>CM028136.1:464440000-473560000 GCA_016271365.2 Neoceratodus forsteri
CTGGGACCCTCTATTTTTTCTGACACTAGAGGGACTCCAAGTTCCTGGCAGATGTTTTGGAAACATGCCAGCATGTGTTCAGTTTCCTCTTTCCCTCAGCTGGCTAGCAAAAAGTCATCTAAATAATGGATGATCGCCCTGTAGCCCCACCTCTGCTGGAAAACCCATTGTAGACAGCTGCTAAAAAGCTCAAAAGTAAAGCAAGCCATGGAGCATCCCATAGGCATGGCCTTGTCAAAGTAATACTGGTTCCCCACCTTGAAGCTCAATAAGTCCCAGTCCTCTGGCCTCACTGGAAGTAACCTGAAAGCTGCCTCAATATCTGTCTTTGCCAATCATGCCTCAGGTGGCCCTAATAATCTGCACCGCTTCCTCCAAGGTGGCATATTTTACCTTGATGTCCTCCTCATCAATGTAATTGTTTACCAATTCTCCCTCAGGAAAAGACAAGTGGTGTATCACCCGGAATTCCCTTGTTGTTTTTTGGGCACCAAGCCTAAGGGACAGACCCTCAAATTATGAAAGGGTAGCTTATCAAATGGTCCTTCCACCCTCCCGGCCTTTCTTTCCTTGTTTATTTTCTGCAGTAGAAGCTCTTCTTTTCCCCTTACTGACCTTAAATTATTTGCTTCCTTGGCTGTCCGTGGCCCTTTAAATTGCAAATTAAAACCCTTTTTAAAACCCTGTACCAGTTTTATGGCAGCATCCCTGTCGGGCTGGTCCTGAATCCAGTGATCTAGTATGTTCACCTTAATAGGGGTCTCTGCTCTGTTGAAGGTACCTGTTTTGTTGTGAGAGCTGCATTCTGTTCCGTCTTTACTGACTCTGCCCCCGCCCTCTATTGAAACCCCTCCCCAGAAGTCCCTCCCCACTGTTATCCCTGTCCTGGGTGCCCCTCAAAGAAGCTGATTGGGCTGTGGTTGTGGGTGGATTCCGCCGTCCCCCCATTGACCCAGTTTGATTTGCATCTTGAGGCCGGGTGGCCGCCCCCCCACACTTAGAGCATGCATGTTTAAATATGCATTGCGGCCACCTGCAAAAGGCCCTATTGTACCCCCAACAGCATTTTTGTAGCAGGATGAGTTTCTTCCCTCCTTCACCCTTATTACCATCTGTGTCTATCATGCAGTCTAGCCAGCGATCAGATTGTTTATTGTCCCACCTCATGTCCCTGAATGTGGCCATTCTCTGACTAAACATGTCATTGTACTGGAGTCAATTATTCCCTCCCCTCATCTTGGCCTTACGAATTATGAGAAAGTTTGTGAGGAGAGGTATCATTGAATAGGTTGTGAAACCGAAGGTGCATGCTGCCCATGTCTTTCCTTTTGTGGACTTGTCCTCCTCCCCTTTTCCCAGTAGGCCAATGGCTGCTGCCATGTCCTTTTTGCCTATGCTGTCCTTCTCATCATACTTTGTCACTGATTCCTTGCTAACCAATGCGAAAACATCCAAAATTCTCCTTTCCAAATCTTCTCCTTTGTGGCTATGGGGATGTGTTTACCTATCCTCATCCCCCGTGTTCCCATGTCCCTTGTTCCCATGCCTTCCCCTAGACCCATGGGCTTCTCTGCAGTGGCTCCCTGACCCTTTCCCTTTTTTTTATGTGCTAGTGCCCTCTCAAATTGTCCCAAGCCATAATCTCCTAATGAACCAATTATTTGTTCAACGTATTCTTTAATGCTACTACCAATGTTCAAACCTTTGTTACCTGGCTTGAGGACTGGTTCTGGTGTGGGGCTAGATCCTGGGCCTGGAAGCCCAATGTTGTCAGGTGCCAGAGGGTTCACAGGCGAGGGTGGGGGAGGCAGGGAAACTGAGAGGCCCAGCATGGGAGACAACGAGAGAGAGGAAGTGGCACTGGGGTGGGCTCTGGAGCAGGCAGAGGGTGCAGCGCTGCCTGTGGGGGAAGAGGCAGGGGCAGCTCCGGTTCGGCTGGTGTCAGGCTGGCCGGCCATGATGGTGGCCTTTTTCCGCACTCATCCCCCTTTCCCCCACCTGCCTTCTGCTTCTCTCCCCTCCCAGGTTCTTTGCCCTCTGCCAGCTTCCAAATCTTATTTGCCTTGTCTGCCAGCTCCACAGTGACCTTGTAAGCATCTTCCTTTGTTATCCATTTTTTCTGGGTGCCATTGTTAATCTCTTCACAAAATATATGAAAAAGGGGGAGCTGAAAATAGAATATCAACATTAGCTTCATTATTTAATAACAACCCCCTCTTCATTCTGACCTTTTGCCCGTGCCCCACCCTCGTTGCCTTTTTAATGTTTTTTAATACCATAATTATCTGTGTGTGTGTATATATATATATATATATATATATATATATATATTGTTTTAATAAACCCATTTCCAACAGCGCTTAGGGCCTCTCATGAATGCAGGCCCCTTGTGGCCCTGGTTCCTGTATCAATGTCTTGTCCTAGACACCTTTATGTTTGGAATTAACCCCCAAGTTTTCCCTCACCCTATCTGTCCTCCAGGGTTTTTTTTTTGTATTTCCTTGTAATAGTTTTTTATATTCCTCTCTTCTTAATAATACTATATATATATTTTTTATTTGTTCCCTCCTCAAATTGGTCATTCTTGTTTTAGTATTTGTTGGCTAGGCCCTCAGCCTCACCTAGATTATTATTTTATTATTTGTTCATTGTTTGTTTTGTAAGCTGCTTGCCCCACATCAATGGTGTGTGATTCAGCAGGCGACCTTTCCTTTCCATTTTGCACAAGCCCCTGTTCACTTGGCCCTGTCTCTTGTGACCCTTTAGTCTTTTAAAATCAGGCGCCTTGTTTCCTCAATATTTTATTGGTGATTGCCCATTCTGCTGTACCAAAATGGCAGTCATGTCTCACCGCCTTCTATGGACGTCTGCATTAGACATCCCATATTCCAAATGGTGGCCACTTGTAGTGACCTAAGATGGTGGCCTCCTGCATGCGGCCTCAAAAATGGCAGCCGCCCTCATTGTGCCCTGCTGGGAAGTCCCCCACCCCCCATTAACCCCTTCCATTTCCCCTCTCCTCAGTACTGTCACTTTGTTTTTCTTTTTTGTTTTATTCCTCTGGCTTGCCCAGATGTCTCCCTTTCTGTTCTGGTCCAAATCTGTGTAGTGGGCACTTCATGGCTTCCAGGATTCTAGGTCCAAAGACTTCTCTGTCCCCCAAGCCCCATCTATGTGATTAAAACCTGAGGCTGTTCCAAATCCATTTTTCTTTTGCTCACAAGTAGCAGAAAAAGTGAGGCTCTGTAAAGCATGACATTACCATTTAAATCCTTGTTCCCACACACTCTCTCTCTCTCTCTTCTTTTGTCCAATGTGCTACCTGGCCCTTCCATATAAGCCCCTCCCTCTTGGTGAGGTCATGCTTACCTCACAATATCTGTAGCCTTCCTACCTCTGTGTCATCCTGATTCCCCGGCCCCCTCTCCCTCACCTTTTTCTTCTTCCCCTCTCACTTCTGAGCTACCCCCATTGGCCAGAGCACTGGGACAGAAGTGTTTGCCTGTAAAACAGTCAAACATCATTATTTCATTACAAGAAACTTGGGCAATCACAGAATTGTGGTTAGAAGGCTATGCCTGTATATCAAATAAGGCACAAAAAAGGCAAAACAAAATGGGACCCCTTCAGGCGGATTGGCTGTATTAGTCAAAACCATGAAAGATTTATATATGAAAGAAAAAATGGTCATAACAAAAAACTTTATACTAGTAAAGATTTCTGGGCAGGGAATAGATTACCTGCTAGGACATTGTTATATTCCTCCCCCAAATACACCTTATTTTGATGACACAATGGGGAAACTATTATACATATGTTACAAACTGTTGTGCAGTCAGAACCAGGTAACTTAAATCTTTCTTATGGGTGATTTTAATGCCAGACTGGGTGAACTGGATCATTTTAGAGGTAATGAATTTGAAGCAATCCTGAAGCATAAGGCACTTGATAAATCTGTAAATACAAATGGGAGATGAATGCTGAACCTATTAAACAGCTGTGGACTGTGTATCTTAAATGGAGCTATAAATGGTGATGTGCCAGCAAAGTATGCTTTTTGTCTCTAGTAGAGGAAGGAGCATGTTGACTGTTTCATGTGCTGTCAATAGCAAGTTTTAGACCTGATTGCTCTAAAATTAACTGAAAGCACAGAAAGTAATAATTTCCCCATACATCTATATTTATTTATTGAAATAGTTTCACCAGGAAAGGCACACTGAGCAACAAGATGCTCATCTCCCGGTGCGTCCTGGGGGGAGGGGGCACAAGGGGGTTGGATAACACGCAGGTTATCAACTGAGCAAATAACAGAGGCAAATAGCAGCATATGGATAAAATTACATTAAACTACAAGCAATAACACATGGAGTACATTGGATATTGTATGGTGCATATAACAATTACCTGACACATAGCAGCAATACAAAGGAAAATTTAGCACACAGTAATATGCAGGTATAAACACAGGAGACATAGAACACATGATGGTGCAGGACAAAAAGGCACAGGACAAAAGTGCATAGGTTGGGGCTATATGCCAGCATTTATAGCAAAGCTAAGGCCGCTGGTCGGGCAGTGGGAAGGGGAGCAATTGGCGCATGGCCGAATCAGATACAGGAGCAATTTGTGGTGAGAAAGTTAGCTAGGGTGGTAGAAAAAGAGTCGGCAGAGGAGGAATGCTGAATTTGAGGTGGGAGATCATTCCGTAGCTTGGGTAATGGGTGTGAGAAGGCTGCTTGCCCAGCAGTAGTCTTCCGCCTAGGGATTGATAGTTGGTGGTAGTCACAGGATCTAAGATAATGGGTGGGGAAGGGGACAGCTGAGAGCACAGAGGAGAGGTAGGAAGGGATGGTGCCAAGCCATAGGTTAGATACATATTTAGCACAGTGTGAAATGCGGTGGTTTCCAAGGGACGGTAGTGCCAGGGAACGGTAGAGGTCGCAGTGGTGGGTAAGGGGTGAGGCATTGAGAGCAAAGCAGCAGAAGGCATTAAAAAGTGTGTCCAGTTTAGATAGGGTGGACTTAGGGGCTGCACCATAAACAATGTCACAGTAATCAAAGGAGGGAAGTATCATCTTCTGGACCAGTTAATGTTGGATGGAGGGGAGGGAGGCTACTATGGTTCCTATAAAGTGCACCGAGCATGAGACATAGTTTTTTTGAAATTGCATCGATGTGGTTTGAGAAGGAAAGATGGTAGTTGAGCCATACCCCCAAGTAGCGGAATGAGGAAACATCTTCGAGTTTTTGACCATCAAGGGTGTGGAAACAGGGAAGGGATGGGAGTCTGGACAGGCGTTGTCGTGTGCCAAAAGTCATTGTGACAGTTTTTTTTACATTTAGGGAGAGCTGGTGAGAGCTGAACCATTGCTGTACTTTGTTGAAGTCGGCTTGGAGGTTAAAAGACAAAGAACCTCTGTGCGTAAACACTGAGGCAAGGGTTACCCCAAAGGGCATTTGGCTGGGAAGCCAAGTTTCAAGAAAATACAAAATCACACATGCCCCCACAATGCAAAGCATCATGGGCTGCATATGCAAATCACCACAGAATGTTATGCTGGTCCAACTTTAAGCAGAATTGCATGGTGCCAAAAGGCCTCTCACACAGTTTGCAAACGGTGTTAACAGAAGACATAGACACGTGTTTCGTCCTACCAGGACTCATCAGTATGCCTCGTCTGTTTGACCACCCCAGTGGAATGGACCAGCTACCCTAAGGCAGTGTGCCTGGGATATATTGTGGTGAACCCATTAAAATAAAAACTATTTAAAGACAAAGAACCTCTAAAGTAAACACTGAGGCAAGGGTTACCCTAAAGGGCATTTGGCTGGGAAGCCAAGTTTCAAGAAAATACAAAATCACACATGCCCCACAATGCAAAGCATCATGGGCTGCATATGCAAATCACCACAGAATGTTATGCTGGTCCAACTTTAAGCAGAATTGCATGGTGCCGAAGGCCTCTCACACAGTTTGCAAAGGGTGTTAACAGAAGACATGAACACGTGTTTTGTCCTACAGGACTCATCAGTATGCCTCGTCTGACGACACCCCAGTGGAATGGACCAGCTACCCCTAAGGCAGTGTGCCTGGGATATATTGTGGTGAACCCATTAAAATAAAAAACTATTTAAAAGACAAAGAACCTCTGTGCGTAAACACTGAGGCAAGGGTTACCCCAAAGGGCATTTGGCTGGGAAGCCAAGTTTCAAGAAAATACAAAATCACACATGCCCCCACAATGCAAAGCATCATGGGCTGCATATGCAAATCACCACAGCTTGGAGGTTAGTTTGTTCCACTTCAGGATCGGAACCTGAGGAGAAGAGTACAGTGTCATCTGCATACATGTGGATTGAGGTAGTAGAGCAGATGAGCAGTAAGTCATTTAGGAATATAAAGAACAGTATGGGTCCCAGAACCGACCCCTGGGGGCACCGGTAGTAAAGGGAAGGGGGGAGGAGAAAGCATTTGCAACTCTAACGGACTGGGTTCTGCCAGAGAGGTAAGAGCTAAACCAGTTGGTGGCAGCAACAGAGAGGCCTGATTCAGTGAGACAAGAGAGCAATATGGGGTGGGAGATGGTGTCTAAGGCTTTCGCATGGTCGACGGAGACAGCTGAGGTGATCAGCCCACTGTCCATACCAGTCAGGATGGAGTCAGTAAGCCTTATCAGGGAGGATGCAGAGGAGTAACCCCATTCTGAAACCCAACTGGGAAGGTGTGAAAAAATTAGAGCCAGTGAGGAAGAAAGTAAGTTGGGTGAGCACAAGGTGCTCTTGTAGTTTTGTTAGTACTGGGAGGAGGGAAATAGGGCAGTAGTTGGAGGGGAAGGAGGGAGTACCTCCTTTTGGGAGGGGGATGACAGTGGCATGCTTCCATGCTTGGGGGATGGCAGTGGTGGCAAAGGATTGTTTTAAGACTTTGGCAAGTGGAGTTGCTATGGCGGTGGCAGAGAGGTATATAAGAAGTAGAATTTGAATCCAAAAATGTTAAGAGGAAAACAAAGTTTCACCATATGTCTATAAGATTGGGAAGGAATGGTGGAGCAAATTACGTATTTTATTTAATAAATACATTGAGTCAAATACATTTCCAGACTCATAGAAAGGGAATATCATTTTTTCTATTTTTAAGAAAGGTGACCTGGCTAGTCCTATGAATTACAGATCTATCAGTCTAATAGATTGTTGTGCAAAATTATTCACCAGGGTCATGTTGAATAAACTAAGTAATTGGCCGGATAATAAACAGATACTCAACCAATTTCAGGCAGGCTTGGGGCTATTTTTTTCCACAGTAGATCACCTTTTATCACCTAATTGAAAAATATTACATCAGAAGAAAAATCAATTTGTATCTGCCATGTATCGTTTTCTAAGGTGCTTTCAATTTGATTTCAAGGAAATTACTATGGAATAGGTTGAGCAACTCTAACATGAGTATAACATTAATTAGAGTTATACAGAATTAGTATTACAGTATCTGATCAGTGGTCAGATAAGACCTGGAAGGTAACCTCACCACCTGTTTTAAAACTAACCTAGGAGTCAAGCAATGGTACCTTCTAGCACTCATTCTGTTTAACTTATTCGTCAATGAATTACTGGCTAAATAAATATAAAGAATGGGTATTCTCCAAATGTAAGAGGTATGTCAATGCATGTATTATTGTATGCCGATGATTTAGTTATTATTTTGATTTTGCCCTAGGAATCCAAAGGATACATAGATGACTGGAAGTATGTTGTATGGAATCCGCCTTGAAAATTAACAGACCCAAAAGTAAAATAATGATTTATGGAAATAAGAAATATCATAATGGGTGGTACATTCAAAAGGAGAAAGTAAAGGAAGACAAAAGTGTTTACTACCTGTGAAAATACCAAAAGACATACGCACAAACAAACTGCATTAGCAAGGCTAAATCAAAATAAAGTAGGGTTACCAAAAGATATGGGGGTATGGCAGTATAAGCAATATTAAAGGCAACAAAATCAAAAATAAATAGTATTGAAATATATATGGTGGAGTTATGGAGTTATGGTAATTTGGAGACTATTCAGCAGCCCTTTACAGCCATATATAGGTCCGTCTTGCAAGTACCAAAATTAACCTCAGCTGAGATAGAAAGGGCAAATGGGGAGGATTAAAATACAAGAAATAGCCAGCCTAAGAATATTGGATAAAAATGACGTATCATCCCAATGACAGACTAATTAAACAATGTTCATAAGGAAAAAAAAACTCTTGACATGGTAAAGAAAGTACTTCTACATTGCTAAAAAATGTGGAAAGCTTGTTTCAATATACAGGTAGAATTCCCTTATGGAAAGACTGGCAGAAAAATAGAGAGAGAAATAAACTTTATGTTGAGGTGCTAAAAATAAAACTAAGGGACAGCTCAAAAGCAAAAGATTTATAAAGAATAAACACACTTAAAACTGTGTACATGGAAAAGTAAAAATTAAAAAAAAATGCATAGATTGGAACCATACTTAACCCTATTATCAAATAAGCAAGATGGAAGGGTATTTTGTTATTATAGACTTGAATTATTCTGGTCAAAGACAATATAGGCAAGAAACAATAAGACATCAAGGGCCAGATATTCAAAACTTTGCCACGGGGCTAAATTAGCACTGCCTGGTGGGCAAACTTAGCCCGGAGCACAAAGCAAGCTATATTCGAAAGGAAATAGCCCGGTGCTAATCCTGCTGAATATAGCAGTCTAAGGAAGCCGGGCAAACTGGTCTGTGAGTGCAGGGCAAAAATAGCCCGGAAATAAGACAGCACTGAATTTAGAACAGGAAGTGCAAACTGCAACTGCAGCTCATCAGACTCTGTAGCAAGCCAGTGTTGCAGGTGGAGAACATTGTGTGTGATTGCACAGAGACATTTCACAGCTGCTGCTAATACACCTCTCAACCCCCTGCCTCATCAATCAGGACAAGGCTTAAAAACATCAGGGACAAAGGTTTAAAATCAGGGACACATCCTAAATATTGATGATATCCACTCAGGAAGCTGGTAGGATAAGTTGTGTAGTGTAGAATGCATTTACTAAGGAAGAACACGTCAGTAACATTAATGTTTGACAGTATTTTATGCTTACAACCCCCACTGTTTGGCCACAGAAACACAATGTTTAGTAGGTACAGAGTCAGATTTTGAGGTAAAATCAGGGACGTCCCTGAAAATCAGGGGCAGTTGAGAGGTATGACTGCAAACACTAATATAAGCCACACACTGCAAAACTGTGCTATGCTGAAGTGAGGCTTGCCTGGGGCTAACCTGATTGCACAGTGCTAACACATTAGCCCGGTGAAAACTAGTTAGCCCGGGGCAAACTAGAGCTATATTCAAAGCTCCCATGCAAATGAGCCTACTTAGGTAATCCGTGGGCAAACAGGTATATTTGCATCTCATTAGGTGCTGCTTAGCATACATTACCATACAGTTTGCCTGGTGCTACTGCATGGAGCACAAAGCTCCCCCTTTTGGTCGGAATGGAAGTACAGGATGGATGCTGCAGGCCAAGGCATGCCCACAGCATCCCCTGTTGCTCGGAATGGATGAACAAGCTGACAGCAGCAGGAACCGTGTGCTGGCAGGTACCAGCAGTGCATACAACATAGCTATGTAGCACTGCAAGCAGTACATAATGAGATATATAGATCCGTAGTGATCTATAACTATAGATTAATACAGTGACACATGCATATACATATATATATATATATATATATATATATATATATAGAGAGAGAGAGAGAGAGAGCTATATACACACGTACTACCAGTGGCCACACATGCCCTGGATGATGGCCCCACACACCAACAAAGGCAGCCCACAGCAGGTGTGCTTGGAACACATGTATGCATGGGGCAGGCATAGGCAAACCTGCTGGGGATGGGGTGGGTTGTCAGCTGTAGGGTCACTGGGCTGTGCAGCGCAGCCATCCAACATATAGGGACCTGGGCAGACAGGCTGGGCCAGGCAGCCCTTCACAGCCTGTCTGGTCCCTGTTTCCACCTGTGTTGTTACCACTCCCTGGTAGTCTAGTGTCCCCACCCCAAGCACTGCTCGACCCGTGTAAAATGCAATACCGTAATTTTCCTGGTAGTCTAGTAGCCCCCCTGCCCAGTGACAACCGCCCATCTATAAGATCCCCAGAATGGATCCGTGACCAGCTCAGCCTCCTCTCACCACCACGGCGGCCCCGACTGAGGTGAGGAGCTCTTGGAGGGCACTAGACTACCAGGGAATATTATGGTATTGCATTTTACGACAGGTCGGGAGCAGTGCTTGGGGGGCCACTAGACTACCAGGGAATATTACGGTATTGCATTTTATGACGGGTCGGGAGTGGTGCTTGGGGGGGCCACTAGACTATCAGGGAATATTACGGTATTACATTTTACAATGGGTCGGGAGCAGTGCTTGGGGGGCCACTAGACTACCAGGGAATATTACGGTATTGCATTTTTCGACGGGTCGGAAGTGGTGCTTGGGGAGACCACTAGACTACCAGGGATACATCATATGTTGTGGTTAAGGGGGGGATGTGCTTCATGGGGGGCACCTCTGCATTACCGCCAGCCTTTTTTTGGCGGTAGTTAACGCCGCGCTACAGGTTGCACTAATGCCTGTAGCACGGCGCTATACCTTTCAATATGCTGTTGCGCAGGCAGTCAGGTCCCTTCCCCTCAGTCCCTCCCCTGCATACATTATGATTTAGCGTCGGTGCTAACACCTAGCGCAGATGCTAAATGTCCTTTTGAATATTGCTGTTGGGGGCAAATCTGGTGCTAATCCAACGCAAGGGATTTGCGCCCGGCGCTACCCTTTCAATATCTGGCCCCAAGAGAACATTTAATAAAATGATATGAGATGTTCATGTAAGCACAGGGAGATCAAAATCTTTACTCATTTATTTCTAACTTGTACAAACCACATAGTGGCTTGCAATTATATCAGTTATCAATACCCTTGGGATGAAGAAGTAAGATATGCATTAATGACCCCAACTCTTGATTTCAATGCATGAAATGTTGTCATTTTACTTAAAGGGGAACTGTCAGCACTAAGAGCCCCACACTCAAGTACAGGTCTGGTTCTAATTTGCAATCTGTGAGCAAAAACATGTTGTTTACTTACTGTTTACTGCAGTATAGCAGATTGTATCACACTAATTTTGTTGACCTGCAAGCTGCCATTTTTTTGTACAACAAATCCCAGAATCCCTAGCAGTTGACATCAGAGGACAGCTTCAGAAGTTAGAGATTCAGTCACCTTCAGTGTATTTTAGAGCTTTTATGAGCTCCAATGTTATGTTTGCTGGTTCAACTGTTCTGCAGGGGCTAAACACAGTCATCTGTGAATGTACTTAGCCCAGGGAGGACAGAAGGAACAGCAAACAAAAGATCAGCACTTATAAATCTCTAACATGTACTGCAGGCTTGTGAATCTCCCACTGCTGCAGCCTTCCTCTGATGTCAGCAGCAGGGGATTCTGGGATTTCTTGTTACAGAAAATGCTGGATTGCAAGTCAACAGCATTAGTGTGATATAAACTACTATGCTGCAGTAAACGGTAATATGTTTTTACCACAAAGTGTAAGCTAGGACCAGCCCCACACTTGGGTGTGGTGCTCTTAGTGCTAATTGTTCCCCTTTAAAGAAATCAAATCAAAAAAGAAAAAAGAACACCAGAGAGGGATAATTGTGGAATACGTTTTTTAAGGCCAGATGGCCGTCAGTGTTTGAATATACAAACAAAAGAGACTACTGGCAAGCTACATTAGCAGGAGCTGTAGGAAACCAGACCCAAACCCTGCAGGGTTCAGTTTAAGCTTCATTTTATCAATGAAGTTAGCTAAAACCTATTATCACTCATTCTTCTAAGGACAGTTTTAAGATGGACATCTTGAAAATTATAACAAATGTACATTTAGTATGGTCACCAAGAAGTGTTATATTAAAGTCTGAGGGGTGGTTCACAGTGCAATATTAGGTTCCTGATCATTAAAATGCTTCACATCAACTACGAAACTGGAACAGCACTTCACAATATATGTATTTATGTAAAATATCATTGACTCCCAGTTAGCCCTTTCAGACTTCTTCCTCCATTGGCAGGATCGTGGTAAGTGGCAGTGGGGTAATTTCTGTAGCTCCCTAAAGTGCACCATCTCCCACTGTGAAGCAATCCCCCGGTCCCATGAACTTCTCCTAGCAAACCTAATCTTTCCTTCATCCTCCTCACTCTTTGTGGGTGCTGTATATGCCTCTCCAAAACTCCTCCCCCTTCCCTCATTTCCTGCATCACTGCAGCCTCTGTCAATGTATCTGCAGGCAAACTAATCCTTCTAGGAGATTTTAATCTAGACTGGCTCTCCCCCCATCTCAAAACTCCCGGCACCAAATTGAATAACTAAACTTCACCCAACTTATCAAAGAACCTACCTGCTGTAACACTAGATCTCAATCTCATTCCCTTCTGGACTGGGTGCTCTCCACCATCCTCATAATATATGTTCCTCTGGCACCCTACCCAATGCTCTCAGTGACCACTGCCCCACTTTCTGTATTAGGAAGGCTCACTCTCCCCCCACTCCCCCAAAATACATCCAGTACTGCCCCCTCAAATCCCTAAACATGAGTCAATTACTTCACAACCTGTCCCGTGTAAACTGGTCCCCAGTGCTCTCTTCCATCTCCATTGACTCCACCATTGTCCACTTCATTTCCACCTTCCTAACAATCCAGGACACCCACGCCCCACTCAAAACCCTATGTGTAAAATGCAACCACCATCCCTGGGTCACCCCTGATATTTTGACCTTGAGCAGAGCTCAGGATCTTACCTGGCACTCATTTAAATCTACGGGTGATTAGGCCTCCTTCCAATCATTTCACACCCTCCGCAATAACTACACTACACAAATCTGCCAAGCCAAAGCTAATTTCTCTAAGGCATGCCTCCACCCCTCTAATAGTACTCCATCTTCCTTCTGGCAGGACTTCCTCTCACTCCTGCACCTCCACTCCAAATCCCCACCTCCCTCCATACAAGAAGCAGGTGAATTAATCTCTGATCCCTACCTTGTTGTCTAAGCCCTTAACAGATGTTTTCCTTCCTTTGCCATTCCCCAGGAGCCCCCATTTCTCCATCCTGCTCCCCCTACAGTTCTCTCAGTCCTCTGGGCTCCAGCTATTGCCTATTATGCAGTCTGAAGTCCTAAAAGCCCTAATTTCACTCAACCCCTTGTAGTCAAGCTCTGATGGTCTGCACCCTAGGCTCCTCAAAATTTCATCCCCTCCATAATCTCCCCCTTAACCTTCATCTTAAATCCCTCTCTCTCTACTGCTACTGACCCTACTGCTTGGAAGTCTGCTACTGTCCTCCCACTTTTCAAAGGTGGTGACCCAGCTATCCCCAGTAACTACTGCCCCATCTCCCTTCTTCCCTCCCTCGCCAAAGTCCAAGAGTCCCTAATTCTCTCTAGACTGAATGATTTCCTTATAACCTCTAACACTGTCTCCACATTTCAATCTGGGTTCAGACAATTTCATTCCACCACCTCCTCTCTTCTGTGCTTTACCAATGCTATTCACTCTGTCATGGATCTTGGCCAGATCACCTCTACTATCTTCATTGATATGGCCAAGGCCTTTGACTCCATCTTTCACCCTCTCCCACTCTACAAGCTCAGTTTCACTGGCCTATCCCCTGCCTCTGTATCTTGGTTTAGTTCCTACCTCTTTGGTCACTCCCAGGTAGTCTAGCAACAATACCTCATCCCCTTCCCTCACTATCCAAGCTGGCATCCACCAGGGATCAATTCTTTGGCCTGTCCTTTTTTCCCTCTTTATTAATGATCTCCCCCGGTATGCACCAATGCTAGTATACACATGTACGTGGATGTTACTGTCCTTTGTTTGTCCATCTCCTCCATACAATCCATGCAATCCCTCCTTCAAAGTGACCTCACAGCAGTTACAGCTTGGCTTAAAGCAAATTACCTAAAGCTTAACACAAATAAAATGGTTGCCATGACCTTCGACTCCAAACAGAACCTTGTCAGGCTTCTCACCCTACTAGTATTCTTCTCGGAAGTCAACAATCCCCTTGATAATGTCCCCTCCAAGAAGTACCTGTGAGTTTGGCTTGATCCTTCCTTCGACTTCTCCTCCCATTTTAATGCCCTACTCTCAAAGTTGATTCCTAAACTTGGGCTGCTGTATCACCACAAGGTCAGCCTCTCCCTCCCAGTCAGACACAATCTCCTAGTCAAATGGATCCTCCCATCCTTTGACTACACCATCGTCTACAGTGCTGCACCTGCCACCTCCATAGCGAGACTTGATGTTCTGTTTAATGCCTTCTGCAGGTTCGCTACCAACTCTCCCTTCTCAACTCACCACTGTGACCTATATTCCTCTTTCCTTCCAATCCCTCACATAGAGATGCTCCTTACACTGTTCCACCTTCATAACCAAATTCTGGTTTGAGACCATTCCACCACCTGGCCTCACTCCTAAATCTGGCCACCCCTTTGCCTCATAACTCGCGGTCAAACTGCACCCACACTTTCTCACTCCCATGTGTATGCACCGCAGCTGGCAAACTCTCCCTTTCTTTTCATCTTCCTTACCTCTGGAATACTGTCCCCCTTCAAATTCTCCTCTCTCCAACCTTCCCTGCCCTCAAACACCTCCTAAAGCCAACCTGCTCTACTTCCTGTATCTGCTCTCTCTCCTAGAAACTTCCATGCCCTCTCACTACTCCTAACTGCTCAGATCCACTGTAATATTGTTGTGCATAGCCTTGTATATAATGTTCTTTATATATCTGTCCTGTATTTATCTGCTACTCCTCATTTGTAAATTCACTGTAATTCACTGTAATTGCTTGTGCACAATCTCTTTACCATGTCTCATCCCTGTTATTTCAATGCTGTATTTTAATTCTTTGTAACCCCTTCCCCCAGGTCACACCTGGAAATGAGCTTCTGCTCATGGTGCCTTTCCCGGTCATCAACTTTTAAATAAACAAATAAATAAAAATATTGCCTACTGATTTGCATTATGATGACATCTGAGTATCCTTATATTAATGTATGGGCATATGAATCTGATTTTCAGTTTGGAAGAATGTTTTAATCTTTGTAGTCACTAACAAAGTCGAACAATAAAGGAACTGATCATGATGATGATGATGATGATGATTATAATGATGATAGTAACAAACACTGGTCATGCCTTTACAGCTTTGCTCCTTGTTTGCTATGTAAGTAAATCAACTAGAGTTTTGCAATCGATATGTTTAAAACCATGTGATATATTATGTATGGATTATCAGTAATTGTACTGTGTAAAAATAATCTACATGTCGCAGTACTGTATTTATTAGCAATCACTTTGTAATCTATCTTTTTTGCCACCTGTCACTTTAATTTAGCTGTATTCATAGTGATTTCACACAAGGGTTTGCTAGTCCTTGACAAGGTGCTGCCAAGAGATTAAAGTTTTGGACCTTTTTTGGAGCACTGCAGAATGTGGGCTCAATTTTCAAAATGTTTAGACTGATGCAAGAGACTTGCATCACAAGAGTGTGACACAAGGGGTGACCTACATCACAGCTTGTGTCAAATGCGATTCCATAAGGCAGACTGAGTCAAATCCAATGCAGTTGTGCCAAAGCCCCCTTGTGCCAAGATTGCGGCAAGCAACCAGGTGCACCATGTCGCAAGGGGACTTGCATCACAGTGAGGCTCCAACTTCCCCTTTATTCTGATTTTAAAAGCCCCACCATGGACGCAGCAAAGGGCACAACTTAGACCAGCTAAGAGGTGGTCTAAGTGGCCTGCATCACTGGGAGAGGATAAGACAATGGCTGCCATCTGTAGCTGGGGCCCGGAAGGTGGCATGGGGGAGCTGGGGGGATAGTCAACTGGCAGCAGCACTGTTGGCACCCAGCTGGGTGTGTGTGCATGGGATTGTATGTACAGTCCAGTAATGGTACCATGGGTAAAGTAGGTAACCTCACTGGTAGTCTAGCACCCCCTGATCCCTGATCTCCCCCAAATTTGTTCATGTCATAGTCCCTGGTGGTCTATTGGACCCCAACCCCCCATCCCTGATCTGCCCATAAATGAACATCTAAAGAAAATCATTCCCTGGTGATCTAGTTCCCCCCTTCCCCAAAATGCCCATAAATTAGCATGTTAATGTAACAGTTCCCTGGTGCCCCACTCACCTACAGTACAATCTAACCAATCTGGCAGGACTAGAAGCAGATATAGAACCAACCTAGCATAAAGTCAGTCATTAGATTCAAGATGCAGATAAATGATATTTCTCTGTGGAAGAGTATGTTTTGAAGCTTTCTGGCCAAGGATATAATGGAAGAAAAGGGAGGTGGACATGTAAGAAATGTAAAGATTATTCTGTTTAACTACAATGTAGTAAACAGTAACAAAAAATACCCAGTTGTCTATGTACAGAATATCACATAACTATTATTAGTAATTGGCATATCTAGTCAATTAATCCAGTTCTGCCACACAGGAAACAAAATAGGAGATAAACAGAAACATAGAAACATAGAAGTTGATGGCAGATAAGGGCCGCAAGGCCCATCCACTCTGCCCATTTATTTTTCTGCCTTATGAATGTGCCATAGACCTTTGCTCTGTCAATGGCCTATCTATTCATACTCATCTGCATTGCTCCCTTATGCCTATCCATGCCTGTTTGAAGCCCTGCACTGTATTCATGTCCTCCACTTCCTGAAGTAGGCCGTTCCATGCATCCACCACCCTTTCTTTCAAAAATAACTTCCTCTGTTCCTCACATTACCCCTTAATCGGTCTCCCTCTAATCTCATGCTGTGTCCTCTTGTCCTGCTATTTTTCTTATATTGAAACATGTTAGACTCTTTCACCTTGTTAATGCCCTTCAGGTGTTTGAATGTTTCAATCATATCACCTCTCTCCCTCCTTTGCTCGAAGGTATACATATTGAGTTCATTTATTCTGTCTTCATATGTTTTCTGATGTAGTCCCTGCACCATATTGGTTGCCCTACTCTGGACTGCCTCAATTTGGTTAATGTCCTTGAGAAGGTGTGGCCTCCAGTACTGCATACAGTACTCCAGATGGGGCCTAACCAGTGTCTTGTAAAGAGGGATTATTACCTCCCTCTTCCGACTTGTGATACCCATACTAATACACCCCAACATCTCTCTAGCCTTACCTACTGCTTTAGAGGTCTGCTTGGATGATTTCAGGTCATCGGTGATGATGACGCCCAAGTCTCTTTCTTCCCTTGTGACTACCAGCAACTCTCCTCCCAGCCTATAGGTGGCTTCAGGGTTTCTCTTCCCTATGTGCATGATCTTGCACTTCCCTGCGTTAAACCCCAGCTGCCACTCTTCCGACCATTCTGCTAGCTTATCCAGATCTCTTCTCATTCTGCCCACACCATCTGGATCATCTATTCTGTTGCAGATCTTGGTGTCATCTGCAAACAGACAAACCATACCCTCCAGTCCATCTGCAATTTCACTGATGAAGACATTGAAGAGGACTGTACTGGCCCCAGGTCTGATCCCTGAGGTACCCCACTTGTGACTTGCATCTCTTCTGACTGTATACTGTTTACCACCACTCTCTGTTTTCTGCCCGTCAACCAGTTTGCCACCCAGTTGACCAACGTCTGACCCACCCTGAGCCTACCCAGCTTATTAATCAATCTTCTATGTGGAACAGCATCAAAAGTTTTGCTGAAGTCAAGGTAGGCAACATCAACTGCTCCCCCTTGGTTCACCACTCTGGTTACCCAGTCAAAGAAATCTATGAGATTAGTTTGACAGGACGTTCCTTTTGTAAACCCGTGCAGTCTTGGATCCTGTGCTCCTATGGATTCCAGGCGTTGCACTATCCTTTCCTTAAGGAATGTCTCCATAATCTTGCCCACTACTGAGGTAAGACTGACTGGTCTGTAGTTCCCTGCCTCCTCCCTGCTACCACTGTTGTGGAGCAGGATCACATGAGCCCTTCTCCAGTCTTCTGGGACCTCTCCTGTGCTCAGAGACTCACTAAACAGTTCTCATAATGGATCTGCTAGTTCCACCCTTAGCTCCTTTAGTAGCCTGGAATGTATGCCATCAGGTCCCATTGCCTTGTCCACCCTGAGCTTATCGAGCTCTTGTAGTACCCTTTCTTTTGTGAAGGGACTAGTGCAGATCTCCCTCCCTCCCCCCTGTGTCCATGGTGCAGAACTGTGGGCCCTGCCCTACCTTCTCTTCAGTAAATACTGAGCAGAAGTATCTATTTAGGATTGATACTTTTACATGGTCCTCCTCCTCACACACACCCTTATCCCCGTTGATCTTAGCAATATCACCTCTGAACTTTCTCCTTTCACTAATGTATTTATAGAAGTCTTGAAACCTTCTTTTACTGTTTGTGCTAGTGTTTCCTCAGTTTGGGCCTTTGCCTGCCTTACTGCCTTCCCTGCTTCCCTTAAGGAAGTTTGGTATGCCTCCCTATCTTCATCCTGCTATGTCCCCTTATACTTTCTGAAGGCCAGCCTTTTGGCTCTGACCTTTTCTGCTACTGTTTTTGTGAACCAAAGTGATTTCCTTCTTCTTTTACACTTCCTTTTCTCACTAACACAATGGGATGTTGCTTCAAGTATTGCATCTTTAATGCTTGACCACTTTGCCTGTACCCCATCACCTGTATTTATTTTTTCCAGGGCTAGTTTAACTCTGTTGGCCATCTTATCAAGTCAGCTCCTCTGAAGTCCCATATGTTTGCCTTGGAATGGGATGATTTTGTTCTAGTGGCCAAATTGAGCCATACCATGTGATGGTCACTGGCCCACGGGTGACCTTCTACCTGGAGATCTGTGATCCTTTCCCTGTTAGTCAGTACTAGATTTAGGATAGCCCTGTCACTAGTGGGTTGTTGTACCAGTTGTTTGAGGCCCTCCCCCTGCAGGGAATCCACTATGTGTCTAGTTCTGGCAGATGTCCCTGCAGGTGTTGGCCAATCTGTATCTGGCATGTTGAAGTCTCCCATTATCAGAACCTCCCCTTTAGCTGTCATGTTTTGTATATCTTCTAACAGTAACATGTCTATGTCCTCCCCTGGTCTGGAGGCCTGTACACAACCCCAGTTCATATGGCTGTCCCATTTCTTGTTTCCAGGGTGACCCATAGTTCTTCTGGCTCCATATGTCTATTCTGATTTTCTGTAGTTTTGATATTTTCATTGACATAAAGTGGCACTCCACCCCCTCTTTTTGCACCTCAGTCTCTTCTGAACAGTACATAGCCAGCTACTGAAGTCTCCCAAGTGTGGTTACTGGTAAACCATGTCTCGCTAATGGCTCCTATCTCCAGTTTAGCCTCTGTCATTATTGCCTGCAGATCTGGGATCTTGTTTCCCAGACTGCGAGCATTTGTGTACATGATTTTCCATTGGTCGGATTTCAATGTGTTAGTTGTTGGGTGAGGTCCGGTGTTTCCCTTGTGCATCGTATGGGGAGCTGGACCTTTTTCTTTACCTGGTGATGCAAATGAACTACAAACATGCTGAACTCCTGTTTGACCACTAGCTGAGGGGGGAGGGGTGTTCTTCCCATTCAATGTTTCAGGTGCTGCACCCCCTCCCCATTTGCTAGTTTAAATATTCTGCAAAGACATCAAACTTCTGCCCCAATAATGTACTGACTCCCTCCTTAGTCAGATGCAGTCCATCAAATTTAAAGAACTTTCACTCACAAAACTGTTGCCAGTTCCCTACAAATTTGTGTCCTTTTTTCTGGCACCTGCCCTTGAGCCACATGTTTAGCTCCCCTATCTCTCCTTCTCTGACCTTCCATCCATATGTCCGCCTCTCCCAGACTGGCAGGATCTCAGAGATGGAGATGCCAGATGAAATGGATGATAATTTGTCACCCAGCCTGGTCAGGTGTTTCTTGGTCTCCACAACTGACCGGCTGGAGAGATCATTAGTCCCTATGTGTACCAGGACAGCAATGTTTTCTCCTGCTTCCTGAACAATTTTAGCAATGCGGTCAGTGTCTGTCCACACTGATGTACCTGGGAGACATAGGACCATTACCCCTGACTGGAGATATGTATGAACTCCCCAAATCATGGAGTCTCCTATGATCAGAAGTTTTTTCGATTTCCTTTTTCTTTTTTTGTTTTGATTCCTGTTTTGGGCACATTTTGTTGTGCTGGCTCCTGTGCTGCAGTGTTCTACTCTGCAGTGTCCTCTGCCCCATTGTTTGATTTCAGAGATAGAGGCAGATACCTGTTTGTAGTTTTTATATGGTTTGTGGAAGTGATATGTTGGAGAGCACCGAGTAATGTGGCACCCGATTTGCCCCTCCTAACCACCTGCCAACCTCCCCGACCAACTACCCTCTGCGGTTGAGGTGCTTCTGTTGGATGCTGGGGAAATGATGGTCGGTTCTTATAATATATTTCATCTTGCATACGCAATTTGAGGTGCACAATCTCTGCCCATGCTGCCTGGAGCTGAGCCCTTAGATCCCCAATGGCCCAGCATGTACGACAGTGTCCTAAATCCTGCAAAACTGCCCTTCTGGAAAGTGTTCCACAGTACCTGCAGTTAATGATATCCATTCCAGGTAAGCTGCTGGGTTTATAACCTGGTCAGAGTAATTAGAAAGAAGAAAATGAAAGCAAAAGTTTGATTTTGTGTTTTGTTTGTTTGTTTTGTATAACTTATTATAACAAGTTAAATTACTAGTGCCCCTGTAAATGAGGTCACTGTATGGATACCCTCTGAACTGCCCTTCCTGCTTTGCTACAGGAAATGTCACGACTGTGCTACCCTGTATAAGGAGTGTAGTGTGGGGTGGTTGGGGATGGGGGTGGGTGGCTGGGCCCTTCCCCTGCTGAAAAAGAAGAACCACGGATGAAAGAAACAAGGAGGTAAGAGCAGAAACAATCAGCCAGCAACAAATGCAGTAGCCCTGAAAACTTATTCTAATGACAGATAAAAGTGTGAAACCTGTAAAGCACCACCTGTAATAATTTCACAGAAGATATACCCTGTAAGAAACACTTTGCGACAGAGAAAAATAAAGCAGTAACAGAAGATATACCTTGCAAAAGACAATTTGAATCAGAAGATTACAGCAGTAATCTGTAAGCACACACCTGTAGGCACACCCTGTAATAATGCAGCAGAATGTATACCTAGCAACAACAATTTGAATCGAGAAAAATAAAGCAATAAAATGTTAGCAAAAAACAGTAACAATCCCTTGTGAGTACAAAATAAAAATAGCAACACACAGTAAACCTGCCTAGCCAAAAGAAGCCTTAATCCTTATTGTTGCTCTGCTAAGGTTCTTATCTCTGTTCTTTCAAGCAACCTAGAAGAAAAGAGCTCAGGTGAAGCTAGGTGCCTTGGCCAGAAAATCTAGTCTTCCACTGGCTGATGTTCTGCATTTTATCAAGTATTGCCAATGAAGGAGATATATGCTAGTGCTTGAAACAGCCAAGCAAGCTCCTTAAGGCCCAAAAAGGGCCAAGTTTGATATTTTCTCACCTCCACTGAGCTCAGCTTTCAAAGGATAATGCTTCTCATTATAGTTTAAAAATATGTTTTTTAATGGTCATTCTTTTTTTTTTTCTAGCAAAATACCTAAACAGTTTTCTTTCCCTGGGGTTTATAATGTGAATGCTGAAGCCTCAGTTTGAAAACTCAATCAGTCTCTTGTTTAATAAAGGGATGCTGAATTCAGCAAGGCTAATGGTGTGCAAGTTTAATTGGTTGAATATGTTGCAGTATGCTCTCCTCAAGCCATAGAATAAAAATGCATTATGGGACTCATTTTTAAAATGTTAATGGATACTGGACATTTGCCAGACACCCAGCAGTTGCTCAGAACATTGAGATGGTAAATAGCTCTTGATCTGTTTAGAAACAAATGACAGTGATTGTTAAGATTCCACAGATATGAAGACATGGCAACAAGAACTAAACAAAAGACTGACCCCATTTGCTCACTGAAAACAGTCAGCAAGGAAAAATGTTCTATGGAAGGTTAAAGGAAACATCAAGTTATAAGGGTATTAAAACTGTATACTTTTAATAGATGGCCCACACACCTTCTAGACTGACTAGACTACAAATGCCATGTGGTAAATCTATTTTTCTACTGGACAATGTACTCGAAAGATAGAATTCTAAAGCTGAAGTCACATCAGTTTGACCACACCAGATGTATAATTTAAAAAATAGTTTGCCAGATAAAAGCCTGAGCAGAGTCATTCATTTTTAATAATTGTTACAGAAGCTGATTGCATTTTATAATGACCCACTTCACGAATTCATGTTTAGAAAAGCTTTTTATGATTATTATTACTGCAGCATAGTCCTTTTTATAACTATGTCTCATTATAGCTAGTGGAGATCTGCTCAGCCAATCAGATCGCTTATCTAGTGTGTCTTTATCAGGTAACAAAGGCACACTATATGTGCTAATGAGCTGATAAAGGTACCCCTGGTATGCTAATGAACTGTGGCCAAATGTTCAACATGTGAATGTTTTGTCAGAAGCTTGCTTTGATTGTAAAAAAATTTAGGATCATTAATCTTTCCTTTTTTTTCTTTTTCTTTTTTCCCACTCACTATAATAGTAATACTGACATTCCATGGATATTGAACTCATAAATAATGAAACTTTGGGCAGAAGATAAAGACCTCAGCCTTCAGTCTCAATATTTATTATAAAGACTGCAGCCTTCAGCATCAATCCTTATCTGATATCTTCAGTGCCATTATTGCTTCATACAACAGCCACAGAATCAAACTATTGTTGTAATATTGGCACTTTACTGTTTAAACCTATGTTAGGTCTCTCCAGAATCACTTTAACACAGTTGTTACAAAGAATTAAACAAGACTTCTGCAGATAACCACTTACAGAATAATGTATGAGGCATTGTATGTATGAGTTTTTTACACACCCAAGGTGTGTGATACTACACCTTGGGTCACTCCCTCGAAGTTAACAAACTACTTCTTTCCCCTTCATTACAGACTCCTCTGACCAGTGCTCCCAAACAGAGCACATTTATAACACCAGGAGACTGCAATCTGCACAAGCCAGGTACAGAGCTGTTTCCAGGGACTTTCCATAGCTGCACTAGTGGAAAAATAAATTTAAATGTACTATTTCTCCTCTGCCTTTCTTACTGCTGCTAACTACACTGCCTTAATTTTGTAATTTATTTTCACATGTTGCTTTAATTATTTCTGCTCAGCAGAGTGGTTCTGATAGCATTTATGCAGTAAGTTTTAACATTATGATGGTACCTGTTTAAGGCATAGAGTGCCAGTTGTCTTAATTCAAATTCCTGCAGCATTTTGTTCAGTCTTGCCGTTTCTGTCTCAGTACGAATCGCGCATGAGCAGTACTCACTCCCCTCCCCCATTGTTTCAGCTTCTTTCCCACTTCGGCGGCCTTTGTTCCCTTGGTCACTCCCCCAAGGTTAACAAACTGCTTCTTTCCACTTCATTACAGGCTCCTCTGACCAACACTCCCAAACAAAGCACATTTACAATACCAGGAGCCTGCAATCTGCACAATCAAGGTACAGAGCTGTTTCCAGAGATGTTCCAGTGCTGCCCGTTGACGCGCAAGCACATCTACTGCCCTGCCCACCCCCTCTGGTCTGACTCTAAATTTATAGGCCTCTCTAGTCACATGATCCACCATTTTTTTTTCTAAGTCCCCTCTTTCTCAACAGCAGGTTATGACTAGTCACCACTAGGAGTCACTACTGTACTTCACAGCAACGTAGCCTCACAATACACTTACTCCCTATCCTTCTCTTCTCCTGGTTACTAACCCCTTTATCCACCACATATATTCTTTTACTTCCCCCAGCTGGGAATTGAACCTTCAACCTTCTATACCACAGGCAAGCACCCTACCACTGAGCTATCTTCAGGGTATAACGTTGGGTGGAAGTTTTGCTACCTTATCCTAACTCCCCTCTCATTCTTTTTTTCCCGTTGAATATAGCCCTTATCCTCACCTTGAGACTGTCTCCTGACCTGCCATGCTGACCATTAAATTACTTTACCCTCTTATTTGTCTAATATTAAAAATGGACTCCACTGTCCCAGCCTATGCCTCTGGCATCTCCTCCCTCCATTCCACAATCCTAGTGAGAGGATCACTGTCATCAAGTACCATAAGTGTCCACACATTCCACCAGTCCAGGCCCTCCTTGTTGATCTGTCTCAATGCATGCTCAGTGCTCGTCACACCCTCCCTTCTGCTAACACAAATTGCCTCACTTCTTGTGCCAGTGTCAGCTAAAACTGCCCCCAAACACACTGACATCTCCAAACCCAAATTACTCGAAAGTATGCTCCTCCAAAATGCCCTTCTTCCCCTGTTATGATCAGGTTATGTTCACCATAACTCTGGGCCCCTGCACCAACCGCACAATAAAGGTAATAATACCAGAGGCCTTAAGATTGCATTCCTCAACATCCACAGCCTACTCCCAAAACTTGACCAGCTGCAAATCTGGGTGTAACAGCACAAGCCAGACATCCTGACAGTCGCTGAAACCTGGCTTACTCCCAAATCTCTAGATTCCGCTGTTGCCCTGGCTGGTTACACACTTTTTCAAGCAGATCGGCTTGGAAAAAAACGGGTGCTATCTACCTTTCTGACACCCCCCAGGGCCATGCGCTACCAACCTTGTCTGCCAGGAACTGTTCCCAGGCATTGGCAGTCAAAATAACTCTGGGTAACAATGGTAAATCCCTCATCATTATGTCTGTTTATTTCCCACCAAGGAACACAGCCTCAGGCATTGATACTGTCCTGAACTACATTATCAAGCTGTCAAACCAAACAAAGGTGGTTGTGCTAGGAGATTTTAACAGCAACTGACTGGCACCAGAAGCTGGATCTTTTAAGGATGCTGCTGCCACCGTTGGCCTCATACAAATGGTCCAAACCCCAACCAGGATTAATTACAGAACTGGAACCCGCACACTAATTGACCTAATTCTTACTAACTGCCCTGATAGGATTGTCGACACTGTGGTATTGCCTGACTCCCTTAGTGACCATTCCCCTACCTCCTGTCACTGGCTAACTAAATGTACCAAGAGCCCCAGTAAACTGTCCTACTAGCATATACTCAGGCGAGGTCAACTTGAGCAATTCCAAATTTACCTCCGACAGTGTGACTGGCCACTAGTCTACATGGCCACAAGTGTTGATCTAACTTTGGGGCACTTCCCTCTTTAACAAAGCCTGTGATATTTTTGCCCCTTTCAGAAAGCAAAAAAGCAAAGGTACAAACAACCCATGGATCACCACACCTCTCCTTAACCTGAGGGCCTCTCATGACTACCTCTGGCATGTGGCACATGCCACTAACAATCCTAAAGACTGTCAACGTTACAAGGAGGCCAGGAATGCTTGTACACATGTGATACATCTCGCTAAGACTACCCACTTCCAGGACTTGTTCTCCAACTCTTGGGGCAATAGTAAAACATTCTGGGAGAACATAAAAAACCTCACTGGAAAGTCCAACAAATCCCCTCCCATGATGCTGTATGCAAATGGAACTACCACCTGGGATCCCAAAGAAATTGTAGATATATTCAATGCTGCCTTCACCAACCTGAGTGGTGTACTTCCTACCAACTTCTTTGATGACCCCCTGATCTAGGCTGCAACCACTATGCTAACCCAAACCGTAATGTTCCTCCCTTTTAGTTTAGAACAGTTACTGCTGGGGCAGTTATGAAATACCTCCTGTGAGTATTTGGGAAATCACAGTTTAGTAGCAATACCATTGATCTTAAAATGCTCTGCCTCACCCTTGATGAAGTCCTGTTACCTCTCACCAAGATACTCAACCTATCCCTCCAGCTAGGTCAATTCCCCACACTTTGGAAAGTGGCTCTTGTGACTCCTGTTTACAAGTCTGAAGACAGAACCACTCATTCTAACTACTGTTCAATCTCCATCTTGCCACCCTTCTCCAAAGTGCTTAAGCAAATTGTTGCTGAGCAAGTATTTTGCCACCTGTCACTTACAGTGTGCCCAATAACATGGTTTTTGGAAGTGGCATAGTACCACAACTGCCCTGCTTGAGTACACTGACTTCATTCATAAGTCCCTGGACCACGGACACCTTGTGGGGGCAATATACATTGACCTCACAAAGACGTTCGACACTGTTAATCACACCTTTCTACTTAAATACCTATCCACCCTTGGACTATCTCAGTATGTTACAACTTGGTTCAAAAACAACCTTGAGGGCAGAACTCTAAGGGTGAAAATACTTGATAACCTCTCCATCAGTTGCCCTGTATGTTAAGGTGTACCTCAAAGTTCAGTCCTAGGTCCACTCCTTTTTAGCCTCTTTCTTAACACCCTTTCCCAAGTCTGCCTCACCAAGTTACTCCTATATGTTGATGATGTAGTTGTTTTCACCAGCCAGCCCTGTCCAGCAACCCTCATCACCAGCCAGCAACAGAGCTTCACTTCAGTTTCCGTAGGCTACCTCAGAATGGGTGCGGGACCTGGGGGTGGTGCTTGATGATGGGCTGACGGTTCGATCTCAGGTGTCGGCAGTCATCAAGTCATCCTTTTACCATCTTAGGAACATCACCAGGATCAAGCACCTTGTTCTGTCTGATGACCTTCCCACACTGATTCACGCCTTTGTGACCTTGCGCCTTGATTATTGCAACTCATTTTACCTAGGGCTACCAGGGGTTGATACACACCACCTGCAGCTAGTGCAGAATGCTGCAGCATGGTTGCTGATGGGGACTTCCCAGTCCTCTCATATTACACTGCTGCTGCGTGAACTGCACTGGCTGCCTATTCAGTGGCGGATCACCTTCAAAGTCGGATTAATGAATTATAAAGCCCTACATGGACTTGGCCCTGACTACCTGAAAGAGCTTCTGGTACCTTACTGCCCCGAGTGACAGCTCCATTCAGCTGATGAGGGGTTTCTAGAGATTCTGAGGGCATCTTTAAAATCTTCAGGGGCCCGTGCATTTATGTATGTGGCCCCAGCCCTTTGGAATTCTCTACCCTGTCAACTTCGGGAGTGCACGAATGTGGAGGGCTTTATACAGGCACTCAAAACTTTTTTTGTGGCATCAGGCTTATTTTAATTAATTTATTGATAAGGATCTCTTCAGACTGTTTTGCATTGTTTTGTACTGTTGATTTTATTACTGATTTTACCAATTTTAATGTACAGCACCTTGATATTTTGAAAGACGCTTAATTTAAATAAAGATTATTATTATTACTATTATTATTATTCAGCTGAGGCCTGGTTCTTTTAACACAAATTAATCATAAACTACAAAAAAACAAAGATTATGCTCTTCACCAGCCCACACAATAAGCACAAAAATGCCAGTTACTGATCTTGAATGATCTGAGCACACCTCTCGAACAAGTCTACAGTTTTATATATCTGGATTTACCCTGGACAGCTACCTATCCTTCAATGAACATGTGAATCTTATATCTAGAGCAGTCTGCATCAGGATATGGATGCTTTACAGACCCAGGCATTATATGTCCCAGGAAGCCCTTCAACTAGCAGTGAATAGCTCTGCCCTCTTGATTATCAACTTTGGGCTTATTATTTATGGCTGTGCCACCAACACCACACTCTGTAGGATAAGTGTTGCTCTTAAAAAAGCCTGACGACTTGTCACTGGAGCCCACCCACACACCCACACTTGTGATCTATATGCCTCCACAAACTGGCTGAACCTCCAGGCCAGGATTTCATATCAAACCTGTCTGTTTGCAAAGAAGATAAGTCTTGGGCTGGCCCCCCCCTCACTTCTCCAGCTCTTAATTAGGACACATAACCTACACCGTACAAGAAGCACATCCATCCACACCTTCCAGGTCCCTTTTTGCCACACTACACATGCCCAATGAGCCTTCATGTACAGGGCACCCTGCTGTCTAAACAGTCTTCCACCTGACCTCCTAGCTGGCCCAAAAATTTGCCCTTTCAAAACCAATCTTTGGCAGTATCTTCTAGAACACAGCAGCTGCGACTGCTCCACTTAACCTAAGACTGTAGCCTCCCTACACCCTTGCAGATCCCACGGTTTGAATTTCCCTCCACTTAGCAACACTTGACAAGGTTATCCTTCCTGACTGCTTCAGCCCAAGTTTTAACAACATTTGTCATCTTGTAATCCATACCCCTAATCACGTGCTTACTGAGTACTGCATATGCATTCTGTAGTCTGTGTAATTATTCATCCAATGTTGTATGTATAGTGTGAATACTGTGTACTTTCTGTTTTGGACATTCAGTCTTTGTACTATGTTTATGTTAACTTGTCCCAATGTGTGTTATTATGACGTGGAGCCTTTGTAAATGAGCCCCTGGCTCAAAGGTATTGTAATTCTGAGACTTTAATAAAATAGAAAAATAAAATAAAAAAAATAAACCACAAGTGGTTTGTGAGGGTATCATACACCAAGGGTATATAAAAACTGAATAATGGCAATGACCCACAGTTTATTTTATATAATTGCTGGTCAACAAATCATAGACCACAGATGTCACTTTTGCTTTTTTTATGCCCCATCAATCCACTTGAAACTGATATACATGTATTTTGAAATGTCACCAGTTTAAGAGATACACAGAATCAAAACAAAAGAAATGTAATTCATCTGACTTGAGTGACACCCATGCTATATTAACTATCTAGCTAATATGGATAGAACCCAGTTAATATGGCACCCAAAATGAATGCCAGTCAGGTCAACAAACACACTGACCAGTAATGTATTCATCTTGATGTTTTGATATCATCACTCCAACATCAAGATGGACATTCACCTTGAAATTGGAGTATGTAAAATTCAATATCATAGAGTTTGGATACATCTTAAGAGAATATTCAGAGTGGCTGCAGTTTATGAGGGACAGTCTGTATGGTGGCCAAGATCTCACTCATGAGATCTTGTACTGAAATGAGATATCAGCCATCACTGAGTGGTCATGCACAGATTAGTTTGGCCCCCATGAATTCAGCTTAAATTACATCATACTGCAGTTGCTCCGCAGATGAAAATATATGCTTCTCAGTTGAAATGCAAAGTGGCTACAGTGTATGAGTGACCTCAGTGACATTCGATATGGTGTCTGAAATCTTGTTCCAGAGATCTTGTAGTGAAGTGAGATCTTGGCCATCACTGAACGGGAGCACACAAAATAACTGTTGCATAGTAACAGTAAATGGAAACAACTAAACAGGCAATTAATTCAGTTTCATAATATCTGCGAGCAAGTATAATTCATACAAACTCCCCCCCACAAAAAATCAAGAAGAGTAGGAGTTATACCAAATAACACTGAAAGCCAATTAAATATGAATAAAAGACCCAGTGTGTTTCATATACATACAGACCACTCATCATAGGTCACGAGCAGTATAAAAAACAGCATGGAATACATAAGCATTCTAGAATGTGCAGTCCACATTCAAAAATGAAAAGAGAATATAGAAATATCATCAGTTTAATCAACTGTCAAGAAGGAGTTTGTACTGAATACCATAATTATTGGCATAAATCAGAACATAAACTACTCCGTAATGGCACTGAGAAGAGCAATGACCTATGATGATTTATTTCTTATTTGCACAGAAAAAAACAAACTATATGAGTGATTGTTCAGCAATCATTTATTGAAAAATTATGGGAGATGCAGCAAATGCTAGATTGGCACTTTAAAACTGGAAGTTAGCAACCACACACAAGATGGCAGAGAATGGGTTTGCAGCCACAGAAATTGCAAAAGGCAAATATCAACAAGAACAGGGAGCTGGTTCGCACATTCCCACTTGTCTCTAGGAGGAATACTAAAGATGATATATTACTTGTGCCATAACTTGCCAAAGGATTATGTGAGGCTTCAGTTAGGGGTTGGCAGTGAACATACATGCATAGCTTGGTTTAATGTATGCAGGAACATATGTACTGACATCATTGACACTGAAAAAGATATAATTGGAAGCTTTTGAAAAATAGTAGAAATCAAGGAATCAAGCTTGGCAAGCGTAAATTTCATAGAGGGAATATGGTGGATGGAGTGCGGACATTTGGTGGCATAGAATGAGAATCCAAAAGGTGTTTTTTAGAGTGGTGGAAAAAAGAGATGCTGAAACATTAATCCCAATAATTCAAGAACGCATCTTGCCAGGAACCACTATAATATCAGACAGCTGGAGGGCCTGTGCATCACTGACCACTCTAGGGTATCAGCATAAAACAATTAACCATTCAAGAGAGTTTGTCAACCCTCTGACTGAAGCCCACACAAATACTATTGAATCCACATGGCATGCATTAAAGCACTCACTACATCAAAATGGAACACAGAAGCAGTTATACAGATCCTATTTTGCAGAGTACATAATCAGGAAAAAATACATAAATCCATCAGATGATAAATTCATGTAATTCCTGGAACTAGTAAAAAGGGTATACCCAGCAGAGGAAAGGATTCTTCTTATTGACATAGTGAGGCATGAGCACCAATGCTGATAAATGAATAATCACTGCATCTTGTACATACAGCCTTTTTCACAAAACATAATTTACTTTGTAAATAGACATTTTCAAGACTGAATGACAGATGTTTGACTAAAGAGAAAACTTTTTTATATGCTGTGGAATAATTACTACTCCCTTGCAGTAATAAAACAGTAAGTCGATATATATATATATATTACTGTAAAATATATATATATATATTTTAAATTAGAAGTATGCATTTGGTAGACTTTGCTAATCATCACCCCCCACAAATAGAAATCGCAAACAGAGATCAGTATCTCAGAGGGCACATTAACACCTCCCAATTACAAACTTACTTATCCTCTTTGTATTTGTTACATCCAATTTTCTCCTGTTCTCAGCATTTCCATGCAATGTGAACAAGCATTATTAGTGGAGACTCTGCCCCCCGCACCCCCTCACAGGCCACCGCCTCTCCCTTCCCTCCCGCCTCCTGTTTACTGCATTCTCTGTGCTCTGTGATCTATTTGTGTTATTATCAGGGGCCCTGCCCCTGCACCCCCATCCAGGCCACCACTTCCTCCCACTTCCTAGTTACTCCTGTTTAATGCATCCACTGTGCACTGCAAGCAATCCATATTACTATTGTGGGGCTCTGCCAACCTGCACCCACTATACAGGCCACCTCCTCCATTTGCATTCGTACTCTCCATATATGCCATTACTACACAGCCAGCACAAAATCTCACCTGCCATTTGATATCACCAATGAGAATCTCATCAGCCATTTCACATCACCAACGAGAATCTCGTCATCACCAATGAGAATCTCGTCGGCCATTTTGAGACTGTACCTCATAAACTGCAACCAAGCCAAATATTCAACCAGTGAAAAAACAGCCTTCTCAATGCCTGGTGACTAGTGCTGGGTGAAATTGTGAAAACAATTTTTGTGAAATTGTGCAATTTTTGTGTAATTTCACACAATTTCACAAGCTGAGCACATTATACAGTACTATGTAGCTTTTTGCACAAAATGAATGGAATTGCAGAATTTTGCAAATTAAGATTTATAGAAATGCACACTTTCAAAAGTGTATACTCAGCATCTGGCATTATTTGCAGAAACTGCACATTTTTAAGAATTCCCATTTTTAAAAATGTGCAATTTAGGGGCAGGGGTGCTATTTGCTGAAATTGCATATATTTAAGAACTCACATTTAAAAAAAATACACAGTTTGGAGAAAAATGTGCAATTTCAGAAAAAAAGGAAGTAAAATTTTGCTGTATTTTGACACAATTTCATAAAAGTTATATGAAAGCAAAATCAGTGATTTCATGCAATTTCACAAGAGAACTAGAAATTCTGCTAAGCACTACTTGTGACATCACAAAAGCCTGATTTGGATTCAGGCTGTAGCAGCTAAACTAACAAAAGAACCAATGACGTGTTTAGAAAATTTATACCATTTTAAATTATATATATAGGTAATGGTTAGCACTGTAATAATCCTATTTATCCCCCACAAGTAAGGATAAGACATTCATAGCACACCTTTGACTTTGTCACTAATGTGTTATGAAGAAATACAATATCACACATACCCCAATAATGCAAAGCTTCATGGGAGGTATCTACAATTCTCCATGAAATAGTTTAGACTGATTCTACTTTAAGCAGAAAATGCCAATGGCCTCTCACACAAACTGGCTAAGAACAGAAGACTAAGACATGTTTTACCTTTTTCAGGACTCAGCAGTGTGCCTGATCTGTATCTCAGCTCAGAGGGGAACCAACTCTATGATGGTTTTATGGGTTTTAGATCATAATCTTCCACCTCAGCAATCTGGACTCCAACAGCTGCACTCTTACATTGGCTGACAGAATAAATGAGTAGTCATCTTCACAGTTGACAGCAGTTGCTGCTCCTTGTCAGTCAACAAAAGGCACCATGCCCCCTGCCTCTGAATGAGTGGAACATCTCAGTTCCATGATGTTCTAGGCCTTTCAACAGACTTCAAGTGGAATTCTGGGGGACTGGATGTAAACCCTGGTCTACTGGGGTACTCATCACAGGACAGAACGGAATGAGGAGACATGGTAGAGACTATTAAGTACCTCAAGGGTATTAACAAGTATATCACAGTAAACATTTCAGGACCAGTGAAAACAAACATGAGGGGAAAGAGTTACAAACTTATAGTGATGGTTATTGTTTTTAATTAGTATAACCACTGTAAAACTGCAGCTGTTTGCTGTAATTTTATTTTCGCTACATTTGCGCTGTTTTTTCAACCCATGAAGATAATGTTTCGGCAAACATTATAGATCTCGTTACCACGGATTTCCTCCAATTTATCAATCACCACAGAAAACACTGTTTATGATTCTCATCACACTCAGTAACCTTCATTAGAGATGTTACTCGCACTAATTATACTAAAAGGCACAAAAAAATGCATAAAAGGAATAGATTTTTCTCTATCTGCCACACTCTTCAGCCACCCCTATATGGCATGTACATGAAGGTGGACTTGGTGCCTGGAACAGTCTTACTTGGCAGGTTCTTCAATTACAGTATTCCACAGCAGTTCATCCAAAGGGAAGAAATAAATCAGAAGTCTGGAAAAAAGTTAGTAGTATAAGTCCAAGCACATCGGAGCAAGCTCGATTTAGCCAGACACCTGGAGTTTGGCATCTGCTGTCACACCCTTGTGGTTAGCTGGAAAAACAGTGTGTGTGTGTGTGTGTGTGTGTGTGTGTGTGTGTGTCCCCTGTAATCTCAGCCATTGCAAAATCCCTCAGGCAATCATCTGTGTGCTCTGCTATCCTGTTGAAAGAGTTGATAAGCCATTGTGCATATTTGCTTTTTACTGAGGACATTCTTATCCAACTAGTGTGCAGGCAAGCATCATAGAGCCTTGCCTCTTGTCCCCAATCCTGTGACTCCACCTGCCTGGCACCTGTCTGCTCCATGGTCCATTGAGAACATGATACAAGGTTGATACCAGTATCATCAAGCGGTATTGCAAGTTGAGGGGGAATTGTTTGCAAGCTGTAGCCACCCTTTCAAGGAATGCTTTCTTAAGGGCTTCAAAATTATCTGGTGTTTTTCCACTGGCTTTTGTCCCTCAGCATTTGCAAAGTCAAATTTGGTTAACGTCCATGCCAACTGATGTGTGAAGCTGAGGTTACATTCATATTCCAATAGCAAATGCTGGTCATGAGATTTAACTACACCTACAGCAATTAGCAATAACTAGACAGCCATTAATCACTGCACCCTCAGAGCACTGACTTTTCACAGTTTTTTTTTAAGCTATGCCTCTTCAAGTAACAGAGGGGACTGGCCACAAGGCTTAGTCAGGAGCTACGGTTCAAGATGAGCGGGGTCAGGTGTCTGCTTTAACTTACTGATGTACAGTAAGCAGCTTTGAACTTATGTTCTGTTGATTCATAAATGGTACCATGGTGGTACCATTTATGAATCAACAGTACATAAGTTCAAAGTTCCTTGGCTATATAAAAACTCAAAGCCTTCATCACACCTCCACAATGGCATACCAGACCATTCAAAACATACTTTATGTGTATAGGAGGTATATTCCATTTACAATTTCTTTGACAGAGGGCTTATTCTCTGCAGTTCAGCAACTACACATTTAGCAGCCCTTACAGGAAAACTAGCACACTAAGACCATCAGGGCTGACATCTTCCAACAGTGGAAATCTCTGTCTTCTGGACTGCTGTCATTGTCACCACTGTAGTAGGGACATGATGTGCATGCAAAACAGAAACCCAGACTGACCAAAAATGATTGAGAGTGATGGATAGCCTTTTTGTAAGCTGCCAAACCACACTGCCTGTCAGTCACAAACAGTTTCAAGTTACCCCCCTTACTCAGCTGTCTTTCATCTATATCTGGAGATCAGCACTACACAAACACAGCTGAGTGTCAGCTTTTGAGCAACAAGTGAGCAGCAGCAGCTGCGAGTCATTGTCAGGCCACTACATGAAAATTGATGCACTTCAGTTCTGAGTCTTGAAAGCCTGAAATTAAACTACCATGCAAATGGTCAGTTCTCCAACAGCTGCTCTCTTGCATTATCTGAGAGGATAAATGGGTAATTGTCTAAGCCATGGAAAAGCTTTTGCCATATATGAAATGGTTGGTAGATAGGAAAAGCTTGTATTAGCTATAACATACCTAGCATAGGATGGTAATGTGTTACTTGGTACTGTTCTTAACCCTTAGAATGCTGACATAATTAGAACATATTAGAGTTCTGGACAGATATATCAGTCCACAGCCCTGCAAGGGTTTACTGTTATTATTAAAATCCTCTGATTCACTTTTAGCATACAAGAACTAGTTGGTACAGTAGATAGGAATGCTCTATTATTGATTACACACCAAGGGCCCAATTGTCAAAGGGGCCTTAGATTGATGGTGGCAAACGGCAACTTGCATCAATGCCCAGTGTGCCAGGGACCCTGCACCCAATTCTCTATCAGGCAGGGTCTTGGTGGCAAAGTCTCTCGGCTTGCAGCAACCCTGGCCATGCGCCAAACAGGTGGCACATCCAGAGGGTTGCTGCAAGCTGTGGAGCAGACATGCAACACTCTAGGACAGCCCCCCGAAGTTCCAATCCCCTTTAATAACTGTGCAGATTTCCCTGGTGGTTTAGTGGACCGCCCCAGCCCTGATCCCCCATTACTATATTTAAATAGTCTCTGGTGGTCTAGAAGGGCTGTGTTGGTTTCTGGCTCAAGGTTTAGGATGGGGGGGCACTACCTGCTGGGGTGGGGGTGGACTCCACTAGACCACAAGGGATGGGTTTTATTTATTAATTCTATATACAGGAGAAATCAGAGAGAGGGTTCACTAGACCAGCAGCAATGGCTATTATTTATTAATTCCATATATGGGGGACATCAGGATCAGGGAAGGGGGGGTTATATTTCTACAACAGGGGATTGGGACAGGGGTTGCAAGGCACACTGCTGCCAGGTGCTAAACTCTGCCAGAGGGACATGTCTAAGTACCCTTAGACCAGCCTTGAATGGTCTAATGGTACTTAGAAATCCTCCCTCTGGCAGAGTTTTGAGAATCCGACATTGCATCTGCCTTATGCCCCCTTGTGCCATGCCACAACCCATTTTGTGGCTCCCAGTGGATCATTTGGTGCAAGGGGCACTTTGCTCCATTCATTGTGGCACAATCCTTTGCACTGCACCAGTAGCTTTGAGAATCTGGCCCCTAGTATCTGATGTTAATGTAAATTGTAATAATGGAGTCCTGCTGTGCCTGAGTCCGTATGTTCTAGTACACTGTTGGGGTCTCATCGATGGTCAAGGGGCTGTAGTCCTCACCGCTGAAGTGAATAACAAGGACTTACTTGACTTTAAGAAATACTTCAACCTCATCAGAGAAGCAGTAGCCTTGTCCTTATGCTTGTGGTGATGACTGGAATATGAGAACTTTGATTACTTTTCCTTGCCTTTACCTTTTTCCTTTGGCTACAATGACATCATCAGCAAGAGGATCACTGAATACCGGGGAGACTTTGTGATGCAGCCATCGAGCAAGAGGGAGATGCTGGCATGGAGCCTGTGACCTTGTTGGCAGCTTCCATGGCCTTAATGGTTATGAAGACCTCTGCATTCTTCTTTTTGCATCTCCTTGTGGCCTGGTTGAATCTCTGGCAGATATTGCAGGCTCTCAGTTTGTGGAATAGGCACAAACAACAAACACAAACCATGTCAGCATTGTCCTTGTAGATCTTGTAACTGCAGGTACAAACCCTAAACAAAGGTTCTTTCAAAAGTGGCATAAAATAACGACAACAAACATGTTAAACAAAGTTGAGAAAATAAAGTTGAAAATGATGGCTTTGTTTCTCTGCAGATCTGATGAGCAGTCAACTGTGGGAGAAAGAACTGAGGAGTAATGGGGCCACCCACGTTTCATAGGCAGCAATCTCACATGTCATCTTTGGTGGCCCCCGGCTAGAAAACATTTCTGAGCAGTCCTGATGCTGACAGTTTACAGTTGCAAAGGCATGGCCCAGGGATACAATCAGTGGTAGCTGGGTTCTGGAAGCTGGGTCACATAATCTGAGGGACAGTGATGTGTGGCTGCCATGCATACCTGTTGATTTCTGCAGTCCCATGGTTCAATCTGTTGATATTCTGCTATGCCTGCTGGCTTCTACTGTCCAAAACCTGTAATCTGCCTGTTGTCCTCTGCTGTGCCAGAGTTGTGATCTATAGATGCCATGTCCTGCTTGTTACAGTTCCATTGCTGTGATCTGTGCATTTTTTATTATGATTATTCTTTGGTAATCAAGTAAGGCTCACTAGGCACAAGTGCCTGTTTTTCAAGGGTGACCGGTGAACACTGGGGAGGTTAAGTGACTTGCTCAGAGTCACACAGTACACAAGTGGAGATTGTGAGAATCAAACCAGGTCTGCTGGATGTACCAAGCTCATTCACAGCTCATTACTTTAACTGCCAGTCTGCATTATAGTTGTATATTATACTTGCACAATCCAGAAAGTAACTAGATATAGGGGTTGAATGTGGTGATTTTACATAAATCCACACTTTGTATGAAAGCAATAGAATTACTAAGCATGATCTCATTGCATAGCAATCAACAAGGACAGGTTTGTACCAGTCTGGCAGTTTGCCAGGAGGCAGAGCTTTGTGTTCAGACTAGAGCCTGGGGCTGCCAGTAGGGCCAACCAGATAGGGGTCAAGCTTCCCATCAGATGCTCTCCTCTTTTGGGTTAGGTGGAATGTGACTCCCGTTGTGAGACTGCTACTTTAGTAACCACCTGTGATGGTGCTGTCAGAGACACAAAACATGCCTCTGTATCTTAGAGGGCAGGTTTGGGAAGAAAACACAGAAAAAGGTCCCTCCTGGTAGATAACACTGCAATGACCAGCTGCCATTCAGTTGGGATACTCAAACTTTGGGCCCCTCCTTCTTGCCATCCCTAATCCTGACTCCTCCAGCAAGATGTGAATCAAAGGCACAGAAATAGCCAGAAGAGGCCCCTCATATTGGAGATCAGAGGCCCTGCCTAACTTGTGATACATCCACTAGAAACAATGGGAGAAGAGCAGTGACTTGGGACTAGTGGTAACTTTCCCAGAGGTGCAGCTGCTGAGCACTGTGCATATCTTGTCTTTAGGCATTAGTCTGAGTCCAGTATATATCTGGTGTAAATAAAATTGAGCATTTGCACTTTGTGTTTTGTGGTTTCCTGAGTTCTAGCTCTTTGTATTTGTTTGCAGGCTGTACAACAAGTCTGGCCCCCAACCAGCTTCAGTGTGGCATTCTGAGGTTCCCAAGCATACCCGGGGTCTCCTAGACAACTGCAGAACACACTTGCCCCCCCGTTAAATTCAGTGTGGGATTCTAGCAGTCAAATGTGAACTTAGGTCTCTGAAGTGACAGCACAAGACATCTGGCTCCCAACTAGCTTGACCGTGAGATTTTGAGGGTCATCCTTGAACCTGTATCTTCGTGGTGACTGCACAGCATGACTTGCTCCAAAGCAGCTTTAGCATGGGATTTTGAGTGACGTACGTGCACCTGGTTATTCTAGGTGGCTGAACAACATACAGGCCCCCAACCAAATTCAGTGTGAAATTCTGAGTGTCACACATGGACCCAGGTCTCCAAGGTGACTGCACAATAGCCAGGCAGACTGCCCAACCAGATTCAATGTAAGAATCTGAGGGCCTTATCTGAGTGGCTGAACAATATTCCAGGCCTCCAGCCAGCTTCACTGTGGTATTCTAAGGATCACACAAGATCCCAGGAATTCAAGGTGAATGCACAGCATGTCTGCACCCCAACAAGCTTTGGTGTGGGATTATGAAGGTCACATGCAAACATGGGTTTCCTAGGTGGCTGCATAACATGCTGCTACTGGCTACTGAAACCACTTTTAGATTTTTTTTCCTGGACAATTATTCATAAAGTCATTTAGTGACTATGGGCTCAGTTCACAGAAATGTCTTAGTCCTTCTACATATGCAGAGGGATGGGAATAGCTGCAGTACAGACTGCCTCTTCTTCACATGTTGGACATTCTGTGGGACACACAAGAATATTTGGTGCCTCCTCTGCACCTGTTACCAAGTCACCCATGACTCTGCATGGGTGGTAGGGTCAGGGATGGGCACAGGAGAGGGTTTGTGCATCAACTCAGTTTGGTGCTCCATTTTCACATTTGAGTGGCGGGTGGAGTAAAGATAATCTGATTGCGAATGTGTATTTGGGGAAATAATTCAGCATTTCTACCTTTAATTCAGCCCAATCAAATTGTTGAGCCACTTAGCATTACTTTGACCTTTGACCAAATAAAGAAAACAACACTCTAGCCCTTCCCAGGTGGCCAGGGCTAGTCCTACAGCCACCCCTTTCCCCTACACCAATCACTTTCCACCCTGTCCCCAGGCATTTTTATTTATAAAACAAATTCAGACTCCTGGCACTTTGTCTGGTGCTGATTTTTTTTTAAACTTTCTGAAACACAGTGGGCAGAAGAGATTAGGATTGACTGAAGTGGGGAAAGGGGGTGAGAGAGAGAGAGAGTCACTTACACTTATTTGTAGCCTGATGGCACCCCCTAATAAAGACATGAAGTGTCTTTGGCCAATGTGTCAAAGCTGAACTGAAGACAGGGCCCACAGTGGAAGCTGAACACAAGTTTTCAGTTTTCACATTTGCTCACACTTAGTAAGGAGGGCCACAGCATTATAATACTCAGAATGCAGCAGCAACGCTTGCCTTGAAGCTTCCTGAGGCTCACTGTTGAGCATTACAGATAAATGGAAGTGTTGCAAATATAATTGTCTTTAACTTTCAATTTTCAATTTTAGTTACAGCTGGCTGATGCACAGTCACAAGCCAGGTACAAAACAAAGATAACAACATAAAAAAGACCACCTTTGTTGGCACCAGTCAAAACTTGTTTTGTTTGTATTTGTTTAACCAGATAAGTCAGACATCAACCTTAAATCTAGTGCAGGTTGTGTGATACAGCTTGCATATGGATAGGTACTGACAGCATATCTATCATTTCAAAGAATTAATAAATTATTCTGCAATTGGTTGTAGCCTGGGAAGTGACAGTCAACCACAGGCTGAGTAATAACTAGTTGCTGGTCTGGATGGTAGATGCTGCTCCCCCTTTCCTTTCTTAAACAATCTTTTTTTTTTGGTAATTTATGTAACTATGTGGAAGACAAGACTGCATGATAAACTGACTGCTGGTCTGCATGGCAGACACTGTTCCTCTTCCATTCCCTTCCTTCTGAAACAGTCACTTTTTATGGCTGTATAGCAAGAGCTATGCAATGTACTGCTAACAAGAAGAGAGGAAGCAGGGCAGGCAGGAACAGGAACTGACACTTTACCTTCTGCTTCCACAGTGGAATCTCATCACACCATTGGTATACATGAGATCCCTGTCCTTTGGTGTCTGTCTGCCAGTCTGTCTAGAAGGGAAAGGATCAGATCTGTTACAGTACAGTAGCTTCTTGTTGTTTTTACATTGTTTCTTGTGGATTTCACTTGGTAGAAGGTTATTTATTTTCTTTCTTACTGCTTCTAAGGGGCTAGCAGGGTATTGTTTTGGGGCTGTTGGAATTTTGAAAACTGTTTTGGCGGCTATAAGTGGGCTCATTTGTTTGATGTTTCACTGTATAGCAGGCTGCATTTGTAGAGGCCTATTTCTTCTGATTTAAAGTCTATTTGGTGTGATTTAACTGGGGCTGTTTCTTTGAATCAGAGACCTATATCTTCTAATTTCAAGCCTATTTTGATATGTTGCTGGTGAAGCTGTTTGAATTGGAGATCTGTTTCTTGTGGTAGCAAACCTATTTTGCATTGTTATTGCATTGTGGAAAGGAGGAGTAGGAGTTTGAAAAAGGTTGTGCAATAGCTACTTAAAGTCTCTTTTTGAGTGTGGATAAGAAGGTTAGGAATATAAAAAGCAGTTGCTCAATCTATCTAAATGTGTACAACAAAGGGGGTAAGGGAAATTAAGAAAAGAATGTTTTGCAGTGATAGGGAGAGGGAGACTTTGGGGAGTGTTTGGTACCCTGCATCTGGAAGAGTGGGGTTGCTGGTGGGCAGCACAGCGTGAGTGAGGTGTGGGCTGCAACAACTGCGGTGCACAATCTTTAAAAATTGCCTGGGTGTGGGAGGATGTTGGTGTGCAACCACAGAAACTTAGAAAGGAGATTGAGGGTCTGCAGGAGGAACTAAGACAAGCAAGGCAGACTGGGGGTGGGTTTAGTCAATACTGGAGGAGGAAGAATGGGAGATGAGGAGGGGTGATTTAAGCCAACAGTGGTGAGGAGAGGGTCAGAAGAGGAAGCAGGGACAAGGGGCCCAGGCCAGGAAGAATGATTGCTGGGAAAACCAGGTCAGGAGACAAAAGGCAAATGGAAGGAGGAGATAGGGACTTGTGAGGGGAGGTGAAGAACTGGCAAAAGTCATGGAGTGGAAAGGAGAGAACAGGTTACTATGAAGAGAGAGAAAGTGGGCATTTGTGAAGGGTCTTCAGAAAATAGTTTTGCACTGCTTGAGAGGAAGAAGGTGGAGGAGGGAAATGATGAAATTAGAAGAGTAATTGATAAATGCCTGGACTAAACTGGAGTGGGGGGAAGTTCTGCTGGGAGAATTGCAACAGGGGCAAAAGGGGGAAATAATTTGCAGGAGGAAGAAAAGAAGCTGGAAATTAGAGAGTGAGATGAATGGAAGCAAGCAGGGAGTAAGAGTGGTGGAATCTTAGTGCTGGGGGACTCAATACTAAGAGGAGTTAGGTGGGGTAGCAAGGGGGAGAGGCATAGTCACATTTGGGTGGAGGCCATGCCAAGAATGACAGCGGAAAGGGTGGGAAAATCTGTTCTGAAATATTCTAGAAGGGGTAGGGACAAGTCTCATTTAATTATACATCTTGGGATGAACGACCTGGCTGACAAGACAGTAGATATAGTCCAGAGGAGGTTTGAGGAACTAGGACAATTATGTGAGGGAGCAGGAAGATCAGTAACTTTTTTTGGAGATACTTCCAGTGCCCATGACAAGCACAACAAGAAAGCTGAGAATAGAGGAATTTAACAGGTGGCTAAGAACCTGGTGTTGTGCTAAAGGGTATGGGCTGTTGGGGGGTGGGGAGGGACCTGTGAGGACAGTAGTCTCTATGCCAAGGACAGACTACACTTGAGTGAGGAGGGAAAGAAAGTGTTGAAACAGAGGATGGAGGAGTACATTGAGGAAGCAGGGAATTTAAACTAGGAGCGGGAGTGGCAATTGGGCAAGAGACATGCAGAGACCACAGGTTGTGAAACCATATGAGCTTACCCCCCATAACAGTGACAAAGGACAAATGGCAAGTACTATTGGTGATGCTAGTAAAGGAGGGCAGGATGGGAGGGGGGAAAGGGTGGAAGGTGGTTACCCTTAATGCTAGGAGCCTTGGGAGGAAAACTGCAGAGTTACAAGTGCTCATGGCAGAGGAAAGGTGGACATTGCAGCCATCACAGAAGCATGGGCCACCAATACAATGACTGGGACCTGTCTGTACCAGGGTACAGGTTATTTTGTAGGGACAGGGTGATTGGGAAAGGAGGGGGTGTGGCACTATATGTGAGGGAAGGACTGAAGTGTGTAAGGGAAGAAAGGGAGTAGGGTAGTACGGAGTCACTTTGGATGCAAATCCAGGATTCCAAGAATAGAATTCTTAGAATGGGAGTGGTGTACAGGCCGCCATTACAGATGGAAGAGTTAGACAGGGAACTAGCAGGACAGATCAGGAGGACCTGCGAGAAGGGTAGTGTGGTGATTGTGGGGGACTTCAACATGCCAGGAGTGGACTGGAGTACCCCAACAACCAGGAACAGAAGAGAGTAGGTACTGTTGGATGCCTTCCAGGACAGTTTCCTGCTGCAAATGGTCAGTGAACCAACCAGGTTAGGGAATACCCTTGACCTTGTGCTGGCAAATGGGGATTTTGTGAGAGAACTTACAGTGGAGGAACCGCTGTTATGGAGTGACCACCACTCAGTATAGCTCACATTGGATATGGGCAAGGAAGGAGTGAAATCTGGCACAAGAGTGCTAGACTTCAGGAGGGCCAACTTTGGGAGGATGGGAGAAGTGGTAAAAGGGTACCTGGCTAGAATTCAATCTAGTATGGACACTAACCAGAGGTGGGAGCTCATAAAGCTGGGGATAGTGGAGGCAACCAAAAGCTGCTACAAGGCCCAAAGCAAGAAGGCTAGGGCTAAGAAACTGAGCTGGTTGAGCAAGGAGGTCATGGAAAAGGTAAGGAGGAAAAGAGCTGCCCTTAGGAAGTACAAGAAAACAGGGAGAGGGGAGGACAGGGAGGAGTACTTGACAGAATCGAAGGGGGTGACAAGGGCAGTAAGGGGAGCCAAGGCATCTACTGAACTCAGGCTGGCACAAGGCATTAAGAAGGGGGAGAAGGACTTCTTTAGGTACATCAGGGAGAAAAGGAACTGTAAGGACCACATAGTAAGGATTAGGAAGGAGGGGGGTTGGGTGGAAGCAGGGTGTGATAAGGCAGAAGCACTAAATGAGTACTTCTGCTCAGTATTTACTAAAGGAAGGGGTGACATCAGGGGAGAAATGGCGAAACAGGGAAATCATGGAGGGCAGGTTCTTGAGGGTTTGAAGGCACTGCAGGTGGATAAGGAGGCCCAGATGGCATCCAATCCCAGGGTACTGAAGGCTGGCAGAGGTCCTGCAGGACCTTTGGCAGACCTATTCAATGCCTCACTACATTTGGGGTGTGCACTCAGGACTGGAGGATGGCTCATGTGCTGCCCTCCACAAGAGTGGCCCCAAGGATGAACCTGGAAACTACAGACCAGTGAGCCTCACATCCATCGTGGGTAAGCTAATGGAGACTGTCCTGAAGGAGAGGCTGGTGGCCCTCCTAGAAGCCAAAGGACTACAGTACAGCAGACAGCATGGCTTCATACAGGGAAGATCCTGCCAAACCAACCTGGTGGAGTTCTATGACTGGGTAACTAGGCAACTGGACAGGGGCCATGCAGAGAATGTCATGTATCTGGACTTCAGTAAGGCATTTGACTCGGTACTGCATGGAAGGCTGGGAAGTAAGTTAGTAGGCACAGGGGCAGGTGCAAAGCTGGTGAGATGGGTAGGGAACTGGCTTCAGAGAAGGCAACAGAGGGTGGTGGTGGGTGGGCAGCTCTCACACCCAAGGGTAGTGATGAGTGGTGTTCCACAGGGCTCAGTGTTGGGACCAGTGTTGTTTGGGATATTCATTGCAGACATATCATTGGACATCAAGAGCAAGATCAGTCTGTTTGCTGATGATACCAAGGTAGAGCAGTGGTGGATGACCTAGGGGATGGCAGGGTTGCAGGATGATCTGGCAAGCTTGAAACCTGGTCAGACACCCTGGCAACTGGGGTTTAATGCCAAAAGTGCAAGGTACTGCATTTTGGGATGAAGAACCCAAGGAGGAGTTACCAGCTGGGGAGTGCAGCTAGCCCAGACAGAGAGGAGAAGGATCTGGGGGTGCTCATTTACAGGGTAAATGAACAACTCGGCACAATGTGGGAAGGCAGCTGCAAGGCCAACAAAATGCTGGGTTGTATTGCAAGGGTATATCCTCGAGGAAGGAGGAGGTGATTCTGCCACTGTATAGGTCATTAGTTAGACTGCACTGGGTACTGCATGCAGTACTGGTGCCCGTATCTGAAGAGGACATTAAGTTACTGGAGGGTGCAGTGCAGGGCGACAAAAGATGATCAAGGGCTGGGACTTATCATATGAGAGGAGGCTGAGGGTTGAACATGTACTCACTGGAGGAGGAGGAGGGACAGGAGGGACATGATTGAAACCTTTAAGTACATGAAAGGAATAAACAAGACAGGTACAGAGGGGCTGTTCAAAGTAAGGGAGGAGAGCACCAGGGGCCATGATATGAGACTGGAGGGAGGAAGGTTCAGGAGGGAGATGAGGAGACTCTTTTTTACAGAGAGGGTGGTCAATTAAGGGGAAGGGTGGAAGGAAGGGGTAGCTGCAGAATAAGGGGTGCTAGCTGCACATTCGAGCAGACTTGATAGACCTCTAGGCCTTTATCTGCTGGCAAATTTCGTATGTTCTTATGTCTGTGCTTCAATCCCCCAACCCCTTCCCTTTCTGAGGGGAGTTACCTGTTTATGTATTATTATAATATGATATAAATGGATAGTGTGTGTCCTATTGAGTGATATAGGATGAATGGAGTGATTGATTGTTCTGGCATTGTTATGTATGTTAAATCTATTTTTAATAGTTCTATATTTTAATGTATAGGCAACAAGTTATAAACAGGACAGTCTTGTAAACTGGGCCTAATGGCCTAAAGATTTGTTTCCCTCTATAAAATAAAGTTTTTACCACTACTTTTACTTACTCCTACCAAGTCTACTTTATTCATTCATATCTTTGAAAAAACGTGCACAAGGTAGCAGTGGTGCTTCCAGCCATTACTTCATAGTCTTACACAAAGCTGTAACACACACATATCCCATTTATGAAATTGAACATAGAGCTACAAAAATATAACTTTATTACACCAAAACCAGACCATCTGATGTGTTTTGGACACCAGGTGATAAAGGACCTGGTGTCTGAAACACGTCAGGTGGTCTGGTTTTGGTGTAATAAAGTTATATTTTAGTAGCTCTGTGTTTGATTACATAAATGTGATATGTGTGTGCTACAGCTTGTGTAAGTCTACTTTATTCATAAATCTATGGTTGTGGTACTTTTTCTGCTTTCTGTGCCACCTCTGCAGCTGGTAAAATGCTGCTAACCATGTAGAGTACTTAACAGAGCAGGGACAAGTGTCAGTGACTGAAGAACAATTCTGTCATCAACTAATGTAGATCTGACATAACAGAAACATTTGTTTTACCTCCAAGTATGTACTGAGAGAACAGGCAAATGGTGGAGAGAATGAGGCAAGCACCAGTGTCTCCAATGTACATAGGTATGCAAAGAGTGGCAATGTGAACCAAAATCTTTACAATTGAGGTTGATCAGTTAGAACTGTGACTGCAGCATGTCAGATCCCTATCAAGCAACTATACCAGTTCAAGACCACAACACAAGTTATTATACCGCTTTGCATCAGAGTAGATGAAAAACACAATAGAAGCAGACCAAAACCCTGTTTAACCTGTTGCAAAACACCACTCTAATTCCTGATATCTCTTAGGGAAGTTTGTGCACAACTTTTGTAAATAGCAGGGCTCCACACAGACTATGTATAAAAACATAAACAATGAAATTTGCATTAAGGTTGCATATTCTTTTGATGAAAGTTCCATAGCTTTAAATGCATTTTTAACTTTATCCTTCTACCTATAATCAAAAAAATCTTGCTCCAGAAAATCAATGTCCTTTCTTAATGAGTCATACCTACCATCAACTGGCAAACTCAGTGGCAATTTATCATGAAGGAATACAGAACTGCTCACTCACCAAATAAGATAAAGAATATTTAATTAAATCAAATAGTCTCTGACCAACCTACTTTATCACATAAAAACAACAAACATGGCAAACAGCCACTGGTAAAGTTGTCTATAACAGATTTAATAAATTTAACATCAATATGTGCCAACAGAAAATCATCACCTGTGACTTTTCACATATACAGTATTATGCAAGTTGTAAGTAAGTTGGGGACACTGGGGGCTCCTTCTCAGCTGCAACGTTCAGTAGTTTTCAGTAGTAGGGGAGACACTAACCTGTGCATCAATGAGGACTTAGAAAGTTTGACACAGACCTCTGCCACTGTTCTTGGTAATCCAAAAGCTGAAAATAACATCCAAAATGGCATTTCTACATCTGAAGAGGGTAGTCCTAAGAGCCAGAAGGAATATTTGGAATAGAACATCTCTAGAAGCCAATTTTAAAGTCAACAGAGTGCCTAGAGGTTTGTGTGTACTGAAGTGGCAGGCTATGGACTTGAAAAGGAAACATTTATGAAGGATTGGCATGATTGTATGCAGAAGATTTCCATGCCTTTTTTGCTGGGCATCATAAGGGATTATCATAGGCAACAAGCTGTACAAACCGAGTTACAAGAAAAAGAACATAGCATCTCCATATTTAAGTCACATCCAGATTTTGTTAAATTTGAGGGTGATCTCACAGCCAGTAAGAACAAATAAGATGGGAAGGTACAGGTACAGATACAGAAGCTCAAATAATTTGAGCAGCATAGACAAGATTATTTAAAAAAACAGATTTTCATTTGGAAGAAACCCATCACTCAACATTGAATGAGGGATGGAATAAACTGAAATCCATTTTATAAAATGTAAGCTATTACAGTTCCAGTGAATCTAGAACTGAGTTGGGAAAGATTTTTTAGAGTAAGTCGAGAAGCCACAAGCATCAGACCAGAGGAGCAGCCTGAAGACTCATGCAGTGCAGCACCCCAAACAAATAAAATGAGGGTGTAGGCTGAATCATCCCTCTAGGAGGTGCAGGCAGGAACAAGAATCAGAAACACATACAAAAAAATGTGATTGTCATGAACTTGTCTACTCGCCAGCTTACTGAACCTCAAATTTTAATTTTATCTAAAGGTCTCAGCTTTGTGACTACCTACAGTATAACATTCCACTAACCCAAATTTGCATTTTACTGTAATATCAGAGTTGAACTAAATACATTTTTTTGATCTCCACATAATCAAGAATCCAGATGGTACAGTGTGTCGCGAGCTAGCCATCTGCCAATCATTATTTGCAACATATATTTATGTTATATATTGTTTTATGTGGTTTCTATGTATGTTTAAATGCTAATGTAAACAGGGAATGGGTTGTTTTCTTTAAAATGGCTAATATGCCTGTAACCAGGGATTCCCAGGGAACCTAGAAGTAAAATTCCTGCCTAGCTAACACAGGGGTCATAAACCAGCTCATATAATCATAAAATCTTACAAAATGCTTTTGATCTCAGACACTATCATTGAATATCACATTTTATGAGGTAACAGGATGTTTGGGCCAGTAACTGGATGGCAGAAGAACATTCTAGCAGTACTATGTGAAATTCTAACATGACACTGTGAATTAGCTTACAAGATAATAATAATAATAATAATAATAATAATAATAATAATAATTGTTATTTGTATAGCGCTTTTAAATTCCAAAGCGCTTTACAGGTTAAACAATATAAAACAAACTTTACATCCAAAGTCTCAGCATAGATAAAAAGATCATATTGCAGATACAATTTAATTTTCTAAAAGGCCAATTGCCAAAGGAAAGTTTTTAAACCTCTCTTGAATTGCTCCACAGAGGAGCACTCCCATAACCGAAGGGGTAGAGAATTCCAAAGGGTAGGCTCAGCATAAGAAAATGCTCTAGAGCCAGATGATTTAAGATTCACCCTAGGAATCTCTAGGAAACCCCTTTTTGGCCAAGCAGAGCAATCAACCAGGGGAGTAAGGAACCAAAAGTTCTTTCAGATAGGCCGTTCAGGGCTTTGAAAGTCAGTAAACTGACTTTAAAAGTGATATAGGCAGCCAGTGCAGTTCACACAACACCGGAGTAATGTGACAGGATCTACTAGAACCCATCAAAATCTGGGCCACTGCATTCTGCACCAGCTGAAGGCAGAGAATTTCAACCCCTGAAAGCCCAAAGTAAAGGGAGTTGCAGTAGTCTAAGCGTGAGGACACAAAGGCGTGGACCAATGTTGGAAGGTCATCGGACAGAACCAGGTGCTTAACTCTGGTGATATTCCTAAGATGGTAAAAGGAGGCCTTGATGACAGCTGACACCTGCAACTGCAATGTCAGTCTGTCATCAAAGATCACCCCCAGGTTACACACCCATTCAGAGGTTGGGAGAGAAATGCCATCAAGAAAAATTCCTGAAGGCACACAAACACCCAACCCCTCTATCTGTCGACCATGGTCCACAATCAATACCTCTGTCTTTTCTGAGTTCAACTTCAGCCAGCTAGAATCCATCCGCTCCTGGATTTCTTTCAGACAGTTGTTAAAGACCAAGAGAGTTCCATCCTGGTCGGGTGCAAAAGACAGGGATAGCTGGGTATCATCTGCATAACAGTGAAACCTCAGCCCGTACCTTCTTACAATGTCTCCAAGGGGTAGCATATACACCACAAATAACATGGGTGACAGCACAGATCCCTGAGGCACCCCACACAACAAAGCCATTGGGCCCGAGGAAGATGCTGTATTGATACATCAGAGTTTTAACAGTGGCTGTCCTGTTACTAGTTAATTATGGAGGCAGAATTTATGTTGAAGCTGGGTGACATCACCAGGTGGCCAGGAAATTGTGGGTCACTGGTGGGGAAGATAAACTGGTTTCCTTATGACTGGATTGCAGACACAGCAGTTCAGAAAAGACAATTAAACTCTCAACACAGTCACTCAGGGCCATTCTGTTTTGGGACTCTCTCTTGACTACAAGACTGCAGCTGCCAGCACAAGACTGCAACATTTATGAACCAGTGATTTTTCTGAACTGTGAAAGTCTTCATAATAGGTAGACATAGTTAAACAGTAAGGCGTTTATACTGTATACTTTCCAAAAGTTGTTTTCCATACTGTAACCTAAATTTGTATATGTTCTCTTTACTTGTAACTGCATTTATTTAATTATTTTATTAAAGACGTTTGTTTTTCTAAAAGAATTCTGCCTGCATGAGATTCCTTATATTGTATGTGTGACTGCAGAAGTTTTATTACAAGTCTGTGACAACTGTTTATACTTAGAAGGGTCACCAAATAGCAACCAAATTGAAAAGGGGCAGTAGGGGACCTGGCAAGATCAGAGAGAGTACCAGAGTCTCATGTGGGTCTGCAGGGATTGTGAACTGGGCTATTGAATGTCCTGTAGGGTGAAGGCCAAATCGTGTTTTTGCGCTGCTACCCCGAAGAGGACATACTTATTTGGGCCTTCCTCCTGTATGCAATAACCACAAAAAGGGTTCATATTTGGCCACAAGACTCATGACTGATGTTGTGCCCTGATCCAATGTATAGAGGGATGCTCTGGTACCTCATGGCAAGTGTTCTCTTGTAAACCCAGTGAAAACTCTGGGCGGACACGAGGAGGGTATCCCTGTTTCCCCACCTCCATGTCATGGATTGCACTTATTGGTGGGCACTGTGAGCTCAGTGATCTGACTCTCATGAGTGGGTTCATGACACAATGGACACATATCTTTCCGAAAAATTCACCAATTGGACTTTCTTACTTCACTCCTCATCCTGTCACCCACACCACATCATCAGGAAAATCCTGGTCTCAATTTTATAGACTTTGCAGGAACTGTAGCCAAAGTCTCTGATTTTGAGAAGTAAGCCCAAGAGATGCAGGATAGGTTTCTAGCAAGATGTTATGGCACACAAGTGGCAGGGCATGCTATGGCAGTAGCCAAAGAAAAACCCAGGAATTAACTTCTTGAGTACCAGAACAGAAACAGGCAACAGCAAGAACAGCTTAATTTTATAACTACTTTTGGTTTTCAGTCAGGGAAAGTTAAAGAAATATTGGCCAACAATTGTCGTATTTTGTCTTAGGAACCCCTGATGGAGAAGGATGTCACAAGACTCCTTAGGATAGTATATAAGAGGGGTCCAAACCTTTCGTGCAAACTTGTGTATAGTTTGCAACCCATGCAGACCAACTCTACCTGGTTACCATTACCATCTAGAGCCGTGATACTCACTCAGCTGGCTCGCGAGCCACATGCGGCTCTTTAGAGTTCTGATTGCAACTCATTAACACCTCTGACTGCTAAAATGTAAATGTGGCTCTTTACGTGCTGAGAGACAGAGAGACACAGCAAGCAGGGTGAGAGCAGGTAGTGGTCCGGAGTGCAGTAACGCAGCGTGGTGCATTTTTTTCTCAGTCTTGCTGTCTCTCACTGTATCTCTCTGCCTGTGTAGCACTGTCTGGAAGTAGGAGTCGAGTCAGTGACACTTAGCTTTACTGTATTCCCTCAGATGCAAGTGTAATGCCCTCCTCCCTTGCCGATGTAGCCAGATCCTCAGTACATGAATTATTGACTGCTGATGTGCCTCACTTGTCTCTTGTTTCTCTCTTGGTTGCCTCTTTTGCTGTTCATCTCCATGGAATTACCCGCTCACTTCAGTATCCATGCTGTCATTCAGTTCATCATCTCTTGTCTTGTACTTCCTGTGGACTGACTGCTGCTGTGCCATGCTCCGTGTTGGTTTACTCTCAGTTTGACTCTCAGTTTTCTCATGGTTGACTACTTTGCTGTGCTCTCAGTTGTCTCTCTGATATCAGCAGGATATCAAACTGCAGGTACAGTAATTAACCAAAGCATTGCCTACTTTTTTACTAGCACTTGTTTTTTTAAACTTCTACAATGGGGCTGACATGATCTATTTTATTTTTTCTCTGAATTTTGTCAGAAGAGACAGCACTTCAGTAACTGAGAGAAGGGAGCATACCTCTATGCAGGTACTGCAGCTCTTAATAGTTTGTATCACTGATGTGGTGCTTTATGTTGGGACACATGATTCACTGCATTTTTTTCAGGCTGTGCTTTTAAAGAACTGTTTTTTACCAGGACTGGTGTGCTTTCTCTCTGCAGTCTCTCACATGTTTGTGGTGATGTGCACTGTTTTGGAGGCTTTTAGACTGGATTTTGTGTGTGTGCGTGTGTGTGTAGGGCTATGCACTGATAGTCACTGCAGTGACTTCACAACACTTGCTTCAAAGAAGGAGTGCCATGTATCTAATTGACTGCTTTATATTATATCTGATTAACAGTGTTATTTAATGTTTATTTATTTGCAAACATTTGTAATACATAGAAATAAAATGTCTTGAACATTATATGTTTTGTGTGCTTATATAATTTCATCTCATATGGATGCCGTGTATGTGTGTTGTGGCTCCCTAATGAAGTATAGTAACAAATGTGGCTCCCAAGCCACACATGACTGAGTACCACTGATCTACAGGATGCTATCAGTGTGAACACTTCAGGCACTGCCCCAGTGTGAAAGAAAATGCAGGTCTTTACATCAGTAAATACACAAAAGACCATGAAATCAGGAAGTTCATCAACTGCTCCACAATAGGAGTCTTTTTCATGGCACAATGTTGTTGTAATACATTTTATACTGGGAAAACAAGCTGTGTTCTCAAAGAGAGAATAGGGGAACATATGAGTGCCATTCACAGACAAGACAGAAACAATTCCCTGTATAAATACTTGCCAGAGATTAGTGAAGACGGGACTCATGAATAGGGATGTAAGTTTGTCATGGATGAGGTTTTAATGACTCATTGTAGTAAACAGTAGTAAATGTGGCACTGTCATCATTGCTACATTCTGATGACACTAGTGAAAGTCATGGAAGTCCTGAATAAAGATCAAATGTCATGGAATCAATGACGTGTATGACTGCCATGACAAACTTACATCCCTACTCATTAATGTGCTTTTTGTGGCCTAGAGAAGGTTATTCTGGGACAGAAGGATGGTGACCTTGGGGCATGCATACTTCAAAGAGAAGCTGTCTGGATGTTCCAGCCAGGAGCTTGAAACTTTCCTTGTCTGAATGACAAATTTGATATTATGTCCTTTGTCAAGTAAGTTTAATCACATGCCAATGTCTCTTTGATTTTTCCTAGGTCCATTATGTATTGGATATTCAGAAATATCTGAATACTGGCAGTGTTATTGGCTCTGCAGTAATAGAGAGATTTAATATGAATGCTATATTCAAGCAAAAAATTATGCCATGAATGAATCATTGTACAGTTATATCTTATCCCCTTCACCTTCTAGTGGTAACATAACTGCAGCTGGTTTGATATTTTTAAATAATTGTTCTGCATGTTCTGTTTGCGCATATTCATATTTACAGTTGCACTCTGTCACTTTAAGTAATTCCACTATATGTGTCGTACTGATTCTCATCCAGACTCCCTGAAGAAGCGAGCATGCGTGAAACTGTTCAGGCACATTGTTAGCACCCCATCGTTACCTGCAACTTTGCACATATGTTATGTAAGTTTTCATTGAAATTAACTTTTTAAATCTGTTTTTGACAACTGTTCCTGTGGTTGTTAGCCGTGTTGTTGTTCTGCTGTGAATTTTGTTACATTGAACATGTGAACAGTGGAGCAGCCTTTTCTGCTTTTTCCAGCACATTTTCCTTTATCACCAACCTTTTGTGGCATAAACCCACTTCATCAGTGTGAAGTGTTCCTACAGTATATCAAAACATTAAAACATGCAGTATGCTCAGAGTATTTCTCGTTCTATTTTAAACAAATATGCAGAGCAAATTTTTAATAAGTTATTTAAGTAACTTTTCTTACCTTATTTAACAGTTTTAATTTGGAATATTTTAACATGCAAGTTATATTCTTTACAAAAGCAGATGGGCCGCACTGAGTAACTTATGCTTAAAGTTAAAATACAGTCATGCAATCAGAAAAGACTAAGCACTGTAAGCACAGATGTGACTGTAAAACCTGTGGATAAGGGGGAACATTGTGTTCTCTCTGACACCCAACAGGAAAGGAACATAGTACTGCCACTGCTCTCCTTAAATTCACCAATGATACAAAAATTGCAATGCACAATGGTCTACTAACTGGTGCTGTCTTTACTGACCTTACAAAGCCCTTTGATCTTGTTGGCTACTCTCTTCTTAAATCCAAAATGCTATCTCCTGGTTTCTCTCTGAGGTGGTAACCTGGTATAAGTTACTTAACTGACAGGCAGCAATTTGTTAAATATAACTCTGTCATTTCTGACTTGTCCACAGTCAACACTGGCATATCCCAAGGCTCTATACTTGGTCCCCTTCTCTTTATCATTTTCATTAATGATCTTTCTTTAAATGCTACTGCTTGCTCCTCTCTGCGCTACGCAGACAACCTTGTTCTCTATACTAGCTCCAGTAGCATCACTTACCTTAATTCTACCCTTACATCTGACTTTCGTAACATCCATTTCTGGCTCTCCAAAAATAAGTTATTACTTAACTCCAACATAAGTCACTCCATGCTCTTTGGTTCTGCCCCAAGATTAAGGAAATGTATGGAGCAGTTATCTGTCTCCTGCTGTGATGGCTCTCTCCTCAAAAATGTCACAAATTTAAAATACCTCGCCATTACCCTAGACCCCTCACTGGACTTTGACCAACACATCTCAAACACTTGCAGAGCTCTAAACTGCAAACTTGGGTTGGCCTACAAAACTAGTTATGCCCTTATACCCTCTGCCAGAATTGCCATTGCACAGGGTGTCCTTCCTACTCTCACCTATGGATCTGTCACCTATGTCGGTACTGCCAAAACTAATCTCCTCAAATGGGACATTACCTATAATAATATCTATCAGTTTGCCTTGGTTTCACATTGTCTCACTCATCGCTGTCAACTATACTGTGGCTTAAAGTGGCTCTTCCCTGAGGCAAACCACTCCTATGCTCTTGGCACTTTGATTGATAACATTGCTAGATCTGGTGTTCCCTCCTCCCTAACCCTAATGCTGACTCAGCCAAGCCTCCACTATGCCCTTCACTCAGGTGATCAGACTCTACTGGTGGTTCCTAATGGGATCCTAGGCTTTCTGCCACTATGCTCTACATTACTGGAAATCATTACGTGCATCCATCTGTCTCTCTGCTATTCATGCCTGTTTCAGATGGGGACTATGCATCTACCTCTTAGCCTCTGACCCCTGCACCTGCTTCATTCCTCCTTGATTCACTTCCTCCTTTGCTCAATTTATCACTGCCTGTCCACACTGTTCAATCATATGCACTTATGTTTGCTGCTTCACATCTGTCTCAGCAAACCTGTTTCTTCTTCTGCTGTGTCTGGAGTTTCCTGTACTATTCTCTCTCTCTCTCTCTCTCTCTCTCTCTCTTTCTCTCTCTCTCTCTCTCTCTCTCTCTCTCTCTCTCTCCTCTCTCTCTCTCCTCCTCTTTCTCCATTCCACTGTATTTATTTCTTTCACCTTGCAGCATTGCTAATGCCCCACCCCATAAGTTTTGAAATGTTATATTTTGTCTTGTTTTATTTTTCATTGATACAGGGTATTTAATCTTGTTCTATTTTTCATTGATACTGTGCATTTACTGTCTCAGTTCACATTTGTATCTTGCCACTTCACCATTTTTGTACTGTAATTGTTAACTTTACGTTCCCTGTACCATTGTGTTATGAATATTCTGCTTTGTACTCTACTGGATCATGCCTGAAAATGGGCATTTGTAATGTCTAGTGCACATACCCGGTCACCAAAACAAAATAAATAAATAAACACGGGATTATAAAAGAAAAGTCCTCAGACAGCTTCAAAGCTAAGAGTTTTATATACATATAGAATAGTGGATGGGTGACCATCAACAACTAAAGCTGTGTTTCCATCTCGGGAAGTGATGACATCATAGAGACCTCGAGAGCAAAAGTTGTAATCACATCCCGAGATGGAAACACAGCCTTAGTTGTGGATGGTCATCCATCCATCCACTATTTTTTTATAGTGTATGGTTAAAAGTAATTATTACAAGCATTTTTGTGTGCACCAGAGGAGGACAGATTGTGAGCAGGCTCTTACTGTGCATCGTCAGTGCACCTACTTGCTCCTTTCTTTCTGCTGTCCCAAACTGCCTGTCCCGAGTCTCTGTCTTGACAGTGAATAACTGCCACAGTTTTTTTTTTAACAAGAAACAAAAACAGCAAGAGACAATGAGTTAGTACAGTTTAGTACCATATAGGTATCTTTGTCTGTCTGTGTCATGGACTCCCACTTGGTAAACCGCACCACCATTTTCCTCTGAGTTATTTTGAAAGCACCATGTTGAACCAATCGGGTGACACATCAAGGCTGAAAAAAGTTGTTATGGAATTGCTGTGATGTCACAATGATATCATAACAACTTTTCATGGCCTTTGAACTATAAAATGAAAATAATATTATGTGTATGGAAATCCATACACAATAGGGGTTAACCATACATTATAACTGAATTCTGACCCCAGTGCTGACATTAATTTCATAACTGATGAAGCTGTCAAATATGCATGTTTTAAAAATGTATAGACAAAAAGACAATAGCATTTTTTAATACTCCATTTCCCTTAAAGTCAATTGTGTATATACTCTTAAAAGCTCACAAAACATTACAGAACCTCTGGGTCCACACCATCATTAGTGGCACTGGTTCTCTTTCAGAACCACTGTTACAGTCTGTGGGTGCCCACATTAGAGAATCTGTGTGCAAACATAGGTTCTACATTAAGGATACCAAGAAAATACTGGGTATCCTGAATGATAAGGGTCTAGAAGAAGGAACCCTTTTGGCAACATTGGACATTGAGTACTTATATTCCAACATCCTCCACACAGGGAACTGGGTGCCTTTGCCATCTATTTCAAAAGAAGACCGGAAAACAGTAACTTCCCCCAACAATTTCTGAAAGTTGCATTGACCAGACAGAGAATTTTGCCAGATAAAGTGACAGAAAGAGATAATTGGATATTATCAACAGGCAACAGGGACCTGAATGGTGCAACTTTGTTACCACATATTCTGTTCATTCTCATCATATGGTATTGTGAGGATGCACTGGGGAGCACTAAGGGGAACTGGAGCCTTGGAAGATATTACCTTACAACCTCCATGTATGGCATACTGCATGGCAAATACATTGAGAGACCAGTCAGCCCACAGCCAACTGCCATGTAAGAAAAAAACAGCAACTGTCTCAGTAGCACTGCAAAGGCTTGCCATAAATGCAAGGGATGCTCATTTTGTCAAGTCATCTCAGAAGATAAAGATGTTTTAACCCAGAGCAAGAGAAACACATGTGATCAGAAGCCTGATTGCTTGTGACACAAAAGGGATAATATATTTGACTATGCATTCCTGTGGGGTTTATTACATTGAGAAAACTGTGTGTAAGTTTCGCACAAGGGTAGGTGAATACTGCAAAGCAATTCAGCAGGAAAACCTGCAATATGCTGCTGAAAATCATGTTCACACCTCTGGGCACCCAAATATATATAAGTTCACATTCAGAGGTATCAAAAAGGTACATTTATCTGAGACAGAAGAGTTGGAACTGGCCCTTAGCAAACAGGAGGTAATAGTAGACATTAAGTCATTAGAGGGAGGTAAGGCCCCATGGCTGAATGGTATACCCACTGACTTTATTAAGCACTTTACTGGGGTATTGCTTGACCACCTGTTTGACATGGTGTATGAGAGTTTTAGAGGTGGGACACTGCCTCCCTCCACCCAAGGTGCGAACATCACAGTCCTCCCTTTTTTTTTCTTATCACGACATTATTTGTCACCTCCTCTGCAGACCCAGCAGGAGTTATGAATCACCTTCTTAGAGGGGCACATCCTCTGGCCCATTAGGGCCATTATGGGTCCTGCTGGGTCCTAATATTTTCCTCCAGTTTTTTCCCCCCCTGCTCTCACACCCATGCAATGGGTGCAACAGCCATCTCCACCTCCACAGAGGTGGCCATGCATGCCTGGGCACTGGTAGAACCTGCCGGACTTTGTAGATATTATGTGGATTGCCCAGTAGATGTGTCCCATGTGCTGTAGTTTAGACCCAGGCCCTACTTCCCTGATCTTGGGTTGTAGTGAGATCATTGGCCCGGTCTTAGCTCAGATTGTCCGGTGCTCTTTAGATACGGGAGTGTTCCCTAGCTTCCTGAAGGAGGGGGTGGTGATCCCCCTTCTGAAAAAAGCTTCTTTAGACCCGGAGAACCTAGCAAACTACAGGCCTATCTCTAACCTCCCTTTTGTGGGGAAGGTTATTGAGAAAGTTGTGGCTGCTCAATTGGATAACCATTTAACCATCCATAGTTTATACGAACCTCTCCAATCTGGTTTTCGTAAGAGGCATAGCACTGAGACTGCTCTGGTTTGAGTACTCAATGATCTCCTGATGGTGAGAGATTGGAGACACCATTCTATCTTGGTTCTCCTAGATCTATCATCAGTTTTTGATACTGTGGATCATGGGGTTCTGCTCAAATGCCTGAGGTTCATCTGTGGGCTGTTGGGTACAGTCCTCAGATGGTTTTCATCTTTCCTTGCAGGGAGAATGCAAAGAATGGTCTCGGGTTTGGTTTCATCCGGGGCCTTCTCTCTGCCATGTGGGGTGCCTCAGGGCTCAGTGCTGTCCCCCATGTTATTCGCAGTATATATGCTATCCCTTGGAGACATTGTAAGATGGTATGAGCTGAGGTTTCACTGCTATGCTGATGATGCCCAGTTCTACCTGTCTTTTGCACCTGACCAGGTTGGTGCTATCTCGATACTGAACAACTGTCTCACAGAAATCCAAGATTCGATGAATTCCAGTGGTCTAAAGTTGAACCCAGGAAAGACTGAGGTTTTGATCGTGGACCTGGGTCTTAGGGTAGAGGGATTGAGGACTGGGCTTCCTTCTGGTTTAGTCCTGGGGGAGGACCAGATTCTCACCTCTGAACAGGTGCGTAACCTGGCAGTGGAGCTTGATGTTGGTCTGACTCTTTGACATCAGGTTTTGGCAGTCATCAAACTGGCCTTTTTCCATCTTAGAAACATTGCCAGGTTTAGGCACCTTGTTCCACCCAGTGACCTGCCTGTTTTGGTCCATGCATTTGTGACATCGCACCTTGATTACTGTAACTCCCTTTATCTAGGGCTTCCTGGGGTTGATATCTGCCGCTTGCAGCTAGTGCAGAACGTGGCAGCACGTTTGTTGACTGGGGCATCTAGAAGATCTCACATCACCCTGGTGCTGCATGCTCTGCACTGGCTGCCAATACAGTGGCGGATCACCATTAAGGTAGGTCTTTTGACCTACAAAGCCCTACATGGATTGGGTCCCGAATACTTGAAAGAGCTCCTGGTGCCTTACACCCCTCTGCGACAGCACCGCTCAGCTGACGAGGGGTTGCTGGAGATTCTGAGGGTAAACTTGAAGTCATCTGGTGCTCGTGCCTTTGTATTTGCAGCACCTACCCTCTGGAATTCTCTGCCCCGTCAGCTCCAGGAGTGCAGGACAGTGGGGAGTTTTAAGCAGGCACTAAAGACTTTTTTATGGGGAAAGGCGTTTCCTGTTTTACCCTGATTTTATATTATATGTATTTGAATATATGTTTGTTTTTATATTAATACTGTACAGTGCTTTGGAACTCTGAAAGGCACTTAATTAAATACATTTTATTGTTATGTTATTATTATTGTGCTGATGTGTGCAGCACACAAACCCCCCTACCCCAAGGAAGGAGAGCAGTCCTCTGGATGTTCAATCCTTACCTCCCCAGCTGACCCCCAAATAACCCGAGTCCATTCCCAAACCTGGATTACCACCACGGCATGAGGTGTGGCATCCAGGGCCTCAACCTTCAGTGCCACCAGGCCGAGAACATCACAGTCCTCCCTAAACTGGCACGGACCCTTCCTTGTGTTCATCTTACTACCATATCTCCCTCTTAACAGCTGATTATAAAATCACAGCTAGAATCATTGCAGCCAGACAGGAGAAGAGCTTGCCACACTGCATACACCCTGATCAAGCGGGTTTTGAAAGGGGAAACAGGGAAAGCATAATATCAGGTGCACCCTAAACATCATCTATAAGCTGTCAAAAAACACGGATAAAAATAGGGTAGCTATTCTTGCACTCGATACTGAAAAATCCTTTGACCAGGTGGAGGGGAGCTACATGATAGAAACACTGCAATGGTTCAAACTGCAGGAGCAGATGGTTAAGTAGATAGGCACTGTGTATAGTGATCCATCTGCCCAAATTCAGATAAACAGGGAATTAACAGAAATGTTTCAGCTCTTCAGGGGGCACAAGACAGGGCTGTCAATTTTCACCACTCCTATATGTACTATCTCTTGAGTCACTGACTGTGGGTGGCCATTAGACACCTCCAAAAATTACAGGGTGTTCTGATGGGAAGTAAGGGGCACAAGGCAGTCTTATTTGCTGATGACCTGTTGGTATATCTATCTCAGCCAGTGGAGGGACTGCAGCTCTTCACTCCCTATTAATGGAATATGGTATGCTGTCAGGGCACAAAATTAATTGGTCTAAGAGCAAGATACTGTAAGTGGGCAGACTCCAAAAGGAGGAGCTGGTCCATAACACTAAGGAACTACAGGTTGTTTGTGCTATTGAATATGTGGGGGTGAAAATCTCTGCCAAACTTTCTAAATTATGTAAACTAAACTCCCCTTTCCCTGACAGGCACCAGAGGTGAATGCGAGAGATGGGAATCATTGCCACTGTGAGTCATAAGACTAATGAACATAATTAAAATGTCTACCCTGCCCAAGTTTCTCTGTTTCAGTCTCTCTGCATTTGGATTCCCAACCATTTCTTTAAACAGATAAATAGTGTGATACATAGGTTTCTTTGGAGGGCTAAAGTGGCCATGGTCAAAATGGCAATTTTGCAGCTTCCAATGAAGGATGGTGGGTGCTCTCTGCTGAACTTCAAAAAATTATTATCTGGTGGCACAATTGAGCTTTCTCCCAACTGAAGATCATGCTCAAAGTCCAGCATGAGTAGCAATGGAAGAAGGTGAACTGGACTGTGACTTCCATAGGGGTCTGCTGTCAGCCTCCTTAAAGAACATAACTCTCCCACACATCCTGAATCCCTTTACAGAAGTTACAGCTTGGTTGTGGCTTGCAGCCCATCTACACTTGCAATGTCCCATGAGTGTGTCAAGTCAGACCTCCCTCAGAAGTGCCTTAAAGGGAATGCCCCAATACACAGTCACCCTGCATCAGCTCCTACTCCATTTGAAAAGGAACATCCTTTGTTACCTTAATCAGCTACATGAGGGCAGGCATTTGAGGGACTTTACAAGCCTACAAAGTGATTGGAATGTTCCAATGGGAGGACTCTTTGTCTATTTCAAACTTAGGAAATTGCTTAGAGAAATGCTGCAAATGGGCCAGGGAGAATGGACAGGCACCTCCTGCTTCTATGACCCCCTTTGAAGGGGAGATATATTCACCTCAGCCCCTTCAAAAAACCTTTCAATATACTATAATTTATTGAGAGGTGGTGGGACAACTCCAGTAGACAATATTCACCAGAGCTGGATGGATGATATGGGTATTCCAATTGTAGATATTATCTGGAAATTAGCAATGAATCATCTGGCTAGCTGCTCAAGAAGTAAAAAAAAAACTCAAGCAGATACAGTTGAATTTCTTTTGTCATACATATTTTGATCCTGCTAGACTACATGCTAGATGCCTTGAGAGATCCCTTATTTGTCCTAAGTGTCAAGTGGAGGAAGGTTCTTTTCTCCACATGACTCTTACCTGTCCTAAAGTTAGCCCATTTTGGCATGCCATGCATGACATCATGGATTGAGTACTATTAATTAAGCTCCCAAAATCCCCACTGAAACTTCTGCTAGATCCAGGACACACTGCATTGAGCAAGATCTCAACTCTCTGGTCAACGGCACTAATTAACACCAGGAAAACCATTGCCCAACAATGGACTTCTTCATCCTCTCCATCTATATCTTAGTGGGTCAATAATGTTGAGTAACATCTAAAAGTTGAAAGAATGCAACTTACAGTTAATGGGTGGGGTAATCAATTTAATAAGATTTGGGACTCCATATTGCAGGCAATCAAAGATGGTATTTGACGAATACAGAGCTTTAGCCTATCTGTGCTTAGCAGTTTCCTCTGCCTTCCTAGGTCTGCTAGTTCTGCCCAGAGCATTATTGAAACCAGACTAAGGTATCTGCATGCTTGTCAAGTCTTAAATTATTATGTGTACTAATGTGTCACTTCTCCTGCTGATTTTGCTTACCTTGTTTAATAACATTCTCTGAAAGAAAACTTTGGTAATGCACTATTAGGGTTCCAGCAACAAAAGTTGGGAAATGTGGTCTTAGGGTTTCCAACCCTGACACCACACCCTGGGTTTCCAACCCTAACATCCCACCCTCACCCTGGTTTTCCAACCTTAATACCCCATCCTACAAGCAGGAACAGGCATGGGGGATGTGCCTTGAGGCTGTGAACTCTAACGTGCACCCCATTCCATGAGTAAGTAAGCTGAGATGGATACAGTGTAGGAGAATGGGGCCGCATTAGGGTTCACAACCCCAAGACACACCCCCTACTCCTGTTCCTGTTCCTGCATGCAGGGTGGGGGTGAGGTGTAAGGGTTGGAAAGCCAGGGTGGGGGCAGGGTGTTAGGGTTGGAAACCCTAAGACCAAATTTCCCAACTTTTGTCACTTGAACACTAATGGTGTATTAATGAAGTTTTTTGCTGAGAATTTCCTTACTTTTGAGAAAGTAAAATTGTAGGCTTATTTGCTTCTGGAAGTGCAGGGCCCTTCGGTCCCTGCACTTCCAACTCCATTATAGTTTGTGAGATACTGTAATTGTATCCTTATTTCACTGTGGGAGCACAGGGCCCTTTGGGCCCTGTGATCCCATCACTCTATAATCTTCCACATATTTACACATGGGAGCACAGGGCCCAGAGGGTGCTGCACTGCCATGTATAGATAAAGCTGCACTCCCAGTGCTCCATAATGGTATTCATATTTGTGTCTGGGAGCACACAGTGCCATCCATCAATAATGTTTGAGATATTGTAATTATATCCCTATTTCTGGATGGGAGCACAGGGCCTTGAGGGCCCTCTGCTCCCATCAGTCCTTATTGGTATCCATATTTGCATGTAGGAGCACAGGGCCCTCCAGACCCTGCACTCCCATCCATGCATAATTTTACAGATAGTGTAGGGCTCTGCGCTACAATGCTGTAGTGTGCAGACCCAAAGAAACACCTGGCATTGCAGTGTTCTCCTATAGAAGACACAGGAAAATGTGAAACCTGTGTAACTCACACCAAATTAATACAGTTTCACAAAACCAGCAAAAGGCACATCAGTGGGGAAACATGTCTGTACCCTGGAAATTTCAGAAGAAAATTGCAAACTCTTTCTTCACAATGAAGTGACAAAAAAATGACTGTACACCTCCCATTACAATGTTATCCTAAGAGAAACAAAGCAATTTTTAACCACGCAGAACTCCAGAGCAAACTAATATATTTTCACCAAACCAGCAAAAAGCACATCTGTGCAGCAAGCCATTTGTGCGCTGAAATTTTCAGACCAAAATAACAAGCCATTTTCTAACTGTGCAGTGATAAAGAAACAGCTGTCTTAAAATCCTTTTTCGCAAATTGCAAACAAGAATCCTTTTTGTGATTCTTTTTCACAATTGTGGCAAAAGAAAATCCTTTAGGCCAGATATTCAAAACTTTGACCGGGCTAAATTAGCACTGCCTCGTATGCTAAATTAGCCCAGAACCAATAGCCCACTATTTTCAAAAGAAATAGCCCTGGTAATAAACCTGATGAATATAGCGTGCTAAGGAAGCTGAGCAAACTGGGCTGGGAGTGCAGTACAAAAATTGCCCAGAAAATAAAACAGCTCTGAATAGAGCAACCAGGAAGTGCAAATCACAACAGCAGCTCAGTGCACAGCGACGTGAAGGAAGGTAAAGGTGAACTATGTGGACAATGTGTGTGCTAGCAAATGAGTGGATTCGTTAAAGCTGCACGAACCAGCACATGTGAAATTCTGCAGAAATGTACCATGTTTCTGAAATGTTTGCATGACACAGACACATTCATGCAGGTTTTGCATGGAGCAAAGATGTTTGCCTGGAGCTATCACATTTGCCTGGGGCAAAAATTTGCTATATTCAAAAGTGACATGCAAATGAGCCTACTTAGGCAGTCCATGGGCAAACATCCAGATTAGCATCTCATTATGGCCTGATTTGCATGCAGTTTGCCCAGTGCTATTGCAGGGTCCCACAGCGCCACCTGTAGGGCAGTCTGGAAGTACAGGGGCTGGCTGGGTCTGCCCACAGCTCCACCTGTAGGGCAGTCTGGAAGTGCATGGTGGTAGCTGCAGGCTACATTTGTACAGAACCGCATAGAATATTGCACCCCAGGGGACTACACAGCACAGGCACAGGTGGTAGTGCTGCATGCAATAGTCAAACTATAGTTCCTGCTGCAGTGCATAACAGACACTACAGCAACAAGCAGGCCAGTAGTGTGAGGGACACAGCTGCCTATGGTGTGTAGGGCATCAATAACTGCTGCACTTTACACAGTGACAGGTCCATCTTGCAGGTGTGTACTGACAGAGGACATTACTGTTATCCTGTTGTGCGACCCACAGATGCTGCACCACTGGCATGGGATACTCACAGTGACATATAAATGGCTGGCTATGTGTGCTGTGGTGTCTGCACAGATATGCAGTATGTGGCTAGGGGGGCACATACCATCAGACAGGCACACTGGTATTAGGGTAGTCCCTTCACTGGACCATTTGCACTGTGTGGATTGTCCCAGCCTTGTGGCAGCACCCCATATATGGTGCAACCTGGCCACCTGTACACCCTCCCCTCAACACCCTCCATGCCCCCAGTGCTGTGTGTGTGTGCTGTATTCAGTTGGTGTCCACTGAAGGGTGGTCTGCAGGTGAGTGCTGGATGAACACACTGCCATGGTGTTTACTGGGCACCAGGTCACCAATAAATGCCTGGCATGGTTCGGACTGGTGGCAGATGATGGCAACATAGGAGGTGCCATCCGTGTGCAGGGTGTTTATACCCTGTCTGATGCCTGTCTATATTTATTTATACAACAGGGGGTGAGTGATAAATTAATGTAATAAATCCCGTTATTTTCAATGGAGTGTGATAAATGTAAGAAATTACATTTATCACACCCATGCAAACCTGTGCAAACCCACACAAATGGTAACTTTTGCAACAATATTGGCCACTATTATATAAATCAGATACATGATGTGCACTAGTGTGATATGGAAAATATTTTCACTCCTGCACAGTAACGTCTGGATACTTATGAGTGGCTTTGCCACTCTTGAACATCCTGAGGTCACTCTAAAGGAGTGAAAATATTTTCCATATCACACGAGTGCACATCATATATCCCCTATTTATCACATTGTTGTCCAGGTAAGTATACTGGGCCAATGCACAGTGCCAGACACCTACCAGAGTCACAACATGTGCAGCTGGGATGATACAGAGTACACCAAACACAGACCATTAACACCACACACAATTCACACTGTGCAACATATAGTAACATTGCAAACCATTACTGCTGCAGGTGCTGTTTCAGTGTAATTCTATCACTGATTGGCTGGTTGGTTTCTATGAAATATAACTGCATTGTATTCTACAGTTTGGGTGCCTGTGCATATGAAGTTGCCTAGGGAAGCAGTCCATCCACACTGCCTCCTCATTGGCTGCAAACAGTTTTGTTCCCTGTTGCAGCTGTGCCCATGCCTCCCAACCTTGGTTTGCCCAGAGTTAAGACTACCTTTTCCTGGGTGGTAATTTGTACCACGCAAAGTGTTGTGCTAAGTCGCGCAACAACACTTTGTGCATCACTAATGCACTGAATATAGCATTGCGCCTGTATTCATGTACACGCTCCCTCTTTTTGCCCATTGCATACATTATATTTTTGCCTGGTGCTAATGCAGTTTGTCTGCACTATTTGGCCTTTTGAATATAGCGGACCCATGCAAACCTGGTGCAAACCAAGCACAAATGGTTTGCACCCAACTCAAAGTTTTGAATATCTGGCCCCTTATCACAAATTGCAGAGAAAGATCCTGTTTTGTGGCACAAGTTTTCTGTGATTTGCGAAAAAGGATTTCCATGGCTAAAAAAACACATTTCTGAACAACTTATCAAAACCAGAATCCTAGTCCACAAGCCCCATTTAAGTAAACACAACCGATAGTGTTTACTAAAGCCCTCTTTTTTTTTAAGCAATTTAATTTTGTTTCCTTCATTAACTGAAAACAAGATGGTGGCAGCACGAAGAAAGATTCCACTTTTGCAGCAAAAGATCCCGCATTTGCAAAAAAGGATTCTGCATTTGCAATAAAGCATCCTTTTTCGAGTGGGACATCTAACTGGTTCCATAGAAAATAATCAGAAACTTTAAAATGTAACAACTTTGGAAAGGAATAATATTTTTTCACCAAACCTTCAAAAGGTACATTTGTGACCCAATACCTATGTACCCTAAAAATGTCAGATAATAATTTCACACCATTTTTGTACAGTGGCGTGGCAAAGAATTTCACCAAAAGTGTTACTTTTCACATTTTTTGACAATCTGTGTCTTGGCACTCGTACATCTGACTGGACCTAAGCTTGCCACATCAAGAGATCTTTGGTCCCTGATGGCACATGCAAAACTTCATGTGAATTGCTTGAAGGCTTGTGAAGTTATTAAGTTTAAAATTTTTTGTTTAACATAGAAGTGAAAACTGGACCCTAATATAGGGACATGACCGCACCCCTCTCATATATTTAAGAAAAGAAGAGATGGTATATCCAGGAAGGAGTGGGAACATTTTGATATACTGGTGTTATAGCATGAAGGATTCTAGATTTATAATTTAGGAGCTAGGCAATGGCCAGGTTTGAATGGTCATTTCAAACTGGCACCATTTCTAGGTTAAAAATATAAAGGTAATTAATACTTTAAATTATGTTCTTTGCTATTGCAGATTATTTAGTTGTTTAGTTGTTTAACCAGGTATAGCACACTAAGCTGAAAGCTTTTTTTTACAGGAGTGACCTGGGAGCACAAGGAGGTTAAGTGACTTGCTCAGGGTCACACAATATTTAAGTGGAAGCTGTAAGATTCAAACCCAGGTCTGGTCTGCTGGATGTCACCAAAAATTTGCAGTTCAGAGCCTTAGACCACTGCACTATACTGCCTCAGTATTGTCCTACAAAAAAGGAAAAAGCCAAAAATATAGAGCCCAATTTTCAAAACCCCAGGAAAGATGCAGGGTGCCTGCATCAAAGAGAATTTACTCAAATGGCACACTGCACTGCACCTTGTATGATTTCCAATTTTTGAAAGACAGTTGTAGAAACCAGGGGTCTGTGTGCACCAAAGTGGCTTGTTCCATGTTTGCACCACCCATCCTGGTGTACAATGGTGTAAGGGGAGCTTGTGCCAGGACCCTGCTTAACCATCCCATTTCCTTGAATTTCAGAAGCAGTATGATCCCTTCCAGACATAGATCAGCCCAGGGCTGGTCTAACACCCTTTGTGCCACTCTGCCTGCAGTGTCCCAATCATGCCCCCCCATCACCACAATGGGCCACCACAGTCAGCACAGATGAATGAGTGACATCAGCAGTGCATGTACATTTATCTGGCACATAAGCTGGTGCCTGTCTATGGGTCATTCCATGGCAGTTGTTCACTGGGCACTGCATAAGCAGCCACAGCTCATGTCTGTCAGGTGCATGGGAGGGCATGGGGGAGATGACATTACAGTCCAATTGGTGCACCCAAATAAACCCACCGAGGATACAGTGATAGACCTGTCATGGGGTTGTTGTACATCAGAGCTGACTGCAGTGCAAGGTCCTCCTCGTACATGTGAAGTCTGCTCTTCAACATCTGTGCTGGCCTGTGCCCTTGCACAATATCTATCTTCCTGCCTACCAACATGGCTGACCCAACCATTCTGTGCCAGCTGGGGTAGTGCACAGCTGTTTCAAAAGGCATGTGAATGGCACTGTCCCACATCTTCTCAGACTGTTTGATTACTACTGGTGGCACCAGTGGGAGGAGACAGGTACACAGGGCAGCAACTAGATGGCTGTCCATTTTGTTGGGAAAGCATGGTTGGCAACCTGCATAATGTCTGTTTATCTTGCTGGACTGTGGTTCAATAGCTGGTACTCCTACTCAGTTGTACTGCTGCCTCCATCATACCTCTCCTGTGTGCCACTAGTTTGGCACATGGGAGCAGTTGCAGCAAATCCACTGACTTTGGCATCAGAACCCCTCCCATACTAAAATCAGGTGCAGGGTCCCTGGTACACCAGGGATTGGCTTAAGCTGCTATTTGCTGCATCTTGCTTTGATCTAAGCAGAACTTTGAAAATATGGCCCATGGACTTTTGAGACACCTTAATTCTTGCAGGTTTCCAGTATCAGAAGTGCATTTTTTGAAATCAGTATTTACTGATGATTGCCTTTAAATGAACTATAAAAAGTTATAGAAAGTATATGACAAATCTAGCCTAGTAATCATGTACAAGGTTTGTAATTCTTTTAATCACTTGCACCTGAATTTTGTAATTGTAGACCCATTACACTGTTCTTATGTAGTACCTTTTTAAAGCTGCTGTGCAACAATTTTTTCTCCAAAAAACTAGTTTCAGCTACAATTAATAAACATATTAGCATACTTCAAAAATTTACTTTTCTAGGTACCTCCCATGCTGCAGACTATGATTTTTTTCTCTATCCTAACCCTTACCAGGTCTACAGTGGAATTTATAATCTAAATGTAGTGGCCATCTTTTTTTTCTTTAGAAAAATCTGCATTCAGATATTTATAAAATACTCCAATTTTGGTAGAACTAGAAACTTTTACCAAAAATTAAAAATAGAAGATGCCTGAAATCTTTTATACTGAAAAAGTTAGAGTCGAATGTTTTGCCCAGTTTTGTTGCTCTGCTGCTTTAAATACTGAGGCCAGGATTTTCAAACTGCACCCAGAATGGGTGCAAGTGCCTATGCTGCGCATATGAATTGTGCCCGAGTGCAACATTGCTATATTCAAATGAGAAGTGTGATCACACATCCTGTCTGAATATAGCAAATGATGTGGGTGGTGCAAAGGGGGCTGCTGAAGATGCACCTGTGCATCCCCCTGTGTGCTCTGAATACCTGGAATAGGGATGCACGGTGCATCCTCGGGATGCGCAAGGTGCAGATCCCAGATATTCAGACCGTGACATGCAAATGGGGCCATTAGTCACGCATGGCACAAATAGGGCCATTTGCATGTCATTATGGCTCCATTTGTATGTCTGGGGCAGGGATGTGCCCGGCAGAATGCACCAGGCACCCTGCATCCTCTGTGCCCCACAAAAGCATTCCACCACACCCTGGTAGTCTAATGTCCTCCCCTGATCATCCCTGATAATATAATAAAATAAATCCCCCTGCCCTGGTAGTCCAATGGCACCTCCTCTCTTCCCTGAAGCCCATCTGATCGATACTGAACAAATGACAATCCATGGTAGTCTAGTGGTACCCCTTCCCAGCCCTGATCATGGCAAAACATGCAATCCCATATTTCCTTGGTAGTCTAGTGGACCCCCCACCAACTGAAACACCCACATCCCACTCCACTCCCCCCATCCCAGCATCACCATTACAGCTACTGGGCAGATAAAACCCACCTGCACACCTCCATGGCTGCCCGCCGACTGCACTGTCACTGAATGACAGCTTACAGTAAGCACTGCAATACCATTGGTCAACATCATGGACCAATGAGCTTGCAGTAAGTACTACAAGCTTTCATTCACAACCTGTGGCATTCACAAAGTTGTGAATGAAACATATAAAAACTGCAAGCCCACTGATTCACGATGTGGGCCAGGGGTGCAGTGGCTGTCGCTGTGACAGCACAATCGATAACAGCGGGTGGTGGGTAATTTTGCGCTAACGTGGCCGTACAGGACGAAGTGGTGATGTTGTGTCTCGGTGGTGGAGATAAGGGACTATCAGGGAAATATGGGATTATGTGGTTTGCCATGATTGGGGCTCTGAGGGGGTTCCACTAGACTACCAGGGAGTTTTGATTCATCATGATCATTCAGATGGGATTCAGGGACAGGAGGGGTTACCTTAGACTACCAGGGAGTTTCAATTGTTCAGTATTGATAGGACAGAGGAAGGGAGGGGTACCGTGGACTACAAGGCAGGGGATTTATTTATTATATACTCAGGGATGGGTGGGAGGGCACTAAACTACCTGGGAAGGCTGCCATTTTGTTTGACATGTATTTGGGGATGGGGTAGCCACCAAGGGCTGGGCTGCTGTGTTGTGTTGTGCAATACAGCAGCCATACTGTGGTAAATGCAGATTTAGGCATGTTTTCCATGCCTATCTTTGCATGGCACATCTCCGAGATGTACGGGCAGCTGCACTGGACATCTCGGCTGAATAGGGAGATGTACCATGTATGCAGGGGAACGCCCCCTCCAAATGCGCTGCATACATTATCTTTGTGCTGCAGTGCATCTGGATTTGCGCGGTGCATCAACTCCTTTTGAATACGGCCCAGGGGCACATTCCGGGGATGCGTGAATGTAACTCAGTTGTGCAGGGCGCATCTCCTTTGACTATCCTGGCCTGACTATTTAAGTCCAATGTGCTATTGCACCTGTGGCTTTGAAAAATTACTTTCTATGTGTGAAACATGTCAGGCATACACTTGCAGGGATCTTTTTAACCTTTTGCTCTGTTTTGCACTGAAATAAAATATTTTGTATATTATGTGTTGTGGTGAGTGCTTAGCCTGTTTTTATATATATAAAAGAAAACACAAATTGCACATAGCCAGCCACCTAGAGGGGATCTTATTGGTTTGGGTCATGGGCAGCCCAAAGTAGAGAGAGAAGACAATAACAAAAGAACCCAAGAGCAAATGCACTGGGGCAAGGGTATCCTGGAGGATATTGGCCATACAGCCAAATTTTAAAGAAAACACAAATTGCACATACCCCAATAATGCAAAGCATCATGGAAAGCATATGCAAATGCCCATGAATTAATTTGGACTGGCTCAACTTTAAGCAGAATTGTATGGTGCCAGAAGGCCTCACAATACAATCAGCAAAGGCTGAGAACAGCAGACACAGAAAAGTGTTTTGTCCTCATTTGGACTCATCAGTGTGCCATATCTGTACCTCAGCCCAAGGAGAGATAGCCAGTCACCTATAGGAGATCTTATTGGTTTGGTTCATGGGCAGCCCAAAGTAGAGAGAGAAGACAACAACAAAAGAACCTCGGAGTAAATGCACTGGAGCAAGGGTTATTCCAGAGGATATTGGCCACACAGCCAAATTTGCATATGCTTCCCATGATGCTTTGCATTATTGGGGTATGTGCAATTTGTGTTTTCTTTAAAGTTTGGCTGTATGTCCAATATTCTCCAAGATAACCCTTGCCCCAGTGCATTTGCTCTGGGGTTCTTTTGTATTTTATATATTATATATGTATATGTATACACAATGGGGGTGAGAGCTATTCCAGTGGAATAAATGGAGATATTCTCACTGCAGTGAGATAAATGCCACTGACGTCAGTGGAGTGAGATGAATTCCATTTATCCACACTCCGCTCATGTCACGACTTTCTCCTCCCACACTAAAAGTTCAAACACAAAAACCTTCAGCAAGTCGAGCCTTCTCTTTAGATACAGAGTCAGACTGAATAGGTTCCCGCTGCACTGCTACGGATGAATGTAGCGACATACTTTACTGAACCTAAAAGAAAATATCCTGGTAAAAGACATGTGAAACTGTGAATGACAACAGTTTATAAACAAATACCTAAATGTACATTGCTAAATGCAACACTGCCAGCAGTTAAAGAAACCGTAAGCTTTTGTATACATAATTGGGAAACACAACCCGAAGCACATACCAGAAGCACATACTGCTAAATAAACCACAAGTAAATGAAACATTAGTACATCAAACATAATAAAATACACAAAATAATAAAAAAAACTTACACATCTAAAACTCGAACTGAAAGCAGTACTGCAAAACGCCATCCACGCAAAGTCCCACCCATAACAGTAAGCAGCCAATCACATAACAGACCCAACAGCAGAACACCCAATACAAACTCACACACAAAACCATCAGCCAATCAGATACCTCTTACCAGACCCATTCATCCCCAGTCATTCACCCACACAGCATTTTTAAAGAAACCCTAAGCAGTAAACAAAACAAATAAAACTTCCTCTCACTGAGATAGCTCCAACCCCTATTGTATAAATTGTACACATGATATGTGGATCTTATGATATGAAGGATATTCTTAGTTCTACAGAGTGCGCGCTGGATACTATCATTCATGCCTTCAGCACTTGTGAATATCCAGCGCTCACTCTGCAGGAGTGAGAATATTTTTCATATCACACTCCTGCCCATCATGTATCCCCTATTTATACATACATATATATTATATATATGTATGTACATATTCAGTGCAAAAAACTCTGTTAATGCATCAGTTAGGGTTCATAGCACAGCAATGAATGTTTGGAAATGTGCTCTTAGGGTTCGATCCCCTAACTCTGCATTCACACACACACATATGCAAGCAAGGAAAGGGCCACTGCAACATAACCAACCGGAGAAAACCAGCATCAGGTAAAACACACAGTATGTCATCCACAGATAGTTTATTGGAAATGAGAGTTTGGATAAGCCTACCAACAGCCACTGAACGTTTGCATTTTTTTTTCTGATAGAGTGAGTCAGTCCTAATAACAAACAGTAGTAATAATAAAAGTAATGTTTTGTAGTGTAGTTTACAGTAAGATGTAAAAGCAACAATTGTAACCTCCAAAGCTAACCATAACATACTGCTAATGAGTATTTCCAGGTAACGCAGCAGAATAACAACATGTGATGCTGCTTGTTTCATGCCTGAGCAGTATCTGAAAAGTACTATGTATGTGTCAGCTCTATCCTTCAGAGAGCCAATTGTTGAATTATGACACATAAAAATCAATATTTTGAAAATGTATACAGACTATGTCTCATTGTATGAAGAAAATATGCCAGCAACTATGTGTCATCATACTGTGCTGGCAGTATAGAGTAGACCCTACTGTATTTGGTTTTTCATTACATTGTGTTATGTGAAATCAGTACAGTGTTGTGATTATTGTGCTTACAGATGTGACGTAGTGGCATAGTGTCTTACAATCTTGCATGTGTCTTGCGTGTGTGGGGGAGTATGTGTTGGGAGAATGCAGAGTTAGGGGACTGAACCCTAACAGCACATTTCCAAACTTTTCTCACTGTGCTATGAACCCTAACTGATGCATTAACAGAGATTTTTGCAATGAATTTCCCTTCTTTTTGAGAAAGTGTAATGTAACTGGTAAATGGTATGAGTTAGTGGGACCGCAGGCCCTCCGGGCCCTGCACTCCTTCACATTGTCAATTTTTGTCATAATGATATCCATATGTGGGAGCGTGGACCCTCTGGGCTCTGCGCTCGCACTCACTCATAAGTACAGAGCCATACAGCAGCCTTATAAGGCAAGGAACTCGTGTGCCGCTAATGTGCCAATATCTCAGCAACCATAGCAGCTACCAAAAAAATTCAAGTACCATTGTAATCATGACAGCAAGTACTCCACACAATATGTCAACCAAATCCATATCTCACATTGTTCATGAGATACAGGCACAGAAACACACTGAAAAGGCACCATTGGAACCCTTGTAACATGTTTTTGCCAATATTGCCATAACCGTAGCAAGTAGGAAAAAAATTCCACTGCTGGTGTAATTGAAAGTTTCCAAACTTGTTCATGCAGATTAGTTCACCTAGCTGCAGGAAGTGAAAAATCTGTATCTTGCTACATTTTCGAGATACGGGCACTGAAAGGCATCATGGACGCTGCAATGTTATCCTATGGGACATTTCTCTAATTCAGAATGCTGTAACTTTGGTTCTCTTGAATGTTTTGGCACCAAACCACCAAAAGGCACATCTGTGGTGTGACCAGGGCTTGCCACCCTACAAATTTCAGCCCAAAAGACCCAACCATTTTGTTACAGGAGGATGGCAAAGATGTGCAGTTTTTTTTTCCAAAGTTCTTTTGCAAATCATGAAAGTTTTGCACAAAACATTTGCATTTTCGAAAGTTTTGCAGATGTTTTTACCACGATTTGTGAAAATACTTTGGCTCTGAGTTTTAAAGCAGCATTTCTGGGGGGTTTTACCCCCCAAAAAAGATAGGGCTGGGATCCTCAGGACCCCACTAGGTAAACCCAACAGTCCGTGTTTACCTAGAGGGTCCCAAATTTAAACGCCAGGCATTTTTCTCTCTCCAATAACCGAAAACAAGATGGCAGCAGCATGAAAGTAAAAGGGACATTTCTGAAAGTAAAATTGCATTCGCAACACTTTCATGAGACACGTATATTTTTCCCCATTGACTATAATAGGAAATTTGTTTTTTTAATAACTTTTGAATGGTTTAATATTTTTATGCCAAATCTTCGAAAGGCACATCGGTGACCCAGACTGCATCTTCCCTGAAGATTTTGGACCAAATGGACAAATCATGAGTGCTGTGGGACCGAGCAAAGAAACACGCACAAAGTCAGTTTTTTTGTGTTTTTATGGCATTCTGTAGCTCCACTGTACATTCAACCATAACACAACTTGCCAGATCCAGGGATCTAGAGTACCTGACTGCACATGCACAATTTCAGTCAAATCCGTCATATGGTGGCAAAGTTATTAAGGTACAAAATTTGAGGTTTAACATTAAAGTGCTTACTCAATCCTAACTATACTGCCCTACCGGGCCAGTACAATATATAATATATATATATATATATATATATATATATATATATATATTCTTATATTCAGTATTCTAACCCAGTACTGACATCATATGTGAAGGGTACCAGGGATATTTATAATTTCAGAGCTCATGAGCAAGGTAAAAGGTAAACTTTACCACAAATTATTGTAAATATTATTTATTTATTGTTTTGTTGCCCAGGTAGGTGCACTGAAGAAACATGATCCCCATTTTCAAGTGTGACCCTGAAATGTACAAGCAGTAATGAGCAGTACTATGATGGTATAACACATAACACCTAACGAGCACTGTGTGAGTTTACAAAATATGGTTACCTTAGCTTTACAATGGTTTTAAAAACTTAAACTAAACAGCCAACAAATCATTAGGTAGAAGTTTTTACCCCTAAAACTGTTACTCACTTAAATCATAGCACAAACACTGACAGCTGCACAAATTCACACTACAAGTATAACACAAGCACGCTAACAGTTTTTTACTTGTTTGCTGCTTTATCAAAACATGGTTGCACTCCCCATTCAGTCTCTGGAGAGATGAGGACAAATTAAATGTTAAAAAGCAAGGTGTCCATTATATCATATAAAATAAGCTCCACCAATAATAACATATCATGGGTTCTGTGACACCAGGAGCTGTAGAGCTCTCGTGATATCACAGAATCAATGAGATGTTAAGAATCAACCTTTTCCTAACACATGTGGTTTATTATTCTATATACAGTGAACCATTTGCAATAAACTACATGTTTTATCCAAAGCACACACGTATTTAGCTTGTACAATTTCCATTCGTTTATCTTAGAAGTTAACACAGATTACAATTTCTGAGTTCTGATGGGAGCTCATTACCGGTTCTAGTGGCATAACTGTAAATGAATGCTCACCCATTAATGTCTTTTCCAAAAGGGCTCTGCATGTGTTTTTTGTTTTGATATCAGGAGTTTAAAATTGTTTTGATAGTAGTCATGCTTCTCAAATGCAACTCATTTGATGTTTTCTGTTGGGCTTCTGTCACATAGACTATCTAACTGGAAAACCAGTGCAGGGGTTTACCATTTTGCATCTAAAAAACAGTACTGTATGTACAGTTAGTTATCATGACTGATTATCCTGGAGGGGTGATGTTAGTCTGGAAGGGAGAGCTATTCATTACAGCATTATTGAAAACATTAGCTAAATATAACAGTCCATTGTTATTAGCATGCTAATCAGTATGAACAGCTGGCCAAACAAACATTGCTTGGTAGGTGGCTTATTGTTTAGAGTGTGGGAGTTACACATTGCAGCATCAATACAACTGCCAATCAGCAAGTAGTGTCCTTTATTTTTGGTGTAAGGAATGAGAACAATGGTCAAAAGCAAGATCATTTCTTTAGTTAAGAAGGGGAGGCTTTGAACAATAATAATCTAGCACCATCACAGGAGCCATGCATTGCTGCGCTTTGTCTCATATTTTGAATGTTTATGTCTTACATTTCAGTTTCAAGTTAGAAATATGTGGCGCTAACATCAAGAGGTACTTAAACATTGCTAAGCCAGATGTAAAGAAATGAGGTATCACTTAAAACAATGCCACTCATCAATTGTGAAGTGTTTTGTCCAGCTTTAAAAGCATTTGAATGTATCAACATCATACTTTTCAGTTGGAAATTCATTAAAAAAAAGATGCCATCGTTATGTGCATATTGATACAAAAATGCTCATGGGTATAACAGTACCAAATCTAGTTTTGCTGGGATATACTGTGTGACTTATATATTGTACATAGGGGGTTTGATTGTTATGGCTGTGGGAGGAGCCTACAGCCATATGACTTTAGCTTGAAAAAGGCTGTTTCTGTAGAACACATCTTTTAGTAGTTTTCTGTGTATCCTTCCATAACACTGCAAATCCATATGGCAGTTAAAAAATACTCCCTTCATTCTTTTTAGAATGATGGATACAGGACTCCAAGCTGCCTTTTTCTGAGAACAAATGTGTACACCTTCCAAACAAATCTAAATATCTTTAAAACTATTCAAGGTGCACAAAGAAAAACAGTGTGAAAGTTGTTCAGGGCAAACATACCTTTCACATGACAGTAGTCACTAATTTAAATTATTTATATTTTGTAAAATATTGTCTTCCAAACAACTTCATTTTTTTCCCCTCTGAGTGAACACAGTAGGAGTCATGCCAAACAAATGTAAATATCTCTGAAAGTATACAAGTTACCAATACAAAACCAACTTAAAAGTTGTTCAGGACAAAATGACCTTTCAAATGAGGGTAGTCACTAATCTGAATTCATTAGATTTTTTTTTTAAATATAGCCATCCGAAAGGTGAAAATTGTGAGGAAAAATGAAAATTCAGGTAATCAGATGGCCATAGTTTTAAAAATATAATTAATGCAGTTTAATGAATAGGCTCATTTGAAAGGTATTTTTGTCCTGATCAACTTTCACACTGATGGGTTATGAGTAACTCCTATACTTTTAGAGATATTTACATTTGTTTGACATAATTCCTATTGCATTTCTGACAGCCTGATTCCTGAAACCACTATGCTGATACAAGAACATAGGGTTTATCGTCTGTCATGCCTAATTTAACAGCAGATCCTAAGTTATTCTAGCACAGCACTACAATTACATGTTTTAGTTCTTAATATGAAGAAAAAAATAGCTTGAAACAAAATGATCTTCTTATTGGGGGCACATTAGATCTCTTCAGGATGGGATCATGTTAAATCTTTTCAGGAAAAAGCAGCAGATTCATTTTAGTAATTAGCCAGCAATATCTATACGTGAAGCTGACACTGACCAGATATGGAGAAGAAGGAAGACACAGAAGAAAACAATGCTCACACACATAAAGAAGACCTTGCTGTCTGCGAAACTTTTAGAAGCAAATGGTTTAATACCTTTTAGGCATCTATGCTGCACTACTGATTTTTATTTTATAATGCCATCTTTAACAACTTCTATCATTAAAATGCATTCAATGTATAGTTTACTAAATTTTGACCTTGGGTTACCTCTTGAATGACTCCCAAATAAGTTTTAAGCCATTCCTTTTATGTGAGGTCAAGACCTTTGCAAAAGGTCAAGTGTTATTTTTTCATTTTTTTTTTACAAATTTTCAAAGTTAAAGTGTGGAGAAAGGAAGTAAAACAATCAAGATGAGATTTCAGCATTCTCCAACCATACATAAAGGTTTCTATCTTCTTCAAAGCAATTACATTTTATTTTGCTATATTTAATATTATGTATCTATGTAGACACTAGAAAAAAGTTTATTGGGTGTTTGGAAACAGGCAAATGCAACCAGACACAAAAGGAAGTCAAAAGAGAGTATTGGTTGCGGGGGCTAGTAACAAATCAAGGAGCTCACTTGACCACTCTAACGGGGGCCACCCACCAACACTACTGACCATTGGTGGGCAGCACTAGTAGCAGAGTAGGAGCTGAGCAAGTGTTGCAAGCAGTCATTGTAAGAGGAGGAGGAGACAGATGGTAGGCTGCCTGCCATAGTCCAGTTCTTGTTTTAAATCCTCAGAGCTGCCTAAGTGGCTGTAGCAATCATATGTGCAGCAGTCCTCCATCTGTAGGCATTAAGGGAACTCAGTTTAGCTGCCCTGTTCTATTCAGGAAGGCTCAAGCTCCATTACAGCAGCAGGTCCAACTGGAGGCCCAGACCCCCAACTCTTCTACTTGTACAGGATTAACCACCAAGAGGTCCACCACCACCACCACCACCACCATCCTTTGCTGCCTCCTCTTTAACCAGTTTGTGATCCATTTCACCATTTTTGGTCCCCCCACATATTCCAGTTCCCCTCCCAACCTCCCATGTGGCACTGAATCAAAGACCTTGCTGAAGTCCAAATACAGGACATCCACTGTATGGCCCTTGTCCAGTTTCCATGTCACCCAGTTGTAGTAATGTAAGGTTTGTCTGCCAGGATCTGCCCATGTAGGAGGTGGAATGGAAGGAGAAAATGCTTCATATGTGCAGAGGTAGGGAATGGTGTGTTGGGTGCCAATGGTCTAAGGCCACACACTGGATCTGGACCTCAACCCTTTTTCCACCCACTTGGAGCCCACCAGGCTAGATAGAACCAGATATGGTGTGGCAAATGTGCAACTCACATTTCTGTCTCTGGCTGGGGCAGCCAATTGCAGTGGTGGGACGGTTTTGGAGGGGGCACCAATCACCAACTTCTGCCAGGCCACAGTCCACTATTTGTCTTGAGCTACCCATCTGGAGGTCAGATTGTCACTGTGCCAACTTATGTGGACTGGAATTGGTGTGAGGAGGAAGATGAGTAGCCTACATCAGTCTCTGGCTACTGCAGATTGTTCCATATGTGTTGATGTGAGATGGAGGTGTAAGGAGTAGCAACTGCCCAGGGGTGCCCATCCAGTGCCCACCCTACACTGTGCTTGTCAATGTGAAGTGGCAGATATGTGACCCACAAATTTGTCTCTGGCTCTGTCTGGGTGCTCTTCTTGTGCAGTGGTGGAATAGATGCACCAAGTTTGTTTTACACTCTCTTTCTCTCCCTCTCATGTCCACTCCCCCATGGTGAAAGGAAAACTCTGCAGCACTGCTCTCTTTCCTGGTCACAACACTCTTGCTGCCACTTTCTCTGCCTCTCTGTGTGTGTGATGTCCATTTGCACTGGGCTTCTGAAAGACAAACAGAGAGTCAAACTGACAGAAAGATGCCAGAAGAGTGAATGGCAATAAAATGGATGGCAACTGAGCTCAGGTGCACACTGTACTCCATTTCTCTGTTTTGAACACCGTCTCTGACTGGAATGAATTGGACCTGCACATATATGCAGCACTGGATGCAGCTCTTGCTGTTGCTGTGTCTGTCTCGGGGGGTGGGGTGGGGGAGTTGACACTGGTGGGGGACAGGCCACCAGTTGAGATGCACATTTGTTCAGGTGCAGGTCTGGGCTCCACTGGTCATCATGATTATGGTCACTACATTGCACTACCCCCAATTTCACACTGCCAAGGTGGTGCTGCAATAGTGACAACCTGTCACCTAGTGATCACTCTCATTCTGCTTACTTGCCACATCTTAGCATGTTGCTGTCACTGTTTGGGAGCTCTCTCTCAGCTCTGTCCCTGACACTGTGCACCACCTCTTTTGATCCTGTGCTCTCTTTTGGGTGAGGGCTGCTGCCTTTTCTTCTCAGTGTCTTTCCTTGCAGCCCAAGTCTCTCTCTCCCCACCACCCAGGGTTAAGCTACAGCTCTGCAGGCAATGCTGCCTCACTTCTCAGCACTCTCACTCCTTGTATTGTGTGTCAGGGTAAGGGACACATTGAAGCAGCATGGACACTAGGAGATCCGCAGGGCAGGTCAGTGGGTACCGTCTCAGAGAGCAATGCCCAGGCTGGGCATTGTGGCACACATGAACCACTGGAGAGAGAGGAGCTCTGGGACAAGAGCATGCACTGTCATTTACACAGAGACACAAACAAGTTCAACACGGATGTCTGGTGGGGGAAGGATAAATAATATGTATTTATTCTTTACTGCTAGGACTATTTACTGCTTATAGCACAGACAGTGGGGGATAGAGTGTATGGCTGGGTACCCCAAGATCTGCAGGGTGGGTGGGGAGACAAACAGTAAGATCAGTAACGGCATGAATGAATGATGACAGGTATTTGTCTGTAGTAAAACATGGTTGGCTGAGACTCAGCCAATCAGGTCTTACTATAGACAAATACATAACCATTCATTCATGCCCTTACTGTTATTGAACATCGAACAATTCGGAGGCACATTACACTAAGGGACTGACAGCCGCTAAATGGCTTTAAACAAATCTTTTTGGGTTGCTGCTAATGGGGGGAATATGTTAAGCATCATTATCAGCGTCTCTGGTTTGGTGGGGGGAGACAGGTGGAGTGTCTTTTGGTATGTGGGGTTGGGGGAAGGGTACAATACTACATAGACATCAGGGCAGTATTATCTAAATGAAAGGAACGAAACACTCCTAAAAGCTCTCCACAGCTATATCGGCTCTGACCAGAGTTTGTTAAAGTGTGGCACTGGGATTACGCCAAGCCCTGCACCACAACACTTAGGTTCTTGTGGTGTACTGAATCCCTTTGCCACAACTGCACCCAATTCTCGAATCTCAGGTGAAATTGTGACAGTTTGCAAATTTTATGGCAGCATTCACCAAATATCTAGGGCAAGCTCCATAAAAACAGCCCCTGGGAATGCTGCAAGCTGGACCAGAAAAAATTGGTCTAACTTGTGGCACCTGGCGCATGGGCTGAATTTCTCAATCACCAGCTGGGAGATTGCCGCAAGCCCTGTGCACCATATCTTTGGTGCACCCGGGGCTTGTGGTAATCAGGGGCTTTGAAAATCGAGCCCAGGGTGACTAGCCTGCAGCATTTCTATTACTTGCTGAATAAAACATGGTTCAATAAGGATTGTGGTTTTTTTTAATAACAGTATGCATTATTGAATTTTTTAGAAGAGACAATACAAAAAAAGAACACATGACAAAAAACAAACCAGTCATACAAAAATCCCCACAAATACTATGTACATAAAGGGAATTCATTAGCAATAAGTACAAAGTACAGATATGAAGCAGTTAGACAATGACACAGACCTGATCAAAATCCATGCCAACACAAGGAACCAATATGCTCAGTATATCTCTGCTGAGATATACAGTACTGTATGATATATGGTTTACCTATAGCGCTGCGACAGCGCAGATGCTGACATCCCTCACAGAGACAAACACAATGCCGAGTGTCGACAGTGTACTGTCAGGGATGTCGGCATGTTTTCATCGGGGGGCTGCGCACACCGAACCCCCCATGTGCAGGGCTCTGCCCCCACACCTCTGGTCTCTTACTATACAACTCCAAGTCGGAGTTGTCTCGGGAAGGGGGTGCAACACTGAGAGATGCACTGCCAGTATCTACAGGGACCAGCACAGTGACCCGATGATTTCGGGTGAAATCTGTCACTGTGCTGGTCTTCGAGGTTGCAGTGTCGATGTACGGTCAGCATACTATAACATATATATTGTACATAGGGGACTTGATTTTCAAAGCATAGCACACGGCTTGTGCCAAGCCCTGCACCATGAAACTTAGGCTCTGGTGATGTGCAGGGCCACTGGAAAATTGCACCCGCAATTTTTTTGCAGAATCCGCAGTTTTCACCATTCTCCGCAAAAACTGACATGTTCTGCAATTTCTTGCAGTTTTTGAGTTTTTACATTGAACTGTGTAAAATGTTTTAACATTTTTAATAAAATACTCTCAATATATTGACAGTTTTGGGTGCAGACTTGGGTTTAGCCGAAACAATGCTATACAAGGTAGAGCAAGGGTTTTATGTGACACTGATTTCTTTTGAATCTTAGTCTTGTTTGATTTCAAAATCCACTGGCCAAGCATAAGTACACTTAAACACTTAACATGTGTTTTGTGTTGAAGCAGTCTGTCAGAAAACTACCTGTTGACACATAGGGTTGCCACCTATCAGGTATTTTACCTGGTGATCAGGTTTTCAGGGTCTCTATCAGGTAATCCGGTTTTGCTCTGTTCTGGTCAGGTTTTTGAGCCATTTTGAGTGCTCACATACTTTTGAAACAAATGTTGTCATATAATTCATTGTTTCAGCTACATGTCCAGGTTACAGAGAAGTTCTGTTGTCAATGTAGCCTTTTGTTTGTGAATGTAGTCACCCTGAGATGTGTAAAGTATGGCCATTAACACCATTAGCACTTACTTACCTAATCTTTCCACTGCATCTTAAAGTGTCACAGCAGCACAGCTGCCCCCACCTTTTGTAACAATAACAGAGCCAGTTGTCCTTCACTTTCATTTGCTGGTAAACATTTTCATCTCAAACAGAATTTAGGCATTTTTAAATGTTTTAAATTCTTTTTTTTCCTCAAGAAAAAAGTATGTTCACTTCTTTGGCTTTGAAATAGTACTGTGGACAAGAACAGGAAATGGAGCCAGAAAAATATATAAAATATGTATAGTGTTGTATGCTATTTACAGTATTTCCCTTGTCTCTCCTAGATCATATCTGTATGTTTATCTGGTTAACTAATGTCAATAAATGAATACATACATAAATACACAATTAGGAAGAACCTAGGAATGTAACTTTAAGAGGCACAGTGCAGTTTGTATTTAACTGCTGCATTAAGTGTTGTTTTTTAATGATATAACAAATGAACTTCTAGGAGGAACAATGCATGATGAGTCATGAAAAGGGGTGGGGCTAGGGGCAGAGCTTAGGATCCGGTTTTTGCCTCATCCAAAGGTGGCAACCCTAACATAGACTGAAACAAAAAATGGGAGAAAAGCTACGAATTATCCCATTTACTTAAATGGGTGCTAACTATGGTATGAAGCTTTTTTTGTAAGTGGCAGGGCAAGTATTTCCTAATGAGCATACTTTCATTCAGACTAGTTTTGATTTAAACAGCTGAGGATTTTTGGATGGCCCTGCTGATTTTAAACTTGAATAAGCTAGTTGCTGACAGTGATCTCATTCTCAGGAACTACCCCAGATGCTCACATGCAAAGACTACAATAAAAACCTGACTAAAGTCTAAAAACAAGCTTATAAAACACAAAATGTATCTGAACATTTATCTTTAACTAAACAAAATCATTGCAGCCAGAATAAAACAAAGGTAAATTACAGGGTACCATGACTACTGTATGATGCAGTAAAAATATATTGGTATTTTTTTTACATTTTTTGGTAACCATGTAAGACCCACTAGGCACAAGTGCCTGTTTTCAGGTACAACCCAGGAGCACTGAGGAGGTTAAGTGACTTGCTCAGAATCACACGGTATGCAAGTATAGGTTGTGGGAATGAAACCCAGGTCTGCTAGACGTCGCCAGCTCATTCACAGTTTGTTACTCTTACCTCTAGATTATACTGCCAGCCCCAATAACCCCCATATTTAATGTTTAAATATGTGATTTCATAGTGTACAGTACTTACAGTATGAAATTATGACTATTAAACACTTTAACAACATTTTACTAAAACTCAGTTATTCACCACTCTGTCTGCTTATTTTTTCATGTACCAAAGTGGGTGACTAGCTGGCAGAGTACTGTAAACAGCTATTGATTAGGTTTCATTATTCTACAGCCAGAAACGAAAACAAATATTTCTTCTGGCTTTATTTAATATTTATTTGCTGTGGCTCACTTTATAGACTCTATTTAGCACTGTGTGAGGCAGATGCTTTTAAATTTTGGAAGACAGGCAATGCTTGTGATAGCTTATCAGTTTAGTATTCTTGTTAGGACCATAAACTTTTCTTTATGTTTTAAATATATTCAGGTGTCAGTGTATTAATTTAGCAATTTATACTGACTAATATATGCTGCAGAAAACATTAAAAGATTTATTGTGAAGCACTCAGGGGGTCTATAGTAGCACTCCCGCAATTTCCCGCAATTTTTGTAAAACGCTCCGCAATTTTGGGTAAACTTTTCCGCAATTTTCCAGTGGCCCTGGTGATGTGCTGAACCCCTTTGCTGCAAATGCACCTGATTCTCAAATCTCTGGCACAATTGCAACAGTTTCCATGTTTTACAGCAGCTTGCACCAAATATCTGGCACAAGCTCCATAAAAAACAGTCCCTAGGAATGCCACAAACTAGACCAGAAAATTTGGTCTAACTTGTGACACCTGCCACAGGGGTTGAAACTCCCAATTGCTGGCTGGGTGATTGCTGCAAGCTTTGTGCACCGTATCTTCAATGTACTCGTGGCTTGTGGCAATCGGGGGCTTTGAAAATTGAGCCCAGGGTAAATAGCCTAAAGCATTTCTATTACTTGATGAATAAAACATAGTTCAATAAGGATTTTGTTATAACAGTTTGCTTTATTGATTTCTTTAGAACAGACAATACAAAACAGGAACACATAACAAAAAATAAACCAATCTTACACAACCCCCCATAAATATTACTTACAGAAGGGAAATCATTAGCAACAAGTACAAAGTACAGGTATGAAGCAGCTAGACAATAACACAGACCTGATCAAAATCAATGCCCACACAAAGAACCATTATGCCATGCCCATAGGATGCAACAGAAGATACCCCCATGGCATCACTCCACATCTCATGAGATGGAGTACAGGGTGAGCAATTTGCCCCATCCTTTCTCAAAAGATGTATGTCTATAGTGAATACTGGTGGTCATTTGCTCCACCCTGAGGCTCAATAAGAAGTCTTGATACCATTCTGTATAGGAGATACCTTCTTGCTCTAGACAATGTTAAAGAATGACTTTTGTAACAGATGTAGAGATGACTGCCATGTGGTATCTATGTTTCCTAACTGGAATACCACTGAAATCCCCCAATATGCAGACCTCCAGTGTGAAAAAAGTGTCAAGACCTAACATGGGATCAGTTGTCTTCTTGATTGTTTCCCAGAGGGGTTGAGACCTGTCACAATGTCAAAAAATGTGCATGAGAGAACCCTGGTCCTTACCACACCTGGTAATAACCATACAGGTATATAATAAAGATTGTTAAGTATAGTAAACTGTTTGAGTGTAGATTTATAATTCTTCAAATACATATAAATATCAGACCAAAGGCATTCCCAGTCTATCTGCTTATGTGAAAACTCATCCTGCCAGTAGGGAGAGCTACAATCAGACTTAAGGGCCATTGTAAGAGGATTGCCTGATAGAGAAGGGAAATAGAGTGGTGTTGTTTTGGTGTCTGGCACAAATGACTCAGGTGGTCAGCAGCATACGACTGCCAAGACGGAGACCCCATAAGTTGATCCATTGCATGCATGGTCTGCAAAAACTTAAATGCACTTTGATTGGTTAACTGAGCCTGAAACTTGAAAGTCTCAATGGGAAAAGATCTGTCTCCAAGTATTAAGTGACCAATGTTGGGGATCTCAGTACCCATCTAAACGTTAGACTTAATTGGGGTGCCAGTGATTTTAAAATTAGGATTATTGAAAAGAGGCTGTTAAGCATCCTTGGTGTATAGCACATTCAAGAATTTGCACAGTTGTTGGTGAACTTTAAGGGAGGTACCAATAACTGTAGGTTTCAGGAGTCTAGGAAAGTTTCTAGGTGGAACATATATGCCACTGCAGCTTCTTTACTCAGGTGACGTTCGACAGTCAGCCATTGAGGCTGGTAACCCTTGGCTTCATCAATATGGTCAGCCACTGGTGGCCTCTGTTCAGTGGGTCTCTCTCCCCTTCTGTCACCACCGCCACTTCAGTACCCCGGTAACGCATGATTGAAGAAGTGCTTGATTGAAGAAGTAGGCGCTGACTTGGTGGCTGGTGTCAGGCTGTTCTCCTGTCTGCTACTACATTTATTGCCCCCAGAAGCTGCAAGCTGGTGGATATTAAGTTGGTGCCCCTGCTGTGAGAAATGGGTGATCGCTTGTGCTGGGAGGGATGACATAGGGAAGGATTTTGGTCGCGATTTCGGTGCTGATCAAGGTGGAGTGTTTGGCGCTACATCTTTTCTTGGATTTAATTTTTCCCGTGCACCCACCCCATTCCCTCCTCCCATTAAATGGGCTTAAGCCACTCCCACCTGCATGTTGTGCCCCACTTAGTGTGTGGGATTGGCTGGCCCCTCTGCCACCTGTAGGGTCTGCCTCTTGGTCTGGACTAAACTTTGATGACTATTCCATGCTACATTTATTTCCCCTGGTGGCTGATTGCTTCCCTAAACTCACATTTTTACTGTGTGGTCTGACCATTAGTGTACAGTTTATTTGCCACTGTGTATCCTGAATAGTTTTACTGTCTCTGCAGATTTTTACTGTTTGTACAAGCTTTCATATCTTCACTACCTTATTAGGGGCTAATTGCCTGGGTATTTTATGGTACAGTTCTTGCCTGTATACTGAGTTTGAAACTTTCACTGCTGAGGGGTCTCCACTGTGGGATCAGTTAATTCTTGGGTGCCTCGTTCCTGGTGGGTGTGCTGGCAGTAGATCAAGATGTCCTCCTGTTTGCCTGTTTCTTGGTGTCTTCTGGGTTGGTCAAGTGTGGACTGGGTGGCCTTGCTCCTGGGTGCTATTCAGTAGGGCCACTGTTGATCACAGGGCTGACTCAGGAGCAGCACTGTATGACATGGGGGCTCCTAAGCCTTGTATGGACATTGCTGTGCCCTCTCCTGTTTCTAATGTCCTTGTCAGAGGCCTGTTCACCATACTGTTCCTCCCCCTTTTTATAGTGGACAGTGTCCCTCCCATGGGACATTCCAATGTCTCATTGAGGTCACCTCAAGAGATGGACTTTACATTCTCTAATCTAATAGCCTGTAACTGACAGCCTCCCTGGCCCATCTATTGTCTTAACCTGTGGTGCTTCCTGCATTCTGGCATTGTGGTTAGGTGTATTAGTCACAGGCAGTCCACTAAGGCTGGCTCCCACCTCTTGAGGCATCTCCTCTGGCTTCTTTTGGTGACCCTTGTACTTGCAGGGGATGTGGAACTTAACCCTGGTCCTCCTTGCCCAGCCTTCTCCTCTCCTGTGGGTTGGCTGTCTGGCAATGGGCTAAAATCAGCTCATCTTAATATCCTCAGTCTTCTGCCCAACTTGGCTGAACTCCTTGCTTGGGTCACCCATTATAAGCCTGTCATCCCTGGGATTACTGAAACTTGGCTTAAACCCTCTACCACTGATTTGGCCTGTATGCTCCCTGGGTTTGATTTTGTTAGGCAGGACCACCCAGGGAAAAAGAGGGGGGGTGGTATCCTAATCTACTACAGGAGTCACCTCAACATGTTGATGTTAGCCTGCCCTCAACCGGTGCAGTCTTCCTGTGAGCTCCAGCATACTGTGCTGCTACTTGGAAACACAAAGAAGCTTCACACTGTGTGTTCTTACAATCTCCCTATGGATGGTGTCTCTGGTTTATCCTCCCTCCTTGATTCTGTTAACTCGAGGTCAGGGAACAATGAACCTGTTGATCCTAGGAGATATTAACCTGAACTGGCTTGGAGGGAATACCAAGCAGTATGAGTCACTGCTTGTGGGTTTATCTGCATTCCAACTCATTAAGGATCCCACTAGGTGGTCCTCCAATGAAGGCACTGGCTCTCTCCTGGACTGGGTCCTGTCCAACAGGCCTGAAAGGATCAGCTCATCTGGTACCCTTCCAGACTCCATTTCAGACCACGCCCCTGTGTACTGTATATGGAGGTCTCCGCCTCAAAAATTCCTCCAAAAATTATCCAAGTCAGGGACTTCTCCAAGTTTGACCTGCAGTCTTTCCATGAGGATCTCATGCTCATGGACTGGTCTGCAGTGATGGATGCCTAGAGCACTTCCTCTGCAGTCTCTCACTTCCTCAATGTCTTTGGGGTGTTGCAGGACAAGCATGTGTCCCTTGTCAGATGGAGAGTTAAGGGGGCTGCTACTAAATGGTTGCATGGGAGCCTCCTTGTACTCATGAGGGCTAGAGTCAAATGCTGGGCCAATTTTAAGGTCTCAATGGACCAGGCCACATTTCAGCATTATAGAAGGTTCAGAAATGAGTGTAAAAAGGTGATCAGGGCTGCAAAAAGTGAATTTTGTAAAGCCACCTTACGGACTTCGTCCAAGAACCCAAGGGGTTTCTGGAGGAATATCAAGAACATAGTGAGTGGCTCCTCCACTTCTGAGGCTCCAGACATGCTCATCGATGGTGCTAGCTGTAACAATCCACTAACCATCACTAATACATTTAACTCTCATTTCTCTGACCTGTCTGCCTTCACCTCTCTATTCCCCTTCACTGGTTGTGACAGTTCCATACAGGTCCTGCCACCTCAACTGGCCCCTACTTCCCTACCGTTGTTCTACTTTAAGGTTGTGAAGGTGCAAGAGATGCAGAGATTGCTCTCTGGTCTCTCCCCCTTTGCTAGTGCTGGCCAGGATGGTATGGAGCCAAGGCTCCTCTGCCTGGCTGCTGCCTTCATTGCCTCCCCTGTGGCCCACATATTTAACCTATCCTTAGCCTCTGGGGCTATCCCCAACACATGGAAGGTGGTGAGGGTTGTCCCTGTACTCAAACAAGGCAACCCTAGTATTCTTGACAACTATCGGCTCATTGCCATCTTGTCTGCAATCAGTAAGATTCTCGAAAAAGTTCTGTTGGGGCAACTTACGGAGTATATTCAATCTCATGAGCTCCTGTCTCCCTTGCAGCATGGTTTTCGTAAATGCTCCCTGGGTTTGATTTTGTTAGGCAGGACCGTCCAGGAAAAAAGAGGAGGGGTGGTATCCTGCTCTACTACAGGAATCACCTCAACCTGTCAATGTTAGCCTGCCCTCAACCAGTGCAATCTTCCTTTGAGCTCCACAGTACAACCCTCTGCCCTGGTCACTGTCACTTCATGGATAAGGGCTACTATGGACCAGGGCAGACTGTCGGTGCCATCTTTATTGATCTCTCTAAAGCCTTTGACCTAGTTGACCACGTCCTCCTCTGTTCTCAACTTAGGTCTCTTGGTCTATCCCCTCCTGTCCTTTGTTGGTTCTCCAATTACCTTCAGGGCAGGCAGCAACACACCAATACAGTAAGGTGCTCTTGGACACCACCACTATATCCTCAGGTGTTTCCCAGGGGTCAGTACTTGGGCCAGTGCTCTTCTCCATATTTGTCAATGATCTTCCCTCTGCTGTGGCCACCTGCAGGTCCATCCAGTATGCTGATGACATGGTTATCCTCACTCATTTCTGGGACATTGGGGTCATTAATCACCAACTGAGTGAGAATTTCAGGGGTATCCAATCCTGGTTGTCTTCCCACAAACTGGTCCTAAACCTTAAAAAGGATCCCTGGGCAAGCTTAAGGCCTCCCCTGTCCCTCTGTGTATCTCGGGTACTGGTGGAGCTCCCGTGCTTGTCACTGACTAAGTCAAATACCTGAGGGTGACACTCGACCCTCAGCTTGATCTTGGTCATCACATCCTTGGTATGGACCATGGCATACAATAACATTTGTCACTTTGCTCTTGCAGCCCCTCGCCTCACTCACCATTGTGACTTATATAGTAAGCTAAACTGACTTTCTCCAGCCAACTACCTATACTTTGTTCTGAGCTGCTTCACAGGTAAGGTTTTGAGCATGGGCACCCCCCATGGACTGGCAGAGCTCCTGGTGCCTGCTGTCCCTTCCACCTACTCCGTCAAGTCTCTGGGCCCTGCTATCCTTCAGGTTCCTGCTATGCATACTCAAATGGGAGACATGGACTTTGCCTATTGTGCCCATAGACTATGGAATTCCTTTCCTGCACTGATCTGCTCCACTCCATCCCACACATGCCTACGGACCTCTCGATGGAAACACCTGAAGCTGTCCTCGGTATGTGACTGTCTTAAACCTCCCTGATCATCCTGGTCCCCTGCACTGCACTCATTGACACCATCTCCTTTACTTTGACTTAGGTCCTGCTGTGGTAGCCTGCCCACCTGGGTGTGGTGTTACGCAAAATGTATTCATTTCTCCGCTTGTTGGTGCCTGCATTTGTCCTGACGTTAATACTGCTGGGGGTCCTGTGCTGTTGATATCTGCATGATTAGATACTTGTATATAATGCTTTAAATATTGCCTTAGTGTCTCTGCATTTACTCTGTATTGACTTTGCCATCATGTAATATTAATTTTCTTACTGTGACTGTCATGCTTCTTTTGCTGTCAATGTACCTGCCTTGCTTGTGTCATGTTGTACTCTGTATGTATTGTAACTACTGTTCTCTCCCGGGTCGTACCTGAAAATAGGCATATGTTTTGTCTAGTGTACGTACTTGGTCAACAAAAGCTAAATAAATAAATAGACATTTGTTCACCTGGGCTGCAAAGTCATAAATAGCAAAGTGGAGAAGGCAAAACACACCCTGGTGTTTGGGATTGGACAGCTTGGGATACATTCTACAACAGGGATTTATATAACTCTAAAAATTGATTAGCATTTTGCTCATAAAAGTGCTAAATCTTTATGAAAATGCATAGCTCTTGCCTCACTGTGTTTAACAAACACAGCACTTCTAGAAAATCTATATAAATATTTTCTGTACAGTTAGTATAGTCCCAAGAAAAAAACTGCTAATCAATTATTTAAAACCCTGTACAATGACCTTTATGTGCCCATATAAAGTTGGCTATAATGGCATGTATTGAGGGGAACCATTTCAGAGGCAGGCAAACATTCAGCATAACTAAGGGATAATGAAGTCACAGGAGTATATTCAGCTTGATAATGTTGATGCGATCCCAAAGAGTGGGAGGAAGGGGATCATCATCTGTCCAAGTCCTGACAGATTTTAAGAATCAAATCATCCAGGTTTTTTGCTTCATCATGGCCTTACTATGACTCAGTTCGATCCCCAGATCCCTTTTTTGAATTATTGGAATTTCCTAAGCCTCAGTCTCTTACTTCTTTTTATTGCGTAACTATGTATTATTATGTTGACCTTTGTATGTATGTATACCCCCATTCCTTCGACGTGGAACCTTTGTAAACAAGCAGTTCCTGCTCAAAGGTATTTGTAATCCTAGATTTCAATAAAATAAAAATAAATAAATAAAATAAAATAAAAATAGATATCGCAGCACTTTGGGTGACCAAGAGAGACCCAGGCTAATGATCTCCTGCTGCTTAATAACAGCCGCATTAAGCAACATCACAAGGGTTTTGTTAATATTTAATTTGTAACCATAGAAGGACCCAAAATCATTTATGACATCCAGAGCAGCTGGAATAGAGATAAATGGGTGAATGACATGAAGCGATATATCAACAGCATACGCAGAAGTGGTATAGAGGGGCTAACCAAGGGTGATACCCTGCAAGGCAGGCTGATTATTTAAGTTATGGATAAGAGGATGTAGATACAAATTAAACATAAGGGGTGAAAGATAGCACCCTTGCCTAATCTCTCTGTGAAGAAAGATAAGATCTGAGAGAACTCATTGCAATAAACTCTCACCTACAAATTAGTGTAATGAACTCCAATCCACTGAACAAATTCCTCAGAGAACTCAAACTTAGACAATACCGCAAATAAAAAGGGCCATGCATACATGGCCAAAGAACTTCTCTGCATTCAAGGAAATCAAAGCTTCAGGGGTGTCAGGCTCCCAGGATGCAGAGAAGATATGGTTTAATTTCCTCAGGTGGTCAGTGGACACCCTACACAACATATTGTAAATCCCACCTGTTCAGGGCTCACCAAGTGATCCCATACCCTTATAATTCTAGTGGCCAAAACTTTAGCTAGAATTTTCAAATTCTGATTTTATCAGGGAGATAGGTCTGTAACTGGCAACCTGCTCTGGGTTCTTCCTTGGCTTCATCAACAGTGTAATCATGTCTGCTGTTAACGTGGGGTCATTATCACCCCGTATGTGCATATACAGTATGTAAATGTGCGAGTCAGAATGGGGTTCAGTGTGGGTTCAAGGACCTCATAAAGATTGGCAGAAAAGCTGTCAGGTGCAGTCAGAAGGGCTCACTGTTCCTCATTTAAAGTGAGTATATTTATGGTATCTAAGTAGGCTGTGATGCCTGACTGTCCCAATCCCAGCAAAGTGTCAGCATAAAGAAACTGGTAATATTGCTGAAACTGACAAGCTATCTCTCTGGGTGGGATGTAGAGCTACTGGGTATAGACATGACTAATTGCCTTGATAACTCTTGCTGCTTCCTGGGAATCCTACTGTTTAAAGCACTGCTCCATGAGCTTGCCCACCTTCTCCCCCGATCTACATATCTACCATTGGTGCAGAAAATGGAGTGGTTTAGCCTGCTCTCTATTTATATTTTCATATTGGGCTCTTAAACTATAAAGGTGAAGCCCTGTTGCTTGAGTAGTACTGGAGCTGAGCTGGGATTCTATTTGACATTTTTCTGTCAACAATTCTACCGCCTTGGCTTCCCTAGTCTTTTTCTACACCGAGGCAAAGAAGAAGTTCCATGCACAGGAGATTGAGTTTATTGGTAGACCCAGTATTAATTTCAAGGAAAGTGTGCATTGACTCCCACAGTTTCTCTAGGATATGTTTATCCCTTTACAGGAGATTATTAATTCTCCAACAAAAATCCTGCCCGAGCCATGAGTAGATTCATATTGCATCAAAAGTGGGGAATGGTCAGAAATTACCTGAGCCAAACTACTGACTCCATGGAGGCCATGCAGCATGACTTGATTAACTAAAAAAGTAATCAATCCTAGAAAAAGTTTTATGGAAGGAGGAATAAAAAGTGTAATCACAGGCACTAGATTCTAAAGGTCACCAGGGATCAAGCAGCCCTAAGCAGTCACACGTCATGCAGGGTCTTCTGAGCAGAAAAAAAAGCACCCCTTTTACCCTTGGATTTATCTCACTTATTATCCCAGATTAAATTCCAGTCCCTGCCTATTCAGACAGGGAGGTGGGCATAGGCAGTGAGTGCCACAAGTAATTGCATGAAAAAGTCAGGTGTGTCTAAGTCGGCTCATAAACATTGCCTATGACCATATCAGTGTGACCAAGATGTCCAACTAAAAAGAGATATCTCCCACCAGGGTCAACAATGGCATGGGTGAGCTGAAATCTGATATGCTTAACAAAAAGAAGAATCACCCCATCTGAGTGATGCTATCACCTTACACATAGGCCTGCCCCACCCAGTCCCTCCAGAAGTGGAGAATTTTCAGCTCCAAAAGGTACTGTAAGTCTCCTGAAGCATGACTATTTGTTCTTCCTGTTGTTTAACATGCTTAAGGATCTGGTACCTTTTGTGTTTAGCCCTGATGCCTTTGACATTCCAGGATAAGTATTTTATACAATTACTCTTGTCCTACAGGAAAATGAGTATTTGCAGGGCTCTTGCCCAACATCCACCTACCTGTACTTGATAAACCACATATGTGAAGTCCCTGAACCAAGAAAAATCCCACAAATACCCCCCCACCTCACAAACACTTGTAACATGACACAAAGACCAATAACAAAACACTAAAAACAAGAAACATAACTTTACCCTTAATAACAATCAATCAGGACCCCTTGCCTGCTAAGCATGTTCCCTAGTCCCTTTGTCCCTGGGACTGACCTCCAACTAATATGTCTGAGGTAGGGCTGACAGAAGGATCCCCTCCACCAGCTTCTCGAGATGCACAGAATAAAAAAAATGGGGAACATATCCAATGAAAGAAATTATCTTGCAACAATGTGTACAGCAAGACAGATAAACAAATTAAACCTACCCCTGGAATATGAAGGAGCGCATGTTTATTTCACAAGATTACTCCCTACGACTTCTCCAGAAAAGAAAGGTGTTTAACCTGCTCATGGCTCAGTGGAGAAATCTTAAGGTTGAAAACTTTATGATATACCCTGCAGTGCTAAAGATAAAACATGAGGGAGTGATGTATTCCTTTTGGGAGCTTAATAAGGCAGAAATATTCGTGGCAGACCTGCAGAAGAAGCTGAGCAAATGATGGCACGGAGAAGGTTAACCAGATATCGAACTGTGAGTCCGTTGCCATTGCAACATCCATGTTAGAAATGATTTTCTGTTTGTATAACCTGAGCAGCTGAGATGGGAAAATGGGGAATATTCTGTATACCCGGAGCTCAGAAGATGTGTCCTGGGGCCTTCCCCTGATGAGAGACTGGGACAGGTAGTTGGCCTGAAATGCAATGGGTTGATTATTCCAGCTGTTCCCCCCTTTGAGATGATACGATCATGTAGATGGTGAATATTTGGGACAGATTAGGTCTCTGTGGAGACTTGGTTTGATTCAAGATGAATAAGAAGACTGAGGGGTCACAGAAAGGAACCGGATAGCTCGCTCATGAGCTCGTGGGAGAGGAAGGGCTTAGCGCATATGTTTGAGGCATGACCTACCCCTTTTTCTCATGACCCTAGGACTTTCTGAGTGAGAAGCCTCTGGTGAAAGAGAAATACCACTGATGAACGAGGAGAGTAAGGGCCCACTGGGGCTGGAGGATAATCTGACATGCCTCCTTGAGGGACCTGGGGTGATGTAAAGCTCATCGGGGGTGTGCTATTACTGGGCACCATCGGGTTCTGTTGGGTGTAAGTGGTGGGCAAGGTTGCACAGGGAAATATTAAAACTGGTGGTGGGAGGTTAAACTTTTTTCCTGCTCATACAGTGTAATAAATTTCATTCTGTTTTCTCTTTAATAAATAGACTAGTAAAAGGTAGCGGCTGTGGCGGGAGCAGCGGGGCACTAATGTCAATAGACGGGGTACTTTGACACTCATGCTGGGAATGCATTTGGTGTCATCTGGGGGGATGGGGGTACGGTCTGGGGAAAATACAAAGTGGTAAAAGACGTAATGGGGAAGTACTCCACTGGGGTGATCGGGTGGGGAGGGGAGTCAGAAGGAATCTAGGAGGAGATCTTCATATTCAATTAGTGGGGGGGGGTCACTGTTTATGTTACTCTGTTATCTTGTTGTTATTTCTATTGTGTGTTGTTACATGCATCTCATGTTGAACTCGAAGGGGAGTGCTGAGGCGGTATATTAGAGGGCATGGGGGGGCCCAATGGTAGGCTCTTGTGCAGGGGGAAAAACAAGAAAAAGAATATGGGTAGTAAACAGGATTTAACAGTGGTCTCCTGGAATGTGTGGGGGGGTCACGAGTCCTATTAAGCACACAATGCTCTTAACAGCACTTAGAAAGCGTACGCAAGTAACACTATTACAGGAGACCCACCTATCGGACGTTGAGCATGCAAAACTTGGTAGGGGGTGGGTGGGTAAGTGCTTTGCCACTTCCTATTCTTCATGGAAATGGGGGGTGGCTATCCTAGTGCATAAGAGTCTACCATTCGAAATTCAAAAAGTTGTGAAAGACCATAAAGAGGGGAGTTATGTTTTTGTGGTGGGGCAGCTGTATGGGGAACAAATCACATTTGGTAACGTATATGCACCTGCTACATACGAACCGAAATACGTCCCTGAGCTTCTGGACCTGTTAGTTAGGGAACAGTTCCCTGGCCTGGTGCTAGGGGGAGACCTAAATAGTGTATCAGACCCAATCATGGATCACTCAGGAGGGAAAGGGAGAAGGTCAGAGGCATTAAATCAATGGTGGTCGGGCATGCTAGACCTTGAATTAATAGTTAGTTGGAGAACAGTAAATCTAGGGGTCAGGGAATACACATTTTTCTTGAAACCCACACGGGACCCGGACAAGAATTGATTATATTCTGGTCCCACGAGAATGGAATGACAGGTTAATTGACATTTCACAAAGCCCGATCCATATCTCGGACCACGCTATGGTGATAGAAGGGTCAGGATGCAAGGGATAAGAGACACGCCCCCGCAATGGAAATTCTCTACATATACGCTTCCTAATAAGGAATTTAGGGAATACTTATCGAAACAGTGGTGTTTTTATAAAGAAACTAATCAAGGCTCAGAGGTGCCTAGGTCTGTTTTTTGGGATGCTGGGAAGGCCTTCCTTCGAGGCTCCATAGTTGTCTACATGGCCAGATTAAGAAAGAGAAGCAAGAAAAGAGGCAGAAATTAGAGAAGCAGCTTAAAGATTTGGAAAGACGAGTGGCTCAAGGAGAGGGAGATGCAATAGGTCGGTTGCTAACATCTACAATGGAGGCATTGAACTCCCTGGTGTGTGGAGAAGCTAGGAAATCATGGTTTTATACTAAACGTCAGATGTTTGAGTGGTCTAATAAGCTGGGCTCACTTATGGTTCGACTCATTGGGGGGGGCAAATGCCCCACCAGGATAATAGGAATAAAGGACAGGGAGGGTAGGGTGCATAAGGAGGCAGGGGAAGTGAGGGACTGCTTTCAGAAGTTTTATGCTCAATTGTACAAAGCAGAATGTAAGGGTGGGGGGTGGTGGATGCAGGAATTTTTAGAAACAATAGAACTACCCAGGATAACAGTGAGCCAGAGAGACTGTTTAAAACGGCCGGTAACAAAGGAAGAGGTTATAAAAGCTATTGATAGAATGCAAAAAGGTAAGGAGGGTGGTCCAGATGGATTTCCGCTGGAATTTTATAAAGTGCTAGGAGGTCAGTTAGCGGGCACACTATGTGAGGTATTCCAAGGGGATAAGGGGGAAGAACAGCTGCGGATACCAGATACTAGTAATGATGCTACGATATGCCTGATCCCTAAGCCGGGCAAGGAGCCACCAGAATGTGCCTCATATAGACCGATTTCACTACTAAATTGTGACCTCAAGATCTTAGCCAAGATTTTGGCAATGAGGCTGGAGGATTATCTGCCTATGTTGATACACCCAGACCAGACCGGGTTCATAAAGAGGAGGTTATCCTATCATAACATGCGTAGATTGCTGAACATGGTTTGGAGGGCAGGGCAAGAGACAGAGAAAACATATATCATATCTATGAATGCAGAAAAAGCATTCGACACAGTAGAGTGGGAGTACCTTTTTGAGGTGCTGACCTGGTTTGGGCTGGGTGGGTCAAACGTTGGGTGGATTAAAGCCATGTATCGAGCCCCCAGAGCACGAGTCTTGGTTAATGTGATGCTCTCTGCACCATTTGATTTGGAGAGGGGTACGTGGCAGGGGTGCCCGCTGTCACCACTGCTGTTTGCTCTGGCATTGGAGCCCTTAGAGGCTGCAATAAGGCAGTGTCAGGGGATTCAGGGTATTAAAGGGGAGGGGGAGGTTATGCATAAGGTTACCCTATGTGCAGATGATATGTTGATATTTGTTAGAGACCCTCAGATGTCTATGCCATTACTATTGGAATAGATAGAGAAATTTGCCACATTTTCTGGGTATAAAATTAATTTAAATAAATCCAAAATGTTCGGCTTCCCTAAGGAGGAGGCTATTGATATGCAATGGGGAATACAGGGTCGGGAATCATACCTCACCTATTTGGGCATTAAAGTGGGTAGGACAATCAGGTCCTTGTACGGATTAAATTACACACTACTTCTTAAGGTGATAGAAATGACGAACCCGACCTGCCAGACTGCCACCCGCAGTCCAGGTCTGAAGTCACCAGCCCCTCACAGAAACAATGGTAGTCTGAGAGACACAGCCGTGGTTCTCTGATGAACCTGACCTGCCAGACTGCCACCCACAGTCCAGGTCTGAAGCCACCAGCCCCTCACAGAACGCAGGTAGTCTGAGAGCCACAGCCGTGGTTCTCTGGCGAACCCGACCTGCAGTCCAGGTCTGAAGCCACCAGCCCCTCACAGAAATGCAGGTACGGACTTGCCCTCAGGGACTGATTACCTTCAGAAAGGGAGCCCTAGCTGCCAATTTTTTTTGCTTTCTTTACATGAGGAAAGTTGTCTCTGGGTTTAAATCCAGAGTCTTTTACTGCTGTGGCCCACTGGCTGCAGTCAGCCCCAGGAGCACTCTGATTGGCTCCATATAGCTCTGCACTGTTAATGTTTAACTATATTGTGCTAGATTATGTTTTCTGTTAAAACTGTCTTGTTTGTATTTTATAGCTGAAGTTTTCTGATTTAATGTAAATGCCTGTATTGTGTTCCTCATAAGACCAGTTGCGATCTCAGCTCAGGGCTTTGAAACCCCCCTTCACCTTTTTACACTAGTATATAGCCCTGTTATTGCCCACGCAGACTTGGAGGCACCTTGCCTAACATTTTGGTCTCCAACAACCCCCCTGTTTAAGCCAGTCTGCATTTCTTTTTAGCTCCTTGAGCAGCCCCACCCCCTCTGACTTTCTTATTTAATTCTCCTCTGCCTTCTCCTTCCAGGTAGTCTGAGAGCCACAGCCGTGGTTCTCTGACAAACCTGACCTGCCAGACTGCCACCCACAGTCCAGGTCTGAAGCCACCAGCCCCTCACAGAAAGGCAGGTACGGACTTGCCCTCAGGGACTGATTACCTCCAGGAAGGGAGCCCTAGCTGCCAATTTTTTCACCCACCCACCCAGCCACCCACTCCCCCCAGTCCTGATTAAATACACATAAACCCCACCCCGGCCTTCTAGCTCACTCATACTGGCTATTGCCAGCCACGCCTCATTAATTATAGGGGCCTTAATTTTTCATTGGTACCCCATCCTCCCACAAGATCCACTCATTTCCTTGGCCCTCTTAAGTAACTGTTGCAAATCCTGTGTTTATTACTGGTAAAAGAAAATATCTCCATGTTAAGAATGCCATCTGCACCTATCCTTTTCTATGGTTGCCTTATATTACTTTGTTATACTGTACCCAAAATTTCGGTTTGCAACTCGGACAAAGGCCAGTCTCCCTCCTCTATCATCTACCAAGATATAGCCTCCCACATTAGACTATGGCATCCTACATCACGGACGTCTCCTCTATGGTCATGCCCCTCCTCCCACCAGGCCATAACTATAGAACACGTGCAATTCCCAAGGATGGTGTCGGCTCTATCAGTTCTCTATGTTTTATCCCTAGCAAATAGCAATCTTGCCCTTAACACAGCCACCACTAAACCAATGTACACTAGAAGGAGTAACAAAAGAATATTTAGAGGCTAAGACACCACCTTAAAAACTACTACTGCTTCTCCTACTCTGTTCAGGAAATGTTGAATTAAACCCAGGTCCACCTATTTCTCTGGACGCCTCATGGACCTCCCTCAATATAAAGGATTAGCTTTCTCATATCAATGTCTGTAGTTTGCTAAAGAAGATTGACTTTATACAGACCTGGGCTCTACATGCATCTCCTGATTTCTTCATGATAACTGAATCCTGACTCACACCTCAACCCCGGACAAATCTATCAACGTGCCGGATATATCATCTACCGCTGTGATGACCGACTAGAGGGGGAGGGGTTGCAGTATATGTCAAAAGCAAATTCACAGTCACAGTCTTTGACTGTACCTCAAAAGCTAAGGAATTTGAATGCCTTGCTCTGAAATTACCACTTTCCAGCGAGAAATCACTCCTTATGGCAACATGCTACTGACCACTGTCTGGTGGCTGGGCACTTCTGCCATACCTTCAAAACCTTCTTGACTGCTAATACTGAGTGTATTCTAATGGGGGATTTCAATCTAAATTGGAATGATGACAGCTCTAAGAAATTGAAGGATCTATGCGATGTTAATGGTCTGTTACAAATGGTGACTGCTATAACCAGACCTAACAGAAAAACCCTGAGCGCAGCACCCCCCTGGACCTTATGCTAGTGAACAAACCTCACACTATCTCGCATACTGGAGTATTCTTCAACGATATAAGTGACCATTGCGCTACTGCCTGCATCAGACATCCTTCCCAAATAAAAACGGCCTCCAAATTCAAACTGAAAAGATGCCTGAAAAAGTTCTGCCAGTACACTTTCCTGAAAGATCTAAGCAACATTCGTTGGCAAGATTTCTATCTAGCCCCCACCTTTAACGAGGCATTTAACATCTTTCACAGCCTCTTACTGGGGCTAATAGACAAACACGCCCCACTAAGACTGATCAAATCAAAAAATAAAACTCCTGGCTGGTTCTCTCCCATCTTGAAGAAAGCACTTAGGGATAGGGACTACTGGTGGAAAAAAGCGAGGAAATCCCACCTGGAGGCTGATTGGTTAGCATTCCGCACCACCAAGAATGCTTGTACCAAGCTAATTAGGTCAGAAAAAGCTAGGTACTTCCAAAAAGAACTAGAAGACTATAAAAAAAACTCTGCCAAATTTTGGAACATCCTCAAAGAAGTCGAAGATCAATCCACTGCAACACTCCTTCCAAACAAAATTGTGTCTGAATGGTACCACCTATACGGACAAAGCTAATATACTAGAGAAGCTTAATGATCACTTTGCTACTGCAGGGCTTGCCTCTGACACCTCACCTATCAGCAAACTTAGCCCGGCAAGAGACTACACTGTTGGCTTCACTGATAATCACAACCATAACCAACCGCATCCCACCCCCTTCAGCTTCCTCACAATTATATTCAAGCAAGTGGAGGACCTCCTCCTTTCTCTGGATACAAAAAAGAGTGCGGGTGCAGATAATATTGAAACTTACTTCCTAAAACTTGGCCATACCTATCTGACCGCCCCCATTACACACTTATTTAACACCTATCTGATTCAAGGTGAGCTACCTGTCTTGTGGAAAACTGCCCACATCCTACCATTATTCAAGACTGGGGATCCGAGTGATCTGAACAATTACTGACCTATTTCTATACTATCCATCCTCTCTAAATTACTTGAAAAAATTGTTAACATCCAACTTAGAGAACATTTGGATTCACAAAAGTTGCTAAACCTGGCTCAGTCCGGCTTCAGAGCCAAACACAGTACAGTATCGGCTTTTGCCAAAGTAACTACAGACTGGCAAATGGCCTTGGACTCTAAGAAGCATGTATTTGCCCTCTTCCTTGATCTAAGTAAGGCCTTTGATACTGTGGATCATACCATCATGCTTACGCACTGGTAACATTGGACTTGATAGTTCTGCCATTAAATGGTTCACCAGCTACCTAACCAATAGGTTACAACAAGTCAAAGCCATAGGAGATCTGTCCCCACAAAAATCCTTATACTGAGGAGTCCCACAAGGCTTCATCCTGGGCCCTATCCTCTTTGCAATATACATCAATAATCTGGACTCCGCAGCTGGGCACAGCAAATGTGCACTTATTCGCAGATGATACAGTACTCTATACCACAAACTCATTCTTGGATCTGGACCATGAGTACTTACAGAAATATTTGTCACCCTCCAATACAACCTTCTCACTCATAAGCTCCTCCTCAACACCAAAAAGACTAAAGCAATGATTCTCTCACCAAAGTCTACTTCCAGATGTCCACATATCACACAGATCCGAACACTCTTAGATGAACCCCTTGAAGTAGTTGATACCTTTAAATACCTAGGGTTCTGGCTGGATAACAAGCTCAACTTTCTGTGCCACTTAAATGAAACCTCGAAGAAACTAAGACAGCGATTAGGTTTATTCTATCGCATTAAACGCCTACTCATGTTAGAAGCCAGAATGAGACTAGTATACATTATATTCCTACCTCTACTGGACTACGCTGACTTCCTTTACAGTCATTGCCCATCAACAATGCTAAACAAACTGGACACCTTTTACCACTGGGCTTTAAGATTTATCTTAAATCTGCCCCGTGGTACACATCACTGTCATCTATACCAGGTTTGGGATGGACCTCACTCGCAACTACAAGAAAAAGGAATGCTCTCCTCTGGTTTTTTTAGAGCATTATCTGATAACCTCCCTGCATACATCTTGAACATCTTCAAATGGGCTAAAGGTTCCTATGGCCTGAGACGCTTCTCCTTAATCTGCTTCCAGATTCCTAGAGTGAAAACTACTCTTGGCTCAGCAGCAATCAACTTCTCACTTCCATCACTTTGGAACACTATGCAAGACTCATTAAAATTATCCTCACTTCCAAGCATTTTCACATTCAAAGCTCTATTAAATGGATTATCTGAAGGAATCATGCAACTGTTTCAGGCGCCGATGACCCCTAAGCCCGTGTGCCTCTCAAATCCTACACCTAAGTATCTCATCCACCCATTCTAACAACGAAACCTAGGACCTACAAGCCTAGTTCCCTTAATCCAAGATGGCCCTGCCTATTCTCTACCTTTTACCTATTCTGGCCTCCCTTTTGGCTGCCTACTCTTTCACCCCAGTTTCTACCCCATTCCTTAATAGCTCCTTATTTTTTATCATTTAGGTATGAGCTCTTACTTAGCGGAGACTATATGGGATTGTTGTTTCTTCTCATTTCAGTAAAGCTTATCGTTATGTACCTTTGCATGTTAATTATGCTGACCGGTATGTATAGGCCCATATTGACCGGCACCTTCACAATGTTTTTTCCTTTTTTGCACCGTTGTCCACCGTAATTGTAATCTTATGAAATGTACTGTATTGTATTGATGCCCAGGACCACCTTGAAAATGAGCTTGCTCAATGATGTTTATGCCTGGTTAAATAAAGTGATTGATTGAAATGGACTTGAGGAGATGGCTGCAGCTACCTATAGCTTGGCTGGGGCGAATCAATTTATTGAAAATGAATATCTTGCCAAGGATGTTGTACCTCATGCAAATGATCCCTATGCACCTTGTTAAAGGGGACATTACGAAAATAGAGGAATTGGCTACTCAGTTCATTTGGAGGAGGAACAAACCGAGAATTCGATTGCAGAGACTTAAGGCTGAGATGGCTAGGGGAGGCCTAAATTTCCCAGACATAACAACCTATTATTTAGCCATCCAGCAGCATTACATTGCTGACTGGGTATACCACCCGGCAGTGGCAAGCTGGGTCACGATGGAACAATGGGGGTGTCAGGGACGCCTATCTGCATACCTACATTCTAAAGGCATACAGGCTTATGCTGCTCAAGGGGGTCGTAACCCCTTAGTAAAATCAGTACTGGAGGCGTGGAACCTTCTTAGGAAATCTAGATGGATTAATAAAGGGGAAACATTATTATTACCAATAGAGGGGAATCCTTTCTTTTTACCGGGACCAGAGGATAGAGGGTTTAGGGACTGGGAAAGAAAGGGAGTTAAATGTGTGGGTAATCTGGTTAGTAGGGATATACTGTGTGCATTGGAAGATATTGTAAGAGAGAGGGGCCTACAAGGACAGCAAACCTTGCGATATCTGCAATTGCGGGCATTCCTGTCAAAGATAGAGAGGGGTGGGGGTGAATCACATGGGTGGAGGCCAGTGGAGACAATGATACATAGGATGCAAATAGACCCCAAAGGGTTTATTGGTAAGGTGGTAAAGGTGGGGAGAGAAATATTCCCAGACTATACGCAGAAAGTTAAACAACTGTTGGAAAATGACTTGGGCACCCACATTTCAGAGAATAGTTGGAGACAAATGTTGGTGGGTCACATGGGGCTCTCAATTTGTAACAAGTTTAAGGAGGCCTTTTATAAGTTCCTGCACAGATCGTATTATCCACTGATGGTGGTGCATAGGGCACACTCATCCATCTCTCCCCTCTGTGGCAGGTGTGGAGAGGAGAGAGGGACATACATTCATTCATTTTGGAACTGTAGGGTATTAAGGGTCTTTTGGAATAAAATATGTAAAGAAATTATACAGATGGCGGGGTTCCCCATTCAAATGGATCCCGTAGTGGGATTGTTTGGTATGTCTCCAGGAGAGGCAGGTGAGTGGGAGCAACTGCCACAGTGGATCAGAATAATGTTGGTAATGACCAGACATTGTATACAAAATACCTGGGTTAGCCATGTGGTCCCTACCAAACTTCAATGGTGCCAGCTAGTGTTACAAAATCTGGCTTTGGAAAGGCTGTCATTGACATTGAGTGATAGGCAGGATACATTTTATAGGGAATGGGCCCATTTCCTGGCAACATTAAATAATGAAAAGATGATTATCTTGCATTGTGGCCTGGAGCAGGAGTAGGATAGGATATTGAGGGAGTTATCCTTTCTTGGGCTTCCCCATGCCTCATTGTCTCATTGCCTGGTTGCCTCATTGTTGTTTTACTGTCTTAATGAGAGGATATGATAGTTAAAGGGTTCAGAAGAAATAGCTGTGAGCACATGGAATTAAATGAGAAAAAAGAAAGGTAATGATGAGAAACCCCAGAATGTAATAACAATGAATTGTGAGATGCATTTGTTTGTCTGTATGCCTGTGTGTCATTGTGTAATGTTGTTGTTGATTCTTCTATAAAATCAATAAACAAATTATACAAAAATAAAAAAAACCTACCCAGCTAAGGAGTAGGAGAGTATGCATCCCCATTGGGACAGGGGAAGGCACCACATTCCATGCGCATGCCAAGACCCAACACAATGGACTGAGTAATAGTCTACTAACCAACCAAAATCCATGAGCTAATGGCCCCCATTCCCCCACCCAACTCACATTGATACAGACAAAAAATCATAATAAGAACTGAAAGTATGAGAGACTCCCACCCAACATACATAAGAAGGTAACCAAACAAACTATATTATGTGAGAGGAGGCACCATGTACATCCAGGTATTGTTTCCTTAATGAAAAAGATAACCCTTGTAAATCCAAGTTCATCATGTAAGAATCTTGACCCCATGAGTTCCAGCACCCCCACCCCACTCACCCCTGCATTAAAGATTAAAGCAGAGACATAAAGAATGCCCTCTCCCAAATAAAGCAGGAACAAAAGGTGCAACCATGTAAATTTCACCCCAGCAGTCACTTGTGTGGGAAAGGTAATAAAATCTTGGCTCCAGGTCCAAAATCCATCAGGGGATTACAAAGTCTACCAAACAGCTGGAAACATAGTCAAAAAGACTACAGCCAGTTTCCACCACCAGCAATCCAATATAATCACAGCAGCAACCATAGACCAAGCCAGGGTGTTGCTAGTAGCAGACACAGTTTCACCAAGTTGCGTTGACAACAAAGTTGTCAATGGACTTTACATCGACAGCATTTTGTAGACAGCGATCACATCATCCGGCAAATGCATCAATGACCGTCAATGGGATTCTTCCAACTGTTTGCAGGGGGGCTTCACACCCCGCACCCCCCATGCAGAGGCTCTGCCCCATGCACCTCCTGGAATTAATGATTGTCAACTCGGGGGGGGGTTGATTACGGGAAGAGCAGCTTACAGTGGAGTTGCTGTATCCATACATCGCTGCACACACCCATTCGACACTGTGGATGCTAAGTGGGTTGTTGTCGATGTAATGGATTTGCTGTGGGGGGGTTCATTGTTTGAACAGTATACCAGCAGACACACTCCTGAAGGCTGACAGACCAGCTAAAGAAGCAGTAAGAGAGTTAGAGAAACCTGGGCAGAGCAGGATCAATCATAACCCACTCACATCATATGTTATGCCCGAGTGAGTTTGAGGGACGTAAGCACCACATACAGAAAGGAAAGAGCAGCAGCTGGGGGGAGGATGTTCCAGGATGTTTGCAGAAAACAGGTCAAGAATTCCACATGCACAGTCCAAAGTTGTCACACCTCTGTAGTAGCAGGATGTTAGGCAGGATGTAGGGAGGGCAGAAGAGGGGGGTGTTGTAGATCATCTGCTTAAATGAGGGATCCGGCACAGAGATAAAGACAACTGCAGAGCATATATGAAAAAAACATAGCAGAAGCACAACAGATGCACAACAAAGGCTATTATTAGAAAAGATCCCTTATAAAATGAGGCAGCCAGCTAAATAATTAGTTTAACACACAGTCCACTAAAAGCTCGCAGTCACAACAGAGAAATTAAACTGGGCAATCCAGAACTGGAAAAAAGAATACAAGAAAAATCAGTATCTGTGCAGCACAGTTACACTGTCAGCGAGGCAGGCTATGGGAGGCAGGGAACATGTTAGGAAATAACCTTGGGAGTTTTTGTTTGGTGTTAGAGGCTGACTGAAACTGTTTTTGCCCGTCAGCAGTGGTTATGACATGTCAGGCCAGATAAGCCATGTGAAACTTGATTCCTGCTGCTCAGCATTTAGACTTGAACTCCCTGTATTCACGTTGTTTAGCCCAGGATTGAGGGTTCAAATCATTAAATATGAAAATTCTGTTCTCCTTCTACCAAATCTCCTTGATTTCCCAAAGTTTAGCTTGAATATGAATTTTGTCTAAAAAAAGAAAATGAAAAATGATGGGAGGGGGCCACTGACCCAGTTTAGGCACATGCCTCAGGGCTAGGTGGGTGTACTCTATAATGTAAGACTGGCCATTGAGTGACGGCCCCTTCAACTTCTCACACAAACTCTGTGAAAATCGGATGGCATCGGGACCTTTAGCATGTTCAGGCAGCCCAACTATAACTAAATTATTCCATCGGCTGTGCCCTTGTTGATCCTCAATTCAGTCCTACAACTGCTGTAGCTTACGGCAGACACTCACATGCTCCAGGTCAATGTGATTGGCCCTGTCTTCAAGTGAACTAATGTGGGCTTTTGCATCAGATCCCCACCTCATTAATTCCATCAGAGCTGGCTTAATAAGTTTAAAATCCCCAGTTAAATGCAGTGTTTACCTATAGCATGGTGACATCTACATCATCAACATCCCTGACATCAACAGACACAATGCCAAGTGTCGGGCATTGCACTGTCGAGGATATCGATGTGCTTTCTTCGGGGGCTCTGCCCCCCCTCCAGTATTTATTTATCCAACTCTGAGTCTGAATTTTCTTGGGGAGAGGGTGAAACACCAGGAGATTCAGTGCTGGTGTCAGCAGGGACCATCAAAGTGACCCAATGCTTTCTGTTGATTTCTGTCGCTGTGATGGTCTTCGCTGTGGAAGTTTTGGTGTGCGGTCGGCACACCAAATGCAGTACAGTGTCCTTCATGGTACTCAAATCCTGGAGAAATCCATCCAAAGTATTCACTTTATGCAGTGGACTAGGGATCAAAGCTGGAGGTTATGAGGGCTTGACTAGAGAGTCAGAAGGGTTATACTGCTTTGGGGCCTGTTGGAGTCCCAAAGTGGCCAGTGAAGTTTGCTACTGCTCCAAAAACATTTCACCTGTGTTTATGGGTTCCTTCCTCAACAGATGGTAATGTAGAATCACACATAGACAGGATTAGCAGATCATATCAGATGCAGGTTGAAAAAAGTGAAAATATATTTGCTTCTCAGATAGTCAAAGACAAAGTCACCATTCGAACTAGATGCATCACGTGACTCTAATATGGACTGTGTTTGGCAATTCAACAGCAAAAGTAAAGTAAAACATTTTCTCAGTGTGTTGTTAACAATTCAAAATACAGGACCAAATCAGAATAATCCACAGATGAACACCTTCCCATCCACCCACCCCATGTTTTGCAATCCAGAGCATATGTCATCAAAAGCATTCTTTGCTGTCTAGCTGATGCATTACACTGCACATTTTCAACAGAATTTATTTTGGAGAGAAGGTGCTAGAATTACTAAACCATACTACATGCAGTGGATATGCAAACCATAAAGTGTCCTACAAACAAACAAAAAGAGTCAGGTACCAAGAGCAGAAAAGTCAAGTAAGTGAAAGTATAAGGATAAAACATGTGTCCTTAACTGTGACACACTGTACTATTAGTGACTTGCTTTTAACACCATATTAACACATACTGTGGTGCTCAGTGATTGCTTTCATTGTAACTTGAAGACATCTTGATACAATCATCATGCATGTTAAGTTATGAATTCCTGTAAGACAAGACCACATTTTGTTTGCTTGTATTTAAATTTTCGTTTTTATTTCTATCATTTCTCTCAGAAGTACATAATATTCAAAGTGCCACAAGAAATGATATCACAAATTGAAGTGAGAAAGAAATAATGTGATCTACTGGGAATTGACTCCAGGCCCCTGGAATACCATCCCGGTGCTCTAACCACTCAACAAAATCAGCAATTTTTCAGTTAAATTGCTTAGTGGTGTCAAACAATGCACCAAAAACATCTAATTGTCACCAGAATGATGCATCATTTGTCAATTCCTTAATACATATCAATAGTATCCCAAAAACACTGATGTTTCACTAGCTGTCTGGTACTTTCCTCAGAGTGTGGCGGTCTGATATATTTGGAAAAAAAACAAAAGTTGAAAGTTTTCCTTTAAATCATATAGCCTGTGTTTTAAGAAACCTCCTTTATATGTTTGGATCCTAACTATGTAAAGGAACAAGGGACTTTTTGTTTCTAATTTAATTATTATCATGTACCCTGAAGTCTTAGCGTGTCACAACACTAGGAAATGTTATTGTTTAAAATGAATAAAGTTGATAGGATTAACCGTTGTTAACTGGAATTATTGAGTGTTAATGGTTGACATGTCTTGTGACATGGAACCACCTATCACTGATCACCATTGTACAGTGCCCCAAAGTCAGAAATGCATTTGATGCCTTGCCATTCTAGCATTCTACAGGAATATAAATCTGTACATGGTACAGTGTTACCAGTTGGTTTGGATTGCAATATTTATGCATAACACTGTACTGTATCACTATTTATTTTATTTATTTGATTTAAAATGTGGTAAACGGGAAGGGCACACTAAGCCAAGGCTAGTTTCCAGGTGCAACCCGGGGAAAGGGTAGCATACGAGTAAAACAGTAATACAAAACTATGAAAGACACAGTGAACCGTTCCAGTAGGATACAAACAGAATACAGGAAATATAAGCAAAGTTAATATAAGCGCAGTTCAGATACAATTACAAAACCATTCCAGGAAATAAATTAATTAAGTTTGAAAAAAAAACTCTGACTAACTTTGGCAAGGGATGGGCACTCAGCCCTGCACCGAGGAGAGGTGGAACTCATGAGAAGTGACCACGTGAACTCAGACTACTGAGGAGGGAGGTTGCTCAGGAAGTGGTGGGGATAATAGAACACTGCGAGCACGATGGTGAGGGCAGAAGTCTAGGGAGTCTTTTTGACTGAGGAGAAAGATGAGGATAGGCAAAGAGCAGAAGGAAGTTTGTTCCGGAGAAGCAGAAAATAGGAGAAGGCAGACTGGTCAGCAGCAGAATGAGGGTGAGTGATAGAGAAGGAGTGAGAGTCTCTGTGATGTTGCCTGAGAGAAGCAGGGAGTAGAGGAAGGGGGGCAGAGTCCCAAACCAGAACTTGGTGACAAGGGAGGTGCAATGAACCAATCTTCTGTGAGATAGTGGTGCAAGAGAGTGAGCAGAGTAGAGAAGACAGTGTTGAGTGAGGGGAGGGGTAGCAGCAGTAAAATGGTAGAAAGAATTAAGGAGGGTGTCCAGTCTGGAGAGAGATGTAGCTCATGTGGTGTCATAGACAACACTGGCATAGTCAATGATGGGTAGAATCATTTTAGATACCAGCTCCCAACAGGTGGAGAGAGGAAAACTATCTTTATGGCGATAGAGAACTGCAAACTTGGATCAGAGTTTGGTACAGATGGAGTCCATGTGGGTGGCCAAGTCTAGGTAATTATTCAGCTAGACTCCAAGGTATTTGGAAGCTGAGACCATCTCTGGGGGGGCCTTCCAAAGTAAAAAAAAACTGGGGTAGACTGGAGGGAGGCCAGCTTCTGTCTAGAGCCAAAAGTCATTGCAACTTTTTTTTTGTATTGAGTTTCAGTTGGTTTAACTGGAACCAAGTCTGCACTCTATTAAAGTCTTGCTGGAGAGGGGACTGCACGCTGACAGATGAGAGATCAGAGGTAAAGATGATGGTATCATCCACATACATATCCATATATTGGAGGTGCTACTGATGTAGGGGAGGTCATTTATAAACAGGGAGAAAAGGATGGAGCCAAGGACAAAGCCTTGGGGGACTCCAGTAAGGATGGGAAGAGGGGAGGAAAGTGCATCACCAATTTGGACAGATTGCTGTCTATCGTGTAGATAGGAGCAGAACCAGTTAACTGTAGGGTCTGCGAGGCCAGCAGATTTTAGTTTTAGTAGCAGGAGGGTGTGAGAGACTAAATCAAATGCCTTTGCTAGATATATGAAAATGGCGTATGTGATATGACTCTGGTCCATTGCACAGAAAATAGAGTCAGGGACATGCAGCAAGGAGGAGATAATAGAGTGTTGTTTTCTAAAACCAGACTTCATAGGAGAGGGAGAGTTGTTTGTGGCAAGGAACTCAGAGAGTCTAGAGTGAATCAGTGACTCCTGGAGTTTGGCTAGAGATGAGAGGAGGGAAATGGGCCGGTAGTTCCCAGGAGCAGTAGGGTCACCACCCTTAGGGAGAGACACCTTAGTGAACTTCCATGCTTTGGGGACTATGGAGGATGAGAGGGAGAGATTAAGGATGTGGGCTACAGGGGCAGCTATGGCGGGGGGGAGATATGGAGAAGCCTGACGTTGAGACTGTCAGGGCTGATTTTGGCTGAGTTGAGGGCAGTGAGAGCAGTATAGACTTCGTGGGGAGAAAGGTGGAACATAGAACATGGTGGGAGTAGCAGATTCAGGGGATGGAAGAGGAGTCTGGGGGTAGGAGAGGGGTCATCCGGAAGTGCACAGGTGGCAAATAATTTATTGAAAATCTCAGCAACTGAGGAGGGACCAGGGACAGGGGAGCCATCAATATTAAGGACCAGGAAGGCCTGTTGAGCAGGAGGATCAAGGAGAGTAAGTAACACTTTCCAGAATGAGGCAGGTATGTTTTGACCTTGTTGCAGCTGGGACCTGAAGTATGTAACCTTGGAGTGATGGATAGCTTTGGTGCAGTTATTTTTAAGTGTTTTGTATATTTGTAGGTCTGACTGGGTTAGGGACACTTTATAGTGTATCCAAGCTTTATCCCTTGCTCTGCATTTGGCAGGTAGTTCAGCTGTTATCCAGGGATGATGGTTTCATTTTACTGTAGCTTTCTTTAATGGGGTGTGGTGGTTCCAGGTGTTGATAAGTATGCTAGAGAAGAGGGATTGGGCAGAGTCAACATCCTGGGCTAAGAATATTGGTTGCCAGTCTGCATATGTAAGATCTTGGAGGAGGGCTGCTGTGTATAGAGCATGGAGAGGGCGGGTCCAAATGTATTTAGGGACAGCATGAGGGAGGTGTACCTTACGTACACAGTAAGTAATACAATAATCACTAAGAGCATCTAGCAGGATGCCTGATGCTGTGATGCGGTGGGGGTGGGAGGATTACACCAGTCGAGCAGGGAGTGATTTGGGAGCAGGGGGTTAAACAAGTGGGTTCGAGGATCAGTTGTGTGAGGTATAGGGCCTCGATCTTTAAGAGGGTAGGTTTTGACAAGGAGAGAGCCAGTCTAGGCTGAAGTTGCCTAGAAGCAGAAGTTCTCTATTTGCTGTGTGGGAGGAGGTAGAGGAAATGGTAGAGACTAGGGAATCAAAAGAGGTTTTAGGTGGTATATAGAGTGCACCAAAGTAGAGTGGGGTTGAGGACGAGAGGGATAGAAGGGCGATGATGATTTCATGGGAGAAGGGACAAGATTCTTTAAAAGAGATGGAGCAGGAGACAGACTATCTGATGTATAAGGCTACCCTGCCACCTCACTTACCATGGTCTTGACGAAAAAGGTCGAACTCAAGGAGAGAGAGAGACAGAGGAGTCTGGGATTTTGGCAGATAGCCATGTTTCAGTAACACAGAGAATGTCTGGTGGGTGCTGGGTAATCCACACTTTAAGGGCATCCATTTTCAGGAGGAGGCTTCTGGCATTTAAATGAAAAGTGTGAAGCCCCTTTGGCAGGAGATAGGGAGCAGAGCTCAGAGGAATACCTGGGTTAATTTGGACTGAGGTGGAAGGGGTTGTTTGAGGGGTTGGGTTGGATATCACCAGAGAGAAGCAGAATGAGCAGGAAAAGGGATAGATGTGGGGGGGTACTTATGCCTTCTGTGGTTGTGAGTGGGAGGTGGTACAGAGGGAGAAAGGCAATGAAGCAGGGCCTCAAAATTTAGGAGGCAGGAGGGGAGTAGTGCAGGGTGGATAAGGAATGTAGTAGAGGGGTGGAGGGCTGGGGGTTGAGGGGGGTGCAGAATGGAGGGGGAAGATAGGTGAGCAAGGGTGGACAGAGAGGAGTATAGAAGGGTGGAAGCAGTAAGCCTTGGAGGGAGGGGAAGGAGGAGTAAGAGCAGGAGTAGCTAGAGGAGTAGGTAGGAAAGTGTTTGAGAAAAGAAATGGAAGGAGATAGAAAGTGAGAAATTTGGGTAGGGTCATGGTTATGAAGTGCAGGTACAGAAAATAAAAATCAGTGGAAGTCAAGTGTTTAGAAATATAGGACTGAACCAGGAAGAAACAAGCCGGGCGGAGGGCAGAGCTGATAGCTGATACAAGGAGAGAGTAGTAAACCACAGTTGGGTGGGAGGGGCAGACTAGAAATGGAGAGTTCACAACAGGCTGAAGTGTCCTGATTTGGATTAGAGCCAGGTGCAGCTCATCTGGGGAGAGGGCGGATGAGAGGAGAAGAGTTTAAAAGGGGGACACCCACCCAGGGTGGGTGGGAGGGAGGTAGGGGGTAGGACATTCCTTTATCGGTGCTGCACGAAACTCAAGACTGGTGGAAAACAATCAGCCCAGTGCTGAAATAACTGCCTGCAGGGTCTCTGATGGAGTGAGAGCAGTACAGAATAGCACTATACAATAGTTATAACTAGCTGGGTCTATAGCTAAGAGACATCTCTTGTCCAGTTGTAATTCCTGATGCCATCAGATATAACTGATAATGTTAAACTACCCTGCTGTTTCTTGTGGGAGTCATTTTATCCATTTTCAAAACACAGCCAAAAAACCTAAACTGTTACAAATGCAGCTCCAGGTGAAGATAGCCTTAGGTCACTTCTAAATACATACAGAAAAGAGCACCTGTCAAAGCTAAAAAACAAAAAGCCCATTGTGGTATAAAGAGAAACATCATTTATCATAGTAAGCACAGCAGGAAATTTAGTTAAATGCTTTGTTTTAATATAGCATCCGATATTGTGTCAGAGAAATCTCAAGCAAGTCATATTTAACAAACCAACTGCATTCCTGGCACATAAAATGTTTTTTTTTGAATCAGTTTCAAGTGACCTGTATTTAAGGAGCAATTTATACAGTACAGTAGTAGTAGTAGTTAAAATGTTTATTTTTATACAGGATAGCAAACTTTAGGTCATAGACCTATTTTCAAAGTTGTCCTGTGTCAAGAACAAATTACATTCAATTTAACATACAAAGATTCAGACTACATAGTATAACTAAAAAATAATTTTAGACATTATACAATACTGTATCTGTAACTGTTTCAGTACTTGCCTTGCTTAACATGTATCAGCATCAGGCATACCATTATAAATGAACTACTCTCAATAGTTTGTCCTTTTCAGACTCATTTAGAATAACTTAATCAGTTGATTGATTGATTGATTGACTAATTTGATTAAAGTTACATTTGGGCATGCTTGGGAAGGCGGTAGGAGGGGGTTGACTGGAGCTATCAACAGAAATGCATAGCGGTAGAGCATTCTCAGTGGTCCGAAAGGCTAAGTCAGACCTTGAGGGGATGTATACTGTATTGTCTTCTTTGTTCAGTTGTTGTATTTTTGCTGCACCTTGCATTATTCTACCATGTATACTTTGTTTATTTTACGTATACTCTGAATATTTTATCTTCCTATTTCCTTCCCCCAGGTTCGCTCCTGGAAACAAATCTTGCCTCAGCATGCCTTTCCCGGTTACCAATTTTCAGTAAACAAGTATGAATGTACCTATTGAGTAGCAGATATAATGCTGTGCCCTCAACTCCTTAAAAAGAATATTTTAACTTTTCCCAGCTGGGAAAGAAAGGTCCCACAAATTAAAAAAACATTTTTATCTTAATGAAATAGTTTATAGTCAAAATACAATGGACTATATCTCTAGACAGTCAATTAGAAGTAAATAAAATTAGGTTCAAAGACATTTGGATACACATTACCAGATAAAAATAATGTTTGTTGGATAGAAACATATAAACTGAAGAATAGATGGAGTGCTGGTGTCTCATATGGACAGTGTCCTTGTTTTAGCTTCTTATTGGTCCTTTTCCTTTACTGCTGGCATGCATGATAGGACAAACTGCTACACAGTCAAGATTAATACAGGTATAGCCTAAATGGAAAAATGTTGTTAATGATTAGTTTATGAGGTATGTAATGCATTCAGTTTCAAGCAGCAGTGCATGACAGCAGTGGAAATTTTAACCAATACCTTTTTCATTCTGTTTTAGATTAGCCCTTATCTCTTGACTTGCATGATACTCTTCTTTCCCCATTCTGGGTCTGCCTTTGTACTATTTTTCACATTTGAAATAATAAAAGGAGTTCTCCTTTTAATATGGCTTATACCAGGTTTTTATCAGTATTCTCAGCTGCTTTTTGTACTCCTATTGTCCCATAAGGTCAGAGAGCCCTGCCTGCTGCATGCCAGTTGATTTCATTAACAAAAAAAGTGATGTTTAACAGTGGGTGTTCAAAAACAACAGAAAATACTGATGAAAATCTGGTCTGAGCCATATTAAAAGGTATGCTCTTTTTGTTACTTCAACTATAAAAAACATTTGTAAACTAGACTCAAAATATGGAAAAAGGGTATAGTGCGAGTCAGGACAAAAAGGGCAATCAAAAGTAGAATACAAAAGTATAAGTAAAAATTTTCACTGCTATCACTTCCATGTCATAAGAGCGAAGATTAAATGGTGACTGACACATGAGTGAGTGCTAATCGCCGAAAACAAAATCAGTGATTAGCACTATACCAACTACAACAAGAGCACCGATAGGACACCATACCCTATACAGAAGCCATATACATATATGTTTTATGTGGGGGACTTGCCCCCTTTGAGGGGGGCAAGCCCCCCCAAATAATCATAATCAAGTCTGGGGGCAGACACTGGGGGAAGGGAGGAAAACATGAGAGGGGGCAATCATTGCAGGAGGGACAACCAGTAGGTGGGGAGAACAACTCAGGGGGAACGGGAGCACAGCACAATAAAATTACATTAAATCGCAACACCCAAAAAACAAAAAAATAAGAAATTTGAATATAGTCCTGAACCCTGGTCCATATGCTCCATAGGCATTGCCCATAACCACCACACAAGGCGGTCATCTCAGCAGTGGCCTGATCAACTTACCTATTTAGCTTCCTTCCTCTACAGTTGCTAACTCCCTATCCTTCGCTATTATGTTCCTCCTAACTCACTGTTTGTACTGATCGCTATCTTTTCACAGTCGTTCTTCATGCGGGCACACAAATTGAGTTGCTCAATTTGCATCACCATGTCACTGTCTGGATACCCTGCTGTCATGCACTGCCACTTTCAAGTCAGCAGTTAAACACAGCATAGCTAATAAGTGATCTCCTTTTGATTTTAATATTTCACAAAAAAGGTGCTCACTCTATATGCTCATTTAGACCTGGCCACTGTCTACCCCATAGGGGTAGATCTAATATGCCTTCCTGCATAGTGGAAGCACATCCACCTTCCCACCTCTTTTTCCCAGTTTTGCATGTTCAATGCCCACAAACAACAGTTTATGCAAACATCTACAGTACCTGCTCCTGCTTCCTCATATACATGACATGCTAAAGCATGATCAGAACCTAGTCTTCAATCTACATACTTCTCTTGTAATGATACTGTATTGACAGTAGCCCGTTTATTCAGCGACTGTGACTGAGCACTTTCAAAAAGGGCAACTCAATCACAGTGCTTTTACACAGAGCTATCGGGCAGGGAGGGAGACAGAATAGGGGATTCAGCGATTATAGCGACAGGATGTAGCTATGTATACACGTGGGTGGGGAGGGACCATGGCATGTGACAGGCTGAAGGGAAGGGAGGGTTTGTTGGGCATAGTGCAACTGTGGTCTGCTGGCTGGTTGTGTGGTGTGGTGGGTTGGTGGCAGGCTGGGGTTCGAAGGGTGCCAAGTTCGGTTCTGGGAGTGCTCATTTTTTGCAACAGGTCATTTTTTTTTTTAATAGTTTTGCACCCCCCCCGACTTGCACCCCGCTGGAGTTGAGAATCTTTTATTAGAGAGGTGCAGGAGGCAAATCCCTCTGTGGGGGTGGGGTGGGGGCACAGCCTCTTCACATAAAACAAGAAAATCCAAGTGTCCAGCGCTGTTTTGCTGTGCGCCATGGGTCTACATCACCAAAATTCATTTTCAGCGATGTAGACTCACCCAAATAGTGATCACTATTACGCGGTCATCATTATCAAATGGAACCGTATTGACTGTTTTTATTAGTGCTAAAACTGGCTGCTATTCCTTTAACTGTGTCCCGTGATGAAGACTCATCCCAAGTTGAAGCATTGTCCTGCTCTCAGCTTGAATAATTTTCACAAACAGTGTACTCCTGGCAGTCTCACAGGTTTCTTTATTTTCTGCTTATTTTAGTTTGATGTTTTTAGATGCAGCAGCCAGTGTGTTTGGTCATTTGTTTGTTTATTCCTTTAACTGGGCTGCATAAAAAGTTTGTGAAGCTGATGGAGAGGCTCCCTTTAGAAAGCGCACTGCACTTGTGTGAAACATAGGGCTATTAGTGGAGGCATCCCCGCTAGTTAGACTGATATGCAAATAATTTTTACCTGTTTTAGCACTTCAGCACTGTAATAAAATTGTTCAGCAGGTTTGCAACCTATTGTCTGAGCATGTGTTTTGCATACTTTTCAATTTTGGACTTTACAATTTGAAATTTACATAGCACTGCCATTAGAGTGGTCCTCTGTATTTTTTTTAGTATCGGTGAATACAACATGCTCTAGCGAAATATCTTAGGTGCTCATCACTCATGCTGTAAAATACTTCTTCCTGATGCTTCCCATGAATCTTTCTCTCTTCAAAGACATGGCTTGACCCCTTGGCCTTTCATCCATGAGCATCTTGAAGAGCTGCACTTGGTCTGATCCCTTTTGAATATTTGAATACTGTAATCATAACTACCTTGTGTCTTCCTTTTTCCATGGAGAACAGTCCCAGTTCTGCCAGTTGGTCTTTACAATGCAGGTTTTCCAATCCATCAACCATCTTTGTCACTCTCATCTGTGCTTTCTTCATCATGCCTATATCCTTCCTTAGATATGGCAACCAAACATGAACACTGTACTTTGGCTGGGTCTTTACCATTTATTAACCTAGTAAATTCTTTGCCATCTGGGTAGCATTTTCCTAGTGTGTTCTTCTTAAGACCTTTGTTTGCATATGAGAGATTCACTTGTACAACAAAAACATCATACAGTATTGTCAGAGCAATAGGCTGGAATACCAATTACTTATTATGGGCATGAGCTAAACCTTTCAGCCCTGTGTCATAAAACATGTATACAACCATATAAAACAGTATAAGTCTGGCTCAAACTTTACTCCACAGCCTACTACATAAAAAGTTCTGATAATTATGAATAATGTTTCCGTTGCACCCTTTGTAGTATATAAAAATAGATTTTATGTGTCCCTGTACAGTATAACTAACCACTAATAACTGATGCATAAATATAAAATATTGTAAACACTGTAAAAAGTAGCATAAACATAAAACAACAAAGGTTTAAAAACACAAGAATAAGCAAAAGAACACAACTTTCAGTTTTGGTAACTTTTGTAAACAGTACAATTGTTCTTATAGAAACTTTAGAAGTCCCTTGTTGCAGGTAATTCAAAAGACTCTAGTTGCATAAACAATCTAAGCTGTTTTTCCTTGCATAAAGATTTCAAACAACTTTGTCTTAGTATTTCAAAATGTTTCTTTGGAACTTATTTAATTACTTTTTACTCATGCAAAATGTTTATATACCTTTACATAGGTGTGAACTTTTCTATATCCTCAAGCTTTAGTATTTAAAAAGTTATTTCCCCATGCAACCTCCCAGCTAAGTCAAATTAGAATATAAAAAATATATTTAAAATAATACTCAAGACATCTGGTTAGCTGTAGAGTCTGGATTTTCTTCTTAATTTCAGAATCTTTGTGAGTTCTCCTTCTCCTTCCATCTCATGGATGGCAAACGTTATTTTAATAGCTGGATCGTGTTGTTGTTCATGTTCTTACTCTGTCCACACTCAGTCCTTGGACTCTGGACCAATCTGTTGTCAGCAGAGCAATGCAGACTTGCTTCTTGGCTGACGGGCATCCATAGGCAGTCTCTGTCCTTTGTTCTGGTTTTGGCAGGAACTTCAAAACAGTACTTAATCAGCAAAAATGTCCATTCCACAAACACAGAACCTCTCAGCGTCTCAGGTGAAAGGTGACTGACCAGCCTCTTTCAGGAAATGGCTTTTATTACCTGTGGTCCAGAATGACATCAAGGTGTGGCTCTGTCATTATTGCACCACTCCCAATTGGTTCTAGCAAAGGAGGTGATATGGCTAGTTTTTTTTCCTTCTGAGACTCCACCTCCCTCTGCTCTGATTCAATTTTAGTTCAAAGTTATTTTTCTTTATAACTTTTGAAGGCAACAATATGTAGTCTTCAAACGAACATTTCCAAGCTCATCTCATTAAAAACAGTATTTCAAAGTGTCTCTCATGTCAGTAAGACAAATATTTTCTGAGATAAGCTAATAATGATTAAACAGTAGTTCTCAGCAAAATCTTTGAAAAAAATAAATAATCATCTTTTTTCCATGTCCCAATCTTCCAATTGAACTAACCTTTTTCAAATTTCTGTTTAGGGAAGTTCTTAAAAGCACATAATTCCATTGTAAAGGATTGTCCCTTTGTTTTTTCAAGAAAACACATCCATCAACATGTCAAGTCTGTTTACCTTAAATTCTTTAAGATGGTATTTTTCAGTTCAGCACCAAGTTACACACATAAATGTTGTCTCTGCAGATTTGTCACAACAACAGCTTTCATTTAAGACCAAACTCAAGTAGTTCAGCTTTTGGCACAAAACTTTTCTGCAGATAATTAGCTTTGTCTACCAGTTGCAAGTCTCAGACTTGGCCAGGTGATAGGTCTAGATGTTCTTTATCAGCTTATGTAATTTGGTGTTGGCAGCTTGTTGCATTCTCTAGTAACAAATGTTTTCCATACATATTAAACCAATTAGAGATTCAATTCAGTCCCTTTTTTCTTCTTGAAGATAGTGGCTTGGTGTAAGGCAGTACCACTAGACCATAAATTCTACTTCTGACACATGATATGTAGTTACCAGGCAACTTTATCAGGTTGTTTCTTCTGCTACCAAACAAAGATTCAAGGATCCATAATATTGCTCTCTCAAAGGGGCCCAGTTTAAGGATACCTTCCTATTTTAAATGGAGAGTCATAGATACCTTTTTTTAAGTTCCACCTAAGCAGGATTTTAAACCCCTTCTCAGAGACAACTTTTTCTTGTTTAGAGTGCTCATGTAGACAGGAATCTAAACCAGCTGTCTTGGGTATACTTCTCATTACCCCATGGTCTAATATTATAATCATCCACTATAATAATAATAATAATAATGCAAAATGTATAAACTATTTTTGCAATTTAGGATTTGTTCCCACAGTACTACTTTTGCTGACCCAACTTGGAAAAGAGGTTATTTTACCTCCATACATTCTTTGTCTTGCTAAAACAAAACAAACAAAAAATAATTATAGTGTAATAGTTCTCACTGGCACTAGTGAACACCTACACATTGGGCCCTATTCACAAAAGGTGCAGATGGGCTATGCGCCACATAACACAGGCACATAGCCCACCCGTACCCATTCACATCCATTGCTCCCCCTCGGTGGCAGTCACAAAATAGTTACACCCCCCCACACTGAATCCCTGGCCGAGCGCGGAGCTCTGCACATGGGCAGGCTGGGATCTCCATGGGGGGCATGCCAGCACTCTGCACCATTCACAAATGTGCAGAGTGCCTTACGTGGGGGCCAGTGGCTACACATCAGGGGGGCAGCTGTACTGGATGCGTGCCCCCTCCAGTTGCCACTTTCAGATCTGCTGGTGCAGGCAGAGGGTCCTCAGACCCTCACAGGATGGTGCCACTGTTGTCAGGGGATGGTGGTTGTGCTGGAGGCAGGCAGCCAGCACTTCTCCCCAACAGCATTACTGGTGCTGTATTCGCCCTTTCCAAGATGGTGCCATACCGGCACAAGGGATCCACTGCAGACCCTGGTAGGGCAGCTGATTGGCTGATGACCTGGGCCCACAACCCTGCCCAGTGCACCTCCACACCTGGATGGCAGGGACATGCATGGGAGCCAGGTGGGGACTGCAGCTTCATGAAAGCAGTCCCCATGTGGATCTCCCAGGGATGTGGAGCTGCACTCGCTTTTACAAGCAGGCTCCACACCCTTTTGTGAATAGAGCCCACTGACATCAACACATCACATGCAGTCAAACACTCCCTCAAAAAATTCCTCCTACATATTTTTTTCATAAGGTCACTTAGAGGTGAATTTAACAGAGAAAAAAGTTTAAATAAATTTCAATAATGCAAAAAAATCTAATTCAGACTTTGATTTTAGTGCAAAGCCAACACTCACTGTTGAATGCATGCCTGAGGATGTGACAGGATGCATGACACATACACACATGCGTTCTGCATGCCATAAAAGCAATTGAACCTTAGGGACAGCAGGCAGTACACTTTGGGAAAATACAATCACAGAAGACAAAACTTTTATTTTCTTTCTTTTTTCAAATTAATCTACAGGGCCACATTTACTGGTCACTTTTAACAGTTTTTATGGAGCACTTAGATGAATGGATGACAAGAATAAAAGCTTTTACATCTAGAGCCATGTTTATTTTTTTGGAATTCATTACATCTAAAATTCAATTCTAAGCTGCAATAAACATAAAAAAGGAACTTTGGAGTTTACTGTGGTAGTCCCATTTAGAGGTATTATGTTCTAAGAAACATGCCATTATCTCTTAAAGTATATTTTCTCTCCATGCATCTTTCAACAGGCACTCTCAAGAGACCCAACAGGAATGTAGTTAATGTATAAGACCCATATCCACAAGCAGTTGAATTGTACAGCATGCTGCAGGAAAATATGTTCTTGCAGTTATTGTTTCAATAGCTGTGTACACATATCAAAAATTTGCTGTAGCTATTTTCATGTAAATATACAGAATAAAATTATCGTTTGTACATAATTTTGTGCTTCTCGGTGCTCATATAAGCAAACAAATCAGACATATAGATTCATGTTGCCTTAATCTCTGTGCGTATTTTTTATTTTATTAGGCAGACCTTCCTCATTGTTGAATTATACTGTTGATGAGACAGTATTGCCTACATGCCCTAATCAAATGTTCTACTCACTGTAATGTGTTTCAGGCTGAATTGCATCCATATTGTACCTTGATCTGAATATTTTGTTTTCTGACCCTACCCCAGTTGTTGACTTTTGCTGTTGTTGGGCACATACTGGTTTTGTGTCTTCGTTATGTTCTCTGCTTAGTGTGATGATAACAAATCTGGATAACTTCCCACCTATCCCAGGTAAAACATAGAAACATAGAATGTGTTGGAAGATGGGGGCCTCATGGTCCATCTAGTCTGCCCATTTTACAATCCCCCCACCCTCTGATTTATCCCAAGTCTCATGCTGCTACATGTCCCTTGTGCTTATCCCATGCATTCTTGAATTCTTTCACTGTGCTCCCACAGCCTCAGCTGGGAGACTGCTCCAGCTGTCCACCACTTTCTCAGTGAAAAGAACATTTCTTAAGCTGCCTTTATCTTGCCTCCCCAGAGTTTCATGTCGTGGCCTCTAGTTCTGGCATAGCTGTAAGCTTGAAAGAGCTCCTGCAGCTGTACTTTATTGACCCCTTTGAGGTACTTAAAAGATGCAATCATGTCCCCCCTCCCTCCACTGCTCCAGAGAGCACAAGTTGAGATCCCACTACAAAAAAAGTAGACCAAGCACCAGAAAATATAGCTACGGTGCTGAATGGTAGAACAAACAGTTTACAAAAAGATCCAAAGCACCAGTAGCACCAAACAAAAACACGCTGACCAGGTAAATACCAAACAGGTCACAATTTAATATAATGCAATAATCAGCCATATACCGGCTCAATAGTGAATAAAAACTGGCGTTTCTCCTTTGCAAATATGTAAAAACTTGTAAAGGGTTCATGCACCCCATAACCAATAAAAATATACAGATCAGGGATCTGATCACATGTGATAGTAGTGGGGTGGTATATATGCTCACCTGCAGCTGTGGGGCTTTTTATATAGGCCACACAAATAGAACATTTCATTTAAGGATAAGGGAGCATGTAAGAGCACTGTAAAATGGTGATTTATCCAATGCAATTGCCAAACATGCACTATGGGATAAAACTAAACAACATAATATTTGTTTCATAGGCATTGAACTAGTGAAAATAGGTAGCAGAGGTGGGGAATTGAACAAACTCATAGGACAGAGAGAACGTTACTGGATATTTGAATTGGGGGCCCGACAGAATGAAGGGTTCAAAGACAGTATCGATTTGAGTGCTTTTCTGAAAAAAATATAGATGCTAAAAATGAGTGGACTATATTGCGATCTGCTGTGAAAAAAGGGGGGAGGTGAGGTGAATAAAATATTTAGCTATCTGAGTGTGTAATGGATTAACATAAAGTAATAGAGTGCCTGGAACAGCATGACAGGAATAAAATGAAATATTTATGATATAATCACACTAAATATAAGAAATTATACAAAAAATGACATATTTGGATGCAATGATAATAATAAAATAGATGTAATGCCTATTCATGATGCTATTTACAATATCATTATTGCAGTTAATGTTTTGTATATGTATATGTGTGTTATATTTATATTTATATTTATGATTATGTCATAAGGAAGCTGATCCAAGTTTTAAGAGGCATTCATGTATAATTTATAACACTTGGCACTTTAAATGTGTAGGTGGGTGTGTTTGCCTGTCAGACGTTTCTGATTGACTTTTAAAAATCACATGTATGTTTGAATTTATATAAAAAGGCACCATTGTTCTTATCATGTTTAACTCTGAAGAAGCCCGGCAGCACACCAGGAGAAACGTCCATTTTTTATTCACTATTAAGCCACTATATGGCCGGTTACTGCATTATATTAAATTGTGACCTGTTTGGTATTTACCTGGTCAGCGTGTTTTTGTTTGGTGCTATGGGTGCTTTGGATCCTTTCTTAAGCAAGTTGAGATCCCGTATCCCTTAATCATACGTCTTCTGATATAATCCCCAAATCATTTTTGTTGTTCTCCTTTGTACAGCCGCCACTCTGTCAATGTCTTTTCTGAGGTGCAAAACAGTCATATCGACCACTCTAGCCAAAGCCATACACTGAAGTCTATATTGTTATTTAAATTCCATTTATTTCATCCATCAGTAAAAGTACCCCAGACGTTTCACCATCCAATAGCTTCTTCTGGGAAATTGTTAAATAATTAAGAAATTTTTAATTGTACCAGTTAACTTTTCTAGCGTTCATAAACACTGTTTTACAGTTAAATTAGTTTTAGCATTCTTTAAATATAAAAGTCTCTGAGTCATTCACATAATGAACTCATTTTATTCATTAGAATGACTCAGCAGGTTGCACACTCACCTCTGAGGCTGGAAGATCAGAAGGCTGTGGGTTCTATCCCTGCACCAGGCACTTGGATTAAAATTCCAATACTGACACTGTAGTGCAACATGAGGGGGGTGCTGCACTCCTGGGGTGCCATCTTTCGGATGAGGCATTAAACCGAGGACCCGCCTGCCTGTTCTGGTGGTTGTTCAGGTGGATGTTAAAGATCCCATGGCACTTCTCAAAAAGAATAGGGGAATTTTGGAGGGAAAATAGGAAAATAAAATTCAAGAACAATCCATAATCGATCCATGTCCAATAGAAGATAGACGAAACTAATCAGTCCAAGTACACAACATGAAGAAACACCATCAGAATATAGATATTTCTCTCTGTTTTTTTTTTCTCAGTCTTCGTAAACAAAAACCACAGCAGGCTGTCCTCCAATATACCAAGAAAAGCATAGCCTACTCTTTCTTTCTTCATAACAAAGAACAACCAAACCACTCCAAATCCAATTTCTTCTTAGAAAACTGTTTCACATCAGTCTCATAGACCTGTTGTAAAGAAATCCATAAATTGTGCACACAAAGGTCTTTGCTCATAGCATATTGTTGCAAAACCCATTTACATCGAGACTGCCAAATATAATACTTAATAAGTCCAAAAATCACTTGAGGCATCTGTGCAGAAAAAGAACTCCATTTTGAAGAATAGGCAGAGAAAATCAATTCATCATACGAAAGAGAAGAGAGCCACGAGATTTTCCAAATCCAAATAACTTCATCCCATAACTGCAGTACATAAGTGCATTCTAAAAAATGATGTGCCTGAGTTTCCAAAAGACCATGGCAGGTGTCCCTTGGACAAAACCGTTTGTCTCTAGATTTATGTTTATTGTTATTTTTAACATTGAGTTTGCCATGAATGGTTAACCAAATAAGATCTCAGGCAAATTCAGGAAGTCTGGCATTTGTCAGTTGGGAGACAGCTAAACTCTATCCGTCACCGGGGCAGTTGGGCAAAGTAACGGGTTCCTGATAGGAGGTTTGTAAGATAAAGTCATAGACCTGTTTTTAGGGTCGCCAAAAGCTGGGTGCACGGAACTTTCCATTTAATCAGTTTCTGAAAAATAGGTTTCACAAATGGTGGTACAATGGTCACCCTAGATAATAACTGATATTTCCCTTAGGACCAAGCAGCGAGACAAATATTAACCCATTCAGAAATACTGTGATGCCAAATTTTAGTTTTCTGACCTTGCCAACTTATAATATTAACATATAAAAATAAACTATAATAAAAAGTAATTGGATTAACCATCCCAATGCCACCTTCTTTAATAGGCCTATAAGTGATATCCTTTTTAATAGGGTTCAAGCGACTATCCCAAAATGCCCAGAAGAAAATACTAAATAATCTCATTTCAAGTCATACAGGGGGAGGGAAAACTCTGCTAATATACAAGAATATAGGTACCAATAAACTTTTTATTAATAATATACGTTTACGTTTAGAAATTTGCCAGGAGGTCCAAGACTTGGAGAGACCTTCCACCAGGTCCATTTTTTTCTCCGAATTCAAAGAAGCCAAATCCCCTGGATCACACAGTACACCCAAAATGGGTATGGGCTCTCGTGACAAAATAATCCCGGCATAAGAGGCTACCACTAAGTCCCTTCCGCCCAATTGTAGACTCACACTTTTATCCTGATTAATATGGGATCCAGACACCTTAGAGTAGTCTATTAAGAGTCTAGTCACATCACCTTCCTTCATCTGTTTATCCAAAATCAACACAACATCATCTGCATAGGCTAAGATAGAAATCGGTGAGAAAGCTATTGAGAATGAGAGACCTATTACCCGGTCACTATGAAGAACAGTTCTCAAGAAAGGGTCAATACAAAACACATACAATATGGGACTGAGGAGACAATCCTGTCTCACCCCTCTTCTAATACTTATGGGAGTACTCAGCCAGCTGTTCACCCTAGGAATCACCTTGGCTGCTTCGTAGAGAGATCTAATCCATCAAATAAATATGTCAGGTATACCATAACAACCCAAGACCAAAAATAGATAATCATGGGAGATGGAATCAAGTGCCTTCCGCTGATCCAGGCTTAACAAAAAGCCTTCAAAAACATCAGTTTGAGTTTTATGAAAGAGTTCTCTGAAGATAATTAAATTGTCATGGATCCCACAGTGTTTAATAGAACATGTTTGCACTTCACAGATCAAAGCACCAGAAATTTCACCCAATCTATTAGCCAAAATTTTCCTGAGTATTTTAAAATCAGTATTCAATATACAAATAGGTCTACAATTACATAATTTGGTTCTATCTCCCTTCTTATATAAAAGGATCAGTCCTGCAAGAGATAGGGTATCCAAAATCTGAGGTGACTGCAATAATTCATTAAACACTTGAGTCAATTCAGGAAGCAAGTGACCCACATATTGTTTATAAAACTCAGAATTCAGACCATCGACTCCTGGAGCAGTACCCAGAGAAAGGGAAGAGATCACAGACCGTACTTCTCCTTGGGATATAGGTGCAATTAAAGTCTGTGTATGGTGGTCTGACAACCGCGGAAGCTGTAATTGTGATAAATACTTTAAGCCATCATGGACCTCAAAAGAAGTCCCTAACATCGCAGCCACATATTGATGTACTATAGGAACATAGAATTTGACGGCAGATAAGGACTGCTTGGCCCACCCAGTCTGCCCATTTCCCTACCTACTGGATAAGCTGCAGATCCTAGTTAACCAGCAGCCTACTTCTTCCTACCCCAACCCCCCAGAATTATCTTATGACTATCCCATGCATGCTTGAATTCCACCACTGATTTTGACTCCACAACCTCCTCCGAGGCACGTTCCATGCATCCACAACCCTCTCTGTGAAAAATACTTCCTTAAATTACCTCTGAGCCGCCCCCTCTATCTTCAAATTGTGCCCTCTTGTTCTTGCACACCTCTTTTTTTGAAAGATGCTACCCTCTTGGACTTTGTTGATTCCCTTGAGGTACTTGAAAGTTTCTATCATGTCCCCCCTCTCCATCCTTTCCTCGAGGCTATACATATTAAGCTCCTTAAGTCTCTCTTCATATGTCTTCCGGTGCAGACCCTGCACCATTTTAGTTGCCCTTCTCTGGGCAGCTTCCATCCTGTCTATGTCTTTGCGGAGATTGGGTCTCCAGAACTGCACACAGTACTCCAGATGGGGGTCTCACCAGCTGTCTGTACAGAGGATAATAACTTCCTGTTTTCTACTGGTGATGCCTCTCCCTATGCATCCCAGTATCCCCCAACCCTCCTTGCTGCCCTCTCATTGCTTCCCACCTTTAGATCATCTGATATGACTACCCCAGGTCCCTTTCCATTTTGTTGTTGTTAGTATCTCACCCCCATTGTGTACTCTTCCCTAGGTTTTGTTTCCCAGGTGCATTACCTTGCACTTCTTAGCATTGAATCTAAGCTGCCATACATTTGACCATTCCTATAACCTTGCCAAGCCCCTTCTCATCCTTTCCACCCCACCCTGTGCATCAACTCTGTTGCAGATCTTGAGTGTCATCTGCAAAGAGACATACTTTTCCTTCAGTCCTTCTGCAATGTAAACATAAAGACATTGAAGAGGACGATCCTAATACTGAACCCTGCGGTACCCCACTAGTAACCCTCCTTTCTTCTGAGTGGACTCCATTTACTATTACTCTCTTGTCCTATTCTCCAGCCAATTCTTTACCCAGGCTGTCATCTTGGGACCCACTCCCAGGCTGTTCTTGTATATTAATCTTTTGTGTGGGACTGTGTCAAATGCCTTGCTAAAGTCTAGGTAGGCCATGTCCACAGCCCCTCCCTGATCTACTACTTTGGTCACCCAGTCAAAATCTATCAGATTCGTCTGGCATGACCTTCCACTGTGAATCCATGCTGCCTAGGGTCCTGTGCCCTCTGGCCTCTAGATACTCGACAATTCTTTCCTTCAGAAGTGATTCCATCATTTCCCTATCACTGAGGTTAAACTAACAGGTCTGTAGTTTCCTGCTTCTGCCTTGCTCCCACTTTTGTGAAGGGGAATCACATCTGCCCTCCTCCAGTCCTCAGGTACCACCCCATCCTCCCATGATTTGTTAAAAAGGGTAGTCAGTGGTGTCACTAGTTCTACCCTTAGCTCTTTTAGAATTCTGGGATGAATCCCATCAGGCCCCATTGCTTTGTCCACCTTCAGTTTTAAGAGTTCTTTCAGAACCCTTTCTTCTGTAAATGGGCTGGTATCAACTTCTGTATCCAGAGTGTTACTACTGTTTGTTTTATGTACCTCCCCCTCTTCATTTGTAAATACTGAGCAAAAATATTTGTTTAGTATCTCTGCCTTTTCACAGTCTCCCTCTGCCCACCCTCCCTCCCCTTTATTAAGCCTCACTATCCCTCCTTGGTCTTCCTTTGCTCCTGATGTACCTATAAAAGGTTTTATCCCCCTTCTTAACTGAGTTGGCTATCTTTTCTCGGTTTGGGCCTTTGCTGTTCTGACTGCCTTCCCAGCCTCCTTTTGCTTTAACTGATACAGTTCTCTATCCTGCTCCTTCTGCGATTCCTTGTACTTCCTGAATGCTTTCTTTTTCTCTTGAACCTTCACTGCCACTTCCTTTGAGAACCATAGTGATTTCTTACATCATCTTGTTTTGTTTATTTGCTTCACACAAAGGCTCGTTACCTCTGTGATGGCAGTTTTTATTATTCCTCATTGTTCTTCCACCCCTCCTTCCTGCCCATTTGCTACTGCATTCCTTAGGCTCTCACCCATTTTGGCAAAGTCAGCCCTCCTAAAGTACAGTACTTTTGTCTTTGTATGGCTTGACTCTATTGCTATGTTTATTGTGAACCATACTGTTCGATGGTCGCTAGTTCCCAGATGGCTACCCACTTCTACATCTGTGATACTCTCTCCATCTCCATTTGAGAGAATCAAGTCTAATATTGCTCCCTCAGTGGGCTCCAGTACTAGTTGTCTAAGGCATGCCCCTGTAGGGCATCTGGAATAACTGCACTCTTAGTGACAGCTGCAACTGCACTCCGTTAACATCTGGCATATTCAGATCACCCATCAGCAATATCTCCCCTTTTTCTGCCATTCTAAGTATACTTTCTATCATTTCCTTGTCCATTTCTCCCCTGAGAAGGAGTCTGTACTCTAACCCCTGTGCGGATTGTAGTGCCATTGCCTGTCTCCAAATTTACCCAGTGCTTCTTCTCCTCCCTGTTTACCCTTTTGTTCTGTTGCTTTATTCCTTCCCTTATGTAAAACTCCTCCTCCTCCTCTTTTACCCTCCCTGTCCCTCCTGTAGATAGTGTATCCTGGTATGTTTATGTCCCAGTCATGGTTTTGTGTGTACCATGTTTCTGTGACTGCCATGATATCCAGATGTTCCTCCTCCATCAAGGCCACTAATTCAGGAAGCTTGTTACCTAGACTATGGGCATTGGTACTAATTGCTCTCCATTTTTGATGGCTTTACCTTCTGTTGCAGCATCCCCCACTAACGTTTCTACCTCGGTCTTTTCTCATTTAGTACCCTGTTTTGTAGGGAGGCTGGGATTTTCCTGCTGCTTGTCAGTGCCTCCCCTTTGACTAGTTTAAAAGCTTGCCAATGAAGCATTTAAAACCGATTGCTCAAAAGACTTGTTCCTTCCTGGACAGATGCAGACCATCCTGCCAGTATAGGCTGGTGTCCCTCAGGTGGAACCCCAGTCTCAATGAAGCCAAACCCTTGTGCTCCACACCATTTTTCAACCATTCATTAAACTGCATGGTGCCAATTACCCTCGCCCCCTATGCCTTTGACAGGCAGCATCTGAGAAGGATACTGTGTGTGCTACTTGTCTTAGGCCCCTCCCCAACTCTGCAATGTCCTCCTGCACTGCTCTAATCTCATGATGAGCCAAGTCATTTGTCCCTAGGTGGACAATTACATCCAGCTCAGACTCCTTGCAGCTGTTCTCATGATCCTGAGGATCGCTTCCTGTCCCTCAAGCCATGGCACCAGGCAGGCACCTTACTTCAGTTTTCCCAGCTCCTCAGTTCTATACCCTAATAATTGGAGTCCCCACCAGGAGCTGCTTTCTTTCCCTTTGGTGTCCTCTGCCTCCTTCCTGTGGGCCTCCCTTGTGACAGTTGTCATCAGTCTTCTCTGTGGGTGCATCCATAGGGGATCTATGCTCCCCCAGAATGGTATATGGATTGTCGAGTGGAACAATTGACTGGGTGTGCCTCTGTTCCACCATCCTCACCCTCCCTGAGCCCACTGTGGTCCAACTGCTGTGCTTTCTTCACAACCTCTGAGGTAGTGGTGGTGGCGCTAGTGCTCCCTGGATGGGGGAGGTTCCCTTCCTACTGTCCAGTGTGGCCTGGGGGAAGGTTTCCTTACTACTGTCCAGTGCGGCCTGAAGACGGGCAACTTCCTCCCTCAGGGTAGATAGTTGTCTGCAAATAGGGCAGCATCTCAGCCTCCAGAAAGACTCCCAGAAGACTGCTGCCCCACAGCCATTACATTGCACTACTCCCCACATGTTTATCTACCTTTTTTGTTTGTTTGTTTGTTTGTTTGTATTTGTGTGTGTGTGTGCGCATGCATGTGTGATTTGTTATATAGAAATATATATTATACAATGTGTATGCTTATATTGTCAGTGCAGTGTGCTAGAGAGGATATGACAGTGAAATGCACCTTGCACTCGAGGAAATGATGTCAGAACCTCCGGTATAAAGGAACTATTTCCAGGGGTGGGTGGGTGAGGGTGGGAAGGGTTGGGCCTAAACTGTGTCCTCACAAAACAATCAGCTAAAAGCTCTCACCCACCACTGTGATGAGTACCTTCCTGTCAGCAAGATACCCTACACAACAATTTGACGGAGAAACTACCCTGCTAATCAAACAGAGAAAAACCAAGACATCCAAGTCAGACACAGGTAAACCTCTCCAGCCCCAAAACAGCCTGGTGGTTTGTTAGCCACAAAGGAAAATCAAATATGCAGTTATTTCAACCCTTCTGAGGATGCTGACAAGATAAGCAGTTTTAAAAACCCCCTTCCTGAATTAAAAACTAAAATAAACACAAAGCAATACCACTTTAAAAGTGAGGAAAACTTCTCTCAGATGTAAGCAAGAGAGAGAGAGATTATGTCTATGTCTAGAATACCACATTTAGAGCTAGACAGGTTTTCTTTATGATCATATAATTGTACTATCCTTTTTGTTGCAACCTGTTTAGAATTATCTTTATATGGATCAAAGGCCCATTTATTACCAACAGTTCCAAACCTCAATTCATGTTGCAAGGATTTAGCTCTATTATACTGTATAGAAAACATTTCTTTTTCAAGAACCCTAATTTGGTCAGTATAATCAATACCCAGGGATTCCGTCTTAGAGATCAAGGGCCACATATTCAAAACTTTGCACCGGGCAAAAACCATTTGCGCAGGCTTAGTGCGGGATTAGCATGGGTCTGCTATTTTCAAAAGGCCAAATAGCATGGGCAAACTGCATTAGCACTGGGCAAAATCATTATGTATGCAAGGGGCAAACTGACATGAATACAAGCACAATGCAATATTCAGCAATTAGCGCCTTGCAAAGTGGTTTTGTGTGACTTAGCGCTACACTTAGCAAATTATCGCCCAGGAAAAGCTTGACTTAACCCTGAGCAATCAGCTTTGTGCGACACTATGGCTTTGCGCGGTGTTTGCACGGGTTTTGCGTGGGTTTTGCATGACCCTAACAAATAAATATGAAACATAGACAAAGCCAAACATAGAGGAAGCATGCTGCTAACTGATGTCTTCACAATGATGCCATCATCTGCCACCAGCCCCAGCCATGCCAGGCAGTAAGTGGTGACCCTGCCGCCAGTGGACAGCATGGCAGTGTGGCCATACAGCACACACCTGTGGACCACACTTCTGTGGACACCAACAGATGCCAGCACACATGCAGCACTGTGGGCATAGAGGATGTTTAGGGGAGAGTGTATGGGTGGCCAGGCTGTGCCACAGACCAGGTGTGGCCACAAGGCTGGGACACATCATGCAGTGCACATGGGCCAGTATTGGGCATACCCAACACCAGTGTGCCTTTCTGATATGCCCCCGCCACATACCACACAGCTGTACAACTGCCACAGCACACAAAGCCAGACATGTATATGTCACTGTGAGCATCCATGCCAGAAGTGCAGCATCTGTGGGTCACACAATAGTGTAACAGTAATGTCCACTGTCAGTAAACACCTGCAGGTTGGGCCTCTCACTGTGTATAGTGCAGTCATCATCACTGCCCTACACACCATAGGCATTGCTGTGTCCACACACTACTGGCACCCTTGCTATTGTAGTGTCTGCTGTGCACTGTAGCATGACCTACAGTGTGACAGTTGCATGCAGCACCACCACCATCTGTGCCCATGCTGTGTTGTCCCAGTACAGCTGCAAGCAGCGGCACATGTGGAAGCAGTGTTCAAACCTGTATAATATTCCCCAAGCTGTTTGCGCAGTGTTAACACATTTGCGTGGGTTTAGCGCAGGGCTAAACCGTTAGCCTGGTGCAAACAGCATGCAAATCAGGGCATAATGAGACATTAATCTGGATGTTTGTCCAGAGACTACGTAAGTAGGCTCATTTGCATGTCACTTTTGAATATGGCAAAGTTTAGCGCCGGGCAAATGTGTTTGCACTGGGCTAATGCTTTAGCCCTGCGCTAAACCCATGCAAACATGTTAGCGTTGCGCAAACAGTTCGAGGAATATTTTACAGTATTGAACACTGTACTTTCACATATGCTGCTGCCTGCAGCTGTACTGGGTCCATGCATTTGCTAGCACACACATTGGCCACATAGTTCACCTCTATCTACCTTCACATCGCTGTGCACTGTTTTACTGTTGTGGTTTGCACTTCCTGGTTGCCATATTCAGAGCTGTCTTATTCCAGGGCTAAGACTGCCCTGCACTCCTAGCCCAGTTTGCCTGGCCTCATTCCCATGCTATATTCAGAAGCTGTTTGCCCCGGGCTATTCCTTCTGAATATGGCTTGCTTTGTACTCAGGCTAAGTTTGCCTGCCGGGCAGTGCTAATTTAGCCCCGAGGCAAAGTTTTGAATATCTGGCCCCAAAGAGTGGATTTGCTTTCTAAGTTTTAAATACTTCAAATAAAGAAGTGTAGTATGGTGCTTGGCCATGTTCTGAAAAAGTAGCTTAAAATCACATTTAGAATCATCCCACTAAGTAGCCAAAGAGTCATACAGACAAATAACAGACTTCCTTGCTACCCATAACTGTTCCCCTTTTCTATTGATAAGTGTATCGGCCATCAACGTGGTATTAAGTCTCCAAGGATTCTTTCCACAAGGAGGCATAACATCCCAAGTGATCTGAATTTCAAGCGCCCTATGGTCAGAAAAGGCCAAGTCCCACATCCTCCCCATAGTTACCTTCAAAAACTGCAAAACAAAAAGAAAATCAATCCTTGTAGAATGGACTCCCCTAATACATGAAAACCCACCATGTTTATGAATAACTCTAAAGGAATCAACTAAATTAGAGGTAGAAACAATCTCCTTCAAGGAATTACTATCACAATATCGTTTATTAGAAGAAAATCCCTGATCCTCTACCAAAAAACTACAATTAAAGCCCCCCCCCATAACAGTTCTAGCAGTATGTAAATAGGGTTGAATTTTTTAAAATAAGTCAATCCGATTACTCTTACCCTGTGGAGCATACAAATTTATCAATCGTAGCCTAGTGTGGACATATTAGATTTTCAAAAGCAAGGCACATCCAAATTCTATTTCTACAAATCTAGAAACCTTCAAATTGGAATTTAGAAATAAAACACCAAGCCCATCACATAAATCTGAACCCTGTGACCAAAACGAAACCCCCTTATCCCACAACTTAGTGGCCTGTGCAATCTCTGACAGGGTTTTAAGCCTAGTGTCTTGAAGGCAAATAATACCTACCCTATGCTGTAATAAAGCTATCAGAACGGTCACCCGTCTCTTATAATTTCTGAGACTATTCACAGTGATAGAATTGTAAAAGAGGCAATTCAAAAAAAGAAAGGGAAGTATGTTCGAAAAAAAAAAGCCATGTCCCACAAAAACCTCATGTTTGAGATCTAGTGTACCATTTTTTCTTAACAGTATCTGAGGAAACTGAATCTTCCAACCCAGAGGAAAGATCCTTAGATAAAGAAGAGACTGATGAAGTGTCAGAATCAACATTGTCAGAATCTTCTAGGGACAAAACTTTATATTGATTTATCAGGGACCGTTTAGGTTTACCTTGAGTGATTTTTCTACCTTTCCCTTTGAACCCTGCTGTCCTGTCTGATTTAGCCCGAGGTCTCTTTTTATAAACAACAGTCTCAAAAGGGGGTTCTTTATAAACTGTGGGTGGAGGAGGAGGGGCATAGATTCAAAAACTGAGGAAGGACCAGGTATTGGACTTGAGATCGTAGGGTCATTTTGTACCACCACCTCCATAACAGGATCTGTAATGACCGGAGGGGGACCGTCATGTGGGTCAACAGGTTGGTCAGTATACTGTGTCTGACAAGACAGAGGTGGAACTACTGTAGAGGATTCAACATGGGAACTGTGCTGGAAGGGGTAACATGCTCAGATGGAACCACTTCATCTTTTTTCTGCTGCCTAGCCATGTCCTGCAGTCTGAGTTCAGAAGCCACCACACAGCCCTTTTTCTGTGCTTGTGTAATCAAGGCATCGTGAGTAGTAACATCCTCACCATAATGAGAGGCCCAAGGGCACCTGCCATAAGAGTGACCCCTTTCGTCACACAAATTACAATGAAACATATTAACACAAGCATTTGCAAGGTGTCCAAGTTCTAAGCAGTGCGTACATTTTTGAGTGTCACAAGCATTATTCAAGTGTAGTCGAGATCCACAACAATGGCAGGATTTAGGCTCGCCTGGGTAAAAAAGAGAACCTCTATCCTTACCAAGGAAAAAACAACCTAGAAGATGACCAATACAGAATTTAACATAAATAATTTACACTTCCCCCTCCATCCTCCTGTCCAGATTTGTTCGGAATCCTTAATTAGGGTGGGTTGATCCAATACTTCACAGCGTTTTTTTCAACCAATAAAGAATATCTGCAATGTTCACACCTTCACTTTTAAAAATAATAGTGACAGTACGGACAGCAGGTTTGGTAATAGGAACAGCTAGAAAAGGAGACCAAAGAGGAGAGTCCTTTAGTTCATTATATTTTACCCAAAATCGATCCAAAGCTTCAACCATTTTGAAGTTAATGTCGTAGTTATACTCATCTGTATGTATCAAAGCAAAGATCTCAGAGGCATAAAATTTCATTGAATTCTTTAAAAGAGTACGACCTACATAGACCCTGTCCGGTGGGGTCACCAGGCCACCCTTATAGAGCAGTCTCAGAGCATTTCTACGAGGAGCAGGTTCCCCTTTGGACTTAAATAGATCAGCCATGTGAAGCAAAGGTGTAAAAAACTGTTGTTTAGCAGGATCTTGTAGATTATGAACTCCTAGACTAATTGATAGGGACTCAGTATTCCTAAACTGCTCAAAGCTAGAAGTGGAAGGTTGATCAGGGGAATCATGACTAGCAGAATTACTCAGGGATGTGGTAGGAGCAGAAACCAGGCCCGGTGCAACAGTCTGCAAAATCACTTTGTCAGAGTGTAAAAGGCACAGCTCACTAGGAAGGTTCATAGAGCTAGTTGGTAAAATAACAGGGTGAAGTTCAGGTCTATCAGAAGATGTAATCATCTTACCAGTAGGAGTAACAGTAATACCATTATACTGAGCAACAGCTGGGTCCAAAGAATCTGGAGACCAAGAACCGTTCTTCTCTGGAATCCAACCAGCAGCATGGAGCACATCAGCAGGGCTCCGATTCAAGTCAGTCCGTGGTTGTCTGGGCGGAACACCCAAAGTCTTATTCCTAGGTAAGCACTGACCCAGTAGTCATGCAGCAAGGTCCTGAGCAGAACTCCCCTTCGGTGCAGCAGAACGAGCTGCTTCGTCTGCAATCACAGGCTCACAGGGTGCGGCAGCTACACGCTGCTGCTGCAAGTCTAAACAATTATCAGGTGGAAAAAAAGAGATTGTTTCACCATCCATGGCAGAAGCAAATTCCTGCAATTCAGCAATATCAGGGATAGTGCGCTGATCGATCTGAACAGGAGAAGTCTCAAGACTGCAAAGCAGTCGTGTCAACCAGAACCAGGCAGGAAGCCACCAGTGGTGCCTCCGAAGGAGAAGCCTCAATTTCCATGTCCATTCGCACAACAGGTAATGAAACACAAGAATTTGCAGTCGACATCATATTTTCTTCCCCAACATATGGGGAGAATGAAACAGGAGTAGAATCTTCGGTTTCTGGATTTTCACAGGTAGGGGAGGAGACCTGCTCCCCAGCCTCCCGCACATCCTTGCACTTCGAGGTCCGGCGTGAAGTGACCATCTTGGCAGACAGCCAGCCATTCCTCCTATAGCAGAGTAGGAGAATTTCCCCAGTGTCCTGGCCAAACTCCCCCCATTCACTAAAAGTACCACCAACAGCTTAATCTGGATCAATTTCAGTTGTTTACCACGTATCCCCCTCCCCCGGTCACCCCTGAAAAAGGGACTTCTAGTCTCATTGGGCCTACCTGGTCAACAAAATTCAATAAAATAAATAAATAATAAATAGAATATGTTTCCAGCATACTTAGTACTCAATATTAATATATAAAGCTGCTTGGTTCCCAAATAATAACTAACCAAACTAGTAGTCATATGTGCCACAATGGCTACCTACTTTTATCTGGGTCTGAGCCTTCCAATGTCTGCCACAATAGTTTTTTGTATGTGCAGTATAGCCTGATCTGTAAATGGACATCAAAAATTATGTCTTCTTATAATTAAAAATTATATTTAGAACAATCGTGATATTTGACATACTATCTAGAGCTACTGTCTCTTTAAATAAATTGAACTGGAATGTATCACATTATTTATGAGTCCTTACACTACATTGTTTAGCAGCATTACTAAAGGACCTGCATTTTTCAATTTTAAATATATAATGGTATCATAAACTTTCAAAGTACAGTATAATGATAATTTTACTTTTAAACAGTGTGATTTAGATGCTTACTTCTAGAGGAGCCTGATGCTTTTTTCCTTTGAAGTTAAGCGGTTTATACCCAGGTATAGCTGTGACCCAGCTATGGTTTTCACCATATCATGTCACTTTAACTGCAACCCAATCTAACTCTGCCTCTGTCATGATCACAGTGAGTTTGTGTATTTTATTTCTCTGGCTTTGCGCATTTGTGTGTATTGCTTTCCAGGTACACTTCCTCTTTCCCTCACGTTTGTTTTTTCTTTTTACTCCTTTATGTGATTTGTAGCTCCTTGATTTTTTTATGCTATTTCTTGCCACCAGTTGTGTCTCACCACTGCTCTCATTTGCTGTGCCCTGTCTGATTTGTTCAGCTGGGCCATTTTTTACTCTTGCTGCCCTGTATAACTGTATAACTCGCTGACCTGTATAACTGTTAGTGTCCTAAGTGGTGTAATAGATTTCCTCTCTCTGAACTTAGTGTATTATGTTACTATTGTGTAACCCCCCCCCCCAAAAAAAAACAAATGGTGGCACTTACCTGTGCCTTCTTGCAGCCAGCTGGACTACTGGACTGCAGCCTGTGTAGGGACCTATACCATCATGCTGCTGACTGCACAACAGTTCAAGCTGCCTGCTTGAATGTGCAAACTGCCACCAGCTCACAGACTGCATCACAGTGCTCTGTATGCCTTCCTGATGAAAATAATTGTTTTCAATGCTGCACTCTGCAGCCAGAAAAGCAGACCTCCCTGTGTGCTCCAGCCTCAGGGACACCAGTTAGGGCATCATGGTTTGGAGGCACACTCTGGGGACAGACAGAAAAGTGACATGATTTTGGCACCATTGAGCCTTTGGATCAGTGAGGCTGTCAGCCACAATTGTATGTGACTCTACTCTGCCTGGGAGAATGAAGAACGGAGCCCCCAGTGGTGGGGAAGTCCTGATTCTCACAACACTATCACTGAAAGAAAGCACAGAGTGTGCTATCAAGCCTGGGGGGGGGGGGCAGGGAAAGTAACAGCAGAGCAGGAGCCCTATAGAAGTGACTGTATTGGAGCCAGTGCTCCTGTGCAGTAACGGAGACACAATCTTGCCAACCCCTGACCTCAGCCACAGTCAATCAGAGGTCAGGGATCTTGGTATGTGACACCAGAAGTTTTCAGGTAGAGTGACTACACAGTATGATTGACACCCTTTGCCAGCCAATAGGGTGTCTAATGAATGTTCTGCATACTAATTTGAATGACTGACAGCACTGTGTGCCAATTGAAAGCTGTCTTTTCCCAGAGAAATCCTGAGGGGCGATCCAGAATAAGTCAGTCAGCAGTTAGCTCTTACAGTGTGAGGAGGACTTGTGCTGCTGACAGAGCCAACTCAGGGAAGCCTGCTTGGGCTTTCACATGCAATTGTTCAGGAGGTGACATGCAGGTTTCCACAACCCATCCAGTGTAAAGACTGAACTGTGTGTTTGCTGATTGTGTCAGAACAACACCTTTCAGTGAAAAGAGACTGATCCAAAAGGAGCCACAGTTGCTAACCTGTTGCTAACCTCATTGTGTGTGTCCAGAGCCTTAGTGAGTGCTGTTGAGTGTTGAAGCCTGTACTGAGACTCCTATCAGGGAGAAAGCTGGTTAGTGCTACTGCTAGGCACTTGCTAATATACCACATGAGGATTCAGAGGCCTAGATGTGTGTATGGTGTGTGGCCCCTGCTCTCTAGCTGGTCTGTCCTGTGCAGAAAGACAGAAGCCAGAGAGGTTCAGATGACTGCTGAAGCAAAAATCCTGATCTACATCCTGAAACACCTGACACCTGCATCATCAATACATCACACAGAACCATGTGTTCACTGCTCAGAATCGATTATTAACCCTGATGAAGCCTCACACTACAGAGGCGAAACACAGTATATTTTTTACTGCCATCATGTTTTGTGTACTACCACAGTTGTTGCTAAACCTGCATCATCAAGCTGACACCCCACAACTGCACAACCAATCAACTGCTTGAGAGAGCTTGCACCTGCAGAGAGGAATAGGAGAAGAAGGAACCCCCAAGTCAGGGAAGTTGATAACAACAGAACCATGAGTACTCTCAAGTCTTGCCCTGCAACTGGGATTTTGTACAAAGTTTGCCACCAAAGCTACAGCTTTGGCCATTGGGCCAGGATCTGCAAACTCCTCAGCTGAGGTTTGCCATTTAAGAAATTGCATGACCATTTGTGATTGGGTATAACAAAAGTGTTTATTCTGTTTAAAGTGCACCATTGCCAGCCAACCAGCTGCTGGTGCATTGGGCCTGCACCGATTCACCACCTGGGTACACAGTTTAGCACATGGAGCTCCCATAAGGATTACAAGGGTTTAAACTGGTACCAGTTGGAAATGAATAACACTCCCAGTACATATAGGCTGGTAACCAAAGATTATATTATTTACCTAGTCACTGTATTACATTGCCTGATGGAGCATGGGCACTACTGCCAATTTGAAGTGTGTTAATAGGCTAAGTCAAGTCAGGCATCTACCTTCAGCATCTGTACCTTTATATATTAATTAATTAATTAATTGATGTACATATGTATGTATGTGTTCGGAGGACCATTGAGTTCAAGAGCTCTTTCTGAAAGATGTCCAACTCTTTCAAGTTACATACAACAGAACATGTTACATTTGACAGCACACCAGTACAATAAACAACAGACCAATACAATAAACAACAGGTATTTTATAACCAGAATTATCACTTTATAAGGAGCAGTGAGGATTTCCACAATCACAGGAGGCATCAACAAGGAGTGCAGGCTAATACAACTAGTAGATACGGTCTAGGTGCACATGCAAGGACATTTCTGGAAACATAGAAACATAGACTTTGACGGCAGATAAGGACCGCTTGGCCCACCTAGTCTGCCCATTTCCCTACCTAGAGGATAAGCTGCAGATCCTATTTAACCAACAGCCTATTTCTTCCTACCCCCCACAAAAATTGCCTTATGTCTGTCCCATGCATTCTTGAATTCTCCCACAGTTTTAGATCCCACAACCTCCTCAGGTAGGCTGTTTCATGCGTTCACCACTCTCTCTGTGAAAAATTACTTCCTCACGTTGCCCCTGAGCTGTCCCCTCCCCATCTTCAAATTGTGTCCCCTTGTTCTTGCACATCTCTTTTTCTGAAAGATGCTACCCTCTTGGACTTTGTTGATTCCACTGAGGTACTTAAATGTTTCTATCATGTCCCCCTTCCCCCTTCTTTCCTCAAGGGTATACATATTAAGCTCCTTTAGCCTCTCCTCTTAGGGCTTCTCTTGCAGACCCTGCACCATTTTAGTTGCCCTCCTCTGAACTGCCTCCATCCTGTCTATGTCCTTGCGGAGATGGGGTCTCCAGAACTGGATGCAGTACTCCAGATGGGGTCTCACCAACTGTCTGTACAGGGGATAATAACTTCCTGGTTTCTGCTGGTGATGCCTCTCCCTATACATCCCAGTATCCCCCCAGCCCTCCCTACTGCCTTCTCACATTGCTTGCCAACCTTAAGGTCATCTGATATGATTACCCCCAGGTCCCTTTCCATTTTTGTTGTTGTTACTACCTCCCCCATTGTGTAAACTTCCCTGGGTTTTGTTTCCAGGTGCATTACTTGCACTCTTTGCATTGAATCCAAGCTGCCATACTTCTGACCATTCCTCCAACCTGCCAAGTCCTTCTCATCCTTTCCATGCCTCCATGTGTATCAACCCTGTTGCAGATCTTTGTGTCATCTGCAAAGAGGCATATTTTCCTTCCAGTCCTCTGCAATGTCACTTATAAAGACATTAAAAAGGACTGGATCCAGTACTGAACCCTGTGGTACCCCACTAGTAACCCCTCTTTTTTCAGAGTGGACTCCGTTTACAATTACCTTCTGTGTCCTGTTGTTCAGCCAATGTTTTACCCAGGCTTCCACCATGGGACCCCCCTCCAAGGCTGGTTAATTTGACTACTAATCTTTTGTGTGGGACTGTGTCAAATGCCTTGCTATAGTGTAGGTAGGCCATGTCCACAGCCCTTCCCTGGTCTACTACTTTGGTCACCCAGTCAAAGAAATCAATTAGATTCATCTGACATGACCTTCCCACTGTGAACCCATGCTGCCTTGGGTCCTGTGCTCCACTGGCCTCTAGGTACTCAACAATTCTTTCCTTCAGAAGGTACATGTAGGCTGGAAAAGGTGGGTGATGACTTGGGCCTTAATGGGGAGAAGCGAGGGAGAGTGGCCATGGCTGTGGGCAAGGAGTTCTGGGCCTTGATTGCTCTTGTTGCAAAGGAGTGTTAGCCAAGAGTAGTTTTTCTGAAGGGCAGGAGGAGGTTTGATGCCCTATCAATCAAGTTCTGTATTTGTTCATGATCAGGGCATAAAAGGTTACAGACACCTGGCAGCATTTGACCAAAAAGGGCTTTCTTTCATAGAAGGGCTTCATTGAGGTTAACTCAGAGGTAAAATGGAAGCCAGTTGGTGGAGAGGCATAGGTCACAGCAGAGGGAGTCTGGTTTCATGTTGCATGCAAATCTGCAGGCTCAGCTGAATTTTACTGAGATTATTTCCCTTACAGTGTTATTGGCTGTAGAGTAGATGATTGCTGCACCATAGTAAATCCCCGAGATGATGAGGCTGGATAATAAGTGTTTGTTTGTTTTTTTCAGGGTTGAAGTTGTGCTTGTTTCTGTATTGCAAGCCAAGGCATTGATGGATGTGTTTGATCAGGGAGTCAGTGTGAAATGTGAAGGCTATGGCCATGTCAACTTGCATATCCAGGTACTTGAAGACCTAAACCTGTTCAATGGAGTCCACAGCTGGTGATGTGATGCACAGCTCAAGCTACCCTTCAGGGCAAGGGTGCTCCTGAACTGACGAGATCTGGTTTCTTGGTGTTATCAACCAGCCTGTTAGAAGCGAACCAGTCACAGACCGTGCTGAAGTCAGAATGTAGGTTGCATTTCAGTGTCTCTAGGTTGCAGTGTGAGGTGAAGATGACTGTGTCATCAGCATACAGTAAGGATTTGGAGTGAACAAAAACTTCTGGGACCTTCTTGATGAACAGGCTGAATAGTAGGGGGCCAAGGATTAAGCCTTGTGACACTACAGTAGTTAGAGGCTGCAAGCTGAAGAACACCTCTCCACATCTAGCCCTTTGTTATCTGTGGGCTTAATAGAGAACCACATTATGGTCTCATCTAACAGGTCCAACTCCTGTAGCTTTATGATTAGGAGATCAGTCATGGTTTACTAAGCCAAAGGCTTGGAGAAATCAAGAAAGATTGTGCTAATGTATTCATCTTTGTCTAGCGTCTTATGGAGTTCTTCAGATAGCTCAGTTAGGGCAGTTGTCATGCTGTACAGCTTTCTGAAGCCATGTTGTTCAGCAGTGAGGAGGCTGTGATCCATGATGTAGGACACCAGTTAATTACCATAAAACTTTGAGAAAGAAAAAAAAGAGAAGCCAATGGAAATGCCTCATGGATGATATTACAAATCAACAGATAAAATCTTCTCCAACCCTTAGATGTTCTGGAAATCTTTGAATCAGGTGATGAACAAGACACAAAGACTTACTATTCAGAGGCTGACGCAACATGGCAGGGAGCTGACCCTCCCTATAAAGATGACAACTATTCTATATCAAAAGGTTACTGACCTCCACAGCTACAAAGCTCTGTTGAAAGTCCAATCTTGGGCCACCTCGATGGCCATGGGGCAGTGCATTGTGCTGGCATGCAGGTGAACCAGGATTGGAAGCGCACTCAGGTTGCAGAGTCAGGAGGTAGGCCAGGCTGTTGCTGAGAGGCTGCTTGCCTTGACTGGGGAGGGCTGGCGGTGGGGTTTGACACTCAGGAACCCCTGTGGTTGGGCCATGGAGCTTGCTCCTTCTGCAGGAGCGCACTTTGCATGCACAGGGCCAATAATGCACTGCCCATGCCAGGGGAGGAGGGAAGATGATGGACAAAAACTGGGGAAAAAAATACCCAGCTACTGTCTCCATGACAGTTTCTGCTTGAACATGATATATCTCTGGATGGTGGTGTAGCAGGGATAAAATCCAGATTAAAAAAAAAAAAAACTTGTCTAATGGAACTCATGCAAAGTCTCACAACCCACACTGCCTAATCTTGTTCTAGTATTGAGGAAGTAAACCAGATTCTACTACAAACACAAGGGATTCCTGAAATAGCCTGCATTAAGATCTGACCTGTAAGATGGTACAAACTGTTTTAAATATTAGATATCAGACCTATGGCAAATTCTTTCCCCATGCTCTTCATCCCTGTTTCCATATTGGGTCAACTCAGCAACTCCGTTTGACTGAGAATCACCTAAAACCAGACTTTGACTCTGAGCCGCTTTTGCATATGCACCTAACTGAGCAAATCCATCTCCGAGAGTTGTTGGTCTTACTATTGAAGAGTAAAGGGAAAAAAACAGCAAAGCCAAAGCTAGTGCTGCTAAAAGTAGTAGGACGACGACAAGAACAAATATTTCACACACACACACACTACGATCATCATCATTTTTCAATATAATTAGCATGGTTTTGTTTTTAACCCCTTATTCGGGGCAATATTCATGTGGGAAGTAAGAGTTACTTGGTTACTTAGTAACTTAGTGGGTCAAAATGTCAATTCTAATTGAGAGATTTTTTTTTCACTTGCTTTAAGGAAAACCCAAATAAAACCTCTTTGCTCTGTCTTCTGCTGCTTATTGGTGCTTCCAAAAAGCAGAAGTACTGCAGTCGGTCATCGGATCATCAGAGAAGAGAGACAACGGTTATGTTTTTTCCGAGTAGTCCCAACATTGCTGATGTACCACCAGCCACCCACAGCACATCCGAACTGAATCCGCTGAGTCGCTGTCCCATGTGAAAGAAAAGCCGCCCATCTGAAAAACGACCTTCTTAACCTGAGCACACCTGGCCCTCCATTCCCTGGCCACTCTAACCAATTTGGCACCAGTGGATTTTGAACTCCAAATCTGCCACTGATTGGGGAGGATACCAGGTTCAGCATCACCACATCTTATATATGAATGATGGAACGTGACCAGAAGGCAAGAACATTCGTTGCTGCGGGGGGGGGGAGAGTGGACAGGAGAGACAACTGGGCTGGCATTATAGCTTAGCGGTTAGAGTAATGAGCTGTGAATGAGCTTGGTACATCCAGCAGACCAGGCTTGGGTTTGATTCTCACAACCTCCACTTGCATACTGTGGGACTCTGGGCAAGTCACTTAAGCACCCAGTGCTCCCAGGTCACCCCTGAAAACAGGAACTTGTGCCTAGTGGGCCTTACCTGGTTACTAAAGACTAAAAATTTTTAAAAACAAACTCCAAGCAAGCATTTTTTCTGCAGAGATGGGGGAAAGGAGGCAGATGGGAGAGAAGCCAAAATGACAAATTATTTGATGGCAGTGGTTCACAGCAGGATAGACAGGCTGTTGTTTTTTGCCTGAGGTGGACTCCACTCCACCACCACCACTTAAGTTATCATTATTCATCACGTTAGTTAAACCTGCTCAGCAGACTCAGGCAGCACTAGCCCAGCAACAAAGACAATGAACAAGCAGCAGCAGCCCCAAAAAAAAAAAATGCATGCATCTTAATTAGTGCCTTTCATTCCCAGGTGCCCCTAAACAGCCAGTGCCCCTAGATTGCAGCCTACTTAGCCTATGCATCAAAACTGCCGGGGGTGCGTGGCTGGATGGCAAACATGGCAGACGCTTGCTAGCGTGGCTCCCTGGGCACCTAAAGTCTTTAAAAAATAACAGCTACTAACAGCGTCTCTGGATAATCTACACCAGTTTTAAATGATTGCTATACGAGATGGCATCCAGAAAACAAACAGGCTAAGTTGACTTTTAACACCCGTAATCAAGCCAGACTGAGTGCAGGTGATCTGCAAAATACTGGGCTGTGAGGTGACGAAAATGGGTGCATGGGAGACCAACCTGATCTCAACATGGAGGCCCTAGCAAAATCCCTGGCCAGAGTTTCATCTACACTCCTACAAATGCAGCAGGAGATGAAGTCCAGTTTTGTGAATATTACTGTACAGCTCGCCCATCTCCAAACAGTGGTAAAAGGTTTGACAGAGACCACAGCCACCCGTGCCTCTCAGATATCAGAGCTGGAACGTCAGGTGGGAGAACTGAAAGATTCATATGCCGGGGTGTCTGAGGAATGGGATGGGCTTTCCTCCTTCTTGGCTGAGCTAAAAGAACATTTGGATGATCAGGAGAACAGGTCCAGGCAGTCCAACATTCAAATTATTGGGCTCCTGGAGGGTACAGAGGGTCGAGATCCTGGCAGGGGACTGTACTGCTAGCTGGTGGAGCAACTGGGTGTCCCTGAGGAGTTTGTAGCCTTTGAGGTGGAGAGAGCACACCGCGTGGGCCCCCGCTGAAACCTGGGGCCCAGCCGCAGCATTGTTAAATAAAATATCTACGGTATACCAATAAAGAAGAGCTCTTGCAAAAGGCTAAAAAAGCTGGCCCTATATCCTTTGGTAATGCTAAGGTATATGTGCATCAGAACTACAGCATGGACTTACAAATTCGGAAACAAAAATTCAACCAGGACAAAAGCAAGCTATTCCACCTGGGCTGGTCATTTGCTTTCCTTTACCCAGCACGGCTGAGGGTCAAGACAGGGCTAGAGTTCACACTTTTTCATGTGTCCTAAGGTGGCTGAAAAATGGGTTGAGGAGGAGGAGACCAGAAGAGAAAGGGCACATGCTGCTTCACCCTGAACATCGGACACTTAAAACCAAGTAAGTGATGCCCTTCCTTTTTAGTGGAATCTACCCTGGGGCTCTTAATGTCCTCTGCAACCCTGACTGGTGTGTAATTTAATCCTACAATGTTGTTGATGGGAACTGAATTGGAGAGATGGCAGTGTCATGGGTCCTAGCGAGTTAAACTTAGGCCTTGCGAAATGGTGGCAGCTCCCGACTGTGTCTGGAGACATGGGTAGCAGTGGGAAGCTGTAGAAAGACCAAGATTATTTAATCCAAAGGCTTTTTTCCTTGACGTATAGCCCTGGGAGTACTGCAATGCCTGGTCTGAGGGTCAGCCTGGTATTGCTGCTTTAAAATCAGAGCCCTCATGGAGTAAGTGACTCAGTTTGACTGAACGCAGGCTCACTGTTTTTTTGCTTGGAGGCCGATTGCTGGGATGCACTCCTCTCACTGGGCTAACTGTAGAATTGTTATTACATAACACACCCAACCACACCTGGGGGTGCGGGTACCAGCGGGACTGCTTCTGTGCTACTGTAGGTCTCCTGAGATCTGTACAGGTCTTTGGGCGAGTGGCCTTGTGGCACTTATCTACTCAGGGCTTTGAGACAACACAAGTTATGCCAGCATTACACTGGACTAATGCAGCAGCAAACCTCTTTTCCAGTCCCACAACAGACATAGCCCCAGGGATTATGCCTTCTTGATTTGGTGCTCTTACAACAATTTATCTGTGTAGATTGATTATAATCAGTAGCTGTTATACTTTAACTGTTTTTGTTGCATGTTGGTGTCCCACCTTCCCTGTTGGTATTTTATGATGGGTAGGGATGTAAGTTTGTCATGGATGAGGTTTTAATGACTCATTGTTTGTTCATGAAATCATTAGTAAACAGTAGTAAATGTTGTGGCACTGTCATCATTGCTACATTCTGATGACACTAGTGAAAGCCATAGAAGTCCTGAATAAAGATCAAATGCCATGGAATCAATGACATGTATGACTGCCATGACAAACTTACATCCCTAATGATGGGCATATGCTCCATCTTCTGCCTGCTGTTTGCAGTGGGAACGCTGGCAGGGGCTTTCCTGCCTGGGGGGGAGATGTTTACTTGTCCACGTTGGACCAGTTGGTTGGAGGGAATTGGTGGGTAGTTTGATAGTTGAGGGGGAGTTTTTATGATTGGGGAAGTTGGGGAGGGGGTTGGATATTTAAAATTATTGTTGATTCTGAGGGGAGGTGTGAGGGAGAGGTATTGATGACACCCTATACTGCTGAACCATGTGGCTGATGCTGTCTCCTTCTTGTCACACATTAACCAGTTGGATGGATTTATTATGTGGGGAAGTTTAGAAGGAGCCCAGTTAGGGCTTCAGGGGGTTATTGCCACAGGGTGGGCAACTTTTTTGCTTTATTTGGGGAAAAAAGGAATTTGGTTATGCAAAATAAGCATACGGTGTCACCTAGTGGTCTAAGCATTGCAGACAGTTGTGGGTGATCCTATAAAATGCTTGTCATGGAATAATAATGGTCTCAAAACTATCTTAAAGTGTAGAAAGGTTTCAGCAGAGATACGAAGGGTGGGTGAGCAGATTGTTCTGCTGCAAGAGACACACTTTTCTCCTCCTGAAGCTCAAAAAACTGCTTAATTTATGGGAGGAACCTGGATATCGGTCACCTACTCATCGAAGGCCCACGGAGCCTCGATTTGGATTCCCAGGAAAGTATCATCCCAGGTCTTGGGGACTGTTGTCGACCAAGCAGGTAGACATGTTTTGGCCAAAGTGGACGTATCAGGAAAGGGGGCATTTTTGATTGGCTCAATTTACGCCCCAAATATACACTGTCTGGGATTTTTCCAGAAGCAAGCTTCGGACATGCCGTGCTGGAAGGGGCAATGAATACTTGGGAGGATTTCAACTGTGTTCTAGACCCAGTTCTTGATCGTTCTAGCAAGGCCCTAATAACCAAAACACAGAATGCTAAGGCCTTGGAGGACCTTTAATATGGGCTAGACCTGATAGATGCCTGGCAACATGCCAACCCCTGTGGATGAGATCACAGTTTTTTTTCCCCATGCGCACCACTCTTCTGCAAGAATTGACAGAAATATGGTCTCCAATGGCTGGTCTACCAGTGCAGCGGTTGGATTTTTCCTTGCGACACCGGCGACCCGGGTTCGGGAACAGACTCAGGTTGTCAGAGGGCTGGCTGGGGGCAGAAGGATCGAGCATCCCTTGTACTTCTCTCCTTCTGCAGGGGTGAGAGTTGCATCACATTTGGTGCAACAGTGGCACCCGGCGGAGGCTGGGTTGCCACAATGCACTGATGCAGTACAGTTCTCCGGGGTGGGGCAGGCGCTGGTCATCACTGCATGTCCCCGCCCCTGCCTATAGGTGAGAAAATCTTGCAGGGAGGCCTCTATGAAGCCTTACCTCCAGCTTCAATTAGCCTCCCATAGCTCACTTTCCCCAATAGATACTAAATTTGCAGCACCTAAGGGGAGTGGGTGCCTCAACCCCGCCCTCTGGGGGGGTAAGCCAGGGGTGCCATGGGGAGTTAAGAGCTGATGACGGGAGGTGGGAGCTGGAGGTCCATGACCAAGGCAGATGTCACCACCCCCTGCAGCCAAAAAGCATACCAAATAAAAAAAAAAAAAAGGAATTCTGGTCTCCAGATCCTTACTGATGAGTGTAGGGGAAGATGGCTTATACTCCAATCCTAATCTCGGATCATGCTATACACTATATTTCCCTTGACAGTGCAGAAGAACCTAAGGCCTCCAAACCTTGGAGACTTGATCCACTACTCCTAAAAGATCAGGAGTATCTGCACTTTATGAGCGGGTGCATTAAGGAGTATCTTCAGTTGAATGGCGGGGGGAGACCACCCATGGCACCAGCTGGGAGGTTTTAAAGACTTATGTCAGAGGCCAAACTATATAATTTGCTGTGCATCATAGGGGGAAGGTGGCGGAGGAGCTGGCCTTTCTGAGAACTAAGATTGAGGCATGTGAAAATGCATATAGGCTGAACCTGATGCCTCCCCTTTATAATGTCCTTCAAAAGTTAAAATGGAAATTTAATACAATGACTAGTACACATCTTGAGAGATCTATTCTATTGTCAAAGGCCGGGGAGTATTTTGATGGCAATGGAGCAGGTAAATTGCTGGCATGGCAATTAAAACATAGGGAGAGAGAAAGGACGGTGAGGCAGACATATAACACACAAGTGGTATTTGTGCAGCACACTGTGGAAATTGGGCAAGCCTTTGGTGAATTCTATAGCATGCTTTATACGGCTGAATGTTGTCCTGAACAAGGAGAGTTGGACTCTTTCTTTGAAGGAGTTCCCATTAGCAAGCTAGGTGAGGAAGGGGCAAGGGAGTTAGATTCTCCAGTCTCCAAATAGGAGATATCTGACACTCTTAAAGCTCTTAAAAGTGGTAAGTCCCCCAGCCCAGATGGGCTCCCAATTGACTTCTTAAAAGCCTTCAGTGGTATTCTTTTGGACCCTTTGTTTGATATGATCAGTAAGGGACTTGACAGAGGTGAGCTGCCCCCTCTATGCGTCCACCACAATTACAGTATTGCCAAATTCTGGTAAAGATCCCACCAAATGTGCCTCATATAGGCCAATATCTCTCTTAATGGCTGATTATATATAGGATAGTGCATGGGGAACAGTTGACAACAGGGCTATTCTTCCACCGAGTTGGCACTATGACAACGGCTTACCTCGAGAGTGCAGTTCGAGAGGTAAGCCGTTGTCATAGTACCAACGAGTGGAAGATGCCTTGTTGTCAACCATTCCCCATGCACTTTCTATATAGTGTATGGTGCAGCAGTTGCTCTGACAAAAAAACAATCACTACTTTGTATTGCTGCTTACAAAATGTTTACTTGGTTACTGGAACAACTTAAATTTATATTCTTTGCGTTTTCACGCTTGACATGTTTAGATTAACAATTAACATTTAAACTTTTGAAAACTCACATACAGCAGCACCCAGAACAGCACAGCAATTCACATATCTGTGGGGAAGAGCAGAGGAAAGGGGTTGGTGGCAAGGATCACATTTCGTCCGCTTTTACATTTCGACCCTCCCACCCAGAACAACAAACCCTGTAAGACCAATTACAGCTTACCTTACTCCGAGTGGGAAGATGTGTCATGAATTACTGCGACTCTTTTCTGTTTAGGTGGTGCTGCTGGATGTAATATCATTATTGTTGACTTTGAAAGTACTGCCGCCGACATTGCTGCTAACGCTATCTGTACTGTCAAATGAATGAACCCTAACTGTCAAATTGTGCTCGAGGACATGGTTTATGACATGCACAGTGCAGTGAGACTAATAGTTCTGCTGCTCTGTGATCGTCACTACTGTGTGACTACAAGGTTTCGAAAACGATCGATTTCGATGGAGAACGACGTTCCACCATACACTATAAGGTAGTAGCAAAGGCTTTAGTCTCTAGCTTAGAGCCTTTGACCACAAGGAATGGGGTTATCTATTTGATACCTTGCATAGAATGGGAATAGGACCAGCCTTCCACTCCTGGGTTTGTGCTCTATACACACGCCCACAGGCGCAGATAGCGGTAAATGGGACTCTCTCAAAACCCTTCCTCCTCGGGAGAGGCACTTGGCAAAGTTGTCCCTTATCCCCCCCCTTCCATATCTTCTTTCCTTAGAACCCCTAGGGGCTGCACTTTGGGCAGACACTAGTATCAGGGGATTTGTGGGGGGAGGGTGGGGCAACAAAATTGCAATGTATGCAGATGACCAGCTCCTGTACTTGCAAAACCCGGCTCAGGACCTGCCTGCGGTTCATGTTTTGATGCAGGGCTTTGGGAAAGTTTTGGGCCACCAGGTTAACTGGTCTAAGAGTGAGTTGCTTCCTGTGGGAACCAAGTACAGACCCCCATTGATAGCTAATCTTGGGGGACTGCAACTGGTCTCAAAGCTTAAATATCTTGGGATTTATCTATCAGTCACTATCGGCCTACTGTATAAGTTACATTTTAAGCCCCACTTAGCCATGATAGCAGAGGACTGTGACAGATGGACATCCTTGCCCCTTTCACTGCTGGGTAAAACAGGAGTGGTAAAGATGACGGTACTGCTGAGGGTTCTCTACCTGTACCAATCTCTTCCTATCAGTGTTCCCCTGGTGCACTTTAAGCAGCTAGATGCTATTGTACATAGGTTTCTTTGGTGGAATGGTAGATCAAAAATGAAATCAACATCCTGCGCCCCACCATTCAAGGTGAAGTGGGCTTACCTAACTTTAAAAGGTATTATTGCGGCACAATTTGGCTTTTCGGCCTGTCAGTTCCTCAGACTTGGATTGCCCATGATTAGGTCTTGAGGAAGATATGTTACATGGCAACTTGAGAAATGACTTCCTGGCTGGAGCCCTGGGGGACCGGGGGGGATGATATCAGCAGCTAACCCTTTCACTGCTGCTGGGTATGGGTGCACCAATGTATTGGTTTTTAATGTAACATGTCTCCAAATGTTGGCCTAATTTTGGCCATGTGACGTAGGGAAAACTACTCACCGGTAATCTTGCAATGACTCTGGGCATGGAGGAGAAAGGGGATCTCTGTTGTTGGTCAATTGTATGAGGGGGGTGTATTGAAGAGTTTTTCCACAATTAGTAGAGAATGGGGAATTCAGCCTGGTGACTTCTTTTTATATTTGTGAATACATCTACAATGTGATGATTCGCTATCATCTCAGTCTGGGTGGTCAGATCCATCCCCCTTTGAGGAGGAACTCTTTAAGCCCCAACCGGGACAAAAGCCCCTCTCTGTATATTATCACATTATACAGAGCCATTTATCACAACTGCCAGATGTGAGTCAAGATAGGTGGGGTGCAGATCTTTCCCTCCCCATAGATCGGCATACCTGGAAAATGGCATGCTCCCATTACCTGAGTTGCTCGCGCAGCAATAAGCTGCTTCAGATCTGGCTAAATGTTTTGCATAAAGCATATATGACCCCTTTGAAGCTTCATAGCTTCGATGCCTCCAGATCAGAGCTTTGCCCAAAATGCAAAATAAATGAGGCTGACTTTATACACTTGGCTCTGACCTGCCCAAGGGTTGCCCCATTTTGGCACTCAGTGCATGATATAATGAGCAAGGTCCCGGGGTATGCCCCCTCTAAATCACCTCTGGAGTTGTTGCTGGGTGCTGACCCTGCCCATCCAGGCCGGAGATTGCAGAACCCTCTGTGGTCATTAGCACTTATCAATGCCAGGAGAACGATTGCACAAGAATAATTATCGCCAATACTCCCCCACGATAGCCCGATGAGCACAGAATTTCAAAGCGTGTATGGCTATTGAGTGAGCACAGCTGGGGGCAAGAGGTGAACTAGTGGAGTTTTTGAAATCTGGCAACCTCTGTTGGATGCAGTAGAATCTAGGGTCTTCCCCTTATGAAATATCTGACGTGATTTCCACCCCATTCTAGGTAATTTAATTTACCAATTCAGTTGGCAACTGTGTATACAGACTAAGATGGGGACCACTAGATGGTGTAACCCTTTATATATAGGTAAAGACTGTGTACTCTATTCTTATGTATGATTCTAGCACATTTTGTTCACCCTTCTATATATATTGTATGATACACTTTATGATACACTGTTTACAATACACTGTATATATGTACCAATGTGGATGTATGCTTGGTACTACTGAAACTTGTAATGCACATCTTTTTCCTAATAAAATATTTTGGAAAAAAAACAAACTGTCCCGACACGTAGGGAGATGGGTAGGCACTAAAAACCCAGAGGTGTGTACCACTCTGACAGCTGGCCCACTTAAACTTAACTGGGTGAAAGTACTGCACAAACTTTAAACATCTGGATATGAACCCCTATTCAGGAAAATAAGAACTGCAAGTCCCTCAGCCTTGTTTGAGCCCACAAGGCAGGGGTAGTAACCACAATATCCATAGTGACTTGGTTACAATTAAGATAATAATATTCCTCTTTTAGGAATTGTTTTGTCACCTTTATTTGCATATGTTAACCGCCTAAATAACCTGATACCTGTGGTTATAATTGTTCTCTGATACTGTGTTGCACCCTCTCTAACCTCTGTATTGTAGACATACATTCTCTGTTGTATGTTGCTTCTGTGACTGGGTCGCAGTTGAAAAAGGGACTCTGTCCCAGTAGGCTTACCCTATTATAAAATAAATAAATATTATATAAGGACAGGATGGGATGGGATGGGATGGGATGGGATGGGATAGGATAAGATAGAAACTCCATTTATATAGTGCTATTCTGGAGCTCAACGTGCTTAACAATAAAATAAATCTAATACAATTAATAAATCACAGCGGCAACAGCTCTAATCTAATCAATAAATTACTACTGATGTGCTGCCTTTCCTTTGCCCTTATTCCACCCCATCACCTCTCACTGCACATAGAGTGGCCTCAGGAAACTTGATACACCTTACCCCAATAAATACCACATTGCTGTCTGACTGCATATTCTTCCCTCACCCCGTTCTTCAGTTCTAACATTTGATACTTCACATCCCTACAGATGTCCCAAAGTCATTTTAGACTGGATATCTCATATCCTTATGCTAGAAAGGGGTCTGTATTTTGCTATTTAGAGATAAATAAGTGCTGGAAATGTTTGTTTAGTATGAGGCCTGTGAAATTTATCTTGGCCTACAGTATACTTTCCAACTACTGCATGTGGTAATACTGAGAGAAACCCAGTCTCTTATCTACCTTCTCATCACACCCACTCTATCCAATCCCATGTAGTTCTACCATCCCTTCCCCATGCAAAGGTCTAATGTTATTCCATGTTAACATTAGAAGTCTGATACCTTTACGGGACAAGCTGGTCACTATCGAGAACCAAAATTCCCAGATTCATGCATCCATATACAAGGATAATGTGTGTACAGTCAAGATAGACACAAGTGTGGAAGGGTTGTTGCTCTCTATGTGATGGGCAATATCATACCATCTGAGGCTGTTGGGGACATGCCTGATAATATAGAGGCCTTCCTCAATAATGTCTCCTTAACTCCACCAAGGTTACTCTTGTGGGTAGTATCTATAGACCACCGAGGGGACTCATAACTGTAAAGTTTTTATTTAGTTTATTCAGGAAAAATAGATTGAGCTGAATGCTCACTTACAATGGAGAACCAGTGTGGCACTTAGTCCATGTTGGTACAGACAAAGGGACAATTTAAAAAAATGTTACTTAACACACAGATGAGTTTCAATGTAACTAATCATTAATTACATGCCACGGGGCAATTACCTTGTGATTACATGTTTGTTGCATGCAACTACATTGCATTTGCATTGCAGTTTCTGTGTAGTGAGAGCAGGATAAACTACAAAAGGCTATTAATGTTGTTATTGCTCATGTCAGGAATGGTGCACCCCTATCCTGGGCCTAGTATGTTTCAAGGGAATGAACCTGATTCTCATTCAGTGGATTTTCACACAGGTTCAGTTTCCCCTACACATAAGATTGTACATTTGAATGTGCAGAATTTGCCTTCCAAGTGGACTCAGTTTGTAGCATGGTCCCAGCTTCACTCTTTTGATGTTATTACCCTTTCTGAAACCTGGTTGCATGATGGTATAAAGGATTCTGAGATCTATCTTCCTGGTTACAATTTAAATAGGATAGACTAGGAAAAAGGGGTGGGGGAGTTTTAATGTTTATACATAGTAAACTTGATTTTGCTGTTTTGGATCATCCTTTGGGAAACTCAGGGTGTGATATGATTTCAATAGATTTGATTCTAGGGCAAAGTAAACACTTGACTCTTAGCACTGTCTATTTTCCCCCAGGAAGAATACCCCAGGGTCTTGAATTATTAATTTTATTTCTAAAGGTCTTGCCCATAAATAGAGAATGTATTACCTTGGGTGATATTAATTGTAGTTGGGACCAAATGTTTGAAAAGTGAAGTTAGAAGAAATACTGGTTGACCTGGGTGTTAAGCAATTAATAGAGGAAGTCACAAGGTCTAATTATAAATCAGGTGGAGGGACTGTTCTTGATTGGATTATGGTCAGTCATGTAGAAAGGATAATTAATTGGGAGGTTATGCCTGATATCATGAGTGACTATCACCCTACCAAATGGGAATGGTCAGTTAGGGTACCTAGAGCACCCCCCAAATATGTAGAATGTAGGACTTTTGTTAAGTTACCCCCTTTGAAAATAGAACATTTGTTTAAGGAAATAGATTGGTCTCCTTTTTTTCATGTACTAACATTGATCCAATGTGGGACTTGTTTTGCATATCCCATAATGCTATTGCTAATAAAGCTGTGCCATTAAAGAAATTTAGAATCTGATCTCACAAACACAAATGGGTGACAAGGGATCTTATTCAATTAATCAGAAAATGAGATAAATGTTGGAAGCAATATAGGGCTACACAAAATTCTGCTCTTCTTCAAGAGTATAAGACACTCAGAAACAAATGTAAATCTGAAATTAGGAAAGCTAAGGTCGCCTTTTGTTTAAACAAACAAAGGAAATCTATGGGTAATCCCCCAAAAAACTGGGACTTTCTGATTAAAATAATGGGAAGACAAAAAAAAGATTCTGTCCCCACTATTTTTCAGGATGGACAAAATATTAGTGACCCTCCTGATTTCGGAAGTTTTTAATAAACATTTTGGGAATCTTGGTCCTTATAGAACTCCTATAATTCCAGATAATGGTATTATGTCTGAGGATGCTCATAATGATATTAGTCCAAAGTTTTATTTTAAGTATGCTACTCCTTCTCTTGTTATGAAATATATTTTGAAAAATAATCCAAAACCTCTTCAGGGCCACGATGAAGTAGATTATAGGATTATTAAATTAGGTATTAATTGTTTTGCATACCCTTTAGCTCGTATGTTTAATTTTTCTTTGTGTCACAATGTTTTTCCTTCTAGCTGGAAGTTAGCTACTATAAAACCCATTTTGAAGAGTGGAAGTCTCCACTGTTTCCAATTACTGACCAATATCTCTCCTGTCACCCATCTCAAAAATTCTTGAAAAAATTGTAATGGATCAAACCCTGGCTTTTCTTGGGAAATATTCTCTTCTTTCTAGTAACCAACATGGGTTCAAGCCAGGTTACAATACTGAAATGGCCTTGGTGGGGTTCACGGCAGCATACACAGTGCACTCAATAGAGGGCACTTGTATGCAGCTCTGTTCGTAGACCTCACCAAGGCCTTTGATTTGGTTGAATTCAACCATTTTCCTGGTGTTCTCCAGGAATTACAGTTTTCCTGGGAGGTTACCGAGTGGTATCAAAGTTATTTATGTAATAGATATCATAGAACAATCATTGGTTCAGCTATTTGCCAGACTATTTCTTCGGTTTGTGGTGTTCCCCAGGGCTGAATCCTGGGACCACTTATTTTTTCTCTTTTACGAATTCAGCCCCTAGTATTTGTACTCAAACTGAGATGACCCTTTATGTGGATGACACTGTTTTATTCTTTTCTAATCCAAGTCCTGATACTGCTCTTTCTGTAGTCTTCAGACTGACTTTGAGCATTTGCAGGACTGGTTAATAACAAATCGTTTGGTACTTAATCCTAAAAAAACAAAGGTAATGTTTTTTTCCCCGTAATAAGAAAGTAACTTCTAATCTCCCTTCCATTATTGATAAAATGGGAATGTTTTCCTGAAGGAAGTCACAGACTTCATTGTCGACCTGACATTGGGATCCCCCAGATGGTTGGTTCTGGGTGATTTCAATGCATGGATCGACGATGAACTCTCGCAGTTTGGTCAAGACTTCTGCCAGTTAATGATCTCACTGGGCTTCACACAGGTTATTTCCTCCCTGGCCCATATTGGTGGTCATTCATTGGACTTGGTTTTCCTACTGGGGATGAAGATATCCAATTTGGTGGTGGAACCAGTCGGATGGTCTGACCATCATTCCATTGGGTTTAGTTTTGCGGCCACCCCTAGTAGGCCAGCCCCTATGGAGATGGTCCGGTACTGCCCTTTGAGGGGTGTTTCCCCTGATGGCCTGATGGTGGTGCTGGACCTATCGGGTTTTCCAAGTGATTGCATGGATCCAGGGGACTTGGTACTTGCCTATAATAAGGCAGTGACAGGGGCCCTGGATTCCATTGCACCTGTTCATGTACATCCTCTCACTCTTCGCCCTAGGTCTCCTTGGTTTGATGAGACTTTAAGGGAGTTGAGGAGAGTTGGACGAAGATTAGAGAGATGTTGGCGGAAGTCGGGCTTGGATTGCGACAGACTTAGATTGATGGACCATTACGTGGTTTATCAATCAGCAATCTCTTGTAAGAAGACAGAATTCCTGTCCAGAGAGATTGCTGCTGCTCAGAATAGACCAGCTCAGCTTTTCTGGACTGTGGAAAGATTGTGCAATCCAATCTGTCTTCAGCCCAGAAGAGCTTTTTCTCAAGAATGGTGTGAGGAGCTTGCTCAATTCTTTTCAGATAAGGTTGCCAAGTTCAAGTCTGACGTCCATCTGACGCGCTCTAGTGGGAGTAGTGGTGGTCGACAGGAGATGTCGGACACCGGTTTTGTGTGGTCCAACTTCAGCCTTCCCACAATCAAGGACATTGTGATGGTCATCCGTTTACTGCATCAGACCAACTGTGGTCTGGATCCGGGCCTTACACATCTCCTAGTGGATTGTGTAGATAAAATCGGTCTGGTTCTGGCTGAGATAGTCTGGAGGTCCTTGGAGAGGGGAATTTTTCCAAATCCCCTGAAGGAGGCTTTGGTGCAGCCCCTTCTTAAGAAGCCCTCCTTGGACCCGGACTGTCTGGCTAATTATAGACCCATCTTTAACCTACCCTTTGTGGGAAAGGTTATTGAGAAGGTGGTTGCGATGCAGTTGGATGATCATTTAACCAGCCACGATGTTTATGATTCTCTCCAGTCCGGATTTAGGAAGAGACATAGTACCAAGACGGCTCTGGTTCGTGTACTAAATGATCTCCTGAGAGCGAGAGATCAAAGGACCTGTTCCATCTTGGTCCTTCTTGATCTCTCTGCGGCATTTGACACGGTGGACCATGGTGTGCTGTTGGAATGCCTGCGGCTTATCTGTGGACTGTCTGGTACAGTCCTCAGTTGGTTTCGATCTTTCCTTGAGGGTAGGACTCAGAGGGTGGTGTCTGGGATTTTTTCCTCGACATCATTCCCCCTATCCTGTGGGGTACCACAGGGCTCCATTTTGGCACCCATGTTGTTTGCTGTGTACATGCTGCCGTGGGATTGATCATTCGGTGGTACAGTTTGAGTTTTCACTGCTACGCAGATGATACTCAACTGTACATGTCCTTTGTACCTGGCCAAGATGCCGTTTTCTCGGTCTTTAATAACTGTCTTGCCGAAATCCAGGACTGGATGAATGTGAGTTGGCTGAGGTTGAACCCAAGAAAAACTGAGGTGTTGGTTGTGGACCCAGGTCGTCGAGAAGTGGGTTTGTTGTCTGGATCTCCCTCGGGCTTATGGCTTGGGGGTGTCCAGCTAACTACCTCAGATCAGGTGCGAAATCTGGGCGTTGTTTTTGACAACTGTTTGACACTTAAATCACAGGTGTCGGCAGTTGTCAAAGCCTCTTTTTACCATCTGAGGAACACTGCCCGGGTGAAGCACCTGGTTCCTCCTGATGATCTTCTTACCTTGGTCCACGCCTTCGTTACCTCCCGTCTTGACTACTGCAATTTCCCTATATCTTGGGCTGCAGGGGTTGATATTCGCCGCTTGCAGCTAGTGCAGAACGCGGCAGCCAGGCTATTGACAGGTTCTTCTAGGACCAGCATATAACGCCTGTGCTCCTCGGACTGCACTGGCTGCCAATATGCTGGTGTATCACCCTCAAGGTCGGTTTGCTCACCTATAAGGCCCTACATGATCGGGGACCTAGCTATCTGAAAGATCTCCTTCATCCCTACTGTCCCCCTCGCTCTCTCCGATCCACTGACGAGGGATTGCTAGAGATTCCCAGGGTTCGTTTGAAGACTTCTGGGGCCAGATCTTTTAGTTTTGTGGCTCCGACCCTGTGGAATTCTCTACCTCATCAGATACAAGATTGCCCAACCGTCTAAACTTTTAAGGGAGCACTTAAAACATATCTTTTTAAACAAGCATATAATGATTTTAATATCTTATTGTGTGGTTAATTTATTGTTTTATTAATATTGTTTTATTATGTGGTGTACAGGCACCTTGGTTTTTGGAAAGCGCCTTTTCATAAATAAAGTATTGATTGATTGATTGAATAGGGGTAATGTTATTGAACTTGTTTCAGTTTTTAAGTACTTAGGAGAAATCCTAGATAGTCAGTTTACTTTTGAGCCACATATTCAAAATCTCAGGAAAATTTTACATCAAAGGCTGGGGTCTCTATTTCAGATCAAGCAATTTTTGACTCTTGAATCTAGAAGACTTTTGGTCCATAGTTTTTTGCTTTCAGTGTTAGATTATGGTATTCTGATATATACTTCCTCCTGTAGTAGTGCTTTAAATTGTCTTCAAGTTACATATCGTTCTGCCCTGAGATTTTGGCTAAATATACCATAGCAATCACATTGACCTGATCTGTATGAACAATCTCACTCATTATCCTTTGATAATCAAGTTTACTTTAAAATGGGTATTTTTCTATATAAAGTAAAAATAGGACTCCTTCCTCCCTCTGTTTCCCTAATGTTTCCTAGGGCTTTAAATGCTCTCTCTACTAGGTCCCAGTATAAATTTACCTTTAAAATGCCTTTATTCAAAAAGATTATTGGGCAGAGATCTGTGTTATTTACAGTGCCAACTTTAAAAAAAAAAGATTAAAACAGTGGCTTTTTTCTCAAGCATGAATTTATTTGTTTCTGTGTTCTATGTATTGCACTTGCACTTTTATGTGGATAGAGCTGTTTGCTCTGATTGATTGTATTATCAATATGTATTGTACTGTACTGTCCTTTAGATTTACCTGGGGGACATGATAGAGGTCTTCAGGTACATAAAGGGGGTAAATAGGGGAGGAGCAGTCAGGGTGCTTCGAAGGAAGGAGGAGGGGGCAACTAGAGGGTATGGGTGGAAGCTGGAGGGAAGCTTCAGGGAGAAAGGAGGAGGTGCTACTTCACTGAGAGGGTGGTGGAGCCATGGAATGTGCTGCCCCGGGGGCTGGTGGAGGCAGAGACGGTGGAGGGGTTCAAGAGGGATGGGACAGGTACAGGGGAAGGGTTCTGGAAGCAAACTCCAGTGCAGTGAGAATATCTGGAACTGGGAAGGGAGAAGCCAGAGGAGGCGAGAGGGGCAGCAAGGTCAGCTCCCACGGTAGGGGCTGACCAAATGAGCAGACACGAAAGACCATTAGGCCTATTCTGCTGGCATTTTAGTATGTTAGTATGTTAGTATATATGACTTGTCACCTGTGAAAACAGGCAATTTTTGCTCATCTGGTTTACAAATATAAAAAATAAAAATGAAATGAAATTAAATAGTTACACAGTAAGTGCACTGCAGTTAACTGACACTTAAAGTGTAACCAAATTATCAAGTCATGATACATTCTCGGGCTGTATCAATGTTAAATAACACAGTAATAATTAAGACATAAATGCTGTATGATGTAACTCTAAATATGCCTAGAGCAGATACTAGCTATAGCTAGAACATAACGGAGGGGAAAGGAATGAAAAGAGTAGAGGGAAACAAGGGGAAACAAGCTGATGATGACTATTTTAACTAAAGATCCTCATGTCACCCCTTTATTTAAGACATCAGTATGTGTACATACAGGCCTAGACTTCAAATACCACATTTTCACTGCCTTTGCCATAGAAAAGCTATCATTTATTTTCTGAAATTCAGTAGGCAGAGAGTTTCACATATATAATACCATATAACTAATCACATCAATAGTACTAAAGGTGCCAAACAAGATCTGTATGAAATAATTATGCTGCCAGAAAGAAGGCTGACAGGCTTCCCCTGGCAATGAAAAGGGAAGTGGCCTGGGGGATGAGGTGTGATACATACTATAGAATCTATGAACTGTAGTGAGAAAGAAAAACATGTTCCACTCTGAGGATCAAGCCCAGGTCCCCTGCCCTCCATTGCTTGGTAGCCTGTAGCTCTACAACTGTACTAAGCATCAGGAATTCTAACACAAACTGTAGTTACAGTCACTCAGATACAGTACTTTCTTTCCACAGCTTCCTCCACATTCTCAACATTACTGTCCATGGCTGCTAAAGACAGCAGTTTACTTAAAGCTCAGCTAGTTGGCTACTTACTTTATTATTATTGTGTCTATATTGCTCTCTACCATTCCTCTCAACTGCCCCATATTATAAGGGATAGCCCTCATTTTACCCCTCTTTTCCAAGTTGTGCTGTCTCACATGGGGAATAAGACTGCAGGGAAGCCAGGCTGCCTGACTGAGGAGACTACATTCCCAAACCCCAATCACAACACTGTCTCACTACCTGACTCTCCTGGGGATTGCATACAGTCATTTTCAAGCAAGCTTCCAAGGAACCACCCATTCTAATTTTTTTAAGAAAAGGAAGGGCAACCTTTTGCAGATTTTGAAGCCTTTCTGTGCATTTTTTTGCATTTCACAGTGCTATCTTAACAAAAATATCCTGCATCCTAATTATATAGCATATATAATGCACAATGGGAAAATAGTATAACGTGTATAATAACACCCAAAAAAATACCTATACAGATGCATGGATACACATCACCCAGACATTAATGGATTCTTGGGAAACACAAAACAAAACAAAGGAGGGTGCAGAGGAGTTACTGCAGTGGTTTCACTGTATCAAAACAGCACAGGAAGCAGTGCCCACAAGAAGACACATTTAAAATTCCAAGGAAAAACATATACAATTTTTTATTTACTGGAAGGTTTAGATAATAACTTTGAGCACACATGCTCTTTTATAAAGGTTTCCACATCAGTTTTGAGAGTTATAATCAAAACAAAGACAGCAAGGAAAGCACAATTCCAGAGGAAATGTTTAATAGTCAATATACATACATAAATTGAACACCATATAGGTTGAACAGCTGATCAAAGGAGGACAGGTTCAAAGCAGCAAGCTGCATGCTGAGACAGAAGATAAGACATAGAGTGATGCTACAGCAAGAACATTAACTGGTTCAGTTGCACTGAACTGCTAACACAGACAGCAGGGATCTTTGAATAGGTCAAATCTGGGGAGCTTCAGCATTGCTTCTGGCAACTCATTTAATCAACGTGCAGCCCTAACAGCAAAAGAGGGTTTACCCCGCTGAATTAAATGGAGAGATAGTTTAAGGGCATTCCTGGCCATAGTCTTGATATTACATTGGTTTGTAATGGGGTGGAAATAGTTTCTTAGGGTAGTGGATGTTAAGACTAGCAGTGCTTTCTTGGCTAGTAGACAAGTTTGTAACTTTGGTTCTCAAAAACAGTAGCAGAAAAGTTCAGAGCCAAAAGGCTGGCCTTCAGGAAATATAAGGGAATGCAGCAGGATGAAGATAAGGAGGCATACCAAACTTCCCTAAGGGAAGCAGGGAAGGCAGTAAGGCAGGCAAAGGCCTAAACCGAGGAAACATTAGCAAAAACAGTAAAAGAAGGTGACAAGACTTTCTATAGATACATTAGTGAAAGGAGAAAGTCCAGAAGGGTATTACTAAGATCAAAGGGGATAAGGGGGCATGTGAGGAGGAGGACCATGTAAAAGCATGTATCCTGCAGAGATACTTCTGCTCAGTATTTACTGAAGAGAAGGTAGGGCAGGGCCCACAGCTCAGCACCATGGACACATGGGGGAGGGAGGTGTGCGCTAGTCCCTTCACAAAAGAAAGGGTCCTACAAGAGCTCGATAAGCTCGGGGTGGACAAGGCAATGGGACCTGATGGCATACATCCCAGGGTACTAAAGGAGCTAAGGGAGGAACTAGCAGATCCATTATGAGAACTGTTTAGTGAGTCTCTGAGCACAGGAGAGGTCCCAGAAGACTGGAGAAGGGCTCATGTGAACCCCGCTCCACAAGAGTGGTAGCAGGGAGGAGGCAGGGAACTACAGACCAATCAGTCTTACCTCAGTAGTGGGCAAGATTACGGAGGCACTCCTTAAGGAAAGGATAGTGCAACACCTGGAATCCATAGGAGCACAGGATCCAAGACAGCATGGGTTTACAAAATGAAGGTCCTGTCAAACTATTCTCATAGATTTCTTTGACTGGGTAACCAGAGTGGTGGACCAATGGGGAGCAGTTGATGTCACCTACCTTGACTTCAGCAAAGCTTTCAATACTGTTCCACATAGAAGATTGATTAACAAGCTGGATAGGCTCAGGGTGGGTCCGAAGTTGGTCAGCTGGGTGGCAAACTGGTTGACGGGCAGAAAACAGAGAGTGATGGTAAACGGTATACAGTCAGAAGAGATGCAAGTCGCAAGTGGGGTACCTCAGGGATCAGTCCTAGAGCCAGTCCTCTTCAATATCTTCATCAGTGACATTGCAGATAGACTGGAGGGTAAGGTTTGTCTGTTTGCAGATGACACCAAGATCTGCAACAGAGTAGATGATCCAGATGGGGTGGGCAGAATGAGAAGAGATCTGGATAAACCAGCAAAATGGTCAGAAGAGTGGCAACTGGGGTTTAATGCAAAGAAGTGCAAGATCATGCACGTAGGGAAGAGAAACCCTGATGCCACCTATAGGCTGGGAGGAGAGTTTCTGGCAGTCAGAAGGGAAGAAAGAGACTTGGGCATCATCATCACTGATGACCTGAAATCATCCAAACAGACCACTAAAGAAGTAGGTAAGTCTAGGGGGATGTTGGGTTGTATTAGTAGGAGTATCACAAGTTAGAAGAGGGAGGTAATAATCCCTCTTTACAAGACACTGGTTAGGTCCCATCTGGAGTACTGCATGCAGTACTGGAGGCCACACCTTCACTAGCACATTAACCAAATTGAGACAGTCCAGAGAAGGGCAACCAAAATGGTGCAGAGACTGCATCAAAAAACATATGAAGACAGATTAATGGAGCTCGATATGTATACCATAGAGCAAAGGAGGGAGAGAGGTGATATGATCAAAACATTCATACACCTTCAGGGCATTAACAAGGTGAAAGAGTCTAACATGTTTCAATATAAGAAAAATTGCAGGACAAGAGGACACAGCATGAGATTAGAGGGAGGCCAATTAAGGGGTAATGTGAGGAAATCCCTTTTTACAGAAAGGATGGTGGATGCATGGAATGGCCTACCTCAGGAAGTGGTGGATATGAATACAGTGCAGTGCTTTAAACAGGCATGGGATAGGCATAAGGGAGCAATACAGATGAGTATGAATAGATAGGCCATTGACAGAGCAAAGGCTGATGGCACATTCGTAAGGTAGAAAAAGAAATGGGCAGACTGGATGGGCCTTGCAGTCCTTATCTGCCATCAACTTCTATGTTTCTATGTAGCCAATTGGTTTGTGCACAAAGGGTTCAGCTATGAGTGGTGCACTTGTCAGTCCCTAACAGAAAGTGGCATGCTTTATTGTAAGCCACCTTGACCCAGTGTAATAATGAATCACATGCAGCTGCATACACAGCTAGGCCATAGGCTACTAGGGACAGGATGGTTCTGGACACTATCAATTGCCTGGCAACTGCATTAAGGTTGGTCCGATTCTGATGAGGGCTCCCATCCTTCTGTTTACAAAGACACCAGATAATCCACATGGAGGCAAAGAACTGAGTGCCATCCAGAACTACTCCAGGATATTTGAACATTTTAAGTTGTTCTATATTCTGACCTTTGTTATTGAGGATGTCTGGGCTGGGGGAGACATTTCTCTTCATCTGTGGGACAGTGAAAAGCATGTTTTTTGTTTTGTTTTGTTTTCTTATAGTTGAGAACTAGTCTGTTACTACCAAACCAGTTTTCTAAGGCCTCAAAATCACCCTCTAGACTAGTGGCGAGATCGCCAGATTTTCAGTGTATGTGACAGTATCCTGCATATAGAAAACATTAGCTGACCAACAGGTACCAGGCAACTGGTTATTGAAGAGGCTGAAGAGGACAGGGCTCAGAATGGAGACCTGTGGCATACCTACGGATACACTCCTGAGGCTTGATTTCAAAGAGCCCTTAGATCACCAGAAGTTGTGGTGATCTAGGGCTGTGGCAATCTTGGGGTGCATCAGGGACCCTGCACTGCATTTAAAAAAAATAAGGGTTCCTGCACTCAGGACCCAACATTTGTTGCATCCACAGAGTTGCACCAAAGAAAGTGGTGCAGCTGCAGGGTTTGATGGAAGGATCCATCAAACCCCCCACACCCGGTGCAACACTTAAGGGTCCACAAAGGTGGGAGGTGAATATGGCTGCAAAATGGGGACCAGAGGCAGAAGGCGTATGGGGGTGCCCTAGGGGGCATCAGGGAAATGGTGACTATGTGCAAGGGCAAACATCCTATTGGCCTGGTTGGGGGGGGGTTGGCAGGGATGAACTGTGACCTGGCCCCAGGTGGCCACAGCCCTGGCACCTGCCCCTTAGGTGCTGAAATCCCCAACCCTGTCAGTGGGAGGCAGCCTGCCAGAATGGGGGGGGGCTGGGTACCAAGGGACTGTTGCAGCGCCTGGAAAATATTCCCCTCCACCACTGGCAGCCATCAACTTGCAGTCATTGCTTCCCGCCTATAGGGTTGGGGATTTTGGCACTTGTGAGACAGGTGCCAGGGCTGTGCCCACCTGGGGCCAGGTCACAGTCCATCCCTGCAAACAGCTTCCTACTACCCAGGCCAACAGCCATTTACCCCTGCATATGGCACTCCCACTGGGTGTTAACTCACCACCCTGGCATGGTCATTGTTTCCCTAATGCCCCTAGGGCACCCCATGTGCCTTCTGCCCCATGTCCCCTCCTAGTAGGTCCCCCCCAATTGCCACATTGTTCAGCAGTGGCTCAGGGCCCTTAGACCCCCTCCTTGGTTGTCTAACCTGAGCCCACTGTTGCGTCCATGGTGGGGCTTCTAGAATATCAAATAAGGGGATGGTGTAGCCCCGCCATGGCGCAACCACCATTGCGATCTGGCGCATGAGTGCTTTTGCTACAAGGGTGGCTCAGGGTGCCTTTGCAGCTTGGCATCCCAATTTCACCACAACCAGCATTTGAAAATTTGGATAGCCACACACTATGCCACAAACTGCCACTTGCCTCATACCCATTTGGCACAGGCACCTTGCGTCATAGTTTTACTTTTGAAAATTGAGCCCCTGGTGTCAGATATGGAGATATCAAAGGCTTTGTTGAATCTTCTGGCTGTCTTGTAGAGTTCAAGGGCTTCTTTCTCATAAACCATGTACATTCTTGGGGGAGATTTTTCCCCTTTGCCAAGGCGCTCTGGAAAATTCTCCCAAAATCTTTTTCAGTTTTTCAAATTAAGGGTTTGCTGGCCTTGCAGTACTCAGATTTGGGCAGCCTAATCCCTCTGGAGCATTTGTTTCTTGCTTCATTATACTTTTGGAGGAGAGCTGGGGACTCATCCTCCCTGGCACTGACCACAACCTGGTCCTCTCTCTCACAAGAGCAAGAAGATCTGGGGTGGTCCAGGTAGATGGTGAGCCTCTGACCTTGTGTTTTTTGAGGGGTGGAAATTTGTTGCAGACTTTAGTGAATTTATTTATTTAAGGAGGACTAGGCAATTCTGCCTATTTTCAGCCTTGTCCCATGGGAGAGGGGGAAGATACAGATGCAAACTTGCATACAGAACCAGATTAAGCTGTTGGTGATATTTTAGTGAATGGGGATAAATTTGGTCAGAAGACCGGGAAAATTTCCCTACTCATCAGTAAAGGAAACTCCTCACCATCTGGGCTTTGACCAAGATGGCGGCCGCCTTCCCGGTAGAGTGTGAGCTTGCACTTGATGCAAACGACCTGACCTCTTCCCCACATCAGAACATCTAGAGATTGAAAGTATGGATACTTTACAAGCACCGGAGGCTGTGAGCGCCTCCCCAGACCTATTTTGGATGCCTGATTTCTCTTTTCCCACTGTTAGTGGGACTCCTGAAGCGGTTTTGAATTTGGCCCTTTCCAACAGAAAACACTTGGTCCTTTCTATGCTTACAGAGGATGAGACTATGAAATTGTTACATACCTGTAACCAACAGCCTGTGTCAACCACTGAGGTGAGAGACTGTGCTTCTGTGGCACCCGCTATGGCACTGCCTGTTGTAGATATTGATGTCCTTCCTACTGTGGCTATAAAGCGCTTCTCCCATGGCTCTCTCTCCAGTTGCAGCACCACAAGTTACTGCAGTCCGGACCACTTTGCAGCTGGTCTCAGAGGCTCCACCAGTATTGCAGACTGCATCTGATGCTGTGATGCATCCTTCAGCTTCTGCTGCTACAGAGCATGGCAGTTGCAGTCCAGGCAGTGCTCAATCCAAACTTGTTCCTTCTGTTGGCTTCTCTACAACACAGGGTGCACCAATGGCCCTGCCTTCCATTAGTTCTTGTGGCATAAACTTGCAAGACTCTGTTAGCTCACATGTGCAGCCCTATAAGACAATTCAGGCACCTACTTTGAACTCTAGCACCTACACTGCTGTGACACACTCAGGCATCCCCTTGTATTCTTTTCCTGATGATCCCCACATTACTGCATGACAGACTTCCTCTAACATCTCTGACCTCTTGTCTGAAGGGGTTTTCAGTGCCCAGTCTCACAATATACCCTCTACTATAGATTCTTCACAGGCTGTGCCTGTTGTACTTCAGGCTGCCCCACAAGACTTACCTACTGGGACACTTACAAGGCATGATTTCAAATCTTCTTCCCCCCAAGCTGTGGGATGGGACAAGGCACTATTGGCCCAAGTAGGGGAGGGTGTCCAGGGCATGGCTACACTCCAAGAAAGTCCAAAGATCTGCTCCTCTTATTTTTACAATTTCCCAGCCCTCTGTCCACCAGATGCTTCTACAGTTTCTCAAGACCTTGGCAGTCGGTTTACTTTTCCAGTCCCAGGCTCCCCCTTGTGGGGGCTGTTGCCCCCTTGCACAGCCATCTGGAGATGTAGTGCCCCCCCTTTCCTTCCCTGTGTCTGAACCATGCCCCTCTGGTTCCTTCAAAATGTCAGATCTTTTTTCTTTGGCCAGGGAACCTATCCAGAGGTGCAATGTTGTGCACATTCGATATAGAGGAGGCTTGGATTATCCTCAGGACAGGACATATTTCATATGGAAACTACTGAAAGATTCTATGGGTTTCCTTGTTGCTGATTTGTACGTTGTGATCCATATTTCAGAGGAGGAGACATTCGATGTCAGCTTTTGCACTACTGCTTCCCTGGACCACTTTTGGTTTAAGTTTGAGAAACTGAAGTTCACTTCAGTTTGGTCCCCCCTTTTGGCAATCCCCCTGTCCAAACCTATGATCAAAACCATTACCTTATTGTTTTGCAATGAATGTGTTAACATTACTGATATACTCTACTGGTTACGTAAACATTGTGAAGTATTAGACATCCCTACTTCCATTATTGACAATGAGCAGGTTTGGACAGGGGGTGAAAAATCAAGGTGCAGCTTTGCCAAAATGTTCTGAGTATTGTTCACTTTCCAGGTAATTTCTACATAGGTAGAAATAAAGGCATATGTTTCTATGCTGGCCAGCCTGGACTTGCCACAAGTGTGGGTCATGGACCCACTCAGTTCTGTATGTGACGCAGCCTGATGTAACAGCTGTTTGGAGTACAGTCACATCATTGCAACTTGCCCTCACCCCAGCAGATGTAATCTTTGTGAGGAGCAGCAGAGCCATTCCTTTTTCTGATGTCCCTGGGCATCCCATAACTGCTCTGATGGACTTAATCAAGATGCCTTAATCGCTAAGGAACAAAGACTGCATGGATCAGTCTGAGGATACCTCTGGCCCAGCCTCAGAGGCCCTGGAGCCATCAGTTACCCAGGCTGATCCAGTTCCCCCCACAGCAGCTCCTCCTCTCCTCATGTGGTGGACATAGAGGAGTCATCCCAGGTAACTCAGGATTGGATGATGTATGGCCCAGATCTTCCTCCTCCAGATGTCATGCTCTCAGACCCTATACCGGTGACACTACCTGCCCCCTTCCTGCCCCCATGGAAGTGGATGAATTTCATCATCTGACAGTTCGAAAGTGAGGTTGCAGGCATGGTGGTAAGATGCAGTCTGTGAAGAAATCAGACATCACCCTCCGTAATGCTTATGCGGCCTTAGCATCTTCCTCTAATTGGGGAGACACGGAAGATGATAGAGGGGGCTCTGATGCTTCCTTTCTCTCCTCTGTGCAGGATCTTTCCTCTGGGGTGGATGATCCCCCGGATGTCACCATACCTGAAAAGGTTAGAGGCAGAACAAGGTCCCAAATATCCAAATGGGGAATGAGGACTTCTTAATTTTTCCAGTCTGTGCTCTAGGGGCAAGTTTCACTGCTGACACTTAATGTGAACAGCATCAAGTCTCATTGGAAATGGTTAACTACCTTTTTCTTGCTTACCACCCTCCCAGGGTATATTTTGTTTCTGCAGGATACTCATTTGAAGATGTAATATGAACTGTCGGCATTTTGTGCTTTGTGGACACATGGTCCTTCACATTGGTCTCATAGTTTGGATGCTTGCGATGGGGTTGGCATCCTTTTCCGCAGCCATGATTTCCACCTTCACAAATTGATGGATATTTCCCCTGGCAGGGCCTTGCTCCTGGATATGTGTATGGGCTCCCACCTTTTAGGTTTATAAATGTACAGTGGTGTGCCACTGGATGAAACCCAATTCTGCAGCATTTTACAGCACTCTGCACAATGCTGCAGAAGATCTACTGAATAAAGAAATGCAATTTCAATGCCAATTAGTCCCTTTTGTCATTCAGGAACATGTGACACTTCCAGGATGAAGTGAATGCCACAGTTTTCTGCATGACAAAGGGACAGTGACATTAATAACCGGCCTGCGGTATGGCGATTAGTTCTGCTTGCGGCGCGCGCGATCCGGGTTCGAATGAGCCCGGGTCACTGGGATGGGTTTGGGGAGAAGGATTGATGCCTCCAGGGACAGCCTCCTCTCCGGGGGCAAGGGAGTGCTCCGCATTGGCGGTTCCCAGCAGAGGCTAGGAGCATCACAGGACATTGGACCAACACTTAATTGAGGAGGGATGGATGTCGTCGGCAGCCATGATGTCACTATGCCACCCCACAAAGAAATGAGGAAAAATGGCTGGATACCCACAGGATGATGGCCTCCAGATCCTCTGCACCACTGAACCCTCCAGGGAGCCATTCTCCGCAACCTCAGCAGCATCCCGTGGCCTATAGGTAAGTCCCAGACAGCCCCCACTGGTGCATTCCCCCTCAGGGGGGGACCCGCCGGCGATGGGATACGCCAGGATACCTCAGGAGGGCTGTGATCTGGGGTTAGCGGGGGAGTCAGAACTCGAGTGAGGTAGTAGGGTGGTATAACAGTGGGGCCTTAGGAGTGCCTGAAGGAGTGGGGGACATCTGAGCAGCAGTGGGAAGGGCAAACAGATAACACAAAAAAAAAAAAAAGAAATGACATTGCTTTATTCAGTAGGTCTGCTGCAGCATACTACAGAGTGCTTTAAAAGTGTGTTTCATCCTGGGGAAGCCACTGTATATGCTCCTAAATGGAAAGTGGCCAGAGTTCAATTGTTTTCTTCCTTACAACCTTATTTGTGTACACACCCTCCCTGTCTTACTGGGTGGGGATTTTAATTGTGGCCTGAATTTATCTGATAGGGGAGGTACAACCTCCAAAGTGTATTGTGATTCTAATTTTTTTTGTCATCTATGATCACCATGGCTCAATTCCAAGTAGCCAGTTGGCCTTCCCGGGCCCCCCCCCCCACATTCATAAAAGGAACCCTTCGAACCACATAGGTTTTGTTTCATTCCCGTTCTATCTGGATTCTACAATCTAAAGTGTTCCCAGTGGAATCTTCTGACCTGCTGGCTGTGGCTGGACCCTATGATCTGTTCTCTTCCTCGCCTCTCCACATTGTTTGTGGAGGTTGAATACTTCCTCCCTGTTCTCTGTTGCTGTCCAGAAGGCCTGGGTGCAGACCTTCTTGGACAGATGGATGGTACTGGGAGCATATGATGATTTCAGTGATTGGTGGGAGGATTCCAAACCGTTGTTCCGTTCTTTCTTCCAGAAATGGGCTAGAGCCCTTACACAATCCTGCTACTTCACATATCTTACCCTACATTCTCAGTTGTATTGCCTTATCTCCTGTGTGCATTCCACGCAGGCTGATTTGACACAGAACATCCATAAGGTGAAATCTGGTATGCTCACTTTTCAATATGCTAGAGCAAAGTCCCTAGCTTCAAAAAGTAAATTTGGTCACAGGGATGTGCTCAGTCCCTTGACCTCTTTAAGACTTGTGCCTCTCGTATCCACAGTCAACATATGTGATCCCTGTGATCTTCTCCCCAAGATCCTCCAATTATCACTCCCCAGGATATGTTACAAGTAACACAATCATACATAGCTAGCATCTTTGGAACCCCACCCTTGATCACGCCTCTCTCTGACTCTCTACCCTCATGCTCTTCTGGACGATGTACTTGCCGCTTTGCAGGCACCGATCCAGCTGCAGGAGGTAACCACTGCTATTTGTGGATTACCTTCTGCTATTGCCCCATGGAACAGATAAAGTCCCTTCAGAGTTTTATAAAACCTTTTTGCACTACTTAGGTCCTACCTTAGTGGTCCTGTTCAATTGGATTCTATGTCATGGCACTTTTCCCCCAACCTTATCTCAAGCCCTTTTAATTTTTATGTACAAAAAAAAGGACAGCACTCTTCTATCCAGTTGGCACCCTTTGTGCCTTTTGAACGTGGATTATAAGATCTTGGCCTGCATTTTAACTGTCCTGCTCACGCAGACTACCCCTTTCTTGATCCCCCCCCCACACAGGGTTGTGCCATCCTTACCTGACTTCTGACTGACCACCTGATCCTTCTCAGAGAGCTCTTTGAGTGAGGCCATCATGGCCTCTGCTCCAGAGTAGTCCTATCTCTGTATCAGGAAGAGCATTCGACTAGGTGGCTCATGATTATTTGTTTGCTCTGCTTGTTATATACGGTCTTCCCCCGTTGTTTATTGAATGGATCCAGATTCTTTATAAATCTGCTACACTTACCCCATTTATAAATTCCTACATGGGCGACCCTCTCCCATTGCGCTGAGGAATGCGCCAGGGTTGTCCTTTAAGCCCCTTGTTATACGTGTTTTCTATTGACCCCATGTTCCATCTCCTTTCTCACTCCCCGGACATTTATGGCATTACTTTGTCACCTGAGCTTCCGGATTATCATATTCTGGCCTATGCAGATGATGTCTATGTTATGTTGCCTGATACTACCCTTCTCCCCCAGGCCCTTACTTCCCTTTTTATTTATACTAAGTGGTCTGGCTCTGCTATTAATTACTCTAAAAGTGTGATTATCCCCCTGCTCCCTTTGCCTCCAAGGAGCTTACTGTCCTATGAGAATGTAAATATGAGTATGGGCCCCATAAAAATACTGAGGATCTACTATAATCACCCCAACCCAGGCATTTTTAATTGGGAAACTTGTTTGTCTACTGCTACTCGATGCTTGTTGGTTTGGAAGCATAGAACTCTGGCAAAGTTTAAACATGTTTACCATATTAAAACACTGTTGCTCCCTTGTTTCACCTATATTAGCCTTGGTATACCCCCACCCCACCTCTGGAGACCAGAATCTACAGTCTTTTTTTTCCAGGGACTTTGGGGCTCCTGCCTCAACCCTCTAAAGAGGGATACCACTTACTGTGAGCATAGTGCAGGAGGTCTATGCATGTTGAACCCCATAGCTTTTCATTATAGTGTGTTTTTTCAGTTAATTTCTCCCCCCTTTTCAAATCAGGTGAGTCAGTCTGGCATTTCCTTCTGTGGGACTGGATTGTACCACTTCTAGTATTTCCCTCTGTTGTGCACATCCGCTCCTTGGGACAACAATATTTGTCAGTACTTCATAGTTGTATTTTTTTTTTCTGCAAAAAATAGTATACTTGCCAATTGTTGTTTGATGACTGTGCTCCCTCCCTCAGAAAAGTTTTGTTCCCTAATTTTCATTCTCCTTTGAAGTAAAATCCCCCACACTGCAACTCCAGTCTACCTTGACTCTACTGCAGAATACCGCCATCCCTCTTTACATGTGGGATTGTGTGGCTCTGCTTCCATGGGAAGTTGGCTGTCCATGTCTCATTGAAACATAAGTCTCACCATGAACAACTTTGTCCTTGTTCCTCTTGTCCTCAGACCCTTGAAACACTCATCCATTTTCTTTTTGAATGTCCCTCCAGTGTTGAGTTTTGGCAACAAGTTAGCAAAATGTGGTTTAACACTTCTTTCTCTGCTGTGACTTATGAGATTGTTGTATTAAATATTTTTCCTTCTACTTGGAACTGTTATTCCACTACCATCTTGCAAGTTTGCTTTGCAGCTTGCAAATGTTATCTGTGGCAGGCCAGACGTGCCTTCACTCTATGGCAGCTGAATATCCCTCTGGCTGTGCTAGCTCGTATGCCTACCGGAGCTCTCCACCGTATTTATAAGGCAGACAGGAATCGTCTCTCTCCAACAGCCTTTACACGGCTATTGTCAGGATTCTAGAGAGTGTATGGTGAGATCTAACTAGGTTGTGTCAGAGTGTTATTCTCTGACAGTGTATGCTCTGTCCAAGTATACACAGGATTGCCTTTTCCTTTAGTAGTTTTGTAAGACATGGATAGAACTGGACATCTTTCATGACTTGAAAAAAAAATCTACCTTTTTTTGCATAAACTTTGTTTTCTTATTGAATTTGCATCCTTTCCCCTCTCTAATTGCTAATTTTCCTTTTTTTCCTTTTTTGTGTTGTTCTCCCTGGTCCCCTCTGTATTTAGTCATTACAATGTATATAAAGACTATGTATGTTCTGTTGGTTATAGTTTTATCTCTGTACTTAAAAGTGCCACATTAACTGTGAATGTATGCTTTCTGTTTGCTTTCTATGATGTTCTCCTACTCCTTTTATTTTTCCTTTTATTACTCCCAATTCCTTTTTGTACCCTTTTCAGTTGCTGCAGTTGTTTTATTATACCTGTTGTTTTCTTCCTTTTTATTGTTCTCCCCAGTATCTTTGTACCTAACAGTGTCTATTTAACTGTGCATGTGATTGTACAATGTATACTGTTTAATGATTTTACCAATAAAATTCCCCTTCTCTGCCAGTAGTGGGAGCCTGAGACCGCACTTCCCAGATGGCAGTAGCTATGGTGGATGAAGCAGAGGTTGCTCAGAGTTTGGTGGCTGGGGGAACAGCCTCCTCCCCAGTCACGGCTTTTATGGAGGCATCATGTCGAGAGCTGAGACTTACCTGACATGACATGGAGAAAGGTGAACAGCATCAGAGATGTGGCCAGACAGTTCCACAGATGGGGTACCTAATTCACAGGAAGCTGAGATGCATCTGTTGCACGAATCGAGGAAGGCCGCACTGCTGGAGCAGTTACAAGTGGAGGAACACCAATATAATGCAGAGGTATGTGCACTAGATCCCCCCCACCCCCGGGTAAGGACTGACACTCCTGCTGCCTTGTAGCAGCATCCGGATGACATTGTTTTTGACATGGAGCATAGACACTTAGAAACATAGAAGTTGACGGCAGATAAGGACCGCAAGGCCCATCCAGTCTGCCCATTTCTTTTTCTACCTTATAAATGTGCCATCAGCCTTTGCTCTGTCAATGGCCTATCTATTCATACTCATCTGTATTGCTCCCTTATGCCTATTCCATGCCTGTTTGAAGCCCTACACTGTATTCATATCCACCACTTCCTGAGATAGGCCGTTCCATGCATCCACCACCCTTTCTGTGAAAAAGAACTTCCTCACATTACCCCTTAATCGGCCTCCCTCTAATCTCATGCTGTGTCCTCTTGTCCTGCTATTTTTCTTATATTGAAACATGTTAGACTCTTTCACCTTATTAATGCCCTTAAGGTGTTTGAATGTTTCGATCATATCACCTCTCTCCCTCCTTTGCTCTAGGGTATACATATTGAGCTCTGTTAATCTGTCCTCATATGTTTTCTGATGCAGTCCCTGCACCATTTTGGTTGCTGTTCTCTGGACTGCCTCAGTTTGGTTAATGTCCTTGTGAAGGTGTGGCCTCCAGTACTGCACACAGTACTCCAGATAGGACCTAACCAGTGTCTTGTAAAGAGGGATTATTACCTCCCTCTTCTGATTTGTGATAACCATACTAATACACCCCAACATCCCCCTAGCCTTACCTACTGCTTTAGTGGTCACAGTCCTGGCAGAACCAATGGAGGCTATGGGAACATGTACTCTCCAATGCATGCAGGACAGTAAAGACTTAATCTATAGGGAGCCTTGGACCCCGGATAGAGCCTTGAAGGCTGCAGGCCTGACATCTTCAGAATCGGGGACTTGGAACCCTGATGACCATGAATTAGCAGCACAGAGATATCAGGCCTCTTTGTCTAGCTCACCTTCCGGCACTGTTCAGGCCCTGCTCAACTTTGGCCTATGCTGCTCCCAGCAGCAACATGTTGAGGGAATCCTGGACTCCTCCAGATAGAGTCAGTCATCAGTTTACAATCATTTGGCCTCAGTTTTGCTGGAAACACAATATGTGGTATCTGACATGGTGCCTGACTTACAGCTACAGCCATCCACGGACTGTATTAACCCTCTTGGGGTGATTCTTCAGGTGAGGGGGAATAGTGCAAATGATCTTGGGGTCACTACAGCTGCTGCAGTAACCCCTCAAGTGGCTCTATACTTAGATACAGTCATCAACCCCCCATATCAGGAACCATCTAAGTCACCTGCCACAAGAATAAAGCAGTTTGCTGATCTTATCCAGGCACATGGGGAATGAGCCCCATGACAGAATGCAGTCCGTTTAATCTACAGAGGGGGGGTCTGGACCATGCCCCTGACTGAGTATATGTTGCCAGGAAGTTGCTTAAAGACTCCTGTTTGTTTCGGGCTACTGACATTTACACATTGAGTAATGTGGGGGATCCACCTATGACATTAGTTTTCAGCTCATTGGTGGGCTTGAGAAGTTTTAGGCTCTTTCTGAACTTCATAAGAATGGCACAGGGTCATAATGTCACAAGATATTATGCTGCTTCAATATGCCATGCTGCCAATACATCGCAATATATTGCCAGCAGCATAAATCATTTTTTTGTGGGGGGCTCCACCCCCGTACCTCCTGTTATGGGTGGCTGCACCCCGATCCTCCCCACCTAAAATATCTAATTCCATTGGGGGGGGGTTAACAGTAAAAATTGCACAAAGTGTAGAAAATTAAAAATTAATGTGTCTGGGACTGGGAATCGAAACCCAGTCCCAAACGCCCTGCTTGCCTCCCGTGCTGCCAGTGGCTCATCCCGTTGAGCCACAGCAGCTGCTCAGTGGACCCTGTCCCAGCAGAGGTCTTATCCTCTGCCTGGGAGAGTGAGAGGGTGCACTACCACGAATACTGCCTTTCACGGTTTTGCACCCTCTCACTCATCCCTACTGCGCTGTTACTGTTGCACGGTTTTGTCATATGGTGTAGAGCGTATGACAAAGGGATCCAGTAGGCATAAGGATACCCAATTGTGGACCCCTTTTCTTGCTGTCCCTCTGACCAGACCAACTATTCATACAGTCACAGTTCTTTTCCACAGTGAGGGGGCCACCATAGCAGATATCTTAAGGTTGTTAAGGGAGTGCTGTGAGGTTCTGGACCACCGTGAACCACTGATTGACTCCAAACAGATATGGTAAGGGGAGGTGGCAAACCCAAATTAAATTGCAGCAAACTGTTTTACATCTGCCTTGTACATTTTACCTAGGGAGAGATAGGGACACTTCGTTCTACCAGGGACAATCCAAGATCTGTTTCAAGTGTGGCTCCCACACCCACTTTAGTATCGCCTGTGACAGTGTTCGCTGTAGTCATTGCTTGGTGTTTGGCCACTTGGATAAAGAATGTCCAAATGGTTTTTGCTGTAATTTGTGTAGCAGGAGAGGCCATTTATATGCTAAATGTCCCTAGGCATCTCACAACAAGGGGACAATCCCTGCACAGGACAGCATGGTTTCCTCAGCTCAACATCTGAGCTCACCTCAGAACCAGGCAGATGCACTATGGGCTGGTCCTCAGGTTCCTGTGAAAGAACGTTAGTTGACATCCCCTTCCCCTCTGTTCAAAAGCCCATCAGTGTAAGGGCGGAACCTCCCAGCCCCCAGACTGTGGTAGCAGATCCTGCCACTCAGTTCCATTTCCCGGACATATCCCCAGCCACTCTTGACATGGAGGAGGCAGCAGTGTCCTCAGATCTGCTCGCTTCCCCCTTACCTACACCTGACATGCCCCCCCCCACCCTGGATGAAATGGAAGAAACAGAGATCTAGGCATCTCAGCTCCCCACAGGTGTTGGGGGGGGAGGGATCTTGTGTGCTGATCCACAAAAATAGGTTTATTGTTCTTGCCAAACCTCTGGCACGGGGTGATACAGATGTAGAGGATGGGGACTTCAAGGCTTCCTCTGTTCCCTCCTCACAAATTGATTATTCCTCAGACATGGAACACACTATGTGTGACCAAGCCCCCTCCCCTCCTGTACTGGAAGACAGATGGAGAACTAGGTCACAAAATGTACTTAAATGATTTTCTGTTATGTTCTGCATTTTCTCTATCTGTTCTTGATGGGATCCCTACAGGTGGACACAATTATTGTTAACAGCATGAAGAGTTACAGAAAGAGGTTATTGATGTTTCTGTTCTTACATGCTCTTTCAGATCATGTCATCTTTTTGCAAGACACTCATATGAAAAATAGGTTTGAATTGGCACAAGCATCATGACTCTGGATGAAGGGACCATCCTTTTGGTTACTTGGTTCGATCACTGTGATGGGGCAGGAATCATTTTAATTCCACAAACATTCAGTTACAGTACTAGACTGGTAGGTATACTTCCAGACAGAGCCTTGGACCTTGATGCTACAGTATATATCATCGAGACAGGCTTTGCCTAATCGTGATGTACACTCCATAGACAAAAGCTGATAGAGGGTCACTATTTCAAGCAGTTCAACCCTTTTTACATACCTCCCATTTGGTCGTGTGGGGTGGGGACTTTAATTGCAGGTTGACTAGGACAGATAGAGGTCTCCTGACAGATAAGATCTTTTCAGACTCCAATTGCTTAAATATGATCATACAAATGGCATCCTTTATGGACGACTATTGTGCCCAGCATCCTACTGGGGGAAGAACATACTTCTGAGGTGCACTGTCCATATGTAAAGATTACCTCTTTGTCTCTCAACTGATGATGATGGTGACAGCACACACATATAATACAGATTATTGGGATCACAAGTTACTTTCATGTCAGCTGACCTGGATGGATGCCCCAACACATGGCAAAGGTCCTTGGAAACTAAACATGGCTGTCTTGCAGGACCCACAGTTGTTAAACAAATGGACATCACTGTGGACTGTTCGCAACTCAGTGCGGTGTCTGTATGACACCTTGGCTGAGTGGTGGACGGACATTAAACTTGACTTCCATAGATACATAGGTACATAGATACATAGACAGTGTCAGCAGATAAGGGCCTATGGCCCACCCAGTCTGCCCATTTGAGCTTGTAAGTTCAGTTTATTTTCCTAGAAGTCTGTTGCCCCTTACCCCTGACCTCCAGAATTCCTTTATGTCTATCCCATGCATTCTTAAATCCCGTGATTGTTTCAGCCCCCACCACTTCCTATGGCAGGGTGTTCCACTTGTCCATCACCCGCTCTGTGAAGAAATTCTTTCTCACGTTTCCTCTGAATCATCCTCCCTCCAACTTCATCCCATGCCCTCTAGTCCTGGAACATCTTTTTCGCTTAAAAATAGTATTTTCCTGCACCCTGTTCCTCCCTGCAAGATACTTGTATGTCTCTATCATATCCCCTCTCTCCCTCCTCTCCTCCAGGGAATACATGTTCAGTTCCTTCAACCTGTCTTCATAGGACTTGTGATGCAATCCATGAACCTTCTCTACCCTGTCTATGTCCTTACGTAGGTATGGTCTCCAGAACTGTACACTGTACTCCAGGTGGGGCCTCACTAGTGTCTTGTATAGTGGAATTATGACCTCCCTTTTCCTGCTGGTGATGCCCCTGCCTATACATCCCAGCATCCTATTTGCTTTACCTGCTGCCTTGTCACACTGTTTCCCTACCTTGAGGTCATCAGAGATGACAACCCCAAGGCCCCTTTCCTGCTTGGTGCATGCTATATCCTCACCCCCCAACTGATATATTGTGCCAGGGTTTTTGTGTCCCATATGCATTATCTTGTACTTCTTTGCATTGAATTTCAACTGCCAAAACTTCCAGTCATTATTTCAGCATTGTACTGGTTCTAAAGCAATGGACAGTTATTTGAGATATTTGTCTAGGAGAGATCAGCTACAGAAGATATATGCAATGGCTGAACACACAGGTTTGGATTATAGTTCACAGGTCCACTCCCTACAGATGGAGATGAAACAGTTGCAATATGACCGTGTGCAATCCTTGCACCAGGAAATGTGTTTTGGCACACAGTGCTCTTCCCAAAGTTTTAGCCCTTTTAAGGACTGCAGAAGCAGAGTGGACAGTATATCCATGAGATCACTGTATGATGATACAGGACAATTAGTTCACACAGGCAGTGTCATTTCTCAAGTGGCTTTGTCATTTACAAAGTCTGTCTTTTCCTCAGCCCCACAGGGCCCAATGGACTGGTCCTTTTTGTCCAGCCTGTTCATCTTGACCTTATCTATGACCGATGCTCAGTCTTTGGTGGACCCAATTTCTGCAGCAGAGGTTTTAGGAGGCATTTTCTCACTGACATCAAACACAGCACCAGGCCTAGATGGTCTGAGTCCAGAGTTTTACAAACATTATAAGGAAACCATGGCTCCAGTGTTGGCAGCAGTATTCAATGACTGCCTTATCAAAGAAGTTTCTCCTGCACCCTTGTCCCAGACTTTGCTTGTCTACATTTTTAAGAAAGAAAATAAGGCTGACCCTGCACAACTGGAGACCATTGAGCCTCTTAAATGTGGATTATAAGATCCTAGCCAAAATCTTGGTGGCCCAATTGAGCAGGACAGCTTCCCTATTGATCAGCCCATTTCAAACCTGTGCTATACCTAGGAGAAGAATCCAGGATAACTTGCTTATTTTGAGAGCACTGTTCGTCCAGGGAATGGAACAAGACTTGGGGCTATGTGCTTAGCTTGGATCAGGAAAAGGTCTTGGACCTCTCATGATTAACTTTTAGGGTCTTACATGTTTTTGGCCTTCCACCTTGGTTTGTGAGATGGATCCACTACTTGTATAGCCAAGCCATGGTCAGCCCCTTAATTAATGGTTGGCTGGGGACACCCTGAGCTGTCTCCTATAAATCTGCTTGGACCCTCTCTTAAGACACATACTGTACATGCCTGTCCATCCCTATAAGGGTTACATCTGACCCCATTAGAACCTCCCATGAAGGTTTTAGGTTATGCAAAAGATGTGGTTGTCTTCTGTAGCACAGTGAATGAAGGGACGGCTCTGTGCCAAGTGCTGGATGCTTATTCAGCTGTGTCCACCTCCAGTATCAATTATGTAAAGAGTAGAGGATACCATTTGGATGGGATGACACCTACACAACAAATGGGTATAGCCTCTATTCCAATTCTGATGACTGACATTAAAATATTAGGTATATGGTATGGTGACACTGACATGGCAGTTCTAAGCTGGGAGCCTTGCATACAGAAAGCATTGTCTAAGGTGTATAAATGGAATGAGACCTGAAAGTCAAAATTAAAAAGAATAATGCTGATCAAGACTTTCTTAGTGCCAGTTTTCTTATTTATCACTTATGTCTCCCCTCCCAATCTTGACATGAAATTACAGAATACAGTGGGGGGTTCATCTAGTTGAGGGCGTCACGTATAAATCAAAGTTTTGGCGGGGGCTTGACATGTTGAATCCCTAGTTTATTTTAGCATTTTTCTCTCTACTAACATTTCCCCAGTTTTGCGTCATGCCCCGACTCTTTTGGCTCCTGCAGTATAGGAGTGAGTTGAAGTCTACCTCCCGGAGTGGCAGTTCACAAGTCTCAGGGTCATTTGTAAACCCACGTTTGTCCAGACTATATGATTGTGAGTTTTTTGAAGATAAAAAATAGGAACTTTCCTATGGTGCAGTATTAATAGCCACGCGGAAATCACTCTTTAAGTTTATTTTGATGGAACATTTTAGTACAGATTTTGCATTTCCACAATGTCCAGTGGCAGATAAGGCCACAGTCCTCAGACAGCTGAATAACTCCAGATTGCCCCCCTTTTATCTGGGACTTGGTTTGGCTGAGTAGCCATAATAAGCTAGGTGTCCACAATTCTCGCAAGCTTATAGCGGTTGCAGATCACTATTGTCTTAGACCTGGTAGAGACCCCATTTTTGAAACTCAAGAGCACCTGTTTGTGCACTGCCTGTATGTACAACAGTTTTGGTCTTATGTCCCAAGTCGGTGGAATGATCCTCGATTCCTTTCCCGTACATATCAGGAACTGGTACTGGGTATCTTTTCCCAAGTCTGGGCTTCCATAGAAACCTCTTCTGCAAATTTTGTTTGCCCCTTTGTAAAGATTACCTATGCAAGGCACAGTGCTCATGGGTCCTTCAACAGAAGTTGGTTTCTCATCAATAATTGTTTGTAAACATACAGCTGAAATTCTACAAGGTCTATGACAAAGATAAGTGGTCTTGTCTGCATCATGAGTTCCATAGGATTTGGGACTCTTGCATCTCGTACCTATAATTTTGCCTTATACAGTACCTCTCAGCCTTGACATGATTACTCCTAGTTTTGCTATCTGATTCTTGGTTTGTTTTATCTTGCATCCTTTTTCTATTTTTTCTTCATTGGGGCTTGTTTCTATGCAGTAATAGATCCTTATTTTCTTTTATTGCAGTCCTTTTCTTGTATATCTCTGTATACTCTACTGTATTAATTATACTGTGAATTTATTTGCATTTCCTTGTTTTCTGACACAATAAAAATTCCCTTACTCTTGTTGAGAAGTGCCATGGGACCTTTAATGTCCACCTGAACAACCACCAGAACAAGCAGATGGGACCTCAGTTTAACATCTCATCCAAAACTGTATGGAAACTGGTTAAGGGACAGAAAACAGAGGGTCTTGGGAAATGGAACCCAATCAGAGGAAAGGGAAGTGACCAGTGGGGCACCTCAAGGGTCAGTTCTGGGGCCAGCCTCTTGAATGTCTTCATCAGTGACATTGCAGATGGGTTAGAGGGAAAGGTTGCCTGTTTGCAGATGACACCAAGATCTGCAACAGGGTGGATACCCCAGAGGGGGTGGAAAGGATGAGAAAGGACCTGGAACGGTTGGAGAGATGGTCAGAGGTGTGGCAAATAAGGTTTAATGCAAATAAGTGCAAAATCATGCGCGTGGAGAGTAGGAAGCCTTGAGCAAGCTACAGGTTGGGAGGAGAGCTGTTGGCAGTTATTAAGGAGGAGAGGGACTCGGGGGGTCATAATCACAGATGACCTGAAGGCTACAAGACAGATGGCCAAGGTGGTAGGGAAGGCCTCTGGGATGTTGGGGTGCATTGGAATAGGAATCACAAGCCAAAGGAGGGAGGTAATTGTTCCACTGTGAGGCCTCACCTTGAGTATTGTGTCCAGTTCTGGAGGCCACATCTTTGTAAGGACAGTGACAAAATAGAGACTGTGCAGAGGACAGTGACCAAAATGGTGAAGGGTTCACATCACAAGCCTTGTGAGCAAAGAGTCAGATACCTCAATTTGTACATGCCGGAGCAAAGGAGGGAGAGAGCTGACATGATAGAAATGTTCAAATACCTCAAGGGCATGAACAAGATGAAAGGGGACAACATATTCCAGTTAAAAAGTAGTGCCAGAACTAAAGGACGTGACATGAAACTGATGGTTGGTGGCAAAAGGGGAAATGTCAGGAAATTATTTTTTACAGGGAGGGTGGTGGCTGCATGGAATAGCCTGCCCCAGAAAGTGGTGACCACCTGTACAGTGACAGGCTTCAAACATGCATGAGGCAGGTATAAAGGAATATTAGAAATAGGAAGAAAAAGATAAAGCCAGTGACCAGATAGGGTCACAGGCTGCTTCATCAGGTAGCATAAACAGGCAGACTGGATGGGCCTGGCAGTCCTTATCTGCTGGCAGTATTTATGTGTCTATGTACCTATGAAAGACGGCACATCAGAAGCACAGCCCCCCATGATGCACTACAGTGTCAGTACTGGAATTTATCCTAAGTTCCCAGTGCGAGGCTAGAACCTACAATCTTCTGGCCTCAGAGGCTAGTGTGCTACCTGCAGAGCCACTGACACTACAATAATTCTGTAATAAAGAATTCAAGGGCCAAGTCAATGTTAGGTCATGCATCCATCAGGAATATTACTGCTGGATCACAAGGACACTAGCAGTACATTTTGTAGTTGACTTTTTTCAACATATCCCTTTCTGTACATTTTTACTCCAGGGAGATACATGTAGTAATTTCTGTAGGCCCTCCTTCCCCTGCTGTCTGTGCCATCTTTGGGCTGTGAGGGTCTTTCACAGTTTTTAATGCTTATGGCTGCAGTGGGTGGAGCCCTGTAGACATCTTTCAATCAAAAAAGGACTCACACTCTGAACAAACAACAGTTTAGGAGTTACATCACAATCGTTTCCATGGTCTGTGAAGCATTCCACTGTGTCAATGCAGTCTTCTGATAGGCACTATTTTGCTGTCATCCTGAGGTCCCGTTTGTGCTGTTTCCTCACCACCACTTTGGCTTGAGTCCTTCCTAGTGTTTCAGCCTCCATCTGGCCCCACATAATGTTTCTCCTTGCAAAGAGGGGCCAGAGGAGCAGAGATGTGGAACCACTTGCAGTTGTACCAAGAACGTGCAAGCTGGTGGTCTGTGCATGCGCATTGGTGAGCATCTGTTTTCTTGATGTAATAGTGGCATATCAGGAGCTCCCCATGTACTTCTGGATCCCAAAATCACTTATTTGGGGTCTGGAGACATGAGGGCTGTGGTGCAGAACCTGCAAAACTATTTGTTTAAGGAGTGCCAATGACCGCTCTGGAACTGAATATATACATATATACATTTTGAGCTTCTCGTGAATATTAATGAGCCTGGCAGGGTTCATTAATATTCATGAGCAGATCATCACTATGTATATATTCAGCCAAAGAGTGGTCATTGGCACTCTTTAAACAAATAGTTTTGCAGCTTCTGCACTGCAGCCCTCACATCTTTGGACCCCAAATAAGTGATCCTGGGGTCTGGGAGCTGCTGTTGTGGCAAGAAAATGGGTGCATGCCAATGCACATGCACAGATTGCCAGCTCACACATTCTTAGTGTAGCTGCAAGCAGTTCTGTGTCTCTGCTCCTCCAGCCCCTCTGCAGTGACCTCAGCTGCAGCTGTATCAGCTCTGACCAGAGTTTATTATATCAACTGTGACTGTGTCCTGGCTATATGGAGATCCTGCACCAAGTAGGTGATTTTGTCACCTGCCAGAACCAACATTCTATTAAATGCCTGATCTCCTCTGGACTAGCTCTGCCTTTAGCCCACCCTCACCACCAACATGTGGATAGTGGACGGAAGTTACTGCTTATCTGGGATATCTGAGTTCCTGATCCCACTATCACTAAATGACTGCATTTCGGATACTTAATTCAGATATTCTGCACTTTACATTTTACCAATGTATACCACATTATTTCAGTAAGAAGCAACCATAGTGGTGGTGACTACTGCCTTGTCGACGGTAGTCCAAAGTATAGTATGGACATGATACTATCTATCTGACGTGTAATAAACTGTTCAGAAGAAACACAAAGAACATATCTATTTCTAACTCTTTAGAAATTCCAGCAAGTATCTGTAGTGTCAGTGACAGATGTTTGACACCCCTAGTGTAGAGGACCTAGCACTATATCCCCCTATCAGTGCCAAACAATTTGGGGTTGCCACTAATCCACATGACTGGACTCAAAACACTAAATTGTTTCATTTGGTCCATATAATAAAACTACTGAAACACAGGAGAGCAAGGTATGCAAAATTAAAATATTTCAGTAGACAGGTAAATATTTAGAGTTTTATACATTCAAGTCCAGTGTTAACACAGCTTCAGCTTGCCATTGTCATCCCATTTGAGAAATGACCTATTGTTACAATAACTTCAGTATAGTCTCTTTCTTTCTCCATCACATAACACAGCACTACTACAGGCTACATTCCCATGTCTACCATGAACAAAACAGAATGTTTTCATTGAATTAAGTTCAAACTTAAGTCTTGATTAGAAATTAAATAATTAACTGTTGTTACTTTGACAATAGTCCCAAAGCCCCAGAAGTCAAAACTATGCAATGGTGATAAATTATATGATCATGTGTCCATGTAACTAGCTAAGGAGTTACAGCACAGTTAACTATACAGTGCATGTAGTAATATTTAATTCTGAAAATAAACAATTACCTGTTGTCACTATGACCAGGGTCCCTTATCCCTGTAGTCAAAAGGCCAGATGTCACAACATTACATCCCCTATATGCCCTGCACAATGACTGTAAATAGTACAGAGAAGATACACTGTTCTCCATCCTCTGCTGATTGAACAGCTCCGATCTACTGGGCTCTCTCCTGACACTACAACTTGGTTCAATAGTTACTTGGAAAATTGGTCACAAAGAGTAAAAATTGTGGGTATTCTCTCCAGCGCTAAACTAGTCCACTCTGGAGTCCTCCAGGGGTCTATACTGGGCCCTTTACTTTTCAGCCTTTTCCTGAACACCCTCCTGCAATTTGGCCCTGAACAGCTCATCCTATATGCTGATGATACAGTAATCTTCACCTCCCACAAGGACCCTGAACCCCTACAACACAACCTGCAGCAAGGGTTCATCTCTATGGAAAACTGGTTTAGTAAGCATAAGCTGGTCCTAAACCATAAAAAAACAAGGCAATGCTCTTCAACAGCCCTCACAACAAGTATAGGCTACACTCCCTCTCCGTTACGACCAGCATTGGAAACACCCTTGAGCAGGTGTAGTCATTTAAACACATTGGGATATCTCTGGACTCAAATCTATCCTATGGTGCCCACATTGACTGTGTTGCCAAAGCTGCAAATATGCGTTTAGGCCTACTGTACCGGCACAGACAACATCTTACATCAGAAGCTTTGAAGGTCGCTCTCCAGAGCTCCGTGGTCTCCATCATTGACTATGGCCTGATCATCTGTGGCTCTGCTTCAGCTACTGCTGTCAGATGAATATTGACATCACTCAATAAGGCCTGTTGGCTCATCTCTGGTTCCCACCATCTAACACATACATGTGACCTTTATGCACAAACTGGATGACTTCAACTATCCAACCACATTAAGCATCTAACCTGCACTATGGCAAAGAAAGTAACCATGGGCCTCGCACCCCCTGGAGTCCAAGCCTTACTGTGACCAAGCCTGAATCCTCACAACACCAGGGGATCTGAAACTCAGCTCCTCCAGGTTCCCTGCTTTCGCACCACCCAGGGCCAAAGATCTTTTGCTCATAGGGAGCCTAGCTGGCTGAATGGTCTCAGCCCTGGCATCTCCTCCACTCCCAAACTTGGCTCATTCAAATCCAGGCTCCACCTGTATCTCACTGCCTCTAGCTCCTGTGACTGCTACATATAGTCAGCCCTACCTACCATTCACCAAGTCTCTCCATGCTCCTCCTTCCTAGCTCTTATTATCCTGTTCTTCCCTTTTTGTCCCAATTCCCCCCCTTGCCATATCTCCCCTTCCCCTTCCGTCCACTAGCACTTCCTCATTTTATGATGACAATGCCACTGTCTGCTCCAACCTCTGTGAAGTTGACAATGCCTCTGTCTGCTCCTACCTCCTCTTGTGTACCCCCTTCACTTGAGTCCCTCTCTCCCACCTCTCCTCTTCAATCCTGTTTTCTACCCTGGTCTTCCTCTATGCTATCTCACTCAAGTACAACTAATTCTGACTACAGCATTGTTTTACTTCCATTTTTAACATTTTATGTCCTTATTTTCTGCATTGTACTGTAACTACAGCATTGTTTCACTTCCATTCTTAACATTATACAGTCGTGGCCAAGAATATTGGCGCCCTTGCACTTTTTCAAATAACTCACAGATTCCTCTAAACATAAGTTGAAATTAACAACAGTACAGTATTTGGTCTCCACAATTCTTTATTTCTCTGTTAATATTACAGAACCTTTGTTTTTGTTCAGAATTTAATATATCCTTTTAAATCAGAAAATGAAAAGAAATGGCATTGACAAAATTATTGACACCCTAGACTTAATATTTGGTAGCACAGCCTTTGGTCAAAATAACTGCAATCAACCGCTTCCTATAGCCATGGATGAGCTTCCTGCACCTCTCTACTGGCAGTTTGGCCCACTCTTCTTGTGCAAACTGCTCCAGTTCTCCCAGATTTGTAGGGTGCCTTCTCCCAACTGCTGTTTTCAGATCTCTTCCACAGATTTTCAATGGGATTTAGATCTGGACTCATTGCTGGCCACTTCAGAACAGTCCAGCGTCTTGTCTTGAACCATTCCTGGGTGCTTTTTGAAGTGTGTTTGGGGTAATTGTCCTGCTGGAAGACCCATGACCTTCGATGGAGACCCAGCTTTCTGACACTGGGTTCAACATTGCGCTCCAAAATGGCCTGGTAATCTCCAGATTTCATGATGCCATGCACACGTTCAAGGCACCCAGTGCCAGAGGCAGCACAGCAACCCCAAAACATCACTGAACCTCCTCCATGTTTGACTGTAGGGAAGGTGTTCTTTTTCTTTGAAGGCTTTATTTTGTTTTCTGTAAACATAGCAATGATGTGCTTTACCAAAAAGCTCTAATTTGGTCTTATCTGTCCACAGGACATTCTCCCAGAAGGATTTTGGCTTGTTCAGGTGTGTTTTGACAAACCCCAGTTTCTTATGTCTCTCTCTCAGCAGTGGGGTCCTCCTGGGCCTCCTACCATATAACCCCCTTTAATTGAGTTGGCGACGGATGGTGCGAGTTGAAACTGTCGTACCTTGTGTCTGAAGGTCAGCTTGAATCTGTTTGGCAGTTGATCGAGGTGCTTTCTCCACCATTTGAACAATCCTGCACTGCAATCTTCTATCAAGTTTTCTCTTGCGGCCACGTCCAGGGAGGTTGGCTACAGTGCCATGGGCCTTAAACATCCTGATAACATTACGTATGGAGGAAACAGGAACATCAAGGTCTGTGGAGATTGATTTGTAGCCTTGAGATTGTCCATGCTTGGCTACAATCTTCTGTCTGATCTCCTCAGACAATTCTCTGGCTGTCTTTCTTTTCTCCATGCTCATTGCGGTGCACACAGTGACACAAAACAGGAGAACTAGTCCTTTTCTCTATTCAAACTGGTTGAATGAGTGATTTTTATATTGCAGGCACCTGCAACTCACCACAGGTGGGTTCAATTCCAAAATGAAGAATCACCTGCTTGAAATCTAATTATTTCTAACTATTTCTAAAAGGTGCCAGTAATTTTGTCCAGGCCATTTAAGGATTTCTGTGTGGAATAAGATAAGACTTCATAAATTTTTCTGCTTTTTGTGTTTTATTCCACTGCAAACCAAAGAAATACATATGTGGATACCAAAATATTTTTTAATTTCAACAATTTTCCAGAAGGAATGGTGCATTATTAGAAAAAACTGCAAGGGTGCCAATATTTTTGGCCACGACTGTATGTCCTTATTCTTTGTATTGTACTGTAAATGATGTGGAACCTTTGTAAAAGAGCCTTGGCTCAAAGGTATTTGTAATCCTAGACATATATACATACATACATAAATAAATAAATAAAATAAACAATGTCAAGACTGCAGGGAATGTTTAAACATTTTATCATTAATAAATAGAATAGTTCATAAGTTTTGACTGTGACTATAACATTCTGACAGGCGCAAAAGAAACACAGTGTAATTTCCCTAACTGTCTCTATATTGTGTCATTCTGGTATCCTTTGCAATTACTTAAAAGGAACACAATGAAATCTTTCCATTTTCAATGGACCCTTATTTCACTCAAAACACTAATCTATTGTAGAACCAATCTGATTGCAAAAATGTATCGATTAACATTGCCAATACAAATTCAGACATGGTCATATAGTTCCAAAATTTTATTTCATTCATGAGGTTTAAACACCCCGGCCTAGATATTCAAAAGGGCTGCGCCATGCGCAATAGGGTTACGCCAACGCAAGTCCGAAAATGCGCCATTCTGCGATATTCAGCGGGAGGCAGTTGTGCCCCTCAAATCACACTGAGCAATAGCTCAATGATAAAAATGTATGCTAACTGAAGGGAGGAACCATGCATAAATGGCGCAGTGCGATATTTAACAACATGCGCCATGCGCAATAGGGGAGCAAGCAGAAGTTGCGCCATAGTGGAAATGAACCAAAATAAAAAGGAACAAGGGAGAGGTGCAAGAACACTACAGGGAAGTCACAAGTTGCTGAACTATAGCCAGCCACAAAGGCAACACACACACACAGGGCAGGACAGTGAAAGGGCACCTGGAACCCACAGGCTCAGGGAAGGTGTGGGGAGCCACAGACACAGTGCAGAAGGGGGAAGTGCCACACAGCATGAGGCCAGCACAGTCAGGTGTTCCCAGTGCAGGGGAAGTAGCAGCCAGGACAGTGGGGCGAACACAGAAACAGCTGCTGGGGGGGGGGAACACAAGCCAGGGACATGGCCAGTGCCACCATCCAGATGGAGGCAGTAATGAGGGGGGTGAGAAGGCGGGCAGCAGGGGGGCGTGGCCATGGAAGGGCCCGTCAGTGGTATGCCCCCAACAGGCAGTACCGAGCCCGCACCAGCTTCGATCTGTACAGTGATACTGAGATCGTGGGCCGGTACCACCTGAATCAGGCAATTCTGAGGTGGCTGTGTGAGCTGTGCAGTGATGTGATGCAGGCACCCACACGACGGAGCCATGCTCTGTCAGTGGAGACTAAAGTGACAGCTTGCATGTGCTTGCTTGCCACGGGTACCTTCCAGAGACCAGCAGGGGACACCATAGGCGTAACCCAGTCGGCCGCGTCACGCCACCTCACCCAATTCCTCAGCGCACTGCTGCCACATGCTGCAGAGTACATCCATTTCCCCAGCACACCAGCGGAGTGCACAGCAAACATACAGGAGTTCCACAGGGTAGCACGGATGCCTGGTGTGCTAGGGCCAATAGACTGCACCCATGTGGCCATCCGCACACCACCTGGCCCCGAGGGGGCTGCATACATGAATCGCAAGGGCTATGCTAGCATCAACTACCAGCTGGTGTGCGATGCCAGGGGGCGCATAATAAATGTCTGTGCCACGCACCCTGGGGGAGCACATGATGCCTTCATCTGGCACCAGTCAGCACTGTGCCACAGATTTGAGAGTGGGGACATCCCCACTGGCCACTTAGTGGGTGAGTATGCAAACCACACGGACAAACATAGGGCTTGGGAGGGGCATGGTCAGAGGTGACATGGGTAGTGGCCTACATGGCCTGGGGCAGGGCGATGTTGATCACCAAACTAACCTCCACCCTCTACACACAGGTGACAGTGGATACCCACTCTGTCCTTGGCTGCTCACACCATACCGTCGGCCCACAACCCCATCGCAACAACGCTACAATGAGGTACACACCACCACACGTAATGTCATTGAGTGGGTGTTTGGGATGCTGAGGGCACATTTCCGTTGCCTGGACACCTCCGGCAGTGCCCTACAGTACAGCCCCTCAAAGGTCTGCGGGCTATTCCTGGCCTGTTGCATCCTGCACAACATGGCCAACGAATGTGGGATAGCCGTACAGGTCATAGAGGGGGACAGCGATGGGGACGATGAGGATGCCGGTGACATTGGTGATGGGCAGCCCCCCCTTGGGTGATGGGACCCCCGACTGCTCCAGCTGGCACAGCTGCACTGGGACACCATCACTGAGGAGCACTTCAGCCAACCCAGGTAAGTCATGAAGCCATGTGAAACCACCAGTGGCAAAGGCACAACCCGCAGACATGCATGGACACACACCAGGGGTGAATGCCATCAAGGGAAGTGGCTGGGCATGGAACCACCCACACCACCAGGGATGGGTGAGGTCTAACATGACACGCGGACAGACAGACACACACACACACACACACACACACACACAACTCACCAGACATGCACAAAGGGTAGGAGACACACCGATCCAGAATGCCACCCCTAGCCACACACATGTCCACAGACCACCACACCCACTGCCTGTCATTGTGCATGTGTCAGACGCTGGGCACCATTGCACATTGGCGTACAGTGCATTGCAGGCATCATCATGCACACACAACTGCAGACAGCAGTCAGGAGGGTGTGCAGATGGACTGTGTGTGTGCGTGCAGGGCCAGGTACCCACCCGTGCATTGCCCGCTGAATGACACAATGCACACAGGGCAGCATCAGACAGTAGCCGCGCTGGGAGACAGATCAGTCATGCGTGGGCAGCCCCGCCAAGACCTGCCAGCACTGACAGGCTGACCACTGGCCTCATGGGGTGGCACCGATGGTCCCCAAGGGGTTTCACTGCGTGAACGCGACCGTGCTCATGCAGGGGTCTTCAGCACATAGAACATGCCTGTGCCAGGTGTGCTTGGGATGCCCACAGCTGAACCCGGTGTTGACAAGGATGGTGTCGCACGACGCAGGGAACAGGGGGTGGACATTGCACTGCGCGGTGTCTGCGATGCATGGGCAAATAACTGTGTGCCCCCTGTGGCCATGGCAGCTGTGATTGTATGTGTCAGCCTGTCAGTGGCAGCGGCCACATCCTCCCACATCCGGTCCATCCCTGCCAGGAGCAGAGTGGTTTCTCTGCTGCGACGCTCCTCTGCCCACTCCAGAGCCACACTCAGTGCATCCACCACCGTCACAAGCTGCATCTGCTGATTGACTGATGCTTGCAGTATGTGGGTGTGCTCATCCAAGAGGTCATCTGCCTGATCAGCATGCCGTCCCTCAGGATGTGCACAGCCCTGATGCTCAGCACCCCTTGAGGATGGGCGCTGCACACCAGGGCCAGGCCTGGGCATGTCCACAGGTGGTGCACTGATGCCGCCCCCTGACACTGTACCCCCAAGACAATTGGCTGACTGCTGATGCTGCCCCTCTGGCTGCCACTCCCCAGGGCTCAATGGTGCCACCGCAGTGGCCACAACAGTCCCACTGTCCTGTACACACACACCAGTGCTGCCCCACCGGTGCTGACGGGCACAGGCTGAGACTGTGATGACACGCAGGCCTCCATGGTGGCACCACCCACAGCCATGGCTGCGATGTTACCTGCTGTGTGGCCATCCTGTGGCACACACGTGTCACTGTCCATGATGTTAGCGACATCATCATCGGTGACGGATGTGGCACCAGTCCGAGTCCCAGCATGCCGGCATCCATGGATGCTGGCATGCTGGGACACGGGCAGGGCCTCCTCCGCACCTGCTCCAACAATATTAGTCTGGACATACAGGCGGGCCCACTGTTGCACTGAGCCGCATATTCCTGTGGAGGTGGATGGGTCCTCCTCCATCTCCATCTGACCGGCCTAAGTGGAGAGACCCACCACCGCTGACCCATGCAGATGCTCAGGAGCTGTAAGGGAAAGCAAAGTCACATTACTACATGTCACCTACCCTGTCCCCCCCAATAGACAGACCATGACCTACCATGCAGTGACAGGCTACCGCCCATCTGGAATCCACCACCCGGAAGACCCTCAATGTCACAATGCTGCATGCTGCCAGCAACCCTCTCCTCCTGTGGGGTCAGTTGTAGCACCTCCAGCTGTCCCCCACCTGTCACAGACTGTGCTGCCCTGATGGCAGCCACCTTCTCCTTAATCCTCCTCCAGTTTGTGCCCATCTTCTTCTTGCACTCCTGCATGGAGTGCTGGTGGCTGCCATGCAGGTTTACAGCACACACCACCTCCTCCCATGCAGCAGCACAGGCCTGTGGTGTTCCCTGGCATCCACTGAGAAGCGGCTCCTGGTCTAGGTAGGCCTCGAACAGGGCATCTGTCTCGGCCTTGGTGAAATTTGGCCTCCTCCTCCTCCCACAACTCTGTTCCTCTTCCTCCACAACTCGCTCAGTCATGATTCATCCTGTGAGAAAGACAGGTGTTACCTGTGACTGTGCAGTCCCATGCATGTCCCAAAATCCACAGTCCACACTCCCAAACAGCATGCAACTCACCAATAGACTGCAGTAACCGACTATGGCCAGTGCAGCCCAATGTCGCACTTTTATAGCGCAACCCATGCAAATGAGGTGAGGCACATCTTTAAGTGGATGCAAATGCAGTGACTGCGCCATTGAATGGCTGATTAGCTGATTTGCATATGACGGCTGAATATCGCGCTTTTGCGCTTTGCGCAATTGTGTTGAACGTGCTGAGCCAAGGGCGCAGTTCTGTGACATGCACAGTACACACCTAACTGCGCATGCCCGGGTTGATGATGCAGGTGCCTGCCATGCTGCTGACATGCTGTGCATGGGAGGCAATGCAGGGCATGGCCACCATTGCGCCAGTGGTGCTACAGCGCTGTTCACCTATATGGCGCTATGGCACTGGGTCATCGTAGGCGCACTGGGGCAACAGCACGGTAGGCCACAGGAGGTGGCACACAGGCACCCAATCACGCTAGATGCATTGGGTTCCAATTGCACTGTGGCTGTCCGTGCGCCAGAGACCCTTGACCCTGTGCCCAAGCTTTGCCCCCTAGGTGCTATGTGTCAGGCATGGGTGCACCACTATCACGCTGTTCGGTGACAGCATGATAGGGAATAGCAGCGCTGTACCACGCAGCATCTGCATGTGGCGGAACCGTGCTGCACAGCCCCATTTTAACTTAACCGGGCAATAGAGATGGCACGGAGGAGAGCAGCACAGTGGATCCAGGTAGAGATGGCAAACTTGGTTGCCATTGTGGAGCCACTTGTTGGCCCACTATTTGGTGATGCACCCCTGGACAGGTCCAGGAGTCAGGTGTGGCAGAAGGTGGCCGATGCCCTGGAGGAGGCCACCGGTATGGGGTGGATGGCAGAGCAGTGCTGCCACAGATATGGGGACCTGAGGCGGAGGGACCTGGACCTGCTTGCCCGCCTGTGGGCACGTGCCAGGAGGGGCACGGTATCACAGCCAGGTAGATGCAACATCCATACACTTTTATCTTCCATACGGGTATCACGGTTGCATGTGTCCGGCACATGGGGGGGAACATCTGGTGTTGGCCATGGCAGCGGGACATGGCTACCATCCATTGACACCACTGCCATGCACGCAACTTGTTACAGTCAGCACTGTCCAGTGGCACTGCATGTCTGGGAGTCCATCAATGGTTGTCCATGCATGCACCGGTTACCTGGCTGTGCCACTGCCTTCGCACCACATAGCCATGTCACTGAACAGCCATGGTGGTGCTGTGCAGGACTTGGCCATGGGTGTGTGCAGTGGTCCACATTGCTGTGTGCACCTGGGTGGGTAGATCTTGTGGACGCGATCACTGTGGGTGGTCACACACCATCACAGAGGCATGTCCCATGGCCATATGCCATGCACAGTGGGTGGGCTGCATGGGGCTGTGCATTCACACCTATTGACTCTGCTCCCTTGTCCTAGGTGGACAGCAGTTGCAGGTCATCTGGCAGACACTTCGGGAGATACTGCAGGTGGCCAGGGCCTCCCTGGAGTTATTGCAGCGGATAGACTGTGTGGGAGTCCGACGGAGGCATGGTGGGAGAAGCAGCCAGATCGGGGAGTGGAGCTCCCGCTGAGCATACTTATGCCCCTGATTTTTTCAACCCCCCTGGACCCACCCTCACACCCCTCCTTCCCGCTACCATTTGTTCACCCCTGCCCCTTACCCACCCCCACCTTGTTTGTGGCCTTCCCCCCAACCTTTTGTAAATATATGTAAATAGTTTTGTGTGATTTTTTACAATACATTGGCTTTGATATTCCTAATGTGGTGGTCTCTGTTTTGCAGTGGGCTATAGGTGCTCAGCTGCAGTGGTGTGTGTGGTGTCAGGGGTGGTGCAGTCATGTGCATGTGTGTGTGTCCATGGGGAAGTGACTATGGTGTGGGAGTAGCTATCAGTCACTTCCTGTGGTGTGTGTGTGTGTGTTGTTCCCTGTGCACTGTATGACTGTGTGCAGTGGTCCATGGTGCATGCTCTGTGTCCATGGCGCACCTGTCAGCCCATCCATGGCCTGTGCAGCTGACACCCTTGCATGTCTGTGACCTGCACAGTCCGTTGGCATGTCAGTGGTGGCTATCCATGCAGGACAGGCACTGTACCCATCACAATGCCGGGTTGCCTCCTGTCACTGGTGTGGTGCATGTCTGCCTCGGTTGGCACTGTGGCCTCCGCTGTTGTTGCCCCACCTCCATGCTGTGGCTTCTGCATGTTGCAGGGGATGTGCACCACTGTCTGTCACTTGTGCTCCGGGCAAATGCTGGTGGAATACAGCTCCACAGTGCCTGCGCAGGGTGGCTGGCACTCCTGTGCCATGAAGGAGTGCTGGCCGTGTGTACACAGTTTCCATGGGCACACGCTGGGGGCTTGGTTGCCCCGCTACTGTGTCCCTGTGTTGGTGTTCCCTTGGGTATGGGTGGGTGTTTGTCCATGCACTGTGTTGCATCCGGTGTGGTGCATGCTTCCATGCACCACTGTGGGTGTCTGCGCTGGCTGTTGTGGCCAGTGTTGGGTCAGGGTGTGTCCTTGGGAGGGTGTGCAGGGTGCTGTACCACTGATGGTGGGGTCCGGGGCATGCCCTGTCATGTGTGGGGTACCTCGTGTGTCGACGCATGGTCAGTCTCTCAGCTGTACCTCGGGGGGATGTGCATGGTGGCACTGTGTATGCAGTCGTTGCATCGCTGTGTGCTGCCACCCGCTAATGGGTGCTCTTGGTGGGGCTTCCTTGCATGGTTCTGTAGTGCACAGGGTTGCATTGTCACAGTGGGGGTGCTGGCATGCATGGGGTATCCTGCACTGGTGGACGCTGCTCCTGGGCAGGGTGTCTGGGGGTCACAGTGCAGGGTGTGCTCTGCATTGGTGGGATGGTGCGGCATGGGGTGGTCAGCCCTCCTTGTGTGCCAGTCACAGCTTGCCAGGGGGTGTGATGGGGCACCATGGCCCAGCTGTGGATTGGTTACTGGTCTCCATGGGCCAGTGGTTATTCCAGCCCTCCCCCAGTTGTGCAGTGCATGGGTTGTGGGGGGTCGATGTCTGTTCTGCTGTGTGTCCCTCTGCCCATCTGTGGCATGGGTGGTGGGCCCCTGCATCCCTGGTTGTGCTGTTGCATTGCTGCCCTGCTGCTGGGGGGCATCCCTGGTTGTGCTATGGCGCATCTGGACTGCTCAGCTGAACATCCCTTGTTGCACTACGGCGCATCAGATATGCTCAGCTTCACCTCCCTAGTTGTGCTATGGTGCAGGTGGTGCGATATTCAGTCATCAGCTGTAGGCGCATCTTGGCCTGCGCAGTTTTTTAATATCGCGCCTCTTGCACATGGGCACAATGGACTTGCGCTTGCTCCTGCTGTTGCACACTTTTTGGGTGCAGTTTGAATATCTGGGCCCCCATGAATTACCTGCAGTTACACTAACTGAAGTCCCCAGTAGTCAAATCTGCTAGGCACAGCATTGAATTTACCCTAAATATGCTGTACTAAACCTTAAATTCTAACAGGCAGGGATGAACAACATTCTATTCTGCATTAAATAAAGGATTAAAGCCATTCCAAACTTCACCATTAGTTAGAAAATCCTAGAAAAGTTAGTTTCCTAACTTGTTTATTCACTTCAGTCTTGATTTTACATTTTCCTCTGTGTGCTGAGTGAAAAATTATGTATTTCAAAATGTCTAACCCTTATTCCCATGACCCATGGTCATGGATCAGAAAAGCTTCAAACTACCTCTCTTGCCAGAGTGGGCAAGAACAGTGCTGAGCAGTTACTACAAAACTGCATGGTCAGAAACCACACTAGTTCAAATAAACAAACACCAAAAATATGCACGCTATTATGCCCACACAGTTTTTGACCGCACGTATGTGCTGTCATGCTTTTGACTGGATACCAGTTTACATAAAAGGCTGTGCCTTATTCCTATATTTAAACCTTGACCATCTCACATTGCAAATATATTCACTGCCTGAATGTTACTATACTGGATTATACTGCATTACATAAATGCCTGACGGATGCACTACCTCTTTCATCTCCACTGCTTTAATAATTAATTTTTCAAATTCAGAAAGCACTGAATGTTAGTATCAAAATATGAGTTTACCTGATGTCACTGTGACCAGACTCTCATTCATCAAAATTACAGGTACCTGACCCATGAAATAATGTGGAAACTGCTGGCCAAGAGTGAAGGCAGAGGAATACAAAAGTGAGATTACTGCTCATTTGATTGGTCTTGCCTATAAAAGCTTGAAAGAGTATTGGAGTGACAGTGCTCAGTCTATTTTGAAGGCTTGGAATGTGAAACTTTCCACAGAGATATCATATGAGATGTGGTTAAAGTTCATTCTGCCTTCGATTAAACTCTCTCAGGCTCCCTGCTGGTGAAAATTTATTTTGAAGTGCCCGCATTCAATTTTTTAATACACCTGACAGATTAGTAAAGTATCTGCTGAGATCATATGGTGTATGCTGGAGGGCATGTGGAGAAACCTTGGCTAATACTGCCCATATTTTCTGGCATTGCCTTTCTATTTCTACCTTTTAGTGAGAGCTGTAGCAGCAACTGGTGGGCCCTGAGTTGGTCTTATCCCCAGAACTGGTCCTTTTGTATATTACCTCTGCTAACCAACCCTTTCCCTCTAGAAGTATGCTTCACATCTACTTAATAGCTGCAAAAAAAGGCCCTTACTCACCTACGGCAGTGATGGTCTCCCCCATGCATGCTCATTGGCATACTATTGTGAATGATACTTATTACATAGAGAGACTAATAACTCGCTGTAATGGACAGGTAGTTCATTTTGAACTGCGTCGGAGGCCTTGGGTGTTTTACACCTCATTGGAAGATACTTCATTTTCCCATGATCTTTAATAACTTAGGGGGGCTGGTTTATATCTCTGAATTGTGGGGATAATATTATATGAAACTGTGGGGTTACTCTTAATATGGGAAAATTCTCCAGGCACCTCTCTCTCCCATTTCTATTGGTTGAGTTCTTAAAACAATAACTTCACACCAGATCAGGTTGGATATCATTTGGTATATGACTTTATTTTTAAAGTTCTTCTATCAAATGTATACTGTGGTAATACTGGATTAAAAACATGATGTATTGTGCTCTCTCTGCAGAAATAAATAAAAAGTAAAAAAAAAAGAAAGTAAGATTACTTCTGTATATGACGTAAATTATGTCTTACAAACAGAAAACCAGAAAGATACAGATTGCATCTTTATATTTTACAAATAGTGATACAGCTCAGAATGTTTACTTTAGCCAGCATTCATAAAAAGGGGCCAGAATTCATTAGTGGCCTACCCACAAAAATAGGGGGTGGGCCATGGCCATGTTGGCACCCCCAATATAGAAAGCCTCAAAAGTAGAAAGCGATACAGTGGAATCATTATATCTGTACCCAGTGTCAGTGGCTCAGCAGGTAGCACACTCGCCTCTGAGGCCAGGAGATCAGAAGGCTTTGGGTTCTATCCCCACATCAGGCACTTGGGTTAATATCCCAATACTGACACTGTAGTGCAGCATGATGGGGGTGCTGTCTTTCATATGAGACATTATACAATAGCAAGAAAATGTCCTGGTCTCTGATTGGTTAATCTTGGGCTGGACCCATGATGTTATCCCAGTACAACATCACGGGTCTAGTCTCAGCCTCACTGTGAACCTGTAGATGAGCTAGATGACCTCTTTTTTTGCATCTTCTCTTAAGAAACAAAAATATTTTTCCACACTAAAAAACATTCTTTAAAATATTTTTTTTATTTTACATATAACAATGAGCCATTGTATAATAGCAATAATGCCCTCCAGGGTGTGTGTCGTTTGGGATAATGTCACGCCACAGTTGTTGGACTCACTCGGCCTGCGGCCCCGTGCCCAACCACCTGAGGCATGACGTTATCCCAGCATGACACACACCCTCTTGGGCATTATTGCTTAATTAAACCGAGGTCCCATCTACCTGTTCTGGTGGCAGCTCAGGTGGATGTTAAAGATCCCATGGCACTTCTCGAAAAGAGTAGGGAAAGTTTTTATTAAGATTTCAAACAACCCAAACAAAAAATAAAGTCCTAACAGATACAATTGAATGTAAAAAACAGCAACAGTATACCAATAATGGAAAATAAGAAAATAAGTAATGAAATACAACAGCCAGGTAACTGGCATGTCACTATCAGTGATCCAAGGCAAGTTCCTCCATAGATGCAACACTTTACGTCAATCCAGAGACTTCAGTTCCTGAAAGTAAATGCATTGTAATTCGTGTAAAATCTTCACATAAAGTTCCTTGATGGAAATATTCAACTGTTGCAAGGTAAAAAGACATCTAGAATTCCAGATGTACCATTTGAGGACTACAAAAATAACATGCAAAGTACTATGATCCCAACATGCCCAAGAGAGTGAATAGTCCCCATACAATAACCTGGAATAAGAAACCTGTTGAAAAATAAACATGCTGGTTGGCCCAAACAAAAAATTCCAAAAAGAAAAAATGTAAGGACAAGTAAAAAACAAATGGTCAATAGTCTCAGGCTGAAGGACACATAATGGTCGAGCACAAATTCACTCTTCCACACTTTTATGTTTCTGGTTAGCCTTCACATTGAAACGTTCATGGCAAGTCAACCAGTGGACAGCAAGCATTTTGAGAGGTATTCTACATTCAGAAAGAACATTTTGCAATGCCAGACAGGAAGTCTGAGGGCATTTGGGAAAAGGATCCAATTCTTGAAAATGGGTCAAAAGGATTTGGGAATAAGTTCGTTTTTTCATTTTTGACAGTATCAAGGCAGGTGGGAGAGTTTAAGTTTAAGAAATACCTCACGAAGATATGCCAGGGCAGGAGTGGAATTCCGTAACTGCCATTTCTGGCTGGTTTGCCAACCCATATACCAAGAAGTCAAGGAATGTAAAAAATTAGTACACCAGTACCTAGTAGGGGGAAGCAGTAAGGGTTTCAAATTAGCATGTATAAACTGGCGGAAATAAAAAAGAACAGGGTTTATTATATTTTGACCCCCCTCCAGTAAAGGTAAATAAAGAACATTCCTATGCAAGGGGTTTAATCTACTGCCCCAAAAGGATTGAAAAAAAAGACTATAAAGCTGAGCTTCTCTAGATTTCGGTACAGGAAAGATGGCACTTAGAAATAAAAAAAGAGGAACAAGGTAGGCTTTGATTAAATAAACTTTCTTTCAGAAAAACATTTTCTGTGCAGACCAATGTTTCACTAAGTTCGTTCCTAGCAACTATTTTTTATCCCTGTTCAGAATATTCATTTGGGCAGACCCATAATAAATTCCCAGAATACGAAGATCTTCCTGAGTAATCGGAACCCCCGCCACAGTAGGAGGAGAAGGATCCGAAACTCTCAGGAATTTCCCTTGACTTTTCAAAATGTTCAATTTGGACCCAGAAAAGGATCCAAATTCAGTACAACAGTGTACAGCAAAGTCAGCTGAGACTACATCTTTAGTTAGAACAATCAGGTCATCCGCAAATGCAAATGACACATATTAAATAACCTGACCAGATATACTGATAGGGGAAACCTCAGCAGAGGAATGCAAGAGACATAGAAGAGGGTCTATGCCAAATACATATAATAAAGGGCTGAGGGACATCCCTGATGAACACCCTTACGAATAGGGATATATGGTCCAAAATTACCATTAACACAAGGCTTGACTGTCGCAGTTCTCTATAAAATTTTCAACCAGTCAATAAAAGTATGAGGGATTCCATAACGTTGCAAAGTATAGCATAAGAAAGAATGATTGACATTATCAAAAGCCTGTGTTTGGTCTAGAGAGAGAACCAAACCATCTACTGAGGAGGTATTATTACAATTAAACACCTCTCATAGGAGAATTAAAGGATCAGTAATAAAGCTACCCGGAACAGTACAAGATTGGGCAAGGGAAATGAAATGATGTGCCACTGACAAAAGCCTATTATTAAGGAATTTCACAAGCAATTTGAAGACTGTATTTAAAAGACTGATTGGCCTCCAGTTAAAAAGAGATGACTTGTCTCCTTTTTTGTAGAGAAAGATGAGAATACCAGTAGCCATGTACAAAGGTACAGTTTGTTGCTGCAGAAGACTGTTAAACACCGCAGTAAGTTCAGAAGGAATTTCTCACCCCAAAATGGTAAACACCTCCGCAGTGAGACCATCAGGGCCGGGAGTTTTGTGGTGGGCCAAGGATGCAATAAGTCTGAAGTTCAGAAACAGAAAAAGGAGTTAGCAGGTGAAGAAAAGAATCATGGGGCTTAGAAGGAATCAGGAACTGATGGAACAAAGTCTCAAAGTCTGTCCTGGCAGATGCTGGGCAGCCAAATAAGGAAGTAGCATGTTCAGAGACAATCCGAAGGAGCTCACTTTTGGAAGAATGAACAAACCCCTCTGAGCCTGGCAGCACCATGATGACTTTCCATGCAAGGTGGTCATGATGACTGAGTAAAGGGCAAATATTAGAAAAGGGGCCAATGGTACAGTATCTCTGTTTATAACGAAGACCCTCATTCTGAGCAGTATGATACCGCAATATAGGTGCTTTGATGAGGGAAATCTGGTCTGAAAACTTATGAGAAATAAACTGAGACAGTGAGTATAAATGCTGCAGATGTTTCCAATTATTTAAATAATCCACATATTCATAGGAGCGGACATATTTACCAGCACTAATGAGGAGGGACCAAAGCTCAGATTTAGTATCCAGCCACCAAGCAATCGGACTCTCATAAAGATCAAAAAGAGATTTCCTACAGGTCAAAAAATAGACAAGCTGTTGGGAAACAAAGACACGTTCCAAAAGCGTTGAGTTCAATTTCCAGTAGCCCAGACCCAGAGGAGTCACAGGGTCCCCCACCAGAAGAGACATAGAACATTGGTCAGAATATTCCACAGGCTGAACCAAAGTGCGACGAATAATTAAAGACCGAGAAGTAAATATGAAATCAATTCTAGTAGACAAAGTCCCTTTGTGGAAAGTCCTCTCTCTTGCCCGAAAATTCCAAAAATGCATCCTTTAGCCCAGCCAGATGGGTAATAGAACCCAGAGCAGTCATTTCCCCAAAAACCTTATCAGTCTAGGTAAAGGGCCCCCTGTCAAGCTTACTAAGTCCACAATTAAAGTCCCCACCCCAAATAACATGGTGGGCCACATGCAAAAATGGACTGATAAGGTGAAACAGTGCTGTACAGTCGGCTTTGGATTGGGGGGCATATATAGAAATGACACAAAAAGGGACGTTGTGAAGACAAAAGTCCAATAGAAGTACCCTACCTGGAACTAAATCCAGGAGTTTAGTCGCAGTAGGTCGAAGGTGGTGGAAAAGAATACTGACCCCAGAGCAGCAGTCAGGACCAAGGGACCAAAATCACACACCAGAGGCCCATTTGGTAGTAACCTTAGCGACTTCTGGGACTGACTGGATCCTAGTGTCCTGTAAAAGAAAAATACCCTGGGGATAAGAATGATGCAAATGAAAAACAACTCCTCGCTTCTTATCATTCTTTATACTATTGACGTTAGATGTAAAAAAAAAATAAAGAAGGGAACAAAGACAGAGTGAGAGAGGGAAGAAGCATCAGCTATGTTTCTTTTTCCTAATCTGGCCTTTTCAAGAGGTAGGTCTTTGGCCAGTGTCAAGAGGGTTTGAAAGGACTTTTTCAATTGGAAGGTCCTGGGCATGAGAATCCATTGACGAAGCAACTGAGTCAGCATCTGAGGCCATGTCATCCATCAAAGTCAAATACCTGTTAGAAGTGGAAGGGGAGGCTAACAAGGGATCCTGAGACTGAGGCTGAGGCCCAGCCTGCCGCTTTCTAGTCATCATCTTCCTTCCAGTCGTATCCACCATATTCTGAGGAGGGGGCATTAGAGATTGCTGGTCACTGTCTTGAACTAACTGAGGAGGTCCAACTATCGTAGGAGGTAAAGCTGTGCCAGGGCCCGAAACAGGAAATGGGGGGGTTGGGGAGGGTCTGCAACAGGTCCCAAAGGGGCTTGGGATCCCCAGAGTGTGAAAGACCACCCCCGTCCCCAGCACTCTGTGGAAATATCCCAGATGGGATCCTGGACAACCTCTGTGAGTTGTACTCCCTTTGGGCAGTGGTAATTAACAGATGCTGTTCCTTGGGATCCACAGAAGCAGGTTTCTGATGCGCAGCCTCAGGACAGGATGCATAAGCATGACCTAAGGCCCTACACAAGTTACAATGGACAGAATTACAACATTGAGCACTGGTATGCCCAGTTTCTTGGCAAAAAGAACATTTTTGTTGATCACATGCATTACTAATATGTCCCATCTGCCCACACCGATAATAAGTTTTAGGCTGACCAGGGTAAAAGAGAACACCCCGATTTCTACCAAAAAAAAAGGAATTGGAAAGGTGTTGAAAACCATCATCGTCAGACCTCAGGATAACCCTTATCCTCCAATCCTCTGTCCAGATACCTTCTGAATCAAAAATAGCTTCAGGATGGCCAGTGATGGTGCATCTTTCCTTCAACCAAAAAATAAGATCTGTGACACTAACACCCTCATTACGGAACAAGACAGTAATGGTTTTATGTGCAGGTTTAGTTAGAGGAACTGCCTCAAAGGGGGCCCATAAAGGCGTGTTTTTTTTCCTGGTGATACCTGACTCAAAATTTATCCAATCCACTCCCTAACTTAAAACTAACATCAAAAGTGGATTCCCCTGAGACGTGAATCAAAGCATACAATTTAGAGACATTAAATTGCAGACAGTCCTTCAAAATTTTTTTCCCCACATATACCTGGTCAGGAAAGACATCCGGATCACCCTGATAAAGAAGCCGAATGGCATTATGTAGTTTAGCAGGGTAAGAGGTCTGCTGAAAAAAAGAAGCATAAGTTTTCTGGTTAGGAGGAGTGACCGGGGGGGGAAACAGCAGTAGTTGGAACAGGACCATTTCTAACTTTGGAAGGTACGTGTTTGGGAATATCCGAAAAATCCAAGATATCACTCATACCATCCCCCAGAGTGCCCGGGAAAGAATCTGGAGGTTTAACAGGAAAAGTGGTGGGCAAAACAGGGTGTTGAATCAGTTCAAGTTCAGAGGGTAGATACAATGAGGAGTGGACAGACTGGGCCACATGCATAGAGTCATGGGCCGGATAATCTGAAGGTAGCACTAAAGCAGGAGAAGGTAGCCCTTTAGAGCCCGAGTCAGTAACAGTACTCACTGTGGAAAGCAGGTGCTGAGAAGTCAAAGAAACTCCCGGTATTCTGATGGGAGTAAACCCAGAAATCCACTTTTTGGTGTCCAGAGTGCGGACCCAGCCTACCGCTGCAATGGAGTGCTCAACTGTCCATGGCCCAACCTCCAGTAATAGAGAATCAGCCCAACACAGTTTGCTTGGGGTCCCTTTTTTGATTGCACGTTCCGGTAAAGGTGTAGCGGCTGAAAAGGAGAACACTGTTGCAGAGTCAGACACAGTACCATCCGAAAACATGATTCGTGGCGCCTCTTGCGCAGCCTCAGGAATGGTAGACATAGAAACGGTAGTCATAGGAGCACCAGCTGGTAGTGAATCAGCATCAGAGCTAGGCCTCCCGTAGTCGCAAAAGCAGGAGGGGGAAAACTGACCCAATAATTCCTGTTTTCACCATTGATGAGCAGTCTCTTTTTCCAAAGTATAGTTAGACTCAGTTGGTACCTCTTGTTCTTCTTTCATCAACTAGTGTAAATCCATGGCCTGGTCACAAATAATATTGGATGCAGGTAATGTGATCTCCATATCGCAGACAGAAGGTGACACAGTAAACGCATCAAAGAATTCTTCGGGTTCTAATAATTCCGGTGTTGGGGAGGAGACAGCTTCCACAACCTGCTGCACCTCCATCACCTTGCTCGTCAGACCAGCAAGTGACTCAGCCATCCTTCAACGGCCAAAGGTCCCCTACTGGAGAGTAGGGGAAAGTTTTAATGAAACAAGAAATCAGGCAATATACAATAAAGAAAACACAAGAAGAACAAACCAGGTAAAATCAAGACAGTATACAACAGTGTTCATATCAAAAGGTATGGGAGAAAACAAAGAAAGAAAACTAAGGAAATGATACTGAGAGAACAAAAGTCCTTCAAGTCACCGTGCATCCGAGTCTGTAATCCAAGGTAGGGCTTTCCAAAGGGTGAACAGACCAGGCCTGGAATGAGATACAAGTTCACGTGCATAAACAGTTTTCAAATCCCGAACAATCTTTTGTTCAATTTCTATATATGTACAAATTTTCTGCTGCAGGGTGAACTGGCATCTTGCCATCCAAATATGCCAATTAATTACAACAAAACTAAGATTTAAAGTATCAGTGTTCCACAGAGACCATTGAGGAGGGAATGCTCCATACATAATCATCGGGTAAGAGACAAATTGAAGCAATGGCATACCCCATTTTTGGGCTAGAAAGGCCCACCAACGTTGTATAAAGGGGCAATCAAAAAATAAATGAGAAATAGTTTCCAATTCATCAATACAGGAGGGCCTGGAACACAGCCTGTCTTGAAGCTGTTTATGTTTATGGTTCGATTTAACATTAATTCTCTCATGGCAGGATAACCAATGGAAGTCCCACATATGTATTGGGATTCGCACACAACGCAACAAAATAAGCAGAGAGGGACAATATTGGGCAGGACATTTAAAAAGGGACTGAACTGCACACACAGAGGAAAGAAGCAATCTATACAGGGATTTGTGCGCATTAGTGAGAAGCATTTGTGGGGTAAACTCAATTACTGCTTCCAGACGAGAAACGTAGACCTCACATAAGGTGGCGTGTTTCCAGGCACGCAGAATATGCAGGGAGTCATGTTCCCATTGGTGAAACCATATTTTACAAGAATCATAGAACCACGCTTCCCATCCTTTCATGGAGTTAATCAAAAGCGGTCTAATGTTCCATAAAAAAATACTGGTGAAAACAAAAGGGGTTAGTCATTCCAACACCACCATCCGTGAGAGGGAGATAGGTGACATCCCGTTTTATTGGTTCAACCTGCTCCCCATAATGCCTGAAAAAAAAGGCTAAGAATTGCCCTTTCCAATTGTTTTGGAATAGGAAAGATATAGCTAACATAGAGAAAGAGGGAAAGTAAATATGTCTTAATTAAATAGACTCTTTTCTTTTTCCCAATCTGACTCCTGTTCCATGAGGCTACCTTTATGCAACCTTGTTGTAGTTTGGAGGTCCAATTATAAACATCATTGGCTCGAGTACCAAAACAAATTCCTAAAATATGAACAGGGCCATTTACAATCTGCAATGGTCCGATGTTCCTAATCGGTGCAATAGCAGATCCCAGCTGTATACCAACACTTTTCTCAAAATTCAGAGTAGCTCCCGAATATGTCCCAAATAAGGAACATTCTTGCAAGGAGGCTATCACCGAATCCTTGTCCGCCACCAAAAAGCAGATATCATCTGCATATGCAATGGCTTTGTAAGGTGCTGTTGTTACAGGACACGATATAGCATGTATCTGTGGAAGCATATTCACACAGCAGAGCAAAACGTCCAAAAACAGTACATATAGTAATGGACTCGCGGGACACCCCTGTCGGACTCCCCTTCGAACAGGTATCAGAGGTCCACCAACCATTCACTACTGGCATGACCGTAGCTGTCCTATAAAATTACGTAACCATTGGATAATGAAGCCGGTATATGCAAAAAACTGAGTGCTTGCCATAAAAAATCATGATTCACCGAATCAAATGCTGCCCTTTGATCCACAGATACTACAAATCCAGTAGTCAAAGCTGAGTACCCGTGAGAGAACAATTCACGGATCAGAATCAAATGATCCGAGATGTTCCTGTTGGGGACAGAACAAGATTGAGCAGGATGCAGAACAGTTTCTGCAATACCAGTTAAACGTTTTGCTATAATCTTCATCAATATCTTAAAGTCAGTGTTTAGCATACAAAGAGGGCGCCAATTCTCAAGAGAGTGGGCTTCCCCCTTCTGTTTATATATATAAAGCAAAACACCAGTCGTAAATTCTAAAGGGACAGACTCGCTGTTCAACAAAGAATTAAAGACAGAGGTAAGTTCAATAAGTAAGTGGTCACCCAGAACTTTATAGAGAGCTGCCGGAAGACCATCCGGGCCAGGAGATTTACGTAACAGCAGAGAGGATATAGTCGTTAACAACTCCAAGTTCGTAATGGACTGGCACGCCATCTCCACTGCTGTTGTAGAAGGGAGTGGGATCTCTAAATTCTCGTACAGGGCAGCAGAGTCTGATAGATCAGCAGGAAAGGGGGAAAACAAAGCAGTCGTGTAGTTAGCAACTATCTGCTGAATCTCTGTTTGAGTAGAGCATATAGTCCCGTGGAATCTGTAAGACATAATATCGCTTTTGAGCAGTCCGACGAGGTTAGACTCAAAGGACAAATGATCTCCCGAGGTCCAGTAACCTGAAATTATGTTGGTGGTACAATTTCCGTGATTGTTCGAGATTGAAGTGCAACATAGCTGCCCGCGTCAATTGAATTTGAGAGGAAAGGTCATGACCCGTGGTATATGATAAAGAAAGAAGCGATTGAAGATGCGCCCTTCTTTGTAAATAGTCCAAATATTGGCTCCTACTTTTCGCACGACTATACCGTTTCAGGAACGATATCAACGCATGTTTTGTATCAAACCACCACTGTATCGGGTCTTCATAACAGAGAAACACAGATTTGCGTGCAAAAAGGAAGGACAGAAGGGTCGACAAAAACATCTTATCCTGCAATAGGGAGGTGTTAAATTTCCACAACCCCGGCCCTTTTGAATAAGGATTTGTAGTACCCACACCAACAGAAAGCAAGCTATGATCTGAAAGGCCACTGCCTGCACCATAGCTGAAACAATTGGTAAAGTACGGGACAAGAAAACAAAATCAATGCAGGTAGCCAATTTACCTTTATGAAACGTAGGGGTATGTTGTTGCCGAAAAGAAAAATAAGCATCAACTAAGTGGGCAGTATGTATTAGCTTGCTCAGTTCTTGTGAGTCACAGTACAGTTTTTTAGTAGTGGCAAAGGAACTTTTATCCCGAAGACTCAAGCCACAGTTGAAGTCACCAGAAAATAAAACTTAGAATGAAGTGTGCAAGTAGGCGGATCTCAGCAAAAGAGATATGCGTGATGATTTAAGTTGTGGCGCATAAATATTGATAACTCGATAAGGGCAAATACCTATGGTGAAGTCCAAAACCAGAGCCCTACCGGGTACCAAATCAAATAGTTTCAAAAGACGAAAGTCAGGCATATTTATCAAAATGCCAAGGCCTGAACAGGGGTTGTGGCCTATGGACCAGAATGAGGGACCTAAGAGCCAATCATTTTTTGCTTGTCTGATCTCTTGAGTCGTATGGAGTCTGGTATCCTGCAATAAGAAAATACCCAATGGTAAAAGTCTTAAAAAAGAAAAAACTAACCGTCTCTTAGGAACACGTTTCATACTATTAACATTAATAGTGTGACAAGTAAACTGCGCCATGTAGACAACAGGAAAGCATAATATATCACAGTTTCCTCTTCCCAACTATATTCTTCCCTTTCAGCCTAACTTTAGCCTTACGTTTCTGTGAAAGTCCAATGCCCACTGGAGGTCCAGTGTCAGCAGGACCATCAGGGAGGGAGGACACCACCGAGGATGAGTCAGACTCACCACCTGCATTGTCCGAAGTCGGCTGTAGTAATTCAAAAGGATTCGACAGGGGTATGGGAGCAGGCAACAAGGATGCCATAGGAAGCGGTAAAGGCCGAGAAGCAGTTCTCAGAGACCTACGGCGAGTACCTGCAGTAGGTTCACGGGGAGGTAGCATTTTACTAGGACCTGGGACAGAGTCCATGTCAGAAGCAACAGGCCTGATTTTCTCCATTCGGGGGTTCAGGTACCGATAAGAGTGGTACCCTCTTGTCAGGTTGAGGAACAGGGTTCTGGGGGTGCTAGCAGTAGGGCTGCACCGCTGGAATCTCCCGTGATCAGAGGGTGCTTAGCCACAGATGCACGTAACCTGCTTTTTGTGCTTGTGTGATCACAAAGCTGATCAGCCCCACCATCACGGTCTTCCTGAGCATGTGCAGCCCAGCGACAAGTCTGGAATAGATGCCCTAATTTGTCACACAAGTTACATTTACTAGCATTCCGACAGTGAACCCCCACATGACCCATTGCACCACAATTATTACATTTAATCTTATCACAGACACTACTGAGATGTGATGGATCCCCACATCTATAACAGGCCTTGGGTTGGCCAGGATAAAACAAAACTCCCCTGTCTCGTCCTAAAAAAAAGGAATTAGGCAGGTGCACAGGACCTGAGTCATTTGTGTGCAACAGCACCCGAAACCTCCAACCCCCAGTCCAAATATTTTCAGTGTCTAGAATGGCTTCAGGCTGACCCTGTACCATGCAGTGCTGTTTCAGCCAGTACATCACATCAGAGACATCAACACCTTCATTACGGAACATAACCATAATAAATTTAAAGGCAGGCTTCGACAGGGGGATGGCCTGGAAGGGGGTCCATAAGGGGTATTCTTCAAAGCATGGTATCTAAACCAAAATCGTTCAAGTCCACGAGATGTCTGAAAACTGCGTCAAGGAAGATTCTCCAGACACATGTATCAAAGGCATATATCTAGTGAGCAAAAAATTTTAAAGAGTCTTTTATCAGGGATCTACCCACAAAGACACGATCCGGGGGGTCAGATAGTCCACCTCTATAAATAAGACAGACAGCATTATGTCACTTAGCAGCTACAACAAGTGCCTTGAAGAGGGAAGAAAAGGAACATGGAGTCTTTCCCTGATCAGGGAGAGGTAGATCAGGGTCCGCAGCTGTAAAATCCATGGATTCCATCATAGGAGATGCCTTAGAGGTCGTATCCTGTAGGAGAGATAATACAGGGTTTTGGGTGGTGACAATTCCCTGGCAAACTCAAGGGGTCAGGAGGTCAGTCAATTCAGGTCCCTTCGGTTGTTCCTCCGGAAGTCTTGGAGTTTAGGGGACCGAATAGGGGGACGGACCAGAGATCCACTGTCTCTTCCTGGGGTCCTGTATCCAGCCTCCCCTTGCAAAGCCTGCTCCACGGACCACACAGGCTTAGTTTGGGGCAATATCTCAGAAAAGGACATCAGGCTGTCAGTTTCCAACATAGTAGGTGAGGAATCCTGTGATGCAATTCCCGAGCCGTGCAATCCTCTGCTGCATGGCCAAGCACGGCAGTGAACAAAAAGACGTTGACTCAGTTCGGGGCAACAGCGGTCAACAGAAGGTCCAAAAATAGGATGGGATCCAGGAACTGCCAGGGACGATCCCCTCCATAACTGCCTTCGCAAAGGCATCGCATCTTGTTCACGATATCCGCTGAACAAGTTTTTCTCAAGTAAATCCGTAAAGCGCGTGGCATTCTCACTACTCCACCAGCCCACTGTGCACAGCGGCTGCAGCACTCCACCTTGGACACAACAGCAGAGGTGTCTCTACGATCTCCTTCAGGGCTACTGCATCGAGCAGGAGGAAGAACAGTACAATCCATGGGAGCAGCTTCAGGCACAGTAAGTACATGTTCATACAAAATTCTGTCTGAAACAGTCTGTAGTAAATCGGAGACAGGAGCAGAGACCAAGTCCCCTGCCTCACCAGCTAGCTCTACTGTGGTCACCAGAGCATCCGCCATCTTGGACAGAGTATTCCCCTCTGAAAGAGTAGGGGAATTTCTCCGGTGCCCTGGCCAAATGTCCCCCCATTCACAAAAATACCACCAACAGCTTAATCTGGTTCATGGTCAGATGGCATTCATCTGTATCCCCTTCCCCTGGGTCATGCCTGAAAATAGGCAGAATTTGTCTCGTGCACTTACCCGGTCAACAAAAACTACTAGAGGGTGAGGAGGAGTTGTGGGGGTGCCAAGAAAAAAGACTCAGTAGCGAAAGCTGGAGTGCTAAAGATAGCAAAGCTGAAAGTCGATCCAAACTGGACAAGAAATTGTAAAAAACTTAATTTAAAAATTATTAATGTAACCAGGAAAGGGGTGAGGTTATGTAGCAGTGGGGGGGAGCATTGATGTGAATGGGAACAGTATTGGGGGAGGTTCTGGAGAAGTGGGAGGACTTTGATGCTACCAGGAATGGTAGGGGAGGTTCTGCAGCAGCTGCAGGGGGAGGGGGTGGCATTGCTGTGATCAGGATTGGTGGGTGGGGAAAGGTTTAAGAGACCTACAGGTAACAGCACAAGCTGACCCTTAGGATTGAGAGTCCCTCCATAGTCACACTACAAGTTTGAAGCACTGGGAATGGTTGGCTTGTGAAGCAGAGATGCACTTGGGAGCCCTGTCAACTCTGAATGCTGGGTTGTCAGTTCTATGGAAGGTTATCCTTTGCTTGTATCAATTCCCAGGGTGTGCTTCGGCTGGCATGGTGGTAGCGTTTTAACTGGTCTGGTTTTCTCCCAATATAAAAGTTGAAGAAAGCTGTCCATATCGGTGAGTGTGAGTGATGTGCCATGTGTCAGGGTAGATAGAGCTGTCTGTCTGCTCTGATGCACAGCACATCACTCACACAGTGCAATTTACTCAAACAAAAGGTCTCCTTGTACTTGACTGAAATGCAGAAAAGAATATAGTCATGACCACAATAAACGCTTGCAAGCTACACTTGTTGGTGCCTAAAAAAGTATGTGGCTCTGTGCTTTCAACTTTGGGATTACCAGTTACATGCCTGTAGAACTTCTTAGGGTTAAATTCTGTTTAGCTCCTTCACTATCAATCTTTCCAATAAATATTTTTGACACATTTTAATGCAGAGTTGTGAGCAATAACTTACATTTTAGCAGTGAAATCCAATCTAAATCTCTATACCTTGAGCAGTGATGAGTATCTTTTAAGCATTCAACTATTAATTTCACTAAATGATTATACAGGATTTCCAGTTTATGCAGTCTTTCCCCACTACTATAATCATACATAATAACTGTAAAGTCAAAGATTGATAGTAGCTATGCGAGGAAAATTTTCAGTCTCGCATCTGATCCTAAACCTATTTCTAGTAAATAAACAAATAAATAGAAACTGTATTTCTGACTAATTATTTATTGTTTACTTCCCCTTATTACTCTTAATTTTTACCACCTATGTAGTGAAAATGTTTCTGAAACTGTCAATAACCTGTATTATCATGCTTGCTGCAAACTGTAAAGTTATTTTACTTCCCTTTGTCTGTTTTTGTTGCCCCCTCCCCATTACTGACATAGAACCTTTGTAAATGTGCAGTCTTCTGCTCAAAGGTATTTGTAATCTGAGAATGAATAAATAAAATAAATAAATAGACACTCTCGATGTCTAGGATATTTCCAGTCCCAAAGGCTCCATCCAATAGTAAGTATTTATATTCTTGTACCTGTTTATCTGCTGTCCCTCCACTGTACACAGTACCAGTTCAGAGAAGTCAAACTTTTATTTTAGCCTGGTAGCCAAACAAACATGGTGTTTGTCGTTTGTGTGATCAGCTTCAGCTCTGAAACATTAAACACTTTGATGCTATTACAGGTGAACTTAGTTGTACTCAGGGTACATACATCATGTTTTAATTATTCTTTTTTATTGAATTCCAGTATAGCAACAAGAAATGAGTCAGAAAACACAGATGTTATATCTAAAACAAACATAATAATTCAAAATATGGTAGGTACAACCTTGAGATTTTCATACTTGGTGACCTTAACCCCAACTGGTTGGAAAAGGATTCATCCAATAACAAACATTCTTTTTCCAACTTAAATGTCTCTAAAATTATTACACGACTCACAAGTCTCAGCCATGCTACCAGCAACCACAACTTTCTGGGCTGAATTCTTGTTAACTGCACCGAGAGAATCTTACATTTCAGACTGCTTATGCAGAGAAATCTCGTGAGGCAGGGAGAGAGGTCCGGGCAGCCAAGGCAAATAAAGAGCTAAGACTAACGCATGGAATTAAGGAAGGGGAGAAGGATTTCTTCTGATACATTTGGGAGAAAAGAAGCAGAAGGGATGGGATTGTAAGGATAAAGAGGGAAGGAGAATGGACAGAAAAGGGGGAAGATCAAGCAGAGGCTTTAAATGAATACTTTTGCTCTGTCTTCACTAAGGAAGCAGAAGGGCCCATACCACGGGGAGGAATGGGGGTAGCCCGGGGAGTGGACTATGAAGGGGAGATTGGGGTGGGCTGGGTCTTAAGGAAAATAAGTGAACTGCGGGTTGATAAAGCACTGGGACCAGATGGTTTACACCTAAGGGTTGTGAGGGAGTTGGTGAGGGTACTAGCAACCCCACTTTCAGACCTGTTTAACACCTAGCTGGAGGAGGGGTGTATTCCACAAGACTGGAGAACAGCTCACGTGGTTCCACTCCATAAGAGTGGTCCCAGGGATGAGATGGGTAATTACAGGTCAGTTAGCCTGACCTCCATAGTGGGGAAGATAATGAAGACCATTCTAAAGGAAAGATTGGAGTCCTTCCTTGAGGAAAATGGTCTCCAGGATGACAATCAGCATGGATTTGTCAGGGGGAAATCTTGCCAAACCAACATGATTGACTTCTTCGACTGGGTTACAAGTTCGTTGGACAGGGAACAGGCGATGGACATCCTGTACCTAGAATTCAGCAAAGTGACTTCCGGTGATGTCACAGAGCTGCCAGCAGGGACCTGAAAGATCAGCTCCTCATCCCATCACTAAAACCATTAATTTTAGAGTTCAAACCTCACCAAACATGGGCAGATGTCCACACCAGGGCATTATAAAGACTGTCAAAGGCACTCGAGGGCTCAAATCAACCCTAAAGCTAAGGAGGGCAAGAGATTGTCGCAGATTGCTCCAACTGTGAGTAGGAGCCCTTCTCCTGCAAGCATGGCCAACACTGAGGAGGAGCATGATCTATTTTCTGAAACCATTTTGAACAGCTCTTTCAAGAAATAAAGGAAATGCAAGCTGAGAATAAGCAAGAATTTAGATCCTGCACCAAAATTTAACAGGCTTGGAGAGTCGATTGAGGTGGCTGAGAATCGGTAGGTGCTGTGGAGGAGGGCACAATGCAGACAGCCCTCATACTTCAAGCATTGGCTGAGCAAACAGAGATACTGCATGAAAAATGTATCAACCTGGAGAGTAGGTCGAGAAGAGACAATTTGAGGCTTTACGGCTTGCCTGAGGGTACTGACACCGGCCAAATTATGGATTTCCTAATGGACCTACTCACGGATGTTTTGCAACTACCTGGGAGGGTACAAATTAAGCCTTGAAAGAGCGCATCACGCTTTACAGCCCAAGCTGACAGACCCTAATACGAGACCAAGATCTATCATTATGAAATTCAGCAGTTATAAAGTTAAGGAGGACATTCTGGCTAGAGCATGAAAACTGAAGGAAGTTAAATACCTGACAGTCAGACTCTTTTTGATCACTACTTTCCTCAGAGATTCAACATTTAAGGGCTTAGTATGTAGATATTATTATAAAGCTAAAAGCAAGAGAATTCGTTTCCATGCCTTAACCTGCCATGATCCGAGTGTTGTTTGGCCTGAAGGACAGAGACATATGACTCAGCTGAGGAAGCACATCAGGCCTTGCTGGGAAAGAGCCTATTTAAGCCAGGAGATGTCCCGAGAAAAAATTCAACTCCCAACAATCCTGTGCAGGACACTTTGATTGGATGATAGCTACCAATAGCAGAAAGAGGGGTTGCGATGAGCAAGTGTCAAGTTTCCCTTCAAGCTTATCAACAACTGTTACAAAAGCTGCAGGGGACTCAGAGAAAGAAACAGGGACACTCAAGACTGAACTGGTAGGAAAGATCTCCTTTTCTTATGTGAATCTCAGTATACAGTTCCTCATTGCATTTTGAGGGCTATCATTTTTCCTGGATGTCTTGAAGAGTAAAGACTTTGCCCTAAGAAAATGCTGATAAACAGAATGTTTACAGGAGGCCAAGACCTGAAGGATAAATATGGTGTATATCTACCACAAAGGTTTTTTTGACATTACCTTTTTTCTCCAGATATATGCAGAGGTCTAAAAAGGTTGATTGGACAGATAAAAATGATATTATTGGACATTGTGAAAACAAGGATATATTAAGTGTTGAAAAATATGAAGCATACTTCTCGAGACTTGCTCCTCGTTATATGTGCAGCCTTTGCTATTGCTTTGTTATTGCCCCAATTTGGTTTGAATTGAAGCAATGAAGTCTTTAGCCTAGAAAATATTTCTAGACCTAGATAAGAAAGTAAATAGTTTAGTAGATAGTGAAGCTGATTTGGTGCAGCATCTGTTGGTGCCATGTAGACAAATAGAGCATTGGAAAGGTTTTTAAAACTACCTAAATTTCAGGATAAGGCTGTATTCAAAAATGAAATGCCTGAGATAATTTTATTTTAAGAATAGGAAACAGCAATATCTCCTTTTTTTGATAAAAACAATGTTTTTACAGTGGGGAAGAAAATATAAAAAGTTATTATATGAATAAGTGGTTTTGGCTTTTGGGGGGGTTCTTTTTTTATCTTGAAGTTTTCTTCTTTTCTGTCGGGGTAGTACTGCTGTTGGCCAACAATACCATCTCAATTGTCCTGGCATGGACGACATAAATAGTAGCATCATATTGTAGCCCAAGACTTAGACCTACTGGGCTTATGAGGGGTACTGCCTGTAGGGGTGGTGAAACGAAAACCCCTCGGTCAAGCACTCTTAGGTGAAGAGTGTTGGAGACAGAATTCTCCAAGATAGGAGAAGTTTCACATAGTGGAAGCACACTAAGGTTTTTAAAAATGTTAAATAGTTTGGTTATGCTCATGTTTATAATGGTTATGACTACTGCAGTTAATGACATGCTTAGGGACCTGAACAGGAATAAAGAGATGATAGAGAATAAAAATAAAAGAGGCCTGGATGAATGTAGAGGAACAATAAAGGGAATTCACAAGAGGTGTAGAGAACAGGACAATCATGGAGAAGGCCAACGTAGAAGTGGTGTCCTATAATGTGAATGGATTAACACATCCTGTTAAGCGCAGTAGAATGATGTCATATATTCACAAATTGGATGCCTCCTTTATTATGTTACAAGAGACACATTTAAATAAGGGTGAGCATTCAAAATTGAAAAAGTTTGGATATCAATTGGTGGTAGATTCTAATATAAAAAGAGGTGTAGATGAGGCACAGCTATATTGATTCCCAATAAAACTTGATTTGAGCAAAAAGACACCTTGGTGGACAGGGAGGGTAGATATGTGGGCATTAAGGGGATTTACAATGGAGCCATGATCACTTTGGTGTCCGTTTATGTACCACCAGGGTCAGAACTACAGATGTATAAGGACATAACACTAAAAATAACAGAATGGGCGGAAGGATATCTGATTGTAGGCGGGGATTTCAATATTAAATTAAATGTAACTAAAGACTCCTCAACTCAGGTATTCTGAAAGGAAAACGGGACCGCAAAGAAGGTTTCAGGATTGCTGGGTGAGACAGGTTTAATAGATGTTTGGCGGACATTACATAAAGACAGTAAACAATACACTTTCTTCTCCCAGGCTCACCAGTCTTACTCTAGACTTGACTATTGTTTTGTACCCAGAGACTCTTTAGGTATACGTAGGGATTCCTGGCTGGGATATATTACTCTATCCGACCATGCCCCATCTTTTTAAAAATAGCCTTGGGTCCAGTGAAATGAGCCACATTTTGGAGGCTGAATACGTCCTTATTACAAGATAAGGATATACAACACACAATCAAAACTACAATAGAACAAGCCATAAAGGACAATGAAACACCAGAGGTTAAGCCAGGTATACTATGGAACACGATAAAGGCTATAATTTGAGGTTAATTTATAGCAATTTCTACTTACTTAAAGAGAAAAAGGGAGGAGAGGTCACAATACTTAAAGGAACAGATAGCACTCTTGGAAAAAGAACAACAGAAAATGGATGGAGAGAGGGGGAGGAGACTGGCTCAATACAAAAAGGAGTTTTTGGAAATAATGGACTACCAAATAGAGCAAAAACTACTTTACTTAAGGCAAATGTACTATGAAGGAGGGCCCAGGGCCTTAAGACTTCTAACTAGTAGACTTAAGACGAAACAGAGGTAAGTCGAGTATACCTCGTATCTTGGACTTACAGGATAATAAGACCTGGAAATACCAGGTAGAAGAGATCAGTGAGGTTTTTAACAACTTTTACCAGAAACTCTATGCACAAGGTGCGTCGCCTAAGGAGCAAGAGGTAAAGCACTTCCTGGTTTCCTTAGGGCTATTGCAGGTCACTAGGGAGGCTCAAAAGATGCTATCTGCCCCAGTAACTTTGGGAGAATTACAATTGGCTATTACTAGGTTAAAGGCAGGCAAATGCCCAGGGACTGATAGTCTTTCAAATGAGTTTTATAAATTATTCAGAATGGATATTCCTGAATTACTTTTGGCAGCTTTTAACTGGGTATGGACTAAAGGAGGAGAGGTGGCCCCCTCGTGGGCCTAGGCAATCATTCTGTGATACCCAAGCCAGCCAGGGACCCGCTGTATTCTTCTCATAGGCCCATATCCATATTAAACACGGATTATAAATAGAATAATAGATAGGTTCTGGTGTATTACAAGGCAAAGTAATTCCATCGAGAGGTTCTGGGGATACAAGAAACCTCGGCAGAAACTCAAGAGGTTCTTATATCCCAAGATTCGAGATGGAAGCCTATGAAACACCAGAACCTATTTGTTATTTTTGTAATATATGGATGCAAGGAATTTTAATTTCTTACTTGTGCCTGCTGTATCAGGCCTGCGGTCTGCAGAGTTAGTAAGACTCCCGAGTGTCGCTCCTCGCTCACACCACCCCCACTCCTGCTCCCACTTCCAGTCCCATTCCGCATGTTTCTCTCTCAAAAAAAAAAGAAACAAAACTCGGTTCACACAGTAGTCACATCGGTAATCCCAGCTATACTATTACGAGGACCGGAAGTATAGTATTATTGGGCCGGAAGTATACTATTACGGGACTAACTACTGTATTACAAGGAATTTTTTGTATGTATTTTGGGGGTATTATTTTCACTATCCATATATTATAAACTGCTAACTAGTATTTTGGCAAAATGAATAGAACAAATTCTCCCTTCCCTTATTCATTTAGACCAAACTGGCTTTGTCCCTGGTAGATAAACTATGGACAATATAAGACACTCGGTAAATATAATAAAGCATGTACAAAATAAGAAGATCCCAACATATGTGATGTGCCTAGATGCTGAGAAAGCCTTTGATCAGGTGTCTTTGAGTTTTTTGAGGGGTACTCAGGCTGGTTTTGGTTTTCCACTCCCTTTCATTGAATTCATTTGTAAGTTGTATACCAAACCAAGAGCATATATTAGGGCAAATGGGCATTTGTCCAAACCCTTGAATTGGAAAGGGTACTAGGCAGGGTGCCTTACCCCCCCATTAGTTGCACTCTACATAAAGCCTCTATCTGAAAGTATTTGTCAAATCATAATATCAGTGGGGTGGAATTGGGAGGAAAGGTGCATAAATTAGCTTTGTATGCCGACGATGTACTGCTTTACCTTACAGATCCAGAAAGGTCTTTGCCAAAGGTTTTTAATCAGATAGAACTTTCCTCTGAATTATCTGGATATAAGTTAAACTGGACAAAGACTGAGGTTTTAGCTTTAAATTCACAGACACCCTGGAGACTTCAGCGCAAATACCCAATGAAATGGGACTGTAAGGTGTTCAAATACTTGGGAGTTTACCTCGGTGGTGAAACATCCCTTCTTTTTGTCAATAATTTTCCACTTTTGATTAAAACTATAAAAGCAGATCTACAAAAAGAGAATGCACTACCATTCCCTTTTTATTCAATACTACAAATTATTAAAACTAATGTGGTGCCCAGATTAAAGTACCTCTTTCAGAGTGTACCCTGTACTATCCCTTGTCAGGAAATTGTGGTCTGGCAGAGACTTCTCATGACCTTTGTGGGCAGGGACGTAAACCTTGAGTTTCATGTAAAACACTTTATTTGGCTAAAAGGATGGTGGTAGAGCCTGTCCAAATCTACAGGATTATTGGACAGCTGCACATATAACGATAGCACTGCTATGGGCACATAGACAATATACAGCTCATTGGCAGCAGATAGAGCTACAGTACAGCTCAGAATATATACCTTTAATGCTGCTGTTTCCACAGAAGGGTAAAAGATATAAGCAGCAAGGGCTATTGTCCTCAATAAATACCACCCTGCAAGGATGGCATGTGGGACATGACAGAGGTTATACAGCCAGACATAACTGGAAATACACATGGTGGACCAGCTACTGAACATCAGTGGTTCCAGAGTCAGGAGAAGAAAGGGCTAAGTGCAGCCTGGCAGATAATGTAGTCAAATATTTTGTTGCCTTTTGAGACCTTGGCAAGACAATTTGGATTGAAACAATCAGACATAATACATTACTTCCAAATAAGGGATTGGATTAACAAAAAGCTTAGAAGTCTAGAGCTATTTGAGGACCCCAGGCCCTTTCCTGAAGTATATGAATCAATTTGGGCCTCTTCCAGTGGAAAAGGCACCATCACCAAGTTATACTGGAACTTGATAATGGATAGAGCCCATACATTACAGGCTTGTCAATATAAGTGGGTTAAGGAAATCGGGGTCAAATATCACGACTCCATGTGGCAAAAAGTTTACTTAAGTAGTTGGAGGGTGACATCTTCACTGAATTGACAGGAATATGTCTGGAAAGTCAAACTTAGATATTTCTTGACCCCACTACTGCAGGCCAAAATGGGGACTTGCCCAAGGAGGTGTTGGAGAGGGTGTGGAGATATTCAAGCTGACTTGACACACATATTGTGGTCCTGTCCAATAGTAATGTCATACTGGCGAAATATAGAACAACATTCAACAAATCTGTTTGGGGGGAGATAAAGTTGGGCCCAGAACATGCCATGTTAGGGATTATACCACAGGAAATTCAGGGTAAAGAACAACATTATTTATGGGCTATTCTGATTGTAGCTACCCTTAAAGCCATCATGAAACAATGGATGCAAACAGAACCTCCGAGACTTTCAGAATTGGTGCAACTTGTACAAAGACTACAAGCCATGGAGAGATTGATATATAAAATCAATCAAAGAACAGAACATTTAGGGGCGTGGCCAACCACTGAACAAGATGGCACCATAAATCTTTTTTCTCCACAACTCCAGAGCTTAGTACCTGACATTTCCAGTGACCAGTCGACTCTCAAGGGAAAAGAATACAAAATTAGACAATCAGAAGTGTTTCTCTATTTCTGGTTTAAATTCCAGGACTGACTGACGCAGTATTGCCAAGATTTCATCACTTATTGCTATACCAAATTACCTGGCCTCATGGTGTCCGCTGCAAAGGAGATGGAAGAACCCTCCATTAGAGAGATGTTTGCCTCTATCATTCATAGCATTGCTGCACTTACCTTAGCCTCCAACACATCTGTGGTTTTCATCCAACAACTGGACACCAGAGTGGACAAAACTGAGCAGAAAGTTCTCGCACAGGATGAAATCCTTCAAGGGCACTGCGCCACAATGCGAGAACAGGTGGCATAAATCCGACATCTATAAGACAAGCTTGATGACCTAGAGAATAGGAGCCGCTGTAACAATCTGCGGCTCCTAGGATTTCCGGAAGTCTGTGAGGGGGGTAACACTCTGACCTTTTTACAACAAGTGCTACCAGAAATACTTCAACTCCCCCCCAACCAAAATTACAATTGAAAGGGCACATCTATCCCTCCAGCCAAAACCTACCCAGGGCGACAGATCCAGGCCAATAATTGCTCGTATCTTGAATTTTGCGGAGAAAGAGGCCATCCAGGCCAGGGCCAGAGAATTGGGCAAGTTAAGATGGAGCGATCACAAAATCATGATCTTTCAAGATTATGCCAGCGATCTAGCGGCTAAGTGAAAAGCCTTTGCAGAAGTGCACCAGAGACTACATCTTCTAAAGATTTTCTTTATGTTACGATATCTGGCCATCCTGCAACTCTCTGTTAATGGCATAACACACCAGCTGGCAACTCCAGACGTGGCCATGGATTTTATTAGGGCAACTTGGCCATCCGAAAATGGCACTACTAATATATCGGTTTGTGAGACTGGATCAGATCGCGCTTCACACCAGCAGGGAGCTCCAAAGAAGATATTGGAGATGTCGAGTTCTTTGCCTAGTCGCCCTTTGGATGCTCACTCACTGAAGGTGAGGAAGAGGCCCCCAAAATCCCTGCACTCTAAACGGGAACATCCACAGGACCAGAGATGGTCTCCTAATGCTGAAGCTCATACCTTGGAGGATGCCGACAATGGAGGGATTCAATATGTTAGTCCCTACTTCTCTCGCAACCGATACTCTGTTCTGGGGGACCAGCCAGACAGTTTTGACCTAGAAGACATGGACACTCACCAGACCAGTTCTCCAGGGAATTCAGAGAAGGAACCAGGGGATCGGCTGGATTCTTGGTCTACAATTGTGGACGCCGTACACCCGCTTGCTAATACTGACATTAGTGCTGATGATTCCCTCGCTTTGGCAGATCCTGAAGCAACTACTGCACAGCCATCTACTAGAGTGGAATTGCCCAGGCTGAATGGGCCTCTCCAATAGATAAGTACTAATGGTTTTGTGTCTTGGGGAGTAAAGGGTAGGGAGGAGGGAAGAGTGATGGTCTAACAACCGACGGCGTAAAGTACTCTGAGCCCTGGTTGTCATAGGGGAAGTACTGACTGGGCCTCTTATTGTTAGGCCTCAGTATAGCATACAAGATGGGTTGGGCCGTAAAGTCCCTCCCCCCCAGGAGACACCCTATCTTGGTACACGGTTTAAGACAGTATTGTTGAAATGTTTAAATGTTGAGTTTCATTGCCGCTTTAGGTTCATTTTCAGAGGTTACATTGAGGTTATATTGTTAACATGTTAATGAGGTATTTTTTCTAAACTGTGATGGTGTTTTCCTCTGCTAAGAATATTCTTAATTGAATCCTTTCACCCCCCCCCCCAAATATCTAGGATGGAATGGAATCATGAGACAAAGTAGATAACTCTGAGCATTTTAAACAACCTTCTGTCCCCTTCATTTTTATTCTCCATAAGTCTTATACACTACCTCTCTCGGGTTTGTAGCCTGCCACTTCCTATGAACTCTCCCATCACTCACTCGGGGGCCTTCTGGACACTCTTTATGCTAACGGCTCTGGATTGGGACACTATGCAAATCGTGTTTTTCTCCAGATTATCGACAGTTTGTCCTATAAAACGTTGGTTGGTGGCAGAGTAGAGAATCTCCTTCCAGTCAACCCTTTTGCATTTTATTTCTCCTTCGCTTTTCCATGCCTCGCAGGTGCAGCAGGGCATACCATTGGCTGGGGAACCAGCAGGTTAAGTCCTCCTGCACTCTAAACTTGTGTGTGACTTGAAATTGTTGTTTAGACTGTACAGTTCTGGTAGCTAATTCTAGGTTCACAGTGTAACATATAGGTGCTGGCTTATACTGTAAGAAATTAGAAGTGATCGATAACATTCTACTGACATAGAATTCGTTAGCCTGCCATCAAAACCCCTTTGACTCTCTTTCGGAGGTGTAATTTCATTGCAGGCACGTTTCCCTTTTAGATATTTAGGTCAGACTCCTGTCTCATCTTGCTTAGTGCATATACCTGAGGACGTTAAATTACTCCTATCCATATCTCTGTATTACAGGTTACCATGTCCGACCTGATATTTCATACCCGGAATGTTAGAGGGTTAAATTTTCCTATAAAACGTAAAATGGTTCTGACCCATTTGAAGCGGTTGCACTCAAAGGTAGCCTTTCTTAAAGAAACTAAATTGTCGGGAGAGGACCATAAATACATGTCCAAAGACTGGGTGGGCCAACAGGTACACTCGAATGTAGCCTCTAGGAAGTGGGGGGGTCCTTATTCTCCTTCATAAATCCTTGCCATGGTCTCTTACTCGAATCCTTTCTAGCCCAGATGGTAGATGGGTAATTGCAACCTTCTCCACTCCCTCAGGGCTGATCACCCTTTATAATCTTTATGCCCCCAATGAAGACAACCCCCAATTTTTTCACAATCTTGCTGAGGTGCTTCTCAAGTCTACTCCCCGAGACTGCCCTCTCCTTATAGGTGGGGATTTTAACTTGACGCTATTCCCCTCTATGGATAGGAATGATAGGGGTACAGAGTCTCACCTTAGGAGTAGGAAAGCGGAGCATCAATTAATCAAGGATCAAGGTCTGACTGATATTTGGAGGGTTTTCCACCCCAGAACCAGGGACTACACTTTCCATTCGGAGCCAAATGCTTCACATAGTAGATTAGACTTCTGGCTTGGCTCATCCCATATTATGACAAACGTTCTGGATGTGGATATCCTTCCAAGGGTAATTTCAGACCATGCACCAGTCTCCCTCCTTCTGCATTGGGACCCTGTATCCCCGCCACATCGTCAATGGTGACTAGACCCTCTCTTAACTAAAGATCCAGAGTTCATCTCCTAGGCACAAAAAAGAAGCATCCTTGTTTCTAGCTGAAAATCCCACCTCTGATACTATGGCGAGTAACACTTGGGAGGCGTTTAAGGTCACTATGAGAGGTAGCATCATGGGGTATGCTGCTAAGAAACGGAGGGAGAGAGAACAACATTTAGCTGTTCTTGAACAGAAATTGAAAGATGCAGAAGTGGTCTTCAAGGATATGCCCTCCCCCTCTCCTAAGTCTGTTATGGGTCGAATCATTCTGTGCTTAAGATTTGAAATAAACCAGCTTCTTAACGGGAAAGCAGAAATAGCCATGCTGTGCCTCAGACATACCTATTGGGAGGGGGGAGATAAGGGCGGCAAGGTAATGGCATATCAATTGCGGAAACAGCAAGCCAGCAAACATATTGCAGCTCTGAGGGATGACCAAGGGGGGACTGGATACCACCATGGAGAGGATCAATGCAACTATGGCCTCCTTTTACAAAGCCCTACACACCTCTACACATTTAGAGACCAATAAGGAAACTGAGGCTTTTCTTGAGACTCTCCCACTGCCTAAACTGACCCCACAACAAGCTAAAATACTGGATCTCCCTATCTCTAGCGCAGAGGTGAGCTTAGCCATCTGAGAGCTGAAGTTGGGGAAATCACCAGGTAATGATGGATACACCACCGATTTTTATCAGGCACTCGCCCCAACACTTACTCCACTTCTTACAGAGGTGTTCCGTGAAATCGAAATCACAGGTACCCTTCCTCCCTCTATGAGGGAAGCTACTATTTTAGTTATCCCCAAAAAGGGAAAAGAACCCACACATCCAGGCAATTATCATCCAATTTCCCTTATTAACTTGGATAGTAAACTGTATGCCAAAATCTTGGCCTCCAGACTGAGCCCCTTGCTCCCTAATCTTATACACCCATCTCAAGCAGGGTTTATTCCTGGTCATCACAGTGCAGATCACTTGAGAACCCTTATCAATTTGATCCACTTGGCCAGACCCCTTCCTACACCAGCTGAGGCCATTGCAGTGGACTTTGAGAAGGCATTTGATTTCATCGAATGAGCCTATTTGTATCAAGTCCTTACTCACCTGGGAATGAATGGCGGTTTCCTTGCAAGGATACAAGCTATATATACCTCCACCTCATCTAGAGTTAGCACAAACTCTACCTCTCACCCCCATTTTTGTTGGAAAGAGGACACAACAAGGATGTCCTCTGTCTCCCCTTTTTGTTTGTACTGCGGTCGGTCATAGCCATTAGCCATATAAGAAACCATCCAGATATTATAGGCATATCGGTGGGGACCTCCACTTACACTACCCTTATGTATGCTGATGATCTCCTCCTCCCCTTGGCTAACATCCAAAGTTCCATATCTCCTTTGCTTCTCCTTTTAAATACCTTTTCTAAATATTCGGGTCTCAAATTGAACCAGAGTAAGACTGAACTGCTCTCGCTGAATAACCACTGTGTCCAACAGATGGTGGAGGCAGCCAATCTTCTTTGGGCCCCTAAAGGAATTCCTTTTCTGGGAATCTTTCTCACCCCGACACTTGACAACCCCTCCTTTCCACTATTAAGACAGAATTTGAAAGATGGAAACTCCTCAGGCTCACTTTGGCCGGGAACATTGCTGCAATAAAAATGGTTACAGCTCCCAAACTTTTCTATTTATTGATGCACATTCCCATTCCCCTATCCAAACAGTGGTCCCAGCCTATAGACAAACTATTCAGGGATTTTCTTTGAGAAGGAGCCAAGCCCAGATTCAGTCGTAACAAGCTCAGGGCCCATTGGAAAAAGGGGGTCTGGAACCTCCCCTGGATTGAAGGCTATCATCAAGCTTTTCTCCTAGCCCAAATGGTTAAGTGGATGTCCCCTCCTAGGCTGCTTGCTCCACAATAGATCCAAATTGAATTAGATATCACGGGGACAATACACCCATCCTCACTCCTTTACTTTACCAATTCCCCTAAGATAAATTCCCCTTCTAAGCTTCCCCATGGGCCTACCTCACCGAAAGTGGAAGTGTCCACAACTAATTGGCTCACCACACATGCAAAGGTGAAGATAAACCCCCTTCCACTTGCTTTTATCCCACTTTGGAAAAAAACCCTGATTACTATAGGAAGACGATGGGTCTGTTGGGGCCGCTGGGCAGCTTTGGGTATCTACAGACTTGGGAGATATTATTGATGAGAACTCTAGGGCTCTCCATACATTCCACTCTCTTCAGCAGACATGGGGCATTCCCCAATCAGAATTCTGGAGATACCTCCAACTCCAGGATGCACTAAGACATGTTCTGGAGTCTTTACAAAAGCAAAGCAAATCATCACCCCTACATCTTTGGATACAACAACCAAAGGGCCTTGCAGGGTGCATTTATGCCTTACTTAGAGATACACTTCCTTCCCAGTCGGAGGAAGCAAAACACAAATCGGAAAAAATGCTCAGCCATCCTATTTCTACGGAAGCCTGGGAACAGACCTGGAGAGACTCTCATATCTGATTCAGAGATGCCAGGTCTAGATTAATCCAGAATAAGATTTCTCATTCCTGGTATAATACTCCGGTGGTTTTAGCCAAAGCAAAGATACTGGACTCGGACGTCTGTTGGAGATGTCAGAGTCCAGGAGGACCTAATACATATTCTGTGGCTATGTCCTCAAATTCAGCAACTCTGGGTGAGGTACAGAATGTTGCGCCCACAGTGCTGGAAGCAGCAGCTCTTGCTCAGTCATCTCTTTTTCTTCTTGGAGTTAGTAGACCTTCCAAGACTTTTCCCTACAAACTCAGATGGCTAACCCTCCTGACCCTCCAAGTAAAGAGAGCTCTGCTTTCTAAATGGAGAACCACTATTATCCCACCATAGCAGAAATTTTAGCCTCTCTTACAACCCTTGCCAAACTGGATAGGCTCGCATCTTAAAAATTACCAACTCTCCAAATTCAGACAGTGCTGGGCCCCATCCAAGCTATGTAAGTCCCAGGTTGGCATAGGATGAGGGCTTATACTGACCTGCTCAGTAGCAGAGGATAAGTCTTAAGAAGCTGACAACAGCCCTGACAGGGAACCATGATTATGCTGTCTAACCAGAGCAACTAATCTCTGGACCTTGTTTACTGCTTGGGCAGATAGGGCTATAAGGTTACAATGTTTTGCTACAACAAAGGTTATACTTTTCCTAGAGATTTCTAAGAATATAGAGATTTTGGTCACACTGTATAGGTATATCTAAGCAGCCTAACCTGATATAAGATATCTCATCTATCCAACAGATACTTTGGGATTATTTGCTTTTATTCCAGGTACTTCGGATCTTGTGGAACATATACACTCACAGAACTCGGCTCCTTTCCCGAAGCCATGAAGAGGGATTGGTCTGAATTTAGGAAGAGGCCTACTCGGTGTGCTTATGTACTGCAATGACTGATAGGGTGAATTCCCCCTTTTGGTGAGTACATCTGTAAAGATATCGTTCCTCTGTAATACTGTATAGTAGTAGAAGGGCTCCAATACCCCTTCATTTAAATGTTATATGAAACCTCTGTATAATACCTTGTGATTGCTTCTGTGTACTGACTGCTTATTCTTTGAAGTGACCCTTGTACCTGATCCTGACATGATTTCTTGAGCAATTAGCTCACCAGATGTATGTTTAGGTATCTTTCTTTTCTTTTCGAAAAATAGCATAAAACAATAAAATATTTTCAAAAAAAAAAAAAAAAGAACAGAACGTTTTGTGAACAGATGGACCTGCTGGGAACTCTACAAGGAACAAATAAACTAATCCTTTAAATATGGGTTTCGGGCTGAAGTAGTCTTGGACCCATCCCTCCTTTCCCCTCTTCTTTCTAGACCCCCTTTTCCACCCCTCAAAGCAATAAGGTGTACTCCGAGTCCCTTCTGGGCAACTGAGAGTGATCCCCCCCTTTTTGGAATGCCCCTCTTACCAAGGTCATATAAAAATATAGTTCCCCCTTTTGTTGATGACTCTTTAAACAAGCCTGTGTATAAAAAAGAAAATAACAAGTAACTCTGTCTAGAATTTGGGAGAAAAAAGCATGTCACGTGGTTCTGTTTTTTTTTTTTTATTTGTTAAGTGTGTTATGTATTTTTTCTTCTACTTCCGGTTTTATGCATTTAATTAGTTGATATGTTGGTGTGGAATATTACAGCAATGTAAACCATAGGGGAATGCTAAGGGAATAGGGGAAGGAGTGTTGTAACCAATATCTTCCATCCTGTATTACACATGAAAAAGGATTTTCTGTAACCTCGGTTTTTAGCTGTAAGGAATATCAATGTCATGTACAGTTTTTAATTGTACTTTGTTTCAACTGATCAATTCAATAAACAAGTTTAAAAATAGAATTCAGCAAAGCGGCGATTCTGTGCCACATGGCAGGCTGATCAGCAAGCTGAGAGATCTGGGAATATGGGACAAACTGCTGGGGTGGGTCAAGAACTGGTTGCAGAATAGGAATCAGAGAGTGGTAGTGGGGGGGGACTATCCAAATTGCAGCCTGTAACCAGCGGAGTCCCACAGGGTTCAGTACTTGGACCTGTGCTGTTCAACATCTTTAATGGTAACATAGCAGAGGGGGTCAAAAGTAAGATATGCCTCTTTGAGGATGATAACAAGCTCTGTTGGAGGGTGGACACAGTGGAGGGGAGACAGGAATTAAGGGAGGATCTGGCTAGGCTGGAGAATTGATTGGGTATCTGTCAGTTGGGATTCAATGCCAAGAAATGCAAGGTCATTCACCTGGCAACCAAGAACCCAGGGGCCAGCTACTGGCTGGGGGGAGTACAGGTGGCAGTCTCAGAGGAGGACAAGGACCTAGGGTGATGGTCAGAGGAGACATGAAACACTCAGCACAGTGCCGCAAGGTAGCAGCTAAAGCAAATAAAATGCTAGGCTGCATCTACAGGGGAATAACCTCTAGAAGGGAGGAAATCATCTTGCCACTGTACAGATCACTGGTAAGGCCACACCTGGAATACTGTGTACAGTTCTGGTGTCCATATCTGAAGAAGGATATCATGCTACTGGAGGGGATCCTGAGGAGGGCAATCAGAATGATCTAGGGTATGGGGGACAAGACACATGAGGAGAGGCTGAGTGAGCTAAACATGTACTCCCTGGAGCATAGTAGAGAAGGGGAACATGATAGAGACCTTCAAGTACCTTAAGGGGATAAACAGTGTAAGATCGGGGGACATCTTTAACTTAAGGAAGGAGGGTGCAACAAGGGGGCACAGCATGAGGCTAGTAGGGGTAGATTTAAGAAGGAAATGAGGAGGCACTTTTTCATTGAAAGGGTGGTGTCAGGGTGGAACAAGTTGCCAGAGGAGGTGGCTGTGATAACTAAAGTGGCTAGTTTCAAGAGGGATGAAGAAGAACATTAGGGTAGGTGTTCCTGGGATGGGGAAGGGGGATGGTACTAGGGGAAGGATAATTGTCTCCAGTGGGAGTGGGGTGGGGCAGCTCCAGGGAACTAATTAGAGCTGCACATTGGAACAGACTTGATAGACCATTATGGCCTGTTTCTGCTAGCAAATTCGTATGCTCAACTGCTGGTGTACTTTCAGACTGCTTCAATGATTGTTCCATCACCTTTGTGCCTGGAAACCTTGTAGCAAAAGTCACATCTGAAAATGACCCCAGCCCACTTGTACAGACATTTCATACTGAAGGACTTCTACACAGACTTATCGACCATAAGATGGGACTGTATCACTCATGTTCCCTCTATAGCTGATGCTTGGAAATTCTTTGCCAGTGAATTTATTTATTTATTTTATTTGGTTTTGATAACCAGGTAGGTGCACTAGACATTAAATATGCCTATTTTCAGGCATGCCCCAGGAGAGTACAAGTCATAAAGCTCGAAGACCTTTTTACTAGGTGGAATGCAATGAACTTGCTTCGTTCTTACAAGATAAGGTGGCTGACATCAGGTCAGAAATTCTCTTGACTCGCTCTAGGGGTTGCGGGTGATCAGTGTTTGGTCACCCTCACCTCAGGCTTCCTGGAGTACCTTTGTCCTGCCGAGTTCGTGGATGTCATGCGGTTGTCCATTGTATGTGCCCTACATGCCTGTAGTTTGGATCTGGGCCCAACTACCTTGATTATGGGTTGTTGTGCTACTATCAGCCTGGTCCTGGCACAGATAGGCCAGCGCCCCTGGAATCCGTGAGTTTCAAGCTCCCTGAATGAGGCAGTGGTGACACTCCTTCTAAAGAAAGCTTCTTTGGACCCAGATTCTCCGGCCAACTACAGACCAATCTCAAACCTTCCCTTTATAGGGAAGGTGATTGAGAAAGTAGTAGTGGTACAGCTGGAGGACCACTTGACCATCCATAACATCTACGAACCTCTCCAGTCCAGTTTCCAAAAGAGACATAGCACTGAGACCACACTGGTTCGGGTGCTCAATGATCTCCTGATGGCGAGAGATCAAAGAAGCCATTCTGTCTTGGTGCTCCTTGATCTCTCTCTTCAGCCTTTGACACTGTGGACCATGGGGTACTGCTCTGGTACCTGGGGTCCATCTGTGGCCTGACAGGTACGGTCCTCAGGTGGTTTACATCTTTCCTAACTGGCAGACGTCAGAGAGTGGTGTCTGGGATTTTTTCCTCGGACCCATTCTCTCTGCCATGTAGGGTACCTCAGGGCTCAGTGTTGTCCTCCATGTTGTTTGCAGTGTATATGCTGCCCCTCAGAGACATTGTAAGATGGTACGGGCTGAGGTTTCACTGCTATGCTGATGATACCCAGCTCTACCTGTCTTTGCTCCCAACCAGGATAGAGCTGTCCTGGTCTTCAATAACTGCCTTGTTGAAATCCAGGACTGGATGAATTTGAGCTGGTTAAAGTTGAATGCCGGAAAGACCGAGGTGATGGTAGTGGACCCGGGTCACCAGATAGAGGGGCTGTGGGCTGGTCAGCCCTCTAGACTCTTTCTTGGACTCCCAGATCCCTTCCTCTGAACGGGTGCGAAATCTGGGGATAGTGCTTGTCGACAGGCTGACTTTACATGCTCAGGTGTCGTGGTCATCAAGTCTTCCTTTTATCATGTTAGGAATATCTCCAGGATTAAGCACCTTGTTCCATCCAGGGACCCACCTACATTGGTCCATGCCTTCATGACCTCACACCTGGATTACTGCAACTCCCTGTACCTAGGGCTACCTGGGGTTGATATCTGCTGCCTGCAGCCCTGCAGAAGCAGCTGCAGAAAACATTGTTGATCAGGGGCTTCTCGAGCCTCTTATTTTACCTCCGTGCTGCACGACCTGCACTGGCTGCTGATTATGGGCGGATCACATTTAAAGTTGGTTTACTGACTTATAAAACCTTACATGGACTTGGCCCTGACTACTTGAAAGAGCTTCTCGATGCGACAGCTCCATTCGGTGACAAGGGGTTGCTGGAGATTCCAAGGGTGTCATTGAAATCTTCAGGGGCCCATGCATTTATGCATGTGGACCCTTCCCTTTGGAATTCTCTACCCCATCAGCTTTGGGAGTGCATGACTGTGGGAGGTTTTAAAAGGAGTTGAAAACTTACCTATGGCGCAGGCATTTAGTGGGTACTGAATTAGTATGATCCTCAGACAACAATTATTATATTTGTTGGTTGCTGATTTTATTATTGTTCTTTATCTTGTTGTAAAGCACCTTGATGGCTCGAAAGGCGCTTTTGTGAAATAAAGATTATTATTATTATTAAACAATCATGAAACATGGTACAAAGAGACATTAAAGTATACAGCATTAAGGGTAAAACTAGTAACAGATACAAAAGTAGTTGAATGAGTAAATATAAAGTAACAGAGAAATCAGCATAAATAATAATGAAACATATTACAAGACAGTAAAATTCACAATGTGGGGGGTAAAGTAATTGCAGATACAAAAACAATATAAAAATAACGACAGTGTAACAGGGAGAAAATCAATACAAGAGCAGAAAACCAGAATGAACAAAGCAGAGTAGCAAAACAGACAAGAAGCAGTAAACATATGTGCAGCAGATTAAGCAGCAAGGACAAACAGTAGTCAGGTAGCATGGGTGGGGAGGTAGGAAGCAGGTACAGGGGTCAGAAACTAAGAGGTGGTGGTGAAGCTCCCTTTTAAAGCAGGCATGAGAGGGGGAGAGTCAACTGGACCCAGGCAAGGAGTTCCAGAAATACATGGCAAAGTAGGAGAAAGCCTGGGATCCCATTGTCGTCAACCACCTAGGAACAGATAGTAGAGACTGGCCTCCAGACTGAAGGGGGTAAGGGAGGCTCAAGGGAGTCAAGATTAAGGCTAGGGAAGAAGGCAATCCAGTCTTAAGAATTTTATCAGTTATGGTGCCAAGAGCATAGGAGCGGCTGGCCTCAGGAGATAGTCAGTTTAGACCACTGTAAAGCTGACAGCTGTAGGTAAGATGATGTGATGCCAGAGCAAAATGACAGATATTATTGTAGGTGATGTCTCACTTAATGGAGCTTGGCTTTGGCAGCATTTACAAAGGTAGCAGAGCTGTAGGTGAGGGTAGAAACAAGGATACCCAAGCCAGGCTGGTGGCACTGAGGGTTGAGGTGCTGGACACCACACCTCACACTATGCCAGTGACCTGGGTTTGGGAATGGATTATGGTCATTTGGGGGTCAGCTGGGGAGGTAAGGATTGACCATTCGGAGGACTGCCCTCCTTCCTCAGGGTGGGGGGTTTGTGCTTCATGCATCAGTACAGTGAGAGAGGTTCAGCCCTTGGCTGCCTCCACAGAGGTGGACACAGCTGCTGCACCCATTGCAAGGGCATGGGGAAGAAAATGGAGGAAAAATTCCGGGACCCAGCAGGACCCATGATGGCCCAGATGGACTGGAGAATGTACCCCTCCAAGGGGGGGTTTGTAGTCCCTTCCTGGTCTGTGGAGGTGGCATAAATAATGTAATTAAAAAACCAAAAAAAAATAAAGAATGATACCCTGTGCAATGGCAATTCTGGCACAGGGTGCGAGGGCGTAACTGGTTTTAAAGGCCTGGCCAAACTTGCAGCTCTGCACAGCTTGCACAGCTCTTCAAGTGTTTGCGATGTGTTGGGCAAAATCCAGAGATGGGTCAAGTGTAATTCCAAGGTATTTGAAGTTGGTTGCATTTTCAAGGAGGCAGCCATCACTGTTGTAGAAAGAGAGTCACCCAGTAGGGGCAGAGCCAAACAACACACAGTGGATTTTGTTGGAGTTTAGTAATAGCTTGTTATGAGACAGCAAGGAGTGCATTTTGTAGAAATCAGAGGTAAGGGTAGTGCTAAGGACATCAATTTATCAATGTCTATAGTAAACATGCACCAGTCTGAATATACATGGTCAAAGGACACCATTACCCTGGCTCTCTCGGAGGATTATTGAATTGTTTTCACAGTGGAATGCCATTTGGGTCAAATAAAGAAAGATTAGCCTCTCAATGATAGGCAGTATTAGGACAAACTTTAGAATCTATGTAAATTGTCTGTAGCTAATGCAAACATGGGCTACTACCAAACTACTAGGAGGAAAGCAAACATCAATCCAGCAAATTCTGGTCAGGGAAAAAAATCTATTTGAAATAGATCTTGAAGAGCAAGTGATCAAATCCAGAGTCTCTCCGGGGCCATGTCACCTCTCTCTAAGACACTGCAAATCCTAAACTCCCAGTTCACTAACCTCAGCAACACTGCTAAGCTCCCAGATTCCTTGGTGCCATCCATGGTTGATCACCCATCAAGCAACCCAGAGTCTAATCCTCATAATCTGCCAAACATTAAACTTTGACAATATCTACAATGAGATCCTCAAAGTATTAAGGACCTCAGTCCAAACAAGAGTGCTGGTGTTGACTCCTTTGACCCAAAGCTTTTTACCTTATGGCACATCATAGGTGTGCCCAGTTATTCTGTTAATCTTCTCTGTCACCTGTGGTAAGATGTTTACCATCTGGACATTTGCCAGAGTTGTGCTTTGCCCCTCCACAAAGGAAGGATCAAACAGGAGATGACTCAATACAGACACATTTTAACCTTTACTGCCATCTCCAAGGTTCTCAAAAAGTGTGTTCACTCACAGATTGCTGAGCATCTCAGTCTGCACAGTCTGCTGTCTCCCAAATGGTCAGGCTTCAGATGGAGCATTCTACCATATTTGCATCGCTCAAAGTCACCACTGGCAGATATTTAGAGATATGGTCTCCTCACTGTGGCTAGCTTCATGGACCTCTCCAAGGCCTTTGACATGGTGGATTATGCAATACTCTTACTCATGCTCAAGAACCTATGTCTCAGCTAACCAGCTATCAATTGGCTTGAAAACTACTTGATTAACTGAACCTAGATAGTGTCTATACATGGCATTAGATCAGTCCAGGTGGTCTTAAATCTTGGAGGTTTTCAAGGCTCAGTCCTTGGAACCTTCTATTCATTAGGGTCAGATTTTTTGACCAATTTCATTGCACTGTTGCTTCAAGTGCTATAATCTGATTTCAACACAATCTCCTCCTGGTTCATCAACAAGCATTTGATCCTTAATGCAACCAAAACTAAATCTAAGGCATTTGAATCCCAGAACTTACTTACTCAACTGGCTGATCTATGTGTATTCGTAAAATCAGATAGGAATGATAGTGACCAAACCAACATATTTAAGTATCTAGGAATTTGACTTCTTGTATCACTTACATAAGGCAGCACATCAATCACATCTTAACAAATATAACCAACCACAACTTTCTACAGGTCTAAAGACTGTCTCACTGCTTACATAAGGAAGGAGGTGCTCTCCCACTTCTTGGTCCCTTCCATTGACTATGGAGACATCATATACTGCTGTTGTGCAAACAAAACCACTCAACGGACTCTGGATGTTTTTTTCAAAATGTTGTGCATCTATCATTGTCTGCTGTGTCACCAACTTAATTGACCAAGTCCCTCAAACAGGTGTGATTACCCCTGGCTTTCTTTACTTTACAGCTGTGCAGAAGGAAACTCTCAAGATTATCTCCTAGCCCACCTGACACAGTCGAGCAGTGTCTATTCACTCCAATAGCAGCAATTTCCTGAATAAAGTGTGAATTTAATAGAAAGTCCTTCACATTTTCAGCACCAGCCACACAGAACAGGCTCCTTCTCTGGATGATGGATGCTTTCAGCTTCAAGTCATTCTTTTCCTGCCACACCAGGACCCCTGAATTTGTATTGTTCGGTATCCCCTCCCAGTCCATGATCATATCTTGCTATTACTTTGCTGTAGCCTCACTTTGTTAGCATGTTTTTCCTACTGTATGGATATGCTTACATTTTAAGTTTGCTGTTTGCCTTCTATATTTCAGCCTTTATGTAGGTATTCCTGCTGGACTATGCTATCCTGTTGACTGAGAGTGTCATCTCTGAGACATCAATGAACACTAGATGCAGTATCTCATGGGATTATCCTAGTTGGAGTAATTTCAAATAAATTAATAAATAACTACAGAGAGACTTAACAATAAGGGTAAACATTACTGGTACTGCAACAGCATATTGTAAATTTTGTCTAACATGAAGTGTTCTATTGATTTCTCCTAATGTGCTTTCTCTGTTAGAAATGTATAAAACAGTGATGCAGCTGTTAGTTTACTAGTTCATACCACTTCCTTAATAAAGCAGTGAAATCAGCTCAGACATATTGATAATTTGAAATAGGCCATGTGGGATGAAATAATGTGACCCAATAATTACATTTTTATATGTTTGGAGAGTGAGGGGGCTCCCTTCTTCCTCTCTCTGTACACATCATCACATGTAGTAGTGCCCATACATCTCAGAATTATGTTCCCTTTCTCCCTAGGGAGCTGGATTTTCTGTGGTCTTCCTCTCTTCAAAAGATATAAGGGGAAAGTTATGCTACATTGATTAAATATACTTAAAATGTTTCCATGGTAAGTGGAATTGTAATATTATCTAAAAAAAAATCAACACAAACTGCAAATCAAATGCTTTACTTTAATGACTATTTAATAATGGTTCTGGAGTTACTAACCCCCATCAGCTATAGACAACAGAACTAAAGTCCTTGCCAAAGACAACCTTGCTCTCACGCAGGTCCTGACCTTTAAATACCTGGGGTATGGTTGGACCCAGAATTTTCCTACCAAAGGCATGGTGATTATATCTTTACTTTGGTTGCTTCCAGATTAAGTATCCTCTATATGGCCAGGAACTGCCTCCACTCTCATGAAGGGAACAAAACAATTCCTACTCTCTCTGCTTGACTATGGTGCAGTGTGGAGTACCACTCAGCCTCAAAAGTCACATGGCATGGTTTGGTAGTCCTGTACAATATGATCTGTAGGTTTGTCATTACGAGTGACTCAATGACTCACCAGTGTCGGTTGTACAGCAAACTGGGCTGGCTGAGCATCACTGCCTAAAGGAGCTACTACAACTGGTACACACCCCTTCATAAGTATATCTACTCCCAAGCATCTACATATCTCACCTCCCTCTATATCCCAGTCCCTATACCCTATTGTGTAATCTCAATGGAGGCAACTAGCTGGAAAGTACCTAAATTATGAAAATACTTCAGTAAACAATCCTTCTTCTTCTACTCTTGCCTGGACAAATTTTATTTTTATATTTATTTTAAAAACAAATTTACCAGGTAAGCAGCAGAGCCAAGAAGTGTTCATTTCAGTCGACACCTGAGGGAAGGAGACTACATGGGAGAAGTAAAAACAGGGATAAAATAAAACACTCTTCCAGCAATGCAACAGAACATTCAACCAGCATCCCTTCAACAAACCCCAAACATACTCATTTTCCAGAGGCTGCTGCTTTAGAATCTCACAGATACATGTAAATGTCCTCTCTTCTGACCCTCCTCCATATCTGCCACCTTACTATTTATTGATATGTATTAATGTGCACTAGCACCTGCTTTCTTTTCAGTTCCATGTAGTGCCTGTGGGTACACTGGGGCAACTGATTTACAGTAAAAGACAGGAACCACAATTCAAAATCATTGATATAAGCGTTACTCAAGAACTGCCTTGGCAATACAGTCAAGTTTTAAAAAAATAAAAAAATTACACATACTGTACTCTCAAATACAATGCATCATAATTAGTATATGCAATTCACATGAAGAAATCTAGGCTGCCTAGGCTTTATTCATACTGCAAGGTGCCTAACAGCCTCATAAGCAATCTTCAAATTCTGAAAACAGCAAACCATGTACACATACCATTCTTAGGACTCATCAGTGTGTTATAGATGTTGCCTTAACCCAGAATGGTGGAAACTGCCCAAAATAGAAAAGTAATATGAATATAAGAACCTCTTTACCAGTTTACTTAGACCCCTAGTGCAAGGCAACATGTGTAGTATATGCAAATTATAATGAAAGAATCTAGGCTGGTTTGTCTTTAAGCAGGACTGTAAGGTGCTTACAAGCCTCACAAATAATGGGGCAACTAATAAATCGTGGGTATATCAGCCATTAATCTGCTTTTATCAGTAATTATCCTCTGTCGCTGGCATGCTTTTTCTTGAACTGCAATCTGAATGTGCATTTCCTTTTAGAGCTTTCACTTGTGTAGTCTACATTAATGCTCAATAAAGTATGCATTTAGTATCCTGTTATACCAATAGTGCCCACAAAACTAAGATATTTTAGCTTATGGGCCCATCCCACCAACCATATGTTGTCACTTTTAAATAAATAAATAATAAATAGCCAGATAAATAAATGGCACCATGGTCTGTCAGAACAAGTACATGTAAACAAACACTAGAAAACCATATTGTTTTTCTTTCAAAGAGTGGGGTGACAATAGAGTTACTCAGTGTAGGTGGTTGACAACTGTAGAAAATGGGATCAAAAATAAAATAGCTTCTGATTCATGCTATTCTGAATTCCAAGGTTTGAATTTTGTGGCTGAGTTGAGTCCCAGTGGTATGTTAACTAATTTTTTGTTTGATTCTTTAAAGAGCTAGTTCACTGCCTGAATTTAATATTAAAGGAACAGTCAGCACTAAGGGCTCCACACTCAAGTGTGGGTCTTGTCCCAATGTGCACTTTGTATGCAAAAAAACATTTTTGTTTACTTACTGTTCGCTGTAGTATAGTAGATTGCATCAGACTAATTTTGCTTAGTTCTAGGCTGACATCTTCTATAAATAGGAATCCCAAACTTCCCAACAGCTGATATTAGAGCAGTAAGCAGCAGTGGGCGATTCAATAGCCTTCAGTGCATGTTAGAGTTTATATAAGCTCTGGGGCCAGATATTCAAAGCATTGCACCCGGCCCAAATCCTTAGTGCTGAAATATCACCAAATTTGCACCTGAGAGCTGTATTCAAAAGTCCTTTTAGCACTGGTACTGTGTGATAGCACCAATGTTAAAAGTTAATGTATGCAGGGGAAGGAGTAGGGGGAGTGGCCATGAATGCTGGTACACTGGAATATTCAAAGAGTAGTGCCGCATTATAGGTCTTTATGACGCCTGTAGCTGTGCTAATTACCACCAGCAAAAGCATGCTGTAATGTCAGAGTGTTACTCAAAATAAATCAAAGTGTAACTTTGACTTACTTCAAGGAATATCCTGGTAGTCTAGTGGTCCCACCATCTTGATCCCCGACCCTGTAATGTCCCAAAATAAAAATTTTCCTGGTAGTCTAGTGGCCCCCGCCCCCATCATGATCCCCGACCCCATATTGTCCAAACATAAACAGTTTTCCAGGGTAGTTTAGTGGTCCCCCACCCCATCATGATCCCTGACCCTGTATTGTCCAAACATAAACTGTTTTCTCTGGTAGTCAAGTGATCCCCCACCCCATCATGATCCCCAGCCCCAGTATTATCCAGAAATAAACATTTTCCTAGTAGTCTAGTGGTCCCCCCATCATAATCCCTGATACCAGTATCATCTAAAATAACCATTTATCTCTGGTCAGTGCCCCCACCTGGCAGTGCTGATCCCATTCCTCCATTCATCTTCGAATGGAGCCAGTGACTGGCTCAATCCATCACTCACCTCTGCAGCCAGCCATCAACTGAGTGCTGAATGAGTGTGTACCAGTGTGTAATGAATGAGTGCTCATTCATTACTCACTGGGTATGCAATCATTCAGCACTCAGTCAACGGCTGGCCACGGAGGCGAGGTGGTGGGGTTGAGCCAGTTGCTGGCTCCATTCAGGGATGGTTGGGGGTAGCAGGAGGGTCGGCACTGCCAGGTGGGGGGAGGGGACCACTGGACACAAGGAATAAATTGTGGGATCATGATGGGGGTGGGGACCACTAGACTACCAGGGAAAATGTTTATTTCTGGATGATACAGGGTCGGGTTCGTGGATGGAGGGACCACTAGACTACCAGGAAAACTCTTTATATTTGGACAATGGGTGTTGGGGACTGGTGATGGGGGTGGAGATCCAGACTACACTACCAGGGTAAGTAGTATCATTCTTGTTCTATGGGCCTCAGCTGTGAGCCTGTGTACCACAGTCTGGGGGCATACCTCTGAACTGTCCCTGGATTTACAAGATTTCCCTTTGTTTGCCTCAGATGCTCACACTACCCTCATGTACTATGTGTATTTGTGACTGAACAGTGGATTATATGCTCCAAATACTGTCACATATTAAAGATGCAGGCCTGTTGTTCCTCGGACAGTGCATCTTACACTATTCCTCTCATTCTGTCAGCTGTCTGGGTGGATATAACCAGTGCATAGGATATTTCCCTGAATTTGGCCCGAAGTCCCTGATTTTTTACACCTCGTCCCTGATTTCTGAGGTAGGGGGTTGAGCAGTATGTTCTTGGGAGCAGTGTCCCTCACTGCCCCTCAGTCAACATGGCTGTGTTCCTAATTGCAGTGCTGTGTGGCCGAGTGGTATGCACTGAATGTGCCTGCAAACACCCATTTCCTGCAGCATCCACCTGTACTTCCATTCCGAACAACAAGGGGTTGCTGTGAGCACACCCTGGCCTGCAGCTTCCAGCCCGTAGTTCCATTCTGACCAATGGGGGATTGCTATGAGCTTCTTGCAATAGCGCCAGGCAAAGTACATGGGAGTGCATGCAAAGCAGGCCATAATGAGATGCAAATGTAACTATTTGCCCAGGAATTGCCTGAGTAAGCTCATTTGCATAGGATCTTTGAATATAGCAAACTTTTGCCCTGGGCTAACCTGTTTGCACTGGGCTAATTGGTTAGCACTGTGCAATCAGATTAGCCCCGGGCAAACCTCTCAAAAGCATAGCACAGTTCTGCAGTGTGTGGCCTGCATTGTTGTTTGCAGTTGTGCACTACTTCATTGCTATCACACACATTGTCCACCAACTTCAACTCTGTTTACTCCAGCTCTGTGTCCACTGAGCTGCTGTTGCATTTTGCACTTCCTGTCACTATATTAAGAGCTGTCTTATTTCCCAGGCTATTTTAAAACTGCACTCCAGCCCTGTTTTTACTTCCTTTGCATGCTATATTCAGCAAGTTTAGCCCCAGTGCTATTCCTTTGAATATAGCTTGCTACTGGTTCGGGCTAATTTAGCACGCCATGCAGTGCTAATTCAACCACGGAGCTAAGTTTTGAATATCTGGCCCCTAATATTTTGTTTGCTGGTCCTGCTAACCTCTCGGGGACTATGTACAGTCACAGAGGACTGTATCTAGCCCTGGAGAAAGGTAGAACAAGAGAACTTCTGACTGGAGATTATAAGCTCTAACATGCACTAGAGGCTATTGAATCTCCAATACTTTCTGATGTCAGCTAGGATTCTGGAATTTGTAGTACAGATGATGTCTGCCCAGAACTAAACAAAATTAGTCTTCATACATCTACTATACTACAGTAAACAATAAGTAAAGCAAATTTTTCTGCATACAAAGTCACATTGTGATCAGCCTCACACTTGAGTGTGGGCCCTTGTGCTGACTGTTCCTTTAACTTTAACAAGTAGTGAACAATTACTTCTATATATGAAGAATGTATTTATGTTCCTGTTTGCTAATTAGATGATTTTATACCTGAAAGTACTTAGAGCAGTGTGTGCTGTGTGGAGCAATACTCTACCTGGAGACTGACATAGCTAGTTCTATTCATACTCATACATCACCAGACTTATGACCTTACTGTCTGTGACATCACAACTGACTAGAAAGAGCCAATCACCTGCTCAGGATTTGTCACTTGTGATGTCACACTGCTGATGAGGTATGAAGAGGAATAGAACTAGATATGTCAGTTTCTATGCAACATTTAGCTTTGCTTTTTTCTGATTTATTTTTTTATTTTTTAGATAATTCATGAAGAAGACTTATGGTTGAAATGTTGCTTCTAACTCTATTTTCTATTTTCAGTGTGCATTTAATATTTACATTTTGTTTTGTTTTCAGATCACACACTGATGCAGCACTTTGTTTTGTTTTTTTGTTTGTTTTTTGTCTTATTTTCTCTATATAACATACTGCTCTTTATATCACACCTAATACTGTCAGGTTAAATACATTTTTATGAGCAACTGGAATAACAAAATACTTCAGAAATTAAAAGTAACACTAGGCTACTTTAAAAAAACAGCAACATTGTCTGCCTACTGTTTCTGGCACTACTAGCTTTTTAAGAAGTCTTGTAATATAATGTATGATATAAATAACTGAATAATGAACTGCAGTTGTAAACTATATACAACAAAAGTGTATTTATTATTTGTTTCTGAAACACAATGATACTGATCAAATACTTCATAGAATAAAGGATTTTAATACAACTATGCAAGATGTTATCAAGCTAGAAATCCCCTTAAAGGTATTAGATCCTTAGGGACCTGCCCATGGCAGATTGTATCACTGATAAGAAATTCACATCCATGAATTAAGTCATTATCTTTATGTTAAGAATTTCAAGCCAGTTAGGCTTACTTTTAACACTGTTAATAAAGAATTATTACCCACTTGCTAAAGTAGTATTTAAATGATCAAAGGATAATTATATCACTGTAATAGCAAGGAAACCCCAATGGACCAAATACAAGCTTATTTGGACCAAATAATGCTCCCGACAATACCAAGGATAAGCAGCAACCCTGATCTCCCCAGTAATGGATTGGGAGGTAATCAAGCAATTAAACAGCTAGCACCAGATAAGGCGCCAGGGCCGGATGGTCTTCCCACTAATCTATACAAGTTATACACTGGGGAACTTGCCCCTTTACTAGCAAGAGTCTTTAACTCATGGCATGAATCAGGCTTCTCAGAAGATACATACCTTGAAGCTTTGGTTACTATTATTCCCAAGCCGGGTAGGGATCCTCACTATGTAGAAAACTACCGTCCTATCTCGCTCCTTAACACTGATGTTAAGATATTAGCTAAGATACCGCCAACCATTTGAAACCCTTTATGAACGGACTAATCCATGATGAACAGGTGGATTCATGCCGGAAGGTCTGCAGGTGATGATATGCGTGTTCCACCTTATTTCCATGGCTAGGATTTACATCTACCTGCTGCCTTAATAGCCCTGGATGCAGAAAAGGCCTTTGACCGGGTCTCATGGTCCTTCCTTTTGCAGCATTTTCCGGTATGGAATCCCACAGTATTCATCACTTGTTGTTGTTATATTCAACCCCACGGCTCGAATCTGCAATGGCTACCTCTCAGAAACCTTCCCACTAAAACGGGTACCAGGCAGGCTGTCCCCTATCCTACTCCTATTTAATCTTTACATAGACCCCTGATCCGTAAGTTGCTTAAGTAACCAAGGCCTGGGTTTTTTTGATTGGGAATAAACAACACCTTATATCAGCCTATGGATGATCTTTAATACACATAATTAACCCCTGTACTACCATCCCTATTCTACTACAAGAAATTGAGATGTTTGTCAAGTATCGCATTATAAGCAATTTGACCAAATCTATTATTTACCCACTGAATCACAGGCTATTCAAAAAGGATGTGCAACAACTCGGAAAACAATGGGAAAATAAAAGCTTAACATATTTGGGCATAAAAATTTTCAAATCCCTCTCCACTATGATTAAAGAAAACCTCACTAAATTAATAAAAGTAATCCAGACAGATCTAGACAGGTGGAGCAACCTGAGGATATCTCATTATGGGGAAGAATCAACACTATAAAATGAATGTCCTTCCTTGAATTTTATATCCCCTAGCATGTTAGCCCCTACCTCCCAAAAATGGTTTACAGATCTAAAGAAAATAATCAACAAATTCCTCTGGAAAAATAAACCAGTAAGACGAGCTGCATCACAAGCTGACAGCTCCAAAGCCCCATGGAGGTCTCTCCTCCTATCCTTTTCCATTATTATGAAGCAATCCATATAACCAAACTGACTATCTGGCAAACACAGCTCGAATGATAGAGAACTGGGGTCTTACACCCCAGCATGGTTAAATATAGAGGAGACCCTCATGTCCCCCACCCTTACTCGCTGCAGTCTTTACTATACTCACCAGGAAAATATATTCCCCTGCAGTTAAAGATTCCTAATAGGATGGTCTCTGAGCTTTAAACCAACTGCAGCACCATTTTAAGATAAACTGGCATATAGATGGGGAACAAACTACCTTAAACAACCCTACTTTTTGATTCAAAAACCTATGACGTTAAACTTCTGGTCTGTCTTAAAAATGTCAAACTTAAAGATGTCATGGACAACAGTAACCTAATACCATACCACCGATTTCTACAAAATTCTCAAGCTAATAGGTGCCCTTTTAAATACTGGCAAATTATGCATGCACTATTCCATTTATTAAGAAAATAAGGACTTGATTCCCCTAGGATGGCCTTAGCATCACTTTTAGATATTGCTAGACAACCACACCCGATATCCGCAGTGTACAAAGAAATACAATCCCTGGACACAAGACTGCCATCTGGTATAAATCAATATTGGGCGGAAACGTTGTCTCTCCCACTCACACCTGATTTTTGGCAACAACTTTGGAACAACCTATATAGATTTGTCAAACAGGACCGCCTGAGGCTCATACAGTTTAATATAATGCAAAACACATATTATACCCCTCTAAAGCTTTACCAAATGGGTCAGATATCTACTCCTTCTTGCCCCTGTTGCTCTTGGAAGAGAGGGGATCTTTACCATATGCTGTGGGCATGCACTAAAATTCAATCCCTATGGAAAAATATACAGGCCTCTTTGAGTCCAACCTTGTATTAAGCCCGCTGTTTTCCCAAATACATGTCTACTCAACATTTTCCCAATAGGAATCTTGAAGCAAAGGAAATATCACATGGCCCCATCTCTGCAGTGGCCAAGCTCATAATTTTGAGGCATTGGACTCGGATATTATGCCTACCATAAGGAGTGGGTATAAAGAAATGCTGCTTGCCCTACAGTTAGAAAACATATTGCTTTCATGAATAATCAATCAAACACATATACTGGAAGATGGGGTACCCTAGAAGCACTGCTTATTGCAGAAAACCCAAAGAGTAACTGATTATACAAGTGCCACTCATTGCTTGGCAGTAAACTGGGGATTGAGAGGCACTGCCCTGAAACAAAGGAGACGGATAAGGTAGATGCTTGATGTCACCCATGTGAGGGATGTATAAGGAGGATTAAGACTAATTTTACCTTAGGAGAGAGTGATTGGAAGGGTGGAGGGTTGGGGAAGGGGGTTTGGTGTGGGGCCCTCTTTACCCTCCTCTTTCTTTTTTTATTACCTTTACCATCTTTTCTTATATCACGGTCCCTCTACCGACTTATAGACCTGAAGTAATGTTCTAATAAGGTTGTACCATATTATATCACTACTCCTATAACCTAAAGTCAATTAATAGAATACTAGTTAAACTGCTACAAGATACCAGCTTGTAAGCCAAGTGGTCTAACGGATTACAATGAGGGTCGCTATACTGCTTCAAACAATATGTATTTGTTTTCATATTAATTTCTCTTATTTATTTTACCCTGATGTGTCTATGTATTTATGTATTGTTGTTTTAAAAGGAAAAAATCAAATAAAGTCCATTGAATTCTAAAAGTAAATGATCAAAGGATTTTAAAATTACCTCCTTTTTCTAGTACAAATACTCACGAGTACCACCTAACCAACTAGTTATACATGGCAAACATAATTTGAAGCATGGAAATATAGAATTTGACAGCAGATAAGGACCGCTTGGCCCACCTAGTCTGCCCATTTCCCTACCTGATGGATAAGCTGCAGATTCTAGTTAATCAACAGCTTACTTCCTCCTGCCCCCCCACTAAAATTGCCGTATGTCTGTCCCATGCATTCTTGAATTCTCCCACTGTTCCTGACTCACAACCTCCTCAGGAAGGCTGTTCCATGCATCCACAACCTCTCTGTGAAAAATACTTTCTAACATTACCTCTGGAGCCATCCCCTCTATCTTCAAATTGTGCCACCTTGTTCTTGCACATCTCTTCTTCTGAAAGATGCTACCCTCTTATACTTTGTTAATTCCTTAAGATACTTGAAAGTTTCTATCATGTTCCCTCTCCTCCTTTCCTCAAGAATATACATATTAGCTGCTGTAGTCTGTCCTCATATGTCTTCTGGTGCAGACCCTGCACCATCTGGTTGCCCTCCTCTGAACAGCCTCCACTCAATGTCTTTGTGGAGATGGAGTCTCCAGAATTGCACACAGTACTCCAGATGTGGTCTTACCAACTGTCTGTACAGAGGGATAACAACTTCCTGTTTTCTACTGTTGATGCCTCCCTATGCATCCCAGTATCCCCCAGCCTCTTTATTGCCTTCTCACATTGCTTGCCACCTTTAGGTCATCTGATATAATTACTCCTAGGTATCTTTCGATTTTTGTTGTTGTTATTAACTCACCCCCCATTGTGTACTCTTCCCTTGGGTTTTGTTTCCAGATGCATTACCTTTCACTTCTTAGCATTGAATCTGAGCTGCTACATATTTGACCATTCCTCCAACCTTGCCAAGTCCTTTTCATCCTTTCCACCCCACCTTGTGTATCAATCCTGTTGCAGATCTTTGTGTCATCTGCAAAGAGACATACTTTTCTTTCTAGGTGCTCTCCAATGTCACTTATAAAGACATTAAAGAGGACCAGTCCCAGTACTGACCCCTCATGTATCTCACTAGTTACCCTCCTTTCTTCACTGTGGACCCTTCACTATTACCCTTGCATCCTGTTGTCCAGACAGTGTTTTATCCAAGCGACCACCTTGGGACCCACTCCAAGGCTTGCTAACTTGTATATTAATCTTTTGTGTGAGACTGTGTCAAATGCCTTGCTAAAATCTAGGTAGGCCATATCCACAGCCCCTCCCTGGTCTACTACTTTGGTCACCCAGTCAAAGAAATCTATTAGGTTCATCTGACATGACCTTCTGCTGTGAAACCATGCTGCCTTGGGTCCTGTGCCCCACTGGCCTCTAGGTACTCAACAGTTCTTTCCTTCAGAAGTGATTCCATCATTTTCCTAGCACTGAGGTCAAACTATCTGGTCTGTAGTTTCTGCCTCTGCCCTGCTCCCATTATTGTGAAGTGGAATCACATTTGCCTCCTCCAGTCCTCAGGTACCACCCATCCTCCCATGATTTGCTAAAGAGAGTAGTCAGTGGCATTACTAGTTCTAGCCTTAGTTCTTTTAGAATTCTTGGGTGAATCCCATCAAGCCCCATTGTTTTGTCCACCATCAGTTTCCAGAGGTCTTTCAAAACTCTTTCTTCTGTGAATGGACTGGTATCTGCCCCCCTATTCAGAGTGTTTCTCTTGTTTGGTTTAGGTACCTCCCCCTCTTCTTCCATTGTGAATACTGAGCAGAAATATTCATTCAGTATTCCTGCTTTTTTTTCACTGTCACCCTCTTCCCACATTCCTCCCTTTATTAAGTCTCTATATTCTCCCTTGGTCTTTCTACACTCCCTAATGTACCTATAAAATGTTTTATCACCCTTCTTAACACAGTTGGCCATCTCTTCCTCAGTTTGTACCTTTGCTATTCTGATTGCCTTCCCTGCCTCCTTCTGCTTTAACTGATAAAATTTTTTGTCCTGCTCCTTCTGTGTTTCCTTGTATTTCCTGAATGCTATCCTTTTCTCCTTAACCTTCCCTTCCTCCTCTTTTGAGAACCATAGTGTTTTTTTTCCTTCATTTTGTTTTGTTGATTTGCTTCACACAAAGGCTTGTTGCCACTGCGATAGCTGTTTTGATTATTCCCCATTGTTCCTCCACCCCTCCTTCTTGCCCATTTGCTAGTGCTTTTCTGAGGCATTCTCTCATTTTTCCAAAGTCAGCCTTCCTAAGTCCAGTACTCTTGTTTTTGTATGGTTTTATTCTATGACTGTGTTTATTGTGAACCACACTGTTTGGTGGTCACTTGTTCCCAGAAGGCTACCCACTTCTAAATCTGAGATCCTTTTTCCTTCCCCATTTGAGAGTACCAGGTCTAAGATTGCTCCCTCCTGAGTGGGTTCCAACACTAGCTGTCTTAGGCATGCCCCCTGCAGGGCATCAAGAATGATCCTGCTCTTGGATGTGCGCAGCAAAGGTACTCCAATTAACATCTGGCATATTCAGGTCCCCATCAACAATATCTCCCTTTTTCTGCCATTTTAAGGATGCTTCTATCATTTCCTTGTCCATGTCTTCCCTGAGATGGGGTCTGTACACAACCCCATGCGGATTGTGGTGCCATTTCCTGTCTCCAGGGTGACCCACAGTGACTCATCAACTTCCTGTTTACTCTTTAGTTCTGTTGCTTTAATCCCTTCCCTTATATAGAGAGAGCCATCTCCTCCTCCTCCTCTTTTACCCACCCTGTCCCTCCTGTAGATTGTGTATCCTGGTATGTTGACATCCCAGTCATGGTTCTCTGTGTACCATGTTTCAGTGATGCCACAATATCCAGGCATCCTCTTCCATCAAGGCCACTCATTCATGGAGCTTGTTACACAGACTGCAGGCATTGGTACTCATCACCGTCCATTTATTTTTTATGGCCTTAGCCCTTTTAGCCCCAATCCTGTCCTTACTGCCTTTTTCTGCATTTACCCATGTCCTGCTCCCTACTGACTTCTCTACCTTTGTGTTTACCTCACTAACTACTGTGTTTTGTGTTTTGTGGGGGGAGGCTGGGATTTCCCTGATCTTTTTCAATGCCTCCCTCCTTGGCTAGTTTAAATGCTTGTCAATGAAGCATTTAAACCTGTCACCTAGGATCCTGGTCCCCCCTGGAAAGATGCAGACCATCACGCCAGTATAGGCTTGCATCCCTCCAGGTGGCTCCCCAGTACCCAATGAAACCAAAACCCTGAGCTCCACATAACAATGCCAAAAGCAGTTGCAACAGGCAGAAGACACAGAATAAAATGATAATATGGCTAAGACTGAAGACTTTCATTAATGAAATCCTAACCTGTTTAATTATCACACTATAATTATACAGTTAGGGGATATCCTACCTAGTCATAACAATATCTTATTTTTAACCACTGACACAGTTTTTCAATATTTATTTTTATTATTTTAAAGGCATTTTACAAATGCATTAAGAAACTTAATACTGTATGTGTGTAATTATGGTCAATAATGACACTCTTTGATGCATTTAAAGGCACTTAACTGTGCCCTATGTCAAACATACACAAGGTGAGTGACAACTGGACCATATTTATCCATCTTGTCATGTCATTGCTTACCAGGGACAATGACATCTCCTTTCCATTATTTTCCATTACAAAATGAAGGCAAAACTGGGGGTGGTATAATTCTATGCAGACCCTCTTGTGAGCTGGTCCATTCCTCTTCTATCCCTATATCTCTCAAGTTTAGTGTTGGCAAGGTCTCCTTCCCTTACAATCTCCCTATTTTAGTCAGCACCATCTGCTGTTCCACTTGTATTATTGCTGATATTTTATTGGAAGTCACCACAATGTCTAATTTCCCTGGCTGCCACAGTCTAACTCCTTCTCATGGGATACATCAACATAAAATACATATCTCCCACCTAATGTCCAACTATCAACTAATGTCAGGCCATTCCCACCTGCTCCAGTCCACTGAATTAATCTTCCATCAGGTGCCCCACCTGTATATTACTTTTTACCTTAGGATTAACACTCTATAGCATTGCTTACATTCTATATTCTTATATCACTCTATGTATATATATATACCTTTATATAGTGTCACATATTATTGCACCCATCATAGAAATAAGTCTCACTTTTTGACTGGATAGCCCTACTGTAGGTCTTGGTTACTTCATGATTTGTTTCTGTAACAGATGGGTAATGGCATTCCCAAGTTGCTTTTACCTTATCTGGTCTCTACCCTGAATGAAAAAAAACATGTTCAGTCCACTGGCACAAACTGCTAAAAGTGATAGAAAGCTTCCTTAAAATTCCCATGTCTGTTTGATATGTGTGCATAGCTTTAAGAACTTCCTTACATTGACATATATTCACCCTGTGGGTCAGGACAGGAGCCTCCTTCTGTTAGAAATGTGATCAAAATCTTATACTGTCATCAAGAACAGTACCTTCCTGGGCTGGTTTAATGCTGACTCTCTTGACAGCTCCTGCTGTAGCTTTTCCTTTGGAACTCACCTACTGTATATAGTCCTCAACCATTGTTTGTATTCTCTCATTAGTGTACCAGTAGCCATTTCACAGCAGGCTGCCTTCCTGCCCAAATAACTGCAGACCCACCAGCACCTAGTTACATTTCCTAGTGAATCACCAAAAGCTGAGGAATTATTTCCTCCTCTGAGTCTACTGCCTCTGCTCAGGGACCCCTATCAAGAGGTTTCTCTCTCCTTTGTAGCCAATGACATACTGTAGCCTTGCAACCCTTCCTGCACAAAACCCTATGGTAAACTTCTGGGTTGTTTTAAGCGTGTGTGTGTGTGTGTGTGAATTTTAATTAATTTCTATAACTTTCCGGATGTAAATTCCTGTCAGTAATGTGATCTCAGTGTGTTTGAATAAAGTACTACCTGGTCTGACTTCCCCAACACGAGGAACTTTCCTATTCTGCAAACAGGCCATAATATCAACGCTTCCTTTATACAGCCACCTATTGCCTCCTACTGCAGACCACCCAATCTTCAGATTCTCCTGGTGCATAGTACCTCCATACTGCTAACATCCTTCCTACAAGCTATCAAAGCTTGCAACAAAACCCGCTGTCATACTTCCAAATTTATTTATAGTGTCACTGAAATGTAAGGCCTCATGAGTGTTTTTCACATCACCAAATATTTATCAAGCATTTTCAGCAACGTTATGTACTGTATTACATTCTTTGCAGGAAGTGTGCACCTATCAGCATTGGAGACTGGTAGACACCTTGAGCAACAATTCAGGGAATATTTCAGGGCAAAAAATAACTAACAGACCTGCATGCCATGAGTCACTGATGACATAAAGGAATAAATACCCAGATACATTTGTGGAATCTAAAACAGTGCTTTTATTACACATAAATGTGGAAATAGCAAACAGTCCTCAACCACAATTCAGGTGCCCTGGTGCTTTCTTTAATAAGGCTTTGTCAGGAGACAAGCACCTTATGCTCTATGAGCCCTTACATCCTGGTAACAATCATACATCATCATGACATCATATAATTATGACAGCTGAGAATTCAGCAGTTCTTAAAGGTGAATCAGTCCAGGTGGTGGGACTCAAATATGAGCACCAATGTGAATGAATACAAACATATTACAAAATAACAAATGAGACTAATGTTTAAGGACTGCTAAATTCACAGCTGTCACAATGGTATGATATCATGATGATATAATGATTGTTACCAGGACATAAGGGGCTCATAGAACATCAGGTACCGGACCTTGATGAACTCTTATTTGGCAAAGCACAGGGGCTCCTGAACTGTGGTGGGGGATTGTTTGCTATCACCACATTTAAGTGTAATAAAAGCACTGTTTTGGATTCTACAAATGTATCTGGATATCTATTCCATTATGTCATCAATGACTCTTGAAGTGCAGGTCTGTTAGTTATTTTACACTTTTAAGCTTGGAGCTAGCTGCTCCTTACCAGTACCCTACCTTGCACCAGACAGTGTGGGCCATCATTTGAACCACATTACTGAGTAGTCAGAGATAGACACATAAACCACCATGTCCCATTTTACCTCAAGAAACAATAATGTCAATGATCTTTCTGTCTGTGTCCTTCAGCAGGGTTTTCAGGATGACAACCAAAGTAAAATCACAAAAAACAAGCATAAAATCCAGTTAGGGTGGCTCCAGCGAGCCCTCCAACCCTCTGGTTTAAATGACAGACTTATTCTCTACTAACATCTTTCAGCCACCTTATGATTTGCCTCTGTAGTCTATTCTTTTCATCCCATTCTCATCATTTCTTTACATTTGTGTGTTCATAGTATGTCTGTGTGTGTGGGGTATGCCTGCACACCATTCTATTCAGTGTGTGTGTGTGTGTGTGTGTGTGTGTGTGTGTGTGTGTGTGTGGAGGAGGCATACTCACATAAGTATTCCAGCTATGTGTGCATAGCCTTTTTTTTCCAGAAGTCCCTGTCTCCTTCCTTACCTTTAACACCTTTCAGCCTTGTTACTATGTCCAGTTAATTAGACCACACTTGAGAACTCCTCAGCTCATTCACTTCTACTATGCCGGTCTGTTCCCATCATCACCTTTTGTTTTCCAGCTTTTTTTCTACCATGCCTATTATCACTTTTTCTCCTAGACCTCACCCATATTTTCTTTCCTTTACTCATAAATAAATCCTTATTTTCCTTACCACCCATTAACTTTGCTATATTCTTTTATAGATAATTCCTGAAGAAGAGATCTATGGATGAAACATTGATTCTAACTCTATATTCTATTTTCAGTGTACACATTACATAGAAGATACTGCATGAGGTTTGATTAGTAACTATGCTGTAATCACTTTAAGAGGTTACCATCACAACTGTAAACCTTGCGAGCACAGCTCAAGAGGTTTTACACAGTTGTGATGGTAACCTCAAGAAGTGGTTTCAGCAAGGTTACTAATCCAATCCCATACATTAGCTTTCATAGTGTATGGATTAGTAAGCATGGGTACAGCCCCGGCCCCCACAATATTGTAACTTCTATTCAAATATTTTGAGCATACCTATGGAAGTCAGAAAAACAAGCAGTTTATAATCATCTTCAAATGTTTATTGGAAAACACGCAAATAAATTAAAAACATTTATCACTTATTTAAAATGAGTAAAGTCTTACATTTCAACAATAAGAAAAACAAAACACACTTGGAAAACAGCCATTTTTAAATTAATCAATAATGCTCGACAGGGTGTGTGTTGTGCTGGGATAACATCACGAGGGCCGCGGGCCAAGTGCATCCAATCACCACAGAAATCACATTATCCTAGCACAATGAAAAAATATGTAATGGCTAAACACCACTGTACAATAAAGTTCTTATTGTAAAATTGTTTTATTTATTTTGGATAACAGTTTCGTGGCTACACCACTTCTTCAGGTCCCTTTATAGATTTTTTTCTAAAATGAAACAAAACAAAAACAATTAGGTACATTTCTTATACAATTCACACTCTGCAAACAATTCAGGATCTCATATGCAAATATTTTTTTTTTTTACAAACTCAATAGGATTGTTATTAAATAAAAATGCAAAATACAGGGAAAGAAATAAACAGTCTTTTTTAAAATAAAATTAAAAGGACCTTTACCTTTAATAATAATTAATTCAACTTGTTTCCTATTCTCAGAATGTGTTATGCCCTCAGGTTAACTTGTATGCTAAAAAGAAATCATATGTACGTATTGTACCATGTGGTAAAATATCTTCCAAATTATAGCACAATAATGAAGAAAAATTAAGTTTCTCACCCTGATTTTAACAATCATTAGAAAATAACCATCATCCTCTTAAAGCCTAGTCACCAAGCTAAAAAAGAGAGAAGAATTCTCCTTTATCATAATTTTTAACCTTGCTTTTAGCGATATGAATATGCCAAGAAACCACTTATATATTTTGTATAAATACCTTGACCCAAATGTTAGATGAAGTTTATCAGGGCAACTTGATAAACTTTAATTGACAGATGTTTCAGGTTTCACCTAAACCTTTTATCAGTGGCCTATTATTCTGGAATAAGGAGTCACACCTTTTTCACACTTTGTTAGATAGTCTCTGGTTCTCCCCCCGTTTCATTCCTCTCCACTTGTGAGTGCCCCACACTAACACCACTCTCTTCCAAACTCTCTAGTTTTATTTAAATTGTTGAACAATGACCTCATCAACACCAGGTGTTTCTAGCACAGGTAGGACTATCCCTTTGAAGGGAATATGCTAGGTCCTGAGTCTGTTTTTTTTTTTTTTTATTTTGTCGTATCAATTTACAATAGAAAAGCAGGAACATGTACTGGGTTTGTTGAACCAATCAAAAATGTGGACTAAAACAACTAGTGATCATAGTATCATATATAAAATCCAACATTTGAAACAGAGAGACATACGCCTTGAATGGCATGCTATCGCCCTGGGTGAATATATAAACAATAAAAGGATTCCAAGGGGGTTGCATGTTCTTATTGAACCAATCCTAGGTTTTATGACAACAGAACTCCATGAAAAATGGACTGGGATAAGAAACAAATGTTCAACTGATTTCATGTTGGCTCTTATTGAAGCAATTATGAAAGAAAGGAATAGACTGATAGAGGACATTAATAATATCCAAGATAAATACAAAGGGAGGGTTCAATTAGCAGAATATACTTCAACTCTTGAAAAGATTAAAGATTTATAAGAATACGAGGACTTCATAAAACAACAGAAGTTAAAAAATTTTAATAGGGACATTATCAGTTCTTGTGAGAACAAGGTGTATACTTGGTTCCTTAAACCTAATGCATCTAATGCACAGAACTATTATCATAAGTCACAAGAATATGCTGCAGATTCAGACAGTGGTGACAGTATGGTTAATACCAGTTATAGAACTAGAAGGGTTCCACAAGAGAACCAGAGTCATTTTTTAAAGAGGACAGTGGATCAACTAGACAGGGAAGCTATTCCCACAGAAGATCCTGGCAGTTACAGGTACCAGAACAGATACGATTTAAGAAGTGGGGTCTGGCAAGGCCAAAATGTTTACGGGGGGGGATTTACACCCAGGAGAGGAGGAGGGGTTGGAAGAGGTGGAAGTGGTGCCAGAGGAGGAGGTGGGTCAGGGGGCAGAGGGAGGTACACAGGGAGAGCAAGGGGAAGAGCATTGTAGTTTTCAACATAAGTTCACAAAATTTAACCTATGAGGAGGAGAAGGTTTTGAAAAGGGACTCTCTTTTTCACCCACCAGGCCTTTAGACCCTTTTTTTTCACAAGCAGACTTACAGAAATTTTATAGGAATATTAGATTGGCTGGTTGGTTCAGCAATCGACCAGCTGAGCCTGTCACTAGAAAACAATTGCTTAAAAAAGCCTTGGGAGTACAATCCACATTTAATCCTCCTAAAGGGAGGAACAATGTAGAAATATTTATTAAATTAGTGGATCCCCAGCTAAAAGATTTGTGTAAAAAACAATCACTTGTAATCACTTGTAGCCAAATGGAATAATTTAACTCACAGAGAGAGATCCATATTGAAGGATTTAGAGAACGGCAGAACGTTTAGTATAAAATCAGCTGATAAAGGTGGGGATATTGTGTTGTGGGAGTATGAAAAATATAGACGTGAATGTCTTAGACAATTAAATGATCAGGAACACTAGTTAAAGATTGATGAAAATCCAACTTCAGAGATACAAGCGAAGATTAAAGACTTGCTTGAACAGGCAGTGGAATTGGGCTGGTTTGCTGATGAGGAGAGTAACATTCTTCAAAATAGGAATCCTGGGACACCGTTATTTTATGCATTACCCAAAGTACACTAAGATTTGATTAACCCACCAGGTTGACCTATTATATCGGGTCTTGATTCCGTGTTAGAACCTATGTCAAAATATGTAGATTTTCACATCAACAGTGAAGTGGAGAAAATGGACACTTTCATTCAGGATTCCAATCATATGATTGTGTTAATTAAAGAAATTAATGAAACTGTTCAAAATTGGAAACATACAATTTTAGTTAGTTTTGACGTTAAAGATTTGTACACCAGTATAAATCATGAGGAAGGTTTATATTCCTTATGTAAAGCCCTTAGAGGGAGAGAAGATCAGTACCTACCAGCTGACTTTCTCATTAGATTGGCTGAAACAGTTCTTAAACATAATTTTTTTAAGTTTGAAGGGGATTTTTACATCCAAGTGAAAGGGATGGCCATGGGTAGTTCTATGGCCCCCTCTTATGCGAACCTATTTATGTGGGACTTTCAGCAAACTTACATATTAGATTCCAACAATAATCATTTTTTCAATAACATCTTAGTATGGAAATGGTACATTGATGATATTGTTATGGTCTGGAGATGGGACAAGGCAGATCTGAGTCCCTTTCACACTTACCTTAATAGCAGGAATCAAAATTTGTCTTTCACCATGGAAAGCGATTATTCCAAGATTTCATTTTTGGATTTGTATATTTATAAAGGACAGAAGGGTTTACATACAAGTTTATATAGAAAAGATACAGCAAATAATACAATTTTACATTTTACTAGTTACCATGACCCAACACTGATAAGCAGTATCCCCAAGTCTCAATTCATATGAGCAAAGTGCAACTGTAGTGAGTCCCAAGAATATGAGAAAATAGCTGCAGCTATGGGTAATAGATTTTTGGCAAGAGGATACCAGCACAGCTTGATTAAGGATACTGGTATATTGATAGGGTCAACAGCAAGAGAATAACTTTTGAGTAAACCTTGTAAACAAGACATAGGAGAAAGGATAGTTTTTTCTACTCAGTACTCGCATCTTAGTGAAAAAGTTAAAAAGATTATACCTGTCAATTGGCATATTTTACAATTACAGGCTAATACAGTAGCCAGATTTAGAAACACCCCATTGTTTACCTCACATATAAATCATACTTTAAGGGACCAATTGGTCCAAACACAACATTATATACCAGAGAAAGGGCAAAGACAATTTAATTGGGTCCTTTAGCACCTAGTAACATTCCATGCAACCACTGTTTTCAGTGTGGAACACCACAAAGAAAGTTGAATTTGAAGATCCTTAAACCAATCAGAAATTCCCTATTCAGCAGCATATTGACTGTAAAAGTGACCATGTTGTCTATGTTATCCGTGTATCTGTGACAAGCTGTACGTGGGGAAGACTATGAGGGAATTAAGAAAATGTATAAGCGAACATAAGAGCAACATTCACCTGAAGGATGAATCATCTACTGTGGCTAAACATTTTAATGAGTCTGGACACTCAACAATCTCGCTCCATTTCTGGGGTCTTGAATTAGTCCCAGAACCCAGATCTACAAATATTACTTGGGACGTGGCATTGAGAAAATGCAAAGTATATTGGATATTCCATCTGAATTGTCTGGATCCATGAGTACTATTAAATGAGGACATGAAATGGAATCTATATTACTAATATTTGGACTTAAAAACTGTAGTGTTGTTTTTTTACCAAGTGTTCTCCCTTCCCTCTAGCCCTTATTTTTCATTTTTCATTTTGAGATTATTAAATTCAGTTTAGTAACATTCAAAGCAGAAGGCTTGCTGATATAAATAAAATACATATTTTGGGCTTCCAGCCCTTAGCAGGGGTGAATTGCTGAGAGGTCACATTTGTGTCTCAATATTCCAAGAGTTAACACCACTGAGCCATTGAATTTGATCTCATGCTGCATTTCAGCAGCAATCGGCCACATAGTTACTCAGAGACTGTGTTGACATCATTCGTGACATCTGGTTCCTTCCTGCTTGCCGTGAGATTTAAACTTGCATTTGCACACGACAAGACATTCCTTTGATTTGGGTTGGCATCCTGTTGGTGCAGCTATTTGAAAGTAAGTTGATAAATTACATTTGAGAATCTGGCTTTGCTGTTTTAAAGTGATTTATGAGAACGACATATTTCTAAATGGTTGTTGTTTGAACTTATTTCAGTTTGTTGAAGGTCCGCTTGACTCACTAAGACACATTGTGATTAAACAACAAGTGGGCAGGAATTTGTTTCAATACCAGTCAAAGGTATTCATATTAAATATATAAGTGGTTTTTGGCATATTCATATCACTAAAAGCAAAGGTTTAAAAATTATGATAAAGGAGAATTATTCTCTCTCTCTTTTTTTAGCTTGGTGACTAGGCTTTAAGAGGATGACAACTATTTTCTAATGATTGTTAAAATCAGGGTGAGAAACTTCATTTTTTCTTCATTACTGTGTTATAATTTGAAAGATATTTTACTACATGGTACATTATGTACATATGATTTCTTTTTTAGTATACAAGTTAACCCGAGGGGCATAACACATTCTGAGAATAGGAAACATGTCAAATTAATTATTATTAAAGGTAAAGGTCATTTTAATTTTATTTTTAAAAAGACCGTTTGTTTCTTTCCCCTGTATTTATTGCATTTTTTATTTAATAACAATCCTATTGAGTTTGTAAAGACAAAACATTTTTAGTTTGCATATGAGATCCTGAATTGTCTGCAGAGTGGAATTGTATAAAAATGTACTTAATTGTTTTTGTTTTTGTTTCATTTTAGAAAAAAATCTATAAAGAGCACGGAAGAAGTGGTGTGGCCACAAAACTGTTGTCCCAAAATAAATTAAAAAAATGTTATAATAAGAACTTTATCACACAGTGGTGTTCGTCCTTTACATATTTTTTCATGGTATATTAATAGGAGCTTAAAGGATGACCCAAATGTTAGATGAGCTATAAAGAAATAGGGCAACCTGATAAACTTGAATTGACAGTTATCCCAGCACAACACACACCCTGGAGTGCATTATTGCTATTATACAATGGCTCATTTGTGAAAATAAAAAATTAAAAAATATATCTTTGTTTAAGTTTTTAATTGATTTTTGTATGTGGAGGTATACTTTTAACAAAAATTCCAGTTTCTATTATGTGTAGCAGGTGGTGCTACTGCTAGTTAGCTACTTTTTGTTGTTGTGGGTTTGCTTTCCATGCCCATTCTCTGTAGAGAAACACATTTTCTTTGTGTTGTAGTCTGCCCCCAGCACTACTGCTCCTCTGATGTAATTAAGTTTGTCTCATTTTTGGGGGGTTTAATAAGAAATTGTGATGAAGGAAGCAGTTGTGGAGACTTTCACATTTCTGTGAATGGTAAGTCATCTTGACTCGTGGAGCAGCTGTTGGGATGGGTGAGGTTTTGGGTCTGCATCAGGTGTTGGGAGAGGGCGCTATGAGTAACAGAGCCACATTTAGTAAAGTTTGCCACTTTTGGTACCAGTCACTATCTGCTGCTTTATGAAAGAATGGTTGACCTTGTGCTCTGTTGTGACACTGTGCCTGTGTAAGTGAAAGTGAAGCAGGTGCTACAGCAGTGTGTGAAAAATGACAAAAAAAAGAATGTGAGGTTTTCTTTAGGAATGGTCAGTGCTGGGGGAGTGTTAAGAGGGGGTATCTTACTTTTACTAGTGAAGGAGTTGGGACTCAGGAGCTAGTAATGCAGCTTGCGAGCAGGTGAAGTGATCAGCAGAGCGGGGATCACTTATGCAGGCTGCGAGGAGTAATTTTCATGCTGGTTGATGTGGTCATGTGTGTGCTGAGACTAGAGCCATGATGTTGTACTGGGATAACATCACAGGTCCAGTCCCAGAGTGACCAATTGGAGCCTGGGATTTTTTTTTTGCCATTGTATAATGAAATACATTAGGAAAGATCTGGTTGGTAGGTTTTCAACACTTGATGTTAGGCTGCAGGGAGTGCTGGGAAACGCTCATGCTTGTCTTCACAAACATCTTGGCCCAGCAACAGAACTGATATTTAGAGTAAACAACTTGAAGATAACTAGAATTGGGACAGAAAATGGATAACATTTAAATAAAAGGCAACAGTACTTAGTGTGTTCTAAAAAGGAATGCTGATTACTGCTGGCATTCCACTTTGTAATCCCATCACTATGACATACTTAAAAGAGGATAACAACAAACTGATGTCATAGCGATGGGATTACAAGGATATTACCTGTTTGATTTTTACATGTAATGCTTCCTCCCATGCATTATATTACCTTTTGTTTTGTTTTCAGCACACGTGCAGAAGCAGCACCTTTTTTTGTTCTTCCCCTACTTGTGTTTTGTTATTGTGCCTTTGCTTGTTTGTTACAGTGCATCCCTTCTCAAAGAGAAAGAGTGAGGCATCACCTTTCCTGCCTCCCCATGCTATTTCTGTACCCATCATATTTGTTTTATTTTAATTAATTACTGGGAATGAGGTATTGTACTGCCTTTCCTGTCACCTTGTTCTATGTCCCCACCATATTTGCCTTTGTGCTTGCTTTCTAAGGCTTGACAGCAGGGGCCACCTATCCTGCCTTCTCTTCAGCCTGACTAAATTGCCCCAGCAGTGTGGGCTTATCTGGGAAAGAGTTGCTGCTTTCTCTTTTGTCCCCTGCATATGTCTTAACCTCTGCAGTGACAGCACTTGCAGTTCACTACAGCAGGCCAGCCTACTCTCCTGTCTGACATTGCTATAAATAACTTCCCTTACACATGTGCAATGAAATGTACTGTGAAAAAAGTGTTATTTCATGTCAATATTGATGCAAAGAGAGCATACTTAAATTGTTATACTTTAAAGGGAATCAAGCATTTAAATGAGAGACCTGGCCAGGACTCTCATAGGTTGAGCACCCCTATTTAAATGCTGATCTAAGTTTTTTTCTTTTTTGCCTCTTAAATTGCTATACTGCCACTCTGCATGTGGGCTCCACATACTCTTGCTCTCTTATATGTCTCTTTCTATAGCTTTTAGGTCTTTTATAATAATCTTTTGGCCAACTAAAGGTATTGCTACCCACCGCTGCATCCATTCTTTTTCTCACACAACTGCTGGCTGCAAATAATGAATATTATTTTTATATACAGGCACTATCTGTACACCTTGGTGCTTCACTTTTTCTCCACAGACAAACCAAGAAAAATATCTTCACAATATTTACTGTGGTGTCTAACTGTCTCTCCATATACTGTATTCATTAAATGCCTAATACAGTTGACAGGAGTTATGGGTATTTGACTCAGACCCCCTTCTACCATCTACAGCTAGCCCAGGAGGCACCAGTTAGACTACTGACTCACATTAATGGCTAACATTAGGATTCCTGGCTGATGTCCAAGAATCCTAAACCCTAAAAATGGTTGATCAAATTCAGACTCAGATTCTGGAATCTGATTAGATTCCAAATCCAAGCAAGAAGTCCTTCTTGTCTGCTAGATTTTTAGGATTTCAGATTCTGATTCAGAATCAGATTTTACAAAATTATAAAAAAAATTCTATTGATACAGATTTAAGCAAATCTGAGCAACCATAGTGTGCATAATCCTACGCCTACACTTACAGTTCTAATTTCTATGCAGCCAGTCTGTCCTCTCTGGCTCAGCAGGGGACTGCCATCTGTCTTAGAAGATAGCACATAGACATTTCTCTAGCTAAAAAACACAAGTTGGAGTCTTATTTTATTGTACACAAAACACCCTCAGGCAGACCTGGCAGCTATCGATTATATGACAATTCACAGTGAGTTGTACACATCATAAAGAATTATCAGAACTTAAATGGCAATTAGTTTTCCCAGTCTCAGAATAAGGGCCATAATCCCTTTACAAGCTTGTTTTCCTATGTCTGTCCCTGGATTGCTGTGTCCATAGCAATTATGATTTGAGCAAAACTTGTCCATAAATATTCAAGCCCACTTTTCTCTTTGATGGTAGTTTGTGACTGGCGGGCAGATGGTATAACACTTGACCTGTAACTTGAACATCAGCACCACTCCGTGTGAAACAGACTTTTATGGGTGGTCCTGCCTAAACACATGCTGCAGCACTTTTCAATAAGGTTCTGCATACTTCATCTGTCACCAGGACAAGTTCTAGTAAATTAATTGCTAGATATTTCATGCTACATTACCTTGGGATCACAATTCCAGAACTGAGGTTTCTTGGTTTGGTACCTTCCCTGTGGGCAAGAGTTTTTGGGCAGATGCCTTAATAATCAGGAGAGCTGCTGCCATTGTGACTGGTAAACCTTAACAACACATAGGCTAGTGCAAACATGAAACAGCTGCCTGAAACCCATGGCCTTCCACGAGAGATCTGTATCTGTCCCAGGTAAAAGTGTGTGGCCACAAACCCCAATGACACTGCTGATTGCAGAAGAGTGGGACCACCCTTTGCTCCCCAAAGGTGGTGGCTCCTTCTTCTCCTATTCCATCTCCCCTGTACCCACTAAGCCAAATGCCATCCTGCAAGGAACAGACTGACAGGAAACCTTGGACTTTCTCTTCACTCCCCCATTAAGTTTAAGCTCCTTTTAGCTCAATGCCATACCATGAAGGGGTGGACTGACAGGAAGCCCCAAACCTGCAGCCCAAGGCCTTTTTATATCAGGTGCCCAACTTCCTGTGTTGAAGGTGGTACATGAAATATATATAGAATAAAGGATGGGGAACTGTGGGATGTGAGTATTAAATGCACACTCGAGGTGTGGGATGCTACATAAACCTCAAGGGTGAAGCCTGAGGAGTTTATTAAAGCATCTCACACTGAGGGTGTGCATTAAATCTAAGTTTCTGACAGTTTCCCATCTTTTATTTTATATAATATCTAGGGGAGCACTTTTTTCCATCTTGGGTGCTATGATGCTGTGTCACTGTCTCACACACACACACTGCCAGTCACAATGCCACTCACAATGAGAGACACACACAGTCTCCCTTTTCTTGTGTCCTTTTCCTTGAGCTTTTATTTTATTTATTTGGATAGCATTTACCTAACACTGTAGGATCAGCCGTTGTCCTGTTCAAAACCACGGCCCTGTTCCTCCTGAACTTGCCAACAAAGTGCAGGATCAACTAGATAGTACTGTGTTACTAATAGGAATCAGCTGGATTATTTAAAAAAAGATTGCAAGGTGAGTTACATGTTGTTTTGGCGGCTCCTCAGTAACTCGGTAATCAACGGTCAGAGATGACATGTTTCCGGAATGATTTAGCCCACCTACAGAGCGAACGAGAGCCAATGAGAGAGTGCTATTCTTGAGAGACGTAGTACATGAATGTTGTAATAACTGGCGAGTTATTACAGAAAATATCAACTGGCTGAGCACTAAGAAAAAAGTGCTCACCAGTTATTATTGTAGCAATATATGTGGTCCATATTCTAAAACATCCCATATGACATTACCGGTGCAAAAACACATGCTAAAACATATGGTTCACAGCAGTGGTTAAATATAGGACCCTTTTATTTTTGCATAAAACCCATCTTTTGAGTTTTCCCATAAATACATAAAATTACTTGAACTGGGATAACCCCATGAGAGGCAGCATTTTGCTTTCATGTGGGTCCCAGTGAGGAAAGCAGAAATAGTTACATATAGGCTAAAATTTGCACAGGAAAAAAAATTGTAAAGGTAAGTATATCCAAACCGTAATCAAAGCAAGCTACCAAACTGGAGTCACAGCACACCAAGAGCATGAACGTTCAGACACACACATATATATATATATATATATATATATATTTATATATTAGAGAAAAAAACTCCGTTTAATGCATTAGTTAGTTGTTCCACACATCAAAAGCGAAATTTGGGTTAGGGTTGAGCCCCCTTGGCCCCCACCCACACCACAATCGGCATCGGGTGCAGATTATGGTTGTCGGCCATAACTCACCCCATCACATGTAAAGAAGCAGAGGTGTGGAGAATGGGGTGAAAGTTAGGACCAACAACCCTAATGTGCACCCTGATGCGTCGGGTTGGGGCCGAGGGGCCAAGGGGTCTTTCAACCATAACACCGAATTTCTCACTTTTTCAGTGTGGAACAACCCTAACTAATGCATTAAATGGAGATTTTACCTCTAATTTCCCTTCTTTTTGAGAATGATAACGAGAAATAGTGAATGTAATGCTTGGCGGGAGCACAGGGCCCTTTGGGCACCACGCTCCCACCACATGATGTCTTGTCACATAGTAACATTGTGCCTGCAAACGCAAATAGTAATGTGGCATGGTGACGAAAGCAAAACAGAAAGAGAAACAGTAGTGTAGACAGAAAAGTTAAGAACAGCTAAAGCAAGCGCTAAATGAAAACGTAAGCAACGCATATGGTGGCGATGTGAACGGTAAATGAAACGGAACGGAACCACAAGCAAAACAGTAATGGTAACAGTAATGTAAGCACACAGGCTGGTTTTCCCCAAAAGCTGCTTAAAGAAAGACAGTGAGTACAAAGAATGTATGCATAATAATGGTTCTCGGAGCAGAAAATGAGGAGTTGGAATACTAAATTGCTTATATCTCAGGAACCATATGACGTAGAAAAAAAATTTAAAAGTCATATGATTTATGACCTTCCTGGCTAGTTTTGTACACAGTTTTCTGATGAAAAGTCTGTATCTCACATGGTTTCTGAGATACGGGCCCTGAAAGGCGCGGCGAACGCCATAATGTTATCCTATGGGACAAAAGAGAAGTTCAGAGTGCCATAACTTTGGCTCCCTGTAATATTTTTTCTCCAAACTACAAAAGGCACATCTGTGTTCCCTCCAAATTTCAGCCCAAAAGACCAAACCGTTATTTTGCAGCAGGGCGCCAAAGGATTCCTGTAATGCATCGGATGCCGTAATGTTATCCTATGGGAAAAAGTGTCAACTTTGGAGTGCCATAACTTTGCCGTCATGTAATATTTTTCAACAAAATACTGAAAGGCACATCTGTGAGATGTCAGCTGCGTTCCTTCCAAATTTCAGGCCAAAACATCAAACCGTTCTTTTGCAGCAGGGTGCCAAAGAATTGCTGTCATTTTTCCACAGCCTAGAAAAGTACTGTTGAAGTCTGCAAAAGCTTTCGCAAATTCATTCGACACTGTCACAAGTGCAACAGTACTTTGCGAAAGTACTTTTCCAGAAATTTGAAAATATATTTCTGGGGTGTTTTACCAAAATAAAGACATGGCTAGCATCCTCAGGGTCTGACTAGGTGAATACAAAAAGAATTAGGTTGCTAGAGGGTCCCAATTTTAAATGCCAAGCATTTTTCTGATCATTAACTGAAAACAAAATGGCAGATTTGTGACAGTAAAAGGGCAATTTGCAAAAGTAAAACCTGCATTTGTGACACTGTCGAACTTTTTGTTAACTTTTCCCATTGATTTATGATGGGAACTTGTTTTTTGAATAACTTTTGAACTGTTTAATATTTTTTCATGAAATCTTCAAAAGGCACATCGGGGACCCCGGCCGCACGTTTCCTGAAGATTTCAGACCAGTCACACAAACCATGCGACCTGTAGGTATGACAGCAAAATTCCAGAAAAGCGTAAACATGCGCGCAGATCACGCTTAATAACTCCACAGCCGTAAATGCGACTGGTACGAAACTTTGCAGATCCCAAGGTGTATGGGTCTTGATCATGTGTTCCAAATTTCAGGCAAATCTGTCAAACAGTTGCAAAGGTATTAAGGTGCAAAATGTTCAGTTTAACATGTAAATTGCTCCTCAAACCTAACTATAGTGGCACTACCATGTCACTATAATATATATATATATATATATATATATGTTATTACAGTGGCATGGTAGTGCCCCTTTAGTTGGGGTTGAGTAGGATGTTTAATGTTAATCCCAGTTTTGCACCTTAATAACTTTGGCATCATTTGACGAAATAGTATAAAATTTGGCATGCGCGGTCAGGCTGTCAATGATGCGAAAGGTTTTGTGATGGCATCTAGTACGATTTTTGAGAACAGAGCACCAAAAAATGAAAAAAAAAACATATACTTAACATTGTGTATTTTTTGATCTCATCTACAGCCTAGATAGTGTGGAATATTTTCATGAAATTTTCAAGCCTGAAGGGACCTGTGCCAAGGGTGTGCCTGTCAAGGTTTGTGAAAAACATTATACTGTTTTAGAGTTATAATGATTTTGAGTTAATTTTTAAATTTGACTGGTGAAAAGACCTTTTATGGTACTTGTTTTCATGATGTATCTCTAGTGCTGAAAAATACTGATCTTTTGACCGCAATTTTTTCCCTTTTTAAACTCATAACCATTGAAAATGCATTAAAATGATCTGTTTTTAAAAAAAAAAACACCTGAACCTAGCTACATTTGGCTGTTTGTTGTTTTTTAAAATACCACAAATACCTTTTCTGGGCACAACAAAATAAAGAAACCATCCTCAATTTGTTTTTACCTGAAAACAAAATCGACCCATGCCGATCTGACCCCCACCTTGACCTCCAGTTCAGCACACACCACCTAACACCCCTCACTCACCTGAACATGTCCCATGGTGAAGATCCACTCTCCAGTTGAACACACATCTTGCTGCTGGAACCATCAACTGCAATATGAGAAACTAGGTAAGTGTGGTTCAATGTATGTCAAAGAGGTTTTAACTTTGATGCATAACTTTGAAAATTTTGCATATTTTGACCCCAGATTTTCAACATGGCCTTTTTGGGACCCTATCTCATGACCAATAGGGGTGGAATTATGCAATCAGATCTGAAAGGCAATTTTGTAGTCACTTGGCAAAATCACCTTTGGGCAGGATTTGAACATTTTCACTACCCTTGTTAATGAGGTGGGTAATAAGAAGGCTATGTTGAAAATTTGGGGTTACAATATGTAAAATGGCAGTTATATGCTGACGTTGAAATTTTTTTACACTCACTGTAACTTTGATAAGTTTAAATATTTTGACCCCAAATTTTTATAGCTATTTTTCACAGCACCTCACAAAATGTGACAGCTGACATTTTTCAAATCCTGTCTAAATGTGTTTTAGTATCTGTTGCATGGAATGATATTTTGGTGGTGCAGAATGACATGTCAGCGGGATTTGAACATTTTCACCATGGGTTCATAAGGTGGGGTAATAACAAGGGTAATAAGAAGGCTATACTGAAAATTTGGTGTACAACACAGTAAAATGCCTAGGTTATGCATGAATGTAGCAGTATTTCAATGTTCACTCCTAACTTTGGTAATTTTCAATATTTTGACTCCAAACTTTCAACATATCCATTTTTCCATACCACCTCATAAATGTGATTTGTCATTTTTGAAATCCTGAATGAGACATGTGTTTACACTTGTGGTGAGAAATGGCATTTCAACCAATACTATAAATGGTACATGTCATGTTAATGAGGCAAATCATAAAATTAATATCTTGAACATTTGGGGTCAAAATGAAAAAAAAAATATATATATATATATATATATATAAACTTGTTAACAAACTTTGTATGTAGTGCCAGGCTTGACCTCAGTGGGTATCTTTTGTGATCCTGTGCTAGTGAGCTGAGTTTGGTGGTGAGTTCAGTAACCCACCTGAGTGGGGTAAGGGTGGGGGATGGTGCTGTTATGTGACACCCCTGCCCAGCCAGTGAATTAAAGGTGTAGGGTTGTCTGCATGGGCCTGTGTACCATATAGTGAAGCTAACTGTTCTCTTGGCATAGGGCTGTGCACCTCTCTACCTGTGGGTGGCAGAGGGCCTCATGCATTGACTGATAGATGCACTCTTTGCCCTGTGCATCTGTATCTGTGGCCGCATAGAAGAGCAGGGACCACAGGGCCCTGCTGTTCTGTAGCCCACCAAACAACCTTCATGAATTCTTCATGTCCATCTCTTCTGTAGGTGGACAGAGCCTTCCATTGCTACAGAGCATCTGTATCTGTTCATGCAGGACTTGCATCTGCATTTGATCATGTGTTAACAACATGTGGTGATATGTACTTCTCTACCTTTGAAGAGTGTGTCACTATGAATCATTGGCTTGGAGCTGTGCCTTGTGCTTTGGACTGGAGGTTATAGGCTGGGGGTGGAGGGGAGGGAGGGAGAGCATAGGCTTGAAAACCCTAAGGAAGGTCCCTCCACTTATTTTCCAAGACTCTGGAGACCCCAAACCCCAATGTTTTATCCTTTTGCTCCTTGTAAGGCAGGGTGGGGAGTTAGGTTGGAAATGCTAATGCCACATTTCCCACTTTGTGGCATTAAGTTAAGTTACCCTAACTGGTACATTAACAAAGTTTATTTGCAAAGACAATATATATATATATATATATATATATATATATATATATATATATACAGTATATATATCAAGAATTACTTTGCTTTTTTTGTCTGACTTGCTGCACATCCTACCAAAACTTGCTATCAACTACTGCTCCATTTTCATTTTGCAAATACAGGAACATGATTCTGACACTTTTCTTAAAACTAGAAAGATAGTCATTTGCTTTCATTGAGGTGAGGGTGGTTTTACATTCACTGACTTTTTTATGTATGAGAGATATCAAATGTGTAGGAAACTATGACCAGGAAATTCAGACTAAATTTTAATCAGAATACTTAAAAGAAAAGAGGTGGCATGAGGGACAAAACTAGCTGTTGAACTGGGTGAGCATAGGTCTGGTTGCTCCAATGAAAAAAAAAGGTAGCATTTTGATTGTTTTATACATTTTACCCAGGATACCCCAACCAAGATGCAACATCTCCATTTCAGTAAGGCCCAGATTCTGTATAATCTTGTAGTTTATTTTGGGAAGTCGAGTAGGTTGCTCAAGGTCACATTCTGAATAAATGGTATTGATTTGATTTGAAAGTGAGTTTACTGATTCACAGCTCTGTACTCTAACCACCAAGCTACATTGCCTTTTGATGTTAAACTGAACTGTCATACCTGTCTCGGATACATCACCAGATAATTCTGGACAATATAGATCTCCCATTAGATTAGAAGTCTACTCAGTGCTTTGTAAACTAATCAAACTTCTTGAATTGAGTTGATGAAATAAAGAAGGCACTCCTAGTACTATTAGGTATTTCAATTATCCAGATATTGAGTGGGATCTGATCACGGTGGATAAAAGTAAATGAACATTTGACTGATGCAGGTAGTCAATGTTTCTCTCTCAACAATATAGGGATGAATACTGGTTAATACTGGTCCTTTTCTAACCAATAGGGAAGACATGTTGAAAGCTGTGAAAGTGGGGAAAAGGAAATCTCAGACAGTAATGATCATATATTATATGAGGTAAAAGTGGATAGGATACTAGACCACCGAAGACTTAATTTTTCATAAGTGTAGCTTGAGGGAGATGAGTAATAAAGTGAAGGAAGGGCTGGGTGGCACCTGATCAAGGCAAACCTAGGATACGAAAAAGTACTTAATTCAAGCCAGAGGATGTGTATACCAGAACAGAGGATATATACCAAGAAAGGACTATAGCCAAGGTGATTAACAATCAATATGCAAAGGGAAATATGGTGTAGAAAGAGAAAATACAAGATGGTTAGAGACAGGGGAACAGCAGCAAGAAATAACTGCAGGGTTATATAGAAAAGACTTACAAGCATAAGAAGGACATAGAAAATACAAGATGAAAAGATAATGTGTCCATTGTGTTTGTTTCCTGTTGTCCAGGCTGAAGTACAGTGGTATTTTCATTCTTTTATAGGAAGTGCTACCAGCACCAGTAGTGTGGGTTCAAGAGGTAAAAATCATTTACCATTTATCTAAACCGTAGATTGTTTTAGCCACTGCCTCCTTTTAGTCATTTTGTTCAATGGCTACTGCCTAATAGAAGGCTAGGGTGTTTGAGATGCATGGATCCCTGGACATGGATTAAGAGTCATATCAATGTGGGGTCCTAAGGCTGGGATCATTGTACATCCTCCCACTCTCCAGTTACTGTTAGGGGCAAGGAATTTGGGGGGGGTTGTTCTTCTGTTTGCTTGTTTGTTTGTTTATGTAGCACTTTTCATATATACTGTATCCTAAGCACTTTACATTCTAGGACAGGGAGGTGGAGAATGTTATTGCCATTAGGAGTACAGTGAGTTTCAAACAGCACTGAGACATTAGAGAGGGCGAGAGACATTACAAGGATCTGAACACAAGCAGGTTAAAGGTCTTGCTCAAGGGCATGCAGTTAATGGCAGTTGTGCAATTCAATCCTCTGTCTCCAGATTCACAGCTTCATATTCTATCTAGAAGCCTGAAACCCTCATCCCTCCCAAAGTAATTACAGTGGCTTCCCCAGGATGAAATGCACTTTAATGCACTCTGCAGTATTCTGCAGCAGACCTACTGAATAAAGCAATGTAATTTCAATGGCAATTAGTCCCCTTTGTCATTCAAGAATTGTGGCATTCACTTTATCCAGGCAGTGCCACATTTTCCTGAATGACAAAGGGGACTAACTACCATTGAAATTACATTGCTTTATTCAGTAGGTCTTCTGCAGCATTCTGAAGAGTGTTGCAAAATGCTGCAGAATTGCGTTTCATCCTGGGGGACGCCACTGTACCTCTCCTACACACACATCACCATTTTGTTTTTCCCTTACCTTGACAAGGTTATCATCAAGGGTGGTCACAGCATGCATGACACTCATTGTCTGTTGGTCTCATTGCCCTTTTGATGTAATGTGCATTTGTTGTATGAACATACGAAATTTGCAAGCAGATACAGGCCTATAGGTCTATCAAGTCTGCTTGATTTTGCAGCTAGCTGCCCTTCTCAGCAGCTACCCCTCCCTCCCATCCCCACTCCTGTAACCCTTCCTCTTACCCTGTCCCAGACCCTTTTGAAGTAGCTCACTGGTCTGCAGGATACCACTTCTGCCAGTAACGCATTCCACTCAGCCATTACCTTCTCCATAAAAAAGTGTCTTCTCATCTCTCTCCTGAACCTACACCCCTCCAATCTCATAGTAAGGCCTTGAGTATCCCTCCTTTCCCTCACTTTGAAAAGCCCCTCCTTCCCAGTCCTGTTTATGCCTGTCATGTACTTGAAGGTTTCTATCATATCCCCCAGTCCCTCCTCTCCTCCAGCGAGTACACGTTCAATTCCCTCAGTCTGCTCTCGTATGGTAAGCCCCCCAGGCAGTTGTGCATGGAGTCATGGAGGTAAAAATGCTGAATGCTACTTTACTCAATTATCTGATAGCACTACACATCCACATCATGCTGACTCCTTAGATTAGCGAGGCATCCTTATACTGCCAGTGTTGAAGCGTTGATTTCAGTTTGGTCAATGTCCTGGGGCAGAATTTGTATTGAATCAATTAAAAATACAATAAAATACATCTCTCCTCCCTCCTACCTCCCTGTTTATCTGTACACTGTCCTAGCCATATTTTACTGTTTTATCCTTTGTGCAGTAGAAGAAGTATAACATCTCTTAGAAAATCTTTTGTTAACAGAAGCAGGGCCTGTATATTATCATTGTATAGAACATATATTTAGTCCCCATGTTGATTATGCAGCCTCATTCTGGTCTACACACCTAAACAAAGATTCTAAGCTAATTGAATCAGTCCAGAGGAGGGCTACTAAAATTATTTCTTATCAGTAATTTATCAGATCCAGATAGACTAAAGGAACTGAATTTATACAATCAATCAACTCATAGAACTAGAGGTGATCTACTGCTACTTTCAACATCCTAAGGGAACCAAATCTCTTTGAATGATTATAATCTTCATTGGGCCCCCAAACCAGTTGGACTAAGATGTCATAATAGCTGTTGATCCCAAAATTCAATACCAATAAAAGAAGCAATTTCTTCACCATTAGAGTATGTAAAGTTTGGATTTCTCTACCCGACTACCTAGTGAACATAAATTCCAGGAATGTTTAAGAACAGTTTAGACAGGTACTTACTTTACAATGGAGATAAATATACCCTGCTAGTGCAGGGAAGGTGGTCTCGATGGGCCTTGGCCTCCTTCCACCTTTAATTAATGTGAGTATTACCATAATAAAACTAGAAGTTGCATCAGCACATACTTGGTTTTGGCCCTATATAACAACTCTCCTATGTGGGCATCGTTGAGCACTGGTGGAGGCAACACTGGCAGTGGTGGTGTCTGCCAGGTATCTGCTGTAGAGGCCAGGGGGCAAGAACCTATCCTGGTTTGGTAACTGGCAAATTACTTGATTTAATAACAGTCTCCTTTTAGCACTGTATATTGTTTAACACACTAATGAATAGCATGTTGATCATAATCCCAAATATCATTGGTGTAGATCCCCCTCCACCATGGTCAACACCATCTCCTCCATTTCATCCACCAATTCCTCAGGTGATTTGAACTGGGACTTCCCTACCCTAAAACCCACTGCACAACAAAGTGAGTTGTTTAACCTCCACCAGCTCATAAGTGAACCCACCAGACACAACCCTCATTCCCACAACCACACCCTCCTGGACTGGATTCTGACCTCACACCCCAATCTGATCTCCTCCACTGGTACACTCTGAAATATTCAGTGACCATCTCATGACTTACTGAGTACACAAATTACAGCTACCTTGCTTCTCCCCTACCTACCACTGGATTTGTTCCTCTGCTCTTAACACCACCAGTCTCCAGCATGATCTTGCCTCCTCCAATTGATCCCTCTTCTACTCCTCCACTAATATCAACACTGCACTCCCTCTTTTGCCATATATTAAAAGAAGTCTGGAACACTCCACACCCCTCACATCGCACAGAATGAGACACTTCCACCACCCTTGGATATCTTTTGACATCATCAAGCTCTGCAACTCACAACCACATGTGGGCACAATACAAAGCAACTTCTCCCTCAATGACCTCTCTACCTCAACTCTACTCAGCTTTATTTCTTTAAAAGCTAAATCAGGTTATCTAAGTACTTGTACAAAATTAAAACACAGCAGGATAAAATATCTCACAGAATAAAACATACAAAAAAAAGTAAACTTCATAAGAACAAATTATCAGAAATCTGAAAAAGTGAGTCCAAAAAGATAGGTCTTCAATGCAGACTTGAAGCTCTCCACAGTCGGGCACTCCCTTACCGAATGAGGTGGAGAATTTAAAAGGTCGGGGCAACAAATGAAAAAGCTCTAGCACCAGGTGATTTCAGATAAACCCTGGGAATCTCCAGCAATCCCTCATCAGTGGAGTGAAGTGGACGGGGGCAGTAAAACGCAGGAGGTCTAGCAGATAGTGCAGATCCTGTCCATGTAGGGCATTATAGATCAGCAAACTGACCTTGAAGGTGACTTGCCACTGCACTGGCAGCCAGTGCAGCCATGGAACACAGGTATGACATGGCAAGACCAGTAAGCCAGTCAACAACCTGGTCGCCACATTCTGCACTAGCTGTAAGCAACAAATATCAGCCCCCAGAGCCCTAGGCATATAGAGTTACAGTAATCAAGGCGTGAGGCCACAAAGGCAAGGACCAAAGTTGGAAGGTCATCAGGTGTGAGCAGGTGTTTCACCTGGGCAATATTCCTCAGATGATAAACGAGGCTTTAACGATGGCTGACACCTGTGATTTAAGCATCAACCCTTTGTCAAAAAATACGCCCAGATTAGGCACCCGCCCATGGTCACCAGCTGGCTGCCCTCAAGCCAAATCCTGAAGGCCACCCAGTCAATTGTCCTCAACCTCATGACCCAGGTCCACAACCAACACCTTAGTCTTGTTTGGATTCAGCTTCAACTAGTTGGCACTCATCCAGTCCTGGATCTCGGCAAGGCAGTTGTTAAACATCGAGACCTTATCACCCTGCCTTGGCACAAAGGTCATGTAGAGCTGGGTATCATCCACATAGCAGTGGAAACCCAGCCCTTACCACCTCACAATGTCCCCCAATGGCAGCATATACACCACGAACAGCATGGGTGACAACACAGAACTCTGAGGACCCCTAAGGAGACTGGGTCAGAGAATAAATCCCTGACACCACTCTCTGAAATCTACCAGTGAGGTATGAATGAAACCACCTGAAGACTGTACCAAATAGTCCACATATAAACCTCAGGTGCTCCAGAAGCACATCATGGTCCATGGTATCAAATGCTGCAGAGAGATCAAGGAGAACCAAGATCAATTGGTCCTCCGATCTCTCGATATCAGGAGATCACTGAGTACCCAGACAAATGCCATCTTGGTGCTATTCCTCTTCTAAAGCCTGACTGAGAGGATCATAGATCTCATGGATGGTAAGGTGACCCTCCAGCTGCAGCTCAACTGACTTCTCAATAACCTTCCCTACAAAAAGAAGGTTAGAGACAGGCCTGTAGTTTGCAAGACAGTCAGGGTCAAGAGAAGATTTCTTAAGAAAAGGTGTCACCACCGCCTCCTTCAGGATGTCCAGAAACACTTCTTTCTCTAAAGAATATCCAACTATCTCCACTAGAACCGGGCCAATGACCTAAAAACACCCCAATAAGGAGTCGAATTGGGCCCAGGTCCAAACTACAGCATTTTGGCTGCAAACTCCAGATGATCCATCTGACCAAGCAGACCGAGAAGCAGCAACCTCCCACCGACCACTGCAATCTCCATTGGAGCCAACACAGATATCTACTCTGATGCCAGCAATCTTATCTGCAAAGAACCGAGCAAACTCATCACATTTTTCTTGTGATAACACTCTATGTGGCTGGAGACAGACTGGATTGCACAGTCTGTCCACAGTCTGAAAAGAGCTGAGCTGGTCAGTTCTGTGTAGCAGCTATCTCCCTGGACAGAAATCTGCCTTCTTACGGAGATAGCTAACTGATAATCCTTATAATGGGATATCAGTCTAAGCCTGTCAGCATCAAGACCAGATTTCTGCCAGTATTGCTTCAGCCATCGTCCCACTACTCAACTGCCTCAGGCCCCATCAAACCAATGGGACCAAGGAAGGGAGAGAGAGAGAGAGAGTGGGGGAACACAGACAGGAGCAACAGAATCCAAGGCCCTGTCATGGCCTTATTATAGGCCTGCAGCAGGTTCTCTGGATCCCTGCTTACACACAACATACTCGATAGATCCAGCACTACCATCAGGCCACCTGGGGTCAAATCCTCAATGGGCAATACCAGACCATCTCCACAGGGCAGGCCTATTAAGGGGAGCCAGGAAACTGATTCTTATGGATGTGATGGTCCAACCATCTGACCGGGTTCCACCACCATGTCTGAGGTCTCCATCCCCAGTAGGAAGACCAGATCCAATGAGTGCCCATAAATATGAGTCACAGAGGTAATCACCTGTATAAAGCCCAATGAATTAATTAGTTGGAGGAAGTCTTGACCAAATTGCGAGAGTTCATCATTGATCCAGGCATGGAAGTCCCCCAGCACCACCCCTCTGGGAGACTCCAACACCATATCGATGATGAAGTCCATGACTTCCTGCAGAAACTGTTTTTCACTCTTGGGTGGATGGTAAACGAGAAGGATTCTGCACCCCACACCTGCGCCAATGATATACTCAAAGGACCTGTTCTTACCAACTGGCACATCAATAAGACCCAATTCCATTCTAAAACAGATTGCTACACCCCCACCTCTGCAATCCATCCTTGGGTGGTGTATCCCCGAAAACCCAGCCAGAACTGCTGACTCAAGAATCGGGCCAGCATTCTCATCCAGCCAGGTCTTGGTGATGCAAGACAGGTCCAATGACCCAACAAGATCAGCAGTTACTGCTGTCTTGTTCTTCATAGACCTGACATTGCATAATACCACTTGAACAGGATGAGCAGCTGAGGTTGGCTGTACTAACTGCACATTTAAAGTGTTGCCCTTGGGTATGGGGACCAGGCAGGGAGGACCCCTCGCTGGAACCTATTTCACCCCAGGGTGACCCCTGGTCCTCACTACACCTATTCATCCATTCTGCTCCACTCCCCCTCCAGGTCCACAACCCCCCAGCCTTATGCCTCTTTCTCACAATCCCCAGAGCTCGACAATGCCCAAACACCTCACAAGGCAAGGGAGGGCAATCAACAGGCCGGAGGCCACAGAGCTCAGAAGGGGAGTAGCACCTAACCAGGAGAGTTCCTGCCCAGCACATCTTAAAACTAGACTATCAGCACCCTCAACAACAGTCCGATATAAAACAGAACAACCACCCAACATAAAACCAAAACAAATAAAATATCCCACCCCACGAATCCCCACAAAATAAATCCCTCCCACAAAATAAAAAACCCACACAAAAAAAAAACACTGGAAGATACAGTGAAATTATTGATGCTATAAGATCTGAATGGGGCTAAGCTTGCCACACTAATAAGTCAGTCTTAAGCAAGATGGATTTCTCACCCCCACCAGCCCACAAAGTCTGTCGAAGAGACTGTGCTCTCACCACAGTATACAGAAAAACAGCTTAATGGACAATAAGTTCAAGGGCTCTCTCACTGCCCTAACAGAACAGTTTAAGCACATCTGACAGGTTTTAAGCATGGAAACAGACCCCAATCAAAGTCACACAGGATTCTTCAGATGGTTAAAAAGCAGCTTTGACAGAGTAGCAGGCGAGGGTGTTTTTGGCCCCATGAAAGGTCAGGTATCCTCAACAAGAGGTCCTCCAACCCTCACATCAGGTTACCCCAGGTAGTTAGGACTCCACCACCCCCTGGCAGTGAACCCCACTCCCAATTTTGTTTGGCTGTCCACCCCCACCCAGCCACCCTATCCAGTCCAATAATCCAGACAAGGAGACACCAGGCAAATCATCGATGGTCCACAAGGCCTCCCCAGTCCAGGCCCCCAACTCACCTTCTGGTTTATGGGAAAACCAGGATGAACCATACAGAGGACAGGGCCACAGCCAGACAATGCCTCTCAGTGAAGACCCCTGAAACAGCCCCATGGCAAATGACAGCTCTGCACCCTTCAGTGCACACTCCCACCTCCCCCTTCCCACTCCTAACGCACTCTGAGAAATTCATGTATCAAAGCAATTAGAATAGCTAAAACTCACTACTTCAAGAGCACCCTACAGGAAAACCTTAACTCTCCTCATAAATTCTGGCCAAAACTAGTCTCAGACCCCCTCATTACTGCATTCACTCTAAACACATTTTTCACAACCTGTGCTCTACCCTCCACCCCTGTAACCCTCCAACATCTTTGCACACACCACCACCACCACCAAATACATTTCATCTCTCCCAAATCACAGCCCATGAGGTGCTTCATGCCCTTCAATCACTAAATCCTTACAAATCCAGCCCTGATGGACTCAACCCACTCCTACTTCAGATCTCAGCCCCAGCCATTGCCCATCCCCTGTCCCATTTGCTAAACCTCTCTTTCTCCCATAGCACCGTAACCCAGGCCTGGAAATTAGTAAATGTGATCCCCTTCTCAAAGGTGGTGATCACTCCTTCCAGGAAATTAACGCCCATCTCCCTCCTCCCTGTACTAGCCAAACTCCAGGAGTTCCTGGTCCTAACCAGACTCACTGACTTCCTCACCTCCTCAAATTTTCTGTCTCCCTACCAGTCCAGCTTTTGAAAAATCCTTTGACTGTCTCCTCCCTTCTCCATGTTACAAATGCCATTCTTACAGGCATTGGAAAGGCCACCGTACTCAGCCATGTTCATAGACCTAGCTAAAGCCTTTGATCCCATTTACCATCCTCTCTTCCTCACTAAACTAGAACATGTTGCCTCCCTCCTCAGTTGAATGGTTCAGATCCTACCTCTCTGGTCACTTCCAATGTATCCAGGCTACAGATATCATCCCCACCTCCCAATTCGAGTAGGTGTTCCCCAAGGATCTATTTTAGGTCCCATCCTCTTTGCATCTTTATAAATGATCTCCCCTTTGTATGCTTTTCCTTCCAAATACACCTTTATGCAGACAACACCATCCTCAACACTTCTGGCCCCTCTGCCCCCATGATCACCACACAACTGCAAAACAACTTCACTCATATCCTGGAATGGTTCCAGCTAATCAACTAAATGTAAATACTTAAAAACATATCTATGACTTTTGGCGCCCCAAAAAAACAATCCACACCTCCACACCTTCCTTTTTCTCAACCCTCAACAGCACCAAATTGGATACAGTCCCTGCCTAAAAGTACTTACAGTAGGTGCCTGGCTAGACAGCCATCTTGGCTTCACAACCTATTTCAACTACATTCATTCTAAGCTCCACCCTAAGCTTGGTGCTCTACAGAAATAAGGATGCCCTCTGCTCCTCCTCCTCCTCCTCCATCATCTGTCATATACTCCTCACTAAAACAATCCTACCTCTCTTCGATTATGCTGATGTCATATACAGATCTGCCTCCACCTCCACCCTCTCCAGGCTGGACTCTCTTTTCAGTACCTTTTGTTATTTCACCTTAAATGCTACCCTCAGGACTCACCACTGCACCCTCTACACCGCTCTATCACTTCCCTCCCTATTTACCACTGCAACCACCACACCTCCATTATCTCAGCCAAATATTGGTTCAGCTCACTCACCTCCTACCTCATTTCCTCCTTTCCCACCTCCTTCATTTCCCAACATCTCCACACATGAGACCCTCATACTTTCACTCTTCCCTCCACACTCAAGCTCTGGAAAGGCTGCTTTCTCCTTCTACTTTCTCACATGTGGAACTTCCTTCCAACCTCATTCTGTATGCTACCATAACTTGATATCTTTAAACGTACCTCTCCCACTCACTACCTCACTCCTGTTCTTGCTTCCAACCTGCCAAATCCCCTACCAAGCACCATGATGTTAATGTCTCCTCATTCAAGTTGTTAACTTTCTAGCCCAACAAATTGCTCTTGCTAAGTGACACCTAAGCTCACTACACTTACTTCAATTTTTTTTTTTTACCCTCATCACCTAAATTGTATGTGCAACTTGTTCACTGTACTTGTGCATTGATTGTTCTTTGTTTCTACCTTGCTGTTTCACTGGTCATTTGTAACCCATCTGATCATCATGTATTTCTAGTACTGTATATGTATTCATTGACTTGTACTCTGCTCCCACCCAGGCAACTCTGTAAACTGCCTGACATCACTGTACCTCTGTAACTTTTGCCTCCATTTCCTCTTCCTCTGGGTCACACCTGGAAATGAGCCTCAGCTCAGTGTGCCTCTCCCAGTTACCAAACTTTTAAATAAATAAAAATAAAAAAAATAACAGCTGAGTTACAAGTCACGTCTTTTATTTGAAATATGGGGTGCTAGTAAAAAGTGCATAAACTGCATAAAAATAAGGGAATTGAAAAACAGCCTGGGACCTTAACATAATTTATTTATTTTATTTATTTCAAAAGTTTTACCAGGAGAGACATACTGAGTTGTAAACAACTAATTTTCAGAAGTGTCCTGGGGAGAGGGGAGAGAGAGAAATACATATCCATACAGCATAAAAATATTTACAGAGAATGTACACTCATATTAAGGCACACTTTTATACAATATATCATAAATTAAACATTGACTAATATACATTGAATGTACATGAGCATATACATAGGAATTATTTACAGAAAATGCAGCATCGTGATAGTAACATTTGCCTACAAGAATAGGGGATGAACCAGGTTAGTGCAAGTGGCTAAGGGTAGTCTAGCAAAGGGCAAAGAGTAGAGAGGGGGAGAAAGGAGAAGGTAGAGCATAGTAAGGAGACAAGGGAGGTCCAGTATTAGGGTGGGTAGGTAGAGGAGGTAGAGAAATGTGAGGAGGGAGGAGGGGAAGGGGGAGATCTGTAGTATGAAACATAGAAAAATAGAAACATAGACTTTGACGGCAGATAAGGACCACTTGGCCCACCTAGTCTGTCCATTTCTCTACCTACTGGATAAGCTGCAAATCTAGTTAACCAACAGCCTATTTCTTCCTACTCCCCCACAAGAATTGCCTTATGTCTGTCTCATGCATTCTTGAATTCTCCCACAGTTTTAGACACCACAACCTCCTCAGGAAGGTGGTTCCATGTTCCACCACCCTCTCCATGAAAAATATTTCCTCACATTGCCCTGAGCCTTCAAATGATGTCCCCTTGTTCTTGCACATCTCTTTTCTGAAAGATGCTACCCTTTGGACTTTGTTGACTCCACTGAGGTACTTAAAAGTTTCTATCATGTCCCCCCTCTCCCTCCTTTCCTCAAGGGTATACATATTTAAGCTCCTTTAGTCTCTCCTCGTATGGCTTCTCTTGCAGACCCTGCACCATTTTAGTTGCCCTCCTCTGGACTGCCTCCATCCTGTCTATGTCCTTGTGGAGATAGGGTCTCCAGAACTGGACACAGTACTCCAGATGGGGTCTCACCAACTGTCTGTACAGAGGGATAACAACTTCCTGTTTTCTGCTGGTGATGCCTCTCCCTATACATCCCAGTATCCCCCCAGCCCTCCCTACTGCCTTCTCACATTGCTTACAAATCTTAAGGTCATCTGATATGATTATCCCCAGGTCCCTTTCCATTTTTGTTGTTGTTACTACCTCTCCCCCCTCCCTCCATTGTGTACTTTCCCACTGGGTTTTTGTTTCCCAGGTGCATTATTTTGCACTCCTTTGCATTGAATCCAAGCTGCCATACTTCTGACCATTCCTCCAACCTTGCCAAGTCCCTACTTATCCTTTCCACCTCCCCTTGTGTATCAACCTCGTTACAGATCTTTGTGTCATCTGCAAAGAGGCATACTTTTCCTTCTAGTCCCTCTGCAATGTTACTTATAAATACAATGAAAAGGACTGGACCCAGTACTGAACCCTTCGGTAAACACAGAAACATAGAATTTGATGGCAGATAAGGACCACTTGGCCCACCAAGGGTGGGAAAAAAAAGGGGTGGAGAGCAAGGAAGAGGAAGGTATGGGGCAATAATGGGGGGGAGTCAATGGCAGTTACAGGAGGGGGTGGCGTAATCATGTATAAGACTGGAGAAGGAGCAGATGGAGGTAGCAGAACGAAAAGGGCCAGTGAGGGAGTTCCAGAGTTTGGGAAGGTGGAAAGAGAAAGCAGCTTGCCCAGCCGAGGTCCACCTGGATGGGAGAGTTAGGGAGAGTTAGAGAATATTTAATGCCCCAATGAAGTGGGAGATATGCGCACTCGAGAATTTTATTGATGATATCTTAAAAATATTAGTGATAGTATGCAGCCTATAAGTGAAAGCTAATTGCATAAAAGTTTAGAGAGAGAACAAAATAACAGCAAGGTAATCAGAAAGAGAAAAAGGGGGTAAGGATGATGGGGATGATACTGACTGGACCCTTATGAGGCATAGTAGAGGTGCCAAAAGAGGCGTGAGAGCAGATCTACATTTGCCTGTAGTAGAGAACCAAGGTATAGCAGCTCATAATAACTTTAGCGCACTAGCTGTGGTCATTAAGTCTTGACATACAAGGACATGGAAGGCAGGCAAAACATAAAGAATTATGGGAAATCAGAAAGAACACCTGGTTGTGATTGGGGACTCAGTCATTAAGTACACAGACTAATATGCAAAAACAATAAGGTGAGTGTAATGGTCAGTTGTTTCCTGAGCAAGAACAAATGACTCAGTAGTGTGATTGGGTGGGATCATAAAAATGCAGAAGATAACCCAGCTGTAACAGTGTACATCACTGCAAATGACATTTGGTGCCAACAGGTCGCCACTGATGTTACAGTAGCTTCTCCTCACTTGTGGGCTCATCAAAGTTGCAGATCCTGGGTCTGTTACACACCTAACTGTGGAGTTTGTATCCAAAGTTAAAATTAAATAACACAGTGCCACCAACCAGAAAAAGATTTAAGTGGGACTGGTGTAGTATACTACCACCTCCTGGAATGCTGTGACTACCCTGCTCCCCACAGGATCAACCAACCCACCTGTGAACCAACTAGTGCTATCACAGTTCCCACAAAGCATGCAACACACTTCAAAACAGTAAATGCTTAGACAATGATTACAAGTAAAGCAACAGGGTCTCATTTAGACTTAAGTATTAAGCCTAAAAGGAAAATGGGTGGTTAGCAGCATGAGGTATTGTAGTATTGAACGCTGGTTATTCCACACCTTTTCAGGACCAGCATAAATAATGCAGGGCTGTTCTTAAGTTTCCCTCTAAAGCATAGCAAATACTAGTAACCCGGACCTGTGCTTCAAGTACCTTTCGTGGCTCAGACCAATAATTGTGCCTGCACCCACATCATACAATGACCACTACATTTGTTTGCTGTTGACCAACTATACTGAAGAGTGCTACCCTCTCCCAGCTGGTACCAGTGTAAAACCTTTTTGATCTTACAACAGAGCTCCCAGTGTTTCACTGGGTAGCTTACCAGCTGTAGAAATGTAGCAGGCCAGATGATGTTGTATGTGATTGGTCAGCAGTAGTGCAATTAAACAAATAACTTAACAGCTCAAAACCCCAAACCCAAATGCTCTCAACCCACATTGGATATTTTAAAATCCCAGCTGGATGTCCTAATCCATTAAATGATTTCCTAAACTATGATACAAAATGATAAAGGTGCAGGACAAGCCCAGATTAACTCATGGTTCTCCTGTATCAAGGAATCTCTCTCAATTCACAGGGTCAATAATGTAGTTGTAGTAAGTACCTTTCCGGCTGGTTCACACTCTCTCCTTCATTGGGCTCTCAGTGTTAGATGACAAATGTTTTTTCTCCAATCCCACTCAGGCCTCCTGACCACTGCATCCAGCAGATGATCCCCAGTGCATACTAGGTAGCTCAGACTTGAAGCCCAACCCAACCTGCCCAAAACCATGTCCTGGAATTTAGTCCCTAGTATGTGATGATAACCAGCACTGGTCTGTGACACTAGGTGGGCAGCTTCCCAGACCTGGTGTGGTCAGGATATGGCTGTCTCCAACTGCAGCACAGCAAAAGCCTCTCAATCAATTGTTGCAACCTTCAGCTTCAGTTTGCAGTAAGCTAGCATGGGATTTCCTCCTTTATCAGCAAGAGTTCTGCTTCCACTTCTCTCATTCTGTCTCTGTCAGATGTGTGGTCTGTTTCTGCAGCAGCACATCTCCAGCTGTCTTTTACAGCTGTAAACAGTCACCAGTCTGCCACTTCCTGAATCTCACACAGATCTCCAGCACACAGAATGAATTCTGGAACAGTCCCTGCTGTTTGCAGGGGAATTGCAGCTCTTTAGTGGTCTAAGCTGTCAATCACTGTAGGCCAGTCTGGAGGCCTGTCACTTGAGAGGCAACTGGATAATGCAAAGGCACCTGAATGACTGCAAGTTCATAAGCCCAAGAGGCTCTTTCCACAGGTATTCCAGTCCTGACTGGTCAGTCGATCACCCTCTGACACTGTCACCATGCCAGCTCAGGTCAGAAGTGATGAAGATTGCTGCCAGTTTGCAGTCCATAGGCAATCTCTCCACAATGGGCTAGATTTTCAGAACCCTTGTAACTCCAACAGCTGCAGGAAAACTGGTGCAAGTGGGTCTCCACTTATGGAGCTGCTGTTTTCCATGCAGCTGTGGTATTTTCAAAAGTGGACCTGGTTTGTGACTGGCTCCATGATTTACGGCAGCTTATGGGTGTTGTTCTCCCATAGCTGTGGACAAATGTTATGGCTGGTGGGAGCAGGTGAATATCTCCCACAGCAGCAGGGGACTGAAAATACCAATCTCTGCAGCTGTGGAGATTTTAGTCCACAACTGAGTCCCAGTACATTTTGAAACTCTGGCCCAATATATTTAATTACACAAATACTGCAGGCCAACTGTATTTGGTCCCCAACCAGTCCTGTACTGCTGCTCTTACATGTATTGGTCAGGGCAATGATCAGAAGATTCCCAGTTCAGTCCAGAATGCTGATGTATGGGCTCTGATAAGGGTGGCTGGTACCTTTGATATGCAAGAACAAAAGGGAACCTTAGTTAAGTCCCCATGGGTAATACTTAGGAAAACATTTGGATGATAATATAAAAAAGGACTGTGAATTACTTAGGGAGGCACTAAAAGAAAAGAGATGCAAAATTTGTATCTCCAAAATATTGCCAATACCAAGGGTATCAATAGATAGCATCAGGAAATCAGATTAATGAATACATGGCCCTGAAACTGGGCAACCAAGGAGGGCTTCAAATTTATGCACAACTGGGACACTTTCTAGAACAAACCAAATCTGTATGGTAGAGAGGGACTGCCTCTAAATAAAGATGGTTCAGCTGTGCAGGGGAAAAGATCCTTAATTCAGCCACAAAATATTTAAATTAAATAGGCATGGGCATGGGGTAGTAAATTCTGGTGAGATGCGGGCTTCTAATAAAGTACCCATGTAACCAATAATGGGCAAGTAAGGAGGTTTACTAAACAGGACCCGATAAAAACCTAGTTGATCAATGCAAGAACTCATTAAAACAAAATCTGGTCAGATCCACCACGGCTGCATAATGAAGTTAATAAGGCTATGTGGAATTGTGAAGGTGACATGGAGAAAACAACACAATGCTTTTTAACTAGTAAGATTTGTTTTATTTTCTATACTAAGGAAGGAAGACACATTATTAGGAAAATATATGGAGGTATAGATTTCAATGGAAGGAATGGTAAGCAATAAAGGTTTGACTGGTACAGTAGGCGGCAGTACATGCTGATGGCAGTTTAGAACTGGACAAGAAAGTGTGGACTACATGAAGTTTACTAAGATAGGAACTTGTAGGTCATCAGGCTGCAAACATGATGAAGTAAACCTAACATTGTGCCATCTCCAGTGCAGTAGCAGGAGTCATAGAATATGAGACAGAGTTATGGGGTTCAGTAACTTCATAACTGAAACATGTAAGTTCTAAGTGGCACTTTAGTAAGGTATGGTAAGGTTTAGTAAGGTAGGGTCTGCAAAGAAGCCATACGAAGAGTGACTAAAGGAGCATAATATGTATACCCTTGAGAAAAGGAGGGAGAGGGGGACATGATAGAAACTTTCAGTACCTCAGGGAATCAGCAAAGGGCAAAAGGGTAGCATCTTTCAGAAAAAGAGGTGTGCAAGAACAAGGGGACACAATTTGAAGATAGGGAGGGGTGCTCTGGGGCAATGTGAGAAGTATTTTTCACAGAGAGGGTGATGGACGATGGAACAGCCTTCCTGAGGAAGTTGTGGGGTCAAAACGTGGAAGAATTTAAGAATACATGGGACAGGAAAAGGCAATTCTGGGTATGTAGAAGAAGTAGGCTGTTGGTTAAAGGATACCTAAACCATCTTTCTTACACATTTTGTTTTGTTTTTTAAATGACTCCATAGTCTTGTAAAAGACAGGTTGTATACATTTATACTGAAACTGCATTTATTAAAGCAGGATTAATGCAATTTCAGTGCTCACAGTACCATGCTATCATTTTTCATTTTAAAGTTATCTGTATTTGAATATGGTTAACACACCTAGAATACATCTGCACAGCTGGGCATCTCTCTCTTTGATAACATCATCAAGGCAGCCATTGTAGGATTCTTAGAGCAGGATTTCTTAATCAGAAGAGGCTCTGTTTACAATTTTCAAATGCCATGAAACTGCATTTATCCTGCTTTAATAAATGCAGTTTCAGTATAAATGTAATTATAGAGGGTGCGCTCCCAACCAATGGGAGTGCTCATTTTCCCTGCATGAGACACTCTTATTCTGTGAAGACTGTCTCACATGCAGATGCCCTAGAAAAGGGTACGTTCAGGAAAGTTTTTTTTTAAATGTATCACTCTTGATTAATAATATATTAATATATCCCCCATTGCTACCCGTTCCTGTATCAGAGAGGTTTCACTTGCCTTCAGCTTGAGCCAGAACAGCTCAGCTTTGCTTTGCTGTTCTTGCTCAAGCCAAAGGCATGTAAAACCACTGTGATACAGCAACGAGTGGCTCACAGGGATATATTAACATATAACAATAGCCTCTCCTTTTCAAGACTATGGAGTCATTTAAAAAAAAAATGTGTAAAAAACATGGTTTAGGTATCCTTTAATTAGGATCTGCAGCTTATCCAATAGGTAGGGAAATAGGCAGACTAGGTGGGCCAAGCATCCTCTCTGCCATCAAAGTCTATGTTTCTATTTATTTTATATTGTAATTCATCTTTAATACTTGAAGCACTTTACATAACAACCAAAACAAATGCATGTTTAAAACATTCATAAAACACAGGAATGAAAATAGTACAGCAATTACTTCTAAAGTGATTTATAATGCGATATAAAATAAATTCCACAATACTGCAACAATAATGTAGCTGTAAACTTATAACTTTAACGTGTCAGTTAAGAGGGTAGTCAGCCCCACAACTGTGTTTTACTGTGCGAGTCCTGCAGGCAAATTGGCAATGGTGCAGGGGCAACAGCAGAATGTTCCGTTTTGCTTCACCCTGTTTGCAGACTAATGACTTAGAAGATGCAATGTTTTTGTATTCATGGTATCACACTTTCTTGTCCACTTCTAAGCGTTCATGATCCTTGAGAGTAAGTAATTGTGCTCTTTGCTATAAGCAGTGTGAATCAGCACTTCAGTAAGTTGAGGTCATTCTGAATTTTTAACAGATGTTCTCCATCTAGCTCTTTATTTTGTCTGTCCAGCTATGTCATTATCTACCAGTTTATTTATGTATGTATTTATGTTACTTATCAAATAGCATGTGTCACTTATGTTAAATCTCTCTGTGGAAGTGGAAGCACTTTAATTAAATTTAGTAGTGCGACTCTAGGGTGCCAGTCCCACCACAGCCACTTGACTTATGAATGAGCATGTTCTATATCAATGGGAAAATACTGCAGATATATTTACTCACTCTGTTGTCTTGCAAATACACAGTAAGTCATACATTGCTGTAAATCCCTAATAGTAAATGTTATCACACGTTTTCTATTTGAAATAGTAATTTCTTTTTCTTATGTAATGGTAACATCTTAGGTCATCTAAGGTTTGCTCATGCATACACAGGTTATTGTGGTGCTTACAATTGCCATATTAATAAAGTAATACACAACAGTAAGTTAAACTTTGACTTTGATGAATGATACAAGATGGAACCGATATGTACGATTACCAAATCCAGTTAGGGGAGAATTATCTGAACATGCAATGTAACGATATAATGGGCGCAGTAATTGTAGAGAAGAACAGTAATTGCAAAAAATGTGAATCTATGGATGTTTTCATTGTGACTGTATGTAATTATCTGTTTGTTAAACAGTTTTAATTTGTTTTCCAAAAATCATATATAAAAAGAAAGAATTATATATACAGTATATATCTATATACTTTATCTATCTATCTATCTATCTATCTATCTATCTATCTATCTATCTATCTATCTGTCTATCTATCTATCTATCTATCTAGCTATCTATCTATCTATCTGATTTTTTTCTATATGTCTAACTTGGTATCTCTTTATGGACCCATGTATTTATTAATATATTCATTTTACCTAACGTGTCATCTTGAAGCAGCGTGCATGTGTCACTTATAATTCTCTCTGTGCAAGTGTAAGTACTTTTAATTGAAATGTAGTACTGTGAGTCCCAAGTTCCAATCTCACCACAAAAGAAACACCTGCCTTTGTTAAATGCCTCCCAGCAGAGCTGTGAAGTAGAGTTGTTATTATAACAACTCTACTTTACAACTCCGGAAGTTTACCACTTCTGTTAAATCAAGCAGCCCAGCAGCTCTTAACACCTCTCATCTCCTCTTTGTTTTTGGGAGTCAGGACATAGTACCTAGCTAGCCTGATAATCAAAACACTTAAATTGATGTCCTGCCTCCACTTTGTTATCACCTCTAGTTCTTCTAAACTTAAAAGTCAGCAACAATTGAATTTTTTTAATGTTCTGACTCCATCCCACAGAAGTTCCGAGCCTGAGAATAAGAAGAGTGTTAAGCCAGGCTAGCAAGCCAAGGGAGTATCCTCCACTGCACTGTGCACTGCTGACTGAGTGTAGACTCTGACTTGATTTTGTTTTTATTTTGTTCCTCTGACCTTAAGGCTTAAGTAACTTATAACTACTTCCCTGAACTGGCGACGCAACCCCTGTATAATTGAGTGGTGCTGTGCTGTGCTGCGCTGCTGCTGCCTGCAAGGCGACTCCACCCGATGTCCCAGTGACAGTCCCAACAACTGTTAACTCCCAGTCCCTACATTAACTTCAGTTCTTCACAGATAGGTGACTTATGAATGGGCATGTTCTATTTTAATGGAAAAGTAGTGGAGATGTCTTTACTCACACTGTTTTCTTGTAAATACACAGTATGTTGACTTGACTGCATCCAGGCTGCATGCAGGAGATGAGGGGTTGGCACCTAGATTGTTAAACTTAATACCCCTCTCTAGTCATGTTTATATACTATATGTGGATGCTGCATGGGTCCAGTGCTGCTATAATGCAGTAGACTGCGGTTTTGTTGTCCTTTTCAGTCATTCTCCCAGACTTTATTCTTCCTTCCTGTATCTTGATTTCAATCTGGAAACATAAACTAAATGTACTTCCCTGAATTGGGAGCATGCCCTGCTCAGCTGATGCTGATTGCATTTGGGATGTTGACCACTGCTCCCAGTGGTGGGAGTCAAATATGCTGCCAATCTTGTGAAGCCTGACTGATGCAGTGAAGAGTTTGTTGCCTAGTAGTCAACTGAGCATCCAGTATTAATGTGCTTCGGTGTTTCCAGGTATTTTTCTTTATGTTTACTTAACTAGGAGGATGATGATGATACTTTTGTGATGACAAGGGGATCCTGTGGTAAAGTTTCTGCAGCACCTAACTGGACAGCTTGTTTTGTCTCCGTGTCTCTGCCTGACATGACAGCAGCCCAAATATGAAGGCTTTATCTGATCTCTGACCATCTCACTATCCCTTGGCATGCCAATACTATATCTGCAGACATTTGCTATTAGCCCCAGTTTCAGGTGATCATCCCTGCTGGCAGTGCGGGGGCAGTGAAAAGTCTCTCTTGTAGCTGCCACAGGCTATCATTGGCAGGAACTTTCGTTTTCCCTTTTTTTATTTCTGACAGGTTTTCAGGGAGGGGCATGTGGAATGATATTTATTTTAATTTATTCAACCTCTGATGGGTTTCGGGGAGGGGCCATGTGTAAAATACTCCTACTAGTCTGGTTCTAGATCTTGTACCTTCCAGTTAAGAAACAAAATAGCTCTGATGGGTTTCAGGAAGGGGGCATGTGGAATGATGTTTTTAATGTCAATGCTTTCTTGCCAATGCTGCTCTCTGTCTTTTCTTTCCTTTGTACCGTTTACCCTCATAATTTTAGGCTATAGTCCCCTTGCTCTGCTATCTTCTAATTCAGTAACTGTAACACTGCACTTTTGCCTTCTTTACTGTTTCCATTTGCAGTTTTAAAACCTACTAGCTCCCTTTTTACTTCTCTACCTCAGCTCCTCCAATCGAAGTGATAATCTGAAAATACAGTAATTGTTGGTGCTCTATGTGGAACCTCTTCTATCTTAACAACAATTTCTTTACTGCATTGACCAGTTTTCCAACAATTGGGTGTACAGGAGGTACATGCTGAAAGCCTGATTTGTTAAATTCATGACATGCCTACAGTGTTTTTAATGGCAATGCTTTTAATGCCTTAACTGTATGTTAATAATAAACTTTTTCATGGAACTGAATTTAATGTCTGAATTTTGTTTTTAAATGGGACAGTCAAATGAAATCATGCTTTTTGCAGATGATCACCCTAAAGTAACATTGATTTCCAATTTCACTTTCATATTATTTTGCAGATTTAGTGTGGTCAGTGAATATAGTGAAAATAAAATGCAAGTGAAATGTATTAGTTCTACAGTATTATCTGAGGGAGCAAGAACTAAATTCTGGCAGCACTGGCATATTCCTGCAGGGCTGAATCACGTATAATATCCGAGGGAGCAAGCAATAAATTCAGGTAACACTTGTATAATCCCACAGGGCTAAATCAGGCATAATATCCATGGGAGAAGCACTAAATTCTGACATTAGTGGCATACTCCCACAGGACTGAATCAATCTGTCTATAAAATAATATTCAACATAATTGGCAATTGTAGTCTCAGTAAAGGCTCTTCAGCAAATCTAATACTAAACTGACAGTTCAGCCCCATGTATCAGGGAGTGTTCTTCTGAAAATTTAAATTGATACTTGCCATCAGGAATCTAAATTTGACTAGGAAGAAAGGAGTGTAATTTCAGGAAACATAATCACACTCAAAAATGAATATCCAAAGCTGAGACAAAATGCAGTGGCCTTGCAATGTGGAAAAGTAGAAAAATGAACGAGGAGTCAGTAGTCATCAAAGTATTTATGATTGCATAGTGCCTATGCAAGTTATGTAAGATCTAATTTCAAAAACTAGAAGGGTCCATAATTAACAAGCAGTACAGAGGATAGAAAAAAATAATAAATTCGATCCTATCCCTGTTCCATTCTATAAAATTGTTCCCACAATGCCATTTTGTCAGATAAGTGTCAGTGTCTAATGCTCCATGTTAAAAAAAACACTCAGTGCAAATGAATGAACAGTGACAAAGAAACGTATATAATATTGTAGTCTTGAGTAGCATTTATTTTTAAATGACAGCATTAGCCACACATTTCCTTATGCTTGATGTCGACATGGTGTTGAGGTCCCCCAGATGGATAGTTCTGGGGGACTTCAATGCCTGGGTCGATGATGAACTCTCTCATTTTGGTCAAAATCTCCTCCAGCTGATGACGACACTGGGCCTTACACAGGTAGTTACCTCCTCAACCCATATAGGGGGTCATTTGTTGGATCTGATATTTCTTATGGGTATGGAGATTGCTGATTTGGGGGTGGAACCAGTCAGCTGGTCTGACCATCACACCATAAGCTTCAGCCTCAGGGTCCTCCCTAATAGGTCTGCCCCTACGGAGATGGTTCAGTACCGCCCTTTAAGGGATGTTAGTACCAGTGATCTATTGGCAGTGCTGGACCTATTGGGTTTGTTAGATGAATGCATGAGTCCAGATGATCTTGTAATAGCCTATAATAAGGCTGTGGGAGATGCTCTGGACAGGATTGCTCCTGTTCATGTTCGGCCTCTCTCCCTTCACCCAAGGAGTCCTTGGTTTGATGGCTCCTTGAAGGAGTTGAGGTGAGTTGGCTGAAGGATGGAGAGAGGCTGGTGGAAGTCCAGCCTTGATGCTGACAGGCTTAGGTTGATGGCACATTATGATGGCTATCAATCAGAAATCACCCATAAGAAGGCAGAATTCCTGTCCAGGGAGATTTCTGCTGCACAGAATCAACTGGCTCAGTTTTCCAGACTGTTGACAGATTGTGCAATCCAATCTGTCTCCAGCCCAGAGAAGTTTTTTCTCAGCTTAGATGTGAGGAGTTCGCTCAATTCTTTGCAGATGAGGTTGCTAGCATCACAGAATGCGGCAGCCAGGCTACTGACTGGGACTTCTAGAACCAGTCACATTATGCCTGTGCTCCGGGAACTGCACCGGCTGCCGGTTCAGTGGCGGATCACCTTTAAGGTTGGCTTGCTAACCTTTAAAGTCCTACATGATCAGGGACCCAGTTACCTGCAAGATCTTCTGGTACCTTACTGCTCCCTCCGTCCTCTCTGATCCACTGACGAGGGATTGCTGGAGATTCTCTGGCTACATTTAAAGACATCTGGTTGTCATGCCTTCTCTTTTCAGCTTCAACCCTGTGGAATTCTCTACCTTGTCAGCTGGAGAGAATGCTCAACCGTCCGGTAGATTTAAAATTGAATTAAAGACATATTTATTTGATCTAGCCTTCCTAGTTATGGATGATATGATGTTCTGTTTTAAATGCTTATTTAACCTTATTTATATTTGAAGTATCTGTTTTATGTTCAGCGCCTTGGTTTTGAAAGGCACTATAAAAATAAAGTTGATTTGATTTGAACCTGATTTGAGAAAAGTGTAAGCAGCATACTTGCTGATTTGTCATGTATGCAGGTCGGAGTCAACGGTTGTGACAATTCCAGCATTCTTTATTATGTCAGTATTATTTTATTATTTTTACTTTTTATCCTGAATATTGTCATGATGGTCACCCTGCATGTAGAGATTATTGAACTGCATCATTCATTCGCTTTTGTATTCTTCCCCTACTCATGTGATTTTCTTTTTTGGCTCAGGCTGAGATATCATAAGCTAAAATTAAGGACAATATTATTGTAGCTTCTTAGACAACATTGGTAATAAATGTATCAAGTTCTGCAATAAATCTAAGAATTATGAGTATAACTGGTGGGGGAGGAGGCACAGTAGAGGAATTGGCCATTTAGAGGAAGAAGGTGAGATGGTAAGGACAGGAACGGGATGTGGGAGGTGGAGCTCTGGTTGCTGCTTCAGTGGCCGGTGAGCTGGTGGGTGCTCCAGTTGCTGTAGCACAGATCTTTGTGGAGCAGGAACATTGGCATTGGGGTCATCTTCATTTTCCTCACTAGATTACATACAGTGGCAGATGTTACATATGGGCCAGGGGTGCACACTTGATATATTTTAACCCAGTTCAGTTTTCAGTAACTAGTATTAGTTGCTAGTGCCAGTGTAGCACTGTTGTCAGTCCAGTACAAATGTTATGTAGTGTGCTCCAATTATGCCTCATGGAAATACAATCTGTATAAGAGAGCTGCAGACAAGCTCTTCCAGAGGGATGATTTTGGGAAGGAATAAGGGAGATCACAGGAAGACACTGCATTGATTGGAGCTATGCAGACGTCTAGCTGTTACAGACCAGATTTCTTAACTTTAATGCCACTGTTACCCACATGATCTTTTCATGATTTTGATTAAATGATGTTTTCTGAGATGTACAGTAAGTGCTATTTCTTTAGAGTTCTATTTCAAAGCAGAATGTCTTCTCACAATTGCCCTACTAGCCCTTCCTTCCTGAAATCATCCTCCTGGAAGACAGCTGCAGGCAAAAATGCATGATACATTTATGTTTCACCAAGATGCATATAACAAAAAAGACCTCATTTTCATGATGTGCCTCTTGCGTGTCTGCCATGTTGGCTGGCTGGTGGTATGATGTATGTTTTGCTGCCTTAGGAAACAGCATGCAAACTCTCAAATCCTTTATTTTCTTTTTATTTAACATGTATTTAACTTTTCTTCAGTTTAGCTACAAGAACCCTCAGTAACTCATTCTATATGAGATGACACTCCTATACCACCAATGCGGGTTGCTAAGTGGGTTGCTAAGCTACTGTGTCTGACCACGTGGTGCGTATGTAATGAAAGTGCATTTTATTTTAAAGTTCCAAATACAGTAACCAAAAATTAACATAAGGTACTACACTTTATTTAAAAAAAAAGCAACAGAGTGGCACATTAACAATAAAAATAAAAGACATTTGAAATGAAAAACACATCAATTCTTTGTACTACTCTTTATTAAAAAAAAAAAACAACACAGCAACACAGTGGCACACTAAAAATAACCTGTTAGCTTTTGCTCACTTGAAAAATGAGGTTTCTGTAAAGGTACTATGTTGATTGAGTGGAGCAGCATTTCATTTTTTAAAGATATTGATAATTGCCCTCAAAATACATAGTTTTCACTTCAAAATGATTTGATATTATTATTTTTTTTTCAGCCTTGAACCCTCAAATACTGAATGGTCACAAACCTTACTTAATAAAGTAGAAAAATGTGAATTTAAGAAACCAATAACTCACGCCATAATCCCATATAGTTATATATTTATTCCAGACTCTGTCATTCATTCATTTATCTTGATTTGCTCCTGCAACACAAAAATGTCTATATCTATAATATGCTCATGGTGCAATGATTCAACATATTGGTTTAATGGGGCATATATCTTAACTCAGACTTTGGTATGAATGATTTTCTATACTAAAGAAACATAGAAATTGTCGGCAAGATAAGGGCCATTAGGCCCATCCAGTCTACCCTAAACCCTATATTTAAACCAAAGTGCTAAATCATTGGACCGTGAGCATATTATTGATATTGGCCCTTTGACTCCGGGTTGTGGGAGCAAATCTTGATAAAAGAATGACTGAGTTTGAAATAATAAACAGATATGCTATGGGATTGTGGCATAAGTAATTGATTTCCTTATATTCAGAATTATCGACTTTATAAAATAATTTTTGTGACCATTCAGTATGTACACACTCCTACAGGGTTGCTAATACTACTCAGTCATAATGTTTCCAGGATTTTCAATGCCAGGATGCAAGAAGCATGCAGTGTTAATCCTTTTTGTTTCGTTTACCAACACCTCCCACCCCCAGCATATTGACATGAGAGTGTAGCATTCCTGACAGGGTGAAATATCCTTTAACATTGCTGCCTATGATGGTTATCGAAGGTGAGTAGGCGTATGCATCACAAACTGTGGCTTAATTCTTTTAGATTCTGACAGTATTGTGCAATTGGTACTAATGGGAGCCAGACCTGGTTTCAAGACTCATGATTTTTCTTTATATTTGTGTAATACAAAATTGGGTTGAGTTGATGACAGTTAAGTATTTGTAGCTTCCCATCATTTAATACAATCGTGATACCCTCTAGATTTTTATTTTGAGAGTATCGGTAATTGCAGTTGCGTCATGCTTTGCTAGGTCATGTGTGCGCGTGAGCAATCTGAATATATCTGTGACTGATGAACAGGCAAACATGATCTATTTGATAGCCCCTGGATGGGGCACAGGTATATATCATTTGAAAACAAACAAACAAACAAGAAAAAAAAAACAAGAACCAGGAAGCTCTGAAAAGAAAAGAAATGGAGTGGTGGCTCTCAAAGGAAACGAGACAATTTGTACTCGGTTTTGCAATGGCCTCTAGTTTAAATCAAATGATCTGTCATTAATAGTTCTGAATTAAAGTACGAATTAAAATAAAAAAACAAAAAAGTATGTATCTTAGCGCATTCACTTCTTAGAGGGTTCTGCTTCTGACAACTCTCTGTGGCAACCTATCTACATTTTTATTCTCTCTACCTGGTGCTCGGGTTCAGAGGGTTGAGATCCAGACTGTGACTGGGTAACTTATAAGCAGCCAAAAACAGCATAGGATCCTGCTGATCAGTGCAGCTTGGGAGGGCAAGCAAATGGTTTGACGTTTCCTTTTTTGTTTCTTTTACCATCTCCCCCCTCCCCCAGTGTGTTGCCATGAGAGTGTGGCATTCCTAAGAGGGTCTTGACATTATTATTATTATTAATTGTCATTCTCATTATAAAAAGAGAAGCAACATGTTACGTGTCCTCCAGCATGTGTTGGATTTGTTAGCTGAGATAAGGAAGGGAACTAAACTTTGTAGGGGGCAGCCAAGACAAATGCAGCTAAGGAACACACAGTTAGAAATAAGTGTCATTTTCCATTATCAAGCAGCTGGCAACAAAGATCCCATGGGTTGACTTCAAAATTAGTTACTTGCATTATGGAAATAGAAATGTAAGATATTTTAACTGGCACATTGAGTGAATCTTGTTGACTGGAGTGATATAAATGTAACCCCTGCAGAGAGCCCCAGACAGGATCAGTGTCAAGACGACAAGTTCTAAGCAGGAGAAACTAGATGGGGTGGGGGAGTGTTGCAATCTCTACAGGGTGGATCTTTTTGTTCTTCAGTGGAGAAAATGTGAGAGGCAGCAGCAAATCTCACACAATTTGCCTGCCCACTTAGAACATGCTTGTATAAAATGTTATTTTATCTCTCTGGGATATTGCCCTGGTAAGATAAAATTAAAACAGTTTAAAAAGATGGGCTGTTTCAGAGTTTCCCTATCCCTATAAAAACTACATGGAGATACTGTAGGTTATACTGAGATTATAAGTTTTTGTTTCTGCAATGCAACAAGAGGCCAGAGAAATGTAATGAGTAGCTGACTTGCATGCAATGCAGGTAGGTGTATATATGTGTGTGTGTGTGTGTGTGTGTGTGTGTGTGTGTATTGTAAGGATTCACTGCTGTCGTTATATTTCAACTAGAATATGTAAAATCTGCAAATTTTCTGAAGTGTGGCAATACATTTAGTGTCTTTTAACTGAAGTTAAATTGCTGTTTACAGGATGTTCTGTATCTGTCTCTTATGATAGAAATGACAGGTTGATTGGGTATTGCCAAATGTCATAATAGTTGTAGATTTTGAATCTTGTTAAAATACTGCACTGTTCTGTTAGGGTTTTTTTTGTTGTTGTTATATGTTCAAAGTTAGCTGCTTAACTTCTTTCCTTGTCACAGGAGCCGAACAGATAGCAGCAGTATGTGCAGCTCGCTCCTTGGCTATCTCTCTCTAAAATCTGAAAGCTCTGCTTTCAGTCATGGGTGGCTAATTTTAACCAGTTATGGAGGGGAATAACAAAATGCAGTATTTTTGTACCCCACCTACTACACTGCCCCTGCCTTAGTGACTGAACATCTGACTAACTCACACAGTAGCTAATTATTTTAGTGCAAACATGATAAAACTGACTAATATTGCATTATTTAACTCGATTGTAAAATCTGCAACTGTTCTGAAGTTTGGCAATACATTTCTTGTATTTTACCTGAAGTTAAATTGCTGTTTACAGACATTTTCTGTATCTGTCTGTCTCCTATGGTAGAAATGACAAGAATGATTGGGTATTGCAAAACTTCATAATAGTTGTAGCTATTACACAATCTGGTTGAAATAATGCAGTGTTGCTTCGGTGTTTCCAGGTATTTTTCTCTTTATGTTTACTTAACTAGGAGGTGATGATGCTATTCTTTTGTGATGACAAACGGGATCCTGTGGTAAAGTTTCTGCAGCACCTAACTGGATGGCTTGTTTTATCTCCATATCTCTGCCTGACATGACAGCGGCCCAAATGTGAAGGCGTTATCTGATCTCTGACCATCTCACTATTCCCTGGCATTCCAATACTATATCTGCAGAAATTTTCTATTAGCCCAGATTTCAGGCACTCATACCTGCTGGCGGTGGTGGGGGGCTGGAAAGTCTCACATGTGGCAGCCACAGGCTATCATTGGCAGGAACTTTTGAGTCGGGAGTCGGACAGCGATGCTGCCTCGGGATCTGCACACTTGTTCCCAAAGCCACTGCTGCATTACAGATCAACCATACAAATATTGTTTACATTTTAACATTATTTTATGTTTGCTAATTGCATAGCAGGCAGGTTCAACGGCCGGTAGACAATTCTTAAGCTCCCCTCCAGCCATTTGCTGAGCTTCATTGGAGTCTAGAATCCTCTAATGAGCCCTGAGATCAAATCCACAAAATGGGGTGAATCTGAGCAAGCAATCAGGGAAACATCCACTTCATGCATATAGACTGTGTGACTCAACAAGTCACAATCACTTTCCAGGACTCATGCCCATGCTGGGTCAATCGCAATTCACCTCACCGCCTGCCTTTCCCTTTTTACCTCTGGTCAGATTTTTTTTTTTTTTTTGCATCAAGTTTCTTTGTTTAGTATCTGAAGTCTGTCTTTTCAGCCTTAGCCAGCTTGGGGTGGGAACCAAAAATAAATGTGGGGTGGATCTTTAGGAGCTGCTTGGTGGAGGTGGGGTGGATCTGCTCCATCCCACTACTCAGGTTTCAGTTCTTGTACCTCCCAATTAAGAAAGAAATAGTGCCCTGCAACCATTGACTAACATGAGAGTGCATTTATTTGAGGGTGGAAAGCATTTCTTGGAGGAGGATCAGGTGGAGGAGACTATTTACACCTTCAGTCAGTTCCACGGATGGAAAACTTGATGTGAGCCCTTTTGTACATGCAACACATCTGCAGGGCTCCACCCATGCAGCCATAAAAATGAATGAGCTTAAGGTGATAGCAAATATAAACAAATCTGATACAACTGGGATTACAGAAACCCGATTGAAAGACAGTGATAATATGGGAGAAGATCTAGAGGGATACAACCTGTTTAGATATGATGGAAAGGGACACAGATGATGAGGAGTAGCTTTATTTGTTAAAGAGTGGATCCTGTGTTTTATAAAAGTGATATGGCTCCTGAGATGGAGACCATCTGGGTTTATGACAGATGCCATCAACCACAAGACACTGATAATAGAGCTATCTTACTACCTACCAAATTGTGCACAAATAGCTATAAGAGCCCTTAATGGAGGAAATAGTAAACAAGCCTGAGTCAAATGACTGTCTTATTTTGGGGGATGTTAAATTCCCAGAAATAGATTGGCAGAACGGGTCAACATAGAAGGAAATAGCTGTGGAATTTATGGATAGCCTCACAGGACTTAATCTGACACAATATGTAAAACAACCAACTAGAGGGAATGCAATTTTGTATCTGGTACTGTCTAATATGTGTGAACTGCAAATAGATGTTAAAATAAGGTAACCCTTAACTTCAAGTGACCACAATATGGTAAAGCTTATAATCTAAAAAATCTATGTTGGCCCAGTAGCACAATGGTAGTGCTACCACTTGCTATGCTGGTGACCCACATTTGGAAACAAACGGGCCATCTGGGGATGGCTGAGGAAGTAAAGATTAACTATCCTAAGGACTGACTGTGGACTAATGGAGGCCCAATGGCAACACAGTCAGGAGCACCAGAATGGGGAGAGGTCACCACCTGATACCCACAGCCCTACAACATTGTGCCACTGCCTTAATGTTCTACATTAACAGCCCTGATCCCATTCCATTGATGAGCTCTGCTCTTCCACCTCAATCATCTTATTCTCTGTTCTTACCTCAATCATCTTATTCTCTGTTCTTACCCCCAATCATCTTATACTCTGTTCTTGATTTCTTGGCCCCTATGTGCATTACCTTGCACTTTTTCCTGTTACATTTCAGCTGCCACATCCATTACCACCTATCCAGATTTTCCAGATCTTTATAGCACACATCCCCTTCTTGCTGTCTACTGTTCCAGAGACCTTGGTGTCCTCTGTAAAGAGGTATCTCTTTCCCTGAAGATAATTGTTCCTAGAATTGACTTTTAGGGCACTTCACTCATGACTTTGCTTTCCCCTGAGGGTTCTCCATTTAGGACCTCCCTCTGGGTCCTCTAATCAGTCAGTTTTCCACCCTGTAATGTTGTACCCCACCTCAGAGAGCAGAACTTCTTTATCAATTTCCTGTGTGGAACTGCGTCAAAGTATTTACTGAAATCTAGGTATAAGACATCAACTGACTAATCCCTATCAATGACTTTTGTTACTCAAAGACTTCAGTCAGGTTCATTTGGCACAGCCTCCCACTGATAAATCCACACTGTCTTGGATACTGTAGACCACTGGCCTGCTGGAAATTCACTATCATCTGTTAACAATCTAGCAAACCAGCCTACTGAGGCACTCAGTTTCCTGGCCTTTTCTAAGGTCCTATTTGTGTGGGATAGGAGGAATGAGAAGGATAGGATGAGGAAGGAACAGACTGAAGAATTTAATGGGTGATTGAAAGGACAGTAGCAGAAGGAGGGTTAACATGCTGTGGGAGACTGGGCAGGCTACTGGGACAGGAGACTCTTCAAGGGCTATGGCCTTCATCTAAGAAGAGAGAGGACCAGTGTGCATGGGCAGAAGTTTAATATCTAGGTAGGTGGGAATTTAAACTGAGAGGGGGAGACTGAGGCTGGGGGAACTACAGAGGATAGAGAGCAAAATGAGAAAGTTGCTAGAACTCCTTCTAAAATGGGGTATAGTAGCAGTAGGGACAAATATAGCAAAGCAGGGGTCATAATAAGTCAAGAATGGATGCTGTTGGAGTGAGGATCATAAATGCAGTAGAGAGAAAGAAAACCAGAACATTACAGATGGAGGGAGAAGACAAAGAAATAGGAACTCACAAAAGGGGGAATGGTATAGTCACAAGCTGTAAGTCAGTTTGCCTAAATGTCAGGAGCATAGAAACAAAATTAGTGAGCTCCATGTGATGGTGAGGAATGTAAGATTAGACCTCATAGCCATTAAAATAAAATGTGCCTCTGGAAATAATGACTGTGACCTGGCAGTACTGGTGTATACATGAATAGAAGAGAGGTAAGGGGATGAGAAGGTGGGGTAACCCTCTATATCAAATAAGTCATAGAGGCAGTAGAGGATGGGTCTTACAGCTGAAAAGAAGGAGACAGAATCACTGTGGGTATGGGCTCATGACAGCATCAGAAAAGAAGTTCCATATGGGGGTGGTCTATAAAATATGGGGCAGGGAGATGAGGGTTATAGGCAGGGTCTCGTGTTCACTGTGGCAACTGGACCTGTGTTCTGCAGCAGGACCTCATGCTTGCTGCAGTCAGACTATGAGCATTTCTATGGTGATTCTATGCCAGTTCTGTGATAGGCTTTACATTCTGGCAACTCAAATGAGCCCTAAAATAAAATCTAGTTACTCAAAAGAATGCTTCAGGAAAAGGCAGCCTGGGGGCAGTCTGGCAAATGCACAGGCAAAGCAATGCAAAGCAATTCTAGCATCTTGATTTGGATTGGATAAGGGGTGGGGAATTGAAGAGTTATTTTTTTTTTACTGCAGTCTGTTTTATTGTCCCATAGCTCCCTCCCAGCTGCCTAGTTCTGGTTTACCACAGCTATGCTCCTGAGAATGTCTTCCCCTGCCTGCCCAGTTGCTTGAAGACCAGTATTGCCTGGTTGCAAAACAGTACTGCTCAAATGCTTCCTGTCCACCCACTTGCTTGAAGCCTGAGAGTGAAGGTTTGTGCTGTAATGCTGCTCTGGTTGCTTCCTCCTGCTTACGCAGTTCAACACCGATGGTGTCATTTGTGTCAATACCGCTTTGCTTTCATGTCATCTTCTCTCCCACTCTGCAAGGATTTACTGTGAGGCTAGAGAGTAGCGGGACCATTCTACTTTAGACAAATGTCCAGAAAGCCTCCCATTTTGTGTCTGCAATAATTACTAATACTTTTTCATTCTGTAATTGGCAAATAGAACCACCATTCTTTCTCATGAAATAGACTTCCTGAAAGTTCCCTTAGTGTTTGTAGAAGGCCATAATGGTCATAAGCTTCAGGGCTGAGTGGCAGTGGATTGGAATGGGGTGGCTCCACTGACTACTGCAACCCGGGGGGATGGCTGCATAATGAAGTTGCCAACAACTCACACTAATGCCATTTTAAGCTTCCTCACAATTATTTTAGCCATATAGTTGGGGTTTTCTGTGGTGATGACCATTTTACTGCACCAATAAATGATGTTTCTGCAGCAGAGGCTTGCTTCTGAGGCAGGAACACTTTTCTGTGGTACTTGCTGCAACCACAGATTTGCAGAAAACACGGGGCCCTGGTTATAGGAACTAGGTGCTGAACTTAAGAAGAGGTGCAAAGGTGGAAGTAATGGTTGTGGAGGATCTCAATATAGACACACAAAGAAAGCTACTCTGGGACAGTGTGCTCTCAGTATCAAACAAGAACACTCGACTTAAAACTTGGCACTCACCACCAATAAATATGACACTCAGTCTCATTCAGTAAAAACTTTACAGTGTTATCTTTATTATGCCAAAGTTACACATAGACTCTCAATATGGATGAAGCTTTCTTTAATAAAGGGTAGCTTTATCCAAAATACATCATGCAATAGTGAGCATCTATATGCTTTCAAGTTACACACAGGCGTTCAATATCACCTGATGCAGTTCAGACAAAGCTATCTTTTCTCAAAGCAAAGCTTTATCCAAAATGTATCAGGTGATATTGGGCATCTGTGTGTAACTTTGGTATTTAATGAAGATAGCACTATAAACTTTTTGACTGAATGAGACTGAGTGTCATATTTATTGCAATGAGTGCCCAATTTTTAAGTTGTGAGAGCTCAATCTACTATACATAGGACATTCTAGCAGCTTGGAGGCACCAGAAGCCAGGCACTGCTAGATATGTTTCAAGACTGGCTGCTGGTACAGCTGGTCTAAGAACCTACGAGACAGCCTGCCATTCCGGATGTGGTACTGACCAACTTGGAAATGGTAGGTGGTATGCTGATGGGGAACCACTGGGATCAAGTGACCATTGCACTATATGTTTTGAACTGGCCTGAGTACCAGTCTACCTTCACAATGGCTGTGGTTCTTGATTTTAGATAAGCAGACTTTTATAAGATGAGGAATTAGTTAAGGGTAAGTTGGCTGGAGTGGACTAAATCAGGGAAGAGGAGGACACATGAGGAGAAAATAAAAGGTTCACCCTCAAAGCAGTCAAACAATGCTTGAGAATGGTTACCAAGTGTAATAGGCTATGCACATGAGACCAATCTGGTTCTCTATGAAGGTCAGGAATGCATGAAAGGCCAGAAAAAGGGCTTTCATTATCTACAAGGAGACACAAGGGGTTGAGGAATAGTGCAGATACCAGGTAAAGATGACAGTCAAGAAGGCAGTTAGAGATGCAAAAGCAGACATGGAGCTCCATATTGCAGAGAGGTCAAGCCTCAAGGGAGGGGACAAACAGTTCTTCAGGTACATTAGGGAAAAAAGAAGATGAAAGGAAGACTTGTTAGGCTGATGGAGGGGCAGAATAGTAGAGGAGGGTGAGCAGAAGGCAGCCATTCTAAACTACTACTTTGGCTCCGTATTCACAGTGGAGGATAGTGGGCCTCTGCCAGAAAGCAGCATAAAGGTTGTTGCAGAGGGGATCCCAGAAATGAGGCAGGTAATACTTCCAAGAGAAAGGGTTAGAAAAGGGCTTGTAATCATGAAAATAGATTAGGCTCCTTGACCAGATGGGATGCACCTGTAGCATAATGATGTAACAGTAGGTGGCGCCGCCTCCAATAGAATATAGAAAGCAATGTAGTGAAGCACATGTTCGTGCATGTGAGAGTTGCACATGTTACAGCATAAGCAGGAAATGTTCATGCAGTTTTAATAAAGGAGTTGAACAGTAAACAGCCTCCAGTGGTTTCTCATACTTTACATGGTGTCAGAAGTACAAAAAAACTGCAGAAAGAAAAAGGAAAAAATGGAGCAGTTGAAACCTCCAAACAGTTTGTGTCTAGAAGACAATTTGGCAGAAAATTGGAGAAAGTGGATACAGAAATTTGAGCTGTGCATAACGGCAAGTGAAATAGCAGAGTAGTCTGAGAAGGTATAGTGCGCCATGTTTTTGCATGTAGCTGGAGAAGAAGTAATAAATGTATTTAGTACTTTTGAATTTACTAATGCAGAAGACAAAGACAAGATAGCAGAGTTAAAAGCAAAGTTTCAACAGTACTGTGAGCCTAGAAAGAATATGCCATATATTAGACACATGTTGTTTACCAGAGCACAAGGCCCATCAGAAATGATAGACGCTTATGTGACTGATCTTAAAAATAAGGCCAAGAGTTGTGAGTTTGGGCAGTTAACTGAGTCACTTATAGGGGACAGAATTGTGTGTGGCATTAGAGATAATCAGGTACAAAGCAGACTTCTTAGAAAAACAGACCTTACATTACAAAAAGCAATTCATATATGCCGTGCAAGTGAGGATAGCCACAGCCGAATGAAAGTGCTTAATGATGAAGCAGAAATACGAGTCCATAAACTAAAGAGAGTGACACCAGATTGCAGTAAATTTAAAAAGAACAGCTCAAGAAAAACAAAAGAAAATAGATTAAATCAAATGTGGCAATTATTGTTACAAACTTGAAAGACAAAAATGTCCTGCCTTTGGTCAAACGTGTAAAGCCTGTCACAAGAGAAACCACTTTACAAAAATGTGTAGGACACAGCCTCAGACTCAGCCTAAGAAAATATATGTGTTAGATGAGGAAGATGCTGAAGCACAAATGTTTATTGGAATAATTCAGACAGAAGAAAATATAGATGAGAGCAAAGTGCAGATTGGAGCTATTGATGTTAAAGATGTTACTGAGGACAAAAAAGACTGGGCAGAAACACTTAAAATAAATAACAAAGCAGTTCAATTCAAGCTTGACACTGCAGCAGAATGCAATGTCATATCGACATGAATGTTTAAGATGTTGAATTTGAAAGATAAGTTGAGCAAGTCCCGGTACAACCTAGTTACTTACTCAGGACATCAGATGATACCAAAAGGGCAAAAAGAGCTCACCTGTAAGTATAAAGGCCAAAAATATGACATCCAGTTCCAAGTAATTGATTAAGATACACTAGCAATACTGGCTCATGCACCATGCTTGCAGTTAGGCATGCTGAAAAGGATTTTTAATGTATATCCCAGAGAATGAGACATACTGGATAACTATGAAGACTTGTTTACAGATCTAGGATGCGTACCAGGACAGCACCGTATCCAGATAGGCCTCACTATTAAACCTGTTGTGCACCCATCCAGGAAAATGCCAGTAGCACAGAAGGATTGAATCAAAGTGGAACTTGAAAGAATGGAAAAATTAGACATCATTGCAAAATAAACTGAGCCTACAAACTGGGTTAAAAGCATGGTAGCAGTTGTAAAGCTGATAAGCGCAGGATCTGTATTGATCCAAAAGACTTATACTGTGCAATACAAAGAGAGCACTACCCCCTGCGAACAGTGGAAGTAGTAGTAGCTGGGATGCCAAGTGCTAAAGTATTCTCAGTACTGGATGCAAACCAAGGATTTTGGCAAATACAACTTGAGGAAGAGAGCTCCAGATTGTGTACATTTAATACACCATTTGGAAGGTATAGATTTGAGAGACTCCCATTTGGCATTTCATCTGCAGCTGAGGTGTTCCAGAAAATCATAGCACAAATACTGGAAGTCATGGAAGAAGTAGTGAACATTATTGATGATATAATCGTCTGGGGAGAAAATGTGAAGCAACATGATTGGAGACTGGTTCAACTACTGGAGAGAGCCAGAAGTATAAATCTAAAGTTAAACAAAAAAAGTGCAAAATCAGAATGACTGAAATAAGCTGCATAGGTCTTGTCCTGAGCAAAGACTTAAAACCAAACCCTTATAAAGTGAAAGCTATTCAGCAGATGCTAGAGCCAGAGGATAAACCAGCTCTGATGAGGTTCATGGATATTTATTTATTTATTTAATTTTGTTAACCAGGTAAGCCCACTGAGCCCCGAAGGTCCCTTTTTCAGGGGCGACCTGGAGCTAGTTACATACAGTTTTCACATACAGGCCAGTGATACAAAGAAGGAAATATCATACAGGAATTACAATGACAGTATACCGTTTTAATGGAGGGGGGCAATTGAGCACATCACATTTACAGAGTACAACAGTGTTAGATTTAGGACAGTGGCCATACTGAGTGCATACAAGTGATACAGTGTAGAATAGGGTACAGGGGTATGATTCAGTATTTAGCTAAATTCCTTCCCAATCTGTCTAAAGTAAGTGCACCTCTAAGGAAACTGTTGGACAACAAGGTCCAGTGGCACTGGGAACAACAGCACAAAAACAGCTTTCAAGAGCTCAAGAATTTAGTAACTAATGCACCTGTTCTTAAGTTGTATGGCATAAGCAAACCAGTTACACTGTCTGTGGATGCCAGCTCAGAAGACTTGGGAGCAGTGATAATGCAAGAGGGAAAGACAGTAGCCCATGGTTCCAGAGCTCTTACTGACTGCCAGAAAAGGTATGCTCAAACTGAAAAAGAACTCCTAGCAATTGTCTATGGACATTAGAAATTCCACCAGTATCTGTATGGGAAGCAAGTGCAGGTGGAGTCAGATCATCATCCATTGGCGGCAATATTCAGGGAATCTTTAATTCAAGCACCACCAAGACTACAAAGGATGCTTAAGCGGTTGCAAAGGTACAATCTACAACTTCATTACAAGCCTGGTAAAGACATGCACATTGCAGATGCCTTGAGCAGAGCTTATCTTAGAGAGGAGACTGAAGACTTACTAGACGAAGAACTGAAAGTAAATGAGCTACCTATTTCAGCAGAGAAACTACAAGAGTTCCAATCAGCCACATGACACTACAGCAGCTCAAACCAGTTGTGTTAAATGGATGCCCCACAGAAAGGGACAAAGTGTCCATAGAAATCATAAACCATTGGACTTTTCATGAGGAAATCATATACTTTGACAAGCTACTGTTCAAAGAAGCAAAACTGATAGTTTCACAACAAATGAGGAAACAGATGCTCCAGAAAATACATGAAGCCCACCTTGGCGTTGTAAAGTATAAACAGAGAGCACGAGATATACTGTACTTGCCTGGTATGTCCAAACAGATTGAAGAAACAGTATTACAATGTGCTGTTTACAATGCAAATGGAAACAATAATCCTAAAGAACCTTGTCGTCTCATTACATACCACACAGACCATGGGCTAAAATAGGAGCTGACCTCTTTCAGTTCAGTAGAACCTAATATCTTCTCTGTGTGGACTATTACTCCAAATACCCAGAAATAACAAAACTCAGTGAATCTACAAGCAAGACAGATATCACAACCATGAAGTTACTGTTTACCAGACATGGCATACCAGACATGGTAATGTCAGATAATGGTCCACAGTTTTCTAGTTCAGAGTTCAGAATGTTTGTGAATAGCTAGGAATTTAAACACGCCACATCTAGTCTGGGATTCCCACAGTCCAATGTACAAGCAAAAAGAACAGTGCAAGCAGTAAAAAACATACTGAAAAAGGCACAGGAGAGTGTTGGAGACCCCTATCTTGCACTGTTAAAATACAAGAACATATCTTTGGAAGAAATTAGATTTTCTCCTGCACAATTGCTTATAGGATGCAGGTTAAACTCTAAGTTGCCAGCATCAACATTGCTTTTAAAACCTGATCATAAGATTGAGGTGAGAGACAAGCTGAAATTGAGACAAGTTATCCAAACATACTACCATGATCATCATGCACAGAAGTTGCCAGTTATTCAAAAGGAGACCAAATATGAATTAGATGTGCAGAGAAGTGGCAACCTGCAGTTGTGGTTGCCAAGAACGATTCCCCTAGATTGTATATAGTTTGTACACCTGATAGAAAAATGTACCGAAGAAACAGAAAAACATCTAATAAAGACACGGTAGGAAAACTTCCCTGCTGTGATCCCTGATTCCTTTGAGGAGTCCAGTCCTACAGTATCAGAGAAACAATCACAGAATGTGGATCAACCAAATGTGGCAGCACCTGTTAAGCTATCTAATAGTTTCAAAGGAAATACACAGCAAGTGTAGACACCAGAAAAGATACTCAGAACAACAAGATCTGGCAGAGAAAATACCATGATTATATATAGAACAAGAACAAGAGGATGCAGTATGGACTGGTGGTAAAGACAAGGTCCCAACAGGGCTATGTGGTAGTAACCTCTGGCCCTAATTGTGGTTATAAACAATAGTTATTTTTCTTTGTTACCTGCTGATTTTGATAAAAGAACTGAACTGAAAATAAATAAATAAAAGGGAGCTGTAGTATAATGATGTAACAGTAGGTGACACCAATAGAATATAGAAGGCAATGTAGTGAAGCACATGTTCATGCATGTGAGAGCTGCACATGTTTCAGCACGAGCAGGAAATGCTTGTGCAGTTTTAATAAAGAAGTTGAACAGTAAACAGCCTCCAGTGGTTTCTCATACTTTACAACACTCAAGGGTGTTAGCATCAGAACTAGCTGAATCCCTGGCAGAGCTATTCAGTAGTTCACTACTGTCAGGGGTGGTTGCAAGAGACTGAAGGATAGCAGACATGGTGCCACATCAAAAGGGAGGGGACAAGGAGGAGCCTGAAAATTACATGACCATCGGTCTTACCTCCATTGAAAGAAAACTGATAAAGACACTAGTCAAAGAGGACCTAGTTGACTACCTGAAAAGAAATGGGCTCCAGGATAATAAGCAGCATGGGTATTTGGCAGGGACATCTTATCAGACCAATCTGATAGTATTCTTTGACAGGGTAACAAGGGTGGTGGATAAGGGACAAACAGTGGATATACTCCATTTCAGCTTCAGTAAGGCATTTTCCCAGTGCCACACAGAAGGTTATTTAAGAAATTAAAGGATCTGGGAGCAGCAAAGGACCGGGTTAGATGGGTGGGAAGTTTGTTAGGGGGAGACAGCAAAGAGTGGTGGTAAACTTGTTCAAATCGAGCAAAGGAAGATCACGAGTGGAGTACTTCAGGGGTCAGTTCTGGGACCAGTCCTTTTTAATATATTCATCAACATAGATGAACAACTACAGAGCAAGATGTGTCTCCTTGCAGAAGATACTAAGCCCTGTGGCAGCATGGAGGGGGTAAGTAAGTTGCAGAAGATCCTGCAAATGTTAAAGAGGTGGTCCAAGGTCTGGCTGTTGAAATTAATTGCTAAAAAGGACGCTTTGATACAACAGGGAGCAAAATCCCCCAAAAGGAAAACTGGATGGGAGGGGTTAGACTGGCCACTGCTTCAGAGGAGAGGGAGTGGGGAGTCATCAAGTAACTCTCTAAAACAAACTAGTCAATATAACAAGGCCCACAGCAAAGCAACCAGAATGTTGAGGTGTTTTGGAAGGGGTTTCATTAGCAGGAAGAAAGAGGTAAAAGTACCTCTCTATAGATCACTGGTGAGACTCCATCAGGAATACTGTGCCCAATTCTGGAGTCATCAGCTGATGAAAGAGAGAGACAGGCTGGAGACAGTGCAGCATAAAGGTAACCAAAATGATTCTAAGCCAACAGGGCAGATCCTATGAGGATTGTCTCAGGGCACAGAACATGTACTCACTAGAGGCCATAAGGAAGAGAGGCAGCATGACAGAGATCCTAAAGTTCCTGAAAGGAATAAACAAGGTAAACTGTAAGGACATATGTGCAGGAATGATGGGTTGAAAACAAGAGGATGTGAAATGTAAGCTGACGGAGGTGGGGAGATTCAGGAGGGATGTGAGAAAGTTACACTATACAGTGAGAGTGGTTTAGCTGTGGAACAGCCTATGAGTAGAAGTAATGGGCACAAAAATCATTACCAGGTTAAAGCAAGGCTCGGACAGAGTAAAGGGCTTAATAGTTATGAGGGGTAGCAGTAAGAAGAAGAAGAAGAATCAGCATTTATATAGCACTTTTCATACACAGTGTATTCCAAAGCACTTTACAACCAATGCTAGACTGGTAGTGAGGTGACTGAATGTGTGGTGGCAGTCATTTCGTACACCATCACCCACATACAGCCTGAATAATTGCATGAACTGGTTTATGGGAAGGGGCCAGGACACTGGGAATATTCCCTACTCTTTGCAAAGAGTGTCCTGGGTTCTTTTACTTCCACCTAGACACCTACAAGGACAACACCAGGATGGGCAGAAGGGACCTTGGTTTAACATCTCATCTGCAGGATGGCACACCCAGCAGTACAGCACCCCCCAATACTGCACTCAGATGTCAGCGATTTTTAGATGCAAGTCCAATCCCGGTGTGGGATGAGAACCCACAACCTTCTGGTCCAGAGGCAGATATGTTACCAACTGAGCCACACTGACAGGGAGGCAGGGAGTGAAGGTGGCAAGAACTAAAACCCTGTCTAGACAATAGACCACAGCGTGGAGTAGGGTATAACTGGGCAGACTGAATGGATCAATGTTCTTTTTCTGCTGATATTCATATTCCCTACATTTCTATAATTTCCTTAATTGTAGGCTGCAGTAGTTTTCCCACCATATACATCACACTGACTGGTCTACAGTCACCTGGTTCCTCCCAGCTCCTACTTTTATGTAGAGGGATCACATTCGCAATCTTCAAAACATTCACCACCTCTGTCTCCAAGGAATAGTTGAAGAGATCCATTAGTGGACCTGTCAAGACTTACCCCATTTCCTTTAGCACCTCATTCATGACATTATTCAAACAAAGCTACCTCAGGGTACTTGGTGCTCAATGAAACATAGTTCAGCAGATCAACAGAAAAAAAGTCATGGTCATGGCACTCACCACTTCAGAGTATAAAGGATGAAGCAATAAACTTACAGCAGCAGTGCAACGAAAATGGGCTAAAATTTGACCTCACTTTTTTCTTTCTAATCAAAGTCAGATATCTTCCAGTTTATTTTGGCAGTGACATTTTCAGTTTCTGTTATCATTTAAGAATTTTCTGAAAGTTTTAAAATAATTATTTCTGAAGAAAAAAGATGGCCACCTCATTTTTGCACAGAAATAATACTGAAGACCTGAGGAGGATAAGAATCCAAACAAAAATGCAAATGTACAGTATACAGCATAGGAAGCATCCAGAAAACCCAAATCAACAGTTCTGCCAATATTTTGCATATCCATAACAGAAAATTCATTTTTTGGAATAACTTTTTTCATTGCACTGCTTCTTTAATGTCTGTGTTCTATATCCTTTATTTACAAGCAAACTACAGAAATTTAAGCAGCAGCAAAGCACAAGAGCTCTGCTATCTCCAGTCCACTGTCCCTCTGGAACATAGTGTACCCCAGTTACTGTAAATCCCACTCAAGGTGTGTTGCCCATGTCTTGGTCACAGCCACCATGTCCAACTGTGACTCAGCCATCACTGCCTGGAGGTCACAGGTACTGACTTTAACAAAAAAAAAATTCTCATCATTGCCACAAGCACACTACATATATTTTTTATTTATCTGGCACCCAGCGATAACCTCACCCCTAGTAGAGGGTAGAGGCAGGTATGCCTGGGACTAGTGCATCAGCCGGGGTTGGTGGATGCAGCGGATGTCTGCACATCAGTAGTGGGAGCACACCTCCACATGCACTGACATCATTGCACATCTGCACCAACAGGGGTTACACACTAAGTAAGAAAACCCTCTGGACTTTCTGCTTCATGATGCCTGGGGACCCGCAACCTCCTCCATCTAAATGATGCTTGATATGTCTCAGTGGGGAGTATGGGTGGATCTTGGTCCCTGCCACACCCCACCAGGGAGCCCCACCTTGAGGAGCAATTTACAGGCCTCCCCATTTGGGTATTTAGGGGGATGTTGGATGGGAGAAGAGTATGTGGGATCAGTGGGCTGAGCTAGGGGTACATCCCCATAGATATGCCAGAGATCATAAATAGAATTGGAGAAAAAAGAATCGACAGTCTTGCATATTGCTGTATTATATGGAGTGAATTCCAGCAGTAGGTCAAGGGTAACCCCTAAGTATTGAACACTGAGTACTTTCTCCAGGAGGGAACTATCAGCACAGGTAATGAAGAGGCTTGGGGGCCTGCACAGAGCCTGAGTTTAGACCCAATCAACTTGGCCTTAGTCTTAGTGCAACTGAGTAGCAACTTGTTGTAAGTAGCCAGGATTGTATGAGAGTGAAAGCATCCAAAATGCATTGGTGAGTCACAGGAATATAAGCTGCCTTGTACTATAAGACCAAATCATCAGCACACAGTAATGCACTACCTAGACTGACCACATCCAGGAGTTTGTTAACAAATAGCTTGAAAAGTACTGGGTCTAATATGGATTCTTGGGTAACCTCAACTTTTACTTCAATTAAGGCTGACAACGAGAAATATAACTTGACCTCTTGTAAAGGTAGTTTGCCAGCCAATCAGTTATAGTAGGTAGACACCAAGACTAGAAAACGTAGGGCACAGAAGCACATAGTCAACCAGATCAAAAGCCTTGATCAGGTCAATTCATATAGCATTAGTTAACAATCCAGCCCCCATGGCCTTGTTAATATCTTTTGTGACTACAGTTAGAGCAGTGGCAGTGCTGTAACCTTTTCTGAAGTCATTTCGGGCAGCAGAGAGGATATTGTATTTTTAAGTGCTCTGTAAGCTGCAGGGCCACTAATGGTTCAGCCATCTTTACCAGGATGGAAAGAATGGCTTTTAGATGATAGTTGTCCATACTTCAAGCAGCTACATATGGGACAAACAATTTGGGCAGTTTCAGTTCCAGGGTATCAGAGCCTAAATTGTTGTTAGGGGTGAGACAGCTTATGCAAATAAAAAAGCCTTGCTTTTGTCAGGCTGTGAGGTTACAGTATCTTCCATGGCTATATGCCCTGCATATTTCTGAGTAGCAAAAATAAATCTTACTGTATACTGTTATATTTGCATTTGATTTCTTTTTTCAGTTAAAGGTGTGTAAAGTTGAAAAATTTGCTTTGTGAAATAATTTGTGAATTCACTGTAGTTTGTGAAGTTAATCCACTTTGCCAATTAACAGTATAGGAATAACTTTGCAAACTGTGAATTTGGTAACTTTGCTTAACTTTGCTGGTGAAGTTGGCCCACAGGTGAAACTCTCTATGTACTATAGGATTGGAAGTCTCCTGGTACAGAAATTAGCTCACAAAAAGATCTAGAAGACCTTGTGCAGCTAGAGTGATACTATGGGGTTGGAGGTCTCATGATACTGAAATGAGCTGTATGCCACGCAGAAGCTGTGTTGTGTGTAGTCTTCAGAAGACAGAGTTGAAAAAAAGTCAGTCCCTGCTTGTCTGAGCAAAAACAAACTTTAAAATCAATCAAAAAATTGTATCTTATGAAACAAAATCACTAACAAAAAGATCTAGAGGGCCTTGTGAAGCCAGAGTGGTGCTGTTTATTTCTGGTTTTGATGCTTTATTTAGTTTAAATTAATGTTTTTTTTTCTGTAGTGAACACTACTGTGTGGGATGGGGAAGTGTTTCAGCTTGCAAGGCAGCTGATAAAGATCAGTGACTTTGTATTGGATTTACTGTGAGTGCTAGTCTATGTGCAGCAGATACCTCATATTTGTTTTCCTCAGTCGTTCTTGTTAATTATTTTTGTCTGTGGTCTGTGATTTCTCATGTTATTTCTGTAGTACAGGTTGGTGTGTTTAAATGAAGTATTGTGTCAGTCTCTTTCTATATCAGTTGTAGTTATTTAGATTAGTTCTTAAAGTGACAGTGTTGCTTACAGTACTTGTGAATTACCTGTCATGTGTGTCTTGTTAATCCCCATCATGTTAAAAAGACAATAAATTAAAAAAATAAGACTTTTTTTGGTGGTTCTACTGTAGCTACTATTAGCTCAGTAAACATTTCTATTACTGATGCCTCATCATTGCTGAAAGAGTTTGAAAGCCTCATGATCAAAGTCCAACTTTCAACCACCTTGGCCTTGCACATCATAGAATACTACAGGCCTCCCTCTGCCTCTGCAGGGCTTCAACTGCTAAGCCACCTTTCCCACTCTCTTAGTGTGCTGCAGTCAGAAGTCATATTCCTGGGTGACTGTAAGTTGGATTGGCTTTCGGACTCCTCCAAACCCTTAAACACTCTATGCGATTCATTCAGACTTAACTCAAATTGTCTCAGAAGTAACCCATCCAAATAAAAAGAACCCAAATAAAAGTTCCCTACTAGACATTATTCTAGTAAACAAGCAGCACCTCTTCTCTCATTCTGGAGTCTTCTTCACTGATCTCAGTGACCACTGCTTTATTGCTTGCATAAGAGCTGCACCCAATCCTATTTCTAATTCCAGGTTCACAATCAGGAGATGTTTATGTAATTTAGTGCCACAAGCCTTCCTTTCGGACTTACAAAACTCCTTGCTATGGCAGGACTTCTACCTAGCCAAGTCAGTAGAGACAGCATATGAGACCTTCCATATTATTGTCCGTGGACAGACATGCCCCCTTGATCAAAGCACGTACCAAGAAAAAGACTCTCCCTTGGTTTACATGTCAATTGTAGTCAGCTTTGCTCAACAGGGACAAGATCTGAAAGAAAGCGCATAAATCAAAGCTTCAGTTGGATTGGGTTGATTTTAGGGCAGCCAGAAACCTCTGCACAAAGCTTGTCAGAAACATTAGGGCTAACTACTTCCAGTCAACTCTGGACTCCTCCACCAAGGACCCTGCCAAATTCTGGCAAACCCTTAGAGATATTCAAGGACATGCTTTGTCAGTTTCTCTCCCTACCAAGATCTTATACAAAGGATCTCTCATTACTGAGAAGGCAGAAATCCTTGACTGCTTTAATGATCATTTTATTACTGCAGGTATGGCATTTGACATTTCACCTGTGAATAACCTACTTACCCAGTTCTTATCACAAGGACCAGCAAGACCCCCCCATCCATAGTACTCCTGTCTTGGGTTTCTCCTTCCAACTGGTAACTTACAAGGAAGTGGATGACCTGCTCCTTCAGCTGGATGCCAGAAAAAGTGCAGGAGCGGACCTCATTGGCCCTTTTTTCCTAAAGCTTGGTCACCAAGTGCTGGCAGCTCCATTAACGCACCTTTTTAATATGTCTCTCAGCTTGGGTAAACCCCTTCTATCTGGAAGACTGCCCAAGTTTTACCACTCTTCAAATCAGGAGACCCCAGAGACCCAAATAACTACAGGCCAATCTCCTTACTCCCCACCCTATCAGTGGGGAGTAAGGAGTAGCAATCCCTCAAGAACTTACTTCTCCACATGTGCTATTTCTGAACTTTGTGTGGAATGGTGTCACTCCCAGTAAATTAATTCCCTTCTACCTTCGGCATCACCTTACATATATCTCAGTATGGATATGTCAAGCAGTGGCCAAACAGCTTGTTTAGCTACTATCTGTGCATTATAACCCATTGGGCACAGATACCTGGGGCAGTATTTGACTCTGGCTGTGGGAAACATGACACTAAACACAACTGCAGTGGCAGCAACATTACAGGTATTTACCAGAATTCCACACTAGCAATGAAGATATGCTAGAAATGCTCCTGCCTGAGATTGAAAGAGTGGCTGTACCCCAGTTCTCTGATAGTGCAATTCATTGCAAGCAATAATGGCTCAAATGTACTGAAATGCATCAGTGATGGGGGTTTCTCAGGGTGCCATGCCTGGCACACTGTCTCAATCTCATTGTGCAGGAGTTCCTAGCATATCCTGATGTCAAGTCCGTGTTGACTGGTGCCCATCACATCTGTGTCCACGTTACCCATTCTGGAAAGGCCCATAGCCATCTCAGGCACCTGAAGTTCAAGAACAAACTGCCTCAGCACCATATGAAGCTGGAGGTTGTCACCAGATGGAATGTGACACTATATGTGATCAAGCACTTGTACAGGCAGTGACAGTGCTGGAATATCCATGTCTCAGATGACAAACCAGTGGCAACTAATGGATGGCCTGAACATGATTCTAAGCCTTTCAAACATGCAATACAGGCAGAGGGTGGGGACATGTCTGTATCAGTCAGGCCATCCCATTTCTACAAGTGCTGAGGTAGGCACTGTTGAATGTACAGTGAGTGCTGGAGGAGGGTGGTGACATGGAAAGCTGTGCATTTATGGAACACATGCTTAATGTCTTGAACTGCAATACTCATATTTCCAGCATTCTGTAGTCTGAAGATTTTGGGATTGCCACTCTGCTGGACCCACAATATGAATAGGGCCTGTCATTAACAGTTAAAGGTGGGTGTGATGGTGTACAAAATTTAACCAATCTAAAAAGATGGGTACAAAGGTCACAGATGTTAAAGTCACAGTTATGTAAGGCACAACATGAAAGTGAAAAGAGACCAGGGGCCCCATATTCAAATATGCACAAAGTGCAGTGCAAAACATTGCGCTGTGCCTTGCGCTTAACATTCTATTTTCAGTGGAATAGTGCACATGCGCTATTCAACTGAATATAGGGCCATGTTGGCCCAGTGCTAAGCCACTTAGTGCTGTCCCGACAGGGCCCCCAAAGTACACCACCAGAATGGACAGCACCAGATTGCTATTTCCAGTATTCAAAGGGACCCATGCAAATGAGCCCATTGGGCATGCAAGGTACAAAGGGGCCATTTGCATGCCATTTATGGGCTTATTTGAATGGGTAGCAAGCCAGGTTAGTGTAGTGCTGCCCCCCAATTACCCGGTCTCAGCCATGTATACAGATACCTGGTGCTAGTGGTCCCTCCCCCCACTAATTGCCTACCTGTTTTTTAAAAAAAAGGATCCCTGGTGTTAGTGGTCTCCCCCACTGATCGCCAGCTCATTCATTAAAAGAAATGGATCCTTGGTGCTAGTGGTACCCTCCCGGTCAATCACAAGCCCGTTCTTTAACATAAATGGATCTCTGATGCTAGTGGTAAACCCCTCCTCAATCCCATCCCCAGAATCACACATATTATCCCTGGTGCTAGTGGTAACCCCCTTCCCTCCAATCCCATCCTCGGATTCACCAATATTATCCCTGGTGCTAGTGATGCTCTCCCTCTTCCAATCCCAGCCCTGACATACACACAACCCCACCCTGGCATCTAGTGGTCCTGCATGGTACCGGGCATCCCCTACTCACTGTAGCCACAGCGGCAGTGCCGCAGGTGCATATCGTGACTGGCAGAACCCGCTTCACACCTCCTCATCCGGCCACCCATGTACAGTCAGGGAATGCACATCTTACTTATAGTACAGGGTAATGCACCTTGTCCTATAAATAAGAGGTGCACTCCCTGACTGTACATACAGTGGCCAGCCATGGAGGTGTAAGAAGGGCTGTGCCAGTCACCATATGCACCAGCGGCACCACTGCTGTGGTTACTGTGAGTGGGTGGGTACAGTGCCATGGGGGACCATTGTATGCCATGGAGGGGTTGTGTGTATGTCAGGGCTGGGATCAAAGAGGGGGAGAGCACCACTGGCACCAAGAATAACAATGGTGAAGCTGGGAAGGGGATCAGAAGGAGGGTGGTTGCCACTAGCACCAGGGCTAATGTACGTTATGCGGGGATGGGATTGGAGGAAGGGGGGTTACCACTAGCACCAGAGATAATATATGTTATGCCAGGGATGAGATTGGAGGGAGGGGGTTACCACTAGCACCAGGGATCTGTTAATGTTAATGAAAGGGCTGGCAATCGGCAGGGGATTACCACTAGCACCAGGAATCTGTTTCTTTTAATGAATGGGCCAGCTATTGGTGGGGTGGGGGTGGAACACTGGCACCAAGGATCCTTTTCTTGAAAGAATGGGCCAGCAATCAGCAAGGGGGTGTTAGGGACCACAGGGGGCTGGTGTACTCCCCCAGTGGCCAACTGGCTAGGTGACTGCATTATTTCCAGCAGCTGCTATGGTTGCCCTTAGTAAGTTGGGGTTTTGTTCAGCGGTATTTGTGCTGTGCAAAAGGAACGCGCTAAATTTGCGCAGTGCAAAATCGCTGAATATGGGGCTGTGCACATACTCATAGCCATGCCCTCCCCTTGTCTGCATGCATACATTATGTTTTGCACAGGTGCTAACCTTCTTTGCCTGCACAAAAGCCCCTTTTGTATATGGGGCTCTAGCACAAAGCCCAGTTTTCACAGGCAAAGACCTGTTAGCACCCATGCAAACTTTTGAATATCAGGCCCCAGGTGTTTCTACCACCTCACATGGCAAACAGACTGATAAAACATGCACGATAACAGAAAAAAAAACACAAAAGCTCAGGTATTTGACTACTAAATGGGCATGCAAATGGCCCCTTTGTACCTTGTATGCCCAATGGGCTCATTTGCATGGGTCCCTTTGAATATTGGAAATGGTGACGGTGAGAAGATATTTTGTGACTGGGGGAATTGAAGACATGGAGGAAAAGGAGGAGGAGCTGATGAGGCAGCAGGATTGCAGGCAGTTCAATACATGGTGGATGCATATTTGGTGGATACCAGGTACTTCACCATCATGGAAGAGCCCTTGTTGTACTAAAGCAGCAAAGTCACTAACTGGCCAGCACTGAGCTCTTTAGTAGTCAAATACCTGAGTGGTCCACCCTCAAGTGTCAGTGTGTAGAGGATATTCAGTTCAGCAGTGGCCATTGTGTGGGACAGGTGTACAAATCTGTCCCTTAGAAATGTTAACATGCTAACATTTATTAAAATAAATGCAGGGCATATTCCACACAACATAACAACATCTGCGTTCTTACCACATGAAGTGGCAGTGGTGGTGTTGGTGGTGAAGATGAACCTGCAGAGACTGATGTTTTATTTGGCATTGGTAAACTGCATTCTACTGAGGTAGATGAAGCATGGCAGGAGAAATAATTCCTTTGTGGAGACAATGCCAGTCTGGAAGACTGTGAGGGCTGCTTTCTTAATGAGGATGATTGAAGCATAAAAAGAAGTGTGTTCTGTCCATCCTTTCCTCCTTATCAGTTGAATCCTTTTTCTTTAGGATTCAGTTTTGTTTTCCTGTCATTATATTTTCCCAAAGTTGTGCTGCTGTTTCATAGATCCATCTGATTACCTGCTTCCACCCCCTCCTATATGATGTCTATAGACAAACTAGAAAATCAGTGAGGACCATATCATTAAATGGCAAGTTTACCAGCAATAACATTAGCCACCTCTACTGCATGCATCCAGACTGCAAAACCTGGACTCTAAAGCCACTATAAATGCCATTGCAAGCCATGCTGACCATGCATTGCTCTAGCAATCAAGACACCACATTGTCTGCTCCTCCTTCTCTGGCCTGCTTGTGTCTACTACATCACCAACAACATGGGCCACTACCATCTCCACTGCATGTATGCAGACTGAGAAACCTGGACTCTTATGCCAGTGTAAATGCTATTGTCAGGCAGACCTCCAGCCAGCCAGGCAGACCTCAATATAAGCCTCCAGCCATCCAGCCCATCAAGGCAGCAAGACCTGAGTTCCAGCAAGGCCCAACTTTATCTCCTATGATGGTAAGTTACTTTCACTGTTGTTCACACTCCTTATCCTCCATGTTGGTGGTGAGTCTGTCCTCACACAGAAGGGGCTTCCACCTTGCTTGAGCCACCACCAAACATCCAGGAGCACAGCTGGGTCATGAGGGCAGCCACAGCCCCCCCTCAAAAGGGAGCTGGATTCCAACAGCGAGGCCTGAGATGCCCCAGGTTCTGTTGCTGAGATGCTCCCAAACATCCAGGAGCACAGTAGGGTTGTGAGGGCAGCCTCAGCCCTCCCCCTCACAAGGGAACCATATACCAACAGCAAGGACTGAGGCACCCCAGGCTCAGTCACTGAGACACCCCTAAACATCCAGGAGCATAGCTAGGTGTGCAGGGCAGCTACAGCCCCCCTCCCCCCACAAGGGAGCCAGATTCCAACAGCGAGTACTGAGACACCCCGGGCTCAGTTGTTGAGCCTCCCCCTAACATTCAGGAGCACAGCTGGGTAGCGAGGGCATCTGCAGCCCTCCACCTCACAAGGGAGCCAGATTCCAATGGCGAATACCAAGGTATAGAAATTACAGAGCCTGTATTTGTTGGCTTCTCAGCCTCCTTTGTCTAGTGTTTGGTGCCATTTACACACCATAGGACTGCAGAATCTCAGTCTGTTTGTACACTTCAGATTTTAAGGGACTTTTACTGGCAAATGTTTCCTGTAACAATTTCAGTTGTTCTTTAATGCAATTATACACATTACAATGCTTCTTTCTGGTATTTCCTGCCATTTTCAATTAGCCCAATGTTACTGATTGCTTTGGACTGCTCTGTTTTTGTTGTGTTACTGCTGCTCTGTTAGAGTTTGAGAAATGTCATTAGTTATACTAGTAGTTGCTACTTTGTCAGCATTTACATATGCATTTTTGTGCATCTCTTTCTGGACTATGCTGTATATAAATTCTTGTTGGTGTACCAGTGCTCTGTTTTGTATTTATCTTTGTGCCATCTTCGTGGCCCAGGTCGTGCCTGAAAACAGTCCCTGGGATCAGTGCACTCACCCAGTGAACAAATAAATAAAATAAATAAATAAATGAAAAGCATATGTTTCTTTCCATTTGTCTCTCTCTCTCCTCTCACTGCAGATTTGAACATTCACAGGGACAACTGGCAAGCCAATCACAAAGCCAGACAGCCCACAAGGCACAGACTTAGGTTGTCTCTTCCTACACCACCACCCTGTATAGCACCATGGTACCAGTACACAACATGGCCCTCACTTATTTAATGGTAAGTATCATTACATAACCTTTTTTTCCTTTTTTTAATGTTTTTGTTTAAGTTTTCTTTCACAGGTACACAGCGGCCAAGTAAGGCTAAATGATTTCTGTTTTTCTTTGAAGATGGTAGGTATAGTAAGAGTGGTACTGCACAACGGTGCAGTCACCAAATTTACCAAGTCAGGCTAAGTAGTTTCTCTTTTTTTCACAGGTGACAGATACAGTAAGACTGTGAGTAGACAATGGATATGCCATCTGTGCATTCACCCACAGTGGATAATTGATTAGAGTCTAAATATTTTTCTCTTGTCTTTGCAGGTGTCCTGTCCTGCTATCTTCTCATCCAGCATTGAAGACAACTCCTCCTCCACTGCCCATTGTCTAGGGCACCTTTGTGCCGTTTCAACAATATCAGCTTGATGATGCTGCCTGATTCTATATTGTCACACAGCTAGAAAATACCTGAAATGAGAGAAACAGGAGCAGAAAACAGTTGAAGTGTTACATATGAATAACATTTAAGAATTTAAAAACAAAAATGGAAAATAAAACTTAATACTTTCCTTCCCCGGTAGAAAAGAAACACTGCTAAATTAAATAAGCAGATCTGGGCTGGACCCCTGCAGGAACAGGATTTTATCATCCTAATAAGAAATACAGTGTAGGGACAAAGGATGGTTAGAAAAACACTGTTTTCACTCTCCCCTGCCCACAGCCAAGAAGTAGTAAATAAAACATACTTACTGTACCTTTGATAGTAGGACACAAAGTGCTACTCAGATATCATCATCTGGATCTGCACAGACAGGTATTATCAGCAACATATTAATTCAGGGAGCCCATCTCACTTTGTTTCCCCATGCAAAAATTGCAAGACAGGAAAACGTATTATACCGAGAATTTCTAAGCACAAAAGTTCATCCCCTAAAGTGCATTACAGAAACTGTGCTGGTGGGACTGACTCACAGCATTGCACCATGTTACAACATGCAGCAGCCTGAGTTATTTTTTCTGGTCATTGAGAAAAATTCTTGGAGGACCACTTTTCTGTATATTGAGCTTTACTCACAATTTCTCCTAAAGTTCATTACAAGATATGAAGCAGGGGGGCTGACACATCACAGTACCACTCAGCAGCAAGCAGCATCCTGATGTATTTATTCAGGTAGCTGAGAACAATTCTGGGAGCACATAATTTATGTACTGTATGCTGTGCTTTTCTCACAATTTCCCCTAAAGTGTGAGGTGAGGGGGTCTATAGATTTGAACCCTTTGAATGTTCAAATCTGCAGTGAGAGAGAGAGAGAGACAAAAGGAGAGAAAGAGACACATTTTAATATCATGGAAGCAAGGTGGAATCCCCTCCTGTGTAAGGAGAGACTCACAACCAACAGTGAGGATAAGGAGTGTGAACAGCAGTGAAAGTAACTTACCATCATAGCAGCATCTTGTAGCAGCATGCAGCAGCCTGACAATTTTATTCTGGTAGTTGAAAAAAAAATTGCAAGCACAGAACTTATGTATGTTCTGCTTTACTCACAAGTTCCCCTAAAGTGTATTACAAGAAATATGGCAGGTGACTGACACATGGTACAGACAGTTAATGAAACCCCATCTGGAGTATTGCATCCAGTTCTGGAGACCCCATCTCCACAAGGACATAGACAGGATAGAGGCAGTCCAGAGGAGGGCAACTAAAATGGTGCAGGGTCTGCAAGAGAAGCCATATGAGGAGAGACTAAAGAAGCTTAATATATATACCCTTGAGGAAAGGAGGGAGGGAGAGGAGGGATATGATAGAAACTTTTAAGTACTTCAGTGGAATCTACAAAGTCCAAGAGGGTAGCATCTTTCAGAAAAAGAGATGTGCAAGAACAAGGGCACACAATTTGAAGATGGGGGGGCAGTTCAGGGGCAATGTAAGGAAGTATTTTTTCACAGAGAGGGTGGTGGATACATGGAGCAGCCTTCCTGAGGAGGTTGTGGGGTCTAAAACTGTGGGAGAATTCAAGAATGCATGGGACGGACATAAGGCTATTTTTGTGGGGGGTAGGAAGAAATAGGCTGTTGGTTAACTAGAATCCACAGCTTATCCTGTAGGTAGGGAAATGGGCAGACTAGGTGGGCCAAGCAGTCCTTATCTGCCATCAAAGTCTATGTTTCTATGGTGCCGCACCTTGTAGCAGGATGCAGCAGCCTGACTTATTTTTTCTGGTACTTGAGAAATGTTCTTGGAGCACAGAATTTATGTATGTTGTGCTTTTCTTACAATTTCCCCCAAAGTGCATTACAAGAAATGTGGCAGGGGACTGACACACATGTTCTACCTTGTAGCAGCATGCAGCAGCCTGATGTATTTATTCTGGTAGTTAAGAAAAATTCTGGGAGTACACAATGTATGTATGTATGTTGTACATTACTCAGAATTTCCCCTCAAGTGCTATAAGAAAGTGGCAGGGGGACAGACACGCAGAGCATTACCATGAAGCAGTAGCAGCAGTAGTACATTCCCACCATGTAATAGTTTCTTGTTCAGGAGAAAAATTCAAGAAATGAGAAATTTATATACTGTGCTTGAGCACTTGTGCCAACTAAAGTGCTTCACAAATACTGTCCAAGAGGGCAACCTGAACAGTGCAGCAGTAGCTACCACTATTTAATAATTTCTTATTCAGGAGAAGTTTTAAGGAACTGAGAACACTGAAAAAAGTGACTCTGGAGAAAGGGAATCAGTCCAATAAGATGACTGGGTGACTGATACGGCTCAGCATCAACTGTTGGACTGAAAAAAAAATATTTGAGGACTAGACCATTTTAATATGGTGCTTGTCATATTCACTATATGCATAAACAACAGTGCTTTACAGCAACAATGGTGAAAGGAAAGAGAATGATATGGCACTTAAACAGCACAATTAAATACAATATACTGTTGCTAGAAAATAGACATTTTTTAAAGGAGAGAGTGCACTGAGACAGAAATCAAGACAAGAAAGAATGGAATCAAACAGTAAAACAGCAGGACAGGAGCAGTTCAAATTGTTTTGTAGTTTTAAAACTTTGATATATATTTTTTTCATAAGCAAAGAGGGAGGAAAGTAAGACTAAGAGGAGACAGGAGGGAGCATTGGATAGTTAGTGCAAAGGACGAGTTGTAAAAGAGGGAGGATCAGTGAGGAAGACTGGTGAAGAAAGGACTGAAAAAAGTATAACTGAGTAAATACTATTAAGGCCAGCTGGAACAGTACCTGCACTGCCACAACAGAGCTCATTCATCCCCTTGAGCAGCATTTGTTGGTATTTGCAGAGGCCTCCATCTCCACTCGCAGTTGTATCAGCTCTCCTGTGGTGGTTGTTTGCATTGACCATGCCAGTGCTTGTGCAGCCTTGTGCCCCTGTCCCTTGCTATGGTTGCTGCTCCTGTGCACAGGTGACCATTGTGGATGAGGCTGAACTGTGGGTTGCCCCCTCAGTAGTACAGACTACTGCCACCACTACCACTCACCACCTCCTGTTTTCTGGCCTCCCAATGGCTCAGGTGGCAGATTTTCAGATGGATATGTTGCCCACTGGTGCCTAGATGGCTGCCTTTCTTCCCATGACTGATCAGTGTGTCACACAGATTGCATATAACAAAACTGTCATCACTGGGGTCCATGGTAAAATAGTCCCAAACAAGGAAAGATCAGGGCTTCTTCCTTGCATGGGACATTGTGGAGCCAGAAGATGAAGAACTGGTACCTGACTCCAGGGCTGTAGCCAAGAATTTCAAAATTGTACACAGAGCTGCCCACACTGCTATCCCCATCACTGGCCCACCACCACTGCCCCCTAACACTGCAGCATCAGTGGCATATACTAAAATGAAAATACTATATGTAACACACATACTCATACAGTAGGGAAGCTGTTCAGTCACCAACAATTCCAGAGTAACAGACTAGCTTTTAGTTACAGAGTTACATTGTGACAAGCCTCTGTGCCACATCAAGGTAGCCAGTCCTACTAACGTCTGTTCACACCAGTACTTGTGCTTACACACTTGCTTCTCACTCTTACAAACATGGATCCAAACAAATTAAAGCTGAGCATCCATACCTGCCAAAAATCGTTCACGTAGTCACCCATGCCCAAAGTACCTGAAATCACCCAGTCAGCAAAACAAAATGGTAACTTACCCACAACAACTTACCATTGTTGAATAGTTGCCTTAAAAGCCTTAAATCAGGCTTTAAATTACAGTTAACTATCAAAGGACTGTAGTAAGCTAAATGGTGCATGGGTTTGTGTTGGGTTACCAATGCTCATATACACTAATAGCCCACAGGCACCCAAATCAAAGTATGAACAAAGTTATGTTCCTCTTGCAAACAAGTAGTGAGTAACAATTATTATACTTTCAAATTACAGCAACTAAGGCTGGGGTAGGCTAAATGATGCCCTGATTTGGGTTAAGTTGGGGAGCCACTGGCTAATAGTGATCACAGCTCTGTCTGGTTCAAGTTATCCCTGGAGAATGTAAAATCTCAATACAGGACTGAAGTCTTGAACTTCAGAGAAGCTAACTTCAAAAAGTTGAAGCAGCTAGTCAGAGGGAATTTCTCAGGGATCCACAAAAAGCTGGAGGTACAAGATATCTGGGGGCAGGTTAAACAAGCCATCCTAGATGCTACCGAGCTGTGCATAAGGTCAGTGATGAAACAGAACAAGCACAAGAGACCCATTTGGTTCACCAACCAGTTCAGGGAAGCAATTAGGAGCAAGAGGAAAGCTTTCTGCAAATATAAAATGAACCGGGGGATACAGAATGGGAAGACTATACTCAGAAAAGCAAGAAACCTGAGGGCAGTGAGACTGGCATAAGCATCAGCTTAGCTTTGGACTGCAGCAGGGATCAAATCTGCAGACAAATACTTCTGTCACATCCTGGAGAAGAGGAAGAAAGGAGGGGAAAGTTCAGCTCTTAGATGGTGAGAAGATCATTGAAGATGAAGGACAGAAGGCTGCTGCTTTGAACATCTTCTTTTGTTCAGTATTCACCAATGAACATGGTGGACCAATTCCTAATAGTGGCATCGAGGCTGCCGATAGGGAAATCCTGCAAATGGATGCATCAACATTTACCACAGACAGGGTCAGAGAAGCACTAGTGCACCTAAGGGTGGACAAAGTGCCAGGGCCTGATGGACTGCACCCAAGGGTGCTGCAAGAACTTGCTAAGGAATTGCAGACCCCTTGGCATATTGATTTGACTGCTCATTGTAATCAGGAACCATGCCAAATGACTAAAGATGTGCAGATGTGGTACCTCTCCACAACGCAGTGAGTAGAAAAGAGGCCAGCAACTTCAGACCAGTGAGCATCACATCTATAGTCAGGAAATTAATGGAAAAATTTATGAAACAGGATCTAGTAAAATACCTGGAAAGAAATGGTCTCCAGTATGGAAGACAGCATGGGTTCATAGCAAGTAGGTCATGCTAGACAAACCTCATTGCATTCTTTGACTGAGTGACTAAGAAGGGGAATAGGGGCCACCCAGTAGATCTCCTCTACTTTGATTTTTAGTAAGGCCTTTGATTCGGTGCAGCATAAGCACCTATTGAGGAAGTTGGAGGACCTAGGCACTGCCAGGAATATAGTCAGGTGGGTGGGAAATTGGCTGAAGGACAGATGACAGCAAGTGGTAATTAACAGGGTGAGGTCAGATGTGGGATAAGTCACTAGTGGGGTGCTCCAGGCTCAGTCTTGGGTACAGTGCTTTTTAATGTGTTCATTAGTGACATTGGTAAAGGCATTCAAGGCAAGATTACCCTTCTTCACAGATGACACTAAGCTAGAAGGTAGAGTTGACAGCATGGAGGCAGTGACAGACATTCAAAAAGACCTGCAAAGGTTGGAAAGATGGTCCAATGTCTGGCAGCTGAAGTTCAATGTGAAGAAATGCAAGGTAATGCATCTAGGAAAATGGAACCCAAGGGCAGAATATCGGCTTAATGGGGTCCAGCTCAGTGTCTCCCATGTGGAAAGGGATCTAGGGGTCATCATATGTGACTCCCTAAAGTATTCAAGCCAATGCAACACAGGTTATAGTAAGGCAACTAAAATGCTAGGGTGTATGGGAAGCAGATTTGACAGCAGGGACATGGAAGTGATCCTCCCACTGTATAGATCACTGGTGAGGCCTCACCTAGAGTACTGTGTTCATTTTTGGAGGCCTCACCTAAAGAAGGACAAGGATAGGATGGAGGTTGTGCAGAAAAGGGCAACCAAGATGGTGCAGGGCCTCCAGGACCTATTGTAGAGGCGCGCCTAAAGACATTGAATTTGTACTCTCACCAGACTAGGTGGGAGAGAAGGGATGACTGAGGCATTCAAGTTCCTGAGAGCCATTAATAAAATGCCCTACTCAGAACTTTCTAATAGGTTCAATGACTTAACCACTAGGGGATACAAATGGAAGTTAGAGGGTGGAACTACCTACTAAGGTGGTGGGAACAAAGACCATTGCAGCTTTCAAGAGGGGGTGGGATAGGGCAAAGGGTACCAAGGGTACAGGAAATGGGTAAGGGGCTAGGTCCCAGGACCCATAGATTGTCTCAGAATCCCTCTCATTCTGGCACTATTTTCTGTGTTTCTAAGTTGCTGTAATCTCTTAAACCACTCCACACCAAATGGCATGTCACCAGTTTCCAATTTAATACTGAATACCAAAAAATGCTAAAAAAACACAATAATACTGTGATATAGACATTGAATCCCATTCACACCAGAACTTGTGCTCACACACTATTTGTTCTCTCATGAAAGCTGAGCACCCACTCCTGGCTGATATCATTCACCTACTCACCCTTGCTCACAGTACCTGAAATCACCCAATCAACAGAACAAAATGGTAATGTACTCACCAACAACTTACAATTACCCATTGGTTGCCTTAAATTAACAGTAACTATGTAATATACCAAAAAACCCACTGGAACATAAATGAAGAAAAGTGTGTTACTTAGAAACAAGAAAATGTTTGAACTTTAAAATTACTATAATAACAGTAATAACATCAAGAGGCTTGGGAGGGCTGCATGATGCTCTTGTTTGCATCTAGTTAACTTAACCACCTAAATCACCCCACACCAAATAGCCACAAGCCACCCAAACTATGATACAGTACATCACTCATTCACCTTTTAAAACTGTCAAACTGAAAAGTAAAGTGATTCTGCAACATATATATATATATATATTTTTTTATATAGACCTTTTTCAGTCTCACGTTGAAACAAAATTTATACAGTGATCACTGTATGGGTCAAAATCTTTTAGCATGTGGCCAACATCAACTTCAGTGTTCTGATGGATGTGTAGCAGGACCAAACCAGTTAACCACATTTCACTCATGGTGTTCATTAGCCAGGTCTTAATTCTTCTAAATGAACTGAAAGACCACTCTGCTGATGCAACACTGACTAGCACTGTGGCAAAAATGCATAAAGCAGTGTTGACCTCCAGACAGAATGTAGGGTTAATTGCTACAGAGCATCAAGGATGGTAGTTGGTCACTCTTTCCTCAAGACTATTTTCCATTTTGTATTCCATCTTTGCAGATCTGCGTTTAGGTTTTCAAGACTAGAAAGAGCCATCTTGTAAGCATCGTACCTTTTTTCCTTGGTTCAGATGAATATCAAGGCACACTCATCAACTAATTGTAGATGTCAGTATGAATGGCCATCTTCATCATCATAACCCTTCTGTGCCTAAGGGTCTAAGAACTATACCTAGCTACACTAATCTATAGCTAAGTTACCCATTTTAACCACCTTAAAATGTATTTTATTCCAACATTCACCCATTAGAGTTAAATCTTATAAATAACGTTTAAATCAATTCTAGTCCCTATATTTTCTTATTCTAATGTATCAATCCTTCTTGTATCACAACATGGAATGGGGCCCAGATTTTTACATAAATTTCTTTCTCATGATTTTTAATATAATGTATTTTTTCAAGTGTCATAATGTCTAGCATAAAATGTATCCATGTTTCATAAACTGGGAGGGGGGGTTGCAGCCTTGCATTTAATTAAGATGCACATTTTTGCTATAATTAGGGTCATTGTTATACACTTTAGTTGGTATATCTCCAACTGTTATTTGGATACTGGCATTACTAAGAGTGTTAAAAGAGGTATCAATGTTATAGTTGTAGCAACAACTTTTTCTATTAATGATATAATTTTTGACCAAAGATTTGTCACGTATGGACAGGCATGTATGAGATGAATGAATGTACCTGATGTATTAGTGTATCTTGGACATGTTGATGTTACTGTGTTATTCAATTTATGTAATCTTGAGGGTGTATAGTAAATCCTGTGAAAGGTATTGCATTGTATTTGTTTTTCAACTTTACTAGTCTTAACCTTAACTGTAGGTGTATTCAGTATTTCAGTCCATAAATCTTCCAATACATTAATTCTTAAATCTTTTCCCATTTTTCTTTCATTATATTAGATCCTTACCTGCCTGGTTGGATATGGTTTCATATATTACTGAAATTCCTTTCATGTTTTCATTTTTATCTAAAACTGTTTCTAAGATCAGTAAACTGGGTTTTAATGTTAATGAACCATTGGTCCTACTTATATAATTCTTCATTTGAGGATTTCAGAATAAATGAAACTGTGGCAAATTATATTGACATTTTAGTTAATTACATGTTTTGAGCATATTAGTTTCAGATAAGTAACCAATTTCATGAACATCCTTATCTTGCCTTTGTTTAAAGTTGTTGTGCAGCATTGGAGGGGGAATAAATAGTTATTATAGGTAGAAGTATATGAGGTTATATCAATCATAAGTTTAATAATTTGATGTGCTTTATACCAACATTCAAGAGTAGTTTTAGTAACAAAATTACCCAATTTATTTTTTTTTCTGCAGACAAAAAGCAGAAAACAATACATTTTTTTTACTTTGGATATGAGTGTGTATTTTGTTCCATGAGTGCTGAAACTGGATCCATACTGGATTCTTTAAACCAGGACCATGTTATACTAACTTGTGCCACCAGATAAGAGGTGTAAAAATCTGGTAAGGCCAGGACATCTTTTGTTTTCTGCAAAATGAGTTTATCATATGCTATACATGATCTCTTTTTTTTTCCAGATATAATTTTTTTAACTTGTTAAAATATGAAAAGGGTACACAAGCTGGCTGTGTTTCAGGCAGACATAGCAGTCTGGGTAAAATGTTCATTGTTATTATATTCACCCTCCCTATGAGGGTGAGAGGTAAAATTGCCACCTGCTGTATTTAGGTCACCTGACTTTCATTCAGAATTGTACCATAATTAATTTGAAATAACTGCTCTACTTGGTATGAAATGTTGACCTCTAAATAGTGTGCGGTCAATGCTTGATGGCATGAACAATTGTCTGGCAATTTTAGAGCAAATGCTGGATCTAACTGCAATATAGTGGTTTTAGTCCCATTTATTTTATAGCCTGAAGCCTTACCAAAAAATTCTGAAAGAGTGATAAATTCCCTTAGAAAGCTAGTTGGGTTGGTAATATAAAGTAGGGCGACATCCACATAGACTTATTTTATGTGAAGTGTTGTTAATTGGAATACCTTTAATATTTGAGTTTTCTCTAATTGCCATAGCAAAAGATTCCATTACTAATGCAAATATCAAAGGTGACAAGGGTCAGCCTTGTCTGGTACCTCTTGATAATCCAGTATTTTCAGATATGTTATTATTAGTTTTTATTCTTGCAACTGGGTTACTATAGATCAACTTAATCCAACTAAAAAATTGCATACCAAAGCCTATCTTTTGTACAGTCTGATAAATGAATTCCCGTTTGATTCTATCAAAAGCTTTTTCTGCATTGATAGCTAACAATTTTGCATTGTTTACAATATTATTTGCAATTATATTGATGGTTCATCCAATATTTTCAGATGTACGTCTTCCCATTAAAAAAAAGCATTCTGATCCTGTGCAGTCAGAATGGGTAGGGTCTGTTCCAATCTCTTTGCTAAAATAGTTATAAAGATTTTGTAATCTATGTTTAGCAATGAGATTGGTCTATATCATGTGCAGTTCAATGGATATTTACCTTTTTATGAAAGAAATTAATCATGACCTCTTTAAATGATCTTGGAACATCCCATAATGTGTTGAACTCATTAAACAGAATTGCTTATATATGTGCTAATATTATTAAAAAATCTTTGTACAATTCAATTGTTATACCATCCAGTCCCGGAGCTTTACTCTTTGGGAGTGTTTGTATCACTTTTTCTATTTCTTGTATTGTTATTAGATTGTCAAGAGTTTTCTTTAATGATAATGGCAATTGAGGAATTGATATGTTTTCCAAGAACTGAGGAATTGATTTGTTTTCCAAGAATTTCTAAAGCCCACCAGCTTCTGTTTCAAGCTGTGTAGTATACAGTGTTTGGTAATATTTTACAAATTGATTATTAATCTCCTTAGGTTGAAGTTTAATAGTTCCTGCTTCATCTCTAATACTGAAAATGGCATACTGATTTTGATCTTTTTTTAATTGCCAAGCTAATAAGTTTAGAAGTTTATCTGACATAATATGATATTTTGATCTTGTTTGTAAAATTTGCTTCTCTGCTTTGTCTGTACATAATTTGCTATATATTTCTCTTTTTTGAATAAGTATGTCATAAGTATCTGTATCAAAAGTCAGACTGTGTAGGTGTTCCAAATATTAAATACTGTATCTTCTTCCAATTTATTTTGTAATTTGGACCATTGTTGTTTAGATATTTGCTAATTGGAATCTCCCTCTCATCCAGGCATTTAATGCATCCCTTATTATGAATAGTGAGCTGTCTGCTATGGTATTTTGCTGAAAAAAATCTTTCATATTCCTTTCAAACTGTCCAGCAAAAGATATGTTGTTTGGTAATGTTTGGTCCATTCTCCAGGTATTGCTTTTATCATCATTATTAATGTCTTTAAAGTTTAATATGCATGGAAAGGGATCTGATACTGTTATACCTGGATAATTAACTTTTTGAACCTGATATAATGGAGTTTCTCTAAGTAGAAAGAAGTCTATTCATGAATCGGACCGGTGGACCACTGAGAAATAACAGTATTTTCCTTCCTCATACTTAAACTCTATCCAGGGATCCACCAATCTTAATTCTTGATTAAAATTATATATACCATTAATTGAGGTTCTGTGCAGTTTATCTGTTCCAGATGATTTATCTTTTTTATATAAAGTTAAGTTAAAATCTCCTCTGATCAAATATGGTGCCATGTGTGTTGCCAATTACAAGAAATATTCAGTGAAGAAGTTTGGATTATTTTATTTGGGCCATATATATAGTAGACGTGTATTTATGATGATTTTGAATTTTAATTTCTGCTATAATGTACCTACCTTGTGCATCAATAATGGTATTGTTTATAATTGGATTGAGTTTTGTTTTTCTAAAATAAATTGCCACCCCTCTTGCATTATATTGGTAAGGTGAATAGATGCCAGGTCCCCACTAGTTACAAAACCAATCAAAGTCTTGTTTAAAAAATGCATCTCTTACATCATTAGCCAGTTAATATTTTTCAAATCCAAATAGCTAATACTTTTATTAACTTTGGTTCCATTACTGAGGTCTTTAATCCATGTTGTTCATTTTATAATACTGTTCATTCATACTATTGTAAGTACTCATATTAGAATTATTGTAATAACTGCTTTCAAATATTTTTACACTAATCTTAAAGTTATTACTTGCTCATAGACCCACTTGCAACCATGTGGTAATACTTAGTGCCACCTTTCTGACCCTTATAGATAAATATGTTTTACTATGTCCCAACTCATTTCCCCCTACTTCCCTCTTTTGCTGTCTGGAAGTCTAAAGATCTTCCAGCCTACCCCTCATAGTAACAGAAATGACAAAAACTATCATCTTCTATGCCTTATTCCATAATCTGACTTCCTTATTTTTTAATCAGGCTTTCTTATTAACAAGTGATAAAACTTTTTACATTTTAAGTGTGGAGTAAAACTAACCACACAAGAGCAACAGTCCAGTCACCTTACTGTCATCCTGAAGAATATGCAGTGTATTTAGCACAAGATACTGTGCAATGAAATGTGGACATTATTCAGTTAGTTGCATTTGTAGTTTGGATATTACATGATCCAGGAATGGTATGAACATGTTCCAGCAGTATTGATCCTGTGGATCTGCAGCAGTGATGTTGTTCCTTTATAATTTGCCTCCCACAGATCCTGGGAACCAATTCTTGAATTAGGACACTATCTGCTAGCTGCTTCACCACTTTATACAGACTCTCAAAGCTGGTTTCCACATCATCCCTTATACATTTCAGTGTCTCAGTGATGATATTTGCTTCCTCTGATGCCTGAATCTAGTCAATTTGTTCACACTGAGGGTACAAATGCTTTGTAACTGCAAGGACTGATTTCTCACATACCAAAATGGCAATAAAACCAAACTTCATAGTGGAGAACAAGGTGCTGGCTACCACAGCTTATTTTCTCATTGAACTGTGAAGGAAGTCTGCCTGACTTAGCTAGTGTGTGTGTTACATGATGCCCATAAGGAAGTACCTCTGTCCTCCTCAGCATTTTCATATTCATTTGTCAACCTTGTGAATTCCTTCAGCTCTGAAAAATATATATGTTGTGACATTTTGCTGAGAATTTTAAAGAAGAAATCCATTTCCTGCATGTGTCAAACCTGTTAGCCACTTGACGTGCTGTACAAGATTGAATTATAGCTGTGTTAAGTTCATGTGTCTTGCAAGAGCTGTTCATGGCTTCCAGAAGAATGTCTTAAGCTTTTGCCTGCACCTCATTAAAATAGCCACTCATATATCTTCCTCTATCATAACCTTGCACTTTTAAGTATTCATTTTTGACACCGCAGACTGTCAACTGTTGTAGAAAGAGATCTGCAAGGATTTTTCCAGTGGTGTCAAAGTCCTACGCAAATTCAATGAAGTCTTTTTGGAGTTCCCCATTATTTTCACTTCTGTGTACCTAGCACAAAGTCAGGGTACTCTGTTTCTTGTGTGAAACATCAGTTGTTCCATTTGCTATTAAACTGAAGAATTTCACTTCTATGACTCTCTTCAGAATTTTTTGTTGAATCTGCAAACCAATGAGCTGAATCAGTTCATTCTGGATCTGTGCTAAGATGTACTGTGTGCAATGTGTGGTTCTTGCTTAAAACGTTCTTCGAATATGGGTCCACTTCTGGAGTGTAACCCAGCAAAGCCCTGAAATTTCCTGTATTGTTGATTCTTCCCCACAATGCCAAATGCTGTCTTCCACAAAGAATGATGATTTTCACAATCTTTCTCAAATCATACCTTGTGCATTCACTAATTTTTTAGGGCTGTGGGCAGAGCCTACAGCCTTTTGGGATCAGATTGTAGCTCTAAAACTGCTGATTGTGGTACTCCCTTTTTGGACTTTTGGAAAGTATTCCTTCACAGCTGCAAAATAGTGTACTCCCCCTCTGATTTTTGCTATTTGCTGCTCTATGTTAAAGGCATCTGAAGGGAGAGGGGATGCTACTGTATTGTACATCAGAATTTCTCAGGATATTAACAAAAAAAACTTTTTAAACTGCTGTTTCTATCATCTGTCCAGCTCAGTCTAATAGATTTATTCTGTTTCTTTCAGCAACCTAGGGGTTAACTCATTAGATGTTGTTCTGGAATTTACTGAAACTCTGAAAGTTAGACTATAGTATCAGAATACAGACAGTGCAGCTACATATGTTAGCTATCACATTCCTATGGGCAGAACAGGTTGCATGCACACACACACACACACACACACACACACACACACACACACAGCAGCATGTACTCTGACTAAATAAATTCAAGAGGATTGAATTAGTAGCATGCCAGTTTTTGATGATTGTGACTAAACAGCACTATATGGCACTAACAAGAAAATAACTGTGGTCATTTAGTAGCTCTTCACAGTCCTATTGGCTCTGGCCAGATTCTGTTTAACTTGCTGCCATCTGATCCCATCAGTTATTTGGGAAACTGGAAATCTAGAGATGGTTGTCCCTGTGTCATTAGTAAGGTGTTATTCTCTCTCTCTCTCTCTCTCTCTCTCTCTCTCTCTGTCCAGCAAGCTGCCAGGTCTGAGGTTCAGGGGTGGTGTGGATGGTGCAGCATGGGGGAGTGTCTCAACTTTGTGCTTGTAGTGGTACTGCAGTCCCAGGGTAAAAGCCAATGGCACTGTCATCCTGCAGCGAGGCATCATGGTCCTCATTTGTTCTGCTACTTTGAGGAGCAGCTGGCTCCTCACACACAGTATAGTTGCTGCATGGAATAGTAGCTGGTTCTTCATGGAATGAGACAGATGCATCCAAAGCTGTATAGCTGTTGCATGAAGTAGTAACAGGTTCTTCATCAAGCAACACCAATGCAGCAGAAGTGGTCACATTCCTAAGAAAAAGAGAAAAAACAGAGAAGAAAACTGTTAAAGATTAACTGTATCATGAATAAGATTACATTCAAAGTATAGTTTCCTTCAGCCCACATTTTACAAATACACCAATACCAATGATCCTAGTGTAACCTGGACAACAAAGTTCCTGCAGCAAAATGAAACACCACTACTGAGGTACCATTGTTGTTTGTTTACAGAAGCATGCAACACAATATATGTATGACAGGGCTGAATAAGACCATGTCCTATTTGTTATGCAGAGAGAGAGAGTTAAAAGCAATGATCTGTCTTGTCTTCTCCTGTTCTGACTCTTGCCTGTCTGATTGCACAATCAGATTTTCTTGTGGCACCTAGGAGTTGACCACTCTGGGGGTCCCACAGTTTCCCCATTTTCTCCCTTCCCTCACATGCTGTATCCATTCTTTTCTTCCTTTGTTTCCTGTGGAGACATATATATATATATATATATATATATATGAATCTTGTATGTGAAACTGGGATTTCTTGGTTTGCAAAGGCATATAATTATAATGTTGAAATGAATGCAGAAAACTGGTTAGGTTTCTATTAAAATTGTCAATCTGTAATACATGAGGTTAACCTCATGCTGTATTTTGACCTCCACAAGCTTGTTTGCAGAATTATTAACAGGAAACTAGCTCTGGGACAGGATGTCTTAATTGGCTGTACCTGTTCAGAAGACTAATGTTCTATTCTGGCTGGTCACAGGAAGATCAATGCAAAAAAAGTCTTGTTGCATTTTGTGAAAAACAGGAGATGAAATGTACAAGAGCAGGATGCAGAAGTCCACAAGTGTGGAGCTCCATGGGTGGGTTATGCACCTGTGGTGTGTACTTCCTGCCCCTATGTGCACCAGGCAATGGCATCTCATATAAGGCGAGCAATGGCCCCTATGCATGAAGGGGTGGAGTGGCTATGGACCACATATCTGTGACATGGAGCCACTCTGCACCAACTGCTCCCCTTGCACGGGATGCACTACTGGGGGTGCACAGTCTGTACACAGCCAAACCCCAGCCAAGCAGACAGCAACATGCCAGGGGTAGGTGGGGGACATGACAGCACTACACATCAGTCACTACCATGTGTAGTGCTATCCACAGGGGTGCAAAGGTCAAAGCAGGCTATGGCAAGGGGGACCCTGCCATAATGGCCCTATGTGACCATGGCCGCTCACCCACAGGGTCACCCCCCACACCACTGGTCCCGAGCTCCCTCCCTCCCTCCAATAGTAGGAGTACCCCCATCCCTGAAGCATGGTTCCCCCCCGCTTACATAAGCCCCGGCCCCGGTGAAGGCAGTGGGGAAGGTGAGCATTAGGCATTGCAGCCAGCAGCCCATGGCTGCCAGGTCTGGGGGTCAGGGGTGGTGTGGATGATGCAGCATGAGAGGGTGTCTCGACTTTGTGCCTGTAGTGGTACTGTAGTCCCGGGGTGAGTGCCCCCGTGTTCCGGTTGCAGGGGGATTCTGCTGACAGCAGCCAGCTGCACAGTGCACAGTGCCTAATTCATGATCCCAGTCCCATGCCATTGTATGTTTGGATCCACTCTGGGTCCCAGGCAGGCCTTTGGATTGGCTGCCCACATGGGACCACAACCCCACCCCTGTCTATCCCGCGTGTACCTCTGAGTTGGGGGGCAGGGCCACGGACAGGTGACTGGTGGTCATGAATGCAGCTTGTGCACACCTGTCCACAGGTGCAGAGCTCTGTGGGTGGGATATGCACCTCTGGGGTGTACTTCCCACCCCTATGTGAATAGGGGCCAATGTTTGTTTGGGTTAGAGAGAGACAGAGCTTGAGATTTTAGAGAGACACTCAGAGGAAGGATTTTTGTTTGTACTGTCTTTGTGAAGAGTGGTATGCCAACTGCACAATGAAACATGCATGGCAAAATCCTTCACAGTGGCAATCTCAACAGGTTTCGAGATTGTCACTGTGAGGGAATCGAGGGCAAAATTTTGCCCTTTCTCCATGTTTGGCCCCCCCCCACTTCAACATAAGTCCAACTCTGAGTTAGTAATCAAAAGGAGGAGAAGGGAGGCTTGGGGGGGGCACAGCCCCCCAGTGAAAAACAAACAATGTCTGACAGGCAAAATTTTGCCTGTCAACATTGGGGATCTTGCCCTGCTGAACTTCAACAGCAGTGTTGTTGATTCGGCATGGTAAAACCGTACATCTTTATTTTTGTATTTTATTGTTATTGATAACAAAACACTACTTGCAAATTTTATAACTTCTGGTTTGCCTATGCTTCCTGACCAATGCCTCTATGACAATATGTAACACTAAGTTTTTAACAGTTCAATCGTTTTTCAGTTATGAACTTAGTCAAGAGGAAATAACAGCAAAAAATAAATAAATAACTTTAGAAAAACAAGGTTCTATGCTTACCAAATCATGGATGGTTCCTCACAAAGGTCTTGCAGCACAACAGGAGCACGTTTCTCACCAACATGCTTAAAATGAAAACAGTGCTGTTAGAAATCAACTGTTATCAAGAATATATACAAAGCACAATTTGCAGTTTATATTTACCAGTTTAATACACCATTACCTTTCACCCTTAGTCACAAACAGTTTTACAGATTATTACACAAAACTACTTTTTTTACATAAAAAGAGAATAAAATGCTCCTAGTATATATTGGGCAATACATTTCCTACAATACAAAACAAAACAAAAACACGGTTGCAGAAGAACTACAGTTAAACTATGTGTAAGCATGTATCAAGAAGATACAATTTTCACTTAGTGACTGAGGACAGAGGCCATAACTTTAAACAGTTTTTGTGTCTCTTCCTGCCTGGCACATTATGCTTTCCTCTGCTGGGTGCCAGACAGCTGACTTTAGTACAGTAAGAACTCCATCCTGAGCAAGAAAGACATAAAATAATTACAAATATTGCCAGTTGAAAATTAATGAACACAAAAGATTAATGCCCCTAAAAAAATGAGTGTCCATAAAAATATATCCTAACTTACATCTGCAACTTACATTTTTTGGGCCAAACAAGGAAATGACCTGGTGCATCACACACAGCAGAACTGGAACAAAAAAGGTAGATTTAAGATGGTGCACTATAGAATGACATTCAATTTAAAATGTAATTATGGGGTGTATTGCTCTATAAAAGATATGACATTTGAGTGTAATTGTGTCAAATATTAAATATGTAGGGCAGTATTTTCCAAACATGGCACAGGGCTTGCATCCAGCCCTGTGCCACAACACTTTGGTTCTGGCAGTATGCCAAACCTTCCCCTGCAACTGTGCCTGATTTTACAATCTCAGGCACAGTTGTGACAGTTTTCACAAATTACGGCAGCTTGCGCCAGCTATTTGGTGCAATCTCCATAGAACAGACCCCCTGGATTGCCTCAAGTTAGACCCCAAAAAGTTGGTCTAACTTGCGGTAATTCCAGCACAGGATAGAAAATCCTGTTAGATCACTGCAAGCCCCCTGCACCTTATGGTCAGCACTCCGGAGCTTGCGGTGATCTAAGGCATTTAAAAATCTGATATTTTCCTCACAGGCATCAGTAGAAGTGTGATGTACTTGATTTAGGTGCAATGGTCAAGAAGGAGACACAGTGCCATTTAGTACCTTCTGGATGCAATTTTATGCCTATAATTTGACCAACTTTGCATAGTATAACTTACTTGGGTGCTACTGAGTCCTCAGCTTTCTGTACAAACAAATTTTCATGTTTTGAAAAAAAGGTCATGAATTGCAATATGAAATATGTCACACTTGTACCTGGAATGATTGCCCCCATCCCCCTTGCATCCCAAAAGCTGCAGGGGCATTGTTTCAGTAAGCTTTCAGCACAGAGATATCCACCCTTCCCCTTAGCTGGAATGACTGCCTCATCCTGTCTGTTTTATTTCAAACAGTGCCCGCAGATGAGGACTTTGACATAGTAGTGGCATTGTTTTTCACCAATGCTTCTCTGAGCCTTACAGTGAGACCATCTCACAGGCCCAACACAGATCACCACCACCCAAACTGGTTTGTCACAATATACTTCCTCCCTTGTTTATGATAGGGCAGAATTGTACTGAAGCCAGGCTTTCAACACATAGTTTTGGTGATGGTTTCTGGTAGGGCTTTCAGTACACACACACACATATGCACTTCTGGTACTAGGCTTTCAGCATGTGATTTGTGGCTCCTAATATAGACTAGCACAACCCTTACAGCACAGACCTCCCCCAAGTTTCAGCACAGAGATCTCCCACCACTGTGTTTCAGTACAGCACACAAGAAATGAAAGGTTAAGGAGGGAGCCACTGGACCATCAGGAATTAGACAAGGATAGTGGAAAACCTCAGAGGGACATTGGCCTGGATGCAGGCTTTAGAGTACAGAGTTGGTGAGTGAATACTACAGAGGTAGCACCACATACCAGGGCATTGTGCTTGGCAGAGCACCATGTGACTGGGGCAATACCATGCACAGGCCTCTGTGTTTTTTGAATTTCAGGTGTAAGCAGTTGAACAACTTGCAACAATGGAGGTATAGCACAGTGAGGTGCCTGTTTTCACTGAGATTTTTGCCTTCACACTTTCAGTCTCTGAATTTATTAGATACACATAAAAACAAACCACAAAATCACCACAGTTCTGCCAAAGATTCATTCCATGCTGAAATCAGAATTGAATAATGTAACTGTTGCCATGCTAAAAATGCAACATGTGTCTGAAAACACAAAAACTAATGTTAATGAATTTTCCAAGCTAAGCTCTTAGAAATGAATTATGCTAATTGGAAAACACGGGTTCTTGCAATGAATATATTTTTATATTTGCAGTTTCATATTTCTAGTCACAATGCAAACTTCCTTTCCTGCAGTAACTACACCAAACCTTCTAGTAAATGTGAAAAAAATAGATGTACAACAACTTTGTGCAACTATCTACTGCACATAAAATAATCTAGAGTTTCTATACATTTCAGTAAATGCTATCTCAAGTGAGACATGTATGAGTCACCCATTGTGGTTAAAACTACAACTAAAACTGCAGAGCTATAAATTTGTCAATACAGCCCTACGGCCCATGAGGGAGCAGCCCAGCAGAGATGAGGGTAAGACTACTATACATGGAGAATGAGACTGTGAATGTGTATGGGGGAGTAATCGTATGATATCCAAAGACTGGGAACAACTACAAGCACATCTGTCTGAATTAAAATGCAGTACACCTGAGTTTAAAAGTAACATTCTTAATATACTTTTCTTGAGCTCCCCGCCATCTTAAATTTTTTTTTTTTTTACAATTTTTTGGCCAGGAAAGATAAACTAAACTGAGGCTTGTTTCCAAGTGTGTTTTGGGAGCACAAGGAAGTTAAGTGACTTGTTCATGGTCACACAGTACACAAGTGATGGCTATAGGATTCAAACCCAGTTCTCCAGGTTTGCAGCTCAGCACTCTTAATCATTATGCTACACTGCCTCTCTTCTGGGGCAGCTGGAGGGTCTTAAGGTCTGGCAAAACCTGAAAAAGTTACTTAGGTTGGGACTACAAACAGCTACCATCTAAGGTTTGAGTCTGCCCTGATTCACAAACGTGTCTTGTGTGTAAGCCATTCTACTGTACCTTGCTAAATAAGTGAACAAGAGCAAGAGAGCTAGTTTTTTATGTGTGTAACCTACTGTTCAAAACATTTTTTTATTTCTGTAGAACTAGTTCCCCATAGTATTTCTGTAGTATTCTGTATCATATACAGTATGTCAATACCTTGAAGTAAAAATATTATTTTTTATATACTTCATGTTCTGTGACAGAGTCCCTTGAGGTACATCTCACTGATTTATAACTGACAAAAAACTGTGTTTACATCTCTGAAGACAAGGCTAAAGTTACTATAATATTGTTTCTAAAGTAATGTGTTTTCAGCTATGACAGAGAGGGGTGGGTTGTTTGCCCTTAAGCAAAGAATACTGTACTATGAGAAAAGCAGTTCTGAAGGGATTCAGGCCTTGAGATACCCCAAAAGAGTATCTATGCTGAGTGTTGGCAGCTACTGAGGACCCTTGCAGGCATCTGAAGGGTTCAACAACACTGGTAACACTGGCAGGCTGAGTATGGGAGAGACTAGTTTGCCACAAACTGTAGCAGTTTGTGATAAACTAGCCTTTTCCAGACTCAGCCTGCAAGTGTTACCTGCATTCTCAAACCCTTCAGACGCCTGCAAGGATCCTGACTAGCTGCCACCACTCAGCATAGACACTCTCATAGGGTATCCCTGAGTCTGAATCCCTCCAGAGCCACTGCTTTCATAGTACAGAACTCCTTGCTCAAAGGCAGACTCCCCACTACTCTGTCACAGCTAAGAACTCCTCACTTTAGAAACAAAGTACGGTAACAGTAGCTTTCTCTTCAGAGGCAGAAGTACAGTTGTTTTGTCAGTTATCAGTTAGCTGTACCTCAAAGGACTCAGTCACAAAAACATGAAGTATATAAAAATAATGTTTTAATACTTCAAGGTATTTACACATAAGATACAGGATACTACAGAAAGACTATGGGGAACAGTAATTCTACAGAAATAAAAAGATAATTGTTTTAAACAGTAGGTTACACAGAAAAATATCTCTCTCTCTCTCCTCTCTTATTTAGTAAAGTAGAATGGCTTACCTCACAAGACACCTTGGTAAATCAGGGTAGACTTGAACATTAGATGGCACAGTAGCTGATTTACCTTTAAAAGTAAAACATCAGAATGACATACTGTACATTCAAATATCTAAATCATACTAGCATGGTGATCTGTAGTAAAATGTTCTATGAGCTGATGATCTCAAGGATAATCATGATACATTGTAACACAAACAATCTCCATGCCAACTCCTAAAAGTTTCAGGTGACCCAAAACTTCCAGGAGTTGGCATTGAGATTGTGATTTCAGAATTGCAGTGTGTCAGAATGATAGGCGAGAGGGGTACCAAAGGAGCAGGGTAAGCATGTAAATTTTAAGCAGCCCACCAAGGTGACATTGTGGAGGACAAATTGCCAACCCGTTATCTGATTTTGACTTACCTTGAGTCATAAATGCAATCAGGACAGCAAACGAAGAAAATAGAAGTTAGTAAGGGATTTTACTCTTGTCTTGCTGTACTAATCTGCCACACAAACAACCACACTGCTGTGTATTGTGTAGCCACACACCAATCTATGCTGTGGACACCACAGACAGTTTCTTCTCTGCCCTGAAAAGCACTGTGCAGCTGATTCTCCAAGTCCACTAGTCCAACACTGGGTCAAGGTCAAAAGATTACCACAGCTGGTGTTGGTACTGCTGCTCCTGAGTTGATTGCTGGTCCATCCATGTCCACTGAAACAAATTAAGGAACCGTGAGTCAAACAACCTCCCTTTTTATTGCCACTGTGATGCCAGGTTTAAACAGCCCTTGGCTCCACCCACACCCCCTGACCAAAGGCAATGGTGAGACATTGTTTTTCTCAGTCACCTGTCATGCCCCAGTGCTACAACAATCACCCACTATCCCCACATCCTTGTGTAGGTAGCATCAGAAATAAGGGATCAGGGTCCAGTGTAGCTGCAAGTAGTAAGCAAACAAAGAGGCAGGCTATGTGGATGCTGGAGAAAACTTTAAAATGATACTCCATTTGAACATTTGCATGCAGTAGCTTACATTGTGTATGCCTGCCAATGCCAGCGGTGTGGTTCATCAGAGGGTCAATGGTGGTACAATGGGGGTACAGGGGATTCAGACAGCTGCTGCAGAGCTGGAGGCTGCTGCTGCTGCATGGCTGGGAAACTGGGAGCTGTTGCTGCATTGGGGGTTGACACTGCTGCACTGTGATCTGCTGTTTGTTGTGGGGAAGCTGGTGCATCTCCTTTCCCACTACCCTTACCTCCTGTATTCAGACCTGACACTGTCTGGCACAGGTGTATGCCTCCACCATGGGTCCAGACACAACCCCACCTAAACTTCATCACAAATATAAACAAAAAAGTGAGACAGAGCGAGAGAGAGAGAGAGAGAGAGAGAGAGAAGTCAGAAACAAATGGAAATAAGGGAAATAGAACTCTATGACAAAGGGTTATAACTAATAAACTATAGACAAAATGTAGAAGAAACACAAACTTAATTAATCCTAAGAACACAAAGTATTAAATAAGAATGAAACATAATTTAAAAAACTGTTAATGTAATGAAATGTGTCACATTATCCAACAATTGTCTGCTGAAAAAGCTTGTCAGGCTCCCATCTCCTCCACTGACTAACACTGCAAAACCAAAAGTGAAGCAGATTGACTATATAGAGATGTACCATGTGACCTGCTGAAACTCTATCATGTGACCTTGAGGTATTGTTGTTGACCATTGGCCTAATTCTGAGAAACTTCGCCCAAATGCACCCTAAAGGTGAAGTTACAGGCAAAGTAGCCTGGCAAAGTTAATAAAGGAGAATTTCCTAAGAAATTACAAAAAGTTATGAACTGATCCACAAAGGTGAATTTGGTAACTTCATCCGAAATCCACCTGTGAATTAAAACTTTGCAACATCTATATTGTTGTTAGGATGAGTGTGAGACTTTTTGTTTGCATGGATTCAAGCTTAGTCCTCCACACCACCAGTCCTGAAATGATCATCTTCTGTTGCTGTAACACAGTTTAACAATTTCAGAACCTCCACCAACCTCCCTTTTTTGAAGTGGGAGGAAGGAGAGTAAGAACAAATAACATGGGGCCAGAAAGAGGTTCCAGAGGGGAAGAGTTGTGAATGGCAGTGACAGCTGAAAGGTCAGAGAATTTAACATTGAAAGCATTGACAATTGTGAAGTGGTTCTTGCAGTTCACACCATCAATGGCAACATTGGAGAGGGAACATGATTTTTTCATATACATAAGACCATTTATATTGTTCCCAAATTTACAGACTCACCATCAGAAACAGCAAATTGCTCTTTTCAGAAGGAGCTCTTTTTAGCTCTGACACCAGCTTTATACACATTGCACCATTTCCTGTATTCAAGCCAATCAGACCACAGCCCTGTTTTTTAAACTGTTTCCAGAATGTATTCCTTGTTCTCATCTGGGCATACAAATTACCATCAGTCTGCTTGGTGCCTGAGTCCCATATGCTTTGTTTGGTAACTGAGTCATGCTTATTTTGTTAACCAGTGAAAATATCCAGAAAGAATTCAAGGGCAGCATTTGAACAGGACTGGTAGTAGAGATAAGATCAATCAGTGTGAGTAAAATCAGGAGTGAAATTATCAGTTTGTTATCTAGAGAAATCCCCAAAACAAATCAATCTAGTGATCACTGATGGCATCTGGAAGGGTATCACCCATTACTATATAATCATCTCTGTTAGTAAGGATCCATTCTACTAAGGAGTGTTTTGAGCCCACCAGAGGAGTGCTTTGTGGGGTCAGAAAAGAGTTGGAAGAGGTTAACCTTTTTTATCAAAGCATCAAAAGATTTGGAAATTACTCCAGACCGGTAGCCAGTGATGATAGCAATAATAAATGAGTGACTGTAGAAACAGAGACTCATTTATAGCACTATCATGAAGGGCTACCCTGCTAGGGTAGTGACCATATAGCGAGCAGTAACTGGACGGGAAGGGGTAGGGAGGCTGATTTGTGTACCTGAACACTGCCAGAGAACCCTGCAAGGATTTCAAGAGCAGATGGATGCAGAAATGAGAAAATCCCCACCAAAACACACCCAGCCGGCGTCCCCGGCTAAGGCCTTGCCGAAAAAGCCAGAACTTCTCCGCATGCAGGAGGCCTAGAAAGTGAAAGCTGTAATCCAGAAAAGGAGCCCCTGACGCTGGCACAATTTCTGGCAGAATTTAAGCCTTTTCGTACTGAGTTGTGCTCGGTGACCGAAGAACTGAAAGCAGTGACACAGGCTCTGGAGGATTTATCTCGCCGAACGGGAGATACAGAAGTTAAAGTTACCTCACTGGAGAAACGGATAGCTAAACAAGAGCCTGAGCTAATTCAACTGAAGCAGAAAATTAATAAAATGGAACTGAAAATTGAGGATCTGGAGAGAAGAAGCAGGCGGAATAACATGATTATAATCGGTCTCCCTGAAAAGGAAGAGGAACCCGACGCAATCGCATTTACCCAAAAATTCCTCCATCGGATTGCTGGCCCCACGCCCTTCAGTGACAACTACACAATAGAGAGGGCCCACCGGGCATTAAGGGCTATGCCTCCTGCCGGCTCTCCACCTTGTACATTGATATTCCGTTTACTAAACTTCCAAGAGAGGCAGTATGTTTTAACGAAAGTTAAAGAACTCAAAGAAATAAGGTGGGAGGGTACCTTGCTGAGAATTGCCCAGGATCTCCCACTATCTGTGCGCCTAAGGAGAAGTGAGTACCATCAAGTTGTAACTAAGTTGATAGCCGCGAGGCATTCGCTTTCAGAATGGGGTACCCAGCGCTGGTTGCAGGTGGCTCTGTCCGCCAGTGGTCCAGCTTTGAAAATGCCCAGTCAGCGGCAAAAGGGTTGCAGGAAGCCCTTCCAGACTTGTTTAAACAAAAGTGAGGACTGAGTTTATGTCTCACAAATAGTCTCGTTTCAGAGGGCAACAAAGAATAAAATAGTGGCAAGAAAAGGGTAGAATGATGCACCCAGCAGGGGGAGCGCAGGAAATCATAGAGGCATCTTATTAGACGTCGGGTTCCAAAAGACAGTTATTCTGGGGAGATGCTGCTCTCTCAAATGTACCTCAAGCTGTACCTGTATGTATGGTCTTTTGCTTTACGATTTTTTGAGAAGGGGCAAGAAAGCGGATTCCGGGCTGATTGAGATCTCAGAGTAATACTGAAGGCGGAGACAATCGGAAATCAGCAGTCTCTAAAATGCCATACCTCAAGATACACTAGCTACGACACCGGAAGAATTGCAGTGACTTGCTCTTATCACCACTCACTTAACAGAAACTTTGTACATGGTCTTTATCTCGCTCCCAATGACCCCATATCCCATGACAACTTGCACCTCTCCACAAGCGCTTTGCTCCTACGCTGGGCTACGTCTCCCATCTCTGCAAGTATTCTCGGGGACTGCTTCATCTGCTGCTCAGGTACATGGGAGAGAGTTTGTGGGAGTGTTTCCTGTAATTTTTAGCAGCCTGGAGCCGGGTTGGAGAGGGCTCCACTCACAGAATATCGCAGCTCGAAGCATTTTGAGCAATCTATATAGCAGTCAGGCAAAACGTTCTGTTCATCAGCCACTAGAGGGAGCTCCCGTATTACGTTCACCGCTAGGAGCCCTATACAATGGGGCTTTGAAAGTCTGAGTCGATCCCGCTCCCCTGGTTTTCGCCATCCGTACTCTTGCTGTTTCTCTTTCCTTGGTCCCTTTCTTTTTTTTTCTTTACAGACAATGACCATCCCCAATATAGGGGCCCGGGGAGCAGCTGCGATGTTTTTTTTTTTTTTGAGGAATCTGACTCTTTGAGGAGCATACAAATTATTCTGTGTGTATTTCCCCCCCATTAGTCCTGCCTTTTCAGACTAGAGGGGCACGATTTCCTGGATTGTTTCCACATGGACTCTTTTACTTAAGTTGTGGGTGAACTGTGCAATATGTGGGGATGCTTATATGTCTGTTAAAAGTTGCTGAATTACTGGAGGCTCTGCCTTAGGGGAAGTTGTAGAGTGAACATAGGGTATCTAAGGCAGTGACCTCTCCTTAGGCTACAATGAAGAATTGTCCTTTTCTTGTTCTGAACTGCCGGGATGGTTCAAAATATTAATAACTTGCTCTGATGAGCAACAGACCTTAATACAACATTGCCCTAGGAAGAGTCATTCTGGGATGTTGGGCAGTCCTTCCTAGGTAATGGGCCATACCCTTAGGCTCGGGAGGTGTCAGTCAAGGGGCTTGAAATATGAAAGGCTTTCTCCTGACAAGAAGTCAGTTATGCTGTCAGTGGGAGGGGGAGGCTGGAGGGGAATCGGGAGCTTTGGAACTTGGGAATTCATGGGCCGAGAGGCGGTTCTGTTGGTGGGAGGGGAGGCTGGGAATCTTTATCAGCCAAAATCAAGGATTAAGGTAATGGATGTAGGAGGGGATAGGGGGTAAAGAGAAGTAATTCAGAGGTCAGAAAGGGATAGAAAAGATGAGGGGGGTTGGGTTGAAAAGGGGTTAAAAGGAAACTGCTCGGAGGGATCTGCTCATAAGGGGAGGCCAGGTGAAGAAGGGAGAACTGGAGTGCAGTCAAATATATGTGGATTCCAAATGGAATTTAGGGACAATGGGTAGTATACATGAATTTATCACATGGAATATTAAAGGGGCTAGGAAGGAATTAAAGCGTTACAAGGCTCTGAGACATTTGCAGTTGCAAAATGCCCAGATAATATGTTTGCAAGAAACACACTTATTGGAGAGGGAATCTAAAGTACTGAGGTGTCAGTTTGTGGGCCAGGTATATGCTGCTGGCAATAGTACCGCCAGTAGGGGGATAGCTATTTTAATAACCAGAAATATTCCCTTTGTATGTGAGGAAAAACTGACAGATCCTGAGGGACGGTATATAATAGTAGTGGGGTGCATAAACCAAACAAGGATTGTGATAGGTAGCATATATGGCCCAAATGGGAACTCACCCAGGTTCTTTACAGATCTACTAAAAGCCTTGTCCTCCTTTCCTCACCGTCCTATGTTGTTAGATGGTGACTGGAACCTTGCATTTAATACAGAATTGGACAGGGAAGGCAGGCGAGGTAGGGGCCTCTCTCCAGCCCAGAGAGCCATTATAGATTTCACAGACAACTTGGACCTGTGTGACCCGTGGAGGGTCTTGTGCCCCTCCAAGAGGGAATACACATTCCTATCGGAGGTCCATAAAACCAGGTCTCGAATCGATTACTTTTTGATGAGCCAGCGCATGCTTCCCAGCCTGATAGATTGTAAAATTACTCCAGGGGTCATCTCGGATCACTCCATGGTCTGCTGCACCCTTAATCTTGCACCCAACACCCCCAAGCAAACCATCTGGAAACTAAACAACCAACTTCTCCGCACAGCGGAGATTAGAGATAGTATAAGCCAGAGAATAGTACAATACGAGCAGGAAAACTGCAACACGATGGGTAGGGGTGATATAGAATGGAGTGCGCTGAAATGTATGTTAAGGAGGGATTCATCAAGATAGCTGCAGTAAGAAAGAAAAAGAGAGAGAGTCGGGCTAGACAATTGATGACCCAGATCAGAGATAAAGAGAACATCCTCTCAAAGAGCACTCCAGCAGTAACTAGGGAAAAGTTGGTCAGGCTCCGGTACCAATATGACGAGATTCTGAGAGAAAAGGCAGAGTACGCCATTAATAAAATGAAAGCCCTATATCTAGATCAAGGGGAGAAAGCAGGTCATCTCCTCGCCATGCGACTTAAAGCAGCCGAAACATCCAGAATCATTCAAAGTATATCCTCCCTTACAGATGGGTCCATCAAAACCACCCCCCATGAGATTGTAAAAGAATTTGAGGATTACTACAGGGAATTATATAGCCCTATGCCCAACAGACCAAGTAGCGAGGAAGTCAGGGCTTATCTCTCCACCTGTAATTTACCTCTAATACAAGAGGACCAGAAGGAGATGCTCTCCTCCCCTATATCAGAATCCGAAATTCTAAATGCGATTCAGATGCTCCCAGCAGACAAAGCTCCTTGACCGGATGGGTTCTCTCCAATTTTTCAAATGTTTCAGGAGACAGTTATGCCCAGGGTTAAAAAGACTATTTCATAGTATCTTTACTTCTGAAACTATTGATATTCATCTTTTTGAGTCCCTGATAGTGCTTATCCCCAAAGAAGGGAATGATCGAGATAAGGTCCCAAACTACAGGCCCATAGCCTTAATTAATTATGATGTTAAAATCTTAGCGAAAATACTAGCAGCCCGCCTAGCTAAGGTCCTTCCTAGGTTAATCCACCAGGACCAGGTGGGATTCATGAACAGTAAACTAGCATCAGACCATTTCCGTAAATTATCCCACATTTTCTCAGCATCCAAGGATAGTAAAATCCCATTTGGATTGATGTCTGTCGATGCTGAGAAAGCATTTGACAGAGTAGATTGGAGGTTTCTGTCTTTGACCATGGAGCATTTTGGCTTCCCAGCTCACTTTATTAACAGGGTGTTTGCTCTATATAGATCCCGTCCGCAAAAATATACTGTAATGGGGTATTTTCGGCAAGCCTACCTTTGTTATCGGGCACCAAGCAGGGATGTCCTTTATCCTCTTTTGTTCAACTTATACTTAGAGCCCCTGTTGTGTAGAATCAGACAGGATCCCAGAATTATGGGGATAAAAATTGGGTCACAGGAACTTAAGATCTCAGCATTTGCGGATGACATTCTACTCCACATTAGCCACCCCCGAACCTCAGTGCCAGCGGTGCTCGAAGCCATTGCGCGCTATGGTAAGCTATCCAACTACAAAGTTAACATAGGGAAAACTCAGTTATTCCCCCTTAATGTGAAAGTTTACAAGTCAGACATTTCGGAACTGGGTATACATTGGACCCCACTCACCCTGAAATATCTTGGCATTGTCTTGGCCAGATCAGAGGCCAAAATGGTGAAACTTAATTTGAACGCCCTTAAGGTAACTATAAAACAAGATCTGGAAAGATGGGGCAGACTTCCGCTTTCTCTCTGGGGAAGGATCAACATAATAAAGATGAATGTTCTGCCGAGGATTTTTTACCCCCTAAATATGCTTAACGTATGGTTACCCCTAAAATGGCACAAAGCACTACATTCAATTATCTCGGAGTTTATCTGGGAAAGAAATCACCCCGTAGAGCTTATCACAAACTTGCCGCCCCCAGGAGAAAGCTGGTTTAAGATTGCTGCATTTCGGGTTATATCACTGGGCAAGTAGTCTCTGTAAATATTTACGGTGGCTCCTGCCCCCCAGGGATTAGGAACTGCTACCGTATGTACCTCCCTGGGTCGAACTGGAAACAGAGTTAATAAAGGGCGCGGGTGTAGATCCAAAGGCTCTCCTTTATATTCCATAAAGATCTCTCCCCTCTAAACTAGCAGCCACCCAATTAAACTCTCCTTACGTACGCACATTCAACTATGTGCTTCCCTTCGTTATTCCCCATGTGCAGATAGATACCAGCCAATATGTCATAACCTAACCTGCGGATTGGGGGGAAAATGATAAACGAATCCTGGCTTCCCTTTCTGAAAGGGTTAAAAGTTGCAGTTATCATGCAAGGGGACAGGTGCCTCTCAGTTGCAGAAGTTCTAGCAAAGTACAATATAGGCCCTAACCAATCTTTTAAAATATATCAACTCATACAATTGTTGGAGAATTTCAAGACTAAATTAAAAGAGAAGAAGATCAATGGGGCATGGTTTGAACCCCTGGCCCACTGGGCTTGGGAGCCACATGCGGTTTCCAAGGTCTACAAGGCACTGTTCGAGCAAGTTTATGCAGACACTGTCAACAGGCTGAGATTCTGGTTAAACCGTTTGGGGGACCAGGAACGGAACTGGGATCTTATTTGGCAGCACATGTACCAGTATATCACCCAGGACAGATTACGCATCATGCAATACCACTTTTTAAATAATTTGTTCTGGACTCCTTCCAAATTATGTAAGGTTGGACGTAGCCCAGACCCGTCATGTAACCATTGTCAGCAGGTTGAGGGAGACCTACTTCACATCTTCTGGGAATGTCCATCGGTAAAAGGGTTGTGGGACCAAATTAAGCACAAGGCGGATTCGTTACTGGGCATTGAACATTGCTTTACCCCAGAAATCTGCCTGATAGGTGACTATACTGGTATTGCTGTAAAATCCCGAAGATACTATATGGCCTTGATCTCATCATCGGTCAAGAAAATAGTGTTAAAACATTGGCTGGATAACACCTCACCTAGTTACATGGAATGGTTACAAGAACTACTCTTTAACTTAAATATGGAAAAATTTGGGGCTATGAGAAGGGGGTAGCTCTTCGAAATTTGAGCAGGTTTGGGGCCCCTTCCAAACATTTTATTTGCTCCATTCATAGTCAGCCATTGCATGACAAGTCGAGCCTGGTTCGTTCGCTGATAAGCAGTTTTATCTCAACCCTCGTAGATCTGGGGGGGTAAGAGAGATTAGGTAGGGTAGTTAAATAGGGAGGGGTTAGCACCAGAAAATTGTTGTGTTCATTTTCTAATGGTACATTGTAAGTGGCACTATGCTGTTACAGGTTATCATCTGTAAGGCTCTGTTTTCATTTCTGTGCCAACCGTATGTCAATAAACTTGAATTTAAAAAAAAAAAATAATTCATAGGTACCAGAGACAGTAGATTCAGATTTCAGTTTCAGATTTCAGATTTATTTTTGGTGAAAGTACACACTGTATAGCTAAAAGGTTAAACATAGAAAAAGAGTAAAAAGGATTTCACATGATAAAAAGAATTGTGTTTTAAAAATACATTATCATAGCAGCAATGACTATTGAGAAATGTAGCCTAAGCTAAGGCAAGATGGTAATTAAATGCTTTTGGTAAACATCTAATTGTCATCTTGATTATTCCTAGTCACTTAATATGCAATACCAAAGAAAGGAAATGTCTCCAGGAACCTTAGATCCAAACATGTGAGCTTGTAGCTCTGTGGTTAGAGCACTAATCACAGAATGTGCAATACCAAAGAAAGGAATGTCTCCAGGGACCTTAGATCCAAACATGTGAGCTTGTAGCTCTGTGGTTAGAGCACCGGGACAGTATTCTGTGGGGCTGGGTTCAATTCTCAGTCGGTCACATTATTTCTTTCTCACTACAGTTTGTGATATAAGCTAAGAAAGTTGGGAATAAGCATGAATATCAAGTTAACAATGTTGAATAGATATTATGATAATTTACTATATCATAAGGAAAGGTTCTAGATCACAGGCTGGATTTTCAGTGCCTGTGTCTGTTTCCTGGATGTGAGTGTGGAATTCCACCCTGGAAGTTAGACCACAAAAGTTAGTCTAGCTCCCAGCACCAAATTCCACACTTTTATCAGAAAAGCAGATGCATATCCTGCAGTTGGAGCAGAAATTGCCGTAAACTGCCAAAATTGTTGTGAATGTGTCCAGATATCTGTGAATAGGGCACAGACATCTGGACGCATCTGCGTGAATGCAGCATGCATCCAAAATATGGATGCAAGTGCTGCATCCACACTTTTCAAAATCCCACCCCACAGGTTCAGCAGCAGAGAGCGTAAATTTTGCTATTGCACATAATATAAACAGTTCCAGTGAGTTCAACAACATTTTAAAGCAATTTTTTTAGATGAATTTTGAAATTTAGTTTTAAAAGGTTCCAAGTATTGCATTCTGAAATCCTTTAAAAATGGAAATCCAGCAAAATGTGGATAGTGGGACATTTCTCTGTACATCCAAACTTACAGTACAAGACTGACATTCTTAACACCATTCCAAGGTACATAAAATACATACCATCCAAAATTAAGGGCCATCTTAAGTCTTGCCGCTGCTTTTACATATAGGTTTAATTAGCAATTAATTAAGTAAAATTCACAGCCATGCGATATTTTTAGCTGTTTGTTAAAGGAAAAGCCTTAATTAGGTCTATGCTTTCTATATCTCTCTGCCTGCCAGTGTCCTTTAAGCACTGGATTCCCTAGGCTTGATTCAAGGAAAGAGCCCTTAGATCAATGCAAGGTACATCAAAGAACCACCTTGCATCAAATTCCAGTGCACCAAATACTGGGTGCTGTATTCAGAAAGAAGAGCAATCTCTTCAGCAAAGTCTGCCACACTGACACAAGAGGTTCACTGCATCAAACATATACCACATGTGGAGAGAATGCCATAAGCCATGGCACAACAGCATGGGACACAAACGCCTCCATGTGAGCCACAAAGGCTATGCAGGAGGGGCATGAATGCCCACATTGAGGCACCATGACGATGTGGGGGCAAGAATGCCCCAAGGTGAGTGAAAACTGTGGAGAGAGGCATAGAGTGGGAACTGATGCAAGCTGCATCAAAAAGAATATGTGGTGGACGAGATCTGATGCAAGCTGCAGCAAAAAATGCTTCATGAGGTGAGACCTGTGAAAAGCCATATGGTGGATGAAATGGCCATAGTAATGACATGTGCAGCACCCATACTGTCTCGCAGGGATGTCGGGGCTGCCTCACCCTCCCTGTCTGCAGCTGGATCCACTCCATTCTGTGCACCACTGTCGGTTAGACCAGATCCACCCTGGTCTAATGGATGCCTGCCATCATTGGCGTAGTGTCAGGGCTCACACCTTTCTGAATCCCAGAAAAGGGGGCATTGTATCAGTTTTGTGCCACAAGCCCCATTGCGATATGGTGCACCCAGGTTTTGGACACAAGCATGGCGCAAGCCACTTTGCTGCAAACTGCCCCTTTGTTGACACAAGTCACTTTCTTGAATTGTGATTGATGCAAAGGTTGTCGCAAGTTGCATTTTGCATCAAACCTTTTGGTGCAAGCCACTTGCGCCATTCCCGGAATCTATTTTTGCCAATGAATCAGGGCAGAAAATAGATGATAGCCCATATTTCCTCAATTTTAGATCTAAGTAAGCATATCAGTTCAGCCATGACATACTTGTACAGTACCATGATTATATCAATTTTTCTGCTTTACCCAAGTTGATTTATCTGTTTCATTTGTGGATATTGAGGTTATTTTGTGCTATTATGACAGCTTTCTAATTTCAGCCATTCCTGTTATAGACAATAAATTAGCTTCTGATCTCATGTACTTTCCTGTGACTAACTGGGGTAGACCCATCATTAATCTAAGATAAAGATTTTGAATCATTTCTAAATCAGCAGTCCTTTAATCATTCACCCAGACTTCCATGCTATACAGTAGAAAAGAGCTGACCTGTGCTTGATAGATTTTTAACATAGCTTTGAAGGATTAATTTGCATGAAGTTTAGAAAATCTATATACTGTATACCGAACATAGATGCTCTGCAGACATTTTAATTTTATCTACATGGGTTTTCCAAGGTTCTGTGTGATAATAGCGAGCACCGAACAGCGACTCACATTATCGCGATGTCAGGGCGGCAAAAACAATTTCACCACCCGAACTCCTCGGCCCATGGAAGAATGGTAAGGATTTAAATGCTTTGCTTTCTGTCAGGGCGCTCCGCCACCCCGGGGACTCTCCCCCACACCCCCTCACTTAAACAGTCTCAACTCCAGGGAGTGCATGTTGGGGGTGCAAAGCAAAATAAATACAAGTTCTGGGCAGGCACAACAAAAAACACACTAGTGCCTGGACCCAGACCAAACCCAGAACCCCACGCACCTACAAGCAGAGGTCAACCCCTGATGCCACAGTGCAACTCGGCAGCCAACTGCAGTGCCACCCCCTACATCCCTCCACCCCTCCCAGGCCATGCTTTCAGTGCTCTCCCACCCCCATGCACTGCAGTATGTATATGTAACATCTATTTGCTAGGGTCACCACAACCCAACATCTAGTTGCCCTCCTGCCCCCTGGTCTTTTGGGCTTTCACCCACATCGCGTTGTTGTTTCTGATGGCGACGAATTTCAGGCACCAACTTCACATGCTACTGTCTTCCAACCTCCTTTTGAGGAGATATTTATGCCCAAATATGCAAAAGTGTGAACTTCTATTATTTCAGAGTATAATTTCCAGCTAAATTCAAATGTTTTAGTCTCCCTAATGCCATGGCTTTGCATTTCTGTATGTTCAGCTTTAACTCTAGTTGTTTCAGTGTTCCAAACACATTATTCAAGACTCTTTGCCAACCAACTGCAGATCTCAATATTAATAATGCATCATCTGCGTATAATATAATATTAATCTTAGGGTCAATAATTCTTCACCAATCCATTTCAGCAGACAGTAGGTTAGTTATTTTATTTATATAAAGATTAAATAGTGTGGCTGTAAGCATACCTTTTGCCACAAAAACTTATTTTGCTAAGTCACCTTGGATATTATAACTGATCTTGGTTCTGGCATTTGTATGCATTATCTTAATTGCATTTAACAAATGCAAAGGACTGCAACAACCTTGTAAACTATGCATAAGACAGATCTATTCATATTATCAAGAGCTTCCTTTATATCAGGGAAAGTCAAAAATAATGAGCTCTTTTCATCAATTTTGTATTTCCCTTTCAGATATTGAAGAATAAAAATAATCACAGTGGAACACTTTAAAAATAACAGTTTTTGACTGATAAGGTGTTGCTCAAAGATCCAGGATTCTAGGTGTTCTAAGAGATATCTGTAAAAGATTTGGGCTATTATACATAGCAGGAAAATCAGCCATTAAACAGTGAGGTCACTTTGATCACCTTTTTTAAATAGGGACTATTTCAGCTACATTCCAGACATCTGGCATGAGATATTCAAATGTTTGCATCAGGTGCAAAATGTTTGTGCTGGGATTGCACCGCAATTGTACAGGATCACCGTCTTCAAAAGTCCAAATAGCACCATCACAACATGTTAGTGTCAGCGTTAAAACATAATGAATGCATGGAATCAAGTGAGGGGTGAGGACATGCATACAAGCTCAAGGGTATAAAAACCTTTGTGCCTTGCAACGGGCGTTAACGTGACATATAGCATGACATGAATTACCACCAATGAAAAGGTAGTGGTAACTCTGGGCAAACTAAGGATGGGGGGGGTGTGGACACAGCAGCAACACAAGCAGCATGGTGCACCTGAGGTAGTACAACCTGATGATCTAGTGGCCATCCCTTCCTGATCCATGATTCCCCCTTATGATAGCAATAGAAGCATGCCCCATTCATTGGTGGTACAGTGTCCCCCTCCCAAACCCCAGTGTCCCTGTTATCATAAATGATGCACTAGCCCCATTCATTGGTGGTACAGTGTTCCCCCTTCCTGAATCCAGATGTCCCCATTTGCATAAATGATACACAAGCCCCATTCATTGGTGGTACAGTGTTCTCCCCTCCCTGAACTCCAACGTCTCTGTTTGCATAAATGATGCACAAGCCCCATTTATTGGTGGTACAGTGTTTCTCCCTCTGGATGGAGTTTGTGCTACCAACAGTTGGGGATGTGGCAGCCTGCATTTGCCATATGCCACCTTGTGTCATGCCACAACCCATTTCTGGGTGCGTGAGTGGTGCAAGCTCCGTTTAGGGTAGGCAACCTGTGGTTGATGCAGGATGCTTTTGTGAATTCCTCAGGAGCAGTTTGTGATGCACGGTGCCACTTGCACCATTTATGTTTGGTGCTGGCACCTTGCATCTTTCTCAGGGCTTTGAGTCATGAACCCAATTACTGCAGCAAATGAGGGGGCAGGGAGGGCAGACAGCCACCCTGGGCCACTCCATATGCCATGAAAGAGACAAGCTGTATACAGAAGGCACCACCCATGTTGCCATCATCTGGCACCGGAACCATCCCTGCCAGGCATTTTTGGGTGTCTCAGCACTCAGTGGACACCATGGCAGTGTGTCCATGTGGCACACACCTGCAGACATCACATTGGGGTGCATCAACACAATCCAGCACACAAGTGCAGCAGTGGGGGAATGGAGGGAGCTGTGGGGAGGGTGTACAGGTGGTCAGGCTGCCTCACATAGTAGGTGGTGCCACACACTGGGGCCATCCACACAGTGCACAAGTTCCAGTGACAGGAATGCCCCTGACTTCAGTGTGCCTGTCTGATGCCATGTGTCTGCCCCCGGGGCCACATACCACACACCTGTACAAACTCCATGTCACACACAGCCAGCCATGTGTATGGTAATGTGAGAATACCATGCCTTTGGCACAGCATATGTGGGTGACAGGAGAGCATGATAGTGGTATCCACTGTCAGAACACACCTGTCAGCTGGGCTTGTCACTGTGTGGCTAGCAACAGTCATTGCTGCCTGACACACCATAGGCATAGCAGTGTCTCTCACAATACCAGACACTATGGCACCATAGCATCTGCTATACACTGTAGCAGTGACAACAATATGTCTGTGGCATGCAGCACTGCCACATGTGCCTGTGGTGCTAGTCCCCTGGGGCACAATAGTCTCTGCTGCTGTGTACAAACATAGCCTGCAACTACTGACCTGTTGCTCTGGTCTGACGTACGGGTGGAGCTGTGTGCATACCCAGCCTGCAGCTACTGATCTGTAGTTCCAGTCTAACATACAGGTGGAGCTGTGCACACCCTGAAATAACACCAGGCAATCTTCATTGTAATGCATGCAAATCAGGCCATAATTACATGCTAATGTGGCTGTTTGCCCTCAGATTCCCTAAGTAGGCTCATTTGCATATCAATTTTGAATATAGCAAACTATTGCCCCTGGCTAACATGTTTCCCCTGGGCAAACATGTTAGTTTGCCCCATTCAAACCTGTCAGAACCATAGCACAGTTCTGTACTGTTTGGACTGCAATGTTGGTTGCAGTTGTTGTGCACCACTTCTCTGCTAGCACCTACATTGGCCACATTGTTCCACTCTGCTGTACTCCACCTCTGTGTGCACTGGACTGCTGTTGCAGTTTGCACTGCCCAGTTGCTATATTCAGTGCTGTCTTCTTTGACAGGCAATTTTTGCACTGCACTGTCTGCCTTGTTTGCCCACCTTTGTTTGCTCACTATATTCAAAAGGTTTTGCCCCTGGGCTATACCTTTGAATATAGCATGCGATTGGATGTGGCCTAATTTTGCACACCAGGAAGTGCAAATTTTGCCCCTGGGCAATGTTTTGAATATTGGACTCCTAGTATCTTATTACTCTTATAGATGTAGTTATAGAGTTTGCTAAAATTGTTAACCACCATTCTGGGTTTCCTTTAAAGACCTCTGCAAGGATCCCGTCAACCCCAGGTGATTTATTATTATTATCATTATTATTATTATTATTATTATTATTATTATTTTTGCCCACTATAAATCTATCACTTGTCTCGGGCATTATTTCAGTCCAGTTAGAAAAAATCCATTTCTACTTGTATATTTTTACAAAGATCACAATCATTTTTCACATCATTGTTCATACCAACGAGTGCCTCGAAATAATTCTCCTAAGTACAAGAGATTATAACAGTATCAATATTCATACAGTGTTTCATTTGACTAGTTGCAATAGGATTCCAAAATGTTTTGACATCCTTTTTGTAAATTGCCTCCTGAAGTTCTTCCCACTGTTTTTGTATATTTTTTCTTTTTATCATTAAGTCCCTATTTTCCTCTATCTTACATTGTAATAACTGAGGGTCCCTTGATTGCCTTGCTAATTTGTTTGTTATTTTTCATATATCTACATTCCACATCATACCAGGGGTGTTGCTTATTTTTTATAGGACCATATTTTTAATTCTTACAGCACCAATCAGTTTATTGTTAATTATATGAATTAGATTTTTCCTTATGGGATTCCCTAGTGTGTCATTACTCAATAATTTAAGTTTCATTTCCAGGACAAAGACATCATTTGGGATTTCCTATAGTTTGTATGGAATCACAGGATGCCACCTAAGTTTTTTGTTACCATATACCGTTAAATTGGGACCATCCTGATAGCTCTACTAGGTCTACTGAGTGGCAGATAACACTGCCAGTAACATTAGGAGCACCAGGGAAGGAAGGAGAAAAGTAGAAGTATTCCTACTGTTTTATTGTTTTTAAAGCACTACTAAATTGCGACTGAACCGAAAGTACTCCTGAGCTCACTTCTGGTCTGACCACAATAAAATCTGCTGCCTGTGCGAGTTGTTGTGTTATAAGGGCTGCAATTCTGAGCTATAGTTTTATATTTTATGTGTATTTCTCTCTTGCTGACCTCCTTTGACCTCCTCCACACCAGAAAACTATAAAAAAATTAAAAAATAAATCCCTGGAATCTCTAAGGGTCTATCATTGGTGGCCAGGTGAATGCTGGGGTACTGCTGGTTCAGGAAATAAAATAGGCCATTTTGATAGCTCTGCTAGGGCTACTGAGTGGCATATCACACTGTGAGTAATGTTAGGAGCACCAGGAAAGAGAAAAGTAGCAGTATTTCTGCAGTTTTAGTGTTTTTCAAACACTACTAAATCACGATCTGCTAAATGGCAATCAAACCTGAAATACTCCTAACCTCACTTCCAGTCCAACTACAATAAAATGTGTCACCTGTGTGAGTGACTGTGAGATAAGGGCTGCAATTGTACTCAGCCTTGTGCTTAGATATCATTTTATATTTTATGTGTATTTCTCTCTCAACTTCCCTTCACCTCCTGTAACCTGCAAACTAAATACAATTTAAAATGCCTTCTCTCTCTCTGTAAGGGTCTATCACTAGTGGGCAGGTGAACGCCGGGATACTGGTGGTACAGGAAATAAAATGGACCATCCTGATAGCTCTGCAAGGGCTACTTGGCAGCAGATAGCACTGCCAGGGACATTAGGGGCATCAGAGAAAGAAGTATCAGTATCCCTGCTGTTTTTATTTTTTACAGCACTACTAAATTGTGCTCAAACCAGAAGTGTTTCTGAGCTCACTTCCAGTCTGACCACAATAAAATCCATTGCCTGAGTGAGCAGTGGCAAGCATAGAGTGGAGGCAGTCCACAGGCAGAGGCAAGCATGTCTGTGTCTGCCGAGGATAAGGAGATGAAGAAGCCCCCTACTAATTCCTTGTAGCTGTAAATAAAACACTTACTTTAGTCCAGTCAATATGGATTCAACAGGTGAATTTTTAGACATACTACTGTATATAGAGAAGGATCCATAATTAAAAGTCAGGAATGCAATATGCTTATGTCAGCCTTGACTGAAGAACCTATTGATGTATATGTCTGTCCCAAATGCAGATTCATTGTAAGCCTTTAATGTGAAATAGACTGGCAGTATAGCCTAGTGGTTAGAGTAACAAGCTGTGAATGAGCTTGGAACTTCCAGCAGACCTGGATTTGATTCTCACAACCTCCACTAGTATACTGTGTGACTCAGAGCAAGTCACTTAACCACCCCAGTGCTCCTGGGTCACCCCTGAAAGCAGCTATTTGTGCCTAGTGGGCCTCACGAGGTCATCAAAGAAGAGAATAAATACAAGCCACAGAACACAACTGAAATTTTCAAAATAGAGACTTTTGTGCACCTATAAGTAATGAAAAGCCACATTTCCCTTCTTTCTGTAGTAGCCAAACTTCTGGAAAGGCTGGTACCATAGCTAAGCAGCTGCAGGCCTTCATAGACAGTGAAAATTTGGCCAATAAATATCAATCGGGTTTCTGTAAGAAATGTAACACTGTTACCACCATGTCAAGGGTCTTGGATGATGTCATCAAAGCTACGAAACTTGGGAAAGTTACCGGGGCCATCTTTGTTGACCTCTCCAAGGCCTTCGACATGGTGGACCATTCAATCCTGCTGAAGAAATTGAGTGATTTTGGACTGGGATTGGAGGTTTTAACTTGGTTCCAAAATTGCTTGATTGGGTGACAGCAAAGTACAATGGTGAATGGATGTTACTCTGGGGTTATAAATATTAAGAATTCTGCAGGGATCCATTTTGAGCCCTCTTCCTTCTGCAATTTATTTGAGTGAGTTGGGAAGCTACATCAGAGGAATGAACTACAAGCTATATACTGACAATACTGTAGTGTATGCCTCCAATGTTTTGGTTAAAGAGGTCCAGCCAAAATTACAACAGATGTTTGATAAATTACAGACTTTTTTTAAGTTGTCCCATTTAAAACTGAACTCAACTAAGATAAATGTGATATTGATTGGGTCTTCAAATAAACTGAACAACCCTATTAACAGTTCATTGGATATTTATACATTGGAAGGAATAAAACTGGAACAGGTAGTGGGTTATAAGTATTTGGGGTATTGGATGGATACGATTGGATCAGGAAATCTACATATGGACAAACTGATAAATAAGGTTGGTAAATGTTTAGCTGCACTACATCAACATTGACATAAGGGGTGTTTGGATCAAGAGACTAGATTAAAGATAGTGCAATTTAAGATTTTCCCAGTTTTAAATTATGCAGATATTTTGCAGTAGTGTTGTATGAAGAATAAGCTTACAAGGCTGGAAATGCTTCATGGTGGTTCGTATGATACTCATAGATGTATTCTATATAATCAATTAAGATGGACTTCTTTGCATTAAAGGCGTCGGTTACATAAAATATTGTTTACATTAAAAAGCATTCGGGGAGATGTCCCAGATTATCTGGAAGAACATTTAGAGTATAAGGCACAGAAAAGTTCCTTAAAGAGCACCATTCATGATGGTCCAGCTAGTTACATCTTGTCATTATCTACAGTACTCGACCTAAAAGGGTGTGTGCACTTGTTATTTTGGCCAAAGTTTACTCTGCCTTCCATAATTTGGATATGTTTTTGAGCCCTGCTTTAGCCCTGGTGCACTTGCCTTTGATGTTCAGCTGCTGAGCTGCTGGCTCCTGATGACATCATTGTAGGGCAGAGGAGTGACTCACACTGTGCAGTACAGTGCAGGTACAGCAGTTTTCCAAGGGAAAACTACCAGTACTCAATGTACATACTATGTTCCACCTTCCCCAAAACACCCTGTTAGCAAAGCATTATGCCACAATCCAAATGCCTTGTCAGTATGTTTTTGTATGCAGTTTTTAGCAGCTCAGAATGCAAAAAACTAACTGCAAAGGACAGTAATGAAATACAATTCCAGAATCAATGCAAGAAGGGGTAAGTTATGCATGAAAGTCAAAAGGACTGGGAAATGTGCTCTTTAATGAATTCAAATTTAGTGGAGCTGGTAATTCCAAGGTCCAATACATTTAGGGCAAATCATTTTTTCAGCTATATGATCCCTCATGAATGAAACTCCTTACCAGCAACATGCCACTTGAGGGATGGAAAATTCCAATCCAGTGCAGCTATAAAGGCATGTTTTTTGTCTGCTACTGTCCAGTGTCAGAGATGTAGTTTTCTCCCAATGGGGGTTATGCAGGGACACATTGTGGAAATATGTCCCTATATGTAATATATTGTGTTTTAAATCCCAAGTATGTCTATGTGTAATATATTGTGTTTCTAGATTATAGGTAAACAGTATATTTCTAGTACCCTTAACTGTACATGAGAAATGTGCAATAATCAGTAGAATTGTGTTATTGTATAATATGTTATGTGTTGCCAATTCCTATTGATTATACTGAGTTTTTTAAAGTGTTTGTTTATTTAAGCATTTTATTTAAGCATTTTATATTGTAACTTGTGTTTCTTTATGACGGGAAATCATTGTAAATGAGCTATTTGCTCAATGATTTCATCCCAAATAAACAAATTTGAAATTTGAACATTTAATGAAAATTAAGCATGATAATAAAAAGTGGAATAAAGAGGAAACAAGTGGTGAAGTTAGCCAGTACCAGGGGTGAAAACCCAAAAGAGGGTGAAAAGACAGAAATAAAGTGAAGCTAACTAGGGTATGGTCAACAAAGGGCAGAAAAAGAAGGAATGTGGAATTAAAACAAGGCAAAGAACTAGGAATCCCCTTGATTAATAAATGCATGACTTTAGGAACAACAGACTCCTTTACTCAAATGACAACAGTCACAAAGCAAACCAGAATAACACAAAATTCTTCAGGGCAAAAACCAAAATAGAAATTAATTGTATAAGACTCTATTATAAGATACAGAGATACCTATACAACAAAAAGTGACAAAGAAAATATGACTGTCACATATCTGGCTGGTGCAAGAATAAAAGATGCTAAAGCAAGACTTGGCACACTAATGAGAAGTGAGAATCTACCATCATCTGTGATCCTACATGTGGGTTCTAATGACACTGGCAGGGAGCATGAGAAGCATATTTGTTATGAATTGTTAGACATGGGAAAAAAGCTCAGATCAAAGGGATGTGAGGTAGCCATTTTAGGTATTTTATCTGTCCTAAAGGCTATAGGCATAGAAGAAAAAGTTAGCAACCCTATCTTTAAACTAACAAGGGGGAAACTGACATCTGTAAGTCTGAAAGAGTCAACAACGATTTGCGGTCTCCTTCTCAGTGAAGGGAAACATCTGGTAATTGCAAGATAAATAAATGCAGTGCAGCCTAATCAATGCTAGAAGCATAGTCACCAAGCAGGATGACGTGGAAAAGAAGGATGACTTGGAAATATTAATATATAATAATGACTTAGCACTTACAGTCCTAACAGAAACCTGGTGGACACCTGATATGTCCTGGGGCAGGGGCATGAGTGGGTACATTCTCTACCATGTGAGACAGAGGAGGTAAAAATGGAGGAGCTCTAGCACTATACCTTAAAGAGGGTATCAATGTATCAGAAATCACAAAACAATTACACATGAAAATAAAATAAATCACAAAAAAATTAAACACAATGTAAAATTACAATGGAATCCCTGTGGGTTAAAATTGATGATAATAACAAAAAGAGCCTAAACATAGGAATACCTTATAGACTACCCAACATCCCATTTGAATGCATATAATGCATGTTAAACGAGATTGAAACAGCCTGTGGGTGTGGGAAAACTATTATACTGTGAGATTTCAATCTTGGGATATAGATGGGTATAATAAAACTGCTACAACTATGTGAGGGAAACTATTTGTAAACAGAACTGAACAATTAGGTGTCACCCAACTTGTCACATCACCAACCAGGGACACAAATATTTTAGATTTAGTGATGTTTACATCAGATATAATAATTTCCTCCTGTACCACTAACTCCCTGCTAGGCACTAATGATCAAAATACTGTCCTATTTAATATCATCACAAATCACAGAAGCAGTAGTGATATAATAGAAATCCTTCAGTATGGTAAAGCTGACACAAATAGTATTAAGTCAGCTATGAAAAAGATTGAATATGACAAAATACTAAAAACAAATCAGTAAATGAAATGTGGATCACCTTCAAAATATTATACATAGCTGTGATTAGTATATACCAAACATTAAAAAGTATTGTTTAAAGGTAATCAAATCAAAATGACTTACATATAAACTCAAGAAGTAAATTAATAAGAAGGAAAACTGTACAAAGCACATCTAAAAAAAAACCTCCATAGCAGTGTTTATAGAGTTCATAGAAGTTGACGGCAGATAAGGACCGCAAGGCCCATCCAGTCTGCCCATTTCTTTTTCTACCTTATAAATGTGCCATCGGCCTTTGCTCTGTCAGTGGCCTATCTATTCTTACTCATTTGTATTGCTCCCTTATGCCTATCCCATGCCTGTTTGAAGCCCTGCACTGTATTCATAGCCACCACTTCTTGAGGTAGGCCATTCCATGCATCCACCACCTTTTCTGTGAACAAGAATTTCCTCACATACCCCCTTAATCGGCCCCCCTCTAATCTCATGCTGTGTCCTCTTGTCCTGATATTTTTCTTATATTTAAACATGTTAGACTCTTTCACCTTGTTAATGCCCTTAAGGTGTTTGAATGCCTCGATCATATCACCTCTCTCCCTCCCTTGCTGAAGGGTATACATATTGAGCTCTGTTAATCTGTCCTCATATATCTTCAGATGCAGTCCCTGCACCATTTTGGTTGCCCTTCTCTGGACTGCCTCAATTTGGTTAATGTCCTTGTGAAGGTGTGGCCTCCAATACTGCACACAGTACTCCAGATGGGGCCTAACCAGTGTCTTGTAAAGAAGGATTATTACCTCCTTCTTACGACTTGTGATACCCCTACTAATACACCCTAACATCCCCCTAGCCTTACCTACTGCTTTAGAGGTCTGCTTGGATGATTTCAGGTCATCAGTGATGATGATGCCCAAGTCTCTTTCTTCCTTTGTGACTGCTAGCAACTCCCCTCCCAGCCTATAGGTGGCTTCAGGGTTTCTCTTCCCTATGTGCATGATCTTGCACTTCTTTGCATTAAATCCCAGTTGCCACTCTTCTGACCATTTTGCTAGTTTATCCAGATCTCTTCTTATTCTGCCCACCCCATCTGGATGATCTACTCTGTTGCAGATCTTGGTGTCATCTGCAAACAGACAAGTCTTACCCTCTAGTCCATCTGCAATGTCACTAATGAAGATGTTGAAGAGGACTGGCCCCAGGACTGATCCCTGAGGTACTCCACTTGTGACTTGCATCTCTTCTGACTGTATACCATTTACCACCACCCTCTGTTTTCTGCCCATCAACCAGTTTGCCATCCAGTTGACCAACTACTAACCCACCCGAGCCTACCCAGCTTATTTATCAATCTTCTATGTGGAACAGTGTCAAAAGCTTTGCTGAAGTCAAGGTAGGCGACATCAACTTCTCCCCCTTGGTCCACCACTCTGGTTACCCAGTCAAAGAAATCTATGAGATTAGTTTGACAGGACCTTCCTTTTGTAAACCCATGCTGTCTTGGATCCTGTGCTCCTATGGATTCCAGGTGTTGCACTATCCTTTCCTTAAGGAGTGCCTCCATAATCTTGCCCACTACTGAGGTAAGACTGACTGGTCTGTAGTTCTCTGCCTCCTCCTGCTACCACTCTTGTGGAGCGGGATCACATGAGCCCTTCTCCAGTCTTCTGGGACCTCTCCTGTGCTCAGAGACTCACTAAACAGTTCTGCTAATGGCTCTGCTAGTTCCACCTTTAGCTCCTTAAGTACCCTGGGATGTATGCCATCAGGTCCCATTGCCTTATCCACCCTGAGCTTAGCAAGCTCTTGTAGGACCCTTTCTTTTGTGAAGGGAGTAGATATAGGGAAGGAGGAGATTAGATATAGTATTGCCTTTTCCATAGCTGTAAAGTTATTCATTTAAACTGTAAGCCTGAGACTTGGCACCTTTCTCCAGATTAGTGCGATTTCACTGCAGACCTCATCTGATTGACTTGCCGTCTCAGTGGACGCTGTCTGATTGGTTAGCACTGTATCCCTAGCTGAATCTTGCTACTTCATCTACCTACTTTATTAATATTTAACCAACTTGCCTCTAAATTCAATAGTTTGTTGTAAATAAGTACTGTCACAGCTCTTTCTAGGTAATTGAACTTCTATAAATAATTGTTTCTGCTCTGGGGTTTTCATTACTGTTTTTCTTTACTAACTCTTGATCTCACTTTTCTGCTTGGCCCTGGCCCCTGCTGCCGTTCTCATTACCTACTCTCCCTGTTTACACACCTCCTGCTCATTTTCTGGCCCTGACCCTACTGCCTTCCTACCCTAACCTTTCTCACCCATCTGCAGTCAGGCGTTCCTAGCGTGCCCTGATCTGATCTACTAAGAGAAACCCTCTCTCTCTCTCTCTCCTCTCTCACTCCCTCCTTAGCTAAACCCTCCTCTCTCCCTCCCTCTTCTGCTAAATCCACCCTGTTTCTTTGGTTACTGAACTGGGCCGATCCCTTATTTTTAGCTTAAATACTGCTCTCCCCTTTGCCCTAGGTGACTACAGCCTTTCTTGAGCTTGTGCTGCACAGAACCATGCTTGTGGTTCACTCTGAGGATCTCCATGGATGCTGTCTGTAAGGGAGCCAGGTGCCGCTTCCCTGCTGGTCTCCATCCCAAACCACACGGCAGCTACCAAGCTTGAACCAGCAACATGCCCAGACTGAAAGGTCATAGGAAAGCCACAAGACCCTCACTGGGGAACTGCTAACTGCACTGACTGCTCTAGTAAAGCTGCTGAGCAGTTCTTTCTGCTAATTTCCCACCGGCGCTTCACACCAGCTCCCCATCCTCCCCCCACCCACCAGCCCTAGGTGGGCACTTACTTAAATAGTTGTTTTTAGTCACATGACTAACAGCCTATTTTTCCATTTGCTCCTTATAGAACTTGCCCACTAGGGGCATTTTGCACCCTGCTTCATTCATAACTGAGTATCTCATACTGTTTCTGCTCTCTGAACTCAAGCCACCTAATTTTTCTTCTCTATTTACAAAACAGTGCCCTGCAAGCTATGGCAGAAGGACTGCTGTCCCTCCTAACTATGAGCCTTGTGCTCTTTCTACTAGCTCTCCTCATGACTAGTCTTTGCTCCCAAGGCAGTGTACAATCGGTTCCTACACTGACTGATTTCACCTACTTGAAACTACTTGTTTCACAACGTAAGCAGTATGACCTGAGTCCTTTATTACTCCTTAGGTTTCTCATATATCTGGCTGCCACTTATACCTCTAACTGCTCTTGGTGGAACATGCTCCTCGTACCTCCTCTTTTCCAATGGAAACTGTGGTACCTTGTGCTTCTAGCCATACTTTTATCCGGGGGACATTAAAACTAACCCAGGCCCCCAGTCCCCCAATGCAACACATAATATAGACTGGACAAAAGTAAAAGGACTTCATATAGTCCACCTAAATATTAGAAACCTCCTCCACAACTTCACTGAACTAGAAGCATGGATATCTACTTACGATCCAGACTCCTTTGTTTGTCAGAAACATAGCTAAAGCCTTCCACCCCAGACTCTTCATGCTCCCTACCAAATTATACTTTAGTTAGAAGTGACAGGCCATCCAACAAGGGGGGGGGGGGCAGAGTTGCACTCTATTTTAAAAATCACCTGAATGTATCCCTAGTGGAAAACTCAACTACTTCTACCTGTGAATCCTTACATGCCCTTCTCCTTGGGACAAAAAACTTCACATTATATGTGCCTATAATCCCCCCAAAGGTGGTCAGTTAGGCTGCTCTGAACTGCTGGAGCATTCTATTTCAGCCGCCGGATAAAATTAATTCATTATTTTTTACGACCTTAACCTTAATTGGTTAGGGAAAAATAAAAACTCCTTACTATCCTTAGTGCAGGGCTATAACATGCACCAGATGATAAAAGACCCTACCAGGCTGGGTCAGACCCCGGCCATCGGTACACCTATTAGCTGGATTCTTACAAATCACCTGACAGAATTGCTGCTTCTGGTGTACTCCCTGATTCAATAAGTGACCAATCCCCTGTTTTTTGCATCTGGGGCTCCTCAGTGGTGCCCCATTGCCATGCTATATCACCTTCTGAGATTTCTCTAATCTGGATCAGGCAAGTTTCCTACACGATGTCTCATCTATTAACTAGACCCCTGTATTCTAGTCCTGTGATGTTGAGACCACACTTGATTTCTTTATTACAACATTCTTATCCCTCCAGGACAAACACACTCCAAAACGCACACGGTGTGTTCATGTAAAACAGACAAGGTGGCTACATAAAGAATTTCTTGCCTCCCTTCAGTCATGTGACAAAACCTGGAAATGCTTCAAAACCTCAGGCCTTCAAATAGATTATGACACTTACAGAACACAGCACACTGCTTGCAAAAAACAAATCAGACTAGCCAAGAGCTCGTACTGCAGAAGGCTATTACTGGAAGCTGTAGGTGACCCTAAGAAATTCTGGGCACATGTGAAATCCTTTCTGGGCTCAAACCAGCCTTATTCCACAAATTATATGGTTCTCAGTAGTGTCCACTGTAATGACCCACTCACCATTGCAAATTCCTTCAATAACCACTTTGCTGACTTATCCAAATACACTGCCTTTTTCCGAGTGGATCACCCAGCACTCAGAAATCGGCATGCCAAAACATCTGCCCTTCTACTTTAAAACTATTTCCAAAGTAGGTGTTCTAAAACTACTCAACTCAATCTCCGACAACACTAGTGTAGGCTCAGACTGCCTTGAGCCTAAACTCCTGAAGCTATTCGCTCCCTTCATTGCTGCTCCCCTGGCAAAAATCTTTTTTCTATGTCTCTTTGCTATAGTCATGTCATGTCCCGGACATATGGAAAATAGCTAAAGTTACCCCAGTTTTCAAAAAAGGAGATAAAAATGATATTTCTGATTACAGACCCATTGCCATTCTATCTGTGCTAAATAAAATCTTAGAGAAACTAGTGGCTACTTGGGTCATTGAGTTCCTCTCTAAATACAATCTATTGTAACCCACCCAGCATGGTTTCCACAAAGGACATAGCACCTCCACTGTAATGCTACAACTCACTAATGATGTCTTAACTGCTATGGACCTAGGCCTCATGACAGCAGCAGTGTTCAGCAACTTCTCAAAGGCATTCAATCTCATCGATCACCCCCTCCTGTTTGCTGCCCTCAGTTCTCTCGATTTCTCTGTGCAATCTGTTAGATGGTTTTGTAGCTTCTTAACCAATAGAAGTCAAAAGGTAAAATTCAACTCTACTGTGTCTGATTCTGCACCTATAAATGTTGGTGTTCCACAAGGATCCATTTTGGGGCCTCTTCTCTGTTTTTATAAATCACATATCACCCAACACACCCTCATGCAAATTCATCTTATACGCAGACGATCTTACTCTATGCACCTCCTCTGTGGATATACTAGAAATAAACAGTCATCTCTTCTCTGCATTTCTTACAATACAAGACTGGATTAATAAATACAGGCTTGTCCTCAACATAAGCAAAACAGAGTGCATGCTCTTTTGGTCCCCAGCCAAACATAACGCAAACCGCAGTTTATATAACATTTTCTGTGCTAATGGCTCATCTCTATGACAGTAACCTCATTCAAGTATCTAGGTGTCATGCTTGATGAAATTCTTAGCTTTGAGCAGCACATCATGGCTACTTGCAAGTCAGTTAACACAAAACTGGGAACTGTCTACAGAATAAGTCAGAGCCTTACACCCTCAGTTAGACTGGCTATTGCTAGGGGCATCCTACTCCCATCTCTTGCATATGGTGCTGTCACCTACATAAATGCTTCTAAGAGTACCCTCAGCAAATGGGACACTACATATAATAATATATTTCACTTTGCCTTGGCTTCACCATGTCTGAAACACCACTGCTTGCTATTCTCAGATCTTAACTGACCCTCTCCTTCTGCCCAACGATTTCTTGCCCTTGGGACTGTGCTGGATAATATCTTAAGATCAAACTAGCCTCTTTCTCTTGCCACCATACTACTGCCTCAGTCCCCTGCCTATGGCCTCAGATCAACTGAACTCTCTCTGCCACACACCCCTAGGGATAGAACTTTGAAAGGAACAACAGCTTTCTCAAGCCTGACCCTCAAATATTGGAGCTCCTTACCACTTGATGTTTGCTCAGCACCCAGTCATGTTGCTTTCAAAAAGATGCACCACACCCTTCTTGTCAAACGTGCCCAATACACCTGTTTTAATCCCCCTTAGGCTGCTCATACTCCTCTGCCTTGATCTCTAAGTTATTTTTCTTCTCATACTGTGTCCTCACCTTTCTCTAGAATTTGACAATGGTTATGTAGAGCACTTACTATGGCTTGTAAACATGACTCTAATGCCTACCAACTGTATGTTTATCATTCTAGCAAACTGTTTTGCATTATTCTTTTGTTCAGTACATATCACTACTGTTTTTCCTGTAACTTTGTTGTATATCCCTCAGATTTTGCTGTATTTTTGTACATTATTTGTAAATTGTCTGTCTGCTTAACTGTTTGTAATCGCCTGGGTCATGTCTGAAAATAGTCACTATTGTGGCTAAGGCACCCACCCGGTAAACAAAAACTAAATAATAAAACAATGAAACTTTGATTATCTTTAAGGAAACTCAAAAAATTCAAAAAGGCAATTAGAAAAGTAAAACAGAACATGGACTTTAATCAAGCATCACACATAAAGAAAGGCAACAGTAAGATTCTTTTCATCTTGTATAAACTCCTTAAAAAGGAACAATAGCATTGGACCAGCAAAAACAACAGATGCAGAAATTAATAACTACAAGAACATAGCATAAAAACTAAATGAGTAGTTTTACTCAGTTTTTACTAAAAGTCACAGAAACGCCAACAAAACCCCCTAAAATAAATGTTATTGAAAATACCATGAGAGAAAAAAAAAAACTTAAACATAATTCTCCACCAGGTCCTGACAGCATACAGTATCAACAATTACGCTAACATTAATGACTGATTAAACTGTACACCACTGCTGAATATTTATCAAGACTCTAGCAATGCAAGTCAAATTTCTGATGAATGGAAAATAGCAGATGTAACACATATACGTAAAAAATGAAGTAAAGAGGAAGTGTCAAATTACAGACCCTTTAGTTCTAACCTCTGTACTGGAAAGAATATTAGACAGTATTATAAAAGATAATATACAAACAGTAATCACAGAAATTGGTCAAGAACAGCATTGTTATATAGCAGGAAGGTAATGCAAAACAAATCAAATAGCCCACTATCAGATCAGCACTCATTTAGATGAAAATAAAATTCTACGTGATATTATTATTTTCAGATTTCAAAAAAGCATTTGATCTGATACTACAGTGGGCAACTGTTGAAAAAAATGGAAAAAATATAAATAAATAAATAATAATACAATGGACAAAAAACTTGGCTTACAGACAGAATGCCAAAGCTAAAAATTGGGTGTTATTCATCAGGTCAGGCTTCCGTTGTAATTGGAGTACCACAAGGATCAGTCCTTGATCCAGTATTTTTTGATATTTTTATGTCTGACTTAACCAAAAACATACATAATTTATTGTTAAAATATGTGGACTACTCAAAATTGGGTGGCCTGTATACAACTATTGACCAAGTAGAATCAATATTGCAGGATGTAATAAAATTAGCAAATGGGCAGAATGTTGGGAAATGTAATTCAACTTAGAAAATGTAAAATAATGCATCTGGGGAAGAATAACACATAAGCAAATTATTCACTATACAGCACCGTATTAATTGAGACAATTCAGGAGAAAGACCTATGAGTCCTAGCTACATTTGAAAACAATGTCATGAAATAATAAAGAAGGCAAATAACATTTTATGGTCCATAAAATATAAATAAGATTAAGAGACAAAAAGGTTGTCCTGCCATTATACATGGCATATGTCAGACCACACCTTGACTATGCAAGTCAGTTTTGGAACCCCATAGGAAAACAGATACTGTTCAGCTAGAAAGAGTTCTATGGTCAGCAAAAAAATGTATCACATCACTTAAAAATAAAATATGTCAGGAGAGATTGGAGGTATTGAATTTAATGTCATTGGAGACAAGAAGAGCTAGAAGTGATCTGTTATTGTTAAACACTGTAGTACATGACACAACCTTATTTTGTGATCTCAAACTGTATTAAACAAAATGAAAATGATACAAGAGGGAACCCTTTGCAACTTACAACCAGAAACTTCAAATATATGGACTGCAAGTTTAGTTTCACACAAAGGGTAATAAATCCCTGGAACACATTGTCACTGGGAATAATAAGTAAATAAAAAAAATGAATTGAAATCCAGATTAGACTATCAGATTTCAAAAGGAAACATAATGCTATATTGTACATAACCTACATAGCTAATCATGGGCAAAGTGCCTTCTCAGCTTCATAATTACCGTAGTATGAGCCATAGTATGTCTATGTGACCCTTGTGCAACTAAGATTCTGTCACCTTCATAAAATCCAAGATTTTTAATTAGCAAACTAAACAATCGGGAAGTTATCAATGATAATCTGTATAAGAATTTCAAAAGCCAAGGCATTATGAAATGCAAAGAAATCTAATATGGCAAGGTCTAATACAGAGCCACCCCACCTTGTCGGGAAAGTTATTACCCCATCCATATCGCCCATGAACCTACTATTTAAAATTTACAAGTTATTTTCATCAAGAATTGCCAATAGGGGTAAACATCCACTATTAACCTTCTTATCATTTGTGGGTCTCTGGTATATTATGCAACTGATCCATGTCCCATATCAACATTATGTTCATTTTCTGTAAGATTTTCAAGCCTTGTATTAAGATTTCCTAACAAAACCATAATACTACAGCTGTCATTAGCTACTGCATTTTGAATAAAATCTGATATATCAGTTAAGAATTCCTGGAATTTGACACAACCTGATTCTGGTGGTGTATTGCATATATATTTAGAAAATGGGTAAAGACAAACTCATATTCTGATTGGCTGTAACAGCCTGGCACCTGGGCTGTTATTTCTCGACAACGCCCGGAAAATAACGAGTACCACTTCAGCATGCCCCATTACTAAGGAACTCCTGGGGCCACAAAAATTGCGAGACTCGCAAACCGCCATCTTTTCCACCACTCGTTTATCGATATTTATCTTGCTACAAATAATAAAATGCGTTAAACTTCCCCACTGAAAACAAAGAGCAAACACATTTTTAAAGTAAACCAAATGTACCCCGTCCCCCAAATCCATCCCCTTGCACAATAACACTACCGTAGCACTATCCCCCATTCAGCCACACTGTTTTCCTCGAAGGAAAAAAAATTTTGAAGTAACACAAAACCGTTCTTTTTAATACCACAGTCCTTTGCCATACTAACACTCCCGTTCATATCAACTCACAGAATCTTATGATGTTACCGCTAGAAAATCGCTCCACATTTCAAACGCCATCAGAAACATTTACCTCTCTTCACAGCCAGTCTCCAGATCGGCACTCTAATATTTCCCTGTTCCTACTGATGCTGTATTACACAAATCAAAATAAATTCAATCTTCTCTCATCTGTCTCTGCGGTGTGTGTGTGTGGTGGGGGCATCAGGAGACAAAACAGCAATGACACTTAACCTGGACAGCATACTCATATAAATAAAATTTAAAAACAAAAATAATGCAGCACCCTCCAGTGGTGATTTCACAAATACAGGCACTACTTTACTACAATTTATTTATTTAAGAGATTTAGCAGATAAGCATACTGAGCGGGATCCACTCATTTCCAGATGCGACCTGGGAGTTACATACATACATACAATTGAAGCATAGGCAATGGTGCAATACAATAGGTATAGAATGAGCACAATAAAGGGAGAAACATCTGGTCCAGGAAATGTTACAGTAACAATAGTTACTTATAATACTTATTTATTTTTTAAACATATATTTTTTATTTCTCTATATTTGTTTTTTAAAAAGCCCATTTTCTAAGTGTAATAATACCCTCCAGGGTGGGCATTATGGGATATAACAGACCTTCCAGGGGGCTATAAGGCCCTCTGCCTGCAGTGTCGGGCCTCATTACGCCCCTGGGTGGTCTGTTATATCCCAATAACCCACCCTGTCGGGTATTATTTCTTACTTACTGTAACACACATAATCTAACACTGTTTCCAAAAGTAAAGACAGTAGATAAAAAACAGTCACTAGAAGAAAATATTTCTTTAGCTTCACAATTCAGATTTGTAGAAACTAGGGTCAGCAACCCACCTTTGCAGCTCCCTGTTTTGTTTTCCCTCCATCATTTTTTTTCTTCATATTTTTTATACTCTGAAATTATTAAGTTGTCTGTTTCTCCTAACCATGTTTTGTGGAGGGTGATAACATCAAATTGTCAGTGATCATCATTTACTTTTGCTGTTATGCCAGCTATGATTTAATTTAAAATTTGGAGAGATACAGGACTCAGTTTTCATAATGAAAACTTTGGCAAAAGGTGCCTGCACCAAATGGTTATCATGCAAGTGGCACCTTGCAACAAAGTTTACAGCAATCTTGATTTTTGAGCACAAGCTGCATCAACATCAGGATGCCGTGCACCAGATCTGCCCTCTGCCAGGTCGCAAGGGTGGTTGCACCATGGTGGGGCTGCACCATCCCCTTGTTTGGAATTTTCAAAGCCCCACTATAGTCACAACAGGGGTCTGACTTTAGACCAGCCAGGAGGTGGTCTAAGGATCCTGCACCACTGCTGGGCAGGGTGGCACTTGGGGGCCTGCAAAGAGAGGACCTGGGGCAGAGGGGGCAGTGGGGATGCCATAGGGGCAACATAGGTGCAGTGGCACTGTAAGGGTATTGAGGAGGCACCTGGCAGAGGTGCCATGCTCCATGATACAGAGTCAATCAGCTCGGTTGGGACAGGAACACACCATGATCCAGACCCCAGAGGAAAACAGGCTGGCACTTGCCCCAGAGGGCCCACAGATCCCATCAGTGTAGTCAGGCATCCACCTTCCACCACACAAAGCAGCTACCAGAATACTGTTATAGTTCCTGTAACATACCAGTCCACCACCTGCACCCTGCAACCTACTGTCACTACCACCCACCACATGTAGGGGTCTGTGGCACCTCTTCAGCAAGCGCCTGGTCTGTTTCCCTCCAGGGTCCAGATTATGGTCCATCCCTGCCAATCCCCATCTACCCAAGCCAATCAGCTCTGTATCATGGAACATGGCACCTCTGCCAGGTGCCTCCTCAATACCCTTACAGTGCTGCAGTGCCCCTGCTGCCCACTATGGCATCCTCACTGCTCCCTCTGCCCCACTCCCTTCTTTGCAGGCACTGAAACCCACCCTCCCTACCTTCAAGGCTCAGTTAAGTTGTGCCACATTGGGGGAGGCTTGCTGGGACCCTCCGTCAAACCCTACCAGTGCACCACCTGTTTGGTGCAACCCTGTGGCTGCTGCAGCTCATGGCAATTTGGAGCAGGGACCCTCCACTTTTATAAAACATGGCATGGGAACCTTGATGCACCTGGAGTTTGCCATAGCTGCTGATTGGTGCAAATTGTGTCACTCTTAAGGCCAACTAAAAATCGAGCCCACATTCTCTAATGGATTGATGATCTTACCTAATTCTCAGTCAAAGTCTGAGTGTGTCTCAGAAATAAAATCAGTATCCACTTTTTTAGTTTCACAGCATACTTTAGAAATGTCAGAATCTGTGTCACCTTCTGAAATAGCATCAGTGTCCAATATCACTCTTTTGTTAATGTGTGTTCTTTTTACATGTCTTCCTCTAATGTATTTCTCTGGAAAATTAGTTTCACTTAGTTCATCATCTGTTTTTATTTTCTTACTGAAAATGTGGTTGTTGGTTGTTGTTTTTTTTCTGACTCCATACAGTTTGATTGTTCTGACTTTTTTTTCACTCCTTTCCCTTTCTACTTATCAGCAGACTTTATATTCACATGACCAGCATCACTTATAAATATTACAGCATTCTGTAAAGTTGAACTACTCTCCATTATTAATTTTCTGCACTCATGGGAATTTAATACAAAGCAGATTTGACCCTTTGATGGTGCAACTCTGCAATGATATACTGTTCTAATATTTTCCCCATGAAAGTTAGTCTGCAAAACTGACTTCATACCATTACAGGCTGAGACTCATAACACGTTTGGAATTTCATTCTTGGCCTTTGGGATACCCTGTATAAAAACTGTTGGGGTTTTCCCTTCAACTGATATTGTTCTCATGTTTTACCATCTGGAAACTTTCCTCCTCTGAATCTGTGGCATCTTCCTGTGTTTCTTTATCCTTAGCACATCTTGTTTTGCTTTTCTTGTTTTTTTTTCTATGATTTCTATTCTTAGGAAGCTGTGCTTGTATTCCTTTGCCCTTTGTTTTTGGCATCTTTACCCTCTGGGAATCAGACTTATTATTTTCTGTGTCTTTTTTAGTCTGTTAATTTTTTAGTTTCCAGTTTCTTGAATTAGTGTAATTATTGCCTCCTGCTCCTTTCTAATAACCTCTTCTGTAATCTCTTTTATGGTTTTGACTGTATTCTTGAATGGTACTGCCTGCTATTGCTTTCTGAGTTGCTTCATTTGCAGGACATATGTTAGTATTAGGCCTCATTTGTTCCTTTTTGTGTTAAGTCAATTGATACACAACTAAATCCTTTTGCACCTTTACTAATGTTAATATCTAAGAATATTGTTTGTTTCTCTCTTGACCTGTTTTAATTCCCCCCAGTTATTTTCCCATCAAATGATTGGCTTGTACTGTGTAGTTCTGTAATATCTTTATTTGATTCTCAGCAAGGGTTTCTTGGTCATCCTGTATTTGTACAAATGAATGATTATCTCCCCCTGAGTTAGACAATAAAGAGGGAATATCATTACTCTTGGAAAGGTGGTTCCATATTGCCCTTTTGATGTATGGGGCCAAAAAGTGTTGAAATTCATTAAGAACAGATTGGTTGTTTTCTACATTTCCTTCTTCTTGCTGTGCATTTCATTTTCAGCTGTTAACATGTGGAAATGTTGAAGATCAATGATTTGTCATTCCCCCATTGTTTCATTCCCTACAACTATATTCGATATAACTAATTTGTTTGGCTCCTTTGAGAACAGTGGTGCTGAATTGTTTAATAGTAATTTTAAATCTTTATTTATATGTGAATGTTGTATTTCCATTTTTTAGATAAGTCTAACAGGTAATTCCCATTCTTTACTTGTGACATCAAACTCTGTGAGTGTTTAGGGGACCAGGTCCATGGCTCTAAGAAACTAGTCTTTTCACCATCCTCTAAACTCCTTCCTTCTGCTGAGTTTCAACAAAATCTGGTATCTTTTTGTTTTCTTTTCTATTTTATTAGTTCCTTTTAACTCATTTTTGTTTCTCAATTTCATATTTATCAGATCCATCTTAGGAGAGAAAATAAAATAGTGGAAAATCTGAAGTACAGAAAAAATATCATGAGAATCATGAATACATTGTGCACAAGAAATATGTGACTGAAATTAAATAAAGAGGTCCCGCACCCACATTAATAATGAGATAAAAAGTACTTTAAATTAAGAAATGTGGGTACTGTGTCCTAGTCCAACAGATTCCTAGAATCATATAATAAAAATTCAGTTGAAGTATTTTAATCTTTTGTTCTAGTCCTTGCAAGACAAAGGAAAAGGTCAAAGAGTCTCTTTTGAGGCCATGATAATCAATGGCTCCTCCTTAGTTTCTTCTTAATTCCTCAAGGTAGTAGTAAGCTGAATCCAAACAGTACAAAGCAGTCTTTAAACAAGACAAATGCTAATCCAGCTGATCCATGTCCCAAACTTGTACTGTTCACGGGTGTCCCCAGCTTCCCTTAGCTGCAAATATCCTCACTTAGCTTCATCTGAACATCCCCAAAATATGAATCTTTTGAAGGAAGAAATTCTGCAGCTTTTAGCATCCAAATCTTCCCCTTAGAGTTAGCCCACAATTGCAAAGGTCACAGTCTTTGGAACTTTTAGTCTGATTCACTCTCACTTCCTTCAAACAATAGTATTTTGTAAGAAATTATAACTGATTCTGGTTTCCTTTCTTCCGCAAGCAGTAGTGTCCAAACTGCTGAACTCCAAATTCTCAGATCTATTGAGATCTTACTCAACCTAACCTCCTGCTCTCCATATGGAGAGGGTAGTGAGATGTTCAACCAGGGCCAAGAGGCCAGCAAAGCTCTTATAAGGAGGGTTGTATAACACAAGCCAGATGCAGCCTGTTTGAGTTACTCAGTAGTAGCACAGAGTGAATGTGTTTATATTGTGAAAGAGAAGGAATGTGCATGGGATAGCTGGAGAAATTTAAGTGTTTTTGTGAAATAAATCAGGATATCACTTACCCTTTTAGTGGAGTCCCTGTCTTTACAGATGCAATTATCACCTGGGATGCAACAGGCTAGGTCAAGGATGGAAGGTTTTTGTTATGTCTCAGTAAGACTCAGAATATCTGAGCTGTAGACATATTTCCAAGCTTCAAGCTCAACCTTATTAGCCATCAGGCTTCATATGTTCATGTGGGAAATCTTCATGCCATGTAGAGAAAACCAGCAAGGATTACTAGTAGGAGGAGTCAGCAATGGGAGAGGTCCATGGTTAGTTTCAATGTCATGAGAGTGTAGTAATGTACAGAATGAGAATAGTGAGTGGAGAGCCCAGTAGGGAACGCTTGATGTGAAGGAAATTATTGTACAGGAGCAGGTGACATGGTGTACCAGATGAAGGAAATACTTTACACCTTATTTTAGATGGTGCTAAATATTCACTATATTAGCTGAATGGCCACTAATAGCAAATATTTAGGACCAGTGAAAATTCAGCACTGCACAGACTGACCTGCATCCAGCCATTGTAATCATGGCATTGGTAGCATTTTCCGACATGAACCGCCCTCCTACCCACCCCGACTACTTTCTCCATACCCCCACCACCCGCTTCTTAAAACAGCAGTATTTCAATTTTGTTTTGCAATTTTAATAATTACCCTGTGTCTGGGGTATTATTTATTTAGTTTTGTTAACTTCTTTTGTTAAAAAAAATTGCATCTCTGTATGTCACATTCACTCGCTCACTCAAAGCATCACTATCGCACTCACACTTGCTGTCCTCACTCAGTGCTGTAATTCATCCATCCATGAAAGAATAGCCAGGTAGTGGTTTAAATGATTTATTTAAATAAAAAAAGAATGTGAAGTTCCCCCCCCCTGAAAAAAAAACAGTAAAGCATGCCAACGATCTGGGTGTATGTGGCATTCTTCTGTGTTCGGCATCACACGACGTGGTCTTCTATGGGCGTGCCTTTATCAATCATCCAATAATCCATTAATCATCCTGTACATCCTCCTCCATTTCCATGACACCTGTAAAACAAAAAGCATGAATGAATGAACGTGTTATGGGCAACCTACTACTGTATTAAAGAGATTCCATCACTTACATGGGTTAAGACAGTTCTCATGCACATCAACAATATCGGACTGCTTGAATCCTCGTACACAGTCCTCTCTTCTGCCACACAGCTCACTGAATGTTGCTTTGAGCCACTGGACATGTTTTTCTTTTAAATTTTGAAGCTTTAAATCCTTTATTTCCTCAGTATCCTCCAAAATCTGGTCTGCCAGCAGCCCAGCGGACCAATTAGTAAACTGTTTCTTAATCATGTCCTTAAAAATCTTATTTACCGATATGACCAGAGGCTGGAGAAGATTGGTACAGGCAACAGGAATGAAAACTGGTATTAGATTACACTCAGCCAAACCGTCCAGGACAGTGGAGGTAGTGTGGGCTCTAAACAAATCCAAAGCAACCAACACTTTTGGTTCTTTGAGAAGGCTCTGCTGTTCTTTAATGCACTCAAAATAGGGGACCAGAACATTGTGAAAGTAGGCAATAAAAGTTTGTTCATTTGCCCAATGATTTATGGAGTGGCTGATATTCCAGTCAGGGGGGATCTTGTGGGCTGGGTGGCATGCATTAGTTTTTCCCTTGTAAATCACCCATGGGGTAAACATTCACCTGAAAGGATAACAGCCAGAAGCACAGAGATCTGCCTTTTATCGCCAAGTCCAGTAAGGGACATTTACTTGGGACCAGTTGCTGCCATGGTCCATTCTGACACAGGGACCATGGCAACACCAGTTTCAGCAAGGTTAATTACAAGCTCTTTAAGTATCAGTTCATGGGTGCAAGCTTTGAATATTCTATCAAGAAAACCAGACTTCAGCACAGCAAAAGTGGAAGGATTCTTCCTTCCAGCCTTTGTGCCATTGCATTTACTGTACCCCATTTGACACAAGGAATTTCCATGCCCATTTAAGCGTTAGGTTAACGTATCCACCATTTTCCAGCAGGAGTTGTGGACCATTAGCTATAACAATCCCTAATACAACAGCCTGCACCACTCTGGCATTAACCACAGCGCCTTCACTTCTCAGGTTGTGTACAACTTTTTTTAAACTGCTCCTCTAAATCATTAAGGAGCATAGTAGGGTGACCTCGAGGTTTCTGGGGCAACACTTGGGCAACTTTGGTCTGGTCAGGATTTGTTTGCAGCAGCAACAGATAATCAGTTTTAAATTTACACACAGTGCTCTCATTTACAGTGCCAACATACTTAGCACTGTAATGCCGCACTGCCGACATCACACCATTTTCAGCAGCATAGCGACCAAGTTCAAAGCACATCTCTGAGCTGTAGTGCTGGTATGTAGCTGCCCACTTTCATTTCATCTGAGGTGTGCTTGTCAGTTCTTGAGCCACAGCAGCTGCAACATGAGGCTGAACCCCACAAGTAGATGCAATGTATTCCGCATCTGCATCGGCAAAATCAAGGGGGTACTGACACTTTTGTTTGACTCCAGTCAGCCAGGTCAGAATAGACATTTTGTTTGTTACAGCAATAACGCAAAAGGTGATTTTTTTTTGCTCTGCAAAGACAGGCACAACAGAGCATAATGAGGGGACTCACAGTACTGCCATTTATCAGCTGATCATCCGATCACTAATTCAAAAGGGTGCGAATGTGGATGATCAGCTGATAACATCAAATAAAGTAATCGCAAATTCAGGGTACTATAAAGTACTTCTTGTCAATAATTGGAACAGTGGTATCTATGGGTAGGTAGTCTGTATATAACTGCTGCCAGAGTAGCCATGAGTACCGTAGGTCAGTACTTGATCTATGAGGAGAAGAGCAGAAGAAGGCATGTAAGTAGATATGGCAAGGGCCATAGTGAGGGAGGTTAACCCAAGCAGAATTGGAGTAGGTAGGGTGTTCATGGCTGAGCAGGTAGTGTAGCATTAAATAACAACAGCCTTTTTCTTTCTGCAACAGCATGTTCCCTTATTGAACAGCAAGCATTTTTCCTAACTGAACAGCCAGGGAATTTCTAAAACAGCACTATTCCTAATTGAACATCAAGGGACCCACTCAATGGCACAATGTAAATGACATTCTATAACCCAGCTAGCAGTACAGGAGACCTATGAAACTAGGGCAAATAAGTACTTTTGACAGGTAGCCTGTCACTCATGAGCACCCTTACTTAACAGGCTTGTATCAGGTATTGGCTGGACCCCCGACTGCATCTTGCATATGATCTTAGTCACTGGGTAGATGAGCTGAAGCAGAAAAAGCAGGTGGGCATCAGTGGGGCAGCAGAGTTGACCAATGGCTAACACTACAGTTGATGCTGATGCCCTCTTGCCTGATGTGCAGAGAGCTGCTTGAGGCAGGAGACACTTTATAAAGGGTATTTGCCCAACTCACTTGCTTTCTCTTGCCATACAGATGGTAGCTGTGCTGCACTTCTCCATCCCATCTGGACCACCCAGCCCCAATCTTCAGTGTTCCATGCAGCAGTTGTTGCTGGGGGGAGCAAGGAAAGAGACACCACCACCTTTTTTGGTCCCTGCTGCAGATATAATTTGAAGAAAGGTGCCGATCATGCAAGAAGTAGCCAGGAACAAGTTCCAAAATTTGAAATTAGGCACTTTCAGTATGATCCACCTCCTTACTTTTTCCTACCATCTGACTGGTGGCCATGCCACACTGTTCCATCCCTTCCGAACCTCCCAGTCCCAATCTGTAGGGATCCATGTAGTAGTTGCTGGGGAAGGGATGGGGAATAAGAATAGAGATACTCCCACCACCCCCATGACCACTGCTGCAGATACAAAAATAATCCTCCTGATCCTCACCAAAGAGGACTTTCTAACTTGCCTTTGTTGGACTGGGAAGGGCTAGGCTCCTTCTTAGGGACTTCAGTAAGGGTGCCCCATCTACCAAAGTAGTATAAATTACAATATTTTAAATATCTTGCAAAGCAGAAAGGGGCCAGGTGGTGGGCATCTTCTGCCTGAACTTCAACAAAGTCTTTGATTCTGTACTGTGCAGAAGGCTGGTAAAAAGTTGGAGACCTGAGGCTAGGTGAAAGACTGACTAGATGGATGGGGAATTATTAAAAGGTAAGACACAGAAGGTTGTCATAAATGGTGTATTCTCAAGAGTGAGAATAGTAACCAGTGGAGTTCCCCAGGGATTGGTACTAGGTCCAACCCTCTTCAATATCATCATAACAGCAGCAACATGAAGTCTACAAGGGAATGTAAGTCTTTTTGAGGATGACCCCAAAATCTGCAAGAGGGTGGACAGTTCAGAGAGGGTTAAAGCAATGAAAAAGGATGTGGAGAATCTTGAAAAGTAGTCTTGCCTCTGGCAGGTGAAGTACAATGCAAAAATATGCAAGGTCACACAAACAGAGAATAGGAACCCAGAAACTGAGTATAGCATTGATGGAGTATAAAGGAAAAAAAATAAACATAGAAACATAGAATTTGTAGGCAGATAAGGACAGCTTGGCCCACCTAGTCTGCCCATTTCCCTACCTGATGGATAAGCTGCAGATTCTAGTTAATCAACAGCTTACTTCCTCCTACCCCCAATAGAATTGCCTTATGCCTGTCCCATGCATTCTTGAATTCTCCCACTGTTCCTGACTCCACAACTTCCACAGGAAGGCTGTTCCATGCATCCACAACCCTCTCTGTGAAAAAATACTTTCTAACATTACCTCTGAGCCCTCCCCCTCTATCTTCAAATTGAGCCCCCTTGTTCTTGCACATCTCTTCTTCTGAAAGATGCTACCCTTTTGTATTTTGCAAATTCTCTTGAGATACTTGAAAGATTCTATCATGTCCCCCCTCTTCTTCCTTTCCTCAAGGGTATACATACTAAGCTGCTTTAGTCTCTCCTCGTACGTCTTCTGGTGCAGACCCTGCACCATTTTGGTTGCCCTCCTCTGAACAGCCTCCACTCTGTCTATGTCTTTGCAGAGATGAGGTCTCCAGAATTGCATACAGTACTCCAGATGGGGTCTCACTAACTGTCTGTAAAGAAGGATAACAACTTTTTGTTTTCTATTGTTGCTGCTTCTCCCTATGCATTCCAGTATCCCCCCAGCCCTCCTTACTGCCTTCTCACATTGCTTGCCCACCTTTAGGTCATCTGATATAATTACTCCTAGGTCTCTTTCGATTTTTGTTGTTGTTATTAACTCACCCCCCATTGTGTACTCTTTCCCTGGGTTTTTGTTTCCCAGATGCATTACCTTGCATTTCTTTGCATTGAATCTGAGCTGCCACATATTTGACCATTCCTCCAACCTTGCCAAGTCCCTTTTCATCCTTTCCACCCCACCTTGTGTATCAACCCTCTTGTAGATCTTTGTGTCATCTGCAAAGAGACATACCTTTCCTTCCAGGTGCTCTCCAATGTCACTTATAAAGACACTAAAGAGGACCAGCCCCAGTACTGAACCCTGTGGTACCCCACTAGTTACCCTCCTTTCTTCACTGTGGACTCTGTTTACTATTACCCTTTGCATCCTGTTGTCCAGCCAGTTTTTTACCCAGGCTACACCTTAGGACCCACTCCAAGGCTGGCTAACTTGTATATTAATCTTTTGTGTGAGACTGTGTCAAATGCCTTGCTAAAATCTAGGTAGGCCATATCCACAGCCCCTCCCTGGTCTACTACTTTGGTCACCCATTCAAAGAAATCTATTAGGTTCATCTGACATGACCTTCCTGCTGTGAAACCATGCTGCCTTGGGTCCTGTGCCCCACTGGCCTCTAGGTACTCAACAATTCTTTCCTTCAGAAGTGATTCCATCATTTTCCCTACCACTGAAGTCAAACTATCTGGTCTGTAGTTTCCTGCCTCTGCCCTGCTCCCACTTTTGTGAAGTGAAATCACATTCACCCTCCTCCAGTCCTCAGGTACCACCCCATCCTCCCATGATTTGTTAAAGAGAGTAGTCAGTGGTGTTACTAGTTATACCCTTAGTTCTTTTAGAATTCTTTGGTGAATCCCATCAGGCTCAATTGCTTTGTCCACCCTCAGTTTCAAGAGTTCTTTCAAAACCCTTTCTTCTGTGAATGGACTGGTATCGACCCCCCTATTCAGAGTTTCTCTCTTGTTTGGTTTAGGTACCTGCCCCTCCTCTTCTGTTGTGAATACTGAACAGAAATATTTGTTCAGTATCCCTGCTTTTTCACTGTCACCCTCTGCCCACATTCCTTCCCCTTTATTAAGTCTCTGTATCCCTCCCTTGGTCTTTCTTCACTCCCTAATGTACCTATAAAAGGTTTTATCCCACTTCTTAACAGAGTTGGCTATCTTTTCCTCAGTTTGTGCCTTTGCTATTCTGACTGCCTTCCCTGCCTCCTTCTGCTTTAACTGATATAGTTCTCTGTCATGCTCCTTCTGTGTTTCCATATATTTCCTGAATGCTATCCTTTTCTCCTTAACCATCCTTGCCTCCTCTTTTGAGAACCATAGTGTTTTTTTCCTTCATTTTGTTTTGTTGATTTGCTTCACACAAAGGCTTGTTGCCTCTACGATGGCTGTTTTGATTATTCCCCATTGTTCCTCCACCCTTCCTTCTTTCCCATTTGCTAGTGCTTTTCTGAGGCACTCTCTCATTTTCCCAAAGTCAGCCTTCCTAAAGTCCAATACTCTTGTTTTTGTATGGCTTGACTCTATGGCTGCATTTATTGTGAACCACACTGTTTGGTGGTCACTTGTTCCAGAAGGCTACCCACTTCTAAATCTGAGATTCTTTCTCCTTCCCCATTTGAGAGTACCAGGTCTAAGATTGCTCCCTCCCAAGTGGGTTCCAACACTAACTGTCTGAGGCATGCCCCCTGTAGGGCATCAAGAATGACCCTGCTCTTGGATGTGCCTGCAGCAAAGGTACTCCAGTTAACATCTGGCATATTCAGGTCCCCCATCAACAATATCTCCCCTTTTTCTGCCATTTTAAGGATGCCTTCTATCATTTCCTTGTCCATTTCCTCCCCCCTGAGATAGGGGTCTGTACACAACCCCCTTGCAGATTGTGATGCCATTTCCTGTCTCCAGGGTAACCCATAGTGACTCATCAACCTCCTGTTTACTCTTTAGTTCTGTTGCTTTAATCCCTTCCCTTATATAGAGCGCTACTCCTCCTTCTGGTTTACCCACCCTGTCCCTCCTGTAGACTGTGTATCCTGGTATGTTGACATCCCAGTCATGGTTCTCTGTGTACCATGTTTCAGTGATTGCCACAATATCAATGCATCCCTCTTCCATCAAGGCCGCTAGTTCAGGGAGCTGTTGCACAGACTGCGGGCATTGGTACTCATCCCCTTCCATTTATTTTTTATGGCCTTACACCTTTTAGCCCCATCCCTGTCCTTAGTGCCTTTTTCTGCATTTACACCTGTCCTGCTCCATACTGACTTCTCTACCTTGGTGTTTACCTCTCTAACTACTGTGTTTTGTTGGGGAAGGCCAGGATTTCCCTGCTCCTTTTCAGTGCCTCCCCCCTTGGCTAGTTTAAATGCTTGCCAATGAAACATTTAAACCTGTCACCTTGGATTCTGGTCCCCCCCAGACAGATGCAGACCATCATGCCAGTATAAGCCTGCATCCCTCCAGGTGGCTCCCCAGTCCCCAATGAAGCCAAAACCCTGAGCTCCACACCAGTTTTTCAACCATTCATTGAATCCCATGATGCAGAATACCTTAGCATCATCCTTGCCATAGAGAGTCAGCACCTCTGAGAAGGTTACCGTACATGCTACTTGTCTAAGGACCCTCTCCAACTCCACATACTCCTCTTGCACCACTCTGATACCATTCACAGCCAGGTCATTTTTCCCTAGATGGACAATGACATCCAGCTCCCTCCCTCATGCAACTGCTCCCATGATCCTGAGGATTCACTTCCTGTCCCTCTGAGCCATGGCACAAGGCAGGCACCTTACTTCCCTATCCCCTTCCTCCCCCACCTCTACCCCCTAATGATCGAGTCCCCCACCAGGAATTCAGGAGTTGTTTCCTTCCCCTGTGGGATCTTGTTCCACCCTCCTGTGGGTCTCCTTTGTGGAGGTTCCCAGCATCCTCCTTGGTCTCCACTGCAGTTGCCTCCATAGAGGAACAACTCTTTGCCAGAACAGCATATGAATTGTGGAGAGGTACAACTGGAGGGATGCACCACTGTTCCACCACCCTCTCCCTCCCTGAGCCCACCTTGGTCCAATCACTCCTCTTTCTTGGCAATCTCTGAGGTAACGGTGGTGGCCCTGGTGGTCTCTGGGTGGGGGAAGAGGTTTCACGAATCCTAGCTAGGTCAGATTGGAGATGGGCAACCTCCTCCCTCAGACCAGAGAGGTGCCTGCAAACAGGGCAGCATCACAACCTCCAGAATGTCTCCCAGAACACTGCTGCCCCACAGCCATTGCACTGCACCACTCCCATCTTGACTTATTTTGTGTCCCCTCTCCTGTTGCTTTGTATGCTTACTGTCTCCTCCTCTATATACAGTATTTTTACACTTACTTTCCTACTGCCTATGTGCCCTTACAGCTCTTGCCCTTCCTGTTTTGGGACAGGAACTCCCTGTAGTCTTCAGTAGTCTCCTTCTTCCGTGCTTGTATTCAGACCTCCAGCAGCCGGGGGGGTGGGGAGAAAGAGTTATTTTTTTAGGTTCCTTCAAGGTTGATGAAACTAATGTGTCTCAGTGATCCTTCCCTTCCCTTCCTACTGCCAAACAGGAAGTTCCTGTTGTCAGTCAAATCCAGTGGCTATAAAAGTAGAACTGGCTTAGGGTGGGAAGAAGGGTAAGTAGTAAAAAATATGTAGTTCTAGACTGCTGTTTCTTGCTCTGAAACCAAAGTTCTCCTCTTTCAAAAACAATTCAGGGAGAAGAAAAGAACAGTTACCTTCCACAACAGTTGATCTTCAAGAGAATCTCCTTCATTGGACCATACCTCTGAAACTGTAAGATGTTAGCATCAGGACCAGTTGAAAACGTTTGCTAGCCAGGATCCATTTACAATGACATGCAACATCAACATGAGCAGCACCATCATTCTTCAGTTCCCTGTTGGAGACAAGTTGAGAGGATATCTGACCAGGAGGAATGAACCAGGAGACAAAACCAGGACCAGGACCATTTGGAGTTGCATGAGAGTGGTAAGAAAAACAAAAGGCACTACTGTATATCTAACTTCAGTAGGGCAACAGATATCTCTGCAAGCAACTACATCAATCAGAATGGGACTATGGGGTAAGGGGGGATCGATGTGCCTTGGCCCAATGGAAGAGATTCTCTTGAAAAGCTACTTTTATGGTAATGACCTTTCTTCATCAGTGATATCTCCTCCACTGGGCCACAGCTTTGGAATGATTCATAAGCAGCACACAAAGTACCCAGGGAGGGGTCAGTGTCTGATATGATATCAGGACAGGAGGCCTTGCAGTACCACAAGGCCAAAGACAGAATGCTTATGAGAGACAATGTCTAGACTGTAATGCTTAATAAAAGTATGCACAGTACACCACGTGGCTGCAGCACAAATGATTTTGGAAACAGATAACAGAAGTGGCCATGCCATGAGTTGAGTGGCCATGAACAGAACAAGGAGGAAGCTTGTTACTCAGCTTCCAATAACTGAAAACAATACAGTTCACCAGCCATTTCAACACTCACTATTTAGATAGAGAAACATCCTCCTTCCCAGTGGCAAATTAAACAAAAACTTAGAGGATTTTCTGCAGTCCTTAGTGCAATCAAGATAGATATGTAATGTTCTATGTACATGAAGAGTATGCAGCAATGCTTCCACTTTGTTAACATGCTCAGCATAATACATAGGAAGGCGAATGGTCTGATTCAGTGTGAAGTCAGGCACTACTTTCAGTAGAAATCATAGTAGTAGTTGATGTTTTTATTTCTTTATCATGCCCTTTCCTAGAGACTCAGGGTACTAGTACAACAAAATAGAGCTAGCAACAAATGCAAACACATAAATACAATATCTTAATTAATAAATACAAACAAAATCACAATATGCTATAATACAATTGTCAGTGACTATCTAAAATCATACTGGCATGAACGCTTATTAACTCTTGCTGTAATGACCATTAGGAACTCTCACTTTCACTCTCCATAGACCTGTGCTAATAAATGGGTTTTAAGCCCCCTTTTAATGGTCTCCACCAAGGAGGTCTCCCTCAGGACCCTCAGGAGCAAATTCAAAAAACTCAGACACACAAACTCAAAGGACTAGTCGCCTGAAGTTTTAAGTCTAGCCTTGGGGACAATGAGGAGGCCTTCCTCAGTGTAGCAGAGGGGGTGTGCAGGCATGTAAGGGTGCAAGAGATCACTCAGGTAACCCAGACCCGACCGTTTAGGGCCCTATAAGTTAGTAACCCAATTTTGTAGGAGATATGCCACATAACTGGCAGCCAGTGCAGTTCAGGCAGTGTCAAGAGTGTTGTAGAGGGGTAGGTTAGGAAGCATAGGTAAACCAAGAAAAGTTATAAAATTTGCAAATAACATTTTATTATTATAACAATAGAATACAAAAATAAAATTGTGCAGGATAGCTCTTCATACAGGCAGTTCAAACAAACAGAAGTCCTTCATCTGAGAGTCTCTTTATAATGTCCTGCTCTGTCTATCTATCCAGATAAAACATTGCTCTCTTTATATGAGATGTCTTTGCCTGACAGTTTAACCTCTGCATCCTGTTTTTGTAAGTTTCATCTCCTGTTTTTCATAAAATGCATCGAGACTTTTTTCATTGACCTTCCTGTCACCAGCCTGAAGAGTACATTGGCCTTATTAGCAGGTGCAACCAATTAAGACATCCTCTCCCAGAGCTAGCTTACTATTAATAATTCTGCAAACAAGCTTGTGGAGGTCAAAATACAGCTCAAGGTTAACCCCTTGTATTACAGATTACCATGTTTAAAAGAAATCCAACTAGCTTTCTGCATTCAACAGTATAATTATATACATTTGCAAACCAGGAGATCCCAGTTTCACATTATATATATCTCTATTTATTATTTTTTTTAACCACAGAGAAGCGAGGGAAGAAAGAAAGAAAGAAAGAAAGAAAGAAAGGAAGGAAGAAAGAAAGAAATAATTAGAAACAGTAAGTGAAGAAAGGGAGATAACAGCAGGAATTGTGGGACTATGAGAGTGGCCAATTCCTACATGCCACAAAGAAAATTTGACTGAGCAATCAGACAGGCAAGAGACAGACAAGTGACAGAATTGGACAAGACAGAATGGATCCTTGTTTTTAACTCTCTCTCTCTCTCTGCATAACAAATGGGACAGGGTCTTACCCAATCCTGACACAGAGGAGATATGATTCGAGCTTGAAAGACTGGTCAACAACCTAGCAGCTGTGTTCTGTAAAAACTGCAGATGCTGCAATTTACCTCCACTGACTTCAAGGTATAGAGTCTTATAGTAGTCCAGCCACGAGGTTACAAAAGCATGTACCAGTGAGGATAAGTCCTCCAGGGGGTTAAGGGATTGAATCCAGCTGATGTTCTTAAGATGGTAAAAGCCATTCCAGACTACTGTCAATGCCTCAAGTGCCAGCCCCTCATCCAGAATGATTCCCAGATTCCTCACCTTTAAAGCAGCCAAAATCCTAGAGGTGCTGAACCAAAGCCCTGTCTCTCTCTTGGCAGCTGCCAAGTCTGCCATCTGACACAGCTCAGCCACCAGTAATTCAGTTTTATCTGGGTTGAGTCTCAGCCACCTCAATGACATCCAGTCCTGGATCTCAGCCAGGCACTTACTCAGCATATCCACTCTGTCACAAGTCTTGGGTACAAAAGACAGATAGAGCTGAGTATTATCTGCATAGCAATGAAACCCAACTCCATACTGTCTAATGATCATACCCAGGGGCAGCATATACACCGCAAACACCATGGGCAAGAGGACTGACCCTTGTGGTACACCACATTGCAGGTCCATTGGGAGCAAGGAAAAACTTCCCATAAATACCCTCTGTTTACTGCCCTTGACATAGGACTCAAACCAGCAGATGACTTTGCCAGTGAGTCCTACATACTCCCTGAGTTGATCTAATAAAGGCCCATGATCCACGGGTCAAATGCCAAGGAGAGATTGAAGAGGACAAGATTTGGCCACTCTCTTCTATCTCTTACCCTGAACATATTGTTATGCACCATGAGCAACACTGTCTTTGTGCTGTGCCTTGACCTAAAACCAGACTAGAGAAGCTCATAGATGCCAAAGGCTGGGTGGTGTGCCTTAAGTTGCAATGCAACCACCTTCTCAATAACTTTGTCTAAGAAAGGCAAGTTAGAGACAGGTCAGTAATTCACCAAGGTGTCCTGGGTCCAGCAATGGCTTTTTTAAGAGGGCCTTCACCAATCCATTTTCAATGCAGATGGGAAAGTTCCCTCTAACAATGAACACCATATAATCTCAGCAAACACCGTGCCCACCTGCCCTACATGAGCTCACTAGTAGTGGGGTTGGACCTAGATCCAGTTTGTAAAATGATGGTCACAACTCTGAGATCACCTCCCCAACCTTATCCATCACTATTCTTGATGTCCTACTGGGGGCATGCCTCAGACAGCTAGTGTTGGAACCCACTTGGGAGGGAGCAATCTTAGACCTGGTACTCTCAAATGGGGATGGAGAGAGGATCTCAGATCTAGAAGTGGGTAGCCATCTGGGAACAAGTGACCACCAAACAGTGTGGTTCACGATAAACTCAGCTACAGAGTCAAGCCATACAGAATTGAAGGTACTGAACTTCAGGAGGGCTGACTTTGGCAAGATGGGAGAGTGCCTTAGAAAAGCACTAGCAAACAGGCTAGAAGGAGGGGTGGAGCAACAATGGGGAAACATCAAAACTGCCATCACAGAGGCAACAAGCCTTTGTGTGAAGCAAATAAACAAATCAAAATAAAAGAAAAAGTGACTATGGTTCTCAAAAGAGGTGGCGGGGAAGGTTAGGGAGAAAAAGATAGCATTTAGGAAGTATAAGGAAACACAGAAGGAGCAGGACAGAGAACTGTACCAGTTAAGAAGAAAGCAGGCAGGGAAGTCAGAATAGCAAAGGTCCAAACTGAGGAAAAGATAGCCAACTCAGTTAAGAAGGGGGATAAAACCTTTTATAGGTACATCAGGGAGAGTAGAAAGACAAAGGGAGGAAGGGATAGTGAGGCTGAATAGAAAGGACGGTGGGTGGGCAGAGAGGGACAGTGAAAAAGCAGAGATACTGAACAAATACTTCTGCTCAGTATTCATAAAAGAGGAGGAGGGAGAGGTGCCTAATCCAATTAACAGAAGCACTCTCGATAGAGGGTCAAGTTTCAAGTTCAAGTTTATTGTAGGAAAACTCCGTTGAGCAAGCTCGTTCACAAGGAGGTCCTTTGACACAGACAGGTAGTTACAGATTGCATAATTGAAAAAATAGTACAAAGTCAAGTACAGAATTATTGGCAAGCATTAACATGTTGCATAAAACTGACAATGACAGAAAAATGCAAGTACAGAAAAAAGGTACAATGTGCTTGTTTTGGAGTATCAAGGCAGCTAATTTCTAGGTAAGTAAGAGGAAGCAGAGGGCTAAGGTTAGAGCAATGAGCTAGGATTTAGAAGTAGCTGCACATATCTTTTATTTTTGCTGCAGCCAACCTTTTAAATAGGCTGACAGGGACAGTACCAGGAAGCTTCAGTACACCTTGGAGCTGTTTCCAGTTAGTTGGGAGTTTGCTCGACATGGCCCGCTTGCTGAGTAAGGTGCAAGTTCTCGGTACATCGAGGAGGAGGAGGTCATTTTTCCTAAGAGAGTAGGCACTATGAGAAATATGGAAAAGGGTTGTGAGATAGTTCAGAAACTTGTTCAGGAGTAGCTTAAGAGTCCAGATACCAGCATGAAGCATGCATCTAGTTGATAGTGATGTCCAGCCAGCAGCTAGGTACAAATCACAATGATGGGTTCAGTAGGGTAGGTTTGTCATGAACGGTATGGTGCGGTGGTAGAGGACGTCTAGTTTGTTGAGTCCTGAGGCTGCTGTGGAGGAACAGATTAGATCTCCATAGTCGAGTAGTGGCAAGAAAGTAGCCTGGACCAGCCTAGTTCTGGTATCCAATGGAAAGAAGGACTTGTTACAGAAGAAGAAACCTAGCCTAATTTTTAGCCTCTTTGCCAGATCGTCGAGGTGGTCATGAAAGGAAAGCTTTTTGTCTAGCCACATACCAAGATATTTGAATTTGGAGGTGATTTCAAGGGGTTCACCTAGGGAGGTAGTGATGAATTCTTTGTGCGTGTTTGCAAGGGAAGTGGAGGTGGTGTTTGGGGCAAAGATCATGGTCTTAGTTTTCTTGGCATTGAGGAGTAGTTTGGCATTGATTAGGTTGATTTCTAATTGTGCAAAGTCAGCTTGGAGTACATCCCTCACTTCAGCCAGTGTAGGGCCTGATGTATACAGTACAGTATCATCAGCAAAGATCCAACGAGCAGCTGATTGCAGGATAAAGAACTGAGGAATGATGGGGCCACCCACAATATATAGTCATCGACATTATACATCATCGTAGGCAGCCTCAGCTAGTAAATTTTTACAAGCTGTCCAGATGCCGATGCCTTTACAATTCAAAAGGTGTGGCCCAATGGAGGAGATATCATTGATAAAGATTCAATAATAACATGAAGTCAACTTCCCAATGCAGTAAGGCCTATAAAAAGGTAAATAAAATGCAGGAGTGTATTAGGTGAGGATTTACCAGCCACAGAAAGGAGATGATTATGCCATTGTACAGGTTGCTGGTAAGGCCACACCTGAAGTACTGTGCACAGTTCTGATGGCCACCTCAAAAAAACACAGAAACAAATTGGAGACAATACAGCATGGGGCACCCAAGATGATACAGGAGAAGCAGGGGAATACTTACCAGGACTCCTTTGAGTGCCTAAATATGTACTCCCTGGAAGACAGAAGGGAATTTTGGAACACAATAGAGACATGCAAATAGCTGCAGGGGTGCAGAAAGGTAGACAACGTGGAGCTGTCCCAGCTGACAGAGGTTCATCCACGAGGAGGCACAATTTAAAGCTAGTGGGAGTGGGAGTTCAGGAATATATCAGGAAGTACTTTTTCATGGAGCGGGTAGTGGATATGTGGCCTAGTCTATCAAGTGAAGTAGTTAATACAAAATCCATTGCTGGGATTAAAAACTGATGGAATGGCTACAGAATGATTATGTACCAGGGAAGAGTGTGGAGCACCTGGAAGATGTGGGGGATAAAGGAAAGAGCCATCTCAGGGTAGCACCTGGTAGAGTTTCATGGCAAAACACTAGCCAGAAAATATGCACAGGAGAGGCTTAGATGCCACCAGTGGAACATGCAGTCTGCCTTGCTTGGAACAGAAACAGCAAGGAGGAGGTACACAACACAAAAAGCATAAACTTGAAGCAGAATGCAAAACACAGTATCTAAGAAATGTATTTACTAAATGGAATCAGAGAGAGTCAATATGCTGAGGTGTCAGATTCTTGGCTGCCTGTTTGTTCCTGAGTTGTGACTCCACTAGTGTAATAAATTTCTTAGCTCCTGTGGCCTGCCTTTTGCTTTCTAGTTTATGCTTCATGTTTTGGCACTGCCATCCTAGGGTTCCAGAGCAGAATGGATAGGTTCAAAGTCATTTTCTGCACTTACATTTCTATGTTTCTAACCCTCACCATATTATAAAGAAAATATCTGGTCAATCCTGTCCCAAAACCCTCTACCAATATGTTTTATATTACTGGGGAGGGAGGCTGGATTGACCTGACAGAATGATTTGTCTTACTAAGGTATATGGAGTGTACCCTTAGCTAAGTCCCCAAAGAGGAGGATTAGCTCAGCCCAATATTGCAAAGGCAATTTAGGGACTATGCCCACCTTGGGACAGAGGGATCAACATAAATTCTACATTTAGGTGGTGGGGAATCAAAATAGCTGTGCATAGTGACCAGCACAACTATATATACTCATGCATAAGTCTGGTTTTTAAAGCTAAAAATATGACCTCATGATTGGTGGTCCACTTATCTGACAGGCTGACCATGTGTATCTGTGGAATTACAATAGTAAACCATTTTTGCAACTTTGTAAACTAATTTTGCATCCAGTTTAGTGTGTGATGTTGGTCACAAAAAAGTTTTTCCATCCAATCTGGGCAGCAAAATAATGTCTGTAATTTTTCTAAAATCGACACAGGAAAAAGGGGTCAACTTATATGTGAGATTGACTTATAGGTGCATATATATGTTAATACTCTCTTTGCTATCCATGCAGAGTGCACAGTAAGGTGATTATTGTGAATATTAAGTTGAAATACTCATTGGAGCAAATGTTGAAGTGTTCAGTCAGGCCAAACTACAGGGCTGCCAGTCAGGGATTACAGGTAACAGTTTGGGTGGAGCTTCTCTACTGCTTCTGCCTTAACTGGTTTGTAGTGCAACCTTTTTTTCAGTATAATAGTGGAAATCTGATAGATGATAGTGTGCAATATTGGTTTTACTCCAGTGTGTTGAAGTGTATGAATTATGAAAATATTGTTGTTTTAGACAAGTAATTGTTTTCTGATTGACATAATAGTGTAGGTAGACAGGTACATTTTATTTATTATGCACCTTGCCCAAAGGCTCAAGGCATCATAACAAAGTAATAACAAAAGACACAAGCAATAAAACCTTATGCTAGTACATTACATAATAAATAGATACAAAACTAGCTGCAAGATACAGACATATAACCTACTGGACAAATTAGAAATATATTAAGAAATACATCTGCACAACCATAAAACTGTATGTAGAGAGCTGAGAGTTGAGAGGCTGGAAAAGCTATAGTATGCTAGCTGAAAAGGGAACACTTGGTGGAATAACCATTGTAAGACCTGGGTTTGAAACGTAGAGAATAATTTAAACTGGCACATGCATTGGCTGCTGACTGTTAATGAGTGCAACGCTTATTTTTAGATTGTGTGATCTTTATAGAATTAAACAAGTTAAAACATTGAAGGTTTTTTTGTTGTTGCATTCTTTTTATCAGATTATGTATTTGAATTATATAAACTGATTTTTGCTTACGGTTTATTGGCTTTACTTAATGCTAAAAGGAATTTCAATGTCTTACTTAACTCTGGAAACTGTAGTTTTCCATCTTATATCCTGTAATCTAAATTTTATTTATTTATTTATTTTAGTCTTTGGTAACTGAGTAAGGCCCACTAGGAACACGTGCCTGTTTTCAGGGGCAACCTGGGAGCACTGGGGAGGTTAAATTAATTGCTCACACAGTATGCAAGTAGAGGTGGGAATGAAACCCAGGTCTTCTGGATGTACCAAGCTCATTCACAGCTTGTTACTCTAACCTCTAGGCTATACTGCCAGCCCATCACACCAAAGGCATCCCAATAGCTATTAATTGGTTATGGGGTATTGATGTTGGTCCATGTTACAGTGCATCATTGCAGTATACATGATGCATGCATAAGGTGGATTGCTATCTGGTTTTGAGAAAGGAAGCAGAAGGATGTGGAGAATAGACACTACTCAGAGTGGACAGAGAAAGAGGGTGAGAGAGAGAGAGAGAGAAAGAGGTACCCAGCCATGTACCTCAGGGACTATGGTCAGGGCTCCTGACATTCAAATGATTCAGCAATGATCTGGATGCTGGGGTATCCAGCAGGTTGCTTAATTTGCTGAGACATAGCTGGCCAGACTGGTGGACTCCCTTGAGAATGACGACAAACCTATGGAGGACCTGAATATGCTGGACAACTGATCAGACTCCTAAAGTCTTTTACTTTATGTAGCCAAATGCAAGGTACAGTACTTGAAGAGATAAATCACTGAAACATCCCAAGTACTATAGGGGGCTTGATTGTTGTATTCATGGAGGAAAAGGTCCTAGGGTCATAATGGACAAGGGGCTGAAGCATGACAAACAGTTCAAAGCTGCTGAACAGAAGGCTTTTAGAATGCTGGGATGCATCAAAAATAGGGTTATCAGCAGAGTACAGTAAGTAATCCTGCCACTGTACAAGGCCCTAGGCAGGCCACACACAGAATATAGCATGTAGGTTTGGGCTTTCCAATTCAAAAAGAACATTGAGGCAATTGTGAGAGTAGAGCACAGGAACACCAGAATCAGTTGTATAAAGGACAAAATGTATACAGAGATGACTGGAGGTCCCTAACGTGTTCACAATCAAAACAAGCATTGGTCAAAGCCTCAGTGTTTGATTGCAAGTTTTGTAGTGAAATTATTATGCTTAGTTGGTGACTCCTGCTTTTACCCATTTTGCAATGTATTTACCTAGCATAGTCCAACTGAGATGTAACATTCCATTTCTAGTATGATCCTGCTTCTATCAATTTTTGGAGCTGGATGGTCTAGAGCACTGGGAGGTTAAGTGATGTGCTCAGGGTCACACAGTGAGTATTTAGCTTTGTCAAGATTTGAATCTGCGTTCTCCCAACTCCTAACAGTGTGTTAACCATTAGACTACACTGCCTGTGGGGTAGTCCAGAAAAGGCCAGCAGTTGTCAGCACAGTTTGACTTCTGTTTTTTCATTTCTATAAAATTTATTTTCTCAGCACATGGCAAATGTAATGTAAGATCACATTTCCAGTGGGGTCCTGCTTCTGTTAGAGGTGGGTGGAATCTGTGAATTTCGAATTTGCTGAAATCTCATAAAATTGTGCAAATTTCACTGCATTTTCTGAAATTCTGACTTTAGTGAAATCCAAATCTTCTGAATGGAGAAGAAGGAAGGGTGGAGCAACAATGGAGAAACATCAAAACTGCCATCACAGAGGCAACAAGCTTTTGTGTGAAGCAAAAAAACAAATCAAAACAAAAGAAAAAGACACTATGGTTCTCAAAAGCGGTGACAGGGAAGGTTAGGGAGAAAAAGATAGCATTTAGAAGTACGAGGAAACACAGAAGGAGCAGGACAGAGAACTCTACCAGTTAAGGCAAAAGGAAGCAGGGAAGGCAGTCAGAATAGCAATGGCCCAAACTGAGGAAAAGATAGCCAACTCAGTTAAGAAGGGGGATAAAACCTTTTATAGGTGCATTAGGGAGTGTAGAACGACAAAGGGAGGGATAGTGATGCTGAATAGAATGGATGATGGGTGGGCAAGAGGGACAGTGAAAAAGCAGGGATACTGAAGGAATACTTCTGCTCAGTAGTCACAAAAGAGGAGGAGGGGGAGGTACCTAATCCAATTAACAGAAGCACTCTGGATAGGGGGTTGATCCCAGTCCTTTCATGGAAGAAAGGGTTCTAAAAGAACTGCTAAAACTGAAGATGAACAAAGCAATGGGACCTGATGGGATTCACCCCAGAATTCTAAAAGAATTAAGTGAGAACTAGTGACACCACAGACTACCCTTTTTAATAAATCATGGGAGGATGGTGTGGTACCTGAGGACTGGAGGAGGGTGGATGTGATTCCTCTTCACAAAAGTGGGAGCAAGACAGAGGCAGGAAACTACAGAATTGTCAGTTTGACCTCTGCAGTAGGGAAAATGATGGAATCACTTGTGAAGGTAAGAACTGTTGAGTACCTAGAGGCCAGTGAGTCACAGGACCCAAGGCAGCATGGGTTCACAGCAGGAAGGCCATGTCAGATTAATCTAATTGATTTATTTGACTGGGTGACCAAAGTAGTAGACCAGGAAGGGGCTGTGGACATTGCCTACCTAGACTTTAGCAAGGCATTTGACACAGTCCCACACAAAAGATTAATAAACAAATTAGCCAGCCTGGGAGTGGGTCTGAGGGTGGTAGCCTGCATAAAACATTGGCTGGACAACAGGACACAGTAGGTAATTGTAAACAGAGTCCACTCTGAAGACAGAGGAGTTACTAGTAGGGTACCACAGGGTCCAGTACTGGTTCCAGTCCTTTTTAATGTCTTTATAAGTGACATTGCAGAGGGACTGGAAGGAAAAGTATGCCTTTTTGCAGATGACACAAAGATCTGCAACAGGGTTGATATACAAGCGGGTGTGGAAAGGAAAAGAAGGAACTTGTCAAGGTTGGAGGAATGATCAGAAGTATGGCAGCTTGGATTCAATGCAAAGAAGTGCAAACTAATGCACCTGGGAAACAAAAACCCAGGGGAAGAGTACACAATGGGGGGGGGGAGGTAGTAACAACAACAAAAATGGAAAGGGACCTGGGGGTAATCACATCAGATGACCTTAAGGTTAGCAAGCAATGTGAGAAGGTAGTAGGGCGGGCTGGTCAATACTGGAATATATAGGGAGAGGCATCACCAGCAGAAAATAGGAAGTTGTTATCCCTCTGTACAGACAGTTGGTGAGACCCCATCTGGAGTACTGCATCCAGTTCTGGAGACCCCATCTCCACAAGGACATAGACAGGATGGAGGCAATCCAGAGGAGGGCAACTAAAATGGTGCAGGGTCTGCAAGAGAAGCCATACGAGGAAAGACTAAAGGAGCTTAATATGTATACCCTTGATGAAAGAAGGGAGAGGGGAGACATGATAGAAACTTTTAAGTACCTCAGTGGATTCAATAAAGTCCAAGAGGGTAGCATCTTTCAGAAAAAGAGATGTGCAAGAACAAGGGTACACAATTTGAAGATAGAGGTGGGAAGGCTCAGGGGCATTGTGAGGAAGTATTTTTTCACAGAGAGGGTGGTGGATGCCTGGAACAGCCTTCCTGAGGAGGTTGTGGGGTCTAAAACTGTGGGAGAATTCAAGAATGCATGAGACAGACATAAGGCAGTTCTTGTGGGGGGTAGGAAGAAATAGGCTGTTGGTTAACTAGGATCTGCAGCTTGTCCAGTAGATAGGGAAATTGGCAGACTAGGTGGGCCAAGCTGTCCTTATCTGCCATCAGAATCTATGTTCCTAAGTTCTTATGAATGTGTTTGGCAAATTTTTGCCACGTTCTGTGAACTTTTCTGGTTGAATTGCAGAATAATACACATAAACTATGGAATGACAGTTCTGAGGAATTTCATTCCACAGTTTAATATATCAATCCGCATTCCGCAGTTCAGTGATCAGTTCTGCAGAATTTCTTTCTGCAATATAATACAGTAAAATGACATACTATAATATAGCATCCAGAACCAGCTTTCAGAGAGGTGTTTGTCTTTGGGTATTCACTGCCACCAGTTGGGTTAACCCAGCACCGGGCTCCCACTTGCACAGAACTTGGAGGTCAAACCTGCAATTGCACAGATCAAAGCCAGGTAGTGTGACTCTCGGGTGGCGGATGCTAAACAGAGTTTGCCTCAGCCAGTAGAAACCATACAGTACCTTAGAAATAATTCAACTCACAGCCACAACTGCTGAGTAAATAAATAGCTCTTTACTTAACAGAATGTCAAAGGTTACATTACAGTTTGTTATAATATAGTATGTCATTTTACTGCATTAGACCTTGGAAAGAAAGAGGGAGTGAAATAAAATGAAGAGAAAAGGTACATTTACAGGAAATCTTGTAGGTATCCTGTCCAGGTTGATGCTGTACCAATAGTATGCACCGAGATAAACCCATGAACTTTGCCATGGACAAGAAACTGAGTCATTTATTTCTGACATTGCAGGTAGTCCCAGTGCTTAAGTATGTCACTGGGGACAAGGGGCAGATCTGAAAATAGTTATGGGAAACAGCAAACTCTTGCTTACCCACATCCAAAATCTTAGCCTCCTTACTGAACTGAAGAGGTCAGTAAATGAGATATCAGAGGGTGTCACCTTCCCTCTATAGCTCGATCTAGCTGTTGTTGTAGAGAAGGGTGTACTAATGGATAACTCAAAATCAGCAGTTCAGGAATGCCAATGAGGCTCATTTAAGCCTGTCTCCATCATTATATGCTGAGAATGGAGTCACTTCAAACCAGGAGAAGGGGAACAGTTAAGCTCAGTGTATGCAGGTCAGAGTGCACAGCTCCCTCCAGTTGCCTGTTGAAAGGCATGGGCAGCAGATTTAAGAATGTGCCAACTGTAGGGGGCTGGTGGGGGAGGGAGAGATGCCTAAATAATCCTGTGGGACACTGGGTCTTATTAAAACATATTTACATTTCAGGCTGGGTGGACAGTGGGGGCAGCTAACAGCCTCAAGCCTAGTCACACTCCTTCTACTCCTGTGGATTTACTTCAGTTTAGGTATACTAGAGATTAAGAAGTATGAAGTTTTGTTCTGTAGCATCAGTTCACACTCACTTGCGGGGAGGAGTTCACCCAATTACTCCAGAGCCTCAGTCCCTGGAGCCACGCAGAGCTGACAAGCCAGGTTTGTTTACTCAAAGGAATTGTATCAGCATATAGTTGCCACGTAATTTTGCTAGTCATAGAGTCTGAGTGAGGGAGACATCATCAGCCCCCCCCCCACACACAATGTGATGTTCTCCAATTCCCTGCTCCCCCACCTTTGAGCTTGCTAGAATTACCCATCTGTTACAGCCATAAGAAGAGAGGTAAGTTGTGGTCTGGTCTCTGTGGAACATCTTGAGCTGCTCCACAATGCTGGCCATGGTGACTAGTCTGTTCCACTTGTTCTCTCAACTACTGTAAGGAGGGTGGTGATTGCCTTTGAACTAGTGCAGTGGATGGCTAGAAAGGTTCCAGAGAACCTTAGTATAATACATTAATCCACAGTTCATCAAATTCAGTCAGTTCATACATCCACTTTGCAGTTCAGTGACTCTCACTGAACTACGGAATGAATGTATGATTTGTGGATTAATGCATTAATCTACAAAAAGAAATTCTGCAGAACTGATCACTGACAGTGATCATACATACATACAAATCATTGCACCATTGTAAGTCCGAATTTCTGTAAAAGTTGCCAAAGTGCATTCCAAAATTTTTCAGAAACGAAATTCCAACTTTCAGGGTACTTCCACTGACAGAACTTTATTTTTGCACAGCACTAGCTTCTAACCATTTTCACAGCTGGTTGGAGTGGAGCACTAGGAGGTTAAGTGACTTGCTCAGGGTCATGCAGTGAGTATGTGGCTGTAACGGTTTTTGAACTTGCAACCTCCCAATTCCCAATAGTGCTATAACCAGAGGAACACTTTGTTCTCACTGCCTGCAGAGGAGGCATTTTATTTTATTGTTTATTGTTTACAGTTTATTCTCCTATGGTAGACCAGCTATGCTGGAACATCTCATTCCCAGTGGTGCCCTGTTTTTACCCACTTGTACAATGTATTTATCAAAAACAGTCCAGCTGAGATATAATATCACATTTTCAGTGGGGTCCTGCTTCTACCAATTTCTGTAGCTAGGTGGATAGGAACACTAGAAGATCCATGCCATGCCACCCCCATGCCTGATTCCCATGCCCTCAGTAAATACATCATCCCTTGTAGTCTAGTGCCCCCCCATCCCCATGCCCAGTAAATAATAGCATCCCTCGTGGTCTAGTGGGCCACCCTCCCCTTGATTCCCAGGCAAATGATTAAATATTCTCCCTGACAGTCTAGTGGACCCCCTCTTTGTCGATTCTCAAGCTGAATATATAATATAAATCTTGGTAATGTAGTAAGCCCTTCCCCCACTGTGTCCTGAGATGGTGTCCAGTATTTATCCTCCACTCAGGCCATCATCTGCTATCTAGAGTACACAGGTACTGTGAAAATAAAAACTAAGCCTTGAAATAGTCATACTTTCTCTGTGCATGGTTTTAGTTTTATTTTTATATACAATTTTGTTTTAGCCACAAGTGTTTTATTTTAAACACTAATACAACCAAACTTATCATAGTTTCCACCCCCAATGACCACATATGTGGATACTTGTAAACCCACCCAAATTGTGCATGTGCAGTACAACTGTTTTTGGACTGTACCTGTGCCCTGCAGATGGCAGCTGGCTGAAAGCCTCAATTGAGAGTAGAGGGTAAGTGTTGGCCACCATCTTGGGAGACTACCAGAGATGGTATTTCCTAATGGGCACGGGGATCAGGTGAGGGGGGCCCACTAGACTATCATGGATGATCATTTATAATGGGCATTTGGATTGGGAAGGGGTCACTAGACTACCAGGGATGATATTTTTTAATGCTCATGGTGATCAGGGGGAGGAGTTCCACTAGACCTCCAGGAATAATAATTTGTAATGGGCTTGGGATCAGGGGAAGGGGGTCCACTAGACTAGCAGGGTTGATATTTTACAATTGGCATAGGGATCAGGGAAGGGGGTCCCTTAGACTACCATTAATGACATTTTATAATAGGCATGCAGTCAGGGAGAGGGAGGTACTAGGCTACCAGGGTTGATATTTTATAATAGGAATACAGATCAGGAGAAAGGGGCCACTAGACCACCAGTAATGATATTTTATAATAGGCATAAGATCAAGGGGAGGAGGCCCACTAGACTACCAGGGGTGATATTTAATACTCAGTATGGGGATCAGATGGAGGGAGGGTCCACTAGACTGCCAGGGATGACAATTTATAAAGGATAAGAAGATCTGGAAAGAGGGATACCAGTCTATCAAGAATAATATTTTATAATAGGCATAGGAACTAGATGGACACTAAAAGGATAAGAAGTTGAAGTAAACATTGCTGTTTTCCACATAACCAAATGGGGTCACAGGCAGAGGTTACAAGTACTAGCTGCAGTGCAGTTTGAAATCAAAACTGGCTGTGCCAGTTAAACCAAATGGGGGAAGGGATTATAAGTTAAGCTAGAACCACGTTGCAACTTGAAATTGAAAGGCAAGGCCATTTTTATATCTAGGGTACTCTATTCAAAAGCTCAGAGGGTTATACTTGGGGAAATTAGCATAAAAATGTAGCATAATAATAGATAAATTTAGGCAACATATAATTTAAATAAATAATTAGTTAAAAGAGGAGGCCTAATTAAATAAGAAAGTATTCGGGGAACCCTTAAAGGCCTCCACCATGCAGTCACAATGGATGCTGGGGAGAGGGGGGCAAAGGATTCCATTGAATCAGAGCAGTCACTCAAATTGCCCTGTCTCCTACAGCTAAGATGAGATTGAATCACTTTTAACAGGCCCACATCAGCTAAGCGGAGAGGGTGGATAGGGGCATAAGAGAACAGGTGATCTTTCAAGTAATCAGGATCCAGAACATGTCATTAGGCAGATCTTGAAGGTGATGTTTCACGGAACCAACAACCAATGAAAAACTTGCAGAACAAGTATGATGTGGTCCTTTGAGAAGTTCCTGACAACAGCCAACCCAGAGTATTCTGGACCAGCAGCAGATGACGCATCAAACCTCCAGATATCCTTAAGGATAGAGCATTACAGTAGCACAGTTTAAAGGTAACAACGGCATGGACTAACATTGCTAAGTCAGCGGGTGCAAGATGAGTTTTAATCCGGGTGATGTTATGAAGATGAAAAAAAACACTGTGGTCTATGGCTGACACCTATTGTTCCAAGTACAGCATGCAGTCCATATTGACCCCAGATCATTTACTGCACCCACAGTTCAAAGTACATTGCCATTTATTGCTGGTAACAAGGCATCAACGCTAGTTACTGCTGACCCATGCAGATACAGACTGACAGTCATTACTTCTGTCTTACATGGATTGAGGCTCAGCCAGTTGGAGGGCATCCAGTCACCGATCTCCTGTACACACTATCCTAACACTGAGGCCACATTATTATCATCAGGTGTACAAGATCGGCAAATCTATTCTGTGTAGCATCTGCATAGCAGTGAACCCAAGGTACAACTTTCTTATGATCTCACCCAGCAACAGTATTTTGATAACTGTATTTCTTGTATACTGTAACGTATAATGTGATGTATTATGTATTTATTGCTTGTACTTGTTTTGTATTCATGTTACATGTTACAGGTTTTGGGCCCCCTTGAAAATGGGCATATATGCTCTTGAAAAGACAAGAAGCCCTGAGCAAATGCTCTGAGGCAAGGGATATCCTGGAAGTGCATTTGACCATACAAATACATTTCAAAGAGAAACACAATTGCACATACCTCAATAATGAAAAGCATCATGGGAAGCATATGCAGATCCCCATGAAGGAATTTGGACTGGCTGGACTTTAAGCAGAATTGCATGGTGCCAAAAGCCAATGCAACCAGCAACGGTTGAGAACTGCAGACACTGTGAAAATCTTTGACATTTTTGCTGTTGGGTATTTACTGAATAAAAAAATGTAAATACAAATAAAAACATGTACTCAATACACAATATAGATACTAGAATCAAGCCTTGAGGAACCCCACAGTCAAGCAAAGTACAGTAGTTCCAAAGACAGACTTATCCAGAGCTGCCTGCTTGGTTCGTCCAGAAATGTAGAACTCAAACCTGCACAAAACAGTACCGATGAGTCCCACATAGTTCCCCAGGCTATCCAACAACACATGGGGGATCTGATCCCAATAGACTTCCTGAAAAAAAAAGCCTAGAATTCATGGTAATCCATAATTATTTGAATTCAGTAACTATTTTTTTATTCAGAAATGTGGGAAAGCGATGGGGGCCTCGATGGCCCCCATCCTACTCAAATCTATTCATGGGACTCTGGGAGGAGTAAGTCCTATTCAATAACATGGTTAATCTAAACTTGGGAAACATAGTAAAGTGGGAACACTAGATGGATGATTGCCTGTGCATTTGGAGTGGCACTCTAGAGAGTGCCACAGAGTTTATAAAATGGCTCAACCACAGTACTTGTAACTTAAGTTTTACCTCAAAAATGGATAGCAAGGAAACTGATTTTTTAGACATAGTGATGGGTGACAGTCAGTCTGGGGAGATAACAACAAAAGGCTTCAGGAAGCAAACAGCTACAAATTCATTATTGCACAACACTAGTTTACATCCACTGAAGTTAAAAAACGCAATCCCGTATGGGCAAATGATAAGGATTAGTCATACTGTAAGTGCACTAATGATGAGGTTTTCCAGTGCAGGCCACTGAATTGATGGGGAGATTCAGGGAAAGAGGTTACCCTGAATAGGTCCTAGTAACAGCATGTAATGAAGTGAAAGCCATGACACAGGGAGCTCTATAAAAACCTAAATCAGAGGGTGAAGTAAGGAAGGAAAGGAATGAGAGGGGACCCATAAAATGTTCTACCAAATTCAACAGCATAGCAGGACATGTTGGTAACATCATTTGGCATAACTGGAACATTTTGAAGGGTGACAATAAATTGAAGGAGGTTATTGGTGACACCCCTAGAATAACTTTCAGGAAAACAGGTACACTGAAAGATAAACTTGTACACAGCCAGTTTAAAATAAACAAGAGATAAGAAAACACTTGGCTCCCAGTTAGACCAGCAGGGGTCTTTAAATGTCATAAATGCAGTGTCTGCAACCATATGAACTCTGGGACAGAATTTGTGGCCCCTATGTTGGGCAAAAAGGTCCAAATAAGAGAATTCATTTCTTGCACTACAACCTTTGTTGTATATGTGCTATGGTGTGGATGTAACCTATGTTACATAGGAAAAACAACAAATATGCTGAAAGAACGTATACAGGAGAATATACGCTCCATTGTAAACAAAAGGTTAGACACACCTGTTGGCAGACATTTTTTACAAATACTGTACATAATTCAGATGCCAGCTCACTAAAGTATATGGGACTGGAATGTGTACGACCATCCCGGAGAAGAGGGGATAGACAGAACTTATTGTTACAGAAAGAGAGCTATTGGATTTTTTCACTCAACAGTTAGGCCAAATGGCTTGATGATGATTCTTGGGATCTGAAACCCTATCTAAGGAAGAATAAGCATTGAAATTGTTATATATTGGACCCTTCCCCCCCCATCACCTCCGCTTCTCTGTGTGCACTTCTTACAAGTCTATGTGAATGTATTTTATGAATGTCTCATACTATACTGCCATGATGATATGTAAAAAGATAAAAAAGAATGTCTCATATTATGCTGCCATGATGATTTATAAAAAGATAAAAAAATATTTTAAGAGATTAATTTTTTCACTGCTATTTCGATTTTTTATATTTTCTTTTCAAGAGTACATTGAATTATGCGGCTCTTTCAAACTCCGGAGACATGGACCACCAAATGGACTGAATATATCCTGGTATTCAGCAAGTCTTTCTCTTTCCTGCTTTTCTGTTTAAAATCATAGAATCATAGTATCATAGAAATGTGTCGGCAGAAAAGGACACTTTTGCCCATTGAATCTGCCCCTAACCCCCCTCCCTACTTGCCCCCCTTGTCCAGCGATCCTCTCTCATCCCTTGGTCAGCCCCTTGCGTCTGTCCCATGCCCTTGAAACCCTCCACCATTTTGACCCCTACCACCTCCTCCTCTGGTGGACTGTTCCAGGGCTCCACCACCCTCTCAGTGAAGTAACATCCTCCTCACATTGCTCCTAAACCTTCCTCCCTCTAATCGTAGACTATGACTCCTAGTTCTAGCACCTACTTTCCTAGTGAATAAGTTCCCCCCACCTAATTAATCCCCTTCACGTACTTAAACATTTCAGTCATGTCCCACCCTCCCTTCTTGTCTCCAGTAGATACAAATCCAGCTTCTACAACCTCTCCTCATAGGGCCTCCCATTCAACCCATGCACCATCTTGGTGGCCCTTCTCTGAACCCTTTCAATCCCATCTGTGTCCTTGTGTAGGTGAGGTCTCTATAATCGGCCCCCATACTCCAGGTGAGGCCTCACCATGGATTTGTAAAGTGGTATCAGCACCTCCCTCCTCCTGCTTGTTATTCTGCTCCCTATGCATGCCAGCATTCTATTCACTTTCCCCACTGCCTTGCTACATTGTGCCCTCACCTTAAGGTTATCCGAAATTATAATCCCCAGATCCCTCTCCTGCTCAGTTGCCTTAATTATATCCCCCCAGTGCATAATCTGATTGCAGGTTATTCCACCCCATGTGCATTACTGTGCACTTTTTGGCATTGAATTTCAGCTACCAGGTTTCCGACCATCCCCCCAGAAATCTTAGATCTTCCCTCATAGCCTACCCCCCCCCGGGGTGTCCACCCTATTGCAGATCTTTGTATCATCCACAAATAGGTAGATCTTCCCCTGAAGACCCTCCATTATGTCACTGATATAGATGTCAAAGAGGATGGGCACCAGCACCAACCCCTGGAGGACCCCACTCGTCACCCTTGAATGTACCCTATTTACCACCACTCTTGGGCTTCTGTCCTTCAACCACTTCTCCACCCACCTCATTATTTTCTGTCCCACCCCCAAACTTTCCAGCTTATTTACCAGCCTTCTGTGGGGGACAATGTTGAAGGCCTTCCCGAAGAATCTAGATAGGCCACATACACTGCCCCTCCCTGATCTACCACCCTCGTCGCCCAATCAAAAAACTCTATCATGTTCATCTGGCATGACCTCTCTTGTGTGAAGCCATGCTGATGGACATCCTGTAGCCAACTTTCCACCAAGTAGCTAACCACTTTTCTTTGTATATCCCCTCCATCACCTTGCCCACCACCAAGGTGAGGCTGACCGGATAATAATTTCTCGCCTCCTCCCTGCTGCCACTCTTGTGAAGTGGCACAATGTCTTCCCTCTTCCAGTCTTTTGGCACCCATCCCATATCCAGGGACAGGTTAAACAACCTTAGAATTAATTTTTTTAAGAAACAGTGGCACATTAAACCAAATGAATAAGGATGTTGGATCCCATCTACTTTTACTAAAGAAGATCACATTGAAGAGCAATTAGGTTCTAACACCATTTCTGTTTATAAATTACCTTGAAATACCTGCAGGCTTTAGTTTAGCCTCATTTGTTGCTGTAGTTATTAACATTTGAATTAGAAATGTAGTTTTTTTTTTGATATCATAGTTTGTTTTAAATTAATTATGGTTATGGTTTACACTAATATCTATAATGGTCTCTTTAGCCTTATAATGGAGTACTTCTCCTGAAAAAATTCAAAAAGTTACAAAAAAATGTTTGAAATTGCCTAAATTATGCAATTGATAATGTCACAGACTGAAACATATAAAATGAAGCTGTGTTTGATAAGGGCTATGCCCCCTGCGGAAGACTGGTAGCCGAAGTGCTGGGAAAGTGTGTCTACACTGAGTGATCTGCACTAACTCTGTTCTTGATTTGGAATAAATCCATTTATTTAATTTACAATTGAGATGAGTTCATTTCTGTACTGAAGGTCAGAAGTAGTGCTAGTCTTTTGCATATTGGTAGTCGAGGTGAGCTATCCTTACTGAGCACCCTGCTTCCTTCTTGGAGTGCAGGTAACTGGATTCTGGAGCTATACAACGACTCACCATAGTCCATAGTCCACCATGTCAGATACTGACAAGAGATCAAAAAGGACCAAGACTGAACAAAGCCCTTGATCCCTTGTGGTAAGGAGATCTTAAAACACTCTTTCTAAAGCACTCCCACTGCAGTGGCAGGGCCTTAATCCTAAGTGGAGATATTCCTAGATGTTATTTCTTTCCATGTGAGTTTTGAGTTGTGCCACCACCACCTTCTCAATGCCCTTTCCTAAAAATGGAATCTCTGAGACCAGTTTGTAATTCCCCAAATCATCATGGTCCAAAGAATTGTTTTCTTCAGCAGAGGTCTGAACAAGGCCCTTTTCAGAGCTGCTGAAAAACCCCTCCCACAAAGAACACCTGCCAGTCACAATGAAAATTGGCCCCAGGGATTACAGGTAGCTAAGCATCAGCCAGGTAGGCCTGGGGTCCAAAATACTGTAGAGGGGGCTCAGCCCCAAGCAGCCCTGAGGTCACTCAGAGTACCTGCATCTCGATTCTTATCTGCAGCAATCTATCTTGGCAGGAACTCTGACTTTTTCAGAGTGATTTCCCACTGATGCACACTGTAGTGAGTCTTCAGTTCCAACTTGCCATCCTTGGAGTAAGACCTCCACCAAACATGCTTCCTCATTTGCCCCTTAGTCTTAAACCCCCTCAGCTCATCTCAGTACTGTGGCATTCTTAATGGAATGTCATGGGGAGGACAGCCATGATAGGCAGATTGTAACCCTCCACAGCTTTCTCCATACCCTCAGCACAAGTTGTTTTCATGTCTGAGATGCCCAATACCACATGGAGTTTGCGAGGCTTTAGAGCAATATCAGACCATCTCTATGGGGGGGCATTTACACAGTGGGCCCTTCAAAGGACTGATATGGCATGGTGATCCAACCACATGACTGAATTAGTTTGTCCACACTAACATCAAGTCCTGACAAGAAGGCCACGACTAAGATCTGGCAATGTGAGAGGGTAACAGAGGCAACAGCCTGTCTGAGGATCAGTGGTGACATCAACTGAAGGATCTGCAGACCAAAGAGAGAGGCTTCATCATAGATACAGGGACTGAGGTCCCCAGCACTAGTAGTCTGTGGGCCTCTAGCATCTAGTCTATTATGACATCTGCCAGCTCAAGTAGGAACTCACCCTGAAGTAATAACTAAGGATTGCCCTGCACTCCACAACTGACCCACCTCTAAAAGCCAGACATTTGAATGACCGGCAGTTCCTGTGGTGTATGCCATGAAGCCCATAGGTGATCTAAAGAAGATGGCCCCACTGTCTCTGCCCCCACCATGATCACATCGTACGCAGTGCACCATAGAGTATCCAGCCAGTACAGAAGCCTCCAGTACAGGGCTAAAGTCATCATTAGGGCCAACGATTTTCAGGTATTGATGAAATTGTCTCGTTTTTTCCAAAGTTTACATAAAATTGGATAGTATATTCTGCAATTCTGAATAACATTTAACCTGAAATATTACTGTTGTCTCTTTTGTCTTTTTCTATCCATAAATAAAACCTTTGTCACCTTCTATAACAACTATGTTCAATGTAAACACAAATTGCACATACCCCTATAATGCAAAGCATCATGGAAAATGTATGCAAATGCACAGGAATTAATTTGGACTGGCTCAACTTTAAGCAGAATTGTATGGTGCCAAAAGCCTCACAATACAATCAGCAATGGCTGAGAACAGCAGACACAAACATGGGTTTCATCCTCATTTGGACTCATCAGTGTGCCATATCTGTAATGTAGATCTTCTCATTTTATAAGCTGGTTTATTTCAAATGTTTTTAGAGCTATATTGTGCTAATAAAGTACCCTAACTTCAGATAAAACTCAACACTGTTGGCACACTATTTAAATGGTCACAACTTCAAACCTTTGCTCTAGTCCAATTGTTTTTGTTCAGACAGTTTTATACTAGCCTGGTTTCCTGCTTTGGTACAACCTTTAATGTATTCAGTAATTAAGGATATTTTCGAAAAGGAATCAGCTTTTAAAATGAATGTTTAGATTCTACAAAATACATTTGAGGAGACAGTGGATCCACATTTTTCAGCACCTGAATTCTTCAGTCTCTCTCTCTCCCCAAACATAACATTCACATGCACACTTACATATATTTTTAATGCCCATAATAATTTATTTTTAACTGGACTGTAGTAACCAAGTAATTGGAATTGTGTACCATGTGGCACTATATAGAGAATAATATATGGGGTGGTGTGTTTAACGAGATTTTACACACATCCAAGTTGTGGGATGCTACATAAACCCCGAAGGCGAAGTCCGAGGGGTTTATAAAAAGCATCCCACAACGAGGGTGTAAAATCAAGTTTTACACACTATCCTATATTTTATTTTTATAATTGCTGGTGAGCTTTTCTGCCTCAGCAATTATAGAAAATAAAATAAAGTAACAGATTGGTGTTGGCAAAGTCGTGAAACAGTCTGGCTTTTTGAAGTGGTACAGTACAATAACAGTGCTGTGCTTGTCGGGGGTAAAAAGTTAATATTGTAATTTAGATTTCTGTGCTTTTTTTAAAAATATTGACTTACTAGTGAGCAACGGTTGTGACATCCTTCCCAGCTTGGAGAGTCAGCGGCACGCACTCAGTTGCGCAGGCAGCATGGTGATGGGAAAACGTGGCACTCGTTTTCGTTTAATTTTCCTTTTGTTTTGCTGATAGGTGATTTGTTTGTTTGTTTTTTTTTAATAAAAAAATAGAACATTACTGTTTGAATACCAGGAATGGTGAAGTGAGGGGAGTTTGGGGATTTTTCGTTGGAATGTCATAGACAGCGACTGACGCATGAATGGTGCGAGGGGAACGTGGCGCTTATAACGGCAAATTATAACTGGGTTTCGCTATGGGAAAAAGCGCTAGCCAGTAATTATATATAGTTAAAAACTGTTATAGTTTACTGATTATTGGTAAAAAAAAGCAGTGGTAACTATTATATTCAAGATGATCCAGGGCCAGCAGGGCAACTCCTATGAGGAGAGGTTCAAGGGGTTCAACATGTACTCCCTTAAGGACCGAAGTAAGGGATGTGATTGATACCTTCAAATACCTTGCAAGTCCACTAGGAGGAATAGCCTAAAACTGCTAGGGGAAGATTCAAGAGGGAGATGAGGAAGCACTTATTCACCATGAAAGTGGTGACCAAGTGGAATGAGTTGCAAGAGGAGGTGGTCTCCCTGAAAACAGTGGATAGCTTCAAGACAGGATGGGACAGAATGAAGGGGAAAGTTACTGGGAACAGGGGGATGGGGGTACTGAGAGGGGCTGGGGAGATTTGGGGAGAGCAGTAGGTTCCATTGTAGACACAGGGGGGACCTGCAAAATTGAGCAGACAAGACAGACCATGAGGCCTTTATCTGCTGGCATATTTGCATGTTCATATATCTGTAATTATCTGAAATTGCATCTTTTCCATCACCATCATTTTGGAAATTCCCTGTCTGGAAATCACTGGCCCTAATCATCATCCAGCCAGGCCTTTGTAATGCAAGCAAGATTAGCCTAGGAATCAGTGATAAACCCCTCCATCATTGCAATCGTTTGCTAGTGACATTGGGTTACATAGAATGGCTAGAAGGGGACTAGCCACATCAGCTGGACTGATTACCATCCAACAATTAGAATTTGCAGGGCTCTGGTTAATAGAACCAAACAATGAGGATGCCTGTCCTGAATCCAATTTCTTCTAGGGTGTCCCCATGTCCCTACCCTCCTAATCCTACCCTCCCCATCATCAACTCTGCGACACCCTCCTTCCCAGCTAATGCCACACCTCTGGAGGATTCCCAGCTCTGTACATCAACTGATAACTGCCATGGGCAAGGCACTTGGGAACCGTCCGTAAAGGACAGCACTGCCGCAGGTGATCCATGGAGTAGATGTGCTTAAAAGGGACTGTACCTCGACACATAGTGCTTACTCACTGGTGGTGTCGGTATAACTGGATGGAAAGCAAGGAGAGGTTACAAGTTGCATCTGTGGTTCACCTTGCAATCAGAACTGATGGTGCTAGTATAGGAGAGCAAAGGGTAAGGGGAAGTTACAAGTTAAAGCCATGGTATGGCTTCTTTCATGGCTGTCTATATTAGTCCAGTATCGGTCCTTTATCTGTCATTGTTATTTTTGCATTTGTGCAACTTTTGTGAAATAGTGTCAAAATCTGACATAATTTGCCATTGTTATTTTTGCATTTGTGCAACTTTTGTGAAATAGTGTCAAAATCTGGCATAATTTTGAATGGTTTTTTATTCAGATAGCATCATTTTCCCCCAAACTGAGTATTTTTTAAAATGTGATCTTTTAATACTGTGCAATTTCAAGAAAAATTATAGATTTTAAAGCAGCAGTACTAGATAACAAAAATAAAAATTATTTGGTTGGCAGTTAAGACAAACCAAAACATCAATATATATGATTTTCTTTTTTGGTTTATTTCATTCCTGAGGCAAGATAGAGGATTTTGAAGTTCTTAGACGTTATTGGTTCTTTGCCAGGTCCACCATAATAGATGTAAGCATATCAGGATGGTGTTGTGCTGTTGGCAATCAGAAACATGTGCTGACAACACCCTGGCATATCTGCATTATACAAACAGTGGGTGCAGTTGGTATGTGATCTCTGGGGAAAAGATTTTTGAAAGTTGCTGGGGACTGCCATCTTTCTTATAGATCCACACAAATTACAAATGTAATTAAACACAGTCTTAAAAATAACAGATTGAATTTAAAATACCTGAATATAGAATCTAAGATGATCAGGAATACATTACTGCTAAAAAAAGGTAGGATGACAATTTTTGCTGGCTAACTAGTACTGACACTTTAAACTCATTGTTTCAGTTTGAGAAACTGCACTTTATTAATAGAAACTGGTACACTTTCATGAGTAAGCACAAAATGGATTTTTCCAATTTCACCCACCACTAGCCAGCACGTGCCCTGAAGCTCAGTTGTGGTTTATTTAAGGATAATGGGACCTATGCACTAAAGTATGTAAAGGATCTGCTAAAGTGTAGGAAATGTAGTGCGCAGCTATGCAACACTCAAAGCAACTGCAGTACGTGGTATGCGCAAACGTGTGCACAGGACCCATAAGTCTGGAAACAGGACCACAGGGGGCATGTAGCGGACCACACAGTGCACACCAGGCAGGCTAAGCATACACGGACCCTTCCCTTGATCCCACCATATAAGGGCATGTCTACACCATGCACAGTGTTGCGGAAGTGAATAGTGTGTAGAAGCATAACTTGGAGACCATGACAGAGAGTGACATACATGCAGAGGAGCCCACACCACAACCAGCTCTACCCGACGGGGCAGCCCATGGAGGCAGACAGTGTCATGAACTTGTCCGCACCTGAGGCAGTGCACATTCCCATGCAACACACTTCAGCAGTGCCCAAGTGGCACCAATGGACACTGATATACATGCACATTACAGCAAACTGTACAGGGCACAATCCCTGTCCATGATGCCAGAGGTCAATGCACACCTGTGGCTCAACATAGAGGCCAGTGTGAATGCTGCTGGTCCAGAGGCTTGGCCTTTGGCAGTCATAAAGCATAAGAGGTGGGATCTGCATGCAGCAGTAAAGAAAAAGACAGCCGTAGATGCATGGGCATGCCTAGGTATGGGAGGTGGGTCACCCAGCATCGACACACCACTGACCCCACTTGAGAGGATTGTAGTGGACACCCTTACAGAGGTCAGTCTCCATGGGGAAGTCAAAAGCGTAGACACTCTGGAAGGTATATATGCACAGGCATTGTATGGGGACTGTAGGGAATGCACCCCATGTATGGTCTAACAGTTGTGTGTTCCACCCCATAGACCCCAGCATTGATGGATGCACTTTTGCAAGGTCAACAACGCATGGCCAGGACAACACAGCACAGCATCTGGGACACGTTAATGACTGGCAGGATGTTGAAGGCACAGGTGGGTCGCTGGTGCACTCACACAACAGTAACAACCAACTGCAAGGGCCACAGCACAGCTGGCTTAAGATCCACATGTCCCCCAAAGGTACCAAGCAGGATACTAAGACACAGCAGAAGTTGGAGACAGATATCAAAAGCACACAGGCTGGTCAAACCGAGGGGACTCAGATGCCAGTCAAGGTGGTGGAGGGAGGGAGCAGCAGCCAAGTGAGGCAACACACCCCAGGACAACAGGCATGGACTACTGAGGACAGGGTGTTGGGCCACAATCTGTGGGACAGAATGGGCACAGGTAGAAGCCACGGCCATGGGAAGGACAACACCAACCAGCCATGCAGACATTGAGAACGAAGGCCCATCGACACAGGCCAGGGGCCACCCACATACAGTGTGCACCCATGGTATCATGGATGCACAGTACAGATAATTGTGGCAGCTGGAGAAGGACAGACTAGAGGTGCAGAACCACAACACAGAGGCACTGCTGGCCCTGACTGGGAGGTGTGGGCCATGTGGCGCAGGATTGACCAGCTGGCTGACCTCCATGAGAGGCTCGTGAACCACCTGGTTGGAGGAGCAGCACCATATGCCAAGGATTCCACCACCCACACCACATGGCCCACATCGACACCCATGTCACACTTGACATGGTACCCACTGACTGGGAACAGGACAACTAACCATGAGACATGGAGATCACCTTGTTGGAAGGGTTCAGGGTGCATGCACAGACCACATGCACACTACTGGTATACAGGGCATGGACACACAGGGCCATGATATGGCCACCTCACAGGTGGATGTGCACAAACACCCTGACAGCCACAGCACAGCACCCGATAACACCAAGGAGGAACAGCAGATGGTGCCTACATCTGCAGTCATCTGACAATGTGGCGAAGCCCAACATACACCTGATGTCCACACACACACATGAGACCATAACGTCATGCAGCACCACAAACACATAGCAGTATCACACACACACAGAGTAACACAGCATGACATTCCCCACCACACAAACAACCCGGTATACCCTGCCACACCATCGCTGACCACCCCTACACAGTGTAGTACAACAGCCCCCCAATAGCAATACCCCCAACATGCCCCCAGCAATAGCAACACACCCAACATGCTCCCCAAAAGCAAGACACCCAACATGCCTCCCCCATGACATGTCCACCCACCAGAGCATATCGCACCATGTTCCACGCCCCCAGTCTTAGCTGTCCACCCACCTGCCAACGTGGATGGCTCCCTTGGATGGGTGCACTCAGTGCATGCTGTCATCATCACAGACCCACCATGTACAATGGCCAGCACCCCAACATGCCCTGACACAGTGCAGTCCACACCTGCCACACACACATATGCCCCTGCATTGCTGTCCTGCATATGATGGATGCTGCTGTACATGTAACACGGCCATCTGTCATGACACCATGTAGGTATACAGCACTACTGGCACAAAGTGCCCTGAACCAGGGCTTTTCATGCTGCATGCCCACTCAGTGTCTCCTGGCCCCTACCTGTCCACCCTTCATCCACCTCTAGTGGTGCATTCTGCTGGTGCCCCCCCCCCGGCATGGGTACATGGCATTGCATTGCAATATTATGGAACATGGCACATGCGGTGAACACCTTGCATGCTCTTCCCAGTGACAGCAGCATCATTCCACCAGTATGGTCCAGATGCTGGAACTGCATCTTCAGTAGGCCAATGGTCCTCTCAATGATATTCCATGTCTTCTTGTGGGCATGGTTGTATGCCTCCTCCATTGTGATGTGTGACTCCTGGATACCTGTCATTAGTTATGGTTGAAGTGGGTATCTGTTGTCACCTATGCAGGGGACAGAACAATCACAGTACAAGTTCGGTCACTTAACACCTCATAAAGTGACACCAGGCAATTTAAAGACTTGTTTCTTATTTCATTTTATTTTCATAAAACATCAAAGGTGTATAAAAATACCCAGTTTAGCACCTGCCTGACACTTTTCGGACTCACGTCCCTTATCAAAGGCTGAGGCTAAGCAAACAGGACACACCTTAAGTAGTACAAACATCATGACATCATGATGATGTGTAAACTTAAAAATGCATGTGATTGGATCAAAAGAGAAAATTAAAAACAGGTGTCATTCCTTATTGATATTTAAATATAGAGCAATTCACACTATAAAACACCTCGTTAAAACCAAACAGTGAGGGTAGGAAAATAAGGGGAGGGGTTTGGAAAAGGGTGAAATGGGAGGGCTAAGAAGGGAGTGAGGTTATTAGGATGGGGGATAATGGGTGAAGTGAAGAACAAATAAATTGTGCAAAATTCTAATACATAGATATATCCATAAAACAATCTATTTCAGCTTAGTAGCCCATACAAAATATCAAAATTGCAATGACAAAAAAATTCTTGCTATTATAATTCACTTAATTCATTTAAAGCAAGACAGGGGATTCAAAACCAAATGTTACATGCAAGGTCTACCTTCTGTCCTCTAAATAGGGATGTATATCAAAACCTGTATTTAAACCAGGGCTTTGGGTAGCCTTTAGCTGTATAATCCAGTAACTTTCTTGCTTTAGTACCAAATGATTAAAATTTCCCCCCTTAGGATTCTGACTAATCTTGTCAATTGCCATAAAAGAAAATACTGTACATGCTGGCTGTCATTTCTTGCATTCATAGCATGTGCAGCTATTGTGTAGGTTGCATCCCTACTATCTATCGCTCTTATATGTTCTCCCATACGAACTTTGAAGCTTCAAGTAGTTTTTCCAGCACATGTACAAGTTGCTAAATAAACAATACCAGTGGTGTTACAGGTAGTAAGCTCTCTAATATCAAGACTATGTTCAGAATTTACACTTTTAAAATCTCTCCCTGATTTAACATACTTACAGTCCATACAATTTTTACACTGATGGCAACCTTTTACTGTTGTTAAGCCATGTACCATTCTTTCTTTCTTGTAAAATGGCTGTGAACCAGCATGTATTTTAAACTGGGAGCTTTTCTATATGACATTCTAGGGGGTTCTTCAGATAAGGTTTTAAGACCTGAGTCTGCTGTTAAAACATGGCAATGTTTTTTAATGATGTTTTCCACATTAGCAGCATGAACTGAAAATGTTATCATGTAGTTAAACCTCTGATCAGTACTAACCTGTCTCATACTGTTTTGTAACAGATCAAATATTTCCTGTCTCTTAGCAAAGTCCCTTGCTCCTTATATTTTTCTATGATTATAACAGCTGTCTTGTAACCTGTTTGTTAAGACTTCTGCTCCATTTTCAAAGCCCACTTCTGTGCTGCAGTTTCTTCTAACCCTTAGGAACTGCCCTTTTGGGATGTCATCTATGATATGGTGTGGATGGCAACTGGATACCAACAAAAGTGTGTTGCCATCCACCACCTTTATTACATAAAATAACACTCTTTTTTAACATATGTTCAAGCAATTTCATAAGAAAGTCAGTGGAGGGGTTCATGTGAGCTCCTTTTGTATTAAGGAAATGTGCCACTGCATCCATAGCACCTTCATGGGGCACATTAGTGTAGTGCACTTCTATGTCTATCGTAACAAGAAGCAAAAAAACCTTGCTGGTTGAACAGTGAGGTAGCGGAGGTGGTGAGAGCAAAACAAGAGGTGCACCAGAGGTATAGGAGGACAGGGAAGGAAGTGGACAGGAAGGAGCATGCAAGATGATCCAGGGAGGTGACCAGAAAAGTGAGAGAAACCAAGGCCCAGAGGGAGCTGAGATTAGCACGGGGAATTAATGGGGGGAGAAAGACTTTTCCAGATACATCAGGGAGAAAAGGAAGTGCAAGGAGACAATAGTGAGGATAAAAAGGGGTGGGGAGTGGACAGAAAAGGGGGAGGAGCAGGCAGAAGCACTGAATGAATACTTTTGCTCAATGTTCATGGAAGAAAGGGGGGAACCACTACCACCATGGGCTGGGAGGGTGGGGACAGGGGAGAGGAGGCAACAGATGGATGAACTGAGGTAAGTAGAGTCCTAGAGGGACTGAGGGCACTAAAGGTAGACAAGGCACCAGGGCTGGATAGTATCCACCCCAGGGTGCTGAGGGAGATGGCAGAGGTGTTGGCAGAGCTGCTGGCAGATCTGTACAGCACCTCACTGGAGTCGGGATGTGTGCCACTGGACTGGAGGATGGCACATGTAGTACCATTACATAAGAGGGATGAACCGGGTAATTATCATCTGGTAAGTCTCACCTCCATAGTGTGCAAACGCATGGAAATGATACTAAAGGAAAGACTGGTATTGTACCTGGAGTACAATGACCTCCAGGATGTGAGGCAGTATGGGTTCATTTCAGGGAAGTCTTGTCAAACCAACCTGATACAATACTATGACTGGGTGACAGGTGAGCTGTATAAGGGTCATGCGGTGGATGTTCTTTACTTGGACTTCAGCAAGGCCTTTGATTCTGTGCCTCATGGGCAGCTTGGGGAAAGCAAACTGGTGTAGGGGCAAAAATGAACTGGATTACAAGCTGGCTGAGAGGGAGGCTGTAACAGATGGTGGTGAGAGGGGAGCTCTCAACTCCAAGGCCGGTGATGAGTGGGGTGCCACAGGGCTCTGTTTTGGGGCCAGTATTATTTGGGCTCTTCATATCAGACATTGCACACGGGGTGGAGAGCAAGGTAAGTCTATTCACTATTGACACCAAAATCGGAGCAGTGGTGGATGGAGGGGAGGGATGGAAGTAGCTGCAGGGGGACCTAAGCAAGCTAGAGGAGTGGTCAGAGAGGTGGCAGCTGGGGTTCAATGCAAAGAAGTGTAAGGTTATGTACTTTGGGGTGAAGAACCAAAGAAGAGAATACTGGCTGGGGGGGGTTAATCTGGGGATCACAGAGGAGCAGAAGGACCTGGGGTAATGATAACAGGGACCATGAACAACACTGCCTAGTGCAGGAGAGCAGCTGAAAAAGTGAACAAAATGCTGGGGTGCATAACGAGGGTTTTTTCGTCCAGGCAAAGAGAAGTTATCTTGCTCCTCTACAGGTCACTGGTAAGGCTGCACTTAGAGTATTGTGTGCAGTTTTGGAGGCCATACCTAAAGCATGATATCAGGCTACTGGAGGAGGTGCAGAGGAGGGCAACAAAGATGATATGTGGAATGGAGGGGCGAGACTATGACAGCAGGCTGGGAGACCTGAATATGTACACCCTGGAGGATAGAAGGGACAGAGGAGACATGATAGAGACATTCAAGTATCTGAGGGGAATCAGTAAGGATGGGGCAGATTGGGTCTTTAAGCTGAGAAGGGGGAGGGACACCAGGGGGCATGGGCTAAGAATATAGGGAGGAAGATTTAGGAGGGAAATGAGGAGACACTATTTCACAGAGAGGATGGTAGCAAATTGGAATGCACTACCAGAAAGGGTGGTATCATGTAAATCTGTTAACAGCTTCAAAAGGGCATGGGACAGGGAACTGAGGAGAGTGAGGGTGGGGGAGGTGGGGGTGGCAGTGGGATGACAAAGGCTAGGAGGTGGGGCAGCTGAAAACTAGGGATGCTAGCTGCACATTCGAGCAGCCTTAGATAGACCAGGAGGTCAGTTTCTGCTGGCACATTCGTATGTTAGTATGTACATATGTTCATAACCATTAGGGTATCCTTATCAAATGTTAAATTGTTTAAAATATTCAAAACATCTTTTGTGTCCTTGATATAGGAGGGCAAACTCTCCACAAAGGGTCTAAGAAATGAAAAAATAAAGTTTTTTTTTACTAAAGAAATGTTTTTACAGGTCAAGGGCACTGCAATAGGGACCACTTGTGCCCCCTCCATGGCCAATATCTATATGGGGCTATGGGAAAATGTCCTTGATGCTAATAACTATCCATTTTTTCACAAAATCAGATAATGGTGTAGGTTTATAGATGATGTGATACTGATTTGGAGGAGGAACGAAACTGAATTAAAGGAATTTATATATTTTTGCATGAAACTAACTCAAATTTGAAATGTACTTAGGCATTTAACAAAGGATGTATTTCCTATTTAAATCTGTCCCTTGTGAAAGATATAAATGGAGGAATTTCCAATGATGTTTTTAGGAAGGCAGTGGATGGCAACACACTTTTGTTGGTGTCCAGTGCCAAGAAGGCAGCTGACTAAGGAACTAGAACCTCACTACTAGAGAAGAGGGTCTACAAGGTACATTGGGATCTTCAATTAGAGTGAAAAAACAACAAGAGTTAGTGTGCTTCTCTGAGTTGGGGGACGTGAACTGTTATCATCTTTGCAGTTAGCTAGGTGAGGAGGAGAGCTATAAATTGGCGGGGGTGACTTAGGCAGAAGTAAACCAGGTGTCTGCAATTAAACTTCCCTAGTTAGCTTTTGGCAGAGAGGAATCTTACTAACAGAACAAGGCCAAGAAGGCAGCTGACTAAGGAGCTAGAACTTTACTACTAGACGGTATTGTCCTCCCTTCCTTAGCCAGTTCCACTTTTACAGGCACTGGATTTCACTGACAATAGGAACTTCCTGTTTGGAGCAGGAAGGGAGGAATCACTGAGACACATAAGACTCGCCATCCCTGAAGGAAAAGAATAGTTCTCCCTCCCCTCCCTAGCTGCTGGAGGTCTGACTCTGAGCAAGGAAGGAGGCTACCAAGGAATACAAGAACTTCTTTTCCCAGAACAGGAAGGATGGGATCTGTAAAGCCACAAAGACATTAGAAAGTAGGAAGAAAAAGAAAAAAAACTCTACTTCATGCATTAGGGACAACCTACAGCAGAGACAACCCCAAGGAAGCAGGGAAAGAGAAAGAGAGAGGAAAAGAAAAGAAAAGAAAAGATAACACAGGTGGTATGGATATCTACAGTTGCCATGGGTGTGGAACTTTCATATCCAAAGGACTTCTTTGGAGAGTGGGGCATTGCCCCATCTTCAGGAATCTGCATGAATCAAAGACACAGCTGAATGCAGCATGGAAGGAGATATCTCAGCTGAGGGACATGCTATGTTGGAACAGAGATTGGAATCCACACCCTCATATTCCGCAAAATCAGTCCCCCCCCCAGAAGTCCATTCCCACAGAGAAGAGACAGTCCAAGGGGGTGGAAGGTTGTACAGAAGGGAGGAAGTAAACTCAGCAGGATGGATCAGCTAAACCCTTTCCACGCCATGACCATCCCAACTGCAAACCGTGTTTCACCACCGACAGAGGAAAAGGATCTCAGCCAAGTGGAAGAGGACAACAAACCTGTCAAATGGCCAAGATTGCAACCAGATAAGAATTATGGTGGAGGCAACATAAAGAACAGGAAGGAAAGAAGTAGAAAAGTTATCATCATGGGGGACTTCTTGACCAGGGGGGTAGAGACCCAACTGAGCAAATACGGACGTACAAGGGTGCTAGCCAGATGCCTCCTGGGGGCCTCAGCAAAACATGACACCAACTTTATTGGAAGGATAGTGGAGAAAGAAGGAAAGGACCTTAAGATCCTGGTACACCAGGGGACACACAACCTGGCAGGGCAGTTGGTAGGGGAAGCCAAATGAAACCTAGTTAAACTAAGCGACTGACTGGCCACGCAAATAACCTTCCTGACCTTCTCCAAGGTCCTTCCTATATGCGGCAAGGCATATGGGGCATATATATATATATATATATATATATATATATATATGGGGCACAGAGAAGATCAGGACTAAAGAAATTGAAGAGTTCAATGAGTGGTTATGGAGCTGGCATCAAGAAAGAGACTACCACTTCGTTGGTGCCTGGAGAGACTTCTGGGACAGGAGGTTCTTCAGGTACAATGTACTGCACCTAACAAAGGAAGGAGTAAGAGCACTGGGCCAAACATTTGATGCATGAATTGGGTATTTAAACTAGGGAAGGGGGAGCTGGAGGCAAAGGACCCTATCAAAGACACCCTAGAAGATGGGAACTTAGCCGTAACTCCTTCCAAAACAGGACTTAATCATGGAATGCAAAAAGGGACAAGCAGAAACATGATGGAAGGTAAATGAACACAAATGGAACTGAGACTCAGTAGTATGCCTACTGGAAAGAAACTGGAGGTAAAACACAAGGTGAAGGGAGGAAAAATTAAAAGGACGGTTGACAGACCATGGAAACCAATGTGCATGAACGCTCTCAGACTGGCAAATAAAATCTCAAACCTAATGGCCTTGATGTCAGTGGCTGACTTGGACATTGTTGCTGTGACTGAGACATTGTACACAGGGACCCATGACTGGGATGTAGTTATGGCAGATAACGCTCTGTTCCGAAAAGACAGGGTAGAAAAAAAGGAGGGAGGAGTGGCTATCTATGTTAGGGAAGAAATAAAAGCTACCGAAGTATATGGCATAAGGGAGGTGGGGGAGGCACTGTGGGTCATACTGGAAATGGGGAATGGTACTGCCATTCAGGTAGGTATGCTCTACAGATCTCCGGCACAGGGGGAGGAGTTGTACAATGCACTAGTGGAAATAATCAACAAAATGACAGCAAAAGGGGAGATATTGCTGATGGGAGAATTCAGTTTGCCAGATGTCAACTGGAGCACCCATACTGCAGCCACAACAAGGAGCAGAAACATCCTGGAAGCTCTTCAGGGGGTGAGACTTAGACAGCTAGTGGTAGAACACAAACATGAGGGTGCAATATTGGACCAGGTGCTCACCAACGGAGAAAGGGTGATAGATGTAGAAGTGGGGAGTCACCTGGGATCCAGCAATCACAGTATGGTTTAATGTGAGGCTAGTAGAGGAATCCAGCCACACAAAGGCAAAGGTCATGGATTTCAGAAGGTTGATTCTGCAAAGATGGAGGCATGTCTGAAGAAAACCCTGTGGGGTAGAGTGGGAAAAGAAGATATAGAGGAACAATTGGCACATCTTGAGGGAGCCATAATGGAAGCAATGAGCCTTTATGTTAGGCAAATAAGTACATACAAGCATACAACAAAACAATGAGGAAGAAAAAGCTACTCTGGTTCTCACAGGAGGTGGCAAGGAGGGTGAGGAAAAAAAGACAGCATTCAGAAAATACAAAGAAACACAGTGGGAGGAAGACAGAGGAATATATCTGGAAAAGCTAAAGGAGGTGGGGAAAGCAGTCAGAAAGGCCAAGGCACAGATAGAGGAAAGAATAGCCAAGGCAATTAAAAAAGGAGATAAGGCCTTTTTTTAGATACATTAGAGAGAAGAGAAAAAACAAGGGTGGGATTGTGAGACTGAAAAGGGAAGGGAGGGAGGGGGTCAGCAGAATGGGGCCAGGAAAAAGCAAAAATCCTGAACAAATATTTTTGTTCAGTGTTCACTGTAGAAGGGGAGAGAAAGGGACCACAGCTAGGTGTAAGGAGTACCAAGTGGAGGAGTGTAGATACTGGTCTGTTCACAGTAGAGGGAGTCCTAAATGAATTAGAAAAACTGAAAATAGATAAAGCAATGGGGCTGGACAGAATACATCCCAGAATTCTAAAGGAGCTAGCAGGACCACTGACAGCCTTGTTCAATAAATCATTAGAAACTAGTGTGGTTCCAGCAGACTGGAAGAGGGTGCATGCTGTCCCTCTCCATAAGAGCGGGAGCAAAGAGGAAGCTGGTAACTATAGGCCAGTCAGCCTAATCTCAATGGTAGGAAAACTGATGGAATCATTACTCAAGGAAAGAATTGTGACATACTTTGAATCCAGCAGACAGCAGGATCCGAGACAGCATGGTTTCACAGCTGGCAGGTCTTGCCAAACAAACCTGATAGATTTCTTCGACTGAGTGACAAGGGAGATTGATTAGGAAGAGGCGATAGATGTGGCCTACCTGGATTTTGGCATGGTCTTTGATACCATCCTGCATAAAAGGCTAATAAACAAATTGAACAGCCTGGGAGTCAGATCTGGGGTGGTTAACTGGGTTGGAAATTGGCTGAGTGGTAGGACACAAAGGGTGGTAGTGAACAGAGTTCAGTCCGTTGAAAGGGAGGTGACCAGCAGGGTGCCTCAGGAATTCATGCTAGGCCCAGTCCTCTTTAATGTCTTCATTGGCAACATTATAGAGTGGTTGGAGGGGAAGGTGTGCCTCTTTGCAGATGACACAAAGATCTGCAATAGGGTAGACACACCAGGGGGGAGAAAAGATTGAGAAGGGACCTGGGCAAATGGAAGATTGGTCAAATGTATGGCAGCTGAGATTCAACACAGAGAAGTGCAAAATGATGCACTTAGGTCTTGGGAACCCGAGAGAGGAGTACTCAGTGAGGGGGGGGTACTGTTGGTCAACAAACAGGAGAGTGATATAGGAATAATTACATCTGAGGACCAAAGGGTGGCCAGACAGTTTGACAAGGTGGTTAGAAGGGCCAGTGTGATGTTAGGGTGCATAGGGAGAGGCATCACAAGCAGAAAAAAGGATGCAGTGATGGCACTGTACAGCTCATTAGTGAGACCTTATCTGGAGTACACTGTCCGGTTTTGGAGGCCGCATCTCAGGAAGGACATAGACAGAGTGGAGGCAGTCCAAAGAAGAGCTACAAAAATGGCACAGGGGCTGCATCAGAAGTCAGATGAGAAGAGGCTGAAAGACCTCAATATGTATTCTCTAGAGATGCGAAGAGAGGGGGGGCATGATAGAGAAGTATAAATATCTTAAAGGGATCAATAAGGTACAGGAGGGTAGCATCTTTCAGAAAAGAAGAGGGGCAATAACTAGGGGACATGAGATGAAGTTGGAGGGAGGAAGAATCAGGGGATAATGTGAGGAAGTATTTCTGTACAGAGAGGGTGGTGGATGCTTGGAAAAGCCTCCCCGCAGGGGTGGTAGGTGCAAAAATGGTGAAGGAATTAAAAAATGCATGGGACACCCAAGGGAACACAAGAAAAAGGGAAGAGTAGAAAAGCCACAGCATAAGTTAAAGGTAGAAAAAATGAGCAGACTAGATGGGCCAGGCGTTCTTATCTGCCGAGAGATTCTATGTATCTATGAATCCATGCCACATCATAGATAACATCCTGAAAAGGCAGTTCCTAAGGGTCAGGAGAAACTGGCACACAGAAGTGGGCTTTGAAAATGGAGCAGAAGTTTTAACAAACAGGTTACAAGACAGGGGTTATAATCTTAGAAAAATACAAGAAGCAAGGGACTTTGGTAAGAAACAGTAAAGATCTGATCTGTTACAAAACAGTACGAGACAGGTTAGTACTGATCAGAAGTTTAATTATGTGACAACATTTTCAGTTCATGCTGCTCAGGTCGAAAATATCATTAAAAAACACTGGCGTGTTTTAGCAGCAGACAGGTCTTAAAACCTTATCTACAGAATGCCCTAGAATGTCATATAGAAAAGCTCCCAGTTTAAAGGACATGCTGGTTCACAGCCATTTTACAGAAAGAAAGAATGGTACATGGCTTAACAACAGTAAAGGTTACATAGAAACTTAGACTGTGACATCAGATAAGGACCGCTTAGCCCACCTAGTCTGCCCATTTCCCTACCAACAGGATAAGCTGCAGATCCTATTTAACCAACAGCCTATTTCTTCCTACCCCCCACAAAAATTGCTTTATGTCTGTCCCATACATTCTTGAATTCTCCCACAGTTTTAGACCGCACAACCTCCTCAGGAAGGCTGTTTCATGCGTCCACCACCCTCTCTGTGAAAAAATACTTCCTCACATTGCCCCTGAGCCGTCCCCCCCTTCAAATTGTGTCCCCTTGTTCTTGCACATCTCTTTTTCTGAAAGATGCTACCCTCTTGGACTTTGTTGATTCCACTGAAGTACTTAAAAGTTTCTATCATGTCCCCCAGCCCTCCTTTCTTCAAGGGTATACATATTAAGCTCCTTTAGTCTCTCCTCGTATGGCTTCTGCAGACACTGCACCATTTTAGTAGCCCTCCTCTAGACTGCCTCCATCCTGTCTATGTCCTTGTGGAGATGGAGTCTCCAGAACTGGATGCAGTACTCCAGATGGGGTCTCACCAACTGTCTGTACAGAGGGATAACAACTTCCTGTTTTCTGCTGGTGATGCCTCTCCCTATACATCCCAGTATCCCCCCAGCCCTCCCTACTGCCTTCTCACATTGCTTGCCAACCTTAAGGTCATCTGATATGATTACCCCCAGGTCCCTTTCCATTTTTTGTTGTTACTACCCCCCTCCCCCATTGTGTAATCTTCCGCTGGGTTTTTGTTTCCTAGGTGCATTATTTTGCACTTCTTTGCATTGAATCCAAGCTTCCATATGTCTGACCATTCCTCCAACCTTGCCAAGTCCCTTCTCTTCCTTTCCACGCCTCCTTGTGTATCAACCCTGTTGCAGATCTTTGTGTCATTTGCAAAGAGGCATACTTTTCCTTCCAGTTCCTCTGCAATGTCACTTATAAAGACATTAAAAAGGACTGGACCCAGTACTGAAACCTGCGGTACCCCACTAGTAACCCCTCTTTCTTCAGAGTGGACTTCATTTACAATTACCTTCTGTGTCCTGTTGTCCTGCCAATGTTTTACCCAGGCTACCACCCTGGGACCTACTCCCAAGCTGGTTAATTTGGCTATTAATCTTTTGTGTGGGACTGTGTTAAATGCCTTGCTAAAGTCTAGGTAGACCATATCCACAGCCCCTCCCTGGTCTACTACTTTGGTCACCCAGTCAAAGAAATAAATTAGATTCATCTGACATGACCTTCCCGCTATGAACCCATGCTGCCTTGGGTCCTGTGCCCCACTGGCCTCTAGGTGCTTGGGTCCTGTGCCCCACTGGCCTCTAGGAGAAAAAAATTTATGTATTGCTAGTATGTTAAATTAGGGAGAGATTTTAAAAGTGCAAATTCAGAACATAGTTTTGATATTAGAGAGCTTATTACTTGTAATACCACTGATATGATGTATTTAGCAACTTGTACAAGTGAAGCTTTTTATGTTGGAAAAACTACTTGAAGCTTAAAAGTTTGTATTGCAGAACATACTGTATAAGAACAATAGACAGGAGGGATGCAACCTACACAATAGCTGTACATGTTATAAATGCAAGAAATGACAGCCAGCATGTATTTTCTTTTATAGCAATAGACAAGGTTAGTCAGAATCCTAAGGGATGACATTTTAATAACGTGGTATTAAAGTGAGAAACTTACTGAAGTATACAGCAAAAGGCTACCCAAAGTCCTGGCTTAAATACAGGTTTTAATATACGTCCCTGTTTAGACAGAAGGTAGACCTTGTATGTAACATAAGGTTTTACATCCCGTCTTGCTTTAAATGAATTAAGGGAATTATAATAGCAAGACTTTTTGTCATAGATTTATGTAATTTTGATATTTTTATGTGGTGCTAAGCTGCAACATATTGTTCTATGGATATATCTATCTATTAGAATTTAGCACAATTTATTTGTTCTTCAATTCATCCATTGTCCCTCCTGTCCTAATATCCCCCCCCCTCCATTCTTAGCCCGCCCGTTCCCCCATCCCCCCCTTTCCCCACCGCTTCCCTTGTTTTCCTACCCTCACTGTTTGGTTTTAACAAGATGTTTTTATAGTGTGAGTTGTTCTATATTTAAATATTGATAAGAAATGACACCTGTTGTTAATTTTCTATTTTGATCCAGTCACATGCATTTTTAAGGTTACACACCACTGTGGTGTCATGATATTTGTATTACATAAAGTATGTGCTGTTTGTTTAGCCTCAGCCTTTGATAAAAGACGTGAGTCTGAAACACATCAGGCAGGCACTAAAATAGGTGTTTTTATACACCTTTGATGCTGTTTTATAAACATAAAATAAAAAATAAGAAACAAGTCTTCAAACTGCCTGGTGTCACTTTTTGAGGTGCTGAGGGCCCGAACTTGTACTGTGATTGTTTTGACTTCTTTTGTTTGTGAGCACCACTTGCCCTGTGTGCACTTTTTGGTTGTACCAGGGGACAGAACAAACAGACAATTAGGTGCATCCTGCAGGTGTCATCCTGGTGCACACAAGTTGCCCCTATATACTCACCCAACAGCTATCCATCCAGCCAACTGGACCATAGCAGGGTGCTGAGTTGAGATACGACAAGTATATATGCATCATGGCATGATCCAGGACACTTGGCACATACATTTGTGAATATACTAGCTGTGTCACACACAATCTGACAGCTCACACTGTGGAACCCCTTTCTGTTCCTGTATGCCCCCTCATGAACAGACTGTGCCACTATCCCTATATGGGTGTAGTCTATGGCACTGTATATGTTTGGCATGCCATGCATGACACAGAATGCCTGTTTAGTGGCATGGATATCAACTTGGGGCATAGGGAACCTGATGTGCTCCTGCACATGGGCCAGTAAGGATCCATCACCTGCATCAATGCCTGGGACACAGAGGACTGACTTACGCCAATGGCATCACTGGACACCCACTAGAATTACCTCTTCCATAGTACAACAGGGCACATAACACCTTGGTCTCCACGGATGTTGCCCTGAAATGCCATCTCCGTAGTACAACATAGTCATGGAACATGTCACACAGCTGTGTGATTGTGTCCCAGTCTAACCTGAAATGTTTGATGCAGTGTATGTCCAACATTGTGGCCACCTCCAGCCATTGTCTGAAAACCCTTGGCTGTGCTACATCATGCCTCCACCACTCCTGCTCCACCTTGAGCAGCAGCACATTCTGTAGGAAGAAGGACACATCCTCTCCCACCACTACAGTTACCTGCCCATCTGTGCATGACCGGATACCTGCTCTTTATGTGGGCCAGAACCCCCGTGTGTACCTTTAAGGGGCATAATAGAGCCCCCTGTGCATGCTGATGGTACCTGTTCAGGCATCACGTGCACACTCAACAAGGTCTGATGATGGAAATGGCTGCAGCAGTGGGGAGCACCTACATGTCTGTACCATAGGATGGCCACATTGGGATGTACCCAAGGAAACTGTGGCATGTGTCTGAGGACACTTACATTGACAGCACCAACAGGAGCAAAATCTGGAGGCTGGAGGTCCCACTCTGGTATGAACTTGGCCTGCTGTCTGTGGAGCATTGCATTGTGGGTGTGTATGAGTTCCATGGTGCTGATGTTGGTTACATCGTCTTGTCACCACAGGACCCCCTATGGCTACCAGACTAGAAGCAGTCTGATGGGGCCTCCTGCATCATGCAAACATCGCCATGGCAGAGGAGATGGCAGCAGGAAAACCCATACTTCTGGCCCTGAGAGTGGGTGCTAGCAACTTCTGGTATAGGTCTGACAATGGGGAGATGTAGAGAGTGGAGGTGCCATCCAAGGTAGGTGCAGCATCCCATGGCATGCATGTGGTGTCACATGTATGCTGTGCTGTACGACGTGTTAACCAGCCATGCATGCACACACAATGCATCCTTCCTTTGTAGTGCCACAGGCAACCACTCCAGAGGCTCATTCTCCTCCCACATACTTGGACAGCCACAACACCACCCTGTGACAGTAGGGACTCACTGGAGGAGGAGGAGAAGGAATGGGCATGACTGTCATGATGGATCAGTCACAGATGAGGAACTCTCATTCCCCATGTTCAGGCGCTACATCTAAACATTGCTTGAGGACTGTTCTACACTATGTTGCTCCTGGACTTTTAGTTGTTTCATAGTGAACTGTTATCTGTCACTGCACTGTACCTGGGTGGCTTTCGTCCACCATCATTGTGATGCCCTGTTGCAGTGTCTTGTAATAAAGGTATTATGTCACATTCCCTTTGTGGTCCTTGTCTCCTGATCAGAGTGCCTCCCAATGGGGAGTCAACGGGGCTCAGGGGGAGACTGGGGCATGGAGGGGACATAGGTGGGGTCTCCGACAGTCATAGGGGGTTGGAGGCTGTGTGGGTGGGTGGTGTGTGCACCTTGCATGGGGGGACATGTGTGGTTGTCCAGCATGTGTGTCACACATAGGGTTGGTGGTGTTCCCATGCCACTGCTTCTGTTAGTGGTGCATCAGCATAGCACTGTTGCAACCCACCCGGGCTGTACAGGGTTCAGTGCCTTCTACATGATATGCATTGCACAGGCTTGTGTGGCTGATATGTGTTTTCCCAAACTGTTGGACTGTGCTCTTATCAGGATTGAATTTCATTCTTGCTTTTTCTGTCCACGTCATAATACTGTTTAGCTTCTGTTGTAATCTAATAATTGTTTCCTGAGAGTCCACTACCAAACCTATTTAGCAATCATTATCAATGTTTGCTATCCATCCACCAAGAGTGCACTGTTTATCATTTACATAAATATTAAACAAACTAGGACCAAGGACAGAGCTCTGAGGCACTTGTCACCTTATCCCAATCAGATGAAAACACGTTAATTCTAACTCTCTACCATCTACCCCCAAGTCAACATTTTGCTGGTATTAAATCATGGGTAAGACAAAGTCTCAACCAATCAGTTTCTTTGATTCTTTTCATCTATTGCATAACATGTGTTTCACACTGAGGACAATGTAAAGCCTGGAGGAGAAGGTTGACAGTGATCCTGTTAATGGTGCATTTGGTTTTTGCTCATTTTCACAATAGGCTTTTAATTGTTGGAATAAGTTGACAACCGCAAGTGCATGTTGCACAAGGCCAAATTACAAATTGAATTACAAAGACAAAGTGCCTAATAAAACACACTATAGTACCAGTCCCACTATAACCAGTGATTTGAAACAAACAAATAAATAAGTAAATAAATAAATAATTTAATTCTGTAAAATGATATAAAATCAGGAAAAGCCTGTTTCAGCTAGTGGTGAATCATGTTGCTTTGAAAACTCTTTAAGGAGGAGGATATGTAGATATCATGGGTAATGCATTCTAAATATCTGGTACTACCACAGTGAAAGCCCAGCTCCCTTCCCCTACAGGTTTCAAACATGATACTGGGATTTTCAGCTGCCCCTGGCCAATAGAATGAGTCACCATAAGTGTAGAGACATTGCAATTAACTCTCCTGTCCCTGTGGGAGTGCAGGGCCCCCTGGTCCCTGCACTTCCATGATGCTCCCATCACTCCATAATGATATCCATTTGTGGGAGCACAGGGCCCATATATTTATCCATAAGTGTAGCGACATTGTAATGAATCCTCATCTCCCTGTGGAAGCGCAGGGCCCAGAGGGTCCTGTGCTCCCATTACTGCATAATGGTATCCATATATGGGAGCACAGGGCTCTCTAGGCCCTGCACTCCCATCTACCCATAAGTGTAAAGACAGAGCACAGGCCTAGAGACATTCCAAGTAACCCTTGTGCTGCAAATGGCACAATATCACAGTAAATTCCACCACAGTTGTAATCATGGCCTGGCAATCAGCATACTTTCTTAGTACACCTAAGGTGTGCTAAGCTGCATTTACCAAAAATCCATATCTCAAACCATTTTTGAGATATGGCCACCGAAAGGTACCGTGACTGCCACAATGTTATCCTATGGGAAATTTCTAAACTTCAGAATGTTATAACTATGGAACCAATGTAAGTTATATGACCAAATCAGCAAAAGGCACATCTGTGATGCAAGCCCTTTCTGCCCTGCAAATTCCAGCCCCAAAGTCCTAAACATTTGTTTGCAGTGAAGTGGCAAAGAAACAGCAATTTTTTGAAAGTAGTGTCACAAATTTGCGAAAGTTTCACAAATTTTGTGAAAGTATCGCGAAACATGCAAATGTTTCACAAATTTTGTGACACTACATTTATGAACGTGTTATAAATTTTGCAATGCTTTTGCAAAAGTACAGTAGTGTCACAAATTTGTGAAAGTATCGACAGCCGAATAAAAGAGACATATTTCCAGAAAACATTTAAAAAAAGTAATGGCAGCTCTCCTCTCCTGGGGAGGGATATAGGCTTTCCCATCTCTTGGCTGCCACCAGGTGGAGGCTAGGTGGCAGTGCCAATCTGAAAGAGAGCCAGGCATTAGGTCAGGTGAAACGAAGGGACCATCACTGGAGCCACGGGGTGGATGCACCTCAACGTGCAAGCGTGACTGTGTTCTGGGGTCCCTGGATAATGGGGGGGAGGGAAAATGGGGCACTGGGGGTAGGCTCAAAGGAGCCCTGGGAAACATGATAGATTGAGATCCTCCGTGGGAGGACCATAGCTTGCCTGCCCCAAGCCCTGATGGTAAAAAGCTATATGGGGAAAAAAAACACAGTTCAGCTACTCATGATGCTGTTGTCTCCTTTCACTGCATCATGATTAACTAGACCGTGTAAGTGTGTTGTCAAGTTCCAGGAAGTAGGATGTGGTAATTGACTGAGAACTGTAAACTTGTTTGTGTGGTTGCACTAATATTGTGGATAGCTGCAGTAGCTTTTCAGTTAACAAAAAAAGAAGTAACTTAAACAACCAGCAAATGATAGAGAGGGTGAGCAATATTAAAGTAGCTGTGCATGTTAGCAGTGAAAACTGTAACTTATACATTTTATTTCATTTTAGACTGCCCCTTGTCTCTGGCCTTTATACTTTTCCTCCATTTTGATGCTGCTTTGGCACATTTTTGCATTTAAAATAATAAAAAGGAGTGCTTCTTTTAATATGGCTCAGTTCAGGTTTTCAATAGAATTCTCTGTTTCGGAACACCCACTGTTTAACATCACTTTTCCTTTTTAATGAATTTACTTGGATTACTTGGATGGTTTAAGACAAAGTAGGCCAAGGGCCCATTTAATTGTCTCCCACTTAATAGTAGATATGTTATTTGTTGGTATTTTCCATGAAAAGTGAATCTAGCCCATGTTTAAAAGTGTTGATAGACATTGCATGTACCAGGTGGCTAGGCAGTGAATTCCAAAGTCTCGCTGTTCTTACAGTACAGTAATTGTGTCTCTTAATGGAATTTGCTCTAGGTACCATCAATTGTCTGTTATGTGATCTAAGATTATTTTGCCTAGAATTATATTCTAGGTCACACTGGTCCATGAGTTCCTTATTCTGCAAAATATTAAACAACAATAAAAGATTTCCTCTTTTCCTGCAGGTCTCAAGTGAGAACAATTTTAGAGTATGAATTCTATCATCGTAGCTCAGAGTTTCCAAGCGGTTATTAATTTTGTGATTTTTCTTTGGCTTCTTTCCAGGAGGTTTATGTCACGCCTTTGATAAGGGTTCCAAATAGGGGAGACAACATCCAGATGGAGGATATTATAGGTCTTATAGAACTTCTTAATACAGTGGTTGTTCCTAGTTATGAATGATCTTTTTATCAATTGGATTAATCTATTTGCAACTTGTGTAGCATATCTACAATGATCAGAAGAAAAGAGCTCATTATTTATCAAAATGCTTAAGTTTCTTTCCCTACAGGATGATTGTAATACTGGTCCACCCAGTTTATTAGTAAATGTTTGATTGTTGTGTCCAAAGTGTAACACTGTGCGTTTTGATGCATTGTTTCATTTTGTTAGTTTTTGACCATTTATCAATCTGATGTAACTCTTGGCACAAAGTAATATATTTTTCATTCATGTCAACTGCTCCCCCTATTTTGGTGTCATCAGCAAATTTTGATATGATGCTGTTAACTCCTGCACCCATATCACTAATGTATAGGCCAAACAAGACTGGCCCGAGCACAGACCCCTGAGGAACTCCACTGCTGACACGTCCCTCATCTGAGATGAATCTATTCACCCTTACTGACTGTGTCCTATTGGCTAACCAATTGTAGATCCACCATACTAAGAATGTGTTAAGGCCCAGTGTTATTAGTTTGTTTATTAATAAATCACGGGGTCAGGTGTCAAATGCCTTGCCTATGTCCAACAGTGTAACATCAACTGGGTTTCCCTTGTCGATGTTGTTGTTAACAAAGTTGTAAAATGCAACCAAGTTGGTCGAGTATGACAATCTCTTCCAGAAGCCATGTCGTATAGGGTCTTCAAGGCCAAGGACTTTAATTTCACAATCGATCTCCATTTTAATAAGTCTCTCCATTAGCTTCCAGCACACAGAAATAAGACTTACCAGCCTGTAATTTGCTACATTTTTCTTTACTTCCTTTTTTATGAATCAGAATTACTAAAGCTTTTTTCCAGACAGATGGTACTTGACCGGTCTCTAAGGACCTATTTAAGGGCATAGTTAGGGGAAGAGCCATGACAGGAGCTAGTTCTTTTAAGAGTGGAGGGTGAATATTATCCAGACCTGGTGAAGTTTTAGTCTTGAGCTTTTGAAGCTCACTCAGTACATCAACTTCATTAAATTGGACATGTTGATTTCTAGCTATGCTGAAGGCTGGGGTCAAAGTAGGAGGTTCATTAAACACCGAACAAAAATATGTATTAAAAGATTGGGCGATCTCCTGGTCATCAGTAATAAGTTCACCATCACTCAGCAGGATAGTTATTTTATTTGTAGATTGTTATTTTTTTATATAAGTGTAAAAACGTTTATTGTCTTTTGCGTGTGATAACCTAAATTTAAGTTTCAATTTCTCCATTTTGGCCATTTTCTTTCATTTAAACTGCTCCTGTTTGTAAGCAAGCTTATGAGTAGATGATGTTTTTTTTTTCTATTGAAAGCTGTTGTTTTCCTATGTATTTGCTTTCTGATGGCCTTAGTAAACCACTGTGGTATAATGCCTTTTTTGTTATATTTCTAGTGAAGTGGTACAAGCTGTGTTGCAGCTTCGTGAATTATCTGTTGAATTTTGTCCCACATCTGTTCCGTATCAAGGTCCTTATGTAAACTGTCCCAAGCTACTGACCCTACAACATCTTTTACTTTATCCCAGTCAGCATTTTTATAGTTTAGACTTTTAATGCATTTAAGATATTAGTTTTGCAGTTTAGAAGGGTGCATTCTGTCACACAATTTAGGGTTCACCTTTTAGTATGTTAATGTCATTAAAGTTTTCAGATAATTGACGTTATAAAGAATTGAGCTGGAAAAAACTAACTTCACTTTTCTTGTGACTGAAATGAGCTAGCATGCACCAGACAGTGTTACTTGACCTTATGGGACAATAGGTGCACTAAAAGAGCTAAGAATACATCAGTGTCAGTGGCTCAGCAGGTTGCACACTTGTCTCTGAGGCTGGAACATTGAAACATAGAATCTGGCGGCAGATAAGGACCACTTGGCCCACCTAGTCTGCCCATTTTCATACCTAACAGATAAGCTGCATATCCTAGTTAACCAACAGCTTACTTCCTTCTACCCCCCACTAGGACTGCCTTATGCCTGTCCATGCATTCTTAGAGTCCCCACTGTTCTTGACTCCACGACATCGTCAGGAGGCTGTTCCATGCATCCACAACCCTCCCAGTGAAAAATACTTCCCTCACATTACCTCTGAGCCGTCCCCTCTATCTTCAAATTGTGCTCCCTTGTTCTTGCGCATCTCTTTTTGGAAGATGTTACCCTCTTGGACTTTGTTAATTCCCTTGAGGTACTTGAAAGTTTCTATCATGTCCCTCTCTCCTTCTTTCCTCAAGGGTATACATATTAAGCTCCTTTAGTCTTTCTTCATATGTCTTCTGGTGCAGACCCTGCACCATTTTGTTTGCCCTCCTCTGGACAGCCTCAACTCTGTCTATGTCTTTGCGGAGATGGGGTCTCCAGAACTGCACACAGTACTCCAGATGGGGTCTCACCAACTGTCTGTACAGAGGGATAACAACTTCCTGTTTTCTACTATTGATGCCTCTTCCTATGTATCCCAGTATCCCCCAGCCTTCCTTACTGCCTTCTCACATTGCTTGCCCACCTTTAGGTCACCTGATATAATTACCCCCAGGTCCCTTTCTATTTTTACTGTTGTCAGTATCTCACCCCCCATTGTGTACGCTTCCCTTGGGTTTTTGTTTCCCATGTGCATTACCTTGCACTTCTTTGCATTGAATCTGAGCTGCCATACATTTGATCATTCCTCCAACCTTGCCAAGTCCCTTCTCATCCTTTCCACTCCATCTTGTGTATCAGCTCTGTTGCAGATCTTTGTGTCATCTGCGAAGAGACATACTTTTCCTTCCAGTTCCTCTGCAATGTCACTTATAAAGACATTAAAAAGGACCGGTCCCAGTACTGAACCCTGCAGTACCCCGCTAGTAACCTCCTTTCTTCACTGTGTACTCCATTTTACTACCCTTGCATCCTGTTGTCTAGCCAGTTTTTATCCAGGCTACCACCTGGGGACCCACTCAAGGCTGGCTATCTTGTGAATTAATCTTTTGTGTGGGACTGTATCAAATGTCTTGCTAAAATCTAGGTAGGCCATGTCCACAGCCCTTCCCTGGTCTACTACTTTGGTCACCCAGTCAAAGAAATCTATTAGATTCATCTGACATGACCTTCCCATTGTGAATCCATGCTGCCTTGGGTTCTGTGCCCCACTGGCCTCTAGGTACTCAACAATTGGGGTTCTAGCCCCACACCAGGCACTTGGGTTAAATCCCAATACTGACACTGTAGTGCATCAAGACGGGGATGCTGCACTCCTGAGGTGCTGTCTTTCAAATGAGACATTAAACCAAGGTCCTGTCTGCCTGTTCTGGTGGTTATTCAGGTGGACATTAAAGATCCCATGGCACTTCTCGAAAAGAGTAGGGGCATTTTTTTATTATAACTTCCAGATCAAGCAATAATTCAAACATGCTATAGTCACATCAAATTAACATACAAATCAAATCATAATAAATCAAATAAGTATTTAAGTTATACCCACTTCCCCCTCCCCACTACTAGAAAAGAGTAGATGAATAATTTATTATGACTGTCAACACATCAAAATAATGCCATTAACCAAAAGGACAAAGAAAGGAAAATAACATTACCACAGAAAGCATGACCTCATGCCTCCTTCTCCACTTGAAACATCTCTTCACCCTTGTTTCCAAACTCATATAACCTACAAAACCATTCTCTACAGTTTGTATAAGTAACTAAAAAAATGAATGCTTTTTTTTGTTATAAAAAACAATATACTACCTTCAGGATAATCAATATCCAACACTCCCTCTTTATTCATCCCTCCATATAATATAGGAGTCTAGAGAAATCTCTTTACTATGAACACCTATATTGTATTAATATACATAAAGTATTTACTATGGAAATAATGTGTATAAGACTCAACAGTTCATACCTATCTCTCTTCTTCACTACATCTGAGAGGAGGACAGGTTAATTTATATTTGCTCACACTCTGTTTTTTAAGGTAAAACAGGTCACTCACTTCACATAAAAACTGCCTTCCACACAGTTTACCAAATCCAGTTAATACTTCCCCACCATTTGTCATACACCTGCATGGAAAAAATAACTTTTTCTTGATTTCTTAGTTTCATAATAGCACTTGCAATCATACAGAACAAGTGATCTTCTGATATCAGTACTTGCTGTATAGACAGTCTACATCTTACATTCCAAATGTAAAATTTAAAACAGACTAAAAACAACCACATAGTACGTCTGTCATGTTTTGTCCATTGATTAGGCAATATGCCCAGAAACAGAATTTCATGTGTCATACAATAAAAGGGGGACTTCGGCCACTTTCGTTGCATTATTGCCCAAAATTGTGCAATATATGGACATTCAAAAATAAGTAATTCATTGATTCTACTATATCTATACAAGCAGATCTAGGGCACTATCGTTCCTCTGTACTCTTGTGTTTAAAATTGTGCCTTACATTTAATTTCTCATGGGCAGACAGCCACATGACATCCCACATATTAACCAGAATACGAGAGGATACTAACATTATACCTATAGTGACTATTTCATGTTTTGGTCATGCACCAAAAATCAAGGTTTCCTCAAAAAAGGCTTTCATAATGTGCTTATAAAGTTCTTGCCTTTTCATGAAAAAATCTGGTATTGTGTGAGTAACCACAACTTGATTTTACTAAAACTACTTGAAAAAAAGATGGTATATTGTTTAAAGGCCTTTGTTTTGAAATCGGGTTGTAAATAGGCCATGCCTGCATAATTGGTTCCAAACTGTCATGCACCCATGGGATCCATAAATTGTCTTTGCTAACTAATAGGGGTTGTATATAACATACAAAATAAAGGCTATGGGGTTTATCATATTCAGGTCTCCCTGGCTTTTACCAAATACAAAACATCATGTTTAATGGGTTTCAATCTGTTCCCCCACATACATTGAAATAAACAACCATATAGAGTAGTTTCAAGCTGTTTTGGGGTTGGGGAAATACAACTAAGATGTAAAAATTGCATCAATAAAAATGTTTTAGCCATGAATACCCACTTTAATTTTGACATCCACCATCTATTCCACTGTATGACTTTATTCTGAGCCTTCTTTAATAGTACCTGCCAATTGAGGAGAGCTAAATCCCCCCTTACCAAATAAAATACCCAAAATTGTACATGGCACCTCTGTAACCAGAATATCTATTATTGTAACTTCAGAATTTGCTGTATGTCCTATTGGGATACATTTACTTTTAGCAAAATTAATCTTAGAATCAGTCATATCTGAACATTCTTTCAATACTTCTTACATTCGTATACATGAATCTAGGTCAGCAAGTAATAAGCAGACATTGTCTACATATGCAAGAGTTCTGATTTCTAAATCCTAGCTAGAAAAGGACAACCCTGTTATCTTTGGGGAGCAAGTTATCCTCTGCAATAAAGGGTCCAGTGTAAAGATATATAATAGGGGGTTCAAGGTACACTCCTGGCATACTCCCCCCTATCAATCCTGCAATACTTTCCCATCCAACCATTACTATAAGGTATAACCACAGTGTGCTGATAGCATCTGATAACCCAATTAATAAACACTTTAGGAATCCCATATGCTTCCATACTTTTCCACAAACACATATGAGAAACCCTATCAAAAGCTTTGGATTGGTCAATACTAAAGAAAAAAACATAATTCTCCCTCCTGTCCACGTTCCATTATTTCCCTCAGTAATATCAGGTTATCCGTCATTGTCCTACCTGGAATTGCACATGATTGGGAAGGATGAATAATTTCCCCTGCCACCATCGCTAGTCTATTACTAGGTAATTTGGTAAAAAATTTTAAATCTGAATTCAGCAGTGTTATTGGTCTCCAATTAGCTAAGTCATTTTTACCCTGATTTATATATTAAAACCACAAAGCCCTTATTCATACTTACTGGAATACTATCCAATTGGAGCATATTGCTAAAAAGAATTACCATTTCCGTCAACAATTTCTCAGCTATCTGTTTATACAATTCATATGGTAATCCATCCAGACCTGGAGCTAAACCAGATTTTGAGTTATTAATGACCCCTAGTACTTCTTGTTTGGTTGTAGGCTGTACGAGAGATTGTTTAGAGTTTGTTGATAGTTGAGGGAGCTTACATGCTGCCAACCATTCAACCATATTTTGACAGGGTAAAAAAGTTTCCTGAAACACTTTCTATGTATCTATTGCTAATAAAATTTATTTTTTCTGTGTAATGGTTATACCATCTGGTAATGTTGTTTGAGAAATAAACTTCTTCTTCTGCTGCTTTTGACAGAATTCGAAAGGGTTGACATGAGCTTGTTTCCCTTGGGTGCCAAACCTTTGTTTGGCTTCTAAATATTTCAGTCTGTTGTATTGTATATCTGCCATTTTAATTTTAAGGTTTGTAATCTGTGCTGCACAATCTACTGTATCTTCTTTTTGGGGAAAAAGTAGGTTATATTATTACTTTTTAAAAGAGTTATACTGATCTGTTTTGAATTTTCCATTCAATTTACCCATTTTTATGTTGATTGCGCGCACGCATAAGAAACATATTGCTGCAGCTTGCTGCAGAAGCAGGTTGCAGAGGGGTGGCACTGTTGTGTCCAATGCCCCCACAGCCTTTGGAGGCTTGGCCCGCTTTTGCCAATGGGGTGGCACACTGCTGCTGACACTAGTTCAGCCAGCATGCCACAACCTTGTAAGGTTTCAGCCACTGCAATCAGGGGCCACCTCATCATTGCAGCATAAGCCATTCCGCTGCAGTGAGGGAGTGACCCATCATTGCTGGGCAGAACCTTAGTACTGTGATGTTGTTTGTGAACATGGCAGCAGTTGCTGCCGTGTTCACAAACAATATGAGTGAGCCCCCATGCCAAGAGGGTGCCCAATCCCCCTCGGCAGCTTATGCCCCCCCACAGTGTTTGTGTGCTGACGGGGGCCCCAATCCCTGTCAGCTTCAGTGCCCTAACCATAGTTCATTTTGATTATGGGGGAGCCCAGTCCCTGTCGGCATTATGTTCCCCCACAAAGTTTCATTTGCCGATGGGGGATCCAACTCCCCATCAGCATCATCCCCCCAAACTCCCAGTGCAGTTGTGCTGAGGGGGTGCCCAATCCCCCTCGGCTCTTGCACCCCTCCCCTTTTGTGCTGACAGGGGTACCCAGTTCCCCATTGTCTACAGCTGCCCCACAAAAGAAACAGTCTGTTGGCACGCTGGGAGCCCACCCCAGTATGCCAAATAGCCCTGTAAAACAAGAAAACCATACTGCGATGTTTTTTTTGTTTTTAACCTGTAAAGAAAGAAAATGGTCCCTCACCATCTCCCTGCCCCCTCCGACAACCCGCACCCACCCTCTGCGCACCCTGCCTCCCCCAACCCCCTCACCCCATACTTACCTGCGGAGCCTTGCTCAACGATCTTTGGTGGACCGGGAACATGTCTGCACTCTTCAAAGCTGACCGCGAACTGAGGAAATGCCAGTAAGCTGTATAATGGCATAAGTAGGGTTTTTTCAACTTTGATGCATATCTCAGGCATTTTTTGGAATTTTGGCACTAAATTTTCAACATGGGGTTTTTGGGACCCCTCCTCATGAATTCTGGCACTGTCATGGTGTTGTTCGGCCCCGAAATGTGATTTCGCAGTCACTGCATGGAATCACCTTTCAAGACTGATTAACAAAATGACAGTGCAAGTGTTCATCAGGTGGGTTCTCAAAAAGACTATGCTCCAAATTTTGTGTAAAAAATCCAAGAAACGACTGTTTTACGAGCGTGCATTGCACAGTTGTTATGCACACTCGTAACTTCACAAGTTTGCAATATTTTCACTCCAGATTTTCAACATTGCCATTTTTCTGCACCTCCTTATGAACAGTATAGCTGTCATTTTCCACATCCTGGCCGAAATGTGTTTTCACACTTCTGGCGCAGAATAGCGTGGTCGCTGTGGGAAATCAGTGTTTGGGACACATTACAAAAATCACAGTGACACTGTTCATTAGCAGAGGTCCTAAAATGCCTTTGTTGAAAATTTTGTCATGAAAGTCCATAAAATGACTGTGTTATGAGAGTGCGTTGCTCAGTTTCCACGTGCGCTCATAACTTCACCAATTTGCAATATTTTCACTCCAGATTTTCAATATTGCCATTGTTCCACACCTCCTTATGAACAGTGCAGCTGTCATTTTTCACATCCTGGCCAAAATGTGTTTTCACACTTCTGGCGCAGAATAGCATGGGCGCTGTGGGAAATCAGTGTTCGGGGCACATTACGAAAATCACAGTGACACTGTTCAGGAGCAGAGGTGCTAAAATGCCTATGTTGAAAATTTTGCTCACAGCCTGGGAAATAAGATCCCAGACCTGCAGGCAATAATGTCAGAGGCTAAACTGGACATAGTAGCAATTAGTGAGACGTGGTTTACCAGTAACCACACTTGGGAGACTTCAGTACCTGGCTATGTATTGTTCAGAAGAGACCGAGGTGCAAAAAGGGGGGGAGGAGTGGCCCTGTATGTTAATGAAAATATCAAAGCTACAGAAATTCAGAATACACATAAGGAGCCAGAAGAACTGTGGGTCACCCTGGAAACAGGAAATGGGACAGCCATAAGAACTGGGGTTGTCTACAGGCCCCAGACCAGAGGGAGGACATAGACACATTACTGTTAGAAGATATACAAAACATGACAGCTAAAGGGAGGTTCTGATAATGGGAGACTTCAACATGCCAGATATAGATTGGTCAATACCAGCAGGAACATCTGCCAGAACTAGACTCATAGTGGATTCCCTGCAGGAGGGCCTCAAACAACTGGTACAGCAACCCACAAGAGACAGGGCTATCCTAGATCTAGTACTGACTAACAAAGAAGGGATCACAGATCTCCAGGTAGAAGGTCACCTGGGGTCCAGTGACCATCACATGGTATGGTTCAATTTGGCTACTACATCTAAATCATCCCATTCCAAGGCAAAAAATGGAACTTCAGAGGAGCTGACTTTGATAAGATGGCCAACAGAGTTAAGCTAGCCCTGGCAAAAGAAACACAGGTGAGGAGGTACAGGCAAAGTGGGCAAGCATTGAGGATACAATACTTGAAGCAACATCCCATTGTGTTAGACAGAAAAGGAAGAAAAGAAGAAGGAAACCACTTTGGTTCTCAAATACAGTAGCAGAAAAGGTCAGAGCCAAAAGGCTGGCCTTCAGAAAATATATAAGGAACACAGCGGATGAAGATAGGGAGGCATACCAAACTGCCCTAAGGGAAGCAGGTAAGGCAGTAAGGCAGGCAAAGTCCCAAACTGAGGAAACACTAGCACGAACAGTAAAAGAAGGTGACAAGACTTTCTATAGATACATTAGTGAAAGGAAAGTCCAGAGGGGGTATTGCTAAGCTTAATGGAGAAAAGGGAGCATGTGAGGAGGAGGACCCTGTAAAGGCATCTATCCTAAATAGATACTTTTGCTCAGTATTTACTGAAGAGAAGGTAGGGCAGGGCCAGCAGCTCAGCATCATGGACACAGGGGGGAGGGAGGTGAGCACTACTCCTTCACAAAAGAAAGGGTCCTACAAGAGCTTGCTAAGCTCAGGGTGGACAAGGCAATGGGACCTGATGGCATACATCCCAGGGTACTTAAGGAGCTAAGGGGGAACTAGCAGAGCCATTAGCAGAACTGTTTAGTGAGTCTCTGAGCACAGGAGAGGTCCCAGAAGACTGGAGAAGGGCTCATGTGATCCCCCTCCACAAGAGTGGTAGCAGGGAGGAGGCGGGAACTACAGACCAGTCAGTCTTACCTCAGTAGTGGGCAAGATTATGGAGGCACTCCTTAAGGAAAGGATAGTGCAACACCTGGAATCCATAGGGCACAGGATCCAAGACAGCATGGGTTTACAAAGGAAGGTCCTGTCAAACTAATCTCATAGATTTCTTTGACTGGGTAACCAGAGTATGGTGGACCAAGGGGAGCAGTTGATGTCCTCTACCTTGACTTCAGCAAAGCTTTTGACACTGTTCCACATAGAAGATTGATAAATAAGCTAGGTAGGCTCGGGTGGGTCAGAAGTTGGTCAACTGGGTGGCAAACTGGTTGACTGGCAGAAAACAGAGAGTGGTGGTAAATGGTATACAGTCAGAAGAGATGCAAGTCACAAGTGGGGTACCTCAGGGATCAGTCCTGGGGCCAGTCCTATTCAACATCTTCATTAGTGACCTCATAGATGGACTAGGGTAAAAGCTTGTCTGTTTGCAGATGACACCAAGATCTGCAACAGAGTAGATGATCCAGATGGGGTGGGCAGAATGAGAAGAGATCTGGATAAACTAGCAAAATGGTCAGAAGAGTGGCAACTGGGATTTAATGCAAAGAAGTGCAAAATCATGCACATAGGGAAGAGAAACCCTGAAGCCACTTATAGGCTGGGAGGAGTTGCTAGCAGATCACAAAGGAAGAAAGAGACTTGGGCATCATCATCACTGATGACCTAAAATCATCCAAGCAGACCTCTAAAGCAGTAGGTAAGGCTAGGGGGTGTTAGGGTGTATTAGTAGGGGTATCACAAGTCGTAAGAGGGAGTAGTAATCCTCTGTACAAGACATTGGTTAGCTCCCCATCTGGAGTACTGCGTGGTATTGGAGGCCAATCTTCACAAAGACATTAACCAAATTGAGGCAGTCCAGAGAAGGGCAACCAAATGGTGCAGGGACTGCATCAGAAGACATATGAGGACAGATTAACGGAGCTCAATATGTATACCCTTGAGCAAAGGAGGAGAGAGGTGATATGATCGAGACATTTAAACACCTTAAGGGCATAAACAAGGTGAAAGAGTCTAACATGTTTAAATATAAGAAAAATTGCAGGACAAGAGGACACAGCATGAGATTAGAGGGAGGCCGATTAAGGGGAATGTGAGGAAATTCTTTTTCACAGAAAGGGTGGTAGATGCATGGAATAGCTTACCACAAGAAGTGGTGGCTATGAATACAGTGCAGAGACTTCAAACAGGCATGGGATAGGCATAAGGGAGCAATACAAATGACTATGAATAGATAGGTCGCTGACAGAGCAAGGCCGATGGCACATTTATAAGGTAGAAAAAGAAATGCAGACTGGATGGGCCTTATGGTCCTTATCTGTCATTCAACTTCTATGTTTCTATGTTTCTATTGTGATGAAACTCATAAATGACTGTGTTATAAGCGTGCATTGTGCAGTTTCCATGCACCCTTGTAACTTTGCAAATTAGTAATATTTTCACTCCACATTTTCAACACTGGTATTTTCTCACACCTCCTTATAAACAGTACAGCTGTCATTTCTCACATCCTGCCCAAAATGTGTTTTCATATTTCCGGCGCAGAATACCACAGTCGCTTTCGGAAATCAGTGTTTGGAACAGATTAGGATCGAGCGAGTGAGAGAGGGGGAGTGACCGTGCTCAACTGAGCTTTGTCAGGACTGCTGCGGATATCTTTCTGGGCAGACACAGGTGCCAATGCAGGCAGGAGCCCAGTACACAAGGGCAGCCTGCAGCGCTGGGAGAAACAGAACGAGTGGGTGAGGGAGGGGAACTGAGCAAGCTCAACGGAGCAAAGCATTCAACATTTGGCATTGACAAATGCTTGTTTGAAAATATTCCTGTATGTCTGTTTTGGTGTCCTCCCACCATTCCTGAGGGGAATCATATAAAAACATAACAGCTTTACATGAATCTATGACATTTTCAAACCCCTGATTGATTAAAGGGTTAAGTAGGAGGCTTAAATTCATTCTCCAGTAGCCTGGTCCCCTAATCATACCTTCAAAATTTGATACTGTCATGCATAGCATGGCATGGTTTGAAAAGACCTCTACATAACTTTAGTGGATTTCATTTCTAAATTTGCAGAAATAAACCAATAATTAATGTGAGTTCATAACTGTCCTTGCAAATAAGTTTTTTGTGCAGTTATCCCCATAGGAGCAAAAGCATCCACTAACCCTGTTTGAGCCACAAGATTATTTAAGAAAGTGGCATCACAAATGTTTTAGTTGTTTTCAGCCCTCTGTCTGAGTTAAACCTACCACAATTGAAATCCCCTCCCAACAGAACACACCTAGAAATAAATAATAAGGTTGAATGCACTAGAATAGTTCTATCCTTGTGGCCTTTGTCTGAGGGATATATACATTAATAAAGTGAAAATCCATATTGTGTAATGTGACGTCTTTCAGTAAGGGCCTGCCTGGTATTATGTCTATCATATGTACTATTTGGGCTGCAGGTTTATTGATACATATACCCACCCCACTGCACAGGTCTTCTCCCATTGACCAGTGAGCCTCCCCTATGACCAAGATGTACTGGTCTCTTGCAGCTCTCTGACTGAATGGTGTCCTGAAAAAAATAACATCAAATGCATTGGCATCAAATTGAGCAAAAGTTAGCATCCATTTCCTTTCTGATTTAATGCTGTTAGTGTTCAGTGATGTTACAGCCAGTTCATATAGAGGTTACTTCATAGTAGCCAATTATATATTATCATTTCTTTTTCGACCTTGCCCTTATACCCATCCTTTTCTGTTTTGTTTTATAAGCAGGTCCCACTGTTGTTATGTCTAAGTCTGAACCACGTTCTTGCTGGGAAGAGTGAATCGAGGCACAGCCTGATTCTGTCTCCATGTCCACCTCTCCCTCTTGCAGATCCATGAATCTATTTTGTACCATCACCGAAGTTGCAGGGTTCGTCACTCTAGGTTGCTGTCTGCCTCTTCCTTTTTTACAGTATGGAAAGGTTCCTCTTCAGGAAGGGGGGGTGGCATATCCACTGAGCTTGTAGCCCTTGTCTCTCACCAAGGTCCCTGTACTCATGGTTCTTGTATTTCCAAGGCTTGTGCACTTGGACCAAAACACTCTGTAGTAAGCCTTGCTGCAGGAGCTATGGTTTCTATCAGAAGAGTGTTTGAAATGGGCTCTTGGGCTACTTTTGGCTGGGGGGATGGTGGTGTAACTTTTGCAGCTTTATTTATATAAAAGACTTGGATGCCATAATTGGCATTCTCCATATCGTGAGCAGCCCAGGGACATTCAGTAAAACAGTGACCTTTTTCACATAAATTACACTTCAGGGGATTCCTACCAATGAAACATAGTATGACCCACTTCCCCACATTGTGTGCACTTCACCACTTCACAGGTTAGACTGAGATGCCGAAGGGATCCACACTTATAAAAGTGCCTCGGCTGACCAGGGTAGAATATGAACTCCTTGTCCCTTCCTAAGTAAAAACAATTAGGTAGGTGCTGTATTCCGGTGTCAGTCTGCATCAAATTAACTTTAATGCACAATCCCCCATTCCAAAATCCCTCCTCATCTAAGATAGATACAGGGTTACTTTGAATTTTGCACCTTTTTTTCCAGCTAGTAAATTATATTGGTGACGTTCACACCCTAATTTCAAAAAAGCACAATAGCAACCTTGAATGCTTGCTTAGTGAGGGGTATTGCCTGGAAAGGAACCCACACCAAATTTGTTTTAAGTGTGGCATATTTTATCCAAAACCTATCCAAAATGTCTGGGGACCTGAAACTAATGTCAAAAGTATTTTTCCCTGGTGTATGGATCAGCACATACACTGCCACTGGAAAAAAACCTAGCATTTGTTTTAAGAGTACTTTCCAAACATAAAAGTGGTCTGGTATTGCCTCCATGTCACCTAAGTATTGAAGACATACAGCATTGTGCCTTTTTGCCAACTCTACTGATTTTCTGAACAGACTGGCATATGTGGAGTCTGCAACTGGCTCTGTGCCTTGGACATTTTGTGGGTCCACAGTCTCTTGCTCTGATAGAGTACTCTGTGCAGCTGTATTGGGGAGCATAATCAGCCCTGTTTGGGCATCAAAAAATTCCTCTGTGTCAGGGAAATCAAGTGGAGAATAGTTAATGTTACTAGCATCAGTACAAGTTGGTATGTCTGTATGTAAGGTGCCCTTTTCAGTGCTCAATGCTCCCGCTTCTCCTTCTCTCTCATCTCTCTTGTCTGCCCAGTCTCCTCATTGCTGTTTAGGGGATCCCAGTACTGGACTCACTGGGTCTGGTATCCACGATCTGTCCAACTCTTGGAGCCAACCTGCTCCCTTCAGTGCTCATTCTGGCTACCATGTTTACTTGTGTGCCATTAGATGCTGCTGGTCATCTTTATCCATTGGTCTCCCATTTACATCTGGGTCTGTTGCACAACTGGAAAGGACAAAAACGTTCAGTAACTTTTCAGAGGATTGACCGGGTGAGTTACTGTCAATGTGTTTCCTTTTCTTCTCAATTTCTAGTTTATTCTTTGCAGATAAATAGGCTTGCTCTGCTTTTGATATCTGCTGTTGTAAAATAAATCTTTGTTGCTGTAATTCTTGTTGCAACACATGTTCCACCGTTGTAAAATCCATTCCTTCATCAGTTCCATGTTGCTCTGTCCTTGTGGAAGTAGCTGCCATCTCCTCTGTAGTGGTGTCTACTGCACCATTGACACCATTTGCACCATCCCAGACTGCAGCAGCAGCTGTTGCAAGTCCTCGACCTCCTCCTCCTCCTCCTCCTTCATCAGCCTTCAAATTCACACTAGGTTCATCGGCCTTGCTCGCAGGAAGCAATGCCCCTGCATCAAGAGTAGGGGCATTTTTTATTAAAAGTCAATACAAAATACATACAGTAATAATGCAAAACAGAAAAATAAACAAAAACAGAAACATGCTGACATAAAATTCCCTTCAGCAATGCCCATGACATATATTTCCCCACTCAGATCTTTACACAAAGCAAGAAACTCTAACCTAAACTAACTCAAAGACCTTTTGTGTAACTAAATCTCACATACTTAAATCAGTTAAACAAATATTCTTCTCATCTGTTGGTACCTCATGCCCTATCAAAAGAATAATTTTAAATATGTGTCAAAACAACTATCTGATACCTGAATTAATCCTTTCCAATACCCCCACCCCATCCTCTTTCCCAACTTAATACCATCATCTTCCTCTCAATTCCCCATGCTAATTCCTTCCAGACTCACTTTTTCAAATCGCTATTAGACCTCGTAATCATAAAATCAGGTGCTGCAACCCTTTCCACATACTATTTAACTTTTGTCCTGAGTGTTTTAATACACCTACATTATACACTTCTATACATGTAGTCTGAATCAGTTTACTGATAAATAAATAAGTCATGCATTGTTGCTGTATAACGTATTTGCTATGAGCTTGCCATAGATAAAATTTGATACCAGCAAATATCACCTCTAAGGTACTTCTATTATAGAAGGCACATCTACTAGTGTAGTGACCTAATACCAGTTGTTCATATGACAATCTACATAACCATGACAATTGCCATCTTTGTGCTAAAAAGACCCATATCTATGAAGAAAACTGACAGAAGAATAAAAAATGCTGCATTGTTTCCTCTGGTGCCAAACACTCTGTGTAAGGACACTATCTCTCTTCTATGGCTTTATATTTTAAATTTCCCCTCACATTCAATCTGCCATGCATACATAGCCACAGATTATCCCATATCCTTAAGGGTATCGTAATGTTGTTTAACTGTGATATGGCTTCCTTAATGTGAATTGGGGTACACAATTTAAATTCTGGGTAGGCTGGGCCAATTCTACTGATAATTACTTCATACAACTGTTTTCCTAACAGGCCGGTAAGTTCCTGTTTTGTTACTTGCCATAAACATAATTTTCTCAGTGTAGGTTTCATAAACCCAGGGACTTTCATTCTTGGTATTGGTTTAATCGGGACATCCTGCCACTTTTGCATGTACCCTTTCAAAAGTATGTGTGACTATCCCGCAGTCTCTCTCTCAGTTCCCTCCTCTACCATCAACCTCCGTATATTACCTCTCATAAATAAAACATGAAAGAACGCCAGTGGATTCAACATTCCAACCCCTCCATTTGTTCTAGACAAATAAGTATACTCTCTCTTGATTGGGTTCAGTCTATTACCCCATAATAACCTAAACAAAATCTTGAACAAAGGGAATTGGAAATCCCCCCCCCCACACACAGACACACACACACACACACACATATACAATAAAAGAGGTACTAAAAATTGCTTCATAACTAATATTCTTTTGTATTTAGACATGACCCAGTTTTTCCATTTTTCTACCTTCCAGTCACATCTCTGTAAGGCAGTCATCCAATTATTGTGCGCCATGTCCCTGGGACCAAAATATAAACCCAAAATTTTTATCGGGCCATCAGATATTGTAACATCCTCTACCTGTGTTTTACCTGTTGGTGTTCCTAATTCAATTCCCACAATCTTGTCAACATTCAACCTAGCTCCTGACAACCTCCCATAGTCATTTAATTCCTGTAGTGCCTCAGTTACACTAGCTGGAGAGGAAACAAATAAACAAAATCATTAGCATAGGCTGAAATTTTTGTTATCGTGTTCTGGTCTGGGGATGGTAATCCCTTTATTAATTGGTTCCCAACTATGTGTCTAATACATATATCAAATGCCATCGTATAGAGTAGGGGACTAAGAGGGCATCCCTGCCTCACACCCACCTGTACCAGTAGAGGTTGTCCCAAAACCCCTTTAATCAGTGGTCTCACCAAAGCCTGAGTACATAAAGCCTGTATGGTAATTCGCATAATCTTGGGTATCTTATATTGTCTGAGTACCTCAAATAAAAAGGTGTGCGAGACCCTATCAAAGGCCTTGCTCTGATCAAATGAAATCAACAACCCCCCCAATTATTCAGCTGGCACCCCATCACAATGTCTCTAATTAATCTTGAATTATCTTGTATGTTATGTTCAGGTACTCCATAGGTTTGTGCAGGGTGTATTAAATCTGGTAAATGTGCACATATCCTAGGGCATATGATTTTGCACAACATTTTCCAATCCGTATTTAATAAACAGATTGGTCTCCAATTCTGTGTTAAGGACCGCTTTCCAGATTTAAAAATACATTTCAAAACACCTTGTGCGAAACTATCCTCTGGGTTCTGATGGTCCCATATTTCATTACATACTAGTAACAGGGGTTCTACTAGATCCTCTAAAAAGGACAAATACAATTCTAATGGCATCCCATCTAACCCTAGAGTAACCTTTTGTCACATACCTTTAATCACTGATACTAATTCCGCTCTACTAATTGACCATCCTAGATGATGCAGTGTATCTTCCTGAATTTGTGGGCAGAACTGAGCAATATAAGCTTGCATTTGACCTGCATTCGGTAAATGGGGTGAGGATAATGATTCTATATATTCTCGTACTACTTGTTCCAGCTGTTGTGTAGAAGAAGTAAGCACTCCATGCTTATCCTTTAAGCCTGTTATACTAGAAAATATACTAGAAAATTTTAACGTTGAACTTTTAAAATCTCACATGGATTCCCCACTGGATTCTTTTCAGTTGTAAATTGCAGAGTAGCCGTCAAGGAGGCTGCCCTGTTGTATTGTAACTGCCTCATTTGACTTCTGATTTGTGTTATCTGGGTAGTATAATCCATTGTGGAAGTGTTGGCTATAGAATAAATGTGCTGTAAATGTTGACGCAGGGATACGTACTTCAGAAATGTATCATTATTCTGCTTTCTCCCCATGTGCATCATGTATTTCTTAATCTCCACCTTGGTATCCTTCCACCATTCCCCTATAGTGTCATATAAACATGTCACACTATGCCGTGCATTTAATAAATCCTTAACCCCTTTCTGTATAATCTGTAATACCGAAATATTCAATTTCCATGTACTCCTTAGAGGTCGTTCTATACCCTGAAGGTTAACCTTTAGGCATACCATACAGTGGTCAGACCACTCTACAGGGAGTACCTTCACATCCATTAACTGCATGATCGGTTGAACAAACCAAAAATCAATCCTGATTGCCAACCAACCTTGAACATACATTTTATTCAATAAATGCGCATTAAACATCTTTGCCGCATCTACCATATTGGTAACCTCCAGACAAGTAGCTAAGGCATGTGTGTCACAATAGACTTTCTTATTTCTTGCCTCCCTATCCATAATATCCAACAAGCAGTTAAAATCTCCACCCAAAAACACGCTTCTATTAGCTATCAGGTATGGCTTTAAAGTGTGAAATAATTCCACCCTCTCCACTTTCCCTTGTGGCCCATATACTACAATAAATCTACAAGCTGTATCGTGCAACATCCCATCTAATATAATTAAATGCCCTGGGCTAAGATCTATCAGTTTATGTGTGTGAAACATAGAAACATGGACTCTGGCAGTAGGTAAGGACCGCTTGGCCCACTTAGTCTGCCCTACCCCTTGGATAAGCTGCAGATCCTAGTTAACCAACAGCCTGCTTCTTCCTCCCCCCCACTGCAATTGCCTTATGTCTGCCCCATGCATTCTTGAATTCTCCCACAGTTTTAGACCCCACAACCTCCTCAAGAAGGCAGTTCCATGCATCCACCACCCTCTCTGTGAAAAAATGATTCCTCACATTGCCACTGAACCGCCCCCCGTCTTCAAATTGTGTCCCCTTGTTCTTGCACATCTCTTTTTCTAAAAGATGCTACCCTCTTGGACTTTGTTGATTCCACTGAGGTACTTAAAAGTTTCTATCATGTCCCTCCTCTCCCACCTTTCCTCAAGGGTATATATGTTAAGCTCCTTTAGTCTCTCCTCGTATGGCTTCTCTTGCAGACCCAGCACCATTTTAGTTGCCCTCCTCTGGACTGCCTCCATCCTGTCTATGTCCTTGCAGAGATGGGGTCTCCAAAACTGGATGCAGTACTCCAGATGGGGTCTCACCAACTGTCTATACAGAGGGATAACAACTTCCTGTTTTCTGCTGGTGATGCCTCTCCCTATACATCCCAGTATCCCCCAGCCCTTCTACTGCCTTCTCACATTGCTTGCTTACCTTAAGGTCATCTGATATGATCACCCCAGGTCCCTTTCCATTTCTGTTGTTGTTACTACCTCCCCACCTCCTTGTGTAATCTTCCCTGGTTTTATTTCCCAGGTGCATTATTTTGCACTTCTTTGCATTGAATCAAGCTGCCATACTTCTGACCATTCCTCCAACCTTGCCAAGGCCCTTCTCATCCTTTCCATGCCTCCTTGTGTATCAACCATGTTGCAGATCTTTGTGTCATCTGCAAAGAGGCATACTTTTCCTTCTAGTCCCTCTGCAATGTCACTTATAAAGACATTAAAAAGGACTGGACCCAGTACTGAACCCTGCGGTACCCCACTAGTAACCCTTCTTTCTTCAGAGTGGATTCCATTTACAGTTACCTTCTGTGTCCTGTTGTCCAGCCAACCTTTTACCCAGACTACCACCCTAGGACCCACTCCCAGGCTGGTTAATTTGACTATTAATCTTCTGTGTGGGACTATGTCAAATGCCTTGCTAAAGTGTAGGTAGGTCATGTCCACAGCCCCTCCCTGTTCTACTACTTTGGTCACCCAGTCAAAGAAATCAATTAGTAATAGTAGTAGTAAAAAGTTTATTTCTGATATCAGAAACAGGATAAAACCCAATTTAGCATCAGCTAATTTACAATGGGGTCCTACTGTACAAAAACATCAGTTTCATTTTAAAAAATACAAATACACACATTATACATACATGCAACACAGTACATACATGACCAAGGAAAGAAAAGGAAAAGTAGAAGTTACAACAATATATCATACATACAAGTATCTCAAGTACAACAAATTTTTAAGGACATTGCTTCCTTTACAAGCCATGATTTCATTTCATTCCAAGATATTTTATTTGTACTTAACCTCAAGTGTCCTGGCAATAAGTTCCACAATTTCGGACCCTCATATACATAACAATGTTGGCCTCTCACTGTTCTCATAAATGGTACCCTAAATTTTACTTCCCCTGCAGATCTCAATCCTACCTTAACATTCCACTCCTCCAGGAACTCCACTAAATATCCTGGTGCTTTTTTAAAATAACAGCAATAAGTTAACCATTGCTCATGCATATTTCGCCGTTCTGTCAAGGATATCCAATTTAAGTTCCTATAAAGGGTGCAATGATGTGTTTTCCAAGGTACATCCAAAACAAAACGCGCATATCTATTATATATAACATCAAGCTTTTCCAAGCTGCCCCTGGCTGCCCTTTTATATATGACATCACCATAATCAATATGTGGGATTATCATCGAATTCACAATCTTTAACCTAGCATCAAGTGAAAGACAATTTCTATGTTTATACAATACCCCAACTTTTTACTCAATTTTTGTATCAAGTTATCAATATGAAAATCCCAACTACAATGGGAGTCCAACCAGACTCCCAAGTATTTATAGCAATCCACAGAGGCCAGGCTACACCCATCCATTGTCTCAATATCCAAATCCATAGATACTTTTTTATTTGAAAACACCATTACCTGTGACTTTTGTGGATTTAAAACCAAACCATGTTCTAAAAAATATGTTTGTAATATATTAAAGTATTTCTGTAATTTTTCCTGTATATGTCCCACAGATTTCCCTTCAAGATACAATATTGTATCATCTGCACACAAATGATGCCGGACATCATTCATCAGATGTCTGACACCATTTGTATATATATTAAATAGGATGGGTCCTAGCACTGACCCCTGAGGTACACCAGAATTAATGTTTAGATAACTGGATACAAAATTATTACATAACCTAACCCTTTGTTGTCTGCCATCCAGGTAGCCATGGAACCAATCCAGGGCTTCCTGGCTGAGGCCAACAAATCTCAGTTTTTCCATCAATACCTGATGGCCCAAAGTGTTGATTCATCTGACATGACCTTCCCACTGTGAACCCGTGCTGCCTTGGGTCCTGTGCCCCACTGGTCTCTAGGTACTCAACAATTCTTTCCTTCAGAAGTGATTCCATCCCTTTCCCTACCACAGAGGACAAATTGACAGGTCTGTAGTTTTCTGCCTCTGTCTTGGTCCCACTTTTGTGAAAGGGAATCACATCTGCCTTCCTCCAGTCCTCAGGTACCACACCATCCTCCCATGATTTGTTAAAAAGGGCAGTCAGTGGTTTCACTAGTTCTCCCCTTAATTCTTTTAGAATTCTTGGGTGAATTCCATCAAGCCCCATTGTTTTGTCCACCTTCAGTTTTAGGAGTTCTTTCAGAACCCTTTCTTCTGTGAAAGGACTGGGATCGACCCCCCTATCCAGAGTGCTTCTGTTAATTGGATTAGGCACTTCCCCCTCCTTCTTTTTTGTGAATACTGAGCAGAAATGTTCGTTAAGTATCCCTGCTTTTTCACATTCCCTCTCTGTCCACCCATCTTCCATTCTATTCACCCTCACTATCCCTCCCTTTGTCTTTCTACACTCCCTGATGTACCTATAAAAGGTTTTATCCCCCTTCTTAACCAAGTTGGCTATCTTTTCCTCAGTTTGGGCCTTTCTTATTCTGACTTCCCTCCCTGCTTCCTTCTGCCTTTACTGGTACAGCTCTCTGTCCTGCTCCTTCTGTGTTTCCTTATACTTCCTGAATGCTATATTTTTCTCCCTGACCTTCCCCACCACCTCCTTTGAGAACCATAGTGGCTTTTTCTTTCATTTTGATTTGTTTATTTGCTTCACACACAGGCTTGTTGCCTCTGTGATGGTAGTTTTGATGTTACCCCATTGTTTCTCCACCCCTCCTTCTACCCTGTTTGCTAGTGCTTTTCTAAGGCGCTCTCCCATCTTGCCAAAGTCAGCCCTCCTGAAGTCCAGTACCCTCACTTTTGAATGGATTGAATCTGTAGCTGAGTTTATTGTGAATCACACTGTTTGGTGGTCACTTGTTCCCAGATGGCTACCCACTTCTAGATCTGAGATCCTCTCACTGTCCCCATTTGAGAGTATGAGGTCTAAGATTGCTCCCTCATGAGTGGGTTCCAAAACTAGCTGTCTGAGGCATGCCACCTGTAGGGCATTGAAAATGGTGCTACTCTTGGATGCGGCTGCAGCAAATGTGCTCCAGTTAACATCTGGCATATTCAGGTCTCCCATCAACAGTATCTCCCCTTTCTCTGCCATCCGAAGAATGCCTTCTATCATATCCTTGTCCATTCCTTCTCTCTGACATGGCAGTCTGTATACAATCCCTGTGTGGATTGTGGTGTCATTTCTAGTCTCTAAGATGACTTGCAGTGCCTCCTCTCCTCCCTGTTTACTCTTTTGTTCAATTGCTTTTATCCCTTCCCTTACATAGAGAGCTAATCCTCCCCCTCTTCTCCCCTCCCTGACTCTCCTATAGGTTGTGTACCCTGGTATGTTAACATCCCAACAATGGTTCTCTGTGTACCATGTTTCTGTGACTGCTATGATATCCAGGCATCCCTCTTCCATCAAGGCCACCAGTTCAGGGAGCTTGTTGCCCAGACTATGGGCATTGGTACTCATTACCCTCCATTTCCTGATGGCTTTACCCCTTTTTTCCCCATCCCTGTCCTTATTGCCTTTGTCACTTTCTCCATTTACCCCTGCCCTTCCCCCTATCAACATCTCTATCTTGGTGGAAAGGATATCCCCTTGAACAATATCCACACCCAATCAGCCCTATCTGGACCAAAAGACCAGTATGACAGACCCCCATGGCCAATTGTTCTTACAATGATTAACTACAGCTAACGAATTAATCCATGTTTCCTGCAAAAAAAACTTATGCACAGGTTGTTGCTGCAGATATGAAAGGCTTTTCTTCTACCCCCATTTAAAATACTGCTAACATTAGCCATGGCTAAAGTCAAGGGGCCCATAGTCATTTTGTTCATTAGAGAATGGACTAATCAGAGTCAATAATCAGGGTTTTCCACTTTTTTCTTGTTTTGCCCTTCTCTCTGACTCAAGGGAGGCAGTGAGTGTGAAGACTCCTCTGAACCCGATCCTTCTGACCTCGAATCTCCCCATTCAGTGTGTTTTGCCAGGGTTTCAAATTTGTTACTGCACATCAGATTTACATTTGCAGCAGCCTTAAGCCTGGTACTACTTTCGGTACCAATCTGTATCAATGGTTGTTGTGGTGGAGGTGGAGATCACCTCCTTTCCCTCTGTTCTATCGTCTTATCCAATATCTGTTGTTCCTCCAACATGTCTGAATTATGAGGTCGTGAAGTGACTCCAGCATCTGACTGTTCCTGTGATTCTTCTGGGCTACCAAAAGCCTCTTTCCCAACATTTGGACCCCATTCCCCCATTTCTGTACTTTGCTCCAGAGGTTGAGGCTGGGTCTTGGGTTCAGTGGGGTCAGTCATAGCATTATCTGCTGTATTTCTGCTGCCATGCTCTGGGTTTTAGAATTGATGTTCAGGCATATCTGGCTGGTTCTCTGATTTTCTCTGAGTGCTGCAAATCAGAATGTCCTGGTTTACCCAGTCATCTCTATTGTGGGCCACCCATGGGCATTTGTGAAACACATGCCCTCGAGCTTCACAAAGATTACAACATGCCACATTCTTGCAGGTAGTACTAATATGATCATATTCCCCATAGAGTATACAGTGCAATTTATCACAGGAACTTGCCTGGTGGGTCCTGTCTCCACACCTGTGGCAGGCCTTAGGCTGTCCAGAGTAAAAGCACACTTTGTGATTTCTACCAATAAAAAAACAGTTGGGTAGATGCTCTATGTTGGTGTCATGTTGCCTCAGTTTAATTTTAAAATGCCAGCCCCCAGTCCAGAAAGATTCTGAATCAATGATGGGTTCAGGGTCCCCCTACACATCACAACACTTTTGTAACCAATGATGTATATCTCCTATGTGAATACTCTCTATTCAGAACAAAATAGTCACAGTTTTATTCATAGGTTTGGTTAATGGTATGACCATAAAGGGTGTCCATATCAGTGAGAATTGTTGCTGATTGTACAATGTCCAAAACTTATCCAAGCCTTGTGTAGTATGAAAACTCACATCAAAATGCTCCTCACCAGAAATATGGAGCAAGGCATGAACTTCAGATGGTACAAAGCATAAGGCTGCTTTAATTAATGTTCTACACACATACTCATGGTCAGGGTAGACTTCCAGACCTCCTTTATACCTAATTATTATTGCATATTTTCTGGGGATGGGGTATTTATCGAATAAGTCAGAAAACCTTGGTGCTCATGGGGGTGGTCGAACATTGTCACCATCTTCACATTCTTCTGAAGCATTTTGTGTCTTGTCTCCTGGGTCTTTACATGAATCATCTCCCAGATTCAGCTGTATGGGAGGTACTTCACTCTCAGATGTTGTCCCTGCCTCCATCCCCTCATCATCAGCCTCCTGTTGCATGTTTGCCCCTTCCTGCTCTGGTATCTTGTTGAATCATGTCCCAGAATTAGCATCTGCAGTACTATGATTTGGGCCGAGCATACTGTTTTGTGTCAGAACTCCCGCAACCATTTTCTGGGGTTCCATCCTAGCAGTGCTGTCCTTGTCACCCTGATCAATCTCTAGCTCTGCTATGCCTGATACATTAGCTGGACTAGTAGGGCTGTCTGTACTCTGCTCCTTTGCCTTCCCACTTTGGTTTTTCCCCACTTGTTCTTTTCTTGCAGCTTGTCCCCCACACTGCCCTGACCCACCACTTGTACTGTTTAAAACAATCTGTTCATCCCCTTCATGAATCTTCTCTGCATCCAAAATAGTGAAATCAAGAACTGGGTCAGCCACCCACTTACCTGACTCCGTCTGATGCCATCTGGCATTTGTCAGAGCAGCTTTGGGGGGTCCAACTGTCCTCCGTCATCTCAGGGGATACTACCGCAAACGCTTCCTTTACTTGTTCTCTCACCATCTATCATGCAGTCCCCTCTCACTTTGATTTAGGAGCCTCCAGTTTCAGCAATCAGTTTTTAGCTTTCCATTTTGGTTTTTTCACAATTGATCCTGCAGTACTCTGTCGGCGAGAGCGAGTCCCACTTTTTAATGTCACATTGAGACCAGATTCCCCCATTGCTGCCTCCTCTGGTGGCATATTCACATCTTGGAAATCTTCCAGCGCTGTATCCATATCAGAGCAATCTTCAGAAACCCTGTGCTCTGTAGATATCTGTTCAGTCTGCAATACCTCCATCTCGGTTGCTTCCCTCGGAACATTCACAACTTGAGTCACTTCAGTAGACTCCACTGCTGGGGAGAGTCACTCTTCCACCTGCACCATCATCTCCTCCTCCTCCAAGACTCCAGGAACCTCCATCTTGGAAATGGGTCAACAGCACTCTCTTCCTCAAAGTAGGGGAATTTTTATTGAAAATAAGGTAAAGTAAATCATACAGTAACAGTGTTAACCACACACTATCAGTACAGCAAAATCAAAATGATAAAAGACAATAAGTGAAAGAAATATAAACAAAAAAACAGAAAAAAGAAAGCTTTTATACCCAAACGACTGTCAGTCTCTAGTATAAAACCCCTACTCTAACCCCTTCATTTATATTTAATTACTCTAGAAAAACCCTTCCACCAGCTAAAAACTTTCTGAGTAACATGTACATTTTTATCCTTTAAATATACTTTATCTAAAGCCTGAACTACCAAAATATGTACTGTATTGTAGAAAATCCTTTTCTGATACAGTGTCCTTTGGCATCTTGCTTGCCATAAATAAAATTTTAAACAACAAAAAAAAACAATAAGGTGTCTCTATGATACCTAGATTCCAAGTGTGCAGTTTGTCCTATAACAAAGGTGTCATACGTAAGGGATGTTAACCAAGTCAAGTGCCAAGTTTTACTTAAAAATAACCATAGATTCTTAGCATATGAACACAAAAAAAGAAAATGTTCCATCGTTTCTACCAGGTTAATGCACTCATTGTATGGCCAATTCCTTTCCTCCAAGGCCTTATGTTTCAGATTGCCATGGACATTAAGCCTCCCATAAATTGACAGCCACAGCACTTTCCACATCTGTAAAGGAACTCTATCGCTCTTCAACTGTGTATACACTGAGTCATTCAAAGTCACCGGACAGTTCTTAAATATGGGTATAGTTGGATACATTTTTCCTAAAAATCTTGTTTCGTCAATCTCCATAAAATAATTTTTGTGCCACCACTTTAAAAGATACTGGGACTGAAAGATACTTTGATAGCTTGGGTAGGGCTACTGTCCAAGCTCATAAATATCTTGCCAAATTCTGGGCCACCCACTTCTGATGTATCATTGTCAATGGTAATAAACTACATTTCACTGTTTGTGAGAGAAATAGGGTGTGGAAAAATACCACTGGGTCCACCATTCCTAGGCCTCCTTTGTCCTGTGTAAGATAGGTATAACAGCATTTAATTGGATTAAACTGATTTCCCCACAACATTTGAAAAAATAAACAATAGAGTTTGGTATCTAATTGAGATGAAGGAGGAAAAATCATTGCCACATACAATAAGCCAGGAATCAAAAATTGTTTCATAATCTGAATCCTTTTTAACTTTGACAGTTTCCAGTGCTTACAATGTTGTACTTTAACTTCCACAGTTTGCACTGCACATTCCCAATTAGCCTCGCTAAGTTTTGTGGCCCAGATTCTAGGCCCAAAATTTTCAAGGGTTCAGCAGAGATAGTAATCCCTGCAGTTTGAAGGGTATGAAAGGGGCCACAACCCACCCAAAGCCCTTTGCTCTTACCTTCATAAAGTTTTGTGTTACACACTAAAGAATACTGTCCCATAGTGTCCAAAAAAGACCCAAATTGTTGAGGAGTGGAAAACAAAAGACAAATATCATCAGCATAAGCTTGTGCATATACAGTCAAATCATTATGGTCCCCTAAAATGCTATGCCATTTGGGGAACTCAGTCAAAGCCCACAACAGTGGGTCCAAAGAAAAAATGTAAAGTAAGGGACTAACAGGGCATTCCTGTCATACCCCAGTGGAAATAGAAATTCTAGCAGTCACTTGTGATTGTAAAATTGACCGTACAGTTGCCAATTCATATAATAATTTTACCCAATCAATAAATCGTGGGGGAAACACCGTATGCCTGCAGGGTAGCAAACAAAAAAGGGTGATACACTCTTTCACAGGCTTTTAATTGGTCAATTGAAATGATATAGTCCTGAAAACCATTCAACGAGAGATGCTCAACCATGTCTTGAAGAATCATCAAAGCACTCTGAATTCTTCTATTGGGAATACCACAATATTGATGTGGAGAGATAACCAAACTCACATAGCTTTTCAATCTATTATTTAACAAATGAGTAAAAATCTTGAAATCTGAATTCAGAAGTGTAATGGGTCTCCAATTTTGTATTCTCAATGTATCTCCCGTTTATGTAGATAAATTAACAAACCTTCTGAGAAGGAAACAGGAATCCTGTGCCCCAGCAAAAAAAACTGAAAAATAATCAATAAACATGTTGATATGTCTTGAGAGAAAATTTTAAAGAAATCATTAGAAAGGCCATTAGGCCCAGGTGAGACCCCTGCTGTAGTAATGGGTGCTAGCATGCCTGAGGCCTGTTCCAGATATGGGAATACCGGAACATCCTTCAGAAAAGACTGTAGCACAGTCATGCTAGGGGCAGGGAAAGGGGCATGTGTACTGGTAAACTGTTTAATAAGATCATGAAGACCATCAGGTGTATCTGTGATACCCCCAACTCATTCCTCAAGGAGTCAAAGGATGATGCCTCTTTCCTAACTTTACAAAATTCATAGGTATCTCCAATCGTGGCTTTCCTAGTGCCAGATTGTAGGAGAGCTCTCATCACATCTGCCCTACTGTACTGAAACAACTTCATCTCTGCCTGTAATGCCTGAATTTGGGTGGAATAGTCATGTTTCATAGTATAAAAAGGCGAAAAAAGTGTCTGAAGTTGTGTCAAAGTTTTAAATAGGTCAAAAACTTATTATTTACCTTGCGTCCCATATCTTTGTAACCACCTTTTAAAATCCTTTTTAGAATCCTCCCACCAGTTACCCAAATCCTCGTACAAAAAACTCACAGAAAGTCATGCTTGTATCAGACTCTGAATACCACTGCGCACTTCAGAGTTGGTTAACATCGTAGAATTCACTTTCCATCGATTTCCAGCATGGAGTGCCTCAGGTGTGTCCTGAAAAGAGATCATTAACATCAAATGGTCATAAAATTCCATCAGGAGGATTTGAAATAGTACTGATAGCGTATGGTGGGATATAAAACAATTATCAATTGATGAAGTCAGTTTACCTTTCTTGAAAGTATAGGGAGGGCCACTAACTTGAAAATCCCTGCAATCCACCAAACCTACAAGTTCCATCAATTTAATAAGGGCATTGGAATCACAGTACATTTTCCGATGTGGGTCTGGTTGAAGCAGTAGTCGTGCCCTAGTATTACAATTAAAATCGTCTTCCAAAAAAATCTTCCTTGCAGTCACCAAATATGGCTGAATAGCCAGAAAAGATGCTACTCTATCAGCCTTTGTCTGGAGACAGTATACATTAATGATTCTACACTGAACAGTGCAAAAAAGTCCATCCAAAATGAACACCCTACCTGGTATTATGTCAATAAGCTTCTGTAAAATAAGAGCAAAGGAGTTAAAAAGGATGCCTACTCTATCCGCACTGTCCGAAGACCAGTACAATGGGCCCCATTTCCATTCTCCCTGAAAAAGACATATTTGGGAAGAAGAAAACATCCATGTTTTCTGTAATAAACCAATGTCTATATTTGACTTGTGAATGAAATCAAAAACAGCCTGCCTTTTGGTAACATGTAACAAACTGTGGACATTAAAAGTGCTGATGGTAAGCTTAGGCACAGAAATGATTTAGAAACTTTTTTTCCTCTTTTTTTTCATTTTCCCTTTATATTCCACTAGTATTGGGGACAAGGGTGGTGGTTCCAGGTCAATCAGAGTCTGAGCAGCTTCCCCCTGGTCCATCTCAGAGTCACCCCAGGTAGGGGTTAACACAGCAAAAGGGTTCTCAGACTCTATGCCTGAGTAGGGCCCCCCTTTATGTTATGAGAGGAATGGCATCTGGGAAGGGAAAAGGTTGCTGTAGTGGAAGGGCCCTCTATTTGATTCCCTATCCCTACTTGGTCCCTATAACAAACCAGTGACATGGCAAGTATTGGAGGGACTAGATCTAAGGGAGGTTCTTGTTTCACCAGTGTACCATTAGGAGGATTTACTGTTTCAGGCAAAGAGGATTCCGCAGGCCTAGATTCCAAAGGGACTGTTCTGGGGCTCAAGGAAGAGGAAGGGGGTACAGACTGGAGACCTTAACATCTCCTGCTGCTGCCAAATTCTGAGCCTGCTGAATTAGCAACTCTGGACTCATACATGAAGCCTTGTTCTTAGCAGACCATGAACATTCAGCAAAGGTATGGCCATACTCGTTGCATAGATCGCACTTAGTGTGATTAGTACATTGTATGGTGGTGTGGCCAATTTCCCCACAGTTGTCACATTGAGGCTTGTCACATGAGTATGGGATCCACAGCGATAGCAGGCCCTAGGCTGACCCACATAAAAACATACCACTCTATCTCTACCTAACAAAAAAGCATTATGGATGTGCTCAATTCCTTTGCCAGTTTATTCAACTTCACCTTATATTTCCACCCCCCCCCATCCAAAACCATTCATTATCCAAAAGTGGTTCAGGAGGGGAAAGAACATTACACTTCTGCACCAACTAGTAAGTAATGTCTTCCACATGGACCCCCTCATTCTAGAAAATAACAGTAACAAATTTTGTTACGGGTTTAGATAAAGGAATAACAAAAAAGGGGGTCCATATGGGGAATATTTTACCTGGTTGTAGCATTCCAAAATAAATCCAAAGCATGTGCAGTCCAAAAACTAATGTCAAAATTATCTTCACCAGATATGTTGATAAATATAAAAACATCCTTAGGGGGAAAAGTGCAAAGAATCCTTTAATAAAAGTTTTCCAACATAATGTCAATCAGGCCGAGTCTCTAGTTCCCCCTTGTAACGGAGACAAACAGCATTCCATCTAGGGGCTGACACTTTTTTGATTTTGAAAATAGTTCTGAAAGAAGTAGTTTGGAAGGTTCTAATGACTCCAAAGGAGCTACCGTGGGCTTTAGAGGCACCTCAGAAGGGGAAGCAATAGGTATAGGTGCTGCAGTAGATAAACCAACACTAGTTTCTGGTAATAGGTTCGTAATCATTGCAGTCTTTTGGGAAGAGACCTCCTTCATGACTGTATCCGAATCTCCCATATCCATGTAGGTGGACAGGGACTGAAAGGGCTGAAGTCTCTGCCTCACTCTGCGGCATAGCAGGGGTCTGAGTGACAGCTGCACCATTTTGCTCATCAGAGGCAGAGTGTGGAAGCGAGGGTGATTCCTTAAGCATGTCACTATGGAAAACAGACTCTAGGCGCTCGCAATCAGTCGCGACTATGCTGGCAGCCGAAGTTCATAAATTTGGCACAGTTATGTTTTCACTCTCAAACTGCAATGACCCATCATGTTCAAGTGCAGTCCCTGAGTTTCATTTGTCAGATGCCCCTGGCTCTTGGTTGTCAGCACGGTCTGGTTCTTGTACTGATGAATCTTCCTGTGTTAACGTTGCCAAACACTCCTTTAGCTGGGTTTGTTGAGCAAGGTGTCGAGCATTCTCCATGTCTATCTGGTGCAACAAATCATTTAATTCTGAGCAAGATAAGTCCATTTCAGTATTATTAGATTCCTTCTTAAGGTTACTGACATCTTCTGAAGAAGCAAAAATATTAGGATCGGAGTCCTTAGCCACCTCTCCAGTGACATGGTCTCACTGAGCAATATCAACCTGAAGTCCCACAGAGGCAGGGGAGGAGGCCAGCTCCCCAACCTGAGACACATCCACGTTGTCCAAAGTCACTGACAAAGTGGCCATTTTGGAAAGGCCAGCAATTCTCCTACAGACGAGTAGGGGAATGTCCCCGGTATCCCGGCTAAATTTCCCCCACTCACTAAAAATACCACCAACAGCTTAATCTGGTTCAATTTCAGCTGGTTACCATCTGTATCCTCCCCAGGTCACCCCTGAAAAGGAACTTCTAGTCTCAGTGGGCCTACCTGGTTAACAAAATTCATTAAAAATAAAATAAATAAATACAGATGAACATTAGGTCCATGTCATATTAAAGGGAGCACTCCTTTTATTATTTCAAATGCAAAACAGTGCTATAGCAGACTTGAAATGGGGAAGGAAGAGTATTGTAGGAGACAGGCTTTAAAGAGCAATCTTAAATGGAATAAAAAATAGGTCAGAATTGTCATTATTGCATGCACTGCTGCTTTAAAGTGTTATTTTAAACTAGGGACAATTTGAGCCTGAAGGGGGTTGACTATGCCTCTTTAAGTGTATCCTGCCGGGGTTCAGGGAGACTCAGGGGCTGGGATGTGAATGTAAGCATATGAATCAAATATTTCTTTCTAATGTAATTTCCTAGCATGCAGTTTAAATAGTATTCCCATAGACAGCATAAGACTCTGCTATGAAGCAAGTTGTTTATATCAATCTTCTGATATTCTCTGAAAGATTATCTGAGTGTTCCACATATATTTACTGAAGGTAATGTTCTCTTTTTAAAATCAGCAATATTTGCATTTAGATAAAAGTCAGATTTAATTTAGAAAAAAAACTGTCATGGACACATGTCAAAAAGCTTATGGTCTGCAAGTAAACTGTCTTTATCCAAATCTTCTAAAATAGGATTGTCAGCGAAAGAAATGAAGATGTCATGACTAAGTGAGAATTTGTACCCCCTTAGCTGTCAATAATTAATAGATTATTTACACATGCACATTCCCATTTCCCAGCTTTCAAGATTTCATTTACACTCTGACCCAAGCTCAGCAGCAAGTTTAACATTAAACTGACCTTTTCATCTGCCTTGTGCCAGGCACCTATCAAATATGAGCAGAGCATTATTTAATATGTGCATTTATTAACAGAACATGCTCTAGTTATTGAAAAATGACAAATGTCTATGCTTTCTACTATAAACTGCCATGGAAACAGATTGTGCTTAAGAAAAATCAATTATAACCCTTAACTGAAACTTAAACATCATCTTAGAAGTCTAAAGGTCTGTGTTGCAATGGTTTAGACTCATTTTTTTTCTTCTAGGTAGATTAGTGTTAACATTTTGGAGAGTGCATAAAATATAATTTATTTAGATAGCTCAGATTAAAAAAAGGTGTCTGAATAAATAGGATGCCTAGACATTTTAAATTAATGAGTATCAGAAAGAAATACAGTGGTAGGGAAGTCATTCTAAGCTGAATGTCTAGTTAGTAAACCATCTGAATTGCTAAACCATGGTCAATGAGAGAACATTTTCATTTGCAATTTTGGTTGAAGAAATCAATAAAAGTTAATGTTGTTTATCACCATATGGAAGGTATCAGCAATAGCTTTTTAATACAATTTTACTCAAATAAGAAACTTGGCTGAAAGGCACCTTTTATTAATAAAATATTACAGTGGTTTAGCGGATAGGAAATGGTGGTCAGGAGGACTGCAATGGGTGTTTGTATTGCTTATATGTTATTCTTATAAGTTATGATGCCATATGGGGCAAAGTAAGCAGACAGGTTTCTGACAGTTAATATTTCAGTGCTGTTCAACTGCATTATCTTTAAATATAAAATGACCCTCCAACAATAGTGGAAATGACACAAATAGCTTTCTGTTTATTATTATAATGTAAAATGACTGTTGTTAAAGTTATAACCTGTATTTTAATTGAAAATAGTCTACTAAGCACAAGCCTGCCAGGGAAAGTAATATTAGAACAATTCACATCAGTATCTCATCCCATTATGTTCATTATAAAGCATACTATAGCATTATTAGTATTAAATAATTCTTCAATTGACTCTGTCAGGACAGTAACCAAAAAGCTGCTTGTTTGTAAATGCATACAAATATTAAAAGCATTAGTCAGATAAATTGTTGTAAGTACCAGAATGAGAGAAATAAACAACATATTATGAAAAATCACAAATACTGTGTGTGGTTTACTATGCTGATTTTTTTAAATAATTATTACCCTCTTTAAACATCTGTATGTTACAAGGCAGTAGGCAGGGCCAGTGGGATGCTGGGTGCACTTAGAGGGGTATCACTAGCAGAAGGAGGGAGGTAGTGTTGCCACTGTATAGATCATCAGTGAGACTCTACCTGAAGTACTGTGTCTGGAGACCACATTGCAGGAAGAGCATAGACAGGGTGGAGGCTGTTCCGAGAAAGGTGACTAAAATGGTGCAGGGGCTGCATCAGAAGCCCTATGAGGAGAGATTAAGGGATCTCAATATGTACACCCTGGAAGAGAGGAGGATGAGGGGACAAGACAGAGACCTATAAATACTTCACAGGGTTGAACAAGGTACAGCAGGGGAGTATTTTTCAGAGGAGAAGATGCACGAAAACAAGGGGTCATGCAATGAAGCTGGAAGAAGGAAAATTTAGGAGGGTGAGAGGAAGTACTTTTTTCACTGAAAGAGCAGTGAATGCCTGGAAAAGACTTCCAGTAGAGGCAGAACAAATCCATGATAGGAAATTGTGTGGATGTTACTGATCTATGAAAATGCTTCCTGTTGAAGCAACGTTTTGGAGGCAAAGTGAACCAACAACACAACTACCTAACTCTGATTCCAACACCAAGGTAGCCAAACCTTCACTCAGATCTTCTTGTGCAAAATGTTCAGGTTCAGCCTTTGCAGGATAACAAGCTTTGCCATGAATTATTCATGCTAGTCTTACCTGAAATACAGAATGTCACCTCACTAATCAGTGCCAATTGTTCAGTAGGCGGTAAGGTCACCTCCATGGCCAGGAGATTGGAATTTGAGCATTATAGCCCCATGCCAGGTAGTTAGGTAATATACCCATAACTGACACTTTAGTGCAGTGTGAGTCGGGTACTGCTGAGGTGCCATCATTCAGATAAGACATTGCATTGCACTTCCTTCTGCCCAGCCCAGGTCACTGTCCAGGTGAAAGTTAAAGATCCTATGGCACATATCAAAAAAGAGTGGGAGAGTTTCTCCAGTGATGTGGCCAACATTTTGCCTGTTAATAAAACATGTCCATGTAACTAACCCTACAGAAAGCACCTAGAATTGAGCTATCACAGCTCAGTATGCCTTTCTCTGGTAAAAAAAAATGTTTTTAAATAAAACTGGCCAGAACAAAATTGTAGAATTTAGAGCATTACTAGAACCGGGACTGAATTTAAGGGGGTTTGACAACAATTACAGAATACAGCCTCCCTTCACCCTCCCACTTATTTAATTGTCCATATTTGTGCTTTAAGTAATTACTGTTTTAAAAAATATATTGCTTTCCAAAATATCAGAAATAGAGGTGTGGTTCATAATGTTGCTTTTGTAGTAAATTTTAGTGCTCATGAACATTACCAGACAGACAGCACTAGTCATTATCTACCTTACAGGTGAAACAGAGGCAACCACCATACAAGCTTCCTTATACTGCTACACCAAATGAGCCTCACTCCTGTCATGGATAGGTGGGATCACCTCAAATGGGTGAGTGAGTAGTACATACTTCATTGCTGTTCAGTTCTAAGCCTGTCATCTGAGTCTACTTCATCAAATGGTGGGAATTATTGCCTCTCTTATACTCCTGATTCACTGTATGAGCCTACACCTGGACTGTGGGCTCCTCAACATGACCACATCAGCTCCAGTGTGGTCTGGTGGGTCTGTTTTTTTCCCCATAGAAACATAGAAACAGACTTTGATGGTAGATAAGGACTGCTTGGCCCACCTAGTCTGCCCATTTCCCTACCTATTGGATAAGCTGCAGATCCTACTTAACCAACAGCCTATTTGTTCCTCCCACCAGATTTCCCTTATGTCTGTCCCATGCATTCTTGAATTCCCCCACTGTTTTTGACCCCAAGACCTCCTCAGGAAGGCCAACCCATGCGTCCACCACCCTCTCTGTGAAAAAATGCTTCTTCACATTGCCCCTGACCAGTCCCCTTCTATCTTCAGATTGTGTCCCCTTGTTCTTGCACATCTCTTTCTCTGAAAGATGCTACCCTCTTGGACTTTGTTGATTCCCTTGAGGTACTTAAAAGGTTCTATCATGTTCCCCCTCTCTGTCCTTTCCTCAAGGGTATACATATTAAGCTCCTTTAGTCTTTCTTCATATGGCTTCAGTTGCAGACCCTGCACAATTTTAGTTGCTCTTCTCTGGACTGCCTCCATCCTGTATATGTCCTTGTGGAGATGGGGTCTCCAGAAGTGCACGCTGTACTCCAGATGGGGTCTCACCAACTGTCTGTACAGAGGGATAACAACTTCCTGTTTTCTACTGGTGATGCCTCTCCCTATATATCCCAGTATCCCCCCGGCCATCCTTACTGCCTTCTCACATTGCTTGCATACCTTTAGGTCATCTGATATGACTACCCCCAGGTCCCTTTCCATTTTTGTTGTTGCTAATACCCCCCACCCCATTGTGTACTCTTCCCCTGGGTTTTTGTTTCCCAGGTGCATTACTTTGCACTTCTTTGCATTGAATCTAAGCTGCCATACCTTTGACCATTCTTTCAATCTTACCAAGTCCCTTCTCATCCTTTCCACCCCCACTTGTGTATCAACCCTGTTGCAGATCTTTGTGTCATCTGCAAAGAGGCATACTTTTCCTTCTAGTCCCTCTGCAATGTCACTTATAAAGACATTAAAAAGGACTGGACCCAATACTGAACCCTGTGGTACCCAACTAGTAACCCCCCTTTCTTTGGAGTGAACCCCTAGGTATTTCATTTTATCCATGATTTTCACCCTCAGTGAATTATTGACCCAGGAGACCCCTTCTGTGGCTCCTACTGGCACGAGTTCACTGTTAGCCCAGCTAATTTTGTGTCCAGACAGTTGCCCCTTTCTTTCCACCCACCCTCCCCTTTATTAAGCCTCCCTATCCCTCCCTTGGACTTTCTTAACTCCCTAATGTACCTATAAAAGGTTTTATCCACCTTCTTAACCAAGTTGGCTAGCTTTTCCTCAGTTTGGGCCCCACATCATGGACTGCCTGTGTTGTATATACAGTATTCCGTGGTATAAAGAGCCTGGTCCTGGAGTATCTGAAACACCATGGACTGACTAATCAGATGATCATTCTGGAACTTCAACTGCTGGAACACTCGTCATCCCTCTATGTTGTAAAATGGATTATGAAATGCTGATAGGAAATTTGTGAATGAGCAAGGGTTGAGCTGCTAATTTTAGTTTCATTTAATTTTTATGAGATGTATGTCAGTCTCCATTAGCATGCTTCCCACCAGTCACCAGTAAATTGGCTGGGGGATGCACCTCATCTAAAGTAAGCCACGTTAGGTAGTCCATCTTTGTTTAAAAGAAGCCACATCAAGCCTGTACATTTTAGAACAGAGAACCAGTAGATGGGTGGTCCACCTTGATGCTTTGTGGCTGGGCTAAAAATTCACATCAGAGCTCTGAACTGAACACTAAGAGACCCCACTCCCCTTTAGGACACATTTAGTAAGTAGCCAGTTAAGGCACAAAGCAAACTATAATATTTGAATGGTGTGCACTGGGTTCTCTGCTTTAACTAATTTGTGCCATAACCAGTTGCACCCCTAATAAGAAAAGCGATTAAACATTTGTGAATGAGTAAGCATTGAGCTGATAATTTAGGGGTTGTCATCCCACTGAGGCCTGTTTGAAGGAGCAGGGACACTTGAGCCATCTGGATGCTTGTCTTCCTCTCTGAGTTTTAGAGTAACTGCACTTGACTGATGCAAGATGTTTGGTGTCTACTCTATAATAAAATGTATTTATTTATTTGTTTTATTTATGTAAAATCTTGTTAACCAGGCTATGCATGCTAAGCCAAGGCTCGTTTTGAGGTTGACCTACGGGAACAATACAATAAGGAATATATAGTGGAACAATATGCAATATATTAGAAACTTGCAGAGCTTCCTGGTGATTGTATAGCTGGCTAGGATGGAAACTTACAGTAAAAAGAGCATAAAAGGTGATTGGATGTCAGACATGGATTTTGAATCTTACAGTACAAATAGCAGTGTGGTCCTGAGGTTATACATGTTACAAAGCTAGTGACTGGAAGGCTCCTGACTAAGCATAAGAGGGATGGCAGGGAAGGTGAAGATTGGGAGAGCTGGGAACCCCCCCTTAAGGAGGGTACAGTTAAGGGTGAGGGGGTAGAAGTACAGGAGCAAGGGGGAGAAGGCTGCAGTACAGGGGCAGGGGGGAAGAGGAAGGAGTCAGATAAGATGTTTGAAAGAGAGGAGAGTAGAAGAGTTGCGGAGATGTAGGGGGAGGAAGTTCCAGAGGGAAGGCGGCCTGTAAGAGAAGACAGCCTGCCCCTTAGTGGTGCAGAGATGGGGGAGGGAAAAAGAGAGAGGGTCCATGGTATGTAATACATAGGAGGAAGGGGTAGCTTGAGACAGCTTGGAGGCGCTTCCACCAAGTCACAGAGACAACAAAGTTGTCGAATGACTTTACAGCAACACCACTTTGCAAATGGCGATTATATCACCGCAGAAAAGTGTAGACAGACCGCCACAGTGCCAGAGTCCTTTACTGTTTGCACAGGATGTATCCACCCACACCCTCCATGTGGAGGACTCTACCCCCTGCACTCCCAGAATTACAGATTACCAACTCTGGGGGGGATGAATTTAGGGACAGCGGCCAACACCGGGAGTTGGTGTATCAGCAAATCACTCTGACAAACCCATTTGACACTGTGGATGTTGAACAAATTGTGTCACTGTGATGATTTCGCTGTCAGGGGTTCACTCTCCTGACGTGATACCCTTGGAGGAGATGTATGAGGGAAGGAGACCAAACCAATATTTTGCAGTGAGGGTTAGGGAATGAGTAGATCTCTTGTGGGAAAGGAGGGGGGGGTGAGAGAGAGGAGAGGAGACTGCAGTGGTGAGAATTCAACTCGCCTTCCCCTTCTTCCCCTTGTGCCCTCGGTCTGTGATCCTCCTGAGCCACCACAGGATGGATGCAGTCCAACCCCCTAAGCCACTCACTCCAATTGTGCTTCCAAGACCCACCTAATGGATTCACATCCAATCTACCTGTCCTGCACTGCCCCCAACAAACCCTGTCAGGAGGCTCTCACCAGAGCTCTCCCAATGGCTTCCATAAAGTTTTCATTTCATGATTAACTCAAATTCATCCAGCATTGCCACTGCAATGTCCCTCGCATGCAGCTAGCATTCCTGCTACATCGGGTGTGACCAGTTGAGAACCACATCCAAGGAGGATCAACAGGACATCTGGGTCCCACTGCATGCCAGACTCTCCAGCAACCTCAGGAGCAATTACCTCCCGGGCCATGCATGCCCTTCGTTCCCCACCAGTAAAGTTGTGCAGTCCAGGTGGTATTCCTAGGTTGCACCCCCCCTTAGACCAGCTGTCCACCCATGCCACTGCCCAACCAATGCAGAAATTACCACAGATCCAGTTGTTCATGGTGTCTTCAGGGGAACTTGTATGAAACAACAGAGTTACAGCAAATGCAGACTGATATAGTGCAAGACTGCCTGGGCCTTCTCTCACCACTACGCCCAGATTACTCCATCAGCCAATCCTTGTCTTCTGACATTCTTTTCCACCCATATCCAAAAGAAGATGGGCACTAAACACTCGGGCATCCAGTCCAGCTTGTTGGATGTCCCTACCATGACATGTCCAATTGGCAGGCTGTCACCAGTCTGCCATGTGCAAGCTGGAAGAACACACCCCCGCACTTCCAGGTACCCTCACTGACACCTCTAGTAGCTTTGGCCCAAACCACCTACCTGGTAAGTGATCCCACATCTAGGGTACAGCCACCCCAAATGTGTCAAGATTGCCGGCTTGATGAGATGCCACCTGTCTAGTGGACTATCATAGGACCTACCCCACCCTCCATGGTCATCCACCTAGAGAGCCCTGGTGGTAACAGGAAGCCCATCCCCCAATAAACCCTGCTGTCCCCAAGAGATGGCCTCCCCTCCCATTTGGGTAATTTAATCTATCTGCACAACAGACTTACCGGAATCAGCCACACATCCAGCCTTTGCCTTAGCCTCAAGATAGTGCTCTACCCCCTCCAGCCCTAGGCCTCCCTTGGCCGTGGTGCAATGCTGCTGTGCCCGAGGTTAGGCCTCTGTAATTCCCCTGTCAATGCCTGCTAGTTGAGCTGCCTGAAGCTAAATATTCAGGGGCAAGCATCCTACGATGATGTGCATCCAGTATCCCCATGGGGTCCTCCAGCCTGGCTAGCCATTAATGGTGTACTCTACACCCCTGGAAAAAGACCTGCCAGTTCCCCAGCCTGAGGCCCTGGATGCACCAAGCTATAACAACTTAGGAGGATTTCCAATAGTGTAATTCACCTGCCATGCCTTCTTCCGGCCCTGTCTGTGACTGTTACTGAGGCTGACCATCCCCTGGCTCTTGCCATGCTGCCACCCCTTGAAGTAAAGCCTGCATGTCCACCAGACCTGCACATCCTCATGGAGCCAATATGTTCCCAGTTCTTGTGATGTGGCTACTTGTGCCGACCAGCAAACCGCTGCCTGGCCTCTTGGATTCTGTAGAACAAGAAGGTCAGCACTGTTCCAAGGGAGGGGTTCCTTACCTCCCAGCACCACTGCATTCAGAGGTCTCTGCCTGCCCCTGCGGAGGTGGCCGGGGTCAACCCATGTATCAGTGACCCCACTTACCCCATGTCCAGAAGTCCTCGAGGTAGCAAATGACCACAGAATTTCTTGCTTCTTGCGCCATGGCCCCATGCAACCAGGAGCCGAACCCCATGTGGCAACCCAACATTATGACTTACCCATGCACATGCAACTGGCTACCTGATACTCCCCCTTCAGCTTCATCATCAGGTAATCCCTTGTCTCTGGTTGCACCAGTGGCCAGTGCCAATCTGTCAAGGTCTGCCATGGCCATCTCACCCACAGTCCTACTGTGTGCCCCCCCAATGGCCCTGACCAATGCCCAGCAATGCCTCTGTATTCCAAAGACCATTGTGTTCATTTCCTAAGTCCCCTTCTGGGTAAGGTAGCTGGGAAACTACCTAAATTCACCTGCAACCTGCTGTAGTACCAACCCCCTTGGGGAGACTCGAAGGGAGGGGTTGTGACAGGCCAGTCAGTCGCCCCTAGCCACCATTCAGGCTTTCAGCTCTTCGCCTTGTACCCCTTCCAGTATGAGATCCAAAACCCATAGTGACCCTTTCCCCGAGGTGTGCAGCTGTCACCCTGGGTACTGGGCTAGCTGGGCTAACCCCTGTCCTCCCTGGTTGGAGTGAGCCACCTCACTTCCTTGTGACTTGCTGAACTTCCTGCTGTGTCAATGGCCAGCCTTCAGCAGTTGGGGTGACCTGCATTGCACGAAGGGATGTTGCTGCCTACAGGCGATGCATACATACCAAAACTTGCAGCTCGCTCTGTTGCAGCTCCCCTGTTTATAAGGGTAACATACCTAGGAAGGAGAACTCCCTGTCTCCTGCCGCTGTGCTTGTGCCAAGCTCCAAACTGCAGTGGCAAATCCCCCCACTAAGTCTGTGAGTTTATCCAGTTTCTCGTTGACAGTTGACCCCCCCGGGGCCCCTTGTTGCCCCAAAACTGAGATCCCCGGCACTGAGGCCTACACCTCATCCTGCAGTGGCTCCACCAATAAAATTGCCTGAGCATGTGGTACCCCAGCCCTCCCTGATTTGTTCCTAGCTTCATTACCCCCCTACCACCCCCACAAAGATGTACTGTCCTTAGCCCAAGACTTCTCCATAAACTGTGAGCCTCAGGCCCCACCTCACCTGCTTGTGGAATCCTGGGTACCTTAGTGGGGGTATTATTATATGCTGCACCTGTTGCTTCTTTACTGGGGCTTCTCTTGGCAATGCTGATGTTGACACACCTTCCATGCTTCTCAGGCATGACTCCAATCATGCTCTTCCTCTGCATTGGTACAGCTCCTGCAGTTGAGCCTCCTGGGTCACTGTTGCCTTCTCTGATGACTTCTTCTGTCAGCTGGGCATTGTCACCTGCAATGACAACAACTGCCCCCCCCCCACCACAGAAGGCTTGTTAGAGGATGGACCATATGGTTGTAAGGGGGTGTCCTTGCTCCATCGTCAGCACCCTGTCACTGGTCCCTTTGACTCCTTATTCTTTTTTCTTTTTTTTTTTTGAGGTGTCTTGCCGGCCCAGCCTGAATATGGTATGATGAAATAGTTGGACCTCCTCAGAATGCTGAGAGAGCTGATCAGTGGCACTCTGATGTGGGAGGAAGGAACCCGTCTCCACCACCTGGGCCCCGCCTCTGCTTCCCTGGCTGCCCCCTTCCCACCTGTCTCTTGACCCTTGTTTTAATCCAGGTGGGGCTAAAACACCTGCGATGACCATTGTGGTGTGTTTGCCAAGGCTTCACAGCCTGTACTACTTCCTACCCTCTGAGGCCCAAGTGCCCCACCCACACATTAGCCTCCTACTAAGTGCACTACAGCTAACACTAGCCTCCCCAGCATTACTGAAAAGATGCTCTGAAGGGGGGCATATCCTCAACAGTTAGGAAGGGTGCATGCAGACTGGACACTCTCTTCAATTCCTTCTGCCATTTTTCCCTGGATGCTCCCCTCACACTCATCACTGCAACATTTATTGTGCCCTATTCTTCCCTTTTCTTACAAATAGGTGACTCTCCCACGGTGCTAAATTCATCTCCAGCACTGGTTGGGTGAGCTCCTTCCACCCCACCTCCTCCTTTATAACATCCCCCCACCCTCCCATTCCCTTAGATCAACCGACTCCCATATCCTGGCTGTCCCCCGCAGATCCACCCAAATTGGCCAATCTAGCTACTCTCACCGCCTCCCAAAAATTTGTAATCCCCCCCAAATCCAGTACTCATTCTCCACCTACTCCATCAGCTCTGCCCTCAATAGTTACCTTGTACCTAGCTGCTCCTACCATGTCCCTCCCTAATTCCCTCCTCTAAGCCCTGGACAAACCCTACCACCCTACCCTCACCTTCATTTTTCCCTGTACACACCAACCCCCCAAATCCTTAGCCCTTCTCCCCTTTCCCCTAATTGCCCCTCCTTACAGGCCTCCCTTGATCTCTCATAGAACTCTGGATGCTCTCCATGGGTCCCTCTCCTTAACCCCCCCAAGGGACTTGTATCTCTCATCTACTCCCTTCCTCCACCATCTTCTAGGGGTCTCTCTGGGACACCACCTTAACTCCTTCTCTCTGGTCCCCCCAGTCCCCTTGCAGGGTTCCTCGCATCCTGAAGGGGTCTCCAGGGGCATGACCCTTCTCCCTCCCCACCTCACCCCTCAGTCCCTTTCCTTTTCTTTCATGTAAGCACTTGTTTACTTATCAACCTGGTACTTTTTTCTGTTCACTCTTTCTACATGTTATGCTCAACACTGTTGTAACACTGTTTGTAACACCTGCCTTACAACTGTATGTTAATGTTGATCTTGTAACTTGAATGTTGAATGTCTCATTCCAATTGTAACCCTTCCCCCAGATCACACCAGAAGATGAGCGACTTGTTGCTCAGTGTGCCTTCCTGGTGAAAAATTTAAATAAATAAATAAATGCACTCTCTGTCCTGCCGGAAGGAGTGACTAAACTCCACCGACTCAAAGGTGGTGAAGGAATATGAACAACTGCCTCTCCCAAGATGGTCCAGCTGAAGCCCACCTGCCCTCCTGCATGTGCTGAATACCAGAATGCCCCTTCCTCCAGCAGCCTGTCATAGACCTTCCCAAAATACCCACCACAAATACGCACACAGCATTTTGCTTTCCTAATAGTGGTCACTTGCCCCTGCAGACCATTTTCCAAACTTCACCAGCTCGATTAAGGCATATCCTCAAACTGGAACTACAGAAGCTCAGATATCCACTAAATGTAGTTCTTTTTTGCCATAAAATTTGCCTCTCAATTCATATCAGAAATTGATAGGAATGAGTGGTCCAAACATATCAGATGGCAATTACTCCATGTGTGTACAAGGGCTTCTGAGTGGGATAGTCGGGTACCTCCCCTTGATGTTGCAATTTTGAGAACTATGCCTGGAGTTTGTTCCCACACCCACATGCCTGGCAAACTAAAAGGAGCCTGTCCCCCTGCCCTGCCTCATTCCCATGAATTACCATCTCTGTGGCAGCATCACCCCCGGACGGGCAACCAGCAAAATCCTGACCGCGGACCCCCAGACTACAGTGACAAGGTACCACTGTTGCTCACCTTTGAGACATTGTTCAGTGCAGTGACTTTGGAGGGGGGCTTGACTCTGCAAACTGTTTGTTTGCAAGCAGGCTCTCCGATCCCCTTAAGCAGCAGTGCACGTTTTCCCACCAATGCCCCGACAAGAAAGCAGATGGCAATTTCTTTGTAAACAATTAAGCAAAGTACCACCTGCAAATTGGCACCCTATTAAAAGACATGCATTTTCTGCAAAATTTACCTTTGGCCAACAAACAGAGCACAATAGATATGCCAAAATTCCTGCAAACCTTGCGCTGTTGCTTTAAGACACCCCCTTAGGTAAAGTGACTGCTGCACTACTGTGAGGGAAGGGGAGTGGGAACAGTACCTAGGGGAGCAACCCAGTCTGTAAAGTTTTACACTGGCTAGCCTCTCACCCATGTTGGGGAAGAGCACTGCCAACCAGCTATCAGCCGCGATGGATCTTGGCCCGTCTGGGATGGAGTCCTACTGTTCACGTGCTCCTCTGTAACTCCTCCGAATGGAAGCTGGAGGTGTTCACTGCTGGTAAGCACAGAAGTGGGGCCATCAAACCAGTAATATTAAATCAGTAGCAAGAAATTATCTGATCCTACTATAGATTCCTGTTCTTACCTTACAATTGCGAAATTGTGGGATCCTGGGACTGCAGGAGCTCTGCTGCTATCCTGCCGATCTGGCAAAAGAAGGAGAAAGAAGGAAGAGCTGCTGACCCTCTGCTTATTTGGATCCTTCTTTCTCCACCCTCCACCACATGCCACCTCCCTGGGCTGCCTTGTGGCACCTCCCCTCATGGAGTTGCCATGGCCTATGCCTACCACCAGAGGAGGTCCCCTATGCTTTCTCCAGGTCAAGGGAAGGCCCCAGACAAATGTCCAGCTGCTCCAATGCATTTACAGTTTCTGTATTCTGTTAGGCCATGTGGCTCCCATTGTGCATTGTGATGGACTGACTTGCAAGATAGCAGTAGTAATACAAGTATATATCTATATATATATATATATATATATATATATATACAGTATATATATACTTTGCAAAAAAACTGCATTAATGCACTAGTTAGAGTTCAGTTTAATGCAACCAAAGTAGGTAAATCTGGTGTTCCATAGACAGATGGAGTACTCCTTGATGCAGGACCTAGAGGGCCTTGAGATTCCATATCTCAAAAAGAAAGAAACTCTTTTCAAAAAACTGCTTTAATGCACTAGTTAGGGTTCAACGAATACAACAAAATTAGGAAATGTGGCTTAGGATTTCATCACTGAATTAAGCACCAAAAGGAAAAATGGTGTTTTGGGTTTCTGGAGTTTTGGTGAATCAGTGGTGGGGTCTTCCTTGAGGTTGTCAGCCCTAATGCTCATTCCCTTCACCAAGCAAACAAGGTCAGATGTGATCTCCTTTCTTCATGCAGGGCTCACAGGGCCCTGCATGATGAAAGCTACAAAAGATTTTGTTGGCAACATGATACACTTTTTTTACCTTTGAAGAGTTTAGCACTATGAGCCCATAGCCTCCCCCCTGAAGGACAAGGTATAGTTCCAAGACAGTGCTTCATAGTGATATACTCTTCAGAGGTAGAGACGTATGTCTTGCCACATGCTGCCAACAGAATCTGTTGTAGTTTTTTTCATGCAGGGCCCTGCATGAAGAAAAGAGATCATGTCTGACCTTGTTTGCTCAGGGGAGGGGGTGGCCATTAGGATTGACAACCACATAGGTAACCTCACTACTGATTTGACAAGAATCCAGAGACCCAGGAACACAAAGTTTTTCCTTTGCTGCTGGGGTGGGGTGGGGAGTTAGAATTATCACAGTTTTTTGCAAAGAACTTTTTTCTTTTTGAGACATGTAGAGCCATCTAGGCCCTGCACCAAGGGGAGAGTCCATCTGCCTGCAGAAGTGCAGGGCCCTTTCAGCCCTACACTTCCCTGTGGCAACAGATGTCAAGGATTTGTGGGGCTGTCTGGTGAACAGCAGAAGCTCAGGGCCCTCTGAGCCTTGCGCTTCCATGTGGCCACAGATAGAGACACACAGGGCAAAGAGTCAATCTCTAAGCCAAAGAACAGGGAATACTGGCACCCACAGGTGTAGAGGTGCAGGGCCCTATGCCAAGAGAAAAGTTTTCTTCACTATATGATAGTTGGACCATGAAGGCAACCCTCTACCTTCCATTCCCAGGCTAGGGGTGGTGTCACGTGAAAACGCCATCTCATCAGCCTTGGCCCATCAAGCTGGCTCACTGAGCTCACAGTGGACTCAGCTCACTGATATGGGATCACAAAGCACTACCTGCTGTGGTAAAGACTGCAATTACATGCAATGTTTCTTAATAATTTTTTGGTTTTTATTTTGACCCCAAATTTTCAAGATAGTCATTTTATGACTCTCCCCTTATGAACATGACATGGAACATTTACTGAATACTGGTTGAAACGTCATTCTCACCACTAGTGCAAAAAAAACAACTCATTCAAAATTTGAAAAATGACACCTGTCACTTTTATGAGGTGGTGTGAAAAATTGACTATGTTGAAAATGTGGATCAAAATACTGAAAATTAGCAAAGGTATGAGTCAATGTTGAATTATTTAAGTGTTCACTCATAACATCATCATTTAGCCATATTTTTACACCAAATTTTCAACATAGTCTTCTTATGACTCTCTTCATGAACCCAGTAGATGGAAATGTTCAAATCCCACCCAAAACATGATTTCATGCAGTGACTGCAAAATCACCTTTCTGCACGTATTTGAAAAATGTAACTGCCTTATTCATGAGGTGGAGTCACAAAAAGGCCATGTTGAAAGTTTGGTGGAAAAGTATTGAAAATTAGCAATGTTATAAGTGAATAACTAGGTCATTTTACAGTATTTTTTCACCAGATTTTCAACATAGCCTTGTTATCACCACACCTAATGAAGCTGGTAGGTGAGAATTTTCAAAGCCCACCTGAAAGGTGATTTTGCACAGTGAATGTAAAATCACCTTCCGAGCCAGGTTTGAAAAATTTCACCTCCTTTGTTCATGAGGTGGGGTCCCGAAAAGGCCACATTGAAAATTTAGTGTAAACATAGTAAAAAAATGACAAAGTTAAGAGCAGCAGTTCAAACCCCATTGAAATACATTAAACCAAACTTACCTTATTTTCTCATATCACAGTCACTGATTTCAGTAGCAAGACATCTTTTCTATCAGAGAGTGAATATACACCATGGGACAGTTGTAGGTGAGTGAGGGTGTGTGTGGGGGTGCAGTGGTGGGCGCTGAGTGGGGGAGTTGGGTGGGCTGGGTGAGGGTCTTGGGGGCAAATTAGCAATGGACCGTTTTCTCATTACAGGTCTACAACTTAGAAAGAAAAAGATCAACGGGGGATGGTTTTCTTATTTCAGCAGGAGAGCCTATCCGACATGAGAGGCTGGGCACCCAGTGTCAGGATCTTATTTGGCAGCACTGGGGGGTAGGCATCCCAGTGCCACCACCTATATTTGTGGGACCGTGACCTGGAGGGGAGGGATAGTTACAGCAAAGCAATACTGGGGGTGGGCACCCCCATCCTATTAATCTATATATAATTTCTGGGAAGAATGAGGGAGGGCTGACTGAGCTAGAAGGGGGAGGGAATAAACAATGTATAAAATGATAGATAGATAGATAGATAGACAGACAGACAGACAGATAGATAATAGAGAGACAGACAGAGTGAAGGGGATCAAGAGCGATCACTGGTTCACTGCTTGCACAAAAGTCAGCAGCATGCCTCCATCCATGACTGCAGATGTCAAGAAAGTCCTGTTTTTCTCAAAATGGCCTCTATGCACTAATGGGTGGGAAATATATGCCAGAGGTGCATATCCCACCCTTGTAGCTCCACACCTGCGGACAGGCGTGCACAGGCTGGTATGCACCATTAGCTGCCACTTGTCCATGGCCCTGCCCCCCAGTGTGCTGTTCCATGCAGGGTGGCTGGGGGCAGAGCAGCAGACCCAGGCAGACATCCAATCGGATGTCCATCCTGGGTCCCAGAGTGGATCTCTAGCGCACCAGGGCACGGGTACAGAAATAACACCCACAGGCACCCAGACCTGTGTGTATCCATGGCCTTGTGTACTGCCATCTGCTGGAAGCCCCTCACCCCACAACCACACACACACATCCGATGCCCATCACAAACCTGTCAATCATCCCTCCACCCATTGCAGGGCAGCCCCGTCCCCAGTACTGCAGTGCTAGCATCCCTCCACATGTCAGCCCTGGCACAGAACAGGATATGAACCCCCCCAACCAGCACTATCCCATCCCCATCATGGTGTCTCCCTCCCATGCCTGGGCAACCAAGCCCAGGACCCAGCCCAGTACAGTACTGCAAGCCCCCCACCCATGCCCCTAGCCCCAGTCCCAAAGTCCTGGTACCTTCATTGGTGGACAGTGGTCCCAACCCCCTGTGGCACTGACAACATTGCTCCCCATCCCATACCTGTCCATAGGTGCCATGGCATGGAACAGCTGGTGGCACAGCCAGCCACACACCTCCTTGGCCACCGGACATCCAAGCAATGATGGGAGCATGCCGCTAAATATAGGTGATGTGCTTCCAACATCACTTGGATGGCTGGCAGCTGAGGAGGTGTGTGGAGAGCTGTGCCACTGGCTGTCCCAGGCCGTAGTACTGACAGGTTGGTAAAGGGACCGAAGGGGGTTTGTCGGTGCCGCGGGGGGGTGCAAAGGTTGGTAATGGCCCTGCTGTGCTGCTGGGGCGACAGCTGCTGAGGAGGGCACAGGCATCCTAGGGTTCCACAGGGTCAGGGCACCTGGAGCATTAGGTGTACTGTGCACACCATACTGGTGTTTAGTGGTCTAAGTGGGGGGGTGAAGGTATGTGTTGCACTACTGGGGCAGACTAGTATGTGCTGGGCAGATGCTGGGGGGTTTGTGTGACCCATAGGGACTAGGCAGCTGGCCCATCACAGGGTGCAGATCTGCCACACTGGAATCTGTTTGCCATCAGGGTGGCCACTCACCTGGTCAGCTGCCACAGCCCAGCCCCATCTGCCTAGTGGGTTGGGGCAGCATGGGGGGCCATATCCTGGTCCCACCTCAACCAGCAAGTGCTGTCCATGGGGGCATGCAGTGGGTTATGGCAGGGTCCCCCAGCATAGCCTGCACCCATCTACACCCCCCTGTGTGCAGCACTATGCACCTTAGTGCATGGTGCATAGCACTGGCACAGACCCAGAAGGCCTCTGGTGCATTGCTGTCTGCGGGGCTGTGTGATTCCATGCATAGCAGACTTGCACCTCGTTCATGAATGCAGCAGATCCCCCGCTCCATGGCATTCATGCATAGCAATTCCTATGCACCCAGTTTCCATGGCATGTAGACTCTGTGGATAGGGTCCATTGAGAATGCAGGTGAATGGCTCCTCTCACTAAGCTGGGCACCCTAGATATTGGGGTTCCCTGAAAAGGCATTTTTTGTAGTTTTTTTAAAGCACCAGAGTCTAGCTAAATGGGTCCCCTTTTAGCTAGGTCCAAGTGTTTTGTTTTTTAAAAATGAACCATTTTTATGTATTTTTTATGTTTTTTTAGTTTGGGGGAGAAAATAAGATAGCAGACATTACAACCCCAATTTTTTTTTCCATGTCGTGAGAAGTAAGTGGTGAGAAAGTAAAAATGTCTCATGACCCCAGATTTTTTGTGTCACATCGAGGATTTGGGTTATCCAAAAACTCTACTAAGTATGCTCAGACAAACACATTTAAATCCTTATAACTCTGGAACTATTTAATATTTTTTCACTAAATCTTTGAAAGATACTACCTTGGCACAGGCTGCTTCTACCCTGAAAGGTTCAGAAAATATTCTGCTCTGTCTAGGCTGTAGAGGAGAGCAAAAAAAGTGTGTTAAGTATACAAAAAAATTAAGCCAGTAATTTATTTATTCATTTATTTATTGAAAAGTTTCACCAGGTAAGGTACACTGAACAACAAGTTGCTCATCTCACGGTACGACCTGGGGAGCAGGAGTGAGTCGAAAACAGTCGACATAAGTAATTTTACACATGCATATAAGACATAGTTTACAAAATAGATTTGATTACAACATCTGTGGTAGCCTTAAGGATGAACAATTAATAAGTAGTGGATACAAATTGCACCTAAAGCATATATGGATGCAATATACAAACAGGACTAAATTGACACTTAGTAATAACAGTTTGTAGAAATTGATGGGACAAATACAATTTGGGAATTAACACAACATATTAACAGAATCTAGGGAGAAGTGTATCATGAGACTGGAGAGTACTAAGGCCTGCATGCTAAGGTAAAGATTCTATGTAGGGAGAATTTAAGAAGAGCAGAGTAGGCTAGTAGCTCCTGGCAAGATATTCAGTCTCCTGGGTGGACACTGACAACCGAGACCAGATTGCACAAACATTAAGTGATGTATTGCAAAAACAACATGTGGAATTCAGAAACTGCACAAGTTTCCATCATGAAACGTTTTGCATATTGAGACCTAGCCTCCTAGACAATGTATGCCAAATTTGGGGCAATTTTGTTAAATACTACCAAAGCTATTAAGGTGCAAAGTTAGGGGTTTAACATAGAAACCCTTGGTGAACCCTTACTGTACTGGCACTACCGTATCAGTAAGATATAGACAGATATACACAGTATATATATATATATATATATATATATATATAAATATAAATAAAATGGTGAGAGTAAATCTTGTATTTTGATCAGTGTTGGGTAAATTACTTTTTCTGTTACTTTCTATTACTTTGGAAAACTTGTTCCAGGAAGCTCTGTGCAGTCACTAGCAAAGAAGAAGAAGTACTACAAAAAGTAATACACCTTACAGTTACAGTTACTTCTTTCTTTTTATACAAAAACAATACAAAAATAATAAATAACTATAACAGATTACATTTATTTGAAAGTAATAGGTTAGTTACTAGTTACTTTCAAATAAATGTAATAAGTTACAGTTACATATTACATCTGTGTGTGTGTATAAGTATATATATATATATATATATATACACAGTTGTACCCCTATAGTTGGGATTGACTAGACTGTTTAATGTTAAACCTCAAATTTTGCACTTTAATAACTTTGCAACCAATCAATGAATTTGCACAAAATGTGGTATGCACTGTCCCATGGGGAAGATCCCTTGATGTGGCAAGTTTTGTTCTGGTTGGATGTATGAATTATGAGATCCAGATAGTGCAAAAACATTAAAAGTTGCCTCTTTTTGAAGTTTTTTTCCTCACTGTCTTGCATCCAGACGGTGTGTAATTTTGGTGTGATTTTTCTATGGTAGATACAGTTTGGGTAACAGAACTGCCATGCTTTCTGTGATGAAAAATATTAATCTGTTGCAAAGTCATTCAATTTTTAAGTTCCCATTGTTTTCAATGGGAAGACCACTGTCAAGAATAGAGGGACAAAGTTTGACAAAGGATTGATCTTGCGAAAAGGGATTCTTTCTCTCGAGATCCATTCCTTTTTCGTGAGGAAAAATCCTTTTTTGTGAGGGAAAAATCCTTTCTCACCAGCTGCTATCTTGGCTTTTTGGCCCCCATTAACTAAAAAGCGTGGAAAATACATAAAAATACTGTAATTTTACAAATCAAAGGGAATTTAAAAATTGAATAACTACAACAGATTCATATTTTTTCACCAAACAAACGCATGGCAGTTCTGTTCCCCAAGCTGTTTCTACCATTAAAAATATCATCAAAGTTCCACACAGATGATGACAGAAGGGGACCTGTGGTCCATCGAGTCTGCCCTACATGGTTTCCGGGGATCTGCTGTCACACCGGCTCCTGTCCCCCCAAGATGTCCCACCTAACCCTTTCTAGTGCTGTGTACGTCTGCCCGAGTCTTGTCCCACATGTTTAAAACTCAATACTGACTTTACAGCCACAACTTCAGGTGGCAGCTTTCATTCCATGGTTCCACCACCTTTCTGAGAAGTAATACTTTCTGATGTCCCTCCTGAAATTTGCACCTTTTAATTTCCACTCATGCCCACTTGTTGTAGAATTTGTGTTCCTCATGAAAACTCCGCGTGTGGCACTTTGTTTATGCCTCAGAGGAATTTGAATGTCTCGATCATATCCCCCCCTCTCCCTGTTAGTCTCCAATGAGTACATGTTTAAAGCCTTCAGCCTTTCCTCATAGGTGATTCCTTGGAGGCCATGTATCATCTTTGTTGCCCTTCTCTGGACCACCTCCAACCTATCAATATGCTTTCTGAGGTGAAGCCTCCAGAACTGGATACAGCACTCCAGATGAGGCCTCACCAAAGACAAGTAGAGGAGCACTATCACCTCCATGTTTCTGCTATCTATACCACTTCCAATACATCCCAGCACTCTGTCAGCCTTGCTGTAAGCCTTATTACACTGGCTTTGCTGTTTGAAGTCATCTCTAATCATGACCCCCAGATCTCATGCCTCAGCCCAGGAGTTAAGTTTGAACCCATTTAGCCAGCATTCTGTCTTGGGGTTTGCTCTACCCAGGAGCATCACCTTGCACTTCTTCTCATTGAATTTTAGCTGCCATATGTGCACCCAGTTCTCCAGCCTTCTGAGATCTTCCTGCAGGTCTCTGACTCCCTCCGTGCTGTCCACTCTTCTGCTGAGTTTCGTATAATCTGCAAACAGGGCTATTTTGCCCTAATATTCTTTCCTATGTCACTGATGAATATGTTGAAAAGGATTGGACCCAGGACTGACCCTTGAGGTACCCCACTATCGACATATCTTTCTGAAGATCTAACCCCATTTACTACTTCTCTTTTTTTTCTGTCATTGAGCCAATGTCATATCCACCTGACAGTTTGCTCTGCTGCTTCCAAGTCTTCTAACTTTTTTTGGAGGTGCCTATGTGGGACTATGTCAAATGCCTTGCTGAATTTGAAGTAAAGCAGGTCTACTGCATGGCTTCTATCAAGCTCTTTGGTCATGTGGTCGAAGAACATAATAAGGTTGGTTTGACATGACCTGCTCACCATAGACTTGTGCTGTTTATCATTTTGGAGGTTATTAGCATCGAGGTATTCCACCAGATCCTGTTTAATAAGTGACTCCATCAGTTTTCCCACTATTGATGTAAGGCTGACTGGCCTATAGTTACCTGTCTTCTCCCATTTGCCACTCTTATGAAGTGGCACCACATCCTCCACCCTCCAGTCACTTGGTGTACTTCCAGAATTATACCCATTTGAGCTCTTGTCACATTCCCTGAATTACTGGGGGAATTCTTACATTTCCAGTTATTGAATTTCTTCACCACTTCAACATCCTGTCAGGTTCAGGGTGAGCCATTCCTCCAGATCTCATCAGAGCTACACTCCTGAAGGTCAGAAACAATATCCTAATCAAGCTGGAATGGGGTCTCATTCATGTCATTTTCTTTGATACAGCCAAGGTATGTGTCCTAATTAACTACTATCTATTCTTGATCAGACTGTACTGGTTTGATTTCCAACTCAGCATAACTTTCCAGGTAAAACTTTTGAAATAAATAAACCTAGCAGGTTTGTAGTCAACTGGCTCTCTAGTAACGTGGGAAACCAAACAGAAAAGTTATGAATCAGTGTCAGTGGCTCAGCAGATTGTGCACTCGCCTCTGAGGCTGGATGATTGGATGGTTGTGAGTTCTAGTCCCACTCCAGAAACTTGGAGTAAAACACAATACTGACACTATAGTCAGCTTGATGGGGTGCTGCACTTCTGAAGTTCTGCCTTTAGATAAGATGTTGCACTGAGGTTCTGCATGTCAGTCTGTTCTGGTGGTTGTTCTGGTGGACGTTAAAGATCCTATGATACTTCCTGAAAAGAGTAAGGGAATTTCCCTGTTGTCCTGGCCACATTTTCCACATTGACTAAAAATGGCTCCAAAAGCTTAACCTGATTCAATATGTCAGTTTGCATTTTATCCCCCTACCCACACCCTGGGACCAGTTGAAAATAGGCAGAAATGCCTAGCCCTCCTTTCCCAGTCAACAAAACAAAATAGAAAGAAAGAAAAAGAAGAAAGAAAGAAAGAAAGAGAAAAAGAAAGAAAGAAAGAAAGATAGATCAGGGAGCAATGCAACAATCTATGAGAAGTCTTGTTAGGGGCACCTCAAGGTTGAAGTCAGAGTCCACAACTTTGTCATTATTCATCAATGAACTTCACAAGCAATGTACCATGTGCAATATTCACATATATTATATGCTGATGATATTGTCATTTACTAGTGTAAATATCCTCACCCTTATCAGACCCTTCCTGTAGACCAACCCTGCTTGAATTTAAAAGTGGTTCTCAAGCAACCTCCTGTTTTTCAATATGAGAAAAACTAAATCCATGGTTTATGGAACCTCCTACATAACCAGAGAAGATCTTCTTGTTTATCTTTCTCCATGGTCAGCAACTTTTAACTGGAATAACTCCTGCATTTCAAATACCTTGGATTGTGGTCAGATCCCTCTCTCTTCTATAGTCAGCATGTCTGTTTTCAATGTTGGTTGGAAGCTCTATGTGCTCTTCCATATGTTTATATGTGTAGTGTGAGCAATCTATAATGGAACATTGCACCCCCTTGAGCTGTTTTGGAAAAAGGACTATAAAGCAAAGATGAGTAGTTCTGTTAGCCCAAACGCCATAAGGAGACATTATTTTTCTGTAAGAGACACCCCTACACAACTCATATAAATGAGCATAACAATCTTTTCTGCACTTCTAAAACAGAATCTTTCACTTGAAGCTCCTGCACAGGATGCCAGCTGTCAGCAGTGTAAGAGCTCCTTCAGTTCTCAATGTTAATTGTCTAAAATCATGTACATGATTTATAATACATGTTTATCTGTGTAGTTGCTATGTCTTGTATGATTAATTATAAGAGTGCATTCTCAAGTTCTATGAATGAGAGAACTAGGAAGTGAAAATGGACAGTGTTGACATACATAGGAATTGGAAAAAAACTCTCATAATAGAGACACAGGAACTGCACATATAAACACAAGCCATGGTCATGTCTGTTTTTTTTTTATTTTTGTTTGTTTTTATGAAACTTGTTTAAAATCAATATGTTTTACTTTGCAAAAAAAAAATAGAAAACCCCTCGTGTAAGCAATGGACTATGCTAACTGAACATAGAACTGTAAAATTTTGGAATTGTTTGCATAAGCTACCCTATTCAAGATGGCGACCATGCTGGGTCAGCCACTTTAGACTACCAGGAGTTAAAGTTAAAGTTTTAGTTAATATTTAGTGCTTTTAATATTTAGCGCATAAACAATTTTATGCTTGTAGTTTTGTTTTAGGTTAAATTATTGTATTGTTAACTGTCGTTAGTATCATTACATGAGTCTTTTGCAACTTGGATACCTTGGATACCTGACCGTTATTACTGCTCCGTTTGGATACCTGATTGCTATTACTGCTCCGTTTGGATACCTGACCGCTATTACCGCTCCACTTGGATTAAGAACTGTCTGCCGATTGACTCTGTTCTTGCCTGCTTTGTTTTTGCGGTCTCACCAGGCTAAAGGAGCTCGGCTTTGGAGGTTGTGTTTGGAGCTGTGGAGTTGTGGATCTGTTCTGTGGGAATCAGCAGACTCAAGCGGGATTATTCATTTGGAGTAGTCTGGAGGAGACTGGACTGGGGATTTACAGCGTTTTGGAGCGTCTACTGCCTTCTTGTTGTTGATCTACAGTGTTTTGCTGTGACTGCTGCCATTTCGGTTTTTGACCGGAGCAGGAGTGGCCTCGGTTTCTCCCTGGGAAGCTGGGGGGACTGAGGCTTTTCCTAAGCCACCCTGGGGCTCAGCTGTTGAGCTGACTCTCGATGTGTCTGTAGCTACTGGTTGTTTACTGGCCGGAGGTGTCTGCCTTTGTTGGTGGATGGGCTGCGGTGTTGTGATCGTGATTGCAGTCATTCTTGAATGGCAGGTTCGCTCCTGCCTGTGTTGTGGGGATTATTGTGAAGAGCTGTTTGTTTTCCCCAGTCTCGACTCAAACTCCTGCTATTTGACCGAGCTGTTGGAAAGGCTATCTCCTCCTCCCTATTTGGTCTTGATTCTGACTCTTGCCTATGTCTGGATCTACTCAAAATTGACCTTTCTGTTTCCCAGCTCCTGGACACGGGGTGGTGAGATTGTGCTACATTTTTATTTTCAAATGTTTACCCCACTATGTGAGAGATGAGTATGGGAATACATAACATTTTGGACTGTTGCACGTGAGAGTGCTGCATTGAACTTAATTTTAAAACTTCTGTTTTTAGTTTAGTATCCAGTTGCATTTGATTACATTGATACAGTGTTACTTTGAATATTTTGATATTTTATCATGTTTTGTTATTTGGGTTCTTGGGTTGGGTTTTAATTTGTGATAGGGTGGGTTTTATCTTACTTTATTATATTGTTTGTTTTTGCTCCCTCTGTGAGAGAGAGTGGAGGGTGTTTTTATTTATAAGCTTTTATATTATAGGTTTGTTTATTTTGTTTTATATTTATTTTGTCTAAATGTGTTGGACAGGCATAGAGATGGTTGGGCATTATTCCCCCACTAGGCTCAAGGAATTACGTCCTTTTGAATGCCCACCATTAACATCCGACATCTATTTTAGATGTCGTGCATTGGGCATTTTGAAGCATGGACGAAAATGGAGAGCTGGGCCTGGTGGGGGACAGGAAAGGGGAGGACGGATTGGGGTTTTGGGGTCCAGGAGATGCCCTGGGGTGAAATAGGGTCAAGACAGAGGTTATTCTTGTCTTGTACCCATACCCAAGGGCTCCAAAATAATTGGACAGGTGCCGAGGTCTTCCCCGACAGCTCATCCCGCCTTGGCGGTGTTCTGCAATGCCAGATCAATTAAGAACAAAACAGCTATTATTGCTGATCTTGTTGGATCATCTGATCTGACTTGCATCACCGAGATCTGGCTGGTTGAAAATCCAGGCCCTGTTTTGGGCTTGGCAACTCCAGCCAGGTTCTCGGTGATACACCATCCAAGGCTGGATCGTAGGGGCGGGGGTGTGGTCATTATGTTTAAATCTGAGCTGGGCCTTGTGGATGTGCCATGTGGAAATACCAGTTCCTTTGAATATATCCTGGGAGAGGGTGCAGGCTGCGGGATTCTCCTCATCTACCATCCACCAGGTGACGGTGGAGTATTCCTGCAGGAGATTGCAGACTTCATCATCGACCTGGTGCTGAAGTTTCCCAGACTTATACTTCTGGGTGACTTCAATGCCTGGGTCGATGATGAATTCTCTCATTTTGGTCAAAATCTCATCCAGCTGATGAATATGCTGGGCCTGACACAGGTTGTTACCTCCTCTACCCATATAGGGGGTCATTCACTGGATCTGATTTTTCTCATGGGTATGGAGATCTCTGATTTGGGGGTGGAACCAGTCAGTTGGTCTGACCATTACACCATAAAGTTCTGCTTCAGGGCCCCCTCTAATAGGTCTGCCCCTATGGAGATGGTTCAATACCGCCCTTTAAGGGGTGTTAACCCCAATGACCTAACGGCGGTGTTGGATCTATCGAGCTTGTCGGGAGAATGCATGAGTCCAGATGATCTTGTACTGGCCTATAATAAGGCCGTGGGAGATGCTCTGGACAAAATTGCTCCTGTTCGTGTTCGACCTCTCACCCTTCATCCTAGGAGCCCGTGGTTTGATGGCTCCTTGAGGGAATTAAGGCGAATTGGCCGAAGGCTGGAGAGAGTCTGGCAGAGATCGGGCCTTGATGCCGACAGGCTTAGATTGATGGCACATTATGATCGCTATCAATCAGAAATCACTCGTAAGAAGGCAGAATTCCTGTCCAGAGAGATTTCTGCTGCACAAAATCGACCGGCTCAGCTTTTCCGGACTGTGGACAGACTGTGCAATCCAGTCTGTCTTCAACCCAGAGAAGCTTTTTCTCAGCTAAGATGCGAGGAGTTTGCTCATTTTTTTGTGGATAAGGTTGTCGACCTCAGGTCCGGCATCGGCCCGACCTTTCCTATGGGGGATTGCGATGGTCGACTTGAGGTGGCTCGTTCTCGGTCTGTCTGGCTAGACTTTCACCAGCCGGAATTTGTTGACATTGTGAAGATCATCCAAACTATGCGACCAACTACTTGTAGTTTGGATCCGGGTCCTACACCGCTGTTAGTAAGTTGTGTAGAAGCCATCTATCCAATCCTTGCAGACATTGTCTGGAAATCTTTGGAGAGGGGGGTTTTCCTGACCCCCTTAAGGAGGCAGTAGTTCGACCACTCCTTAAAAAATCCTCCTTAGATCCTGACCGTCTAGCTAACTACCGGCCTATCTCTAACCTGCCATTTGTTGGTAAGGTTATTGAAAAAGATTGCGTTGCAATTGGATGATCACCTTATATCTCACAATGTCTATGATACTCTCCAGTCTGGCTTCAGGAAAAGGCATAGTACAGAGACTGCCCTTGTCCGGGTATTGAGTGACCTCCTTATGGCCTGAGATCGAAAGGCACGTACCATTCTGGTCCTTCTTGATCTATCAGCTGCATTTGATACTGTAGACCATGGAGTGCTACTGGAATGCCTCCGGGTCTTTTGTGGACTGTCTGGTACAGTCCTTGAATGGTTTCGTTCTTACCTCACAGGCAGATCTCAGAGAGTCGTCACTGGAATTTATTCCTCTGACGCTCACTCTCTGCCTTGTGGGGTACCACAGGGCTCCATTTTGGCCCCCATGTTGTTTGCAGTCTACGTGCTGCCATTGGGAGAAATCATCAGGCGATACAGTTTGGGTTTTCACTGCTATGCAGATGATACTCAGCTGTATCTGTCCTTTCTCCCCAGTCAGGGTGACGCACTCTCTATATAACAACTGCCTCAAGAGATCAGACTTTGGATGAGTTCCAGCTGGTTGAGACTCAATCCGGACAAGACCGAGGTATTGGTGGTGGATCCAGGTCATCCGGGGATGGGTGTGGGAGTTGGACAGCCATCAGGTTTATTACTTGGTGGTGTACCGCTCTCTACCTCTGATCGGGTGCAAATTCTGGGTGTTATTTTTGATGATGGTCTGACCCTGAAATCTCAGGTGTCAGCTGTTGTCAAATCCTCTTTTTACCAACTGAGGAATATCACCGGAGTGAAACATCTGATCCCCACCGGGTGACCTTCCAACATTGATCCACGCCTTTGTCACTACTCGTCTTGACTATTGCAATTCCCTTTACCTAGAGCTACCTGGGGTTGATATCCGCCGCCTCCAGCTAGTGCAGAATGGCAGCCAGGCTTTTGACTGGTACTTTGAGGACCAGTCATATTACACCTGTGCACCGTGAACTGCACTGGCTGCCGGTATGGTGGCGGATCACCTTTAAGGTTGGTTTACTAACCTTTAAAGCTCTACACGATCAGGGACCCGGTTACCTGAAAGATCTCCTGATTCCCTATTGCCCCCTCCTTCCTCTCCGTTCCGTCAACGAGGGATTGCTAGAGATTCCCAGGGTACGATTGAAATCATCAGGATCTCGTGCGTTTGCTTTTTCGGCACCAACCCTGTGGAATTCTCTACCTCGTTGGTTGAGAGAATGCCCAACCATTGCTAATTTTAAGATTGCCTTAAAAACATATTTATTCAAATTAGCATACTCCTGTTAGTTCTTGGTTAATTTTTAAATGTTTTTAAGATTTGGATTTTATTGATTTAATGTTTGTACAGCGCTTTGAATTTGAAAAGCACTTTATAAATAAAATTGAATTGAATTGAATTGAATTACGATTATTAGTACTTGGGAATGTTTACAAATGAACAATCCTGATTGGCTAAGAATGTCATAATTTATAAAAATCAAAAACATGCCTGAATTCTGTTTCTAGTAATCAAACAGAGATGTGCTTTATCCCTCTCACCCTTGACTATTGTGATGTTGTCTACCAATCTTCCTGAAAGATGGTGCTAAAGCCACATGAGTCTTTTTACAAGAAGTGCTGCCAGTTTGTCTGAGTCTATGATCTACATAAACACCACTACAATCTCAGCAGTCAACTTAACTGGCTCAGTCTTTCTCTATGCCACTAGTTCTTCCTTCATTTCAATGGTGTCCATAAATATTCCTCAGACTACCATAAGGCAATCTTTCTGCCTATAAATGATTGCTATGAACACCACTCCACTGCCACCTCTATATTTGCTATACCCAAAGTTATTAGAAGAGTTAACCACTCTTTGACTTTGTGGCCATGTTTGAATGTAGTAAATTACTTTGCTATATTAGGCAGTTTGACATGATAATTCATTTAAAAACGGTATACCTTTATCTAAAGGTTTCGTGCCAATTATTGAAGCCACCACCCTAGACCATCATAATTGTATTATCTCACATGCCTATTTTCTTATGATGATATGCACTGTCTACTTTTCATTTAATTTGATAAAACCTTGTTAGTTTTTAATATGTATCTATACACTATGTATTTTTATTATTTTCCTTGAAGTAACTCCTTGTTTGTCTGAAGCTACTTGTTCACTTTCTGTGCTTGTTTCCCTGGGAACATCATGACACATGGACTTATCCTGGGGGTTGAAGTTAATAAATAGTGATAGTGATGTTATGATGGAGGTACCACCTTCCTGCTCATTTGTGAACTGGATTTTAATCCCCATAAGTTTTAAGTTTGAGCTCAAAACATATCTGTTTTTTAAAGCTTATTCTAAATGATTTTAAATATGACTGTTTAATTTAACTGTTTGTTTTAATATGTTTGTACAGCAATTTGGCTATGAAAAGTGCTTTAAAAATAAGGTTTTACTTACTTTCTTACTTACATAGTCCACTTAACAGTAATCAGATGCCAATAGATTTTGACAAGCATTAATTTTAGCTGTACTCACACCAGTGACCTAGTGATTAAAGGTTCCTTATCCCATTAACAAGCCATTAAGTTATCCTGTCCCTTCAGTCCCCAATGGTGTTATACTTATGGCACTGGGATTTAGACAACAAAAAGGAAAAAAAGCTACTGTAAAAATAAGAGTACACAAGAAAGAAAGAGGAATATAAACAGCAGAACAGATGGCAAATGTACATCTTCTATAACTGATACCTAACTTACTTCCACTCTCTTATAGTTTTCTGGGAGAAAGTGCTATAACCCCTCATCCCACACATGAATAACAAATGTTTTTAACAATGTTATTCCACAGTAGGAAAACACATGCATCTGTGTTGTCAAGCACATATGAGCAGTCATTCAGCAACACAACCCATGTATTCCTGAATTCCACTTTTCCTCATTTACTTTTGGAATTGACATTGTGACTAGCAGAACCCATCCACACATAAAGCAGTTTGATAATACTGATGCCAAACTACTAGATGAACTAAAGTGGGCCAGGGTGGATTATTTTCAAACTAATAGAAACGTTATTCCAATACCACATAGTTCTGGAAGGTTGTACATAAATTGTTTGACCCATGTGCTAGCTCATCCACCCCTACCATTAAAAGAAACCTTCTAGTTTCTATGCCTCTCAATATAGTGTCCCTATTAACTTTTTCATCAACTGCAAAAAATACCTCATTTCCACTGCCATCTCTTCAGCAGCAGCCTATACCCCTCTCACCTACTGGACACTCGCAACTCTTTAGCTTCTCTGAGATATCCTGAGCTGAGTTAATAAGGGCCAATTTGTTCATAAACTCTTATGAGGACTGTGGCTCTGTAGAAGTTGACCCTAAACTCTTCTTCCTAGGTGGCTCTGTGCTAGCATTCCCCATCACCACTGTCTTTAAGCTGTCTCTGGTTATAGAACAATTCTCTTATGTCTGGAACTGGGTTCATGCAATCCCTTCATAATGGTGGGGACCTACCTTTGATCAAAAATGATCATGAGGTGAAAAAACAAAACAAATCAGCTCAGGAAAATACAGTCCAGAGCCTTTCACTGAAAGTTCAGCATAACTATTAACCAAAGACAAGTGAGCTGACTAACAACCATAAAAAGCTGAATTCACAAACCGGGATACTATAAAAATTGATTTATTTTGAGGAAAACAGTAAAAGGGACATGTTGCCCCAGTACAAAAAAGTAAAGTAGCACCACCTCCACAATGTCAACATTTCACATCACACGCATTGCTTTTTCAAGACAAAAAGCATTGTTTATAGTACTCCAGTTTGTGGATTCAGTTTTTTACAGCCATTAGTCAGCCCGCTTGTCTTTGGTTAATAGTTGTATCAAAAACTATCACCCCATTTTACTCCTGCCAGCACAATCAAAAATCTGGGGGGCTTAGTTCACTCACAGCTAACCCATTTTTAAATAACTCTGACTTATTTAGTCCATTCTGCATCTGTCCAGGAAGGGAACCAAGCTCCTAGGTGATAGGTTTAAATGCTTCCTTGGCAAGCTTTTAAACTAGCCAAGGGGGGAGATGCCGATAGGAAGCAGGAAATGTCAAGCCTCCCCTCACAAAACATGGCAGGTAGTAAGGTAAACACTGAGGTACAGAGGTTGACAGAGGGATGGACAGGGGTAAATGGAGAAATAGACAAAGGATATAAGAGCAGGGATGGGGGAAAAAAGGATAAAGCCAGCATTATATGGAGGGCAATGAGTACCAATGCCCATAGTCTGGGAAACAAGCTTCCTGAGCTAGTAGCCCTGATGGAAGAGGAACACTTGGATATTGTGGCAGTCACAGAAACATGGTACATTTAGAACCATGACTGGGATGTCAACATACCAGGGTACACAATCTACAGAAGGGACAGGGAGGGTAAAAGAGGAGGTGGAGTAGCTCTCTACATAAGGAAAGAGATCAAAGCTACAGAACTAAAAAGTAAAGGGGGAGGACAAGAGGCACTGTGGGTTACCTTGGAGACAGGAAATGGCATCACAATCTGCACAGGGGTTGTATATAGACCCCCATCTCAAGGGGAGGAAATGGACAAGAAAATGATAGAGGACATTCTCAAAATGGCTGAAAAAGGGGAGTTACGGTTGATGGGGGATCTGAATATGCCAGATGTTAACTGGACAACATGTACTGCAGCCACATCCAAGAGCAGGGTCATTCTCGATGCTCTACAGGGGGCATGCCTTAGACAACTAGTGTTGTAACCCACTCGGGAGGGAGCAATATTAGACCTGGTACTCTCAAATAGAGAGAGAATCACAGATTTAGAAGTCAGTAGCCATCTGGGAGCAAGTGATCACCACACAGTGTAGTTCACAATAAGCACAACCATGGAGACAAGTCATACAAAAACAAGGATATTGGACTTTAGAAGGGCTGACTTTGGCAAAATGGGTGAGTGCTTAAGGAATGCACTAACAGAGGGGTAGGAAGGAGGGGTGGAAGAACAATGGAGAAAAATCAAAACTACCATCATGAAGGTAACAAGCCTTTGTGTGAAACAAATAAAGAAAACAAAAAAGAGTAAAAAACTGCTATGGTTCTCAAAAGAGGTGGCAGGGATGGTTAAGGAGAAAAAGGCTGCATTCAAAAAGTATAAGGAATCACAGAAGAAGCACGATAGGGAACTGTATCAATTAAAGCAGAAAGAAGTGGGGAAGGCAGTCAGAATAGCAAAGGCCCAGACCGTGGAAAAGATAGCCAACTCAGTTAAGAAGGGGGATAAAACCTTTATAGGTACATTAGGAGCATAGAAAGGTTAAGGGAGGGATAGTGAAGATTAATCAAAGGAGAGGAGGTGGGCAGAGGGAGACAGTGAAAAGGCAGAGATGCTGAATGAATACTTTTGCTCAGTATTCACAAAAGAAGAAGGGAGGTGTTACCTAAGCCAAACAATAGAAGCACTCTGGGTAGGGGGGTTGACACCAGTCCATTTACAGAAGAAAGAGTCCTGAAAGAACTCCTAAAACTCAAGGTGGACAAAGCAATGGGGCCTGATGGGATTCATCCCAGAATCCTAAAAGAACTAAGGGGGGACATAGTGACACCACTGACCACACTTTTTAACAAATCATGGGAGCATGAGGTGGTACCTGAGGACTGGAGGAGGAGGGAGATGTGATTCCCCTTCACAAAAGTGGGAGCAAGGCAGAAGCAGGAAACTACAGACCTGTTAGTTTTACCTCAGTGGTAGGGAAAATGATGGAATCACTTCTGAAAGAAAGAATTGCTGAGAACCTAGAGGTCAGTGGAGTACAGGACCCAAAGCAGCATGGATTCATGGTGGGAAGGTCATGTCAGACAAATCTAATTGATTTCTTTGACTGGGTGACCAAAGTAATAGACCAGAGAGGGGCTGTGGATATGGCCTACCTAGACTTTAGCAAGACATTTGACACAGTACCGCACAAAAGATTAATAATCAAGTCAGCCAGCCTGGGAGTGGGTCCCAGGGTGGTAGCGTGGGTAGCAAACTGGCTGCACAACAGGACACAGAAGGTAATAGTGAATGGAACTCATTCCGAAGAAAGGGGAGTTACTAGTGGAGTACCTCAGGGCTCAGTACTGGGTCCAGTCCTCTTTAACGTCTTTATAGGTGACATTGCAGGTCTGGAAGGAAAGTGCCTCTTTGCAGATGACACAAACATCTGTAACAGAGTTGATACACAGGGGGGTAGAAAGGATGAGAAGGGACTTGGCAAAGTTGGAGGAATGGTCAGATGTATGGCAACTTAGATTCAATGCAAAGAAGTGCAAAGTAATGCACCTGGGAAACAAAAACCCAGAAGAAGAGTACACAATGGCAGGGGAGGTACTAACAACAACAATAATCAATCAATCAATCAATTAATCAAATCTTTATTTATTCAGGCAAACATCATTGAGCAAGGGTCATTTACAAGATGGACCTGATAAGGTCAAGGTTCAATAGTTGATACACAGCAAATACATCATACGCTTTATAAGACAGTTATACATACAGAGAAAAATAATGTTTATAACACAATGATGTACAGTGAATTCACATGTTAAAACTCAGTTAAAGGAAGGTTAAGCTAATATCTACAGTATGTACAGTACATACATATCCCAATGGGGGCCATGACAGACACACAACATAATGAATACTAGGATGGTGAAGGTATTATTGGGTGCCATAAGCTGGGGGTGTCTGACTGGAAGGAATATGCCATATATGATTGGAAGCCAGATTTGTAGGATGACTATTCTAGCTCTAGCAGTAGCAACTGCATTTCTCTGTGAAGAAGGCTGTACAATGCTGTTTAAAGGATGCAAATGGAATGATAATGGACAGTTTTAGGGATTTTTGTAGGGTGTTCCATGCTATAGCTAGAGAATAGCTGATTGCTGCCCTCCCTAGTCTGGTGCTGACTTTGGGCAATTTGAGCAGGATGATATTGTTGCTTCTTAGGGCATAGGAGCTAGGAGTGGTCTGGTTGAAGCAGGATATAGTTTGGAAGTTTTTTTGATAAAGATCTGTAAATCCATAGAGCTGCATTTCTGCTCCTCCTGATATGAATGGAAACCCATCCAACTGCGTCATAAAGAGAGCAATGGTGGGTATTATATGGCAGATCTGTAATGAACCTTATTGCTCTATGATATAAGGTATCCAACTTGTGAAGGTAGGAGATGGGGCAGTGACTATAAAGGAAGTCTGCATAGTCAATAACTGATAAAAAGATGGCCTGGACTAACCTCATCTTTGAGTCTCTGCTAAGGAAGGGTTTTAATCTATAGAGGAGGCCAAGCTTTTTTAACAGTTCTTCTAGATGATGAGTGAAGTCGAGTCTGTTGTCAATCCACACACCTAGGTATTTGAAGTTTTCAACATACTCCAGATTTTCTCCAAGTATAGTGCATAGCTGGGGGAGAGTGATTGAAGAGGATGTGCTGGTGGAGTTTTGAGTTGTGAACATCATTGCTTTAGTTTTCTTTGCATTTAGCAGAAGCTTTTCTCAGTAGCTGATGTTGTAACAAGGAGAATTCTGTTTGTAGGATTTCATGAGCAACTGTAGGTGAAGGGTTTGCTGACATACAGAACAGTGTCATCAGCAAAGAGGTGTACTGAGGACTTGGTAAGGGTTGAATCAATGTTATTTATATAAATGGCAAAAAGGATAGGACCCAGAATAGAGCCTTGGGGACTCCTCTTGACAGTGGTCTTAATGGGATAGGTCACCTTCAGCTTTTACCTACTGTGACCTACCGGAGAGTAGCATCTGAACCACTAAGGGAGGGTGGATCTAGGCCAAGGGAGTGCAGGGATGAAGTAGCAGCTCATGGTCCACAGTATCAGATGCTTTGCTCAGGTCCAGGAATACTGCACAGACATTATTCTTTTTATCCAATTCGGTTTGCCAGTCATTTGTGACCTTGGCTAGTGCAGTGATAGTGCTATGTTTGGCCCTGATTCCAGATTGAGCTGGATTTAATAGGTTAGCATTGTCAAGATATTCCCTTAGCTGATTACTCACTAATTTCTCCAGCATCTTGGATAGCACAGGTAGAATGGAAATGGGCCTGTAATTATTAAGATCCATAGGGTCCCCTGATTTTAGAAGGGGACCACTTGGGCTGTCTTCCATAGTGTGGAATAGAGCCAGAGTTTAGGAAAGGTTAAAGAGGTGTGTTAGGGGGACTGCAAGTACATGGCACGCAATCTTTAGAAAGAAGGGGTCCAGAAAGTCTGCTCCTGCACTTTTTTTGGTATCCAGATGCCGTAATAGATCCTCAACTTGTTTCAACAGTATAGGTTTGAAGCTAAAGGAAGAGTCAACTCTTTGATCACCAATGTAGTGGGAGCTTAATTGGTCCCTCAGCAGGTTAGCTGGGGAGGTGTCAAAGGCAAGGCCAGCCGTTGTTGAATGCATCCAGGATTTCCATTTTGCCAGTGATAGGGCCATAACTATTGTGTAGTTGAGTTGGAAGGGGGTTGTTAGCGTCCTGTCCCATCATACCCTTGATGGTGCCCCAAAACCTAGCAGGATTATGGTAGAAGGAGTCGAGCTCGCCAGGTAGAAGGCAGCCTTTGCATCCCTAACTTTCCTGGTGCATCTATTCTGGCTTTCCTAAAATCATCCAGTCATTTGCATTCTTAGTTTTCTTGCCACTTTCCAGAGTTTGTCTCTCTCCAGCAGTGCAGCTTTGAGGTCAGCTGAAAACCAGCGACAGGATTTGTTTTTTATCCGGATACTAGAGATTGGGGCATGGGTGTTAAGGGCATTTATTATAATGCTATTTAGCACCTGCTGAGCTTTTTCTACAGAATGTGCAAGATAAAACTTTTGCCAGTGTGGAGAGTAAGCTAGATCATGCAGATATCCTTCAATATTGATGTTTTTCTTAGATCTCCTCATGAGGATTTGTTGTTATGCTGGTGGATCTTACCCCTGCGATGGGGCAGTGATCACTTATATCGCATAGGAGCACCCCAGCGTGTGTGAATAGATGTGGTGTACTCACTAGCATGATATCAAGTAGTGTGCTGTTACTACTATTCCTTGCATTAATTCTTGTTGGTTCATTAATTAACTGTGTGAGCCCATAGGTGTCACAGAATGATACCAGAGGTGTAGCTGCCTGGGTGAGCCAGTTGAAATTCAGGTCACCTAGAATAATGACTTCTTCAGTGCTGGGCTTGACCAGGTTCCCCAGGTGGGATAAGAGCTTGTGTTCAGCAGAGGGGGGGTCTGTAGCATCCAATTAGTTGAAAAGCTGCTGTATTGGGGAGAGAGACTTTTAGAGATAGGCATTCAAACTCCTTGGGCATAGATGTTGCAGCAGTACAGGATACAGCTATACCAGCTTTTGCATATATGGCTACTCCACCTCCCCTTGTTTGGCGATCAGCTCTGAATAGCTGATAGGTAGGTTAACATCCCTGTCCGCTGTGGTGGGTTTGAGCCATGTCTCAGTTACCACGAGAAAGTCTGGCAAGGTATGGGCAACCCAGGCTTGTATCAACGTAAATTTTTTCAACAGACTGCATACATTAATATGCAGGAAACTGAGGCCTTTAATTGAGGTTAGGTCTGATGGAGAGGTGATACTTTCAAGAGATCCAGGGTTGATTTCCACATTACCAATACAGAGCAATAGAAAGAGCAGTAGTTTCATGAGGGCTGCCAGTGATAGTGAGAGGGGGCTGTCTTTGGTCCTCCTTCTTTTATTCTGTTGCCACTATTTTTTTGAGGTGCTCCCTGTGGTTTTAAGGAAGTGTGTCGGGATACCAAGTAGCAGTTTGACAACTAGGCTTGGGGGGATCTATATATGCAGCAGTGGAGCCTTGGCTGAAATACATGTGTGGTGGTATGTGTCTCTTTATGGTGATTATACCACTGTAGTCGATGCAGCAATGGTAGAGCATATATGAGGGTCTGAGTGTCAGCCAAAGGGGATGGTTCAGAGAGACTGGGCGGATGGACCACTCTAAATTGTATGACAGGGACATCTTCTTTGTGGAACCCTATGGCTGATAGTGAAAGGAGTATCAGAAGTAAGCTCCCCATTCTGAAAGAGATATTGGTAGTTGGCTGTGGGGGGAGTAGTGAAGTTGCTGATTGGTTGGATCAGCAAGCTGGTGTGACTCTTTGTTGGTTTAGAAAAAATGCTGAGGGAGGGGAAGAAATTTCGGTGGGAAGATGCCTATAAATTAACACACAAGAGGGAACAATAATGGAAAGGGACCTGGGGGTAATCATATCAGATGACCTAAAGGTGGGTAAGCAATGTGAGAAGTCAGTAAGGACAGCTGGGGGGATACTGTGATGCATAGGGAGGGGCATCACAAGTAGAAAAAGGGAAGTGGTTATCCCTCTGTACAGACAGTTGGTGAGACCCCATCTGGAGTACTGCATGCAGTTTTTGGAGACCCCATCTATGCAAGGACATAGACAGGATGGAAGCAGTCCAGAGGAGGGCAACTAAAATGGTGCAGGGTCTGCATCAGAAACCATATGAAGAGAGACTGAGAGAGCTTAATATGTATACCCTTGATGAAGAGAGGGACGGGGGGACATGATAGAAACTTTCAAGTACCTCAAGGGAATCAACAAAGTCCAGGAGGGTAGCATCTTTCAGAAAAAGAGATGTGCAAAAACAAGGGAGCACAATTTAAAGATAGAGGGGGGATGACTCGGGTAATGTGAGGAAATTATTTTTCATGGAGAGAGTGGTGGACGCATGGAACCACCTTCCTGGGGATTTGTTGGGTCTAAAACAGTGGGGGAATTCAGGTATGCATGGGACAGACATAAGGCAATTATAGTGGAGGGGGTTGCAGGAAGTAGGCTATTGGTTAACTAGAACCTGCAGCTTATCCAATAGATAGGGAAATGGGCAGACTGGGTGGGCCAAGTGATCCTTATCTGCCATTAAAGTCTATGTTTCTATGTTTCATTCTAGCTGGACTACAGATGTGATCACTCCATTATCTCATCCCTAGTCAGACTTACTGAACACATCCACACTGGCATTGAGCAGGGCTTTCATAGATCTTGCCAAGACCTTTGATACTGTAGCCTAGTGCCTACTACTGACCAAACTTGAGGCAGCAAGGCTGTCCTGTTGTTTAAAGGATACCTATCTTCATGATCACAAGCTGTCTGTATTACAAATGTATCTTTTCTACCTACAGCCATACAAACTATTGTCCCCCAAGAATCAGTATTTGGCCCATTGTTATGTACCCTTTTTTAAATGAGCTCCCACAAGCCTGTAACTCATACAATATACACATGTATGCAGATGATGGCTATTTTTTCCAGTGCAGCCAAATGGTCTGAGCATGCAGTCATCCCTCCAGCACGACCTCATAAGGGTCAACACAAATGATTCTCAGTCAGCAGGTTGGCCCTAAATGTCAAAAGACAGCGACCATGTTATTTTCCATAAGGCACCACCTGGCAAGAGTCCCAGTTAGTCTCAGTATCATCATACTAAATGGTACCATGCACAAGTGGTCTCTAAATTATACAACTTGGGTATCTGGCTTGAACCTAACCTAAAATTCTCCAATCATGTTGATTATCTGGTAACCAAGCTGCACACCAAGCTAGTGGCACTCTATTGGAACAAAGACTACCTTGTAAACACTGTTAGATGTGAAATCATATCTAAAATGATACTGGAGAGACTGGCACACTGGTGTAGCAGTAGAGCTACCACTTACAGCACTGATGTCCTGAGTTCAGAAGCGAACCCAGAGAGTTGGAGGGCCAGCTGGGGGAGGATGATTGAGCATCCTACAAACTGCTCTCCTCCTCTGGGGGAAGGGTGGGGAAGCATCCAGTACATGACTGGTTCCTAGTGGAGGCTGGGGGTCCAACAGCTAGAGCTCAAAAGAATTGAAGGTGTGCCAGATGTTCGGTCAAGCGCCATAACATCATTGAACACCACGCCTCCCTGGGCAACAGAAAAATGGGGCAAAAAGGATCCAACTATGACATAAGGATACAGGCCCTGCACCACTGACCATGGCACTGGCTCCAACCTCCAGCATACCAATTGAGTCTGCATCAGAAGAAGGCCCCCCCCTTGAAGCCCTGCCTTGGGGGACAAGCCAGGGTGTTAAGCAGCCAAGGCAAGTCCCAGGGAGGTGGATGATGGGGCAGGGTATTGGGGTTGGACCAATGGTGGGGCTGGTTGGATGGAGCAATAAATAAATAAATAAAATGAGACAAGGGGTGTAGTCTATGGTTCCACATTTACTCACAATGGAACTCAACCAAACTCGACTCTAATTTTTAAAAAGCGCAAGTCACCATATATTCAAGCACTGGTACAGAAGTTAAAACAATTAAAATACAATAACTAATCAGAAGGACATACAGACCAATAATTCATTCATATTCAGGAAAGGCAAAACTAAAAAGATGAGATTTTAGTGCAGATTTAATGCTCTCCATGGTCAGGCACTAATTTATCCAGTGAGGTAGAGTATTCGACAGGGTTGGGGCCATGAACATAAATGACCAGGCACCCGAGGTCTTCAAACAAACCCTGGGAACCTCTAGCAATCCCTTATCTATGGAGTGGAGTGAGTGGAGGGAGTGGTAGGGGCACAGAAGATCTTGCAGGTAAACCAGTCCCTGCCAGTGTAGGGCTTTATAGGTCAGCAACTCGACCTTGAAGGTGATATACCACTGAATAAGCAGCCTGTGCAGGCCACGGAGCACAGGCTTGACATGACAAGATCGAGATAAGCCAGTCAACAGCCTGGCAGCCGCATTCTGCACTAGCTACAAATGGAGAATATTAACCCCTGGAAGCCCTAGGTACAGGAGTTACTATAGTCCAGGCAAGAAGTCACAAAGGCATGGACCAACACTGGAAGGACATCAGGCAGGACCAGGTGCTTAATCTGGGCTATATTCCTCAGGAATATTCTACAGAATTTAATCACATGGATGGTAGAATTGGGAATGTTTTACATAGAAACTGGTTTATTTTACAATCAGATGAGACTTTGTCTCAAGCAGTGGGTCTTAAACCCAAGGTAACATTTAAGAAAGCTAAGAATCTTTGTGAAATGCTAGTACATAGCAGGTTTCAGGATAAAAAAGAAATGAGTAGGGGGGGTGGTTTCCTCCTAAACCCAAAGGTTTCTTTAAGTACACCAGGTGTAATATTTATAAATATGCTGAGACCACTAAAGAATTTAAACATCTTAAAATACCATATTTTCATGTAGAAATTAGACAATTAGTCACTTGCGATACTCCTTTCTGTATTTATGCTTTGTGGTGTACTTGTGGTCTCATATATGTAGGTTGCATGGTGCGACAAAGCAGAGAATACAGGAACACGTTAGGTCCATAGTGAATGGGAGATCTGACACCCTGGTAGGCACCCATTTCGCTATGTACCATGGACATGACCTGAACCAAATGAAATTTGTAGGTTTAGAACATGTCTACCAGCCAAAATATGGGGGGGGGGATAGAAAAGACATGTTACTAAAAAAGGAAAGTTTTTTGGATTTATACACTGAAAACAGTAAGATCTTTGGGGTTAAATGATCATTGGCCTTTGAAACCTCACCTATGATAAGGAAAAAACTTAGTGATGATTATCTGTGCTTGTGCTGTAACCTTTTTCAAGGAGTTTGACCCCCACATATTTGATATCTGTAAATGATTCTAAATATATGATGACCCTGATTGGTTTTGTTGTTTGAGTGATTGTAAAGCTAAGGATCTAAATGTTTAAAATGAAATGTCAAAATGTATTTGCAATTGGGTATCTGTTGTTTCAATATGTATTTTCTCTTTTTCCCTATCAGTGTTACAAATAGTTTGAGAAATCATGAAGCCATGGTGTGATCGACTTATGAAAAGTTAGCATGAAGCATTGATCCACCTGCACTATGTGTTTTTTATACTTAATAACCTATTGATGATTGTACATGTCTGTGTTGTGACCTTTTGCAAAGAGTTTGACCTCCACATGTCTATTACTTGTAAAGGGACTTAAATATTCTATGAATCTAGATCTGTTTTATTTTTTGAGTGATTGTAAAGTTAAGTATTTGAATGTTTTAGATGAAATGTTAAAATATTTTTTGAATTGTGAATTTGTTATTTCAGCATTTGTCTTTTCTTTTCTACTAACAGGGTTTCAAAAAATCTGAAAAACATGAAGCCATGGTGTGATCGACTTATGAAAAGCTAGCATGAAGCATTGATCCACCTGCATTATGCTTTTCACTGGTCATAGCTATAAAGATTTGTTTGCAGCGCCAAACCCAACTCCCCCATTTTGATTTTTTAATCAATATTTTTTGTGCTCTATCCCCTCCCTACTCCTTTTATAAGATAATCTGCCACCTCTTAAATAGGTGCTTAGTGCAATGGCTGCTATTTGCTGTGTATTTCCATACCTTATGTGAACTAATGTATATTATATTTTCACTCTGAATATTTGTATATGAATACATTAGAAGTTTATAATAATAAATACATGTATTAATAAATTAAGGATGTATTGTAAATGATGCTAATGTTAGAGGCTGTGTCCTGAAAATATTTAATAAAGTATATAAGATCAGGCTAATAATTGTTAAAATTAGTTATAATGAGACTAAAAACGTTACCTTGCATAGCGTCTGTGTTCTATTTTTAATTATGAACCGGCGATCGTAAATGGAGGAAGCCCATTGGCCAAGAGGTTGACGAAGCCGTGACGATATCGGGCTACATCATCACAGCTTCAGAAAGCCTCCGGTCACCAGCCTCCTCACTTACCGTGCAGTGTGCCTCATCTTGAGCAGTAGAGCCAGAGCTCGGATTACGCTATTAAAAAAAAATAGAAACTCAACTGTGCCCGTACGAAACGCAGCACAGAAGCTGCCAGAAAGACCGACGGTTGAGCTAGCCACATCCTCCCCTTGCGTTCCCTACACAAATCTTAGCCAGCACTCGCAGACCACTCGGCATAAGTAACCACAACACAAACTGGCGCGAGACGCGCTCTGAGCAAGTATTTAAAAATAAAAAGTAAAGGATCCCAAACTGGCCCCAACATTTTTTCAAACACTATTAACGTCCATTGACAGTACTTTCAGATTTAGTTGACTTACTGGGAGATGTTCTTCACGTTTACAGCGCTTGCTTCCTGCTTGCCACACGAACATTAAAAAAACGCACACATCTTCACTGACCCTGTGGACCCAGAAGCACCAACTCAAGGGCAAGAAGAACAGAGTTCACTTCCTGGTGCTAAGAGAGACACATAGTACACCCTCTTCCAATAAACTCGACTTACAACAGTGCCACCTGCAGTCCAGAGCTCTCCAGGGACTATTTTATTAAAAGTACTCCTCCACCACCTCAGAAATACCTTTTCAGAAGGATTTAAACATTTTTTTTTTACTGCTAAAAATTGTATTCCTGTTCATATGTAATAATGCACTCCAGGGTGTGGTATATCGTGGGATATCGTCACTTCTCAGGTCGTTGGATGCACTCAGCCTGCGGCCTCGTACCCAACCACCTGAGGCGTGATGATATCCCACGATATACCACACTCTGTCGTGCATTATTGCTTAATTATGGCACCTTTTGTATGAACTCTGTACTGGTATCTTGTTTAAGTGGTTACAGGTGTCTTTAATGTTTTGTATAAAAGGGCACTTATGTTCTCACTAAATCATGCCTCTTGAGGAAGAGTTTGTTACCCGAACACCATTTGGTATCATTCACGATCAGACAAATAAATTTCCAATTGACTGGAACTCCATGGATTGCGGCTCTTTTTGTATGCATGAATGTAGCTGCGTGGATACATTAGACTGGTCGTGATGCTTCTATTTTGGATTTAATTTAAAGTACTCTATTTGTGCAGCATTCTTTGGTTTATAGACATTGGGGAGCCCACTCCCAGTATCCCATAAATTGATGATTTATTGTATTGCCAACATTGTGGTCCCAATCCCCGTGTCGGCATTTACACACACACCCCTGCAGCAGTGTGAAACACTGGGGAGCTCACTCCCAGTGTCCTGATCCATGTATAACCTCCCCCCAAGTAGTGTGAGACAGTGGAGAGCCCACCTCCAGTGTCTTGAATCAGTTATGTCCCTGTAAAAAGGAAAACCGTCCATCTTTTTAATTTTTTTAACCTGTAAAGAAGAAAACAGTCTCTCATTGTCTCCACCATCCCCATCCCCATCCCAAGCCTCCCTCTGTGCACCCATCTTCCAGCACCCCTCCCCCTTACCCCTAACTTACTTCTGGAAGTCGAATGCTGTCATCTTCTCTGGACCAGGACACATCTGCACTCTTCAAAGCCAAACTGTGGACTGAAGAATAAAGAAAAGTGCTGTATAATGGCAGTCAATGGTGTTTTAAACTTATCTTGATATCTAGGCCATTTTTAGGAATTTTGGCACCAAATTTTCAACATGGGCTTTTTGGAACCCCACCTCATGAACACAGACACTGTCATTTCGTAATCAGTCCAGAAAGGTGATTTTGCAGTTGCTATGCAGAATCACCTTTTGGTACTGATTAACAAGATGACAGTGCCAGTGTTCATGAGGTGGGACCCCAAAAGGCCCATGTTGAAAATTTGGTGAAAAAATTCCTAAAAATGTTTGCATCATGAGCGTGTGTTGCGCGATTTCTATGCAGGTACATAACTTTGGTAATTTACAATATTTTGACTCCAAATTTTCAATATTGCCATTTTCACACCTCCTCGTGAACAGTACAGCTGTCATTCTTCACATCCTGCCCAAAACATGATTTCGCATCTGTGGTGCACAATGGCACAGTTGCTGTGCAAAATCGCCTTTTGGGACCAAGGAACAAAATGTCGGTGGCTGTATTCATGTAGTGGGATCCTAAAAAGACCGTGAAGAAAGTTTGGTAAAAAAATTTCTAACTATGGCCAAGTTATGAGCGGTCGTTGAAAATGTTGTATGCTCGTGTAACTTTGGCTATAATCCATATTTTCACTCCAAATCTTCAGTATAGCAATTTTATCACACCACCTCATGAACAGTATAGCTGTCATTTTTCATATTCTGACCAAAACATGTTTTTGCACCTGTGGTGCGTAATGGCATTTTCCCATGGATTTAAAAATTTCACCTACAGGGTTCATGAGGTAGGGATGATACGAAGACTATGTTCAAACTTTGGGGTCAAAATGTGAAAAAAATGACAAAGTTATGCCCATTCATTGCAATTTGGGTATGCGTGCTTGTAACTGTGGTTTTTATTTAATAAGGGTCACAATTTCGAGTTCTCCCAGCCCCAATAATGATACAAAAACATTATCTGAAAGCATAAGGAAATACATGGCAAAAACTGTGTTCAATGCACTATTAGAGTTGAACAGTTCAAAGTAGGGAAATAAAAACTTAGGGTTCCCAAGCATGAGGCCGCACTCTCACTGTGCATACAGGAACAAACGTGAGGGGAACTTAGGCTTCCCAACCCCAACACCCCACCCACACCCTCGTCTTCCAATTGTAAGACCTCACCCCCACCCTGCATGCAGAAACAGGTGTGGCGGGTGTTCTTTAGCATTTCAACTCTAATGCTCACCCCATTCCAAGACTAAGTAAGGTAATATGGGTAGAGAATAAGAAAATGGGGTGAGTATTAGGGTTGAAACATCAAGGTACACGCACCACACCTGTTCCTGCATGCAGGATGGGGGTGAGGTCTTATGATTGGAAGCCGAGGGTGTGGGTGGGGTGTTGGGGTTGGGAAGCCTAAGTTCCCCTCATGCTTATTCCTGCATGCACAGTGGGAGTGAGGCCTTATGCTTGGGAACGCTAAGTTTTTATTTTCCTACTTTGAATTGTTCAATCCTAATGTTGCATTAAATGCAGTTTTGCCATGAATATATATATATATATATATATATATATATATATATATATATGCTTTGAACTGTATACTACTATTTTTAATTTGAAATGCACATTAATATTTCTGTATGTACCTGCCTGCCCGGTTCATATCCTTCTTGAATGTTTGTTCTATGGCCTTTTGTGGTCTTATGCCATCTTGCATATCTGTTGTGACTTGTATATGCTGTGTAACTATTATTCTGAAACAGCTCCCCAACTTTTACCCTTCTCTTGAGAATATACTTAAAAATGAATCATTAGCTCAGTGAGCTTTCCTGGCCAGAAAACTTTAAAAATTAATAGAAAGCAGTCAGACCAGTTGTTACTATTTTTCTCACATTGGAAACCTTCAACTCTCTACAGCCACATTCTTCAAAAGCCAATAGAAAAGATCCCCCAATATTATACATGTGGAACAATATTCCTGGACATGATGAAGACATTTGATGTTATGAATCTTGATATCCTTTACAAAATGTTGCCAACTACAGAACTATAAAATACAATAGTTTAATGGTTCAAATCATACATAACAGACAGATTGAAAGTAGTCTACATAACTGACTGTCGGGTGCAAGAACAATTAACATAGGGTGATGCAATTATCTGTACTGGAACAGGTTATTTTTCTTTGCTGTATGACCTATAAAATATATGTATCTTCTACACAGTTTATTTGTGTGTATGTGCCACTGTCCTGTTATATGTTGATATAAATATGAAAACCACTAAAATAACTTAAGTCTTGACATGGCAACTTTCCTCACTTGCAACATAAAAACTACTTAAATTGAAATACTTAAAAAGCTAAACTTCTGCTTTAGTGGTCTAACCAATATCTGTCCAAAATGAAGACATTCAAGGTATATAATGAAGAGGTCCTTCTTGAGCCCATAAACACAATAAATAATTTGGAAGTTTACCTTTATTATTCTATTACATTTTAAATACACTTATTTAAGTTTTTTTGTAAAATATATAAACATTTCTATTTTTAGGCAAAACAGAAATTGTTGCTCACAACAAAACAACACTTGCGGTTTATGATGCCCAGTTCTAAAATACTTTGACTATGCAGACCTAATTTGGAGGCAATTCAAAAAGCACATGGATTATTAAAAAGATCAGATTACACATTTATAAAACAATTAAAGCAATCACTATTAATAAGAATGTGCATACACTTATCAGTTATGATGTACCCTTCAAAATGGTTAGACTCCTAGATTAACTTCACAAAAGGTATAGCCCTTATTAATTGTTCATTCCTGAGAAGGTAGGAGTAGCATAAACTGGGATCTCTATATCCCCGAAGGTAGAACTAATTACAGAAATGCATCATTACTATAAACTGTGCTATGCTATCCTGATCACATTTAAACAGTTAATTTCTGCAATTTTTAAAAGAATGGTCATAAAAACACTTTAAAGCAGATTATATATATATATAGACATGCATTGCATATATGTACAGTATTCTTATGTAATAACTGGCCATCAATGTTTTTCAATGGGGATGGATGGTTATTATTTGCCTCAATAACTGGCTGGTTATTGTGGCGAGCACATGCTCAAACCAGGAAGCAACTGCACTCAAGACTCACTCAGAGCATAATGTTCTGTCACACAGGGAGCTGTTTTTCCCCCAATTTCAAACTGCTCAGTCTTGAAGTCACATAACAGCATGTGCCACGAGCCATCAGTTGTGAGTGTAAGACACAGTGGAGAGACCAGTGACCGTCTGCTGTACAACAGGTGAAGGAATCCATCAGCAGGACAGGTAGCACCGAGTCAGGGGCACTGTGAACCTGCAGCCTTTCTGTCCATCACTGCACAGCAGCACCCAGCAAATCCACAAAGGAGGAGCTGTCAGAATGTCTCTGTCTACAGTTCCTGCTTTTACTTTCAAGGGCGAGGGAGAGTGCTGCAGTGTTGTAGTCATGGGTTTATGGGTTTCAGGCTCTTGTCTGTGTACACTGGAATTTTATAAGTTATAACAAGTGTGAACTCCTACACAAACTCCTACACACTACAGAAAACTCACATGCCTACCTTCATGGGGAGGGGGGATTGATGGCCAAAATTATAAAAGATTAAGCATAGGGTGGTGTGCAGACTCAAATTTTATGCACACCCTTTGTGTGGGATTTTTTTTATAAACCCCTCGAGCTTCACACTTGGGGTGTATGTAGTATCCCACACCTTGAGTGTGCATTCAATAGAGAATAATGTATGGGGTGGTGTGTATAATGAGAAGTTTACACCCCGAGGGTAGATGCTACATAAACCCCGAGGCGAAGCTCGAGGGTTTATTCTAACATCTTACCCGAAAGATTAATGTGTACTTTGAGTTTAAACATAACACCCATATTTTATTTTTATAATTACTGGTGTTTTGCACTGTTTGTGCAGGTTTGCGCACCTTAGGGCGGCTTTGCGTGATTGCGCAGCTTTGCACAGCACTGCGTGGCTTTGCCGTTATACACACTCATGCATAACAGGAAATTACACCATGGTTTCCCTATGGGAAAAAGGGGAAGCCAGTAATTATAGTCTCATAATGCACACCACCCCATGCAGTGTTCTCTGTATAATTACTGATGAGCCATTTTATTAACCTGGCTACCACCACTTTAAAAAATATGGCTTGCCCAGAAGCACTGAGGGTTGAGGCACTGGATGCCACACCTCACTCCACACTGGTGACCCATCAGGAGTGAGCATGGGTCACCAGAAATTGGTTTGGGGGGAGGGGAAGAGAGAAGGACTGAGCAGCCAAGGGACTGCTCTCCTCTCCTGGGTGGAAAGGTTGCCACTACCTGCCAAATGACTGCACCGAGGTGGAGGCCTGAGGGGTAGTGTAGGATGGGGGAGCAACACGAAGGGAGGGTGTTGCATGTGGCAGTGTATGCATGCCTACACACACACACACACGTGCATGCCTGCAGTGACAGGAGGGGATATTAAGTTAAAAAATGGAGCTGGCAGGTTCCATGATGGTCTGAATGTGCCCCTGGTACTAACCTCCCCGACTTCTGGATTGTGCTCCAGAGAGGAGGAACTGGCACTCCTCCCTCCAGCCCTGCCACAGGGGGTAATCTATGGGGGAACTACTGGGACAGAACTGGATCAAGGGTGGCCAGAGCTGCCTGCCAGATCCGTGGAGGAGGAGGAGATAAAATAAAAAAAAACATAATACATAGTTTTTCCCATAATACACAGTCATGCATTAAGGGAATGTTGTCAATCATTGCATTTGCTTGTGTACTAATAAAGCAAAACCACCATTTTCATTCACAAGCACAGTTACCAGTGTCAAAAAGTAAACACAAGTATCTTCATGTGCTAGAGATACATTGAATAACCACACTAAAAAGAGTCATTCCATTTTAACTTAACTTACTTATAATGTATGGTAAGTGCCTATTAACCACCATAATCAGCAGTCACACAGCTTTGTTATGCACTGTTTAGAATTTTAAAAGTTGTTAACCACACTTCGGAACTTCCAAACAGTGGCATAAGAAAAAAGAATGCACCAGAGTTCCATAATTCTCACACATAGAATGCAAACAGTGTTTTTTTGACCATACACTATAAAAGATGATGGCTGGGGATTGGGTGACAACCATGCTGAAATCACCTCTCGTGGTTGCTAGGACTACAGTAAACCTCTCGAGCTCTGCGCTCTCGAGGTTTACCATGTTGCCCTAGCAACCACTCGAGGTGATTACAGCATGGTTATCACCCGATCCCCAGCCATTATCCTCTATATCCTGTCTCCCATGTGCACCGTCTCCCCATTGTCTCTTTGGTGGAAGGAGGAGCATAATGTCATAAAAGTGCAACTGCACTTGATTTGAAAAAAAAATGTTTTCCTTTATAAACCATTCATGATTTGAGCTCATAGGTTATGTGGTATCACAGAAATTGCATGTGTAAAAAAACTCATAATGTACAAATAACCAATACATTATTCCTTATGGAAAATGTACTGGACTCTGTGGTCATGTATCATTATCTATATTAAAATTACTAATCTCAGTCAACACCCTGTTGTAAAGACGCCTCACTCTGAATAGGCCATCCTTTAAAATATTTGTGAAAGAATGATATAGTATAATTTTATTCTTGAAGACCTAGTTTTGAATGTTACCTCAGGTCAAAACTGAAATTATTTCAGCCATCTCAGTGCAGTCATAAGTAGACAGCAATAATCTAAATCACAACCCACCATAGAAACTCTTACAGTTTGGTATTATTGGTGGTTTACAGTCAAAGAAGAACCCAAGAATAAATGAACTACAGTCTCATCCTAAAGAACCAAGCCTAAAGTATATTGTTGTCAGTAATGGACAACGGCATGTATTTTGAAGTCTTCTATGAATGTTCACTAAAACAGGAAGTGATTCAATCAAGAGTGCAGTGTGCTAACAGGGTGTGCCAGTCTGTGTGCTTCATTGCATAATGTCAAAGTCTGCAAAGTAAAAAGCAACACAAGTGCAATATAGAATGGAGCAGATTATGCCACCTTTGTCTCTTTTGCTAGAAGGCAACCTTAGCATAGACTGGAGATAATGGCAACAGAGATTTGAACTCTCATGAATGCATCTGGTGTAACTACAATGTCTGCTGACATTCAAGTTGTCATTTACTGCACAGTATTGGAAAAGATACACTGGAGTTATTTCATACATTTACCACTGAAGAGGTTATGGATACAGAAGATGTTAAAACTATATTTAACAAGCTCTGGTAGAGCCACTACGACTGTGAATGCATTAACTAGATAAGGGTGTTTCATGGGCTTAAACATAAACATTTATTTATTTATTTAAAAAATATCTGATTTACAAACCTTTGAGTCAGATACTCATTTACACAGGTATCACATCAAGAAGACCAAAGCAGTTCAAACAATATACAATAGCTAAAGCAAATAGACATCAGGAGTCAAAGAGAAACCCAGAGTGTTCACATGAAGGCTGTTACATACACTAACTGAATCAAAGTACAGTACATTGAGAAAGGGCATATTTAAGCAGAGGCAAATCTGAGTGCTTCCACCAACCCAGGAGTAATGTTATTAGACGATATCACATACCCTGGCATGCCAAATTGCAACTATATAATGACTTGTTGTTATATACAGAATTTAAAGGATGTTTTTGTTAGTGTGGAAAACTATTTCTTAAGAGGAAATGAAAGGAATGATCCAAATCCAAAGCTACGGTGATGTTACTGTGTAATAACATTACTGTTTCAATGGGTCAGCAGGCAATCAGCTTCTTACACTTTCCTTGCCATTGTATAATTAAAAATAATGCCATCATCATTATTATAGTTACCTATATGTTTTGCAATTTATTCTATGCACTGTTACAGCAATCAACTCAACAGAACCAGGCCATCATATACATGAAGGTACTGTACCCTAAATGAAAACACTGCTGAGACGACTATATGTTGTGACAACGTGGAAGATAAACACAATGTTGAGACAAGTTTTTGAAGACATTTGATGTGGTTTTTTTAGAGACTGATACACAGTTCACACACAAAATTCATATAATATAAAAGTGCATATGCCCAAATGCCACATTTCATTACAAGCCGTTCTCTTGAAGGAAGATATTACTATATATGTCAGTAATTTCCAGCAGAAAGAAGTGTTAAAAGGTCAGGTTAATTGATATCTTGGAGGTAGAAGACTTGGTTTGCTGGCCAAGGCACCTAGCTTCACCTGAGCTCTTTCCTTCTAAGATTGCTTGAAAGGACAGAGCAGAGAACCTTACCAGAGCAAGGGAAAAGGATTAAGACTTCTTTTGGCTAAGCAAATTTACTGTACGTTGTTATTTTTATTTTGTACTCACAGGGATTGCTACTGTTTGTTGCTAACATTTCATTGCTTTATTTTTGTCTGATTCAAATTGTTGTTTCTGGTATACCTTCTTTTGCATTATTACAAGGTATGCCTCCAGGTGTGTGCTAACAGATTACTACTGTAATCTTCTGATTCAAATTGTCTTTTGCAAGGTACATCTTCTGTTACTGCTTTATTTTTCTCTGTAGCAAAGTGTTTCTTACAGGGTATATCTTCTCTGAAATTATTACAGGTGGTGCTTACATATTTGTGACTTTTTTTATCATTGGGCTAAGCAAAACTATTGTTTGACACTGTTTTATTTTATTCTTTTCTGTTGAAAAGGTTTGTTGTCTCAGAGGTGTTTCAGTCTCCTTCTCACATTGAAGGAGCTAATTGCTTTCCTCCCACAGCTCTTCCAGAGGATTAGGTGTGTACCTGGGGGTGGAGCTGGCAAACTGTCAGTAATTTCCAGCAGAAAGAAGTGTTAAAAGGTCAGGTTAGTTGATATCTTGGAGGTTGAAGACTTGGTTTGCTGGCCAAGGCACCTAGCTTCACCTGAGCTCTTTCCTTCTAAGATTGCTTGAAAGGACAGAGCAGAGAACCTTACCAGAGCAAGGGAAAAGGATTAAGACTTCTTTTGGCTAAGCAGATTTACTGTATGTTGTTATTTTTATTTTGTACTCACAGGGATTGCTACTGTTTGTTGCTAACATTTCATTGCTTTATTTTTGTCTGATTCAAATTGTTGTTGCTGGTATACCTTCTTCTGCATTTTTACAAGGTATGCCTACAGGTGTGTGCTAACAGATTACTGCTGTAATCTTCTGATTCAAATTGTCTTTTGCAAGGTATATCTTCTGTTACTGCTTTATTTTTCTCTGTAGAAAAGTGTTTATTACAGGGTATACCTTCTCTGAAATTATTACAGGTGGTGCTTTACAGGTTTTACAGTTTCATCTAACATTAGGATAAGCTTTCAGGGTTACTGCATTTGTTGTTGACTGATTGTTTCTGCTCTTACCTCCTTGTTCTTTCATCCATGGTTCTTCTTTTTCAGCATGGGAAGGGCCCAGCCACCCACCCCCATCCCCAACCACCCCACACTACACTCCTTTTATAGGGTACCACAATTGTGCATTTCCTGTGGCAAAGCAGGAAGGGGTAGATCAGTGGGGCATCCACAAGGTGAGCTCATTTACAGGGACACTAGTAATTTAACTTTTTATAACAAGATATACAAAAACAAAACACAAAATCAAACTATTACTTGCATTTTTTTCCTTCTAATTACTCTGACCAGGTTATAAACCCAGCAACTTATCTGGAATGGATATCATTAACTGCAGGTACTGTGGAACACTTTTCAGAAGGACAGTCTTACAGGATTTAGGACACTGTCCTACATGTTGGGCCATTGGAGATCTTAGGGCTCAGCTCCGGGCAGCATGGGCAGAGATTGCGCACCTCAAATTTCATATTCAAGAGGAAATACATTACAAGAACCACCCGCCATTTCCCCAACATCCAACAGAAGAACCTTGACCGCAGAGGATAGTTGGTCCAGGAGGTTGGCAGGTGGTTAGGAGGGCCAAATCGGTGCCCCATCACTCTGTGCTCTCCAACACATTACCTCCAAAAACCATATAAACACTACAAACAGGTATCTGCCTCTATCTCCAAAATCAAACAAAGGGACAAAGGACACTGCAGAGCAGGACACTGCATCACAGGAGCTAGCACAATAAAACTTGCCCAAATCAGGAACCAAAACAAAAAAAGCAAAAAGGAAATCCAAAAAACTTCTGATCATAGGAGACTCCATGATTCAGGGAGTTGATACCCATCTCCAGCCAGGGGTAGTGGTCAGATGTCTCCCAGGTACATCAGTGTGGAGAGACACTGACCATATTGCTAAAATTGTTCACAAAGCAGGAGAAAACATTGATGTCCTGGTACACATAGGGACTAATATCTCACCAACTGGTCAGTTGTGGAGACCAAGGAACTCCTGACCAGGCTGGGTGGCAAACTATCATCCATTTCATCTGACATCTCCTTCTCTGAGATCATGCCAGTCTGGGAGAGGGGGGCAGATGGACAGAAGGTCAGAGAAAGGGAGATAGGGGAGATAAACATGTGGCTCAAGGGCTGGTGCCAGGAAGAAAGGACACAGATTTGTAGGGAACCGGCAACAGTTCTGGGAGCGAAAGTACTTTAAATTTGATGGACTGCATCTGACTATGAAGAAAGTCAGTGCATTGGGGCAGAAGTTTGATGTCTTTGCAGAATATTTAAACTAGCAAATGGGGAGAGGGGTGTAGCACCCCATACGTCGAATGGGAAGAACATCCCTCCCCCTCAGCTAGTGGTCAAACAGGGATTCAGCATGCTTGCAGTTCATTTGCATCACCAGATAAGAAAAAAGGTCTGTCTCTCCATATGACGCACAGGAGAAATGCCAAACCTCACCCAACAACTAACACACTGAAATCTGGCCAATGGAAGATCATGTACACACATGCTCACAGCCTGGGAAATGAGATCCCAGACCTGAAGACAATAATGTCAGAGGCTAAACTGGACATAGTAGCAATTAGTGGGACGTGGTGTACCAGTAACCACACTTGGGAGACTTCAGTACCTGGCTATGTACTGTTCAAAAGAGACCGCGGTGCAAAAGGGGGTGGAGTGGCCCTGTATGTCAATGAAAATATCAAAGCTACAGAAATTCAGAATACATATAAGGAGCCAGAAGAACTGTGGGTCACCCTGGAAACAGGAAATGGGACAGTCATAAGAACTGGGGTTGTCTACAGGCCCCCAGACCAGGGGGAGGACATAGACACATTACTGTTAGAATATATACAAAACATGACAGCTAAAGGGGAGGTTCTGATAATGGGAGACTTCAACATGCCAGATACAGATTGGTCAATACCAGCAGGAACATCTTCCAGAACTAAACAAGTGGTGGATTCCCTGCAGGAGGAGGGCCTCAAACAACTGGTACAGCAACCCACAAGAGACAAAGCTATCCTAGATCTAGTACTGACTAACAGGGAATGGATCACAGATCTCCAGGAAGAAGGTCACCTGAGGGCCAGTGACCATCACAAGGTATCGTTCAATTTGGCCACTACATCTAAATCATCCCATTCCAAGGCAAAAATATGGAACTTCAGAGGAGCTGACTTTGATAAGATGGCCAACAGAGTTAAGCTAGCCCTGGCAAAAAGAAACACAGGGGAGGTGGTACAGGCAAAGTGGGCAAGCATTAAGGATGCAATACTTGAAGCAACATCCCATTGTGTTAGACAGAAAAGGAAGTGCAAAGGAAGAACGAAACCACTTTGGTTCTCAAATACAGTAGCAGAAAAGGTCAGAGCCAAAAGGCTGGCCTTCAGGAAATATAAGGGAACACAGCGGGATGAAGATAGGGAGGCATACTAAACTGCCCTAAGGGAAGCAGGGAAGGCAGTAAGGCAGGCAAAGTCCCAAACGGAGGACTCACTAGCACGAACATAAAAGAAGGTGACAAGACTTTCTATAGATACATTAGTGAAAGGAGAAAGTCCAGAGGGGGTATTGCTAAGCTCAAAGGAAAAAGGGGGCATGTGAGGAGGAGGACCCTGTAAAAGCATCTATCCTAAATAGATACTTTTGCTCAGTATTTACTGAAGAGAAGGTAGGGCAGGGCCCACAGCTCAGCATCATGGACACAGGGGGAGGGAGGTGAGCACTACTCCCTTCACAAAAGAAAGGGTCCTACAAGAGCTCACTAAGCTCAGGGTGGACAAGGCAGTGGGACCTGATGGCATACATCCCAGGGTACTTAAGGAGGTAAGGGTGGTACTAGCAGAGCCATTAGCAGAACTGTTTAGTGAGTCTCTGAGCACAGGAGAGATCCCAGAAGACTGGAGAAGGGCTCATGTGATCCCACTCCACAAGAGTGGTAGTAGGGAGGAAGCAGGGAACTACAGACCAATCAGTCTTACCTCAGTAGTGGGCAAGATTATGGAGGCACTCCTTAAGGAAAGGATAGTGCAACACCTGGAATCCATAGGGGCACAGGATACAAGACAGCATGGGTTTACAAAAGGAAGGTCCTGTCAAACTAATCTCATAGATTTCTTTGACTGGGTAACCAGAGTGATGGACCAAGGAGAGCTGTTGATGTCTCCTACCTTGACTTCAGCAAAGCATTCGACACTGTTCCACACAGAAGATTGATAAATAAGCTGGGTAGGCTCGGGATGGGTCAGAAGTTGGTCAACTGGGTGGCAAACTGGTTGACGGGCAGAAAACAGAGAGTGGTGGTAAATGGCATACAGTCAGAAGAGATGTAAGTCACAAGTGGGGTACCTCAGGGATCAGTCCTGGGGCCAGTCCTCTTCAATATCTTCATTAGTGACATTGCAGATGGACTAGAGGGTAACGCTTGTCTGTTTGCAGATGACACCAAGATCTGCAACAGAGTAGATGATCCAGATGGGGTGGGCAGAATGAGAAGAGATCTGGATAAACTAGCAAAATGGCCAGAAGAGTGGCAACTGGGATTTAATGCAAAGAAGTGCAAGATCATGCACATAGGGAAGAGAAACCATGAAGCCACCTATAGGCTGGGAGGGGAGTTGTTGGCAGTCACAAAGGAAGAAAGAGACTTGGGCATCATCATCACCGATGACCTGAAATCATCCAAGCAGACCTCTAAAGCAGTAGGTAAGGCTAAGAGGATGTTAAGGTGTATTAGCAGGGGTATCACAAGTCGGAAGAGGGAGGTAATAATCCCTCTTTACAAGACACTGGTTAGGCCCCATCTGGAGTACTGCATGCAGTACTGGAGGCCACACCTTCACAAGAACATTAACCAAATTTAGGCAGTCCAGAGAAGGGCAACCAAAATGGTGCAGGGACTGCATCAGAAGACATATGAGGACAGATTAACAGAGCTCAATATGTATACCCTTGAGCAGAGGAGGGAGAGAGGTGATATGATCAAAACATTCAAACACCTTAAGGGCATTAACAAGGTGAAAGAGTCTAACATGTTTAAATATAAGAAAAATAGCAAGACAAGAGGACACAGCATGAGACTAGAGGGAGGCCGATTAAGGGGGAATGTGAGGAAATTCTTTTTCACAGAAAGGGTGGTGGATGCATGGAACAGCCTACCTCAGGAAGTGGTGGCTATGAATACAATGCAGGGCTTCAAACATGCATGGGATAGGCATAAGTGAGCAATACAGATGAGTATGAATAGATAGGCCACTGACAGAGCAAAAGCTGATGGCACATTTATAAGGTAGAAAAAGAAATGGGCAGACTGGATGGGCCTTGCGGTCCTTATCTGCCATCAACTTCTATATTTCTGTGTTTCTATATAAGGCCTAAAAATGGGCATCAGGTAAATGTAAACTGGGGTAGGTGTGTTATTGAATGTATTGCATAGTTTATCTTTTATTGCTGCTCCACCGGATCAGCAAGATTTGCTCAAGCTATGCCTAGTCCAGATTTTACAGCTCTGGCCTGGGTCTGGTGATCTGGGTTTTACCCATACCCACTGCACGTGGCTTAGTGATATACTGTACAGATGGCTACAAAGTCTAACCCATTGAAGGCTGAAGTTTTAGAAAATCATTGTGTTTAAAATACCAAGACTCACTCCTCCCTCCCCCCCGTCACAATTAATCCTCTACCAAAGTCATGCTTAAATACTGGTGCTTCTACATCCATACCACTAAACTTTTAATGCCAACATGCCATTTCTGCTGTTATGAGCTCCCCATCCATGAAGTCCCATTCCACTTGTGGCAACCCCCACTCCCAAAACCAGGTAATTTTCCAGGGAGCAAATCTTTACACCGTAATCTTTCTGTGGATCTAGTATAAGAAAACAGCTGCTAAATAGCTCTAATTCATTATTTGTGTTTTTGATGTTAAAACACTCCTGCTAGCTAGACCTGATGCACAGAGAAAACAAAAGTAGTGAATTAGAGCTATTTAATAGCTGTTGTCTTACAGAAACCCCAGTTAGCTTGCTCTCAGGTATCTGCTAAACTAACTGTTGACATTTGTGCTCCCTGGATAAGAACAGTTACAAGGCTCTGCTGTTGCTAAACTAATTTTAAAGCAGTACACATGCTAAATCTAAGGGCATGGCTACATCACTGTCACATGAGACAAGGGGCATCGTAGGAGAAAGAAAGTCAATAAAACTATTTGTTATGGAGATCCCCAGGGGTCGTAAAACTACCATACAGCTAGCAAGCTAATTTAGGAAAAATTCCTAATAGCAGACAGAGGAAGGCATATTAGAATTTAACATACATATCAAAACACTCTACATAACATATGTTTTTTGCACATTCTGGATGGACTACTCCTTTAACTTTATGTGGTCTCTATTAGCTCCTCAAGCCAGAAGAAAAATAGTGCTCTAAAGCTTCCTATATACTACACACAGGCACAGAAACTGGAATAATAGGTTCCAAGGAGTATAAACTCAGCAGGAATGTTAGGGGGATGGCAGCTCTGATAGTTGTTCCAGTCTTTCTTTTCACTGATAGAAACTGAGCCAGGAAAAAAAAAAGTAAAATACATTTCATCACAGACTGTTTACACCAAGTGCAAGAACCTGCATGATTTATCTGTGAAGACAATTAAAAATGTATTTCTAAATGCATTACTAAAACCAATGCTTTCAAGGTTTGAAACTACTAAAATGACAAACTATATATATATATATAGATAGCTAGAATATGGTAAACAAATATTGTTAATCCCAAAAGCTGAACTTTGTTTTTAGTATATAAATGATTAAGAAATACCTTAAAGCGGAGTCTTTCCTTTTGAGACACCAGGTGACTGTGATAATTATTTGTTCTAAGGGTTTTTAAGTCAGTTTGAATGCAGTAAGTATTATCTGTTCTCCTAGTCCTTAACAAAATGCAGGGACTGCACAGATTTGTTCAGTTCCTTGGCCAGATACCAAACTAGTGACTCTTCTTTCAGCATGATAGGATCCATCTCATGCCCATCCCACATGAATAAAAAAAAGATGGGCTGGATTTTTAGGAGCTTCTTGGTAGAGGTGGGTTGGATCTTACTTCCCTCAAAAAAACAATGCTGCCTCCCACTACTCAGGTTCCAGTTCTTGTACCACCCATTTAAGAAAGAAAATAGTACCCTGCAACCATTGACTAACATAAAATATTTATTTGAGGATGGAAAACATTTCTTGGAGGAGGGTAAGGCAGAAGAGACTATCTACACCTTCAGTCAGTTCCACGGACAGAAAACTTGACATCACTCCTTTTGTACATGCAATAATCCTGTTGGCTCCGCCCACAGTCGTAAAAAAGTGCAAAGCATACTGTAATCCTAGATAAAAAAAAAAACATTTTAAGAGTTTTACATTCTGGGAAAAAGTACAAATGAAGGATGAATAATTTGCTTAATATTTTACTGAAAACAGGGCCAAACACAGTGAATTTAAAAACTAGACCAGTGATATAACAGCAGAAAGAAGCACATTTGGGATAAAAGACAGAAAGCTAAACAAAAGGTTGCTGTGTGAGTCAGGCTTAATCTTAAAAAGTAGTAGTAATAAGCAGAGCATCAGAAGCAATCAAGGCCCAGATATAGACAATGGGGGCTACTCATGCAGGTGCGGAGTGGGTATGCGTTACGTAACTCCAGCGCGTAATCCACCCCACACCTGCCTGCACCTGTCCATGGCCCCTGCGCCCCCTCCATATGATTCACAAAACCACTACTTCCCCCCATGCACCTGATCTCCTGGCCAATCACATAGCTCCATACTAGGATGGGCCGGGGGCAGGGCAAGGGCCATGCCAGCACTCTACGTGATTCACAAAACTGCAGAGTGCTGCACACAGTTTCCAGCAGCTACACGACCTTGGGGCAGCCGTAACACCAAGTGGCCAGTCACACACACCCCCCAGGAATGCAGCCTCCAGCCACAGTGGAAACAGCGGGGTCCTTGCCCCCCCAATATGGACGCCCCAGCCATTGGGGCATATTGGGAGGGCTGAGGTGGTCAACCAGGGTACACCCCACATCGCAGTCGGGTGCTCTGCACATCAGCAAACAACATGGTGCCCCACAGGTGCAAAGGATCCACTGCAAGACCCTGACTGGGCAGACGAGTGGCTGCCTGCCCGGATCTGCTGCTCTGCACTAGCCTGCCCCCCATGGACCTGTGGATCGTGGGTAGGGCCATGTAAGGGAGCCAGGCAGGGGCCAGTGTTTGTGAATGCAGTCCTCATGTGGATCTCCTGGGAGTGCGGAGCTGCATGGGTGGAAAACGTGCCTCTGGCACGTATATTCCACTTGTTTGTGAATAGCCCCCAATGACAGCAAGTGTTCCAAGTATGATGACTATTCATCATATAAATGCCCCCATGAAACCAGCTTTCCTAACAAAATATGCAAACATGACTTAGTAAAATCACATCTAAAAGAAGGATATATTAAACAAGAAAGATGGTTATGTAAACAGACCTGGCGAATAAGATGAACAGTGTGGTAACAAGCACAAACTACAAAGCTGCCCAGCATAAGATGAAACATGTCACAGATGTAAGTGCAAAAATCTTTTGTGAAAGTGGACTGTAATCACAACCTTCCCTCCAGCTTTTACACCACTTCACTTTGTGTTATTGGACCTGATTCTGCAAAGTGCCATTGAACAACATGGGACTTTGCAGAACTGAGTTAGTAATGGCAAAGTAAAGCAGTTATACCACCAGATAAGACAAGAAGTGTTGCTGCCGGTGGTAATGTTTTTGAATATAGGCCAATGTGCTATACTGAAAAAAAATTTCACTTAGTAAGGGAGGAATTGGTATCAGGTGTGGGTGATCTATTTGTAAGTGAAAGAACTGCAAGTAGTGTTGCTGCCAAAAATTGTGAGTGATATGTAGCATTTAGTTATAAATGTAAAGGGCACCTGCTTCAAGTTCAAACTGGACACAGAGGCACAAGCTAATGTGCTGCGACAGAGTGTTTATGAGAGGCTGAAAAAAAGACACTGGGCCCCATTGTCAGAGCTGACTATTAGTGCCCACATACCTATTAGCAATGCACGTGAAATATTGCATGGCCGACTTGGGGTCACATTCAGACAATCAGTATGCACTGCCTGTTTGAATAAGGGAGCTGTAGGAGCACAGCATTCAGTGACTATATGCTGTGCCAACACTGTCCCTGAAGAAAAGTGACTCACAGGAGCCAAGGGAGATACTGTGTCCTAAACAGTATAGCACTTTTGTGCTGTGACGATTTTTAACTGCCGGCATGCTAATAAGCACACATGGCATGCAAGACATTAAAAGGCCATGTGCATTCTATTATGAGCTAATTAACACTTCCACACAATGCCATCAACTACTCCCAATCCCAGGTCTGAATTGTCCTCTTAGAAAATGGGCTTTTTATTTCCTGGTCTCTGATTAGCTGGTACCCCTGCCAGGGGGTACACTAACTTTCAGTAGATGACCAGGAAATAAAAAGTGCCAGTGCCAGTGCCCCCTAACCCAGTCAAGTATCCCTATGCCCACCCTGATTTCTCATTGGCCCAAATAACCCAACTTTAAACTGAAATTACCACCATTTTTTTTCTGTCGCTTAGTGAGAGATACTGGCCCTCCAATAATGGCTGCCTGACCCTACCACAAACAACTTCAGCTGTGCTCACTTCTAGCTACATTCTTTTTTTTGTTGTTGTCTTAGTTTTTATTTAAGTACACTGCCTCTTGTACAATGCCCTGTGATTGATGTTACTTCTCACTACTGTAACCAGATGACCTAGTGAGGCAATGTCCCCATGCAAGAGAAGCCCCCCCCCCATCTAGCTTCATTTTTTAAGAGGTTAAAGAATTTAAAATAAAGACTTGGCTACAAACACAAAAAGAAAGGTAGGAAAACAATAGGGAAGCTGTCATTACGATCAGCTTCATGGAACTGCCTGTTGTCACTGTGGTTTTTAAAAGTGCAGCACATGACTCTTCACAGCAGCTAGCCATAAGTGCTGCTTGCCTGAGCTGCCTTTCAACCAGTGGCTATCTCCCAGAAATAAAAAAAACTATGTAAACTGCCTCGCTATACCTGACTGCCACCATCCGAAAACCTTTGGCTTCACCCAAACTTTAGCATGGTGCACAGCACAGCTTACTGTCATTTTATGCGCCTCAACTCTGACTACACTCTTGCTCTTCCAGTCAGCTGCCTGCTCCATCCAGATTGAAACTATTTTTGTTTTGTAGCGCTAGAACAGATAACACTTATGGGAAATGGCTGAGCATCTTACTGCAGAAAACAAACTGACGCCGGCGACCCAGAGCCACAAACTTACTTTTTTATTCACACCTCCCTCACAACTCCCACCAGAAATAAATTGTCGGAAAACCTTAGTACTGCAGTTTTAGAGACCACATTTAAAGAGGGACATTACACTCCTAGAGAGGGTCCAAAGGAGGGCAACCAAAATGATTTGGGGCCTGGGGGAAGAGGACCTATGAGGAGAGGCTCAAGGAGCTCAACATGTACACCCTGGAGGAGAGGAGAGGAGAGGAGGGACGGGGGGACATGATAGAGGTCTTTAAGTACATGAAAGGGATCAATAAAGAAGGCCCAGTCAGGGTTCTCCAAAGGAAGGAGGGTGAAGCAACAAGAAGTCACGGGTGTAAGCTAGAAGGGGGCAGGCTCAGAGGGGAGAGGAAGAGATGTTATTTCACTGAAAGGGTGGTGGAGCCATGGAATGCACTGCCCAGGGAGCTGGTAGAGGTGGAGACTGTGGACAGGTTTAAGAGGGGATGGGACAGGTACAGGGGGAGGGTAAATCTGACCGGGCCCAATACAGGTGTAACATCTGGGACTGGGGACAGTATAACCCAAGAGGGAGGGAAGACACCAAAATCGGCCCTCAATGCAGGTGCTGAAATTCAAGCAGACTCGAGAGACCATTAGGCCTATTCTGCTGGCATTTTAGTATGTTAGTATGCTCACCTGAAAGTGGTTCCAGCAGCAGTTACTTGTCAGAGTTTTGCTTGAGATCGTGACCGTAACTCCATGTACAGGCTAAAAAATTAAACACTGACAGCAACTCAGGGAAGGGGGTAGGAAGGGAGAGGACAACTATCCACAAACAACTGCTATGGGGTTTGGGGCTGCATAGAATGGCAGCAAACAAAAACATCAGTGTCATCTACTCGTTATTTTCTATACTGCTAGAGGAACTACTTTACAGCAAAACTGACTTGTCAGTGGTTTTTAATCTAGTTAATTATTTTTTCCTTTTTTTAAATATTAAACAAAAATGTTACTGGTGACCCATTTCATAAGCATAATAATACCCTCCAGGGTGGGTGGTATTGGGCAATACAGACTTTTCAGGGGCTATAAGACCCTCCGTCTGCGGCATCGGGCCTCATTATGCCCCGGGCGGTTTGGTATTGCCCAATATCGCCCACCGTGTTGGGTATTATTGCTTGCGTAATAGAATCTCTATCTCCCTGGTAGTATAGCAGCCCACCTCCACCTGATCGCAAGTCAGAAATGTCCTTTTAACAGCATCCATATCTCACTGGCGGTCTAGTGGCCCCCACCCCCTGATTACAGGTCTGAAGTATCCAGTTAATAGAATCCCTATCTCCCTGGCAGTCTAGAGGCCCTCATCCCTCTACTGCAGGTAAAATATGTCACTACAAAAATATCCCTATCTCTCTGCTAGTGTAATGATTTAATCACAGCCCTGAAGTGTCATTGTAATAATATCCCTGTCTCCCTGGTAGTCTAGTGGTCCTCATTCTGCCTGATCACCATAACTCACCCCCTCCACATCCCACCCATTCAACACCCACCATCCAGTGGCACCCCACTCAGCTTGTATGGCAAGCCTGGACAAATGCTGCCACCCTAAGACAGTGATAGCACAGTTCCTCTGCTCATCACCTCTGCTGACTACCATCGGAGTAAACAGGGAGTGAGTGCACACCCACTGTAGAAACTGTCCTGAACAGACATAATTTTGTCAGCATATGGTGGTTTCATAATAAAGCCACTGGGTATGGAGAAGCTTGAATGTAAAACCCCATGTAGGTCAATGATATTCCTGTTTCATGTAATAGCTGTGTCATTCACTCCACTGCTACTGCTGGAGAGACAACATGTGAAAACTTAATCTGCTAGCAAGGGTAGCTCAATTGAATATCTTAACACCAATGACAAAAGGAGTTCTCTTTCACAATATGACCATGTGTTCTCTGGTATAGGGATATTTTAAAAAGAACACCACATCCATCTGGATGTGTGTGTGTGTGCCACCAGTTGTGCATCACTGCCAAAATATGCCTTTTAGATGCCTAGAGAAATTAAGAAATAAGCTAACCCAGTTAGACAATGCTAACGCTGTGGCTAAGGTGGGCATGCAGTATCGACAGACTTGGTCAACAGTTTGGTAATTGCAGAAAACAAAAATGGATAATTTAGAATACAGTACGTCTTGATCCACAAAAGTTAATTCAGGCATCATCATTTTCATATCCCAGTCCATGACAATGTTAAAGCCATCTGGCTGACAAAAAAATATTTACTATATTACACAAGAAAGATGTTTATTTGCAGCTAAGGCTGTGTGAGGCATCTTTTGACCTCTGTACATTAAACCTTCTCTGGGGACATTATAGATTCCTTTGTTTTCCTTTTGGCATTAAGTCTTTCAGTATGATGTTTCAAAAGAATAGCCAAGAGGTATTTGGCAATATTCAAAGGGCCTGATTTTCAAAGGGTCTAACATGGCCCAGGGCCTATGTTCCATGTGAAACTAGCTGGTGCAGGGAAAAATCCTTTCACTAACAAACTGCTTTTTTCTTTTGCACAAAGGTGGCATTTTACATTTTTGCAAAGGTGTACAAAAGATGCTATGCTTCTAATACAAAGCACAGTGTTTTTGCACAGTAGTGCAAAACAATCTGTGCAAGCTGACACAGAATATGGAAAAGATCACAAAAAAGGGAATCTTTCTGAAAACTGTGCATATGTGAAAAAGTTGTGATTGTGCAAGAGTACGCTCACATTTGCAACATTTCTGCTCCATGTGAGCAACATTTCCACTTCTGAGAATCTAGCCCCTGCTGTCCACATCATAGCAGACAATATGATTATTGCTGCCAGAAATGAATGTGATTATTATGACAGACTGAGGCTAGTGATTGAGTCAGTGCAAAGAATATCAAGTTCAGTCAAGTTAAGATTTAGTGTAACGTCTATGAGGTGAGATACATGGGCAGTATATTAACAGCTGATGGTCCAAAGCCTGATGACTCCAAACTTCAGGCAATATTTAAAATGCCAGTGACCAACTGCAAGTAGGATCTGCAGTGCCTGTTGAGTATGAACAGATATGTTCACTGCATATAAGACTAACTTTGATATCACAGCACCACTTACAGGGAGATCACTGCTGAAGCAGGGTGAAGTCTGGCAATGGTGATGACCACAGCATGGCTAAGTTGTGAAATGCTTGAAGGGGGTGCTCAGTGCTAAACCGATACTCAGATACTTCAATGTTACCCAGCCAGTTACAGTATTTTACAGGCTGATGCTTCACACATTGGTCTTTGAGCTTGTTTGATGCAAGAACGGCAATTTGATTTTAGATTTGCCCAGTGTCAGAGAACAAACTTATGCTCAGACAGAAAATAAGCTACTTAAAGTTGTTTTTGCCAATGTTTCATCAGCAAGATATTTTTGGAAAACATATGGATATATCAACTGACCATAAACCACTACAGACAATTCTACAGAATCCTCTGCACAAAGCATCTCCATATTAACAGCATATTGTATGATGATGAGGTTGCAGAGTTATGACATCCAGATCAAATATACACTAGGCAGATACACATACATTGTTGAAACCGCATCCAGAGTTGTAGCAAAAGGGACATCAAATGATCGATTTGATAAAGGATGATGATGAATAAGTTATACATGGTCTTGTTGAAATTTTACAAGGCAAGTACCAAACAGATGCAAGAGCTAGTGGCAATGACATTTGAAGATTCTGAACTGCAGATCCTGGTAACAGACATAAAATCTGGATAGCCGTGTAATGGGAACAATGTGTCAGCTAGTGTAAGACAGTACTGGACTGAGACAGATGAAATTCACAGTGAGGAAGGTTTAGCCTTCATTGATGATACGCTTATTGTTCTATTTAAACAACATGAAGACTTTCTAAGTAAAGTGCATGAAAACCACCTTGGCATTCAGCAGTGCAAGGCAAAGGCAATTATGTATTTACCAGGAATGTCAATGGAGACAGAAGAAGCAGCTAGAAGGTGCTCAGCATGTGCCACACTTAGAAAAAAAAACAACCATAAACAGCCATTGTGTCTACATCACATTTCCAGACTTACTGTGGTTAGTAACTGACACTGACATATTTGAGTTCAAAGCAAAAACAAAACTACTTGCTGATAGTGTACTACTTCTAAATGTACCCCAAAGTGGCACAGATGAGGGGTAAAACTAAACAGTTTGTGGTAACACACATGAAGTATGTGTTTGCATGCTATGAAATCCCACATGAGATCATGAGAGACAATGCTCCTTTTGGGGGCAGAGACCTCTTAAAGTTTGCAGATGAACTGGGAATTATAGTGCCAACATTTAACCTCACCTCTACTCAGTCTAATGGCTTGGCTCAGAAGGCAAGCCAGATGATGAAATTATGTTTAAGAGGATGATTGTGACCCTTATGTAGCACTTGTGGAATACAGGAAACCCTCAGTTACAGGCATGCAATACCCGCCAGTGCAGTTTCTCATTAACAGGATGCTGTGAACCTAGCTTTCTGTTCCTAAAAATTTATTAAAGTCACTAGTTCCTAATAATGCACAGGCCCCACTACATAGTATTTAGCAGCAACAGAAGACAAAGTATGACCACATGTAAAACCACTGCCCAGCATTAAAGAAGGTGATACTATGAGAATCGAGAAAGCACAAGGATGAAAACCTCCTGTGGTCACAGGAACCAGCAATCCACTTAAATAACTTCTGGTGAGCAGCTGTGATGTATGATACAAAGGTGAAACCAGCACCATTTATTTAAGACAATAAAAACATCTCCTGTCATAGTAGGCTCACCTATGCAAGATGGTCTGGAACCAGTTCAGTGAAAAGATTCAACACCTCTTATGGCTAAGAGGAAATAGTGTTGATATTAAGCCAACAATGCAAGGCTAGGCAAATGTATTTGCTAGGTGCCTATCCAAGGCTCTAGGTGCCATACAGACAGTAAAATTAAAGCAATTTAGCAAAACATCAAATGCAAACACAGTTTCAGCATAACAGATATAACTAATAGGTTATAGATCACGGGTTAATAAATTTTTAGGTGGTTCCAAAGGCCTGATTCCTGACTGAAATTATATATTTTAAGTAAACTCTTAAAATGTCCCAAAGAGGGGGCTCCACTGATGGAAGCTGGAAGTGTATTCCACACCACCAAAGCTGTCACACAAAAAGCTAGGTCTTCAGAAGATTTCAGTCAGGAGTATGGAACTGTGGGGAAACACAGTTCCACAGAATGAAATGGCTGGACGGGAATGTATTCCATCAGATGGTCTTTCATATACAGTAGCTGGAGCCCAAACTGTGCACTGCTTTGTAAACCAACAAAGCTATCTTGAAATTGATGTGCCACCTCACTGGCAGCCAGTGCAGTTCCTGGAGAACTGGGGTGATATGCCTGGCCTGAAACATCTCACTTACCAGCCGGACTACCAAATTCTGTATGAGCAGCAAGTGACACACCAGCCCCACAGATAGCCCCAGGTAAAGAACATTACAGTAATCCTTTTGAGAGGAGACACTAGTGTTTCCAGATCACAGCAAGCAAGAGAAGTATGAATTTGGGTGATGTTCAGTAGATGATAAAAGCCACTGCAGACAACTGATAGCACCTGATATTCTAGCATCAGTCTATTGTCCGCAATTATGCCAAAGTTCTTTACTCTATCAACAACTCATAGTGTGGTGCCATTTAATGATCATCACTATTAATTTGCTGCAGCCACTTGACCCGGTTTCAATACTAGCACCTCCATCTTCAGTAAATTGAGACTGAGCCAGCTTGAAGCCATCCAAGTGAATCAGTAAATCATCAGTCATGTCAGTCATGATTATCATGAATCATTAAATGCTACTGTATGATCACCAAGGGAGGTCGTGATCTAAGATCATAGTCTAGATCATGATTTAATCATCAAACATGAAGTTTCAAATCACCAACTGAAGATTATTGATTACTTTTGTAAGCTTAAATCAGCATGATGGTTTTTGATGACCTATGGAAGATCAAGTGATGATCATTGATGATCACTGATGATTATATTAGTTCTGTATCATAACACTGTAAGTCACATGAGTAATACACAGAAAACAACATAGGTGCCAGAATCAACCCCATGAGGCACTCCACAGCTGAGAGCAACAGCATCCAAGATGCTGCCCAAAGCAACCTCCTGCACTCTGCTGGATAAGTAGGACTCCAATCACCACATCACTGTACCTGCAAGTCCCACATAGTGTCTCAGATGGGATAGCACTCTATGGTCAACAATGCTGAATGCTGAGGACAGATCCAACAGTACCAAGTGGCCACTATCTGTAGCCCACAGAAGATCACTGAACACCACGATGAAAGCAGTCACTGTTCTATAATGAGACCTTAAATCCAGATTTAAATAGTTCAAGGATCTTATAACATTCTAAGTGATCCTGTAGCTATGTCACCAATACCCTCTCAATTAACTTCCCTGAAAATGCGAGGCTCAAGACAAGCTTGTTATTTGCCAGCTCATCAGGGTCCAAGGACGGCTTCTTCAGAAGGGGTTCCTCTAAACAGGCCCTATGGTGCTGAGGGTTGAGGCGCTGGACACCACACCTCGCACTACACCAACAACCTGACTTTGGGAATGAGTCCGGGTTATCAGGGGTTGGCGGGGGGGGCGAGGAGCTGCCGTGAATCGGCTCTCCTCTCCCAGGGAGGGATGAGGGGTTTCCCCACCCTTGGCTGCCAGCTGGTGAAGGACAGGTGGCAGTTTGGTCAAATGAGGAGCCCAGCAATAGCCACGGGGTGGGGCAGAAGGGACCGAGATGGTACCCGGCATGCATGTGCACCTCCACATGCATGCATGGCCATGTCTGTCAGGGTCCCAGGATTGGGGAGAAAATGCTAAAATGTAAATTTAAAAAAAAAGGGACTCCACTACTCCCCTCTTCAGTTCAGTGGGGAACACACCCTCCTGATGCGAACACCTGACTATCTTAGCAATGACTCAAACCAAGGTCAGCAAGCAACTTGAGAAAAAGCTGGTAGGATCTGGGTCAAAAATACAGTATGTGGGGTACAGCCCCAAGACTACTTGGGATACCTCCTCAAGAGGGACTGGGTCAGACTTCTCCTAGGGAGACAGAGTGCTCAACCTCATGAACACTGCCAGCCAATGACAGGCCACCTGAGGAGATCTCAGCCCAGATACAGGACAACTTGCTAAACAAAAATTGATTGAACTCACTGCACTTTTCTGCTGTAAATACTCTTCCTGGCTACAGACAGTAAGGATTTAACACTCTGTCAACAATTTTGAAAAGTTGAGCCAGACATTTTTTACCTTCAGCTATCACACATGACAGGAACGCTGTCCTTTTCAGTGTGATAGCCCACTGATATTCACTGTACTGAGTATACGGTGCCAATTTGTGCTCCTCAGGGTCAGTCCTTCACCAGGAACACTCCAATCTCCACCCATTAGTCTTCAATCATCTCAAATCGGCATCAAAACAGGGAGATCTGGGGCAGGATGTCAAGGGGAAAACATGATAAAGTGCCGGTGCGTCGAAGGCCACCACAAGAGCTTTGTTACAGACCTCCACTGTATTCTCTGTACCCCCAGCACAAGCTGATTCCATGCTTGAGATGTCCAGCATTGCCAGGTGATTGTTTGGGTCCACATGTTTAACAGGGCTATATCTGACCATCTCCAAAGAAGGGTTTCAAAATGGGAGTCCCCACAATGAAACTGCACAGCATGATGTTCCAACCACCTGACCATATCCATAGGACAGCTAAGTAAGCTAAAATTAATTTAGAAAGCACAAGAACAAGTTTCACATTGAAGGGCAGAGAAGTGTGATTCCCAATCTGATATACTGAAAGTGTACCCCCCCCCGCCGGGTTCCTTGGTGCCCATTTGAATCTCTGTAACCCTTGTGTTTACAGTACCAAGATTAGTCCCCTGTATCGGGTGCAATTTCTCCTTTCTTTTCCAAAACATAACCCCTTGGCTCTGTGTTTTCTGAATGAGGATGAGTGTCATGTGTGAAGCATTACTCCTAGGGGACCAGACCTACATGCACAGGAAAAACTAAGAGATAAGAGGAGAGAGTGAGGTGAAGGCGGTAGGAGAAATGGGTGGTGGCAGCCATCGTAGTGGTTTCTTCAGTGGAAAACCTGATGGGTAATTTGAGGAGCACCCAGTGTTTGCTCTAAAAAAGTGGAGGCAGGGATCCTCTATGACAGAGGTTCTAGTGTCTGTGAACTTCTGAACTTTTCCTTTGTAAACCCATTTGAGGCCAAGGAATCCCCAAAAGTACAGCCTTCCAAGTGGAGTGCTCACCTGCCAAATTGTAGAGCAAACTCGAACATTATTTCAACCCAAGCTGCTGCCGGGTGAAGACATTCAGAAGTTCTAGCAATCTCTAGTATTCTGTTAATCTTCACCCTGTGTAGTTCATCAGGTAAAGTGTGAAAATAACAGGATCTGTAATCGTGTGGGATGCATAATTGTAAAATACTGCTAGCCTGAAACTGTTTTACTTGCATCTCCATCTGAGTGTGTCCATCTACCATGGCATTATGGGCAAATGTGGGTGCTGTACTTAAATAAAACTGCCAGTTATGTGTGTATCTTCAGTTCATGGACTTTGTGTGTTGCTGATGAGTGTATCCCCCTCAAGTACTTATGCTTGTGGTCCACTAGTATTTGACTATCAGGACCCTGGTTTGCCACTGTGCTGAGTCGCAGAGCCCCCTAGTATCCAGTCATTCAGTGGTCAGCTATATAATGGTTATGTGATGTCATGAACAAGTGGAAAAGATTGTACTCCTCCAGCAGGTCATGTGCTGTTGACTTCTGACCCCATTATGGGAAAGAGTCGGTAACCCTCTTCAGCATGCCCCACATGGTGGAAGCTGCCTTATGTGCACAATATGGATGCGGGCAGCTCAGCTGACATGACAGTCTGCGCAGTTCTTCAACACTAAATAACGTAAGTAAAAGGTAATTAAAATTTTTCTTTTACTGCTAAAAGCCTTAATCGGGTATTCCTGCTGGAGTTGCTACAGTTTTTCCATTATCCAGTATTTTTCTTTATGCATGCTAGTGTTCCTCCCTTATGGCTGAGGATGGGTCCAGGAAGTAACAGAATGAAGAGTGCACTTGCTTACAGGGAGTGCTAGTTTGTATGATCTCCATTACATACACTGGCAAAATGCTAAATGAAAGTAAACAGATTATGAATAACAAAAAAAAGGCAGGTCAAGGTCTCCAAAGGGTACTAAGATTCAACATAAAATATGGATGGAAGGCCATAGTTTCTGCACCAACAGTATATAAAGCTCAAGTGAAATCAGTAATGCAGCATTCAGCGGAACTGTGAGACATGGGACTATTGCGTCTGAAATCTATGCTGTACAAAATAAATTCTTAAGAAAACTTAGATCTTTCACATTAGACCTCTATACCTATATTGAGGCAGGTCTGCATAGAACACACTGAATTATTTAGTGCCAATTTGGCTACTGGCTAACAGTGCAGAAAATGAGCAAGGACAGACAGCTAAAGTATAGTTTTAATAACCTATACAACAAAATAGAAAAAATAACTACAATTGGGCAGCAATGAAAGTGAACAGGAACGTCCAGGAACTCCGTTCCTGTACCTTTTTTGCAGCAGGAATGGAGTTCCTGTACTTCTTCCCACTAACACTGCAACTGAAATTCTTAAACCAACAACATGACGATAGTTTCTGGCCCTGTGACCTAAAATCAGGGTTTCCATAACAACATTTGACTTGTATAACAGTGCAATTTTGCTAGAAATACTTCAATATCTCTAACTGAATCTACTAGTGTCTAAACAGATAGACGTGTCTTCACACAGCTATCCTTCAGATTGAAGATCTTCATTCTGTATTTCATATTTGACAGTGCCTGAATTCCTGTACTTCTTGTCTACCACTTGCACCACTGCAATTGGGTTGAGATTCATTAGACAGGCAGTTAATAACTTAGGGCCCAATTACCATCAATCTCAGCAGCATGCAGACAACACTGAGGAAAAATGCAGATGGACTTGTACCAAAAAAATGTTGGGAATCAGCCAGAGTCACATCCACTGCACACAGAAGCATAGTCCAGAAGCCTCGTGCACACATCTGCACAATCCAGTGGAGGGGCATATGTGCCATGGCCAGGCTAATGCGCAGTCTACACACATGAATGCCAAACTACAACATGAGACAGGAAACCACATACTGAGATCACAAGCTCTGAATCTTCACCCTTGGGAGGCTGCAGTAACAATCATAAATCCAAACAGCAATGTAAACTGGCACATATCGTAATATGTAGAGGTGACAGAAAACCAATGGCCTGCATCAACCACAGCACTGTGCAGAATACTCCAGTTAGCTGATGGCATTCATTGTGACACTCAGACAAAAGACACAATGCCATAAACACCTGTAGTCCCTCACAAACTAACCCACAAAGAGCCTGCATATCATCACTGGCACATAACCAGGGTGCAAGCTGTCAAACTTGTTCATGTTAGGATGAAAAGCACACTGAAGCACACTAGGAAAGGTACCATAGAAATTAATACTCAAATACAGGAATACAGGGCAATCATAAAATATATTCATTCATAACATTGCCATGTGCCATTTGTGACATGACACATTGTAGTTGTGCCCCACACCTGGGGAAGGGGGCTGTTTTCTTTGGACACCACCAGAATGCAGCACAGACCACTAATATTAAAGAAAATGTCCATGACCACTGTAGTTGTGACCAACACCCAGACACAGTGGGCAGCTTGCCCTGGACAAGACTGTAACATGGAACATCCCATTAATCACGCAACAAAAATATGCCCATGTAAATCCTAGTTCTTGGGCTGAAGATCCTAGTCTATCACCAGTTGGCTTCACAGCCCATCATACCAGGGTCACACATCACCCTGTTCATCCTCCTCCTCCTGATGCATTTGGCCTCCTCTGTCACCTGCTTGACTTGTCCCCACCACAGAACCAGGGTAAGGTTGTGCTTGATGTTTCCTTGCAATTACATAGGGAGGTAGCTATCAGTAAAACAACACATTAGCATGATATTAAACTGGACACAATAGCATATAAACATGTGTATTTACCTTGGGAGGGTTGTCCAGCCTGCAATACAGATTCTGCTTATCCTGGTACCCATATTCTAAACAGTGGAGGGTTTACAGGATTGGTAGCAGTGGCTTGGGCTTTGGCCTAGTGTGCTTAACTCTCCCCAGCTAGTCTCTCTAATTCTATGTACAGTTCTGAGATGCAGTTGCAGAATGTTACCACATCCCCAGTGTGCCATCAGAGCCTTCCCCACGCATCCAATGTGGCCTGTTATTAAAGGCCCACTAAGACTGCAGGCACCTGTCGGTGTGGAATACATTCTTAACACTGTGGGCTGTCTACAAGTAGATGGATACCTTTACCACCATACCACACACTGCCAACTAAGTGAAACTGCACAGGAATATGTGTCCAGAGCTCTTGATGAACATTTTCCTCACTGATGTAAAGCTGGAAAGACAGCTGCTAACATATCCATGTATGTACAGGTCTACAATGGATCTAGCAACACTCAATGAACTGAGCTACAGTGCCATGGTTGGTTTTATTTTAACCAAGCTACCATAAATGAACTGTGCAGTCTACCGGGCCCACAACTGAAAACAAGGACCAGAAGAAACACCACACAGAATGTGTGTGCCAGGGTAATCACTGCATTGGCTTTCTGTTCCAAGGATTTCATCCAATGCATAATGTGACATGTTGCAAGATATGCTAATCCTCTGTGTCCAGGTGTCTGACCCAACTGACTGAAGTCACGCTGCACCTCCCTATTTTAGAGGCAGGTATCAGAGACACCAAGGGTGCATACTATGCAGTGGCTGGAATGTCCAATGTAGTGGAGGCAGGATACTGTACAAATGTGGCAATTGTGGCCCTGGCATGCAAATAAGAGGAGTACTGGAATTTAAAAAATCTTCCCTAGGTCAACACAAGATACCTCTATCCTGGAGCAGTCACAGCTGTGTCACACCTACAGGGGTGGCTGATCACTGAGTATACATATCCATCTATAGCTAGGTATGATGTGTTTCTCATGCTATATGCCTGACAAATTTGTTTTAATTTACAGGTGACAGTGGTTAGCAACAAAGGACATGCCTGATGATTCCATTTCTGAACCCCACCACCACAGCACAGGCTAGATATACAAAACTGCATAGTCAGAGCATGGGCATAATTGATCATGTGTTTGACACACTAAGACCACAAGTCAATGCCTTGACAAGATGAGTAGCACAATACAGCTGTCACCTGGGACTGTGTGTCATGTCATCATTTTTTGCTGCATGCTGCAAACATACCATGGAAGTGCATAAAAGGTTGCTATTACCATATGAACAGACAATGATGTAGATTCAAGTATACCTGAGGACAGGTAAGTGTCATGGTCCCCCTGCTCATGCCATCCAGGGGCAGCAGGATACAAAGCCGGCAGGAAACGGTGCCAATGTTGGTTGGTGACTACTTTACCCAGGGACATTTGGGGTGGTGGTTGTAGGAATTGAGGAACTGTGACTTGTGTGCAGTATTGTAAAAAATGGATGCCTATGGTGCTAACATACATAGTGAGTTTATCATGTACTTATAATGAAGTGGCTATGTATAAAGGTGTGTCCGTGCACAGCAATGTGGGTGTGCATGAGTGGTGTACCAACAGAGGCATTCCTACTGTGGAGGGGGCTGGCATTACTGGGTGCAGCCACAGCCCATGGCCCTTGATGTGCCCTCTTGGAGTTAGAAACAAAGAAATATAGACAATGATGGCAGAAAAAAGACCATAGGTCCATCCAGTGTGCCAGTAATACCCTATCTTGGTGCATATGTGGTATGGTCCCTATGTTGATGGTTTGCATAGTGCTGTAACTGGTGTACAACAGGGGTGCAATAATGGACTGGTTCACTGTGTGCTGATAGAGTTTTATGTTGAGGGTAGTCATTCCCCCATGTCCATCTCCTCCCCTATAGCTTTCTGTGAGTTTCTGCTGCCCTCTGTTTGTTCATCAGAGACTGTGATTGGCTTCATGGTGGCGGTGGCAGTGGCACTGTCCTCTATGGTGCCAGCATCTGGACTGAGCTGCTGCTGTCACTAGAACTGCCATATCATGCTGATAACTGAAAGTGTGGAAGGATGGTATGTATTAATGCACTGCATATACATGATGTGGTGGGTGGCATGCCTGTGTTAGTGCCACGCACTGCATACTCACTGGTGTGATTCACAAAGGTTATTTTCTAAGTCTGGGTTGTATGTGTGGGCTGGGTTGATGACTGGCTGTCATCCCTATCTTCCTCCATATTCTGTGTTGGGTCAACATCTGTGTAGAGGGGGGAGGATGTACATTAATGTGTATTTTTAGTAGTCATCACTGTGTGGTGCATGGTACAATATGATGTGGTATACACTAATGCCATCCTCCTCCCCATCAATAGATTGCTGACTGAAGCTGTGGCTTACAATGTTATTGATGGGGTTTGGCACTGAAATGTCACTGAGCCCCCCCTCCATGGTCAGTTGGTCCTGTCCATGACAGGACCGTTTCTTCTATTGTCCATGGGAGGCTGCAGGCTACATTGATAGTGGCCTGTATGCCTTCCCAGTCTACTTATTTGCATGTGGGCATGTCTTCGGGCCCCAGTACCACACTGGGTCTATTAAAGGCAGTGTACTTCTGCAGCGATGATGGCTATCTCATGTATCATGAAGTTCACTGCCTGTGAGTATAGTTTCATAAAACATCCATGGACTCCTCCGCTGAGCCTCCAGTCTGATGCTGGTTCTGCAGATGCTAGACATACCAGATCTGGGTTGTCTGACACAAGCTTTATAGTGGCATTTGTACCTGTAGGAACCACTTGGTATTTCTAAGTTGAAATTTCTGAAATGGATCCATATGCAGCATTTCATCTCTTTACGTGATGGGATCAAGGAGTAGTCAGTGGGCGTGTTGGTTGCTCTGTAAATACAACCTTTTACCTGCCCACATTGCTCTGCACACATCTACATGCACATAAGCATAGCTCACCACCACTGTGGATTAGGATAGTGCACAATTGTCATGCACTGTGTACCTATGCACATGACTTCAGCATCTTTTCTTCATATCTCCTACAACTTAATGGATTAGGCCATTAGAAGAAAAAAATTGGAAAAGAAAACACAAATCAAATAAATAATTGTAGATAGTGAAATTCAGTCTAAAAAAAATTATAAGTCCTGGTCGTGGTACTCTAGAATTAAAACAGCAGTTGGCGTGGAAGATTATTTGAACCTGCTGAAAAAAATCTGAGGATATGCAGAAGTTCACTTTAATAAGATCTAAACTATAAAATGTATTTTCAACAAGTGATCTGGTATTTGTGTCTGTTTTCTAACACAATTTAGAAAATGATTCAGGAAACTCCGGAAGCCTGATTGGCCAAGGTCACCAACAGCCCAGTCTGGTATCAGGTAACAGAGACTGGGACATAATGAGTCATATCCCTGTCTGCCTTTTTACAGGATCACTGTGCCCCACGGAATTTTAAAAATGGTCATCACCGCCATGGTTTTTCCTTCTCACTTAGTGAGTGCTTGAGTCCCCCCGTTCATTTATTCAATAATTATCTTATTTGATGTCCTCCCTCTTTCCAGTCATACTGTTCTTCTTACCAGAACAGCTCTCCTGTTCTCTCTTTAATCTAGACTCCCGAGTGCTGACCGACCATGCTCACAGCTTGCATGGGAACCACGGTCACTCCTGACCGAGTGTGCAGTTTAAAACAGAAACTGCCTTCGCTCTTGTTTCTGATCATTGTGTCTGTCACTACTCATTTCCTCTGCTCTCATACAGACACACCAAAATTTATTTTAAGGAAACATAAGGAAATGGTTGCAAGGAGAACTGATGGGATGGGCTGGTCTACACTATTATTACCACATTTGAAGTATGTTTTTTCTGTTTATTTATAGTGATCTTTAATATTGTTTTGCTTGGAGTCGCTGGTGTACTGGTGATGTAAACAGTATAAACACATTATGTGTGAGATCCCTATTCACGTTGTTTGCAAGAAGATTCCTGTCATTCTCACTTTTCCTTCTGGCTATACGCGCGTGTGTATATCTATACAAAAACACACTGTGCAGAACTTCAAACAGAAACCACTTTCACTCCTGTCATCTAAACTGTGCTGCTGCTGAACATTCCTTTCCTATCATGGTCAGAGAGAGACAGCGTTTCTTGATCACATTCACTATGCAATGGCCGCTAAATCTTTCTTGAAAACTACCAAGTCTGCTACCCTCTTGTTTTTATTTGTTTTTTTCTTATTGCTGGTGGGGCAAGCACAAACAAAGGGGCTTTCACAAACATCTACCAGTAGGGGAACTACTTAACAAGAAATTGTAATTGGTTTTCTAATTTATTTTTAAATTGTAGTACCCATTTTCTAAGCATTTTCTAAACACAATAATACCCTCCAGGGTGGGTGATATTAGGTTTCCCTGGACCATCCAGAGGCAATAAGACCCCCTCCTGCAGCATTGGGCCTCATTATATCCCTAGGTGGTCCAGTGTAGCCCAATACTGCCCAACCTGTTGGGTAATATTGCTTACTGAACAACTTGTGACAAAATGTTAAACTACCCAAAAGGTGATCTAGCGTTTTGATGCAATTGCCTCAATTTTCAGCTCTTTGGTAGAGACATAAACGCCTGTAGTCCCTCACAAAGTAACCCAGAAATTACAGAAATTTCCAAGGTTCAGCAACTTTGCTTCTCTGATGAGCACAGTCTGTATATTTTTTTTTACCTGGTGAATTGCCCAGATTTTAATTCTGAGCCAATCAGGTTTTATTGGAGTAAAAATGGCAACATTTATTCACGCACCAGCGAAGTTACCGACTGGGCACTGAACAAAGCAGACACTCTGCATGGGGGGACCATTTTCTTTGTTATGCAGGTCATCAGTGACACCATTAACATTAAAGTGCTTACTCAACCCTACTATATATATATATATATATATATATATATATATATACACAGTATATACTATATCTATATATATATATATATATATATATATATATATATATATATATATGATACAGTAGTCACACCTGTATATTAGGGTTGAGTAAGCATGTTCATGTTAACTTTGCCAATATTCAATCAATTTACATGAAATTTTGAAAGCACAATGTCTGTGCCAGGATCTATTGATCCTAAAAATTTCATGTACATAGGTACAGTGAGGGCAAAGTTACAGAGGTGCAAAAAATGTAAAAATCACAGTTTTTAAGACTTTCTTGTTCCCCAATAACTAAGAAAAATATGAGGATTTGAAACCTGAAACTTTCAGATTTGATAGAGTTTGGCCCAAGGTACGTGCTTTTGTGATTTTTATGTATCAGGGCCAAGTAGTTTTGGAATAATTTATAAAAGATTTTATGTTGTTGGGTATGCACAGTGTTAAAAATAATTGTTCTATGGATAGCTGTTTTTTTGCGAAAGTTCGATGTCCTGTTGTCATATTGAGTTATGTGTGTCATATCATATACTGTGGTGTTTTGTATAGCAGACCACCATGGTATATGATACCACACACATAATGGAAAAGCAAGCCCAATATGTAAGAACGTTTTCCTTGGCAGCTAGTGCTCCTTCCCCCCACCTGATCACCCCTCCCTTATATATATTAATGCTTTCCCTAGTGTCCAGTGGTCCCTTCTCCCACCTGATCACCTGCCCGATATGTAATACAGTTTTTACTGGTGGATAGCAGTCCCTCCCCCCACCCAGTCACCCCTTCATTATGCCCTGTTGCCGTATTTTGTTATGTGTGTTGCATCATATACTGTGGTGTGTCTGTATAGCAGAACACCACAGTATATGATACAACACACAAACAAAAAAGCATGCCCGATATGTAATAATGTTTTCTCTGGTGGCTAGCAGTCCCTTCCCCCCACCCGATCACCCACCCAGTATATATAACTTTTTTTCCTGGTGTCCAGTGGTCCCTCCACCCACCCGACCATCCACCCACACATCTTGCTGCTGGAACTGGTGACTGTAATATGATAAATTAATGTAAATACAAAAGATGCTGCTTAACAATAGTAATATGAAACACCGGGTTGCTATTCACTAACATGTACTCACCTTTAGCAAAGTTCAATATGCACGCTGTCAAACAAACATTGCTCTGCTAAGGCTGAGTACATGTTAGTGACCTCGTGTTTTGGATTACTATTGCTCCGTTGCACGAAAGTGGTTGGACAGAAGTGGAGGCGCAAGCTACCACACACAGGGCACCCACTGTCACCCGAGCCATGGGAGGTACTAAGAGCTTCCAGAATGCAGTCATTGCAGGTCATCCCAGCCAGAGTGCATGCCGCAGAGGTGTCCCCCATACAACTCCCAAAATCCCCACATACAGCACACGATAGGGGCAGCGTCAGATACTATGCCCCCACTGACCATCCCTTGTTCTTTTATGTTTCCCTGGTGTCTAGTGGAACCCCCACCCTCCAATCACTGTTCCCATTGCTTTTTTATGTTTCCCTGTTGTCCAGGGGCACCCCCACCATCTGATCGCTATCTCCATTGTTTTTTTATGTTTCCCTAGTGTCTAGTGGCACCCCCCACCTTCCAATGGATATAAGTATATTTACATACTAACATACTAAAAGACAGCAGAATAGGCCTAACAGTCTTTCGTGTCTGCTCGGTAGCCAACCCCTATTGGGTGCTAGCTCCTCAACCCCACCCAAGCCCCCGAGAGGGTCAACTTTGGCTTCAGTATACCCATACACCTCTCCTACCCCCTCTTAAAGTCTCCCACTGTGCCCTCCTCCACTAGACTCCCAGGCAGTGCATTCCATGCCCCACCGCCTTCTCAGTGAAGTAATGCCTTCTACATTCTCTCCTGTAGTTCCCCCCTCCAACTTCCACTCATGCCCCCTGGTTGTGCCCCCTTTCTTTAGACTGAACATTTCATTGGCTCTGCCCCTGCTAATCCCTTTCACATATTTGAAGACCTCAATCATGTCCCCCCTGTCTCTTCTCTCTTCCAGTGAGTACAGCCCAAGGACTTCCAGCCTTTCCTCACAGGTCCTTTCACTCATTCCCCAGATCATCCTAGTTGCCCTTCTCTGAACCCTCTCCAGCAATGCTATGTCCTTCCTAAGGTGAGGTCTCCAGAACTGCACGCAGTACTCAAGATGCAGCCTGACCAAGGCATTATACAGAGGGAGGATCACCTTCCCCCTCCTGGACGTAATTCCTGGGCTATGCAGCCCAGAATCTTGTTTGCCTTTGCTGCAGATCTTCTGCAGTTTTCAGTGTTATTCATTTTGGTGTCTACCACCACCCCCAGGTCCCTTTCACTCATTGTGGCTTGCAGTGAGACCCCTCCCAGGGTGTATACATGACCTGGGTTTCTGATCCCCAGATGCAGCACCCTACACTTCCCTGGATTAAACTTCAGTCCCCACCTTCTTGACCAACCCTCCAGGGTATCCAGATCCCTCTGGACTGTCTCTCGCTTCCTCCCCATCTGCCAGTGCTCCCAGTTTTGAGTCATCTGCAAAGAGGCTCATCCTATTCCTAATCCCCTTCCCTATATTGGAGACATAGGCATTGAACAGGAGTGGCCCCAGTACTGAACCTTGGGGAACCCCACTGAAGACCTTCCTAGGAGAGGAGACTATCCCACCAACCACTACCCTCTGTGTTCTTTCTGTTAGCCTGTTTTCTACCCATCTCACAACTGTCCTCCACCCCCATCCCCCCCCAACTTTGTCAACAACCCAATGTGGGGTACTGAGTCAAGCGCCTTACTGAAATCCAGATATAGAACATACACTGTTCTTTGTTGTTCCAGGGTCCCCGTCATGCAGTCGTAAAAGAAATCTATGAGGTTGGTCTGGCACGATCTCCCCGGGACAAAACCATACTGTTTGTCATCCATGTGCCCCAACCTTCCCAGTTGTCTCCCGAGCTTCTCCTTGATGAAGCCCTCCATTAGTTTGCCTACCTACGACGTTAGGCTGACAGACCTGTAATTTCCCATCTCCTCCCCAGACCCCCGCTTTGTGGATAGGCACCACATGAGCCACTCTCCAGTCTTGAGGCACTCATCCTTTCTGCAGAGAGGCACTGAAAAGTACAGCTAGTGGAGCTGCTGGTTTGTCCACCAGTTCCTTCAGAACTCTCAGATGCAGCCCATCCAGTCCCGGTGCCTTATCAGTTTTCAGCTTCCAAAGGGCCTCCCTCACGCTATCCTCTGTGATTTCTCCCTCCCTAACCCCCCTCAGCAAAGTGCCCATCCCCTTCTAGGCCTGGCTCACCCAGTGCCTCAGCCTCTTCTTGTCCTCTCATCTCCATCTGACCTCTCCACTCAGCTGTCTCCCCCTCCCTCCCTTCCGGCTGAATGGATCCCCTGTCTCCTTCCATAAGTACCGAGGCGAAGTACTCATTTAGTACCTCTGCCTGCTCTCCCACCTCCTGAGCCCATCCCTTCCCAGTCCTAATCCTGGAGATCTGTGCTCTCCCTTTTCTCTTCTCTCCTATGTATCTATAAAATCACTTTCCACCCCTCCAGATAACCCTAACCAGGTTTTGCTCCATCCTCGCCTTGGCTCCCCTCACCACTCTGGTGACTCTCCTTACTGTCATCTCATAGACTCCTCTCTCCCTTGTTCCCCTGGAGTGCTTAAAACATGCATAGGCAGCCGTTTTATCCGTCACCGCCTCTTGCACCTCCCTGGTCCACCAGCACGGCTTGTTGGCTCTACCATTTTTATGCCTTACCCTTGTACATGAGCTAGTAGCCTCCTGCACCCCTTTTGTAATGGTCTCCCACAAGCTACCAACATCCATGTCTGGCCTAATCTTGTTCAAGCTCCCCATTAGAATCCTGCCCATGCCCACAAACACTGCCCCCCCCGAAGTCCACTACTACTGTATTTGAGCAGTTGTCCTCCCCCCCCCCAGACACAGCAGAAACCAGACTGTGGCATGGTCTCCACCTGCCAGTGGGCTACAAACCTCCAGACCCCTTATCTGGTCACTGTCTGCAAGGACAACATCCAGTATCCTCCCCTCCCAAGTAGGTTCCCCCACCTGTTGGACCAGGAAGGCATCCTGAAACACATCCATCAGTCTCTGCTCCCTAGCCACTGCTGATGTCATAGTGTCCCAGTCTGCCCACGGCATATTTAGGTCCCCCATGACAGCCACCCTACCCTTTCCATGGTCACAGTGCCCCTTGATGTTCTCAGCTAATTTTTCCTCCAGGGTCTCATCCATTGCGGGGGGTCTGTACACCACCCCTATTTTCAATCTTTTGCCTCCCCATGATTGCAGAATTACCCAAATCACTTCCACTCCCCCATCAGCCTACTCCACTCCACTAACCACTATGCCATTCTTGACTATCAGCACTACACCCCCTCCTCTACCCTCTTCTCTATCCCTGCTGAATATTGTGTAGCCCTCCAAGTTTAGGTCCCAGTCATTCTTCTGGGTGGCCCATGTTTCCATAATCACCACCACATCCGCTGATCCCTCCGCCAGCATTGCCTGGAGCTCAGGCATTTTGTTGCCCATGCTCCTGGCATTGATCAGGACCATCCTCCACCCCATCCCCCCTTACCCAATTGTCTCAGCCCTGCACAACCCCTATTTGCCCTTTCCTGCACAGCTCTTGCTTTGTTTACATTGCAGTCCCCTGCCCTCATTTTTCACCCTAGACCTGGCACCTTGAGCAGCCCTCCTGATTCCATTTCTTCACTTATCCCTTCCCCCTTTACAAGTTTAAACCCCACTTCTCGTTTATGAATTCAGCAAGTTTTAGATTTAAGATCTCCTTCCCTTCTAGGTTAAGATGTATCCTATCCCTAGCATATGACCCATTGTCATCCCATGTGTCCCCCCAGTCCCTCACCAGCCTATACCCTTCTGCCCTGCACCAGTCCCTGAGCCACTGGTTCACACCTCTGAGTTTGTACTTGGTCCCCTGGATGTCCTTTATATTACATTATAATATAACTGTTTCTAGAAAGAAAAAACCCATCCCGTGATGTATTTTTTTACCTGAAAGAAAGAAAATGGTCCCTGGTCATTGCCACCATTCCAACCCTCCCACTGAGCACCCACCTCCCCACACCGCATCTTACCCTATACTTACCAGCCAAGGTCTAATGCCATAATACTCTGTGGACCAGAGACACATTTTAACTCTTCAATGCTGAACCATGAACTGAGTAATATGGGTAAGTGCCATATAATGTATTTCAATAGCATTTTAAACTTCTCATCATTACCGCCATTTTTAGGCATTTTTTCACCAAATTTTCATCATGGTCGTTTTGGGACTCCAGCTCATTCACACTGGCAGTGAAATGTCATTAATCAGGCCCCAAAGGTGATTTTGTAGTCACTGCACAAAATCACTTTTCAGGCCTGACTAACATAATTTCACCACCAGTGTTAATGAGGTGGGGGTCCCAAAAAGACCATGTTGAAAATTTGGTGAAAAAATTCCTAAAAATGGCCAAGTTATGAGTATACATTGAGTTTTTTCTATGCACGAAAATAACCTTGGTAGTTTTCAATATTTTGACCCCCAATGTTCAGCATAGCCATTTTTTCACACCACCTCATGAACAATTCAGTTGTCATATTTCACATCCTGGCCAAAACATGTTTTCGTACCTGTGGCGCAGAATGTCGTTTCATCAGGAATCCAAAGATTTTCACCTACCAGTTTCATGAGGTGGGGTCATAAGAAGACTATGTTGAAAGTTTAGGGTCAGAATATTAAAAAACAAATAATTTATGAAGTGATGTTGTTTGCAGGGATGTCCATTGCACCACTGGTGACCACGTTGCCGTACCATGCCAGTAAGCTGAGTTCAGGTGTGAACTCAGTGAGCCAGTTTAATGGGACAAGGCTGATGGGGATGGGGATGGTGCTGAGGAAATGCAGCACCAGCTCCAGCCTGGGTAGAGACAGAGCAATGTTTTGGCACAGGCACCACACCCTGTGGTGGGTAAGGGAGCATTACCCACAAGGTATTGACATGAGTGCCGAGGCCTGCTGGGCCCATGTACTGGGTCAGGACTGTCTCCAATATTACATTTATCTCATTTTGTGCAGGTCCAAATGAGGATGCAATTCCACTATCAGAAAAAGAAGGGAAATTAATTGCAAAAAACTATGTTAATGGAGACATTAGGGTTGAAGAACACAAAGTGCACAAAGTAGGGACATAAAAAGAACATTTGGGATTTGGGTCTCCAGAGTATTGGCAAATCAGTGGTGGGGTCTTCCATGGGGTCATCAACCATAATGCCCACCCCTCTTCCAAGCTTGTAGCCTTCTGTCCAAAGCACAAGGTACATCAGCAAGCCAATGCCTCAAAGTGATACCCTCTTCAAGGGCAGAGAAGTATGGCTTGCCACATGTTGCAACAGAATGTTTCATAGCATACTTTATGCAAAGCTCTGTGGGCCCTGCATGAAGAAAAGAGATCACGTCTGATCTCATTTGCTCAGGGAAGGGGGAGGGCATTAGGGTTGACAATCCCAAGGAAGACCCCACCACTGATTCACTAATACTCTAGCAACCCAAATTCCTAATTTTTTTTTCATTTCCCTAGTCATGTGCTTTGTGCTCTTCAACCCTAATGTCTTCATTAACATTTTTTTTTCTGCAATGAATATATAAAGATATAGATATGGATATAGATATAGATATAGATATATATAGATATAGATACAGTATATACTGTAGATATAGATATAGATAGCAATAGCGATATAGATATAGATGTAGATGTAGATATAGATATAGATGTAGATATAGATATAGATATAGATATAGATATAGATATAGATATAACTGTACTGTGTGCACTGGAGTCCCACATGGACTTATAAATTCACTAGGTCAGAGAGAGAATGAGGCAGTAGGGTGCTAGCAGGGGAATGGAGGGGGGCTAATACATTAAAGTGTTTGGGAAAAGGAGGGGGTGGAATTAGAGCAGAGTGGATGGGGAAGATATTTTATGCAATGTAGAAAGTTTTTAAGAAAGAAAGAAAGAAAAATTCACCCACAAAACTTGCAAGACCACAGGAAACTCATGAGCTTCATGAAGTGTGAATTTCCACAAATGTACACCAATTTTCTGGCAAATTATTTCTACCCTTTGGCTCCCACTGGCATCACAAAAATGGCATATGTGCCAGTACATCATGCATTTGTCATTTTCTTGCCATAAAGCAGGTATACCTGTTGCAAGTGCATCAAAATGTTTGTAAATAGCATTCAAACATTTTGGTACATTTATTTTGATACAGGTTCAACTCAAAATTAGAAGCCGCAGTGCATCAGGACTTTTAAAATTCAAGACCTCTACATTCCTCTGTCATGGACTGATGGAAATGCATGCTATTGTTGGGAAGAGGTAATGAAAGATCCGAATCATTTCATTTTGCTCTATAAAGCCTGTAAAATACACAGAAAAAATGCTTAGTGACAATCTTTAATTATTGATACTCTGGCTCAGATGAAGTTGTATGTAGACATACTGAAAGAATGTGGAAGAATTGATATGAGTTGTGAAATTGTATGGGCTACCATAAGAATTAGAGCCAGCAAAACTGAATAAATAAAGAAACAGGTAAATCAAATTAGCATATAATGTCATGATAGAAGGAACTAAGTGCAATGAAAACAAAATTAATGTGACAAGCAATATGCTGAAATGAATGTGCTCTTATTTTGATTTTATTGTAAATCTCTTGTATTTCTATAATTTACATATTATGAAAATCTGTATGAATTATATCTATATTTACTTGGCCAATGGTATTTGAATAAGAGAGATTATGATTGATTAAATATGAATGCTTCCCAACCTTCAGATGAAAAGAGAGTATCAGTTTCCAGATCCATCAGTAAAGTATCTCACATATTTAAGGCACTAAATGCAAAACATAAAAAAAAAAATGAAAACCCTAGAGTTTTTCAGGAGTTATATAATTTGTAGCTAAAAGGAATGTTACAGAACATAAGCTTTTGAGTTTTCAAAATGTTTGACAAGGTTAGAAAAGTGAGGGTGAAAAAGGGACAAGAAGGAAACGAGTGAGGCGAATATAAATGGACCAGGAATATTATATGCTATGCTAATATACTTTAGGCAAAGCAAGATAGATATGTGTGAAGATAATATCCTCAGCCAAGTACATTTAATCCAAGGACATTAAAACTGCTTTCATGTCTTGTTTTTTTTTTCCTAATGTGCATAATATATGATCTGAAATAATATTGCTGTTCAATAATGCATAAACACTCTCCAGTGCAAGTAAGTGCTAATTCTCTGAAAGCATGCATGTAATGCATTTGAAAAATACATACATCACTATGTTTTCTACTGAAGAAGGCATGTAAAAGTTCTGTTATAAGATGAATGGCTAACATTAGATATACAGTTCTAAGATGAGTAAAGTTTTAGTCAACAAAGTTTGGTGGACATTACTGATCATAATGACCAACATTAACCCCCAGTAAAGCAGTTGCAATATTATTCTTTCTTTGAAATAAAATGGAGGAACTCTTTTAACAAGAGCTTACATCAAGCATCACATAGTGGGCAAATCAGCTTCATGGATCAAGCTCAGGCACTTAGTAAACTTGACATGGTTGCTGGTGACCTACAGTAGATTAGGAGACAAACTTTGAAATGCTTCTTATTAAAGCCCATGGTTCTTTTTTTCACAGACCTAGGGCTAGATTTTTAAAATAGACCATAGTGCATTTCACAGCAACGTTGTTCCAAGTTCAAACATTGCTACAATAGATCACCTTACTGGTGGATTAAAATCAACCAAGATTTAGATGTAGTCATGCAAATTTGTGGTAAAGTTCTTATTGCGTCAGTTTTGGTGCAATTGGGTAGACACTGATGAAGATGAAAATTACTTTTGCTTCCACATCTGAGCCTTCTACGCCCTTTAAAAAGCCTGCCTTATGTGTTTATCAATGATTTTATCCTTCAACCTGTACTGATTGTTAAAATATGTTTTGTTTTTTGTCTGTGATCAGGTTTTGCTGTTTTCAAATAAAGAAAAAAAATTAAATATGCATCTTTTATTCTGTGTTACCTCATGCCTGATGCTCATTGTTTTGATAATGCTGGTTGGTACCATGCACATAGTGCACCACAGAGAACAGACTCACATGTGTATTTGAAATCTGGGCCATCTACAGTGATGTTAATGTTTTGAAAGCATTTGACAGCAAGTGTGCTCACAAACTCAAAACACTGGCAATAGTATAGCTGATCAATTTTACTTCTTTGAACCAAAAGCAGATTGTGCACTAAATGTGCTCAATCCAGTGTAGTCACAGAAAAGGAAAATAGAGCAAGGCTGCCTGAGACTTTAAAACAATCATTGGGACTGTCAATCTCACATATCGATGTCAAGATGCTGGTCTCAAAAAACATCAGTGCAAAAGACCATATTTATATCAATGTCTTAAAAGGACCAGACTAAATTAAATAAACTGTGAAAAAAACAGTGATAGTCTGCAAACCAAACAGGGAAAGTGACTATGAAAACCATTATCATGCCCTGCTGCTTTAAGAGCAAAACTCTAAATGCTATCTACTATACTGTAGTTGCAATTAATACTGATTTTGTTTGCCTCTGTGTACCAGGACACCACAGATGTCAGTACAACCCCTGCCTTATGGGCTTAAATAAGGTTGAAGGGCCTGGGCTGTCAACTTTTGTAGGGATTCATTATCCAGAGATCAAGTTTATAATTTGTACAGTTCTTCAACCACTGGAAATTTTAAATGGGCTAGGTGACATGCTAGTACTACATCCTGGGAAGCAGCATCAATCCACTTAAGTACCCAGTGGTGCAACTCAACAGCTTCTCACACAATGCAATCAACTGCTGGCTTAAAGTATTACACAGTATATTCAAATAAAGTAACACATATTTATTAGGAATCAGGAATGAGGATTTGGGGGAAAGATTTAATAATACAGATGAGCTGGGGGATCCATAAGTCCTGGTCAGTTACTCACAGTTCACCTGGATGACAAGCCTTCACCATATATTGCAGTCTTGGCTTGATTAACTGGCTCTGTCCTATAGTGATCTTGTCCACCTCCCATGGCCCTCAGCTCTGCTCTGCTGGTCTGTCTCTGTCATTTCATCCAGATCAGCCGGACTCTCCTCTTTGGTTTCTTGAGTGATCAGTTGAATGCTGGGCTGGCAAGCTCAACTTCTGACAGTGCAACCCTAAGGTAACTCCCTCCCCTGGCAGGACGTCACCTTTCAGGACCCTCTGATTCTGTCACAGGTCCAGACCCTTTAAGCCTGACTCTGGGCAAGCCTCTTTCACTCTCTTCCCGCCCCCCATCCTGACAGCTCAGTTGCAGGGTGGCTTCCCCTACAGACTGAATCCCACAGCTAATGTGTTTAGTGTCTTGCGCAGATGTCCTGTGTATTGCAGCCTAGTTCTTCTTGACTGTTTAAGCACAAGTCTCCCTCCAAAATATCTGTGTAGCTTTTTCATTCTCTCACAGATGGTGGGTCTGCACTTTCTCTCTCTCTCTCTCTCTCTCTCTGCCTTTGACAGACTAAAGAACTGCTGAAACATTCCTCAGTGAAGGAAGTAAACAGTCCTCCCATTGGTCAAGTTCTCCTGTGAGTCATTGGGGAGCATCTGGATGGCTGCTACTCAATGTCAGGTAAATCATCTCAGTCCTGAGCAAATTAATGGGGTAGTCCAGTAGCCCATCAGACCTCTTCTTTTTTTTTTTTCAGTAGTGTTGTATTACAATGAAAGGCAAAATCTTAATACAATCTTCTCAAAAATTAATTTTACATTTACAACATGATTAGGTGCTCCCAGGTCACTCCTGAAAACAGGCATTTGTGCCTAGTGGGCCTTATCCAGTTACCAAAGACTAAAATAAAAAATTAAAAAATATATTATTTCTGATGTATTATTAGAAATAATTAGATTCCCTGTAATTGTATAGGGAAATGGATGAATTTTATTGGAATTGTGGCTTATCACAATGTTAGTCTACTTTACTGCATATCTAGTATTTTACTCAAGTTGTTAATTCATCATGCCCTGAATTTCAGTAGTGTTGATTATGCTACTAAATTTGGTCAATATTTGATCAAATGTGTTTGTCCTTTTTGTAAGGATATAATGTACATTTTCTATCCGGTGGATTGATACCACAAAGTTCATTCATACCTGAAACAGCGATGATTGACAATCCTTTCATTTAAGCAGGATATAATTGAATGCATTAACTATTCCCAATATTGCTAAGGTTTTTTGTTATGGAGTACAAGATGTATATGCTTGTCTGCTGCCCAGCATAATGCATTTGACTGATCTGACCAGTGGTATCTCAGTTACCAGATTCAATGTTGCTAATATTTTTGTCCAAAAGATATCAAGTCCTGGTCACGTTAATAACATATGTTCGAATGTCACTTTAGAATTGATATATCTTGGACATCTGTTACTTATTTCTGGATTCATCAAATTTAATCAGTGGGGCATATAACATGTCCTATGTAATACATCAAAATATATTTGTTGTAGCTTAGATGAAATTATCCCCCTTCCCTGAGTAGACCATAATTCTTTGCCATTCCTGGTTAGAAATTTGTATGCTAGCCATTTCTTGCCATTTATATTTTAAGACAGAGAAGTTAATGAATGGATGTATTTAGATGTTATCATACCATAAATTCTTGACAACATTTTAGGACTAATATTACTAGAGAAAATCTGCTCTAGAAGGTTTTGTTCTGGGGGATCCCCAATTCTTAACATTTTTGTAATGTAATTTCTGATTTGTAAGTATCTAAAAAATCTGTATTAGGGAGAGTGTATAAGTTTCTTAACGTTTGAAAATCACACAACCCATTGTGATCAAAAAAATTGCAAATTTCAGAGATACCTTTGTTATACCATATCTTATAATGCTGGTCGGCAGTGGAAAGTCCAAAATTACCATTGATATATGTTGGAGAGTTTGGGGATATTTGTTTTGTTATGTTCAAGAGCTGTAATATTTTATTGCATGTCCTATAGGCCATAGTTGAACTCTGGCAAAATGAATCTGTACTTGATGTATATGGGCTGGCATACAGCACATGCATAATATTGCTCTATGGGCAGGATGCTGCCTCTACCTGATAAGGAGACTACTGTGGATCATTATGGAACCATGGATGTAAAGGAGCAACATTGGCCAACAGTACCAATACAAATTTGGTATTCAGAGGCCACTTTTTTGTTTAGGGTTATACAGATTATTTAATTTTAACATAGGTTTAATACCTTTCCATAAAAATTGTTTCTTCATTCTTTCTATTTGAGTAAAAAAAAAATTACCTTCCATAGGTACAGGAATATTCTGAAAAAAAAACAAGATGCTAAGCAAAACATTCATTTTAATCATGTTAGCACATCCGGTTAGGGTGAGTGGTAGGGTTGTTCTAATTCTGCCTGAATCTAATTTAATAAAGGGACTAAATGAATTTTAGAAAGTCTTGATATGTCTTGATCTATAAGGATACCAAAATATTTTGTTTTATCTGTAGTGAATGGGTTTTAAAATGGGTCAGCATGGCTTTTAGACTCCAGCAGCTCTGATTTTTCCCAGTTTATCTTGCATCCTGACAAATTACCAAAAGTGGTTATTAAATTATTTAGAGCTGGGAAATTTTGATTCAAATTATTCAAGTATATAAGTGCATCATCTGCATATAAGCTAACTTTATGCTCAATACCTTTCACAGTTAAACCTTTTATACCCTTACAGTCTCTAATGACAATCACAAGTGACTTTAGTGCAATGGCAAAAATCAGCAGTGATAGTGGACACCCCTGTCTTGTCCCCCTGTACAATTGTATAGGGTTGGAAAAATCTCTATACATCCTGACTCTAAAAACAGCTCTGAATATAATATACTAATCCATGTTCTAAAGTTTGGTCCAAACCAAATTTCTCTAATAAAGTTTTTAAATATTTACACTCAGTCCAGCCAAACACCTTCTAGGCATCTAATAGTAGGTATGCGTAATTCCCTGTTTTAAATTTGTTGACCAGATAGAGTGTACATCTAATACTTTTCCTTAGCTATTGTCCTTTAATAAATCCATTCTGGTCTTGATGAATGATAGTAGGGAGTATCCTATCAATCCAATTGGCCAGAATTTGTGCTAGTATTTTAGCGTCAGAGTTTATAAGAGGGATTGAATGATAGGAATCTGGCTTGAGGGGGTCCTTATCCTTTTTTAAATAAGCATATGTTAGCGTTCTTGAATGATGGAAGAAGTATTTGTTGGGAAAACATATAATCATGTACCTTTCTGAGCTGTAGTACAATAAGTTGTGAAAATGTTTTATAAAATTCCAGAGGAAGGCCACCCAAACTGGGTGATTTACCAACCAATAAATTATTAATAGCTTGTTCTATTTCTTCATTATTGGTATCTTTTTCCAAGGGCAATCAACAGTATGTTCTTGTTTTAATTTTGGAATGTTTAATCTGGATAAAAAGGCTTCAGTATCACCAGGGTCATCTTTACTTTCAGAAGTATGTGAGTTTTTGTAGTACTGTTCAAATACCTGGAGCCAGATATTCAAAACTTTGCACTGGGCGTAAACCATTTATGCTGGATTTGCACCTTGTTTGCACAGGTCCCCTATATTCAAAAGACTAAATAGAGTGGGAAAACTGGATTAGCGGCACGCAAAATTATAATGTATGTGCTGGGTAAAGAAAGGGGGCAAGTACATGAATATAGGTGTTATGCTATATTCAGTGTGTTAGTGTCGTGCAAAGTGTGTTTGTGCGTCTTTGCACAATGCTTAGCGCAGTACAAATTACCACCCAGAAAAAGGTAGTCTTAACTCTGGGCAAAACAAGGCTAGGGGGCATGGACACAGCAGCAACAGGCAATAAGGCTGTATGCAATAACAGCAACATGGTACACCTGATGACTGAAGCCAATGAGGAGGTAGAGAGGGTGGATGGCCACACTGGGCCACTCCATATGCCATGGAAGAGACATGCTGCACACAGAGGGCACTGCCCATGTCTCCATCATCTGGCACCAGTCCCAATTCTGTCAGGCATTGGAGGGTGCCCTGTGGACACCTTGCCAGTGTAGCCATGCACCACACACCACCAGTCCCCCCATAGGGGTACACCAACACAATCCAACACACAAATGCAGCACTGAGGGGATGGAGGGTGTTGAGGGGAGGGTGTACAGGTGCCCAAGATGCACCACATAGTAGGTGCTGCCACATGGCTGGGGCCATCCACACAGTGCACATGTTCCAGTGATGGGTATGCTCTTGATGTCAGTGTGCCTGTATGATGACATGTGTCTGCCCACAGGGCACATGCCGCACACCTGTACATACACCCCATCACACACAATCAGCCATGTGTATGTTACTGTGAGACTCCCATGCCATTGGCACAGCGTATGTGGGTCACAGGACAGTATGACAGTGGTGTCCACTGTCAGAACACACCTGCCAGCTGGGCCTGTCACTGTGTGGATAGCAGCAGTCATTGCTGCCTAACACACTGTAGGCATTGCTGTGTCCTTCACAATACCGGATAGTATGGTACTGTAGTGTCTGATACACACCTTAGCAGACACAACAATACATCAATGGCATGCAACACAACCACCAGTGCCTGTGGTGCTAGTGTCCTGGGGCACAATAGTCTGTGCTGCTGTATACAGACCCAGCCTGCAACTACCATCCTGTAGTTCCAGTCTGGCATACAGATGGTGCTGTGTACAAATCCAGTCTGCAGCCACCAACCTGTTGCTCCAGTCTGACCTACAGGTGGAGCTGTGTGCACAATGAAATAGCCTTGGCAATCCACACATGGTAATGCATGCAAATCAGGCTACAGTGACATGTTAATGTGGCCATTTGCCCTCAGACTGCCTAAGAAGGCTCATTTGCATATCAGTTTTGAATATAGCAGACCTTGCCCCAGACTAATGTGTTTGCCCTGGGCAAATGTGATTGCTCCGGCAAACCTGTCAAAACCATAGCACATTTCTGTAGTGTAACCCAGGGCCGGTATGCCATTTGAATCTGACAGCAATACCAGGAGGGCTGGGTTCGGGGTGGAATAGGTCACTCGGCACAAAGGTTACGTTTGGCTACTCTGCACAGGGGCACCCAAGTAACTCCGAACACAGGAAGCAATAACTGTAATGTCCAATGCCAGAAGTGGGATTCTAAAGTGTGGCTTTTTATTCACATCCAAACAGAATAAACAAAGCATAGATGGACCCCCACAGGGCTACACTCATGGTAATGCAGATTAAAAGAAACAAGAACACTTCCTCAAAACTTTAGCCCTCAGGCTCTGAACCTACTGGGCACACAGCCCGGACTTGCATGCTGCTTTGGGTTACACAGCCTCAACTTGTACACTGTTCTGGGTTTTTCCTGGCTCGGCTCCCTTGCCAGCCACTTGGGCACCTACCATACTTCATGGAACCATTTTCCGGTGGCTCCCTAAACCACCTAAGAGCACCTAGGCTCCATCAGGGAATTCTTCCTTTCAATCCCACGTCTGGGTACTTTGTTCAGGCACTGGCCAAGTACCTGAGAGAAAGTAAAAGGTGTCTCAGAGCAAATCCGTAGAGGTGAATTTGGTTACTACTGATGAGGGGGTCTCCCATCTCTCGCTCCCACAATTCATACTTGGCCATTTCCATGGACAGTAAACACCTCATGCTGTAAAGCCTTGCAATGTAGATTCTTGCTAAATGTATTTCACATTCCATATACTTGTCTTGCTTCCCATTTGTGCTGGACTTGAACTTACTTTTAAGTGGCATAGTCCATTACTCTAGACCCCCACTGAGTTAAGCAGTCCAATCCCCAATTTCTTTCACTCTTTGTGCTGGACTTGAACATACTTGAATTAAGTGGCAATGTCCATTACTCTAAACCTCCCACAGATTAAGCAGTCCAATCCCCACTTTCCAACTGTACTTGGCTGCCTTTTCTTGACCCCACAGTAATAGTCCCTTTAGTTTCCTTCTGTTCAGGTGAAAACACTTGGCCTTTTTTCAGCTCGAACTCACCCTTTGGTTGCAGGTGCCCCACCAGCATTTCCTCCACAAGGAATTTCTCTCTTAAAGCTTCTGGTGCCTCAGCACAACTTGAACAGGCAGCTACTTTCCCTTAGCTGGACCAAGGGGGGTTGCCCCTGGAAAACAGGCAAAAACCTTCCCCCATCCCCTGAGGGATAGGGCTACTGAACCATTAAAAGCGGTCTTCACCACTTCAGTTACCAGTTCCTGTGTTCCTCTTCAGGTGGAAACACACACCTTCCAAAAGTAGCTCTAAAACAGAGCTAAAAGCTCTGAGAGCCTGCACACACTCAGCTGTACTACTGTCTCTCTCTCAGACTGCACACAGACTGAATTCAAAATCCCCAATGTTCTACACTAACCTCCAACTGCAACATTCAGTGTGGCTTATGCAGCTGCAAAAGTTCTATAATGATGACATCCCTCAGTCTCAGCTGAGACTGAAAACAGAGTGAGACAGTGTGAAATCCATTTAACTGGAGTTTCACAAGCTGCTTTCCCTGCCTACCACTAGGTCTTACTGGGATACTAGTAACCCCAGGTAACAGGGGGGTTACAGCAGTATCTGGCTTGCAGTGTGTTTTTTACAGTTGATGTGTACCACTACTTTGTTAGCACCCATATTGGCCACATAGTTTACCTTTGCCTTACTCCACCACTGTGTGCACTGGGCTGCTGTAGCAGTTTGCACTTCCCGGTTGCTATATTCAGAGCTGTTTTCTTTGCTGGGCTATTTTTGCACTGCATTCACAGCCCTGTTTGCCTACCTTCATTTGCCCGCTATATTCAGCACTATTTGCCCCAGGGCTATTCTTTTGAATATTGAGTGCTATTGGCTGTGACTAAATTTGCACACCGGGCAGTGCTATTTTTGTTCCAGGGCAAAACTTTGAATATTGGGCTCTTGACTTATCTCTTCTGGGTCATTAGATATATTTCCATCTTTTTTTATAATACTATTAACTTGTTAATCTTCTTGTTCCTTTTTGAGTTGCCAAGACAATATCGTGCCAGGTTTATCACCTTTTGCATAGTATTTTCTTTGTGTCAAGAGTAGCTGTCGTTCCGCCTCCAAGGTTGCATTTATATTGCATGAGTTTTTTTAAGGACAATAATTCCCGTAATATACTGGGATCAGGATTATTTATATGTAATTCCTCTTTTATTCACAAAAGAAGATGAGGGAGAAATACATAAACCAATCAATAACAGTACTCTGGATAGGGAGGTCGATACCAGTCCACTCACAGAAGAAAGGGTCCTGAAAGAATTCCTGAAACTGAAGGTGGACAAAGCAATGGGGCCTGATAGAATTCACCCCAGAATTCTAAGAGAACTAAAGGGAGAACTAATGACATCACTGACTACCCTTTTTAATAAATCATGAAAGGATGGTGTGGTACCTGAGGACTGGAGGAGGGTGGATGTGACTCCCCTTCACAAAAGTGGGAGCAAGGCAGAGGCAGAAAACTACAGATCTGTTAGTTTAACCTCAGTGGTAGGGAAAATGATGGAATCACTTCTGAAAAAAAGAATTGTTGAGTATCTAGAGGCCAATGGGGCACAGGACCCAAGACTGTATGGATTTAGAGTGGGAAGGATATGTCAGATGAATCTAATAGATTTCTTTGACTGGGTGACCAAAGTAGTAGACCAGAGAGGGGCTGTGGAAATGGCCTACCTAGACTTTAGCAAGGCATTTGACACAGTTCCACACAAAAGATTAATAAACAAATTAGCCAGCCTGGGAGTGGGTCCCAGGGTGGTAACCTGGGTAAAATATTGGCTGGACAACAGAACACAGAGGGTAATAGTAAACAGAGTCCACTGTAAGAAAGAGGGGTTACTAGCAGGGTACCACAGAGTTCAGCACTGAGATTGGTCCTTTTTAATGTCTTTATAGGTGACATTGTGGAGGAACTGGAAGGAAAAGTATGCCTGTTTGCGGACTACACAAAGATCTGCAACAGGGTTGATACACAAGGGGGGTGGAAAGGATGAGAAGGGACTTGCTAAGTTTGAAGGAATGGTCAAAAGTATGACAGCTTAGAATAAATGTGAAGAAGTGCAAAGTAATGCACCTGGGAAACAAAAACCAAGGGGAAGAGTACACAATGGGGGAGGGGTATTAACAACAACAAAAATGGAAAGGGACCTGGAGTAGTCATATAAGATGACCTAAAGGTAGGCAAGCAATGTGAGAAGGCAGTAAGAAGGGCTGGGGGGATACTGGGATGCATGAGGTGAGGCATCACCAGTAGAAAACAGGAAGTTGTTATCCCTCTGTACAGACAGTTGTTGAGACTCCATCTAGAGTACTATGTGCAGTTCTGGAGACCCCATCTCTGCAAGGACATAGACAGGATGTAGGCAGTCCAGAGGAGGGCAACTAAAATGGTGCAGGGTCTGTACCACAAGCCATATGAAGAGAGACTAAAAGAGCTTAATATATATACCCTTGAGGAAAGGAGGGAGGGAGGCATGATAGAAACTTTCAAGTACCTCCAGGGAATCGACAAAGTCCAAGAGGGTAGAATCTTTCAGAAAAGAGGTGTGCAAGAACAAGGGAGCACAATTTGAAGATAGAGGGGGACAGCTCAGGGGCAATGTGAGGAAGAATTTTTTCACAGAAAGGATGGTGGACACATGGAACGGCCTTCCTGAGGAGGTCATGGGGTCAGAAACAGGAAGGGAATTTAAGAATGCATGGGACAGACATAAGGCAATTCTAGAGGGGGGCAGGAGGAAGTAGGCTGTTGGTTAACTCGTATCTGCAGCCTATCCAATAGGTAGGGAAATGGGCATACTGGGGGGGCCAAGTTGTCCTTCCCTGTCATCAAAGTCTATGTTTCTATGTGTTTCTGTGTTTTATTGTAATTTGATTTTCCAATTCTTTCATTTTGGTTTGTCTTATTTTTCTTTTATTTATTATTAAAGGCAATAGAAATACCGTGGATATAAGCCTTAAATGTATCCCAGATCCATAATATTGATGTATTAGTATTGTCATTGTTATTTAAAAATTCTTGTATTTCTTGTTGCATTATCTTTATACAGTTTTCATCCTTCAATAAAGTAGTATCTAGTTTAAATATATTTTGCAGTTTGCCTTTGTGAATAAATATATTTAGAATCACTGGTATGTGGTCAGAGATAATGATATTTTTATATTTAATGTTGTTTACCACATAAGCTAAGGAGTCTGAGACCAAAAAAATTAATTCTGGAGTAATTTTTATATATCAGTGAGTAATATGAGAACTGTTTAATCAATGGGTTAGTTTGCCTCCATGGATCAATTAATTTAAAATCTGTCATAAAGTTAATAATTTTAAAGACTGCTGAGGTAATTTTCCCTGGAGTAATATTGGACTGATCCAAAAGATTATTTAACATTACGTTGAAGTCCCCTCATGATCCAAAGGGAAATTATACGTTGAAATATCAAAAAAAATTGTTAAAGAAATTTGGGGCGTTCTCATTGTGACCGTATAAATTTGCTAAAGAATACATTTGTCCAGATATAGAGATTTGACATGTAATGTATCTTCCTTCCTCGTCAAGGGTAGACTATTTAATTGAAACACCAGAATTTTTTTGGAACAATATTGTAACCCCTCTAGATTTGTTTCTGTATGGGGCATTAATCCATGTTCTCCATCTCTTGGTGTGATACAAAAATTCCTTTTGAGTAAGGTGTGATTTTTGAACCATTAAGCAGTTTACCTTCTGTTTGTCAGTGTAATTCAAGATTTCCTTAGCCTTAATCTTGTCTTTCATTCCCTTTACATTCCAAGATATAATTTTTAAGTATTCATCCATATCTATTCGAATAAAATTGGTCTTTGATTTTCTTATTCACTATTTAAAATGTTTTCCCCGATTTATATGTATAATATTTATATTACCTGATTGTCTGTTTTGCCTTTCAGTCTTCATAATATAGACAATCCCAATGAATGTTCCAACAAACAAGAGAGACACCCCCAAATTTGTAGTAGCATAAAATAACCTACCTCCAGGCACGCTGGGCACTTGAGATTTATTTCTTTACCTCCCTTTCCTTCTCCCAACCTCCCTTCCTCCACCCCCTACTGAATCTCCCTCCCACCCTGAGTGTTCGGAGGTAGAACATATAGTAAAGCATTACATCTTTTTGTCACTGCATGTAATATTTTTATCTCAGATTATATAACCCTGCAATATAAAGCATTTGTTCTTGTTGAGGAGTAAGTTGATTAATATAGACAAATCAACAATAGTTACCATATGAAATAGCTTCACTCCTTACTAACTGACCGATTCACCGGCACCTGTCCCTAATTCCTACCTTGATCCTCTCCTCCACCCACACCTCAGCTGCCCTCTCCCCACCTCCACACACCCTTCTACATCCTCTTCCCCCCAATCTTATTTCTTCTGCCCTGCCCAACTTTGCTACTTAACCATCCTTGGCTGCACTGACTCTTCTTGATTGATACCAATGTTTGCCTAACTATGTAATATGTATTGATGTTTATTGTTCTTTTATATTCTGCCCCCTACTATTAAGTTTTGGTTAAAATGGTACTAGTGAACTGTCTAATTCTTTTCTTTTACTTGAAATGCTTCCTTATTTTTTTTTCTGTATACATGGCATCGCATGGTATTGTATTGTGATGTATCATATTGTATTGTACTTTATCTCTCCCTGGTCATACTTGAAAATAGACAAATGTCTGCCTAGTGTACCCCACCCAGTTAACAAAAGCTAAATAAATTAAAAAATAAATGTACATTTGAAACTGTTCTGCCCTTTTCTCCCTCTCCCCAATCCCTAATCCATCTACAAAGAGGGCCATTAGATGAGGCAGCTGTGAGACTGCATCATCCCTACTAGACCCCAACCCCGATGGAACTCTTACTACCAGAGAACTTGCCCCTTGTAATATGTATAATTTTGTGATTATATATTTTTCTTTTTACTTTCCCTTCACCTGTCCCTGGCCTCTTCCTTATTTATTCCCTTGTTCCTACTCTTTCCATATATTCCTTTCTGCCTTCCGTTATCACCCCCCTTTCTGTTCGTATATCCACTTCTTTTTGGCTACCTCTTCTCCCCTTTTTTCCATTCCTCTTTCATATTGATTTATAAGTGCTTTTTGTTATCACTTAGTTTCTTATTCAAAGGACTCTTTCCATAGACATCTGCACCTGCAGAGGAGAAAGAAAGAAAAAAAAAAGGGAGACCATTAGTTGAAGTTTCTTTCCATTGTCTGTATAAAATTCAAGTTGTATTTATTCCAGTTCTCTCCAGATCTTCCACTTTTACTATTTAATGATAATCCTTATCCTCTGCAGGGTTAAAATAAGGTACAGTGAAGCCCACCAGGATGAAGCACAGTGTCACAGTTTCCCACATGACAAAAAGGACTAATTCACATTGAAATTGCATTGTTTACTGCAGTAACTCTGCTGCAGCATGCTGCAGAGTTGGATTTAATCCTGATGAACTTCACTGTATTCTGATCATAGTCTTTGGATAGTCTTTCTTAAACATTAATCTTTATACAGTTCAGATATGCGGGGGTGAATGAGGTTCAATCCTATCTTCTCACCATTTTTCACTTTGTTTATTGTCTGTTAGGATCAATTAGTTCCTTAAGAATTTATGTTAAATCAGTGTGGTTTGCTACAGAAAGTATCTCTTTGGTCATATTTAACACAGTTTTCCCTTCTATAGTTCTCTACTCTAGTGGCTGTCACTCCAAACTGTGTTCTTTATTGGAGTTAATCATAGTCCATTCCATATCTGGTAGTTCTCAGTCTTCTAGCTTTGGTGTGTTGTCATTCTGCAGCTCTTTCTGTGGTTCTGAATTATGAAATATTTGACTGGGATTTGCTTGGGACAATAAATAAGCTTCTGCTTTACTTGCATTGGTAAAATATTGCAGTGGAAGGTAAGAGGGCACATTTAATGCCCTGGTCACTCCACACTGCTTTTACTTTATCAAATGATTTTCTGGTTTGTACAGTTTCAACACTAAACTCTGGAAACACCAAGAATGTGTCCCTTCATACTGCAGACCTTTTTTCAAATGGGTCTTCCTCAATATTTGTTCTCAGTGTGTATAATAATTATGTTTTACGTATACAGGTCTTGCAAGATTAGCCTGTTTGGTATTTCCTACTACTGCTCTTGTTGCACCTCCTGTATGTGTTCTGTCAATTACAATTTTCTCTTCCGGAAATCTCAGACCCATTGCACTAGTGAGAAATGTTTCAAAAAAGGGCATAGGGTCCCTGTGGCCTTCTATCCCTTTTGGGATTTGTATAAACTTCAGATTATTTCTTCTGGAGCGGTCTTATTTCTCTGTAATTTGTTTTGCAGATGCTTTAAATGTTGTGCTTGTTCTAATACAGTTTTATGCAATGAGTGTAGCTTGTCTTCAATGGTGCTGATTCTGTTTTCAATTTGGTCTGTACATAGAGTAAGTAAGCCCTTTTCTCTCCTAACCCAGAGACCCTTCTGTTAAATATTTGTAGAAAGGAGTTTATAGAGTCAAATCCCTTTTAGATGTATGTTTTTAGCTCATCATGTCATCTTGCATGCACAACATAGACAACATATTGTGGTTGCTTCAGTGAAGAAGTGGGTTTCGGAGGTGCGGTCCTGCTGAAGCCAATGGTGCCACTGCTCTTTGAGGCTGGGCTCTGTGGCACCAAAGGCATAGCACGCTGTCTGTGACAGCAGTTAAGGAATGTGCCACCACCTTGAGAGAAATGAGCCGCTGCAATCAGGGAGCACCACAGAGTATTCCCTGATTGCAGCAGCCAATTACTGCTTTCCTCGTCTGGTCCAGCAACATGGCAGCGGCTTCCCCATCAGCTTCTCGCAGTCCCCACAGAAGCCGAGGGAAAGCTGTTGCCTTTTACAGTCCCTCTGAAAGCCAATGGGGGTACCCAATCCCCCTGTCAGCATGCCCCCATCTAAGTTAATTTGCCGATGGGGTACCCAATCCCAGTCAGCATAATGTACCCCCCATTTCATGTGTGCTGAGGGGGTGCCCAATTCCCCTTGGCTCATGCGACCCCCCCACTCACCGATGGGGTGCCCAATTCCCCTGTCGGCATGCCCCCTCCTAAAGTAATTTGCAGATGCGGGTGCCCAATCCACATCAGCATACTGTACCACCCATTTCTTGTGTGCCTAGGGGGTGCCGAATCCCCCTCAGCTAATGTGACTCTCCCAACTCTGTATGGCTGGTGGGGGTTCCCAATCGCCCATCGGCTGCAGCCCCCAAAAAACACTCAGATGTGCACACTGGGGCCCACCCCAGCGTACCAGTGCCCTGTAAAAAAAAAAGGTCAGCGATGTTTTTTACCTAATAAAACAAGAAAACAGTCCCCGTTGAATCCGTGGCCCTCCCCAACCCACACCCACCGTCTGCATACCCTGTCACCCTACAACCCATACTTACCTCTGGAGCCCAGCTCAATGATCTTCAGTGGACCAGGAACACATGTGCACTCTTTGAAGCCGACCACAAAGTGAAGAAATGCCGGTAAGCTGTATAACGGCATAAATGTATTTCTTTCAACTTATGGGGATATCTCTGCCATTTTTTTCACTTTTGCCACCACATTTTCAACATGGGATTTTTGGGACCCCTCCTCATGAATTCAATCACTGTCATGGTGTTATTCGGTCCCAAAATGTGATTTTGCGGTCACTGCATAGAATCACCTTTTGGGACTGAGTAATGAAATAACAGTGTCACTGTTCATGAGGTGGCCTCCCAAAAAGGCTATGTTGCAAATTTGGTGAAAAAATTCAAAAAAATGACTGTGTTATGAGCGTGCATTGAGCAGCTTCCACATGCACTCGTAACTTCACTAATTTGTAATATTTTCACTCCAGATTTTCAACACTGCCATTTTTCTACACTTCCTTGTGAACAGTGCAGCTTTCATTTTTCACATCCTGCCCAAAATGTGTTTTTGCACTATAGGTGCAGAATAGCGCGGTTGCTGTGGGAAATCAGTGTTTGGGACAGATTATGAAAATCACAGCAACACTATTCATGAGCAGAGGTCCTAAAATGCCTATGTTGAAAATTTGGCAACAAAAGTCTATAAAATGACTATGTTACAAGCGTGCGTTGTGCAGTTTCCATGCGTACTCATAACTTCGACAATTTGTAACAGTTTCACTCAACATTTTCAACATTGTCAATTTTGCACACATCCTTATCAACAGTACAGCTGTCATTTTTCAGATTCTGCCTGAAATGTGTTTTCACACAAGTGGCGCACTATGACGCGGTCGCTGTGGGAAATCAACGATCAGGACAGATGAAGAAAATCATAGTGACAGTGTTCAAGAGCAGAGGTCCCAAAATGCCTATGTTGAAAATTTGGTGAAATAATTCCTCTAAATGTCTCTGTTCCGGGTGTGCATTGGGCAGTTACTACGTATGCTCATAAATTTGCATATTTTTAATATTTTCACTCTCAAGATTTTCAGCACTACTATCTCTTCACACCTACCTATGAATAGTACAGCTGTCATTTTTCACATCCTGCCTGAATAGTGTTTTCCAACATCTGGCACAGAATGGCACGGTTGCTGAGAGAAATCAGCATTCAGGACAGATTAACAAAATCACAGTGCTACTATTCATGAGCAGAGGTCCCAAACACTTTTACGAGATGGGGGGGGTCACAAAAATGCCATGCTGCAAATTTGTAGTGCAAATACGAACAAACTGCTGGGGCATTAGGATTTCTAACCATAAAGTCCCACCCTGTACAGACTGACAGGCATCAGGGGTGTGTCTTAGTACTGCCGGCTGTCATGATCATGCCATGCCATCCCCCCCACCCTCAAGCCACTGACAGGCACCGAGGTGTGCCTTGGACTCTTCAGCCCCACAGTTCACTCCATTCTCCTATGCTGCACCCATTTCAGCATATGTCCTTATGAAATGGGGTGATTGTAAAGCCGAACACCACAAGGCACACTTCAGCACTTGTCGGTGTCTGCAGGATAGGGTAAGGTAAAATGCCATGAGCATTATGCCTGAATGGGGTGAGCGTAAGGCCTGAGGACCACAGGGATCAATGTGATATTTGTCGCACTGCAGGGTAGGGTGAGCTGAAATGGCATGAACATTATGGCCGATGCCCAAAGGCACACCTCAGTGCTGTCAGTCTCTGTAGGGTGATGTGGGGTTTGACGTCACTTTCATATTTCACTGCCATTCCTATTATGCATCTGTTCAACTCCTGCACTACCAATGCCAATGTCAGCAAGACAACAGTCGGCATTGACAAATGCTTGTTTTTAAACTGAGTTAGTACTGTACTATTGTAGCTTCAATATTTGTTTCTGCTACCTTGTCTGTGCTGTTGCTATTACCAACATCCCCTTTATTAATCAGATTGCTACTTTGTGTAAGAGCTGCATCTGATGTAGACTGAGTTGGGGTGGCTCCCGAGGAACTAGGTTGATTATACCTGGTTGAAGGTGAAGTAATAACATTTTCAGTTAAAAGTTTTTGACTATTTTTAATACACTGAAAAACCACCCCAAGTTCATTCATCGATAAGTTTGTATCAGCTAAAACACTAACCTGTTGATGTGTTTCAGTTTCTGTTTGTGGATTAGTCAGGTTATTCAGTATGGAGCTTGTAGATGCGGAATTTTCAGTGTCGTTAGGTATGCTGTCTATAGCGGAACGCTGGTGCTGGATAGTTGATTTTATCTGAGCTGCAGACTTATTCATGCTGAGCAATACAGCTGTGAAAGCTCCTTCCTTTATAGGTGTAAGATGTAGAGGAGATAGAAGCTTGGAAACCCCACAGTTTGCCAAAACAGTTTGTAGATTAGCCAATAATTGTAACTGCTTAAATTGAGTGGTTGCTCTCCCTATCTGTTTAGAGTCCATACCCGGCATCGGTTCCAGGCTAGCTTGTTCATCTGTCCCTCTTTTTCTTGCTTGTGTTTTTTTGAGCAAAGTGTTCAGTAAGGTTCTTTGCACAGTGTACTTATTTAGGCATATTTAAACATTTTAATCAATGTCTACATTAACTAAATTTAACACACTGGCCATTACCACTTCAGTAAAGCAGTACACTTCATTTTATGCAGTCCATTTGTGTTGGAAGACCATGTCAGGTTGCCATATTGTTTGAATGCCCACTATGTGGGAGGTAGAGCTTGCACCCGTTACAGCCATTACTCACTCAGCCATTTTGGTGTTGTAGCTCCATCCTTGCCCTCATCAGACCTTTTCAACCTCTGACCCCATTTCTATGTCCTCCTGGGGTCAGTGTCATACAAAATAGCCATGACCATTTTGGCAGGGGCACTAGCACCAGTCTTTGATTTAGATGGCTCTTGCCACTTTGTTACAGTGCATGGTGGCAACCACTAGTGTCTAGTCAGTCAGTGTGGTCAATTGTAGAATGACTAAATTTCCATGCGCACCACTGTGCTCTTCCATGTGTGGCAGGGAAATTGTTGTGTGGCATTGGAGCCATGACATGAAAGGTTTCAAACACACTGATGATACTGGGCAATTTTCTTCACATCCACCTCCAGTCCTGATACCTGTTCAAGGGCTGATGTAAGGCAGGCTGACATGGGCTCCCCAGAGCCTAGGGTAAGCACCACCACATTGGGGTTTACACTTGTGGCATTCATCAGGCATATGGGTCTTGCAGATAAAACACTATTACAATTTCAAATCAATATTTAGAACTACAATAGGGAGTAAAGAAAACAAATGCCATTCAAACCAAAAGAGGCTAGAAACTAGAAAGTATGATGTGGACTTAAAGTTAATAATTGCTTTGCTCCAGACATAGCCTGACTCTAAAAGGCATTTGACTGTGGTGGGCCTCCTATGGCTGCAGAGTGTCCCCTACACACATAGGGAGTTCTCCATAGCAGTCGCAAGTATCCACACATCAACACAAGAGCCTCCAAACTCAATACCCCTACATCTATATAGTATGCAGTTGGCCAGGTACAGGCTACAGGCAGGAGGCATGGTATTCCCAGGAAAGTTGCTGTGAATCTCCCGATATAGGTCAGTGCTGTCAAAAGGGCAGCCAGCCCCACACATACAGCAGTTCCAACAATAAAAGCACTCATAGATAACAAAGACACATGGAAATTCAAATATTCTCCAAAATCCAATTTATTAGTGGCACAAACTCAAGCTGCCAGCCTTAGCTCCATGCTCTGGCTTCATAGCCATCATCAGCTAGGGCTAAGGCTTGCAGCTTGAGCTTGTGTTTGTATCACTAATAAATTGGATTTTTGTGAATATTTGAATGGTGTTATCTATGAGTGCTATTATTGTTGGAACTGCTAGAGACTATGTTGGGCAGGACCCTTGACATAAGACCTTAACAGCCCTGGCCAAATCATTCCAGAGTGTTTGTAAACCCCAAGTCAGCAATTACCCCCAGCTTACCAATACAGCATTGATGGCTGGTAAGCATGGTATCAGAGTTTAATTCAAAAATGTTAACATGCTGAAATGGGAATATGACAGCCCAAGCAGATGCCCATATTCCACAATCCCCTGCTAGCATGGAGCAGGTGAGCCACTAGACAGCTGATCCATTATGCATACTGGAAGACTTGTGCTTGGCTCAGACCCCCCCCAGCCCATCACCTATTCATCCATGAAGCTCTGTGTAGACAGACAGGGGACCAGAGATTGTGGATGCTGTCCAGTTTTGATTGGTATCTGGGCACAATTTTGAGCAGGACAGCAATGTATAAATTGCATGCATGCTGACCTGTCAATGGATCTGGCCCATAGTTTTATTTTTCCTTGATGAAAATGGGATGATTCTAAAATGGATATCATGAGTTTTATCCTAGGCAGAAAACTGATTTAGCTTAAGAAAGTCTATAATTATGATTGTAGAACAAACTGAACCTCTTACCAGAACACAGAAAATTCTTAATAAGATCATTCTGACCAAATCTCTAGATGACTGATTACTGAAGATACCAACTTTATGAAATCACCATCCCACAGTAATACCTTTCCTATTCCCCTCTTCAGTAACTTGTTACTGTATCTTTTTTGTCATTTAAATTTTAGATTTTTCTTAGGTGGTAATACATTGTAGAACTTCATGTATAGAGCAACCTAAAGCTACATACATTACAAACATCAAACCATACTGGCCAGAGCTTAAATTGACTTCTGATTCTTAGTACTGCTAACAAGTGTCTGCAAAATAATTTCTGTTCAAGGTTGTTGCAGAAAGAGCAAAGTTTGTTTCCAGTCACACATTTTAACCTTTAAATGCAATCATAGGTGTCATAGTAAAAAATGTCTAAGAAAGTGTGTTTCCATTCTGACAAAGGGAAAAATTTCTTAATTACCTGATGTTTGTAATAATTTATTAATATGGTCTCTTAGTAGACTTAGATGCTATGGGGAAAAAAACTGTTTTGATTGAATGATCATATTTTCATGCAAAGTAGGCATACTGTATGATGGGGTCAGATGAAACTATAAAGACTAATATTTTATTTATAATGAAGAGGAATTATTTCCACTAACTCTAAACCATTGGACGTGCCCAAAATACATTAAACATATCAACCTCAATACCTAGGCAATGCCAGCAGTTGGAGCTAAGGAACATCACCATCAAAAATTATTTAAGTGGAGTAAAACTGATCATTTTAAATTGAATCTTTTTTTGTGGGTACATTTGTAAAAATTTATAGAAGTCATTATTTTGCTCCTTTGTGTAGGTATTAAATTAAGCCGAAGCTGTTGGACCCATTTGAGTCTTGTTTTTTTCTGTTTGTTTTTTATTTTATAAAAGTCTTGGTTACATAACAAAAGGTCTCTTGAGATCCATGAAAAAAGCCTTTCTATGTTTTTTGAGAGCTACACTTCAGTTGCGTATATCTATAAAATTAAGTTTGAGGGAGGACACAGTTTTCTCTATAGCATTGACAAGAGAGTAATGTGATCTGTTCCTTAAAGTCACTTCAATGATAAATTCACTTTGCTCACCATGCATTAAAAATAAAGGTTTGGTTTATCCATTCTGTGGTGTGTATGATACCATATTATACTGGCAGAGTGGTTCATAAGATTAATCTCAATATTTGGTGATACACCTTGACAGTTTTAGTTATATTTTTAATTATGCTATTATTTTATTTTTTACTATTTTGCAGGGTAAAATCATAAGTTCATGACTGAAGGTCTATAATTCATACCATGATTATGTAATTCATGACATTTCCAAGATCAACAGGGCCCACAGAGTTGGGGTTCATCCAGAAAATGTAGTCAATATAAAAGCAAAACCACTGATTATTACATTTCTAAGGAACAATGACAAACAAGGTCCAAAGAGCTGCAATCACACAAAAAAGTTTTAGAGCTCAACTTATTTTCATCTTGCAAAAATTTTCACATGCTGTTTGGATACAACTGAAAAAGTACAGCCAAGTACAGAAGCATTTATTCAAGGTGAAAATTGTATCCATGGTAGTTTTTCCTGCATAATTGAAAGTTAGACTAAACAACCAAATGCTTTTTTACCAAACTGTAGAAGAAGTCAATACTAACCAAGAAATTAGACTTCCATAGCATTTGCTAAGAATTAATCAGCCATTCCTGGAAGTAAGAAGATAAAAAGGAGACAATTACAGATATGTTAAATTTCAGTGGACTACTCTTTATTATTTGACTATATAATTTTTATAATTTAAGTCTAGACAGATAGCTAAATTGATTTATTTTGGCAAAAAAATGTTGTTAGGTTATGCTATTGAAGTTAAAGAGCTAGTAGAACCAAAATAGCAAGACAGGAAAATGGTACACATTTTAAGAAGTAGTTAGTTGTAACTTTTTATTTCTGAAGTATTTTTCTTTTCCATTTTGCTCATTTTAAAGTTTTATGTGTGATACTGTTATGTTTGAAGCGTGGCACAGCACTCTGTCTGGCAGGTGAAATATCTTGTTATATTCCTTCCACTACATCATCAGCTTTGTGACCTCACTGGCAGTGACATGACAGGTTGCTGACCTAGCAGCTACAGAGTGACACTTCATGGGCAGCTGTGATGTGACACTCACTAAAGTCACAATGTTGATTATGCAATGGGAAGAAAAAAACTTTACATGTCACCTACCAGGCAGAGTGTTGTTCCAAGCATGACACTAACTAACATCAAGTAAAGAAATCAGTCTCATTAACTAAAGGTAAGAGAAAGTACCTCATACACAAAAGATAATAGTTAACTGCTTTTAAAAACTCACATACATTTTAGCCAGTTAACTAGCTCTTTACATGTGAGGTAGGGGAGCTTACACAGACTGCTAGCAGTCCAGCATAACACAGGTGGTGCTGGATGGTGATCCTTGGCTCCAGTAAGGGGAGGAGAAGGGGTTATTTAAAATGGAAATGGCTAATACTAGAAACTGTTTTATAAATTAAATATGTATTTATCTTATATGTCTAATGAAGTCTGAGAGATTGGTTTTGAGAAGTTCATGGATTAAAAGACATGTGGTGCTTTTTCTAGCAAATTTTGCATTCAGACCTATTTATGGTTATCCCTTGCTGTGCCACAGACTGATACATCAGTCCAGCATTCCTATATGTTCTAATTCTGTTGCAGCCTAAGGGTTAATAGTATCAGAGCTATAACATGGAAGGCAAAGGGAATCAACTCCAAAATAAAGAGGTATATAATTCAGGATTATTTAAAGAAGAAAACTGTAAATCTCTCTTTCCTACAGGAAACATTACTGCAGGAGAATGAGGTACACAAACTAAAAAGAGGCTGGGTAGGTCAACTGATATAGTCCTCAGGTTCTAAAAAGGGCATGGGGTAGTAATATTATTAAACTAATCATGCCCTTGAAAAATTTTGAATGCACAAAGGGAGAATGAGGGAAGGATAATCCCCGCAAGAATTAAAAATATGATTATGATCACTGGGGTATGGTATGCTCCTTTTCAAGGATATAGTGGCTTTTTGGATAAGGCAAATAACTTTTTTAGTATATGGAATACAAACCAGATTTTTATTGGCAGGTGATTTGAATAGCTTACAAAACCCACAGACTGACAAATCCAAACCCAGCTCAAGTTGGAATAGCTATACATCTAGGCTTTCAAAACTTTATATCAACTAATGACTTTTAGATGGAGGTAAATTCTGACCTTAAGGAATAAGCCTATTATTCTAGCTTCCATGTGGCTTCCTCCAGACTTGATTGCCTGTTGATGTCAAAAAACAGTGGTTAATAGCAGTTTTTTATATAGCTGAAACAGAGTCTGCCTATATCTCTGCCTGTAATCCAGTATTATAATTTGTCATGCTAGAATCAGTATTTAAAAGAGGTACAAGTTAGACATTAAATAACAACCTTCTTGGTGACTCTGGGTTTTGTAATAAAATCCAGGAAACAATCTATAGATATTGGCTAGATAATTTAACAGACAACAGAACAGCACTGGACATCTGGGATGCTTTCAAGGGGTCTGCAATTTCAGAGTCCTCATGGATAATAAAAAAAGAAAAAATATATATTTCTGATTTGGAAAGTAAATTCAGACATTTGCAAAAGAAAAGCACAGCTAATGGTGAAAGTGCCAAAGACCACACTACTTGGTCTAAATATAAAACATGTTATTACAAATGTGTAAAACACATAGCAGCAGCAAATCCTTAAAATGTTGAATGTTTTCAAGTCAGCTGGCACTTTCTCAAAACGTCAGCTGATGCGAAAATATTTGACATTTTGGGGATTTGCTGCTGCTTTGTGTTTTATACTTTTGTAATAAAATAATTTTATATTTAGACCAAGTAGTGTGGTCTTTGGCACTTTCACCGCTAGCTGTGCTTTTCTTTTATACATGTTGCTTTTCATTCACTTTCAGCTCCGATGTGTGTCTTATTAGCCATCTGTTAGCCATTTAAATAATTCAGACATTGCAATTTTGGATAGTAATAAAAATGACAATGACATTATTTTGGTGTGGCAGTAGCCATAGTTTAGCAATGGAATCACAAATTGCAGGGAGAATGAAATAATGTAACATACTGGAAATTAGAGGCAGGCCCTTGGAATACTGTGCTGGTGCTCTACCACTGTACTATAGGCTCACATATTTGGACCTGTGATTCCCAGATACAATTCCTTTGCATGTTATTGCATCTCCTGCAACTTGCTAGGAACAGTCAATATGACAATTAAATATTTTGGTTCAGTATTAGCCACTGCTTAGCAGACAAATCCCAAATTGTAGTGAAAAAGAAATAATATGACCTACTGTGAATAGTACCCAGGCCTCTGGAATACTGACCTAGTGCTTTACTACTGAGCTATAGGCTCACATGGTTGTTCAGTAATGAAATAAAATTATGACACACATAAGAACATTACAAAACCTAGAGATGCTACAGACAAATAAACACTGGTTATGCATAAAAAAGAACTAGCATCTAAGAAGATATATTACTGGTCAATATTTACTCAAGAGAATAAAACTGGAAGAACATAAAGTAGAAATACTTTCCTTTACTAATAAATATGGAATCTAAAAATATCAAGAGAAACAGCTAGAAGATTGTTTCCTAGATATTTACCAGACACTAAATGCTATGAATGTTACAACTGCATTAGAAGAACAAGACAGATATTGCAATAAAATAAAAAGAACACAGCTGTTGTCTGAGGAAATTGGAAAGTGTAATATGGATGTAGAAAGGGAGGCTTTGGTCACCGTGCCTAAAGGAACAACTCCAGTAGAGGTGGTTTTATATAGACTTGTATTTGACTTTTCGAAAAACTTTAACCCAAAATAATATTGTCAAATTTTCAAACAAATTCAGCAAAAATATTTGGTCCCTGAAAAACTCAGTAGTACAGATTTGACTTTTATCCCAAAGCCTATCTAAGATAACAAAAAGGTTGAGAACGTCCACCAAATGCAATCCTCCATTGTGATTACACAATCCTGACCACCATTTTAAATAATAGACTGATCACTCTACTCCATAAATTGGTCCAGATGGATTTTTTCCAGGGAGAACCATTCCTTCTGGTATCCACAATGTATCAATAATGGACATATTCATACACAGGGTTCTAATGCTACAGTCATTTCTCTCAGTCTACAGTATGTCGAGCTTCCTATGACTGACTGAAAGGACTTGTTTACAGCTCTCAGAACCTGGGAAATATCTCATCTATTTAGTAATACAATCAAAATTTAGTACAGTGCCCCTGTAGCAAGATTAAAACTTAACAACCAAATGAATAAAGGTTTTACACTTCAGATGAGTGTATGTCAGATACCACTTATCATCAGCTCTGTTCGTACTGGGATAGGAAGCCCCATTAGGAGTAACACCATTACTACACAAATACTTTTTTTCTTCCCTAGCAACATGAGTCCAATAGTGATATCATAAAAAGAAACTACACACTCCATAGCAGTACCTTGGGAGGCTGGGAAGTCTGAAACATATTTAGGGAAAAGGTTCTGTAAGACTACGGTCCCAGACTTTGCACCTTTTCTGGAAAGAATGTCCAAACAATAATGCTTTGTAAATATGGGAACAGTTTTCTAGGTAGCTGCTTTGAAGCTGGCTGCCAAAGGAATACCCCTTGAGGCGGCCACTGATGCTTCAATGTCTCTTGTAGAGTGTGCTCTGAGAGCTAAGGGAGGCTGCTTACCAGCTTTCTCATAACAGAATTGGATGCAAGAGACTAGCCATCTTCAGATGGTCTTTCTGTCTGTCCTAATGTATTTTGTTCTGTTAACATAGTAGCTGAAAGTTGACATCCAAGACCTGCAATGATTTGAACTAGAAAGTGCTGGGAATAGTACAGGTAGAGTAGCTGCCTGGTTAAGATGAATTCTGACACCACTTTTGGGAGGAATTTCCTGTGTGTCCTGAAAACCACCTTATCCCTGTGCATAATTATGTAGTTAGATTCTGTGCACAGGGTTTGATATTCACTAACTCTTCTAGCGGAGATCATAGTTTTGAGGAAGATGGTTTTCCATATTACAAATGTCAGATCCACAGATGCCATTGGTTCAATGGGGCCTGTATCAGCTGTGCCAGACAAATATTCATGTCCCAGGGAGGTATAGCTTTCCTGACTAGAGTTTGCAGGTGAAGCAGGCCTTTGAAGAATCTCTTGAACACAGGATGTGAAGCTAGAGATTTAGTTTTACCTGCAGGTAGGGAAGCTGTTACTGCTGCCAGATGGAGTTTTAGAGATTAGTTTCTAAGTCCACTTGAGTGCAAATGCTCCAGGTAGTCAAGAACCCTGTGGACCAAACCAAGGCATTCAACCTTGTTGATCATCAAATTTTGATCAATATTCTACAAAGTCAGAGTTTTTCCATTTATGCCATCCTGTTGTTTATGGGGTATCTCAAACAACAATGCCATAAAACACAGATCAGTGGTTCTTATTCTAGTAACTATAAAATTGTCTGTGACGTACCCCCAGGATCCATCCTTGGTTGTTTATTATTTATGTTGTTTACTAATTCCCTTTCCCAAAGTCTTCATTCAGATCAATGCCATATTCTGTGCAGACAATGCTGTCTTATTTTCTACAAGTGACAATATTTCAAAACTTGACTGTAAGTTGCATGAACATTTCAATAATATTCAGTCTTGGTTTCTTTCAATAGACTTACTCTGAATTAAAAGAAAACAAAGTCAGTGATCTTCACAGGACCTTATACAGTTAATGATTCTGATTTCCCAGTTGTTGATGTTCAAGGCAAAGTTATTGAAAGAGAATTTGAATTCAAATGTCTTGGTGTCCTTTTGGATCATTGCATTTCATTTAAGGACCATGGGCTCGATTTTCAGAGCCCTGAGAATGCTGCAAGCCCCTGGTGCACTGATCGTTCGGCGCACAGGGCTTGCAGCATTCTCCCAGCCAGTAAGCAGGATTTTCCAATCCCAAGGGCCAAATGAAACAAGTTAGACCAGCTTTTCCCTGTCTAACATTTATGGGACCCTTTTCATGGGGCTTGCACCAAATATTTGGCGCAAGCTGCCGTTAAGTGTGGAAAGCTTCGCAACTGTGCCTGATGTGCTAAAATTGAGTGCAGTTGTGTCAAAGGAATTTAGTGCAAATGCACCAAACAATGGTGTTGACACAGGGCTTGACGCAAGCCCTGTGTCCCTTTTTGAAAATCGAGTCCCATGTGTCTAGCCTCATCAGTAAGTTCCATCAGAGGCTTGGCATGCTTTGTAGGGCTAAATATTTTCTTGTACCATCAAGACTTCTGTTAATCAATAATCTTCTATTTTCATTGTTAGATAGTGGCTTTCTAATTTATTCCACTGCTTCTCATGGAGTCCTTTCAATATTAAAGGTCACTTATCACAGCAACATAAGGTTAACAACAGGTTTACCGTGTATGACACATCATTGTGAACTATATAAATCATTGAAATGTCAGCCTCTTGAATATCATTTTGCTTACAAATCATCTGTTTTTTGCATAGTCATACTGTTTTGGGTTTTTGGAGGGGGGATTGCTTTTTTTTTTTTTTTTTTGCCTGGCAGTACTGTCAGACTTTTTCCTAAATTCCTAAATTCATACATTCCTTTGGTACCAGATCACAAAGTAAATTCACTTTCAAAATTCTTCTGTTTTGCTTAGGTTCATAGCTCATTTAGTTCAAGAGCAACCAGAGTTTACAGTAATCTTCCACAATCAGTACTTTATGTAAACGTATTTCAGTTTTTTAAAAATGAATGTAAGAAAACCCTTGACAATTCTTCTGACTGTAACTGTCTTTAATGTTCAATCACGTTAACTTGTACCATTTATAGTGTTATAATATGTATTTCGTATTTGATGTTTGTTTGTATTTATTGTAAACTGGTTGTATATGAAAATGTGCAGTCATGCTCATATGCCTGTTAGTATAAAATAAAAAAGAGAGAGTACGGGAGGGGAAGGAAAGGAAAGGAAAGGAAAGGAAAGGAAAGGAAAGGAGTTAGGGGCAAATCAGCTTCTGAGGAGGATACTCCCTTTCTTGAGTACCTTATAGAAAACCTGTTCCACTTTGAAGAATCAGACTTTCTTGTTTATTTGAGTCTTTCGGGATATTTAATACTTTACCTGAATGATTCACACCTGAATATTCTAGATCCTCAAGAACAATGCTTTCAGTCTCAGTGTGCTGAGGTTTGAGAATACACCCTGCCATGTGACAGAGTCAGGAGGTCGTGTCTCTTGGACAGTGAGATGGGCTTCTTGCATGACAGAGACAGAAGAGAGTACTATGACTGTCTTGCCTACCCTGGTATTACTAGAATCATTGTGGATTACTCCCTCCTCAGTTTCCACAGTACGTTGTGTAACAGAGGGAATGGAGGATAGGCCTAAAAGAACGTCCCCTTCCAACTGAATGTAAGAGCATCCTGGGGCAGGGTCCCTCTGTAGGGTGGCCCACAACAAAACAATGGTAGCTTGTGGTTTTCCAATGAGGCAAGCAAGTCTACCTCTGAAGTTCCCCATCTTCTGAAAATAATGTTTACCATCTGTTTGTCTAGAGACCATTTGTGGTTTTCCTCAATTTAGCTTTGGGAAGCTTGTGAACTGAATAGCCAGTCCCTGACCCATTACCTTCAGTACCCATTTGTCTGTGGTGATGGCTTTGTATTCTTGAAAATAATGAGTCAGGTAGCCTCCTACTGGTGGAAGTTCCATGGCACCTGCACCAAGTCAGGGATTCTGTTTCTCTCATGGTTTAGGAACAGGTGCCTGCTTCTGCCTGCCACCTCTCCTGCCTCTGTCCCTTGTGGCACCCTTCTGAGGAGGATAATCATAAAGGGAACAGGGTTTCTGATAGTAGACCCTACTCCCTACCCCTGCCTCCCCTTCCATATGGTCCGAAGGAAGCAGAAACTGTTTCCTTCCAGGACAGGTATTTATATGTTGTTTTTTTATTCATTGACCTTTTTCATATAGGCTCCAGTAATTACCAAAGAGCCTTGGTTTTTGTGGCCTCTGAAAAGACAGTTGCTCATAGCCAAGCAAACCTCTTCAGAACTGTTGCATGCACTAACACTCTTAAGGCTGTGTCACATGAGTCCAGAGCAATATGAAGCTAATATTTTGTGGCTTCCAATGCATCCTCAGCAGTCTCTGCTAAGTCTTGTTGATATCAACACCCACCTTTTCATTAAAAGCCTGGACTGAGCCCCAGATGGCTTTTGGTACCATGGAGTGTATTCCATATATGCAGCCTGCTTTAATTGCTGGGTTGCTGAGGTGAACACTTTCTTTGATATATAGTCAAGTTTTCTAAAATATTTTTCAGAGGGTATTGCCACCAGCAAAACCTTTGATTTTTCACATGCAGCTGCTTACACAACTCCCTCATGATCAAAATTCAGCTCCCTAATTTCTTTTCCACTTTTTTATCAGTGCCAAGAGGTGAATTTGAATGTTCCAGAACTTTACTAGTGACTTTTTGAAGGGATTTGTTGACGGGTACTCTTTTATGAGGTTAGCCCCAGCATATTCATGAATTCTGCCTCCTTTGTATTCTCCACCATCTCAGTAGAGGGGATATCCAGAATCTCCACCAAATGTCTTACAAAAGAGGAATATGAGGTAAAATCTTCATTGACGCTGGGTGATAAAGCAAAGTCTTGTTCAGGGGTTGTCTCCAGTTCTATCAGTTTCCCTTCATCCTCTTCTTCTTCCTCCTCCAGCACAAGTCAAAAAATTACCTGAGGCTGGGGAGAGGTGCAGGAATAGTGGATAAGTTCCCCATGGGTTGAAAGGCCTGGAAAAACTGTTACATTTTACTAATGTCCTCAGCTGAGGACATAGCAGTCCATTCTATTGCTAGCTCCTGATCCCTTTTGGGTGAGGCACAGACAAATACTTTTCTTTATGTTTTTTCTTAGTTGGCGCTTATGGCAGCAAAGCATCTGTAGCCTTTTGCTTTTTGCCATCCTTAGTATGAGGTTCCCCAATACAGGACTCCCAGTGTTCTTTATCTGAGCCAGATGATGGCTTTGTAGCTTTTTCTGTCTCTTTGATCAGAGACTGCTATTTCTCTGTCACCTTTTGTTTATTTTAAGGAGAGGTACTTGAGGATGTACGCTTGCCACCATCTGAGGTTCTTCCCTCTATTTTTGTAGGTCTTTTAAGACACACGTTACGTTACTCTGTGACAAACTGAGACTCTCCAAGTTCTATACTTTTCTTTTAAATTTCTCAGCAGAATAATTTACACAATTCAAAGTTTTAATATTCATTTTCAGGGCCCAAGCAGTCAAAACAAAGGCTATAGTGGTTTGCCTTCTCCAAGATCTTTTTTTCAGAATTCTGAGTTTTAAAAACCTGTCATGCTTGTCCTTTTCTTAGGCTTTTTAGTTATGCAAATCAACTGAAAAACTGGTTATAACTGGTTCCTTAAACTGTTAAAAAGCACAAACCAAAAATATGGGTTACCACAACAGAATGGAAACCATGAAGAGAGACTTTACGCCACTTCCAGCAACTGATTGGGAATCAGAGAAAACTGTTAAAAATATAATAATAATAATATAATGTCTCTTAACTAATGTAATATATTAAACAACTAATTAAAAATTATAAGGAGTTTTTTTCTGAAATAATAAAACAATAAAGAACATAGCTGGTGGACTTAGCGAGGGCTTTGAGGCCACTGTTCTCTTCAGCAGAGAAAACAAAGCTGATGTTAGAACATTAGAGGGAGCATCCACACACAATATTTGAATACCGTTTTGATTCTCTCATCACCATTTAAAATTCACTAAGGCAAAATCTCCAGCTGGAGATGATGCAGTGTTTGTACGTCATCACTTATCAACTCATTTTTAGAAATGTTCCTTCAAGAGCTAAGGGAGAACACCAGATAAGGGGGCTTCTGGATTGGAACTTTTAATATAAATCTAAACTCAGATACTGAAGATTTATTGTTCATTTTGTCCAATCCTCTTGAGAGTGTAGTGGAATTGATAGTGGAAATCAGTCAGTCTCAGGCTGCAAAATTAACCATAATAAATCTAAGATTTTACTTATAATTTTTTTTCTAGTCTACAGGACAGCTCTCATTCATTTGATACAACTATTAAATATGACTAGATAGACTATCTTGGAATAAAATAAACAGCTTCAGTTGGAAAGATGTATCATTTTATTCACACAGTGTTGTTGGATAAGATCAAACCTAAATTACAAGGATAGAGGAGAAAATTAAAATTTCTGTTACGGAGAAAAATCTAGCTACTAAAATGGAAGCTATTTCTTTGATTTCATATTCTTTACAGGCATTACTAAATGAAATTCCTGAAACCTAGTTTAAATAAATAAATATATGCAAATAAATTATATCTGGAATTACAAACAAAAAAAACATGAATAGCATGAGCTAGACTGTTTACTGAAGGACATTGAGGGTTAGTCTGCCTTGATGTACAATTTTAGCATGTATCCTAGTTAGTGAAATTAGTATTAAATTGGACTTATAAATACCCAGTAAAATCAACAATTGAGGAACTCCTTATCATTACTATACAACTTTATCTACTAAGGGTACAGTAGTGAGACTGCAGAATGACCGTGACCTTTCTCATGGTATACTTTTATGCTGCTTGTTAGGTGCAGCATTGTGGAATACTCACACCTCAACCACCCACTTCCCACTTCAGTCTGCCTATCAGAATATCCTTCTCAAAAGGATAACATACTTGTATAGCATGCTGATGCCTATAGATGGATTTCAAATCCCAGACAAGAGTTCAAATTCTAACTTGGGTAGCAGCACTCAGTTTAGACTCCTAGATCTGTGGTAACAGACTATATGTGTCTGTCCATACTAACTGGTACACACAAGACAAAAGTGAGAAAGCAGTAAACCACTCAGCTGGAGCACTTACTTCTTTCTTACTTCTGTCTGTTTGTATTCCATGCATGTGCAAATTGAACCATTGTAGATTAAACGTAACTAAAATAAATTTGTGTCACTTCAGGTTGTGCATTTGAGAAAGAATTGGTGTCCTTGGGAGTGTCTAGTTGTCAGTTGCCCTGGTGGCACAGCTGGTAGCACAGCAGAATGGTGCTCTGAGTTGCCTGCCTTCTGTTTCCAGCTAGGGCACTTATTTCCTTCTCACTTCTATTTGTATTCTATACTGTATATATGCACACCACACCCTTGTGGATTAAATGTAACATCTAGTACACTAAACCTTAATGCTGTCATAAGCAAGTGCAAACATTTTCTAAAAATGTACACTGCAGCCTTCTTAGGAATAATTGCACTTATTTCTTTTCTCACGCTGAGTCATTTTTCACAGTTCATTTATACAGAGCTGGCCCATTGATGCAGCACTGGAGTTACTATTCATGAATCTGGTACCGCAGTTTTGGGAGAGATTCAAGTCATTGGAGGTCCAGTTTGTTACAGTGCGCTGTTGTCTATTCACCATTTTTGACCTCGTGGTTTTTCCCTCAATGTTATCACATAGAACCTAACTGAACTGCCCTTAAAAAATGTCGGACTGTAACTATAACAAAATGGACAGGTGTATGTAACACAGCATTTTACATACACAATCAGTGTGGAAAGCTTTTATAAACCCCTCGGAAGCTTCACTCTCAGGGTTTATATAGCATCCAGCATCTCAGGTGTATATAGAATGATGGTTGCACTCATCTACCAATGTATTCTTGTATTGTCTTGTACTGTACTGTACTGTATTGTATTGTATTGTATTGTATTTTATTGTGTTGTATTATGTTGCTAGGAAAAGCTCCACTGAACATTAAGCTCATTTGTGAATCATAGGGTTACAAGCTAAAATACAAGTTGGAAAAAAAAGTTATGCAATAAGTTAGAAACATAGAAATATAGAAATATATAAACATAGAAGTTGTCATCAGATAAGGACCTCTTGGTCCACTTAGTCTGCCTTACATTCCTTTCCTACTGTGCCACCGCAGACCCTACTCGATCTCTAGTTCTCTCCCCACACATTGCTTCTAAGGTCCCCTTGTGTCTATCCCATGCATGCTTGAATCATGTTACCATTTTAGCACCCACCACCTCTGCTGGAAGGCTGTTCCAGGTGTCCCCCACCCTCTCTGTGAAGAAGTATTTCCTAACATCTCCTCTGAGCCCCAGTTTCGTAGTGTGATCCTTTGTCCTGGAGCTTCTTTTTCTATATAAAATGTTACCTTCCTGTACCTTATTAATACCTGTGAGGTATTTGAACATTTCTATCATATCCCCCCTTTCCCTCCTTTCTTCTAGAGAATACATATTTAGTTCCTTTAGTCTTTCCTCATAGGGCTTTTGATATAAGCCCTGCACCATTTTGGTAGTTCCCCTTTTTACTCTGTCCACCCTGTCTATGTCTTTCTGGAGGTGGGGCCTCCAAAACTGGACACAGTGCTCGAGGTGGGGTCTTACCAGTGATCTATACAGGGGTAATATGACCTCCCTCTTTCTGTTGGTGATGCCCTCTCTATGCACCCAAGCATTCTGCTAGCTTTCCCCACTGCTTAGCTACCTTCAGGTCATCAGAAATGATTACCCCAGGTCCCTTTCCTGTTTTGTGGTTGCTAATACCGCCCCATTCAAGTGGTACATTGCCCCAGGTTTCTGTGCCCCAAGTGCATGATTTTGCACTTTTTTGCATTGAAACCAAACTACCATTCCCTTGACCATTTTTCCAGCTTTTTCAGATTGTCCCTCATTCTTCCCCCCTCCCACCCGCCATGTGTCCACTTAGTTGCATACTTTGTGTCATCCATGAACAGGCATACTCTCCCCTTCCAGTCCTTCAGCAACGTCACTGATAAAGACATTGAAGAGGACCAGGCCTAGTACTAACCCCTGTGGTACTCCACTGGTCACCTTGCCTTCTCCAGGGAGGACCCCATTTGTCACCACCCTCTTACTCCTATTGGTTAGCCAACTTTATACACAATTTACTACTTTTGGAACCACTCCTAGGTTGCCCAGCTTGCTCACCAGTCTTCTGTGTAAAACAGTGTCAAAGGCCTTACTGAAATCCAGATAGGCCACATCTACTGCAGACTATGTGAGAGGCCCATTGGCATCATGCATTTCTGCTTAAAGTTGAACCAGCATAATATTTTGTGGTGATTTGCATATACAGCCCATGATGCCTTGCATTAAGGGGGTATGTGTGATTTTGTATTTCTTCACATCTACTGCTCCTCCCTAATACAGTTCCCTGGTCAACCAGTCATAGAACTCAATCAGGTTTGTTTGGCAAGACCTCCCCTTGTGAAAGAAACCATGTTGCCTTGGATCCTGCAATCCACTGGTTACAAGGTATTCTCCAATCCTTTCCTTCAGTAGTGATTACATTACTTTACCTACTATCGAAGTCAGACTGGCTGGTCTGTAACTTCCTACCCCCTCCCTATTTCCACTTTTGTGTGGTAGGACCACATCTGCCTCCTCCATTTCTCCAGAACTGTCCCTGTTTCTAGTAACAGGTTGAACAGAGCTGTCAGAGGTACAGCCAGCACCTCCTTGAGCTCAGTCAGTATCCTAGGGTGCACCCTGTCAGGTCCCAATGCCTTGTCTACTTTTAATTGTGCCAGTTCCTTAAAGACTCTCCTCTGTAAAAGGACTACTGTCCACCTCCCTTCTTTTAATGCCCTTGTCCATTATCTTTGGCCCATCGCCTACCCTTCCCCCATAAATACTGAACAAAAGTAATTACTCAATAACATCTGCCGGGTAAACATATGAGCCAAGGCCCTTTTTCATATGCGACCCGAGACTGTAAAACAATCACAAGATGTTTTACAAAAAGATAACTTTTACATTCACTTAATACAAAAACACAAATACATGACATTTTAAACAAACAGTATAATACAATTATTTAAAATAGCAGCGACATTGCAAACTACTCAACAAGTGATGCTTCAGTTTCTTTTAGAATAAATTATGACTATATAAAGTTCTAAATTTATTTGGAAGATCATTCCAATATTTTGGAGCTTGGATTGAAAAAGCTTGAGCACCCATTTTAGTTTTAGTGATTTTTAAATTTAAACAAATAAGGGAATTTGATCTCAAATTTCTAGGAGCTTCCCTTACAGATATCAGAGAATACAAGGGGGAGAGATTTTTTTGTCTCAATACATTATCCGTTTTACAACAAAGAGAGTAAATGGAGCTTAAATTTGGTAGTAGGAACCCTGAAATTTGGTATAAAGTACAATGATGTGTACTATAAGGCAATCTATAAACAAATCTACAAATACCATGAAATGTTATTGTTAAATTATTTAACACATGTTTAGATAAAGTTGTAAACAAAAATGAATTATAATTCAGTTGTGAAAGTAGTATAACATTTAGTGAACATTTCTGATTTCAACAAATTCAAAAAATAACTAGATAAGTACATGCTTGGTAACAATTCTTGAATTCACCCTGCATGGTGTGGGGAGGTAGTCATGATGGGCTTCATGTCTCCTTCTCCCTTCCAGGACTGAATAGTAGCGAGAGATATAGATATGGATATAGATATAGATTCACTGGAAAAAAAACATCATTAATGCATCAGTTAGGCCTGTTGCAAAACAAAAGTAGGGACACTTGGCATTAGGGTTCCTAAGCCTAACCACCCCACCCCCACCCTGCACATAGCAACAGGCGTTGGGGGTGTGCCTTGGGGTCGTCAGCCCTACTAGTCACCCCATTCTGCTATACTGTACTCATCTCAGCTTATTTACTTATGGAATGGGGTGAGTGTTAGGGCTGATGACCTCAAGGCACACCCCAACACCTGCTGCTGTGTGTAGGTTGGGGATGGGGTGGTTAGGCTTGGAAACCCTAATGCCAAATTTCCCTGCTTTTGTTGTGGCAGCCCTAACTGATGCATTGATGAAGTTTTTTGAAAACATTTCTTGACTTTTTCAGACAGTTTGCTTGTATCCTTACTTTCCTGTGGGAGCGCAGGGCCCTCACTCACCATAACTGTCTTTATGTCACTTTGGGAGTGCAGGGCCCTCCATTCATTTTTATTTATCTTTATTTTGTTTATCTTGCTAACTGAAGAAACAAAATGGCGGACCCATGAAAAAGCATTTCCCTCCAACAGAGGATGACCCATCTGCAAAAATGAATTGGACTCCTGCAACACAGGATGACATGTCTGCAAAAAGGCATTAGGCTCCTACAACACAGGATGACCCTGTCTGTGAAAAGGGATTGGTTCCTATGACACAGAATCAATTTTAATGCTGAACATCTATTTTTTCCTATAGGAACTAATGGGAAACTTTCAAATTTAATAACTTTGGACTAGATTAATATTTTTTCACCAAACCTTCAAAAAGCACATATGTGAGGATGGCGCATAGCATGCCGCATAGGCCACCCTCAGTTATGCAGCCCCATTCCTTGACCCTGCCATAAAAAGACAATGTCCCTGCCCACAGCACAGATGTGGAAGTGAAAGCAGACTGCAGAGCAGAAGGAGGAATGATGGTGGAATGGGAGACATACACAGAGATGGGCATGCAGGGACATGTAGCCATGATGGTTGTGCATCCCCAGGGGCTCTATCACCAGTGCTGGCAGCAGAGGTGGCCACGCTACATGTGGCAGACATAGGTGGAAGGCCAGTCACATTATGAGGCTGAGACAGGGCCAGTGGAGGAGGGCACACTGCTGCAGGTCACAGTGCCATCCAGGGTAAGTGTGTGTTGCCTGTGTTGCACATAGCAAGTCGTTGAGCCTGGGGGATAGGAAGAGGGTGGGACATGTAGGGATTGCCAGTGTGCCACAGACCACCAGCATGCTGTGGTGGATACAGCGACAGCTGCAGCCCTGCATGGTCACCTCTGGTATTGCACACCACCACTGACTCACATGACTATGGCTCTACGGGTCACACTGACTTGGGTCTGGACCGGTGCAATGTCACCAGCATGTGTGCACTGGTTGGTGAAGACTCAAGCAGGGGGCAGCCAGGATGTCGTGCTGCATTCCTGGGTCAGGCCGGGGGGGTGTGGGTCCCCGGCCAGTCTCTGAGTGTGGACTGTCTCCTTTGTCTCCACAACACTACAGGGAACCTTTGCAGAGGATGGTACTCCTCTGCATGCCATGGCCCAGGAGGGCAGAGGGCACTGTGAACAACCCCAGCAGCGAGAACTCTGAGGATGAATGGTTGTACCGAAAGTGTCCAAGGAGTGGTGAGGATCCAGGGCTGTCATGGTGCCACTGGCGGAGGCCCCCCATGGGGATATCATTGGACTGAGTGTGGGTGGGGGGGCCTGCTGTTCATGTTGGTGGGGGGCATGGTGGTGGATAGGGGGATGTTGTGAGTTTATGGTGGGCTGTTGACATTCCTGGGGCTTGTACTCTATTGTGCTTTGCACTGATCTGATGAGTAAATGGCTGTTTTCATACCTCCATGTCTGTTCATTGTCTCACGTGTGTGGGCCTGTGTGTGGGCCTGTGTGTGTGTGTGTGTGTGTGTGTGTGTGCCCTGGTGGGTGAGTGTGGCTCTCTGGGGGGCTGTTGTCCTTTCCGCCCTTGCGGTGGGTATAGACATGCCCGGGGGGGGCTGCCCTACACCTGTGTTCACATGTGTGCATATGGGCATTGGCCATCTATGCCAACCCTGGTGGAAGCCTGTCAGCAGACAACATTGTGTGTCCCCTTGCCGTGTTGTCATGCCTTGCTGGGTGTGCACATCCACAGTAGTGCCACATTGTTGCGCCATGGTGAGGGTACCGCACATCCCTGTCTGGCACTGTGTCCACCTGTGTGCAGCAGGCTGCTCACACCTCCCCTGCATTGGCACGCCTCATCCTCCATGGGGCCATGTGCTGGCTGTGTCATGTGGTAGTCAGGTGCCGGCAGTGACACCCACGGGCACAGCTAGCCTCTCACATGTGGAGGTATCTGTACCATATTGGTGTGGTGTGTTCCTTCTGCTGGTGTATCCACTTATGCGGCAGCTTATGGCAACCCCTGGCCATGCGTATGTGTGCGCGGCCTGCGCACTGTGCATGGCATTCCTCCACATGTTTATGCATACACTGAGTGTGTTCAGATGCACCTGTTATGTGGCCACACTCCCATTCACACAGCATGCTACTGCCCTGCATGGATACACACTGTGGCTCTGCACGGTGTCTTGTGCGCTCATTGTGCATGCCGCCACTGGGTTGCACGCATGTCTGTGGCACGTATATGTGCAGATGCAGAATGCACATGCCCTACGCACACTGCACTGGCTTCATGCCTAGAGCCCAATAATAATAAGTAGTGCTGGTAGGCCATTGGGGAGGACACGTCCTACTGATGATGAGTTTACTATGTGTATAAATCTATGATTATGAGTTTGCTATATGTATACATCTAAACTTTTAGATGTATACATATAGTAGCTCAGATAAAAACATTTTATACAATCCATGTAGTGAAACGGCAACTCAAACAATAAAACCAGGGCTAAAGCAGAAATATACTCAAGAACAAGCAGATAGCTCAGTTTCACATGTACCAACTCACAACAGGAGGCCACTCAGTCAACAAACTTAAAGAAAGTGTGTATTGATGCAAAAACATTCAGCTGGTGAGGGAGGGTGCACTTTAGCATACTGCTGCTTTTATTTTCAATAAAGTTTATCTGGTACACTAACTGAGTGGCATCCTGTCGTGAGTCAATACATGTGGTGCTGAGCTGCTTGTTCATGAGATTTATACAATGGCTTTTGTGTCCACGCATATTGCATAGATATAGATATACTGTAGACATAGACAGAGACAAAGAAATAGACATAGACATAGCTATATAGATATGGGTATAGGTATAGCAGTAGCTATAGATATAGATTATACTGGCACAGTGTGGTGCCAGTATAGTTAGGCTTAAGTACAGTGTTAACCCCTAAATTTGCACCTTAATAACTTTAGTGGTGTTCAGTGACATTGCACCAAATATGGTATACATTTTCTGGGAGGAAAGTTCTCAGGATGTGCAAAGTTTTGTGGTGGTAGCTTTATTACACATTTTTGCTGTCACATGCAGCATAGATGGTACTGAATTTTTTTCTGAAACTTTTAAGGTAGAAGGGGCTTATGTCAAGGTAGTGCCTTTTGAAGGTTTCATGAAAAAATATTAATCAGTTCCAGAGTTATAAGGTAACTAAAGCATGGCATAGCAGGGGAACCACAGCAACAAAAACTCTAACCTAGGGACTGGTTTTTTTTTTGTCTTTTTGTACAGGAGCTGCAATTCATGAATTGAAATGCCAGAGTAGTGCTGGCAGAGAAGGCGGGACAAAGAAGCCATGGGACCAGTCTGGGCTGAGCAGGAAACCCTATAACTAATTATAAAAGCACTTCCTCTAATGTGTCCCAGCACATTTGTGTCCCAGCAAGTGAGTGGAACAGCGAAAGAGTGAAACAAGTATAAGACTGGCATCTTAGGCATCGGCAGGCATCAGCAGAAGGAAGCAGAGAAGTGGAAGACTCTGCTGGTTGATTAAGGTAAAGCACCTGTTTACTCCTGTTGTTACATTCACTGCCAGGATGGGTGAAGGATAAAGAGTACACCAAAATTAGGAATAGGAGAAACACCCTTCACAAATGCACTCAGCAGATCAGGCCCTCTGCTCCCACTGTGCCAACCTCCGAGCACAGTAATGTGAACAGATAACAGACAGGGTAACCCTCCTGTCTGCTTGTGGGTCCAAATCACCTTTAGTCTCAAGTTCTGGGGGGATTCAAACTGCGAACCTAATGCTTGCATACCCAAATGTACAGGCTCAGATAATATTCTCTTTGGGGCAATGCAATATATCTTTCCCCTTAGGACACCTAACCAGGTATCCAAAATGAGCCCTTTAAAACTCTATAAAAGACCTTAGGTATATTCTTACCTTTTCCCAGTTTAGTAACACCATCAAGCTTTTGAACAGTTGTCAAACTTAACCATCTATAGGTCACATGCAAAAAAAGAACTTGCAGACACCCAGGCAGTCTTTTAAATAAAAGATTTACTAAAATTGATAAAAAATATGTAGTATGTAAACACAGAACACTATATCCTTCTTCTCAATTTACCAGTCTGGATTTAGGAAATCACACTCCACCATCACCTCCCTTCTTCAGCTCACTGACACCATCCTCACAGGCATGGATAATGGGCACACCACTTCAGCCATCTTTGTCGACCTTGAAAAAGCCTTCGACACTGTCTCACATGCCCTCCTACTATCCAAGCTCTCCCTTGCCGGACTCTCAGGAGCTTCCAACAGCTGGTTCCACTCCAACCTGGTGGGCAGGTCACAATCAGTAAGAATTGGCTCTCACACTTCGGTCCCCCTCCAGGTCACCACAGGGGTCCCCCAAGGCTCGGTCCTCGGCCCAATACTGTTTTCCATCTTCCTTGATGACCTGCCCTCGGCCTGTCCACATACATCCATTCACATGTACGCAGATGACACAGTACTGTATGCATCAAGTCCCAACTCCTCTGAAGTGACTTCCAGACTCCAGCAGGACTTCAATAATGTCCAGCTCTGATTTAGCTCAAATCAACTTTTTCTTAATCCCAAGAAAACGGTCTCCCTAACCTTCAGCACGAAGTAGAGACTCTCTTGTCTCCCCTCCATCCCCACCTTCCACACCATTGATGGGATTCCCCTGGAGGCTCGTACCTCATTCAGGTACCTTGGGGTCTGGCTCAACCAGCACCTCAAGTTTTCTGCACATATAGACGTGATCCACAAGAAACTGCACCCCAAGCTTGGCATCCTATATCAAAACAGGGCCTGCATCCCTCTGCCAACTCACAAGGCAATTGTACAGAAAATGATCCTCCCAATATTTGATTTTGGGGATGCAGTCAACAGTGTTGCTCCCAAGTCCTCCCAAGCCAGATTGAATCCTCTTTTTCACTCCTTCTGTTGCTTTGTCTTGGACTGCCCCCCCAACCCATTACTGTGTTCTCTTCGGGTCCTTGGATCTCCCATCACTTCATGATCAGAGACAGGCCCACTGTGCTAGGATGACAGTGAAATTCTGGGCCCTGTCCCTTCCCCCTTACCTCATGGCAGCCCTAACAACTCACCCCCACCTGCGTACTCACTCAGGAACACTGACCCTCGGCTTCTCTATGTCCCACAAATGCCCTCCACTACAGGCCAGGCTGCCTTCAAATTCCACATGCCTAAACTATGGAACTCCTTGACAGTAGACATTCAACACACCACTAACATTCAGCACCTCTACTCTCTCCTCAAGGCACATTTCTCCACCACCTGCACTTGCACCTAGCACCACTGGGGCCAAATGTCTTGCTCTTCTACAAAATCGTGACCATTTAATTGAGTTGCACACTGGCTCCATACTAAGCATTCACTGACCTCTACCCTCAGTTGTTTAATGTGTAAGTAAATGTCCTCTGTTGGCTGCGCATAGCTGCTGTACTTACATGTGTTCTCTGTTTTTATCTCTATTGTATACTTCTCCTCTACCCCCTTCTCCAGGACGCATCTGGAATCGAGCGTTATTCTGCTCAGTATGCCTTCCTGGTAAAACTTTTAAATAAATAAACATCAAGAAGCATACGATCACTTAAAAGAAAACAAAGAAACTACAGACAAACTCCTACCAACATACAGTTAGATAATTTTCTATCTAATGTATTACCTCTAAGTGCTTATTAGGGAGCTCTGTCTTTCTAGCGCGTCCCAAGATGGAATATGACAACAAAGTTCAGACACGGTATTCAGTTTAAAACTCTGTGTCTCCAGACCCTTTCTATGAGTCATCTAGCTCCTCCTTTTAGAACCAAAAAATACAAACATGATTTCCTGTCAGGAGATATTTTAAATAATGTGACTTCAGCAAAAACTAATTTCCCAAATTATGACAGTCTCTAATCAAGCCTTTCCTTTGAACTGGTGGCTGATTTCTTATTTTCCCAAGGAACATCAAAGGTTTTTGCAACTCTGCCATACGTCACTTAGGTACGAATATAGCCAACAAGAATCAGCTAAGTTATGTCCTGTCCTGTAATGAAAGCTTAATCTGGTTCAAGGTCAGTTGGCATTCATCTGTATCCCCTTCCCCTGGGTTGTGCCTGAAAATAGGCAGGATTTGTCTAGTGCACTTACCCAGTCAACAAAAGCTAAATAAATAAAATAAAATAAAATAAATAAATAAATGCATATTTAGCTTCCCAACTTTAGAGGCAGCAACAGGTTATAAAACGGCCATAAAATGCAAGTTCTCAAAGAAGTTAATTCAATTACAGAGATCTTCTGGTCAGTTCCTGTAACTGAAACCTGGGGGGGGGCACCCATGGCACAGCTGCCTTATGTGAGACAATCACATACTATATTTTTATATTATAAATAGCATAGAACAATCATAACCAGCTGACCAAGCGTCACAATCCTCCCCACCTATACTGACTTTGGGGGCTCTATCCCCTGCATGGGATGAGCTTCCCAAGTCAGTTCACTCCTCATATAGACGGGATAAGCCATCTACATTCTGATTGGTCGCTCCAGCCCTATGTAAGATCGGCATGTCATACCCTTGCAAAGCAAGACTCCATCTTAATAGTCTACCACTAGTTTTTCCCATTTGTGTCAGCCAAACCAGGGGGTTGTGGTCAGTTTGTACCTCAAAATGCTGCCCATATAAGTATGGCTCTAGCTTCTTTAGGGCCCACACTATGGCAAGACACTCCTTTTCCACAGTACAGTCAGCCTGCTCCCTGGGAAGTAACTGTGTACTCAGGTACACTACAGGGTGTTCTTTCCCTTGGTTGGATGTCTGACTCAGTACTACCCGAATACCCACATCTGAGGCATCAGTCTGGACTATAAAGGGTATGCTATAGTCAGGACTTGTCAATACAGGAGCACTGCACAGTGCCTCCTTCAGTCTGGTAAAGGCTTTTTCACAGGCTGGTTCCCAGGTAATTTTATTAGGCATCTTTTTCTTTACCAGGTCAGATAGGGGAGCACCCAGGGCACTGTAATTGGGTACAAATTTCCTATAGTACCCCACTGCCCCTAGAAAGCTCCTGACCTGCTTCTGCATTTCTGATCTGGGTCATGCCTTGACCATCTCTATTTTTACTTGGTTAGGATGGAGCTGTCCTTGGCCTACAACATGCCGGCAGTATGCCACTTCAGCCATGGCCACCTGGCACTTCTCAGCCTTGACATTGAGCCCGGCCCTCTGTATCCTGCCCAGCACTTCCCTAAGGTGGGACAGGTGTTCCTCCCAGCTGGCACTAAAGATGGCAATGTCATCCAGGTATGCCACGGCGTACTCCTTAGCACCATTCAACAATTGGTTCACCAACCTTTGGAAAGTGGCCGGGGCATTCTTCATTCTGAAAGACATTACTTTAAATTATAAAATGGCAGGGTAAAATCATGTAATCTGATTGGCTCTGATTTATGTGTCAAATATGGTTTACACAGTTAAAAAAAAAGGTCTGCTCAGCAGTGAAGAGTCTGCAACACAGATCAATGGGCATTTGGAACACAGGTATTTCAGATAGCCCCCTACTGCCAGAACTGATCTCCCACCACAAACATGGCTGCTACCTTTACACTGTAAAAAAAACTTCAACTGGGCCCCAAAAATGAAACTACTGTAAATAAAAAAATAAAACAAATGAATTAAATGCTGTTTTCCTGATTATCACACATTCCGTACATGCATAAACAAATTAGAAACAATAACTATTCTTTATAGTTTTCACTACAACTGTTTCTTTGCTGACAGTGAAAAATCCCCCTTCTGTCTTTACCTGCTCATCAGGGAACTCTCTTCTTCTTGCCCTGACAGTGAGGTAACTGAGTCTCTGGCTAAAACAAAGGCATTTGTTGTCTGTGTGAACAGTGTGTTGGGAGAGAAACATTCTACCAGTGGAACTGAGCAGAATTTTGAATCCATATATTCCATGGTAAACATTTCATGATAAATATTCCATATCTTGAATGTGGAGAAAAAACAGAAAAATAAAACAGGAAGAAGAAAGTAGGCAACAGTACAATTACATCATCAATGACATCACTTGCAGTGGGTGGAAGGATTATTTTATCACAAATGCACAAAGTAAATCTATTTTTCTACATATAAACATGCTTTTCCCAATAGTCAAAAGTAAAAAAAAAGGAGTCAATGTTATAAGCACAATAAGGCACTCAGGGGTGTGTGTAAGCCATATTTTAAAGCACGGCCAGCAGCTGAAGACACTCGGTTGTTGGCCTCACTTCTCCCCTGGCCATGCTGTAAAATATAGTTTACACACACCTCTTTGTGCCTTGTTGCTTACTTCAAATAAGCCTATCGGAGTGATGAAGGCCGATCTCTCCCTAGCTCTGCCAGTTAACTCTACCTGCCAATACCCCTTTGTCAGGTCAAAAGTCATAAGGTATGTCACCCCTCCCAACTTGTCCAGGAGTTCATCCGTCTGGGGCATCGGGTGGGTGTCTGACTTCTTGACTGCATTCAGTCCACGATAGTCCACACAGAAACGAGTAGAGCCATCTGGCTTGGGCACAAGGACTATGGGTGAGGCCCAGGGGCTGTGGGATCTCTGGATTACCCCTAAATCAGCATCTCCTCCACCTCCCTCCTAATGTCCTTTTGGACAGCCTCTGACACCCGGTATGCTGTCTGCCGTATGGGCGTCTGTGTCCTTGTCTCCACATCATGTGCCGCTAAGGGGGTTAGTCCAGGTCTGGCGCTAAACAATGGGGCAAAGTCTGTTAAAACCTCCCTTACTTCCTGGATCTTGTCCAGGGCCAGCTGAGGTGACAGTTTAACCGCCTCCACAGAGGACTCCCATTTGCTTTCTTCCAGCAAGTCCAGAAGGGTGTCTCCTTTGTCAGTCCCCTCCGCAGGACTGCATTCTGCAAACACCACGTCAGCCCTATTAGCATATAGCTTCATTATATTGACATAGTTTATCCTTTCTGTATGTCTTCTGTCAGGTAACTCTGTGATATAGTACACATCATTTACTTTTCTAACTACTTTGTATGGTCCTGCCCACTCAGTCTGCAACTTGTCTTTCTGGACCAGAATAAGGACCATGACTTCTTGACCCACCATGTACGAGCGAGCTCTGGCTCTGCAGTCATACCACACTTTTTGTTTCTGTTGGGCAGCTGCCAGGTTGCTCTGGGCTGTCCCCATAAGCTCCTTCAGCCTTTCCCTAAATCTAAGGACATAATACACTATGAGAGTGCCCTGGGTGGCATGCTTGCCTTCCCAGTGCTACCGGATCAAGTCTAGGGGCCCACATACCCGGTGTCCATACAAGAGTTCAAAGGGGGACAATCCTGTTGACTCTTGGGGCACCCCCCTGTATGCAAACAACAGGTGGTGAAGGTATTTCTCCCAGTCTCTCCAATGCTGTTCAGCAAATGCTTGGAGCATTGACTTCAGGGTACCATTAAATCTTTCCACAAGCCCATTGACTTGCGGGTGATAAGGTGTCGGGTGCCTCTGCACCACCCCACACTTCTCCCACAAACATTTCATCAGGTCCGACATGAAGGAACCCCCTCAATTGGTGATAACCTCCTGCGGAAACCTAACATGGGAGAAAATCCCAAGTAAGGCATCTGCCACTTTGTCTGTCCTCAGTGAGGATAGGGTGACTGCCTCTAGATAATGGGTGGAATAATCCACCACAGTCAGGATGAACCTCTTCCTGGAGGAGCTGGGGGTATTTAAAGGCCCCACAATATCCAATTCCACCATGGAATCAGGGCTGCTTTGGTTTTCTTACCTGCCTTCCCTATTTCTTGGAACCGGTGACAAGACCTGCAATACTCCTTCACCTGCTTGGTGAAGTTGGGCCAATAGAAATTCTGGGCCAAACACTATGTAGTTGTACCAGAATGAGGATTTAAAACAGACAATTCCTTTAGGTGTTCTATTTCACTCTGTCCTTTCTCCTCTTTTTTTCTGACTATCCTTTTCCCTATCAGGGTGGCTAACCTGATATCTATTTTTTTTCTTTTCTATCCCCTATATGTTAAAATGCATGTGTTCCCATTTAAAAGCAGCTCCTGAAAAATATAACTGGTGCCTTAAAGAAAGAGCAGTGGTTCCCTGTTGCTGCAAGCAGTATGTTGAATTTGGTCCCAGCTGTGCGATCACAATGTGCGCACATTCACACATTCGCACGATCGCACATTCGTGCTGGCAATCGTGTGCACGATCATGAAGGAAAAATGGGGAGAATAAGAAATGATTGTTTAACCACCAGGAGTGGTTTCTTATAAAGAGGACATAGCTCTAAAGTGGAAAAATTGATGCAGAGTTCCAAAGAATGTACAAAATGTGCCCCTGTTGTTTCATGCTCCTGTGTCTTGCAGCAGTGTGTAGACTGAGCTAACTTAGTAGGGGAATACAGAAAACACTCTTAGAAAGAAATGAAGGGAGTTTAAGCATATAAAGCCCTATGATGCCCATATAAAGAAATGATGCATGTATCAGGTACAGCAAAGAAGCGAGCTTTGCTGTCAAACAAAACAGAGCTGAAAATGAAATGGGAGCCGACGGCTGAAAGTTTTCAGTCAACAGCTGTTTTGCAAAGCTAAGTATGGTACAGAAAAAGTTGTTTCTCAAGTAAAAAAGAAAGTATTTGTATAAATTACAAGCAGTTATTGTTTCTAGCTATAAAGAAATGTATGCCCTGGAAATTGTCTTCTGTTTTGTATGTTTTCTTTAAAAAAGGTTTATTTCTTTTAAAAAAGCAGTAGGTTCCTAGTGCTTTCGAGAGTAAACAGATAAGGAGCGCGCCCTTTTCTGCTTACATTTTTCAAGCCTAGTGATACCTACTGAATATCTTTCTTCTGGTTTAAAATATTACGAGTCAGAAATAAAAGATAAAAGGGTCATAACCTAGTGATGTTTCCAGAGGTCCTGCTATAGGGCTGGCAGCCCCTCAACTGACTGTATTTATGGGAGAAGCGGTCAGTGACGTCACAGTAGGGGAGGAGTCAGCTCCCAAGTGTGATGTCATGCCCCTGTAATTAAGGTTTTATTTAGCCTTTTTCTTCAGAATAGAGACTCCTTAAGAGCCTGTATGGTGGACATAGAGAATAGCATTAAGCTAGGCAGGCTAGGACATTGTTTTATGAAATGTAGAGGTTTAAAATAAAGTGTCCCTGCTAATTGATGTTGTCACCTGATCTCTGATGTCATGTCAGGCTGCCATAAAAGGATGTCCACCAGAGGGCAAGAGAAATAGATAGGAGAGAGAGAGAGAGAGAGAGAGTATGGAAGATGGTCAGTTGCTTTCTGATCAGAGACTGAGCAAGAGCTAAGAAGAGCGGAGTGTGGAGGTTTACACACTGTCAAGAAGGAAGATCTCAGGAATTCTTTTGATTTTGATGCTTAACTCTTTGTGTCCAAGCCACCGCCTGGAGTCGTCAGATCAATTTCCTTAGTGTCTCCGAGGACGACTCCAGATATCAGCTGAATGGTCCCTGTGTACCTTTGCGATGTCTGGAGACGTCGGTAAAATATTTTAATATTACTTGCCAGCCAATCCAGACATGGCTTATTAACCCTCTTTAGATGATACTTAACATGTTAAGTCTCTTGGGATTGGCTGGCAAGTGTAGGGGTCCTATTTGAAAATCTCTAGAAAACCCATTTGTATTGCTGGCGTCCCTCACTTTGCTACTAGCATTGCGATACTGCAGTATTCGTGTTTGAATTGACGGTCTTTAATTGCTGTGCATACCGATTTTGCCCAACAGTCAGTTTCAGGTTTGTGATCTTTTAAATTGTTTATTTAGTTGCTGTGCAGTGTTATTCTATGTTTTTGTGTTTATTGGAGCCACGTCACAGAGAATCTGAAAAAGCAGAACCGAGAAGCTGGCAAAGCTGATTTATGGCTTCTCAGTCTCCTGTTTTTTTTTTGTTTTGTTTAGGTTGCCCTGTGTATGGGCATAGCATTCTTTTTTGTGGCATTCTGCCGAGAACACTAGTACCCCGAGCACGAGTACCCTGAGAGCCATGTTAGTCAGAAGCCAAAAACATGGCTCCCATTCTTGCCTCCCAGAAATTTTTTTCATTCCTGTCTGCCTGGTGTTTTATTGCCTCCTGGAACTAAAGAAGGTAGTGTGCTTTCAATTGTGGTGCATGCAAGCTGGAAAAACGCTGAACTGAGAAGCTGGAAAAGCTGAATTACGGCTTCTCGGTCACTTCAGTATTTATTTCTTTTTGTTTCATGCCAGTTGTCTGTAAATCATTTCAAAACGAGGAACGATTCTATTTTCTGCCAGATTCTTGCTGCCTTGCTGTGTACTGCAGATATGTATGGGCCCCAGCCAAACTCCCCATTATTTTTTGGTTATTTTGAGCTAAACGGGGTTGTCTTTGTGGCTATCCTGGCTGTCTGGTATGGATGTCGTCTGCAGGTAAGGGTATTTGTGGATTCATTCACCAAGTCATTGCTGTGTGTGTCTTTCCTTTTGGATCGGTGTTGGTTTTGAATTACAGGTGGTTGCAAGCTGAAAAAGTGGTGTCTCGGAGAGTGTAGGGAGGAGAACACCAAGGAAGATTTTTCTTGTATTGTGCAACCCATTTCATGGTATGGTGCTGTGTGTTTGCTGGTCTGATGGGAGAGATGGTGGGAGACCCCGACAACAGGCACCATCACACAAAATGGAGTCTCATGGTCTCCGACCTGCAGCTATCACAGGCCACCAGGGAATCTTCCTCAGGGAATCAGGGAATACATTTTGTGGGATGGCGCCATATGTTTGAAGGTTGGATGGAGGACCCTGATAGCATAGTAACCATTTTGTGTGTTGGCGTCAGGTCTCGGGGGGGCACCCAGACAACAGGCATTGCTGTTTGTGGGATGGTGGCAGGTGACGCAAAGCCCAGCACCATCCAACAAAGAGCAGTACTTGTTTTCTGGGTGACCCCCCCGAGACCTGATGCCAGCACACAAAATGGTTGCTATGCTATCAGGGTGCTCCATCCCACCTTCAAACACCAGGCACCATCACACAAAATGGATTCCCTGGAGTCTCATGGCCTCTGACCTGTGGCTAGCTGTTTGCAAAAGAGATGTGATGTAAACCGAATGCCATTTTGTGTTGCCGGGCATTGGGAGGTGGGGAAAGGGACCACTGAACACCATGGGAAATGCAGTCAGATTTGTTAGTGGATACCATTGCTGTGGAGACCACAGGCCACCAGGGAATCCATTTTGTGGGATGACGCCATATGTTTGACGGTTGGATGGAGGACCCTGATAGCACAGTAACCATTTTGTGTGCTGGCGTCAGGTCTCTGGGGGGCACCCAGACAACAGGCGTCGCTGTTTGTGGGATGGTGGTGGGTGACGCAAGGCCCGGCACCATCCAACACAGAGCAGTACCTGTTTTCTGGGTGACCCCCCCTGCGACCTGACACCAGCACACAAAATGATGGCTATGCTGTCAGGGTGCTCCACACCACCTTCAAACACCAGGCACCATCACACAAAATGGATTCCCTGGAGTCTCGTGGTCTCCGACCTGCGGCTAGCTGTTTGCAAAAGAGATGTGATGTAAACTGAATGCCATTTTGTGTTGTTGCTGGGCATTGGGAGGTGGGGAGAGGGACCACTGAACACTGTGGGAAATGCTGTCGGATTTGTTAGTGGATACTGTAGCTGTGGAGGCCACAGACCACCAGGGAATCCATTTTGTGGGATGGCGCCATATGTTTGACGGTTGGATGGAGGACCCTGACAGCATAGTATCCATTTTGTGTGCTGGCATCAGGTCTCGGGGGGTGAGGGGCACCCAGACAACAGTCATTGCTGTTTGTGGGATGGTGGCGGGTGACGCAAGGCCCGGCACCATCCAACAAAGAGCAGTACCTGTTTTCTGGGTGACCCCTCCAAGACCTGACACCAGCACACAAAATGATGGCTATGCTGTCAGGGTGCTCCATCCCACAAACACCAGGCACCATCACACAAAATGGATTCCCTGGAGTCTCGTGGTCTCCGACCTGCGGCTAGCTGTTTGCAAAAGAGATGTGATGTAAACTGAATGCCATTTTGTGTTGTTGCCGGGCATTGGGAGGTGGGGAGAGAGACCACTGAACACCATGGGAAACGCTGTCGGATTTGTTAGTGGATACCATTGCTGTGGAGACCACAGGCCACCAGGGAATCCATTTTGTGGGATGACGCCATATGTTTGATGGTTGGATGGCGGACCCTGGTAGCACAGTAACCATTTTGTGTGCTGGTGTCAGGTCTCCGGGAGAGAGAGAGAGAAAGACCGTTGACCGAGAGACAGAGAGAGAGACCATCGACCGAGAGAGAGAGAGAGAGAGAGAGACCATTAACCGAGAGAGAGAGAGAGACCGTCGACCGAGAGAGCGAGAGAGAGAGAGACTGACCGAGAGAGAGAGAGACCATCGACCAAGAGAGAGAGAGAGAGAGACCGTCGACCGAGAGAGAGAGAGACCGTCAACCGAGAGAAAGAGAGAGAGACTGTCGACTGAGAGAAAGAGAGAGAGAGAGACCATCGACCAAGAGAGAGAGAGAGACCGACGGAGAGAGAGAGAGACCATCAACCGAGAGAGAGACTGTCGACTGAGAGAGAGAGAGAGAGAGACCGTCGACCGAGAGAGAGAGAGAGAGAGACCATCGAACGAGAGAGTGAGAGAGACCGTCGACCAAGAGAGAGAGAGACCGTCGACCGAGAGAGAGAGAGAGACCATCAACCGAGAGAGAGACTGTCGACTGAGAGAGAGAGAGAGAGAGACCATCGACCGAGAGAGAGAGAGAGAGACCATCGACCGAGAGAGAGAGAGAGACCGTCGACCGAGAGAGAGAGAGAGAGACCGACCGAGAGAGAGAGAGAGACCGCCGACTGAGAGAGAGAGAGAGAGACCGTCGACTGAGAGAGAGAGAGAGAGATACCGTCGACTGAGAGAGAGAGAGACCATCGACCGAGAGAGAGAGAGAGAGAGAGAGACCAACCGAGAGAGAGAGAGAGAGAGAGAGACCGTCGACCGAGAGAGAGAGTGACCGTCGACTGAGAGAGAGAGAGAGACCGCCAACCGAGAGAGAGAGAGAGCCCAGTGAGCGAGAGAGAGAGAGAGAGACCGTTGACCAAGAGAGAGAGACCGTCGACCGAGAGAGACAGAGAGACCGACAGAGAAATAGCGGAGGAGAAAGAGCACTGGACTTGATGTACACCATGGTGGAAGTGAGAAAGTAGATAAAAAGGTTTGTAAGAAGGGAGTACAGCATGTGTAATGTAAAAGTTGCTGAGATAGGTATTGTTACTGATTTGTGGAATAAACTTTGTGAAATGCGCAAAAGAAAGTCACAGAGATGCAGTTTCATAGGCGGGAAATGTTTTTTTTGCCGTTGTTGGTGAAAGTAGGTTAGGCCTGTTGGTGTTTCAGTCATAATGCAGTGACATGCCAGTCATTGAATGGGCTGCGCCAAATGAAAATGAAAAAGACTAAGCTAAAAGAGGGCTGGTGAGTGAAAGTTAAAGGGGAAAAGTGACGAAACGTTATTTTGGAGTTGATGGTTGGTGAGAGAAAAGAGGGTGTGTTCAGAAAGAGTTGCGAGTGTGGCTTCACACAGCGGATGACAGTGTGAGGATTATTTCACTCACCAGACCAAGGGGACCAACTGAAAGTGCTAGTGGAGGGCTGAAACTTGCATTCCTTTGGGAGTCAGCCATCACCTCATTATAATTGAAGTGCTTTCTTTTCCTTTTGTTCAGTCCGGAACTGCTGTCACCTGCCGTTATGTTTGATGAGCATAGCAGTGCTCTGCCTGACTGCGCACATATCTGTAATGGCCACCCACTACATCATCTGTTAGTGTACTGACAGTGTTTTCATTGAGCGATTGCAATGATGATGTGGTGGTGTGGTGCCATAGGGGCTGATGTGTCGGTTGGCAGACAGAGAACTGTTATGACCGAACGGATCAAAAGGAATACAAAACAAAACTTCAGAAATAAAGAGTGACAAGTGACTATGCCAGTGTGCCTGTTTGTCTCCAGTACCACTTTCAGTACAACTTATGTGGAGTGGAGGTTTTAGCTCAGTATTTTTTATTTTCATTTGGCTGCCTCATTGGATGTTCTGTGTTTCGCGCTGTCCATTGTGATACCAAGAGGTGTCGGTGTGGCTGAGTTGGTAGCTCATGCACCTCTGGGCCAGAGGGTCGTGGGTTCTCGTCCCACACCGGGATTGGACTTGCACTTAAAAACGATCATTCTTCAAGTGCAGTATTGGGGGGCAGGGTGCAGTGCTGCTGAGGTGTGCCATCGTTCAGATGAGACATTAAACCGAGGTCCCTTCTACCCATCATGGTGGGTGTCCAGGTGGAATTAAAAGAACCAAGGGCACTCTTTGCAAAGAGTCAGGAACATTCCTGGTGTCATGGCCAACAGTCCCCTTCCCATAAAACTGGTTCATGCAATTGTCCAGGCTGTGGATGGGTAATGTGCCTTATGGCCACCACTACACATTCAGTCACGTCACTACTAGTCTAACATTGCTTGTAAAGTGCTTTGGGATACACTGTGTATGAAAAGCACTATATAAATGCTGATTCTTCTCTCTTTGTGCATGGCGCTGAATATGTGGTTGACGCAAAGTCCTGCCCGGGGAGGATGAAAACTGGAAGACACCAACAGACCATGTTCCCAATCACCCACGGCCACAGCAGCTGCCATGGATGGAGTGGAGATGCACACAGAGGTGGTGGTCGGTACAGTGGAGCATGACTGGGAAACATGGAGGAGAAAGGGCACTGGACTTGATGGACACCCTGGCACATTGGCTGTTCTGTGTTTTGCGCTGTCCTTTGCACTGCACATTGGTTGAAACAAAGTCCTACCCTACCCGGGAAGAAAGAAGAATGGAAGAAAATACGAAGACATGCAAGATGGAGCATCACCTTCAGCTACAGCTGCTGCAGTGCATGGAGTGGAGAGACATGCAGAGGTGGTGGTCCTGCATTTATGTGAAGGTGGCAGTTGAGTGGAACACAGCGAGTGAACAGCAGAGGACCACAGAAGACGACAAATTTGCCACAGAGGACTACAGGAGCACAGCTAGAGGACTTTGTAAATGCAAATATCTGACACAGACTACAGACAATCGGTTGTAACTAACTTTTTATTTTCTCATCGCAGGACGGCAAAGACAGCAGGGTAGAGGTAGGACATTTTTTCTTTTTCCTTTTATTAAAATGACACAGTGCAGAGGATGAAAATACTTTATTTACAGAAGGATAACACAGACGAGAGGATGGAACTACTTTATTTACAGAAAGATGACAGACAACAGAGGAGAGGGTGGAACGACACCAGGTGAGGATGTTGAAAGCGCTTCAGTGCAGTGACATCATCATGGGACGCCATCTGAAAAGGTAAGAAAAATGAAATTGTGGTGATTGTAATAATTTTGTCAACATAACATTTATTGACGTTCTGTTTTCTGTGGTGCGAATTTATGGGCATTGTACCGGTCAACATGGGTGCTGCCGTGCACATGTTTTCAGTATGTGTTGTGATGTGCTCATTTCTACATGTGGTGTATGAAAGAGTGTGCCACCGCACCTTCTGATATTTGGGACTAAACTGTGTTGAATGTCATTGCATATGTTGGTGCGATAGACAGACATGAAAGATTGGTCTTTGTACCAAAGGACTAAAGGGGTATATGATGGCTAAGGGTGTGATGCAGAATATATCTGAATGCTTGGCAAGTGAGCTGGTGGAATAGCATGAACGAATGATGGAGCGAGCGATGACACCTAATGAGTTGCCTTGAGTTCACTTGCAACGCAGTTCAGATCTAGTCTATATCATACACCTGCCCATTACAGTGCTTTCTACACAATAGGAGTGTTTTGTACTGGGTTTTGGTAGTAATCAGTAATACATGGAGAATTACAGTGTGATATGTGGAGATATCTGGAGACATTGCAACATCTGGAGTTTTCATACTGCAGTGAGAATACTTTTTCTGCTCACTCCTATTGTATAATAACTGCTTTTAGTTTCAGAAAACTGAATTTGTTTTTCTAGTAGTACAAAACAAAATTGATTATAACTGAATGCTTAGACTCGTTAGCAAGGTTATTTGTGCTGAAGAAGTTATCTGATGATGCTTTGTCTTTCGCATATAAATGAAAAGTTATGCACATTTGTTTGCGGTGCTGTGTGTGTGCGCGCGCGCGAGAGTGTGTGTGTGTGTGCGTGTGTGTGTGTGTGTCTGACAGTTGTCTGTCAAGAGTCACCTAAGCAGCTTGAATAAAATGCACTTTTTTGCCACTTCAGCAGGTATAAAAAAAAAACGTATATATTGCAATTGATTGTGTAGCACTGTTGGAAAGGCAATTTTGTGCTAAACAACTTTCATGCTGATACTTTCTGTGTATCATGTATACTTTAGGAGCTATTTACATTTGTTTATGGTATGGTGTGAATGGCTAACATTTTTTCCATCAAGACTCACCTAAGCAGCTTTAATAAAATGCACTTTTTTGACACTTCAACAGCATAAAAAAAATACCGTATTGATTACAATTGATCGCATAGCATCGTTGGAAAGGCAATTTTGTGCTGATCATCTTTCATGCTGATACTTTGTGTGTATCATGTATACTTTTGGAGTTATGTGCATTTGTTTATGATATGGTGTGTGTGGTTGAGATTCATCCTCAAATCTAACCAAACCACCTTGACAAAATGGGAAAATTATGTTTCATGGTAAAAAGATATATTTTTTTAACAAACATAATAGTAAAACACCATCTAATGTATGCATGCTTATTTTTGTGTTGATATTTGACATATTTTCCAATAAAAAATTGCTTATGTTGCCTTTTTTTAGTGACATTTTTTTTTTTTTTTGACGGTTTTGACCAGCGTAGAAAAAAAGTAAATTACTTATTATTACATGCATACCACCATTGGAAAGACAATTATGTGCTGAATAACTCTGCCACTCATACTTTGTGTCTAGCATGTACGGTTATTGAGCTATTAGCATTTGTTTGCGACATGCTGACTATGGCTTGATTTGCTTAGAAAGGCCAAGGATTCACTGTTAAAAGTATACAGGAGATTCAGGAGACAAGTGGTGTAATCTGAGAGTGAGCCTGTGGAGGCAATGAGTTAATGGAAGAAGAATGATGTCCTGATGATTTACATTGGTGTGAAGAATTAACACCCTCTTATTTTCCTTTTTGTAAATATCCTTTATTTTCACTTTGCTTTTTGGACAATAAATTGACAAAAGCTGAATATGCATTTTTTATGCACTATATTACAGTTGTCTGTCTAAATCTGTTACAAAGAATCCTCGCTATCACAACTGGTGTCAGAAGAGAGATTCTCTTACCCTGGTATGTCGAGGCTGCCCAGGAGGCATTGCCAGGAGGGTGTTGCTACAAAAACACCCTAACAGATAAGTAAAAGTGAGCAAACAGACATTAGTGCATTTCATCTGACACGGTCCATAAGTCAAAGAACTGGTATACAACCATTACCAGGTGTGACTCCAGTAACTAGACTGAAGGTAATGTAGACTGAGGATGAGGATAATGTGGAGGGTGCCACAGCAGCAGCTGGCAATCCTACAAAGGAGAAGAAGGAAGAAGGCCAGACCATCCCAGCACCAGATGACCCTAGTGAGTTTTTAAAATGGCTTTGTCTATGCCAACTCGAGATGGAGCAACAACGAGAGGAGGACCAGAGGCAGAGGGACGAGGATCGGAGACTTCATGCAGAGGAAAGATGATGCTAGGATGAGAAATGGACTGCCACTTTGCAGGCCATCCGTGATATGACACAGGGCCAACCAGATAGAACTGTCCCTAGAGACATTAAATTAACCAAGTTGATGGAGAATGACGATATTGAGGCCTACTTCACGACATTTGAGAGGGTGGCCCAAACATGCAACTGACCTAGGGAACAGTGGGTGATTCGGTTGGTGTCCTATTTATCCAGAAGAGCGCAACTTGTCTACAGTCAGCTTAGTGGGACGGATGCTGCCACTTATGGCAAGGTCAAGGAATAGATTCTGAGAAGGTACAACATCAGCACAGAAACCTACAGGCAGCATTTTCGCTCACATAAAATGACTAGCCTGGATACCCCCTGAAAGACCTATGCCCGTCTAAAAGACTATTGTGGGAAATGGCTGCAACCTACCACTGAGTCAGTTGAGCAGATTATGGAGTTGATTATAATCGAGCAATTTATCCAAGTGTTACCGATGGATGTACAAGTCTGGGTGAGAGAACACAAACCTGAAACAGCTGAGGACACCATCAAGCTTGCAGAGGTCCACTTGGCAGCATGGACCACCAGAGCCAGGGGTACCCAAGGTAATGCAGAACAATCCAGCACTCTGGTAAGAAAGCAATTTTCTTATTCTAATTCCCAGAGACAGATCTATAGAAGGGAGAGAGGTGGTAGGATCCCTTACTCAGAGCTTATTTGTCATGGTTGCCTAGGGAAAGGGCATATCATGAGGAACTGCCCCAATAAATGCCCTGACCTAACTCACATAACCCTAGCTAATTTTGGATATGTGACATCTGTAGGAATTGGGGAACAGCAAACCTTGGGCCTATTAGACTCAGGGAGTCGTCAGACATTGATCAGAGCAGATTTGACTCTGGATGTACCCAAACATGACTGTGATACAACTGTTTGTTGTGTTCATGGAGACATCCATCAATATCATACAGCTTGTTTAGACATCACTGTGAACAACAAGAGTCATAATATGTTGGTGGGATTAGTCCCACGTCTACCAGTTCCTGTTATTGTTGGTCAGGATTTCTCTCGCTTCAATCTCCTGATGAAAACCCATAATAACTTGCAAGAACCTGTACATGTGGTTACCAGGTCCCAGGCTAAAACACACCTATTGCAGGACATTTTCCCTTTTGATGCAGATTATTTTGAGACTGGCAGCAAAACCAGAAAATCACAAAAAACTAGAAAAAGGGAAAAAGAAGCCTGGAAGGACTTGCATCAGGTTGGGAGCTAGTCTAATATACCAGGTGCTGCAATGCAGTACATTGCACAGGAACAGAAACAGGATGTGACTTTACAAACTTTGTTTTTGCAGGTGAACAAGGATGTACTGCCAGGACAATCACGCTTTATCCTTAAGAATAACATACTGTACCGTAGCATTGTTGATCCAGTAACTGCTAAAGAAACTGAACAGTTAGTAGTACCAGTAAAGTACAGGGATAAAGTGATGTATTTAGCACATGACATCCCCATGGCTGGGCATGAGGGAAGAGATAGATCAATGCAGCGCATTCTGTCTCGATTCTGTTGGCCATGGGTTCACCAAGATGTAGCTGCATGCTGTCAGGCCTGCCCGAAATGCCAACTAGTGGCCCAAAAAGGGAAGAAGGACTCAGTACCCCTTCAGCCTATACCTCATGTTACTACTTCATTTGACAGAATGACTATGGATGTAGTTGTTCCACTCCTTAAGAGCTCCAAGGGTAATCAATATATTCTAGTATATGTGATTACGCCACTTGGTACCCCGAAGCAATTCCAATGAGGACTGTCACTGCCCCTCACATTGCTGAGGAATTAGCTAAAGTGTTCAGTCAGATGGGAATCCCTAAAGTCACCCTAACTGACAGAGGTAGCAACGTCACATCTGTAATGTTGCAGGAATTATATAAACTGTTGGGAGTATCAGCTATTAGAACTTCACCCTATCATCCCCAAACTGATGGTCTTGTAGAGCGCTTTAATAAGACTCTGAAAAGCAAGCTACAGAAGTTTGTGCATGATGAAGGCAGGGATTGGGATAAGTTCCTACCCTATTTGTTATTCGCCCACAGGGAGGTGCCCCAGTCCACCACAGGATTCTCTCCATTTACCCTATTACTGTATATGGACAGAATCCCAGAGGTCCGCTTGATGTGGTAAAAGAACATTGGGAGGCAGGGGCCAATGTGGGGTGTAAAAACATTTTAGAGTACATGACATCTTTAAGAGAGCGTTTGGTGAAATATGTGACAATAGCACATCAGAATGTAGACCAGACTCAGTGTAAGCAAAAACAATTGTATGATGTGGGATTAAAAACTAAGATGTTTGAACCAGGGGAAAAAGTGTTATTGTTACTGCCATCTCCTGAAAATAAATTGCTGATGCAATGGCAAGGGCCTTATGTGATACTACGCCAGACTGGTATAGTCAATTATGAAATTGAAATGCCTGGCCATAGACCCTTGAAGAAGATCTACCATGCAAATCTACTACTAAAGTAGGTAGAAAACCACAGGCCCCAACACTGTTTATTAAGCCGAACAGGGAGAAACTGAGATAGACGTGAGCCTATGAAAGGTTAGAGGCAAAAGACAAAGAGGATGGCATACAGATAAACCCTGAGTTAGACCAGACACAGAGACAAGAGATTGATCACCTCTTGGCATATTTTGCAGAGACTTTTACCAAAACCCCAGGTAGAGCAAAGGGGGTAGCCCATGACATAAGAGTCACACAAACTAAACCTATCCACCAGAAACCATATTGGCTTCCAGAAAAAATCAGGCCTGAAGTTATTGCTGAGGTGATAAAAATGGAGAAGGCAGTGGTGCTTGTTCCTTCCCTTAGTCCCTGGTCTTCCCCTTTAGTAGTAGTACACAAGAAGGAGGGAGGACTTAGATTATGTTTGGATTTCCGAAGGATAAATGAAGTGTCAGAATTTGATGGCTATCCAATGCCTCAAATTAATGATTTATTAGATCAAATCGGGTCTGCCAAGTGCATCAGTACCCTAGATTTGACAAACGGGTACTGGCAGATACCATTAGCACCCCGAGCCCAAGAACTAACTGCTTTTTGCACACCAGTTGGACTGTACCGTTTTTTCACCATGCCGTTTGGATTGCACGGAGCTCTGGCTACCTTTCAATGGTACATGGACCATATCCTAAGACCACATAAACAGTACAGTGCAGTGTATCTAGATGACATTGTTATCTACAGCCCAAACTGGAATACACACTTGGTACACCTCAGTGCAGTTATTCAGAGTATTAAGGATGCAGGTCTTACCATTAACCCGTCCGACTGCGTCATAGCCAGGACTGAGACCTGTTACTTAGGTTTCATTATTGGTAATGGGATGGTGAAGCCTGAGATAAGTAAAGTAGAGGCCGTAGCAAATAGTCCTGTGCCAACCACAAAATGACAGTTTGGCAAGTTTTTACCGATGTTTTATTCCCAGCTTCTCTGCAATTGCTACTCCCTTGACTGACTTAACGAAAAACAAGAACCCAAACAAAGTAAAATGGAGTTCAGCATGTGAGAGGGCATTCACAAAAATAAAAGCCACCTTGTGTTCTACCCCAGTTTACATAGCCCTGATTTCACCAAGCCCTTTGAACTTCAAACAGATGCCTCTGATACAGGCATAGGGGCTGTTCTAAGTCAACATGACCACCAAGGAGACCATCCTATCCTGTTTATTAGTAGAAAGCTCCATGAGAGAGAGAGAGAGAGAGAGAGAGGGGAAATATTCTACTGTAGAGAAGGAATGTTAGCTATCAAGTGGGCAATAGAGACCCTCAAATATTACCTGTGGGGGAATGAATTCATTGTTGTTACTGATCACAACCCCCAATGTTGGTTGAACCTGATGAAGGACATGAATTCATGCATTTTAAGATGGTATTTGTCACTCCAGCCATACAAATATTCTGTTAGGCATAGGGCTGGAAAGCAACATCAAAATGCTGATTTCTTGTCGAGGTTTGGGGCAGACCAGGTTCCTAATGGTACTACTCAGTCAATGGAAACTTTAACTGTGCATAATGCACGTAGTACACACCTCAGGGAAATGAACATATGAAAAATGCTATTTGTTATCTTGTATAAACTGAATGCTTCATACCGTTTAGTTGTTTAAGGGTCCCTGAGGGGAACTTCTGGAGATGGGTGGGCAGAAGTTCCAACCCTTCCTAGGTTGGAGGGGATTTACGGCAAACATCTGTATGACTGCCTTCTTGTGTGGGGAGGAGTGTGCCAGAATGAGGATTTAAAACAGGCAGTTCCTTTAGGTGTTCAATTTCACTCTGTCCTTTCTCCTTTTTTTTTCTGACTATCCTTTCTTTTCCCTATCGGGGTGGCCAACCTGATATCTATTTTCTTTTCTTTTCTATCCCCTATTTGTTAAAATGCCTGTGTTCCCATTTAAAAGCAGCTCCTGAAAAATATAACTGGTGCCTTAAAAAAAGAGCAGTGGTTCCCTGCTGCTGCAAGCAGTATGTTGAATTTGGTCCCAGCTGTGCGATCACAATGTGAGCACATTCGCACGATCGCACATTCGTGCTGGCGATCGTGTGCACGATCATGAAGGAAAACCGGGGAGAATAAGGAAATGATTGTTTAACCACTAGGAGTGGTTTCTTATAAAGTGGACATACAGTAGCTCTGAAGTGGAAAAATTGATGCAGAGTTCTAAAGAATGTATAAAATTTGCCCGTTTTTTCATGCTCCTGTGTCTTGCAGCGAGTGTGTAGACTGAGCTAACTCAGTCGGGGAAACACAGAAAAACGCTCCCTTAGAAAGAAATGAAGGGAGTTTAAGCATATAAAGCCCTACGATGCCCATATAAAGAGATGATGCATGTATCAGGTGCAGCAAAAAAGCGAGCTTTGCTGTCAAAAACAAAACAGAGCTGAAAATGAAATGGGAGCCGATGGCTGAAAGCTTTCAGCCAACAGCTGTTTTGCAAAGCTAAGTATGGTACAGAAAACGTTGTTTCTCAAATAAAAAAGAAAGTATTTGTATGAATTACAAGCAGTTATTGTTTCTAGCGATAAAGAAATGTATGGCCTGGAAATTGTCTTCTGTTTTGTATGTTTTCTTTAGAAAAGGTTTATTTCTCTTAAAAAAGCAGTAGGTTCCTAGTGATTGCAACAGTAAACAGATAAGGAGCGCGCCCTTTTCTGCTTACATTTTTCAAGCCTAGTGATACCTACTGAATATCTTTCTTCTGGTTTAAAATATTACAACGAGCCAGAAATAAAAGATAAAAGGGTCATTACCTAGTGATGTTTCCAGAGGTCCTGCTTTAGGGCTGGCAGCCCCTGAACTGATTGTATTCATGGGAGAAGCAGTCAGTGACGTCACAGTAGGGGAGAAGTCAGCACCCAAGTATGATGTCATGCCTCTGTAATTAAGGTTTTATTTAGCCTTTTTCTTCAGAATAGAGACTCCTTAAGAGCCTGTATGGTGGACATAGAGAACAGTATTAAGCTAGGCAGGCTAGGACATTGTTTTATGAAATGTAGAGGTTTAAACTAAAGAGTCCCTGCTAATTGATGTTGTCACCTGACCTCTTATGTCACATCAGGCTGCCATAAAAGGATGTCCACCAGAGGGCTAGAGAGATAGAGAGGAGAGAGAGTATGGAAGATGGTCAGTTGCTTTCTGATCAGAGACTGAGCAAGAGCTAAGAAGAGCCGAGTGTGGAGATTTACCAACTGTCAAGAAGGAAGATCTCAGGAATTCTTTTGATTTTGATGCTTAATGGAAGAAGAATGATGTCCTGATGATTTACATTGGTGTGAAGAATTAACACCCTCTTATTTTCCTTTTTGTAAATATCCTTTATTTTCTTTATTCTGCTTTTTGGACAATAAATTGACAAATGCAGAATATCCATTTTTTAAGCACTATATTACAGTTGGCTGTCTAAATCTGTTATAAAGAATCCTCGCTACCACAGTAGTGCGCGCGATTCCCAGATGATCAGACAAGGGAATATCGTGTGCAATCTTGAGCAACTGCTCACAATACCCTTGGGGAATGACAAGCTGCCTGCCCATCACCCCTCCCTCTGTCTTCACATCCTGAGTATACACCCGCCCATTTTCCCAATAAACCTTATGTTTACCTTCACCTCCCTGTGCTCCATCAGAGTCTGCCCAAGCCCTCAGCTTCTCTAGACTAGGGTCACTTTTCTGAGCAGCTGCAGACTCCTTACACATTCGCAAGGCATGGGACAGGTCTCCTTCAGTCTCTAAACTAGGGTCCCTAGCACTAACATCAGGGCACTCAGGATCACTGTCATCCCTAACCTTCTGACAATGGGTCACCCCTCTTCTTCGGAGTAACCTTCCATAGCTGTGTGGTTAACTGCTACTGGGAAAATTTCTACCCCCTTTTCATTAGTCTCCATATCTGGAGACACAGGCTGGGAAATCAGCCTCCCAGTAATTTCCACACTGGCTTCTGTGGGGTCCAGGGAACTACAATTTCCCCTTGTAGCTTCACTATGGGTAACTGCAAACACCATCCCCTGTTTGAGATTGTTGCCAAGGATGATGTCAACTGCTAAGGTTTTGGCTACAGACACCTGTTGCACAGTTCCCCCTGCTTCACCCCAGTCTAGGAGAACATGAGCAAGGGGCAATGTTTTCTTCTCACCAGTAAAGTCTTCTATAGTTACAAATTCATTGGGTATAAGCTGACCAGGCTCTACCAGATCCCCTTTTACCAATGTCAGGGATGCCCCTGTGTCCCTTAATCCTTGTGTCTGTACACCATTCACCGTGACTGGGTGCATGTGTTCCCTCATGTTCACAGGCATGCTTCCAGGGACACACAAACAATCTACTTCTTTCCTAGCCCCATGTTGCGTATTGCTCATCCTTTTTGGACACTGTCTAGCAATATGCCCAGTTTCTTTACAAACCCAACATTCATTTATTTTCTCAGAGAACTCTTTTCTTTGAAAGCTGGGGCTAACTGGTTTTGGTGGAGGCAGTGAGGGTTTTAGCTGCCATGAAGGTGCGCTTTTCCCTTTTTGCACTGCCACGCCCACGCCATTCGCTTTCAGAGCAGGTCTGCTCTTGGCATAGCAGTTCAAGAGTTCAGCAGCCTCTTTAACTGTTTTAGGATCTCGGTCCTCCAGCCAGGTTTTCAGCTCTGCTGGGGCATGCCCCCCAAAAACCTATTCTAACAAAATAGCATTTTCAATTTTATCTACAGAGTTTGCTTCAATTCCCTCCCACCAACGTTTTAAACATTGACGTTGTTTCATGGCTAGCTCATGTCAGGGCTTCTCCTGAGCTTACAGAATTTAGCTCTGTATGCTTCTGCAGTTAAATCAAACTTTTTTAAAATTGCAGCTTTAAGTTTGCTGAAATCATTACTGTCTTCATTGTCCATTTGACCCAATACATCCTGAGCTTTCCTGGTAAGTAGCAGGGCTAGCTGGAAGCTTCTGGACCCTCTAGAAATATTTGCCTGAATACAAACTTTTTCAAAGGAATTTAAAAAGGCATCCATATCCTCCCCCTTCTTTAAATTCAGCTATCAATGTGGAATTTAATTTGTAACCCAGTCCTGTAGTTCCAGTTAAACCTAAGCCACTTACCTGCTCTGGTGCTGGTGGTTGGAGTCGTAGCTTCTCCAGTTCATGTTGCCTCTGGCACTCTCGCTCCTCCCGTTCCGCCTCCCACTGTTCATGGTCAGCTTCTTACTGTTCTCTGTCCCTCTTCTCCTCTGTGGATAATTTCTCTCTGTTCTCACTCCGCTTCTTACCATTCTTGCTCCGCTTCTCGCCATTCTCTCTGAGCCTCTCTCTGGAACTCCAGCTCCATTCTGTGCAACTCAATCTGCAGCCTGATTGCTTCTGGCTCCAGAATGCTGGTGACCTTCCCCTGCTGCTGTGGCCCTTCGCTTGCACTGGCCCTGCTGCCCTCCTCACCGAATCCGGACACTGCACTGGCTGCTAGCCTCTACACACCCACGGTTTGGTCCTTTACAGTCACAGTCTGTGACTCAATGCTCTGGGCATCTTCTGCCATCAGTGCATCCATGAGGTTCTGCTTTGTGGCTCTCGCCTTGTGCAGGACTCCTCTGTCCTGGCACAACTGCCTCAAGTAGTCTGCAGTGTACCCGCTGTAATTGTAAGCCATCTTCTTCCCTAACTATGGCTACTCTAACTTGCACTTTAGAAAAAAAAAACAGGTAGGAACTTGACTGTAAACAAAATCATACAGTTCTGTTTCCTTTTTAAAAATAAGTGAGCTGTACAGTATTAAGCTGACACACTGAACAGTTAAAGCTTATATTACCAATTTTATCCACACTGCTGCTAACCAATCTGTCACAAATGCACTCAGCAGGTCAGGCCATCTGCTTCCACTGTGCCAACCTCCAGGTGCAGTAATGTGAACATGTAACAGACAGGGTAACCCTTTTGTCTGCTTGTGGGTCCAAATCACCTTTAGTCTCAAGTTCTGGGGGGATTCAAACTGTGATCTTTATGCTAGCATACCCAAATGTACAGGCTCAGATAATATTCTCTTTGGGGGATGCAATATATCTTTCGCCTAAGGGCACCTAACCAGGTATCCAAAATGAACCCTTTAAAACTCTATAAAAGACTTTAGGTATATTCTTACCTTTTCCTAGTTTAGTAACACCATCAAGCTTTTGAACAGTTGTCAAACTTAACCATCTATATGTCACATGCAAAAAAAAGAACTTGCAGACACGCCAGCAGTCTTTTAAATAAAAGATTTACTAAAATAGATTAAAAAATATGTAAAATGTAAACACAGAACACTATATCAAAAGGCATACAATCACTTAAAAGAAAACAAAGAAACTATAGACAAACTCCTACCAACATACAGCTAGATACTTTTCTTTCTAATGTATTACCTCTAAGTGCTTATCAGGGAGCTCTGTCTTTCTAGCGTCCCAAGATGGAATACGACAACAAACTTCAGACACAGTATTCAGTTTAAAACTCAGTGTCTCCATGCCCCTTCTATGAGTCATCTAGCTCCTCCTTTTAGAACCAAAAAATACAAACATGATTTCCTGTCAGGAGATATTTTAAATAATGTGACTTCAGCAAAAACTAATTTCCCAAATTATAACAGTCTTTAATCAAGCTTTTCCTTTGAACAGGTGGCTGGGTTCTTATTTTCCCCAAGGAACATCAAAGGTTTTTACAACTTTGCCATATGTCACTTAGGTGTGAATATAGCCAACAAGAATCAGCTAAGTTATGTCCTGTCCTGTAATAAAATGCATATTTAGCTTCCCAACTTCAGAGGCAGCAATAGGTCATAAAACAGCCATAAAATGCAACTTCTCAAGGAAGTTAATTACATTACAGAGATCTCCTGGTCAGTTCCTGTAACTGAAACCTAGGGGAGGGGCCATAGCACAGCTGCTTTATGTGAGACAATTACATACTATTATTTTTATATTATAAATATCATAGAATAATCATAACCAGCTGGCCAAGTGTCACACACCCTATATAGAGTAAGTGTACAAAGGGGAACATCAAACAACAAAAGGGGAAAAACTAGAAACATCCTAGGGAGACACTGACTGCACCTCTAACAGTCATATTTAACAGCTCACTGCAAACAGGAACAGGGTAGTCATAATGATCACTGCATCAGTTGCTGGTTGTGCAGAATCATAGGGCTTGACTGACAGAGCAAGTTACTGCTTGTCAGCCTTTTTGGGGACTGCAGACAAAGTGTTAGGCATGTGCCAGGCAGCAAAGGTAACATTCTCCAATGTCAGGTATATAGGAGGCACTACAGTAAATAGGTGCAGCTGTAGCTTCTAAGAATTCCATTAAATTCCATTTACTGGAGTCTTCTTCTTCACCCTCACACCGCATGGCTCCTTGAATTTGCTGGAACTGAACCTGAAATTAGGGATCTTTATGAGGAGACCTGGGGTTATAAACCACAGAGTCCTTACTGCAAGAGGAGAGGGTAGAACTGGAAGGAAACCCACCTTCATAGGGGTCTCTTCTCCTCCTTCATCCTCCAAATCCTCCTCCTCCTCCATATCCAGGAGGTCAGGTTTTTCTATCTCATTGTCATCCTGAATGATGAGAGCAGCAACTAACAGAGCCAGCAATGGAAGTAGCGGCTTTACTGAAAGAACTACAGCTATGTTTGTAAGGCCCATTGGCGATATCGGTACTGAAGGGGGGGGGGCTGTCACCAGAACTACTGGCACCAATGCTGTCAGTGACAGAAACAAGCAAGTAAAAATTTCTGAAAATAATGCCAGCATACCTTGAGAGCCAATGATGACCAGTTGTGGGTTTGACTGCTGTCTTAGCCAGAACAGAACCTGATAATAGAGGTGGCACATCATCCATAGTAGGAACAGCAGCACTAGAGCCAGGCTTGACCACGGTGTCTCAGTGAGATTCAGAGAAGCTGTAGTAGATGCCACTGGAGTGGATGATGATGAGGACCTACCCTCCTTCAAAGCAGACCTTGACCTCACCAGTGAAGCATGCTTGTCTCTATGCTTATGGTGCCTGGTGGAGGATTTTGACAATGATTTTTCCTTTTCATTGGATTTCTCAATCATGCTAGCTGACCTCAGCAGTGACAGGGTTGTTTCCTTCCCTATAGCAGATGAGTGTGAGGGAGAAGCTGGCTTGGAGCCCATGGCATTGACTTGGGTTTCCATGGCCTTGATGGTGATGAAGGTTTCTAGTGCCTTCTGTTGGCATTTCCTTGTGGCCTGGCTAAATCCTTGGCAGATCTTACAGGCCCTCACATTTTGAGACAATTCCAAACAGAAGACATGCACAGTGTGAGAGTCATGCTTGTAGATCTTGTATCCACAGGTACAAAACCTAAATAAAGCTTCTTTTGATGGTGGTAAATTTAGAAAATAAAAGAAAATATTGAAGAAATGACTATGCGGTTTCTCTGAAGATCGAATGGATGGTCAACAGCAGAAGGAAGAACTAAGGAGCCATGGATCTGCACATGTTTTATAGGTGCTGATGTTGCATGTCATCATGGGTGGCCCCAAGCTATCAAAAGTTTCTGAGTTGTCCTGACACCAACGGTTTACAGTTCCAAGGGTGTGGCCCAGTGGAGAAGATATCCCTGATGAAATCACATTTTGTTTTTCCCATTCATTACTAACTTGGAAGTCAATCACAAATGAAGCAGAAATATTAGGCAGGATTTTCAAAATGTGGCGCAAGGCTTGCGACAAGCCCTGCACCATGGCACTTAGGTTCTGGCAGCATGCCAAACCTCTTCACGGCAGCTGCGCCTAGTTTAGCAATCTCGGGCACAGTTACACAACAGTTTTCACCATTTATGACAGCTTGCACCAAATATCTGGCACAAGCTTCATAAAACTGGCCCTCAAGATTGCCACAAGCTAGACCACAAAAAGTTGGTCTAGCTTGCGGCAATCTGCACACGAGTTAGAAAATCCTGATGCTGGCCAAGAGAATGTCACAAACTCTGTGTGCTGCATGATCAGCGCACCTGGGGCTCACAGCATTCTGAAAATGTCAAAAATTCTGTCCATTGTTATTTTCATACAGTATATTGTTTTCTGGGGTCATTTGTTTGTTTGTTTGCCCATGTGCAGGCTCTGACAGTTTTAAAACACTAATAACTTTTTACTGTGGGCTCTCTTTGTCATGAAAACACATGAAAGACCCTATCCTGTGCCAATATCTAACAAACTTGAAAGTTTCATGTTTTAAAATGGTGTAGTTTCTTTTTTTATCCCAGCACAAAAAAAGCATCTTAAAATTGGGGTATTTTACATAAAATATAAATCATGCACTTGACAGCATTGAATCTACTAGACTGATTGTTTTGAAAATTAGCATACACTTAGCCCCTAGGACTGACATCACATGCAATTTTCAAAACCTTAAGTCCTGTGACATCCAAGTTACAAGCTGTCAAAAATAGGGGTTTTGACACAAACACTAACACAACCCTAATATTTTTGTGCTGCTGTGCCAGTACACTTTGTATACCCCATGCCAACCATCCTGCATCTGATTTTCATGGAAATCTCCCCATTCATATACCTTCTCATCTTACCAGTAGTACCCCCCCACACACACACACGCACACATACAGCTTGCCTCCAATGGTTGGGCATGCAGGGCATTCCCCTCCAGAACTATGCATCAGATGTGGTCAAGCGAGTCACAGGAACTGAGAGTAGCAAGGGGCATCATTCTATGACTGTCATGTCTTTTTCCCTTTGTTTTCTGCTGCCCCACCCACTTCCCTGAGTAGGGCTGCCCATGCCTTGCTGTCCTCATGAGTAAAGGAGCTGACATTATGTAGCCACTTAATATGTTGTACCACTCCCAAACACCTTACAAGGAGGCCCTATTGCAGTTCGGTAAGCAACACACCTTCCCACAACTCAGGTCTGAGTCGTTCATCTGCAGCACTGCCAAAATTCATCCAGCCCTTAGTTGTTAATCAGGCTTGCACTGACGACCCAGATGTCCCTCATGGTAGAATAATATGGCACCAATAGAAGAGATGTAACATGTTCTGTTTCAGCATTACAAGTGACTGGGATATGCCCATAACTTACAAATTATGGAACAACACACAGCAGGGTGCTGAATATATTGTGGCAATGGCTGAGTCACAAACAGAGGTTGAAGATATCAGTATGAGTGGAAATCAGGACACACAATAAAGCAACAGAAGCCAAGAGCGCTCTGTTAAAACTTCACACAGTAATTTGAAAAGAAAGAATGTATGGAAGCATCAAAAATCCTTATTTGATTATAGTAAGGATAAGAGGAAAAAAAAGTGGGAATAGACTGAGAATGAAGAATGGGTGTAAGTGGGTAGCAAAAAAAGAGATATTTTGAATGAATATTTTTGTCAGTCTTCACAGCAGAGGAAAGAGTGCCTCACCTGGAGTTTGATGTTCAGTCCCTAGGAGCAAAGGGGTAAAGGCCAGTGGTAGGCTTGGTATCAGAGGAGATGGTGCTCAATGGACTCAAGAACTTGAAAGAAAAATAAATCTCCGGGCCTCGCTGGCATGCATCCTAGAGTTCTGAGGGAGGTGAGTCAGACTCTGGTGGCACCACTGGCTGAGCTCTTAAATTACTCCCTAGCAACAGGGGTGGTGCTGGTTGGCTGGAGTGTGGTTAATGTGATGCCACTCCACAAAAGTGGAGACAGAGATAAGCCCAGTAACTATAGGCTAATCAGTCTGACACTGATTGTAGAGAGGCTGCTGGAGACCTTCACAAAGGAGTACCTAATTGAATTCTTAGAGGCAAACAGGCTACCAAACAAGAGGTAGCATGGCTCTGTGGCAGGCAGACCATGCCAGGCTAAACTGATAAACTTAGTTAGTTAGTTAGTTAGTTACAAAGGCACTGGATGACCAGTAGCAGGCAAAGTTGGAGACACACCCCACAACCTAATAGATCCCTTGGCACACAGTTAAAATATGTGTAATGGCAACCAAGATGATTAAAGGGACACTGTCAAACACCCCTTCCCCCTTTTAGGCCTCAAACTGTCCCTAGTTTAAAAATACATTTTATTATTGTTCATATTCTATAGAATGTGCTGATGTAGCTGGTAGTATGATACTGATTATTATTTTCTTTTTAAAATTGAAAAACAGACTGGCCACCATTCTGGTGTTACTACACCAAAATGTTTTTGTTTACATTCCTTAATCTATTCTGACTGTATCTTTCCTCAACTTGGAACATCCCCAACACAGTCTAGCCACTCGGGAGGCAGGTGGACAACCCCCCCCCCCAACTATACAACAATGGGCACATAATCTTGTATACTGCCTCAAAACAGAAAAGGCCCAAGCTGTCGTCTCTGTAGAGGTCACTAAATTTGAGAAAATTTGGGCCAAACTGATCTATGCCATGGACCACGGCATATTCCCATGGTGAATTATGGACTATACATTGGTTGGAGGGGAGGACTGGCAGGGAATGAGGGCTCCTGGTTCCTTCCCCCATGGCCACATGAGTATTCTTGGCTTAGTATGGACCCCATTTCATCCCGTATACCTCAAGGGGGAAACCCATACAATAGCACTCTTCATAAACTCTGGAAAAAAACAGAATAAGTAAGGTGATCCATTTTTTAATGAGCAGAGTTAATCTGCTGTATACAGTCATTATGATGTTTTAGGGATTGTGCTGGTACCTTTGGACTTGTTATTTAAATTGTAAATAGTTATTTCTGTATTTTCCTGGTACATGTTGTACCTGATTGTATTGTCGTACTATTTCCTTTTGACAAAAAACATATTTTAACAAAACAAAAGTTGCAGTGGCAGGAGAGAAAGCTATTACATCATGAGTGACTTCTCTGTTTGGGAGTGTTCCTAATGTTCAGGAAGTATGCAATAAGAGTAGATCAAGGATTTGAAACAAAACAAGGTTAGGTATAATTACACCATTAACATGCATTTTGCCAGCCCAGTGGTGCTGAGGGTTGAGGCGCTGGATGCTACACCTCGTGCCACGCCGGTGACCCAAATACAGGAGTGAGCTCGGCTGCCGGGGGTCGGCAGGGGAGGGACTGGATTGAGCGCCCATAAGGCTGCTCTCCTTTCCCAGGGAGAGGACATCAGGGAGCTCGGCGCTCCGGTGGCCCCTGGTGGAGACTGGGGTGTGCTGCAGTAGCACAAAGCAGCACGTAATAGCGTGTCTGACGCTGGCAGGGTAGCCGTGCGCCATTGCATCAGGGAGTGCACATGCAAGGGAAGAGGGTGGGCAGAACAGAACAGAACACAGGAAAACCCCAGTTCTAGGGGTAGGCAATGGCACCAATTCCCATGCCCAAGACCAGGTACGATTCGGCTGGCCTTCATAGATCCTCCGCCCAGGGCCCACGTCTGCAGCTGGAGTCTACAAGTTAAGAGCGCCCAAGGTAGGAGGGGCGACCACACCCTGGAGGGGTTAAGCTGGGGGTGCCAGCTGTGAGGCGGGGGCGGAGGAGAGGAAGGTTCAGTCGGGGGGACTTCAGGCAGGGCAGGATAAGATTGGATGCCTGAGAGGCTCCTAGAACCTTGACCGGAGGGAAAAAGAATAAAAAAAACAAAAAAAAAAACATGCATTTCAGTTCTGCTAACAAAGAAGGCATATGAAACAACCAGCAGCATTGGTGCATTTTAGAGCAAGTAAGCAGTCATAAAATGTGGGTTTTCAATAAGAAACAGTATGATGCAAAAAGGGTTGACAGTGCCACTTTAAGCATAATACTAGTATGTGACACAATTCTACCTTATAGTAGAGCCTATTACAATTTCCATCAGGAAGGCTAGATTCCATCTATATGTGATATGAAAGGCACTTGACAAAGCCCTTGGTCAGGTGGGTGAAATGTCGGTGGTGTTTTTACTGGTTGGGGTGAGCTGTATGTATGTTTTATGCTATTAAAGCAAATTTTAACTTGAACCAAGCTACGGGTTCGATTTTCTTTGGGGTGCACACTACAGCCTGTTAGCCACTTTGGTCTGTTCTTTTGTATCCAATTCTTTTTTATAAGTGTACTCCAGGCATGTACTCCCTTAACCACTAACTGAACTGTTTATACTTATAAAGAATTCACTTATTTGATTGTGCCGTCCTCAGTATTTTTAGTATTTCTTTTCTTTTAATGTAATGTCTGATCAGTTTTGTATGTTGGATAAAATACAATAAAGTTTTTATTGAAAAAAGGTGGTGGAAAGGGGCCAGCCAGTAGATGTACAGAAGGAAGATCTTTTCCCTCAGCATTGTCCTGAGGGCAGGGCTGCCTCCAAGAAAACACATCTGGCTTCTCTTCCACATAGCTCCTATTGACTGAATCAAGGCATACACAGTTTGCTTGAATTGACTGCTGCATTGCACCAGCTCTATTGGCAACATGATCATCTGCTCCTGATTGGCCCATTTTTGAGCTGAAAAGTAACTGCTAGAACCCAGTTATAAGTTTTGCACTTCAGTGCAACAGAAACTGGCAAAGCCACTCCCGCAGCTTGCTCCCTCTTACCCTAATGAAAAAAAGTCAGTATGGCTACTCTCTCCCAACTCACCCAGATTCAAAAGAAACTACAGCTCACTCACTCCCATCCAGATTGGAAAAAGCTAGTAAGGCTGCTCCTCCCACCAACCCAAATGCAAAAGTAACCAGCACTGCTAGTACACCCACTCACTCCCACCTACCCAGATCCAAGATCTAAAAGAAACAAGCACTGTCAATATGGTATGGCCACTCCTATGACTCACTCACTCCCACCCTTTCAGTTGGATGGCAGTGAAGCAGAGCAAAGGAACCAGCACTGATAGTAAGGCCTGTGGCTCATTCCACTCTCCTGCTAAGGTAAAAAAAATGGCAGGGAGCACTCACAGACCCAGAGCAGCTTTTCTATGTAGCTCCTTGGCCCTCTTCCAAACTGCAAATCAGGGTAGAGGATAATACAGTCAGTCCATCATGTGGTGTGGGTTCCAGCTGCAGGGGGAGTGGCTGGTCCTTGGTTGGTAAGGGTGTTCCAACTCTATGTAGGGTATCACTGGGAGAGGCTGTTCTGGGGGCTGGGGTCTTGGGTGGGGGCTAGTCTGTCATGGGTGGGCAGGTGTAGGTTGGAGGTTGTGGAGTGGTTTGTGGAGAGTTCTCAGCTCGGGGTGTGGGAGCCTGCTCTGAGGATCCTATGGCTGTACCATGCTGGAGAGAAGGGAGCCTGGTCCAGGAGTATAAGATTTAAGGTGCCAGTGGGAGTTTGGTCCCATGTCCAGTGTTCCTAGTGGTGATCTGTGGGGGGGTGCATCTACGTGGTGGCACATGGGTATCATACTTTGATCTGGTGATCCTAGGTTGGATATTGGACCCCCTCCTGGAGTCACAGGCGTAGTCCAGGTGGGAGAGGAGGGTGCAAGTAGGCATGGAAAGCTGGTCCAGGACTCACAGTGTGGGTCCCAGTAGGAGAAGAGGGAACAGGTTGGTTCTGGACCCTCCTCTGTAAATCATATGGATGGAATGCATGAGACAGAAAGGTCCAGGTAGTTATGGTGCCCCCATCTCAGAGTCCTAGGTGTGCTCCGGGTGGGAGATCATGCTGCAGCTTGGCATAGGACCCCCCTCCCGCAAGTCATATGGATGGACCATGAGTGACAGAACGTTGCAGATGTTTATAGGGCCCCAGTATGGGAGTCCTAGATGTGGTGCAGGTCAGAGATGAAGGTGCAGGCGGGTGTGGAACCCTCGTCCAGTGGAGTGGATAGTGAAGGTTGGTGTGTGAGCTTTTTCTGTGGGTGGCAGAGCTATAGGCTGGTCCATGTGGGAAAGGAAGTTGCAGGTGGGCATGGAGACCTGGTCCAGGAGTCATAAGGTTGCTCTGCATAGGAGAAGAGAGCCTTGTCCGGAATTCTAAAACTGGTCCATGTGGGCGAGGATGTTGTAGGTGCATGTGTAAGCCTATTGCAGCAGTCCTCATGGAGGTCCACGTAGAAGAGGGTGCAGGAGGTAAAAAAGGAAAATGGAAAAAAAAGATTGTATTATTTTGTTATATGGCCCCCTGTCTAGTGTTCCTAGTGATGGTCCATGTAGGAGTGGAAGTTGTAGATGGTTGATGTAATCTGGTCTGGTTACACTAGAGTGGGTATCTGACACCTTCCAGGAGTTATAGGGGTGGTCAAGGTGGGAGAAGAGGGTGCAGATTGGTATAGGCCCCCTCCCCACAAATCAGATGAGTGGTCCCTCTGTGAGAGGAAGTTGCATGTGCTTATGGTGCCCCTATCCAAGAGTCATATGTGTGATGCAGGTGAGCGTTGAGAGTGCACCCTTTATAACAGACACAGATGTGCCAGTAGCAGTCTTTGGAAGTGGGCAGGTGTTAGGTCCTGTCACCTCAGGTGATGGAGGTGCCACCTAGGAGAGGTGGTGGAGGGTGGTGGATTGTTGTGAGTTGACATCATTCTTTAGTATTCTTGTTCAGACTGGTGATTGGGTGGTGGGGAGGGCATGTGGGAGATAAAGCCTGGTCCTGTGATCCTTGGCTATCGTACCCTCTCCTGAAGTCATAGGTTTGGTCCAGATTGGAGTGCAGCTGGGTGTGGTACCCCTGTGTGGTGGTCATAGAGATGGTTTGTGTGGGAGTGAAGGTTGCAGGTTGTTGTAGTAACTTGTTCTGGTGGTCCTAATGGTGATCCAGGTATAAGTGGAGGGTGCAAGTTAGTGTGGGAGTCTGGTTAGGGGTCTTAATGGTGGTCTGGTTGCAAGAACAGTGTGCAAGTGGGTGTCAGACCCTGGTCTGGTTGTTCTTGGATGGATATTGGAACCCACGCTAGTAGTCCTAGGTATGATCAAGGTTGGAGAGGAGCATGCAACATTGTGTGAGACCCCGGTCAGAAAGTCATAGGTGTGGTCCGTGTAGGAGTGGAGGGTGTAGGTGGGGGTGGGAACCTGGTTCAATCCCCAGTTTAAATAAATCCCATACCTGTTAGTCTAACCTACCAATCACTAGTCAGTTTCTCACCAGCCCAAACACCCTCACTGTCCTTACCCATTCAGGACTCTCCAACCACTCCTACCAGTGGCCCTCACTCACATCAAGTGGTAGAATTTGGTAGCATCCCGCTACTGGAAATGGCCTCCAACACTGCCCTCTTAGTGATAGGTAGCAAACATGCACCTGCTGCCTGGCAACATGGCCCTGTGTGCTGCCCTGGGGGAAGTGCTTGGCAACCCAGACCTGAGTGGGAAGTGTGAAATATAACATCTCAGGATTGGTCTGCTTCACTGCCATCCAACATGGCAAATGTTCTGCACACGGACAATGAGGGTGGACCTTTTCACTAAGCTGCATAGCATGTTACTAAGAAATTACTAAGAAATTATCAAAGTCCACAGAAGGTAGAACTGTTCCTAAGTCACGGCCAACTATAGAGTTCACATGCTATACAATAAGAAAAAGTACAATATTTTCCACAAGTATTTCAAAACAAGCAGTTTGATTGCAATAGCAAGGGCAGCACCACAGACCTAGTGGTCATGCAGCAGCCCCAGGCAGTACCACTGTCCAAGTGGCCATGCAGTGACCTTGGGTCAGCACCTAGGGCCAACTGGCCAGGCACTGTTCCCAGGGTCAGGTTGCCTGGCACTGCCCCCAGGGCAGCACCCAGGGTCAAGTCTCCATGCTCTGCCCCAGGAAAACACAGAAGTTCAAATTGCCAGGCAGTGCTTCTGGGGCAGCACCACTGTTCCACTGGCCAGGCACTTCCCCCGGATAGCACCCAAGTCCAAGCATCCAGGCACTGCCACCAGGGCAGCACCCAGGGCCAAGTTACCAGGCACTGCTGCCAGGGCAGTAGCCAGAGCCAAGTTGCCAGGCACTGTCCATAGGGCAGCACCAAGGTCCATTTGACCAGGCACTGCCTCTGGGACAGCACTGACAGTCTACTAACCAGTTCCTGCACCAGGCAGCACTAACAGCCAACTGGTCAAGCCCAGCCCCTGCAGCAGCACCAACAGTCAAAGCACTGCCCCAGGGGTAGCACATGGTGCCAACTGGCCAGGTCCAGCCCTCAGGACAGCACTGAGGGCTAAGTGGCTAGACATTGCCCCCAGGGCAGCACCAGTGTCCAAGTGGCTAGGCAGTATCACCCCAACATCACAGAGATCCAAGTGGTCAGGCACTGCCTCCAGAGCAGCACCCAGAGCCAAGTTGCCAGGCACTTCCCAGTGGACAAGCACTACCACCCCATGGCATCACCGACAGTCAAAGCACTACCCCAGGGGCTGAACTTAGTGGTGACTGGCCAGGCAATGCCAGCAGAGCAACACCACTGTCCAAGTGGCCAGGCAGTGTCCCCATCACCACTGAGAGTCAAGTACAGAGGCACTGCCCAGGTTAGCACCCAGGGTCAAGTTGCCAGGTACTGCCCCCAGGGAAGCACCCATGTCCAAGTTGCCAGGCACTCCCCCCAGGGTGAAGTGACCAGGCGGTACTTCCAGGACAGCATTGACAGTTAACTGACCAGTCTCTGCCCCAGGGCAACACTAACAGCCAACTGGACAAGCCTAGCCCTTCTGGCAGTGCCAACAGTCAAAGTTTTGCCCAGGGGCAGCACTAGCATCAACTGTCAAGGCACTAACCTTGGGGCAACACTAACAGCCTACTGGCCAAGGTCTGCTACTTAGGGTGGTCAGAGGCTTGTCTGGAGGGCTGGAACAGTGGTCCAGCTATTGAGGGCGGTGAGATGGGGGTCAGTGGATTGTCCAGGAGTTAGATGGGTGTGGATGGTGCAGAATGGGTGACAAAAGGGGGACTCATCTGGAGGCAACACCCTTTTAAATCTTTTGGAGGGTCCACACACCCCTGACAATGCACTACTACAGCACAAACTCATGGACACAGACCAAAATTCACACCAAGCCAGTCTGTATGCTATCTCCTTTCCTTGAGTTCTGCTCTATGGGCTGATCAGGAGAAGGGGGCAGCTGAAGCTCATTTCCTTGCAGGAGCTACGGGAGGCAGATCCTGTCCTCTTTCCCTGCTAGGTTTTTTTTTGCATGGGAGACACACCCAGACAGATATGTCTTCAGTTAAACTTGGGCACCAACTTTACACACAGCAGTGATTGACGGCACACCAGAGGTATTCTATTATTTTTTAAATTAACTGTAATTTCATTACTCACTGCACTTTTGCAGTTTGATTGTTTATGATCTCTCACGCAGATCATTTTCCTCCCTTCAGGGAAAAGTTTTTCCTGGACCAGCCAGAAGAGACTGAACAGGCAGATGAAACTGGTGAAAACCAGACCGACTGGTATAGCCAGAATGGCTGACCCGCACAAACTGTGCCCAGTCTGGTTTTTACCAATTTCATCCAGGTCCAGTAGTTTGAAATTTACTAAGGCCCTAGCTAATATGCCAACCCCAGCATTTCCTGGAAACCCCACTCATCTGATGCCCCCACCACCATTACCCAGCACTGTTGCCAGTCACCACTCATAATTTTTCCCCACTGTGCTCATAATACAGCCTTTAATCTGATTTTTCAATCACTGGTGGCAGTAATCGTTTGTAGTTTCTAATTCTGCCACTGCTCCTGTGCTAATATATGTTAATTTCATTCCAAACATTTGCCAGCCTGCACCCCCTCCCAAGTCCTCTGACTCCCAGTAATGTTTTTTTTTAATCCACCACCACCATTGTCTGTCATGGATCTGAGATTGTGTGGACAGCCCACCTGCACTCTACCACTGCTCAATTGCCAATACGTGTTTCTCTAGAGGCACAGCCTATCCAGTAGCACTAATTGCTGCCCTGTCGACAATGTCTGCTCCATTGCAACCACTGCCATTAGAAATGGTCTGCCTCCAAGGCAGAACCTAGTGCCATTGGACAGGGTCTGCCTCCAGACAGTACCCTACTGTCTATTGACGGTAGGTGCTGCCCTGGAGGCAGCATGTGTTTCAGTACACTGACTGACACTAGATGGAGTCTGTCTCCAGGATAGCAACTACTGCCATTGAACAGCTCTTCCTCCAGTGAAGCATCTATAACCACTGGACAGGGCCTGCCTCCAGGGCAGCAGCTAGTGCCAAGGAACAGCAGTGTGCTGCTCTGGAGGAAAACCCTGTCTAAAGACAGTAGGTGTTGGTCTGGAGGCAGAGCCTGTTCAATGGTACTAGTTCCTACCCTGGTGGCAGACCCCATCTAGTGGCAGTGGGTGTGCTGGAACAGACACTGCCTCCAAAGTGGCAGATAGTGTCACTGGACAAGGTCTGCCTCCAGGGCAGCACCTAGTGCCACTGGGCAGGATCTGCTAGCCTGGAGGCACATTAGCTGAGCTGTTTGGATGGTAGGCTTGTACAGTGCACTGAATTCTGTTTGATTACTGGTTCTGGGCTGGGAGTGGTGGTCCAAGTTCATGCAGGCTGGTTAGCTGAACAAGAGAGCCCCAGGGGCTGGTCCAGCAGTTGGTAGGATGGTCACCTGGGGTGGGAGGCCGAACTGACTGCCAGAAGGGTGGTTTTGCTGACAGGCTGGGAAGAGGGGGCTGGAGCAGGGCCTGGCAGGGTGCTCCAGGATTGCTGGTTCAGCTGTGGAAGACAGACTGATCTGGGGGCTGGAAGGGTGGTCCCACTGATAGGAGGTGGCTGGACTGGGGCCTGGAAGTGTGGTCTGGGTACAGGGGGAGAGGCTGTAAGAGTGGTTCAGTCTCTGGGAGGAATGTTGGCTAGGTGTAGGAGGCTGTCCAAGGACTAGAAGGGTGGTCAAGGTGCAGGGATGTTGTGAGGTGTAGACTGGTTTAGAGGCTGGACAGGTGTTTGACAGAAGGTTGGAGACTGAACACTGAAAGTTGCTGGAAGGGTGTTTGTCTGGGATCCTAGGCTGGTCCAGGCCAGGGAGAATTGTCTAGGTGCAGGGAGGAAGGGTCAGCTAGAGGCTGGAGACTGGTTCAGAGTCAGGAAGGGTGGTCCAGGTGCAAGAGGGCAGGTTGGCTTGGTGTAGGAGGCTGGTCTGGTGCTTTGGATTCTATCTGATTACTGGTTCAGGACCTGGAAACATGGTACAAGTGCAAGGATGCTGGTAAGCTGCTTAGAGGCTGGTCTAGCGACTGGAATGGTAGTCAGCTGCTGGGAGGCAGGTTAGCTTGGTGTGGAAGAATAGTCTGGTGGCAGAAAGGGTGGAACTGCTGCTGGAAGGCTGGTCATGGACCTGGAAGGTGGGTCTTGGTGCAGGGAGGAGAGGCTGGAAGAGTGGCCCAGCTTCTAGGAAGAACATTAGTTAGGGGTGAGTGGCTGTCCCGGGGCTGGAAGTGTGGTCCAGGTACAGGGAGGTGATCAGCATGCTCCATTTCCAGTCAGTTTTATAATGTATTTCACCTTCACCCCCCTTTGGCTTCCCGTCATATTTTATAGAGCTGCTATGGGAATTATATCATGTCTCTATGGCCTATGTTAAAATTCATGACTGTTTGTCCAAACCTTTTTCTTTACAGCAGGGGAGCAGCAATGGTGTCCCCTTTCCCCCTCTTCTTTTTACCTCATACAGTGGTGCCAGTGAGGATACAACACAAAAATGCACATACTGCTGCAGAGTTACTGTGGTAAACAAATCAATTTCAATGGAAGTTGATCCCTTTTGTCATGTAGTGTCACAGAATACTGCATTGCATCATGGCCAGCTCCACTGTACTTAAACCATTACTCCAGGCACTTCAAGAAGATCCTTAGGAATCCGGTATACATTTAGGGGATAAATACTGAGCAGGTTCATGGGTGTGGTGATCCATGGGGAGGTGCTGCATCCCAGGGTGCATCCCAGAGGATTATACCATACTGATGTCAGGCCCACTTAAACCTTCTGTGGGTGGAGGCACCACACAAATATATAAAACCCTGGTTACAAACCTCCCAATATAGAGTTTGATGGTCAATCCATCATTATTATCCATTGAATGCAGTGCTCTGAAGGAATGCCTCCAAGCAACCCTTCCTCACAATGCATCCTTAGGGTAGTGCCCCTGGAATAATGCCTCCAAGTCACTCCCTTGCCAAAATGCACCCCAAAAGTACAGTTATGTACTTACTGTTATGTGTAGTGCAGCTTTAAGAAATGTTAGACAGTACAGCTTTAAGAACTCTACTTCCTGTGAGTCTTCCTGTCTGTGTGTGTTGAAATCAGTGTTCCCCTTGTATCTGAGCTGAGTGAAAGTAAACAGAGAAGGCCTACATTTCTGTGGTGCATATTTTTATTTCTACCAAGACCCTGATGTGTTTAAGATACTTCTTTTTTGGCCACCAAATACAACAAATTGGCAACAAGGAAGGTGAACATTTTAATAGCTCTAGCTTACTGAACTACACCATTTTGTGACTTTCTGCATTGGAGACAAGTAAGCAATTTGGAACTGTGCAGTATTATGGCAACTTCAGCCAGCTCTGAGAATTTTACAGGAACAGACTAGGACACATGGTCCAGACAGTTTGATCAGTGGTTATTACTTAATCCTGTCATACAATCAGCAAATGATCAGCTACAGGGTGAGCATATTCAAGCTGCTTTTTGTACTTTCTTGGGGAGTGAAACCTTCAAACTTTTATGCAGTCTGTGTGCACCGGACTGACCGGAGGATTTGTCATATCAAGAGCTAAAGGCTAAATTGAATGCACAATACAGTTTAACAACTTTTCCAAGGGCTAAAAGTTATAAATTCTACAGTTACCATCAGAAACCAGGTCAGTCATTACAATCTTATTTGGCTGAGATCAAAAGCTTAGCTCTCACATGTGAGTGGAGCAGAGAGCATCCTGAATCTAATTTAGCTGATAAGTTTGTTATGGGGTTGAATAATGAACATCATATTCAGCAATTACTTTCTTTAAGTGTCAAGAAGTCTGCTAATGAACTTTTACAGATGGCACTAATGTATGAAGCTGCAGAACATGAAGCACATGCTAAGATGGACACTAAAAATGAGGTACAAGTAACTGCAGTAAACCCCAAATTGAAACAGCTCAAACCTAAGTCCAAACCACTGTTTTTAAAGAAAAATTCAACTACTCCAACCAAACTGCATGACCAGTACAAATGTGCATCATATGGGTCTTCTCAGCATAGCAGGGACCAGTGCAAATTCAGAGAAGTTCAGTGTCATGCATGTAAATGTCAGGGGCATATTGCCAAGGTTTGCAGAAGCAGGAGAACTGCAGGGATCAGTTCAGAGAGCACATACTGTGCAGTGGTTCCTGTTGCACCACAAATGCAGACTAAAGATGTTCCTCCTTTCTATGTGTTACTTCAGTTGCAACAACTGAGGCATCAGTTGAGTTTAATGGTAGATTCTGCTTCCCCAGTTACTTTTATTAACCATCAGACATGGTCTGATCTGGATAAGCCACCATCATCTCCTTGTAATAAGTTGCTGTATGCATTTGAAGGGCAACCAATTCAGCCACTGGGCTCATTTATCAGTTTAGTATGCAGGACTGTTTCTCCTAGTACACCTTTAACTTTTCTGGTTTCAAAAAAGGGTGTCAACATTTTGGGCAGAGACGCTCAATTTCTTCTAAACATTCATATTGATCCAGCAGATTTTGGCCTACTTGCTGCTGTCCAGGTACCACAAAGCAGTAATCTGTCCAAGCTTGGGGAGATTTTAGACACGTATCCAAAACTGTGGAAAGGCCTGGGATGTTGTACAACAGCTAAAGCCAAGCTAGTTATAAAGCCTAATGCAGTCTTTAAATTTTGTAAACCACAGAAACTTCCTTTTGCCTTAAAACTGGTGGTTGGGGCAGAATTGAACAGTTTGGAAAAAGCAGGTGTGCAGGAAAAGGTTTCAAGTTCAGATTGGGCTACTCCAATTGTGGTGATATCTAGACCAGATGGTAAGGTTCGAATATGTGGAGATTTTAAGGTGACAGTTAATCCAGTACTTAGCACAGATGTATTTCCTTTATTCTTACCAGAGGAACTTTTTTTATAGACTGAATGGTGGTGTGGGGTTCTCTAAACTGGACCTCGCTGATGCATACCTTCAAGTGGAGCTGAATACAGGCTGTCAGAAATTGGTAGTGATTAATACACACCAAGGACTGTAAAAGCACAAACGGTTATGTTTTGGCCTTAGTTACACACCGGCTAGTTTTCAAAAAGTGATTGGGCAAATGATGGGTGATATACCAGGTGTTGCTTGTTATTTGGATGACATCATAGTCATGGGTAGGACAGAAGCAGAACATTTACTTAACTTACAAAAGACTTTAGAGAGACTGCAACAGAGTGCATTCAGACTCAGCAGAGAAAAATGCCAATTTTGACAACCAAGTGTCATGTACTTAGGTCACACTATTGACAAAGATGGAATTCATCCAAATCATTAAAAGCTGGAAGCATTGTGAACATGCCTGAACTGCAGAATGTTTCAGAGTTGCGCTCATTCTTGGGTATGGTGCACTACTATGATCGTTTCATACCTGGCTTAGCCACTAAATGTGCTATCCTAAATAAACTGCTACATAAAGGTACTCCGTGGAAGTGGACCAAGAGCCACAGTAAGGCACTTCAAGCCATCAAGTTCTCTCAAACTGATGTGAATAATTTAACTCATTATGACCCTAACTTACCTATCACATTGGCCTGTGATGCTAGTCCTGTGGGTATAGGAGCTGTCCTTTCCCATACAGATCCAGAAGGTGTGGAAAAGCCGATAGCCCATGCTTCATGCAAACTCACTGCAGCTGAAAAGAATTATGCCCAGATTCAGAGAGAGGCATTAGCAATTGTGTTTGGAGTCCAGAAATTTCTCCAATACTTGCTAGGTCGCAAGTTTCATCTAAAGATGGATCACAAGCTACTAGTGACAATTTTCAGTCCAGAAAAAGGAATTCCAGTGACAGCTGCTAGCCGACTTCAATGATGGGCATTAATTTTATCTGCCTATAATTTCGAGGTTACATACCAACCAACAGACCAGCATGAAAATGTGGATGCCTTGTCGAGGTTACCAATATCCAGAGATATGAAGTTTGATATGGGACTTAAAGAGGAACCATTAGTATGCCAGGTGGGGCCAGATAGTTTTCCAGTGCAATTCAAAGATATGGAGGCCTCTGCTGTTGTGTGTGCAATGGAGCTACAACAGTTAGAACAGCTTCCAATACTAGCCAAGAACATTGCAAAAGTGACTAGTCAAGATGCAATTTTAAAACAAGTGTGTCAGTATACGCTTGAGGGTTGGCCACAAGGTACTACTTGTTCATCTGAACTACAACCCTACTATACAAAGAGACAGCAGTTGTCCATTGCTGTGGGGTGTCTTCTTTGGGGATTGCGTGTCATAGTACCCCAATGTTACCACTCAAATGTGTTGACTGTTTTGCATGCAGACCATCCAGGCATTGCTAAAATGAAATCCCTAACTAAAAGGGACATTGCAGTAATAACTTTAATAGTTTCATATTACTTCTAAATTATTGACTTACATACTTTCTAGCTAAGTCAGTAGGGATTATTATGTGTAGGGCAGCTTTAAGAAATGTTAGACAGTACAGCTTTAAGAAATTTACTTCCTGTGTTTCTTCCTGTGCGTGTGTTTTGAGAACAGTGTTCCCCTTGTATCTGAGCTGAATGGAAGTAAACAGAGAAGGCCTAGATTTCTGAGGTGCATGTTTTTCTTTCTACCAAGACCCTGATGTGTTTAAGGTACTTATATTCAGCCACCAGATATAACACTTATCGTAACATGAGATCTTTGACATACTCTCTTCTCTTAAGCCACATCTTTGGAACAACAACCGTCAGGCATTAGGACCACGCAGAAACTTTTGCCAAGCTGGAGCCACCCATGTTGATGTCACGCATTAGCGTGTATATAACTGTGGGAGTCCCTACCCCATCTCAGTTCTCTGCTGGAGATTAGACTCAGAGGGCCGTCCTTTTTAGGAAATGAGGAGAGTAAGCTAGCACCAAGCACATTAGGTGAGACAAGTGCTGGAGGGAGCACCATGGAGAAAAAAATACCAGTGTGAATGTATTATGTCACCCTAGGGGGATAAAAGGAAGGTCAGCCAGGCTTAAGGGAAGACATTCTCTCGAAGAGCTACTGTTGCAGTAAGTATGTAACTGTACTATCTTACTTCAAGGATATCTTGTCCCTTAAGCCACACCTTTGGAATGAGTCCCAATCAGTACCAAAAAACAGATGGGAGCATGGCAGTCTTGATCAAGACAGGAGGCCTTGTAGGACTGCAAGGCCAAACCCAGCACATTTGTGAGAAGAAATGTCCAGACTGTAATGCTTAATGAAGGTGTGGATTGTACTCCAAGTGGCTGCAGCACAAATGTCAGCAGCAAAGGCATTTTTGAAAAAGGTAGTAGAAGTGGCCATACCCCTTGTGGAATGAGCATGAACAACACCGGGAAGTTCCTTACTGTACTTCCTATAACAAAAAGTAATACAATGTCCCAACCATTAGGATAGGCACTGTTTAGACACAGGAATGCCCTCTTTCCCAAGGGCAAATGAAACAAAAAGCTGAGAAGACTTTCTGCAATCCTTGGTGTGATCAATATTCATTTATTTATTTTTTTTTTTTTGTTGACCGGGTAAATGCACTGGGCAGAGTCTGCCTATTTTCTGGCATGACCCTGGGGAAGGGGGATACAGATGAATACACAAAACACTAGAAAGGGGGCTTAAAGTCCTTTATTCTCCTCAAAGGAGACACAGACACCTGTTGGTATTCTTTAAATTTTTGAAATGATCATGCTGATTGAAACATAGTTTTATGTCTATAGGTTTTAAACAAAAGCAAAACCTACTAAAGAATGTAATGTGAATATTAAAGAGTGTAACAGGCAGGAAGCAACATACTTTTTGATGCAAACAAGAATTTATTTGATATATACATCAAGGGTAGGATATTCAGACTGCGCCAGGCTGTGGCGCAAGCCTGGCTGCAGCACAACTGGGATGTACCAGGGCACTGACAGGGTGATGTTCAATGGTGCTGCGCCTTGGCTCAGCACTGTTGAATATCGTCCTGTGGCCACCCGCAATGTGCATGGTGCAGTGGCACTGCACCAGTGCAAGTGGCCAGAGAGGGGCAGGGGGATGCGCTAGCGAAAGTGCCATTGTGCTAGGTGCATCACCCACGATATTAAAAAGTGCACATGCAAATGGGACCATAATGTATGCAAGGTGCAAATGGGGCCATTTGCATGTCATTATGGCTCCATTTGCATGCAGGTGCACCCATCCCCGGAGACTTGCACCTGGCACCCTGCCAGGCTGTAGCCGCCGGGGACCAACGCCCCCTGCACAAGCGGAAAAGTGCCCCACTGCCCGATCTCGGGCAGTGGTATAAAGAAATATTCCTCCTATATCCCTGGTGGTCCAGTGGACCGAGTCCAGCCTGATCGCGGGCTTCAGTAATACAATAACAGGAACCAATCCATCCCTGGTGGTCCAGCGGTACCACCCACCCTACCTGCCCACTGAGCCCCTGCACACTCCCCCAGTCAGCGGCGGTTGGTAGCTCCCCACCGCTAAGCTGTCTGCTGCTCGCCGACTGACTTCGCATGTAGGGTTTCGCCCATTGGTCCACAGTGTGGGCCAATGGCGATGCTAGCCCATACCGATTATATAGTCCGGAATTGTGAATGAATCCATTCACAATTCTGGACTGTGTAGTATGATATGGTTGCATGCCCATTGGCCCATGCTGTGGACCAATGGACTTACAGCCCTACTGTAATGGAGTCAGACGGCGAGCGCGGGCGGCATGCAGGTGGGGAGTGCTGCCCACCGCTGACCGGGGAGGGGTGGTGGGCCCAGTGGGTGGATGGTGGGGAGGGGGTACCGCTGAACACCAGGGATTGATTGGTTTCTGATATTGTATTACTGATGCCCGCGTTCAGGCTGGACGTGGTCCACTGGACCACCAGGGATATTGGAGGGGTTTTGATTATACTTTTGCCCACAATTGGGCTGGATGCAGTCCACTAGACCACCAGGGATATAGGAGGGGTTTGTTAAATGTACTCCTGCCCGTGATTGGGCTGCAAGCGGTCCACTGGACCACCAGGGATATGGGACCTTTGTTACAATACTGATGCCCGCGATCAGGCATGGGGGCGCTACCACGAAGGTGCCGCCGGAGCTCGGGTGGCCACCCACAGCTGGCAGCTGCCGTGTTGCGTCCTGCAATATGGCAGCTCACCTGTGGGTGGCCAGCCGTTGCTCCTTTTTTTTTTGGCTCACCTGTGTGCAGCACAAGTAGGAGTTGTGCCTGCACGGGCTCAGCACATCCCGGGCTGAATATCGGAATGTGCGGAGCATGCATGGGCACACCCCTCCACTTTCACTGCATACATTACTGATGCACTCCAGCACATCGGGATTTGTGCCACGCACATTCCGCTTTTGAATATCGTGCCGGGCACATCAGTGGGTTGCGCATGGTGCAACTGTGTTGCATCATGTGCAACCCTTCTGAATATCCCACCCTAAGTGTATAAAAGACATGAGTAAAGCACCCCTTACTAACTTATGTTTTTATTATTTGTAGTGCTGCATTTGATGCACAAAGGAAAATTTTAAATCCCTGTGAACAAGCTCTATGAACAGAGTGAAACGTAGGGGAGAACATAAAAGAACTTTTAAAGAATACCAACAGGTGTCTGTGTCTCCTTTAAGGAGGATAAAGGGCTTTAACCCCCCCCCCAGTGTTTTGTGTATGCAGTAATCCACGGGGGGGGGGGCATGAGCCGAAGAACTTTTTGAAGAAAAGAATTGAATAGTGTTCATTACCCATGAAGTTTTTGCTTTCAATGGATACAGATGAATGCCAACTGACCTTGAACCAGATTAAGCTGTTGGTGGTATTTTTTGTGAATGGGGGAAATTTGGCTGGGGCACCAGGGAAATTCCGCTACGCACAAGTAGGGGGACCAGCTACTGTGTTTGGATGGTAGACAACTCTAGGTCGCCGATGGAGCAACAGGTCGGAGCTTATGTGCAGTCTGGGTTCGCTTCCCCTGTTATGGCTAATGCAGGGGAAGACGCGAGCACTTTGGGTGCACCTGTGGAGTTTTGTGGAATTTTGCATGGTAGCAGCCATGCGACGGGAGACTCAGGCTCAACAGCTGGGTCCTGAATGTCTTTGCCTCCTTTACCAGAGAGCACCTCTGAAATAAAAACTCAGGCTCCAGCTCAGGATTTACCTGAACATGTTTAGGTGAAAACTGCAGATTTTCCTTCAGTGACACCGGTGAACACCGCGGTTTGTGAGGAGCAGGGTTTGTCATATACAGCTGGGATGATTCACCCTGATGACGCACATGCTGCAAGAATGTGGAAGGATAGCGCATGAAAGGACTCTTTCCTGAGTCGAGAGTGGTCAAAAGAAAGCACTCTGTCGGATGCAGACTGGACTCTGTAGGATGGTAGATGGATTCTGGATTCAAACTGGGAGACTTTTTTGCAGGACATGTCGCAGTCTGGATCGGGGGCCCCCGTGGATTCAATGCCAGGTCAGAATTCTGTTTTGGACACAGCTACAGCTCCTGAGGGAGGAGGAGATTCTGATAATACTGCTAATAATCTTGGAGCAGAAATTCCTGAGGGTTCTCAGTATCATTCCCCTCCTGAATCTCCACCTCGGGAGCAATGACATCATGGGTCTCGTTTCTCTGACCTGTTTCTTAATAATAGGTTGGAGCAAGCACCCAGAAGAAATGCTGTCTGCCCTCGATATCGAGGGGGACTTGAGGAACACCCTGATAGACTTTTTTTTGCCAGAAAATTGTTAAAAGATTCAATGAACTTCCAGGCTAATGACATTTATGCTTTGATAAACATTAGAGGTGAAGACACCTTTGACATTTGTTTTAAAACTTCTGCAAGTTTAGATAAATTTTGGCATCGGTATGAAAATTGTAAATCACAGCCTTTGTGGTTGATTTTTGGGCAATTTCTATCATGAAACCCCTCTATAAGATGGTTAATGTCATGTTCAGGAATGAAGTGGTAAATGTGGGAGATATCCTCTTTTGGTTGGAACAAAAATGTACAGTGTTGGGGCCTCCTGAAGCAATCATTGATGGGGAGGGTATCTGGACTGGGAGCTGGAAATTTAAGGTTAAATTGCATATTATAGGGAATGAAATAGTTCATATACCCAACAGCCTTTTTTGGGGAAAAGATAGAAGTGTGTGTTTTTATCCTGGACAGCCAAAGGCCTGCTACAAATGTAGTAGCAGGAGATATCTCAGTAGTGCCTGTGACAAGGTGAAATGTGCTCTATGTGGAGAGCTTGACCATGATAGTGGGACCTGTAAGAACACTTTTCGTTGTAATCTTTGTGATGAACAGGGCCATGCTTATCACCAATGCCCCTGGGCTGGACAAAATAAGCGGGGGAGTATTAATAAGGAGGGTTTAATCAACTCTGCACAAGGTAGGAATCAGAACAGGGACATGCCCTGTGCAAACCCTGATCCTTCAGCTCCCGCATCTGGTGCAGACCCCACTACCTCAACTTCCACTTCAACTGTGGGTCCAGTATTTTCGGAGCATATACAGACCTCAGGGCATCATTCAGGAGAATGCTGTCCTGACACTATTCCCACTGTGTTTCCACATGGGTCAGCTAATGCATGTTCTGAGATCCCTCCCATTTCTAAGCAGGACGATATGCCACCACCCCCTTCCACATCGGAGTTTCAAACCCCCCACCCAAGAAGGGTGACCAGGGCCTCTATTCAGCAAGTTAGTCAGACTTTAGGCATTTCTACTGGTAACTCCTTTCAAATATTGCAGGATCAGGAAGGTGGTTCAGAATCTGATGTTTCCACAAAATCTGGTTTTGTTTATGAAATGGATTGTGAGGAGTAAGGGGGCAGGGGTTTGGGAAGTTAAGAAAATTAAAGAGGAAAAATGGAAAAAAGATGTTCAGAAACCATAAAGATAGTGTCCTACACTACAACTCATGGTGGAAATTAAATTTGTTTCCTTGAATACTTGTAGTATCAAGAATTATAAAAAATGAATGGCATGTCTACTTTATTGCCTTACTTGGAATGTAGATATTATTTTTCTGCAGGAAACAAGATTTAATTGTCTGCATAATCTTAGACAAGCAACTAAATTGTGGACCAATGGGCCTACTTTTTCATCCTATGGGGAGGATGCAGCAGATGGCCTGGGCATTTTGTTTAATCACACATCTGTTCAAGTCACAAGGTTGGTTGAAATACATCCAGGGAGGGCCCTATTATTAGATTGTGTCTATCAGGGGTTCCCTCTCTGACTTATTAATACATATGCACCTCAGGTTAAGTCATTACAGACTGATTTGTTTAATTGTCTCCAACCTTATCTATTCACCCGGAAACAGATTATATGGGGGGGCGGGTGTGACATGAATTGTAGTTTAGATGTAAAACTTAAGGATCGAGTGCAGAAAAAAGTGTACCCATGCTTTGCAAAATGTTTTACAACAAGCTTCTCTTAAGGATGCTTACAGAGAACTCTATAAGGATGTAGGGGCTACTTATAGGCGCAGTGCCTTTCGCACCAGGATAGAGTTAATTTTTTTGTCAAAATGTCTTTTTGCATGTGCGTTCCTTTTAAGACCTTGTGAATTCTCGGACCACTTGGTACTACTCTGTACTATCAATATGTCACGTTTTACAACTCAGTTACCAGAGATTGTGTCAAGGTGGAAATTAAATTCCTCTTTGTTGCAAGATTTGGAAGTGCAGTATAGATTAAATTCCCTCCTAGTTGCTAGGAAATCAACAGGGGTATTTTATGATTCCTGGGCACGATGGTGGGTAGATACTAAGATAAACAATCAGAGTTTACTTACTTCTTTTGGGAGGGATAAAAGTAATGAGGAGTATTTAACTTATTTAGACTTAAGTAATCAGTATTATAAGCGGACTTCTTTACCCAATGTCTCAGATATTAGAGTGAAGAAACAGCTTGATATCATAAAAGACCATATGAGGCACTATCAATATGATTGTGCGGTATCCTTGCAGGTAGAAATGCAGTATGGCACTGTGAAAACGCCTTCGGCTGACCCCTTTGCCGCATGTAAACATCGGACAGATACCAAATTGATGGAGGGTCTTACGGAATAAGCTGGGTTTTTGAAAACTACTAACATAGAGCTGTTAGACATTGTTAGAGAGTCTTTGCAGGATCATCAGGGAACTGCTTTTACAGCAATGGTGCAGTGAAAAGACATTATTACTTGTGAGTTACCAGCACCATCAGAGGAGGAGAGCAGTGACTTGGTCGAACCCATTTCTAAAGTGGAAATTAAGCAAGAAATAAATAGATTGGCTTTACGCATCTCACCGGGGGTGGATGGCCTCACGAATGAGTTTTATAAATTCTTAGTGGATGATATGTGTGAGATTCTGTATAATGTTTATAATGAGATCTTGGAAACAGGGAAGATGCATAGTAACTTCTCGGCTGCTATAATTATCTATTTGTATAAAATAGGGGATAAGACAGATTTAGGTAATTGGAGGCCTATTAATTTGTTAAATACGGACTATAAAATATTATCTGCTATTTTATGTCATAGATTGCAAAAGGTTGCTTCTAAACTAATTCACCCAGTTCAAACTTGTTCTGTTCCAGGGAGGAACATTCAACAAAGTCTGGCTTTTTTGTGGAACGTTTGTGAATTTGGAAAACAACGACGATTGTCAGGTTACTTATTGGCTTTGAATCAGACTAAGGCTTTTGATAGGGTGTCTTGCAGGTTCTTGAAAAGTATGGGATACCTCTCAGGTTTAGGTCCTGGATCCATCTTTTGTATAAGGAGGCCATATTGCTACCTACAGTGAACGGGGTTATAGGGGAGGCATTATTCTTGAAAAGGGGGTGCGGCAGGGTTGTCCAATTAGCCCCCTGATTGTATACATTCATATTTTATCCCATTGTGAGGGAAATATTTCAAGATGATAATATAAGAAGTTTATCTCCATCACCATTGTTGGAGCCTCAAAAACTGGCAGTCTATGCAGATGATTTAGTTGTCATAGTTTAGGACTCAGTGTTGGGCATAAATGCCTTAAAGGTATTAGATAGGTATGCAAGCCTAGCAGGGGCAGCAATTAATTATACTAAGAATACAATGGTTTATGTTGGAGGAGAGGTACATGAGTCTAGGGTTGGGCGAATTACTATATCAGGTGACACTATTAAGATTCTTGGTTGTCATTTTGGAAATGGACACTTGGCATATATAAATTGGGAAGAGAAAATAAGAGTGGGAGAGCAGAAAGTGCAAGTTTGGAAGGCATGGGCTCTTTCTAAAACAAAGAGGGTACTGATTGTTAAAAAATGTTTGCTCCCTATCTTTTTGTATGTATGTACCATTTTTCCTGTTCCAGGAACCTCGGAGACAAGATTGTTTAGTACCTTTTTTCAGATTTTTTTTTTTTTTCAATTGTTTAACCAGGTGAGACACACTAAGCTGAAAGCTTTTTTACAGGTGCAACCTGGGAGCACAGGGAAGTTAAGTGACTTGCTCAGGGTCACACAGTATATGCAAGTGGGAGCTGTGGGATTCAAACCCAGGTCTCCAGATTTGCAGCTCAGAGCCTTAAACCATTGCGCTATACTGCCTCTGTTGTGGGGGAGTCGTCTCTACCCAATTAAATGGGATTTTACTTATCTACCAGTTAAGCAATGGGGACTAGGAATGATACACCCTTTGTTTATTTTTTTTTTTTTTTAAACCATGCTTCCAGCAGTGGTAGGACAAGAACATCAATGGGATGCTTGGATGGAACTGTTGTTTTGGCCTTTTTACAGAAGTGGGGGGACTCCATACCCAAACTACAGGCCACTTTAGAAGTCCCAGAATTTGCAATAACTGCAATTAGGAAACTTAAGCAGTTGGGATTACAAAAGGGCATCTTGCGGATTTACAGAGGAAACCCTTCTATGCTGATATTATGAGGAGAAGTTCTGCTTCTCAGGTAGACGTCTCTAAATGTGTACCTACAAAATTAGGAAATGCTTTACGTACACTTGTTGATAAAAGAATCCTGATTAAAATGTGGGATATACAATGGCTTTGTTGTCATGGAAGGATAGGGGTAAAGGGGAATCTTAAACATAAGCCTATATTGGAACGACAGTGTATTAGAATGGAGTGTAGTGGTCAGGAAGAAACTATGGAACATTTTTTCTTCAATTGTGTGCATGCTCAACAGTTTTGGATAGATTTGGCCATTAAATGGCGATGGGGATTGGCAACACATATTACTCATGAGAGTTTAGTTTTGGGAGATTACACTGGGATTTTATCGCAATATCACCGAGCACTTGTTATCTGCCTGTATAAAGTTTTATACGTGGCAAGCTCGGTATCAATATTCCATACAGCATTTGAATATGCATACTCAGATTTTGATTATACAAATAGAAGATGCAGTTAGTAAACAGAAGCAATTGGAACAAACACTTCTTACTGTACCGAAATTTCGAATTTTATGGAAACATATATATTGGTTATGATTTTACATGCTTTATGTAGTTTTTGTGATTGCTGGTAGTCCTTATTTGCTTATAGTAGCACAGGATTTATTTTCAGAACCGGCTTTCATTCTTTGAGTGATCATTTGATTGTGTATTGACAATTTTTGGTGATGGGATTGGTGGGAGGTAGCGGCTCTTATGAACTGTATGTGCTTTATTGTGTGGTTTCCTCTGATTTCTTTTTTCTTTTTTGTATATGTGTTTCTATTGTACTGATGTATTGTTTTTCTTTTTCAATAAAAAATTCCCCTACTCACAGGTAGAGGAACCTCTGACATACTGGCACTCTGCCAAGATGGTGTCCAGAGAAGAGAGGATGGAGGTGATGGAGGCAGTGGAGAGGGTCTCCTCTCCTATCTCAGTTCAGCTAGAGACCCATGCAGTGGATGTTATACCAGAGATGGGGACTACTCCTGCAATACCTGAGGAGTGTGTAATGTAAGGACCAGCTAATTACCCTTCTGAGATGAAGGTTCCTATGGGACATGGAGAATTGGACCAGCCTGTGGCATCTACAATGTTGAGACAATCGATGAGTACAATCCTGGATTTACTGCAAGAAGAAGACTCAAGACATCTGGCCAAGAGAACGGCACTTCTCGCACAGATGAAAGTTTCAGAAAACCCTGACATTCAAACCCCTGCAACAGCGACGCACCCAACCACTGCAGTACCTGTCTTACTGGACCTGCACGATGCGGACAGATTACAGCGAGACGCTTCTTCTCATTCAGCTATTGGGACTAATGCGGGTGAATAGGTGGAACGCATGTCAGGAATGGCACGGATGGAAGGCTTGTCTGGCCTAAGATGCTCCACAAAGCAGCAGGGGTTTGAGGAAAGAGGCACTCCATGGTCAGTTGATATGGCCTTGCAAGCTGTGGGCTGGGAGAAGGATGGGACTTCAGAACACTGGATCTCAGGTTCCTCACCCATCCCTATCCCAGGAGCCCCGCAAGAGATGATCTCTTCAATGGGACACGTAGGACTAAAATGGACCAAAGATGCTCAGGATTTAGACCTTCCTCCTGATTTTGAGTTAACTCAGAACCCCATATTATAGCTCCCGATACATTCTCCAGAGCTAGCAGATCCTAGACTTTGTGACCAACCTGAGCAGTCTCCTGCTGAGAGTACTCAGAAAGCCCCACAACAGGGTACCCTGGATAGGTCTATAGCAGGACCACAGCCCTATGCATCTCTGTTCAAACTCCCGATACAACCGATAAAGAGACATAACACAATTCAATTAAAATATATTGGAGGCATGCAGGAAGCCTCTGACATGGTGTATGTGGCCAAAACCCTTTTAAAATACTCCCTCAAATTTTTCACCAATGAGATACATGCTCTCATACATGTCTCAGGGGAAATGATGTTTGAGGTTAGTTTTAAAACCTTGCTTGGTTTGGAACATTTCTGGATAAAATACAAGTTGAAGTCAACCTCTTTATGGACTCCTTTTCTGGCACTCCCTTTATCGAGACACACCCAAAAAATGATTATTGTTCTATTCCGCAGTGAGGGGGTGCACATGAATGATCTGACAACTTGGCTGAAAGCAAGGTGTACTGTATTATCTGACCCAGAGACTATTTTCAATTCTGAACAGATCTGGACAGGGGAATGGAGAGCCTGGATGATGCTAAAATGTGCAATACTGAGATTTTGCACTTAATGAATAGTTTCTTTTTGGGTAGGGATCAAGGAGTCCTTTTTTACCCAGGACAACCGAAGGCATGCTATAGGTGTGGCTTGGTGGCACACCTGAGTAGTGCCTGTGATCAGGTCAAATGTAATGTCTGTGACACTGCGGAGCACTCTGGAGTACATTGCACTGGGGGCATCAAATGTAACTTATGCAATGAACGGGCACATTCTTTCCAGAGCTGCTCTTAGGTGGCACACAATAACCCAGAGCTAGCGGACAGAGCAGAACAGCGCCTGTACATTACCCTGGTGCAAAGACAAAAGATCATATCATAAAAAACAACTAAGATACGGGAGGCTACAGTACATCCACCTCCACCTGAGGGGATACAATTGCGACAATGTCTGACGGGTCCCGGGAGATGCCAGATCTGAGCCAACCCCCAGTAGTTACTATCTCAGAGGCCCCCACCCACAAGGGAGGTAGACTCAGCTGCTATTATACCTGTTGCTCAGGTGGATCTTATGCCTGTAGCTTTTCCAACTACTGAACCTGTGCAGCCTAGGTTGGATGATGATTGACAGAGCCCTATAGAACAGACAGAGATGGGCCCTCCTGCCCCCCATGACTGGGGATCCCTTCATCATGATCAGAGACTAGGAGCCAGAGGGAACTGAGATCCATCAGCAGTGGACTTTCCAAACCAGTGCCCATGAGTGTGCAAAATAGATATGAACTGCTACAGACAGATGGAGAAGACTCTGATTTGGACTCGGATACTTCCTCTGTTCAATCTTCCTTGCCAGAACAGACAACAGATACTGAAGTCCCTGCAGAGACTTCTGGCCTCCAAAAATGGAAAGTGAAAGTGAAGCATAAATTAATGGAGCCACCACTACAGAAAGGGAGGCAAAAATGATACCAGGGCGAGATAACATACCACAATCTAAATGTCTGAATACGAACACTTTGCATGTCGCTCAATTAATGTAAATAGCATTAAGAAAGTGGACAAAAGGGACTTAGTATTTTCATGTCTATGTGTGCCTTAGGCATTGTGTTTCTGCAAGATGTCAGATTTCATACCCTGCACGAAATCAAACAGGCGACACAAGCCTGGTACTTAGGCCTTTCATATTGGTCCTTTGGTCAGGAAACTTGCTCAGGGGTAGGGATCCTCTTTAATTTTCCAGATATCGAGCATGTCAAGCTAATTGACTTAGTCCCTGGGAAAGTCTTGATGTTAGATGTTAAAATAACATGGGATATTGTATAAACTGATAAATATATACACACCTTAGATGAAGGCACTGTGGATTGACATGCTCAAACTCAGACAGCCCTTCATACACACCTCACATGTTATCTTTGGGGTAGACTTTAACTGTGGCCTCTTCCTGAAGGGCAAATCACATACTTCTAAAACTTCAAAAATTTTCTGTGATACTAATTTGTTAAACACTTTCTCATGAACAGCTGATTTGTTGGGTTCCTATGTAACGACGACTAACCTACATACAGCCACCTTTTATAAGAGTAGCTTAGCAGCCGGATTGATTTTTTTTTTTCACTTCTAAACATTTGCCTCTTCTAAAAGACATAGTGGAACCTACAGGATTTTCTGATCATAGCCAGTTAACTATATTTATTGGGTCTCGGAGTACAGTATATAGAGGCCCCTGGGTGTGGAAACTGAATACTTCCCTATTATAGCAGGAACAGTTCATATGTCTCTTATAAGACTTCTTGTATGCTAGGAATCTGTATTTATTTGGTGGGAAGATACTAAGCATGATTGTTTTTTTTTTTTTTGAAGCAGCAAAGTAGACTTTGTAGCATGGATAAATAAAAAGTTTATTTGGGTAAGAGAACACATCTGCAGAAACTGATGTCTCTAATGGTGTTGATGAAGCCGGCTTACTCTACCCAAATTGATGCTCTTAAAAAGGATCTTCAGACCTTTCATTTGGAGAAAGCACAAACCCTGAGACATCAGCAGCAATTTGGTACTTCTGGCTCTTCAGAAGTTATCTGCCCTTATGAAGTCTGCCTACATAGGGTAAAAAAGAAGGAAATGACAGCCCTGACTGATAGGCATAATGTTTTACAAGAGACTAGTGTAGGTCTTATGGACACCATCACTGAATATTCTAGGAACAAATACGGCCCCTTACGGTGTGATGGATTAATAGCAGCTGGGTTGTTGAAGGACTTAAGTGTGCCTCAGATCCAGCTGACAGAGTTGATGCCCTTAGGTCAAGAGATAACCACCCAGGAAGTACTGACGACAATTTCTTATTTAAACTATGATACTGCCCAAGGCCCGGACGGACTTCCATCAGAACTCTATAAATTTCTAGGTGAGCTTTTGGGGGAGGAACTGTTTTAGGTTTATAAGCAGTTGTTACAGACTCAAGAGGTCCCATTGACTATGAACATTTACTTATTTATTTAGTTTTTGTTGACCGGGTAAACACACTCGACAAATCCTGCCTATTTTCAGGCACGACCCGGGAGAGGAGGATACAGATGAATGCCAACTGACCTTGAACCAGATTAAGCTGTTGGTGTTATTTTTAGCGAATGAGGGGAAATTTGGCCAGGGCACCAGGGAAAATTCCCCTACTCTTTTCAAGAAGTGCCATGGGATCTTTAACATCCACTTAAACTACCACCAGAACAGGCAGATGGGACCTCGGTTTAACGCCTCATCTGAAAGATGGCACTTCAGGAGTGCAGCACCCTCCCACATACTGCACTACAGTGTCAGTATTGGGATATTAACCCAAGTGCCTGGTGTGGGAATGGAACCCACAGCCTTCTGATCTCCTGGCCTCAGAGGCGAGTGTGCTACCTGCTGAGCCACTGACACTACTAAATAACTGAATACTGAATCATGGGTGTACTGACCTATTTATATAAAAAGGGGGACAAAACAAGGTTACAGAATTGGAGACTGATCTGCCTTTTAAATGCAGACTTCAAAACTTTAGTGAAAGTTCTTGATAAATGATTAATGACAGTGGCTAAACATCTTATATCTGAAGCACAAGCATCCTCCATACCGGGACACTGTATTCAGGATCATTTAATATTATTATGGGAGTTGATTGAAAAGGGTAGTACTGGACAACTTACAGGGTTTATACTGTCACTGGACCAAAGTCAGGCTTTTGATGCAGTGAATCATGATTTTTTATGGTCAGTCCTGGAAACTTACTATATACCTGGAAACTTCATACAATGGATTAAGGCCCTGTATAGAACAGCCACAGTGTTTTCCCTGGTTAATGGGTGGAAGGGGCCTTTAATTAGCATTAAATGAGGGGTGAGACAAGGATGTCCCCTAAGTCCGATACTGTATGTTTTCTTTTTGGACCCACTTCTTAGGATGATCATCTCGTCATGCCGGGTTTTGCCACTGACTGATGTCTCAGGGATTAGAGCAAGTCCAGTGATGGCCTATGCAGATGATATCTGTCTTTGTGTACAGGATGAGGCGTCTGCGGTAGAAGCTATACTCCTTTGTACTGTATTTGGCAAAGCAGCTGGGGCATCCTTGACTCTCCAGAAATGTGTTGGTAGGGTGTTGGGAGACATCCCTTACTCAGGGAACTTAGTGGGTGGTATGTTACTCTCTACACAGCTGATTAGAAGCTTCACGGACAACTCGTCGCCTGCAATTTTGTTGCGGTGAACTTGGAGAGGAAAACTGACAGTGGATATTAAATCGCCGCACTCATGCTGGTCGTAGTCAAGTCATAGCCACATCTTAACCGCGACCAAACATTCTTGTCAACGGTTTGTTAGAGAAAGCTACAGTGATGTGCAGGAGCCAGCTTGCACCAGCTTGCTTGAGCTGGTAGTTATTTCTCTGAATGCATTTTACTGCCTTGTTCAGGTTTGTAGTTAACAGCACCAAGAAGCTATCACTTAAAAAAAAAAATCTTTTTAGATAGTATGCCCACATCATCCTCCTGGGAATGTGGTGTGCTGCATGCTTGCAGATTGCCCAGGCTGTTTTTTTCAAGGTTCTCTGAGCTCAGCCCACCTTCCGCCTGCCCTCTCCCTTCCAGTGCTGCACTCCACAACTCTCCTGCTGGTCCTGTGTCTGTGTGTATGAATTCTGGCAAGTAGCATTCACACAGACACAGAGCAACTCTTGTCAAACCATGCATGACTCCCCCCCCCAAACAGACTGACATTTCAAGTGTGAGTGCAGGAACTCGTCATTTTGTTAGTGCAGGCGACAGCAACTGCAGATGCTGAGCAAGTAGGTCATTCAGGTCCAGTAATGGTTATTCTGTCATTTGAGTTCGAAACTCAGCAGCAGTTGGTCATACTATTTTAGAATTTAATCCTTAGTTTGCCCTTAGGCGACTATTGTATTGTCGACGAAAGTTAATGAGCAACGAATACAGTACCGTCTACTGTGCATTGCGACCAGTTGTCCACTATCAATTCACCGATACGAAATGTTCGGGGAGTAATTGGCCATATGCAGATTAGAATATTAGGGATTCAATTTGGCTCCAATCGTTTATATATTTTAAACTGGGAAGAGAAGTTAACACTGGGTAAGACAAAAGCTGGTCTTTTGAATAAATGGAAACTGGGAAAAAAGAAACATATACAGTGTATACTTAATTAAAACATTCCTGGTTCCTATCCTTTTGTACATCAGTTATATTCCCCCCCTCCAAAGAGTTTAGAGACCCAGTTATTGAGTGTGTTTTTCCAAGCAGTCTGGGGCAGTCGCCTTAACCCCATTAAAAGGAATGTCACTTATTTGTCCTTCCAGCCGGGGGGATTGAATATGATACACCTCTTGTTGTTTTATAATCGTATTTTTTTGATGACGAATGTGAGGTCCATTTTGGTCCATAATAAAGGTTGGGAAACTGGGTGTATGATACTATTCAACCTTGGTTTTCCTTATAGGATAGAAATATGTTATGTATAGTGAAGCATCAATCTTTGGTATTGCTTTATTGGCAAGAAATATTTACTAGACTTAGGCAATGGAACATTACCAATCAAATGTTGCTCACAATACAGAAGAAGGCCCTATATTCAAACCTATTAGACAGACTATGTAGAGTCCCGTATATGCTTGAGCATTGTCTGGTGGCACAGAGGCCTGCACTTTTAAATTTTTTGAGGAATCCCAGAATACCCACACATATGTGGGATCTCCATTGGCTTGGCTGTCATAACAGAATCAATAAGAAGTATAATCATAAACACAAACAGGCCATAGAGGACTGTGTAGCACACCCCACTGTATACAGCAGGTGGAGATGCTTGGGCACCTTTTTTTCACTGCTCCTTTATTTATGATTTTTGGAACTTTGTAGCAAGGTCATGGTCTGTGCCAGTCTTTGCTTCTATTAGCTATGACAATTTAATGTATGGGGATACATCTGGTCCCTGGAGATAATGGCATAAAGAAGCCTTAGAAGTTGTTTTTACAGTTTTTAAGTGGCATATTTGGAATGCCCAATGTTTTTTTACCTTGCAACAGAAGGATACTTCCTTTCTAGAATTATTGGGCACAGTTGAAAGGACTTGAAAGCTATTTGTATTATGGAGAGAGGGAATATTTCAGAACATCAGTGGTTAGTGAACTGGCACTGCAAGCCCTGGATAACGGGCTCAGATTTTCCTGTTACCTGAACTGCTGGGACCTAGGACATGAGATTATTGGGCTACTATATATCAGGTATGTGTCAGTACTTGTTGAAATTGTATGAAGGTCTGCTAAGTAGGAGACCCTACCTCTACTATCTTCCTTGTATTATAGTGTCTGGTAATTATAATTTATTTTTTTCGTTTTGATTTTTCATATGCTGATTTTGTTCTCCAGACATATTGTATATCTTGTTATGTATTGTTTGCAGTTTGTCTTTTAGTTTGTCTTAATAAAAATTTCCCCTACTCTTTTCGAGAAGTGCCATGGGATCTTTAACATCCACCTGAACTACCACCAAAACAGGCAGATGGGACCTCGGTTTAACATCTCATCCAAAGGACAGCACCTCAGAAGTGCAGCACCCCCCTCATGCTGCACTACAGTGTCAGTTCTGGTGTAACCCCCACCCAGGTATGATGTTTCTATCTGACAGCACTACCTGGTGGGCTGGGTTCGGGGAGAAATATGTCATCGGCACATTGGCTAGGTTTGGCTACTATGCAACAGGGGCACTCAAGTAACTCCGTACAAAGGAAGCAATAACTGTAATGTCCAATACCAGAAGTGGGATTCTAAAGTGTGGCTTTTATTCACATCCAACAGAATAAACAAAGCATAGATAGACCCCCATGGGGCTACACTCCTGGTAATGCAGATTTATGGAGATCAGAACACATCCTCATTCACTTTAGCCCTCAGGCTCTGAAACACACTGGGCACACAGCCCGCACTTGTACTCTGCTCTGGGTTTTCCCTGGCTTGGCTCCCTTGCCAGCCACTTGGACACTTTCCATATAGCATGGGAACATTTACTGGTGGATCCCTAAACCACCTATGAGCACTTCTGCTCCATCAGGGAATCTTCCTCATCATTCCCACGTCTGGGTACTTTCCTCAGGCACTGGCCAAGTACCTGAGAGAAAGCAACAGGTGTCCCAAAGTAAACCCGTACAGGTGAATTTGGTTACTACTGATGGGGGGGTCTCCCACCTCTCGTTCCCATAATTCATACCCGGCCATTTCTCTGGACTGTAACACCTCATCCTTTAAAACAGTTTGCTGTGTAGATTCTTTTTAAATGTACTCACATTCAGTCTACTGTATTTACATCCCAATTGTGCTGAACTTGAACATACTTAAATAAGTGGCTGTGTCCACTACTCTAGACCCCCCACAGAGTTAAGCAGTCCAATCCCCACATCTTCCAAACTGTACTTGGCTGTCTTTTCCTGACCCCACAGTAACAGTCACTTTAGTTTCATTTTGTTTCAGGTGAAAACAATTGGCCCTTTAGCAGAGCAAACTCACCCCTTGGTTGCAGGTGCCCCACAGGCATTTTCTCTTCAAACAAAATCTCATCCAGAACTTCTGGTGCCTCAGCACAAACTTAAATCAGGCAGCTTCTTTTTCCCTAGCCGGACCAGGGGGGTTGCCCCTGGAAACAGGATGATTCCTTCCCCCATCTCTGCAGGGATGGGGCCCTGAACCACTGAAAGCAGTCTCTACCACTTCAATGTGCTCTTATTGTGTTCCTCTTCAGGTGAGAACACACACCTATAAAACAAAAAATAGCTCTTTGACAGAGCTTAGCTCGGAGGGCCTGCCTACAGCAGAACACCTCTACTACAGACTGCAACAGACTCTACTGACTGACTTCAAATTCTCCAATGTTCTACTCTAACCTCCAACTGCAGCATTCCAGTGTGGCTTATGCAGCTGCGACAGTTCTAAACTGATGTCATCCCTCAGTCTCAGCTGAGACTGAGAACAGAGTGAGACAGTGTGAAATCCATTTAACTGGAGTGTCACAAGCTGCCTTCCTTGCCTACCACTAGGTCTTACTGGGATTCTAGTAACCCCAGGTTAACAGGGGGGTTACACTCAATCTGGGCCAGGAAATAACTGTCCACAGTCATTAGTTACCCGACCTAGGCCATCCTACCCTATGTGCTACCTACGGAGAGGGGTGATCAGGCCCCCTCCTACCATGTGCTAGGCACAGGCAGGCAACATTAAGGGCCCAGAGGCCTTTGGCTGATGCATCAGCTTCTACTCTATCTGCTGACTATGGGTACCCAGTGGCTGTGGAAGAACTGTCCAGAGCATAGCCCTATTAGATCAGTACTGCAGCCCCTATGGCCATTCAGAACCACAGCCTGTCTATCCCCCTAGCCCTGTAGAGAAAACCTGTCTGCCTCTAACTTAAAATTCCCAGAAGCAAAACAAACAGGGGACCTCCCCGACCCTGGACACCATGCAGCCACACACTAGGAGTTAATACCATACACCATGCACTACTCCTACACTCCCCCACAACCATGCCTGTGGAAGAAAAAGTTACACACAGTAACAACAACAACAACAGTACTTTAAACACTACACTCTAAAGTACTATTGAGGAACTCTGATGAGTCCCTCCTCTTCTTCTTGTCTCCTCTTCTATCTTCTTCAGGAACACCTGCAAGAAAAAGAAAGACAACACACACTCCTAATCTGCATACACAGTCTATCTAAACCCCTACCATCTAAACACTGGAGAATCCCCAAAAATATTTATTTTTAGAAAAGTAGAAAAAACAGTATAAACATTAGAAAACATGACATTATTTACAATACACCATATCTGGGGAATGGAGTGCCCTAAAAGTCCCATCTAGTGACCACAGTGCCCGAAGACAAGTCCATTAAAGAGTCTCTCCTGGGCCGGATCCCGACGAAGCACAGTTCTAGCAGGCCAAGGTCCCAAAGGGGAGAGTCTTTGAGGACAGTTCAAACATCCGGAGTCTGCTATTGTAGGGTGTGTACTGCAATGTCATAAGAATAGAAAAGTCTGGACTTACCAGTCCCTTGTAGATCGAAAACGGTACCACACCTGGTCCTCAGCCGAAGACTCTCCCTGGCAGCATTCTTCCAATACAGCTGGGCTGTCATCTTCTGGGAAACGACAGGAGGGCACTTCTGGAAACTGTTGGGCTGATGTCATCTCTGGAGATGGAACCTTGGAACAGGAACAAAAAGGAAAACAACTGGTCTGAAGTCATCCGATACCCAGGCGATGAATCAGGATACAGCTGGGCTGGTGTCCTCTCTGGATCTGAAGTCATCTGGAGGGCCAGTCAATGGATTCTGTAAAGCCAGTACACTGTAGAACTGATGAATGTGGGGCACCTGAGTTCTGGACATCCAGACTGGCGAAACAACATAGGTACGGCAACGGCTGGACGGCAGCACTGGCTACCACTGCTCTGCTTTCCATTTGGTAGGCATAAGCACATTCGCAGGAAGGTCTCTGCATTGTGGCCAATATCACAACGGGTCAGGTGCTGGAATTATTACTCCATCTGGGTGCTCATAATTCATACTCTGAAAGGTTTCATGTCCCTCTCCATCCGCAATTCAAACAGTGTCAATAAACAGTGTTCTGCCTCTTTTCCACTGGCTGTATTTTTCGTGAAACATTCTGTTCTGGACATGCTTGTTTGCACCAGGATGCACATATTTCATTGCTTCTTCCCAAATCCAGGATTTCCTGCTTTTTTCAATCTCCTCCCAGACTCTCCGAGGAAAGGTAGGAAAGGACATCTCATAGATTTCATTCGCTTTCCTATGAACCAGTCTTTCCTCTTTACTACCTTTGGTCAACCTGAGACCTCTGGCCTGGCTTGGGGGCGGCCAGTCCTGGTTCTGCCAGCTATGCATTCTTAACGACACAAAAAATGGATCCCTGGCTTCTTCTTGCACAGCCAGGGCAGTGGAATCACCACTTTCTTCCATGCATTCCTCTGAGGCAAGAGCTTGAGGCTGTGTACCAGTTCCTTTTTCGCAAGGCCACGTAGGTTCCCCCTCTTCTTCTTCTTCCTCACTGAGAATCTGTGCCCAGGAGTGAGCCATCGTCCTCACTCTTGAGACTGTCCACTCTTCGCTGGGCTCGGAGGTCGAAACCTCCCATTCAAAGGCCTCCCTCATCTCGTCTTCACCTATGAGACTTGGGCTAGACCCCTCTCTCCAAGGGTCTGTTGATGCTCTTCCTGAAATGTCTCTCTGCGACTCAGACTCTGCAACATCAGCACATTGTTCTGCCTGTAAATCTGCACCCTCTTGCTTTGTGCCACACTCTGAGGGGCCTTCTCCAACAGGCTCCACCTGGTGCTGTGTGCTGCCAACTGTAGATTCTTGAACTTTTGTCCATGTGGGAGCCAAACAAATCTTGGGCACTTTAAACAAACCATATTTCTGTAGGCACCCAGAACAGTGAGGTACCATGAAGATGTCCCTTCCAGCATTTAAGCACATCACACATACTCGCACTGGATATCCAGGAATCGCCAAATGAGGAGGCCGTCATCCCCCATTGTAACATCTCTCAATGTCCCTTAACTTGTTCACTTCTACTGCTATCACAGCCCGGGCATGATCCAGGTAGTGGGCTGGTCCTGAAGCCATGACTGCAAAGAAAAAACAAACAATGCTCACTGTTATTTCAAGTCCCACATCACTGAAAACTTTCGTTCTCTTTCAAAATAGCTCCTCTGCTGCTGTGTTTACATTACTACCCCACCCTGTAATGACAGCGGCAGCACTCCTACGCATCAACATTCTGTAATTGGATCAAGCCACTGCACATCAGATTTACACACTCTACTGATAACTTTACTCAAACTGCACAAACTTGCACTGTTCTTTTTCCTAGAACATTTATATGATTTACCACGGACTTTTTACTCACTGAAGACATTGCTCTAGCTTACAGTCCCTTAAAGCCTCAGTATTTTATAGCACAGGATTGCCTGTATTTCTTGCTGCATATCTGATATAACTCACAATCTCTCACATGGCCTTGAAAATTATACTGACGCTGAACCTATAATTATGCTCACAGTTGATTGGTTAGAATTCTTGCATTTGCTGGTAAAACTTAACACAGTCCTTCTTTGCAAAGCGATTACACTGCTGCACACAGATTCAGCTGGCTTTTGGTGAAATCACACAGTTTGAGCAATTATTTCTGTTGGTACTCACTGTTATCAGTAGCTGTTTGCTGCGATGGAAAAATGGCCTGCAGCCAGTCTTGGAGGCCTCTGGAAAGAAGCAGATTGGCAGTCCTGCCAACTGTCCCTCTGAACACCACACTCATAGTCCAGTCGATCGAGATGTGGTTTGAGCCCGAATTTAAACAGAAAAGTCTATTTTTAAACTTCTTACAGTGCTTTCAATCACTGCGACGCTCCTCCTGACAAGCCAGTTCGCACACTCCACTCACTCTCCCTCTCGAATGCTGTGCAGTCGCTCTAGAGCTGGCATGGGGCGGGACCAGTTGCAGTCTCACCAATCACTCGACGCCATGCAAATGAGCCTCTTTCCTGTCGTGCTCTTCTCATGGCGATCGTCGAGCAGGCAAAATTTTAACTGCAAACCACTTTTTTTTTTTTTTACTGCAGCTCCTCGTCGGGAGCGCATTTCTACCATTTTTCATGCCCATTAAGCACAAGTCTCTCAGTCCACACAGAAAGCATTTCCAACGTCTAGGGCACATTTTTCCTTTTGCTACCCACAGTTTTCCACACTTTTCTTCGTCACAAACACTTTTAAAAGCTGACAAATGCTGTAATTTGATGCAGGACAAGGGCATGCACTCTCAGGCTTTACTGCTCCTTGGTAAACAGTTGGCATTTTAATAGCAGCACATGGATAACAGCACACAGTGGCACATTAGTTAAACATTGCTTCAGTTGTTTTGGGCTACCTACTGCCAGATAACCAAAATGCTAGCCTTTGTCTGAGCAACCTTTCTTACATTCCTCCCTAAATTCCAAACCCAAATCCTCAGCGGTGCCTCCATTTTTGTAACCCCCACCCAGGTATGCCATTTCTATCTGACAGCACTACCTGGTGGGCTGGGTATGGGGAGAAATACGTCACTCAGCACATTGGCTAGGTTTGGATACTATGCAACAGGGGCACTCAAGTAACTCCGTACAAAGGAAGCAATAACTGTAATGTCCAATACCAGAAGTGGGATTCTAAAGTGTGGCTTTTATTCACATCCAACAGAATAAACAAAGCATAGATGGACCCCCACAGGGCTACACTCCTGGTAATGCAGATTTATAGAGATCAGAACACATCCACATTCACTTTAGCCTTCAGGCTCTGAAACACACTGGGCAGACAGCCCGCACTTGTACTCTGCTCTGGGTTTTCCCTGGCTTGGCTCCCTTGCCAGCCACTTGGACACTTTCCATATAGCATGGAAACATTTACTGGTGGATCCCTAAACCACCTATGAGCACTTCTGCTCCATCAAGGAATCTTCCTCATCAATCCCACATCTGGATACTTTCCTCAGGCACTGGCCAAGTACCTGAGAGAAAGCAACAGGTGTCCCAAAGCAAACCCGTAGAGGTGAATTTGGTTACTACTGATGGGCGGTCTCCCACCTCTTGCTCCCATAATTCATACTCGGACATTTCTCTGGACTGTAACACCACATCCTTTAAAACACTTTGCTGTGTAGATTCTTTTTAAATGTATTCACATTCAATCTACTGTCTTTACATCCCAATTGTGCTGAATTTGAACATACTTAAATAAGTGGCTGTGTCCATTACTCTAGACCCCTCACAGAGTTAAGCAGTCCAATCCCCACATCTTCCAAACTGTACTTGGCTATCTTTTCCTGACCCCACAGTAACAGTCACTTTAGTTTCATTTTGTTTCAGGTGAAAACAATTGGCCCTTTAGCAGAGCGAACTCACCCTTGGTTGCAGGTGCCCCACAGGGTTTTCTCCTCAAAGGAAATCGTCCAGAACTTCTGGTGCCTCAGCACAAACTTAAATCAGGCAGCTTCTTTTCCCTAGCCGGACCAGGGGAGTTGCCCCTGGAAACAGGTTGATTCCTTCCCCCATCCCCGCTGGGATGGGGCCCTGAACCACTGAAAGTGGTCTCTACCACTTCAATGTGCTCTTATTGTGTTCCTCTTCAGGTGAGAACACACACACCTATAAACCAAAAAAATAGCTCTTTGACAGAGCTTAGCTCTGAGGGCCTGCCTACAGCAGAGCACCTCTACTACAGACTGCAACAGACTCTACGGACTGACTTCAAATTCCCCAACATTCTACTCTAACCTCCAACTGCAATATTCTAGCGTGGCTTATGCAGCTGCAACAGTTCTAAATTGATGTCATCCCTCAGTGTCAGCTGAGACTGAGAACAGAGTGAGACAGTGTGAAATCCATTTAACTGGAGTTTCACAAGCTGCCTTCCCTGCCTACCACTAGGTCTTGCTGGGATTCTAGTAACCCCAGGTTAACAGGGGGGTTATACTGGAATATTAACCCAAGTGTCTGGTGTGGGGGAAAGAACCCACAACCTTCTGATCTCCTGGCCTCAGAGGCGAGTGTGCTACCTGCTGAGCCACTGACACTGGCTACCTGTTGAGCTACTGATACTATATATATATATATATATATATATATATATATATATATATATATATATATATATATATATATATATATATATTATAGCAGCACGTAGTGCTACCATATTTAGGGTTGAGGAGCCATTTTAAGGTTAAAGGGTCAAACTTTGCACCTTAATAACTTTCCCATCATTTAATGGATTTGCCTGAAATTTGGTACACATGATTGTGCATGGTAGATCATGGGATTTGCCAAGTTTTGTACTGGTTGGATAAACGGCTACGGAGTTATTAAGCACCAACAAAATGTGCATTTACGCTTTTTTGTGAATTCTTTGCTCTCGCCTACAGGTCGCACAGTTTGTGCAACCAGTCTGAAAACTTAAGGGAATGTGCGGCTGGGGTCCTCAATGTGCCTTTTGAAGATTTTTTGAAAAATATTAAATGGTTCAAAAGTTATTCAAACAACAAGTTCCCATTATAAGTCAATGGGAAAAGTTAACAAAATGTGAGAAAGTGTCTTACATGCAGTTTTTAGTGTCGCAAATCACCCCAGTAGTGTCGTGAGTCAGCCATTTTTTTTTTGGTTAGTGATCAGAAAAATGCTTGCCATTTAAATTTGGGACCCTCTAGCAACACAATTCTTTTTGTGTTTACCAGTCAGACACTGAGGATGCTAGCCATGTCTTTATTTTGGGATGAAACACCCTAGAAATATGTTTTTCAAATTTCTGGAAAAAGTAGTGTTGCAAAGTAGTGTCACACTCACGAAGGTGTCGCAAAAACACGATACTACTTCTCCAGATTATGGCCAAAATGAAAGCACTTCTTTGTCACCCTGCTGCTAAAGAACCGTTTGGTCTTTTGGGCTGAAATTTAGAGAAAAGACAACCAACATGTTACAGATGTGCCTTTTGTTGGTTTGGTGAAAAAATATTGTATGGCTTCAAAGTTACGGTACTCTGAAGTAGGCATTTTTTCCCATAGACTAACATGGTGGCGTATGCCGCACCTTTCGGGGCTCGTATCTCGAAAACGGTGTGAGATACAGATTTTTCATCATGAGTTACATAGCCCTGAGGGCTATGTAATGCAAAACGGTAGCCAGGAAAATAATGATTTTTATGTAATTTTTATTTTTTTTCTACGGTCGTGTGGTTGCTGAGATATTACCAATTAAGTACTTTCAATGCTCATTTTAAGCTTTGATCCCCATTACAATGCCTACATTCTTTGTACACACTGTTTTTCTGTATGCACCTGTTTGGAAAACACAGGGTATGCGCTTCTGTTACTGTTACAGTTAATGTTTCCACTGCATTTATATCCCCCCTTTGCATTACTGTTACCGTTTACACCACCGTGTGTGTTACCCTTTATGCTCTCATTTGCACTTATGCTATCATGTGAGCCACTGTTAGTGCTTCTGTTTGCATTGCTGTTCCTGTTACTATTTCACAAGACATCACATGGTGGAGTGCCGCCATTACATTCACTATTTCTCATCATCATTCTCAAAAGAAGGGAAATTAGAGGCAAAAAAATCCATTTAATGCATTAGTTAGGGTTGTTCCACAGCAACAAAGTGAGAAGTCGATTATTAGGGTTGAAAGCTCCCCTTGGACCCCCGCCCACACACCCCCAACCGGCATCGGGAATGCGCATTAGGGGTTGTTGGTCCTAACTCTCATATATATATATATATATATACAGTATATATATACACACAACTATATATAGTATCTTAAGATTCTATGTACATCTGAAGTATGGCAGAATGCTTTACCTCAATTGGCATGCTCAGGATAATAAACTGGCAGGTGGATGGACTGATTAAAAGTAAAGTCAGACACCACCTTTGGTAGGAACTTAGGATTTGTACATAAAGAAACTCTGTCTTTGTGGAAGACTAAGGCTCACACATCAAAGACTGTAGCTCGGAAATCCTTCGAGTACAAGTAATGGCAACTAAAAATAATGCTTTCCATGAGAAAAAGCATAAGCCACAAGTTATGGCTGGCTCAAAAGGAGGTAACCTAAGCTTTTCCAAAATGAAATTCAAGTCCCAAGAAGGGACTGGATTGAAAATAGGTGCTTTACGGTGTAGTATAACTTTGAGGAACATACAGGAGACCTCTAGCTGTGCAACTGCACGCCCTTTAATGGGTGCATGAAAAGCCAATATAGCTGCCAGATGCACCCTCACTGATGAATATTGCAGACTTGAGTCTGACAATGATAATAAATAGTCCAAGACTTCCTGCACTGGACAAGTGAAGGGTCTAGATTCCTGGAAGCTGTCCACAAAGAAAAATGCTTCCATTTAGTACATAAATATGTCTAGTGGAAGGCTTTCATGCTGCTATGAGCATGTTGGCTACTTTAGGTGATACATGAAAGCATGCAATGACTATGTTTTGAGCAGCCATGCATGAAGATGCAGAAAATTCAGATCTGGATATAGCAGAGAGTCCTTGTTCTGTGAAAGAAGGATTTGATAAAGTGGTAAGGGTAGTGGAGGTTCTACCACTAGCAATCGCAGAAGGGGAAACCAGATTTGGCATGGCTGTAGAGGGGCTATGAGGATGAGGTGGCACCCTCCATCTGCAATTTGAGTAGTATTATCTGTATGAGAGGGATTGGAGGGAACACAGACAGGAACCGCCCGTTCCAGGAGGAGGACAGCACATCTTGCCAGAAAACTCCAGGCCCTGGAGCAAGTAAGCAGAAACATGGCAGTTTTGCATTATATGGGGTCGCAAAAAGGTCCAGCCCTGGATGACCCCATTTTGAAATATGTCTTCAGCCACTGCAGTCAGAAGTTCCCACTCATGTATCTGGGATGGTGACCTGGTTAGCTTGTCTGCTAAATGTTTTAGGCACCTGGGAGATGCACGGCTGATAGCTCTAGGCCGTGTTCCAGCAGCTAGTTCCAGACTTTCATTGCCTCTTGGCATAGGGGATATGAATGAGTCGATCTCTGTTTTTTGATGAAGTGGACTACACTGATATTGTCCATCTGGATCAACAGAGGGCCTTATTTTAGGTGCTGTTGAAAGGCATGGAAACTGTACAGTATAACACGCATTTCCAGTATATTGATGTGTAGACTAGTTTCTTGTTGGTTCCACAAGCCCTATCAATCAATCAATCAATCACTTTATTTAACCAGCCATAAACACCATTGAGCAAGCTCGTTTTCAAGGTGGTCCTGGGCATAAATACAATACAGTACACTTCATAAGATTACAATTACAGTGGACAACGGTGCAAAAAAAAAAACAAAGAAAAAACATTGTGAAGGTGCCGGTCAATATGGGCCTATACATACCGGTCAACATAATTACCATGCAAAGGTACATAATGATAAGCTTTACTGAAATGAGAAGAGACAACAATCCCATATAGTCTCCACTGAGAAAGAGCTCATACCTAAATGGTAAAAAATAAGGCGGTATTAAGGAATAGGGTAGAAATTGGGGTGAAAGAGTAGGCAGCCAAAAGGAAGGCCAGAACAGGTAAAAGGTAGAGAATGGGCAGGGTCATCTTGGATTAAGGGAACTAGGCTTGTAGGTCCTAGGTTTCTGTTGTTAGGAATGTGGGGTGGATGAGATACTTAGGCGTAGGATTTGAGAGTGGCACCCGAGGCTTAGGGGTCATCGGCATCTGAAACAGTTGCATGATTCCTTCAGATAATCTGTTAATAGAGCTTTGAATGTGAAAATGCTTGGAAGTGAGGATAATTATAATGAGTCTTGCATAGTGTTCCAAAGTGATGGAAGTGAGAAGTTGATTGCTGCTGAGCCAAGGGTAGTTTTCACTCTAGGAATCTGGAAGCAGATTAAGGAGAAGCATCTCAGGCCATAGGAACCTTTAGCCCATTTGAAGATGTTCGAGATATATGCAGGAGGTTATCAGATAATGCTCTAAAAAAACAGAGGAGAGCATTCCTTTTTCTTCTAGTTGAGAGTGAGGTCCATCCCGAAACCTGGTATAGACGACAGTGATGTGTACTACGGGGTAGATTTAAGATAAATCTTAAAGCCCGGTGGTAAAGGGTGTCCAGTTGTTTAGCATCGTTGATGGGCAATGACTGTAAAGGAAGTCAGCGTAGTCCAGTATAAGTAGGAATGTAGTTTGTACTAGTCTCATTCTAGCTTCTAACGTGAGTAGGTGTTTAATGCGATAAAATAAACCTAATCTCTGTCTTAGTTTCTTTAAGGTTTCATTTAAGTGGCACAGAAAGTTGAGCTTGTTATCCAGCCAGAACCCTAGGTATTTAAAGGTATCAACTACTTCAAGGGGTTCATCTAAGAGTGTTCGGATCTGTGTGATATGAGACATCCGGAAGTAGACTTTGGTGAGAGAATCATTGCTTTAGTCTTTTTGGCATTAAGGAGGAGTTTATGAGTGAGAAGGTTGTATTGGAGGGTGACAAAGTCTTTCTGTAAGTACTCATGGGCCAGATTCAAGGATGAATTTGTGGTATAGAGTACAGTATCATCTGCGAATAAGTGCACATTTGCTGTGCCCAGCTGCGAGTCCAGATTATTGATGTATATTGCAAAGAGGATAGGGCCTAGGATGGATCCTTGTGGGATTCCTCGTAACAAGGATTTTTGTGGGGACAGATCTCCTATGGCTTCGACTTGTTGTAACCTATTAGTTAGGTAGCTGGTGAACCATTTAATGGCAGAACTATCAAGTCTGATGTTACTCAGTGCAGTAAGCATGATGGTATGATCCACAGTATCGAAGGCCTTACTTAGATCATGGAAGAGGGCAAATACATGCTTCTTAGAGTCCGAGGCCATTTGCCAGTCTGTAGTTACTTTGGCAAGAGCAGATATTGTACTGTGTTTGGCTCTGAAGCTGGACTGAGCCGGGTTTAGCAACTTTTGTGAATCCAAATGTTCTCTAAGTTGGATGTTGACAATTTTTTCAAGTAATTTAGAGAGGACGGATAGTATAGAAATAGGCCGGTAATTGTTCAGATCACTCGGATCCTCAGTCTTGAATAATGGTAGGATGTGGGCAGTTTTCCACAAGACAGGTAGCTCACCTTGAATCAGAGAGGTGTTGAATAAGTGTATAATGGGGGCGGTCAGATAGGTATGGCCAAGTTTTAGGAAGTAAGGTTCAATATTATTTGCACCCGCACTCTTTTTTGTATCCAGAGAAAGGAGGATGTCCTCCACTTGCATGAACGTAATTGTGAGGAAGCTGAAGGGGGTGGGATGCGGTTGGTTATGGTTGTGATTATCAGTGAAGCCAACAGTGTAGTCTCTTGCCGGGCTAAGTTTGCTGATAGGTGAGGTGTCAAAGGCAAGCCCTGCAGTGGCAAAGTGATCATTAAGCTTTTCTAGTATATCAGCTTTGTCCGTATAGGTGGTACCATCAGACACAATTTTGTTTGGAAGGGGTGTTGCAGTGGACTGACCTTCGACTTCTTTGAGGATGTTCCAAAATTTGGCAGAGTTGTTTTTATTGTCTTCTAGTTCTTTTTGGAAGTACCTAGTTTTTCCTGACCTAATTAGCTTGGTACAAGCATTCCTAGTGGTACGGAATGCTAACCAATCAGCCTCCAGGTGGGATTTCCTCACTTTTTTCCACCAGTAGTCCCTATCCCTAAGTGCATTCTTCAGGATGGGAGAGAACCAGCCAGGAGTTTATTTTTTGATTTGATCAGTCTTAGTGGGCGTGTTTGTCTATTAGCTCCGTAAGAGGCTGTGAAAGATGTTAAATGCCTCGTTAAAGGTGGGGGCTAGGTAGAAATCCTGCCAACGAATGTTGCTTAGATCTTTCAGGAAAGTGTACTGGCAGAACTTTTTCAGGCATCTTTTCAGTTTGAATTTGGAGGCCATTTTTATTTGGGAAGAATGTCTGATGCAGGCAGTAGCGCAATGGTCGCTTATATCGTTGAAGAATACTCCAGTATGCTAGATAGTGTGAGGTTTGTTTACTAGGATAAGGTCCAGGAGGGTGCTGCGCTCAGGGTTTTTTCTGTTAGGTCTGGTTATAGCAGTCACCATTTGTAACAGACCATTAACATCGCATAGATCCTTCAATTTCTTAGAGCTGTCATCATTCCAATTTAGATTGAAATCCCCCATTAGAATACACTCAGTATCAGCAGAGTCAAGAAGGTTTTGAAGGTGTGGCAGAAGTACCCAGCCACCAGACGGTGGTCGGTAGCATGCTGCCATAAGGAGTGATTGCTGAAAGTGATAATTTTAGAGCAAGGCATTCAAATTCTTAGTTTTGAGGTACAGTCAAAGACTGTGACTGTGAATTGCTTTTGACATATATTGCAACCCTCCTCTAGTCAGTCTATCACAGCTGTAGATGATATATCCGGCACGCTGATAGATTTGTCCAGGGTCGAGGGTGTAAGCCAGGATTCAGTTATCATGAAGAAATCAGAGATGCATGTAGAGCCCAGGTCTGTATAGAGTCAATCTTCTTTAGCAAACTACAGACATTGATATGGAGAAAGCTAATCCTATATTGAGGGAGGTCCAGAGGCGTCCAGAGAAATAGGTGGACCTGGGTTTAATTCAACATTTCCCGAACAGAGTAGGAGAAGTAGTAGTAGTTTTTTAAGGTGGTGTCTTAGCCTGCTAAACATTCTTTTGTTACTCCTTCTAGCGTACATTGGTTTAGCGGTGGCTGTTTGATATGTTTGATAGGACCCCAGATGAGCCCCCCCAGCTGGAGCCAAATGCATCCGGTGTGAGGATTTGCATTAGTATTGGAGTCACAAACAGGACACCCTTTAACAGGATAGTGTGGTTCATCCACCATAGTAGGGTTTTTCTTATTTATTTATTTGTACATCGGTTTACAACCTTTGAGCCAGAGGCTCATTTCCAAAGGTACCTCGTCACAAAGAGGACAAACACAGTACAACATTTAGTTACATCATTGTAGATTGCAGCTTTTTACATCATTGCGGTCACAGTTTAGGCAGATATATGCAGTAACGACTTTGTTACAATAACAGTGTTACAGGTTTGGTATTCACAGGTTATTACAGTTATTTGGATAAGATTGAGAGATAAGCATACATTGGAAAAGTAGACAATTAGTCTTGAGCAGATACTGCTAGGTTAGAAAAAGCAGGTGGCTATGGGACAGGATAGGTGATAAGTTAGGGGGGCGAGCCACTCTGGGAGTTTTGTCAGTTTTTGATGTGGAGCTACTCAGAGAGTTTTGTCGGGTTCAAAGAGCTGGGACACCTACGGCCAGGGACAAGCACAGCTACACATGTTAAATAGCTGACTTTGAAGCGCGGTTTTGAAGCAGGAGATTGTACGGGTATTGGTGATGGAGCTGGGGAGAGTGTTGTACCAGGAGGGGGCTCTGTAACAGAAGAACCGTTGACCATGAGTAGTCCTGGTCCTAGGGGCAAACAGGGTGGCCTTGGAGGAGCTACGAGTTTAGACTAAGGGTTGAGCTAGGTGGATAGAGGCTGTCAGACTGGGAGCAGATAGTCCAAGGAGTGTTTTTTTAGTTATGAGGCAGGTTTGGTATCTGAGCCATTCGTCCAGGTTAAGCAGCTTAGCCAAGTCATATAGCTGGCAGGTATGGGTTAATCTAGTGGCTCCCGTAATTAATCTACAGGCTTTATTCAAGGTGAGTCGGATTTTATTGAGGGCGGTCATGTCCGCAGCACCATAGACAGGCAGGCCATAGTCCACAAGGGACATGATTGAGGAGGTGACTGCTAATCGGAGGGTGTCTGGGGGGAGGCAGTGCTTGTAGCGGTAAAGGATACCTAGCCGTGTATTTGTAGCTGAGGCTAGGGTATTAATGTGGTCATGGAAAGTGAGGGCTGAGTCAAAGGAGACCCCGAGGTACTTGTACAGGCTTAGTGGGGATGTGACAAGAACCAGTTTATCCATTAATTGGGTCCACTGTGAAATTTGCATATGAAGACGTGCCAGAGGTACTGTAACATGGGCCACCACCGTAAGACCCAGGAGACATAAGAAAGATCTGGCTGGGGCTTTGTGACTGTTGAGGAGGAGCTAAGATTGAGCAACAGTGCATTCTGCCCTGTCTAATGGCAGGAAAGCTTTGCCCTGAGCAGTGTCTAGAACTGCACCTATATACTGCAGATGTTGACATGGTATCAGTATTGACTTCAGAATATTGACTGCAACTCCCAAGTCCTCGAAGAACTGTCTTATTCGAGACAAGGTCTGAAGAAGACTGTGCCTGGGGCTGGTCCTTAGGAGCCAGATGTCCAGGTATGGGAAAACATATAGGCCTTCCTGTTAGGGTTGTCAGAACTAGTTCTAAAAAGATTTGAACTGTGCTCGAACTCTGGTGTTCGAGTTCTAAATTAGAACTCGAACACCAGAGGGTTCGCAAAAGGGTTCGGATCTTTTTTTTTTCTTTTCCATCTTGATAAGGGAGCGGGCAGCCAGGGGAACACTGTGTTGCCAATGTCAGCCAACAGATCTAGCTAACAGCAGCAGCAGATCTCCAGTGAGTGATGGGGGGGTGGGATCTGCCCGCTTTGATGACATCTGCTGCTTGGCAACCAGTTACAATTAATGGTGGTGGAGGTGCGCTTATGGCCTCCTTCTCCTGCCTTTCTACATGCTGCTTTCCTGTTCTGAGTGTGCCTGCCTGCCCACCAAAATGACTGACAGCTGCCGGCAGTTGCTGCATTTGGCGCCATTTGCCAATCACCTCGTGGTGGTCTGTGGATGCGCGCGTACTTGCGGTCGTTGCCGGCATTGCTGTAGTCCAGCGGGAAGAGGAGTAAGTAGTAGCGTGGACCAGACCCAGCCAGTGCTCACACCCTCACATGTTGTTGGAGGAGAGAGGAGGAGCAGATGACCTGTCACCCACCTGCGGAGTTGACCCGGCAACAGTCACCATGACTCATCAGAGTGACAGGAGAGGGAGCAGTAGTCGCATCGCACTGGGCCTCAGGTCAGCAGCAGCAATCAATTCTATCTGGTGGGCTTAAGTTTGGGACTTTTGGTGTTTGAGGCTAGGAAGGAGGGGGAACAGCGATGAGCATTGTGCAGCAGGGTAAAGACACGATGTGGATGTGGATGCAGCAGTACAGAGGCAACAGGCATACAATTAATCAGTTATATGCTTTGGATGAAGCAGAACTAAGCCCAGCAGTGCAGTAAAAGCCTTCAGGCAAAGTACAGAAGTGCACTAAATTATAGGTGTGTGGGAACGGGGGGTGCAGGAGAAGGTGCATTGAAGGTTCAGGATGGCATTGTAGGAAAGGTGCATAGAAGGGATATGATAGACATGGTGATGGGCTGGTGTAGTGATGTTTATATTGACCCTAGTGTCAAGTGTCTGGAATATTTTGTGTACTGTTGTTCAAGTTGTTCCTGGAGAAAGGCAATTGTGCTCTGGTTATAAAGTATTTGCAAGGAGCAACTAAGACGGTGGAGGACTAGGCAGGAGGAGCGGGCAATAGCTACTGTAAATACATTTCCATTTGATTCACAGATGTTGTACAAGGTATGGATGGCTGCAATGCTGTTCACCAGTGTACCTCAGCCTTATGATGGAGTGGCTCCCAGCTAGTGAAAGAAGGAAGTTCAGACTCCCCCCATTATTCAGTCTTTGATTTTGTGAGACGCTGGTGCAACTGTTGTGCCATGTGTGTTTTGGTAGCATGAACACCTGCCCTCTGTGAACTGGACTGAAACTTCATGACTTGTTTTGCTTTGCACTCCAAACAGCTATTGGAGCGGCTGTTAAGTCACTACTGACCAGGGCAAACTTCCAACCTGTGCCCCATAAGTGACAGGGTCTGGAAGCAACTACTCCAGACCCTTATGGAGAGACTTTTGTATTTTGCTTTTCTGTATTTTCTGTATTGAAGCTAATAGAGTGGTTAATAATTTGCAGAACCACTCAGTTGAAATACAAATCCTCCCCCCAATTCAGTGTTCACTGATGTTAACATCTAAAAGGCAGTTCAGTGCATAGTTATTTAAATCAGTGACCCATCTGTCAAGTTTTGAAGCTGGAATTAGTCATGTAAATTTGAATAACTTGTTTATCTGGGTCTTAATTTTCTCTGCATTAAGTGTTAATGACGCCCGGGGGGAAAACTTTCAAAACCATAATATTAAAACACAGTTCAGCCATGTCATAGTGTGTTTTTTATTAGTGAATTTGTTTCTTGTGAAAGGTACCAAATTGATAGCAATGGAGTGTGCAGCCTTATGTTAAAAAAAAAAACATTTTATGACTGATCATATTCTGAAGATGGTGCTGATGTAGCTGATAGATTACTTACTCATTATCAAAAAAAAAAATATCTGTGTGTTGTGTCTTGTGCGACTCCATCTCCTACATGGCGTACTGGCCATCATCCTGCTGTTTACAGTTTGACTGCTGTACTCTACCCAATATATTAAAGTCACACATGATCATTTCTCTCTCCCCTTATATTGAACAGATTTATTTTTGTCCTCATTTTCAGGTGTATGTCTCTGGTTTCCTTTCTCCTTGACCTACAAGGTCTTCTTATCAAGTCCATCTGTTAGTCTGTCAGCCAGTTCAGGAGAAATGGATGTTTTGCTTCTAATTATAAAAGTCACTGCTTATTATTTTTGTACCATTTATCCTGTGTAACCTGAGTTGTTACCGCTGCCTCAGCTCACTTTACATTGCACCCCTAACCTCATACTGAGGTTTTGTACGGAAATGTTTGACTCGTGTTTTGGCCTTTGTCTATCGTTCATCACTGTGTAATAGCTACTACTGTCTATATAAATTTATGGCTGTTGAACTGTGTTGGTGCCACCTTGTGGCCCGGGTCGTGTCTGAAAACGGTCCATTGGATCAGCACACTTATACGGTTAACAAAGACATAAATAAATAAAATAACGTTATCTTTATTATTGGCAGCATGTGCTCAGTTTTTTTCCATGATTTGTTTAGCCATTTTTCCCCATTTATGCCCACCCTCATGTCCTTGCCGTGGGCATGCGCATGTGGAGGCATGCATGCACCATGCACTGCTGGCACCCCACCCTACCGGTCACCCTTACCCACCTGCACCACCACCACCGGACCTCCAACCAGAGGTGGTGGGACTACGCTCCCCCCCCCGGGAGAGGAGAACTGCTGTTAGGCACCTCGTTCCTGCTCCCAACCTCCCCCCCCAAGCATGCTCCCCAACGAACCAAGTCTGTTCCCAAACCTGGGTCACCGGTGTAGCATGAGGTGTGGTGTCCAGTGCCTCAACCCTCAGCATCACTGGGCCAGTGCATCTGTGCTCAATATCACGTGTATTTTGGTATTATCTTCATTATTGGCAGCACAATTAAAAAAATAGGGTTCAAGTTCTAAAAGGTTCTAAAAAAGATTAGAACCCTAGAACTTTTTAAAAAGTTCTAGGCTAGAACTAGAACCCAGAACTTCAGAGGGTTCTGACAACCCTACTTCCTGTGAAGGGCTGCTGCCACCACTGCTAAGCATTTGGAGAAGACCTGTGGCATAAAAGATAAGCCAAAGGGCAACACTTTGAATTGGTAGTGCTCACCCTCCAGCATAAAGCACAGATATTGTTAGTGATTCCTCCAAATTTTGATAAGAAGGTATGCATTCTTCATATCCAGGGAACATAACCAGTCTCTGGGTTGTAAAAGGGGAATGAGAGCCTGGTGAGAAGCCGTACAAAACTTCTTGTATTCTATGAAGAAGCGGAGTCCCCTCAGATCTAGCACAGGCCTCAGATCTCCTGTTCATTTGAGGACTAGGAATTACCTAGAATAGAACCCTGTGTTCTTCTGAGTTGGAGGAATTGGTTTCATGGCATGTTTCTGTATCAGTGATTGTAAAGCAGTGATATATTTTCTGGAGGATAGCTGGAAGGAGGCGGATGATGCACTGGAGGAGTTTGTAAAAGCTCCAGGGCATGCTCCTTTGCATCTATCTCCAATACTGATTCGTCCGTGGTGATTTGCCTCCATTTTGGCAAATGAAGGGAGATACGAACCCCTACAGCCACCCCTGGAAGTAAAAGCGGCTGGGGTGGATAGGAATGGAGTCTGGTGGTGGCAGAGCCACTGGTTCCAATAGTCTTTGGTGCTTTTGAATGTGCACCTGGGAGGTGTGGATCTGGAAAGACACCACTACCTCTGGTTCTGGAGAGCTGACGGAAGGTGGCATGAATACCTCTGGCAGCAGTGTTGCAAAAAGACTCTCTACCTCTTTCAGGTGTGGGATAGAGGGTCTTAACAGACCTAAGAGTCATTTTGGATGACTGAAGATCTCTTAAAGCTTTCTCAACGTCATAACTACATAGGTTCTTGTCCTTAAATGGTGCATTTAGCACTGCCTGCTCAACATCAGTAGCAAAGCCAGCCACTCTTATCCATGAATATTGTCTCATGAAGATGCCAGACGCAGCAGCCCCGGCAGAGGCATCTGAGACATCATAGGCTGAGTGTAACAAATGATTACCTACCTCAGCACTAGCATTTAACTGTTTTAGTAACTCAGTTTTAGTAACTCAGTTTTAGCAGAACAATCTGATAAGACCTGTGCAGCTTCCTTGGCATTCTTCCAGATGGCATTTTGATATCTAATCATATGGGTTTTACTGTTAGCTATTCTAAGACCCAGTGAGGCTGAGGCATATGGTTCACCCATAGCGCTTCAACAGCGCTAGCTCCGACATCCCCTACAGCGACAGCTGCAATGCTGCAGTCGGCACTGTAGCCATGGGGATGTTGGCACACCTAATCAGGGCTGTGCCCCCCAAACCCCATATGGGAGCTCCGCTAACACATCCGGTCTCTAGGATTATAACCCAGTCAGAGTTGGACTGGGGGGCAAACACTCAGCAAGGCAGTCCCGCTTTCGGCACATAGTCCATCACAGTGACGGGCAGAGATTTTGCCCGATTCCTGTTGCTGTGGTGGTCTTCGCTGTGCCGGAGTCACTGCGGTAACAGTATGCCAAGACATATGTTCTGTTGCCCATGACATTAAGCTGCCTGGATTCCTTATCAGGTAGCAGAGAACTAAGATGCTTACTGTAGGTGCTTTAGATATGTGAAGAGCAGCCATAACCCCCACAGAGTCTGTTTCTGGTTGGGTAGCACAATATGGTTTAGCAATAAGTGCAGAATACTGCTTTGTCAGCTTTGCATTGCACTGCAGGGATAGTATTTAGCCTATGCCAGGCAACAAAGGTAGCATCCTACAATGCTGGATAAATAGGAGATATGAGGATGGAGGGAAAGCAGGGCACATCTCAGAACTCCATTAAATTATTTTTAGTAGAATTTTCTTCCTCCACAACAAATTACAGCTCAGTCTGAATTTGTTGTATTAAAGACTGAAAATAGGGATCCTCAGGAGGAGACCTTGGTGTATATACTACAGACTCATCACTACAGGAAGGCAAAGTAGAACAGGAAGGAGGATTATATGTTTTTTTCCCATATTCCTCCTTCTCACCATAATCCTCCTCCATCATGAAGCATCATGAGGTCAGGATTATAGCCCATATCATCATCAGTAGGACTGCTGATGAGAGGGATGGATGACTGGGCCGGCGATGCTGGTGACAGTTATGAGGAAGGAACAGGCAGTGAACTGGAAGCAGCAGTTGACGTGGACTGAACAGACAGCAGATCTGTCAATGTAACATGGGCTACAACGGCAGATCCAGCAAAAGGTATCGAATCATCTCCGAGAAAGATGGCAGTACTGTCTGCAAGCCAATGGCGCCCTGGCCAGGGGCCATGCTCAAAATGGTAGACAACTGTCCAGGACCAAACAATGATGGTGATGTACCAGCTGCAGTAGGCCCGGTAACACTGAAGCCAGACCCCGAAATTGATGTCTGATCAACAGTCAGGGAGGCTGTATTCACTGTCGCTGAAGCAGAGCAGTTGGAGACAAAGAAGGCTTACCTGAAGGTCGCAGCAGAGACCGGGATCTTGCTGGGGAGGATGCCTTTCCCTTATCCCTGAGTTTGTGTTTATGAGTCAATGAAAATTTCTGTTCTTCATGGTCTTTCTGCTTCGACAACTGTGAGCCCATGGAAGGAGTGGGTGATGACAGTATTCACCCTGGCTGAGTTTCTCCATGGTGGTTGACAACATTTTCTTAAGTAGAAACATTTCTAGGTCTTTCCAATAGCATCATCATGTGGCTTGGTTAAAGTCCTGGTAAATCTCACAGGCTCAATCATTGTGAGAGAGGCCAAGGCAGCAGACACATAGTGCATGTGTGTCATTCCTGAAAATCTTCTCTTCACACTCGCAGCATCAGAAGAGCATTGAATGCTTAGAAGTCATGCAGAGGCGACAAGAAGAAACTTTTCTATAGAGAAAATGTTATGTCAATGGTTGTTTCCACAACAGATTTGATGAGGCTATTCAATGGCGGGAAGAGAACTGAGGAGAGGTAGGGCCACCTACAGTTATATACACGCTAATTCATGACATTGATGTGGGCAGCCCCAGCTTGGCAAAAGTTTCCGTGTGGTACTAATGCCTGACAGCTGTTGTTCCAAAGGTGTGGCCTAAGAGAAGAGATATCCTCGAAGTAAGATCAAAGCATACCTTGGCAGAGCTTTGCCAGTATGCCCCACATGTCACTCACCCCATGCATTCTAAACAATGTGCCCCCTACTGTATTGCTCCACCAAGTAACTCTACCATACAAATGCCACTAGGGGCCAGCCTGATGGCTCAATGACAGTAGGTCACATTGCCATGCAGATGGCCTTGCTCCTGCATTACGGGAGGCAGACCAAGTCAGCTGCTGTGCAGCAAAGCCTCTCAGCCAGGAAGGGTCAAAGAGAGACTCCATCAGTGCAGGGACCTCTGGGACTGAGTCAGGAAGCTTGCTGTTGCCATAAAAGTGTGCTGCCCATGCAAGAGACCACACAGAGACTGAAGACATGCCAGGGGAGGTGGGGGAGTTACTGATGCCAAAAACCAGGCGCCATCAAGCTCTGTGCTATGAAACCAAGTACCTGCCACTAACAATATCTGGAATGGGGGATGCGACTCTCATGCTGGAGTCACTGCCATGCTGGCAACGCGCACGGGGTCATAATGTTATGCGCATAATAACGTGCGGCAGTATATGTGAAAACCAGACCTGTGCACTCTCGGTACAGGACCCCCAAATTGGAATCTTTAGTGGGGAGGTTCCAGAGTGCCAACCCCCATAATGCAGGGTGTGGGGGTGGAGCCCCCACAGAAACAACAAATAAACAGGAATCGGCATGGCCATCGTGCCATACGGCATTCTGCCATGTGACATTATGATCCCGTGCCCTGACAAAGCCATGAGGGTGGCATATTCAGGTGGTGAATAGCTGAGTTGCTACCACAGGCCTGACCAAGATATATCTCTGAGGATTTAAGGATATGTGCTGGTCAGGGAAGAACATTCTCTACAGAAAAAAGAATGCCCCCTGAAATGCATGTCCCCTTCATGGCGTGTACTCCCTTCAGCCACAATACCACTCCTCTCTTCAATGGAAATCACCCAGGCCAGCAAGAGAGTGCCATGGGAGCTTGGTTTATAAGTGTAGTTAATTTATTTTTTTATTTTAGTATTGGGCAAGGGAGGCAGACACTTTACCGATGCTGCCAGTTTTTCTGATCTGTGCAGAGAGAGAAATGATCCAGGAAGGAGCAAACCACAGCAACAACCATACTGGAGTTTCTTAAATTATCTGGCCTGGAGTGTGGGAGACAGCCACTAAAGTGTAGGTGTGTTTTGGATATGGGTGGGGGCAGGACTGACTGTACCAGCAATGCAGGTTTCTGGTGGTACGGAGCAAAACAAATAGGTGCAGAGCTGGAGAAAATACCATACAAGTTTATCAAAACAAAGAGGCTTACACGCTTATTTTCTGTAAACTCCATGGTTTGATAACAAATTCATTTGGTATTCAGTGTGGCCCTGCCTGCAGAGCCATTTTGTTTTATCTGTGAAAAAGCTGGTCCCCAGTAGGAAGCACTGCAAAGCTTACCACAAAAACCAACAGTGTCCATTTTCAGCACTCTAGTATGGAATAGTAGTACTTCTGTTCCTAGAAAATGCACCAGCCAGGAGCAGACTTTCATGCGGCCAATGAGGCTGCTGCAATACAATAGCCAAGCCATACAAACTGTGTTTGCCTTGATTCAGCCCCCAGGACAATGCTGAAGGAAAAGATCCTTCTTCTGCAGTAGATGTGGTGTATCTGTATAGCCTCAGCACCATCCTCACCAGAGGGTTACTACCCCTGCCTTGCTGGACAGACCAAAGTTAAGGGGCCTGGGTCCCTATTTTGCTGTTACTGGGGAGGTTCTTTCCCAACAATAAAATTAAATGATGGTGCCTCCACCCAGAGTGCAATTTAAGTGAGTATGATTTTTACCAGTACATCCCACGGGGATGCTGTACCAACCCACCTCCCCATACAGTCACCCACACACATGGACTTACCAGAACCAACATTCCGCAAATTCAACACTTGGCATTTTTTACTTTGAGCTAATATTATGCCTACTTGAGTAAAGAGTCACATTGACTACTCAAGAAGCTACACCCCAGGCTTGGCGTACTTTACCGGAATCGTGACTGCATCCCTTCACCTGCTCGGAGGGCCATTGTGCAGAAAATGATTCTCCCCATTTTCAACTACGGGGATGTAGTCTACAGTGCCGGCCCTAAGTCGACCTTAGCCAGGTTGGACCCTCTTTTCCATTCCTTCTGCTGCTTTGCACTGAATTGTCCCTATTCCACACACCATTGTGCCCTTTACCAATCTATGAACCTCCCCTCTCTACATAATCGTAGGCAATCCTACTATGCCAAAATCCCAGCCAAGTTTTGGTCCCAGCATCTCCCCTCCTACCTCTCCGCTGCACTGGGAAACCTCTGCACCCTAGCCTACTCTCTCCAAAACTTTGACTCTCGTTTCCTCACTGTCCCACTTAGGTCCTCTACTGCTGGTCAGGCTGCTTTCAGCTACCGCATACCAACATTGTGGAACTCCCTCACAGCAAACATTCGTCACTCCTCATCCACTCGGCAGCTAAACTCCTTGCTTCAAGCTCATTTCACCCCTACCTGCACATGTGTCTAGGTAGATCTGCATACCGTGTGAAATGTCAGTATTTTGTCTGCACTTATGACTTCAACTAATCTATGACTGTAACTACTGTTCTCCCTTTTCTCACTGTCTGCACTATGCTGTCAAGCTATTGTATATTCTACTGTTTTTTCCAGACCTCTATGCCTAGACACTTGGACCAAATGTTACAGAATTCACACTATGTATTTTCACCTGTATATATGCTGTTCAGCTATTGTCTATGTTCCTCCTCCCCCAGGACACATCTGGAATTGAGCATTTAGCATGCTCAGTATGCCTTCCTGGTTAAACACTTGAAAAAATAAATAAATCAGGCTCTCGAGTCATTTACATGTGGAGGGACAGGAAGGGGAGAATGGATTAGAGGTTAAGCATACATTTGCATTTAAAGATTTAGCATTTTCAAACAATCATTTTCCCTGTAATTCAGCCCAGATTTTAATTATTGCAGATATCAACTCTCTATCTAGCTAACTGCTGCAGGTACTAACTTGCACAGACCCCCAACTGGTACCAGTTCAAATAACCCCCCAGAAAACAGTCCCTGGAACCCAGTCATCTAGTTGCAGGCCTGTGGTGCAGCTTGTCAGCTGCCATTGGCACACTTACTTGAATCAAATTGACGTTTTACATCTTCCTTTGATTATTTTAAACCTTTCTATGCCATGGGGCCTAAACTTGTGTTAACTTTATACATGCCCCTGGTGCGGGGCAATTCCTGCTTTTACTCACGGTTCTGCAAAATCAGCCTCTGGTGGCACTGTAACTGAAGTCCTGGGGTTGGTGGAACAGCAGAACCTTGAAATCACTTGCTTGACAGACTTGAGAAAAGGGGCAAAAATGCTGCAGTTTGGATCTTCAGCTTGACTGACGGTCTTGCAGCTTTTTCCCCTTTAGCTAGTTCAGGCCCATTGCAGAGCTACTACACAAGCCCACTAACTATGAGAACCAGACCTGGGGTTGCTCCACAACCCGGCTCCCTCACAGGTAACAGGTGCCTAGCTCCTTAGCACGTGCCGGTGGCCCCCTGTAATCGACAAACCCCACTGAGTGGGGGATGGCAAGTTCCCTACCTGGCTCTGAATTAGCTAGAAATCTCTGTATCTCTCTTTCTGTCATAGCGACCAGCTCTGATATGCATCCAGGCAGTTTCTTTATCTTTCCTGCTTCCCAAGCCTTGAAGCAGCAGAGTCTTAGTTCCAACTTCACAACAACGGTTTCTTCCCTCAAATGGATTTCAACAGCAGCTGCAGGTCCCTGTGACTAGGGCACCTGCCCATCTCTTGACTTTCACAGTATCTTAACTCCAAACAGCAGCTACTCTTGCAATGGCTCACACTCAGTTCCAGCAACTCTCTCTCTCTCAGATACATAGGGTTTCTCTCAGTCTCTCTGATGCATTGATAAAATTCTCTTTTTTCACCGTGAAGGTACAATGAACATTTTTATTTTATTTATTTATTTAGTTTTTGTTAACCGCGTAGGTGCACTAGCCATAAAATGACTATTTTCAGGCACGACCAAGGAGCGTACAACAAAAGGAGAACAGTTGAACAACAGTAACATGGGTACAATAATACAAATAGAGGAACAGCACAGCAGTGCTACAAAAATACAATGGGTAGAAACAACAAAAAATAATGGCAAGCATTATACAGATAATGGCAGTAAGACATATAATAAGTGCAGAAACCATGGACCCGACCTGTAGAGTGAAAGGGTTAATAAGATAGTAAGGTTATATAGACAGAAATGTGAGGAATGTTCAAACATAACAAGAAAGACTGACAGAAGGAAGGTCAGGGGTGGTAATTGGCAAAACAACAGTGGATGGTCAGCAACAAGGTTCAAGAAGGAAGAGAGCTAGTAGTCAAGAAGTTATTTACAAAGAGAAGGAAAAATATGGGGAGGGGAAGAGGAGACAGTCTTGGAGCTGGATTAGAGCAGGGGTGACATTATTGGTAAGTCTCAGGAGCTTCAGGTTGGGTCAAAGCATGTACAAGCATCAGCTAAGGATAGATAACAACAATATTCATTTTTAAATCCAAAGTGAGACTGAGACAGCCGGAGGTTGAGTGGAAGAGCATTCCATAGCCTGGGAGCAAAGAATTGGAAGGCCCCTGTGCCTTTAGTCATCTGACATCTCAGAACATAGAGCAAGGATTTGTCAGCTGATCGCAGGCCATGGGAGGATGGTTGAGGGACCAGCAACGCCGCCAGCTGGGATGATTTTTTTTCCCAGATGATCGAGTCCGTTAGTGATCCAAGGTAGTATTGTCTACTGGCAGAGGGTGAGAGCCAATTCAGATCCTTATAAAGAAGGCAGTGATGTGTGAGTCGAGGCGACAAAGAGGCAAATCGGCATATATTGTTATAAGTTACGTCCCATTTTAGTAGGGAGGTTTTATAGGCAGAGGTAAGAATAGAGGCACCATAAGTAAGGGTTGGGAACAGAATACCTCGGGCAATTGCTAATTTGGTCGCGGGTGTAAGCATGTAGCTCGTTTTGTAAGCTACTCCTAGTTTCGAGTTTACAGCTTTGCACGAGGACTGAATGTGAAGATTAAAATCCAGGGACTAGTCCAGGAGGATCCCAAGGTACTCGAAGGAAGTAACATTTTCAAGTGGAAATCCTCCTGGGTGAAGAACCTCCAGCAAACTAGAACAGGTCTTAATGTTCGGTGCAGAACCTAGGGGCATGGCTTACGTTTTCTTTTCATTTAGTACAAGCTTACAGTCTAGTAGCCAGTCTAAGACCTTATTGAAGTCTGAAGTAAGTGATGTGTTTATGCAGGCAATACTAGAAGAACTAGTGTAGATGATCAGGTCATCAGCGTAGAGAATACCTGAGCAGGATTCCAGGCCCTCAGCTGCATTGTTCATAAAAATTGAGAACAGAAGGGGCCCAAGGATAGAGCCCTTGGGGATCCCAAGGTTGATAGTAGACATGTTGGACAGGGAGGAGTTAAATTTGACAGCTTGTGACCTGCTTGACAGGTAGTTACAGAACCAGTCCACAACAGGGGTAGAGAAATGGAATTTATGGAGAGTGGAGAGAAGCAGGGGATGGTCTACAAGGTCAAAAGCCTTAGTGAGGTCAATGAAGATGGCAACTGTGAGTTTTCCAGAGTCCATGTTGGACAGAATATCAGTAGTTAGTTGAGAAGAGCCATGGTGGTGCTATGACCTTTTCTGAAACCATGCTGAGTGTCTGAGAGGAGATTGTAGCTTGTAAGGTAGTCAATGGTCTGTGATGCAACTATTTTCTCCAGGATCTTGTTAAGGACAGAGAGAATTGCTATAGATGGAAGAGGCCCAGCACAAGATTCCAGTCCATTTTCCATAATCCATTTTCCAATGCCAAAACCAGTCCTTAAACCTTTCATCCTTCCCTTTTCTCTCTAGATGCTTTGTCTTTACCAGGATCAGACAGAACCTTTTCCTTTTCACAATTCTCTCATCCTTGGTGTCTCATCAATATGGTGCCGATGAACAGAAGAGGCTCTCTCTCGATCCTCTTCAACACAAGACCAGTCCATTTTCCATGATACATTTTCCAATTCCTTGTCAACCTTTTCTCTGAACACTTTCACCGCTGTGGTGTAACTTCTTACCCTAGCAGCCTGTAGCAGGAGCCTGTAGATCTCTCTCTCTCTCTCTCTCATCAGAGCTACAAAAGCAATCTTCACTAGCACACTCTTCCAAACATGGGGAAAGGCATGACCAAGCCCTGGGGAACAAACTGCTGGCAGCCCACAGGCAAGCCCTTTTCCAGCCTTGCAGCCCCATTTTCTACTTAGGGCTGGAGCCGCCCTCCCTCCCTCCCTCCCTCTGAGGGCTCCCGTCAAACTGACTCAGAAAACAGAAACCAAAAGTCCTTCTCTTTGGGAGCACTCTGATATTCAAAAATTAATATGTATGAGACTCCCTTGACATCTTACTGGATAAAGAAAAAGGTACCTAAACTTTCCTCAACTTTTCCCCCCAAAAGTCCTTTCAACAGTCCCACAGTCCTCCTGTGAAATCCTGGCCCTTTGAATGGATGAAACTGTGGACAAAGCCTGCTAACATGGCTGCTGAAGAAACATTTCTTTTTTTGTTTTTTTTATACTCCTCCCATGCCCTCTGGTCGACCACTCCTTCGGGTCCCCTAGGGCACCCCTCCAGCTCTCGTCCCTGCCACAGCCACTACCCCCCCCCACATTGCAGCACCCCCCTGGGTAACCCAGCATATCCTTTCACCGGATGGGTCCCCCCTCCAGGGGAAAAGGCACCGTTGGACCAGACCAGCGCATTACAACTTGGCCCAGGTGCTGCTGGGGATGGTCCAGGCTGTCCTGGGGCTTTGAGCTGGCGGAAGACTGGAGACCATCATCCGGTCAGCCAGAGAGCCATATTTCCTGGTTTCCTCCCCTTGGGTGCATGATGTCCAGGATGCCTAGGTATGAGACGACATCCATTATGCTCCCTACATAGTGCCTCAACGTGATGCCCTACCCCCGGCCTCCGCCAAAGGTAGACCAACACCAGGTCACAGACCCCCCTGCCTGCTGGGAGAAGGCGAGCAGTCATGGGACACTCAAGCGATCTCCCCCCAGCTGGCCTTCCAGCAACCTGGGTCCATTTCTCAACCTGGCTCACCGGTGTCGCAAGTGGAAATCCAACTGCTGCACCGACAGGCTGGAGAAGAAACATTTTTAATGCAGTCCACCAATGCCCCCGCTTTCAAATCCTGGTACAGCCAGAATAAACTTTTTTTTTTAAACAGCCCCACCATTTTGTAGGAGCCCCCTTTACCCTTCAAAGCACTGGAAGCATTTAGCAATTCCATTCTGTCCTCTGTTCATCACTGCAGCCATTTTAGGCTGCACCCAGCTAGCCACACATATTTCCATTACAGTTCATTCGTGCCCCCAACTTTCCAGATTTGCTGCAGCCAAACTACTCACATTTATTTAGTTAATGCCCCAACATTTAGTAACCCCTTCTATGCCCTGTCACACCTTGCCACTATTTATTATTTTTATTCATTTTCCAGCCTGTCGCTAGCACCGTTTTCATAGCCCCCCAGGCGCTAGACAGGCTCAGCTAATTTATTATGCATGCCACCTCATTAATATTCATGAGGCAACTCATAGATTCTTGAGCATCATTGGCGCTCGCTGAAAAGACTTTCTCTCCTCCTCTAGAGCCTCCCTTGCCTCCTCCAGGTTTCCGGTCCCCCTTTTGCTTAAACATAGGACAGGGACCACCAGAGAGGCATTTTAAATGGCCAGAGAATGGCCAAAATCGAAATGCATATCTGCGCATGTGTGGAGCTCTGGAATGCACTTGTGGAGCAAAACCAACCAGCGGTTCTGTGCTTCAACTCCTCCAGACCCATTTTGGACCACAAACTACTGCAGGGGTCAGAGAGAGGATTTAGGGCACTACGGGGACTAGAAAGAAATGCAGGGACACACCAGGGAAACTCAGGCCAGGAATGGGAAATGGGAGAAACAGGAACCAGAAATGGGGAAATGGCAGCCCCAAGTGAGCAAACAGGTAAACCCCCGAACAGGAGGATTACACTTGGACTTCAGCAAAGCCTTTGATTCTGTACCATACAGGAGGATGGTTAAAAAGCTGGAGGACCTTGGGGGGGGGCACACTCAGTAAATGGATAGGGAACTGGATGGGGCAGGACTCAGAAGGTGGTAGTTAATGCCCAATTTTTGTGGGGTTAGGGAAGTCACTAGTAGAGTGCTGCTGCTGAGATCAGTCCCAGTGCCTGTGTTATTGAATATAGTATTTTCAAATGTGACGTAAGGCACAGTATCCAGAGTAAGATCTGTCTCCTTGAAGATGACACCAAGATCTGCAAGACAGTGGACACAGAGGCGAGAAGAAGGGACATGTAAAATTATCTAGAAAATCTGGAGAAGTGGTCAAGGCATAGCTACTTAAATGTTACAAGAAGTGTAAGGTTATGTATATTGGCAAAAATACTATAACAGACTACTGGATGGGGGAGTGAGGCTAGTTCAAACCTCTTCGGATATGGTCCCACATACAAACTTCCATCCATGCCCCCTGGTTATGGTGCTTTTGTACCTCATGAATAGATCATTGCAGTCTACCCTGTTCATTACCCTCGAGGAACTGTAGGTCTCTATCATATCTCCCCTCTCTCTCCTGGCTTTCAGAAAGTACATGTTGAGACACTATTACCTTTCCTCGTAGGTCTTCCCTTACTGCCTCTGGATCATTTTGTAGCCCCTCTGGACCCTCTTCAAGTTGTCCCTGACTTTTCTGAGGTGAGTAGTCCAGAACTGTGTATTGCACTTCGGGTGTGGCCTCACCAGTGACCTGCACAGGGGCATTATCAGTGACAACCTCAATTCTATGGCCCAATTCAACAAGGCATATGGGAAGTCAAGTAGGATGCTGGGGTGTATAGGTATGGCATTCATTAGCAGAAGAAAAGAGGTGATACTGATCCTGTGGAGTTCCCTGGTGAGGCCACACCAGAAGTATTGCACACATTTCTGGATTACAAACCTAAACAAAGACAGGGACAACTTGGAGAGGGTCCAGAGGGGGATACAAAATTACCCTGGGGCAGTAAGTAAAGACCTATAAGAAAAGGCTGAAGCATCTTAACATGTACTGTCTGGAAGTCAGGAGATATGGGGGGACATGCTAGAGACTTACAAGTTATTGAGGGTAATAAATAGTGTAGACCACAATGATTTATTCTTGAGATACAAAAGCACCATAACTAGGAGGCATGGATGGAAGTTTTTATTTGTGTGTGTGTATTCCACAGGGACACAAGGAATTCTTTTTTCATGGAGGGGATTGTAGATGAATGGAATAGTTTACCCAAGCAGGTGGTTGAAGACATGTCAGTCATAGGGGCCAAGCATGAATGGGTCAGACACGAGGGGACAGTGAGATCCATGGGAATGGGGGAGTACAGACTGTCTGAAGAGGGGTTACTAAGACGCCATCAGGGCAATGGCTCAGTAAAGCCGGTCTAGTATTAGGTCAGACACTGAGACAAGCATGTAAAGAGCAGACTAGATGGACCACTGGGCCTTTCCCAGTCAACAAATTCTACATCTCTATATATCTTTGGTGTCTCTGACTTCACTGCTCCAGGCAGTAATAAGGTGATAACTCTTTGAGAGTTCAGAGAAGCCTTCTCAGAATCAAGGTTGTGAATCATTTTATTCTTCTTGCAGTTGGCAGTGGACCACTCCTAGACTCAGATTGTGAGAATCCAATACCTAGACCACATCATAATCATCTATAGCTGTAGACATGACCAGAGGACACAGAATGTAAATTAACTGGGATTGCATGCAGTTTTCAATATTTGGATTGGGGGAGGCGGCTGAAAATGGATCATAGAAAGTTGGGAGAGGGCAAGTCCCCTTCATCCATAGAAACATAGAAACATAAAATTTGATGGCAGATAAGGACCGCTTGGCCCACCCAGTCTGCCCATTTACCTACCTAATGGATAAGCTGCAGATCCTAGTTAACCAGCAGCCTACTTCTTTCTATCCCCATCCCCTAGAATTGCCTTATGGCTGTCCCATGCATGCTTGAATTCAATCACTGTTTTTGACTCCACAACCTCCTCCAGAAGGCCATTCCATGCATCCACAACCCTCTCTGTGAAAAAATACTTCCTTACATTACCTCTGAGCCGCCCCCCCCCCATCTTCAAATTGTGCCCCCTTGTTCTTGCACACCTCTTTTTTTGAAAGATGCTACCCTCTTGACTTTGTTGATTCCCTTGAGGTACTTGAACATTTCTATCATGTCCCCCCCCTTTCCTCGAGGCTATACATATTAAGCTCCTTTAGTCTCTCTTCATATGTCTTCCAGTGCAGACCCTGCACCGTTTTAGTTGCCCTCTTCTGGACAGCTTCCATCTTGTCTATGTCCTTGCAGAGATTGGGTCTCCAGAACTGCACACAGTACTCTAGATGGGGTCTGACCAGCTGTCTGTACAGAGGGATAACAACTTCTTGTTTTCTACTGGTGATGCCTCTCCCTATGCATCCCAGTATCCCCACAGCCCTCCTTACTGACCTCTCACATTGCTTGCCCATCTTTAAGTCATCTGATATGACTACCCCCAGGTCCCTTTCCATTTTTGTTGTTGTTAGTCTCTCACCCCCCATTGTGTACTCTTCCCCTGGGTTTTTGTTTCCCAGGTGCATTACCTTTCACTTCTTAGCATTAAATCTAAGCTGCCATACATTTGACCATTCCTCTAACCTTGCCAAGTCCCTTCTCATCCTTTCCACCCCACCTTGTGCATCAACTCTGTTGCAGATCTTTGTGTCATCTGCAAAGACATACTTTTCCTTCCAGTCCCTCTGCAATGTCGCTTACAAAGACATTGAAGAGGACCGATCTAATACTGAACCCTCCCGGCACCCCACTAGTAACCCCCTTTCTTCAGAGTGGACTCCATTTACTATTATCCTCTGTGTCCTATTCTCCAGCCAATTCTTTACCCAGGCTATCATCTTGGGACCCACTCCTAGGCTGGCTAACTTGTATGTTAATCTTTTGTGTGGGACTGAGTCAAATGCCTTGTTAAAGTCTAGGTAGGCCATATCCACAGCCCCTCCCTGATCTACTACTTTGGTCACCCAGTCAAAGAAATCTATTAGATTCGTCTGGCATGACCTCCCTGCTATGAATCCATGCTGCCTTGGGTCCTGTGCCCTTCTGGCCTCTAGGTACTCGACAGTTCTTTCCTTCAGAAGTGATTCCATCATTTTCCCTATCACTGAGGTTAAACTAACTGGTCTGTAGTTTTCTGCTTCTGCCCTGCTCCCACTTTTGTGAAGGGAATCACATCGGCCCTCCTCCAGTCCTCAGGTACCACCCCATCCTCCCATGATTTGTTAAGAGGGTAGTCAGTGGTGTCACCAGTTCTACCCTTAGTTCTTCTAGAATTCTGGGATGAATCCATCAGGCCCCATTGCTTTGTCCACCTTCAGTTTTAAGAGTTCTTTCAGAACCCTTTCTTCTGTAAATGGGCTGGTATCAGCTTCTGTATCAGAGTGTTTCTATTGTTTGTTTTAGGTACTCCCCTCTTCATTTGTAAATACTGAGCAAAATATTTGTTTAGTATCTCTGCCTTTCACAGGCACCCTCTGCCCACCCCTCCCTTTATTAAGCCTCACTATCCCTCCCTTAGTCTTCCTTCGCTCCCTGATGTACCTAAAAAGGTTTTATCCCTTCTTAACTGAGTTATCTATCTTTTCCTCAGTTCAGGCCTTTGCTGTTCTGACTGCCTTCCCAGCTTCCTTTGCTTTAACTGATACAATTCTCTGTCCTGCTCCTTCTGTGATTCCTTATACTTTCTGAATGCTTTCTTTTCTCTTGAACCTTCACTGCCATCTCATTTGAGAACCATAGTGGTTTCTTACATCATTTTGTTTTGTTTATTTGCTTCACACAAAGGCTTGTTACCTCTGTGATAGCAGTTTTTATTATTCCCCATAGTTCTTCAACCCCTCCTTCCTGCCCATTTGCTAGTGCATTCCTTAGGCACTCACCCATTTTGGCAAAGTCAGCCCTCCTGAAGTCCAGTACTTTTTCCTTTGTGGCTTGACTCTATTGCTGTGTTTATTGTGAACCATACTGTTCGATGGTCGCTAGTTCCCAGATGGCTACCCACTTCTACATCTGTGATCCTCTACATCTCCATTTGAGAGGACCAGGTCTAAGATTGCTCCCCTCGGAGTGGGTTCCAATACTAGTTGTCTAAGGCATGCTCCCTGTAGGGCATCTAGAATAACCCCCTCTCTTAGAAGTGGCTGCTGCAACTGTACTCCAGTTAACATCTGGCATATTCAGATCACCCATCAGCAATACCTCCCTTTATCTGCCATTCTAAGTATACTTTTTATCATTCCCTTGTCCATTTCCTCCCCCTGAGAGGAGGGTCTGTATACAACCCCTGTGCGGATTGTGGTGCCATTGCCTGCCTCCAAATTGACCCACAGTGCTTCTTCTCCTCCCTGTTTACCCTTTTGTTCTGTTGCTTTGATTCCTCCTCTTATGTAGAGAGCTACTCCTCCTCCTCCTCCTCTTTTACCCTCCCTGTCCCTCCTGTAGATAATGTATCCTGGTATGTTTATGTCCCAGTCATGGTTCTGTGTGTACCATGTTTCTGTGACTGCCACGATATCCAGATGTTCCTCCTCCATCAAGACCACTTATTCAGGAAGCTTGTTACCCAGACTACGGGCATTGGTACTCATTGCTCTCCATTTTTCTGATGGCTTTACCTTCTGTAGCAGCATCCCCCACTGACCTTTCTACCTTGGTCTTTTTCTCATTTAGTACCCTGTTTTGTAGGGGGAGGCTGGGATTTTCCCTGCTGCTTATCAGTGCCTCCCCCCTTGACTAGTGTAAAAGCTTGCCAATTAAGTATTTAAACTGATTGCTTAAAAGACTTGTTCCCTTCCTGGACAGATGCAGACCATCCTGCCAGTATAGGCTGGTGTCCCTCCAGGTGGAACCCCAGTCCCTAATGAAGCCAAACCCCTGTGCTCCACACCATTTTTTCAACCATTCATTAAACTGCATGGTGCAAAGTACCCTCGCCTCACCCATGCCACTGACAGGCAGCACCTCTGAGAAGGATACTGTGTGTGCTACTTGTCTTAAGCCCCTCCCCAACTCTACAAAGTCCTTCTGCACTGCTCTAATCTCATGATGAGCCAAGTCATTTGTCCCTAGGTGGACAATGATGTCCAGCTCAGATTCCCGTGCAACTGTTCTCGTGATCCTAAGCATGCGCTTCTTGTCCCTCCAAGCCATGGCACCAGGCAGGCACCTTACTTCAGTTTTCCCTGCTCCCCCCAGTTCTATCCCCTATAATTGAGTCCCCCACCAGGAGCTGCTTTCTTTCCCTGTGGTGCCCTCTGCCTCCTTCCTGAGGGCCTCCCTTGTGACAGTTGTCTGCACCTTCCTTAGTCTTCTCTGTGGGTGCATCCATAGGGGAACTATGCTCCCCCAGAATGGTGTATGGATTGTGGAGTGGAACAACTGACTGGGTGTGCCTCTGTTCCACCACCCTTACCCTCCCCGAGCCCACTGTGGTCCAACTGCTGTGCTTTCTTTGCAACCTCTGAGGTAGTGGTGGTGGCTCTGGTGCTCCCTGGATGGGGGAGGTTCCCTTGCTACTGTCCAGTGCGGCCTGAAGACGGGCAACTTCATCCCTTAGGGCAGATAGTTGTCTGCAAACAGGGCAGCATCTCAGCCTCCAGAAAGACTCCCGGAAGACTGCTGCCCCATAGCCATTACATTGTACTACTCCCCACATAACTGTCTACCTTGTTTAGTTTTTTGTTTTTTGTGTGTGTGTGTGTGTGTGTGTGTGTGTGTGTGTGTGTGTGTGTGTGTGACTGGTGTGTTATATAGAAATATATGTATTTATATAATGTGTATGCTTATATTGTCAGTGCAGTGTGCTAGAGGGATATGACAGTGATATGCACCTGCCGTCTTGAGGAAATGATGTCAGAACCCCAGGTATAAATGAACTATTTCCAGGGGTGGGTGGGGTGAGGGGTGGGAAGGGTTTGGGCCTAAACTGTGCCTCACGAAACAATCAGCTAAAAGCTCTGACCTACAGCTGCAATGAGTGCCTTCCTGTCAGCAAGATGTCATACAGTTTGACAGAGAAAATACCTTGCTAATCAAACAGAGACAAATCCAAACATCCAAGTCAGACACCGGTAAACCTCCCCAGCCCCAAAACAGCCTGGTGACTTGTGCTCTGAAAACAGTCAGCCCCAAAACACGTCAGCTGTGCAGAAGGGTAAAAAACAGTAAAATCTTAACAACTGTAACAAAAGTAAAGCAAGCTCCACCTCCCTCTGCTGATTGAAAGACTACCTTTTCTGATAATTCTAAGTTCCTTATTTCACCCTTCAGTTGGAAATATCCTCCACCTGAAGAATATTAACTTTCTTAAGGAATCTGCTTCAAACCAAAGACAATTGTAAATTGTAAGGTTCACCTCCCTCTGTTGTGAACACAACTCGCTTTCTTGCAAATCTTAAGTCCAGCGTTGCAGCTTCCAGCCAGAGGTAGCTTCACCTGAAGACTATTAGGTTATCCACCCAGTAGTTGCACCCATGCCAGGCAGCATTTTCAATTTTAAAGGAAACACTGTTTCCCTTTGTTGTAATAGCACGTTGTGTCTTTGTTTTTCATTTCACACATATCTACATTATCTGCTATTTCTGCTATTATAAAATGTTTGTCTTCCTAATATTTGATTAAACAAGTTGTCATCTTAAGCAACAGTTTTCAAACTCTTATGCTTTCTGCATACACATTAATGTTGTACGCACACACCATAAAAGAAAAGATGATGATTCCTGTTGAATTTCCCCATGCAATATTCTGGTACCTGATTTAATAAGCACACATAAATACTTGTTTTCTTTACAATGTTGTTTTGACTAATTACTGTAAAATCCTGATTTAACTCATTACCTCCAATAGCTTCTTCAGAAGTTTGAACTATCCATTGTTTACCTGACACAAAAATGGTCGTCCAGGGTATAATGAGATTTATCTAGTGTGTGTGTGTGTGTGTGTGTGTGTGTGTGTGTGTGTGTGTTCTGCTTTTTCATTATATAATATGGAGGAACTATAGCACTGAGCAGCGAACCTGGAGAACCTGGAGAACTAGGATTGACTCCCACAACCACCACTTACATACTATGTGAGCATAAGCAAGTCACTTAACCTCCCTGTGCTCCCAAGATGCACCTGGAAACAAGCCTCAGCTTAATGTGTCTTTCTTGGCCAGAAACGGCATATAAAAATGCATAACACAATTTTAAAACATGGATAGGCTCAACAGAACAAGAAAGAGAGCACATAACACAAGACTATTTGTTAAATATTGTGATGATGTAACAATAAATATATTTGGCTCTAATATTTGACGTATACATCAATTCATGTTTGTGTAACTGTTCTGAAGATATATTTCATAATTTGACAAGCTTACCCATATCTGGAACTGGTAGACATCACTGCAAATAAATAACCCCCCCCAGGGATGTGGGAGATTGAATGTATAAGTCACTTTGGGCTGTCAGAGTAGCAGGAATGATAAAAATCCACAAGCAGTCCTAGTAGCACGACATGAGAAAGATGCATCAATGAAGGGCTAAGAGTGACTGACAGCCATAAACCTTTTGGGGGGGGTTGAACTCTGATCCATAAGGATTTATAGTAAAATAACAAATTTGAGGTTGATGGAACTCCTAAACCTTTTGACATTTTTATAGAACAAAAGCTAATATACACAAAGCAAACGGAATTCAGTTTGGCTGCAGGTACCTAATCTGATGTGATTTCCATTACCAGTAGTTTTGAAAATATCTTCTGGATATAATATTTGACAAACCTCATTTCACACCTTTTTAATTACATGTATATTTACAGTTCAGCCAAGAGAAATAACATGATCTATGCTTTAGTCACTTGCCCATGTCCCTCAAGGGAGCTTTATGTTTGCTGCTAAATGCCTCAAATCAATATTTAATATTTTGAAATATGAGGTCTTAATTACCTTCCTATTCTTTGTGTGTCGCTGACACTGAGTAAATATTAAACAATTTGTTGCCTAAAGGATTGATAACTACTGATTAGCACCATTTTCTCAATTTCATTTCTCACAGGCAAGATTATAAGGTTTACTTTACATGTATCCTGTTTGATCTTATTACTTGCTTCCAAGTTTCGTTAATATGGGCTGAATTTTCAAAGCGTGCAAGGCCCATAACAGTCCAATAAAAACTCAGAAGGCCACAAAGGCAAATGCCTGCAGTCACAATAGCACACATGGTATTTACAACACCACCTACTGTATGTTTGTGCTTCTCAAAATGACTTCACATGTATGCTAGGAAATGGGGGAAGAATAGCGGTATGACCTGACTTTAGAAGCTATTACTCTGATTTTCAAAGACCCATAAGGGCTACAAAGAACCAACTGGTGGAATGTGGGGTTACTTCAACTCCTAGGCAGGAGCAACATTATGCAGTCCTATGCAAACAAAGGAACCTGAACAGGTTCCTTATCAAAAGAATGTAATGTCCAATTCCTGCAAATTGGAAATGGCTGGATGAACAATTGAGGAATCGATTTCTTCATGGCATTATCAGTTAGGAGCTTCATAAATGCTTACTACATTTTTCCCATTACCTGTTCAGGCCTAAGAACCTTGAAATATCCAATACTTTAAGGAGACCAGTTGCAGCTTCCTACAGTTTTGTCATCAAAAGCAAGTTAAAACAAGACATGGTTGCGAGGTGCCACTGGACTCAAGCTACTATGCTGTGGATAGGTTTTTGTCACCTGCACTGAGTTTTGAGGTTTTTGTTTTTTGTTTGTTTTTATGTTAACATAAGCTTTGCCCCTTGTAGGACATGCTGGCTGGTGACTGGAATATAATAGCTGATATATCAGTGCTGTTAAAAATTCTCCTACATTTCCTTGCCTTGTTAATGACAGAGAATGCTTTTGAAAACACACTGTATGTATTCCTGTATAAGTCAAGTTTTACATCCCTAAAATTAGCTGCCAAAAGGGGAAACTTGAACTTATACACAAGGTAAAAGTATGCATGGGTACTAGAGTAGATCATTTTGCACCCCCTTCCAGTTCCCATTAGTTAGGCATTGTAGCCTTTGAAATATGATCCACCCAACCTCCCAGCTGCTATAATCCATCCCTCTCTCCTTCTCTCCCATGCCATATCAATCCAGAGTATCTCTAGGGCTCCCTGGTCCATTTAAAAAGCTTCATTTAATGCACACTGCAAGTCTGAGTGCCACTAATAGTTGATGTTAATCCTCTGATGCGCAAGAGAAAGCACATTCTAGGATTAGCATCAACCATGAGTGGCACTCAACTAGTAGTTTGCTTCTCTGGTACTGATGATTGATCATCATGGGACTGACTGCAAATGAAGCTTTTTAAGTGAGTCAGAGGGCCCTGAAGATAAGAGGGGTTTATACGGCATCGGAGTTAAGGGAATAGGAATGGTTTGAGCAGCAGGGAGGTAGAGTGGATCATATTTTCAAATGTGATGTAATTGGGAAGCCCAGATACTGTGTCAGGAACTAGTGGTTGATCAGTGTAAAGCATAGAAACATAGAATTTGATGACAGAAAGAGGCCTGGTGGACCACTCAGTCCACCTACCCTACCTGATTTTTCTGAGCTGGTACTAATGACTATCCTTCTCCTTTTACCCATTACCCTTTTCCATCCCTCCTGCCCTTACTGTGGCCTTGTGTCTGTCCCATCCTATAGAAATATAGAATATGATATCAGAAAAAGGCCCAGCAGCCCATCATGGGGCCAGTGGAGTGCCTCAAGTGGGCCAGCCCCCTGACACAGAGTGTTGAAACGCTGGGGCTTAGGGCTAAGTCGGTTATTCTCCAACGGCTTACCAATAAATGTCTAATTTTTTGCATTACTATTTGTTTTTGTTTACTTTATCAGAAGTGTTCCCCTCAAGTGCAGGGCGACTGTGCCATTATTTTTTAGCAGGCTGGCCACCTTGTTCTGCACCACCACCTTGTTCAAGGATCTGCTAGTTGTGCGAAGTTCTGAAGTGCCTCAAGTGGGCCTGGGGCCTGAAGATAATTTCAGAGCAGTTGAGCCCAGCTGAATGCAACACAGTGTATATTCCTGCATGACAAAAGAGATTAACTGTCATAGAAATTGTACTATTTCCTGCAGTAACGCTGCAGAATTCTGTGGTATTCTGTGTTGCATCCTGGCAGGCTGCATTGTTTGCATTACCTGCTTATGCCATTGGGCTCCTGAATACGTACCTGATCTTGCAGGTAATATACATACCAGTAAATTTTTTGGTGGTGTGGAGGAGGTCACTTTATAAATGAGGTACAGCTAGTTTTTCCATATATTATCTTTGAGAAGGGAAATCAACTGCTACACAATGTTGACTTATAAGTGGGTGTACACTGTAGTTGTGTTATGACCCATGTACATGTACATTAGATATACAAACATATCACAGATGTGCTTTAAAATAATATGCTTGTATTAATTGTGGAAAATTGCTTTTAAATAAATATTTGTGCAGTGATAGTGCTTGCTGTTTGAAGTTTAGAAGTGGGTACTACTTGAAGTGGTGGCTCATCAACAGTGGGCCAAGCTATCAGTTCCCGATCACCATATGGTCTTGCATTAGAGCTGCTGCTGGTGCTGTGGCCGTGGGAGTCAGAGCTGACAATTATTTCAGGTTCCAAGGGCTACAACGTTCCACTTCTACTGAGTACCTTTCCTTTTGAAATGCTGATCCCTGCAATTGCTTCTTCAGGTCTCCCTTTTATACTCCTGACTTGCACCCCTCTCTCTCTCTCTCTCTCTCTCTCCCCTCCTCCCTCCCTCCTCTCTCTCTCTCTCTCTCTCCCCTCTCTCCCTCCCTCTCCCTCTCTCTCTCTCTCTCTCTGTTGCAACAGGGAACTGGACATTCCTCTTCTTCTATGCATTACTGCAGTTTCTTATTTCTGCAATGTCTGTGAACTTCTTTTGCTGCAAAACAGATTTGTCCAGAACAATGGGATAATTTAATGACATTTTTTTTTTTTTTTATGACTTCAGTTCCCAGTGCCACCCACTGACCCTGCTGCAAAATCTGACATTTCCAGCATGAAACCTCCAGATCAACCCCAGGCACCACTGACTCCTAGCAACCGACCCTCTTTAGTGTACTAAACTGACTACCACTACTAATTTATATCACTGACAATCACTAAGACGTCAAAAAGCCTGACAGAAAAAAAAAAACCTTTTGGAGTAGGTTTTAAAGCAGCAGTATTTGTTAGTAGCCATGCAGCTGTTTATTTGTTTGTTTGTTTTTTTCTCAGAAATAAATAATTTTTCTCTGGTAAAACATCAACATACCCCTTTGTCTTTTCGTTGCCTTTCATTCCTAAACTGAGATATGGGATTCTGAGATTTTTAAAAGTTCCCACTCGTGCCACGCCCGTAAAGAAAAAATTAAATATCTTGGTGCAGTGCTATGCTGTTTACCATCACAAACATGTGGTAGCACCATCCTAAAATAGAATTATACAAATGTGGCAGCAGAAAAGGACCCTTTTTGGCCCATTGAGTCTGCCCTTTACTCCCCTTCCCTACTTGCCCCCCTTGTCCAGAGATCCCCCCCTCCACCCACTGGTCAACCCCTTGTGTCTGTCCCATGCTCTCTTGAATCCCTCCACTGTTTTGGCCCACGCCACTTCCTCTGGCAGTCTGTTACAGGGTTCCACCACCCTCTCAGTGAAGTAGTGCCCCCTCACATTACCCCTAAATGTTCCTCCCTCTAAACTTAGATATGACCCCTAGTTCTTGCACCTGCTTTTCTTGTGAATAAGCTCCCCCACCTTATTAATCCCCTTCATGTACTTAAACATTTCTAGCATGTCACCCCTTCCCTTCTAGTCTCCAGCGAGTACAGATCCAAATCTCTAAACCTCTCCTCATAGGTCTTCCCATGTAACCCATGTACCATCTTGGTGGCCCTTCTCTGAACCCTTTCAATCACATCTGTGTGCTTGAGTAGGTGAGGTCTCCAGAACTGGACTCTGTACTCCAGGTGAGGCCTCACCATGGATTTGTAAAGTGGTACCAGCACTTCCCTCTGTCTGCTGGTTATACCTCTCGCTATGCACGCCAGTATTCTATTTGCTTTGCCCACTGCCTTGCTGCATTGGGTCCCCACCTTAAGGTTGTCTGAAATTATAATCCCCAGATCCCTCAATTTCATCACTCTTCCCACCAGCATGTAAATCGCTTGCAGGTTATTCTGCCCCGTGTGCATTACTGTGTACTTTTTGGCACTGAATTTCAGTTGCCAGGTTTCCAACCACTCCTCCAGTACTCGTAGATCTTCCCTCATAGCCTCCAGCCCACCCCCACCAGGGTGTCTACCTTATTGAAGATCTTCATATCATCTGCAAATAGGCAGACATTCCCCTACAGACCCTCTGCTATGTCACTGATATAGATGTTAAACAGGATGGCCCCCAATACCGACCCCTGGGGCACCCCACCCATCACCCATTCCTCCCTGGAATGTACCCCATTTACCACTACCGTTTGGCTCCTGCGCTTCAGCCAGTTCTCTACACACCTTGTTATTTTCTGCCCCACCCCCAAACTTTCTAGCTTATTTACCAGCCTTCTGTGGGGGACAGTGTCGAATGCCTACCCGAAGTCCAGATAAGCCATGTCCACTGCCCCTCCATGATCGACCAACCTTGTCACCCAATCAAAAAACTCAATTAGGTTCGTCTGGCACGACCTCCCTTGTGTGAGGCCGTGCTGTTGGGTGTCCTGTAGCCCACTTTCCACCAGGTAGCTGAATGCCCTTTCTTTTATTATTGCCTCTATCACCTTCCCCACCACCAAGGTGAGGCTGACAGGACAATAATTATCCACTTCCTCCCTGCTGCCACTCTTGTGAAGTGACACCACATCTGCCCTCTTCCAGTCATTAGGCAGTCACCCTGTCTCCAGGGACAAGTTAAACAATATTGCCAGAGGTGCTGCCAGTGCCTCCCTTAGTTCTCAGAGTACCCTAGTATGCAGGGAATCAGGACCCATTGCCTTGTCCACCCTCAAGCTTCCTAATTCCTTTCTTACCCTGTCCTCACTGATCAGGCTAGAATAATAATAATAATCATCTTTATTTATTAGGTGCCTCTCAAATGTCAAGGCGCCTTACAGAATTAAAACAAAAACATCAGCTATTACAGATTAACTATACCATTAATAGAATCATGATAATTCTTGAAATGCCTGAGTCCACAAAAAAGTCTTAAGTGCCTGTTTAAAGCCCCCGATGGTCGTGCACTCATGAAACTGACATGGCAGAGAATTACAGAGGGTAGGGGCCACAAACGCAAAGGCACAGGCCCCAGAAGATTTCAAAGTAGCCCTCAGAATTTCCAGCAATCCCTTGTCAGCCAAGCGGAGCTGTCACATGGGGTGTAAGGAATCAGAAGCTCTTTCAAGTAGTTGGGACCAAGATAGTGTAGGGCTTTGTAAGTCAACAAACCTACCTTAAAGGTGATCTGCCACTGAATCAGCAGCTAGTGCAGATTGCGCAGCACAGGGGTGATATGCGAACTCCTAGACACCCCTGACAGCAATCAATCAGCAGCGTTCTGCACCAGCTGCAAGTGGCAGATATCAACCCCGGGAAGCCCCAGATAAAGGGAGTTGCAGTAGTCAAGGTGGGAGGTCACAAAGGCATGGACCAACACAGGCAGATCGCTGGACGGAACAATGTGTTTGACCCTGGCAATGTTCCTACTATGGTAAAAGACTGACTTAATGACTGCCGACACCTAATGACGAAGGTCAGCCCATCGTCAAGCACCACTCCAAGGTCACGCATCCATTCTGTGGTAAGGATCTGAGCGCCCCCCAGAAATATTCCAGAGGGCTGATCAGTACTCAGCCCCTCTATCCTGCAACCCAGGTCCACAACCATAACCTCAGTCTTTCCTGCGTTCAACTTTAACCAGCTCGAATTCATCCAGTCTTGGATTTCAGCAAGGCAGTTATTAAATACTGAGAGCGCACTAACCTGGTTGGGGGCAAAAGACAGGTAGAGCCGGGTATCATCAGCATAGCAATGAAACCGCAGCCCATACCATCTTACAATGTCTCCAAGGGGTAGCATATACACTACAAACAACATGGGGGACAGCACCAACCCTGAGGAACCCCTCAAGACAGAGAAAAAGGGTCAGAAGAAAAAAACCCGACACAACTCTCTGTATTCTACCAGCTAGGAAGGATGAAAACCATCTGAGCACTGTACTTCACAGGCCACAGATGGACCTCAGGTGTTCGAGCAGCACCCCATGGCCTACAGTATCAAAAGCTGAAGAGAGATCAAGAAATACCAGAATGAAATGGTTTTTCAGATCTCTTGCCATCAGGAGATCATTGAGCACCCGAACCAGAGCAGTCTCAGTACTGTGCCTCTTACGAAAACCCAACTGGAGAGGTTCATAGACATTATGGATGGTCAAATGGTTCTCCAGCTGGCTTGCCGCTACTTTCTCAATAACCTTGCCTAAAAAGGGAAGGTTTAAGATAGGTCTGTTGTTAACAAAAATGTCCGGGTCCAACGAAGCTTTCTTCAGAAGGGGTGTCACCACCACCTAATTCAGGGAGCTTGGAAACTCACCTGATTCCAAGGAGCACCGGACAATTCGAGCCAGAAATGGGCCGATGATCTCATAACAACCCAAAATCATGGAAGTTGGGCCTGGATCTAAACTACAGCACATAGTGCGCATCCCTTGGACAATCTGCATAATATCCATGAAGTTGGGCAGGTCAAAGGAACTCCAGGAAGTACGAGGAGTAGTGACCAAACGCTGACCAACCGCATCCCCCATAGAGCGAGTCATACGAATCTCTGACCTAATGTCGGCCACCTTATTAGCAAAGAAATGAGCAAGCTCATCATGCTCTTTTGGTGAAAAAGCTCGACGGAGCTGCAGACAGGCTGGGTTGCACAACCCGTCCACAGTTCAGAAGAGCTGAGCCGGTCGGTTCTGAGCGACAGCGATTTCCCTGGACAGGAACTCTGCCTTCTTATGGGAGAGCGCTGATTGGTAGAACTGATAGTGCTCTACCAAACTAAGTCGGTCGACTTCCAGGGTAGATTTTCACCAACGACGTTCTAACCTTCGTCCCACACATTGCAACTCCCTCAAAGACCCATCAAACCAACGGGTCTGAGGGCACAGTGAGAGGGGACAAATACGTACAGGAGTTATCAAGTCCAGAGCAGAGGAAATGGTGTTATTATAGGCCAGAACCAACAACTCTGGACTCGAGCTGGCATCAGGAAACTCCAAGAGGTCAATCACTGCCGCCAGGTCTTCAGGGCACACATCCCATAAAGGGCGGTAACTGAACATCTCCACAGGGGCAGACCTATGAAGTGGGGTGCAAAAATTAAACCTCATGGTGCAATGATCGGACCAACTGACAGGGTCCACCCCAAAATTAGAATTCTCAATCTCAAGGAGGAAAACCAAATCCAGAGAATGACCGTGATTATGAGTAGCTGAAGAAACAATCTGAGTGAAGCCCAGTGATGTCATAATCTGGAGGAAGTGCTGACCAAACGGCAAGAGTTTGTTGTCAGCCCAGGCATTGAAGTAGCCCAGAACCATCAGTCTGGGTGACTCCAATGCCATGTCGGTGGTGAAATCTGCCACTTCCTGCAGGAATCGCTTCTCATCCCCGGATGGACAGTAGATGAGAGCTATCCTGTAACCCACACTAGCTACCACAGTACATTCGAAGGATTTGGCCTCCTCAACTGGTACACCAGTGAGGCCCAATTCGGTCTTAAAACAGATCGCTACACCTCTCCCAACCCCCGTGGTCCAATCTCAGGCGGTGTATCACCGAGTACCCGACCGGAATTGCTGCCTCCAAAATGGGGCCAGCATTTTCATCCAGCCAGGTCTCGGTGATGCAAGCCAGATCAGCTGTTCCAACAAGCTCTGCAATAATCACAGTTTTATTCTTAATAGATATGGCATTGCATAACACCGTCTGAGTTGGACAGGGTTCCTGAGTCGTCCCAGCTAATTGCCCATCAAAAGAGATGGTAGCCTTGGGTATGGGGACTAGGCATGGATTACCATGTTCCAGGATCCCTTTTGCCCCAGGGTGTCTTCTGGACCTAACCAGCCCTATGCGAGAGGACCGCTCCTTCGGCTTCCAATGTCCGTGCCCTCCACTACGCCCATCCCCATTTCTCCTACGTACAATACCCAATGCCCAACAGCATTAATAAATAAAAAAGGGCAAAGTGGGGGAGAACGGGTGGAGGGCACGGAGAGAAGAGGCCGAATAGTGCAAGATCGGGGGGGGGCCAACAGGCACATTCCACAAATTAATAGTTACAACAAGAACCAAGGCACACAAAAAAATCCTGTTGTTCTCTTAAGACTACCCAAAAAAGGTTGTAGTATACCCAATAAAACTTAAGCCCCCTCCCCAGAACCCTCTCACAGCTCAGAGGAGGACAGCACTAAACAAACACAAACAAACATCAATAAACAAAATAGAAATAATACAGTCAGAAAAATGTATGAAGAAAAGACCAGCTAGACCAAGTCCCACTGGTCCTCTCACTAGCAGCAGGACTATTAGAAATGTCTTCAGGAGCACAGCCCCTGGGCAAAGCAGACCTTCCTTTAGTGATGGTACAATTAGTCCTTAGGCCGCTGATACTCTCACTGTCAGGGCCCACGGATATACTGATTATGGTACTCTCACTGCCAAAAGTAAATGAACTTTAGACTTTGTCCAAGAAACAGACAGAAGACAAAACTGGTAAAAACAATTTTACTGCCCAAGGAAAGTCAAATAAAAAGTCAAACTGTAACCAGGAGCTGGAGCAGGAAAAGGAATCCAAAAAAGCCTCTTCAGGACCAGTTGGCTCTACAGCCATGGAGAGCCCCGAAAATCTGGCCCAAGGTCCACGACCGAGCAATGCAAGCCACTATGAGACCCCCACTGGAACCCAACCTAATCGGTCCCCCAGAAAACTCAAGGGACAGAGCACCAACTGCTGGCTACCCAGCACAGACCCCCAAGCTGCCACAGACTGGTACGTGGGCCCCAGCCAACTCGGGCCTACTCACTGGCTGTAAATTGAGCCACTTAGTCCCTAAATCCATGGCCATAAATCCACTGATAGAGATCCAGTAGAAAATTTCCAGATTCAAATACAAAAACCAATAACAGTTCCAAGTCGCATGACAATTCAGTCCATACATCCATAGATCGCAATCTTCGGCAACAGTCCTCGTCAGGGTGATCCACTGCTAGGTCAGCTTCCCCAAGACATTCAGGGCCAGTTAAAGGAAAAAGCAGCACTTACCAAACATAGAGGTACACAGCGACCCAAGAAGAAAACATCCATTCCACAGCAAAACCGATGAACTGACGAAAATATCGTAAATACTGGGGCATTAACAGAGCATCCAGCATTAAGACTCAGATCCTCCAAACAGTTTATTCCAGATTCCCTGCATCTCCTTAATCTTCAACTGCAGCAGCGGGAAAAACAAGGAAAATGGGCTACTCAGCGGATAAGCCCATCATAAACTAGCTCCACAGCACGAAAAGCAGGCAGGTCATAAAAACAAAACAAACAAATTAAATTAAAACGATCTAAAAACAGGCTTAAAACAAACTTAAATGAACTTAAAATGGACTTAAAACAGACTAAACTAGTCTTAAAAACTAAAACTCAGGAACGGCAGCTAACAGCACGCCCAGCCTGGAGGCCATGATTTTGAAGCAGATGGTACAGTGGTACTCCACCCTTATGTCATCCCTTCCCCTCTCCTTTAACCCAAGTCTCCTTCCTTTCCCTTACACCGTGAATACTGAGCAGAAGTATCTATTTAGCACCTCCACCTTCTCGATGTCCCCCTCCACTTGTACTCCCCGCCTCCCCTTTCTCCCTTACTATCCCCTTCCTTGCTTTCCTTTTCTCCCCTATATAGTTTTATCACCCCTTTTGGCCTGCATAGCAATTCTCACCTCCATTTCTTCTTTTGCCTTCCTAATCTTCTGCCCTGCCACCCTCAGCTTCTCACTGTGAATCATCTTGTCCTCCTTCCCCTGCATCCCCTTGTATGCTCTGAATGTCCTTTTTCTTTCTCCAATTGCACCCCTCACTTCTCTGGTGAACCAGAGTGGCCTCTTTCTTTTCCTGTTCTTCTTCATCTTCCTTATGCATATTTCAGTGGCTTTTAGTAAACCCCCCTTAAATGAATTCCATAGTTCCTCCGCTTCCCCTATTTTCTTCTTCCCCATCATTTTATTCCTGAAAATCTCCCTCATTTTGGTAAAATCTGCCCACCCGAAGTCCAGGACCTCAGTGATGGTTCGACTTACATTATTCCCTGTCCTAACCCTGAAGCTCACTGTATTATGGTCACTTGCACCTAGTTGGTCCACCACTCCAATTCCTTCCACACTATCCCCATTGGTGAGGACCATGTCCAGTATGCTACCACCCCTAGTGGGCTCCCTAACCAGCTGTTGCAGGAAAGCTCCCTGGAGGGACTCGAGGATCTCTCTGCTCCTGGCTGTTTTAGCTGATGGGATATCCCAGTCAACATCTGGGAGGACAATGTCACCCGCCAGAAAAATCTCCCCCTTGAGTGTCATCCATTGAACTGCCTGCATCAGCTCCCTATCCACTTACTTCCCCTGTGTCGAAGGTCTGTACGGCACCCCCAGCCTTATTGATGCCCCAGACATTTTTTCTGGCGTGACCCACAAGATCTCTGCCTCTCCAAGTTCCTCACATCTTTCTGTCACCTTAATGTCATCCTTGATGTATACTGCAACCTCCCCCCTTCTACCAGCCCTGTCCTTCCTGAAGAGCCTGTACCCCAGGATATCTGCCTCCCATGTGTGATGCTCAGACCACCAGGTCTTCATTACGGCTACAATGTTCAGGCCCTCATCCACTATTATGGCCTCTAGGTCCACTATTTTGTTCCCCATGCTTCTGGCATTTGTGGCGAATCCTTTCCACCCTATATCCCACCCCCATCTCTGCCATCACTCCCTACCATATCTGCTCCCTTATGTTGGGAAATGCTAGCTAGTCCATTCTCTTTTCCTATCAATCTCTCCCCCTTCCTAGCCTTGCACTCCCCCCTTACCAGTTTAAATCCCCCTTAAGACCTTGTCTATATAACCTTGTAGACCCCTCAGTACTCTTGCCCCCCTCTCACTTAGATGTAGCCTGTCCTTTCAATATAAGTCCTCATCCTCCCATGTGTCCCCATTCACCTATACAAGTGAACCCTTCCTTCCCACACTATTCCCTGAGCCATTCATTGAACTTCCTAATTCTTTGCTGTCTAGTTGTACTGGCATAGAGGACTGGCAAGCCTTCTGAGAATGCCAAGGATCTTGTCTCTTGCTTGCATCCCCCTTACCAGTGCCTTAAACCTTCTCAGGACCTCCCCCACTTCATTGCTCGACAGATCATTTGTCCCCAAATGAATGACCAGGTGTGGTTTCCCCACCACCCTTGCACACTCCCTGATTTTTTGCATTACCCTCCCAGCCTCCATCCCTGGGTCACAAAAGACTGACCTCTGCCTGTAGGTAGACCCCCTCCTGATCCAATGTAACCACTTGATGATGGAGTCTCCGAAAACCATGACATTCTCCACTTTCACAGCTAATGGACCTAAGCTTGTTTCTGGTGATCCCACCCTCCTAGTTCCTTTTCTCCTAATTGCATCTCCCTGTCCTGAACTGTCCACATGTCCCCCCTGCTTTCTCCCCATTTCCCTTCTCCACTAGTTCTCCCCCGATGAAAGATAACAGCCCTTTATCTGCAGACCCCCCTCCTCTCCCCTATTTATAAATCCCTGGTCACTCCTGCATTTCTGCTTCCCTTGTTTCACTCCTAACTCCTTCTGTGCTACACCCTCCCCTTTTTTCTTCCTTTGCTCCCCTACCCTGCCTACTTTCTCTCCCTGTGCCCTCTTTCCCCCTTCCTCATTCCTACTCTCCTAATCTCCATCCTCTGTTCTTCTATCCCTTCCCCTTATTTCACTCCCCTCTATCCCTTTTTCTCTGACTGCCCCTGCCCTGCCAGATCTCCCCTAAGATCACCACTTTCTCTCCCTTCCCTTCTGCTTGTCCCCAGCTCCTGGCCCATACTTGCAGTGCCCTCAAGTCCTTCCTGATCATCCTGATCCATCCTCTCTGCTAAAGGTATGAACCTGTTGGACATTGTCATACCCTCTTCAGTGGACACTCTTATTCCCCTTGGCGCTGAGGTACTTGCACTTCCCTGAGCCCCAGCCCCTGTAACCTCCTTCCCCTTCCTCCTCACCTCCTACCATCCATTGCTTCCTTCACAGCCTGGTCTTAGCACCTTTCCTCCATGTCCTCCTCTGCCTTGGACATCGTGGCAGTCACAGAAACATGATACACAAAGAACCATGACGGGGATGTTAACATACCAGAGTACACAACCTACATGAGGGACAGGGAGGGTAGAAGAGGGGGAGGAGTAGCTCTCTATGTAAGGGAAGGGATAAAAGCAATGGAACAAAAGAGTAAACAGGGAGGAGCAGAGGCCCTGTGGGTCACCTTAGAGACTGAAAATGGCATCACAATCCACACAGGGGTTGTATACAGACCCCCATCTCAGGGGGAGGGAATGGACAAGGATATGATAGAAGGCATCCTTAGGATGGCAGAGAAAGGGGAGCTACTGTTGATGGGGGACCTGAATATGCCAGATGTTAGCTGAAGCACCTTTGCTGCAGCCACATTAAAGAGCAGGGCCATTCTCGATGCTCTACAGGGGCATGCCTCAGATAGCTAGTGTTGGAACCCACTCGGGAGGGAGCAATCTTAGACCTTGTACTTTCAAATGGGGACAGGAGGGATCTCAGATCTAGATGTGGGTAGCCATCTGGACAAGTGACCACCAAACAGTGTGGTTCACGTTAAACTCAGCTGCAGAGTCAAGCCATACAAAAGTGAGGGTAGTGGACTTCAGGAGGGCTGACTTTGGCAAAATGGGAGAGTGCCTTAGAAAAGCACTAGCAAACAGGCAAGAAGGTGGGGTGGAGCAACAATGGGAACACATCAAAACTGCCATCACAGAGGCAACAAGCCTGTGTGTGAAGCAAATAAACAAATCAAAATGAAAAAAAAGCCACTATGGTTCTCAAAAAAGGTGGCAGGGAAAGTTAGGGAGAAGAAGATAGCATTTAGGAAGTATAAGGAAACACACAAGGAGCAGGACAGAGAACTATACCAGTTAAGGCAGAAGGAAGCAGGAAAGGCATTCAGAATAGAAAAGGCCCAAACTGAGGAAAAGATAGCCAATTCGGTTAAGAAGGGGGATAAAACCTTTTATAGGTACATTAGGGAGCTTAGAAAGACAAAGGGAGGGATAGTGAGGCTGAATAGAATGGATGGTGGGTGGGCAGAGAGGGACAGTGAAAAAGCAGGGATACTGAATGAATACTTCTGCTCAGTATTCACAAAAGAGGAGGTGGGAAGGTACCTAATCCAATTAACAGAAGCACTCTGGATAGGGAGGTCGATCCCAGTCCTTTCACAGAAGAAAGGGTTCTGAAAGAACTCCTAAAACTGAAGGTGGACAAAGCAATGGGAACTGATGGGATTCACCCCAGAATTCTAAAAGAACTAAGGGGAGAACTAGTGACACCACTGACTACCCTTTTTAATAAATCATGGGAGGATGGTGTGGTACCTGAGGACTGGAGGAGGGTGGATGTGATTCCCTTTCACAAAAGTGGGAGCAAGACAGAGGCAGAAAACTGTAGACCTGTCAGTTTGACCTCTGTGGTAGGGAAAATGATGGAATCACTTCTGAAGGAAAGAATTGTTCAGTACCTAAAGGCCAGTGGGGCACAGGACCCCAGACATCAGTGATTCACAGCGGGAAGGTTATGTCAGATGAATCTAATAGATTTCTTTGACTGGGTGACCAAAGTAGTAGACCAGGGAGGGACTGTGGACATGGCCTACCTAGACTTTAGCAAGGAATTTGACACAGTCCAGCACAAAAGATTAATAAACAAATTAGCCAGCCTGGGAATGGGTCCCAGGGTGGTAGTCTGGGTAAAACATTGGCTGGACAACAGGACACAGAAGGTAATAGTAAACAGAGTCCACTCTGAAGAAAGGGGTTACTAGTGGGGTACAGCAGGGTTCAGTACTGGGTCCAGTCCTTTTTAATGTCTTTATAAGTGACATTGCAGAGGGACTGGAAGGAAAAGTATGCCTCTTTGCAGATGACACAAAGATCTGCAACAGGGTTGATACACAAGGGGCATGGAAAGGATGAGAAGGGACTTGGCAAGGTTGAAGGAATGGTCAAGTATGGCAGCTGAATTCAATGCAAAGAAGTGCAAAATAATGCACCTGGGCAACAAAACCAGGGAAGAGTACACAATGGGGGGTAGTAACAACAACAAAATGGAAAGGGACCTGGGGTAATATCAGAGATGACCTTAAGGTTGGCAAGCAATGTGAGAAGGCAGTAGGGAGGGCTGGGGGATATTGGGATGTATAGGGAGGCATCACCATCAGAAAACAGGAAGTTGTTATCCCTCTGTACAGACAGTTGGTGACACCCCATCTGGAGTACTGCGTCCAGTTCTGGAGACCCCATCTCCACAAGGACATAGACAGGATGGAGGCAGTCCAGAGGAGGGCAACTAACATAGTGCAGGGTCTGCAAGAGAAGCCAAATGAGGAGAGACTAAAGGAGCTTAATATGTATACACTTGAGGAAAGGAGGGAGAGGGGGGACATGATAGAAACTTTTAAGTACCTCAGTGGAATCAACAAAGTCCAAGAGGGTAACATCTTTCAAAAAAAGAGATGTGCAAGAACAAGGGGACACAACTTGAAGATAGAGGGGGGATGGCTCAGGGGAAATGTGAGGAAGTATTTTTTCACAGAGAGAGTGGTGGATGCATGGAACTGCTTTCCTGAGAAGGTTGTGGGGTCTAAAACCGTGGGAGAATTCAAGATTGCATGGGACAGACATACAGTAAGGCAATTCTTGTGGGAGGTAGGAAGAAATAGGCTGTTGGTTAACTCGGATCTGCAGCTTATCCAGTAGGTAGGGAAATGGGCAGACTAGGTGGGCCAAGCGGTCCTTATCTGCCGTCAAAGTCTATGTTTCCTCCATGCCCCCATCTAGTCTCTCCCTGCCTCTTTCCATTTCTGCTGTCCCCCATCCCTCCCTGCTGCTATTGTAGTTCCCCTCCCCCTCTGCCCTGCCACATTCTCACCACCTCCCCCATAGACTGTTTAACTATGTTGCCATTTGTCCCACTCTGATACATAACGGACAACTCCCTATCCTCCACAGTGTTTCCATGAACACCGCTGTCCCACACCCATTACACCCCACTATTCTGTATGTTGTCTTGTGTACCCCCAGACCTCCCTTCCCCATTCCAAGAGACCCCTGCCCATGCACTCCCCATCTTCCTGTATAATTCATTTTCTTGCTCTCACTCCTCCTCCTCCCTCTGCCTTCCCAGTGCAGTCTTTAGTATCCTTTACCTCCCTATCCCTAAAGAACTCTCTGAACCTATAAGAACTCGTATAAACTTATGGTAAAAAAAGAAACAACCTCTTACCCCCTTACCTGCTGTCTACACAATATAACAACACTCATATACTTGTTTTCAAAGGAAAACCCTTTATTTCCCCCTTGCTTGCCACTTACTTTATTATCAGGTCACAGCCTCTACTTTCGCATATAATGTTAAATGCAGAGAAAAATGCAATATACGTATAGGAACACACATATACTTGTAGTCAAAAGAAACCCTCTATTTCCCTCTTTCTTGCTGTTCACTCTATTATCTGGCTTCAGCCTCTACTTTTGCATGTAATGTTCAACGTAGATGTAAATGCAGATATGTATCACTCCCACCAACAAGCCTGTTACATGCAGATATTGATCACTCTCTTCAACAAATCCCCCAAAAGTCAAGCAAGCAGGTTTTTATTTTCTGATTATGCCTTTTGAGTGAAGATCTTGCCTCACCCCCTGCAATCCTTACTCCAAGCTCCACCTCCCCTCTTGTGCTGCCCAATCCCCAGAATGCTCCTTGGGCATTTAAAGAAGAAGTGAGGATGGGCAGGATTTTTTTTTTCCTCTTCTCAGTCTTTTTGCTCAGTGCTGGCTGAGCTTTTAAGCCATGGAGTGGCTGCCTTCCAGTTTGAAATTGGCACCCTCTGGCTCTGATTGTTCGCTGCCTCCTCTGCCTACAGCCATTTGCAGACGTGATTTTCCTCTTGCTAATGCAGCTGATACCTGCTGCCAAACTTCTCTTCCCTTCCCTTCCTCCTTCCTTGCAGCTAAAATTGCCACCAATCCCCTCTCCTTGCGACTCCTGCAGTTCACACTGGTGCTGGCGCAGGGGAATATACTGCAGTATGACTCTAGCATGTATATTCAATAGTTAACCTCAACAGTAGAGAGATTTACAAATGCTGAGTGGTTGCTATCTTTAATGATGTGAGTAATTATTTAGAAAACTAGCTATAAAAGCAGTCATAAAAATATCTGAGAATATTAAAAATACACTGAGGATGACTAAGGATGTCAGAAAAAATGTTTTTTTTAGAAAAACTATGCAACAACATTTTTGGCCAACTAACACATACTGCTGCTTTAACTTTTAAAGGGAAACACCTATTTGCAATGTTCTGTTTTCTTTTGGATGGATTAAAAATCCTTGATGCTTCAATAATGTTGTTATGTTTTGGCTTTTTATTTTTATTTCCGGTTTGTACATAGACTGATGACACCCTACACACTGCATGTTAAACAATATCTCCTGATCAAAGAAACAAAAAATACAGAAATACAAACTTTGTCAGCAGAAAAAGGCCTCCAGGCCCATCATGTCTGCTTCAGTCCTACCTACAGTATCTAATGTGGAATGTGAGAGCCCTAGTGATTTATTTCCCCTGCCCCCCCCCTTCCCTTTTTCCCTTCTTACTACTGTCTTTATCAAGCCTTGTATCTGACACACCCATATTTGAATCCCCCACCACCAAATTTTGCACAGGCCACCTACTTCAACAGTCTATTCCACTGCTCACATTACCCTTTCCATGAAAATAAAGTTCCTGGTATAACTCTTTAATTGCCCCAGCTTCATGGGGCTATGCTGGTACTTATGCTCACATTCAGTTTGAATAATTCCTTACTATCTGCTTTGTTCACCCTATGGAGGTATATAGAAACATAGAATTTGATGGCAGATAAGGGCTGCTTGCCACCCCAGTCTGTCAATGTTCCCTACTTGCAGTATCACTGCAGACCCTACTTGATCTCTGTACCATTCTCCATTCCCCACTTCCTTTCCCCCAAGATTCCCTTATGCCTATCCAATGCATCCTTGAACCTCACCACTGTTTTCACCCCCACCACCTCCACTGGAAAGCTGTTCCAGGTCAGACTGACTGGGCCAGGTGGCCCTTATCTGCCATCAAATTCTATGTTTCTATGTTTCTAAATAGCTCTAGGGGGTGCACAAAGTAGATAGTGAGGAATTATTCAAATTGAGCGGGAACACAAGTACCAGAGGTAACTCCATGAAGTTGGTGGTGGGGGATTGCAAAGTGATACCAGAAAATATTTTTTCATGGAAAGGGTGATGGGAGGGGTGGAATGGTGGAATATTTACCCATTTCAATCATATCCCCTCTCTCCCTTCTCAGCTTTAGTGTGTACATAATTAAATCTAACAATCTCTCTCCCTAAGTCTTTTCCTACTGTCCCTAGATCATATTTGTTACCCTCTTCTGTACTGCCTCCACCCTGTTCTTGTCCTTTTAACACAGTCTCCAAACCTGCACACAGTATTCCAGTTGAGGACGAACCAGTGAACTATACAATGGCAGCAACACTTTCCTTCTCCCGGAGCAGAACCCCCTACCTATGTACCCCAGCATACTATTTGCCCTTTCTACCACCCTTTTTCATTGTGCAGTTATCGTCAGGCTGTCTGAAATTATTACCCCATATCATTTCCCTAAGTAATGCTTTCCACTATTACCTCCCCATTCTACATAAAGTTTTCTGATTTGTTCCCCCATATGCATCACCTTGCACTTTTTGGCGTTAAATTTTAACTGACATATTTTTGACCACTTATCTACTCTAACCAGGTCCTCTTTCATTATTTGAACACCCTCATTACTATCCACCTGGTGACAGATCTTAGTATCATCTGTAAAGAAGCTTTTCTTTCCCTGTACCCTTTCTGCTATGTCACAAAGATGTTGTGTCCCATCAGTAGTGACCCCTCTGATATCCGAGAAGTCCCTATTTATAACCACTGTCTGGGTTCTGCCACTTTGCCGGTTTCCCATTCTTCTAGTGACTTTGTCCCCCACCACAACATCATGCATCTTCTTTATAGCCATCTATGGAGGATTGAGTTAAAATATTTACTGAAGTCAAGATACATTACAGTATGTGTGCTGTCAGCCTCATGTCCACTGCCTTTGTAACCCAATCATAGAACTCGATTAGGTTTGCCCACCTTTCCTTTATCGTCCTCTTCCCTCCTCTTCCCTTCCTTTAGTCTCACTATTCTTTCCCTAGTCTTCCTGTTTTCTTGTATATACTGTACCTAATGGTCTTGTCTCTCTTCTTCATACATTCCTCTAGTCTCGACTCAGTGTCATCCTAAGCCTTCATCAGCCTTGTTGACCTCTTTCATTCTACTATGAAACCCCACCCTGTCACCCTCTGCTTAGCTAGTTTGCTATTTTTGTATGACCTTTTCTTAGTCCTTACAGCCATCCACACTTTCTTTGTGAACCATAACATTTTATTTACCTCTTTTGTTTTTCGCTATTACCCTTACACAAAGATTTATGACCTCTGCTAATCCATTTTCATTAGCTCTCACTTTGCTTCCACCTTGTGCTTTTCTTATCCTCTGTAGTTTCCCCACTTAGCAGCTCCCTCATCTTTCCAATATCAACCCTATGAAAATTCAGAACCTTAGTCTGGGACTGATTAATTTCTGTTTCAAGTCTGATATCAAACCAAACTGTCTGATGGTTATTGGTTCCCAATGAGTCCAGCACCATAATCTCCTAAACACTGTCCCCAACAGTTAGTGCCAAGCCAAAGATAGCTGCCTCTCTAGTAGACTATTCTGCTTTCTGTAGTAAGAATACTTCTTGAAAGACTTCCAGTAGCTGTTGGTTCTTTGCACTTGCTGGTATTTGGGACCTCCAGCCCAGTTCACATCATGCATGTTAAAGTTCCCCATTTACAGCACCTCCTCTTGCCTTGTTGCCCTTTTTATTTCTGACCCCAATTCCTCATCTGCATCCTCCTTTTGAGATGGTGGTCTATATACCACTCCTAACTTTATATTTCTCCCTCCTTCTGTTACCACCTGCATCCGTAGTGTCTCCATGCACTTGCTATTCCACAGATCTTGGATTTTTGTTACTTTTTTACCCTCTTGTACTTATAATGCCACCCTTCCCAATTTTCTTCTCTCCCTGTCCCTTTTAAATACATGCCCAAGAATAGTCATGACCCAGTCATGGTTCTGGGTTGCCCATGTTTCTGCGATTGTCACCAGGTCAAAGTATGCCTCAGTCACCACTCTCTCCAGATCATTATCTTGCTCTCCATACTCCTGGTGTTTGTACACATAGCCCTCCAGTTCACTTGCTTCCCCCTACCTTCTGGTCTCGATCCATTCCTTACCTTGACCGTCAAGCTAACCTTGCCCCTGTCTCCCTTTTCATCCCTCTTATTTGGATCCCATGCAGCATTTTCTCTGCAGCTTCTCCCAGATTCCCCCTGTGTTTCCTATCTTTATTCAGTGATTCCCCTTCCTTGTTACTCAACACTAGGGAAGGTCTTCAGAATCTCCCTCAACTGAGTATATTCCCCTGTCCTCCTACAATGTGACCCCAACCCCCCAGTTTAAAGACTTCTCAATGTGCTCTTTAAATCTGGTCCCTAACCTCCTGGTGCACTCCTCAGAGGGGTCAAAGTTAGCCTGTTTGAATAACTTTTTATCACTCCATGAGTGTCCCCACTGTCTTAGGTATACTGACCCTTCTCCCTAACACACATCTTCAAAGATGCATTGAAATAAGAGCTGGAAAACTGCTATACCCCCCCCATCCCAAATTAACAGAACCTCCGAAAAGGTTACTGAGTATGCTACCTATCTGAGTCCCACCCTAGCTTCCGAAAGCTACCATAACCTCTCCCAGTGGTCTGCAAGCCAGATCATTAGTTCCCAAGTGGACAATGACATAGACAGCACTCCCCTTTCCCACCCCATGACTATCCTTTCTACCTTATTTGCATCTCTCCCTACTTAAGCCTCCAGCAGACACCTAACTATCCTCTTCCCGTTCCCTGTTCTTGTTACTCCTTTCATCCTCAGTCCTCTATTATGAGTATTTTCCTAGTCCTGTGGACTCCAATTGTGCATCAAGTGTCCTTGTATGGACAGACCTAGTCTCCTCGTTGGCCGTAGGCTCCTACCTCTGCACTGGAGATATTGGAGCAACAGAATTGCACAAGTGTGCGACTCTGCTGTTTTTACTTAAGGTTGCCGACCTACATGGTCCCTCCTTCCTCCACCCCCCCTTGCCAACTACAGTGTATCTCCAGTTTGAACCCTAGGTATTCTCTTGGTAAAAGGAAAAAGTGGCTTCCTGTGCCATTGCTTACTGGGAACTACCTCAGAAAAGGCTTGATTCAGCCTTTACCACAGCCAGCTCTGCAGTTAGTGCTGAAAATCTGCTACACACTGGGCAACATGGTCACCTCCAGATGACTTCTTGGAGACAACTGCACCACAGGTGTTGCATCTTATTAGACCCCCACCTCTCCTTTCATGATGCCCTCCCTCATCTTTGCACATTCTCCTTGTATGCTTTCTCCTATACTTATGATTTCCCCTCCTTATGGAGTTCCCCTATTTTAGAACTGCATTATTGCCTGATGTTCCTTAGTAAAGGTACTTCAGATCTGATTTCTCTCAAAACCATGTCATCTTGGGCTATCCAATCAGCTTCCAGAAGCCAAATTTAAAATCTCTTGGCTGCGATATATTATTACCGGGTGTTCAGCAGCCTTAACAGCACTTGATCAGAGGAGCGCTACTGATTGCATTTCAGTGCTGGACTTGGGCTGATCAGCAAGAGGTTTTAACTAGTAAAACCCTTGCTTTTAGACACAAACTGCAGCCTGCCTAAAAGAGAGCCGGACTGCTGTGGTGATTTCCCTTTGATCGGTGTAGCTTTCGGCAGAGAAAGCCAGACTGCACAAAACATGGCCCAGGCAGCAAAATGTTCAGGTCAGATAGTAACAGAGACCTTCTCTTTTAAAATTCAGACACAGGCAGCAAAATCATTGGGTCAGACAGCAACAGAGACCCTCTTTTTCGTCAGTGTATGGGCAGGTTGCAGGAGTGGGGAACAGGCTAGAGTAACAACAGCCCAAAAGGAGGTGGCAGAGCAGCTGCATCAAACAGAGCAGGGCTATACAGTACTTCCTCCACCCACCCACCCAGATGTTGCTCAATGTATTGTAAGCAACAACTGACTGACTACAGGAACCTCCTGCAGGGATAGGAAAGCCAGATTTGCTTAGTCCCTCCCACAAGCAAAAAGAACTGCAAGTACAGGTAACAAATAAACAAAAAAAAAAACAACCCAGGGGAAACTGCAAATCCAAGCACAGGGGAAGGAATGATAGTCACTGGGATGGATATCATTGGTTGCCAGGGGTGCTGAACGCTCTTCCATAGAGGGCATCTCTGGACAATAGGGCACTGCCCCATTTGCCCTAAAAAAGAAAAAAAAAAACAGCTAATTGCAGCATGGACAGAAATCTCCCAACTGCATCACAGACTGTACAGAGACAGGACTTCACACCCTCCCTCTCCAAGACCTCAGATCCTGCCTGGAGGGCCACTCCCACAAAGGCAATCAGGTCAAGGTGAATGGCAGGTGGTGCAAGGGAGAGGTGGAAAAATCAGCAGGAGGGTTCAGATGAACTCATTCCATGCCAGACCCATCACAACAGCAAATCACTTTACACCTCTAACCAATGAAAAGGAAAACAGCCACACGAAGGTGGAGGACAAGCCTATCAAGGAGACGGGACAGCATACCAAAGGAACAAGCAGTGGCAGAAGAGGATCAAAGGGTAACACAAAGACAAGAAAAACACTTATAGTGGGTGACTCCATGATAAGGGGAGTGAAAACCCACCTAAGAGACTACGCACAGACAGAAGTAATAGTCAGATGCCTCCCAGGAGCCTCAGCAAAGAGAGATACCACTCACATTGAGAAATCAGTGGAAAGAGCAGGGGAGGACATCATAGCCTTGGTGCACCTTGGGACGAATAATCTGGCAAGCTGGTCGGTTGAGGAGGCCAAGCAGGATCTAATTAAACTAGGTGAACGCTTGGCCACTCATTCATCATCCTTAGCATTCTCAGAGGTCCTCCCAGTGTGGGGCAAGGGTGGCAGTGCAAAAAAGATAAGAGAAAAAGAAATTGAGGGATTCAATATGTGGCTATGAAGCTGTTGTCAGGCTAAAGGCTACCACTTCATTGGACCATGGGGAGAGTTCTGGGAAAGGAAGTTCTTCAGGTATGATGGCCTACACCATTGGGCTTTTAAACTAGGAGGGGGAGAGCTTGAGGCTGAGGTCCCAAAGAGAAGGGGGACCTGTCCAACACTCCCCTGAAAGCAGGAAGTTCACACGGCCAGCAGATGAAGATGAGTGAATACACAAAGGGTGGTCATAGGGCCCAACCAGTAATGGAAGAGGAAAGAATGCCCACTGAGAGTGCTAGCAAAAAGGGACAGGAATGAATGCACAAGGGTGAGGATGTAAACACTGATAAGAAGGGAAGCAAGATTTGGAGGGCCATGTTTACAAATGCCCACAGTCTGGTAAACAAGAAACTGGACCTAACAGACTTAATTGCTGAGACAGAGCTAGACATTGTAGCTGTCACTGAAACATGGTACACAGAGCGCCATGCCTGGGACATCACAATACCAGGCTATGCTATATTCCAGAGAGACAGGAGTGATAGAAAAGGGGGAAGGGTGGCTATATATGTTAGAGAAGGAATTAAGGCGACAGAGGTAAGGGGTGCAAGGAAAAGGCAGAGGATCTATGGATTACATTGGAGACAGGAAATGGGGTAGCAATACGGACAGGAGTGATCTACAGGCCACCGAAGCAGGGGGAGGAGTTAGACAAGGAACTAATAGAAACCACATACAAAATGACAAACAGTGGAAATGTCCTAATTATAGGCAATTCCAATATGCCAACCATCAAGTGGGGCACCCATACTGCAGCCACAGCCAGGAGCAGAGCCAATCTGAAAGCATTGCAAGGGGTAGGACTCAGGCAGCTTGTAATGGAACCCACCAGAGAGGGAGCTATGCTACACCTGGTGCTCACCAATGGGGAGAGTATTAAAGATATGCAGGTGGGCAGTCACCTGGGGTCCAGTAATCACTGCACGGTTTGGTTTTCAGTTGAAACAGTGGAGGAGTACGGCCACACAAGGGTTAATGTTATGGACTTCAAGAGGGTCAATTTTGCGAAGATGGGGGAATGTCTAGTAAAAACATTAAGAGGAAGGAAGGGGGAGGGGTGGACACAATGGGCAAGATGTTAAGTTGGAAATTTAAAACAGAATATTTATTTTTCTTTTTGTTTCAAGATAGAGGATTGGAATTTTAAGTAGAACAATATAACATTGGGGAATATTGAATCTACCAGAAAGGTGGGCATGACCTATATGAAATGTATGCAAGTTGAAATATAATAGAAAGGAATTTAAGAGAAATACAAGGGATGTTTTAAGCAAGGTATCACGGTCAGGATGTATGACCCATTTTAGCACATTAAGTGAATTATCGTGTTATCAAAAAATAATTTATATGTAAAATTAATTGAATGTTTCCAGATACATTTTTTCTTTAATATTAATTACCATTGCATGTGATTTATATGGATATATCTTAGATCCTGAGGAAGTAGTGACATAACTACGAGACGTTGATCAGAACTTGGTGGAATTTAAAATATCAATAAAAGATATTAAAACACATCCCAGTGAGTGGGCCTGTATGTCTTCATATGTGGCATAGTTTGCACTGAGGTTTTGGAGACTGGTCCCTCCCGGAGCTTCTATTTTATTATGGGTGCAGGGTGGGCCACACTGCCCACTGTGGGTTACCAAATCTAAAAGGTGCCATAGATGAGGCTACTAATATATGCATCAAGCAAGTAAGTAAGAGTAAGAGAGAAAATTTATGGTTTATGTGGGAAGTAGCCAGGAGGATAAGAGAGGAAAGGATTTAATTCAGAAAATACAAAGAAATACAGAGGGAGGAAGATAGGAAAACCTACACGGAGAAACTGAGGGAGGCTGGAAAAGCAGTTAGAAGGGCCAAAGTGCAAACAGAAGATAGGATAGCTCAGTCAGTGAAGTAGGGGACAAAGGAGCTGGCCCATCGGTGCAGCGGTTGGATTTCTGTCTGCAGCGCCAGTGACCCAGGTTCGGGAACAGACCCGGGTCACTGGAGGGCCGGCCGAGGGGAGAAAGATGGAGTGTCCCAGGGATGGCTTGTCTTCCCCAGGGGGATGGCGGATGTGACCCGGCACCTGCTGGTCCTGGCGGAGGCTGGGAGCATAACCGGACGTCAGGGTCGGGATGATTGGGGGGGTGGCAGATGTTGGCATATGCCTTGACATCTGTGGCATGCCACTCCCCAGGGAGAAAACCAGGAAACTGCTCTCTGGCCGGCCAGATGACAGTCCCTGGCCCCCGCTGCCGCTAGGCCCTGATGACCGACCCCACCTCAGTGGCACCCAGGCTAATTGAAGAGTGCGCTGGCCACCCCCACCAGTGCCTTCCCTCTCAGAGCAGGGGAACCCGTCCAGCAAATGGATACACCAGGTTACCTGGGATGTCATGATTTGAGGTAAGGAGCTGGTGTCGGGGGTGAGCAAGGAGACGGAGGACCTAGGAAACCCAAAGGAGTGGTCAGCCAGGGAGGGAGGAGGGTTTTAAAAAAAAAAGATAGGGACAAGACCTTTTTTTAGATACATTAGTGAAAAGAGAAAGACTAGGGAGAAATAGTGAGACTAAAAAGGGATTAAAGAGGACATGTGGAGGGGGACCAGGAAAAGGCAGAAATCCTGAATAAATATTTCTGCTCAGTGTTTATGGAAGAGGGGAAGGGGGAGGGACCACCATTTAGGGGAAAAAGTAAGATGGGGCAGAGAGTGGACACCAGTCCATTCACAAAGGAGAGAGTCCTAAAAGAGCTAGAAAAACTGAGAATAGAGAAGATAATGGGATCAGATGGAATTCACCCCAGAATATTAAGAGAGCTAAGGTATGAACTGGCAGACCACTGGCAGAACTATTCAGTAAATCACTAGAGATGGGGGTGGTCCCAGCAGACTGGAGATGGGCAAATGTTGTTTCTTTCCACAAGAGTGGGAGTAGGAAAGAGGCTGGTAACTACAAGCCAGTCAGCCTGACCTCAGTGGTAGGAAAATTTGGGAATGATTGCTCAAGGAAAGAATTGTGGAGTACCTCAAATCCAGTGGGCAGCAGGACCCAAAACAACATGGTTTCATGGCAGGTAGGTTTTGCCAAACAAACCTGATAGATTTTTTTGATTGGGTAACCAGAGTGGTAGATCTGGGAAGGGGGGTGGATGTGGTCTACTTGGATTTTAATAATGCCTTGGACACTGTCCCACACAGAAGGCTAGTAAGCAAGTTGAGCAGCCTGGGAGTGGGGCACAGGGTGGTAAACTGGGCTAGAAACTGGTTGAATGAGAGGTCACAAAGACTGGTAGTAAACAGGTCTCAATCCAGGGAGAGGGCAATGACCAGTGGGTGTCCCAGGGTTTGCTGCTAGGACCAGTCCTCTTTAATTTCCTCATAAGTGACATTGCAGACGGGCTAGAGGGGAAGGTGTGCCTCTTTGCAGATGACACAAAGATCTGCAATAGAGTCGATACTCTGGAGGGGGTGAGAAGAATGAGAAGGGACCTATGTAAACTTTAGGAATGGTCAAGGGTGTGGAAGGTGAAATTTAATGCAAAAAATGTAAAATTTTGCACTTGGGGTGCGGAAATCCAGGAGAAAAGTATTCAGTGGAAGGAGGGGGATTCCTTACATCCACCAAGCAAGAAAGGGATCTGGGGGTGGTTATAACAGAAGACCTAAAGGTGACCAGACAGTGTGAGGAAGAGATAAGGAGGGCCAATGGAATGTTGGGGTACATTGGAAGGGGTATCTCTAGCAGAAATAGGGAGGTGGTGATGCTACTCTACAGACCACTGGTAAGACCTCATCTGGAATACTGCAACCAGTTCTTGTGGCCACATCTCAGAAAAGATATAGACAGATTGGAGGCAATCCAGAGGAGGGCTACAAAGATGGTGCAGGGGCTACACCAGAAGGCATATGAGAAAAGACTAATAGACCTTGACATGTATTCACTGGAGATGAGAAGGGAGAGGAGGGATATGATTGAGACTTTAAAGTAACTCACGGGTATCAATAAGGTCCAGGAGGGGGAGCCTCTTCCAGAAAAAAGAATCTTCAAGAACTAGGGGGCATGATATGAGGCTGGAGGGAGGTAGACTCAAGCAGAATGTGAGAAAGTACTTCTTCACAGAAAGGGTGGCTGATGCCTGGAACAGCTTTCCCAAGGAATTGGTAGGTGTTCAAACAATAAATGCATTCAAAAATGCATGGGATAGACATAAGGGAACTCTAGCGACAATGGGGAGAGCGTAAACAAGGGACAACTGGGGGCCAGAGTATATGGGCATATGGGCAGACTACATGGGCCAGGTGGTCCTCATCTGCCATCAAATTCTATGTGTGTATCTAGAACCCCTACCACTGCTGGAGTCCCGTCCTTTGTTTCTCTCTTCCCCTTCTCTTTAATCCCATTTTGTCCCTATACTACTTCTATTTTCTGTTAGGAACCTGCAGCCTACTTGTGTGTCATATTTGCTTTGGATAAACATCCCCTGCAGACTGTGGACTCCCCCACAGATGGCATCCTCCTGCTCCATGGCACTCGCACTCAAGAGTCCTGAATGCTCAGGGGTTGCTAGAACTATGGGAATTAAATACTGAATAGGAAGCATGCTATTGGACTGCCTTAGTCAAGTGGTTTAACTCACAGATAAAGGGCACCAAGGTAGGCTGCAGTGCAACCCTCCCCTAAGCCTTCCACAATGCTATCATTCTGCTTCCCCCCTCTCCTTACCCTGTCAATACATAGAATAAGCCTGTTTTTTACAAATATGGCTGTTACCAAACACTTGCCTTCCTAGAGAAGCTTGGCAGTTGTCATCCTGATGAAATCTCTTGTGGAGAAGAAAAACAACTATTTAAATACCACCAGACTGGAGGCATATTGGGTTGCCTCCATTATGTGGTCCACTCCCAGACAAATGGCACTGAGGCTGGCTGCCATGTAGCTCTCCCCTCAGCCTTCAACAAAGCTGTCTGCCTGCTTCCATACTCCCCATACCCAGTCAAAGTACAGAATTAGCCCATTTTTACAAAGAAACAGTCCACAAAAACTTGCCCTACTGGAGCAGTTTGACAGCTGTCTTCCTGGTGAAATCAGCTGGGTAAAAGCAAAGCAGCTTTTTAGATGCAATGGGCTGGAGGTGCACTATTGGGCCACCTCAGCCACATGGATCCCCTTCCCCCACCGACAAATGGCACTGAGATCAGTTGACATGCAAATCTCCTCTCAGCTTCCCACAAGGCAGTCCACCTGTTTTCTTCCTCCCCTTATCCAGTCAATGCACAGAATCAAGAAAATAACAGAAGCAGCTTTGGTACATGATGTGCCTGACTCAAAACTGGAAAAGTTACCAACGCAAGAAAAGTCAGCACCACCAGTCAAGAATACAAATGTAATAAAGTTTATTAACTCTTAAGTGAGGTGCAGCCAAAACATAACCAAACAGAATGCTGTGCTGTACTGCTTAGGGATATCCGAGGGATGAAACAGTCATGTGGCCCAAACTGGCTTTGTACATCAGCATCAAATCAGGGGTGATCCCTGATGAGTGGCTGATGTGCAAAACTGGTTGAGGTCACGTGATTGTTTCATCCCACTGCTACCCCTAAGTGTAATAGCACAGTATGCTGTTTGGAAACTTTTTTTTTACTGCACTTGGTGAGTTAATAAATATTATTTCATTTATACTCTAGATTAGTGGTGCCAAATTTTCTTGTGCTGCTATACACAGAATCAGCCTGCTGTTACAAAGAAACAATTCCCAAACATTTGACCTCCTGGAGCAACTAATCAGTTGTCCTGCCAGTAAAATCCACTGTTGAGAAGGAAAACTGCTTTTTAAATGCAGCTGGACTTGAGGTGCACTTTTGGGCTGCCTCAGTCGCTTGATCCCACCCCAAGACAAATGGAGCTATGGTTGACTGACATACAACCCTCCCTTCAGCCATCCACAATACTGTCTGCCCACTTCCACCCCTCTTTTGACCACTCAATGCACAGAATCAGTTTGTTTTTACAAAAAAGAACAATCCCCAAACACTTGGTCTCCTGAAGTAGCTCAGCAGCTGTCCTCCCAGTGAAATTCGCTGTCGTGCAGAAAAACAGCTTTATAAATACCACAGGACTGGAGGTATGCTATTGGGCTGCCTCAGTCACGTGGTACATCCCCTAGTCAAACTGCACTGGGATCGACTGTCATGCAACCCTCCCCTCAGCCTCTCACAATGCTGTCAGCCTGCTTCCCCTTTGCCAGGCAATGTACATAATTAGTCCATTTTTACAAAGAAACAATCCCCAAACATTTGCCTTCCTGGAGTGGCTCAGCAGCTGTCCTCATGGTAAACATACTCAAAAGCATAGTTTGACCAGACTGTGTGGGACAACCATGAAGACCGCACCAACACAGACATACCTGTGACCTGGATGGGATATAGGAACCGGCCCCATCCTGGACGCAGATGGACATTCCGCCCCAGGTGCTGCACAGACACAGTGTGCACACAACAGGTCTCACATCTCCCTACTTGTCCCATAACAGTACCTGCCACACTGTCTCTCTGACCCATGGTCATTGTGGTCATTGACAGTAGTATGCACCCACTGACTGAAATAAGGCATGGGTTCATAATGTCTTGGACAAAAGACCATGGCAAAGAATGCCACAACCAAAATAGCACAAGCCGAAATAAAGTCGGTGAAAACACCGATCAACCAAGGAATGCACACAGCCCATTGACAACAATGGGACTTTTTCTTTTTTGCAGGGGGGATTTTCCTCCACACCCACTGGACTTTAAATAACCAACTCCAGGGGGTTGTGGACTTTGGGGATGGGGTGAAAAATGGGAGGGGAAAATTATTATTTTTTTTTAAAATGTTGCAACACCAGGAGACCGGGGGCGAACCAAACCACAGTCCCAGGTCTCCATCACTGCTATGTGCTAGTGCCCTAGCCACTCCACCATGGGAGTGGCTCAGCCAGACTCAGCAGCACAGCCTCTGTCAGCCCTTCCACTTCCTTCCGATCAGCGACAGGGATAGCGGTAATTCCCTACCACTGTTACATCCCTGTTGTTGCAAATGTTTTTGTGCTTTCCACTGCACGGTTTTTGTAGCGCTCTTTTTTCAGCACTGTACTAATCCGGTACCCCAGAATAATGACACTGACATGGGACACATGTCATAAATAAACATTTAACAAAGGCACAGCATGATAGTAAAATCTGCAAACACCCGTCACCTGTTGGGACACATGCAAATATACATATGGAACAATACTAGCCACACAGAGAAACATGATGACCACATCGGTGGACTGGGGGCATGAACAGCTGATCAGTCACTGTCCTCCTCCTCCTCCTGGGAGTCTTCACTCAACCCAGTGGACTTCTGTCTGTCTGTGTATCCTCACTTGACAAGTTCCAGGCAGCGCAGTGGACCGTGATAACCCTGGAAACAGAGAAACACAGGGGACAGTCATGAGCAGAATGCACATGCATTGTGGCTATTACACTCAGTGGGCACATAGGCCTCCACCGTCACCTCCCCACACTGCACGTACCTTGGATGGCTCGGCAAGAGTCCAGTAGCCCTTGATGTCACCATTGTAGTACGCATCATGCATTCCCACCCACTAGGACAATCAGTAAGGGGCATGCACCTCCCACTGAGGCTTGTGCCACCACTTGTGCTGTTGCACCATCAGGCTGATCCAGGTGTTCGAGGAATATTGTGTCCAGCCTCCCACTGTAGTCCTCCCATGACATGTGGAACATGATCAATCACACAGTAAACAGCAAACATGGCATGGACACCCCATGCCTCTCACCTGTTGCATACATACCTCACCTGGCTCCTTCACCTCCCAGATTGTTTGACTCTCCAGCTACTCTTGGTGGCAGAGCCAGGATACCCACCACAGCTTCCATGGGTGCACACCTACACTCCCCACAGTGCCTGCTGTCACTGATATCTCCACCACCACAGGTTCTGTCAAGTCATGGCCTGGTGATAGCCCTGCATGGTGCATCACCCCACAGGTGTGTTGTGTGCATGCCCTTTTAAAGGTGAGCAGATAAAAAGGGAATTGCCATGCGGGAGCACTGTGTACCATAGAGGTGGGGGGCAACACACACTGGTGTGAACAACCAGACACTGTGCCACCAGCAATGGCCACAACAAAGGGGATTGCAGATATGTCTGTAGAGACTCCAGTGTGGCTCACAATCTACGAAAAAAAGAAAAGCACACCAGGAGGAGTCTGCTCCAAAAAAAAGCCCAAACTGTTCCTGAAGACAATAAGACTCACTCACCAGGAATGAATGTTCATATTTTTAAACATATCCATGAGGTTACCATGTGACAGCCAATGTTTTGAGGAAATAATCCTCTTCCTCAGAGTTTAACAGTTATTATACATTAAAGCCAAACATTAAAAATATAAGCAGTTTTTGCTCTTTTCTTGTGTTGACTTTGCTATTTAATTATTTAATTTCTTATTGATACATTTATAAAACACAACCCAAAAAACCTAGCACTAATTCACAAATTGCAGTAATCATTCATTAAATAGGAAATAATGCATAGACGACTTTGTGTTATGAAGTTTTTTTTACACACCTGAGGTGTGTATTTCACTTTAGAGGTTTAAGGGTCATCACATACCTCAGGTGTGTAAAAAAACTTCATAAATACGCAGTCTATATTTAGTTACTGGTGCAATGAGTCTATGACAGAGAAAATCACTGAATGCTGGAGTCCAAAGCTGCATTTCATGTTTCTTTTAATAAAACACCAAAATGTGGCTCATGAAATTAATGAAAAAATGAAAATAAGAAATTCTCAAATATACTTAAAATGTGCGATGCTCCATATGAGACTAGTAGGTCAAATGTGACAGTGTATTGGAAATTGAGAAAACCCATAAGTTGTGTTTGTTCAGAGTGAGCGTGTCCCTGAGCAGCCACCGTAGTGAGCGGCTTTTGCTTCAGTTTTTTTTTTTTTTTTTTTTTAAACTAAAAAAACTGTTTTGGGTGGCCTCTGCGACATAGACAGTTCCCCCGAAGGCAGATGCGTAAACTGTAAGTTTGGCAAACCGTTAAGTCTGAGTGAGCATTAGAGTCTCGAGACAGGCACTCCCGCTCAAGGACAGGACACAGTTGAACAAAAAGTGATCTCAAAATGCCATAATAACTGGGTAACTCAGTTATTATGGCATTTGAATCACGGATCGAGTCCATGTATTAAAGGAGGTCACTAGTAATTATTTAGGTATCCATCGTTTATAAACTTTACTGTTTATAAGTCTTTTCTACATTGTTTGTGGTAGTAAATACAGTGCTCCCTCGATTATTCGCCCCTCGATTATCCGCCACCCTCCATTACCGCCAGCCTCACCTCATGTTCCGTTTGTCCCTCTTTGTAATTCCCTCATCTATCCACCACCCCTCCGTGTCTGCCATCTGCCAGCACATTGAAATGATCTCCTTGTATTCAGCCCCATTGTAATCACCCTTAGTCTTCCGCCATGTCCACATCACTCGCACTCGTCAAGTGACGTAGTACATCATGGTCCTGAATTTTAAAAATGTAAAAACTTTCATAGAAACATAGACTTTGATGGCAGATAAGGACCACTTGGCCCACTCAGTCTGCCCATTTCCCTACCTATTGGATAAGCCACAGATCCTAGTTAACCAACAGCCTACTTCCTACTACTCCCCACTATAATTGCCTTATGTCTGTCCCATGCATTCTTGAATTCCTCCACTGTTTTTGACCCCATGACCTCCTCAGGAAGGCCATTCCATGCATCCACCACCATCTCCATGAAAAAATATTTCCTCACACTGCCCCCTGAGCCGTCCCCCCTCTATCTATCTATCTATCTATCTATCTATCTATCTATCTATCTATCTATTCATGAATTGGCCCCCTACAAAAACAAAAAGTATTGCTCTGGTGTGCGCGGCGGATCTTGTGGTCGGCATCTTGTGCCAATGCTGTTATGCCACATGCTGATATGCGTGTGTCATTTTTGGTATGCACGGTTTTCACCCCGATATTATGACCTCATGCCGTATACTGACGGGTGACAGTTTCCATTATACTCCACAGAAGCAGCATATTTCTTTCAGACAATTCATCAGCCAGTTGTCCATGAGCAGGGTACTGAATCAGGTCACCAACGCCCTGGTCCTGCATGTGTATGACCACATATCATTCCCCACAGTGGAGGCAGACATACGAACCACAAAGGAGGCATTTTATGCCATGCATGGCATGCCTAATGTACTGGGGACCATAGACTACACACATGAGGTGATTCTGGCCCGACCACAGATGAGAAAGCCTAATGGGACTACAAGGGATGCCACAGTATTACTTACCAAATAGTGTTAGATGCATTGGGTATCGTCACTAACAGGTGTGCCAAATACCCGAAATCCTGTCATGATGCCTACATATTTGAGAACTCATGGTTTGGTGCATTATTTGGTGCACCCAGTGCCAGAGATGGATAGCAGTTAGGCGGGTATAGGTATTCCACACAGGTGCCCTGATGTACATGCAGAAACCCTGTGATGTGCTAATGGTATTGTTCTTCCACTGCACAGGTGACAGCAGATATCCACTATGGCCATACCTAATGACACCCTTCTTGAAGGCTCAGGGTGCAGTACAATGAGGCCCACAAGACGACATGGTCAGTGGTCGAGTGGACAACAGGCCAGCTGAAGATGAGGTTTCAGTGCCTGGATCTGACTGGCGCCAGGAAGATGCTTTCCTCTGGGAAGGATTGCAGAGTGTTCACCACATGTGCCATGCTGCAAACAAGGCTGCGCAGCATCAGCTATCAATGCCACAGGACATACAGGGGTGTGTCCCAGCAGGTGAAAAGGAGGGGGACATCAGGGGAGGGGTGTCAAGCCACTGTCTGGCCAGGTGGCATGCCACAGACTTGAGCAGGGGTCTTAGCATGTCATTGTGGTATGGTTATGATGACATAGTGTACCCTGAGTGCCATTCTGCCCTGGCAGCACCAGGGGGATGGGCCACTAGATACATGACTGGTGATCAATTTGGACTTCGTTATGTGCTGTGGTAATGGGGGCATACTGTTGGTGGTACATATGATGGGAGTTATGTGTGGTCAATATTAGTTTAGAGCTTGTGTTCTACTGTGCTTCAGGTGCTATGGGATGAGAGCATCATATTCTCCTTGCCTGCTGCTGCCCAAGCCTTGTTGAGGACCATGTGCCTAGATAATGTGTCTTGGCCGTTGCCTTGCCACCACAACCACTGGGCTGCCTATCAGCCTGTGTGTCAGGATCTGGTTGTGGTTGACTGTCCTCCTTACCCTCGGGGATGCAGAGGGTGACAGATATGTGGTGCTTTGGTGATACTTGGGCAGCCTCCATGACTGTCATGGTGAGCATACTTGTACCTGCCACTATGTAGTCTGTCAGCCTCTCCAGCAGGTCCCCTATCCTGTCTATTCCCCTGTGCATCTACCTCACCTCCATTGTGAGCCCCTTTATTGCCTCCATGTTCTCCCTCCGTGCCTGGAGGTGATCATGCTCCAGCTGCTATACTTTTGGGGTACCATGTGTGCAGTATACTCCTGGAGGCCTTCCTCCCTGTCCTTTGTGGTCTTTGGCCCAACGGGCCCTCATCCCCACTGTTCAGGTGTCTTTGTGTGTTCCCACTCACATAACCCCTGCTCTCCACTGACCACCGATGCTGTGTGAGCAACCTGTGTCCTGTATGTGGCTGGTATTGCTGAGATGCTGTTCAGTGTGCCTTACTGCATGTGGTTGGCTGAGTGTGATAGCTGAAGGCATGTGGGAGATCCCTGAGTAACTGCCCAGGGTACGACTGCATCATGACATCTGTGGGGGGAGGGATTGGTCATGGGCTGTTGGTTTGTGTGTTCCTCCTCTCCTCATCTACCTGGCTGTCCTTGACTGTGTTCAGGTGGGGTGTGGCCTCCAACAACTGTCTCTTCTCTTGCATGCACATGGGCTCCGGTGCTGTACCTGGGGGTGAGAGGAAAGCTGTTTATTATGTGCCATGCCACTGCTATGTATATCTAGGGTTGTACAGCAGGACACCTAGAGTGAAACATACTTGTGATATCCTCCAGCTGCAGGCTGTCTGTGCCATTCTCCTACCACATGGCATCCTAAGCAGGGATTGCATCTTTCTCTTCGGGGATGTGCTCAGTCTCTGGGTCTGTGTGAAGCACAGGGTAGTTAGCATTTCCATGGTGTTTACACCTCCCCCCACATTGCAGTGTGTACCTGGCAGGGTGTCCATGTCCTCCTCTTCCCTGTGCAGGGCTGCCTCATCAAGGGTGTCCTCCACCATCCTCTTGGGGTGTCAAGCTGTACCCCTGTGTGAGCAACCCTCCAGCTATGCCAGTCCACTGGCACTTGACAGATGCCAGCTTCTGTGTGGCAGCAGATCGCATGTCACACCACTTAAGTTGGATGGAAGCTAGTGTACATGCATCTATCCCAGCCACACTGACAGCTGTCTGTATGTCCAGTCACAGTTGTGCCTTCATCTCAGCTGACACCTTTAGTGACTCTGCCCCATACAGGATGACATAGTGCTCCCAAATGTCATGGACCATGGTGGCCCCCTGTGCATCAGTGAAATTCGTGGACTGGACACGGCCTCGGCTGCATGTCCGGCCTGGTCCATGCGTTATGCGGCAACCTTACTCAGTCCCACTGGGCACTGGTGGTGGCTTGAGTGCCACAGGTGCATCTGTTCCCCTCAATCGGGGCATTTTCCACATTCTTCTTTGCGCTACTCACTTCCCAATTTGTGCACAGAGGACGGGGATGCCCATATATGGTGAGGTCATGGGGCATGGCCAGGCTCTGTAGGACCACCTGCTGCCTGCTGTGTGTGACTCAGCACACCTTAGATTACCACATCACTGCATTTGTGTCCTGTGTGCCTGTTAGTGTATTGTGTGTGTAATTCTCCATGCCTGCACAGCACGTAGCTGTGCATTGCTACTATGACACATACTTGCACTGTTTACAAATATTCGTGCATAGGCTGCATAATGCAAAAAATCATGATATAAATGAAATAGACCAAAATACAGTGCAGTACAACATAGGATGCATGTATGTGTAAATATGTATTGAACAAGGTAAGAGTTGGCAAAAGTGCAATGTACAAAGCTGTAAATGCACAATACAGGAAAACAGTGAAGTGCTGTAACTAGTTGAGAAAATAAGGCATAAAGAATTCTGTAAATGGGTCACTGGCAGTTGCAAACATGGATTTTATGGTCATAGAAGAGGGCTAGTTCTGCCAAATTTATGTGGCTGCTGCAATATTTATAATGTTGACTATATTTATTTATTTAACATTTTAGTCTAGTTTTAAACAGAGGGGCAGGCTATGTAATAAATAATCTCTGCATCATTCTTAATGTTCCAGCTTTAGCTATGGTTCAGGGAAAGCTGAGAAATGCAAACCCCAAAGAAATGCAGTCTCTCTTTCTAATGTTTAGGTTTCATGTTCAAGTGGGGACAATTGGGCCGTACTGGCAGGGAACATAAAGATGCTTCACCATACTGCTATGCTCTCACCAAAGTCAGTTCAGCCATGAAGCCAGAACCAAAAATAAAACAGTGCACACAAGGGTGTATAACATGCGAATGCCTTTTATTGCTGAGTGCAAAGATATGCAGATCACACACAGATGAAAACACCACAGCTAGCCCTGGTGCATTGAGGCACTCTGCCATTTCATCAGGGGTGAAGACCCCACCCCCACTCCCCTAACAAAGAAGTGGGGTGCCTTACAGTGCTGGGGCTAACTGTAGTGTATTTATTTATTTAGCTTTTGTTTACTGGGTAAGTACACTAGACAAGTATTATGCCTATTTTCAGGAACGACTCGGGAGAGTACAACATGAGGAACAACAGTCAAGGAGACATGGCAAAGAGAGTACAGTTTTTTGTCACAGTAAACAAACATGTGGGAAATACATCATTTGACGCTAGGAGAAACATACAGTAGTAAGCACATTTCAGATTATACACTCTAGACTAGCTAGTTCAACAGACAGATATATACAGGTCATCATACATAGGAGTGGAGCATAGCTCAATGACTGGATTGGTCATAATATAACTTTTTACATTGTCGTATACACCCCCTAGGCTAGTTGGATCGCGGACGGTATATATACAGCTCATCACATTTTTCTAAATATGCATATTTAGACAGAAACAGAAACACTTGGTAGTACAAGTTTCTACCAAGTGACCAAGGTGCAATATGTCATGGTTAGCCTATGACCGTGAAGCAATAATGGGTGTAAAAATGCCCAAGGCTTTTTAGGCAGGAGTAGTCAGAAGTCATTGATACAACGGGGAAAGTATCTCCAGGAATTCAATAGAGACACCCTGGGGAGGTTCAGACAAAACAATTTGACACTTTACTCTAGGGAGGTTTGGGGCAGTCACATTGTTTCTGTCTGTGTCTGATCAGCATGTTTTTGCACTTAGCAATAAAAAGCATTCTCATTTTATACGCCCTTTGTTGAATCTTTTTTTAGGGATGATAAAGGCATATAAACTCTAAAGACATTTTATATATCTCTAATAGTGTTCCAGTTTAATTTACCAATAGGTAAGCATGTGGGGGAAACACAAATGTTGATGAACATTCCTCCAGCTCCTAAAGAGCATCACTTCTCCCTCATGGCCATGTAAAACACAGCTTAAATGTGTGTGTGTGTGTGTGTGTGTGTGTGTGTGTGTGTGTGTGTGTGTGTGCGCGTGTGTGCATTAACCAACAAAATAATATTTAAATAACTGGGTACTAGACAAACTGAACATAAGCATTAAATAAATAGTGACAAGAGAAGAAAAAAAGGAGAAGAAGAAGGAAAGAAACGCAAACGAGAACAAAGATGAAAATTGTGTAAGGTACAATATAGATAACACTTTTACTCATAAGAGCTATTCAAGATAGTTCCCAAACTGATGTAAATTTGTCTAAGTGATTTATATTTACATATGATACTCTCTCATAGCTGGCTCTGTTATGAAAATCCTGAAGCCATTCTCTTTCTTACGGAGTCTATGTACTATTCCAATGTCTTAGAAGAAAATTTATGCAGTAATGAATGCTGCTAGCAGTCAAAGTTTTTGAGATTCTGAGAGATTAGTAAATTCTGAACAAATCCCCAGAACTGCGAATTTGGCTGAACAGGCCAGCTTACATTATGTTACTACACCACAAACTGTCAGAATATTGCTCCAGAAGGGCAATATGTAAGGACATGACCACATAATATGGGATATTATACCCTTGCCAATTAAACATCTCCAACACTTTTCAACTGATGACAGGCATAACCTAACCATTTTACAGGGAGAGTACAGTAGTACCATCTGTGTACTATTCTGTATTGTATGAATCTCCCTTTAGCTTCCAGACAAGCCCTTAATGTCATGTTCCAGATTTCCTCCAATTCTGTATTAGATCTTAGTATGCAGTTCCTGCTGCCATTTTTCAATTAGTGTTACCACCAGATCTGTTTTTGAATCCAAATGAATCAAAAATAATTTCTTCTGTCCATTGTTAGTCATACAGATTTTGTCTAAGACGTGAACTGGGAGAAAGGTTACTTCATTATTGATCTGAACTCTAAGAACATAACGTAATTGAAGATATTTATGAAAATCGGTTCTGGGAAGTTTGAACTTAAGGGATAACTGTGAGAATGACATCAGGGAAGCTGTTGCTGGATCTATGATATCATCTAAGAATTATATACCCTTGGCTTTCCAGCTCAGCCAGTTTAGACATTTATCATCTAATTTTAAGACAGGGTTACCCCATAGAGGACAGTGAGGAGAAAACCTAGGGTCCCATCTTGGGGCAGCAGCAACTGTTTTCCATGAATTATTGACCTGACATAATATGCGATTTTAATTGAACATCCTAACAGAGTCTGTAAATAAAGCCACTCTGGGGTGATTACCTTTTAGAAGGGTCTCTTCAACTTGGACCCACCCTGAGATATCTTGACTATTGTTTCACCATAAAGATTTAACGCACTGAGCAGCTATGAAAGCATCATGTCTAAGTTTAAAATTGGGAAGGCCAACCCCATCTTTGGATCTCTGTTGCTGTAATTTGCTCAAGGATATCTGCAGGGGGTTGTCATCTCATATAAACTTCCTAATCAGGGTGTAAATTTTGTTGAAAAAGAAGGTGGAAATATACACTGGTAGATGTTGTAGTAGGCAGTATATTTTTGTTGAAACCATCATGTTGAATGCCTGTATTTTGCCCCAAAAGGCAAATTTTACAAAAAATACATATTTTACAAAAAAATACAATACATTTTGCAAAAAAGTGCAAGATAATGCATCTGGGTAGGGGAACCCTGAGGAGACCTACAGGATGGGGGGGAGGTGCTGACCATCACCAAAGAGGAGAAGGATCTAGGGGTTATCATATCTGATGACCTGAAGGTATCAAAGCAGTGTGCAAATGCTGCAGGAAGGGCCAGTGGCATGCTGGGGTACATAGGCAGTGCTGTTACTAGTAGGAGGCAGGAAGTGGTGATGCCATTGTATAAAACACTAGTAAGGCCTCACCTGAAGTACTGTGTGCAATACTGGAGACCACACATGTGTAAGGACATAAACATGGTGAAGGCTGTCCAGAGAAGGGCAACAAAGATGGTATATGGTTTGTACCACAAAATATGTGAGGAGAGACCAAGAGACCTCAATATGTACTCACTGGAGGAGAGGCAAGAAAGGGGCAACATGATAGAAACTTTCAAGTACCTCAAGGGCATAAACAAGGTGCAGTTGGGAGATCTTTTCCAATGTAGAAAAGATACCAGAACGAGGGGACATAATACATAATTGGAGGGGGGAGATTAAAAGGTAACCTGAGGAAGTTTTTCTACATGGAGAGGGTGGTGAATGCTTGGAATAGTCTGCCACAAGAGGTGGTAGGGACAAGCACAGTGGAGGGGTTTAAACATCCCTGGGTCAAGCACAGGGAAACCTTGAGCAGGAAGGGAGTTATGAAAAGCCATTGACCACTTAGGGTGAGTGGATGCATACACGTATAGGGCCTATGGGCAAACTGGATGGGCCTAGCGGTCCTTATCTGATGACAGTTTCTATGTTTCTATGTTACTCCACCTAGTAAAGTCTAGGTCCATCTTTTCTAAAATTGTATTAATATTTTTTGATATGATTTGGGAAATATTTGGGGATAGTGTTATGCCACAAAATTTAATACCCTGCATTGCAATTCAATATACTCTTGGTGAATACTGATTTATTTATTTCTTTTGTTAGAGAGAGCCTCTGATTTTTCAAAATTTATTCTGAACCCTGAAACTGTTGAAAATTCCTTAATAATTGATAAAATGTGAGGTATCAATGTCTGTGGGTTTGTAATAGAAAGTATGACATCATACATGTAGGCTGAGATCTTTTGGTCTTTACCTATTTTTATGCCTGTTATTGCAGTGGATGTATGTAGTTTAATGAAAAGAGGCTCCAAGGCCAGTAAGAATAAAAGGGGTGAGGGGGGCATCCTTGCCTGGTACCTCTGTAAATTGGGAGCGTATTTGAGGAGAACTCATTAATTTTCACTTTCACGTATACTTCTGAGTACAAGGCCTGGACCCAGTGACAGAAATAGCTCCCTAAATTGTACTTGTCCAAGATTTTAGTTAAACAGCCCCACTCTATTCTGTCAAATGCTTTGTTGGTGTCCAAGGAGAGTAGTGTAGGTTGTATGGGGTTACTTTTGGCTGCGTGGATGATATGTATAATCTTTCAAAACAAGTCTCTAACTACGACGCCTGGCCACAAACCCCACTTGGTCAGGGTGTATCAGCCTCTGTATGACTGAATCCAATCTTAGCACGTATTTTGCAGTCAACAGTAATAAGAGATATTGGACGGTAGTTCTCACACAATGTGGGGTCCTTATCTTTCTTTGACAATACCACTATTGAAGCCTCACGCATAGATTGTAATATCACTTAAAGCAGCAGTGGGGTTTTTTTCAGCAATGTTTGTCCAGCAAAAATATCAAGATATGCATTTTTTTGTGTTTGCTTTCATTTCTGAACCAAGATATAGGACATTGAAATGTTTAAAAGTTCCCAGTCCTATTCCATTCCCACCATGAAAAATTAAATATCTTGGTACGGTGTTATGCTGTTTACCATCACAAGCATGTGGTAGCACCACCCTAATGCATCTGCAGTAGAAATCTAGCATGTACATTCAACAGGTAACTTCAGCGGAGGAGATTTGTAAACATTTTGAGTGGTAGCTGTCTTGAAAGCATGGGTCCCTGATATGAGGGCTTCTGTTTGTGATTTCCCAGGGCTTGGTACTAATGTGACTTAGTTACACTGAAACGGACACTTAAAATAAAGTGGTACCCACCCTTTAACTGACCAGACAGAAATATGCTTTGTTGTCAAAGACTATTTAGTCCCTTGAATGGGAAAGGTTTATTGTGGAAGCCTACAGAGTTGGGTTTTACTTTGCTCTACTATGATTAATATCAGTATAATGGTTGTGTGTTATTGTTCTCAGCTGGTGTGATGGGCCATTATGTTTTCTTTATAAAGGAAGTATGAATATGATTCACAGCAGATGTGATTATTATATATAATTTTTCCTTCCTTCTAATGGGTTGGAGGTACTACACCTGGGTGGTTTCATTTGGTCCCATGGTAATAATAATCAAAGTATCAATAATTCTGAGTGGCAGCAAACGGTCCATATGCCAAAGCAGTACTCCACAGGAAATGAGATGTGGCATCTCAGCTAGGTTAGCCTGTGTAAATAAGTTGCTTGCAAATTACTTTAGGATGTGTACATAGTTGCGGTAATTAACATGGCTGATTATTTCCAGATATTTTGTGATATTTCTAAAGAAATTCTCTCTGTTATACCTACAGTGATACTGAAGGCAGACATAGAATTTCACAAGGGATATCACAGAAATTCGAGGAACTATCAGACTGTGTAATTTGCTGCAACTGTAGGAAAATCACTATACTGTTTCATACTATTCTGCATGTCACACATTACAAGTTTTTGACTATTAACGTGCCAATGCGGCTGAGAGGTGCTAGGCTATCCTTATTTGCCCTAATTACTTCACTCTCTTCAGCACTTCTTTTCAAACTTTTTTTCAGATACAGTACATCATTGGATTGTGGGGGCTATACTGAGAGTTGATTTGTTTAATCAGCAACAAAAGGGAATAGCAATCAAGCAGCAAGAGTAATTAGTACCAATCATAAAGAACAAAGACATTATTTGACAATGTATTATCTACTTAAGGACAAGATGTTGCCGAAGAAGGCAGTACAGTAAAGAGTTGTTACAGCCAGATCTCCCACCAACAAAACCCTCAAGATGCCACTTAATGTTGCAGTATATTTGCAACAGTTTAATTTTTTTTTTTAAATAAAAGAGATGGCAAAAGATTAAAACCAATCTCTGGGCACTTACCACAACTTGGAACTTTTTGACCACCACATGGAGCATTGTGCCAGATAGGAATTTTCCCATTTCAGCATTTGCTACCAGTTGCTGTCTTTCAAGGGGTATACTGAACCAGTTGACTAGTCTACACATCCTGCATTACTCTGAGAAGATGCACTGACTATTATGTTAGACCTACAGTCAAGACCCAGAGTTACAAAATGAATTGCCCTAAACACTCAGTCTAAGACAGCAAAGAAAAATAAATTGTATACAACACAGGCTCAAAGTTTCGATCAATCCCCTTTGCTGCTTCCATTACCCCGATGCTTAGCATGATTCTTTCCCCAGAAGCTTTCCTAGCACTAATGCAAACCCCCAGAAAAACAAGTGATGGCTACAACAGCTGCAACAGCTGTGAAAGTTACACTAACTACAGTCCCCCCAACACAGAATATTGAGGATTTACCACAGAAACTGAAAATTGTTGTGATGGTTGGTGGCATGGCAAATTACCAGGATTCCCCAAAACTCTCTCAACAAAATGGAAAGACTACCGAGGTTCTACCAATACAGGCCATGGAGCAGAAACTGAGCCATCTGAATCCTGACCTACCGCAAAGGAGCAGCATCAAAGGATTTTGGTCAACAGTCCATCAGAAAATCCAGAAGAAATACAAAATTCAGCACTCACCAGATTGTTATCAAAAGTGAAACTTAACAGCATGAGTCTGTGATTGCCTTGTTGAGGTCTGAAATGCAATGGAAAGGTACATTTTGATGTTTTTCTAGAGCAATGAATTTCCTCAAATGTATGTAACTCACACAACTAAAGAGAGATACTGTAGATGGTTTCAAGCGTCAAATGAGGAAATATAACAGCATTAAATTAAATGGAGACTTGAGCATGTTCAACGGAGTAAACAAATTAAATTTCAAAGTAAACTGGTTAAGCCAAATCCTACCATAACAGTCTATCAAGAAATGGCTAACCCACCTATTATTCCTACTAGCACACAACCACAAAGGGTTTTATTGACAGTGAAACAGATTAGGACAAAGATCACAAGTGGGGATCCTTGAATGGGAAATATGACTTGTGCACAGCCAAACAAGAAAAGTAACCACATCTTGAAGCCAGAGAGAGATTTGAACTTACACCAAAGCAAACTTTCAACCTCATATAATATCTACACAATTTATATTTGGAGAAATCATGCAGGAATATCTAATTAAGAAAAAACAGACTCATGTTCAGAGACAGAAACTGAACAAATTCAGTAGCAAATTCCAATATGGGCCAAAATGGCACTAAAAGAAATACAAAAATTGAAGACAGACATTAAACCAATCAAGGAAATAAAATCTAAAGTGGGAAACTTAGAAGAAAAAGCTAACCAAATATATGAAAACACAGAAAGTAAAAACCACAGAATGTCTGAAAGGGAAACTAGAAACTCAACACTAGAGGATGAAACTACAATTCTGAAATAAGCTATGCTGGACCATGACAAGGAGTTTAAAGACCTCAGATCTGAAATTGTGGACTATGAAGCAAGATCTCGCTGAAAGAATACAAGAATATTGGAAGGACCGAAGCACTGGAACATTGACAGGGCACTTAGAACAACAGCATATCTGATGTTTTTAATCTACCTGGATACTGCCATAGAATAAATAAACTTCTGAACTAGACTGAATCCACAGAATATTAAAACAAATAAGCTTCCAAGAGCAATAGTAGCAATATTTCTGAAAATAAATGACAAAGATTAAATTTTGCAGATTGTTTATAAAAAGAAAAAAATTACTTGAAAGGCACCAGTATTTCCATCTACCAAGACCTCTCAATCGAGATAATTGCAGCGAGGAAGATATTTGATTCCTTGAGATCCTTATTATGGAAACATCACGTAAATCATTATTTCCATATCTAGCAAAGCTTAGAGTTAATTTAAATGGACAATTTTTGAATTACAACTTGCCAGAATTAGCAAATGAAGACTTGCACATTAGAATGCCACAAATATTTTATGTCTGACATTGGAAATTGGAACAGATATATTGGCTTATAGTTCATACTTTTTGCTTTATTGAGGTTATATGTATGTTCCTTGAGTTATGCCCTACCAATTAAGTCATCTCTGACACCCTTTATAGCATGTAGAACCAGATGTTCCATGCTCTATTCCATGTGGCAATAAAATATGGTTTTGTTTTTTTTGTTTGCAGGGCTTTGACTGAGATAATTTATGCTACTGTTAGATAGAGTTCTCCTGTTTATGTGATTTAGTTCTCTCTGTTCTGTTTCTTATTAGTCAGCATCCTACAGTAGATACTACTTGCATCAATTTGTGAAGTGTTTACAGTTATTAAAAAAAACTAATACTCTTACAGACCCCCGATTCTATTTCTTTGAGTTGAATCTCCAAGGGGTTTCAGCCCTGGCTAAGATTTACTGTGTAAATGCATGATCTTCTGTTTGAAATTTGAAAAATTAAATAAAAATGTTTGATGCAAAAAAAATGAAGGGAGTGCATTTTAAAATTTGGCAATTCTGTTCATAATGATGTGTACCATATCTAGGAGGAAGGAATGTTAATAGTCATGCTGATTCTTGGAAAACTAGATTTGTTATAATACTGATCATCAATGTCAAGTTTGGTAGCATTGATGCTTAATAGATAGTGAAATATATAACATCTAATCACAAGCCAGAATACATGTATAACTGAGCAAGTGTGGTTGATATTTAGAAACCCCAAGAACGTAAAGGGACACTGTCAACCCACTTAGGCCTCAAAGTGTCTCTAGTTTAAAAAACACATGTTATGGCCCAGTGGCACTGAGGGCTGAGATGCTGGAAGCCCTACCTCATGCTACACCAGCGACCCATGTTCGGGAATGAGCATGGGCTGCCGGGGGTTGGAAGGGGTGGAGAGGAATTGAGCATCTGACAGACTGCTCTCCCTCTCTGGGGAGGGGGGATTTCAGTGGTCTGTACTTCTGACCTCTGGCAGTGGCTGGGGGCCAGAGCACCGATACTGCAAGAAAGGAACTGAGTGGGGCAGACACCAGGAGGAGCATGTGCAGACGCGTGCATGCCCCCTCCAATGGCGTCATTGTATGCCCCACTCTCACGGGAGAAACAGGAAAAAGGTCCCAGGTCATGCCAGATGAACAGCCACCCTCTGCAGGCCCTGACCTGAATGGCACTCCCCCAACAATCTGGATCCTAATCGAGGTGAGTAGAGTTGGGGTCTCCTCACTGTCCTGCCACAGAGGGGAAACCATGGGGGATGTCAGGGACAGTGGCCTGATCTCGGGTGTGGGGCTGGGAGGATGGCTGAGAAGGCATGCTGACTGGTGGGGACCGGGGAGAAAAAAATACACTAAAAAAAAAAACACGTTATGATTTCTCGCATTCTGTAGAGACTGCTGATGTAGCTAATTGTTGGATTCTGATTATTTTTTGTTTTAAAATGTGAAAATAAGACTGCCCCTACCTTAGTGTTAGTACACAAAAACATGTTTATTTATATTCTTTGATCAGCTTCCGTTGTATTTTTCCTGGACTTAAGAACACTCTCAACACAGTCTAGCCACTCAAAATGTAGTGGGAGTACAGGAGATTATTGCATAATGACTGGATGCACTGTTTAGGGGTGTTTCTAATGTTCAGGAAGTATGCAATAAGAGTAGATTAAGGATTTCAGCAAGGCCTTTAACTCTATGCCCCACAAAAGGTTGATCAGGAAGTTGGCAGGTCTGTGAGTTGGAGAGAAGATGACCAGATAAGTGGAAAACTAGCTGAGGGACAGAACCCAGAGGCTGGTTGTGGGGGGAGAGCTACTGTATCTGGTACCACAAGTGGGGTCCCACAGGGCTCATTGATGGAGCCAGTGTTGTTCAATGTCTTCATCAATGACATTAGGGATGGAAATTAAGAGCAAAATGTGCCTATTCGTGGACAGCACCAAACTCTGTGGGACAGTAGACACAGCTAAAGAGATACAGGACCTACAGGATGATCTGGAAAAGCTGGGGAGGTGGTCCAGCTGAGGAGGTGGTACGGATCTGTCAGCTTGGTTTCAATGCCAAGAAATGCAAAGTTTTGCACATTAGAGCCAAGAATCCCAGGATGGAGTGCTACCTGGGTAGAGTTCAGGTATTTGCATCAGAGGAGGAGAAGCACCTGAGAGTGATGATCACTAGTGATCGGAAGCACTCCACACAGTGCAAGAAAACAGCAGCAAGGACAAACAAGATGCTGGGATGAATAGCCGGGGGATCAGTAGTAGGAGACAGGAGGTTAAACTGCCCTTGTACAGGTCACTGGTGAGGCCACATCTAGAGTATGGAGTTTAGCACTGGAGTCCACACCTCAAAAAGGACATTAACATGCTGCAAAAGGCCCAGAAGGGGGCTACAAAGATGATAGTGGGTCAACAGGGTAAGTCATATGAGAAGAGGCTGAGGACACTGAACATGTACTCCCTGGAGGACAGGGAGAGAGAGAGAGAGGGGACATGATTGAGACCTTCAGGTACTAGAGAGGGATAAATAAAGTGGATAAGGAGGGTCTCTTTAAGCCAAGTGGGAATCATAACACAAGGGGGCACAGTCTTAAGCTGGAGGGGGGCAGGTTTAGGAGGGAGGTCAGGAAGCACTTCTTCACAGAGAGGGTGGTGGACATTTGGAATGCAATGTCAGAAGAGGTGGTTTCGTTGAAGATGGTAGACAGCTTCAAGAAAGGCTGGGATAGGCATAGGGGGAAGGTAAGGATCATGGGTGGGGAGGATGGAAAGTTAGGAAGAGTGGGAAGAGGAGGCTGGGTCAGTACCTTAAGCTGTGGACCCTGCAATACAAACAGACTAGATAAACCAAATGGCATTCTTCTGCTGGCTTCTTCGTATGTTCATGTGTTCATATTTGAATTAAGACAACATTGCGTATAACCATACATTAGCATGCATTGCAGTTCTTCTAAGCAAGGAGGCAGATGAATCAACCAGCAACATCAATGAATTTTAGAAGAGGTAAGCAATAATAAAATGTGGGTTTTTAACTGGAAATAATATGATACAAAAAAGATTGGCAGTGTCTCTTTAAAGTACTAAATAATTATACCACAGTTTGTTGACTATTGGTTATAGCCAAAAATGTAACAATTCCAAGTCAGAACTCATGTGTTGTATATTGACATCAAAATGGCCAACTACAGCCAAGTCATTATGTTTGCTTGTGCGCATGCGCAAGAAACATTATGTGACAGCTTAGGAGAGAAGCAGGGTTTTGGAGGTGTGGCACTGTGGCGGCCAATGCCCCCACTGCATTCTGAGGCTTGGCTATGTTTCACCAATGCGGTGGCATGCTGCTGCTGACGCTAGTTCAGCAAGTGTACCACCAAGTTGAAATGAATTGGCCGCTGCAATGGGGGAGCAACCCATCATTGCAGGGCATCCCTTGTCTAGTGTAACATTTCAATAAACATGGCAGGCGGTGGCTCGCTGCCTGCTGCTCACTCACACATCCTAGGAAGCTGACTTCGGGGTCACTGGGTGACCAACGTAGTAGACCAGGGAAGGGCTGTGGACATGGTCTACCTAGACTTTTGCAAGGCATTTGATAGAGTCCCACACAAAAGATTATTACACAAGTTAGCCAGCCTTGTAGTGGGTCCCAAGGTGGTAGCCTGGATACAAAATTGTTTAGATAACAGGATGCAAAGGGTAGTAGTAAACAAGTGAAGAAAGGAGGGTTACTAGCGGGTTACCACAGGGTTCAGTACTGGGACCGGTCCTTTTTAATGTCTTTATAAGTGACATTGCAGAGGAACTGTAAGGAAAAGTATGTCTCTTTGCAGACGAAACAAAGATCTGCAACAGAGTTGATACACAAGATGGAGTGGAAAGGATGAGAAGGGACTTGGCAAGGTTGGAGGAATGGTCAAATTTGGCAGCTCAAATTCAATGCAAAGAAGAGCAAGGTAATGCACCTGGGAAACAAAAACCCAGTGGAAGAGTACACAATGGGGGTGAGATACTGACAGCAGTAAAAATGGAAAGAGACCTGGGGGTAATTATTTCAGATGACCTAAAGGTAGGCAAGCAATGTGAGAAGGCAGTAAGGAAGGCTGGGGGGATACTGGGATGCATAGGGAGAAGCAACAATAGTGGAAAACAGGAAGTTGTTATCCATGTGTACAGACAGTTGGTGATACCCCATCTGGAGTACAGTGTGCAGTTCTGGAGACCCCATCTCCGCAAAGACATAGACAGAGTGGAGGCTGTCCAGAGGAGGGCAACCAAAATGGTGCAGGGTCTGCACCAGAAGACATACGAAGAAGGACTAAAGGAGCATAATATGTATACCCTTGAGGAAAGAAGGGAGAGAAGGGACATGATAGAAACTTTCAAGTACCTCAAGGGACTCAACAAAGTCCAAGAGGGTAGCTTATTTCAGAAAAAGAGATGTGCAAAAACAAGGGGGCACAATTTGAAGATAGAGGGCGGATGGCTCAGAGGTAATGTGAGGAAGTATTTTTCATGGAGAGGGTTGTGGATGCATGGAACAGCCTCCCTGAGGAGGTCATGGAGTCAAGAACAGTGGGGGAATTCAAGAATGCATGGGACAGACATAAGGCAATCCTAGTGAGGGGGTAGGAGGAAGTAAGCTGTTCATTAACTAGGATCTGCAGCTTATCTGTTAGGTAGGAAAATGGTCAGACTAGATGGGCCAAGCGGTCCTTACCTGCATCAAATTCTATGTTTCTATACCCAACCCCCCTGTCGACATATGTGCCCCCTTTATTGCTGTGGTCTGCCGAGGAGATGCCCAATCCTCCACAGCATCTGCCCCAAACACAGACATGCTTGCCGATGGGGTACCCAGTCCCCCTGTCGGCATGTTAACCCCCCATTTTCCTGATGCTGCCCCACCCAATTGTATGCCACACTGGGAGCCTACCCCAGTGTGGCTAACATGACCCCCCCAAACAAATGTGCCACACTGGGAGCCCACCCCAGTGTGTCCAAAACCTGTAAAAAAACGGAAAACTGTCTGAGGTGAATTGTTTTTATTTTATTTACCTGAAACAAAGAAAATGGTCCCTCACCATTGTGTCCCCTCCCCCAGCCTGCACCCACCCTCTGCGAACCCTGCATCCCAACCCCCCACCCCATATTTACCTCTGGAGCTCGGTGCCACTATCTCCAGTGGACCGGGAACATGTCTGCACTCTTCAAAGCCAACCATGAACTGAAGAAATCCCAGTAAGCTGTATAATGGCATAAATGTTTTTTTTTTTTTCAACTTAGGTGGCTATCACGGCCATTTTTGTGAATTTTTGCTCTAAATTTTCAACATAGGGTTCTTGGGACCCCATCTCGTGAATTCTGTCACTGACATTTCGTTATTTAGTCCCAAAAGGTGATTTGTGGTCACTGCACGGGATCACCTTTTGGGACCAATTAATGAAACGACAGTGTCAGTGTTCATGAGGTAGGCTCCCAAAAAGCCTATGTTGCAAATTTGGTGGAAAAATTCCAAAAAATGACTGTGTTATGAGCGTGCATGTAGTTTACACGCATACTCATAATCTCTGCAATCTTTTTAACATTTCACCTAGATTTTCAACATTGCCATTTTTTTACACCTCCTTATGAGCAGTACAGCTGACATTTTTCACATCCTGGCCAAAATGTGTTTTCGCGCTTCCAGCACAGAATAGCACAGTCGCTGGGGTAAATTAGTGTTTGGGACACATTAAAAAAATTTGGTGACAAAAGTCCATAAAATGACTGTGTTATGAACGTGCATTGCGCAGTTTCCACGGATGCTCATAACTTCGCAAATCTGTAATATTTTCACTTCAGATTTTCAACATTGGCATTTTTTCACACCTCCTTATGACCAGTACAGCTGTCATTTTTCACATCCTGCCCAAAATGTGTGTTTGTACATCTGGCGCACAATAGCGCAGTCACTGTGGGAAATCAATGTTCAGGACAGATTATGAAAATCATAGTGACAGTGTTCATGAGTAGAGGTCACAAAATGCCTATGTTTAAAATTGGCTGAGAACATTTCACAAAATTACTGTATTACGAGCGTGCATTGTGCAGTTTCCATGCACGCTCGTAGCTTCGAGTCTTTTTAATATTTTAATTCCAGATTTTCAACACTGGCATTTTTTCACACCTCCTTATGAACAGGATAGCTGTCATTTTTGACATCCTGCCCAAACTGTATTTTCTCACAACTGGCACGTAATGGCACAGTAGCTGTAGCAAATCAACATTCGAGACAGATTAACAAAATTGCAGTGCCACTGTTCATGAGTAGCTGTACCAAGTGCTTTCATGAGATGGGGTTACAAAAAGGTCATGCTGAAAATTTGTAGTGCAAATACCAACAAACACCCAGGGCTTTAAGGTTTCTAACCATAACATCCCGCCCTATACAGACTGACAGGCATCAGGGGTGTGCCTTTGGATTGCTGGCTGCAATGCTCATGCCATTCCACCCCCATCCTGCAGCCAGTGACAGCATCAAGGTGTTCCTTGGACTCTTCAGCCCCTGAGTTCATCCCCTTCTCCTATACTGCACCCATTTCAGCATATGTCCTTATGGAATGGGGTGACTGTAAAGCCGAACTGCCCAAGGCACACCTCAGCACTTGGTGTCTGCAGAATAGGGTGAGGTGAAATTGCATGATCGTTATGCGTGCTAACCCAAAGGCATACCCCAATGCCTGTCCATCTCTGCAGGGTGGAGGTGGGGTTCGCATGAAGTTCAATACTTCACTGTCATTCCTATTCTGTATCTGTCTGACTCTTGCACTTCCAATGCTAATACCAGCAAGCAAACATTTGGCATTGACAAATGCTCATTTAAACATGTGGCAGTCTTATTTGTCATAGGAAATTGTCTCAGTCATGCAGCTCAGCTGTTCTACAGACTTTTTAGTTAAGTTGTCTGAGCTTGTCACAGTACTGGTGATGGAATCTCCAAGATTTTTTGGCGTCTGTTGATTTCAGTTACATTGACTAGGTAGGCAAAGATTTAAAACTCATTATTTCATGAATGCAATGTCATCCATACATATTAATGAGGCCACTAATGATAAAGGTCACATGCTAGACTTGTGGTAACTTTTGATTTTTTTTTTTAAGTTGTCAATCCATGGATAAATTGCATTGTTTTGCTGTGCAACACTTAGCTAGATCAAGAGCACCTTCTGCAATATGTTGTTGCATTGCAACTAGAATGCATCTGAAGCTGTACTGCAGTACAATGCAATATACAGCAGAGGTAGTATTAGTGGTACTTTATTTTTTGGAAGTACCCTTCCAAAATCTCAGGGTGCTTTTATACACAGTATCACTGTTTGCACTGTGAATTCCACAGAGCCTTGAAACTTGTATAAGGCACTACATAAATTGCATTTATTACTATTATTATTATCAATACATAAAACAGGCTTGTCTGGCCAACAGAGACATCATGCAGATGGTAAAAATCAAAGTACTCATAACAATAATACAAAACAAGATACAATGTACAGAGCAAAATACAGAATATGGGGCTGTTTGCAGTTGTTTAAAAGGCTCGTGATACAGGTTTTAAATGTGCCTGATAATACTTGAAAAATAAGAAAAACAAGGCAATTCAGATTCTGTTTCTCCATGCTGTCCGTACAGGAGCAAGAAGGCTCAAGGGTTCTTCCTACTTGTTCTTACAGAATAAGGGGAAAGAAATATGCAATACTTCACAAAACTTCTGTATAAGTACACAAACATACCCTAAAATGTTATTAAAGTATGGGAGGTCTAAAGGCTTGCTGGAACAGATACTTCTGAAGATTTTGGTTATAAGAGGTACTCAAGTAAGAGATATGGACCTCAACCAGAATCAAGTTCCAGTGACCAGAGACTTCCACCGCAAAAGCACACTTACCTGCCAACTTTAACTGAGATAGTAGCACCTGCAAAAGACCCTGACCAATGGACCTCATTACCCTGGCTGGAATGTGTGGGTTCAGCAGCTCACTTAGATACTAGGGGCTCTGCTCATTCAAGGTCTTTATACTAACAACACCTTGTATCCATTGCTACTCCCTATCAAAGTGAGCACTACAAGTTCAATTAGACCTCTGTTTTGGTACTAAGGTATTAGTATGAGGTACAGAGGGGAGACTGTCAGTTACAGTGGCTGTGGGGCTCTCATCTCTAAGGACATGCTCTGGAGGAGGGGGCACTGGCCCATCCTCAGGGCCATGGTGGAGCTCCATGCTCAACTGGTGGCAGCAAGGGTAGAAATATCTAAGTTGCATCACCATCCCAACTGGAGACCATCCCTACCTGCTCCACTTCTCCAGAGGCCCACTGGCCCAGGGATGGAACGTGGTGGGGAGGGAGGTGGGGAAGGGAGGCAGGGATAGCCACAGAGACATTATCCAGCCCAACATCATCTAGACAGCAAATCATTTTGCACTCTACTATAGGAGGCTCAGGTACCTGACTCCATTGGGGGAACTCTGAATCAGTCGAGGGTGTGGGACAGGTCAGTACAACAGTACCCAAGGAGATAAGCAGAAACAAGTCTACCAGAAGAGCTCTAGAGATTGGGGACTCAATTATTAGGGGTGTGGGGAGGGCAGTGGGAGGGGGATTGGAAGCAGTGATGGTCAGTTGCCTGCCAGGTACATCAGCCATCTGGGATATAGACAGTATAGGAAGGATGACAGACAGGAAGTGGGGGGGCTGGGGAGTCTGGTACATCTGGGTACCAATGATCTGGTGAACCAGTCTGTGGAGATGGTGAAGTGAACTTTCAAAGATTAATGGACAGATTGGCAGCACACCTGGCCTCCCTGGCCTTTTCTGAGGTCTTCCTGTGTGAGGCAGGGGGAGGAGGAGGAGGAGGAGGATGGAATTAGGAAGGGATGAGATGGAGGTGTTTCATGGGCTGCTGAAGATGTGGTGTCAGGAGAAGGGATACCACTTTGTGGGGGACATGGGAGACTTCTGCAACAGGAGACTCTTCAAGGGTGATGGTCTCTGGTCTCCACCTGTCAAGAAAAGGGATCTGCACATTGGGGCAGCTTGATGTCTGTATTACACATTTAAACTGACTGCAGTGGAGACTATGGCTAGGGAAACTATGGCAACAGATGAGAAGAAGGAGATCGTAGCTAGTACTCTCCTACATCTAGGGGCTAGTAGTAGCTCAACAGGTATAAAGAGAGATGAGGTACAATCTGGGGCAGTTGAGGGGGACGTTAGAGAGGGGGAATGCAAAGTGTACAAACACCAAGAAAAACAGGAGGCCAGTAGAACATGGGAAACACAAAGGTCATAGACAGTGGAATAACAAAGTGGAGTCCAGGGTCAGATGGAAGGGACTATACCTTAATGCCAGGTGCCTGGGTAATAAAATCAGTGACCTACAGGTGCTGATGACAGACACTCAGGTAGAAGGCATCCTTAGGATGGCAGAAAAAGGGGAGATATTGTTGATGGGGGACCTGAATTTGCCAGCTGTTAACTGAAGCATCTTTGCTGCCGCACATCCAAGAGCAGGGTCATTCTCGATGTCCTACAGGGGGCATGCTGGAACCCACTCGGGAGGGGGCAATCTTAAACCTGGTACTCTCAAATGGGGACAGAGAGAGGATCTCAGATCTAGAAGTAGGTAGCCATCTGGGAACAAGTGACCACCAAACACTGTGGTTCACAATAAACACAGCCAGAGTCAAGCCATACAAACGTGAGGGTACTGGACTTTAGGAAGGCTGACTTTATAAAAATGGGAGAGTGCCTCAGAAAAGCACTAGCAAACAGGCAAGAAGGAAGGGTGGAGGAACAATGGGAAAACATCAAAACTGTCATCACAGAGGCAACAAGCCTTTGTGTGAAGCAAATAAACAAATCAAAACAAAAGAACAAACTGCTATGGTTCTCAAAAAGGGGTGGCGGGGAAGGTTAGAGTGAAAAAGATAGCATTCAGGAAGTAGAAGGAAACACAGGAGTAGGACAGAGACCTGTACCAGTTAAAGCAGAAGAAAGCGGGGAAGGCAGTCAGAATAGCAAAGGCCCAAACCAAGGAAGAGATAGCCAATTCAGTTAAAAAGGGATAAAACATTTTATAAGTACATTAGGGAGCAAAGTGCAGCTTAACAAAGGGAGGGTGGGTGGGCAGAGGGAAAGTGAAAAAGCAGGGATACTGAACGAATACTTCTGCTCAGTATTCACAAAAGAAGAGAAGGGTGAGGTACCTAATCCAATCAATAGAAGCACTCTGGATAGGGGTTAGATACCAGTCCATTCACAGAATAAAGGTTTCTGAAAGAACTCCTAAAACTGAAGGTGGACAAAGCAATGGGGCATGATGGGATTCACCCCAGAATTCTAAAAGAACTAAGGGGAGAACTAGTGACACCACTAACTACCCTTTTTAACAAATCATGGGAGGATGGTGTGATACCTAAGGACTGGAGGAGGGTGGATATGATCCCCCTTCACAAAAGTGGGTGCAAAGCAGAGGCAGGAAACTACAGACCTGTTAGGTTGACCTCAGTGGTAGGGAAAATGATGGAATCACTTCTGAAAGAAAGAATTGTTGAGTACATAGAGGCCAGTTGGGCACAGGACCCAAGGCAGCAGGGATTCACAGCAGAAAGGTCATGTCAGATGAATCTAATAGATTTCTTTGACTGGCTGACCAAAGTAGTAGACCAGAAAGGGCTCTGGACATGATATACCTAGACTTTAGCAAGGCATTTGACACAGTCCCACACAAAAGATTAATAAACAAATTAGCCAGCCTGGGAGTGGGTCCCAGGGTGGTAGCCTGGTTAAAACATTGGCTAGGCAACAGGACACAGAGTATAATAGTAAATGAAGTCCACTCCGAAGAAAGGGGGGTGACTAGTGGGCTACCGCAGGGTTCAGTACTGGGTCTGGTCCTTTTTAATGTCTTTATAAGTGACACTGCAGAGGGACTGGAAAGAAAAGTATGCCTCTTTGCAGACGACACAAAGATCTGCAACAGGGTTGGTACATAAGGGGGGTGGAAAGGATGAAAAAGGACTTGGGAAGGCTGGAGGAATGGTCAAAAGTATGGCAGCTTAGATTCAATGCAAAGAAGTGCAAAGTAATGCACCTGGGAAACAAAAACCCAGGGGAAGAGTACACAGTGGGGGGAGTATTAACAACAACAAAAATGGAAAGGTACCAGGGAGTGGTCATATCAGATGACCTAAAGGTAAGCAAGCAATGTGAGAAGGCAGTAAGGAGGGATGGGGGATACTGGGATGTATAGGGAGAGGCATCACCAACAGAAAACAAGAAGTTATTATCCCTCTGTAAAGACAGTTGGTGAGACCCCATCTGGAATACTGCATACAGTTCTGGAGACCCCATCTGCAAGGACATAGACAGGATGGAGGCAGTCCAGAGGAGGGCAACTACAATGGTGCAGGGTCTGCAAAAGAAGCCAATAAGAAGAGAGACTAAAGGAGCTTAATATGTATACCCATGCGGATAGGAGGGAAAGGGGGGACATGATGGAAACGTTTACATACCTCAAAGGAATCAACAAAGTCCAAGAGGGTAGCATCTTTCAGAAAAAGAGATGTGCAAGAACAAGGGGACACAATCTGAAGATGGAGGGGGGACGGCTCAGGGGCAATGTGAGGAAGTATTTTTTTACAGAGAGGGTGGTGGACGCAGGGAACGGCCTTTCTGAGGAGGTCATGGGGTCAAAAATAGTGGGGAAATTCAAGAATGCATGGGACAGACATAAGGCAATTCTGGTGGTGGGTAGGAGGAAGTAGGCTATTGGTTAACTAGGATCTACAACTTATCCAATAGGTTGGGAAATGGGCAGACTAGGTGGGCCAAGCAGTCCTTATCTCCCATCAAAGTCTATATTTCTATGTTTGTGGCCATCACGGACATGTGGGCTACAGAAAATAACAACTGGAACCTAACGGTTCCTGGGTACTCACTGTTCAGGAGGAATAGAGGAAAAGGTAGAGGGGGAGGAGTAGCTCTCTATGTCAGGGATGGCATTGAGGTGGTGGAGGATGGGCGCATCATGGGTAATAATAGTGAGTCAGAGTCACTGTGGGTGCAACTCATGGTAGTCTCGGGCAAGAAACTATGCTTGGGGGTGCTCTATAGACCTCCAGAGCAAGGGAAAGAGTGGGACAGACAGCTCAGGAAAGTCCCTGAAAGGAGGGTAGCAAAGTAGGAAGTAGTGGTAGTGGGTGATCTGAATCTAATAGACATCAATGGGGATGTTCCAGTTACCAGGAGCTCCAGAATTAGACCTTGCTGGATGTACTCCAGGACTTTCTCCTGGTACAGCTAGTTAAGGAGCCCACCAGGCAGACTGCCATTCTTGATTTGGTGCTTACCAATTTGGAGTTGGTAGGAGTGGTGACAGTAGGGGAGCTACTATGTAACAGTGACCATAACTCCATGTGGTTCAAACTGGCCCTTGAGACTGGAAAGCCCCAGTTGAGAACTGAAGTCCTTGATTTTAGGATTGCAGACCTCAGCAGGCTGAGGGAACAGGTCAGAGAAAAGTTAATCAGGGAAGACAATTTAGATGGGGTGGAAGAGAGATGTGGGGTAATAAAGGTGGCCACTCTCAAGGCATCTAAGTTATGCATGAGAATGGTAACCAAAAGGAATAAGTTCCAGAGAACGTTATGGTTCTCGGCAAAAATCACAGAAGCGGTGGGGGCTAAGAGAAAGGCATTCTACAAGTACAAAAAATATCAGGGGAGAAAGAATGGAGAGAATATTTACTGAGAAATAAGAAGGAAAAGAAGGTGGTTAGGGAAGCAAAAGCAGACACAGAGCTGTGTATTGTAGAAGGGGTCAAGGGCAGAGAATGACATTTTTTCTGATACATTAGGGAAAAAAGAAAGAAAGGAGGGGGGAATCATTATTCTGTCGGAGTGGGATAGAGTGATAGAAGAGGATGGGCAAAAGGTTGCCATTCTAATTATTATTTTTGCTCAGTTTTCACAAGACAGGAAGGTGGGCCCTTGCCTGGGAGTGGCATCAAAGCAGCTGATAAGGGGGTCCCAGAGATGAAGCAGCCAATATTCACAAGTGACAGGGTCAAGAAAGGACTGGCAGCCCTAAAGATAGATAAGGCCCTGGGACCAGAGGGGTTGCATCCAAGGATACTCAGGGAACTGCTGAACCCCTGGCAGGACAATTTGACTGCTCACTATGGATGGGGGTAGTTCTGAAGGACTGGAGGGCAGTACACATCATTCCATTCCATAAGGGACCTCCCGTGGGGAAATTCAAGAATGCATGAGACAAGGAACAAGCAGGGAACTACAGACCTGTCATTCTGACCCCTATTGTGGGGAAGCTGATGGAGTCACTGATCAACATGGGTTCATGGCAGGCAGGACCTGTCAGACAAACCTGATAGTTTTCATTGATTGGGTGATGAAGGGAATTGGACAGGGGCCAAGCGATGGATTGGCTCTATTTCGACTTCAGCAAGGCTTTCAATTCAGTGCCCCACAAACATTTGCTGAAGAAGATGGATGATCTGGGTGTGGCTAAGGACATAGTTAACTGGGTAGGAAACTGGTTAAAGGGTAAAAAGACAGGTGTTTGGTCAAAGGGTCAAATCAGAAAAGAGGGAGGTCACGAGCAGGGTGCCATAGGCATCTGTTCTGGGCCCAGTCCTCTTCAATATGTTCATCAAAGACACTGGAGAAGGTATCTGGGGCAAGCTGTGTCTCTCGGCAGATAACACTAAGCTCTGTGGGAGGGTGGATAGTGACAAGGGAATCAAAGACATGCAGAGTGATTTGCAAAAGCTAGAGAGGGTGGTCCAAGATTTGGCAGTTGAAATTCAATGCCAAAAAGTGCAACATGATGCACCTAAGGAATAAGAACCCCAGGACAGAGTACTGCATGAGTGAGGTGAGCCTTAGCACTATGGCTGAAGAACATGACCTATGAGTTAGTATCAGTGACACCCTCAAGCACTTGAGCCAGTGCAACAAGGCCTATGGTAAGGCAAGCAGATACTGAAGTGTATAGGGAGGCGTATTGATAGCAGGAGGAATGAGGTAATACTACCCCTTAATAGATCTTTAGTGAGGCAACAACTGGAGTACTATGTCCAGTACTGGAGCCCTCACCTCAGGAAGGATAGGAACAGGCTGGAGACAGTACAGGGCAGGGTAAAAAACTGATTCAGGGCCAACAGGGCAGGTCTTATAAGGAGCACCTCAAGGCACTGAACATGTACTCACAGGAAAACAGAAGGTAGAGGGGAAATATGATAGAGATCTTGAAGTTCCTAAAAGGATTAAACAAGGTGAACTGCAAGGAACTATTTAGCCTGAATGCTAGTTCAAGGTCATGAGGGCATGAGTGGAAACTGACAGGAGGGAGGTTCAGGAGGGGCATGAGGAAGTATTATTTTAGAGAAAAGGTGGTGGATCCATGGAACAGTCTACAAGCCAAAGTGGTGGGTGCTAAAATAGTTGTTGGTTTCAAGCACAGTTGGGACAAAATGAAGGGTATAGTGGTCACTCGGGGTGACAGAATCAGGAAGGGGAATGGGAGGAGGAGGGGAGGGCTAGGACCCTGGATGGACAGTAGGTCACAGGGTTAGATAGGGAACTCAGGCAGGCTGGATGGATCATTATTCTTTTTCTGCCATCACTGTCAATGGACTGCATTCTAGAAGACATAGATGCGACATGTGTAAGTTATGCAAATGCACAATATACACCATAGGATTAATAGGATTTTTTACGGGTTCAGTAGGTATTTCTACCTTTTATGAACTCGCCACCCGGTCAAGGGTGGAAACCATACTTAAGGTTACCCATGTAATTATCTAAATTGAGTTTGAATGATGTCAATGTATTACTAAGTATCACGTTAGTTGGAAGCTTATTCCATGTATTTACTACCCTTTGAGTATACCAATTATTTCTTTTAACCGTATTGTTATTTGTACCTTTAAGTTTTAGTATATGTGATCTGGTATTTATAGCAGTCTTTTTTTCTGTAATCCTATTGTTTCTAGCATTATTTCATTCTGAAAAGCTTTATATGTCAAGCATAGGTCTCCTCTAATTCTTCTATATTCCATTGAGTAGAGCCCTACTTTTTTTATTCTAGTTTCATAATCCAATTTTTGAATAGCTGTTATTTTCTTTGTTGCTCTTCTTTGGATGTTTTCAATTAATTTCTTATTTCTAATTAAATATGGAGCCGTGACTGAAGAGAAGTATTCTAAATGAGGTCTAATGAGACCAGTATACAATGGCAACAGAACATTGACGTCTCTACTTTTAATGTTCCTTAATATACAATTTAATATTTTATTACTCTTTTTAACAGCATTTATTGTGTGTATATTATATGTAATATTTTTTGAAAGAATTACTCCTAAATCTTTTTCTTGCTGAGTTGTTTCAAGAATTGTATTATTAATAGTGTATGTGAAACATGGGTTGTGTTTTCCCAAATGCATGACCTTACATTTGGATTCGTTAAACATTAGTCCCTTATTCATAGACCATTCAACTAAGTGGGTTAGATTATTTTGCATTTCCTTAGCAGAATTTGCATTATTTATGATACTTCCTATTTTACAGTCATCAGCAAATTTAGCCAACCAGCAAGAGTTGTTTAAAGGACACATAGAAGAAATAAGTATATTGAAAAGGGTTGGGCCCAATACCAAGCCCTGAGGAACACCGTTAGTAACGGGACCCCATTCTGATAGGTAGCCCTTTACTGATACCTGCTGTGACCTATTAGATAACCAAGCTTGTATCCATCTAATAACCACTGGGTGAATTTTCAATTTCTCTAGTTCCGGTATAAGTATTTGATGTGATATTGAGTCAAATGCTTTTGAAAAGTCCAGAAAGATTATATCCACTGATAGGCCTTTGTCCAATGCATCACTAACTGGTTCTAAAAAATACAAAAGATTCATCTGACATGATCTGTTTTTAATAAATCCATGTTGATAAATATCAATAATGTTATTTTCTGCTAAATAATTATTCTATTCTTTAATATCCTTTCAATCAGTTTACATATTACATCGGTTAAACTAATGGGTCTATAGTTTTGCTCAAGATTTTTACTACCACTTTATGTATCTGTATTACTATAGCTCTGTTCCATAGTGGAGCCATTTGCCCTAAGTTCATCGATAAATTAAATAATAATGTCAAGGGACCGACCAATGATCCCTTTAAATTTATAATGAATAATGGATGAATACCATCTGGGCCAGGGGTCCCATTGTTCTTCAAAGTATTTATTGCATCTAGTACTTCATCCTCAGTTATAGGGGTAAGGGATTTAAACATAGATTTATCACATACAGACTCCAAATTATTTGGTTTAAAGACATTTATAAAATAGTTATTCACTGTATTTGCAATTTCTGTTTCATTGGTTATTATCCCATTAGAGGAGTGTAAGGGTCCTATAGTAGGATTATTTTTTTTTTAATGAACCGATATAATTATAAAAATATTTTTTATTATCTTTAACAGAATTTGCAAGTTTTTCTTCAAGATACCTTTTTTGTTTGATAACCATATTCTTACTTTTATTTGATATTTGTTTATATCTGTCCCAATTTGAACTGGATTTATTTCTCTTGAATTTCTTGTATAAACGTTGCTTTTTTGCTAAAATTCTCTTTATATTAGAGTTCCACCACAAAGGAGATCTTCGATTTTTTATATATTTCCTTCTAGCAGGCACCCATAATTTAATACTTGTTTGTATTTTTGACAGAAATTTATTATAAACTAAATTAATGTTATTGTCGATAAGTTCAGAAACCCAGTTCCATTTCTCTAAATATTCTTTTATTTCAGTATAGTTAGCATTTTTAAAGTCTCTTGTTAATGTACAGCCTGAAGTTTCAGTGGAATAAGTTAAGTTCAATATCGTATGAATCATGTCATGGTCGCTATTAGCAAGTGGATGTTTAATAATGACATTTGCTTCAGAATTTTCAATATTAGAAAAAAATCAAATCTAGTATATTATTGCCTCTTGTTGGTAATTTGACCAGTTGATTCAAATTATTTATGGTTATAAGATCTAAAAAAGCACAATCTACTGATGAACTCCCCCTAGTATTATACTAATCAATATTTGGGAAGTTAAAATCCCCCATGAGTAAACAATTTTGATCCTGTAAATTGTCCTCAATGTTAGTTAGAAATATTTGATTTTCCTCTGTATTTAAATTCGGTGATCTATATCCAAGTCCCACTATAATAGTATGAACTGTTGTGAGTTTTATCTTAATCCATATTAATTCACTTGTACTGTCCTGATTTATATTGTTTATTAAGTAACTTTTCAATTTATTATTAATATACAAAGCTATTCCACCTCCTCTAGTGTTTGTGCGATTTTTTTCATACTTTAAATAACCTGATATTTCAGTTGCCCAGTCATCATCTTTAAACCATGTTTCTGTTACTCCACATATGTCAATATTATTAGTATGTAGAAAATGAGATAATTCATCTATTTTATTCAAGAGACTTCTTGCATTTAAGAGTAAAACATTCATTCTGGTTGTTTCTGAGTGTGTAGTTCCAAGATCTTTTTCTTTACAATTTATTATATTATCCAAATTTTTATCACCTGGAGTCTTTATAGAATTAAGAGAATCCAAAGTTTTAGGAATCTCCCCCCCCCCCGTCTCTTAGTTTAAAGTTTTTTGTATATGAGACAATATCTGCTTCCCTAATAGGGCATTTCCCCTCCTGCCTGGATGTAATCTGTCATATGAAAAAAGTTCTTCCCTACAGATAAAATCTTCCCAATGAGTTATACATCCCAGTTCCTGTTTCAAACACCATCTTCTTAGCCAGCTGTTTAATGTTTTAATTTTATTTAAAGTAAAGTCAGAAGCTTTAGGTATTGGTAAAATTTCAGAAAAGGTAATACTACAATTTAATTCCACCATTTTATTTGTCATTGAGACAAAATCTTGTTTAATTTTATTTATTGGTTCTCTTAATACATTATTAGCACCAGCGTGGATTATAACCATTGGGTTTTGTGTATTTGCTAATATATTATCCAACATTGAAGTAATATCACCTATTTTTGCACCTGTAAAGGAGGATACGGTTCTAGATTCTTTGTCAGGATTACAAATTTGTCTATCAAGGAACTTGATCATAGAATCTCCCAAAACAAAAAGAGGCTGAGTGTTCATTTCCCTTTTTGGATTTATTAGATGTGGTACTATATTAGGAGGTAAAGTATGATTCATTGAATTAACTAAACTATCAGAATTTTGTAAGTCAGTTGTTCCAAAGGGTTGGTTATCAACAATCAAGAGATTTGAATCATTTTCAATTTCTTCAGAGGTACTTAAAATTGAGAATTGGTTTAACAGGGGTAATTCATAAGCTTTTGCCCTTCGTCCTTTCTTTACTGCCCTAGAGTTATTTACAGTCACCCAGTCACAATCAAGGTTACTTAAGTCATTTTCTCTTGCCCTTTTTTTATTAATATGTAGTGGCTCAGCTGATGGAATGATATCTGACATTTGTATCAAGGGTTCAGATATGAGACCAGAGTCAGTTGTTTGGAAACTAATCAAATCCTTATTTGTTGAAGTTTCAATAATTCCATTGGTCCCAGTCAAAGGTTCTATTTGTTCTTGACTATTTGATTGGAATCTATGTGCCATGTTCTTTTGGCTAGCTTCTAGGCAGTGTAATCTTTTGCCAAATGTATCAATTTCATATTGTAGATCTTCATTAATAATGCATTTAATGCATATGAAGTTAGGTTGTTGATTTAATAACTCTGCTGTAAACGAGTACATGTTACAGGCAGGGCATTTAATGCCAATTTCCCCAGTTATGGATCTAATAAACTATGCCATAATATATACTCAAAGTATGCTTGAACTGGCTACAGTATAAGGTTAAATCAATTTTGTCCTTACTTGAATCAATAATTCCGCTTTTCCATGCTACCACACCAAACACGTCCAACATGCGCTGACGTGCATGTCTGCGCGCGACAAATGCACTGCCCTGCTCTAACTCGCCCTGCTCATAGCGGGGTTGGATTTAAGCAGTCAGGTGACATGGAAGCTGTACTGCTGGGTCAGGTAGTCTTAGTGTTTTAAAAAATGCTAAAATGTAATGTCAAAGTAAATTCTGTGTTTTAAATAGAGTTAGCAAGAGTCAGTAGTGCACACAATTAAAGGAAAATAAAAAAGAGTGCCCAAATTTGAGTCTGTAGTTCTCAGTGTTACGATGAGGACCACAGGCTCACTCTTCCTGCTTCTTATGCAGGGCTCCAATCAGTTGGCACAGAAAACAATTTTGTTCTCTTAAAATAACACTGAGCTTTATAAAGAAAACACTTTACAACATATAGAACAAGGTATATATTGCAACAATCACAGGTCTAGTTTGCAAAGTTTGCTATGACTGCTCCCACTCCTAGCGGGGCTTTTTGAAGCAGTCAGGTGACCCGGAAGCTGTTCTGCTGGGTCAGGTAGTCTTAGCATTTTAAAAAACGCTAAAATGTAATGTCAAAGTAAATTCTGTGTTTTAAATAGAGTTAGCAAGAGTCAGTAGTGCACACAATTAAAGGAAAATAAAAAAGAGTGCCCAAATTTGAGTCTGTAGTTCTCAGTGTTACAATGAGGACTACAGGCTCACTCTTCCTGCTTCTTATGCAGGGTTCCAATCAGTTGGCACAGAAAACAGTTTTGTTCTCTTAAAATAACACTGAGCTTTATAAAGAAAACACTTTACAACATATAGAACAAGGTTTATATTGCAACAATCACAGGTCTAGTTTGCAAAGTTTGCTATATGCAAGTACGACAAAATGAATACGCCAGATTCTATAAAACAGAGCAGTTGCGACATGTCGCAGAACGCAATGTTGCAGCTTTGATAAGCATCATAAAAGAGCATGCAAGCCACAGGAACAGTGGTCAGAACAGAGCGAACACAATGGTGGAGCAGGCAGTGCATAGAGGGGAATGTGAAATGGCACAAACAGCCTCAAGGGCATAGAAAAGAAAAAATAACTTCTCCCATGAGGAAACCAAAATCCTCATAGGTGTGCATGCCAAGGCATCCCTACTGCTCAGCAAGGGTGGGGAAAAGGCAACAAGGGACAAAAGAAAGTGTGCCTTGGAGAAGTTGGTCTGAAAAGTAAATGCAGTGGCCACACAGAGTCGCACGGTCCGTGACCTGCAGAAAAAGCATAGTGATGTAAAGAGGGTGGTAAAGCAGAAGCTGGCACACAATCGGCGGTCTGCCCAGGGCACTGGAGGAGGACCAGCAGAGACACAGCCCCTGTCAGCCATGGAGAAGCTGGTGGCCACACTTCTGGATGACTGCAGCATTAGCAAGGGCAGCAGCTTGGACACCTACAGGATGCAGCAAGACAGAGGTAAGCGGAGGGGGGGTACAACACATGGATGTGGGCATGGACGTGCATGTGTGTATGTGCGTGTCCACACAGGAACACCCACAAAACAGCTAATCATCAACCTGTGCCCTCCCCACAGGTACCACAGGCCAGGCTCACAACAGGAACCACAGAAGGAGTAGGACACAGACTGGGAGGACAGTGCCAGTGACACCAGCAGCACCTCATCACACACCACTCAGGAGGGTCCCAGTGATACAGAGGAGGATGCAGCGTCAGCTATGGATGTCAGTATGGGTGGTGCTGAGGACCAGGAGAGTGACACAGCACATGGGCAGGGGGAGTCCAGGGATGAACAAGAGAACACACAGGAGGACACCCAAGGGAGTACAGGTGGTGGCAGCACACCAGACACCATGGTTTCTGGGGAATGAATGTGGGGGTTTACTTATAGCGCTTTGACTGCACTAGAGCCAACATCCCCACACCCCTGGTCTCTAGGATTCTAACTCCAAGTCGGAGTTGGACTGGGTGGGAGCAAACACCCAGCGAGGCAGTCCGGATTGGCACACAGACCACCACAATGATGGGTGGATTTTGTCCAATTCCTGCCGTTGTGGTGGTCTTCACCATTGGGAAGTCACTGTGGTGATGGTACACCAAGTGTGGCATGGCCCCAGGGTCACGGTGTGCACACCAAGCCTCCACAAGCACAGCACTGACCAGGAGAGCCCCTCAGCACTGGACAACGTAGGGAACCAACCCAATGATGGCAGATGGACAGAGCCATAGGACAACAACACATTACAATATCTCGGAGACTACTGCGAGACAGTAGTACTGAAGCATGCTGAGCTGACAGAACTTGGACACCTGCGGAACAGTATGGAGGAGCATCACAACCAGATGGAGGGGCAGATGTCTGGGATCTGCAGTGCCAAACAGGCAGGGACACATGACAGCACCACAGGCCTGGTGGACATTGCATTGGCCCTGCATGGTCTAGTGCATCCGGCACAGCTGCAGACGGAGGCACACCTGCGGTGCACCGCTGCTGTACAGCGATATATAGTGCAGCAACAACAGCACACAGAGGCCATGACTACTGCCCTGCATACCATGGCAACTGCCCTGCTGGCCAGACAGCAAGAGGCTGCAACACACCCACCACACATGGTGGCCATGCAGCACACTGCACAGCCAGGGGCCGGACCCCAGCAGCACCATGGCCGTGGCTACCCAGACAATGCCTGCGGACATACAGATGGGCATCATCCAGCAAGGACACCACATGCAACAGGAAGGCACAGCCAACCAAGGGGCCACAGTGCAGGTACACATCTACACACAGTGGAACAGCCACAGACCACCAGTGTACCCACCACAGCCAGTACACCAGTGACCATCATACAGGCAGCCACAACCAACCAGCATGTGGAGCCCCGGGAGACAGACCAGCAACAATCAGGGACCAGAGACCCACCCAGGAAGAGTAGCAGGAGGCCAAGGGGCACAACAGGAGGTGCCCCCAGTGCAGGGACGTGACAAGGTGTGCCACAGGAGCCAACTGATGTGGGACCCAGGCATAGCACAATGGTGCAACAGGCACAACCAACGCCTGCAACCCGGCAGTGGCACATGACTGATACGGGGACAACGCATAACAGTGTGACCCACCACTGCTGCCTGACAGACCTTGGACAGTGCGTAGGGTTTCACACCATTGGACATGAATGCCATACTGTGGGCTCACACATGGGACTGCACACAGGGACACTGGCACAGCACTGTATGTGGGTGTGGGCACATTGTGATGAAGACTGGCATACACAGATGCATGGGATGCACCGGACACTGATGGGGTGGTGTGGATGAATGTAGGGTGAAATGCACAGTGCACTAGTAAAGCAAGGGGACCAATACACCATTGTCTGTCTCAGTGTGTGCTGTGAATGCTGTGTGTCTGTACATGAGAACCCCTGACGGATGGTAGACAGGACCTATAATGGTGGGGGACATGGCCAGTGTGTGTAACTGGCATCTATGAGCATCTGCCCTTGTCAGTGTGTGCTGCCATGCACACTGCTGACATGTCAGCCACTGCAGGGGACACATGGTTGCACATGTCATTGTTTGCATGGCTGCATACACCATGCCTTGCACCACACACCAACACCACAGTGTAGCCTTTGCCAGCTCTGTCACACACACACACACGGCACACCGTACGGGATGCTGCACAGCAGCCATGGTCATCAGCACTGTAATGGCCACTACATGATGCTGTACATACCGACATGCCCACCCCAGGTGCAGTGCTGCACAATGAATCTGCACTGCAATGTACCCATGGCCTGCCTACCACACCTGCCCACATGCAGGGCAAGCACCTGCCTGGGCACCAACACCATTGCGCATGCATTCTGTAGCTGTCAGTCAGCAGGTGCTACACATGGCCTCTGTCACGTAGCACACAGTGTCACCACCCTGCTATGCTGCTGATACCACCAGGCACCACACACCGGCCACAGCCACTGATGTAAAATCACAGTGGTACCATGACAGGTATGCAGCACCAGGAGGCACATCTCTGTGGATGGGATGTGGAGTGCAACCCCATGACACTGTGTCAATGGTGCCACCAGCTGGTCGATGGACGCAGACAGGTGGGGTTGTGCCATGCAGGCCAATGGGCGGTGGTATACCACATGTGTGTTCACAGGGCAGGAGTACAGAGCACACCACAGTGCATCCCTGGTTGTGCACCATGGCATGCTGTACTGTACATCTGTGATGTGCCAACGGCTGTGTAGTGACCAGCTAACACACAGGTGCCATACATGGGTCGTGGCAACACATACACCAGCACAGCTGACTGCATGCATGCGGCCACATGTGACAATGTCAGGGACACATGTAGGGGTGGTGGTAAGGCCCAGTAAGAAATACACAACACCAGCAGTGTAATATGTAAATGGTAACAGTTTATTATCAGACAGCAACAGAAACATGAACAAATGTGTAACACTCCCTCCCATATAACGGCACGATACAGTACCACAGAGTGTCTCAACAACAGTCATGGTGCCCTACATGTAACTACCTACCCGGTATGCCTTACCTCCCAGCCCATACAACAGCATACAATGTAGTGCACATGGACCACCGCCCTCCATTTCAGGTCCACTGCCCTACCCAGCCCTCATGTGCACTGCATACTACGGTGGCCACTGCTGTTCCCATAGAGCAGTAAGGAGGGCGCCAAGTGATCCATGCAGCCAGGCAACACTGGCCATTATGGCCCCAACAAGGTTTGCCAGTCTTCTGTCTCTGTCCATGGCCGATTGTCCCTGTGATCACTGTCCCACATCCCCCATAGCTGCTTCCACAGCCACGCCCACATCCTCACCATTGTGTGGCCTGTCCACGGCACTCGGCCTTGCCTCAGGCATCTCCACAGTGCACACCGCTGTGCCATCCTCCTGCCCCTGTCTGTCCGTTGCCAGGCATGGATCCTGTACTGCGGCCACGTCCTGCAGACTGGTGCCATTGTGGTCCCATGTGTTGGCCGCGCCGCCATCTATGATTGCCACACTAGTGTCTGTGCTGCCAGTCTCTACCAACATGGCCTGTTCTGCCTTGGGTGCATCCATTGCCTCCACAGGTGACACTACCACGGGGAACTGCCTCTGCTGTGCTGTCCACTGCCTGACGCCCATCATCTTCATCCTCATTGGAAGTTTCCAGTGGCAGTGGACGTGCCCTCCTCCTCCACATCTGCCTTGTCCTTGCCGTGTAAGCAATGGCATCCTGGTGCTTCTGCTCCACCATGGCCCGGAGTAGAACATGACACCTGTGAGTCTAACATGGCAGAGGTCAATCTGTGATGTTACATATGCTGGCAATGTGCGCCTGTGGCATGCTGCACACATGTCTACCAGTGCACGTGGGCAATACCTACTTCAGTTGTGGTGGTGTCTGTGCTGTCCTCCTGCTGGCTCATGTCTGTTACCGTTCCATCCTATAGTGTGAGAGAGGGACACAAGTCAGTGTGACTCACATGCACACGGACATGCAACCTTGCTGGGTTACATTGTATGGACAGGGATCACTACTCACCTTCCCTGGGTGTACCGCCGCCTCTCATCTCAGCATCAAGCCTGGTTACCATGTCCATGAGATGCACCAGGATAGGCCTGTCCCTTCAATAGAGGTCCTGCCATCGGTGTTTGAGCTGCCTGATGGTCCTCCTCACACCTGATGTCTCCTGCAGGCGTGAGCTGATGGCCCTCCACACCCTGTCCCTCTCCATAGGTGTGTGGGCCCTGCACCCTGGTGGTAGCAATGTGGTGTGCCACTGCTGCACTTGGTTAATCAGCTGTACAGTCTCAGCTGCACTGTAGTTGGGTGCCCTGCCACTTAATGTGGACATTGTGTAGTCCCTTACACACCTGCAAGCTGTTTCCAGTGAGTCTGTCACCCCTGTCTGCTGTGTGCAGGCTCCCCTGTACTTCTGCAGGCCTGTGGCATTGGTACTATTCTACCGCATGTGGCTACTGCATGTGCTGCATGCGCTACAAGTGTAGGCCAGAGTTACATATACACTGTACGCATAACGCAGTTGCAGCATGCATTTCCGTGTGCTATATCATTATGCCGCAGATGCGTGTACATTACAGACGGCACTGCATGTACAGTTCTGATGCAGTTGCATAGTATTTTGCCAGCCCTGTCAGTGCATTCCATGCACCTGTGTCATTTCCCACCCGCAAATGCACTGTTGACTGTGGGTGCTCTTGACAGGCCTCTATTGGTGTGTGCAAATCATGTCTACAGTCCTGGCAGGGTATCTGACGTAGGCCCCTCCGTCACATGTGTGCATTGGTCCACTGTGTTGTGGCCCACACACTACACAAGGTGGTCAGGCTGTGTGGTCTAGATGTGCCATGCATCAGTGCCCACAGGTCCTGGTTGGGTGGTCTGTCCACCTGCCACTGGGCACAGGGTTGGGGCACTGGCAGATGTGTACAGTGTCACCCTCACGTGTCCCCAGCACCGGGCAGCATCTCCATGTGTTGGTCCTCCCCCACTGTGTCGCCTCCCTATTGCTGCCAGTGTACTTTGCATGGTGTTACTGGCCTGCTGCAAAATGACAGTCGATCAGGGCCCGTCTGACACGTTGTCCTGCATGGAACAGTGCAGCTTGTGCCTGCAGTTATCTCATGGGCCTGTCCTGCTGGTGTCCATCCACGTCATGGTCCACATCCTCCATATCTGGCAGTGGTACATTATTCCTCAGTGCAAGATTGTGCAGGATGCAGCACATGAAGAACATCTTGCAGACCATCTCCGGGCTGTACTGGAGGGCTCCCCTCACCGGTCCAGTCACCTGAACCGTGCCTTCAGGATGCCAAATGTGTGTTCTATCACAGCCCTTGTCTCTGTGTGTGCATCGTTGTATCTGTGCTATGCGACAGTGTGCAGGTGGCAGAGGGGTGTCATGACCCATGGCAGCTGTGGATATCCACTGTCACCTGTCGGGGGTATGGGTACATTGTAAGTGCTCTGCTGTGGGTGCTTGCCATGCCCGTGCAGTCATGTGGCCCTGTGTGCCAGTTGTACCTACCAATGAGTCAACCTCCTCTAATGTGTCCTGCCTCCCATGCCTCATGTAGCCCACAGTTCCATAGTATATACGAGTCATGGCAGGAACCAGTGTACTGTGCCATGACATCCAGGATCCGGCACTGGGCATCGCACATGACCTGCATGTTCATTCTGTGTATCCCCTTCCTGTTTACGTAGATGTCTGCCTGCCCTGGTGGTGCCCTGATGGGTACATGTGTGCAGTCTACTGCACCTAACACATGCGGGAACTGTGCCATGTCATAGAATGCCTGCTTGATGGCCCATTGCTGCTGCTCAACCCATGGAAACTAGATGTACATGTCCACCTGCTGCAGCATTGCATCCACAAACTGCCTCAGGCATCATGATATGGCAGGCTATGAGATGCCCACTGTGTCACCTGTGGGGATCTGGAAGGTCCCTGTGGCTAGGCAGCAGAGTGCTGAGGTGAACTTTACCTCCACGGGGACTGGGTGCCCCCTGTGAGTAGTGCCCTGTAGCACTTCTCTGACATCTTCACAGAGCTCAGCTATGATTGCACTTGGCAGGCAGTACCGTGCAATACATTGCTCCTCAGTGCGGTCCAAGTACGACTTTCTGGGCCTGTATACCCATGGTGCTATCTGCCTGGCCCTTCTTGGCTGCTGCTGTGGCTGCCTGTTCCTCTGGTTCCTGCCATCATGCACCCTGTGCTGCAGATGCCACCTCTCTGCTGCCAACAGTATGGCCAGTAAGGCTATTGGAGCTGCCATTCCTCTCTTGCTCACTCATGTCCTCTGCTTGCTTCACAGCGTGTTGCCCCGTGTAGCTCCTTGGTTGCCTTTTATAATGTGCTGAGTTACATCTTCTCACACCTGGTGTAACTTCCATCACTTGCTCTTGGCATATGTTGTTCTTCCCTGCCTTGTAGAATACTGTTCCTGCACTACCACCTGCTTTATTTGGCACATCTTGCTCTATGCATTTGCGTATCTGTGGGTATGTCACAAGTGCTGCTTAAGGGGCCCTTGGCATAGGGTGTTCCACTATGTCGTGTGTACCTGTTGTAGAATACCGCATGTCGCAACTGCTGGCATATCTTGCGTCTTGCGCCATTTGTTTTGGCACATCACACTGTGCCTGGTGTATCCCTTCTAGAATTAGGTCCCATGTTTCTATGGTTCTGTGTTAGACAATATGCCATCTTACAGGCAGCCAGCTCAGTGCCCAGACCAGGGAGTAATATGATCCGACTTATAGTCAGAAGTCTCATTGCAGTGTTCTTGCTCAGCTGCAAATGGTGCAACTGACCACCAAGTAGGTTCTTATAGATCCAATTGCAGTAGTTGAGTCATGATGAAACAAAGGCCTCTACCAAAGTATGGAGGTCTAACATATTGAGAAAGGGACCCAATCTGGCAATAGTTTCTAAATGATAAAAGTAGCCCTGAACCACAGATGACACCTGGGATACAAATACCACCTATCTCTAAAGAACTTCTCCCAGACTGTGGACTTTTTTCTCTGCCTTCAGCTGAATCCCATCAGAAATCAAAAGTTTCAGGCTACTTCTTGAATCGATAACTGGCAATCATTCCTCACTAGGAGGAGTTCAGTCCAGTCAATTAAGGACGTCCATGATCCGATTACCTACAAGTACTGCTCCAGACATAGTACAGTGGATTCCACTTAAGTGCACGTTGTGTAAGTGCACATTCTTGTTAAATGCAGTTTTTTAGTTTCCTGTTTTTTTTTGCTATACCTTCAATACAAAAAAATCATGTTAAGTACACATTGGTGAAAGGGAAACTAAATGTTGCTGGGTCCATTTGTGCCTAGAAGAATAGTTAAAATCATTACCTGCAGCATTGAGATGGTTGTCCTTGTCCCAGCATCTCAAAATAGTGACTTTATATCCCACTCATACATATCCTGAACCACAGAGTTTGACCATGCCATTTTGCTCATGCATGGTAGCACTATGATGTTGCCAATGGGCTCTTCCAATCAGTGGTGCCGCGGGAACTGTATGAAGTGGTAATGTGAACTGCTGGCTGTCAAAGTGTTGGCTGTCTGTAATAAGTGAACGTGTTCTGTTTTCTTTTCTGTAGCTCACAATGGTTAATTGTTGTGCAGTTGGGTGCTATAACGCTCCAAAAAAAACGGAATGTAGTGGGATATCATTTTTTCAATTCTCCAGAAACAGAGAGATGGTAGCAAAGTGGAAGGCAGCTATCCATAGGGAAAACCTCCCAGATGTCAGTAGTAGGAACACCGTGCTGTGTTCCCAATATTTTACAGCCGACAGCTTCCAGTGTAATTTGAAGGTATCCAGCCAGTGTGTTTAGCATGTTTCTATATCAGAGTTGCACAATATATGTGCATTTACATGCCTGATATAGGTGTAGCCATACTACTGTGGTTTGGCAAGCTGACTGATACACCTATGAGGCAGAATTATCAGTGTGGGTGGTCTCGAAATGTTAAAGTAACTGTCAGGGGTGGAGATGTGTATTTTTTCTTATACTGACATCATACCATCAATTCCTGCCACTGCACATTTCAAAGTTTACCTGTGCTACCCTAGGTGGGATATTGTGATTACTACATAGTTGCACAGTAATATTTATTTGCTCAGTAATGATAGTGTAGCCCCCAACCACACCTAGTTCATCACTTTCAGTTCACCATACATGTAGCCCTGCATTTTACACATGACGCTGGCATCCCAATGTTGGTACATGAAATGTAAATGTTGGTAAATGAAATATGCCTAGTGTTGGAATGTGTGTGTGCAGCTCTGACTACCTGACCCTCCAATTAGCGGTGTCACTATTCTATTACATACACATTGGTGTGCATAATCAAAATCATACTTTCCCCCTATAACAGGTGGATGATATGCCAAGTTCATTCACCCAAACATGTAACAATGGTACGTTTGGCAACCAGTGAGCACCATAGGCTTACTTTTTTGTTTTTGTACTGACAACTGTGCAAAACCAGACCAAAATGCACTTGACGGTGTCTCGCTATGTTGTACCACTGCATTTGCAACAGCATATTGACACCACGGGGTTCATCACAGACCTTTTTTTTTTTCACTCCAAACTGCTGCAGTACTATGTGGTGACACATGTCAGTGCCTAGGTATATTCAGTGTTGTCAGAGTGGCAAGTGATACCCTAACCATACACTGTGTTACAGACAATTCAGAACCCTCCCCAACCCCAAAACACTCCTGAGAGTGCTCCAAATGGTTATCTCAGTGCTTTTCACTAAACCGATTGACATGGCCTTCTTTATCACTCACATGCACCTACCTTGAGTGTGTGGGGGGTGGCTGCTGCCAACTGTCACCATGAAACCCTGCACTCCCCAGTGGCACCCATATTTATACACACTGTGCGGTGTTCATGCACAATCCCCTAATCTCCCTGGTGGTGATAACCATCACATCCACGCTACATGACCCCAAACTGGTTTGGCTGCTTTGTGCTGTCACCATTGAGTACCACTGCGTGATGTGATGTGATGGTGTGGCAGTGATCGGTCTGAAGCCACCCCAACCCCAAACTGCACCTGCCAGTGGTCCAAATGGTTGTCTCAATGCTTTCCAATAATCTGACTGACACCGCCTTCTGGGCCACTGACATGTGCCTAGCTTTGGGGGGGGCTGCTACCAACTGTCACCATGAAACCTTGCATTCCCCAGTGGCACCCATATTTGTACACACTGTGCGGTGTTCATGTGCAATCCCCTAATCTCCCTGGTGGTGATAAGCATCACATCCACACTACGTGACCCCAAACTGGTTTGACTGCTTTGTGCTGTCACCATTGGGTACCACTGTGTGATGTGATGTGATGTGATGTGATGTGATGTGATGTGATGTGATGTGATGTGATGTGATGTGATGTGATGTGATGTGATGTGATGTGATGGTGTGGCAGTGACCAGTTTGAAGCCACCCCAACCCCAAACTGCACCTGACAGTGGTCCAAACGGTTGTCTCAGTGCTTTCCAATAATCCGAATGGCACCGCCTTCTGGGCCACTGACATGTGCCTAGCTTGGGGAAGGGGCTGCTGCCAACTGTCACCATTAAACCCTGCACTCCCCAGTGGCACCCATATTTGTACACACTGTGCGGTGTTCATGTGCAATCCCCTAATCTCCCTGGTGGTGATAAGCATCACAGCCACACTACGTGACCCCAAACTGGTTTGGCTGCTTTATGCTGTCACCACTGAGTACCACTGTGTGATGATGTGATGTGATGTGATGTGATGTGATGTGATGTGATGTGATGTGATGTGATGTGATGTGACGTGACGTGATGTGATGTGATGGTGTGGCAGTGACCAGTCTGAAGCCACCCCAACCCCAAACTGCACCTACCAGTGGTCCAAACGGTTGTCTCAATGCTTTCCAATAATCCAACTGACACTGCCTTCTGGGTCACTGGCTTGTGCCTAGCTTGGGGGGGGCCTGCTGCCAACTGTCACCATGAAACCCTGCACTCCCCAGTGGCACCCATATTTGTACACACTGTGTGGTGTTCATGTGCAATCCTCTAATCTCCCTGGTGGTGATAAGCATCACATCCACACTACATGACCCCAAACTGGTTTGGCTGCTTTGTGCTGTCACCATTGAGAACCTCTGTGTGATGTGATGTGATGTGATGTGATGTGATGTGATGTGATGTGATGTGATGTGATGTGATGTGATGTGATGTGATGTGATGTGATGTGATGTGATGTGATGTGATGTGATGTGATGTGATGTGATGTGATGTGATGTGATGTGATGTGATGTGATGTGATGTGATGTGATGTGATGTGATGTGATGTGATGTGATGTGATGCTGTGGCAGTGACCAGTCTGAAGCCACCCCAACCCCAAACTGCACCTGACAGTGGTCCAAACGGTTGTCTCAATGCTTTCCAATAATCCGACTGACACTGCCTTCCGGGTCACTGACATGTGCCTAGCTTGGGGGGGGGCTGCTACCAACTGTCACCATGAAACCCTGCACTTCCCAGTGACACCCATATTTGTACACACTGTGTGGTGTTCATTTGCAATCCCCTAATCTCCCTGGTGGTGATAAGCATCACATCCACACTACATGACCCCAAACTGGTTTGGCTGCTTTGTGCTGTCGCCATTGAGTACCACTGTGTGATGTGATGTGATGTGATGTGATGTGACGTGACGTGACGTGACGTGACGTGACGTGATGGTGTGGCAGTGACCAGTCTAAAGCCACCCCAACCCCAAAATGCACCTGACAGTGGTCCAAACAGTTGTCTCAATGCTTTCCAATAATCAGACTGACACCGCCTTATGGGTCACTGATGTGCCTAGCTTGAGGGGGGTGGCTGCTGCCAACTGTCACCATGGAACCCTGCACTCCCCAGTGGCACCCATGTTTGTATACACTGTGCGGTGTTCATGTGCAATCCTCTAATCTCCCTGCTGATGATAAGCATCACATCCACACTACGTGACCCCAAACTGGTTTGGCTGCTTTGTGCTGTCACCATTGAGTACCATTGTGTGATGTGATGTGATGTGATGTGATGTGATGTGATGTGATGTGATGTGATGTGATGTGATGGGACGTGATGGTGTGGCAGTGACCAGTCTAAAGCCACCCCAACCCCAAACTGCACCTGATAGTGGTCCAAATAGTTGTCTCAATGCTTTCCAATAATCAGACTGACACCGCCTTCTGGGTCACTGATGTGCCTAGCTTGAGGGGGGTGGCTGCTGCCAACTGTCACCATAGAACCCTGCACTCCCCAGTGGCACCCATATTTGTACACACTGTGCGGTGTTCATGTGCAATCTCCTAATCTCCCTGGTGGTGATAAGCATCACATCCACACTACGTGACTCCAAACTGGTTTGGCTGCTTGCTGTCACCATTGAGTACCACTGTGTGATGTGATGTGATGGCGTGGCAGTGACCAGTCTGAAGCCACCCCAACCCCATACTACACCTGACAGTGGTCCAAACAGTTGTCTCAATGTTTTCCAGTAATCAGATTGACACCTCCGTCTGGGTCACTGACATGTGCCTAGCTTGGGGAAGGGGATGCTGCAACTGTCACCATGAAACCCTGCACTCTCCAATGGCACCCAGATTTGTACCAGCTGTGTGGTGTTCATGTGCAATCCCCTAATCTCCTTGGTGGTGATGTGCATGATATCCACACCACGTGACCACAAGCCTGTTTACAGATGTCCACTAAAGGGATGTATGTAGCAGCTTCTATTGCAGCAGCTGTGCACCTTGTGGAATGTTCCCTCAATCCTGTTGTGGCTTCCCTTCCGACCTTGCAATAATGAAACGGGATGCACTGTACTATCCAGCGAAAAACTGAACTGCTAGATGCTGGTTTACCCTTTCACATGTAACCCCTTTGTTACCCAGGGTTACTAGAATCCCATTAAGACCTAGTGGTAGGCAGGGAAGGCAGCTTGTGAAACTCCAGTTAAATGGGTTTCACACTGTCTCACTCTGTCCTCAGTCACAGCTTAGACTTGAGAGATGACATCATAATAGAACTGTCGCAGCTGCATGAGCCACATTTGGAATCTTCAGCTCAGAGTAAGTTTAGAACTTTGGGAAATTCAAAGACAGTCTTGAGTTGGTCCTAAAGCAAACAAGAAGGACACCAGTAGTTGTCTGTTTACCCCCCTCCCTCTGGGGGGGGTAGGGAAAGTTCTCTGTGGGTTCCAGGGGCAATCCCCTTCTCCCACCCTGGGAAGAAATCTGCCTGCTTTAATTTAAGTTCAGTCTGTTCATGTATAACAGCAAAGGTTACAGTTCTTCGCCTGTGGGGCACCTGCAATGAATGGGTGAGTGTTTGGCTCCATTGGAAGGGGCAAACAACTTCTTTTCTTCAGTTGGATTTCAAGTAAAGTGGACTGCTATTTGGGAGGACTATGTCAACTAGGACAAACAAATAGAGCAGTCATCTGTTTAAAGTGTTAATGGATTTAAAGTTCACTGTAGAGGGGGTGCTTCAGGTCATCCACCGTCAATCTACATTTTAAAGTCTAAAGTGCTGTGTGTCCAGAGAAATGGCGGGTATGGGCTGTGGGAGCTGGAGGTGGGAAAACCCCCCATCTTTAGTAACCAGGTCCACCTCTACAGTTTCTTCTGTGTTTTTGCTACTTGCCTCATGCTCTTGGCCAGTGATGGGGTGGGTACCCAGACGTGGGTCGCAACTTGAAAATCTCTCTAGGAGTCGCAGACTCTAAGTGTGGGGAGCCACAGGATGGGAAAGATTACTCCTTGTATGATGGGAGTTTCGATTAGCACGAAACAAAATCTCTAGGAGTCGCAGACTTCAAGTGGTGGGAGCCACAGTTTAGGAGCCCCTTGTTTGATGGGATGTCTTTCCAAGTAAAGTTTGGGTTCATTCGCCAAGTGGACCATCAGTCGAGTGGCCGGCAGGGGAGCTGGGCCAGTCAGGCTGTGTATCCAATACGCATGCAAAGTCCAGGCTGAGTGCCTGGTGGGTCCAAAGCCAGACATCTGTTGTAATGTGTTCATTCCTCAAATGGACCGCTGTGTTTAACCTCTAATCTGCATTACAGTAACATAGCCCTTTGGGGGACCATGCAGTGCTTTGTTTATGTTCAGTGAGTTAATAAATAAAGCCACACTGAAAAATCCCAGTTCTGGTTCTGGTCATTACAATTATTGCTTCCTGTAGTTGGATTTACTTGGGTGCCCCTGTGCAGAGTAGCCAAACCTAGGTCTCTTGTGCCAGGTAACCTCATCCTTCCCCGAACCCCTAGATACACATATGTATATCCATGTTACAAAGCTGGAGCATATGGGTTACAAAAATGGAGGCACTGCTTTGGATTTGTTTGGGAAGGAAGGTGGTTGGGCAAGTAGGCTAGCGTTTTGGCTATCTGGCAGTCGGTAGCCCAAAAAAAGTTGAAGCAATTTCCCTAGCGTGTGCTGTGTGCTGTGAATCTTGTGCTGCTGTTTAAAAAATGCCAACTGTTTACCAAGGAGCTGTAAAGCCAGAGTGTGTGTCCTTGTCCTGCATCAACATAGTTTACGGCATTTGTCAGTTTTAAAATAAAGTTCTGTGAAGGAAAGTGTGGAAAACTAGGGGTAGCAACAGAGAAATTATGCCCTGGATGTTGGAAATACTTTCTGTGCAATGCTAGAGACTGAAGAGTTAATGGCAATGTTACATGGTTGAAATGGGCTCCCGCCGTGGAGTCAGTTGAAAAAAAAAAGTGCATCTTTTCAGTTTAAATTTGCCTGCTCGACGATCGCCATGAGGAGAGGAGTCCTCGTGAGGAAGAAGAGGCTCATTTGCATGGCGTCGTGTGGTTGGTCAGTTTGCCATTAGTCCCGCCCCTCAGCCAGCTCTTCAGAGTCTGCTTCAGCATTCGAGAGGGAGACAGAGAGTAGTGCGTGTACTGGCAGTGGAGGAGCGTTCGCGAAGTGTTCAAAGCGCTGTAAACAGTAAAAAAGTGACTTTTCAGTTAACAATCGGGCTCAACCCGCTTATCGATCATGGGATCAGTGAATTGTGTGGTTAATATTACGATCGCGGAGACTGCCCAGCCGTTTGCAATCTGAGGCCTTCAAAATCTGGCTGCAGGCCGTTTTACCCCATCGCAGCAATCTGCTCCAATAACAGCGAGTAAACAATTTAAAACTGCTCAAATCAGTGATTTTCAGAGAATGCCATATAAAATGTGTGTGCAGCTGTGTAGTCGCTTTGCAAGTAGCGATTGTGTGATGTCCTGCTGGCAAGTGCAATGTCTGTAAAGCCATTAAATGTGTGCATAGCAATGAAAGTAGCCTCAGTTTAAAGTTTGCAGCCAAAGAGAGACTGTGGGTTGTAAAATAAGTGCAACACTAGTAAAAGCAGGCAATCCTGTGCTGAAACCTGAAGTTTTAAAAGGGGCTGTAATTAAATGAATGTTGCCAGCAAGTGAAAAGTCCAAGGAAAATCCTGTAAATGTGTGAACAGCCAGAACAGAGCAAGTTGTGCAGTTTGAAATAAAAGTTGTTAGTAGCTGATGTAAGTCGGGTGCGCAGTGGCTTGATCCAGGGTCTGAATGTTGATGCACAGGAGTGCTGCCGCCGCCATTACAGGGTGGGGTAGTAAAGTAAACACAGCAGCAGAGGAGCCATTTTAAAGCTACAGAGTGTGTTCATTTAAATTGGGACTTTCAGTTACAGTGAACTTTTGTTTATTTTCTGCAGTTATGGCCTCAGGACCAGCTCGTTACCCAGATCATGCCTGGGTTGCAGTAACAGCAGCAAAATAGATTGAGAGACATTGAAAATTGGTTGCTAGAGGGCAACTCCCTCCTGATGTGGCAATTCCTAATTATCCAGTGCGTGTATGCCAGATGTGCTTGAGTGCTGGAAGGGATGTCTTCATGATTCCTCACTGTGCTGGATGTCTACAAAAATATGGCTTGTATAAAGTGCCTCAAATTCGTTTGGCTCCCACATGGACACAACTTCAAGAATCTGCAGTTGGCAGCACACAGCATCAGGCGGAGCCTGTGGAGGAAGGTCCCCCGGGGGAGTGTAGCACAAAGTTAGAGAGTGCAGAATTAGAGACTGAATCTGAAATTGAAGCATTGGATGCTGGATCTCAGAAGGCAAGTTCAGATAAAGCATCAATAGACCCATGGGTGGGGGGGCCTAGCCCAAGTCTCGAAGGTGAAGATGAGATGCGGGAGGCCTTTGAATGGGAGGTGTCGACCTCCGCTCCCAGTGATGAATGGATAGTCTCAGGGGTGAGAACTACTGCTCACTTCTGGGCTCAGATCCTCAGTGAAGAGGAAGATGAGGGGGAACCTATGTGGCCTTGTGAGAAAGGAACGGGTACACAGCCTCAAGATCTTGCCTCGGAGGAATGTGTTCAAGAAGGTGGTGATGCCACTGCCTTGGCTTCACCAGAAGAAGAAGAAGTCAGGGATCCATTTTTAATTTCATTGAGGATGCGCTGGCAGAACCAGGACTAGCCCACCCCAAGCCAGGCCAGCTGTCTCAGATTGACCAAAGCAAGTAAAGAGGAGACTGGTTCATAGAAAGGCCAATGAAATCTTTGTATGACCTTTCCTACCTTTCCTCGGAGAGTCTGGGAGGAGATTGAGAACTGCAGGAAATCCTGGATCTGGGATGAAGCAATGAAACATGTGCATCCTGGGACTAACCAGCATGTAAAGAATAGACTGTTCCACGAAAAGTATACACAGTGGAAGAGAGGCAGGACACTGTTTATGGACAGAGTGAGAATAGTGGATGGAGAGAGATGTGAAGTCTCCCACTGTGTGAATTATGTGCGTCCAGATGGAGTAATAATTCAAGCCCTGACCCCTCTACTATTGGCCTCAGTGCAAGGACCTCCCAGTAATTAAGCCCGTGCTCACAAAATGGAGAGCCGAGCAGTGGTAGTCAATACTGCCACATCTAGACTGTGAAGTGCCCTTATTGAACTGCCAATATGAATAAACAAGAAATCAGGTGCCCCATATTCTTCAGTCCACCGTGCACTGCCCTATTCAGCAACCATCTACTGGTACCACCAGATGACTTCAGATCCAGAGAGGACACCATCCCAGCTGTTTTCCTGTTCATCGCCTGGTAATCGGATGACGCCGGACCAGCTGTTTCTCTTTTTGTTCCTGTTCTAAGGTTCCTTCTCCAATTATGACATCAGCCCAGCTGTTTCCAGATGTGCACTCCTGTGGGTTCCCAGAAGATGTCCCAGCTGTATCAGAAGAAATGCTGCCAGGGAGAGTCTTGGCAGGGACCAGGTTTGTGACATTTGAATACTTCAAGAGGCTGGTGAGTCAGAAAATTCTTTTTTTCTATCTTTATGACATTGCAATACACACCCTACACTACAGACTTCAAACAGTGTGTGAACTGTCCGCAAAGACTCTCCCCTTCGGGATTATTGCCTTAAAGAACTATGCTTCACGGGGCTCCGGCCCAGGAGAGACTCTTTAATGGACTGGCCTTCCGGCCTTGTAGTCACTAGTGGGACATTTAGGGCATTCCATCCCCCCCTAAAGATGTATTGCTACCAATGTCATTGTACTTTAATGTAAATACTGTTTTCTACCTTTTCCTAAAAAAAAAAAAAAAAAATCTTTTCTTTTTTGGGATTGTTCAGTGCTTTTTCTGTGTGGTAAGGGTTGTTGTTGCTGTTGTCATTGTTGTTGTTTAGATAGACTGTACATGCAGATTAGGATGTGTTTTTTTGTTTTTGTTTTTGTCTTTTCTTACAGGTGTTCCTGGAAGACAGAAGAGAAGACAAGAAGAGGAGATGGGGCTCATCGGAGTCCCTCGTCAGAGCTTATGGAAAAGAAATTAAATGTACTGTGTTATTATTGCTAATGGTTGTAGTTGCAGGCTGCCCAAGGTCGGGGAGGTCCCTGGGTTTTGTTTTTGTTTGGGATGTTACGTTAGAGGCAGATAGGTTTTCCCTAGAGGGTTAGGGGGATGGACAGGCTGTGGCCCTGACCTGCAGTAGGGGCCGCAGTGCTGATCTATCAGTGCTATGCTCTGGATGGTTCTACCAGAGCCACTAGGTGTCCATAGTAAATGGATAGAGTAGAGGCTGATATGTCAGCTATAGGCCTCTAGGCCCTTAATGTTGGCTACCTGTGCTCACACACATGGTAGGAGGGCCTGATCAGCCCCTCCATGAGGTAGCACATAGGGTGGGATGCCCTGGGCCGGGTGCATAATGACTGGGGACAGTCATTTTCCTGGTTAAGGGCGAGTGTAATCCCTTTGTTACCCGGGGTTACTAGAATCCCAGTAAGACCTAGTGGTAGGCAGGGAAGGCAGCTTGTGAAACTCCAGTTAAATGGGTTTCACACTGTCTCACTCTGTCCTCAGTCACAGCTGAGACTTGAGAGATGACATCATAATAGAACTGTCGCAGCTGCATGAGCCACATTTGGAATCTTCAGCTCAGAGTAAGTTTAGAACTTTGGAAAATTCAAAGTCAGTCTTGAGTTGGTCCTTAAGCAAACAAGAAGGACACCAGTAGTTGTCTGTTTACCCCCCTCCCTCTGGGGGGGGTTAGGGAAAGTTCTCTGTGGGTTCCAGGGGCAATCCCCTTCTCCCACCCTGGGAAGAAAGCTGCCTGTTTTAATTTAAGTTCAGTCTGTTCATGTATAACAGCAAATGTTACAGTTCTTCGCCTGTGGGGCACCTGCAATGAATGGGTGAGTGTTTGGCTCCATTGGAAGGGGCAAACAACTTCTTTTCTTCAGTTGGATTTCAAGTAAAGTGGACTGCTATTTGGGAGGACTATGTCAACTAGGACAAACAAATAGAGCAGTCATCTGTTTGAAGTGTTAATGGATTTAAAGTTTACTGTAGAGGAGGGGGTGCTTCAGGTCATCCACCGTCAATCTACATTTTAAAATCTAAAGTTCTGTGTGTCCAGAGAAATGGCCGGGTATGGGCTGTGGGAGCTGGAGGTGGGAAAACCCCCCATCTTTAGTAACCAGGTCCACCTCTACGGATTTCTTCTGTGTTTTTGCTACTTGACTCATGCGCTTGGCCAGTGATGGGGTGGGTACCCAGACGTGGGTCGCAACTTGAAAATCTCTCTAGGAGTCGCTGACTCTAAGTGGTGTGGGGAGCCACAGGATGGGAAAATTACTCCTTGTATGATGAGATCCAGAAACAAATGATTTGATACCTTTTATTGGACCAACATGGATGTTACAGAAAAGAACAAAGTGCTTTAGCTTTCGAACCAACCAGGTCCTTCTTCAGAAGCTTTGTGGCAGTTTTTTCAAATATCCCATACTATTAACACCAGATTATATAGAAAAAGCAGAAATAATTCTCATTGGTTTAACATATACATTTAAAACATAATAGAAGATTACGTCAGAGAAGCTAATTAACACCAGTATGCCTTAAACTGAGGAGCCTCAGAAGGGCAAAGGTTATCAAGAATTCTCTACAGCCAGAGAGCCCTGTGCTCTGCACCAGTTTTACAACCATTCATTAAACTGCATGGTGTGCAGTATCCTAGCCTCACCCCTGCCATAGACTGGCAGCACCTCTGAGAAGGTTACCATACTTGCTACCTGTCTGAGGCCCCTCCCCAACTCCACAAATTCATCCTGCACTGCACTGATCTCATGTCTAGCTAGGTCATTTGTCCCGAGGTGGACAATGATATCTAGTTTCCTCTCCTGTGATGCTGCTTCTACAATCCTGAGGATTTGCTTCCTGTCCCTCCAAGCCATGGCACTAGGCAGACAACTTACTTCCCTCTCCTCTCCTTTCCCCAGGTCTACACCCCTAACAATTGAGTCCCCTATCAGAAGCTGTTTCTTTCCCCTGTGGTGTCCCTTGCCACTCTTTATGTCCCCAGCATTCTTCTTGGTCTCCAATGAGGGTGTCATCATACAGGAACCTTGATTTGCCAGACTGACATATGATTTGTGTATTGGTACAACTTGGGGGCTATGCCTCTGTTTCACCACCCTCACCCTCCCAGAACCTACTGTGGTCCATCTCATGCAGAGGCAAAAAGGCGGAGAGAGGTACGACTACATACAAATTCATATTTGTCAACTGTGTAGTGTTATCAACACTGTTTATTGAAAGGAATTAAGACCCAATGCATTGTTCTCAACAGACTGTCGAAGAAGTAGTGTTGGCTGCTCAGGTTCTGAACACCTCAGAAGAGGCTGATGACATTGATTTGGAACCTCAAGATTTCCCGGAGATGGAAATTGAATCCACATCAGTAGGTAGACGTCTACCTTCTCATATCAAAGCAATGTAAAATTCATTACATGTTGTTGCTTTAATGTATTTATACGGTATGATTGCTAAGACAGAGAGACCACACATCTTTGCTACCCATCCCCAGGGTTTCCAACAGTTGTAGTACACTAGTTCCTGGTGGTGGCAGATCTATGCAGCGTGAGTTGTGTATGTGCCAGGGGTTTGAGTGAAGCTGTTTCCACCTATAATGGTGCAATGTTGGCTGCACTTGACTGTCTTGCACTGGTCCATGTATGATCTAAATCTTCTCAGCTGAGGTCACCATCATTTGATGATAAACTCAAGGTGATGAAGGTTACGGGTCACATGTTGGAGTGCTGTTGGCTGATGTCTGGGCTGCAGTTGGACATACTGGCCATGTGCTCACATTATGATTAGAATCAGGGGGCAATTTCCTGAAAGAAGGTAGAGTAGTAGCCTGCCTGGTAGCACTGAGGGTTGAGGCGCAGGCCACCACACCTCACACAATGCAGTCGACCCATGTTTTGGAATGAGCTTGGGTTGCTGGAGGTTGGCCGGGAAGAACAGGATTGAGCGTCCAATGACAGGTCTCCTCTCCTGGGTGTAGGGTGGTGTGTCACTACCTGGTGCTAGTGACGCTAAGTGGAGCATGTGTGTACTGCAGCATGGGACCGCATCAAGTCTGGGAGGTCTCAGCATACATCCTGCGGGGGGATACAGGACCACACCTATCTCATGCTGGATGCCATTGCATGTCTGCATCTCTAGGACAGGTGATTATGAGCATGAACAAAGGAAAAACCCTGCATCATTGAGTATATGATGGCACCTAGCCTACATGCCCACTGCTGGATCCCATCCACCTTGTCTCCTCATTATCTCCACCCCTAAGCTTTGCCTGCAGCTGAAACTTGACTTCAAGGAGCACAAAAGAACTAGCTGTGTCCCCACCTGGGTGGTTGAAGCCAAGAATTTCTCATTGCAAGGTAGGTGAGAGGGTCAGAGTACTGCAAGGGAGACTCTGGAACGGGGTGATTTCAGGCAGGCAGGCAGGTTCAATCCAGGATGCTGGAGTGAGTCTTGGCATAGCATCAACCAGAGGGCAAAATAAATTGAAAAAAAATGAAGGCAGAGTAAACTTCATTTCTTTGGGTGCATAATGACCTCCTCAGGCCTACAGATTTTTGAGGGGTGACAGTTCTCGTTCTCCTTGACCTCTCTTCATCATTTGACAGTGCTGAACATCGTGTGTTGCTTGGCCACATGTGGTAGGGAGGCCCATTCAGTGGAAATATGTAATGCCCGCCCTAAAGCCCTTTTGTTTAGCCAAGCCTTCCCAGACATCATCTGTTAACATATTTTAGTGGGATAGCTCTTTACTGACAACTGCTGTTAAATGTTAACAATTCTGGCTTATTTTAAAGTTTATTTTACTAACGTGTAAGACCACTTTTATTTTTATACAATAGGATGTGGTCTCAACCACAGAAGCAGCACCTCTGAAGACTTTCTGCTCCATAAGTATGCAAACAGATGAGATATCATGCAGAGACATTGGATGCCAATGGCCAGAATATGAGTTAAATTTTGCTGGAGACAAACAAGGTGACTATGGATCACACATACCCTACTGTCTTTGACGAGTCAGCTTACACCACTCCAAGTACAATATTTATTGAAGATGACCCACAATTAGATGACATTACTTCATCGGAGTCAGAAGAGGATCATCTCTAAGATGATGATTAATATCAACCGAACTCCTCTGAGGAACAGTCAGATGATACTAATGAGGACAGTGACAACAATATGGAAGCAATGAAAGATGATCAAAAACTGTTGGTGCATTACGGCAATCTGAATCAGCTGTTCCAAAGATGCAGCATCTGTGGATCTGTTGTGGTGCACACAGAAACACATGTGCAGGGATCCAAGATTGTAGTGTGTATGTACTGTCAAAACAGCCATGACACCAACTGGTTTTCTCAGCCTATTCTTAGAAAGATGGCATCTGGGAACCTGGAACTTGCTTCAGTGATACTGCATAGTGGCAACTCGTTCACAAAGTTCCAGACAATAGCTGACCTCCTTAACCTTCAATCCGTGTCTACCATCACATACATGAATATTCAAAGGAAATACTTGTTTCCAATGATCAACAAGGAGTATGTCAAGCAGCAGAAGGACACAGTAAATGAAATCAAGGGAAAGGAAAATGTTACTTTGTGTGGTGATGGTCATTGCGATTCACCGGGATTTTCTGCAAAGCACGGTGTTTACACCTTTATGGATGCTGAAACATCAGTGATACTGGATTTCCAACTTGTGCAGGTAACAGAGGTAAAATACTCTACAAATATGGAAAATGAGGGATTTCAAAGATCACTGGACTTCATCTTAAGCCAGGAGGTTAAAGTGTCTACCATCGCAACGGATCGGCATGTGCAAATCAGCAGCTTAATGAACAAGGTGTACACTCCAAAAGAGAACATAACCCACCAGTATGACATGTGGCACTTTGACAAGTGGGTCAAAAAGCAGCTATTCCATGTGTCTAAACAGGAGGAATGTGTGGGTATAGGGCCATGGATCCAATCTGTTTCAAACCACTTCTGGTGGTTGTGCGGTAACTGCAATGGGGATGCTGAAATGCTGCGGCAAATGTTTACATCTGTCGTGCACCATGTTGTAAACAAGCACCATTGGTCTGGCAGTCCAAACTACAGGAAATGTAGTCACCCTAAGTTGACAAGAGAGGCAGAATGTAAGAAGGTGTGGCTAAAGGAAGGAACACCGGCCCTCAACGCTTTGAAGAAAATCATATTCAATAAAAAATTCTTAAATGACCTATGCAAGGCAACCAAATTCTGCCACACTGGTCACCTTGAAGTGTACCATGCCCTTGTCCTTAAGTACTGTCCGAAGAGACACCACTACACTTACGAAGGAATGTTGGCATGACACCAATTGGCAGCGATGGACCACAATAATAATGTAAGAAGGGGCATGGCGCAGAACCAGAGTGAAGAGGAGCGCTAGCGCATTGTCTACCCCAAAAACAAAAAGGCATGGGTTGCAAAACCTATAAAGGAGCAGAAAAGCTATGAGTACCTTCAAGACATGGTAAGGAGTGTTGTGGAATGAAAGCGAAGCAATCTACAGCCAACATCTGTCAAGCACTGACCAGTGGCCAAAAACATTGCTGATCACCCGAGACCACAGAAATGTGAAGTAATAAAAAGTCATGAGTCAAGGTTCAGAAAGTAACTGAAAAACAGTTTTTGACAGTATTGATTGTATGAACATAATACAGCACCATCTTCATGACAGAATGATCTACAGTGGTGGTGGGGAATTGTCATGCCATACAAGTCTGTCATGATTCATGCGTGCATTGCTTTCAGTCTCCAATTTCACTGAACAATTCCTGCAGGAGTTTGTTACACCAACAATGTACCTTTGTGTTTCATCACTTTGGTGTCGTATCATACCTTCAGCTACACATTTACTTGTTTTGCTGAAATGAGATGCAACTTTGTTATGTGGTTACAATACCAGTCCAAAATATGTACATGTTACTGAACATTACCCATCCTTCCATATGTTCTTCTACGTTTGAAACAATGTCTTGCTTCAATTATGAACCTTGCCAGTTATGAACTGTGAAATACACGTACTAGGCAGCAATTGATTTTCGCAAAACAGTCTTTAATTCTGTTACATGCAACAGTTTTAGATCGCAGAACATAACTTTTACAAATGTATAAAGATTTCTGTTAATAAGCGTGTTGACAGTAATTAAGCCTCATTTTACTGCTGAGGTGAAATAAACACACACAGTGAACATTGGTTATTTAATATGCAGCATGTGGTTCATCCTCTTCACAGTATCTGACATAGACCCCGAACTCTTTGAGAAACTTGTGTTGGATGGACGACACAACACACGATGGTATCACACAGTGCACTTTTCTACCTACAGTGCCTTCAGAAAGTATTCACCCCCCCCTTGGATTTTATCACATTTTGTTGTGTTACTACCAGAATTTTTAATGCATTGAAATGATTTTTTTCCCCTTGATTCACACAGCATACTCAACAATTTAAAGGGGCAAAAATATTTTTATTGTGTAACAAAAATGTATGAAGCATTAAAAACTGAAATATCTTGTTTACTTAAGTATTCACCCCCCCTGAGTCAATACTTTGTAGAAGTGCCTTTGGCAGCAATTGCAGCTTTGAGTCTTCTTGGGTATGTCTGTATCAGCTTTGTACATCTGGATTTGGGGATTTTCGCCCATTCTTCCCTGCAGATTTGCTCAAGCTCTGTCAAGTTGGATGGGGAGCGTCGGTGAACCGCAATCTTTAAGTCTTTCCACAGATTCTCAATGGGATTCAAGTCTGGGCTTTGGCTGGGCCACTCAAGGACATTCACCATCTTGTTCTGAAGCCACTCCAGTGTTGCTTTGGCTGTATGCTTAGGGTCGTTGTCCTGTTGGAACGTAAATCTTAGCCCCGGTCCAAGGTCTTTTGCAGACTGATGCAGGTTCTCCTCAAGGATGTGCCTGTATTTGGCTCCATTTATTGTTCTCTCTATCCTGACAAGTGCCCCAGTCCCTGCCACTGAAAAGCATCCCCATAACATGATGCTGCCACCACCATGCTTCATGGTAGGGATGGTGTTACACGGCTGCTGAGCTGTGTTCAGTTTGGGTCAGGCATAGCGCTTTGCATTCAGGCCAAAGAGTTCAATTTTTGTTTCATCAGACCAGAGAATCTTTTGCCACATGGTCTCAGAGTCTGCCACATGCCTTCTTGCAAACTCCAGGCATACTATTATGTGACCTTTTCTCAGGAGTGGCTTCCGTCTCGCCCCTCTCCCATAGAGGCTACATCTGTGAAGTGCTACAGAGATTGTTGTCCTCTGTACAGGTTCTCCCATCTCAGTCATGGAACTCTGTAGTTCTGTCAGGGTGGTCATTGGGCACTTGGTCACTTCCCTGACCAAGGTCCTTCTTGCCCGGTTGCTCAGTTTGGGAGGACGGCCTGCTCTAGGAAGAGTCTGGGTGGTTCCATAATCTTTTCATTTCCTAATGATGGACTTGACTATGCTCCTGGGAACTTTCAACAGCCTAGAAATGTTTTTATACCCCTCCCCAGATTTATGCCTCCTCACAATTCTATCACGGAGTTCTACGGACAGCTCCTTGGTCTTCATGGTAGAGTTTCTGCTCTGACATGCACTGTCAACAGTATGACCTTATATAGACAGGTGTATTTCCTCTGAAATCATGTCAATCATTTGAACTGACCACAGGTGGACGCCATTCAAGTTTTAGAGTGATCTCACAAGGAAATTGGATGCACCTGAGCTCAATTTGGAGTGTCATAGCAAAGGGGATGAATACTTATCAAATCAAGACATTTCAGGTTTTTATTTTAAATTACATGTACAAAAAATTCCAGAAGTTTCATTCCACTTTGACATTATAGAGTAATTTGTGTAGATATGTGACAAAAAAATCCCATATAAGTGTATTTTAATTTGAGTTTGCAACATCACAAAATGCGACAAAATCTAAGGGGGGTGAATACTTTCTGAAGGCACTGTAGCTGTTGGTGAATCCAGTGTGTGAACTGGGTGTAGGCAGCCCATCTTGAGGTTCTACAAGAGCAAAGAAAAATGTTGTTAGATAAATGAGACTGTCATAATTTCAAATTATCTTTACAGCTAGGTCACATAATGCTGTTTTCAGCACAATTACTGTATATTGTTGCTGTCACAACTTGGTGATCACTGTCCCATGTGAATATTAATGAAAATCGGATAAAGCAGAATGAATAGCATATTGGATGTGCAACTATTCAAAACCAGTGTGTTGTGCAACACATGGTTTTTGATATACTGTCACATCAAGAACAAAGGTGTAGAGAGACCTAGGAATCCCATCCCAGAGGTGGCACAGAATGATGAGTGTGCATAGAGGTGCACATCCAGTAGCCTATGTACTGTATGGACATCCATGCACAGTGAGGACATTGCACTATGCTTAAGTGAAGTGGTGGTAGGGGTGGCCATTAAGGGTTCATAGTCACCTCAAATTACAGACACAGTGTGCCACAGATGTTTCTGCAAATTCAAGTATTTCCATGGTAATTGTGTAGTGTAAAGCAGGTATGTGGCAGCATAACAAGTTGTTATGCTGCAGTACTTTTCATCACTACTTCAGCACAGCAACGTTATAATGTCAGTACTGCAGTGCAACAATCATATTACATGCATGGAATGCCATTAATAACATCATTACACCATACCTTATCAAACAAAGCCACCATATGGCACTTGTTAAGTTACCCACTGAACAACTCAGATCAGTTAACATGAGACCAATGGACAAAGGCAGAGCTACATGTACTAGGGTGAACCAGGGAAGGTATTATCAGTTGGTAGGGGTACAGTTGGGTACCACCATACGGTGTCACCAAAAGAAAAAACAATGCTGGTCTGTGTAGCGAGTGGAATGTCCTCCACTGGTGGTGAGGTGATTCTGCCCCTCTACAGGTCCTTTGTCAGGCCACACCTTGACTACTGCATGCAGTGCTGCCGCCCATACATGAAGAAAGATGACATATTATTGTAGGTGGTTCAGCACACAGTGACACACATGATACAGGGATTGGAAGCAAAACAGTAGGAGGACAGGCTGCAACACTTAAATAAGTCCTATCCTTGTTGGATTGGATGGATACGGACCATAAAAGGGCAGAACAATGGTAACACTGAAGGTACTTTACAGATGAGAAAGGAAACAGACATGATAGGCCATGGAGTGACATTTCAGGGGAAAACAAAAAGAATGAAAATATGGATACAAATGTTCTGGGTGTCCTGTCAACCACTGTACAGTTGTAGGACGGGATGTGACATGTTGAGGGTGGGGGTGGTGATGAGGGGAGGGGTGAGTGAGGAAGCTGCAAGATGAGGGTCTAGCTGTGCATTCAAGCACACTCAACAGACTTTCAGGCCTGTTTATGCTTGCATTTTCATATGTTCACATGTAAGGACAGATGTACAATTCTGTGACTTTAACTCAAACTGTTTGGACTAACCAATTTGGGATTGGTTGCTGGAAAACATTATGCCTCACTTCATGTAGTTGGACCAAGGCACACCACAACACTTCCTCATCAAGGCAAACGTTGACAAAATTTGGACGCTGTGTCACACACTGCATCTAAAAAAAAGTGTCAATATCAACTGATGTGACAGTTCTGTTACTGAGCAGTTTGTGAAGGGGCAGGATGAAAGGATTTAGTTGCTGGGTAAGCTTGAAATTCTTTTACAGTCTGTTGCGTTTGTTGAGTCACTTGCAAGTGGGCAAGAGACATGCAAAGACCACAGGATGGGAATCCATATGAGCTTACCCCACATAACAGTGACAAAGGACAAAGGGCAAGTACTATTGCTGATGCTAGTAAAGGAGGCCAGGAGGGGGAGGGGGAGGGGTGTAAGGTGGTCACTCTTAATGCTAGAATCCTTGGGAAGACAACTGCAGAGCTACAGGTGCTTATGGCAGAGGGAGAGGTGGACATTGCGGGCATCACAGAAACATGGGCCACCCAATACAATGACTGGGGCCTGTCTGTAGCAGAGTACAGGTGATTATGGGAGGGCTTTAAGACCAAGGTTCAATGGGCGGAGCAACAACGTCACTCCCCCATCGGACTTAAAAGGTCACTCATCCTGGGCCCCTCTAGGATTAATTTTTCATTGGTGACTGGAGGCGCTGCTCTCTGTCGGTCTCCTGCCCTCACCTTTTGCCGTTCCTCTACCGCCCCCCGTACCCCTACCGAGCAGCTTAGACTACTGCATCCACGTTTCTTTGCCTTCGTTTGTTGTCTGTCTGTTCATGCTGCTTCCTCGTACCTCCTGCGTCTGCCATCTGGCACTCTCGCTGGGGACCCTTCCATTGAACTATTCATTGATTGCACCGCGGCCACCCTGTCTAACCGGCCTCTTATGTACATTGCATGAAATGCAAACTAGGGGATACAATTCGGCATCTTTGCCTGCTCTCCCTCATGCAGTTCCTGCTGCTTCAGTCCCTTGGCCCCTCCGTCAGCGCTTTTGAGCACTCCTCTCCTCTGCTTACCCACCTCCAGCTGTCTTTTCCCCTCTCTAGCTGCCCCTTGTTGGCTTCCTCCCCTTATCATCTCTCCTGCTTCTGGTGTGCTTTCTGGTCTCTCTCCATCAGCTGCAATCCCCCACTGCATGACGGCGAGTTGGTATGTGGGAGCGCTTCTATTTTGTATCTCCTCCTGCACTCATCTTGCTCGCTGCCTCGGAGGCTTTTGTGTGGGCTAGGCTACAGCCAACTTGCCCTTCCTCCCCTCCCACATGCCGCTTTGGCAGCCAGCTCTCCGCTTTCAGTTGGCCCCATTTTGGCCATCTCCCGTGGGCTCCCGTTCCACCTGTTAGAGCCATTTTCAGTGGCTTCATCTCCTTGCACTAGCCATCGAACCATTTGTTTAACATCTCTTTCCTTGTAACTGTGATGGGCTAGCACACAGCAGTCATAGCTCCCTGATCTCGTGGGGGAGTGCCTTTTATTCTTCAGACTATGAACACTGAACACAAGTGCAGTGCTACAGCAGACTCGCAATAGGACATGCAGGGTATCATGCAAGTCGGGTGATACGGGGCTATATCAAATCATTTCCTTCATAATTTGCATGTTTGTCTTAGGACCATGGACTGTTTTCCTGCTTCCCTTTGGTTACTCCTAGCCCTTTGTGGCATGTCTCAGCCATTTTATCCTGGATGTCTTCTCTTTCTGACCTTCTCTGCTGTATTCTATACATTTTGATGGTTTTCTTTCCTTCGCCCTACTTGGTGGTTTGTACTCCTGACTTTCATCCTCTCATGGCCGACTCCTGGATGCCTCGTACTGCCCTTTTCATTCTTCCATCACTCATTCGGTCTGCCTCAGCTGACTCTTCTGTATCACTTCTCTGGTCTTCTTCTATTCATCACCCTCTCACACCTTGCTTATTTACTTTGCTCGGTCTGACCTCAGGGTCCATTTCCCTACCACTGCCAACTCTGACCTATTCTGGCCCTGGACTCCTTGTTTTCTGTCCCTTTCCCATGATGTCTTGCATCTACTGTATACCACCGCTGCCTCCCTCTGGTCTATATTCGATATTTCTTTTGGGCATACCTATCATTACTCATATGCCTCCTCATCAACCCGCATCTCTCCGGCTGCCTGTCTCAGGTTCAAGACTCTAGTAATCATTCTCCACTTCGCACCAGCCACCCGGGATTCACTCCAATCATGGCTTCACTCCATCATCCATTCCATTTTGCTCCTATTGACCGCTCGATCTGAGCATACCCTTTGGTTCCAGCCATGCCTTCTTAGCCTCAGAGTATGCTTCATCACATCACTCAGTCACAGCACTCATCATCAGTCTTCTTCAGCCTCAGTCTTCTCCTGAGCACATCTGGATATCCCTCGTTCATCTGACCTATGCATGTATCGACTCCTTCCCATCGACTACTTGAGCATACTTTTCTAGAGTCTCTGCTGCATCATGTTCCTTCTTTGATCTGTGCTTTCTTTCTGAAGGGTTTTCCCTATCCAGTCATTTTCCTTTCTCCTATCCTTCTCTTTCCCGAATCATTTTCTTTACTGACATACATACTCAAATCAACCATCATCAGCCTGGAGGGAAGATGACCTAGGCCTTGGATCCCCAGAGGTTTCCTCCTAAAAAGGGGTATTTTCCTCTCCTCCATGCCAATGATCATAATATTAGTTAGTGCTTTCTTCAGGTTAGTTAGTTAGGGTCCACTGTTGGATGGAGGCGGATGGTGGCCCCGGCTTTCCCCTCTCTCCTTGGGAAGTCAGCCCTTATCATCTTCTCAGAATTCATTCATCATCCTTAACACTCGACACCTTTGGGTTTTCTTTTGGGGTTTCTTCCTAAACTACCTTTAGCCAATGCAAACATTCCTGCGGCACCTATTGAGGGGCCCTCCTCTAGGGTTCCTTGCGTCGTACCCCTACAGGGTGGTATATCCCACGGATAGAGAGACGGAAAGCCACAAAGTAAATCAAGTTACATAAGCATCTCATATCTCATCCAGTTGCATAAGCACATCAAACATAGGGATAGAGTGATTGGGAAAGGAGGGGGGTGGCACTATATGTGAGGGAAGGACTGAAGTGTGTAATGGAGGAAGAGGAGGAGGGTAGTACGGAGTCACTTTGGATGCAATTCAAGAATAGGGCTCTCAGAATGGGAGTGGTGTACAGGATGCCCTCTGAGATGGAGGAGTTAGACAGGAAACTAGCGGGACATATCAGGAGGACCTGTGAGTGGGGTAGTGTGGTGATTGTGATGGACTTCAGTAAGGCATTCGACTCGTTGCCACCAGGGAGGCTGGGTAGTAAGTTAGAAGGCACAGGGCAGGTGCAAAGCTGGTGAGATGGGTAGGGAACTGGCTTCAGGGAAGGCAACAGAGGGTGGTGGCAGTGGGTGGGCCACTCTCATCCCAAGGGTCTTGATGAGCGGTGTTCCACAGGGCTCCTTGTTGGTACCAGTGTTGTTTGGGATATTCATTGCACCCATATCATTGTACATTAAGAGCAAGATTGGTCTGTTTACTGATGACACCAAGATGGGAGCAGTGGTGGAGCACAGCTAGATGACCACCCACACATACTATAGATGCCCCACATTGATAGAGGCCTCCCCAAGGATGCCACCATGATTCCGTACCCGAAACCCAAGTCATACATATACTGTACGGTACGTACCATACGCATACCACAATTTCCTGGTACTCTAGAGGCCACCACCAGACAGTGCATGACCATCCACCACCATGACCCATACTGAATAGGCAATTGCAAAACCAACGTACACCACCACAGACAGCCATGGTCTGACATCCCATAGAAGCAGGTACTGTAATAAGTACATGATCCATGAATGACAGCAGCTGTCATTCTCTGAGCGTATACTGATTACAGTACATGCTCATAGGGGAGCACAGTCGGCGGCTGCCTGTGGTGTTGCGCATTGTTTTTTCCAGCCAATGACTGAGTATGAGTGTCATGGTGGAGCACGGTGGGCTAGCACTGCCGGGTTGTGAGGTGATGCTCCACTAGACTACCATGGAAGGTGTGGTGTGCGTACTGTACAGTACAGGGATGACTTGGGCTGGGAAGGTATCCTATGCGTGGGGGCTCCTTGTGTCACTTACAGCATGGGTGGGTGGCTCTACCCTTGTGTTACTGATACAACTGCACTGTTGGTGCCACATGACATTAAACATATTGTAAGAAATGATTAATACCCTGCCACTTTTCCTGCACTGCAGCAATTTCATGACAACAGATGCTTTCCCTTTCCATTGGCATTGCTTCACATACACCACAGGAACACCAATCAGTACAGCCAGAACATACACCTCCAATAGCATCTTCAACATCACTGCTGTCATTGTCTGAGTTTGTGTTTTCATTCTCACTACCCTCAGGTGTTTCACCATCGGCAAACTCTGGTTCAGACATGTATGGCTGTATGCCATGGGCACCACTGGGTGTTGGGAATTCATCTTCACTGTAATCCGAGGACCCAGCCATCTCCATATTCCAATTCCACCTGTGAAGGACACAATATTAGACATCAGTACTATGATAAACAACTCCAAAAAAATCAGAAAAACAAACTTATGTAAAAGCCAATGTTTGTATTGCAGTGTATTTACATAACTGTCTAACATCCACTTACATGGGGAAACTCACACAGCCATACATAAAATGAAATACAGACAAAGTAAAAGACTGACAGACACAAACAAACAACACACACACACACACACACACACACACACACACACACACATACACACTAGAAAAAGTAGCATGGTAAGAAAGAAAGAAAGAAAGAAAGAAAGAAAGAAAGAAAGAAAGAAAGAAAGAAAGAAAGAAAGAATAATACACATTACGACAGTGATACAGATCTACACAGACACACACACGCACGAAAGCACATGCACAGAAAGGATGATGAAGCAAAGCATGCTCACCAGTTGACAATATCCAGTGTGATCAGAGGCACTCAACATAATCTGGTAACATGTCATGCAAAATAAAGCGTCAGCAGTGGCGTACACATGGTCACATATAGTGATACGGCAACTAAGGGAGTTGATGCAGTATTGCACATACAACAATCAGACACATAAAATGTGTTAGTACGACACATACAGAATCAAAAGACAGGTGGGAACAGGACCATTACGACCTTTAAAGTTACTGTTGTGTGGCACAACTGGTTACAGTTAATTTATTTTCTTTTCATGCAATATGTTTACATTTTTGGATGACATACTTTCAGCAGACCTTTGAAACATGAAGCATGGCTTTTAGCTAGAAACCACATCATTGGCTGTTATGGAAGCTGGGGATAGGAGGTGGGGGGGTCAGATGGTGCGGTGGATAGTAAATTGGCATGCCGGACATACACAGAAGGTGATGGTGGGGGGAGGTCTTTTCTCACAGGACAGTCATTAACTGGGTCACACAGGCTATGGTACTGGTACCACTCCTGTTTAATGCCTATATCGCAGACATCACAGGCTGTATCAGGAGTGGGATGAGTCTCTTTGGCAATGAGTGGAAACTCTGGGTGGTAGCAGATGGGTAGGAGGAGAACCTGGCTCTCCAGGAAGACCTGGAGACAATGGAGAGGCAGTCACGCCCCTGGAAACTGAAGCAATAAGGCAAAACAGGGTGTGGGTTCTTCAGGGTTTACCCATGCCTTGTGTGGTGTATCAATTGGCACAGCCGAGTGACTCAACCACACAAGAAGTGGGTAAATCTGCAATAACTCACACCTTGGAATCCCTTCTTGTGATTATACAATGGACCCATATGTAAAATAAATCCAAAAACTGTATTCAATCATGTTTTTCATAAATGCAATTCCTCAACCGTGGGTAATTCGGGATTTACCCATGGTCATGTGACATGTTTTCACAACTGAGGTTACAGGATTTTCACACACCATTGTATTATACAGTTTAACACATTGGGAAATGCAGGGTTCTTTACCTGGGGGACAAAAACAGTGCTCCCGAGTACACCCTGGGAGGGGAGGCACTGTAACTTGGTGTGGTGAAGAAGGATCTGAGGGTGGTGGTGGATGACAAAATGAATAACTCTGTGCAGGTTAGAAGGCCTGTGGCACCAAGCAAATCAAATGCTGGGGTGCATAGCCAGGGGGATAAGCACTAGAAGTAGAGAGGTGGTTCTGCCGCTATATAATTGCCTCGTTAGGCAGCACCTTGAATACTGCATGCATTGTGGGTGTCCTTACTTGAAAAGGGATATTGCTCTGCTGGACAGGGTTAAGAGTAGGGTGATCAGGATGATACGGGGCTAGGGCAAAATCACTATGGGTAGCAAGTACAAGAGCTCAAACTGTACTTGTTGGAGGAGAAGAGGGACAGAAGAGATATTATTTTGAGCTCTTCAGATATCTCAAGGGAATAAACAGGGTCAACCTTGATGTGGTGGTGCATTACAGAGCCTTGCCAGGGTTGAGGGAGAGGAACCTTGTGGGGAGGGGTGAGGGCTATGACAGTGCCATGGGCAGGTACTGATCAATGGTCAGACTGGATTGACCATTGGGCCTAATCTGCTGGCATTTTAGTATGTTATTACGTGCTGTGCTACAGTGATTAGCCTTCCCTGTAGCATAACATATTCATATGTAACCACACATTCCCCTGTACTTAGTATGGTCCCATTAGTATTAGCCGACAGTAAGGTGGATGTGAGCTACTAATATATTTCATTAGCAGTCTCCTTACACAGTATCCTGAGCCGTACATGATTAGGTCATTTACCAGGTTCCAGACAGCCAGTCAGTGGAATATTTCAAATGCTCAGTTACTTACACAGTGTCACAGCCAAAGTGCCAGTAGCTCTGGCAGCGGTGTGGGAGTCACAGTGCCCTGCAATTCCTAACCGACTTTTACTTCCATTAACATTTGCCAGTAAGTGGTGCTTACAGTTGTTTTTTTTACATTGTTTAATGAGGAGTGGCACACTAACCTAAAAGCTTGTTTACAGGTGCAACCTGGGAGCACTGACAATGTAAGTGACTTTCTCATGGTCACACAGTATGCAAGTGAGGCCCATTGAATTCAAACCCAGGTCCCAGATTTGCAGCTCAGAGCCTTAAACCACTGTGCTATATACTGCCTCCCACAGTCACAGTAAAATTTTTAATTGTCACATCAAGGGAAATGACAAGGAATTAAAGATTACAGTGACAGCAGGAGGAGTCAACAGATATAAACATGCGAACATAGAAAGCATACAAAGATAGAACTTAGGAATCCAAAAATGACACAATGCAACATCACATAAGGATGGGTAAAACCATTCAAGAACCCTTGTACACTTTTATTAAAGGGACACTAAATAGTGCAGTGAGTAATACAGCTTGTATCCCTGAGGTCCCCCAAAGCTAAACGCAATGTTATTTGCTCAATAAAAGCATTTCATTACTTGAAAATGGTGTTTTTGTTCACCCTCGGTCCAATGCTGCAGATACTGATTTTTAGGTATTCTTCTAGGCACAAATGGACTCAGCAACATTTAGTTTCCCTTTAAGCACTCGGAGATCAAGAGGTTACAGGTTGTAATATAGACACACAGATACAACTGGGAGGTAACTAGCTAACAAAATATTTCACTGTTACCGTTCCATTTGATAACATTTTATTGTCCTGGGTGTAGCCAGTTGATCCGTGATTATACTAAATGGTCATTTAGTCATCACTCTGGGATTTGATTATCTATGACCCCCCCCAGTCAGCATATAATGACTCTATATTAGGGTAGACTGGATGGAACAACACACCATTTTTCTGCCATCATTATCTATGCATATTTGGTTAGTGTATGGTAATGTCCTAATCACTAGCAGTAGCTAGCATTTTGCGCTGCTCGTTCTTGCAATCACAAGTGTACCCTGACTCGTGGTTGCAGAGGTCAGTACCTGTATTGGAACATTCTCTGCTTTGTAACTGCAACACTGAGCCAGGCCTTGTAACTAGCACAGGCTTCCTAATAGATGCACAGGGACTCCAGGGCAGTATCTGTGCCCCCTCCCATGGAAAAGGGGAGTCTCTGACAGGTGGCTATGGCTGGCTATGGGATTTAAATGAAACATATTCTCCGATCCCCATCTTGCCTAGCTCACACCCATTCTCCAGAATATTTCTTTGCATGATGCCCTGCAGGCCATGATTTTGGAGGGGGGTCAAAACTCTAGATCTGTTTCCAGCCCTCCCCTTTCCATAGCACGGCCAGTATTGTATAAGAATTTTGAGAGGCTGGAGCAAGCAAGTGGACACAGCATTGCCATATGAAACCCCAAAAGCACTGCACAACACAATGCTAAAAACAGGCACATCGTCATAAAACAAGCAAAATAAATGCAAGGTGCAGTGAAACAAAACTACACTTACTAATTAATGATGCTGCACAGGACACAAAAGTTTATTTAAATCCAGTCTCTGAACACAGCACAAAGGACTACTACTGTAAATGAATGGGACCACCACAGTCAAGCGGGAGGCCCGTCGATCACATCACTTCCAGTCACACGATGTAAACAAACAGAAAATGGAGAATGGACCGAGGGTGAACAAAAACAACATTTTAAAGTAAGGAAACACTTTTATTGAGCACATAACATTGCGATTAGCTTTGGGGGACCTCAGGGATACAAGCTGTATTTCTCACTGCACTATTTAGTGTACCTTTAATGACAAATACAACTGTGTATAATCTGTAGTGCAGTGAAACTCCATGCTGTATAATCTTATGCTCTCCCCAGCGGAAGCATGTATACTGTGCATAGCACAGGAAATTGGACAAAACCCTAAGGAACTACACAGTGGAGAACAGCCAGGCACAACTAGAATAAAACAAGCACTACTGATTGCATCCTCCCATGAGAAATGACCCAAACCATTCAAAAACCTTTCCAGACAGTCCCCAAGCCTCCTGTGTCTGGCCAGCAATCTCATGTGATCCATGATGTCAGAAGCTGGCGCTAAGTCAAGAAGAAGCAAGACAGAAACATCCCCTTAATCTCTTGCTAGATGGAGATCAATGCTAACTGTGATCAAGGCCATTGCAGTGCTATTTTGACTTCAGAAATCTGACTTAAAGGCTCAAAGATGTTATTTTTCTCAAGGTTATCAAGTAGCCGAACCAATATCATTTTCTCTACAACTGCTACCAAGAATGGGAGGTTGGAGATGAGACAATAATTTATGAGGTTAACTAGATTCAAAGACAACTTCCTGATCGGGGTCTTACCACTACCTCCTTAAACAGCAACTCTACACCGTAAGGCTGGCAGTATAGTCTAGAGGTAAGAGTAACGAGCTGTGAATGAACTAGGTACATCCAGCAGATCTGGGTCTGATTCCCACAACCTCCACTTGCATACTGTGCGACTCTGAGCAAATCACTTAACTACCCCAGTGCTCCCGGGTCGCCCCTGAAAACAAGCACTTGTACTTTGTGGTCCTCATCTGGTTACCAAAGAATAACTTCAGCATATGTTTTTATTAATATGATGTTTCAGCTATGACAATTTAGTAGAGACTACTTTTTTTATTTTTGGCGTTCCTTGCCAAGGTTTACAATACATCTTGGTATTCTGTCCATAAAGTCTGTATAAAAAGCATTTGCCTCTCCCCAGTTAACCTCATAGTGCTTTTGTTAATAACATGATAGTGCTCACATTACAACAGACTGTGATGTCATTAATAACAATTATACAATGGCAAGAAAGAATCCTGGATTCTGATTGGTCAGTGTGTGCCTGAAACAGTGATGATATTGCAGTATAACATCACTGTCATTGATTAGCATTAGCTTTGCTTACTGCCATCACAGAGCAGCATTAGCTTTTTTTTTTTCCTCTTCTCTTAAGAAACTCGCTAAAAATCTACTAAAAAACATTTTTAAATTTTTTTTTTATTTTGTATAACAACGAACCATTGTATAATAACAATAAAGCACTCCAGGGGTGTGTGTTATTGTATAATAACGTCACTCCTGGGGTGGTGGAAGCACCCGGCTTCGCCTCGTGCTTCAACGCACCCCAGGAGTGACATTATGCAAGCAATAAGACACGATGAGGTGTGGGTTATCTCCTGGTAAGAGCACACCCAGGTGCGTTGTTAGGCACGAGACGCTTGCACCGAGTGCCTTATGCACCTGGGCATGCTCTTATCAGGAGATAACCCACACCTCGGAGTGTCTTATTTCGCTTATAAAATGGGCACCTAAGTAATCATAAAAAAGAAAAAAAAAAGAAGAAAAATGTCAGAAATATTTAAAAAAAAAGGTTTTAATGCCTGAAATAGTAAAAAGTAGTCCCCCCTGTAAAAGTATTGTCATCATTTGCAGTAGTGGACTTCCTATATATTGTTCACATTTTATGCCTATCACTGCTAAAAAGACAGTATATGGCCAGCTGTTAAACAGAGTTTTATGGTTGTGTTTTTATTTATTTATGTATGTTTCTGTAGCTTTTGCCTTGTAAAGTGTATTTGTGTCATGGAGCAACTAAGTGGCCCGAACAGTTTTGTGAGGATAGTGGAGCTGCTGCTGCCCCCACCCGCAGAAACATTTCAAGTATGAACACAGACACAGGCTGTTTTATTTAGTATTACTTCCTTTTTTATTGATCATCAAAGACTGAGAGCATCATTTGATTTTATGTGTACTGCCAGGTTTTCCGGGTACGATCGTGTCTCCCAGGAGCTGCCGTAGTTAGGCGTTCGGGTTTTCCTGTATCGTAGGAATCAGCTACTTTGCGGTGAACATGTAGAGTCCAGTTTTTGTGTATGTAACTGTTTCATTTAGAAGAACTGTTGGTGTAGATGGTGAAACATTTGATTTTCGGGTATTATTTGAAAGTCGCATCTTGGCTGCACGTGCTCAGCGCTCACTGGGTCTGAGGTGATTTTGTGAAGGGAAGCAGAAAAAGGTGATTCTTTTAATATTTTAAATGGCCAACAAGTGTTTGGAATAGTATGAAGCTGCAGAGTTTTAGAAGGTGGCAATATTGAGGGATATTTGTGGGACGGGGGGGGGGAAGAGAGGTGAGGGCTCCAGCTTGGCTTCGAAGCAGCGGTCGTCTTACGAGCTCTGCCAGCCAGCGTTTTTGTTTATGCTTGGCAGAGGTGACTGATTTGTTGATGTGGTGGGGCATGTTGGTGGGCAGTAGTCCCAGTTGGCAGTATACATACTGATAAGGACGTGGCAGAGATTGACTTTCAGCCAATCAGGATTCTGGATTTGTTTAGCCCATTTTATAATATACAATAACACACACCCTGGAGTGCCTTATTGCTTAATTATGGTAAGGGTACTTTATTCCCTATGTTTTGATTGGCTAGAGATGCTGCACTAGCCCTATATTAATCTTTTATTAGTATACCTCTACAGCCCCTTCACCTGAGCATTGATTCAAAAAAAGCAAAGTCACGTTTTGAACTGAAATTCTAAAAAAAGAATTCCAAAACTGACTACCTGTCTGCCATTAAAACAGTGGGATCGCGATCTTACTTTTCCCAAAACAAAAAAGAATACAGCAGCAGGCCAAATTGGGGCCCGGGGGGGGGCAATTTACATTTAAGTGCCAACTTTGCAAAAAATGGAGCTCTTGTTTAGGATGCTGCCACTTGGTACTGATGCTTTCATTAAAAGTACTACCATGACAGCTGTGACTCAGCTAACTGACAGTTTTTACACTGATGTAACCACAATGTTCAAGACAATTTTATTTTGTGTAAAACAGAACCCCAAAAATAAAAATAAATAAATAAAAATCAGCTCCCTGCTGCATTTAAACAATTCCAGTTCATAAGCACAACCCTTTCTAAGTTACACAAGCAGCATTGCCTCCCCCTTACTAAAGCAACGGCAGCTGCCTCTTGCATCCGATTCAACTAAGAAGCATGTGAAATGGGACTTCGGTAAATTAAGCATTGTGAGGTGAGCAGGGGAGAGTCAAATACATTTTGAAAGACCCAGTAAAATAAGTACTGTATTATCTAGTAGACCAAAAACTGGGAAACGCAAAACAAAAAACCAAGAAAACTAGAAAACACTTCACATAATTGTTGTAAATCTAGTAGTTTTCAACTTCTTATTATAGTACGGAGTTGCTCTTTAAGGGGTCGTGGTAGGTGCAGATAAGCCTTAATGATCCCACAAAGAGCAACACCAAGCAAATACAGTATCTCCAACTCATAGACAACAGTTTTTGCAAAGCTCTGTGCTGAATCCAGCGATATGTATGCAACTCATTGTGAAATGCCAAAGCAACTCAGTATGATAGCTTCATTTGAACTGTACTGTAGATGATACATTGGAAACAAATGTGAAAAATACCTCTTTGGAGCATGCATCTTGGTCAAACCATCATGTGGTACACTTTGGGCTGGGAATGGTCTCAATACTTCCTAGAGACAAGTTATCATAAGACTACTGTAAACAGCCTTTAGATCCCATCGTTTTCAGGAACAACTTGCAATCTTATCTTTGAATAATATTTGTACCATGAATAGTGTAACAGTAGTTTAGCTATAAATTAGTACAATCTCAATGGTTACTGACGATACGGCACCAGTCTGTGTGCCACTCCATGGAGAGACCTTGTAAATTGCTTTAGTATATGGATAATCTCAGGTGCATCAAAAAACAGGGATGAGAGCTAGAATGTCCTCTAATCTTGAATAAGCTCAGTCAACCTAAAGATTTTAAAGATTTTAAGCTCAGTCAACCCACCATTTGTTTTTTACAGGTGATATCAAAAGAGTATTAGAGACGTGCAGTATGTTTTTCTCTCCGGTTTGATTAATTGGGCTAGATGCACATCAGTGACCCTATATAAAATCAAATGCACACATGAAGACAAGTGGACCCACTCACCAGTTCACTTATTGAGCATTTTATTTTGAACAATCAGCTCACATACACCACTGAAATCAGATCAACATTTCATAGTTTGCTAACTACTTCATCAGGATCATTTTGGTGCAAATGCTAACAATGTACTAATGCCAGAGTATGCAGTCCCTCCTATGTCTAAATAGAGCTCTAGGACTAGCCAGCATTGATGGCAACCATTTTTTTTATCATTTTATTCCCAAGCCCTCCAGAGCTCTACACTCTATTGGGTCCCAGGCTCCGGCCCTGCAACTGACCACCGTCCCCCTGCCACCGTAGCAGCCTCCAGATCTCATGCTTTGCCATCACCCCACAGATGGGCCGGTGTGTCCCTGCCAAGGGGCAACCCTGTGGCCATCGGGGAGAAGCATGAAGAGACATCAAGGGTGGCAGGCTGGGAGGGTCGAGAATAGTGCATGGGCAAGTGACGTCAACAGGGACTCCATGGGGGGCATCATCCGGCTCCCCAGATCAGGCCATTTTATAGTTTGTCACCCCCAATGTAGTCGCAGACATGCAATGACATCAAGACCTTGCGTTGGCACCTGCCTACCTGCCACTCCCCTTCCTAAGTGAGCTCCAGCACTCTGAACTCCAGCCTAGGGGTCAGGCAAGTGCCGGCAGCACTCTCAACTCTCTCCCTCCCTCCCCCAAGGAGGACAACAGTCCCTAGGATGCTCCATCCTCCTCCCCCCAGCTGGCCCTTCTACTCCTGAGCTCATTCCTGAATTCAGGCCTTTGGCACCTCAGACGGACATCTTGCCACTACACCAGTGGGCCAGTATAATGACAACCATTTTTTACATTTTTTGTAACTTCCATTTTAGAAGGTAATTTGATGAAGCCTCTGACACGTCTGTCTGCCCACATATCCTGTCTTATGGAATTCTTCTATTTTCAGTGTCCCACTGAAAATATAAAAACAGCAGAAGGCAGGATATGTGGGCAGACAGAAGCCACAGGCTTCCTCAAATTACCTTCTAAAGCATAAGTTACAAAAAAATTTAAAAAAATGGTTGTCATTGATGCCGGCTGGTTCGGAAGCTTTATTTAGACATAGGAGGGACAGCTTACTATGGCATTAGCAGAGCGTTAGCATTTGTACCAAAAATATCCTGATGAAGTAGTGGGAAAACTACAAAACACTGATCTGATGTTAGTAGTGTATTTGAGCTGTTTGTCCAAAATAAAATACTCAATGAGTGAACCAGTGAATGAGCCCACTTGTCTCTATGTGTGCATTTGGTTACTGTTTGTGGTTGTATGGAGCAAGATCCCTCCTGGTAGTTTATTTTATTTTATAGGTGAAAGGAGGGCCACACTGCTTAGTGTGTACTCCTATTTAAGATCACAAACACACTCCTGTCCCCATCATATTTGTAGCTACTTACAGCTGTGCTGCAAAGGTTTTCTTGAATTTTTTGAGGTTGATCTGATTCATGCAGAGAGGGAATCAGTAACTCTGATTCTGAAATCCCTACCTTGATGAAGGTTCCAGTTATCAGGGTGGCATCTGAGTAAATTTCAAAGCAAAATACTTTGAACGCTGTCATGTCACAGAACCCGAACAATATGTGTCTGGGATCCTTCTCCATTATAGCAGTTAAAGGCATGTAGTGGTACAATACCCCAGGTGTTGCATGATATTATTAATGTCTCCTTTAGAGAGGGAAATTTACCCCCAACTAAAGAAGGTGAGTGTGAGGCCATTGTTGGAGAAAAGAATACTAGATCTTGCCACACCTGTAAACTATTATCTCCTCTCTAATCTTCCTTTTCCAGGTTCGGTATTAGATAATGTGCTCATGGAACAGCTCATATGTTTTCTGGAATCAGAGGAGATTTTTAATATCATTTAATCTGGGTTCAGGACAAATCATAGCACTAAGATGGTTTTGGTTAGTATGGTTAGTGTTCTTCTGACCATGGACAAGGGAACATTGTCCACAGTGGTCTTCTTGGACCATACAGCAGCAACTGATACAGTTAATCATGGTGTTGTGTTGAAACAGCTGGAGGCCTATGGGGTCTGGCTGGTACAGCTTTAGGCTGCTTCAATTCACACCTCCAAGAAAGGATACGATCAGTGAGACTGGACATTTTCTCATCCTCCTGATCTGTAATCCACTACAGAGTTCTACTGAATTCCATTCTAGTAGCTTTTTTGTTTGATATGTCATTATGTTGCTAGGGAAGCTCACAGAGAGGTAAGATGTGGGCTGTCATTTTTATGCAGATAACACCCAGCTTTACATCTCTTTACCAGTTGACTCAGAAAGACCTGCTTTGGTATTTGTTAATTTTTGTTATTTTACTTATTTGCCTTTGATGACCAGGTAAGCCTACTTGGAAACAATTCCCTTTTGCAGGGGTGACCGAGACAACAGACAGTGTCAACATTAACATCACTACAGTTAAACATAGTGCTCTATAAAATGTGTGACATGTACTGTACATATGGTCAAAGGGCTACATAAAGTAACAGCAAGCAATTAGCCAACTTTGATGGGTGCACATCAATCATCAAGGCATTTGCATGAGCTTTGTTGTAAAAGGTATTCCTTGAAGATATATTTTTGCAGGAGCTAAGAGTATTAGAAAGCCTCAGTTGGACCTGAATTGAATTCAATAAGTTAGGTGCTATATAGGCAAAGAGACGCTGCCCCATCAGTGAAGTCATAAAGGGACACTAAGTTATTTCTCATTACCTGACCATAATTTCATTAGTATACAGTACTTGTGATTTTAGCAGGTTAGCAGGCAGACTGGAGAGCTGGAGTCCAGTACTTTGTAAATACTGGTGCCCAAAGTATATCTCAGTCTGAGCTCCATAAAAAGCCATTCTTAGTCTGGATAAAACTGATATGGTGCATTTGTTTTCCTCAATTGGACGTTTTCCTGTTAAAGGCTTTCTCAAAGCATTTATGACACATATTTCATATAATGGAGTGCAGCTTGCTCCTTTATGAATGTAACACCAATTTGAACAAATTTACTGCTGAGTTTTCTTTTGTACAAAACAAGCTATAGCTGGTCTGATTACCAGATAGCCCAATGCATCCAGTGATGTAATCATGTCCACTATGTTTCACCCAATTGGCTTCCTCATCACTCCATTATATGACAAGCATTGCATGCTCATTTTAATGAAGTCTTTGAAAAGAAAAAATCTTATTGGGTCCAGACACTGATGCTTCCTGTGTTGCAACTGCACTTGTGATACTAGTAGGGTTAGGGGAACAATCTGAGTTGCAGTTTTGAGTGTTTCTGATAGGGATGGGTGGGTACTAAAACACCCGACCACCAAGACAACCCACAGTTAAGAAGCATAGAAATTTGCTGGCAGAAAAGGACCCCTTGGCCCATCCAGTCTGCCTGCATACCCCCCATCTAGTTTGTCTTATACCCTCCGTTCCATGTCTTTTTTTCTTTTATTTAGCCCCAGGTATGGTCTGCAAAGTACTCCAGGATTATACTCCAAAAGTACCTGAAAAAAACCTGTATGAAAATCAAGTAGTCAGGTCAGGGCTCTACCTGACTTACCCAATTACCCAACCCTGACCATAACAAAAATCATTTAAAGACTGTTTTTTGGGGACTATTATACTGTCTGTTAGGTGCCCCAATCCATTATACCCATGGGGGCATTGCTGAGGCAGGTACAAGAGGCACAGGCTCTCTTAGCATGCCTACTGCTGTTTCCAAAAATTATACCCATGACGGGTATTCCTGAGGTAGGTACAAGAGGCACAGCTGCTCTTAGCAAGCCTGCCACTGTTTACAAAAATTATACCCATGATGGGCATTGTTGAGACAGGTATGAGAGGTGCAGCTGCTGTGAGTGAGCCTGCTGCTGTTTCCAAAAATTATACCCATGGCGGGCATTGCTGAGGCAGGTACAAGGGTCACAGACTCTCTTAGCAAACCTGCTGCTGTGTCCAAAAGTTATACACATGGCCAGAATTTCTGAGGTAGGTAAGAGAGGCACAGTTGTTGGGATTGAGTCTGCTGCTGTGTTTAAAAAAATTATACCCATGGCGGGCATTGCTGCGGTAGGTACGAGAGGCACAGCTGCTGTGATTGAGCCTGCTGCTGTTTTAAAAAATTGTACTCATGGTGGGCTTTGATCAGATTTACGTAATATAAACTGATGACTGACAAAAGAAAGCTAAGAGCAGTATGAGTGTGGCACATGTAGCTGGCATGGTGGCAATTGTGATGGTTCCATTTGTTTCGTACACACCCTAGTTATCATATTCAATATCACTTTTGTTCATTTTCAGGGTCAGACTCGCATAAATCAGTGTTTGTGACAACTGGGAAATTGTCAGCATTCATTTTGAGAAATGTAAGCCATTCCACATTTGCAGGATTTAGCAGTGTTTTGTGGTCAGTGACTATTCCTCCAACTGCACTAAATATGCGTTCTGAATATACACTTGAAGGTGGACAGCTGAGGTACATTATTGCAAGATTTGCTAGATCTGGCCATATTGTTCTCTTTTGTTTCCAACAGAGTGATGGATCTTCCTTGAGACCAGTCACAGTATGGTCTGCAAAGCACTCCAGGATCATTGTGCTGCTTGAGATGGTTACCAGTCTGGTAGATGAACCTGCTGCACTTTCTTTTACAGGATACCAGTCCTTGTTGTTGCAGGTGACTCAGAAGTGATTTGCCTTTCTGACCCTGAATGTAGGATTCCCGAGAAGTAGCTGTACATGTCCTTTTCCTCACTGATGACTGACAAAAATTGATAGATGAGCTATTGTCTGAGCCAGAGATGCACTATAATGGTTCAACAGGGTTGGACTGCTGTACATCAGTTAATGGTGTTTGTAGGGCAATGTCACATTTAGTTAGCAGAAGATCTCTTCAATACTCAATGTCTTTCCTTGCAGGAAGGATGGCTTCAATGTTCAGCTTAATGTGGGGATCTAGCAATGTTGCCAACACATAGGTGTCATTCTTAAACATGGCATTAATTCTCTGATCAGTCAACAGTCTGAGACTCAAGTCGTCTGCCAACATAACAGCAGTGGTGTCATCTTTTGACTGAAAGTATTTCTTTATGTTGTCAAGGAAAATGTGAAGAAACCTGATTTGAGGAAGAATTTGACTCAGAGTTGCACTGTCTGCACTGACATCACATGTGGCAGCCTCAAATGGCTCCAATAAGGTGACCAGAGATTTCAGTAGAGTCCAGCTGCTGGAACTGAACATGATGTCTACTTTAGCTATTTGATTCTGTATGGTGTAGTCATGTACAGCTTTTTTCTGTTCAAGAAGCCTTTCCAACATGTAAAACTTTGAATTCCAGTAGGTTGGAACTTCCTGCTTTAATGTATGCAAGGGTAAGTTGTTTGACCTTTGCAGCTCCTTCAGAATTTTTTGAGCTTTCACAGAGTGGCTGAAATGCCCACATATTTTCCTAGCAAGACCTAACAGGTTTTCAACATTTCTGTTTCCATTTAAAAAACCATGGATGATAAGATTTAAAGGAGAAGTACTGGCAACATTTATGCAGTGATCGCTGCAAAGTTCAGGGTATCAGTACCACAATGCCCCCTGTACTCACATTATAAAGAAAAGCAGTTTCCTACCTGAACACTTGTAAATTTTGTAACTGGCAAGGGTGCAGCCAGCATTTTGAAACAGGCAGGCATGGAGCATCCAAGATCATGCTGCAAAAACCATGACATGATGACGCTCCACTGCCCCTTCCTATATTGTGCCCTTATGTATGGAGATTTAATAATCTTTCTATTTCCCATGCCCAGTGCTATTTTTACACAGTTTGCCTAAATACCATGTGTATAAGGAGATTATTAAATCACCATACATAAGGGCACAATACAGGAAGGGGCAGTGGAGAGTCATCATATTGCATTGTTTGCAGTGCAATCTTGGACGCTCCATGCCCACCTGTTATGCAGGCTGCACCCTTGCCAGTTACAAAATTTATGAGCGTTCAGGTAGAAAATTGCTTCTCTTTATAGTGTGAGTACAGGGGGCATTGGGGTACAGACACCCTGAACTTTGCAGCAACTGTTGCATAAACATTGCCAGTACACCTCATTTAAACAATGTGGAAAACAAGGTATGTGTAGGTAGCTGCCATCTCTAACAGCCTTGACTATGTTGGCACCATTATCTGATACTGTGAACCCTGAAGATAAGGAATATGGAGTAAGACTAAATGGCTTTCACAGCTGCTGCCAGCAGCAATAAGCACCCTTCCCCCTTCTCCTTCTCTCCAAAGCACCACCACACTTAATGACCCCCACCTCAATTATTCCCCCTTTCTTCTGTCCCTAACCCTTGCTCCCCCTTTCTTCTTGGACAAAAGTTGTACTTTAACATTTTGTTTGTTTTTTAGTTTTTTCAGCTTTTAACCATGGTTGCAGTGAGTACCGAGTCTTGCTCCCTCTCCCACCAAGCTCCAGAGCTAGTCTGTGCACTCACACAGCAGACAGGGAGCTCAGACACCAGCACTGACCAATCGGATTGTCAGGCTGGTGTCAAGTGCTCCTGTCTGCTGTGAGGATCCCACAGGCTGACTGTAATGCCCGATTAGAGATTGGGAAGAGTCCCAGGACCCCACAGGCTGTCTGAAAAATGCCTTTTTTTAATTCATCCCATTATCCATGTCCACAGTACCTGACCCACAAAGTACACTGTTAAGTTAGGTAGGGTAGTAAATTACCCAAACTACCCTACCCAACCAAAAAATACTGATACCCAACCTACCCACTCCAGCTACCCGATGGGTAGCCTGTCTCTGTGTGTGTGTGTATGTGTGTGTGTGTGTGTATACCCATGTCATACTCTCTGCTTGAAGAGTAGCACACCTTGTTGTGTATTTTTTTTTTGCATTGATGTCCCTCGATGGTGCACTCCTGACTTGCTAAGGGCACTATGCCACAAAAGTTTCTTTAAATGGCATATCTTTCTAAGAACACCAACTGTGTGACTACCTGTTTTTTTTCTATTTGCTGATTATACTTGTGCTTGGATGTATATTGCTGATTATACTTTACTACTAGCCACAAGGGGTGCATAACTACCTGAACTACTGTTCTGATTACTGGATCCATTCAAAAATATCCTGTCCCTACTTGTATTGGCAGCCTAGACCCATAATTTCTGAAAATAACCCTATTAATCCAAGCAGTAACTGATACCTTACCCCTACCAATTGCATTACCTCGCCAAGCAAAGTACCCAACAATGCCACCTCCAGCCATCAGGATCGTACAGGGTGTAATCCTACTCTATCATATTTGCCTCCTGGGACACCCATGTACTGCATCCAACCAAAATGGTCATTTCTGCCACCTGAGGGTAGTGCTAAATGCCTATGGATCCATGACCTCACCCTATCACATGGAGATCAGCGATAGTCAGCAAAAACCCTTCATGCACTGGGAGTGATCACACCAAGTCCCTGACCTTTCTATAGTTGCTTTCCTCCACGGATATGTTACTCACTTTGGAGCCACATTATCAAGACCACCAAGCAAGAGAGCACGGTCCCAAACTAACAGACTTCTTCTGGATCATCTCACCTGACTGCTTCTTCTCCTACTGCTACTATCAAGCAATATACATCCAAACCTGGGTCCTCCCCATGGCTCGAGTGCACAGTCACAAAAATCAGCTGGGCTTACGCTGGCCTTTATAAACATCTGTAGCATTCTTCCCAAGATGGACAACCTGAAGGTGTGGGTATCTCAACATAACCCAGATGTGCAGTCTGTAGTGGAATCCTGGCTTTCCCCTAAGATACCAGCTACAACCATTGCACTACCTGGCTATACCCTGCTTGGGTAGGACTACCTCTCAAAAAGAGGTGGTGGCTGTGTCATATACACCAAAGACTATCTGCAGGGGCATGGCCTGCCTCTCCCCAGAATGTGTGACAACCTACAAGCACTGGCCATCAAACTGTTCTGAGGTGCACACAACAGAGTGCTCACCCAGCTCTCAGTATACATCCCACCTAAACAGACTACAGCTGGCACCAGCAACCTTATGGACTATATCAGTACCCTCAGACTCAACACAGAAATTATACTTCTAGGTGACTTCAACATTGACTGGCTCTCCCCATCATCTGCCAGTATCAAGGGCATCTTGTCTGCCATCCATTTCTCCCAAATGGTAGAATCTCCAACCAGAGTCAATTACAAAACTGGCACCAGCACCCTACTGGATTGGATACTCACTAACCATTCTGCACATATCGACAATATTACTGTACTCCCAGACTCTCTGAGTGACCACTCCCCTGTCACATGCACCTGGAATACCAACTACAGCAAACCTCCTGCCAGAAATATATCAAGCCGTGTCCTCCTAAAAGGCCATCTACAACAACTCAGAACAGACCTCAAGTACCATGACTAGTCTGACCTGTATGAAGCCAAGGATGTGGATGTAGCCCTGGACCTCTTCATAACCAAATTCAATTTTGTCTGTGACAAGCATGCCCCGATGAAAATAAGATCATTCAAAGGACAGTACAACCCCTGGATTACTCCGATCTGCTAGAGCAACTCTCCTCAAGAGATCATATCTGGCAAGTGGCATGAGCACATGGCTCAGCAGCAAACATCCAATAGTACAAACACGCACTAAATGACTGCACGAAAGCCATCCATCGTGCAAAAAGCACCTACTACAAAGAAGCCCTCACCAGTTCATGAAATAGCAGCAAATCCTTTTGGGACAACCTCAATGACATCACTGGGAAAGACCCCAAAAATGCTCCAGCTATGCTCACAATTGACGGGGTGCCATCCTTAGACCCTCTTCTCATTGCCACCTCCCTGAATCATTCCTTCACAGATCTAAGCAGTGTGCTCCCTGCTAACTTCTTCAATCCCCTCACCACAGATGACCCACAAGTGAAACAATTGCCTCCCCATGACCAACCACTATTTCACTTCAAAGTAGTCTCTGAAGCTGATGCCAGAAGATACCTGGAAAAGGTACTAGGGAAGTCAAGATGCAGTGGGGACTCCCTAGACCTAAAATTTGTTAACCTGGCACTTGAGGAAGTTCTTAGCCCACTGACGCAAATTATAAACCTCTAGCTCTGTCACTCACAATTTCCTCAATGCTGGAAATCTGTGACAGTTACCCCAGTACACAAAAGTGGTGACCGGACACAATAACTATAGACCAATCTCGATACTCCCCCACTCTCCCCAAGGCCCTAGAGCGGATCATGGATGATCAACTTGTGGAGTTCCTCAACCACCAACAACTACTGTGTCCTGAACAGCATGGGTTCAGGGGTGGCCACAGCACCATCATGGCCTTGCTAGAATTTATGGGATACATCCACCATGCATTAGACCAAGGCCTCCTGGTAGGAGCCACATTCATTGACCTATCAAAGGCATTTGATACGGTGCATCATGGGCTACTCCTCAAACAACTGGCTGACATTAGGCTCTCCTTTGAAACTTTGGGCTGGTTCTCTAGCTACCTGAGCAACCATTATCATCAGGTTAGGATTGGGGATGTGATCTCTGACAGCAGACCTGTCAGATCTGGTATACCGCAAGGATCCATATTAGGACCACTGCTGTTCAGCTTATTCTTAAATAACCTCCCGAACTCTAGCTCATGTCAAATGCTCCTTTACACAGATGATGTGGTTTTATTCACCAGCAGTCAACACCCTGAACATCTGGAGGTGGATCTACAAAGTGGCTTTGCATCTGCGGAGCAGTGGTTTAAGGACCATAGACTGGTCTTGAATTATAAAGAGATCAAGACCATGATGTTCTCCACCCCACAAAGCAAACACAAAGCCTTCCCACTTGTAATTATGAATGATGGGGGTGCCACTCTCAAACTTGTTTGGCACTTCAAATACCTAGGCATCACTATCGATTTCACCCTATCATATGCCAAGCACATCAACATTACTGCAAGGGCTATCAATACCAGAATTGGGATCCTGTATCAGCACAGACACTGTCTCACACATGAAGCCCTGAGCACTGCCACCAATCACTCATTCATTGCACTCATCGATTATGGGCTGGTGATCTATGGATCTGCAACAGACACAGCCCTCCACTGCATCTCAACCACAATGAATAAAGCCTACCATCTCCTCACAGGTGCTGCTAGACTGACGCATACCTGTGATCTCTATACCATGGCTGGCTGGCTATAGCTCAGTGGAAGTATTAGGTACCAAACCTGCCTCCTTGCCAAGAAAGCCTCCTTAAACCAACTACCACCAGGAGTACGGAACCTACTGACCCCTTCCCGGAGTACAAAGCAAACCAGAAGCACTACCTGTTAGGTATTCCATGTGCCGAGGTGCCGTATTACCTTGGCTCAGTGGGGTTTCTCATACTGGGCCCCCTTCTGAACAAATGCGCTACCTCAGGATATCTGTGATGCAGCAATGATTGGCTCTTATAAACACAAACTGCACCAACACCTTCTCACCATGGGTACCTGTGCCTACTCCCTCTAAATCCCACCTCAAGTCAGTGATCCCATTGCCGTAGTCTGCACTTACCCTCTAGCACTTCTTAACCCTGTCACTGTTCCACTGGGTAGCCCCGACCTTGCACTTCACTAATCCGCTGTCCTCTCCCATGGTGCTGCTATGCCGCCCACATTTCTTCCCCACCCCTACCCCTCCACCTCCTACCCCACCCACCCCTTCCTCTTACCATTATTTCTCCATCTTCTCCCCCTTCTCTTCCCTCTGTCTACTCAACTGATTTTTGTCTTGCCTTGATGCAGGCGTACATTGTACATTGCCTCAGTATAGTGTAACCATGAACTTTATCTGTATTGTTGTACCGTAACAAGTATTTGTATATTTGCTACCGAACCACTCTGTACTTGAATGTTTATGTATCGCTCTGTACTTGTTAACTGATGTGGAATCAATTAACGAGCATCCGCTCACTGGTGCTATCCAAGATTTCAAAATAAATAAATAAAACTGCAAAGCACCCTATCCTGTTACACAGAATCCTTAGTCTGTCCATTACTTTATTGGATAAAGCTGTCGTTACAGTGGATCTATGGTCAATCAGTGTAATAAACATTTACAGAGTAATGGTTTGTCTGTCTCCCTGTTTGTCTGTCTGTCTGAGATTACCTTGTGATTCTGAAAGAGTTCCCTCAAGCTAAAACCTGAAAATTACAAACTAATATTTTTGGGAAGACAGAGACATTTTGAGTCTTTCATTGCTATCATTCCCCTTCCCTGTTTTCAATGCAGTTAAGCTCTACTCAGCAAAATTAGTTTTTTAATCTTGATGTGCTCCTGCATCCCAACCTAACCTTTAAGAGTTAGGTTAGAGCTGTGGTCCAGAGTGGCTATTACCATTTACATCACACGGTTGTGCATTTTGACCTTTAGGAGCCTAAATAGATTGGGTACTTGTGTACATAGGCATCTATTTATGTCATATCAGATGGCTCACTCTTTCCACTCAGAGGGTACATCATTTCTGGTCGTGTCACCCTCCCGTCTTTGTATTGTGGGGACAGAGAGTTCACTGTTGCAGTCCCAGCTTACTGGAATACACTGCTATTAGGGACTGATAAGGTACCATCATTATCATTCTTTAACTGCAACCTAAAGTTACACCTTTTTCAGGATGTTTTTGACTGTTCATATTTAATGTAGGCTGGGAACCTCCGAGATATTGCCAGAGTTACTAATTTCTATTTATTCAGAAAAATGATTGCACGTGCTGTTTAATATTGCTTCAGTGAGTATATGCTACATGTGTTTACCTTGTAATGTGACCTGAGATGGTGTCCTAATCTGATGTATTATGATTAAAAGATAGTTGATTGACTGACTAACTACCTCTACATTAACTATCAATCAACTAAGTATTAAAGATCCTCTAACATAACAGGGGAAAGTTGGAAAACATACAGAATACAGCTCATACAGTAGTTCAAACATGTCCTTATTTAGCTTCCTCTTGCTGCATGTTACCTGCTAAAACATAATCTACTATCCCCCTTCCAGCATGGCTTTAGGCCTGCTCATAACACCTCCACTGCCCTCTTGCAGGTCATCAGCAATGTCAAATCTAACATGGATAAAGGTCTGATCACTGGTGCTATCTTCACTGACCTTACCAAAGCCTTCAACTTGGTTAATCACTCCTTCCAATTACTCAAACTTGAGTCCCTCGGGATCACTACCTCTGCCATTCAGTGGTTATCAAACTACCTCCATAACCACTCTCAGTAAGTCTCATTCAGCAAGGCACGCTCCACCCCTGCCTCTGTAACCATAGGAGTACCTCAAGGCTCCATCCTGGGCTCAACTCCCTCTCCAACTGTCATACTCTTCTGTACACTGATGACCTGGTGCTTTATTGTTGCTCAAGATCACTGTATGATATCAATTCCAAGTTCACCTCTGACTTCCACAGTATCCAAACTTGGCTTACCCAAAATTGCCTCATCCTAAATACTGACAAGACCCAATCTATGCTCTTTGGGTTCCCCCAAAAGATTCATGCCCATGCCTCTGATCTAGATATCCGGTGTCTCAATGGCTCACTTGCCTCTGTGACCCATTCATTCAAATATCTTGGTGTCACACTCGACCCTGCCCTGCCCTGGATTTCTCACAACATATAACTGATATCTGCAAATCTGTTAATTCCAAGCTAGGACTTGCATACCATATCTGTCATGCCCTCACCCCTGCATCAAGAGTTGCAGTTGCCCAGGGTGTCTTACTCCCCAGACCATGCTATGTACTTACCTCCTTTTACCAGGCCAGCACTGGCTGTTTCCTCAAATGAGATGTCACCTATAACATCTCACCCACCACTGCTCACTCTACTTTGATTTAAACTGGCTCTCCCCCTCTTCCCGGCACCTTTACATCCTCGGCTGCTTGACTTATAATATCATCAGATCCTTCCAACCTGCCTGATTGGCCTCTATGTTTACTTCTGCTGACTCTGTCTACCAAATGCCGTCCAAAGCCCAGGCCCTCCTAGACATTCCTAAATGCTCCTCCAAGATGGGTGAGCAGGTGTTTAATTACTTTGCCCCTAAAGCCAGGAACTCCTTGCCCTCTCACCTTAGGGTCTGCCAGTTTCACTCCATTTTCAAAAAAGATTAATTCCACCACCTCAGATCTGCTGATAAATGCTCTTGCTCCTGATTTCTTCTAATTTCATTGCCCCCTCCCACCAGCTCTTCTTCTTAATACGTACTGACTTCCACACCCATCTATTTAATTTTCTAGGATCAATATTGGTTGCTTACAAGTTAGACATTCTTGCTTATATGTTATTACCTTAACTTATTTTTGTACCATATGTTGCTTTTCTTCAGCTGTTGTTTGAAACCTTGCCCGTTTATTCCTCTGGACCAAAAATTAGTTGTTTTATCCTGTCACTGTCAGTTGTTGACTTTTACATTCTCACCTGTATTAATTAATCTTGTACCAAGTCACTGCCTTTTTTTTGCCTGATGTTTGTAATTATGCACTTTTTTTCTGCTGTTTCAATTACTGTATTGTTGTTGCTACCTGCTATGCAATCTTCCAGGTCATGCCTGAAAATGGGCATGTTTTGTCCAGTGCACTTATCCAGTAAACAAAAGCTAAATAAATAAATAGAAATATTTTATTACTAAGAAAAAATGGCATGAAAATGGAATCTCTCACTCAGTCTTCATCTGTTCGGGCAGCTTGTCTACAGCAGACATTATAATTCTTTGACTGTGGCAACAGAAATGATTATACATTCAGTTGTAGACAAGTTGCCAGAGCAGATGAAGACCAAGTGACTGAGATGCTGGGGACTTGCATTCTCTCGATGCCAGTTGGGATTTTCATTCCTGTGCGCCAAATGCCATAAATTAGACCAGCTCCCTCCAGGCCTAACTTGTGTCATTTGGGGGACCTTTTTTACAGGGCTTGCACCAAATCTTTGGCACAAGCTGTGATAAAGTGGGGAAACTGTTGCAACTCCACCCAGTGTACTAAAACTGGGTGCAGTTGCATCAAAGGAGTTTGACGCAGCTGCACTAAACAATTGGGCTGATGCAGGGCTTGGCACAAGCCTTACATCAGCCTTTGGAAATCGGGCCCACTGCGTCAATTGAAATGTCATAATTAATTATTAGAGGCAGGTAATTATATGAAATATAAGCAAAATTGTGTGTGCTTATTATGTTTTTTCAAAGTTGCCCCTGTAGTGTCAGAGGCAAGGGACAGATTATTTCAGTGAAAGTTGCCTCCAGAGCAGCTCTGTCTCCAAGGTAGCACGTTACTGTTGCAGTTATTCTTTCTAACATTTAAGTCCCTTTTCCTATATATTTACTATTCTAACTCCACACTGCCATTACCACTCTAATGAAATTCTGAAAAAATAGAACTGAGGGGATCTTGTCAGAATCTGAACTCACAGTCTCTTATTTGTAAGCCTCTAGACCTTTCCACTATGCCACCAAGTTGGCATAGCAGTGAAGCTCAGCTCTTTAGCTGTAGAAGTTAAAGCTCTGCCTAGGAGGCATCTCTATCCATAATGGCTACCTCCAAGGCAGTACTGCCTCAGAGGCAGGGCTGCCCCGGAGGCAACTTTCATTGAAAGGCTCTGCTCCTTGCATGTCAGAGGCTATTTAAGCACCATTCACTACATTTTACTCTACCTTTCCAGACAGTGTTATGCAAAGGTATACAATGCTCCACTATAAAGAGATCAAACAGAGAATAATACATGGTGGCCTGTGACGAACAAGTAGTGATTTCATTGAATGAAGCTGAAGCCAGAGGAAGCTCTTAGCCATAGACTGAGTGGCTTATATTCCTCTCCAAGCTTGATAAGATGAAATTACCATAGAACTCCAAGCACAGGGACCCATGCTTTATGTGTTACAGTATATTGTTGGGAGGAAGCTTGGAAAACTGAGTGCAGGGGATTAATGTAATGTACAGTAGCAGATATTTAGTTGTTTAACCGATTCCAGTCCATATTTTACTTAGAGCATTAGGAATAGTTAATTCAATGGCCTACGCAGCTAGTATAGTGTTATGCTTGTGTAGCTGTGTTAGTTTGGTTTTGGCCATTCACACTCTCTATTCCAGAGGAATTACCACCCTGTAGAGGTACCAAAGGCAAGGAATCCTCAAAGAGGGTTCCACCCCTAGAGGTGCCACGGGATGATTCCCATGGCTAAAAGTGAAGGATCCCAAGGAGAGAAGTGCTGCCGCTGGAAGAGATGGGGAGGATGATGGGGCAAAGAAAAAAGTGCTTCAGAAGGAGGCTGAGAGGAACTGCTTATATAGCTCAGGACGTGGGAGTGGCTGGCTGCTTGTCCATTGAACTACAGGCCAAGTCTTCCAATTCAATGGCCTACACAGACAGTATAGTGTTATACTTGTGCAACTGTGTTAGTTTAGTTTTGGCCATTCACACTCTCTATTCCAGAGGAATTACCACCCTGTAGGGGCACCAGAGACAAAGAACCCTTGAAGAGGGTTCCACCCCTAGAGGTGCAGTGGGATGATTCCCATGACTAAAGGCACCTTAGGAAGGATCCCCAAAAAGAATGAAGTAGTACGGAGCATATAAGCAAGCAGTAGCTATAGTGTAGTAGTAGATAGATCATCAGACAGCTTGATAACATAATGAGATGCCTTGATAACATAATGAGTTGCACAGGTTAGCAACAGCATAAGTTCAGTGGGTAGCACTAGAGAATGAGGGGACCTCCTAAGGAGAGAGGGAACGGCAAGTAGGGACACTATCCACCTCCATCCAACAGCAGAACCTACATAATAGAACTAGGAAACATTAACCACAGCTAATTCGGCAGACTGGATGGGCCTTGTGGTCCTTATCTGCCATCAACTTCTATGTTTCTATGTTTCTATGTAACTAACTTTTATGACCTGAGGCACGGAGGAGAGAATAAAAACCCTTTGAGGAGGAAATCTCTGGGGATCCAAGGCCTAGGTCGCCTTCCCTCCAGGCTAGAATATTTTATTTAGTGACAGCTCTGCAGCTGTGATTTTGAAACCCAATTAAAGAAAGGTGGAAAATATTCCAATTTGGTTGAAAGCTCTCGCTCAATCCCTCTAGCGGGAATGCTGTGTGAAGTTGTGAGTGCTACTCTACAACAACGGGCAACCAAAGCAGGAGGAAGAGAGCAACAACTGCTGAGGCACTCCCCTGGCCTACTCACCCTAAACACAAACCAGGTGAACCAGAGGTAGTCATGGGGAGAATTGCATTGAAGGGTGCCTCTGAACCCACTCAGGCAGCTAAAGGGGCCCCCGTGAGAGACCCACCCCTTCACACTGAGTCTTAACTTCTGCAACTTGAGGTGCCGTCGGTACAGTTGACAACTGAAGGTCCACCCAGAGCAAGGACATTTCTAGCTAGGGTCTAGGTGAAAAGGACCCTGCCCCAAGCTTCGCATGCTCAAGCTGCAGATTCTGGGTGCAGAGCAAGACCATCGGCTGCAGGGAAGCCCTGCACCCAAATGGTATGGCTGACATGCTCCAGAAACTGATGAGGAGCTGAATGAGCAATGAGTGCTGAGATCTTAATGAGCATTAAGTGCTGAGACCTTGCAAAGGTTGGATGCAGTAGTGAGTGCAGCAGACATCCCAGAGGCTGAAGCCAAGAGGATGGTGGTAGGCATGAAGCAAAGATTGTGTAAGCAAGAGTGGACCTGCACGTAGGTCAGTAAACAGTATAGCAATAGTCAGACCTGCATGCAGGTCTTCAAAACATAGTAGCAATGAAGCAGCACTGTAAATAGTGGTGCAAGCAAGCCAGGCATTCAAAGAGCCAATAAAGGTGACACATACTCTGAGAATTTGTCATCAGCAGAGACAGGATTTAGAACATAAGTAATTAGCCACACAGGGCCATGACTCCCCAAACAGCTCCAAGTCCCTGCCATAGGGAAAACAAGAAAGTGATGGAAGGGCCAAGACCCACATCCAGGTATTGAAACTAGTTGACAGCATCAGCAGTAGCTTAGCTGACCTCAAAATATAACAAAGTGTACAAACATAGAAGCAGCATCTGTATTGAGTACACTGAGTTGTAAACTTCAATAAACATAGAATGAAAGGAGACATTATGCTGCTATCACCAGGCAGTGCAATGAAACTGCAGCAATGAGGTAAGTAGAACGAGTTGAGAGAGCATGAGTGAGCTGCATAGCTAGGGTTCAGAGTGAGCCTGAATCAGGTGAAAACAATTAAATGCTGCATGAAGAGCTGCTATGGTTGAGCTGAAACACACAGATAATTGTTGCAGTTGCACTGCAAGCAATTTGAGAGTCGTGAGTAACTGAGAGCAAGTAATGTGAGCTCTGGAGTAGCAATATGCTACGAGCTTAGAAGCAAAGCCCCAAAAGACAAAACCAAAACACATAAACATGGAGAACAGGAAACAAAGACCCAAAACAAAGACACACAAACCCAGAAAACAAGGAGTAATGACAGAAAGAAGCACACAGCTGAAGGCAAAATACAAACCAGAAGCAGGAAAACAAATGCAGAAGTCCAGCAGAGACAAACAGAAGCAGCAAGGTGGGGGGAGACAGGCCCCAGCTAGCTGCAGAGAACAGACGGACAGAGCCTCCAGCTAGCAAATAAAAAAGTGCTTCAGAAGGAGGCTGAGAGGAACTGCTTATATAGTTCAGGAAGTGGGAGTGGCTGGCTGCTTGTCCATTGAACTACAGGCCAAGCCTTTCAATTCCATGTGGATTGCTTGTTCTGGCACAGGATTTTTGTGCTGCTGTGTTAGCCAAACGGAAAGAGTCTGAAATCAGCAAACTAAGATGTAAGTTTTCTGTTACCTTAATATGATTGTTTACTTGAAAACCAACAGTGTATGTCTTCTTGGGGCAACTGTTTAAGATCTGATATGCTACAATAATGCACTGTTTTTATTTGCAGGATTAGTGCTTAAATTGTTTTGTTTTAGAAAGTCTTGTTTCAGCGTGTTTGAAAACTGAATGGAGATGTTTCAGAACTGGTATTTAATAGTGTACTATAGTTTCTTGTTATCTCTTGTATGAGTTTAGAATCATGTTTTTAGCTGTATTGCTATTTTTTTTTCTCAGGACCATCTTTTTTTACATTCAGTTTTGATATGTTAGTGTGTGTGTGTGTGTGTGTGTGTGTGTGTGTGTGTGTTGGGGAGAGGTAGCTTGGTTTTCCCTGTAGGAATCCAGGGATGTCAATCATCATTTTCACTTTTTTAATTGTAAAAGTGGCATCACTTTAGTGAATAACAGAGTGTAGAGGCTATTATTTGGAGAAGTGACATCACTTATGTGAACAATAGTGCGTGAAAGTGTTGGTAACAATGTTTCTCATTTCACTGACATCACTTAGCAATAGGGGTCAACCAAGTCATATAAAATAACTGTAATAAAAATAAATAAATAAAAACATCCTGGAAATATATGTCAGTTTACACTACCAGAGGGTTCCATTTCAGAGCTTATACTTGGGAACCAGGAAACTTGGTTTCAAATCTCACCAAAGTCACTTACACGTTGTGTGACCACAAGTAAGTCAGTCCCAGTGCTCCAGGCTACCAGCTGCAAAATTGTGCAGAAGCAGGATCCCACTTCAAATAAGATGTTGCATCTCAGCTGGGGTATCAGTAAATAAGGTCTAAAATAAAATTGTTCCGCCTTCTTTATATACTGTATCATGTATAAACCACAGAAGATGGATCATTACTGCACCAGGAAACCAATAAGGAGGATCCCAGCCTCTTCAGCATTTGACGCATGCCAGGTTTTGAGATGCAGTACCAATAAAACATACAGGAAGGAAAAAACAATAATAACACACACCTCTGGATTTGGTTTAAAATAAGAAGCATAGTATTCCATGTGGGCAACTTAGTCAAATGTCCTGACCCATGTAATTATAATGATAAAACGAAAGAGGATAAAACTAAAGTGGGTAGCATTTAAAAAGGCAATGACTGAAGTGGCAGATAGCTCATTTACAAAGGCATCTAAAAGAAAAAGGGCTAAGGTGCCAATGTGGTTCACAGCCAATGTAAGGGTGGCAGTAAGGACCAAAAGGAGGGCATTTTCTAGATATAAGGGAAATCAAAGGGAGGAAAACAGATGGCAGTATCTGGAAGCAACAAGGGAAAGTACTAGGAAGTTGAGAAAGGTCATAGTAGAGACAGAGCTCTAGTTGGCAATGGGGGTGAAGAAAGGGGAAAAGGAGTTCTTTGTGTACATCTAGAAGAAGCATAAGGTTAAAGATGGTATAGTGAGACTTAGGAGCAAGGATGGGTGTCAGGAAGGGAACAAGGTGAAGGCAAAGACATTTTAGTTCTGTGTTTATTAAGGTAAAACATGGGTCAATGCCAGAATGTGGGGTCTTGAAGAAAGGGAGCAAGGACCCTAGGGGATAGGTCCAGATAGTGGAGAAAAGGGTGTTGGAAAAGCTAACAGGGTAACAATCAAATAAATCTATAGGACCTGACAGCTTACACCTGAGCGCAGTATGAGAAGTAGCAGGGATTATAGCAAGGCACTGTGCAGACATTTTCAATTGCTCACAAGCCATGGGGGTCGTCCCTAGGGACTAGAGGAATGCAGATGTTCTTTTGCTGCACAAGAGTAGGAAGAGAGATGAGCCAGGGAACAATAAGCATGTCAGCCTGTCATCCATAGTGGAGAAAATTATGGAGTTTTTCCTGAGGGAGTATCTGGTGGACTCCCTGGAAGAGAACGGACTGCAGTACCCCAGACAGCATGGATTCACAAAGTGACAGTCTTGCCAGATGAATCTGGTCAAGTTCTTCAACTGGATAACCACTGCAGCAGACAAGGGGCAGGCAGCTGATATGGTATGCCTAGACTTCAGCAAAGCCTTTGACTCAGTCCCCCACAGGATGATGGTCAGAAGGATTAGGGACCTTTGGGTGGAAGAAAAATAGCAAATTAGGTGGCAAGAAGCTTGAGGGATTGAACAGAGGTAAGGGAATTAGCAAGTGGCTACCCCAGGAGTCAGTACTGGGGCCAGCACTCTTCAATATATTCATCTGTGACATAGGTAATGGCATCAAGGGTGAGATCTGTCTCTTTACAGATGATACAAAGATCTGCTCAGGGTAGACACAGAGTAAGGGGGAAGGCACTAAGGGAGGATCTGGTAGGTTGAAGAGCTGTTCAAAGATCTGGCAGTTGAGTTTCAATGCTAAGAAATGTAAAGTAATGCACATGTTTTATTTATTTATTTAGATCTAGGATTACAAATACCTTTGAGCCAAGGCTCTTTTACAAAGGTTCCATGTCAGAGAAATACAAATGGTAGACAAAACATTTCACACAAAACATTTCACAGAGTGAAGCAATGCAATGGTTATAGACAGTATAGGTATTAGGTCTGCTAATATGACGAACAGTGGCATGGTGGAGAGTGAGAAGATGAAGCAGCCAGAGGCATTTGTCAGAGGAGATATCCAGTAAGTGCTATGTCAAGAAAGGGGGGATACGAAGAGGAGGAATAATGCAGCAGATAGGGAGGAGGGGCAGGAAGGGAGGAAGGGGAGGTAGGGACGGGGGAGAGGAAGTAAGAGCATTTGAGGTAGAAGATTTCGAGGTGTGGTAGTTTGGATTGGTCAATGTGGTGGGTGCCACCAGCTTGCTATCAAAGTGAATGCCTCAGTTTAGGGAAAGCAATCACAGGAGCTGGAGGCAGAGAGATAGTGCGGGAGACTGGTTTTGAACAACCCAAGTGTTTTGGCTGAGGAGATGGTGTGGCTGAGGTCCTTTAGCCAGAGTGGAGCTTTGTAGGCAAAGGAGCATTGGCCCAGGCTAGTATGACAGTGGGGAACTTTCAGAAGCTGCTGCTTTGATCTCCTGGAGCTCCGTTGATTGGTGTTCTCAGGTAGTAGAGCTATGACTCCAGGGGGTGCAAGGCTGAGGTGGATTTTCTTCGCCATTGTACAAGTGAGGTACTTGATTCGGCTTGATAGTTGGAGCCAACTGGTCTAAGCATACAAGTCGCAGGTGTGGGTAAGATGGTGGGCACCAGTAATTAATCGACAGGCCTTGTTTATGGTAACTGCTATCCATCTGAGGGTTGTCATCATGGCAGAGCTATAAATGATGAGACCATAGTCGATGACCCAGACCACTTAGCTCTGTATGGCAATCGTGTGCCTCGGGGTTAAGATGTTGCCTATGTTTATAGAGTAGACTAAGTCGGGTATTTGCAGCTCTGGCAACATTGTCAACATGAGCCACATATGTGAGGCAAGGATCTAGTAGGATCCCTAGATATTTGAAAGACTGGACCTGATCAAGGGTATTACCATTTGCAGTAGAGATAGCCAGCTGGTGTTGCTTATGTGGGTTTTGGGGGCTATGAAGAGCATTGATTTAGTTTTCTTGTGATTTAACACTAGCTTGTGCTTGTGGAACCACAATTCAACGGAGCTGAAATCATGCTGGAGAGTACGTTGCAGTGTTAAAGGGTCTTTGTGGGATGAGAAGACTACTGTATCATCTGCATACAATAAGATGGGCTCAGAACATGATTGTGGCAGTGAGTTCAAAAAGAGGCTGAAGTGCAGGGGGCCCAGGATGAAACTCTGCGGTACACCTGAGCGGAAGGGCAGGGAATCAGAGAGAGCACTGGCAATTTTTACTCTTTGCCATCAGTGATCTAGGTAGCTGTTGAACCATAATGCAGAGTCTGGTGATAGGCCAGCGATTAGTAGCTGGTCAATACGAAGCCTGTGGTGGACAGTATCGAAGGCCTTGGATAAGTCGATGAAAATGGCCCCCGTGAGCTGTCCATTGTCAAGGGATTTATGAACTGCTCTGGTGAGCTCAAGGAGGGCAGTGGTGGTACTGTGACCTTTCCGGAAGCCATGTTGTTTTGTAGTTAGGATGTTGTATTTCTCCAGATGGTCACTAAGTTGGGCAGACACGATCTGCTTGAGGGCCTTAGAGAGTGGAAGTAGTATTGAGATAGGGCGATAGTTAGAGTAATTTGACATGTCACCACTTTTGAGGACAGAGGTCACAATCACAGTTTTCCATCTGTCCTTGAATTTACTACTAGTAAGGGAGAGATTCAGAATTTTTGTTAAGGGGAAAAGAAGTTCATCAAGGGTTAGTGACAGAAGCTTAAGGTCCAAGGTATCGTCACTGGTTCTGGATTTGGAGATAGCTGTGACAATATAGCGGCATGCAACATATGGTCTGACCTCCTTAAAGTAGAAGAGGTAGATGAGGTTGCGGTTGAGGGGGGCTGGAGATGGAAGTGCTTTGTTCGAAGTAGTCGGGGGGGAGGACTGAGCTGAGATCTGTGAATGTCTTGTTGAATGTGTTTGCAATGACCATTGGGTCGAGGGTAGTTGAGCCATCTACTACTAGCACGGTCGGAGGTGTTTCAATCTGCTTCCCTGTGAGTTCCTTCATATTCTCCCAGAAAGCTTGTCCATTGCCCCAGGTGTTTGTGAGTGCTTCTTTGTAATAGGAGCTTTTTGTGAGCTGTATGGCCTTAGTACAGGCATTTCAGGCTTGTTTATATTTTTGAGTGTCAGGTAGCTTTCTGGTAGTTTGAGCCACAGCCCAGAGGTGGTCCCTCCATTTCAATTGGGCTAGTAGCCCCGCCGTGATCCAGGGGTTGCAGATATATTTATCCTTACACCTCTTAACCAGGACATAGAGGTCACAAGCTTTGTTGAAGGTCGAGATGAGATGGTCAAGAGCAAGGTTGACATCAGTTGCCAGATATATCGGTGACTAGTCTTGAGACTTTAAATACTGTTTGAGGTGGATCAGATTGCCACGAGGTAGGACTCTACTGGAGATTATTTTTCGGGGGGGAGGCTTTATGAATTTGTTTGTCCATTCACAGATGATTGGTGAGTGGTCACTGAGAGAGTCTGGCAGGACTGTGGTGCGAGAGATACTAGCAGGGTGGTTGGTGAGTACCCACTCAAGCAGGGTACTGATGCCCATTTTGTAGTTAGTCCTGGTAGCAGACGTAACCATCTGCAAGAGATTAGCAACTGTAATAGAGTCTTTGTGGGCACTTGCATCAGGTGCAAGCCAGTTAATATTGAAATCTCCTAGCAGAATAAGTTCAGAGTCCAGGGGCAGAGTGTTTATGAAGCTCATAACATCATGGAGACCAGGTCTTTGAACTCTAGGTGGAATGTATACAGTGATAATGGTAAGGGCTTTTTGATTTGGCCGTAAGAGAATTTTGATTGGAAGGACCTGGGCCAAGTCAGCAGATGAGACAGTATCTATAGGGTGCCACATGAGAGAGTCTTTGATATATATGGCACATCCTCCCCCTTTATTTGCCACCCGGTCCAACCTGTGAATATTGTACCCCTGTATTGTTAAAGCATGATCAGGGACTTTTGTAGTCAGCCAGGTTTCAACAAGAGCAAGAATATCCAGATTGTGTTGGCAGATGAAGGCTTGGAGGGCATCAATCTTTGGCAGAAGACTGCATATATTAATGGTAGCCAGAGTTAGAGTCCCAGGGGTTTTTCCAGGGCATGGACAGACAGGGCCTGGGTTCGGGTGGACATTTCCCGATATAAGTAGGAGGAGGAAAATGAGTTTAAGAGAGCAAAGGCGCAGAACCTTAAGGGACAATTTACATCATTGTTTGTAGGTGGGGAGACAGGTGGGCACCATACGACCAAGTCCATGAGTTATAAGTTGGTATAATGTGGGAAGATGATCCGACTTGAGAAGGTTTATGATTCGGGAAGGTATCATATTAACACTGTGAGGAGGGCCATACAGGGGACACATAGGGTAATGGAGGGTACCCGGGAGTAACAAGAAACAACAAGGAGGATGGAGGGCGGGGAGGGGATGGGTGGGGCCAAGAAGAGAGAAGAGAGAGGGCAGAGAAAGAAGGAGCAGGAGAGGAAGGAACAGGTGTGAGAGTACTGCCATCACTGGCATAGGTGTACAGGTGACAGAGGGAAGGAGAAGGCATATTTGGACATACAATGAGAGTGCGTGGATAGAAGAGCTGAGACACTGGATGACAGAGGGTATGAGAGAGATTAAGAGAGCCGGCAAAGGATGATTAGGGGGATGGAAGTAGGTGTGGTGGTAGAAAAGGTGTCAATAGAGGGGAGCAAATGGGTAAAGAGAGGTGGGGTTTAGGTAGTAAGTGGGCGGGATTAAGGTGTACTTAAGTAACGCATCAGGGGAGGGGTAGGCAAAAATTACAGCAAAATCCAATAGAAGTCTATGGGCGAAGCACCCAGTGAGCAGAGCAAGGCAGGGAGAACAGAGCCAGCCAATCAGTGGCAGTCTGGAAAGTAGGAGGTCCAATCAGGCACTAGTTGTTGGTGCTGTGACCAATGGCAGCTGCTCACGGCTTAACCAACCTAGGTCTGAGGTCTTACCTGTCGGCACTGGTCCAGAAGGTGGGTTGAGATGATGGCAGAAGTGGCAGACTACAGGAGCCATGGCCGCGCTTGGTGGAGGTCCGGTGGCCTGAAGCAGAAGCTGGATCTGAGGGAGAGAGAGAGGAGAGAGGAATTAAGACCTGGGGAGGGGAAGCTGCAGAGGTGATGCAGTGGCTAAATTGGTGGGTGGGGAGCCAGGGAAGCAGAGAGCCAGACAAGTGAGAGGAAGAATAAAGGTTGAGGGGGTGGGGGAGGCAGCCAAAAGACAAAGACCGAAATCAGTTTTGAGGATCCTGGCATCATGGGAGGCGGGGTGCAGGGCAGAGCATAGAGAGGAGTTTTTAGATAGGATAGTTAAGGTCAGGAGGGAGAGAGAGAGAGAGAGAGAGAGAGCGATTGCTGAGAGAAAAGCAAAGATGATTCAAGGGGGAAAATCAGGCCATAAACAAAATACCAGTTTCTAGTACAGTTTTAGGATATAAAAGCAAATACAGTAACAATTTAACACAATTCCAGACACTAGCAGTGCAGGGCAAAAAATTATGGCAAAATCCACTAGAAGTCTATGGGTGCAGTGCCCAGCGAGCAGAGCAAGGCAGGGAGAACAGAGCCAGCCAATCAGTGGCAGTCCGGGAAGCAGGAGATCCAATCAGGCACTAGCTGTTGGTGCTGTGACCAATGGCAGCCGCTCACGGCTTAACCGACCTAGGTCTGAGGTCTTACCCATCGGTGCTGGTCCGGGAGGCAGGTTGAGGTGATGGCAGAAGCAGCAGGCTACAGGAGCTCCAGCCACACTTGGCAGAGATCCGGTGGCCCAAAACAGGGGCTGGATCCATCAGCGCTGGTCCAGGAGGCGGATTGAGGTGATGGCAGAAGCGGCAGGCTACAGGAGCTGCGGCCATGCTAGGCAGAGGTCCGGTGGCCCAAAGCAGGGGCTGTATCCATCGGCGCTGATCCGGGAGGTGGGTTGAGGTGATGGCAGAAGCGGCAGGCTACAGGAGCCGTGGCTGTGCTTGGTGGAGGTCCGGTGGCCTGAAGTAGGGGTTGGATCTGCATTGGTAAAAGGATGACATTGGTAAAAGGAACCCAAGGATTGCACTACAAACTGGGGTTGGAGGTGTTGGATAGAATTAAAGAAAAAATGATTTTAGGGATAATTATATCGGAGGCCCTAAAAAGTCTGCACACTACAACAGGGTGGAGGGCAAAGCAAATAGAATCATGGGATGCATATAGTGGGGGATAAGCAGTAGAAGTAGGGAGATGATCCTCCCACTGTAAAGGTCATTGGCCTGGTATGACCGCACCTGGAATACTGTGCAAGGTGTTGGAGTCTATACCTGAGTAAAGACTGTAACAAAGCGGAGGTGATACAGCACAGGGCAATTAAAATGTTACATGGCTGTGGGGAAATGATGTAGAAGGAGAGGTTGCAGAAATGAAACATGTACTGCCTTGAAAAGAGGAGGGAAATGGTGACATGGTTATGATATACAAGTACATGCATGGGATAAATTGGCTGGGATGTACATAAGCAGTTTTTTAAGGAGAGGGTGGTGAACAAGTGAAATACCGTAAGCTGCCAGAGGAAGTGGTACAGGCCAAATCAATCAGCAGACTAATGCAGGGATGGGACAGGCATGAGGGTTTAGTTAAAACAAGGGGAACCGTAACAAAGAGGGGACTATCCACTAAGGCAAGGCAGAATATAGAAACATAGAAACATAGACAATGACAGCAGAAAAAGACCAGAGGTCCATCCAGTCTGCCCAAGTTCCCTATAATTTTTGGAACCTACTGTTCCTGCAGGGTACTAACCCTCCCCCTCCTCTCTCTATTCTCCTCCTTGGTCCTGTCGCCCCCAGTAACCACTGTTCCCTTCATTATGCCCCAGCCCAGCTTGAATCCCCTGACTGTTTTCACATCCACCACTTCAGCTGACAGACCGTTCCAAGGTTCCACCACCCTTTCCGTAAAGTAGTACTTCCTCACATCTCTCCTGAACCTACTTCCTGTTAATTTCCATTTGTGTCCACATGACCGTGAATTGGTATTCAGGCTAAATAGTTCCCTACAATTCACTTTGTTAATTCCTATAAGGAATTTGAAGGTCTTTATCATATCTTCCTTCTCCCTTCTGGTCTCCGGTGAGTACATATTTAGTGCCTTGAGGCGCTTCTCATAGAATCTGCCCTACTAGCCCTGAATCATTTTTGTTACTTTGCACTGCACTGTCTTCAACCTATCCTTACACTTTCTGAGGTGAGAACTCCAGAACTGAGAACAGTACTCTAGGTGAGGCTTCAGAATAGTTGGGTAAAGTGGCAGACTGACTAGGCCAAAAAAATGTTTTCTGCCATCAATGCCTATGTATGTATCCATAGCTGTAATGCTTCTTTCAGACATTTTTAAAAACTATGATAATCACTCTGAAGGCTCAGCACCCCATGTAAAAGCATAAAACATTTACAAACATATTCTGTGTATTCATTGGTTTATGACAGCAATAAAGTATTCTGCATAGGACATTGTCATAAAATGCAAGCCAATTTAGTATAATAGGTACTCTGCTTAGAAGTGGGACAATTACTTGCCAAGCCAGTCTGTATTCCATGATGATTTCAGATAGCTTACAAATGTTTTCAAATTACAAATATTATACTCTTATCTAATGAGCTAATTATTTGTAGAATTGTGTAGTTCACAATCCCACCCAAAAAAACTAATATCTCAATTAATTCTGTATATGCCAATGGGAGGAAAAATTATTTATTCATTGACATCTATTTAATCCAGGTAAATGAAAACCAGATTTAGTTACAGAATTATTTTTTTCCAGTTATGACTTGGGGGTAGTGGCAATGGGAATATACAAAGAATTGTACGTTGCACCACTACCAACTTTATACTTTACAGTACCATCAGAAGCAGTCATTTACAATAGATATAATACATTGTAGCACAAATTAGTTTGCATTAAATTAGATAGGCAAACAGGAGGAGGATCTGCTGGAGCCAGTTATGTCAGATGGTAGGCTGTTCTGCACGTGGCTTAACCTGAATCAGAATGCTGCTCAGACACATACAAATTAAATTTAAAAACTACAATCAGTAGTAAAAGACTCTTACAACTGGCTTTAGTAAATGGAAAAGGGGACAGAATCAAGTATCCAATATTATGATATCATACAAATCAGTTTTAATGCACTAAGAACAATTGTTCTGATTTTGCTTTTGAGAAACACTTAGTGAAAAATGCCCTGAGAAGGAATATTAAATTACTGATCACAAGAACAAGTTGCAGTGTTAGAAATAGTGTGACAAGATACAGAATATGTGGAATGCCTAGTAGTGAATAATTTTTATGTCACACAAGATTGCTTATCAGATCTTTTTTTGTCCTGTCAATTGTAAAAGACAACATACAGCTTGAACTAACAATAGAGTTAAAATTAACATTAGCTCCTTCTGGAAGGTTCTCTGGTTAAGAAAAGCATTGTTGGTTCTAGCAGAGCATTCTTTTTTTACATATGTTTTATTCTGGCATTTGAAAGATGCATATGCTCATGTTCTTTAGTTGCTCCTTATTTTCATTAAACTTTGCAACAGTTTTTTTGTCTGATTTCTTTGCCTTCTTTGCTTTTCTCTTTTGCTCTTTTGGAGTTTCATCCTTTCAGCCTATTTTTCCTCACTGTGTGTCACACAAATGTAGCAGAAAATGTGGGAAACAGAGAGCTTATCTTGAAGTGGCCATGCAGTCTTTTTTGTAGGTGAAGACTGTCTCTTGTCTTTTTTTAAATTTATAACAATGATTACTGTGAGAGGCATTTTCAAAGCATGTTTTGTTATCCTTTTCTGCTGTATATACAAAATGGATCAACTGGAAAAAGACATTCTCTGGGATTCATTTACTAAGGGATAACTGAAGCATCAGACGATGAAGTGTTCCTAAAGCATTATGCTGTCACTGGCATATTATGGGGTTATTGAGAAAAATCATGGCTACCCATTCTTTTTCTATAATAGAGAACATCAGGCTTATCCATTAGCAGTCATGGAGAGAAAATATATGTGCTGTGCTATAAAGACTCCTTGGCATCTCCTAGTGGTTTGTAAGTAATGAGATTATTACACCATAGGCTTGCTTTTCTAAGCCTTGTCAGAATGAATCTGTTTTACATTAAGACTAATTTTGGCTGAAGCCAGAGCTGCTAATATTTCTTAACAACTGCTTGAATTACATTTGTCTAAAACCCACAACAGCTAATCAGTCCAAAAGGGTTAAAGGTTTTAGTAGAAGGAAAAAGAAACCATTTCTAACTCACTCAAGCTACTGCACAATAGTCTTGAAAGTAATCTAATGCAATGTTTTTCTGTGGGGAAAAACTAAAGTACAAGGTAAGACAGAAGCAATACTGTAAATCTGAATTTAAATTGTTATAGACCAGTAGAGACAGATGGAGAGGGGCTAAAATATTTTACGTTCTTAGTATCATTACAAAATACACCAATGGTCTAAGACCGCTAGTTAATTGAAGAAGTAAGCTTTTATCACAGCTGGCTAACTTGATTGCATACTTACTTGACAAGGATCCTAGCACATATCCATTTTTGTAAAAGTTGCTTGCATTTTCCAGATTTAAAGCGAAAACACAGAATTACATTATCAGGTCAAAATACATGCTGTGAATAAACTCAGTGGATCTTCGTCTGGCACATATGCTTACTGAAGAAAGGGGTCATTTTTACTTTTTAAACTTTATATGCAGTATGTGACCTTAATGTAGTTTCATCACATTTTACTCAGAAATGTGTTTCATTTTTTAGCATACTGTTTGTCATCATAGCTCTATGTACAAAATGCTGGTCTTAGGAGAACAAAGCCCATTAGAAAGCAGTTCCCTAGCTGCAAAATGAAGTGATCTTACTTCTAGAAAATGCCATTACTATAGCTTGAATGTCTTGTTAGTAGCCTGATTATGCCACTGGTACCTCTTCTGAAAAAAAATCAACTGTTGTTTGTGAAAATTAGCTTGCCAGCCATAGCCCCATAACAAATAAAGAGACAGACCCAAAGCTCTTGCCAAGGTAAAGGCCACAGCTGGCTTTACTTAAGTATGTAATGTGGTACACATATACATAATAATACAATATATACAACATTGCCTAATTAGTTGATCTTGGGTGTAAATTGGACAAACACTTGCAGGACACAAAATGCAAATGAAGGTCACCGTGCAAGGTAACTGACAACTATTCAAAAGGGGATGGGGCTATTGAGAAAAATCATGGCTACCCATTCTTTCTCTATAATTCTCCACCCCGATTATTGTGAAGGGGGAGGGAGAGGGGCAGCTGCAAGGTAAGGGTACTGGCTGCACACTCGAGCAGACTTGATAGCCCATGAGGCCTGTTTCTGCTGCAAATTCGTATGTTCATATGTTCGTATGTTCAAAATCAACTCTTCTGTTAATTATGGATGGGAAGAAGACAACAATAATCAGCATACTCCCTCCCTCTGTATGTAAAACACTTATTTAGCAAACAGGGTCTCATTTGCAGCTGCCTTGGAAATAGGCAGGTTCAGAGAGTCTATTTTTTCACTTTTTTTTTTAAATAAAAACTGCAATACTCCCTCAACCTATAATGTATTATTACTTTTCATGGACCCACTGGTTATAATGGAAGGGTGGTTTTACTTGCATCTGTTGGGTGACAGAATAGCTCAGCTTTCCTTTGCTGTTCTCTCACCCAACAAATGTGCATGAAACCACTCTTATACCACAATGAGTGGCTTTGTGGGACATATTAACACACATAGTTGTTGTACAAGTAATTTCATCTATATCTGTTGGGTGACAGAACAGCCCAGCTTCCCAATGCAGCTTTCTCACTGATGAATGTGCATAAAACCATTCTTATACCACAGTGAGTGTGTTCCCACGCAGGCAGCTACGGCAATGAAGTCCTGGAGCTAAATACTATAATGGAATATTTTTACTCACTCAATTTGGCTGCACCAGATCAAAGCAAGAACTGGATCAAGACCAAGAAGAGACTGTTGGTGGTGGGGGAGCATCAGAGCCGTCTGCTGTTTTACAATAAAAGTTTATAATCCTGCAACTCAGCTTGGAGTTTCAGCTTCTTGGTATAATCTGGGCAGTTCAACTGAGTGAGTAAAAATATACTACAGTCAGTGTCTCTGTGGGATGTATTGACACACATAGTTGTGACCTTACCCGGTTACCAAAGACTAAAATAAAAAAAAAAAAATATATATATATATAAGAGTGGTTTCACCTGTATACCCAGTGGGTGACAGAGCAGCTCAGCTTCCCTTTGCTGTTCTCTCACCCAACAAATGTGTGTTAAATCACTCATACCACAGTAAGTGACTCTACAGGATGTATTAAAGAAGGCCAGCAAAGTAAATGCTGCAGCCCACTCCCATCCCACATACCTTTTTATGCTGTGGCAAGAGTCTGTGGCTGCTATAATGATCATTATTAGAGTAATGTGTGTATTTTAAAACACTGCCAAAATGTATCGCCGAATGCAGAAGCACAACACAGGTCCCGATCAAGCATGTGCAAATTCTCATGGATATTCCACATATTTAGTGACATGGATAACACCACTGCTCTGAATGTAGCAGCAGTGGATGCAGCTTAATATTCAGGCCATTGCTGTAAGTATTATTTTAGGCATCAAGACCCCCGTGGAAGCAATAAAATAAGAATATTAAGTTCCATCCACTGCTGCTATATTCAGAGCAGTGGTGTTATCCATGTGACTAAATGGGTGATATATACCCATGAGAAGTTGTGCATGCTCGATCAGGACCCTCGTGGCTCTTTTGGATTCGGCGATAAGTTTTGGCAGTATTTTAAAATATACTTATAACTCTAATAACAATCATCATAGCAGCCATGGACTTCCACCACAGCATGGAAAGATATGTGGGATGGGAGTGAGCTGCAGCATTTACTTTGCAGGTCACCTTTAATGCATATAGTTGCTGCATAAGAGTGGCTTCACTTGCATCTGTTGGGTGACAGAACAGCACAACTCCCCTCTGCTGTCCTCGAACCTGAAGAATGTGAATCAAACCACTTCTGTACCACGGTAAGTGATTCCTTGAAATGAATTAACTCACATAGCAACTACAGAGAAATGATTGTTCCCCCATGCATACACTGTACAGTGTAGACATTCTAAATAAAAATAATAAGATATATAGAATACATAAAAAATGGCCCTTGTGGAAACAGGCAAATGTATGTACCTTATCTGTTGAAAACAAATCAGCATACCTCTCAGCCTCTCAAGCATTAAAATCCATAGCACTGGCTTTTAAAATTCAGAGTAAATGCATGGAATGTATAGTGCTTTCTTATTTTAAAGAATCACATCTAAGAATAGTGGGCTGGATATGTTTGGTGTTAGTTAAGGAATGTGTCTATCAAGGTAGTTCACTGTTTTAATACTTTTTGTGTATAGAAATAGCTCCAGCATTGTGAGGAGCATCAGTTAACCTTCATTTAACAAGGATAAATTTTAGTGTAAAAATCATAGCACTATGCAAAATTCATAGCAGCTGATAGGTATTCAAACCAGGCAGAAACCATGACTGCAAGTCATTGAGTACAACTACAACCCTAAACAAGAACCCAGAGGAAGAATACACAATGAGGTGAGGTAGTAACAACAACAAAAAAGGAAAGGGATCTGGGGGTAATCATATCAGATGACCTTAAGGTTAGCAAGCAATGTGAGAAGGCAGTAGGGAGGGCTGGGGGTATACTGGGATGCATAGGGAGATGCATCACTAGCAGAAAACAGGAAGTTGTTATCCCTCTGTACAGACAGTTGGTGAGACCCCATCTGGAGTACTGCATCCAGTTCTGGAGACCCCATCTCCGCAAGGACATAGACAGGATAGAGGCAGTCCAGAGGAGGGCAACTAAAATGGTGCAGGGTCTGCAAGAGAAGCCGTATGAGGATAGACTAAAGGAGCTTAATATGTATACCCTTGAGGAAAGAAGGGAGAGGGGGAACATGATATAAACTTTTAAGTACCTCAGTGGAATCAACAAAGTCCAAGAGGGTAGCATCTTTCAGAAAAAGAGACGTGCAAGAACAAGGGGACACAATTTAAAGATAGAAGGGGCGGTTCAGGGGCAATGTGAGGAAGTATTATTTCACAGAGAGGGTAGTGGATGCATGGAACAGCCTTCCTGAGGAGGTTGTGGGGTCTAAAACTGTGGGAGAATTCAAGAATGCATGGGACAGACATAAGGCAATTTTGTGGGGGTAGGAAGAAATAGGCTGTTGGTTAACTAGGATCTGCGGCCTATCCTGTAGGTAGGGAAATGGGCAGACTAGATGGGCCAAGTGGTCCTTATCTGCTGTCAAAGTCTATGTTTCTATGTAACCCCTGGAACAGCCTCCCACCACAGCTTTAGAGACCATTCACCCATCTGTGACCATGTGTGCCAGTGCAAGAGCCACACCAGCCACTCAAGGTGGTGCCTCACTATGCTGCACCATAGATGTTCATCAAGAAATGGCATAGGCCCTATCATGCCAACACATGGGTAATGCCACTTGTGGTGAGCTACCCCACTGCTAGTCCTTATTTGTAGATACAATTCTGTTTTATATATATTTTTTATGTAATTCTGTGTATATTTACATGCCACTAAATGTCAGTGTTAATTCAAGGGGACATAGAGAAAAGACTGGATTAAAAAAAAAAGAAAGGGTTAACCTTCCTTTGACCTGTAGGCCAGTGGCTTGCCAGGAATCTGACAAGCTATTGTCAAAGGCTTTGGGGATAACTGATCAAATGGGTATTTCCAATAGTTAACAGGCCAAGGGAAATAGAAAGTGTTCAGGAGATAGCCCTTTTTAACTTCAAAAAGCAGGATGCTGTGATCCAAGGTATTGCCTTTGATGAGATAAAAGGAAAAAATAGGAAACTTCCTTCTAACAGACCTGTGTGAGATTGAAATGTCAAGTGTCATAAATGTAGGCTGGGTAACATCATCAGGTGGCAGACCAATGTGTTGGGGAAGCATGAGAGTGACACCCGGTGGCCTAAAATGGAAGGGCCAGCCTCTATCCACAGACAGGTATATAAATAGCCCCAGCTCAGGGCATTTGGACACATTTTTCATCTTGACACTCTGCTTGACACACACCAGAAGCCAAACTGCTGAGACCTAGTGTGGCTGCCAAGGACTAAAGGAACTGAAAACCTTCATCCACTATTTCTGGACTTCAATTTACTGCAAATATAAAGCAGACTTTTTAGCTAACAGTTTCAGTGTGTTTCACTGTACATTTTTCCATTTTTGTTTATGTATACTGTAACCCAAATTAGTGTATGTTCTTTTTAGTTGTAACCATATTTATTTAAGTATTTTAGTAAAAGCTTTTGTTTTTCTAAAGAAATTCTGCCTGCATGAGATTGATATATCTTTGTGTGTGAATTGAGAAACAGCATTAATAATCTGTGACAACTGTTAATTGCTTAGAGGGGTCACCAATAGTAACCAAGTTGAGAAAAGGATCTGTAAAGGATCTGGAAGGATGGGGAAAATACCAAAGTCTCAGGGACAAGTCTGCAGGGATTTTGAACCAGGCTGTTGCATGTCCTGTAGGGAGATGGCAAATCAGGCTTACGCTGCTACCCCAAAGACAATATGATGCCTGGGTCTTCTTTCTTTGTGTAATAGCCAATGAAGTGTTCATATGTGGCCAAAAGACTCGAAACTGATATTGTGCCCTTAACCAGAGCTAAAGAGACACCCTGGGTCCTTGTGGCTGAGGTGCAGTTATGACCTTGGTGAGCATTCAAAAAAGATGAGGAGGGTATCCCTGTTTCTCACCTCCTGTCACAGATTGTGCTTAAGGGTGGGCACTGTGAGCTCAGTAGACCTGACCCCTGGCAGTGACTTTGTGACACCACTATTCACCACCTCCTTGCATTCCAATTTTAGTTTGACTTTTAGTGGGTTTTAACCAACTGTATGCATTTACATGCCTTTGCTGTAACAAGTAAACCTGATCTATTTGTATCTACTGGACTAAACTGAGGTTGTGTGGCTGAGGAAACATTTCTTGGTAGGCACAAGGTGGAGAAGATAAACCCATCTACGTCTTGATATTAAATAGCCCTTGACAGCCTTCCCTCTGGAGGCCTGAGAGAGCCTTCTTCTCCAGACTGCTAAATCACCTCAGTCAGAGGACGTCAGCATCCTTCTGTGGGTGCTTGGATCCAGCAAAGATAACCACCCTTCTTGGTTCTTTGGTTGATGACAGTGTTGCCCTCCCAGAGATTCTGTGAGAATGCCTTTCTACAGGAATTGGTATTTTTATGTCAAGATAATTTTCTTAGGATGGCACATTTCAGCTGTTTCTATAGTATTCATATATTGTAATGACTGTATTATTTAATTGTGTTTTCAGGTACACATAAAAAACAAAATTGTTTGTGTTATGCATAAAGGGCTTGCTACTAATGTGAAACAACTGTAGTTATTCCACAAGATTAAAAATTGATAAGCACTGAAAACATCTCCTTACATAAATATTGATCTGCAGGAAAATCAATACTCTGCATCAGCTAAGAATGTTAAATTTATTACCAGTGATTCATTTTATAATGCTTTTAAAACATCCCCATACCTATACAAATGTATGCCATTATAAATGTGAGTAATCTCAAAAATCATGCTTCAAAACCACAAATGCAAATTATAACTGTAGGCTTGCCTGCCTCTGCTTACTTTATCTGATTTAAAACATCTGCCTCTAAAATTAACTTTATTCAGTTATTTCTTTGTTGATAGTTTAGTAGTACAAAACATGTTAGCATCATAGTTGTTTAATCTAGATAAGTAAAATAAAAAGACTAAAGCAGCCCCACTGATTCAAGAGAAAATCATAATTTAAAATAGCTGCATCTAAATTATAAGCACCTTGACTGCTATGTACAATTAGGGCTGTCATAAATGTTTGCAAGGAAACAGCACACTCTTACTATAAACAAGATAGCTCAAAATAGTACTGCAGCATGGTGAAGTTGATGTAGAGGAGGGTACCTGAGTAAAAATAATGAGTCACCCATCATGTGGGTTCCAACACTAATGGAAATTTAGTAAAGGTCAAACGTTTCCAGAGGGGTGAACTGTTTTGTAACCTGATGTATTATTATTTCATGAAAACATGACCATAGATAATGTTACATATGAAGACAATAGCTATGCTACATATGAGGATTCTAAGAAAAAAATTACTCACTTTAGTAATATTGTTTTTTCCAAGGTATTCTTCAATATGCTTGACAAGTGCTATATGCCAGCTGGGTTCAACTGCCCCGGAGGTGGAATCAATGCTAATGATTTTTGGCATCAGCCAATCAGAGAGCAGGAGAGGAAGTGCTGCCTGTAGCTAGAGTGGGAGGTCAGTCAGATTCATTTTGAAGCTAAAGGGCAAAAGGCCCCACAACTTATGAAAAACTCTTAAACTATAGGAACAAGAACAATACATGAAAACTATAAAACACCCAGAACTATAAAGCTCTAAGGTATTTAGTCCAAACAGTTAACATTTGGTCAAAGTATGGACTGCAGAACTACTCAGTCAGGTTACATAGGGGAGGATGAGTGGGAGGTCAAGCATAATAAAGAATAATGTACCTTGAAAGAAACAATATTACTATGGTGAGTAATTTTTTCTTCTCACCCCAGGAATTCTTCAGTATGCTTGACAAGTGCAGACTACAAAGCAGTACAGTAGGGAGGCAGGTACAGAACCTGCTTTGGAAACAGATTCTGCAGGACTGCAGTGCCAGATTTGGCATATGATCTGGACTTTACATCCAAACAGTAGTGTTTTGTGAAAGTGTGTACAGTCTTCCAGGTAGCTGCTTTACAGATATCCAGCAAGGGGATGCCCCTAACAGCTGCCACTGAAACTGCAGTGCCCATAATGGAGTGGGCCCTGAGGCCTTGAGGTGGCTGCTTGCCACTTTTGTTGTAACAGAACTGAATGCAAGAAACTATCCAGTGAGAGGCATCCTTCTTAGAGGCTGGCTTGCCCTTGCCTACCTCACCATAGGTGAGGAAGAGCTGAGTATGCAAAGTCCTGAGCTGCTTGGTGTGCTCCAGGTAGTTGCCAGTGCCCTTTTCACATCCAAACTATGTAGCTTTTGCTCACCAGGAGTGAAGTTGTCTGTGAAGAAGACAAGGAGTGTTATGGACTGGTTCAGGTGGAATTCTGACACTGCTTTGGGGATGAATTTCCTATTTGTTCTGAGAACTACTTTATCTTTGTGGGAGATAATGTAGTTAGGTTCAGTGCAGAGTGCCTGCAGCTCTGAAATCCTTCTGGCTGTGGTGAGTGCCACCGAAAAGTTCTTCAAATGATGTATTTTAGTTCTGCTGTAGCCATAGGATCAAAATGTGGCTTCATGAGTTTAGCTATGCAGAGATTCAAGTCCCAGCAAGGGATAGGTTCCCTAAGTGGGGGATGAAGGTGTGACAGGCCCTTAAAAAAATTCTTAAAAATGGAATGAGAAATTTATAGCTTTCTCTTTGCCAGTAGAAATGTAGGCTGAAATGGCTGCTAGATGAACTTTCAGGGATGAGGTACTTAGGCCTGAGGTCTGTAGGTGCACCAAGTAGTCAAGCACTGAAGATAGAGTAGTTTTTTAGTGGATGAATGTGCCTGTTCTTGCACCACCGGGAAAATATTTTCCATTTGGATGCATAGGTCTTTTTAGCACCAGGTATCTTAGCCAGACAAAGGATCCTTAGGCCTTTTTCTGAATACTGAGAGTCTGTATACTCTAGCTCTTCACGTACCAGACTTTGAGGTGAAGGGACTCTATGCTGGGGTACGTTATCCCCATCTGAGATAGAGTCAGGAGACTGTGGCTCAAAGGCAGTCAAATTGGTTGCTTGACTGACAGGGCCAGGAGCAGGGAATACCAAGGTTGTCTTGCCCAGTCTGGTGCCACCAGAATCATTGTGGCAGACTGAGTTCTGAGATTCATGAGGACCATGAGAATCAAGGGAAAAGGACAGAAGGTGTACAGGTACTTCCCTGTCCAGTCCAGGTTTAGGGAATCCACTGGTACTGTATCTAGAGCTGGAGGCCTGCAGCAGTACAGGGGTAGTTGGTGAGTGAGGCTGGAGGCAAGGAGGTCTAACTCTGGAGTTTCCCCCCCTCCTGAAAACTATGGCTGATACTTGTCTGTAGGCCCACTCATGGTGGCCCTGACTGATGCGGCTCAGAGCATCTGCCAGCACATTGTCCTTGCCTGGCAGGTGAATGGCTGAAAGTGATATTTCCAGGAAGTAGACCAGAGACCAAATCTTCATGGTCTCTGAGCAAAGGTTTGTAAACATTGTGCCCACCTTCTTGTTGATGTAAAACATTGCTGTGTTGCTGTCTGTTCTGATCTAGACAGACTGACCTTTTAGATGAGGGGCAAAGGCTTTCATTGCCAAATAAACAGCTTTGAGTTCGAGGAGGTTTATGTGGTAAGTGGACTCCTTGGGGGACCACATGCTGCTTATGGACCGATCTGCCAGGTGTGCCCCCCCATCCCATCCTAGAAGGATCCTCTGTAGTGAGTACTCTGGAAGGCTCCCTCTTCTGGAAGGGAATTCCTTCCCTGAGATTTTCTAAGTATTTCCACCAGTCTAGGGCCTGCAGCAGAGTCCTTGTGACTAGCATGAGCTTTGACATAGAATCTTTTTTCTGGGACCAGTGATTCCTAAGGCGATATTGAATGTCCCTCATTTGAAATCTGATGCCTGATACCACAGCTGTGGTAAAAGCCATGTGGCATAGAAGTCTCAGGAAGTGTCTGGCTGGTCTTGGCTGGGCAAGAATGAAAGAAGTTGCTAAATTCTGAAGGTTGTGAGCCCTGTTGAGAGGGAGTAGGGCCTTTCCCTTCTGTGTGTCCAGTTCCACCCCAATGAATTCCAGTAACTGCACTGGATTGAAGCCTAAGGACTTCAGGGTACTCTGAGTTAGGCTGAGAGAGTTTCTTACCTCCTGTGCAGACTTGCCCACTATTAGCCAGTCATTCAGGTAGGGGAAGACAAATACCTGTTGTCTCCAGATTTGGGCTGCCACTACTGCCAGGCACTTTGTGAAGACCCTGGGTGCTGAAGGAAGGCCAAAGGGCAGTGTTGCAAACTGATAATGGCCTGAAGTCAGTTTGAACCAGAGGAATTTTCTGTGGGACTGCCTGACTGGAATGTGGAAATAGACATCCTTTAGGTCTAGGGGAGCTAGCTAGTCCCCCTCTTGCAGGGATGGAATCACCACAGCTGGAGTGACCATCTTGAATTTGGGATTGAGCATATGTTTGTTCATGAACCTGAGGTCTAAAATGGGTTGCCAATCCCCAGTTTTTTTCTGGGTTAGAAAATACCTGGAGTAGAGACCCTTTCCCCATTGGTGGAAAGGAACTCTTTCCACTGCTTTTGCAGACAGAAGGGACTTTACTTATAATTCCAGCAGAAGTTTCCTTGGGGGTATTAGAGATTTTAATGACTTCTGACCCTGTTGATTGGGAAATTACTTGAACTGCAGGGTAAGTCCCTGACCCACTACCTTGATCACCCACTTGTCTGCAATGACAATGTGCCAGTGGTGGAGGTCGTGGGTCAGCCTTCCTCCTACTGGGGAGGGTAGGTGACCTAACTTTTTCAATCAGAAGATTTGCTTAGATGGAGTACTTAAGGGAGGCAAGGGACCAGTCCATCTCTGACCTCTCCTTCCTCTTCCCCTGAAGGAATCTCTCATCTGAGAGTATTCCAGGGGCATAAGCATTGGCATAGGGCATAAGGCCCTGGGGTGGTCACGTCTGCCTCTGTTTCCTCTGCTCTGAGATCTCTGGGAAGTAGAGGCTTTTCCTTTTGCAGCATTACTTTAATAGGTGGTTTTGCATTCCTCCACCTTTTCATGTGAGCATCTGTTTTGTCACCAATCAGAGACTTATTCTCACAGGGGAAATCCATAGCTTTAGTCCAAGTGCCCTGCGAGAGGTTGGTTGTTCTTAGCCAGGCATAGCATCTAAGGAGGTATACCAACCAAACAATGAAACCCTTACAGTGAAGACCATTACAGCAACAGAAATTGACAGGTCACTGTAATGGTTCCCACTGACACCGGCACTGCGTCTCCTGATGTTTCATCCCTTCCCCGAAACAACTCTGACTCGGAGTTGGTCAATAAAATACTGAGGAGTGGGGGGGCAGAGCCCCCACATTGGGGGTTTGGGTGGCACAGCCCCCCGGAGGAAACACACGGGAAAACTGACAACACAATGACGACACTCAGCATTGTGTCTGTCAATGTAGGGGGTGTCGGTGACTTTGGTGTTGCTGTGTCTTGGTAGATCTGTCTAAGGGAGATGACCTGGGCTATGGCTCTGGAAGCAGTGGCATTAGTGTCCATTGCCATGTGAAACTGGTACACTGTAGCCTCTAGGGCAGTTTTTACAGTTTCTGCCAGGTCCTGGGTTACCTTGTCTGGAGCTTGCTGGCTGGTAGCTAGCATAGAGTTCCAGAGAGCTTTCTGATATTGAGCTGCAATGGCCATATAAGTAGATAGGTGAAGCAGCAGAGAGGCTGTTGTGTAAGATTTTTTACCCATCGACTCCAGCTTTCTAGATTCCTTTTCAGGGGGCTGTGAAGATATAGGCACTTTAGCTTTGTCACAAGCAGCAGCCTGAACCATTCTTTCATGGTCAGGGTGCATATAGAGAAAGTCAGCATTATCTCTCCCCAGTTGGTACTTTTTTTCAATTTTCTTGTCCACTCCAGAAATGGAAGTGGGATTCTCAAGTATTTTAAAAGTTGCTCTGTGAAGAGATTTATGTATGGGCAAAAGCAACTTTTTAGAGGGAGGAAGACCCATCATATCTAAAAAGTCTTCCTCCTCCTCCTGGTCAGTGGTCTCTTGAATAGTGAGATCCAGAGTGTCTACCATATGCTGAATGAAGGTATAGTGAGATGAAAAATCCTTCTGGCCATTAGAGGGAGAGCCAAACTCTTGACCAGGGGATACATCAGCTTCTAAAGGTTCACCCTCTGGTAGATCATCATCACCCTCATAGTAAAAACCCAAGGTCTGAAGTGTGAGGAGTAGTAGAGTCAGGAGGGGCATTAAAGAGATTGCCCATAGCCAATATAGTCTGGTATAAATGCCAAGCCTTAACCATTTCTTCATCAGAGAGTGTATCTTTTTGTGTCACTGGAATCTCCCTTTGCCTTTCAGCAGGAGGGGCAGTGATGTTTTTCTTTTTTCTTTTTTTTTTTTGCAGGCACTGAATTAGGAACCTGCTCATTATGTCTCTTGTTGGCTTCATCAGAATTATTTCTATGGAGTCCTTATTGGACTTTTCTTTAGATTTATGAGAAGATGACCTCTCTTCAGGGTTTTTATTAGAGGGGGAGGCAGACCAAGAAACCATAATTTCCAATCTTTTGGCTCTTTTTTAACTGTTTTAGAACAAAATTTTGAGCAAAGTTCGCAGTTATGGCCTGGACCTAAACAACATAAACAAAGATCGTGGCTGTCTGCCTTGGCCACTATTTTAGCACACTTAATGAAATTTTTAAAACCAGTAGGTCCAGTTTTCTTTTTATTTATTTATTTAAGTTGCTAACCGGGAGAGGCACACTAAGCCAAGGCTTGATTCCAGGTGCAACCTGGGGGAAGGGGTAAAGGGAGTACAATACATACATAAGTGTGAAGCAGGCAGAATAACAGGTGTAGTTGCAGGCAGGTTACAATAAGCCTGAGTAAAAAATAGAAATACACAATTGCAGCATTACAGTATTACAGTATTACATCAAGGCAGGCAGGTTACAGATATCAGCCAATACTAACAATGAATGGAAAGAACGTACAAACTTGAAATAAAAACTGAGAATCAAGTGCAAAGTATACTTCACAAGCTAGGTAATGGTAGAAGGATTTAACAAAATAACTTAATTAAAGCATTACATAAATAACTTAAATTAAAGCATAACATAATTATTTACAAAAATGGGGAAATAATAGGGGAATACACATGGTAGATGCTGGGAGAGGAGAAACAAAAGAAGGAGTTGGAACATAGGCAGGCTAGGGAGTTTAGTGATATGACAGGAGAATTAGAAATTGCCAAGATGTGACAGGGCAAAAGAAGGTTAGTCAGGAGGGTGGCAGGAGCAGGGGGCATGGGGGTACAGTACAGTGAACGTTTAATGATTTTTAGTGAGGGTAGTGAATGGAGAGAGGAGGGAAGGGTATTCCATAGATATGGGAAGAAGAAGGAGAAAGCAGCCATACCAGAGTTTGAGAGGGTGTAGGGGAGGGCGAAACATTGAGGATCATGTGAACAGAGGGATTAGGCTGTGAGGGGGAGGAGGATAAGAGCGAGGCAAGGTGGGGTGAAGCAATCCGAACCAGAATTTAGCACAGATGATAGAGATGTGGTGGCTTGGGCAAGAGGAAAGGGAAGAGAGAGATAGTGAGGAGTAAAGGGAGCAATGGTGAGTCCTAAAGGGAACATTTAAGGTGAAGTGACAGAAAGCATTAAAAAGAACATCCAGTCTAGAAAAGGAGAATGCTGAAGCAGACCCATAAACAACATCTGGGTAATCGAATAGAGGGAGAATTGTTTTAATAAGGAGCATCTGGCGAACCTGGAAGGAGAGGGCATCTTTGTTTCTGTGGACCGCACCAAGTTTAGGGCGGAGCTTTGAATGCATGTGGTTGACATGACTTGAGAAGTCAAGGTGGTTTTAGGTCTATCTGATATGCCAGTTTATCAGGACCTCAGAATTACTGTATATTCCCAAAAGGGAAAAATAAATAGAAATCGGTTGGTTCTCAAGCGCTATGGAACCATGTACAGGTTACAAAAGCACTAAAAAATAAAGAGTTTGCAGTTTAAAATCTCGGTTCTGACAAAAAATAAGGAACCATGAATAACATAAAGTAAAAGAAATAAGAAGCACTTTATTTAGTTCAAAAGCGCTAAAATTTTACCTCAGAAAAAGAACAGGAACTGCGATAGGAAGCAGTGATATAAAGAGAATTTGAAGGACCCACAAAAAAAAGCTAAAATAAAGAAAAATACCTCAAAAAAACACTAAAGGCAGCACTAAAATAAATACTTTACTGATTTATAAAGAAACAAACTTCTTCAAGCAAAGTTGTGAAGAAAGGACTCCAGGGCAGTGTTGTCTACATAGCGGAGAAATAAATCTTACTGACCTCCCACTCTAGCTACAGGCAGCACTTCCTCTCTTACTCTCTGATTGGCTGATTCCAAAAATCATTAGCATTGACTCCACCTCTGGGGCAGCTGAACCCAGGTGGCATACTGCACTTGTCAAGCATACTGAAGAATTCCTGGGGTGAGAAAGTACTGGCCTCAGGATGTTCCTTCACTTTTTCTCTGGTGCTTCACATTTAGATCTAAATATTGTAGGTATTGGAAATCCCAGTGGTCAGCTTACACAGTCAGAGCTACTGCAGCACAAGCCATTAGATTTTGAAATGTAAATTTTTATAGTTTGTTTATTTCACCCTCCAAAAGAAAATAGAATGACATGAGTCAAGGACTAAAGAGTAGCAAGAAGAACACAATGAAATGTGAAGCACGAAGTGCTAGTGGAGGCATAAAGATCTTCCTGTGGTGAAACTAATATATATTCTATGAGGATTTGCATTTAAATAGATTCATAAGGAGTATTGTATTGAATCATCAAGTAAATTAACAGGAGAATCAGAAAAACAACACTGTGTATGAGGGCCTGAGGAATTGGCATTTTGGCTTCGAAACTGTTGCCCAGAATTTTTGGTGTGAATTTTGAAAAATAAAAAACAGCTGCTTTTAAGCTAAATAAGAATACTTTGTATGAGTGGAGTTTATCCTATGTTATGAAATTGTTGTCTTATTGAATGTTGCTATATAGGATGACCCAATTATGTAAGTTTCAAGACATAAGAAGGGCAATCTAAAGCAATATTCAGTGACTACTGCAGCACAAGCCCTTAGATTTTGAAATGCAAATTTTTATAGTTTGTTTATTTCACTCACAGTGTATTTATAAAACAATACATAAAGGGATCACAGAATAAGACAGATGCCACTTATAAGGTGTCATGATATTAAGATAGTACTCCTGTGGTACAACACAACCAATTAGAGGTATAGAGTCAGAGTGGATAGCCAAACATGCCCACAAAACAATCCCTGTTTTTAAATTAGTTTTTGCATCTAAAATGTTTCAGGCATGGGTATTGTTGCCGTTCAAATATTTTATTAAACCACAGGTAAAAATAGTTACAGAGCAGAATATCATATGACAAAACACAGTGGTAACAACATTATGAATGAAAATTAAGGCTGGCCTGGTGACACTGAGGGTTGAGGCATTGGACGCCACACCTCGCGCCATGCCAGCGACCAGGATTCGGGAAAGAGCCAGGGTCATCAGAGGCCATCGGGGGAAGAAGAGGATGTGAGAAAGCTGCTGGCAGGCAGCAGTCCACCTTGGGAGGAGGTATCCGGCTCTCTCGGAGCTTGGCCACCCTCTGGTGGAGGCCAGAGGGACAGTACCATGAGAGAGCTTAGACATACAGTAGGTCGACAAGGAGGGTTGAGGGGACCCGGTCTGGAGCTGCGGCACACATGTGCATCTCCACATGCATGCACCACCACTTCTGGGGGGGTCCCAGGGTAGTTCACGGGATAAAATGGAGGAAACAGTGGAGGCCAGCATGGATGATGCCCCCGGACCGACTCCAAGGATCTGCCAGGGCGCGCATGGCACTAGAAGCCCCTGAAAGACCCCGAGCTTGCTAGGCATGGTGGACGATGAGGTCAACCTGCCACTAGGAGGATAAAAATAATTAACAAAAAAAAAGGAATGAAAACCCATACACAATCATTTGAACAGGAAAGACACCCTGGGTGCATGGGATACTCCATTAAGTAAAATCTATTTGATACCATGAATCTATACTGAGATGGACAATACATTATATATTCCAATCAGATTGCATCATCAGGTAAATCAGCTAAAAACTTAATCCAAACTATATACAGTAAATCTAGGCAAGAGACAACAATAGAGTAGTAGTATCGGACGTGATACAGAGATCCAAATGGAGAAAAGCTGGGCAAGGCCGTGCTTTTAGAGAATGCGTATGTTGTACAACTAGTTATCCGACATTAGCTAGCCCCCCCCCCACAGTATAGGTTAGATGTCAGAAAGGGTCCCCAACGTTTATTGAATCGAGCCACTAACCCAGCAGCCATGTGGGACATCCTTTTATATGTGTCTACTTGTCCCAAACTGGCAAGCCACTTTTGAATGGATGGGCAGTAAGTGGTGCACCATCTAACCAATATAAGGCATTTAGCAGCACCACTGTGGCCCACTGAGCCATCAGGTGAGCCTTGGGTATGGATTACGGACAGCATCACAGGAGAAGTAGGGGGTGTCAGTTTGAATGTCTTGGCCTGTTATGAATTGACATAGCCTAGTGACCTTCAACCAGTAGGGTTGTATCAAGGGGCATGACCATAGGATGTGCAGCAGCTGAGCCCCTGTTTGGCCATATCTCTAGCAGCAATCATTAGACATGAGACCCAGTTGTTTCAGTTTGGCGGGGCATAGTACCAGCGTAGGAGGGTCTTGTTCATGATAAGATTACTTCTGCCATTTCTGCAATTCTGGTGTATTCTGAATCATACCATGGACATAAGGGAAAGGGAACATTGTTTAACCAGGAGTAGCATATTAAGCTGAAGCTTGTTTTCAGATGCAACCTGGGAGCACAAGAAAGTTAAGTGACTTGCTCAGGATCACACAGTATGCACCTAGGTGGCTGTGGCATTCAAACCCAGGCCTCCAGATCTGCAGCTCAGAGGCTTAACCCACTGCACTATACTGCCTCTTAGGTGAACAGCCAATGAAATAGTCAGGCTGGCAGTTTACCACCGTTGTAAATCCTCTGATAACCAACTGCTGTTGATGAGTATCTCCTCTATAACATCTGCAGCACAGGAATAAATACATTAAAAAAAAAATACAAAGCAACCTCTTTAATATTTTTATTTTATTATAGTAAAAAAATTAACCTTGGTATAATCGCAATAAGCTACTCTGAGGATGTGGGTTACCGGTGGATTTACCATGGCTGGCGAGGATTTTTCCCACTCGGCTGTGCTTCATGGGCAAACCACTCCAGCCGTGGTAAATCCCCTGATAACCAACACCCCCTCATGGCTTATTGCTTAACCATGCATGGGCCCATAGCCTTTCAGATATAGAGATGAGCAACACTTTTTCCCAGCTAAGCCTAGCTTGGGTAATAGGATCTGGGTGGGAGGGAATCTCTGATACTACTGTAGATCTTGCTAGCTCACCCATCCTGCAATGTGAACTACTTAGCTATAGGGGAAGCTACATCCTTAAAACCAGGAGCCTGAGATGCTTTACCTTGTTGGAGGCTTACATCCCTGACCTGTGGATAGTACCAACAATGAGTCTGTAGCAACTGGTATCTTGCTCTGAGAGCTGCGAAAGAGTCCATTGCCAGAGAGCCTGGGATAAGGAGATCTCGGAGGAGCCAGATGCCTTGTGCCTTCAAGAGCATCCAGTATAAGGGTGCCCCACTGATAGTGAAACCTGGGTTTTGCCACAGTGGGATGGTAGCCCAGGGGTGGTGGATTTAGACAGTAGTTTATGCACTTTTTGCTAATAAGTGATAGAGATCATCATTGAGGGGTTAAGGCTCAGGGAGGGGAGCTTATGTATGTAGAGAAGCACCACTGGGGTTGGAGAACCAGTCAAGGTGGTTCCCATCTGTATCCATATCGGTGATTGCAGGGAGGGGATCTTGAACCACTTAATGGTTTAGGCAGTGATGAAAGCTAGATGGTATTTGTAGACTCAAGGTAACCCCACCTCCTCTACTCCAGTGTTGTCAGAGTTTCAACTTGCTGAAGCGAGACTGTTTACCCTCCCATAGAAAATGGCCTATGAGGGAGTCCAGTTTCTGAAACCATGAAGTGGAGATTTGGATAGGCAAGTGTGCTCGAAGATGTAATATTTTTGGTGCCAGCATCATCCGGTTGCTTCAATTTTGCTGACCAATGACAGCTGCAGCACTCTTCACATGTCCAAATCTGAACGAGAGGATTGTAGGAGCTCCTGAAAGTTTAATTTGGTTGTCTGGGACATGTCCTGCTGGAGCTTAATCCCTAAGTAAGTGATGCCCCCCTGGACCTACTTTAGACCTAGGTTCCTAAAGGCTTTAGCCAAACATAACTTATTGAGGGGGAAGGACCTCTGTTTTGGATTGATTAATTCCCAACCCTGAGACTTTAATGAATGCTGCCAAGAGAGGAAGCACATGGTCTGCTGCTTGGTGGGCTTGGGAAAATATGCAGGTCAACTGCATGTAGGAAAGTTTTGAAACTGTTGGTGCCAAATTGTATGTCCGGCATTGCAGTGTGCTCCCAGAGGGCAATTGCTAAGGGTTCGATGGTGAGGACGAAGGGCAGTGGGAAGAGGGGGCAACCCTGCCTCGTGCCTTTCTGGGGGGGAGGGGTCGGATTTGAACCTGTTTGTAAGGACCGAGGCCCTAGGGGAACAGTAAATGAGTTTCAGCTATCCATAGTACATGTTGCCAACTCCCATTACTTGTAACACCACCATCAGAAAAGGCCATTCGACAGAGTTGAAGGCCTTTTTGAACTCAACCGCCACAGCTGCACTTGGGGAGAGCATATTTTGGCACTGATGTATGATATTACACAAGGATCATAGGTGTTCAGACCCAAGATGCCCCTTGATAAATCCAACTTGTGACATTTCAGGCCTGGAAATAACTTTGAAAAGGCCACAGTGCTGTAGTCCTCGCTGTAAATTGTTTGGTGTCCAGATTTTTCTGCGGCAACTTGGGTTTAAATTCTGCAGCAAGTTCCCCTGTTGCCGCAGAACTTCTGCAGCATTTATATTTTATTTTATTTGTTTAGTGATTCAGAAAAGACCTTTGAGTGCAAGCTCTTTTACAAAGGTTCCACGTCATAGATTGCAAAACAAAAGAACAACAGGAGAAAGCAAAGGTACATTACAATGAATGATACAGCTTGGATTCAGAACTTACAGAAAAACTCAAAACATAGGTACAAGTTAAAATAAAAATAAAAACACTTTATGGGGGGAATAAGCAGCCACAGAGTACCTTGTCAGTAGTTCAGAGGGACGGGGATAGCTGGCAGTGGGCTAAAGAAAGGAGGCACGAGAGAGGTATTTAATGCAGTGGAGGTGAAGGGTGGGGGAAGAAGGGTGATAAGGTATAGGGATAAATGGTGGGGTGAGGGGAGGCTGAGTGGAGAAGATATGCTAAAGTAAATGGTGCGGTGTGAGGGGACATTAGTTTCTTATTTCTTTGGAAATTCTGCGGCAGCAGTTGGGGGCTTCGGTAGCAGTCAGCAACCATGCCTCCAAGCACCCAGGTTGTGGAGAAATGTTAGTTTTTGAGCTGGGGCCTGCAGACCAGAGCAGGTTGTCAATTAACTCCTGAGTTCTTAGTATTAGAAAGTAAAAAAATCCACCCCAGCCATCTCAGTCCCATCCCCCACCACAGCCAGAGAGTCCTCAGGGCCACCAGATTTGACTGAGCAGTATTTTTAGCAGCTACCATACTGCACAGTGATGTTCATCCTTCTAGTTTTACCACTAGGCCAGAATGCCAGTTTTTCATTCCAGTAGCGCTTTGTGCAGCTGTGCTTAAAGCTCTTCTGGAACATGAAACCAGAATTCAGGCCCGGCAGTGAAATTAAAAGGATTAGGATTGCAGCACAGTATGGGACCTGATAAAAATATTTCTGCTTCAAATAAAGGGACTCAAGGAGATTTTCAGTGTGTGGTAGGGAGGGTAGTGGGGCTGAGCTGGGTGGGGGGAGGGATTTACCTGTTTTGGTTTTTAAGGTAAAGCACTAGCAGACAAACTAATGTTCAGGGGCTGTTCCAAAATGCTTTTCAGATTTTTGTTTTTAAATTCCACAGAATTCCAAAAAGCATTCTGCGGAATTTAATATAAACCACAGAATAGTTTTCCGGGGTTTATATGATCCATGGAATAACCACAGTTTATATAATCCCTGGAATAATTTTCCTTGGTCAGAGTCAATGTAAACTGCAGATTGTTTTACTCACAGTTTATACTGACTCTTCATTTTTTTTTATTATGCTTTATCGCCTCAGCCTCCATCCCCCATTGGTCTGATCTATATTCGCTCAGCCCTGCCACACACTCCGGGACTTACCTAACTCCCAAATACCCTCAGCCTCCCCACCCTCGGAGACTGAACAGTACAACAGGAGTGAGAGCCCAGTCAGTGGTGCAGGGTCTGCAATGTGGGAGCGGACGGCATCGTGTGGCAGTGGAGCCTCCATTTTCCCATTTTCTCCCTGGGAGGCATGTCATGCAATGATGTTGGGGCAGCATGCCCGAACGTCTGACGTGCCTTCCAAATGTAGTCACTCCTAGCTGTCTTACCCCAGACTACCACAAGGTATTACCTGAACACCGGTGACTTCCCCACCCTCTCCCCCCAAAGTAGGAGAGCAGTCCATAGGATGCTCGATCTTCCTCCCCCAAGACAGCCATCCAGCTTCCCAGACTCATTCCCAAACCTGGGTCATCAGCATCGCGAGTGGTACTGCTGCGCCAGCCAGACAGCTAAATACTGACTCTTCCGTATAAACTGTGGAATAATATCCTGCATTTCATGTAAACCTCGGAATAATATTCCGCAGTTCATGTAAACCACAGAATAATATTCCGCAGTTCACGTAAACTGCAGAAAAATATTCCTCAGCTCATGTAAACTGCTGAATAATATTCCACAGTTCATGTAAACCACGGAATAATATTCAGCAGATTTTCTGCAATTTACATTAAATTCCATGGCAATCTCCACAGCTGCAGAATCACGGAAAAATAAGGGCCTTGATCACAGCTACTTGTGCATGCCATAAAATTATTAAGTGTGCCCCTTCTCAAAAACCTGCCTTCATTTTCATCATTTATTACCTAGTTTTGGTGGCCACAAACCAACTGTACAATACTTATTATAGTATCTTGAAGTTCAATGTATCTGGGAGGCAACTGGCATCAGTGGGCAAGCTGAGTCATTTGGAGTTATAAGGTGTAGTAACTGTCACTAGATGGTCTAGACTAAATATACAAAATTGGCCAGAGGGGAGGGAAATAGTTAGGAAGCTATTGACCCTGAGAAACGGACAATTATTACCTGACAATAGTTATACTGCCCAAAGCGGAAGACTGAGGGCAATATGACTATTGGAAGGCAATAATTCATCCCAAGCGGTCTGTATTTCCCCACCCCGAGGGGAGAGGAATCTCCCAGGGTGCAAATTAATAAGGGAAGCAAGAGGGTAGAATTGAACATACATATAAACATACGAACATACGAAGAAGCCAGCAGAAGAAGGCCATTTGGTCTATCAAATCTGCTCATTTAGCAGGGTCCATAGCTTGAGCTAATGTCCCTGCCCTCCCCCCACTTCTCCCATCCTCCCTACCCATGATCCTTATTTTCCCACCATGCCTATCCTAGCCTGTCTTAAAGCTGTCCACTGTCTTCAACGAGATGACCTCTCCTGGCAGTGCATTCCAAGTGTTCACCACCCTCTCTGTGAAGAAGTGCTTCCTGACCTCCATCCTAAATCTCCCACCCTCCAGCTTAAGACTGTGCCCCCAAGTGTTATGGATGCCACTCAGCTTAAAGAGACTCTCCTTATCAACCTTATTTATCCCTTTCAAGTACTTGAAGGTCCCAATCATGTCCTCTCTCTCTCTCTCTCTCCTGTCTTCCTGTCTTACAGACTCCTGACCGGTGCATCCCTCCACACCCATACTTGCCTGTGCTATTCCACCGCCAACCTGCTCACCTTGGAGGAGTGCCTGCACTACCAAACCTGTTTACTTCCCAAAAAATCCTGCTAGGACTCTCCCCCCCCCCCAGGGTCATCGCGTCCCTGCAGCTTGTATCCCCATCCATTGCCACCCAGCCTGAAGTCAGGCCACCTTCTGGTGCCCCGTACCAAGACCTCCCTAGCCCAAAGGTCCCTCCACTACTGTGTCCCCACATGGTTCAACTCCTTCCCGCTCTCTGTCACTAAGTCTACCAAAATTGGTCCCTTTAAAGTCGCTCTCCATAACCACCTCTTTTGCGCCCAAAGCTGTAGTTGCCCTTAATCAACCTAATGTTGGGGTCCCTCCCTGTTTCTTGCCCATAGCCTTGACAATGTCCGTTGGACTGCTTTCCCCCCTTTTTTTTGCTCTTTTCTTCACCCCTTCCCAGCCACCCACCCTTACTCTTAGATACTTCCCCGGTATGACCAGGGTTGTGACTTCTACTATTGTTATACTTTATATGATTGATATTTACTGCATGTAACTTTATCCCATAAACTACTGTTATATTGTGTTCTTTTTGATGTCTGTATTGCACCTGTATGTTACCACTTTGTATCTCACACTGTAACCATGTCTACCCTCCCTGCGACGAGAAGCCTTTGTAAATGAGTTCCTGACTCAAAGGTTGTAATTCTGACTTTCAAAAATAAATAAATAAATAAATAAAACAAAGACTCCCTGAACCTACTTTATACTACCTCAACCTCCTCCCCAGGGAAGGGGAACGTGAGCGAGAGATTTAAAAGGAGGAGGAGGAGGGGAAAAAGGGGTTTAACAAGCAGAGTGGTGGTAAAATCTGGAAGGCCACGTGTGAATGTTAGAAGTCTAGAAAATAAGATTCTGGACCTAGAGGCCATTATAGCAGAGGCCAGCCTGGATACTGTGGCCAATACCAAGTTATAGTGCATTGAAAATCATGACTGGGACATGTCCATATGAGGGGAGAAGGAAAGGAGTGGGTGTGTTGCTTTATGTGAAGCAAAGCATAAAAGCGACAGAGGTACAGGGAATACAGGAGGGCTAGAGGTACTGTGAATCACCCTTGAGAAGGGGAACAGAGCCACTGTTCACATAAGCATCATCTATGGACCACCAGCATAGGAGGAGGAGTTAGATAAGGTACTGTTTGAAGCCGATGGCAGAAAACAGAGAGGTGCTGCTGGTGGGGAATTTCAATCTGCCGGCTGTAGATTGGAGCCTCCCAGCAGCAACTTCAACTAGAAGTAGGAATGTCCTAGACTCCCTGCAGGCAACTAGTCAGCAAACCCACTCGTAATGGGGCAATATTGCACCTGGTACTCACTAAGAAGGACAACGTTGCATATGTCAAGCTGGGTGACCACCTGGGGACCAGTGATCACTGTACAGTGTGGTTAAGTATAAGGATGACTGCAGAATCAAACCACACAAGGTGAGGATCCTGGACTTCAGGAGGTCAGATTTTATAAAGATGGCCTAATGCCTCAGGAATGATCTGTCAAGGGGGGGATGACTTGGGTGGGGTGGAGGAACAGTGGGCACAGCTAAAAGTGAGCGTAGTGAAAGCAAAAAACCTTTGCATCAAGCAAGTGAGCAAAAGCAAAAGAAAAAAGAGACCGCTGTGGTTTTCAAAAGAGGTAGCCAAAAAGGTAACGCTAAAAGGGTAGAATTCAGGGTATGCACTCCCTACGGCTACAATTTTACCTTGATCGACACTACAGCAACAACAGTGACAGGTTGCTGAAGTGTCGGCACGGGACCCCAGCACTGCTTTCTGAATCAACTGTGGCTCGGAGTTCATTAGTTCAGTTATGGGAGGTGCGGGGGCAGAGCACCCCACATGAGGGGGTTCTGGGGTCAAATACCCCCACAAAGAAAACACAGTCCGAAGTGACTGCCTTTATGCCGACCGTAAAACCGGTCGACATAAAGCAGGTTGCTGTGCAGTCAGTCAACAACAAATTTGTCGACTGACTGTCATGGATCCAGAATTCAGGAGGTATAAGGAGACGCTGAGGGAGGAGGATAGGAAAGTGTATCAGGGGAAACAGAGAGAAGCAGGAAGAGCACTAAGGAGTGCAAAGGCACAAACTGAAGAGAGAATAGACCAAGTGAAAATGAAAGAGGATGAGACATTCTATAGGTATGTAAATGAAAAGAGAAAACAGAAATATAGAATCTGATGGCAGATAAGGGCCTTGGCCTGCCCAGTCTGCCCATATTATTCATTTCTGTAGACCCACTTGATATTTGGTGCTATCTCTTCCCCCTTACTTACCCCTACGTGACCTTTATGCCTATCCCATGCATTTTTTAACCCCACCACTGTTATCAACCCGATTAGCTGCTCCATGAATCCCCAACTCTTTCTGTGAAGTATTTCCTCATATATCTCCTGAACCTTCCCCCCTCCAGCTTCATAGCATGTCCCCTTGTTCTAGAGTACCTTTTTTTCTGAACAATACTCCCCTCCTGTACCTTATTAACTCCCGTGAAGTATTTAAAGGTCTCTATCATATCCCCTCTCTCCCTCCTTCCCTCCTTCCCTCCAGGGTGTACATATTGAGCTCTTTAGCCTCTCTTCATAGGGCTTGTGATACAGACTCTGCACCATTTTAGTAGCCCTTCTCTAGGACCACCTCCACTCTGTCTATGTCCTTCCCAAGATACAGTCTTCAGAACTGGACACGGTACTCAAGGTGGGGGCTTACTAGTGATCTATACAGAGGCAACACCACCTCCCTTTTTCTGCTGATGATACCCCATCCTATGCACTCCAGCATCCTACTAGCCCTCCAGACTGCCTTGTCACATTGCCTGGCCACCTTTAGGTCATCTGATATGACTACCCCCAGGTCCCTTTCCTGCTTGGTCAATGTAAGCATCACTCCTTCCATTTTGTATTCCACCCCCAGATTTATATGGCCTAAGTGCACTATTTTGCACTTTTGTTTTGCATTAAAACATAGCTGCCATACTTTTGACTACTCCTCAAGGTTTTTTCAGATCCCTGTCCATCCTTTCCACACACACCCCACCAAAGTATCCACCCTGTTGCAGATCTTGGTGTCATCCACAAAGAGGCAGACCTTCCCTTCCAGCCCCTCTGCTATGTCATTAATAAAGACAATAAAGAGGACAAGTCCCTCCCAACACAGAATGCTGAGGTACCTTGCTAGTCACCCTCTCTTCTTTAGAGCATACTCCATTTACCACCACCATCTGTCTCCTATCTCCTAACCAGTTTCTTACCCAGGTTACCACTTTGTTGCTCACCCCCAAGCTACTTAGCTTGCTTACCAGTCTCCTATGTGAAATGGTGTCAAAAGCCTTGATGAAATCCAGATAGGCCATGTCCACTGCTCTACCCTGATCCAGCTCCTTGGTCACCCTGTTGAAGAAACCTATCAGATTTGTTTGGCATTGGCTGGCCCGCCTGCACAGCAGCAAAGCATCCATCTGTGGTGCCGATATCCCGGGTTTGGGGACAGACTTGGGAGTTGGAGGGTCAGTGGGAGAGAAGGATTGAGCATCCCATGGGCTGCTTTCCTTCTCTGGAGGGAAGAGTGTTTAGCGCAATGCGGAGTGGAGGCAGGGGGTACTACCGTGGCTAACGCCACATGTAAGGGGGAGCAGGGTGAACGCTGGCATCATCACACATCCCCACCCCGGGAAGAAAATTGAAAAAAACATCACCAACCACTAATGATGGCCCCCGCCTCCACCGCCGCTCCCTGCCGCAGACCAAAAGTCTGCCGAGGGGTCCCGCTCCCATGGCCCCACCCTGGGGGGCAAGCCAGGGCCTTGTCACCATGTTTTCTGGGGAGGGAGTGCCTGCCCAGTGGCTCCATCCAGGGGGGCAAGCCTGGGGATGGGGGAGCGGTGAGCGGAAGTGGGGGGCTAGAGCCTTCCGAGCCGCTAAGGAAAAAAAAATAGAAAAAAAACATTTGTTTGGCATGACCTCCCCCTTTGAATCCATGCTGCCTCAAGCCCTGAAATCCACTGGATTCCAGATATTCCACTATTCTTTCCTTAAGTAGTGCCTCCATTAACTTACCCATCACCAATATCAAGCTGACAGGCCTATAATTTCTCGCCTCTTCCTTGCTACCCCTTTTGTGAAGTGGGACTAGATCCGCCCTTCTACGGTACTCTGGGACCACTCTGGTCTCCAGAGATCTCTTAAATAAGTTTGTTAAAGGTGCAGCCAGCACCTCTCTTGAGTTCTGAGTTCCCACAGCACTGTTGGATGTACACCGTCTGGTCCCATTGCTTTAGCCACCTTCATGTTAGTGAGTGCTTTCTGAACTCTCTCTTCAGAGAAAGCACTAGTGTCTAATTCCCTCCCATCAAAACTCCTGATGCTTTTTGTAGTCCTTCCCCTTCTTTTTTTGTGTAACTCAACCTTTATTGAGCAATCAACGTAAACATACATGATCCATTAGACTGAGTACTGTAAATATTAGGTAGTGCTCGATATGAAAGATAATAACCATAAATACTGTAACAATCACCAGGAACTTGTACAGCTCCTGTTATTTAAAAAGCAATAGCTGTACAGCATTATGCAGTCCACCAAATAACAGAACTGAGGCAGCAAAAGCACTGGGGCCTGGACTGATATGTCCCAAGACTCCATACAAAAACCCAGAGTCCATACGTAACTTTCCTCAAGCACAGTTGAGTATCTGTCTTTCCAGAGCATTGAATATCCCAGGGTCTCCAAAGGTCCAAAAAGTGGGATCGATGGAGCTGAAGGTCAAACGTGATTTCCTCCATTTCATATATGAATCTCTTGCACCCTCTTAATCCAGGTGGAAACCTGGAGAGTCAAGTCTGACAGCCATAGTAGAGTTATTCATTTCAAAGCAGCTGTAATTTAAATGCAATACAACTGCTGAACATGTTTATTTTTTAGTGCAGGAGGACTAATACCCAAAACAAAACATTGAACAGTTCATGGCAGTGCTAACCCGAATATCCCTTGAATTTTATCCCCTATGTTCTCCTAGTAATTCTGTATTCTGGGGCACTCCTAAATATGTGACGATGCAAACCCTCATCCCCACATTGTCTCCAACACCCATTCGTGTTGGTTGTGGCAATATGTTTAGTAATGGTGGGTTTGTTAAAAAAAACGCACAACCACCTTCCGTTTAAACTCTCTCCACACTGGGGAGGAAGTAGTCTTCCAGACCACTTTCAGAGACCTATACCATGTTTCTTTATCTATGACCATTCCATCTTATTTTTCCCATCTGCTTCCTGATCTGTGCCACGGGGTCCACCCTGCCTGACAACAAGACAGAATACAAGTCTGAGATGTATTTAAATCTGACTTTCAGGGCTGCCCCAAAAAGAAAAAGCTTTTGAGGGAATTCTGGTCTCTAGTTAGTTTGTCTAGGTTGGAGCTTATCAGTATTAAATGTCTTATTTTTGGGTAACAAAAAAATATTCAAAGTTTGGTAGACCAAACTGGTTGGGCAACTCCCAAAAGCTTTTCATTTCACTTTCTTTCCTGTAATACATTGAGCAAACCTGGTGATCCCCCTCTGTTCCCATTCTCAAAAATCTGTATTCTGCATTGGGGGTATAAAGAAGTCTGTATATCTAATGAGTGAGAAGGGACCCGCGTCCGCCTTAATTCTCAAGACATGTTTGACTTCATCCAGAATATATAGCAAATGTAGCACCCATGGGTTAGACAGTTTCTGCCTATTACCATGGGAACCCATACCTAGCAGGAGGGCAAACAATGGAATGTCAATCCTGCTCTATTTTCCATGTCATATCACTGGGATATGGTCTGTTGTTTAACTCAAGTAATCAGGGGAGCTGTTTGTGCAGCTAAATAATAAAACCATAAGTCTGACATAGCCAGAACACCTTGTTCTCTTTTTGCTAACAAAGTATGGTTATTAATCCTGGGTTTATGTCCAGGCCATATACAATGTGAGAGGTCTTTCGTAAGTTTAGATCAGAAGGACTTAAGAAGGGGTATAGGCAATATCTGTAACAAGAAGAGGAATCTCAATAAGTGATTCATTTTAAATGTACCGATACATTCATATAAAGGTAATGGAAGAAGCTTCCATCTGGCAAGGTCAACTAGCATTGTTGAATATAGGACTTCGTAATTAAGGCTAAAAAGTTTACAAGTATGTGATGATACTTGTATACCCAAGTACTGTATTTGATTGTTTTGAGCCTGGCAAAAGCAAAATAATTTTATAATCTGGAGTACACCTCAGACTAATGAGAATGGCATCCGATTTCTCCTTTTACTGTGAATACTGAGCAGAAGTATTTGTTCAAGATGTATGCCTTTTCTTAATCCCCCTCCATACAGTCATTCCCCCCCTCTTTAATCTTACTATCCCTACCTTTGTCTTCCTTTTCTCACAAATGTACCTAAAATATTTCTTGTCCACTTTTGAAACTCGCTGAGCTATTCTTTCCTCAGTTTGCGCCTTTGTAATCCTTACTGCTTTGCCTGACTCGATCTGTTTTCCCAGATATACTTCGATGTCTTCCTTTCTCTGGGTCTCCTTGTACTTTATGAATGCTATATTTTTAGCCTTTAGCTTTTCTGCTACCTCTTTGGAGAATCATAGCGGTCTCCTCTTTCTTCCACTTTTGCTTACCTGCTTCATAGAGAGGTTTGTTGCCTTTACTATGCCAGGGGAGTGATGGTAAGGTTAAAAAGGGAAGAGGGGGACTGTACAGAGGGGGCCAGGAAATGGTAAACATTCTGAACAAATATTTTTGTTCATTATTCACACAGGAAGGAGAAGGGGAGTGGCCACAAAAAATTAACAAGAGTTCTGGAGTGAGGAAGGTGGACACTAGTTCTTTTACAGAGGAGAGATTCTGATGGGACTCACTAATCTGAAACAGGACAAAGCAATGGGGCTAGATTACGTGCAGCCAAGGGTGTCAAGGGAGCTCAGGGAGGTACTGACTGCACCTCTGACAGTCTTATTTAACAACTCACTGGAAACAGGAGTAGTTCCGGAGGACTGGAGGAGGGCAGATGTAGTCCCACATCACAAAAGTGGCAGCAGGGAGAAGGCTGGCAATTATAGGCTAGTCAGTCTAACATCAGTGGTGGGAAAGTTTAATGGAATGACCACTGAAGGAAAGAATTGTGGAATACCTTGAATCCAGTGGGTTACAAGACCCAAGGCAGCAAGGATTTACAAGGTGAAGTCATGTCAAATCAATCTGATAGATTTCTTTGACTGGGTAACCAAGGAATTAGATCAGGATAGAATGGTGGACATGGTCTATCTACATTTCAGCAAAGTTTTTGACACCATTCCACACAGAAAAATACTAATCAAGACCCCATCTGGAGTACTGCGTCCAGTTCTGGAGACCTCATCTATGCAAGGACATAGACAGGATAGAGGTAGTCCAGAGGAGGGCAACTAGAATGGTGCAGGGTCTGCAAGAGAAGCCATACAAGGAGAGACTAAAAGAGCTTAATATGTATACCCTTGAGGAAAGGAGGGAGAGGGAGACATGATAGAAACGTTTAAGTACCTCAGTGGAATCAACAAAGTCCAAGAGGGTAGCATCTTTCAGAAAAAGAGACATGCAAGAACAAGGGGACAATTTAAAGATGGGGGGGCGGTTCAGGGGCAATGTGAGGAAGTATTTTTTCACAGAGAGAGTAGCGGATGTATAGAACAGCCTTCTTGAGGAGGTTGTGGGGTCTAAAACTGTGGGAGAATTCAAGAATACATGGGACAGACGTAAGGCAATTCTTGTGGGGGTAGGAAGAAATAGGCTGTTGGTTAACTAGGATCTGCAGCTTATCCTGTAGGTAGGGAAATGGGCCAACTAGGTGGGCCAAGCAGTCCTTATCTGCCGTCAAAGTCTATCTTTCTGTGTTTCTATGGGTAGCTTAGGAGTTGGTCCAAAGGTGGTAAACATGGTAGAAAATTAGTTAGAGGATAGGCGACAGAAGGTGTGGTAAATGGAGTTCACTCCAAAAAGGGGAGGGTGACCAGCAGGGTGTCTTAGGGGTCAGGGCTGGGAATGGTGCTCTTTAATGTCTCATAAGTGACGTTGCAGAGGAGCTGGAGTGGAAGGTCTGCCTCTCTGCAGATCTGCAATCTGCACAGGGTGGACACTCCGGTGGGGGTGGAAAAGATGAGCAGAGGCCTGAGACAATGCAAACCTCAATGCTGAGTTTGACAGAGTTCAGACCTGGCTTGTCCAAAATCACCTTGTCCTAAACTCTAGCAAGACTCAGACCATGCTGTCTGGGTCCACACCTAGGCCCAGATATTCAAAGGAAATATGCCAAGCGCAATTGAGTTGCACAGGTGCATCCCCAAAATGCTCCCCTGGGCCATATTCAAAAGGATGAGGTGTGCCACACAATTCAGGATGTGCCACAGTGCAAAGATAATGTATGCAGTGCATCCAGAGGGGACAATCCCATGCATATTCAGCACATTGCAATATTCAACCGAGATATGCGGCGCAGCTGCCCGCACATCTCAGAGATGTGCCGCATAAAGTTAGGCATAGGAGAAACAGAAAAATGCCTAACTGGTAGCCTCCCACAGGTGGGCTGCTGTACCACACAGTGCAGTACAACAGCCACCAGCCCCTGGGTGGCTAGCCCCCCCCAGTCCCCGAACCGCGTCGTATACATATGTGTACACACATTCCCTGGCAGTCTAGTGTCCCCCCTCCCAGTCCCAATCGTAAAATAAATATTTGTACCCAACGCATCCCTGGAAGTCCAGTGCCCCCTCAGCCACGATCATAAAGTAAATATTTATACTCCACACATCCCTGATAGCCTAGTGCCCCCCCAGCACTGAGCACCACAAAACCAGATTATGTTGTACAACCCCTCCCTGGTAGTCCAGTGGCACCTCTAACCCCCTCAGGACCCCACAGCCCACCCCCGCTTCCCCGTCCCAGCAGTGGTGTATGGTCGGCAGGCACCACAACCCACCCACACACCTTCATGGCTGCCCACCAACTGAGCTGTCACAGAATGACAGCTCACAGTATGCACTACAATACCATTGGTCGACACTGTCAACAAATGGGCTTGCAGTGTGTACTGTAAGCTTTCATTCACAAAATTCGATTGTGTAGATAGCTTCTGGAAATGGGTCTGTAGTTGCTCTGCAGGGCACGGTTTCCAGTCTTATGCACTGGTGTCACAACAGCTGACTTCCATTTTTGTGGAAATTGCAAGTACCTAAGAGATAGGTTAACTATGTGGGTAAGTGGGACCAGGATTCCATCTACAGTAAGGGCAACAAATTTGAAATCAAGGTGATCCCTGCTGAGTCTAGTTTTCCCAAGCACCTTAAGGAAATATTTTTTGGCTTGGTTTTGAGTGATGACTTTGAAGTGGAAAGGCAGGTGTGATGGGGTGCAATCAGGGTTCCTGAGGTTGTCGTCTATAGTTCTGGGGGAAAAGAAGTCTGGGGGGGAGGACACCACTGAGATCTGTGAATGCATTGTTGAACATGTTAACAATGAGACTTGGGTCAAGGGAAGGGGCACCATCGATACTGAGCATCATGGGAGCTAACTTGGGGTCTTTCCCAGAGACTTCCTTCAGGTTGCTCCAGAATTTTTTGCCATCATTCCAGGAGCAAGATATGGCTTCTTTGTAGTACTGGCTTTTTGCTGCTCGGATAGCCCTAGTGCAGTCATTTCTTGATTTTTCATAGGCCTGTAGATCTGTTTGTTTACCCGTGGTATGGGCCCTGTGACAAAGATGGTTCCTGAGGCACTCAGTAATGTCAGGGGTGATCCATGGATTACACTGGCCTTTTATTTGATGCTTTTTTATCAGGGCATGATTGTCACATGTTGCATTGAATTTGGAGAGGAACTGTTCCAGAGCAATATCAACGCCACCAGTTGAGCAGACTATAGACCAGTCTAGGTGGTGAAGGTCTGATTTCAGAAGCCTGAGATGACCTTTAATGAGGACCCTATTAGTTATTGTTCTGGCAGGGGGCTTGGTGAAGTTATTTGACCAACTGAACAAGACGGGAGAGTGGTCACTAATTGCATCAGGGAGAACTGTGGTATTGGAGATGTGCGCAGGGTGATTAGAAAGCACCCAGTCTAATAAGGTACAGGTACCAGTCCTGTAGTTCATTCTTGTTGGTGCCTCAACAAGCTGGATGAAGTGGACTGCAGAGACTGCATCCTTGAAGGAGTTTGCTTCAGAGGAGAGCCAGTTCATATTGAAGTCACCCAAAAAAATGACTCCTGAGTTTAGACTTATGCTACTTAGGCGGTTCATGAGTGAGTCAAGGCCTAGGGTCATCTGCATTGGTGGGATATAAACAGAAAGTACAGTAAGTGCCCTATTGTGGGCACCAAGGAGCTCTTTAATGGCGAGTGCTTGCATGTTATCACCAATGCTGGGCAGCTGCATAGCAAGACCATGTTGCACAGTTTTAAAACAGTTTTAACCATGCAGCAGTGCGGATGCAAACCATGTTTGAAGGGCTTAAAATTGCTTAAGGCAGTTAAACTGTTTAAAGTTTCCTAGTGTGAACAGTGCCATAGGCATAAATGCACAGTAGACGAGCACACCATGGTACTGCACACTTCGTTTTTGTGTGTCAAAATTAGCATTAATCATGGTAGATGAGCTGCTGCCAGTCAGCAATGCAGCAGAACGTGAATCTTAGTACATATTTAAATACCAGATTTAAATTTCCTAACATTTTCTGACTCCACATACTGTATATGCATGTGTTTTGCCCTGTTCCAGCAGCAAATAGTACCTGTTTAAATATCAGATTCAAGTCACTTAAATTTTTCTGACTCCACATACACTGTAGGGTTTTTCCCCTGTTGGACATCCACATATACCCATTGATTAGCTTTACAGCCCACAGCACAGAGGAAATCTCTGTACCTGTTTAAATATTAGAGATAAGTCTCCTAAAATGTTATGACTCCACACTAACGCATTTTGCCCTGTCCCAGCGGCACAGAGGAAATTTTCTTACCTGTTTAAACCATTTTTACAGTCTCATCTTCAACCCAAAAATCATGTAGCAGGGTTACTAAAAACCATCTGCCTTCTGCCTGTAGCCTGTCTCCCGCAGAACTCAAAAGAAAGACTAGAATGGGACTGTCCCCTTCTGAGACACATAAAGCGAGCCATGATCTTTTGGATGGCAAAAACTTGCTGCCTCAAGGGGTTGCCGCTGGTCTGCATGCAGTTGTGACAGCTTAGCTTGTAGCTGTCTTGCTCCCAAACTACATGCAGCCCATATTCTTGCTCTCCTGGGCCCATCAGTGCTAGAGAGCACTCATAGCACCACAACATTAGTTTGGTGTGGTTGAAATCTGCATGTATTTTCTGGCTCCCCATCCCTCTTCCTAGCTGCAGAATGGGCCAGGAAGCACAGAGCAAGTCTTTTTGTTTGGCTGCCGGTAAGGGTGTTCAGCTGCAGGAGGTGTGGGGGGAGGAGCAAGTTGCAGGGGTGTGGGGGATCAGCCGCAGGAGAAGGATCTTGTTGCAAGAGTACAGGCTGGTCCCATGCACTGCAACCATATACAAAGGATGTTCCTCATGTTACTCTTCAGAATTGCTCATGGAAAAGGTGCTGCCACACAGAGGATGATGTGAACTCATGTGAGGACATTAACGCAAAACTACATAACACACTATGACATTAAAGCAAAATGTAATTTGCAAATACAAAGGCACATGTTTTCAGTGTCCAAAGCTTGTATCTCAGTGTTTAATGTGCACCACCTTCTGAAAGCCAGTGTCCCTTACTTACCCACATTTTAAGTGTCAGTGTCTCACATTTCCATTATACTATGTTGAGAGATATGTGGTCCATGGGAGGGAATGGTGGTCTGGGGAGGGGTCCTGCTGCAGGGAGGGTGGTTGTGGGGGGCCTGGTCCAGAGGGAGTGTGGGTTTAGCTCCCCAGAGGGTCATCTGGGAGATGGAGGGGTGATCCAGAAGCTCCAGGGAGGGTGCTCAACTTGGCAGCCTGTTCTGTGAGTGTGAAGGGTGGTCCTCTGGGGGGGGGCAGCTGCAGGGAAGGTGGTTGTGGTCTTCCAGCTGCAGGGAGACTTATCAGAGGTTGGTTAGAATAGGAAGGGAATGTTCCAGCTACAGGGAGATTTGCAATCAGGGTATGGTGCTGGTCTGTATGGGGAAAGGTTGGTCCATCTCAAGGGAGGGTAGTCATCTGGAGGAAGAGGCTGGTCTGGGGGAAACAGAATGGTTGGGGACAGGTCCAGCTTCAGGTGGGTTGTTGATTGAGGGGAGGCTGTTCTGGGGGCTATTCCAGCTGTTGGGAGAGCAGCTAGTGGGTGAGGTGCTGAGGCTGGTCTGTGGCCTTGAAGGATGCTTCAGTGAGATGGAGGGTGATTGAATATTGTAGCAGACTGGCAAATGAGCTGGAAGGGTGATCCAGCAATAGGGAAGTTGGGTCTGCTGAAGGTGGAGCTTCTAGTTTTTGAATCCCCCTCCCCTTTGCCCTGTCTTCAGGTTCCTTAGCCCCCCCTCCCCATCATGGTGTAGAAATAGGCAGGGAAATTAGGGCAGACTAGATGGGTCTAGCAGTCCTTTTCTGCTGACAAATTCTATGTTTCTATGTTTTATGGTGGCACGCTCCCCAGCCCACTCCCCTTCTCTGGAGACAAGCTCCAGAGTTCCAAACTCAGGTTTCTCATCCCCCATAGTCAAGTCCTCAGAAGCCTGAGTACCCCCTAAACAGTCATGGCTTTAGCCCCCCATCATGGCTGTAATATCCCTGGTAGTCTAGTGGACCCACCTACACCCAATCGTCCCTCCAGCAATATGTGTACCTTAGCCTGGTGGTCTAGTGGTCCTCAGTCCCTGCCAAAATAATCATCAGACCCCCCTCCTGACTCTCCCACTCAGGACCCACCTCCCAGCACCCCCTCACCTTGGTCACACTCACTGAAGCCAGTCCACACCACATATCCGACTGGCACAGCTCTCTGTTCGCCACCTTGCCTGGTCACCATTGAACAGACACGCTAGATCATGCATACTTTAGAAGCTACTGATTCTTCAGCAGGCATGATCTGGTATGCCTATCAGATGGCAGCCAGCAGAGGTGGTGAGTAGAAGAGTGTGCTAGTCACCATCTGACAAGCTATGAATCAGCTGAAATGCTGGTGATCAGAGCACAGGGGAATGTAGAGTTGGGTCATGAGTGATCATAGAGTGCATGTGGGTGGGGGAGCAGTGGGTGCAACAGCGTTCATGGGGTATGGGTCCATGGGTGTGACTGAGGGCATGTGAGTACGGGGCCAGTCAGTGAGTGTTACAGCTTGCAGGTGGTATGGGGATGGTGGGTGTGACAGTGTACATGGGGTTAATTGGGTCTCTGTGTGTGACAGCATTCATGGAAGTATGATATCAGTCGGTAAAATAGAGTGCATGGGGTTGGTCAGGGTGTGAGACAGCATGCATGGAGTATGGGGATGGTCAGTTGGTGTGGCAGCATGCATGGGGTATGGGGTTAGTGGGTGTGATAGAGTGCATGTGTGTATTGGGTCAGTGGGTGTGATAGCGTGCATTGGTATATTGGGTTGGTGAGTGTGCCACATGTACTGCCAAATCCACACTGTGCCACATGAACTGCTGACACTCAGTACACCATGCAGTGCCATATACACTGCCAACACCACACAGTGCCACATGAACTGTGAGGAGCCTTACTGCAAACCTCCCTGAGCTTGAGGCTTGGGTACACACCAATAACCCTGACATCCTTGCATTATCTGAAATATGGCTGAAACCAACCACTGCTGACTCCCTCTGCTCCATTCAGGGTTATAATTTGCTTCAGGTGGATCACTCTAGCAATAAAAGAGGTGGAGGCGTGGCTCAGTACTTCAAGGAACATCTCAATGTGTCTCTCATACAGGGTTCCCCACTGGCTAATTGTGAGGTTCTTCATTCCTTTCTATTGCTTGGGGGTGTCAAAAAAATTCATATATTCTGCATTTATGTACCTCCTAGAAACTCCAGGCTAGGTCTTGATGAATTAATTGAATTTCTACCTTCGGTGTCTGGTAAAAATGACATAATCTACCTAGGAGATTTTAATCTTGACTGGAATTGGCCTAGTTCCTCTCTCTCTTATCTTCCATAACTAGCAAGGCCAATCTCACTCAACTCATCCAGGCCCCCACTAGGATCTCCCATCATGGCTCGTGCAACACCCTCATAGATTGGATCCTGACTAATAGGAAGAAGTACTTCCCATCTGCTGGAGTTCTTCCCAACACCATAAGTGATCATTGCCTGGTTTACTGCAGCTGGGACACCTCCCCTCCTTCTTACCCCTCCAAAGTCTTATCTTTTTCCAATCTCTGTAAGTTTGACCCTGCTGCATTCCTGGAGGACTTACACCTGGTTGACTGCTCACCCCTCTACATTACCAATGATATCAATATAGCGGCTAAATATTTCAGTGCTACCCTTCTCGCTCTTCAAAATCAGCACATTCCGATCACCACGCTGAGTGTAAAAGGTAAAGTCACCAATTGGCTCAAGCGCCCCCTTCTCCAGTTGTTGAAACATAGGGATAAACTCTGGTCAATATGGAAGTCCTCCTCCCTTTAAGCTGACTATGTGGCTTACAGGTCCTTATGCAATACCTGTAAAAAGGAGATTCATTTCACCAAGAGCAGGTACTATCAGAACGTATTCAGTTCCTCCGCTTCTAACCCTAAATGTTACTGGTCTCGAATTAAAGAAATTCTCGGGTATAATAAGCCTCCGTCTCCTAATGATATGTTTATTAATGATTCCCACTGCAATAACCCTCTCATCATAGCTAACACTTTCAACTCCCTCTTCTCTTCCCTACCTACCCACCCACCACCACCACCACCACTACATCCCTCAGTACTCTTGTGTCTACAACCCTGCTTGCCACAGGTCCCCCCCTCTTGTACTATTACTGGTCACATGCAATAAAGTCTTTAAGCTACTAAGGTCACTTCCTACTAGCGGCAGCGCAGGTCCTGATGGTATTCATTCTGGGATTCTTAGAAAGTTTGCCTCCTGTCTGGATGCGCATGTAACCCGGCTTTTCAACCTCTCAACTTGCTCTGCCTCAGTCTCCTCGGTCTGGAAATCGGCCAGAACTATACCAGTTTTTAAGAAAGGTGATATTAAAATCCTGTCAAACTACTATCCCATTTCTCTCCTGCCCACACTCAGTAAGTTGCTTGAAAAACTAGTTCACCAGCATGTTTCTGAGCACCTTCTCAATTTTAACCTTCAATCCCCAATACAACATGGATTTAGGGCAGGGCATAGCACTAATACTGCTCTGACCCAGTTTACAAGTGATGTTAAATGCAGCATTGACAAGGGGTTAACTTACTGGAGCTGTTTTCATCGACCTCTCCAAAGCATTTGACATGGGACATCACCCCCTACTACTGGCTAAGCTGCAATCTCTTGGTGCCTCCGACTCTACCCTATCCTGGTTTGGCAGCTACCTAGAAAATTGTTCTCAGGCTGTCTCTTTCTGAAAAGTTCTCTCTTCTCTTGCCCCTATCACCTGTGGGGTTCCACAGGGTTCTATTCTTGGTCACCTACTTTTCTCTCTCTCTTCCTTAATGACATCCCTAGTCCTTCTCCTCACAGCAGTATGCTCATGTATGCAGATGACCTGGTGCTTTACTCTGCCTCCAAGTCTATTGTCAACATCAGTCAGCATCTTTCACTTGACTTCCAGACCCTCCAATCCTGGTTATCTGCAAACTACCAAATTCTAAACATAGCTAAGATCCAGGCCATGCTCTTTGGGTCCTCCAGAAAGGTGCCCTCTGAGTCTCCTAAACTGCTAGTCCGCTGCTGTAATGGGACGGCTATATCAAACACCTTATCCTTCAAATATCTAGGGGCTACTTTCAACCCTGTACTCAACTTTGCTGCTCACATAAATGAGGTGTGTCGCTCAGCTAACTCCAAGATTGGGGCAGCATACAGAGTTCGGCACTCACTCACTCACCCCAGCCGCTAGGATCTCCATAGTGAGAGGTGTTTTACTTTCTCAACTTCAATATGCCCTCCCTGTACTCTCCCATGCCAATGCAGGGGTCCTTCACAAGTAGGACACCTCCTATAACAATATCTGTAGATTCACCTTATCTGCTCCTTGTCTTACCCATCACTGCCTACTCTACTCGGCCTTAAACTGGCTGTCACCCAATGCCCTCCGTGGTTACGCCTTAGGTTGTTTCGTTGACTCCCTAACCAGAACTCCTCAACCCGCCACATCAGGAGACATGCTTACCCCTGTCTCTCACTCCCGCCCCCTTAGGTCCTCCTCCTCCTCCCCCCCCCTTGCTCTCTGTGCAGCCCTGCTTCTCTAAAATGGGTGAGCAAGCCTTTTCCTATTTTGCTCCTAGGTTTTGGAATTCTCTCCCCCTCCATGTAAAGAATGTCTCTTCTCACCTTATTTTTAAGCATGCTCTGTTTTCACACCTCAATGCTCTTGGTAACTGTGACTGCACTTAACTTCTGTGTAGCTGCTACTGATGTTCTCCATCTGTGTTTCCAAGCCAATTTTCTGTTATGCCTAACTGTTTATATTGTCAACTGTCATCTCTCCTTGATGCCACCATTGACTTGTTTAACTGGTTATTAAGCTACAATTGTATTACTACTCTAACATGTACTATTTTGTTGGTATTCCATCCAGTATGAATTTTCAGTTGCTTCTACTGTTGATATATATTGTCCTGACTGTTTATTTTTCATTATGTATAAATTGTTGTTCACTGCTGTTTTTCTTCTTGTACTCGCCCGGGTAGTGCCTGAAAATAGGCAGGATTGTTGCCTAGTGTACTTACCCAGTTACCAAAAGCTAACAAATAAATAAATAAACTGTTGCCACCTTAATGTACCATGCACACTGCTGCCATTGTGCTGTAACATGCACAATGCGGCCACTGCACTGTCCCACATGCACTGCCATCATTGCATTGTCATGTGCACTGCTAACTCTGTGCTGTACCGCATTCACTGCTGATTCTGTGCTGTGCCGCATTCACTGCAAAGAACACACAGTGCCATGTGGTTTGCCATCACTGCATTACCACATGTACCATAATCACTGTGTAGTGCCATGAACACTGCTGACTCCATGCTGTGCCACATGCACTGCCATCACTGTGCATTACCACATGCACTGTCGACACTGGGCGGTGCCATGTGCACTGTTGACCGTGCAGTGCCATGAACACTGCTAACTGTGCAGTGCCATGTGTACTGCTGACTGTGTGCAGTACCATGTGCTCAGCTGTCACTGTGCATTGCCATGTGAACTGCCACTGGGGTGGGGCCACATGCACTACCAAATCTATGCTGTGCCACGGTCACTACTGACTCCATGCTGTGCTATGTTCACTGCTGACTCCATGCTACGCCATGCCTACTGCCAGTACAGTGCTATGTGGTTTACCATCACTGTGCACTGTGCCACATGCACTGCTGACACTGCACTGTGCCAAGTTCACTGCCAGTCACTGCAGAGCATGTATGGCTGTCATGCAATATTCCATGTGCACTGTCATTGCTGCACTGTGCCATGTGTACTGCTGACACCGCACTGCACTACATGCATTGCAAACACTAAATTGTGCCAGGTGTGCTTTTTTCACTGCACTGCCCTCAGTGCACTATGCCACATATACATCTGTCACTGCACTGTGCCATGTGTATGGCTGTTACAGCACTGTGTCACATGCACTGCCATCACTTCACTGTGCCACATGCACAGATGACATCACTGTGCTACATGCACTGCCAGCAGCACTGTGCTATGTTTTTATTTATTTGTTTGAAAATTAGTAACTAGGAGAGGCACACTGAGCCAAGGTTCATTTCCAGGTGCGACGTGGGGGAAGGGGAGAGGAGCATGCAGTTACAAATAAATACAATCCAGGCTGATAATGAAATTACAAGAACAATAACATAAAGTGCATAGGTTAAGTGCAGTTCAGACAGTAATGCCAAAGCACTGCAACTGTGTGCCATACAAACAGTGTACAAAATCAAACGCAACAAAGCAAATATGGTAAACATGAAAAACACAGTGCACGTCTGACACTGCACTGTGCTATGAACACTGCCTGTCTTTGCTGTACATGTACAGCTGTCATTATATTGTGCCATGTGCACTGCCATTGCTACACTGTGCCAAGAGCACTGCCAGTACTGCACTACACTGTGCACATGCACTGGCACCACTGTGCTGTGTCATGTGCACTGCCGTTCCTGAACTGTGCCATGTGCCTAGACAAAACAGAATGCATGTTCACCACTGTGCCACAGACTGAGACCGTGGATGAGAGGTTGCCCCTGGTGACAGCCACTGAAATTATCCAAGCACATAACAAAGGACACCATGTCTTCCCATCATGGTGGCTTGCAGTTTGGCTTTGATAAATTCATTGCATGGGAGGATTGGGGGGGGGGGCTCATCCCTCACAGAACTTGAAAAAATAATCTTTCTATTTCTGTGTCTGCTTTGTTGGTAGCCAGTGACATCATCCAGACACATGGGAAGGGACCTCAATGCCTCCCATTATGCTGGTGCACAGTTTAGCTTTGATTAGTTATTGACAGCATGCTCCCAAGCCCCCTTCCCCCAACCTGACCTCATTGTCATGCCCCACTCCAGAACATAGTCCTAAGTAGATTCCGGGGGAGGGGGGGGTATATTTGATGTCTGACACTTGAAATGGTGTTGGGAGAAGAGAAAGAACAGTACCAGTGCGGTATCAGGTGTCAGAAGCAGAAGGCAATATCTAGGCAGGGATAAGGCTGTGAGGCTAGACTGTGTTGGTATTGAAAACACCCCTCCTCCAAACTATAAGTAGTATCAGTGATACTTCAGTTACAGGGGGTATTGTGAAATCTAGACCACCAGACCGGACCAGAAATGATTGAAACAGAACTGTGTTAGTCCATCAGTTTGAGATTGTCAGGATTTCATGTAGAGTGATGGGTATGGGTGAAATCTGGACTGCCAGCCTTGAATAGGACCAAAACTATAAAAGGTCCAGGTCCAGCAGTATAGATTTCACCCATCCCCAAGGCCCCCTGTTCTCTGCAAAACAGTAGACCTAACTTCTGTGGCAGGGACTATAAAGTTCTATATCACCACTAGGCCTACTTCTGCGATGGTGGGCAAAGTTCTGCAGCACATAAATAAGGTGACTAGCGCATGTATACAGTTCCAAAACTGATTTTCTTTCATTAATAAAATCACATGGTACATCTCTGGCTTAAGTACACCGTAAATTATGATTATTATTATTATTATTATGATTTGCAGGTCAACCCCTCCTCCTTCCTTTTTTATGATACCCCTTCCTGTGCACCGCAGCATTGCACTAGCCCATTGGACTTCCTTGTCACACTGCCTGGCCACCTTCTGATCATCCCATATGATTACCCCTAGGCTCTTTTATGCTTGGTCTTTGTCAGTATTATGCTAATTTTTCAAGGAATCCAAGCAATAATTAACAGTCGATACTATACAGCAGACAATCGTTCTACTGCTCCAGATTTACAACAGGGTAAGCAATATATTGACTGCAATCATTTCTTTCTCATGGAGAAAAGTCGACCATGTTAGGAACAATTTAAGGTGTGAATGACCAAGAGCAAGAAAGTTTCCAGGCAGCTATAAATTGAAATAGAATTAGAATTTAAAAACGGTGCTAGCCATCTGCAGCGTTCCCTTCTAATAGGGCTCTAGTCGACATCCACAGCATTTAAACTTTCCAAAACCATGTATTAAACAAGAATAATCAGACACAACACCAATGGACACTCTATAGTCAAAGTTTCAGAAGTTCTCAGACTTCAAGTTCAATTGTGCTTATGCAGGTGGATGAGATGTATGCTTGTGTGACTTTGACACATTGTGGCTGTTCGCCTCTCTATCCATAGGATATAACACCCTGTAGGGGTACGACGCAAGGAACCCTAGAGGAGGGTTCCCCCACCCATAGGTGCCACGGGAATAATTCCCTTGGCTAAAGGTAGCTTAAGAAGAAGCCCACGGGAAAGAGAGACGAGCAGCTGGAGGAGGAGGGGTGGATGGTGGGGCATCAAGGAATGAATCCTAGAACAGTCCAGGAGGAGTGGCCTTTTAAGGCCTGATCGGGGAGTGACATTGTTGCTCCACCCATTGAACCTCAGGCTTAAAGTATTCCCATTCAATTGTGCTTACACAACTGGATGAGATGTATGCTTGTGTGACTTTGATACTTTGTGGCTGTTCACCTCTCTATCCATGGGATATGCCACCCTGTGGGAGTACAACACAAGGAACCCTAGAGGAGGGTCCCTCCCATAGGTGCCATATGAATAATTCCCTTGGGGACAGACTTTGGGAAATGGGGAGATGATTGAAAGAGGTATTAAGAGGAATGGGGCAGCAATCAGGGGTTGAGGAACAATGGGCAGTATTTAAAATGGGGATTACAAGAACAACAGAATTATGCATTAAGCAGGTTAGTGCCGGCCCGGTGGCGCTGAGGGTTGAGGTGCTGGATGCCACATCTCACACTATGCCGGAGACCTGGGTTCAGGAATGAGCCAGGGCTGACTGGGGTCGGTGGGGGGGAGAGATTGAGTGTCCACTGACTGCTCTCTCTTCCCGGGGGTGGGTATGGGGTAGCGTTCACTCTTGGAGTGACCTCTAGCGTAGGCTGGAGGATCGCCAGTGTAGCGGCACAATGCCTGGGAGGAGAGCCACGGCAATATGTTGTCTTGCTGGCCGGGCTCCGCAGGGGGGGACAGGAAAAAAAACAAGGAAAAAAGCCTCTATATACCACCAGGAGATGACGGTGGCCCTTCCCACATCCCAGATACTGGCCCGGACGCGCCCATGATCTCTCTCAGGTCCGACTTGACGACTTGCAGGTAGGCCCCTCACACTTAGGAGGTAGCCGCTGAGGGGAGGCGGAATCAGCCCCAGAGATTGTACCGGGGGTCAGGTCTACCTGGAGTCGTACGGGGAGTAGAGAGATCAGGGGAGATGCGGGGGTTCAGGTTGGGAGTAGGGTAGGGCTCTGATTGGGCACTCCTGAAGGATGCCCGGGGGTGTAAAGAGAATAAAGAAAGTTTAAAAAAAAAAAAAAAGCAGGTTAGCAAGGGAAAAAGGAAGAGGAGGCCATTATGGTTTTTCAAGGAGGTAGCAGAGAACATGAAAGTCAAAAAGACTGCATCAGGCAATACAAAAAGACACAGGCAGAAGGGGATAGGGAGAAGTACCAGGAGAAGCAAAGCGAGGCAGGGAGGTCAGTAAGGGAAGCCAAAGCTCAGACAGAAAAGCACATTGCAAAATCAGTGGGTAGAGGGGACAAAACCTTTTACAGGTACATAAGGGAAAAAAGAAAGGCAAAGGGAGGGATAGTGAGACTGAAGGGGAGAATGGGGGATGGGAAGATGACAACAGTAAAGTTGACATACTGAACAGGTATTTCTGTCAGTCTTTACTGAGGAAGAGGAGGGTAATGGGTCTGAAGGAGTACAAGGTGAGAATGGTGCAGAAATGGACACAAGTCCCTTACACGAGAAAGGGTCCTGGAGGAACTGGAAGTAATAAGAGTTGATAAAGCAATGGGGCCAGATGGGGTGCACCCAGGGTCCTTAAAGAACTAAGAGAGGTGGTGGCTGAACTCCTGGCAATCCTGTTTAGCCGATCACTGGAAACAGGGAGGTACCCAAAGACTGGAGGACAGCAGATGTAGTCCCTTATACAAAATGGGAACAAAGAGGAAGTGGGGAGCTACAGACCAGTCAGCCTCACCTCGGTAGTGCAGAAGATCATGGAAGCACTACTGAAGGAGAGATTGGTGGGAACATCTGGTTGTCAATGGACTACAGGACCCAAGACAACATGGTTTCAACTAGGGAGGTCACAGACCAACCTAGTTGTATTTTTGACTGGGTGACTAGGAGGTGGATCAGGGAGGGCAGTGGACATGGCCTATCTGGACTTAGCAAGGCCTTTGACACTGTGCCACATAGAAGACTATTACACAAACTGGAGAATATGGGTGGGCAGGACAGTAGTGCAGTGTGTAGGTAACTGGCTGGGCGGCAGGACATAGAGGGTGGTGGTAAATGGCTGTCACTCCACAGAGGGAACAGTGACCAGTGGGGTACCACAGGGATCAGTGCTGGGACTGGTCCTATTCAACATCTTCATCAGTGACATTGCACAGGACCTAGAAGGCAGAATTCCCCTGTTTGCTGATGACACAAAGCTCTGTAACAGAGTAGACACATCAGAGGTTGTAGACAGAATGAGAAGGGACCTGCAGAAACTTGAAGAATGGTCAGGGGTTTGGCAGTTGAAATTCAATGCAAAGAAGTGCAAGATAATGCATATGGGGCACAAAAACCCTGGCAAAATATATCAGTTGGGGGTGAGGATATAGCATGCACCAAGCAGGAAAGGGATCTTGGGGTTATCATCTCTGATGACCTCAAGGTAGGGAAACAGTGTGAAAGGCAGCAGGTAAAGCAAATAGGATGCTGGGATGCATAGGCAGGGCATCACCACCAGCAGGAAAAGGAGGTCATAATTCCACCATACAAGACACTAGTGAGGCCCCACCTGGAGTACAGTGTACAGTTCTGGAGACCTTACTTATGTAAGGACATAGACAGGGTAGAGAAGGTTCAGAGGAGGGTAACAAAGATGGTACATGGATTGCATCACAAGTCCTATGAAGACAGGTTGAAGGAACTGAATATGTACTCCCTGGAGGAGAGGAGGGAGAGAGGTGATATGATAATGACATACAAGTATCTTACAGGGATGAACAGGGTGCAGGAATACACTATTTTTAAGCAAAAAAGATGTTCCAGGACTAGAGGGCATGGGATGAAGTTGGAGGGAGGACAATTCAGAGGAAACTTGAAGAAGAATTTCTTCACAGAACGGGTGGTGGACAAGTGGAACACCCTGCCAGAAGAAGTGGTGGGGGCTGAAACAATCACGGGATTTAAGAATGCATGGGTTAGACATAAAGGAATTCTGGAGGTCAGGGGTAAGGGGCAACAGACTTCTAGGAAAACATAAAGTAAACTTACAAGCTCAAATGGGCAGACTGAGTGGGCCATAGGCCCTTATCTGCCAACACTGTCTATGTATCTATGTATGTAAAGGTAGCTTAGGAAGAAGCCCAAAAAGAATACCCAAAGGGTGTCAAGCAACGAAAAGGTGAGAAATCAGAAGATATCTAGACCAGAAATAAATGTGACAGACATAGATAGGAAGGACAAGAGAAGAACAATATAAGGCTAGGACAATGAACGAAAGGAAATCTAACAAAATGAAGAAGGGCAGACTTCCTAATGAGAGAGGGAACCACCAGAGCCACCATCTGACTCCATCCAACAGTGGAACCTAACTACGGAACTTATGAAAGCACTAACCCTGATTAATATTATGATCATTGGCACAGAGGAGAGGAGAGGAAAAGGCCCCTTTGAGGAGTAAACCTCTGGGGATCCAAGGCCTAAGTCACCTTCCCTCCAGGCTGAAGGACATTTTGATTAGTGACGACTCAGCTACTGCAATTTAGAGTTGAGATATAGGGAAGAGGAAAATATTCCAGTTTACAGGAAGCTCTTGCTCTGTCCTTCTAAATGGATAGCTGTTGAGGGTTGTGAGTGATGTCTCCACAACTAGACGCTCAAAAGCAAGAGAGGAGAGAGATGACTGCTGAGGTACTCAGCTGGCCTAAGCGAGCCTACGAAACAGATCGGGTGAACTAGAAATGGTTTTGGTGGAGAATAGTATAGAGGGTGCCTCTGAACCCACTTGGGCAGCCAAAGGGGCTCTGATGATGAGATCCCAACCTTTCACAGGTGGAAGTCATAAATTCTACATCCAGAGGTGTCGCTGAGATGAGGGATGACTGGAGGTGCATCCACAGCGAAGACATTCCCACTATGGGCCAGGAAGAAGGACCTCACTCCAAGCTTCCCACGCTCTAGACGTGGACTTCATGGGTGCAGAGTGAGACTATTGGCTACAGGCAAGCCCCGAGCCAAGGCACAGTGGACATGGAAGGCATGTCTCTGAGTGGATAGCAGATCGATGAGGTAGCATAAGACCCAATGAGAGTTATGCTTGATTAATCAATGTCAGTCAGTAGACCCGGAGGTCAGACTGAGCGAAGGAGAATCAGGCTCATGTCATGCGGAAGTTACCATCATTGGTAACTACGGGAGTACATGCCATCCAGGTCCATTGAAAGCCAAATTAGGAATGGATAAAAGTACATGAAGGTAGGAGTGAGAGCTGCCGGGCAAAGCCAGCAGCCAACAGTGAGGTAGGCAGTACCAGGAGGACATCTGAATAGGTTTGACTAGAACAACGGAATAGGGTCAGAGGAGGAGACACGTAGGCAGGACAATATGCAGAAGGGAATATTAGGTGATGTAAATGAGTAGGGTATGGTGGTAGCAGGAGAGAATAGCAGGACAAAAGGATAGGGAAGCCCCCAAAAAGAAAAGAAAACTCAGAGAAGGAGAGGAAGGGAGGGCGGAGGGAACGTGAGGAGGATGGCAAGCACCCATCATTAGAAAGCACGTCCAGAGGGGAGACGATATGCGCACATGAAGGGGAAGCACAGGCAGGACTAAATAAAGAAAGTGCATATGGCGTAACCAAGATTAGATGGGGCAGACAAGCGAGTAAAGCGCTAGGAACAGGCATACCTCTCAACCGCTATGCATGACGCAGAGTGCTTGGAGTGCACACACGAAGTACCCGTGCTCTGCATAGTCATACCAACAGTCCTACCAATGGTTTCTGGCTAGCACAAGATACACAAACCAAGGCATCAGGAAACCAAGGTGACAGAGGAGTCCTGAACACAAACTACACGGAGCACATGTGAACACATAGCAGGCTAAAACTAAGAAAGTGTTATACATACAGTCCATATACAAAGAGAGGGGAAGGCCAGTGCTATGATAGTCAACCCCATGAGGGTGAGAAGCAAGGGGAAGAGGGGAAGAGCCCAGGAGCAAACCATGTCATAGACATATCTCTCAACGTCAAGGAACCCTGCACAGAACCACGAATGGCACACTGAAATTGATCCCCGCTCCAGATAGGGTTACTGATGCTCCTCATAATGGTACAGCAAGGACCGGATATGAAATAAGTAAGTAAGTAAGGAAACTGCGATGATAGAAACACTCCGCATCACTCACAATGGGAGGGAGCAGGCGATACCAGCGACCGTGGCTGGAGCGAAAACCAGCAACCGGAGTAAGGCTAACAGCCATGTGAAACAGAAGAGAACACTGGAATGAAATGCTGGCAGAATTTGAGGGACCTAGAACTGAGGACCAGGAAAATAAGAAGGTGAGTAACAAACCACAGGTAGAGGGCAGGAACCCCCAAAACAATGAGGAGGTAGGAGGGGAAAATGGAGATGGCACTCGGGGCAGTGAAAATGGCCCCAGATGAATCACCGGTGCAACAGGAAGAGTCAGGTGCCATCAGGAGGATGGGTGCGGTATGCGCCCTCCACAGTGGTAGCAGAGGAAGGTGGCATGCAGATTTATTTTATTTATTTATTTAGTTTTTGATAACCGGGTGGGTGTGCTAGACACAAGCTGTGACTACTTTCAGACATGACCCAGGAGGTTACAAAGTTACAAACAGTGTTACATCAAAGTAATACAGTTTCAGATTAGGAGCATTAACACAGTACAGTACATACGATGGTATAGCAAAGTAAGGTATGGAAATTAACAATTACATTTGGTCATAGATAAAAATTGACATCACAAAAATTGTGCGACAGGATTTATAAAACAAATGGTAATACGAAGCAATAATCAGACATAGTAATCAAAGCAAGTGCTATAACAGTTGTCAGCAGAGGGCCATGTTATACAGCGTAAATACATGAGTCACCACTGACAGCAGCAACTGGGCAAAAACAGAATTAAATGGCATAAGAATCTGTTTACAGATAGCATCATAAGTACTGTGAGTAAACCGAGTGGTAGTAACAGTGGAAGGGGAAGGAGATAGGCATAAGTAGGGAGGGAAGGCTATAACCCAGGTGGAAAGGGAGGCAGGTGTTTAGAGGAAGATGTGAGTGATAGGGTTGCAGCTTGAGAAGATTAAGGAGGTTTAAAGCAGGTGAAGGATTCAGGGTTGATGAGGAAGCTGCATAGTTTGTGTTTGAAGATGATATGTGTGGGTGCAATACGAGCTTCCATGGGTATGGAGTTCCAGTGCTTAGGGGCCGCATGAAAGAAAGCAATGCCGCCCTTTGTGGTTTTGCACCTGAGCACGTGTAGTAGGCTAGGTCAGTGGAACATAGGCCATGGGTGGAGGAGTGAGGCAATAGAAGGGTGTTTAGTGACATTGGGGTGTTAGACCTGATTATGTTGTCGACCAGGGAGCAGAGGGAGAGGAGTCGATGGCAGAGGGGGAAGGCCAGTTGAGGTCAGCATAGAGTTGACAGTGGTGTTTTAACTGAGGGAAAGCAGAGGTATATTGGCAGATGTTGTAAATGGTGTCCCATTTCTGAAGCGAGGATTTAGAGGTATTGATGTAGGTGACAGAACCATAGGCAAATGATGGTAATAGAATACCACGTGCAATGGCCAGTCTAGCGGAGGGAGTGAGCGCATGATTTGTTTTGTAGGCAACCTCAATTTTGCTGTTTACTGCCTTGCAGGTGGTCTGTATGTGTTGGTCAAAGTCTAGTGTTTCATCGAGTAGTACCCCAAGGTATGTAAATGCACTCACAGTGTCCAAGAGGGAGCCATCAGGACCAGGAATCTTAAGCTGACCACGACAAGTTTTCAGTATGATGGCAGAGCCAAAGAGCATGGCCTGTGTCTTGGTGACATTGAGAAGAAGTTTGTTGTCAGTGAGCCAGGATTGGACATGAAGAAAAGCATAGGATAGTTTCAGGTTTATGTCCTGTATAGAGCTGGAACTATAATACAGGACAAGATCATCTGCATAGAGGATAGTCAAGCAAGAGGGGATGTTGAGCACTATACGGTTTATGAAAATAGAAAAGAGGAGAGGCCCCAGTATTGACCCCTGGGGATCACCAAGTTTAACATGGAATTCACTAGACATTGTAGAGCTGAATTTAACAATTTGATATCGATTGGATAGATAGATAGCTATTTATCCAGGTAACAGAACTATGTGAGAAGCCAAGCCACAGAGCGTGCCTAACTGGCAGAAATGAAGGGAGAAGTGCATGCAAAAGTGGCACAGCAAAGTGACTCAGCAGCAAGCAAGGAGAGAAAAAAACAGGCAAGTGGCAATGTGGGGCTCCCGAGAAAAGGGAAGTCAACAGTGGCAAAGCACACACTGGAGCATCAGGAGCAGGAGTGTTGAGCCAGGCACCGAGCACTCGTAGGGGAGGCAAACCCAAGTGCTGGCAAGGAAAAGAGGAGGAGGAGAGGGCAGCTGAGAGCCCAGAGGGGATACAGGACAAAGGCGTAGGAGTGGCAGAATGAGGGAGAGGGAAGGGGGGGAGAGAAAACGAAGGCAGATGCGGCAAAATGCGAGGAGAAGGGCACAACGAAATGAGCTATGGAGGGCAGAGAGAAACGAACGGGCAACTGGAGGTAACTGCTGAAACATGGGGAAAAGCAAATGCAGCAGAAATCCAGAGAGAGGGGCTGGAGAGCATTGCCTCCAGCTGCAATGAGAAATGAATCCTAGAACAGTCCAGAAGGAGCGGCCTTTTAAGGCCTGATGGGGGAGTGACGTTGTTGCTCTGCCCATTGAACCTCAGGCTTAAAGCCTTCCCATTTAATAACTTAATAGATACAAGGGTACACTCTTTTTGAAAGGGTAACTAAAAGAAAAAAAAAACGAAATTCTAGCAATGAAAATTCCCGTTGAATGAATGGAAAACTTTTGAAGATCATGTGGGAGACAGCAGATGATGCTCAACATATGTAGATTTGCACAGCAAAAAGTATGAAATTCATCTGATTTTTTTCTTTTTGTTAGTACCATAATATGTACAATTATTTTCAGCTCTACGTTTAAGTGTCAAATTTATATATGACCACTATGTAAGTCTGTCACCTTTGAGTCTATTTCTATAAAGAAGTAAGAGTCAAGGAAATCCTGTAGAGTGAGTGGCTCAGCTGGATAAGCCACTGCCCTTCATGCCAGTAGTGCAGTGTTTTATCCCCACAGTTGGAATTTTTTCTTTTAGCCTTAATTAACATTCAGTACTCATAATAAATAAATTAAAAACAAATCCTCAAGACTGGGAATGCATTCTGGAGTGAGCTGTTTAAGTGGCTGTGTAGACAGGCTGCATCACTCACACCCACGTGCTAGACCCTGCAGGCATCTTTTTGCTTTTATCAGTCGACCTCCCCTTGACTCGCAGCCCCTCTCCAGCGCACCCTGCATCGGCACTGAGAGGGCCTGTGTAGATGCAGAAGCTGAGCATCTTTTCTGGTTGAGGCAGTGCTGCAATGCTCCACAGAAGGAGCAAAGTCAGCCCTGTAAACATGGTTTATGTTTCCAAGTGAGGCAAAGTTCCCCTTCCCTCAGAGGAAAAAAATGGCTGCAGTGATCTCTCCTTCACTCCAGACCAAAAGGCTGCAATGCTCTCTGCTCTCTTGTCCCCACCAAACTTAGTGAAAGGAAAGCTTTCTTCTCCTCCCCCAGTCTACGCAATGGCAACAATAATCCCTCTTCTCCTCTTTTCCCCAGACCTAATCGCAGCAATGCTGTCTTTCATCACCCTCCCCCTTAATGGTAGTAATGCTCTTTGCAACCTTCCATACCCTAGACCTAATGGCAACAAGATATTCTCTCCTTTTCCTAACATGATCCTGTCCCCTCAACAGCCTTGCCTGAACCCAGTTTTTAAAATCCAGTGTAAACCACCCCGCCCAACTCAGCACCACCACCCACCCCAGGAAGGAAGAGGATGATATTTGCAATGCTCTCCAAACAATTTTATCACAGAATATTAATGCACTGGGCTGGCTGTCAGAAAAGGGATGTTGAAGAGATAGGGCTGCCAGTCCAACAGAACCAAAATGTGATTAATTCAAATCGGGGTGAACTACACAAGATTTATACTTTGATAACCTTACCTAATTACAAAAGAATAAAAAAAAAGCTGACTACTGTATTGCCAAGGGGCAATGCCATTATAGTCCATCTTCTAGTTCTGTCTACAGCACTGGCTCTAATATCATACTATGAACTTCCAAAATGCTGTTCCTATATATCAACTGAAAGATCTGCATCGTAAAGCTGCAATTTTTAAACAAAAACAGCAGTAAAAAAAAAGAATAATTTGGGGTTTTAAGCATAATTTAAACTTTTTTTTCACCATTTTCTTAAGTAAAAATAGCAAGTAATATATCTCCATCATGACTTTCTTTAGCCAGAAATGGCTGAGACCATCCCACACATACCAGCCAGCTTCCTGTGCACTCACTATGCTAATGAGTACCACTAACTTCTGCCATTAGTTGGCAGCACCCATTAGCATATTAAGTGCTCAGGAAGCCAGCCATCCTTGGGTTTAGGAAGTTATGGCAGGCATATAGTGATGGATTTTTACTTATGAAAAAGGTAGCTAAAAATTTAAAACAATGCTTAAAACCCCTACTTGGAGGATTTTACAGCAGTAGGCACGATAACAGACTTTTGTGCTGTTTTCCTTAATTAAACAGAAAGTTAGTAACAAAATAGCTTAGCACCATCATAGAAACATAGAATTTGTTGGTAGAAAGGGGCTGCTTGGCCCATCCAGTCTGCCTAAGATTTCCCCGCCTTTCCACATCTGCAGACTTTATGTGGTCTCCAGCGCCCCCTCACCTCTGTTCTAATACACCTCCATGTTTATCTCATGCATGCTTGAAGCCCCCCATCATTCTAGCCTCCACCACTTTGGCAGGCAGGCTGTTCCAGGTGTCTGCTACCCTTTCAGTGAAGAAATATTTTCTCACGTCTCTCCTGAATCCCACACTACAGTTTTGTTGCATACCCCCTGGTCCTGGTGCTGATCCTCATTTGCAAGATACTCCGTACCTACACCCTATTCACCCCTGTGAGATACCAAAGGTCTTAGTCTTGTTACCCCTCTCCTCTCCTCTCCTCTCTTCCAGGGTGTACATGTTGAGATCCCTCCCTGGACCACTCCAGAACCCCTGTACATGCATACCCCCAGACGACCACTTTCCCTGCAACTGGAACCTTCACCAGGACCAACCTTCCAGTCCACACCTGCCAGCCACTCTGCCTACAGCAGAGATATCTCCCCCTTAGCTTACATTCTCCCTACAGTGGGATCACCCTTCCATTATCTTGACCAGCATCCCCCAAGCTGAACACCATCCCTGGAGCTGGACACCCACCCATCCCTGGACAGGCCATCTCCCTCAGATGACCACCTACCAGAACAGCCTCTCTCCCAGATGACCACACTGCATGCAGCTGGATCCCATCCCTGTTCCCCACCCCCCTGGACTGTCAACCCACCCCCCACAACAAATCTCTGCATACCACAGACCCAGGAATCACACATGAGACCTGAAGGGGATGTATAAGGTGTTAAGCTGGAGAATTATTTCTATTGCACTCCCCAAACACAGTTTTGCTATGGCTCATTGCTGGGCAAAATGCAGTGTTTTATACATGTATATAAAATAATAAAATACATTTAAATGTAGGCACTATTATTTATTGTATTTAATCCAACCAATCTATGAAGTCACTAATAATAAATCAAAGGAGTTGCATACCTAGTCCATAGCAAAGCTGCAGTTTTATACAAGTCCCCAAACCTTTTATTATGCAATGAATACGTGGTCCTAATCTCTTGTGCCCAGCTCAAAAAAATTGTATGCAAGACTTTTTTTAAAATTGCTCTGCCTTTTATTTAATGAGTGCAAAATATTGGTTATATTAGTTTAGGACTGTAGCACATGGTGCTATTTATATTGGGAACTGTGTGCACTTTTTGGAACAACCACCAGTGTACCCTGAAGAAGGAGCAATTCAGCACCCGGTGTTGTCTGATTTACCAAAATAAACCAGATGATAATATTGTAAGGATGGGTGAGTGGGACTATCATTTTCAGTCAGCCTAGGATGTTTGTATTTGCCTTGATTGGAACAGACTACTCCTTGAAAGGTATATTTCTTTCTGTTTGAGGTTGGCTGGGCTGGAGGTGTGTTCCTGCTATAAATATATATGGTATAACAACAGCATGGTGCTACTGTGTATCGGGATAAGAAATGGAAATTGTGTACAGCTTAACCTACCCAGCCCATCAAAGTGTCCCTTCCTGATTGGATCTTCGGAGTCCAGCTGTTGCTAAGTGATGAGCTTTCAGTGTAAAGGCATGTCATATCTCTAAATCCAAAACAATCATACTACCTTAATGTAAAATATGCTGCTTCACGGTCGCCATCAATTACTCCAGGTTTTTATTTTCAGGGAAAGCATAGCACACCCATTAAATGTATCTCTAAGCATTTACTGTAGTTGACATTTACAGAAGTATACTTACATCTGCTTGCTCTTTGCTATTGGTTCTATTGATTGAAATGACATTCCTTTTACAAAGCTAAAAAAAATTTGACTTGGATTCTTCTTGGTTATTAACATGTGTTGCTGCAGAAAGCACATTTATTTGCAGTGCAGCAGTCCACAAATGGGTTTTAATCTACCTATGCTTCTCAGTAACATTTTTAAGTGTTTAAAATGTACGCATTTCAGAAAGGAAATGTTCATAGTTTGGGGGGGAGCAACCTTTTTGTACCAGGGTGCCTTAAGGATTGTTTTTAGTAAATGATTAAATATGATGGTCTCCTTCGAGGTCGTAAGTACTGTATATGAAGTTTTAGTATGACTGTTTGCTTACCACATACTATGCTTTTATGTGCTCCACTGATGTCCTCCCACTCAGTCCAACCCTCATCCTCTCTCCACTCTCTTAAACTGCTCTTGCTGGTGAAAAACCATACACTTGCAGCAAGCCTTGGTCCCCTCCACCAGGAACCCATACCTCTTCCCCTGTCCATATTCTAGTACACGCCAGTACCCTGCACCTTGCTACTGCAACTCTGTGCTCTCTCAGATTACCATTGTAGCTTTTGTAAATAACACATTGTTCTATTACTGTTTATGTGTACCATACATTTGATACTTAACTGTTTACTTTATTTTCCCCCTTGTAACTCCTCCCTGGGTCATATCAGGAAACAAGTCCCCACTCCCTGTGTTTTTGTAGTCAACTTAAACACCAAAACAAGGTAGCAAAAATGAATAATCCACTTGATCCTAAATGTCCCATCACAAATCAGATACGGTAATGTGCTGCCAGGAAGATGTTCTAAATTTTGGAACTACAGTATGTTCTGGAGATGATCCAGCTTAGTAAGCTAATTATGGCTATGTACTGCATGACAGAGCTTAAACATACTAATATACACACAACATACACATAACTTTATGAGATCCAAACAGGAAAGAAATCCAATAATCCCCCCAAACTGTAATGGTTTGTTTATATTGATTTAGACTGAAATATGTAGGGTAAGTGATGTATTAGCATTTTGAATTGCAAATGTGTGGGATACCTTTCACAGTCTATTTCTCTCCCCACCAAATCCCCCCCCCCCCCGGCCAGGACCAGGGTCTTCTTCCATGATCTGTGTGTAACCCCTCACCCCTGCTTTTTTACCAAAATGACAGGTGGCATGCTGTTGAAGCTGACAGCAGTACCTGGTGGGGACCTGGGTTCGGGGAGAATGAGGTTACTCGGCACAGGGGGACCTAGGTTTGGAGTACTCTGCACAGGGGCACCAAGTAAATCTGAACACAAGGAAGCAATAACTGTAATGTCCAGAACCAGGAATGGGATTCTTCAGTGTGGCTTTTATTCACAAACTAGCTGAACAAAACAAAGCATAAGCGGACCCCATGGAGACTACATTTCCTAGTAATGCAGATTAGAGACTACGGTCCACTGGAAGAATGAACCAATTATACTGTTTTCAGGCTCTGGACCCACCAGGCACACAGCCGGACTTACCTGCAGCTTTGGGTACACAGCCTGACTGGCCCGGCTCCCCCGCCGGCCACTTGATTCACGGTTCATTGGAAGAATGAACCAATTATCCTGTCGTGGCTCCCCACACCACTTAGAGTCTGCGACTCCTAGAGAGATTTTCCCTTTTGCAACCCCACGTCTGGGTACTTTCCCCATCACTGGCCAAGTGCATGAAGCAAAGTAGCAACCACAGCAGAAATCCGTAGAGGTGGACCTGGTTACTAAAGATGGGGTTTGCCACCTCCAGCTCCCACAGCCCATACCCAGCCATTTCCTGGAACACTGAACCATTTCTTTTCTGAACTTCTGAATAGATTAAAGGGTAGATGAACTGACGCATCTCCTCTACATGTTATTTGAAATCACACAGCATTCTAGCATTTGACACTACTTCACTTGTTTGGCCTAGTCCTATAGGCTTCCCAAATTGTAGCTCAATTCCTAGATTTCCACACATGTACCAGGGTGAAGAAAACATTTTGCCCTCTCATGTTAGAGCAAACATTCACCCTTTAGTTGCAGGTGCCCCACAGGTGAATCACAAATCTTCCAACTTTTCAAAACAAAGGCTGAACTGAACAGGCAGCTTTTCTTCCTCTTGGCAGAATTAAGGGGATTGCCCCAGGAATCTGCATGGGGATCTTTACATCCTCCCCCCCGGAGGGAGGGGGCACTGAGACCCGAACAGTGGTCTCCACCACTTGAGCACACCTTCACTTACTGAAGACAAACTGGACACTCACTACTCACCTTTGAAAACTCCCAACGTTCTATCTAACTCCCTCTGCTGCAGATTCCAATGTGGCTTATGCAGCTGTGAAAGTTCTATTGGTGATGTCATCCCTCAGTCTCAGCTGAGACTGAGAACAGAGTGAGACAGTGTGAAACCCATTTAACTGGAAGTTTCACAAGCTGCCTTCCTTGCCTACCACTAGGTCTTACTGGGATTCTAGTAACCCCGGGTAACAAGGGGGTTACACTCACCCTTGACCAGGAAAATGACTGTCCGCAGTCATTATTTACCCAGCCTTAGGCCATCCCACCCTATGTGCTATCTGCGGAGGGGGGGGTGATCAGGCCCCCTCCTACCATGTGCCAGCACAGGCAGGTAACACTAAGGGCCTAGAGGCCTGTAGCTGACATGTTAGCCTCTACACTATCCACTTACTATGGACACCTAGTGGCTCTGCTAGAACTATCCAGAGCATAGCCCTCATAGATCAGCACTGCGGTCCCAGTGGCCACTCAGGACCACAGCCTGTCTATCCCCCCTAACCCTCTAGGGAAAACCTATCTGCCTTTAACATAATACCCCAAAACAAAAACAACCCGGGGACCTCCCCGACCTTGGGCAACCTGCAACCACACCATTAAAATACCACATTACTGTCTCCTCCCTACCCCCACAACCACACCTGTGGAAGGAAAGGGTTAATGCAGCAATAACCATAACAATAACACCACAGTACTTTAAATTTCTACACCATAAAGCACTGATGAGGAACTCCGATGAGCCCCTCCTCCTCTTCTTGTCTTCTCTTCTGTCTTCCCAGGAACACCTGTAAGAAAAAGAAAGACAAAACACACGCTCCTAATCTGCATACACAGTCTACCTAAAACCCCTACCATCAAAACACTGCAGAATCCCAATAAGATTTTTTTTAGAAAAAAGGTAGACAAACAGTATTTACATTAGATAACAATGACATTATTTACAATACACATTTGGGGGATGGAATGCCCTAAAAGTCCCAACTAATGACCACAAGGCCCAAAGGCTAGTCCAATAAAGAGTCTCTCCTGGGCCGGAGCCCGGCAAAGCACAGTTCTAACAGGCCAAAGTCCTGAAGGGGAGAGTCTTTGAGGACAGTTCACACAATTTGAAGTCTGTTAGTGTAGGGTGTGTACTGCAATGTCATAAAGATAGAAAAGTTCGGACTTACCAGCCACTTGTAGTACGAGATTTCTGGCACCAACCTGCACCTCTGCTGAAGACTCTCCCTGGCAGCATTTCTTCCGATACAGCTGGGCGGACATCTTCCGAGAACCACAGGAGGGCACATCTGGAAACAGCTGGGATGATGTCATCTCTGGAGACAGAACCTTAGAACAGGAACAAAAAGAAAACAGCTAGTCCGACGTCATCCGATTACCAGGCGATGAACAGGAAACAGCTGGGCTGGTGTCCTCTCTGGATCTGAAGGCATCTGGTGGGCCAGTTGATGGTTGCTGGACAGGACAGTACACTGTAGACTGATGAATGTGGGGCACCTGAGTCCTGGATATTCATATTGGCGGATCAATAAGGCACTTCACAGTCTGGTGTGGCAGTATTGACTGCCACTGCTCGGCTCTCCATTTTGTAGGCACGGGCACATTTGCTGGGAGGTCCTTTCACTGAGGTCAATAGTACCGGGGGTCAGGGGCTTGAATTATTACCCTGTCTGGGCACACATAATTCACACAGTGGGAGATTTCACATCCCTCTCCATCCACTATTCTCACTCTGTCCATAAACAGTGTCCTGCCTCTCTTCCACTGGGTATACTTTTCGTGGAACAGTCTATTCTTTACATGCTGGTTGGCCCCAGGATGCACATTCTTCATTGCTTCATCCCAGATCCAGTATTTCCTGCAGTTCTCAATCTCTTCCCAGACTTTTCGAGGAAAGGTAGGAAAGGTCATACCATGGATCTCATTTGCCTTTCTACGAACCAGTGTCTCCTCTTTACTTGCTTTGGTCAATCTGAGACCGCTGGCCTAGCTTGGGGGTGGCCAGTCCTGGTTCTGCCAGCTATGCATCCTTAAGGAAATTAGAAATGGATCCCTGACTTCTTCCTCCTGTAAAGCCAGGGCAGTGGCATCGTCACTTTCTTCCATACATTCCTCTGAGGCAAGATCTTGAGGCTGTGTACCCGTTCCTTTTTCACGAGGCCACATAGGTTCCCCCTCATCTTCCTCTTCACTGAGGATCTGAGCCCAGGAGTGAGCAGTCGTTCTCACCCCTGAGACTATCCACTCATCACTAGGCGCAGAGGTCGACTCCTCCCATTCAAAGGCCTCCCGCATCTCATCTTCACCTAAGAGACTCAGGCTAGGCCCCCCCACCCAGGGGTCTATTGATGCTTTATCCGAACTTTCCTTCTGGGATCCAGCATCCAAAACTTCAACTTCAGGTTCTGTCTCTAACTCTGCACCCTCTAGCTTTGTGCCACACTCCCCCAAGGGGCATTCCTCCACAGGCTCTGCCTGGTGCTGTGTGCTGCCAACTGCAGATTCCTGAATTTTTGTCCATGTGGGGGCCAAACGAATTGGAGGCACTTTATACAAGCCATATTTTGTAGGCATCCAGCACAGTGAGGAATCATGAAGAGCGTCCCTTCCAGCACTCAAGCATATTTGACATACGCACTGGATAATTAGGAATCGCCACATCAGGAGGCAGTTGCCCTCCATAGCACCACTTTTCAATATCTCTCAGTCTATTTACTGCTGCTGTTACTGCAACCCGGGCATGATCCGGGTAACGAGCTGGTCCTGAGGCCATAACTGCAGAAAAATAAACAAAAGTTCACTGTAACTGAAAGTCCCACTTTATTGAACACACTTTGTAGCTGTAAAATGGCTCCTCAGCTGCTGTGTTTACTTTACTACCCCACCCTGTAATGGCGGCGGCAGCACTCCTGTGCATCAACATTTAGAATCTGGGTCAAGCACTGCACCATTTACACAAAGCTACTGATAACTTTTGCTCAAACTGCACAACTTGCTCTGTTCTGGCTTTAAACACATTTACAGGATTTTCCTTGGACTTTTTACATGCTGGTATCATTTATTTTATTCACAGTCCCTTAAAGCTTCAGGTTTTTAGCACAGGATTGCCTGTATTTCTAGTGCTGCACTTTGCTACAACCCACAGTCTCTCTCTGGCTGCAAACTTTAAACTGAGGCTAATTTCACTTCTGTGCACACAGTCAATGGCTTAACAGACTTGCACTTGCTGGCAGGACTTTATACAGTCGTTACTTGCCAAGCGACTACACTGCTGCATACACATCTTATGTGGCATAGGCTGAAAATCACTGTTTGAGCAGTTTCTTGGTTGTTTACTTACCGTTATCAGTAGCAATTTGCTGCGATGGGGAAAAACGGCCTGCAGCCAGTTCTTGAAGGGCTCGGTACACAAACAGGTGGGCAGTCCTAGCGATCATCTTTTTAAACACAAACTTGCAATTTGGACGATCGATTAGCGGGTTGAGCCCGATTTTAAACTAAATAGTCTATTTTTGTACTGTTTACAACACTTTGAACACTCCGTGATGCTCCTCCACTGCCAGTACACGCACTCCACTCACACTCCCTCTCGAATGCTGGGGCAGTCTCTGTAGAGCTGGCTGAGTGGTGGTACTGATTGCAGCCTGACCAACCACTCGACGCCATGCAAATGAGCCTCTTCTTCCTCGTGAGGGCTCTTCTCCTCATGGCGATCGTCAAGCAGGCAAATTTAAACTGTAGAATGCAACTTTTTTTTTCTTTTCCAACTGACTCCACGGCGGGAGCCCATTTCAGCCATATAACATAGCCATTTACACTGCAGTCTCTCAATTCACTCAGAAAGCATTTCCAATGTCCAGGGCATAATTTTCCTTTTGCTACCCCTAGTCTTCCACACTTTCCTTCACAACAGTTCATTTTAAAAGCATTTCAAACGTCCAGGGCACAATTTTCCTGTTGCTACCCCTAGTCTTCCACACTTTCCTTCACAACAGTTCATTTTTAAAGCAAGCTAAAACGCTGTAAACAATTTGATGCAGGACAAGGGCACACTCTTTGGCTTTACAGCTCCTTGGTAAACAGTTGGCATTTTTAAACAGCAGCACAAGATTCACAGCAGACAGCAACACACTAGGGAAATTGCTTCAGCTTTTTTGGGCTACCCACTGCCAGACAGCCAAAATGCTAGCCCCCTTTGCCCAAGCACCTTCCTCCCAGAACAAAATCCAAAGCGGTGCCTCCATTTTTGTTACCCCTCACCTGTGCCTTTTTACCAAAATGACAGGTGGCATGCTGTTGAAGCTGACAGCAGTACCTAGTGGGGACCTGGGTTCGGGTAGGATGAGGTTACTCAGCACAGGGGGACCTAGGTTTGGGTACTCTGCACAGGGGCACCCAAGTAAATCCGAACACAGGAAGCAATAACTGTAATGTCCAGAACCAGGAATGGGATTCTTCAGTGTGGCTTTTATTTACAAACTAGCTGAACAAAACAAAGCATAGACGAACCCCCATGGGGCTACATTTCCTGGTAATGCAGATTAGAGACTACAACACGGTCCACTGGAAGAATGAACTAATTATACTGTTTTCAGGCTCTGGACCCACCAGGCACACAACCCGGACTTGCCTTTGGGTACACAGCCCGACTGGCCCGGCTCCCCTGCCGGCCACTTGATTCACGGTCCATTGGAAGAATGAACCAATTATCCTGTCGTGGCTCCCACACCACTTAGAGTCTGCGACTCCTAGAGAGATTTCTTCCTTACTTGTTATAACTCCCATCTCACAAAGAGAATTCTTCTTTACACTTGTTGTGGCTCCCCACACCACTTAGAGTCTGCGACTCCTAGAGAGATTTTCCCTTTTGCAACCCCACATCTGGGTACTTCCCCCATCACTGGCCAAGTGCATGAGGCAAAGTAGCAACCACAGCAGAAATCCGTAGAGGTGGACCTGGTTACTAAAGATGGGGGGTTTGCCCACCTCCAGCTCCCACAGCCCATACCCAGCCATTTCCCTGGGAACACTGAACCATTTCTTTTTCTGAACTTCTGAATGTAGATTAAAGGGTAGATGAACTGACGCATCTCCTCTACATGTTACTTGAAATCACACAGCATTCTAGCATTTGACACTACTTCACTTGTTTGGCCTAGTCCTATAGGCTTCCCAAATTGTAGCTCAATTTCTAGATTTCCACACATGTACCAGGGTGAAGAAAACATTTTGCCCTCTCATGTTAGAGCAAACACTCACCCTTTAGTTGCAGGTGCCCCACAGGCGAATCACAAAGCTTCCAACTTTCCAAAACAAAGGCTGAACTGAACAGGCAGCTTTTCTTCCTCTTGGCAGAATTAAGGGGATTGCCCCAGGAATCTGCATGGGGATCTTTACATTCCCCCCCTCCAGAGGAAGGGGGCACTGAGTCCCGAACAACAGTCTCCACCACTTGAGCACATCTTCACTTACTGAAGACAAACTGGACACTCACTACTCACCTTTGAAAACTCCCAACGTTCTATCTAACTCCCTCTGCTGCAGATTCCAATGTGGCTTATGCAGCTGCAAAAGTTCTATTGGTGATGTCATCCCTCAGTCTCAGCTGAGACTGAGAACAGAGTGAGACAGTGTGAAACCCATTTAACTGGAGTTTCACAAGCTGCCTTCCCTGCCTACCACTAGGTCTTACTGGGATTCTAGTAACCCCGGGTAACAAGGGGGTTACATGTGAGCTATGGTCACTTTGGGTACCAATTCCATCTGGGAGACTTACTCACTGACACCAGGTCTGGGTGTACTTATTCCCCTTCTCTTCCTCTGGTCTGGCACCACCTCTGCTTATAATCCCCCTCCTTAGCAGCAAAGCACATGTCAGTGAGGCCCACAAAGGGGACTACCCTCAGAGGACTTACTGCCCAACCCAATTCACAAGGGGTCTGGGCAAGCTCATCTGCTTAGAATAGGCAGACCAAACAGTGGCAAGCTCCTCCAGACCAAGGGTAGAAGGAGTAAGAGACCAGAGTGACTCCTTGTAGACATAGTGATGCCAGGGATCCCATGGAATAGCCCATATAAGAGTAGGGCCCTCTCCAAGGCTTACATAACTCTCCAGTCAATTTTGTTGCCACAAGTATTACAGTATTTCCATTGTCATGCTTTCTGCAATACACAGTTGTGCTCAACGTCATGTTGTGTTTTGCCGTTTCAGGTGACACATGATTTTCAGGTATTTTGTTGCAGCCAATGATGTGATGCCCATTTTGCAATGTGGCAATGCCAGTCCCCATATGCTGTCTATTTGTCATCCCACAGGTGGCCCTAGAAGTTCATTCTCTTCTTCCAGTGTGTGCTAGTGCATGTGACTATGACCTGAATCCATTTGTAAGACAACATATGAAGCACCCCCCCTCCAACATGAACTTTCACTTGGAGTACAGGCTTGTGCTTCCAGGGGTGGTTATGGGACTGAGTCCACAGAATCCATCACTCTGAGGTAAACACAGCTGTGCTTGGAGCTGGCAGCCCTCTTCTCAGCACCAACCCTCCACCGCAGTCTGTGCAGCAATCTCTTCTGGATTTACATGGTTATGGGATTCCTTGCAGAACATGATTCTGAAATTTCTGGCAAATGCATGCAGAATTGCCAAACATATAAGCCATTTTCTGACTCACTCTACATGCATTAGTGTCAATGGGAACAAAGATGTTTCCAGAGAGAACATGAAGCCCCGCCCCCACACAAAAAAAAGAACTTTCAATTGAAGTACAGACTTGTACTTCTAGGGGTGATTAAGGGACACCTTGAAGAACATGAATCCAAAATTTCAGGTAAAAGGATTCAGAAATGCAAAACATGGACACCATTTTCTGTGACACCCAAATTGCATTAGTGTCTGTCTAAGACATGAAAGCTGTTTCTCAGACAGTATATGAAGCCACGCCCCCAAAAATGAATTTCCCCTGGATTACAGACTTGTGCTGCTAGGGGACACATTGGGGAACACGATTCTGAACTTTCAGATGAAAGTATGCAGAAATGCCAAACACATCAGTTATTGTCTGTGGCATTCAGTGCATTAGTGTCAATGAGAACTAAGCTGTTTCTCAGCACATGAAGTCACCCTTAAAAAATTAACTTTTGCATGAAGTACATGCTTGTGCTTCTAGGGGCAGTTAGAGGACACCTTGGAGAACATGATTCTGAAATATCAGGCAAAAGTATTCAGAAATACCAAACATACCACCATTTTCTGTGACACTCAAATTGCATTACTGTCTGACTAAGGCCTGAAAGCTGTTTCTCAGAGAGCACACTACATGAAGCCTCTCTCCCCCCTCCCCCAAAAAAGACCTTTCACTTGGAGTACAGCCTTGTGTTTCTAGGGCTGGTTGAGGGACACCTTGGGGAACATGATTATGAAATTTGCATTCAAAGGTATACAGAAATGCCAAACATATCAGCCATTTTCTGTGAGGCTTTATTGTTATAATGCAATATTGTGCTGTAGTTGTCTAACATGTGGTTCTCAGGCTCCATGCTTTCTTTCCATTATTGTCAATCTGCAACACATAAGTTGCATGTGTAATCTTAGAACTGGGAATATAATGTAAAATTTCATTATACTGTACTCATAAAGTATTACTACTGTCATTACTCACTTGGTGGCTCATAGCATGCCACTCCATGTCGTATGGATCAACACAATGGTCCCCTTTGAGTGACAGTGCTGGTAGCAATTGTGTGCCGTCTGGTAGCATGCATGCTCCTTATACAGTACACAGGCTGCACAGTCCTTGTACAGTACAGAGCACGTGTGCCCTGTATAATACATAGGATGCACACTGTCTGGATTTCCATATGGTGGCTGGCAGAGGAGGTGAGATGAGGACTGTGCTGATTGCTGTATGGGCTCCTGTGGCACCAGCACTTCAGATGGACTGGCAGGGTGGGTGGTCAGTGCTGTGGTGCAGTGGGGCCAGTAGACACCAGGCAATTATTTTCCTCTATGGGGCTGGCAACCAGAGGGCAGGGGGATCACTAGCACCAGCAGTGTATTTTATGTTATCAGGCTAGTGATCAGAGGCCAGGGGAATTACCAACACCAGGAAGTTTATGTTACTGAGGGCTGGCGTTCGAAGGGTGGGGTACCACTGTCACCAGTGATAACTTCTGTTTTACAAGTGCTGGCAGTCAGAAGGCTGGGGGGACCACTAGCACCAGGGATGAAGTTTGTGCTACCAGGGTTGGCAATTGGAAGGTGAGGGGGCTCACTGGTACTAGGGATGACTTTTATTTGACTAGGTCTGGCAGTTGGAGGGGGTGCTACTAGCAGCAGGAATGATTTACATTCCACCAGGGCTGGTGATCAGAGGGTGGGAGGGACCACTAGATACCAAGGAATACATGCTGTTTATGGGAGCTGGCAATCAGGGCAGGGTGGAGCCAGTCACAGGGGCACAAACCTTCCACCACTTTCAATGCAAATGTGCCCATAATGGGCATGCAAATGTTCTCTTAGTACCTTGCATGCTCAATGGACTCATTTGCATCGGGCCTTCTGAATATCACACCAGGGGCTACCAGCACAATCGGGTCTGGAGGGGGCTATTCCCTGCACTGTCAGGATCCATGTAGGGGCAATGCTATTTGACTTAGCACTGTGCCAACATGCCCCTATACTCAGCTGGGTAGCACCTGTGTGCTATCCGACTGAATATAGCATCCTCAGGGTCCTGGGCAATGGGAAAGTGTGATGCAACACTCTGTGCTCTGTTTTACCAATTTTTGAATACCAGGCCCCTGGTGTGAAAAATTTAAAACTCTGAAATACTGTACCATAAAAAAAGTTTATTGTTTTGTGGATGCTTCTCTTAAGTACACTACATAATCTGGTGGCGTCCAGATCCAATTAATTCTAGCAGCTGCGATAGCCACTGCTGATGTAATGTGTTTAGGGTCATTGTCTTGAAAGAATCAATGTCCGTCTGGAAATGTTTTCTTTATGTATTTCTGGACAGCTCCCCTGAAGATATGTTCCCTGAAGAAGTCACCATCAATTGATCCTGTGTGAATAAAAAATGGGGCACTGTTGACAATATGAAAGTGACATCTTAATGGTTTCTCAAACAAGAGTACATTATAGCTTACCGTAGCTTGACAAATCCTTACAAATGTGTGGTGGGCAAGGCCCACAGTTAGATATTGCACCCCAGACATGAAGCTTTAGCGGGTGCTTCGACTTCGGCTTCATGGAGTCCCTTCCTTCCAGAAAAAAAAAACACATCATGAAACATCTCCATGTTCTTTATCCATGTCTTGACTTGCTCCAGTCTTTTTTTTGTTCACATCTTGTATCACAGGACAATACCTTAATTAAAAAAATATAATACATTGTACTTCTTTTATGAGCTGCAACGTACTGTGATAACACAGTAATGGATACATTTTTAAATGCGTTACCTTGCCCACCCGTATGTCCACCTCATCTAGCATTGCATTCGCTTGACAGATGAGACAGATGCCAATACTCAACATCTGGCAGTCAAACGTTCAAAAATTTCCTTTGTGGTGGTCTTGTAATCTTCTGTGAGCATGTGGTCGGCAATTAACATGGCTTCCCTGTGTGCAAAAATAAAAATAAAAAAAGATTTTGCCCTCCTACCCCTTTTACTTGATCAGTACTGTTGATTTGATTCGTGGTTGTGATTGCTGTGGGAGATGTGTGATGATGTCATCTGACTATTAGGAGGATTATTATAAGCAATTTGTTTCTGTGGAACTGAATTTTTATTCCTTGGGGGTTTTCGTGCAATTAATAACATTACATAGGAGAGTTATAGTATAGCTGATGTAGCTGAAGTTGGGGTCGGGGGTTAGTAGTTTATTATTTTAAATCCTGTACTATAACAGATTCATTAATATTTAAAAATGTTTAGTTTTGTTTTAATTAGTTTTGTATTTATTTGGGAAGGGGCAGGGAATCATGGCTATTTAATTGTGCTATCTGTAGACTGCTTAATTTTTTAAGGTGTTTCCACCGACTTAACCTACAAATTCTGACAGTTTTGTCACAATGGATATTCTGAATTTATAAGATGTGTGTGTTTCAACATACATTTTAAAAAGCTGCAGTTTGCGTTGACCTTTTTAGGATTTTACAGATGTACATTGAATTATTTTACTGTTGGTAAACCAAATTTATACAGAGTGAAATGTACCTAGTTTAAATTGGGTGCAAGGCTTCTTATACTGTACTTTACTGATTGCTGATTTCTGGAAATGGGCATCCTAATCTTGACCCATTTACTATTGATTTTACATCAAACAGATTACCAAAACAGAGTGGAATTCAGATGGCACATATAAATGTAAAAAGCCTTGTCCTAAAACATGACCAGTTTGTTGTTTGGGTTTTACAACATAAATATGATGTTATTTTTTTGTCAGAAACATGGCTAACTTCTCGAATTGAAGATAGAAATATTAAGATCTCTGTTTATCAATTTTTTAGGTATGATGGGACTGTTAAAAGAGACAGAAGATGTGTTTTTTATATGAAAAATTATTTAAGTAATTGATTTACAGGTAACATCTGAAGATTCTGGTTGTGATCCCTTGCTTTAAATGTAACAATTGGGGGAAAAAAAATCTGATTGTTGGGGCGCTGCTGAGCTGTATACTGTATAGATGCGTTTGTGTGGAGCTCCACATTTATGGCGCCAAAAAAATGCATTCAAAAGTTTAAAAATAACTGCTTTTTTCCTACCTTTTGGCTGCTTGTTGTATGGAGTTTGTGGTGTATCCAATGGATAAGTTCATTTCCCCAAAGAATGTTGGGAGAGGTGCCCCAGTCCGAGGGCCTGTCGGTCTTCTAGTAGTGACTGGAGCAACGAGCTCTCCTAATACAACAATATGCTCAGAGGTGAGCATTAAACCTAAAGCATCAGGAAGCCGACTTTCACCTAAATGCAGGCCTTCTTGACAAGAGTTCTAGGCTGAAGTAAGGGAATCGAACTCCTGAATTGAAAACTTCTTGGCACAAATTTCTTTACGCTGTTCAGCGACCGAGGCATGGGTTGAAGGCACAGAAAAACATAGTAACATAGAAGTTGATGGCAGATAAGGACCACAAGGCCCATCCAGTCTGCCCATTTCTTTTTCTACCTTATAAATGCGCCATCGGCCTTTGCTCTGTCAATGGCCTATCTATTCATACTCATCTGTATTGCTCCCTTATGCCTACCCCATGCCTGTTTGAAGCCCTGCACAGTATTCATATCCACCACTTCCTGAGGTAAGCCATTTCATGCATCCACCACCCTTTCTGTGAAAAAGAACTTCCTCAATTACCCCTTAATCGGCCTCCCTCTAATCTCATGCTGTGTCCTCTTGTCCTGCTATTTGTCTTATATTGAAAGATGTTAGATTCTTTCACCTTGTTAATGCCCTTAAGGTGTTTGAAAGTTTTGATCATATTACCTCTTTCCCTCCTTTGCTCTAGGATATGCATATTAAGCTCAGTTAATCTGTCCTCATATGTTTTCTGATGCAGTCCCTGCACCATTTTTGTTGCCCTTCTCTGGACTGCCTCAATTTGGTTAATGTCCTTGTGAAGGTGTGGCCTCCAGTACTGGACGCAGTACTCCAGATGGGGCCTAACTAGTGTCTTGTACAGAGGGATTATTACCTCCCTCTTCCGACTTGTGATACTCCTACTAATACACCCCAACATCCCTCTAGCCTTAGCTACTGCTTTATAGGTTCTTCTTGGATGATTTTAGGTCATCGGTGATGATGATGCCCAAGTCTCTTTCTTCTCTTGTGACTGCCAGCAACTCCCCTCCCAGCCTATAGGTGGCTTCAGGGTTTCTCTTCCCTATGTGCATGATCTTGCACTTCTTTGCATTCAACCCCAGTTGCCACTCTTTCAACCATTTTGCTAGTTTATCCAGATCTCTTCTCATTCTTCCCACCCCATCTGGATCATCTACTCTGTTGCAGATCTTGATGTCATCTGCAAACAGACAAACCTTACCCTCCAGTCCATCTGCAATGTCACTGATGAAGATATTGAAGAGGACTGGCCCCAGGACTGACCCCTGAGGTACCCCACTTATGACTTGCATCTCTTCTGACTGTATACCATTTACCACCATTTTGTTTTCTGCCCATCAACCAGTTTGCCACCCAGCTGACCAATTTCTGACCCACCCAGAGCCTACCCAGCTTATTAATAAATCTTCTATGTGGAACAGTATCAAAGCTTTGCTGAAGTCAAAAAGCCATACAAAATAACAACAAAGAAATACAAGTTGTCTCAGCAAGAAATTTAACTCTTGAGGGTGCAGTAAATGCTGCACTTCATGAACAGTTGGCTCAAACTTCAAGAACAGAGCGCTTAGAGAACATGTTGAAAAGAAATTTAAGGCTCTTAGGTTTCCTGGGGACAATCTCAGACTCTGAACTGAAAGAGGTGGTTCAAACGGCACTATCGGCAGTTTTCTCAACTGAGCCTCTTTTGATATTGGAGTCTGTGTTTGCCCCCCCCCACCCCCCACCCCCATCACAACAGTCAAAGGAATCTGCTGTTGAATTGCAAAATCTAGGAGCAAGATATATTATATTGACTTTTTCATCTTTGGCTGAGAGGAACATACTGCTCCAGATGGTCAGACAGAAAAAGAAATGTTTCTATGAAGGACATAGAATACACTTGTACCCTGATTACTGCCTGCAAATGCAACATAGATGCAAGAGATTCCTATCTATTCTTTCAGAATTTAAAGATACTGGGGTGCCAGCCATTCCTTTGTCTCCAGCTCGTTTGCAGATTCAGTTCCAAGGGAAAGCACAATATTTTGTAACAAGCAAAACAAAGACTGGGAGCAGATCATCATAGGAGACTTTAACACAAACTGGCTAGCACGAGATACTGTAAACACTAGGGACAACATTCATGGCCTCTATCTCATGCAGATGGTTACGCAGGCAACAAGGTGGAACTACCGCACCAGCACAAGCAATTTATTGACTGGCTTCTTGCTACCAACCCCGAGCATATCAAAAGCGTCTCTGTCCTGCCCAACACCTTAAGTGATCACTCGCCAGTAGTGCACCTGGACAAACAAGGGACCTATTGACTTCAGCAGCTGTCTAAAAACCGGTATCTCAAGAAGGGCAATTTAGCAACTTCAAAAAATACCTGCAGAATGCAGACTGGTCCCCCTTAGATGGCTGCAGCGATGCCAATAAAGCTCTTAACTACCTCATAACTGTATTCAGCAATGCCTGCAACCTATTTACCCTGGTCAGAACTGTTAAAATCAAAGGGGCCATAAACCCCTGGCTTACAGGACCGCTCATCTCCCAGATGAAACAACGTGACAATCTCTGGCATATTGCCAGAGAGACAGGCAGGCAAACAGACACCACGGCCTACAAAATGGCTAGGAATAATTGCACCAGGATAGTGAGGCAGGCCAAAGATTCCTATTAGAAAGAACAGCTTGAAAAAATATGGGGAAATGGCAGTGAATTTTGGAAAAACATTAGGTCCCTCTCTGGTAAAGAATCCAGAGCCCCACCAGATCTGATAGTCACAGCAGCTGGCACCTTACAGCAACCTCTAGACCTGGCTAATGCATTTAACAAAGCCTTCACGGACCTTAGCTCTGTACTCCCCCCAACCCCGAATTTCTCCAGTCCTCGCCAGCCATGAATTCCATAGACACAAACCCCACACCGTCACGTAGAGATGGGCAACCACCTTTCTACTTCAGGCAAATCACAAGGCAACAGACTGTGAAATATGTCAGAAGGATTCTAAACAAAACCAGGATTGGTAGTGACTCACTAGACATGAAACTGCTCGCACTCACCCTGGAAGAACTTGCCGCCCCACTAACCAAACTGTTCAACACCCCCTTGTGAACTGGAATCTTCCCAGACAGGTGGAAGACTGCCATGGTCACCCCTGTGTGTAAGAGTGGGGACAGAGCTGATATGGGGAACTATCGCCCTATCTTGATACTTCCACCTCTCTCTAAAACATTGGAAAGGGTCGTCGCTGATCAGCTCACTGACAATCTAAACAAGTACAATCTGCTTTGCCCTTAGCAACATGGTTTTCATCAAAAGCACAGCACCATCTCTGCCCTTATCGACTATACCTCCCACACTTACGAAGCCCTTGATTCAGGAAAAATGGTGGGGTCCATATTTATTGACCTCACAAAAGCCTTTGACACAGTCAACCACCAAATCCTGTTAAAACACCTACAGACCCTGGGTCTGTCAGTAGATACCATCTCCTGGTTCAACGGTTACCTCTCTCACAAGATGTAGTGTGTGAGGATAGGGGGTGTTACCTTTGATCCTAGAAAGGTAACACTAGGGGTTCCACAGGGCTCAATCCTAGGGCCACTTCACTTCAGTCTTTTCATAAATTCCCTTCCTAAAGCCTGCACTGCTAAAATGCTGCTGTATGCAGATGACACAGTAATATCAGTCCCAGGCAGCAATGCTTGTGAAATCTCTAAAAACCTTCAGTGCAGCTTTGCATTGCTAGAGGCGTGGATCTCCCAAAACCAGCTCCTACTGAACTATAAAAAAACTAAAACAATGCACCTAACCATGCCACATTCCCAAAGGAATGTTGAACCCTGACTTCCGGTGTGATGGCGGCCCGGTGAGAAGCTCTCTCAGTTAGCTCCCCTGCCCTCCTCTAGGAAGTGGCTGAATTTCAGTAAACACGTACCTAAGCTGCGAGTCAAAGGCTTCTGAAGATTTAGTGATTGCCTGGGGAAACCGACTTTTAGTTTATCGGCGCACAGTTGGAGAATGGAAGCCGAAATGAAGGCGCCGGCTCTCCGCCACACTCCCCCGCCGACTCCAGCTAAGGATAAGAACCCCAAAAGAGCAAAAGTGGGTGGATCGGAGGCTCCTACCTTGCCGAAGCAACAGGCTGCCTTAACGGAAGAGCAGTTTCTGGAGGAGTTGTCACCAATGAAAGAAATTCTGCTCGCGCTTGCCTCAGATCTTAGGGGAATGAAAGTATCGCTGGAACAGCTGAGCACACACATGAAAGACAACGAAGCCAGGATCTTTTCACTGGATGATTGGAGGGTGAGAATGGAGCCAGAAATGGTTACCCTACGCCATAGAATAAAGAAAGCAGAGGATCACCTAGAGGATCTTGAGGGTCGCTCAAGAAGAAACAATTTGGTGGTATTGGGCCTTCTGGAGGGAGAGGAGGGGTGGCAAGCAGTGATCTTCGCTCAAAAGCTACGTGAAAAGTTGGCAGGGCCTTCCCCTAATGGGTCTACTTTTATAATTGAGAGAGCCCATAGATCGTTACGCCCCCTCGCCCTTTTCTCTTCCGGCTGCTGAATTTCTTGGATAAACAATATGTCTTGTCAAAATTAATGGAAGCAGCAGAAGTGCAGTGGGAAGGAAAACAAATTTGCATTGTTCAGGATCTTCCCTATTCAGTTCGTCAGAATTGCTCAGCCCTCCACCCATTAGTGTCTAAGTTGATATCTGCTGGAATTCGTTTTAGGGTGCGCTACCCGGCTACATTGCAGATCAACAGGGAAGGTCAATGGCATTCTTTTGAGTCACTGGAATCAGCTACAGAAGCATGCAAAAAGTGGTATCCTGATCTGATTAAATTAGCCCTCTCCACTATATTTCTGCGGCAAAGACTACCATCTAGTGGACGTTTTGTTAAATGGGGAATTCTCTGTAATGTAGTCTGTATAACACTTTGTTATCTAAATTTCATTTGATGGTGTTTTGTTATATTGGTAATTGCAAACTGCTAAACTGGCTCAGTAGAGGACTATTAGAAGGGAATTTTTTTTTCCCTCCAATCTTATAAGTATAAAGTTGGGGTCATATTGTAAACTGTGATGCCATAAACGATGGTTTGGGAATAGCTATCATTTTCCTAAGGGGTACAAGCTGAGGATTTAACTGGATAGGTTTCTGTATCTGTAAGTATCAGTCGACTACTATTCTGATCACGGGGAGAAGAAGGACTCTTGCTACCCTTGTTGGTAGATTCCTTAGGGTTTAGTGATGATACCTGGTAGCTGTATAGCTTGATGTACAAGGGGGTGGAAATATTAAGGTTCTATTGGTTTCATTGTTGTGCCTGATTTTTATAGAGCTTTATTCACAGTATATGGTAGGAATTAGGAGCTATAAGTGGTTTGAGGGGGTTCCATAATCTATATATTTCGCTCTAATAGTATTATAGGTGTAGTATTGAAATGGGGAAGGGGGAAGGGGAGGAGCAATCAGGGGCAGCATGACAAACATCACGCCAAATACGCAGTTGGGAGATCAGTCGTTAGGACTGGGGGTGGTTTATTCCATATTTGCCTACAGGGGCATACCATATAGGTTTGTAAATATGCCCACGAGGGACTTATTAGGGGACAAGGGTAGTATTTCTAACCTACCCAATGTAGCTAGGATTGTGGATGATCATGGGGGGGTGGGTGTATAGCCAGTCTTTGAAGTTACACTTTAAATTAAAGGTCATGCCTATAAGCCCAATTTCTGGATTTTTATTTCGGTTAGCCTTTATTAAACGGGTATATCGATATGAGAATTGCCTCATGAAATATTAAGGGGGCAAGAGTTAGATTGAAACATCATCAGATCCTTAAACATTTGGCTTTAATGCGCTCAGGTATTACATTTTTACAAGAGACACATTTGTTGGCCGGTGAAGGTAACTTGTTCCGTAGAGAACAAATAGGCTATGTTTACGCAGCCGGCAACTCCACTTCTCAAAGAGGAGTTGCAATTTTAATTACTAAAGAGACCCAATTTCAAATCCTACAAGAAATGGGAGACCTGCAAGGGAGGTTTTTATTTGTAAGAGGTTTGGTTGACCATAGTGAAATTATTTTAGGCACTGTTTGCTGACCTAATCACTCCTCTCCTGAATTTTTTTCCCAAATAGCCCTTAAGTTAGCCCCATTTAAACAATTGCCAATAATATTAGCAGGGGACTGGAATCTCACATACGAGAATAAGCTGGATAGATCCACTCAGAGTGGTCAGAGTCTATCCCCCTGCACAGAAATATTTAAATGAAATGATCGAGGGATTAGGCCTCTCAGATCCTTGGCACCTCCTTCACCTGAATGAGAGGGATTTCACCTTCTACTCGGCCTATCACAAATCTTATTCTCATCTGGACTTTTTTTTAGAGAATCAGGCCATGTTGATGGGCCCAATGGATTGTGGAATCTCCGCTAGAGTGTTGTCAGACCACTCTCTGATATGGTTTGAAGGCAGGATACCCCAAGCAATTCCTAAGGTCACCCAGTGGAAACTTAACATTCAATTGTTATCCCAAGAGGACATTGTAAACAGGATCCATATATTAATCAATCAGTACATAGAACAAAACAGGGGCTCTATATTAGCATATGATCAACTTTGGTGCTCCCTGAAATGCTACCTAAGAGGGGACTTTATTAGAGTGGCCACTACCCGTGAAAGAAAAAGGGAGGCTGTAGCGAAATCGCTGATGGATTCTATTCAAGATCTAGAAGGTAGGATTGGTATCTGCCCTACTAACGATGATTTAATCCGGTTTATAGTTCTTAAGGACCAATTTGCGGATACGCTAAGAGAGAAGGCTGAATATGCCTTGTTCAAAACCCATATTAGGTATTTGGACCAGGGAGACAAAGCTGGGCACCTCTTGGCTCTTAAACTGAGACAACAAGAGGAGTCTAGACTGATTGCATGTATAACTACTGCAGATGGGGGTAACCTAGTGACAACTCCTAAAGCTATAGTGGAAGAATTTGAATTGTTCTATAGACATTTATATAGTCATCCGGACAGTAGTCCTACTCACACTGAAATTCAACATTATCTCTCTAACTTTCTCGTTCCCACCCTTAATCATGAGCAGATAGCCCAGCTGATCTCCCCTATTTTGGCGGCAGAGATATCTACTGCCATTCATTCCCTTTCACCGAACAAAGCTCCAGGGCCAGATGGATACCCATCAAACTTTTACCGAACGTTTGAGAAGCAGCTTACTCCTATCCTTCAAGAATCATATGCCCATATCTGTGCCCAGGGCATTGTCAATTCCACTTTATTAGAAGCTACTATTATTGTTCTGTCTAAACCCGGGAAACCCAAAGATAAGGTAGCAAAATACAGACCGATCTCATTGATGAACTATGATGTTAAAATATTAGCTATGATTTTGGCATCTAGGATTACTAAAGTTTGGGATAACCTAATTAGCCCTGAACAGATTGGGTTTATTGGTGGTAGAAATACTTTAGATAATTTTCGTAAACTTGCCCATATTTTCTCCGTATCCAGGGAGGCAAATGTACCAATGCCCTTGTCTCCCTGGATGCGGAAACTGATAAGGTTAGTTGGCCTTTCCTTTAGTACTCTGAGTCAATTCAGATTTCCCCTGGAATTTATTGGGTGGATTAAACACTTATATTCTAACCCTAGGGCTAAAATTTATTGCAACGGGATTTTTTCCAATAGTTTCCCATTACACTCGGAAACGCGTCAAGGGTGCCCATTATCACCTTTGTTGTTAAATCTGTATTTGGAACCCTTGATTCACAGTTTTCAGTTATTCCCGATCATAATGGGTATTCCAATTGATCCATTTGAATCGAAACTGTCGGCCTATGTGGATGATATTCTACTTCATGTGTCAGATCCAACTAAGGTCATCCCCAAAATGTTGGACATAATCGAGGAATTTTGTAGGTTTTCAAACTATAAGTTGAACATTAACAAGACCAAAGTTATGCCACTTAATGTTCATGTTCACAAAGGTGATATGGTTAGATTTAGGATGGCCTGGACTAACAGACTTAAATACCTTGGTATTATTTTGTCGACTTCAGCTTCTCTTTTAAAAAAGTTCAGTCTTGATTACCTTCTCCTAACCATTCAGCAAGATTTAATTAGATGGTCCCCCTTGTACATCTCCCTTCAAGGTAGAATTAATGTCATCAAAATGAATGTGTTACCCAGAGTATTCTATCCTCTGAATATGTTGAATATCTACCTCCCCCTTTCTTGGTTTCGGAAACTTCAGAGCATGATCACTAAATTTTTATGGCAAAATAAGCTCCCACGGAGATCTTATAATTGTCCAAGTGCTCCAAAAGCATTAGGGGGATTGAAGCTCCTGAATTTCTATCATTATTATTTGGTGAGCCACATTGCTAAATACATGCGGTGGGCAATTACCCCCTTAAATAACAGTCAATCTCAATATAATCCTCTGTGGCTGCAAATTGAAAGAAATCTCATCAAAACATCTAAAGTGTCACTCAATAGTCTTTGGTATATACTCCCCAATGACTTACCTAATTTACTTCGGCCCATGGTCATTTTTACTTCGGTTAAGGTTCATAATCAGGTATGTAGGTCTTTGGGGATTAAGCATATGAAAGATGTCTTGCAACCAATGTTTGGTAATCCTAATTTTAAGGTAGGTAAAACCTTTCTCTCACCACATAGGTTGGGATTACCTCCAAACACGAAAGTTAGTGACCTATTTGATCTAGGGAGGATACGTTCGGTCCAAGATATATTGGGTAAATTCCACTTATCACCCAAGTACGCCTTCTATATTTACCAAATTTGACATTTGCTTATTACTTGGTTTGGATTGAATCAGTGGGGCATTAACTATGGAAAGACTTTTTTTGGAATTCCTATCCCTTGCGGGGCAACCACATGCGGTTTCGAGTGTAGTGGCGGCTTTACATGGAAAATTGTATCCAGGTACAGCTGACTATTCTCAATATTGGATAGATACTTTCTCTAACAGTTGTATTAACTGGGAAAACATATGGAGAGGAATTTATACATACACTGCCAATGACAAGCTTAGATTGACACAATATTATATTTTGCATACTATGCACCTGACCCCTGTTAAGCTGTGTAACATGGGTAAGTTGCCAAAGGATGATTGCTTTGGATGTGATCAGGCACAAGGTTCCCTGTTGCATATATTTTGGGAGTGTCCCTTGGTTGCTCCCCTATGGTCCGTTATTAAGGCTAAAGCTGACCCTTTACTAGGGTTACAAGACCTCTTTACCCCACAGATTTGTTTGTTAGGTGATTACACAATGGTGGCAGTGAGGGAACGGAGATACTTTATCAATCTAATTTCACTCACTGTGGAAACTTAAGTTTTAAAACACTGGAAGGACCAGACTCCCATTACCTCTCAGGAATGGCTGGCTCATTTATTATACAACTTAAGGATTGAGAAAACTATTGCTAGCTACAGAAATGCAATTTCCCGGTTCAACGCCAGATGGGAGAAATTCCATGGCCTATGGTCAATTGTTCCGCCACATTGATAAAGGAGGCAGAGGCTCTTTATATCCCTTTTGATTTATCTTCCTCAGGTGGGTGCATGTTACTGTTTTTTTTAAGTGATGACGTCCTCATAATTCTTTTTAGTCTGTCGTATTTCTGTTTTCTCCTAATGGGATTAGAGGAATGACCTGTAATGTCACAATTTTTGTACTGGCTTTGGGGAGGGAGGTTTAATGGGGGGAGGGAGGACTTACAGGAGGAATAAGAAGGGGGAGTGGAGGATGAGGTAGGAGGGAGGGATGGGAGGTGAAAGGGGGGATTTATGGGACAGTTATCTTCTGTATTGTATATGTATTTGTACTATGTTTTCATCCCCTGTAATGTACACTGCATTGTTTGTGAATGGGAAAAACTAAATAAAGTATAGTCAATTTAAAAAAAAAAGGAATGTTGAACCCTTGGCTATCTTTAGCCAAAAAGGGGGATAGTATCGAGCAAGTCAACACTTTCAAATACCTTGGAGTCCATATAGATGACACACTCTCCTTTGTGCACCATATTGACCAAGTAGTCAAAACTGGCAATATTAAGCTAGGCATCCTATAGACATAGGCAGGCCATGACACACGAGGCTCGTAAACTAGTTACTCAAAGCTCTATCCTGTCTATCTTCGACTATGCACTAGTCATTTACGGAGCTGTCACTGACTCAGACTTAAATAGAGTTAAACAACTAGTCAACAGGGCCTGTCGCCTGGTCCTCAGTGCCAACCAGCGTACCCATACATGCTCACTTTACTCCTCCACAGGGTGGCTCCAGCTCCACCTCAGGACAAAGTATCAGGCATGCATAATAGGAAAAAAAACCCTACTTGGTCTCACGCCCGACTCTACTGCCACACTGTTCCATGACATCCCTCGACTAAGGTCACTAGAGGAATGGCAAAGGGTGTGCTTCATGTCCTATTCAAAAGAACATGCTTTGCTCAGTGGTCACTCTCCTACCTCGGCCCCACATGGCTTAACAAGCTCTCCTCTACTGCACTGGAACACACAAAAATAGGCCCTTTTGAAAGAGACCTGTTTACCATTCTGGCAGAAGACAACCAGTGTGGCTGCAACCACTAGTTGCAGTCAGCCATGATTACCTCCTCCCCTCACACCCCCACCCCCACACTTCTCCTGCACTCCAGCACCCCCTTGACAAAGCCTCTGGGTGGCTGTCCCCATACCATCTCCACCCCTCACCCCTTTTCCAACAAATGACAACGACACCTCAGGAGACGCCTCCCAAACTTCAGGATAGACTAGATGAGGCCTTCTTTAAGACCTAACAATACAAACTTACACCACTTACCAAAAGCACTCCTACTATCTATACAACTTAGGAACTGCAATAGATTACTTGCCTGCATGTGCAGCCTGTCAGTATCCTGTTATCAGCAAACAGCAGCACCAAGGCCCATCAAACTACCACTGTATTCCTGTATTCTTCACTAATGAATTGTAACCTGTAAATTTGTTCTGTCTGCTTGAAATGTAACCTTGTAACTTGTTCCGTCTGTTTGCTATACCTGACATGGAATCTTTGTAAAAGAGCCGTTGGCTAAAAGGTGTTAATCTGCAAATGAAATAAATAAATAAAATAAAATTTAGAAAATCCTGATGTGGCACAAGCCTGTTTTGAGAACAATATTAAGCTGCCTGAAGATTTAGGTTCTGACTCTGACCAAGATGAAGCTGAGATTATTGAATATCATCCCATTTCAATGGCCTACCTGTGTCTTTATACCCCCTGGAAAAATAAAAGAAGATATTAATCTGCAAAGGACTTTCATCATGTTTTTTTTTTTTTGGGGGGGGGGCATGGGGCTAAGTAGGAGGCAATACAGATATGACCTGGTGTATTTCATAGATTACTTAAACCGGGATGTATAAGCTTGGAGCACACTTGAGCATACAATTTTTCATAGATTTTTTGAAATAGCTCAGAATAAAAGTTTTTTGGGGTGTTAATTTTCCTTTTTTTAATCCCCCAATAATATAAAAATACTTTTTTGTCTTTATTTAGTTGATAGTATATATAATAATTAACTGAAAAATTCTTAATGTTTTTTTACGTGAAATCTGTAATCTGAATTTTTCTTAATGAATAAACATAAAGTAAAAAAATCTGATTGTTGCTACATATCTTCCCCCTGATTCTTATAAAATTGGCTTGCATATTTTTTTAAATGTTGCAAAGCGCTTAGCAGAAATTTAGAAAAAGTTATTTCTGGTGATATTAACATTGATCAGAACACTAAAAATAATAAACATTATCGTGATTCTATTAGTGAGATGTCCCTAATGCAGCTTATGAACCGGCTCATATTAACTTACCCACAGGCTCTAGTACAGTTATTGACTGGTTGCTGGTTTCCAATGAAGAAAGGGTAAAAAATGTACAGACTTTGCCAGATTTGTTGAGTGATCACTCACCAATAGAATGCATTTGGTTCACTAAAAAACAAAAATTCCCCCCTATTAAAATGAGAACAAGGGTTTTACCAAAAATGGGTTGCCTGTTTGAAGGCTGAGCAGCAGGAAAAAGAAGCAAAAAACCCAAGGCAGCCTCTCTTGTCAGGGGTCACCTGATCTGAAATCAGATAGGTAAGGATGGGAGGGGGAAAGGCAAGGGGTGAAGGAGGGAGGACTAGGAGCAAGGGCTGCTGGGAAGTTAGCGCAGAAAGGGGTGAGGACTACAAAGGAGGAATTGGATTGGAGGAGGTATAAGCCCAGGAAAAGGAACGGGTTTAAAGGAGACAGCAGGAGGAGGTTTACCCTTTTTCTTTCTAGTCAGTTTGTGCTAGCGCATCAGTCTGTGGAGGATCATTGGAGGCAGTGTGAATAACTATGAGAGGTATAGCAGGTTTGTTTGGTGCCAGTGATGAAAAGAGTAAAAGGGTGAGTATGTTGCAGAGGTGGGCTTTAGGCAGAATTGGAAAAATGTGCATTTGGCAAAATGGTATCATTGGAGGCTGGAGTTTTTGGGCCCTGGAGATAGAGAAGAGAGTTTAGACAGAATGGGGAAACAGCTTTACATTAGAAAAATATGGAGAACAGGTGAGAGGCCCATGAACAGAGGAACAGAGAGACGGAAACAGAGACAACAGGGCATTCGGAAGAGCTTGGCTCAGTCCATTCAGGTGGGAATAAGTGTGGACTCCTTTTTGTCCCAGGGTGGTTTACTGGACAAGATGGCCAGAGCTGAGACATAAGATGGGTGGCGAGTCTGACAAGTGAAAGGAAAAGGGGCATCTTTGGGGAGTTCAGCCTCAGGTGTTTTTCGAGCAGGGAGCAAAAAAGGCAAAGTAGCAAGCTGAAGGTCAGATCTGACCCATTTCTCCAGGAGCTGCACTTCTGGGGCACGGGGATTACAAAGGGTGTTATGGCAAACGTAGTGGTAGTCAATGGCAGACCAGTCAGAGCTGTGGGAGTTTTCTGGGCAGGTAGCATTGTGAATACAGCATAGGAGAAGGTCCCAGGGTACCATAATGATGGTACAATTAAATCTCGTCATCCCCTGAGAAAGTGATGTAGAGCAAAAAAAAAAAAAAAGAAAGAGAAACTGCTCAGGGGTAATATTCTGATTCCTAGTGTGAGTTTGACCCCCCCCCTTGTTCTGGATGCATGTAGGAAGGATTGGTTTTAACCATGTGGATTTCTTTTAGGTGGTTGTGCGAGAACAAGGAAGGCGATGTCAGGATGGCCACCACATTGTGCATGGTGAGCAGGAGCCAGGAACAGCAGGTCGGGCATTGGCAGCAACAGGCGGAAGGTGGGGGAAACTATAACATGTTGAGCAGCAGGGAAAGGAAGCAAAAAACCCAAGGGAACTAACAGGGGTAGCAGCGGTGAAGGGAAAAGCTACACATGGACATGCGGTATGGCAGGGGGTGATGAGGCCATGTGGTGAGCACCATTTTGAAGTAGGGGGCCAGGAGACAAAATGATGGCCAGCAGGGGTAGTGGGAGCATAAGATTTGCTACATGTTTTGCAACATTTAAAATAAGGATAACACATGTAACATACAGAAGTAGCAGAGTCAACAGAAAGGAAGCAGATAAGGTTTTCCTTGCTTGAACAGAGATGGTTAATGTGGAAGGATGAAGGCCAAATATATATATATTATGGTAGCACGGTAGTGCTACCATAGTTAGGGTTGAGGAGCCGTTTACATGTTAAACCTAAAGTTTTGCACCTTAATAACTTTGCAACCATTCAACAGATTTGCCTGTAATACATGATCAAGAACCATACATCTTGGGATCTGCCAACTTTCGTACTGTTCGGATATACGGCTGCAGAGTTATTAAGCGTGATCTGCGCACACGTTTATGCTTTTTTGGAATTCTTTGCTCGTCCCTACAGGTCGCACAGTTTGCGCAACTGGTCCAAATTCTTCAGGGAACGTGCGGCCAGGATCCCCGATGTGCCTTTTGAAGATTTCATGAAAAAATATTAAACGGTTCAAACATTAATCAAAAAACATTTTCCCATTATAAGTCAATGGGAAAAGTTAACAAAAAGTTTGACAGTGTCACAAATGCACTTTTTAGTGTAGCAAATGGCCCTAGTAGTGTTGCAAATCCACCATTTTGTTTTCAGTTAGTGATCAGAAAAATGCTTGTCATTTAAATTTGGGACCCTCTAGCAACACAATTATTTTTGTGTTTACCTAGTCGGACCCTGAGGATGCTAGGCATGTCTTTATTTTGAGGTTAAACACCCTAGAAATATGTTTTTTCAATTTCGTGAAAAAGTAGTGTCACACTACGAAAGTGTCACAAATGCTTGTGAAAGCTGTCGCAAATCACCACACTACTTTTTCAGACTATGGCCAAAATGACAGCAGTTCTTTGCCACCCTGCTACAAATGAACGGTTTGGTCTTTTGGGCTGAAATTTGGAAGGAACGCAGCCAGCATCTCACAGATGTGCCTTTTGGTGGTTTGGTGACAAAATATTGTATGGATGCAAAGTTATGGTACTCTGAAGTTGACACTTTTTCCCATAGACTAACACTGCGGCATCTGCTACATGACAGGAATTCTTTGCCACCCTGCTGCAAAATAACGGTTTGGTCTTTTACACTAAAATTTGGAGGAAAGAAACCCAACATCCCACAGATGTGCCTTTTGGTGGTTTGGTGAAAAAATATTACAGGGCGGCAAAGTTATGACACTCCAAACTTCTCTTTTTTCCCCATAGGATAACATTACGGCGTTTGTCGCGCCTTTCAGGGCCCATATCTTGGAAACGTTGCGAGATACGGACTTTTCGTCAGAACAATGCTTAGCCCCTATCAAGGGCTAAGTACAAAACTAGTCAGGAAAGTCATAAATCATATGACTTGTAAAGTTTTTTTCTACGTCGTACAGTTACTGAGCCATAAGCAATTTAGAATTCCAACTCCTCATTTTCTGCTCTGAGAACCATTATTATGCATACATTCTTTGTACTCACTGTCTTTCTCTATCAGGCTTTGGAGAAAAACCAACCCTCGCAGCTTACATTACTGTACCATTACACGCCGCATGGTCGGTTCCTTACCATTTCACTTGTTCCGTCTACGCCACCATGTGCGTTACCCCTTGCATTTTCATTTGCACTTGCGTTTGCGTTATTTTTACCATTTGTGTCTACAGTACTGTTTCTCTTTCTGTTTCGCTTTGCGTCACCATGCGCATTACCATTTGCATTTGCGGGCACTGTGTTACTATGTGACAAGACATCATTACATTCACTTTTTCTTGTTATCATTCTCAAAAAGAAGGGAAATTAGAGGCAAAAAACTCCATTTAATGCATCAGTTAGGGATGTTCCACAGCGAGGGTGCGCATTAGGGTCGTCAGTCCTAACTCTCACCCCATTCTCCTGTACCTCTGCTTCTTTACACATGTGATGGAGTGAGAGTTAGCCAACGACCCCAATGTGCACCCTGATGGGTTGGGGGTGGGCTGGGGATCCAAAGGGGCTTTCAACCCTAACACCGAATTTCCTTGCTTTTGTTGCTATGGAACAACCCTAACTGATGCATTAAATGGAGTTTTTTGGCTCTAATATATATATATATGTGTGTGGGGACTGAAGGATATGGGTGGCTAATGTCTTGTTATGTGATTTAGTTTGGATTTGTAGGTATGGCCCCACAAAAGCAGAAGGTGGCTCCCAAGGAGGATCCAGTTGAGCAGGCAATGGCCACAATGAAAGAGGTTCAAACCATGTTGGAGATAGTTAAGAAAAAGGAGGCACCAAAGAGCAAAAGGGGGAAGAGGAAGGCTACAGGAGTGGATGAAGAGGAGCCAAGGAAGAAGACACTAGAGAAAATGGGCAAGAATGAAGAGGAGCCCCGGAGTAAGACAGACACTATTAACCTTACGTTGCAGGGGAGTTTGAGGCAGTATATGGAAGCAATCTGGGAGGAAAGAGTTGAGGAAGGTTTGGAGGAATTACAAAAGATGTTACAAGATTTTAAGGAAATGGAGATGGAGGGGCAGAGTAAGGGAAGGGTAAGGGGCTTGAAGTGGAGGGGGAACAAAAGGGAGAGTTAAGGGAACACCAGGAGTTACAGTAGGAGACCATGTGCCATTAGCATTAAAAGAAAAAATTTGGAAAGGTGAATATGTGGATATATTTGTCCTCGTAGACAAAGAGGTGGTAAAGAAGTATGAGAAGAAGGAGAGGATAGGAAAAACAGAAATGGTAGCAGCTTTAGTTATCCTAGATAAGACACAGGAGGATAACAATTTGAAGGGAACAACTATGGATACATGGATGATGGGATTTAAATATTTTAGTGTGACTGTGCTGCAAAAACAGTTGGCACTGGCCACCCCATTGCTAGCATATTCTTTGAAATTGTGCAACACATACAAGTTACAGGAGGTATGGGTGGCTGCAGTATGAGGAGAAGCTCCAGCAGAGGATGGCATTGCATGGGGATGTTCAGTGGGACACCAGGCATCCAGACATATGGTTCAGGACCATAACTGTCCAGTCAGGGGAGGGAGGGAGGGAAAGGGGGGTTGAGGGCATTAGCCAGCAGACATTTTGCTGGAGCTTCAACAGGACACAGTGCAACTGGGCAAACTGCAGATTCAAGCTTGTGTGCTCTAAATGTGCAAGATCACACCTGGTGTCCAGGTGCAGAGGTAGCATTGACAGATTTGGGGGACAACCTGAGGGGCAGTCTTTTGGGGAGGTTTTGGGAGCACAAGGGGGTGGATGGGGTCAGTGGAGTCGGGGCAGTGATTTGGGCTTTGGGGAGGTTAGGGAAATGAGATCTGCAGGGAGATACACAGCAGGTGGGAACAGGTAAGAAGGAGAAGTTTGGAATGACAAGGACCCCGATAAAGGCAGAGGTACTGCAGTCATGGTTGGAAGGATATCCTGAGGCAAAGGCAGCCAGAATACTGAGGGAGGGATTTATGGGGGGTTTTAGTTTACAGTACAAAGGGCAGAGTATAGTGATGCGGGCCAAGAACCCAGAGTCAGTAAAAAGGAATAAAGGGGTGTTAGCTTGGAAGATCAAGAAAGAGATAGAGGCAGGTAGGGTGGAAGACCCATTTGAGGCACCCTCCCTTTCCAAATTTTAGAGTATCCCCTTTGGGGTTGGTGCCAAAGAAGCAGCCAAGGGAGTATCAGGTGATACAGTATATCACCTTTCCTATCCAGAGGGGAGCTCTGTTAATGATTTTATCAATGAGGATCAGAGTGCGGTATCATATGCAACACTGGATCAGGAGGTTCAGATAATCAGAGCAGTAGAAGGAGCATGGTTGGCCAAGACAGACATTGAGTCAGCTTTTTGGTTGCTCCCAGTCTGGCCTGAGGATTGGGAGTTGCTGGGTTTTAGGATGGGAGACGGGTTTTATTTTGATAAGGCAGTGCCAATGGGCTGTTTGATGGCATGCACCATGTTAAAAATATTAAGCACATGTTTACAGTGGGTAATCTGGGAACAGTATGAGTACAGAGCAGTGGTACATTATTTAGATGATTTCCTATTTATATGTCAAGGTGAAGAGGGGACTGTGGAAATGTCAGAAAATTTTCAGGAGATGTATGGCAGGCTTGGAGTCCTTTTGGCAGAGGGGAGGACAGAAGGACCGTGTCACAACCTGGAATTTTGGGGGTAAAAGGTGAACACAGAGCTGGGGGTATTTAGGCTAACAGAGGGAAAGGTACAGAAGTAGAGGGAACTGCTGGTGGGGGTAAAAGGAAAAAACAGTTTGGTTGTGATACAATAGCCATTACGGCACTTCTATTTTGTGTGCAGGGCTGTGGCACCAGGGAGGGAATTTACCCAGAGATTAGGAAGGGCAACAAAAAGGGCCAGGAGGCCACACTACTAGGTGGACATAACAAGGAGTATTAGGGAGGATTTGGCAGTACAAGAGGAATTCTTTCAGCAGTACAATGTGGTTACATTTTGGCAAGAGGACTGATTATTCAGTACTGACCTGGAGTTGTATGTTGATGCAGCAGGAGGCATGGTATGGCGCATATTTTGGGGGGAGGTTGATATCGGAACCTTGGCTTGAGGAATGGAAGAGGGATGTGCTAACTTGGGATAGTACCCTCTTAGAGATATTTCTGATATGGGTGACTACAGTGGTATGGTGGGAGCAACTGAGGAACCAGAAGGTGGTGTTTTGGTGCAACAGTAAGGCAGTGGTAGAGGTGTTAAATCAGCAGACGGCATCTACAGAGACAGTGACAAGGCTCTGGAGGCAACTGGTACTGCAGAGGCTTAGAGTGAATTTGTCATTTAGAGCAAGGCGCATAGAGGGGACCTGGAACACCGTAGCTGATAGCCTTTCCCATCTTCAGCTGGATAGGTCCAGGGGCATCGCACCTGGAGCAGAAGGCATGAGAATGGTGGTCCCTTAACAAGTGTGAGAGATTGGCTGGAAGGAGCCCAGCTGTTATTCCCGAGCTCTTGGTCAGAAGGTACACTGAGGGCTTATGAGGGCTCCTGGTGGGTCTTTCAGGCCTTCAGAGAGCAGGCTGGAATGGAGGTAAGTGGGCCAGTGATGGAAGGGCAGGTAATGGGTTTTGTGGTCCAGAAGTGGGAAGAGGGGATTGCTCATTCAGCCATGGGGATCCACCTGGCAGCAATTGGGCTAGTGTGCAGCCTGAGGGGGTGAGACAACCCTGATAAAGCACTGGTGATCAGGAGACTGATGCAAGGGTAGCAGAGGTTGAAAGAGAGGAGCTGTGATGAGAGGTGCCCAATTTATGAGTGGCTCCTTAAGAGGTTAGTGGGGGTGTTGGGGAATGTATGCCATTCCCAGTATGAGGTGCACCTTTTTGCGGCAGTGTTCTTAGTCATGTTTCACGGGACAGTTCAGGTGAGCAAGGTTGTAGCACAAGGGGGCAAAAGGGGAAGAGGACTATTGTGGAAGGAGGTGCAGTAGTATGCAGGTAAATTGGAATTATAAAAAGCAGATGGAGGGCAGATATGTTCAGTGCAGCCCATGTGGAATTTCAGGGCAGCCAGGCCACTGGAGGAAGGACCATTGTTTTTGTATAGGAACACGGAACCAGTCACTGGTTATCAACTGGTAGCGGTGCTGAAAAGATGGCTGTAATTTCTGGGGGAAGACATGGCAGGATTTTCATCCCACTCTTTCAGAATAGGGGCCGCATCAGAGATGGCCACAAAGGGTGGATCAACAGAAATGGTGAAGCAGGTTGGAAGGTTGAGGTCAGGGAGCTATAGGACATATATCAGGTTTATTGTTCTTCCAAAGCCTGATATAAAGAGACAAATGTGGATTGTGGGACATTCCTTCATATTTTGGGTGGAAAGGAGAGCAGCAGTGAGGCCCGGGGGAGACAACTGAGGCTAAATCCGGGAATGGCAAAAATAAATTGGAGGGAAATGTGGGGTATGTGCTGGGACCAGTTGTTACCTTTACTGGAGGATGGGAAATTAAAACTGCCCAAGCCAGATGTTTTGATTATTCATTTGGGTGGAAGTGACCTGGGGGACAGGCAAGGATTGATATCATATGGGAGGGTAAAAGGGACCTAGACTGAATCAAGGAATGGTGGCACAAGGTGATTACTGGGTGGTCCAACATAGTTCCTAGGAGGGTCTGGAGTCATGCAAGAGATGTGAGGGCAGTGGATGGGGCCAGGAAATGATTAAATAGGAAAGTGGTGGGCATGGTGCAGGAGCTTGGGGGGATGGGAATAGGATATCAGGATAGTTGACAAGAATGTTCAGGGCTTTATAGGCCAGATGGGGTTCACCTGACAGATATAGACCTGGATCTTTTTAATTTACAGCTAGAAGAGGCTCTGGAAGAATGGGATAAAGGTTTCCCTAAAAGGGGGGAAGCCCATCTTCCTCCACAACAGATGATGATGGGCTAATGGAGAGAAACAAGGAAAGGGGAAAGGAAGGGGGGAAAAGAAGCAGAATAAAGAAAGATCGGGCCCAGGGGGTACTGGGCCAGGATAAAAGAAGGAACATGGATTGGGTGTGTACCCAGGTGTGTTTTGGAACCTTGGGGGGTTGTACTCAGAGGGCTGAAGTGTAGATCAGGCATGCATCTGACTACAATAGAGATATGATGAAGTGATATAAGAACTGGGTGAAGTTAAATATAATGGCCCAGATATTCAAACTGCGCCACAAAGTAGCGCAATAGCAGAAGCAGGTGCAAGTACAGTTTGCCTATGCACAACTCGCACCATATTCAAACATTGCGCAGGGCTAGATGCGCTTGCGCCACACAACTGAATATCATGGCAACTGCGCCATGTACAACCAGGGATATGCAGTGGCGCAGGTCTGGTGCGCAATAGCACAACCAGGGATGCACAGTGGAGCAGGGTATTAGCGCATCAGCACAACCAGGGATGCTCAGGGACAGGATGCAGGGGTCCCCCACACATGGAAGATATGGGCTGAGGAGCACACAGCAGAACAGACAGCACCCCCACACACACCATGAACCGCCCAACCAGAGGAGAGCTAGAAGAACCACCGGCCCAGGGAAACCAGCCACAATCCCACAGCTGAGGCATGGTGCCCCAGCACACCCCCTGGCAAGCTGTGACCAGCAAACAAGGAGGTCCGTCCACCCCATGCTACACCATCCCACCAATGCAGAACACACCCTGCACAGCGTTCCACAGACACCCTGCTCAGGAGCAGTGCCCAGCACTGCAGGACACCCCATGCATGCCACCACCCCTACTGTGACAATGCAACTCTGTGCACCATTGAGACATGCAAGGCAGCCCCACTGCGAGCACCCTGAAGCATGCGGCAGCAGACACCGATGCAACAACTGCAAACACAGTGCCGCCCTGCATGGCCCCCCCAATGTACAGCTGAGAGACTGACCATGCATCGGCACACGAGGTACCACACATGCAACAGGGCATGCACCGGACACCACCACCAGCAGTACAGCACCCTGCACACCCTTCCAAGGACACACCCCATCCCAACACTGGCCTCAACAGCCAGCAAAGAAGCCCACAGTGGTGCATGGAAGCATGCGCCACACAGAATGCAACACAGTGTATGGACAAACACCAACCCATACCCAAGTGCACACCAACACAAGGACACAGTAGTGGGTCGACAAACCCGCTGATGTGTGGCCACAGCAGCTGTGTACCCACGGCTGGCACCCCTCCATGGTACAGGTGTACCAGCCACCCTGTGCATGCACCATGAAGCCTTATGCCACCAGCACGTGGCTTGAGCACAAGTGACAGATAGTGAAGCACATCCTCTGCAACAGACACAAGTGACAGCATGGAGAGGGAACAAAAACAGCGGAGGCCACAGTGCCACCCATGGCAGACGTGCACCACACTGGTGACAGGAGGCAACCTGGCATTGTGCCGGGTACAGTGGTTGCCCAGCATGGACAGCCACAACTGACATGCCAGCAGATGGTGCATATCACAGACATGCAAGGGTGTCAGTTGCACAGCCCATGGACAGTCTGACAGGGGTGCCATGGACACAGAGCATACATCATGGACCACTGCACAGGCAACCAGTGCACAGAGAACAACACACAAACCACAGACAGTGACTGATTCTCCCACCCACACCATAGGCGGTTCCCCTCTGGACACACACACACACACGCCCATGCCTGCACCAACCCTGATGCCATGCACACCACTGCAGCTGAGCACCTGTAGCCTGCTGCAAATCATAGACCACCACAGTTGTCATAACAAAACAAATGTATTATAAATATTCAAGAAACACAACTATATACATAGATATATACAATGGGGGGGAAGGGCCACAAACAAGGTGGGGGCGGGTAAGGGGCAGGGGTGAACAACTGGAAGAGGGAAGAAGGGGTGTGAGGGTGGGTCCAGGGAGGTAACAATCATCCCGGGGGCATTGAGAGCCTAACGTCCACCCCACTCATCAGTCCTGTGGCGTCTGTGAGACCGCCATCTCTATACACCATGCCTCTCTAGCCGCTGGAGGATTTTAAGGGACGATCTTGAAAGCTGTAGCAACTCCTGCAAGGCCCACTCAAGATCGATCCAATGCCAACCACCTAGGATAAGGGAGCCGAGTCAATAGGTGTGAATGTCCATCCCCCTGCAGCCCACCCATTGTGCATGGCATACAGCCATGGGCCACGCCCCTGTGATGGTGTGCAACCACCCACAGTGATCATGTCCACAAGACCTACCCACCCAGGTGCACACAGCCATGTGGACCGATGCAAACACCCACCACCCAAGTCCCGCACAGCACCACCATGGCTGTACAGTGACATGGCTATGCAGTGCGAAGGCAGTGGCACAGCCATGTACGTGGTGCATGCATGGACCACCAGCGATGCACGCCCACACATGCAGTGCCACAGGACAGTGCTGAGTGTACCATGTGGCGTGCATGTCAGTGGCGTAAATGGATGGTGGCCATGCCCACACCACCTACCCCGCAACACAGCATGCACAGAATATCCAGGAAGAAAGGTACTCACCTGCATCTGCAACATCTTGGTGCTGATGTAGCTGTGGCCCGCCATCACGTGGCTGTTGCCGGGCAGCCACCTGATCCACAGGTGCCCATGCCTCTCAGGCTCATCACCTCTCCTAAGGGCCTAGGGTGCAAACATGGAGAGGGGAACATCAGTACAAAATAGTAGCAAAGCCCCCCCCCGGTGTGTGCGATCCCATACAGCCCAGCCGAGCCGCAACCCCACCACGACCAAAACTGCCCACACTGGACAGCCCCCCCCAGTGTGGACACATGCCCACCGTGAAACCCAGACAGACGCTACCAGTGTATGGATGGAGCACCTACCTGGACGTGGCACTGTGCCTCGCCTGGTGCATGCCCGTAGATGGGCAAGATTGTCTGGGTCCATCCACCGGAGGTTCCCATAGTGGTGGCGACACTGCTTTGGACTCCTGGAGATACTGGTGGCCTCCTCCAGTGACACTGCCACCTCCTCCCACACTGCACTCCTAGCCCTATCCAAGGGCACATCCCAAAACAGGGCCCGAGCATGGGTTTCTACAATGGCCACCAAATTGGCCAGCTCAAGAGGGCTCCACAGGGCTGCTCTCCTGCACGCCATGACTACAGCAGCTAGGTTAACAAAATGGCACTCTGTAGTGCACATCCACCACGTGCAGATACTGCACGGTACAGTGCTGCCATTCCCCATTGTGCTGTCACCGAACAGCACAATAGGGGTGCACCCATGTGGATGCATGGTGCCTAGGGGGCAAAGGTCGACTGGAGGGTCAAGGGTCTGTTGCGCACGGACCGCCACAGTGTGATTGGGACTCCCTGCGTGTAGCGCAGTCGGGTGCCTGTGTGTGATGCCCTGCAGTTGCCTACCATGCTGTGGCACCATGGCACCTATGGCACTCCAGGGCACGAGTGCTATATGTGTGAACAGCGCACTAGTGCCACTGCCACAGTGGTGGCCATGCTCTGTACTGCCTCCCACACTCAGCACGGCATCAGCGCGGCAGGCATCATTGTCAGCACCCCCGGGGCATGCGCCGTGCGGTGCCTACTGAGCACGTCACACAGCTGCGCCTTTGCCTGAGCACGCTCAACACAATTGCACAAGGCGCAACAGCATAATATTCAGTCAGCATATGCAAATCAGCTCATCAGCAATTCCATGGTGCAGCCACTGCATTAGCATCCACTTAAAGTTGCGCCTCGCCTCATTTGCATGCCTTGCACTTTATAAATGTGACATGGGGCTTCAAAGGTCATTGTTTGGTATTGCAGTCTATTCTGCTGGGTTGCATGCTGTTTGGAAGTGTGGACTGTGGTGTGTGGGAGATGCATGGGACTGCACATTCAGAGGTAACACCTGTCATCCCCACAGGATCAATAATGACCGAACATGAGGAGGAGGAACAGAGACATGGGAGACAGAGGGGGCCCAACTTCACCTGGGCAGAATCAGATGACCTGTTTGAGGCCTACCTAGACAGGGAAGTACTGCTCAGTGGACAACGGGGAACACCACAGGCCCATGCTGCAGCATGGATTGAGGTAGTGCATGCCATCAACCAGCATGTCAGCCACCAGCAGTCCATGCAGGAGTGCAAGAAGAAGGTGGGCATGGACAAGAGGGGGATAAAATATAAGGTGGCTACCATCAGGGCAGCACGTGCTGCAACTGGTGGTGGACAGCTGGATGTGCCACATCTGATGCCACAGGAGGAGCGGGTGGCTGGCAGCATGTGGCTTTGTGCCCTAGTGGGTGTTCCAGGTGGTGGCTTCCAGATGGGTGGCAGCCCGTCACTGCACGGTAGGTCCTGTTCTGTCACTGTGTGGGGGGTGGGGGGAATGCCACAGGGTAGAGCAGATACATTAATGCTACTGTGTTCCCTTACAGTTCCGGAGTGTCTACATGGGTCAGCGGTGGTGGGTGTGTCTACTGAGGGTGATACCCTGGACATGGAGGAGTGCCCATCCACCTCCATAGGTGTCCAAGGGTCAGGATAACAGTATACCTGCCTGTCTGTCCGGACTGAAGTTGGTGGTGCTGGTGCAGAGGAGGCCCTGCCCGTGTCCCAGCATGACAGTGTCCATGGATGCCAGCATGCTGTGACATGGACTGGTGCCAGATCCGGCACCGATGATGATGGAGCACACATCATGGACAACGATACGTGTGGGCTGTAGGATGGCCCCACAGCAGGTAACAGTATGGGCATAGCTATGGGTGGTGCCACCGTGGAGGCCTGCGTGACATCACAGTCCCAGCCTGTGCCTGTATGCACCAGTGGGGCAGCACTGGTGTGCATCCAGGCCGGTGGGGCTGTTGCGGCTGCTGTGGCAGCACCGGTGAGCTCTGGCGAGCAGCGGCCAGAAGGACAGTGTCAGCAGTCGGCCAATAGCGACGGGGAGACAGTGTCGGGGGCAGTGTCAGTGCACCACATGTGGACGTGCCCCATCATGGCTGTGGTGTGCAGTGCCCATCATCAAGGGGTAATGCCCAGCACAGCCAGGAACACCATGAGGGACATCATGCCGATCTGACGGATGACCTCTTTGATGAGCACAGCGACTACTCCAGGCTTCCATGGATCAGCAGTCATGGCTTGTTAGGGTGGTGGACACACTCGGTGTGGTTCTGCACCAGGCAGAGGAGCAACGCAGCAGGGACCATGCTCTGCTCCTGGCATAGATGGCCCAGCAGCAGGAGGATGTGACCGCTGCCACTGACAGGCAGACACGTGCATTCACAGCTGTCATGGCCACATTGGGCACACAATTTGTTGCCCATGCACCACAGACACCGCTCAGTGTCACATCAACCCCTGGTCCCGGCATCATGCAACACCCTCCATGTCAACACTGGGTTCAGCTGTGGGCATCCCGAACACGCCTGGCGCTGGCATGTTCGGTGAGCTGCAGACCCCTGCTCGAACACGGTGGCGTTCCCACAGCATCACCCCTTGGGGACCGTCGGTGCCACCCCATGAGGCCAATGGTCAGCCTGTCACGGCTGGCAGGTCTCGGTGGGGCCACCCACACATCCATGGTGGCCATGGCACTGTGCCATGTGACTGACCTGTCTCGCACCATGGCTACTGTCTGATGCTGCCCTGTGTGCAGTGTGTTGTGCATTGTGCAACACACGGGTGGGGTACCTGGCCCTGCACACACACACGGTCCATGTGCACACTCTCCTGGCTGCTGGCCACTGTGACGTGTGCATGATGATGCCTGCATTGTGCTGTCCGCCAGTGTGCAATGGTGCTCAGCGTCTGAGACACGCACAATGACGGGCACTGGGCATGGCCGTCTGTGGACCTGTGTGTGGCTAGGGGTAGCAGTCTGGGTCGGTGTACCTTCTACCCCTTGTGCATGTCTTGTGGGGGGGTGTGTGTGTGTGTGTGTGTGTGTGTGCGTGTGTGACCGCGTGTCTTGTTAGGCCTTGCCCATCCCTGATGGCATGTACGGTTCCACGCTCAGCCAATTCCCTTGCCACCATGTGCCCCTGAGGTTCATCCATGCGTGTTTGTGGGTTGTGCCCTTGCCATTGGTGGTTGCACATGGCCCCATGACCTACCTGTGTTGGTCGAAGTGCTCCTCTGTGATGGTGTCCCAGTGCAGCTGTGACATCCAGTTCAGGCAGAGGTCCCTTCACCCAAGGAGTGGCTGCACATCACCATCTGGACCAGCATCCTCATCGTCCCCATTGCTGTCCCCCTCTTCGACCTCTACTGCTATCCCACAGTCATTGGCCATGTTTTGCAGGATGCAACAGGCCAGGAATAGCCCACAGGCCTTTGAGGGGCTGTACTGTAGGGCACCGCCAGACATGTCCAGGCAATGGAAACATGCCTTCAGCATCCCGAACACCTGCTCTATGGCATTAGGTGTGGTGGCATGTGCCTCATTGTACCATTGCTGCGACGGGGTCACGGGGCACCGGTATGGTGTGAGCAGCCAGGGACAGAGTGGGTAGCCACTGTCACCTGTGTGTAGAGGGTGGACATTAGTATAGTGGTCAGCATCACTCTGCCATGGGCCATCAAGGCCGGTATCCATGGCACCTCTGACTATGCACCCCCCCCAGATGCCCATGTCATCCTGTGTGATGTGCATACTCACCCACTAGGTGGTCAGTGGGGATGTCCCCACTCTTGAACCTGTGGCACAGTGCAGACTGGTGCCAGATGAGGGCATCATGTGCTCCCCCAGGGTGCGTGGCACAGACATTGGTTATGCACCCCCTGGCATCGCACACCACCTGGCAGTTGATGCTGACATAACCCTTTTCGGTTGATGTATGCTACACCATCCAGGCCAGGTGGCGTGTGGATGGCCACATGGGTGCAGTCAATGGCCCCGAGCATGCCAGGCATACATGCTACCCTGTGGAACTCTTGTATGTGTGCTGTGCACTCCGCCTGTGTGCTGGGGAAACAGATGTACTCCACAGCATGTGGCAGCAGTGCGCTGAGGAATTGTTTGAGTAGGCATGACGCGGCCGACTGGGTTAGGCCTGTTGTGTCCCCTGTTGGTCTCTGGAAAGTGCCCGTGGTGAGCAGGCACATGACAGCTGTCACCTTTGTCTACACTGACAGAGCATGGCTCCGTCGTGTGGGTGTCTGCATCTCATCACTGCACAGCTCACAGATCCACCTCAGGATTGCCCGGTTCAGGCAGTACCAGCCTACAATCTCTGTGTCACTGTAGTGCTCGAAGGTGGTGCCGGCTCGGTACTGCCTGTTGGGGGCATACCGCCAACGGGCCCTTCCACGGCCGCGCCCCCCCCCACTGCCTGCCTTCTCACACCCCTCATTACTGCCACCATCTGGAAGGTGTCACTGGCCATGTCCCTGGCTGGTGTCCCCCCGGCAGCTGTTATCCCGCTCCCCCACTGTCCATTGTGATGCTCCCCCTGCACTGGATACACCTCCAACGTTTGGCTGTCCTGCCTACTGCCACTGCCCTCAGTCCACTGTGGCACTTCCCTGTCTCTCCTGCACAGTGGCACAGGCTCCCCATTCCTGTCCTGTTCCTGTTCGTTCCCAGGTGTGCCCTGTCCTGCTCCTACCCAGTCCCACTCACTGCTACCCTCTTTCCTGTTGCTGTCACCTTGCTCCCACCTTTGGCTTCCATGTAGCGTTCTTACACCTCTCTCTTGTTCCCTTTTATTTTGGATAATTTCCACTATCGTGCAACTTCCGCTTGCTCCCCTATTGCGCATGGTGCATTCTGTTGAATATCATACTGGTTCCCAAAAGTCTCTTTCTATAAAAAAAAACATCTGATGGTATTATCTGGGATCAAGTCACTCAATATAAATATTTAGGTCTGACTCTAGATAGCTGTCTTAGTTATCATCAGCATGCTGTCAATGTTGTGAAGTCTGGAAACCAATGATTTGGCATGCTGTATAAGAATAGATTTAACTTTACCCAGGAAGCAAAAAATCTTACTGTTCAAACTCATATTCTATCCATTATTGACTATGGTCTAGTCATTTACTCATCTGCCAGTTAATCTGTGTTGCAGAGAATAGCACTGTTACTCAATAAAGCTTGTAGGTTTGCATTTGATTTACCTTTAGAATGTCATGTTTGTTGTTTATACAACATACTGAAGTATACTTTGCAGCAAAGAATAAATCACAGTGCTCCCATATTGATTTGGCATTTTCCCTGTAACTCCAGGGTGATATTCCTGTGTTTTCCTGTAGATTACATTATTTCCTATGGAAGCTGAATTGCCCTGTTTTCCTGTATAACAAATGCAAGTCTATGGGAAGATGGTAAATGAACAAGTACCAGCTAAATTAAGGTTATTGGTAGAAAGACCAGCATTGTCAAATGTTAAAACCTGATCTATAGATAGCTTATATTCAAAATTATCTAAGTGTTCAAAGAAGGTTAGGCAAACAGCTTTCTATTATTGAGTTGGCACTTTTTGGAATTATTTACCTTAATCCATAAAAACATTAGCTAATTACAAATCTGTTGTTACAATTTTAAGAAATGTTATTGGTGCTATGGACATTTGTAATGGGCACTAATGGTGCTCTGCTTTATGTATGAAAATGTGATTCTTGTACTATTTATTTTATTGTCTTTATATGTAGTCTTGTATTTTATACTCTCTGTTATTTGTACCATGCCTACTGTTGCCTGTGAAAACAGGCATTCATTACCAATGAGCTCTCATTTTAAATAAAAATGAAATAACTTTTGATTTGTTAATTTAAAGGTTTCACCAGGAAAAGCATACTGAGCAGTAATTGATCATTTCCAGATGCATCCTGGGGAAGAGGAGGAGAGCTTACCCCAAGTTTTATCTGTAAATTACTATAGGAAATGTATAATACTGTATTACACTACAATAATACAATACTCTGTAACTGAGAGGCTTTGCCTGTGGCTCAGTGGACTGAGGCAACCAGCCACGCCCCCTGCCTGAGTTATTTGAGGCAGGCCCTCCAGCTTCCTGCAGAAGCATTTTTTCTTTGCTGCAGCTGGAAGTTCTGCCCTTCCCTCCCTTCCTAATGAATTTGCCCCTTTGTGCTTTGAACCCTGCTTGGTTTGTGCTGGATTGCTATTTGATTGTGCTAGCTCCTGCTTGGTTTGTGCTTCCCCTCCTCTCCTAGGTCAGTATTTTCCTTCTCCTCCAGCTGCAATCTGTACCTCTCTGTTGTTGTGTCTGCTCCCTCCTGCTCTCCTGTATGTGTTTCCTTTCATTTTATTTTTGGGGGTGCTTTTCTAGTTTTCTAGCCTTCTAGTCTAGTTTTCCTGTGTCCCAGTTGCTTGTGTGTGCTATCCAAGCTTACATGCTGCTGTTCCTTACAATTACCATTCCCCATTTGCTTTTATCATACTTTTAGCAACCCTTCAGTTTACCAGCATTTGTTTTCTATGTGCTTTTCATTTCCACTTGCTGTTTTTCTGCCTGTAGCAGTCTCCCTGTGTACACCTATCCTTATTTGTTTATACCTGGCTCCTCTCAGTGCCTGGCTCCACACAACAGTTACAACACCCGGCTTTTTAAGTCCCCAGCCTGCTTTTCTAGCAGTATGGTCTGGCTTTACTGCCAGTTTTATCACTGTTCTACTACCATTTACTCCAGCTTTCTTAGCAGTTTAAATCATTTATGCATTCCTCATTTATTTCTGCTTGTAATATGCAGGCTTGTGATATACCTATGTGAAGGTGTCACCATTCCAGTTTGGCCGGTTTCATTCAATTGTTTGCTGCTAGTTGTTGACCTATGTGGAGGTCTCAAAATACATTTCTATACTCTTTTTGGGGTTCTTTGTTGCAGTACTGGGAAATCTTTATTTCACAATAATTTTGGTGCTTACGACTTTGAACAATATTGACTAAATATGTTTCACCACAATAATTTTGCTTCCCTCATGGTACTGATTGGTTTGCATCCCTCTTTTACTATGCTGCATTTCAGGAAAGAAAAGAAAGTGTGACCTAAATGTGGGTTTTTGTATGCTGTTTGACCTAAGTGTGGATCTTCAAGACATTGTGACCTAAGTGTGGGTCTGCACATATGCTGTACAACCTATGCATGTGTCCTATATATGCTATATCTGACTTGTCACCTGTTTCCTTTCAAAATGCTTTCTATCTGGATGCATGCACACTATACCCATAAATTACTATGTCTCGGGGCTGCCTTGCAGTTGATGGTCTTGGTCTACATCCACAATGTCCTCATCCTAAGCATGTGAAACTTGGGGTGGAGTCCTTCTTATCTGGCCCATAGTGGTAATGTCCTTGCTCCAGGTGGAGCTTTAGCTGTGCAGACATATTGGTGGCACCTCTTGATGTAGAATTTAAAACTTCAGCTGTGAAGATTGAGGCCCTTAAGCCCAAGGGGGCTCTTTTAGCTTGCTGAGTGGGTCCAGTGGCACCTTCTAAGCTATTCTTCCTACAACCACCTCAGGTTCACCTAGTCTGTTATTAGACTCATCTAAGCTGGCTGAGCACTTTCAGCCATTGTTGCTCTCCTCCTGCCACCAAGGGAAATGGTTCTCCCATGTGTGGGAGCACCCAGTTGCTGCAGAGTGTACTTGCAGTTCCTTTCTAAGGTACCTTTAGCCAAGGGAATCCTTCCCATGGGATCTCTAGGGGTGGCACCCTCCTCCAGGGTTTCTTGCCTTCGGTACCCCTACAGGGTGGTATTTACTGTGGAATAGAGAGGTGAACAGCCACAAAAAGTTTATCAACCAGTTGTACAAGCATAACACTACAGTAAGTTGCGTAAGCCCATTGAAAGTATATAAAGTGTAAGAAGGGGTCAGTGACAATACTATATGGGTGGGCACCTTGTGCAAATGGTAGATTACAGTGCATATGGCATGTGGATTTTGTGTTTCTCATGGGCCCTAAGCCCACTCTCTGTGATGGAGATCCCAGTGCTCTTCAGAAACACCTAGGTCTTCATGATGCTTTCACCTTCAGACCTCATAAGCCTCACTACAGTGCTGATCTTGATTGAAATCTTCTTCACCTTTGTGCATGGACGATGTGATAAGAGCTCCAGTAAAGAGTTGCCAGCTGTGAAACACATAATTTATTTGGCAATATCAAAAGGTATCACGTCATCTTACCTGTAGTCCAGTGTGATGCGGTAATGCACTGCTGATGTGTACTTGCCACGGTGCACACCACTCAATGTCACCTGTTCTCAGCCTACATAAGGCAGAAAAATGTTCCATTGTCCCAAGAGTACTTTACTGTACAAGTTTGGAAGAACTGTCAGTGCTGTATCACCTGTCTGTTCTACCACAGACAAGATTATTTTCTATGGGATAAAATCCAGAGCAGTGGCATCTCAGCCACTGAGTAGATGTCTTGGTCTAGAAAATAGAACACCACCTGTAACAGCTGTCTGCTGCCACAGGGAAGGAGAACACCAACGGACTGAAAAAATGCAAGTGGAGGAACGTCATGGATACCCTGAAGACCCCAAAGCAGCCTAGGACAAAGACACCCAAGGTAAAGTTCAGCACTGTTCTTCATTTTTGATTTTGCAAGAAGTAGTGCATTACTAAATTCTGCAACTCATTCTTGTTTTAGCAAATATCACTGTAGTATCTGTGACATTAAATTTTAATCTCATTTTTTTCTAGTAGTGCAGGATTGTTGATAAAATGAATGACTAAGAAGCATCAAGCAACAGCAATGAAAACAGTGTGCAAGATGTAGAAAATACATGTAATCCTCTTGAGGTACAGAAAAATGATCAACAGGGAGAGATTGAAATAGAAATGGAGATCCTGGCAGATGTGAACTCTGAAGTACCACATGAAACAGAGAATCATGCCAAGGTTTCCAGTGAACTTGATTTTGAAAACCAGCCAGATGTTAACAGGGATGTAAAAGATGCAACCAAGGAGGACATGCCAGATGTTAACAGTGAGATGGAGGATTCGGTCACAGAGGAAAAGCCAGAAGTAGATGTTAACAGGGAGATGGAGGGTGAAATTGAGGAGGAGACAGATGCTAATAAGCATATGCAGCTTGAAACTGAGGAGAAGCAACCAGAGATACAAGAGGACTTTCCAGATGTGCATGAGCAAGAACAGGATGAGAATACGCCAGTGGGCAGAACTGAACTGCATGACATGGCAGAAAAAGTATTGAGCATTGAGAAAAAGATAGACTTTTTGCTCCAGCTGTTACAGACATGCAGTCCAGTGGTGTCATATCCGCATTACTTATCACCTGTCTTTTTCATCCAGCTCCTTAAAGTTGATGTGCAAATTCCAAGCAATGAAAGCAGCAATAGCGCTGTAGTAGCAAGCTCAGACAGCTCCCCACATATGCCAGTTATGCCTGCTATTGAATGCAATAACATTACATCCTCCCCCACAAGAAATGCAATTTGTTCCTATGAGTGAGGCAAGAGAACCTGAACTAGTGACAGTGTACAATGGTAGGCTAGAACATCCTATAGTATTGGTTTTTAGAACACTGGTGCCTCAGTCTCAGTATCTGTCTTGGGAAAAACATAAATTGGGATGGGAGGAGGGGAAAGAGACAGTACCAACTGCAATATGTCATGAGGTTTTATGGACTGTAAGGAGGCACTTGGAAGTTGACAGCAGACACATGAAATTAATAAGGGACAGAATAAATAAACAATTAAGGAGCCCCAGAAAGATTGCAAATCTTACCAGTACAAAAGCACAGTACAGCATGGTGTTCGCTATGGTTTAGTGTAGTCAATTTGTTTTTTAATTTGATATAAAGCTAATTAAAATTAAAGGATTAAAGAATGACAATTTATTATTGAAGGGGTATAGTTTATATAGACAATGTATAGTAATTACAGTGCCCTGTTATAACACTCTTCCATATTATGCTCTCACACCTTGCCTTTAAATAATGCAGATATGTGATCCTGAGGCTGGGCTAATGGGTGTAACTGCCCATGCTTCTCTAGTCCATTAGTGGACCCTCGGTCTAACAATAATGACAACTGACTGTTAATCCAGCAAGTCACAGTTTGCACACTTTATGAGTGCTATGGCTGTGTAATTTCTAGATGTGGTTTTAAATTACAAGACACTACACAGATACAGGCCACTATATCAATCAAAAATGCATGCACTCGTTGGGATCTTATTGTACTGTATGAATGCCTTATTGTATATTTCTGTTTATTGTGCACTGCCCCTTTATTGTACATTGACTGTGTAGTATGTAGTGCGCATTGCCCTTTAAAAGTTCCAAAGCATGAAACCTGCATCCCCCATCCACAGATACATATAGTCTTGCAGGATCAGCCAGAATTACTAGACAGATGGCGAAGACCAAAAGGACACAGTCACCATGTCCATGACACAGCCCCAGTACTGGCTTAACCCAATCCCGACCGCACTGAAGAGGGAGTGCCTGATACAAAGAACCCAAAGGGTCAGGTAAGGGACATCAAGCAGTCTTTTCCGATAAGTACTGAACTGCACAGTATTTAATGTAGTCTAAATAATGTGTTATTTCATTAATGAACAAAGGTGTATGTACTGTAATTTCAGTTGAGAAACCTCTTACTGTACTGAAGTTAGCGAAGTGTGTCATGTGCATCTAGAAATGTAATAGAGTATATACAAAGTTGGTATTGTTGTTTTTTATTTGCTATATTGTTTAATTAAAATTGAGAACTACTCTAATGTCCATTAATACTAGCTATTGTAAACACTTTCTTATTTTGTATACTGAATTACTGTTAGTCTCTTTTTTGACAGTTACTGATTTTATTTCTTATCCATTGCAGGCTGAAGCTGGGGAGGAGATGAAGAATAGCATCTTCACCAGGTAGCAGGAGGTTACTGTCTACCCCCCTGGATGGAAGCCTCAGACTGGCATAGCACTCATCCCTGATGAACTTATCCAAGTCGGTTGGTGATAATGGAGAATACCAGACTATGCCAGACCTATGCTATTAGCGTAGAGTTTAAGTCATACTACTCTCTCAAAACTACATTTTTGGTTATTTTTGTATTAGTTTATTTGAGTTGGGAGGCTTTGCCCCCACACCCCTTTGAAAAAAAAAAGAAAAGAAGGGGGCTGTGGAGGGCAAAGCCCCCCAACTCAAATAAACGAATACAAAAATTAACAAACACAAACCCGCACTGTATTCACAAGCACTTTATGCTACACAAGTAGCGATAGTCCAGTATTCTCCACTATCACCAGTCAGTCCAGACCTCTATGAGGCTAGCCATCTGGGGCTCTCTGGGAGGTGGCCCATGCACATGTTATGAGTACTGTTCTTTATACTGTATTTTCAGGTTTACTTAGTGTAAGTTTAGAATCATTAGTGAATTTTAATAGTTTACTGATTGTGAATCTGTTCTGTTAACACAATTGTCAGCCAGCATTCATTTAGACAGTCAAATTTTACTTATGGCACACTAGGTGTTATTTATGGTTCCTGTATGTGTTAGGTGTTATGTATTCAGGTAGTCACGTTTTACTATGGCGTAATAGAATTTAAGTACTGCCCGTGTTTGGCACATGAGATTCAGAAAGTCCCAGTTTAGGTTAATGTTAAAGAGCAGGTGTTGAGACTAACAGGGAAGTCTGAACAGTATACGTATCCGCATCAGATAACATAGCTTGATATATTACAAATATAGTACGTATTATTCTGAGGCTGCCATATGTACCAATGTTCCTTTCTTTGTTTTTGTTTTTAAATATAAATAAATAAACATGATTCACTTAAAAAAGAGCAGGTGCTTACTTCTACTGAATAGACAACTATTTTATGTATTGTACAGCAATTTGATGGCGTTGTAATTACTTTCTACTTTTATAATAAACTGTACAGTAATAAAACGGGGTTTTCAATTTTGCTTTGCACACTGTTAGTAAAAAAAGAATTCAATAGAATATGTGTATTGCAATGTCATAAGCTACCAACTACAATACTTAGGAATCCTATATATATTTCAATAAAAAAAATTGACTATCTTTTGTGTATTCATTTTTGTAGTTTTCTGCATGTAGTTTTGTTTTGTCAATGAGAAACCAAATATTTTTCTCTGTCTATATTTTTCTTTTTCAAAAGAAATAGATCATTCATTTATCAACAAAATTGGCCATTTATGCAGTATGTTTCCACTGTTGTGGTACATCTATATGATTTTACAGTTTATAAAACAGTATTTGGCTTCACTTTTCTTCTTCCCATGTAAAATTTGGTTATGCAGAACATTTCACCTGCCAAACTGTAATGAAGGATCACAGGTTATCAAAAATCACATGGTAGAAATGGCTATGTCTCTAAATAAAATATAAAAACAGTTTTTTGTTAAATCTCTCGCATGTTCTGTATTAACATACTGTACATGTATTGTACTGTACTGTACATACAATAGGCTGCATGCACAATTGAACTTTTTTTTTTTTTTTTGTCTGTTGCAGGAGAACAGAATCATGGCCTTACAGCTGGCAGAGAGTGGAAGAAGGCAGTGGCCCTTCAGTGGGATGCAAGTGACAGAACCCAACACACACAGCCTACTGCATATCCCCCAGATGAACCGGAAACCAAGCAGCACACAGATGATACAGCAAAGAAGGACCCCACAAATGAACCTAAAAACAAGCACTCCCCCCAATGACTAAGAAAGCAAGCACCTGCCCAGATGACTAAGAAAGCAAGAACCACCCTGATCAACAAGAAAAGAAGGTCCCACCAGATGGTGCAGCAACCATTGACTCTCAGGGCAAAAAAAGCAGGGACCCCGGATGAGCTGAGGGAATGACTTGTCCACCATTGAAGAGCATTTTGGCTGTGGAATAGAAGACTGTTGATTCTTAACTGTAGACTTACAGTAAATAACAAATTTAAAGACTGTATTATACAATAATACTTTACCTCTGAACTCCTGAACCCTTGATCATGAATCATGGTAGGCAAAACTACTAAACTACAGTATAAGGGTTGGACACTGACATATTATCATACAGTACTGTACCATGTACAATTCTAATTTTGGGGCTGGGGGTAAAGTGTTTGGGTGTCTGAGGGTTCTAGAGTATTAGTGTGTGTGTGTGTGTGTGTGCGTGTGTGTGTGTCTGTGGACTGTGGGATGGGACAGTGTATGAGTGTCTGAAGGTGTCTGAGTGCTCTTGTGTGGGACAGTACAGCAGTTTGATGTACTACTGCCAGTAAATTTACAGGATGGGACAGTGTGTGGGGTCTGATGGCTTTGGGGTGGGACAGTTTGTGGGGGTCTGAGGGCTCTAGGGTGGTACTGTATGTGGGTGTCTAATGAGCAAATGCATGCCAGTTGTATTAATCCATGCATGGTGGTGGCAACAACCCACATCATGTTGTATAGTAGTAAAGTATTTATTCTGCCATTTGTGGAAACAAACATGGTCTTGGTGTACAGATTTTTTTGGTCTGCACCCCTGAATGTTAAGCATTTTATTCAGGCTCCTGTCCTGTTGAGTGTAACAGGATTAAAAAGGAAAAATATAAGTAAAGTACTGAATCTGTATGTAAAGTACAGATCTGGGCCTCCTGTCGAGTGTAACAGGGCCTCCAGTTGTCTACTGAAAACAAAAAGTCTAGTACCTGTACAAAAGCACAGCACAAAGTAAAAACTAGATTTTCAGTTTACAAGAATGGAAAATACTGTACTACTGTATTGTGAAGGGGATCATAGGCGTAGTTTGCCTTTGACATTTGGGGGGCAGAGGTGGGGCGGAGTAGACTGGGGTGGTGCTGAACAGGTTGCACATGACTGTATTAATCTCTCACTGGTGGTTTAACAGATACTTTTACATTGTCATAATACAGAAATACTTTAATGTAATTGCATTCTTCTCTCCCTTTGGTTAGCATAAACGTCTACAATGCTCTCTGGGATCAGCTTTGCAGTCAAATCAGCTTCTATGTAAAGGAGAGCCACTGAAGAAAATCTTTCTTCTCCCATTGTTGAACGTAACCAGTTTCTAATCTGTCTCATTGCAGAAAAGCTTAGTTCAGATGTGGCTGTCCCAACAGGCAAAGTGAGAGCTGACTGAATGAGTTTGTAATAGTTTGGGTAGAGGATTTGAGATACTTTTTTTTTGAAGCCTCTGCAAAGTAATAGGAGATTCACTACTGGCAAAAATGTCCATTTCTGTAGCTGCAAGATGAGGCTTTATGTTTAGCGGGTCCGCATACTGCCGCAAGAGTGGCTGAATGCCATTTTTGTTGCAGTTTAACACTGAATCACAGGCTCCAGCAATTTCCATGGATTCTTTCTAGACTCACCTCCCTAACTCTCCAAGCATGGCATCCAAATCAAGTAAATATAACTGCTGATGCCACCGGGATTTTACAGGTGCACTGGCACGTGCACTTGCAGATGCAGCCTCTTCTAGTTCTACACCCTCTCTTTGACCCAAAGTGGTTGATACAAGGCAGTCTTTAAGATGTGTTGAAGTTTTTAAAACCCTTCTTCATTTTGGAGCTGCTGCTTGCTCATCTTGCTATGTATCTTCATGATCATCTGGCACTGCAATATTATGCTCTTTGCAGAATTCTGTAATTTTTTTCCTACATTTCATTCCAGCCTTCTTAAGTTCTGCATTTTGTAAAGAATATGTTATTGTGAGTGTGATATCACTGCCTTGAAGTCCTTTGTGAGCGATATGAACTACTTTAAGAATATCTTGGAAGATAAATAAGCAAGCAATGAACTGCACACCACTCATATGCTGATAGAGACCAGTTGCTTCCACAGACCACATTTCTCCCTGTTCACCGAGTTGTTTAAGGCACTGCATGATGGCAGTGTATTGCATTTGTACCACAAACACACTTTTCCACTTGGATGCCCACTGTGTATCATTCAAATGCACTATCTCTCACTGCTTGAGACCCAAAGTTTTCTGCATATCGAGAAACACTTGATGATTGGTTGGCTCTGTAAATACCGAGTACAGTTTCTCAATTACCTTAAAAAAGAACACAGCAATATGATTCACTTTACAACATTCTACAAGGGCAAGGTTGAGAATGTGGGCCATACAATGTACATACATTGCTAATGGATAGTATTCTTTCAGCCGCTGCTGAACTCCCGTAAGATGTCTTGACATTATGGATGCACTGTCATAAGACTGTGCAACTATTGGCAGATTCTGCAATCTGGTTATCTCTAAAGCCTTCTGTATGGTATTATAAATGCCATTTGCATTTCTGGAAGCTGAGCAATTGATGAAGCACAAGAACCTCTCTTTCACATCTAGGTTTTCTGCATATCTGATGCAAAAAGAAAGCTGCTCTGTCTTAAATGACCTGGCCTCATCTGCAACTACAGTAAAAAAAAACAGTCTTACTCACTGTCCCTACAATTTCTTTGCAAACCAAATCTGCACAAACCTGCAGCACTTCATTTTGAAAGTCAGGGGTTGTGTAGTTAAAATAATTGTCCTGCATTTTCTTGAAAGAATCATCATATTTTGAAAAGAAATCACAAAACTCAAGGAAATTTAACAAAGAAACATAAAAACATAGAAACATAGAAGTTGACGGCAGATAAGGACCGCAAGGTCCATCCAGTCTGCCCATTTCTTTTTCTACCTTATAAATGTGCCATCAGCCTTTGCTCTGTCAATGGCCTATCTATTCCCACTCATCTGTATTGCTCCCTTATGCCTATCTCATGCCTGTCTGAAGCCCTGCACTGTAATCATATCCACCACTTCCTGAGGTAGGCCATATCAAGGATTCACTCAGCAGGTCAGGCCCTCTACTCCCAAAGTGCCAACCTCTGAGTGCAGTCTTGTGAACAGTGTAACAGACAAGGTAACCCTCTTGTCTGTTTTTGTGAGTTTGGATCAACCTTTGGTCTCAAGTTCTGGAGAGATTCAAACTGTTAACCTCTTTCTAGCATACCCAATGCACAGGCTCAGATATATCTGTCTTCGGGGTGCCAGATATCTTTGCCTATGGGCACCTAACCAGGCATGCAGAAATGAACCTTTTAAACTTTAATAAAGACCTCAGATTTAAAATGCTTCTCTTTCCAGTTTGATACCACCATACAAGCTTATGTCTGCTGTCTGCTATAACCATAAATATTTCTTACCAAAAGAAAGCAATTCAAAGACAGACCAGGTATGCTCTAAAATTAGAGTTTTTACTGAAATATATAATAATATGTCAAACATACAATGCAGAACTCTTATATCACAAGACATACATATCTTTAAACAAAACAAGGTTTAAAACAGTGCAATTCCTACAACAATATTTAGATCTGTCTAGCTTTCTAAATACCTGTTTTCAGTGCTCAGATGTTTTCTTGGTCAATGTCAGATAAAAACGTGTCTGTAGTGAAACAGAATAATCTTTAAAAGCTGGTTTTGCCCACCACTTTTGCATGAGGTCATCTAGCTCCTCCCTGTCAAAATATCTAAAATATATATATTTCTATACAACCACAGGATGTAATTTCAAAGTATTAATTCTGCAACCTTAGCAGAACTCAATTTCAATGGCACCTCTTTTGATTTATGCTGCATACTCCTCACACAGTCTTCATATGAGCATTTACAACCTCTCACCTCTGTGTAATAACCTGCGTTTTCTTCTTCAACATCATAAACCTTTTTTATGATTTCCTTCTTTACAAAGTTAACTTAAACAACTGTGTAATTAACTCAGAGAAACAGGATCCTTGATTAAAGTCTTCTATTTAACACATTGTCTCTAAAAACTGAGTGGGTGTGATACATGCTGTCAGCATTTCTCTTGGCCTGCATCTGTCAGCTGAAATCTGGGGGGGGGGGATGAGTGAGGTCATTCCTAGAGCATTTTATTTTTCAGCAGAGACAATTTCAATACCACATTTCTGTTATTTTTAAGAAACAAAAAATGATACAGCACTCAGAGCTTGCTGTCTAAGTCACAATTCCTCCCCACCTAGACTGAATTTGAGGGCTTATTCCCTGCATGGAATGAGCTTCCCAAATCAATTCACTCCTCATAGACCCTAGACAGCCCATCTGAGTTTTTATTATTCGCTCCAGCCCTATGTACAATTTTTAGATCATACCCTTGTAAAGCAAGGCTCCATATTAACAGTCTCCCATTGTTCTTCCCCATCTGCGTCAGCCAAACCAGGAGGCTATGGTCTGTCTGCACCACAAAATGCTGCCCATACAAGTATGGCTCTAATTTCTTTAGGGCCCACACTATGGCAAGACACTCCTTTTCCACCATGGAGTATGCTTGCTCCCTGGGGAGCAGCTTCCCACTCAGGAATGCTACTGGGTGATCTGTCCCTTGGCTGGAAGTCTGGCTCAGTACTGCCCCAATACCCACGTCTGAGGCATCATCTGAACTATAAAGGTTTTGCTATAGTCCGGACTTGTCAAAACAGGAGCACTGCACAGTGCCTCCTTCAGTCTGGTAAAGGCTTCCTCATAGGCTGGGCCCCACGTAATTTTCTTTGGCATCTTTTTCTTTGTCAGGTCACATAGGGGAGCAGCCAGGGCACTGTAATTGGGTACAAATTTCCTGTAGTACCCTGCTGTCCCTAGAATGCTCCTGACCTGCTTGTGGGTTTCTCATCTGGGCCATGCCTGGATCACCTCTATCTTTATTTGGTTAGGACAGAGCTGTCCCCAGCCTACCACATGCCCAAGGCATGCCACTTCTCCCATGGCCACCTGGCACTTCTCCACTTTGACAGTGAGCTAAGCCCTCTGTATCCTGCCCAGCACTTCCCTAAGGTGTGAAAGGTGTTCCTCCCAGCAGGTACTGAAGATGGCAATGTCATCCAGGTACACTACAGCATACTCCTCAGCACATTTCAACACGTAGTTCACCAACCTTTGGAAAGTTGCTGGGGTGTTCTTCATTCCGAAAGGCATTACTTTAAAATCAAGTAAGCCTATCGGAGTGATGAAGACCGACCCCTCCCTAGCTCTGTCTGTCAATTCTACCTGCCAATACCCCTTGGTCAGGTCAATAGTCATAAGGTAGGTCACCCCTCCCAACTTGTCCAGGAGTTCGTCCGTCCAGGGCATCAGATGGGCGTCAGACTTCATGACTGCATTCAGTCCATGATAGTCCACACAGAAATGAGTTGAGCCATCTGGCTTGGGCACATGGGCTACGGGTGAGGCCCAGGGGCTGTGGGATCTCTGGATTACCCCTAAATCCAGCATCTCCTCCACTTCCCTCCTAATGTCCTTTTGGACAGCCTCTGACACCCTATGCTGTCCGCTGAATGGGCATCTGTGTCCCTGTCTCCACATCATGTGCCGCTAAGGGAGTTAGCCCAGGCTTGGGGCTAAACAAGGGGGCAAAGTCTGGTAAAACCTCCCTTATTTTCTGGACCTGGTCCAGGGTCAGCTGAGGAGACAAGTTTACTGCCTCCACAGATGATTCCTACTTACTTTCCTCCAGCAAATCCAGAAGGGGGTCTCCTTCATCCGTCCCTTCCCCATGACTACACACTGCAAACACCATGTCAGCCCTAGTTGCATATGGCTTCATCATGTTGACATGGTACATCCTTTCAGTCTGTCTTCTGTCAGGTAACTCCACAATGTAGTTCACATCATTTACCTTCCTAACCACTTTGTACGGTCCTGCCCACTCAGCTTGCAGCTTGTCTTTCTGGACCGGAATAAGGACCATGACTTCCTGACCCACCATGTACAAGTGAGCTCTGGCTCTGCAGTCATACCACACCTTTTGTTTTTGTTGTGCAGCTTCCAGGTTGCTCTGAGCTGTCCCCATAAGCTACTTCAGCCTTTCCCTAAACCTAAGGACGTAATCCAAAATGGGAGTTCCCTGGGTGGTGTGCTTGCCTTCCCAGTCCTCCCAGATCAAGTCTAGGGGCCCATGTACCTGGCGTCCATATAAAAGTTCGAAGGGGGAAAATCCTGTCGACTCTTGGGGAACCTCCCTGTATGCAAACAACAGGTGGGGGAGGTATTTCTCCCAGTCGCTCCCATGCTGTTCAACAAACACCCAGAGCATTGACTTTAGGGCACCATTGAATCATTCCACAAGTCCATTGGCTTGTGGGTGATACGGTGTCGTGCACCTCTGCACCACCACACATTTCTCCCATAAACATTTCATCAGGTCCGACCTGAAGGAACCCCCTCGATCGGTGATTACCTCCTGCAGAAATCCAACATGGGAGAAGATTCCAAGTAAGGCATCTGCCATTTTGTCTATCCTCAGAGAGGATAGGGTGACTGCCTCTGGGTACCGGGTGGCATAATCCACCACAGTCAGGATGAATCTCTTTCCTGAGGAGCTGGGGGTATTTAAAGGTCCCACAATATCCATTCCCACCCTCTGGAATGGCTCATCCACTATAAGCAAGGTGATCAGGGTGGCTTGGGTTTTCTTGCCCGCCTTCCCTATTTCTTGGCACAGGTGACAAGACCTGCAATACTCCTTCACCTGCTGGGTGAAGTTAGGCCAGTAGAAATTCTGGGCCAACCACTGCATAGTGTGCACAATTCCCAGATGACCAGACAAGGGAATATCATGTGCAATTTGAGCAATTGCTCACGATACCCCTGGGGAACGACAAGCTGCCTGCCTGGCATCCCTCCCTCTGTCTGTACTGCCTGTGTATACATAAGTCCATTTTCCCAATAAACCTTATGTCTGCCATCACCTCCCTGTGTGCCCTCTGAGTCTGCCCAAGCCCTCAGCTTATCTAAACTAGGGTCACTCCTCTGAGCAGCTGCAAACCCCTCACACAGTCCCAAGGTATGGGACAGGTCCCCTTCAGTCACTAAAGTAGGGTCCCTAGCACTAGCATCAGGGCCCTCAGGATGAGTGTCAATCCCAACCCTCTGACAATTGGTCACCCCTCCCTCTTTGGAGTAACCTTCCGTAGCTGTGTGGTCACTCACTACTGGGGAAATTTCTCCCCCCTTTTTATCAGTCTCCCCATCTGGAGACACAGTCTCAGGAACCAGCATCTCCATGGTTTCCACACTGGTTTCTGTGAGGTTCAGGGAACTGCTATTTTCCCTTGCAGCTTGGCTACAGGTAACTGCACATACCACCCCCTGCCTGAGATTGTTACCCAGGATCACGTCCACTGCTAATGTGTTTTCTACAGCCACCTGTTGCACAGTTCCCCCTGTTTCACCCCAGTCCAGAAGAACACTAGTGAGTGGCAATGTTTTCTCTTCACCAGTAAACCCTTGAACAGTTACATATTTATTGGGTATAAGCTGACCAGGCTGTACCAGATCCCCCTTTACCAATGTCAGGGATGCCCCTGTGTCCCTTAACCCCTGTGTCTGTACGTCATTCACCATGTCTGGATGCATGTGTTCCCTCATGTTCACTGGCATGCTTCCAGGGACACACAAACAACCCACTTCTTTTCTAGCACCCTGTTGTGTATTATGGCTCGCCTTTTTGGGGCACTGTTTGGCAATATGCCCAGTTTCTTTTCACAACCAACAGGCATTTCTTACTTCAGAGAAATATTTTCTTTGAAACCTGGGGCTAACTGGTTTCTGGGGAGGCACTGAGGGTTTTAGCTGCCCTGAAGGCACACTTTTCCCTTTCTGCACTATCACGCCCACCCCATTCATTCTCAGAGCAGGTGTCCTCTTGGCATATCGGTCCGAGAGTTCAGCAGTCTCTTGCACTGTTTTTGGATCTCGGTCCTCTAGCCAGGTTTTTAGCTCTGCTGGGCATTCTCAATAAAACTGTTTTAATAAAATCACATTTTCAGTTTTATCAACAGAATTTGCCTCAATTCCTTCCCACCAACGTTTTAAAAACTGACGTTGTTTCGTGGCTAGTTCCTCGTAGCTCATATCAAGGCTCCTCCTGAGCTTACGGAATTTAGGTCTGTATGATTCAGCAGTTAATTCAAACTTTCTTGACAGTGCAGCTTTTAGCTTGCTGTAATCATTGCTGTCTTCATTGTCCATTTGACACAATGCATCTCGAGCTTTCCCGGTAAGTAGCAGGGATAGCTGGAAGCTCCAGGACTCTCTAGGAATTTTAGCCTAAATACAAACTTTTTCAAAAGAATTTAAAAAGGTGTCCATGTCCTCCCCTTCCTTAAACTCAGCTATTAATTTGGAGTTCAATTTGTAACCCAGTCCTGCAGTCCCAGTTAAACCCAAGCCACTTACCTGCTCTGGTGCAGCTGAGCGGAGTTGCATCTTCTCCAGCTCGTGTTGCTTCTGGCGCTCCTCTCTCTTCTCCTCTGCAGCTCACTGGTGCTCTCACTCCTCACGGTCTGCCTCCCTCTGTTGTCGCTCTGCCTCTTTGCGTTCTCACTCTGCCTCATGGTCCACCTCTCACTTCTCTCCTCTCCTGGGACTCCAACTCCACCCTGCGCAACTCAGTTTGCAGTTTGAGTACCTCTGGATTCAGGATACTGGTGGCCATTCCCTGCTGCTGTGGCTCTTCACTGACAGTGGCCCTGCTGTCCTTTTCAGTCACGGTCGGTGACTCGCTGCTCTGGGTATCTGCTACCATCAGGGCCTCTATGAGGTTCTGCTTTTTGGCTGTCACCTCGAACAGGACTCCCCTGTCCCCGCACAACTGCTTCAAGTAATCTACAGTGTGCCTGCTGTTGTCAGAAACCATCTTCTTCTTCCCTGACTACGGCTACTCAGACTTTGCACTTTAGAAAAAAACATAAAATGGGTAGGAACTCGACTGTAAGCCAAGTGATATATAGTTCTGTTTCCTTTTTAAAATAAAACTCTGTCTTTTTCTTTCTTTGCAAGAGAGCTTACTGTCTCAGCTGGCACAGAACAATGAAGCTTGTGATACCAAAATTATGCCACCGCTGCCAACCAATCTGTCACAGATTCACTCAGCAGGTCAGGCCCTCTACTCCCAAAGTGCCAACCTCTGAGTGCAGTCTTGTGAACAGTGTAACAGACAAGGTAACCCTCTTGTCTGTTTTTGTGAGTTCGGATCAACCTTTGGTCTCAAGTTCTGGAGAGATTCAAACTGTTAACCTCTTGCTAGCATACCCAATGCACAGGCTCAGATATATCTGTCTTCGGGGAGCCAGATATCTTTGCCTATGGGCACCTAACCAGGCATGCAGAAATGAACCCTTTAAACTTTAATAAAGAACTCAGATTTAAAACGCTTCTCTTTCCAGTTTGGCACCACCATACAAGCTTATGTCTGCTGTCTGCTATAACCATAAATATTTCTTACCAAAAGAAAGCAATTCAAAGACAGACCAGGTATGCTCTAAAATTAGAGTTTTTACTGAAATATATAATAATATGTCAAACATACTATACAGAACTCTTATATCACAAGACATACATATCTTTAAACAAAACAAGGTTTAAAACAGTGCAATTCTACAACAATATTTAGATTTGTCTAGCTTTCTAAATACCTGTTTTCAGTGTTCAGATGTTTTCTTGGTCAGTGTCAGATAAAAGTGTGTCTGTAGTGTGACAGAATAATCTTTAAAAGCTGGTTTTGCCCACCTCTTTTGCATGAGGTCATCTAGCTCCTCCCTATCAAAATATCTAAAAAATATATATTTCTATACAACCACAGGATGTAATTTCAAAGTATTAATTCTGCAACCTTAGCAGAACTCAATTTCAATGACACCTGTTTTGATTCATGCTGCATTGTCCTCACACAGGCTTCATATGAGCATTTATAACCTCTCACCTCTGTGTAATAACCTGTGTTTTCTTCTTCAACATCATAAACCTTTTTTATGATTTCCCTCTTTACAAAGTTAACTTAAACAACTGTGTAATTAACTCAGAGAAACAGGATCCTTAATGAAAGTCTTCCATGTAACACATTGTCTCTAAAAACTGAGTGGGTGTGATGCATGCTGTTAGCATTTCTCTTGGCCTGCATCTGTCAGCTGAAATCTGGAGGGGGGGGATGAGTGAGATCATTCCTAGAGCATTTGATTTTTCAGTAGAGACAAATTCAATACCACATTTCTGTTATTTTTAAGAAATAAAAAATGATACAGCACTCAGAGCTTGCTGTCTATGTCACAGGCCATTCCATGCATCCACCACCCTTTCTGTGAAAAATAACTTCCTCACATTACCCCTTAATCGGCCTCCCTCTAATCTCATGCTGTGTCCTCTTGTCCTGTTATTTTTCTCATATTGAAACCTGTTAGACTCTTTCATCTTATTAATGCCCTTAAGGTGCTCGAATGTTTCGATCATATCACCTCTCTCCCTCCTTTGCTCTAGGGTATACATATTGAGCTCCATTAATCTGTCCTCATATGTTTTCTGATGCAGTCCCTGCACCATTTTGGTTGCCCTTCTCTGGACTGCCTCAATTTGGTTAATGTCCTCGTGAAGGTGTGGCCTCCAGTACTGCACGCAGTACTCCAGATGGGGCCTAACCAGTGTCTTGTAAAGAGGGATTATTACCTCCCTCTTCTGACTTGTGATACCTCTACTAATACACCATAACATCGCCCTAGCCTTACCTACTGCTTAAGTGGTCTGCTTGGATGATTTCAGGTCATCGGTGATGAAGATGCCCAAGTCTCTTTCTTCCCTTGTGAATTTCCTTTCAGTTTAGATTCTTTCCCCTCATTGTGCCCTCGAAACAGTAAACCAAGTTTTGAAAGTAACTTGACGATGTCACAAACCTTTGCAAGATAATCATGGTTCCTTTCAAAGAGAGTTTTATGGTTTGCTGAGAGCTTCATAGCCACTGAACCAGTTTCTTGACCAAGTTTGCAGCATTGCTACTTGTCCATACATTTCACATGACCCTGGAAAACAGCATATTTACAAAATTTTTTGAGAGTTTTTTCCAATCTCTCACACCTTTTTTGATAAATGAATCTTCTACATGGCCTGTTTCAGTATGAAAGTGACGGCATGAAAAGCAGAATATAGCATCTTGTTGAACCAAATATTCAGTCCAAGGAAATTTTGTGTAATGGAAAACAGAAAATGACCGGTTGTGTTTCCCAAACATTGTTCTTGGAAAATCAGGCAAATGCGGTTGATTAGGTCTATTACATTTTTCTCCAAGATCCATAGGGATAGTTGGGGTGGTCAAATCATCTCTTTCTGTGGTATCTGTGGTGACAGAAGAAGAAGAAGAAGACCCTGACCTATTCGTACTCACTACCTCTGAAGATATGATATGATCCTCTTGATGTGCTCGTACTGCAAGTAAGTGCTCGCCAGAAGCAGATGCTGCTGCACGGCCTGGAGGTGTAACATCCTGTCACTGCTGCTGTGGATCAAGAGCTGGCAGTTCAGAATCAGAACAATTTGTTGTCTTACGCAAAAACTTGTGAATGTCCATGATCAATTTTAGCCAAACTCAGTCTAGTTACAGCTTGCAATGATAGATTGAATGAACTTCAACCGTTTAAGTAGTGTTTCAACGTTAGCTCACTACGGCTAAGCGTGACTGCTCCTAGCTCAGTAGTGGCTCTGACAAAACAGATGAGTTACAAAAAGATATACGAGACATGGACTATTAGGGTTTTCTGTGCTTTGATTTAATGTGTAAAATATAATTTATATTATATTTAGTAAAAGTTGTTTACTTTTTTTTATTCAAGACGAGAGGTGGCACTGGTGGTTTCCTAATTATATGGCAGTTCTCCAGTTCTTCTCTGAAGTTGAATCACACAAAAATCACACAGAGATTGAAGGGAGTAATATAAAGACTTAAGACTAACTAGAGACACAGTATATAACAGTTCTCATTCACTTTCTGTGTTCACAAGTTCACTTCTGAATGATTTATTTTGAACAACTTGTTGAATGAACCTCAAAAATAAACCACTCAGAGATTGAAATCTTTAACAGATAGATAGCTGCTGTCTGCAATAATAAAGCTGCAACAAGCAGCAAGACGTGAGGCTGATGATGAGTCCTCCTCAGTTCCCTTTCAACTTAACTTACTGCCCCTTCCCTTCTTTACAACTCAGTGGGCTTGATTTATTTATATTTATTCTGATTTGTAAAAAAACAGCCACTCAAGTATAACCACTAGTAAAATGGTGTTTTTTTTATTTATTCAAGAGGTGGTTTGGGGTATGGTAGGTTAGGTTTCTATGGGAGTAACAATTCTCATTCACTTCATTGTTTTCACAAGTTCACTTCTGAATGATTTATTTTGAACAACTTGTTGAACAAACCTCAAAACAAAAAAATCACTCAGAGATCGAAATCTTTAACAGATAGATAGCTGCTGGCTGCAATAATAAAATAAAGCTGCAACAAGCAGCAAGATGTGAGGCTGATGAGTCCTTCTCAGTTCCCTTCCAACTTAACTTCCAGCCCCTTCTCTTCCCCACAACTCAGTGGGCTTGATTTATTTTTATGTTGGCTCAGCATGCGCAGCCAACATATTGTGGTAGTAGCAGATTTGGAGGTGCAGTCACTGTTGGGCGAATGCAAGGCATGCATCAGTAGGTGCGTAACTCATTCTCCAATAAGCCTGCATGCTGGCGCCACACCATGCATACATAATGTGGTGAGCACATCTAAAGAAAGGTCCGCTGCAATGCGAGCAAAGCTCGTCATATGCAGCGGACCTCCCGACGTGCTTTCCCTGGTCATAAAAAAATGTAACATGGCGGCACACTGCCTGTAATAATGCTGACTTTGGGCGTGTCTAATCCCTCTGTTGGCATGCCCTGCCCCAATGTATGTGCCGACGGGGGAGCCCACTCCCCATCAGCATAATGCACCCCCCAATTTTTTATGTGTTGAGGGGGGTGCCCAATCCCCCATCAGCTACAGCATCCCCCCAAAACACATAGGTGGCATGCTGGGAGCCCACCCCAGTGTGCTAAATCCCCATGAAAATAAAAACCACCACACAATGTTTTTTTTTTTTGTAACCTGTAAAAAAAGAAAACGGTCCCTCGCGGTCTCCTTGACCCTCCCACATCCCGCGCCCACCCTCTGCGCACTCTACCTCCCCACACACACCCCCAACCCCATACTTACCTCTGGAGTCTGGCACAATGATCTTCGGTGGACCAGGAACACATCTGCACTCTTCAAAGTCGACCTCGAATGAAAGAAGTGCCGGTAAACTGTATAATGACATAAATAGGTTTTTTTCAACTTTGGTGCATATCTCGGGCATTCTTTGGAATTTTTGCACCAAATTTTCAATATGGGGTTATTGGGACCCCTCCTCATGAATTCAGTCACTGTCATGTCATTATTTGATCCCAAAAGGTGATTTCTTGGTCACTGCGCAATATCACCTTTTGGCTACTGAGTAACAAAACGACAGTGCCACTGTTAATGAGGGGGGCTCTCAAAAAGCCTATGTTGCAAATTTGGTGAAAATAATCCCAAAAATGACAGTTTTACAAGTGTGCATTGCGCTGTTTCCACGCACGCTCGTAACTTCATGAATTTGTAATATTTTCACTCCAGATTTTCAAAATTGCCAATTTCCACACCTTCTGATGAACAGTATAGCTGTCATTTTACATATCCTGGCCCAAATGTGTTTTCACACGTCTGGCGCAGAATAGCACGGTCACTGTGCAAAATTAGTTTTTGGGACAGTTTGAGGAAATGACAGTGACACTGTTCATGAGCAGAGGTCCTAAAATGCCTATGTTGAAAATTTGCTGCCGAAAGTCCATAAAATGACTGAGTTACAAGCGTGCATTGTGCAGTTTCCACACACCCTTGTAACTTCACAAATTTGCAATATTTTCATGCCAGATTTTCAACACTGCCATTTTTTTCACACCTCCTTATGAACAGTACAGCTGTCATTTTTCACACCTGTGGCGCACAAAGGCGTGGTTGCTGTGGGAAATCAACTTTTGGGACAGATTAACAAAATCACAGTGCCACTGTTCATGAGGGGAGGTCCCAAAATGCCTATGTTAAAAATGTGGCTAACAAACTCCCAAAAATAATTGGGTTACAGACGTGTGTTGTGCAGTTTCTATGCATGCTCATGACTTCACCAATTTTTCATATTTTCACTCCAGATTTTCAGCGTTGCCATTTTTTTATGCCTCCTCATGAACACTACAGTTTTCATTTTCCACATCCTGCCCAAAATGTGTTTTCATCCCTGTGTCATCAAATGGCATAGCCACTATGCAAAACCACCTTTCAACTAACAAACTGTATCGCTTTTCATGAGGTGGGCTCACAAAAAGCCCATGTTGAAAATTTGGAATGAAAATACCAACACACGCCTATGGTGTTAAGGTTTCCAACTGTAGCACCCCACCCTGTAGAGACTGACAGGTGTCAGGGGTGTGACTTGGGATCATCGGCTATAATGCTCATGCCATTCCACCACCACCCTGCAGCCAGTGACAGGCATCGTGGTGTGCCTTGCACTGTTCATCCACTAAGTTCATCCTATTCTCCTATACTGCACCCACCTCTGCATATTTCCTTATGGAATGGGGTAAGTATAATGCCCAAAGACCCCAAAGCACACCACGACACTTGTCAGTGTCTACAGGGTAGGGTGAGGTACAATGGCATGAGCGTTATAGCTGATGACCCAAAGGCACACTCCAATGCCTGTCGGTCTCTACAGGGTGGGGATGGGGTTGGCATCACTTCAATACTTCACTGCCATTCCTATTATGCGTCTCTAACTCCGGCACTACCAATGCCAATGCCAGTGAGACAACATTCAGCATTGACAAATGCTTGTTATTTATTCTGATTTGTAAAAAACAGTCACTCAAGTACAACCACTAGTAAATTAGTGTTTTATTTTTTTTTTATTTATTCAAGAGGTGGTTTAGTAGGTTAGGTTTCTATGGCATGGCAGTAACAGTTTTCATTCACTTCACTGTGTTCACAAGTTCACTAATTTCTAGTTTCTTCTGATTTATTTTGAACAATTTGTTGAACCTCAAAAAAAAAGAAAAATCACTCAGTAATAGCTGCAGTGCCTGGCTGCAATAACAAGCATTTGTCAATGCCGAATGTTTGCTTGCTGGTATTGGCATTGGTAGTGTAGGAGTTACAGAGCTGCATAATAGGAATGGCAGTGAAGTATTCAACTGAAGCCAACCCCACCACCACCCTGCAGAGACTGACAGGCATTGGGGTGTGCCTTTGGGTTGTCAGGCATAACGGCCATGCCATTTCACCACACCCTACCTTGAAGACACCGACAAGTGTCACGGTGTGCCTTGGGGTCTTTGGTCTTTATGCGCACCACATTCCATCAGGAAATATGGTGAGATGGGTGTGGTATAGGAGAATGGGGTGAACTTTGGGGCCGAAGAGTCCAAGACATACCTCGATGCCTCTCACTGGCTGCAGGGTGTGGAATGGTATGAGCATTACAGGCGAGAATCCCAAGTCACACCCCTGATGTTTGTCATTCTCTACAGGGTGGGGCGTTATGGTCAGAAACCCTAACGCCTCAGGCATTCGTTGGTATTTTCACTCCAAATTTTCAACATGGTTTGTTTTGTGACCCCCACCTCATGAACAGTGGCAATATCAGTTTGTTAGCCGAAAGCTGCTTTTGCACAGTGACTATGACATTTAGCACCACAGGTGCGAAAACACATTCCGAACAGGATGTGAAAAATGACAGCTGTACTGTTCATGGGGTGGAAAATGGCAAATGTTGAAAATCTGCAGTGAAAATATAAAAACTGGTGAAATCACGAGCGTGCATAGAAACTGTGCAACGCACACCCATAATGTAATTAGTTTGGGGATTTTTTACAGCAGATTGTCAACACAGGCATTTTGGGACCTCCGATCATGAACAGTGTCACTGTGATTTTCTTTAACTGTCCTGAACAATGATTTCCCACAGCGACCATGCATTTCTGTGCTGAAAGTGTGAAAAAACATTTTGGCCATGTTGTGAAAAATGGCAGCTGTACTGTTCATAAGGAAGTGTGAAAAAATGCCACTGGTGAAAATCTGGACTAAAAATATTACAAAGTCATGAACTTACGAGGGTGCGTGGAAACTGCGCAATGCTCACTCATAACACAGTCATTTTATGGACTTTTGTCACCAAATTTTTAACATAGCCATTTTAAGACCTCTGCTCATGAACAGTGTCACTGTGATTTTCTTAATGTGTCCCATACATTGAATTCGCACACCGACTGTGCCATTGTGTGCTACATGCGCGGAAACACATTTTGGGCGAGATATGAAAAATGACAGCTGTACTGCTCATAAGGAGATGTGGTAAAATGGCAATGTTGAAAATCCAGAGTGCAAATATAAAAAATTTGCAAACTTATGAGTGTGCATAGGAACTGCGCAACGCACGCTCATAAAACAGTCGTTTTTATGAATTTTTTCACCAAATTTGCAACAAAGGCTTTTTTTTAGCATTTAACATTTTCTCCTTCTGCAGCCATGGTCCTGCTTTTACATCCAGCCACTGCTCCACTCCACTGCTGACCCTGAAGTTGCATGGCCAGCTGGCAGATGCAAATACATCTGTGAAAGGGGGCCCCCCCATAGCCCCCCACACCCATCGAGGAACCAGTACTGGCACATGCCTCCAGGCATCATCGGCCGGCAGAGCTGTGGCTATCAAGCTGTCTTGGACCCGTGCTGCAATTTTCCTTGTTCTTTCCCCATTGGGACCACGGACGTGCAATGACGTCCGTGCACATACATGCAGATGTCCACCATGGTCCACCCTCCATTACACCACTGCCTGCAGTACCCCCAGGCATCGTCAGGGGTCATCGCAGTGTGGTGTACAGTCCCCATCCCACCCCAGGACTAGGAGAGCTGTCTTCCGACGCTCAATCCCAGTCCTCCCCTGCGGACCCCCGACTACCCAAGCTCGTTCCCGAACTCAGGTTACCGGCATAGCGCGAGGTGTGGCATCCAGCACCTCAACCCTCAGTGCCACTGGGCCGACAACATAGGCTTTTTGAGAGTCCACCTTATGAAGAAAACCAGCACCTGCTTTAAAACATAAACAAATTTGTCATTTCTCCTCGTTTAAGTGGAAAAACCATTCATAGGAATTAGCGTGTTCACAATGCTTTTAATAGTTCAAATAAGAGTGCAAACTCACTTAAAAATGGTCACAGTCCCTCCAAGATGTGACTAATAAAGTTCATTAAGTTCCCAGAGTCCAAAAAAGAACGCCAAATGTTCAAAAGGCAGTTCGCGCCAAACGCTATTTGGCTGGATCTCCACAAAGAAAGAGTAAGCGCTGAGGGTCAACTCTCAATGACGTCACCTGACGCGTTTCACATGTAGCTTTCTCAAAGGCTGACATCACATAATATCTCCTTTCTAAAGGGAAAAATTTAAAGCAGTATTACCCAATTCAACAAAAACCAAAAAATACACCGTGCTAGATAGCCATTATACAGCACAATTATAAAATTACCACATTTCATGCTGGACATATTTCACATGATAACATATTTGATACCTTAGTCCACAGGTTCAAAAGGTAGTCTGTACACTGTTGAAAAGGTAGAAAAAAGAAGAAAAGAGACATTAGATAGAAAACACCAATAATAAAAAATTCACTGTTTTTTATATTTCAAAAAAGGTTTGATCTCTAACCTTTCATTCAGTCCTGGTTTACACACTGCTCTAGTAAAAGACACCAGTGACATTTTGTCAATATTAGGGGATCGGCCATAAAAGAAAAAAGCATTTTGGTAACACTTGACGTTACATCTTTATACTCTAACATCCCACATGATGGAGGTTTGGAAGCCCTTGAATTCTATTTGGATGAAGGAACCTCCTACATCAGTGTTAATTCAATTAACTAAATTCATACTTGAATATAACACTTTTTTCTATAAGAATGATTTTTATCTGCAAACGAAGGGCATGGCAATGGGTGTAAGTATGGCACCGAATTATGCTAATTTATACATGGCCAAATGAGAACTGGCTGTAATTAGGAGTCCAAGTAATCCCTTTTTGCATAAAATTGATTTATGGAGGCGCTTCATTGACGATGTCATTATGATATGGAAGGGCAGCCAGACTGAACTATTTCAATTTGTGGAATATTTAGAAAACAGTAATAAGAACTTACGGTTTTCAGTAAATTTTAGTTACACTGAAATTTTCTTTTTGGATTTGAGAATTTATAAAGATGGTAGTGGTGGAGTGAAGACAGATTTATACTGTAAACAATCAGACCGAAATACCATTCTTGGAGGGACTGTGACCATTTTTAATTGAGTTTGCACTCTTATATGAACTATTAAAAGCATTTTGAACACATTAATTCCTATGAATGGTTTTTCCACTTAAACGAGGAGAAATGACAAATTTGTTTATGTTTTAAAGCAGGTGCTGGTTTTCTACAGTTTTTGCTTCATTTTCTAAACCATGCACTGCTTGCTTCCCTAGTGCAGTCCATTCCACTTGCCTTACATTTTGTCATTTTAAGGGACTGGCACAGGTTACAGAAATGTAAAAAATGTACTCCTTTGCTACTTATTGAGCAAGCTTGCGCTCCCGCTTTTTACAAGTTTTTGAATGGCTGAGACATGGCAGGGTCAGCGCGCTGAGGGCACTTGCTCCCTTACTGAGCTTCTTTTAAAGAATACAATCAATACTATGAATTTTACTAAATTATTGAATAGTGCTACAGAACCAGCTGGTCCCATTAATAGTCGACAGGCTTTTTTAGCCTTTGAAAAAACTGCATGTAAACTTAATCGGCTACACTGGGAAGAGATATCATTAAAAGCATATTTAGAAGTAAAACGCATCCCCAGGGGTTTAAGAATTTTGAAAAATCCAACTTGTGGTCAGAAGAGAGAAGGCTTTCTGGAGAAATGGCGAGAAATAAGTGAGAAAGCCAGCCGTGAATACATAGAATTAATCTTAACTGAGAATGCTTTAATACAAAAAGAAATTGAAGTTGAATTGAAGCAACAAGAGGAGGAACTTTACTCATTCAGTAGTGCAGCTTTGTTTAATCAACAATTGGATAATTTTACTGAGAACATACATAAATATGATGAAAAAATTAAAAACATCAAGAAATCCAAATTGGAAAGGGATGAAAAGGATTATCTGAATGACAGAATATTCAATTGGTCTACACAAACCACTACTGAGAATACAAATACATTTAATTTGTTAAAAACTACTGAACAATCGGCTTACTCAAACACGACTGAAGAGACTGAACAAGATTGGGACTGTTTTTTAGGAGAAGAGGAGGAATCATGTGTTACTCCGGAGGTCCTGCTGCCATCTATCCCATGGAGAAGTCAACGTTTAAGAAGACAAAATATGGAGCCCAGCGCACCAGGAGAGGTGGTAGAAGAAGCCGAAGAGGTACATCGAGGAGAGGTTGGAGAGGGAGATGAAGACAGGGGAGATTTCAATAGTTAACATTTCAAGTTATCAGCTGAATGAAATAGAGCAAGGGATCCTGAATAAGGGTCTCTCATTTACTCCAACCCAGAGATTTAATTATTTTGAAACGGTAGTGGATCTCCACAAACTGGTATGTAATTTGGGACTGAAAGCTTTCTTTTCGGGGGGGGGCGGGGACAGGACTCTATTAATAATGTTTCTGTTGATATGTCCGAAACACATACACCACTTGAAAGTGGGAAGATATTTAAGCCTGTTTCTGATTTTTGTCCACCATTGTCTTCTGCTCTTCAAATGTTTTTGAAATGTTGTGAGGAAGATTTGAGACATTTAAATAATGAAATTGATTTACATTATTATCATAATTTAAGTAGAATTGAGCAGGAAGCTTTAATAGGTTTGGGGAAAAATACAGATACAGATATTACTATTAAAGCAGCTGACAAAGGAGGTACTGTGGTAATTATGGATACTGATAAATACGATGCTGAGGTTTTACGTCAATTATCAGACAGCACTTATTATACAAAACTTAAAGTTGATTAAACATTGTGCTTCAAGAAGGATATTGATGTTTACTTAAGGAGTATTAGAGAAACAGGACTGATAACAGATCAGACATTTAAGTTTCTGACTGTTGAATGTCCCACTAGATCTACGTTTTATGTATTACCAAAAATCCATAATGATATGATGAATCCACCAGGGAGGCCGATAGTGTCTGGTAATAATAGCCTTACAGAACCATTAGCTAAATATGTGGATTCTTTTTTGGTTAATATTGTTAAGGAGCAAGAACCAGCCTATATAAAAGACACCAGTGACTTTTTGTCAATATTAGGGGATCTGGCCATAAAAGAAAAAAGCATTTTGGTAACACTTGACGTTGCATCTTTATACTCTAACATCCCACATGATGGAGGCTTGGAAGCTCTTGAATTCTATTTGGATGAAAGAACAGTGAAGGAACCTCCTACATCAGTGTTAATTCAATTAACTAAATTCATACTTGAATATAACACTTTTTTCTATAAGAATGATTTTTATCTGCAAACGAAGGGCACAGCAATGGGTGCAAGTATGGCCACGAATTATGCTAATTTATACATGGCCAAATGAGAACTGGATGTAATTAGGAGTCCAAGTAATCCCTTTTTGCATAAAATTGATTTATGGGGGCGCTTCATTGATGATGTTATCATGATATGGAAGGGCAGCCAGACTGAACTATTTCAATTTGTGGAATATTTAGAAAACAGTAATAAGAACTTACGGTTTTCAGCAAATTTTAGTTACACTGAAATTTTCTTTTTGGATTTGAGAATTTATAAAGATGGTAGTGGTGGAGTGAAGACAGATTTATACTGTAAACAATCAGACCGAAATACCATTCTTTGAGCAAATAGCTGTCACCCTAGACATGTCATTAATGCTATACCAAAGGGCCAGTACTTTCTTACAAAAAGAAATTGCAGTGATACTGAAAAGTATGATGAGAGAGTGAATGAATTGACTGGAAAACTTCAGGTTAGGGAATATAGTAAGAATATATTAGATAAAGCAAAACATGAAGTTGATGGAATGGTGAGGGAAAACCTGCTGGTCGATAAATATCTGCCTAATGTTGGTGATTCTCAGTCCACTTTGGTTACAACCTATAGTCCCCAGTCAGGAGAAATAACTAACATTATTAGAAAACATTGGCACTTGGTTCGTTTCGACCCTAATTTGCTCTCTGTTAACATTGGGGACCCACGTGTAGTGTTTCGGAGAGGTAAGAACATAAAAGATTTTGTGGTGCATTCTGTGCAACCAATTTTGGAAAAACCAAGAAACTGGTTATTTAAACCAGTTGAAGGTTGCAATCGATGTGGCCATTGTAAATATTGTTCTTGGATAAAAATAACTAAAACTTTTAAAAATCCTGCCACTGGGAATGACATTAAGATTACAGATTTTGTTACTTGTAGCACGTTGGGAGTGGTTTACGTTGCCGAATGCTCCTGCAACAGTTTCTATATTGGAAAAACTAAACGTCCCTTTAAAATACAGATAGGAGAACATGCTAGGTCCATTTTAAATGGTGATATAAAAAATGCTTTGGCACTTCACATATTGCAGGCAGCTGATAAGACAGCACATAGCTTTTTGTTCACTGCCATTGAAAAACCTATGTTAACTAAAAGAGGGGGCGACCTGGACAATCTTCTTTTATGGAGGGAACAATTAACCAATTTATCCCTCAAGGGTGTGGGTACACTGGGGGATTTACCACGGCTGGTGTGGTAAATCCCCAGTGTGCTCCACTCCCCGGAGGGATAAATTTTTATTATACAATGCCCCCCTTCCGTTTTGGGAAAAAAAAGAAAACTTCTTTTTTTTCATTCTAAATCTTTTTTTTTTTTTTTTATTGTTACGCGGAGGCAGGAAATAGTCCTCTGATATAGGCAATCTTAAGAGATATCGGGAAGACACTGTGAGAGTTGGGTAGTAAGTGGTACTGGAGCCGGAGCAGAAAAAAAAACGGAAAGTGAAGAGGTATGTGGTGAGCAATATCGGAGGAGACATGGAGCGAGGCCCGTTACAAGCAGTTTCGCGCAGAGCCTGTATTTGTGAGCTGTAATGAATTTGGTGTCGGTAATTAGAAGGACTCACACGTAAGAAAAAGTGTCAGGGAGGTGGCAAGGATGACTGTCCAGTCCAGGAACTGATTTAGTCTCAGTACAAGGTGCTGTTTTTTATTTTATTTTTTTCACTTCACGGTATTTTTCTGTCAATTGTTTCGGACAGCAAGTGTAGTTTATGTACCGAAGTTACGACTGGACTTGTGGAGCAGCTTAGCGGGGAATAAAGATGGCAGGTGTACGTTTTGATTTTGGGGGGGGTCGTACTGATATTGGTAAAAAGGTTGGCTGGCACCTTTTCCAGTGGGTACACTGGAGGATTTATCACGGTGGTAATTGTGCCAGCCAACCAATCAGGATGCAGGATTTGGGACTTTGGATTTACCACATTGTATAATATTGGATTTTTGTTACTAGAGCAATGTATAAACCAGGACTGAATGAAAGGTTAGAGATCAAACCTTTTTTGAAATATAAAAAACAGTGAATTTTTTATTATTGGTGTTTTCTATCTAATGTCTCTTTTCTTCTTTTTTCTACCTTTTCAACAGTGTACAGACTACCTTTTGAACCTGTGGACTAAGGTATCAAATATGTTATCATGTGAAATATGTCCAGCATGAAATGTGGTAATTTTATAATTGTGCTGTATAATGGCTATCTAGCACGGTGTATTTTTTGTTTTTTGTTGAATTGGGTAATACTGCTTTAAATTTTTTCCTTTAAAAAGAAGGAGATATTATGTGATGTCAGCCTTTGAGAAAGCTACGTGCGAAACGCGTCAGGTGACGTCATTGAGAGTTGACCCTCAGCGCTTGCTCTTTCATTGTGGAGATCCAGCCAAATAGCGTTTAGCGCGAACTGCCTTTTGAATATTTGGCATCTTTTTTGGACTCTGGGAACTTAATGAACTTTATTAGTCACATCTTGAAGGGACTTTGACCATTTTTAAGTGAGTTTGCACTCTTATATGAACTATTAAAAGCATTGTGAACACGCTAATTCCTATGAATGGTTTTTCCACTTAAACGAGGAGAAATGGCAATTTTGTTTATGTTTTAAAGCAGGTGCTGGTTTTCTACAGTTTTTGCTTCATTTTCTAAACCTTGCACTGCTTGCTTCCCTAGTGCAGTCCATTCCACTTGCCTTACATTTTCCACCTTATGAACACTGACACTGAACAAGCTTGCTAATCAGTTCCAAAAGGTGATTTCAAGGCCAGACTGCAAAATCACCCTTTTGGCCTGGATTATCCCTATGACAGTTCAAGAATTCATAGGAGAGGGGTCCCAAAACCCCATGTTGAAAATTGGTGCCAAATTCCAAAAATGCCTGAGATATGCATTAAAGTTGAAAAACCCTATTTATTGCATTATACAGCTTACTGGCATTTCCTTAGTTCGCAGTTGGCTTTGAAGAGTGCAGACTTGTTCCTGGTCCACTGAAGATTGCTACACTGAGCTCCGGATGTGCGCATTGGGTGAGGGGGTGGGGCGCAGGGTGTGCAGTGGTGGGCGCGGGTGGGCTGAGAGACCTCCGAGAACATTTACTTGTTTACAGGGTTTTTGTTTTTAAGGAAGGCGATACAGGATGTTTGCCATGCTGGGTGGTCTCCCAGTGTGGCAGCTGTAAGGCTATTTGGGAGACCTGGAGCCGGCGGGGTTAGGCACCCCGTCGGCTATGGATGTGTGCCATGCTGGGGTGGGCTCCCAGCGTGGCACCTGGAAAGCTTTTTCTTTGGGGGGGCATGGAGCCGATGAGGGATTGGGCACCCCCATCGGCCATGCAGTATGTGCGCGAGGGGGGAGCACATGAGTACACAATGTGCATGCATGTGTGTGGAGGGGGGAGCACTGCTCACTGAAGTGGTGCTCTCCCTTTCAACTGTACGGCACTGCATTTTCAACTGCTGTCATAGACAGCTGCAGAGTTGATTGGAGAACTACGACCATGCCTGCAAACACACTGACTGAATTAAAAGACGGCTGCCACACCTCCGAAAACTCGGATGATGGCACTATGTTTCTTGCACATGAGTGCAAGCAAACATAATAAAGCAGCAAGCAGCAAGGTGTGAGGCTGATGGGTTCTCCTCAGTTCCCTTCCACCAACTTAACTTCCAGCCCCACTTCCCTGGCCACAACTCATGGGCTTGTTTTATTCTGATTTGTGTAAACAGTTAGTGACAGTCAGTCAACCAGTATATAACCAGATATAGCAATTTCTTTCTTTTATTCAAGAGTTGATTTGGTTAGGCTTTTTCTATGGCAGTGCCAGTAACAGTCAATTTGACTCACTCATTCACTGCACTGTTTACAAGAACAAACAGTTTCTTTCTCCTGTCTTAATTGTTTTTTTTGAACAACACACAACTTGTCGAACCTGTCCTCAGTCAAGACAAAAAAAAATCACTGAGAGGAGTAGAGAATGAAAAAATTTATATCATTTAAATCTTTGATGATAGCCTGATAGGTAGCTACTAGCTGGCTGCAAGGCTGATGAGTTCAAACTTAAGTTCCAGGACTTCCAGCCCCAGAGGTTCCCTTCCCCCCATGCCCCACACACAACGTCTGCACTCTGCAGTTGCAGGCACTGTCAGGTTGGACTGCTGCCTTGCTTGATTTACTTTAGTTTTACTCTTTAAGTTTACTGAGAGATTCAGACAGATTTCTATAACAAATATATATACTGTGTATATATATATATATATATATATATATATATAGTTGGGTTGCTACGCGCTACTAGCTGCAAAACAAAAATAGCACACAGCCAGCTGTCGAGTTTTAATGCAGCTTCCTCCCTGAGACCTGGGCCCTGATGGCCTGACCTCCTTTCTCCCCACAAGGCCACACCACGTCTGCACACCAACGACTACTAGTCCCTCCCTCCCAACAGAGTAATTCACTTTTTTATCAAAAACATATATGAGGTGATACAGTCCTGTCACACAAGCAGTCACAGTGCTGCTGCACAGTCAAAAAGGATGGCTCCCGTGGCCCGCCCAAGTCCCACTCCACAAACACACATTTAAGTAAGCTGACGCTGCCAGAGTACACAACCTCTCCACTCAATGCCAGGACACATGATGCATGACAAATACTGGGCTGGGCTGCCGAGTACCGAAGTGGGACAGTACTTACAGGGCGATGATCAATTGTCATTGGCTGTCCCCTTCTGCAGAATCTGCCCATCAATTGGGCCCTGGAATTATTGGCTCTTTCTCCTTGCTGGAAATTGCACCACCACCAAACTTGTCATCCCACTGTCCTGGGAGGTGGAGCCTGGAGGATGTCAGGAATGGAATTAGTGTGACTGCGTGCCCCCAGTGTGCCGACTTCATACTGCCGTGCCCGTGATACCATGTGGTGCAAGTGTGGGAACCCTGAACCGATCATGTGATCATCATTTTTTTAATGTGCTGGGCTCCCACTTACAAACACATGCATCCCTAAGTGCGGCAATGTACTGGAGGAGTCAGTCATTCCCTGAAATGCAATCAAGTGAGCCACCCTGTATAGCATGCACTCACTGTTGTGCAGTGCACACGCAGAGAGCCATGGATGTTTCCGTGTGCGCTTATGCACATGCAACTCTCAGAAATGGCACTTGTCTGTCTTCACCACTGCTCAAAGGCACAAAACAGCAAAAAACAAAACAGTGGTCAAAATAAATTTGGGGGGCAATGCCCCCCATGCCCCCCAAACTCTGCCCATGAAGAGGCTCTATGATCACCCAACTAAGTTGTGGGGCTGGTGCCAGTTTTAAAGCAGAACAGTCAGCTGGCCCACTGGCATAGCAGTAGTGCTACTACTTGTGATGCTAACAACCCAGGTTCAGGAACCAGCTTGGTTGTCAGAGGGCTGGTCAGGGGGAAGCTGGCTAAGCACCCCATGGACACATGCCTCCTCTGAGGAGGGAGGGAGTATGGTGTCTGCTACCACACCACTACCTGGGTGACCACAGGTGGCAGTGCAGCTCAAGCCATGGACTGAGGGAAAGGGACGTCGATGGCAAGATGTGCTTCATCACCAAGGCCCTGCTGACATCAGGGTTGGGACAGAAAATGTAGAAAACTGCCTCCCACTGCAAGCCCTGCACCACTGATTGGGCTCTACCTCAGCAACCAACACAAAACCTCTGTCCGGGAGGAGTAACATCCACCCCTGCCGCCCAGCAGCCCTTCCCATGAGGGGTTATTCATGAGGGAATAGTGAGTGAAGGTAAGTTCCAGAGATGGTGGGTGACAGGGTTGGATGGGTTGGCAACAATGATGGGGGCCAGTCAGGATAGAAGGGAGTAAAGTGTAATAAATTCAAAAAATAAAGTGGAACAATCAGCACAAAAGGCCCCACACTCAAGTGAGGCGCTGGTCCCAGTGCACACTTTGTGAACAAAAATATTTTGATTTATTTACTGTTTATTATGCTATAGTAGATTATATCAGACTAATTTTATTTAGTTCTTCTAGGCTGACATTTTCTTTTTACTACAAATCTCAGAATTCCCCCCAGCTGACATCAAAACAGCAGGCAGCAGATGACTTCCAGTTCCGCCTCTGAAGCTGATGGCTGTCTGAGAAGTTCGCTCTGTACTCCTCCTTAATAATTTCCCCTCTATCATCTCAGATTTGCAGTAAAAACAAGCAGAAATAATGAATAAGAGGGGAAATAAAAAACATGAGCCTGGAAAGATCAGGAAAATAGATGCTGGTAGGGAAGATGACGTTGGATCAGAATCGGAGCCCTCCAAGTCAGATACCGCACTTCCACAATCTACCTCTTCACCAGCTAAAACTGCCTCCTCAGCCTACTGTACTTCAAAGAACAAAACTAAGAAGGTCAAACTATATATGATTTATCATGAGCTCTGTGCATTTAGGGCAGATATTAAGCAGCTCTATGCAGAAATACGCAAAGATATTACCTTACTTGAACAACAAGCAGACGATTCTGAATAACAAATTACTGCTATGGAGAATCGAGTTGATGATCTAGAGAATCTTGTCCAACAATTACAAGACCAAAATGAAGTGTTGGTTGCCCGCCAAGAGGATGCAGAGAATCGGGCGCGACGCAAAAATATTCGGATTTACTGTATCCCTGAAGGGACTGAAGGCTCCAAAATAAAAGAATTTATCTCCGATTTGTTAAAAAAAGCTCTCAATCTCTCTGAAGATCTGCCTCTGGACTTGGAAAGAGTACACAGGGCTTTAGCGCCCAAACTGACATCTACTACAGCTCCTCCATGTTCAATAATAGCTCACTTTAACAACTATGCGATCAAGGAGCAGGTTTTATTAACTGCATGGCGCAAACAAAAAATATTTTGTGGGTAGACCAGATTTTATATAGACCATGACTATGCACCCCAAACGATGAAGCTCTGCAGGGTTTATTTCCCATTGCTCCCTACTCTGAAGTCACAGGGCATTAAGTTTAACACGCCGTACCCAGCAAAATTGGTAGCTTTCATGCTGGAGGGGAGGTTAGAATTCTCTACAGCAGTGGAGGCCCGAGAGGCCCTGACAGCAAAGGGTATCTGTTTCCCAGGGAAAGTGCAGCTTAACACTACGCAGGCCTCACAACCACCACGTTGGCAGAATGTGTCTACCTCTGTGCGCATTTCAGAGAGAGGAGGTGGTAAAACTAATCCACTCAATCCTAAACAACGCCTGGCAAAATTCAGTAGAGATGCTCCCACTCCTAAAGATGCTTGAGACAAGAAGACTGTACCCTTTTGGTGCTCCCAATGATACGAGGTAATGGGGTGAGGCTCTGAGGTGGGGGTGGGAGGCGATGAGGCAGGGAGTGCTACTATCTTCCTGGCCTGGGCTTCGGAGCTGCCCTAAACTCTAAGCCATGCTGTCTGACCCTCTATATCTGGGAGACTCGCAGCTGCTTGTTGAGGCGAGACCTGAGGCTCTATCTCTTCCTGAGTTCCCCACCCAAAAAAAACCCTATCTATCGTACATACTGGTTGAGACTTATATAAAGTTCAACATTATTAAGGACTAAGAGGTTTACTTTATATGAACTTATTTGCATAAAGTCCAGCAAAGTAATTAGTTTTTTTCTTCCTGGAGATCAGTTGTTATGTTCCCTCATACCAGGAAGGTTGCTTCCATTTCTTTTCTTTTAAACTCCTGCGAACTTTAACCGGACTTTATCCAGACTGAAAACAACTGGATGTTTTTCTTTTTTTCTCCTCCTCAATTTAAATGAGGAGTAGGATTGTAATACCTGGTTTTGGACGCACATTCAGACTGAATACTAGACTTTAAAACCTGAATTAACATTTACAAGAGGTTGCTGCTAACTTTATTAGGCTCACTATGCTTTATATGTTTTTACGCTTCTTATTTGCTATTATAGGAGGAGGTACAATATGGAATGATACAGTCTCTAAGTGCCCATCTACATAAGCTTTATAGGGCTGTTAACCCCCTACTGACCCTACTTTATTTTTTCATATTTTCATTTTTTGGGAGTCTTATAAGCCCATGGAGGGCCCGGGACAAGGCTTGTCCCGAAGTTAACCCCCAACCTGGGCCGAAGCTTAATTACACCTTGGCTCCCCCAGTATCTAAAGGGAAACAAAATAGAGTTTCCCCTACCCTGGAAGCACTCAATTCTTTTTTTTACAACCTTGCTGTTACTCAGAGTTCTATACAATTACTTGTTACTGGTGTCAAGTTACTCTTTTTTAAAATCTTTAGGGGTACCTTAGTTGAGGAACCGATTATTAGGTTATAATGTATGTTAGAACGCTGTTAACCTTAGGAAATCATCATTTCCTAAGGTTGTTAACCTATCGATGTGACATAGATATGTTGTTAACCTATCGATCCTACGTCACATCGATAGGTTAACAACAGCGAGTGGTCTGCGCATGTGCGTGCTTTTTTTTCGAAGGGGAACCAATTGAAGGGAAACCGACGGGGAAGGACTGAAGGGCCGCAGCGGTGACTTTTTAAAAAACGTAAGCCGCTTAATTTTTGATAGTGGGATATACACTATAAAAATAATGTATGATCCTCTATCGACAACCCGGTCAATTTTAATCGTTTCGAGGTTGTTATGGCAATGTAAACCTCTCGAGCTTCGCTCTTGAGGTTTACATGGTCACCCTGGCAACCTCTCGACTGTTAACTGACCGGTTAATGATAGAGGGCCATACATTATCCTCTATGTTAAGTTTTTATAAACCTTTTAATGCCCTGTTGGCATGCTGGTTAATGGTAAATATTTGGATATATGCAAAACTGTTTAAATCATTTAAAGAGAAAGTAATTGGTTACATAACAAGACTACATAAGATAGCATTACCAGAATTAGGGTTAATTACAGAATCTTTCAAGGGACCATGTATATAACATTACAAAATACTAAAAACCTGGGTAAGACGTAACCTCATTATGGGATGAAGGTGGAGAGAGACCTTCAACAAAAGGAGAAGATTATTACCACAGCTTATTTATGGCTAGTACATCATTAGTCATGTCATTCAATGTCAGTAGCATTCATAACCCTAGAAAGTGAAAACACCTGTTGCGTTTTTTTAAGCAGCATAATCCCCCTCCAGGAGACCCATCTCTCCCAAATTGAGCATGCTAAACTGAAGGCCTGGGGTTTTTAGATAGTAGTAGCATCCTCACATGCTTCTGGAAGAAGGAGAGGTACTGCAGTCCTGATACCCCACGGGGTACAATTTCATATGCAGAAACATGTAATAGATAAAGATGAGAATTATACAATTGTTGTAGGGCAGCTTTATTTGGAACAGATCACACTGGCCTCTACCTCCCTCCTGGAAGTAAACCCCAGGTAGCTCGGAAGTTTCTTGAGGAGTTTTTGTCACACGCACATGGTATGTGCATAATAGGGGAGACTTAAATGTAACCCTGAATATTGCCTTGGACTTATCCAATCCCTCCAAATCTCAAGCTTCAACCCTTCAAAATTATTTAAAATAAAACTTCCCCACATTAGGCTTCATCAACACAAGGAGACATTTTTTTTTTCCTTCCATTAAGGCTTACACACGCTATTCCCCTAAAACCGACACTTCTACCCAACTGGATTATTTTTTGACTTCTGTTGAGCATCTTGAATCTATCAGACATATATACTTAGGGGCATCTATACTATCTCACCACGCCTCGCTTTTTCAAAAAATAAATGTTGCTAAACCCAAAAAACAAGCCTTTTGAAGGCTAAATTTAATTCACCTACAAGATCCAGAATTCATGCAATGGTAAAAGAACATATACCAATTATCCAATTGGATAATAACTCCTCTGAGACTCCTTCAACCATCAAGTGGGATACCCTCAAATCAGTATTATGAGGTGAAATTATCATATATTCTACTAATAAAAAAAGAATCAGAGAAGCCCTGGAAAAAAAACTACAAGGAACTCTCTCTGACTTACAGAAAAAATTATTCCAAGGAGACCCCTCAGTTAAACCTGAGTTGCTGGCTACTAAACAGAAACTTCAAAAATTGACAGACCAAAAAATAGAACAACTACTATATTTAAAATTGAAATCATATGAAGGGGGTCCCAGGGGGGCCAGAAAATTGGCCAGCCATCTTAGGGGTTTTAAGCAACAGGCCACGGTTACCAAGCTGAGAAATCCTAAAACTGGTCTGCTTCTGTCTCATCCCACTACCATTAGGCAAACCATGGCTGATTTTTATAAACTCTTACATACCGAAGATGTTCAGCCTACCCCCCAACAACTTACTAATTACCTACGAAATAGAGAGATTATTGTGTCCCATTACAGAGAAAGAAATTAAAGTAACTCTTAAACAGACTAAGACCCTAAAAGCCCCTGGTCCGGACGGATACCCGAATGAATTTTATAAAACATTTCAGAAGTTACTTTTACCCTTGATGCTGTCGGCTTTTCTAGAAATTCAAGATGGGGGTCTCCCCCTACCCTCCTGGAGATGTGCTGAAATTGCAGCTATTCCTAAACCAGGAAAAGACCCTACATTAGTAGCCACATATCACCCAATTTCCAAACTAAATTGTGATTATAAGGTCTTTATGTCAATCCTGGCCCATAGAATTGACATACTTTTGCCTCAACTAATAGACAAAGACCAAGTAGCTTTGTAATGAAACGTCAAGCGCATGAAGCAATCAGCTGGGTTTTGTTACTCTCGGAATATGCTACTCAAAGAAAAATCCCATTAGTACTTCTTGGCCTTGATGCCAAGAAGGCTTTTGATAGGGTGTCATGGCCCTTCTTATGGGCTACATTAAAGCATTTCACCTTTCCAGAGAAATTCATCTCCCAAATTCAAGCAATGTACCACTCCCCAATAGCTTATCTTAAAGTGGATGGATCACTTCCCCCCCATCTAGGAATACTAGACAGAGTTGCCCTCTATCCCCACTGCTATTTGCCCTATATTTAGAACCACTAGCTGCCAATATTAGGAAACAAACCACAGTAGAGGGAATCCCTCTGGGTGGTAGACAGTATAAACTTACTCTATCTGCGGATGACATCCTTTTGACTCTTGCTTCACCAGAAACCTCCATCCAGGCAGCCTGGGAGCAACTGAATATTTTTGGGGAACTCTCGGGATATAAAATAAACTGCTCTAAAACAGAGGTCCTCAACTTTGCATTCACACCCTTGAGACAGTTAAAAATCAAGTTCCCATTCCGGTGGCATAAGATGGAAATGAGGTACCTGGGAGTAAAAATTCCCTCCAAATGGATATATCTGGAACTGGTAAATTTAGAACCAATTACCCAACAAATTGCCACAGACCTTTCTAAATGAACACAGCAATTTTTGGGAATGGTCAGTCGAGTTGAAGCCATACAACAGAATGTCCTACCCCGCATACTTTTTTTTTTTTACAAGCCTTACCCGGCTTCCCCTCAGATTTCTAGTTCCAGTCATGGGATAAACAGATTTCAAGATTTATTTGGGGAGGGGCTGCACCTCAAGTGAAATATACTTTGTTACCACTTCCTAAGACACAGGGTGGACTTAACTTACCAAACTTGAGGGACTATGCTAGGGCAACACAAACCCGCACAGCCCTTCTGATCATGAACACTTCATACTCTGCATACTGGAAAGTATAGAAATAATCTTAAATGAACTAGAACCTCCTTTTTCATATCTCCTGGGTGATACATCACAATGCTTTCCCCTGACATTATTTTTGAAAACTTCAGAGGGTTTCCTTAAATACTGGTTCCATGTGCCTAAGTTCAACCTATCTGATTCTGAGAATTACTTCCTCTCAGCGTTGGCATATAATTCAGATGTCTACTCACCAGCTCTGACTCAGCTACTCCAAAGATGGGAAACATATTCTATAAACTTAATTTTTCAATTGCTAGGCCCTCTAGGAGTATACTCCTTTTCCAACTTACAATCCATATACAAATTACCTTCAAGTGAATTCCATACTTACTTGGCCCTTAAAAATAAAATTCTTCTTACTGAGGACTCACTTACTAAAATTGCAGAATCCCCATCGGAACTAATGAAGTTGATTATTCATAAGCTAAGAGGGGGAACCCAAGAACATATTGTTAGCAATCTATACCAGGCTCTTCATACAAAGAGGAACCCAGATTTTGATCTGGTTCGAATAAGGTGGGCTAAAGAATTAAATATGGAACTGGAGGCAGATACCTGGCTAACATCCACCTTTCATCACTCCAGAGTCTCATCGACCACTTACTGGAGGGAATTTGCCTGGAAAACTAGTGTTCACTTTTTCAGAACACTAGATATCTTGTCTAAGTTTGGGGAAGCAAATTTAAGTCATTGCTGAAGGGGATGTGGTCACCCCAAAGCAGGAAATGAACATATCTTTTGGTTGTGTCCATTTCTCCATATATACTGGAAGGAGGTCTTAGAGGAGCTTAAGGATATGTTTGATGTTTCTGATTGGTTTACTCCAGCCTTTGTTCTCAGGGCAAATCCTCCTGAAATCAAACAAATAAACTGGATGCAATATAAAATGGTGGTATTACTAATTTTGATAGCAAAAAAAGTTATAGCCAAACTTTGGCTCACAAACATAATTCCGGTTAAGGAATCCTGGAGAAACCTTACATATGAAGTCTATAACTTAGAATGCATTTCATCCAAACTGAACAATAGAAAAAAGAGTTTTAATAACAGATGGAGAAAGTGGATATCTTATCAATTAGAACACTATCCTGAATTTTTACCATGATGAGGGATACAAAATCACAAATGATTTATGTAATGTATATAACTCAAAAACCATTATCATTATGCAACCAGATTGTTTTGCAGGGGACGTCAGGGAGTAAAATGAAGTTGTTATTATTATTGATAAACTCATTAGGAGGTTATACAAACCCAGTCAAGTGTTTTAATAAAACACACTGGGTATTAACTTGAAACTATGAGACCTATAGATTTAATGCTATGTACTTCCCGGGTCCTAAGAATAGGACTTGGGTCTGAAAATGTGAAATAACATTCTGTTATGTGAATGTAACCAACAAATTTCTGTACTGCATATCGAATGAGACTGAAAATTAATTTATTCATTTATGTAAAAATAAAATAAAAATTACTATTTAAAAAAAAAAACAGCAGGCAGCAGTGGGAAATTCAGTAGCCTGTAGTGCATCTTAGAGCTTTTACAAGATCAGAGCACACAGTAAACAGGATAAAGTCAGACATGCACTACATGCTGTTGAATCTCCCACTGCTGCCTACTACTTTGATGACAGTCGGGTTGGGGGGTTCAGGCATTTACAGTAAAAGAGAATGTCAGCCTAGAAGTAAGCAAAATTAGTTTGATGTAACCTACTAAACCACAGTAAACAGTAAATAAAACAAAATATTTTTGCACACAAAGCATACGTTGTGACCAGACCCCCCTTGAGTGTGGAGCACTTGGAGGCGATTGTTCCCCTTTAATGCTGTGTGTAAAAAATACAGTATTGGTTTGCATACAGCACTGTTTAATGTTGTAGTATACCAAATTGTATTGTAGTATACTGTACAACTGTAATTTGCTTGGTTCTAGGCCAACACTACTGTACAGTATCTGTTACTGTAAATCCCAGAATCCCTGCCAGCTGATATCAGAGCACTAGCCACCAGCGGGAGATTCAGTAGCCTGCAGTGCAAGTTAGAACTTTTATAAGACTGGAATGTAAAGTAAATGATATGAAGTCAAATATGCACTTGAATCTCCCACTGCTGCCTACTAGTGCTTTAATGTCATCAGGGGGGATTATGAGATTGCTAGTAATAGATAGTGTCAGCCTAGAACTATGCAAAAAGGATCAGATACAATCTGCCATACTATTGTATACTATTGTATAGTACATTACATAGTGCTGTAAGTAAACCAAAATGTTTTACCACATGTACTTTAGTAACAGCCCCAAACTTGACCCTGTGTCCCTCACTATGCAAAAAGTACAGTATGAGTGCAAATACTCAGAATGGCCCACCTAAAAAAAAACAGAGTATTTGTGTGTTAAGTAAACACAAAGTAACAGTAATAAAAGGGTGTAAGGAAAAAAGAAAGATACAAGAGAGTTATCGTTGTATGTGTTTTTATTGTCTGGTGCATTTATTTATTGTTTGCAACATTAAGGGTAAAGTTTCTCAGATTGACTGCTCTGCAATGTGCTCCTTGAAGCCCTCCCAAGTGCCCAGGTTTCTAACAAAAATGTAAAGTGGTTTTTGAGGGCGATGTTTGTGTGGTGTCTGTGAAGGGAAACAAGACAACTTGTCTCCAAGCTGCCAAGACCTTTGTTCACTAGCACAACACATAAAAAGCTATAATTTTTGAATTTCTTGTGGTATAAAGTTGAAATTCAGTATACATGTTCTCCAAAGTGTCCCTTAAGCCCCCCCCCTCCAAGTGCACAGGTTTCTAAAATAAGTGTAAAGTAGTTTTCAAGGTGACTTCTTTGTGGTGTCTAGAAGCAAAGGGCAGCTCAAATGTTGGAGTTCCACCATGAATATCTGATGGCAGGGAGGGCCAGCTTTCACTAACACCATTCAAAACAAGAATACCTTTCGAATGTCTTGTGGTATAAACATGAATTTCAGTATACAAGTTCCCCAAGCTGTCCCTTGAACCCCCCAAGTGCCCAGGTTTCTAACAAAAGAGTAAAGTGGTTTTCATGGGTGACTTCTGTGTGGCATCCGTGAAGGAAAAAAGCTACAAAGTCCAACAGGGAGAATCTGCAAAATCACATGAAGGGGGGCCACAGAAACAGGTGGGCCACCCCTCTCATAAACCACAACTACCGACAGTCTCTGTGCACTTCTATAGAAATTACACTTGCACTTTGCTTCTAAGCATTGTATAGCACTGAGCTCTAGAAAGCTGCTCCAATGAATATTCGCCAGCCCAAACTGTAGTGTAGGGATGGAGGAAGGGTAGTTTGGACCCAAAGCACTTGGACAAGTGTGGTCAGTGACTTGGCTGGATTTTCCACTTGCTTCTATGTTTGTTGTTTTTCTACCTCACAATAATAAAAATCTTTTGATACAGTGCAATTACATTACATTAGCATTACAGTGCTATGCAGCACTTTACAACGGAACCAGGCAGCTCCCTGTTTAAATGCAAGGTACAAGTGTAATTTCCACAGGAGTGCATAGAGAGTGTTGGTAGTTAAGGAAAAAAGGAAAACTCTATCCAGGAGCCCAATGCCTTTATTCAATAGCACCACATAGAACACATTATAACTTTTGAATTTCTTGTGGTATAAACTTGGATTTGGTGTGCATGTTCCCCAGGGTGTCCCCTGCAGCCCCCCAAGTGTCCAGGTTTCTAATAAAAGCATAAGATGTTTTTTGATCGTAATTCCTGGGTGGTGTCTGGGAAGCAGAGTGCAGCTCAAAAGTTGGATTTTTACCTTGAATGTCTGATGGTAGGGAGGGCCTGCTTTCACTTCAGAAACACAGTTTAAAAGCAGGCATAACTTTGAGATTTCTTGTGGTATAAACATGAAATGCAGTATTCATGCTCCCAGTGCGAAGCCCCACAAGTGCCCAACTTTCTAACAAAAGAGTAAAGTGGGTTTCGAGGGTGACTTCTGTGTGGCATCTGTAAAGGAAAAAAGTAAACTGTATCCAGGCGGCCAACGCCTTTGTTCAACAGCACCACACAGAAAACGTTAAAACATTTGAACTTCTTATGGTATAAATTTGAAATTCAGTATACATATTCCCCAAGGTGTCCCATGAAGTCCCCACAAGTGACCAGGTTTCCCAAAAAAAGTGTAAAGTGGTTTTCGATGGTAATTTCTGGGTGGTTTCTGGGAATCAGAGGGCAGCTTGAAAGTTGGATTTCTACCTCAAATGTCTGATGGCAAGAGGGCCTGCTTTCACTTCACTAATACTATACATAAGCAAGCATAACTTTTGAATTTCTTGTGGTATAAACACGAAATTCAGTATACATGTTCCCCAAGGTGACCCCTGAAGCATTCCAAGTGTCCAGTTTTCTAACAAAAGTGTGAAGCAGTTTTTGAGGGTGACTTCTGTAAGGTGTCTGTGAAGGAAAAAACAGTCAACTGTATCCAGGTGGCCAATGCCTTTGTTTAATAGCACCACACACAAAACAGTATAACTTTTTAATTTCTTGTGGTGTAAACTTGAAATTCAGTATACACGTTCCCCAAGGTTTTCCTAGAAGCCCCTCAAGTGCCTAGATTTCTAGCAAAAATGTAAAGTGGTTTTCAGTGGTAACTTCCGTGTGGTGTCTGTGAAGGAAAAAAGGTAAACTGTACTCAGCTGATCAATGCCTTCATTCAATAGCACCACACAGAAAACATTATAACTTCTGAATTTCTTGTGATATAAACTTGAAATTCAGTATGCATGTTCCCCACGGTGTCCCCTGAAGCTCTCAAGTGCCCAAGATTCTAACAAACCTGAAAAGTAGTTTTCAAGGGTAATTTCTGTGTGGTATCTGGGAAGCAGAAGGCAGTTTGAAAGTTGGATTTTTACCTTGAATGTCTAATGGCAGGGAGTGCCTACTTTCATTTCATTTTCATTTCACTAACACCATTCAAAAGCAAAAATAACTGTTTGACTTTCTTGTGGTATAAATGAAGTTCAGTAAACGTGTTCTTCAATGTGTCCCATAAAGCTCCCCAAGTGGCCAGCTTTCTAATAGAAGTGTAAAGTTGGTTTTAGAGGGTGAATTCTGTGTGGTGTCCATGAAGGAAAATTGGGGAGCTGCATCCAACAGCCAATGCCTTTGTTCAATAGCACCACAAAGAAAACATTATAACATTGAAATTTCTTGTGGTATAAACTTGCAATTCAGTGTGCAGGTTCCCCAGGGTGTTCCTTGAAGTCCTCCAAGTGCCCAGGCTTCTAACAAAAATATAAAGGGGTTCTTGAGGGTAATTTCTGGGTAGTGTCTGGGAAGCAGAGGACAGTTCAAAAGTTAAATTTCCACCTCAAATGTCTGATGGCAGGGAGGGCCTGCTTTCACTTCAGTAACCATTCAAAAACAATACATTCTGAATTTCTTGAAATTCAGCATACATGTTGTCCAAAATGAGCCCAGAAGCCCCCCAGGTGCCAAGGTTTCTAACAAAAAGTGTAAAGTGATTTTTGAGGGTGACTTCTGTGTGGAGTCTGTGAAGGAAAAAGGTAAGCTATATCCAGGCATTCAATAGCACCACACAGAAAACACTAAAACTTTTTAGTATCTTGTAGTATAAACTTGAAATTCAGTATACATGTTTCTGAAATTGTCCCCTCAAGCCCCCTAAGTGCTCATGTTTCTAACAAAAGTGTAAAGTGGTTTCAGACGGTGACTTCTGTGTGGTGTTTGTGAAGGAAAAAAATGTAACCTTCTCCAGGACACCAATGCCTTTGTTTTATTAACACTGAGCAAAAGAATGCATAACGTTTCAATTTCTTGCAGCATAAACTTGAAATTCAGTGTTCATATTTCCCAAGATAGATAGATAGACAGACAGACAGATAGATAGATATTTAATTTATAAAGCACCCATTTCCATGGACTCTGGGTGATGTACAAAACAATTCAATAACAAAATATATATAGGCAGCAGCTCAACACAAACTTAAAATTCTATCCATCCCGTTAAAACCAAAATCAATCATTAAAAGCCTGCTGAACAGTTGTTTTTAATGCTTTTTAAAAGCTTCTACCAAGGGGGCCTCCCTTAAATAGCCAGGAAGGGAATTCCACAGAGTGGGTGCCTCCACCGAAAATGCCCTATCCCCTGAATGCTGCAACTTCACTCTGGGAACTCCAAGAAGGCCTCCCCCAGCTGAATGGAGTGCCCAGGGCAGACGGTAGGGGGCAAGAAGAACTTGCAGATGGACAGGTCCCCTTCATGTAGGGATTTATAGGTCAGGAACCCTACCTTGAAGACAATCCTCCACCTGACTGACAGCCAGTGCAGCCCGCAGAGGACCGGGGTGATATGATCACTCCATCTCTCCCCAGTCAATAATTTTGCCGCCACATTCTGCACCAGCTGCAGCCTGCGGAGGTTGCCCCCATAAAACCCTAGGTACAGGGAATTACAATAGTCCAGCCTGGAAGTGACAAAAACATGTACAAGTGTGGTCAGATCCTCCAGCGGGATCAGGGCTCGTGTTCGTGCAATGTTCCTTAGCTGATAAAATCCGCTCCTGACGACAGCTGACACCTGATCATCAAGCGTCAAACCGTCATCCAGGATCACACCCAAATCCTTCACCTGTCTAGACAGAGTAAGGGGAACACCCCCCAACACAAGGTCAGGGGGTAACCCCTCACAATGCCCTCCTCCCCGATGAACTGGATCCACAGCAAGTACCTCTGTCTTGTCTGGGTTGAGCTTAAGCCAGTTTTGAGTCATCCAAGCCTGGATCTCATCAAGACAGCTGTTAAATACAGAGTCCAACATCCGGGTATTGGGCACACAGGACAGGTACAGATGGGTATCATCTGCATAGCAGTGAAAACCCAGTCCATACCACCTGACAATGTCCCCCAGTGGCATCATGTACACCGTGAACGACAAGGGCGACAAGACCGAACCTTGCAGTACCCCACAGCACAGAGGCTTTGGGTTAGATGAGGCTAACCCCATCATCACCCTCTGCACTGTGCCTGTCAGGTATGATCTGAACCAGTTGACGACAATACCAGACAAGCCACACCAAAACCGCAGGCGATCAAGTAACAACTCATGGTCCACGGTGTCAAATGCTGCAGAGAGGTCCAGGAGGACCAAGATAGTCCGGTCTCTCCTGTCCCTCGCCACCAGGAGATCATTAAGCACCCTCACCAGGGTGGTCTCTGTACTATGCCCCTCACAAAACCCAGACCAGTAAGGCTTATAGGTGGAGGAAGAGGCAAGATGTCTCTCAAGCTGTATGGCCACCACTTTTTCAATAACCTTCCTTAAAAATGGGAGGTTTGAGACCGGCATGTAACTGCTGAGGCAGTCCAGGTCCAAGGAGGTTTTTCTCAAAAGGGGTCTAACCAAGACCTCTTTCAAGGCCATTGGGAAGACCCCACTCCTCAAGGAACTCCAGACAACCCCAGCAATCACAGGTCCAAACATCCAACCAACAGTTGGGTCGGATCTGGGTCCAGTTCACACTGGGTTGGCTGCAACTTCAAGATTATTTTCACCACCTCCTCCACCCCAACCAGCTCAAACTCATCCCAGGCAGGAAGAGTGTTTCGACACTCTCCTGGCCAGTCCATGTATCCCCTTCGAAAGATACTTGAGGAGACCTCATCCCTGATAGAGGACACCTTGTCGGCAAAGAATACAGACAGTTTTTCGCACCTAGTGCTCAAAACCTGCTCCCCCAACACAGAGACAGGCAGGATGTAATAGCCCATCCACTGTGTGGAAATGCTGAGCCAATCTGCTGCTTGCTGCAGCAATCTCTCTAGACAGATATTCCACCTTCTTATGGGAGATTGCCCCCTGATAGTTGGTATAATGCAACCTCAGGGCCAACCTGTCCTCCAGCAGGCCAGATCTCCTCCAGCATCTCTCTAATCTCTGCCCCTTGATCTTTAAACTCCGGAGATCCCCATCAAACCAAGGAGGTCTTGGGCGAGTGGACAAGGGACAGACATAAATGGGTGCCCCCAAATGTCCCTCAAATTCCCATGTTTGTAAAACAAAGTGTTACGTGGTTTTCAAGGGAGACCGCTCTATACTGTACATGGTGTTGGTGAAGCAGAGTGCAGAGACAGTTTTCAATTCGCAAACACCCTACATCCACCTCCACAGAACCACATTTACCCTGGTCTATTAAATGGTTTCTATTGTTGGCATTTTGACTTATTTAATAATACAGCAAAGTACAGTATACTTAAATTAATATTGCAGGGTACTATAGGGGACAGCTTATGGATCATGGCATGTGCATATGTGGCAATCGAAAATAACACACGGTGGTAGTGATCTGGAATTACACAAAAATATGCTGGCACGAAATAAAATAAACTTGAAAGGTGTTGCAGAGGTGATGTGCAAATCCTGGCAGGAATGCAGCACCGAATTGACACAGTGCTGCATGATCACACAGCAACAAACAACATACCAGAGGCACAACAGTAATTAACACAGCAGTGCTAACCCACCACACCCCGAGGATTGTTACCAATGGCGTTTTGTTTAATTTCTTTTTCCTCAATTATATTTTATTAAGAGACTATTTTAGTTACTCAAAAATGTATCTACTGTCACTGTTGTAAATTTTTTATTTAATTGTCTGAGATTATTTATTTGAGATAAAGGATCGCAAGGCTGCTTGTTTCATGCCTATTACATTTTTGCAACCAATACATTTTTACTATAACCTATCCATGCACACTGAAACCAACACAAACACCCTGAAACCAATACATTTTCACTGAAACCAATACATTTCCTCTTAAACACATTAATTGTTACTGAAACCAACGTAGTGGTAGTACTAGATGTACTATAGTTGTAGCAGTAGCTTTTTTATCCGGTGCCCTTTCCCAGGGTCTGAGAGCACTTTACAAGAATACAGATCAAATAAAAATGAAAAGGATGTACTTACCGTAATTGCTGATCTTCCAGAAAATCTTCACAATTGATTCACAGTGATGGGTCTGCATCCAGAGGCACTAGGACCCCACAGTAGCAATTTTTTTTTGCAGGACGAAGCTGACTACATGTAGTGACAGGACTGTGCACCCCACATGGTGCCACATGCACTAATCAAAAACCTTCGCCAGCTCCCTCATGCACCTCAGTTCTGTTTGCCAGAAGAGAAACAGACTAGAGAGAGACAAAAGAGAGTACTTGCTTCTTTCTAGCCCAAAGAGACAGGAAAAGATATATGAAATAAAGTAAACAACAAAATAAAACCCAACTACTAACACAGAACCTAAGGATGGGTCTCCTAGGTGTCACAATGGTAGGTAGATTTGGAGAGCCAGAACCTGGTATCACTCACCAGATAGGAGGTGGCTAGTCAGAAGGAAAAACAAGATAGAAGCTCTGAGCATATGGCTATGGCATAAGCAAGAAAAGGAGAAGTTCAAAACTAGGACCCCCTTGCAAATAAGATGGCAACAATTGCCAAAAGGGAATAAATAATGTTGGGATTCCCAAAAAGGGTAAGTCCATGCTACCAGATAAGAATTAATTGAACCTGGATAAATTCACTGCCTTCCATTCTTCTGGAAGAGGAAATGTATTTATTTATTTATTTTAAATTTGTTAACTGGGTTGGGACACTGGGCAAAAGCGCTTTTTCAGGACTGACCCAGACAATAAACACTATCACAAAACAGAACAATGAATAAATAATACAAATAGTAATACAAATTAAGTAAAACAAGTACAAACATTCAAGGATAACAGATACTGTACTTTAAAACTTGATAAGGATAGCCGGCCAGGTGGGGCTGAGGGCTAAGGTACTAGTCGCCTTACCTCGTGCTACGCCGATGACCCAGGTTCGTGAACAAGCCCGGGATGCCGAGGGTCAGCAGGGGCGGCAAGGGATTGAGCATCCAGAGGAGAGCTCTCCTTCCCCTGGGAGGGTGTAGGGACATGCGCCGCTTCCGCACGAACTCTGGCAGCAGTCGGGGGAAGCCACAATGTGATGCAGTCATATAGCAAGGGTGGAGCTTGGCGGACGCTAGACGTCATTACACATCCAAGCTCCACCATGGGGAGTGGGGCGGGGAGAAACACCACACAAGGAAAAACCCTCCGGAGCCTGGTGAGATGATGGAGGCCTCGGAGGTGCGCCCACATCCCAGTGCTGGTCCAACGCACCCAGGACTCTCCACTGCTGACCCGACGACTGGTAGGTACCTCTAATTTCAGAAAGAGCTACTAAGGGAGAGCGGGCCCTCTCCCAGGGGGTGATCCAAGGGGCTGGACCTGACCACGTAATTCAGGAGAAAGCCTGGGGGAAGCAAGGATTCGGGCAGGAAGTGAGAGGCACAGCTGAGTAGGCACTCCCGAAGGATGCCTGGGCTTCAGAGTCAGAAAGAAAGTTAAAAAAAATAAATTAATTAATAGGGAAGTAGCAGAACATAGTGTAATTGGCAAGTCATTCCATAATTTTGGAGCTGAGGTAGTAAAGGAGTGAAAACCATATTTATTCTTGTACATACTAGCTTCCAGTGTAACACACCTGGTAGACCTAAGGTTAGTAGTCGACTATCAAATGGGTATTACGTCAGACAGAGGGAAGGAATGACCAGAGAAAATAGATTAATAAACCAGACAACCCAATGAATAGGTAAATTTAAGCTTCAGGGGTAACCAACCAATAGTGGAGTACATCGTACAGTGATGTGTCTTCAACGGAGCTGCAAAAATGAAACAACAAATATTGTTAAATGCAACAGTCAGAATATAACATTCCCTCGTGCCTAAATTATGGTATAGAGAAGAAATATAATCGATATGTGGTAATAGGATTCCCATAGCAATAGCATGCCGTCTTTCACAAGTCAAATATTGTTTAAATTTACACAATAAACCAACCTTCTGATTTATTATTCTACTGACAGCCTTAACCTGGGAATGAAAGGTCATGCTGGGGTCAAGTAAGACTCCAAGATATTTAAATTAATTTATCTGTTCAATGACAATCCCAGAAACATCTTGAATTAACAAACATTGATTATCCCTTAGCATATGTGTACTATCAAATACCATCGACTTAGTTTTCTTTACATTCATAATCTTAAGATTAGTGGACAACCAAGAACATAAAAGCTGAAATTCAGGTTCTAATACAGAACTAAGCTGAGAAACTGAATAAGAATCATCTGCATATAAAAGACACTTACAATAACTAAAAACTGAAGGCAATTGATTTACAAATAATGAAAACAATAGGGGGCCAAGTATGAACCCCTGAGGTACACCACACTCTACTGATCTCGAGTACACAGAGAATCCTGAAGGTATTACAATTGCCCCCCCACCCCTCCTAACCTCTCCTCCCTCCACTATCCTTGGCGCATCCTGTGCCTTCAGTGCCCTTGCTTCATAGTCTTCTCCTAGGCCACGTAATGCTTTGCTGGTCTAGGCCTCATCCATCATCATCATCAGTTTTATTTATCAAAAGGCACCTTTCTAAAACCAAGGCACCTGTACAATAAAATACATAAGATATAATGAATTATTATAAACAACATATACATTCCAGCAGAGAACAGTATAAAAACCACATAACAAATCAAAATAACCACATCAATCAAAAAAAGCCAGATTAAAATGATAAGTTTTTAAGACAGTTTTAAAACTCTGGACGGTTAGGCAATCTCGTACCCGATGAGATAGAGAGTTCCACAGGGACGGAGCAACAAAGCTAATTGCCCTTGTTCCCGATGTCTGCAAATGTACCTTGGGAACCTCTAGCAATCCCTCATCGGTGGATTGGAGAGGACGGAAGGGACAGTAGGGACAAAGGAGATCTTTCAGGTAACTCGGTCCCTGGTTGTGTAGGGCCTTATAGGTTAGCAAAGCAACCTTAAAGGTGATCCGCCACTTAATCGGCAGCCAGTGCAGATCGTAGAGCACAGGTGTTATATGACTGGCTCTTGAAACACCAGTCAATAGCCTGGCAGCTGCGTTCTGCACCAGCTGCAAGCAGCGGATATCAACCCCCGGCAGCCCTAGGTAAAGGGCACTGCAGTAATCATGGCGGGAGGTAACGAAGGCGTGAACCAACATTGGAAGATCATTGGGAGGAACCAGATGTTTCACCCAGGCGATATTTCTCAGATGGTAAAAACAGGTTTTAACAACTGCTGACACCTGTGATTTCAAGGTCAGACAGTCATCAAACATAACGCCCAGGTTCTGTACCTGGTCTGAGGTAGTTAGCTGGACACCTCCAAGCCACAAGCCCAAAGGTGAACCTGCCAACACACCCGCCTCACGATGACCTGGGTTCACAACCAACACCTCAGTTTTTTCAGGGTTCAACCTTAGCCAGCTCATATTCATCCAGGCCTGGATTTCAGTCAGACAGTTGTTGAGCACCGAGACAGCATCATCTTGTTCAGGGACAAAAGACATGTATAGCTGAGTATGATCTGCATAGCAGTGAAAACTCAAGCCATACCATCTAATAATCGCTCCTAACAGCAGCATATACACTGCAAACAACATGGGCACTAGAATGGATACCTGTGGAACCCCACAGGGCAGGGAGAATGGAGCTGAGGTACAAACCCCAAGCACCATTCTCTGAGTCCTACCCACAAGATAAGATTGAAACCATCTGAGGACAACCCCCAACAGTCCACAGATAAACCGCAGGCGATCCAACAGCACACCGTGGTCCACAGTATCAAATGCTGAAGAGAGATCAAGAAGGACCAAGATGGAACAGGTCTTTCGATCTCTCGCTATCAGGAGGTCATTTAGTATCCGAACAAGAGCCATCTCGGTACTATGTCTCTTCCTGAAACTGGACTGGAGAGAATCATAGATATTGTGGTTGGTCAAATAGTCCTCCAGCTGTAAAGCCACCACCTTCTCAATAACCTTATCCAAAAAGGAAAGGTTAGAGACCGGCCTGTAGTTTGTAAGACAGTCGGGATCCAAGGAGGGTTTCTTAAGAAGGGGCTGAACCACGACCTCCTTAAGGGAAGCTGGAACGATTCCCCTCTCCAAGGATAACCAGACTATCTCAGCAAGGACTGGACCAATGACATCAATGCAGCCAAAAAGCAAATGCGTAGGGCCCAGATCCAAACTACAGTTGGTAGGACGTAAAGTCTGGATAACCATCACAATATCACTGATTGTAGGCTGGCCAAAGTCGCACCACTCAAACCGGGAGTCCGACATCTCCTGCCGACTACTGCTACTCCCTAGAGAAAGGGTCAGGAGGATATCAGACCTGATCGTGGCAACCTTATCTGTGAAAAATCGATCAATTTCCTCACACTGCTCTTGTGAAAAAGCATTTCTGGGCTGAAGACAGAGTGGATTGCACAATCTGTCCACAGTCCAGAAAAGCTGAGCTGGTCGATTCTGCATGGCAGCAATCTCCCTGGACAGGAATTCTGCCTTCTTATGGGAAATTGTTGATTGATAGACCAAGTAATGGCCCATCAAACTAAGCCTGTCACACACCAGGTCGGACCTCCGCCATCGCCTCTCTAGCCTTCGTCCAACTCTCCTCAACTCCCTCAAGTTCTCATTAAACCATGGAGACCTAGGGTGAAGGGAGAGTGGATGAACACAAACAGGAGCAATGGAATCCAGGGCCTCTGTCACTGCCCTATTATAGGCAAGTACAAGATCCCCTGGATCCACGCATTCCCTCAGCATGCCCGATAGGTTCAGCACCATCATCAAGCCATCTGGGGATACACCCCTCAAAGTGCAGTGCTTGACCATCTCCATAGGGGCAGGCCTCTTGGTGGGGGCCTCAAAACTGAAGCTGATGGTATTATGCTCCAACCATCTGACTGGTTCCACCACCAAGTCGGATATCTCCATCCCCAGGAGAAACACCAAGTCCAATGAATGACCACCAATGTGGGTTGAGGAGGAAACAACCTTTGTGAGGCCCAGTAAACTCATTAACTGGAGGAAGTCTTGTCCAAATTGTGAGAGTTCATCATTGACCCAAGCATTGAAATCTCCAAGGATCAGCCATCTGTGGGGTCCCAATGTTAGGTCGGTGATGAAGTCCATGACTTCCCGCAGGAAAACATTCCCATCTCCTGGTGGACGGTAGACGAGAAGAATCCTGCACACCACACCCTCGCCTACAATACATTCGAAGGAGTTGGTGGTTGCCACTGGAATTTCCCTCAGGTTCAGTTCTGATTTAAAACAAAGGGCCACACCCCTGCCCCTATGATCGATCCTCGGGCAGTGTATCACCGAGTACCCGGGTGGAACAGCTTAAGCCAAAACAGGGCCAGCATTTCCATCCAACCAGATCTCGGTGATGCAAGCCAGGTCAGTTGAATTAACAAGATCCTCAATTATGGCAGTCTTGTGTTTGATCGACCTGGCATTGCATAACACCGCCCGAGTTTGATGAGCAGCTGGGGAAGACTGAGTTTCCTGTCTGCAATAAGCAGAACCCTTGGGTATGGGAACCAGACAGGAAGGACCCCTTTTCTGGACCCATTTTGCCCCAGGGCATCTCCTTGTCCCCACTATCCCAATCTGTCCACTCCTCTCCATTCCTCTGGCAGCCCGAGTCCCCACCCGAACCCTCCCTGCTATTCCCAAACACCTGCACCATCTATACACCTCTGGGGATAAAGGGGGCAGCAAAAAGGGCGGAGATCCCTCAGCCTGGAGGGGGAATAGTACCTAACCGTCAACCCTGGCCAACACATTTTCTAAAACAAATAACCCAAACTAAATAATATATAACCACTCAAAACAACACAATCTGTAATAAATACAACCTCCAACCCCCAAAAAAGGAAAACTAACTAAAACGAAAAACAAGGCTTCAAAGCAGCAGCAGAACAATCCAAAGCCAACAATTTATCTCTAACAAGGGAGTTCCAACCCCCCAAAAAAATAACACAGATAAATTTTCCAAAACAGTATCTCTCACATATTGTCAGAGCAAAACATTAAATGAAGTGAGATTTTGATATTCTCACAATCTGTAAATTAAACTTTAAAACCATTTAATGCAAGAAAGAAACTTAAGTGAAACTTAAATACACCCCCTCTCACTGAGGTGTGCAGAAAATAATATAAACAGTGTCAATAAGCAATGTCAAATAAAGTTCAGATCCCCAGGCCCTCTCACTACCTGGGAAGTCCAAAATGAAATAAAGGCACTCTCACTGCCCATGTAAGAAAAAAGTTTTAAAGTCAGACCGTAAGTTTTCTTTGTAGAAACCTCCCAGTGATAATCCAAATTTTCTGACGATTTTAAAGTCTGACCATAAGTTCCTTATTAGTACAATTCCTTAGGCCAAGAATCTCCCGATGATCATCCGAATCTTGCTCAACAATGCCAAAAACCCTAAAGCCCAATTTATAAAGAAGAGGGGGGGCCGCCGACGGAGATATCTGCCCCGATATAATATTGTAATCTACTGTCTATCAGAGACTTGCCTTGCACAGAACTCGCACATAGCGGTATGCTGACTGCCTTTGGTACCACGCCTGTAAATTATGCTGCCTTGTTCTGTTCTCAGTGTCAAGCCTTACGTTGCTATTAGTAAATTATTGTACACCACCATGCCAAGCCATGCCTTTCTCACTTGTAATGACTGTACTTAGGCTGCTAATGTTGCTACGCCCACTCCAAATTGTTGTATTGTGACTTGTTATTGTTGTTTAAACTATCAGGTCCATCTTGTAAATGAGCAGCCCTGCTCAATGGTGAGCTGCCTGGCTAAATAAAGATATTGATTGATTGACTGATTCAGAATTAATAGATACATATTGAGACCTATTAGTCAAATAATCCCTCATCCAGTTTACATTTTCAGAAATGCCCAGTTCCCACAATTTAAAACAAAGCAAAGGGTGATCAAGTAAATCAAAAGCTCTAGTTAGGTTCACGAATACCGCCCCTGTCAAAACACCCTTATCAAATCCCTGAAGGACAGTGTTCGCGAACCTAACCAGGGCAGTACCAGTCCCATGGCCTTGCCTAAAGCCATGCTGTTGTGCACACAAAATATTGTTAGACTCTAAGAAGCTAGTAAGTTGATTGGCAACTAATTTTTCCAGAGTCTTACTCCATGGATTCAAGATTGGTTGGTAATCTTCAGCAAATGAAGCATTTTGCTTTTTTGGAACTGGCACTACCCTTACACATTTCCAAACAGATGGAAAAAACTAGAGGTCAAACACGGGTTATAAATGGAATAACGAGGTCCAACAATAAAAGGGGCAGCCAGCTTAATAAATCTTCCATCCAAACCCCCACCACAATCACTCTACTTATTAGGTAACAATCGTAATTGTTTCAATACTTCTGCTCTGAATATCTCATGGGAATAGAAAAGAGGGTTACCCTCATTCTGCGGTGTGGACCAAAATCCCCACCATCCAGACCCTGAGCATTAACACCGCCAACCAAACCCTGACCATTTAGTTTATAGCTAGACATATTTGAACATTTTTAATTTAACAAATCAGCTATCTGGGGGATCTCTGTAACCTCCTTTTCAGATGTTTTTAACTTATTAATTATAGCCTTTTGTTTTGGGGCCAATAGAGAATGAACCGTGTCCATAAAACCATTTGAATCTGTCCAAGTTGCCTCAAATGTTTTCTTAAAAAAAGTCAGCTTTGGTCTGTTTTATCATTTTCCTGACTTTGTTCCGTAGAGATCTATAAACTGATAATAAAGTGGAGGGAGATTGTTTGTAGGCATCCCATGCCACATTTCTTTGTTTAACTCAGTACTTAATGTCCTTAGAAAACCATTCAGTATTAGATCCCCTTTACCCTGATGGTACGCAAAGGGAATAAAAAATCTTGGAAAGCCAATAAATGTCGAGAAAAAAATCAATAGTGCAATCAGGGTCAGAAATAACATCAATAAAGGACCAATCTATTTTCAATAATTCAAGGCATAATAACTCAAGGCATCATAATGAAATTTGTTTACATTTCGGAATCGGATGGTCTAAAAAGGAATCTTTGGGCATTTAAAATTTAAAGTACAATATATTGCCTGATGATCACTTATTGAGTCATCCGATACTCCAGTGGATGAAATATTATTGGGCTTATTTGAAGCAATCCAATCCAAAACCGAATGATTATTGGTATGTGTATTGAGTCTAGTAGGTTCTTTAATAAACTGAAACAGATTAAAAGTATTCAAAAGGAGTTTGAGACCCAAAGAATGACTTTTGAATCAGTCCAAATTAACATCTCCAACAAAAATAAAATCTCGATTCATCATATAGTTAGGAGCCACTCCCAAAAATTCCCTTAGGCCTAGTAATCCACACTGGGGAGGGTTGTAACATTTTTACAACCACCCAGTAATAATCGTAACACCATTCACTCATTAACAGTCTCAGAGTTCACACTGGATGACAAAACAGATACTTCCAGATGCTCAAGAAAGTAGATGGCAACTCCTCTGCCTTTCTTTTTCCCTTTTCTGTCAGCTCTAACTAGGTTATACCCAGGGAGTGTGCACATATCATCCAGAATTGAGGGCTTCAGCCACGATTTGGATATAACAACCAAATCAGGTCTATAAGAACAGGTCAAAGCCTCTAGGTTAGCAAATTTAGGTACAAGGCTCCTGGCATTAACATGTAAAATTTTTAACTCCATGGGTATAAGGGGCTAAGAGCAGTGGAGTTACAGGACTGACAGTCCCAGGGAGCTGAGATAGGTCATCTCCTCTGTCATTCCCTAATGGTAATGGGCCAATGCCCGAGTCCAAGGAGAAAAAGCAAGGGTATACCAAATGGCAAATCTAGCACAGCCAGAGAAATGCTAGACAAGACCTGGTCCTCCCTGCATCCACAGGGCTGTACCCTGTGTGGAAGCCAGTATATTAATCCAAAGTAAGGTGCATTATCCCTCTCCACACACAGAGTATATTCTCAGTGGAGTTAAATTGAATAGTGCCCAGGGTACATGTTGCATTTAGCAACTAACTGTGATATACTATAGAGGAGATATAAGCCAGGCAAAGAGAAAGACAACAAAAACGAAAGTGGAGGGAAGGAGCCATCTTCTCACTCTACAAAGAAAAAACACAGCTGTTTTTGTGCGGGTGTGTTTTTTTCATTGGTAGGGGAGCTACAAGTAACCCTCACTCCCTTTTTGTTGCTGTTGTTTGTTTTGTTTTGTTTTTTTATCGGTGTGGATCGGCACTGGAGTGCTCAAGCCAATTTTTAGCAAAGCAATAAAAAGCAAACCACCATATAAGGGCAATGACAGAGGAAATAGACACCAGTCAGAAAAAGTGCTGCCAGTACCCACAGGGTGAGCTGCTTGAGGCCATAGCTCTTACCTGATTGGGGGATGGTGGGCAAGCATGTGAATAAGTTGTGATGATATTCTGGAAGATCAATAATTATGGTAAGTACATAATTTTCATACCTTCCAAGAATCAGTCTTCACCATTGATTCAAACTGATGGGTCTAAGTACTTTGTTTCTCAAAATAGAGAGTAGCCAGCTCACCCTGAAGGCAGAATTTCCCTCAGCCTTCTGCATGTGGGAGAACACCTGAGGGCAAGGGCTCCTTACAGTTCTAGTGAGAACTGAGACCAGTCAAGGCCAGGCAGAGACTCCTGAGGCACAGGAGCAGGTGGGCACCCCAGTAGCTTCCGTCTGACCCTGTAGGAGAAGAAATGAGACCCCTGGAATGGAGAGTTAGGCACCTTTCACCAGCCCAGATGTGCCAGCCATGAAAGGTGAAGCCATGCCATCAGCTGCATGCAGACTGCAGTTCCCACCACCCTGGAGGCCACCTCATTGGCATCATACAATACCCTTGACTGGTGCCTCGCCAACTCCAGGCCCATGGCAGAAAAGCAGATGGCTTGCCTGACTAACTCTGTGTGTGGAAAGCTCACCTAGCTGTGCCCACAGACTCCTGTTTTAGACTGCCTGATGTGACTGATGTGCTGCAATGCACATCATTTTATGAAACGCAGAAAACACCATCCTTCCTCGGGCATCTGCTTGAGCAGAGTCAGCCTCAGGAGGTTGGTCATACACTGGGTGTAGAGGCAGTGTCGGGGCCTGCAAGACCGCAGTCCCTGAGGTATGATGAGGAACTGCCCTTGTAGATCTCACAACTGCACAGTACCATAGCTGGATGACCCTCAGTGTCTGCAGGGCATGAAAAGGGATATTTCTAGACTGCCCTTGAACTTTCCTCAAAGGCTCTAGGCCAGGAAGGGATGACAGAATGTGCATCATTGAAATCTCCTAGAAGTCCTCCTTCAAGGACATGGTATTGTGACTAGCAATGGTGCCCACATCCAGCACCCACAACATGTAAGCCAGGAATCTCTGGTACAGGGAATACTCAGAGGCTGAGGACATATGCAGGGATTATTCTATGCCCCCAGAGAAGGTGGTTGATGGAAAGGACAGGCTGGATGCTAAAAAGGAGTGGTGCCAGGGGGCCAGGTTGGAATTGAACCCGGTCGGCATGACTGTGGCATTGGTAGAAGGCACCAGCTGCTCTTCTGTACTCACTCCAGGTTATAGGCCCAAGAGGGCCCATGATCCCTGGAAGTTTGTGCAGAGGTAGCAAAGGCCCAAGAGGGAAGTGGGAGCCAGGGGCTCCAGGACCCATACCTGGGTAATGGGGATGCTCAGGGGACCATGCCATGGGGACGGCCTGGCAGGACAACATGAGCAGGTTTCACCCACAGAAGAGGAACAACAAGGTCAGTGCACATGGGGGGATACTCTAGGTGGGGAGAGCGGAGCTGTACAATCCCATCAGGGCAGCTATGGTCCTCACAGGTGGCAGGCTCGGCATGTGGGTCAGGAGAGAACTCCACCTCCTGGCCATCCTCCAGCCACAAGTCAGTGTCACCTCTCGCACCAGGTCCAGGGCCAGGGACTGGCCTTGATGTAGATTCCTGTCTGTAGCAGTGGTTGGAGCTGCCCTCAGTGTCATGTCTAATGCTGAGTTCAACACCACCCCAGGACTATACCCACCCCAGTGCTGTGAGTGGCATCAAGAGCTGGCCCAGTACTGTTAATAACACTGGAAGCAGGGAGGACCCCAGAACCAACACTGGCACCAGCACCCTGTCCAGTGTTGGGCCCAGGGCCGACACCAAGGCCACTGTCATGCCCATCACCATGAGTGGTGTCATCCCTACCCCCAGAGTCACTAGGACTACTTGGAAGAGTGACAAACACCACCAACTTGACAATCTGATGCCACACGGCCTTGGTGCCGGTATGACTCCCAACACCACAAATGGTGTTTGGAGGGGACCTGACATCATAGCTAAATAATAAAATAATAAATTTATTTATAAAGCACCTTTCAACATACCAAGGAGCTAAACACATTAAAACCATAACATCAAATATAAAAGCATAATACATATAAATCAAATCATAACATAATAACATCAAACATTCAAATCAGTTAATAAAATATGAAGTATGATCTCAGCACAGTTAAAATTAATCTATGAATCACCATCCAAGAAGGCCATTTTCCACAAGTGAGTCTTCAGAATATTCTTGAATTCCTCCACGGAGGTGCACTCCCGTAACTGGCATGGTAGAGAATTCCAAAGAGTGGGTGCAGCATAAGAAAATGCTCTGCTGCCAGAAGATTTTAAACTCACTCTTGGAATCTCTAACAACCCCTCGTCGGCCGAGTGGAGCGATCGGCCGGGGTAGTAAGGCACCAGGAGTTCTTTCAGATAGGCGGACCCTGATCGTGAAGGGCTTTAAAAGTCAATAAAATGACTTTAAAGGTGATCCACCACCGTATAGGAAGCCAGTGCAGTTCGCGCAGCACCAGGGATAAAATGACAGGACCTACTTGTCCCAGTCAGAACCCGGGCTGCAGCATTCTGCACCAGCTGTAGGCGACGGATTTCGACCCCAGAAAGCCCAAAGTATAGGGCATTGCAGTAGTCCAAATGCAAGGACACAAATGCGTGGACCAACGTTGGCAAACAGTCAGACAGAACAAGGTGCCTAACCCAGGTGATATTCGTAAGGTGGTAAAAGGAAGTCCTGACAACAGCCGACACTTGAGACTGTAAGGTCAGCCTGTTGTCCAGGACAATCCCAAGGCTACGCACCCATTCAGAGGTTGGAAGTGACACGCCGCCAAGAAAAGTTCCAGAGGGCGTGCCATCACGCGACCTCTCTATCTGACCACCCGGTCCACAACCAAAACCTCTGTCTTCTCTGAGTTCAACTTTAACCAACTAGAATCCATCCAACCCTGGATTTCTTCCAGACAGTTGTTAAACACCACAAGAGCTCCATCCTGGCCAGGTGCAAAAGACAGGTATAGCTGGGTATCATCTGCATAGCAGTGAAACCTCAGCCCATACCATCTTATAATGTCTCCGAGGGGCAGCATGTACACTGCAAATAACATGGGTGATAGCACAGAACCCTGAGGCACCCCACACAACAAAGGAGTTGGGCCAGAAGAAAAGACTCCCGACACAACTCTTTGTGAACTCCCAGTGAGGAATGAGGTGAACCATTGTAAAACAGTTCCCGACATTCCCTAAATTTGCCTCAGGCGTGCTATCAACACCAGGTGATCCACAGCGTCAAAAGCTGACGAGATATCAAGGAGAACCAGAATGGAATGTCTCTTCTGATCTCTCACCCTCAGAAGATCATTAAGCACCCAAACCAGTGCAGTCTCGGTGCTATGTCTTTTACGAAAACCAGTTTGGAAGGATTCATAGATATTACGGATGGTTATATGGTCTTCCAATTGGGCTGCCACTACCTGTTCAATAACCTTCCCAATAAAGGGAAGGTTAGAGATAGGTCTGTAGTTTGAGAAACAGTCTGGGTCCAAAGTAGCTTTCTTCAAGAGAGGTGTCACCACTACCTCTTTCAGGAAGCTAGGAAACTCATCTGACTCCAAGGAGCACCAGACTATTTGCACCAGGATTGGACCGATGATATCAGTACAACCCAAAATTAGGGGAGTCGGTCCAGGATCCAAACTACAGCTTGTGGGGCACACACTATGGATGATCCTCATAATATCCACAAACTCAGGTCGGCCAAAGGAACTCCAAGAGAATTGGGGTACTGTGAACTCACACTGTTCTATGACATCACCCTTAGAGATTGCCAGACACAACTCCGCCCTGATGTCGGCCACTTTAGTTGCAAAGTAACGAGCGAGCTCCTTGCACTCTAATTGCAAAAAGGCTTTTCGAACTTGCAGACAGGCTGGGTTGCACAGTCAACCTACAGTCCGAAACAGCTGAGCCGGTCGATTCTGAGCAACTGCAATCTCCCTGGACAGGAATTCTGCCTTCTTATGGGTGATTGCAGATTGATAGAATAATGTTCCATCAATCTAAGGAGGTCGACCTCAAGGGCAGACTTGCGTCAACATCGCTCTAACCTTCGCCCCTGTCTCCGCATCTCCCTCAATGTCCCATTGAACCAAGGGGACCTGGGGTGAAGGGATAAGGGGCACTCACGAACAGGAGCACATAGATCCAGGGCCACCATAACGGCCACATTATAGGCCAACACCAGCATCTCTGAATTACTGCTCGCCAACACGGGGGATGATAGGTCAAGGACTGCCGCAAGGCCTTGGGAAGTAATATTCCACAATGGGCGGTACCTGACCATCTCCACAGGAGAAGGTCTTCTCAGAGGGGTGCAAAAATTGAACCTCACGGTGTAGTGGTCTGACCAGGTGACTGGTTCCACCCCCACATTGGATGCATCAATCCCTAAGAGGAAGTTTAAGTCCAGAGAGTGCTCAGATTTATGAGTAGCAGTGGAAATTATTTGTGTAAGGCCCAAAGAAGACATTAATTGGAGGAAGTGATTACCAAGTTGTGAGAGTTCATCTTCAACCCAGGCATTGAAGTCACCCAGAACCATCAATCTGGGCAGCTCAAACGACATGTCGACAATGAAGTCTGCTACTTCCTGTAAGAAGTGTTTCCCATCTCCAGGTGGACGGTAGATGAGAATGATTAGAACACCTACACCCGCTACAAATGTGCACTCAAAGGACTCAGCCTCACCCACTACTACATTCGTGAGGCCCAATTCAGTCTTGAAACAGACTGCAACCCCTGTTCCCCTGCGGTCCAATCTCGGGCGGTGTATCACCGAGTACCCCACTGGAGTCATGGCCTCCAATATGGGGCCTGAATTTTCATCCAGTCAGGTCTCGGTGATGCAAGCCAAGTCAGCCAAGCCAACAAGATCGGCAATAATGGTGGTCTTATTCCTGACAGACCTGGCATTGCATAACACTGCCTGAGTTAGACAATAGCTGGCATTATACCACTCATGGACACTGCAAACAGTGTCAAGAGCCACAGCAGAACCAGGCCATGACAACAAGGTGTCCAGCAGTGTAGAACAAGCATATAGCTTTGGTCTTACCACCTGGGATATCTGCTGTCCAGGACAGTCGGGACATCCACCCAGCAGGGCCTCTGATGCAGCAGAAAGGTGAGATCAAGAAGAACTCTGTACTTCCTCAATACCAGAGCTTCTGGGAAGCGGCACCAGGGCAAAGGACCAGAAGCCATACGTTGGCCTCATATGTGGGACAGCTGCCTCTGAAAGTGGGGATTAGACAGCTCCACCTCATCACATGGATTTCTAAGGTACAGCGTGTCACAAGTCCACTCCCATGGGGTGGTATTCTCAGTGTCACAGCGAATCCCTCCTGAGATGGGGGGGATGGAGTCAGGGATACCCTTCCTCAGTCCATTTAGTATGCTCGCTGTTTCACAACTGAATGTACACCAGAGGATCCCAGGGCATACTCTCTCCATGTGAGGGGGTACAAATACAGCCTTGAGTCTGTGTTCCTGTGGTAGAACCCCCTTGGCCACTGTACATGAACCAGAAAGCCACAAGTGTGTATAGGCTTCAGGGGGCCCTATATACCCTATAATGTGTCTTTCCCCAGAAATGCAGAGCTTGGTTCAAACACCCACAGATTCCTCCTGAGACCCTTCATATTTCCTCCCCTCCTTTCATCATGAAGTCCCTAGTGGTACTTCACTTTAGTAGTGTTTGGCCTTAAAACAATCACACAGGCATAGTATAGTTTGAACAACTCTTTACAAGGCAACACACACACAAACGACATGGGCAGAATTATTTTAAAATAAGTCAAAAACGTTACTGATTAATTAATAAATGTAGTAAATAACATAAAGATAAATAATTTTAGACATTGGTTACAGGACATTGAAAGTAAAATGGAAAATAGACATAAAAACCTATACTTTAAAACTCTGAGATTAAAGTCTACTTCAAGTCCTTAGCTGACTAAGTTTGAAGTGCAAAGTCTTTACAAATGCGGTTGAAAATCTTGGTTCTTGGTAGTGCAGAAGAATCCTTGAAGGAAAATATCTCTGCTCTCCTAAGCAGGCAAACAGGGTCCCAAATGAAAAAGGCTAAAAAAGGCTAAAAGCTCAGATACAGTCTTTCTCCCTTGTTTTATGGGATTTCTCAAAGGGCAGGTCCAGTGCATGGTGACTTGCCCTGCAATTGGCTAGCATTCTGTTTCTGTTTCTATGGTTTTGCAGCCAATCAGTTTTTAATATTTTATTACAAAACATAAATATGCAGTATGAGAGACAAAAAAGTCTGAGGTCAGCTAGTTTAAACCAGAATTCTAGGGGAAATTCCAGTCTCCCTCTTTGGAAATAGCTGTAATGAAGCTATACTCAGTATAGCTATTTACCTAAATGATAGCCCATTCAACTATAACAATATTAAGTCAATGTGGACCTCTCAAAACAAAGAGGGTCCAGACATCATGGCTCCTCATGAGGTCCTGCCCTTTTCACAAGCAAATTGGGCCACCTGGCCTCCCAGATAGGCTTAACTATTCTTTTGTCTAATTCTAAAATGATTTAATTAACTTCAGCCCCTGGCTAATGTCTGACAGATTCTCTTCAAAGTAACAAGAATTACAACATTATTTCACAGGGCCCATGTACTTGTATCCATGATCCCTTGCACTTACACTGGCCACCATGGGCATACCTGATGCATTACAAACATAAAATTATATAAAATATGACCAAAACAATAAGGTATGGCCTTATCATGCCACACGCCTCACTCCTTAACAGAACCTGGGGGGGAACATATCCCTTTTTAGTAAGAGTTTCACCAGTTCTGTCCCTTACTTCAACTGGTGGGATAGGCCATCTGCATTGTCATTAGTAGATCTATGTTACATGTCCCACATATGATACCTCAGCCATGGCCACCTGGCACTTTTTGGCCTTGACAGTGAGTCCTGCCTTCTGTATCCTGCCTAACACTTCCTTCAGATGGGACAGGTGTTCCTTCCAACTGGTACTGAAGATGGCAATATCATCCACAGAAGCCACTGCATACCCTTCAGTACCCTGTAACACCTGGTTGACCAACCTTTGGAATGTGGCAGGGGCATTCTTCATCCCAAAAGGCATCATCTTAAATTCAAAGTGGCTTATTGGGGAGATGAAGGCTGACCTTTCCCTTAGCTCTGACAGTCAACTCCACCTACTAGTACCCCTCTCTCAGGTCTATAGTTGTCAGGTAGATCACCCCCCAACTTGCCCAACAACTCATCTGTCTGGGACATTGGGTGGGTGTCAGACTTTGTGACTGCGTTGTCTCCATGATAGTTCACACAAAAGAGGGTAGACCCATCTGACTTAGGGACGAGGACTACGGGCAAGGCCCAGGGACTGTGGGATTTCTGGATTACCCCTAACTCCAGCATTTCCTCCACCTCCCTCCTAATGTCCTTTAGGATAGCCTCAGACACCCAGTAAGCTGCCCATCATATGGGCGCTTGCGTCCCCGTGTCCACATCATGGATCGCTTAGGGGTTCTGTCTGGGCTTGACCATAAATAAGTGGGCAAAGTCCTCTAAAATCTCCCTCACTTCCTGGATCTGTTCCAGGGTCAACTGGGGTGACAGCTTGATTGCCTCCACTGATGACTCCTGCTTGCTTTCCTCTAGCAAATCCAAGAGGGGGTCTTCTTCATCCATCCCTTCCCCAGGACTATAAACAGCAAACATCATTTCAGCCATATTTACATATGGCTTCATCATACTGACATGGTACATTCGATGGGTATGTCTCCTGTCAGGCAGTTCTAAAATATAGTTCATGTCATTCATCTGTCAGACTATCTTGTATGGTTCCACCCACTTAGCCTGCAGCTTGTCCTTCTGGACTGGAATGAGGAGCATTACTTCCTGGCCTGTGCTGCATAAGCGAACTCTGGCTCCATGATCGTACCAGACTTTTTGCTTCTGTTGGGCAGCTGACAGGTTGCTTTGGGCCACCCCCATAATCTCGTTCACATTCTCCCTGAACTTAAGGACATACTCCACTATGGGAGTCCTCTGGGTGGCATGCTTGCCTTCCCAGTCCTCCCGCATCAAGTCTAGGGGCCCACACACCCTACATCCATATAAGAGTTTGAAGGGCGAGAACCTTGTTGACTCTTGGGGCACCTCCCTGTATGTGAACAACAGGTGGGGAAAGTATTTCTCCAAGTCCCACCCATGCTGTTCAGCAACACTTGGAGCATCATTTTTAGGGTACCATTAAAATGCTCCACAAGCCTATTGGCTTGTGGGTTATAAGGTGTTGTGCATCTCTGCATCACCTCACACTTCTCCCACAAACACTTCATTAGGTCCAACATGAAGCTACACCCTTGATCAGAGATAACCTCCTGTGGAAACCTTACAGAGGAGAAAATGCCTAGCAAGGCATCTACCACTTTGGGGGCCTCAATGAAGGAGAGAGCAATTGCCTCTGGGTATCGGGTGGCATAATCAACCACCGTCAGGATAAACTTTTTCCCAGAGGAGCTTGGGGTATTCAAGGGTCTCACAATATCCATTCCTACCCTCTGGAATGGCTCCTCCACAATGGGCAAGGGAAGTAGGGCAGGTTTGGTTTTACTACCTGCCTTCCCTATCTGTTGGCATTGGTGATAAGACCTGCATTATTCCTTCACCTGTTGGGTGAAATCGAGCCAATAGAAATTTTGGGCCAATCGCTGAATGGTGCAAATGATGCCCAGTTGTTCATTCATGGGAAAATCATGGGCAACCTTGAGCAACCGCTCACGAAATCCCTGGGGAATGACAAGCTGCCTGCCCATCACCCCTCCCTCTGGCCTCACGTTCTGTGTATACAACAGTCCATTGTCCCAAAATACCCTACATCTCATGTCACCTCTCTGAGTCCCATCAGATTCTGCACAAGCCCTCAGCCTCTCCAAACTAGGGTCAGCCCTCTGTGCAGCTGCAAAATCTTCACATTTTCCCGAAACATGGGACATGTCCCCCTCAGTTCCTAAACTGGGGGCCATAGCTCTAGCATCAGGGGATTCAGAGTCACTGCCATCCCTAACCTTCTAACCATTTGTTAGCCTTCCCTCCTGAGAGCAGGGCCCCGTGTTTACTGCGGCAAAGTGGACCTATATTCTGCGGCAGTACCTCATACTTTCTGTGGCAGAACAACTTCTGATTCTGTGGTCATTCTGCAGCAAATAAATTGTGGCTAAACAGCATGTTATCAAAGGGATTAAATCTTAGTTAACCCTTTGACTGCCTTCGTGCAACCACTCTGCTACACTGAAAGTGGAACAGCAGGCCATTTAACAGTAGTCTTCTTATCACAAATATTAAACTACAATAACCCAAACCTGGTGCAGCCATGGGCATGAGTGTTCTTTTTTTAATGAATTTTCCCTCCCACCCCAAATTTGAAGGCTCACCTATTCTTCTGAAAATTGGTGGCCTTTGCTGTTCTCATAGGTTATAATCCGAAGAGGACATACACAGTTAGCTAAAACTACACAGAAGGCAAAACCTGCTTGGATTTCTTCTGGTTTATATTTATAGTTAGTAGATATAAAGAGAGAGCCCAACTTGAAAGCCATTTTTCTGATTTTAATCAATGTTCTCTTAGATTATTATAATACTCCAACTGCCTTGCAACAAACATGTTGAGTGCAGTGTGCAAATCTGTGTGTTGGGGGATTGTCTTCCTACAACAGTGAAGAAGGATGCAACTTGCAGTGTCTGTGGGATTTATTGACTCCAGATATTTCTTTTGGGGAACACACTAAAAAATGCAACCAAGTCATTCTTATTAAGCTGGAGTAACCTTGGTTAGCATGCTCTCTTCTCCTTGCAACTCAGGGGGTTGTTGTGGTGTCTGTCAGTCAGTGACCCTCGTTTCACTTATGTATAGCAGCAATCAAACTCTCCATTCTGATTTTTTTCCATATCTACTTGCTCCAGTTCTAGTATACCCTGGTCTCCAACTCTGCTACAGGTGGGCAACTTGATCCTCCTTAAGAGTTGAGCTTGATGCCACCACTTAGGCTGCAGGTTCAAATTGGCCAAGAAATTACTCTCACATTTGCAGGTACAGAACTACGGCCCACAAATCAAAACTATGATCGATGTCTACCAGTGGGGACAAAGTCCTCTGCTCAGTCTGCTGCCAGCCCTATGTTTCTGCAATCAGCTCCTCCTCTGATACCTGTCACCACACTGAGATTGATTCAACCTGCAAGGGCACCACTCATTTGTCTCACTTCTTGACTACAGCTTGCCTTCCAGTTCTTCCTTCCAAATTCATCTTCCAAGGATTCGGTATACAATATGAGCAGCCTCACAATGAAAAATTAATATGGCTGAGCTACCCACACCTACACAGCAGCAAATCATAACTGCCATGGACCTAATCAAGCTTGGCTACTATTGCATCAGTCCCTCCCCTCACAATACTGGCTGGACGGAGTTATGTAACAAGAGCCAGCACGAGTCAAGATGCCATGTGGCTACTAGCTTTTCGTCTTTGTAGCCGACGGCATCAGTTTGCTGCCCTTTCTAATAAGTATGTATGCCATGGCATACTTAAAATATCAGTAACTATTCCCCTGCCTTGTGTGATCACATAGCATAGCTAGCATTTCTGCAGCTGTGTGGCTGGTTTTCCTGACTTCTGTGGCAAGCACTGATTTCTGCAGTCAGCCCTAATTTCTGCGGCCACTGCTGCAGCTGCAGAATCACAGAAAACACAGGGCCCTGCCTAAGAGTAACCTTCTGTAGCTGTTTGGTGAATGGCTACCTGGGGAAGTCCTACCTCCCTTTTGCTATTCTCCATTTCAGGAGACACAGGTTGGGGAACCAGCCTCCTATTCTTTTCCACAGGGGCTTCTGTAGGGTTCAGGGAATTACAAGCTGCCTTAGCCGTCTGACTACAGGTAACCACACACACTACCCCCTGCTATAGATTATTCCCTATAATCACATCCAGAGTGAGGTTGTCTGCCACTGCCACTTTTTGCACCCTCTCTCCTGTCTCACCCCAATCCAACAGAACACTAGCTAGTGGCAGGGTTTTCTCCTCTCCTGTGAATACCCTCACAGTGGCAAACTAATTAGGTACAAGCTGTTCAGGCTCGACCAAATCCCCTTTTACCAGGGTGAGAGATGCCCCTGTGTCCCTTAACCCTTGTGTCTGCACCCCATTTACAGTAACCGGGTGTATGTGTCCCCTCATCTTCACAGGCATACTTTCTGGGATACACAGTGCACCCACCTCCTTTCAAGGAATACTTTGTCCACTCTGTGCCTTTTTAGGACACTGCCTAGCAAGATGCCCTGGCTGAGCTGGCCCGGTGACGCTAAGGGTTGAGGCGCTGGATGCCACACCTCACAACATGCCGGCGACCTGGGTTCGGGAATGAACTCGGGCACCAGGGGTCGGCAGGGGAAGGGTTGAGGTCTAAGCACCCATGTGGTGCTCTTCTCCCCGGACCAAGGGGATGGGTTGGCCCAGCATGCCAGTGACCTCTGGTGGATACCAAGGGGTACTGCAGCAAGCAGGGCCGGCATGTAGTAGCATGGCCGACACAGGCAGGGTTGCCATGCACCAGTTGCGTCGGGGTGTGCACATGCATGGGGAGGGAGGTACAGAAAATGGAAAAACCTGGTCCTGGGGGTAGGCAATGGCACAAATCCCCATGCCCGCAGCCGGGTCCAACTCCACCGGCCTTCATTGATCTCCCACCTGGGGCCCACATCCGCAGCTGGAGTCTAAACTTCAAGAGTGCCCAAGGTAGGAGAGGTGGCCCCACCCCACAGGGGTTAAGCTGGGGGAGCCAGCCACGAGGTGGGGCGGGGTAGAGGAAGGTACGGATGGGGGGGCTTCAGGCTGGGCAGGAACAGGTTGGATGCCTGAGAGAACTCTCTCAGGACCGCGACCGGAGGAAAGAGAGTTAAAAAAAAAAAAGATGTCCTGGCTGCTTACAAAACCAACATTCATCATTAATTTTTTCCAAAACATCATTTCTTGGTAACTTGGGGCTTCCCCTTTCTGCAGAGACATTGAAGGTTTTAGCTGACCTGAAGGTGTGCATTTCCCTTTTTGTACTGCAGCACCTGCTCCACCACTTCCTTTCAGAGCAGGCCTGCTCCTGGCATAGCGATCCGAGAACTGAGTAGTTTGCTGTGCTGTTTTTGGATCCCGGTCGTCCAGCTAGGTTTTCAGCTCTGCTGGGCAAGCCCAAAAGAACTGTTCTAAAAGTATAACCTCCTCAATTTTCCCCACAGAGTTTGCTTCAACCCCCTCCCACCAACATTTTAAAAACTGCCATTGCTTTGTGGCTAGTTCTGCAAATCTCATGTTAGGGCTTTTTCAGAGTTTATGGAATTTAACCCTGTAGGCCTCAGGAGTTAGTTCAGACTTTTTAAGTAAAGCAGCTTTAAAGGGACACTGTCAACCCCCTTAGGCCTCAAAGTGTCCCTTGTTTAAAAAACTCATTTTTTGATTGATAACATTCCGTAAAGACTGCTGATGCAGCTAGTAGTTTGATTCAGATTCTTTTTTCCTTTTAAAAAGTGAAAAACAGACTGCCTAAAATTCTGGTGTTACCACACAAAAACAGGTCTGTTTACATTCCTTGATCAAGTCCCACTGCATCTTTCCTAGACTTGGGAACATCTCCAACACAGTCTAGGCTCTCATGATGCAGTGGGAGTTTAGGTGGCTACTGCCTCATGAGTGAATGCTCTGTTAGGGGATGCTTCTAATGTTTAGGAAGTATTCAAGAAGAATAGATTCAGGATTTGAAACAAAACAAAGTTGTTTATAAATATACATTATCATGCATTTCAGTTCTACTAAACAAGGATGCAGACAAAACAAACAGCAACATTAATGAATTTTAGAGAAGGGAAGCAATCATAAAATGTGAGTTTTTAACTAAAAATAATGTGATGCAAAACAGGTTGACAGTGTCCCTTTTAAGTTTTTCATAGTCTTTTCGTTCCTCATTATCCATTTGGCCTAGCGCCACACCCTTTACCAGTAAGCAGCGGGTATAGCTGAAAGCTCCAGGCCTCCCTGGGTACCTTGGCCTGGATACAGACCTTTTCAAATGATTTAAAAAATGCATTCATATCCTCCCCCTCTTTAAATTCAGCTATTAATTTGGAATTCAATTTATACCCCCACCCTAGATTTTCAGGTTGACCAATACCACTTAGCTCCTCTGGTGCTGGTCGTTGAAGTCTTAGCCTCTAAAGTTCAACCTCTCTCTGGCACTGCTTTTCCTCCCTCTCAGCCTCTTGTTGGTGCTGCTTTTCCTCTGCCTCTCTCTGGCGCTGCTTTTCCTACAACTCCAGTTCGAACTTTCTCTACTCGAATTCCCTCTGCTGCTGCGCTTCGCACTTTATGTGCTCAAATGCTAGTTTCCTCAGCTTAAATTATAGCCTGATCCATTCCAGCTCCAGCTCTGTGGTGACCTTCCCCTGCTGCTGTGGTTCTGGGTTCCTTCTGGTCTCACTGTCCTCCTCCCTGGGACTAGACACTGTGATGGCCCTTGGCACCCCCACACTCAAGGTCGGTCCCTTTCAGTCACCGTCTGTGACTCTGTGCCCTGGGTTGCCACCTATTCATCGGCTGCCTCAAGGACTTCCATGAGGTTCTTCTTACTCTGCCCCTCACACTGGACACTTCTCTCTTGGAACAACTGCTTCAGCTCTTCCACACTGTAGTCGCTATACTTGGAAGTCATCTTTCTTCCCTACATTTCCACTAGTCTGCCTTTTACTTGTAACAAAAAAAAAAGGGTGGGGAACTATAGCTTGTAAACAATTTTCCCTTTTTCCAATTTTCTGTCTTCTTTGTGTGTGGTTCTTCAAACAGTTCGCCAATCACACTGCTACCACCAAATCTGTCACAAGACCACTCCCGTGGGGCAGGATTCTCTGCATCACAGCAAATCCCTCTTGTGATGGGGGGATGGGGTCAGGGATACCCTTCCTCAGTCTGTTTAGTATGCTCACTGTTTCATAGCAGAATGTATACCAGAGGATCCTAGGGCACCCTCTCTCCATGTGAAGGGTTACAAATACAGCCTCGAGTCTGTGTTCCTGGGGTAGTATCCTCTCAGCCACTGCACACGAACCAAAAAGCCACAGGCTTGTATAGGCTTTGGGGGTCCCTATACACCCTATTATGTGTCTTTCCCCAGAGATGCAGAGCTCGGTTCAAACACCCACAGACTCCTCCTGAGACCCTTTGTATTTCCTAACCCTCTTTTCTTCAAAAAGCCCCTAGTGGTACTTCACTTTGATAGTGTTTGGCCTTAAAACAGTCACACAGGTGTAGAATAGTTTAAACAACTCTTCACAAGGCAACACAAATGACATGGGCAGAATTATTTTAAAATAACCCAGAAACTTTACTAATTAATTAATAAATGCAGTAAATAACACAAAGGCAAATCATGTTAGACACTGGTTACAGAACATTGTAAGTAAAATGGAAAATAGACATAAAAACCTACACTTTAAAACTCTGAGATAAAAGTCTACCTCAAGTCCTTAGTTGATGAAGTTTGAAGTGCAAAGTCTTTACAAAGGCAGTTGAAAATCTTGATTCTTGGTAGTGCAGAAGAATCCTTGAAGAAAATGTATCTGCTGTCCTAAGCAGGGAGACAGGGTCCCCAAATGAAAAAGGCTAAAAAAGGCTAAAAGCTCAGATACAGTCTTTCTCCCTTGTTTTATGGGATTTCTCAAAGGGCAGATCCAGTGGACAGTGGCTTGCCCTGCAATTGGCTAGCATTCTGTTTCTATGGCTATGCAACCAATCAGTTTTTAGTATTTTATTATAAAACATAAATATGCAGTTCTGAATATGAGAGAAAAAAGTCTCAAAGGTCAGCTAGTTTAAACCAGAATTCTAGGGGAAATTACAGCCTCCCTCTTTGGAAATAGCTGTAATTAAGCTAGACTCAGTATAGCTATTTACCTAAATGGTAGACAATTCAGCTGTAACAAGATTAAGTCAATGTGGACCTCTCAAAACAAAGGGGGTCCAGACAACATGGTTCCTCATGAGGTCCTGCCCTTTTCACAAGCAAATTGGGCCACCTGGCCTCCAACTAGGCTTAACTATTCTTTTGTCTCCTTCTAAAATGATTTAATTAACTCTAGCCCCTGGCTAGTAGCTGACAGATTCTCTACCCAGTAACAAGAATTAAAACATCATTCCACAGGGCCCATGTACTTGTACCCATAATCCCTTGCACCTACACTGGCCACCATGGGCATCTCTGATGCATTAGATACATCAACTTATATAAAACATGACCAAAACGATAAAGTATGGCCTTATCTCACCACACAGTGGTCCATGGAGAAGCAGGTGTCACACAGATCCATGTTATGAGAGGTGCCAGGGCAGATCCAACAATGTTGATGCTGATCCCTCCCAACAATGGGTTTCCCAAGGGGCAACAACACATGATGGGAGGTTAACGGTGTTTCTTTGACTTCTTCATCCCCTTCATCTCTTTTCCGGGTTTCAGCATCACAGAAAAAAGATGGCATTGCAAACAAGAAACTTTGAGTGGCAACACAGTTTAAATTTCGGTGACAACGGTCAATAAACTTGGGCACTATCACTCCCACAATGCACACTCGACAGTGGTAAGAACAGAACTGAGGTGTGTGAGGGAGTCAGTGATGGTTATTGGCTAGTGTGCAGAGCATCAAATGGGGTGTGTGGGTACTATTCATTACCAGATGTCAGCTTCCTCCAGCAAAATAATTTGCTCCTGTGGAGTCCTAATGCCTCCAGCTCCAGACCCATCAGTGTGAATACATGTGAGAACTGATTCTTGGAAGATCATGCAACAACATAATATAGTTTTAAAATGGCATAAAGAAAAAGGTTAATAAATAAATGCTGAGTACTAATAAAATATTGGTAACATACTGTAGCTCTGCACACCAATGCATAATCACTGCACACTAAGGGCCTAATTCCAGAAGGCATTGTGCCTGGTGCAAGGTGAGTTACGCTACACCCGATGGTGCAAAACACACCTTGTGTGAGGCATAACACAAGTCGCGATTCCAGGTTTCAGCTTGTGCCATGCCGTAAGCAGGTTGTGCCAAGGGTGTGCTATGCCACCCACTATGCCCACAACCCACAGCGGCATGGTGCAAGGGTGGGTTATGCAGCAACTGTGCCCTAGTCTGGAAGGGCGGCTGCCGTAACCCACTGACACCATTCCAGGACCCGGTTTGGAATAGCTGAGTTAGACCATCTTGGAGTTGGTCTAAGGGGCATCCGTCCTGGCACATCAACGGAAGCCCCCCTGCAGCACCACGGAAACACCATGCCTGTGCCCCAGGTGCCCCCCTCATGTGTCATGTCCCAACCCCCTGAAAGTCAGGGACCCCAGGGTCCATTTTTGTCACTGCCTCCCCAAGCACATGTGCCAACTGGCCAGCCCCCCAATGCCCCCAGGTGCTTGCCATTGCACTTTGGGGTGGGGGGATCCGGGGGGGCAGTAGAATGTGTGCCATGACTTGTGGCACCCAGGTCCAGTGCACCATTCCTTTGGCGCTAGCCTGCGGCTGCTGCTACAAGTTATGGGCGTAGGTGCCGGGGACCCTGCTTGTCCTGGAATATGGTGCGGGGCCCCTGGTGTAGTGCCGCATGGTGCAGCTCGCATACACCTGTGAATTGCACCATGCATTTTGGAATCAGGCCCTATATGTTTACTGAAACTAAAGCATTTTATAAACAGCATTTTCATTTTGGACAATACTGGGGATTTTCGGACACTCACATTCATTTTTTTGGCCTCAAGTGACAACATCTGTCCCAGGAGTTAGATCACAAAAATGTGGTCTAACTCCCAGATGGAATTCTGCACTCATGTCTAAAAACAGATGTTATTCCTGCAGTTGCAGCAGTAACTGCTGCGAACTTTGTGAACTATTTCAAATGTATCAGAAAGTTCATAAATACCCCACAAGCATCCAGACGCATTTGCCTGGATGCAGTACATATCCAATATATAGACAAGAATACTGCATCCAGTGTTTTCAAAATCCCACCTATCATGTCTACTGGAACCTATATATATTTTCTTAAATCCATACATTTAACTTAAACCAATATATGCCCACTCTATGCAGTATATGGGAACTTGTAACAATATATATAATTTTTTATTAAGGTGTTTGTACTGTTCAAGCAGCTGCCCCCTTCCACCATGGTTGTCACCCCATCACCCACTGTCTCAAGGACTTCCTTGGGAGGAGTCTCCCACAGATAATTTCTCTGAGGTGGGGTCAGGAAGGAAGGGCCATTCTCTCCCCCCAGAAGCACAGCACAGAACTCCCTTGGTCCTATAAGTAGTGCAGGAGCTGCAGCAACCAAGGGATCATCCTGCAGCTGCCTCTTTTTCCTCTTTGTGGTTCCTCTGGCAAAGCATCATACAATGATGCCTTCTTGCATGCATGTGGAGACATGCACATATTTCATGCCTACCACAAGCCAACCCTTCAAAGCCACAGTCACTGCCCTGCCACCAGCCTTCTAAATGCTGGCAGTACTAAAGTGGCACAACATGTCCCCCCTCTCCAGGAGAGGAGACCTGACTGCCCCAAGTGACCCACGTCCACTCCCAAACTTAAGTCATTGGCATGCTGGGAGGTGTGGCATCCAGCACCTCAACCCTCCATGCCACTGGACTAGCTTATAACAATATATTTTTATTTAAACAATGCTTACTTAATAGTACACAAACGAATATGCATGGTGATCTAACCAAGACAGCAAAATCTGAACTAATATTTTTCTGTCTATATTGTCTAACAAACAGACTGGATGGACTGATTTGTCTTTACCAATACATTCTCTGTATATATGTATGTATCTGTAAAACAATATGTTAGTATGGGAGGAATGAACATTTTCCTGTTCAGTACCTCATAGAAACTGATGCTGAAATAATTTGATTATGTTCTATAATAGAGCTTTGAATCGGGGTAGGAGGAAATAACAGTTCTGTCTCTCTGCTCTAATACAGCTGGAAATAGACCTAGGCAGGATGGTGGAGAGAACAACCTCTCACCTGGCTAATCATCACTGGAGGACAGTGAAGATTAATTGTGACATCAGTGATCAGTGATCATGCATGGTTGCCGAGAGTATCACAACTTGAAATGTAGACTGCCATAAATAACTACATCATCCCTTGCCTCCATCTGTATAAATAGGATGGGTTTCATGACCAAGAAGAGTTTTCACTGGGCTAGCAAAGAGAAAAGATTATACCAGCTGCCTCTGTTTCTATGTTTACCTGCACTGGTTAACTGTTACCGAGGAATGATTATACTGTAAGGGATTTAAATCTATTTACATCTACATGGTCTGGTTCTCAATTGCTGCTGTAATGTTCCCGTTTACATGAATTGTTCCAGTGATCAGTTACCACAGACCTGATCTCTGTTGTACATAACCATACAGTGTTGAACAAACACAGAAATAATTCTGTGACTGAGCACAAAACTAATACAGTCTTTGATCATGTTTATAAGCAGAGCCTGACCTGATACAAGGCACTCGTCATTTGCATCAGTGCACTCTGAATGTATTGGAAATTGATTCTCAGATATTCATTTACCTTGTTTATATGCACTCTAAACTTGATTTAAGCAATAAGGCATGACCAAGGGTTATGTTAATGGTCTGTTAATCACCTTCTAGGGGTGTACTGTGGCACGAGGTGTAGCCGAGTGCCACATACCCCTAGAGGGTGATTAACTGACCATTAACATAATCCTAGGAGTGCCTTATTGCTATTATAATAAAAAAAAAATTAAACAGTGTTAAACCTTGTTCAGCATATGGCTAAGCTGTACATGTATGTTAATAAAAGATTAACATAAGGCTGTTAGAATGTTTGCAGCCAATCAGAAAACTCCATTTCCCAGTCCCTTTTTATAATACTAGGTAACTGATACTTCAGTAACTGGGTTACATGGTGTATGTAAATAGGCATGTGATTCCTTGTCTGTGGTGGTAACCAAGGAGTGACATCATAGAAGGCCACCAGCTGATGACAACATAGGAGCACCAGCCACTTGCCTGGAAACCAAGGTTGCAAGGAGACGTCAGAACTACAGCATAATCCTGCTTTGAGATATAGGTTGTCAGGTGACCTCAGAGCTAAAGCATCACCCTCACTGGGAACCAAGGTTGCTAGGAGACCTCAGAACTACAGCATCATTTTGTTCAGTCAGGTGCCTAGAGACCCAGATCAGCAAGAGACCTCATTCAAACCACCTTTCTGTAAATAAAGATATCTACCATTTCATTAAATCTGTGCAGTGTCTTTTTTCCTCAGTCTCAGTAAAGAAAGCAGATAACACAAATTATATGGTGAACTGAGACCTGAATGGCTTAGTAAACAGAGGTCAGATTTGCATTAGGTAAAGTTATAATCTGTGATAATAAAATTAGATTCAAAAGCGAAATATATACCTACAGTTGCCACCTTCAATATAAGCAAACTTTTAACTGCCAGGAATAAATTACTATCAAAATTACATAGAAAATATTGGAAGATAAAGGTCAGAAACCTGATGTGATAACCCTTTTAACAGTGGTGTCAGGACACTGCCCTCTCCCCACTACTATGCCAAATAAGTGCTATGCCACAAAGAATAAGACAAGTTAAAGGCATACTAGATTTAGGACCTCTTCCTGCTTACAAATGAGCTCCAAGGGACCTATCTGCCATCCACTCAAAACAGGAGAAAGTTGAGGAAGGGAATAGGGATACTCGTGCTCATATCACACCTGAATCCCAGGAGTGGTTTGTTGCAGCAGATGATTGTTTTACAGTGATTCAGGGGAATCAGTCAGAAGAAGAGATGTTGATTGATGAGGGGAAAAAAAGAATAAGAAACTGAGGAAAAGAGACTGGTAGGCAGACAAAGGACAACATGACATAACAGATTAATGAGAAAGGGAAAAATCTGTTACTCAAGACAACAACAAAGAGACCCCTATACTCAGGGCTGCCAGAATGTGCATTCAGGGAATTGAAACTGAAATTCACCATGGAAACATGTATCATACCACTGCAGTTCTGGTTTGAAGATGCTTTTGCAGCAGCATATCATGACCAAAACTCAAAGGCCCCACTATCAGGAGGGTCTAGTGGCATCCATCACCAGATGATCCTACAGGAAATGGTACAGCACACTAAAAGCTAGTTGGTGTATATCCCAGACATTAAAGTAAAGAATTGCAGTGTCCTCGCTGAAACATTTCAGTCCTTCTTTTTAGTTTTCAGTAGGGGTTTCTTTAAGTTCATAGGCATTCTTGGAGTAAAGTAAACTGTTCTGTCAAGACACTTGTTGGCAGCAAAGCCATGCCATACATTTATTACTGTGGGTGCAGAAATACATCACGTATTCCATAGCTCATTATGCAAGTTAGAATATGTAATCTAACACATGAGAATGGATGGCCAGATAATAGTCTACATGCCCCCCCCCCATGGCCATCACCTTGACAAACCTCTTCCATGACAGGGAAGGTCCAGGTCAGCTTGTCTGGCCCCAGCATCTCCATCTCACCAGCTGTGCAGGAGAGTGGGCGGAGCTATAAAGAAGTGTCAAATTCAACCACAAAGGACTCTGCGTCCTGCACTTTAAACATCATTCTTCCACATGTTCTGGGACAGGGCTCCAAGGGATCATGGGGGGAGTGATCCAGCCCTTCCCCACCAGACACTGCCTTGATAAGCCCCTTCTATGACCAGGAAGGTCTGGCCAGCTCTCTCACCCCTAGTCTCTCCAACATGCCAATTGATTGGCTGTGCAGGAGAGTGGGGGGAGCTACAAAGAAGCATCAAATTCAAACATAAAGGACTCTGCCTCCAACATGTTTGGTGCCATTCCTCCACATCTGCTGTGACCAGTGCTGCAGGCGGTTATGAGGTAAGAGTTATCCAGCTTTCCTCCCCTCCAGTGGACTCCATCTTGATGAGCCTCTTCCATGATCAGGAAGGTTTTGGTCAGCTCCTCTGCCTGCACTGCAGCCTCTCCACCCGCCAGTTGTGTGGCCATGCAGGAGAGTGGGCAGAGCTACAAAGAAGTGCCATATTCAAACTCAAAGGACTATGTCTGTGGCACATTTGGTGCCATTTCTCCATGTCTATAGGGACCAGTGGTGCAAGGGGTCATGAGGGATGAGTGATCCAGCTCCCCCAGTGGATGCCACCTCAATGAGCCTCTTCCCAGAACAGGAAGGTCTGGGTCAGTTCTTCAGCCTTTAATCTCTCCATCCCATGAATCAGGCATGCAGGAGAGTGAATGGATCTACAATCAACACTCATCTCTGTTCTCACTTTAGTGGTTCTCCATGCTGTGATCCACAGTGCTAATGACTGCAGCACAAAGGGAACCTAAATGGGTATCAGCGCAAAGGGCTTCTACTGTGGGTATCAATGCAGAGGGCATCTAAAGTGGGCATCAGTGAAAAGGACTTCTACCTTGGGCATCAGCTGTGGGAGGCAGCCAGTGGCCGCCCATGCCGCCCTAATAGTAAGCACCATGGGAACTGTAAGTAAGGATTGCACTGTCATATACCCAGTCTTGTAGACGGTAGTGCTTAAGGAGCTTGTAGAACCCCTGATTTTTCTGCCTTGAATGTAGCATTACTTTGCTGGTTTGCAATACTTTATGTGTATGTGAATTCCCTATGGTTTGACATAAGTTCCCGATTGCATCCTATATGGGTGGCCCCTATGTTTGGAACTGTATACAGACCTGATAGTACTCTATCTGTATGAACCTAATCTGGGCAGTCCTTATATAGTGGTACCTGTGGTACAACTAGTTGCCTTGAGATTTATTATCTCTTCTGCTATATCCCATTTTGGTGACTCTTATTACTGGCTTATATCACAGACCTGGTTATGTCTGTACCTTGCTGTTCCTTTACAAGGTAGTCCCTATACTGTGGTTTGCTGTTTAACTTGCACATAAAGAATCCCCTATATTGGCATAACTTGTGTACTATACATCCCCCCCCCCTTTTAGAATCATCAGTTAATGTACCATGTTGTTTGAGTAAATGCTCCTTGATGGTACTTTTCTGCAAGTTTGGTATACTTAGTTTTTAATTAACATAGTGGGTCTGCTGTCCTGGGCATTCTTTGTTGCTTGCATTATTACCTGTGGGCTTCTGGTGTATGACTCAATGTCTTTCATGTATCCTCACTGCTTAGTGCAGCTCATCATACTTATTTTTATGTGTCCAATAGCCTCAGAAGGGTCTGAACACCCAGTATCTCCTCCCCCCAAATTCTACTTAGGATATCTCTTTATCTAAATAGACTCCTTTGAGGATGCTGCCCAATAATCAGGCACCTGAGATCCTGTTCTATAATTCTTTTGGCCCCATTTCTACTGCTTCCCATGGGGGATGTTGAGTTGAATCTCGGCCCTATGTTCGCACCACCAATTTTAATCTCCCCCACAGAGTATCAAGGGACTTAAACATGTCTATCAGGCAGTTTGATCCTAATCTTGATGAGCTAACAGCTTTGGTCAATAACTTTAAAGGAAAACACTGGAAAAGACACAGCTTTTCCCCAGACACTACATAAACTCTCAGTTAGTGCTTTCATACAGTAACAACTTTTTTAATGATTTAAAGCAGCTACCCACAATGTTCACTTTCTGTTGCTGGCAGCCACCATCTCATGAGCAGCAGTGGGATTCCTGTACTCGCTGTATGATAATATGCCTGCTTAACCTCTGCTATTGGTTGCCAGGGCATATTACCATAAAGTAAGCCCAGGAAGCTCTCTGTGGCTCATGAGATGGTGGCTGCCAGCAATAGAAAATGAAAGTTGAAGGCCACTAAATCACTACAAAATCAATTAGAGGTAATTTTTGAAAAAGATTTTACTGTCTGAAAGCATTAATCAAGCATTTTTATAGCGCCGGGATAAAGCTGTGCCTTTTCCAGTGTTTCCCTTTAAAGCTGATGTTTTAGGGATCTCCGAAACATGGCTAAAGTCATCCATGCCAGATAATCTATGTGCCGTAACTCGGTATTACTACGTATAGTACAATCCGGCAACTTCAAAGAGTGGAGGTTGTACGATTTTCTGTGTATTTATCCCCCTCCAAGAAGCCAAAATGCACTCCCATCTTTGGTCAGTGTGTTGCTGGCTCCCTTGTTAAAAACAATTAATTTATCATTTTCAGAGACTTTAATATTAGCTACAACAATAAAAGTGTTGAACTGTTCCACAGCAAGCCCCATCAAATGCAGATCATCTCTGAACCAACCAGGCTCTCAAAAATGGTAGCTGCACCACCTTAATAGATTGAATACCAACACCTAGAGTGGATAGAATAAACTGTTTAGGGGTGCTTCCAGATGGCATCAGTGTGGTGACTAAATCTCCTATGGTTCCCCCAGACTTATTCATTTTGGGATATCTCTAATCTTGAACCCATCCCACTTAGACAAGAGATATTCCATCTAGATTGGTCTTATCTGTAGGCCACCACTGACATTAATCTTTCAGTCTCTCACTTTAATTCAGTGCTTACTGGCATCCAAGATAAGTTGGTTCCCCTAACAAGGAGAAGGATACGAAGCCCTGTTACTAAATGGTTGGACTGCACCCACCTGTCTTTGATCATAACTAGAATAAATGGAGGCAGAAATTCAAGGCCTCCTCATCTACATCTAACTGGCTTAAGTATAGGAGATGCACATCAGAGGGTTCCTCCTGTCTCACACTGGCCTTCAGGCCATAGGCGGAGGAGCGGTTCAAAAACTGGTGGGGGGGTCAAAATGAATAATATGATAGTTTCATGGTCTTGGAAGACATGTTATTAAAGGATACCTAAACAACATTTTGACAACAAACTATTCAAAAATCTGACCTCAAACAGGACTAAAGGAAAGGCTGCAGAATTTGTTAATGCTAAAACTACATTTATATAAGTTACCTAAATGTGGTTCCAAAACATTTGAAAAATGTGTAAACTCAGCCTTCCAATTTCAAAAAAACAGCCTTACCTGCTTTTAAAATGGCCAACAAATGTGTTAAATGATGACATCATCGGAGCCAAAGTCAGAGAGCTATATGGCTCTCTATAGGGCTAACTAGTTCTTTTTTCCACTTGTATAGAATTGTTTCACCAAAATTGTCAAAACCATGTGCATTATTTATAACAATACACATGTTAGGCTATGGTTCTGTTCATTTTGTTTACTTTAACATGCTGAAATTGTGTTTTAATCCAACCGACTTTCTCTCTTTGGCAAACCACAGTGCAGTACAAATCTTGAATAACCTGGTGGTCTAGTGGTTATGGCAGATCCAGGATGCTACAATGGGGGGTTGGGAGTGTGTGCATACTAGATATGCACTTTTTAACATTTTTATGAAACCTTTATATTTTCTGCTACTATGCTTTTCTAGTATGTTTTTGACTGAAACTACAAATGCAATCCATAATTTGAATGTAAACATTTGTACAATCAATAAATCAGACTTCTTCAACAAAGTGAAATGCAGCAGCAGCAATCGAGTACTTTACAATGGGGGGGTTACAGCCACACCCTTCACCACCCCATAGATCCACCACTTGTTTGTAGCAAAGTTCTTCTGTAGTCCAATGCCAGAGTTCATACTTTTTTGGAACTCAAAAATATACATGCCTTGTCTTCTCTTCTTTATCCATGGGAAATAATAATAATAAGAATCAGTATTTATATAGTACTTTCATACACACTGTATCCCAAAGTGCTTTACAAGCAATGCTAGACTGGTAGTGAAGTGACTGAATGTGTAGTGGCAACCATTTCACACTTTAATACCCACACACAGCCTTGGACAACTGCATGAACTGAATTTATGGGAAGGAGAATGTTGGCCAGGACAATAGGGTCAGGTAGTGATCATGGTGCTAGCAGCCCCATATCATATGTCTCACAGTGATCTGTTCATATTTTTCCCCTTCTGTCTTCTCCCTTCCCTGAATATAGCAGTACCTTGCAGGAGTGGCCTTCTCAGTCCCCCTCTGGTATTCATTCTCACTACTTCTCCCCACACCAAAAACTGGTGAGCTCATCACCCTTGTGCATTATGAATGTAGGTAGTATAGTCCCCAGGTTTTTTGACATATCAAAATTAACAAATCTTTCCAGTAAGTCAGGTTGATAGCAGCCGGGAACGAGGGGAATTATAGGCTTTCCTATCCTTAAAAGATCTAGGCTACAGTACCTTTGATTAGGCACTATTAAATGATGGGTGTGCACATCATTATGCATATCATTTAATAGTGCCTAATCTTAGGTGGATTAGATCATATATGGGTAGGAATGCCTATGTTTCCCCATGTGCCCTGCTACTATCAGCCTGGCTTACCAGAATATCATGTTTATTATTAATATGTAAAAATGACACAGGCGACTGTACTAACCACATTCATGATATAGAAGGGTAGTGATCTCACCAGTTTTTGGTGTGCGGAGCAGAAGAGAAGAATGAATGCCAGAGAGGGACTGAAAAAGCCATTCCAGCAGGGTACAGCTATATTACGGTTAGGAGAAGACAGAAAGGGGGATGTTTAGCAGATCATTGTGAGATTTGAAATGTAGGGCTGCAAGCACCATTATCACTACCTGACTGTGAATGAGGGCAGCCAGCAATGGCAACTACTCAGTGGCAGGGCTGCACTGAAAGAGTTACTTGAATTCAGTGTAGGGAGATTACCCTCAGATAGGAGGGGAGTGTTGACGTTTGTTAGAACAGTATTGTGGGAGCTGTGTATAGATCATTCAAGATTTAGAAGGGTGGTAGCTAACCAGCTCGCATTGTGGAGTAGGGCACTAAAAAGTACTGAAGAAGATTTGCAGGGAACCGTCCTGTGGGGTTCTGCAGATCACTGGTAAAGGAGTAGACTGATACTGGAAGTCTGGTGGATTTGCTCAAGGCATTAGTATGAATCTCCTGCTAATAATATTGCAATCCATAGTAAGCACAGCCCTTATGGGGGCATCAATAGCAGTTTTTATAGTGAGTCCTGAGGTTTATTTCTTGGCCCTCCATGAAGACCCAATTATTGGTTAATGAGGTGGGACAAAAACACAACAGGGGAACTGTACAAACTGCCTTCACTGTGCAGAAGGGTGGTGATCCACTCAATGTTTACTGTGGGAGCAGAAGTCAAACATTGAAAAAGTGGACTTAAGCGTGATTTGGGAGGTATTTTTTAACAGTGCCAGCTGATGATCCATATCGGTGTAGATATGCACAACTCTCTGAGGTATACAATTACAGTCTGAGGTGTGATAATTGTCTTTATGAGATTGCAAACTCATATGCAGCTCCAGGCAGTACTAAGGACATGGTATGGATGGTGGGGTCTTCAACAGAAGCCAGGCTAGATGCAGGGGGTTCACTTGGAAAAAAGATACAAGAGATGCTTTTCTGGTGGATTAACAAGAATGCATGAGCTTTGGAATTGGACCAGACTGGTACTTCACTGTGTGACCCTGAGCAAGTCACTTAACTTTCTTGTGCTGCCAGGCCACATCTGTAAACAAGGTTTCAGCATAGTGTGTCTTTCCTGGTTAACAAAAAAAAAATTTAGGGCATCACATAACCACTAGATCATCAGGTATTTGAAGTGTTGTACTGTTCTGCAGTTTGCCAAAGAGAAAGTCAGCTAGGCTGCAAAACATTTTCAGCAAGTTAAATTAAACAAAATGAACAATATCATAGCCTAACACGTGTACTGATCAAAATAATCCATATGTTAACACATGGTGTTGATCATTCTGGTAAAACAATTCAAAACAAAAAGGGAAAGAACTAGTCAGCCTATAGGAATCTATATTGGTCTCTGGCTATGGCTCCAATGATGTCATCATGACTCATCACTTAACACAGTTGGCAGACATCTTAGGGAGAAGACAAGGCTGTTTTTGTAAGTGAAAGGCTGATGTTTACATTTTCCAAAAGCTATGAAACTGCATTTATGTTATTTACAATAAATGCAGTTTTAGCATAAATGTAAACAGTAGCCTTTACTTTATCTCGCAATGAAGCCAGATTTTGGAGTTTGCAGTTTTAAAAAACTGCTTGTAAAGGTATCCTTTAATACTGTGGGACGGTGACACTACTATCAATGGTTCATGGTATACCACTATTTTCTGGTCTTTTAACCAGTTCAGAGGACTGTTTTTTCATCTGTACTGTCTCTCCCTGAATATAGTAATAAGAAATATGTACCTTATTTTGCCAGGCTTGTAACTTCTGTATATGAGCTGAGTGGTCATAGAGTGCTGCAGCTGCAGCCCTGCCCCTAAAATATGTTTAAAGATGACACAAACTAGGAAAGGGGTTTGCAGGTGCTCTATGTAAAAACAGTATTATTTATTTATTTATTAAAAATTTGGTAAACAGGGAAAGGCACACTGAGCCGAGGCTCATTTCAAGATGTGACCCAGGAGAAAGGGGATACAGAGGGAAATACATAGAGTACAAGTACTATCTGAACAAGCAAAAACAATACAGAGTCAAATACAATTTAAGGTCAGCTAACAGAGGAAACTGAATACTGTTACAGAACATTAGATCAGCCCTATGTAGTACATTGTAGCATACAAAATATAAGATGTATCAACTGATGCAGGCTGCATGTGATTTGTAAAACAGGGACAGTGAATGAATAGTTGGCAGAGGTGAGGGGGGAGAAGCTGGTGTTAAGGGTGGGGAGGAAAGAACACTGGGTGGGGGAGTTGTCTGAGTTGAGCTTTGAAAGAGAAGAGAGAAGGGGATAGGTGAAGATCAGAGAAGAGCTAATTCCAGAGGAAAGGAATGCGATAGGAGAAGGATGACTGACCGACAGCTGAGTGTGGATGCGGAAGAGAGAAAGAGCATTTGTCCCTATTTTGGAGGGAGTAAGTTGAGGGATTAACTGGTGAGAGGAGGGAGAAAAGATAGGGTGGCAGACTCCCAAACCAGTATTTTGCAATGAATGAGACACACTGGACCATTCTCCTATGGGGTAGTGATGAGAAAGAGAGGCTGGAGTACAGTCGACAGTGGTGAGTGAGGGGTGGTGCAACAGTGGCGAAACAACAGAAAAAGTTAAGGAGTGTGTCGAGCCTAAAGAGGTTTGTGGCTGGGGCAGAGCTATAGACCACATCCGCATTGTCTATGACTGGAAGAATCATTTTGGAAACCAGTACTCGACAGGTAGGGACAGGAAGACTGTCCTTGGGATGATAGAGGATAGCCAGTTTAGGTTGGAGTTTTGTGCACATGGACTCAAAGTGAGAGGAGAAGTCGAGGTGGCTGTCAAGCCAAGTGCCTAAGTATTTGAAGGTGGAGACCTTAGTATGGTAGGAGCCATCCAGGGTGGAGAAAGCAGGGGAGGACTGGAGTGTTGCCAATTTCTGTCTAGTTTTAAATGTCATGGTGACTGTTTTCTGTGTGTTTAGTTTTAGTTTGTTTTCCTGAAACCATCTCTGAACTCTATCAAAATCCTCCTGGAGAGGTGAATGCATATTGATAGTGGAGGAGCCATAGGTGAAAATGATAGTATCGACAGTGTACATGAGGATGTGTGAGGAAAGGCAGAGTGAAGGAAGGTCATTAATAAAGAGGGGAGAAAAGGATGGGGCTAAGTATGAAGTCTTGTGGAACTCCAGTGAGGATAGGTGGGAAGGAAAGGCTTTCACCAACTTGGACTGCTTCTTTCTGTCCTGTAGGTATGAGCTGAACCATTGAACAGCAGGGGCTGCCAGGCCAGCAGACTGAGTTTTTTTTAAGTAGTAAGGGGTGGGAAATGGAATCAAAGGTCTTAGCCAGGTCAATGAAAAAAATCTGCTGTTATATGACCTTTGTCCATGGCCGTGAAAATTGCATCAGTGGCTCGCAGCAGGGAGGAGGTAGTTTTAGTGCTGTTTTCTGAAACCAGCCTGGACTGGGGAGAGAGTGCAATTTGAGGAAAACAATTTGGATAACCTAGTGTGGATTAATGACTCGAGAAGTTTGGTGAGTGAAGGAAGGAGAGAGATGGGTCGATAGTTACTGGGAGAGGATGGGTCACCCCCTTTATGGAGAGGCAGAACTATGGCAAGTTTCCAGGCTTGCAGGACTGAGGCAGTATGAAGTGAGAAGTTTAGAGTGTGAGCTAGTGGGGGAGGCTATAGCAGGAGTGGAGATTTGGAGACGTCTGGGGTGGAGACCATCTGGGCTTGTTTTGGTCAGATTTAGAGAGATAAGGGCATTGTAGATTTCTTCAGTGGAAATTTCGGGGAAGCAGAAACCTGCAGAAGGGGAAGGGCTGGAGGGGGAGAGGGAAGGATGAGCAGAGGGAAGGGGGTTGGTGGAAGAGGGGGTGGGGTGGTCAGGGTGGTCTGGGAGTGCGCAGGTGGAGAAGAATGTGTTAAATAATTCTGCAACAGCGGAGGGGTCAGAGATAGAAGAGCCATTGACATTGACGTGTGGGGGGTCTGGTGAGCGGGAGGATTGAGGAGTGAGGAGTGAGTGTATAACTTTCCAGAAGGAAGCTGGAGAGTTGTGATTCAGTTGTAAGTGTGATTTGAAGTATTTGCCTTGGCAAGATGGATAGCTTTAGTGCACTTGTTTCTAAGGGTTCTATAAGACAACTGGTCAGTCTGGGATTGGGAGGATTTGTAAGTTGCCCAGGCTTAGTCCCTAACTTTACATTGTGTTACTAGTTCAGCATTTCTTCAGGGGGAGATGGAGACATTTTATTCTGGATTTATTTACTGGGGCAATTGAATTCCAGATGCTGGTGAATGTCCTGGAGAAAGCAAGGAGGGCAGAATCAACATCTGGGGCTGAGAATATAGGCTGCCAGCTTGCATAGGAGAGGTCCTAAAGGAGGGCTGTTGTGTCGAGGGTATGAAGAGGACAAGACCAAATGTATTTAGGAGAAGACTGAGGAGTGCTTATCTTCCTTACGCACTACGTGATGCTGTGATCACTAAGAGCATCTGGAAGGATGCCTGTAGAAGAGATGCAGTGGGGGTGAGAGGTGAGCACCCAGTCAAGGAGTGAGTGATTCTGGGAGTGGGGGTTGATGCATATGGGTTCATTGATCAGCTGTGTGAGGTTAAGAGACTATCTTGAGGAGGGTGGGCTTAGAAGAGGGGGACAGCCAGTCCAGGTTGAAATCCCTGAGGAGCATGAGTTCACCTCCCAGTGCATGGGTGGAAATGGAGGATATGAGAGAGAACAGAGACTCTTGGGAGGTTTGGGGAGGGGCATAAAATGCAGCAGTGTAGATTGGGATTGAAGAGGAAAGGGATAGGATGGCAACTATAAATTCATGGGAGGAAGGGCAGGATTCTCAAAGGGAGATGGTGCAGGAAAGAGACTGCCTGATGTACAGGGCTACACAGGGTATTAACAGGATTGGTGGGGTTGGGGGAGCTCTCTAAACCCAGTTGCATTATTTTTATTGGCAGTTCTACATCTATGGGGTTAAATATAGACCCATACATATAGAACTTCCAGCAAAAGTATTGCAACTACATTTAAGGAGTCCCCCTCCCCATATATCCTATTAATATCTACATAGAGCACCTGCAGCCTTTTCCTTACTGTGTATCCTCATTAAGCTTATTTTCAGGGCAGGGCTACTGCAGCACTCAACAGCCACTTGGTATTAACACAGAAGTTACAAGTCAGGGACCGTACGGTACATATTTCTTTTAAAGCTAGCTCTTCGAGCATCTGGCTCGTTGGTACGAGTTGCATGCCTAGAGTATGTCAGCTGCTATTTGAGATACTGTACACACATGACCCCACCCCCACACAGAATCCCAGAACATCTACAGATTATGTCTTCCTGCATTCACTACTGGACTCTGTGTTCTTACTGACCAGATCAAATCTAAAGTGAGGTTTTAGTGACATCAATGGTCATACCAGCAATATACAAAGGATTCTAAGCAAAAAAAACAGTCTTTCAAGTGTCTTGCAGTGTTATTTTTTTCTACAGAATATACGCTTCCCCTTGTCTTCCTAACAAAGATGAATTTATAAACAAAATTAGTGCCCTGTATCCCCACCATCCCCCTCACACACAAAAATATCTGATTTATCCAACCTTCTGTCATAACTGGAGAATGATGGGTCTAAGAAATAACTTAGGGTGTGGTGCTCATGCTTCTCTTTAAACATAACCACAACTTATCCTTAGGTTAAGTTTTTACATTTTCTTTTCTTTCTTTATAACCCTAATCCTCACTTCTACATTAGTAGGTATAGGGTTGCAAAAGCTGTAGGGTGGTTACTTCCAGATCTGTTTGTTTTTTCCAGTCATTCCAGGAATCAGGAAGCCTCACCCCAGACACCATTACTTCTATACTTACCACAGTTCACCAGTTATGCTGCAACCAGCATGGTTACAATTCTATAGCTATGCAATGCATTAACAAGCACAACATTTTATGTGGGTCAAAATTGAAAACTGTGTGGCACTTGCCCCAATCCCCCACCCTGAAATGAATACTGCAGCCTTTCTTCATTTTGAGACTGCTTTAGGCTACAATTCCTGCACTGAGTTAGCAGAATAGCTTAGAGGTCAGAGTAAGGAGCTGTGAACAAGTTGTCTTTAAAGCTTTCAATAACACAGACCTATGAGAATGTTTGAACCTAAAAGAAGAGTAACTGAAAGAGAGTTTAGGGGACATCACATGAAACTGTGTGAAGAAAGATTTAGGGGGAACAACAGGAGGCAGTAGTTTAACCAGAGGGTGGTCACAGAGTGGAATGATCTGCCAGCTGAGATGGTACAGAGTAAATATATGGATCAGATCAAAAGATCCCTAGATGGACATATGAAGGAAAGGAATAGATTGGGGTTTTTCTGGGATTCTAGGGACAAACCTACAAGTCTTTATGGCGAACAGCTTATGACTTGTATTTTCCTATGAATCCTATAAAGTTTGGTATATACAGCAGACCTAAGCTTGATTTCCATAGCCTCCACATGCATACTGTGTGACCCTGAGCAAATTGTTCCCATGTAGCACCTGAAGACAGGTCTTGAACCTAGTGGGCCTTACCCAGTTACCAAATAAAAATAAATAATGAAATAAAAGGAGCATCCCATAGACTTTCATCACTGTTCTCAAATACGCTGTTTTTGAACACTCATTAACATAATTTCTGGTGACTAAAACAAACTAGCATGCAGCAGACAGTGCTCCGTGACTTTATAGGACAATGACTGTAGTAAAACCAGAACCACCTTGTAAATAAGCATCGCTCAATGAAGCCTTTTCCAGGTAAAACACACAGACACACACAAATATACACTCACTCACTCTGCTAGTTACATACTTTCTGAGCACACACACACACTTTGGTGTCCATTTTCAGGGAGGCAATTAAGCACTTAGCAATTTATAGCTCTTGTCACATTCCATTCCTAGGGAAAGGCTGATTTACAGTATACACAGCTAGGATTTCAGACTTTTTTTTTAATTTCTGAATAATACCAATTCGACCCTATGTATTTAAAGTGAGTTTGCAAAGTCTGTTACTGTCTGATGAAGAAAGCCTAAATTTTTAAATCTGTTAAATCTTAAATTTGTTTTTGTCCCATGACAGAAGGATACAGTACAATTCAGTGAGCTCTTCTGACCTTGGCTCTTGCTGACTTCCAATGAATGTGTGTGATGTGTGCCAGACTGAAGACAACACACAGACTTAAAATAACAGGATAGAAAATCCTGTATCAGACGTGGGGGGGGGGGTCAAAATGTATGTACATTCCTACCCTTACTTTTGAAAGTGAGGGGTTGGCTGACCCCTCTGACCCCCCAGCTCCGCCACCTATGCTTCAGGCCTATTACAGTCACTGGGGCCAGTTTTGAACAGAGCCAGAACCATGAAGGAGGGTGAAAACCGACACCCACAGCAACCAGTAGATACTGCAGTTCATCAAGTATTTTCAAATTTATTTGACTTATTTAATATGTTCCACTCTTCACTACCACATCAAAAAATCCCAAATCTTTCACTCTAACCATTTGAGCTAAAGAGTTTCAGATGCTGAGCTATTGAATTCAGAGACATATTCCATTTTTCTTAAAGCACCATCATTCTCACATCCTCGGCAGCACTTTCAAACAGATGCCATAAGTAGCGAGTCTGTTTGTTCTAACATCACCGCCTCCATAAGTAACTCCACGCTGGCAGTAATGTGATCATGTAATGATGCACACGCACTAGTATAGCTCAGTGACATCATGTGCGATGAACTAGAGCAGCCCAAAATAGCATTCAGGCCACTTGCCACAGTGTAACTGAAAGGTGTGCTTCTACCAGTGGGTCCTCCAAATAGAAGGACACACCTCCTAGGAAATCACAAGCCAAGGTACCACCAAAATAATCAATATATTTCTATTGGTTCAATTAATTTTAAACAGGTTTCAGTGGTACATTGAGTTGCGATTTCCTAAGTGGTGTGCGTTCCTGTTTGGAGAACCCAGAGTACATCTCTGAATTCAAGTGTGAAACATTTGACACTCCTTGCAAACAACTATAGTTTGAGAACTCTCCAGGGCTCACAGCTCAGACGCCTCAGGAAACCGTGGCCACCGGGCAGTCAGTGCTTCCGAAGCCGCCGCCCGAGACCACTTGCTCAAACTACACTCCCTGAGAGCCGAGAACCCTCCAGGGCTCACAGCTCAGATGCAGCAGGAAACCACAGCCACCGGGCAGTCGGCGCTTCCGAAGCCACCACCCGAGACCACTTGCTCGGACTACGCTCCCTGAGAACTGAGAACCCTCCAGGGCTCACAGCTCAAACGTCACAGGAAACCACAGCCACCGGGTGGTCGGTGCTTCTGAAGCTGCCGCCCGAGACCACTTGCAAACTAGGGGTGGTGGAGTCACCATCTACATCAAGGACAAATACACAGTCTCCACTCTTGACTCATCTTCGCTTGCCAACGCATATGAATGCATGCCCTTAAAAATTGAAATTACCCCTGTGACAGCCATCTGTATCATCGGTTGCTACTGCTACAGACCACCATCTGCTGGACCGCAGATTCTGACTCACCTTTCATCTATTATGGACACTAGTAATCTTGAAACTATTATACTTGGAGACCTTAACTATGACTGGCTGTCCAGTGCTTCGCTACCTCTCAAATCCTTCCGTGATTCCCATGGACTTTCACAACTCATTGATGAACCAACACACATTAATAAGAAAAACCCATCAAGCAGTACCATCTTAGATGTCTTACTAGTAAATAAACCGTACTTCTTCTCCCATGCTGGCATCTTCCACACCGATGTTAGCAACCACTGTGTCATAGCTGGTGTGAGAACAAACCCTATGCCTAAATCCACTTCGAAATTCTCTACTAAAATATCAAAACGGAAGTCTGACCCAGTGGCCTATATCAATGATCTAAAGGCCTCCCTGCTCTGGCAGAGTTTTTTCCTCGCTAAATCAGTAAACAAAGCATATGCCATCTTCCAGAAAATTTTAACAAATGCCCTCAATATCCACGCTCCTCTGGTCAAAACCCGCATAAAGTCTAGAACGTTCATTGCAGACCTTAAATCCGCATTAGTAAAAAAGGACAAGCTTTGGAAAAATGCTCGCAAATCACAACTTGCCAAAGACTGGTGTCTTTTCAGAACTGCCAGAAACTCGTGCACAACGTTGATCAGAGAGGCCAAGTCTAATTTCTACTGCACAGAGCTAGACTCCACCTCAAAATGCCCAACCAAAATCTGGGCCACAATAAAATACCTTTCTGGTTATATGACAGGAAATGCGCTCCCCTCAAAAATCTCCTCGAACAATGTCATTATCAGCGATAAAAAGGAAATACTACAAGCCTTCAACAATTATTTTGCCTCAGCTGGACTAGCATTCGACAACTTGCCTGCTTACAGCCTGCACTCTCAGATGGCTGTATTGCCTTCTGAGCCTAATTTAGCAAACGCCGCTTTTTCCTTCTCACCTACCACCCTGAAAGAGGTTGAAGACCTTCTCCTTCATTTAGATATTAAGAAATGCACTGGCACAGATTCTCTGGACCCCTACTACCCAAAGATTGCATGGCATGTCCTGGCTGTTCCTATTACTCATCTATTTAATCTGTCACTATCACAGGGGTCTCTCCCTAATTTATGGAAAACTGCTCACATCATCCCACTATTTAAATCGGGGGATCCCTGTGACCTAAATAATTACAGGCCAATTTCGCTACTCCCCATTCTGTCAAAACTTCTAGAAAAAAATAGTTAATGCCCAGCTAAGAGCCTTCCTGGAAAACACAAACTTCCTAAATCCTATACAGTCAGGTTTCCAAACTAACCATAGTACGGTTATGGAGTTGGCCAAGGTAACAAATGATTGGCAATATGACCTAGAAAACAAAAAGTTCATCTGCGCTGTCTTCCTGGACCTCAGCAAGGCATTCGACACTGTCGACCAGTGCCTACTTCTTTCTTCATTAAAAGCCTTAGGTCTAGACACCATTTCTATGGGCTGGTTCCAGGACTACTTAACGGATAGCTATCAGCAGATCAAGGCAGAAGGGGAGCTCTCCTCCCCAAAACCGCTATTAAGAGGTGTCCCACAAGGTTCCATCCTGGGACCATTACTATTCACTATATGTATTAACAGTATCAATCTTGGCATTAAGAAGGCCAACATTCACCTGTTTGCAGATGACACAGTACTCTACCTAAACCGGAAAACACCTGATGCCGCCTGTAAAGATCTACAACTTGACTTTAATATCCTACAATACCAGCTTCTCAGTAAAAAGCTGCTCCTCAATGCCAAGAAAACTAAGGCAATGATACTCTCACCTGGCAAACATCTGGCTCACCCTGCTACTATTGGCACTCTACCCCCCACTACTACCTTATTGGGAGAAAACTTGGAGTTTGTCACCAAGTTTAAATACCCGGGGGTCTGGCTAGACCACAAGCTCTCCTTCATGGAACACTTGGAGGATACGGTGAAAAAACTTAGGCAGAGACTGGGGCTTTTCTACCAGATAAACCGCCTTCTGACTACAGAGGCAAAAAGTCAGGTAGTCCAGTCCACATTCATCTCCTTAATTGATTATTCTGAATTCATCTATAGTCATTGCAACGCCTCATACCTGGGTAAACTTAACATCTTATATCACAGAGCACTGCGTTTCATTACCGGCCTCTCCTCCTCCACCCACCACTGCTCCTTATACGCTGCAGTGGGGTGGACCTCTCTACAATACAGATGCAATAGAAATGCTGCCGTATGGACATTTAAAGCAGTTACAGGTAAATAGGGCCCCAATTTTTCTGCGGCACATTGGAGCAAAGTTCTGTGGCAGGGTTCTCATTTGCCGCAGAACTTCTGCGGCACTCAACACCAATTTCTGCATGAATTCTGCTGCATTTTTTTTTTATATAATTTTTCCTTTTTTTTTTTGCCATATCTGACACAATGCACGCTCGTAACACAGTCATTTTATGGGCATTTGTCACCAAATTTTCAACATAGCCAGTTTAAGACCTCTGCTCATGAACAGTATCACTGTGATTTTCTTAATCTGTCCCAAACATTGATTTCACACACCGACCGCACCATTGTGAGCTACATATGCAAAAACATATTTCGGGTGAGATGAGAAAAATGACAGTAGTACTGTTCAGAAGGAGGTGTGGTAAAATGGCAATACTAAAAATCTGGAGTGAAAATATTAAAAATGCTCGAAGTTACATGCGTGCGTAGGAACTGCGCAACGCACGCTCGTAAAACAGTCATTTTGGGGAATATTTTCACCAAATTTTCAACATAGAGTTTTTGGGAGCCTACCTCATGAACTGTGACACTGTCATTTCATTAATCATTCCGGAAAGGTGGTTCCACGCAGTGCCTGCAGAACCACCTTTCGGGACTGATTAACGAAATAACAGTGTCACAGTTCATGAGGTGGGGCCCCAAAAACCCCATGTTGAAAATTTGGTGAAAAAATTCCAAGAAATGGCTGAGATATGCACTAAAGTTGAAAAAAAACATTTATGCCATTACACAGATAAAACCGGCATTCCTTCAGTTCGCGGTCGGCTTTGAAGAGTGCAGACATGTTCCCGCTCCACAGAAGATTATCGTGCTGGGCTCTGGAGGTAAGTATGAGTTGAGGTGGGGGTGAGGTGGGGTTGTGGGGAGGTGGATATGCAGAGGGTGGGTGCGGGTTGGGGGAGGGGCAAAAGAATCAACGAGGGAAGGTTTATTTTGTTTCAGGTTTTTTTTCAGACTCAATAAGGGACCAGCATGGTACCAGGCAGTTGGGGGGGAACATGAAGCCGATGGGGGATTGGGCACCCCCATCAGCAAAGGAAGCTTTTGCCACACTGGGGTGGGCTCCCAGCATGCACCAGGCAGCTTGGGGGGGACAGTGAAGCCCACGGGGGATTGGGCACCCCCATCGGCAAAGGAAGCTTTGCCACACTGGGGTGGGCTCCCAGCATGACACCAGGCAGCTTGGGAGGGCAGTGAAGCCGACAGGGGATTGGGCACCCCATCGGCAAAGAAAGCTTTTGCCATGCTGGGGTGGGCTCCCAGCATAGCACCAGACAGCTTGGGGGAGGGACAGTGAAGTCAACGGGGGATTGGATACCCCCATTGGCAAAAGACGTTGTTCCACGGGCGGACGCGAATTCCGTGGATGATGGCAAATGCCACAGATATTTCCGCGGTTTGCCGCACCCGCGGAATCGCAGAAAACTCTGGGCTCTGCCGGTAAATTACCACAGTATATCTTTGATCTACTGATTCTAAGCGGGCTCTGAAACTATGCCCTTAGGAGCTGCTCTCTAATTGCTCTGAGGATTCCAAGGATCTGCACGCATTTTGGGAGAGCGGCCATAGGCTTCTCACTGCCAACTCTCTGGAATAAGCTACAGAAATCCTTGAAATTAAGATCCCCAGTTAGTCTCGCAGTGTTCAAGACTTTACGTGCAAAAACAATCACAGAAGTATGCCACTGTTTCAACCGCCTATAAACTGCTCCCTCTCTGCGTAATATCATCTGCTGCCTTCCTCTTGTACACTATAAAACACTACATCTCAGAAACCCTATACCCTCCTCACCCTTGCCCTGCCATTCCTTCCATCTCCCAAGCCTCCCAATCCCTTGCTCTGACTACGTTCCCTGAGAGCCTATGACACCACAGGTCTCTCAGCTCAATCGCCGCAGGAAACCGTGGCCACCCTGCAGTCGGCACCCCTGAAGCCGCCACCCAAGACCACTTGATTGGACTATGCACCCTGAGAGCTGAGAATCCTCCAGGACCCTCAGCTTGAAAGCTGCAGGCAACCGCGGTCACTAGGCGGTCGGCGCTATGAAGCCACCGCCCGTGTCCATTTGATCAGACTCCACTCCCTGAGAGCCAAGAACCCTTCAGGGCTCCCAACTCAGATGCTGCAAGGAAACCAATGGCCACCGGGCAGTCAGTGACTCCAAAGCCTACAACCCTAACCTTTAAGCCCTAAGCCATAAGTTAGTATTCCATGCAGCACCACGACCCTTGCCCCTGCACCTCCTTACCCTTTGCTACCAACACCTTCATGAGGTTCCACTTAATTTCTGACCTTGTGTCCCCCTCTCCATATATAGCCCCCTTCCTTTAACGCCTTTTTCTCATTTCCTTAAATATGACATGTACATAGTTAGATATATTACAATGCATGCCTAAATGGACTGTTTGTTTGTTTAACTGTTATTCAGCTTGCTTTATTAAATCTTCCCATGTTTTGCCTTAATGTCTGTACATATGTGTATTGTATCTGACCCTGTGTGTTGCAGGTCCACCTTGTAAATGAGCTTGCTCAATGGTGTCCGCCTGGATAAATAAAGATTTGATTGATTGAAGATTATGAAGTCAATCTTATGACTTGTTTAATAAGCCAGAACTGTTAAAAAAACTTTAGTGCCAAAGATATATATATATATATATATATATATATATTAGAGCAAAAACTCTATTTAATGCATCAGTTAGGGTTGTTCCATAGCGACAAAATGAGGAAATTCAGTGTAAGGGTTGAAAGCCCCTTGGACCCCATCACACCCCAACTGGCTTGGGGTGTGGCGTTAGAATGCCGCCTAACTCTCACTGCATCAGATGTGAAGAAGCAGAGGTATAAGAGAATGGGGTGAGAGTTAGGACCAACAACCCAATGCGCACCCGATGCCAGTTGGGGGTGTGGAGGGGGTCCAAGGGGGGCTTTCAACCCTAACACCAAATTTCCTCACTTTTGTTGCTGTGGAACAACCCTAACTGATGCATTAAACTGAGTTTTTTGCCTCTAATTTCCCTTCTTTTTGAGAATGATACCAAGAAATAGTGAATGTAATGCAGCGGCGGGAGCGTGGGGCCCTTTGTCTTGTCACATAGTAACACGGTGCCCGCAAATGCAAGTGGTAATGCACATGGTGACACAAAGTGAAACAGAATGATAAACCATACTGTGGAGACAAAAAAGGTTAAAATAACGCAAATGCAAGCGCAAATGAAAACACGAAGGTTAACGCACATGGTGCCGTAGACGAGAACAGTAAGTGAAACGGTTACGGAACCGCAAGCAGAAGTGGTAAGGGTAACAGTAATGTAAGCACACAGGCTGGTTTTCCACAAAAGCTGCATAGAGAAAGACAGTGAGTACAAAGAATGTATGCAAAATAATGGGTCTAGGAGCAGAAAATGAGGAGTTGGAATACTAAATTGCTTATATCTCAGGAACCGTACAACGTAGAAAAAAAATTTAAAAGTCATATGATTTATGACTTTCCTGGCTAGTTTTGTACTTAGCCCCCATTCATTTTTCTGATGAAAAGTCCGTATCTCTCACCATTTCCAAAATACAGGCCCTGAAAGGCGTAGCGAACGCCGTAATGTTATCCTATGGGAAAAAAAGAGAAGTTTGGAGTGCCATAACTTTGGCTCCCTGTAATATTTTTCACCAAACTACTAAAAGGCACATCTGTGGGATGTTGGCTTTCTTCTCTCCAAATTTCAGCCCAAAAGACCAAACCGTTATTTTGCAGCAGGGTGGCAAAGGATTCCTGTAATGCGGCAGACGCCGTAATGTCCTCCTATGGGAAAAAGTGTCAACTTTGCAGTGCCGTAACTTTGTCGCCCTGTAATATTTTTTTCACTGAAATATTGAAAGGCACATTTGTGAGATGTTGGCTGCGTTCCTTCCAAATTACAGCCCAAAAGACCAAACCGTTCTTTTGCAGCAGGGTGGCAAAGAATTGCTATCATTTTCCAACAGCCTGGAAAAGTACTGTCGAACTTTGTGAAAGCTTTTGCAAATTCATTCGACAGTGTCGCAAGTTCGAAAGTACTTTGCAAAAGTACTTTTTCCAGACATTTGAAATCATATTTCTGGGGAGTTTTACCTCAAAATAAAGACATGCCTAGCATCCTCAGGGTCCGGCTAGGTGAATACAAAAAGAATTAGGTTGCTAGAGGGTCCCAAATTTAAATGCCAAGCATTTTTCTGATGACCAACTGAAAACAAAATGGCAGATTTGCAACAGTAAAAGGGCCATTTGCAAAAGTAAAAACTGCATTTGCGACACTGTCAAACTTTTTGTTAGCTTTTCCCATTGACTTATAATGGGAAATTGTTTTTTGAATAACTTTTAAACCGTTTAATATTTTTTCAAGAAATCTTCAAAAGGCACATCAGGGACCTTGGCTGCATGTTCCCTGAAGATTTCGAACTGGTCGTGCAAACCGTGCGACCTGTAGAGACGAGCAAAGAATTCCGTAAAGCGTAAAGGCGCGCTCAGATCACGCTTAATAACTCCACAGCCGTATATCCGAACAGTACAAAAGTTGGTAGATCCCAAGGTGTATGGTTCTTGATTATGTATTCCAAACTCCAGGCAAATCCATTGCATGGTTGCAAAGTTATTAAGGTGCAAGATTTTAGGTTTAACATGTAAATGGCTCCTCAACCCTAACTATGGTAGTACTGCCATGCTACCAAAATATATATATATATATATATATATATATATATTATGAAGAGTGAAATACATTGAATAAATCAAATAAATACATTTGAAAATACTTATATATAGGACACTCAGGAATGATTGTAAAAATGCTATCAGTCACAACTAAAGCAAGCACTGCAAACTGCTCTTTGATTCTCTGGCTGGAAACCTGCACCAGTTCAGGAGGTGTATCAAACAGACATTGGGTCTCAGAGGTGATTTCTCTTCATTTGATATTGACATAAATGTAATTTGCAACACAACAATTCATCAACTATTGCAAATGTCTTTAATGACTATTTTGCTCATCTTACTTCATACACCAGGTTCTTTCTGTCTGGCCAGTGGCCTCCCCAATGAAGGCTTCCCCTCCCAGCAGCCACTGTCCCTCCACATTTCCCACCTTTTTATTTTAAAGTTGCTAGTGTCTCTTACATCTGTAAGCATCTCAAACAGATTCCTGAATCTAAATCTGCTGGCTCAGATGGTCTCGAATCCAAGCTCCTTAGGATCATCACAAATTAACTTGATTCACCAATAGTCAGAAAAATCCGTTTATCCTTGTCTACATGGGTTGTGCCTGACCTATGGAAATTATCCCATGTTGTGTCTGTGTTTAAAAAGGTAATTCCAAACCTTTCAACAACTACAGACCTATTGCTATTTTACCTGAGCTAAATAAGATCCTTGAAAAAACTTGGCACCACTCGGCTCACCAATTACTCCTCCAATTACCTCCTTTCTCTCAAACAGCACAGATTTCATAGGGGCCACAGTGGTAATGTGCATGCCAAGAGTTATGATTTTACTTTTCAAAGCTTGATTCCACCCTGTAACACTGTTTGCTTTTCATTAGGAGTCAGATAAAGAAGTTTTAAAAAGTGGATTTAGCTGGCTGCAGTATGAAAATAAACTTATTCATGAACAAGTTCTCCCATACCTGTGCCCCGTATACTGTGGGAGTCTTTGAAAATATGGATAACCTCCTATGGACTTGTCTAAAATGTGGATAACCTACTGTGGACATGTCTAAAATGTGGATAATCTACTGTGGGTGGGTATAAAATGTGGTTATGGCAGTTTGTTGGATAATAATTCACAGTTTTCTTGAGTTCTGATTGGCTAAGAGTAGATACCTGTGGTGTAATATTCCATATACTTTTATGTAGTGGTTTGTGAGGTCATTGCTCAGCTGGAATGACACATTCTGTATGTTTTCTGGATTAGGTGATCAGTGAGCGTAATAAAAATGGGGATGATAGTTATACTGTGGAGCTGGTCAAGACAAAACACTATATTTGGTTCAAAGTCCAAAATATTAGTGTATGTTTAAACAGGTGCACAATGTCTAGCTGCATTCCTTTATACAACCTTCAAAAACAAGACAATAAACTTTGCCACACGGGTCTGAGATGGAGCTTTGTAGAGACTTATTGGTAGACAATAAAATGACAGATGTGCCTGTGCTTTTCTGTTTTTCTGTATCAAAATGGGATATGAGTAGTGACAGGGAAGACAGGGAAGAGGACTCTGTGGAACTATTAGTGATAGTACATGAAAAATCAAGAAGAAGCTACAGATAAAACTCATGTAGCTTTACAAAGGGGAAGTCTCTTTTTAGACAGCATGAAATCAATCAAGCTTACTAGTATAACCACCCCCACCCATGAGGGGAGCTGAATTAGCCTGGAGATGGTAAAGGGTAAAGTTTGTTATGCTTCATGTGAATGGCACCCAGGCTCATGGTTAGAAATGGGCTTGTAAAGTAGCATGGCCAGGGTCTTTCCCTACATGAACTACAACTCCCACCCTCTGTGATAGGGAACACAATAACACAATCCTCTCCCTACTTATCACTCTAAGCATGCAAATAAACACCAATGTAATAATGTTAAAATATGTCAGTAGCTGCCAATAAATAACCAATGGGTTTATTTTAAAGTTAGAAAAAAATAAACAAAGACAGCAGTTTGCATTCACCTCCATCATAAGGTATGTCTCAGCTCCTTTCCCCACAGCTGTGCACCAGTTAACCCACAGACCCTCTTGGAGCCCCTAATTACAGTTTGAGTGTGCACACAGATGCAGAGGTACAGGCCTGTGATGCTTGGACCTTGGTGCGGTACCATGTAAATTCAGTTGTTGGGTGCAACTGCTGACTAACAAATTACACCATTAGTAAGACAGCATCTCCTGGCTGTAAGCAATAGCTGTGGGCTTGATTCTAAGGTTGTGCAGGAATACCCAGAAAGTATCTTGCTAGATATCTAGTTAAACAAAAGGAATGATAAGTTCTGTGGGTAAAACTAAGTACTCTAGACCTTTAGAGGACAGGCTAGTGCTGTTTCCAAGGGGCTGTCTCCCCTGCTTAGCATGAAAAATAGGAAGTCCCAGGCTGGATGGTCTTTTCTGTAGGCTGGATACAGATGTTGCAGACCCAGCGCATCCTGGTGGTGAAGGGTGCAGACAGTGATGCTCTGGATAATGATAATTATGTTCACCCCACCAGGGGACTTGCTTTCACCCACACCTGACAGACTGGCAGTCACTCAGGACCCCAGCTGGTTTGATCCCCTGTCAGGGTAAAAATCTAATAACAGCAGAAGATGGTAGCTCACCCCCCTTCTCAGATGCAGAGCACCTTTCAAGGCAATCCCTGCTCTCATTCAGTGTTAGAGCCCAGGCTTGGCACTCTAGCTACATCAGTTCTCTTTTCCAGGGTCTCAAGTCTGTTCTGGACAAACATTTTAGTCAGATAGGAATAGCAAGTGAAAGCTATTCACAAATGCTCTCCTCTCCACAGAGTTTTTTCCCATACTAATCTGATCTATTTGCACATCTCTTCCTTCTGCAGAAATACAAGGATCAAATATTGGTGGCTAGAATCTCATGAATTATTCATTGTGTTAAATCCCTGACTCTCAGACATTCCCTGGCTGTCAGTTTCAGGGTAAAGGCATGCATACAAGTCTTAAGGCAGTTTGCAATTCAGACCTGTTTTGTAGAGCTGATCTTCAAATAGATGTCAGTTTCATAGGGACAGGGTGTACTTATTTATTTGTTTTGCAGAACTGAACTAGTTTCCATACTGATGTCAGTTTCATTGGGACAGGAAGTACTAATGTAATTGTTTTGCACTTTTTGCATCTTTGAGAGCTGCTTGAAACTGAGCAACCTCCTTGCTGTGGGCTCCCTACCCTGAAGGCAGTCTAGGGGCTGGTTGAGTGAAGAGAGGTGATGGCATACTGGACACAGTGTGAAGGGCACTGAACAAGCTTGCAGAACAAATGACAGTGTCCAGTCAAGCCCTAGGCCCCGCAGCTGCAGTCTGAACTGGAACCAGGGTGAAGGAGTGGTGCAGGGGAAGACTGCAGCAGTGCTCCAGAGAGAGCCCATGGCAATCCACCTTTTAAGAGAGGGTTACATTCTCCCCTCACTGAAATCTTTGGCATCCTCATCAAGGCTTGAAAAACACTGCAACACAGGCCGTCTAATACACCTGATTCCTATCTAAGCATTTCAAGCTGATACACTTGCATCCTGTCTGAATTATATCAACAGTGCACTTCACAAAACACAGGGTAAATATTGGTATCGGCATTTTCACACCATGGTGAACAATTAACCTGCCAAAAATGACTAGTGGGCAACAATTGCAGATTTGTCAGAAGACTGACCTTTTTATGCACCACATTTACAAGGAGGTCAGAGAGAACACCAGGGACTTCTTGAGTTTAATTATGTGTTTGACTTCTCTTCCAGAAAGGAGCGGTGCCACAAGTTCCTTTGCAATGATTTGATCAGGATCATTGATGGGTTCTGTGTCCTCTGCCAGAATAGATTCAAGCCTTTCAATGTCCTGAGGTGGTTCCATTACTAGGATCCCAACATCCTCTGTATGGGAGCAAAATCCTTGACTGTGGGCCCAAATTCAGTCAGAACAAAGGTTGCTCCTGTCTGATTCAGTGGTCTGGAATAACTTGCATTACTTCCTTCAACTGCTGAAAGGTGAAATTTCACAGAGAATGGTGCATGCAAATATTCATGTGATATTGGACAACTGTAGAGTTCCTCATCCTCAGAGCTACTGTAGACCACATCAGACTGAGTTGCCAGGGGAGCAACAAGCAATTCAGGTGGAAGAGGACAGTTACTCCTTGTCCAAGTCTCATTCCTGGTGGCAGATCTCCATGCAGTGAGAGAGGTAGTGGGTTGATTGGCTCAGGCAACAGTTGACCAATTGGCAAAAGCTGGTTTTGATGCAAAGTTTTGACCACAGCATTTCTGCTTTCCATTCTAAGATGATAAAGTGGCAAGTTTGGAAGCTCTTCCATGATTACGTAAGGATCTTCACGGGGACTCCACAATGGTGACAAGAATTCATGATAGTTCATGGCTGCTTCTACTAGGCACTCAGCCCCAGGGGGCACAATCAAATGCTCTTTTCTTTCTTTCTTTATGACTTTTACAATCCCCTCAGGGTTTTTGCAGGCTTTGGTTTCTTTCTCCAGGTGAATAGTATATACAGTTGCATGAATTGGAAACATCTGGTAGTTTTCCTCCCCTTCTTTCTGCTGGCACAACAGGGCCAGGCATCCAAACATATTGGCATTGGTTCCAATTAGCACTGGTGTCTTCTCAAACATCTGGGTGTCAGGACAAATAAGAGTCAAGATATTGATTCTTTGAAGGACTCCAGAAAAAAGTTCTGGAAATTCACTTTGCACAGCAATGTATCCATCGTAGGGGTAGCAGCACTGTCCAAATCCCAGATGGAAAGTCCTTCTATAGCTTTCATGGGCAGGTATTTCACGTACACCCGATAAAAGGATTGTAGATAATGGTGACCTGTGATTCACTGTCCAGTACAGCTTCACATGGGTGTCTCTCAATGGATATCTGTATAGTCGGTGCAGAACCCATCAATCTAGGAGGCAACTTGTCTTGAACAGAGGTAGTGGGATTTGTCCATCTTATGAAGCTGTTCACTCTCAGAGTCCCAGGTCACTCCATTACTGGGCTCTGCTGTAGTTTCTCTGTGACTGTTTGTTGTCTTTTCCATATCTGGCCTATGAGCTGCTGGTTCTTAGGCCTACCACATCCTTGTGCGAAATGTCCATCTTCTCCACAGAAAAAAAGCAGAACAGTCCATCTATGGGCAGTGTTGAGAGTCAAGGACTGACTCATTTGACAGAAAAAGGATTCAGTTAGCATCCACGACCAGGTGACAGGCAGCTGGCTTGTGGATGAGGTGTCTGCACCATCGGTAAGGCCTTCACACACTCTGTGAGTTCCATCAGCTGAGTAGCCATGTCTGGGGCATCACTCTACTCTTGGCAGCTGTCAACCCGTGGCTGCCGAATATGACTTTCCCTGGGAGTGCTTGTAGCAAATTGGTGACGGCCACTTGCACTTTTTCTTTCCTTACTTCATCCAGTAACTGTCAGAAGTCTGGGGATCTACTCTGCATTCTTTCAACTTGAGAGATATCAATTCCAGCAGGAATACACAAATCCTCACAAAATCTGGTCTAGTCTCATCTGAGCAGTCTGTGCAGGGGTAGCTCCTCTGGCTTCCACAATTCTTTGAATCACAGTCTCCACTTGGATCATGTAATGAGACAACTTTTCTCCTCCTTTTTGTGTGGTGGCTCCCAGTTGGCAAATTAGGTCCTCTCTCCACTCAGCTGCTCCAAATTTTCTCATAAGCATGGCAAGGTGGTCACTTGTGGTGCAGTCAGCTGGCTGGCATGTAGGGAATGGATGATGTCTAGAGCCATACCTCACAGGCTCTTCACAGTTCTTTTTGTATTTCTCATCATCTGAACACTTCCACACTTTCTCTGTCTGTGTGGCCTGTCTCATCCAACCTTCATAGTCATCCTCCCCAGCAGGGTGGGGTGGCTCCAGAGAAAGTACACAGCCTCCAAGACTGTTCATATGGCATGACCAAATAGGGGGTGCAAGTCTTGACCCTCAACCCAGAGTCTGCTGGGTGGTATTGCCTACACTGATTCTTCTTCCTTGAAGAATGCTTTCACATCTTGAACAGTCTTTCCTTTAGCTGCCAAAAAGGATTGCAACTTCTGTTCAAATTAATTTTGTTCTTTAGAGCCCTTGGGGAGAGAGTCCAGGCTGCGTGAGTCATTATGAAGCATAGGGTGAGGTCTCCATCATTATTGAGCTGGTCAGGCACCCTTAAAGGATCAACAGCCTCTCAGCACTCCACCAGAACACATAATGTCTGTCAAGCTGAACTGTAAACTCTTCCACTTCTTCACACATTCCATGCTGCCTATGGTACTTTCAAGGCAGTTCCAAGGGGTTTCTTCAGGGATCCTGTGCATTGAAATGACTTTTTTTGTATCAAAGTCCTCACCCTTGCACCAGTCTAACAATAAGTTGCCAACCATCATGAAGTTAAAAATGTGTGGGGGGTACCGAACTCTGTTCCTACCTCAGGGTGAGGTTTTGCAGAAATTTTACAGAGATACCAGCACAGCCTCCAAATTTGTAACCACTCCCACTCATGAGGTTTGCTGACTAAGCCTGGAGATGGCAAAGAGCAAAATTTGTTATGCCTTAGGTGAATAGTGTCTGGGTTTGTGGTTAGAAATGGGCTTGGAAAGTGGCATTGTACCTCCACCTATGGGGGTCCTTATGACAGAGTGCTGCCAGGTCTTTTCCACTAGAAATAAATACAACCCCACCCTCTCTGACAGGAAACACAATAATACAATCTCCTCCCCACTTATCACTTTAAGCATGCAAATAAACAGCAAGGCAATAATGGCAAAATATGTCGGCAGTTGAAAATAAATAACCAGTGGGCTTATTTTGGGGTTGGAAAACAAGGTAGGGGACAAGGGAAGCAAAGGTAAAAATAAACAAAGACAGCATCTGAATTCACCCTACCATAAGATGTGTCTCGGTACCTCTTCCCCACTGGTGCACCAGTTAACCCCACAGTCCCTCTGGGAGCTCCCAATTACTGTTGGAGTGTGGCACACAAATGCAGAGTTGCAGGCCTGTGATGCTTGGGCCTTGGTGCAGTACTGTGTAAATTTAGTTGTTGGTTGCAGCTGCTGACTGGCAAATTACACCACTGGATGGACAGTAAAACAATTGCCCCTGGCTGCAGGCCATAGCCATGGGCTTGATTCTAAGGTTGTAAAAAATGCCCAGAAAGTACTGTATCTAGTTACCTACCTAAACAATAGAAATTGCAAGTTTTGTGGGTAGCACCCAACACTCAGAACATTTAGATCGCAGGCTGATGCTGTTTCTGTGGGGACGTCTCCCCTGCTCAGGCAAATGATGATGGGATGGTCTTTTCTGTAGGCTAGATACAGGTGCAGTGGACTGAACCTGCTCCCAGTGGTGAAAGATGTGGGCAGTGATATTCTGGATGACATTGATCCTATGCACTCCACAAGAGGACTTCTTTCACACACCTGACTGGGAGGCAGTCACTCGGGACCCCAGCTGGTTCAATCCCCTGTCAAGATAAAATCCTAACAACAGTAGAAAGCAGTGGCTCGCCCCCTTCCCAGATACAGAGCAGCTTTCAAGGCAACCCTTGTTCTAATTCATTGCTAGAGCCCAGGTTTGACACTCTAGCTGCACCAATCCCCTTTTCCAGGCGTCTCAAGTCTGTTTTGGACAAACATTTTAGTTAGACAGGAATAGCAAGGAGAGCTATTCACAAACACTGCCCTCTCCTCAGAAGTTTTTTTTAAGACAAATCTGCTATTTGCACTTCTCTCCCTTGTGCAGAAATCCAGGGATCAAATATCAACTGCTAGCATCTCATGCATTATTCATTATGCTAAACCTAAATCGAATTACCTAGCTGCAAGGAAACAGTGCATAAAATGGGAGGGCACAACCTCTGCACTTAAGGAGATCTCTGCTGGGGTACCGCAAGGCTCAATACTTGGCCCTCTCCTATTCTCCTTATTTATAAATGACATGCCTCTTAACTGTGGTGGTGTCTCAGTACGATTATATGCAGATGATGCCATTGTTTATAGGTCATCAGCAGACATAAACTGGATTAATACTCAGCTGTGCAAGACTTACACATTCCAGAAAATTGGTTTCTGAGCAACAAACATGTTAGCAATGCAAAAAAAAAAAAGTTATGCTATTTGGCAGTAAAAAAGCTGGTCCCGAAAAACACCACCTACTACCCTATCCACCATCAATGGGGCAAGCCCTGATGTAGCACAAAAATTCAAATACCTAGGGGTGATTTTAGATCACAGTCCATCCTTTGAACTCCAAGCAGAAGTTTTAATCAAATCCCTAAATCAAAAGCTTGGCCTCCGTTAGAGGCATGCCTCCTACCTCTCCATCCCTGCTCATGTAGCAATAGCAAATTGCACCCTGTTGCCAGTCCTATTTTATGGTGCCCTGGTTATGTAGTCTGCCCATGAATCTGTCTTATCAAAATTAAAAGTTCTACATAATAGAACAGTGTATTTTGCTGCTGGTGCCCAATCCAGGGGCAACCACTGTGATGCGCTCACCTCCCTGGCGTGGCCCTCTTTTGAAGCTGGGCTGCACTATCCCCTGCACTGTATGACATTTAAACTTCTGCAACCTGATGCTTCTCCCAGCCTTGTTTCCCTAATTCAGCCCAAACAACATGCCAGGCCACTGAGATCAGCTAACAGCCGTTTGTTGAACATTCCTAGGGTTCAAACTGCTGTTCGTAGTACGTACTTCTCATTCTCAGCTCCCACTCTGTGGAACTCCTTACCTCCAGAGCTTTGTGCCACCTCCAACATCACCCAATTTAAGAAGAGTCTAAAAGTCCTCTCCTGGGCCTCCATGTCTTGCCTCTGAAAATGTTGAATGAATTCATTATAAGATTCTCCCTTCCTTATTAAAATTATTGGTTTACTACTCTGTGAATGCCCATGTAATAACACTTATTTCATTGTCCTTAATGTATCCTGCATTGTATATGATGTACTTGTTTCCAAGCCTTGAATAAGTCCTTAGTGAATACCAATGTAATCTCACCTAATGTTTGTAACTAATGCCATTGCTTTCCTCTGAACATGCTCTCTGAATCTGATGTAATATAATGTGCATTACTAAATGTAACTAATTCCGGGTCACCCCTGAAAAAGTGACTCCATTGTTTCAGTGGGCCTACCCAGTCACCAAAATCCAAATAAATAAACCCCTGGCTGTCAGTGGCTGGCTGTTCCAGAGGAAAAGCATGCATTCAAGTCCTGAGGCAGCTTACAATTCAGAGCTGTTTTGCAGAGCTGAGCTCCAAATAGATGTCAGTTTCACAGGCACAGGATGTACTAATTTAGTTGTTTTGCAGAGCTGAACTAGTCTCCAAATTGATTTTGGTTTCATTCAATTCAGTTCAAACTTGATTATTAAAAGGTGCCTTTCCATAGATCAAGGTGCCTGTACATGGTTAAAATCCAATCAAGACACAGCACAATAAAACACAATAATTTAAAAGTGTATAAAGTTCAAAACAATAAACAGTTTTCATAAAATCAATATCTTCATAAATAAATTCCAAGACTAAGCGGGATCTGGGAATGCCAGGCTAAATAAATACATTTTGAATTCTGTTTGAATTCTGTTTTCATAGAGACAGGGGGCCAGATATTCAGACTGTGCCAGGCAGTGGCGCAAGCCTGGACGCAGCGCAACTACTGATGCGCTGGGGCCAGGTCCAGGTGATATTCAATGGGGATGCACCATGGTGCAGCACCATTGAATATGGAAGGGCCAGCGCACATATTGCGCATGGCACAGTGGCACTGTGCCGGTGCAAGCCACTGCTAGGGAGCACAGGGATGCGCCAGCACAAGTGCAGTTGCGCTAGGTGCATCACCTGCGATATTCAGCAGGGAGCATGCAAATGAGGCCATAATATATGCAAGGTGCAGATGGGGCCATCTGCATGTCATTATGGCCCCATTTGCATGCCTTGCGCAGGGCAGCCCGGTGACTTGCACCTGGCTCCCTGCACACCATGACGTGCTGTGGGGATCCCAGGGCATCCCCCAACCCCGTATCTGTGATCATGCGGTATACATATAAAACAAAACTCTGGTAGTCTAGTAGCCCCCCAGTCCCCAAAATGTATTTTACATGACCATCCCTGATGGTCTAGTGGTCCCCCCTCCCACCCGGTTCCCCGATACATGTTACAATGACCTGCCCTGGTTATCTCAACATACTGAGAGTACACATCACTTGTAGTGAGTCAGATCTCAAACTACCATTTCTTGTAATTAACATCACTAGTAATGAGTGCTGAAGTAAACTAATGTTCTACACTGTACATACTGTAAGTGTTTGTATAACATAGTAGTATAGCTCATCTACTTCTGTAGTTATTACATAGAAACTAAGCTGCACCCTGCATGGGTGTTATCATTCACTTAGAAGTACTACTTGTACCTTAACTTTTGTGTCCTCTTACTGGATTTATAGTACACTTACACATTATCTAAATATGCATATACTGTATAAAAGGCAAGTGTCCCATATAGGACCCCAGTAAGAGATTAGAGCTAAATAATTATCAATACATTACTCAACAGATCTATTCCAGCCTGCTTTAAATGAACTTTGAACGCTCCCTACTGAAAAGCAATGCTTTCTTGCCCCCCAAACAGCAATAGCCATATACTTCTACAACACCTATCTCCCACTTCATGCCAATTAGGCTTGCACTTTCTTTGCTCAGTTTAAGTCTCCTATCCCTCTTGGACAAGTGGTTAGCACAGATCATTCTTTCCCCAGAGGATCCTACTGTGAGCACCTATCAACCTCAACCAATATGGAAATTGCCCCAGCATCATATACCCCCAATGCAATGTTAATTCATGTCAGGAACCTGAAAGGTGTATATTATGATCTGACACACCACCTAATGCAGAGACGCAGAGACAGAGAGCCAATTTTCACTTAGGGCCACTACTTAGATCTGTTATGCTACTGTTGCTGCTGTCTGCTGGTGGCACTGAGACTAACCCAGGTCCAACACACAAAGTGCAAGAATCACTTGCCCCAGTGACCCAGACTGGAATAACTGTAAAGGGCTAAGAATTGTCCACACGAATAGCAATAGCCTGCAGACCAAGATGTCTGAACTGGAGGAATGGGTAAACCTATATTCCCCTGATGTACTTGCCATATCTGAGACCTGGCTCAGGCCATGTGTACTGCCTAGCGGAATCAACCTACCAAGCTACAAAGTATTCAGAAAAGACAGAAAGGGGAAGAAAGGAAGGAGGAGTACTCATCTATACATATGACACCTTCTCAGTAACAAAACTTCCATTACCTTCCCTGGACCCCTCATCATGCAAACGTATCCTTGTAAAGCCCCTCCTTGAAAACACTAAACTATTATTAATAGGCTGTAACTATAGTCCCCCCAAGCTAGTACATGGCACACTCTGACTGCCTGAGGGAGATGTCACTCTCTGAACTCATACTGCTCGGCGACTTCAACCTAAAATGGCTGGACAAGGGCCTCAGTGCTTTCAAAAATGCAATAAGTGATACACAACTCCTTCAACTCACTGAGGAACTCACAAGACAAAATAACAAATCTAGAAATCATGCCTTCATTGACTGGATCCTGGTAAACTGACTGAACAGCACCCATGCACAGCAATCTTCTCTGACTCCCTTAGTGACCACTTCCCACTGTATTGCATTTGGAGCAATATCTTCCCTAGAGTCCCTCCGACTCCTGATTACCCAGACTAGGGACTACTTGTAGCTAAACAATAATGCCTTCCTGGAAGATCTCTCCTGTGTGAACTGGAAGAGCATTGAGACCATGCAGGACATTAATCTTGCCCTTGACTTTCTGCTTAACAACTTCTTCGCTGTAATGAATAGTACAAAGGAGGTTAAAAGACCTCTGCTCAAAATGGCTTACCCCTTCCCTTCATAATTTAATGAAACAGAGGGAACGGGCATGGGGTGTGTATAAAACAGCTGGACAACTTCAAGACTGGCATATAAGCAATTGTGAAATAACTGTAAGTAATCACCAATCAAGGCCAAGACAGACTATATGAAGAACAACCTACAAAACCACAAGTGCTTTGGGGCTCAAATTAACCATCTTCTATAAGGACGGATAGTCACATCAACACGGGGAAATCCAAATTGAGAAGGAATACATAAATGACCCACTACAAATTGCTGAAGAATTTAACAGATTCTTCACAAATTTGGATGCTTAAAAAATACCCTTCCTCCAACCCCCCCCCCCTTCACCCAATCCTCTGGTCAATCACCCCAATTCTCACTTCAAGCTGATCACTAGAAAGGAATTCCTGGAACAGCTACTCAAGATAAAATCTGACAAGACAGCTGGTCACAATGGCCTGGATCCTAGGCTTCTAAAGCTTATTGCCCCAGTAATGGCCTACCCACTGACCAAACTGTTTAACTTGTCCCTGCTCCAAGGGGGGGTCCCCCCCAAACATGGAAAGTGACCCATGTTGTCCTGGTCCATAAAGAAAGGAGCAATGAGCAAATTGAGAACTATAGACCCATTTCATTACTTAGCACACTTTCAAAAATACAAGAAAGGCTAATATACAACCATCACCCTACATCAAATCTTATTTCATGCTCACCATTGCTCAGCATGGCTTCCAAAAGCACAACAGAACTGATACAGCACTTGTTCATTTCACCAGACATCATCAGGGCCATTGACAACAAAAAACCACTGGAGCTATATTTATAGATCTAACCAAGGCTTTTGATCTGGCTAACCATGAACTCCTGCTATCCAAAATGAAGATCCTGGGACTAGATCAGCTACCCTATACCTGGTTGAGGAGCTATCATACGGACCGTAGCCAATCCCTAAAATGGGGCAGCAGCCTATCCTCAAAATGTGGTCTATATGAAGGAGTACCACAAGACTCCATTTTAGGGCCTCTTCTCTTCTCACAATTTATCAATGAACTCCTCTGTAGCCAGGCCCAAGCATTATTATATGTAGATGATGCTGTACTCTACAGAACTGACACTGATGTAAAATTAATCAAAGCCAGCCTAAATGCAGAATTTGCACCACTTCAAAACTGGCTAGGGGCTAATCACCTTGTCTTGAATACCAATAAAACAAAGGTAATGATCCTCAAATCCAGGAAACTAGGTACAGACAGGGCTGAATCCCTCAGCATCTTCACTATCAGGGGAGTGAAACTTGAGAAGGTAAACAACATCAAGGATCTGGGAGCCCTTATGGATCAAAAGCTTTCCCTTAGACCCCAAGAGGACCATGCAGTTAGGTTAGTCTCCCAAAAACTTAGCCTACTAGTCTGGCTCAGGGCTTACCTCACAAAAGAGGCCTGCCTCTCAATAGCCTGCTCACTACTACTACCAGTGCTTCTATACGGAGCTCCCATTCTCTTCACACTTAGGGAAACTGACAAAACTACACAACTATACAACAGACTAGGCAGGTTCGCTGCAGGTATTAATGGGCAGGAACACCACTGCACTGTCCTTGCCTCCCTAAATTGGCCTACTCTTGAAGAGAGGATAAACCACCCCATGCTTTGCCTTACATATAAAATCCTAAGTGGTTCCCTTCCTAGCCTCAAGAGTATAGTGGCAAAAAGATTGTATAAGAGAAATCTCCACTCCTTTGTCTAGCCTCTCTTGAAAGTTCCCAAAGCCAGGACCGCAACTGGACAACAATCTTTCCTGAATAAAGCCACACTGCTCTGGAGCAAGCTCCTAGTCCCTACACAGGGGGTTTACCTCACTAGGATCATTTAAAACTCTTGAAAAAGAGAACTTTCCCCATAAAAACATGCACTTGTGCATGATGTGAGATAGATATGGAGACTGTCACCTCATTTGTTTCCCCTTCCTCAATAACTAAGGAACCTAAACTGTATGTCATTACTGTTATGTCCAACTACTGCATTATTGCACTTTTAACCTCATTTGATGTGCTGTACACCCTTATATAAAGCAATTAACTGTACTGTTGTTCACTTGTCAACCATCCTCTTGTATATCCCTTGTGTATCTCGAAAATTGTCTTCCTTGTAATAGGGAAAGGGAAAGTTGTTTAACCAAGAAAGGCACACTAAGTTGAAACTTGTTTCCAGGTGTGACCTGGGAGCACAAGGAAGTTAAGCGACTTGCTTATGGTCACACAGTATGTAAGTAGGGGCTGTGGGATTCTAACCCAGGTCTCCAGGTTTGCAGATCAGTTTCCTAAACCACAGCACTATACTGCCTCCCAGTGAATTCCTTTTCTCTGCTTTATGTAACTAATTCCGGGTCACACCTGAAAAAGGAACATCCATCTCAGTGAGCCCACCTGGTTAACAAAATTCAATAAATAAAATAATCAAAGGACACAGAGTACTTAGAATAGCTCTAGAAGAGGACAATCAAAATGGTACACAGCAAGAAAGGAACTATGTGAAAAGACTAGTTGACCTGAACATGTACTCCCTAGAGGCCAAAAAGGAAAAGGGAGACATGACTGAAACATTCAAATACCTTAGAGAACTGTTCAGTCAATGTGAGGGGTTTCCGACAAGAAGATACAAATGAAAGATATGTACTTACTATAAATGTTGATCTTTCAGAACACCTTCACCATTGATTACCACTTATGAGTCTGGGCCAGAGGCACTAGGACCCCATGTGAGCAAAGCTTTCAGCCAGAGGGCCAGCCATAGCTAATGAGCATGGCAACTGCATACTCCTTCCACCGTGGTGCGTGCACTAATCAACAGCAATTGTTGACTCCCTCACCAACCTCAGCTCTGTTTGCCAGGAGAGAAAAAAGTGGGGGAAATGTTAAGAGAGGGCTAAGAATGTCCCTATCCCAAAGAGATTGGTAAAGAATACAGGAAATACAAATTAACAACAAAATAACACCTGATTACCAACCTTTAAAAAGTGAACAAGGGCACAAAAGTGTCCCAAAGGGGTAGTAGAGTATGGAACCAGAGCCTCACACCATTAGTGAGACAGAAAATGGATACAGTGGTGTAGTGGTGGGGGGTGGGCAGGTCAGGCCAATACCCAACTGTCATTTTAGATCTGTTGGGAAATTTGCACTGAAGTCATTTAATTGGAAAACGGAGCTTATAGAATTATCAAAATTCATTAAGAATTTTCTATCTGACTTTATTGCTTTATCTACAAAAGTGGTACGTGTGATGTAATAGAAATGAACTGTCATCTTTCAAGGTTTTGTCATTGGTGCATGGTGGTCTACCTGTGCATGGCAATATCATAATAAGCAGAGAATGTGGACAGAGCAAAGCAGTTACCTCTCTGTTAATCCTCCGCTCCGCTACACGCTCACCTCTCATTTGATCCTCCATTCTACTATACGGTGTCATTTGTCTTGCTCCACTACTTGTGATTCCTGCTGTGCTCCTCTGCTCCAGACAAAATAGGCATACTCTGCTCTGCCCACACTATCTGCTTAAAATGACTGGATACCTATTACTCAACAAATATGAGCATAGAGTACACGGACCTGTACACCTTACTATGATGGATCAATGGATCTAACCCTAAGGATATTTTTACAACCCTAACTACGACTATTATAGAACAGTAGAATCCCACCTGTTGCCTTGGCTTCATTGTATTCCTTTGAAGGGACAGTAAACATTGCAGGGGTCACTCAAATTGTGAAAGCCCATGAAATGATATTTCAAATGAGGCACTGGACATCCTTGCATGTATCAGAAGTCCTGAGATATGACTAATTAATCTGCAAATCAAAACAAGGCAGCAGCCATTTTAAAACAGGAAGTGATGTCACTGAAGGGCAGGCTGCATGTTGTTAATTACAGCTTGCCACTCAGGAACATCACTGTTGGTCCCATGATTCAATGAAATGGCTGCTACCTTGTTTTGATTTACTGCTGATTTAGCTATTCATAACTCAAGACTCCTGACATCTATAAGTAAGCCCAGTACCTCAATTGAAAGATCTTTGTATGGGCTTTCACAATTTGAGCGACCCCTGCAATGTTTACTGTCCCTTTAATATGTTTTCATGTGTCCTGCTAAGCTGGCATTTCAAATTCTCAAATGTCCCTATTCCAACAGAAATCAGTTCATCACATTCTTTCTCATAACTTCCCTCTTCTAGGTCGTCATACTGGTTCCTCACAATCACCACGCATCTGCACTTATCATTCTTTATAAAAAAAAACTTCTGTGTAAACTCCATGGCCGAACACATGTATGCAAGAACAAACAGAAAAAGATCCAATAAAAACAGCAATAACTGGTTTATTGCCATTTTTGCCGGATCTTCTTCTGTATACTTGTTGTTATGCAAATACAATAAAAACAAAGCACTTTCTCCGTGCTATAAAGGAGTGGGCCGGGTATATCCGATCCCCACTCTGCTCCAGCAACTCTCCCGATCCACCGCTCCAGATAGAATAGGGATGCTCAGCTCCCTGCTCCTCTCTTGCTCCATTCTGCTCACACTCCCTAAGTAAGTGCTACCAGGGCATGTTGAGGACTGAGAAACTTTCTGTCAGACCTATGTTTTTGTCCCACTATGCCACTGGATGGATAGTGGTCTTAAAAGGCAGCAGCCCTGAAGCATGTGGCTCTGGATTGAATAGCTAAGAGGAGAATGTCCAGAGTTGGGACCCCCTTGCAAATGAGATGGCACAATGTGCCAAAAAAGGAATGAAACACATAGACTCCTGGTAAAACTAAACCTCATGCTACCAGGGTATACTGTTTGAACAACGAACCCCCCCCCCCACAGTGAATCCATTACATCGACAATGACCCTTTCAACATACATAGTGTCAAACGGTATGTGTAGTGATGTATGGATACAGTGACTCTGCTGTAAGCCACTCTCCCCTGTAATACACCCCCCTAGAAGTTGACATTAATTCCAGGGGATGTGTGGGGCAGAGCCCCCTGCAAACAGTTGGAAGAATCCCATCACGCTGCAGGTCATTAATGCATTTGCCGGCGATGTGATCGCTGTCAGCGAAATGCTGTCAATGTAAAGTCCGTCGACAACTTTGTTGTCGATACAACTTGGTGGAACCTCTACCAGACAGAGGATTATTGATTCATTCATTTATTTATTGAACATCTCAGAGAATACTTTTGAGTACAAGTGCATTTTTTACAAGGTTCCATGTTAATAACAGAGATTGCAAGGCAACATAAATACAGTAAGCGAGTTCCAGTGGAATGAAGTCAAACAAGTACAATATACTGTATAGCAGGTTGAATTAGCATCTGTTATATTTAGCAGGAGTCAACCTTCTATACATATTCACATCTGATAGAATTAGTGCGGACAGCTTACTCTTCAACACAATACTACTGACAATCAGCTGTCCATTACTTTTCACTATCTGTTTATTTTCACTGATTGTCAGCAATAGCCAATATAGCGAAAATAAACAGATAGTGAAAATAATCTTCTGTACAGCAGTCAAACAAGTAAAAATAAATAGGTTAGATCAATTGCATACAATTTTATAATAAGGCAGGTAAACAGAAACAGTGTAAAACAAGCACAGTAATGGTACATGGCCACAGAGTCAGAGTCTGATACAGTTCAAAGTGAATACCACGAGGGATTTAGGATGATTAGCAGTTACAGTTGTACTGAACTGTTAGGGTTGAATAGTCAGAAACTTTTCCCCTTTTTTTCCCATCTATACATCTGAATTTTGAACAGGTATGCTGTTAGGAATTAAACTGGATAGAAGTACTCAAATCTGCAGAAAGGAATACATATTAAATTGAGCTCAGAAATCTCTGTGTACTGATTGTCTGAGACTTGGTTATAGCTGTTACTGTATGAAAGCACTGCCAATGGCTAAACACAAGTCCCTGCCAACTGTAGAGCTCATGTAGTAATAAGATATTGGTGGTTAAAGCACGAGACATCCGCACACCCAGAAGTAACAGCCAAGTGCCTTTCAGCCTCTGGGTGTGTGTGTATCTCAGTACTACCAACACACAGCCATGTCTTATTGCTTATGTAGAATGCTCCCCCCCACACAGAATGGTAACATGGAATACATGATTTCAAAATTCTTCAGAACTTTGAATTCATATATTCCTTGTTACCATTTCATATGTGTGTGGGTGGCATATCTACTACTAGAGTATCGCAGATATTTGAATTCTTCTATTACATGGTAAACAGTCAAACAGTATACAGAATATGTTGAAAGGCTGATTACTAATAGGTGGCAGACATCTGTGAAGGGGTATTTTACATTATTTAGCATCATTTTACCATAATTGTATAGAAAGTAAAAACTACTAGGGAGTTTGATTTTTAAAAGTTGCCTCGTGCCTTACAACAGCCCTAACCATGGGGTGAACCTATGTCAACCAACTCCCTGTCACACCTTATTGATTAATTATAAAATGGGTCTGAAAAATCTTGTAGACTCATTGGTCAAAGCAGGCACATGACCAAATCCTGAACACATACAACTGATAAGGGTCTTGCTGATCAAATGTTTACTTTCTTTGAATCGAAATCATTTAAAAAAACTTTCAATAACAGATTAATTTGATAATCACAGCAATGCACTTTGGGGCATGTGTAGTAGTGGGATTGACACACTTCTTGTATTTTTAAAGTCACTCAGCTGTGCCTCATGACACACCATAAAAGGCATGTGCAAATCTCAGAACAACACACTCCTTGTCATGCATTATTGCTTAAATATTATATGCCATTCCCCACACAGCATGATATGTTACATGTGTAAACTGAATTACAGGATAAAGCCCCACCACTTCTATAAAAAAATGAATTAACAGAACATGCTAATTTTGGTAAGAATATAGACAAACATCATTGTATCCTTCTGTTTTGGGTTGTGGCCAGGGTGCTCAATATCTGAAGCCTAAGCATATCTGGGAAGATTCATATTCATGGCACGTATTTTATACCTTTTATAAAATGCCACACATCATACAAGTGTCTTTTTTCAGGTTCCTGCTCCCTCAAATATTTCTGGATTTGTGGATGATGATCCATGACCAAGCTAGCTATAACAACCACTGATTTTCAAATATTGCTTAAACCTCACTTTAGACCCTCCAGTTCCATGTGATATGGATATTTAACCTCATTGCTCTTGCCAAAAAGAGGAAAAGGTAAATAGATAACTACACTGAGTTCATAATAAACAACATAAACAAATAATGAGAAAACGTATTTACGTTTCTTAATTGAGTTATTAATTTTAAGTTATAGACCAGCTATCAACAATTATGGGATAAATGGCATATGCATATCATAGAATCATGGAAGCTTGATGGCAGAAAAGGACCATACTGGCCCCTCTAATTTGTCCTTTTTTTTCCCTCCCTACACCTCCCCCTCCCTGCAAGCCCCCAACCCCCCGATACTCAGCCCCATATGCTTGTCCCTTGCCTGCTTGAATTCTTCCACCAATTTAGCCCCCACCACTCCATCTGGTAGTCTGTTCCAGGGCTCCACCACCCTCTCTGTGAAAAAACGCACTCTCACATTGCTCCTGTATTTATTCCTTGCAATCTGAGGCTGTGCCCTCTAGTTTTGACCCCCTCCTGCCTCTTAAGTAAACCCTCTTCTCCCACTTTACTGAGCCTCTTTACACATTTAAAAGTTTCAATCATGTCTCCCCTTTCCCTCATCTCCAGCGTGTACAGATCCAGCTTCTTACACCTCTGCTTGTATGACTTACCCTGCACCATCTTGGTTGCCCTTCTCCGAACCCTCTCCAATGCATCTATCTTGTGGAGATGTGGCCTCCAGAACTGAACCCCATACCCCAGGTGCAGCCTCACCATGGCTTTGTAAAGGGGCATTATTACCTCCCTCTTTCTGCTAGTAATGCTCCTGCCTATTCATGCCAACATTCCATTGGCCTTTCTCGCTGCCCTGCTACATTGTATTCCTACCTTAAGGTTCAAGGAGACTATGATCCCCAAATCCCTCTCCTGTTCTGTTAATTTCCTCCCCACCTAGGATGTACCCTGCTTTTCTGTTCCTACTCCCCAAGTGCATCACAGCACACTTCTTGGCATTAAATTTCAGCTGCTATGTCCCAGACCATTTTTCAAGTGTCTTTAAGTTCTCCTTCATGTCCTCCACCCCCTCTGGGTTGTCCACCTTATTGCATATTTTCATATCATCAGCAAATGGGCACACTCTCCCCCTCAAACCCTTAGCTATATCACTGATGTAGATGTTGAAGAGAAGCGGACTCAAAACTGACCCCTGTGGCACTCCACTCTTCACCTTTGCTGTCCCGGAGTGCACCTCGTTTAGCACCACCCATTGAGTTCTTCCTGACAGCCAGATTCCACCCAGCTTGTTATTTTCCTACCCAACCCCAGGCTTTCCATCTTTCTTGCCAGCCTCCTATGGGGACAGTGTCAAAGGCCTTACTGAAGTCCAGATAGGCCACCTCCACTGCCCCCCCATGTCAATCACCTGAGTCACCCAATTAAAGAACCTAATTAGGTTTGTCTGGCAAGACTTCCCCCTCATGAAGCCATACTGTCAGCTGGCCTGCAAGCCACTCTTCTCCAGGAAATCCACCACCCTCTCCTTGATTAATGCCTCTATTACTTTCCCCACCACTGACATGAGGCTGGCAAGTTGGTCATTCCCCTTCACCACCTTACTACCTCCCTTGTGTAAAGGCACTATGTCTGCCCTCTTCCAGTCCTCTGGCATGCTCCCTGTATCCAGGGACAAGTTGAAGAGCCTTGTTAAGGGTGCAGCCAACTCCTCCTTCAATTCCCTGATCACTCTGGGGTGTAACCCGTCAGGCCCCATTGCCTTGTCCACCCTCAGTCTATCTAGCTCTGTCCTAGCCCTATACACAGTGAATGGGCTCAGATCCACCCATTTACCCTCCTTCCCATTCGCCTTTAGCTCAGGTCCCCTACCATCTTCCTCCTTCGTGAATACCAAGCTAAAGTACTTATTTAATAACTCTACTTTTTCACAGTCCCTTTCCAATTTCTCCCTCCCTCCCTCCTCAGCCTAGTAATCCCCTGACATGCCCTTCTGTTCTCCCTCACATATCTGAAAAAGGTTTTATCCCCCCTTTTTGGTCTTTTTTGCTATTTTCTCCTCAGTATCTGCTTTTGCCCTTCTGATTTTCTTCCCTGCCATACTCCTCTTTTCCCTATACTCTTCCTTATCTTCCTCGTTGTGTCCTCTTAAATTTTTTGAAAGCCCTCCTCCTTCCCCTGCCTGCCCCCACAACCTCCTTTGTAAACCAAAGCGATCTCCTCCCACTTTTGCTCTTCCTACTTTTTATGCACATTTCCACAGCTTTCAGTACCCCTCCCTTGATAGAGTGCCATAACACCTCCACTGCCTCTATATTCTCTGTACCCTCCATTGTCTTCTGTACTATCCTTCTCATCGTGTCAAAGTCTGTGGGTCTGAAGTCCGTGACTGTAGTACTGGTTTTACTTCTCTCCCTCCCTGCCCTGCCCTGACCCTGAACATTACTGTGCTGTAGTCACTGTTGCCCAGGCTTTTCCCACCTGCACCTCCTCCACACTCTCCCCCTATTTGTCAGGACTACATCCAGCAGGTTGTTGCCCTTTGACAGCTCCCTGACTAGCTGTTGAAGAAATACCCACTGAAGCACAGCTAGTATCTCCCTGCTCCCTGTTGATGCTGCAACTGGGATTTCCCAGTCTACATCTGGGAGGTTTAGGTCCCCTACTAGTAGTAACTCTCCTTTTAGGGCCAGCTTTGTGACTGCCTGAATTAATTGTTGATCATACTTGTACTAGATTCACAGCTAGAATTTTCATTTTTTCCAAGTCCATCAAACTATACATGCTGTACTTGGCAGAGTGCCCGGGACTATTGCAGCATCCATCCCCGCCTAAATGAAGTCTGGTATCTGAGGTAATCAACCTTTCCAATACTTTTTCCTTTTCAGTGTTCCAAACATGAGCAATTGCTGGCTGTAAAAATTTACCAAAATGTTTGTATTAAGTAGTGTTTGAAAAGGTTGCTATGTTTGCCTGAGAAAGCAGCCTGATTACCTTCAATGGGGATGTACCACTGCAACCAATGGTCATAGACAACAGGATATTGCCAGCCGGAAATTTCCCAATGAAAGGCTATGACCTCCAAGTATTATCATAATCACAATACTTACATTTTTGATTGCTTGTGATACAAGTTCATTTTTGGTTAGATATTCCTGCTTTACATTTCTCTTCACAATCAGGACAGGTCTTGAACAAAGAGAGGAGACAACTTTCAAAAACAACATATTTCTTCTCATTTAAAGGATTGAATGTGTGGTTTTCATCATGAACTGATAGGCTACAATGGAGATAAATACATTAAGTTTTGTTATGAAATCATAATGCTACATATTAATTATTTAAATCGACACCTATTAATTTGCATCTTATTAAATACATAGTCAGTGAAATACACCTAGGCTTGCATGCATAATAGAAGCACTGAATATGGAAATGATTGTGGAATGTGTGAAATTCAGCAGGGCACATGCCTGAGGATGCATGGATTTACACCAGAGAGGTCATATCAAATATAATTGTATTTTTCTCTCGGGAAAGAGAAAGATGAGGATTGTGGGTGTGTGTATGGGGGGGAGATATCAACAAATTCAATTTCAGCAAGGCCTTCGTAAACATTCCACTCAAAAGACTGGTTAACAAGTAAGGTAAATGGGGGTGGTGGGGTCACAAAATACAAAACTGGATTAGGAACTGGTTCAGGGGTCAGACAGTCGAGGGTGATGATAAATAGGATCAAATCATAGGACTGAGAGGTGACAAGTGGGCTGCATCAAGGAAAGGTACTGTAGCCAATCATTTTTATTGTATTCATAAGTGACATAGCTGAGGACCTGGAAAAAATGTGGAGGATCCTAGGAAAGTGGGAGAAATGGTCCAAAGTGTATCAATTAAAATTTAATTTACAGCAGTGCAAAATCATACACATATAGCGCTAGAAACCGGAGTAGTGTCAGAGGTTGGGAGGGGATGGTTAACAAGGTGGGAAGAGATTTAAAGATAATCATCTCCGATGATTTAAAGGAGGCCAAGCTGTGAAACAAGGTGATGGGGAGGGACAGCATATGTTGGTGTGCACAGAAAGGGTTATCAATAGAGGTGTAGGTAGGTGGTGATGCCTATGAACAAACACAATGTTGAGTCTGCCCTTGTTTAATGGTGAACAGTTCTGGAGGCTGCACCTTCGTAAAGTCATAGGAAAGGTGGAAGCGGTTCAGAGAAGGATGAGTAAGATGGATCTGGGATTGCACCACAATTTGAGGATGTATTATAAGTCCTCAGTACTTATATACAGGAAGAGAGGTGGGAATGGGTTGTTATTATAGAAACCTTAAAGAAATAAACTGCAAGGGAGTGATATCTGACAGTATAGGAGCTGTGCACAGACGAGGTGGCAAGATATTAAATAGTAAGGGGTCAGACTAAATGTGAATGTGAGGAAGGTTTTCTTATCAGAAAGGGTGGATAATGCATGGAATATCTTACCTCAGAAAGTACCGGGAGCAAGTAAAAAAAATGTATAGGAATTAAATCAAGTGTGGAATAGACTCAATGATATCCTACAGGTGCTAAGGATATGCTAAAGCCACTTAGAAAGTAGGATCAGCATCCGTCAATGTAGGCAGGGTATACTAACAGACTAGGTGGGCATTGTGGTCATTATCTGTCGTATAGTACTATGTCACAATGGTAGTATGTATCCATCTTAGTGTCATAAGCACATGGCGTGAGATACCGAACTTAATAATGATAATTATACTATATTATCAATAGTACAATGCAATTACAGACACTCATAAAGTCATTCTGTACCTTTACTAATTTATGAATTTGACTTACTGATATGCTGCTATTTTGGTTCAAGTAATTTAAAATATGCTTCAGCCTTCCATTATAAGTAACCACATTCCAATCAAAGTCCAATCCCCCCAAAACAAAACAAATTATTTCTATAATAAAACAATTATATAACCTGGACATCTCACAGCTTCCATCGTTGTCTAACTCAGATGGTTCATATGATTCTTCATTATAATCATCATAGATAGTGAATGACGAAGAACCTGACTCATCTGTGTTTTCCTGTGTGTATGCAATACAGGGTTGTTCATACGGATCTGTTTGTGTTGAAGCATCAGCCATTTTAACAAATGCTGTAACACTTATGTAACGCAGAAAATATTTTGGTGGCAATCATACAAAATTGAGTAACAGCAGATGACTGTTCAGTTAGAGAGCACATTGCATAAGTAACACGAAAATTACATTATGGAATTTGATCGCGACTCATGAACAGCTTGAGGAACCAGGGTAGAGATAGAATGCATTCAATAACTAACAAAATCACAGACTGTACCATTAACATATATAGAATCTTTCCACTGATTAAGTTAGAGGTGGAGGGCTGGTGCAGGGGTGAAGGGCTTTGGCTACATTGGAGAATGGGGAACCACATGGAATGATGCGTGCCTGTACAAGTGCAACTGCCTGCATCCTTCCAGTGAACAACCTAAAGTCCACAATAAATTATTTAAATGCTTCCTTAGCGAACATTTAAACTAGCCAGGTTGGGGGGGGTTACCAGGTACAGGGAGACTCAGACAGCACACCCTCACAGCTTACTGGAGTCAGAGCAGAGGACCAGGAAGGAACATATTTGGCAGACGCACCTAGTATAAAGATAATGGAAAAGGTAGGAATGGGAAATCAACACTTTGATGACACCAGAGAAGATGGAAAGAGACTAGAGCACAAACACACAAACAGGAGGAAAGGTGGCAGAAATACATGAAAAATCATACACTCAAATGCCCACAGTCTGTGTGACAAATCCCAGACCTAGTGACTGCAATGACTGAGGTGACTCTGGTCAAATTGAGACATGGCTCACCAGTAACCTTAACAGGGAGATAAACATACCAGGCTATTCTCATTGTTTAGAAGGGTCAGAATCGGCAGGAAGGAAAGGGTGGGGGTGGCCCTGTACATTAAGAAGAACATCAAAGCAACAGCAATTTGGGACAAACATGAGGACGTAGAGGTACTGTGGATCACCCTTGTAACAGGAAAGAGGACAGTGTTTCGGGCAGTGGTGGTCTACAGACCCCTAGCTCAGAGGGAGGAATTAGAAAATATATTACTAAATAGTAAACGTGATGTGACAGCAAAGAAGGAGAATCTGCTGATGGGAGACTTAAACATGCCATATGTTGACAGGTCTGACCCAACAGGGACATCAGCCAGGACCCGAGAAGATGTGGATTCACTACAGGGGCAGTCGTTAGGCAACTCGTGTGGGAGTCAACCAGGCAAGGGGTAATCCTGTATTGGGTGTTGACCAATGGTCTCAGAATAGAGGATATTCAAGTGGTGGGGCACCTGGGGATCAGTGACCACCACATGGTACATTTCAAATTCCACACAGGGATACATTAAAGCAACAAAAAGGCAAAGATCTTAGATTTCTGGAGAGCTGACTTCTGCAGTATGGGGAAAAAGTGTTAAACCCTGGAACAGAGAAAGGCGGGGGGGGGGGGCAGTAGGAGTACATTAAAGAAACCATTATTGTGGTAACAGAACAATGTGTTAAGATGAAAACCAAAGGGAGGATGAGGAGAAAACCACTTTGATCCTCCATAGCTGTGGAAGAAAAGGTAAGAGCCAAGAAGGTGGCTTTCAGAAAATACAAGAAGACGCAAAGGGATGTAGAAAGGGAAGTGTATCAGAAGCAGCTGAGAGAGGTAAGAAAAGCTGTAAGGAATGCAAAGGCACCAACTGAAGAAAGATTAACTCTATCAGAGAATGAAGGGGATAGCTCATTCTACAGGTACATTAGTAAGGGAAGAAAGTACGGGGGGTCACTAAGATCAGAGGGTACAATAGAGGATGATCAGGTGTCAACCCTAAACAAATATATCAGCAATCTTCACAGTGGAAGGGGGGCACAGGGTCCACAGTTAGACATCATAGACACTGAGGGGAGGGAGGTGAACACCAGCCCTTTTACAGAGGAGAGTGTGCTGAAGGAGCTTACACAGCTAGAAATGAACAACGCTACGGGTCCAGATGGCATACAAACTTGCATCCTGAAGTAACTATGGAGGGAGCAGGCAGCCCCACTGGTGGCCCTCTTCACTAACTCCCTAAATACAGGCGAGTTTCCAGAGGACTGGAGAAGGGTACATGTGATCTCTCTGCACAAGAGTGGCAGCATAGAGGAAGCAGGGAACTACAGGCCAGTACGCCTCAAGTCAGTAGTGGAAAGATCATGCAGTCATTCCTTAAGGAACGTATTCTGGAACACCTGGAATCTATAGGAGCACTGGATCCGAGGCAACCTGGATTCACAGCAGGAATGTCCTGTCAAACGAACCTGATCGAGTTATTTTACTGGGTGTGAAAGGTGGTGGATCAATGAGGAGCAGTAGATGTCGCCTATCTAGAGATGCAGCAAATTTAAAATTCACCGGTGAAGTGAACACAAAGTGGGCACCTCGCATTGCTTCTTCGCTACGCGGAGTGGGCAATGCAAAGTGCTCCCTTCGCCTTGTCATTACCACTTCACGTTAAGGCGGAATGGCAACACGAAGTAAGGCGAAGTCATTGTTTTTAATGGACTTCGCGTTCCTCATTAGGATTCTAAGTGATCCACTTGGTGTTTCAGATTTGGCAGCCCCCCCCCACACATCACATGGCTTACAGTACTGTAAGTCACATGCTCTTTAGCTAGGCAAGAAGAAAGTGAGTCATACAAGCAGACACTTTTACTCTCTCCTGTGCAGACGGAGAGAGAGTAGTGTGTTTTGTGACTGCTGATACTTTTAGATCAGAGCGAGGAAGAGATTTAAACTTTGATTTAGACCCAACAGCTTTTTTAAAAGCTACATGTTTTTGTATTTTCTGTACTCTTTTTTACTTAATTTGTTCTTTCTGTAACTTTTATTTTTCTTACCTTTATAAGTAGTTAGTTGTTTGTCTGTGTCTGTGTGACTGTGTGTGTGTGTTGTGTGACAGTGTGATTGTCTCCTACAGCTTCCTACACACACACTACCCCAACTGAGGCTGTGCAGAACAATCTAGAGCCCATGTGACCTGAAATCCCATGAAACACTGCAAAATTCACCTTTGGAGCTTAAAAACAAGGCAAAGTAAGGTGAAGTACATTGTTTTCAATGTACTTCGCCTTAAGAATTGGTGGAGTAGTGGTTTGGGAAGGCGAAGTAACGTCATTGCTTTCAATGGACTTGGCATTACCCATTTACTAGCAGTACTCAGCTTCACGTTGTGGAGCACTCATGATTCGCCATCACTCCGCTGGATCATCATGAGCGAACTGGTTCCACTTCGCCCACCACTACGCCTATCATGATTTCAGCAAAGCCTCGCTACTGTTCCACATAGAAGGTTGGAAAACAAGATGGGTAGTCTGGGGTTTGGCTGCAAGTTGGTGTACTGGGTTAGTAACTGACTGATGCACAGAAGGAGAAAATTACTTACCGCTGTAATCTTGTTTCTTCCAAGGGAATCTTTACTGTATTCTGAATAATGCAGTTAGTCTTCACCATTCAGCTGCTCTGGAGAAGAGAGGGTTAAAGATCCTATGTAAATAATGGAATGTTCATAGGTTCGAGCTCGGTTTTCAAAGTACTGTCCCTGGTGCATTCTTTTTTTTTTCATCTAGCTATTTGGTCCCCATCGCCTCCTCCCACCAACTGGCGATGGGGAGACATAGGTAGCTTTTGCTAGTTTTCTCACCTGCACCCCGAGGCCCTGGCACATAGCCATGTGAGCATGTGGAGGCATGCTGTGCACCCCGTGGCAACAGCTCAGCCCCTTCCCACCTCCCATAGCTATTTGCTGCCCCCTCTCTGCCCACGCTACCCACCAGATCTCCACCCAGTGGGAGCATAACTAAGGGGAGTGCCAACCCACCCTCACCACCATCAGAAGAGGAGAGCTACCCATCAGCATGTTCAATCCTGCTCCATCCTCCCCCCACACCGGCACCCCAATGGCCCAAGGTCGTTCCCGAACCTGGGGCGCTGGCATAGCATGAGGTGTGGCATCCAGCACCTCAACACTCAGCACCACTGTGCCAGCTCCCTGGTGCATTCTACGCAACTGCCAGATTCTTGCGAAGCATGTACAAAAAAATATAATATCTATGCTATCCTAAACAACCAATCCACCCAGAAATAATCAGGCCTCCCATTAAATAGTGACATCTGAAAAGACTTAAGTCATAGATGCCGAAGGACAACCAACTCAACAAATTTCAACAACAACACCACAACATGAACAGCTGGAGTGAAGTGCCCCTCCCCCCCAGGTTCTGGTAGGGGAGGTAGGGTGGGAGCTCAGAATACAGTAAAGATTAACTTGGAAGAAACAAGATTACTATGGTAAGTCATTTTTTCTTCAAGCCCTTGGAAATCTTTACTGTATTCTGGCTAATGCTGCCTACCAAGCAGTACCTTCGAAGGTGGGCACAGAACCTAGCTTGAAAACAGGCTCTGCAGTACTGCTGTGCCAAACCTGGCATCACTTCTAGCCTGGATGTCCAGGCAATAGTGTTTAGTAAAGGTGTGAACAGTTTTCCAGGTGGCTGCTTTGCAAATTTCTAGCAAAGGAATGTCTCTTGCAACTGCTATAGAAGCAGCTGCACCCCTAGTGGAATGGGTCCTGAGGGGCACTGGGGGTTCCTTGCCCAGCTTTCCATAGCAAAACTGAATACAGGCCATAACCCAATGCGCAATGGTCCTTTTTGAGGCTGGTCTGCCTTTCCCCACTTCTCCACAGGTGAGGAAGAGCTGAGTATTCTCTTGCCTATGGCCTTTTGTACAGTCCAAATAACAGCTGATAGCCCTCTTGACATCTAGGCTATGCAGCCTGCATTCCCCTGCACTAGAATGATCAGTGAAAAAGACAGGTAGGGTAATAGACTGGTTGAGGTGAAATTCAGATACCACTTTGGGGATGAATCTCGTGTTTGTTCTGAGGACTACCTTGTCCATATGGACTGCAACACAGTCCCAGCTCTGTGCACAAAGCCTGGAGCTCACTAATCCTCCTGGCTGAAGTGACTGCTACTAAGAAGTCTGTTTTTCAAGCCAAATACTTGAGATCTTCTGTAGACATGGGCTCAAACAGGGGTTGCTTTAGCTGCGCAATGCATATATTCAGGTCCCAAGAGGGAACTGGCTCCCTGTGTGGAGGGTGAAAGTGCAGCAACCCTTTAAAAAACTTCCTGAAAATCAGGTTGGAAGCTAGGGAGGAGCCCTTACCTGCTGAAAGATAAGCAGAGATGGCTGCCAGGTACACCATGAGGGTAGATGGCTTAAGGCCAAGGGAATGAAGATGGGCCAAGTAATCCAGCATTATTGGCAGCCCAGCCTGGTGTGGATCCATGGGCTTTTTGCTGGCACCAAATGGAAAATCTCTTCCACTTGGAAGTATAAGTCTTCCTGGCACTGGGCTTCCTAGAGACTCCAAGGACCTCCAGGACCCCTTCAGAGAGGTGCAGGTTAGCATACTCTAGGTCCTCAAGAGCCAGGCCATGAGCCTGAGGGACCTGAGGTTGGGGTCGAGGATTCTCCCCTGGGAGGATGTCAGCAGGTTGTGCCTCCTGGGGAGGTTAATCGGTCTGGAAATTGACAGGGACAAGAGCAGGGAGTACCAAGGCTGCCTGGCCAAATCTGGAGCTATGAGGATCATTGTTGCTGGCTGGGACCTGAGCTTGTTCAGCACCCTGAGCAACAGAGGGAATGGAGGGAAGACATACAGGAACTTCCCTGTCCAATCCAGTATTAGTGTATCCAGTGGGCACTGTTCCCACTGCTGGAGGCCTGCAACAAAACTGTGGCAACTGGTGACTGTCTGGGGCTGCAAAGAGGTCCGTCTCTGGGGTGCCCCACCTTCTGAATACAGTTTGCAGGACCTGTCTGTTCAGAGACCACTTGGGGTGGTTCTGATTGATCCTGCCCAGAGCATCTACCATGATGTTGTCTTTCCCTGGAAGGTGGACTGCTGAGAGGGAGACCTTGAGAGAGTAAGTCAGACTCAGATTTTCATAACCTTCTAGCACAAGGGGACTCCTGCCCTCTTGCCTGTTTATGTAGTACATAGTGGTTGTGTTGTCTGTTCTGACTTGCACAACCCTGCCCTGTACCATTGCAGCAAAGGACTGAAGGGCTAGAAAGACTGCCCTGAGCTCCAGCAGGTTTATGTGCAGCACTGTCTCTTGCTGGAGCCATGTGTCATGTGCAGTGTGCCCCCCAATGTGGATGACCCAACCTAGGAGGGAGGCATCAGTTGTCAGCACCACTGTTGGGGACAGCTGCAGGAATGGGATACCTTCTCTGAGGTTGTCCCTTTCCTGCCACCATTGGGGTGCCTGAAGCAGGGTCCCTGTCACTGGATCCAACTTTGACAGGAAGTCTCTTCTCCTAGACCAATAGGACCTTAGCTGGAACTGTATGTCTCTCATTTGAAACCTGGCTCCTGACACTGTTGCCACTGAGGCTGCCATATGACCTAACAGCTGCAGAAAATATCTTTTTGGTCTGGGGTTGTGGAGCTGGAAGAAATTTGCCAGCTGCACCAGGCTGTCCACCCTTTCTTGAGGAAGGAATGCCTTCCCCTTAAGTGTGTCCAACTTTGCTCCTATGAAGTCCAGGAGCTGTACCAGTTGCAAGACTGACTTTTTGAGTTTTACCAGGAATCTCAAAAACTGCAGGGTGGCCTATGTGAGGGCTAGGACATCCCTTACCTGCTGAGGGGACTGCCCCATGACTAATCAGTCATCTAGATAGGGGTATACTGATAAAGAAAAAGACTACCCAGAAGTCTGGTCATTGTTGGGGAAGGTGGGCAGTTTGCAGGAACAAATGGTGAAGATATTCTGGAAGATCAAGAATTACAGTGAGTATGTAATTTTCATATCTTCGAAGAATCAATCTTTACCATTTATTACTGGTGGGTCTAAGTGCCAAGCAGACCGCCAAGGGCAGTGTTGACCAACCCTGAGGGAAAAGGTTGTTCTCTCAGCCTTCTGTGGGGGAAAACAGAGAGGTGGAGGCCCCTTATGGGCAGAGCTAAGCCCAAGACTGGTCAGGGGCAGGTGGAGGCTCCCGTCGCCTGGAAGCAGGAATGCACCCCACAAGCTCAAATCTGGCCATGTGGGAGAAAAGGTGGCCCCTTGGAAGCATGAGGCAATCACCCTACAACAGGCCATGAGTGACAACCTGGAGAGACACAGCCCTGCCGTCCACCTAATGTAGATTGCAGTTCCCACTAACCTGGATGCTACTTCACTGGTGTTGTAGAATGCCATTGCATGGTGTCTCGCCAGCTCCAGGCCCTGCACAGAAAGACACACGGCTTGCTTGGTTTGCTCACAGTCTGTCAAGGATGCCAGGAACTGTCCCAGCATCATCCACTGGTGCCTGCCATATGATGCCTGGTGTGCAGCAATGCACAACATAATGTGCACCGCCAAGACGACTCTGACTCCAGGCATCAAACTCAGCTGAGTCGGACTCTGAGGGACAGTCATGCATTGGGCACCTATCCCCAGAGGGGCTGTCTAGGAGATGGACCCCAGAAGTGGGGTGTGGCATACTCCTGGAGACCACAGAGGTGCACAGTACATGCACAGGACACCCCTCAGGGCTGGAGAGGGGGCAGAGGGACTGAGTCAGACGTCTCTTGACACCTCTTTAAAAGGCCCAGGCCATGCACACATACCTGCATAGTCATGACTGTACTCCTCAAGAATGGACAGTGTCAGATGTGCAGATTGTGGCCCGAGAAAGGGGGCAGTCACAGCTCCCTCACCATCTCCACAAGGAACTCCTGGTAACGAGTGTACTCAGCGTCGGAGGATAGATGGACAGAAGTGTCCTTTTCCTCTGAGGAGCGTAACAGGGTTGAACAAGACCCTGTCCCATTTGTTATGCAGAAAGAGTTAAACGCAAGGATCTGTCCTAACCACTCCTTTTCTGTCTCTTGTCTGTCTGGTTGTGCAACCAAGTATTCTTGTGAAACCTAGGAACTGATCTCTCTGACGGTCTTGCGATTCTCCGCCTCTCACCATCTCTCTCTGCCTTTACTTCCCCTTTGCATATCTGTGGTTATAAAAATATATGTGAATCTTTACGTGAAACTGGGATCCCTTGGTTTGAAAGAAAAAAATTACTCACAGTGGTAATCTTCTTTCTTCCAAGGTGTCCTTTAGCATCAGAGACAATGTGGATTCCAAAGGCTTGGCCCATAAATGTCTCCTTCCTCACCAGAGTCTGAAGCCATTTGGGATCATTCCGATCCCTATCCCCTGGATCATCCGACTGCTCATAGGACGAGATCCAGAAGATCTCCAACAGGCCACTGGCTCCAAAGATCTTCCCTCTCCCACTGCTGCAAGCAGCATCAGGAGGGGACCGGTGCTGCACTGGTGGCACCAAGCTATGGCCCCAAGGGGCCCACTGGTGTAGGCCCAGTGTACAGCTGTAACCTCACCACCAGGGGCATCTACACGACCAAGAGGGGGGCCGGACTGGGGGGAAGTGCGGAACTGGTCCCTTTGAGGGGTCTGGATGTCCCACAGACTCCTCCCCAGGCTCTCTGTCTCAGCAAGACAAGGACAAGAGGAGGCCTGGCCTCCCTCACTATGTGTAGTACTGGGGAGGGGTTCAGGGAAAGAGCCCAGGGACCTTACCTTGGGGTCCTGAGTGCAATGTCTGCCTCTGAAGGTGGGAGCAACCGATACCACATCATTGTGCAGAACTTTAAAGTGCAGAAGTCCATAGAGAAGTAGGCATTGCAGTGGTCCATGTCATGTTCTGCTCCAAGGCAGGTTCAGCAGCGTTCATGCCGGTTCTGGATGGACACGTTTCTCCCACAGTGGCACTGATGCATGGGGGGGGGAATCTCTGTCTTCTTGCTTGACTTCTTCTTGGGTTTCTTAGGCCCCTGAGACCTGGACATGACTTACTACAGAAAAGAATGAAAAACAGCAAAAACAGGGCTCAGTGCTGTAAAAAGGCACAGAAAAGAAAACGCATTGACAAAAGAAGCCTGAAGTACAGTTACGTAAGAACTTACCTAACAGTAGATCTTCAAGAAGATCTCTTGCAGCAGGCCACATCTATGGAACTACAGACACCATGCGCCAGGACCACACAGAAACTTTTCCAGCCAGCAGCCACTAGGGGGCCTCCCACTCCGACGTCACATGCTGATGCGGCCCTGTCCTATAAGAGTGGGCGGGCCACTGCGCCCTCCTCAGTTCTCCCACCGGAGACCATAAACAACCAATCTCCTCCTGGGGAACTGAGGAAGAGTTGATGGTTCCTGCTAATGTATACATAACAGAAAGGCATAAGGCTCTCTGTTAAGGAGAAGGAGAAACAGAGAGGCCCACAGGGCTAAGGGGATGAAGGGTGGGACAGCATGCCTGCTGCAAGAGATCCTCTCAAAAATCTGTTGTTACGGTAAGTTTCTACGTTAACTGTACCATCTTACTTCGAGGGTATCTCTTGCAGCAGGACACACCTATGGAATGAGTCCCAAGCAGTTCTGGCAGCCGAAGAATCAGTCTGGGTGGCTGGAGAGCAACAGCCTAACAAAGTAGGCCCTGAAGCACAACTAGGCCGAAATTGGCCCTACGCCTAGAGTCACTGTCCAGACTGTAGTGCCTGGTAAAGTTGTGGACAGTACTCCAAGTGGCAGCAGGACAGGCCTCTGCAGCTGAAACATGCCTGAAACAGGCAACAGAAGTGGCCATGCCTCTGGTGGGATGACCACAAACAAGGCCAGGAAGATTTTTTTTTTTATTTTAGTCTTTGGTAACCAGGTAAGGCCCACTAGGCACAAGTTCCTGTTTTCAGGGGTGACCTGGGAGCACTGGGCGGTTAAGTGACTTGCTTAGAGTCACACAGTATGCAAGTGGAGGTTGTGAGAATCAAACTCAGGTCTGATCTGTTGGATGTAGCAAGCTTGTTCACACCTCATTCCTCTAACCTCTAGGCTACACTGCCAGCCCAAATCTTGTGCAGATCTTTACCATACATCCTGTGGCAACTGGCCAACCATTTGGGCAAGCACTGTTTAGAAACAGGAACATCCTCTTTCCCAGTGGCTAAAGAAACAAACAGCTGCGAGACTTCCTGCAGTCCTTCATAGTGTGTTTATAGTAACACAGAATTCTCTGCATATCTAAAGTGTGGAGCAATGCTTCCCCTGGACTGGTATGCTCTGAAAAGTAAACAGGTAGGTGAATGGACTGATTTAAAGTAAACTCAGACACCACCTTATGAAGGAACTTTGGATTTGTCTGCAAAGACACCCTCCTGTCTTTGTGGAAAACCAAATTAGGAGGCTCACACATGATAGCTTGAAGCTCGGAAATCCTTTGAGCAGCAGTAATGGCAACTAAAAAGAACACTTTCTACAGAGGCAGCCACAGACACTGCAAGCTATTTCCCGAAATTTCTGTGATATTTCCAGATATATCTAATGGTTTCTCCATTTCTATAGTAGGGGCAGCAAAGAGAAACTCTTTAGAAATTTCTCAAAATATCTATGCTACCATATGGCTGTCAACAGGCACGTGGAAAGCTGAAATAGTCTTAAATGAAATGTACTTCGATAGAGGAGTACTTCAGACCAGAGACTGAGAGGGATAGCAAGTACTCCAAAAGCTGATTCGCTGGACAAGTGAAAGGATCCAGTTGATGCAAAGTAGCCCACAGAGCAAAGAGTTTCCATTTCATGGAAAAAGTGACCATGGAGGATGGCTTCCTAGCTTCCACCAGGACATCCACTACTTTGGGGGACACCCCAAATTGAGCAATGGTTATGTCTCCAGGAGCCAGACGTGAAAATGCAGAGATTTGAGATCTGGATGGATCAGGGTGCACCACTCCTGGGACAGAAAACCGGTGAGCAGATGCAGGGGCACTGGAGGTTCCACTGTCAACTGCTGCAATAGAGGGAACCAGATCTGATGAGGCTAGAAGGGGCAATGAGGATCATAGTGGTCCCTTCCATCTGAAGCTTGATCAGGACTCTGAAGCAGGGGAAAAGGAGAGAAGGCATAAAGAACCCTCCCTTTCCAAGAGAGGAACAACTCATCTCATGAGAAAACTCCAGGCCCTTGAGCCAGTGAGCAAGCAAAAAAGAGGCAGTTTTGCTTTGAGTAGGGATGCAAAAAGGTCCAACTCTGGACAACCCCACCTGTCAAACGGGTCTTCTATGACTGAGGTTAGCAGTTCCCATTTGTGCATCTTGGACTGCGACTGGCTGAACCTGTCTGCCAGGATGTTTCAGATGCCTGCAACATGGATGGCCGATAGTTCTAGACCATGTTCTAGAGCCCAGTACCAGACTCTCATAACCTCCTGGCAGAGGGGGTAAGAGTTCCCCCTGTTTGTTGATGTAGTGAACTATGCGGATGCTGTCCATCTAGACTAGCAGAAGAACCAGGGACAGGATAGTCTAGAAGGCTTGCAGGGTACATAGGTCTGCCTGCATCTCCAGGATGTTAATGTGGAGAGTAGTCTCCATCCTGGACCATATCCCTTGCATTTGGTGGGGCCCCAGATGAGCCCCCCAGCCCAACCCCAAAGCATCTGTGGTGAGAACATGCTGAGGGAAGGGGATGAGGAAAGGAACCTCTTTCAACAGGTGGTCGAGTTCCATCCAACAAAGCAGAACTTTTCTGACTGGAGAGGAGACTAGGACCTGCTGTTTCAGGTCATCGATAGGCTGATCCCACTGGACTCTCAAAGTCCACAACGGTATCCTCATGTGCCATCTGGCTAGAGGCACTGTGACAAGAGCTGAGACAAGAAGGCCATACCCTGAGCCATATCCAGAACTTCCGCTATGTACTGAAGGCGCTGACAGGGGATCAAGACTGACTTTAACAGGTTGACCATTATTCCTAGGTCCTGGAATAGTTGGGTGGTATGTTCCAGAGTCTGCAGCAGATGTTCCCTGGTCTGAGTTTTGAGAAGCCAGTCGTCCAGGTAAGGAAAGACACAGAGTCCTTCCTGCCTGAGGGTTGCCACCACTACTGCCAAGCATTTGGTAAACACCCAAGGGGCCGTGGATAAGTCAAAGGGCAGGGCCCAAACTGGAAGTGTGCTCCCTGGAATTGGAACCTGGGGTACTGCCTGTGGGAAGCATACACCTTGATATGCAGGTATGCATCCTGCATGTCGAGGGAACATATCCAATCCCTTGATGCAGAAGAGGCAGCAGTCCCTGAAGGGTCACCATCATGAATTTCTTGTACTGAATAAAGAAATTTAGCTCTTGAAGGTCCAGGATGGGCCTGAAATCCCAGTGCATTTTGGGGCTAAAAAGAAGCAGGAGTAGAACCCCCTGCCCAACTGAGTCTCAGGGACAGGTTCTATGGCCCTTTTGTGCAACAACATGCAAATCTCTTCCCAGAGCACTGGAATGCATCTGGGAGGATAAGAGGACTGAACCACAGGATTTTCTGGAGGCTACTCCAGGAGCTCTAGAGTGTGGCCATATTCTATGAGCTGCAACACCCAGGCACCTCTGGTGATCTCCCTCCATCTGTTCAGGTACAGGAAGAAATGACCCTCTACAACCACCTCCTGCCCTGCCGGGGGGGGCCGAGCAAGGAGTCATGCTGAAGTAGAAGCTGCAGTTGGGGCTGCACCGCTTCCCCTGGGAGCTTTTCCAGTGGTGGAGGTAGGGGTAGGCAGGGCTGTGGTTGCTCTACCTTTACCCTGAGGCTTGGTGCTGGGCTTGGCTTTATGGGTAGCCCAATGAAGGGGCACCTGCTGACCACTTCTAGGCTGGGTGTGGTACATAGAGTGGACTGACGTCTGCGTGTGGCCAGAAGCCTGCAGGTTAGAAAGTATATCCTGCACATCTGCCCCAGTTTATACACTCTAAAGGGGGCATTAAGGATGGGTTGTTGCACATCCTGGGCAAAGCTTGATACCCACAACGAAGAAAGTCTTTGCAGATAGATACCAGCAGCAGCTGCATGGGCCAAGGCATCAATGGCATCATAGTCAGAAGGTAGAAGGTGCTTGCCAATGTCAGCCCCGACTAAATGTTCTGAAGCAACTGCTGTCTCAGGGGGTCCTCTGGGATTGATTTGACTGCTTCTTTGGCCTAAGTCCAGAGTTGGTTCTGATACTGGACCATATGGGTGATATAGTTACGGATGGAAAAAGATTGGTGCAAAGTAGGACCCACTCACCCAGTTTCAAATATATAAAGGACTTTAGAGAGGTTAATAGTGCATCAAAAGTATTTAGTATATGCAATACAGTGTAATTCAGACTTTTTGGAAAAATCTTTCTTCAGTGAAACACTATATCTAGAATCAATTTTTTTTTACAAATATATAATTATTTTCTATAAATGCATAATAAGAAAAAATTACTTACCATAGTGATCTTTCTTCCCAGTGATGCTCAGATATTCATAACTTTATGCAGTAAGCCTGGAGGGTTGGACTGCCCGGAGAGATGGAACATATGCAAATGAGTAGAATTCTTTACACGTGGGCATCTTTCAAATACTGCCTCTACCAACTCTAGTGTTCTAACCTCTTCAGATTTGTAAGAAGCCTGGAAGTCAGGCATTAGGAAAAAATCTTAACAATTACAGTATAAATTTGGACTTACCCCCAATAAGTATAGAATTAACAAAAACCTCCAAAAGAAGGAACAATAATAAATAACAATGGTGTTCACCAAACAGAATCAGAGAAACTATAAAGAGAAAACAGAAAACTCTGCTTAAAATTAGCTAAGCATAGAGAAAATGAACCACAACAGGATATGACTAGGTGGCACCAGCATGCGGAGTGTAGAGGTTGAAGTTCTGGAAGGGGAAGAAGGGAGGGATGTTACGAATATCTGAGCATCACTGGGAAGAAAGAAGATTACCATGGTAAGTGATTTTTTCTTCTAACCCCAGCAATGCTCAGGATGTTCATAACTTTATGCAAACTACCAAGCAGTACCACTGGACGTGGCACAGAATTTACTCTGGAAACAGGCTTTGCAGGACTGCTATGCCAAACCTGGCATGACTTCTGGATGAAATATCCAGGTTGTAATGCTTTATAGAGGTGTGTACTGATTTCCAGGTAGCTGCTTTGCAAATATCTACTAAGGGAACCTCCCTAGCAGCTGCAAGGCTAGCAGCTGTTCCTCTTGCAGAGTGTGCCCTCATCCCAGCTGGGGGCTCCCTACCTGCTTTAGTACAGCAGAACTGAATACTGGACAATCCCTTGAGAAATGAATCTTTTTGAGGCTGTTTTGCCCTTTCCCACATCCCCATATGTAAGGAAAAGTTGTTTTCTATCTTGCCTATGGCCTTTAGTAGCTGTCATGTAATAGCTGAGAGCTCTTTTCACATCCATACTATGGAGTCTTCTTTCACCAGAACTAGCATGGTCTGTAAATAAGACAGGTAGAGAGACTGATTGGTTCAGATGGAGTGACTGATTGGTTCAGATGGAAGTCTGAAACCACGTTAGGAAGAAATTGTCTATTTGTTCTGAGGACTACCTTATCTCTGTGGAATGATATATAGTCCTGGTCGATACAGAGAGTCTGGAGCTCACCAATTCATCTTGCAGAGGTAATTACTACTAGAAAAACTGTTTTCCAAATAACATACTTCAGATGAGATGTTGCCATGGGCTTGAAAGGAGGCCCCATGAATTTAGTTATGCACACATTAAGATCCCAGGCAGGGACTGGTGCCCTGTGAGGGGGATGCAAATGCATCAGACCTTTAAAGAACCGTTTGAAAATGGGATCTGATGCTACTGACACCTTTGCCCTAGCAGAAAGGTAGGCAGACACTGCTGCAAGATGAACTTTCAGAGAACTGGGTTGTAAACCTTGTGAATGCAAATGAGTGAGATAGTCTAATACAACTGATACTCCTGCATTATTTGGGACTAAATTTCTACCAGAGCACCAAAGAGAAAATCTCTTCCATTTAGAATAGGTTTTCTTAGTGGAAGGTTTTCAATAACCTTTTAAGATGGCTCATTCAGAAAAGTTTAAGGCAGTCTGCATACTCTAATTCCTCAAGAGCCATGCCCTGAGGTGGAGGAACTGGAAATTTGGGTACAGCAGTGTTCCTTGATTGGAGGTGAGGAGATTGTGCCTGAGAGACAAGTTTATTGGTTTGTTCACAGACATGGAGAGCAGAAGAGAGTACCATGGCTGCCTGGGCCAATCTAGAGCTATCAAGATCAGAGAAGCTGAGTGGGATTTGAGCTTCAATAGCACTCTAAAAATCAGAGGAAATGGGGGGGGGAAGGCATAGAGGAACCTGCCTGACCAGTCTAGCATCACAGCATCCAGAGGAATTGTGCCCTGAGTTGGTGGTCTGCAGTAATACTTAGGCAACTGGTGGTTCTGGTGGGATGCGAACAAGTCTACTTCTGAAGTGCCCCACCTCCTGAAAATTACCTGCACCACTTGCCTGTTTAGTGTCCAGTCATGATGGGCCTGGTCGATCCGACTCAGTGTATCTGCCAAGGTGTTGCCCTTTCCTGTCAGGTGGATTGCTTGTAAGGATACCTTTAGGGAATAAGCCAAAGTCCAGATTTTCATGGCTTCTGTGCAAAGAAAGCCTGATCTGGTACCTCCCCGTTTGTTTATGTAATACATTGTGGTGGTATTATCTGTTCTGATCTGTACCACCTTGCCCATCACCAAAGAATAGAAAAATGTTATGGCTAGCCACACTGCTATGAGTTCCAGCAAGTTTATATGCTGAAGAGACTCTGCTTTTGACCAGGTACCCTGGGTCATGTGCTCCCCTAGATGGGTGCCCCAGCCCAGAAGGGATGCATCTGTTGTGAGAACTAGTGAGGGATTCTCTTTCTGAAAAGAAATTCCTTGTCTTAGGTTGGATTCCTTTTTCCGCCACAGGAGGGCTGTAACAGTGCCCTTGTTACCGGAACAAGCTTTGAAAAGGGGTATTTTTTTTTTACTCCAATGAGTCCTGAGATGAAACTGGATGTCTCGCGTGTGAAACCTGGAACCCTGTACTGTGCTTGTGGATGCAGTCATGTGGCCCAGGAGCTGCAGAAACTGCCTGGCAGTTTTTGGCTTGTGTAGAGTAAAATAGTTTGCTACTGATTGAAGCCTGTGCACCCTGTCTAGGGCAAGAAGGCTCCACCCTGAAGAGTATTGATCTCTGCCCCTATGAACTGTAAATTCTGTGCAGGGGTTAGGACAGATTTATTCTGATTTATTATGAAACCCAGGGATTCCAACAGATCTTGGGTGATCTTTAGGGAATTTTTTACTTGGTCTGGTGATTTGCCCACCACCGGCCAATCGTCTAGGTATGGGAAAATAGTCACTCCCCATCTTCGAAGAAATTCTACCACAGGTGCTAGGCATTTTGTAAATACCCTTGGTGCTGAGGAAAGGCCAAAGGATAGGGTTGAGAACTGGTACTGACCTGATGGGAGCCTGAATCTGAGATATCTTCTGAAAGATTCCTTTATGGGGATGTGGAAATAGGCGTCTTTCAAATCCAGTGATGCCAGCCAGTCCCCTTTTTGGATTGTTGGCAGAATCCAAACCAGAGTTATCATGTTGAACTTTTTTTTTTTTCAAGTGCTTGTTTAAAGCTCTGAGATCCAATATTGGCTGCCACGCCCCACTTTTCTTTGTTTTAGCAAATACCTGGAGTAAAAACCTCTTCCTCTGAGGGTGATAGAAACTGGTTCCACTGCTCTGAGCTGCAGCATCTTTTGAACCTCCACCTCTAGCAGTGCTGTTTCTGATAGGGAGGGAGAGAGGAAAACCCTGGACTTCTATGGAGGAAGAGATTTGAAGTTCAGAGACAGACTCTTGCCCACTACCTCCAACACCCACTTGTCTGTGGTGATGGTTAGCCAAATGTGGAAGATGTGGAACAGTCTGCCTCCAACAGGGAGGGAGGAGGAGGCCTGCTTCTCAGGGGTTTTGCTTAGGCTGGGGCTGAGGTTGTGCCTGAGACCCTCGCCTAGAGCCCCTTCTGCTCCTACCCCTAGAGTATCCCTGTTGAAGATACTGCTGGTACTGGGGAACAGCTACCAGCTGGAAAAAAGGTCTGGTCATAAAGGACTGACCTCTGCCCCCCCCTTCCATAGGGCCTGGTGAATGAAGAAGCTCTCTCCTTGGCAGAGTTGCTTCTATAAGTAGCCTTATATTCATCCACCTTCTTCATATAAGCAACAGTGGATTCTCCAAAAAGAGAATTTCCTTCCAATGGAAAATTCAAGGCCTTAGATTGAGTATCCTGAGTGAGGTTTGTGGCCCTAAGCTAAGCAATCCTCCTCTGTGCCACTGTGTTAGCCATCCATCTGGCTGCAGCGTCATTAGAATCAGCAGCCATTTGGAATTGGTACTTGGCCACCTCTAGCCCAAACCTGGCAGTTTCAGTCAGGTCATCTGATAAGGGTGAGAGGGCTTCCATAGACATTGCCAGTACCGACTGCCACAGGTATTTTTGATACTCGGCAGCATAAGCCCGGAAGGTAGCCTATCTCATGGCCAAGGAGACTGACAAATAGCCTTTCTTGGCCATACTATCCAGTTTTCTGGAGTCCTTGTCTGGAGGGTGTGAGGACAGAGAGACTTTAGCTTTATCACAGGCTGCCTGTTGTATTACCCCTTGATGGTCTGGATGGGAGAAGAGGAAATCAGCTCCCTCTCTATCTAGCTGGTATTTCTTGTCTATCCTCCTGTCAATGGGAGGAAGAGAGTTAGGGGTCTGCAGAATCTTTAAGGCATCCTTCTTAAAAAATGTGTAGACTGGCAGGAGGGGTCCTTTGTGGGTGTTAAACCCATCATATTCAAATATTCGATCTCCTCCTTATCCTCCACTTGCTCTGTTGTGGTAATATCCAGAGCATCTCCCATCTTCCTCACAAAAGAAAAATGTGAGGAGACGTCTTCAGGCACCCAGGGAGGTGAACCAAGTCCTGCTCAGGGGACACCTCTGGGGGGTAGGTTAGTCCTCCTCATATGGCTCATCATCCTCCTCAAAATACTGTTGCTCTGGTAAAGAGGACAACAGACCAGTGCCAGCCTGGGGACCTGGAGAAGGGGCAGAAGGCTGAGGGATGATGTTTTGCAAGGCTTGAATAATCTTGAATACCTGGGCTATCTCTTGAGCTGAAGGCATTGCAGGCACCTGCACAGAAGTCTCCAGTTTAGCAGGAGAGGGTTCTGCATGCTTAAGCTTCTTAGCCTTTTTTGAGGGAACTGGGGATTCAGCCTGTTCTTTGCTTCTTTTTGCCCCTTATTCACCTGTATCAGAGGCAGAAGTAAGTATACCTGTGGGTTGAGCCACAACAGACTGGGGTGTCGGCTGGTCAGAGCTGGAGGGACCCCTAGGAAACTTTTTATTCAGCCTTTCAAGGCGCTTTCCACAGTTTTAGCCAGGAAAGTTTTACATATGTCGCATTCTTGGTCAAGATGTTCAAAACCCAGACAAGTTACACATAAGGTGTGCTTGTCTGCCTTAGCAAACACATCTCCACACTTTAGACAATTTTTAAAACTGGGCTCTCCAGATCTCTTTTTAGGTCTGTCGGCCATGGTGAAGCCAAAGTAGAAAAAACACCAACTGCTAAATAAGAAAGACTGCTGCGGTTCTTTTATTAAATTTTTTTTTTTTATTGCGGTCGGTTCTGGAACCAATAGGAACCGAATAAGGAGATGTGAAAATGAACCTGTTCGGTGGTTCTATAACTGAGAAAAAGTGGTACATATACAATTTGAAAACAGTTAAATACACACAAAAATAAAGGTTCTTTAGTTAGAGAACTCCGAAGTAACTTAAAACTAACTCGGTTCCCACACAGTTATCCTGAACCGTGAGGAACCGTGAAAACAACTAATTTTAAATAATAAACAAGATCTAGACTGACAGTAAGTAGAGGCAGTAAAAGAAATTAAATATGCTTTTTTTTTATCTCTCTTTACGCGAAAGAGGAAAACAGGAACTCCAAGCAACCAGACTTTCAGGCGGAGAGAAAAATCTGAGGAGGTTAGAACACTACAGTTGGTAGAGGCAGTATTTGAAAGATGCTCACATGCAAATAATTCTACTCATTTGCATGTGTTCCATCTCTCCGGGCAGTTCAACCCTCCAGGCTTACTGCATAAAGTTATGAATATCCTGAGCATTACTGGGGTTAGAACTTAACTTTACTTCAAAATATTTCATAAACCAAAAGACTGAAAGATAATTTTCTTTGTCTAAAAATAATAATAATAAAAATATTTTCTTGATTGTCAAATATGTATGTAATCATAGCAGCTAAATAAATTTCCAAAAGTTAAATGAATTTTCATAAATGCAAAAAGAAAGACTTACGTGTTAAACACTTGATATGATATTTTCTTAAAGCGATAACAATAACCCAATATGGTTTGACGTATTTATACTGAAAACATATAATAAAGCGGTCATCACAATCTGTTCAGTAAGTTCAGGTATATATCTTTTCTTAGCATTTTCCCTTATATAAGTACCACATTTATATATCACACCCATGGATACCGCATTATAAACATTTTTTTTTAACAGTTAATACTTTTTCCTGTGGAGTTTTCTGCTGTCCATCTGACATCCCCCTCATGCAGGCACTGAGTATTAGACCCCCCTCCCCAAACCCCCATGACTTACCCTTCATGGCAGGGGTGGGGAGCTTCTCGACCCACCAGACCTGATTAGTAGTAGTAGTAGGGGAGGTGCCATCCCAGGCCATTGCGATGGGGACCATCGTCATCCGTGCAGAGGACTCCTTTTCCTGTTTTTCTTGTGCCCCTTTGGAGGATGCAGTGTGAAAGGATGCTAGCAGTGGCAGCGCACATGCTCCTATGTGCACTCTTCTAGGCATCAGCCACAATCCCCCACCCACATCTCCTAGCATCGGCGTGCTGCCTCCCAGCCTCCACTAGGGGGCAAGCAATCGCAGAGTGCTGCCAACCCCCCTCCCGGAGAAGGAGAGCAGTCCATAGGATACTCTATCCTTCTCCTCCCCTGCTGACCCCCGGTGGCCCATGCTCGAACATTTTTTTTTATTATTTGAGTAAACTTATTAAATTCTTCATTATCATGCTAATACTCTTCACTGCAATTCTTTATATTTTCTTATAAACACCAAACAGTACACCTACACTTTTAATTCATCACCACTGTGGTTTTCTATAGTTTTTTAACAGAATCAAAATCCAAACTTTGTATATCATTATGTACCTGAACGCTGTAGCTTTAACAACATTTCTTTATCTGTTTGTCAAAAAAAGAGAATAGAGTACAACAGTTGCTCAGTACCAAGCTTCTAATTTTTACATTTACACAGTGTAAAATGCTTCTCTGTAATTTCAAGTTCAGAACTTACTTCATTTGTTTCTCCAACATTGCAGGACCTCCTGTTCTCTCTCTGTGTAATGGAGGTGCAACACTAGGGATATGCATTTCTTTTTATAGGGAATTAATTGGGTGCTAGGCAACAAGTGAAGTCATGTGACAAATGCCAGTGGAGATGTTCTTCAGGCAGCAATGATGAAAATAAATAACAGAGGGAAACACTGTTGGTAGGGAGTCCACAGAACAAAGACAGTGATAAAACAGAAGGCAGAATTGTATTTGCAACAATGTATAATTTTATAAGACTAAAAATATTACAATCAAACATTGGGATGTGTTAAGGGTAACTTACATGGAGCCCACATTTTTGAGAAAGCACCTTTGATAGTACCAAAAAAGAATAGAACTATAAGAGACAGAGTTGTGAACACTGTTCACTTAATACCGGATAAGAAGCCACATTTTATGTCAGCACTTGATTTGAAAGGAAACTTCCAATGCGGGCACTGGGTCCATTGTCATAACACATACAAAGTGAAAAAAATAAGGAACAGTGCCAGGGATGAGGACATTAATATTGGTGAATTCATTAACTGCCAGAGCACTGGGGCGGTGTACATGTTAAAATGTCCATGTGATAAAATATATGTTGGTAAAACAGAGAGAATGCTTAAAACTAGAATGGGAGAGCACAAGAGTGACATTCGTAGGGGAGATGAAACCTCTTCAGTAGCCAGGCATTTTAATGAATTTAGACACCAACTACCATATCTCAGATTGTTGGGGGTTAGAAAAAGTGGAACCAGACCCCAGGGGAGGAGATTATAGAACTAAATTACTTACTAGAGAGGGGTATATTACTGTACATTGGTTGACTACAGGCCACAAACCCTAGGTATGGTTTAAATGAGTGCATTGACTGGCAACCCATTATATAGACATTGATACATGTCCTCAAAAAAGTTATAATCAGTTAACAAAGAATGCTGTTCAGTTGCCTGTAACTTATATACCTACAGCATCTGCTTCCTTGTTTTATGTATTTCTCTATTTTCAGTGTCAGCCATTTAGTTTTGAACTTTGTTCCAAAAAAATGTATTTTTCTTTTTTATAAAAAGTTCTAAAATATTTATTTCCTTAGCTACAAGTAGAGATCTTTGCCACTCTGTACTGGCCCATTTTTATTTGTGGCATAATATAAAAATACCCTCTTTCTTGATTTTTACCTTTTTCAGACTAATGTCCTCCACTGTGCTCCTTGACCTGCTGAGGTTGGTATTTTACCAAACTGGTAAAGACAAGAAAATGTGTATATGTATATATAATACAAACGATGAGCATATTCACTGAAAATATTACTACAAAACAGAAACTAAATAAGAAAAAAAAACACAACTACATATATAATTGTAGGGCCACACTGTCTCACTGACAGTGTGCGCTGATAGCAGGTTGGGGGCCCAGGTGAACAGCGTTGATCATTTGACAGGGATTTGTCACATGATTTTACTTGTTGCCTAGTGCCCAATTCCTTATAAAAAGAAGTACATAGCCCCAGCATTGCACCTCCATTACACAGTGAGAGATCAGGAGGCCCTGCAATGCTGGAGAAACATAGTAAGTTCTGGACTTGAAATTACTTACTGAAAAGCATTTTACACTGTGTAAATGTAAGGATTAGCAGCTTGGTACTGAGCAACTGTTGTACTGTATTCTCTTTTTTTGACAAACAGATAAAGAAATGTTGTGAAAGCTACAGCATTCAGGTACATAATGATATACAAAGTTTGGATTTTGAGGGTGGGATATTCAGACTGTGCCAAAAAGATGCGCAATAGAGGGAGCAGGCACAAGTCCAGTGCACCATGGCGCAACGGGCGCGATATTCAAACCATGCGCAGGCCAAAGTGCACCCGTGCAACGTGGCTGAATATCGCGCCTGATGCACCATAGTGGTCTAAAACTGGGGTCTAAAACTGTGGGAGAATTCAAGAATGCATGGGACAGACATAAGGCAATTTTTGTGAGGGATAGGAAGAAATAGGCTGTTGGTTAAATAGGATCTGCAGCTTATCTTCTAGGTAGGGAAACGGGCAGACTAGGTGGGCCAAGCAGTCCTTATCTGCCAACAAAGTCTATGTTTCTATGTTCTATGTAGTGCAATGAGGGATGCACAATGGAGCAGGGGCGATGCACAATAATACCCCTAGGAATGTGCAGGGACAAAGACAGGAAGCAGCTGTGCAGCAGCTATGGATGCGCCATGTGCAGAGGAGCATGCACCAGGACAGACAGACCAATCCCCCAACCCCCCACCAGGGCAAGGCCCCCATGAGCTGCACAACCAGACCTGAGCAGGACAGACCACCGGCCCATGAACCCTGGCGCTGATCCAACAGCAGGCATGGACCAGCAGTCCCCACCCGCTGGGCAAGGTGCCCCTGCACCGTCCCCCAGCCAACAGAGACCGGAATACAAGGATGGCCAGAATCCACCCATGTCACGGCACCACACCAATGTAAACCACCCCCAGTACAGTGAGCCCGAGACACCCAGCCCAGAAGCATGACCAAACAGTGCATGGCACCGAAGGCATTCCACCACCACTGTGACAATGCATCCTGGTGCCCCATGGTGCCATGCACATGCGCCACACCCCACCGTGACCACCCCCCACATGTGGTGACAGCATCCACTGCCGCCACCACAGCCCACACAATGCCCTCTTGCATGGCCTGCACAGAGGCTGAGCAAGGTGGTTGACCTGGCAGCAGTACCAGAGGGACCCCGCACATGACAAGACTCACCCCGGATGCCGCCACTAGCAGGAAGGCACTTCGAACACATGACCTGTGCACGGTCCGCCATTCATGCACACACCCTGACCCAGCACTGGCCCCACCAGACAGCACAGCACCCTACTGTGGTGCATGGAGGCATGCGCCACACAGGAGGCAACACGGGGCACACACAATGCCCCCCCAACACAGTCCCATGGGTACCCCGTCAAACAGCCACACATAGTGGTGCAACAGACCCTGCCATCGCAAGGCCCATGGTGCCATGTACCTGTGGCCTGCACACCACCATGGTGCCGGTAAGCCTGCCATGTGGTGTTTGCACCATGAACCAGGCCACTGCTCGCATGCAGCAGGACCCCATGTGACAAACACCAGACCACAGGCACTGCCCCAGTCACCATAGACTGCATGGAGAGGGCCTACAACAGCACCACCCACAGTGGCAACAGGGGCAGATGTGCAATAGACCAAGGGTCAGAATGCCAGCTGCCAGGGCGCCGTGCCTGGAAGGTGGCTGGTATGGACTGCCCCCAATGTCACGTCAGCATCCATGCAAGCAGTGGTAGGGTCAGCATGACCGTGCGTACCACAGACACACAAAGAGCACAGCCGCATATACATGGTGCACACCACCAGGGGCGGCTGGGACATAGCACATGCACCACAGCCTGCTGCACACAGGCAAACAGTGCACAGGGCACACCACACATACCCCGGACAGAGCCCATGGCCCCCACCCACACCAGTGAAGGATCCCCACCAGACACACCCACGGCCAGGCCAGCACCACCCCACGGTAGCCATGTACAACACTGCAGCAAGGCTCCATGCACCTGCTGCAAATCAGAGACCGACACGGACATAGTTGTAAAAGCATATATTAAGAATGAACACATCAACAGAAACTATGTACATATATATATATATATATATATATACACACAATGGGGAGGGATGGGCAAGGCCACAACAAGGGGGGGGAAGGGCAGGGGACAATGGGAAAGGCAAAGGTGGGGGACATGGGGGTGTGGGGTACAGTCCAGGAAGGGAATGTTCATTGGCATGTGCTGCAGGCCCTACTGGCAGCCCCGGTCTTCTCTATCTGCCCTGTGGTGCCTTCTGTGCCACCAACGGTCACCCCGATCCATACTCTGCAGCAGCTACAGCATGGCCCGGGGGATCTGCAGGATCTCCTGTAGGGACCGCTCCATGGCTGACCAGCATGGTCCACCTAGGACAAGGGAGCAGAATCAGTATGAGTGACTGGCTGAACCAGCGCGGCCCATAGCATTACGCAACAACATTTGTCAGTGGCCTGAGCCCCTGGGATGGCAAGTGACCACCCACAGTGGGTGCGCCCACATGATCCACCTACTCGGGCACCCACAGCCATGCAAACTGCTGCACACCACCACTGCCCATGCACCGCACAGCACCATCATGGCCATCCAGCGTCATGGCAATGCAGTGGGATGACAGTGGCATGGTCAGGTGCCGAGTGCACTCAAAGCCCACCTGCAACCCCCACCCACATGTGCAGACCCACAGGATGGTGCCTCACCACTACCCCTGCAACCCACCATGCACAGGTGTAAAGGGAATCATGGCACTCACCTGCATCCTGGTCAGCAGGGCACTGCTGACCCCCGTTACCACCACTGTGCCCTGACTGCATGACCACACCTCCAGCATCAACCTGCCCTCTACGCTCCTGGGCCCTACGGTGGTCCTCCGGGCCTAGTGGGGAAACATGGAGAGAGTCTCATCAGTACACATCTGACCCATAGCCCCCCTCAGCAGTGTGTGGCCGCACAGCCTGTCTGTGCCACAGTGGCACAGGGTGTACTCGATGCACCCCCACAACCGGCAACACAGGTCCTGGCCCCCCCCAGCATCATGGCCTGCTGAACACTGTGCCACCAGAACAGATGGATATGACTAGTGATTTTGAAGGAGCACCTACCTGGCCATGGCACAGCTCCCTGCCAGGCATGCACCTGCAGTTGCCCCAGGCGGTCGGGGTCATGCCGCTGGAGGTCTCCATAGCAGTGGTGACACTGCTTCATGGTCCTACAGCTCCCTGTAGCCTCCTCAAGTCCTTTGGCTACCTCCTGCCACACCTCTGTGCATAGCCTCAGGAGGGGAACCTGCCCAAACAGGGCACCTGTATGAGGCTCCACAAGCGCCACCAGGTTTGCCAGCTCTATCGCATTCCAAACTGGGGCTCTGGTGCTCGGCATTATGCAGCATCTGCTGAGCTCAAAATGGTGCCCAGTAGCACACATGCCCCATGTGTGGAGGTAACGCAATACTGCGCTGCCAGTCGCAATCGTGCTGGCACCAGACTGCACAATAGGGGGGGCAGCTATGCAGCTGCATGGCACCTAGAGGGCAAAGGGCAGCCGCAGGGTCAAGGGTCTGTCCATGCACGGAGTGCCACAGCGTGATTGGGAGGCCCCTGTAGGGAGAGCAGTAGGATGCATGTGTGTGATGCCATGCAGTGGCCTACCACGCAGAGGTGCCATGGTGCCCACGGCACACCATGGCACGTGTGCCCCTGACATACTGCGCACGAGCACAACAGGCACATTAGTGGTAGTGCTCTGTACTGCCTCCCGTGCACAGTGCAGCTGCTGCACTGCTAGCTTAGGCGGCAGCACCATGGGCATGCGTAGTGTGGTGCCGATTGTACACATCACAGTGGTGCACCACAGCCTGAGCATGCTCAGCACCATTGCACAAGGTGCAACAGTACAATATTCAGCCAGGTTATGCTATTCAGCTCATGAGCCAATCAACGGTGCATCCACTGCATTTGCATCCTATTACAGTTGCGCATGCCCTCATTTGCATGCGATGCACTATAAAAAGCGACCAGGAAATGCACAGGCCATGGATCAGTATTGCAGCCTTTGGAGGTAAGTGCCATGCTGTGGAGACATAGGGACAGTGGTCTGGGAGGGCTGTATGGGACTGCACAGTCCATGGTAACACCTGTCCATCCCCCCAGGCACAAGCATGACCAAACGTGAGGATGATAAGGACCAGGGAAGGGTGTGGAAGAGGAGGCCCAACTTCACCAGGGCAGAATCAGATGCCCTGTTCAAGGCCTACCTCGAGAGGGAGCCACTGCTCAGTGGACAGAGGGGCACACCACAGGCCTATGCGGCAGCGTGGGGTGGGGTGAGGTGGCACGTGCCGTCAATCAGCAGGGCAGCCACCAGCATTCTATGCAGAAGTGCAAGAGGAAGGTTGGCATGCACAGGTGGATTAAGGATAAGGTGGCTGCCATCAGGGCAGCGCGTGCTGCCACTGGTGGGGGCCAGCAGGACGTGCCCCGCCTGACGCCACTGGAGGAACAGGTGGCCAGCAGCATGCAGCATTGTGCCATTGAGGGAGTTCCCAGCGGAGGCTTCCAGACGGGTGGCAGCCCATCACTATATGGTAGGACCGGTGCTGGCAGTGTGTGGGTGGCAGAGGGGGAAGTCCCCAGGGTCAGGCGGAACCACTAACGGTACTGTTTTCCTTTACAGCTCCTGAGCATCTGCATGGAGCAGCGGTGGTGGGTGTGTCCACCGAGGGGGCTGCCCTGGAACCGGTGGAGCACCCATCCACCTCCACAGGTGTCCAAGGGACTGACCGCCTGCAGCCCTGCACATCCGTCCAGACTGATGCCTATGGTGCAGGTGCGGGTGCGGATGTGGCCCTGGCTGTGTTCTGGCGTGATGCCACTCACGGTGTCCAGTGTGCTGGGACACAGATCGGGGCTGACTCCAGCACCGATGATGACATGATGCACGTCCCGGACAGTGATGTTAGTGGGACACAGGGTGATCCCATGGATGGCATCCGCTCAGGCAGAAATACGGGCAGCACTGGTGTGGTTGCCTGCCCACCAGCCCTTGCCCAGGCTGCGGCTGTGGGATACAGTGGGGCAGCACTGGTGTGCCACCACGGTAGTGGGGCTGTTGTTGCTGCTGCAGCCACGTCGGCGGTGCCTGGTGATTGGCAGCCGGAGGGGCAGCGGCAGCAGCTGGACAGTGTCAATGTGGGCGGGGGGCAGCAGCAGTGCACCACGTGAGGACGTACCCCAGGAAGACACTGCCGTGCAGCGCCCACCATCAAGGGCTGCTGTGCCGCAGGGCTAGGAATAACATGGAGCCAGGATGCTGGGCATGCGGATGACCCCTTGGACAACCACAGCTGTGTACTGCAGGCCTCTGTGGATCAGCAGGTGCGGCTTGTGGATACACTCTGTGCGGAGCTGCGCCAGGCAGAAGTGTGACGCAGCAGGGGCCATGCCCTGCTCCTGGCAGAGTTGGCCCAACAGCAGGCGGATGTGACTGCAGCCATCAACAGGCAAACCAATGTGTTGGTGACTGCCATGGCTACACTGGCCGACTGGCTGTGTGCCCATCCACTGCACACCCCGCAGGGTGCATTGTCCACCCCCCCATTCTCAGCATCGGGCGATCCCTGCCATGTTGATGCTGGGTTTGGCTGTGGGCATACCAAGCACGCCTGGTGCGGGCATGTTCAGTGGCCTGCAGACACCTGCGAGGACACAGTCGTGTTCACACAGCGTCACCCCTGGGGGCCCTTCAGTGCCACCCCATGAGGCCACTGGTCAGCCTGGTATGGCTAGCAGGTCTCGGCGGGGCCACCCACACATCCGTGTGGCCATGCTACTGTGCTGCATGACTGACCCTTCCCCCCTCCACAGCTACTGTCTGCCACTGCCCAGTGTGCACTGTGGTGCTCTGTGTGCATTGCCCGGGTGTGGTGCCCTATCCTGCATGCACACGGTCCCTGTGCACACCCTCCCGGCTGCTGGCCACTGTGGCATGTGCATGATGATGCCAGCGTAGTGCTGTCCACCACTGTACAATGGTGCTCAGCGTCTGAGGCACGCACAGTGCAAGCCACTGGGTGTGGTTGTGTTGGGTCCTGTTTGGGTGTGGGTGAGGTCTGTAGGGGTGGGCATGCATGTGGCCCTGTGGGCATGAGTAGGGGTGTGTGCCGCATGCAGCCCTGCTGTTCCCTGCCTTTGTGTGCAGTCCTCTGCCCATTCCCACGCCCCTGCCGCTGACCTTCCCTGGTGTCCACCCCTGCCTGTCTGTGGGCTGTGTCCTTGCCCTTGGTGCATGCACGTGGCCCTGTTGACCTAGCTGTGTGGTCCAAAGTGCTCCTCTGCAATGGTGTCCAAGTGCTGCTGGGCCATCCGAGGATCCCTTCGCCCAGGGAGTGGCTGCGAAACACCAGCTGGACTGGCATCCTCATCGTCCCCACTGCTGTCCCTCTCCTCGACCTCAATGGCTATCCCACAGTTGGTGGCCATGTTGTGCAGGATACAGCAGGCCAGGAATAGCCCGCAGGCCTTTGAGGGGCTGTACTGTAGGGCACATCCTGATGTGTGCAGGCAATGGAGCCATGCCTTCAGCAGCCCAAACACCTGCTCAATGGCAATCCATGTTGTGGCGTGTGCCTCATTGCACTGTTGCTGTGCTGGGGTCGAGGGGCGCCGGTATGGTGTGAGCAGCCAGGGCCGTAGTAGGTACTCACTGTCACCTGTGTGTAGAGAGGTATTGTTAGTATGGTGGTCTGTGACACTGTGCCACTAGCCTTCTTGGCCATTCCCCATGGCACCCCTGCCCATACCACACACACACACACACACACACACCCATCTACACCCATCGTCCAGCGTGCAATGCATACTCACCTACCAGATGGCCAGTGGGGATGTCCCCACTCTTGAACCTATGGCACAGTGCAGACTGGTGCCAGATGAAGGCATCATGTGCTCCCCAGGGTGCGTGGCACAGACATTGATTATGCGCCCCCTGGCATTGCACACCACCTGGCAGTTGACACTCGGGTAACCCTTGCGGTTGATGTATGCTGCCCCTTCCCGGCCAGGTGGCATGCAGATGCCAACATTGGTGCAATGTATGTCCCTGAGCATGCCAGACAACCGTGTTACCCTGTGGAACTCCTGCATGTTTGCTGAGCGCTCCACCTGTGTGCTGGGGAAACCGATGTACTCCACAGCATGTGGCAGCAGTGCGCTGAGGAATTGTGTGAGTAGATGTGATGCGGCTGACTGGATTATGCCTGTCATGTCCTCTGTTGGCCTCTGGAAGGTGCCCGTGGTGAGCAGGCACATGACAGCTGTGATCTTGGTCTCCACGGACAGCGCATGGCTCTGTCATGTGGGTGCCTGCATCTCCTCACTGCACAGCTCACAGAGCTGCCTCAGAATTGCCCGGTTCAGGTGGTACCAGCCCACGATCTCGATGTCAATATACAGCTCGAAGCTGATGCGGGCACGGTACAACCTGTTCTGGGCATACCGCTGCCGGGCCTCCCTGCTAGCTGCCTTCTCACACCCCTCATTACCGCCTCTATCTGGAAGGTTGAACTGGCCATATCCCTGGTTGGTGTCCCCCTCCTGGACAGCTGTCTACCTGGTCCCCCACCGGCTGTGTGCTGCTGGTTATGCCCCTGCACCGGGTACACCCCTGGCTCTTCACCACTGTGTGACCTGCCTTTGACCTACTGCCCTCCTTCCTCTGTGGCATGCTCAGGCCCTCTTGCGCACACACACACACACACACACACACACCGTCACTCACTTGCACACACCTCCAGTGGCCCTTCCGTCCACCTCCTGGCCACACCTGCTCCCTACTTCTTGGCTTGCCTCCCTGCCACTCTGTCTCCATGCTCTCCTGCTATGGCTCCTCTGTAGCACAATCATCCTCCCCTCACTTGTTCCCTTTTATATTGGCTTATTTCTGCTTTTGCACAACTTCCGCTTGCTCCGCTGTTGCACACGTCGGCTACTGTTGAATATCGCACTGCGCACATTATTCCTGGTTATGCCCCCTGCGCATGCATTCATTTCTGTTGTGCTGTGGCACACTGGGTTTTGTCCTGCGCAACCGCTCCCACTGAATATCGCACTTTGGCACATCTCCACTCTTGCGCCAGCACATCCCTATTGCGCATGGTGCAACTGCTCTGAATATTCCACCCTGAGTCTGTTAAAATCTATAGAAAACCACAGTAGTGATGAATTAAAAGTGCAGGTGTACTTCTTAGCATTTATAAGAAAATATAAAGAATTACAGATAAGAGTATTAGCATGATAATGAAAAATTTCATAAGTTTACCCATAAATTAAAAAAATATATTTATAATGCGGTATCCACAGGTGTGATGTATAAAAGTGGTACTTATGTAAGGGAAGATGCTAAGAAAAGATATATACCTGAACTTACTGAACGGGTTGTGATGACGGCTTTATTATATATTGTCAGTATAAATACGTCAAACCATACTGGGTTATTGTTATCGCTTTATGAAAATATCATATCAAGTGCTCAACATGTAATTTTTCCTTTTTTGTATTTATGAAAATTCATTTAACTTTTGGAAATTTATTTAGCTGCTATGATTACATACATATTTGACAAGATAGAAATTTTTTTTTTTATTATTTTTAGACAAAGAAAATTTGTTGAATCTTGAGTTTCATTGGGTAAGAACATCTTTCAGCCTTTTGGTTTCTGAAAAATTCTGAATTTAAAGTTATTATGCATTTATAGAAAATAACTATATATTTGTTAAATAATTGATTCTAGATACAGTGTTTCACCGAAGAAGGATTTTTCCAAAACATCTGAATTGCACTGTATTGCATTTAATAAATACTTTTGATGCACTATTAATTTTTCTTAAGTCCTTTACATATTTGAAACTGGATGAGTAGGTCCTACTTTGCACCATTCTGTTTCCATATGTATCTGGCCTTTGACTGGTCACAGGACTACTCACTTAATAATTACTTTCTTTTTACAGAGGTTGGCTGTAATGGAAAACACTCTACGATATAGTTGCGGACCCTTATGGTCAAAGTGACAGAGACAAAGTTAGGGTCACCACCTTTGGATGAGGTAAAATCCGGATGCTAAACCACACCCCAAACTCCGCCTCTGGCTCCACACCCTTTTTAAGACTGGCGAGTTTATCGTTCCTCCTCCAAAGTCATTTGTAATGTTGGGATAGACATTACTAGTGATAGGAAATCATTTTTATACTGCTATTTGATTTATTTATTCAGTTATTTATTTTTATTCTTTGGCAACCAGGTTAACTCCCATAGGCCACATAGCCCATTTTACAGGGGTGACCTAGGAGCACAGGAAGGTTAAATGACTTGCTCAGGGTCACACAGTAAGTAAGTGGAGACTGTGAGAATCCAACTCAGGTCTGCTGGATGTGCCAAGCTCATCCACAGCTTATTGCTCAACCCTCTGTTAAACACTCTCTCATTTTCCTTTCCATGTCAGTCCTGTATTCTGATGTGTTGCCCAATTTTCAATAACTTAATTATCGATGCTTGTGGTACCTTTAATACTGCACTGTGTTCCCTTTTACCTCAGCAGCTACTGCTGTTTCTTTTTGTATTTCTAAGACATTCCCCAATTTCAGGCACACTATTTCTTGCTGTTTATCTGAATGACCTGTAAAAGTGTAGCTAATATCATAGAATGTTAAGGTAATACAAAAGATTAGAGCAAATGTGGTGATAAAGGCAATAAAAGTTAGATTATTAATTTAACAAAAATGGGTCTAAAACATACAGTACCAGAATATAGGACAAACAAAAAGAAACACTTGAGAGCACATAAAGGTGTTAAAGCTGTTTCCTGTCATAGCAGTAAAATTTAGAGTGGAAAAGATTAGGTTAATTTACTGCTAATGATCCTAATAGCCATACTTTACACCTCTCAGACAGTCTGGTTTTACAAACAAAGGCAGGTCTGAATGACTGTGACCTCAGAACTTCTTTGTAACCTGGACATGCAATGCAGCCAAAACAGTGAATGATTTGATACATTAGTTTTAAGAGTATATGAGTACTCTTAGTGAGGCTGAATAGAATGGATGGTGGGTGGGCAGAAAGTGACAGTGAAAAAGCAGGGATACTGAATGAATACTTCTGCTCAGTATTCACAAAAGAGGAAGTGGGGGAGGTGCCTAATCCAATTAACAGAAGCACTCTGGAGAGGGGGGTCAATCCCAGTCCTTTCGCAGAAGAAAGGGTTCTGAAAGAACTCCTAAAACTGAAGGTGGACAAAGCAATGGGGCCAGATGGAATTCACCCCAGAATTCTAAAAGAATTAAGCAGAGAACTAGTGACACCACTGACTACTCTTTATAAGAAATCATGGGAGGATTGTGTGGTACCCAAGGACTGGAAGAAGGCTGATGTGATTCCCCTTCACAAAAGTGGGAGCAAGACAGAGGCAGGAAACTACAGACCTGTCAGTTTGACCTCTGTGGTAGGGAAAGCGATGGAATCACTTCTGAAGGAAAGAATTGTTGAGTACCTAGAGGCCAGTGGGGCACAGGACCCAAGGCAGCATGGGTTCACAGCGGGAAGGTCATGTCAGATGAATCTAATTGATTTCTTTGACTGGGTGACCAAAGTAGTAGACCAGGGAGGGGCTGTGGACATGGCATACCTAGACTTTAGCAAAGCATTTGACAAAGTCTCACACAAAAGATTAGTAGTCAAATTAACCAGCCTTGGTGTGGGTCCCAGGGTGGTAGCCTGGGTAAAACATTGGCTGAACAACAGGACACATAAGGTAATTGTAAATGGAGTCCACTCTGAAGAAAGAGGGGTTACTAGTGGGGTACTGCAGGGTTCAGTACTGGGTCCAGTCCTTTTTAATGTCTTTATAAGTGATATTGCAGAGGGACTAGAAGGAAAAGTATGCCTCTTTGCAGATGACACAAAAGATCTACAACAGGGTTGATACACAAGGAAGCATGGAAAGGATGAGAAGGGACTTGGCAGAGGTTGGAGGAATGGTCAGAAGTATGGCAGCTTGGATTCAATGCAAAGAAGTGCAAAGTAATGCACCTGGGAAACAAAAACCCAGGGGAAGACTACACAATGGGGGAGTAGGTAGTAACAACAACAAAAATGGAAAGGGACCTGGGGGTAATCATATCAGATGACCTTGAGGTTGGCAAGCAATGTGAGAAGGCGGTAGGGAGGGCTGGAGGATACTGGGATATATAAGGAGAGGCATCACTAGCAGAAAACAGGAAGTTGTTATCCCCCTGTACAGACAGTTGGTGAGACCCCATCTGGAGTACTGCGTCCAGTTCTGGAGACCCCATCTCCACAAGAACATAGACAGGATGGAGGCAGTTCAGAGGAAGGCAACTAAAATGGTGCAGGGTCTGCAAGAGAAGCCATATGAGGAGAGGCTAAAGGAGCATAATATGTATACCCTTGAGGAAATGAGGGAGAGGGGGACATGATAGAAACATTTAAGTACCTCAGTGGAATCAACAAAGTCCAAGAGGGTAGCATCTTTCAGAAAAAGAGATGTGCAAGAACAAGGGGACACAATTTGAAGATAGAGGGGGGACGCTCAGGGGCAATGTGAGGAAGTATTTTTTCACAGAGAGGGTGGTGGACACATGGAACAGCCTTCCCGAGGAGGTTGTGAGGTCTAAAACTGTGGAAGAATTCAAGAATGCATGGGACAGACATAAGGCAATTTTTGTGGGGGGTAGGAAGAAATAGGCTGTTGGTTAAATAGGATCTGCAGGTTATCCTCTAGGTAGGGAAATGGGCAGACTAGGTGGGCTAAGCGATCCTTATCTGCCATCAAAGTCTATGTTTCTATGTTTCTATGGCCTCAAAACCGGACTGCATTTAATAAAAACCGGATGACCAGATAAGGACCCTAAAAAAATGGATTATCCGGTCAAAAACTGGATAGGTGACAACCCTAGACAAAGGTCCTCTTGCCAATCAGATCAAACCTCTGGGATTCTTTGTCTGGGGAAGGGAACTGAGGTGTTTGGGCCTCTTGGTACAGTTGCGGGCAGCACTGATGACCACAAAATCCTCCTGGGGTTGTTCTGTGAAGAAAGGCTTCCCTGCGGAAGCACGGTATAACTTGTCCGCCTTCTTGGGCATGGCAGGGACCAAGTTGGGGCTGAAGCAGGGCAGCCATGGTGGCATCCTCAAAAGGCTTTATCAAAGCAGGAATGACAAGAGGAGCAGCATCTGGTAGGCCTAGATAAGTGGACAGAAGGCACCAGATAGGGTCCTGCTCCTCAGTGTCAAACCCCATGGTAGCCTGCAATTGTCTCAGAACAGAGACAAAAGAAGGGTCATCCGGGTGGGGACTGCAGGATATGCTTGGGGGTCTCCTCACCATCGGACGACACCCTGGAGGTGAAGTCAGAGGGAATGATGCCTTCTTTATCTCCAGCATCCCCTGCACCCTCTCATCATCAGGGAGAAGCAGGTCCTATTGATACTCATCCTCATCCCCTGGGTCCTCAAGAGGGTGGAGGTTAGAGGGAACCTGACCCCAAGGTGCATGCTGCAGCTCCATGGGGGGCTCGCGGAGGCAGGCACGGTAGTTCCGTGCGGGATCAGTTCTTGTGAGGGAACAAACCTAGCTTGCATGAAATCCCACAGTGAATGAAGCATGGCCTGGAAGTCCACCGTGACTGGCTTTCAGACACCTATCGGAACCAGTGTCAGCGGTGGAACCAGGGAGGACAACCAGGCAGGCTGAGGCCTTTGTGGCATCTCTGTGGCATGGGTCATCATCGGGAGGGCAAGGACGACCGAGGGATGGCTCGGGGTAACACTGGAGAAGGCAGGCTCCCTGCAGCCGAGACAGTGGCCAAATAAATGGTCGAGAATGGCTTTGGGGAGTGGTCTGAACCAATCAGAATGCTGAGCCTGTACCGATTGATGCTGAACTGGCAGAGCCTCCAGACTGGTGGCCTGAGGAGAACAAGGGCCAGAACAGCAGGGGCTGAGCCATCAGTGGTGCACCCAGACACAAGGAACAGACACCTGCCATGGTGAGGTTGGCAGGGGGGCTGCCAATAATAGCCATGTGGGTGATAGAGGTCGTGAGGCAGAGGGGGCTGCCACCTAAGAGAAAGACAGCCCCGCCGTGCGGAGCGGCAATGACAAATGAGTCAGGAAGGATCGGTCCTTGACCCGGTGTTTGTGCTTCCCGCACGATTTGTCCTGGGCCTTGGAGGAGTGTGAACCTGAGGATGGGGCCAGGGAAGCAGAAGAACACCTGGCCTGCAGCTCCTTCTCCATGCGAGTGACCTTCTGTTGAAGCAGGAACATCTCCAAGGTCTTCTGGCGGTGCTGCCCTGGTTGAAACCACGGCAGATCTCATGGGTCTGGGTGTCGTGGCCTAGGCCTAGGCAACAGACGCAAGTGTCATGGTTGTCCTTCTTGGGGATCTTCTTCACATAGGCACAAGTCTTAAAGAGTTTATTGGAGACAGAGCTTGGCATACAAAATGGAGGAAATCACTTCAAACGTAAAGTGATACGACATTAGGGAGAAAAATAGAAAATAAAAACATACAGAATGGCGGTCGACTGAAGTTGGTGGTATCTCCATGAAGTCCAACGTGTGATGGTCGATGGCAGGAAAATAACTGAGATGGGTGCGGGGGCCGGCACTTTAACAGGATAGGCTGACATCGGCGTATGATGGAGTGGGCAACCCCGGTAGACTGCTAGCTAGAAAAGTTTCCGTATTGTCCAGGCACCTGGTGGCTCTAGTTCCACAAGTGTGGCCTGCTGCAAGAGATACCCTTGAAGTAAGATTGAAGTGTTACAGTGTCGAGCAAACAGTGACCAACAGAACTCAGCTGAGTTGTGCAGTTGCAAAAGGAAAACATTCCCATGGAGTGTTACCTCGATGGCGGGAAGACCAGAACTAAAGAAGGCAGGGGGCTAGCGTTGGTTACTGGCCAGCCTGCAAGCGCCACATCATATGTCTGCCTTGTGGGCAGCGCCATCCCTGTCAGTCCCCTGCCTGTAAAGGTTTTAGGGCCTACAATCCCACCAGGATCTGATGCCACCAGCACAGACCCACCAGTAATGAATGGTGAAGATTGATTCTTGGAAGATCTGCACTTCATCCAGCAACAGGGCAGATGCCCATGGGCTATGTTGTGATAGGTGGAGGATGACCTGGAGCGCTGTCCAGAAGTTCCAGAGCATGACCCTATTCTATGATCTCCAGAACCCATGTATTTGTAATTACCTCCCTCCTTTGGTCTAAATGAAGGGAGAGATGTCCCCTACAATCACCCCTGGAGGTAAGGTAGTTTAGAGGGTGTACAATGAGTCAAGCTGAGCTGGTAGGGGCAGCTCCACCACCTCTAGGTACTTTTGTATGGGCACCTAGAGCCGTAGCAGTCTGGCAAGGCCCTGGCTCCTTTACCCCTGCCCAACTGCCTGGGGTGTTGGAACTGTTCCCTAACACCAGCTGGGCAAAAGACACACCTACTCCTATCCCTAGGCTGGGTATGGTAGAGGGAGTGCATAGACTTCAAAGTCATGCCTGAGGCTTGAAGATCTTTGAGAGTCTCCTGAATACTATGCCCAAACAACTTTTGCCCTCTAAATAGGGCACTGAGAATAGATTGCTGGACATCTGTGGCAAAGCCTGCCACCCCGAGCCACCAATACCTCCTGAGACATATGCCAGAAGCTACAGCCCTGGCAGAAACATAAGCTGTGCAGAGCAAATGTTTTCCCACAGTACCAGCTCTCAAAGCTTTCAATAGTTCTTGCTTTGATGTGCACTCAGGCAAGGCCTGTGCAGCAGTCTTAGCCTTCCTCCAGAGGGTGTTCTGATATTTCATCATACGGGCCTGGTAATTGGCAATACAAAGGCTGAATGATGTAGAGGCATGTCCTCTTGCCAGTGACATCCAGTACCCTAGATTCCTTATCAGGAGGAAGGAAGAGTCATCCCCCTACAACCACTCCTGGAGGTAAAAGCGGTTGGGAGGTATATAAGGAGTCACGCTGGGGCAGCTCCACCACCTCTAAGTGCTTTTGTATGGGCAACTGGGGCCATGGTGGGGACTAGCAAGGTCCTGTCTCCTTTACTCCTGTCCTGCTGTCTGAGGTGTGGGCACTATCCCCTAACACCAGCTAGGTGAAAGACATCCCCACTCCTACCCCTAGGTTGGTTATGGTAGAGGGAGTGCACCGACTTCAAAGTCCTGCCCGAGGCTTGGAGATCTTTCAGAGTCTCCTGCACATCATGCCCAAACAACATTTGCCCTCTAAATAAGGCATTTAGAATGGATTGTTGGACATTTGTGGCAAAGCCTGCCATCCTAAGCCATGAATACCTCCCAAGACAGATGCAAGAAGCTGCAGCCCTGGCAGAAACATCATAGGTTCACCCACTTCTTTGTGACGGCCATTAGGGTGAAACCACAATGCCGCAGGTGCACATCATGCCCATCAATTGTGGTGCCTGACCCCAGTTGCACTCCATGCACCAAGCAAATGCAGGCTCTTTGCACCCCCCACAGTGGGGGCCACCACCCCACCCCACGACAAAGTAATATAATCACCTTCATGTCAGAGGTGTAAAAGGCAAGGAGAATAAAACCCCTACAGAGGCAACTGTGGCGGGCACTGCGAAATCCCATTCGACAGAATGAAAGGCAAACTGGTTGCGGTGCCCACATTGCCGTCACCCTAACGACTTTGCCCCAGTGACAGGATAACAGCATCATAAGCTGTGTGGAGCAAATGTTTGCCCACATCAGCACCAGCCGTCAAAGCTTTCAACAGTTCTTGCTTTGAGGTGTGTCACTGAGGCTTGGGTCAGGAAGCATAAGCAGACCAAGATAAATTGTAAAATCCTCATATAGTGTTTTATTATTTGTAGTAACGAGAATAAAAACACAAAGAAATGTGCAGACTGGTTTTCAGCATAAACAGTCCAAAAAAGAAAGTCCAATTTCTGAGTTCAGAACTGAAGTCTACAATCAACCAGCTCTCTGTTGCATCTAGTATCCAAATCCCAAATCAAATCCCCCTGAAGACATTTGCTTTTCTCTTTTCACACAAAACTTTGTAACCTTGTCAGATTCTGTCTTCCACAAGGAACATTGTGACCCAGAATTTCAGAACCTTGTCAGACTCTAGCTTCCACCAGAGCATTGTGACCCACAGCTTCAGAACTAGGGTTGCTAGATCTAGTTCTAAAAAGAATAGAACCCTTTTAAGACCCAGGAGTTTGAGTTCTAATTTAGAACAGGAACACTCATGCATTTTAAGTATTAAGGGGTTCTAATACAAAATAAAATACTTTTTTTTGTTCAGACATTTCAAAAACAGGAGATGCCAGCCTGGAAAACAAACTAAGTGTTGAAAATTACATCCAATAGTGTTTTAGAGAAAGACAGTATGAGAATGTGCTTCTCATAAGCAGATATACCATATATATGGAATTGTGACACTTGGCATGTGCATTTTGAAAGGCACTATTTGTTTCTCTTTTCTGAATATGCAGCAAAACAATATTATTTCTGTGCCAAGAGGGCAAGACTTTTTTAAGTTCTTTTGTTTCCTCTCAGTAGCTTAATCTGTTCTTTCTCTCCAGTCCTATACATAAAAGAGATTAAGTTCTAAAGAAGATTAGAACCCTAGAACTATCTGTCAAGTTCTAGACAAGAACCAGAACCTAGAACTTCACTGGATTCTGACAACCCTATTTATAACCTTGTCAGATCCTAGCTTTTAGAGCACTGTGATCCAGCTACAAGCTGGCCTCTTTGGTCGACAGATTCCACCAGTCTGAGATCAAAAGGCCACACTCTGTTAGACTTTGCTAATAAACTCAAAGAGCTGTTTCTGTAATCATTTCAACAGTAATAACTGTATCTAGTTTACAAATCAAGGAACCCAGTTTCACACACAGTTCTTATAACTATATACTGTATATAAGCAAGGTACCGACAGCAAAAAGGGAAAAGGAAAGAACAGCAAGGAATAAGAGTTGACTGTGCAGTCCAATAGAAAAAACAGAGGCATAATCTTTGTGTCAGACTCTCTCTACACATCACAAATGGGACAGGGCCCAACCAACTCTGTCACAAGATGCCCTCAGGCAAGCCCTGTGCAGCAACCTTAGCCTTCCTCCAGAGGGTGTTCTGATATTTCATCATATGGGCCTGGTAGTTGGCAAGATGAAGGCTGAAGGATGCAGTGGCAGAAGTCCTCTTGCCAATGACATCCACTCCCATAGATTTCTTATTAGGAGGAAGGGAAAGTCATCCTGCTACAACCACCCCTGGAGGTAAAGGTGGTTGGGGGGGTATACGAGAAGTTAGGCTGAGCCAGTGAGGGCAGCTCCACCACATCTAGGTGCTTCTGTATGGGCAATTGGGGCCATGGCAGGTACTGGCACAGCCTTGGCTCCTTTACCCCTGTCCTGCTGTCTAGGCTGGGTGTGGGTGCTGTCCTTTAACACCAGCTGGGTGAAAGACACCCCTACTCCTACCCTAGGCTGGGTATGGTAGAGGGACTGCACAGACTTCAAAGTCTTGCCTGATTCTTGGAGAACTTTCAGAGTCTCCTGCACATCATGCCCAAACAACTTTGCCCTCTAAATAGGGCATTTAGAATGGATTGTTTGACATCTGTGGCAAAGCCTGCCACCCTAAGCCATGAATACCTCCTCAGACAGATGCCAAAAGCTGCAGTCCTTGCAAACACAGCATAAGCTGTGTGGAGCAAATGTTTACACACTGGGGACAGTATGATAGGGATAACAGTGGGGGAGCACCTGGGGAACAGAGACCACCAGTCACTATGGTTTGAAATCACAGAAGGAACAGAACCATGTGACAGGGTTAAACAGAGCCCTGTCCCAGTTTTTCTGGAGAAAGAGTTTAAATGCAAGAATCTGTTCTATTCTCTCCTTTTCTGTCTCTTCTCTGTCTGGTTGCGCAACCATATTTTTTTGTGAGACCTAGGACTTGTTCACCCCGACGGTCTTGCAATTCTTTGCCTCTCGCTATCTCTCTACCCCCACTTGCTGCTCTGTCTTTTCTTCCCCCTTGCATATCTGCTGGTATAAAAATATATGTAAATCATTACGTGGAAATGTAACTGATACTGGGATCCCTTTTGTTTAGAAATGTATATAGTTATACTGCTGAAATGATTGCAAAAAGCTGTTTGGAACTCAAGGGATTAACCTGATAAGCTAGTTTGCAAACTCTCTGAGAAGCTGTAAGCAAGAGGTCAGTTCTGGGTCATGTTCTTTTTGCTGCACTTGTTGAAACTTACAAGAACACAGTGTGAGAAACATGCAGTTTTCTTAATGAGCGGGGGTTGCAAAGACTTATAAAAACAGAGATGTAATGTATTGCAAAGGAGAGACACACAGACTGAGATTGGAAATTGAGAAGAAACCCAGTTGGGCTTTCTCTGTTTATACTGCCTTTGTAAATAGTTATACTGAAGAATTTTATTTATTTTTACAGTTAATAATAAATCACTTGTTGTGAATTTTACAGCTGCTCCTGGTTTTCCTATGCTTCCTGACCTGTGCCTTGATGACAAACCAAACCACACAAAAACACGTATCCTGGATTTTAGGAGGGCAGAAAATGGGGGCATGAGAAGGAGGCACTAATAGGATTGGGGAGGGAATCGGGGGTGGAGGAACAGTGGGCAATATCTAAAACGGATTACAAGAGCAACACAATTATGCAATAAGAAGGTTAGCAAGGGGAAAAGGAAGAGGAAGCCATTATGGTTTTCTAAGGAGGTAGTGGAGAAAGTGAAAGCCAAAAAGATCACATTCCAGCAATACAAAAAGGCACAGGCAGAAGGGGATAGGGAGAAGTACCAGGAGAAGCAAAGGGAGGCAGGGAGATCTGTAAGAGAAGCCAAAGCTCAGACAGAAGACCACATTACAAAATCAGTGGGTAGAGGGGACAAAACCATTTACAGGTACATAAGTGAAAAAAGAAGGGCAAAGGAAGGGATAGTGAGACTGAAGGGGGAGGATGGAGGCCGCATGGAGGATGACAACAGTAAAGCTGACATAGTGAACAGATATTTCTGCTCAGTCTTTACTGAGGAAGAGGAGGGTAATGGCCTGAAGGGAGTGCAAGGGATGGGAATGGTATAAAAATGGACACATGTCCTTTTACATGGGAAAAGGTCCTAAAGGAACTGGAAGGAATAAGAGACAATAAAGCAATGGAGCCAGATGGGATGCACCCCAGGGTCCTAAAGGAACTAAGACAGGTGGTGGCTGAACCTCTGGCAATCCTGTTTAGCCAATCACTGGAAACAGGGGTGGTACCCAAAGACTGGAAGACAGCAGATGTAATCCCCTTATACAAAAGCAGGAACAAAGAGGAAGCAGGGAACTACAGACCAGTCAGCCTGACCTCGGTAGTGGGGAAGATCATGGAAGCACTACTGAAGGAGAGATTGGTGGAACATCTGGTTGCCAATGGACTTCAGGACCCAAGGCAGCATGGTTTCACCGGGGGAGGTCATGCCAGACCAACCTCACTGAATTATTCAACTGGGTGACAAGGGAGGTGGATCAGGGGAGGGCAGTGGACATGGCCTATCTGGACTTCAGCAAGGCCTTTGACACTGTGCCACACAGAAGGCTATTAAACAAACTGGGGAATATGGGAGTTGGCAGGACAGTAGTGCGGTGGGTGGGTAATTGGCTGGGTGGCAGGACATAAAGGGTGGTGGTAAATGTCTGTCACTCCACAGAGGGAAGAGTGACCAGTGGGGTACCACAGGGTTCAGTGCTGGGAATGGTCCTATTCAACGTCTTCATCAGGGACATTGCACAGGACCCAGAAGGCAGAATTTCCCTGTTCGCTGATGACACAAAGCTCTGTAACAGAGTAGACATGCCATAGGGTATAAACAGAATGAGGAGGGACCTGCAGAAGCTTGAAGAATGGTCAAGGGTTTGGCAGTTGAAATTCAATGCAAAGAAGTGCAAGAAAATGCATATGGGGCACAAAACCCTGGAACAATATATCAGTTGGGGGAGGGTGAGGATATAGCATGCACCAAACAGGAAAGGGATGTTGGGGTTATCATCTCTGACAACCTCAAGGTAGGGAAACAGTGTGACAAGGCAACAGGTAAAGCAAATAGGATGCTGGGATGCATAGGTAGGGGCATCACCAGCAGGAAAAGGGAGGTCATAATTCCACTATACAAGACACTAGTGAGGCCCCACCTGGAGTACAATGTACAGTTCTGGAGACCTTACTTAAGTAAGGCCATAGACAGGGTAGAGAAGGTTCAGAGGAGGGCAAAAAAGATAGTACAAGGATGGCATCACAAGTCCTATGAGGACAGGCTGAAGGACTTGAATATGTTCTCCCTGGAGGAGAGTAGGGAGAGAAAGGGGATATAATAGAGACATACAAATACCTTACAGGGAGGAACAGGGTACAGGAATACACTATTTTCCAGCAAAAAGATGTTCCAGGACTAGAGGGCATGGGATGAAGTTGGAGGGAGGACGATTCAGAGGAAATGTGAGGAAGAATTTCTTCACAGAAAGGGTGGTGGACAAGTGGAGCACCCTGCCAGAGGAAGTGGTGGGGGCTGAAACAATCATGGGATTTAAGAATACATGGGCTAGACATAAGGGAATTCTGAAGGTCAGGGGTAAGGGGCAACAGACTTCTAGAAAAATGTAAAGTGAACTTACAAGCTCAAATGGGCAGACTGGGTAGGCCATAGGCCCTTATCTGCCAACATGATCTATGTATCTGTGTACATCAGCACCAGCTGTCAAAGCTTTCAACAGTTCTTGCGGTGCTCTCAGGCAAGGCTTGTGCAGCGGCCTTAGCCTTCCTCTAGCGGGTGTTCTGGTACTTCATCATATGGGCCTAGTAGTTGGCAATATGAAGGCTGAACAATGCAGAGGCATAAGTCCTCTTGCCAGTGACATCCAGTCCCCTAGATTCCTTATCAGGAGGAAGGGAAAACAGGTGTTTAGGTGCACTAGGCCTGTCATAGGCAGCATTAATCACCAATAAGTCTACCCCAGGTTGTGTGGCATAAAAAGATTTCCCAGAAGGGGCAGAATGCATTTTATCTGCTTTCCTTGGGCAGATGGTATACTGTTTGGCTTGTACCAAGCTGCACAGGTGGCATCCTCTAATGCTGGAAGCAGAGGAAGCACCACAATAGCAGAAGATTCTGAGAGCTCCAAGAACTCCAGCAGGTTCTTCTTAGTGGTATCCTGCTCTTCTAATGCAAAACCCATGGCAACCTGCATTTGCTTCATAATTATGAAAAATAGGGTATTCTGGAGGGAACTGTGGTGTGTTCACCAGAGTCTTCACTACATGTGGAGATGGTCGAGCTTGTGCCTAGCTCATATTGGCTCTCAGCATTATCTTCAGCCTCATCCTCCTCCTCTTCCTGCATCATGAGATCAGGATTATACATTTGTGATAGACTGGGTCTACTGGAAGCAGGGACCTTGCAACGTCAACAGTGGCACAGGAGGTGGCTATGGCAAGGGAGTTCACTGTGGCATCAATGAAGAACTAGCAGTACTTCCCATTGACAGGCCCCTTGAAACAGGGAGGCCAGGTAGTAAGCATCTGATCATGTCTGAGAAAAACATGAGAACTGCCTGAGCATAATCACCCCTTTGGTCGACAGGCACGACTGGAGGAGTCGACGGGAGAGACTGAACCCCCTGACATCAAAGTACTGACTGTAATGGGCCTGTGTCAGGCTCTGACCTTGGTTTTCTGTTGTCGGGGGGGGGGCAGTGGTCGGCACCACCGCCAGAGCGGCAGGCGTTGAAGAGGAAGTCATACCTGTTGGGCACAGGTGTAGCCTAGAGTGCACTGAGGAAGCGTTCTCCTTGTCCCAGTGCTTGTGTTTGTGACTCCCAGACATTTTCTCCTGGGATTTTGATGATTGAGATTCAGTCGAAGGGGCTGGTAACATAGATTTCAGCTGCAGCTCCTTCTCTGTTCTTTCCACAGTCTTTTGGAGCAAGAATTTCTCCAAAGTCCCTTTCTGGCATCACCTAGCTGCAAAATTACACCCCTGGGCAGATTTTACAGGCTTTCATGTTGTGGTCTTGACAGCAGACACAGACATCGTGGGAGTCGATGGTGTAGATTTTGTCTCTGCACTCACAGTACCGGAAAGGTTTAGATGGTTCTTTTGACAACATGTGGCTCGATGACAATCACTCTAAAAATGATTACTTTTTAGAAAAGAAATAAAACGATGGCAATATGAAGTAATGTTTCTTTAGCTGTCTGAGTTCAGATTGACGGCGGGAAAAGAACTGAGGAGAGGAGGGGCCACCCACATTTATGTATACAGTAAAGTCTGACGACGTCATGGGAACACCTGTCAGACTGCTTACAAAAGTTTTTGTGTGGTCCAAGAGTCTGGTGGCTATTGGTTCCAAAGGTGTGGCCTGATGAAAGAGATATCCTTGAAGAAGAACTTACCCTCCCAAAAAATAATTCTTTTGCTGCTGTTTCAAAGCAACATCAGAATCCCAAATGTCGCCGAAAAAGGGCAAGACAGTCATTGCTAAGGAAAGTATCCATGCAAAGCAGGAACCTGTCTACCATTTGGGACGGGACAAAAAAGACTGAAGGAGTTTCGAAAGGGGCGTGTCCTAAAACTTTCTTCAGAATGTTTAATCCTGTTCCAGCTAGCAGGGTAAGACAGCCCATACCATATGAACATACGAAGAAGCCAGCAAAAGAAGGCCAGTTTTTTCATCTAGTCTGCTCATATTGCAGGGTACACAGCTTGAGCTACTGTCCCTGCCCTCCCTCCCCACGCCTCCCTACCCATTATCCTTACCTTCCCCTATGCCTATCCCAGCCTCTCTTAAAGCTGTCAACCATCTTCAACGAGATCACCCCTTCCGGCAGTGCATTCCAAGTGTCCACCACCCTCTCTGTGAAGAAGTGCTTCCTGACTTCCCTCCTAAACCTCCCACCCTCCAGCTTAAGACTGTGCCCCCTCATGTTATGATTGCCACTCAGTTTAAAGAGACTCTCCTTAGCCACCTTAATTATCCCTTTCAAGTACTTGAAGGTCCAGATCATGTCCCCTCTCTATCTTGTCTACCAGGGAGTGCATTCAGTGCCCTCAACCTCTCCTCATATGCCTTATCCTGCTGACCTACTATCGTCTTTGCAGCCCTCCTCTGGACCATCTCCAGCAGGTTAATGTCCTTTCTCAGATGTGGGTACCAGTACTGAACCTCATGCTCTAGATGAGGCATTACCAGGGACCTATACAAGATCAGTATAACCTCCTCTCTCCTACTGTTGATCCCCCTATATGTGCATCCCAGCATCTTATTTGCCTTTACTGCTGCTTTCTTGCACTGCATGGAGTGATTCAGGTCACTAGTGATCATCACTCCCAGGTCCTTCTCCTCCTGTGATGCAGAAATTCAGACTCCTACCAGGTAGTACTCTGTCCTGGGATTCTTGGCTCCAATATGCATAACTTTGCATTTCTTGGCAGTGAAGCCAATCTTCCAGATCCTGGACCACCTTGCAGCTTTTACAGATCATCCTGTAGGTCCTGTATCCCCTCTTCCACAGAGCTTGGTGTCATCCATGAATAGGCACATTTTGACCTTAATGCCATCCCCAATGCCACTGATGAAGAAACTGAACAACACCAGCCCCAGCACCGAGCCCCAAGAGACCCCACTGGTTACCTCTCTGGTGCCAGATAACTCTCCCTCCACAACCACCCTCTGGGTTCTATCCTTCAGCTGGTTTTCCGCCCATCTGGCCATTTTTTCCCCAACCCCGAGATCCACCAACTTCCTGATCAACCTTTTATTTATTTATTTAAAAGTTTTACCAGGAGGGCACACTGAGCAGAGTACTGCTCGATTTCAGGTGCGTCCTGGGGGAGGGGGAGCATAGGAACAAACATATATACATACAGTGCATTTGCAACACAGTATAAGGAGGTGAGTACAAACATGGCTTAACTAACATAAGTTACACAGATACATACATTAATATATACATAGCAGCACTTGAGATAACGGAAGAGATAGAAGGCAATCCGGAACAGGAATCAATACTGTTCTGCATCGTGCACTTCTATACACACTCACATGGTGTGGTAAAGTGTTAATTTATGAGGTGACTGAGGTTCAGGGAGGGAGTCTAACTGGATGCTTGCAGGGAGGGAGTTCCACAATTTGGGCATGCAGTGTCTGAAGGCTGCTTGTCCAGATGATGAAGACATGCGTGGTACAGACAGGAGACGGGTGTCTGTACTTCTCAGGGAATATGCCGGCTCAGTATGGGATGCGAACACACCCTCCAAGTACGGAGACAAGGACTGGGACCAGTACTTTGCTGTGAGCCTGGCACAGTGGGCGTGTCGGAAGTCGTGGAGCGAGGGCAGATTTAGAGACCAACAGAGGTCGCAGTGGTGTGGGTAGGACGTGCTGTCAATGGCGAATCTACAGAAAGAGTGGAAAAGAGGGTCCAGTCTGACTAGGTTGGACTTGGGAGCAGCACTGTAAACTACATCCCCATAGTCAAATATGGGGAGGATCATTTTCTGTACGAGTGCCCTATGAGCTGGCAAGGGGATGCAACCACGGTTGTGGTAGAGAGCACCCAGTTTGGGGTGGAGTTTTTTGTGGATGGCATTGATGTGTACAGAAAAGTCGAGATGCTGGTCCAGCCAGACCCCAAGATATCTAAAGGAGGGGCAAGCCTCCAAAGTAGTCCTGTCCAGGGGGTGGAAGGAGGGGGTGGTTTTAAGCCGAGAGAGTCTCTGCCTCATGCCAAAGGTCATGGAGACAGTCTTCTTGGCATTGAGGAATAGCTGGTTGGTGCAGAACCAGAGCTGGAGTTTATTGAAGTCCTGCTGCAACTTGGTCACTACCTCAGCGGTTGAAGGGCCAGAAGCATACAAGATGGTATCGTCCGCATACAAATGTATGGATGTGAGTGGGCAGGTGATGGGCAGGTCATTTAGGAAAATGGAAAACAGGACTGGGCTGAGGATTGAGCCTTGGGGAACTCTGGTGGTAACTGGGAGGGAGAGTGAGGTGGAACCACCAATTCTGATGGATTGGGATCGGCCTACTAGGTAGGAGTCGAACCAACTGGTGGCCTTGGCAGAAAGCCCAGCAATTAATAGCTTATCTAGTAGGATGGCATGAGAAACCATGTTGAATGCCTTGGCCAGGTCCATAAAAATAGAGGAGGTGATGTGACCCTTGTCCACCCCATCCAAGATGGAGTTGGTGAGCCGTAGGAGTGAGGTGGCTGTGGAATGGGACTTTCTGAAGCCAGACTGGTAGGGTGAGAAGAAAGAGAGAGGCTGAGAAAAGAGGAGAGCTGGGAGAGGACTAGTTTCTCTTGAAGTTTCGCCAGAATGGGGAAGAGGGAAACAGGACAGTAATTCCCAGGATCAAATGAGTCACTTCCCTTTGGGAGTGGGATGACAGTAGCATGTTTCCATTCTGAGGGAATTGAGGCAAGAGAGACGGAGAGATTGTACAGATCAGCCAGGGGTTGGCAATTGCAGGAGCAACTAGCTACAGCATCTTGGAATCCAGCCTGGTGAGGCATTTACCTTTGTTAGGTTTTAAAGAGATCAAAGCTTTCAAAACAGCCGATGGGGAGACCTGGCAGAAGGAGAAGGTGGGGACAGAGGGGGAATGGGCTTCTGCGGGGGTAGCTGTCACGGGGCATTTGGACTGGTTAGGCTGGACTGGCAGAAGAGCAGATAGCAGTGCCAAGGTGCAACTCATGAAACAGGAGTTAAATTCAGTTGCTACTGCTACAGGGTCCATTATTACGGTACCGCCTACATTCAACACAGGTGAGGGGGTCTGAGTGGGTGGGGAGAAGAGGGATTTGACTACTTTCCAGAATTTTGCTGAATGGTTTATGTTAACCTGGAAGGAAGATTTAAAGTATGATGCCTTAGCCTGCCTGATTTTTTTCTTTGCACGGTCGACAGGGGAACTGGAGTCCTTGAAAGTCTTCCATACCTGGTCTCTGGCTCTGGTGAGGGACATGATGTCAGCAGTGATCCATGGCAAGTGGGCACTCCTCACCCGAGACTATCTGAGAGCTGCATGGGTGTCCCATGCAGCTAGGAAGTTAAGTTTGAAATAGAGTCATGCATCGTTGATAGAAGAGGTCCTGTGGATGGGGGACCAATCTATGGCAGTCAGGTCATTTAGCAGCACGGCAAGGTCCAGGGATTTAAATGACCTTGAAAGAATGGTTCTGGGAGGTGGGCTTTAGGCCGGAAAATTTTGTGGATTAAGTAAATTATGTGTTGATCACTTAGTGAGACAGGTAGGGTGCCTGAGGCAATGATGCAATGCCGGTGGGATGTGAGGTCCCAGTCCTGAAGGTTGTGATTTTTCAACTTCTTGTTCAGTTGAGTGGGTTCAGAGATCGTTTTCAACAGATTTAGTGCTGCAACTTGGTTATGGAGCTTTGAGGTGGATCTGGTTAGCCTGCTTAAATTAAAATCCCCTAGGATATGGAGCTCGCCACCCCTGGTGAGGGAATTTAGGGAGTCCAGATGTCCATAATAATTGGTAATGTGGTTTCGGGAGGGGGGGCAGTAAGAACCTGCTATAAATAATGGGGTAGTATGGGGGAGTGAGAGTTTGATTAGTAGTGTGTCGATTGGGTGAGGGAGTTTGGGTACAGTGACAGGGGTGAAATGGATGGCAGAAGAGATATACATAGCTACCCCACCTCCCCTCTTGTTACCTGGTCAGTCCAGCCTGACAGAGAAGTAGCCTAGGATGGATATTTTATTGTAACTGTTGTGGGGCTTGAGCCAGGTTTTGGAGATAACCGGAAGGTCTGGTTTTAGGGAGGTGATAGTTGGCTACATCAGTGTGATTTTGTTTAGGACGCTGCAGATGTTTAAATGCATCATTCTGAGACCATGGGGTAGCTGGAGGGGGTAGTGGATGGCCCTGAATTTAGGGTGGTAGATGGCACAGGGTTAGTCTCAATGTCCCCAGAAAGTAGCAGCAGAAGGGTCATTAGAAACTTGTAAAAGGGCATAGAGCTCTGAGGTTTGCGAGTAGTGGACCATGGGTGGCTACCATCCCAGGGAGGATATTGTGCGGTGGAGTTTAGGGCTATGAGTCCAGCATGGAAGGAGGGTGGCAGTATTGAGGGCCCAAAAGCCTTGCTGAAATCAAGATAGAGGATGTCTATCGCTTGGCCCCTGTCTACTGTCTTAGTGACAGAGTCAAAGAAGTCAATCAGATTAGTTTGACAAGATCTCCCCTCCCCCATGAACCCATGCTGCCTCGCATTCTGGAGACCATGCTCCTCTAGATATTCCACCAACCTTTCCTTTAGTATGATCTCCATGAGCATGCCCACAATTGAGGTCAGACTGACTGATCTGTAATTCTCTGACTCATTCTTGGGAACGCTTTTGTGGAGGGACACTAAATGTACTGTTCACCAGTCCTGCGGTACCATGCCTGACTCTAGTGAACTATTAAACAGGTATGCCAGTGGCCCTGCGAGCTCCTCAGCCAGTTCCTTTAGTACCCTTGGATGTACTCTGTCCAGGCCTGGTGATTTGTCCACCTTCAATGCCAGCAACCCCTCCCTCACTCTATCCTCCTCTATCACTACATCTGTGTTCCCCTCCCCCGCTCCTCTTTTTCCCTCCTGAAGGCACTGTTCTGTCCTTCTCCCTGGTGAAGACAGAACATCTGCCATTTGACTCCCTAGGAGCGAACACACAAACCAAATTTGGTTCTTGCAGCAGGCTCCAACAGTCTCCCTACTGGGTAGAATGGTCATCTAAAAAGGCAAAACTGAGACCAACTGCAAACACACCAGAACTTCTGGTTACTCACCTGTATCCATAGTTGTAGGAGTGGTATATAGTGTACATCCACACTGAGGAGTCCTTTTCCCCCTTTAAATCTGACCAGAAGGCCTTCAAGCTGGCTCTTCCCACCCAATCAGGTGGCATCCTCCTTGGCACCACCCCATGATGTCAGATCTTACACGCTGGAGGCAAGACAGGTGCACCACTTGCCAGGAGAGGTTGGGTGGGTCATGTGGATAGACAGATACATAGAGACTGTCAGCAAATAAGGGCCACCAGGCCCATCCAGTCTGCCCATTTACCACCGTAATCCACTCCTACAATTATGGTTACAGACAAGTAACCCTCATTAGTAGGGACATGGACATGGTGTACTTGTCCACACTGTAGCAGACTCCTAGCAGTTCTCCTTGGAGGAGGGGGACAAGGTGCACACCCCCTACTTAGGGACCAGTGATTGGAGAACCAAGGCCCCAAAACCAGCATCCTGGCATGACTCAAGGTCAATGTGGTAGTGGGAGATGAAGGTGTGCGCTGACTTCCAGGTAGCAGCCCTGCAGATTTCCTGAACAGGGACATCCCTGGAAGTAGCCACCGAGGTAGTGGTATGTTTGGTAGAAAGAGCTCTAAGCCCAACAGAAGACTCCCTACCAGCCAACCTATAGCAGAGGTTGAAGTAGGAGACTATCCACCTGCCAATCGTCCACTTAGCTGCCGGTCTGCCATATGAGGCTTCAGCATTGGTGACAAACAGCTGGCGAACCTGTCCCTGAACTCCAGCCATGTGCTCTTTGTAATAGGAGAGCGCTCGCCTCAGATCCAACGAATGGAGCCTGTGCTCGGCCTCTGAGGTTGGGTTGGGCTGGTAGAGTATACCAGGAGATTCATCACCTGGTTAAGGTGAAATTTCAAAACAACCTTTGGGAGGAACTTCAGGTTGGGGCGGAGGACAACCTTGTCCTTGTGGAAGACCAGATAAGGAGACCACAGAAGGCGCCTGGAGCTCACTGATCCTTCTGGCAGAGGTGACAGCCACCAGGAAGGCGGTCTTCCATGACAGGTGTGACATCTCACACCTGTGAACAGGTTCGAAAGAGTTGCCCATAAACAGTGCCAAAACCTGCAACAAGTCCCAAGGTGGTGAATGCTCAAGCACTGGTGGGGACAAGTGGTCAAAGCCCTTGAAAAAGCACACAACCACCTTCTCCTGTGCCACCTTCAGCATACCAGCCCAGGCTCGGTATGCAGAGATGGCTGCCAGGTGCATCTTGCGGGTTGTCAACTGGAGGCCCAACAGAGAGGGACCACAGGTAGTGCAAAATACTCACAACCAGGCAGGACCAGAGGTCTAGTGCCTTGCCCTGACATCAAATGGGAACTCTCTTCCACTTGAAGGCATAGCATTGGCAAATCGACACCTTCTGAGAGGCCTCGACAATGTGGAGGACCTTGTCAGAGAGACCCAAAGCCTAGAACTCAATAGCCGCTCAGAAACCAGGCTAGCATGGCCAGTCAGGTGTCACCAGGACCATCTGTGCCTTGTCCCTCCATACCTTGACCAACTCCTTGTGGATCAGGGGAAAGGGAGGGAAGGTGTACATGAGGTCCCGGGCCCAGGGACTCACAAAGACATCCCCTAGCTGTGTGCTGCACTGAGGGAGGCAGGCACAACACAGCCTCAGCTTTGCATTCTCCCAGGAAGCAAATAGGTCAACCTGGGGAGAGTCCCACAGGGAGAATAGACAGTTGACCACCTCTTGGTGAAGAGACCACTCGTTAGATGCCTCGCCCACTTGACTGAGGGCATTCACCAGCTGGCTGGACACGTCGTCCACATGAATCACCAGAAGGTCAGTGTCCAGGCTGCAAATGAGGGTCCAGACATGGAGAGCTTCCCAACACAATGGGAGAGAATGTGTCCCTCCCTGCTTGTTGAGGAAGTACATGGTCGTCTTGTTGTACGTCTGAAAATGGATGACCTGACCCTGAACATGTGGAGCAAATGCCATGAGTGCCAGATGCACTGCCCAGAGCTCCAGCAGGTTGATGTGACATCGGGACTCCTCAGGGGGACAGAGCTCTTGGACTCTGTGGTCCCCCAAATGGGCACCCCAGCTCAACAGGGAGGTGTCAGTTGTAAAAGTGACCGCTGGCTCCAGGCAGACAAATGGAACTGCTTCCTGGAGATGTTCCGGGACAAGCCACCACTGGATGGCATCTTGCATCTGCTGTGTCACTGTGACTGGCTGGTCAAGATGACCATGGTGCTGAGAATATTGCTGGGCTAGCTCCCTCCAGCGGGCCCAATGGACCACACTGGTGCAAGCCGCCAGCTGGCAGGACTTCTGCCTCACACCTTCTGTGTCTGAAGCTTTCTGTGTCTTCCAGTATCTGTTATTAAAGGTTATCAACAAACATGCACCCTTAAGAAAAATAAAATCAAGGAAACGTGCTCCTGATTGGTTCAGCCCAGCACTGAAGAGGGCCCTGCAACATAGAGACATTCTATGGAAAAGGGCAAGGAAGTCGCAGTCTGACTCAGACTGGCTATCCTTTCAAGTAGCCAGGAATGCCTGCACCAAACTGGTCAGGTTGGAAAAATGATGCTTCTTCCAGTCCGCCCTTGAGGTAAACAAAAACTGCTCAGCCAAATTCTGGCAGATCTTGAGAGAGGTCGAAGGACATTCTCCTGCCACCCCATTCCTGACCAAAATTGTGGCAAACAACACCTCCTACACAGACAGGGCTGAGATCCTTCATCAGCTCAATAATCACTTCACTACTGCAGGCCTTGCTTTCAATGCATCGCCTGTTAGTAAACTGAGTACTACATGTACCGCCAGCACAATTACTAGCCCGACTTCTGCCCCCTGTACCAACAGCCCTCCATTCAAGTTCCAGCCAGTATCTTTTAAACAACTGGAGGACCTTCTCCTCTCATTGGATATCAAAAAGAGTGCTGGTGCCAATTCGTTAGAACCCTTCTTCCTAAAAGCAGGTTATTATTATCTGACAGCACCAATTGCCCATCTTTTTAATAGCTCACTAATCCAAGAGGAACTGCCAACTAGCTGGAAAACTGTGCACATTATTCCCTTGTTCAAATCAGGAGACCCCACAGACTTGAATAATTATAGGCCAGTCTCGCTGCTTCCTGTTTTATCCAATCTATTTGAAAAAATTGTCAACTCTCAACCAAGGGATTACTTGGATAGTGAAATCATCCTTAACCCAGTCCAATCGGCATTTAGACCTAAACATAGCACTGTGTCGGCCCTAGCCAAAGTGTCGAATGGTTAAAAGCCCTGGACAATAAACAGCACATCTACACACTCTTCCTTGACCTCAGCAAAGCATTCAACACGGTTGATCACTCCTTACTACATGATTCACTGGGTTGCATTGGTCTAACCCCCACTGCAGTAAAGTGGTTTAACTGCTACCTCACAAATCGGAGACAGCAAATTAAAGCCCAATGTGAACACTCCCCGCTAAAAATTCTGCCCTGAGGCATCCCTCAAGGTTCTATTCTGGGACCTATCCTCTTCGCCCTTTATATCAACTACATTGACTCTGACCTACTTGCAGTCCTCTACACAACCAACCCCTCCCTGGATATTGCTTACAAGGAGCTACAGCAGGACTTCATCACCCTCCAACATAATGTACTGAATCTGAATCTCTTATTAAATGCCAAAAAACCAAAAGTCATGATTATCTCCTCATCCTCCACCCTCAATATAAGGACACCCAGTACCTTCCCAGATTATCACCCTCCTTGGTGAACCATAAGAAATAGTGGACAAATTCAAATATCTGGGAGTCTGGTTGGATAACAAACTCAACTTTAATGCACATCTAAATGAGTTATCAAAAAAGCTAAGACAGTGCCTTGGTACATTGTACCTCAGAAGACACCTACTCACCCTGGAAGCTAGAAAGAGGCTGGTTTAAACAACCTTTCTTCCCCTGCTTGACTGCATCAACTTCCTTTACAGTCTCTGCCCCCAATATGCGCTCCATAAACTTGATACACTCTATCATTGCGCACTGAGATTTGTTCTTGGCATGCCCCTACAGATTCATCACTGCTTGCTATACCAAGCATTAGACTGGCCGCCCCTCTCCATAAGCAAGCAAATAAATGCCCTCATGTGGCTCTTCTGGGCCATGTCTAACAAACTACCACCTTATATCTGTGACCTGTTCGAATGCTCAAGAGGTGCCTACGGCCTAAGGAACTTCTTTTTTGTTTTCCTTAAACCACCACAGACCAGGACATGTCTTGGCTCAACTGCCATCAGCTCTTATCTACCAACGCTCTGGAATAGCATGCAAAAAGCACTTAAACTCTCCCTTCTACCTAGTCCCTACATGTTCAGACAGCTGCTCAATCGATGCCTGAAAATGACGTGTGATTGCTTCAGGTAAGCACTACTCATCTGGAATGAACAATCCCCTAGCTCTGCATCTCCCTGGCCTTATTATTCCCCATTGGATGGCATCCCACTAAGGTAACTACCCCCCCACTGCCTCCTCCCTCCCTCCCCGAGCTAATTCCCGAAGGAGCCTCCACCATATTAGGTTGCCCTCCTCCCACTACCCTATGTGTCTTGATACCCCCATTCCTCTTGACCTCTGCTATATCTCCCTTCCTCTCCTCCTTGTGTACTCTACTGAGTTCTACCAGTGTACGCTGAATTGTCAATGTATGTATTTGCCATGCAAGCTTTGCACTAATGCCTACTGCCCTTGTATTTTATAACATTCTGTATTAATGTCTGGTGTACTTTGAATTGTTATGTCACTGTAAATGAACATGTCCTATATGTCCAGGACCATCTTGAAAGTGAGCTGCTTAATGATGTAACTGCATGGTTAAATAAAGTTTGATTGATTGAGAAATCCTAGAGATACAGGAATACCTAGGCAAGGTGCAATTGCCCAACCCAAAATGAGCAGGCAAAAATCCTCCATCCTGTCTGCCAATAGTCACGCTGTGGCCTGACAGGAGTTGAGCTCCACCCTAATGAATTGGAATCATCTGCGAGGGACTGAGTTCCGATTTGGCCTCATTGACCAGGAGGCCAAGAGCCAAGCAGGACTCGAAGGCCTGATTCCTGGACCACTCCACCTCCAGCCTGGAGGGACCCGCGATAAGCCAATCATCCAGGTAGGAGTACATCCGGATTCCGTGGCGTGGCAGGAATGCTGCCACCACTGCTATGCACATGGTGAAGACCCTGGGGGCAGAAGAGAGGTAGAACAGCATGGCCTGGAACTCGTACAGGGTACCCTCCAAGCAGACCCAGAGGAACCGCTGGTGGGATGGACTGATGGGGACGTGAAAGAATGCATTCTGGTGGTCCAGGGAGCAGAAGAAAAAATTACTCACCTTAGTAATTGTGTTTCTTCTAATGGAGTCTTGCTGTATTCTGACATATGCAGTTAGCCCCAGCACTTGAACTGTCCCAGAGGGGAAAGGGTTAACTCTATGCATAGGCATAGAATGTTGAGCTCGAGCTTGGTTTTCAGACCTCTGTCTGTGGTGCTTTAGAGTGTAACCATCAGATTCTTATGAGTAAACTAACTACACTTTATTGTGAAAACTGTAAAAACATAAGCCAAAGGGCAGTAACTTGGGTTTATAAGCCAAGTCGAGAACCCAAGAAAAAACTGGTAGTGAACACAACATGTATATAAAATATAAAACAGAACACTACAACAACTATGCCACCTTGGAGAAGAGGGATAGAAAGGTACACCCCTGAGGTGCAACACTGTACCTACCAGCCCACATCCCAAAAACTAGGTTCTGAGAGGGGAGGTCAGAATACATCATGACTCCATTAGAAGAAACACAATTACTAAGGTGAGTAATTTTTTCTTCAAACAACATGAAGCCTTGCTGTATTCTGATATATGCAGACTACCAAGCAGTACCTCCAAGGAGGAGGGTACCAAACCTATTTTGGGAATAGGCTCTGTAGTACTGCTGTACCAAACCTAGCATCACTCCTAGCCTGGCTATCCAGGGAGTAATGCTTGGTGAATGTATGGACTGTTTTCCAGGTGGCTGCTTTGCAGATCTCTAACAAGGGTATATCTCTGGCAGCAGCCAGAGACACAGCTGCACCCCTAGTCGAGTGGGCTCTCGGGCCTGAGGGAGGTGCTTTACCTAGCTTGGTATAGCAGAACTGTATACAAGAGACAATCCACCTGGGAAGAGTTCTTTTAGTAGCAGGCCTACCTTTTCCCACTTCACCAAAAGTGAGAAACAATTGGAGACAGTCATTCCTGTGTGCTTTAGTATGCTCTATGTAGTAGCTAAGTGCCCTTTTAACATCCAAACTGTGTAATCTACTTTCTCCTGAAGAAAAGTGATCAGTGAAAAACACTGGGAGAAACAGACTGATTCAGATGAAAATCTGATATCACTTTAGGTAAGAACCTCCTATTAGTTCTGAGGACCACCTTATCTCTATGGAATGAGATAAACTCAGATTCAACTGACAGGGCCTTAAGTTCACTAATTCACCTGGCAGAAGTAATAGCCACAGAGAACACAGTTTTCCATGTCAAGTACTTCAGCTTAGCCGAAGCCAGAGGCTCAAAGGGTGGTTGCATAAGCTGAGCAATACAGATATTGAGATCCCAAGCCGGAGTAGGGTCTCTAAAGGGAGGGTTAATATAAACCAGACCTTTAAAGAATTTGCTAAAAACAGGGTGAGATGCCAGGGAAGAGCCTTTCCCTGCTGAGAGAAAAGCAGAGACAGCTGCTAAGTGAACTTTTAAGGTTGCTGGCCTAAGGCCTAAACTATTAAGGTGAACCAGATAATCCAAGACTGTAGCAATGCCTGCAGCTTCTGGTAAAATATCCTTATGGGAACACCAAATGCTGAATCTTTTCCATTTGGAATCATAGGTTTTTCTGGTAGCAAGTTTCCTAGAACCCTTAAGAATGTGCAGAACTCCTTGAGAAAGATGCAGGCCTGCATACTCTAACTCTTCAAGAACCAGGCCTTGAGATTGAGAGACTGGAGGTTGGGGTACCAGATTCTCCCCTGATGGGAGGTTAGGAGATTGTGGCTCTTGGGGAGAGACAGGGGAAGAGATACTGCTAGGGACAACAACAGAGGATACCAAGGTTGTCTGGCCCAATCCAGAGCCACCAGAATCACTGTGCAGGGTTGTGACCTGAGCTTGACTAGAACTCTGAACAACAGGGGAAAGGGAGGAAAGGCATAAAGGAACCTGCCTTTCTAATCCAATATCTGAGCATCCAGAGGAACAGTCCCTAGGATTGGGGGTCTGCAGCAGAATAGCGGAAGCTGATGATTGTCTGGGGCTGCAAAGAGATCCGTCTCTGGAGTGCCCACCTGGTAAAGATTACTTTCAAGATGAAAGGATCCAGAGTCCATTTGTGACAGCCCTGGGAGATTCTGCTCAGAGTATCTGCAAGTAAATTGTCCTTTCCTGGAAGGTGGACTGCTACTAGGGAAGTTTGAAGGGAGTAGGCCAGAAACCAAATTTTCATGGCCTCAGTGCACAAGGCTGTGGACCGAGTGCCCCCTTGCTTGTTGATGTACCACATGGCGATCTTGTTGTCTGTCCTGACCTGAACCGCCTTGCCCCTTACTGAGTCTGAAAAGGCTTGAAGGGCTAGAAATACAGCCCTGAGTTCCAGAAGATTGATATGAAGGAGAGACTCCTGAGGAGACCAAACACCCTAAGCTGTGAGGGCTCCCAGATGGGCTCCCCAGCCCAGGAGAAAAGCATCTGTGGTTAGAACCACTGAAGGAGTTTGAATGAGGAATGGGACACCCTGTATGAGATTGTTCTGGTCCAACCACCATTGGAGAGCTTGGACCAGAGTCTGAGTCACTGGAATCAATTTGGTTGTAGGATCTTTTTTCTGAGACCAAAAAGACCTCAGGTGAAACTAAATGTCCCTCATCTGGACCTGGCTCCCTGTACCACAGCAGTGGAAGCTGCCATGTGGCCTAGGAGTTGAAGAAAATGTCTTGCTGGATGAGAAACCAAACGATGAAAAGAGGAAGCAAGATCCATAAGGACCCTTACCCTTGTTAAGGAGAGGAAGGCCTTTGCTTGTACAGTATCTAACTCTATCCCCATGAAGGTGAAGAGTTACACTGGTTCGAGAACTGACTTTGGCAGATTGAGAAGAAATCCTAGAGAAGTGAGCAAGTCTTGTGTGACTTGTAGAGCTGACTTGACCTGGTCGGAGGACTGGCCTACAATGAGTCAGTCATCCAAGTATGGGAATAGAGAAATCCCTTCTGAGGAAGGCCACTACTACTGCAAGGCACTTTGTAAACACCCTTGGAGCTGAAGTAAGGCCAAAGGGCATGGCCCTGAACTGATAATGGCCTGAAGGCAACTTGAACTTGAGGTACTTTCTGTGGGAGTACCTGATAGGAATGTGGAAATAGGTGTCCTTGAGGTCCAGAGATGCTAACCAATCTCCTGGCTTTAGAGAGGGAAGAATTATTCCCAGAGTCACCGTTTTGAATTTTGGTTTTGTAATGTGCTTCTTCAAATACCTTAAGTCTAGGATGGGTCACCACTCTCCTGTCTTTTTGGGGGTAAGGGAATATCTGGAGCACAGACCTTTTCCCCTGTGTGGAGTAGGAACCTCTACACAGTTCTGAGGGCCAATAGAGAGGAAACCTCTGCTTCCAAAGCAGTGGTTTCAGAGATGTTTGCAGGTGGAAAGGATCTGACCCTCATTTTTGTAAAATGTTTGAAACTGAGGGCCAATCCTTGGCATACTACCTCCAGGACACACTTGTCTGAGGTAACAAACTTCCAGGCCTGGAAGTAGTAAGCCAGCCTGCCTCCTACTGGAATTGGGGAGTCGACCCGGGATGACACATCAGGGTGTCTGCTTGGCAGGAGCCTTGGACTGGGAAGAGGATGCAGTCCTGCTCATCCCCCTCCTGCCTCTCCCTCAAAAGAACCCCCTCTGCGGGAAGGGAGAGGAGGCCTGGGCTTGGTAAAAAGGCCTGTAAAAAAGCTTGCCCCTACCCCTAGACTGCTGCTTTTGTGGAGTGGATTGCCTTTCCTTGGCCTGTTCACTCCTGTAAGTGGTCCTGTATTCATCCATTTTCTTCATGTAAGACTCTGTCTGCTCCCCAAACAGAGAGTTACCCACCACAGGGAAATCCATGGCCTTAGCCTGGGTGTCCTCCGAAAGGCTAGTACATCTGAGCCAAGCAAATCTCCTGAGAGACACAGAGGTAGCCATGACTCATGATGCCACATCATTTGAGTCCACAGCAGCACGGCATTGTACCTTGGATGCCTCAATTCCATCAGCAGCCACCTCCTCCAGTTCTTTGGCCAGCTTGGGGGAAGCCTGTTTAGCCAGATCCAGAACAGTATCCCACCTGGACTTCTGGTACCTGGCTGCACAGGCCATATAGTTCACCTGCCTGAGTCCCAAGGAGGATGCCAAATACTGTTTTTTGGCCATGGCATCCACCTTCCTGGAGTCTTTATCTGGGGATGTGTGAAGCCAAAGGTATATTAGCCCTGTCACAGGCTGCAGCCTGCACTACCCCAACATGGCTGCAATGACGGTACAAAAACTCTGTACCTGAGCCTGACAACCTGTACCTCCTGTCCATTCTTTTGTCCACAGGAGGTAAAGAGTTTGGTGTCTGAAGAATCTTGTTTGCTTCCCCAAAGATTTGTGGACTGGAACAGACAACCTTTTGGACTCTGAGATGTCCATCATAACAAAATCAGGCTCTTCTTCCTTCTCAACAGCTTCTACCATAGGGAGCTGGAGGGTTTCAGACACTTTTTTGTAGAACAAATAGTGAGAAGGGGACTCAGAAAGCTTGGGAGGGGAGACATTGGAAGGTCTGTCTGGGGAGATGTCCGGTTCAATGGACACATCCAGACCATCAATATCATCATCATCATCATCATTATCATTCTGTTCTGGGACGTCTTTGTCCTCCTCCCACTCCAACTCATAAAAGGCATCTGGATCGTAATCTGATGGGGTTGGATCCGACCGAACCGAGCGCCTAACCGATGGCGCCGGTTCAGATGGAATCGGTCAAAGCGACTGAACAATACTTATCCCTTTGGCTATCTCATCGGCGGTTGGAGTATGCGGTTCTGGTTCCGAACTGGCCGATTTCTTTTTTTCTCTTTAACAGAACTGACCCCTCTGAGTTGGATCTCCTTTCGCCCGAGGAGGTATCACCCAGGTCAGTGGGCACCCCCTCAGTTTCGGTCGCAACCAAACTGGGCTGGCCATCCTGGTCAGCGGACTTCTCGGTCTCCTTTTCCTTTAGCCTACTCAACCTTTTATCCAGAGTGGCTTTAGAAAAATTTTTACATATTTGGCAGTCTGTTTTGAGGTGGTCAAAACCCAGACAATAAACACATATGAGGTGAGGGTCAGCCTTGGCCAAAGCATTCCCACAATCACTACAGTGTTGAAACCCAGTGGGCCCGTTTTTTTCTTGAGTGTCTCAGACATGGCCAGGCTATCAAAATTACTCTTTTTCAGCTTTACGACAGGTAATACTCTCCAATTGGTTGCCAACCGTGTTATGGGTTGTGGAAAGAAACCGGTAAAAAGTCTGTTGTTTTTTTTTTTTTTTAAACCGATCGGAACCGGCACACCACTGCTAAAATCCCAGAATCTGAAATAAACAGAAAACAGTTGGTTTCCAACCGGACCGACCGCTAGGGAAATGAAAACTTACAATTTCCACAAAAGCAAAGACAAAACACAGTTCATGATCTATCTATACACTTACTGTACCGTAGACAGAGACTTGAAACCGAAAAATAAGAAATCGGTTGAAAACCAATGCTTTTTATGAAACTGTACCGAACCGAGCGAAGGAACAATCTCCAAAGTGACTTCACAGTTAGGCGGAGTAAAGAATCTGACGGTTACACTCTGAAGCACCGCAGACAGAGGTTTGAAAACTGAGCTGGAGCTCAACATTCTATGCCTATGCATAGAGTTAACCCTTTCGTCTCTGTGGCAGTTCAAGTGCTGGGGCTAACTGCATGTCAGATTACAGCAAGAGTTCATGTTGTTTGAACCACATGTTCTGCTCCAGGGATGGAGTGATCTGGTTCAGAGTAACCACTCAGAACTTGTGCAGTCGAAGATACTGGTTGAGGTCATGCAGGTCCAGTATGGGGCACCAGCCCATCTGCTTCGGAACCAGAAAGTATCTGGAGACAAACCCCAGACTCAGTACATTGCCTGGGACACTAACCACTGCCTCCTTCTGGAGGAATAGTGTGATGTCCTCCCGAAGAGCTGACATATCCATGGGCACAGCGCCTTCCTGTGGGGCATGGGCTCAGTTAGGCAGGGGAACCTTGAACTCCAGAGGCAGACTGTGGCCAACCACCTCAAGCATCCACCTGTCTGAGGTAATGGCGGACCAGGTGGAAGCGAAGTGGCAGAGCTGATCCCCTATGGAAGGGCTGGGGTTAGCATGATGGGTAGGGGAGGTGCTGGCCCATCAGCACAATGGTTGGATTTCCGCTTGCGACACCAGTGACCTGGGTTCGGGAACAGACCCAGGACATCAGCGGGCTGGCTGGCGGAGAAGGACTGAGTGTCCCAAGGACTGCACTCCTTCTCCGGGGGGAGGGAGAGGAGGGTGACCGGTGCTTGATGGACCTCTGGTGGAGGCTGGGGGCACCGCAGCAGCTAGCACCAGAACGTAGTTTGAGGGGCAGGGTGGATGCTGGCCATCATTGCACGTCCCCTCCCCTCGCATACAGGGGAGAAAATTCAGCTGCCTGCCGCCCAGGTGAAGCTTGCCCCTCCGATGAACTCCCAGACTGGCTCCCTGACCTATCCTGACTTTGCGAAACTTGAGCCAGTGCTGCAACCCCACACAGGGGGGCAAGTCAGGGGGTATCAGGAAGTCATGGCTAATGTGGGAGTGGGAGTGGAGGGGGCCATGACCGAGGCTGAGGAATGGCATCAGGTGGCATGAAAAAGCATAATAAATAAAAAAAAAAAAAAGAAAAAGATGAGTAGGGGAGAGGCTACCCCAACCCATCACTTTGCAGGCTTAGTTGCGGAAGCAGAGCCAGCCCAGGAGGCCGATGGATGAGGAGGAAGGCTTCGTCCAAGGCCGCCAGGCCTGCTGTTGCTGTGCTGCTGGGGGTTGAGTAGTACAGACCGCAGGTGCAGAGCAGGGCCAAAACTGAAATGGCTTTTTCTTCTGCTTCAGTCATTTCACCTCCCACTGGGCAAAGGTGATGGTAGCCCAGAGTAGCTTTGGACTTCTCAATATGTGTGAAATGCCCATCTACCCGAGGCCCAAACAAACTGGTACCTAAGAAGGGAACATCTGCCAGTTTGTTCTGAGTATCGTCCATAAAGGTCAAAATCTGCAGCCAACCCTGTGGTGCATAGCCACTGTTGTGGCCATGCACCTGGCGCAAGAATCACCAATGTTTAGGCTGTCCCGGTGGCGCTGCGGGTTGAGGTGTTGGATGCCACACCTCACACCATGCTGCGACGGGTTCTGGAACAGACTCGGGGCATCGGGGGTCAGCAGGGAGGAGGAGAATCGTGCATCCTATGGACTGCTCTCCTCCTTTGGGGATGGAGGGTGGGGAGGATCACTGAGATACTGACTCCTGGCAGTGGCTGGGGGTGAGTGCAGGCTCGGGAATCAAACTGTGGGCTGACACGGGCAAACGTTGGGTGTCCTGCAGATGATCGCGTGCACAGGAATGTCCCTGATGCCACTGTACGCTCATGCCAGGGGGGAAGATAAAGAGAATAACAATCCTCTGGCACGATGATGGCAGACTCCATCGGCGCTGCAGCAGACCCACTTAAGTCAGCTCCCCTTCAGCCCCTGACCTCCAGGTCTCCGCAGTACACGGCATAAATCCCTGCTGTAAAGCGACTTGGGATGGCAGGGTGAAAAGGGTTCGAGCTCTGACTGGGTTCAGGGCAGCAGATGAGGTAAGAAAGCCTGAAAATAGGGAATCATAGGAACACCCCTCAGCCGAGACGGTAAAAAGAAACAAAAAAAGAATCGTCAATGTTCAGGGCCATTTGGAGCTGTTGCTTAGCAACTCCATGGCCTTGGTCCTGAACCAGCTTGACCGACAGCTGCTAGTCAGCCAGGAACCGAGAAATAACCTGATCCAGGGTACCCACCAAACCTTGAATGAAGTTGGCCATCTGAAGGGCTGCACTTGCCTGGCGATGGCCAAGGGAGGAAGCCACATAGACTTTCTTGGCCGAGTGAGTCCAGCTTCTTTGACTCCCTGTCAGAAGCCTTATCCACATCACCGATGTTGCTCGAGCAGCACATAACCGATTTGGCAACCAAGCCTTTCACTGAAGAGTGGTTGGTAAACCAGGAAAGGGACCTGGTAGGGACCATGTACTTGAGAACCATACAGGCTAATGGTGTAGGGCAGGAAGCTGAATGCTGCCACAGCTCCACAGCGGGGCCAAGGAAAGCTTACATGACTGGAAAGGTAACTCCAGGGGAGTTGTCCCTGTCAAGGATTTCCGTAAGGGGATACCGAGCCCGCTTCTGAACCAACTCCAGTGGGGTCCCTGTGGACTCAGCGATCAGGAGGAGCAGAGCCCCAAAAAAGGTAGGCCCCTGCTCTGCCAAAGATTCCTCCCTGGACTTGTGGTCGTAGCCAGGGGTCCGATGAGAGTGGATTGAAGAGTTCTCGGAATCCAAGAACTTCTCAAATGTGGCTGAGCCCCGGAATCTCCAGTGACTCAGCGGGGTTTGTCGATGTGGGTCATCATGACCGAAAGCCAATGGGGAAGCTTGGAGGTAGGCTGAGCAGACTTAGGAGGGTGTCCATTCTAAGGCTGCGAAGGCTCTACCTGAATGGGCAAAGAAGCCGACGTCGGCCAAGCCAGGGTTGTGAGCTCAGACCGGGGCTGCAGTGGCCACAGAAGTGCCAGCGTGGGCTGAGGCACCATCAAAGGCCTGTTGCCTGTGCCAAGTAACAACTGTTGCCAGATAAACTCCTCAGAACGGTGCCACACCTTACGGCAGAGCCGATCCTTCCCAGAAGAGGAGAAGAAGAACAGTATTGACAGCATATCTTACCGAGTGCCAAGAGCAGATCCAACTGTGTTGAGAACCACATAATCTCGAGCTACATAGAAACATAGAATTTGATGGCAGATAAGGACTGCTTGGCTCACCTAGTCTGTCCATTTCCCTACCTACAGGATAAGCTGCAGATCCTAGTTAACCAACAGCCTATTGCTTCCTACCCCCTAAACAAATTGCCTTATGTCTGTCCCATGTATTCTTGAATTCTCCCACAGTTTTAGACCCCACAACCTCCTCAGGAAGGCTGTTCCATGTGTCCAACACCCTCTCTGTGAAAAAATGCTTCCTCACTTTGCCCCTGAACCACCCTTTCCGCCATCTTCATATTGTGTCCCCTTGTTCTTGCACATCTCTTTTTCTGAAAGATGCTACCCTCTTGGACTTTGTTGATTCCACTGATCTACTTAAAAGTTTTTATCATGTCCCCCCTCTCCCTCCTTTCCTCAAGGGTATACATACTAAGCTTCTTTAGTCTCTCCTCATATGGCTTCTCTTGCAGACCCTGCACCATTTTAGTTGCCCTCCTCTGGACTGCCTCTATCCTGTCTATGTCCTTGTGGAGATGGGGTCTCCAGAACTGGATGCAGTACTCCAGATGGGGTCTCACCAACTGTCTGTACAGAGGGATAACAACTTCCTGTTTTCTGCTGGGTGATGCCTCTCCCTATACATCCCAATATCCCCCCAGCCCTCCCTACTGCCTTCTCACATTGCTAACCTTAAGGTCATCTGATAGGATTACCCCCAGGTCCCTTTCCATTTTTGTTGTTGTTACTACCTCCCCCCATTGCATAATCTTCCCCTGGGTTTTTGTTTCCCAGGTGCAATATTTTGCATTTCTTTGCATTGAATCCAAGCTGCCATACTTCTGACCATTCCTCCAACCTTGCCAAGTCCCTTTGAATCCTTTCCACGCCTCCTTGTGTATCAACCCTGTCGCAGATCTTTGTGTCATCTGCAAAGAGGTATACTTTTCCTTCCAGTCCCTCTGCAATGTCACTTATAAAGACATTAAAAAGGACTGGACCCAGTACTGAACGCTGCAGAACCCCACTAGTAATCCCTCTTTCTTCAGAGTGGACTCCATTTACAATTACCTTCTGTGTCCTGTTGTTCAGCCAGTGTTTTACCCATGCTGCCTCGGGTCCTGTGCCCCACTAGGTACTCAACAATTCTTTCCTTCAGCCCTGCTATATATATATACGTGAGTAGCCCTGCTCTGTCCTTAGTTCTTTCCCCACCAAAGACCAAACAGTATGGCACCAAGGAAAGAGAGAAAAGGTGCCCATGTGCAAAAAGGGCTGGAGCAACCGGACAGCATGTCCAGAGACAGAAGGGGGCTGGCACGACCAGATGAAAGAGATTCCATTGAAGATCTACTGTTATGGTAAGTTCTTAGATAACTGTTTTATTTTCTTCAGGGATATCTCTTTCATCAGGTCACACCTATGGAACGAGTCCCAAGCAGTTCTGGCAGTGAGACAGTCTGGGTGGCAGGAGGCCAAAAGCCTTAGGAAGAAGGCCTTGTAGCACAGCTAGACTAAATCTTGCCTGCCTTCTAGAGACAATGCCCAGACTGTAATGCTTTGTGAATGTGTGGACAGTACTCCAAGTAGCAGCAGCACAGATTTCTGCAGCTGATACATTCCTGAAACAGGCAACCAAAGTGGCCATGAACAACTCCAAGAAGTTTTTGGCAGAGAGCAATCTTGCTATCAGAGCAAGGCCAAGGAGGCAGCTGACTAAGAAGCTAGAATTTTACTACAATGACATTTCTGACCAGGGGTAAGCAGACAGATATTTTATCTGAGTTAGGAGAAGTGAACTGTTCTCATCTATGGAGTTAGCTAGGTGAGGAGGAGAGCTGTAAATTGGGGTGTGTGGCTTAGGCAGCAGTAAACCAGACGTCTGCCTTTAGACTTCCCTGTAGTTAGCTTCCGGCAGAGAGCAATCTTGCTATGAGAGAAAGGCCAAGGAGGCAGCTGACTAAAGAGCTAGACCTTTACTACTAGAACACATCTGACTAGGGGGTAAGCAGGCAGATATTTTATTAGAAGTGTTGGGTCTGCAAGGTAAATTGGGACAGAACAGTTATGTAAGAAATTACCATAACAGTAGATCTTTAAGGGGATTGCAGTTATCAGGTCATATCACAGGAACATCACCGTTGGTGAAGCAGGTTCCACACAGAAGATTTTCAGCAGTACAACTGGGGCTGCCCATGCCATCACCAACCCTATAAAGGCATGAGCAGCCCGCTCCCTCCTCAGTACTTTCCCCTGGAGACACAGGGAGCATAGCTCTAGCCATGGGGGACCGAGGAGAGCGACAGAGGTGCCCAGGGCTGTATGAAAGACTGGATACACCAGACAGCCAGTTCCAGAATGACAGCCCCAAGAAGGGAGATGGTAGGAGGGAAAGAAGATTTGATGACTGTGATCCCCTCGAAGATCTACTGTTGCGGTGAGCTCTTATGTAACTGTTCTATCTTCTTCAGAGGAATCTCAGTCATCAGGTCACACCATAGGAACAAATCTCAAGCAGTTAGAGGTGCAAACAGCCAGTCTGGGGAGAGTACTCATCATAAACTTAAGGCAGGAGGCCCTGGAGCACTGCCCTGCCAAAACCTGCACGAGCTCTTGAAGCAATGTCCAGACTGCAGTGCTTGATGAAAATATGAATGGTACTCCAGGTGGCAGCTGTACAGATATCAGCAGCTGAGACCCCATGGAAACAAGCCACAGAGGTAGCCATGCCTCTGTGGAATGACCCTTGACAGCTTCAGGCAGTTCTTTGCCATACTTGTAGCAGAACTCAATGCAATTTGCCAACCACTTGGATAAACATTGCTTAGAAACTGCAACACCCTCTCTACCTGGGGTGATCCAATGCCCAGTACCATACTGTATTGGCCTCCCTGCAAAGGGGGTATGAATGAGTTTCCCCATTTATTGATGTAGTACACTACACTGAGATTGTCTGACTGCACCAGCAGATGACCCAGAGCAAGGTGTTCCTGATATGTCTGCATGACATACAGAACAGCCCTCATCTCCAGGACACTGATATGCAGGGAGGATTCTATCTGGGACCATGAGCCCTGGGTTTGGAAGGGACTCAGGTGCACTCCCCAGTCCAGACCTAATGCATCTGTGGTGAGGATCTGATGTGGGAAGGATATCTGGAATGGGACTCTTATTGGCAGATTCAAGGGGTCCATCCACCACTGCAGTACCCTGCAGACTGGGGAAGAGACCAGGACTGGATGATCTAGCTCATCCATGCGCTGGTCCCACTGTACCCTCTGGGTCCACTAGAGAATGCACATATGGAGTCTGGCCAGTGGAACAGTGGGGATGGCAGCCGCCATGAGGCCTGACAATCTTAGGTACACCCTGGCAGGGAGGTAGTGGCTTTGAGCAACTTCTTGTGTTTGGGCTATAAGGCACTCTGCCCTGTTCTGTGGTAGGAAGACCTTCCCCCTGCGCCAAGTCTAGAACACCCCTATAAACTGCAGTCTTTGGGATGGCACTAGAACTAACTTGCACAGATTGACAGTGATGCCCAGGGAGAGAAATAACTGGAGAGTTCTCTCCAGAGTCAGCAGGAGTGGTTCCCTGGACAGGGCCTTTAGGACCCAGTCTTCCAGGTAGGGTAAGACCTACAGTCCCTCCCTTCTGAGGGTTGCAGCTACTGCCATTATGCATTTGGAAAAGACCTGTGGCACAGAGGATAAGCCAAAGGGTAGCACACTGAATTGGTAATGCTTGCCCTGGAACTGAAAAAGGAGAAACCTCCTGTTATGGGGGGGGGGCAGAGATGTGCAGGTAGGTGTCCTCCATGTCCAGTGAACAAACCCAGTCACCTGTCCTGAGAAGAGCATCAGGCTTGGCAGAGTTACCATCCTGAACTTTCTGTACCAGACGTATAGATTGAGGTCCCTTAGGTCTAAAATGAGCCTCAGATCTCTGGTCTTCTTGGGGATAAGGAAAAACCTGGAATAGAACCACTTGTTTCTCTGTCATCTGGGTACTGGCTCGATGGACTGCTTGTGCAGAAGAGACTGTACCTCCTCCCGGAGAAATAACAAATGAGCCAGGGGGGTAACTGGAGGGCGGAGAAGGGGTGTCTGGAGGTTGCTCGACGAGTTTCAGAGTGTTACCCCTTTTTATGATCTGCAAAATCCAGGCATTTGAAGTTATGGTTCTCCATTGATTTAGATGGAGGAAGAACTGACATCTTATCACCACTTCCTAGTCGGGGACCAGAAGAGGGGGGTCTGGCAAGGAGTCAAGCACAGGCAAATCCAGCTGCGCGGGGGCTGGTCCCTAAGTTCTGGGATGCTTGCCGTGGCTCCAGCATTGGAAAAGGCAGGCAAGGCAGCAGGGGCTCTGCACTTTCCTTGGGGGCAAGAGGCTACCCTGGGTCTGTTGGTCACTTTGCAAAAGGGAGGGCACTGCCTACCTCCCGGCTGAGTATGGTAGAGAGAGTGGACAGACTTGAGAGCCCTTCCTGAGGCCTGCAGATCATTGATAATGTCCTGGACATCAGGACCAAACAGTTTAGTGCCACTGAAAGGTGCATTGAGCACCTTCTGCTGAACATCAGCAGCAAAACTTGATACCCTCAACCAGGAATGCCTACATAGGAATATACTCATAGTAGCAGCCCCCCACAATAGTGTCACCAGCCATGTCACAGAGTGCCCTGAGGAAGTGCTTGCTAACATCCTCAGCTGCCTGTAGGCACTTAAGAAGTTCCTGCCTCTGTGTGCCATCTGGGAGGGCCTGGGCAGCAGCCTTGCCCTTCTTCCAGTTAGAATTCTGGTACTTCACCATATGAGACAGGTAGCTTGCAATCCTCAGTCCTAGATTGGAGGTATCATACACCCTCTTACCCAAGAGATCAGTTCTATGGGATTCTTTATCCGGGGGAGTTAAGGTGCTTGGGTGCCTTAGACTTGTTGTGGGCTGCCTTAATGACCACCGAATCTGTTTCGGGCTGGGCTGCATAGCAAGGGAACCATGTCTGGTCTGTGCCAGGATGCCATGGCTGCATTCCTCAAGGCAGGCAAAACTGGAGGAGTGATTTTAGGTGGAGATTCTGGGATCTCCAGGAAGTCTACCAGCGCTTTCCTGGTGACATCTTCTTCCTCAGTGTGGAAGCCCATGGCTGCAGACAACTGCTTCATCACATTGAAAAAACTGAAAAAAGTGGGATCCTTGGGAGAAGATCTGGGAGTATGCTTAACTGAATCCTCACTGGCAGAGAAAGCAGTGGATCTGTCAGAGACCAGGATCTGTTCTTCTTCTTACTCCTCATCAACAGGAAGAATGAGGTCTGGATGGTACTCCTCCTTGACCTCTTTCAAATCTGGGTATGGCGTTGGATGCACCACTGACGGCCTGCAGGGAGCCACCCACGGCTGATGAGTAGGAGTCAACGATGAAGCTGCAGTTCACAGTGTCAGTGAAGTGGGCTTATATGTGCCCAGTTGTTGCACAATCACCAAAGTGAATTACATCAAAATGTAATTTAGGTCACTGACATTTGTCAACAGAGGTAGGGTCGATGGCACAGATATCAGTGACCTGCCAAATGGACCCTGAGAATCTGAAGAGCCTGTAGCCCTGGAGGGAGAAGGGTCAAGCCTCGACCGGGGGGGCGGCTGTCGACAATGAGCCTGTCATCGACTGAGGGGCTGGTGACCCAGAGATCGATGGCCATATGGGCCTGGAGGGCTCAGAGACCTGGACAGCGGTTTTACGTGACAGTGCAGTCGCATCTGATGAAGATTCCCCAGAGGAAGATGAATCCATCCTGAAATGAGATAGCACAGGGGGAGCAGTCATGATCTCGGTCTTGTCTCAAGCCTTGGAGGCCTGGGAAGTCGATGACCTTGTCAGCGACTAAGAGGTTGGGACCCTGAGAGGACCCTTGCTCAGAACTGGCTACCTGTTGATCCATCAATTTTTTAAGAGCCTTTATGCATCACCTGAGGATTGTTTGGTTAAACTTCTGGCATAGCTCACAATTAGAAACTCTGTGGTCAGGCCCAAGACAGCAGACACAGAGAGAAGGTTTGTCTGTGGAGGCAATCTTCTTTCCACAGTGGCAGTGACAGAAAAAATAATTCAAAGGATTAACTCTCAACAAAACAAGCTGAAGGAATCTCTTTAATGAACGAAATTCTAAAAAATTACAATGACAAAGCCAAAGGTGAACAAATGGTGCACGTACTGTGTCACAGCTTTTGCGGCGACCCATGTGATCGAGCTGATGGCGGGAAAGAAATGAAAATTACGTAGTTACCGTAATTCTTGATCTTTCTGTGCATCTTCACCATTCATCACTGGTGGGTTCTGACTGGAGGAGTAGGACCCTGCTGGAGCATTTTTTTTTTGTAAAGGGGGAGGAGTCAGTATCGTGGATGGGAGCCCAAGAGATAGGAAAAACAAAGGATAGAAACAGAAGAAGAGATAAAGCCGGTCAAGAGGACAGAAGAGTGAACCTAGGGGTCTGGGACAGGGGGCTCCAAACCTCTGAGCAGGCAAGGGAGGGACAGAGTAAGGGAGGGAGAGTAAAAGGATAGGAAAAAGGGAAGATAAGGAAGAGAGGAAAAGGAGACACTGTGCCACCCCTGCAGAGGTCCAGGGGACTCTCTGGGGCTCTGGAAAGAAGGGCACCTCTGTCTTAAGCCACATCTAAGCTTTTTCATAGCTCCACCGAAGTGGACCTGGACAATACCCCCAGGTCTGAGGAAAACTGGGGGGGGAGGCTAACTGGGCAACAGCCCAGAAGACTGAAGCAAGTCAGGACACCAGACTTGAGGGTGCCTCTCCTCCAGCCCAAGGGGGTTGGGTGGCAAGTCTCTCTCACTCCTGTCTTTAAAAACATCCTGGGGTGGGGACAGGACCCATGCCCCTGCAGGTTCTCCCTGTAGAAGGATTCTTCCCACAAGGAACTAAAGATGACACACTCTCTGAAACAGAAGGGGAGAAGGGGTGCAAGAAGGAGAACCACCCTTAAGGCATAAACTTACAGTCCAGAGGGGGACCCTGCATAGGAAAAAGTTAGCTGGAACCAGCGGAGGAAGAAAAAGGAGTCACAGCTCCGGAAAGAAAGCATTCTAGGGGTCACCAGGGCTCTCCCAACAGCAATCGACCCGAGGGGGATCCCAAGGGTGGAGAAATCAGAGTTGACAAATCCAACCCTAGAAGGTCCAGATCAAACTGGAGAAGGGTTCCTCATCAGGAATATAAGGCAGGGCCCAGGTGAGCCCTAATAAGAAGGGACAAGTGCCCCTGCTTGCCCTCCCCCAACAGTGAACCTCTGTCACTTTCTCCAGAAGTAGCAGAGAGCTCAGAGGTACCAACAGCAGGACCAGGCCCAAAATTAGGGAAGAACAAGCAGGGAGGAGGCACTGCCCAGAGTCTGAGGCCCAAGAGGGGAAGGAGGGTGGGCAGCAGTGATGAATGGTGAAGATGTACAAATAAATCAAGAATTATGGTAGGTATGTCATTTTCATATCTTATCTGTGTCAGTCTTCACCATTCATTACTCGTGGGTGATTACCAAGCCCCCCATGAAGGGGACCTGGTACCTCCCTGAGGGAAAAATGTCCCTCAGCCTCCTGTGGGGGAGTCTCAGAAGGGGGGAACCCTCACAGGCCTAGTTAGGCCTGGGACTCATCAGGGTGAGGCGGGGTCTCCCTCTGGTTGGGAGAAGGAAGTTGCCCCCGAATTTCCCACCTCAGCCTGCACGGGAAAAAAGGTGGGCTCCCTGGAAAGAGGAGGCAATCACCCTTCTCCGGGCCATGGGTGATAACTGGGAAAGGCAAAGCTATGCCATCCACCTGATGCAGATCGCTGTCCATGCTAGCCTGGATGCCACCTCACTGGCATCATACGATGCCCTTGCTTGGTGCCTTGCAAGCTCCAGGCCATGTGCAGAGAGGGCAATCGCTTGTCTGGTTGTCTCCATATCAGGCATGGATGCTAGGATTTGTCCTAACAAAGACCATAAGTGCCTGTTGTAGGCAGCATGATGGGCCTGATGCACTGTGATGGTGGGGGGAGAGAGAGAGAGAGACAGAGATGTGCCGAGGAAAAAATTCTCCTCCACCAGAAGTCAAACTCTGAAGAGTCCGCATACGGGGGCTGGTCATGTCTAGGGCTTCAATGCCCGGAGGGAGTGTCCAGGAGCATCACGCCCGAATAGGGGTGAGGCAGGTCTCCCGGAGATCCCTGAGGTGCACAACACCTGCGCCGGCAGTCCATCAGGGCTGGGAAGGGGACTGATGGATGCTGCCAAGCGCAGTACAATGCCTGGTAGAAACCACCAGCTCCAAAGGAGGGGGTTGGACAGATGCTGAAGTGCTGGACAGGGGAGAGTCCAAGGACTCAGAAGAATCTAGAAGCCAGTCTGACTCCATCTTTGAATTGTCATCATCTCCTGAAGAGGAACAGATCCAGAGGACCTCCCAAACCCTCCTGCTCTCGGCACCACAAGCAGCATTGCGAGTTGGCCCAGCACTGTCTACGGTGCCACCCAACCACCAGCACTGCGTGCGCCATCAAGGAAATCACTGGGCCAGGCCTGGCAGACACAGGCCATGATGCCTGGGGAGCCTTCACCACCGAGGAGGTGACTGCCAAACCGGTGCCTCCGGCCTGATCCCCGGAGGAATTGGATAGGGCCTCCAGCACCGTGAGTGGGGTCTCCACCATGGTGAGGCTAGAAGGGGCTGAAGCACCCTCCTCCACGGCCTGTATAGAATCAGGAGGGGACCCAGAGGCAGGGTCAAGAGACCCCTATCTGGCATCCCTTGTGCGTGCCTGTCCTCTGAAAGTCGGCAGTGTCCGGCCGACTTTAAATGTGCGGTGTTCTAGTACTCTGCAGTCCATGGAAAAACAGGCATCGCAATGGCCCATATTGTGGTTAGGGCCCAGGCAGGTCAGGCAATGATCATGCCAGTCTGAGATGGAATAAAGTCAGCCACAGGGACACCACTGCATCGGGGGGCCAGCCTGCCTTCAAAGATTTCTTCTTGTCCCTGGGACGAGATATGATTGGATGGAAAAACAATAAAAAACAGTAAAAGGGTCTTGGCATCGAAGAAAAATAAGGAAAGATCTTACCAGAGTCAGCAGCGCTGAGAACACAATAGTTCCTGCAGAACTAGGAGGGCAGAGATGGTTCAACAAACTAGGCCCGATGTTGCAGTATCAAAAAACGCTTACCTCACGAGGTCGTGCTCACGCGATGGTGGGAGAAGCAGAACTGGGATGGAGGAGGAGTCAGCACTGGTTACTGGCCAACCCGCGAGCGCCACGCAGTGCATCGGCCTCGAGGGTGGCGTCGCTCACTGCACCGACTCCTTCCCCTTTACAAAAAAAAATAATGCTCCCATTGGGTCCTGGTCAGAACCTGCCAGTGATGAATGGTGAAGACTGACACAGATAAGATCTGGGGAGGGAGCGGGGCCACTCATGTCTTTATAGGGTTGGTGACGTTGACGGATGTTGATGGCATGGACGGCCCAAGTTGTACTGCTGAAAATCTTCCATGTGGAACCTGCTTCACTGACGGTGAAGTTCCTACAGTGTGACCTGATTACTGAGATACCCCCGAAGATGATTTTCAATTACTAGTGATGCAGCGAGAGTCGGAGCCTGTTACACAATGGTATTGCCCTCCCACTCACCCCCTCCACCATCCCACCCTTAGCCAGTTCCACTTTTATAGGCACTGTATTTGACTGACAACAGGAACTTCCTGCTTGGGAGCAGGAAGGGAGGGATCACCGAGACACATAAGACTTGTCATCCTTGAAGGAAAAGAGTAGCTCTCACTCCCCCCCCCCCAACTTTTGGAGGTCTGACTGAGCAAGGAGGAAGGAGACTACTGAGGAATATAGGAACTTCCTGCCCCAGAACAGGAAGGACGGGAGCTGTAAGGCCACAAAGGCAGTAAGAAAGTAGGGAGGAGAAAAAAAAAAAACAGAGGGAGGAGAGAGTAAGCATACAAAACGACAGGAGAGGGGCCACAAAAAAGACATGATGGCAGTGGTGAGGTGCAGTGGCTGTGGGATGGCAGTCTTATGGGAGACTTTCTGGAGGATGTGGTGCTGTCTCATCTGCAGGCCCCTCTCTGGGTTGAGAGAGGAGGCTGCTTGTCTCCAGGCTGAGTGAGCCAAGATTCGGGGACCTCCTCCTTTGTCCAGGAACTGAGTCCACTCCTGCTGCCTCAAACGTTGCCTAGGCTGAGGAGTGGCTTGACTATGGTGGGCTCGGGAAGGGTGAGGGTGGTGGGCCAGAGGCATATCCCTCCTTCAGTTCCATTCCACAACTCCTATGCTGCTCTGGCAGGGTGGGACTGTCCCAAGAAGGCACCCACAGTGGAGACCAAGGAGAAGGTGGGGGTCCTCCATGGTGCAGACCCCAGAGGAGGAGGAAGCAACTCCTGGTGGGGGATTCTATTGTTGGGGGGCTGAGCTGGGGGTGGATGGAGTGGGAGAGAGGGAGGTTAAGTGACTACCTGGTGTCATGGCTTGGAAGGATGAAAAGCACACCCAGAGGATCACTGGGGCAGCAGAAAATCATTGCCCACCTGGGGACAAATGATCTGGCTTGTAATGAGGTTAAGGTAGTGCAGAAGGACTTCAGGGAGCTGGGGAGGGGTCTCAGACAAGGGGTACGCACTGTAACCTTTTTGTAGGTGCCACCGGTCAACAAAAAGGGGAGGACAGGGCACTACACACCACGAAATTCAACGCATGGTGGAAGAACTGCTGCAGAGCAGAGGGCTTCGGCTTCATTGGGGACTGAGGTCCCAGTTGGAGGGATGCAGGCCTATACAAGTGGGATGGACTGCATCTACCCGGGAGGGTGGGCAAGATCCTCAGTAAGAGGTTTAAATGCTTCACTGGCAACCATTTAAGCTAACTAAGGAGGGAGGCGAAAGTAGACAGGAAGAAGCTAACTGCCCTTCCCCCGGATGAAGCAGTCAGTAGGGAGAACCCTACGGTTGGGAAATAGACACTGAAACCTAAAACTGAGATAGGCAGAATGGCAAAGATGAAAAATTATCATCAGCATAAATCTTCTTCTGTTAAGTTCTTATTTTTAAGATTAGTAACTTTTTTATTAGCTGGCTAAGTGCAACTGCCCCGGGCAGTTGCACCTAGCCAGTTAAGTGCAAAAAAAGTTACTGATGCTAAAGGACTCCTGGGGTAAGAACAGGAAGAATGGGAATAGAAACAGGAGGGGAAGGGAGGGAAGAGATGGGGATAGAAGGGGAGCTACTAAAAAGGGAGGTTGTAAAACTTGGAAGGCCATGTGCACGAATGTCTGCAGCCTGGGAAATAAAATCAAGGGCCTAGTAGCCTTAATGGCAGAGGCGGACCTGGACATTGTCGCTGCTGCCGAGACATGGTGTACGGGGAACCATGAATGGGATACAGCCATACCAGCTTGCACTCTATTTAGAAAAGACAAGTTAGGAAAAAAGGGTGGAGGGATGGCTATCTTCGTCAGGGAAGGAATTCAAGCAGCTGAAGTTCAAGGAATGCAGGAGGGAGCAGAAGCACTGTGAGTCACCCTGGAGACAGGAAATGGCACTGCCATTTGCACTGGTGTGATCTACAGATCTCCAGCACAAGGGGAGGAGATGGACGAGGAAATAGTGGAAGCCATCCATAAAATGACAGCCAAAGGTGAAGTGCTGCTGGTGGAGGACTTCAGTTTGCCTGATGTGGACTGGCGCACCCAAGCAGCAGCCACAGCCATAAGCAGAGGCATCCTAGATGCCCTGCAGGGGATGTGTCTCAAGCAAGTTGTGGTGGAATCCACCAGAGAAGGAGTAAAGTTGGGCCTGGTACTCACCAATGGGGACAGTGTCACTGATGTAATGGTGGGTAGCCACCTGGGGTCCAGTGATCACTGTACGGTGTGGTCTAGCAACTTGTTACAGAGTGTCTCTTCCTGGACCTCCTGAAGGTCTCTCTCTAGCTCAGAGAGGGAGGCTTCTGGAAGGCCACCACGTGTGAAACATAGTTCAAGGACCACATTGCACAGGAGGAAGAGGAGTAAACCTTCCAGCCAAACTGATTCAACTGTCTGGAGTCCTTGTCAGGGGTGAGGAACTCAAATGTTTTGTTTGGGCCGACTGGGCGTGAGCGGCAGTAATGACCAAGGAGTCAGCCTTAGGATGAGCAGAAAGATGTTGAATCCCTTCCAGGTGATAGTAGGTATGATTGGTCTTTCTGGAAACAGCAGGGATAGAGGATGGCTGTTGCCAGATAGCAGTTACTAGATCCTGGTGGGTAGCCACCTGGGGTCCAGTGATCACTGTACGGTGTGGTTCAATGTGAGAACAGTGGAGGCGTCAAACCACACAAAAGCAAAGGTCCTGGATTTCAGATGGGTTATCTTTGCAAAATTGGGGGAATATCTCAATGTAGTCCTGGCAGGGGAAGAAGGAGGGTGTGTGTGTGTAGAGAAACAATGGGATAACCTTAAATGAGCCATAGCAGATGCAACAAGCCTTTGTGTTAGGCAACTAAGCAAAATGAGGAGAAAGAAAAAAACACTATGGTTCTAAAAGGACATGGCCAGGAAGATAAAAGAGAAAAGGTTAGCTTTTAGGTGGTACAAGAAAACACAGAGGGAGGAACACAAGAAACTGTATCTGGAAAAGCAGAGGGAGGTGGGTAAAGCAGTCAGGAATGCAAAGGCGCAAATGGAAGAAAAAATAGCCCAGGCAATTAGGAAAAGAGACAAGACCTTTTTCAGGTACATTAGTGAAAGAAAGAAGACCAGGGGTGAGATTGTGAGGTTAAAAAGGGAGGTGTGTGTTTGAAGGGGGACCTAGAAAAAGCAACAATCCTGAAGAAAAAATGTCTCACTGTAGTAATATTGTTTCTTCCAAGGTGTCCTTCAGTATGCTTGACTATTGGAGTATGCCAGCTGGGTTCAGCTGCCTTGGAGGTGGAGTTGATGTTAATGAGTCAGATGAATTAGCCAATCAGAGTGCAGGAGAGGTTGTGCTGTCTGTAGGCTTGCCAGAGGGTAGTCAGATTCATTTCTTAGCTGGAAAAAATGGCAAGAATGCATCCAAAAATCTAGTCTATCAAAAAGGAAAAAATTACTCACCGTAGTAATGTTGTTTCTTCTAATGGAGTCTTGCTGTATTCTGACTATATGCAGTTTGCCCAAGCACTTGAACTGCTCTGGAGAGTAAAGGGTTAACTCTATGCCAAGGCATAGAATGTTGAGCTCGAGCTCGGTTTTCAGACCTCTGTCTGTGGTACTCTGAAGTCTAAGCGTCAGATTCTTACGAGCACTAAAGTAACTCAATAGTTAGAAATAGTTTCTAAATGTTATGCCAAAAGGCACCAAACAGATTTTTAGGGTCAAAGACTCAAGTCGAGAACCCCAAAAAGAATATAAGCAGGTAATGAAAACAATCAAAACATTTATAATAAAACCCCTAATAAGATAAGGCATGCCAAGTATACCTGTGGGGTGCAGCACTGTGCCTGACAGACCACATCTCAAAACTATTAGGTTCCAGGCAGGGAGGGAGGGAGGTCAAAATACAGCAAGACTCCATTAGAAGAAGCAACATTACTATGGTAATTTTTTTCTTCAAACAACATGAAGTCTTGCTGTATTCTGACTATATGCAGACTACCAAGCAGTACCCCCTTAGAGGAGGGAATCACAGAACCTATTTTGGGAACAAGCTCTGCAGCACAGTTGTGCCAAACCTAGCATCACCTTTTGACTAAATGTCCAGAGAGTAATGCTTGGCAAATGTGTGAACAGTTTTCCAGGTGGCTGCTTTTTATTGATTTCCACTAATGGTATGTCTCTAGCTGCTGCGACCGAAGCAGCTGTACCTCTGGTGGAGTGAGCCCTCGGGCCTGAGGGAGGCTCTTTCCCTAACTTTGAATAGCAGAACTGGATTCAGGAGACAACCAACCTGGCAATAGTCCTCTTGGTGGCAGGTTTGTCCTTTCCCCATGTCCCCATAAGTGAGAAACAACTGAGAACAGCCATTTCTATGGGCCTTAGTAACACACACAGTAACTAAGAGCCCTCTTTACATCAAGACTGTAATCTTCTCTCCCCGGAGGAAGAATGATCAGTGAAAAATACAGGCAATGACATAGACTGATTCAAATGATAGTCTGATACCACCTTGGGAAGAAACTTTCTGCTGGTTTGAAGGACCACCTTATCCCTGTGAAATGAAATGAAGTCAGGTTCCACTGATAAAGCCTGTAATTCACTGATTTTCCTGAAAGAGGTACTGGCTACCAGGAATACAGTTTTCCAAGTCAAGTACTTTAGCTCAGCAGAGGATAGGGTCTCAAAAGGGGGCTGCATAAGCTGTGCAATACAGACATTCAGGTGCCAAGAAGGGGTAAGCTCCTGAAAGGGAGGGTTAACATGTACCAGGCCCTTGAAAAACTTCTTGAAAACTGGATAAGATGCCAGGGAACATCCCTTACCAGCAGAAAGGAAGGCAGACACAGCTGCCAAATGTACCTTGTGAGTAGTAGGCTGGAGGCCTAAACTGTTTAGATGCACCAGATAGTCCAGTATAGGAGCAATATCAGCCAGCTCTGGCAAGACATACTTCTGGGAACACCAAAACCCAAATCTTTTCTATTTGGAAGTGTAAGTCTTTCTAGTAGCAGGTTTCCTGTTAACCTCTAAAATGTCCAAGACTGACTGAGAAAGATGCAGGCTTGCATATTCTAGCTCTTCAAGAGCCAAGCTGTGAGACTGAGAGTCTGAAGGTTGGGGTAAAGAATCCTCCCCTGAGAGGAGGTAAGGAGATTGAACTGTCTGGGAAATCACAGAGGCATTGTCACTGACAGTGACAAGAGAAGGAGGGGGTACCAGGGTTGTCTGGCCCAGTCTGGAGCCACTAGAATTACCTTGCAGGGCTGAGACCTGATCTTGATCAGGACTCTGAATATAAGAGGAAAAGGAGGAAATGAATAGAGAAACCTGCTTGTCCAATCCAACAAGACAGCATCCTGAGGGACAGGGCCCAGAAGAGGCGGTCTGCAACAAAAAAAGAGGAAGTAGGTGATTGTCTGGGGCTGCAAAGAGATCTATCTCTGGAGTGCCCCACCTCTTGAAAATGACCTGAAGAATTAGAGGGTTCAGAGTCCATTCATGGTGACCCTGGGAAATCCTGCTGAGAGCATCTGCTAGAATGTTGTCCTTCCCTGGGAGATGCATAGCCATCAGGGAAGCCTGAAGGGAATAAGCTAGAGACCATATTTTCATGGCCTCTGTGCACAAAGCTGAGAACCGAGTGCCTCCCTGCTTGTTGATGTACCACATGGTTGTGATATTTACTGTCCTGATCTGCACCACTTTCCCCTGAACAGCAGTTGAGAATGTCTGAAGTGCTAGAAAGACAGCTCTCAGTTCAAGAAGGTTTATGTGAAGAAGAGACTCCTGGTGAGGCCAGGTTCCCTGAGCTGTAAGCTGATCTAGGTGAGCCCCTCCACCCCAGTAAAGAGGCATCTGTGGTGAGAATCCCTGAAGGAGCCTGACTGATAAAGGGGACACCTTGTCAAAGATTGTACTCCTCCAGCCACCACTGGAGGGCCGGAACTAGGGTCTGAGACACAGGAACCAATTTAGAGAGAGGGTCTTTTTTCTGAGACCAATAAGATCTGAGATGAGATCTAGGGGAGGATGGCCCTACAGGGGGACCTGGAGGCTCTGGAAAGATGGTCTAGAAAGTGGAAGCTGAGGTTCAATGCAGGAAAATGCAAGGTACTGCACCTGGGAGTCAGAAACCCGGGCCAAGTGTACACCCTGGGGGGGGGATGCTACAAGTCTCGATGGCTGAGAGGGACCTGGGGGTGGTGGTGGATGTCAAGATGAACAACTTAGAGAATTGTAGGAGGGCAGCAGCAAAGGCCAACAGGATGCTTGGATGCATCACTAGGGGGCTCACCTCCAGAAAGAGGGAAGTGATACTCCCACTGTATAACTGCTTGGTGAGGCTGCACCTCGAGTACTGCGTGCAATTTTGGAGGCCACATTTAAAGAGGGACACTGAACTCCTGGAGAGGGTCCAGAGGAGGGCAACCAAAATGATTTGGAACTTGGGGGATAGGACCTATGGGGAGAGGCTCGAAGAGCTAAATATGTACACATTGGAAGAGAGAAGGGACTGGGGGGACATGATAGAGGTCTTCAGGTACATGAAGGGGGTAAATAGGGAAGGAGCCATCAGAGTGCTCCGAAGGAAGGAGTGGGAGCAACTAGAGGGCATGGGTGGAAGCTGGAAGGGGAGGAGATTCAGGGGAGAAAGGAGGAGGTGCTGCTTCACTGAGAGAGTTGTGGAGCCATGGAATGCAGTGCCCAGGGGGCTGGTGGAGGCAGAAATGGTGGAGGGGTTCAAGATGGGGTGGGATAGATACAGGGGAACAGTTCTGGAAGCAAAAACCAGTGCAGCAAGAATATCTGGGACTGGGAAGGCAGAAGCCAGAGAGGGAGAGGGGGGCAGCAAGGTCAGCTCCCAGGGTGGGGGCTGAACAAATGAGCAGACATGAAAGATTGTTAGGCCTATTCTGCTGGCATTTTAGTATGTTAATATGAAACTGAATATCTCTCATCTGAAACCTTGGTCCCTGGACCACTGCTGTGGATGCTGCCATGTGATCCAGCAACTGTAGAAAGTGTCTGGCTGGACGAGAAACTAGAGGACGAAAAGAGGAAGCCAGAGTGACAATGGACTGAACCCCTGAGAGAGAGAGAAATGCTCTTGCCTGAATAGTGTTAAGTTCCACCCCATGAAAGTGAGGATATGGGCTGGTTCCAGGACAGACTTCTAGGTTCAGAATGAAACCCAAGGAGTCTAGAAGTTTTTGAGTGACCTCTACAGCTGACTTGACTTGGTCTGAGGACTGGCCTGCTACTAGGCAGTCATCCAGGTAGGGCAACAGAAGGATACCCTGTCTCCTGAGGAATGCCACCACTACTGCGAGACACTTGGTGAACACCCTTGGAGCAGATGTTAGGCCGAAAGGCATTGCTCAGAATTGGTAATGGCCTGATGGCAACTCGAACCTGAGGTACTTTCTGTGGGAATGTCTGATAGGTATGTGGAAGTAGGCATCCTTGAGATCCAGAGAGGCTAGCCAGTCTCCTGGTCTCAGAGAGGGAAGAATTACTCCCAGAGTCACCATCTTGAATTTTGGTTTTGTTAAGTGTTTGTTCAGGTACCTTAAATCTAGGATGGGTCACCACTCCCCTGTCTTTTTTGGGGTAAGGAAGTATCTGGAGTACAGTCCTTTTCCCCCTGTGACAATGAGGTACCTTCTCTACTGCCTGCAGAAGCAGAAGAGAGGAGACTTCTGCCTCTAAGGTCTTTGTCTCCAAGGGAGAGGGAGGACTGAAGGACCTTGCTCTCAATTTTGGGAACCTTTGAAACTGAGAGCACGTCCATGGCTTACTACTTCCAGGACCCATTTGTCTGAAGTAACAGACTCCCAGGCCTGGGAGTAATGAGCTAACCTGCCCCCTACTGGAACTGGGGAGGTGACCCTGACCGACACCTCAGGGTGTCTGTTTGGCAGGGGGCTTAGACTGCGTGAATGATGAGGTCCTGGTCATCCCATGCCTGCCTCTTCCACTAAAGAACCACCTCTGCTGGAAAGAAGAGGAGGGGGCCTGAGCTTGGTAGAAAGGCCTGTGAAAAGACCTGCCCCGCCAACCCTGAATTGCTGCTTCTGAGGAGAGGCCTGCTTTTCCTTGGCTGCAGCACTCCTACAGGTGGTCCTATAGTCATCCATCTTCTTCATGTAGTTCTCTGTTTGCTCCCCAAACAGAACTACCAGTTACAGGGAATTCCATGGCCTTAGTCTGAGTATAGACTGAGACTTGCTCAGACACTCCAACCCACAACTGCTCAGATACTGCCAGTGAGAATCCTCCTCAGAGCCCAAAATAAAACCCTCACGGTTGCCACCTTCTACATCCCTCCCAAAGAACAGGGAACTGGTCTAACAGCTGTTCTTGACTTTGTAAAGTCACTCCCACCGGACACCGAATCCATCCTCCTAGGCGACTTCAACATCAACTGGCCTGCGGCCAATGCTGGTGCACACAGGGATACCATTGCTGCAGTGAACCTCACACAAATGGTTGACTCACCAACCAGGAAAAATTACAGGACCGACACCAGTACACTCTTGGACTGGATCCTTACCAGTCACCCATCACAGATATCTAACACTAATGTCCTCCCTGACTCTCTCAGCAACCATTCCCCTGTTAGCTGCACTTGGTCAAATAAATTCATCAAACAACCACCAAAAACTATCACCAGCAGGGTTCTACCCAGTGGTCACCTTCCTCGACTCAAATCCCACCTCCTCCATCAAGACTGGCCCTCTATCTTCAATGCAACCAACGTAAATACCGCCCTTGACCACTTCATAAACATCTTCACTGTGGCCTGTGACACGTATGCGCCTATTAAGAAACGCAAAGTCAAATCACTCAGTAACCCTTGGCTCACAGGTGACCTCCTCAGGATGCTAAAAACAAGAGATCACCTATGGGAGCTGGCCAGAAACTCTGGAAGGCAAAACGACATCCAAAACTACAAACGTGCCCGCAATGACTGCACCAAAACCATCCGGCAAATGAAGTCCGCCTACTATAAGCATGCCCTCACAAACTCCTGGGACAATGGTCAGGAATTCTGGAAGAACATAAAGGAACTCACCGGGAATCCACCCCAAACCCCCCCATCAATACTCAACATCAACGGAACCACAACCTCAACTCAAAAACCATTAGGACACCTTTAACAAAGCCTTTACTGACCTCAGCTGTCCTACCCCAGGACTACTTCAAAGATGGTGAAGCCCTCTGTCCACAATGAACACTACTCCACCAGCTCCCCACTTCTACTTCAAAGCAGTCAAGGCTCACCAAGCACGCAAATATGTAACCAAAGCCCTTGGTAAATCAAGATTCAGTAATGACTCCTCAATCTCAAAATCCTGTCTCTCACACTTGATGAAGTGCTTAGTCCTCTGACCAGACTTTTCAACCTCTCCTCAGCCTTAGCCAGTTCCCAGACAGATGGAAATCTGCCACTGTCACCCCAATCCATAAAAGTGGTGATAAAACTGCCCACGATAACTACAGACCTATCTCCTACTAACCCCACTCTCCAAGGCACTAGAATGCATTGTCTCGGACCAGCTCACAGAATACCTGGATAGTACAACATCCTGCGTAGCAACAACACGGGTTCTGCAAGGTCACAGCACCTCCACAGCCCTACTTGAATTCACTGGCTTAATCCACAACGCATCTTGACCGTGAACTACTAGGCTCAATCTACATTGACTTAACTAAAGCCTTCGACACCAGCCAATCACTGCCTCCTGCTTGTCCAGCTTCAGAACACTGGGCTGTCAACTGACTCCATTGGCTGGTTTAAGAGCTACCTTGAAGAACGGTCCCAAACAGTAAGAATCGCTGATACACTCTCAGACCCTAGACCAGTCCACTCGGGAGTCCCCCAGGGCTCCATTCTGGGATCCCTCCTCTTCAGCCTATTCATAAACTCACTACCAGACAGCTGCCCCGAACAAATAATTCTCTATGTTGATGATGCTGTGATCCTCACCTTGGACCCTGATCCAATCCAATTACAAAATAAACTTCAGCAGGCCTTCTCCTCCATCGAATTCTGGTTTCTAAATCATTAACTGCTTCTCAATCTGAAAAAAAAACAAGTCTATGGTCTTCTGCAGTCGTCACAACAAAAACAAACAACTCCACCTCTCCATTGCAACCAAACAAGGAGCCATCCTAGAGCAAACACAATCGTTGAAGATGAACAATTTGATATTGTGGCAGTCACGGAAACATGGTACACAGAGAACCATGACTGGGATGTCAACATACCAGGGTACACAATCTACAGAAGGGACAGGGAAGGTAAAAGAGGAGGTGGAGTAGTTCTATACGTAAGGGAAGGGATCAAAGCTTCAAAACTAAAAAGTAAAGAGGGAGGACAAGAGGCACTCTGGGTCAACTTGGAGATGGAGAATGGCATCACAATCTGCACAGGGGTTGTATACAGACCCTCGTCTCAAGGGGAGGAAATGGACAAGAAAATGATAGAGTACATTCTTAAAATGGCTGAAAAAGGGGAGCTCCTGTTGATGGGGGACCTGAATATGTCAGATGTTAACTGGATGACATGTACTGCAGCCACATCCAAGAGCAGGGTCATTCTCGATGCCCTGCAGGGGTCAGGCCTTAGACAGCTAGTGTGGGAACCCACTTGGGAGGGAGCAATATTAGACCTGGTACTCTCACATGGAGAGAGGATCACAAATTTAGAAGTCAGTAGACATCTGGGAACAAGCGACCACTGCACAGTGTGCTTCACAGTGAGCACAACCATGGAGATAAGCCATACAAAAGCAAGGATACTGGACTTTAGAAGGGCTGACTTTGGCAAAATGGGTGAATACCTGAAGAATGCACTAGCAAATGGCCAAAAAGGAGGGGTGGAAGAACAATGGAGAAAAATCAAAACTGCCATCATAGAGGCAACCAGCCTTTGTGTGAAACAAATAAAGAAAACAAAGCGGAGTAAAAAAAAACACTATGGTTCTCAAAAGAGGTGGCAGGGAAGGTTAAAGAGAAAAAGGCTGCATTCAAAAAGTATAAGGAATCACAGATGGAGCACGACAGGGAATTGTATCAATTAAAGCAGAAAGAAGTGGGGAAGGCAGTCAGAATAGCAAAGGCCCAAACCGAGGGAAAAATAGCCAACTCAGTTAAGAAGGGTAATAAAACCTGTTATAGGTACATTAGGGATCATAGAAAGGTTAAGGGAGGGATAGTGAAGATTAATAAAGGAGAAGGGAGGTGGGCAGAGGGAGACAGTGAAAAGGCAGAGATACTGAATAAATACTTTTGCTCGGTATTCACAAAAGAAGATGAGGAGGAGTTACCTAAACCAGACAATAGAAGCACGCTGGGTAGGGGGTTGACACCAGTCCATTCACAGAAGAAAGAGTCCTGAAAGAACTCCTAAAACTCAAGGTGGACAAAGCAATGGGGCCTGACGGGATTCACCCCAGAATCCTAAAAGAACTAAGGGAGGACCTAGTGACACCACTGACTATGCTTGTTAACAAATCATGGGAGGATGGGGTGGTACTTGAGGACTGGAGCAGGGCAGATGTGATTTCCCTTCACAAAAGTGGGAGCAAGGCAGAAGCAGGAAACTACAGACCTGTTAGTTTAACCTCAGTGGTGGGGAAGATTATGGAATCACTTCTGAAAGAAAGAATTGTTGAGTACCTAGAGGCTAGCGGGGCACAGGACCCAAAGCAGCATGGATTCACAGCAGGAAGGTCATGTCAGATGAATCTAATCGATTTCTTTGACTGGGTAACCAAAGTAATAGACCTGGAAGGGGCTGTGGATATGGCCTACCTAGACTTTAGCAAGGCATTTGACACAGTCCTGCACAAAAGATTAATAATCAAGTTAGCCAGCTTGGGAGTGGGTCCCAGGGTGGTAGCCTGGGTAGCAAACTGGCTGCACAACAGGACACAGAAGGTAATAGTGAATGGAACACATTCCGAAGAAAGGGGGGTTACTAGTGGAGTACCTCAGGGCTCAGTACTGGGTCCAGTCCTCTTTAACATCTTTATAGGTGACACTGCAGAGAGTCTGGAGGGAAAGGTATGCCTCTTTGCAGATGACACAAAGATCTATAACAGAGTTGATACACAAGAGGGGGTAGAAAAGATGAGAAGGGACTTAGCAAGGTTGGAGGAATGGTCAGACATATGGCAACTTAGATTCAATGCAAAGATGTGCAAAGTAATGCACCTGGGAAACAAAAACCCAGGAGAAGAGTACACAATGGGGGGTGAGATACTAACAACAACAAAAATGGAAAGGGACCTGGGGGTAGTCATATCAAATGACCTAAAGGTGGGTAAGCAATGTGAAAAGTCAGTAAGGAGAGCTAGGGGGATACTGGGATGCATAGGAAGGGGCATCACAAGTAGAAAAAGGGAAGTGGTTATCCCTCTACACAGACAGTTGGTGAGACCCCATCTGGAGTACTGTGTGCAGTTTTGGAGACCTCATCTACGCTAGGACATAGACAGGATGGAAGCAGTCCAGAGGAGGGCAACTAAAATGGTACAGGGTCTGCAGCAGAAACCATATGAAAAGAGACTGAGAGAGCTTAATATGTATACTCTTGATGAAAGGAGGGACAGGAGGGACATGATAGAAACTTTCAAGTACCTCAAGGGAATCAACAAAGTCCAGGAGGGTAGCATCTTTCAGAAAAAGAGATGTGTAAGAACAAGGGGGCACAATTTAAAGATAGAGAGGGGACGGCTCAGGGGTAATGTGAGGAATTTTTTTTTTCATGGAGAGAGTGGTGGATACAAGGAACTGCCTTCCTGAGGAGGTCATTGGGTCTAAAACAGAGGGGGAATTCAAGCATGTATGGGACAGACATAAGGCAATTATAGTGGGGGGTTGCAGGAAGTAGGCTGTTGGTTAACTAGAATTTGCAGCTTATCCAGTAGGTAGGGAAATGGGCAGGCTGGGTGGGCCAGGTGGTCCTTATCTGCCGTCAAAGTCTATGTTTCTATGTTCAAGTACTTTGGCATCACCCTTGATCCCCACCTTTCATATGCTGTCCATACCAGCAATGTTGCAAAGTCTGCCAATGCGAGGTTAGGCATATTATTCCAGCACAGGAAATACCTAACCCCAGAAGCACTGGCAGTGGCCGTCCAAAGCTCCATCGTCAGCATCATAGAATATGGTCTTATCATATATGGGTCTGCAACTACCTCTGCTCTCAAACTTATCGCAACCTCCCTGAATAAGGCCTGTCATCTCATCACTGGCTCACATCGCCATACCCACACATGTGACCTTTATTCCCAATCTGGATGGCTTCAACTGGACAAATGCATAAAATACCAAACCTGCATCAAGGCCAAGAAAATTATAATGGGTCTGGCCCCACCTGGTGTCTGTGCCCTCCTTAAGCCTAGACATAGGAACATCACTACAAGGAGATCCAATTCCCATCTACTACATATCCCACAATGTTGCACAACCCAAGGACAAAGATCATTTGCCTATCAGGCATCCAACTGGCTCAACTCTCTTGGCAGCGACATAGCGACCGCTCCAACACTCAGTCTCTTCAAGTCCAAGCTGCGCCTCTCACTGCTTGTATCATGTGATTGCCCATCTTAACATTGACACCGTTCCAGCTGCAAATGCCCCAGCACCCAGCACTTACAATCAGTCTTTGCATCCCTAGCACATTACCTGTCATATTCCCTCGACAAGGACCCCTGGCTGCAGTGTCTCCCCCCCGTATCTCCACTCCTGCCCGCACCCCAACCACCTCCCGTACTCCCCCTTACCCCTGCACCTCCTTCCTTCCCCTCAATCTCCTATCCTCACTCCCCCACCACCCACCCCCTTCCCTTGTCTTGCTCATAGCTCAAGTCTTTGTACTGGTTATTACATGTCTGTAAGTCAATGACTGTATGTTTGTAACTAAAAATGATGACTGTTGCACACGCTGACGTGGAACCTTTGTAAAAGAGCCTTGGCTCAAAGGTATTGTAATCCTAGATTGAAATAAATACATAAAATAAAATCCTGTGAAAGGTTGGTACATGTAAGCCAAGCAAAACTCCTCATGGAGATAGATGTAGCCATGACTCTAGAATGCACATAATTCGAGTCCACAGCAGCATGAAATTGCACTTTGGATGCCTCTATACCATCTACAGCCACCTGCTCTAGGTCCTTAGCTAGCTGGGGAGGGGCATTCTTAGCCAGCTCCAGAACTGTATCCCACATAGACTTCTGGTACCTGGCTGTATATGCCATGTAATTTGATTGCCTAAGCCCCAAAGAGGATGCCAAGTACTGTTTCTTAACCATGGCATCCACTTTCCTGGAATCCTTATCTGGGGGGTGAGATGCCAGGGGAATACTAGTCTTGTCACAGGCTACAGCTTGCTCTACCCCAACATGGCTACAATGTGCTGAAAGGAATTCCACGCCAGGGCCTGATAAGGCATACCTCCTGTCCATTCTTTTATCCACAGGAGGAAAGGATGTGGGAAATTGCATGATTTTCTGTGTCTGTTTCCCCAGGGATTTGTGCAAAGGAATAGACACACTCTTTGACTCTGGAACATCCATCAGTTCCAAATAATCAGGCTCCTCCTGATCCTGATCAGCCTCTTCCATAGGAAGCCGAAGAGTCTCAGCCACCTTCTTGAAAAACAAGAAGTGGGAAGGGGACTCAGAAAGCCTGGGAGGGGAAACACTGGCAGGCCTGTCTGGGGAGATGTCAGGCTCTACTGGCTCATCTAGGCCTTCAAACTCTCCTCTTTTATCCTTTTCTTCCTCCCCTCAATTGCCCTCATAGTATGCCTCCGGATCAATATCTGAGGCAAAAACTTCCGACCGAACTGACCGCCTTTGAACTGATATCTGTTTGGTCGGAACCAGGCAAAGCAATTACAGTATAGGGATCGATTTCACTATTTCCTCAGCAGTCAAAACATGAGGTGTTGGATCCGAACTGGCTGATTTTCTCTTTCTCTTTGACAGAACCGACTCGGTAGAGTTGGCTCTCCTTTTGCCTGAAGAGGTATCGCCCAGATCAGTAGGCACCTCTTCAGGTTCGGTAGCAACCAAACCAGGCTGGCCATCCAGATCAACGGACTTCTCGGCCTCCCTTTCCTTCAGCCTACTCAAACGTTTTTCAAGAGTGGCTTTAGGAAAGTTCTAAAATTTGGCAGTCAACCTTGAGGTGGTCAAACCCCAGACAATAAACACACATGAGATGGGGATTAGCCTTAGCAAAGGCCTCCCCACACTCGGTATAGTGCTGAAAACCAGTGGGACCGGTTTGGTTTTTGGGTTTCTCAGACATGCCGAATATCAGAAAAAGTCGGCCTTCTCAGCGTTCAAGCCAGGTAACTGAAACCTATCAGTTCCAACTGTGTCAAGGGTAGGTTAAAAAAATCCCACAAAAATTTGGATTTTTTTAGGAACCGATAACTACCGGAAAACCACAAATATTTGTAGAAGAAACAGAAAAAAACAATAGATTTTGGTTCTGAACCGGACCGACCGGAAAAGAACTGAAGACAGAACAATTTTAACAAAATACCACTACCTACTATTACCACTTACTGTTACCGAGACAAAGGTAAGAATACCGATGAAATTACGAACTGTGGTTGAAAAAAACAACCGATTCGAACTTTTACCGAACCAAAGCGCAGGAGGGATCTCTGGAGTGATTTCACAGTTAGGCAGAGTAAGAAATCTGATGGTTAGACTTCAGAGTACCACAGAGGTTTGAAAACCGAGCTCAAGCTCAATGTTCTATGATTTGGCATAGAGTTAACCCTTTACTTTCTGGAGCAGTTCAAGTGCGGGAGCTAACTGCATATAGTCAGAATACAGCAAAAGACTTCATGTTGTTTGAAGCATAAAACCCATTAACAAGAACAAGTATGAGGAATAATAAGACACACAGCTGTGAAAACCTTACATCTATCTATTCTAAACAGTTAAAATTTGGCAAAGGAAAGGACAGCAGGACCATACTCAGTCAAGTTATGTAAGGGGAGGATGGATGGGAGGTCAAGAATAATGAAGGACACCTTGGAAATGAAAATGTTACTACAGTAATTTTTTCTTCTCACCCCAGGGGTCTTTCTGTATGCTTGACTATTGTAGACTACAAAGCAGTGCAGTTGGGAGGAGGGTACAGAACCCACTTTGGAAACAGGTTTTGCAGGACTGCTGTGCCAAATTTGGCATCTGATCTAGACTGTATGTTCAAGCAACAGTGCTTTGTAAAGGTGTGTACAGTCTTCTATGTCCCTTGCTGCTGCCACGGAAGCTACAGTGCCCCTAGTGGAGTGGACTCTGAGGCCCTGAGGGGGCTGCTTGTGAGCCTTATTGTAACACAACTGAATATAAGAGACTATCCAGCGGGATAATTATCTTAGTGGCTGGTCTGCCCCTGCCTACCCTGCCATAGGTGAGGAAAAGCAGAGTATGAGAGGTTCAGAGCTGCTTAGTGTATTCCAGATAGTAGGTCAGCACTCTTTTAACATCCAAACTGTGGCATTTATGCTCCCTGGTGGTGGATCTGTCTGTAAAAAAAGATGGGAGTGTTAGAGACTAGTTGAGATGAAATTCAGAGACTACCTTAGGAAGGAATTTCCTGTTGGTTCTGAGGACTACCTCATCCTTGTGAGAGATAATGTACTGAAATTAGGTTCAGTACAAAGAGCTTGCAGCTCAGAAATCCTTCTGGCTGAAGTGATACAGTAGCTACTAGTTTTCCAAGTGACATACTTTAAGTCTGCAGTAGCCACAGGCTCGGGGCTCCACAAGCTTAGCTATACAGCGGTTCAAATCACAGGGAGGAACAGGATCCCTAAGTGGGTGTTGAAGGTGGAGCAGGCCCTTGAAAAACTTTTTAAAGATGGAATGGAAAATTACAGATTTTTCCTTGTCAGCAGAAAGGTAAGCCGAAATGACTTCAAGGTGAACTTTGAGGGATGAGACCCTAAGGCCTAAGGCCTGATGCCTGCAAGTGCACTAGATAGTCTAGGAGAGTTGGCAGGCTGGCCCTCAGAAGATCAATGTGCCTGTCTCTGCACCACAGAGAAAATATTTTCCACTTCAAAGTGCAAGTCTTCTTAGTGCTGGGCTTCTTAGCCAGGTGAAGGAATTTTAGGACTTGATCTGAGTACTGAGAGTCTGGGTACTCTAACTCCTCAAGTACCAAGCTTTGAGGTGAAGAGACTATGTTGGGGTATGTTGTCCCCATCTGAGGCAGGATCAGGAGTAGAGGGTACCAGGGTTGCCTTGGTCAGTCTGGCATCACCAGCATGATGGTGGCTGGTTGATCGCTGAGCTTCAGGAGAACTCTGAGGATTAAGGGGAACGGAGAAAAGGCATACAGGAAATTGCAGTTACGTAAGAGAATTGGCAGAGAACACCAAGACAAGGAGCTGCTGTTGTGACTGGACTTCTCTACTGGGACTAAATAAGTAGAACTCTACTACTGGGACCTTCAATTTAGGGTAAAAAAAAAGTTAGTATGTTTGTCTGAGTTGGCCAAAGTGAATTGTTATCTGAGCAGTTATCTAGATGTTAATCTCAGGTGGCTGAAGGGGATTGTTATCTGTGCAATTTAACTAAGTGTAGAAAGTTCTGTTCGGTAGGGAGAGTGGCTTAGCTAGAAGGAAGCCAGATTTAAACACTGCCCTAGATAGCTTCTGCCAGAGAATTGGCAGAGAACACCAGGACAAGGAGCTGCTGTTGTGACTGGACTTCTGTACTGGGACTATATTGCCCTCCTTCCCTCCCCTCCACCCAAAGCCAGTTCTAAGTTTATAGGCACAGGATTTGACTGACAACAGGAACTTCCTGTGTGGGAGCAGGAAGTGAGTGATCACAGAGCCACCAAAGACTCACCATCCAAGAAGGATAAGAGTAGCGCTCCACCCCCCCAGCTGCTGGAGGTCTGCCTCTGAGCTAGTAAGGGGACTACTAAGAAATATAGGATCTTCTTGTCTCAGAAAAGGAACATCAGGAGCTTAAAGGGCACAGAGGCAGTAAGTAAGTAGGGAGAAAAACAAAAATAAACAGAGGAAAGAGTAAGGATTCCAAACAACAGTGAAGGGGCCAGAAATAAGACATGATGGGAGTGGTGCAGTGCAGTGGCTGTGGAGCAGTCTTCTGGGAGATGTTCTGGAGGATGCGGTGTTATCCCATCTGCAGGCACCTCTCTGGGCTGAGGGAGGAGGTAGCTCATCTCCAGGCTGAATTGGCCAGGATTTGTGGGACCTCCTGTCCCATCCAGGGACCACCAGGGCCACTGATGTTGCCTCAAAGGTTGCCAAGAAAGAGGAGCAGTTGGACCACGGTGGGCTCAGGGAGGGTAAGGGTGGTGGAACAGAGGCACATCCTTCCAGTTGTACCTCTCCACAATTAATATGCCGTTCTGGAAAAGTGTGGTTCCTGTATGGAAGCACCCACAGTGGAGACCAAGGAGGATGCTGGGAACCTCCACAAAGGAGACCCACAGGAGGGTGGTATGGGACCCCACAGGGGAACGAAACAACTCCTAGTGGGGGACTCCATTGTTAGGAAGGTAGAACCAGGGTGGGGAGGAAGGGGAGAGGGAGGTAAGGTGCCTGCCTGGCACCATGGCTTGGAGGGACAGGGAGTGAATCCTCAGGATAGCCAGAGCAGCTGCACGGGGGAGGGAGCTGGATGTCATTGTCCACCTAGGGACAAATGACCTGGCTAAGAAAGGGATCAGAGCAGTGCAGGAAGAGTTTGTAGAGTTGGGGAGGGGCCTTAGACAAGTAGCACACACAGTAACCTTCTCGGAGGTGCAGCCTGTCTATGGTGTAGGTGAGGCTAGGGTGCTCCACACCATGGGATTCAATCAGTGGTTGAAAAACTGGTGCAGAGCTCAGGGATTTGGCTTAACTGGGGACTGGGGGTCCACCTGGAGTGATGCAGGTCTATACTGGTGTGATGGTCTGCATCTGTCCAGGAGGAGAACCAGGATCCTAGGTGATGGGTTTAAATGCTTCATTGGCAAGCATTTAAACTAGCCAAGGGGGAGGCACTGGAAAGGAGCAGGGAAATCCTAGCCCCCTCCCAAAAAGTCAGGGTAGTAAGTGAGGTAAACACCAAGTTAGAGATGTCGATAGGGAGAAGGGCAGGGGTAAATGGAGAAAGTGACAAAGGCAATAAGGACAGGGATGGGGCAAGGGGTAGGCCATCAGGAAATGGAGGGTAATGAGTACCAATACCCGTAGTCTGGGCAACAAGCTCCTGAACTGGTGACCTTGATGGAAGAGGGATGCCTGGATATCGTAGCAGTCACAGAAACATGGTACACAGAGAACCATGACTGGGATGTTAACATACCAGGATACACAACCTACAGGAGAGACAGGGATGGGAGAAGAAGGGGAGGAGTAGCTCTTTATGTAAGGGAAGGGATAAAAGCAACTAAACAAGAGTAAACAGGGAGGAGAGGAGGCACTGTGGGTCACCTTAGAGACTGGAAATGGCACCACAATCCGCACAGGGGTTATATACAGACCCCCATGTCAGTGGGAGGGAATGGACAAGGATATGACAGAAGGCATTCTTAGGATGACAGAGAAAGGGGAGATACTGTTGATGGGAGACCTGAATATGCCAGATGTAAACTGGAGCACATTTGCTGCAGCCACATCCAAAAGCAGGGTCATTCTCGATGCCCTACAGGTGGCATGCCTCAGACAGCTAGTTTTGGAACCCACTCATGAGGGAGCAATCTTAGATCTCGTACTCTCAAATGGGGACAGTGAGAGGATCTCAGATCTAGAGTTGGTAGCCATCTGGGAGCAAGTGACCACCAAACAGTGTGGTTCACAATAAACTCAGCTACAGAGTTAAGCCATACAAAAGTGAAGGTACTGGACTTCAGGAGGGCTGACTTTGGCAAGATGGGAGAGTGCCTTAGAAAAGCACTAGCAAACAGACTAGAAGGAGGGGTGGAGCAACCATGGGGAAACATCAAAACTGCTATCACAGAGGCAACAAGCCCATGTGTGAAGCAAATAAACAAAATCAAAACTAAAGAAAAAGCCACTATAGTTCTCAAAAGAGGTGGCAGGGAAGGTCAGGGAGAAAAAGATAGCATTCAGGAAGTATAAGGAAACACAGAAGGAGCAGGACAGAGAGCTATACCAGTTAAGGCAGAAGAAAGCACGGAGGGAAGTCAGAATAGCAAAGGCACAAACTGAGGAAAAGATAGCCAACTCGGTTAAGAAGGGGGATAAAACCTTTTATAGCTACATCAGGGAGTGTAGAAAGACAAAGGGAGGGATAGTGAGGCTGAATAGAATGGACGGTGGGTGGGCAGAGAGGGACAGTGAAAAAGCAGGGATACTGAATGAATATTTCTGCTCAGTATTCCCCAAAGAGGAGGAGGGGGAGGTGCCTAATCCAATTAACAGAAGCACATTGGATGGGGGGGTGGGGTCAATCCCAGTCCTGTCACAGAAGAAAGGGTTCTGAAAGACTCCTAAAACTGAAGGTGGACAAAGCAATGGGGCCTGACGGAATTCACCCCAGAATTCTAAAAGAATTAAGGGGAGAACTAGTGAAACCACTGACTACCCTTTTTAACAAATCATGGGAGGATGGTGTGGTACCTGAGGACTTGAGGAAGGCGGATGTCCTTTCACAAAAGTGGGACCAAGACAGAGGCAGAAAACTACAGACCTGTCAGTTTGACCTCTGTGGTAGGGAAAGTGATAGACTCACTTCTGAAGGAAAGAACTGCTGAGTACCTAGAGGCCAGTGGGGCACAGGACCCAATGCAGCATGGGTTCACAGCGGGAAGGTCATGTCAGACAAATCTAATTGATTTCTTTGACTGGATGACCAAAACAGTAGACCAGGGAGGGGCTGTGGACATGGCCTACCTAGACTTTAGCAAGGCATTTGTCACAGTCCCACACAAAAGATTAATAGCCAAATTAACCAGCCTGGGAGTGGGTCCCAGGGTGGTAGCCTGGGTAAAACATTGGCTGGACAACAGGACACAGAAGGTAATTGTAAATGGAGTCCACTCTGAAGAAAGAGGGGTTACTAGTGGAGTACCACAGGGTTCAGTACTGGGTCCAGTCCCTTTTAATGTCTTTATAAGTGACATTGCAGAGGGACTGGAAGGAAAAGTATGCCTCTTTGCAGATGACACAAAGATCTGCAACAGGTTTACTACACAAGGAGGTGTGGAAAGGATGAGAAGGGACTTGGCAAGGTTGGAGGAATGGTCAGAAGTATGGCAGCTTGGATTCAATGCAAAGAAGTGCAATATAATGCATCTGGGAAACAAAAACCCAGGGGAAGATTACACAATTGGGGGGAGGTAGTAACAACAACAAAAATGGAAAGGGACCCGTAGGTAATCATATCAGATGACCTTAAGGCTAGCAAGCCAATATGAGAAGGCAGTAGGGAGGGCTGGGGGGATACTGGGATGTATAGGGAGAGGCATCACCAGCAGAAAACAGGAAGTTGTTATCCCTCTGTACAGACAGTTGGTGAGACCCCATCTGGAGTACTGCATCCAGTTCTGGAGACCCCATTCCCGCAAGGACATAGGATAGAGGCAGTCCGGAGGAGGGCAACTAAAATGGTGCAGGGTCTGCAAGAGAAGCCATATGAGGAGAGACTAAAGGAGCTTAATATGTATACCCTTGAGGAAAGGAGGGAGAGGGGGGACATGATAGAAACTTTTAAGTACCTCAGTGGAATCAACAAAGTGCAAGAGGGTAGCACCTTTCAAAAAAAGAGATGTGCAAGAATAAGGGGACACAATTTGAAGATAGAGGGGGAGCAGTTCAGGGGCAATGTGAGGAAGTATTTTTTCACAGAGATGGTGGTAGACTCATGGAACAGCCTTCCTGAGGAGGTTGTGGGGTCCAAAACTGTGAGAGAATTCAAGAATGCATGGGACAGACATAAGGCAATTTGTTTAGGGGGTAGGAAGAAATAGGCTGTTGCTTAACTAGGATCTGCAGCTTATCCTGTAGGTAGGGAAATGGGCAGACTAGGCGGGCCAAGTGGTCCTGATCTGCCGTCAAAGTCTATGTTTCTATGTAAGAACTTACCGTAACAGTAGCTCTTCGAGAGAAGTTCCTGCAGTAGGTCTTCACATATAGGACTGCGCCCCCTGGCGTTAGGTTCGAATGGCAAACTTGTAGCTAGCAATCATCAGCGGGGACCGCCCCTGACGTCAGGTGATGTGACGTCAGCCCGACTATAAAAGGGGCGGTCCCGTGCCCACCCTCCAGTTCTTTTCCACCGAAGACCTAAAGAAAGGTAAGTAGAAAGGAAGGAGTGATAACTCCTAGGACCATGCTTCCTCTCTAGACCCAAGGGCTAGGCAGGATGAAAAATGAAGGAAAATGTTCCAGGAGTTGGGGGAAGGTGGGTGGGAAACTAGACCTACTGCAGGAACCTCTCTCGAAGATCTATTGTTACGGTAAGTTCTTACATAACTGCAATATCTTACTTCGAGAGGGTTCCTGCAGTAGGACTTCATATATAGGACTGAATACCTAGCAGTCCAAAAGAAAAATTCGGAGATACTTCCGGGAGGAGGAGAGCTCACCAACTGAGTGAGTTATGACAGGAGGCCTTGCAAAACTGCAAGATCGAAACCAGTCCTGCGCCTAGAGGCAATGTCCAGACTGTAATGTTTAGTGAAGGCATGGACAGATGACCACATGGCCACTGCGCAGATCTCTGCTATGGACACATTCCTGAAAAAGAAGGTAGAAGTAGCAACACTCCAAATGGAGTGACTCTTAACCGCCCCTGGAAGAGATTTCCCATGCTTTTGGTAAGTGAAGTGGATGTAATTAGCCAACCACCTCGAAATGGTCTGTTTGGAAATGGCCTTGCCCTGGCACTGGGGAGCGAAGGCCACAAAGAGCTGATTGGTCTTACGGACCTCTTTAGTCCGGTTTGTATAATACCTCAGAATCCTATGCACATCTAATGTGTGCAAAAGATATTCCCCCGTTAGAATGTTGGGGACAATAGACAGGTAGTTCGACACTCTGGTTGAGAGTGGTTTCTGAAACTACCTTTGGAAAGAAGGAAGGGTTAGTCCACAGGACAACACTGTTCCTATGGAAAATCAAATAGGGTTCCTTACAGACAAATGCCTGAAGTTCTGAAACCCTTCTGGCGGAAGTGACTGCAACTAAAAAGAGAGTCTTCCAAGAAAGGAAGCACATGTCATAGCTAGAAGCTGGCTCAAAGGGAGGTAGGATCAGCTTTTCTAACATAAAGTTAAGGTCCCAGGGGGGACAGGGGTTCTGGATTGGAGGTTACAAGTGGAGGATGCCTTTCAGAAAGGTTTTGGTGACCTCCAGTTCAGCCACAGTTTTGCCCTGCACCGGGAGGTGGTAGGCCGACATCACAAAGAGATGGACCTTGATAGAATAATAACTAAGGCCTGTCTCTGACAGATGTGAGAGCTACTCTAACACCTGTCCTTCCGAACATGAAAAGGGATCCCAGCCCTTGGCTAGGGCCCAGATCAAGAATCTTTTCCTCTTCATGGCGTAGGTGGATCTGGTAGAAGGTTTTCTGGCTTCCACCAAAATATGAGCAACTTGGGAGGAAACACCATAGCGAGAGGCCGCTATGTCCACAGGTGCCATGCATGAAGGTGGAGAGATTGAAGGCTCAGGTGCACCAGGGTGCCATGCTCCTGAGTCAGAAGGTCATGGGATAATGGCAGGGGAAATGGAGGTTCTAGCGCTAGATGTTGCAAGAGAGGGTACCAGATCTGGTGGGGCCAGAGGGGAACAATATCAAATGTTCTCCTTCCTCCTGAATTTTCACCAGAACCTTCTGAATGAGAGGAAAGGGAGGAAAAGGGTAAAGAAACCTCCCTGTCCAAGAGAGAGACAGTGCGTCTTACCAAAAAGCATCATACCCGGGAACGAGCAAGCAAAAGCTGGGTAGTTTTGCATTGAATGGGAAGGCAAACGGATCTATCATGGAACAGCCTTTCTGAGGAGGTTGTGAAGTCAGGAACAGTGGGAGAATTCAAGAATGCATGGAACAGGCATAAGGCAATTCTAGTGGGGAGCAGGAGGATGTAAGCTGTTGATTAACTAGAATCTGCAGCTATCCATCAGGTACGGAAATGGGCAGACTGGATGGGCCAAGCGGTCCTTATCTGCCATCAAATTCTATATTTCTATTTCTGGCAGACTCCAGCAAAGAAAGAGATCTTTGACCACCTCTAGCTTTAACTCCCACTCGTAAACCCTGGCCACTGATCGATTGAGACTGTCGCCAGGACGTTGCTTACGCCTGGGACGTGACTGCTGTCAAGTAAAGGCTATGCTGAATCGCCCAGTACCAAACCCTCATTGCTTCTCTGCAGAGAGGGTACGAGCGAGTTCCTCCCTGTTTGTTGTTCTACCAGACTGTGGACATGTTGTCCGTCTGGATAAGGAGTGATCCCAGTAGAAGGAGGGACTGGAATGCCTGGAGGGCATACAGAACTGCTCTCATCTCCAGGATGTTGATGTGGAGCAGAAGCTCCTGGTTGGACCAAGACCCTTGAGTTATGTGAACCCCAGATGGGCTTCCCAGCCCAAGTCCAAGGGATCCTTGGTTAGGATCTGTGTAGGGATAGGGGAAACGAAAGGGGGCTCCCCCTTGAAGATTTGAAAGATCTTGCCACCAGCGAAGATCTCTCTGCAAGCTGTTGGAGATCATGACCTTCTGGTTTATGTCATCCATCCTCTGATCCCACTGGATTCGAAGAGACCACTGGGTGACCCCTCATGTGTTAATATGGCCAGGGGAACCATTGAGATGGTGGCTGCCATCAGTACCAAAAGACGGAGCACAGCATGTGCTGGGATCCACAAAGCCTGGGCCATGACAGTGGCTTGAGAAACTAAGGTCTCAGCTCAATCTGATCGTAGAAAAGTCTTGTTCTGAACTGTGTCTAGTACTGCTCCAATGAATTGGAAACGTTGGGAAGGTACTAGCTGGGATTTGGGTAGGTTGACTGTGATACCCAGAAGAGCAAACAAGTTCAGAGTGAAAGACAGTGACTCTTTCAGGCTGTTCGGAGAGGGTACTGCAAGGAGCCAGTCATCCAGGTACAGTACGGGAACATGTAAATGCTCTGGTGGCAAAGAAAACTGCAACCACTGCTAAACACTTGGTGAACACCCATGGGGCTGAGGAAAGGCCAAAGGGGAATGCTCGGAATTAAAAATGGGTCTCCTGAAAAGTAAAACAGAGAAAGTGGCGGTGGTCCAGAAGGATGGGGATATGCAGGTAGGCATCCTGCATGTCCAGGGAGCACAGCCAAGAATTTGTTTGGAGCAGGGGAAGAAGCCCCTGAAGGGTCAGCATGTGAAACCTCTTGCACTCAATGAAGAGGTTGAACATGCTGAGGTCCAGGATCGGTCTCAGATTGCCCGTCTTCTTTGGAACTAGGAAGAAATTGGAGTAAAATCCCCTTCCTAGTTGGTTTTAAGGGACGGGTTCTATGGCCGCTTTTAACAGGAGGGCCTGAATCTCCTGGACTACTATGGGAATCTGATCCTTTGGATAAAAAGACCATCCCGGAGGATGAGGGGCAGGTAACTCTGTGAACTCTATCGAGTGACCTCGCTGGATGAGTTGTAACACCCAAGAATCTGCGGTGACGGCCCTCCACCCCTCCAGGTGGAGGCCGAACCTCCCTCCTACCAGTTCCTCCTTGTCAGTTGGAGGTAGAGGAAGAAGGGGAAAGGAGTCAGGATGCCAAGGGGAGGGAAGCTTTAGCCCCGGAGGCTGGCTTAGGAAATTTGGCCTGGGGTGTTTGGGCACCCGAACCAGGGGCTCTTTGCTTTCCCTGATGTTTACCCTGGTTTTTATTCCATTGTCTTTGGCGATGAAAAGGCTGCTTTTTCTGCCCCATCCAGTACATGAAGCATATGTCCCGAAGGGAGTGTCCACTCTCCTGCAGCCCAGTGATTATATCTTTTGCGTCACCGCCAAAAAGGACAGAACCCCTAAAAGGGGCGTCCAGGAGGGACGTCTGGACATCTTGTGCCAAATCTGCAATCCTGAGCCAAGAAAGGCGATGGATGCAGAGTCCTGTGGCTGCCGCCCTAGCCACTGAGTCCACCAAGTCATATGTTGCTCTTAAAGCATGACAAGAGGAGGACTTGCCCAATTGGACTTTGTCCAGCAACTTATTACAGAGTGTCTCATCCTGGACCTCCTGAAGGTCCCTCTCTAGCTCAGAGAGAGAGAGGCTTCTGGAAGGCCACCATGTGTGAAACATAGTTCAAGGACCAGATTGCACAGGAGGAAGAGGAGTAAACCTTCCAGCCAAACTGATTCAACTGTTTGGAGTCCTTGTCGGGGGGGGGCAAGGAACTCCAATGTTTTGGTTGGGCCGACCGGTCGTGAGCGGCAGTAATGACCATGGAGTCAGCCTTAGGATGAGAAGAAAGATGTTGAATCCCTTCTGGGAGATAGTAGGTATGATTGGTCTTTCTGAAAACAGCAGGGATAGAGGACGGCTGTTGCCAGATAGTAGTTACCAGATCCTCATGAGGACCCATCCAGGGGGGAAAGGGTAGAGGATCTGCAGTGGTCAGATCCAAGTGTTCCACCAGTCTCTTATGCTGGGGATCCACTTCCTTGGAAGACCAGCCTCCTGCTGCCTGCATGGTATGCAGAAGGTCCCAGAAAGAGGGATCTTCTGGAGGAGATTTTGGGGACTCCTTGGGTGGAACCTCAACTGGGGACCAAGGGTCCAAAGGGTTGGAGTTGGTGTCCAAGGCAGAAGGCTCAGACCCGCTGGGGATGGAAGGGCCCACCCCAGAGGGGCCTATTGGAGGAGCACCCGCTGCCTGTCCGGAGGGTGTCGGTGGGGGAGGGACCCTAGGTAGGGAGATATCCCCCATGGACTGCCTTAACTCCGTGATGAGTTGGGTCCTGTCGTTCTGCCACCACACAGGAATCATCATTCGATCTGGCGTTGGAGGTGGAGGAGGAGGAGGAGGAGGAGGAGAAGGCTGGTAGTCCAGGTAGCCTCAGTATTGCCAAGGAGGGTAATGGAAACCTGGCATTCCCAGGTTATAGCCGTAAAGATTGTACCCAAGATATCCCAGTGACAGAGGCACGTGGCCTGGCATCGGTTAAATTGGTGCAGATGGCGGGCCACCCGGTGGCGAAGCAGTGGGGTCTGGCCCCAGAAGACCACCTGGAGGTTCAACTGGACCTACTGGGGGAGGTGCCAGAGGGCCACAAGGTGGTGTGGGATCCGGGAAGGCCCCCTGATAGTCACAAGGGAGGGGACTCTATAGAGGGATCCTTGGCCGGTGATAGACTCCTGTCCGGAGGCGGCAAGAGACCAGGCGATGGGGGTAGTTCCAGGAGGGATCCCAATGAAAGGTCTATTAACCAATTTGATGGCAGGGCAAAGACAGATCAGGTGGCGAATCCCTGGGGTGAAGGACCCGGAGGGATGAAGAGTCTCTTGACAGCACACTCGATCAGCGTCAGGGGCCTCATGGGGGCCCGATGGGTGAGAAGAAGAGTCCGGGCAGGTGACGAAAGATCCGCTATCCGACTTACTGGACCGGACCAGGCTAGTGGAAACAGCAAGGCCTCTGCTAGGCTTATTGGTCGAGGCCGTGCACCTGTCAGTGGAGTCAAGGGGTGACTTATTGGCAATGCTGGGAGGAGAAACAACAAGTACCTCGATAGAGGCTACCCCCGGCTGCCCGCTACCTCAGCAGAGGGGAGAAGGTGCCCAGCCCAGAGAGGCAGACGGGGTACCTGAAGGAGTACTCACAGTTTTTGGAGCAGGCCTCCTGCGTGACGATGGACTCCTGTCCCGGCGCTTCTCCTTGTTCTCCTTTTTTCTTGGAGCTGGCGACGACGACCTTTCTCTCAACACCAGCCGTTAGGTAAGGAGGTGGGCCTCGAGGGTCCGCTTGCACCTGGTCCGGGTAGCTTGATTGAAGGCCTGACAGATAGCACACTCGTCCGAGTTGTGCTTGGGGCCTAGACACAAGAGGCAACGGCAGTGGTCGTCCTCGTGTGGGATTTGAGCTCCACACATAGAGCACTTCTTCTTTAGGCCAGTCAACATACAATCGGTCGAATCGGATGTCAGAAAAAATATCTGAATGGAGAAAAAACTTCTATTGACGCAGGCGTTAGATTGCTGTTCTAACTCATGAGCTGAATGAACTGAGGCAACGGTGGGAAAGAACTGCAGGGTGGGCATGCGACAGCCCCTTTTATAGTCGGGCTGATGTTGTGTCACCTGACATTGGGGGCGGTCCCCACTGATGATTGCTAGCTACAAGTTTGCCGTTGGAACCTGATGCCAGGGGGCATAGTCCTATATGTGAAGACCTACTGCAGGAACCCTCTCGAAATAAGATCTTCCCTGACCAGCGCAGAGTTAAAGCATCTACAGGCACTGTGAGCAGTGCTGGAGGCCTAGAACAGTAAAGTGGGAGCTGATGACTAAGGCTGGAGGCAAATAGGTCTACCTCAGAGGTGCCCCACCTCCTGAATACTGTGGCCAGTACTTGCCTGTTCAGGGTCCACTTATGGTGGCCCTGACTGACATGGATCAGGGCATCTGCCAGCACGTTGTCCTTGCCTGGGAGGTGAATGACAGACAGTTGTATGTCCAAGGAGTAAGCCAGAGACCAAATCCTCATGGCCTCTGTGCAAAGTTTGTTGGACTTTGTTTGTTGATATACAACATGGCAGTGGTACTGTCTGTTCTGATCTGAACAGACTGACCCTTCAGTTAAGGGGTAAAGGCTTTGATAGCCAGGTACACAGCTCTGAGTTCCAGAAGGTTTATGTGGTAAATGGATTCTCTGGGAGACCAAGTCCTGCTTATGGACTGGTCTGCCAGATGAGAAACCCATCCTAGGAGGGAGGGAGGCATCCGTGGTGAGAACTGAGAAGGGCTGCCTTTGCTGGAAGGGAACCCCATCCCTGAGGTATTCTCTGTCCTTCCAGACTGGGCTTGTAGTAAGGCCCTTGTGATTGGAATGAGCTTTGACAGTCTATTTTTCTGAGACTAGTGAGCCCTCAGGTGATATTGAATGTCCCTCATCTGAAACCTGGCGCCTGGAACTACAGCTGTAGTGGAGGCCATGTGGCCCAGGAGCCTGAAAGAGTGTCTGGCAGGCCTTGGCTATCCCAGGACAAAAGAGTTTGTATGGTCTAGAAGGCTGTGCACCCAGTTCCAAGGGAGCAGGGCATTTCCCTGCTGGGTGTCCAATTCTGCCCCAATGAACTCTAGTAGCTGAAATGGTTAAAAGTGGGACTTTTCCTTGTTGATGATAAAGCCCTGGGACTCCAGAGTACATTGTGTAAGGCTGAGAGAGTCTCTGATCTTCTGAGGGGACTTGTACACTATTAGCCAGTCATCAAGGTAGGGAAAGACAGACACCTGCTATCTTCTGAGATGAGCTGCCACCACTGCCAGGCTCTGTGTAAAGACCCTCTGAGTTGATGTGAGGTCGAATGGCAGAGCTGCAAACTGGTAAAGGCCTGAGGATAGCTTGAATCTGAGGTACTTTCTGTGGGATGGCCTGATTAGAATGTGGAAATAGGTGTCCTTGAGGTCCAGTGAGGCTAACCAGTCTCCCCTGTTGCAAGAATGGGATCACCACTGCCAGGGTGACCATCCTGAATTTGGGTTTAAGCAAGTGTTTGTTCAGGTACCTTAGGTCCAGAATGGGTCACCAATACCCATTTTTCTTATGTGTGAGAAAACACCTGGAGTAAAGGCCTTTTCCCCACTGGGGGAAGGGAACTCTTTCCACTGCTTTCGCAGGCAGAAGTGCTTTTACCTCCAACTCCAACAACAGTTTTTATGCTGGTGATAAAAGCTTTTAAAGGTTTGCAACTCGGTTGAGAGGGAAACTTTTTGAACTGTAGAGTAAGTCCTTGACCCACCACCATTAGCACCCATTTATCTGTGGTGATGAGGTGCCAGTGGTGGAGGCAGTGGGTCAACCTTCCTCTACTGGGAGAGGGGAGGTGACCTGGATGTTACAGTCAGGAGATAGGGGAGGCAACCTGGATGTTGCAGTCAGGAGATTTGTTTAGTTTGAGCCTTTGGAGAAGGTGAGGGATCAGCTCTTCTCTGGGCTCTCCTTCCTCTTCCCCTGAAGTAGCCCCTCATCTGAGAGTAGTCCAAGGGCATAGGCATTGGGTAAAAGGCCCTGGGGTAGTAACCTCTGCCTCGGTTTCCCCTGCTCTGAGGTCTCTGGGAAATAGAAGCTTTCTCTTTTGCTGCATTACTCTGATAGGTGGTTTTATATTCTTCCACCTTCTTCATGTAAAGTCTGTTTTATCTGCAAAGAGAGTTATTCTCACAGGGGAAAGCCATAGCTTTAGTTTGAGTGTCCTGGGAGAGGTTGATTGTCCTCAGCCAGGCATAATGTCTGAGAGAGATGGCTTGGGCCATGGCCCTGGAGGCTGTGTCATTAGTGTCCACATCAATATGGAACTGATATTTTGTGGCTTCTAAGGCAGTCTCAACAGTTGCTGCCAAATCCTGAGCCACTCTGTCTGGGGTCTGTTGGCTAATAGCTAATACAGAGTTCCAAAGAGTCTTTTGATACTGTGCTGCATAGGCCATGCAAGTACAGAGGCGAAGCAGTAAGGAGACCATAGTGTAAGATTTTTTACCCATACAATCTAACTTCCTAGATTCCCTTTCAGGAGGCTGGGAAGATAGACACTTTAGCTTTGTCACAAGCTGCAGCCTGCACTACTCCCTCATGGTCTGGGTGCATATAAAGAAATGCAGCATTAGTTCTTTCTAACTGATACTTCTTTTCAATTTTCTTTTCCACCCCAGGATTAGATTTGGGATTCTGGAGCAGTTTAAATGTTGCCCTGTGAAGGGATTTATCTAAGAAGTCTGCCTCCTCTTCCTGGTCAGTGGTTTCCTGGATGGTAAGGTCCACCATATGCTAAACAAAAGTATAATGAGAAGAAAAATCCTCCTGGCCATTACAGGAAGTTCCAAACTCTTGGTCAGGGGATACATCTAGCTCTAAAGGCTCACCTTCTTCCTCTTCATCTCTTTCATGATAAAAAACCCTGGCCGAGCCCAGGAGCTGAGGGATGAGGGCTACTAGTATCAGAAGGGGCATTAAAGAGGTTGCCCATAGCCTGAAAAGTTTGGTATAATTGCCAAGCCTTAGCCATTTCTTCAGCAGAGGGTGTATCTTTTTGTGTCACTGGCATCTCCCTTCGCTTCTCAGTGGGAGGGGCAGTGATATGTTTTCCTTTTTAGGAGGCAGTATAGCACAGTGGTTTAAGGCTCTGAGCTACAAACCTGGAGCCTTGGTTTGAATCCCACAGTCCCCGCTTGCATACTGTGTGACCCTGAGCAAGTCACTTTATTTCCTTGTGCTCCCAGGTCGCACCTGGAAACAAGATTCGGCTTAGTGTGCCTCTCCTGGTTAAACAATCCCTCCCTTCTTTTTTGCAGGCACTGATTCAGGGACCTGGTCATTTTGTCTTTCTTTGGCTTGGTCAGAATTATTATTTTTATCTGACTTGTTTTCTAGCGGATCCTTGAAGGACCTGTCTTTAGGCTATTGCTGAGACGAAGACCCCTCTTCAGGATTCTTATTAGAAGGGGAGGCAGTCTGGAAGGCCATTATTTCCACCATTTTCCCCCTCTTTTTAAGTGTTTTAGAACAAAATTTAGAGCAAAGCTCACAGTTATAGTCTGGACCTAAACAACTCAAACAAATATTATGGCCATCTGCCTTGGCCACTATTCTGAAGCACTTAATGCAATTTTTAAAACCTGTTGGACCAGTTTCCTTTTTAGGTTTTTCTGACATGCCAATTCATCAGAAAACCTGTTAAAATGCTGTTCCCAATAGGGAAAAATGAAAGAAAAATTGCAGTTATGTAAGAATTTACCGTAACAGTAGATCTTCAAGAGAGGTTCTTGCAGTAGGTCTTCACATATAGGACTGCGCCCCCTGGTATCAGGTTCCAATGGCAAACTTGTAGATAGCAATCATTAGTGGGGACCGCCCCTGATGTCAGGTGATGTGACATCAGCCTGACTATAAAAGTGGTGGTCATGCATTCGCCCACCAGTTCTTTTCCACCAGAGACCTATAGAAAGGTAAGAAGAAAATGGGAGTAAAGGTTCCTAGGATCCTGCTTCCTCTCTAGACCCAAGGACTAGACAGGATGAAAAATAAAGGAAAACATTCCAGGAGCTGGGGGAAGGTGGGTGGAAAACTAGACCTACTGCAGGAACCTCTCTCAAAGATCTACTGTTACGGTAAGTTCTTACATAACTGCAATATCTTACTTCGAGAGGGTTCCTGCAGTAGGTATTCACATATAGGACTGAATACCAAGCAGTACCCTAAGCAAATAATACGGAGGTGCATCCGGGAGGAGAAGTCACCACAGGAAATTATGACAGAAGGCTTTGCAAAACTGCAAGACCAAAGCCAATTCTGCGCCTAGAGGCAATGTCCAGACTGTAATGCTTAGTGAAGGTGTGAACAGACAACCACGTGGCCACTGCACAGATCTCTGCAGTAGACACATTCCTGAAAAAGGCAGAAGAAGCTGCAACACTCCTAGTGGAGTGACCTTTAACGGCCCCCGAAAGGGACTTCCCATATTTCTTGTATGTGAAATGGATGCAGTTGGCTAACCATCTAGAAATGGTCTGTTTTGAAGTAGCCTTGCCCTGGGGAGCAAAGGCTACAAAGAGTTGGTTGGATTTATGAACCTCTTTAGTCCGGTTTGTGTAGTACCTCAGAATCCAGTGCACATCCAAGGTGTGCAGCAGGTATTCCCCCGTTGGAATGCTGGGGATAGTATACTGGCAATTCCTCACTCTAATTCAGAGTGGTTTTTGAGACCACTTTGGGAAGAAATGAAGGGCTAGTCTGAAGGACTTCTCTGTTCCTATGAAAAATTAAATAGGGTTCCTTACAGACAAAAGCCTGAAGCTCAGAAACCCTTCTAGCGGAAGTGACTGCGACTAAAAATAAAGTCTTCCAGGAAAGGAAACGTAAGTCGCAAGTGGAAGCTGGTTCAAACAGAGGTAAGGTCAGCTTCTCGAGCATGAAATTCAGGTCCCGGAGGGACAGGGATTCCAGATCAGAGGTTTCAAGTGAAGGATGCCTTCCAGAAATGTTTTGGCAACCTCCAGCTGAGCCAAGGTTTTGCCCTCCACCGGGAGGTGGTAGGCTGACACCACAGAGAGATGGACCTTAATGGAGGAGTAGCTAAGGCCCATCTCAGATAAATGGGCAAGGTACTCTAATACCTATGTCACCAAGCACGAAAAGGGATCCCAGCTCCTTGCTAGGGCCCAGATCGAAAATCTTTTCCACTTCATGGTGTAAGTGGATCTAGTAGAGGGTTTTCTGGCTTCTACTAAGATATATGCCACCTGCAAGGAGACACTGTAGTGGGAAACTGCTATGTCTACAGGTGCCACACATGAAGGTGGAGAGACTGAAGGCTTGGGTGTACCAGGGTTCCCTGCTCCTGAGTCAGAAGGTCGTGTGAAAAGGGCAAGGGGACCTGAGGTTCCAATGCTAGTTGCTGTAAAATAGGATACCAAATCTGGCATGGCCAGAGAGGAGCAATGAGGATCACATGCGCTCCTTCCTGTTGAAGTTTCACCGGAACCTTCTGAACAAGCAGAAAGGGAAGGAAGGCATAGAGAAACCTCCCTGTCCAGGAGAGAGACAGTGCATCTCGCCAAAAAGCACCATGCCCAGGAACGAGCAAGCAGAAGCTGGGTAGTTTTGCATTAAATGGGGAGGAGAAGTGGCTAAATAAAAACATCAGGACATTAATTAAACAAAAAGAAAGATGTTTTTCTAAACTAAAAAAAAATCCAAACAATAACGAAATGTTATTATCATACAGGGATTCTGTAAAAAAAAACTCAAATCAACAATTGTGAAATCTAAACATAATTTAGAATTCAAAATAGCACTCACAAAAAATGACCAAAAATCACTGTACTCCTACTTAAGCAAGAGCAAAGGTAATATTAGACAAGTTGGACCATTAATAATCAATAACACACCAACAATATCTGATAAAGCAACTGCTGATCATTTAAACAAATATTTTTGTTCTGTTTTTTCACACATAGACACACTTCAGTTTACAACACCTAAACAACCTAACAATCACAACTATTTGATAAATATTAATCAAATTAAACAGGCTTTGAAAACACTAAACAAAAATGGAAGTCCCGGACCAGATATGATTAATCCTAGATTTTTGACAGAAACCATTGATACAATATCCACACCACTGGCTATTACTTTTAATAAGTCTCTCAGTGAATCAACAGTTCCCACTGACTGGTTGACAGCACATGTGACACCAATTTTTAAAAAGGGGAATAGATCAAACTCAGAAAACTATGATACCTAAAAGTCTAACTTCTGTGCCATGTAAAATAATGGAAAAAATTATCAAAACCCTAGTGGAAGAAGAAATGTTGTATTTAAACCTTCAAGATACTACAAAATATGGTTTTAAACAAGGACACTCAACAACTGCAATTTTAATTGCTTTCTATAATCAAATTCACAATGAATTAGATGTAAGGATCCCCATGGACATTATTCTTTTAGATTTCAGTAAAGCTTTTGATCGTGTATCCCATACAAAATTAATCGACAAATTGACACTACTAGGAATTTCAGCATACCTAACTAACTGGGTGAAAAATTGGTTAACAGACAGGACCCAACAAGTCAGAATTAATGGAATATTGTCTGATGTGGGTGGAGTGACCAGTGGGGTGCCACAGGGCTCTGTGCTTGGACCTGTCCTGTTCAACATTTCTATTTCTGATATGCAGGTTAGTTCAAACACCTATTTATCAAAATTTGCCGACGACACCAAACTGGGAGGAAGGGTTAATACTCCAGATAATATAAACCAACTGTGTACAGATCTACATAAAACTGAGGAATGGGCAACATTAAACGGTATGGAATTTAACAACAATAAATGTACTGTACTTCATCTTGGTAGTAATAAGCCACATCAAATTTACAAACTAAATAATATACTACTAAAAACAGCAAAATGTGAAAGAGACCTTGGAATCAATATTAATAATAAATTATCTTCAAGTGACCACTGTAACAAATTAGCTAAAAACTCAAATGGATTACTTAGAAGAATAAATCGTACATTTGTATCAAAACTCGAAAACTGTATTATTCCTCTGTATAGGACATACGTTAGACCACATTCTGACTATGGGTCACCATTTTGGAGCCCACATCTCAAAAAGGACATAGCTACTATTGAGAGCATCCAAAGGATAGCAACAAGGATGATACCACATTTGGCACATTTACCATATGTTGACAGGTTAAAAAAACTAAAACTTCATTCATTAGAAACTAGGCGATTAAGGGGAGATCTCCTGTTTCTTCACAAAATTTTGAAACAACCAAACATGATGCAACAATGTGGATTAAACTATACAACAAGGAAATTAGTTCCCAGACTACACAACAAACAATTAATTGTTCCAAAAGCAAACCCTAGCAAAAGATTACACTTTTTTACAACTAAGGCCCCCAGGATATGGAATAAACTACCCAATGACCTTGTTAATACTACCAATTTTGAGACATTTAAGACCAAACTAGATTCATGGTTGAAAACCATTGGCAAACAATGATACACAACACTGTGGGAGATACTCTCGATGGGCACCATGCCTTCTTGTATCTCACCCAACTAAGTAATACCAAGAACAGATTTATCTCTGGTCAACCCCATTGAAGGAAGATTCTTCGACCACCTCTGACTTTAGTTCCCACTCGTGAGTCCTGGCTACTGATCGACTAAGACTGTCCGCCAGGATGTTGCTTACGCCTGGGACGTGGACTGCTGTCATGAAAAGGTTGTGCTGAATCGCCCAGTACCAGACCCTCATTGCTTCTCTGCAAAGAGGGTATGAGCGAGTTCCTTCCTGTTTGTTGATGTACCATACAGTGGACATGTTGTCTGTCTGGATGAGAAGAGATCCCGGCACCAGGAGAAACTGGAACGCCTGGAGAGCATAAAGAACCGCCCTGGTTTCCAGAATGTTGATGTGGAGCATAAACTCCTGGTCGGACCAAGACCCCTGTGTCTTGTGAACTCCCCATGTCTGAGGCATCCGTGGTGAGGATTTGGGTTGGGACAGGGGAATGGAAAGGTGTTCCCCTGGAATGGTTGGAGAGATCCTCCTACCAGTGAAGATCTCTCTCTGAAGGCTGTTGGAGATCATGACCTTTTGGCTCATGTCGTCCGTCCTCTGATCCCATTGGACTCAGAGAGACCATTGGGTGACCCTCATGTGAAGTCTGGCCAGGAGCATTGTGGAAATGGCCGCTGCCATCAGTCCGAGACAGAGCACGGCATTTGCTGGGATCCACCGAGCCTGAGCCATGACAGTGGCTTGAGCAACTAGAGTCTCGGCTTGATCCGATGGCAGAAAAGCCTTGCCCTGAACTGTATCTAGTACTGCTCCAATGAACTGGAGCCATTGTGATGGTACTAGCTGGGATTTGGGTAAACTGACCATGAGACCCAGAAAGGAGAACAAGCTCAGAGTGAAAGAGAGAGCTTCTTTCAGGCTGGTAGGAGAGGGAACGGTGAGGAGCCAGTCATCCAGGTACAGAAAAACATAAATTCCCTGGTGACGTAGGAACATCACCGCCACCGCTAAGCACTTTGTGAACACCCGAGGGGCCGAGAAAAGGCCAAAGGGGAGGGCTCAGAACTGAAAGTGGTTCTCCATAAAAAAAAAAAAAGGAAGAAAGCGGCGGTGGGCTGGGAGGATGGGGATGTGCAGGTAGGCATCCTGCATATCCAGGGAGCACAGCCAAGAGTTTGTATGGAGCAGGGGGAGGAGCCCCTGAAGAGTCAACATGCGAAACATCTTGTACTCGACGAAGAGGTTTAGTGTGCTGAGGTCCAGGACCGGTCTCAGATTGCCAGTTTTCTTTGGGACTAGGAAGAAGTGAGAGTAAAATCTCCTTCCTATCTGGTTTCGAGGGACAGGTTCTATGGCCTTCTTTAGCAGAAGGAATGGGATCTCTCGAGAGACAATGGGGACCTGATCCCTGGGATAGAAAGACCGTCCCGGCGGAAGAGGGACTGGGATTTCAGAGAACTCTATCAAGTGACCCCGCTGGATGAGCTGTAGCACCCAAGATTCTGCAGTGACGAACCTCCATCCCTCCCGGTGGAGGCCATACCTCCCTCTGACTGGTTCCTCCTGACTTAATGGAGGGAGTGGAAGGAGGGAAAAGGAGTCAGGACACCCAGGGAGGGAGCTTTTGCCCAGAGGCCGGCTTGGAGAACTTGGCGGGGGTTAATGCTCTGAAACGGGGCGCGTCTTTTTCCCTGACGCTAACCCTGGTTCTTGTTTCAACTTCTTTGGCGACAAAAAGGTTGCTTTTTCTGTCCCATCTGGTACACAGAGCGTACATCACTTAAGGAGTGTCCACTCTCCTGCAGCACTGTGATAATGTCTTTGGCATCGCTGCCAAAGAAGACGGAACCTCTAAAAGGGGTGTCCAAAAGGGAAGACTGTACGTCTTGTGCCAGACCTGCTATTTGTAGCCAGGAAAGACGGCGGAGGCAGATCCCCGTGGCTGCTGCTCTAGCCACTGAGTTATATGTTGCTTGCAATGCATAATGCCAAGAGGACTTTCCCATCCTGACCTTGTCCAGAAGCTTTTTCCTAAGGGTTTCGTCCTGGACTTCCAGGAGGTCCCTTTCCAGGTCTGAAAGAGACACCTTCTGGAAAGCAACCATGTGGGAGACATAGTTGAGAGACTGAATGGCGCAAGAGGAAGAAGAGTAAATCTTCCGGCCAAGTCAGTTGTCCGGAGGCGAGGAGCTCAGGTGTTTTGGTTGAGCTGACTGGTCGTGAGCGGCCGTGATCACCACAGAGTCAGCCTTTGGATGGGTGGTGAGATGCTGAATCCCTTCTGGGGGATAAGTACGATCTGGGATCTGAAGGCTCGGAATCAGACTCCTTGTTGTTGCTGGGTATACATTCTGCTGCATTATTACAGGGTGTGCCTACAGGTGTGTGCTTACAGATTACTGCTGTAATCTTCTGATTCAAATTGTCTTTTGCAAGGTATATCTTCTGTTACTGTTTTATTTTTCTCTGTAGCAAAGTGTTTCTTACAGGGTATATCTTCTGTGAAATTATTACAGGTGGTGCTTTACAGGTTTCAGTTTTATCTGTCATTAGGATAAGCTTTCAGGGCTACTGCATTTGTTGCTGGCTGATTGTTTCTGCTCTTAACCTCCTTGTTTCTTTCATCCGTGGTTGTTGTTTTTCAGCAGGAGAAGGGCCCAGCCAACCACCCCATCCCCAACCACCCCACACTACACTCCTTTTATAGGGTAGCACAGTCGTGACATTTCCTGTAGCAAAGCAGGAAGGGGCAGTTCAGAGGGGTATCTACACAGTGACCTCATTTACAGGGGCACTGTAATTTAACTTGTTATAACAAGTTATACAAAAACAAACAAAACACAAAATCAAACTTTTGCTTTCATTTTCTTCCTTCTAATTATTCTTACCAGGTTATAAACCCAGCAACTTACATGGAATGGATATCATTAACTGCAGGTACTGTGGAACACTTTTCAGAAGGACAGTTTTACAGGATTTAGGACACTGTCGTACATGCTGGGCCATTGGAGATCTAAAGGCTCAGCTCCAGGCAACATGGGCAGAGATTGCGCGCTTCAAATTGCATATTCAAGAGGAAATATATTATAAGAACTGCCCGCCATTTCCCCAACATCCAACAGAAGCAGCTCGACCACAGAGGGTAGTTGGTCCGGGAGGTTGGCAGATGGTTAGAAAGGGCAAATCAGGTGCCCCATTACTCGGTGCTCTCCAACATATCACCTCCACAAACCATGTAAAAACTACAAATAGGTATCTGCCTCTATCTCCAAAATCAAACAAAGGGGCAGAGGACACTGCAGAGCAGGACACTGCAGCACAGGAGCTAGCACAACAAAACGCTCCCAAAACAGGAACCAAAACAAAAAAAAGCAAAAAAGGAAATAAAAAAATATTCTGATCATAGGAGACTCCATGATTCGGGGAGTTGATATGTATCTCCAGCCAGGGGTAATGGTCAGATGTCTCCCAGGTACATCAGCGTGGAGAGACACTGACCGCATTACTAAAATTGTTCAGGAAGCAGGAAAAAACATTGATGTCCTGGTACACATAGGGACTAATGATCTCGCCAGCTGGTCAGTTGTGGAGACCAAGAGACACCAGACCAGGCTGGGTGACAAACTAGCATCCATTTCATCAGGCATCTCCTTCTCTGAGATCCTGCCAGTCTGGGAGAGGGGGACAGATGGACAGAAGGTCAGAGAAGGGGAGATAGAGGAGCTAAACATGTGGCTCAAGGGCTGGTGCCAGGAAAAAGGACACAAATTTGTAGGGAACTGGCAACAGTTTTGGGAGTGAAAGTTCTTTAAATTTGACGGACTGCATCTGACTAAGGAGGGAGTCAGTGCATTGGGGCAGAAGTTTGATGTCTTTGCAGAATATTTACACTAGCAAATAGGGAGAGGGGTGCAGTATCCGAAACATTGAATGGGGAGAACGCCCTTCCCCCCTCAGCTAGTGGTCAAACAGGAGTTCAGCATGTTTGAAGTTCACTTTCATCACCAGGTAAAGAAAAAGGTCTGGCTCCCCATACGATGCACAGGGAAAACGCTGGACCTCACCCAACAACTAACACACCGAAATCTGACCAATGGAAAATCATGTACACAAATTCTCACAGTCTGGGAAACAAGATCCCAGACCTGCAGGCAATAATGACAGAGGCTAAACTGGACATAGTAGCCATTAGCGAGACATGGTTTACCAGTAACCACACTTGGGAGACTTCAGTACCTGGCTATGTACTGTTCAGAAGAGACTGAGGTGCAAATAGGGGGTGATGGAGTGGCCCTTTATGTCAATGAAAATATCAAAGCTACATAAATTCAGAATGCACATAAGGAGCCAGAAGAACTGTGGGTCACCCTGTAAACAGGAACTGGGACAGCCATACAAATTGGGGCTGTGTACAGGCCTCCAGACCAGGGGGAGGACATAGACACATTACTGTTAGAAGATATACAAAACACAACAGCTAACGGGTAGGTTCTGATAATGGGAGACTTCAACATGCCAGATACAGATTGGTCAATACCAGCAGGGACATAGTACAGTTACGTAAGAACTTACCGTAACAGTAGATCTTTGAGAACAGCTCTTGCAGCAGGTTACACCATTAGGACTGAAGCTGGCAGGCACCAGGACCCCACAGAAAAATTCTAGCTAGCAATATCCAGTGGGGAACCGCCCCCGACGTCGGCCCCTCCCCAACGTCAGGCATGGCATAAAAGGGGGCGGTCCCCCAGCATCCCCAGTTCTCCTGCCGGAGACTCCCGGCCTAAGAATGACATCTGAAGGGGAGACCGAGGATCCGCTTCCAAAGGAAGGTTTGTAGAAGGCATCGAAAGATGCTGTAGCCTAGAAACTAGGTCAGAAGACTCAACCTCCAGATGGGAAGGTGGGAGGGAAACTACCTACTGCAAGAGCTGTTCTCGAAGATCTACTGTTATGGTAAGTTCTTACGTAACTGTACTATCTTACTTCGAGAAACAGCTCTTGCAGCAGGTTACACCATTAGAACTGATTCCCAAGCAGTAAGGGACCAAGTGGTTATTAGGAGGAGGATAGGAGGAAGAAACTCCAAGCTTCAGGACAAAAGTCCCTGAAAGATCGCCAAGCCGAAACCAGCTCTGCGCCTAGAGGCAATATCCAAACTGTAGTGCCTGATGAATGTGTGTACAGTGTTCCAGGTCGCTGCTGCACAGACGGCTGAAGTGGAAACATTTTTGAGCGCAGTGAAGGAGGTAGCCACCCCCCTAGTAGAGTGACCCTTCGCCGGGCCCGGTGAGGGTTTATTGCGCTTCTGATAACAGAACATAATGCACTTTACCAGCCATCTAGAAAGTGACTGTTTGGAAACAGGAGCACCGATCATCCTCTGTGCATAGGAAACAAAGAGATGGTCCAAAGTCCGATGGGTTTTGGTTCTGGTCAGATAATATCTGAGGCACCTATGCACATCAAAAGTGTGCAACAGGGCTTCCCCCCGTTACTGTGATTTGGGTAATACACCAGTAGGTCGATATCCTGGTTGAGTGTGACAGCCGAGACCTCCTTGGGAAGGAACTTAGGATTTGTTCTTAAGAGCACCCTGTCCTTGTGAAAAACCAAATAAGGATCCTTGCACATGAGTGCATGAAGCTCAGAAACTCTTCTGGCTGAGGTAACAGCAACTAAAAGGAGCGTCTTCCAAGCGAGAAGACACAGCTCAAAATCCGCAGCTGGTTCAAAAGGGGACAGCATAAGCTGCTCTAGAACAAAAGGAAGATCCCAAGGTGGAACTGGATCTTTGATGGGAAGTCTCAAATTCAGAATGCCACGCAGAAAGGCATGAGAAGCCTCTAGATGAGCTAGAGATCTGTGACCTATTGGAGAATGGTACGCTGAAATAGCACATAGATGGACCTTAATGGAGGAATAAGCAAGTCCTGCCTCATAGAGGGATAGGAGGTAATCCAAAACAGACCTTACGGAGCACTCCAATGGGGTCAATGCTCGAGCCTGAGCCCAAATACAAAATCTATGCCACTTCATGGCGTAAGTAGCGTGAGTAGAGGGTTTTCTGGCTGCCACCAGAACGTCTGCACCTTCCTGAGAGACCCCGTATCTCGGGACTGCTATGTCCTTAGAAGCCAGGCATGCAGGTTCAGTGACCAAAGATCTGGATGGACCAAGGAGCCTGTCTCATGGGATAGAAGGTGAGAGCAAATGGCAGAGGCATCAGAGGTTCCTGGGCCAGCTGACGTAAGAGAGGGAACCAAATCTGCCTGGGCCAAAAGGGTGCTACTAGAATAAGGCACGCCTTCTCTTAGTGGAGCTTCAATAGAATCCTCTGGATCAAAGGAAAGGGCGGGAAAGCATAAAGGAACCTGCCCATCCAAGAGAGGGACAACGCATCTAGCCAGAAAACACCAGGCCCTGGATCTAGTGAGCAGAAATTGGGAAGTTTTGCATTGAATGAGGACACGAAGAGGTCTAATTCTGGTGTCCCCCATCTGTGGAACAGGTCCTCTGTGACTTCCTGGAGCAGTTCCCATTTGTGGACCCTGGCCTGTGATTGGCTTAGGCTGTCCGCAATAGTGTTGTCCACACCGGGAACATGTACTGCAATGATGTGTGTGCCGTGTTGCAATACCCAATTCCAAACCCTTTGAGCCTCCCTGCAAAGGGGGTAGGAATGAATGCCTCCTTGTTCGTTGAGATAGTACATCACCGCGGTATTGTCTGTTTGTACCAGAAGAGTACCCGGTAGAATCTCCATCTGGAATGCCTGTAGGGCATACAGGATGGCTCTCATCTCCAGGATGTTTATGTGAATTTGGGACTCTAGAGATGACCAGGAGCCTTGAGTCCTGACCCTGTTGAGGTGAGCTCCCCATCCGGACCCCGAGGCGTCCGTAGAGAAAATCTCTGAAGGAGATGGTGCAGTGAAGGGGACTCCCATCGAGAGGTGGTCTGGGATGAGCCACCAATGCCAGTCTCGGATGACTGCGTTTGTGATCCATACTGGATGCTGCAGATGATCCTGCTTTTGGTCCCACTGTGCTCTCAGCATCCATTGGGTAATCCGCATATGGAGTCGAGCTAGGGGAACCGTCACAATGGCAGCTGCCATGTGACCGAGCAGGCAAAGGACGTTGGGGGCTGGTACCATCTTCTTTTCCATTATGTCCCTTATGACGGATCTCATGCGTTCTGCCCTGTCCTAGGGAAGGAATGCCCTTCCCTGAATTGTGTCCAGAACAGCTCCTATAAAGTGCAAATTCTGGGATGGAACAAGGCACGACTTCTCCTGATTAATGGTGATGCCCAGCGATAGGAAGAGAGAACAGGTATCCTGTATTGCAGATATCAGGACCTCCCATGAGGGTGCCATGAGGAGCCAGTCATCTAGGTATGGGAACACATAGTGGTCTCTTCTCCTGAGAGCTGCTGCCATGATTGCCATACACTTCATGAACACCGAGGTGCTGAAGACAGTCCAAAGGGGAGGGTTCGGAACTGGTAGTGGCGTCCTCTGAATCTCGAAGTGCAGAAATCTGCAATGCGCCCGAGCGATCGGGAGGTGTAGATAAGTGTCTTGCATGTCCAGCGACACTAGCCATGTGCCCTCTTTGAGCATGGGAATGAAACCCGGCAGAGTCACCATGTGGAAATGCTCGTATAGCACAAAGTTGTTGAGATCGCTGAGATCCAAAATGGGGCGCAAGTCCCTTGATTTCTTTGAAACCAGGAAGAAGTGGGAATAGTAGCCATTTTCTTTCTGGTTCAGTAGAACATGTTCTATGGCCTCCTTGTGTAGGAGGGCCAAGATCTCTTGCTGAATAAGCAGAGCATGCTAACCTAAGTAACAGGAGAGCAGGGGAGGTCTGGATGGTGGGTGATCGAGGAGCTCTTTAGAGTGGCCTCGTTTGACCAACTGCAACACCCACCAGTCAGAGGTGATCCTCTGCCATCCTGAAAGGTGATGAGAGATGCGACCCCCAACTTTCTCGACCCTTTGGTCCAGAGGAGGGGCGAGGGCCAGGAAGAAGTCATGCTGTGGTGGTGGTGTTGGCCCCCGCAGGCTGGGCTGCTTTTGAATGTTTCGGGCCCTGGCCCGAGGGGAACCTGGCTTGATTCTTACGGCCGAAGTTGCCCCTGGGCTGCTGGCTGGAATGTGGCTGTTGCCTTTGTTGGCAGCCGGGAAAGCGATTCTGGTTCCTACGAAAGGAACCGGATTTAGGTCTATACATAGCTTGCACAGTCCAGACAGCCTTCCCAGCATCCTGCAATTTGGTGATGACCTTCTTGGACTCTTCATCAAAGAGGACCGCTCCATTATAAGGGACGTCCAGGAGATTTTTCTGGACATCTAGAGTAAATCTGGAGACCCTCAGCCATGATTGTCTCCGGAGACAAACGCCTGTAGCTGCTCCCCTGACTGGTGAGTCCGCTGAGTCATAAGTGGCTCGGAGAACCTGGGGCCCCACGTCAGACCCAGTTTGGAGGAGGTTTAACAGCTCCTCCTTCTTTTTGCCATCCAGAAGATCTTTAAGAAGGTCTTGGCTCTGATCCCAAAGGGCGTTCTGAAATTGCACCATGTGCATCAGATAGTTCAAAGACCTAATACAGCATGTAGCAGCCACATACACGCGTCTTCCCATGGAATCTAATTGCTTAGAATCCTGGTCCGGAGGCTGGGTGCTCAAATATTGAGGCTGCTGGGACCTGTCATGAGATGCAGTAATGACCAGTGAGTCAGCCAGGGGTAGTTGCACCAAATACTGGTCCTCCGTAGGAGCCCTGTAAAGGTGGTCAGCCTTCTTTGGAACAGCTGATGTGGAATGCAGACGTTTCCAAGCTGCCTTGGTGACTTCCGTAAAGGTATCCACCAAAGGTGGGACCACCACAGGCTTCGGGTCTCTCTGCCTGAGCTAACAGGCAAGGCGTTGCCTCTCAGGGTCTAGCTCTTTGGTCTCCCATCCCATATTGTCCTGGATGTGCCTCATGATCTCTGAGAAGGAGGGATCATCCGGGGGCACCCTTGGGAGGTCCCGTGGGTCTGGTGATGGGGGACTGAAAGGAGATGGAGACCTGCAAATGTCGGATGTATCCAGTCTGAAGTCATCTCCCGATGACCAACGTCTGCCCCTGGGTCGCTTCGGGCTCGGGGACCCTGAGGGGGAACGTGAAGGGCGCTTCCTGTCTCTGGATTGGCCCCGAGGAGACAGAGTAGGCTCCTTGGGGGTCGGGGGTCTGTCACCTGCGGCACCCCTAGGAGGAGATGGAGTTGGTGTAGGAGGCTGAGGCTTAGGAGGAACCATGTCCTTCTTGATGGTTTCCCACCAGAAGGTGAACAAATCCTTCACCTCCTGGATATTCATGCCCAAAGACGGACCCAGCATCGGTGTGCACCTAATGTCGGGTCGGGCGTCAGTGTGGGCCTGTCGTTGGGCTCGGGTGTCGGGTCCTGGGGAAGCACTGGATCTGGCTCCCTGGGCAAGCTGGCATCCTCTGTGTCACCCGTCTGGTCATCTGGTGGCGTGGTGGCCTCTTCACCTGAGGACCCCTGACGTCCGGTGTCCACCAGCATCGGTGTAGTGGTTGGTCACCTTTCGGGTGTCAGGTCAGATGCCTTCTCAGCCTCCATCATCCACTTAAGGGACATCAGCTCGGAGGTCTTCTTGGGAGGCTGAGAGACGGACCTGAAGTCGGTGTCCCGGCGTTGGTCAGACGCACCTCTAGATTTGGAGGAAGACTTCTTATGCCTGTCCGAAGAAGCAGGCTTAGAGGCATCCGTATGTCCGGGAGGTCTTGAGTGGGTGCAGGGAGGTGGAGGAGCCCCCGAAGGACCTTACCTTTACCGGGGGAGGCTGGGATTGAGCCCGGGAAGGAGATCTGTCGGACCAGGGCAGAGCTGGAGCTGGTCCTGGACTCTGAGGCCCTGCTTGGAGATTTTGCTCTGTCCGAGTCCTGATGCTTGTCCTGGTGCTTCTCAGACTTACGAGAAGGTTCCCCTCTGGAGGAAGGTCTTTTCTCCATCTTTTTGAGTTTCTCCTTGAGGAGGAATCCCTGAAGGGCCTTTTGGCGGCAGATCCGGGTCCTGCTATTGAACTGCTGGCAAATAGAGCAGGCCTGGGTGTCGTGCTCCGGGCCCAGACACCTGACACAGGCAGAGTGATGGTCTGCAAAGGGGATCTGCTTGCTGCAGGCGCACTTAGAGGGACGTCTGGTGGGAGGAGGAGTGGAAGAAGCAGACATGGAATAAAGTTTTTAAAATTGAAGAAAATTAAAGATTTTCATGCATCGTAGAGTAGAGCACGCTTCCGTGAGGCCGATGCTGGTGAGTCGATGGCAGGAAAAGAACTGGGGATGCTGGGGGACCGCCCCCTTTTATGTCATGCCTGAAGTCGGAGAGGGGCTGATGTCAGGGGTGGTCCCCCGTTGGATATTGCTAGCTCGAATTTTTCTGTGGGGTCCTGGTGCCTGCTGGCTTCAGTCCTAATGGTGTAACCTGCTGCAAGAGCTGTTTCTCGAAGTAAGATCTGCCAGAACTAGACACATGGTGGATTCCCTGCATGGGGAGGACCTCAAACAACTGGTACAACAACCCACTAGAGACAGAGCTATCCTAGATCTAGTACTGACTAACAGGGAAAGGATCACAGATCTCCAGGTAGAAGGTCACCTGGGGGCCAGTGACCATCACATGGTATGGTTCAATTTGGCCACTAGAACAATATCATCCCATTCCAAGGCAAAGATATGGGACTTCAGAGGAGCTGACTTTGATAAGATGGCCAACAGAGTTAAGCTAGCCCTGGCAAAAAGAAATACAGGTGAGAGGGTACAGGCAAATTGTGCAAGCATTAAAGATGCAATACTTGAAGCAACATCTCATTGTGTTAGTGAGAAAAGGAAGTGCAAAAGAAGAAGGAAACCACTTTGGTTCTCAAACTCAGTAGCAGAAAAGGTCAGAGCCAAAAGGCTGGCCTTCAGGAAATATAAGGAAAGGCAGCAGGATGAAGATAGGGAAGCATACCAAACTTCCCTAAGGGAAGCAGGGATGGCAGTAAGGCAGGCAAAGGCCCAAACTGAGGAAACACTAGCATGAACAGTAAAAGAAGGTGACAAGACTTTCTATAGATACATTAGTGAAAGGAGACAGTCCAGAGGGGGTATTGCTAAGATCAAAGGGGATAAGGGGGCATGTGAGGAGGAGGAGGACCATGTAAAAGCATCTATCCTAAATAGATACTTCTGCTCAGTATTTACTGAAGAGAAGCTAGGGCAGGGCCCACAGCTCTGCACCATAGACACAGGGGAGAGGGAAGCATGCACTAGTCCCTTCACAAAAGAAAGGGTCCTACAAGAGCTCGATAAGCTCAGGGTGGACAAGGCAATGGGACCTGATGGCATACATCCCAGGGTTCTAAAGGAGCTAATGGTGGAACTAGCAGAGCCATTATCAGAACTGTTTAGTGAGTCTCTGAGCACAGAAGAGGTCCCAGAAGACTGGAGAAGGGCTCATGTGATCCCGCTCCACAAGAGTGGTAGCAGGGAGGAGGCAGAGAACTACAGACCAGTCAATCTTACCTCAGCAGTGGGCAAGATTATGGAGACACTCCTTAAGGAAAGGATAGTGCATTACCTGGAATCCATAGGAGCACAGGATCCAACACAGCATAGGTTTAAAAAGTAAGGTCCTGTGAAACTAATCTCATAGATTTCTTTGACTGGGTAACCAGAGTGGTGGACCAAGGGGGAGCAGTTGATGTTGCCTACCTTGACTTCAGCAAAGCTTTCGATACTGTTCCACACAGAAGATTGATTAATAAGCTGGGGGAGGCTCGGGGCGCATCAGACGTTGGTCAACTGGGTGGCAAATTGGCTGACAGGCAGAAAACAGAGAGTGGTGGTAAATGGTATACAGTCAGAAGAGATGCAAGTCACAAGTGGGGTACCTCAGGGATGAGTCCCAGGCCCAGTTCTCTTCAATATCTTCATCAGTGACATTGCAGATGGACTAGAGGGTAAAGTTTATCTGTTTGCAGATGACACCAAGATCTGCAACAGAGTAGATGATCCCGATGGGATGGGCAGAATGAGAAGAGATCTGGATAAACTAGCAAAATGATCGGAAGAGTGGCAACTGGAGTTTAACGCAAAGAAGTGCAAGATCATGCACATAGGGAAGAGAAACCCCGAAGCCACCTATAGGCTGAGAGGGGAGTTGCTGGCAGTCACAAGGGAAGAAAGAGACTTGGGCGTCATCATCATCGATGACCTGAAATCATCCAAGCAGACCTCTAAAGCAGTAAGTAAGGCTAGAGGGATGTTGGGGTGTATTAGTAGGGGTATCAGAAGTTGGAAGAGGGAGGTAATAATCCCTCTTTACAAGACACTGGTTAGGCCCCATCTGGAGTACTGCATACAGTACTGAAGGCCACACCTTCACAAGGACATTAACCAAATTGAGGCAGTCCAGAGAAGGGCAACCAAAATGGTGCAGGGACTCAATCAGAAAACATATGAGGACAGATGAACTGAACTCAATATGTATACCCTAGTGCAAAGGAGGGAGAGAGGTGATATGATTGAAACACTTAAACACCTTAAGGGCATTAACAAGGTGAAAGAGTCTAACATGTTTCAATATAAGAAAATTAGCAGGACAAGAGGACACAGCATGAGATTAGAGGGAGGCCGATTAAGGGGTAATGTGAGGAAGTTCTTTTTTGCAGAAAGGGCGGTGGATGCATGGAACAGCCTACCTCAAGAAATGGTGGATATGAATACAGTGCAGGGCTTCAAACAGGCATGGGATAGGCATAAGGGAGCAATACAGGTGAGTATGAATAGATAGGCCATTGACAGAGCAAAGGCCTTTGACACATTCATAAGGTAGAAAAAGAAATGGGCAGACTGTATTGGCCTTGCGGTTCTTATCTGCCATCAACTTCTATGTTTCTATCAGTCTTTCAGGAAACCGCTGGGATGGAGGACAGCTGTTGCCATACCGTGGTCACCAGATCCTCATGAGGGCCCATCCATAGAGGGATGGGGATGGGATCAGAAGTAGTTAAATCCAGGTGCTCCACCTGTCTCTTGTGCTGTGGATCCACCTCTTTTGAAGGCCAGCCTCCAGCTGCTTGGATTGTGCATAAGAGGTCTCCATAGGAAGGGTCCTCTGCAGGAGATTTTGGGGACTCCTTAGGAGGGACCTGTGGCAGAGGAGGCTGAAAACCCGGGTAGCCTGGGTACTGAGGGTATTGCCATGAGGGGTACTGAAAGCCTGGCAATGCTTGCATATAATAGGAGCACACAGGGTATCCCGGTGTTGGGTATCCCGGAGACGGGGGCACATGGCCTGGCGTCGGGAACTGTGGAGCTGATGGTGGACTGTCCAGTGGTGGGACAAGGGGTTCAGGACCTGGGAACCCGTCTGAAGGATCTAGTACTACCGGGGGAGGTGCCAGAGCATCACTAGGTGGCATGGGATCCGGGAGAGCCCTCGAAGGTCCCGAGGGAGGAGGCTCCATGGATGGATCCCTAGCTGGTGATGGACTCTTGTCCGGGGAGGTGATAGACCTGGCGAGGGGGGAAGTTCCGGGAGGGACCCCAACAAAAGGTCTATTTGTGATCCTGCTGGAAGAGGAAACTCAGGATCGGGTGACGAGTCCCTGGGGCAAAGAACCTGGTGGGATGACGAGTCACTCTGCCACTCACCCTGTCCGATGTCAGGGGCCAAGCTGGAGCCCGACAGGAGAGTGGAAGTGTCCGGGCGGGCGACAGAGGAGCCATCGTCCCACTGATCGGACTGCACCAGGCTAGTGGAGGTCAGGAGACCGCTACTAGACTGACCGGCTGGAGCCGTGCGCCCTTCGATGGGGTCAAGGGGTGGCTTATCAGCTAAGCAGAGAGGTGACTTTATTGAAACCTCCAGAGAGGATACCCCCAGCTGCCTGCTCACCTCAGCAGGAGAGGGAGAAGGAGTCCAGCCCAAAGAGGCAGACGGGGTTCCAGAAGGAGTACTCTTGTTTTGGGAGGCCTCCCGTGTGGCGATGGACTCCAGCCCCAGCACTTCTCCTTACTCCTCTTCTTTCTTGGGGCCGGGGACGATGACCTTTCCCTCAATTCCTGGAGCTCCTTTTCCATCGACGCCAGTCGTCGGGTCAGGAGGTGGGCCTCAAGGGTCCGCTTGCGCCTGGTCTGAGTTGCCTGGTTGAAGGCCTGGCAAATGGAGCACTATTCGATGTTGTGCTTGGAACCTAGGCACAAGAGGCAGCAGGAATGGTTGTCCCTGTGCGGGAGTTGGGCGCCGCACTTTGAGCACCTCTTCTTTGGTCTAGAAGACATCAATCTCCAACAAACAAAGTTTTTGAGGTGAAGAAAACTTTGACTAACGCAGGCGTTTGATCGCTGTTCTACTCGTGGCTGAACGTACTGAGGCGACAGCGGGAAAGAAGTGGAGGGCAGGCGCGAGATCGCCCCTTTTATAGTCAGCCTGATGTCATGTCACCTGACATCGGGGGCGGTCCCCACTGATGATTGCTATCTACAAGTTTGCCGTTGGAACCTGACGCCAGGGGGCGCAGTCCTATATGTGAAGACCTACTGCAGGAACCCTCTCGAAGTAAGATCTATTGGTTTCCACACGGTGTAGGACCACTAATAAACGGTTCCCAAAAAGTCAAGAGTTTAAAATTTATAAAGAAAAATACGGTCCCTGCTAAAACTGGGTAACCACTAAATGTTTAAAATATAAAGAGCAAAAGGTGCAATTTTTTTTTTTACCACAAGTGCTAAAATGTTACCTCAGAAAAAGAACAGGAACCGCAAGGAAATGAGGTTAAATGTCAAAAAAAAAAAGTACCTCTAAAAACAGCACTGAAAGTAGAAAATCAATGACTTTAAAGAAAATACATTTTTTCAAGTGAAGTTTGAAGATAAAGCTCCAGGGCAGTGTTGCTCCAGTTGGAGAATTGAATCTGACTGCCCTCTGGCAAACCTACAGACAGCACAAACTTTCCTGCACTCTGATTAGCTAATTTATCTGACTCATTAGCATCAACTCAGCCCTATTCAACAAATCAACAGAGAAAGGGGTGGTTTCAGGGAACTGGAGGAGGGAAAATGTAGTCCCTTCTCCGCAAAAGTGGGAACGGGGGGGGGGTAGGGGTTGGGAGGCTGGCAACTACAGGCCAGTTAGCCTGACCTCGGTGGTGGGGAAATTAATGGAGTAACTGCTAAAAGGAAAGGATTATGATATTTCTTGAATCCAGTAGAGCACAGGATTCAAGGCAGCATGGATTCACAGTGGGACGATCTTGTCAAGCAAATCTGATAGATTTCTTTGACTGGCTTACCAGGGAGGTAGATGAGGGTGGGGCAGTGGATGTGGCCTACCTAGATTTCAGCAAGGTGTTTGACACCATCCCAAATAGGAGGTTGGTAAATAAGTTGGACAGCCTGGGAGTTGGCCCCAAGGTGGTAAACTGGGTCAGAAACTGGTTGAGTAACAAGACAGGTGGTGGTAAATGGCATTCAATCTGAGGAGAGGGGGCTGACTAGCGGGGTGCCACAGGGATCAGTGCTAGAACCTCTCCTCTTTAATGTCTTCATAAGCGACACTGCAGAGGGGCTGGAGGGGAATGTATGCCTCTTTGCAGACAACACTAAGATCTGGAACAGGTTCGACACTCCAGGGTGGAGTGGAAAAAATGAGAAAGGACCTAAACATTGCTTGACGAGTGGTTGAGAGTGTGGCTGCTAAGATTCAATGCAAAGAAGTGTAAAATCATGCATTTGTGGCACAGAAATACAAGGAAAGATTACAAGATGAGAGGAGAGGTACTGTCAGCCGCCAATCAAGAAAGGGACCTGGGGGTAATCATATCTGATGACCTAAAGGTAACCAAACAATGTGAGAAGGCTGTGGAGAGAGCCAGTGGGATGCTAGGGTGGATAGGGAGAGGTATCAGCAGCAGAAAAAAGAAGGTGGTTATGCCACTGTACAGATCACTAATGAGACCTCATCTGATGTACTGTGTCCAGTTCTGGAGGCTGCATCTCCGGAAGGACACAGACAAAATAGAGGCAGTCGAGAGAAGGGCAACAAAAATGGTGCAAGGACTACAACAAAGGTCATATGAGGAAAGACTAGAAGACTTCAATATGCATTCCCTGGAGGAGAGGAGAGGAGAGGAGAGGAGAGGAGAGGAGAGGAGAGAGAGAGGAGGGATATGGTAGAGACATTCAAGCACCTCAGGGGTATAAACAAGGTACAGAAGAGTAGCATCATTCTGAAAAGACAGCGTACAAGAACAAGGGGGCATGATATGAGGCTAGAGGGGGGTAGGTTCAGGGATAACGCGAGGAAGTACTTTTTTACAGAAAGAGTAGTGAATGCTTGGAACAGCTTCTCTGCGGAGGTGGTGGTGGCAAAATTGGTAGGGGAATTCAAGAATGCATGGGACAGACATGAGTACTCTCACAACAGGGAAGAGAGGGTAAGAAAAAATTACTCACCTTAGTAATTGTATTTCTTCTAATGGAGTCTTGCTGCATTCTGACTATATGCAGTTAGCCCCAGCTCTTGAACTGCTCCAGAGGGGAAAGAGTTAACTCCATGCCAAGGAATAGAATGTTGAGCTCGAGCTCGGTTTTCAAACCTCTGTCCCAGGTACTCTTCAGTGTAACCATCAGATTCTTACGAGCACTATACTAACCAACTAACAACCCAGAAATTGTTTTGTGCCAAAAGGCAAAAGACATAAATTCAGGGTCCAAAGACTCAAGTCGAGACCCCCAAAAAGAATCCAAGTAGGTAATAAACAAACTATAATAAAACAAAGTAACAAGACAAAACCTCAATTAAGAAGAGGCACCCAGGTACACCCCTAGGGTGCAACATTGCCCCTGCCCACCTACATCCCAAAAACAACTAGGTTCCAGGAGGGGAGTCAGGGAGGGAGGTCAGAATACAGCAAGACTCCATTAGAAGAAATACAATTATTAAGATGAGTAATATTTTCTTCAAACAACATGAAGTCTTGCTGTATTCTGATTATATGCAGACTACCAAGCAGTACACCCAAGGAGGAGGGACCTACAGAACCTATTTTGGGAACAGACACTGCAGTACCAAACCTAGCAGCACTTCTTGCCTGAATATCCAGGGAGTAATGCTTGGTAAATGTGTGAACAGTCTTCCTGGTGGCTGCTTTACAGATTTCCACCAAGGGTATGTCTCTAGCTGCTGTGACTGAAGCAGCTGTACTTCTGGTAGAATGAGCCCTCAGGCCTGAAGGTAGCTCTTTCCCCAACTTTGAATAACAGAACTGGATGCAAGAGACAATCCACCTAGCAATAGTTCTCTTGGTGGCAGGCTTACCTTTACTCACCTCCCCATAAGTGAGAAGCAGCTGGGAGCAGTCGTTTCTATGGGGCTTAGTGGATTCTAAGTAGTAACTCAGAACCCTCTTTACATTAAGACTGTGTAGTTTCCTCTCTCCAGAAGAGGAGTGATCAGTGAAAAATACAGGCAGTGTCATAGACTGGTTCAGATGGAAGTCTGATACTACTTTAGGGAGGAATTACCTATTTATACGAAGGACCACCTTATCCCTATGGAATGAGATGAAATCAGGTTCCACTCATAGAGCCTGTAACTCACTGATTCTCCTGGCAGAAGTAATAGCAACCAGGAATACAGTTTTCCAAGTCAGGTAATTGAGCTCAGCTGAGCAAAGGGGTTCAAAGGGAGGCTGCATCAGCTGTGCAATGCAGATATGCAGGTCCCATGGTAGAGAAGTAGAATCTCTGAAGGGAGGATTGATGTGGACCAAACCTTTAAAGAATTTCTTGAAAACTGGGTGGGAAGCTAGAGAACAGCCCTTCCCAGCCGAAAGAAAAGCATAAATAGCTGCCAAATGCACCTTAAGAATGGTAGGCCGAAGGCCTAAACTGTTAAGATATACCAAATAATCTAAGGCAGTGGCAACATCAGCTGAACCTGGCTGAATGTGCCTCTGGGAACACCAGAACCCAAACCTCTTCCATTTAGAATCATGGGTTTTCCTGGTGGAAGATTTCCTACTGGCCTTAAGGATGTCCAGGGCTGATTGTGAGATGCAGGTCTGCATATTCTAGCTCAAGAACCAGGCCTTGAGCCTGAGTGTATGAAGATTAGGGTACAATATCCTCCGCTGAGATGAGGTGAGAAGGTTGAACTGTCTGGGAAGGCACAGGGGAATTGTCACTGATAGTGACAACAGTAGAGGATACCAAGGCTGTCTGGCCCAGTCTGGGGCTATCAGACTCACAGTGCAGGGTTGGGACCTGATCTTGACCAGAACTCTGAATATCAGAGGAAAGGGAGGGAAAGCATAGACAAACCTGTTGGTCCAATCCAACAGGAAGGCATCTAGAGGAAGAGACCCCCGCAGAGGGGGTCTGCAGCAGAACAGAGGGAGATGATGGTTGTCGGGGGCTGCAAAGAGATCTATCTCTGGAGTGCCCCATCTTTTGAAACTGATCCAAAGAATGAGAGAATTCAGGGCCCATTCATGGTGACCTTGAGAAATCCTGCTGAGAGCATCTGCAAGTACATTGCCCTTCCCTGGGAGATGCACAGCAATCAGGGAATCCTACAGGGAATAAGCTAGTGACCATATTTTCATGGCCTCGGTGTACAAGGCCGAGGACCGAGTGCCCCCTGCTTGTTGATGTACCACATGGTTGTGGTGTAGTCTGTGCTGATCTGCACCACTTTCCCCTGAATTAAACTCAAAAATGTCTGAAGAGCCAGAAAGGCAGCCCTGAGTTCGAGACGATTTATGTGTAGAAGAGACTCCTGATGGGACCAAGTCCCCTGAGCAGTATGCTGGTCCAGGTGGGCTCCCCATCCCAGCAAAGAAGCATCTGTGGTGAGAGTCACTGTGGAAGCCTGACTGAGGAAAGGAACCCCTTGTCTCAAGTTGTCCTCTTCCAGCCACCACTGGAGGGTCTGAACCAAAGTTAGAGACACTGGAACCAACTTGGAGAGGGGATCTTTTTTCTGAGAACAAAAGGCTCTTAGGTGAAATTTAATATCCCTCATCTGAAACCTTGCCCCTCGCACTACTGCAGTGCAGGCTGCCATGTGGCCTAGCAACTGCAAGAAGTGTCTGGCTGGCTGAGACACAAGTGGACAAAAAGTAGAAGCCAGAGAGATGAGGGATTGGACCCTTGAGAGAGGAAGGAAGGCCCTGGCCTGAACGGTGTCCTGCTCCACTCCTATAAACGTGAGAAGCTGAACTGGCTCCAGAACAGACTTTTCCAGATTTAGGGATTTAGGATGAATCCTAGGGAGTGTAGAAGAGTTTGAGTGACCCCTAGAGCTGACCTGACTTGGTCTGGGGACTAACCTACTATGAGCCAGTTGTCCAGGTAAGGGAACAGAAAGATGCCTTGTCTTCTGAGGAAGGTCACCACTACTGCTAGGCATTTGGTGAATACTCTTGGGGCAGATGTTAGGCCAAAAGGCATTGCTCTGAACTGATAGTGGCTTGAGGGCAGTTCGACTGGAGGTACTTTCTGTGGGACTGCCTGATAGGTATGTAGAAGTAGGCATCCTTAAGATCCAGAGAGGCTAGCCAGTATCCTGGTCTAAGAGAGGGAAGAATAATTCCCAGAGTCAACGTCTTGAACTTTGGCTTAAGTATGTCTTTGTTTAGGTACCATAGATCCAGGATTGGTCACCACTCCCATCTTTTTTTAGGGTAAGGAAGTACCTGGAGTACAATCCTTTTCCCCTGTGAAAGAGAGGTACTCTCTTCACTGCCTGCAGAAGCAGTCAAGAAGAAGCCTCTATTTCTAAGGCCTGTGTTTCCTCTTCTGAGGAAGGACAGAAAGCCTCTGCTCTCAACTTTGGGAACCTGCTGAAGCTGACAGCAAGACCCTGACTCACCACTTCCAGGACCCACTTGTCTGAAGTGACAAGACTTCCAGGCCTGGAAAAAGTGAGCCAGCCTGCCCCTACAGGAACTGAGGAGGTGACCCTGGCTGACACATCAGGGTGTCTGCTTGGCAGGGGGCTTAGACTGAGAGGAGGATGCAGCCCTTGTCATCCCCCTTCTGCCTCTTCCCCTAAAGAACCCCCTCTGCTGAAAAGAAGAGGAGGCCTGGGCCTGGTAGGAAGGCCTGTGAAAAGGCCTGCCCCTGCCAGCCCTGGATTGCTGCCTCTGAGAAGTGGTCTGCTTTTCTTTAACCGCAGCACTCCTGTATGTAGTCCTGTACGCGTCCATCTTTTTCATGTACATCTCTGTTTGTTCCCCAAACAGAGAGTTACCAGTGACAGGAAAATCCATGGCCTTGGTCTGGGTATCCTGAGATAAAATGGTACACTGAGCCAGGCAAATCTCCTCATGGAAACAGATGTAGCCATGACCCTAGAATGAACATCATTCAAGTCCACAGCAGCATGAAACTGGACCTTTGAAGCTTCGATGCCATCCACAGCCACCTGCTCCAGCTCCTTGGCCAGCTGGGGAGGGGCATTCTTAGCCAGCTCCAGAACCGTATCCCACCTAGATTTCTGGTATCTGGCTGTATATGCCATATAATTGGATTGCCTGAGTCCCAAAGAGGATGTCAAGTACTGATTCTTTGCCATGGTATCCACTTTCCTGGAATCCTTATCTGGGGAGTGAAATGCCAGGGGAATATTAACCTCATCACAGGCTGCAGCTTGTACTACCCCAACATAGCTGTAATGGTTAATAAGAAATCCGTATCAGGGCCTGACAGAGCATACCTCCTGTCCATTTTCTTATCCAAAGGAGGTATGGATGTTGGAAACCATAATATTTTTGGGGTCTGTTTCCCCAAGGTCTTGTACAGAGGGATAGACACCCTTTTTGACTCTGGGACATCCATCATCTCAACATAGTCAGGCTCCGCCTTATCCTGTTCAGCTTCTTCCACTGGAAGCTGGAGAGTCTCAGCCACCTTCTTGTAAAACAAGAAGTGGGAGAGGGACTCAGAAAGCCTGGGAGGAGACACATTAGAAGGCCTGTCTGGGGAGGTGTCAGGCTCAATAGGCTCATCTAGGTCTTCATAATCCTTATCTTCATCATCTTCATCTCCTTTCCACTCGCTCTCTTAAAATGTTTCGGGGTCATATTCAGAAGTAGACAAGTCCAACCGAACCGACCGTCTCTGTGTCGGTTCGGGCGGAACTGGGCGAAGCGACTCTACAATAACGATTGCTTTGGCAATCTCGTCAGTGGTCAGACCATGAGAACTGGGATCTGAACCGGCTGACTTACGCTTTCTTTTCGTAGGAACCAATTCTGCAGAATCGGCTCTCCTCTTGCCTGAGGGGGTATCACCTAGGTCAGTAGGCACTCCCTCTGGTTCGGTCGGAACCAAACCAGGCTGGCCATCAGGGCAGCGGATTTTTCGGCCTCTCTTTCCTTCAGCCTACTTAAATGTTTATCCACAGTGGCCTTAGGAAAGTTTCTGCAGATCTGGCAGTCTTCTTTGAGGTGATCAAACCCCAGACAATAAACACATATGAGGTGGGGATCAGCCTTGGCAAAAGCCTCCCCACACTCAGTGCAGTGTTGAAACCCAGTGGGTCCAGTTTTCTTTTTGGGTTTCTCAGACATACCTTAAAATACAAAGTCACCCTTACCAGCGTTCAAGCAAGGCGACTACCAAACCTATCGGTTCCAACCATGTCACGGGTCAGATGAAAGAACCGGAGAAATCAACGTTTTTTTCAGGAACTGATAGACACCGGAAAACCACACTAAAATACCTGTAAAAAACAGAAACAACAAATTGCTTCGGTTCCCAGCAGGACTGACCGGAAAGAAACCGAAAAACAAAAACATTTTTTTTCTAAACCACTCTACTGCCTACTAATACACTTACTGTACTGGGACAGAGATGTAAAGACCAAAAAAATAAAGAAGCGGTTTACTAAACTGACCGATTTTACCACAACCAAACCGAAGTGAAGGAGAGGATCTCTGGAGTGACTTCACAATAAGGCGGAGTAAAGAATCTGACGGTTACACTGAAGAGTACCTGGGACAGAGGTTTGAAAACAGAGCTCAAGCTCATTTTATGCCTTGGCATAGAGTTAACTTTCCTCTCCGGAGCAGTTCAAGTGCTGGGGCTAACTGCATATAGTTAGAATACAGCAAGACTTCATGTTGTTTGAAGCCACAGATCAACTTGAGTCTGTGGTATTGCATTAGGTAGGGAAAAGGGGTAGACTAGGTGGGTCACATGGTCCTTATCTGCCGTCACTTTCTGAGCTCTTTACCATACTTCCTGTAATAAAAAGTAATGCAGCTGGCCAACTATTTGGACAGGCACTGTTTAGAAACTGGAACAACCTTTTTTGCAGGGTTGAAAGAAATAAACTGGGAGAACTTCCTGCAGTCCTTTGTGTGGTATGTACAGTACCTGATAATTCTATGTACATCTAAAATATGGAGCAATGCTTCCCCTGGATTGGCATGCTCTGGGTAATAAACAGACAGGTGGCTAGATTGATTTAAAGTAAACTCAGATATCACCTTAGAAAGAAACTTAGGGCTGATCTGCAAAGACACCATCTTTGTGGAAAATCAAATCTGCACTGTCGACAGACTATGTGACTCTGTCTGTCTGTAGTCCAGAGGAGCTTTATTACTGTTAAAGTGTGAGAAGTTTGCTGTTTTTTCACAGATAAGATTGCAATTAGGTCAGAGATCCGGTCGGTGCCCTCTAATGGGACATGCAGTGGTGGGCCTGAAGTCACGGGCATTCAGCCTGTCTGGCTCGACTTCGACCAGTTGGCCATTGTAGACGCTGTGAAGGTCATCCAGGAGTTGAGGCCAACCAACCGTAGTTTGGATCTGGGACCAACACACCTTTTAGTAGGATGTGTCGATGCCATCAGCCCGGTCCTGGCTAGGATAGTCCGGTGTTCCCTAGTGATTTTGTCTTTCCTGGGCCCCTGAAGAAGGCGTTGGTGAGACCACTCCTGAAGAAACCTTCACTGGACCTAGACTGCCTGGCTAACTAGAGACCCGTCTCTAACCTTCCCTTTGTAGGAAAGGTTATTAAGAAGGTGGTGGTACTTCAACTGGATGCCCATTTGACAATTCATGACATCTACGACCCTCTCCAGTCGGGTTTCAGGAAGAGGCACAGTTTTAAGGCTGCCCTAGTCTGGGTGCTGAATGATCTCCTGGTTGTGAGAGATTGAGGAAGTTGTTCCATCTTGATTTTCCTCGATCTCTCTACAGCGTTTGACACCGTGGACCATGGGGTGCTGTTGGAGCATAATCGGGTCTGTTGTGGACTGGCTGGTACAGTCCTTAATGGGTTTCAATCTTTTTTCATGAGCAGGACGCAGCAGGTGGTGTCTATGATTTTTTCGTCATCATCCCTTCTCCTGCCTTGTGGGTTCCCAGAGGGCTTCTTTCTGGCCCCCATGTTGTTCACAGTGTATATGCTGCCACTAGGGGACATTATAAGACAGTATGGGCTGAGTTTTCACTGTTATGCGGATGATACTGGGCTATACCTGTTTTTTGCTCCTGGGCAGCAGGAGGCAGTCTTGGTGTTCAGTCAGTGCCTCGCTGAGACACAGGACTGGATGAGGGCAAACTGGTTGAGGCTGAATCCTGACAAGACTGAAGTACTAGCTGTGGATCCAGGTCACCTGGGGGGGAGTGGGCAATCTGGTCAGGTCTCCAGGCTTAGGCTTGGGGATTCACAGTTGGTCACTTTAGTCAGCGTGAGGAATCTTGGCATTATACTGTACTGCGGCTTGACACAGGTGTCGGCTGTGGTCCAGAGGGCTTTTTACCATCTGAGAAACATCACCAGGATTAAGCACCTGATACCTCTGGACGATCTGCCATCTCTGGACCATGTCTTCATGACATTGCAGCTCAACTACTGCAATGCCCTATACCTTGGGTTATTGGGGGTGGATCTTCAGAATGCTGCAGCCAGGTTGACTGGGTTGCCTAGATCATGTCCGATTACTCCTGTGCTGTGCTCTCTGTGTAACACACTATATATATATATATATATATACATATATATATACACACACACACACACACACACATGTAGGTATCTACGGGTTCGGGGAAGGATGAGGTTACCTGGCACAAGAGACCTAGGTTTGGTTACTCTGCACAGGGACACCCAAGTAAATCCAACTACAGGAAGCAATAACTGTAATGTCCAGAACCAGAATTGGGATTTTTCAGTGTGGCTTTATTTATTAACTCACTGAACATAAACAAAGCACTGCATGGTCCCCCAAAGGGCTACGTTACTGTAATGCAGATTAGAAGTTAAACACAGCGGTCCATTTGAGGAATGAACACATTACTACAGATGTCTGGCTTTGGACCCACCAGGCACTCAGCCCGGACTTTGCATGTGCATTGGATAAATAGCCGACTGGCCCGGGTCCCCTGCCGGCCACTCGACTGACGGTCCACTTGGCGAATGAACCCAAACTTTACTTGGAAAGACATCCCATCAAACAAGGAGGTTCCCAAACTGTGGCTCCCCACACCACTTGAAGTCTGCGACTCCTAGAGAGATTTGTTTTCGTACTTCCAATCGAAACTCCCATCAAACAAGGAGTACTCCCATCCAACAAGGAGTAATTTTTCCCATCCTGTGGCTCCCACACCACTTAGAGTCTGCAACTCCTAGAGATTTTCAAGTTCGACCACGTCTGGGTACCACCCATCACTGGCCAAGTGCATGAGGCAAGTAGCAAAAACACAGAAGAAATCCGTAGAGGTGGACCTGGTTACTAAAGATGGGGGGTTTTCCCACCTCCAGCTCCCACAGCCCATACCCGGCCATTTCTCTGGACACCCAAAAAACTTCAAAACTGTAAAATGTAGATTGAACGGTGGATGATCTGATGCACCCCCTCTACAAACTTTGAATCCATTTAAACTTTAAACTGACAGACTGCTCCATTTGTTCGTCCTAGTAGACATAGTCCTCCCAAATAGCAGTCCACATTACTTCCCAACTGAAGAAAAGAAGTTGTTTGCCCCTTCAAATGGAGCCAAACACTCACCCGTTTATTGCAGGTGCCCCACAGGCGAAGTAACACTTTCTTTGCTGTTATACAAGAACAGACTTAAAACAAAACCAGGCAGCTTCCTTCCATAGTGGGCAAAGAGGATTGCCCCTGGAGCCCACAGAGAACTTTTCCTCCCCCCCAGAGGGAGGGGTGTAAAAAGACAACTACTGGTGTCCTTCTTGTTTGCTTAAGGACAAACTGAAGACTGACTTTGAATTTCCCAATGTTCTAAACTTCACTCTCTGAGCTGGAGATTCCAAATGTGGCTCATGCAGCTGCGACAGTTCTATTATGATGTCATCTCTCAAGTCTCAGCTGTGACTGAGAACAGAGTGAGACAGTGTGAAACCCATTTAACTGGAGTTTCACAAGCTGCCTTCCCTGCCTACCATTAGGTCTTACTGGGAATCTAGTAACCCCGGGTAACAAAGGGGTTACATCTGCACTGGCTGCCAGTTAGGTGGCGGATCACCTTCAAGATCTGTTTGCTGACCTATAAAGCCCTGCATGGACAGGGGCCCAGTCATCTGCAAGGGTTCCACTAAGCCACATTGACAGGAATTCTGCCAAGTGGTATTACAGTGACAGTACAATGCCAACAGCCGGCATTGTGCCTTCAGGGGACACAAGTGTTTATTGCGGGGGGGCGATCCCCCACACTATAGATTGCTAACTCAGAGTTGGAGTTATTTCGGGGAGCAGGGTGAACTCCCCTGAGACAGCAATGTCGGACAAACAGCAGACCATTACAGCGAACAGCTGATTCTGTTGCTGTAATGGTGTTCGCTGTTTTTCCATCACTGTTTGAATGGTATACCATCTGTGACCCTACTGCTCCTCCGGTTTCCTCTGTTCAGTAGATAAGGGACTGTTGGAGGTGCCCAGGGTACACATAAAAACATTGGGTGCTCGCACTTTTTCTTTTACAGCACCAAACCTCTGGAACTTCCTCCCTCGTCTCAGAGAGTTCTACCTAGAGATTTTCAAAAAGGAGCTGAAAGAAAAAATTACTCACCATAGTAATCTTATTTCTTCAAAGGGATCACTCATTATGATTAAACTTAATGCAGTAAGCCTCCTGTGTTGAACTGCCCGGAGAAATGAAATTTTATGCAAATTATGGAATTCTCAAGTGGCTCATGCCACTTTTAAACTGCTGCACTCTGAGTGCTTCAGATTCTTACGGAGCCTAACTGGGTAAAAGACCCACTAGCTAAAAATTAACAACATTAAAATAACATTTTTGGCCTTTCAGGTCAAAACATCCTTAACCAACAAATCTAAGAAACTTTAAGACCACTTGGACACCAGCTGGTTAAAGAAAGTGAGTCTCTACCTTAACCAATATATGAGAAAAGAAAATACCCCAATGCAGGGATGCAGAGCGACTTCTATAGGTTCTAGCAGGGGAGGTAGGGAGGGTCTTTAATCATAACGAGTAATCCCTTTGAAGAAACAAGATTACTATGGTGAGTAATTTTTTCTTCTAACCCCAGGAATCGCTCATTATGGTTAAACTTAATGCAGACTACCAAGCAGTACCTTTGGATGTTGGGCAGAGAACCTATTTTGGAAACAAGATTTGCAGTACTGCTGTACCAAACCTAGCATCACCTCTGGATTGCAAGTCCAGGCTGTAATGCTTTGTGAAGGTGTGTACTGTTTTCCATGTAGCTGCTCTACAGATTTCCAGTAGTGGAATTTCTCTTGAAGCTGCCACTGAAGCAGCTGTGCCCCTGGTGGAGTGTGCTCTCAGGCCCAGAGGTACCTGCTTACCCACCTTACTATAACAAAACTGTATACATGCTCCTATCCAGCGAGCACTTGTATATTTTGTTGCAGCTCTGCCCTTACCAACTTCAGCATATGTGAGTGTAACCCCTTGTTACCCGGGGTTACTAGAATCCCAGTAAGACCTAGTGATAGGCAGGGAAGGCAGCTTGTGAAACTCCAGTTAAATGGGTTTCACACTGTCTCACTCTGTTCTCAGTCTCAGCTGAGACTGAGAGATGACATCACCAATAGAACTGTCGCAGCTGCATAAGCCACATTGGAATCTGCAGCAGAGGGAGTGAGATAGAACGTTGGGAGTTTTCAAAGTCAGTTCCTGTTTACCTTCTGTGGGAGAAGGAAGTCAGTTCTCCTGCTTGCCTACCAGCAGGAAGGAAGGAAGTGTCTTTTATTTACCTTCTGTGTGAGAAGGTCAATGTCCAGTTTCAAGTGGTGGAGACCGCTGTCCAGGTTTCAGTGCCCCCCTCCCTCCGGGGGTGAGGAAGTAAAAGTATCCCTATGTAGATTCCAGGGGCAATCCCCTAATTTCTGCTAAAGGAAGAAAGCTGCCTTTTACAGTTTCTTTTTGGTCTTAAAAGTAGAAGGCATTGTACTTCGCCTGTGGGGCACCTGCAATGAAAGGGTGAGTTTGCTCTAATTTGAGAGGGCAAAAATGTGTTTCTTCAGTTTGGAAAATGTGAAGAAAGCTGGGATTTGAACTACTATTTGGGAAGCCTATAGTACTAGGACAAACAAATGGAGTAGTGTCAAAATCTAAAGTCTGTGTGAATTCAAGTAATGTGTAGAGGGAGTGCTACAGTCCATCCACAGTTTAATCTACAATTTCGAAGTTTCAGTTTCACCAGAGAAATGGCCGGGTGTGGGCTGTGGGAGCTGGAGGTGGGCAAACCCCCCATCTTTAGTAACCAGGTCCACCTCTACGGGTTTCTGCTGTGATTGCTACTTGCCTCATGCACCTGGCCAGTGATGAGGTAGGTACCCAGATGTGGGTCGCAACTTGGGAAAATCTCTCTAGGAGTCGCAGACTCTAAGTGGTGTGGGGAGCCACAACTTGGGAAAAGAATTCTCCTTGTGAGATGGGAGTCAGAAGAAAGTAAGAGGAAATCTCTCTAGGAGTCGCAGACTCTAAGTGGTGTGGGGAGCCACAACAAGTAAAATGGGTTCATTCTTTAAATGGACCGTCAGTCAAGTGGCCGGCAGGGGAGCCGGGCCAGTCGGGCTGTGTATCCAAAGGCATGCAAGTCCAGGCTGTGTGCCTGGTGGGTCCAAAGCCTGAAATTAGTAGAAATGGGTTCATTCTTTAAGTGGACCGCCTGGTAGTCTCTAATCTGCATTATCAGTAACGTGCGCCTTGGGGTCCATCTATGCTTTGTTGTGTTCAGCTAGTTATGAATAAAGCCACACTGAAAAATCCCAATCCTGGTTCTGGACATTACAGTTATTGCTTCCTGTAGTCGGATTTACTTTGGTGCCCCTGTGCAGAGTAGCCAAACCTAGGTCCCCTTGTGCCAGGTAATCTCATCGTCCCCGAACCCAGGTCCCCACCAGGTATTGCTGCCAGCGCCAACAGCTTGCCACCTGTCATTTTAGTAAAAAAACAGGGGTGAGGGGTAACAAAAATGGAGGCACCGGTTTGGATTTGTTCAGGAAGGAAGGTGCTTGGGCGAGGAGGCTAGCGTTTTGGCTATCTGGCAGTGGGTAGCCCAAAAAAGCTGAAGCAATTTCCCTAGTGTGTTGCTGTGTGCTGTGAATCTTGTGCTGCTGTTTAAAAAATGCCAACTGTTTACCAAGGAGGTGTAAAGCCAAAGAGTGTGCCCTTGTCCTGCATCATCAAAATTGTTTACAGCATTTTTGTCAGCGTTTAAAGTGAATTCTGTGAGGAAAAGTGTGGAAAACTAGGGGTAGCAACAGAGAAATTGTGCCCTGGACGTTTAAAATGCTTTTAAAAATGAATTCTGTGAGAAAAAGTGTGGACAACTAGGGGTAGCAACAGAGAAATTGTGCCCTGGACGTTTAAAATGCTTTTAAAAATGAATTCTTTGAGGAAAAGTGTGGAAAACTAGGGGTAGCAACAGAGAAATTATGCCCTGGACGTTTGAAATGCTTTTGGAATGAATTATGTAAAGGAAAGTGTGGAAAACTAGTGGTAACAACAGAGAAATTATGCCCTTGACATTGGAAATGCTTTCTGTGTAACTGAAGAGACTGCAGAGTTAATGGCAATGTTACATGGTTAAAATGGGCTCCTGCCATGGAGTCAGTTGGAAAAAAAAAAAAGTGTGCATTTTACAGTTTAAATTTGCCTGCTCAACGATCGCCGTGAGGAGAGGAGCCCTCGCGAGGAAGAAGAGGCTCATTTGCATGGCGTCGTGTGGTTGGTCAGATTGCCATTAGTCCCGCCCCTCAGCCAGCTCTTCTGAGACTGCCCCAGCATTCGAGAGGGAGACAGAGTATAGTGCGTGTACTGGCAGTGGAGGAGCGTCGCGAAGTATTCAAAGCGCTGTAAACAGCAAAAAATTTACTTTTGAGTTTAAAATTGGGCTCAACCCGCAAATCGATCATGGAAATAGCGAGTTTGGTGTTGAAAATGACGATTGATGAGACTGCCCGCCCGTTTGTGTTCCAAGGCCTTAAAAAACTGGCTGCAGGCCGTTTCACCCCATCGCAGCAAATTGCTACTGATAACAGTAAGTAAATGTCCCAAAAAACTGCTCAAACAGTGATTTTCAGTAATGCCATATAAAATGTGTGTGCAGTAGTGTAGTCACTTTGCAAGTAACGACTGTGTGAAGTCCTGCCAGCAAGTGCAAGTCTGTAAAGCCATTGAATGTGTGCATGGAAATAAAATAGCCTCAGTTTAAAGTTTGCAGCCAGAGAGAGACTGTGGGTTGTAGCAAAATGCAACACTAGCAAAAGCAGGCAATCCTGTGCTGAAACCTGAAGCTTTTAGAGGGACTGTGAATTAAGTAAATGTTACCAGCTTGTAAAAAGTCCAAGGAAAATCCTGTAAATGTGTGTTTAAAGCCAGATCAGAGCAAGTTCTGCAGTTTGAGTAAAAGTTATCAGTAGCTGGTGTACATCGGGTGCGCAGTGGCTTGACCCAGATTCTAAATGTTGATGCACAGGAGTGCTGCACGCATTACAGGGTGGGGTAGTAAAAGTAAAACACCAGCAGAGGAGCCATTTTAAAGCTACAGAGTGTGTTCATGAAAGTGGGACTTTCAGTTACAGTGAACTTTTGTTTATTTTTCTGCAGTTATGGCCTCAGGACCAGCTCGTTACCCGGATCATGCCCGGGTTGCAGTAACAGCAGCAGTAAATAGACTAAGAGATATTAAAAAGTGGTGCTATGGAGGGCAACTGCCTCCTGATGTGGCAATTCCTAATTATCTAGTGCGTGTATGCCAAATATGCTTGAGTGCTGGAAGGGATGTCTTCATGATTCCTCACTATGCTGGATGCCTTCAAAAATATGGCTTGTATAAAGCGCCTCCAATTCATTTGGCTCCCACATGGACAAAAATTCAGGAAACTGCAGTTGGCAGCACATAGCACCAGGCGGAGCCTGTGGAGGAAGGTCCTTCGGGGGAGTGTGGCACAAAGCTAGAGGGTGCAGAATTAGAGACTGAGCCTGAGGTTGAAGTTTTGGATGCTGGATCTCAGAAAGAAAGTTCGGATAAAGCATCAATAGACCCCTGGGTGGGGGGGCCTAGCCCAAGTCTCTTAGGTGAAGATGAGATGCGAGAGGCCTTTGAATGGGAGGTGACGACCTCCGTGCCTAGTGATGAATGGATAGTCTCAGGGGTGAGAACAACTGCTCACTCCCGGGCTCAGATCCTCAGTGAAGAGGAAGATGAGGGGAAACCTATGTGGCCTTGTGAAAAAGGAACGGATATACAGCCTCAAGATCTTGCCTCGTAGGAATGTGTTAAAGAAGGTGGTGATGCCACTGCCCTGGCTTTACAAGAGGAAGAAGTCAGGGATCCATTTTTAATTTCTTTGAGAATGCGAAGCTGGCAGAACCAGGACTGGCCACCCCCAAGCCAGGCCAGCGGTCTCAGATTGACCAAAGCAAGTAAAGAGGAGAGACTGGTTCGTAGAAAGGCGAATGAGATCTATGGTATGACCTTTTCTACCTTTCCTCGGAGAGTCTGGGAGGAGATTGAGGCCTGCAGGAAATCCTGGATCTGGGATGAAGCCATGAAAAATGTGCATCCTGGGGCCAACCAGCATGTAAAGAATAAACTGTTCCACAAAAAGTATACGCGGTGGAAGAGAGGCAGGACACTGTTTATGGACAGAGTGAGAATAGTGGACGGAGAGGGATGAAATCTCCCACTGTGTGAGTTATGTGCGCCCAGAAGGGTAATAATTCAAGCCCTGACCCGGTACTATTGGCCTCAGTGCAGGACCTCCCAGCAATTAAGCCTGTGCCTACAAAATGGAGAGCCGAGCAGTGGTAGTCAATACTGCCACACCAGACTGTGAAGTGCCCTTATTGATCCGCCAATATGAATAACCAAGGACTCAGGTGCTCCACATTCATCAGTCTACAGTGTACTGTCCTGTTCAGCAACCATCTACTGGCCCACCAAATGACTTCAGATCCAGAGAGGACACCAGCCCAGCTGTTTCCTGTTCATCGCCTGGTAATCGGATGACGTCTGACCAGCTGTTTTTCTTTTTGTTTCGGTTCTAAGGTTCCGTCTCCATTGATGACATCAGCCCAGCTGTTTCCAGATATGCCCTCCTGTGGTTCCCAGAAGATGTCCACCCAGCTGTATCAGAAGAAATGCTACCAGGGAGAGTCTTCGGCTGCGGACCAGGTTCATGCAGATTCTTGTACTACAAATGGCTGGTAAGTCCGAAACTTTTCTATCTTTATGACATTGCAGTACACACCCTACACTACAGACTTCAAAAATGTGTGAACTGTCAGCAAAGACTCTCCCCTTCGGGACTTTGGCCTTTTAGAACTGTGCTTCACGGGCTCCGGCCCAGGAGAGACTCTTTATTGGACTAGCCTTCGGGCCTTGTGGTCACTAGTTGGGACTTTTAGGGCACTCCATCCCCCCAAATGTGTATTGTAAATAATGTCATTATTGTACTCTAATGTAAATACTGTTTTTCTACCTTTTTCTAAAAATTCTTTTTAGGATTGTTCAGTGTTTTTGTATGGTAGGGTTTAGGTAGACTGTGTATGCAGATTAGGAGTGTGTTTTGTTTTGTCTTTTTCTTACAGGTGTTCCTGGGAAGACAGAAGAGAAGACAAGAAGAGGAGGAGGGGCTCATCGGAGTTCCTCGTCAGTGCTTTATTGTGTAGAATTTAAAGTACTATGTTGTTATTGTTATGGTTGTTGCTGTATTAACCCTTTTCCTTCCACAGGTGTGGTTGTGGGGGTAGGGAGGAGGCAGTAATTGGTATTTTAATGGTGTGGTTGCAGGTTGCCCAAGGTCAGGGAGGTCCCCGGGTTTTGTTTTTGTTTTGGAATATTATGTTAGAGGCAGATAGGTTTTCCCTAGAGGGTTAGGAGGGATAGACAGGCTGTGGTCCTGAGTGGCCATAGGGACTGCAGTACTGATCTATCAGGGCTATGCTCTGGATAGTTCTACCAGAGCCACTAGGTGTCCATAGTAAGTGGATAGTGTAGAGGCTGATATGTCAGCTACAGGCCTCTGGGCCCTTAGTGTTGCCTGCCTGTGCTTGCACATGGTGAGGGGGGCCTGATCACCCCCTCCTTGGAGTAGCATAGGGTGGGTATGGCCTAAGGTCGGGTGCATAATGACTGGGGACAGTCATTTTCCTGGTAAAGTGTGTAACCCCTTGTTATCCGGGGTTACTAGAATCCCAGTAAGACCTAGTGGTAGGCAGGGAAGGCAGCTTGTGAAACTCCAGTTAAATGGGTTTCACACTGTCTCACTCTGTTCTCAGTCTCAGCTGAGACTGAGAGATGACATCACCAATAGAACTGTCGCAGCTGCATAAGCCACATTGGAATCTGCAGCAGGGGGAGTGAGATAGAATGTTGGGAGTTTTCAAAGTCATTTCCTGTTTACCTTCTGTGGGAGAAGGAAGTCAGTTCTCCTGCTTGCCTGCCAGCAAGAAGGAAGGAAGTGTCTTTTGTTTACCTTCTGTGTGAGAAGGTCAGTGTCCAGTTTCAAGTGGTGGAGACCGCTGTCCAGGTTTCAGTGCCCCCCTACCTCCGGGGGGGAGGAAGTAAAAGTATCCCTATGTAGATTCCAGGGGCAATCCCCTAATTTCTGCTAAAGGAAGAAAGCTGCCTTTTACAGTTTCTTTTTGGTCTTAAAAGTAGAAGGAGTTGTACTTCACCTGTGGGGCACCTGCAACGAAAGGGTGAGTTTGCTCTAATTTGAGAGAGCAAAAATGTGTTTCTTCAGTTTGAAAACTGTGAAGAAAGCTGTGATTTGAACTACTATTTGGGAGGCCTATAGTACTAGGACAAACAAATGGAGTAGTGTCAAAATCTAAAGTCTGTGTGAATTCAAGTAATGTGTAGAGGGAGTGCTACAGTCCATCCACCATTTAATCTACAATTCCGAAGTTTCAGTTTCTCCAGAGAAATGGCTGGGTATGGGCTGTGGGAGCTGGAGGTGAGCAAACCCCCCATCTTTAGTAACCAGGTCCACCTCTACGGGTTTCTGCTGTGATTGCTACTTGCCTCATGCACCTGGCCAGTGATGAGGTAGGTACCCAGACGTGGGTCGCAACTTGGGAAAATCTCTCTAGGAGTCACAGACTCTAAGTGGTGTGGGGAGCCACAACTTGGGAAAAGAATTCTACTTGTGAGATAGGAGTCAGAAGAAAGTAAGAAGGAAATCTCTCTAGGAGTCGCAGACTCTAAGTGGTGTGGGGGAGCCACAACAAGTAAAATGGGTTCATTCTTTAAATGGACCGTCAGTCAAGTGGCCGGCAGAGGAGCCGGACCAGTCGGGCTGTGTATCCAAAGCACATGCAAGTCCGGGCTGTGTGCCTGGTGGGTCCAGAGCCTGAAATTAGTAGAAATGGGTTCATTCTTTAAGTGGACCACCTGGTAGTCTCTAATCTGCATTATCAGTAAACGTAGCGCCTTGGGGGTCCATCTATGCTTTGTTGTGTTCAGCTAGTTATGAATAAAGCCACACTGAAAAATCCCAATCCTGGTTCTGGACATTACAGTTATTGCTTCCTGTAGTCGGATTTACTTTGGTGCCCCTGTGCAGAGTAGCCAAACCTAGGTCCCCTTGTGCCAGGTAACCTCATCCTCCCCGAACCCAGGTCCCCACCAGGTATTGCTGCTAACACCAACAGCATGCCACCTGTCATTTTAGTAAAAAGGCAGGGGTGAGGGGTAACATGAGAAAGGGCTGTAATTGACTTGTCCGGTAGGACTTGGTTCTGTCAATGTAGTGGCTAAGTGACCTTTTGACATCAAGGGAATGGAGTCTACTTTCTGGAGAACTGGAGTTGTCTGTAAAGAAGACAGGTAGAGTGAGAGACTGATTCAAGTGAAGATCAGATACCACCTTGGGAAAGAATTTTCTATTAGTCCAAAGGACCACCCTGTCCCTGTGGAATGAGATGTAGTGCACATCTGTGCACAGGGCTTGTAATTCACTGATCCTTCTGGCTGAAGTAATGGCAACCAGGAAAACAGTTTTCCAAGTGACATATTTCAAATCTGCCGTTGCCATAGGTTCGAATGGTGCATCCATGAGTTTAGCAATGCAAACATTTAGATTCCAGGCCAGAACTGGTTCCCTTAGGGGAGGGTGTAGAAGATTAAGGCCTTTAAAATATATTCTAAATACTGGATGAGAGGTCACAGACCTCTCCTTACCAACTGACAGGTAAGCAGAGACTGAAGCTAAGTGGACCTTGAGGGTGGAAGGCTTCAGACCTAAGGAATGTAAATGTGTAAGGTAATCTAGAAGAATAGCCAAAACAGCCCTGAAAGGGCTCACACCCTTACCTGTACACCATATAGTAAATCTTTTCCACTTAGAGGAATATGTTTTCTTAGTAGAAGGCTTCCTGGAGCCCCTAAGCACTGTCAGCACCTTCTCTGTTAGGTTTAGGTTAGCAAATTCTAAGTCCTCAAGAGCCATGCCTTGAGCCTCAGTGATTTGAGGTTGGGGTACAGGATCCTGCCCCGGGAGGAGATTAACAGGTTGTGCCTCCTGGGCAGGTGGATTGGGGAAACCACTGAGAGACAGTAGGAGAGAGTACTAGTGCTGTCTCGCCCAATCCGGAGCAACCAGTATCATTTTTGTTGGTTGGGACCTCAATTTCAGTAGAGTCCTGAAGATCAAAGGGGAGGGAATGCATACAGGAACTTCCCTGTCCAATCCAGGGCCATGGCGTCCAGGGGAAATGTACCCTTAGAGAAGGCCTGCAACAGTACATTGGGAATTGGTGGTTTTCTGCAGAGGCAAAGAGATCCACCTCTGGAATGCCCCATTTCCTGAAAATTTTACTGGGTACCTGGGTATTCAGGCACCACTCATGGTGGTCTATATTTATCCTGCTTAGAGAGTCTGCCAGCACATTGTCTTTCCCTGGAAGGTGTATGGCTGACAGGGATACTCCCATAGAATATATCAGGGACCACAGTCTCATTGCTTCTGTGCACAGCAGATCTGACCTGGTACCTCCTTGCTTCTTAATATAATACATGGTTGTGGTGTTGTCTGTTCTGACTTGCACCACCTTGTTTTGTAGGTAAGGAGCAAATGTTTTTAGAGCCAGGTAAAGAGCCCTCAGCTCCAAGAGATTTATGTGCAAGAGAGACTCTTAGGGGAACCATGTGCCACTTGCTGTGTGTTCTAACATGTGTGCCCCCCAACCTAGCAGGGAGGCATCTGTTGTGAGGATTACTGGGGGTTGTTCCCGTATAAAAAGGTACACCTACCCTGAGGTTGTGCTCGTCCAGCCACCATTGTAAAGCCTGGACTAAGCTTTTTGTGACTGGAACCAGTTTGGACATAGGATCCGTCCTTTGAGACCAATACTGTCTGAGATGGAACTGAATATCTCTCATTTGAAACCTGGAGCCCATTACCACTGCAGTGGCAGATGCCATGTGGCCCAGTAGCCTGAGAAATTCTCTGGTTGATCTGGGTCTCCCAGACACAAAGGATTTTGCAATCTGCAGAATGCTTGCCACCCTGTCTTGTGGCAGGAGGGCTCTGCCCTGTCTGGTGTTTAGTTCTGCTCCAATAAACTCCAGCACCTGAACTGGTACCGGCTGAGATTTCTCGTTTATCAGAAATCCCAGGGACTCCAGAGTAGATTTTGCTAGTGCCAATGACTGCACTGCATGCTGAACAGACTGTCCTACTATTAACCAGTCGTCCAGGTAGGTAAAGACTGTTACACCTTGTTTTCTCAGAAACTCTACCACCACTGACAGGCACTTTGTAAAAAACCCTTGGTGCCGAAGTTAGTCCAAAAGGGGAGAGCTGCAAACTGGTAGTGGCCTAAAGCCAGTCTGGATCTCAAGAATTTTCTGTGAGATGGTCTGATGTGAATGTGAAAATAAGCATCCTTTAGATCTAGGGAGGCTAGCCAGTCTCCCTTTTGCAATGAGGGAATGATTATTGCAAGAGTGACAATTTTGAACCTTGGTTTCAAGACGTCCTTGTTCAGAAGTCTTAGATCCAAAATAGGTCGCCAATCCCCATTTTTCTTCCTTATGAGAAAGTACCTGGAATAAAAACCTTTTCCCCTGCTTGTTAGAGGAACTACCTCTACTGCTTTGATTGCTAGCAGATGCTTTACCTCTGCCTGCAGCAGAATTCAGTCTGCAGCTGTTGTTGGAGAAAAGGTTCTTGTTCTCAGCTTTGGAAATGATTTGAAACTGAGGGACAGGCCCTGGCTCACTACCTCCAAAACCCACTTGTCTGTGGTGATGGAATGCCAAGCATGACGGTATTGAGCCAGTCTGCTGCCTACTGGTGGTACTGCAATAGGGGATGCGACCTGCACTAGCCCATCAGAGGTTCTGTGCAGGCTGTGCCTGAACCTGTAATGCAGGAGCCACTCTTCTCATGGCTCTCCTGCCCCTTCCTCTAAAATAACCTCTGGTCTGCTGCTGAGGCTGAGAGGCATGAGCCTGAAAGAAGGGTTTGGGGTAAAAACCCCTACCTCTACCTCCCCTACTCTGGGGTCTATAAGAGGTGGAGGGCCTATCCTCTCCGATAGGTGGATTTATATTCCTCCACCTTCTTCATGTATGCCTCTGTTTTATCCCCAAACAACGAATTGTTCTCTAGGGGGAAATCCATTGCTTTGGCCTGGGTGTCTAAAGTCAGGTTGGTGGCTCTAAGCCACGCAAACCTCCAGAGTGAAACAGACAAAGCCATTAACCTGGATGCAGTATCACTGGCATCTACTGCCATATGAAATTGGTACTTGGTAGCATCAAGTGCAGCCCTTGCAGTATCCTGTAAGTCTACAGCCACTTCACATAGGACCTGATCAGCCAAAGCTAGAAAAGTGTTCCATAGAGCTTTTTGGTACTGCGCTGAATATGCTATGTAACTGGCTTGCCTAACTAACAGAGAGGCAGCCATGTACCCTTTATTTCTCATAGCATCCATTTTTTGTGAATCTTTGTCTGGTGGATGGGTAGCCAAGGGGATCCTGGCCTTGTCACAGGCAGCAGCTTCTACTACTCCCTCAGGATCAGGATGAGTAAACAGAAAATCAACTGTAGTTCTGTCCAGCTGATATTTCTTGTCAGCTTTCTTATCCACACCAGGGATAGAGGTTGGATTTTTAAAAATCTGCACTGCAGCCTTTTTTTTGTTTATTTATGCATGGGCAGAAGCAGACATTTTGTTGGGGTTAACCCCATCATCTCCAGAAAATCTGTCTCCTCTATATCCTCTTCTGTTTCCTGAAAAAGAAGGTTTAGGGTTTCCACCATGCTCTTAACAAAAGCATAGTGGGAGGAGTATTCCTCAGGACCCCTAGGAGGGGACCCAAATTATTGCTCAGTGGAGACCTCTGGATCTATAGGTTCCCCTTGCAAGTCATCCTCCTCCTCCTCCTCAAACACTTGCAGCAGGTCTTGCCATGCTGGGACCATAGGAGGAACAGGTGCAGTCAGTGTAGGAACCGGGATTGCACCTTGTAGGGCTTGTAGCACTTGAAGTGCCTTAGCAATGTCCTCAGCCGAGGGCATAATATGCTTGTCTGCTAGGAGCTCCTTAGCCTTCTTGGCCGGAGGTGCAGCGACATGTTTTTCTTTACACTTTTTCTTTAATGGAACAGGTTCAGAGCCTGTTTCCAAAGCCCTTTTTGTTTTACCTTGTTCAGATTTATCTGAATACGTGTCAGGATCCTTGGCTTTACCTCCATCCTTTTTATGGGAAGAGGAAGAAGCAGAATTATCCATACCAGCAGCAGAAGCAGAAGCCATATCTTCTAAAATTTTTGACCTTTTCTTTAATGTTTTAGGGCAAAGGTCTTACATATCAGAATTGGCAAATATTGACTTATGCCCAAACAAGAAATACAGAGAGTGTCTATCTGCTTTTGCTATAAGCTGCCCACGAGACTCACAACATTTAAAACCCGTGGGTCCTGTACATTTTTTAAGTTTATCTAAATGGACCTCTGACATTGATAGACAAAAATATTACTTACAATAAACCATTATTTAAAGCACCTCAGAACCGGAGGATCTTTAAAACAACAACCGCTAGTAGTTCTGGAACCAATCGCTATTCGGTTCCTGAATGAAAAGGGAACTGATAAATACAGTAATTTAACAAAAAAGAAAGCGTTCAAGGAACCGATCGCTAAATATATAAAATAAAGAAAACTGAGGTAAAAACCTCCAAAACAGACGCAGAACCCTCGGTTCCAAGGAACCATGAGGGAACCGCGAATAGAGACAAAAAACTACTATAATAATGCTAAACTATACTAAACCATGTTTCTAAGGCAGCAATTTTAAATTTAAAGTAAAATGAGTACTTATCCACAGATAAACTTTATTCTGAAGACAGTGCAAGGAGAGCTCTCCGGTACATCCTTACTTGGCAGGTGGAGTAAAGAATCTGAAGCACTCATAGTGCAGCAGTTGCTAGGGCAGCAGTTTGAAAGTGGCATGAGCCACTTGAGAATTCCATAATTTGCATAAAATTCCATTTCTCCGGGCAGTTCAACACAGGAGGCTGACTGCATTAAGTTTAATCATAATGAGTGATTCCTGGGGTTAGAAACATTTTTATTTAAACAAGCATTTCTAACTAGTCAGATCTAATTATTAAACATTTATTGAAATTGTATTTATATTTATATTATGTATTTTATGTAATTTATTTTTCTTTCTTTTGGATGGTCTTGCTCACTTGTGAAGTGGCCTGGGTCAAAATAACAAGAAGCACTATATTAAATAAAGTTGATTTGATTTGAAATAAGGCTGCTCACATGAGAGCATGTAGCTCTGAAATCCTTCAAGCAAAAGTCATAGCTACTAAAAAAGAACAGTTACGTAAGAACTTAACGTAACAGCAGATCTTCGAGGGGATCTAAATCATCAAGTCACACCACAGGAACTTCACTGTCGGTGAAGCAGAATCCACATGAAAGATTATCAGCAGTAGTACTGGGGCGGCCCACGCCGACGACACCAACCCTATAAAGGTGTGAGTAGCTCAGTTCTTTCCCCCAAAGACTAAGGAAGCACATCCATGAAATGGGGGACCAGGGAGGATAGAGAGGTGCCCAGGACATAACACAAGGCTTGGTGCACCAGATAACCAGTTCTGAGAGGAGAAACACCCATAAAAGGAGGATGGTGGGAGGGAAGGCAGACCTGATGACTGAGATCCCCTCGAAGATCTACTGTTACAGTTGAGATGCTTGGCCAGCTGGTTATGATTGTTGTATGATATTTGTAATATAAAAATATAGTATGTGATTGTCTCACATAAGACATCCTGGGCTTCCATGGGTGCCACCACCCCCTCCCCCAAGGTTTCAGTGAAGCTACGGGGATATATTACACTGACCAGGAGATCTCTATAATGTAATTAACTTCCTTGAGAAATTGCATTTTGTGGCCTTTTTTATGACATGTTGCTGCTTTGAAGTTGGGAAGCTAAATATACATTTTATTACAGGACAGGACACAATTTAGCCGATTCCTGTTGGCTATATCGCACTTAGGTGATGGATTGCAGGGCTGTAAACCTTAAATGGAACTGGGGAATCAAAGACTCATAATTTGGGAAATGAGTTTTTGCTGATGTCACCTTATTTAATATACCTCCTGATACAACATCATGTTTGTATTTTTTATATTCTAAAAGGAGGAGCTAGATGACTCACCAAGGAGGTGGGGAGATGGGGTTGAAATGTATCCTTGTTACTGGGGAATCTGACATATTATTTTGGGACTCAAAGACACAGCTCTCTGATTTAACTTAGGCACTTACAGAGGTAATAATACATTAGACAGAAAAGCTCTAACTGTATGTTGGTAGGAGTTTGTTCTGTAGTTTTCCTTGTTTTTCTTTTATGTGATTGTGATGCTCTTCGATATATTGTTCTGTGTTTACATTTTTCATATTTTTATCATCTTTTAGTAAAATCTTTATTTGAAAGATACTGCCTGGGTGTGTCTTCCAAGTTCTTTTTGCAAGTGATGTATACGTGGTTAAGTTTGACAGCTGTTCTGAAGGGCTTGATGGTGTTACCAAACTGGGAAAAGGTAAGAATATACCTAAGGTCTCTTACAGAGTTTTGGAAGCTTGGCTTGGTGCACCTGGTGAAAGATTGCACAGCAAATCCCCGAAGAGGGTACATATCTGAGCCTGTATATTGGGTACACTAGCATAAGGTTCACAGTTTGAATCCCCCCCCCAGAACTTGAGACTAAAGGTGATTCGGACCCAAAAGCAGACAGGAGGGTTACCCTGTCTGTTACCTGTTCACACTATTGCGCTCTGAGGCAGGCACTGTGGGAGTAGAGGGCCTGACCTGCTCAGTGCATTTGTGACAGATTTGGTTAGCAGCGGTGTAATAAAATTTGGTAACACAAGCTTTAACTGTTCAGTGTGTCAGCTTAATACTGTACAGCTCACTTGCAAAATAGGGCAGTGATTTATTTTTTTAAAAAGAAAACAGAACTATAACATTTTGCTTACATTCAAGTTCCTACCTGTTTTATTTATTTTTTTCAAAGTGCAAGTTAAGGGTAGCCGTAGTTAGGGAAGTAGATGGCTTCAAACTACAGTGGGCACACTGCAGACTGCTTGTGGCAGTTGTGCCAGGACAAAGGAGTCCTGCATGAGGGGAGAGCCACGAAGCAGAACCTCATGGATGCCCTGATGGCAGAAGATGCCCAGAGCATCGTGTCACAGACTGTGACTGTAAAGGACCAAACCTTGGGTGTGGAGGGGCCAGCGGCCAGTGCAGTGTCCAGATCTGGTGAGGAGGGCAGCAGGGCCAGTGCAAGCGAAGGGCTGCAGCAGCAGGGGAAGGTCACCAGCATTCTGGAGCCAGAAGCAATCAGGCTGCAGATTGAGTTGTGCAGAATGGAGCTGGAGTTCCAGAGAGACGCTGAGTGAGAACGGTGAGAAGCGGAGCGAGATAAGCGAGCTGCAGAGGAGAAGAGGGAGCGAGAACAGCGAGAGGCGGACAGTGAAGAGCATGAGCGCCAGAGGCAACATGAACTGGAGAAGCTACGACTCCAACCACCAGCACCAGAGCAGGTAAGTGGCTTTAATTTAACTGGAACTACAGGACTGGGTTACAAACTGAATTCCAAACTGATAGCTGAATTTAAAGAGGGGGAGCATATGGATGCCTTTTTAAATTCCTTTGAAAAAGTTTGTATTCAGGCAAATATTCCTAGAGGGTCCTGGAGCTTCAAGCTGTCACTGCTACTTACCGGAAAGCTAGGGATGCATTGGGTCAAATGGACAATGAGGACAGTAATGATTACAACAAACTTAAAGCTGCACTTTTAAAAAAGTTTGATTTTAACTGCAGAAGCACACACAGCTAAATTTCGTAAGCTCAGGAGAAGCCCTGACATGAGCTATGAGGAGCTAGGCACAAAACAACGTCAGTGTTTAAAACATTGGTGGGAAGAAATTGAAGGAAAAACTGTAGATAAAATTGAAAATGCTATATTGTTAGAGCATTTTTGGGGGGCATGCTCAGCAGAGCTGAAAACCTGGCTGGAGGACCAGGATCCCAAAACAGTGCAGAGGCTGCTGAACTCTCAGACCACTATGCCAAGAGTAGACCTGCTGTGAGAGCGAATGGGGTGGGCGTGGCAGTGCAGAAAGGAAAACGCACACCTTCAGGGAAGCTAAAACCCTCACTGCCTCCACCAAAACCAGTTAGCCCCAGGTTTCAAAGAAAATATATCTCTGAGAAACTAAACAAATGTTGGATTTGTAAAGAAACTGGGCATATTGCCAGACCAGTGTCCCAAAAGGAACAGCAATACACAAAATGGGGCTAGGAAAGAAGTGGGTTGTTTGCGTGTCCCTGGAAGCATGTCTGCAAACATGAGGGAACACATGCACCCAGTCATGTTGAATGGTGTAAAGACACAAGGGTTAAGGGACACAGGGGCATCACTGGCACTGGTAAAAGGGGATCTGCTAGAGTCTGGTCAGCTTATACCCAATAAATTTGTAACTGTACAAGGGTTCACTGGTGAGGAGAAAACATTGCCACTTGCTAGTGTTCTCCTAGACTGGGGTGAAACAATGCAACAGGCGGCTGTAGCCAAAACTTTAGTAGTTGATGTCACCCTTGGCAACAATCTCAAACAGGGGATGGTGTGTGCAGTTACCCATAGCCAAGCAGCAAGGGAAAACTGTAGTTCCCTGGACCTCATAGAAGCCATTGTGGAAACCACTGGGAGGCTGGTTCTCCAGCCTGTGTCTTCTGATATGGAGACTAATGAAAAGGGGGTAGAAATTTCCCCAGTAGCAGTTAACCATACAGCTACAGAGGGTTACTCCGAAGGTGGGGTGACCCATTGTCAGAGGGTTAGGGATGACAGTGATCCTGAATGCCCTGACGCTAGTGCTAGGGACCCTAGTTTAGAGACTGAAGGGGACCTGTCCCATGCCTTCGGAAAGTGTAAGGAGTTTGCAGCTGTGCAGAAAAGTGACCCCAGTCTAGAGAAGCTGAGGGCTTGGGCAGACTCTAACGGAGCACAGAGAGGTGAAGGTAAACATAGGGTTTATTGGGAAAATGGACTGTTGTATACTCAGGCTGTAAAGACATAGGGAGGGGTGATAGGCAGGCAGCTTGTCGTTCAACAGGGGTACTGTGAGCAGTTGCTCAAGATTGCACACGATATTCCCCTTGTCTGGCCATCTGGGAATCACGTGCACTATGCAGCGGTTGGCCCAGAATTTCTATTGGCCCAACTTCCCCCAGCAGGTGAAGGAGTATTGCAGGTCTTGTCACCGGTGCCAAGAAATAGGGAAGGCAGGTAAGAAAACCCAAGCTGCCCTAATTCCATTGCCCATAGTGGAGGAGCCTTTCCAGAGGGGTGGGAATTGATACTGTGGGGCCTCTAAGTACCCCCAACTCCTCCGGGAAGAGGTTCATCCTGACTGTGGTGGATTATGCCACCTGGTATCCAGAGGCAGTCGCCCTATCCTCACTGAGTCTAGACAAAGTGGCAGATGCCTTACTTGGGATTTTCTCCCATGTTGGGTTTCCACAGGAGGTTATCACAGATTGAGGGAGTTCCTTCATGTTGGACCTGATGAAATGTTTGTGGGAGAAGTGTGGGGTGGTGCAGAGGCACACAACATCTTATCACTCGCAAGCCAATGGGTTTGTGGAAAGATTTAACAGTACCCTGAAGTCAATGCTCCAAACATTTGCTGAATAGCATGGGAGGGACTGGGAGAAATATCTTCCCCACCTGTTTTTTGCATACAGGGAGGTGCCCCAAGAGTCAACAGAGTTTTCCCCTTTTGAGCTCTTATATGGACACTGAATATGTGGGCCCCTAGACTTGATCCAGGAGGACTGGGAAGGCAAGCATGCCACTCAGGGAACTCCCATAGTGGATTATATCCTTAGGTTTAGGGAAAGGCTGAAGGAGCTTATGGGGACAGCCCAGAGCAACCTGACAGCTGCCCAACAGAAACAAAAAGTGTGGTATGACAGCAGAGCCAGAGCTCGCTCGTACATGGTGGGTCAGGAAGTCATGGTCCTTATTCCGGTCTGGAAAGACAAGCTGCAGGCTGAGTGGGCAGGACCGTACAACGTAGTTAGAAAGGTAAATGATGTGAACTATATCAGAGTTACCTGACAGAAGACACACAGAAAGAATGTACCATGTCAACATGATGAAGCCATATGCTAACAGGACTGCCATGGTGTTTGTAGTATGTAGTCCTGGGGAGGGGACGGATGAAGGAGACCCCATTCTGGACTTGCTGGAAGAAAGCAACCGGGAGTCCTCTGTGGAGGCAGTTAAATTGTCTCCCCAGCTGGCCCCAGACAAGATCCAGGAAGTAAGGGAGGTTTTAGCAGACTTTGCCCACTGTTTAACACCAAGCCTGGACTAACCCCCTTAGCAATGCACAATGTGGAGACAGGGACACAGACGCCCATACGGCAGACAGCATATCGTGTGTCAGAGGCTGTCCAAAAGGACATTAGGAGGGAGGTGGAGGAAATGCTGGATTTAGGGGTAATCCAGAGATCCCACAGCCCCTGGGCCTCACCCATAGTCTTTGTGCTCAAGTCAGATGGCTCTACTCATTTCTGTGTGGACTATCATGGACTGAATACAGTCACAAAATCTTACGCCCACCCGATGCCCCGGATGGACGAACTCCTGGACAAGTTGGGAGGGGCGAGATACCTTACGACTACTGACCTGACAAAGTGGTATTGGCAGGTAGAGTTAACTGACAGAGCTAGGGAAAGGTCAGCCTTCATCACTCTGATAGGCTTATTTGAATTTAAAGTAATGCCTTTCGAAATGAAGAACATCCCAGCCACTTTCCAAAGGTTGGTTAACCAGGTGTTAAATGGTGCTGAGGAGTACGCCGTGGCGTACCTGGGTGACATTACCATCTTTAGTGCCATCTGGAAGGAACACCTGTCCCACCTTAGGGAAGTGCTGAGCAGGATACTGAGGGCCGGGCTCACTGTCAAAGCTGAGAATTGCCAGGTGGCCATGGCTGAAGCGGCATACCTTGGGCATGTTGTAGGCCAGGGACAGCTCCATCCTAACCAAGTAAAAGTAGAGGTGATCAAGGCATGGCCCAGACCAGAAACGCAGAAGCAGGTCAGGAGTTTTCTATTGACAGCAGGGTACTATAGGAAATATGTACCCAATTACAGTGTCCTGGCTGCTCCCCTATCTGACGTGGTAAAGAAGAAGATGCCTAAGAAAAATTACCTGGAAACCAGCCTGTGAAAAAGCCTTTACCAGACTGAATGAGGCACTGTGCAGTGCTCCTGTATTGACAAGTCCTGACTATAGCAGACCCTTTATAGTCCAGACTGACACCTCAGATGTGGGTATTGGGGCAGTACTGAGTCAGACATCCAACCAAGGGAAAGATCAGCCTGTAGTGTACCCGAGTAAAAAGTTACTTCCCAGGGACAAGGCTTACTCTACTGTGGAAAAAGAGCATCTTGCCATAGTGTGGGCCCTTAAGAAGTTACAGCCATGCTTATATGGGCAGCATTTTGAGGTACAAACTGACCACAACCCCCTGGTTTGGCTGACACAAATGGGAAAAACTAATAGTAGACTATTAAGATGGAGTCTTGCCTTGTAAGGGTATGACATGATCTTACATAGGGCTGGAGCGACCAATGAGAACACAGATGGCCTGTCGCATCTATATGAGGAGTGAATTGACTTGGGAAGCTCATCCCATGCAAGGATAGAGCCCACAGACTCAGTCTAGGCAGGGAGGATTGTGATGTTTGGCCAGCTGGTTATGATTGCTGAATGATATTTATAACATAAAAATATAGTATATGATTGTCTCACATAAGACATCCTGGGCTTCCATGGGTGGTGCGCCCCCCTCCCCCAGGTTTCAGTGAAGCTACAGAATATATTACACTGACCAGGAGATCTCTGTAATGTAATTAACTTCTTTGAGAAATTGCATTTTATGGCCTTTTTTATGACCTGTTGCTGCTTTGAAGTTGGGAAGCTAAATATGCATTTTATTACAGGACAGGACACAATTTAGCTGATTCCTGTTGGCTATATCACACTTAGGTGATGGACTGCAGGGTTTTAAACCTCAAAAGGAACTGGGAGATCAAAGACTCATAATTTGGGAACTGAGTTTTTGCTGATGTCACCTTATTTAATATACCTCCTGATATGACATCATGTTTGTATTTTTTTATATATTCTAAAAGGAGGAGCTAGATGACTCACCAAGGAGGTGGGGAGATGGGGTTGAAATGTATCCTTGTTACTGGGGAATCTGACATATTATTTTGGGACTCAAAGACACAGCTCTCTGATTTAACTTAGGCACTTACAGAGGAAATAATACATTAGATAGAAAAGATCTAACTGTATGTTGGTAGGAGTTTGTTCTGTAGTTTCCTTTGTTTTTCTTTTATGTGATTGTGATGCTCTTTGATATATTGTTCTGTGTTTACATTTTTCATATTTTTATCATCTTTTAGTAAAATCTTTATTTGAAAGATACTGCCTGGGTGTGTCTTCCAAGTTCTTTTTGCATGTGATGTATACGTGGCTAAGTTTGACAGCTGTTCTGAAGGGCTTGATGGTGTTACCAAACTGGGAAACAGTAAGAATATACCTAACGTCTCTTATAGAGTTTTAAGGGTTCATTTTGGAAGCATGGCTTGGTGCCCCCTGGTGAAAGACTGTACTGCAAATCCCAGAAAAGGGTACGTATCTGAGTCTGTACATTGGGTACGCTAGCATAAGGTTCGTAGTTTGAATCCCCCCCCAGAACTTGAGACTAAAGGTGATTAAGGACCCAAAAGCAGAAAGGAGGGTTACCCTGTCTGTTACCTGTTCAGACTATTGCGCTCTGAGTTTCGCACTGTGGGAGCAGAGGGCCTGAGCTGCTGAGTGCGTTTGTTACAACAGTAAGTTCTTACAACTGTTTCATCTTTTTCATGGGGTATCTCAGTCAGGTTACACTGCAGGAATGAGTCTGAAGCAGTTACAGATGCAACAGAACAGTCTGGGAAGAAGGTCAGCCAAAGCTTAGGACAAGAGGACCTGCAGGACAGCCCTGACAAAACCTGCATGGGCTCTAGCAGCAATGTCCAGACTGCAGTGCTTGGTGAAAGTATGGACTGTACTCCAGGTGGCAGCCACACAAATTTAAGCAGCTGACCCCCCCCCCTTTGAAACAGGCCACAGAGGTAGCCATGGTCCTTGTGGAATGGGCTTTCACCACCCTTGACAACTTTTTGCCATGCTTGTAACAGAACACAATCCAATGTGCCAACCATCTGGGCAAACATTGTTTAAAAACCTGAATGCCCTCTCTAGCTGGGGCAAAAGAAACAAAAAGCTGCTTTGACTTTCTGCATTCCTTAGTTCGGAGTAGATAATACTTCAAAATTATGTGCACGTCAAGGAGAATAAATTGGTAGGTGGATAGACTGGTTCAGGATAAACTCAGACACCACCTTTGGGAGAAAAAACAGGTTACTCACCTGTAACAGTAGTTCTAGGAGTAGTTTATGATGTTCAGCCACACTTTTGGCAGTGTTCTTTTCCCCTTTAAGGATTGCTGGAACATCTTCAAGCTGGCTCCTCCCACCCACCCAGGTGGTAACTCCCTCTACACCACCCCGTGACATCAGATCCTGCCTGCTGCAAGCAAAATCAGTGTGCTACTTGCCAGGGGAAGTCGGGTGGGTCTGTGGTGATGTACATCATATACCACTTCTAGAACTACTGTTACAGGTGAGTAATCTGTTTTTCTAGGGATGTGGATATGATGTTCAATCAACACTTCTGGCAGACTCCTAGCAGGTCTCTGGGAGGAGGGAAGGCAAGGCACATACTCCCCACTTAGGGAAGAGAGATTGGAGAACTGGGGCCCCAAAACCAGCATCCCGGTGTGACTCAAGGTCGATGTGGTAGTGGGAAATAAAGGTGTGTGCTGACTTCCAGGCAGCAGCCCTGCAGATTTCCTATATAGGGACGTCCCTGGAAGCAGCCACCAAGGCAGCGTTATGATGGGTGAAATGAACCCTTAGCCCTATGGGAGGCTCCCTACCCGCCAGCCTACAGCAGAGGTCAATGCAGGATATAATCCACCTTAGTTGCCAGTCTGCCAGGTGTGCCCTCAGCGTAAGTGAAATAGCTGGCGAACCTCTTCTAGAACTTCAACCGTGCACTCATAACTGGCTAGCGCTCGGCGCAGGTCTAGTGTATGGAGCCTGTGCTCGGCCTCTGAGGTGTGGTTGGTGAAGTACACTGGCAGATTAATCAACTGGTTAAGGTGAAAATCCACCACAACCTTGTCCCTGTGGAAGACCAGGTAAGGAGACTCCACTGAGAGTGCCTGGAATTCACTGATCCTTCTGGTTGATGTGATAGCCACCAGGAAGGTGGTCGTCCATGAGAGATGTGACATCTCACATCTGTGCATCAGACTGAATGGCTTGCCCATGAGCTTTGCTAACACCAGCACAAGTCCCAAGATGGTGGTGGTTCATACACCAGAGAGGAAATGTGGTCAAGGCCAAAGCACCACACCACCTTTCCTGTGCCAATGACTGCATACCAGCCCGCGCCTGGTAAGAAGAAGGCTACCAGGTGCATCTTAAGGGTCATCGACTGAAAGCCCGACAGAGAGAGAGACCAAAGGTAGTCCAGAATGCTAGCCACCGGGGCAAGATCAGGGGTCCAACCCCTTGCCCTGGCACCAGACGGCGAACCTCTTCCATTTGAAGGCATAGCATTTTCGAGTTGACTCCTTCCGAGAAGCCTCAACCACATTGAGGACATCTTCAGAGAAACCCAAAGCCTGGAACTCTAGCTGTTCAGAAAACAGGCTGTCAGGTGCAGGGATTGAAGGTCTGGGTGGAGTACCTTCACCTGATGGATTGAGAGCAGGTCCGGGCATAGAGGAAGACCCTGAGGGGGCCTGCTGCTGAGGAGATTGGGCTACCAGAAATGTCAAGGCCAGTCCAGAGCTACCAGAATCATCTGTGCCTTGTTCCTCCTGGCCTTGAGCAGCACCTTGTGGAACAAAGGGAAGGCATAGAGAAGGACTGGGGTCCAGGGCCTGGAAAAGGTATTCCCCTGCAGTGTTCCCTGCTGAGGGGCGCGGACACAGTACAGCCTCAGGTTTGCATTCTCACTGGAGGCAGAGGGGTGCCCCACTGGGAGAACAGGCTGTGTACTACTTCTGGGTGGAAAGACCACTCATAAGACGCCTCGCCCACATGGCTGAGAGCATCAGCCAGCTGGCTGGAGACACCAGCCACATGGATGGCCAGGAGATCAGCCCCCAGGCTGCGTAGCAGGGTTCAAACACGGAGCGCTTCCCTGCACTAGGGAAGGGAGTGTATCCTGCCCTGTTTGCTGAGGTAGTACATGGTCGTGGTGTTGTCTGTCTGGACCAGAACGACCTGAAACCGAACATGCAGAGCAAAGGCTGTCAGTACCAGTAGCACTGCACACAGTTCCAGCAGGCTGATGTGGCATCGGGGCTCTTTAGGAGTCCAGAGTCCGTGGGCTCTGTGTTCCCCCAGGTGGGCACCCCAGCCCATGAGAGAGGCATCGGTTGTCAGGATAACCATCAGGTCTGGGTGGAAAAATGGGATACCTTCCTACAGATGCTCCAGGACTAGCCACCACTGCAGGGCATCCCACATCAGCTGGGTCACAGTGACCATTTGGTTGAAGTGGCTCATGCACTGAGACCACTGGTGGGTCAGCTCCCATTGCAGAGAGCGCATTCTCCAGCAGGCCCAATGGAACACTCTGGTGCAAGCTGCCATGTATCCCAGTAGGTGCAAGAAGTCTCAAGCAGGCACAACTGCCCAACCTGAAATGATCGGGCAAAGGAGGAGGAGAGAGCATCCGAACTGTCCATCGGGAGTCAAGACCTGGCTCTGCAAGAATTGAGCTCCTTCCCGATGAAGTTGATCACCTGCAAGGGCACGAGTTCCTACTTGGCCTCGTTGACCAGGAGGCCAAGAGAAAAGCAGGTCTGGAGGGCCAGGTCCCTGGACAGCTCCACCTCCTGCCTGGAGGGACCCGTAATCAGCCAGTCATCCAGGTGGAGGTAAACTCGGACTCCTCAATGAATCAGGTAAGCAGCAGGCACAGCGATGCATTTGGTGAAGATCCTGGGGGCTGAGGACAGGCCGAACGGCATGGCCTGGAACTCATAGAGGATCCCCTCCGCTTGGAAGCAGAGGTGGGACGGACGGGTTGGGATGTGAAAGAATGCGTCATGAAGATCCACAGAGCAGAACCACATGTTTTACTCGAGAGATGGTATGATCTGAGACAGAGTGACCATCCTGTAGGTGCGCGGCCTGAGAAACTTGTACAGGTCATGCAGATCTAAATGGGACGCGAGCTCCCCATTTGTTCTGGCACCAGGAAGTACCTGGAGACAAATCCTGGGTGTTTTGCAGGGTCCGTGACAGAAGCCACAATCTCCTTGTGGAGAAGCTGGGCGATGTCCCAAAGGGCTGACAGGATGCCTGCAGACAGAATTCCCTTCCATGGGGCACAGGCTCAGCAAGGCAGGTACTCCTCTCTTTCCAGAGGTAGACCCTGGCCGACCACTTCGAGAACCCACCTGGCCATTGTGACAGCAGACCAGGTGGAAAGGAAGTGGCATAGCCAGCCTCCCACAGGAGGACCTAGGGAAGTCAGGATGGAGACGAGAGAGGCACCCCTCATCCTGTCACTGAGCAGGCAGCAGAAGGACTGGCAGTGGGGCCACCAGGGCCTCAGCCTCCTGGCCTACAGATGACCGTGGCCACAGACTTTAGTTGAGGTCACCAGGCCTGAACCTGTTGACCAGCCTAAGGCTCGGCTGGTTTGGCCACGGAGTAGAGAGGGGCCAAAATGGCTTCTTCTGCTGCTGCTTAGAGCCCTTGGGGTCTCTCTGAGTGGATGTCACCGAGTCCAAGGTGGCATTGGACTTCTCAATACAGGTGAGGTGCCCCTCAACTCCAGGCCCCAAAAAGTTGGTGCCCAGGAAGGGGACATCCACCAAGCTTGGGCAGGGTATCCACCATAAAGGTTGAGATCCTCAGCCAGGCTCTGCAATGCATAGCCACCGCGTCTGCCACAGACTGAGCACAAGAGTCACCGAACTCCATGGCAGTCTGGAGTGTTGCTTGGCCACTCCTCTGCCTTGATTCTGGATCTGTTTGACCGAGGACAGCAGGTCCATTGGGAGATAAGGGAGCACCTCAAGTGAGCACAGGAGGGCATGTGACAAGTGGGCCACCAAAGGCCGAGAGAGGAGGCAGCATACACCTTTTTGGCCATGTGATTCAATTTCTTGGACTCCTCATCGGGTGGCTTGTCAAAGTCACTCACGTTGCCACGGCACCTGAAAATGGAGTCAGCCACAAGCTCCTCAGCTGAGGGATGCTCAGTGAATCCTGAAAAGGAACCGGTAGAAACTGCATACTTGTGGGCCATTTGGGCCGACAGCGCAGGGCAAAAGGCCTTGTGCTGCCAGAGCTCCAAGGCAGGGCTAAGATTAGTATCTGCCACTGGGAAGGCTTCCCAAGGGGAGTCTCACCCAGTCAAGGATTTCGGTAAGCGGGTATCAAGCCTGCTTCTGAACATGCTCCAGCGGGAGACCCATAGATTCTGAGAGGAGACGGAGGAGACCGATAAAAGAAGTAGGGCCCTGCTCCATTGAAAGATCCTCGGCCGACTCCAAGTCCACAGGATAGGAGTGCAAGGAGGAGCCCTCCGATTCTGAAGATTCATGGAAAAGAGTTCTACCGCCAGAGTCCCCACTGACTCTCCGGGGACGGTCAGGGGTGATGGTGACCGACAGGCAATGGGGAAGACCCAAGGTCGAGCAAGCTTCCTTAGTTGGAGTGCCGGACCTAGGCTGTTTTGGTGGCAGCTCCAGCAAAGATCAGCGCAGAGGCCCAGGGAGGCTAAGCTGGGACCTGACTGGTTGGCTCCTGCCGAGACGGAGAAGGCTGCAGCCTCTGTGGCAACAGCCAAATGATGATTAGGGTCAAAGCCAGAATGGGATTTACCCCAATGAAGAGTAGCTGTTGCCACATTAAGTCCTTGCAGCACTGACGCAGCTTGCACTGGAGCCTCTACTCGCCCGAAGAGGATGAGGAATAGCCGAGCATTGACAGTGCGAGTGTCGACTCGGGCTGCTCGACTCGGGGCTCTGAGAGCGCAACCGCGGCCTTGACAGTCAGGGCCGCCAACAGTAGGTCTCACAGAAGGGTCTGGCAAGAGCCGGGTCTCCTCCTGATTCAGAGGTTCTGGGTCGAGAAGAGGTGGATCAGCAGGCTGGTCTGTTCCTCCCTGAGTGAGTGGTAGGACCAGGGTCCTAAAAAGGGAGATGCTGGCCTCTTCCGGTAACAATGGATCAACCAGCTCAAGAAAAATCTCGGCCACAAGATTGACCTGTGTCTCAGCCAACTGGCCTGAAGGGGAGACCATGGGGTCGACGGCCTGGTCTGAAGAATCTACCAAAGTCGGAATCTCTAGAGAAGCATGGGAATCAGAGGCCTGAGAGTGCTCCTGATCCCAGGAACGACAGTGAGACCATTTCTTGGTCTCTTTTTGTAGACCTCGATTTAGACTTGGCGCCCAAGGGACCCTGCCCATGGGTGGGAAGGGCCTAGCACAATTCTTTGAATGCCCCTTTGAAGGAGGCATTCAAGGAGAGCAGCAAAATGGCAGAAGTGTGAGCTGTAGCTGGGGCTGTGGACTCCTCAAATGCCTCAAGCTGTTCGGTAGACCCCACAGCTGCAGAGACCACCCGACGGGTGTCCTTTGATTTAACGAACGGATCCCGATCATCTGGACAACCCAGAGGCAGGAGGGCATGGTGATCCTCCAACATGGATGGATGAAAACAGCGGCACAGGCCGTATACCTGGGGATCATGCTCATGGCCCAGGCAGTAGACGCACATGGTATGAAGGTCCGTCTGAGACATCTTCTGCCCGCAGGCACATTTTCGAAATCCGGGCTCTGACTTGCCATCGTCCATACCAGAGAAATAGCCTGAAGACAATGTTTTTTTTTTTTTTTAATTATGCGGTTTATTAAGCAAAGGGCCTTCCCAGTGTGAGAACGGGAAGGAGGGAACCTCCTTCTAGTGGAAAGGATGATCTGACGTCACGGGGCGGTGCTGAGGGAGTTACCACCAGGGTGGGTGGGAGAAGCCAGCTTGAAGATGTTCTGGCAAGCCTTAAAGGGGAAAGGAACACTGCCAGAAGTGTGGATTGAACATCATATCCACATCCTAGAACTTAGGACTATTCAGGAAAATAAACAGGTTGGTGACTAGAGTGGTTGAGCGCAAACTCGGATACCACCTTAGGGAGAAACTTAGGATTTGTGCACAAAGATACCATGTCTTTGTGAAAAATGAAATAAGGCTCCTCACACCAGAGAGCCTGAAGCTCGGAAATCCTTGAAGCATAGGAAATATCAACCATAAATAATGCTTTCCAAGACAGAAAGCATAGCACACAAGTCATGGCTGGCTCAAACGGAGACAGAGTAAACTTCTCCGAAACAAAATTTAAATCCCAAGCCAGGACAAGGTAACTGATTGGAGGTTTCAGATGCAGGATGTCCCTGTGAAAGGTATGGGACACATCCAACTGAGCCAGGGTGCAACCACCCACGGGCTCATGAAAGGCAGAGAGAGCTGAAAGGTGCGCCTTGAGGGAAGAGTACTGGAGACCTGAGTATGACAGAGATATCAGGTAGCCCAGAATCTGCATTACTGCACAAGCGAAGGCGTCCAGATGAAGTCTGGCAGCCCACATGGCAAAACTCTTCCACTTCATGGAATATGTGGCCCTAGTGGAGGGCTTCCTAGCTGTCACAAGGATACCCGCCACTCTCTGGGACACCCCAAAATGGGTGATGGCTATGTCCTCAGGAGCCAGGCACGCCGACGAAGGGACTTGGGATGGACCAGGGTCCCCTGAGCCTGAGTTAGCAGATCCCTGCAGAGGAACTGGGGATTCCTCCGCTAACTACTGCAGTAATGGAATCCAAAATCTGGCGTGGCCAGAATGGTGCGATTAGGATCATGCTGGCCCCCTCCATCTGCAGTTTGATTAGCACCCTCCAAATCAGAGGAAATGGGAGGGAAAGTGTAAAGGAACATCCTGCTTCAGGTGAGGGACAACATGTCTCGCCAGAAAACTCCAAGCCCTGGATCTAGTGAGAAGAACCTGGGTAGTTTTGCATTGAGTGGGGACGCAAAAAGGTCCAACTCTAGATGACCCCATCAGGTGAACAGATCTTCTGTGATGGATGACAGAAGTTTCCACTCATGCATGTTAGACTGCGTCTTTCTGAGGCTGTCAGCCAGGGTGTTTAGCATGCCTAGGACGTGGACTGCCAATAGGACCACATTGTGGTCTAGTGCCCAATACTATACTCTCATGGCCTCCCTGCAGAGGGGGTACAAATGCATCCCCCTTGCTTGTTTTTAAATTTTTTTAATCTATTTCTTCTCCTCCTGACTGGCCCCTTCCACGGCCCCAGCCCGTCACCACTGGACTCTTCTGGATCTTCTTAGCGAGGTGCCAGCTGCCGGGTGCGACACCAGCAAGAGGCCAGCATCATCTCGGTGGTCGGGATATTTCCTTGTTTTTCTCTCCCTCCACCCCGGAGTGTGGTATGCAATACCACCAATGGCCGAGCCGCACACACTTCCACAGGCCGGGCATCAGCCCCGCATCCACCCCCTATGTCTGGGTCCATTGTGCCATCCCCCAGCTATGGCTAGGGGACAGGCAAGCAGCGGACTCCATCCCCACCCCTTCCTGGGAGAGGAGAGCTGTTCTCCAGACGCTCAATCCTCTTCTTCCCTGGCCGACCCCCGGAGGCCCACTTGCACCGTGAACACGGGTTGCCGGCATGGCAAGAGGTAAGGCACGGATGCCTCAGCCCTCCATGCCACTGGGCCGGCTCCCCCCTTGCTTGTTGATATAATGGACAACACTGAGATTGTCCGACAGGATCAACAGCTGCCCCGGGAGAAGATGGTTCTGAAAGGCCTGCATGGCATACAGGACCGCAAGCATCTCAGGGACATTGATATGCAGTGAGGTTTCAATCTGTGACAAAGTTCCCAGCATCTGAAAGGGATCCAGGTGCACTCGCCCCCCCCCCAGCACGAACCTGCGGTATCCATGGTGAGGATCTTCTGGGGGAGAAAATCTGGAATGGGACCCCCATGAGAGGCTCTGTGGGTCCACCCACTCCTGGAGCACATTATGGACTGGGGAGGAGACCAGCACTAACTGGTCTAATTTGTTGGTGTGTTGGTCCCATTTCACTATGATTGTCCATTGAAGGACTCACATGTGAAGCCTGGCCAAGAGAACTGTGGGAATGTCCGCAGTCATAAGACTCAATAGTCTCAGGTTCACCCTTGCAGGAATACAATGGCTCTGGGTGACCTCCTGAGCTTAGGCAATAAGGCATCCCCCGCCCTGTTTAGAGGCAGGAAGGCTTTACCCTGCTCGGAGTCCCAGACCACCCCTATATACTGCAGTCCCCGGGACAGGATCAGAACAGACTTGGGCAGGTTGACAGTGATACCTACGGAGAGAAACCGCTGAAGGAATCTCTTCAGTCCGGAGGAGCTGTTCTCTTTACTAGGACATTAGGAGCTAGTCATCCAGGTGGTGGAAAACACACAGTCCCTCCCTTTGGAGAGCTGCAGCTACTGCTGCTAAGCACTTTGTGAAGACCCGCAGTTCAGAGAACAAGCCAAAGGGCAATACTCTGAATTGATAGTGCTCACCCTGAAAAAGAAACTGGAGGAATCTGCTGTGCAGTGGAAACACTGAGATATGCAGGTAAGCATCTTGCATATACAGGGAGCACAGCCAGTCACCCTGCTTGAGTAAGGGCAGCAGGCCAGGCAGGGTGACCATGCAGACTTTTTTGTACTGAATATAAAGATTGAGGTCCTAGAGATCTAGAATGGACCTCAGATCTCTGGTTCTTTTGGGGGACCAGGAAAAACCTGGACTAAAATCCCCTGTTCCTCTGGCACCTGGGCACTGGCTCAATGGCCTTTCTCCACAGAAGGGACTGTACCTCCTCCTGAAGGATGGACAGATAGGGTAGGGTATAGGTGAAGGGTACTGGAGGAGCCTTTGGAGGCATCTCTATGAATTCCAGAGTGTGACCCCTCTATAATCTGAACAATATGGTTGGCAGTATAGCCTAGAGGTTAGAGGAACGAGGTGTGAACAAGCTTGGTACATCCAGCAGTCCAGACCCAAGTTTGATTCTCACAACCTCCACTAGCATACTGTGTGACTCTGAGCAAGTCACTTAACTGCCCAGTGCTCCCAGGTCACCCCTGAAAACAGCCACTTGTGCCTAGTGGGCCTTTCCCGGTTACCAAAGACTAAAATAAAAAAAATAAAAAATCCAGGCATCTGAAGTGATGGTTCTCCGATGATTGAGATGGAGGGAGAACTGATCCACCAACTCTTGGTTGGGAAGAGGGGGGTCTGAGTCTAACTGAGTCGAATCCAGCCACTGGGACTGATCCATCACCCCTGGGATGCTTTGCTGCAGCACCGGAGGAGGAGGGGGTAGGCAAGGCAGAGGCCCTTCTCTTGCCCAGAGGAAGGGAGGCTGCTCCTAGTCTGCTATGATAGAGTGAGTGGCCAGACTTAATAGCCCTGCCAGATGCCTGTAGGACATTAATGATGTTCTGAACATCTGGCTCAAATAGTTTGAAGCCACTGAAAGGGGTGTTAAGTATCTTCTGCTGGACATCAGCAGCAAAACCTGAGACCCTCAGCCAGGTGTGCCTATGAAGGCAAATGCCTATGGCAGCAGCCCTGGCACCAGTATCAGAGATGTCGTACAAGACCCTGAGGAGATGCTTGCTATATTCTCAGCACTCTGCAAGCACTTGAGTATCTCCTGTTTCTGGGAACAGTCTGGGAGGGTCTGGGCAGCTGCCGTGCCCTTTTTCCAGATAATAGTCTGGTATGTAAGCATATGTGAGATGTAATTGATAATCCTCAGTCCCAAGGTGGAGGAGACATATACCCTCTTACCCCAAAGGTCAGTCCAGAGATTCCCTGTCAAGGGGGAAGGGAGCTAAGGTTCTTCAGCACCTTAGACCTGTCATGAGCTACTTTAATGACCAATGAATTGGTCTCTGGTTGGGCAGCATAGTAAGGTAGGTCCTGGGGGCATGATACAACTATCTGCATTCCTCAGGGCTGGGAGGATAGGAGGAATGACCATAGGAGATTCTGGGATTTCCAGAAAAGTCCAACTTCTGTCTGGTGGCATCCTCTTCCTCGGTATAGAAGCCCATGGCTGTGGACAGCTGCTTCATGACATTAAAGAAAGTAGGGTCCTCTGGAGGAGACCTGGGAGTATGCTTGACAAGAGTCCTCACTCACTGAATAGGCAGTGTACCTGTCTGAGGAAAGAGGTTCCTCTTCCTCTTCCTCAGTCAAGATGAGGTCAGGATAGTATTCCTCCTCAACGTTGACCTGCTCCAACTCAAGGTCCGACGAACTAGGGATGGACGGCGGCCCACGGGGAATCACCTGAGGAGGGTGAAGTGGCATTAATTATGGGGCTGTTGACAGTGCAGAGGATCCAGGCCTATAAGCACCCAACTGGTGGACCAGGACTGTAGTAAACTTGGCCAGAATATTACTGAGATCGATGACAGCAGACTGGTGTGTCGATGGAAGAGGGGTCGTCAGCACGGGATATGATGACCTGTCTGTTGGGGCCTGTGATCCTGGAAAAGTATCAGGCTGTAACAGAAGGGCTGTTGTTGACGAACCAAGTGTCGATGAACTGGGGGGCCAATGACCTAAGGGTCAACAACTGGCCACCCTGAGAGACAGGCAGTGGTGCTGTTGTTATGGGCTTGGTAGGAACAGAGACCCGGATGGCCACAACCGATGGAGTACCTGCAGAGGAAGAAGAGGAGGCTGTTGGGCATCAAGAATGCCTCCCGGGGGGGGCAATCCCATTCTCAGTCTTTCTTTTGACTCCCCCCCCCCGAGGACTTGTCTTGGGCCTTCGCAGCCTGGGAGCTCGATGAACCAGCCAGCGACTGGAAAGAAGGGGCCCCAGTGGACCGCTGCGCAGAACTGTCTACCTGTTGTTCCATCAGGAGTTTTTTGAGAGCCTTTTTGCATCACCTGAGGGTGGTTTGATAAAATTTCTGTCAGAGTTCACAGTCCGAGATGTGGTCAGACCTAAGACAGCAGACACAGAGGATACAGTCATCTGAAGAGGCAATCTTCTTTCCACAGTGGCAGTGACGGATGAGAGAAGTGGAAGGATTAACTCTCGACATAAACAAGGTAAAGGAATCTCTTATAAAAAAAAGAGATTCTATAAAACTAAGTAAAAGTCATAGACAAAAATGCATTGGAGTTTCCACGGAGACTCTTGTGAACAGAGTTGATGGAGCAAAAGAACCAAGGAGAGTGCGGGACCTCTCACGCCTTTACAAGGTTGGCGATGGCCGATAACGTCGCCGTGGGCGGCCCCAGTGGTACTGCTGAAAATCTTCCATGTGGATCCTGTTTCAACGACGGTGAAGTTCCTACGGTGTGACCTGACAACTGAGATACCCCAGAAGATCAATGCTTTCCACGACAGATAGCATAGCTCACAAGACGTGACACACTCAAACGGAGGCACTGTCAATTTCTCTAGTACAAAATTCAGGTCCCAAGCTGGGACCAAGTTTCGAATAGGTGGCTTCAGATAAAGAAATGCCTTGCAAAAAAGTACAGGTCACTTCCAGCTGGGCCAAGGTGCACCCTTCAATGGGCTCGTGGAAGGCCAAAATGGCAGTCAGGTGCACTTTAAAAGAGAAGTACTGAAGGCCTGCATGAGACAGGGACAGAAGGTACTGCAAAACCAGGTTCACCCAACAGGTGAAAGAGTGCAGGTGATGGGAAGTGGCCCAGATGGCAAATCTCTTCCATTTCGAGTAAGTGGCCATGGCGGAAGGTTTCCTAGCAGCCACCAGGACATCAGCCACCTTCTGAGATATCACAAAACTGAGCAATGGCTACGTCTTCAGGAGCCATGCATGTAGCTGGAGGGACTGGAGGTCTGGATGGACCAGGGTTCCCTGTGCCAGTGTCAACAGGTTCCTGCAAAGGGGCACGTGGACTAGAGGCACCACAGGCAATTGTTGCAGTAATGGAAACCACATGCGACATGGCCAGAATGGCACCACCAGAATCAGAGTGGCCCCTTTCATCTGGAGCTTGATGAGCACCTTCTGAATCAGTTTAAAGTGGGGAAGGCATAGAGAAACATAACAGTTATGTAAGAACTTACTGTAACAGTAGATCTTCAAGGGGATCTCAGTCATCAGGTTACAAAGTAGGAACCTTCGCTGACAGACAGGGAATACACACGGAAGATTTTCAGCAGTATAACTGGGGCAGCCCATGCCATCGACATGCGCTGTCACCAACCATATATAGGCATAGGTGGACCCACTCCCTCCCTCCCTCCTCAGTTCTTTCCCTCCAGAGAAAAAGGAAGCAAGGCTAATGCCCCGGGGAACCGAGGACTCGGCTCGACATGGAAATAATGGAAGACAGCAGATAGCCAGGTCCTGAACAGGAGCCCCAAGAAGGGGGACGGTGGGAGTGAATTCATACCTGATGACTGAGATCCCTTCAAAGATCTACTGTTACAGTAAGTTCTTACGCAACTGTTCTATCTTCTTGGGGGTATCTCAGTCATCAGATTACACCACAGGAACAAGTACCAAGCAGTGACAAGTGAAAACCATCTGGGAGGCTGGATCTCCATAAACTTAAGACAGGAGTCCTTGTAGCACAGCCCTGCCAAATCCTGCACGGACTCTTGAAGCAATGTCCAAACTGCAGTGCTTGATGAAGCTGTGGACTGTACTGCAAATGGCAGCAGTGCTAATATCAGCGGTTAAGACCCCTTGAAAGAAGCCACCAAGGTAGCTATGCCTCTGGTGGAATGAGCTTTGACAGCAACAGGCAATTCTTTGCCATACTTGAAGCAGAACACAATGCAATTTGCCAACCATTTGTGTAACCACCTAGTCCCTTGGGGTTACAAGAATCCCTTCAGAAGTAGTTCTAGGCAGGGAGAGGCAGCTGGTGATTAACTAGTTAAATGTTCTTTCACCTGCTCACTCTTCTGTTTACTTGGCTCCAGCTGAGACTGAAGTGATGAGCTCATTTGGAACTCTTGTAGCAGCATGACCCTTATGCCAGCTGTTGAGGTGGGAGATAGAATGTTGAGACAGCAGTCAGTGAGAGGCAGTTGGAGTTAGTGTTTAAAGTGAGAGTTGAAGTGTGGGAGTAAGACCTACTCTGCCAGTGGGCTCCAAGTCTTGAGCCCTGGATTTCACATCCTAGTTCTGGTAATTCCCAGCTTGCCAAGTGAAGTGGTGGAGACCTTTCTTCATCACCTTTCTGATTTTCATCCCTGGAAGGGTGTAAGGAACTGTAGTTCAGTGGATCTAAGGAGCAATCCCGTTTGGTCCAGGATGTTTTAAAACTGTCTGAAGTGTCTGACAGTCAGTGAAATCTGACCTCTTGCCAGAGGGAACAAGTACCTGTTTCTGTTGTGTTCCATGTCTAAAAGGAAGGCGCAGCTTTCTGTAAGTACAGACATGCAAGACTGTTTTTTGAAGTAAAGTTGGCTGAGGTGTGTGATGTCCAGAGATATGACTATATCACACTATTCAGAACTTTTACCTTTGCACTACCTAGGTGGTATTTCTGAATGCTGAGTGCCAAGTCTTCATGCAACAGCATTTCAAGAGGTGTTTCAAATGTTTAAGGTGTAACTCTGAAAGAATGGCAGAGTGTGAATTTGGTAGCAAAAGGTGGGCAGAACCCCATCTGGAGTAACCGTTTAGGACTAACAGGTTCAGTAAGGGCGCCTGGTTACTTTAGACAAATGGCCAAATGTCTGAAGAGGATTAAACCCCCTGTAATGGGTTTCTGTTTCTTCACAGTTATGGAAGCATGGTGCTAATGGTTAGCACGAGTGTGTTTTCAGCTGTGGCCAAGATGCCACTGAATGCAAGTGTCCTACGTCCTACTGCGGTGGGAATACAATTCCAAGTGTTCTATGTCCTATTGCAGTGGGAATACAAAGATGTCTGGAAGTTACAGTTGAGTTGTTCTATGTCCTACGTCTGTGGGAATACCAAATGCAATTGTCCTATGTCCTACTGCAGTGAGAATATAAGAAAAAATTACCCACCTTAGTAATTGGTTTTCTTCTCATGGAGTCTTGCTATATTATGACTAATGCAGTTAGCCACTGCACTTGAACTGCCCCGGAGAGGAAAGAGTTAACTCCAGGGAGTCTGGAGTTCTACAGCGCGAGAGCGCTTATGCCAAAGCTCTATCTGGGCAGTTTCAAATGAAACTGTCAGATCTTTATGAAGCTAATACTAAGCAACAAGTCTGTGTGGAAAGCTCTACACTAGCCAAATGGCTACCTACTAGTAGAAATAACAACAATATAAACAACAATAACAATAATAACAATGAATAATAGTATTATTAGTTACCCCTGACAAGCACCATTAGGACCCCTCTCTCCCCAAAGACTCAAGTCCAGGAAGGGGCCAATATATTACCTAAATAAAATAACCTAGTTCCTAACCCTAAATAAAAGAAGGTAAGGAAAAAAACTACAATGGCATGACACAGTGCTTGCACCAATTTGCCACCCTACCCAAGTAGAAGTTCTGAGAGGGCAGGAGGAGGTGGTCATAATATAGCAAGACTCCATGAGAAGAAAAGCAATTACTAAGGTGAGTAATTTTTCTTCAAACACCATGAAGTCTTGCTATATTATGACTAATACGAATACACAGCAGTACCTCCATGGAGGAGGGTCAGAACCTACTTAGGAAATAGGCTCTGAAGCACAGCTGTGCCAAACGAGCATCTCTCCTGGACTGAATATCCAGGGAATAATGCTTGGTAAAAGTGTGAACTGTTTTCCAAGTAGCAGCTTGACAGATTTCCAGAATGGGAATATCTCTAGCAGCCGCTAGAGATGCAGCTGTACCCTGGTGGAGTAAGCCCTCAGTCCTGAGGGGGGGTTCTCTACCTAGTTTTTGATAACAAAATTGGATACAGAGACAATCCACCTTGCAATTGTCCTCTTAGTGGCAGGTTTCCTTTGCCAACCTCGCCATAGGTAAGGAAGAGTTGGAGGGATTGAACCTGTGACCCTTGGTGCGTTCCAAATAGTAGCTTAAGGCTCTTTTGACGTCAAGCTGTGCAGTCTCCTCTCACCTGAGGAAGAATGCTCAGTGAAAATACTGGAAGAGATATGGATTGGTTCAGGTGGAAATCTGAAACCACTTTAGGCAAAACTTTCTGTTAGTCCTGAGGACTACCTTATCTCTGTGGAAAGAGATAAAATCTTCTTCCACTGACAGGGCCTGTAGTTCACTTATCGTCTGGCAGAAGTGATAGCCACTAGGAAAACAGTTTTCAAGTTAGAAACTTGAGCTCTGCTGAGGACAGAGGCTCAGAGGGAGGTTGCATTAACTGAGCAATGCAACATTCAGGTCCCAGGCGGGGCTGGTTCTCAAAAGGAGGGTTAGTGTGAAGTAACCCCTTAAAAAAACTTGGAAAACACAGGGTGAGAAGAAAGGGAAGCAGGCTTCCCTGCTGACACAAAAGCAGAGACAGCTGCCAGATGAACCTTTAAGGTAGCTGGCTTAAGGCCTAAGGAATTTAAATGGACCAAATAGTCCAGTAAAATGAACAGATCAGCAGATTCTGGGATAATCTGCTTCTCAGAGCACCAGATGGAAAACCTTTTCCACTTAGAATTGTAAGTGGCCCTAGTGGAAGGCTTCCTTGAAGCCTTTAAAATATCCAGAACACCTTGAGAAAGGTGTAAGTCAGCAAATTCTAACTCCTCAAGAGCCATGCCTTGAGATGGAGGGATTTGAGGTCCAGATACCACACTCTCCCCTGTGTACAGGCCAGCAAGTTGTGGACTCTGGGCAAGCTCAGGGCAGGGTGGACTGTCAAGGACAGAAGCAGTGGGTACCAGGGCTGTCTGGCCCAATCTGGGGCAATCAGAATCACTTTTCAGGGCTGAGATCTGATTTTTACTAGTACCCTGAAAAGAAGAGGAAAGGGGGGAAAGGCATACAGGAACTTCCCTTTCCAATCCAACTGAAAGGCGTCCAGGGGGACTGAGCCCAGCACTGGAGGCCTGCAACAAAACAGAGGAAGTTGGTGGTTGTCTGGGGCTGCGAAAAGATCTATCTGAGGGGTGCCCCATCTGGCAAAGACCGACCAAGCACCTGAGGATTCAGAGCCCATCGTGATGGTCCTGAGAAATCCTGCTGAGGGCATCCGCCAGGACATTGTCCTTCCCTGGAAGGTGAACTGCTATCAGGGAGGTGTCAGGAGTAAGCCAGAGACCACAACTTCATTGCTTCGGTGCACAACGCTGATGACCGAGTGCCCCCTTGCTTGTTGATGTACCACATTGTTGTGGTGTTGTCTGTCCTGACTTGAACTACTTTGTTCTGGACAGAAGCTGAAAATGCCTGAAGAGCTAGAAAGACAGCTCTGAGTTCCAAAAGGTTGATGTGGAGCAGAGATTCCTGAGGAGACCACACTCCCTGAGTGGACAGGTCGCCCAAGTGAGCTCCCCACCCTAACAGGGAGGCATCCGTGGTGAGGGTGAGGGAGTGGGAGACGGGAATGAAAGGAACCCCTTGTTTTAGATTGCTTTGATCCTGCCACCAGTGTAGAGCCAGGATCAGAGTTTGGGTCACTGGAACCAATTTGGAAGGGGTCCCTCCTTTGAGACAATAGGCCCTCAAATGGAACTGAATGTCCCTCATCTGAATCTTGCTCTTGCACTACCGCTGTGGAAGCAGCCATGTGCCCTAGGAGTTGCAGAAAATGCCTTGCTGGTCGAGAAACCCGAGGGTAAAGGAGGATGCCAGGGCAATGAGCCTGTCTACCCTTTCCAAGGGAAGAAATGCCCTGGCTAACTTTGTGTTCAATTCTGCACCTAAGAAAGTTAGTACCTGAACTGGTTCCAGAACTGACTTTGTAAATTCAGCAGGAATCCCAGGAAGTGAGAAGCTGCTGGGTGACTTGCAAGTGGATTTTACCTGATCTGGGGACTGACCCACTCATGAGCCAGTCGCCCAGGTAAGGAAACACAGCAATCCCTTGCCTTCTTAAATGAGCCACTACCACAGCTAGACATTTTGTGAATACCCTGGCGCAGAGGTAAGGCCAAGGGCATTGCCCTGAACTGGTAGTGGCCTGAGGGCAGTTCGAACCTGAGGTACTTTCGTGAGAAGGCCTGATCAGAACATGAAAAATAGGCATCCTTGAGGTCCAGGGAAGCCAGCCAGTCCCCTGGCCTCAGGGAAGGCAAAATCATTGCCAGAGTTAACATTTTGAACTTTGGTTTCAAAAGATGCTTGTTCAGGTACCTTAAATCTAGGATGGGCCGCCATTCTCCTGTCTTTTTGGGGTAAGAAAGTATCTTGAGTACAGCCCTTGCCCTGATGGCAAGGAGGACCCTTTCTACTGCTTTGCAGTCCAGAGAGAAGAAACCTCTGCTTCCAAAGCAAGGGCTTCTGTAGGATTTGCAGGTGGAAAATGTCTGGCTCTCATCTTTGGAAACTGTTTGAGCTGAGAACCAGACCCTGGCTACCTCCAGAACCCATCTGTCCGAGTTAGGGACACCCAGTTCTGGCTGAAATAAACCAACCTGCCCCCCACTGATACAGGAGAATCGGCCCTGGGCACCCCATCAGGGTGCCTGCTTGGCAGTAGCCTTAGGCTGAGGGAAGGGGGACGGTTTACTTGTGCCCCGTCTACCTCTGCCTCTGAAGAAACCCCTCTGTGCAAATGCAGAGGAGGCCTGAGATTGGTAAAAGGCCTGTGGAAAGGCCTGCCCCTACCTCTGGAGCGTGCCTCTGTGGAGTGGCATGCCTCTCCTTAGCCTGGGCACTTTTGTAGGTAGTTCTGTATTCATCCATCTTTTTTCATATAGTTTTCTGTTTGTTCCCAAACAGAGAATTACCCACTACAGGAAAATCCATAGCCTTTGACTGAGTATCTTGGGACAGATTAGTGCATCTGAGCCATGCCAACCTCACGAAAGCTACAGAAGTGGCCATGACCCTAGAGGAAACATCACTAACATCAACAGCAGTATGAAATTGAACTTTAGAGGCTTCAATGCCATCAGCAGCCACCTGTTCCAACTCACTAGCCAGCTGGCCATGTGCCTGCTTGGCTAACTGCAATACTGTGTCCCATCTAGATTTCTGATATCTAGCTACATAAGCCATATAATTTGCCTGCCTGAGTCCCAAAGAAGCTGCCATATACTGTTTTTCACCATGGCATCAATCTTCCTGGAATCCTTATCAGGAGGATGTGAGGCCAGGGGATATTAGCCTGTCACAGGCTGCAGCTTGAACCACACCTACATGACTACACTGCTCAGTGAGGAAGTCTGTATCAGAGCCTGACAAAGTATACCTTCTGTCCATTCTTTTATCTACAGGAGGAACAGAATGAGGATTTTTTTAAATCTTTGTTGTTTGCTTCCTAAATGACTTATGCAAAGGAATAGACAACCTCCTAGACTCTGGTATATCCATCATTTCTACATAATCAGGCTCCTCTTGCTCATCCACAACCTCCTCTAAAGGAAGCTGGAGGGTTTCTGCAACCTTTTTGTAAAACATAAAATGAGAAGGGGACTCAGACAGAATAGGAGGAGATTCTAAAGGTCTGTCTGGAGAAATGTCCGGTTCAATGGGCACGTCCAGACCCTCCAACATATATATTGATCAAATTCCTCCTCCCCTCCTGTGGTTCATAAAATTCCTCAACATCATACTCCTGAACCACTGGAACTGAACGAACCAACCCTTTACCAACTGTTGGTGGTCGACAGGACCCTGAGACAGTGACTGGACAATCTGTATGGCTTTAGCTATTTCTGCAGCAGTTGGAGAGACAATTTTGGACTCCAAACCTACTGATTTCTTTGTCTTTTCACTGGGACTGGTTCCTCTGAACCAGCCTTCCTTTTGCCGAGAAGTCTCGCCTGGTCAGAGGGCACTCCCTCTGGTCCAGTGGGTGCTGGACCGGGCTGGCCATCCGGGTCAGCGGACTTTTTGGCCTCTCGTTCCCTGAGCCGGCCCAATCTCTTTTCCAGTGTGGCTGCAGGGAAATTTTTACACACCTGGCAGTCTGACAGGAGGTGGTCAGCCCCCAGACAATAAACACAAGTGGTGTGTGGGTCAGCCTTGGCAAAGGCTTCCCCACAGACATCACAGTGTTGAAACCCAGTGGGCCCGGTTTTTCTTTTGGGTTTCTCAGACATAATGCCAGCCTAACTAAAAACTTGCCCTTTTGATGGCAGTGCCAGGCAAGACACCCTTATCGGTTCCTAACCGTGTCACGGGTATTTGAAAAAACCTAATTTTAAAGCAAGGTTTTTTTAGAACCGATAAGAACTGGGAACCGCACTCTAAAAGCCCAACCAACACTTTAAAACGTTAATTTCAGCAAACCGATCGGTTCAAAACCGAACCGATAATTAAATTTCCACACAGACTTTAATTTTTGTACTTACGGTTTACCAGATAGAGCTTTTAACCGAAATGCGGTAAAATAAATACTTTTTGCCGGTTCAAATGAACCGAAAATACTCGCTTGAACCGAGAAATGAACCGAGCTGAAGGAGCTGATCTCCAGAGCGACTGTTCAGTGAAGCGGAGTAAAGAATCTAACAGTTTCATTTGAAACTGCCCAGATAGAGCTTTGGCATAAGCGCTCACGCGCTGTAGAACTCCAGACTCCCTGGAGTTAACTCTTTCCTCTCCGGGGCAGTTCAAGTGCAGTGGCTAACTGCATTAGTCATAATATAGCAAGACTTCATGGTGTTTGAAAGAGTTTGTCAGTTACAGTTACATTTTTGGTTCTGCAAGTTCAAGTGCCAAGATGTGTAAACCTTGGGGGGTTCACTCTTGCTTTAAAGAACATCTTTTGAATAAAGTCCCACCCTAGAATCCCAACTATGGCCTGGACAGTTACGTTATTGCTTCCTGTGTGGATTTACTGGGTACCCCTCCAGAAGACAGGTCTAGCATATGCCTAGCAAAAAATATCACCCCGGACCTGGTTCGTAAATACCAAATAATTGTTTTGTACACCCAACCCCTTGATCTCTAGAAGAATGAGCCTGGTACACATTCCCAAAGCTAGGGGTGGTACCATTTCTAAATTTTGAGTTTGTGCCCAGTATGGGTGCCAGTGATTAAATAAGGGGTGCCGAGCAAAGTAGCGGGGTGTTGTTACAAAAAATGGAGGCTTGTCTGGTGATGTTTAATCTGGGGAGAGAACCAATATTTTTTTCCTGAGGGTATGATTAGTATCTTTGTGTCTGGTAGCAGTGTAGCCCAAACAGAAAGGAAGCATTAGAAGTGATTTGTGCCCAGGAAAATGCCACCCAAATGTGCTGCACGTGTGCCTCCAGTTCAAGTAAAGAAACCGAGTGCTGCTTGTGTGTTTTCAACTAGTTAATGGACAGTAAAGCATTGCAACGTGTGTCCTAGTTTCTGCATTAAAAAGTGCTTTAAAGAACTTTTAAAATACAATTTTCAAGTGGCATAAGTATTGTAGACTTTAAGGAACAGACTCGGATATGTGCCCTGAAAGTTTCATGTGCTTAGTGTGCAAATTGGGGGAGTCGCTAAAGAAAATGTCCAAAAACTGTTGTAAAAATGGTCAAAACAGTGCTCAGGCCGCTGAAATTGCAGCCAAGAAAAAAGTTACAGTTTGCAGTTTAAATTTGCTTCTGCTCGACGATTACCGTGAAGGAAGAGCAAGCAAGGAGAGAGAGTGCTCATTTGCATGGCGTTGAGTGATTGGTGCGGCTGCATCAAGTCCTGCCCCCTGGCAAGTGCGTGTGCTGCAGATTGTTCACAGAGGAGAGAGAGACAAAGAGTGGCTTGTGAGCTGGTAAGACCAGGATCAACCATCGAGGAGCTTGTGAGCGTTCCAAACTTTAGCAAACTTTTAAAGTGTAATTTTAGGCTCAACCCATATTCTGACTGACTGGAGAGTGATTGCGGTGATTATGGCTATGCTCGGCAGGACTACCAGCCCGTTTCACCCCAGAGGCCTTCCTTGAATCGGCAGCAGGCCGAGATTTTCCATTGGAGTGAACCAGCTACTGAATACAGTGAGTAAACAAGTAAATTAAGCAAACAAACTGTGTGAATGCAAACCCAGCTAAACCTGTGAGCAAACAGTGTGATTCATGTGCAAAGAAGGAATGTATATTCTAAAGAATGGTGCAGCCAACAGTAAATTCTGAGCAACAGACTGTGAGCAATGAGACATGGGTATAGCAACAGTGAGTCTTCTAAGCAACAGGACTGTAAGTTGTAGAAATCAGATGCAGCAAACAGGCAAACCTGAGCAAAAAAAAAAAAAACTGTGGGTCTTGCAAGTGACTGAGACTCTGTGAATATGTAAACAGAATTTTCCTGAACTGTGCTGATCACAAAGTCAAGTTACCAATGCTAAATCAGTATGAATGTGCTGAGATGTGCTACCAGAGACAATTGTTTGCAGTTTAAAGTAATTTCAGTAGCCAGAAAGGTTGGAAACTTAGTTTTGAGCAAGTTGAACAGAGTGTGATGCATGGTAAAAGTTACAGATGCAATTACAGGGTGGGGTCAGCAGTGTAAACACAGCAGCAAGGAGCAATTTTGTGAAATATTCATAGAAGCCAGCAAGTGAATTGTGTAACAAAAGGTTTATGTGTTTGCTTTCAGATATGGCGTCTGGAGCACCCTGATCATGCCCGAGCTATGATCACAGAGGAGGTGACAATGCTGAGAGATCCTACTACGGTGAAAGGTTACCTCCGGATGTAGCAATTCCTAGCTATCCAGTAAGACTATGCATTGAGTGTCTAAAGGCTGGAAGGGATGTTTTTCTAATACCCCATTGCTCGGACTGCCTTACAAAATTTGGAATGAGCAGGGGTACAGCTCCAGAAAGGGTAACAAGAACCCGGATGGCTCCCACGTGGACCTTGGCAGGGGACCCTGCCAGCAGCAGTAGCAGCACCAGGCTGAACCTGTTAGGGAAAGTTCTACTGAGTGTGCCACAGAAACAGTAAGTGAAATTGATGATGATCCACTGCAAGCGCAAGAACAGAGAGAGGTTTCCACGCCTGTGTCCCAAATGGACACTGCAACAGAGGGATCAGTTGACCCATGGAGACAGGGTCAGAGTCCTAGTGAGGGAGGACGAAGTGTATGAAACATTGAATTGGAAGGTGTCCACCTCTGTGCCCACTGAGGAATGGAATGTCTCAGGAGTGAGGACGTTTGCTCACTCTTGGGCACAGACTGAGTGATGAGGAAGAGGAGGGTGAAGTACAGTATCTTCACAGAGAAGGCCACCATGAGTCACCCCAAGTTCTTGCCTCAGAGGAGCCAGTGACAGTTGAAGAAGGCTCTAGCAACTTGTTCCAAGAAGCAGGGAAGGACAAGTTCTTTTGTGCTCTGAGTTTGAAACACTGGCTCAACCAGGACTGGCCACCCCTAAGCCGGGCCGCTGACTAGTAGAGTAGTAAAGAGGAGAGACTGATCCATAGGAGGGCTGATGCCATATATGGGAAGTCCTATCCTACCTTTCCTTGAGTCTGGGAGGAGATCAAACAACAGGCAATCCTGGCTTATGGAAGAAGCAAGGAAGAATATGCATCCAGAGGCACAGCATGTGTAAGGGACAAAACCAGAAATGACCGCCTTAAATTCTGGAGACTGGGAAGGACTCTGTTCACTGACACTGTGAATTGTGGAATTGGGCTGGGCATGAGACATTTCATGTTAACCTGGTATGCCCAGATGGGGTCCAAGTCCTTGCCCCACACCCTGAGTGGTACTACCCTTAACGGTGCCACTCCATGAGAATATGCTCATCATGCCTTAAGGAAGCACGCAGTGGCAGGCCAGGTGTCTGTCATCTGAAGCAGCAGTATCTATGGAGAAAGGTGCAGGTCTTCTGATATTCTAAAATTTCTTCACTGTGTATCCAGATTCATCAGCCCAGCAATTTTCCTGTTCCATCTTCAGGTATATCCAGATTTGTCAGCCCAGCAGTTTTCCTGTTTCATCGTTTGGTTTTCCAGAAGCGTCAACCCAGCAGTATCCGAAGATTTCTTCAGGTCAGAAGGGAGAAGATCCTCAGCTCGTAGAGTAAGCTGATCCTTCTGTTCTTTGAGGAGCTGGTAAGACAAACCCTTTTTAATTACATTAACTGACTTTGCACAACACATCCTGCATTTGAAGACTATCCAAGGAACTTAAATATTTTCATCAAAGACTCTCCCCATGGACTGCAGTGCTATGCAGGCCCTCTCCTGTCCAAGAACTGTTCTTCAGCAGGCTTCAGCCTAGGAGATACTCTTTCATGGACAATACCTACGGGCACCAGTGACATTGGTCCCTAGATCCGAACTTTGTAGGGAATTCCATCCCCAAAATGTGTTGCATAAATGTTTTTCCATTTTTCTTTTATAAAAAATCTTTTTTGGGGTTCTTTAGCGTTGGGTGGAGGTTTAGGCACTGTGTTGAATGCAGAATGTGTTTTGTGTTTTTCTTCTCTTGCAGGTGTTCCTGAAGAAGAAGAGATGTTTCGAACTCATCCAAGTTCCCCTTTTCATAGTGTTTTAAGAAATGTTAATGGTTAACATGTTTTTCTTTACAGATGTGATTTTAGGGAACTGTAATGTAGTGTATGTTTTCCTATTTGTTGTCCACAGGCACCCTGGGAAGTTGTGGGGGGATATGTTTTTCCCCGGTAGGCAGCCTAGGTCAGATAGTCTTCCCTAGAGGGCTAGGGAGATAGACAGACTGGGGGTCCTGATCTGCAGTAGGGGCTCTCAGTACTGGCCTATTAGGGCATGCTTCAAGCAGTTTTCTTGGAACCACTGGAAATCAACAGATAGATGGTAGGATAGAGGCTGAAGTTTCATCAGCCAGCCTCTGTTCCTTTAGTGTTGCCTGCCAGTGCCTAGCACATGGTAGGGGAGGACTTGCACAACCTCCCTGTAGGTAACATGGAGGATATGACGGCCTAGTGCCAGATGGAGATAAGACTCTGGACATTCAGCTGGTATGCAGCGAGTGTAACCACCCAGTCTCTTGGGGTTACTAGAATCCCCTCAGAAGTAGTGCTAGTCAGGGAGAGGCAACTGGTGATTAACTAGTTAAATGGTTTTTCACCTGCTCATTCTTCCATTTACTTGGTTCCAGCTGAGACTGAAGTGATGAGCTCATTTGGAACTCTTGCAGCAGTATAACCCTTATGCCAGCTGTTGAGGTGGGAGATAGAATGTTAGGACGGCAGTCAGTGAGAGTCAATTGGAGTTGGTGTTTAGAGTGAGAGTTGGAGTGTGGAAGTGAGAGCTGCTCTGCCAGTGGGCTCTGCGTCTTGAACCCTAGATTTCTCACCCTAGTTCTGGTAATCACCAGCTTGCCAAGTGAGGTGGTGGAGACCTTTTTTCGCCAGGATTTCCTGATTTTCATCTCTGGAGAGGTGAAAGGAACTGTAGTTCGGTGGATCTAAGGGGCAATCCCGTCTGGTCCAGGATATATATTTTTTTTTTTTGAAATTACATTTTTCCCTCCTGTCACCCTCGCCATTCCACTCAATCAGGTCGCTCAATGTCTCCCATCCCTCACAGAGTCTGCCCCTAGAGTGCCTCTTAGTGGCTCCTACCTGCTTCTTCCTCCACGGAGCACCTGCACAGCGGGGTCTGCCCGTGATGCAGACTGGAAGGCTGGAGCGGCCGTCACCCAGGAGCACCAAGGGTTTTCACTACTTTTTTTTTTCTTGTCCCTCCCTCTCCCTCCCACTGAGGATGCCTGGCTTGGGCAGAACGTGCATGTGCAAGCCTGCCAAGTGCCTTGATGGCGTCCTCCCTTCCCCGGCTCCCCCAATGGAAGCCGCCGTTGCCCCGAGAGTCGGTGCTTCCACTGGCTCTCTCGGACGTCGGGTGTGTTAACACACCCTTGGTATCCCTCCCCGAAGGAGGACAGCATCCGTGGGGACGCTCATTCCTCCTTCCCCCTGCCGACCCCCAGCGGCCAGAGTCCGTTCCGGAACCAGGGTCACCAGCGTGGTGCGAGGTGTGGCGTCCAGCGCCTTAACCGTCAGCACCACCAGGCCGGTGGTCCAGGATATTTTGAAGCTGCCTGAAATGTCTGACAGTGAGTAAAGTCTGACCTTTTGCCAGAGGGAACAATTACCTGTTTTTGTTGTGTTCCATGCCTAAAGGGAAGGCACAACTTTCTGTAAGTACGGATGTGCAAGACTGTTTTTGAAGTAAAGTTGGCTGAGGTGTGTGATATCCAGAGGTATGACTATATCACACTATTCGGGACTTTTACCTTTACACTACCTAGGCGGTGTTTTTGAATGCTGAATGCCAAGTCTTCATTCAATAGCATTTCAAGAGGTGTTTCAAGTGTTTAAGGTGTAACTCTGAAAGAATGGCATAGTGTGAATTTGGGAGAAAAGGGTGGGCAGAACCCCATCTGGAGTAACCAGTTCAGGACTAACAGGTTCAGTAAGGACACCTGGTTACTTTAAACAAATAGCCAAATGTCTGAAGAGGATTATACCCCCTGTAGTGGGTTTCTGTTTCTTCACAGTTACGGAAGCATTGTGCTAATGGTTAGCAGAGTGTGTTTTCAGTTGTGGCCAAGATGCCACTGAATGCAAGTGTCCTATGTCCTACTGCGGTGAGAATACAATTCCAAGTGTTCTATGTCCTACTGCGGTGGAAATACAAAGATGTCTGGAACTTACAGTTGAGTTGTTCTATGTCCTATGTCTGTTGGAATACCTGCAAGTGTCCTATGTCCTACTGCGGTGGAAATATAGCTTCTGTCTGTTACAGTTCGATGTTTGGTTCTGCAAGTCCATGTGCCAAGATGTGTAAACCTTGGGGGTTCACCCTTGCTTTAAAGAACATCTTTTGAATAAAGTCCCACTCTGGAACCCCAACTATGGTCTGGACAGCTACGTTACTGCTTCCTATGTGGATTTACTGGGTAACCCTCCAGAAGATAGGTCTAACATATGCTTAGCAAAAAAACTCTCCCGTTTGTAAATACCAAATAGTTGTTTTGTGCACCCCAACCCCTTGATCGCTAGAAGAATGAACCTGGTACAAATTCCCAAAGCTAGGGGTGGTACATTTCTAAATTTTGAGTGTGTGCCTGGTATGGGTGCCAGTGATTAAATACATAGATACATAGACAGTGTCAGCAGATAAGGGCCTATGGCCCACCCAGTCTGCCCATTTGAGCTTGTAAGTTCAGTTTGTTTTCCTAGAAGTCTGTTGCCCCTAACCCCTGACCTCTAGAATTCCTTTATGTCTATCCCATGCATTCTTAAATCCCGTGATTGTTTCAGCCCCCACCACTTCCTCTGGCAGGGTGTTCCACTTGTCCACCACCCGTTCTGTGAAGAAATTCTTTCTCATGTTTCCTCTGAATCGTCCTCCCTCCAACTTCATCCCATGCCCTCTAGTCCTGGAACATCTTTTTCACTTAAAAATAGTGTTTTCCTGCACCTGTTCCTCCTGTAAGATACTTGTATGTCTCTATCATATCCCTTCTCTCCTCCTCTCCTCCAGGGAGTACATGTTCAGTTCCTTCAACCTGTCTTCATAGGACTTGTGATGCAATCCATGCACCATCTTTGTTGCCCTCCTCTGAACCTTCTCTACCCTGTCTCGTCCTTACGTAGGTATGGTCTCCAGAACTGTACACTGTACTCCAGGTGGGGCCTACTAGTGTCTTGTATAGCGGAATTATGACCTCCTTTTCCTGCTGGTGATGCCCCTGCCTATACATCCCAGCATCCTATTTGCTTTACCTGCTGCCTTGTCACACTGTTTCCCTACCTTGAGGTCATCAGAGATGACAACCCAAGATCCCTTTCCTGCTTGGTGCATGCTATATCCTCACCCCCAACTGATATATTGTGCCAGGGTTTTTGTGCCCCATATGCATTATCTTGCACTTCTTTGCATTGAATTTCAACTGCCAAACCCCTGACCATTCTTTAAGTTTCTGCAGGTCGCTTCTCATTCTGTCTACACCCTCTGGTGTGTCTACTCTGTTACAGAGCTTTGTGTCATCAGCGAACAGTGAAATTCTGCCTTCTAGATCCTGCGCAATGTCACTGATGAAGATGTTGAATAGGACGGTCCAGCACTGATCCCTGTGGTACCCCACTGGTCACTCTTCCCTCTCTGGAGTGACAGCCATTTACCACCACCCTCTGTGTCCTGCCACCCAGCCAGTTACCTACCCACCACACTACTGTCCTGCCCACCCCATATTCCCCAGTTTGTGTAATAGTCTTCTATGTGGCACAGTGTCAAAGGCCTTGCTGAAGTCCAGATAGGCCATGTCCACTGCCTCCCCTGATCCACCTCCTAGTCACCCAGTCAAAAATTAAACGAGGTTGGTCTGACATGACCTCCCTGGTGAAACCATGCTGCCTTGGGTCCTGTAGTCCATTGATAACCAGATGTTCCACCAATCTCTCCTTCAGTAGTGCTTCTATGATCTTCCCACTACCGAGGTGAGGCTGACTGGTCTGTAGTTCCCTGCTTCCTCTTTGTTCCCACTTTTGTATAAGGGGACTACATCTGCTGTCCTCCAGTCTTTGGGTACCTCCCCTGTTTCCAGTGATCGGCTAAACAGGAGAGCCAGAGGTTCAGCCACCACCTCTCTTAGTTCTTTAAGGACCCTGGGGTGCACCCCGTCTGGCCCCTTATAAGGGGTGCTAAGTAGCGGAGGGTGGTTACATTGGATAAACATTGCTCAGAAACTGAAGTGCCCTCTCTACTTGGGGCAAAAGAAACAAACAGCTGCTTAGACTTTCTGGACTCCTTAGTCTGAAGCAGATAATACTTCAGGTCCTGTGCACATCTAGCGTATGGAGCAGTGCTTCCCCTAGATTGGCACACTCAGGAAAATAAAAAGGAAGGTGGAAAGATTGATTGTGTAAACTCATAAACCACCTCAGGTAAAAACTTAGGATTTGTGCACAAAGATACCCTGTCTTTGTGAAAAATCAAATAAGGCTCCTCACACCAGAGGGCCTGAAGCTCTGAATTCTTCAATCAGAAGTAATGGCAACTAAAAATAGTGCTTTCCAAGAAAGGTAGCGCAAATTGCAAGTTGCGATTGGCTCAGAAGAAGACAGGGTCAACTTTTCCAAAATAAAATTTAAGTTCTAAGCTGGGACAGGGGAATGGATTAGGGATTTCAGATGCAGGACACCTCTGAGAAATGTACAGGAGACATCCAACTGAGCTATAGTGCAGTCACCCACAGGCTGATGGAAGGCAGAAATAGTCAAAAGGTGGATCTTGAGAAAGGAATACTGAAGGCCTTAGTCAGACAAAAAAATAAGGTGGTCCAGGATATGCTTCACAGGACAGGTGAAAGGGTCAAAGGAATGCTTGGCAGCCCAGATGGCAAATCGCTTCCACGTCATGGCAGAAGTGTCCCAAGTAGAAGGCTTGCGGGCGGCCACCAGAACATCTGCCACCCTGTTAGAGACACCAAACTTGGTGAGATGGCTACGTCCTCAGGAGCCACACATGCAGATGGAGGGACCCGACATTGGGATGGATCAGGGTCCCCCGATCCTAGTTCAGCAGATTCCTGCAAAGGGGCAGAGGGACCAGAGGTTCCTCTGCCAGTTGTTGAAGCAAAGGGAACCATATCTGGCAAGGCCAGAATGAAACTACCAGAGTCATGCTGGCCCCCTCCATTTGCAACCTGATCAGCACCCTCTGTATTAGAGGAAATGCATACAGAAATATCCTGCTCCAAGAGAGGCACAACGCGTTTCACCAGAAACCTCCAGGCATTGGATCTAGCGAGCAGAAATTGGGCAGTTTTGCGTTGAGTGGGGACGCAAAAAAGTCCAACTCCAGGCGACCCCCTCTGTCCAACAGATCTTCTACTACAGATGAGAGAAGCTCCCGTTCATGCATGCTGGACTGAGTCCTGCTGAGACTGTCCACCAGGGTGTTGAGAACACCTGGGATGTGGACTGCAGAGTGTCAGACTGTGCTCCAGTGCCCAGTTCCACACTCACATGGCCTCCCTGCAAAGGGAGTACAAGTGAGTCCCGCTCTGCTTGTTGATGTAGTAGACTACAATCAGATTGTCTGACTGCACCAGCAGTTGGCCTGGAGCAAGGTGTTCCTGAAATGCTGCATGGCACAGTGTACCGCTCTCATCTCCAGGAAGTGATATGCAGGGCGGCCGACGCATCTGTGGTGAGGATCTGTTGGGGAGAGGAGACCTGGAAACGGGCTCCCTGAAGACGATTCAAGGAGTCCATCCACCACTGCAAAACTCTTGCAGACTGGGGAGCAGACCAGAAGTGTTGGTCCAGCTCATCCATGCACTGGTCCCATTGCACTCTGAGGGTCCACTGAGGAATGCGCATGTGAAGCCTGGCCAGTGGAACGTTGGGAATGGCTGCAGCCATTAGACCCAAAAGCCTGAGATACAGCCTGGCAGGAATGTACCGACTCTGAGCTACCTCCCAAGCCTGAGTTATAAGGGATTCTGCCCTGTTCTGGGGTAAGAAGGCCTTCACCTGCTCGGAGTCCAGAACCGCCCCAATGAATTGCAGTGTTTGGGACGTTACCAGAACAGATTTGGGCAGGTTGACTGTTATGCCTAAAGAATGAAAAAGCTGCAGAGTGCACTCCAGTCAGCCACAGCTGGTCCCTGGATGGGGCCTTGAGAAGTCACTCGTCCAGGTAAGGGAAGATGTGCAGTCCCTCTCTTAAGAGAGCTGCTGCAACTGCTGGTAAGCATTTGGTAAAGACATGCAGCGTAGAGGACAAGCCAAAAGGCATAACCTTGAATTAGTAATGCTCGCCCTGAAAGGTGAAGCGAAGAAACCTGTGAGGAGGGAAGACTGCAATGTGCAGATAAGCATCCTGTATGTCCAGTGAGCAAAGCCAGTCCCTGGTTTTGAGGAGGGGCAAGAGGCCTGGCAAAGTTACCATCTGGAACTTTTTGTACTGAGCAAACAGACTGAGGTCCTTGAGATCCATCTGGGCCTCATATCTCCAGTCTTTTTTGGGACAAGGAAGAACCAGGAGTAAAACCTCTGATTTCTCGGATACTTTGGCACCAGTTTGCCTGCTTGTGCAGCAGAACTGCACTTCCCTTTGGAGACAAGTGGGCTGGGGGATAGGTGGAGAAGGGATATCTGGAGGTTGCTGAATGAGCTCCAGGGTATGGCCGCTCTCTATAATCTGTAGGATCTATGCATCTGAAGTTACGGCTCTTCACCGATTCAGATGGTGGGAGAACTGACCTCAGACCACCATCTTGTGTCTGGGCCAGAGGAGGGGGGTCTGGCAAGGAGTCAAGCTGAGGTGGGACCAGCTGTAGAAGCTGGTCTGTTGTTTCTGGGACACTTGGCACGCCACTCCAGGTGAGAGGGCGGCAAGGGAGACTGGGCTCCCATGCTTCCCACAGGTGCAAGGGCGGGCCTGGTCTACAAAAGTAGGCGTCCCTATCACTGCGGTTGAGTGTGGTAGAGAGTGTGGACTGACTTAAGGGCTGTGTCAGAAGCTGCAGATCATTAATGAGATCTTGGACATCAGGGCCAAAGAGCTTGGTGCCATTGAATGGGGCGTTGAACACCTTATTTTGCACATCAGTTGCAAAGCCAGAGATCCTCAGCCAGGAATGCCTGCAAAGGCAAATGCCTGTGGCAGCAGCCCTGGCCACCATGTCAGCCAAATCATAGATGGCCCGAGGAAGGTGTCTGTGGACATCCTCTGCAGTTTGCAGACAATGTAGCAATTCCTGCTTCTGCATGCCATCAGGGAGGGCTAGAGCAGCAGCCTTGCCCTTCCTCCAGTTGGCATTTTGGAATCTGACCATATGTGAAACATAGTTTACCATCCTCAGATCTAAGGAAGAGGAGGCATAGACCCTCTTACCCCAGAGGTCAATCCTAAGGGATTGCATGTCTGGGGGAAGGGAGTTAAGTTGCTTGGGCACCTTAGACCTGTCATGGGCTGCCTTAATGACAACCGAGTCAGTTTCAGCCTGGGCCGCAAAGAAAGGAAGGCCCTGGGGGGCATTATACAATCTGTCTGGCCTGTGTGGCATAGCTGGCATCATGTCTGGCCTGTGCCAGGCTGCTGTAGTGGCATTTTTCAGGGCTGGCAGCATAGGAAGGATCATTTTATGTAGAGAATCAGGGATCTCCAAGTAGTCAGCCAGGTCTTTTCTGGTGACATCCTCCTCCTCAGTCTGGAAGCCAATAGTGGCAGACAGCTGTTTCATGACATTACAGAAAGCAGAATCTTCAGGGGGAGATCTCGGAGTATGCTTAAAGGAAAACTACACCCAAAACCTGAAAAAATATATGTTGTGCAGAGTGTTTTAATTTGTATGTGAAGTTCTAGTGTTTCCTTCCCTCTGACTGGTATTAGGAGTTTTTCCCAAATTAGCCTGCTAGCTCTATGCTAGTTTTACGACCCCTGGGGATCTCCATACCTGATAGTGTAATTGTATTTCTGGTTCCCGCAGTGCATTTTGTCTCATGTGACTGTGATGTAAGAGAGACCCAACATTCAGCACACGCATGCCAAACAAACTAAATATCTTGGAAGCTTTACAAGCTGCACAAAAATTACCAGCAGGACAGTAAAACCTTTAGGATGAGGGTGGTCACCAAGCTGAATTCTACAGATTTTAAAATATAGCCATCTCTGTTGTTGTGAACTGATTGTAATGCAATGCTTTCTGCTGGATTTATGGGCTGTGCTACATCACCATTACATGAAACAAGGTGCACTGTAGGACAAAGAAATGCAATAAAACTATTTCATATGGTGATCTCCAGGGGTCATAAAACTACCCTAAAGCTAGCAGGCTAATTTAGGAAAAAATCCTAATACCAGACAGAGGGAAGGAAACACTAGAACTTCACATACAAATTAAAACACTCTGCACAACATATATTTTTTCAAGTTTTGGGTGTAGCTTTCCTTTAACTGAGTCCTCACTAAGTCAGGAGGCAGTGGACTTGTCAGAAAGGAAGATTTCCTCTTCATCCTCAATGTCATCAGGGAGGATGAGGTCTGGGTGGTATTCCTCCTTGATCTCCTCATCTGGGTCCTGCGTTGGAACAGTCATCAGTACCCCGCAGGAAGGTTCCCTTGGACGACGAATGGGCATAGACAATGAAGCAGCAGATGACAGCCTATTAGAGGCATTAAACTGCTGGACCAGAACACTGGTAAACTTAACCAAGACCTCATTCAGGTACATGGTTGTTGTTGATGGAGGTGGGGGTTTGACGACACAGACGCCGGTGATCCGCCAACCTGAGAGCTCAAGCCCATAGACCTCGGAAAGGAAGGGGCAGGCATCGATGGGGTGATCGTCATCGATGAGCCCGTTATCCATGGAGGAGTGGCTGACGACCCGGAGGTCTACGGCCCGGGACCCTGAGATTCAGGTGGAGGAGCTATCGGTATGGGTCTGGAAGGAATGGAGACCTGGACAGCTGGTCTCTTCATCTGAGCAGCTGCCGTCGATGAAGGGGAACGGGATGGCCACCGGGGGGAGCAGTCACAATCCCGGTCTTTCTTGTGACTTTTCCCCAGCCTTGGAGGCCTGGGAGCTCATGGACCCGGTGGGAGATGAAGCATCCGGTGCCCCAGAGGACCACTCCCCAAAGTTGACTACCTGTTGCTCCATCAGGAATTTATTGAGCGCCTTCTTGCATCGCCTAAGAGTTGTTTGATTGAATTTCGGGCAGAGCTCACAGTTGAAGACTTTGTAGTTTGGCTCAATACAGCAGACACAAATGGAGTGTTTGTCTGTAGAGGCAATCTTCTTCCCACAGCGGCAGCACCGGAAAAGAGAAGAAGAGGATGGATTAACTCTCGACAAACAAAAAAAGGGAAATATCTCTAAAAGGGATTTTGCTGAGAAATTGAAAAACAGCCGTAGGCTGAAAAAGGCATGAACACTGCAATGGCTCTTCCATTGAGACTCTACTTGCAAGTCGATGGCGGGAAAGAACTGAGGAGGGAGTGGGGCCACCCACGCCTATGTAGGGTTGGTGACATTGGCGGACATTGATGGCACGAGCGGCCCCAGTTCTACTGCGGAAAATCTTCTGTGTGGATTCCCTGTCTCAAGACAGTGAAGGTTCCTATGGTGTAACCTGATGACTGAGATACCCCTGAAGATCTCCTCGCCCAGGAGAGGGACAATGTGTCTTGCCAGCAAACTCCATGCCCTGAATCTAGCAAGGAAAAAATGGCAGTTTTGCCATGAGCGGGGACGCAAAGAGGTCCAGCTCTGGACAGCCCCATCTGCTGAACAGGTCCTCCACGACAGAGGTCAGCAGTTCCCACTTGTGCATTCCAGACTGCGATCAGTCGAGGCTGTTCGCCAAGGCGTTTTGGTCACCTGGAACATGGACAGCTGATAATTCTAGACCATGATCTAGAGCCCAGTACCAGACTCTCATTGCCACCTGCCACGGGGTATGAACGAGTCCCCCTTGCTTGCTCACATAACAGTCCACACTGAGGTTGTCAGACTGCACCAGCAGGGGACCCAGACAGATACAGATGGTTCTAGAAGGCCCTAAGGGCATACAGGACCACCCACATGTCTAGAACATTCATGGGTAGGTGGGTCTCCATCATAGCTCAGGTCCTCTAGGTCCAAAAAGGATCCAGGTTTGCTCCTGAACTGAGGTCAGAGACATCCATGAGGATCTGCTGGGGAGACGGAATAAGAAAGTTAACCCCTTTTAGGGGGTTGCTGGGTTCCCTCCACTACTGAAGCACCTTGGGCATCAGGGAAGAGACCAGAACTTGCTGATCTAGATCGTCGGTGCGTTGATCCCACTGGACCCTTATTGTCCACTGCGGAACCCGTATTTGCAGTCTGGCCAAAGGTACGGTCACAATGGTGGCCATCATCACGTCCAACAGCCTCAGAAATTCCCTGGCTGTAACATACCAGTTTTCGGCCACGAATTGGGCCTGAGCCATTAGATATTCCACCCTGTCCTGAGGGAGAAAGGCCTTTCCCCGAGCAGAATCCTAAATTGCCCTTGTGTACGGCAACTGTTGGGACAGGGTCAGTACGGACCTGGGTAAGTTGACAGTTATCCCTAGGGACTGAAACAACTGAAGGGTTCGCTCCAGGGTCAGCAGCAGCATGACCTGGGACTGAGCTGTCAGCAGCCAGTCGTTCAGGTATGGAAAGACATACAGGTCATCATGTCTGAGGGCTGCAGCTACTGCCGCTAAGCATTTGGTAAAGACCTGTGGCACAGAGGATAAGCCAACATGCAAAACCCTGAACTGGTAGTGTTTCCTCTAGAACAGGAACCTCTTGTGCGGGGGCAGACACTGATATGCATATAGGCATCCTGTATATTGAGGGAGCATAACCGGTCATCCTGTTTCAACACAGGGTGAAGGACCATTAGGGTAACCATCCAGGACTTTTTGTACTGGATGTAACAATTTAGCTCTTTGAGGTCTAGAATAGGCCTTAAATCCCTGGTGCGCTGGGGAACCATGAAGAACCAGGAGTAGAACCCTTTGTCTCAGCAATGAAGTGACCTCCACCCAGAGCACTGAAAGGTGATTTGGGGAAGGGATGAAAGGAACAGGAAGCTGTTCCATAAGTTCTAGTGAGTGACCATGTTGGATTATAGAACAGTTAAGAACTTACCGTAACAGCAGATCTTCAAGGGGATCTCAGTCATCAGGTTACACCATAGGAACTTTCACCTTTGGTGAATGGAAATCTACACAAAAGATTTCCAGCAGTACACCTGGGGCTGCCAATGCCATCAATATCAGCTGACGTCACTAACTCTATATAGGCATGAGCAGCCCCACTCCCATCTCAGTTCTTTCCCCCCTCCCGGAGACTAAGGGAACTAGACTCTTGCCCTGGGGGGACAGAGGATAGAAAAAGGTGCCCAGACTCGAAAGAAAATGTTGGATACACCAGACAACCAGTTCTTAGACAGGAACCCCAAGAAGGGGGATGGTGGGAGGGAAAATACACCAGATGACTGAAATCTTCTTGAAGATCTACTGTTACGGTAAGAAAAAATTACTCACCATAGTAATATTGTTTCTTCCAAGGTGTCCTTCAGCATCAGTAACTGATTGCAGTAAGCAGACCCTGTAGCACTGCCCCGGAGGTGGATCCATGAATATCCATGAATTGAATTGGCCAATGGGAAAAGAGTAAGAGGGTGTGCTGTCTGTATTCTGCCCAGAGGACATCAGAATTGTTTTGAAAGTGGGATGGGAACATGCCCATGCTAGTGAGGACCAACAGGATCTAAAAATCATGCAACAGCATGAAGTAGAAAAAGAACCATTAAAGACAAAAACTTCGCTCAAAAGACATTCAAAAAACTTCAGGAACAAATTTGGCCACCATGAGGAACAGAGTCCTCTTCAGGTAGGTTCCCAGGGGAGAATGGGTGGGATCTTACTGATGCTAAAGGACACCTTGGAAGAAACAATATTACGAAGGTGAGTAATTTTTTCTTTAGCATCAGTAACCGATTGCAGACTAAAAAGCAGTGTAGTTGGGAGGCGGGTACAGAACCTTCTTAGGAAAGAAGCTCTGCAGAACCGCCCTGCCAAATCTGGCATCTGATCTAGACTGTACATCCAGGCAATAGTGCTTTATGAATGTGTATACAGTCTTCCAAGTGGCTGCTTTGCAGACATCAATAAGGGAATGTCCCTTGCAGCTGCCACTGTGGCAGCAGTGGCCCTGGTAGAGTAAGCACTAAGGCCCTCAGGGGGCTGTTTGCCAGCTTTGTCATAGCAGAATTGAATACAAGAGACTGTCCAATGAGAGACAGTCCTCTTAGTGGCTGAACTGATGCTTTGAGGGGATTCAGATGCGTCCCCCTTACACCAGAAAGAAAATCTTTTCCACTTGGCTGCACAAGTTTTCTTAGTACTAGGTTTCTTAGCCAGTCTCAGGATTTTAAGGACCTGTTCTGAATACTGGGATTCTGGAAACTCTAACTCAAGAGCCAGGCTTTGATGTGAAAAGACTGCAGATTGAGATGTCACCCCGTCTGAGGGAGAGTCAGACGGGAGTGAGAGAGGAGAAGCCTGATTGGCATGCTGGAAGCCAGGGCTAGCAGGAGGGAGTATCATGACTGCCTTGGTCATTCTGGTGCTATCAGGATCATAGTTGCAGGCTGGGATTTCAGTTTCAGTAGCACCCTGTGGGTCAGAAGGAAGGGGGGGTGTAGAGGAACTTCCCTGTCCAGTCCAGGGCTAGGGCATCTGTAGGAAGAGCCTCCAGAGCTGGAGGCCTGCAACAGTACAGAGGCAACTGGTGGTTGAGGAGGGAGGCAAACAGATCTATCTCTGGTGTGCCCCATCTTCTGAAGACTGTGGCAAGAACCTGCTTGTTCAAAGTCCATTCATTGTGACCTTGGCTGATCTGACTAAGGGCATCTTCCAGGGTATTGTCCTTGCCCAGGAGGTGTATGGCCGAAAGGCTGATGTTGAGGAAATAGGCCAGAGACCAGATTCTCATTGCCTCGATACAGAGCACTGGGGACCTTGCGCCACCCTGCTTGCTTATATAAAACATTGCAGAAGTGTTGTCTCTTCTGATTTGCACTGACTGACCCTTTAGCTGCTGGGTGAAGATTTTCAGAGCCAGAAGATAGCCCTGAGTTACAGAAGGTTCATGTGGCTTGCGGATTTCTTGGGAGCCAGATGCCACTGACAGAGAGGTTGTCCAGATGAGTGCCCCACTTCAGAAGGGAAGCATCTGTGGTAATGATTTTGTAGGGAGAAGCCAGTTGGAAGGGAACTCCTACTGACAGACTGTAAGTGTCATTTCACAATTCCAATGTTTGAAGAAGGGTTTTAGTGACTGGAACCAGCTTGGATAAGTAATTTATTTTTTGGGACCTATGAGCCCGAAGGTGATACTGTATGTCCCTCATCTGGAACCGGATTCCTGGAACAGCAGCTGTCATAGACGCCATGTGCCCAAGGAGATTCGGAAAATGCCTGGCAGGCCTGGGCTGACCCAGGACAAAGGAGTTTGCCAGAGTCAGGAAGGTATGAATCCTTTCTGCAAGAAGGAAGGCTCTGCTTTGTTGAGTATCCATCTCTGCCCCAAAAAGTGAGGGTCTGAGTTGATGAGGAACCTCCGAGGCTGCAGAGTTGTCTTTGTAATGGTGAGGCCCTCCTGCACCTGCAGAGGAGTCTTGCCCAATAGGAGGCAGCCATCAAGGTACGGGTAGCCTGAAATGCCTTGTTTTCTGAGGTAAGCTGCCACCACAGCCAGGCACTTGGTGTATACCCTTGGGGCTGAAGAAAGGCAGAGTGGCACTGCTACAAACTGGTAATGACCTGATGGCAGCCTAAACCTCAGGAATTTTCTGTGGGACTGCCTTATTGGGATATGAAAATAGGCATCCTTTAGATCCAGGGAGACTAACCAGTTGTCTTTTTGAAGAGATTGGTTACTGTTGTGAGAGTGACTATTTTAAACTTTGGTTTAAGTAAGTGTCTGTTCAGATGTCTGAAGCTGAGGATAGGCCGCCACTCCCAATTTTTCTTCTTTGCCAGGAAGTATCTGGAATAGAGACCTCGGCCCCTGTGTGAAAGGGGAACTTTCCCTATAGCTTTTGCTAAAAGTAGCTTTTTGACTTCCAGCTCCAGAAGAAATTTCTCTGTAGGAGACTGGGGTTTTGACAGAAAGGGACCCCTGAGAGATGGACATTTTTTGAACTGAAGGGAGAGACCCTTTCCAACAACCTCCAGGATCCACTTGTCTGAGGTTATGAGGGTCCAAGACTGGAGGTAGTGGGAGGGGAGATGACCTGGACATTGAAATTAGAGCTTAGCCTGAAAGGCTGGAGCAGGGGTGGAGGCACCCCTCCTTTGCCCTCTTCTGCCTCTTTCTCTGAAAAGCCCCCTTATCTGACAGTAGTTTGGCATAGGATATGGGAAGAAAGGTCTAGGAAATGAACCCCTAGTCCCTCTGCCCTGTGCTCTTTGGTTAATAGCAGGCTTACCTTTGGCTGTATTAATTTGGTGGGCCATTTTGTATTCATCTACTTTTTTCATGTAGGCCTCAGCTCTGTTACCAAAGAGAATTAAAACAACATGAAGTCTTGCTGTATTCAGACATAATGCAGTTAGCTCCAGCACTTGAGCTGCCCTGGAGAGGAAAGAGTTAACTCTATGCAGAAACATAGAACGTTGAGCTCGAGCTCGGTTTTCAAACCTCTGTCTGTGGTATTTCCCAGTGTAACCATCAGATTCTTTACTCCGCCTAACAGTGAAGTTGCTCCGGAGATTTCCTCTGCTTGGTTTGGTAAAAGAAAAATAAAGCATTCGGTTTAAACCTCATATTTTTGTTATTTTTGGATTTCCAGCCTCTGTCTACAGTACAGGTAGTATGTAGATAGGTAGTGACTGTGTTTTATTTTGCTAAAAAGAGTGGAAATTGTCTTTCTTCAGTTTCTTTCCAGTCGGTCCGGTTTGGAACCAACTTTGTAAAATGTTTCTCTCTTTCTGAGATTAGTGTGGTGTTCCGGTACTGATCGGTTTCAAAAGAACCGGACTTTTGCTGGTTCTTTTAAAAAGCCCATGACACGGTTTGTAACCGATCGGTTGCTTTATTACCTGGCTTGAAAGCTTCTATAGGGTAATTTGTTAGGTTGGCCATGTCTGAGAAACCCAAGAAGAAAACCAGTCCCACTGGGTTTCAAAACTGTACTGAGTGTGGGGAGGCCTTTGCTAAGGCCGACCCCCACCTCATCTGTGTTTATTGTCTGGGGTTTGACCACCTCAAGTCAGACTGCCAGATCTGTAAGAACTTTCCTAAAACCACTCTAGATAAAAGACTGAGTAGGCTGAAGGAAAGGGAGGCCGAGAAGTCCGTAGATCCGGATGGCCAGCCCGGTTTGGTTGCGGCCGAACCTGAGGAGGTGACTACTGACCTAGGAGATACCTCTTCGGGCAAAAGGAGAGCCGACTCCGAGGGGTCGATTCCGTCAAAGAAAAAGCACAAGTCTGCTGGTTCAGATCCTGTATCCACTCTCCAACCATGGAAGAAATAGCCAAAATAAATAGTATTGTCCAATCGCATAGACTGGTTCCGTCTGAACCGATACCGCCGGTTCGGCGTTCAGTTCGGTCAGATCCGTCTCCTCCGGATTATGACCCAGATGCTTATTATGAGGAGTGGGAGGGAGACGAAGACTATGATGATGATGATGTAGGGGGTCTGGATGTGCCCATTGAACCGGACAGCTCCCAAGACAGGCCCTCAGGTGTCTCTCCTCCCAGGCTCTCTGAGTCCCCTTCACACTTTTTGTTCTACAAAAAGGTGGCACAAACCCTGCAGCTTCCCTTGGTTGAAGCAGCAGAGGAGGATGAAGAGCCTGATTTTGTGGAAATGATGGACATGCCAGAGTCAAAAGCTGTCTATCCTCTTCATAAATCTTTGGGAAACAGACACACAAATTTTACAAACCCTAATTCAATACCTCCTGTGGATAAGAGAATGGACAGGAGGTATTGTTATCAAGGCTCAGCTGCGGAGTTCCTTTATAGTCATTGCAGCCATGTTGGGGTAGTGCAGGCTGCAGCCTGTGACAGGGCTAACATTCCTTTGGCTTCACACCCCCCCGGATAAGGACTCCAGGGAAGTGGATGCCATGGCCAAAAAATGAAAATTACGTACCTACCGTAATTCTTGATCTTAGCTTGTATCTTCACCATTCATTACTGCTTGGGTTAAGCGGGCGGCGCCCCTTCTGGGAGTTTTTTGTTTTTTTGGAGTCGGCTCCAGCGGCGCCATCCTCGGCGCAATGTACTGCATCATGTGAGGGTGACCGTTAGGTGCCACAGACTCCTCCTCTATCTCAGTTCTGTTAGCCGGAGGGCGAAAATAAAGGGTAAGAAAAAGGAAAGCGAGGCAAGAGAGCCGAGGGATAGAAAAAGGAAAGGATATAAACTGAAAAGGGATAAGCGGTAGAGAATAGACAGGGAGAGAATTCCTACCTAAGGGACATGAGGGCCTCCTTTCTGGGGCAGCTCTAAGGAGGAACAGAGAGAGAAGGAGAAGAAGGAAGAAGAAGGAGAAGAAGAAGAAAGAGGCATGTTGAGAGGAAGAACAGTGCCCATCAAGCATTGGTTGAGAGGCTTATAGGCTCGAGACTAACAAGGGAGCAAGAATCCCAGTTGCTAGAACTGAGGGGAGGTTCAACCGAACCACCTGAACAGATCCGAATGAGGGCAGACTCTCTGGACTCTCAACATGCCCAGTCCCTTCATCTTAGTTGAGGGCTCCTAGACTGTCCGGGCAGAACCTGTTCCAGGTAGAGCGCCCAGCCAGGAAGGGGACTAAGTCCCTTTGCACCTTGTAGGTGCTAACACAGCAGTGTATGGAAAAGACTATGCCTTCTCGAAGGCAGTTTTATATGAAAAATAGAGTGGAACTCAATCAGACTCCCTAGGGCAAGGCAGGCAGACGTTCAGAGCTGACAAGTTCAGTCAGTAGCTAGAAGAGCTAGAAATAATACCTGCCAGGAGGATTCTTGACTTTGCCGGGGCCAGGACAGGCATGGCGACTTGGGCCGTGAAACTGCATGACCTGAAGAAGGTAAGGAATCGCACCCAAAGGGTGGTCAGAAAGAGTGCCCTCAGAAGTAGAGAAAATTATAACCGTGCTCGTTCCTCTTTACCTTGAGGAAAAAAGGGGAGATCCATTCACTAAGAATGGAAAAGCAGAAAAGTTTCTTTTTTTTTTTGGCATAAAGGCCAAGGGAAGTAAGAGGAACGAGACGGGAGGGGGAGACGCCACAGAAGGAGGCCACTGAGGGGAAGGTGGGAGGGTATCAGTAATGAATGGTGAAGATACAAGAGAAGATCAAGAATTATGGTAGGTACGTAATTTTCATATCTTCCCTTGTCAATCTTCACCATTCATTACTGCTTGGGTGAGTACCAAGCCCTTCCCTTAAAAAAGGGGGGGGGTAGAACCCTGAGGGAACAAGACCCCCAGCCTCCTGTTGGTGAGAAACAGAAAGGGAAGACCCTGGTTAATGCAGAGAGAAGCCTATGTGGGAGAAGAGCTAGGAGGTGCCCCCCGAGGACGGGGAGACGGAGGAAGCCCCTGCAGAAGTCTCCTAGCTCTGGAGGAAAAGAGACGGGTCCCCGGGAAAGCGGAGCAAATCACCCTACGCCGGGCCAGGGGTGACAACCTTGATAGACGAAGCCATGCCGTCCACCTATTGCAGATCGCTGTCCCCGCAAGCCTGGAAGCCACCTCACTAGCGTCATAAGATGCCTATGCTTGGTGTCTTGCCAGCTCCAGGCCTATAGTGGAGAGGGCAATAGCCTGTCTGATGTGCTCCGTATCAGGCATTGATGCTAAGAGCTGGGAGAGCATTGACCACAGATGCCGATTGAAGGCAGCGTGGTGAGCCTGATGTGATCCAATGCAGGCCACCGCACAAGAGGAAGAGAATACTCTTTGCCCCCACTGGTCGGATTGTAGGGAATCAGAATCCGGTGGACGGTCCTGCGCCAGGCGGCGATGCCCGGAAGGAGTCTCTAGGTATACCAAACCCGAGGACGGGTTGGGAAGGGTACCCAGGGATTCCGAGGGGGCACAATACCTTCATCGACAGTCTACCGGGGCTGGAGAAGGGGCGGCTAGCGACTGCCAGGAACGGATAGACGCCTCCTGGAAGGGGATAGGCCAGGAAGGTACCACCAGGTGCTGGGCACTGAATTCTCCAAGGAATTCATGCATCTCCCGTTCAGTATTGTCTGTCCTAACATAAGAGATTCGAAGATCCCTCACCATCCTCAAAAGGAATCGCTGATATTCAGTGAAATCAGCGTTGGAAGAAAGATGAGCAAGGGGTTCCTCTCCCTCAGAGGAAGAAGACGAGGATGATGGGGAGCTCGAATATCCAGAAGATTCCTGCGGCGGTGGGGAGAGTCGAAAGACCCGCTCATGCATATTCTAACGTGATGAGGGGAAGGCGCCGAGAACCTCTGAACTGCTCCCAGGATAACAGACCCATAGGACCGACATGGCCTGGAAGAGCGGGGGTGGTTGCAGAGGTATGGAGAAGGCACCCGCAAGAGGCAACTGACCTCTGCTAGGGCTCTGAAATCCGGGAGCGGGCCGAACTGGCGGGATCCCGGACAACAAACCAGGTCGCAAAACGGAACCCTGGGGTTGCGACGCGTGGAAGAGCCCAGAAGGGGATCCTCCCCTGTGATGAACCTGGGACTGCATGGATCCAGAAGGGCAGTCCACAGCAACGCCACCGGAGGGAGTTCCGGGGCCCAAGAGCGAAAGGCGGGGTTCAGCGCTACGGCTCCTAGCCACCCCACAAGGGGTGGCCGGCCGAGACCGCGACGTCCGTCCCCCGCCCCGACCTCGGACCGAGAGCCTCCCGACTCCAGCTGCCCCCACCCTGAGAAGTGGCAACAGCACCCGGAAGGGTAGCTGTCACAGACCCCTAGGAGGGAGAGCCCCCCCTCAGTCCCCAACACATCACCCCTCCGGGGACCCGGGGCCACCCCTAGCCCGAGTGTCCTCAGGGGAGGACGGGAGCGGAGACAGTGGGAGGGGCCCGCTATGCCGCCTAGCACCACATGTTACTGGAGACCCCGACCCCGGAGAGTCAGGGTGCCAGGATGGGTCCACGTCTGAGTCATCGACCTCTGAAGAGGACGAGACCAGCAGAACCTCCACGCTGGCAACCCCGGAGGAACGGCGCGGTGCTGGGATGGCGCGGACGACCCAGACCACTTGCATGACTGCTAGGCAGATCCCGAGCTCCCCTGCTCGCCAGTAGGCCACAGTGCGGAACCCAACCAGCGCGCTGAGCGCCAAGCAGACCTGCGGCGCAAAGGACCAGGTAAGCGCCGCCTCTGGCGCCCAAATCTCGATCACCGGTGCCAGGATCTGAAAGCGGCACCGGAGGACAGCGTCGAGGGTCCACTGGTGCCAGACCCAGCAGGCGCGGGCCTCGACACTGGGGAAGCCTGCACCTCCGAGGTGACTGCCGAGGCGGTGTCCCCGACGCAGCCCCGGAAGGGACCACGACGTTCCCCCAACACTGTGAGAGAAGCTTCCTCTTCGGCAAGAGAAGAGGAGGAAGCCTCCTCCTCCTCGGATCAGTATAGGCCCGGGAGGGACCCGGGAAGGGCCTAGAGACCTTACCTGGGAATCCTGGAGCAACGACGCCTCTCAAGGTCGGCGGGGCCTTGCCGAGCTTGAATGCGTGGACTTCGAGGACACGACGGTCCATGGAGAAACAGGCGCTGCACGCGTCCATGTTGTGGTTGGGTCCCAGGCAACGGAGACAGACATCATGCCGGTCTGAGACGGAAAAATGCCGGCCACAGGAGCACCGGCGCATAGGGCGTGGCCATGCCGACTTCACGCCTTGCTCCCGAACCTGACATGATGCGAACTAAACAAGGTAAAAAAGCAATAAAGCACTCGGCGCCGTATTGTAGAAAAACAGGAACGGTCTTACAGGTATATGGCGTCGAGAGAGTCGTCTGAGAGAAAACGAGGAGTCTTGAGGATTAGAAACCCGAGAACACAATTCGCTACCGCACAGCAGGTGCAGCCTCGACGGCGGGAGAAACAGAACTGAGATAGAGGAGGAGTCTGTGGCACCTAACGGCCGCCCCTCGCGCATGACACAGTACGTCGCGCTCGAGGACGGCGCCGTTGGAGCCGACTCCAAAAAAAAAAACTCCCGTAGCGGGTGCGCGCCTCCGGCTTAACCCAAGCAGTAATAAATGGTGAAGATTGACAAGGGAAGATACAGTATTTGGCATCCTCTTTGGGACTCAGGCAGGCTACTTATATTGCCTACACAGCCAGGTACCAGAAATCCAGATGAGACATGGTTCTGGAACTGGCTAAACAAGCCTCTCCCCAGCTAGCCAAGTAGCTGGAGGTGGTGGCTGCTGATGGAATTGAGGCATCCAAAATGCAGTTTCATGCTGTTGTGGACTCCAATAATGTGGCATCTAGAGTCATGGCTACATCTGTGTCTCTCAGAAGACATGCTTGGCTCAGATGTACTAGCCTTTCACAGGATACCCAGACTAAGGCCATGGATTTTCTTGTACTAGATAACTCTATGTCTGGGGAGCAGACAGAGGCTTACATGAAGAAAATGGATGAATATAGGACCACGTACAGGAATGCACAGGCCAAGGAAAGGCAGGCCACTTCACACAAGCAGCAGTCTAGGGGCAGGGGCAGGCCCTTTCAAAGGCCTTTTTACCAAGCCCAGGCCTCTTCTCCCTTCCCACAGAAGGGGTTCTACAGAGGGAAGGGTAGGAGGGGGATGAGCAGGGCTGCTCCCTCCTCCTCTCATTCTAAGGCTCCTGCCAAGCAGACACCCTGATGTGTCAGCCCGGGTTGACTCCCCATTTCCAGTAGGAGGCAGGCTGGCTTACTACTTCTAGACCTGAAGTCTGTGACCTCAGACAAGTGGGTCTTGGAAGTAGTAAGCCAGAGACCAACCCTCAACTTCAAAAATTCAAAAGAAAGGTCAAGTCTTTTCCACCTGCATCAGTCTCAGAAACCCTTGCCCTAGAGGCAGAGGTTTCCTCTCTTCTAGCTCACAGAGCTATAGAGAAGGTTCCTACTCAGCACAAGAGAAAAGGACTGTATTCCAGGTACTCCCTTACCCCAAAGAAAACAGGGGAGTGGCGACCCATCCTAGACCTAAGGTATCTGAACAAACACATTTCAAAGCCCAAATTCAAAATGGTAACTCTGGGAATAATCTTTTCCTCTCCAAGGTCAGGGGATTGGCTAGCATCTCTGGACCTCAAGGATGCCTACTTCCATATTCCTATCAGGTGGTCCCACAGAAGATACCTCAGGTTCGAGTTGCCTTCAGGCCATTACCAATTCAGAGCCATGCCATTCGGTCTAACATCAGCTCCAAGGGTGTTCTCAAAGTGCCTTGCAGTAGTGGTGGCTTACCTCAGAAGACAGGGTATCACCATCTTTCCGTATCTGGATGACTGGCTGTTAGTGGGTCAGTCTCATTTACAGTCAAGTCAGTTCTTCAAACTACCCAGGACCTACTCAGCTCCTTGGGTTTTCTTCTCAATCTTCCAAAGTCTGTACTCAAACCAGTTCAACTTCTCACCTTTATAGGCACAGAGTTGGACACTGTACAAGCAAAAGCCTTCCTTCCCCTGGCAAGGGTAAAGGCCCTAGTGGATCTCGCTTCCTCCTTTCGACCTCAGGTCTCCCGCCCAGCAAGACAGTTCCTCCAGCTCCTGGGCCACATGGCAGCTTCCATGGTAGTGGTGCAGGGAGCAAGGTTCCAGATGAGGGACATTCAGTTTTATCTGAGGTCTTTTTGGTCTCAAAAGAAGGATTCACTTACCAAACTGATTCCAGTGACTCAGACTCTGGTCCAAGCTCTCCAGTGGTGGCTGGACCAGAACAACCTCAGTCAAGGGGTTCCATTTCTCCCTCAAGTCCCATCAGTAGTTTTAACTATGGATGCTTCTCTCCTAGGGTGGGGAGCCCACCTGGGAGCCCTGACAGCTCAAGGGCTCTGGTCTCCACAGGAGTCTCTCCTTCATATCAATCTCCTGGAACTCAGGGCAGTTTTCCTAGCCCTGCAGAGCTTCTCGGATTCAGTCAAGGGCAAAGTGGTCCAAGTCAGAACGGACACCACCACCACAATGTGGTACATCAACATGCAGGGAGGCACTTGGTCCTCTGCCTTGTGCACAGAAGCCATGAAGCTGTGGTCTCTGGCCTATTCTCTTCAGACTTCTCTGGTAGCAATTCACCTTCCAGGGAAGGACAACATACATACTAGCAGATGCTCTGAGCAGAATTTCACAGGGACACCACGAATGGTCCCTGGATCCTCACATACTGAAGGTCATCTTCTCCAGGTGGGGCACTCCAGAGACAGGTCTCTTTGCAGCACTGGACAATCATCAACTTCCTCTGTTTTGTTGCAGACCTCCAGTCCTGGGGACGGTTCCCCAGGATGCTCTCTTTTTGGACTGGAAGTGCAGGTGTCTCTATGCCTTCCCTCTGCTGTTCAGAGTTCTGATCAAGATCAGGACTCAACCCTGCACAGTGATACTGGTGGTTCCAGATTGGCCAGACAGCCTTGGCATCCTCTACTGCTGTCCTTGTCAGTGTCACATCCCCTGTCTCTGCCCAGGACATACAATCTCCTGTCCTCCTCCCAGTGGTGGATCTGGTACCCCAATCTCCAGTCTCTCCATCTCAAGGCCTGGCTCTTGAAGAGTTAGAATATGCAGATCTACATCTTTCTCAGGGAGTTCTGGATATTCTGAAGGTCTCTAGGAAACCTTCCACTAGAAAAACTTACAACTCCAAATGGAAAAGGTTCAGTATTTGGTGCTATCAGAAGGGCATCCTGCCTGATTCTGCAGACATTTCCACAACCTTAGACTATCTAGTTCATCTCAATGGTTTAGGCCTTAGGCCTGCCACTCAGAATGTTCATCTAGCAGCTGTCTCCGCATTCCTCTAGGCAGGGAAGGGCTCTTCCCTGGCATCTCATCCTGTTTCAGAAAGTTTTTCAAAGGTCTGGTTCACATTAACCATCCCTTTAGGGGGCCCACTCTGCCTTAGGGTCTTAATGTCTGCATAGCTCAGCTAATGCAGCCACCCTTTGAACCTCTGGCTTCGGCCGAATTAAAGTACTTGACCTGGAAAACTATGTTACTGCTAGCTATTACTTCTGCCAGGCAGATTAGTGAGTTACAGGCTCTCTCAGTGGAACCCAACTTCATCTTCTTCCATAGGGACAAAGTAGTCCTCAGAACCAATAAGAGGTTCTTGCCCAAAGTGGTTTCAGATTTTCATCTGAACCAGTCTATATCTCTCCCTGTGTTTTTCATTGACCATTCTTCTTCAGGTGAAAGAAGGTTACACAGTCTGGACGTTAAGAGGGACCTTAGCTACTACACTGAGCATACTAAGGCACATAGAAATGACTGTCTTCAGTTGTTTCTCACTTATGGTGAAGTGGGAAAGGGTAAGCCTGCCACTAAGAGAACTACTGCCAGGTGGATTGTTTCTTGTACACAATTTTGTTACGACAAGTTGGGTAGGATGCCCCCTTCAGGCCTGAGGGCTCACTCGACCAGGGGTACAGCTGCTTCTCTAGCTGCAGCCAGAGATGTACCTTTGTTAGAGATCTGTAAAGCAGCCACCTGGAAAAGAGTACATACTTTCACCAAGCATTACTCCCTAGACATCCAGGTTAGGAGTGATGCTAGGTTTGGTACAGCAGTACTGCAGATCCTCTTCCCAAAGCAGGTTCTGCATTCCCTCCTCCATAGGGAACAGTTTGGTAGTCTGCATAATGTCTGAATACAGCAAGACTTCATGTTGTTTGAAGAAAAAATTACTCACCATAGTAATGTCTCTTCTAATGGAGTCTTACTGTATTCAGACTTCCCCCCACCTCCCCTCTCAGAACCTGGTTTTGGGAAGTGGGCTGGCAGGTACAGTGTTGCACCTCAGGGGTGTACCTTGTACCCTCCCTCTTGGGTGGGGTGAGATATTATTTTTTCTGGTGTTTTACTAAATATTGTCACTACCTTTTCTTCTTGGGTTCTCGACTTGAGTCTTTTGGGGCCCAAGAACATATATTTTGCCCTTTGGCTATATTTGAACAATTTCCATACTTTAGTTACTAGTTAGTTAGCTCATAAGAATCTGACAGTTACACTGGGAAGTACCACAGACAGAGGTTTGAAAACTGAGCTTGAGCTCAATGTTCTATGCTTCTGCATAGAGTTCTTTCCTCTCTGGGGCAGTTCAAGTGCTGGGGCTAACTGCATTATGTCTGAATACAGCAAGACTCCATTAGAAGAAACACTACTATGGTGAGCAATTTTTTCTTCTGGTCACAGAAAAAGTCCATGGCTTTGGACTGAATGTCCTGTGACAGACTGGTTGTCCTAAGCCAGGAGAAGCACCTAAGGGAGATGACCTGGGCCATACCCCTCGAGGCTGCATCATTATCTGCTGCCATGTGGAACTGAAACTTAGTAGCCTCCAGGGCAGTCCTTGCAGTTTCCATAATGTCTTGAACCACTGTGTCTGGCTTGTGCTGGGCAATGGCTATGATAGAACTCCAGAGGGCCTTCTGGTACTTGGCTGTATAGGCCACATATGAGGAAAGGCACAGCAGGAGAGATGCTGAAGTATAGGATGTCTTAGCCATGACGTCCAGTCACCTAGACTCTTTCTCAGGGGGTTAAGAAGAGAGGGGGACATTAGCCTTGTCACAAGCAGCCTGTTGTACAACCTCCTCATGACTGGGGTGTACATACAGAAGATCAGTGTCAAGTTTGGAAAGTTGATATTTCTTATCTTTTTATCTACTCCAGACAAGGAGGTGGGAGTCTGGAGGAGTTTCACAGTATTCTTTTTAAAACCCCTATACATAGGCAGCACAATCTTCTTTGGAGGAGGGAGGCCCATCATGTCCCTTTAATCCTCATCCTGCTCCTCTTCCTGAATGGACTCCTATGAGGGGAGATCCAGGGTATCCACCGTATGCTGCAGGAATGTTAACATAGAGGAAACATCCTCCTGGTCACCAGGGCAAGCTCTGAAATTAGGATCAAGGGAAATATCAGGTTCTAAGAGACTTCCCCCTGCCTCATCATCTCCATAATGGTCCTCATCCTCCCCTGGGAAGTCACCTGCATCCGAGGGAACTGCACTGAGGGGTAAACTGGCAGGAGCAGGGGCTTGAAACATGGACCCCATGCTCTGCAGAGTTTGCGACAAGTGCCAGACTTTAGCCATCTCCTCTACTGAGGGCAAATCTCCAGGTACATCAGTGGGTTTTTGATGCTGTGGCTCTATATTTTTTGTTTTCTCTTTTTGTTTCTTGCCCACTGATGACTCTCCATGGGGTGTGGGAGTGGCAGTGGTATGCTTTTCTTTATAAATCTTTTTTGCAGGCACTTCATCAGTAGCCTGATCAGGTTTTCTCTTGGTAGCTGGCACTTCATCAGTGGGCTTGGTAGTCTTAGGTTTGCAAGATACCTCATCAGCACCCTTGCTGCCATTTTTTTTTTTTTTTTGGGTGGCATTTCATCAGTGCCTTTATTATTATTCTGTTTAGATCTGGAAGGCACTTCATCAGCACCTCTACCAGAAGTACTTTTAGGTTTAGGGGTACTTCATCAGCACCCTTAGTCTTAGAAGGCCCCTCATTGGATGCCATGGCAGCCATCATTCTTAATCTTTTAGCTCTGTTCCTCAGTGTTACTGAACAGGAGTTTGAACACAGTGTACAAAAATGAGCTGGACCTAAGCACTGTAAACACAGGCCATGGGAGTCTGCTTTAGCCACAATCCTGTGGCACTTCACACAATTTTTAAAACCTGTAGGTCCGTCCTCTTTTCAGGCTGTTCTGACATGCCAATAGGTCAGAACACAGAAAATGACAGTTCCCAATAGGGAAGATTTAAATTTACTGGTCGGTTCCCCCACAGTAAGAACCATGGTTCAAAATAACAATAAGCGCTAAGAAAACCACAGAAAATAGCGGTTCCCAGTGAACCGAATGGGAACCATTAAAAACACAAAACCAGTGAAAAAATAAAACAATACTCACAGAACAGCACAAGTATAACATTTCATCAAGATAAAAAGTGTTTTCCTTTGGGAAAGAGCACCTCAGAGGCAGTGTTTCTCAGTCAGTGGTGAAAAAATTCTGATGCCCTCTGGGCAGACTCCAGACAGCACACCTTCTTGCTCTTTTCCCATTGGCCAATTCAATTCATGAATATTCATGGCTCCACCTCCGGGGCAGTGTTACAGGGTCAGCTTACTGCAATCAGTTACTGATGCTAAAGGACCCCTGGAGTGAGAAGTTCTTATGTAACTGTTCTATCTTCTTCGGGGGTATCTCAGTCATTAGGTTACACCGTAGGAATGAGTACCAAGCAGTTACAAGTGCAATACAGTCTGGGAGGAGGGCTCGCCATAAACACAAGACAAAAGTACCTGTAACACAGTCCTGCCAAATCCTGTACAGGTTCTTGAGGCAATGTCCAGACTGTAGTGGTTGGGGAAATTATGGACTGTACTCCAGGTGGCAACCGCACAAATATCAGTGGCTGAGGCCCCTTGGAGACAAGCCATCGAGGTAGCCATTCCTCTGGTGGAATGGGTTTTGACAGCGCCAGGCAATTCTTTGCCATACTTGTTGCAGCAGAACACAGTGCAATTTGCCAACCATTTGGATAAACACTGCTTAGGAACCGAAACACCCTCTCTACCTGGGGCTAAGGAAATAAACAACTGTGCTTCAAAGTTTTGCACACATCTAATGTATGGAGCAGTACTTCCCCTTGGACTGACATGCTCAGGAAAATAAACAGGAAGGTGGGTCGACAGATTGAGTGTTCACTCTGAAACCACCTTAGGGAGAAACTTGGAATTTGTGCGCAGACGCACTGTGTTTGTGAGGAAGCAAATAAAGCTCTTTGCACTGGAGGGCCTGACGCTCTGAAATTCTTCGAGCAGAAGTAACCAACTAAAAAACAGTGCCTTCCAAGACAGATAGGGCAAGTCACAACAGGCTCAAAAGGAGACAGGGTCAACTTCTCCAACATAAAATTCAAGTCCCAAGCCAGGACAGGGGAACGGAATGGAGGTTACAAATGCAGGATGCCCCTAAGAAAGGTGCGGGAGATATCCAGTTGAGCATTCGTGTGGTCACCTACAGGCTCATGAAATGCAAAAATAGTCAAAACACGGACCTTGAGGGAAATATTCTGGAGGCCCGAGTCAGACATTGAGATCAGGTAGTTCAGGATATGGTTCACCAAAAAGGTGAAAGGGTCTAAATCATGTCTGGCAGCCCAGATGGCAAACCGCTTCCACTTAAAGGCATATGTGGCTCAAGTGGAAGGGTTCCAGACGGCCACAATGAAGACCGCCATCATGTTAGAGAACCCGAACCTGGCAATGGTTATGTTCTCAGAAGTGAGGCATGCAGGTGGAGGGACCGGAAGTTGGGAAGGACCAGGGTCCCCTGATCGTGGGTCAGCAGATCCCTGCAAAGAGGAAGAGAAACCAGAGGTTCCTCTGCCATCTGCCGAATGAGATGGAACCATATCTGGCAGGCCCAGAATGGAGCCACTAGAATCATGCTGGCCCCCTCCATCTGTAACTTGATCTGCACCCCTTGGATCAGAGGAAACTGAGGGAATACGTAAACGAAACCTACCACTCCAAGACAGGGACAACACATCTTGCCAGAAAACTCCAGACCCTGGATCTTGCAAACAAAAACTGGGCAATTTTGCGCTACGTAGAGTTGTAAAAAGGTCCAACTCTGGGTGACCCCATCTGTCGAACAAATCTTCTGCAACAGATGAGAGAAGCTCTCATTCATGCATGCTGGGACTGAGTCCTGCTAAGACTGTCCACCAGGGTGTTTAGGACACCTGGCATGTGGACTGCAGAGAGTGTTGGATTGTGATCCAGTACCCAGTACCACACTCTCATGGCTCCCCGGCAAAGGGTGTACGAGCGAGTCCCCACCCCGCCTGCTAATGTAGTAAACTACAACGACATTGTTAGACTGTACCAGCAGATGATCCGGAGCCAGGTGTTCCCGAAAAGCCTGCATGGCATAGAGCACTGCCCTCATTTCCAGGACACTGACATGCAGGGAGGATTCCCATTCGAACCACGAGCCCTGGGTTTGGAAGGGACCCAGGTGTGCTACCTAGACCTGATGCATCAGGGATTAGGATCTGACATGGGGAAGAGATCTGGAAAGGTATGTCTTGAAGTAGATTCAACGGGTTCATCCACCACTTTAGTACCTTGTGCAGTGGGAAAGAGACCAGGACTGGTTGGTCTAACTTGTCCATGTGCTGAACCCATTGTACTCGGAGGGCCCTCTGGAGGGTACGCAGATGGAGCCCGGCCAGCAGAACGGTGGGTATGGCAGTTGCCATCAGGCCCAGCAATTTAAGATACACCAGGTCAGGGATATACCGGCTTGGGGCAACTTCCTGAGCTTGGGCTATGAGGAAAGCCTTTCCCTGCGCCGAGACCAGAGCTGCCATGGGCAGGTTGACAGTAATGCCAAGGGAGTGGAAAAGCTGGAGAGTTTGCTCCAGGGTCAGCAAAAGCTGTTCCCTGGACAGGGTCTTTAGAAGCCTGTTGTCCAGATAAAGGAATATCTACAATCCCTCCCTTCTGAAGGCTGCTGTGACTGCCGCCAAGCACTTGGTAAAGACTCACGGCGCACAGGAAAAGCCAGAGGATAGCACTTTGAACTGATAATGCTCACCCTGAAAGGCAAAACGAAGAAACGTCCTGTGCAGAGGAAGACCGAGATGTGCAAGTAAGTATCCTGCATGTGCAGTAAACAGGGCCAGTCCCCTGACTAGATCCAGAACTTTTTATACTGGACAGACAGATTGAGGTCCTTTAGATCTAAAATAGACCTCAGATCTCTGGTCTTTTTGGGGACCAGGAAAAGCCTGGAATAAAACCTAATTTCACTGGTGCCTGGGCATTGTCTCAATGGCCTGCTTGTGCAGGGAAGACTGCTCATTCTCCCCAGGGAACAATAGAAAGGTGGAGATGGGGTGTCTGGAGGCTGCTCAATGAGCTCCAAGGTATAGCCCTTTTCTATGATCTGCAAAATCTGTGCATCTGCAGTTATGGTTCACCATTGGAGGGAGAACCGAACTCTGACTACCATCTTCTGGTCTGGGACCAGAAGAGGATGGGGTCCCAAAAGGGGACCAGCCAAGATGGAACCAGCTGCTGGGGCTGGTCTGACCCTTCTGGGATGCTTATCTGCCATTCCAGCCCTGGAGGGGGCAGAGGAGGACATTTGTGGACCAAATTGAGGGATCTGCCTGAGGCTTGCAGATCATTTATGATATCCTGGACATCAGGGTCGAACAACCTGGTGCCTTAACAGAGATGTCCTTAAGCATGTTCAGCTGCCCATCAGTTGCAAAAAATGGATATCAGGAGTGTCTAAGTAAGCATATGTTAATGGCCACATCTCTAGCAACATTGCTGGCCATATTGCAAAACAGGAGCTCTGGAAAGGTGCTTGCCAATACTCTCAGCTATGAAGGCACTGAAGCCACTCCTGCTTCCACGTGCCACCCAGGACAGCATGGGCAACGGTCTTGCCCGTTCACCCATGGGTATCCTTCTCAGGTGGAGTATGCGCTAAAGGTCTACAATGGCGGAAAAGTGCCACTGAGGACAGGAGGATTGGCAGCAGCTCAGACAACGGCGATCCATGGTATGGAGCGGCATCACCTACAGGGTGATGGCACAGGGCATAACCTGTCCAGACAGCCAAAGATCTTGCCAACAGCAGAGACATCTTCGACGAAGGGGACATCGTCAAAGGCACAGAGTAGACCTGTTAACATACTAGCTAGCCAAGAATCCAGCAATGGAAAAGGCATCATCGAAAGCATGAGGGTATAGAGCGCAAACCTGTCGACGAGCTAGAGAGCCACGGGTAAGTCAGCAGAAAGGACATCGTCGAAGGCAAGATGGCAGAAAACACAATCCCAATGTGCAAGAAGAAAAAAGTTACTCACCTTAGTAATTGTGATTCTTCTAATGGAGTCTTGCTGTATTCTGACATATGCAGTTAGCCCCAGCACTTGAACTGCCCTGGAGAGGAAAGGGTTAACTCTATGCGTAGGCATAGAACGTTGAGCTCGAGCTCGATTTTCAAACCTCTGTCTGTGGTACAGAGTGTAACCGTCAGATTCTTACAAGCAAACTAACTACACTTTAGTCTGGAAATTATAAAGCATAAGCCAAAGGGAAATAACTTGGGTCCATAAGACTCAAGTCGAGAACCCAAGAAAAACAGGTAGTGAACACAACATGTATATAAAATATAAAACAAAACACTACAACAACTACCCCACCCTGGAGAAGAGGGATATAAGGGTACACCCCTGAGATGCAACACTGTACCTGCCAGCCCACATCCCAAAAACTAGGTTCTTAGAGGGGAGGCAGGAGGGGGGAGGTCAGAATACAGCAAGACTCCATTAGAAGAAACACAATTACTAAGGTGAGTAATTTTTTCTTCAAACAACATAAAGTCTTGCTGTATTCTGACATATGCAGACTACCAAGCAGTACCTCCAAGGAGGAGGGTACCGAACCTATTTTGGGAATAAGCTCTGCAGTACTGCTGTACCAAACCTAGCGTCACTCCTAGCCTGGATATCCAGATAGTAATGCTTGGTGAATGTATGGACTGTTTTCCAAGTGGCTGCTCTGCAGATCTCTAACAAGGGTATATCTCTGGCAGCAGCCAGAGACTCAGCTGTACCCCTAGTCGAGTGGGCCCTCAGGCCTGAGGGAGGTGTTTTACCTAGCTTGGTATAGCAGAATTGTATACAAGAGACAATCCACCTGGCAAGAGTTCTTTTAGTAGCAGGCCTACCTTTTCCCACTTCACCATAAGTGAGAAACAAATGGAAATTACGTACATACCGTAATTCTGATCTTTCTGTGTATCTTCACCATTCATCAGGTTTGGATACTTGGCCGGAGGTCATGACCCCACGGGAGCTTTTTTTTTTGGATGGGCGGAGTCGACGCATCATCGCCACGCCTCGAGGCCGACGTGGCAGTTGTAGGGACTCCACCCTCCCACCAGTTCTGAGTCGCTGTAGAGGTGAGAAAAAGGGTTGGGAGGGTGGGACAAGGAAGTCCAAAGGACAGACAAAGGAAAAGATATAAAAACTAAAAAGGGAAATAAACGACTGAGAGGACAGAACAATTTTGAAAACTAAAGGGATTGTGTAGGGGCCCCAATCTCTGGAAGTAGAAGTAGGAGTGAGGGAGGGTAAAGGATTTTTAGAAGTAAGGATAAGAGTTGGGGGGAAAAAACAGAAGTAACATACCCTGTAACCACCAGAATTCAAGGCACAGAATCACTGGCACTAACTCTCACAATGTAGAATCAGCTATTCTGGAAGAAAAGACAGGATACAGGTATATCTTCCCCTCTCAAAGGGAGATTTTGGTGCAAGAAACCTAGTTTCTTAAATTAATTGAGATTATGTCCAAAGAACAAGGAAATTAAAGGATTGACGGGGAGAAGGAAAGAAAGGAGGGCAATTGCCAACCCCAACCCCACGGGGTGGAGCCAAAGCACTGAAGAAGGAGTGCACCCCATCCCAACCACTCTACCCCAAAGAAAATTATTCACCTATGTGCCCCAGTTTACCCCACGCCTGACTAATAGAAAGGAGGGGGACGAGGATGGGCAGAGAGAGGGAGGGGGACCCAGAGACTGAGGCCCCAGGGGGATGGAGGGTGGGATTGTGATGAATGGTGAAGATTTATTTATTTATTTATTTAGATTTTGTTTACCAGGTAAGCCCACTGAGACCAAAGGTCCCCTTTTCAGGGGCGACCCGGGGTGAATACACCACCAACTTTACATTAGGTACAGTATACAGCATCAAAAATATATATACAATTTGTATATTAGGTACAGCATACAGCTTCAGAAACAAAAATAATATATATACAGTTTGTACAGGAGGTTGTGTAACAATAAGGCAGAGGCAGAGAGCATGAAGCAAGTAACAGTAATTCAGAGAAAAATGCATTGCCAAGGGGAAAAAAAAAACAGATGACCAATGGGTCATTCAAAAAAGAAAAACATAACACAGTTAGTAAAGAGTATACAGTTAATAGAGGTTAGTTGGTACACAGGGCGCCAGGGATTCTTAGATAGCTACAGTAGGTCATGAGAGGTAGGGAGTTTATCTAGCGGTTACAGCAGCAGCGGCTCAGTTCCAGGAGGTAGACTTTGAGACCGGCCTTGAAAGAGGAGAGGGAGGGTTTGTCAAGCAGGGAAGAGGGAGGCGAGTTCCAGAAATGAGGCGGTGTACTGGAAGGAGCGTTTACTTTGATTAGTGCGGATGCGGGGTATGTTCAAGAGTCGACTTGAGGTAGACCGGAGGTGCTATGGAGGGGACTTTAGGGATAAGCAGGTCACTAAGGTGAGGTGGATGGTGTGTGGAGAGGAGTTTGTAGGAAAGGCAGGCAGGGGAAAAGGATAGTTTAAGCTTGAGTGCCGGCCAGTTAAGGTCCTTAAGAGCTTCGCAGTGGTGCTGCCTAGGGGAGGAGTGGGTTGCAACGCGAGCAATGCGGTGGTAGAGGGTGGAGAGATTGGTTAGCTCAGTCTCTCTGAGGGACTGTAATAATGGTGAACCATACAGTAAAGAGGGGAGGAGGTTGCAGTTAGCAATGGTTCTACGTGCCTCTCCAGAGAGGGAGTTCCCGAGGCAGTATAGCAAACCCAGTCTCTGGTGGACAATTTAGTTAGGATATCTATGTGAGGTTTGAAGGTTAGCTCCTGGTCAGGGTAACCCCAAGATACTAAATTGGTCAGTGACCTCAACACGATACCTGAGGCTGATGTTATGGGAGAGAGACCACAACGGTCTTTGCCCAGTCTCCGGGTCCCAAAGAGGACAGCTTTTGTCTTGTCCTCATTTAGCTTGAGGTGGTTGGCAATTAACCATGTTTTGAGTTTTACCAGGCAGGCTTGAAGTTCAGTTCTGCGATAGCAGTTGGGGGGCACTGTGATGGATTACAGTATCATGGCGGTGAGCAGTAGATTGCAGGGAGCACACACCTCAGCTATGTCGTTGACAAACAGTGAGAACAGCAGGGGTCCTAGTATGGAGCCCTGGGGTACCCCAGTAATCACAGGTCTGGGGTTTGAGTGGGTGCCTTGCCAGCGTACTGTCTGAGTTCTGTTAGTCAGGTAGCTAGTGGCCCAGGAGAGAGAGAGCTGATCCAAGCCAAGCCTTTGAAGCTTTGAGAGGAGCAGCTTATGACTGACCATGTCAAAGGCCTTGGAGAGGTCAATGAAAAGTGCCCCCGTAGGGGTGCCCTGGTCCATGGCGTTGAGTATATCGGTTGTCAATCTGACTAGGGCAGTGTCCATGCCACGATCTTTCCGAAAACCATGCTGGACCTTTGAGAGGAGTAGGTGCTGTTCCAGGTAGCACTGGAGCTGATCATAGACTATTCTTTCAAGGATTTTTCCCAGAGGGTAGAGGAGGGAGATAGGCCTATAATTCTCCACCCTATCCCGGGTTCCTTTTTTATGGATTGGAACTATGGTGGCGCCTTTCCATTTACTGGGCACTGACCCTTCCTGAAGGGATCGGTTAATGAGTAGGGCTACAGGGTAGGCAATGGCTGGTGCCGCAGCCCGCAGTAGGCAAGGTTCAAGCTGATCATTACCAGTAGATGATTCAGGGTTGATTTTGCAGAGTAGTGGTAGCACCGTGCAGGGGTCCACAAGTTTCAGGTGGAATAAAGGACGAGAGAGCTCTGTGTCAAGGTGGGTGGGAGGAGGCTGTCCCAGCACGGATGGGGAGCAGGCAGGGGGATAGGAAAAAGAGGCACTGAACACTTCAGCCACCTTTGCGGGGTCGTCAGTCGGAGTGTTTCCGGCTAAGATCATGGCACTTTGTTCCTGAACGCGACCCTTCAGGAGGGAGTTATATGGCCCCAGAACTTCTTGGGGTCACTTAGGTTGCTCACTTGGAGGTCTCGGAGGTATTTAGATTTGGCCAGTTTTGTGGCCTGCTTACACTTGTTGTGTAAGCCCCGGTAGTTCTCCCAGTCAGATATTGTGCCAGAAGATTTGAAGAGTCCCCATGCCTTGTCCTGGAGCCGCATGGTGTGTTTTAGCTCTGGGTGTAGCCATTTATGGCACTTGCACTGAACCCTTAGTTTTTTCCAGGGGACATGACAGTTTACTATGCCCAGGAACGTCTGGGAAAAGTATTTGAGGGCCGTGTCTATAGTGGGAAGGGAGACGATAGGTCCCCAGTCCGCCTTTGAGAGGTCAGCGCAGAGGCTTGCTGGTGCAAATCTGCTGTAGTTTCTTGCAACAATCAGCCTGGCAGCCGGTCTGGGAGGTATATTAGACCAGATGCAGTAGATGGGGCAGTGGTCGCTCAAGGAGTCCGCCATAATTCCGATAGACAGTATCCGAGCGGGGTTGGAGGTAAGTGCCCAGTCAAGAAGCGAATCGTTGCCAGTTTTCGCATTGTGCCTGGTTGGCATGTTGATCACCTGGGTAAGGGATGCATCCAGCACGAAGCTTTTTGCTTGGGAGGAGTTAGGGGCGAGCCAGTTAAGGTTGAAATCCCCTAGAAGGATTTTCTCCCCTGGGGGGAGTTGAAGGATGGCACTGGTAAGGGATTCAAGGGAGGGGGTAGCAGATTGAGGTGGGAGATAAGCACATCCGATATAGAGTGGCTTTGTACCTCCGAGGACAAGTTTGAGAAATAGTACCTCAGCTTGAGTTTCGTCTTCCACTTGTAGGTCAATCAGGGTGGCATTCAAGGGGGATTTTAGATAGAATAGGACCCCCCCCTTTTTTTTAAGAGTCTGTCCCTTCATATGGCTTGATATTCTGACAGTTCGACCTCATGAGGGAGGATGTCAGGCTTTAGCCAAGTCTCAGTCACTGCCAAGATGTCCGGCTTGTAGAGTTGGGTCTATGCCTCCAGGTCGGCCACCTTGTGCCGCAGGCTCCCTATGTTCATATGGACCAGTCTGAGCCCCCTGGAGTTAGTCCAGGAGGGGGAAGTAGGGTCGCTGAGTATGCAGTTTGGGGAGAAATGGCCTGGGTTGGGTTCGATATCACCCCCGCGCAGTAGTAGAGTGCTGGGCAGAGGGCCTGCAAAACTGGGGGGGGGGATTGTGGCAGGAGAGGGCAAGAGGGTGGGTCAACAGCATTATTGGAAGGAGCGTCGTCACCCTAATGGGGCCAGGCCATTCAAGGGTAATTATTTCAATGAGCGAGGTATCCCGGGGGGAGAGGGGTGCATTGTAGGGGGTTTTGCAGAGCTGCAGAGTGCAGGGGAACAGAGAGGATGGGAGAAGAGGTTACAAAGGTTAGCAGCACCTAATGTTGCTGCTTTATCTTTTCAGAAACAGGTTGGAGGGAAGAGGATGAAGAGAGCGGCCTCTAGTGGGTAAAGGTGATAACCTGCAAATGGAAAAGTAAGCTGATAGGATCTAGAGCTCACGTGACTACTCTTATATATACAGATGCTCACCAAGGGCGGTGGTGGGGAGCCGGCGCGCAGTGCCAGCGGGGCCTCACTACAGAGGAAGACAGCAGTCATGTAGAGATGCAGTCCACCCAGGCACAAAAGCCTGGAGCCTGATGGAGAAAGTACCTGGCTTGCAGAGGGGCGCGGGTCAGCCCCGTTGATTCCAAGTATGCTGCAGGTACAGATTTCTTTGGGAGGGTCTCAGCCCTCGCAACCTCCGTGTCTCTGGGCGTGGGGGGGGGTCCCATAGAAGCGATCCGTGGGGGACAGTAGCGCTACCAGCGCCTCACGATCTCCCTGGAGATTTGAATGCTGCCTGAGGAGAAGAAGGAGAGAGGGTGAGTTTAAGTAAGGCTCAGAAAAGGGGATTAAGTTGTTTTTAGGTATCAAGTTGCCAGACATAAGCTGATTGGTCACTGGGTGTAGCTTGCGAGAGACTAACATGTTAAAGGCAGCAGAGTATGTGGGTGCAAGCAAAATGATAGCTGCCTGGGGCCCGAGTTAACCGTTTGCTGCTGGCAAAAACAACTGAAAACCCACTGTTTATTGTAATATACGGCAGAGGTAGAGCAAAAACTTTAAAAAGGTAGAAATAAGCAGAGGGCAGACAGTCATATAGGCAAAACTTTGGGTTCCCGTTAATGAATTAACTTTTTACCTTCTATATATTATTTTTAATTTTTTTTTCTCTTAAGGTAACAGTCGACATACTCTAAAAGCACAAGGGCTATGCAGGTAGGCAATTAAGGTAACAGTCAAAATAGAGTGAGAAGGTAGGCTTGGGAGGCAAAAAAAAGGAAGCAAAAAAAACTATCTCCACTACTATGCTGATGATTTGAAAAAGGCGCCAAATTAGCCCAAGTCCTTTGTCCTCACTACAGAGGAAGACAGCAGTCATGTAGAGATGCAGTCCACCCAGGCACAAAAGCCTGGAGCCTGATGGAGAAAGTACCTGGCTTGCCGAGGGGCGGGGGTCAGCCCCGTTGATTCCAAGTATGCTGCAGGTACAGATTTCTTTGGGAGGGTCTTGGCCCTCACGACCTCCGTGTCTCCGGGCGTGGGTCCCATAGAAGCGATCTGCAGCGGGAGAGTAGCGCTACCAGTGCCACACGATCTCCCTGGGGATTTGAATGCTGCCTGGCTTGCCGAGGGGCGCGGGTCAGCCCCGTTGATTCCAAGTAGGCTGCAGGTACAGATTTCTTTGGGAGGGTCTCGGCTCTCGCGACCTCCATGTCTCCGGGCGTGGGGTCCCGTAGAAGCGATCCGCAGCAGGAGAGTAGCGCTACCAGCGCCTCACAATCTCCCTGGGGATTTGAATAATGCCTGGCTTGCCGAGGGGCGCGGGCCAGCCCCGTTGATTCCAAGTATGCTGCAGGTACAGATTTCTTTGGGAGGGTCTCGGCCCTTGCGACCTCCGTGTCTCCGGGAGTGGGGGTCCTGTAGAAGCGATCCGCAGTGGGAGAGTAGCGCTACCAGTGCCTCACGATCTTCCTGGGGATTTGAATGCTGAGAATTACGGTAGGTACATAATTTCCATATCTTATCTGTGTCAATCTTCACCATTCATCACCTCTGGGCGAAGGCCGAACCCCCCCTGAAGGGGGCTTTTAACCCTAAGGGGCTCAGTCCATTAGCTCTCAGTGGGTGACACACTAAGAGGGAGAACCTTCACGGGTCTGGAGAGGCCCGAGAGTGGGAAGAGTGAGACAGGGACCCCCTGAGGGGGGTAGGAAGTTGCCCTGACAGATGCCATCTCACCCTATGGGAGAAAAGACAGGTTCTCTGGTGAGAGGAGTTAATCACCTTACGCCGGGCCAAGGGTGACAACCGGGAGAGACACAGCCATGTCATCCGCCTAGTGCAGATCGCTGTCCCTACAACCCCTGGTAGCTACCTCATTAGCATCATATGATGCCCTTGTTTGGTGCCTTGCTAGCTCCAGGCCACGTGCAGAGCGTGCAATGGCTTGTCTGGTTTGCTCCGTGTCAGGTATCGAAGCTAGGAGTTGACCTAGCCTGGACCAAAAGAACCTGTCATAGGATGCATAGTGGGCCTGATGTGCTGCAATAGAAAGCAGCAACCGTGCCGAGTAGAATGTCCTCCTTCCCCAGGAGTCAAAATCCAAGGAATCTTGATCCGGGGCTGGTCACAGTGCAGGAAGTGAAGCCCATCAGGAGTATCCAAATGCATCAATCCTGACTGGGGATGAGGCATGGAACCTGGAGACTCCGGGAGGGGCACAATACCACTGGCAGAGATCCCCAGGGGCTGGGACTCCAGAAAAGGGTCTCTGCCAGGAGGGTAACAACACATCCCAAAAGAGAGCAGGCCGGGGGGCACCACAAGGGTGTCCACACTGAAATTGCCCAGAAAGGCACACACTGAGTGCTCCGGACTGTGTTGAGTGGGTGGGGTGATGCACAGGTCCTCCGACATCCTCAAGAGGAATCGCTGACACTCGGCGAAATCAGCAGCTGAAGAGATGTGGACAGAAGGCTCCTCTCCCCCAGAAGAGGGGGGATGAGGTGTTAGAGGACCTCGGAAGTTCAGTAGCTGACTGCTCAGGGGGAGGTTGAAAAACCTGTCTGTCCACAGCCACAGGAAATTGAGCAGCTACCACTCTGAACTGCTCCCAGGAGAGAGGACATCCCCAACAGCACGGCGAATGGTGCCAGAAGAAGACACGGCCCCAAAAAATGGCAGCTGCCTCAGAGCCTCGGCCTGACACGGCGCCATCCTGTCCCACAGTGCCTCAGAGACCAGAGACAGCGCCAACGACAGCTCCGACCACGCTCTCGGTGCCAAGGTCGAAGACCCCCACGGCGCTGACCCTACCCAAGGCGCCGCAAGCGGCGCCAAGGACAGAGATGGCACCGAAGGCCATGACCATGCTCTTGGTGCCAAGCTCCAAAACCCTCATGGCACAGTGTCCCTGCCTGGAGCCACAAGTGGCTCCAGAACTGGACACGGCGCTGTGCTCAACCACGGTACCGTGGCGACAGACAGTCAGGGACAGCGCAGTAGAGCCTCCCACAGCGCCGCTAGCACCATCGGCGCCGCGAATGGGGCCAATAGCAGCTATTGCGCCGAGCGACTGACCGGTGCCGACAACAGCACCATCAGGGCTCACGGCACTGTGAACGGCGCTGACGGACGGCGTCGAGGATGGCGCCGACCCAGGCCTTCCGAGCCATGAGTATGACATCAGGGGAGCCTTCATCCCTGAAGGGGTGATTGCCAAGGTGGTGCCTCCCGCCTGTCCCCCCAGCGGGGTAGACTGGGCCTCCTGCACCATGGAAGGGGCCTCTGCCATGGCTAGACTACAAGAGACAGAGGCCCCCTCCTCTTTGGTCCATATAGAACCGGGAGGGGACCCAGAAAAGGCCGAAGAAGCAGCGGCTTGTGAAATGCAGCGCCCATCCCAGTCAGTGAGCTCGTCCCACTTTCCATGTGCATTGCTCGATGACACGGGGCGGTCCATGGAGAAACAGGCGTTGCATGAATCCATGTCGTGAAGCGGGCCAAGACACATGAGGCAACTGTCGTGCTGATCGGTGATGGAGTACTTACGGCCGCAAGGGCACCATTGCATGGGGGAGCTGTCCCGCCTTGGAAGTTTTCTTGCCCTCCGACTGAGACATGACCTACGAAAAAAGAACACCAAACAGGACCCAACGTCGCAAAATAAAATAAAATGAGAAACAGTCTTACCAGGTGACATCGAGTAGGCGAATAGAACCGGCAGGAAACTTGGAGCCGATGGACTTCGACACGGAGTCGAAGAAAATTCGAAGGATTTTGAACTGCGTAACCAAAGGCTTGAAAGTAGGCCTCTCAGGAGTAGATTCTTCTCAAAGCATCCCACGAGGTGACCTCGACAGCAGGAGACGAGGAACTGGTGGGAGGGAGGAGTCGACAACACCTAATGGCCAATCTGCGAGTGCCACGCAGTGCGTCGGCCTCCAGGGTGGCGCCGACGATGGGTTGACTCCGCCCATCCAAAAAAAAAAGCTCCTGCAGGGTCATGACCTCTGGCCAAGTACCCAAAGGTGATGAATGGTGAAGACTGACACAGATAAGATCTGGAACCAGTCATTCCTGTGTGCCTTAGTATGCTCTATGCAGTAGCCAAGTGCCCTTTTAACATCCAAACTGTGTAATCTTCTTTCTCCTGAAGAAGAGTGATCAGTGAAAAACATTGGGGGAGGGAGAGACATAGACTGATTCAGATGAAAATCTGATACCACTTTAGGTAAGAACCTCCTATTAGTTTTGAGGACCACCTTCTCTCTATGGAATGAGATAAACTCAGATTCAACTGACAGGGCCTGAAGTTCACTAATTCGCCTGGCAGAAGTAATAGCCACTAAGAACACAGTTTTTCAGGTCAAGTACTTCAGTTCAGCAAAGGGTGGCTGCATAAGCTGAGCAATACAGATACTGAGATTCCAAGCCATAGTAGTCTCTGTAAAGGGAGAGTTAATATGAACCAGACCTTTAAAGAATTTGTTAAAAACAGGGTGAGATGCCAGGGAAGAGTCCATCCCTGCTGAGAGAAAGCAGAGACAGCTGCTAAGTCAACTTTTAAGGTTGCTGGCCTAAGACCTAAACTACAGTATTAAGGTGAACCAGATAATCCAAGACAATAGCAATGCTTGCAGCTTCTGGTAAAATATCCTTATGGGACAACCAAATGCTGAATCTTTTCCATTTGCAATCATAGGTTTTTCTGGTAGCAGGTTTCCTTGAACCCTTACGAATGTCCAGAACTCCTTGAGAAAGATACAGGCCTGCATGCTCTAACTCTTCAAGAACCAGGCCTTGAGATTGAGAGACTGGAGGTTGGGGTACCAGATTCTCCCCTGATGGGAGGTTAGGAGACTGTGTCTCTTGGGGAGAGACAGGGAAGAGATACTGCTAGGGACAACAGAGGATGCCAAGGTTGTCTGGCCCAGTCCGGAGCCACCAGAATCACTGTGCAGGGTTGTGACCTGATCTTGACTAGAACTCTGAACAACAGGCGAAAGGGAGGAAAGGCATAAAGGAACCTGCCTTTCCAATCCAATATCAGAGCATCCAGAGGAACAGTCCCTGGGATTGGGGGTCTGTAGCAGAATTGGGGAAGTTGGTGATTATCTAGGGCTGCAAAGAGATCTACCTCTGGAGTGCCCCACCTGGTAAAGATTACTTTCAAGATGAAAGGGATCCAGAGTCTACTCGTGATGGCCCTGGGAGATTCTGTTCAGAGCATCTGCTAGTAGATTGTCCTTCCCTGGAAGGTGGACTACTACTAGGGAAGTTTGAAGGGAGTAGGCCAGAGACCAAATTTTCATAGCCTCCATGCACAAGGCTGTGGATCAAGTGCCCCCTTGCTTGTTGATGTACCACATGGTGGTGGTGTTGTCTGTCCTGACCTGAACCACCTTGCCCCTTATTGAGTCTGAAAAGGCTTGAATGGCTAGAAATACTGCCCTGAGTTCCATATGAGGAGACCAAACACCCTGAGCTGTGAGGGCTCTCAGATGGGCTCCCAAGCCCAGGAGAGAAGCATCTATGGTTAGAACCACTGAAGGAGTTTGAATGAGGAATGGGACACCCTGTCTGAGACTGTCCTGGTCCAACCACCATTGGAGAGCTTGGACCAGAGTCTGAGTCACTGGAATCAATTTGGTTATAGGATCTTTTTTCTGAGACCAAAAAGACCTCAGGTGAAACTGAATGTCCCTCATCTGGAACCTGGCTCCCTGTACCACAGCAGTGGAAGCTGCCATGTGGCCTAGGAGTTGAAGAAAATGTCTTGCTGGATGAGAAACCAAAGGATGAAAAGAGGAAGCAAGAGCCGTAAGGGCCCTTACCCTTGCTAAGGGGAGGAAGGCCTTTGCTTGTACAGTATCTAACTCTTACCCTTATAAAGGTGAGGAGTTGCACTGGTTCGAGAACTGACTTTGGCAGATTGAGAAGTGAGCAAGTCTTGTGTGACTTGTAGAGCTGACCTGACCTGGTTGGAGGACTGGCCTACAATGAGCCAGTCGTCCAAGTATGGGAATAGAGAAATCCCTTCTCCTGAGGAAGGTCACTACTACTGCAAGGCACTTTGTTAATACCCTTGGAGCTGAAGTAAGGCTGAAGGGCATGGCCCAGAACTGATAATGGCCTGAAGGCAACTCGAACCTGAGTTACTTACTGTGGGAGCACCTGACAGGAATGTGGAAATAGGTGTCCTTGAGATCTAGAGATGCTAACCAATCTCCTGGCCTAGATAGGGAAGAATTACTCCCAGAGTCACCATTTTGGTTTTGTAATGTGCTTGTTCAAATACCTTAAGTCTAGGATGGGTCACCACTCCCCTGTCTTTTTTGGGGTAAGGAAATATCTGGAGTACAGACCTTTTCCCCTGTGTGGAGTAGGAACTCTCTCCACAGCTCTGAGGGCCAATAGAGAGGAAACCTCTGTTTCCAAAGCAGTGGTTTTGAAGATGTTTGCAGGTGGAAAGGCTCTGACCCTCATTTTTGGAAACTGTCTGGAACTGAGAGCCACTCCCTGGCTTACTACCTCCAGGACCCACCTGTCTGAGGTAACAGACTTCCAAGCCTGGAAGTAGTAAGCCAGCCTCCCTGCTACTGGAATTGGGGAGTCGACCTGGGCTGACACATCAGGGTGTCTGCTTGGCAGCAGCCTTGGACTGGGAAGAGGATGCAGCCCTGCTCATCCCCCTCTTGCCTCTCCCTCCAAAGAACCCCTCTGTGGGAAGGGAGAGGAGGCCTGGGCTTGGTAAAAAGGCCTGCCCCTACCCCTAGATTGCTGCTTTTGTGGAGTGGCTTGCCCTTCCTTGGCCTGTGCACTCCTGTAAGTGGTCCTGTATTCATCCATTTTCTTCATGTAAGCCTCTGTCTGCTCCCCAGAGAGTTACTCACCACAGGGAAATCCATGACCTCGGCCTGGGTGTCCTGCGAAAGGCTAGTACATCTGAGTGAAGCAAATCTCCTAAGAGACACAGATGTAGCCAAGATTCGTGATGCCACATCATTTAAGTCCACAGCAGCATGTAACTGTACCTTGGATGCCTCAATTCCATCAGCAGCCACTTCCTCCAGTTCTTTGGCTAGCTGGGGGGAAGCCTGTTTAGCCAGATCCAGAACAGTATCCCACCTGGACTTCTGGTACCTGGCTGCACAGGCCATATAGTTTGCCTGCCTGAGTCCCAAGAAGGATGTCAAATATTGTTTTTTGGCCATGGCATTCACCTTCCTGGAGTCTTTATCTGGGGGGTGTGAAGCCAAAGGTATATTAGCCCTGTCACAGGCTGCAGCCTGCACTACCTCAACATGGCTGCAATGACTGTACAAAAACTCCGTACCTGAGCCTGACAATATGTACCTCCTTGTCCATCCTTTTGTCCACAGGAGGTAAACAGTTTGGTGTCTGAAGAATCTTGTTTGTTTCCCCAAAAGATTTGTGGAGGGGAACAGACAACCGTTTGGACTCTGGGATGTCCATCATTTCAACAAACTCAGGCTCCTCTTCATCCTCAACAGCTTCTACCATAGGGAGCTGGAGGGTTTCAGCCACCTTTTTGTAGAACAGATAGTGAGGAGGAGACTCGGAAAGCCTGGGAGGGGAGACACTGGAGGGTCTGTCTGGGGAGATGTCCGGTTCAATGGGCACATCCAGACCTTCAAAATCATCATCATCATCCTGTTCTGGGAAGTCTTCGTCCCCCTCCCACTCCAACTCATAATAGGCATCCGGATTGCAATCCGATGGAGTCGGATCTGACCGAAGTGACTGAACAATACTTATTGCTTTGGCCATCTCATCGGCTGCTGGAGTATGCGGTTCTGGATCAGAACTGGCTGATTTTTTTCTCTTTGCCGGAAACGACCCTTCTGAGTTGGATCTCCTTTTGCCAGAGGAGGTATCGCCCAGGTCAGTGGGCACCCCCCTCAGGTTTGGCTGCAACTGAACCAGGCTGGCCATCCGGGTCAGTGGACTTCTCGGCCTCCTTTTCCTTTAGCCTACTCAACCTTTCATCCAGAATGGCTTTCGGAAAATGTTTACATATTTGGTCAAACCCCAGACAATAAACACATGAGGTGAGGGTCAGCCTTGGCAAAAGCATCCCACACTCACTAGTGCTGAAACCCAGTGGGCCTGTTTTTTCCCTTGGGTTTCTCAGACATGGCCAGGTTAACAAAATTACCTTTTTACAGCTTTACGCCAGGTAATACTCTCCGATCGGTTACCAACTGTGTTACGGGTTGTGGAAAGAAACAGGTAAAGTGTCATTTTTTTTTTAAACCGATTGGAACCAGCACACCACTGCTTAAATCCCAGAATTTGAAATAAACAGAAAAGTAGGTTCCTAACCGGACTGACCACTAGGGAATCGAAAACTTACAATTTCCACAAAAGCAAAGACAAAACAGTTCACTACCTATCTACACACTTACTGTACCGTAGACATAGACTTGAAACTGAAAAATACAAAATCGGTTGAAAACTGACACTTTTTGTGAAACTGTACTGAACCGAGCGATGGAGCAATCTCCGGAGCGATTTCACAGTTAGGCAAAGTAAAGAATCTGATGGTTACACTCTGAAGTACCACAGACAGAGGTTTGAAAACCGAGCTCGCGCTCAACGTTCTATGCCTATGCATAGAAATACAGGTTACTCACCTGTAATAGGAGTTCTAGAAGTAGTATATCTTGTTCATTCACACTTATTGGCAGGTTCCTTGCCACTTTAAATGTTGCCAGAAGGTCTTCAAGCCGGCTTCTCCCACCCACCCGGGTGGTAAAACCCTCGGCTCCACCCCATGATGCCAGATCTAGCCCGCTGGAAGCCAGGTTGCGCGTCGAAGCTTGGGAGGTTGGGTGGGTTGTGTGGATGAACAACATATACCACTCCTAGAACTCCAGTTACAGGTGAGTAACCTGTATTTCTAGGGATGTGGATATGTTCAATCCACACTTATTGGCAGACACCTAGCAGTTCTCTGGGAGGAGGGAGGCAAGGTGAGCACCCCCCCTACTTAGGGAATAAGGACTGGAGAACCGAGGTCCCAAAACCAGCATCCCGGCGTGACTCTAGGTCAATGTGGTAATGGGAAATGAAGGTGTGTGCTGACTTAGAGGTAGCAGCCCTGCAGATTTCCTGGATAGGGACGTCCCTAGAAGCAGCCACCGAAGCAGCGGTATGGCGGGTAGAATGAGCTCTTATCCCTTTGGGAGGCACCATGCCCGCCAACCTATAGCAGAGATCTGTGCAGGAGGTGATCCACCTGCCTATCATCCTCTTGGCTGCAGGTCTGCCAGGTGCGGCTTCAGCATAGATGACAAACAGCTGGCGAACCTCTCCCCGAACTTCAGCCGTCCGCTCCTTATAATAAGACAGCACTCTTCTAGGGTCCAAGGCATGGAGCCTATATTCGGCATCCGAGGTGTGACTGGGGTAGAACACCGGCAGAGTCAACACCTGGTTAATTAAGGTGAAACTCCGACACCACCTTCGGAAGGAATTTCGGGTGGGGCGGCGCAGGACAACCTTGTCCCTGTGGAAGACCAGATAAGGAGACTCAATGGAAAGTGCCTGGAGCTCTCCCATCCTTCTGGCTGACGTGACAGCCACCAAGAAGGCAGTCTTCCACGATAGGTGAGAGATGTCACAATTGTGCATCGGTTCAAATGGTTTGTCCATGAGCTTAGCCAATACCAGCAGTAGATCCCATGGAGGTGGAGGTTCTCGCACTGGAGGGGATATGCGATCAAGGTCTTGGAAAAAGCGCCCGACCACCTTCTCCTGCACCATCGACTGCTTGCTGGCCCGTGTCCAGTAAGCAGAGATGGCTGCCAGGTGCACCTTAAGGGTCGTCGACCGAAGCCCTAGTTGAGAAAGGGACCACAGGTAGTCCAGAATGCTAGCCAAGGAACAGGAAGAAGGGTCCAACCCTTTGTCCTGACACCAAATGGAGAATCTCTTCCATTTGAAGGCATAGCATTTTCTGGTCGACTCCTTACGGGACACCTCAACTACGTTGAGGACCTCATCGGAAAGACCCAAGGCCTAGAACTCTAACCGCTCAGGAACCAGGCCGTCAGGTGCAGGGATTGAAGGTCCAGGAGAAGAACCTTCCCCTTGTCGACTGAGAGAAGGTCTGGGCGGGCTGGAAGCCACCTCGGGAGCCTGGAGCTGAAGCTGAGGAGATCTGGGTACCAGTACTGGCGGGGCCAGTCTGGAGCTACCAGAATCACCTGCGCCTTGTCCCTCTTTACCTTGAGAAGCACCTTGTGGGTCAAGGGAAATGGAGGGAAGGCATAGAAGAGGCCCGGGGTCCACGGTCTCGAGAAGGCATCCCCCTGCAGTGAGCCCTGCTGAGGGGGGGCGGGCATGAAACAGCCTCAGCTTCGCATTCTCCTTGGAGGCAAACAGGTCCACCTGAGGGGTGCCCCAATGGGAGAACAGATCTTGTACTACCTCCGGCAGGAGCGACTACTTGTGAGATGCAGTGCCTATCTGGCTGAGGGCATCAGCCAGACTGTTGGAGGCTCCTGCCACATGGATGGCTAGGAGATCCGCCTCCAGGCTGATCACGAGAGACCAAGTGCGGACAGCCTCCTTGCACAGGGGTAAAGAGTGCATCCCGCCCTGTCAGTTGAGGTCGTGGTGTTGTCCATCTGGATCTGGACCACTTGACCCCGTACAACCGGAGCAAAGGCGGTGAGGGCTAGTCGGACCGCTCGAAGCTCCAGCAGGTTGATGTGGCATCGAGACTCCTGAGGGGACTAGAGGCCGTGGGCTCTGAGCTCCCCAGATGGGCACCCCAACCCAGAGAGGCGTTGGTTGTCAGAGTGACCATCGGCTCGGGGTGGACAAACGGGATACCCTCCTGCAGATGAGCTGGAATGAGCCACCACTGTAGGCCATTCCACATCTCCTGGGTCACCGTCACTGGCTGGTCCAGAGGATCGGAGCATTGTGACCATTGGCGGGCCAGCCCCCAATGCAAGGGACGCATATGCCAGTGGGCCCAACGGACCACGCTGGTGCAGGCCGCCATGAGGCCCAGAAGGCGCAGGAAGTCCCGGGCAGAGTGCAATTGCCCAACCAGAAATGACTGGGCAAAGGAGGAAAGGACCTCGGCCCTGTCAGCCGGGAGCTGGGCTCTGGCTCAAAGAGAGTCGAGCTCTGCCTCGATGAACTAAATCACCTGCGATGGCATGAGTTCCGACTTGGCCTCTTTGATGAGGAGGCCAATCTGAGAGCAGACCTGGAGGGCCAGATCACTGGACCGCTCCACCTCCAACCTGGAGGGGGCTGCAATCAGCCAGTCGTCCAGGTAAGGGTACACCCGGCTCCATCGGCACTGCAGGAATGCTGTCACCACTGCCATGCATTTGGTGAAGACCCTGGGAGCTGGAGAGAGGCAGAAGGGCATGGCCTGGAACTCGTAAAGGGATCCCTCTGCTCTGAAGCGGAGGAATCGCTGATGAGACGGATAGATAGGGACATGAAAAAACATGTCTTGAAGGTCCAGGGAACAGAACCACATGCCTGGCTCCAAGGATGGAATGATCTGAGCCAGAGTGACCATCCTGAAGGTGCGAGAACTTAGGAACTTGTTCAGGCCGTGTAGGTCGAGAATGGGGCACCAGCCCCCCATCCGTTTTGGGACCAGGAAGTACCTGGACACAAACCCTGGGTCTGGAGGGGGAGTCCGCCACCTCGCTGATCACCTCCTTCTGGAGGAGCAAGGCAATGTCGGCTCGACAAGCCGACAGAGTGGCTGCGAAATCCGTAGCCCCCCGTGGGGCGACAGCTCGATTGGGGGGGGGAAGACTGCTTGAATTCCAGAGGCAGATCCCTGCCTACCACCTCCAACACCCAGCGGTCCATGGTGATAGCGGACCAAGCGGAAAGGAAGTGGCGGAGCCGTCCCCCCACAGGTGGAACCCAGGGAGGAGTGACAAGGTTGGGGGCGACACCCCTCAACCTGTCACTGGGCAGGCTTGGAGGAAGGGCTGGCCGAGGAGCCACCTGGACCTTTTCCTCCAGGCTTCCTGCTGAAGGAAGCAGCAGGCTTGGCTTTGGGGTGCCAAGCGTGAGCCTGCTGGCCCTGATGCTGGTGTTGCTGGGCTGGACGTGCCGCAGGGGCTGAAGGACAAAAGGGCTTACGCTGCGGCTGGCGGCCTTTGTCCTTCTGGGCAGACGTGACAGAGTCCAAGGTGGCACTGGACTTCTCGATCCATTGGAGATGACCCTCCACCCCGGGCCCAACAAGTCGGTACCTAGGAAGGGAGCGTCTGCCAGCTTGTGCTGGGTATCAGCCGTGAAGGTGGAGATCCGCAGCCAAGCTCTGCGGCGCATGGCCACTGCGGCCACTACTGACCGGACACATGAATCAGCAATGTCCAACGAAGTTTGGAGCTGCTGTTTAGCTACCGCCCTTCCCTGATCCCGCACCTGCTTGACCGTCGTCTGAAGGTCAACCGGGAGATGAGGAATCACCTCATCCAGGGAGCCCAAAAGGGCGTGTGAAAAGTGTGCCATCAGAACGGCCAAGCTAGCCTGACGAAGGCCTAGGGAGGAAGCAGCATAGACCTTCCACCCTGAGTAATCCAACTTTTTGGATTCCTTATCGGGCGGTTTGTCTACATCCCGAGCGTTCCTGGAACGCCGGAAAATGCTATCGGTCACTAACCCTTCTGCAGAGGTGTGCTCCGAGAAACCGGAGAGTGAACCGGTACAGACCACATACTTTCGAGCCATCCTGGCTGAAGGTGCGGGACTAGATGCTGGCAGCTGCCACAACTCCAGGGCCGGGCCAACAATGGCTTCGGCCACCGGAAAGGCCTCTATAGGGGAATCCCCTCGGTCCAGTATCTCCGTAAGGGGATACTTGGCCCACTTCTGAACTGGTCCAAGCTGCATCCTAGTAGGCTCTGAGATGAGTCGAAGCATTTTCAAAAACGAGGATGGGCTCTTGTCCACCGACTGACCCCCTGCAGATTCCAGGTCAACCGGCCGGGAGAACAGGGAGGAGTCTTCGTCAGACTCCGAGGAGTCTGCGAACAGCTGCTGAGCGTCTGAGCCACCCTCCACCTGCCGAGGTCAATCACGAGTGAGGGTGACCGACAGCCTATGGGGCAAGCCCTGACCCGACCGACAATCCTAGGTTAGGGCCCCAATCTTAGGTTGTGGAGGTGGAGGTTCCACCACAATGGGTGGAGCAGCCAGTTTCAGCTGAACAACCGGTGCCGGTGGCGGCTCCTCGACTACTATGAGGGGTTGTTTCGGTCGCTCCGGTGACAGCCACTTAATGACCGGAGAAGGCGTCGGAGTCGGCTTGTAACCGGACAGTAAGAGCTGCTGCCACATCAATTCCTCGTAGCACTGATGAGCCTATCCTCCGAAGAGGATGAGCGGTGGCGCTGGTTTCCATGGTGCCGAGACCAAGACTGCCAACGTGGGCGGGACCGGCTGGACCTGGAAGAGGACCGAGACCTTCGGGGATTCCGAGGGTGGGTCAGAGAGGGAACGGGGCAAACCCGCCCTGCCTTCGGTACAGGGACCTTAACCGGGGACTCCAGCACAGGAGGCACAGGCAAGTCCTCGGTAATCACTGGGGGAACCATGAAGTAGGGCTGTCGGCATCACCAGTCGACAAACTGTCCGGGTCGAGAAAAATCTCGACAGTGTCGATGGCTGTCTCGGTCTGCTGACCTGACGGGGACACTGTGAAGCCAGCGGCCTTAGCCGCAACCTCGACTGTAGTTGAAAGTCAACGGTCCAGTGAAGGGGATCTCTCCCGCTCCCACAAACTTCGACGGTGGGACTCACCTTTTGAGTCCTTCTTCTTGGACCGACTGGAATTCTCCATGGTCCTTCTCCCTTGGTGGAGAAGGACTGACAAGCTCCTTAAAGGAAACTGTATAGGAAGAGCCTAAGGAGAGCGGGATAAATACCACGGCCGAGGAGGAAGAAGCAGCCTGGGCTGCCTTCTCAAGGGCGATCATCTGCTCCAACTGTTCCGTGGAGCCCACCATCACGGACACCGCCCAACGCGCCTCCTTCGACTTGACCGGTGGATACCATTTTTCAGGGCGCCCAAGGAGAAGTCGAGCTGTGCGGTCCTCCAAGACCGAAGCCGAGAAGGAGCTGCACAGTTCGCAAGCCTGTGAATCGTGGCCAAGCCCCAGGCAGTAGACGCACGTGGAGTGCAGATCGGTCCAGGACATCTTCTGCCCACAGGGGCACCGAAGAAAGCAGGGAATCGATCTGTCCATCGCAGCCGTGAGGGAAGACGAAGACTGGAGTCTTGTAAACTTTAGAATTAGTTTCGGGTTAACCGAAGAGTGTGGATCCAGGCCTAAAATGCAGAGCGCTAAGGAGAGAACCTGAGCTTCCAAGCGGTAAGGAAGATCTGTCGTCATGGGGCGGAGCCAAGGGTTTTACCACCTGGGTGGGTGGGAGGAGCCAGCTTGAAGACCTTCCGGCAACATTTAAAGCGGCAAAGAACCTGCCAATAAGTGTGGGTTGAATAACATATCCACGTCCCTAGAATTAACCCTTTCCTCTCTGGGGCAGTTCAAGTGCTGGGACTAACTGCATATGTCAGAATACAGCAAGACTTAACATGTTGTTTGAAAGCCCAGGGTCTGTCGACAGAAGGGACATCGTTGACAGGAGGCTCATCGAAGCACACTGGCACAGAGCACAAACCTGTCAATGTGCAAGAAAGCTAAGGATCTGCTGACGGAACAGGCATGGTCTAAAGCAGGAGGGCGATGGCACAGAGTACAACCACGTTGATGGGCTGGAGGACTCAAAAAGCTGAAGCTGGAAGGCAGCCATCGATAAGCCCATCGTAGACAGGATGGGGCTGCCAATCTTAAAAGTCTGCGACTAGCAGCACGGCAAAGTGGGTGGCAACGCTGTCGGTATGGGTCTGGAGCAGCAAAGATCTGGACAGCGACCCTCGATGAAGCTGAAGCCGTCGACGACAGACCCCTTGGAGAGGGTGGACATAAATGTCCAGAAACTGCTGCCTGCAAACCGGGCGACAGCGCTGTCTGTATGGGTCTGGTAGGGCAAAGACATGGACAGCGATCCTCATTGAAGCCGGAGCCATTGACAATGAAACAACCCTTGAAAGAAGAAGCCCTCGGGGGTCTGGGGATGCAGACCTGGACAACTGGGAAGTGAATCCCCAAGGGCATGTCATGGGCCTAACATTCCGTAAGCCGGTGAGATGGAGGGGGAACTCCAGAGGTTCCCCGTCGAGGACTGCACCAAACAGGGAGACTGAAGAGCTGTCTTCTGCGCCAGAGGACAAAAACCAAAAAGCTGCCTAAGCACTCAGGACCAGTCGAGGAAAAAAACGGGACCCGAGACAGCAAAAATTAAAAAAAATTAAAATGAATCTCAAAGAAAAGATTCTGAAAATTAAGGTTAAAAAAAAGAAAACTGTGTCTTAGCTTCCGTGGAGACCCATGTTGACAAGGTCGACGGCGGGAAAGAACTAAGGAGGAAGTGGGGCCACTAACACCTATATAGCTAGTGATGTTGGCGGCCCCAGTTGTACTGCTGAAAATCTTCCACGTGGACTCCCATTCACTGATGGTGAAGTTCTTACGGTGTAACCTGATGACTGAGGTACCCCGAAGAAGATCTGCAGGATCCGAGCATTTGTGGTAGTGGCACTGATTCAGCTGAAGGGGAAAAATGACCCCTGACCACCACCTCCTTCCTGGCTTGGAACAGGAAAGACGCGGTCCAGTCAGTAGTCAGTCTGAAGCGAAGCCCACGGCAGGGGCTGCATCTCCACCACTGGGGTGTTTGGCTAGAACTTCAGTGGCGGTAAACAAGGCAGATCTGGCCCTGCATTTGCCCTGTGGTCTGGCCCCTGATCCAGACTTGTGAGAGACTTTACGAAAGGAAGGTCTTGGTCAACTCCTGGGCTGAGTGAGATACAACTGAACAGACCTAATGGCACTACCTGATGCCTGCAAGTCATTCATAATATCCTGCACATCAGCGCCAAATAGCTTGCAGCCCAACAAAAGGGGCATTCAGAACTCTCTGCTGCACATCAGCAGCAAAGGCTGTGACTCTCAGCCAGGAGTGCTACTTCATAAATAGCTCTCAGGAGGAGTTTGCTGATATCCTCTGCGGCCTGGAGAGACTTGAGGAGCTCTTGCCTCTGGGGACCCTCTGGAAGTGCCTGTGCCACATCTTTGCCCTTCCTCCAGAGGTCATTCTGGTACTTGACCATATGGGACAGGTGGTTAGCAATTCTAATGCCTGAAGTGGCAGAAGCAAAGGTCCTCTTACCCCTCTTGGATTCCCTGTCAGGGGGAGAGAACTAAGGTGCTTAGATACCTTGGGACCAGTCGTGAACTGCCTTTGTAAACACAGAGTCAGTGTCTGGTTGGGTAGCGTAGACTGAATGCCCCAGAAGGGCCTGATAAAGCTGGTCAGCTCTACTTGGCATGGCTAGAATCATGCTGGGTCTATGCCCAGCAGCAGTGGCAGCATCCTGTAAGGCTGGCAAAAGTGGAGGTACGACTTTAGGTGGATATCCAGGAATCTCTAGTAAGTCCACCAGGCTCCTTATGGTGACGTCCTCCTCTTTAGTCTGAAACCCCATAGTTGACTGGAGCGGTTTCATGATGTTGAAGAAGAACGGGTCCTATGGGAGGAATCTCAGGGTGTGCTTCACAGAGTCCTCACTCCCTGAAGAGACAGTGGACCTATCTAAAGAAAGAGCCTCCACATCAAGCTCTTCATCCTCCTCATCAGGAAGGATATGGTCAGGGTGGTGGCACTCCTCAATTTCCACCTGTTCTAGAATAGGGACCGACAGCAGAGATGAAAACATTACTTACCATAGTAATCTTGTTTCTTCCAGGGTATTCTCCAATATTCAGAACTCTTGCAGTTATCCCTTTATGTAGACCTGCCCGGAGGTAAAATGTATGCCAGTAATGGAATCATTGTCTCATGCTAATTTTCAAATGCTGCCCTTATCAACTGCCAGTGTTCTACTGCTTCAGATTTCATGGAGAGGCTGCCAAGGATAGGTCCCACCAATAACCATAGCTATCTAATAATAATAATAATAAATTAACCTAACCAAATCCCCAAACTGAGGGAAGAAAACACTCCCCATAATGTCAGAATTACCTAAAAAAGGGGAAACCAATGCCCCACAGGGCTCAAAAACAGACATGCCAGTATGTGGCATTCTCACACATGGTTACTCAGCTTGGACTGCAGAGACTATCGGTTCTAGAAGGGGAGTCAGGGTGGGCGAGTTCTGAATATTGGAGAATAGCCTGGAAGAAAAAAGATTACTATGGTAATTTTTTCTTCTCACTCCAGGAATTCTCAAATATTCATAACTCGTGTAGACGACAAAGCAGTACCTCTGGAGGTGGGCACAGAACCTACTTTGGTAATATGCTCTGCAGGACTGTTGCGGCAAACCTAGCATCGCTTCTGGACTGTGTGTTCAGGCTGTAATGCTTTGTAAAGGTGTGAACTGTTCTCTAGGTAGCTGCTTTACAGATCTCCACTAATGGAACATCCCTGGCAGTTGCTATGGTAGCAGGTGTGCCTCTTGTATAATGAGCCCTCAGCCCTGCTGGGGGTTCTTTTCCAGCTTTGGAACAGCAAAACTGAATGCATTGAACTATCCAGCGAGAAATGGACCTTTAGCTGCTGGATTTCCTTTTCTCACATCCCCATAAAGCAGGAAATGAAAATTACGTACCTACCGTAATTGTTGATCTTTCTGTGCATCTTCACCATTCATCACTACTTGGGCATAGCTCACTGGAGCTAGGACCCCGAGGGAGACTTTTTTTTTCCCCATGGGAGAAGTCGGAGTCGGGCTGGCGCTGCCCCCTAGACCGATGTTCTACGTGGCGCCTAGGGTTGGCAGTTAGCCACTGTTGGCTCCGCCCAGACCCAGTTCTGACACGCCGGAGAGTGTACGGGAGGGAGGGTGGGATGAGGCAAGAGAGCCTAAGGGATAGATAAAAGGAAATGAAGAATAAACCAAAAGGAGAAATAAATGACTAAGGTGACAGAGGGAGGAGACTTAGAAAAAGAAATTGGGGAGAGGGGGCCCCAGTCTCTGGAAGGAGAAAAAGGAGGGTGAGGAGGAAAAAGAGGGGAAATGAGCAGCATACGCTCAGAAACGGAGATGCACAATGTTTTTTTTTTTTTTCAGGGATAAGGTCCAGACTTGGACTATAAAGGACGGCTGCAGGAAGAAAATCTCAGCGTGGGTCTGAAGACCACCCAGAAGGAATGCAGGCTGAGGTTGCGTCTCAATTCCCCCCCCCCCCACCAAATTAAGAAGGAAAAAAATGTTAACAGCCAGAGGCTTCAAGAAACAATGTGGCCTCAATCTGAGGTCATAATAACCAAAATATAGAAGAGGGGGAAACATGACCCTCCTTCCACTCCAAAACCCCTCTGGAAAGCGGGGATGGGGGGGGGGCTTTCTCCAAACTCAAAAAAGCTAAGGGTTTACCCCTGTGTGTCTCCATAATCCCCTCCTGCCTACACACAAGGGAGAGGAGAGGGAAGAAAATAAAGACACACAAGGAAGGGGAGGAGTCCAGAGACTGAGGCCCAGGGGGAAGGAGGGTGGGATTTAGTGATGAATGGTGAAGATACACAGAAAGATCAACAATTATGATGGGTATGTAATTTCATATGTTTATCTGTGTCCAATCTTCACCATTCATCACTATAGTCTGGCCCCGAAAGGGGTGGGGTACCAAGAACACCCTAAGGGACTAGGTCCCTTAGCCTCCAGTTGGTGAGACACTGAAGGAGAGAACCCTTACAGGCCTGGGGAGGCCTAAGACTGGTCCGGGTGAGATGGGGATCCCCCCGCAGGGGAAGGAAGGTGCCCGAAAGTCACCGTCTCACTCATCGGGAGAACAGATGGGTTCTCCGTAGGCGGAGTAATCACCCTACCGGGCCGGGTGACAACCAGGATAGGCGAAGCTACGCTGTCTGAAGGCAGATCACTGTCCCTACCACTCTGGAAGCTACCTCACTGGCATCATAAGATGCCCTGCTAGCTCCAGGCCCCGCGCAGAGAGGGCGATGGCTTGCCTGGTTTCCTCTGAATCAGGCATCGAAGCTAGGAGCTGCCCTAGCCTAGACCACAAGAACCTGTCATAGGCTGCAAAGTGGGCCTGATGTGCTGCAATTGATAGGGAGATCTGTGTCGAGTAGAACATTCATCTCCCCCAGAAACTGAAGTCCTCAGAGTCCGAATCTGGAGGGCGGTCGCGGTGGGAGGCGCGAGGCCCTGAGGGGGTGTCCAGGGAGGTCAACCTCGAAGGGGGGGTGAGGCAGAGAACCTGGAGACCCTGGGGGAGCGCAATACCGCTGGCTTAAGTCCCTTGGGGCTGGAACAGTGGAGAAGGGACAAAGCCAGAGCTGATGCGACGCTTCCAGAAAAGGAATCGGTGAGGCGGGAGCCACCAACTGGACCGCACTGAATTCACCCAAGAAGGCGTGCGTCACATGCTCGGGATTGCTTATAAGTATGGGGGTCAGGTGGAGCTCGTCCAACATCCTCACAAGGAAGCACTGATAGGAGGACAGATCAGATGCTGGGGATACGTGGACCGATGGTTCCTCTCCCTCAGTAGAGGGAGAAGAGGAGGAAGATGAGCTCTCCAGTTCAGGGATTGGCTGTTGAGGGCATGGTGATAAACCTGCTGGTCCAGAGCATGGAGGTAGGTGGGAAAAAATGCAGCTGATCCTCTGAATTGCTCCCAAGTAAGAGGCCAGCGAGGGCCCGGAATACCTGGGACTACCAGGGATGGAGACAGAGGCTCGGAGGGCAGGCTCCTGGCAACAGGAGAACGGTCTCTGTCAGGGCAGGGAGGCCAACAGGAAACCCTTTGCAAGGAGGGGGAACCCAAAGCCGCTGCAGCTAACAGTTGTTCAACTGGGTCGGAATGTTCAGAGCTGTGCCCCAAGGAAGAAATCACCCCATGAGGTAACTGGGACCGTGTGAGTCCAGAAGAACAGCCCCTGACCTCAGAAGTAGAAGTCCCCCTCACGGACTCAATCAGGGAAAGGCGAGGGCCTGCGCTACGGCTCCTACCAGGACCCAGCTGGGACCTAGGAAAGGCTTATTGCACTACACTGCTCCCTCTCAACCTTTCAGAGTCGAGAGGGACCGCGTCCTCTTTGCCACTAACCTAGGCACCTGGCATCCCAGAGTAGGCTCCAAGGAGTCCACCCAGGGAATCGTACCCTCCCCCTCCTGATGTGCCCCGGGCTGCCCCAAACTTGGACTGTCCAAACACATCAAGGAGGGGGGTACCTCAACTGAAGAAACAGCCTCACCAGTGACCTCAGGCTGCTCAGCAGTAGCCACAGGGGCCACCGCTGGTTGGTCAGACCCCCTGACCCTGAGGTCTACCGGTGGGAGCTGAATTGCAGAAGGGGGGGGAGAGTGTGGCAGAGGTGCTGGAGACGGAAGGATCCGAAGATCCCGAAGAATCCAGAAGCCAGTCTGGATCAGACCCAGAATCTGCCTCCGAAAAGGTAGACTCTGAGGTCCGATGTCAGACCACTCCACGGGCTTCTCCAGTTCCCGGGCCCCAAGGTCGGGCACCCTGACATTCAAAGCCCCCAATAGCAGCAGAGGACAGTACAGTCCCATGCCCGGTGCCGACACCCTCCCTGGAGCCATGAACGGTGCCAGAGTCGACCACGATCCTGAGCACGGCTCCACACTGCTCCCCGGCACTGCTGTGAGCCAAATCCGAAGCAGCACCGTGCCCGGCCCCGACATGTACCCCGGCGCTGCAAGCAACACCGAAGGCAGGCCTGGCACAGAGCCCAACGCTGCACACCACTCCAGTGCCGCGAGTGGTGCCAAAGGCAGGATCGACGCCAGCCACGGTGCCGACTCTGTCCCCAACGCTGGGGACAGAGACGGCGCCGGCTCCGGCCCCGCGTTGCCAGAGGTGCCAAGACCAGAACCAGGCCCAGAAAGCTCCAAACTACCAACCCCGACATAGCCGGAAGCCCCGACACCGAAAGCAGAATCAGGGGCGACGATGGCGCCAAGGACAGGCCTGAAGCCGGCCGCGGCATCGCCCTCCAAGCTCATGTCCCCGTGAATGGCATCGGGACTAAAAGCGACACCGGGGGACGGCACCAAGGACAGTGCCGGTTCGGTCCCCAGGGACCTGGAACACGACACAGAGGGAGCCTCCGCTACCGAAGTAGTGACTGCCAGGATGGTCAGTCGGGAGGCACCATCCTGCACCGTGGAAGAAACCCCTGCCGTGGCGGGGGTTCCCTCCTCCATGGGCCGTATAGGACTGGGAGGGGACACGGAGGAATGGCTGAGAGTCCTGATCTTGGCTTGAGGACTGCGAATCCGTCCTCCGGAAGTCAGTGCCACACATCTGACTTTCATGTGCGAATCTCAACAACACGGTGGTCCATGGAGAAGCAGTTATCCATATCGTGTCTGGGGCTGAAGCAGGAGAGGCAATAGTCATGCTGGTCCGTTATGGAGTAAAGGCGGCCACAGGGGCACAGATGCATGGGGGGGGGCCGCCCTACTTTCGATGTCTTCTTGCCCCCTGGATGAGACCGGACGGAAAATTAAATAAAACACAGTACTCGACGCCGCTTTACAAAAAGGAAAGATCTTACCGGAGTCGTAGAAGTGATATCGAGCAGACGGTCAGAACCGAGGCAACAATAACACACGACAGACTAGGCCACAGAAAATTCTTCAGTCTCGCACGCAGGATCCTCACTCAACGGTGGGAGGGAAAGAACTGGGGCTGGGGTGGAGCTGACAATGGCTAACTGCCAACCCTTGAGCGCCACGTAGAATGTCGGTCTCGGGGGATGGCGCCAGCCCGACATGACTCCTCCTATAGGAAAAAAAAAAAAAGGCTCCTGCAGGGTCCTAGCTCCGGTGAGCTATACCCAAGTAGTGATGAATGGTGAAGATTGACACAGATAAGATCAGCTGTTTTCTGTCCTGTCTGTGGTCCTGTCATGTAGTAGCTAAGTGCTCATTTGACATCCAGACTATGAAGTCTGCGATCACCTAAATTAGAATGTTCAGTGAAAAAGACTGGTAGAGTAATGGACTACTTTAGATGGAAATCAGAAACCACCTTGGGAAGATATTGTATGTCCTGTTTGTTCGCAGCACTACCTTATCTCTGTGGAATGAGATGTAATTCTGATCAATACACAAAGCTTGAAGTTCACTGATCCTTCTTGCAGAAGTTATTACCACTAGGAAGACTGTCTTCCATGTGACATATTTCAGATGAGCTGATGCCATAGGCTCGAACGGGGGACCCATGAGCCTAGCTATACAAACATTCAAGTCCCAAGCTGGCACCGGTTCCCTATGAGGGGGGTGCAACTGGGCCAGACCTTTGAAAAATCTCCTGAATACAGGATTTGATGCCAAGGAGGCACCCTTTCCTGCTGAAATGTAGGCAGACACCGAAGCTAGATGGACCTTTAAAGTAGTGGGCTGCAGGCCCAAAGAATGTAAATGAATAAGGTAGTCTAGCAGTGCTGGGATGGGATCATTGCCTTAGCTGGGACTACACGATTACTGGAACACCAAATAGAAAACCTTTTCCATTTTGAAGCATATGTTTTCTTAGATGGTTTCCTGTAACCCCTTAAGACATCCAAAACTTTGTCTGAGAGATGCAAGCCTGCATACTCCAAGTCCTTAAGAGCCATGCCTTGAGTTTGAAGGATCTGAGGTTCGGATACAGAATCCTCCCTTGACTGGAAGTTAGAAGCTTGTGCCTCCAAAGATGGTGCAATGGTCTGGGTACAGACATGTAGAGCAGCAGGGAGTAACATGGCTGCCTGGGCCAATCTGGTGCTATCAAGATCATTGATGCTGCTTGGGATCAGAGTTTGATCAAAACTCTGAGTACCAAAGGGAATGGAGGGAAGGCATACAGGTGCATGCCAGACCAATCCAAGGCCAGAGCATCCAGGGGAATTGTCCCCTGGGTTGGTGGCCTGCAGTAGTACAGTACTTTGGCAGGTGGTGGTTCTCGTGGGATGCAGAGATATCCATCTCTGGGGTTCCCCACCTTCGGAAAATCACTTCCACCACCTGTCTGTTCAAGGTCCATTTGTGATGGGCCTGATTGATCCAACTCAGAGCATCTGCTAAGGTATTGTCCTTGCCTGGCAGATGAATGGCCTGAAGGGAAACTCCTAGAGTAAGCCAGGCTCCATCTCTTCTGTGCAGAGAGGGTTTGACCTTGTACCTCCCTGCTTTTTTATGTAATACAGTACATTGTGGCGGTATTGTCTATTCTGATCTGTACTACCTTTCCCTGCAGAAGTGGTGTAAAGGCCTTTATTGCCAACAACACTGCTCTGAGCTCCGGAAGGCTGATGTGCTTAAGTGACTCTGCACTTGATCATATACCGTTGGTGGTATAATCCCCTAGATGAGCCACCCACCCCAGCAGTGATACATCTGTTGTAAGATTTACTGATGGGGGCTCTTGCTGGAAAAGAACCCCTTTCCCTTAGGTTGACTTCCTCTTTCCACCACCAGAGGGCCTGGAGTAATGTTTTTGTTACTGGAATCAACTTTGAAAGAGGATTCCTTCTTTGGCACCAGTGTGTCCTGAGGTGGAACTGAATGTCTCATCTGGAATCTGGACCCCAAGACTGTGCCTGTGGCTGCAGCCATGTATCCCAGCAACTGAAAAAACTGCTTTGCAGTTTTTGTTCTGTTTAGGCTTAAGGAGCCTGCCAACTGAACAATGTTTCTTACCCTGTCCGGAGGCAGGTAAGCTCTGTCCTCCAGGGTATTGAACTCTGCTCCTATAAATTGCAAAACATGTGCAGGTAGGACAGATTTTCTGAGATTTATCAGAAACCCTAGGGACTCCAAGAGGCCCTGGGTGAGCTGAAGGTGTTCCCTTACCTGTTGTGGCGAGTTTCCTACCACCAACCAGTCATCTAGATATGGGAATACTGTGACAACTAACCTTCGCAGGTGTGCTACCACTACTGCCAAACACTTTATGAACACTCTTAGGGCCGAATAGCAGTGTTGAGAACTTGTAGTGACCTGAAGGGAGTCTGAATTTGAGATATTTTCTGTGAGACTCCCTTATGGGGATGTGGAAATAGGCAACTTTTAGGTCCAGGGATGCCAATCAATCTCCTTTCTGGAGTGTTGGCAGAATCATTACCAATGTTACCTTTCTGAACTTTGGCTTTGTCAGATGCTCAACAGTCTGAGGTCTAGGATAGGCCGCCACTCCCCATTTTTCTTTGTGGTAAAAAAGTACCTTGAATAAAAACCCTTTCCCTTTTGCTGTGGAGGAACAGGTTCCACTGCTTTTGACAGCAGCAGGTTTTGAACCTCCTTTTCCAGTAGCTTCCTTTCTGCTATGGAAGCTGGCTTGAATACTCTGGATCTTAGGTTTGGGAAGGATTTGAAGCTTAGGCACAAACCCTGACACTACTTCCAGGACCCACTTGTCTATGGTAATGTTTTTCCAAGCCTGAATGTCATGAGCCAGTCTGCTCCCTACTGGTGGGGGGGGCGCTGACAATGGAGTCAGGGAGTCTGTTTTGCCTGGGGCTGAGCCTGGCCAGCCTGAGAACCTCACCTGGATCCCCTTCTGCACCTGAAGTACCCTGTTTGTTGAAGGTACTACTGGTACTGTGGAACAGCCTGGGCCTGATAAAAAGGCCTGCTGTAGGGAGATCTACCCCTGCCTCCCCGTCCATAAGGCCTGGTGGAAGGAAAAAGCCTTTCTTTAGCGGAGTTGCTCTTATAGGTGACTTTGTATTCATCCTTTTTCACATAAGCCTCTGTTTTATCCCCAAAGAGCAAATTATTTTCTAGGGGGAAATCTGCAGCTTTATTTTAGGTGTCGTGAGTGAGGTTTGTGGCCTTGAGGCAAGCAAACCTCAAACATACAAAATTTGCCATCCATCTGGCAGCAGTGTCATTTGAATCAGCTGCCATCTGGAACTGGTACTTAGCAGCCACCAACTCACACCGGGCAGTCTCAGCCAAATCCTCTGGGAAACCAGGCTGGGCTTTCTTTGACGCTTCTGGAACAGACTGCCACAGCGACTTCTGGTACTGTGCTGCATATGCCTGATAGCTGGCCTCTCTAATTGCCAAGGAGGCAGACAGATATCCTTTTTTTCAGCCATGCTATCCATTTTTCTAGAGTCCTTTTCAGGAGGGTGGGAGGCTGGGTTAGGTATGACTTCCTGACGTGAGTTTGCTCCACAGTGAATTGCCTGACCTTTTTTTCCTGGAAACGCTTTTCCTGATGGATCAATTCAACCGACATCTGCCCAACAAAAAGCCTCTGACAATAACTGTGGGTGAAAACAACTCTGGCTGTGCGCATTGAGCGAGATAAGGAGGGAAACAGCAACAAAATAATAGATGTAACCTGCAAGGTAGGCTTACCTGTACCGCTGTCAGTCCTGTACTTAATCCCTGTCTCTTATACTGTGTTCCAGCTCATCATAGGTAATAGTTCTCCATCCACAACCACCCTCACTATAACTATCAGTGGGGAATTGGAAGATGTGTCCACTCATGGAGGAGGAGGACATGTAAGTAGAGGGCTGTGAGGGAAAATAAGTCACTCGGCTGGTGGTTGAACAGATTGTATTTTAATGGCCAGATTGGAACTTGGTAACAGCTGGGTTTGCAGACAGGAGTTGGATCTCAGCAGTCAGGAGTTAAAGAACATCATTAGGGGGCAGGTGCATTAGTCTGAAAATTTAAGGAGAGTCACAATAGTCTGTGGTGACTGAATATAGTTTGATTTTAATAGCTCAACTGGGACCTTGGGAGCAGTTGTTTTAACCTACAGGAATTGGATCTCAGTGATCAGTGACTAATGTATGTCATCAGGGGCAGGTGCATTAGTCTTTGGTAAATGGTAAAACTTTTTCTAAATCGCTATACACCGCTGCAGTGTTTACAATTTTATATTTTAGCACTGTCACAAAGGGTTGTTACTTTTCAGGCATGTACAGCATGAAAAGAACTTTAAGTCTTGTACAGCAGTCAGCTTTACAGTCTTACTTCAGCACTATACACCTCTTGGGATTCTGGTTGTCAGTCGTTTAAAAGTCAGTAACAGTGTACATTGAGAAGTTGGTGATGGGAAATCAGATGTCGGGGAATATCCATGTCAGGCAGCAGTATGGATCCCTCGTAGGATGAAGGCACTTTTGCTCAGTTATAAGCTGTTGTTTGTACCACTCCCTGATGATCACGATGGGTGAACAAAAATTTGGCACCATCCCTGTCAAGTTCATATTTCTTCTCCAACCTTTCATCTACAGGGGAGCTAGAATGAGGAGTTTGCAGGATTTTAAAAGCAGCTTTTTGGAAAAACTTATAGATAGGAAGCAACAGCTTTTTTGTAGGTGTGAGCATCCTTTCGAGGTACTCAGCCCCTTCATCATCTACTATTGCCTCACTGGTGGTGAGGTCCAAAGCATCTACCATTTTCTGACAAAAGAAAAATGTGATGACGAAATCTTCTGTTGTTCTAGGAGGGGAACCAAACTCCTGTTCAAGGGAGACTTCTGGTTCAATACCTTCTTCCTCCTCCTCATAGCCCTCAACCTCTAGATGTTCATGGGTTAAAGGCTGTGCAGAAGGGGTGGCTTGCTTAGGAACGGTTTATCCCTGGATAGGGGGAACAGAGACCGGTGCCAACCTCTGTAAAACTTCAATAACTTTCAGGGCCTGAGCAATTTCCTCAGGTGAAGGCATTACCACAGACTCAGCTGAAGTCTTCTTGGGGCGAATGGCAGGGGGTTGAATATGTTTGGTCTTTTTTGATTTTTTTTTTTTTTTCAAAGGAACCAGGGAGTCAGCCGGTTCTGCAGGTCTCTTGCCTTGTGCACCCTTATCAGGGGTGGCATGATCAGTATCTGCGGTTTCACCCGCTTGTTTAGAGGGTGTCGGCTGGTCAAAGTCCAAGGAACCCTTTTGAAAGTTTTTCTGCAACCTCTCCAAACGCTTTTCCACTGTTTTAGGAGGAAAGGTTTTACAAATATCACATTCTGCAGAAAAATCATCCTGGCCAAGGAAGACAATACATAAGGAGTGTTTGTCAGCTTTGTCAAATACTTCCCCACACTGGGTACAATTTTTGAAGTCTGGTTCACCGGTTTTCTTCTTTGGTTTATCTGACATAATGTAAACCGGTAGAAAAAAGACGCAATTAAGATTTTTAAATTTAAAGTGTTTTTTTTGCAGTTGGTTCTGGAACCGATAAAAGTTCTGCTAATAACAGAGAACTGGTACCAAGAGAACAGAGGTTATCGGTTACTTTTTACAACTTAGTGATACATTTTTAAATAATGTATTAAAACTAAATAACTGACTTTCAAAAACTCTGAAACTGAAACTAAAGCTCGGTTCCCCCATAGTTATCTCGAACCGGGAGAAACAGAGAAAATAATACAAAAAAAATATAAACTAAATGAGTGGCTGACAATTTAACAAAAGATAAAGGCAGAAAATGAAACAATATGATAAAGATACTCAAGTTCTTAGCATTCAGCATGACAGGAACGACTGATGAGGAGAGCGCTCTGAGGCATCTGTACTTGTCAGGCGGAGAATTAAATCTGAAGCAGTAGAACACTGGCAGTTGATAAGGGCAGCATTTGAAAATTAGCATGAGCCAATGATGATTCAAGGGATGACTGCTAGAGTTATGAATATCAGAGTATTCCTGGGGTGAGAATCTGCCGATGACTGGGAGAGCGTCAAGTGGGAGCATCAAACTGACACTGCCCAGAGGCAGCACTCGACGGGAGTGGCAATGAAGGCCCTGGCTTTGGAACACGCTGCTGAATAAGGGCTGTGGTAATGGAGGTTTAAGTACTGCATTGATATCGATGGGAGGCATAAAAATCACCATCGTCACCGGCTGTAATGGCAGAGGCATGAACCCTATGTCATCAACTCTTGTCTGTGCCTGACATGGCAGGGCCGGAACGGCCAAGCACCTAAGGATGCCGATGACCTGGAGATCGACAGGCCTTCAACAACCCACAAAGGGCTGTGAGAATTCGGTGCCAGGGAAGGCAAGGCTTGGACAGCAGGAGAGGAGGTCGCCGAACCTGGCGATGGCGCTAACCCAGAAAAGGAGGTGGAAGTCAGCGGGGACTGGGAGCGCTGCCCAGAAGAGTGGTCCTCGGAGCGTTCCTTGTCCCGGTGAGAGTGTTTCCCCAAAAGATGTATCCCCCCAGCCTCGGTAACCAGAGAGCCTGACAAAGAAGCCAGTGACTGGGAGGGGCAGAGCCCCCGATTATCCCTACTCTGATCTGACTGCTTGCTGCGCCATCAGGAAGGTCTGCAGGGCTTTCTTTCAGCGCTGCCGGTTGGGTGAGACTGAATTTCAGGCACAGCTTACAGGCAAGGGCGTTGTGGCTAAGCCCGAGGCAGCAGACACAAAGATCATGGTCACTGTCGAAGCAATCTTCTTTCTGCAGCACCAGCGACGGAAGAGGGTAGAAGAAAATGGTAATTCCATTTCTTGTACAGTATTCACCATTTATTCACACTGCTGGGTTCTGAGCCAGAGGTGCTGAGATCCAGGGGGTGCCAAAAATCTTCAGAAAGGCCAGTGCCGAGGTAGGACCATACTTGCACGACATGGCAAAGCAGGCTCACACCATATAGGCCATCTTGCTGTTGACCCTCCAACTGACCCAGTACCTTTTTTACCGAGGAGATGCAGCATAACCCAACCTGAATAACCTTTAACCTAATAAGGGCATAAGATAGCCCTCTGGACCAGTATAAGAAGGGTCAACAAGTACAGTGTCTTCACAGCCTCAACTGAACAAGGGAGATGAACACCAAGGTACGGAGACAGTGAGCTCGGGGGATGGCGGTTGTGTGTATGAATAAATAGTGAAGACTGTCCAAGAAGATCAAGAATTACAGTGAGTACATAATTTCCATATCTTCCTGGACTTAGTCTTCACTACTTATTCACACTGCTGGGTTACAGTAATGAGCTCAACAAAAATTCCCCCAAGCCCGGAGGCAGGAAATGGAGCTCGCTCAGGACAGAAGTCCATTAAGGACTGCCTTATCAAAGGAGGCGTGCTGACATGGAAATCCAGGGTATAGTGCTTAACCAAAGTGTGCACTATGCTCTAAGTTGACGCTTTGCAAATCTCCACAATGGGGACAGAGTGGATTTCCACCAAGGAAGTTGCAACCACCTTGGTGGAGTGAGCGCAAACCTGGCCTTCCAATTTAACCTGTGCCATGGAGTAATAATGGCGAAGGCAAGCCACTACCCAAGTGGAAATACATTTAATCATAACCAACTGGTTAGCACTGAAGGAGATGAGTTGCTTGGATTGCCATGTGTCCCTGCTTCTGTTGCTGTAGAACCGGAGGGCTCTCTTGACATCCGCAGAGTGTAGGGTTCTTTCCCCATCATTCTGGAAGTTAGCAAAGTATGTGGGCAACACCAAAGACTGGTTGAAATGGAGTTCCAAAACCACCTTGGGCAAGGACTTATAAGGAGGACCACCTTGTCCCTGTGAAACACAGTGTACGGAGGATCCATGACAAAGGCATGCATCTCAGAGACCCTTCGGGCTGAGGCAAAAGCCACCAAAAAGGCTGTTTTCCAGGTCATGAATTTGAGGTCACACAGAGCCAGAGGCTCAAAGGGCTTATGGGTGAGCTTGTCCAATACAAGGGTTGACATCCCGGGGAGTGACAGGATTCCGAATTGGGGGCCTTGTATGAAGAATGCCTTTGAGGAACCTCTTTAAGAGAGGTAAAGTAGTTATGTAAGAACTTACCATAACAGTAGATCTTCGAGAACAGCTCTTGCAGCCAGTTACACCATTAGGACTGAAGCCGGCAGGCGCCAGGACCCCACGGAAAAATTCTAGCTAGCAGCATCCAACGGGGGCCTTCCCGATGTCAGGCATCACATAAAAGGGGGCAGTCCCCCAGCATCCCCAGTTCTCCCGCCGGAGACTCCCGGCCCAAAGGTGACATCTGAAGGGGAGACCGAGAATCCACTTCCAAAGGAAGGCTTGTAATAAGATGGCGTCAAAGACGCTGTAGCCTAGAAACTAGGTCAGAAGACAACCTCCAGAGGGGAAGGTGGGAGGGAAACTACCTGCTGCAACAGCTGTTCTCCAAGATCTACTGTTATGGTAAGTTCTTATGTAACTGTACTATCTTACTTTGAGAAACAGCTCTTGCAGCAGGTTACACCATTAGGAGTGATCCCCAAGCAGTAAGGGAACAATTTTGCTATCAGGAGGAGGATAGGAGAGATGTTTCAGATTTCAGGACAAGAGTCCTTGAAGGACCACCAGGCCGAAACCTGCTCTGCGTCTATAGGCAATATCCAGACTGTAGTGCCTGATGAAGGTGTGTACAGTGTTGCTGCCGCACAGATGGCTGAAGTGGAGACATTACTGAGCGCGACGAAGGAGGTAGCCACCCCCCTTGTAGAATGACCTTTAACCGGGCCCGGTACAGGTTTGTTGCACTTCTGGTAACAGAATACATTTGACCAGCCATCTAAAAAGTGACTGGAGACAAGAGCACCTTGCATCCTCTGTGCACAGGAAAATACAGGTTACTCACCTGTAACAGGAGTTCTAGGAATGGTATATGTTGTTCATCCACACTTACTGGCAGGTTTCTTGCCGCTTTAAATCTTGCCGGAAGGTCTTCAAGCTGGCTCCTCCCACCCACCCGGGTGGTAAAACTCTCGGCTCCGTCCCATGATGCCAGATCTAGCCCGCTGGAAGCCAGGTTGTGTGTCGGGCCGGAGGTTGGTGGGGTCGTAGATGAACAACATATACCATTCCTAGAACTCCTGTTACAGGCAGTAACCTGTATTTCTAGGACATGGATATGTTGTTCAATCCACACTTATTGGCAGACTCCTAGCAGTTCTCCGGGAGGAAGGCAAGAAGCACCCCGATACTACTTGGGAAATAGAGACTGGAGAACTGAGGCCCCAAAACCAGCATCCCGTGACTCGAGGTCGATGTGGTAGTGGGTAATAAAGGTATGTGCCGACTTCCAGGTAGCAGCCCTGCAGATATCCTGGATAGGAACATCCCTGGAAGCAGCTACCGATGCAGCGGTATGGCGGGTAGAATGAGCTCTTATCCCTCTGGGAGGCTCCATGCCCACCAACCTATAGCAGAGCTCTATGTAGGAGGTGACCCACCTGCCTATCGTCCACTTGGCTGCAGGTCTGCCAAGTGCGGCTTCAACGTAGGTGACAAACAGCTGGCGAACCTCTCCCCGAACTTCAGCCGTCTGCTCCTTGTAATAAGCGAGCGCTCTTCTAGGGTCCAAAGTATGGAGCCTATATTCGGCCTCCGAGGTGTGATTGGGGTAGAACACCGGTAGAGTCAACACCTGGTTAAGGTGAAACTCCGACACCACCTTCGGAAGGAATTTCGGTTGGGGGCGCAGGACAACCTTGTCCCTGTGGAAGACCAGATAAGAAGACTCGATGGAAAGCGCCTGGAGCTCTCCCATCCTTCTAGCTGATGTGATAGCCACCAAGAAGGCGGTCTTCCATGACAAGGTGGGAAATATCGCATCTGTGCATAGGTTCAAATGGCTTGCCCATGAGCTTGGCCAATACCAGCAGTAGATCCCACGGAGGTGGAGGTTCTCGCACCGGAGGGGAAATGTGGTCAAGGCCTTTGAAAAAGCGCCCGACCACCTTCTCCTGCACCACCGACTGCTTCCTGGCCCGCGCCCGGTAAGCAGAGATGGCTGCCAGGTGCACCTTAAGGGTCGTCGACCAAAGCCCTTGCTGAGAAAGGGACCACAGGTAGTCCAGGATGCTTGCCAAGGAGCAGGTGGAAGGGTCCAGGCCCTTGCCCCGACACCAAATGGAAAATCTCTTCCATTTGAAGGCGTAGCATTTTCTGGTTGACTCCTTACGGGACACCTCGATGATGTCGAGGACCTCGTTGGAAAGACCCAAGGCCTGGAACTCTAGCCGCTCAGGAACCAGGCCGTCAGGTGCAGGGATTGAAGGTCCGGATGGAATACCTTCCCCTGGTTGACTGAGATCAGGTCCGGGCGGGCTGGAAGCCGCCTCGGGAGCCTGGAGCTGAGACTGAGGAGATCTGGATACCTGAACTGGCGGGGCCAGTCTGGGGCTACCAGAATCACCTGCGCCTTGTCCCTCCTCGCCTTGAGAAGCACCTTGTGGATCAAGGGAAATGGGGGAAAGGCATAGAAGAGGCCCAGGGTCCACAGCCTCGAGAAGGCATCCCCCTGCAGCGAGCCCTGCTGAGGGGGGGCGGGCATGGAACAGACTCAGCTTCGCATTCTCCTTGGAGGCAAACAGGTCCACCTGAGGCGTGCCCCAGTGGGAGAAGAGATCTTGTACTACCTCCGGCAGGAGAGACCATTCGTGAGACGCAGCCCCTATCCGGCTTAGGGCATCGGCGAGGGTGTTGGAAGCTCCTGCCACGTGAATGTCTAGGAGATCCACCTCCAGGCTGCGCACGAGGAACCATATGCGGAGAGCTTCCTTGCATAACGGCATGGAGCACGTCCCGCCCTGGCGGTTCAGATAGTACATGGTCGTGGTACTGGCCGTCTGGACCTGAACCACTTGACCCCGTAGAAATGGAGCGAAGGCGGTGAGAGCTAGGTGGACTGCTCGGAGCTCCAGCAGGTTGATATGGCATTGGGACTCCCGAGGGGACCAGAGGCCGTGCGCTCTGTGCTCTCCCAGATGGGCACCCCAACCCATCAGACATGCATCGGTCGATAGAGAGACCGTCTGCTCGGGGCGGACGAACGGGATGTCCTCCTGCAGATGTGCCAGAACGATCCACCACTGGACAGCGTTCTACATCTCCTGGGTTACTGTCATGGGCTGGTCCAACGGATCGCAGTGTTGTGATCACTGGCTGGCCAGTCCCCATTGAAGGGGACGCATGTACCAACGGGCCCAACGGACCACGCTGGTGCAGGCCACCATGAGGCCCAGGAGGCGCAGGAAGTCCCGGGCAGGGCGTGATTGCCCAACCAGAAATGACTGGGCAAAGGAGGAAAGAACCTCGGCCCTGTCCACCGGGAGCCGAGCTCTGGCTCGAAGAGAGTCGAGCTTTGCCCCGATGAAGAGTATCACCTGCTTCAGCACGAGTTCCGACTTAGCCTCGTTGATGAGGAGGCCAATCAGAGCAAACCTGGAGGGCCAGATCTCTGGACCGCTCCGCCTCCACTCTGGAGGGGGCTGCAATCAGCCAGTCGTCCAGGTAGGGGTACACCCGGACCCTTCGGCACCGCAGGAATGCTGTCACCACTGCCATGCATTTGGTGAAGACCCTGGGAGCTAGGGAGAGGCCGAAGGGCATGGCCCGGCACTGGTAAAGGGATCCCTCCGCTCTGAAGCGGAGGAATCTCTGATGAGACGGACGGATTGGGACGTGAAAGAACGTGTCCTGGAGGTCCAGGGAACAGAACCACATGCCTTGTTCCAAGGATGGGATTATCTGAGCCAGAGTGACCAATCTGAAGGTCCAAGACCTTAGGAACCTGTTCAGGTCGTGCAGGTCAAGAATGGGGCACCAGCCCCCCATCCGTTTTGGGACCAGGAAATACCTGGACACAAATCCCGGGTCTGGAGGAGGATCTGCCACCTTCCTGATCACCTCTTTTTCGAGGAGCAGGGCAATATCGGCTCGGCGGGCTGACAGCGAGGCTGCGGACCCCGTGGCCCCGGCGGCGGCTCAAAGGGTGGAGCCTGCTCGAACCCAGAGGCAGGCCTTTTCCTACCACCTCCACACCCAGCGGTCCGTGGTGACAGCGGACCAGGCGGAAAGGAAGTGGCGGAGCCGCCCTCTCCACGGGGAACCCAGAGGGGGGAGTGACGATGCTGGGGGAGGCACCCTTCAACCCGTCACTGGGCAGGCTAGGAGGAAGAACCGGCCGAGGGACCTCCTGGGCCTTTATCTCCTTGCTTCCTGTTGGAGGAAGCCGCCGGCTTGGGCTTGGGACGCCAAGCGCGAGCCTGCTGCTGGTGCTGTTGGGCCGGTCGAGATGCAGGGGCCGAAGGACGAAAGGACTTCTGCTGTTGCTGACGGCGGCCTTTGTCCCTCTGGGCGGAGGTGACCGAGTCCAAGGTGGCATTGGACTTTTCGATCTGCTGGAGGTGTCCCTCCACTCCAGGGCCGAAGAGGTCAGTCCCCAAGAAGGGAAATCTGCCAACTTGTGCTGGGTATCTGCCGTGAAGGTGTATATCCTCAGCCACGCCCTGCGGCGCATGGCCACCGCGGCCGCTACTGACCTGGCACAGGAATCATCTATGTCCAGAGCAGTCTTAAGCTGCTGCTTCACCACCGCCCTACCCTGGTCCCGCACCTGGCGGACCGTGGTCTGCAGGTCGGTCGGGAGATGAGGGACAACCTCATCCAGGGAGCCCAAGAGGGCGTGGGAGAAGTGTGCAATCAGCACGGCCGAGCTGGCCTGACGGAGGCCGAGGGAGGATGCAGCGTACACCTTGTGCCCGGCAAAGTCCAGTTTTTTGGACTCTGTCGGAGGGCTTATCCACATCCTGAGCATTACCGGAATGCCGGAAAACGCTGTCGGTGACTAACCCCTCGGCAGAGGGGTGCTCCGAGAAACCGGGCAAAGAGCCGGTAGGGACCGCATACTTCCTGGCCATCCTGGCCGAGGGCGCAGGACAGGAAGCAGGCCGCTGCCAAAGCTCCAAGGCTGGGCCGACAATGGCCTCAGCCACCGGAAAGGCCTCCGTGGGGGAATCCCCTCGGTCCAGTATCTCCGTCAGGGGATACTTGGCCCGTTTGGACACGGGCTCGAGCTGCATCCCGGTGGACTCCGAGATGAGTCGAAGCAGACCCAAGAAGGACGATGGGCTATCGTCCAATGACTGGCCCCCGGAGGACTCCAGGTCGACCTGCCTGGAGAACAGGGAGGAATCGTCATTGATTCCGAAGAGTCTGCGAAGAGCTGCCTCGGCCCTGAGCCACCCTCTACCTGCCGAGGACGGTCGGGAGTGAGGGTGACCGACAACCTGTGGGGCAGGCCGTTACCTGACCGAGAATCCTTGGTCGGTGCCCCAGACTTCGGTTGTGGAGGCGGAGGTTCCACCACACTCGGTGGAGAAGCTGGTTTCGCCGAGCAACCAGCCCTGGAACGGGCAACTCGACTGGGGCGAGTGGTTGTTTTGGTCGCTTGGGCGACAGCCACTTGATGGCCGGGGTCTGGACCGGAGTCGGCTTAGACCCGGACAACAGCAACTGCTGCCACATAAGCTCCTCGTAGCGCCAACGAATTTACGCTAAAGCCTCCCTCATCCGAGGAAGAGGACGAGGAGGAACGGTGCCGCCGCTACTCGCATTTGAGATCTAGATCGCTGAAGTCAGCGGAACGGCTTGACCGAGATGAAGTCCGAGACCAAGACCTCAGGGGACCGAGGGCGGTCTGGGAAGGGGCGGGGACACCGCCTTCCCTCGCTCGGGCACTTTAACCGGGGACCGCAGCCCCGAAGGCACAGGCAGATCCTCAGTCTCCACCGGAGGAACCGGTGAAGGTGGGTTGTCGGCTTCACCAGTCGACAGCCCATCTAACAGATTGAGAAAAATCTCGACTGCGTCGACGGGAGTCTCGGCAGGCTGGCCTGACAGGGACACCGTGAAGCCAGCGGCCTGAGCCGCAACTTTGACCAAAGTCAACGGTCGGCTGTCCGGGAAGGGGGACTTCTCCCACTCCCACGAACGCCGACGGTGGGACTTACCCTTCGACTCCTTCTTCTTGGGCCAAGAAGAATGTCCCGATGGCCCCTCTCCCTTCGTGGAAAGGGACTGACAAAGCTCCATGAGCAAAGCCGTATACGAGGAACTCAGAGAGAGCGGGATAAATGCCGCGGCTGAGGAGGAGGAGGAAGATGCGGCCTGGGCCGCCTCCTCCTCGAGGGCGATCATCTGCTCGAGCTGCTCAGTCGAGCCAGCTGCCGCAGACACTGCCCAATGAGCCTCTTTTGATTTTACCGGCGGGAAACGCTTCTCGGGGTGCCCGAGCTTCAATCGGACAGCACGATCATCCAGGACGTTGGCCGAGAAAGAGCGGCACAACTCGCAGGCCTGCGGGTTGTGATCTAGGCCTAGGCAGTAGACGCACGTGGAGTGCGGATCCGTCCTGGACATTTTCTGCCCGCAAGGGCACCTCCGAAAGCCGGGAATAGATTTGTCCATTGCAGCCGCGAGGAAAGATGAAGACCGAAGTTTAGAAAACTTCAAAACCAATTTCGGACGAACCGAAGAGTTAGGATCCAGTCTAAAACACAGAGCACTAAGGAGGGAACCTGAGCTTCCAAGCGGTAAGGAAGATCTGGCGTCATGGGGCGGAGCAGAGAGTTTTACCACCGGGGTGGGTGGGAGGAGCCAGCTTGAACACCTTCCGGCAAGATTTAAAGCGGCAAGGAACCTGCCAGTAAGTGTGGATTGAACAACATATCCATGTCCCTAGAACAAAGAGCTGGTCTGACTTACGACGGGCCCTGGTTCTGGTCAGATAGTATCCGAGAATCCTATGCACATCCAGGGTGTGTAACAGGGCTTCTTCCGTTACAGTGATTTGGGAAATACACCGGAAGGTCTATATCCTGCTTGAGTGTGACAGCTGAGACCACCTTGGTAAAGAACTTAGGATTTGTTCTTAAGGGCACCCAATCCTTGTGAAAAAACAAATAAGAATCCTTGCACATTAGTGCATGAAGCTTGTAAATTCTTCTGGCAGAAGTAATAGCAACTAAAAGGAGTGTCTTCCAAGCAAGGAGACGCAGCTCGCAGTCCGCGGCTGGTTCAAAAGAAGGCAGTGTAAGCTGCTCTAGAACAAAAGGAAGATCCCAAGGTGGAACCGGGTCTCTGATGGGAAGTCTCAAGTGCAGGATGCTGTGTAAAAAGGCACGAGAAGCCTTTAGTTGGGCTAGACACCTGTGACCCATCGGTGAATGGTACATAGTTGAACCTTAATGGAGGAGTAGGCAAGACCTGCCTCGTAAAGGGATTGGAGGTAGTCTAAATCTGACCTCTCTGAACAATCCAGTGGGGTCAATTCACGAGCTTGAGCCCAGATACAAAATCTGTGCCACTTCATGGCATGAGTGGAGGGTTTTCTGGCTGCCACCAGAACATCTGCAACTTCCTGAGAGACCCCGTATCTCAGGACTGCTATGTCCTTAGGAGCCAGGCATGCAGGTTCAGCGACCGAAGATCCAGATAGACCAAGGTGCCTGCCTCCTGGGACAGAAGATGAGAGCTGAATGGCAGAGGCACCGGAGGTTCCTGGGCCAGCTGATGTAAGAGAGGGAACCAAATTTGGCTGGGCCAAAAGGGTGCTACCAGAATAAGGGATGCCCGCTCTTGCTGGAGCTTCAATAGAACCCTCTGGATCAAAGGGAAGGGTGGGACAGTGTAAAGGAACCTGCCCGTCCAAGAGATGGGCAATGCATCTCATCAGAAAACACCAGGCCCTGGATCTAGCAGGCAGAAAGAAAAAATTACTCACCTTAGTAATTGCTTTTCTTCTCATGGAGTCTTGCTATATTATGACTATATGCAGTCAGCCACTGCAGCTGAACTGCCCCGGAGAGGAAAGAGTTAACTCCAGAGAGTCTGGAGTTCCACAGCGCGAGGGCGCTATACCAAAGCTCTATCTGGCCAGTTTCAAATGAAACTGTCTGACTCTTTGAAGCTAACACTAAGCAACAAGTCTGTGTGGAAAGCTCTACACTAGCCAAGTGGCTACCTACTAGTAGGAATAACAACAACATAAACAACAATATAAACAGCAATAATAATAATAACAATGAATAATAGTATTATTAGTTTCTCCCTAACTAAGAACTATTAGACCCCCTTCCCCCAAGACTCAAGTCCAGGAAGGGGCCAACATAATACTAAAAACAGAAATACCTAATTCCTAACCCTAAATAAAGAAAGTGAAGGAAGAACTAAATAACATGACACAGTGCTTACTAATTTGCCACCCTACCCAAGTAGAAGTTCTGAGAGGGCAGGAGGAGGGTGGTCTATATATAGCAGACTCCATGAGAAGAAAAGCAATTACTAAGGTGAGTAATTTTCTTCCAAACACCATGAAGTCTTGCTATGTATGACTATATGCAGATTACACAGCAGTACCTCCATGGAGGAGGGTCAGAACCTACTTAGGAAAAGGCTCTGAAGCACAGCTTGTGCCAGCTAAAACGACATCTCTCTGGACTGAATATCCAGGGAATAATGCTTGGTAAGTGTGAACTGTTTTCCAAAGCAACTTGACAGATTTCCAGAATGGGAATATCTCTAGCAGCCGCTAGAGATGTAGCTGCACCCCTGGTGGAGTGAGCCCTCCAGTCCTGAGGGGTTCTCACCTAGTTTTTAAAAAATTGGATACAAGAGACAATCCACCTTGCAATTGTCCTCTTAGTGCAGGGTTCCCTTTGCCAACCTCCGCCATAGGTAAGGAAGAGTTGGAGGTTCGAACCTGTGACCCTTAGTGCGTTCCAAATAGTAGCTTAAGGCTCTTTGGCATTCAAGCTGTGCAGACTCTCTCACCCGAGGAAGAATGCTCAGTGAAAAATACTGGAAGAGAGATGGATTGGTTCAGGTGGAAATCTGAAACCACTTTAGGCAAAAACTTTCTGTTAGTCCTGAGACTACCTTATCTCTGTGGAAAGAGATAAAATCTTCTTCCACTGACGAGCTATGGTTCACTTATCGTCTGGCAGAAGTGATAGCCACTAGGAAAACAGTTTTCAAGTCAGAAACTTGAGCTCTGCGTGAGGACAGAGGCTCAAAGGGGGTTACTAACTGAGCAATGCAAACATTCAGGTCCCAAGCGAGCTGGTTCTCAAAGAGGTTGGTGTGAAGTAACCCTTTAAAAACTTGGAAAGCACAGGGTGAGAAGAAAAGAAGCAGGCTTCCTGCTGACAGAAAAGCAGAGGCAGCTGCCAGATGAACCTTAAGGTAGCTGGCCTAGGAATTTAAATGGACTAAATAGTCCAGTAAAATGGGCAGATCAACAGATTCTGGGATAATCTGCTTCTTCAGAGCACCAGATGGAAAACCTTTTCCACTTAGAATTGTAAGTGGCTCCTCGTGAAGGCTTCCTTGAAGCCTTTAAAATATCAAAACACCTTGAGAAAGGTGTAAGTCAACAAATTCTAACTCCTCAAGAGCCATGCCTTGAGATGGAGGATAGAGTCCGGATACCACCTCCCCTGTGCACAGGCCAGTAAGTCGTGGACTCTGGGCAAGCTCAGGGCAGGAGACTATCAGGACAGAAGCAGTGGTACCAGGGCTGTCTGGCCCAATCTGGAGCAATCAGAATCACTTGCAGGGCTGAGATCTGATTTTTACTAGTACCCTGAAAAGAAGGGGAAAGGGGGGAAAGGCATACAGGAACTTCCCTTTCCAATCCAACTGAAAGGTGTCCAGGGGGACTGATCCCAGCACTGGAGGCCTGCAACAAAACAGAGGAAGTTGGTGGTTGTCTGGGGCTGCGAAAAGATCTATCTGAGGGGTGCCCCATCTGGCAAGACTGACCCCAGCACCTGAGGATTCAGAGCCCGTCAGCGATGGCCCTGAGAAATCCTGCTGAGGGCATCCATGGGACATTGTCCTTCCCTGGAAGGTGAACTGCTATCAGGGAGGTGTTCAGGGAGTAAGCCTAGAGACCACAACTTCATTGCTCAGTGCACAAAGCTGATGACCGAGTGCCCTTGCTTGTTGATGTACCACATTGTTGTGTGTTGTCTGTCCTGACTTGAACTACTTTGTTCTGGACAGAAGCTGAAAACGCCTGAAGAGCTAAAAAGGACAGCTCTGAGTTCCAAAAGATTGATGTGGAGCAGAGATTCCTGGGGAGACCACACTCCCTGAGTGGACAGGTCGCCCAAGTGAGCTCCCCACCCTAACAGGGAAGCATCCGTGGTGAGGGTGAGGGAGTGGGAAACGGGAATGAAAGGAACCCCTTGTTTTAGATTGCTTTGATCCTGCCACCAGTGTAAGGCCAGGATCAGGGTTTGGAGTCACTGGAACCAATTTGGAAAGGGGGTCCCTCCTTTGAAGACCAATAGGCCCTCAAATGGAACTGAATGTCCCTCATCTGGAATCTTGCTCCTACACTACAGCTGTGGAAGCAGCCATGTGCCCTAGGAGTTGCAGAAAATGCCTTGCTGGTCGAGACCCTCAGGGTAAAGGAGGATGCCAGGCAAATGGTCTGTCTCCACCCTTTCTGAGGGGAGAAATGCCCTGGCTACACTTTGTGTTCAATTCTGCACCATGAAAGTTAAGTACCTGAACTGGTTCGAGAACTGACTTTGGTAAATTCAGCAGGAATCCCAGGAAGTGAGAAGCTGCTGGGTGACTTGCAGTGGGATTTCACTGATCTGGGACTGACCCACTATGAGCCAGTCATCCAGGTGGGAAACACAGCAATCCTTGCCTTCTTAAATGAGCCACTACCACAGCTAGACATTTCGTGAATACCCTTGGCGCAGATCTAAGGCCGAAGGCATTGCCCTGAACTGGTAGTGGCCTGAGGGTAGTTCGAACCTGAGGTACTTTCGTGAGAAGGCCTGATCAGAACATGAAAATAGCATCCTTGAGGTCCAGGAAGCTAACCAGTCCCTGGCTTCAGGAGGGCAAAATCACTGTCAGAGTTAACATTTTGAACTTTGGTTTCAAAAGATGCTTGTTCAGGTACCTTAAATCTAAAATGACGCCATTCTCCTGTCTTTTGGGGTGAAAGTATCTTGAGTATAGCCCCTTGCCCTGATAGCAAGGAGGGACCCCTTTCTACTGCTTTGCAGTCCAAAAGAAGAAGAAACCTCTGCTTCCAAAGCAAGGGCTTCTGAAGGATTTGCAGGTGGAAAATGTCTGGCTCTCATCTTGGAAACTGTTTGAAGCTGAGAACCAGACCCTGGCCTATTACCTCCAGAACCCACCTGTCCGAGTTAGGGACACCCAGTTCTGGCTGAAATAAACCCACCTGCCCCCCACTGGTATAGGAGACCGGCCTGGGCACCCCATCAGGGTGCCTGCTTGGCAATAGCCTTAGGCTGAGGGAGGACGGTTTACTTGTGCCCCGTCTACCTCTGCCTCTAAAAAAACCCTCTGTGCAAATGCAGAGGAGGCCTGAAGTGGTAAAAAGGCCTGTGGAAAGGCCTGCCCCTACCTCTGGGAGCTGGTCTCTGTGGAGTGGCATGCCTCTCCTTAGCCTGCACTTTTGTAGGTAGTTCTGTATTCATCCATCTTTTCATATAGTTTTCTGTTTGTTCCCCAAACAGAGAATTACCCACAAACAGGAAAATCCATAGCCTTTGACTGAGTATCTTGGGACAGATTAGTGCATCTGAGCCATGCCAACCTACGGAAAGCTACAGAAGTGGCCATGACCTAGAGAAACATCATTAACATCAACAGCAGTATGAAATTGAACTTTAGAGGCTTCAATGCATCAGCAGCCACCTGTTCCAACTCACCATAGCTGGCCATGGGCCTGCTTGGCTAACTGCAATACTGTGTCCCACCCAGATTTCTGATATCTAGCCACATAAGCCATATAATTTGCCTGCCTGAGTCCCAAAGAAGCTGCCATATACTGTTTTTTCGCCATGGCATCAATCTTCCTGGAATCCTTATCAGGAGGATGTGAGGCCAGAGGAATATTAGCCTTGTCACAGGCTGCAGCTTGTACCACACCACACGACTACACTGCTCAATGAGGAAGTCTGTATCAGAGCCTGACAAGGATATCTTCTGTCCATTTTTTATCTACAGGAGGGACAGAATGAGAGATTTTATAAAATCTTTGTTGTTTGCTTCCTAAATGACTTATGCAAAGGAATAGACAACCTCCTAGACTCTGGTATATCCATCATTTCTACATAATCAGGCTCCTCCTGCTCATCCACAGCTTCCTCTAAAGGAAGCTGGAGGGTTTCTGCAACCTTTTTGTAAAACATAAAATGAGAAGGGGACTCAGACAGAATAGGAGGAGATTCTAAAGGTCTGTCTGGAGAAATGTCTGGTTCAATGGGCACGTCCAGACCTTCCCAGCCACACATGTAATGATCAAATTCATCCTCCTCTCCTGTGGTTCATAAAATTCCTCAACATCATACTCCTGAACCACTGGCACTGAACGAACCAACCTTTACCAACTGTAGGTGGTTCGGCAGGACCTGAGACAGTGACTGGACAATCTGTGTAGCTTTAGCTATTTCTGCAGCAGTTGGAGAGACAATTTTGGACTCCAAACCTACTGATTTCTTTGTCTTTTTCACTGAGACTGGTTCCCCTGAACCAGCCTTCCTTTTGCCCGAGGAAGTCTCGCCCTGGTCAGAGGGCACTCCCTCTGGTCCAGTGGGTACTGGACCGGGCTGGCCATCCGGGTCAGCGGACTCCTTGGCCTCTCGTTCCCTGAGCCGGCCCAATCTCTTTTCCAGGGTGGCTGCAGGGAAATTTTTACACACCTGGCAGTCTGACAGGAGGTGGTCAGCCCCCAGACAATAAACACAAGTGGTGTGTGGGTCAGCGCAAAGAAAGCTTCCCCAAAGACATCACAGTGTTGAAACCAGTGGGCCGGTTTTTCTTTTGGGTTTCTCAGACATAATGCCAGCCTAACCAAAAACTTGCCCTTTTCATGGCAGTGCCAGGCAAGACACCCTTATCGGTTCCTAACCGTGTCACGGGTATTTGAATAAACCTATTTTAAAAGCAAGGTTTTTTTAGAACCGATAAGAACCGGGAACCGCACTCTAAAAGCCCAACCACACTTTAAAACGCTAAATTAAGCAAACCGAATGGTTCAAAACCGAACCGATAATTGAATTTCCACACAGACTTTAAATTTTCTACTTACGGTTTACCAGATAGAGCTTTTAACGAAATGCGGTAAAATAAATACTTTTGCGGTTCAAATGAACAGAAAATACCGCTTGAACAGAAATGAACGATGTGAAGGAGCTGCTCTCCGGGCGACTGTTCAGTGAAGCGGAGTAAAGAATCTGACAGTTTCATTTGAAACTGGCCAGATAGAGCTTTGGTATAGCGCCCTCGCGCTGTGGAACTCCAGACTCTCTGGAGTTAACTCTTTCCTCTCCGGGGCAGTTCAGCTGCAGTGGCTGACTGCATATAGTCATAATATAGCAAGACTTCATGGTGTTTGAATTGGGCAGTTTTGCGTTGGATGGGAACACTAAGAGGTCTAATTCTGGCGACCCCCATCTGCAAAGCAGTTCCCATTCATGGACTCTGGCCTGTGATCGGCTTAGACTGTCCGCGATAGTGTTGTCCACTCCGGGAACATGCACTGGAATATCATCTGCACTGTGTTTTAATACCCAATTCCAAACCCTTTGAGACTCCCTGCAAAGGGGGTAGGAATGAGTGCCTCCTTGTTTGTTGAGATAGTACATCACCGCGGTATTGTTTGTTTGTACCAGAAGAGTACCCGGTGGAATCTCTAACTGGAAGGCCTGTAGGGCGTACAGGACGGCTCTCATCTCTAGAATATTTATGTGAAGGTGGGACTCTAGAGACATCCAGAAGCCTTGAGTCCGGATCCCGAGGCGTCCATGGAAAGAGTCGCTGAAGGAGGTGGCGCAATGAAGGGGACTCCCATCGAAAGGTGGTCTGGGACGAGCCACCAGTGCCAGTCTCGGATGATGGTATTCTTGATCCGGACTGGATGCTGCAGATGATCTTGCTTCTGGTCCCATTGTGCCCTCAACATCCATTGGGTGACCCGCATATGGAGTCATGCTAGGGGAACCATTGCAATGGCAGCTGCCATGTGCCCAAGCAGGCAAAGAGCGGTCCAGGCTGGTATCGTATTCTTTTCCTTTATGTCCCTTATAAGGGATCTGATGCGCTCCACCCTGTCCTGAGGAAGGAATGCCCTTCCTTGAGTGGTGTCCAGAATTGTTCCTATAAACTGCAAGTTCTGAGATAGGACAAGGTGCGACTTCTCCTGGTTGATGGTGATGCCCAGCGATTGGAAGAGGGAACAGGTATCCTGGATCGCAGACATCAGGGCGTCCCGTGAGGGTGCCATGAGGAGCCAGTCTAGGTATGGAAACACGTAGTGGCTCCATCTCCTGAGAGCTGCTGCCACAACTGCCATACACTTTGTGAATACCCAAGGTGCTGAGGACAGTCCGAAAGGGAGAGCTCGGAACTGGTAGTGGCATCCCCGAAACTCGAAACACAGAAACTTTTGGTGCGTTCGAGTGATTGGGAGATGTAGGTAAGCGTCCTGCATATCCAGTGACGCTAGCCATGCAATTTCTTGGATGGGAACGAGACCCGACAGGGTCACCATGCGGAAGCGCTTGTACAATACAAAGGTGTTAAGGTAGCTGAGATCTAAGATCTGGCGCAGGTCCCTAGTTTTCTTTGGAACCAGGAAGAAGTGAGAATAGTAACCTTTTCCTCTGTGGTTCGGTGGAACATACTGTATGGTCTCCTTGTCCAGGAGGGCCAAGATCTCCTGCTGGATGAGCAGGGCATGCTGACCTGAGTAGTGGGAGAGCAGGGGAGGTCTGGATGGTGGGTGGTCGAGGAACTCTATATTGTGACCTCACTGTACCAACTGTAACACCCACTGATCGGAGATTACCCTCTGCCATCCCGAAAGGTGATGAGAGATGTGACCCCGACCTTTTGATCCAGAGGAGAGGCAGGGGTTGAGAAGGAGTCATGCTTTGGTGGTATTGGACCCTGCGGGCAGGGCTGCCTTGAGATGCTTTGGCCTCGTCCCGTGGGGAACCTTGCTTGACTTTTACGAACAAAGTTGCCCCTGGGTTGCTGGCCAGAACATAGCTGTTGCCGGCCGCAAAAGTGGTTCTGGTTCCTATGAAAGGAACCAGACTTGGGTCTGTATATGTGCTGTACAGTCCAGACTACCTTTCCGGCATCCTGTAGCCTGGTGATGCCCTTCTCGGATTCCGAACAGGACAGGACAGCTCCATTATAAGGGACATCCAGGATGTTTTCTATACGTCTGGGGTAAAGCCAGAGACTCTCAACCAAGAATGTCTCCGGAGACAAACGCCTATAGCTGCTCCCCAGTCTGCTGAGTCCACTGAATCATAAGCAGTTCGGAGAACCTGGGTCCCCACGTCTGACACAGTATAAAGAAGGTTAAGCAATTCATCCTTCTTTTTGCCGTCCGGGAAATCTTTCAAAAGGTCTTGGCCCTGTTCCCAAAGGGCATTCTGAAACTGCACCATGTGTGTGAGGTAGTTCAAAGACCTTATCGAGCATGTAGCAGCCACATACATGCGTCTTCCCATAGAATCTAATTGCTTAGATTCCTGGTCCAGAGGTTGGGTACTCAAGTGTTGAGGCCACTGAGACCGATCATGAGAAGCAGTAATGACCAGGTTATCAGCCAGGGGTTGTTGCGTCAAATACAGGTCCTTCATAGGAGCTCTGTAGAGGCGATCAGCTTTCTTTGGAACAGCCGGTGTCGAATGCAGACGCTTCCAAGCCGCCTTGGTGACGTCCATAAAGGTGCCCACCAGACGTGGGACCACCACAGGCTTCGGATCCTTTTGCCTGAGATAACGGACAAGGCGTTGTCTCTCGGGATCCAAGTCTTCTGTCTCCCATCCCATATTTTCCTGGATGTGCCTCATGATCTTTGAGAAGGAGGGGATCATCCGGTGGTGACCTTGGGAGGTCTTGTGGGTCTCGTGATGGGGGACTAAATGGGGATGGAGGCCTGGAGGTATCGAACGTGTCTGGTCTGGAGTCATCTCCCGGTGAGTGTTGTCTGCCACTGGGTCGTTTAGGGCTCGGGGACCCGCAGGGAGACCGTGATGGGAGTCTTTCGTTCCCTAGATCTGCCCCTAGGAGGCGGGGTTGACTCCTTAGGGGTTGGGGTCTTGAACCTTCAACACCCTGAGGAGGAGGTGGTGGTGGAAGAGGCTTAGGGGAACCACATCCTTCTTTATGGTCTCTCACCAGACGGTGAACAGGTCTTTCACCTCCTGTATATGCATGTCCAACGACGGGCCTGGCGTCGGTGTGGGTCTGTTGCCGGGGTCGGGAATCGGATCCCCGGGAAATGGAAATTACGTACCTACCGTAATTATTGATCTTCTTGGACAGTCTCCATCACTCATTCACACTAGTGGGATAGTGCTGGAGGCGCTAGGACCAAGTGGAAGCCAAAAATTTTCAGAAGGGCCGGGCGCGAGGTGGGACGCCACGTCGAGACTGACTCAGCGCCTGCCTAGGCTATCTCAAGCGCCGACCCTCCAACCGCCTCAGTACCTTTTCGACCAAGGAGGTGCAGCGTAACTAATGAGAATAACTCATTCTGAGTGTCTGGGCCTGAGAGGGCCCAGATGGCCTTTGTAAGAAAGGTCAAAGAACAATGTCTTCACAGTCCGAATCATAGGCCATGAAGACCAGGAAAGAAACACGAGTGAACCCAGGGGATGGTGGGTGGGTGTGTGAATGAGTGATGGAGACTGTCCAAGAAGATCAATAATTACGGTTAAGTACATAATTTCCATATCTTCCTGGACTAAGTCTCCATCACTCATTCACACTAGTGGGAGAGTACCAAGCTAAAATCAACAACCCTGAGTAGGGTGGTAGGAGGTAGAGTTCATTGGAAAGGACAGCCAAGGATTGTCCTGTTAATAAAAAGAGCTGTCTTGTAAGAGCATCTATAACATAGTGTCTACAAGATAAACGCTTGAGTTGTAACTCGTCACCTTGCCGACAACTACAATGGGCAAAAAATTAAAGTCTGCCAGGCAGCCTCAACTATTCTAGGAGAGCGGCAAGAACCTGGCCTCACAATTTGATCTAGGACCAAAATTAATAGTGTCAAAGACATGCACTAATCTAATGTAAAAGACCTCAGGAGCTGCAAGAGCCGGAGGTAAAGTGTACAGGTTCAGGGTAGTATGACTGTATGTGAATATTTGTGAAGCTACCTTAGAAGAACCTACTTGACCAAGGGTCAAGAAAGAAGCATGTCATCTGTTAAGCTGGAGCAAACATGGAAGTAGGAATCTAAGTTCCGACTTGCTGAAGAGTCACTTCTGTTGCTGCAAGGCTCTGATCAGGAGAAGAAAGCCTGATTAAAACAAAAGGGACTAACAGACTGGTTAGATGCCTAGGTTTTGGAAATATCTCGAATAAGAGAAATTCTCTTAGAGAAAAGAGGTGAGCTATACCACGCTGGATCGGACTGCCCTAGGGATAGAAGAAAACAGGTACCCTTTACTGAGGTTTAGAGACGACCACCTCAGGGTTGGGCGTGAACCTGATCAGATCGAGCGTGGTATCAGGAAATTCCAACTAGGCCTGTACTGTGATAATTCTGACCCCCTTTTTTTAAATATCATTAGTCCGAGCCTGACAAGGTTGCTGGCTGCTATTTGCAAGTATTGCCGATACAGAATTGACAAGGATGTCATCCTCTGAGGAGCAGGAGGAGCCTGAAGATCCATAACTGAACCCCTGACTGGACTAATAATAGCTAGACAGATGTTAACTACCTGTGGCAAAGCAGCCACCAGAGGGGCAGCATCAAAAAATGGGCTGTATACCCCTATCAAAGGAGCGGGACAGTCTGTGCAGCTCCTGACCATAGAATTAAAATGTTCCAAAGAGTGTAATTGTCTTGACCACTGAAAAAGTCTAGACGCAGCGGTATATAGTCCACAGATCCAGTCTGAACACTATGGTGGACCCCATAAATGAGGAACTACTAAAAGAGCTTGCATCACAGACTCCGACGATAGACAGGGCGTTCAGTATATAAAATGAGTCATCCGCTGTATCACTGACCAGAAGGACAGGGAAAGACTCATCCAGATGCCTCTCTCCCACAGAAGGACCCCAAAAGAGGTCTCGGTTAGAGCCACTAGAGACTCCGCCACCAGGAAGGGTGTCAAGGAGCTTGGCACCACGTAGGGGGCTGAGAAAGTGCTGAGCGGAATGAGAGATTCCGCTGACAGAAACAGAACAGAAGAGTCCCATCAGCGGAAAATCGCTGGATGAGGAGATCCGATGCAGACCGCCACCCACTAAAATGTGTGGAAATAATCCACAGAATAGGAATTCATTCCATGGAACATTCCAACACAAGTCCGCTGGAAGAGGGTCTGCAAACATAGATCTTTCCCTAGTTCTGTCAGACAGCACCAACTGGCACCCCTGCGGCACTAGCATCACTCCTGGCACAGGAAGGCACCAAGCAGTAACCATGCCAACTTGAGAGACACCAGAGGGCACCCACGGCAGAACCCGCAGGTATCCTCGGTACCAACGGCAGCAATGACATGCAAGGGCACCCCCCCGATGCCCATGGCACCCATGGTACCCGCAGGTGCCAGGCGCCACCCGTGGGTGCTCGGCGTCACCTGCAGCACCCGCAGGTGCCCGGCACCGCCTGCGGCACCTGCGGGTGCACGGCGCCACCCGCAGCACCCACGAGTGCCCGCGGGCATCAGTGGCACCGTGAGACACCCACAGCACCGCTAGCGGCACCGACAAAGAAGCACCCACGGCGCCGAGCCCAGCGTGAGCCACAGAGCCGACGCACGGCACCAAGCATGGCGCCGACTGCAGCACAGAGCATGGCGCTGAAATACGGAGCCGAGTATGGCACCGAGCAAGCCACGGTGCCGACTGCAGCACAGAGCACGGTGCCGACCACGGCACCGAGCCATGGAGCCGAGCACAGCACCGAGCCATGGCGCCGACTGCATCCAGTACAGCGCCAAGCACGGCGCCGACCCAAACACCAGCGGTGCCGCCTATGGCACCCATGCCAAACCAGGGGCATGGCACCAGACCTGTGGCGCCACCAAGGTGTTGGGCACAATGCCAGGAAAAACACCATGGAAAAGAAGAGAAAGGTGGTGCCCGTGCCGGCCCCTGCATGGAAAGGAAGAGGGGGGTAGGCACGAGGGGCTGACAAGATGGCGAAGGCACCAAGAGGGCACCGCGCTCATTCAGATCCAATTGATCCGGCTCCGGTCCAACAGCTCCGAGGCCCGGAGGCCCAGAAACCAGGAAAACAACCAGGAAAAAGGAGTCAACCCCTTGCTCCACAGGAGCGCCCAGAGGTGGAACTGCTCACCGAACTCCAACGAGGACAGAGATGGAGTCCGAGTCGAGAAAGAAGCCATTAGGAGCGGGCCAAGGGGAACCCACGAAGTCGGTTCAGGCCTATCGCCTACCAACGAACAACTGCAGACATACCAACGGGCAACCTCGAGCGGCACCGATTCTTCTTTCCCAAACGAAGAAGAAGAGCTTGAGGCTAAGCGGAGCCGGATCCCCGGCACCGCCAGATTCATGCTTCGGAGGACTGTCCTCCCCACCGAGCACAGGACTGTCTGTAGTCAGACCCCCCCTCCCCGTTACTTAAGGGTGGCGGACCGGGCACAGCCCCTCTGCCATAACAACTTTCAAACAAAGTCTTCCTACCGTCACCGCTACCGTCTAAGGACGACTCCGTGGATGGCAGGAAAGAAAAAATTACTCACCTTAGTAATGTTGTTTCTTCTAATGGAGTCTTGCTATATTATGACAATTGCAGTTTGTCCCACCATTAGAACTGCTCCGGAGGTGAAAGAGTTAACTCCATTCCATGAATGGAACTTAGAGCACGAGCTCTAAAGAGAAGCTCTGTCTGTGTAGTTTCAAACCTAAACTGTCAGATCTTACGAGCAAAAACTCACTAAGGTCTGTGTGGAAGCTGTAACCTACACTAGCCAACTGGCTACCAAATATTAACACTCATTGCTGGTCCCAAAACAAAAGACTCAAGTCAGGGACCAGAACTAATAGTATAATTTAACAATATGAGAGAAATATAAGGAAAAAATGAAAAACACCACACCCCCAAACCCCAAGAAGGGGTGAAAACACATAAAAGGGCATAAAATAGTGCCCACACTAGGCTGCCCACCCCATACCCAAGTAGAAGTTCTGAGAGGGGCAGGCTGGGGGAGGTCATAATATAGAGGACTCCATTAGAAGAAACAACATTACTAAGGTGAGTAATTTTTTCTTCAAACAACATGAAGTCTTGATATATTAGTGACAATTGAGACTACTACAGCAGTACCTCCATGGAGGAGGGACAGAACCTACTTAGGAATAGGCTATGAAGCACAGCTGTGCCAGAACCGAGCATCTCTCCTAGCCTGGACATCCAGGGAGTAATGCTTGGTGAAAGTGTGTACCGTTTTCCAAGTAGCAGCTTGACATATCTCCAATATAGGGATGTCTCTGGCAGCAGCTAGAGACGCGGCTGTACCTCTGGTAGAATGAGCCCTCAAGCCAGAGGGGGGATCTCTGCCCAGTTTCTGAAAACAAAATTGGATACAAGAGACAATCCACGTGGCAATTGATCTCTTAGTGGCAGGTTTCCCTTTCCCAACCTCACCATAAGTGAGAAAAAGTTGGAGGGATTCGAACCTGTGACCCTTGGTACGTTCTATATAGTAACTAAGGGCCCTCTTAACGTCTAAACTGTGCAAGCTCCTCTCACCAGAAGAGGAATGTTCAGTGAAAACACTGGAAGGAGACAGATTGGTTAAGATGGAAATCTGAAACCACCTTAGGCAAAAACTTTCTTTTAGTCCTGAGGACTACCTTATCCCTGTGGAAAGAAATAAAGTCAGTTTCTACTGACAAGGCTTGCAACTCACTTGTCGTCTAGCAGAGTGATAGCCACTAGGAAAACAGTTTTCCAAGTTAGATACTTAAGCTCTGCAGAAAACAGAGGTTCAAAAGGGGTTGCATTAACTGGGCAATGCAAACATTAGGTCCCAGGCAGGGCGGATCCCGAAAAAGGTGGATTAGTATGAAGTAATCCTTTAAAAAACTTGGAAAATACAGGGTGGGCGGAAAGAGAGGATGGCTTTCCTGCTGAAACAAAAAGCAGAGACAGCTGCCAAATGAACTCTCAGGGTAGCTGGTCTCAGGCCCAAAGAATTAAGATGGACCATGTAATCTAACACAATGGGCAATCAGCAGATTCTGGGGAAATATGTTTCAGAACACCAAATGGAGAACCTTTTCTACTTAGAATTATAAGTAGCCCTAGTGGAAAGGCTTCCAGAAGCCTTTAGAGTTTCAAGAACACCCTGAGAGAGGTGTAGGTCAGCAATTCTAACTCCTCAAGAGCCAGGCCTTGAGGTTGAGGGATTTGAGGTTCGGATACCAAACTCTCCCTGGGCACAGATTAATAGGTTGTGATTCCTGGGAGACACAGGGGGAGATGGACTGTCAGGGACAGAAGGACTGGGTACCAGGGCTGCCTGGCCCAATCCGGGGCAATCAGAATCACCCTGCAAGGCTGGGATCTGATTTTTACTAACACCTTGAATAGGAGAGGGAAGGGGGGAAAAGCATAAAGAAACTTCCCTTCCCAATCCAGGAGAAGGGCGTCCAGGGGGACTGAGCCCAACACTGGGGGTCTGCAACAGAACAGTGGAAGTTGGTGATTGTCTGGGGCTGCAAAAAGATCTATCTGAGGGGTGCCCCATCTGGCAAAGACTATCCCCAATACTTGAGGATCCAGAGACCATTCGTGATGGCCCCGAGAAATCCTGCTGAGAGCATCTGCTAGGACATTGTCCTTTCCTGGAAGGTGAACTGCTATGAGTGAAGTGTTCAGGGAATAGGCCAGAGACCACAACTTCATTGCCTCGGTGCACAAGGTCAAGACAGAGTGCCCCCCTGCTTGTTGATGTACCACATTGTTGTGGTATTGTCTGTTCTGACTTGTACCACTTTGTTCTGGACAGAAGCAAAACGCTTGAAGTGCTAAAAAGACAGCTCTGAGTTCCAGCAAATTGATGTGGAGCAGAGATTCCTGGGGACCACACTCCCTGAGTGGAGAGGTCGCCATGTGGCTCCCCACCCCAGGAGGAAGCATCCGTAGTGAGGGTCAAAGTGTGAGAAAGGGGAATGAAGGGAACCCCCAGTCTTAAATTGCTCTGATCCTGCCACCACTGGAGGGCCTGGATCAAGGTTCGGGTCACTGGGACCAACTTGGAAAGGGGGTCTCTTCTCTGAGACCAATAGGCTCTCAAGTGAAACTGAATGTCTCTCATCCGAAATCTTGCTCCCTGCACTACAGCTGTGGACGCAGCCATGTGCCCCAGGAGCTGCAAAATGTGCCTTGCTGGTCGAGAAACCTGCAGAGTGAAGGAGGAGGCCAGAGCCACCAAGTTCCTTACCCTTTCTAAGGGAAGAAAAGCTCTGGCCAGATTTGTGTCCAATTCTGCACCTATGAAGGTGAGTACCTGAACTGGTTCCAGAACAGACTTTGGTAGATTTAGCAGGAAGCCCAGGGAGGAGAGAAGCTGCTGGGTGACTTGCAGGTGAGATTCTACCTGTTCTGAGGACTGGCCTACAATGAGCCAGTCGTCCAGATAGGGAAAAACAGCAATCCTTTGCCTCCTTAAGTGAGCCACTGCTACTGCCAGACATTTTGTGAATACCCTTGGGGCAGAGGTAAGGCCGAAGGGCATTGCTCTGAACTGGTAGTGACCTGAGGGCAGTTTGAATCTGAGGTACTTTCGGTTGGAGCTTCTGATTAGGACGTGAAAATAGGCATCCTTGAGGTCCAGGGAAGCTAGCCAGTCCCCTGGCCTTAGAGAGGGTAAAATCGTTGCCAGAGTTATCATTCTGAACTTTGGTTTCAAAAGATGCTTGTTCAGATATCTGAGGTCTAAAATGGCCGCCATTCTCCTGTCTTTTTTGGGGTAAGGAAGTATCAGGAGTACAGACCCTTGCCCTGGTGTGAGGAGGAACCCTTTCTACCGCTCTGAGAGCTAACAGGGTTGAGACCTCTGCTTCTAGAGTAAAGGTCTCTAAAGAGCTTGCAGGTGGAAAAGACCTGATTCTCATCTTTGGGAACTTTTTGAAGCTGAGAACCAGTCCCTGGCTTACTACTTCCAGAACCCACTTGTCTGAAGTTAAAGACACCCAGTTCTGACTGAAATAAGCCAACCTGCCCCCTACTGGTAAAGGAGAATCGGCCCTGGGCACCCCATCAGGTGCCTTGGCAGGTGCTTTAGGCTGAGGGTGGGGGCAGGCCTGCCACGCCCGTCTGCCTCTGCTCTGAAGAACCCCTCTGAGCATAAGCAGAGGAGGCCTGGGTTTGGTAAAAGGCCTGTGGAAAGGCCTATCCCTACCCCCTGGGGTGTGCCTCTGAGGAGTGGCTTGCCCTTGGCTTGGGCACTTTTTATAGGTAGTCCTATATTCATCCATCTTCTTCATATAATTTCGTCTGCTCCCAGAGAATTTCCCACCACAGGAAAATCCATAGCCTTAGTCTGGGTATCCTGTGACAAGCTAGTACACCTGAGCCAGGCCAACCTACGAAAAGCTACAGATATGGCCATGACTCAGAGAAAACATCATTAAAATCACAGCAGCATGAAACTGCACCTTAGAAGCCTCAATGCATCGGGCAGCCACCTGCTCCAGCTCACTAGCAAGCTGGCCAGGGCTTGTTTGCTAAACTCATAACAGTATCCCATCTAGATTTCTGATACCTAGCTACATAAGCCATATAATTTGCTTGCCTGAGTCCCAAGGACGCTGCCATGTACTGTTTTTGCCATGGCATCAATCTTCCTGGAATCCTTGTCAGGAGGATGTGAAGCCAGGGAATATTAGCTTTATCACAGGCTGCAGCCTGAACTACCTAACATGACTGCATTGCTGAGAAAGGAATTCTGTATCAGGACCTGACAGTGTGTACCTCCTGTCCATCTTTTTATCTACAGGAGGCACAGAATTAGGAGTTTTTAAGATTTTTATTGTTTGTTTCCTAAATGACTTATGCAAAGGAATAGACAATCTCCTAGACTCTGGTATATCCATCATTTCTACAAAATCAGGCTCCTCTTGCTCATCCACAGCTTCCTCCAAAGGAAGCTGGAGGGTTTCAGCAACTTTTTTGTAAAACATAAAATGAGAGGGGGACTCAGAAAGCATAGGGGGAGATTCTAAAGGTCTGTCTGAGAGATGTCCGTTCAATGGGCACACCCAGACCCTCCAAGTCACATTCATACTGTTCATAATCATCCTCCCCTCCTCTGGTTCATAAATCCTCAACATCATATTCCTGAACCGATGGAACCGACCTTTTACCAGATAGTGGCGGTTCGGACGGAACCGGAGAAAGTGACTGGACAATCTGAATAGCTCTTGCTATCTCTGCAGCAGTTGAGTAAGAATTTTGGGCTCCAAACCTGCTGACTTTCTTATTCTCTTTACTGGAACTGGTTCATCCGAGCCAGCTCTTGCCCGAGGAAGTCTCGCCCTGGTCAGAGGGCATCCTCCGTTCGGCTGGCACCGAACCGGGCTGGCCATCCGGGTCAGCGGACTTTTTGGCCTCTCGTTCCCTAAGCCTTCCAAATCTCTTTTCCAGGGTGGCTGCAGGGAAATTCTTACAAATCTGGCAGTCTGACTGGAGGTGGTCAAACCCCAGACAATAAACACATGTGGTGTGTGGGTCAGCCTTGGCAAAGACTTCCCCACAGACATCACAGTGTTGAAACCCAGTGGGCCCGGTTTTCTTTGGGTTTCTCAGACATAATGCCAGCCTAACCAGAAAAACTTTTGCTCTTTAAGCGGCAGTGCCAGGCAAGACACCCTTATGGGTTCCTAACCGTGTCACGGAATTGAATAAACCGTAACGAAACCGTTTTTCAGAACCGATAAGAACCGGAACCGCACTCTAAAATATCAAGTTTAAAAACTTAAGTTTTAACCCAAGCTGATCGGTTCAAAACCGAACCGATAAAACTTACAAGTTCCACACAGAATTAAAATAAGAATTACTTACGATACCACAGACAGAGCTTGAACCGATCGGTTTTATGTTAGTAAAACTATTCTCGGTTGAATCGAACGAAACACTGTTTAAAACCGAAATGAACCGAGCAGTAGGAGAAATCTCGGAGCGACTGTTCAGTGAGGCGGAGTAAAGAATCTGACAGTTTAGGTTTGAAACTACACAGACAGAGCTTCTCTTTAGAGCTCGTGCTCTAAGTTCCATTCATGGAATGGAGTTAACTCTTTCACCTCTGGAGCAGTTCTAATGGTGGGACAAACTGCAATTGTCATAATATAGCAAGACTTCATGTTGTTTGAAGAATTTCTTCATAATCTTCTTATTCGTAAAATAAAATTACTACTAAATCGTTCAATTAAAACTTTTAAATTAAACACTAAAAGCTGCTGTCGTATAGACGAAAACTTTGACTCCGGCAGACGAGCGACGTCGACATCCAAGCGCACTCGACGGCGGGAGAAAAGGAACTGAGGCGGTTGGAGGTGGTCGCCGAGATAACTCCACAGGCGCTGAGTCAGTCCGCCGGTGTCAGCGTGTTTGGTCCCACCGGCCGCCCTTCTGAAAATTTTTGGCTCCCGCTTGGTCCTAGCGCCTGCGGCGCTATCCCACTAGTGTGAATGAGTGATGGAGACTTAGTCCAGGAAGATCCACAGAGTCTGGCGACAGCTCCCTGGGCAGACTGGTGTCCTCCATGTTTACTGTCTGGTCGACCGGCGGCGAGGTAGCCTCTTCTCCCAAGGACCCCTGACATCCGGTGTCAATGGTACTGGCGTCGGGTTCGGTAGTCCGTTTAGCAGGTGCTGGGTCGGATGCCTTCGACTCCAAAGTCCGCCTAAAGGAAGTCAGCTCCGTGGTCTTCCTTTCAGGGGCCATAGGAGGCTGGGAGATGGACCCGAGGTCAGTGTCCCGGAGTCAGTCTGACGCTCCACTGGACTTGGAGGAAGACTTCTTATGCTGGTCTGAGGAATCCAGTCGGGTGGCAGAGTTGGGCGCCCAAACACAGTCTTGAGCGGGTGTAGAGAGGGGCTGAGGAGCCCCCTGAAGACCTTACCTTAACGGGGGGACTGGGATGGAGATGTCAGACCGTGTAGAGCTGGAGCTGGCCCTGGACTCAGAGGCCCGGCTGGGAGATCTCGACCTACCCGAGTCCCAATGCTTGTCCCGGTGTTTCCCTGTCTTGTGGGAAGATTTCCCTTTAGAGGAAGGTCTTTTCTCCATTTTCTTTAATTTCTCCTCAAGGAGGAACCCCTGAAGGGCCTTTTTGGCAGCGGATCCGGGTTCTGTTATTGAATTGTTGCCAGATTGAGCAGGCCGAATGATGGTCGGCAAAGGAGACCTGCTTGCCGCAGGCACACACAAGAGGGGTGTCCTTCAAGAGAAGGGGTAGGAGAAGCAAACATGGATTAATATTAAATAAGATAAAGATTTCACGTCATTCGTTGATGCAGGCGTCCGTGAGGCCGATGCTGACAAGTCGACGGCAGGAAATTAACTGGGAATGCTGGGGGACCGCCCCCTTTTATGTGATGCCTGACGTCAGGGAGGGACCGACGTTGGGGGCGGTCCCCCACTGGATACTGCTAGCTAGAATTTTTCCGTGGGGACCTGTCGCCTTCCGGCTTCAGTCCTAATGGTGCAACCTGCTGCAAGAGCTGTTTCTCCAAGTAAGATCTGAGCTAGCGTAAGGCCTTGAACTGGCTCATGATAGGCCGAAACAGCAAAGAGGTGAACTTTTACAGTGGAGTACTGTAAGCCTGCATCAGAAGATTTAATAAGTACTCCAAGACCCTGTCCGTTGGGCACTGAAAAGGGTCCAAACGTAACTTGGCACACCATTCAGAGAAAAGCTTCCATTTGGCTGCGTATATCTTCCTAATGGAAGGCTTATGTGCAGCCAAGAGGATCTCGGAGACTCTTTAGGAGACCTTGAACCTGCTCACCTCCATCTCCTGAAGAGCCAAGAATGAAGATGAAGGGAGCATAGGCTGAGATGGACCAGTGACCCTTGCGTCAGCAGGTCTGTTTGCAGGGTAGGGACTCCCGGTGGGGCTGACAATTTTATCAATGGAAACCAAATTTGTTATGGCTAAGATGGGGCAATCAGAAATCATCTTGCCTCTGTGGGCCTGCAGCCAGAGCAACACTTTCTGAATTAATGGAAGAGGAGAAAATGTGTACAGAAACCAATTTGTCCACTGCAGCCTGAATGCTTCCTGACAGAAAACTCCAGGTTCTGGATTTTTGGAGCAGAACTGAGGCAGTTTTGCGTTGAGTGGGGACGCAAAAAAGTCCAGGTCTGAAGTTCCTCACTCAGTGAAGAGTGACTGTACATCTGGTGCAAGTGACCATTCATGAGGATCCGCTTCTGTGGGACTGAGTTGGTCCACCAGATTGTCCTGATCTCCTGGTACTTATACTGCCAGAATCACAGCATTCTGCTCCAGACACCACTCTGATACCCGCATTGCCTCCCTACAGATTGGGTAAGAGTGTGCCCTACCTTGCTTCTTGATATAGTACTTCACTGACTTGTCAGTCTGCAAAAGTATTACCTTCTGACTGACCAAGTCCACTAAGGCTTGCAGTGCATATGGACCACTCATTTCCAGGACACCGATATGGAGATGAGATTTGTAGAGTCCATACTTCCGAAGTGTGATGGCCCTGGCACTGGGCTCCCCACCTTAGGAGAGATGCTTCTGCTGCGAGAGTTATCTGTGACACTGGTGGAGTGAAGGGGAGATCCTCTTGTGTCCACCATGCTAGTGACCAGCAGAGGGGATTCGTCACCCAGATGGGGTAATATTGGGGCTGCATGGTTGGCGACCACTGCATACTGGGCATCCACTGGGTCGTCTTCATGTGTAGTCGTACAAACAGCTCTGTGAAGACAAGAGATGGCCACGAGGCCTAGCATTCTTTGCATGGAGCGGGCTCTTACAGAGCCATTCTCTCTGATGAAGTTCAACATCTGGAAGATGGCTCTTCTGTCCTCTGGGAGAAAGGCCCGCGCCTTGGCTGAATCCAACACAGCACCTATGAAAAGGAGCTGCTGAGAAGGTTGAAGTTAAGACTTGTCAAGGTTTAGCAGGACCCCCATCAAGGTTAGGAATCAAATAGCAGTGCTCACTGCCTCCTCCGTTCCCTCCATGGACGGACCTGCCAGGAGCCAGCTGTCCAGGTATGGAAACACCTGGAGCCCGAGCTTTCAAATGTGTGCTGTGAAAACAGCAAAGCACTTTGTAAAGACTCAAGGTGCTGAGGACAGCCCAAAGGGCAGGACTCTGAACTGGTAGTGCTTATCCAAGGCCACAAAGCGTAGTAATCTGTGGTGACTTGGATGCACCAAAATATAGTTAGGCATCCTGCATGTCTTAAGATGCCAACCAGTCCTGAGGTTTGACAAGTGGTAAGAGGGTCCCTACTGAGACCATCTTGAACCCCCTGCAGAACAGAAACTTGTTTAGTTCCTGGAGATAAGAGGATGGGTCACATGCTACTGTCTTTTTTGGCACTAGAAAGTAATGGGAGTAGAAACCTGTGTTGCGTTCTGCTACAGGCACTACTTCCACTGTCCTGTTTCTCCCAAGTCCCGCAACCTCTGAAGCGAGAAGATCCGCTCTGGCAGCCGGGAGGGTCGGCTGTCTTTTGGGTGGACAATTGGAAGGGATTTCTGTAAAATTCGGTAAGTACCCCTCTTGCATAACCCTTAAGACCCATTTGTCTGTGGTGATGGAGTTTCACTGATAAAAATGGGTCTGACGACCTTCCCACTGGAAAGGTGGCATCTGCCCCGGGCAGTTGAGGCAGAACCAGGCCTGGGGACTCAGAGGGTGGCTCTGGGCACTTTCGGGGATTGGGCCTTTCGCTGTTTTCTTTTGCAGCTGAGGAGGCTGCTGCCTAGCTGGAGTTCCTGTGCCTCGGTCACGAAAGGACTGTTATGAAAAAAAAACAACACCCCTTCCCTTCTGGGGGTGTGAGGGAGGTTGTTCAAGCAGACTTAATCGCAGTTCTAGTTTTCTGAGAACCCTCCAGGGATAGTTTTACCTGTTGGCCAAACAAGTAGGAGCCATCGAAGGGAAAGAAGTTACGTAAAAACTTACCGTAACAGAAAGTCTTCGAGGTGATCTCAGTCATTAGGTTACACTGTAGGAACCTTCGCCATCGGTGAAGGGGAATCCACACAGAGGATTTTCAGCAGTACAACTGGGGCCGTCCACGTAGTCGACATCACCAACCCTATACACGTGTAGGCATCCCCACTCTCTCCTCAGTTCTTTCCCCCTGGAGACTAACAGTGCAAGGCTCTCGCCCTGGGAAACCGAGCAGAAAGAGAGGTACCCAGACCTAAGCAAAAAACGCTGGATACACCAGCAGCCATTTCCTAGACAGAAGCCCCAAAAAGGGGGATAGTGGGAGGGAAATCATACCTAATGACTGAGATCCCCGCGAAAATCTACTGTTACGATGTAAGTTCTTACGCTACTGTTCCACCTTCTCTGGGGGTACCTCACAGTGGCGGAGCTAAATGGGGGGCTGGGGTGGCGGCTGCCCCCGTGAGAGTAGTGGTGCCCCGACACTATTTTTATTCACTGTTTAGTGCCCATTCTGGAGTCCATGATTGACTGAATAGCACCCCCCCCCCACCGGCTCCCAAATGCTTCCAAACCTGGCTCCGCCACTGGTACCTCAGTTATCAGGTTACACCGCAGGAACGAATACCAAGAAGTGACAAGTGTAAACATACAGTCTGGGAGTCTGGATCTCCATAAACTTTAGACAGGAGTCCTCGTAACACAGCCTTGCCAAATCCTGCATGGACTCTTGAGGCAATGTCCAGACTGTAATGCTTGGGGAAAGTGTGGACTGCACTCCTGGTTGCTGCCACACAACTGTCAGCGTCTGAGATCCCTTTGAAACAAGTCACTGAGGTAACCATGCCCGCCTGTGCTGGAATGAGCTTTGACAGCACCAGGCAGTTCTTTACCATACTTGTAACCCTTTGAATAAACATTGCTTAGAAACAGAAGCACCCTTTCTACCCGGGGCGAAGGAAACAAACAACTGCTTTGACTTTCAGGACTCTTTAGTCCTAAGCAGGTAGTACTTCAAAGTTCTGCACACATCTAATGTATGAAGTAGTGCTTTCCCTGGATTAGGACGCTCAGGAAAATAAATAGGAAGGTGGATACACTGATTAACTGTGAACTCAGAAATCACCCTGGACAGAAAATACAGGTTACTCACCTATAACAGGAGTACTAGAAATGGTATAGGTTGTTCATCCACACTGTCTGGCAGGTTCCTTGCCACTTTAAATCTTGCCGGAAGGTCTTCAAGCTGGCTCCTCCAACCCACCCGGGTGATAAAACTCTCGGCTCCGCCCCATGACACCAGATCTAGCCTGCTGGAAGCGAGGTTGTGCGTCGAAGCCGGGGAGGCCGGGTGAGTCGTGTGGATGAACATATACCATTCCTAGAAGAAAAAATTACTCACCTTAGTAATGTTGTTTCTTCTAATAGAGTCTTGCTATATTCTGACATATGCAGCGAGTCCCAACCTTTGAACTGCTCCGGAGGTGAAAGAGTTAACTTTCCATGCCAGGCATGGAACGCTGAGCTCAAGCTCGGTTGAAACTCTGTCTGTTGTTCTTCAAACTCAAACTGTCAGATCTTTATGAGCTAAACTCACTGAGGTCCTGTGGAAGCTGTAAATCTACACTAGCCAACTGGCTACTAAACATAAGAACACATTTTTTGGTCCCAAAACAAAGACTCAAGTCAGGAGACCCAAAAAATGAAAAACACCACCAAGTCACCCCAAGAAAGGAGGGGTGAAAAACAACAAGGTGGGCAACTACTAAGTGCCAACACTGCACTGCCCACCCACATCCCAAAAACAGAGGTTCTGAGAGGGGCAGGCGGGGAGGTCAGAATATAGCAAGACTCCATTAGAAGAAACAACATTACTAAGGTGAGTAATTTTTTCTTCAAACAACATGAAGTCTTGCTATATTATGACATATGCAGACTACAAAGCAGTACCTCCATGGAGGAGGGACAGAACCTACTTAGGAAATAGGCTCTGAAGCACAGCTGTGCAAAACCGAGCATCACTCCTAGCCTGGATGTCCAGGGAGTAATGCTTGGTAAAAGTGTGAACAGTTTTCCAGGTAGCTGCTTGACATATCTCTAGAATAGGGATGTCCCTGGCAGCAGCCAGGAAGCAGCTGTACCTCTGGTGAGTGAGCCCTCAGGCCTGAGGGAGGAACCTTACTCAGTTTTTCATAGCAAAATTGGATACAAGAGACAATCCACCTGGCAATGGATCTTGTAGTGGCAGGTTTCCCTTTACCAACCTCACCATAAGTGAGGAATAGTTGGAGGGAGTCAAACCTGTGACCCTTGGTACGCTCTATGTAGTAACTAAGGGCTCTCTTCACATCTAAGCTGTGCAGCCTCCTCTCGCCAGAGGAGGAATGGTCAGTGAAGTACACTGGAAGAGATACAGATTGATTAAGGTGGAAATCTGAAACCACCTTAGGCAAGAATGTCCTGTTAGTCCTGAGGACCACCTTATCTCTATGAAAGGAGATAAAATCAGGCTCCACTGACAAAGCTTGTAATTCACTTATGCTTCTGGCAGAAGTGATGGCTACCAGAAACACAGTCTTCCAAGTCAAGTACTTAAGCTCTGCTGAAGACAAAGGCTCAAAGGGAGGTTGCATAAGCTGAGCAATGCAAACATTAAGGTCCTAAGCGAGGCAGGGTCCCTGAATGGAGGGTTGGTGTGAAGCAATCCCTTGAAAAACTTGGAGAATACAGGGTGAGCTGAAAGAGAAGAGGGCTTACCTGCTGAAATAAAAGCAGACACAGCTGCCAGATGCACTTTTAGGGTAGTTGGTCTCAGCCCCAAGGTATTTAAGTGGACCATATAATCCAGGACTGTGGGTAAATCAGCAGATTCTGGGGAAATATGCTTTCCAGAGCACCATATGGAATTATAAGTAGCCCAGGTGGAAAGTTTTCTAGAAGCCTTCAGGATATCCATTACACCTTGGGAGAGGTGTAAATCAGCAAACTCTAACTCTTCAAGAGCCAGGCCTTGAGATTGAGAGATTTGAGGTTCAGGTACCAAACCCTCCCCTGAGCACAGGTTAACAGGTTGTGATTCCTGGGAAGATGGACTGCTAAGGACAGTAGGAGTGGATACCACGGTTGTCTGGGCCAATCTGGAGCAATCAGGATCATCTTGCAGGGTTGAGATCTGATTTTGACTAGCACTTTGAACAGAAGAGGGAAGGGGGGAAAGCATAGAGAAACTTCCCTTCCCAACTGAGAACTAAGGCATCCAGAGGGACTGAGCCCAACACTGGGGGCCTGCAGCAAAAAAGGGGAAGTTGGTGATTGTCTGGGGCTGCAAAAAGATCCATCTGCGGGGTGCCCCATCTGGCAAATACCACCTCCAAGACAAGGGGGTCCAGTGACCATTCGTGATGGCCCTGGGAAATCCTGCTGAGAGCATCTGCCATGACATTGTCCTTACCTGGGAGGTGAACTGCCGTAAGGGAGGTGTTCAGGGAATAAGCCAGAGACCACAACTTCATTGCTTCGGTGCACAAGGCCGTAGACCGAGTGCCCCCTTGCTTGTTGATGTACCACATTGAGGTGGTAGTGTCTGTTCTGACCAGATTTAGAAAAAGCTTGAAGTGCTAGAAAAACTGCTCTGAGTTCCAACAGATTGATGTGGAGCAGAGATTCCTGAGGGGACCACAACCCCTGGGTAGTGAGGTCGCCCATGTGAGCTCCCCACCCCAAGAGGGATGCATCTGTAGTAAGGGTTAAGGAGTGAGACTGAGTGACAAAAGGAACCCCTTGTCTGAGATTGCTCTGATCCTGCCACCACTGTAGGGCCTGGATCAGGGTTCGAGTCACTGGGATCAAATTGGTTAGAGGGTCATTCCTTTGAGACCAAAAGGCTCTCAAATGGAACTGAATGTCCCTCATCTGAAATCTTGCTCCCTGCACTACTGCTGTAGAAGCACCCATGTGCCCCAGGAGCTGTAGAAAATGCCTTGCTGGTCGAGAGACCTGCAGGGTGAATGAGGAGGCCAGAGAGACAAGGGTCCTTGCCCTGTCCAAAGGAAGGAAGGCTCTGGCTTTCTGTGTTCAGTTCTGCGCCTATGAAGGTGAGGAGCTGGACAGGCTCTAGAACTGACTTTGAAAGATTCAGAAGGAAACCTAGAGAGGTGAGCAGTTGCCGAGTTATCTGTAGGTGTAACTTGACTTGGTCTGGGGACTGGCCTACTATGAGCCAGTCATCCATGTAAGGGAAGATGGCAATTTTTTGCCTTCTTAGAGAAGCAACTGCTACTGCCAGGCATTTTGTGAATACCCTTGGAGCAGAGGTGAGGCCAAAGGGCATTGCTCTGAACTGGTAATGGCCTGAGGGCAACTCAAACCTGAGGTACTTTCGATGGGAGCTTCTGATAAGAATATGGAAGTAGGCATCCTTGAGGTCCAGGGGCTAGCCAGTCCCCTGGCCTTAGAGAGGGTAGAATAATTCCCAGAGTCACCATTTTGAATTTTGGTTTTAAAAGGTGCTTGTTTAAGTATCTGAGATCCAGGATGGGCCGCCATTCTCCTGTCTTTTTTGGGGTAAAGAAGTACCTGGAGTACAACCCTTTGCCCTTGTGTAGGGGTGGAACCATTTCCACAGCTTTGAGAGCCAGGAGAGAAAAGACCTCTGCCTCTAGGGCAAGTGCCTCTGGTGGATTTGCAGGTGGAAAGGATCAGGTTCTCATCTTTGGAAACTTTTTGAAGCTGAGAACCAGTCCCTGGCTTACTACTTCCAGGACCCACTTGTCTGATGTCAGAGACTCCCAGTCCTGGACAAAGTAAGCCAGCCTGCCCCCTACAGGTAGTTGAGAATCGGCCCTGGCAACCCCATCAGGGTGCCTGCTTGGCAGGGGCTTTGGGCTGAGGGGTGGAAGCAGGCCTGCTTGCACCCTGTCTGCCTCTCCCTCTAAAGAACCCCCACTGGGCATAAGCAGAAGAGGAGGCCTGGGCTTGGTAAAAAGGCCTATGAAAAGGCCTGCCCCTGCCCCTGGGAAGCTGCCTTTGAGGAGTGGCCTGCCTTTCCTTGGCCTGTGCACTCCTATAGGTGGTCCTATACTCATCCATTTTCTTCATGTAATTCTCTGTCTGCTCCCCAAACAGGGAATTACCCACAACAGGAAAATCCATGGCCTTAGTCTGGGTATCCTGTGACAGGCTAGTACACCTGAGCCAAGCCATTCTGTGAAGTGCCACAGATGTAGCCATGACTCTTGATGACACATCATTTGAGTCCACTGCAGCATGGAATTGCACCTTGGATGCCTCAGTACCATCAGTAGCCACCAGCTCCAGCTCCTTGGCAAGCTGGCCAGGGACCTGTTTTGCTAGAGCCATAACAGTATCCCATCTGGATTTCTGATATCTAGCAACATAAGCCATATAATTTGCCTGTTTGAGTCCCAAGGATGCTGCCATGTACTGTTTCTTTGCCATGGCATCAATCCTCCTGGAGTCCTTGTCCGGGGGGTGTGAAGCCAAGGGAATATTTGCCTTGTCACAAGCTGCAGCCTGCACTACCACAACATGGCTGCATTGTTGTAAAAGGAACTCTGTATCAGAGCCTGACAATGTGTACCGCTTGTCTATTCTCTTATCCACAGGAGGTATAGTGTGAGGAGTTTTTAGAATTTTAAATGTCCGTTTCCCAAAAGATTTATGCAAGGGAATAGACAGTCTCCTAGACTCTGGGATATCCATCATTTCCACATAGTCAGGCTCCTCTTGATCATTCACAGCTTCCTCCATAGGGAGCTGGAGGGTTTCAGCCACTTTTTTATAAAACATAAAATGAGAAGGGGACTCAGAAAGCCTAGGAGGAGACACTCCTGAAGGTCTGTCTGGGAAGATGTCCGGGTCAATGGGAACATCCAGACTTTCAAATCCACATTCACACTCCTCATACTCCTCTTCCCCCTCCTCCAGTTCATAATATTCCTCTAAATCACACTCTTGAACCGGTGGAACCGGCCAAAGCGACTGGACAATTTTAATCGCTTTGGTTATTTTTTCAGCGGTTGGAGAGGAAAGTTTTGGCTCCATACCAGCTGATTTCCTAGTCCTTTTTGCTGGAACCGACTCCTCAGAGTCGGGTCTCCTTTGGCCCGAGGAAGTCTTGCCCTGGTCAGAGGGCACTCCCTCTGGTTTGGTTGGAACCGAACCGGGTTGGCCATCCGGTTCAGCGGACTTTTTGGCCTCCCTTTCCCTGAGCCGACCAATTCTCTTTTCCAGGGTACCTGCAGGAAAATTTTTACAAATCTGGCAGTCTGCATTGAGGTGGTCAAACCCCAGACAATAAACACAGGTGGTGTGGGGGTCAGCCTTGGCAAAGAGCCCCCACCACACACTGCAGTGTTGAAACCCAGTGGGCCCGGTTTTTATTTTGGGTTTCTCATAGTGCCAGTCCTAACCAAACTTACCCGTTTATGGCAATCCACCTGGCAAGACCCTCTTATCGGTTCCCAACCGTGTCACGGGTTGTGGAAAAAAACGTAATAAAATCCTTTTTTTAAGAACCGATAAGAACCGGTAACCACACTCTAAATCACAGATTAAGATATTTTAAACAACCTGATCGGTTCAAACCGAACCGATAAACAGTTTACAAGTTCCACACAGAAGAGAATTAATGTAAACCTATCTAATACTCACAAATACCACAGACAGAGCCTGAACCGACCCGGTTTGCGTTTTAAATTCGATTTGAAAACGAGAAAACAATACTTTAACCCACAAAATGAACCGAGCAGAAGGAGAAATCTCCGGAGCGACTGTTCAGTGAGGCGGAGTAAAGAATCTGACGGTTTGAGTTTGAAGAACAACAGACAAGAGTTTCAACGGAGCTCGAGCTCAGCGTTCCATGCCTGGCATAGAAAGTTAACTCTCACCTCCAGAGCAGTTCGAAGGTTGGGACTCACTGCATATGTCAGAATATAGCAATACTTCATGTTGTTTGAACTCCTGTTACAAGTGAGTAACCTGTATTTCTAGGGACATGGATATGTTGTTCATCTACACTGTCTGGCAGACTCCTAGCAGTTCTCCGGGAGGAGGGAGGCAAGGCACACACCCCCTACTTAGGGAATAATGACTGGAGAACCGAGGCCCCAAAACCAGCATCCCGGCGTGACTCAAGGTCGATGTGGTAGTGGGTAATGAAGGTGTGTGCTGACTTCCAGGTAGCAGCCCTGCAGATTTCCTGGATAGGGACGTCTCTGGAAACAGCCACCGATGCAGCGGTATGGCGGGTAGAATGAGCTCTTATCCCTCTGGGAGGCTCCATGCCCACCAACCTATAGCAGAGATCTATGCAGGAGGTGACCCACCTGCCTATCGTCCACTTGGCTGCAGGTCTGCCAGGTGCGGCTTCAGCGTAGGTGACAAACAGCTGGTGAACCTCTCCCCCGAACTTCAGCCGTCCGCTTCTTGTAATAAGCGAGCGCTCTTCTAGGGTCCAAAGTATGGAGCCTATATTCAGCCTCTGAGGTGTGACTGGGGTCGAACACCAGCAGAGTCAACACCTGGTTAAGCTGAAACTCCAACACCTTCGGAAGAAATTTCGGGTGGGGGCGCAGGACAACCTTGTCCCTGTGGAAGACCAGATAAGGAGATTCAATGGAAAGTGCCTGGAGCTCTCCCATCCTTCTGGCTGACGTGATAGCCACCAAGAAGGTGGTCTTCCACAACAGGTGAGAGATGTCATACCTGTACATCGGTTCAAATGGCTTGCCCATGAGCTTAGCCAATACCAGCAGTAGATCCCATGGAGGTGGAGGGTCTCGCACAGGAGAGGATATGTGATCAAGGCCTTTGAAAAAGCGCCCGACCACCTTCTCCTGCACCACCAACTGCTTCCCGGCCAGCCAGTGGCAGAAATAGGCCAGGAGCACCTTAAGTCGTCGACTGAAGCCCTTGCTGAAAAGGGACCACAGGTAGTCCAGAATGCTTGCCAAGGAGCAGGAGGAAGGGTCCAGGCCCTTGCCCAGACACCAAATGGAGAATCTCTTCCATTTAAAGGCGTAGCATTTTCTGGTCGACTCCTTACAGGGCCTCAACAACACTGAGGACCTTGTCGGAAAGACCCAAGGCCTGGAACTCTAGCCGCTCAGGAACCAGGCCACAGGTGCAGGGATTGAAGGTCGGGTGCAATACCTTCCCTGATTGACGGAGATCAGGTCCGGGCAGGCTGGAAGCCGCCTCGGAAGCCTGGAGCTGAGACTGAGGAGATCTGGATACCAGAACTGCGGGGCCAGTCTGGGGCTACCAGAATCACCTGCGCTTTGTCCTCCTCGCCTTGAGAAGCACTTTGTGGATCAAGGAAATGGGCGAGGCAGTAAGAGGCCCGGGTCCACGGCCTCGAGAAGGCATCCCCTGCAGCGAGTCCTGCTGAGGGGCAGGCATGAAACAGTCTCAGCCAGCATTCTCCCTGAGGCAAACAGATCCACCTGAGGCATGCCCCAGTGGGAGAACATATCTTGTACCCTCCGGCAGGAGAGACCACTGTGGGGCAGCCCTATCCGGCTTAGGCATCGGCCAGAATGTTGGAGGCTCCTGCCACATGGATGGCAAAGAGATCTGCCTCCAGGCTGCGCACGAGGGACCAAATGCGGAGAGCTTCCCTGCACAGAGGCATGGAGCGCATCCCGCCCTGGCGGTTTAGGTAGTACATGGTCATGGACCCCGTACAAACGGAGCGAAGGCGGTGAGGGCTAGACGAACCACTCGAAGCTCCAGCAGGTTGATGTGGCATCGGGACTCCCGAGGGGACCAGAGGCCATGCGCTCTGTGCTCCCCCAGATGGGCACCCCAACCCATCAGAGAGGCACTGGTCGAGTAGACCGTCCGGCTCGGGCGGACAAACAGGATGCCCTCCTGCAGATGAGCTGGAATGGTCCACCACTGGAGGCGTTCCACATCTCTGGGTCACTGTCACTAGCTGATCAAGGGATCGGAGCACTGTGACCACTGGCTGGCCAGTCCCATTGGAGGGGCTGCCTGTATGACGCCCAATGGACAACTGGTGCAGGCTGCCATAAAGCCCAGGAGGTACAGGAAGTCCCGGGCAGGCGAGTGCCCAACCTAAAATGACTGGCAAAGGAGGAAAAACACCGGCGGGAGCCGTGCTCTGGCTGCAGAGTCGAGCTCTGCCCCGATGAATTTATCACCTGCTTTGGCATGAGTTCGACTTGGCCTTGTTGATAAGAGGCCAACCTGAGAACAAACCTAGAGGGCCAGATCCCCAGACCGCTCCACCTCCATTCTGGAGGAGGCCGCAATCAGCCAGTCGTCCAGGTAGGGGTACACCCGGACCCTTCAGCACCGCAGGAATGCTGTCACCACTGTCATGCATTTGGTGAAGACCCTGGGAGCTAGAGAAAGGCCGCAGGTCATGGCCGGAACTCGTAGAGGGACTCCTCTGAGCTGAAGCGGAGGAATCTCTGGTGGGACGGACGAATTGGGACGTGAAATAACGCGTCCTGGAGGTCCAGAGAACAGAACCACATGCTTCGTTCCAAGGATGGAATGATCTGAGCCAGAGTGACCATCCTGAAGGTTTGAGACCTTAGGAACCTGTTCAGGTCGTGCAAGTCTAGAATGGGGCGCCAGCCCCCTCGGTCCGTTACGGGACCAGGAAATACCTGGACACAAACCCCAGGCTTGATGGAGAATCTGCCACCTTCCGGATCACCTCCTTTTAGGAGCAGCAGGGCAATGTCGGCTCGGCGAGCTGACAGGAGAGGCTGCGGTTCTGCCCTGACGGCATCGGAAGCGCGGCCTTTCGAACTCAGAGGCAGACCTTTCATCCACCTCCAACACCCAGCGGTCCATGGTGATAGCAGACCAGGCGGAAAGGAAGTGGCAGAGCCGCCCCCACTGGGGGAGAGACCAGGGGGGCGACGAGCTGGGCGTACCCTCAACCCGTCACTGGGCAGGCTTGGAGGAAGGACCGCCGAGGGACCTCCTGGGCCTTTTCCTCCCTGCTTCCTGTTGGAGGAAGCTGCAGGCTTGGCTTTGGGGTGCCAAGCGAGCCTGCTGGCCCTGATGCTGGTGTTGCTGGGCCGGACGTGCCGCAGGAGCAGAAGGTCGAAAGGACTTATGTTGCTGATGACGGCCCTTGTCCTTCTGAGCGGAGGTGACAGAGTCCAGGGTAGCGTTGGACTTTTCGATCCGCTGGAGGTGGCCTTCCACTCCAGGGCCGAACAGGTCAGTCCCCAGGAAGTGGACATCCACCAATTTGTGCTGGGTATCTGCCGTAAAGGTGGATATCCTCAGCCAGGCTCTGCAGCGCATGGCCACTGCGGCCGCTACTGATCGGGCACAGGAGTCTCCAATGTCTAGAGCCGTTTGGAGCTGCTGTTTCGCCACTGCCCTTCCCTGATCCCGCAACTGCTTGACCATAGTCTGTAGGTTGGCCGGGACATGAGGGATCACCCCATCCAGGGCGCCCATGAGGGCGTGGGAGAAGTGCGCCATCAGGATGGCCAAGCTGGCCTGACGGAGGCCGACGGAGGACGCAGCGTACACCTTGCGCCCAGCATAGTCCAGCTTTTTGGACTCCTCGTCGTGGGGCTTATCCACATCCCTAGCATTCCCGGTGTGCGGGAAAACGCTATCAGTGACCAACCCCTCCGCAGAGGGGTGTTCCGAAAAACTGGACAAACAGCCGGTAGGGACCGCATACTTCCTGGCCATCCTGGCTGAAGGTGCAGGACAGGAAGCCAGCTGCTGCCAAAGCTCCAAGGCTGGGCCAACAAGGGCTTCAGCCACCGGAAAGGCCTCCATGGGAGAATCCCCTTGGTCCAGTATCTCCATGAGGGAATACTTGGCCTGCTTAGATACGGGCTCGAGCTGCATCCTAGTGGACTCAGAGATGAGCCGAAGCAGACCCATGAACGATGATGGGCTCTCGTCCATCGACTGCCCCCCGGAGGCCTCCAGGTCAAGGGGCCTGGAAAACAGGGAGGAGTCATCGTCAGACTCCGAGGAGTCTACGAAGAGCTGCCTGGCGCCTGAGCCACCCTCCACCTGCCGAGGACAGTCGGGAGTGAGGTGACCGACAACGGTGGGGCAGACCCTGACCCGACCGAGTCCTTGGTTGGAGCCCCGATTTCGGTTGTGGGCGGAGGTTCCGCCACAATCGGTGGGGCAGCTGGTTTCGCCGAACAACGGCCCAGGCTGGCGGCACCTCAACCACCGCGAGGGTTGTTTGCGCCTTACAGGTGACAGCCACTAATGGCCAGGAAGGCAACAGCATCGGCTTGCTCCCGGACAAAAGGAGCTGCTGCCACATTAAGACCTCATAGCGTCGATACAATTTGCGCCGAAGCCTCTCCTCTTCCGATGAGGAAGACAAGGACAAGCGGCGCCGCCGCATACCTCGGTGCCGAGACCAAGACTGCCGATATCGACAGGATCGGCTGGACCAAGACGAGGTCCGAGACCGAGACCCTCGGTGTTTCCGAGGGTGGGTCTGGGAGGGAGCGGGGGACACCCGCTCCTCCCTCGGCTCTGGAACCTTGACCGGGGACTCCGGCACAGGAGGCGCAGGCAAGTCCTCGGTTTCCACCGGGGGAACCGGTGACAAAGGGTTGTCAGCTTCACCAGTTGACAGCCGTCCGACGGGTCGAGAAAAATCTCGACCGCGTCGACGGGTGTCTCGGCCGGCTGACCTGACGGGGACACCGTGAAGCCTGCAGCCTTAGCGCAACCTCGACTGAAGTCGAGAGTCAACTGTACTGGGAAGGGGACCTCTCGCCTCCCGACGTAACTGGTGGGACTTACCCTAGAGTCCTTTTGACCGAAGAGTGTCCGATGGCCCTCTCCTTAGTGGACAGAGATTGGCAAAGCTCCTTAAAAGAAGCTGTGTAGGAGGATGCCAGAGAGAGCAGGATAAATGCAGCAACCGAGGAAGATGAAGATGCGGCCTGGGCCGCCGCCTCCTCAAGGGCGATCATCTGCTCGAGTTGCTCAGCCGAGCCAGCCGCCGGACACCGCCCAACAGGCCTCCTTGGACTTCACCGGCGGATAACGTTTCTCGGGGCGCCCAAGTTGTAGTCGGGCAGCACGGTCCTCAAGGACGTTGGCCGAGAAAGAGCTACACAACTCGCAGGCCTGCAGGTCGTGGTCAGGGCCGAGGCAGTAGACGCATGTGGAGTGCGGATCCGTCCTGGACATCTTCTGCCCGCCTGGGCACCGCTGAAAACTGGGAGTCGATCTGTCCATCGCAGTCGCGAGGGAAGAATTTGACCTAAGTCTTGAGAACTTTAAAATTATTTTGGTGAACCGAGAGATAGGATCAGTCTATCACGGGCGTTAAGGAGGAACCTGAGCTTCAGCGGTAAGGAAGATCTGGCGTCATGGGCCGGGCTGAGGTTTTACCACCGGGTGAGGTGGGAGGAGCAGCTTGAAGACCTTCCGGCAAGATTTAAAGCGGCAAGGAACCTGCCAGACAGTGTGGATAAACAACGTATCCATGTCCCTAGAAGAACAGGTTACTCACCTGTAACATTAGCTTTAGGAGTGGTATATGTTGTTCATCCGCACTTCTCGGCATGTCCCTTTCCCCTTTAAATCTTGCCGGAAAGTCTTCAAGCTGACTCCTCCCACCCACCCGGGTGGTAAACGCCTCAGCTTCGCCCCATGACGCCAGATCTAAGCCCACCTCAAGCAAGGTTGTGCGCCTAAAGTCGGGGAGGTTGGGTGGGTGCATGTGGATGAACAACATATACCACTCCTAGAAGAAAAAATTACTCACCTTAGTAATGTTGTTTCTTCTAATGGAGTCTTGCTATATTATAGACATTAGCAGTTTGATCCAGCTATAGAACTGCCCCGGAGTGAAATGGTTAAAACCATTCCAAAATAGAATTTTGGTACGAGAGCAGCTCTATCTGTGTCATTTCAAACTTGAACTGTCAGATCTTACAAGCCAACTCACCAAGGTCTGTGTGGAAGCTGTAACCTACACTAGCCAAATGGCTACCTAAATAATAACAACCATTGATGGTCCCAACACCCAAGACTCAAGTCAGGGACAGAAATACTAACACCATTCTAATAATATGAAAATGGAACATAAGTATAATAAAACACACACGCGTACATACACACACCCCAAAGTCCCAAAGGGGACAAAATGCTAACAGGACATAAGTAGTGCCCACACTAAGTTGCCCGCACCCCCACCAAGTAGAGGTTCTGAGAGAGGCAGGTTGGGGAGGTCTATAATATAGAAGACTCCATTAGAAAAACACATTACTAAGGTGAGTAATTTTTCTTCAAACAACATGAAGTCTTGCTATATTATAAACATTAACAGAATACACAGCAGTACCTCCATGGAGGAGGGCAGAACCTACTTAGGAATAGGCTCTGAAAACAGCTGTGCCAAACCGAGCATCTCTCCTGGCCTGGACATCCAGGGAGTAATGCTTGGTAAAAGTGTGTACCATTTCCAAGTAGCAGCCTGGCAAATCTCTAATAAAGGGATATCTCTGGCAGCAGCTAGAGACGAGCTGTACCCCTGGTAGAATGAGCCCTCAAACCGGGGGCTCTGCCCGCTCTGATAACAAAATTGGATACAAGAGACAATCCACCTGGCTATTGATCTCTTAGTGGCAGGTTGCCTTTCCCAACTTCACCATAGGTAAGGAAAAGTTGGAGGATTGAACCTGTGACCTTTGAGTACGCTCTATATAATAACTAAGAGCTCTCTTAACATCCAGGATGTGCAACCTCCTCTCACCCGAACAGGAGTGATCAGTGAAAAATACTGGAAGGGAGATAGATTGATTAAGATGGAAATCTGAAACCACCTTAGGCAAAAACTTCCTATTAGACCTAAGGACTACCTTATCCCTGTGGAAAGAAATAAAGTCAGTTTCCACTGACAAGGCTTGCAATTCACTTATGCGTCTGGCAGAAGTGATAGCCACTAGAAAAACAGTTTTCCAAGTTAGGTACTTAAGCTCTGCAGAAGACAGAGGTTCAAAGGGGTTGCATTAACTGGGCAATGCAAACATTAAGGTCCCAAGCAGGGCGGTTCCCGAAAGGAGGATTAGTATGGAGTAATCCTAAAAACTTGGAAAACACAGGATGAGAGGAAAGAGGGATGACTTTCCTGCTGACACAAAAGCGGACACAGCTGCCAAATGAACTCTCAGGGTAGCTGGTCTGAGACCCAAGGAATTAAGATGTACCATGTAATCTAACAAATGGGCAATTCAGCAGATTCTGGGAAATATTTTTCCCAGCACAAATGGAAAACCTTTTCCATTTAGAACTATAAGCAGCCCTAGTGGAAGGCTTTCTGGAAGCCTTTAGGATCTCAAGAACACCCTGAGAGAGGTGTAAATCAGCAAACTCTTAACTCCTCAAGAGCCAGGCCTTGAGGTTGAGGATGAGGTCCAGATACCAAACCCTTCCCTGGGCACAAGTCAACAGATTGTGATTCCTGGGGAGGCACAGGGGAGATGGACTGTCAGAGACAGAGAGGTGGGTACCAGGGCTGCCTGGCCCAATCCGGGGCAATCAGAATCACCCTGCAAGGCTGAGATCTGATTTTGACTAGTACTTGAATAGGAGAGGAAAGGGAAAGCATAGAGGAACTTCCTCCCAATCCAGAAGAAGGGCATCGAGGGAACTGAGCCCAGCACTGGAGGCCTGCAACAGAACAGAGGAAGTTTGTGATTGTCTGGGGCTGCAAAAAGATCTGAGGGATGCCCCACCTGGCAAAAACTATCCCCAGCACTTGAGGATCCAGGGAACCATTCGTGATGGCCTTGGGAAATCCTGCTGAGGGCATCCGCTAGGACACTGTCCTTCCCTGGAAGATGAACTGCTATGAGGAAAGTGTTCAGGAAATAGGCCAGAGACCACAACTTCATTGCCTCGGTGCACAAGGCCGAAGACCGAGTGCCCCCCTGTTTGTTGATGTACCACATTGTTGTGGTGTTGTCTGTTCTGACTTGTATCACCTTGTCGTGGACAGATGCAGAAAAGCTTGAAGAGCTAAAAAGACAGCTCTGAGTTCCAGCAAATTGATGTGGAGCAGAGATTACTGGGGGGACCAAACTCCGAGTGGAAAGGTCGCCCATGTGGGCTCCCCAACCCAGAAGGGAAGCATCTGTAGTGAAAGTCAAGTTGTGAGAAGGGGAAATGAAGGGGACGCCCGCTCTTAAATTGCTCTGATCCTGCCACCACTGGAGAGCTAGGATCAAGGTTCGAGTCACTGGGACCAACTTGGAAAGGGGGTCTCTTCTGAGACCAAAAGGTTCTCAAGTGAAACTGAATGTCTCTCATCTGAAATCTGGCTCCCTGCACAACAGCTGTGGATGCAGCCATGTGCCCCAGGAGCTGCAGAAAGTGTCTTGCTGGTCGAGACCTGCAGAGTGAAGGAAGAGGCCAGAGCCACCAATTCCTTACCCTTTCTGGGGAAGAAAGGCTCTGGCCAGCTTTGTGTCAATTCTGCCCCTATAAAGGTGGTACCTGGACTGGTTCCAGAACAGACTTTAGTAGGTTTAGCAGAAAACCCGGAGGTGAGAAGCTGCTGGGTGACCTGCAGGTGATTTTACCTGTTCTGGGGACTGGCCTACAATGAGCCAGTCGTCTAGATAGGGAAAAACAGCAATCCTCTGCCTCCTTAAGTGGGCCACTGCCACTGCTAGACACTTTGTGAATACCCTTGGAGCAGAGGTAAGGCGAAGGGCATTGCTCTGAACTGGTAATGACCTGAGGCAGTTCGAATCTGAGGTACTTTCGATGGGATCTTCTGATTAGGACATGGATAGAGCATCCTTGAGGTCCAGGGGGCTAGCCAGTCCCTGGCCTTAGGGAAGTAAAATCATTGCCAGAGTTACCATTTGAACTTTGGTTCAAAAGATGCTTGTTCAGATATCTGAGATCTAAAATGAGCAGCCACTCTCCTGTCTTTTTGGGGTAAGGAAGTATCTGAATACAGACCCTACCCTGATGCAGGGAGGAACCCTTTCTACTGCTCTGAGAGCTAACAGGGATGAGACCTCTGTTTCCAGAGCGAGGTCTCTGAAGCACTTGCAGGTAGAAAAGTCTGCTTCTTAACTTAGGAAACTTTTGAAGCGAGAACCAGACCCTGGCTTACTACTTCCAGAACCCACTTGTCTGAGGTTAAAGAAGCCCAATTCTGACTGAAGTAAGCCAGCCTGCCCCCCACTGGTACAGGAGAATCGGCCCTGGGCACCCCATCAGGGTGCCTGTTTCGCAGGAGCTTTAGGCTGGGGGGTGGGGGCAGGTCTGCCCACCCCTCGTCTGCCCCTGCCTCTGAAGAAGCCCCTCTGAGCATAGGCAGAGGAGGCCTGAGTCTGGTAGAAAGGCCTGTGAAAAGGCCTACCCCTACCCCTGGGGGCATGCCTTTGAGGAGTGGCTTGCCGCTCCTTAGCCTGGGCACTCTTGTAAGTAGTCCTATATTCATCCATCTTCTTCATGTAGTTCTCTGTCTGCTCTCCAAACAGAAATTTCCCACCACAGGAAAATCCATAGCCTTAGTCTGGGTATCCTGTGACAAACTAGTACACCTGAGCCAGGCCAACCTACTAAAAGCTACAGATGTGGCCATGACCCTAGGAAACATCATTAACATCCACAGCAGCATGAAACTGAACCTTAGAGGCTTCAATGCCATCAGCAGCCACCTGTTCTAGTTCACTAGCCAGCTGGCCATGGGCCTGCTTGGCCAATTGCATAACAGTATCCCATCTAGATTTCTGATACCTAGCTACATAAGCCATATCATTTGCTTGCCTGAGTCCCAGAGAGGCTGCCATATACTGTTTTTGCCATGGCATCAATCTTCCTGGAATCCTTGTCAGGAGGATGTGAAGCCAAGGAATATTAGCTTTATCACAGGCAGCAGCCTGAACTACCCCAACATGACTGCATTGCTGGAGAAAGGAATTCTGTATCAGGGCCTGACAATGTATACCTTCTGTCCATCTTTTATCTACAGGAGGCACAGAATTAGGAGCTTTAACATTTTAATTGTTTGTTTCCTAAAAGACTTATGTAAAGGAATAGACAATCTCCTAGACTCTGGAATATCCATCATTTCTACAAAATCAGGCTCCTCTTGCTCATCCACAGCCTCTTCTAAAGGAAGCTGGAGGGTTTCAGCAACTTTTTATAAAACATAAAATGAGATGGGGACTCAGACAGCACAGGGGAGATTCTAAAGGTCTGTCTGGGAGATGTCCGTTCAATGGGCACACCCAGACCTTCCCAGCCACATTCATACTGTTCATAATCCTCCTCCCCTCCTCTGGTTCATAAAATTCCTCAATATCATAATCCTGAACCACTGGGACGGACGAACCGACCTTTACCAGATAGTGGTGGTTCGGACGGACCCTGAGACAGTGACTGGACAATTTGTATGGCTTTTGCTATCTCTGCAGCAGTTGGAGAAGAATTTTGGACTCCAGACCTGCTGATTTCTTGTTTTCTTTACTGGAATTGGTTCCTCAGAACCAGCTTTCTCTTGCTTGAAGAAGTCTGGCCCTGGTCAGAGGGCACTCCTCTGGTTCGGTTGGCACCGAACTGGGCTGGCCATCGGGTCAGCGGACTTTGGCCTCTCGTTCCCTGAGCCTGCCCAATCTTTTTCCAGGTGGCTGCAGGAAATTCTTGCATACCTGGCAGTCTGACTGGAGGTGGTCAAACCCAGACAATAAACACATGTGGTGTGTGGGTCAGCCTTGGCAAAGACTTCCCCACAAACATCACAGTGTTGAAACCCAGTGGGCCCGGTTCTTCTTTTGGGTTTCTCAGACATAATGCCAGCCTAACCAAAAACTTGCCCTTTTAACGGCAGTGCCAGGCAAGACACCTTATCGGTTCCTAACCGTGTCACGGGTATTGGAAAAAACCGTAATAAATCCGTTTTTTTTAGAACCAGTAAGAACCGGGAACCGCACTCTAAAATAGTAACTTTTAGTTTTAAATGAGTTTTAAACCCACTGATCGGTTCAAAACCGAACCGATAACTACAAGTTCCACACAGACAAAACCTTCATTTACTTACGGTTACCACAGATAGAGCTTGAACCAAACGGTTTTGCGGTTAAAATAAAACTATTCTCGGTTAAATCCAACCGAGAAAACACTTTTTAAACCAAGAAATGAACCGAGCAGAAGGAGAAATCTCCGGAGCGACTGTTCACTGAGGCGGAGTAAAGAATCTGACAGTTCAAGTTTGAAACAACACAGATAGAGCTGCTCTCGTGCCAAAATTCTATTTTGGAATGGTTTTAACCATTTCACTCCGGGGCAGTTCTAGAGCTGGATCAAACTGCTAATGTCTATAATATAGCAAGACTTCATGTTGTTTGAGCTACTGTTACAGGTGAGTAACCTGTTCTCCTAGGAGCGTGGATATGTTGTTCATCCACACTTCTTGGCAGACTCCAAGCAGTTCTACAGGAGGAGGGAGGCAAGGCGCACACCCCCTACTTAGGAAAGAGACTGGAGAACCGAGGCCCCAAAACCGGCATCCCAGCGTGACTCAAGGTCGATGTGGTAGTGGGTAATAAAGGTGTTTGCTGACTTCCAGAGCAGCCCGACAGATTTCCTGAATAGGGATGTCCCTGGAAGCAACCACCGATGTAGCAATATGGAGGGCAGAATGAACTCTTATCCCTCTGGGAGGCTCCTTGCCCGCCAACTTATAGCACAGACCTATGCATGATGTAATCCACCTTGCAATGGTCCATTTGGCTGCAGGTCTGCCAGAAGCGACTTCAGCATAGGTGACAAACAGCTGGCAAACCTCTCCCCGAATTTCTGCCATTCTCCCCTTATAGTAGGAGAGAGCATGTCTTGGGTCCAGAGTATGGAGCCTGTACTCGGCGTCCGAGGTGTAGTTAGGGTAGTATACCGGCAGAGTCAGCACCTGGTTAAGGTGAAACTCTGATATCACCTTTGGAAGGAATTTTGGGTGGGGGCGCAGGACAACTTTGTCCCTGTGAAAGACCAGATAAGGGGAGTCCACCGAAAGCGCCTGGAGCTCCCTTGTCCTTCTGGCTGACGTAATAGCCACCAAGAAGGCTGTCTTCCATGACAAATGTGAGAGCTCACACTTGTGCATGGGTTCAAATGGCTTGCCCATGAGCTTTGCCAAAACCAGCAACAGATCCCACGAAGGTGGAGGTTCACGCACCGGAGGGGATATGTGATCCAGGCTATTGAAGTGCCCGACCACTGTCTCCTGAGCCAATGATGGCTGACCGGACCACGCCCGGTAAGCAGAAATGGCTGCCAGGTGCACCCTAAGGGTCGATAACCATAGACTCCCTTTGGAAAGAGACCAAAGATAGTCCAGAATGTTACCCACAGAGCAGGATAAGGGGTCCAGACCCTTATCCTAGCACCAAATGGAAAACCTCTTCCATTTGAAGGCATAACATTTCCTGGTCGATTCCTTACGAGATGCCTCCACCACGGTGTAGACATCCTCGGAAAGACCCAGAGCCTGGAACTCTTGCCGCTTGGGTACCAGGCTGTGAGATGAAGGGATTGATGGTCCGGATGGAATACCTTCCCCTGGTTCAATGATATCAGGTCTGGGCGTGTACAGAGCCGCTCCAGAGGCCTGCAGCTGAGGCTGAAGAGATCTGGGTACCAGAACTGGCGCGGCCAATCTGGGGCTACCAGGATCACCTTCGCCTTGTTCCTCCTCACCTTGAGGATCAAGGGAAATGGAGGGACGGCGTAGAGGAGGCCTGGGGTCCACGGCCTCGAAAAGGCATCCCCCTGCAGCAAGCCCTGCTGAGGGGGGCAGGCATGGTACAGCCTCAGCTTGGTGTTTTCCCTGGAGGCAAACAGGTCCACCAACGGTTTGTCTCAACGGGTGAACAGACTGTAAGCTACCTCTCGATGGAGAGACCACTTGTGGGATGTCTGGCCTAGATGGCTGAGAGCATCCATCAACTGGTTCGAGACTCCTGCCACATGAATGGCTAGATCATCTGCCTCCAACCGGCTTACGAGGGTCCAGATGCGGAGCACCTCCTTGCACAGCAGATGGGAATGCGTGCCACCCTGTTTGTTGAAGTAGTACATGGTTGTGGTATTGTCCGTCTGGACCTGAACCACTTGACAGTGCCAGTCTGATTGCTCTGAGCTCCAACAGGTTGATGTGGCATCGGGACTCCTTGGGGATCCAGGACCCGTGGACAGTGCTGTCCCCCATGTGGGCTCCCCAGCCCATGAGAGAAGCATCGGTCATAAGCACGACGTTGGCTCAGGACTGACAAACGGGATCCCTTCCTGCAACCGTTCTGGGGCAGTCCACAATTGGAGAGCGTCCCACATCTTCTGGGTTACAGTGATCAGCTGATCGAAATGACAGTACTGCTGAGTCCACTGGGTGGCCAGCTCCCACTGGAGGGAGCGCACGTGCCACCTGGCCCAATGGACCATTGAGGTGCACGCCGCCATGTAACTCAGCAGGTGCAGAAGGTCCCGGGCAGGGTGCAAGTTCCCAACCAGAAATGATCGGGCAAAGGAGGAAAGAACCTCTGCCCTGTCCGCAGGGAGCCGAGCTCTGGCCTGACAAAAGTCGAGCTCTGCTCTGATGAAGCCCATCACCTGAGAGGGCACGAGTTCCGACTTGGCATCGTTGATCAGGAGACTGAGTTGGGAGCAGGTTCGGAGGGCCAGATCCCTGGACCTCTCCACCTCCTGAAGGGAAGAACCTGCCAAGAGCCAGTCATCGAGATAAGGGTAGATTCGTGCTCCTCGACGCCAAAGATGGGCTGCCACCACTGCAATGCACTTGGTGAAGACTCGTGGGGCCGATGACAGGCCAAACGGCATGGCTCAGATCTCGTACAGGGGCCCCTCGACCCTGAAGCAGAGGAACCGCTGATGGGATGGATGGATTGGGACATGAAAGAATGCGTCCTGCAGATCCAGTGAACAGAACCACGTTTCGCTCCAGGGATGGTACGATCTGGCTCAGAGTTACCATCCGGAAGGAGCAAGACCGCAGATATTAATTCAGGTTGTGGAGATCTCAGATGGGATGCCAACCCCCATCCGCTTGGGCACCAGGAAGTACCTGGACACGAAGCCTGGGGCTGTAGGAGGATCCGGCATTGGAGCTAGTGCCTCCTTGTGGAGAAGCTGAGCTATGTCATCTCGGAGAGCCGACTGGGTGCAAGCTGAGATCCTTTCCTCCCGAGGGGCACGGGCTCGGCTGGGAGAGTACTGTTCGAACTCTAGAGGCAGTCCCTGACCGACCACTTTGAGAACCCACCTGTCCGAGGTGATATCGGACTAGGCGGAAAGAAAGTGATGGAGCCAGCCCCCCATGGGAGGACCCAGAGCTGGCGTGATGGGTGTAAGGTTGACAACCCCCAACCCATTACTGAGCAGGCTTAGAGGAGGAGGCGGCTCCTGGACCTGCGCCTCGTCCTCCTTTTCGGGGCTGTTGTGGACCCTGCTTGGGCCTCGGGCGCCAAGCTTGAGCCTGCTGCTGCTGGCCTCCTTGATAGGAGGGTTGCCTGACCGCAGGGGAAGAGTGCAAAAAAGGCTTCATACGCTTCTGCTAGTTCTTGCCCGAAGAATCCTTTGCAGAAGTAGCATCCAAGGTGGCACTGGACTGCTCTACGTGCTGAAGGTGACTGGCCACTCCTGGACCGATCAGGTCGGTGCCTAGGAAGGGCAGGTCAGCTAACTTGTGCTGATTATCCACCGGGAAAGAGGAAAGCCTCAGCCAAGACCTGCGGCGAGTGGCCACTGCGGCTGCTAAAGAGCAGGCACATGAATCCCCGATGTCCAGGGCCGTCTGGAGCTGCTGTTTTGCAACAGCACAGCCCCGACCACGGACTTGCTTCACTGTGGTCTGCATGTCTGCCGGGAGATGAAGGAGGACTTTGTCTAATGACCCAAGGAGGGCATGAGGGACGTGTGCCATAATAACAGCCGAGCTGGCCTGACGAAGGCCTAAGGAAGACTTTACAGGCAGAATGGTCCATATTTTTGGACTCCTTGTCCGGGGGTCGGTCAGTGTCGGCTGAGTTACCGGTATGCCTGAACACAGAAGCGGTCACCAGGCTCTCGGCTGAAGGATGTTCTGTGAGCCCCGCCAGGGACCCCATGGGCACTGCATAGTTACGGGCCATGCGGGCAGATGATGCTGAGCAGGAAGCTGGGCGTTGCCAAAGCTCAAGGGCCGGGCCAACAACGGCCTCGGCCACTGGAAAGGCCTCCGTCGGGGTATCCCCCTTTTTGAGGATATCCGTAAGGGGGCACTCCACCTTCTTCCAGATGGATTCCAGGGGCATTCTGGTGGATTCGCAGATCAGGCAGAGAATGTCCTGAAAAGAGGAAGGGCCTTCCTCCAAACCCACCACAGATGAATCATCATTCCCAGGATGGGAGTGCAATCCGGTGGCGTCCGGGTCCGAAGAGTCGGGATACAGCGGCCTCCCGCCTAGGTCTCCCTCGATATGCTGAGGGCGATCGGGGATGACCGTTATCGACAGACATTGGGGAAGCCCGGTGTCTGTTCGGTCCTCTTTCGAGGGAGCCCCTCCCTGAGGCTCCTTAGGTGGTGGTTCCACCAAAATTAGTGGAGAGACCGAGGCAGGCCAAACTGGGATACAGGCCGGCCCCACGGGCGGGGGAACTGAAGACTTCAGTTCCGGAGGAGTTGGCGTGGGCCTAGGAGGCGGAAGCCAAGTGATGGCCGGGGTGGCTGGCTTCTGCCCAGACAAAATCAGCTGTTGCCACATGAGATCTTCATAGCGTCGACAGAGTTTCCGCGGAAGCCTCTCCTCATCCGAGGAGGATGAAGATCTGTGGCGATGCCTCTTCTCAGAGTTTTTATGACACTTTTTCGTCCGTTCGGCCGAAGGGGTTCTGGACCTCAATCAAGACCGAGGGAGTCGACCCGTTCAATCGGGAGACACCGGTGTCAGTGAAAACCGAGGGTCCAGAACAGTTTCCTCGATGGGAACACCAGCGGGCTGGGTCTCCTCATCTGGAAAAACAAGGACTGGAGTCCTTTCCAAAGAATTGTCGGCCGCGGTCGGTGACAGAGGGTCGATAGTAATCTCAGCCTCATCAGCCATTTCCTCAGTCCACAGGCCAGACGGGATGTCTGGAAAGTTGGTGGCCTGAGGATGCGATCTTGACCAAGGTCAAGACCGTGTGCTCTTGGGACTCAGACTTTTCTCGGTCCCAAGAACGTATTCGATTAGACGAAGACTTTGGATCCTTATCCCTCTTGCGAGGGCAGGAGGAGTGTGAGCCCGAGGGCGCCTCACCCCTGGTGGGGAGAGACTGGCACAACTCCTTAAAGGAGCCCGTAAAGGTGGAGCCAAGGTTGAGTGGAACAAAAAAGCTTCGATTGGCCGAAGCTTGAACTGCTTCCTCCTTAAATGCCTTCATCTGCTCCAGCTCCTCGGCAGATCCCACGGCCGCAGAAACCGCCCACCTCACCTCACCTTCGATTTCACCAGTGGGCTCCTTTTCTCCGGTCTCCCCAGTTTTAGGCATGCCTTGCGGTCATCCAGGGTGATGGGATGGAAGGCCAGGCAGAAAGTGCATGTCCGACACCTCGGCAATAAACGCACGTTAGGTGGGGATCGGTGCGCGACATCTTCTGGCTGCAGGTACACCGGCAAAATCTGGGGGACAATTTATACTCCATGTCCGATGCGTTACAAATCAGAATCGCTAACTCGATCGAGTTTTAAGGTTAGTTTCAGTAAAAAGCGCTTTGAATCCGGGCCTACTGAATTGCTGTGAGAGCACGACAGAACCTGTATATTCCAGCGGAAAGGAAGATCTGGCGTCATGGGGCGCAGCCGAGGAATTTACCACCCGGGTGGGTGGGAGGAGCCAGCTTGAAGACTCCGCCAAGATTTAAAGGGGAAAGGGACATGCCAAAAAGTGTGGATGAACAACATACCCACTCTCCCAGAATTTAAGTTTTGTGCACAAAGATACCCAGTCTCTGTGAAAAATCAAATAAGGCTCCTCGCACCAGAGGGCCTGAAGCTCTGAAATTCGAGCAAAAGTAATTGCAACTAAAAATATCTCTTTCCAAGAGAGAGAAAGCGCAAATTGCAAGACACGACTGTCTCAAAAGGAGACAGGGTCAACTTCTCTAAAATAAAATTCAAGTCCCAAGCTGGGACAGGGGAATGGATTGGAGGTTTCAGATGAAGGACGCCCCTAAGAAAGGTAAGGGAGATATCCAGCTGAGCAATCATGCGGTCACCCATGGGCTCATGAAAGGCAGAACTAGCGGAAAGGTGGACCTTGAGGGAGGAATACTGGAGGCCCGAGTTGGACAAAGATCAGGTGGTCCAGGATATGATTCACCGAACAGGTGAAAGGGCAAGGACATGTTTGGCAGCCCAGATGGTAAACCGCTTCCATTTCATGGCATATGTGGCTCAAGTGGAAGGCTTCCGGGTGGCCATCAGGATGTCCGCTACCCTGTCAGAGACCCCAAACCTGGCGACGGCTACGACTTTCTCAGGAGCAAGGCATGCAGATGAAGGGACCCGAGGTTGGGATGGACCAGGGTCCCCTAATCTTGGATCAGCAGATTACTGCAAAGAGAAAGCGGGACCGGAGGTTCCTCTGCCAGTTGCTGAAGCAGAGGGAACCATATCTGGCGAGGCCAGAAGGGAGCCGCCAGAGTCATACTGGCCCCCTTCATCTGCAACTTCATGAGCACCCTCTGGATCAGGGGAAACAGAGGGAATGTGTATAGAAACCTCCTGCTCCAAGAGAGGGACAACGCTTCTCGCCAAAAAACTCCAGGCCCTGGATCTAGCAAACAAACTGGGCAGTTTTGCATTGAATGGGGACACAAAAAGGTCCAACTCTGGATGACCCTATCTGTTGAACAAGTTTTCTGCGACAGATGAGAGAAGCTCCCATTCATATCTGCTGGACCGAGTCCTGCTGAATCTGTCTGCCAGGGTATTTAGAATGCCTGGCACCTGGACTTCGGAGAGTGTCTGCTCCAGCACCCAGCACCACACTCTCATGGCCTCCCTGCAAAGGGGGTATAAGTGAGTCATGCCCTGCTTGTTGATGTAGTATACAACACTCAAATTGTCCGACTACACCAGCAGTTTGCCCGGAGTGAGATGCTCTTGAAAAGCCTGCATGGTATAGAGCACCGCTCTCATCTCCAGGACATTGCTACGCAGAGTGACTTCTCACTGAGGCCAGGACCCAAGTTTGGAATGGGTCCAGGTGTGCTCCCCAGCCCAGACCTGAAGTATCTGTGATTAAGATCTTATGCAGGAAATAAATCTGGTAGGGAACACCGTGAAGCAGATTCAAGGGATTCATCCATCACTGCAGTACCTTGCGTACTTGAGAAGAGACCAGGACTGGCTGGTCCAACTCGTCTGTGTGCTGGTCCCATTGTACCGTGAAGGTCCACTGAAGGGTACTCATATGAAGCAGGGCCAGTGGAACGGTGGTAATGACCGCTGCCATTAGGCCCAACAATCCAATTTACACCCTGGCAGGAATGTCCACCCTGTTTTGGGTTAGGAAAGTCTTCCCCTGTGTCAAATCCAGAACCGTCCCTATACACTGCAGTCTTTGGGATGGTACTAGAACGGACTTGGGCAGGTTGACAGTAATGCCCAGGGAGTGGAACAGCTGGAGAGTATGCTCCTTAGTCAGCAAAAGCTGTCCCCTGGACGGGGCCTTGAGAAGTCAATCATCCAGGTAAGGAAAGGCATACAGTCCTTAACCCCACTGACGCCAATATACTTTTCATTCTCCCATACATATACATCCTCTCATATAGACTTCTTTCTTCTAAGCAAACCTTCTATCTCTGGATTTATAATATACTACCTCTGGTACTGTCCCAATCACAATCCTGTCTCCCTGACACTCCTTTTAAATGTATCCGAGAAGCACGATGGGATTTGGAGGCTTAATGTTCAACTACTAAGAGCTTGGTCCTCTAAGCAGAAATTGCATGACTACTTAGTCAATTTTCCTGGAAGAAAACAAGAGATCTGAAGCCCACTGGACCTTCTCTGGGGTGAAGTAAAGTGTGGTGTCAGAGGAAGTGATAAACAACCACCACCAAAAGAAAAGGTACAGGCCAAAGCGAGGTCAACTCCTATGCAAGATTCGGTTGTGAGAGAATCACCTATCCCCCTCCACTTCCCCAGACTCCAGAGGAGGTCGACTTCCCTCCGGGCATAATATGAGCTGCTAGCGGAGAAGGCGGATTTAGCTCTATTCTGCACCAAAACGAGGTATCTCAAGTCTGGCAAATGGGCTTGGAGACTCCTACTGTGGCGTCTTAACCGATTAGAAGCCCTAAGAGCCATCCACCGATTACACCCGGATCTGCATGCTGCCCCCCATTACTAACCCCAGGGACACTGTGGAGGCATTCCATGATTACTATAGCACCCTCAATCGATACAAGACACCTACCAACTCAAATTTTGGATTACTTGGCCAGTCTTTCACTCCCTAGTCTTAGCCCAGAGAAACAGACCCTTATAGATAGCCCAATCCCACCCCAGGAGGTCACTGATGCGATTGATCCAACTACTCTTGAATAAGTCTCTGGGTCCAGATGGGCTCTGTAATGAATTCTATAAGATATTTAAGGCAGAGCTCTCTCTCCCATGCTCATGAGGTTGTTTAACTTTCTACTCACAGAGGGGCTAGCTGATCCCTCCTTTAACACAGCTTGGATCTCCCCGATTTACGAAGAGGGGAATTAACTCCTTCCTTTCCAGTTACCATCCGATCTCTCTACTTAACTTGGACATGAAACTGCTGGCTAAAAGTTTGGCCACCCGTCTCAAGTCCGTCTAGAAGTCTTTGATATCCCTGTCCCAAGTCGGCTTTATGGAAAATCGATTATCCACGGAAGCTTCTCTATTTGATCTCTGTGTCTGGGAAGGGCTGGACCACTGTGACCCTGGATGCAAAGAAAGCTTTAGACCATGTCTCCCGGACACATCTAAGCACTGCATAAATTTGGCCTCCCCCAACTTCTGCAAGTGGATCCGGGTATTATACAATGAACCATCGGCTCCAGTGCGTTTTAATGGACACTCTTCGACTCCCTTCTGGCTCCTAAGAGGTACCAGACAGAGTTTTCCTCTACCTTTTCAATTTGTATGCATTTGGAAACCCTTCCCTACAGTTTAAATACCAACCAATATGTCATAGGGATCTCATTAGGTGGAGGGAGATGTAAAAATCTCTGCATACGCAGATGACTTGATACATGTGGAACACCCAACCTCTGTGGTGTTGGCCGAAATCCAGTTTCCCCAGATTGCGGGATACAAACTGAATGTAGAAAAATTGCAGGTCCTACCTCTAAACAATTTGGTGACTAGGCAAAAGACAGAACACCTCAGCCTGTCATGGGTCCCCGAAGGAGTTGGTATATCTTGGGGTTAGGATAAGCTGTTCCCTTTCTAACCTCTGTAAGGCGAAACCTGACCCCCCTATCCTCCAACCAATCAAGCAGGATCCCCAGTGAAGGTTGGCTCTTCCACTATCCCTGTGGGGGCGGGCCAGCATAGTCAAAATTAATATTTTACCACAACTTCTGTACCCCTTGGGCATGACTGGTACATACCTCCTTAAATCCTGGTTCCTGCAATTACAAAGAATTCTGAATCAGTTCTTGTGGAAAGGGGGGCTCGGTCTGCCATGCCTATTCAAAATTAGCACAGCAGAGAGAGAGGGGCCGGGATCTGCCTTCTAAACTTTTTCCTCTACTATCTCACACCGCATGGCTCTAAATGACTCCAGTGGGGCAGCTCCATGACTGACCTTGCTGCAAGTAGGTACTGCCCTATTTGGTTACAAATAGAGGACGACCTCTGTATGAAGGAGGGGACTACACCTGCACAGCCTACTATATCTCACCCCAGCAAGCCTTCCTTCAGGTCTACGATAACTCTACTCTAGACCGGACCCTGAAAGCGTGCATACAGCTCCGTCAGTACCTGAAGACGGACTGGCTCAAACAGATCTCCCAGCCAGTTTTGGGTAATCCCCATTTCTCTACTGCCAGTCGCCCCATAGCAAAAGCTTTTGGCCCCCAGTTATGGGGTATCCAGGTGCAACAGCTTCTTAGAGAGGATCATCTGCTTCTGCCTAGTGCAGCAGTGGAGACCTTCTCGATCCCAATCCAGCATAGTTTCAAGTACCTACAACTAATGAAGGCTCTAGAAGCATTCTATGGACCAAGCCCCTGGCAATCCCTGGTAGCAAAGCCACTGACCAATCTTTTACTTATTGCCTCCAAGCCCCATGCGACTGCTGGATTATATTCTTATATTCAATATCGATTGATCCCAACTCACTGGCTGGGATTGGTTACTACTGACAACACAAATTGGTTTTGGGCTATACCCCCTCACAATAGCACTTAGTCTGGTATAACCTTTATAGCTTTCTGAGGCAGGATCAACACAGATGGACCCAATTCAGAATACTGCATGATCTTTACTTTACCACACTGAAGCTCTTTCAGGGTGATTTGCACCATATGTTATGGGCGTATCCTAAGATTCTGCCTTTGTGGCTCAAGATTCAGCAGCTATGGATCCACTGCTGGGGCTAGAGCATGCCTTCACTCCCAAAATTTGTTTACTAGGGGACTACTCCTCTCTTTCAACAAAACACCCGTAAAGCTCAAATGGCACTTGTCTCCATGAAAATAGTTCTGCTTAGACAATGGCTTGAGGAGAGATCTCCCTTCTTATGAAGAATGGTACAAAGAGCTCATACAAGCCCTAGCAGTAGAGAAGCATATTGCAAAGAACCATCAGAAGACAAGCTCCTATGGTCGAGGTTTAGAAATGTTAAATACACTCATGCTGGTCTCATACAAACTCTAGACCATGATCTTTTGTCACCCCACACTGTCAATGGGGTCCTCTCAGTCTATTTCTTGTGCAGTGTACAGGACAGGGCAGCTCGTGTTGTGGGCCTGCTGGATGACCCCCTCATTGCACCTTTAATCAGGGATTTCACAGGCTACCCCGAGAATGACCCTGTTCCATTTTAAGGCGATGTGCTCTGGGCAAGAGAGGGTGGTGGGTTTGGGGAAAGTGGGGTGGTTAAGCTGAGGATGTAGTTGTAGTGTGTTGTATTGTTTTATACTTACTGTTCATTGTCGTATGTATTTGATCACTGTTTCCTGAAAACAATAAAGCATATTCAATGCAACAAAAAAAAAGGACATACAGTCCCTCTCTTCTGAGACCGCTGCCAGGCACTTGGTAAAGACTTGCGGCACAGACGATAAGCCAAAGGGTAGCACTTTGAACTGATAATGTGCGCCCTGAAAGGCAAAAACGAAGAAACCTCCTGTGTGGAAAGACCAAGATGTGCAGGTAGGAATCCTGCATGTCCAGTGAACAGAGCCAGTCCACGGTCTTGAGGAGGGGCATTAGGCCTGGCAAAGTTACCATCCAGAACTTTCTGTGCTTGACAGATTGAGCTCCTTTAGATCCAAGATGGGCTGCAGATCTCTGGTCTTTTTGGGGACCAGGAAAATCTGGAATAAAACCCCTGGTTTCTCTGGCGCCAGGGCACTGGATCGATAGCCTGCTTGCACAGAAGAGACTGTACTTTCTCCTGGAGAACAGACAAGTGAGCTGGGGGTAACTGGAGGGTGGAGGAGGGGTGTCTGGAGGCTGCTGTATGAGCTCCAAGGTGTGACCCTTTTCTACAATCTGTAGAATCCATACATCTGATTCAGATGGAAGGAGTGCTGACCTCTGTCGACCGCCTCCAGGTTCTAGTATGTTTCCGTTAGGTTCCGTCACCTTTGGCTTCAAGACCAAAGAATGTGGCTCCATAGGGTCGATTAAATCTAGAAATATTCATGTGTTACTTCATATTGGGACTGGAAGTATAGCCTAGAGGTTAGGGTAACAAGCTGTGAATGAGTTTGGTACGTCCAGCAGAACTGGGTTAGACTCCCACAACCTCCACTTGCATGCTGTGTGACTGAGAAAGTCAATTAACTACACCACAGCTCCCGGGTTGCCCCTGAAAACAAGCACTTACTGTCTAGTGGGGCTTGTGTGGTTAAAAAAAGAAAAAAACAAACAAAATAAACTGTGTTAATGTGACATCCCTACTACAACATAATTTTTCTTGAACCACCATTAATGCAAAGAACAGTTACATACTTAACATAATAGCAGATCTTCAAGAGAACCTCTCACCAAGTCACATCATTGGAACTATACCCTGTCAGTGCCAGTACCCCAAGTAAACTTTTGCCAGCAGTTCACCAAAGGCAGCTCACGACAACGTCATACATAAGTATCCGTATAAGACATGGGCTGCTCCCTCTCTCCTCAGTTCCCCGACAAATTATGCTTGGGGGACTAAGAACCGGGAGACTAGAGTAGCTCCCCGCATACCAAGCAACTGAGGACGCTAAAAAGAGCAGGGGTGGCGATAACTGATTGAGAGAAAAATTTATCAACCCAACCAAAAGGGGGATGGAGGGAGGGAGGGTCGGCATGACCTGATGAGAGATTCTCTCAAAGATCTACTGTTACGGTAAGTACATAACTGTTCTATCTACATCGCAGATTATCTCTTTCATCAGGTTACACCTTTGGAACAAGTCCCTAGCAGTACCAAAAATCAATTAACTGTCTGGGTGGAATGGTAAGAAAGACTGACAGCAGACCTTAAGCTACTGTGAGGCCAGCACCTGCTTTCATACCACTCAGGATGGATAAGACTGACATCTCTAAGACAGAGGGAACAGGACTGCATGGGGCAGCTGCCTTGAAGTAGCAGGTAACATTGGTTGAAAACCTTGTCATGAGTGTGAATAATCCTGTAAGGGAGAAAAGCACTGAAATGCGGCAGCATTCTTCTATACTTCCTAGAATGGAAGGAAAACAAGAAGCCAACCCAGGAACAGGCACTGTGGAGGACCACTATGAAGCCTGTTTTCCTTTGATTTGTATAGATATTTATATTAGTATATAATTATTTTTTTTTTGCTTTGCAAAAAAAGGGCAAAGGGTACGAGGACTTCCCTCAGGTACTGGGCAAAAAAATTAAACAGGGCAATGATGGCAATGCTTCCCTTGGAGAGGCATGCTCTGCAGTGACAGAAACAAAAGTAAGATTCATACTGGTAGAAACAGCTAAAAAGAATGCCCTAACAATAAAAAGGGAGTAACAAGCCTCATGCAGCAGACTGAAAGGAAGCACATGGGAATAAAATCCCCCAAGACAGCACACTGGATCCATCCTGGACTGGAGGGGGAATCACAGTAGCCCATTAAAGAACAACGAAAGGAAAAAAAAAAAAAAAAAAACATAAGGGCCTTTGTAAGCCCAGGGGGTCATGCCACTAATAGGGATAATACGAAGGGCTGACATGGCCCTTCCTCTGCAAAAAATTGCGACTACTGCCAATGGTACACTGGAACAGCGAGGACAGGAGCAAAAAAAAAAAAAAGTTCCAACAGATGCAGAAGGCGAAGCAGTCAATATTAAGCCATAAAAAAAAAAAAAAAATGCTGCTTCCTTAATTCGTAAGATGCCTCACATGAGAAGAGTAACAGCTATTATGAGCTGTGCTATGTTAGAAGAGATTCCAGTACATGAAGAGGCAGGACTGTCCCCAGTCAAACAGGCCAGAACAATAACCTTAGAAGCACAGACTCAAAGCTACTACTCAGCCAGTGTCCACTAAGTCATGGACGTAGGCTACTGCATCAACAGAACCTTCTGGAGGAGGGAAGGGGGAGACAAAGGGACGGGACAACAGATGTCCAGTAAAAATTATACCCTCTGACAGGTAAGACCGCAGAGGGCAGGGAAAACCACCTGGAACTAAGAAGATGGTGGGAGTGTCAGAGACACTGTTAAGTAGAATGCATCGACAAGGCGTATGGCCCTGTGACTGGGACCCCAGGCCTCCAAGAAAAGTCAACAGTCCCTACAGACTTATCACTATTGGGTAGTATAACCAGGATGTACCACAGGGTGGCCTGAGTAGGGGGATACACGACAAATCAGTAAGCATGTCCAAGTACCTGTAAGGCAGACATCAGCCAGGGGTTGGGGGGCGGACTCCGCACCACCCTCCTGGGACTACTGGGGATCAGCAAATCCCCGGAAGGCTGGACCTGGTGCACCATGTTTTGTGGGCAAGCTCACTGTGGTACTTTAAGTGGCTAAGCCCGCAGGGACACTGGGTGCGCGGAGGTGGACTGCCAGTGGGGAGGTCTGTTGGCCTGTAAAGGGCCTACATCCCTGGCCAGCACCTTTTAGAGGCACATGAAGCATGTGTGGATCACCCTAGCAGCTCTAGCAGCGGTTGAGTGGAACACAGGTCTTTCAAGGCCAGCCACTTCCCTACCAGATAATTTCTGCTCTCTAAATGGGTGTTTAACACTGTTCTATCTCGTCTGGGAATACAGGGACTCTGAGGTAGGTGTGGCACCTTACGTAAATGCCCACTTCCCGGGTCGAGACATCACAGACAATCAATGAGGAATTCGCCCACTTGGGTGACTAACTCCAGGTTGCAAAGCAGGTCTTGTTTAGCTGTATCACCTGGCAGCCAAAAAAGGGAGCAGATTGCGATCAAGGAGCTATAGGGGTGGTGCACGCTTGGATGGAGACGGCCTGCCCAACTAAGAAGATCCAGAGAAGAAGATTCAAGCGGCACACAGGATCAAGTGCTGAAACAACGAATTTTAATGCTTACTGCACATAAAACAGCATACAGGATCCTACACAGCAGTTCAGTGGTGTAGGATCCTGTATGCCGTTTAATTTGCAGTAAGCATTAAAATCGTATTTCAGCACTTGATCCTGTGTGCCGCCTGACTCTTCTCTGGACCATCTGGCAGTCGCAGGGCAGCTGCGCACGCTCTGCGCCAAAGTATATTTTGGTATTTTACCATGTGTGCCTGATAAATACAGGTTACTCACTTGTAACAGGAGTTTTAGGAGTGGTGTATGTTGTTCATCCACACTTTGTGGCAGGTTCCTTGCCGCTTTAAATCTTGCCGGAAGGTCTTCAAGCTGGCTCTTCCCACCCACCTGGGTGGTAAAACCCTCGGGTCCGCCCCATGACGCCAGATCTAGCCCACTGGAAGCCATGTTGTGTGTCGAAGTCGGGGAGGTCGGGTGGGTCGTGGGGATGAACAACATATACCACTCCTAGAACTCCAGTTACAGATGAGTAACTTGTATTTCTAGGGATGTGGATATGTTGTTCAATCCACACTGTGGCAGACTCCTAGCAGTTCTCCGGGAGGAGGGAGGCAAGGCGCGCACCCCCTACTTAGGGAATAAGGACTGGAGAACCAAGATTCCAAAACCAGCATCCTGGCGTGACTCTAGGTCAATGTGTTAATGGGAAATAAAGGTGTGTGCTGACTTCCAGGTAGCAGCTCTGCACATTTCCTGGATAGGGATGTCCCTAGAAGCAGCGGTACGGCGGGTAGAATGAGCTCTTATCCCTTTGGGAGGCTCCATGCCCGCCAACCTATAGCAGAGATCTATGCAGGAGGTGACCCACCTACTTACTGTCCGCTTGGCTGCAGGTCTGCCAGGTGCGGCTTCAACGTAGGTGAAAAACAGCTGGCGAACCTCTCCCTGAACTTCAGCCGTCCGCTCCTTGTAATAAGCGAGCACCCTTCTAGGGTCCAAAGAACGGAGCCTATAATCGGACTCCAAGGTGTGACGGGGGTAGAACACCGGCACAGTCAACACCTGGTTAAGGAGAAACTCCGACACCATGTTCGGAAGGAACTTCGGTGGGGGCGAAGGACAACCTTGTCCCTGTGGAAGACCAGGAAGGGAGGCTCGATGGAAAGCGCCTGAAGCTCTCCCATCCTTCTGGCTGACGTAAAAGCCACCAAGAAGGCGGTCTTCCACGACAGGTGAGACATCACACCTGTGCATAGGTTCGAATGGCTTGCCCTTGAGTTTAGCCAATACCAGTAGTAGATCCAACGGAGGTGGAAGTTCTCGCACCGGAGGGGACATGTGATCTAGGCCTCTGAAAAAGCACCCAACCACCTTCTCCTGCACCACCGACAGCCTGCGGGCCAGCACCTGATAAGTAGAGATGGCTGCCAGGTGCACCTTAAGGGTCGTCGACCGAAGCCCTAGCTGAGAAAGGGACCACAGGCAGTCCAAAACACTAACCAAAGGACAGGAAGAAGGGTCCAACCCCCTTGCCCTGACACCAAATGGAGAACCTCTTCCATCTGAAGGCATAGCATTTTCTGGTCAACTCCTTATGGGACGCCTCAACAGCGCTGAGGACCTCGTCGGAAAGACCCAATGCCTGGAACACTAGCCGCTCAGGAACCAGGCCGTCAGGTGCAGAGACTGAAGGTCCGGATGGAGAACCTTCCCTTTGTCGACTGAGATCAGGTCTGGGTGGGCTGGAAGTCGCCTCAGGAGCCTGGAGCCGAGGCTGAGGAGATCAGGGTACCAGAACTGGCAAGGCCAGTCTGGGGCTACCAGAATCACCTGCGCCTTGTCCCTCCTCACCTTGAGAAGCACCTTGTGGATCAAAGGAAATGGAGGGAAGGCGTCAAAGAGGCCCGGGAGCCACGGCCTCGAGAAGGCATCCCCCTGCAGCAAGCTATGCTGAGGAGGGCGGGCATGAAACCACCTCAGCTTTGCATTCTTCCTGGAGGCGAACAGGTCCACCTGAGGGGTGCCCCAATGGGAGAACAGGTCTTGCACTACCTCCAGCAGGAGAGACCACTAGTGAGATGCAGCGCCTGTCCGACTAAGGGAATCGGCCAGACTGTTGGAGGCTCCTGCCACATGGATGGCAAGGAGATCCGCCTCCAGGCTGATCACGAGAGACCAGATGCAGAGAGCCTACTTGCACAGAGGCAAGGAGTGCATCCCGCCCTGACGGTTGAGGTAGTACACGGTCATGGTGCTGTCCGTCTGGACCTGAAACACCTGACCCAATACAAACGGAGCGAAGCTGGTGAGGGCTAGTCGAACTGCTCGAAGTTCCAGCAGGTTGATGTGGCATCGAGACTCCTGTGGGGACCAGAGATCCCCCAGATGGGCACCCCAACCCATCAGAGAGGCGTCGGTCGTTAGAATGACCGTCGGCTCAGGGGGGACAAACGGGATACCCTCCTGCAGATGAGCCACCACTGCAGGCCGTCCCACATCTCCTGGGTCACTGTCACAGGCTAGTCCAGAGGACCGGAGCGCTGTGACCACTGGCTGGCCAGCCCCCATTGCAGTGGGTGCATATGCCAGCGGGCCCAACGGACCACGCTGGTGCAGGCCGCCACGAGAACCAGGAAATCCTGGGCAGGGCGCAACTGCCCAAACAGAAATGATTGGGTAAAGGAGGAAAGTACCTCAGCCCTGTCTGCCGGGAGCTGGGCTCAGGCTCGAAGAGAGTCGAGCTCTGCCCCGATGAACTGAATCACCTGCGATGGCACGGATTCCGATTTGGCCTCGTTGATGAGGAGACCAATCTGAGAGCAGACCTGGAGGGCCAGACCCCTGGACTGCTCCACCTCCAACCTGGAGGGGGCTGCAATCAGCCAGTCGTCCAGGTAAGGATACACCCGGACCCCTTGGCGCAGCAGGAATGCTGTCACCACTGCCATGCATTTGGTGAAGACCCTGGGAGATGGAGAAAGGCCGAAGGGCATGGCCCAGAAGAAAAAATTACTCACCTTAGTAATTGCTTTTCTTCTCATGGAGTCTTGCTATATTATAACAATAGCAGTCAGCCACTGCAGCTGAACTGCCCGGAAGGAAGAAGTTAACCCAGAAGATCTGGGTTCTACAGCGAGGCGCTGTGCCCAAAGCTCTATCTGGCAGTTTCAAATGAAACTGTCAGATCTTCTGAAAGCCAACATCAAAGGACGGAAAAAGTCTGTGTGGAAAAACTACACTAGCCTATGGCTACCTACTAGTAGTAATAACAACAATATAAACAACAAAGAACACCCAGAACCATAATAACAAGATTGATGGTATTATGGTTCGTTTCTCCTATGACAAGCACATATGAACCCCCTTCCCCAAGACTCAAGTCCAAGAAGGGCAATAAAAATAACCTAAATGAACAATCTAGATCCCTAACCCAAAGGAAAACAGGGTTAGGGAAAACTAAATGGCATGACACAGTGCTTGCACCAATTTGCCACCTCTACCCAAGTAGGAGTTCTGAGAGGGGCAGGAGGGAGGGTGGTTATAATATAGCAAGACTCCATGGAGAAAAGCAATTACTAAGGTGAGTAATTTTTCTTCAAACACCATGAAGTCTTGCTATATTATAACAATAGCAGATTACACAGCAGTACCTCCATGGAGGAGGGTCAGAACCTACTTAGGAAATAGGCTCTGAAGCACAGCTGGCTAAGCCGAAAGCATCTCTCCTGGACTGGACATCCAGGGAATAATGCTTGGTAAAGGTGTGAACTGTCTTCCAGGTAGCAACCGGACAAATCTCCAGAATAGGAATGTCTCTAGCAGCCGCTAGAGGCGCAGCTATACCCTGGTGGGTGGGCCTCAATCCTGAGGGTACTCTACCAGTTTCTGATAACAAAATTGGATACAAGAGACAATCCACCTTGCAATTGTTCTCTTAGTGGCAGGTTCCCTTTGCCAACCTCGCCATAGGTAAGAAACAGTTGGAGGGATTCGAACCTATGACCTCTGGTGCCCTCTAGATAGTAACTTAATGCCCTTTTGACATCCAAGCTGTGCAGTCTCCTCTCACCTGAGGAAGAATGCTCAGTGAAAAATACTGGGAGGGAGATAGATTGATTCAGGTGGAAATCAGAAACCACCTTAGGCAAAAACTTTCTATTAGTCCTAAGGACTACCTTATCTCTGTGGAAAGAGATAAAATCTTCTTCCACTGACAGGGCCTGTAACTCACTTATGCGTCTGGCAGAGGTGATAGCTACTAGAAAAAACGGTTTTCCAAGTTAAATACTTGAGTTCTGCTGAAGACAGAGGCTCAAAGGGGGGTTGCATTAACTGAGCAATGCAAATATTCAGGTCCCAGGCGGGAGCTGGTTCCCGAAAGGGAGGGTTAGTGTGAAGTAACCCTTTAAAAAACTTGGAGAACACAGGGTGAAAAGAAAGGGAGGCAGGCTTCCCCTGCTGACACAAAAGCAGAGACAGCTGTCAGATGAACCTTCAGGGTAGCTGGTCTAAGGCCTAAGGAATTCAGATGGACCAAATAGTCCAAAAGAATGGGAAGATCAGCAGATTCTGGGGTAATCTGCCTCTCAGAGCACCAAATGGAAAACCTCTTCCACTTAGAATTATAAGTGGCCCTAGTGGAAGGCTTCCTTGAAGCCTTTAAAATATCCATAACACCTTGAGAAAGGTGTAAATCAGCAAATTCTAGCTCCTCAAGAGCCAAGCCTTGAGGTGGAGGGACTTGAGGTCGGATACCACACTCTCCCTGTGCACAGGCCAGTAAGTCGTGAACTCTGGGCAGGCTCAGGGCAGGGTGAACTGCCAGGGACAGGAGCAGAGGTACCAGGGCTGTCTGGCCCAATCTGGGGCAATCAGAATCACTCTGCAAGGTTGAGATCTGATTTTCACTAGTACCCTGAAAAGGAGAGGAAAGGGGGGAGGCAAGGAACTTCCTTCCAATCCAACAGAAAGGCATCCAGAGGGACTGAGCCCAGTACTGGAGGCCTGCAGCAAAAAAGAGGGTTGGTGGTTGTCTGGGGCATGAAAAGATCTATCTGAGGTGCCCCAACTGGCAAAGACAGACCCCAGTACTTGTGGATTCAGAGCCCATTCGTGATGGCCCTGAGAAATTCTGCTGAGGGTCCGCCAGCACATTGTCCTTCCCTGGGAGATGAACCGCTATCAGGAGGTGTTCAGGGAATAAGCCAGAGACCACAACTTCATTGCTTTGGTGCACAAGGCTGAAGACCGAGTGCCCTTTAGCTTGTGATGTACCACATTGTGGTGGTATTGTCTGTCCTGACTTGAACCACTTTGTTCTGGACAGAATCTGAAAAAGACCGAAGAGCTAAAAGACAGCTCTGAGTTCCAGAAGATTGATGTGGGCAGAGATTCCTGAGAGATCACACTCCCTGAGTGGTAAGGTCAGCCAGTGAGCCCCCACCCTAACAGGGAGGCATCCGTGGTGAGGTGAGGGAGGAGAAATGGGAATGAAGGGAACCCCTTGTTTCAGATTGCTTTGATCCTGCCACCAGTGTAAGGCCAGGATCAGGGTTTGAGTAACTGGGACCAATTTGGTAGGGGTCCTTCCTCTGAGACCAATAGGCCCTCAAATGGAACTGAATGTCCCTCATCTGGAATCTTGCTCCCTGCACAACAGCTGTGGAAGCAGCCATGTGCCCGAGGAGCTGCAGAAATGCCTTGCTGGTGAGAGACTTGCAGGGTAAAGGAGGATGCCAGGGCGATGAGTCTGCACCCTTTCCGAGGGAAGAAAGGCCCTGGCTAACCTTGTGTTCAATTCTGCGCCTATGAAGTTGGGGCCTGAACTGGTTCCAGAACTGACTTTGGTAAGTTTAGCAGGAATCCCAGAGAAGTGAGAAGCTGCTGGGTGACTTGCAAGTGGGATTTCACCTGACCTGGAGACTGACCCACAATGAGCCAGTCGTCCAGGTAGGGAAACACAGCAACCCCTTGCCTTCTTAAATGAGCCACTACTACAGCGAGACATTTTGTGAATACCCTTGGCGCAGAGGTAAGGCCGAAGGGCATTGCCCTGAACTGGTAGTGGCCTGAGGGCAGTTCGAACCTGAGGTACTTTCGGTGGGAAGGCCTGATCAGAACATGAAAATAGGCATCCTTGAGGTCCAGGGAAGCTAGCCAGTCCCTGGCCTTGGGAAAGGCAATATCATTGCCAGAGTTAACATTTTGAACTTTGGTTTCAACAGATGATTGTTCAAGTATCTTAAATCCAGAATGGGCCGCCATTCTCCTGTCTTTTGGGGTAAGAAAGTATCTTGAATAAAGCCCTTGCCCTGATGGCAAGGAGGAACCCTTTCACTGCTTTGCAGACCAGAAGAGAAGAAACCTCTGCTTCCAAAGCAAGGGCTTCGAAGGATTTGCAGGTGGAAATGCCTGGCTCTCATCTTTGGAAAATATCTGAGCTGAGAACCAGACCTGGCCTATTACCTCCAGAACCCATCTGTCCAAGTTAGGGACAGCCAGCTCTGGCTGAAATAGGCCAACCCCCCCCACTGGTACAGGAGGGATCGGCCTGGGCACCCCATCAGGGTGCCTGCTTAACAGCCTTAGGCTGAGGGAGGCAGTCTCTACTTGCGCCACGTCTACCCCTGCCTCTGAAGAAACCCTCTGCGAGACAGCAGAGGAGGCTTGAAAGTGGTAAAAGGCCTGGAAAGGGTCTGCCCCTACCTCTGGGAGCATGCCTTTGTGGCATGGCATGCTTCTCCTTAGCCTGGGCACTTTGTAGGTAGTTCTGTATTCATCCATCTTTTCATATAATTTTCTGTTTGCTCCCCAAACAGAGAATTTCCACTACAGGAAAATCCATAGCCTTTGACTGAGTATCTTGGGACAGATTAGTGCATCTGAGCCATGCCAACCTACGGAAAGCTACAGAAGTGGCTATGACCCTGGAGGAAACATCATTAACATCAACAGCAGTATGAAATTGAACTTTAGAGGCTTCAATGCCATCAACAGCCACCTGTTCCAACTCACTAGCCAGCTGGCCATGGGCCTGCTTGGCTAACTACAACTCTGTGTCCCACCTAGATTTCAGATATCTAGCCACATAAGCCATATAATTTGCCTGCCTGAGTCCCAAAGAAGCTGCCATATACTGTTTCTTAGCCATGGCATCAATCTTCCTAGAATCCTTGTCAGGAGGATGTGAGGCCAGAGGAATATTAGCCTTGTCACAGGCTGCAGCTTGTACCACACCTACATGACTACACTGCTCAATAAGGAAGTCTGTATCCGAGCCTGACAAAGTATACCTTCTGTCCATTTTTTATCTACAGGAGGGACAGAATGAGGATTTTTAAAATCTTTGTTGTTTGCTTCCTAAATGACTTATGCAAAGGAATAGACAACCTCCTAGACTCTGGAATATCCATCATTTCCACATAATCAGGCTCCTCTTGCTCATCCACAGCCTCCTCTAAAGGAAGCTGGAGGGTTTCTGCAACCTTTTGTAAAAATAAAGAAAGAAGGGACTCAGACAGAATAGGGGAGATTCTAAAGGTCTGTCTGGAGAAATGCCCGGTTCAATGGGCACGCCAGACCCTCCCAGCCACACATATATTGATCAAATTCCTCCTCCCCTCCTGTGGTTCATAAAAATCCTCAACTTCAAAATCCTGAACCACTGGGACTGAGCAGACCAACCTTTACCAACTGTTGGTGGTTCTACAGATCCCTGAGACAGTGACTGGACAATCTGATGGCTTTAGCTATCTCTGCAGCAGTTGGAGACACAATTCTGGACTCCAAACCTCCTGATTTCTTTGTCTTTTACTTGGGACTGGTTCCTCTGAACCAGTCTTCCTTTGCCGAGAAGTAGCTGCCCTGGTCGAGGGCACTCCTCTGGTCCAGTGGGTACTGAACCGGGCTGGCCATCCGGGTCAGCGGACTTTTTGGCCTCTCGCTCCTGAGCCGGCCCAATCTCTTCTCCAGGGTGGCTGCAGGGAAATTTTTACACACCTGGCAGTCTGACGGGGAGGTGGTCAGCCCCAGACAATAGACACAAGTGGTGTGGGTCAGCCTTGGCAAAAAGCGTCCCCACAGACATCACAGTGTTGAAACCCTGTGGGCGGGTTTTCTTTTGGGTTTCTCAGCATATTCCAGCCTAACCAAAAACTTGCCCTTTTGATGGCAGTGCCAGGCAAAGACACCCTTAGCGGTTCCTAACACGTGTCACGGTATTTGAAAAAACCGTAATAATTTCGGTTTTTTTAGAACCGATAAGAACCGGGAACTGCACTCTAAAACCCACAGTACAGTTTTAAAAGGCAGAAAAAACCAAGCGATCAGTTCAAAACCGAACCGATAATTAATTTTCCACACAGACTTGAATTTTTGTACTTACGGTTACCAGATAGAGCTTTAGAACCGAAATGCGGTAAAAATAATGACTTTTGCCGGTTCAAATGAACCGAAAACTACTCTCTTGAACGAGAATGAACCGAGCTGAAGGAGCTGATCTCCGGAGCGACTGTTCAGTGAAGCGGAGTAAAGAATCTGACAGTTTCATTTGAAACTGCCAGATAGAGCTTTGGGCACAGCGCCTTCGCGCTGTAGAACTCCAGATCTTCTGGAGTTAACTCCTTCCTCTCCGGGGCAGTTCAGCTGCAGTGGCTGACTGCTATTGTTATAATATAGCAAGACTTCATGGTGTTTGAACTTGTAAAGAGATCCTTCTGCTCTGAAGTGGAGAAACTGCTGATGAGACTGATGGATTGGGACGTGAAAGAACGTGTCTTGGAGATCTAGAGAACAGAACCACATGCCTAGTTCCAAGGATGGAATGACCTGAGCCAGAGTGACCATCGTGAAGGTACGCGGCCTTAGGAACTTGTTCAGGTCGTGTAGGTTGATAATGGGGCACCCCCCCGTCTGCTTTGGGACCAGGAAGTACCTGGACACAAACCCTGGGTCTGGAGGAGGATCCACCACCTGCTGATCACCTCCTTCTGGAGGAGCAGGGAAATGTAAACTCGAGCCGACAGAGGGGCTGCGAGCCGCTGCCCCCCGTGGGGCGATGGCTCGATGGGGAGGGGACTGCTTGAACTCCAGAGGCAGACCCCTGCAGACCACTTCTAGCAGCCAGTGGTCCGTGGTGATAGCTGACCAGGCTGAAAGGAAGTGGCGGAGGCTGGGGGCGACACTAGCATGATGCCCACCTTGTCAACAAAGACGTGTGGGGGCCAACAGATCAGAGGCAGTGATGCCTTTGCTAAGGGCCACTACCTGATCAGTTGACAGCATTGGAGCAAAAAATTAATGGGGACAAACTACCAGCCGTACCAGGACCAGCATTATCCCAGGCTAGAACCTGCTGCAGAAGGCTGAAGAGCAGTCTGAGTAACCTGAGCCTCCGATACAGAAAAAGATTGTGAATGTGGCAACCTCACAGGCCACAATGGCAATAAAGATCTCTTCCAGGGAAGCTCATTTTTATGATCTTTATGCTTGTGGCTCTTCCCCAAGAATTTATTTTCTCTGCCCTTTGCCGTGGGGTTGGCTGTGAGCCAGACAACACATTCTTCTCTCGTGGCTGTTTCTCCATCGCTGCGAGGGCCTTTTACAAGACAAAATTATCAAGGGCCCCTTGCCACCACCTGGCAGCAGAGTTCAACCAGTGGCAAATGTTAGAGGCCTGGACGTCGTAGTCGAGGCCTAGGCAGCAAACACAGACAGTGGGCATGTCTCCTTGAAAATACAATCTCCACAGTCACAGAAACAAAATAATTTTGAAGATCACTTTGGTGGCATAGAAAAAGCTGGATGACCATTTTAAAGGGATTTTTCAATATAAAAGAGCTACTCGCATGATGTGGTAGATGCCCTCCACAACCTCTTTCTAGCCAGGTAGCAAGAAATTTCTTAACCGTATGTGTTTTATAATCCACTCGTACATTTATTTTTTCACCGGCTGCCCAATGCATTCTTAGAGCCCCCAATCCTGTTGATACGCCCCCCCCGCTCAAGCACATAATGATGTGAGAGCACGGGGGCGCGCACCATTGAAATGATTGGGGCTGGATTTCTCATTCATTTTTAAGATCAAGAATGGCCACTTACAGATTAATGAAGGACACCGCTCGACTAACAAGGGCGCTCCCTGGTCTCACGTCATTACGTGCTTTAGCGCGGGGGCGTGTCAACAGGACAGGGGCTCTGAAGATGCATCGGGCAGTCAATGAAAATAAAAAATTACTCACCTTAGTAATTGTGTTTCTTCTAATGGAGTCTTGCTGTATTCTAACATATGCACAGTTAGCCCCGGAGAGGAAAGAGTTCACTCTATGCCAGAGCACAGAACGTTGGGCTCGAGCTCGAGTCAAACCTCCGTCTGCAGCACTTCAAAGTGCAACCGTCAGATTCTTACAAGCCAATACTAACTACACCTCCTAATTGGAAATTGGAAATAAAATAGCCAACAGGCAACAAATTTTTTGGGTCCCCCAAAGGCTCCAGAACCCAAAAAAATAACCAGGTAGTAGAGCAAAATATAACTACAGAAACTTAACTAAAACCCACTCCCCCTTCAAAAATGGAGGTGTGCCAAGTACACCCGTGAGGTGCAACACTGTACCTGCCAGCCCACTTCCCAAAAACAGGTTCTGCGAGGGGAGGTCAGAATACAGCAAGACTCCATTAGAAGAAACAATTACTAAGGTGAGTAGTTTTTTCTTCAAACAACATGAAGTCTTGCTGTATTCTGACATATGCAGACTACCAAGCAGTACCTCCCAGGAGAAGGGTACCGAACCTATTTTGGGAATAGGCTCTGCACTACTGCTGTACCAAACCTAGCATCACTCCTAGCCTGGATATCCAGAGAGTAATGCATGGTAAATGTATGGACTGTTTTCCAGTTGGCTGCTTTGCATATTTCTAATAAAGGCATATCTCTGGCAGCAGCTAGAGAAGCAGTTGTACCCCTAGTCAAATGAGCCCTCAGGTCTGAGAGGGGTACTTTGCCTAGCTTTTCATAGCATAATTGTATACAGGAGACAATCCACCTGGCAATACTTCTCTTCGTAGCAGGTCTACCCTTTCCCACTTCACCGTGAGAAACAACTGAGAACAGTCAAACCTAAGTGCCTTGGTATGCTCAATGTAGCAGCTAAGTGCCCTCTTAACATCCAAACTGTGTAATCTTCTTTCCCCTGAAGAAGACTGATCAGTGAAGAACATAGAAAGAGACATGGACTGGTTCAGATGAAAATCTGAAACCACCTTGGGTAAGAACCTCCTATTGGTTCTAAGGATCACCTTACCTCTATGGAATGAAATAAAATCTGGCTCCACTGACAGAGCTTGCAACGCACCAATATGCCTGGCAGACATGATAGCTACCAGGAACACAGTTTTCCAAGTCAAACACTTAAGTTCTGCTGAAGCCAATGGCTCAAAAGGGGGTTGAATAAGCTGAGCAATGCAAACATTTAAGATCCCAAGCAGGGTAGGGTCCTTAAAGGGAGGGTTGGTATGAAGCAAACCTTTAAAGAACGTACAGAAAACAGGGTGAGATGCCAGGGAGGAAGCCTTCCCCACTGACAGAAAAGCAGAGACAGCTGCTAAATGCACTTTCAGAATGACTGGCCTGAGACCTAGGCCACTGAGATGAACCATATAATCCAGAACAGTAGCCAGATCAGCAGTGTCTGGTAAGACATCCTTATTGGAGCACCAGATGCTGAATCTCTTCCATTTAGAATTATAAGTTTTTCTGGTGGCAGGTTTTCGAGAGGCTTTAAGAATATTCAGAACCCCCTGAGATAGGTGCAGTCTTGCATACTCTAACTCTTCAAAAGCCAAGCCTTGAGGTTGGGTGACTGAAGATGGGGGTATCAGATTCTCTCCTGAGGAGGTTAACAGGTTGTGCCTCTTGGGAAGAGAGAGGGGAAGATGGACTGCTAGGGACATCAATAGGGGATACCAAGGCTGTCTGGCCCAGTCTGGTACAATCAGGATCACCTTGCATGGTTGTGACCTGATCTCGACCAGGACCTTGAATAACAGGGGAAAGAGAGGAAAGGCATAAAGGAATTTCCCCTCCCCCAAATCCAGAACCAGAGCATCCAGGAGAACTGTGCTCATGACTGGAGGTCTGCAACAGAAGAGAGGAAGTTGATGAGTGTCCGGGGCTGCAAAGAAATCCATCTTTGGAGTGCCCCATCTTGAGAAGAATACTTTCAAAATGAAGGGGTCCAGGGCCCATTCGTGATGGCCCTGAGAGATCCTGCTCAGGGCATCTGCTAGCACACTGTCCTTCCCTGGAAGATGGACTGCTACCAGAGATGCCTGCAAGGCATAAATCAGAGACCAAATTTTCATGGCTTCTGTGCACAAGGCCGTAGACAGAGTACCTCCCTGCTTGTTTATGTACCACATGGTGGCGGTATTGTCTGTCCTGATCTGAACCACCTTGTTCTTTACTGAGTCCGAGAAAGCCTGGAGAGCCAGGACTACTGCCCTGAGCTCCATAAGATTGATATGAAGAAGAGACTCCTGAGGGGACCACACCCCTTGTGCTGTGAGGGCACCTAAGTGAGACCCCCAGCCCAGGAGAGAAGCATCTGTGGTTAGCACCACTGAATGAGTCTGACTGATGAATGGGACTCCTTGTCTGAGACTGTCCTGATCCAACCACCACTGGACAGCTTGGATAAGAGTCAGAATCACTGGAATCAATTTGGTTAGAGGATCTTTTTTCTGGGACCAAAAGGGCCTCAGATGAAACAATGTCCCTCATCTGAAATCTGGCTCCCTGTACCACCGCAGTGGAAGTTGCCCTGTGGCCCAGGAGCTGAAGAAAATGTCTTGCTGGTCGAGACACCAGAAGGCAGAAAGAAGCAAGGTCTGTAAGGGCCTTTGCCCTTGCCAGAGGAAGAACAGCCTTTGCTTGGACAGTATCCAGCACTATTCCAATGAAGGTCAGGAGTTGTACTGGTTCGAGAACTGATTTTGGTAGACTGAGGAGGAATCCAAGGGAAATGAGCAATTGTTGTGTCACTTGCAGGTCTGACTTGACTTGGTCTGGGGACTGCCCCATAATGAGCCAGTCATCCAGGTATGGAAAAATGGAGATGTTTTGTCTTCCGAGAAAGGCCACAACTACTGCTAGGCATTCTGTGAACACCCTTGGAGCTGATGTTAGCCCAAAGGACACTGCTCTGAACTGATAATGGTCTGAAGGCAATTCGAACCTGAGGTACTTTCTGTGGGCGCACCTGATGGGAATGTGAAAATAGGCATCCTTGAGGTCCAGGGAGACTAACCAATCCCCTGACCTCAGAGAAGGAAGAATTACTCCCAGAGTCACCATTTTGAATCTTGGCTTGACGAGGTGCTTGATTAGGTATCTTAGGGCTACGATGAGCTGCCACTCCCCTGTCTTTTTTGGGGTAAGGAAGTATCTGGAGTACAGACCCTTGCCCCTGTGTGGAGTAGGAACTCTCTCTATGGCTCCGAAAGCCAGCAGAGAGGAATCCTCTTGCTCTAGTGCAATGGTTTCAGAGATGTTTGCAGGTGGAAAAGATCTGACCCTCAGTTTTGGACATTTTTCGAAGCTGAGGGCCAGTTCCTGGCTTACTACCTTCAGGACCCACTTGTCTTAGGTAAACTTCCAGGCCTGGAAGTGGTCAGCCAGCCTGCCTCCTACTGGAATAGAGGCGTCAACCTGGGATGACACATCAGGGTGTCTGCTTGGCAGGAGCCTTAGACTGGGAGGAGGATGCAGCCCTGCTCATCCCCCTTCTGCCTCTCCCTCTGAAGAACCCCCTGAGGAAAAGGAGAGGAGGCCTGTGTCTGGTAGAAAGGCCTGCCCCATGACTGCTGCTTCTGAGGAGTTGCCTGCCTTTCCTTGGCCTGTGCACTCCTGTAGGTGGTCCTATATTCATCCATCTTTTTCATGTAATTCTCTGTCTGCTCCCCAAACAGAGAATTACCCACCTCAGCGTAATCCATGGCCTTAGCCTGAGTGTCCTGTGAGAGGCTAGTACATCTGAGGCACGCAAATCTCCGAAGAGACATAGATGTAGCCATGACTCGTGATGACAATCATTTGAGTCCACAGCAGCATGAAACTGGATCTTAGATGCCTCAATACCACCTCCTCCAGCTCCTTGGCTAACTGGGGGGAAGCCTGTTTAGCCAGTTCCAGAACAGCATCCCATCTGGACTTCTGGTATCTGGCTGTGTAGGCCATATAGTTTGCCTGCCTGAGTCCCAAGGAGGATGCCAAGTGCTGTTTTTTTTGGCCATAGCATCCACATTCCTAGAGTCTTTATCTTGGAGGGGGTGATGCCTAAGGTATCTTAAGCCTTGTCACAGGCTGCAGCCTGCACGACCCCAACATGGCTGCATTGTTGGAACAAGAATTCCGTACCTGAGCCTGACAGCATATACCTCCTGTCCATTCTCTTGTCCACAGGAGGTAAAGAATTTGGTGTTTGGAGAATTTTGTGTGTCTGTTTCCCCAAGAGATTTATGGAGGGGAATAGACAGCTTTTTGGACTCTTGAGATGTCCATCATTTCTACAAAGTCAGGCTCCTCTTGTTCCTCAACAGCTTCAACTAGAGGGAGCTGGTGGGTCTCTGCGACTTTTCTGTAAAACAAATAGTGGGATGGGGACTCAGAAAGCCTGGGAAGGGGAAACATTAGAAGGCCTGTGTGGGGAGATGTCCAGTTCAATGGGCTCATCCAGACCTTCCACACCATCATCATCGTACCCCATCTCCCCTTCCAAATCCAGTTCATAATACTCATCCGGAAAATATTCCGGAACAAACCGAACCGAGCCCCTACCGAGAGGTGCTGGATCGGATGGAGTGATTCTACAATACTCATCGCCCTGGCTATCTCTTCAGCGGTTGGACGTTGCGGTTCTGGATCCGAACTGGATTTTCTCTTTCTTTGACGGAACCGACCCCTCAGGATTGGCTCTGCTTTTCTCCAAGGGAGTATCGCCCTGGTCAGTGGGCACTCCCTCAGGTTCGGTCGGAACTGAACCGGGCTGGCCATCCAGATTAGCAGACTTCTCGGCCTCCTTTTCCCTAAGCCTACCCAATCTCTTATTCAGGGTGGCCTTCAGAAAATTCTTGCAGATTTGGCAGTCTGAATCGAGGTGGTCAAACCCTAGACAATAAACACAGGTGGTTTGAGGGTCTGCCTTAGCAAAGGCATCCCCACACTCACTACAGTGTTGAAATCCAGTGGGCCCGTTTTTTTTCTTGGGTTTCTCAGACATAGCCATACTAACCACTTACCCATTATTAGCTTAAAAGCCAGGAAAGACCCCCTATCGGTTATCAACCATGTTACGGGTCGTTGGCAAAAAAAAAAAAAGTCTAAAATTCAGGTTTTTTGAAACCGATAGGAACCAGTACCTCACACTAAAAAATTTAAGAAATAAAACAGACTAACACATTCGGCTCCAAACCGGACCGATCCAATAGATTTTACAATTTCCACAGAAATTACACAAATAAACTAAGTCCACTACCTACAATGCTTACTGTACTGCAGACAGGGATTTGAAGCTGAAAGAAAAAATAAGCAAAAGGAAAAAATTACTCATCTTAGTAATGTTGTTTCTTCTAATGGAGTCTTGCTATATTATGACATATGCAGTGAGTCCCAACCTTCGAACTGCTCCGGAGGTGAAAGAGTTAACTTTCCATGCCAGGCATGGAACTTTGAGCTCGAGCTCGGTTGAAAACTCTGTCTGTTGTTAATCAAACTCAAACAGTCAGATCTTTACAGCAAAACTCACTAAGGTTCTGTGTGGAAGCAGTAAAACTACACTAGCCAACTGGCTACTAAATATAAGAACACATTTTCTTGGTCCCAAAACAAAGACTCAAGTCAGGGATCCAAAAATTAAAACATAACACCCAAACACCCCAAAAGGAGGGTGAAAAAATAAGGTGGGCATCTACTAAGTGCCAACACTCACTGCCCACCCACATCCCAAAGTAGAGGTTCTGAGAGGGGCAGGCGGGGGTCATAACATAGCAAGACTCCATTAGAAAACAACATTACTAAGGTGAGTAATTTTTCTTCAAACAACATGAAGTCTTGCTATATTATGATATATACAGACTATACAGCAGTACTTCCATGGAGGAGGACAGAACCTACTTGAAATAGGCTCTGAAGCACCATGTGTCAAACCGAGCATCACTCCTAGCCTGGATGTCCAGGGAGTAATGCTTGGTAAAAGTGTGAACGGTTTTCCAGGTAGCTGCTTGACATACAGTATCTCTAGGATAGGGATGTCCCTGGCAGCAGCCAGAGACGCAACTGTACCTCTGGTAGAGTGAGCCCTCAGGCCTGAGGGAGGAACCTTACCCAGTTTTTCATAGCAAAATTGGATACAAGAAACAATCCACCTGGCAATGGATCTTTTAGTGGCAGGTTTCCCTTTACCAACCTCACCATAAGTGAGGAACAGTTGGAGGAAGTCAAACCTGTGACCCTTGGTACGTTCTATGTAGTAACTAAGGGCTCTTTTGACATCTAAACTGTGCAGTCTCCTCTCGCCAGAGGAGGAATGGTCAGTGAAGTACACAGGGAGAGACACAGATTGATTAAGGTGGAAATCTGAAACCACCTTAGGCAAGAACCTTCTGTTAGTCCTGAGGACCACCTTATCTCTATGAAAGGAGATAAAATCAGGTTCCACTGACAGTGCTTGTAATTCACTTGTGTGCCTGGCAGAAGTGATGGCTACCAAAAACAGTTTTCCAAGTCAAGTACTTAAGCTCTGCTGAAGACAAGGGCTCAAAAGGGGATTGCATAAGCTGAGCAATGCAAATATTAAGATCCCAGGCAGGGGCAGGGTCCCTGAATGGAGGGTTGGTGAGAAGCAACCTTGAAAACTAGAGAATACAGGATGAGCAGAAAGAGAAGAGGGTTTACCTGCTGATAAGAAAGCAGACACGGCTGCCAGGTGCACTTTTAGGGTAGCTGGCCTCAGCCCCAAAGTATTCAAATGCACCACATAATCCAGGACTGTGGGTAAGTCAGCAGATTCTGGGGAAATATGCTTGCCAGAGCACCAAATGGAAAATCTCTTCCATTTGGAATTATAAGTAGCCCTGGTGGATTGCTTCCTAGAAGCCTTCAATATATCCAATACACCCTGGGAGAGATGTAGTTCAGCAACCTCTTAACTCTTCAAGAGCCAGGCCTTGAGATTGAGAGATTTGAGATTCGGGTACCAAACCCTCCCCTGAGCACAGGTTAACAGGTTGTGATTCCTGGGAAGATGCAGGAGAAGGTGGACTGCTAAGTACATAAGGAGTGGGTACCAGGGCTGTCTGGCCCAATCTGGAGCAATCAGGATCATCTTGCAGGGTTGAGATCTGATTTTGACTAGCACCTTGAACAGAAGAGGGAAGGGGAAAGCATAGAGAAACTTCCTTCCCAACTGAGAAGGAAGGCATCCAGAGGGACTGAGCCCAACACTGGGGCCTGCAGCAAAAAGGGAAGTTGGTGATTGTCTGGGGCTGCAAAAGATCAATCTGCAGGTGCCCCATCTGGCAAATACTACCTCAATACTAGGGATCCAGTGACCATTCGTGATGGCCCAGGAAATCCTGCTAGAGCATCTGCCAAGACATTGTCTTTGCCTGGGAGGTGAACTGCCGTGAGGAGGAGGTGTTCAGGAATCGCAGAGACCACAACTTCATTGCTTGGTGCACAAGGCCGTGAACCCGAGTGCCTCCTTGCTTGTTGATGTACCACATTGTAGTGGTGTTGTCTGTTCTGATCTGTACAACTTTGTTCTGAACAGAGGTGGAAAAACTTGAAGTGCTAGAAAACTGCTCTGAGTTCCAACAGATTGATGTGGAGCAGAGATTCCTGGGGACCACAATCCCTGGGTAGTGAGATCGCCCATGTGAGCTCCCCACCCCAAGAGGAGATGCATCTGTAGTAAGGATTAGGGAGTGAGACTGAGGGGTGAGGGACCCCCGTCTCAGATTGCTCTGGTCCTGCCACCACTGAAGGGCTTGGATCAGGTTGAGTCACTGGGATCAATTTGGTTAGAGGGTCTCCTTTGAGACCAAAAGGCTCTCAAATGGAACTGGATGTCCCTCATCTGAAATCTTGCTCCCTGCACAACTGCTGTAGAAGCAGCCATGTGCCCCAGGAGCTGCAGAAAATGCCTTGCTGGTCGAGAGACCTGCAGGGTGAAAGAGGAGGCCAGAGAGACCAAGGTCCTTGCTCTTTCCAGAGGAAGGAAGGCTCTGGCCTCTTTTGTGTTCAGTTCTGCACCTATGAAGGTGAGAAGCTGGACAGGCTCTAGAACTGACTTTGGAAGATTGAGAAGGAAACCTGGAGATGTGAGCAGTTGCTGAGTTACCTGAAGGTGTAGTTTTACTTGTTCTGGAGACTGGCCTACTATGAGCCAGTCGTCCAGGTAAGGAAAAATGGCAATCTTTTGCCTTCTTAAGTGGGCAACTGCTACTGCCAGGCATTTTGTGAATACCCTCAGGGCAGAGATGAGGCCAAAGGGCATTGCTCTGAACTGGTAATGGCCTGAGGGCAGTTCGAATCTGAGGTACTTTCGATGGGAGCTTCTGATAAGAACATGGAAGTAGGCATCCTTGAGGTCCAGGGATGCTAGCCAGTCCCCTGGCCTTAGAGAGTGTAAAATAATTCCCAGAGTCACCATTTTGAATTTTGGTTTTAAAAGGTGCTTGTTTAGGTATCTGAGATCCAGGATGGGCCGCCATTCTCCTGTCTTTTTGGGGTAAGGAAGTACCTGGAGTATAACCCTTTGCCCTGGTGTAGGGGTGGAACCCTTTCCACTGCTCTGAGAGCCAGGAGGGTAGAAACTTCTGTTTCTAGGGCAAGTGCCTCTGATGGATTTGCAGGTGGAAAGGACCTGGCTCTCATCTCTGGAAATTTTTTGAAGCTGAGAACCAGTTGCTGGCTTACTACTTCCAGGACCCACTTGTCTGATGTTAGAGACTTCCAGTCCTGGACAAAGTAAGCCAGCCTGCCCCCTACAGGTAGAGGAGAATCGGCCCTGGCTACCCCATCAGGGTGCCTGCTTGGCAGGGGCTTTGGGCTGAGGGGTGGAAGCAGGCTTGCTTGCACCCCGTCTGCCTCTCCCTCTAAAGAACCCCCTCTGGGCATAAGCAGAAGAGGAGGCCTGGGCTTGGTAAAAAGGCCTATGAAAAGGCCTGCCCCGGGATGCTGCCTTTGAGGAGTGGCCTGCCTTTCCTTGGCCTGTGCACTCCTATATTCATCCATTTGCTTCATGTAATTCTCTGTCTGCTCCCCAAACAGAGAATTGCCACAACAGGAAAATCCATGGCCTTAGACTGGGTATCCTGTGACAAGGTAGTACATCTGAGCCAAGCCATTCTCCAAAGTGCCACAGATGTAGCCATGACCCTTGATGACACATCATTAGAGTCTACTGCAGCATGAAATTGCACCTTGGATACCTCAATACCATCCGCGGCCACCTGTTCCAGCTCCCTGGCAAGCTGGTCAGGGACCTGTTTTGCTAGAGCCAGCACAGTATCCCACCTGGATTTCTGGTACCTAGCAGCATAAGCCATATAATTTGCCTGCCTGAGTCCCAAAGATGCCGCCATGTACTGTTTCTTTGCCATGGCATCAACCCTCCTGGAGTCCTTTTCAGGGGGGTGCGAAGCTAGAGGAATATTTGCCTTGTCACAGGCTGCAGCCTGCACTACCCCCACATAGCTGCATTGCTGTGTGAGGAACTCCGTATCAGAACCTGATAATGTATACCTCTTGTCCATCCTTTTATCAACAGGAGGTATAGTGTGAGGAGTTTTTAGAATTTTTACTGTCTGTTTCCGAAAAGATTTATGCAAAGGATTAGACAGTCTCCTAGACTCTGGAATATCCATCATTTTCTACATAATCAGGCTCCTCTTGGTCATCAACAGCTTCCTCAACAGGGAGCTGAAGAGTTTCAACAACTTTTTATAGAACATAAAATGAGAAGGGACTCAGAGAGCCTGGGAGGAGAAACCCTGACGGTCTGTCTGGAGAGATGTCGGTTCAATGGGCACATCAGACTTTCAAACCACATTCACTCTCCTCATACTCCTCTTCCCTTCCTCCGGTTCATAAAATCCTCAAAATCATAATCTTGAACCGGTGGAACCGCTTGAACCAGCGCTTCCCTGATGGTGTCGGTTCGGTTGGAACCGGGAAAGTGACTGGACAATTTGAATTGTTTTAGCTATTTCCTCAGCGGTTGGAGAGAGAACTTTTGGCACCACCAGCTGACTTTCTAGTCCTTTTAGTTGGAACGGCTCCTCAGAGCTGGCTCTTCGTTGCAGGAAGTATTGCCTGGTCAGAGGGCACTTCCCTCAGTTGGGTTGGAACCCGAACCCGGGCTGGCCATCGGTCGGCGGACTTTTGGCCTCCCTTTCCTGAGCCTACCAACTCTCTTTTCTATGGTGGCAGCAGGAAATTCTTACAAATCTGGCAGTCTGCACTGAGCTGGTCAGACCCCAGACAATACACACAGGTGGTGTGTGGGTCAGCCTTAGCAAAGGCTTCCCCACAAACACTACAGTGCTGAAACCCAGTGGGCCCGGTTTTTCTTTTGGGTTTCTCAGACATAGTGCCAGCCTAACCAAACTTGCCCATTTATGGCAATCCGCCAAGCAAGACTCTTATCGGTTCCCAACCGTGTCACGGGTCGTGGAAAAAAACGTAATGAAATCCGTTTTTTTTAGAACCGATAAGAACCGCACTCTAAATAAGGACTAGTAATTTTTGAAAACAACCTGATCGGTTCAAACCGAACCGAAAAGCGTTTACAAGTTCCACACAGAACAATTATAAATGTAAGCCTATTACTTACAGTACCACAGACAGAGCTTGAACCGACCGGTTGCGGTTTAATTTCGGTCAAAAAAACGATAAAATAATACTTTAACCGACCAAACGAACCGAGCAGAAGGAGAAATCTCCGGAGCGACTGTTCAGTGAGGCGGAGTAAAGAATCTGACAGTTTGAGTTTGATTAACAACAGACTGAGTTTTCAACCGAGCTCGCGCTCAAAGTTCCATGCCTGGCATGGAAAGTTAACTCTTTCACCTCCAGAGCAGTTCGAAGGTTGGGACTCACTGCATATGTCATAATATAGCAAGACTTCATGTTGTTTGAAACAGTATTTAAACCAATTGACTTTACCGAACCGAGCAAGTGAAAGAGAAATCACCGGAGCGACTGTTCAGTTAGGCGGAGTAAAGAATCTGATGGTCACACTTTGAAGTGGTGCAGACAGAGGTTTGAACCGAGCTCAAGCCCAACGTTCTACGCTCTGGCACAGAGTTAACTCTTTCCTCTCTGGGGCAGTTCAAGTGCTGGGCTTAACTGTATATGTCAGAATACAGCAAGACTTCATGTTGTTTGAAAAGAAATTGACGAGTGGATTACAAAACATATACACTTTAGAAATTTTTTGCAACCTAGCTAGAAAGACTGTTGCGGAGGGCAGCTACCATCGGGTAAGTCGGAAATGAACTTTAATTAAAAAAGGAAAATAAACTGGCTTAGTGCTTTCCACTGGCTGGTCCGATGAGCGTAACTGATGGCAGGAAAAGAACTGAAGAGAGAAGGGGCTGCCGACGTCTTAAAAGAAGAGTCACATGTGACGTCGTCGTGGGTGGCCCTTGGTGGACTGCTGGCAAAAGTTTCTATGGGGTCCTAATACTGACTCAGTATAGTTCCAAATGTGTGACCTGATGAAAGAGAGATAGTCGAAGATCTTTTGACTCAAAGTTCTACTTTAACCATTAAACATGGATATAGAGTTTCTTTTTATATTTTACAATTTTTGGCTCAGAAAACATATTGCGTTGTAGCTAATTTCCAAGTGTGACTTAGTAGCACAAGGAGATTAAGTGTTTAGCAGAGGGTCACACAGTATTTAAGTGGCAGTTGCGGGAATCAAACCCACGTCTGTTGAGTCAGTTTCACAGCTCAATGTTCTAATGTCTAGGCACTACTACTTCCCTAAAACTTTGTCCAGACAGCAATGGCTGGTGTTGTTTCTAAAACAGACCTCTGGAGAAAAACAAGAGAGGCACTATGTGCCGTCAAGTAATTCCAAACTTGTAGAAAAACTAAAATCAGACAACTATCTGAATCACTTTGCACATCACTATACCCTACTGTAATATCTTGTCCTCAGAATTTATTTAACCAAGATCTATTATCACAGGGCTTTATTATAAATCTTGGTAAAACAAACAAAGAAACAAGCTATATAGTAAGAAAATATTTAGCAGACAAAAGGATGGTAGATGAAACTGCAGCACAAAAGCAGGACAGTCCTGAAATTCAATAAGAATATAAATCTACCTACACAGAGACAGAGTACTATAGAAGTTATGTCTATCACAGCAGCAGAAAATAAACAGGGTGGGAAAGCAAGTCTGCTTCCCACAAAAGCAGTAGCTCTGCACTTTTGAATTTGTTTACAAATTTCACTTTTCATTTTGTAATATGTAAAATAAACATTGATTTGCCATAACAATGCAAATACAGTTACTTTTTTCCCACCCTGGTAGAGAATAACATGAATTTAGAAGCACAGTGGAGTGAAAAACAAACAAGAGAAGAGAGAAAAAGCAGCAGAGAAAGACAGAAAAGGTGAATATAGAGCTACAGAAGTGTTTATTGAGCATGCTACAGAGGCAAGCAGAATACACACACAATGAAATTAACGACCGGCAAACCTCCCAACTTTGTTAGAAAATTAATTTTTAATTGTGCCGCTTCCAAACTATACTGATTTTTTTTACATTTCTAAAGATGTAAAAACTCAACTAATATAGAAAATATACATGACAATTTTCTACATAGACAACAGAATCTATGAATCTTTAAACTAAGTACATCAATCTCAAAAAAAATCTTGGTCAACTGATCAAGTCAGCAGTTCTTTTCTACACAAGAACCATCCTTGGATTTGACATGTAGATTCTGAGCCATGTTTATTATAAAGTTTGACTTTTGTTTTCAAATACAAAATATCTTGAATTGATTTATTAAAACTGAATATTACAATGCAAGGTAAATTAAGACTAAAGGCACATAAACTTTGGTCCCACCTGGTTGTCAGCTTTAAAAAACTGCCTTGAATTATTATTGCTGCAAATACTTTTGCAGCACGCTTCCACTAACTTTCTAAAACATGCACTGGTTCCTGAACTAGCTAGACCAGTCTCACATGCTCAGAAGTCCGCAACCATGTTTCAAATCATAATTACAAACAAAAGATGGCAAAATATATATTGTATATATTTAAACGCACATAAGCCATATCAACTCCAAAAAACATCTACAAAAAATACTCAGCCACAAGCAAGACAGTACTTAGTGCCGACACTGATATAATACATCCCAACAAGAGTGTGTACAAAAAGGTTAAGATTCGATTCCACCAGGTTTTTCACATAGGTATAGGAAGGGTATCTGGGGAGGGAGGGGTCACTCACTGAAATGTGCTTTGTAAGAAACAGGAGGAAATGCTCTCATTTGACCTGATCCCTACATTCAAAACTGATTTTTTTTTATACCAGTACATGGGACACAGCCAACAAACCCTAAAATGAGAACCTAAGTATTTATAACCAAAAAAATATTGTTCCTATTTATGTGCTCATATGCGACATCTACCTGCATCTGAAGGTGAACGTGTAGAATAAAAATGCAATACAATATTTTTTCAAGAAAAATGCAACATGCTAGTGAATAAATGAAGAAAAAAAAAAAAAACTTAACCTTTTTACACACCCCAGCCCACAAATTGGTTACATCCCCAGAAACAATGTGCCCCAAAATGTCCAAACTTGTTTTCAACATTTAATGCAACTGTGCTGATGCCAACTCCCTTTTAAGGCACGAATGTCAACTAATTTGAATAATAAGAAACAAGGGATTACATTTACACTCTTGTATAAACATAAATGAAAACTATTAATGTCTTGCCTAAATAATGGGTGAAAAGATATAGCTACTGCTGCTTCATGTGAATGTTTACATTTCATTACAACATAATGGAATGATAAAAAAACATAATTCATACTCTGGTCCCAACTATCTTAAACAGTCAATACATTTGTATTTGTCACACTGAACAGTGAAACCAAGTTTCCACCATCTTTTTTAGAATTTAAATAGTCGATTTGGAGAAGGAAACCCTCAGGTGGTGGTTTTCTCCGAGGTTATAATTGTGAAGATCAATCAAGGCCTGGATTGCTTCCTCTACTGATCCCATCTGAAGAAGTGCCATTTTGTGATCTCTTCTGAAACAAATTATAGCATTAATAAACAACGAAACAAGCTGCAATAACTCATACAATACAGGTAAACTTCACCAAAGGGGATCACAACTGGTATTCAAAAACAAATCTGCAATGCGGCAACAGTGGTCAGCACATTTGGTTTTTAGCAAAGATATATACTACGAAAGTTCAGCATTCATTTAATTTCAACAGAAATAAATATATCCAAAGAAGTGCGCTACTATTCCACCGCACATTCATCAACAGCCTGCCTAAGGGATATCAAGACTGAAAAAGTCAAATGTCAAAAGGGGATCTAGTGCACTAACTGCAACAAAGGGAAGTGCACTGGATCAAATTTCTGAACATTATTCAGTTATATGGACTGAATAAAGAACTTCTGCCGAAATTTATTTCTACGAAATGCTAAAGAAATTGAAAAATAAAAAGAGCAGGCATTCCACACAATGTCTTTAGTAAACCGCTCTGCTACAATTCCTTTAGTAGGACAAGAAAAATGTTATGATGTAACCTAGCTTGCTGCTATACAATTTAGAGAAGAGCAGCTACAAACATGGATACTGCTGAAAAAAAATTTCTATCACACTTACCATTCTTCTCCCATTAGTGCCAAGGTTTTTACTAGACTAGTCATTTACTGTTGGGTGATACAAGCTCACGCACATGGGGCCAACACATTCAGAAGCTATGGTATCTAGCTCGAGTTTCACAGGGGTCGATCCTTGGTCCCACCCTTTTCTCCATTTTCATAAATAACCTCCCATCTGTCTGCCCTACTTCCCATGTTCAAATGTATGCCGATGACTAGGTGATCTTCGTATCCGGCCCCTCCCTAGCCCAAATCGAACTCGTCCTCCAGTCTGATTTCGAGAACATGCGGCATTGGCTTGACGCAAAATCGCTCAAATGCAGTACCAAAAAAAAAAACCAGTTAAAATGGCTTTCGTTTCCATCCAAAAGCTGGCCAAATCGTCCTCCCCTCCCTCCTTCTATGCCATAGATGGTTCCAAAATCTTACAAGCTGATTGCTACAAGTGCCTGGGAGTATGGCGTGACCTCAAACTGGACTTCTCCCTACACCTTGACTACATTCATGAAGTACAGTTACATAAGAACTTAACCGTAACAGTAGATCTTCGAGAGGCGCCCTTGCAGCAGGTAATACCAACAGGACCGAGTCCCAAGCAGTACCCAACGATAAGCCCAGGACAGATGGGAGGAGGATAAACTGATGACTGACAACTTATAAGTTGGAGCTTAGAAGAGGAGACCCTGAAGGACTGCAAGTCCGAAGCCTGCTCTCCTCCTAGAGGCAATGTCCAGACTGTAGTGTCTGATGAAAATATGGACAGAACTCCAGGTAGCGGCAGCACAAAGGTCTGTCGAGGATACATTCCACAGAGAGGCAAACGAAGCTGCCACAGCTCTGGTAGAGTGGCCCTTCACCGATCCCGGTAAAGGTTTATTGTGGTGCCGATAGCAAAAGGTGATGCAATGTACCAACCATCTGGTCAGTGTTTTGCTTGGTGACAGGAGCCCCTGTCTTCCAATAAGCAAACGAAACAAACAGCTGTTCCGTCTGCCGAATGGAACTAATTCTGTCGAGATAATACCTGAAGAGCCTATGTACATCCAGAGTATGCAACAGAGCCTCCCCTTTATTTGAGTACTCTGGATAATAGACCGGAAGCTGGATGTCCCGGTTCTAGGTAAGTCTGGACACCACCTTCGGTAAAAAAAAAAAAAAAATGGAAATGACATACCTACCGTAATTCTTGATCTTCTTGGCCTGAGATGGAGCCACGAGGAAGTGGCACAGCGAGCCCGGAGCGTGCAGTAATGACTATATCGGCGTTGACCCTCCAACCGCCTCACTACCCCCCCAAGGAGGTGCAGCATAACTAACCTAGAAAGGACTAACCTAAAAATCAGACATAAGATAGTCCGAATGACCTATGTAAGAAGGGTCAACAAATAAGTCGTCACAGCTCAGCCATTGAGGGAGTGAAGATCATAAACAAGAGAAGTGAGCTCAGGGGATGGCGGGTGGGCGTGTGAATGAGTGGTGGAGACTTCGTCCAAGAATATCAAGAATTACGGTAGGTACGTAATTTCCATATCTTCCTGGACATAAAGTCTCCACCACTCATTTACACTAATGGGAGAGTACAGAGCTGAATAATCCCCCGAGACGGGAAGCAGGAGATAAAGAGCGTACATGCTTAGGACAGAAGTCTGCCAAGAATGGTCCTGCCAAACGACAGATGTCGTCTGGCAAGGACATCCAAGGCGTAGTGCTTAACGAATGTATGCACGGAGCTCCAGGTAGCCGCACTGCACATATCTGCAATGGGCATGTTACGGATTTCTGTCAGAGATGCTGTGACTGCTCTGGTAGAGTGAGCGTACACTCTGCCTTCCAGCTTGAACTGTGCCATGGAATGGCAGTAGTGAAGGTATGCTACCAGCCACGCTGAAATGCACATGATAGCAACAGGTTGAACCAGCCGGGTCTCGCTGAAGGGAACAAACAGTTGTCGAGCCTTGCGAATTTCCTTCGTTCTATCTAGATAGAACTGCAATGCTCTCTTAACATCCAGTGAATGAAGGGTACGCTCCTCTTCATTCTGGAAGTTTGCAAATTAGGTAGGAAGGACTAAAGGTTGCTTTCGATGGAATTCTGAGACAACCTTAGGGAGAAACTTAGGATGAGTCCTAAATGTGACACTTAGCCAGCTGGTTATGATTGTTCTATGATTTTGTAATATAAAAATGTAGTGTGTGATTGTCTCCATAAAACAGCTGGGCTATGGGTGCTCCCCCCCCCCCCCAGGTTTCAGTTAAAATGGCAAGATATCTATTAAACAGCAGATCTCTGTAATGTGATTAACTTCCAAGACATTGCATTTTATGGCCTGTGGCTGCTCTGCCAAAGGATGGAGATCATAAACATTTTATGACGTCTTAGAGGAAGAAAACATGTTATATCACTACGGTGCTAAAAAGTTATTAAATCCTTTGATCCTTGGAAAAGCAGGAAACCACACAAGATCAAAGGAAAGGCTTGATTAAAGAGTCATATCGAGAAATGAGTTTTTGCTGATGTCACCTTATTTAATATACCTCCTGATAGGACATCCTATTTGTATAATTTTTATATTCTAAAAGGAGGAGCTAGATGGCATCACAGAAGGGGTGGAGACATAGTTTAAACTGTATTCTGTATTCCACTGACACTTTTGTTTTTGGACTCTGTAGAAAACAAGATCTCAGATCTAACTAAAGGCACTTGTAGATGTAATACATTAGATAGAAAAAGTCTAATTGTATTGTGGTAGGAGTTTTAGTTTGTACTTTTCCTTGTTTTCTTTCAAGTGATTGTATGCTTTGTGATATAGTGTTCTGTGTTTATATTTTACATATTTGTATCCATTTTTAAGTAAACCTCTTATTTAAAAGAATGCCTGGTGTGTCTTCAAAGTTCTTTCTTTTACAAGTGATGTATAGACCGTTAAGACTGACAAACTGTTTAAAGCTTGATGGTGTACTAAACTGGGAAAAGGTAAGAATATACCCAAGGTCTTTTACAGATTTTTAAGGGTTCATTTTGGATACCTGGTTAGGTGCCCTTAGGTGAAAGATACCTGGCATCCCCCCCAAAGAGCAGATTATCTGAGCCTGTACATTTGGGTACGCTAGCATAAGGTTCACAGTTTTAATCCCCCCTAGAACTTGAGACCAAAGGTGATTCGGACCCATAAGCAGACGGGAGGGTTACCCTGTTCTGTTACCTGTTCACAATACTGCGCTCGGAGGTTGGCACTGTGGGAGCAGAGGACCTGACCTGCTGAGTGGGTCTGCGACAGACTGGTTGGCAGCGGTGCGGATACATTTGGTAACACAAGCTTTAAATTGTTCAGTGTGTCAGCTTGATACTGTACAGCTCACTTGCAAAAAAAAAAAAAAAAGCAGGGATTTATTTTTAAAAAAGGAAACAGAACTATATAATTTTGCTTACAGTCTACTTCCTACCCGTTTTATTTTATTTTTCTAAACTGCAAGTTACAGTAGCCATAGTTAGGGAAGAAGATGGCTTCCACTACAGCGGGCACATGGTAGACTACTTGAGGCGAATGTGCCAGGACAGAGGAGTCCTGTATGAGGGGAGAGCCACCAAGCCAAACCTCATGGATGCCCTGATGGCAGCAGATGCCCAGAGCATCAAGTCACAGACTGTGACTGTAAAAGACCAAACCTTGAACTTGGAGGGGCCAGCGGCCAGTGCAGTGTCCAGATCCGGTGAGGATGACAGCAGGGCCAGTTCCAGCGAAGGGCCACAGCAGCAGGGGATGGTCATGAGCATTCTGGAGCCAGAAGCAATCAGGCTTCAGATTGAGTTACGAAGAGTGGAGCTGGAGTTCCAAGAGATGAGGGAGCGAGAACAGCGAGAGGCTGACTGGGAACAGCGGGAGGCTGACCATGAAGAGACTGAGTGACAGCGAGCTGCATAGGAGAAGAGGGAGTGAGAACAGCAAGCTGCAGAGGAGAAGAGGGAGTGTGAACAGCGAGAGGCGGACCATGAGCGTCAGAGGCGACATGAACTGGAGAAGCTACAACTCCAACCACCAGCACCAGAGCAGGTAAGTGGCTTGGGTTTAACTGGAACTACAGGACTGGGTTATAAACCGAATTCCAAATTGACAGCAGAATTCAAAGAGGGAGAGGATATGGATGCCGTTTTAAAATTCCTTTGAAAAAGTTTGTATTCAGGCTAAAATTCCTAGAGGGTCCCGAAGCTTCCAGCTATCCCCTCTACTTAACGGGAAAGCTGAGGATGCATTGGGTCACATGGACAATGAGGACAGTAATGATTACAGCAAACTTAAAGCTGCACTGTTAAAGTCTGATTTAACTGCTGAAGCATACAGAGCTAAATTCTGTATGCACAAGAGAAGCCCTGACATGAGCTATGAGGAGCTAGCCATGAAACAACGTCAGTTTTTAAAATGTTGGTGGGAGGGAATTGAAACAAACTCTGTAGATAAAACTGAAAATGCTATTTTGTTATAACAATTTTTTGGGGCATGCCTTGCAGAGCTGGAAATCTGGCTGGAGGACTAAGATCCCAAAACAGTGCAAGAGGCTGCTGAACTCTTGGAGCACTATGCCAAGAGCAGACCTGCTCTGACAGCGAATGGGGCGTGTGTGGCAGTGTAGAAAGGGAAAAGCACGCCTTCAAGGCAGCTAAAACCCTCACTGCCTCCACCGAAACCAGTTAGCTCCAGGTTTCAAAGAAAAGAGTTCTCTGAGAAAAGAAATGAATGTTGGTTTTGTAAAGAAACTGTGCATATTGCCAGGCAGTGTCCCAAAAGGGCAAGCAATACGCAACGGGGGCTAGGAAAGAAGTGGGTTGTTTGTGTGGCCTTAGAAGCACGCCTGTGAACATGAGGGAACACGTGCACCCAGTCACGGTGAATGGTGTACCGACACAAGGGTTAAGGGACACAGGGGCATCCCTGACATTGGTAAAAGGGGATCTGGTAAAGCCAGGTCAGCTTATACCCAATACATATGTCACTATACAAGACTTAACGGGGGAGGCGAAAACATCGCCCCTCGCTAGTGTTCTCCTAGACTGGGGTGAAACAGGGGGAACTGTGCAACAGGTGGCTGTAGCCAAAACGCTAGCAGGCTGACGTTATCCTTGGCAACAATCTCAAACAGGGGATGGTGTGTGCAGTTACCCATAGCCAAGCGGCAAGGGAAAACTGTAGTTCCCTGAACCCCACACAAGCCATTGTGGAAACCACTGGGAGGCTGGTTCCCCAGCTTGTCTCCCCTGATATGGCAACTAATGAAAAGGGGGCAGAAATTTCCCCAGTAGCAGTTAACCACACAGTTACGAAGGGTTACTCCGAAGAGGGAGGCGTGACCCACTGTCAGAGGGTTAGGGATGACAGTGATCCAGAGTTCCCTGACACTAGTGCTAGGGACCCTAGTTTAGAGACTGAAGGGGACTTGTCCCATGCTTTGGGAATGTGTAAGGAGTTTGCAGCTGCAAAGAGAAGTGACCCTAGTCTAGAGAAGCTGAGGGCTTGGGCAGACTCTAACAGTGCACAGGAAGGAGACAGTAAACACAAGGTTTACTGGGAAAATGGACTGATGTATACTCAGTATGTGCAGACAGAGGGAGGGCTGATAGGCAGGCAGCTTGTCATTCCCCAGGGGTATCGTAAGCAGTTGCTCAAGACTGCACATGATATTACCTCATCTGGGAATTAGCGGTCAGCCCAGAATTTCTACTGGACCAACTTCACCCAGCAGGTGAAGGAGTATTACAGGTCTTGTCACCAGTGCCAAGAAATAGGGAAGGCAGGTAAGAAAACCCAAGCTGCCCTAATTCCATTGCCAACAGTGGAGGAGCCATTCCAGAGGGTGGGAATGGATATTGTGGAGCCTTTAAATACCCCCAGCTCCTCCAGGAAGAGGTTCATCCTGACTGTGGTGGATTATGCCACCCGGTACCCAGAGGCAGTCGCCCTATCCTCACTGAGGACAAAGTGGCAGATGCTTACTTGGGATTTTCTCCCGTGTTGGGTTTCCGCAGGAGGTCATCACCAATCGAGGAGGTTCCTTTACGTCAGACCTGATGAAATGTCTGTGGGGGAAGTGTGGGGTGGTGCAGAGATGCAAGGCACCTTATCACCCGCAAGTCAATGGGCTTGTGGAAAGATTTGTTACCCTGAAGTCAATGCTCCAAGCGTTTACTGAACAGCATGGGAGGGACTGGGAGAAATATCTTCCCCACCTGTTTGCATACAGGGAGGTGCCCCAAGAGTCGACAGGATTTTCCCCCTTCAAACTCTTGTTGGGACGTCAGGTACGTGGGCCCCTAGACTTGATCCAGGAGAACTGGGAAGGCAAGTATGCCACTCAGGGAACTCCCATAGTGGATTATGTCCTTAGATTTAGGGAAAGGCTGAAGGAGCTTATGGGGACAGCCCAGAGCAACTGCCCAACAGAAACAAAAAGTGTGGTACGACTGCAGAGCCAGAGCTCGCTTGTACATGGTGGGTCAGGAAGTCATGGTCCTTATTCCGGTCTGGAAAGACAAGCTGCAGGCTGAGTGGGCAGGACTGTACAAAGTAGTTAGGAAGGTAAATGACGTGAACTATATCATAGAGTTACCTGATAGAAGACAGAAAAAATGTACCATGTCAACATGATGAAGCCATATGCTAACAGGACTGACAATGGTGTTTGCAGTATGCAGTACTGGGAAGGGGACGGACGAAAGAGACCCCCTTCTGGACTTGCTGGAAGAAAGCAAGCGGGAGTCCTTTGTGGAGGCAATTAAACTGTCACCCCAGCTGGCCCAGGGCAAGATCCAGGAAGTAAGGGAGGTTTTAGCAGACTTTGCCCCCGTTTAGCACCAAGCCTGGACTAACCCCCTTAGCGACGGACGATGTGGAGACAGAGACACAGACGCCCAAATGGTGAACAGCATATCGGCTGTCAGAGGCTGTCCAAAAGGACATTAGGAGGAAGGGGGAGGAAATGTTGGATTTAGGGGTAATCCAGAGATCCCACAGCCCCTGGGCCTCACCCGTAATCCTTGTGCCCAAGCCAGATGGCTCTACTCGTTTTTGTCTGTACTATCATGGACTGAATGCAGTCACAAAGTCAGATGCCCACCCGATGCCCCAGATGGACGAACTCCTAGACAAGTTGGGAGGGGTGACCTACATTACAACTAGCGACCTGACAAAGCGGTACTGGCAGGTAGAGTTAACGGAAAGAGCTAGGGAGAGGTCGACCTTCATCACTCAGATAGGTTTATTTGAATTTAAAGTAATGCCTTTCGGAATGAAGATTGCCCCGGCCACTTTCCAAAGGTTGGTGAACCAGGTGTTAAATGATGCTGAGGAGCATGCCGTGGCGTACCTGGATGACACTGCTATCTTTAGTGCCAGCTAGGAGGAACACCTGTCCCACCTCAGGGAAGTGCTGGGCAGGATACAGAGGGCCGGGGACTCACTGTCAAAGCTGAGAAGTGCCAGGTGGCCATGGGAGAAGTGGCATACCTTGAGCATGTTGTTGGCCAGGGACAGCTCGTTATAACCAAGTAAAAATAGAGGTGATCAAGGCATGGTCCAGACCAGAAATGTAGAAGCAGGTCAGGAGTTTTCTTGGGACTGCAGGGTACTATAGGAAATCTGTACCCAATTACAGTGCCCTGGCTGCTCCCCTATCTGACCTGGTAAAGAAAAAGATGTCTAAGAAAATTACATAGGAACCAGCCTGTGAAAATTCCTTTACCAGACTAAAGGAGGCACTGTGCAGTGCTCCTGTATTGACAACTCCTGACTATAGCAGACCCTTTATAGTTCAGACGGACGCCTCAGACGTGGGTATTGGGGCAGTACTGAGTCAAGACATCCAACCAAGGGAAAGATCACACGGTAGTGTACCCGAGTAAAAAGTTACTTCCCAGGGAACAGGCACACACTACTGTGGAAAGAGAGTGTCTTGCCATAGTGTGGGCCCTAAAGAAGTTAGAGCCATACTTATATGGGCAGCATTTTGTGGTACAAACTGACCACAACCCCCCGGTTTGGCTGACGCAAATGGGAAAAACTAATGGTAGACTGTTAAGATGGAGTCTTGCCTTACAAGGCTATGACATGACAATCTTACATAGGGCTGGAGCGACCAATCAGAATGCAGATGGCCTACCGCGGGTTTAGGAGGAGTGAACTGATTTGGGAAGCTCATTCCATGCAGGGGATAGAGCCCCCAAATTCAGTCTAGGTGGGGAGGACTGTGACACTTGGCCAGCTGGTTATGACTGTTCTATGATTTTGTAATATAAAAATGTAGTGTGTGACGGTCTCCATAAAACAGCTGGGCTATGCCCCCTCCCCCAAAAGGTTTCAGTTAAAATGACAGGATATATATTAAACAGCAGATCTCTAATGTGATTAACTTCCAAGACATTGCATTTATGGCCTGTGGCTGCTTTGAAGTGGAAATGAAATGGGACTTTATGAGTCTGCCAGAGGATGGAGATCATAAACATTTTATGACGTCTTAAGAGGAAGAAAACATGTTATATCACTACGGTGCTAAAAAGTTATAAAATCCTTTGATCCTTGGAACAGCAGGAAATCACACAAGATCAAAGGAAAGGCTTGATTAAAGAGTCATGTTGGGAAATGAGTTTTTGCTGATGTCACCTTATTTAATATACCTCCTGATAGGACATCCTGTTTATATAATTTTTATATTCTAAAAGGAGGTGCTAGATGGCATCACAGAAGGGGTGGAGACACAAGAGTTTAAACTGTATTCTGTATTTCAACGGACCTTTTGTTTTTGCACTCTGTAGAAACAAGATCTCAGATCTAACTAAAGGCACTTGTAGAGGTAATACATTAGATAGAAAAAGTCTAATTGTATTGTGGTAGAAGGTTAACTTTGTACTTTCCTTGTTTTCTTTTAAGTGATTGTATGCTTTGTGATATAGTGTTCTGTGTTTACATTTTACATATTTGTATCCATTTTTAAGTAGACCTCTTATTTTAAAGAGACTGCCTGGTGTTTCTTCGGAGTTCTTTCTTTTGCATGTGATATATAGACGGTCTAAAACTGTTCAAAGCTTGATGGTGTACTAAACTGGAAAAAGGTAAGAATATACCCAAGGTCAATTATAGAGTTTTAAGGGTTCATTTTGGATACCTGGTTAGGTGCCCTTAAGCAAAAGATATCTGGCATCCCCGCCGAAAAGCAGATTATCTGAGCCTGTACATTTGGGTATGCTAGCATAAGGTTCACAGTTCGAATCCCCCATAACTTGAGACCAAAGGTGATTCGGACCCACAAGCAGACAGGAGGGCTACCCTGTTCTTTTAGCTGTTCACAATACTGCACTCAGAGGTTGGTACTGAGGGAGCAGAGGGCCTGATCTGCTGAGTGGGTTTGTGACACGAAGAACGACATTGTCCTTGTGAAATACAGTGTACTTGGGGGGGGCTGTGACCAGAGCGTGTATTTCAGAAACTCTACAGGACGAAGTAATGGCCACCAAGAAGGCCATTTTCAAAGTGAGGAACTTCAACTCACAAGTGGCTAGAGGCTCGAAAGGTTTACGAGTGAGCATGTTTAGCACAATGTTAATGTCTCAGGCTGCAACTGGGTGTCTAGTAAGAGGTCCAGTATGCAGAATACCCCTAAGAAACCTCTTCACTACGGGCAACTGAGCCAGTGACACGGAAAGTACTGGCTCATGATATGCCGAAATGGCACAAAGATGAACCTTGGCTGTGGAGTACTGCAGATCTATGTTTGAGAGGTCTAAGAGATACTCCAAGACTTTATTCGGTGGGCAGGAAAAAGGGTTCTGAGAGGATTTTGTACACCAGATAGAGAAATGCTTCCATTTAGCTGTATAGGTTATTCTAGTGGCTGGCTTACGTGCAGCCAAAAGAATATCTGAAACACTGCGAGAAATATTGAACCTATTCAACTCCATCTCTTCAGGAGCCAAGCGTGAAGGTGAAGCGACCTCAGGTTGGGATGGACCACAGGACTCTGGGTCAGAAGGAGAAGCGCTTTCGGGGGGGGGTTCCCCGACAGTCTGTTGAGTAGCGGGAACCATATCTGCCGAGGCCAGATGGGGCAAATGAGAATCATTCTGCCCCGGCTCCAATTTGAGCAGCACCCTCTGAATTAGTGGAAGAGGAGGAAAAGCATAAAGAAAGCATTTTGTCCACGGCAGCCTGAACGCATCCTGACAAAAAAAGTCAGGTCCTGGATTTCTGGGGCAGAAGAAAGGCAGTTTTGCATTGAGTGGGGACACAAAAAGGTCCAGGTCTGGAGTTCCCCACTCTTTGAAGAGTGACTGAACGACGGTTAAGTTGAGAGACTACCTGTGAGGATCCGCCTCCATTCTGCTGAGATGGTCTGCCAGCTCGTTTTGTATTACTGGCAGGTAAACCGCCTGAATCAGAGCCTTGTGCTCCAGGCACCATTCCCACACTCTCACTGCTTCCCTGCATAATGGGTAAGAGTGTACGCCACCCTGTTTGTTGATGTAGTACATAACTGCCTTGTTGTCCATTTGAAGGAGAATGTTCTTGTGACAGAGTACGTCCTCCAAAGCTCGGACTGCATAGAGGACGGCTCTCATTTCCAGGACGTTTATGTGAAGTGGAGACTCACCTTGAGTCCATGTACCCTGGGTGTGGAGATTCCGGCAGTGAGCTCCCCAACCCATCAGAGACGCGCCCGTGGTAATGGAGATGTGATGATCCAGAGGGATGAAGCGATATCCTTCCAGAAGGCTGTCCTCCTGAGACCACCAGGTGAGCAACCTCTTCAGAGGTTCCATCACCTTGACGAGAAAGGACTGAGGGTGAGTGGTTGGGGACCACTGAGCACCCACCGAGAGGTTCTCATGTGAATATGAGCCAGGGGTACAGTGAACACCAAGGATACCATGAGGCCCCGCATCCGCTGCACTGAGATAGCTCGAACCGAGCTGTGTTCTCTGATGTATCGGGCCATCTGTGAGATATCACTCCTTCTGTCCTCTGGAAGAAAAGCCTTCGCACAGGAGGTATCCAGAAGAAGCTTCTGGAAGAGCTGCAACTGCGACTTGAGGTTCAGCAGGACTCCCATGGATGTGAGGAAGTCTGAGGCCGTGGCTACGGCCTCCAGAGTCTCATGCCTAGAGGGACTTGCTAGAAGACAGTCGTCCAGATATGGGAACACTTGTATTCCAATTTTCCTGAGGTGCACCGCGAGAATTGCACAACACTTTGTAAAAACTCGAGGCGCCGAGGATAGCTTAAAGGGCAGGACTCTGAACTGATAGTGTTGACCCAATGCCACGAACCTTAGGTATCTGTGGTGCTTTGGGCGTATGAGGATGTGTTGGTAAGCATCCTGCATGTCCAGGGAGGCTAGCCAATCGTGTTGATGAATCAAAGGTAGCAAAGTACCGAGTGATATCATCTTGAACTTCTCCTTGTGTAAGAACTTGTTTAACTTTCTGAGATCCGGGATGGAGTGCATGCCACCGGTGTTCTTTGGGACCAGAAAGTAATGGGAGTAGAAACCTATGTTTAGTTGATCCAGTGGAACTACTTCTACTGCCCTGTTGGTTCAGAAGGCCTTGTACCTCGGAAGCAAGAAGGTCTGACTGTACCGCCGACAGCCTGGGCTGTCGTTTAGGAGAATGATCCGGAGGGCTTTCCGAAAGATTGAGAGAGTACCCCTCATGGATTATCCTGAGGACCCATTTGTCTGATGTTATAGATTTCCACTGGTTGTAGAACTGAGTCAGACGTCCTCCCAGTGCTGAGTAGGAGTTTCCCCCTCCTCAGGCAGCTGAGGTCAAACCGGGCCGGAAATTCAGAAGGTGGCACTGGGCGCTTTTGGGCCCTGTGACTTTTGCTGCGCTTTCTTTTGCAGCGGAGGGTTCTGGTTTCTGTTAAAACCTCCTCTGCATTTGCCCCAAAAGGACTGATGGTTGTGAAACTGGCGCTTGTTCCCACCCCCTCGGAAGGGGGCGGGCGTAGGTCTGGCTGTCTTAACGGCAGACCTAGTCTTACGAGTGGCCTGTAGTGCTTGCTCCACCTGAGGTCCGAACAGATATGTACCGCTGAAAGGTAAGGCCATGACCTGCTGCTGGGCGTCATTCATGAAGCCCGAAGTACATAGCCAAGAGTGGCGACGGGTGCAGATGCCAGCCGCCACCCGGGAAGCAGTACTGAAGGCGTCCATTGCAGCTTTAACCTGTTGGTTACTGGACTCGATACCCCTAGTTATGGTTTGAAGTAGCTCTGAGGTAACCTCCGATTCGGGTAGAGCTTCTACCATTGCTTTGAGCGAATGCCAAACAACATACTCATACTGAGAAAAATTGCCCTGGTAGCTGGCAATGCACATGCCCACGGTTGAGGCAGCAAAGACTCTCTTACCTAAGGTGTCTTATTTTGTGAGATTCTTTGTTTATAGGACGGGCTGTAGATTCCTGAGGGAGGACAGCCTTGTCATTCTCTGCCAAGACCACTATGGCATCAGCAAAGGCATGTGAGGCCAAGATGGGGCGATCCTTGGGAGGGGCATATTTCCTATCTATGGATTTGGTGACAGGAGGAATAAGAGCCGGATTCTTCCACACCATCTGTGAAAGGGTCTCGAAAGAGGGCTGTACTGGAGGAGTTAAATCCATAGGGATTTCCGGGACATGAAGATACTGGAGACGCGAAAGCTTCCCAGGATCGATTTCTGTGGTCTGGAGAGAAAGGGAAGAATTTAAATTCTTGAGCAGAGCCTTAAAGGAAAGGTCCTCAATAACAGGCTCTGCAGGAGGATTGATCCCTGCCCCCAGGACAGCGTCAGCATCAACATCACCACCCAGTCTAAAATCTGGATTGGGCTCAAAATCATCTCCCAACAGTCCAGGGGGGACTGTATAGACAGGAATGGAATGAAAACCAGGAGGAAGAAAAGAAGGCGAAAACCTCTGGAAACTAGACGGTGCCACACTCAACCCTGGCGCCGAATAAAATGATGCAAAGAGCAAAGAAGGAGTTGCCACGGAAAACGGTGTCGCACACGGTGCCGACAAAGAGTGTGACACCACATCCAGCGCTGGAGGACCTGACAGCACGGCGCCATGCCGCTGACAGAGTCTGCGGTGCCGCAGACAGTGCCGACAGCATTCGCGGCACCGCAAGGGACCTAGACGCCGGAGAAGTCGGCACCACAGACAACAGTAATGTCACAGAAGTCTGGGAACTGCAATCTGAAGTTATAAGATGAAAAATGACAGGAGATGAGAACATCAGTGTAGACCCCTGTGCCGCAGCAGTGTGAGGGGGACAGACACCAGAGCGCGGAGTCTACGGCACCAAAGAAGGCGCCACACAACTAGGAAGACCTAACCGACCTGCCTGCTGTCCTGGAACCAAAGGACATGAAGGCCCTGGAGAAGGACTGGCCGGATCGGGCAATTGGGCCAACCTCCGAGCCCACTGCTCCATAAGAGCAGGCCACTGGTGAAACTACTCATCGGAAGCTCCTCCCAACAGGTGGAGAGGGGCTTTGGTGCTGAAGAGATCGGCCAGAGACAGAAATCGGCGACTCCGACAGAGGTGGAGACCGGCGCCTGGCCCCAATAACCGACCGTCCAGAAGCAGACGTACCAGAGGGCAACCTTGAGTGATGCAGTTTCTTTTTCGACCTGTGTGCCAAAGAACAACTCGAGGCCGAACAGTGCCGAGAGTGGGACAGTTTCTTTTTATGCTTTCAGGGAGACCGCCCATCTCCCTGAGCACTGGACCGTCAGTTGTCAGACTCCCCACCCGGGAAGGCGGCAGTCCAGACCCGGCCCCGCTTGCTGAACAGCTTTCATATGAAGTCTCCCTACTGTCACCGGCCCAACTCATGGTCAACTCAGTCAACGGAAGGCTGAAGACTTCTCTCTTGTAAGTAGAATTTATTAATATAAATCGGTACTTATCGAGATAAAATATAAAACAATAAACTAAAAACTAAGCTGCTAGTTTGAAGTTTGACTCCCAGCGAGCGAGCGACGACGTCACTGAAGCGCACTCGACGGTGGGGGGAAAAAAGGAACTGAGGTGGTTGGAGGGTCAACGCCCGAGATAATCATTACCGCCGCAGTACAGGCTCAAGGTGCCGCTTCCTTGCGGCTCCATCTCAGGCACCGGCCCTTCTGAAAAAGTTTGCTACCACTGGGTCCTAGCACTTCCAGCATACTCCCATTAGTGTGAATGAGTGGTGGAGACTTTATATCCAGGAAGATCTAAGGGTTAGTACGCAGTGCCACCTTGTCCCTATGGAAGATAAGGTAAGGCTCTTTACACATCAGAGCCTGTAGCTCAGAAACTCTCCGAGCAGAAGTAATAGCAACTAAAATAATGCTTCAAAGAGAAAGCGAAGCTCGCATGTCATGATTGGCTGGGGGCTTCTTTATAACAAAGAGAAGATCCCAAGGAGGGACAAGATCCCTCTGTGAGGGTCTGATGTGCAAGAAGGTCTTGCACACATCGAGTTGTGCCGGAGTTCTCCTGTTCACCGGTGCATGGTAGGCTGACAAGGCACAGAAGTGCACCTTAATGGACGCGTAGCTGAGGCCCAAATCCAAAAGATGGAGAAGATACTCCAGCACATATTTCACTGGACAATCCAAGGGATCCAGGGAACGGGGTGTAGCCCACAAACAAAAACTCTTCCACTTCACGGCATAGGTTGCTCTAGTGAAAGGTTTTCTCACTGCTACTAGGACCTCTGCCACTCTACATAACACCCTCAATCTTTCCTCAGCCAAGACTGCAGGAGCCAGGCATGCAGGTGCAGAGGCTGCAGAGCTGGGTGGACGAGTGTCCTTTGTTCTTGGGACAGTAAGTGAGAGGAGAGAGGCAACTGCACGGGAGGTTCCGTGGCCAGTTACTGCAGCAGCAGATATCAGATTTGTCGAGGCGAGAGAGGAGCTACCAGAATCATTCTGGCTTCCTCCGCCTGCAGTCTGAGCAAAACTCTCTGAAGGAGAGGGAAGGCATACAGAAACCTCCTTGTCCAGGAGAGGGACAATGTGTCTTGCCAGAAAACACCAGGCCCTGGATCTTGCGAGCAGAAATTTGGCAGTTTGGCGTTGCACATGGATGCAAAGAGGTCCAACTCTGGACGTCCCCATCTTCCGAAGAGGTCTTCTGCCACCTCATGATGTAATTCCCACTCATGATTCAGAGATTGGGGGTAACAGACTGTCGGTGAGAACATTCTGGACCCCTGGTATGTGAACCACCGTGATGTCCAGACCATGTTCTACTGCACAGTGCCACACACTCATGGCCTCTCTGTATAGGGGGTAGGAGTGAGTAGCCCTTGCTTGTTTAGATGAAATACTACAGGGGCGTTGTCTGACTGAACTTGGAGTGAGCCCCGGTAGATTTGGTCTTGGCAAGCCTGGAGAGCGTACAGTACGGCTCTCATTTCCAGATTACTGATGTATACAGACTGTTCCACTGTATTCCAAGAGCCCTTTGTTTGGCGTACATCCAGACTGGCTCCCCAGCCTAGACCAGAAGCGTCCGTAGTATGGATCTGTATAGGGCTCAGCCTCTGAAAGGGAACTCCCACCTCAAGGTTGACCAGATTTAGCCACCAAAGAAGAGAGCGATGGACTGCCTCCGATATCCGAACAGGCTACTCCAGCTCGTCTATGCCCTGGTCCCACTGAACTCTAAGGTGCCAATGTAGAGTCCTCATGTTCAGCCGTGCCAAGGGAACCGTGGCTATGGCAGCAGCCACATGCCCTAGCAGTTGTAGGATTTCTCTCGCTGCTACTTGGTCTGAGGTCTGCACTCCCCGGGTAACTCCTCTTAGGGCACTCTGCTCTGTCAGCTGGCAGAAAAGCCATGCCTTGACTGGTGTCCAGGACCACCCCAATATACTGAAGCTTTCGGGAGGGCCAAGGACGTGACTTTGACCAATTTAGAGTGATGCCTAGGGACTGGAACATCAAGGTGGTGTCTTGCAAGGCACTGTTCAGCTGGTCTTCTGACTGGGCAGAAATAAGCCAGTCATCCAGGTAAGGGTAGACAAAGTGACCCTTCCTTCTCAAGGGCCGCTACCATCGACAGACACTTGGGTGAAGACTCTTGGCGCTGACGAGAGGCTGAAAGGGAGTACCCTGACTTGACAGTGCTTACCTTGAAAAAGGAAGCGGAGAAATTTCCTGTGCGAGGGCAGGATTTTGATGTGCATATATGCATCCTGCATATCTAGGGAGCACAGCCAGTCTCCTCGATGGATAGTGGGCAACAGCCTTCCTAGGGTCACAATTCTGAGCCTCCTGTACTGGATGTATTCATTCAGTTAACTGAGATCCAGGATCGCTTTCTTGGGAACCAGAAAGAAATGTGAATAGAAGTCTTGGCCCTGCTGGGTAGGTGGAACCATCTGGATGGCCTTCTTCTGCGGGAGGGCCTGTATTTCTTTCAGAAGAAGGGCATGGTTGGACGAGCAATGGGAAGGGATAGAAGGCTGTCCAGAGGGCAGCTCCGAAACTCCAGGGAGCAGCCTCTCTCTCTACTGTCTAAAGGACCCACTGGTCCGAGGTGATACTGGACCATCCTGACAGGTAGAGGGAGAATCTCCCTCCTACAGTCTCCCCCAGTGGATGGGTAGGGACAGCAGGGAGTCATGCTGTGTTTGGGGAGTTGGGCAAGGGGGTTCTGGGCGCCAGAAGTTTTGTTTTGGGGTTGCCTTTTCCCTTGATGCTCTTGGTTTCTGCAAAAAGGACGACGATGACAGGTCTGTAGTTCTGATTTCTACATCCTGTGTACATCAGTTACTGCCTTACCCGAATCCTGAAGCCCCAGGATGACTTTCTCCACCTCTTGCCCAAAAAGGACAGAGCCCTGGAAGGGGGCGTCCAGGATGGCATCCTGCAGGTCCGGGCGGAACCCCGATACTCTGAGCCAGGCGTGCCTCCTCATGCAGATGTCTGAGACTGCAGCCCTGGCTGCCATGTCCGCTGAATCGTAGGGGCACCTGAGCACGTGCTCATCTACATCCATGCCTGACTGGATATAAGCCATGAGCTCATTCTTACTGTCTGAGTCCAGCTGAGTCTTCACCAGGTTCATAGTCTTCTTCCACAGGGACTTCTGGTAAGTTACCATGTGAGTTAAGAAATTCGAAGAACGGACAGCCTTAGTGGCCGATGTATAAACTTTTCTACCCATACGGTCTAGCTTCTTAGACTCTGGGTCTGGAAGCTGGGCACTCATATGTTTAGGTTGTTGAGCTCTTCCATGGGCTGCTGTGAGCACCATGGAATCTGCTTTGGCATTCTCCCACAGGAATGGTTTTCCTTTATGCGTCCTATACAGCCTGTCTGCCTTTCTTGGCACTGCAGACGTGGTGCAGGGGCGCTGCCAAGTGAGCCTGGTAACATCCTGAAAAGGCACTACTAAAGGTGGAATGACCAAGGGTTATGGGTCCTTGGATCCGAAAAACTTTGCAAAGCAGCGCCTTTGTGGGTCAAGCTCCTCAGTGTCCCACTAGTAGATTGTCTGGATATGCTTCATGACCTCTAGAAACAAGGAGTCAACGGGGGGGGGGGGATGACGACACCTTGATGAGTCTCTTGGACTGGGGGAAGGGAGCGGAAGATCATCCCGACGAGTAACTGGAGGATGAGTCCCCTGCTTCATTGCCAGAGATAGACAGCGGATGAACGTTTGAAACAGGCACCGATGATGGGTGTCCTCTTCCTTTTCCTACTGGTCCGGGCGGCGGATGAGAGCCCTTATCGGGTGCCCAACCACCAGCAGGCGGAGGAGGAGTTGCGGAAGTTTCCTTTGGGGAGGGCTCCGGAGGCCTGCAGAGTAAGTCCCCTTTGATGGTGTTCCACTACGAGGTGAACAGTGTGCCAATGTACGCTAGGGGGATGACCGGGAGTACGGGCGTCAGGTGTGAGGGATCTGACGCCAGGTCCTAAGGGGTGGGCATACGGTCAGGAGACTCTGCTATGGTATCGGCCTGCAGGTCTGGTTCAGTATTGGGGGCAGACCTGTCATCCAACCCAGCATCCGGATTAGAGGTCGAATCACTGGGCGACTGATCCCCAGGGTAAGGGCAGGCGCCTGATCCTTGGTGGCGATTGGCCGGTGAGCTGGCAGACAGGCGTCCAATGCTACACGGTTTCCTAGCGCCTGGAGAAGTCGTCCAAGTGTCTGTGCTTGTCGTACGAACAACTGGACATACAGCCTTCTTCCGAAGACCTTCCTGAAGATGCCTGTCCCTCTTGGGTTGATCCCTGTGAAGGTTTGTGAGATCAGTGGGCCAAGGGGAGCTGGGCAGAAAAAGCACCCAGAAGAAGAAAAGGAATTCTTACTTTTTTCTTGGGATGAGGAGGATGTCGTCTTCGGAATGGTCCCAGAGGTAGCCAGGAGATTACCCCGACCTCTCGCCAGAGGCAGAGGAAGTGGAAGCCTTGTGTGTGTGGGATTTAGGGCAGGACTCCCTTCTGGCCCTATCTTTCCCCAGGTGAAGGTGATGTTTCCCTCCCGACAACTTCTCTTTGGGGGGAGACTCTCTAGAGGGGGACACAGAACTGCGTCCCGATGGCGATTTCTGCATGGCTGCCACCTGCTTCTCTCGAAGACAAGCTTTCAGAGCATTGGCTCTTCTGATGTGGGTCTTTTGGCTGAATTTCTGGCAGTGTGGGCAACAGTCGGGCCAGTGGTCTGGGCCTAAGCAGATCAAGCAGGCCATGTGGCTGTTCTTGGCCAGGATCCGTTTCCTGTGAACAATTCGACTTGCACCATGTGGGAGAAGGCGAAGACATGCAAAAACGTTGAATGATTTGTCGAAAAGACCGTAAACTGTTGGATTTAAAGCGATTTAGCAATAAGAAAAAAACGCGCTCGACTGTGAAGAGTAGGCGTCCTTGGAGCCGTACCAAGTGGGTCGACGGCGGGAAAAGAACTGAGATGGTGCCGGGGGAACTGCCCCCTTTATATTATGTCCAACATCGGGTGGAGCCGACGTTGGGGACGGTCCGCCATCAGACTGCTAGCTATAAGATTTTTCCATAGGGTCCTAACGCCTGGCGGCCTTAGTCCTATTGGTATTACCTGCTGCAAGAGCACCCCTTCGAAATGTGAGATCAAGCTCCGCCCAAAACTAAGCATGCCGTACGAGAACAGTCTCTCCTTCCCCATCAGGAAAGAATTACCAAGCTTATTCTCCCCTCCTTCGACTATGTCAATGTGGTTTATAATTCAGTCCCACAATCCTCCCTCACCAAGTCTGACCCACTGTTCCACACCTTCTGCCGCTTCGCCACTAATCTCCCTTACCGTACACATCACTGCCTCCTATACCACACAGTTTCACTCCCCCTCTAGCTAACCGTCGGCTTGCACACTGTACATCCTTCGTTGCCAAGTTCTGGTTCAACACTCTTCCCTCCTACCTCTCCTCCCTTTTAGCCCCAGCCCCCTGCTGCAGCTACGCACTGCGCTCCCGCGACCTACACTCTTTCTTACTAGCAATTCCGCATTCTCTTGCCGGGAAAAGTACAGTTACGTAAGAACTTACCGTAACAGTAGATCTTCGAGAACAGCTCTTGCAGCAGGTTACACCATTAGGACTGAAGCCGTCAGGCGCCAGGACTCCACGGAATTTTTCTAGCTAGCTATCTTCGGCTGGGACACATGCCTCGACGTCGGTCCGCCTCCACGTCCAGGCGTGGTACATAAGGGGGCGGTCCCGCCAGAATCCCCAGTCTCCCGCCGGAGACTCCCGGCCGCACGATGACATCAGAAGGGGAGACCGAGGATCAAACGTCAGAAGGCAATAAGGGAACAAATTCCCGACTGGATCAAAATAATTTGCTCATTTCCCAAATGACCCCCAGACTTCTTCGCTCGTTATTTATTTGAAAAAATTTTTTTTTTTTTTTTTAAACGAGCCATGTCTCTTCCAAGGGGGATATGGTGGGCGGGAAGGTACCTGCTGCAAGAGCTGTTCTCGAAGATCTACTGTTACGGTAAGTTCTTACGTAACTGTACTATCTTACTTCGAGATACAGCTCTTGCAGCAGGTTACACCATTAGGACTGATTCCTAAGCAGTAACGCTTGCCCAAAAGAAACTTTGGGAGGAGGAAGAGGAAGAAAACAGAAAAACCAAACCAAATCCTAACTCAGGACAAGAGGCCTTGCAACACCGCTAGGCCGAAACCGGCCCTTCGCCTAGAGGCAATATCCAGACTGTAATGCCTGATAAAGGTATGCACAGAGCTCCAAGTAGCTGCAGCACAGATGGAGGAGATTGAGACATTTTTGAGCGCTGCAAAGGAAGTGGCCACACCCCTGGTAGAATGACCCTGGATGGAACCCGGAAGGGGCTTTGCCTAGACTGATAACAGTGTGAGATACACTGCACAAGCCAGCAGGATAAGGATTGCTTAGAAACCAGCTGGCCTCTCATTCTCTGTGCAAAAGAGACGAAGAGCTGGTCAGAAGCCGGAAAGGGTTCGGTTCTGTTGAGGTAATACCTCAGGCTGCGGTGAACATCCAGAGTGTGGAGCAAAGCCTCCCCTCTATTTGAATAACTCGGGAAATAGACCGGAAGGTCGATGTCCTGATTTAAAGTGAGTGTCGAAACCACCTTAGGCAAAAACTGGGTTCGGTCCTCAGAGATACTCTGTCCGTGAAAAACCAAATAAGGCTCTTTACACATGAGAGCATGAAGCTCAGAAATCCTTCTGGCTGAAGTAGCAGCAACTAAAAACAACGTTTTCCACGACAGAAAACGTAGCTCGCAATCTCGGCTGGTTCAAAGGGAGAAGCGTGAGCTGTTCCAGGACAAAAGGAGATCCCATGGAGGAACCGGGTCCTTGATAGGAGGCCTAAGGTGTAACACTCCCTCAGAAACTCCCAAGAAGCGTCAGCTGAGCAATAGTTGCGCTGCCCACACGGCGGAGTGGTAGGCCCGAAATAAGCGTACAGGTGCACTTTAATAAATAAAGGTAGGCCAGCCCTGACTGGAATAGGGAAAGGAGGCAGTCAAGACTGCCCCGACGGGACAACCTAAAGGGGTGCGGTCACGAGCCCGTGACCATAAACAAAATCGACGCCATTTCATGGCGTATGCAGCATGTGTTGCCGGCTTTCTGGCTGCAGAGAGGACCTCGGCAACCTCTTGCGAGACCCCATGTCGCAAAATGGCTATGTCTCTAGGAGCCATGCATGCAGGTTCAAAGAGCGAAGATCCGGATGCAGCAATGAACCTCTCTCCTGAGACAGAAGGTAGGAGCTGAGCGGCAACGAGAGCGGTGGTTCCCGGGATAGCTGAGCCAGCAATGGGAACCAAATCTGTCTGGGCCAAAATGGAGCTACCAGAATCATCCGTGCATGCTCCCTGCCAGTTTGAGAAGAACTCTCTGGATCAACGGAAGGGAGGAAAAGCGTAAAGAATCCGTTTACCCAGGAGAGGGACAAGCGTCTCGCCAGAAAACACCAGGCCTGGATCTAGCGAGCAAAAATTGGGCAGTTTTGCGTTGGATGGGAGCGAACAAATCCAGTTCTGGAGTTCCCCCATCGAAGGAACAGATCCTCTGCCACCTCCTGAAGAAGTTCCCACTCGTGGACTCTGGCCTGGGGGCGACTCAGACCGTCTGCGATCGTGTTGTCCACACCAGGAGCGTGTACAGCGATCAAGCTTGCGCTGTGTCCGATGCCCAATCCACACTCTCATGGCCTCCTGCAAAGGGGAAGTGGCGCCTCCTTGTTTGTTGAGGTAATACATCACCGCCGTGTTGTCCGCTCTGAGCAGGATAGTGCAGGCGGAATCATGGACTGGAAAGCCTGGAGTGCGTGAGGACCGCTCTCATCTCTAGGACATTGATGTGGAGATGAGCCTCCAGCGGCTCCATACACCCTGAGACTTCACCCATCCAGGTGTGCTCCCACCCGAGACCTGGGCGTCCGTGGCGAGGTTATCTCCAGGGGCAGGCGCTGCAAGCGGGGCGCCCTTGGAAAGCGACCGAGGCTAACCACCATTGTCAATCCCGAATCACCCGTTTCGTGATCCTGACTGGATGCTGCAAATGGTCTTGCCTTTGGTCCCACTGCGCCTTGAGCATTCCTCGTTGTCGCATGTGGAGTCAAGCGAGGGACCGTGGGAATGGCGCAGCCATGTGTCCGAGCAGGCGAAGGACTGATCTGGCCGGAGCGGTCTGATTCGTTGATAGGTCCTCTATAAGCGACCTGATGTGTTCCGCCCTGTCGGCTGGAAGGAAAGCCCTTCCCTGGACCGTGTCCAGCACTGCACCTATAAACTGCAGGTTCTGCGACGGTACCAAGACAGACTTCTCCTGGTTTATGAGAATCCCTAGCGATCCGAACAGATCCAGAGTGTCCTGGATCGCCTGCAGAAGCGCCTCTCTGGGAGGCCATGCAGAAGCCAATCGTCAGTGCGAGCGAACACATAGTGGCCCTTTCTCCTCAGAGCAGCTGCCATGACTGCCATGCATTTGGTAAAGACCCTTGGAGCGGATGACAGTCCGAAAGGGAGAGCCCGGAACTGAAAGTGGTGGCCTAGAAACTTGAAGCGCAGGAACCTCTGATGCGCCTGAGCTATGGGGATGTGCAGGTGAGGCATCCTGCATGTCTAAGGACGTAAATAAGCGCCCTGTTTTAGCATGGGGATCAGACCGGAAGGGTCACCATCGCGAAATCTTTGTATCATTGATAAATTGAGGTCGCTTAGGTCCAGAATAGGACAGGGTCCCCTGTTTTCTTGGGAACCAGGAAGAAGTGAGAATAGTACCCTAGTCCTCTCTGGTTTCGGACATGCTATGTCGCCCCTTGCTTAGGACACGATCACTTCTTGCCAAATTAAGGGCCGTGCTGACCGAATACCGGGAGAGCAGAGGAGGCCTCGAGGGTGGCTGTTCTGCGAACTCTAAAAGTGGCGATGCTGACCAACTGAAGCACCCACCTGTCGGTGGTAATTGCCTGCCATCCCGACGGGGAAGTTACGCAATCGACCCCTGACCATAACATCCCGTTGATCCTGAGGCGGGGGCGGAAAAGGAGTCATGCTGTGGCGGCGGAAGGGCCCGCCGGCTGGGAGGCCTTGGTCGCTGACCCCTGCTGGCGGGCTGCTTTCCCTGGGTTCTTGAGCGGGCCCTCTGCTGTGTGGGCGGAGCAGGGCTGCTGCCTCTGAGTCCGCCCACAAAACAGCCTTGGTGCCTGCGAAAGAACCAAGCCTCGGCAGTACATTGCCTGGACCGACCGAACGCCCTCCGGCCTCTTGGGTTTGTGTGATCCTTTCGGATGGGTTGCCAAACAAAACCTCTCCCTCAAAGGTGGCGTCCATAATATTTTTCTGGGCGTCGGGGTGAAACCGGAACACGGACCTGAGTGCCTCCGAGGCAAATGCTGGACGCTGCTGCTCTGGCCGAGAAGAGTCCAGGAGTCGTATCACTAGAACTTGGGTCCCCGTCTGAACCCCGTCTGGAGGCTGACATCTCCTCCTTCTGCTCACCATCAGGCAGCTTCTCCAGCCACCTCTAGGCCCTGTTCCCACAGGGCGTTCTGGAACTGCACCATGTGGGTGAGATAATTCAGGGACCTAATGGCACAAGTAGCGGATGCATACGTGCGCCTACCCAAAGAGTCCAACTGCTTGGACTCAGGGTCTGGTGGCAGGGTGCTCAGATGCTGCGGCCTCTGAGACCCAGGTCATGTGAGGCTGTAATGACAGAGAATCGGCCAGAGGATGCTGTGACAGGTACCTGGTCCTCCCTGGGAGCCTTACAAGCGGTCAGCCTTCTTGGCACAGCCGATGGCGAGTGTGGGCAGCTTCCACCCAGCCTTAGTGGCGTCCACAAGGGTGTCCACAAGGGTGGCACCACCACAGGCTGGGGTCCTTCTGCCGAAGGTACTTGGCCAGGCGTAACCTCTCGGGGTCCAACTCCTCAGCTTCCACCCCATGTTCTCCTGGATATGGCGTAAAATATCCATGAGCGAGGGTCATCGGAGGAGACTGTGGAGTCTCACGTGGGTCCGGTGAAGGAAGAGAGACTGGAGACGGGGATCTTGAAGCGGAATAAGCTGATCTCGTGTCCTCCGTCGACGGCGAACGACGACGTCTTCTGGATCTCTTGGGGCTGGGCGATTCGGAAGAGGAAGATCTCGACGGAGGTCTCCTCTTGGAATGGCGAGCCCTAGGAGGGGAATCAGGCTCCCTAGGGACAGACCGGGTGACCGACCTCACTGGCGAAGGTGGGGCTGGGGCCGGAGTTTGAGTAGGTACAGGAGGAGGAGGCAGGAGGAAGGACTGCGGGTGCCACATCCTTCTAATGGTGTCCCTGTCGTGAAGAGGTCCTTCACCTCCATGGCGACAGTCTGGCGCGGCTCCGAGGGCGAGGGCGGACGTCGGGTCAGCGGCAGCTCTGCGGGGGCCTCGGGCGGCGAGGACCCCTAGAAGACTGCTCGAGGCCGGGAATGCCCGTCTGGTCTTGAGCTGTCGATTCCTCCTCCGTGAGGACTCCTGCCCGATGGCCGTCGGGGCGCAGGAGCCCTCTGCTCAGGCAAGTGGGCGTCGGACCCCCACCCAGCGTCCGTCACGACGGCGAGGCCGAAGGCGGCCCGACCCGGACGGCTCAGAGGCGATGGCGTCGGCAGGCAGCGGTCTGGCCGGCGTCGGTCCCGACGGTCTCTTCAAGGCGTCAGATCCAAAGTCTTCCGGTACGAGGAGGACGGGCGTCGGGGGCGGAGGCGGACCCGACTTATGATAGTGGTGGCGTTCCCCGGACTTACCCGGCCTTGGGTGGAAGAGGCGGCGGCCTGGCGGTAGGAGCCTGAGCAGACTTGGGAGCTGGAGCCGCGGCGGGGAAGGAAGAAGCCCTGGGCGGGGACCGGTCCGACCCGCGAACGGGCTGCGGGACTCGGAGGCCCGAGCGGCGACCTGGGAAGATCCTTCTCTCCCTCTTCTTCTCTGCGTGTTTGTGGGAAGATTCCCCTTGAGGACATGGCCAGTTTTCTTCTAACAGAAGCAGCTTGAAGGGCCTTCTGCGGCGGATTCTGAGTGCGGCTGTTAGACCTTGGCACAGGGAGCAGGCCTTGGTGTCATGGTCTGGGCCCAGGCACCGAACGCACGCGGAATGCGGGTCATTGAAGGGGATCTGTTTTCCACACGCGCACTTGGAAGGATGACCGGAGGTCGGAGAGGACATCAGCGATGATCAATTCTTGAAATTCTTCAATTTTCCCGAAGGAAGTTCTGAAAACCACGCGTCGCGCGCTGGACAGTGACCGGAGAGTCGAGGCATGCAGTTCGACGGTGGGAAAGAACTGGGGATTCTGGCGGGACCGCCCCCTTATGTACCACGACTGACGTCGGAGGCGGGACCGACGTTGGGGGCGGTCCCTGCTGAAGATAGCTAGCTAGAAAATTTCCGTGGGGTCCTGGCGCCTGACGGCTTCAGTCCTAATGGTGTAACCTGCTGCAAGAGCTGTATCTCGAAGTAAGATCAAGCCTTTGCCTCCCGGCTCCCTGCCCTATGGAATGCACTACTCCTCGCTGTTCGCAGTTTGCCAATTGCGGTGTCCATCAAACACTACTTCAGGCGTCTCCTCTCCCTAATCACAAGTCCCCCTGCATCATCTCCTGTCCCTTTACCCACTCTTCCTCCTCGCTCTCCCCCTATTCATTCTTGACCTTATGACAACTCAAGCTCTTATTTTTGTGTTCAGAATTTTAGCTGTGTATTAACCAGTAATCCCAAAAGCACCACCTGTACTGTTGTACATTTATGTAATTGCCTCAAGTCCTCTGTATTACTGTGCATACTCATGCAGCATTGTTTCTCTGTATTATTTACTGCCCTGTGATCTGTACCAATTTTAACTGTTACTTATTCTTGCATCAATTGTATGCTGCACCCTTGTCCGGGTGCACCTGGAATTGAGCCTCGCTCAGTGTGCCTTTCCGGTTATCAACTTTAAACAAATAAATCCAACCCGTAATTCTACCTACACTCATTGTCAGCTGCTAATAACGTTCCGTCAGTTTTTCATAACTGTATGCAACATAACAATGTCAGGGTTAACCACTACATTAATTTATATTTTATATATATATATATATATATATATATATATATATATATATATATATATATATATATATATATATATATATTGTGTGTGTGTGTAGATATATATATAAAAATCACAGCCCAACCTTATAGGAATGTGGGAATGTGTAGACAGCATTAAACTATCCATCCTGTCTTGTTTGATTCAATGAGTCAGTATCTTCAACTTCTCATACACAAATTATAATTCTAGATTTGTTTTATGTTTGGGAGATACATAGGTGTCTCCTCGCCAATCACAAGTACACTGGCTGGGGACTACACCTCCTTTAAAGTGAGTCAATCAGGTTGTGTACCATGTTTCAGAAAGAGAGCCAACTCTGGCAGATACATTTTACACTAGGGCCTCAACTAAAAGGAGGTCCACCTTGATGACTGGTGGCAGAGTGGACTTTCACTCCAAGGCTCTGAACTGAACACTGAGAGACCCTCACTCCCTTTTGGGATGAACTAAGTAGCCACTGAGGCAGAAAGCACACTAATAATGTAATGATTTGCCAATTGTCAGTGGGGAATGTACCTTATATGAAGTGAGCCAATCAGACAGTGCACCATTTTTTTCTGGTTTATGTTACCTCCACAGGAGCTAGAATGCAAAAAACACAGCACCAACACTTCCTGGAAAAATGTACTGTATTGTGAGCATAACTTTAAACATAACAATACAGAAACGCCATGCAGGACAAACGATTTAAACAAACAAAAGGTCCGATGATTTCATTGCCAACAACGCCTCCTCAGGGCCGCGTGTCCCTGAGGCGCTATTTAGCTGTCAGGCTCTGACTATTTAAATAGACATCTACCATAATATTTAGGGTATGCTCACAATAAATACATTTTCAAGAGAAAATGTTAGTGCTATATTTGCATTCTAATATTTAACTTTAACACAGGCACAACTTAGGTTTGGAGCAGCCTTTCTGAGTTTCTGAACCTCCACAGGAGCTCTCTGAAGTTGCACCACTTGTCTCCGATATACTGTTAACTGTTAATAGTGATTCTGGGCCTTTCTAAGCAAATTCAAGCCACAGTCCGCGTGCCACAAGAAAGAAATTACTTACCATAGTAATGTTGTTTCTCCCAGGGGATACTCCAATATTTATAAAACTCTTCTACAGTGTGTCTTTAAGCCAGATCTGCCCGGAGAGGGAACGTTATGCTAATGACAGAATCATTGTCTCGTGCCGCTTTTTCAAATGCTGCCACCTATCAACTGCCCATATTCTAACCCTCAGATTTTGCGGACAGCTCGAAAGACAGGCCCCAAAAGGAATTAATAATTAATATGAATTTAGTAACCACAAACCTCCTATAACTAATCTCCAACTGGAGGGAAAAGTACTATAAACCACAGAGTCCCCAATGTCAGAAACACCTGAAGGGTAGAAAAGATCAACGAAAACATAGTTTCAAAGAAAAGCCAGAAAGCGCATACATGCCCTTTAAAGTACAGTGTAGAGTGCAGAGCCACTGATTCTGGTAAGGGAGGCAGGGTGGGAGAGTTATGAATTTTGAGTACCCCCTCCGAAGAAAAGTACAGTACGTAAGAACTTACCGCAACAGTAGATCTTCGAGAACAGCTCTTGCAGCAGGTTACACCATTAGGACTTAAGCGGCAGGCGCCAGGACCACCGGAAATTTTCTAGCTAGCAGTATCCAGCTGGGACCACCTCTGACATCAGCCCCGCCCTAAGTCAGGTATCATATAAAAGGCGGTCCCCAAATCCCCAGTTCTCCTGCCGGAGACTCCGGCCGTTAGATGACATCGAAGTGGAGACTGAGGATCCGTCATTAAAAGGTATTCAGAATGGTGTTAGAAACACCTAATCCCAGTAAAGAGATATCAGAACAACTCTACCTCCAGAGGGATGCTGGTACGTAACTGTACTATCTTACTTGAGAATAGCTCTTGCAGCAGGTTACACCATTAGGACAGATTCCCAAGCAATACTTGAAATCCGCAGGTGGAGGAGGCTAGGTAGAGATCGCGAGTTGGACCAAGCCTAGGATAGAAGTCTCTGAAGGACTGTTAGACCAAAACCAGCTCTTCACCGTGATGCAATATCCAGGCTATAATGCCCGATAAAGGTGTGCATGGTGCTCCAAGTAGCTGCTCGAAGATGGCTGTGGTGGACATGTTCTTCATGGCTGCAAAAGAGGTAGCCACCCCCCTTGTGGAAATACCCTTAACTGTGCCTGGTAAAGATTTGTTATGTTTCTGGTAACAGAACGTGATACAATGGATGAGCCACCAGAAAAGCGACTGTTTAGAAACGGGCTCTCATCATCCTATGGTGAAGGAGGCGAAAAGCTGATCAGATTTACGGTGATGCCTGATTCTGGTCAGGTAGTATCTTAGACACCTATGCACATCTAGAGTGTGCAACAGGCCTCTCCTCTATTACAGTATTTAAGAAAATACACTGGTAAGTCGATGTCCTGATTGAGGGTGAGAGCTGAGACCACCTTAGGTAGAAACTTTGGATTTGTTCTTAGGGACATCCTGTCCTGGTGAAAAACCAAACAAGGTTCTTTGCACATCAGTGCATGAAGTTCAGAAATCCTTCTGGCCGAAGTAACGGCAACTAAAAATAACGTCTTCCATGTTAGGAGACGTAGCTCGCAATCCGCGGCTGGTTCAAAAGGCGACAACGTGAGCTGCTCCAGGACAAAGGGTAAAGCCTAAGGAGGAACAGGATCCTTAATTGGAGGTCTAAGGTGGAGAACACCTCTCAGGAAGGCTCGTGCTGTGTCCAACTGAGTTATGGGACATCGGCCTATAGGTGTATGATAGGCTGAGATGGCACAAAGGTGTACTTTAATAGAGGAGTAGGCCAAGCCTGCCTGGAAGAGAGACAGGAGGTAGTCCAGGACCGACCTTTCCAGACAATCCTTCAGGGAAAGTCCTCGTGCTCGAGCCCAGAGGCAAAATCTGCACCATTTCATGGCGTATGTGGCATGAGGAGGCGGTTTCTAGCAGTTGCTAGAACATCTGCTACCTCTCGCATGAGACCCGTACTGCATGATAGCTATGTCTCTAGGAGCCAGGCGTGCAGATTCAGAGGCGAAGGTCGGATGGACCAAAGAACCTGCCTCCTGGGACAATAAGTGAGAGCTGATTGGCAGAGGCACGGAGGTTCCTGGGACAGCTGGTGTAGCAGAGGAACCAAACCTGTCTGGGCCAAAAGGCACGATAAATATCAGCGTCGCCTGCTCTCTGCACAGTTTCAAAAGGACTCTCTGGATCAGCGGAAGGGAGGAAACGCGTAGAGGAATCTGCCCGTCCAGGAGAGGGACAACGCGTTTAGCCAGAAAACACCAGGCCCCAGATCTAGCAAACAAAAACTGGGCAGTTTTGCGTTGGATGGGGACGTGAAAAGGTCTAACTCTGGTGTGCCCCATCTGTGAAACAGATCCTCCACTACCTCCTGGAATAGTTCCCACTTGTGGACCCTGGCCTGCGAGCGGCTCAGGCCATCTGCGATGACATTGTCCACTCCTGGGACATGAACAGCAATGAGGTTTGCGCCATGCTGTAGGACCCAATCCTACACCCTCATGGCCTCCCTGCAAAGCGGGTAGGAATGGGTGCCTCCTTGTTTGTTGAGGTAATACTTCACCGCGGTATTGTCTGATTGTAACAGAAGAGCACCCGGTGGGATCTCCGACTGGAAGGCCTGCAGGGCATAAAGAACTGCTCTCATTTCCAAGATATTTATGTGGAGATGAGCTTCCTGGGGTGTCCACGAGCCCTGAGACCTGACCCCGTTGAGGTGTGCTCCCCAACCGAACCCTGACGTGTCCGTGGAGAGCGTCACAATCGGAGACTGCACAATGAAGGGACCCTTGCCAATAGGTTCTTTGAATCTAGCCACCACTGCCAATCCCGGATTACAGCATTCGTGATCCGAACTGGAAGCTGCAAATGGTCTTGCTTCTGATCCCATTGAACCCGTAACATCCACTGGGTCACCCGCGTGGGGGGCCGGCAACGGGACTGTTGCAATGGCCACAGCCATGTGTCCGAGCAGGCAAAGGACCAGTCTGGCTGGGACAGTCTTCTTTGCCAAGATGTCCCTGATGAGGGATCTGATGTGTTCCGATCGGTCCTGGGGCAGAAAAGCTCTCCCTTGGACGGTGTCCAGAACTGCGCCTATGAACTGCAGATTCTGTGATGGAACCAGTTGTGACTTCTCCTGATTGATAATGATGCCCAATGTCCCGAACAGGGACCGAGTACAATGAATTGCGGACATCAGAGCCTCCTGAGAGGGTGCCATGAGGAGCCAGTCGTCCAAGTAGGGGAACACGTAGTGGCCTTGTCTCCTTAGAGCCGCCGCTACGACTACCATGCACTTCGTAAACACCCGAGGTGCCGATGACAGTCGGAAAGGGAGGGCTCGGAACTGATAATGGTGACCTAAAAATTAGATGCACAAGAACGTCCTGTGTGCTCGAGCAATGGGTATGTGCAGGTAGGCATCCTGCATGTCCAAGGACACTAGGAAGGCGCCCTGCTTAAGCATGGGTATCAAACCGGGACGGGTCTTCATGCGGATGCGTTTGTAGAGGACCGAAGCACTGAGATCACCGAGATCCAGTATCGGACAGAGGTCCCCTGTCTTTCTGGGAACCAGAAGGAAGTGGGAATAGTAACCTGCACCTCTCTGGTTCCTCAGTACGTGCTCTATAGCTTCCTTTCCCAGAAGCACAAGCACCTCCTGCTGCATGAGCAGTGCGTGCTGACCCAAATAACGGGAAAGCAGGTGAGATCTTGACGGTGGGTGGTCAAGGAATTCTATGAAGTGACCTCTCGACCATTTGAAGGACCCACTGGTCAGTGGTAATCGACTGCCACCCTGAAAAAGTGGCGAGCGAAGCGACCCCTGACCTTTTCTGCCCGTTGATCCAGAGGAGGGGCGGGGGTCAGGAAGGAGTCGTGCTGTGGCGGCACTGCCCTCCGCAGGCTGGGCCAGGTTTGGCATACCGCTGACCTCGGCCTGGGGAAGGCTTAGGTTGGGCCTTACGGTGGAAGGTGCCCCTTTGCTGCTGGCCAGAACGTGGCTGCTGTTGTTGCTGCCGGCCACGAAAACGGTTCTGGTTCCTATGAAAGGAACCAGATTCGGGTCTGTACATGGCCTGTGCAGACCTTACTGCCTTCCCGGCATCCTGAAGTTTGGTGATGACCTTTTTAGAAGGTTCACCAAACAGGACCTCTACGTTATAAAGGACGTCCAGGATACTCTTCTGTATGTCCAGGGTAAAACCGAGGAACCGGATCAGGAGTGTCTCCGGGGACAGCTTCCGCCTGAAGCTGCGGCCCTGGCGGATTGGTCCGCGAGAATCATATGCGGCTCTAAAACTTGGGTCCCTACATCCGATCCTGTGCGGAGGAGGTTTAAGAGCTCACCTTCTGCTCGCCATCCGGTAGTCTGTCAACCAGGTCCTGACCCTGTTCACACAGGGCATTCTGAAACTGAACCATATGAGACAGACAGTTCAGGAACCTGATGGAGCATGTAGCATCCAACTGCTTGGATTCCTGGTCCGGTGGCTGTGTGCGCCAGATGCTGTGGTCGTTAAGACCTATCATGGGAGGCCGTAATGAACAGGGAATCAGCCAAGGGTTGCTGCGCCAAGTACTGGTTCTCTGTCGGCGCTCTGTACAGGCGGTCAGCTTTCTTCGCCACCGCAGGGGTGGAGTGCAGATGCTTCCACGCAGCCTTGGAGACGTCCGCGAAGGTGACCACCAAGGGTGGCACCACCACAGGCTTAGGGTCCTTCTGCCGAAGGTAACGAGCTAGGCGCTGTCTCTCAGGGTTGAGATCTTCTGAATCCCATCCCATGTTCTCCTGGATGTGCCTCATGATTTCAGAAAAGGAGGGATCATCCGGAGGTGACCTGGGCAGGTCTTGTGGGCCAGGTGACGGGATGCTGATTGGACAAGGAGACGTGGAGCTATCTGAGGTGTCAGGTTTAGAATCATCCCCTTGCGGAGTGGACCGTCGGCGTCTGGGTCGCCCAGGACTGGGAGACCCTGAGGGAGCTCTGAAGGGGCCTTCTCCTGCTTTTGGATCTTCCCCTAGAGGTGGAGTGTGCCCTTGGGGGTCGGTGGTCTTCCTGCTGCCCCTGCGGTGGAGGAGTGGGGGAGTAGGAGGTGAAGGAGAAGGAGGTTTGACTGGGATCACATCCTTCTTTATTGTGTCCCACCAAAAGGTAAAGAGATGTTTGACCTCTTGAATATTTATACCGGACGACAGACCTGGCGCCGGTGGTCTGTCGCCGGTATCAGGCGTCAGGTCCAAGGGTGTCTCAGGGTTTGGTGAAGGCTCCTGTAAAAGCCAGACGTCCTCACTGTCACCTGCCTGGTCATCAGGCAATGTCAGGTCCTCCTCTGTAGGGTCCCGGCAACCGGTGTCCACCAGTGATGGGGAGGCAGTCTTCGGCTCCGCCGAACGTCTCACTGACGTCGGGTGCTTAGCCGACGTCTGGTCCGATGGGCGTTTGACCGATGAAGGATCGGAAGCCCACTTTGGGTCCGTCGTCCATTTTAGGGACGTCTGGTCCTTAGTCTTCCTGAGAGGGGGATCCGGACCCCTAGGAGGCTGGGAGGCCGATCTGGCGTCAGAGTCCCGGCGTCTCTCAGTGGAAGTTTGTTTTGATGAGGACTTGGACTGGTGATGGTCTGAAGACTTCGAGGAGGCCCGGGAGGGTGTTGAGGAAGCTGAAGGCCTGGAAGTTTTGATGGGATGCAGAGAAGCCAAAGTGCTGCCTAAAGACTTGACCTTTACTGGAGGGGGCTGAAAGCGTGCCCTGGAGGGACAGCAGTCTGAGCGTGTGAAGCCTGAGCTGGTGCGCGAATCAGAGGTCCAGTTAGGGGATCTGGACCTGGCCTTCTCCCTATGCTTATGGGACTTGGAGGTAGACTCACCTCAGGAGGCAGGGTCTTGATCCATGTTTTTAACTTTTCTTCCAAGAGGAACCCTGAAGTGCCTCCTGGTGGTGGATCCAGGTGCGACTGTTGAACCCCTGGCAAAGGAGCAGGCCTTGGTGTCGTGTTCCAGCCTAAGCACACGGAGGCAGAATGAATGGAGATCCTTGAAAGGGATCTGTATGCATGAGCACACTTGGAGGATGTCCTTCTGAAGAAGGAGTTGGAGATGCAGACAGTGAGTAAATGCGCTACAGTGGGACCATGAGACCGATGCTGGCAAATCGGCGGCAGGAAAGAACTGGGATTCTGAGGGACTGCCCCCTTTTATATGATGCCAGACGTCGGGGCGGTCCCCACTGGATACTGCTAGCTAGAAAATTTCCGTGGGGTCCTGGCGCCTGACGACTTCAGTCCTAATGGTGTAACCTACTGCAAGAGCTGTTTCTCGAAGTAAGATCAAGATTACTATGGTAAGTAACTTTTTCTTCTCACCCCAAGAATACTCCAATATTCCTAACTCTTCCGCAGACTAAGAAACAGTACCTTTGGAGGCAGGTACAGAACCTATTTTGGAAACAGGATCTGCAGGACTGCTGTACCAAACCTGGCATCAGCCCTAGCCTACAAATCCAGGCTGTAGTGCTTGGCAAATGTGTGAACTGTTCTCCAGGTAGCTGCTTTACAGATATCCACCAAGGGGACATCCCTGGAGGCTGCCAGAGTGGCAGCAGTAGCCCTGTGAAGTGGGCTCCTAGTCCTGCTGGGGCTTCTGTGCATACTTTTGAATAGCAAAACTGGATACACTGGACAATCCAACAAGAAGTGGACATTTTAGATGCTAGATTACTCTTTCCCACATCCCCATAAGTCAGGAATAGTTGCTTCCTTTCCTGCCTATGGGACTTGGTGGCTGTCATGTAGTAGCTCAAAGCTCTCGACATCTAGGCTATGTAAACTGCGCTCACCAGAGCATGAATGTTCAGTGAAGAACACTGGCAAAGTGATAGTTTGATTCAGGTGAAAGTCTGAAACCACTTTAGGGAGGAATTTCCTGTTAGTTCTGAGGACAACTTGATCCCTATGGACATCCGCACATATGAAATTTTCCAGCAGATAAAGGCCTAGAGATCTATCAAGTCTGCTCGAATGTGCAGCTAGCACCCATTATCCTGCAGCTGCCCTTCCCTTCCACCCATACCCTGCATTGACCCTCCCCCCTTTGTCCTGTCCCATCCCCTTTTGAAGCAGTCCACTGTTCTACTGGATACTTCTGCAGGTAACGTACTCCACCCAAGTACCACCTCCTCTGTAAAAAAGTGTCTCCTCATCTCTCTCCTGAACCTTCCTCCCTCCAGTCTCACACCATGGCTCCTGGTGTCTCTCCCTTCCCTTACTTTGAACAACCCCCCTGTACCTGTCTTGTTTATTCTTTTCATGTACTTAAAGGTTTCAATCATGTTCCCCCTATCCCTCCTCTCCTCCAGTGAGTACATGTTCAATTCCCTCAGCCTCCTCTTGTATGATAAGTCCCCCAGCCCCTTGATCATCTTTGTCACCCTGCACTGCACCTCCTCCAGTAACTTAATGTCCCTCTTCAGATACGGGCGCCAGTACTGCAAGCAGTACTCCAGGTGCGGTCTAATGACCTATACAGTGGCAGAATCACCTTCTCCCTTCTCGAGGATATACCCCTTGCAATGCAACCCAGCATTTTGTTGGCCTTTGCAGCTACCTTCCTACACTGTGCCGAGCTGTTCACTGACCCTGTAATGAGCACCCAGAGATCCTTCTCCTCCTCTGTCTGGGCTAGCTGCACCCCCAAAGCTGGTAACTCCTCCTTGGGTTCTTCACCCCAAAATGTAGCACTTTGCACTTTTTGGCATTAAACCCCAGTTGCCAGGTGTCGGACCAGGTTTCAAGCATTGCCAGATCATCCTGCAACCGCTACCATTCCCCCTAGGTCGTCCACCACTGCTCCCATCTTGGTATCATCAGCAAACAGACTGATCTTGCTCTTTATGTCCAATGATATGTCTGCAATGAATATACCAAACAACACTGGTCCCCACACCGAGCTCTGCGGAACACTGCTTGTCATTACTCTTGGGTGTGAGAGCTCCCCAGCCACCATCACCCTCTGTTGCCTTCCCTGCAGCCAGTTCCCTACCCAGCTCACCAACTCTGCACCGGCCCCTGTGCCTTCTAACTTACTTCCAGGCCTCCACGTGGCACCAGTCAAATGCCTAATTTAAGTCCAGATACAGGACATCCACTGCATGGCCCCTGTCCAGTTGCCCTAGTTACCCAGTCATAGAGCGCCAGGGTTGGTGTGGCAGGATCTGCCACGTGTAAAGCCATGCTGTCTGCTGTCCTGTAGTCCTTTGGCCTCTAGGGAGGGCCACCAGCCTCTCCTTCAGGATAGTCTCCATCAGCTTATTCACGATGGATGTGAGGCTCACGGTCTGTAGTTCCCGGTTCATCCTTGGGGCCACTCTTGTGAGAGAACCACATGAGCCATCCTCCAATTCTGAGGTACACATCCTGAGTGTAGTGAGGCATTAAATAGGTCTGCCAAAAGTCCCTCAAGGACCTCTGCCAGCTCCTTCAGTACCCTGGGGTGGATGCCATCTGGACCTGGCGCCCTGTCCACCCTCAGTGCCTTCGAACCCTCCTGAACTCTACCCTCCATGATTCCATCTGTCAGCGCCCCCCCCCCCCGTTTCTGCCGTTCCTCCCCCCTTGATCACCCCCCTCTTCTCCTTAGTAAATACTGAGCAAAGTAATCATTCAGCGCTTCTGCCTTATTGCACCCTGCTTCCACTCAACCCCTCTCCTTCCTAATCCTTATAGCTCCTTTTTTCCCTGACGTACCTAAAGAAATCCTCCTCCCCCTTCTTAATGCCTTGTGCCAGAATGAGCTCCATAGATGCCTTGGCTCCCCTTACTGCCCATGTCACCTCCTTCGATTCTGTCAGGTACTCCTACCTGTCCTCCCCCCTCCCTGTTTTCTTGCATCTCCTAAAGACAGCTCTTTTCCTCCTTACCTTTTCCATGACCTCCTTGCTCAACCAGCTCGGTTTCTTAGCCCTAGCCTTCTTGCTCTGGGCCTTCCAGCAGGTTTTGGTTGCCTCCACTATCCCCAGATTTATGAGCTCCCACCTCTGGTTAGTGCCCATACTACGTTGAATTCTGGCCAAGTACTCTTTTACCACTTCCCCCATACACGCAAAGTTGGCCCTCCTGGAGTCCAGCACTCGTGTCAGATTCCACTCCTTCCTTGCCCATATCCAATGTGAGCCATACTAAGTAGTGATCACTCCCTGACAGTGGTTCTTCCACCATAAGTTCTCTCTAAACTCCCCATTTCCCTGTGAAAGGAGATGTAGTCCTGCTCAATGCATAGGGCCTGAAGTTCACTGATACGTCTGGCTGAAGTGATGGGCACTAAAAATACTGTTTTCCATGCAACATACTCTAGTGGTGTTGAAGACATGGATTCAAAGGAGGAACCCATGAGATTGGCAATACAAATGTTTAGGTCTCATGCTGGCACTGGTTCCCTGACCAGTGGGGGGCAGGTGAGATAAGCCTTTAAAGAACCTTTTAAAAATGGGGTTCAATGCCATAGAGATAGTCTTACCTGTTGAGGTATAAGCAGAGACTGAAGCCAAATGAAGCTTCAGGTAGAGGCTGCAGGCCCAAAGAATGCAAGAACAACAGACAGTCCAGCACATGTGGCACTCCTGCCTATACTGGAACTATATGCCTGGTAGAACACCGGATAGAAAACCTTTTCCATTTTGCAGCATAGGTTTTCTTTGTAGAGGGTTTCCTATACCCCTTTAAGATATCTAAGACCCCTTCAGAGAGGTGTAAGCCAGCGTACTCTAAGTCCTCAAGAGCCATGCCTTGAGTCTGAGTCACTTGAGGTTCGGGTACAGGAGCGTCCCCTGATTGGAGGTTAACAGATTGTGCCTCCTGGAAAGGTAAGTGGACATGGACAGCAGAAGGGAATGCCATGGCTGTCTGGCGCTATCAGAATCATTGTGGCCGGCTGAAGCCAGAGCTTGAGCAGTACCCTGTACACCAGAGGAAATGGGAGTGAAGGCATACAGATACTTCCATGACCAGTCCAGGATGAGGGCATCCAGGGGCACTGTGCCTACTGCTTGAGGCCTGCAACAGTACTGTGGGAGGTGGTGACTTTCGTGGGATGCAGAGAGATCCATCGTTGGAGTACTCCACCTTTTGAAGATTACTTCCACCACCTGCCTGTTTAATTTGTCTCCTAGCAGACGCCTGTAGTCGTCAGTAAAATACACTGGTGTGTCCTGAGGACGCCTGCAGAAGTCGGCTGCTGACTCTTAGTGTGCCTTGCAACGCCTGGAGAAGTCACTTATACATTTAATATATAGTGTAACAGAATATAATATATATTTGACTGCACAGCACCGTTGGAAAGATAATTTTATACTGAACAACTCTGCCACTGATATTTTGTGTATATCATGTATACTTTAGGAGTTATTTGCATTTGTTTATGGTATGGTGTGTATCATTTATATTGCCTGTTTTAGTGAGAAAAATATTTTTTCACTGTTTCAACCAGCATAGAAAAAAAAAAAATTACGTATTATTAACATGCCACCATTGGAAAGGTAATTTTGTGCTGAACAACTCTGCCACTGATATTTTGTGTATATCATGTATACTTTAGGAGTTATTCGCATTTGTTTATGGTATGGTGTGTATCATTTATGTTGCCTATTTTACTGAAAAAAATATTGTTTTTGCTGTTTCAACCAGCATATATAAAAAAAAAAATTACATATTTGCCACTCATACTTCGTGTCTAGCACTTACGGTTCTTGAGCTATTAGGATTTGTTTGTGGCATGCTGACTATAGCTTGATTTTGCTTAGAAAGGCCCAGGATTTACTGTTAACAGTATACAGGAGACAAGTGGTGCAACATCAGAGAGCTCCTGTGGAGGCAATGAGTTAAGGACCATTTGTGATGGGCCTGGCTGATTCGACTTCAGGCATCTGCTGGGGTTTTGTCCTTGCCTGGCAGATGAATGGCCTGAAGAGAAACTCCTAGGGAATAGGCCAGAGTCCAAATTCGCATGGCTTCTGTGCAGAGAGTATTTGACCTTGTAACCCCCTGCTTCTTTATGTACTGCACAGTGGTGGTATTGTCTGTTCTGACTTGTACCACCTTTCCCTGGATCAGTGGTGTGAAGGCTTACATTGCCAGGAACACTACCCTGAGCTCTAGCAGACTGCTATGCTGGAGAGACTCTGCACTTGACCAAGTAAGCGCCCTGGGTAGTGTGCTCCCCCAGATGGCACCCCATCCCAACAGTGATGCATCTGTTGTGAGAATTATAGAGGGAAGCTCTTTTCGGAAGGGGACCCCTTCTCTGAGGTTGGCTTCCTCCTTCCACCACTGGAGGGCCAAGATTAACGTCTTTGTTACTGGGACCAGTTCCGAGAGAGAATCTTTTTTCCGAGATCAATGAGCTCTTAAGTGAAACTGAATGTCTCATCGGAAACCCAGGACTGTGCCTGTGGCAGCTGCCATGTGTCCCAGGAGTTGAAGGAACTGTTGTGCAGTTCTTGGTACATTCGGCTTGAAAAACCTGCTAGTTGCAGAATGCTTTTACCCTGTCCAGTGGCAGAAAAGCTCTGCCCTCTCTGTATTTAGTTCTGCTCCCATGAACTGCAGAACTTGTGGGAAGAAGAACCGTTTCTTTAGGTTTAACAAAACCCCAAGGACTTCAGAAGTTGCTGGGTGAGTTGTAAGTGTTCCTTCAACTGTTGTGGTGACTTTCCCACCATTAGTCAGTAGTCAAGATAGGGAAACACTGTGACACCTTGCATTTGCAAGTGTCTCACAACTACTGCCAGACACTTTGTGAACACCCTTGGAGCCGAGGTGAGATCGAATGGCAGAGCTGAGAACTGATAGTGACCTGAAGGGAGTCTGAATCTGAGATACTTTCTGTGAGACTCCCTTATGGGGATGTGGAAATAAGCATCTTTTAGGTCCAGAGCTGCCAGCCAGTCCCCTTTTTGGAGTGCTGGCAGGATAAGAGACAGTGTCACCATTCTGAATTTCGGTTTTGATAAATGCCTGTTTAGCACCCTTAGGTCTAAGACAGGCCTCAACTCCCTATTTTTCTTTGGTCTAAGAAAATATCTTGAGTATAGCCCTTTTCCCGTGCTGCGGAGGCACTGGTTCCACTGCTTTTAACAACAGCAGGTTTAGAACCTCTTTTTCCAACAGCTTTTTCTCCATGATGGAAGCTGGTTTGAAGACTCTTGTTAGAGAGGGGAAGGACTTGAAATTTAGGGACAATCCCTGACCCATTATCTCCAAGACCTACTTGTCTGTGGTGATATTTTTCTAGGTCTGGAAATAATGGCTCAGCCTGACCCCTACTGGAAGACGGAAGGCGGCCTGAAAGAACAAGTCAGGGATCCTGCTTGGCTTGGGGCCGAGAGTGGGAGCCATTCCTGGCAACCCTCCTGCCCCTACCTCTAAAATACCCTTGTTGGGGGTACTGAGGTATCTGGGGTATAGCCATGGTCTGATAAAATGCCTGGAATGAAACTGTCTGCCTCTGCTTCCCTATTGTAAGGCCTTGTGGAAGAAGTGGTCTTTTCTTTGGCCGAAGTACTCCTATAAGTGGCCTTATATTCACTGACCTTCCTCATGTAGGTCTTTGTATGGATCCTAAAAAAATAATTACCCTCCACTGGGAAATCCAGAGCTTTGTTTTGGTGTCCTGTGAGGTTTGTGGTCTTAACTAACAAACCTCCTTTGGGCTATAGTACTGGCTATCCACCTGGCAGCAGTGTCATTTGAGTCTGCTGCCATTTGAAAAATACAGTTACGTAAGAACTTACTGTAACAGTAGATCTTGAGAGGCTCTTGCAGTAGGTAATTGCATATAGGACTGGCGTTGGCAGGCGGCAGGACCCCAGGAAAATTTCTAGCTAGCAGTCCTGGCGGGCCGCACCCACATCAGGTGACCGGCATCAGGCGGCGTCGGTATAAGGCGGTCCACAGCGGCGCCTTCCAGTTCTTTCCGCCACAGGCCGCGAGGCCGGACGAGAGAAAACAGATATTTCCTCAATGGGAAAGGAGCTGAAAAAGCCTAGGGGAGGAGAGGGGAGGGAAGGCATACCTACTGCAAGAGCCTCTCTTGAAGATCTACTGTTATGGTAAGTTCTTATGTAACTGTACTATCTTACTCTGAGAGGGCTCTTGCAGTAGGTAATTACATATAGGACAGAATCCCAAGCAGTCTGGAACAAATGAAAGGCACCGGGAGAAGGAACTACTCCAGAAGTAGCAAACAACCTTGCAAACCTCAAGACAGGAGGCCTTGCAAGACAGCTAACCTAAAGCCTGCTTCTGACCGAAGCAATATCCAAACTGTAATGTTTTATTAAGAGTATGAGGCCAAGTCAAGTAAGCGGCAAGCACAGATGTCTGCCACAGACACATTCTTGAAACAAACACAGAGGCTGCTACTCCACAGTGGAGTGACCTCTGACTTGACCGGTAGGGTCTTCTTATGCTGTCATAACAGAAAGTGATGCAATGAGCCAACCACTTTGATAGGCACTGCTTGGAGACAGCACTGCCTTCCCTTTTGTGAGCAAAAGAGACGAACAACTGATCAGTCTTTCTGAGATCCTTCGTCCTATCGGTGTAGTATCTCAGAATCCTGTGGACATCCATGGTATGGAGCAAGTATTCTCCTTGGTTGGAGTATTGCGGGAAAAAGGCAGGTAACTCAACAGACTGATTTAAGGTAGACGCTATCACTTTCGGGAGAAACTTAGGATTCGTGCGAAGAGTTACTCATTCTTTGTGAAAAATCAGATAAGGGATTTTACACATAAGGGCCTGGAGCTCGGAAATTCTGCGAGCAGAAGTAATGGCCACCAAGAAGAGCGTCTTCCACGATAAGAACTTCAAGTCTCCGGAAGCCGCAGGCTCAAAAGGAGGAAGGGTAAGTTTCTCGAGGACAAAGTTCAAGTCCCAAGGGGGCGGAGTCCGAACAGGGGCCTAAGATGAAGGACCCCTGAGAAAAAGTCTTGGATACCTCCAATTGGGCAAATGCTTTATCAGCGAAGGAACATGGTAGGCTGAAATAGCAGCCATGTGAACCTTCAAAGAGAGTGACTGACCCAGGTCAAAAGATGACGAAATAATCAAGCAGAATGGCCACAGGACAGGAGAAAGGTTCCACGCTCCTGAGGCAGCCCAAATGGAAAATCTCTTCCATTTCAGCGTAGGTGGACCTAGTGGAGTTTTCTAGCCTCCACCAGAATCTCTGCCACCTTAGGAGAGATGCCAAAAGGATTGGGCTAGGTCTGCAGGAGCCATGCATGAAGTTGAAGAGACTTGAGTCCCGGATGGACCAGGGTCCCTGATCCTGGGTCAGCAATCCTCGAGATAAAGGAAGAGAGAGGAGGAACCTCTGGTATTGTTGTAAAAGACAGAACCAGATTTGCCTGGGCCAGAAAGGAGCGATCAGAATCATTCTCGCTCCTTCCAATGCAAGTTTCTGCAGCACAAGAGGGACTAGAGGAACTGGGAGAAAAGCATAGACGAATCTGTCCTTCCAGCTTAGAAAGAGTGTCGCTCCAGAAAGCGCCTCGCTCTGGAGCGAGCGAGCAAAAGGTTGGAAGCTTTGCGTTTTGGGAGGAGGAAAACAGATCTATCTGAGGAGTCCCCCAAATCTGGAAGATGCTTTTTAGAACTTTTTGGTCCAGTTCCCACTTGTGTGGCAGAGCCGAGGAACGACTTAAGCTTGTCTGCCAGGACGTTGTAGACTCCCGGAACATGGATGGCCGAGAGGTGAAGGTTGTGAAGTGTTGCCCATTCCCAAGCCCCCATCGCTTCCTTGCACAGCGGGTAGGACCGAGTCCCTCCCTGCTTGTTGATGTACCACACCACTCACATGTTGTCTGTTTAGACAGCTAGGTGACCGGGAAGGATGTATTGGTGAAGGGCCTGGAGAGCATACAGCACTGCTTGTAGCTCGAGCACGTTGATGTGGAGAGCTAACTCAATCTGGACCATAACCCTGGGTTCGGTGAAGACCCAGATAGGTCCCAACCTTAGCAATGCATCCGTGGTCAGAGTCTGGGCAGGGGGAGGATGAAAGAAGGGAACCCCCCCGGAACAGGTTCTCTCGAACCATCCACCATTGCAAGTCCCTTGCCATCGGCGAGGAGATCAGCACCAGATGATCTAGGTCGTCTACAAGTTGATCCCACTGAGAGCGGAGAGTCCACTGAGAGACCCTCATGTGGAGGCGCACACGCGGAACCGTCGGGATGGCAGCTGCCATAAGCCCCAGAAGACGGAGCACTGACCTCGCCGGAACCTTCCTGCGTTCCGAAAGAAGGGAAATCTGGGACTGAAGGGAGGCCCCCCTGTCCAAAGGCAGGAAGGCCCTGCACACTGTCGTATCGAGGATTGCCCCGATGAACTGGAGTCTCTGGGAAGGGTGCAGATGAGACTTAGAATGGTTGATGGTGATACCCAGACCAGTGAAAACCTGCTGGCTGAGGGAGAGAAAATGCAGGAGTTCCTCACTGGACGAGGTAGCCAGGAGCCAGTCATCCAGGTAGGGAAAAACCTGAACTCCAAAGTAAGCGGGTGGGCTGCCACCACCGCCAGGCATTTGGTAAAAACTCGAGCCGAGGAAAGACCAAAAGGAACATAGAAACCTAATAGAAACATAGAAACATAGAAGTTGACGGCAGATAAGGACCTAAGGCCCATCCAGTCTGCCCATTTCTTTTCTACCTTATAAATGTGCCATCGGCCTTGCTCTGTCAGTGACCTATCTATTCATAGTCATTTGTATTGCTCCTTATGCCTATCCCATGCCTGTTTGAAGCTCTGCACTGTATTCATAGCCACCACTTCTTGTGGTAAGCCATTCCATGCATCTACCACCCTTTCTGTGAAAAAGAATTTCCTCACATTCCCCTTAATCGGCCTCCTCTAATCTCATGCTGTGTCCTCTTGTCCTGCTATTTTTCTTATATTTAAACATGTTAGACTCTTTCACCTTGTTTATGCCCTTAAGGTGTTTAAATGTCTGATCATATCACCTCTCTCTCCTTTGCTCAAGGGTATACATATTGAGCTCCATTACTCTGTCCTCATATGTCTTCTGATGCAGTCCCTGCACCATTTTGGTTGCCCTTCTCTGGACTGCCTCAATTTGGTTAATGTCCTTGTGAAGGTGTGGCCTCAATACTGCCGCAGTACTCCAGATGGGGCCTAACCAATGTCTTGTACAGAGGGATTATTACCCCCTCTTACGACTTGTGATACCCCTACTAATACACCCTAACACCCCCCTAGCCTTACCTACTGCTTTAGAGGTCTGCTTGGATGATTTTAGGTCATCAGTGATGATGATGCCCAAGTCTCTTTCTTCCTTGTGACTGCTAGCAACTCCCTCCCAGCCTATAAGTGGCTTCAGGGTTTCTCTTCCTATGTGCATGATTTGCACTTCTTTGCATTAAATCCCAGTTGCCACTCTTCTGACCATTCTGCTAGTTTATCCAGATCTCTTCTCATTCTGCCCACCCCATCTGGATCATCTACTCTGTTGCAGATCTTGGTGTCATCTGCAAACAGACAAGCCTTACCTCTAGTCCATCTCGAGGTCACTAATGAAGATGTTGAATAGGACTGGCCCCAGGACTGATCCCTGAGGTACCCACTTGTGACTTGCATCTCTTCTGACTGTATACCATTTACCACCACTCTCTGTTTTCTGCCAGTCAACCAGTTTGCCACCCAGTTGACCAACTTCTGACCCACCCGAGCCTACACAGCTTATTTATCAATCTTCTATGGAACAGTGTCAAAAGCTTTGCTGAAGTCAAGGTAGGCGACATCAACTGCTCCCTTGGTCCACCACTCTGGTTACCCAGTCAAAGAAATCTATGAGATTAGTTTGACAGGACCTTCCTTTGTAAACCCATGCTGTCTTGGATCCTGTGCCCCTATGGTTCAGGTGTTGCACTATCCTTTCCTTAAGGAGTGCCTCCATAATCTTGCCCACTACTGAGGTAAGACTGACCGGTCTGTAGTTCCCGCCTCCTCCCTGCTACCACTCTTGTGGAGTGGGATCACATGAACCCTTCTCCAGTCTTCTGGGACCTCTCCTGTGCTCAGAGACTCACTAAACAATTCTGCTAATGGCTCTGCTAGTTCCTCCTTAGCTCCTTTAGTACCCTGGGATGTATGCCATCAGGTCCCATTGCCTTATCCACCCTGAGCTTAGCAAGCTCTTGTAGGACCTTTCTTTTGTGAAGGGAGTAGTGCTCACCTCCTCCCCTGTGTCCATGATGCTGAGCTGTGGCCCTGCCCTACCTTCTCTTCAGTAAATACTGAGCAAAAGTATCTATTTAGGATAGATGCCTTTACAGGGTCCTCCTCCTCACATGCTCCCTTTTCTCCATTAAGCTTAGCAATACCCCTCTGGACTTTCTCCTTTCACTAATGTATCTATAGAAAGTCTTGTCACCTTCTTTACTGTTTGTGCTAGTGTTTCCTCAGTTTGGGACTTTGCCTGCCTTACTGCCTACCTGCTTCCTTAGGGCAGTTTGGTATGCCTCCCTATCTTCATCCGCTGTGTCCCTTATATTTTCTGAAGGCCAGCCTTTTGGCTCTGATCTTTTCTGCTACTGTATTTGAGAACAAAGTGGTTTCCTTCTTCTTTGCACTTCCTTTTCTGTCTAACACAATGGGATGTTGCTTCAATATTGTATCCTAATGCTTGCCCACTTTGCTTGTACCTTCTCACCTGTGTTTCTTTTGCCAGGGCTAGCTTAACTCTGTTGTGCCATCTTATCAAAGTCAGCTCCTCTGAAGTCCCATATTTTGCCTTGGAATGGGATGATTTAGATGTAGTAGCCAAATTGAACCATACCATGTGATGGTCACTGGCCCCAGGTGACCTTCTACCTGAGATCTGTGATCCCTTCTTTGTTAGTCAGTACTAGATCTAGGATAGCCCTGTCTCTTGTGGGTTGCTGTACCAGTTGTTTGAGGCCCTCCCCTGTAGGGAATCCACTATGAGTCTAGTTCTGGCAGATGTTCCTGCTGGTATTGACCAATCTGTATCTGTCATGTTGAAGTCTCCCATTATCAGAACCTCCCCTTTAGCTGTCATGTTTTGTATATCTTCTAACAGTAATGTGTCTATGTCCTCCTCTGGTCTGGGGCCTGTAGACAACCCCAGTTCTTATGGCTGTCCCATTTCCTGTTTCCAGGGTGACCCACAGTTCTTCTGGCCCTTATGTGTATTCTGAATTTCTGTAGCTTTGATATTTTCATTAACATACAAGGCACTCCTCCCCCTTTTGCACCGGTCTCTTCTGAACAATACATAGCCAGGTACTGAAGTCTCCCAAGTGTGATTACTAGTAAACCACGCTCACTAATTGCTACTATGTCCAGTTTAGCCTCTGACATTATTGCCTGCAGGTCTGGTATCTTATTTCCCAGGCTGTGAGCATTTGTATACATGATTTTCCATTGGCCAGATTTTGGTGTGTTAGTTGTTGGGTGAAGTTTGGCATTACCCCTGTGCATCGTATGGGAGACAAACCTTTTTCTTACCTGGTGATGCAAATGAATGGCAAGCGCTGAATTCCTGTTTGACCACTAGCTGAGGGGAGGGTGTTCTTCCCATTCGGACGTATGGGGTGCTGCACCCTCTCCCCATTTGCTAGTTTAAATATTCTGCAAAGACGTCAAACTTCTGCCCCAATGCACTGACTCCTCTTTAGTCAGATGCAGTCCATCAAATTTAAAGAACTTTCGCTCCCAGAACTGTTGCCAGTTCCTACAAATCCGTGTCCTTTTCCTGGCACCAGTCCTTGAGCCACGTGTTTAGCTCCCTATCTCCCTTCTCTGACCTTCCGTCCATCTGCTCCCTTCTCCCAGACTGGCAGGATCTCAGAGAAGGAGATGCCGACGTAAATAGATGATAGTTTGTCACCCAGCCTAGTCAGGTGTTCCTTGGTCTCCACCGACCGGCTGGCGAGATCGATAGTCCCTATGTGTACTAGGACATCAATGTTTTCTCCTGCTTTGTGAACAATCTTAGTAATGCGGTCAGTGTCTCTCCATGCTGATGTACCTGGGAGACATCTGACCATCACCCCTGGCTGGAGATGGGTATCAACTCCCGAATCATGGAGTCTCCTATGATCAGTAGTTTTTGGATTTCTTGTGCTTGTTTAGTTTTGGTTCCTGATTTGGGTGAGTATTGTTGTGCTAGTTCCTGTGCTGCAGTGTCCTGCTCTGCAGTGTCTTCTGCCTCTTTATTTGATTTCAGAGATAGAGGCAGATACCTGTTTGTAGTGTTTATATGGTTTTCGGAGGTAATGTGTTGAGAGCAGAGAGTGATGGGCAACCTGATTTGCTCCTCTAACCACCTGCCAACCTCCTGGACCAACTACCTCTCTGGTCAGGTTTTTCTGTTGGATGCTGGGAAATGGCAGGGTGGTTCTTATAATGTATTCCTCTTCAATATGAAATTTGAGGCATGCAATCTCTGCCCATGCTGCCGGAGCTGAGACCTAAGATCTCCAAAGGCCCAGCATGTAGGACAGTGTCCTAAATCCTGTAAGACTTCCTTCTGAAAATTGTTCCACAGTACCTGCAGTTAATGAAATCCATTCCAAATAAGTTGCTGGGTTTGTAACCTAGTCAGAGTAATTAGAAGGAAAAAAAAATGCAAGTAATGGTTTAATTGTGCTTTGTTTAACTTGTTATAACAAGTTAAATTACTAGTGCCCTGTAAATGAGATCACCTTGTGGAGGCCCCACTGATCCGCCTCTCTGCTCTGCCACAGGAAATGTCACAACTGTGGTACCCTATAAAGAGGTGTGGCGTGGGGTGGTTGGGGATGGGGGTAGGTGGCTGGGCCCTTCCCTGCCTAAAAAGAAGAACCACGGACGAAAGAACAAGGAGGTAAGAGCAGAAACAATCAGTCAACAACAAATGCAGTAACCCTGAAAGCTTATCCTAATGTTAGATAACTGTAAAACCTGAAAGCACCACCTGTAATAATTTCAGAGAAGATATACCTGTAAGAAACACTTTGCTCCAGAGAAAATAAAGCAGTAACAGAAGATATACCTTGCAAAAGACAATTTGAATCAGAAGATTACAGCAGTAATCTGTTAGCACACACCTGTAGGCACACCTTGTAATAATGCAGAAGAAGGTATACCAGCAACAACAATTTGAATCAGAAAAAATAAAGCAATGAAATGTTAGCAACAAACAGTAGCAATCCCTGTGAGTAAAATAAAACACCACCACACAGTAAATCTGCTTAGCCAAACTAAGTCTTAATCCTTCTCCCTTGCTCTGGTAAGTTTCTCTACTCTGCCTTTCAAGCAGTCTTAGAAGGAAAGAGCTCAGGTGAAGCTAGGTGCCTTGGCCAGCAAACCAAGTCTTCTACCTCCAAGATATCAACTAACCTGACTTTTAACCCTTCTTTCTGTTGGAATTACTGACAGTTTGCCAGCTCCACCCCACATACACACCTAATCCTTTGGAAGAGCTGTGGGAGGAAAAGCAATTAGCTCCTTCAATGTGAGAAGGAGACTGAAACACCTCTGAGACAACAAACCTTTTCAACAAATAAGAATAAAATAAAACACAGTGTCAAACAGTAATTTTGCTTAGCCCAATGATAAAAAGTCACAAAATGTAAGCTCCACCTGTAATACAGTAATTTCAGAGAAGATATACCTGTAAGAAACACTTTGCTCCAGAGAAAATAAAGCAGTAACAGAAGATATACCTTGCAAAGACAATTTGAATCAGATTACAGCAGTAATCTGTTAGCACACACCTGTAGGCACACCTTGTAATAATGCAGAAGAAGGTATACCAGCAACAACAATTTGAATCAGAGAAAAATAAAGCAATGAAATGTTAGCAACAAACAGTAGCAATCCTGTGAGTAAAAAATAAAAACACCACCACACAGTAACTCTGCTTAGCCAAACTAAGTCTTAATCCTTCTCCCTTGCTCTGGTAAGTTTCTCTACTCTGCCTTTCAAGCAGTCTTAGAAGGAAAGAGCTCAGGTGAAGCTAGGTGCCTTGGCCAGCAAACCAAGTCTTCTCCTGAGGTACTTTCGGTGCGAGGGGCGAATGGGGATGTGCAGGTATGCATCCTGCATATCCAGTGCACAAAGCCATTGGCCTGGCCGGAGAAGGGGCAAGAGGGTTTGAAGGGGGAGCATCCTGAACTTTTTGTATTCCACATAGAAGTTCAGGGAGCTGAGATCGAGAATAGGTCTGAGATCTCCAGTCTTCTTTGGTACAAGAAAGAAATGGGAATAGTAACCCGTCCCGTGAAGGTGAGAGGGGACGGGTTCTATGGCCTGCTTTGCGAGGAGAGCAGATATTTCTTCCCTGACCAAAGGAAGATGGTCCCTTGAGTAAGAGGAGTTCAGGGTGGGTGGCATGGAGGTTTCTGCAGAAACTCTATAGAGTGCCCCTCTGCTATGATTTGAAGCACCCATGAATCCGAAGTTATCCTCTCCCAACCCGGAAGGTGGAGGGAGAATCTCCCTTCAACCGGTTCCTCCGGGAAGTCCGGAGGCAGTGGGAGAGGGAAGGAGTCAGGTGGTGTGAGGCAGCGCCACAGCTGGGGCACCCGCTGCTTTTTTGGGCGGCGGGGGACTGGCAGCTGTGGGGGCCCGACGTTCAGTGGCCCGCCTTCCCTAGGGTTTCGCCTGAGGCCGGCTGCGTCTGCGAAAAGGACGGCGCTACGGGGGATGGGGACGGCACATGGAATCCACAGATTTGAGGGCTGTCCCCTTCTCCTGCAAGTCGGTGATTATGTCCTAGACATCACCACCGAAAAGCACCGAACCTCTGAAAGGTGCTTCTTGAATTGCTGACAGCACCTCCGGGACCAGGCCTGACACACGGAGCCATGCAAGACGCCGAAGACTTACGGCGAAAGCGGAGCTCTGTCCTGCAGTGTCCACTGCATCATAGGTCGTCCTCAGAACGTGACGACTGGCCGAACGAGCAGAACGGACAAGGTCAGCTGACTCCTGCTTGATTTGGAAGTCAGGCAAGGAGTCAATCTTAGATTCCGCCTGGGTAAGGACAGCCTTCTGGTAATCCCCCATATGTGCAACATAATTTAGGGCCCTGATCCCCAGTGTGGAAGAAGCATAGATCTTCCTTCCACACTGATCCAGAAGGCGAAATTCCTTATCCGGGGGAGACGAGCTCAAATGTTTCGGGTGTGCTGACCGGCCGTGAACGGTGCTAATCACAACCTAGTCTGCACGGGGGTGAGAATCTAGAAAGTCTACACCCTCCGGAGCCTGGTATAGCCTTTTGGACTTCCCAGGAAGTGGGGCTAAAGCCGACGGTTGTTTCCAAATGGTGGAAACAAGGTGGGCATGAGGCTCGATCCAGGGTGGCACTACAGTAGGAGCCATAAGGGACAAGTCCAGATGTTCAGCGAGTTTAACCCACTGAGGATCTGGCTCTAAGAAACGCCACTGATGGACTTCCTGGATCTTCCTGAGCAACTCCGTGAAGGAAGGATCCTCCGGAGGAGTACTCGGCCGGGGCTTGGACGGAGAGCATGGCTCGTCATCTTTCTCGGAGGAATCCGAGGAGTCCGAGAGAAAAGAAGAAGAATTTGAAGCAGAGTATGACTCCCTAGCTCGGTCTAGGGGAGGACAGGGTTCCTGAGGGGGATCCTGACGTGTCCTGCCCCCTCTGGATCAGAGGGAGAGCTTGGGAACCGGAGGCGGAGGGAGTGGCGCCTGGGGCGACGGGAGCTGGAGGTGGCACCGTTGCCGTGAGGCGGCTCTCGACTTCCTTGGTGAGCTGAGCCTTAGCCTCAGCCCACCAGGAGGCCAGAGTCTCCTGAAGATCCACTGGCGGCCTGGGGGGCGGTGGTGGAGGAGGGGGGGATAGTTGTACAGATTATATCCGTAAGGTGAGTATCCGTAACCCAGCTGCGGGAACACCGGAGCTGCGTATTGCGGCGTCGGGTACTGCGGCATCGGTGGAGTCGGCGCAGAGTACTGCGGCGCAGGATACTGTGGACCCGGGTAAACCAGCGTCGGATAGGACAGCGGATACCCAGGTACCGGAGGAGCTGCCGCAGCAGACAGCCTAGTAAGGAACTCCATGGGCGGATCAACCGTGATAGGCCCGTGGGGTGGAGGGCCCGATGGGAGAGGAATATCCCCCGCCGGTGTCGGAGGGGGCCGCGTCAGATCTGGTTCTGTAGGAGGAGGATCTGACAGTGGAAAAACATCCCGAGCATCGCCTGGGGACGGAGGAGAGAAGTCCCCGGGGTCAGGTGGGGGGACTCGGGCTCCCCAGACGGCAGCGAAGGCTGCGGGGAACCTGGAATGACAGACGATGGAGGGTCTGTTGTAGGCTCCAATGCCCGGCGACTTAGGGGCCGAATCCCGGCGGATGCCAGAGGAGCCGGCGTCCGACTTAGGGGGTCCCTCGTTGGAGGCGGGCCGAGGGTGGAAGCTGCCCAGTCCAAGGGGACACTGCTGTGCGCCGCCCTGGAGGGTCAGGCGTCTTAGCGGCCTTCTCCCGGCGGACGTCAGAGGAGCCGACGTCCGGCTTATGGGAGGCACCCGCACCAGAAGGCTGCGAGCCTGCGGCAGTACTGGAGGCAGAAGCCTCCTTTTGGGGGCAGAAGCCTCCTTTTGCCCGGAGGCACCCGGCGGGCTCGAACGCGAACCCGACGGGCGGGCTGGCTCCTCCCAAAGCCTTGGAGGCTGCCGCCGGGTGATCCCCCAGAGGACGTTACATCTAGCCGGGCGGCTCCAGCCGGAGTCGCGGAAGAGGAGACTTTCTCCCCGTGCCTTCTTTGTCCCGCTTCTGTGTCTCTGGGAGGTCGACACCTGCCTAAGCTTCTTCAACTCCTTCTCCATTGCAGACATCTTCTTTTTAAGGAGATGGGCTTCCAAAGACTGCTGGCGTCGTCTGCGGGTGGCCGCTTTGAAATGCGAGCACTTGTCGACCACGTGGTCGGGGCCTAAACATAAAAGGCAGAGGGAGTGACCGTCTTTGTGAGGCAACTGGGCGCCGCACAAGTCGCACTTATTTTTTGAAGGGGACGACATAAACCGACGTTCACCTGACGAATAAATTGTTAAATACTGATACTTTCGGTAAAAACCGACGAAGCAACAGGGCTGAGCACGAACTTCACCGCGAGGCGCTGCACAAGCTGACGGCGGGTGTCCGGACCGCCTTTATACTGACGCTGCCTGACGCCGTCACCTGACGGAGGGCGCCGCCAGGGACTGCTAGCTAGAAATTGTTTCGTGGGGTCCTGCTGCCTGCCGACGTCAGTCCTATATGTAATTACCTACTGCAAGAGCCCTCTCGAAGTAAGAGCTGGTATTTGGCAGCTTCCATGCCAAATCTAGCAGTGTCAGCCAAATCTGCCGACAGGTTATTTGGGGCTTTATCAGCCATAGCCAACACAGACTGAAAGAGTTTTCTGATACTGTGCCGAACAGGCTTGAAAGTTAGCCTGCCTGATGGCCCAGAAGCTGATAAATAGCCCTTTTTGGCCAGGCTGTCAATTTTACGTGAGTCCTTCTCGGGGGGGGGGGCAGAGAGACGTTTGCCTTGTCACAGGCTGCAGCTTTCACTACCCCAGGTGGTTACAGTGTAAATACAGAGTTTCAGCCCCTTCCCTGTCAAACTGACATTTTTTTATGCAACCTTTTATCTAAAGGAGGGACAGACCCAGGTGTCTGGAGGAGCCTCAGTGCATCCCTTTTAAAAAATGTATTTATAGGAAGTAACAGCTTTTTGGTGGGTGTTAAACCCATCATTTCAAGATACTTAGCTTCCTCCTCTTTTATCATGTCTGTGGTAGAGATGTCCAGAGCATACACAATTTTCCTGGCAAAGGGAAAATGTGAAGAATAGTATTCAGAAGACCTGGGAGGAGAGCCGAACTCCTGTTCAGGTGAGGCCTCAGGCTCTATAGGCTCCCCTTCCTCCTTCTCTTCATCTTCACCATAATCTTCCCTTGCCAGTAAGGAAGACTGATTGGAACCAGGAGGGGTCTGAACTGGGGGCTGCGGATTAGCAGGTAGCAGACCTTGCAAGGCTTGTAAAATGTTAAATGTCTGTGCAATTTCAAGAGGAAAAGGCATGGAAAGTGACACCACAGAAGTCCTCTTAGGCTGAACAGATTTTTTTTGGGGGTTCCGTGTGCTTAGTCTTTTTTGCTGGAACCGGAGAGCTAGCCGGTTCAGCTGTTCTTTTTGTACCCGTATCAGGGGTAGAAGTAAAGGGATCTGTGGTTTTACCCACAGCCCCAGAGGGTGTCGGCTGGTCACAGCCAAAGGGACCCTTACGTCGAGGCACTTTTTTCTTTAGCCTTTCCAGACATTTTTCATGCATGTTTTCAGGAAAGGTCTTACAGACCTCACAATCTGCATTTAAATGATCATAGCCAAGGCAGATTACACAAGAACTGTGTTTATCTGGCTTGGCAAAAACCTCTCTACACTCTGTGCAGTTTTTGAAACCGGGCTCACTGGTCTTTTTCTTTGTTTTTTTCTGACATATTCAAAAAAAACAGCAACTGCGATAAAACCCAGTAAATTTAAAGAGTTTTAAAACTAAATATATCGGTTGTGGTCAGTTCTGGAACTGATCAGAAAACTGAGAGGAACTGGGAACCTATGAAACTGGAACTGATATTAGTGGTTCGGTAACCAAAAATGCGGTTACAGGAAGACAATAAGTTTTTAAAAGTAGAAAAACTAAAATAAGGGGAGACAGGGGGACCCCCAGGCTACAAAACATCCTCCTTGGTTTCTCACAGGTAATATCGAACCATGAGAAACCGAGAAAACAAGGTAATTAAACTAAAAACACTAACGGTTATTAAATAAACAAAAGAGAAGGGCAGCAGCTGAAAATAAAAGGAGTATACTTGTTATTTCGAAGTGACAAGAAAATCTCTGAGCGTCTTGTCTTGACAGGCGGAGAGAGAAATCCAAGGGTAAGAATGTAGGCGGTTGATGGGTGGCAGCATTTGAAAAAGTGGCACGAGCCAATGATTCTATCGTTAGCATAACGTTCCATCTCCGGGCAGATCTGGCTTAAAGGCACACTGCAGAAAACTTAGGAATATACTGGAGTATTCCTGGGGTGAGAAACAAATCCTAATAGCTCAAGAACCATAAGAGCTAGACACAAAGTATGCGTGGCAAAGTTGTTCGGCACAAAATTACCTTTCCATCGGGGTATGCAAGTAATAAGAAGTAATTTTTTCCCCCTATGCTGATCGAAAAATAAAAAAAAATATTTTTCACTAAAAAAGGCAATATAAGCAGTTTTGTGTTGGGAAATATGTAGCATATCAACACCAAATTAAGCATCCAGACATTAGATGTAGTTTTAATATTATGTTTGAAAAAAAAAAAAAAAAGCCATCTTTGTAATATGAATTATAATTTTTACCCATTTTAGTCAAGGTGCTTTGGTGAGGTTTGAGGGACAAATCTCAACCATACACACCAAACCAAACACAAATGCATATAATTCCCTAAGTGTATACGATACACACAATGCATCAGCAGCAAAGTTGTTCAGCACGTAAATACCTTTCCAACGGTACTATGCAATCAATTGTAATCAATTCAGTTTATGTTTTATACTGAGATACCCCAAAAGTGTGTTTTATGCAAAGTGCTTAAATGCGTATTGATGGACAAAATGTCAGCCATACAGGCTTACCATAAACAAATGCAAATAACTCCTAAAATATTTTGTGTACATCATGTATACCAGTGGCAAAGTTGTCCAGCACAAAATTACCTTTTTTTTTGTATTACGGTATTTATCGCCCCACCCCCCATGCACCTGACCAGACTTACCTCCGGGCCCCCACATGCACTGCCCCATCTCGGTGCACCTGACCCCACCGCCCAACATCACAGCCAGCCCAGGTATCCCCGACATATCCCTTCGTCGGGAGGGTCCCTTACCTTTGTAGGGGATGAGCCTGTTTGGCCGTATCCAACAACCGTGGGTGCTGCAGAAGCGGCTGATGGAGGTCAGGGAGCCCGGATCCCAGGAGGTCATCATCTACCGGCCAGGCGCCATTTTCGTGTTTTTTCCTCAGAGGAGATGCTAGACGCCTAGCTTACGCTGATCGCCTGTCTCTCCCTGCTGCCAGGGGTCAGATGTCGTCTCAGCCTCCGCCAGGGGTCAGACACCGAACCACACCCTCCCCCTTGAGAAGGCAAACTGTCAGTGGACGCTCCCTCCTTCTCTCCCCGGCAGGTCCTCCAGCGAAAATTACCTTTTCAATGGTGCTATGCAATAAAATATATACATTAAAATATGTGTGACATCTCCAGACGTTGCAATGGCACACAGGAAGTCAGTAGCTGACTTCTGTAGTCGTCCTCAGGACACACCAGTGCATTTTATTGCCTACTAGAGGCGTTTGCTAGGAGACAATGAATTTGCAAAGTCTAGCAGCTGCATTTTGGAAAAAGGCTTCAGCCAATGGAATGTCCACCTCGATGACTGATGGCTGAGCTGATTTTCACTCCAGAGCTCTGAACTGAACACTAAGAGACCCTCACTCCCCTTTGGGAGAAATAAATCAGTAGCCATTTCAGGCAATAGGCACACTGAAATAATTTAATGATTTGCCAGTTTGGAGGTAGTGGGTCTCCCCCCCCCCCCACCGGTACTCAGCTTTGTGTCACCATTACTGCTTCTTTGCAGTGGCTAATATTGTGCATCCTTAGTGCTGACTGCCTAGGATCAAAGACCCTGAGTATATAAGGATCCGAGATCAGCACCTCAACCAGACCTGGACACAATTCCTCGTGAGGCTCTGTGGGGGCAGGATTAAAGAAAGGTATACCCTTTGTTAAATTGGGGTGATCCATCCACCACATCATGGCACATCTGAGAGGGTACGAGACCAAAACTATCTGGTCCAGGTAGTCTGTCAATTGATCTCACTGTACCGAATGTGTTCAGCGCAGAATATGCATGTGGAGACTGGCATAAGGGAAGGTGATGCTGGTGGCAGCCATCTGGCCTAGAAAGCGTAGCACAGATCTTGCAGCCATGTAATGACTGCTGTAAATCAGACAAGCCCTGGCTAGTAAGGTATCCGCCCTACCCTCTGGTAGGAAGCCACTGCCCACAACTGTGTCAAGAACCACTACAATGTATTGGAGATGCTGAACAAGTACACTGAATACAAAATGTTTCGGGACTAGGAAGTACTGGGGATAAAGCCCTATGTTTACTTTCCGAGATGGAACAGGCTCCATTGCTCTCTTCAAAAATAAAGACTGAATTTCTATTTTCAGAAGAGATTAAGTGACCTGGAGGGTAATGACAGTGCCATGTTGGATGTACTGGAGAGAAGAAACAAAAGCTCTAGAGAATGGTCCAGTTCCATAATCTGGAGCCTACTTGTCCATGATCTCCCTACGTTTTGGTAGAAAAAGAGAGATTTGCACCCCCCCCCCCAAACTATTCCCAGAGACTGTGGTGGAGGGGGAGACGATGAGGAGTCCGAAAGCACTAGAAGCACTGTCCCGGCTGATACCTCTGGGGGCTTCAGAATCTGCACCAGGACAGAGATCTTAGGAGAGAGCCTTTTCCTTAGTTATGGGTTGCTGTTGAGAAGCTTGGGCACTCCTAGCAGCTGGCCCGTGAAAATTACCCATACCAGACCCTTAGAGGTCTACGGGGTCAGTGCTTTCAGGGACCTCAGTGTCATTTTAAAGGACTTGAAGTTCACTTAGGGCCATTTCCACATAATTACCAAACAATTTTGACCTCTAAATGGGTCACTTAGAATAGACTGTTGTACATCAGTAGCAAAGCCAGCTACCTTAAGTCAGAACAATGGCATAGGCAGATTCCAGAGGCAGTAGCATCTTATGGATGGAGTAATACATGCCTGCTTCCCAGTCAGGGGAAACAGATAATGGGAGTAAAGGAGTACTTTACTACCATTTTTGACTGAAATACTCCCACTTTGTGATTTTAGGAAGTTTTCCCCACCCTGCAAATTTACAATATGTGGTACACATGTACAAAATTGGTAGTACCATGAGATGCTAGCAACCATGGCACTACAAAGGAACACGTAAGGGTGGGGACAGGAGTTGCTCACTGGCTGGTTAGGACTCTTGCAACATAACTATGTTAAAAATAAGATCACCTTATGACTCCACAAGACAGTCAGTGACTGCAAGTGTCCAGTGGGATTGAGACTTGATTTAGATGTAGGGGGGTACGAGATGGGTCAGTGGATGACAGTACTATCATTTGAATGAAAATACTACCAGGTGTAAGAAGGCAGTAGTAAATACTTCAGAGTCCTAAAAATCATCTGGACCACTGTTCCTAGTCTCAAGGCCTGCAGTGGCAGACTTGACAAGATCAGCTTTTGCTGAACTATCAGGCAGTGCAGCAATGCACGATATTAGAGGTTTCCACAGTCTATTTTGATATTTAATCGTGTAAGCCTAGTAGTTAGCAATCTGGAGACCCAGGCAGGCAGAGGTGCAAGTATTCTTCCCAGTAACATCTAGTTTTCTGGATTCCTTAACAGGGGGCAGGAAACTCATGAGTGTTGGAGTCCTGGACAGATCATAAGCAGCCATAATGACCACATGTCTGGTTTGGCTGGGAAGCACAATATGGGCTGGCTTAGAAGAAGGAGCAGGATATTATCTGCCTTCCAAGGCACAGCAGCCAAAGTACCAGGCCTATGCCATGCAGCCATGGTAGCATCTTCAAATGCAGGAAACACACGAGAAATAACAACGGAAGGTACTGCTGGAACCTCCAAAAATTGAACGAGACTGCACTTAAGAGTCTTCCTCCTCAGCAGCAAAACCCATGATGTCCTGCATCTGTCTCAGGAAAGCCTGGAAGAATGCATCTTCAGAAAAAGGCCTTGGAGTATATACAATTGTGTCTTCATTACAGGTGGACAAGGTAGAACTGGAACCAAATCCTTCCTGGAAAGGATTCACTTCCCTCTCCTCCTTCTCCAAATCCTCCTCCATATTCAGATCAGGTCTGTACACCTCGACGGGTATGAAGATGGGCATCTCCACTGGAGCCAGAGTCGACTGCAAGTGAATTACTACGGGTGTGCTTTGAGAGCGGGACACCAATGGAGTCAACAGGCCGGAACCCATCAACAGCGCAGCAGTGATCATCAGTGGCCACCCTAAGAGTTGCTGAAATACTTGTACTTTAGACACGTTAGCCAGCACCATCTGAGAGACATCAATGCCCTGCAACGGGGTCAGAGCAGCTGTTGTCAATTTTAGTAGCTGGAAGAAGGCATAAAGGATAGGAGACAGCCAATGAAGGGAGGGAGAGAGGAAAACCAGAATTTAAAAATAAAGGAAACAAAGTGATGAGTGAAAGAAAGGGAGTTTGAGACACAAATGGCAGAAAGAATGGAACAGAGGATCTAACCTGGCTAGGCGGGATTTGGGAGCAGCCACAAAGACCACCCCTGCACAGTCAAGATCATTTCTACAACAATTTTGCTATAAAACAGGGTAGGAGACAATCTTTATAATGGTTAAGGGCTCCAAGCTTAGGCCGCAGCTTCTTCCGAATGGCACTGATATGTATGCAGAATTCAAGATTCTAATTAAGCCATACACCATGATAGGGAGGGAAGAAAAAATTACTCACCTTAGTAATGTTGTTTCTTCTAATGGAGTCTTGCTATATTATAGACATTAGCAGTTTGATCCAGCTCTAGAACTGCGCCGGAGTGAAATGGTTAAAACCATTCCAAAATAGAATTTTGGCACGAGAGCAGCTCTATCTGTGTCATTTCAAACTTGAACTGTCAGATCTTTACGAGCCAAACTCACTAAGGTCTGTGGAAGCTGTAACCTACACTAGCCAAATGGCTACCTAAATAATAACAACCATTGATGGTCCCAACACCCAAGACTCAAGTCAGGGGACCAGAAATACTAACACCATTCTAATAATATGAAAATGGAACATAAGTATAATAAAACACACACACACTACACATACATACACCCCCAAAGTCCCAAAAGGGACAAAATGCTAACAGGACATAAGTAGTACCCACACTAAGTTGCCCTTTTACACCAAGTAGAGGTTCTGAGAGGGGCAGGTTGAGGGTCTATAATATAGCAAGACTCCATTAGAAGAAACAACATTACTAAGGTGAGTAATTTTTCTTCAAACAACATGAAGTCTTGCTATATTATAGACGATTAACAGACCACAGCAGTACCTCCATGGAGGAGGCAGAACCTACTTAGGAATAGGCTCTGAAGAACAGCTGTGCCAAACCGAGCATCTCTCCTGGCCTGACATCCAGGAGTAATGCTTGGTAAAAGTGTGCACCGCTTTTCCAAGCAGCCTGGCAAATCTCTAATAAAGGGAGGACTTTGGCAGCAGCTAGAGACGAAGCCTGTACCCCTGGTAGAATGAGCCCTCAAACCTGGGGCTCTGCCCACTTCTGATAACAAAATTGCTGATACAGAGACAATCCACCTGGCTATTGATCTTTAGTGGCAGGTTTGTCTTCCCAACTTCACCATAGGTAAGGAAAAGTTGGAGGATTCAAACCTGTGACCTTTGGTACCAGGTCTATATAATAACTAAGAGCTCTCTTAACATCCAGGATGTGCAACCTCCTTCACCCCAAGAGGAGTGATCGTGAAAAATACTGAAGGGAGATAGATTGATTAACATGGAAATCTGAAACCACCTTAGGTAAAAACTTCCTATTAGTCCTAAGGACTACCTTATCCCTGTGGAAAGGAATAAGTCAGTCTCCACTGGCCAGAGCACTAATTCACTTATCGTCTGGCAGCAGTAGTAGCCACTAGAAAACAGTTTTCCAAGTTAGGTACTTAAGCTCCAGAAGACAGAGGTTCAAAGGGGTTGCATTAACTGGGCAACGAAACATTAAGGTCCCAAGCAGGGGCCGGTTCTAAAGTGAGGATTAGAATGGAGTAATCCCTTAAAAAAACTTGAAAACACAGGATGAGAGGAAAGAGGGATGACTTCCTGCTGACACAAAAGCAGACACAGCTGCCAAATGAACTCTCAGGGTAGCTGGTCTGAGACCCAAGGAATTAAGATGTACCATGTAATCTAACAAAATGGGCAATTCAGCAGATTCTGGGAAATATTTTTCCCAGCACCAAATGGAAAACTTTTCCATTTAGAACTATAAGTAGTCTTAGTGGAAGGCTTTCTGGAAGCCTTAGATCTCAAGAACACCCTGAGAGGTGTAAATCAGCAACTCTAACTCCTCAAGAGCCAGGCCTTGAGGTTGAGGATTGAGGTCGGATACCAAACCCTTCCCTGGGCACAAGTCAACAGATTGTGATTCCTGGGAGGCACAGGGAAGATGGACTGTCAGAGACAGAAGGAGTGGGTACCAGGGCTGCCTGGCCCAATCCGGGGCAATCAGAATCACCCTGCAAGGCTGAGATCTGATTTTGACTAGTACTTGAATAGGAGAGGAAAGGGGAAAGCATGAGGAACTTCCCTCCCAAGCCAGAAGAAGGGCATCCAGGAACTGAGCCCAGCACTGGAGGCCTGCAACAGAACAGAGGAAGTTTGTGATTGTCTGGGGCTGCAAAAGATCTATCTGAGGATGCCCCACCTGGCAAAAACTATCCCTAGCACTTGAGGATCCAGGGACCATTCGGTGATGGCCTGGGAAATCCTGAGAGCATCCGCTAGGACATTGTCCTTCCCTGGAAGATGAACTGCTATGAGGGAAGTGCTCAGGAATAGGCCAGAGACCACAACTTCATTGCCTCGGTGCGCAAGGTCAAGACCAGTGCCCCTGTTTGTTGATGTACCACATTGTTGTGGTGTTGTCTGTTCTGACTTGTATCACCTTGTCGTGGACAGATGCAGAAAAGCTTGAAGAGCTAAAAGACAGCTCTGAGTTCCAGCAAATTGATGTGGAGCAGAGATTCCTCGGGGACAAACTCCTGAGTGGAAAGGTCGCCCATGTGGGCTCCCAACCCAGAAGGGAAGCATCTGTAGTGAGAGTCAAGACGTGAGAAGGGAAATGAAGGGGACCCCGCTCTTAAATTGCTCTGATCCTTCCACCACTGGAGAGCTAGGATCAAGGTTGAGTCACTGGGACCAACTTGGAAAGGGGTCTCTCTCTGAGACCAAAAGGTTCTCAAGTGAAACTGAATGTCTCTCATCTGAAATCTGGCTCCGCACAACAGCTGTGGATGCAGCCATGTGCCCCAGGAGCTGCAGAAAGTGTCTTGCTGGTCGAGAGACCTGCAGAGTGAAGGAAGAGGCCAGAGCCACTAAATTCTTTTCTGGGGAAGAAAGGCTCCAGCTAGCTTGTGTCCAATTCTGCCCCTATAAAGGTGAGTACCTGGACTGGTTCCAGAACAGACTTTGGTAGGTTTAGCAGAAAACCCAGGAGGTGAGAGCTGCTGGGTGACCTGCAGGTGAGATTTACCTGTTCTGGGGACTGGCCTACAATGAGCCAGTCGTCCTAGATAGGGAAAAACAGCAATCCTCTGCCTCCTTAAGTGGGCCACTGCCACTGCTAGACACTTTGTGAATACCCTTAGAGCAGAGGTAAGGCCGAAGGGCATTGCTATGAACTGGTAATGACCTGAGGGCAGTTCGAATCTGAGGTACTTTGCATGGGATCTTCTGATTAGGACATGGAAATAGGCATCCTTGAGGTCCAGGGAGGCTAGCCAGTCCCTGGCCTTAGGGAAGGTAAAATCATTGCCAGAGTTACCATTTTGAACTTTGGTTTCAAAAGATGCTTGTTCAGATATCTGAGATCTAAAATGGGCGCCATTCTCCTGTCTTTTTCGGGTAAGGAAGTATCTGGAATACAGACCCTGCCCTGATGCAGGGAGGAACCCTTCTACTGCTCTGAGAGCTAACAGGGATGAGACCTCTGTTTCCAGAGCGAGGGTCTCTGAAGCACTTGCAGGTAGAAAAAGTCTGCTTCTCAACTTGGGAAACTTTTGAAGCTGAGAACCAGACCCCTGGCTTACTATTTCCAGAACCCACTTTGTCTGAGGTTAAAGAAGCCCAATTCTGACTGAAGTAAGCCAGCCTGCCCCCACTGGTACAGAGATCGGCCCTGGGCACCCCATCAGGGTGCCTGTTGCAGGAGCTTTAGGCTGGGGTGGGAGCAGGTCTGCCCACCCGTCTGCCCCTGCCTTCTGAAGAAGCCCCTCTGAGCATAGGCAGAGGAGGCCTGAGTCTGGTAGAGGCCTGTGAAAAGGCCTACCCCTACCCCTTGGGGGCATGCCTTTGAGGAGTGGCTTGCCGCTCCTTAGCCTGGGCACCTTGTAAGTAGTCCCATATTCATCCATCTTCTTCATGTAATTCTCTGTCTGCTCTCCAAACAGAAATTTCCCACCACAGGAAAATCCATAGCCTTAGTCTGGGTATCCTGTGACAAACTAGTACACCTGAGCCAGGCCAACCTACGAAAAGCTACAGATGTGGCCATGACCCTAGAGGAAACATCATTAACATCCACAGCAGCATGAAACTGAACCTTAGAGGCTTCAATGCCATCAGCAGCCACCTGTTCTAGTTCACTAGCCAGCTGGCCATGGGCCTGCTTGGCCAACTGCATAACAGTATCCCATCTAGATTTCTGATACCTAGCTACATAAGCCATATCATTTGCTTGCCTGAGTCCCAGAGAGCTGCCATATACTGTTTTTTTGCCATGGCATCAATCTTCCTGGAATCCTTGTCAGGAGGATGTGAGCCAAGGAATATTAGCTTTATCACAGGCAGCAGCCTGAACTACTCCAACATGACTGCATTGCTGAGAAAGAAATTCTGTATCAGGGCCTGACAATGTATACCTTCTGTCCATCTTTTATCTACAGGAGGCACAGAATTAGGAGCTTTTAACATTTTAATTGTTTGTTTCCTAAAAGACTTATGTAAAGGAATAGACAATCTCCTAGACTCTGGAATATCCATCATTTCTACAAAATCAGGCTCCTCTTGCTCATCCACAGCCTCTTCTAAAGGAAGCTGGAGGGTTTCAGCAACTTTTTTATAAAACATAAAATGAGACTCAGACAGCATAGGGGGAGATTCTAAAGGTCTGTCTGGGGAGATGTCCGGTTCAATGGGCACACCCAGACCTTCCCAGCCACATTCATACTGTTCATATCCTCCTCCTCCCTCCTCTGGTTCATAAAATTCTCAATATCATAATCCTGAACCACTGGGACCGGACGAACCCGACCTTTTACCAGATAGTGGTGGTTCGGACGGACCTGAGACAGTGACTGGACAATTTGTATGGCTTTTGTATCTCTGCAGCAGTTGGAGAAGGAATTTTGGACTCCAGACCTGCTGATTTTCTTGTTTTCTTTACTGGAATTGGTTTCTCAGAACCAGCTTTTCTTTTGCCCGAGGAAGTCTGGCCCTGGTCAGAGGGCACTCCCTCTGGTTCGGTTGGCACCGAACCGGGCTGGCCATCCGGGTCAGCGGACTTTTTGGCCTCTCGTTCCCTGAGCCTGCTCAATCTTTTTTCCAGGGTGGCTGCAGGGAAATTCTTACATACCTGGCAGTCTGACTGGAGGTGGTCAAACCCCAGACAATAAACACATGTGGTGTGTGGGTCAGCCTTGGCAAAGACTTCCCCACAAACATCACAGTGTTGAAACCCAGTGGGCCCGGTTTTTCTTTTGGGTTTCTCAGACATAATGCCAGCCCTAACCAAAACTTGCCCTTTAGCGGCGAGTATGAGCAAGAACACCCTTATCGGTTCTAACGTGTGCAGGTATTAAAAACCTAATAAACCGCTTTTTAGAACCGATAAGAACCGGAACCGCAGACTCTAAAATAGTAACTTTTAGTTTTAAATGAGTTTTAACCCACTGATCGGTTCAAAACCGAACCGATAACTTACAAGTTCCACACAGACAAAACCTTCATTTACTTACAGTTTACACAGATAGAGCTTGAACCGAACGGTTTTGCGGTTAAAATAAAACTATTCTCGGTTAAATCCAACCGAGAAAACACTTTTTAAACCGAGAAATGAACCGAGCAGGAGAAGTCTCCGGAGCGACTGTTCACTGAGGCGGAGTAAAGAATCTGACAGTTCAAGTTTGAAATGACACAGATAGAGCTGCTCTCGTGCCAAAATTCTATTTTGGAACGGTTTTAACCATTGCACTCCGGGACAGTTCTAGAGCTGGATCAAACTGCTAATGTCTATAATATAGCAAGACTTCATGTTGTTTGAACATTATCTTATGTGGAGCTAATAAGTGGTGAAAGTGAGGTAGGAGGGAAACCTAGCCAATTTTTGTGTATTACCAAAGGACATGGAAACTGTCTTTTTAGCATTAAGTTCACACTTGTTTGTGGAGAACCACCGCTGAACATTATAAAAATCCTGCTGAAGCAGAGGTTTAGGCTCACACACAGAGTGTCATGTAGCACAGAGGACTGTGTCATCCACATACATGTGCAGGCTGGCACTGACACAGACAGAAATGAGTGGAAAAATGGGACCTGTCGGACACCAGTCTGGATGATTTTTTTTGGGGGGACAGGACCCTGGACCGACTATTAATGGTCAAGGTGACAGGAACAGAATCAGTTCACTGTTGGAGCAGAATGGCGTAAAAGCATCAATTTGTCCAACTAGGGAGTGTGGTCAAGACCTCTGTGCAAAGGAAAAACTTTGTATTCCTTCTATAGTCACACCACTGTACTAAGAGAAAAGGAGAGATTGAGGAAAGCAGACATAGGAATTGCCCAGACACTCTCATACAGAAGGGAAAACATGATACAGGCCTTTGAAAAAGTGCCAAACCACTTTCTCCTGGGTCAATGTCTGCATATCAGCCAACACCTGGCATGCTGAGATGGCAGCCAAGTGCAGCTTACAGGATGTGGATCATAACCCCCACTGAGACAGGGACCAATGGTAGGAGAGGATGCATGTCATGGAGCAGGTGAGGGTGTCTGCCTCCTGCCACCAGAAATGCCTTTGCCAGTCTGAAACTTTCAGCATCAAATTCCTCTTGTCCCTGTGGGCCTTGAGAACCACCATGCACACCAAGGGAATGGGAGGAAAGGCATGCAGATGGCCCAGAGTCCAGGGCCGGGAACAGAACAGCCTTTGTTTTTCTGTTCTGCATTGACGCAAACCAATGCAGAGGTGTGCCTCCTCACTGGGCAAACAGTTGTGAAATCACATCCTGGTGCAAGGACTATTCTTCAACATCTCTTCCCACCTGGCTGATAGCGTCTGCCACTTGGTTATCCTCCCAGCGACATGGACTTCAAGCAGGTTCCACCTGGAGACTCCGTACCAGGGACCAGTTTCAGAAAGTCTCCTGACATGGGAAAAGGACAGCATCCTTACACGTTTGTTCATGTAGAGCACACTGGTCGTGCGGTCAGTGTTGACCTGCAAAACTCGACCCCTGCTCAGTGGAGCAAACTCCATTAAAGAAAAGAGCACTGCCCAAATGTGTAGATGAACCTCACTCGACAACTAGAACCCATGAGCTCTGTGGTTCTGCAAATGAGCACCCAACCCCACTACTGACAGATTTACTGTCAATGTAAGGGACTGCTCTGCTCAGACAAAAAGGATGCCCTCATACAGGTCTGGGGGAAGCCAGCTACACTCAATGGCATCCTGCAGCAGCTGTGCCACCCGAATAAGCTGGTACAAGACATCATGATATTGGGACCACTGGGGCCTAAGTTCTCACTAAAAGGAGTGCATATGCCAGAGGGCCCAATGGCCATAGCTTTCGTAGATACTACGAACCCAGAAGTATCAAATGAGAAAAAAAAAATTTGCAGAATCTGAAAAAAACGTGGCACAGAAAGATTGCAGACATTTAACACCTGCTATAGACTATGGTTTTATTATTACTCTATACAACGTTGAAGGACAACTAAATAATTTTGGACAGTGTTTTTTTTTTCCATAAAACAAATTGATCTCACGGTGCTGTACAATTAACTTGGGAGGGTCTGGATCACAAGCACTAAAAAAAGGATTTGGTCATTTATTTCTGCATCTTACGAAGCCAGGTTCAAAGAAGAAAACAGTGCCCGACATTGTATGCATTTAACGTAAGTGGAGCAAGAGTGCTCCATGTCTAATACTAGTGTACTTTTGCAGTGCTTGCAGTTGCCTCCACCCCCCCTTGTGGAGTTCATCATACTTACTGTTACTTAACTTGTGTATTAATCCTAGACAGGGTGTGCTTTCTCACTTGGATAATGTAATCACATATGACCTCGGGTGCCACTTTGCAGTCATATTGTGGTGGGGCAAGGCAACCCTGGTTTGTTTATATCTTTTCAAATGTGTTGCAATATTACTTCGACGATTCTAATGTAAGTAATTAAATTTGCCAAAATATCCCCATTTTCTCTACAGCACCCCAAGATATGAAAATTACGTACCTACCGTAATTCTTGATCTTCTTGGACGAGTCTCCACCACTCATTCACACTATTGGGATCTGCGCCGGAGGCACTAGAACCCATCGAGAGCAAACTTTTTGCTGAAGGGTCGGCGCCAGAGATGCGCCACGAGCCTCCTAGCTCGCGGTAACGACTATCCGCGCCGACCTCCAACCGCCTTCAGTACCTTTTTTACCAAGTAGGTGCAGCGAATTCAACCTAGAAGGGTAGCTCAACCTAAAATCCGGACATAAGATAGTCCGGCGCCCGTGTAAGAAGGGTCAACAAAGAAGTCTTCACAGCCTAAAGATTTGAGGGAGTGAAGACCAACAAGAAAGGTGAGCTCAGGGGATGGAGGCTGGACGTGTGAATGACTGGTGGAAACTCGTCCAAGAAGATAAAGAATTACGGTAGGTACGTAATTTTCATATCTTCCTGGACATAAGTCTCCACCACTCATTCACACTATTGGGAGAGTACCGAGCTAATAATCCCCCGAGAGGGTGGCAGGAGAAACCAAGAGCTCAAGTTTCTAGGACAGAAGCCCACTGAGGATGGCTCTGCCAAAGGAAGAATGTCGTCTGGCGTGGACATCTAGTGCATAATGTTTAACGAAAGTATGCACTGAGCTCCAGGTGGCCGCATTGCAGATGTCTGCAATGGGCACGTTGCGGATTTCCGCTAGGGATGCCACGACCGCTCTAGTAGAGTGAGCGTATACTCTACCCTCCAACTTAACCTGCGCCATGGAATAGCAGTGGTGAAGGCACGCCACTAGCCATGATGAGATACATCTGATAGCGACAGGTTGACCCAGCCGGGTCTCACTGAAGGAAACGAATAGTTGCTGAGCTTTAGAAAAACCTTGGTTCTATCTAGACAGAAACGTAAGGCCCTCTTAACATCCAAAGAATGAAGAGAACGTTCCCCTTCATTTTGGAAGTCCACAAAATAAGAGGGAAGGACCAAAGGTGGGTTTAGATGAAATTCTGACACAACCTTAGGAAGAAATTTAGGATGAGTACGAAGGACTACTTTGTCCTTATGGAACACAGTATACAGAGGGTCTGTGACCAAGGCATGTATCTCAGAGACCCTATGGGCTGAGGTAATAGCCACTAGGAAGGCAGTCTTCCAGGTGAGAAATTTTAGCTCACAGGTAGCGAGAGGTTCGAAAGGTTTCCGAGTGAGCATGTCTAGCACAAGATTAATGCCCCAGGCTGCAACTGGACGTCTTGTAGGAGGTCTGGTATGCAGAATCCCCTTAAGAAATCTCTTAACCATAGGTAACTGAGCCAGAGTTAAGGAAAAACCGGGCTCATGATATGCTGAAATGGCACTAAGATGAACTTTGACTGTAGAGTACTGCAGACCTGAATTTGAGAGGTCCAACAGGTACTCCAAAACCTTATCTGGTGGACAGGAAAAGGGATGCAGAGAGGACTTTGCACACCAGAGCGAAAAACGCTTCCACTTGGCTATGTAAGTTTTCCGAGTGGCTGGCTTCCGTGCAGCCAGAAGAATATCTGAAACTCTTCGAGAGACATTGAACCGGTTTACTTCGACCTCTTCAGGAGCCAAGCATGAAGGTGAAGTGATCTCAGGTTGGGATGCACCACCGGTCCCGGAGTCAAAAGGTTCATCTGCATGGGAAGTGGTCTCGGAGGAACTGCCAACATATTGTTGAGTAGTGTCCTCCTGGGATTCGAACTTGAGGAGTACCCTCTGAATTAGAGGAAGAGGCGGAAAGGCAGAAAGAAGGCGTTTTGTCCACAGCAGCCTGAACGCATCCTGACAGAAAATGCCAGGCCCTGGATTACTGGAGCAGAAGAGAGGCAGTTTTTCGTTGAGTGGGGATGCAAAAAGGTCCAGGTCTGGAGTTCCCCACTCTTCGAATAGTGACTGAACATGGTTGAGTCGAGAGACCACTCGTGAGGGTCTGTCTCTGTTCTGCTGAGACGGTCTGCCAGTTCGTTCTGAATACCTGGTAGGCAGACCGCTTGAATTAGAGCCTCGTGCTCCAAGCACCATTCCCATACCCTCATTGCTTCCCTGCATATGGGGTAAGAATGAGCACCGCCCAGCTTGTTGATGTAATACATCACTGCTTTGTTGTCCATTTGAAGGAGAATGTTCTTGTGACACAGAATGTCCTTCAAAGCTCGGACCGCATAAAGGATGGCTCTCATTTCTAGGACGTTTATGTGGAGCTGGGACTCGACTTGAGTCCACGCACCTTGAGTGTGGAGAGCCTGACAGTGAGCTCCCCACCCCATTAGGGATGCGTCCGTGGTAATGGAGATCTTCCCTTGTCAATCTTCACCATTCATTACTGCTTGGGTTAAGCCGGGCGCTTTCCCTTCGGAGTTTTTTTTTTTTTTTTTGAGTTGGCTCAGGCGCCCCGAGGACGACGTCAGACAAGGCCGCGTGCGCGAGGGCGGCCGTTAGTGCCGAGACTCCCTCCCATATTTCAGTTCTGTTTCCTCCTGGCCACGAGGCTGCACCTGCTGCACGGTAGCATATAGTGTTTTCGGTTTCTTCAAGACTCTCGTTTTTCTCAGAAGGTTTTCACGACTCACTCCTTGCCGTACACGGTAAGACCATTCCTTTGTTTTCTATTCTCCGAGTGCTTGAGTGCTTTATTCCATTTTTCCTTGTTTAGTTCGCATCATGTCCGGTTCGGGAGAAGGCGTGAAAGTCGAAGGCAGGCACCCTATGCGCCGGTGCTCCTGTGGCGGCATTTTTCCGTCTCGGACCGGCATGATGTCTGTCTCCGTTGTCTGGGACCCAACCACAACATGGACGCGTGCGACGCTTGTTTCTCCATGAACCGTCCTGTCCTCAAAGTCCGCGCGTTCAAGCTCGGCAAGGCCCCGCCGACCTTCGGGGGATGGCATCGCTCCAGGGACTCCCAGGTAAGATCTCTAGGCCCTTCCCCCAGGTCCCCTCACGGGCCTTTACGGTCCGCGGAGGAGGAGGCTGCCTCCTCTTCTCTTGCCAAAGAGGAAGTTTCTCTCGCGGTGTCGGAGGAACGTCATAGTCCCATCCGGGGCCGGGACGGGGACACCGCCTCGGCAGTCACCTCCTCGGAGGTGCAGGCTCCCCCAGTGTCGAGGCCCCGCCTGCTGGCCTGCTTTTGATGGACCCTTGGCCGCCTTCGGTGCTCTCTGGCCCGGTGCGGGTTGGGTTCTGGCCTTGAGGCACCATGAGCCTAACTGGCGTGGCAGGTGAGCCAGGACCGGGCCCTGGCTGTCGTGGTGGGCTGGGAGTGCGTCCGGGCGCCGTCCCTAGCACCAGTGCCGTTCGCAGCGCCGTTCCTCCGGGGACCCCTGGGGTTGCCAGCATCGAGGTTCTGCTGGTCTCGTCCTCTTCGGAGGTCGATGACTCGGATGAGGACCCATCCTGGCTCCCTGACTCTTCGGGGTCGGGGTCCCCGATGGCACGGAGTGCTCGGCGGCTCAGCGGGTCCCTCCCGCTGTCCCCACTCCCGTCCTCCCCTGAGGGCCCTCGGGCTAGGGGTGGCCCGGGGGTGATGTGGTGGGGACTGGGGGGGGCTACCCCTCCTAGGGGGTCTGTGACAGCTACCCTCCCGGGTGCTGTTGCCACCCCTCAGGGTGGGGGAAGGCTGGAGTCAAGGAGGAGGGCTCTCTCGGAGTCCGAGGGGCTGTCTCCGCCAGCCACCCCTCGTGGGGTGGCTAGGAGTCGTAGCGCCAAACCCGCCCCTTCCCTCTTGGGCCCCAGGGTTCCTTCCGGTGGCGTTACTGTGGACTGCCCTTCTGGATCCATGCAGTCCTGGGTTTGTCACAGGGGAGGATCCCCACCGGGCTCTTCCAGGCATCGCATCCCCAGGGTCTCGTCTTGCGGCCTGGTTTGTTGTCCGGGATCCCGCCAGCTTGGGCTCCATTCCCCGGATTTCAGAGCCCTAGCAGAGATCAGCTGCCTCTTCGCAGGTGCCCTTCTCCAGTACCTCTGCCACAACCCCCCGCTCTTCCAGGCCATGTCGGTCCTACGGGTCCGTTATCATGGGAGCAGTTCAGAGGTTCTGCGCCGGCCTTCCCCATATACGTTAGACATATGCATAAGCAGGTCTTTCGACTCTCCCCACCACCGCAGGAATCTTCTGGACATTCAAGCTCCCCATCATCCTCGTCTTCCTCCTCTGAGGGAAAGGAACCCCTTGCTCACCTTTCTTCCGACGCTGATTTCACTGAATATCAGCGATTCCTTTTGAGGATGGTGAGGATCTTGAATCTCTTCGTTAGGCGAGACAATACTGAACGGGAGACGCACGAATTCCTTGGAGAATTCAGTGCCCAGCACCTGGTGGTACCTTCTAGCCTATCCCCTTCCAGGAGGCATCTATCCGTTCCTGGCAGTCGCCAGCCACCCTTTCTCCAGCCCGGCAGACTATCGTCGAAGGTACTGTGCCCCTCGGAATCCCTGGGTACCCTTCCCAACCCGTCCTCGGGTTTGGTCTACCTAGATGTACTCCTTCCGAGGCATAGCCACTAGCGCCACGACCGTCCACAGATTCAGAATCCTACATTCGACCGGTGGGGGCGAAGAGTGTTCTCTTCTTCTCGTGCGGTGGCTTGCATTGCATCACATCAGGCTCACCATGCTGCCTACAATCAGCATCTATGGTCGATGCTCTCCCAGCTCTTAGCATCAATGCCTGATACGGAGCATACCAGACAGGCTATTGCCCTCTCTGCTATAGGCCTGGAGCTGGCAAGACACCAAGCAAGGGCATCTTATGACGCCAATGAGGTGGCTTCCAGGCTTGCGGGGACAGCGATCTGCATTAGGCGGACGGCATGGGCTTGTCTATCAAAGTTGTCACCCCTGGCCCAGCGTAGGGTGATGCGCTCCGCTTCGAGGACCCATCTTTTCCTCCAGAGCTAGAACTTCTGGGGCTTCCTCCATCTCCCCGTCCTAAGAGGCACCTCCTAGCTCTTCTCACATGAGCTTCTCTGTATTAGCCAGGGTTCTTCCCTTCTGTTTCTCACTAACAGGAGGCTGGGGGTCTTGTTCCTCAGGGTTCTACCCCCCCTTTTAAGGGAGGGGCAGTACTCACCAAGCAGTAATGAATGGTGAAGACTGACAGGGAAGATATGAAAATTAACGTCACTCTACCGTAATTCTTGATCTTCTCTTGTATCTTCACCATTCATTACTGATACCACCACCTTCCCTCAGTGGCCTCCTCCTGTGGCGTCTCCCCCTCCCGTCTTGTTCCTCTGACTCCCCTTGGCCTTTATGCCAAAAAAAAAAAAAAATTTTCTGCTCTTTTTCCCCATTCTTGTGAATGGATCTCCTTTTTTCCTCAAGGTAAAGGGGAACGAGCACGGTTCCAAATTTCTCTAATTCTGAGGGAACTCTTTCTGACTGCCCTATGGTGCGATTCCTTACCCTCTTCAGGTCATGCAGTTTCACAGCCCAGATGGCCACGCCCTGTCTTGGCCTCCAAAGTCTGGAATCCCTGGCAGGTCTTATTTCAAGCTCTTCTAGCTGCTGACTGAACTTGTCAGCTCTGAGCATCTGTCTGCCTTGTCCTGGAAAGTCTGATTGAGTTCCACTCTTTCACTCACAAAACTGCCTTGAGAAGGCACAGTCTTTCCATACACTTCTGTGTTAGCACTTAACAAGATGCTAGAGTTAGTCCCCTTCCTGGATGGGCGCTCTACCGGAATAGTTTCTGCCCGGACAGTCTAAGGACCCTCAACTAGGATGAAGGACTTGCATGTTGAGAGTTCAGAGAGTCTGCCTCTTGGATCTGTTCAGGTGGTTGGTTGAACCTCCCCTCAGTCCTGCCAACTGGGATTCTTGCTCCCTGGTCAGTTTCGAGCCTTTAAGCCTCTCAACCAATGCTCGATGGGCACTGTCCTCCCTCTCAACATGTTTCTTTCTTTCTCTTCCTTTTCTTCCCCTTTCCTCCTCTCTGTTCCTCCCTTAGAGCCGCCCCAGAAAGGAGGCCCTGCAGTCCCTTAGGGTAGGAATTCTCTCTCCTCTGTCTACTCTCCATCGGCTTTTTCCTTTTTCAGTTTATTTCCTTTCCTTTTTCTATCCCTCTGCTCTCTTGCCTCGCTTTCTTTTTTCTTACCCTTTATTTTCGCCTCTCCGGCTACCAGAACCAGAACTGAGATACAGGAGGAGTCTGCGGCACCTAACGGCCTCCCTCGCGCATGATGCAGTCACGTCCGTCCCGAGGCGGCGCGTTGAGCCGACTCAAAAAAAACTCCCGTGAGCGGTGCGCGCCTCCAGCTTAACCCAAGCAGTAATGAATGGTGAAGATACAAGAGAAGATCAAGAATTACGGTAGGTACGTAATTTTCATATCTGATGGTCCAGAGGAGCAAAGGGATACCCCTCCAGGAGACTGCACTCTTGAGACCACCAGGTGAGTGACCTCCTTAAAGGTTCTGTCACCTTGATGAGATAGGACTGCGGGTGAGTGGTTGGGTACCACTGAGTACTGAGCATCCACTGGGTGGTTCTCATGTGCAGACGTGCTAGGGGTACAGTGAACACTGGGGATGCCATGAGGCCTAGCATCCATTGCATCGAGAAAGCTGTGACTGGATATTTTCCCCGATGACTGGGCCATCTGAAGGATATCGTTCCTCCTGTCTTCTGGAAGAAAAGCCTTCCACAGGAGTGTCCAGGAGAGTCCTATAAAAGGAGCCTCTGGGAGGGCTGCAGTTGTGATTTCTTGAGGTTGAGCAGAACTCCCATGGCGTGGAAGCGCGAGGCTGTCTCCACGGCGTCCAGAGTCCCTTGCCTGGAAGGACTTGCTAGAAGCCAATCGTCCAGATAAGGAAACACCTGAATTCCGACCTTTCTGAGGTCCGCTGCGAGAACTGCACAACATTTTGTAAAAACTCGCGGTGCGAGAGATAGCCAAAAGGCAGGACTCTGAACTGATGATGCTGTCCCAGAACCACAAACCTCAAGAATTTGTGATGTCTCGGGGTTAACAGGAATGTGCTGGTAAAGCGTCCTGCCACATCAGGGAGGCTAACCAGTCGTGTTGGTGGAGCAGAGGTAACAGGGTTCCCAGAGAAATCATTCTGAATTTCTCATGAGAGAGAAATTTGTTTAGCTTTCTGAAATCTAGAATGGGGCGCATTCCACGGACTTCTTTGGAACCAGAAAGTAATGGAGTAGAACCCAGTGTTTACGTTGGTGCAGTGGCACCCTTCTACTACCCTGTTGTTCAGAAGGCCCTGAATCTCAGCGAGAAGGTCTGACTGAAGGTTGACAGCCTGGGCTGCCGTTTGGGGGCCGATCCAGAGGGTCTCCACAAGATTGAGTGAATACCCCTCGCGAATTATCCGAAGGACCCATTTGTCTGAGGTTATGGACTTCCACTGGTTGCTGAAGTGCATCAGACGACCTCCACCCGGAGAGGAAAAGTCCACCTCAGGCAGCTGAGATGGAACTTGGGCCGGCAATTCATGAGGTAGCGCTGGGTGCTTTGGGCCCTTGGGCTTTCTGTTGCGCCTTCTTTTGAGGTTGGTTCTTATGGAAACTTCCTCTGCCTCTAAAGGACTGGCGATTATGAAACTGTTGTTTACTGGCATGCCCTCGAGGGGGCAGAGCCAACTTAATGGCTGACCTAGTCTTTTGTGTAGCTTCTAGAGCTTGCTCTACCTGAGAACCAAAAAGATATGCACCGTCAAGGGCAATGCCATCACCTGCTTTTCTGCGCGTCATTAAATAAAGCTCATGCGCGAGTCAGGAATGGCGCCCGAGTTGCAAATACCAGCTGCCGCTGAGCGGGAAGCAGTGTCAAAAGCATCCATGGCTGCTTTAACCTGCTAGTTGTACATTCAATACCTCTGTGTGGTTTGAAGAAGCTCTGACTTTGAATCCGACTCCGGTGGAGCTTCAACCATCTGTTTAATAGAATGCCACAGGATATACTCATACTGAGAAAACTAGCCTTAGTAACTGGCAATCCTTTCCACTTAGGTAGAAGCAGCAAAGACCCTCTTACCTAAGGGTCTATCTTACGACATTCTTTGTTAATAAATTCGAGCTGTAGTAGCTCGAGGAAGAACAACCTTATCATTCTCTGCCAGGACTACAATAGGATCCGCAAAGGCTTGAGATGCCAAAATGGGACGATCCTTGGGGGCTGAATATTTCTTATCAATGGATTTAGCCACCGAAGGGGTAAGAGCAGGATTATTCCATACCATTTGAGACAGCGTCTGAAGGAAAGCTGAATCAGGAGTCAAATCCAGTAGGGATCTCGAGGCATGAAGATATTGGAGTCTCAACAATTTCCCGATCGATGTCTGTAGTCTGGAGAAAGTGTGGAACTCAGATTTTTCAACAGAGACTTAAAGGATGGGTCCTCGACCACAGGCTCTGCAACAATGCATCAATCCTGTAGTCACTTCATCACCCAACGAAGGTCTGGGTCAGACTCAACGTCATTTCCTGACAGTCCAGGAGGGACTGTATGGACAGGAAAGGAATGAAATTCAGAAGAGGAGGAAGAAGGAAAAAGTGAAGGAGGTCCTCAAGAGCCGCCAGCGCCGAGGCTGCGGCACGAGCAACCTGTGACACCCGAAAAAGCCGCCGCAGGCGCCGAGTGCAGTATTGCGCCCGAGGGCGGCGTCAGGAAGCCCATGGCCGAGGCGCGAAAGCACTCCCAGACTCCGAAAAACAGGTTTTGAAGGAAGAGAGCAGGAGATAAGGGCATCAGTGTGGCCCCTCGCCGCAACCATGTGAGGAAACACCTAAGTGCAGGTCGCGGCACGAAGAAGGTGCCCCGCGACCAGGAAGATCCAACGCCCTACCCGTCACAGAGAGCCCGAAGGCCCACGAGCGACCGAGGCAGGTAGCGAACCAACCTCCGAGCCCATTGCTCCACAACAGCGCCCACTGATTAAACTGCTCATCTGAAGACCTACCTGTGGTGGGGTGGGCTCGATGTCAAAACCATCGGCTACCAGAAAGCAGAGGTTGGCGACTCCGAAGGAGGAGGAGACCGGCAACCAGCCCTAATAACCCGGCGTCTGGCCGGACATATCAGAGGGCGACCTCGAGTGATGCCTTCTCTTTTTAGACCTGTGGGCCAAAGAAGAGCTCGAGGCCGAATGGTGCCGAGAGTGCGACCGTTTATTTTTATGCTTCCAGGGGGACCGCCCATCCCCCCGGGCATTGGACTGACCATTGTCAGACCCTCCCTCCGGAGAAGGCAGCGGACCGGACCCAGCCCGACTGACTGAACAGCTTTCATACGAAGTCTCCCTACCGTCACTGACCTGCTCATGAGTGAACTCCGTCAAGGTAGGCTGAGACTTCTTTATTATGTTATTTCAAAAACAAGAATAAATTTAAAGCGATACTGTATCGAGATACTACAAAAATAATAAAAACTGAAAACTATGCTGCTAGTTTGAAGTTTGACTCCCGACAAGCGGCAGCGTCGTCACTGAAGTGCCACTCGGCGGAGGGAAAAAAGGAACTGAGGCAGTTGGAGGGTCGATGCCGAGATAGTCGTTACCACGCAAGCTAGGGCTCGCGGTGCCATCTCTGGCGCCGACCCTCCAGCAAAAAGTTTGCTCCCGATGGGTCCTAGTGCCTCCGGCGCAGATCCCAATAGTGTGAATGAGTGGTGGAGACTTGTGTCCAGGAAGATCTATTTTTCTGCCACTGTCTGCCAGAATTACTCGTTTATGAGTCCTTTAAACAAAAAAAAAAAACAACCAAAACCACTATATTAACAGAGAACACCTGGTGGACTTATGCAGATGTAAAAATAAAATACTTACTGGAAAAATTTAAAAGCCTTCACGGTACCACCAGTGTTGGCAAACAGGGCTCGGAGATCTTCCTCTGATATTGATGATCTTTTATAAAAAAATGAAATTAAAAACAATCAATGAAATAAAAACTCTTTATTATAGCCTTAAAAATTAAACAATGTACCTTTTGATTTTGTTTTACTTACGGAATATTTGATAGATGAAGTGTTGCTGAGGGGGGAAATATATTTTGAAAGTTCTTTGAGCCTGGCTTCTTAAAGCGATGCAAAGGTGAATTTCCAAAATCTTTTGTTAGTCCTTGGTCATCAAGGCCCTCCCGAGGTAGCTGTACAGCTTGGTGTTTGGACAGGGTTACTCTAATGATCTTGCCATACATTTTTTGTCCATTAAGATGGCTCATTGCTGAAATGAAAGAAAACTGTTACAATTTGTTTTTTAAATCATACCACCATGCTTCTTTCCAGTCATTCAGTTACTCCCTTCTTAAAGATCATGTGTGATAACATTTTCAGAAATTAAACTGGGCCGCACCATTCATGAAATACTGTTACAAAAAACATGTCTGCTTGGTGTTTCATATGAAAATAGAAAATAGAACAGTTATGTATTTTCCATACCAGCAGACCTTTGAAAGAATCTCCTCCATTAGTCCACACCTTTGGAACTATAAATGCCAGGCTCTAGGATCACATGTAAACTTTTGCTAGCTGGGGGCCACCCACGACGTCATGCATCAATTCCGTGCCAGAATTTAGACTCGCGGGAGGACCTCCAACCATGGGAAACCAGGAGAGAAGACCAACGCAAGCATACAAGGCACAGGGCTGGACATAGCATGCATATTATCAGGTTCAGACACAATATCTGATGCAACCCTCCCTGAAGCACAAGGGGGATAGAGCGATGGGCAGCATGGATTAACAAGAGATTCTCTTGAAGATTTACTGTTACGGTAAGTACATAACTTATCTTCTTTGAAGATAACTCCTCCATTAGTCCCACACCTTTAGAGCAATTCCCAAGCAGTCCCAAACACTAACTGGGATGCGGTTACAGTGTGCTATACATTCATAATAGGCCTTGCAGTACAGCAAGCCCATTATCAGCTCATCTACGAGAGACTATAGATTGTAATGTTTAGTGAATGTGTGGACAGTGTTCCATGGGCTGCAGCATAAATGTCAGCAGCAGAAAAATTTCTGAAACAACCAACTGAAGTGGCCATTCCACTGGTGGAGTGATCACAAACCATATCAGGAAGTTCCTTGCCATATTTCCTATAATTGAATGCAATACAATGTGCCAGCCATTTGGACAGGCACTACAGTATTTAGACACAGGAGCACCCTCTTTCCCAGGGGTGAATGAAACAAAAAGCTGAGAGGACTTTCTGCAGTCCTTGGTACGAGTCACACAGGACAGTACAGTTATATAAGAACTTACCATAACAGTAGATCTTCGAGAGACACTCTTGCAGCAGGCCAACACCAGTAGGACTTAAGTCGCCAGACACCAGGACCACATGGAAACTTTCTAGCTAGCAGTCTGCCACGGGGGACTGCCCACCGCTGACTTCATCCTATCCTATTAAGGCGGGCAGTCCTCCATATTCTCCTCAGTTTTCCAACCGAAGCCCCAGAACGGGCAGTGAATGAAGAACCAAGGAGGTTCCAGAGAGCCAAGAGGGAAAACAGTAGTAGTGTGAATGGAAAAAAGGAACAGCAGAGACAGCAGGAAGGGAAAATTAAGGCCTGTTGCAAGAGCTTCTCTCGAAGATCTACTGTTAGATTAAGATTTTACGTAACTGTACTATCTTACTTCAAAGAAAGCTCTTGCAACAGGCTACCACCAGTAGGACTGAGTCCCAAGCAGTGCCGGGTATGATCAGGAAAACCGCATCGGGAGGAGGTTACACATTGCAGCACCCAATAACGCAGGCGAGACCTTGAAAAAATGGAAATTACATACTTACTGTAATTCTTAATCTTATTGGACAAAGTCTCCACCACTCATTCACACTAATGGGACTATGCCAGAGGGGCTAGGACCCCGCGAGAGCCAAAAATCTTAAGGAGGGCCGTTACAGGACCACGCATGCGTGGCACAGCAAGACTAGCTTATGCTGTATAGACTATCCCGGTGTCGATCCTCCAATCGCCTCAGTACCTTTTCGACTGAGGAGGTGCAGCATAAGAAAACCTATCCCTAACTTCCAGGCATGTGAAGGCTGGATGACCCATGTAAGAAGGGTCAATTCAACAATGTCTTCACAGCCTGAACAAGGAAGTGAGGACCAAAACAGAATGAGTGAGCTCGGGGGATGGTGGGTGGGCATGTGAATGAGTGGTAGAGACTTCCTCCAAGAAGATCAAGAATTTCGCTAAATATGTAATTTCCATATCTTCTGGGACTAAAGTCTCCACCACTCATTCACACTAATGGAAAGTACCGAACTAAAATCAACTCAGTAGGGTGGTAGGAGACAGAGCTCACTCAGGACAGAAGTCCATAAGGACTGTCCTGCGAAGAAAGTTAACCGCCAGGCATGGACATTCAGAACATAGTGCTTACAAAGGTATGCACGGAGCTCCATGGACATCTAGTACGTAGTGCTTACAAAGATATGCACTGAGCTCTAACTAGCCGTCTTGCAGATGTCTGCAACGGGCACATTATGAATCTCCGCCAGGAAAGCCGCAACCGCACTGGTAGAGTGGTGAGAACCTGGTCTTTCAACTTGAGCTGTGCCATGATTAGTAGTGTCAACGGCATGCTACTAACCAAGCAGAAATACATCTCATGGCAACAGGCTGACCCAGCAAAGGCATTTGGAAAGATACAATAGTTGCTAGGATGTGAATCTCTTCGTTCTGTCGATGCAGAATCGTAGAACCCTCTTAACATTCAGAGAGATGAAGGGAGTGCTCTCCTTCGTTCTGGAGTTAATGATAGTGGGAGAAACAAAACTTGACCAACGGTAACTGAGCCAGGGACATGTCTACTGGCTCAAGATGGTCCAAAAACATGCAGAGGTGAACATTCTCTGCCGAGAAATGCAGATCTGCATTCGGCAAGTCCACGAGGCACCCCAAAACTTTACTTGGTGGGCAACCAAAAAGGTCCAGACGGAACTTTCCACACCAGATACAGTTCCACACAAAAGATTAAAACACAAGTTAGCCAGCCCTGGAGTGGGCCCCAAGGTGGTAGCCTGGAAAAAAAATTGGCTAGACAACAGGACGCAAAGGGTAGTAGTAAATGGAGTACACAGTGAAGAAAGGAGGGTTACTAGCGGGGTACCGCAGGGTTCAGTACTGGGACCGGTCCTTTTTAATGTCTTTATAAGTGACACTGCAGAAGAACTGGAAGGAAAAGTATGTCTCTTTGCAGATGACACAAAGATCGGCAACAGGGTTGATACACAAGATGGAATGGAAAGGATGAGAAGGGACTTGGCAAGGTTGGAGGAATGGTCAAATGTATGGCAGCTCAGATTCAATGCAAAGAAGTGCAAGGTAATGCACATGGGAAACAAAAACCCAGGGGAAGAGTACACAATGGAGGGTGAGATACTGACAACAGTAAAAATGGAAAGGGACCTGGGGGTAATTATATCAGATGACCTAAAGGTAGGCAAGCAATGTGAGAAGGCAGTAAGGAAGGCTGGAGGGATACTGGGATGCATAGGAAGAGGCATCAATAGTAGAAAACAGGAAGTTGTTTTCCCTTTGTACAGACAGTTGGTGAGACCCCATCTGGAGTACTGTGTGCAGTTCTGGAGACCCCATCTCCGCAAAGACACAGACAGAGGAGAGGCTGTCCAGAGGAGGGCAACCAAAATGGTGCAGGGTCTGCACCAGAAGACATACGAACATAGACTAAAGGAGCTTAATATGTATACCCTTGAGGAAAGAAGTGAGAGAGGGGACATGATATAAAGTTCCAAATACCTCAAGGGAATCAACAAAGTCCAAGAGGGTAGCATCTTTCAGAAAAAGAGATGTGCAAGAACAAGGGGGCACAATTTGAAGATAGAGGGGGGGACGGCTCAGAGATAATGTGAGGAAGTATTTTTTCACGGAGAACGTTGTGGATCCATCGAACAGCCTCCCTGAGGAGGTTGTGGAGTCAAGAACAGTGGGGGAATTCAAGAATGCATGGGACAAACATAAGGCAGTCCTACTGGGGGGTAGGAGGAAGTAAGCTGTTGGTTAACTAGGATCTGCAGCTTATCTGTTAGGTAGGAAAATGGTCAGACTAGGTGGGCCAAGCAGTCCTTATCTGCCGTCAAATTCTATGTTTCTAGATGGTGACGTGTAACCACTTAGCTGTGCAAGTCCTCCTGGTGGAAGGTCTATGCGCGGCCAAGATGATTTCTACGATTGTCTGGAAACTTAAAACTTGCCCACTTTCATCTCCTTAGGAGCACAGGAAGGATGGACAAAAGTCCCTATGTCAGAGGGTCCGCTCATAGAGAGTCGCCTCGGGGGAACTTCTGACCGACTGTTTACGCAAATTATATCTGCCGAGGCCATTCTGGGATGATGAGAATCATCCTACCCGTTTGCCTACAACTTGAGCAGCACCCTTTGAACTAAGGGAAGAGGAGGAAAGTATACAGGAGAATCCTGCCTACTGCAGTGAATACATCCTGACAGAAAACACCAGGGTCTGAATTTGTGAAGCAGGGTAGAGGCAGATTTGCGTTGAGAGGGGAAGCAGAAAGGACCAGATCCAGACTACCCCACTCATCGAATAGCGACTGCACAATGACTGAACGGACACAACATGCTGAAGGCACCACTCACCTCCCCATGGCTTTTCCGCACATGGAGCGTTCCACCCTGCCTGTTGATGAAAACATCACAATTTTGTCATCCGTCTGAAGTGGGATCACTTTGTGGCAGAGGGCCTCCTTGAAGACATGGAAAGCATATAAGACAGCTCTCATCTCTAAGAAATTTATGAGAAGATGATGCTGCTCCTCCTCCTCCTGGCTCCACACCTGAATGTGGAAGTCCTGAGTGAGCTTCCCAACTGATCAGGAGTGCAGAACTGTGGTGATGGTGATCTGGGATTTAGAGGGTAAGGGTAGACCTACCAAAAGCTAGGCCAACTGCATCTACCATGTAAATAATTTTGTCCGAGGTTCTGTCATTTATGCGGAGGATTGCGGATGTATGGTCGGAGACCACTATTTGTTGCTGATGAAGGCATAAGTCCCAGCATCCACTGCATTGAAAAGGGCCCGGACAGAGTCACTTTCCCTGAGACATCTAAAGATGCCGTTTCTTCCGTTTTCCAGAAGGAAGAGTCCTCGCCCTGGAGGTATCCAGGAGGGCTCCTATGAAAAGGGGCTGTTGGGAAAGTGAATCTGGTACTTTCCCTGAATCAGAAAATCCCTCCTGAAAGAAAGCGACTGAAGCTGTGGCAACTGCTTCCCGAGACTGGCAGTATAGCCTAGAGGTTAGAGGAACGAGGTGTGAACGAGCTTGATACATCTAGCAGACCAGACCCGAGTTTGATTCTCACAACCTCCACTTGCATACTGTGCGACTCTGAGCAAGTCACTTAACCGCTCAGTGCTCCCAGGTCGCCCCTGAAAACAGGCACTTGTGCCTAGTGGGCCTAACCCGGTTACCAGAGACTAAAAAAAAAAAAACTCTAGCCTGGATGGGCTGGCTTGGAATCAAACGTCCAGGAAGTGAAGGCTTGAATACAGAGGTTGTAGTGAACTCCTCCCTGAACAGGTACTTGTTTAACCTTTCAAGGTCAAGAAATGGGCGCACGCCACCTGTTATCTTACAACCAAGCAAAGGAAGAAGGAACCTGTGTTCTGACTCGCCGTGGAACAAAATCTCTCAGAGGAAAGAGGGTCTGACAAAGAGGCAAACAGACTGGGCTGCCGCCTGGGTCTAGGGAAAATCTCTGTAAACTTGGGAGAGTATCCCTCTCGGACAATCCTGATGACCCATACGTCCGCTGGATTGGACTTCCACTAGTTATAAAACCAACTCAGGTGCCCCACTACCACTGAGAGGTGTCCACCTCAGACAGCCAAGGTTGGACCTGGGCCAGATCCAAGAGGATGGTACCGGATGCTTTCGGGCCCTGTGCCCTCTGCTGCAATTTTTTTTTTTGCAGCTGAGGAGTTGGTTCCTGACCAAGGCTTCCGGGCCTCTACCTTGAAAGGACTGCCTGTTACGAGAATGGCGACGGTGCCATCCCTCTGAGGTGCAGCAGGAGTCTGAGCGCCCTCCAGAGCTCAATCTGAGGGCTGAACCAATAATCACTGCCAAGGAGATGTTAACCTCCTGCTGCCAACGGTAGCCACCCTAGGGGCAGTGTCACAGGGATCTATAAAAGCTTTTAGTTGGTAATTGGGCTATATGACCCTAGCAATGGAGTGGAAGAGTCCGGAAGGCTCTCGACCACTGAATTTAGTGTGTTCCACAGGGTGTACTTGTACTGAGGAACTCCAGACGTAGAAGTCTGCTTTGGTCCATAGGTGAAGTGTGTAATGTTATGTTGGACCCCATATCCCTGAGGAAAAACTGAAAAGAAGATCTTCCATCACAAGCTCTGCTGATACAGAAGGCATGCATTTCAACCTCTGAAATGAGTCATCCGCTGAGTCTCTGACAAAGTAGGAAAGGGAGAAACTCATCCAGATCCACTTCTACCCCAGAAGACCCTCCAAACAGCAGGTTCAGGCCAGAATCACAAGAGACCCCGCCACCCGGAACGGCATCGAGGAGCTCGGGGCCATTCACGGTGCCGCACTATAAGCAGAGTTGGTCACACGCCGGGCGCCAGGCATACTGGGCTCTCACCTGAAGAAAAAAGGAGAAGGAAAGCGGTACCCATGCTGGCCCCTGCAGGAGAAAAGGTGTGTGTGTAGGGGTAGGCACACAGCGTCGATGGCACTGGCACTGCGCACATCCTGCCCGCCCGACTTGGCCGTGGTCCTGTGACTCCCAAGGCCTGAAGACCACGGAACTGGGTCCACTGGCCAAATCAACTGGGCAGACGTCATACCCCCTGCTGTAAGAGTGGCCTAGAGGTGAAACTACTCACCAGAGCCCCACTGAGGACACATCTGGGGCCCGGTGTTGCAGATCGCAGCAGTTAAGAACAGAGCCTCAGAGGACCCCACGGAAGCTGGGTCCGGCCTACAGCTCACCACCACTGATATTCCCATGCAGACTTACCAGAGGGAGACCTCGAGCGGTACAGTTTCTTCTTCCACTGGGGCCAGCTGCTTTTGTGCTTCAGGCAGACTGTCTTCCCCCCCACCGAACTACATTTGGTCGAATTGGACACAGCCCCAATGCCATCACAGCTTTCAAATGAAGTCTCCCCACCGTCACCGCTACCATCTAAGGTAGACTCCGCTAATGGCAGGCTGAGAATTTCTTCCTCTTCTTCTTGTTCATCTTTTCTTTTTAAAATAAGAAAAGAACACTAAAAGTAGAAAATTAATTGAATACTGAACGGCTGTAGCTGCTGTCGTATAGATGAAGACATGACTTCCGGCAGGCAAGCGATGTCGTCATCGAAGTGCACTCGACAGCGGGAGAAAAGGAACTGAGGCTGTTGGAAGGTCGACGCCGAGATAGCCTATACGGCGCAAGCTAGTCTTGCAGTGCCGCATATGCGTGGTCCTATGCCAGCTCTGGCCCTCCTGAAGATTTTTGACTCCAATGGGGTCCTAGCGCCTCCGGGGTAGTCTCAGTGTGAATGAGTGGTGGAGGTTTTTAGTCTAGGAAGATCTGCGAGGCTGAAATTGGCCCTGCGCTGAGAGGCAATGTCCAGACTAACGCTTTGTGAAAGTGTGGACAGAACTCCCGCTAGCAGCTGCACAGATGTCCGCAGCAGACACATTTCTGAAATATGCCATGGAGGCGACCATATCCCTGGTGGAATGGCTCTTAACCACTCCCAGAAGTTCCCTGTTGTACTTACGGTAACACTAAACAATATACTGTAATTGGCTAACCACTTATACAAACATTGTTTATAAACAGATGTGCCCTCTCTCTTAGGGGTAAACAAAACAAACTGATCAGACTTCCTTGAAGCCACAGTCCGGTGCGTATAATGCCACAAGATACTATGTACATTCAAACTATGAAGCAAAGCCTCCTCCTGAGTACTCAGGATAATAAACAGGAAGGTGGATGGATTGGTTCAAAGTAAACTCTGACACCACCTTGGGAAGAAACTTAGGATTAGTATGCAAAGACACCCAGTCTTTGTGAAAAACTAAATAAGCCTCCATACACATGAGAGCCTGAAGCTCAGAAATCCTACAAGCAGAAGTAAGTGATTAAAAAGAGCTCTTTCCATGACAGAAATTGCAGCTCGCTACTCGCGGCCGGTTCAAAGGGAGGTAGCACGAGTTTCTCCAACATAAAATTGAGGTCCCAGGGAGGGACTGGGTCCAGGATTGGCAGTGTCAAATGCAACATGCCCTGCAGAAAGGTGCATGTCTAGCTGAGCCACAGTCCTGCCTTTGATAGGCACATTGTATGCAGAGATGGCAGAAAGATGCACCTTGAGGGAGGAGTACCTAAGTCTGAGTCTGAAAGGAAGAGAAAGTACACCAACACCTGATTCACTGGGCAGGTGAAAGGGTCCAGTTGGTGTGAAGCAGCACAAATGGTGAAATTCTTTAATTTCATGGTGTAAGTGACCCTGGTAGAGGGTTTCCTAGCCATCACCAGGACATTTGGAAAGGGGAACCCTATCTGTATCTTGTTTGTTTCCCTCATTACTCCTCTCACACTATGTATATATTATGATTCAGGGTCCACTTAAGACCCCGGAAACTGTAACCTACAATATGTAATGACATGGGGTCCATTGTTAATGACCACCACAGCTGTAACCTGCCAACTGTATATATTCCCTGTACTGTATTACCTATGTAAGTACCCTGTTATTTGTATATGAGACTCCTTTGCAAAGGCTCCACGTCAGATAGACAGACTGATAGGATTGTAATTCCGATTTCTCTCTTACATAAAAAATAAAAATTTGCGACCCTAGAGGACACCCCAAAGTGGGCAATAGCTAGGTCCACAGGACCCATGCATGGAGATGCAGAGAATTTAGATCCGGATGGACCAGGGTGCCCTGGTCCTGGAAGAGCAAGCCAGTGCACTGGGGCAAGGGCACTGGAGGTTCCACCGCCAGCTGCTGCATCAAGGGGAACCAAATCTAACATGGCCGGAAGGAAGCTACGAGCATCATTCCCGCCCCTTCCAACTGGAGCTTGAGCAGGATCCTCTGTAGGAGCAGGAAGGGAGGAAAGGCATACAGAAACCTCACCTTGCAGGAGAGGGACAATGAGTCTTGCCAGAAAACTCCAGACCTGGGACTGAGTGAGCAGAAAGAAAAAAAAACAAACAGGTTACTCACCCGTAACAGTACTTCTAGGAGTGGTAAATGTTGTTCATTCACGTTATTCAGCATGTCCCTTTAAGGACTGCTGGAAGGTCTTCAAGCTGGCTCAACCCACCCACCTGGGTGGTATATCCCTTGGCTCCACCCCATGACGCCAGATCTTGGCCCGCTGGAAGCCAGGTTTTGTACGTCCGCAGCCGGGGAGGTCGGGTGGTTCCTTGTGGATGAACAACATATACCACTCCTAGACCTACTGTTACAGGTGAGTAACCTGTTTTTTCTAGGATTGTGGATATGTTGTTCATCCACACTATTTGGCAGACTCCTAGCAGTTCTCCAAGAGGAGGAAGGCAAGGCACACCCCCCACTGATACTCACTTGGGGGAAAGAGATTGGAGAACAGCATCCCGGCGTGACTCAAGGTCGATGTGGTAATGGGTAATGAAGGTGTTTGCTTACTTCCACGTAGCGGCCAGACAGATTTCCTGGATAGGGATGACCCTGGAAGCAGCCACCGATGCAGCGGTATCGAGGGCAGAATGAGCTCTTATCCCTCTGGGAGGCTCCATGCCCGTCAACTCATAGCACAGACTTATGCAAGATGTAATCCACCTTGCAATAGTCCGTTTTACTGCAGGTCTGCCAGAAGCGGCTTCAGCGTAGGTGACAAAAAGCTGGTGAACCTCTCCCCTAATTTCCGCCATCCACTCCTTACAATAGGAGAGGGCTCATTTCAGGACCAGGGTATGGAGCCTGTATTCGGCCTCCGAGGTGTAATTAGGGTAGTATACTGGCAGAGTTAACATCTGGTTAAGGGGACTCTCTGACACCACCTTCGGAAGGAATTTCGGGTGGGGGCTCAGGACAACCTTGTCCCCGTGGAAGACCAGATAAGGGGAGTCCACCGAGAGTGCCTGGAGCTCCCCAGTCCTTCTGGCAGACGTGATAGCCACCAGGAAGGCCATCTTCCATGACAAGTGTGACAACCAACACTTGTACATTGGTTCGAATGGCTTGCCCATGAGCTTTGCCAGTACCAGCAGTAGATCCCACGGAGGTGGAGGTTCGCGCACTGGAGGGAATATGTGATCCAGGCCTTTGAAAAAGCATCCGACCACTGTCTCCCGTGCCAATGTCGGCTGACCAGCCCGTGGCTGGTAAGCAGAGATGGCTGACAGGTGCACCCTAAGGGTTGATGACCTAAGACCCCCTTTGGACAGAGACCAAAGGTAGTAGAGATTTGTTAGTCACTGGAGAGGACAGAGGGTACAGGCCCTTACCCTGACACCAAATGGAAAACCTTTTCCATCTGAAGGCATAACATTTCCTGGTCGATTCCTTTCTGGATGCCTCCACCATGGTGAGGACATCCTCGGAAAGATACAAAGCCTGGAACTCTAGCCGCTCAGGTACCAGGCTGTGAGGTGCAGGGATTGAAGGTCCAGATGATATACCTTACCCTGACAGAGAGATCAGGTCCAGGTGTGCTGGAAGCCGCTCCGGGGGCCTGCAGCTGAGGCGATCTAGATACCAGAACTGGCATGGCCAGTCTGGGGCTACCAGAATCATCTTCAACTTGTCCATCCGCACCTTGAGGAGCACCTTGTGGATCAAGGGAAATGGAGGCAAGGCGCAGAAGAGGCCTGGGGTCCAAGGCCTCGAGAAGTCATCCCCCTGCAGCAAGCCCTGCTGAGGGGGGTGGGTATGAAATGGCCTCAGAGTGTTCTCCCTGGAAGCAAAAACGTACACCATCGGTTTGCCCCAGTGGGAGAACAGGCTGTAAGCTACCTCTGGATGGAGAGACCACTCATGGGATGTCTTGCCTAGGTGGCTGAGAGCATCAACCAGATGGTTTGAAGCTCTTGCCACATGAATGGCTAGGAGATCTGCCTCCAGACAGACGAGGGTCCAGATGCAGAGTGTCTCCCTGCAAAGCAGACAGGAATGCATGCTGCCCTGTTTGTTAAGGTAGTACATGGTCGTGGTATTGTCCATCTGGACGAACTACTTGACCCCGGAGCTGAGTAGTGAAAGCTGACAGTGCCAGTCTGACTGCTCTGAGCTCCAACAGGTTGATGTGGCATCGGGACTCCTCGGAGTCCAGAACCCCCCTTGGGCCTTTTTGTCCCCCATGTGGGCTCCCCAGCCCATGAGAGAGGCACTGGTCGTGAGGACGGCCGTCGGCTCGGGGTGGACAAACAGGATCCCTTCCTGCAACTGGTCTAGGGCGGTCCACCATTGGAGAGTATCCCACATCTGGGTTACAGTGATCAGCTGGTCGAAATGACCGTGGCCCTGAGTCGACTGGGAGGCCAGCTCCTATTGGAGGGGGCGCATGTGCCACCTAGGCCCAAGGACAACGGAGGTACACGCCGCCATGTAACCCACAGGTCACAGAAAGTCCCGGGCAGGATGTAATTGCCCAACCAGAAATGACTGGGCAAAGGTGGAGAACACCTCCGTCCTGTCCACCGGGAGCTGAGCTGTGGCTTGATGAGAGTCGAGCTCTGCCCCAGTGAAGCACATCACCTGGGAAGGCACGAATTCTGACATGGCCTCGTTGATCAGGAGTCCAAGTTGGGAGCAAGTCTGGAGGGCCAAGTCCCTGGACCTCTCCAATTCCATTCTGCTCCCCACTCCCCACCCAAGATTGGCTGCCACCACTGCGATGCACTTGGTGAAGACCCGTGGGGCCGATGACAGGCTGAACGGCATGGCTCGGAACTCGTATAGGATCCCTTTGGCTCTGAAGCGGAGGAACCACCAATGAGACGGATGGATTGGGAGGTGAAAGAACGTGTCTTGCAGTGAACAGAAATTAAAATTACATACCTACCGTAATTCTTGATCTTCTCTTGCATCGTCACCATTCATTACTGCTTGGGTTAGTGCCAGAGGCGCGCACCCGCTACGGGAGTTTTTTTTTTTTTGGAGTCGGCTCACGGCGCCGCCCTCGGCTGACGAGCTGCGTCATGCACGAGGGCAGCCGTTACGTGCTGTAGACTCCTCCTCTATCTCAGTTCTGGTAGCCGGAGAGGTGAAAATAAAGGGTAAGAAAAAAGGAAAGCGAGGCAAAAGAGCCTAGGGACAGAAAAAGGAAAGGATATAAACTGAAAAAGGAATAAGCCGGTAGAGAATATACAGAGGAGAGAGAATTCCTACCCTAAGGGACCGCAGGGCCTCCTTTCCAGGGCGGCTCTAGGGGAGGAACAGAGAGAAGGAAGAGAAAGTAGAAGAAGGAGAAGAAAAAGAGGCATGTTGAGAGAGAGAACAGTGCCCATCGAGCATTGGTTGAGAGGCTTATAGGCTCGAAACTAACAAGGGAGCAAGAATCCCAGTTGCTAGGACTGAGGGGAGGTTCAACCGAACCACCTGAACAGATCCAAATGATGGCAGACTCTCTGAACTCTCCACATGCCAAGTCCCTTCATCCTAGCCGAGGGCTCCTAGACTGCCCGGGCAGAACCTGTTCCGGGTAGAACGCCCACCCAGGAAGGGGACCAAGTCCCTTAGCATCTTGTTAAGTGCTAACACAGTAGTGTATGGGAAAGACTATGCCTTCTCAAAGGCAGTTTTGTATGAAAGATAGAGGGGAACTCAATCAGACTCCCTAAGGCAAGGCAAGGCAAGCGGACGCTCAGAGCTGACAAGTTCAATCAGCAGCTAGAAGAGCTCAAAATAATACCTGCCAGGAGGATTCTAGACTTTGCCGAGGCCAAGACAGAGCATGGCCTCTTGGGCTGTGAAACTGCATAACCTGAAGAAGGTATTTAGGAATCGCACCCTAAGGGTGGTCAGAAAGAGTTCCCTCAGAATTTAGAGAAAAGTACAACCGTGTTCGTTCCTCTTTACATTGAGGAAAAAAGGAACCACTCATTAAGAATGGAAAAAGTTTTTTTTTTTTTTGGGGCATAAAGGCCAAGGGAAGGAAGAGGAACGAGACGGGAGGGGGAGACACCACAGAAGGAGGTCACTGAGGGGAAGGTGGGTGGGTATCAGTAATGAATGGTGAAGATACAAGAGAAGATCAAGAATTACAGTAGGTACATAATTTTCATATCTTCCCTTGTCAATCTTCACCATTCATACTAAGTGATACGAAGCCCCCTTTAGAAAAAAGGGGTAGAACCCTGAGGAATAAGACCCCAGCCTCCTGCTGGTGAGAAACAGAAGGGAAGACCCTGCGCTAATCAAAAGAAGCCTATGGGGAGAAGAGCTAGGATGCCCCCGAGGATGGGGAGACGGAGGAAGCCCCTGAAGTAATCTCCTAGCTCTGGAGGAAAAGAGACGGGTCCCCCGGAAAGCGAAGCGAATCACCCTACGCCGGGTCAGGGGTGACAACCTTGATAGACGAAGCCATGCCATCCGCCTAATGCAGATCGCTGTCCCCGCAAGCCTGGAAGCCACCTCACTGGCGTCATAAGATGCCCTTACTTGGTGTCTTGCCAGCTCCAGGCCTATAGCAGAGAGGGCAATAGCTTGTCTGGTTTGCTCCGTATCAGGCATTGATGCTAAAAGCTGAGACAGCATCGACCACAAATGCCTACTGTAGGCAGCGTGATGAGCCTGATGTGACGCAATGCAAGCCATCGCACGAGAGGAAGAACACTCTTCACCCCCACTGGTGGTGTAGAATCGAATCCGGTGGGCGGTCACGCAGCCAGGCGGCGCGCCGGAGGAGTCTCTAGGTATACCAAACCCGAGGGCGGGTTGGGGAGAGTACCAAGGGATTCCGAAGAGGCACAATACCTTCGTCGACAGTCTGTCGGGGCTGGAGAAGGGGCGGCTGGCGACTGCCAGGAACGGATAGACGCCTCCTGGAAGGGGATAGGCCAGGAAGGTACCACCAGGTGCTGGGCACTGAATTCTCCAAGGAAGTCACGCGTCTCCCGTTCAGTGTTGTCTCGCCTAACGTAGGAGATTTGAAGATCCCTCACCATCCTCGAAAGGAATCGCTGATATTCAGTGAAATCAGCATTGGAGGAGATATGAGCAGAGGGTTCCTCTCCCTCAGAGGAGGGAGACGAGGATGATGGAGAGCTCGAATGTCCAGAAGATTCTTGCAGCGGTGGGGATAGGTGAAAGACCCGCTCATTCATACACCTGACATATGAGGGGAAGGCCGGCGCAGAACCTCAGAACTGCTCCCAGGATAACGGGCCCGTAGGACCGACATGGCCTGGAAGAGCGGGGGGTGGCTGCAGAGGAACGGGAAATGGGCACCTATGAAGAGGCAACTGTCCTCTGCTAGGGCTCTGAAATTCGGAGAAGGGAGCTCAAGCTGGCGGGATTCCGGACAACAGACCAGGTCGCAAAACGGAACCCTGGGAAAGCGAAACCTGGAAAAGCCCAGAAGGGGATCCTCCCCTGTGACGAACCTGGGACTGCATGGAACCAGAAGGGCAGTCCGCAGCAACGCCACCGGAGGGGACCCTGGGGTCCAAGAGGGAAAAGCGGGGGCCCAGCTCGACTCCCTAGCCACCCGAGGGTGGCGGCAGAGACAGCTGACTGCACCCGCCCCTCGGACTCCAAGCGCCTCCTCCTCGACCCCCAGCGTTCTCCCACCCAGTGGCTGCAACAGCACCAGGGAGGGTAGCTGTCACGAGCCCCCAGGAGGGAGAGCCCTCCCTCCGCCCCAACTCCATCGCCCCCCAGGGACCCAGGACCACCCCTAGCCCGAGGGCCCTCAGGGGAGGACAGCAGCGGGGACAGCTGGAGAGGCCCGCTGTGCCGCCTAGCACCACGTGCCACCGGGGACCCCGACTCCGAAGAATCAGGTTGCCAGGACGGGTCCACGTCCGAGTCATCGACCTCCAAAGAGGAAGAAACCAGCTGGACCACAATACTAGCAACCCCGGGGGGTCCCACGGAGAAACGGCGCTGGTGCCAGAGGCGGCGCCGGACGACCTTGGCCCACCCGCTAGGCCCGGCCCCGGCTCCCCAGCGGCGCCGGCTTGATCACCAGTGTCGCAAGCGGCACCGGGATCCGAAACGGCGCCGGAGGGCAGCGTCGAGGGTCCACCGGTGCCGGGCCCAGCAGGCGCGGGCCTCGACACTGGGGGAGCCTGCACCTCTGAGGAGGTGACTGCCGAGGCGCTGTCCCCACCGCAGCCCCAGGAGGGACCACGACATTCCTCCGACACCGCAAAAGAAGCTTCCTCTTCAACAAGAGAAGAGGAGGAAGCCTCCTCCTCCACAGACCGTATAGGCCCAAGAGGGGATCTGGAGGAATGGCCTAGAGACCTTACCAGGGAATCCCTGGAGCGACGCCGTCTCTCGAAGGTCGGCAGGGCATTGCCGATCTTGAACGCGTGGACTTCGAGGACACGACGGTCCATGGAGAAACAGGTGTCGCACGCGTCCATATCGTGGTTGGGTCCCAGGCAATGGAGACAGACATCATGCCGGTCCGAGACGGAGAAATGCCGGCCACAGGAGCAGTGACGCATAGGGGCACGGCCGGCCTTCGACTTACGTTTTGCCCCCGAAACTGACATGATGCGAACTAAATAAGGCAAAACACAGCAATAAAGCACTCGGCGCCGTCGACAGAAAATAAAGGAACGGTCTTACCAGGAGACTGCGTCGAGCGAGAGTCACTGGAGAAAAACAAGGAGTCTTGACGCAGAAACAGCTGAACTACCGCGCAGCAGGTGCAGCCTCGACGGCGGGAGAAACAGAACTGAGATAGAGGAGGAGTCTGTGGCACCTAATGGCTGCCCCTCGCGATGATGCAGTACGTCACGCTCGAGGCGGGCGCCATGGAGCAGACTCAAAAAAAAAAAACTCCCGTAGCGGGTGCGCGCCCCCGGCACTAACCCAAGCAGTAATGAATGGTGAAGATTGACAAGGGAAGATCCACGTTTCGCTCCAGGCATGGTATGATCTGGGACAGACTGACCATCCGAAAGGTGCGTGACCTGACATACTGATGTAGATCGTGCAGATCTAGAATGGGGTGCCAGCCCCCTGTCTGCTTGGGCAAAGCCTGGGTCTCCTGGAGAATCCGCCACTGGAGCTACTGCCTCCTTGAGGAGGAGCTTAGCGATGTCGTCTCAGAGAGCCAACGGAGTATGGACGGATACTCTTTCCTCCCTTGGGGCACAGGCTCGGCGTGGAGGGTACTGCTCGAATTTCAGAGGCAGTCCCTGACCGACCACCTCCAAGACCCACTTGTCCGTGATGATAGCGGACCAGGCAGAAAGGAAGTGGTGGAGCAGGCCCCCCACGGGAGGACCCAGAGCTGGTGTGACGGGAGAGGGGGTGGCAGCCCCTGCCCCATCACGGTGCAAAATGGGAGGAGGATCCAGGACCTGAACCTCTGCCTCCTTTACGGACCTGGGAGGGCCCGGGGGCACCAAGCTTGAGCCTGCTGCTGCTGCAGCTGCCCTCCTTGAAAGGAAGGTTGCTGGCCACAGGGGAAGAGTGCCGAAAGGGCTTCTTCTTCTGCTGCTTCTTACTGGAAGAACATTTAGCAGAAGTGGCATCCAAGGTAACACTGGACTGCTCAATACACCGAAGGTGATCAGCCACATCTGGGCGGAAAAGATCGGTGCCCAGGAAAGGCACATCAGCGAGTTTGTGCTGAGAATCTGCTGGGAAAGAGGACAGCCTCAGTTAAGCCCTGCGGTGAAATGCAACTGCGGCTGCCAACGAGCGGGCACAAGAGTCCCCAATGTCCAAGGCCATCTGAAGCTGCTGTTTGGCAACAGCCCGGCCCTGGTCCCAAACTTGCTTGATCGTGGTCTGCATGTCCGCAGAGAGGTGTGAGAGGACTTCGTCCAAAGACCCCAAGAGGGCACGGGAGAATGGTGCCATGATGACGACCGAACTTGCCTGACGGAGGCCTAAAGATGAGGCCATATAGACCCTTCGAGCCCAATGATCCAAGTTTTTGGATTACTTCCCGGGAGGTTGGTCAGTGTCGGCAGAACTGCCATTGCGCCTGAACACAAAGGTAGTCACCAGGCTCTCAGCCGAAGGGTGCTTTGTGAACCCTGCAAGGGACCCCATGGGCACCGCATACTTGTGGGCCATGCGGGCAGATGGAGTTGGACAGAAGGTAGGGCGCTGCCAAAGTTCTAAGGCTGGGCCAACTATGGCCTCGGCCACAGGAAAGGCCTCCGTCAGGGCACCCCTTCTCTTGAGGATGTCCGTGAGCGGGTACTCCACCTTTTTCTGGATAGATTCCAGGCGCACACCTGTAGACTCAGATGAGGCAAAGAATGCCTTGAAAGGATGAAGGACCTTCCTTCGTCTCTATCCCACCAGCTGATTCGTCATCCCCGGGATGAGAATGTAGGCCAGTGTCATCCGAATCTAAGGAATCCGGATACAATGGTTGACAGTCCGGGGTGACAGTGACCGAAAGAAGCCAGGGAGGCCTGGTGTCTGGTTTTATCTTCCTTAGAAGGAGCCCCTCCCACAGGCTGCTTGGGCGGAGGTTCCACCACGATCGGAGGAGAGACCGGTTTAGGCCGAACCGGAGGTTTCCCCGGCATGGGCGGGGGAGCCAACTTTATTGGCTCCTATGAGTCGGCTTCGCCTGGGAGGCAAAGCCAAGTAATGGCAGGGGTAGAGGCTGGGGTCGGCTTGTGCCTGGACAAAATCAGCTGGTGCCACGAGGTCCTCGCAGCGCCGCTGAGCCTCTTATCCGAGGAGGACCAGGACCACCATGGTGTCGCTTCTTTTTGAGCGCCAGGCTCTTCCTCGCTTATCAGTCGAGGGGTCCTAGACCCGATCGAGATCGGACAGGCATATTCGTTTGTTGGAGAGACACCGTGGGACCGGTGATTTTCCAGGGCCGGGACCATCAGAGGATTCCTGTTTTGGCTGGGTCTCCTTGCTTGGGAAAGAAAGTACCGGAGTCGGAGACAATGGGTCAATGATTATTTCCAACCTCGTCAATCGACACTTCGGTCAACTGGCCAGACAGCAAAGCAGAGAAGCCAAAGGCTGAAGAGGCAATTTAGACCCTCAGTACCTGAAATAGACAGGAGATGTATTCCAGGGTCTGGACCAGTCAGCCCCTGAAGGGTGCCGCTAACAGCCAGTTGTCCAGGTAGGGGAACACACAGAAACTCTCTCCTGAGGGCAGCTGCCACCACCGCCAGATACTTAGTAAAGACCCTGGGGCAGAGGAAAGGCCAAAAGGGAGGCCCGGAAAAGAAAATGGGCTCCCTGAAAGTGGAAGCGGAGGAAGTGTTGATGGGTAGGAAAAATCTGAATATGTAAGAAGACATCCTGCATGTCCAGAAAGCAGAGCCCATCTCCCCGGTGCAGGAGGGGCAACAACCCCTGAAGGGTGACCATCCTGAAACATCTGTACTCTATGTACATGTTCAGATGACTGATACAGGATGAGGCCAGTCTTTCTGGGGAAAAGGAAGAAGTGGGAGTAGAACCCCCTCTATGTCCCTTTTTTGCAGACCAGCCTGAATTTCCTCACAGAGCAGTAGTAAGTGGGTTGGGGGAGTAAGAGGAGTTTACCAGAGGATTTTATGGAGACCACTCTAGAAACTCTTAATAGTGTGACTGTGCTCTATGATCTGAAGCACCCAGTTGTCTATAGTTATGCACCTCCACCCAACAAAGTGGAGGGAGAAACGACCCCCGTAAGCCTCCCCCAGAACCCTTTTGGGGTGGGGGGGTGTCAGCTAAGGAGTCGGGTGGGAGCGGGTGCTGGGAGGGCAAACATGGGCACTCAAGGGGCTCTGGGGGCAGAGAGGGCTGATGCTGCCTTGCACTTGCCCTGATCTTTGGCAGACTGGCTGGAGTGCTTACAGGAGGAGCGACAAAAGGAAAGACGCTGACCCACCGGGAGGGCATGGCCAGACTCCTGGAAGGTGGAAATTATATCCTGAACGTCCCCCTCCAAGAGGACACAGCTCGGAAAGGGGGCGTCAAAAATGCTGGACTGCACATCCGAGACAAAACTGGATACCCTGAGCCACGAATGGCGCCAGAGGCAGACACCAGCAACTGCTCCTCTGCCCGAGGTGTCCACGGCATCGTAAGCAGCCCGAAGAACATAGCTGCCAACGTCAAAGCCCAACTTAAGCAGCTGGGCAAGCTGCACTTTAGTGGCATCCTCAGGCAAAGCCTGAATGAGGATCCTGACCTGGTCCCAGAGGACGTTCTCATATTACACCGTGTGTGCGAGGAAGTTAATGTCCCAGATAGCCAGAGTAGTGGACGCAAAGACGCGTTTACCCAAGTGGTCAAGCGGTCTGGAGTCCCGGTCCAGGGGGAGAGCACTGAGGTGTTTGGGCTTCTTGGTACGGTCATGCGCTACATTGATGACCACTGAGTCAACCTTAGGGTGGCTACCCCAAAAAGAGTTTACCAGGCCAAGCGTGGTAGAGCCTGCCTTTTTAGGTAGTGGAGGAACAGAAGGGGGTGATTCCAAGCTGCTCTGGTGACATCGCCATAAGAGTCAATCAGGGATGGCACCACCACCGGAAGGGATCCTGCTGCCTCAAATAAAGACTAAGAAGGGAATCAGTGCATTCGGGCAGAAGTTTGACGTCTTTGCAGAATATTTAAACTAGCAAATGGGGAGAGGGGTGCAGCACCCCATACGTCGAATGGGAAAAACACCCTTCCCCCCTCAGCTAGTGGTCAAACAGGAGTTCAGCATGTTTGCAGTTCATTTGCATCACCAGGTAAGGAAAAAGGTCCAGCTCCCCATACGATGCACAGGGGAAACGCCAGACCTCACCCAAACAACTAACATACCGAAATCAGGCCAATGGAAAATCATGTATACAAATGCTCGCAGTCTGGGAAACAAGATCCCTGATCTGCAGGCAATAATGACAGAGGCTAAACTGGACATAGTAACGATTAGCGAGACATGGTTTACCAGTAACCACACTTGGGAGACTTCAGTATCTGTCTATTCACTGTTCAGAAGAGACTGAGTTGCCAAAAAAAAAAAAGGGGGGGGGGGCCCTGTATGTCAATGAAAATATCAAAGCTGCAGAAATTCAGAATACATATAAGGAGCCAGAAGAACTGTGGGTCACCCTGGAAACAGGAAATGGGACAGCCATAAGAACTGGGGTTGTCTACAGGCCCCCAAACCAGGGGGAGGACACAGACACATTACTGTTAGAAGATATACAAAACATGACAGCTAAAGGGGAGGTTCCGATAATGGAAGACTTCAACATGCCAGATACAGATTGGTCAATACCAGCAAGAATATCTGCCAGAACTAGACACATTGTGGATTCCCTGCAGGGGGAGGGCCTCAAACAACTGGTACAACAACCCACAAGAGATAGGGCTATCCTAGATCTAGTACTGACTAACAGGAAAAGGATCACAGATCTTCAGGTAGAAGGTCACCTGGGGGCCAGTGACCATCACATGGTATGGTTCAGTTTGGCCACTATAACTAAATCATTCAATTCCAAGGCAAAAATATGGGACTTGAGAGGAGTTGACTTTGATAAGGTGGCCAGCAGAGTTAATCTAGCCCTGGCAAAAAGAAATACAGGTGAGGGGGTACAGGCAAAGTGGGCAAGCATTAACGATGCAATACTTGAAGCAACATCCCATTGTGTTAGAGAGAAAAGGAAGTGCAAAAGAAGAAGGAAACCACTTTGGTTCTCAAAAACAGTAGCAGAAAAGGTCAGAGCCAAAAGGCTGGCCTTCAGGAAATATAAGGGAACGCAGCGGGATGAAGACAGAGAGGCATACGAAACTTCCCTAAGGGAAGCAGGGAAGGCAGTAAGGCTTTAGGCCCAAACTGGGGAAACACTAGCACAGACAGTAAAAGAAGGTGACAAGACGTTCTATAGATACATTAGTGAAAGGAGAAAGTCCAGAGGGGGTCTTGCTAAGATCAAAGGAGTTAAGGGGGCATGTGAGGAGGAGGACTATGTAAAAGCATCTATCCTAAATAGATACTTCTGCTCAGTATTTACTGAAGAGAAGGTAGGGCAGGGCCCACAGCTCAGCACCATGGACACAGGCGGGAGGGAGGTAGGCACTAGTCCCTTCACAAAAGAAAGGGTCCTACAAGAGCTCGATAAGCTCAGGGTGGACAAGGCAATGGGACCTGATGGCATACATCCCAGGGTACTAAAGGAGCTAAAGATGGAAACAGCAGAGCCATTATCAGAACTATTTAGTGAGTCTCTGAGCACAGGAGAGGTCTGACAAGACTGGAGAAGGGCTCATGTGATCCCGCCCCACAAGAATGGTAGCAGGGAGAAGGCAGGGAACTATAGACCAGTCAGTCTTACCTCAGCAGTGGGCAAGATTATGGAGACACTCCTTAAGGAAAGGATAGTGCAACACCTGGAATCCATAGGAGCACAGGATCCAAGACAGCATGGGTTTACAAAAGGAAGGTCCTGCCAAACTAATCTCATAGATTTCTTTGACTGGGTAACCAGAGTGGTGGACCATGGAGGAGCAGCTGATGTCCCCTACCTTAACTTCAGCAAAGCTTTCAATACTGTTCCACACAGAAGACTGATTAATAAGCTGGGTAGGCTCGGGGTGGGTCAGAAGTTGGTCAACTGGGTGGCAAACTGGTTGACGGGCAGAAAACAGAGTGGTGGTAAATGGTGTACAGTCAGAAGAGATGTAAGTCAATCAATCAAGTCTTTATTTAACCAGGCGTTCATCGTTGAGCAGAAGCTCATTTGCAAGATGGACCTCACAAGTGGGGTACCTCAGGGATCAGTCCTTGGGTCAGTCCTCCTCAATATCTTCATCAGTGACATTGCAGATGGACTGGAGGGTAAGGTTTGTCTGTTTGCAGATGACACCAAGATCTGCAACAGAGTAAATGATCCAGATGGGGTGGGAAGAATGAGAAGAGATCTGGATAAACTAGCAAAATGGTCAGAAGAGTGGCAACTGGGGTTTAATGCAAAGAAGTGCAAAATCATGCACATAGGGAAGAGAAACCCTGAAGCCACCTATAGGCTGGGAGGGGAGTTGCTGGCAGTCATAAGGGAAGAAAGACTTGGGCATCATCATCACCGATGACCTGAAAACGTCCAAGCAGACCACTAAAGCAGTAGGTAAGGCTAGGTGGATGTTAGGGTGTATTAGTAGGGGTATCACAAATCGGAAGAAGGAGGTAACAATCCCTCTTATCAAGACACTGGTTAGGCCCCATCTGGAGTACTGCATGCAGTACTGGAGGCCTCACCTTCACAAGGAAATTAACCAAACTGAGGTAGTCCAGAGAAGAGCAACCAAAATGGTGCAGGGACTGCATCAGAAAACATGAGGACAGATTAACAGAACTCAATATGTATACCCTAGAGCAAAGGAGGGAGAGAGGTGATATGATCAAAACATTCAAACACCTTAAGGGCATTAACAAGGTGAAAGAGTCTAACATGTTTAAATATAAGAAAAATAGCAAGACAAGAGGACACAGCATGAAATTAGAGGGAGGTCGATTAAGGGGTAATGTGAGGAAGTTATTTCTCACAGAAAGGGCGGTGAATGCATGGAACAGCTTACCTCGGGAAGTGGTGGATATGAATACAGTGCCGGGCTTCAAACAGGGCATGGGATAGGCATAAGGGAGCAATACAGATGAGTATGAAAAAATAGGCTACTGACAGAGCAAAGGCCGATGGCACATTTGTAAGGTAGAAAAAGAAATGGGCAGACTGGATGGGCCTTGCGGTCCTTATCTGCCTTCAACTTTTATGTTTCTATATTTCTCCCACAGGGACACAGACACATTGGGGGGTGGGGAGGGGTAAGGAGAGAAGGCAAAAGACGACAGCAGAGGTTGACAAACAAGGTGGTAGCAGATTCTAAAAGGCCATGTGTGCAAATGCTCCAAGTCTGGGAAACAAAATCCTGGACCTACAGGCCATCATGGCACAGGCTGACCTGGACATTGTCACCATTACCAAATCACAGTGCACTGAGAACTCTGACTGGGACACAGCCATACCAGGCTACACTCTGTTCAGAAAGGAAAAGATGGGAAAGAAAGGGGGAAGCGTGGCTCTTTATGTGAGGGATAGCATAAAACCTACTGAGATACAGGGAGGGGGGGAGGTACTGTGGGTCACCCTAGAAACAGGGAAGGGAACAGCTATTCAGACTGGCATGATCTACAGACCTCCGGCATTGGGGGGAGGGGGGTTGAATAAGCTTCTAGTCGAAGCCATCGAAAAGATGGCAAACAAGCAAGAGGTACTGCTGGTGGGGAGACTTCAATCTGCCAGATGTAGACGGGAGCATCCCAGCTTCAGCTAGGACGGTATGCACTCCTTGCCCTTAGGAAAATTAAATGTGTAATAATGTTTAACTTGACAGCATTATTTGTATACATCATTATATTGTTTAGGATGTATAGCTCTGTACCAATTAGTAACCTTTGCTTTTGTTTTTTGTTCTCATCCTGCAGGATCTACTAAGCCTGAATTCGTCACTATGGAATAAAATGCACTAAATCTATGACGCCAAACATCTGCTGGTAGATCCCCAGAAGGAGCCCCATGTTAAAAATATGGGTGATCATGATTAACATTTAATATTGATGCATCAAATAAGACTATGTAAAGAAAAGTACAGTTACGCAAGAACTTACCATAACAGCAGATCTTAGAGAGGAGCTCTTGCAGCAGGTATTACACATAGGACTAATGCCGTCAGGCGTTAGGACCCCACGGGAAAATCTTTTAGCTAGCTAGCACTCTGTGGTGGAGGTCCGCCCCAGACGTCGGCTCGGCCCGCCGTCCAACGTGGTATAAAGGGTGCGGACCCCCTGCGCCATCTCAGTTCCCCGCCAAAGACCTGGCTGAAAGTGTTGGAGAATCAAGAAGGAACTCCCCTACTCAAGAGAAATATAGGATGTAAGTAAAGTAAGGACCTGGGGGATGGTGGGCAGGAAGGCCACCTGCTGCAAGAGCTCCTCTCGAGACGGTAAGTTCTTACGTAACTATACTATTTGACTTCGAGGTGGAGCTCTTGCAGCAGGTATTACAGTTAGGACTGAGTCCCAAGCAGTAGCCCTAGATAGGTCCAGGTCAGAAGGATGGAGGAATGACTGAAACAGAGGGGTGCCTACCCTCTTAGGAGAGCAGTCCCTGCAGGACAGCCAGCCCAAATCCTGCTCTCCTCCTTCAAGCCATGTCCAAACTGTAGTGTCTTAACAAATGTATGGACAATGCTCCAAGTGGTTGCGGCGCATAAGTCTGCTGCTGAAACATTTCTCAGAGAGGCAAATTAAGTGGCCACTGCTCTGGTGGAATGACCCTTAACTGAGCCCAGTAAGGGATTGCCGTGATGCTAGTAACAGAAAGTGATGCAGTGTACTAACCATTTGGTTAGAGTCTGTTTAGTGACAGGATCCCCTGCCTTTCTCTGAGAGAAAGCAACAAACAACTGGTCCATCTTACGAACAGAATGAGTTTGGTCTAAGTAATAATGAACATGATGAATGTCCAGAGTGTGTAACAGGGCCTCCACCTTGTTAGAGAACTCTGGGTAATAAACCGGAAGTTGAATGTCCTGGATCAGCGTCCATTCAGACACCACTTCTGGAAGGAACTTATGATTTTTACGTAGCTGTACCCTGTCCCTGTGAAACACAAGGGAAGGCTCCTTGCACATCAGGGCCTGAAGCTCAGAAATCCTTTGAGCAGAAGTAATGGCAACTAAAAAGAACGCCTTCCAAGAGAGGAAGCTTAGCTCTCAAGTCGCGGCTGGTTCAAAAAGGGGGCAGGGTGAGCATTTCCAAAACAAAAAGAAGATCCCATGGAGGGACGGGGTCCCTCCTTGGAGGTCTGATATGCAGGACACCCCTAAGGAAAGTTTTGCACATACTGAGCTGTGCCAGAGTCCTCTCTCTCACAGGGGCATGATATGCCGAAAGGGCACAGAGGTGCACCTTTATCGATGAGTAGCTGAGACCCAAATCGAGGAGATGGAGAAGATACTCCAGCACATGCTTGCCCGAGCAATCTAGAGGATCCAAGGAGCGAGCTGCCACCCACAGACAGAAGTGTTTCCACTTCATGGCATAAGTTGCCCTAGTAGAGGGTTTCCTTGCTGCCACAAGAATCTCTGCCACTCTCTTCGATACTCCCAGTCTCTCCTCTGCTAGGACTGTAGGAGCCAAGCATGCAAATGGAGAGTCTGTAGAGCTGGATGGATGAGCGTCCCCTGTTCTTGGGACAGCAAGCGAGTGGAGAGAAGCAGTGGCACAGGTGGCTCTGTGGCTGGCTGCTGCAGCAGAGGGAACCAATTCTGCCGAGGCCAAAGAGGGGCTACCAGAATCATTCTGGCCCCCTCTGACTGCAGTTTGAGCAGTAATCTCTGAACCAGAGGGAAGGCATAGAGAAACCTCCCTGTCCAAGAGACGGACAATGCATCTCGCCAGAAAGCACCAGGCTCCGGATCTAGTGAGCAAAAATTTGGCAGTCTGGTGTTGCACAGGGACGCAAAGAGGTCCAACTTTGGATGACCCCATCTTTCAAAGAGGTTGTTTGCTACTTCTTGAAGCAACTCCCACTAGTAGTTCAAAGAACGAGAGTGACTCAGACTGTCAGCGACAATGTTCAGACTACCTGGCACGTGAAACGTTAAAAGGAACAGATCGCGTTCTGCTGCCCAGTTCCAAACTCTCATGGCCTCCCTGCATAGAGGGTACGGGCGAGTGCCCCCTTGTTTGTTCAGGTAAAAGACTACCGGGGTACTGTCCGACTGGATTAAGAGCGGACCCCGGGAGAGCTGATCCTGGAAAGCCTGGAGGGCATACATCTCATCTCCAGTATGTTGATATTGAGAGACCTTTCTATGGCAGACCATGATCCTCCTGTCTGATGTTCGTTTAGGTGGGCACCCCAGTCTAGTCCCGAGGTGTCTGTGGTAAGGACCTGCAACGGACTTGGCCGTTGAAAAGGTACTCCCAGCTCTAAATCAGTCGGGCTTTGCCTCCATCGAAGGGAGCAACGAACCACTTCCGATATCCGGATGGGATGGTCCAAGTCGTCAAAGCCCTGGTCCCACTGGATTCCGAGGTACCACTGGAGGGTCCTCATATTCAATCGAGAGACAGAGAGAGGGACCATGGCTATGGATGCTGCCATACGCCCCAACAATTGCAGGACTACCCTTGTGGGGATCTGGTCCGATGTCTGGACCCTTTGAGGCAACTCGCTCAGGCGAAGTGCTCTGTCTCTTGGCAGGAAGGCCTTGCCCTGACGGGTGTCTAGCACCGCTCCAATATAATGAAGCCGTTGGGAGGGCCAGGGTTGATATTTCGGCCAGTTCAGAGTGATGCCCAGAGAAAGGAACTCCGTTGTTTCCTTGAGAGTGCCGGCTAGATGTTCCTCCAACTGGGCCGAGAGTAACCAGTCATCGAGGCAGGGACAGACAAAGCGTCCTCTCCTCCTTAAGGCTGCAGCTACCACCATGAGGCACTTGGTGAAGACTCTGGGTGCTGATGACAGACCGAAAGAGAGCACCCTGAACTGGTAGTGCTGGCTTTGGAACAGGAAGCAGAGAAACTTCCTTTGAGAGGGCAGTATCTTTACATGCATGTAGGCGTCCTGCATGTCCAGGGAGCATAGCCAGTCCCCTTGATAAAGAAGGGGAAAAAGGCTTGCCAGGGTCACCATCCGAAACCTCTTGTACCAAATTAATTTGTTGAGGTGGCTGAGGTCTAAAACGGGGCGAAGATCTCCAGTTTTCTTGGGCACCAAGAAAAAAATGGGAATAAAAGCCTTTGCCCTGCTTGGAGGGTGGGACTGGCTGGATGGCCTTCTTCTGGAGGAGGGACTGAATCTCTTACTCCAGAAGAAGGGCATGGCTGGTTCAATAGTGGGAGGGAGATGGTGGGTGGTCTGGGGGAACTCTCAGGAACTCTATAGCGTAATCCCTCTGAATGACTTATAGTACCCACTGGTCTGAGGTGATACTGCTCCATTCTGAGAGGTAGAGGGAAAAATTTCCCCCTTAACCTTCCCCCCATGAGGACTGATGACTGGGGGGAGGCGGTTGAGAGTCATGCAGTTCCCTGGGGGTTGGGCGCGGGGTGTCTGGGAGCCTTGAGCCATTTAGGACCTTGGGCGCCTGAAGGGACGGGCTGACCGCGCTGCTTGAAGCCCTTGCCGTGGAACTGGAGGTTTCCTTGCTGGCCTTGAGGTTTACGAAAAGGATGCTGATGCACCGCCTGCGGTTCCGACTTGTACAACTTGCGCATGTTGGCAACTGCCTTCCCAGAGTCTTGAAGGCCCTTTATGATTCCCGTTAACCTCTTGACTGAAAATGGGCCCTGGAAAGGGGCATCCAAGATTGCATCTTGGAGGTCCTGACGGAATCCGGCCACCCTGAGCCAGGCGTGTCTGTGTACTGACCCCTGACGCTCTGGCCGCCGAATCATTAGAGCATTGGAGGACATGCATGTCCACATCCATGCCGGATTGAACACAGGCCAGTAGTTCGTTGTTTGCATCGGAATCAGGTTAGGTCTTGATGAGCTCCATGGTTTTCTCCCACAGTGATTTCTGACATGCAACATGTGGGCCAAAAAGTTTAGCGAACGAATGGTCCCAGTGGCAGAGGCATAGACCTTCCTGCCCCAGTGATCCAATTTTTTGGATTCTGGGTACGGAGGCTGGGAGCTGAGGTGTTTGGGTTGGGCGACTTGTCAATGAGCTGCAGCGAGCACCATGGAGTCAGCCTTTGGTTGCTCCCCCAGGAATTGTTCATCTTTTGGGGGTTTATACAACCTATCCGCCTTCCTAGGTACTGCTGATGTGGAAGACTGTTTCTTCCAGGTGAGCCCGGTAACATCTTAAAAGGGCTCAGCTACAGGAGGTACAACCAGCAGTTTAGGGTCTTTGGCACCCAGAAAATTTGCCAATCTTTTCCTTTCCGGGTCCAACTCTTCCGTGTCCCATTCATATACAGTCTGGATGTGCCTCATTATATCCAGGAAGGAAGGATCATCTGGTGGGGAGCTTGGAGAATGCCTCGGTCCTGGGGATGGAAGAGGATAGCCCTCTTTGTCCGAAGATTTGGAGGACGAATCCCCTGCATCTTCTCCAGACGAGGAAGTCAGACGGCCACTGGAAGAGCATAGGACGGCCTTCATCTCCTTTTCCCTTCAGGGCTGGGAGGCGGACGAGAACCTTCACCTGTCATCCTGTTGTCCGGGGTCGGAGGAGGAGGCGGCGCCAGAGTTTCCTTGGGTGGGGGGTCTGGTGGTCTGTACAGCAAGTCCTCTTTCACCGCATTACACCACAAGGTGAATAGGGCGTCTAGTTTGAGGGACCGGGAGCTGGAGCTTTTGGGGCGTCCGGTGCAGGCGTCTGCTCTGGGGAAGCCGCCTTTGCTGTGTCAGGCTGTGGATCGGGCTCGTGTCTAGGGCTAAGCGGTCACCCGACCAGTCTGGTGTGTGATGGACATCCTCAGGGGACCGGTCATCTGGTGGAAGCTCAGGCATCTGGTCGCCAGCCGGCGACTGCCTCTTATCAGGCGAAGGGACACTACCTTCCAGCAAGGTCACCTGGCCTGGGGGGGGGGTGCTTGTCGCCGGTGTGCGAGCTCCCCTTAATCGGAGGAGGATGTGTCCTAAGGCAGACGGTCTCCTGGTGGAGTGGTCTGACTTTCAGTGCTTGTCGGACGATCCACTGGATTTATGGCCTGTCTCCTCAGGCCTACCAGTGTGCACCTGCCCCCTATGGGTCAACCTGTGTGAAGTTTTATGGGATCGGTGGCCCAGAGGGACCTGGGCATGCGAACACCCAGAGGATGAAGACTGCTCCCTGGGCATTTCAGCAGAAAAAAAGGGCATCTTCTTAGAACTGGTCCCAGTGAAGGACGGAGGGACCGATCCCAACCTCCAGCCGGAGGCTGAGGAGGAAGCTCTCTGAGGAGATTTTTGGCGGGATTCTGACCTGGCCCTATCTTTTTCCCTCGAATGGTGTTTCCCCTAAGACTTCTCTCTGTGAGGAGACTCCTTTTCGGGAGAGGAAGAGCTATGTCCCAATGGGGATTTTTGCATGGCCGCTACTTTCTTCTCCAGGAGTTAGGCCTCAAGTGCTTTCGCTCTTCGGATCCTTGTTTTACTGTCGAATTTTCTGCAGTGCGGACAGTCGTCGGGCTGATGGTCAGGGTCTAGGCAGATCAGGCAGGCCTCGTGGCTGGTTTTGGCCGGGATCTGCTTGCAGCACCGACACTCTGACTTTCGCCGCGGTGGGGAGGGCAGAGACATGCAAAAACTATCTACCAATCAAAGAAGAAACGATCTGAAAACTACTTTTACTAAGCGCAAAAAATAAGCGGTCGACTGCCAAGGCCTCGCCCGTGGAGCCGAACTAAGTGGGTTGACGATGGGAAAAGAACTGAGATGGTGCTGGGGGTCCACACCCTTTGTTCTACGTTGGACGTCGGGCACAGACCCCCGCCACAGACTGCTAGCTAGAAGATTCTTTCGTGGAGTCCCAACACCTAGCGGCATTAGTCCTGTGTGTAATATCTGCTGCAAGAGCTCCACCTCGAAGTCAGATCAATAAATCTGAACAGTATTAGTTAAAAATAAGAAGAAATGTTTTTGATTTGTTTTAGATACTGGAAATTTGGACGAGGGAAGGCAAAAGGCCATGTAAACTGTCCATCTGCATCAGCAGGATCATAGAGTCCTTCCTGTATCATTACAGAATCTAATTTATGTTTAAAAACGTCCATAATAGTACTCTCTATGATATCCCCATATAATTTGTTTTCATGGCAGTGCGTTGAGTAACAAAGTTGAATTTTCATACTAGTATATACACCGTTATAATTTAAGAATCTTTCTATATCCATCATCTTGTGCAGTACTGACAGTTTAATAAAAATAGGTTCATCACATGATATGATGGGATGTGGTAACTTTTTGGAACACTGTATTAAGGAATATATGTGTTTGTTATGTAATACGTCACGTCATCATGTAGGGACTATAAAGTTAATGGAATCTCTTCTAAGAACTTGCCCCCAGACGAAGCCTTAATTTGGAGGCAAAGCGCTGGGGTACATAGCTTGTGTTCATTGGCTTTGGCAGTTTTTTTGCTTTACACTTAAATAAAAAGTTTAAACTTTAGACAAAAGTTGTTTGGCTGCTTTTTCCTAAGGGCAAGGAGTGCATACCATTTTGGGACTGGTACAATTTGGGGGCTAGCACTCTGGTCTGCACCCAGCTGCTCTGAATTCACTGGAGCACAAAAACTAACAAGGATGTGGATCTAGTGCTACTGTGTCAAGTGTTGCAAAATGTCTGAATCAGAGAGGAGAATAGCCGCAAATAGCGTGAACACAAGCTTCATCACTGAAGGTACCACCAGAAGACTTAAGCTCTGAGACTGACCCTTTGTATGAAGAAGCCTATCACACATGTAGCTCTGTATAAACTTTAGAATTCCAGAGAGGATGTCACAACGACACGTAGAGAAGAACATCCCTTCAGTTTGGGGACAGCTCGCACATTACAGGATAGAAGGAAGCAAGCACTGGACTTCTTCAGAGGTGCTGGCAGTTCCAACGGAACTGGGGATAGAGAGGCTGCGGGCAAGTTCACATAAAAAAGCATTTCTCAACCTCGAAAAACTTCTGATTACTGAACTCAATGTGTCTTACAATATCATGACTTTAGAAACTTATGTGCTGGCTCCGTGGAGCTGAGCGAAAGGGTTCGCTTGTCACTCTGGTGACCCGAGTTCACTTCACGAGCACCGGTATCAGGAGTGGAGACCCGCAGGGAGGGAGTACAAGTGTCTATTCAGATACTTCCCTCCTGGGGTGTGAGAGGACCGCTGGCACCTGGCTGGTGATCTGGGAGACGTACTAGGCGGTGTGCTGCCTTGATACGCCGCCGTACGTCCCCACCCCAGGTCATCACTGTATAGGTCCATTTCGGGAGGTGGTAGGGACAGAATAAGAGAAAAAGATGCTACCCATACCACCCGGATGACAGCGGTCTGTCCTCCCACCGCCGTGAAGTTGGTTAGCCCCGTTCTGCACCCTCGTTGTTCTGCCAAGGACGCAAGAATGTGCCCCCGGGCATGCAACAGTCTCCCCTACCGGTACTGGGATGGGGGGCCCCCCAGTGAAAGGATGTGCCGGGTCGGCCGGGAAGAGACATTAAGGGGCAGCAGACGGTGGCCAGGCTTGGCCACCTGAAGGAGTGGGCGGCTGGGTTGACGGGAAGAGTAAAGAGCATCAAAAAACGATTTGGTACAGAGGGGGCTCTGCGCTTTAAGAACCCTATCCTGCGGGCTGGAAAACCTTAAACTGAAAGATGATTGGGAGCAATTAACCCACGAATGTGCTATGGGCTTCTTGAAACTAATTATTAAAATGGACATAGCTAAACATGAAGTAGTAGTAAAAGAACTTGATGCAGCAAAGGAAAAACTTGCAACCCTGCAGGGAAAACCAGAATTTAATAATTTGGATAAGGCTCTGGGTTTGAAAATAAATACCTTGCTGGTAATATATTTAGCTGCCACAGAATGAGCATTTCAGACAGAGGTCCCAAAGCAGAGGTAGACAAAGAAATAAAAGCAAAACTCTTCAGGACAGAAATAAAAGTTCCAAGGGAGGAAGAAAGAATTCAGTACTTTTTTTTTTTTTTTTTTTGAAGAGAAGAACATTGGATTAGAACTTAGAAGAACAAGAAAAGACAGAGGAGGAGGACTAGGAGGGTGCAGAGAGGAGGAAGGAATCAGTCTTACATAGAAAAGGGCCCTGAGAGAGAACAAACAGCAACCGAATTACAGATCGTAAATTTATCCTCACTGCTATTTTGAAAAAGGGACTTAACTTTGTACCGGCTGCCTGCATTAACAGTTTTCAGATTGAGATCGACTTGTTTAAATTCATTAGAAAAATAAAGTTTAAATATTTTTTTGCTATGAGGGAAAATCATCCCACTAGCAGTACCAATATGGGCTTTGCAAATGAAACTTCGCAGGGGAATTTTAGAGATGCGGGTGCCACTTCACAAGAACGACTTGAAGCAACATTCGTACAAGCATAAACAGATGAGGAAACATCTACCTATGATTTGGATTCACAGGACAGACAGAACTTGGACCTTTTATTAGATCTTTGGTAAGAAAACAGCACTGACAGTAATGACCAGAAACTAAATTATTTTAAAAAACTTTGTAAAGAGGTTTTTAAAGGTAAATCCAATTTCTGTCCGAATATATTTAATTCCAGCATTTCAACTTATGAGAAAGTAGTACATCAACAAGTTAATGAACTGCTTGAAACTAACAAAGGAAAAAAAACTACCATGGTGACAACATTACCACCCAAGAGAGACTAGCTTTCAGATAACTGGAAAATATGGAGCAAATTATAATTATTTAATTTATTGAATTCTGATGACCGGGTAGGCCCACTGGGCCCCGGAGGTCCCTTTTTCAGGGGCAACCTGCAAATAAAGGTGGCAATTTTGTCATTGTGGATGTAGACAAATATGAAGCAATGGTAAATGAGATCGTGTGTGTGCTGAAAACAATAACAAGAAATTGAACCACAATCCTATTTCCCAGATTAAGAAAGAAATGTTAGATTTATTATAAGAATGTTAAAAAATGGAGACATTTCAGAAAAAGAACTTGAATTTATGTTGAAAGATTTTCTGTAACTCCTACACTCTATGCACTATCAAAAGTGCACAAGAATATGCATGATCCAGCTGGCCAGGTGACGCCGAGGGTTGAGGCGCTGGATGCCACACCTCGTGACACGCTGGCGACCCAGGTTCAGGAACAAACTTGGGCCATCAGGGGTTGGCAGTGGAGGGAAGGGATAAAAAAAAATTACTCACCTTAGTAATGTTGTTTCTTCTAATGGAGTCTTGCTGTATTCTGACATATGCAGTTAGGTCCTGCCTTTCAACTGCTCCGGAGAACAAAGAGTTAAACTTTCCATGACCAGAATGGGATGTTCACCACAAGCTCGGTTGATACCCCTGTCTGCTGCTGTTTAAACTGCAACCCGTCAGATCTTTACAAGCAAACACTCACTAGATGTGTGTGGAAACTGTAAAATTCTTACTAGCCAACTGGCAAATATATCTATATAAAAATATTTTTGGTTTCAAAGGAAGACTCAAGTCAGGAAACCCAAAAATAAAACACAACCTCTCACCCAAACCAAAAAGAGGGTGAAAAAAAGGGGGCACCCCTAGGGTGCCAACACTGCTCCTGCCCACCCACATCCCAAAATCTAGGTTCTCAGAGGGGTGGGGAGTGGGGGCGAATACAGCAAGACTCCATTAGAAGAAACAACATTACTAAGGTGAGTAATTTTTTCTTCAAACATGAAGTCTTGCTGTATTCTGACATATGCAGACTACCAAGCAGTACCCCCATGGAGGAGGGACAGAACCTACTTTGGAAACAGGCTCTGAAGTACTGCTGAGCCAAAACCGAGCATCACTCCTAGCCTGGATATCCAGAGAGTAATGCTTGGGGAAAGTATGTACCGTTAGCCAGGTGGCTGCTTGACAAATTTCTAAGAGAAGAATATCTCCTGGCAGCAGCCAGGGAAGCAGCTGTACCTCTAGTGGAGTGAGCCCTCAGGCCTGAGGGTGGAGTTCTACTCAGTTTTTCATAGCAGCATTGAATACAATAAACAATCCACCTGGCAATAGATCTCTTACTGGCAGGTTTGCCCTTACCAACTTCTCCATACGTAAGGAACTGGAGGGATTCAAACCTGTGACCCTTGGTACGCTCTATGTAGTAGCTAAGGGCTATTTTAACGTCCAAGCTGTGTAGCCTCCTCTCTCCCGAGGAGGAATGGTCAGTGAAGAAAACAGGGAGAGATACAGACTGGTTGAGGTGGAAATCTGAAACCACTTTAGGTAAGAACTTTCTGTTAGTTCTAAGGACCACTTCATCTCTATGAAAAGAGATGAAATCAGATTCCACTGACAGGGCTTGCAATTCACCGATACGTCTGGCAGAGGTAATGGCTACCAAAAACACAGTTTTCCAAGTCAAGTACTTGAGCTCTTCGGAGGACAAAGGCTCAAAGGTAGGTTGCATAAGCTGAGCAATGCAAACAGTAAGGTCCCAAGCAGGAGCAGGATCCCTAAAGGGGGGATTGGTGTGAAGCAATCATTTGAAAAACTTACAAAATACAGGATGGGATGATAGAGAGGAAGGCTTGCCTACTGACAAAGCAGAAACAGCGGCCAAGTATACTTTAAGGGTAGCTGGTCTGAGGCCTAGACCATATAGTCCAGAAGAAAAAATTACTCACCTTAGTAATGTTGTTTCTTCTAATGGAGTCTTGCTATATTATGACATATGCAGTTTGACCCAGCCTTCGAACTGCTCCGGAGGTGAAAGAGTTAACTTTCCATGCCAGGCATGGAATCTTGAGCGCGAGCTCGGTTGAGAAACTCTGTCTGTTCTTCAAACTGAAACTGTCAGATCTTTACGAGCAAAACTCACTAAGATTCTGTGTGGAAACTGTAAACCTACACTAGCCAACTGGCTACTAAAATGTTAACACATGTTTTGGTCCCAAAACAAAGACTCAGGTCAGGGGATCCAAAAAATAAAAACACAACACCCAAACACCCCCAAAAAAGGGGGTGAAAAAACAAGGTGGGCATCTACTAAGTGCTAACACTGCTGCCCACCCACATCCCAAAAGCAGAGGTTCTGAGAGGCAGAGTGGGGGGTCATAATATAGCAAGACTCCATTAGAAGAAACAACATTACTAAGGTGAGTAATTTTTCTTCAAACATGAAATCTTGCTATATTATATTATATACGAACTACACAGCAGTACCTCCATGGAGGAGGACAGAACCTACTTAGGAAACAGGCTCTGAAGCACAGCTGTGCCAAACCAAGCATCACTCCTAGCCTGGATGTCCAGGGAGTAATGCTTGGTGAAAGTGTGAACTGTTTTCCAGGTAGCTGCTTGACATCTCTATGATAGGGATGTCCCTGGCTGCAGCCAGGGATGCAGCTGTACCTCTAGTAGAGTGAGCCCTCAGGCCTGAAGGGGGAACCTTACCCAGTTTTTGATAACAAAATTGGATACAAGAGACAATCCACCTGGCAATGGATCTTTTAGTGGCAGGTTTCCCTTTACCAACCTCACCATAAGTGAGGAATAGTTGGAGGGAGTCAAACCTGTGACCCTTGGTACGCTCTATGTAGTAACTAAGGGCTCTCTTCACATCTAGCTGCAGCCAGCCTCTCGCCAGAGGAGGAATGGTCAGTGAAGTACACTGGAAGAGATACAGATTGATTAAGGTGGAAATCTGAAACCACCTTAGGCAAGAACTTCCTGTTAGTCCTGAGGACCACCTTATCTCTGTAAAGGAGATAAAATCAGACTCCACTGACAAAGCTTGTAATTCACTTATGCGTCTGGCAGAAGTGATGGCTACGAAATACAGTTTTCCAAGTCAAGTACTTAAGCTCTGCTGAAGACAAAGGCTCAAAGGGGGTTGCGTAAGCTGAGCAATGCAAACATTAAGATCCAAGGGAGCAGGGTCCCTGAATGGAGGGTTGGTGTGAAGCAATCCCTTGAAAAACTTGGAGAATACAGGGTGAGCAGAAAGAGAAGAGGGCTTTCCTGCTGATATAAAAGCAGAGACAGCTGCCAAGTGCACTTTCAGGGTAGCTGGCCTCAGCCCCAAAGTATTTAAGTGGACCATATAATCCTGGATTGTGGGCAAATCAGCAGATTCTGGGGAAATATGCTTGCCAGAACACCATATGGAAAACCTTTTCCATTTAGAATTATAAGTAGCCCTGGTGCAAGGCTTCCTAGAAGCTTTCAAGATATCGAGTACACCTTAAGAAAGGTGTAGGTCAGCAAACTTTAACTCCTCAAGAGCCAGGCCTTGAGATTGAGGGATTTGAGATCTGGGTACCAAACTCTCCCCTGGGCGCAGGTTAACAGATTGTGATTCCTGGGAAGACACAGGGGAAGGTGGACTGCTAAGGACAGAAGGAGTGGATACCAGGGCTGTCTGGCCCAATCTGGAGCAATCAGAATCATCTTGCAAGGTTGAGATCTGATTTTGACTAGCACCTTGAACAAGAGAGGGAAGGGTGTGGGGGGGATAGAAACTCTCTTCCAGTTGAGAAAGAAGCATCCAGAGGTACTGAGCCCAACACTGGGGGTCTGCAGCAAAATAGCGAGAAGTTGGTGATTGTCTGGGGCTGCAAAAAGATCTATCTGAGGGATGCCCCACCTGGCAAATACTACCTCCAGTACTAGGGGGTCCAGAGACCATTCGTGAAGGCCCTGGGAAATCCTGCTGAGAGCATATGCCAGGACATTGTCCTTGCCTAGGAGGTGAACTGCCATGAGGGAGGTGTTCAGGGAATAAGCCAAGACCACAACTTCATTGCCTCGTGCACAAGGGCGAAGACCGAGTGCCCCTTGCTTGTTGATGTACCACATTGTAGTGGTGTTGTCTGTTCTGACCTGTACCACTTTGCTCTGAACAGATGCAGAAAAAACCTGAAGTGCTAGAAAAACTGCTCTGAGTTCCAACAGATTGATGTGGAGCAGAGAATCCTGAGGGGACCACAATCCCTGGGTGGTGAGGTTGCCCATGTGAGCTCCCCATCCCAAGAGGGACGCATCTGTAGTAAGGGTCAACGAGTGAGATTGAGGGATGAAAGGAATCCCTTGTCTCAGATTGCTCTGATCCTGCCACCACTGTGTAGGGCCTGGATCAGGGTTCGAGTTACTGGGATCAATTTGGTTAGAGAATCTCTCCTTTAAGACCAGAAGGCTCTCAAATGGAACTGAATGTCCCTCATCTGAAATCTTGCTCCCTGCACTACTGCTGTGGAGGCAGCCATGTGCCCTAGGAGCTGCAGAAAATGCCTTGCTGGTCGAGAGACCTGCAGGGTGAAGGAGGAGGCCAGAGCCACCAGGGTCTTTGCTCTTTCTAGAGGGAGGAAAGCTCTGGCCTGCTTTGTGTCCAGTTCTGCGCCTATGAAGGTGAGTAGCTGAACTGGCTCTAGAACTGACTTTGGGAGATTGAGAAGGAAACCTAGAGATGTAAGCATCTGCTGGGTAACTTGAAGGTGTAATCTGACTTGGTCTGGAGACTGGCCCACTATGAGCCAGTCGTCCAGGTAAGGAAAGATGGCAATCTTTTGCCTTCTTAAATGAGCAACTGCTACTGCCAGGCATTTTGTGAATACCCTTTGGGCAGAGGTGAGGCCGAAGGGCATCGCTCTGAACTGGTAATGGCCTGAGGCAGTTCAAATCTGAGGTACTGGTGGGAGCTTCTGATGAGAACATGGAAGTAGGCATCCTTGAGGTCCAGGGACACTAGCCAGTCCCCTGGCCTTAGAGAGGGTAAAATAATTCCCAGAGTCACCATTTTGAATTTTGGTTTTAAAAGGTGCTTATTTAGGTATCTGAGATCCAGGATGGGCCACCATTCTCCGGTCTTTTTTGGGGTAAGGAAGTACCTGGAGTACAGTCCCTTGCCCTGGTGTAGGGGAGGAACCCTTTCTACAGCTCTGAGAGCCAGGAGGGTTGAGACTTCTGTTTCCAGAGCGAGAGCCTCTGATGGATTTGCAGGTGGAAAGGATCTGGTTCTCATCTTTGGAAATTTTTGAAACTGAGAACCAGTCCCTGGCTTACTACTTCCAGGACCCACTTGTCTGATGTTAAAGACTCCCAGTCCTGGGCCAGTAAGCCAGCCTGCCCACAGGTAATGGAGAATCGGCCCTGGCCTCCCATCAGGGTGCCTGTTTGGCAGGGGGGCTTTAGGCTGAGGGGTGGAGCTGACCTGCTCGTGCCCGTCTGCCTCTCCCTCTGAAGAACCCCCTCTGGGCATAGGCTGAAGAGGAGGCCTGGGCTTGGTAAAAGGTTTGTGAAAAGGCCTGCCCTGCCCCTGGAAAGCTGCCTCTGAGGAGTGGCCTGCCTTCCTTGGCCTGTGCACCCTATAAGTGGTCCCATACTCATCCATTTTCTTCATGTAATTCTCTGTCTGCTCCCCAAACAGAGTTACCCACAACAGGAAAATCCATGGCCTTAGCCTGGGTATCCTGTGACAGGCTAGTACACCTGAGCCAAGCCATTCTGCGAAAAGCCACAGATGTAGCCATGACTCTTGAAGATACATTATTAGAGTCCACTGCAGCATGGAACTGCACCTTGGATGCCTCAAAACTATCAGCAGCCACCTGCTCCAGCTCCTTGGCAAGCTGGCCAGGGACCTGTTTCGCTAGAGCCATAACAGTATCCCATCTGGATTTCTGGTATCTTGCAACATAGGCCACATAATTTGCCTGTCTGAGTCCCAAGGATGCTGCCATGTACTGTTTCCTTGCCATGGCATCAATCCTCCTGGAGTCCTTGTGAGGGGGGGTGTGAAGCCAAGGGAATATTTGCCTTATCACAGGCTGCAGCCTGCAGCCTGCACTACTCCAACATGGCTGCATTGTTGTGAAAGGAACTCCGTATCAGGGCCTGACAATGTGTACCTCTTGTCCATTTTTTTTATCCACAGGAGGTATAGTGTGAGGAACTTTTAAAATTTTTATTGTCTGTTTCCTAAAAGATTTATGTAAAGGAATAGACAATCTCCTGAACTCTGGGATATCCATCATTTCTACATAGTCAGGCTCCTCCTGTTCATCCACAGCTTCTTCCAAAGGGAGCTGGAGGGTTTCAGCCACTTTCTTATAAAACATAAAATGAGAAGGGGACTCAGAAAGCCTAGGGGGAGACACTCCTGAAGCTCTGTCTGGGGAGATGTCCGGTTCAATGGGCACATCCAGACTTTCAAAATCACATTCACTCTCTTCATAATCCTCCTCCGGTTCATAAAATTCCTCTACATCATATTCTTGAACCGGTGGCACCGACCGAACCGACCGCTTACCTGATGGTGCCAGTTCAGTCGGAACCGGGGAAAGCGACTGGACAATTTTGATCGCTTTGGCTATCTCTGCAGCGGTTGGAGAAGGAAATTTTGGCTCCACACCTGCTGATTTTCTAGTCCTTTTTGCTGGGACTGACTCCTCCGAGTCAGCCCTCCATTTGCCTGAGGAAGTCTCGCCCTGGTCAGAGGGCACTCCCTCCGGTTCGGTTGGCACCGAACCGGGCTGGCCATCCGGGTCAGCGGACTTTTTGGCCTCTCGTTCCCTAAGCCTACCAACTCTCTTATCCAGGGTAGCTGCAGGGAAATTCCTGCAAATCTGGCAGTCTGCATTGAGGTGGTCAAACCCCAGACAATAAAACACGTGTGGTGTGTGGGTCAGCCTTGGCAAAGGCTTCCCCACAGACACTACAGTGCTGAAACCCAGTGGGCCCGGTTTTTTTTGGGGGTTTCTCAGACATAGTGCCAGCCTAACCAAAAACTTGCCGGTTTACGGCAATCAGCCAAGCAAGACACCCTTATCAGTTCCCAACCGTGTCACGGGTCGTGGAAAAAACCGTAATGAAATCCGTTTTTTTTAGAACCGATAAGAACCGGGAACCACACTCTAAATGCAATTTAATAAAGTTTAACAACAACCTGATCGGTTCAAACCTGAACCGATAATATTGTTTGCAAGTTCCACACAGAAAAAATGTAAAACCTATCTATTACTTACGATACCACAGAGCTTGAACCGACCGGTTGCGGTTAAAATAAGACAAAATGCAGTTTAAAACCGAGAAATTACACTTTTTAACCGACAAAATTAACCGAGCAGCAGGAAAAATCTCCGGAGCGACTGTTCAGTGAGGCAGAGTAAAGAATCTGACAGTTTCAGTTTGAAGAACAACAGACAGAGTTTCTCAACCGAGCTCGCACTCAAGATTCCATGCCTGGCATGGAAAGTTAACTCTTTCACCTCCAGAGCAGTTCAAAGGCTGGGTCAAACTGCATATGTCATAATGTAGCAAGACTTCATGCTGTTTGAACCGTAGGCAATCCAGCAGAGTCTGGAGAAATGTTGTTCTTAGAACACCAATTGCTGAATCTTTTCCATTTGGAGTTGTAAGTGTTCCTGGTGGAAGGCCTGGAGAAGCCTTAAGAATATCCAGAACCCCTTAGGAAAGATGCAGATCTGCAAATTAACTCTTCAAGAGCCAAGCCTTGAGATTGAGAGACTGAAGATTCGGGTACCAAATCCTCCCCTGAGAGGATGTCAACAGGTTGTAATTCCTGAGAAGAGACAGGGGAAGGTGGACTGCTAGGGACAATGACAAGGGATACCATGGCTACCTGGCCCAGTCTGGAGCAATCAGAATCACTTTGCATGGTTGTGACCTTATCTTGACTAACACCTTGAACAGGAGAGGGAAGGGGTGAAAAGCATACAGAACTTTCCCTTCCCAGTTCAGAATCAGAGAATCCAGGGAGACTGAGCCCAAGACTGGGGGTCTGCAACAAAAGAGAGGAAGTTGGTGATTGTCTGGGGCTGCAAAAAGATCCATCTCTGGTGTGCCCCATCTCGAGAAAATCACTTTCAAAACTAGAGGATCTAGGGCCCATTCGTGATGGCCCTGGGATATTCTGCTCAATGCATCTGTTAGGACATTGTCCTTCCCTGGGAGGTGAGCTGCTATCAGAGAGGTCTGCATGGAATAGGCCAGGGACCACAACTTCATCGCTTCTGTGCACAAGGCCGTTGACCAAGTGCCTCCTTGCTTGTTGATGTACCACATGGTGGTGGTATTGCCTGTCCTGACCTGAGCCACCCTGTTCTGTACAGATTTGGAAAAAGCTTGCAGTGCCAGAAACACTGCTCTGAGTTCCAAGAGACTGATGTGAAGCAGAGATTCCTGAGGTGACCACAGTCCTTGGGTGGTAAGATCCCCCAAATGGGCTCCCAGTCCAGCAGGGAAGCATCTGTGGTGAGTATCACTGAATGAGACTGACTGACAAATGGAACCCCTTGTCTCAAACTGTGCTGATCCTGCCACCATTGCAAGGCTTGGATCAGGGTTCGAGTCACTGGGATTAGTTTGGTAAGGGAATCCTTTCTTTGGGACCAGAAGGCTCTTAAGTGGAACTGAATGTCCCTCATCTGGAATCTTGGCCCTTGGACCACTGCTGTGGAAGCTGCCATGTGGCCCAGAAGCTGAAGGAAATGCCTTGCTGGTCGAGACACCTGAAGGGTGAAAGAAGAGGCCAGTTCCATAAGGGTTCTTGCCCTTTCCAGGGGAAGGAAGGCTCTTGCCTTTACTGTATCCAGTTCTGCACCTATGAAGGTGAGGAGCTGTATTGGTTCGAGAACTGACTTTGGAAGGTTGAGAAGGAATCCTAAAGAAGTGAGCACTTGCTGGGTCACTTGCAGATGTGACCTGACTTGGTCTGGAGACTAACCTACTATGAGCCAGTCGTCCAAGTATGGGAAGATGGAGCTCTTTTTTCTTCTTAGGAAAGCAACCACTACTGCCAGGCACTTTGTGAAAACCCTTGGGGCTGATGTTAGGCCAAAGAGCATTGCTCTGAATTGATCGTGGCCTGAGGGCAACTCGAACCTGAGGTACTTTCTGTGGTAGCACCTGATGGGAATGTGAAAGTAGGCATCTCTGAGGTCCAGGTAGGCTAGCCAGTCCCCTGGCCTTAGAGAGGGAAGGATAATTCCCAGAGTTACCATTTTGAACTTTGGCTTCAAAAGATGTTTGTTCAGATATCTTAGGTCCAGGATGGGCCGCCATTCTCCTGTCTTTTTGGGGGTTAGGAAGTACCTGGAGTACAATCCTTTGCCCTTGTGTAGGGTGGGAACCCTCTCTACAGCTCTGAGATCTAGGAGAGAAGAAACCTCTGCCTCTAGGGCAAGGGTCTCAGAGATTTGCAGGTGGAAAAGATCTGGTTCTCATCTTGGGAAATTTTTTTGAAGCTGAGAACCAGTAACCCTGTCTTACTACTTCCAGGACCCACTTGTCTGACGTAAGAGACTTCCAGTCCTGGACAAAGTAAGCCAGCCTGCCCCCTACTGGTATGGGAGAATCGGCCCGGGCAGACCCATCAGGGTGACTGCTTGGCAGGGGCTTTAGGCTGAGGGGTGGATGCTGGACTGCTCATCCCCCTTCTCCCGCTCCCTCTAAAGAACCCCTTCTGAGAAAAGGAAGAAGAGGAGGCCTGAGCTTGGTAAAAAGGCCTTTGAAAAGCCTGCCCCTGCCCCTGGACTGCTGCCTTTGAGGAGTTGCTTGCCTTTCTTTGGCCTGAGCACTCCTGTAAGTGGTCCTGTACTCATCCATCTTTTTCATGTAGTTCTCAGTCTGCTCCCAAAACACAGAATTACCAATGACAGGAAAATCCATGGCCTTAGCCTGGGTATCCTGTGAGAGGCTAGTACATCTGAGCCAAGCCATCCTGCGAAGAGCCACAGATGTAGCCATGACTCTTGATGATACATCACTGGAGTCTACAGCAGCATGAAACTGTACTTTCGATGCCTCAATCCCATCTGCAGCCACCTGCTCCAGCTCCTTGGCAAGCTAGTCGGGGGCCTGTTTAGCCAGAGCCAGCACAGTGTCCCACCTGGACTTCTGGTACCTGGCTGTATAGGCCATATAGTTAGCCTGCCTGAGTCCCAAAGATGCTGCCATGTATTGTTTCTTTGACATGGCATCAATCTTCCTGGAGTCCTTGTCTGGGGTGGTGTGTGTGTGACGCCAAGGGAATATTTGCCTTATCACAGGTAGCAGCCTGCACAACCCCAACATGTCTGCATTGCTGAAAAAGGAACTCCGTGTCTGAGCCTGAGAGAGTGTACCTCTTGTCCATTCGTCTGTCCACAGGAGGTATAGAATTAGGAAACTTAAGAATTTTATGTGTCTGTTTCCCAAAGGATTTGTGGAGGGGAATATACAGTCTCCTGGACTCTGGGATGTCCATCATCTCAACATAATCAGGCTCTTCCTGATCCTCTACTGCTTCCTCCACAGGAAGCTGGAGGGTCTCAGCCACTTTTTTGTAAAACATATAGTGTGAAGGGGGACTCAGAAAGCTTAGGAGGAGAAACACCTGAAGGTCTGTCTGGGGAGACATCCGGGTCAAAAGGCACATCCAGACTTTCATTATCACCATAATCATCCTCATACTCGCCCTCCTCCAGTTCATAAAATTCTTCCAAAGTATAATCCGGAACCGGGGTAACCGACCGCACCGAGCCCCTGCCAGATGGTGCCGGTTCAGTCGGACCAAACTAAGCAATTGCACAATCCTTAACGCCTTGGCCATCTCATCAGCGGTCGGAGTATGAAATTCTGGGTCCGAACCGGTCGATTTATCTTTTCTCTGTCTTTTTATCGGAACCGATTCCTCAGAATTGGCTCTCCTTTTGCCCGAAGAAGTATCACCCTGGTCAGAGGGCACTCCTTCTGGTTCGGTTGCAACCGAACCGGCTGGCCATCCGGGTCAGCGGACTTCTCGGCCTCCCTTTCCCTCAGTCTACCTAATCTCTTTTCCAGGGTAGATTTGGGAAAATTCTTGCAAATTTGGCAGTCTGAATTGAGGTGGTCAAACCCCAGACAATAAACAGGTGGTGTGGGGATCAGCCTTGGCAAAGACTTCCCCACACACACTGCAGTGTTGAAACCCAGTGGGCCGTTTTTCCTTGGGTTTCTCAGACATGGCCAATCCTAACCAAAAACGTACCCTTTTTTCGGCAATCCGCCAGGCAAGACTCCCCTATCGGTTCCTGACCGTGTCACGGGTCTTGGAAAAAAATGTAATTAAATCCGTTTTTTTTTTTAGAACCGATACGGACTGGTTACCACACTCTAAAGTAAGCATAAGCTTTTTTACCTCAAACTGATCGGTTCAGCCGAACCCATCCACAATTTACAAGTTCCACACAGAAACAAAACAAAAAACCTATCTAGTACTCACGGTACCACAGACAGAGACTTGAACCAACTAAGCGGTAACAGCAATTCGGTAGAAACTGACTGAAAACCGACACTTCAACTGACTTTTTGAACCGAGCAGCAGGAGAAATCTCCAGAGCGACTGTTCAGTGAGGCGGAGTAAAGAATCTGACGGTTGCAATTTAAACAGCAGCAGACAGGGGCTTCAACCGAGCTCGTGGTGAACATTCCATGCTGGTAATGGAAAGTTTAACTATTTGTTCTCAGGACAGTTGAAAGGCAGGACCTAATTGCATATGTCAGAATACAGCAAGACTTCATGTTGTTTGAATGAGCATCCTGAGGACTGCTCTTCCTTCCCGGGGAGGGATCTATTGGATGCGTCGCTTCTGGGCGACCCCTGACGGTAGTCAGGGGTGGCGCAAAGAAGTGACGCTGCAGATGCAGGGGTGGAACTGCGGTGGACGTCAGCACATAGTGCCCTTGACGTCACTGAACGTCTGAGCTTCGAGGGGCAACCAAAAGCAGAAAATTCCTGCTCTGTCTAGGTAGGGGGCAAAGGGCTCCAGTGGCAGGCACCCACATCCCCCTCCATGAAGGCTGGCCGAACCCTCCACTTGGACAGACCCTCTAATCTCAGAAAGGCCGCCAGGTAGGAGAGACGGGCCCTCCCACCGAGGGGGGTGATCCAGGGGCCTGGGAAGTCTGCTTGTGGGGTGCTGGAGGGAAGGGGAAGGGAGCTTCAAGCAGGGGAGTAAGAGGTGCCTGACCAAGAGAGCACCTCTAAGAGATGCCCTGACCAAGTGGAGTATAAAGAAAATGTACAAAAAAAAAAAAAAATGCATGATCCACCCGGAAGATCGTTAGTCTCTGGGATAGGATCTGTTAACTGAAAAAAAAAAAAAGGACATTTTGTGGATTCTTTTCTACAAAACTCAGTTACACAATTGCCTTCATTTTTAAGAGACACAGGAGACACCATAAAAAAACTAACTGATTTGAAATGGCAGGATGATTTTCTATGGTTGACCACTGTTGTGGAGGCATTGTACTCCTCCATCAGACATGAAGATGGGATTAAGGCCAAAAAGTAATTCCCAGAGAACGCATTATTCAGCATCACACCTACTGAATTTGTGTTAAAAATTTAGAGTTTGTATTAACACATAATGTCCAAGTTTAATGGTACTTTCTATTTGCAGATGTGCATAACAGCGATGGGGGCTGTTACGCCTATCTTTTCCTGGGGTGCTGGGAGTCATCCACACTACAGAATGCTGCAGCCAACCCATTCTACAAAAATATAGTTAAATGGTTTTGATATATCGATGACTATCTGCACTTGGAAACGGAGTGAGGACTCTGCAAACAAATTTGTCAAATGGTTAAATAGAAACGAACTAAACTGAAGATTCACGAACAAGATAGGAAAACCTAACATTGATTTTCTGGACATTACACTGACAGAAGATGTAACTACACATAGTATCACCACAAATAGGTTTGGAAAAACCACAACTATGAATGCACTGCTGAATATTACAGTGCCCATCCCAAGAGCTTAAAGAACAGGTTACTCACCTGAAACAGTAGTTCTAGGAGTGGTATATGTTGTTCATCCACACTCTCTAGCATGTCCCTTTCCCCTTTAAATCTGGCCAGAAAGTCTTCAAGCTGGCTCCTCCCACCCACCCGGGAGGTAAATACCTCAGCTCCACCAGATCTTAGCCCGCTGGAAGCAAGGTGGTGCGCCTAAAGCCGGGGAGCTCGGGTGGGTGCGTGTGAATGAACAACATATACCACTCCTAGAACTACTGTTACAGGTGAGTAACTTGTTCTTCTAGGAGCGTGGATATGTTCTTCATCCACACTCTCTGGCAGACTCCACGCAGTTCTCCTGGAGGAGGGAGGGAGGCAAGGCGCACACCCCCTATTTAGGAAACAGAGACTGGAGAACCAAGGCCCCAAAACCAGCATCTCAGCATCACTCAAGGTCAATGTGGCAGTGCGTAATGAAGGTGTTTGCTGACTTCCAGGTAGCAGCCAGACAGTTCTCCTGAATAGGGATGTCTCTGGAAGCAGCCACCGATGCAACCATATGGCGGGCAGAATGAGCTCTTAGCCCTCTGGGAGGCTCCTTGCCCGCCAACTAACAGCACAGACCTATGCATGATGTAATCCATCTAGCAATGGTCCGCTTCGCTGCAGGTCTGCTAGGTGCGGCTTCAGCGTACGTGACAAAGAGCTGGCGAACCTCTCCCCGAATTTCCGTCGTCCTCTCCTTATACTAGGAGACAGCACATCTGAGGTCCACAGTATGGAGCATGTACTTGGCGTCTGAGGTGTAGTTAGGGTAGTATACCGGCAGAGTCAACACCTGGTTAAGGTGAAACTCTGACACCACCTTCGGAAGGAATTTCGGTTGGGGGCGCAGGACAACTTTGTCCCTGTGAAAGACCAGATAAGGGGAGTCCATCGATAGCTCCTGGAGCTCCCATGCTTCTGGCTGACGAGACAGCCACCAGGAAGGCCGTCTTCCACGACAAGTAAGAGCGCTCACACTTGTGCATGGGTTCAAATGGCTTGCCCATGAGCTTGCCAAAACCAGCAACAGATCCCACAGAGGTAGAGGGTCACGCACCGGAGGGGATATGTGATCCAGGCCTTTGAAAATGCACCTGACCACTGTCTCCTGTGACAATGTCAGCTGACCGTCCCGCGCCCGGTAGGCAGAGATGGCTGCCAGGTGCACCCCAAAGGGTCGATGACCGGAGACCCCCTTTGGAGCGAGACCAAAGGTAGTCTGAAATGTTAGCCACAGAGCAGGATAAGGGGGCAGACACTTACCCTGACACCGAATGTAAAACCTTTTCCATTTGAAGGCATAACACTTCCCGGTCGATTCCTTACAAGATGCCTCCACCACAGTGTAGACATCCTCGGAAAGACCCAGAGCCTGGTACTCTAGCCGCTCAGGTACCAGGCTGTGAGGTGAAGGGATTTAAGGTCCGGATGGAATACCTTCACCTGGTTCAATGATATCAGGTCCGGGCGTGTACAAAGTCGCTCCGGGGCCCTGTAGCTGAAGCTGAGGAGATCTGGATATCAGAACTGGCGGGGCCAATCTGGGGCTACCAGAATCACCTTCGCCTTGTCCCTCCTTACCTTGAGTAGCACCTTGTGGATCAAGGGAAATGGAGAGAAGACGTAAAGGAGGCCTAGGGGTCCACGGCCTCGAGAAGGCATCCCCCTGCAGCGAGTCCTGCTGAGGGGGGTAAGCATGGTACAGGCTCAGCTTGGTGTTCTCCCTGGAGGCAAACAGGTCCACCAACGGTTTGCTCCAACAGGAGAACAGATTGTAAGCTACCTCTGGATGGAGAGACCACTCGTGGGATGTCTGGCCTAAGCCGCTGAGAGCATCCACCAGCTGGTTCGAGACTCCTGCCACATGGATGGCTAGGAGATCCGCCTCCAACTGACTGACGAGGGTCCAGATTCGGAGCGCCTCCTTGCATAGCAGACGGAGTGCGTGCCGCCCTGTTTGTTGAGACAGTACATGGTCATGGTATTGTCCATCTGGACTTGAACCATTGGACCCCGGAGCTGAGGAGCGAAAGCTGACAGTGCCAGTTTGACTGCTCTGAGCTCCAACAGGTTGATGTGACATCGGTACTCCTTGGGGTCCACAACCCCCTTGGGCCCTTTTGTCCCCCATGTGATCAGCTGGTTGAAATGACTGTGGCGCTCAGACCACTGGGCAGTCAGCTCCCACTGGAGGGGGCACATGTGCCACCAGGCCCACAGACCACGGAGGTGCACGCCGCCATGTAACCCACAGGTCACAGAAAGTCCTGGGCAAGATTCAATTGCCCAACCAGAAATGATTGGGCAAAGGAGGCGAGAACCTCTGCCCTGTCCACCGGGAGCCGAGCTGTGGCTTGATGAGAGTCGAGCTCTGCCCCGATGAGGCACATCGGGACTCCTCAGTGGTCCAGAACCCGTGGGCCCTGCTGTCCCCCATGTGGGCTCCCCAGCCCATGAGAGAGGCATCGGTCGTCAGAACAACTGTTGGCTCGGGGCGGACAAACAGATTCCTTCCTGCAACCGGTCTGGGACAGTCCACCACTGGAGTGTGTCCCACATCCTCTGGGTTACAGTGATCAGCAGGTCGAAGTGACCATATCGCTGAGTCCACTGGGCGGCCAACTCCCACTGGAGGGGGCGCATGTGCCACCTGGCCCAACGGACCACTGAGGTGCATGCCACCATGTAACCTGTCCCGGGCAGGGCGCAAGTGGCCAACCAGAAATGACTGGACAAAGGAGGAGACAATCTCCACCTTGTCTGCCGGGAGACGAGCTCTGGCTTGACGAGAGCGGAGCTCTGCCCCAATAAAGCCCATCACCTGAGAGGGCACGAGTTCTGACTTGTCCTCATTGGTAAGGAGGCAGAGTTGGGAGCAGGTTTGGAAGGCCAGATCCCTGGACCTCTCCACCTCCTGAAGGGAGGAACCCGCCAAGAGCCAGTCGAGATAGGGGTATATCCAAACTCTTCGACGCCGGCTGCCACCACTGCAATGCACTTGGTGAAGATCCGTGGGGCCGATGACAGACCGAATGGCATGGCTTGGAACTTGTACAGGGTCCCTTCGACCCTGAAGTGGAGGAACCGCTGGTGGGACAGACTGATTGGGATGTGAAAGAACGCGTCCTGCAGATCCAGTGAACAGAACCACGTTTCGCTCCAGAGGTGGTATGATCTGGTTCAGAGTTACCATCCGGAAGGTGCGAGACCTGAGATATTGATTCAGGCTGTGGAGATCTAGGATGGGGCGCCAACCCCCCTATCCGCTTGGGCACCAGGAAGTACCTGGACACGAAGCCTGGGTCTGTAGGAGGATCCGGCACTGGAGCTACCGCCTCCATGCGGAGGAACTGAGCAACATTGTCCCGAAGGGCCGACTGAGTGTAAGCCGAGATCCTTTCGTCCTGAGGGGTGCGGACTCACCTGGGAGGGTACTGCTCGAATTCTAGAGGCAGTCCCTGGCTGACCACTTCCAGAACCCACCTGTCCGAAGTGATACCAGACCAGGCGGAAAGAAAGAGATGGAGCCGGCCTCCCAAGGGAGGACCCAGAGCAGGCATGACGGGTGTAGGTGGCAACGCCTGACCCGTCACTGAGCAGGCTTAGAGAAGGAGGTGGCCCCTGGACCAGCACCTCGGTCTCCTTTACGGGGCTGTTAAGGATCCTGCTTGGGCCTGGGGCGCCAAACTTGATCCTGCTGTTGCTGCTGGCCTCCTTGATAGCAGGGCTGTCTAACCGCAGGGGAAGAGTTGCTGAAAAGGCTTCTTCTTGCACTTCTGCTGGTTCTTGCCCGAAGGTAGCAGAGGTAGCATCCAAGGTGGCACTGGACTGCTCTATTCGCTGGAGGTGACCTGCCACTCTCAGACAGAAGAGGTCGGTGCCTAGGAAGGGCATATCAGCTAACCTGTGTTAAGTATCCACTGGAAAGGAGGATAACCTCAGCCAAGCCCTGCGGCGAGTGGCCACTGCAGCTGCTAAGGAGCGGGCACAGGAATCTCCAATGTCCAGGGCTGTTTGGAGCTGCTGTTTCACAACAGCACGGCCCTGGTCATGGACTTGCTTCACTGTGGTCTGCATGTCCGCTAGGAGATGAGGGAGGACTTCATCTAATGACCCCAGGAGGGCATGAGAGAAGTGTGCTATGATCACAGCTGAGCTGGCCTGACAAAGGCCCAAGGATGAGGCAGCATAAACCTTCCGGGCAGAATGGTCCATATTCTTGGACTCCTTGTCCGGAGGGCGGTCGGTGTCCGCTGAGCTACCCGTGCGTCTAAACACAGAAGCAGTCACAAGGCTCTCTGCCAAGGGATGCTCTGTGAACCCCGCCAGGGACCCCATGGGTACCGTATACTTGCGGGCCATGTAGGCAGATGGAGCTGGACAGGAGGCAGGGCGCTGCCATAGCTCAAGGGCTGGGCCAATAATGGCTTCAGCCACTGGAAAGGCCTCCATCGGGTATCGCCCCACTTGAGGATATCTGTGAGGGGGGTATTCCGCCTTCTTTTGGATAGGCTCCAAGGGCATTCCGGTCAATTCGGAAATCAGGCGGAGGATGCCCTAAAAAGAGGAAGGACCTTCCTCCAAGCCTGCAACTGATGACTCGTCATCCCACGGATGCAAGTGCAAACCAGTGGCATTCAAGTCCAAAGAGTCTGGATATAAGGGTCTCCCGCCTACGTCTCCCTCGATAGCCGAGGGAGATCGGGGACAACAGTGATGGACTGACGACGGGGGAGGCCGGTGTCTGTCCGGTCCTCTTTCGAGGGAGCCCCTCCATGAGGCTGCTTAGGCGGAGGTTCCACCAATATAGGTGGGGAGACCGAAAGTGGGGGAACCGAGGCCTTCAGTTCCAGAGGGGTTGGCGTCGGCCTGAGAGGCTGGGGCCAAGTAATGGCCCGTGTCACTGGCGGAGCTGGCTTTTGACCGATCAGAATCAGCTGTTGCCACATGAGATCCTCATAACGTTGACGTAGCTTCCGTCTAAGTCTCGCCTCATCCATGGAGGATGAGGATCGGTGGTGACGCCTCTTCCTGGAGTGCTTGCGACCTTTTTCCGGTTTTTCGACCGAAGGGGTCCTGGTCCTCGATCGAGACCGACGGGGTCGGCTTGTTCGACTGGGAGATGCCGGAGTCGGAGAGAACCGAGGTTCCAGCGCCTTTCCCTCGATCGGGACACCCGAGGGCTGGGTCTCCTCGTCAGGGAAGGAAAGGATAGGTGTCCTTTCCAAGGAGTCGTCGACAAAGGCTCGATTGGTTCGAGAGATATCTCGGCCAGTTCAGACGTTTCCTCGACCTTGATGCCTTGGCCTGATGGAAGGTCCAAAAAGCCGGCGGCCGAGGAAGCGATCTTGACCAAGGTTGCTACCGCAAGTTCCTGAGAGTCGGACCTCTCTCTGTCCCAGGAACGTCTCCTTCTGGATGAAGACGACTTGGGGTCCTTGTCCCTCTTCCTACGGAGGGAGGAGTGCGAGCCAGAGGGCGCCTCACTCCTGGTTGGGAGAGACTGGCACAACTCCCGAAAGGACCCAGTAAAGGTTGAGCCAAGGTAGAGAGGCACAAAAACTTCGGCTGGCAGGCTTGGGCAACCGTCTTGGCTAGTCACATCTAGTCAAGCTGCTGGTGAGGATCCCGCTGCCCATGAAACACTCACCTTGCCTCCTTGATTCCTCACCGTGGATTGCAAAGCCCCAGTCTCCCCAATTTTAGGCGCGCCTTGCGGTCGTCCAGGATGTTGGGATGGAAGGCCAGACAGATGGTGCAAGAAGTGGCGTCATGTAAGACACCTAAACAGTAGACACACGAGAGGTGGGGATCGGTGCACGACATTTTCTGTCCGCAGGGACACAGGCGAAATCCGGGGGACAATTTGTCCTCCATGTCCGATGCGCTAGGATCGAAATCGTAAACTCTAATGAGTTTTAGAGAAAGTGTTTGCGGTGAAAACCGACGTTGAGACTCTAGGGCCTATGAACTGCTGAAGTAGCAAGAAGGAACCTGAATCTTCCAGCGGAAAGGAAGATCTGGTGGGAAGGGGCACAGCCGATGTATTTACCACTTGGGTGGGTGGGAACAGCCAGCTTGAAGACTTTCCGCCCAGATTTAAAGGGGAAAGGGACATGCCAGAGTGTGGATGAACAACATAGCCACGCTCCTAGAAGGAGTAGATCCCATTCAGCCAAATGTTAAGCATACGAATGAACTGTATGGATGTAACAGAATTTGACAGACAGGCATCAGATCTAGAAAACAGATTGCTGCAGAGAGGGTACACCCAAAAATTAAAACAAAAGGCCTATGATGAGGTGAAAAAAAAAAAACACAGATCTAGTGGAAAGTGAACCTAAATGTAAAGGATCGGTTAGAGACTGGGGCCCTGTTACATTCTCTATGGAGTTTAATGATTTGGCAGGTTCTATAGGAAATATAGTGTGGAAAACCTGGCCCATACTATTAGGAGATAGTGTGGTGGGAGGAGCAGTTGAATCGAACCCCCAAGTCACCTTTAGGAAAACGCCCAGCATTAGAGACAAAGTGACACGTAGCCAGTTCAGAAGGAAAAAAGAACGTACACAATCCACGGTTACCCATTAGACCATCAGGCAAATATAAATGTGCCAAATGCAATATTTGTCAGTATGTCAATGCAGGTAAGGATTTCAGTTCTTTTAAAGGACACAAAGACATCAAAATTAGAGAGCTTATGTGCAGTAACTCATTTGTTGTGTACCTGCTATGGTGTGCATGTGGTCTTGGCTACGTAAGGAAAACTGTCCGGTCATTCAAAGAAAGAGTGCAGGAACACTAAGATCTATAATCAATATAAGACTAGACAAACCCATAGGAAGGCACTTTGCAGAGACACAATAGTAAACCAGATGACATTAGATGCATGGAGATAGAATCTGTTAAATGTGGCAATATGGGGGCGACAGACAAAACCTTCTACTCCAATGAGATGGGTACTGGACTTATAGACTAAACACTAACTCTAATGGTCTGAAATGAACAGCCCGATTTAAAACCATATTTAAAGTGAATTTTGTTCTTGTGTCTAAACCCCCAATAGCTTTGGAGATTATTCTCAGTAAAGAAATGGATCTGTAATTTAATATCCGTACATAGAATTTGTCGGCAGATAAGGACCGCTTGGTCCACCCAGTCTGCCCATTTCCCTACCTAATGGATAAGCTGCAGATCCTAGTTCTTTCTACCCCAACCCCTTAGAACTGCCTTATGACTGTCCCATGCATGCCACTGTTTTTGACTCCACAACCTCCTCCGGAAGGCCGTTCCATGCATCCACAACCCTCTGTGTGAAAAAAATACTTCCTTACATTACTTCTGAGCCGCGCCCCCCCCCATCTTCAAATTGTGCCCCCTTGTTCTTGCATACCTCTTTTTTTGAAGGATGCTACCCTCTTGGATTTTGTTGATTCCCTTGAGGTACTTGAAAGTTTCTATCATGTCCCACCCTCCCGCCTTTCCTTAAGGGTACACATATTAAGCTCCTTTAGCCTCTCCTCGTATGGCTTCTCTTGCAGACCCTGCACTATTTTAGTTGTCCTCCTCTGAACTGCCTCCATCCTATGTCCTTGCGGAGATGGGGTCTCCAGAACTGGACACAGTACTCCAGATGGGGTCTCACCAACTGTCTGTACAGGGGATAACAACTTCCTGTTTTCTGCTTGTGATGCCTCTCCCTGTACATCCCAGTATCCCCCAGCCCTCCTACTGCCTTCTCACATTGTTTGCCAACCTTAAGGTCATCTGTCTGATTACCCCCAGGTCCCTTTCCATTTGTTGTTGTTGTTACTACCTCCCCATTGTGTAATCTTCCCTGGGTTTTATTTCCCAGGTGCATTACCTGCACTTAGCACTGAATCTAAGCTGCCATACATTTGACCATTCCTCTAACCTTGCCAAGTCCCTTCTCATCCTTTCCACCCCACCTTGTGCATCAACTCTGTTGCAGATCTTTGTGTCATCTGCAAAGAGACATACTTTTCCTTCCAGTCCCTCTGCAATGTGCTTATAAAGACACTGAAGAGGACCGGTCCTAATACTGAACCCTGCAGTACCCCACTAGTAACCCCCTTTTCTTCAGAGTGGACTCCATTTACTATTACCCTCTGTGTCCTATTCTCCAGCCAATTCTTTACCCAGGCTATCATCTTGGGACCCACTCCCAGGCTGGCTAACTTGTATATTAATCTTTTGTGCGGGACTGTATCAAATGCCTTGCTAAAGTCTAGGTAGGCCATGTCCACAGCCCCACCCTTATCTACTACTTTGGTCACCCAGTCAAAGAAATCTATTAGATTCATCTGGCATGACCTTCCCGCTGTGAATCCATGCTGCCTTGGGTGCTGTGCCCCTCTGGCCTCTAGGTACTCGACAATTCTTTCCTTCAGAAGTGATTCCAGCATTTTCCCTATTACTGAGGTTAAACTAACAGGTATGTAGTTTCCTGCTTCTGCCCTGCTCCCACTATTGTGAAGGGGAATCACATCTGCCCTCCTCCAGTCCTCAGGTACTACCTCATTCTCATATGATTTGTTAAAGAGGGTAGTCAGTGGTGTCACTAGTTCTACCCTTAGTTCTTTTAGAATTCTGGGATGAAACCCATCAGGCCCCATTGCTTTGTCCACCTTCAGTTTTAAGAGTTCTTTCAGAACCCTTTCTTCTGTAAATGGGCTGGTATCAACTTCTGTATCCACAGTGTTTCTACTGTTTGTTTTAGGTATCTCCCCCTCTTCATTTGTAAATACTGAACAAAAATATTTATTTAGTATCTCTGCCTTTTCACAGTCACCCTCTGCCCACCCCTTCCCCTTTATTAAGCCTCACTATCCCTCCCTTGGTCTTCCTTTCAAATATTTTTATACTAGAATATACACCTTTATAATTTAAGGATCTTTCTATATCCATTATCTTGTGCCAGTACTGACAGTTTAATAAACACAGGTTCATCACATGGTGTATTGTATGATGGGATGAGGTAACCTTTTGAAACACTGTATTAAAGAACATGTGTGTTTGTAATATGTGTTACGTCATCATGTGGGGACTATAAAGTTAATGGAATCTGTTCTAGGAACCTGACCCCTGACGAAGCCTTATTTTGGAGGTGAAGTGCTGGAATACATAGCTTGTGTTCATCAGCTTTGGCAGGTTTCTTGCTTTACACTTACATAAAAAGTTTTAACTTTAGACAAATGTTGTCTGGCAGCATTTTTCTAAGGGCAAGGAGTGCATACCATTTTGGGACTGGTCTGCACCCAGCTGCTCTGAATTCACTGGAGCGCATAAATAACAAGGACAGGTAGCTTCAGCTTGGAGCAGGGACATCCTGGACTCCTTGCAGGGGCAATACTGGACCTTGTACTCACCAAGGGGGACAGTGCTACAGACGTCACAGTGGGTGGCCACTGAGGACCAGTGATCACCGGACGGTGTGGTTCAATATAAGTACTGTGGCAGAATCGAAGCACACAAAGGCGAGGGTCCTGGACTTCAAGAGGGTCAATTTTGAAAAGATGGGGGAATGCCTCAGGGATGCTGGGAGGGGGGAGGAGATTGAGTAACAGTGGGCGAATCTCAAAGGAGGGATAGAGAAGGCAGCAAACCTCTGCGACAGACAAGTCAGCAAAAGCAGGAAGAAAAAGAGACTGCTATGGTTCTCAAAAGAGGTGGCCAGGAAGGTAAGGGCAAAAAAGTTAGCATTCAGGAGATAAGGAGACACAAAGAAAGGAGGATAGAGGTGTACCAGGAGAAACAGAGGGAGACAAGGAAAAACAATTAGAAGTGCAAAGGCACAAATGGAGGAGAAAATAGGTCAGGCAGCACAGAAACAGGACAAGGTATTTTTCAGGTATGCAAGCAAAAAGAGAAAGACCAGGGGAGGCATAGTAAGACTCAGGAAGGAAGGAAGGGGGGAGTGCATGGAGGGAGACCAGGAATAAGCAGGCATCTTGAACAAATATTTTTGTTCAGTGTTCGCTGAGGAAGGGGATAGCAAGGGACCACAAATAAAGGCGAGGAGCATCGAAGGAAAGGAGGTAAGACACTAGTACATTTACAGAGGAGAGGGTCATGAAGGAACTCGCAAATGTAAAAGTGGACAAGGCAATGGATCACGTGAAGGCATCCTAGGATATTGAGGGAGCTTAGGGAAGGGCTGGCTGCACCTCTGACAGTCCAGTTCAACCACTCACTGGAGACCAATGTGGTTCCGGAAGACTGGAGGAGGGCCAGCTGTAGTCCCACTTCATAAAAGTTGGAGCAAAGAGCAGGCTGGAAATAGCAGGCCAGTCAGACTGACTTCGGTGGTGGGGAAATTAATGGAATCACTACTTAGGCAGAGGACTGTGGAATATCTTGAATCCGGTGACCTTCAAGAACCGAGGCAGCATGAATTCACTTGGGGGAGACAATGTTACATCACTCTGATAGATTTCTTTGACTAGGTGACCAGGGGATTAGATCAGGGTGGAGCAGTGGATGTGGTCTACTTATATTTCAGTAAGGCCTTTGACACCGTTCCACATAGGATACTCGTAAACAAGCTAGAAGTCTAGGAGTGGGTCCAAAGGTGGTAAACGGGGTGAAAAATTGGTTGGGGAAGAGAGACAGAGGGTGGTGGTAAACGGGATTCACTCTGAGGAAGGGAGGGTGACCAGCGGGGTGCCACAGGATCAGTACTGTGACTGGTCCTCTTTAATGTCTTTATTAGCAACTCTGCAGAGGGGCTAGAAGGGGAGAAGGTATGCCTCTCTGCAGATGATACTAAAATCTGCAATAGGGTAGACACTACAGGGAGGGATGAAAAAAATGAAGAGAGAGCTTAGAAAGCTAGAGGAGTGGCCAAGGGTGGGGCAGGTAAGTTTTGATGCAAAGAAGTGCAACATCATGCACTTGGGGTACAGAAGCCCAGGGGTGGAGTACAAAATGGGGAGAGAGAAGAGGTATTCACCACCACCAAACAGGAAAGGGATCTGGGGTGATCATACCTGATGACCTAAAGGTAGCCAGACAGTGCGACAAGGCAGTGGGGAGAGCTAGTACGATGCTAGGGTGCATAGGGAGGAGTACTACCTGCAGAAAAAGAGAGGTGGTGTTACTACTGTATAGGTCACTGAAGAGACCTCACCTAGAGTACTGTGTCCAGTTCTGCAGACCACATTTCCGTAAGGATATAGACAGGATACAGGCAGTCCAGGGGAGGGCAACTAAAATGGTGGAGGGTCTGCATCACAAGCCCTATGAGAAGAGACTGGAGGACCTTAATATGTACAACATGGACGAAAGGAGGGGGCTGGGGGGTATGAAAGCAACATTCAAATACCTCAAAGGCATAAATAAGGTTCAAGAGGGAAGCATTTTTCAGAAACAACAATGCTCAAGAACAAGGGTACATGCTATGAGGCTTGGGGGACACTCAAGGGACATGTGAGGAAGTACTTCTTCACTAAAAGAGTGGTGGATGCTGGAACAGCCTCCCAGCGGAGGTGGTGGGAGCAAACACAGTAACAGGTTTCAAGAATGCATGGGATAGGCACAACAGAACCTTAGAGGTAGGGGAAGTGGGAGTAAAGCCAGAGATCAAGTAGGTTCTGCAGTGTTACAGTAGCTAGGGAAAATGGGCAGGTAGGTGGGCCAAGTGGTCCTTATCTGCCGTCAATATTTACGTTTCTATGTTTCCGGTTTTCTACAGCTTTTTTAGGCCCCTGAGAACTGGACATGACCTACTTGATGGAAAATAAAAATAAGCAAAAGGAGAGGTAGGCGCCGTACTAAAAGAAAGAAAAGCTGGTGGAGTGGTCATACACACAACACAGCGTCGAGCTAGCAGTGATCAACAGAACTGGTGACACAGCAGAAATCAGTGGAACTCTCCCATGGAGTACTTTCTTTGACGGCAGGAAGAATAGAACTGAGGAGGCTGGGGGGCCAGTGTTGGTTACTGGTCAGTCCACAAGCATCACGTCTGCTTCATGGGTGGTGCCATCTCCTGATGTTAGCCCCCTTGCTCCAAAACTTTTAAAGGTACACGTTCCCATGGGGTCCTAGTGCCTCCATCCTAAGACCCACCAGTGATGAATGGTAAAGACTGATTCTTGGAAGATCTGAGCATTCTTTTAATCTTGAGGGAGTGCAGTACTAAGTCTCCCACATTTTTTGCTTTAGGAAAGAAAATAGGAAGCAGCAGCAATTGGTTGAAATGAAATGCCAGACCATTTGTAAGGATCTGAAACTGTGAGATAGTTTGCTAGGGTATTCTGTACTGCTGGCAGATGAGATGCCTGAAGCAAGGTTCCGTTTTCAAGATACCACTCCCAAATATGCATCATCTCCTTGTAGAGATGGTAGCAGTGGGTCCCTCCTTGTATGTTGTGGAAGTACACAACACACTTTTTCCATTTGGAGATGCATTAACTTGTGGCATTCCAAGTACTCTAAGGCTGAACAACCACAGAGGACAGCCCTCTTCTCCAGCAGGTTTATGTGTGCTTTGGGATTGTAGATTCTAACCATGTACCCCACTCCCCCCTCCATTCCAGGTAAGGTCACCTGTGGCTCCATGGGGGATAAAGGAAGGCCATGGAAAAGGTTCTTCTTCAAGGGCCACCAAAGAAGTGAGCCAAAGTCTTTTTTACCTTTACATCCTCCCTGCCTCTCCTACACACTCTTCAGCTCAGTCCTGCCAACTCCCACATTGTTTTCACACCTACTGTTTATACTACCTCACACTCTATCTGGGCTTTTGTTCTTTTATGTCTCGACTTCCATACATTTCTTAGGCATCTACTGTCTATTCTACCCTTACAGCCTACCTCTGATCTCAGACCTTTCTCATCTGTGTTCCTGTCTGTTCCTTTGTTTTTCTCCTTTCATCTCCTATTGACCAGTACCCCCATCCCATTTCTTCTCACTTATTGTTTTATTTTTTTTTTTTTATTTTGCATCTTGTTTAGACTTTTTATCTCTAGTCCCCTATTATCACTTTCCTACTTCACTTCCTGCTATTTTGTTTAGATTACTCCACAGTGGATATGGAGATATATATATATATATATGTATATACATACACACACACACTGCTTATGTTGCTCAGTTTTGCTATTCACCTGAAGAAGGGACCCGTGAGGCCCCAAAAGCTTGTGTATTATTCCATCTTTGTACAAGACATTTGTTGGTCCAATAAAAGGTATCAAACCTTCCATCATTTCCTGTGTATCAAGCAAAAACTGAGATGTCCTTATGTGCAGTCTTGCAAGGGGTACTATGAAAACTGTGGCTGCCATGAGACCCTGAATCTGCTGCATGGAGTGCATAGTTACTTGGGGTTGTTCCTGGTTATAGCAGGCCATGTGGAAAATCCGCTCTGTCCTCTAGAAGAAAGGAATGGACTTAAGTCATGTCTAAGACAGTGCCTATAAACTTTAGATTCAGAAACGAAACAGCTGTGACTTCTACAGACTCGAAAGGACTCCAATGGATGTCAGGAACTGAGAAGCAGCTAATACTGATGTCCGTTAAATGGATGGGCTTATTATGTATCGGTCACTCAGATAAAGAAAAATCCAAGTCCCTGTTTTCTGAGGTGTGCTGCTGGAAAGTACAGTTGTGTAAGAACTTATCATAACAGTAGATCTTCGAGAGAAGCTCCTGCAGCAGGCCAACACCAATAGCACTAGCCACGAGGAGCCAGGACCACATGGAATTCTTTCTAGCTAGCAGTCTACAATGGGGTACCGCCCACCACTGACGTCAGCCTATCTAATAAAGGCAAGTGGTCCTCCACACCCTCCTCAATTCTCCTGCCGGAGACCCCAAGCAGGCAGCAAATGAAGAACCGAGGAGGTTCCAAGAGCCCAGGTAGGCAAAACAGTAGTAGTGCGAGAGGAGCAAGGAACAGGAGGGGGAACGAGGAAGGGAAAACAGGGCCTGCTGCAAGAGCTTCCAACGAAGATCTACTGTTACACTAAGTTCTTATGTAACTGTACTATCTTACTTTGAGAAAGGCTCTTACAGCAGCCCAACACCGGTAGGACCGAGTCCCAAGCAGTTCCAGGTATAACCAGGAAAACAGCACCGGGAGGAGAACAGTTCAGCAGCCAAGAGGTCAGGAGAGAAGGCCGTGAAGTATCGCTAGGCCAAAACTGGCCCTGCGCCGAGAGGCGATGTCCAGACTTTAATGTTTGGTGAAGGTGCAGACAGAACTCCAGGTGGCAGCTGCACAGATGTCTGCAGCACACATTTCTGAAACAGGCCGTGGAGGCAGCTATACCCGGGGGGAATGGCCCTTGACCACTCCTGGAAGGTCCTTGTACTTAAACAACAAAGCAATGCAATTGGCCAACCAATAAGACAAACACCGTTTGGAAACAGAAGTGCTCTCTCTCTCAGGGGTGAATGAAACAAACAACTGTTCAGACTTTCTTGAGGCCTTGGTCCGGTGCGTATAGTACCACAAGAGTCTATGTATGTCCAAAGTACAGAGCAAAGCCTCCTACTAACTAGAGTACTCAGGATAATAAACTGGAAGGTGGATGGACTGATTCAACATGAACTCAGACACCATCTTGGGAAATAACGTAGGGTTAGTATGCAAAAACACCCTGTCTTTGTGAAAAAACAAATAAAGCTATTTACACACAAGAGCCTGAAGCTTGGAAATCCTTCGAGCAGAAGTAACAGCAACTAAAAAGAGTGCTTTCCATGACAGAAAGCGCAGCTCGCAACTCATAGCCGGTTTAAAGGGAGGTAATGTGAGCTTCAACATAAAACTGAGGTCCCATGGAGGGACCGGTTTTCCGAATGGGAGGTTTCAGATGCAAGATGGCTCACAGCAAGGTGCGGGACACCTCAAGCTGAGCTACAGCCCTGCCCTCGATAAGCGGATGGTATGCAGAGATGGCAGAAAGATGCACCTTGAGTGAGGAATATCCCAAGCCTGAGTCTGAAAGGGAGAGAAGGTATTCCAATTGACGGGAAGCAGCCCAAAAGGTGAAGCGCTTCCATTTCATGTCATTAAGTGGCTCTGGTGGAGGGTTTCCTAGCAGTCACTAGGACATCTGCGACCATAGAGGACACCCCAAAGCAGGAGACAGCTAGGTCCACAGAAGCCACAGGTAGTGATGCAGGGACTTTAGATCTGGGTGGACTAGGGTGCCCTGGTCCTGAGAGAGCACGCCAGTGCACAGGGGCAAGGGTACTGGAGGTTCCACCCCCATCTGCTGTAGCAAGGCGAATCAAATCTGACACGGCCAGAAAGGAGCTGATGAGAATCATCTCCGCTCCTTCCAACTGGAGCTTGAGCAGGACCCGCTGCTGAAGCGGGAAGGGAGGAAAGGCGTACAGAAACCTCCCGTTCCACGAGAGGGACAATGCATCTTGACAGAAAACTCCAGGCCTGGGATTGAGCAGAAAAGCAGCAGTTTTGTGTTAAGTAGGAAGGCACAAAGGTCTAACTCTGGATTTCCCCACCTGTCGAAGAGATCTTCAACCACCAAGGTCAGAAGTTCCTATTCGTAAGCCCGTGACTGGGAGCGACAGACTGTCTGCCAGGATGTTTTGGATGCCTGGAACATGAATGGACGAAAGCACCAGACCGTGCCCGATGCCCCAATACCAAATCCTCATTGCCTCCTGACACAAGGGGCAATAGTGAGTACCCCACGCTTGTTGATGTAATACACCACGCACATGTCCGTCTGCACCAGTAGTGAACCGGGGAGGAGACGAGCCTGAAATCCCTGCAGAGTGTAGAGGACTGCTTGCATCTCTAGGACGTTATATGGAGACCCTGTTCCAATTCTGTCCAGGTACCCTGGGTCTGGAGATCAGCTAGATGAGCACCCAATCCCAGACAAGAGGCGTCAGTCGTGAGAGTCGGATGGCGGTTGAAAAGTTGAAAGGAGGTTGGCAGGCTCCAGCCACCATGACAGGACTCTCCTGACCATGTCGGAGACCATGACCAACTGGTCCAAGTTAACCGTGCACTGGTTCCACTGGAACCTTAATGTCCAGCAGGGAACCTGCATATGCAGGCTGCAAGGGGAACCGTGGCAATGGCTGCTGCCATGTGGCCCAGGAACACTCTGGCAAGGACCTGGCGACTTGAGGAAACCAAACGGGCCTGCTCTGTCAGTCGTTCTGCCCTGTCCATGGGCAAAAAAGCCATACCCTGGTTGTGTCCAGAACCGCCCCTATGTATTGAAGACGCGGGCAAGGACAGACACAGGACTTTAGCAGACTGATGATGATTCCCTAAGCCTGAAACAGACTGAATGTGTATTCCAGCGTCTGGACAAGGCGATTCCTGGAGGGGGTTGTTAAGAGCCAATCATCCAGGTTGGGGAACACGTAGAAACCCCGTCTCCTGAAGGCGGACACCACCACCGCCAGGCACTTGCTGAAGAACCTGGGGGCCGAAGAAAGGCCAAATGGAAGGGCCTAGAATTGAAAATGGGCCCCCCTGAAAGTGGAAGCAGAACAAGCAATGATGGGCAGGAAAAATACGGATATGCAAGTAAGTATCCTGTATGTCCAGAGAGCAGAGCCAATCCCCCCCCCTCCCCAAGTGCAAAAGGGTAACAACCCTTGTAGGGTGACCATCCTGAAATGCTTGTACTCTATACAGAGGTTCAAATGACTCAGATCCAGGATGGGCTGTAGATCCCATGTCTTTTTGGGGACAAAGAAGAAGTGGGAGTAAACCCCCTTCCCCACTGAGCCAGAGGGACGGGCTCTATGGCTTTTTATTTGCATAAGAGTCTAAATATCCTCCCAGATGAGGGACTGGTGGGTATGAGGAAGTTACTGGAGGATTTTCTGGAGACCATTCTAGAGTGTAACCATGCTCTATGATCTGAAGCAGTTGTCCATGGTTATGTCCCGCCACCCTTCGAGGTGGAGGGAGAACCGACCCAAGACAGCCTCCCCCAGAACTTGAGGATGCGTCAGCTAAGGAGTCAGGAGGTGGGGTTGGGTGCTGCGGATAATAGAGGGGTTCTGGCTGCAGCAGCCACTGGGACAGTTTTTTGTTAGCGGGAGGAGTGGCAAAAGGAAGGATGCTGACACACTCTAAGCTGAGTATGGTAGGGCGAATGAACAGTCAGAAGGGCATGACTGGACTCCAGGAGGGTGGAGATTATGTCTCCACTAAAGAGGACGAGCCCGAAAGGAGGCGTCCAATATACCAGGACTGCACATCTGAGGCAAAGCCGGATAGCCGGAGCCACGAATGGCACGGGAAGCAGACCCCAAGCAGTCACTCCCCTGCATCAGGCATCCACGGCATTGGAGGCAGCCAGGAGAACATGGCTGCCAATGTCAGAGCTCGACCTGAGAAACTGGAAGAGTTGTGTTTTAGTGGGGTCCTCAGGCAAAGCCTGCACTAGGTTCCTGGCTTGGTCACAGAGGACATTCTAATACTGGACCATATCGGCAAGGTAATTTATGGCCCAAATAGCCAAGGTAGCGGACGCAAAGATGCGTTTACCCAAGTGGTCTAGCTGTCTTGACTCCCTGTTTGGAGGAAAAGCACCAAGGTGCTCGAGTTTCTTGGTATGGTTGTGCACTGCATTGATAACCACCTAATCAGCCTCAGGGTGGCCCTCTAAAAAACGTTTACCAGCAAGAGCATGGTAAAGACAGTCCACCTTCCTAGGTAAGGGAGGAATAGATATGGGGTGATTCTGATCTATCCTGGTTACATCATCATAGCAATCAATCAGGGGGTGGCACCACTACCACCGGGAGAGAATCCGCTACCTCAGATAAACAGCCAGGTGATGCCACTCTGGATCCTGCTCCTCCATTTCCTAGCCCATAATTTACGGAATGTGGCGCATAATGTCCATGAACGATGGATCGTTAGGAGGGGACTTGGTAATCACCTTGGGACGGTTCTTCATCCTCGGAAGATTCCCCTGATGAGGAAGAAGATCCCAAGCCTCCCCAGTCATCCTAGTTGGTCTCATTCTGGTCACTCTCAGGCAGTGTGTGTTCATCCTGGCGAAACCCAGAGCCAACATTGGGTTGGGACCTGGAAGACCCCAACATCCAGGGTTCGCTGGTGCCAGACCGGCCCATATCCTGGGGCGGACAGGGGCAAGCCCAGAGGGGCTGGGTTTCGCCTCTGAATGAAGGACCATCATATGGAGAAGAGGACACTGTAATCTACGGGGGATTTATTTCAGGGGAACAGCTGATTGAAACTAAGGTAGAGAGGGATCTGGGGGCACTCATATCGGATGATTTAAGGACAACCAGGCAGTGTGAAAAGGTGACACAAAAAGCTAGCAGCATTCTCGGATGCATAGGAAGGGGTATCACAAGTAGGAAATGCGAAGTGACAGGCCCACTGTACAGGTCCTTTGTGAGGCCTCACCTGGAGTACTGCATCCAGTTCTGGAGACTGCACCTCAAGAAGGACAAGGATCACCTGGAAACCATGCAGAGGACAGCTACAAAGATGATACATGGACTAAATGAAGAACCATATGAATTGAGATTAAACCATCCTAGGATGTACTCACTGGAAAGGAGAAGGGACAGGGGAAATATGATGGAGATCTTTAAATACCTCAAAGGTATCAACTCAGTACAAACACATGATCTCTTCAGGGAAGACACAAATAGGGGGCACAACATATGCCTGAAGGGAGGTAGTTTCAAAACAATCCGCAGGAAGTTTTTCTTCATGGAAAGGGTGGTGGAGCCCTGGAACAGTTTGCCCCCAGAGGTTGTGGCAGTGAGGGAGTTCAAGCTAGCATGGGATAGGCACTGTGGAAACCTACAGCAGTGAAGAAACTGGAAAGGGGGAGGGGCTTTCACGGTCAGACTAGACTGATGTGGTCATCTGTGCTTCAGACAGTCCTAGGATGCATTGTTGCCGGGGTTTGAATTGCAGGCCCCGTTGACAGTTCCCCTGGTACAGGAGAAGGAGGCTACAGGCGCCAAAGCATGTCCGTGAGGGACGATAGCTCCACCTGGACGTCAGTGCCGGTGGGAAGACCCCTGAGAGGATGGTGACACTCCAGCCATACTAGGCCTGGTGGCACCTAAGGCCTGCCCCAACCTGGAAGACAGGTAGATGGTCAGGGTGGCAGGTGGTGTCACTGGAGCAGTCGACAGCGCTGTAGAGGTTGCACCTGTGCGAAGAGTTGACCTGCAGCACACTGGGGAGGTTCTCCTTCCCTCTTTCATTCTCCTGGTGTTTGTGCTTGTGGGTCCCAGAAGATTTCTCCCGGGATTTTAACAATGTGGACCCAGAGGAATGGGCCGGTGACACGGCAGAACTCTTTTGCTGGATCTCCTTCTCCATGCAGGCTAGCTTCTGTTTTACATCTATACAGTCCTGTCACTACACTAGAGGTTTTTGAAATTTCTTGGGCCTTATATCTAGCTTGAAAGTACAGCTGGGTGACAGGTCCAGCTAGGTTTTACACATCATACAGTGTGCACTGATGTTTTTAAGACCACTTTATTGGTAAATTCTTGTCTATAATGCAGGCATTGAAAGTTCTTGGAGCCCTAAGACAATCTTAGCTGGTCTTTAATCTGGGTGGGGGTTTCCTTTCAGTAATCACATCCTTATACAAACTGTGACACTCATAGCTTGATTTAAGAGTCATCTGCTTCAGCAGTGTTATCTTATGTCAATTATATTCATATGCAGTAGGATTCTTTGTATGTGTTCCACCAAGCACCTTTGACCCAAGGGACCCTCCTGGCTGAAGGCAGTAAGGTATTGTTAAACTTCTCTGACATCTTTTGTATTTTTTAAATAAAGTATTTTAAACCAATGGGGATTGTTTTTTTTTTTCTGCATGATCTAGCTGTTATAAGTATTGTATTTGCTAAACAACTGCCATTAGCTTCTGAAGAAGGACTGGTTGGTCCGAAAGCTAGAGCACTTTGTTCTTGTTGTTAAATCTATGTTGGTCCATTAAAAATTATCAAATCATTTGCTTCTGGATCTATTCTTGCAAGGACCAATACGGCAACTACTAAATCTAGATCTGAACATCCAAAGAATGCAGGGTAAGTTAAGTTACCCTTCATTCTGGAAGTTAGCAAAGTAGGAAGTTAGGACTAAAGGTTGGTTTAGAAGAAATTCTGAAACAACCTTGGGAAGAAACTTAGGGTGACTCCCAAGAACTATTTTGTCCTTGTGAAACACAGTGTACAGGGGCTCTGTGACCAGAGCATGTATTTCAGAAACTCTACAGGCCAAAGTGATGGCCACTAGGAAGGCAGTTTTCCAAGTGAGGAACTTCAACTCGCAGGTAGCTAGAGGCTCGAAAGGTTTCCGAGTGAGCATGTCCTGCACAAGGTTAATGTCCCAGGCTGCGACTGGACATCTGATAGGAGGTCTGGTATGCAGAATGTCCTTAAGAAACCTCTTAACCACCGGCACCTGAGTCAGAGACAAGGAAAGTACTGGCTCATGATAAGCTGAAATGGCACAGTGATGAACTCTGACGGTAGAGTACTGCAGACCCGAGTTTGAGAGGTCTAAGAGGTACTCCAAGACTTTATTTGCTGGGCAGGAAAAAGGGTTTGAAGAGGATTTTGCACACCAGAGAGAAAAACGCTTCCATTTGGCTGTGTAGGTTTTTTTAGTGGCTGGTTTACGCGCAGCCAAGAGAATATCTGAAACCCTACGGGAAACACTGAATCTATTCACCTCTATCTCTTCAAAAGCCAAGCCTGAAGGTGAAGCGCCTTCAGACTAGGATGGACCACAGGCCCCTGGGTCAGAAGGTTTGTCTGAAGGGGAAGTGCCTTTGGGAGGGTTGCCGACAGACTGCTGAGCAGTGAGAACCATATCTGTCGAGGCCAGAAGGGAGCAATGAGAATCATTCTGTCTCCCTGAGACTCGAATTTAAGAAGCACCCTCTGTACTAAAGGAAGAGGAGGAAAGGCATGTATAAAGCGTTTTGTCCACTGCAGCCTGAACGCATCCTAACAGAAAATGCCAGGTCCTAGATTTCTGGAGCAGAAGAGAGGCACTTTTGTGTTGAGTGGGGATCCAAAAAAGTCCAGGTCTGGAGTTCCCCTCTCTTTGAAGAGTGACGGCTAAGTTGAGAGACCACTCGTGAGGATCCGTCTCCGTTCTGCTGAGACAGTCTGACAGTTCGTTCTGCACGCCTGGCAGGTAAACCGCGTGGATTGAAGCCTTGTGTTCTAGGCACCATTCTCACACTCTCATAGCTTCCCTGCATAATGGGCGAGTGTGTGCACTGCCCTGTTTGTTGATGTAATACATCACTGCTTTGTTGTCCGTTTGAAGGAGAATGTTCTTGTGACAGAGTATATCCTTCAAGGCCCGGACTGCACAGAGAACGGCTCTCATTTCCAGAACATTTATGTGGAGCCGGGACTCGTCCTGAGTCCACATACCTTGGGTGTGAAGCTTCTGGCACTGAGCTCCCCACCCCATCAGGGATGAGTCGGTGGTAATATGATGATCCAGAAGAGCAAAGGGGTACCCTTCCAGTAGGCTGTTCTCCTGCGACCACCAAGTGAGTGACCTCTTTAGAGGTTTTGTCACCTTGATGGGAAAGAACTGAGGGCGAGTGGTTGGAGACCACTGAGTACTGAGCATCCACCGAGAGGTTCTCATGTGGAGATGAGCTAGGGGTACAGTGAACACCGAGGATGCCATGAGACCCAGCATCCGTTGCATAGCGATAGCTCGAACAGAGTTGTTTTCTCTGATCTACCGGGCCATCTGTAGTATATCTCTCCTTCTGTCCTCTAGAAGAAAAGCTTTTGCACAGGAGGTATCCAGAAGAGTTCCTACGAAAAGGAGTTTCTGGGAGGCCTGCAACTGCAATTTGTTGCGATTTAGCAGGACTCCTATGGACGTGAGGAAGTCTGAAGCTTTGGCTACGGCATCCAGAGTTCCCTGCCTGGAAGGGCTTGCTAGAAGCCAGTCGTCCAAGTATGGAAACACCCGAATTCAGATTTTCCTGAGATGTGCTGTGAAAACTGCACAACACTTCGTAAAAACTTGCGGCACCGAGGAAAGCCCAAAGGGCAGGACTCTGAACTGATAATGTTGACCCAACGCTACAAACCTCAGGTATTTATGGTGCTTTGGGTGTATAAGAATGTGTTGGTAGGCATCCTGCATGTCCATGGAGGCTAGCCAATCGCATTGATGAATCAAAGATAGAACTGTACCCAGAGATGATATCTTGGACTTTTCCTTGTGAAGGAATTTGTTCAGCTTTCTGAGATCCAGAATGGGACACATGCCGCGAGTGTTCTTCGGAACTAGAAAGTAATGGGAGTAGAAACCTGCGTTTCATTGGTTCGTCGGAACTACTTCTACTGCCCTATTGTTCAGAAGGCTTTGCACCTTGGAAGCAAGCAGGTCTGACTGTACTGCCGACAGTCTGGGCTGTCGTTTGGGAGGGATGATCGTTGTGGGGGGGGGGGGGTCTGAAAGATTGAGCGAATACCCCTCGCAGATTATCCGGAGGACCCATTTGTCTGATGTTATAGACTTCCACCGGTCGTAGAACTGAGTCAGATATCCTACCACTGTTGAGGAAGAGTCCCCCTTGGGCAATTGAGGTGGGACCTGGGCCGAGAACTCAGAAGGTGGCACTGGGCGCCTTGGGGGCATGTGCCTTCTGCTGCATTTTGTTTTGTGGCTGTGAGGTGTGCCTTTTGATAACCCCCCCCTTGCCCGGAAAGGACTGCCGGTTATGAAATTGATCGTTATTGCCCCCCCCCCCCCCAAGAGAGGGCAGGTGCGGGTTGAGCTATCTTAATGGCTGACCTAGTCTTCTGTGCGGCTTCCAGAGCTTGTTCCACCTGGGGTCCGAACAGATAGATACCGAAGGGTAAGGCCATGACCTGCTGCTGGGCATCATTCGTGAAGCCCCAAATACGTAGTCAGGAGTGGCGACAGGTACAAATGCCTGCCGCCGCTGCTCGAGAAGCAGTATCTGAAGTGTCCACTGCAGCTTTAACCTACTGGTTATTGGGACTCGATGCCCCTGGTTATGGTGTGAAGTAGCTCTGAATTAGTTTCTGACTTAGGCAGAGCTTCTACCATTTGCTTGAGCGAATGCCAAAGGACAAATTCATATTGAGAAAAATAGCCCTGGTAGCTGGTAATACGCATACCCAGGGTGGAGGCAGCAAAGACTCTCTTACCTAAGGTGTCTATCTTACAAGATTCTTTACTGATAGGCCAGGCTGAGGATGCCTGAGGGAGGATGGCCTTATTCTCTGCTATGACTACAATGGGATCAGCAAAAGCTTGTGAGGCAAATATGGGTCGATCCTTGAGAGCAGAGTACTTCCTATCTATGGACTTAGCCACGGAAGGGATGAAAGCAGGATTGTTCCATACCATCTGAGAAAGGGTCTCAAAAGATGGTTATACCGTAGGAGTTAAATCCATAGGGATCTCCGGGACATGCAGGTACTGGAGTCTTAAAAACTTCCCAGGATCAATTTCTGTAGTCTGTAGAGAAAGACTGGAATTTAAATTTTTCAGCAGAGACTTAAAGGAAAGGTCTTCAACCACAGGCTCTGCAGCAGGATCAACTCCTGCTCCTTCAACATCATCACCCAGATGAAGATCTGGGTCAGGCTCAAAATCATCTGTTGACAGTTCAGGGGGGACTGTATGGACAGGAAAGGAGTGAAAATCAGAAGAGGAAAGAATCTGAGTTGAAAAGCCCTGGAGGCTGATTGGCGCTGATGACGAACAAGGCGCCGAACCCAAGGAAGTCGCCGCCATCGAAAACAGCCCAGCACACGGCGCTGACAGAGCCCTCAGCATCGCGGATGGTGCCAACAGAGCCCTCTGTGCCTAAGACGGCTCCAAGAGTGTCCCAAGGTTCCAAAAACTGCGATTTGAGATGGTCAAACCCCAGACAATAAACACAGGTGGTGTGGGGATCGGCCTTAGCAAAGACTTACCCTTTTTTCAGCAACCTCCGGGCAAGACTCCCTTATCGGTTCCTAACCATGTCATGGGTATTGGAAAAAAACGGTTCAACACACTTTTTTTTTTTTTAAAGAACCGATAACCACACACTAAGTAAACAAGATTTCACTATCAAATGGCCGGTTCAGCCGAACCGAGCCGCACTTTTACAAGTTCCACACAGACAAACAGTATACTTCCTATCTAGTACTCACGGCACCACAGACAGAGACTGAACCAACTATGCGGATACTTTTTTTGGTTTAAAAACCAACGAAAACTGAAAATTTTAACCAACTTTGAACCGAGCTGAAGGAGAAATCTCCGGAGCGACCGTTCAGTGAGGCGGAGTAAAGAATTTAACGGTTTAGGTTTGAATCACTCCAGACAGAGACTTCAACCGAGCTCGAGCTCAGCATTCTATTCTCTGCATAGAAAGTTAACTATTTGTTCTCCGGGGCAGTTCAAAGGTTGGGAATCACTGCAATTGTCAGAATACAGCAAGACTTCATGTTGTTTGAATGCTTTGAGTGGGAGGGGTGATGTGCAGGTCCTTCAATATCCTCACGAGGAATTGCTGATACTCCGCAAGATCAGCAGCTGGAGAGATGTTGACAGATGGCTCCTCTTTCCCAGAAGAGGGGGATGAGGAGCCAGAGGACCTCAAATGCTCAGAGGATGGCTGCTTGGGGGAAGGCTGAAAAACCCGCCTGTCTATGGACCCGACGAAAGCGGGGAACAGAGCAGCCACGGCCCTGAACTGCTCCCAGGAGAGAGGCCCGCTAGAACCAAGGATGCCTGGGAGCATAGAAGAATGTGGCAGTGGGATAGGGACAGAGCCGACAAGAGAAATCGACTGACCTCCGCCTGGGCTAGGAAGCGCATCAGGAGCCCCAGAAGATGAAGGTGCTCCAGAAGACTCCACAGCTGAACAACCATACCAGAACTGCCTTGGCTGCACCCGGAAGAATCCCCTCCTGTGAGGTGACCGGGGCCGTGTAGGTCCAGAAGGACAGTCCACTACCTCCAAAGAACGGGGCCCTCTTAAGGAAACCAAGGGGGAAGAGCGGAGATCTGCGCTACGGCTCTGGGTGGGCTCCAGAAAGAGGTTGACGCACAGACCCCATGCCCCTCGACCCCACGGAATCTGAGCGCGCCCTCCTCCTCGAGAGAGAGCCAGCCTAGGCAATTGACAGCTCTGGTCGGCCCCCGAAGGAGTCATCCAGGGCGCAGCACCCTCCCCTCCCGTGGGTGCTCTGATCGGCCCCAAAGTTCGGCGATCTAGGCACACCACCTGAGAGGGTACCACCACTGAGGGGTCAGAGACCCCTCCGAGGCCGGGCTGCAGTGCAATGGTGGCCTGCACCACTGCCTGCTGGTCAGAACCCGACCTCAGCTCCGGCAGTCACTGTCCACTCCTCAGAGGTGGGCTGACTCTGGCCTGTCGAGGACACTGCAAAGGTGCCCACGGCAGCAGCTAACTCCAAAGAGCCAGACTGCCTGTCTGACTTGGAGCCCAACTCCTCCGCTGAAGAGGTGGAAACCGAAGCCCTGTGCCAAACAGTTGGCGGGCGCCTGCTGCCATCCCGACCAAATGGGGTACCAGAAGCAGAAACTGCACCAGAGTCGGTACCAGCATCCTCCGCAGCACCGCGAATGGTGGCAGAAGAGGACACAGCTCCAACAAGGGCAGCAGTCTCAGAGCTATAACCTGACATGGCACTGAGGACAGAAATGGCTCCGACAGCGCTCTCGGCACCGAGGCCAGAGACCTCCACAGCGCCGTCCCGCCCCACGGCACCGTGAGCATCACCGAGGACAGAGATGGCACCGACGACGGCTCTGACAGTGCTCGCGGCGCTGTGATCCGAAACACCCACGGCGCCGTTCCCATGCCCGGAACCTCAAACGGCTCCGGAGCTGGACATGACGCCATGCTCAACCTCGGCGCTGAGACAAGAAAAAGTCAGTAATGGCGCCGTAAAACCTCCCACAGCGCCGCTAGCACCATCGGCTCTGCGAACGGTGCCGACACCAGCCACGGTACCGAGCGACGGACTGGCACAGACGATGGCCTCATCAGGGCCCACAGTGCAGTTCTGCCGACAGATGGCGTCGAGGACAGTGCCGACCCGGGCCTTCTGAGCCGCGGGTCTGACAACGGAGGAGCCTTCACCACCTAAAGGGTGAATGCCAATGCTGTGCCTCCCGCCCGCCCCCGGAGGGAACAGACTGGGCCTCCTGCACCGCGGGAGGAGCCTCAGCCACGGCTAGGCTCCCCCCTCGGTCCATACAGAACCAGGAGGGACCCGGAGGAAAGGTTGAGAGAATGCAGCTTGGCCTGACGATGCTTACCGACCCACGAAAGTCAGCAGAGCTCGCCCACTTTCCACGCAGCCTGTTCAACACGACCCGCAGTCCAAGGAAAAGCAGGCGTTGCACGAATCCATATCGTGAAGCGGGCCAAGACATGCGAGGCAACGGTTGTGCTGGTCGGTGACGGAGAACTTACAGCCACAAGGGCACAGTCGCATGGGGAGCTGTCCCACCTTTGAAGATTTCTTGCCCTCCAACCGAGACATGACCTACGAAAAGAAACACCAAAACAAGACTCAACGTCGCAAAATTAAACAAATTTACCAGACAATGTCGAGTAAGCTATCAGAACCGGCAGGAGAACGGGGCCGACGAACTACGGCTCGGAGTCAACAGAGTCGAAAAGCGAAGAAACAAAACTGCGTAGCAGCAGGCCTCAAAGTTGCTCTTAGAAGCTTCCCATGAGGTTACCTCGACGGCGGGAGATGAAGAGTCAACAGTACCCAACGGCCAACCCGTGAACGCTACGCAGTGCATCGACCTCGACGCCGATGGTGCATCGACTCCAATCATAATTAAAAAAAAAAAAAATGCGGGGTCATGACCTCCAGCCATAAACCCAAAGATGATGAATGGTGAAGACTGACACAGATAAGATCAGCTGATTGGACTGCCGATGCAGTCTGGTCCAAGTCAGGTAGAATCTGAGAATCCTGTGCACATCTAAAGTGTGCAGTAAAGCTTTCCCTTTATTGGTGTAATTAGGATAGTACAACAGAAGGTCGATATCCTGATTCAAGGTTAATGCTGAGACTACCTTGGGAAGAAACTTAGGATTAGTCCTTAAGGACACCCTGTCATTATGAAAAATCAATTAAGGCTCTTCGCACATGGGTGCCTGGAGCTCCAAAATTCTCCTTGCGGAACAGAGAAGGCGTAGCTCGCAATCTGCGGCTGATTCAAAAGGAGGCAGCGTAAGCCGCTTTAGGACAAAATGAAGATCCCAAGGAGGAACTGGGTCCTTGATGGGAGGTCTCAGATGCAGGATACCGTGTAAAAAAAGCACATGAGGCGTTTAGCTGTACTAGAGCCCGTTGACGAACCGGTGCATGATATGCCGAGATAGCACATAGGTGTACCTTCAAGGAGGAATATGCTAATCCTGTGTGAAACAGGGACAGGAGGTAGTCCAAAACTCTCCTCTCAGGACAACGAAGCGGATCAAGATCCTGAGCCTTGGCCCACAGACAAAACCTGCACCATTTCACTGTGTAGGCGGCATGAGTGGAGGGCTTCCTAGCTGCTACCAGTATGTCAGCAACACCCTGAGACACTCCATGCCTAAGAAATACTACGTCCTTAGGAGTCAAGCGTGCAGGTTCAGGGATTTGAGGTTCGTGTGAACCAGGGATCCGACCTCCTGAGACAGCAAGTGAAAGCTGACCGGCAAAGGAAAAGGAGGCCCCGAACCAACTGGTGTAGCAGCGGAAACCAGATTTGTCTGGGCCAAAAAGGCGCCACCAAAATCACTGAAGCCCCATCTGCTTGAAGTTTGAGAAGAACCCTCTGGATCAAAGGGAAGGGTGGGAAGGGATAGAGGAACTTGCCCGTCCAGGAGAGGAACAATGTGTTTTGCCAGAAAACACCAGGCCCTGGATCTAGCGAACAAAAACTGGACAGTTTTGCGTTGTATGGGGACGCGAATAAGTCTACACCTGAGGTCCCCCATTTGAGGAACAGGTCCTCCGCAACCTCTTGCAGTAGTTCCCATTCGTGAGCCCTGGCTCGCGACTGGCTCAGTAGATCTGCAATGGTTTCGTTGACACCGGGAACATGTACTGCTGTAATCGTGGCACCATGCTGCAATACCCAATCTCACACTCGCTTTGCCTCTCTGCAAAGTTGGCAGGAGTGAGTGCCTCCCTGCTTGTTGATGTAGTACACCACCGAGGTGTTGTCTGTCTGGACTAACATGTGTCCTGGTGGAATCTCTGACTGCAGGGCCTGTAGAGCATACAGGACCGCTCTCATCTCCAGGATATTGATGTCAAGGTCTGACTCCAGGGCGGACCAGGTTCCTTGAGTCCTGGTTTTGCCCAAGTGAGCTCCTCATCCGGACCCCGAAGCGTCCATGGTGAGTGTCAGAGATGGAACAGGCGCCAAGAAGGGGACTCCCCTGGTGAGATGCTCCAGGACGAGTTAGCACTGCAGGTCCTGAATGACTGGCTTTGTGACCCTGGTGACCTGAACTAGGTGATCTTGCCGTTGGTCCCACTGGGCTCTCAGTGTCCACTGAGCGACCCTCATGTGGAGACGGGCCAGGGGAACTGTGGCGATGGCTGCCGCCATGTGTTCTAACAGGCAGAGCATGGTTCACGCAGGAATCTGCTTCTTCGATGTGATGTCCCACATCAGAGTCCGGATGTGTTCCGCCCTGACGTCGGGCAGGAAGGCTCTTCCTTGGCAGGTGTCCAGAACTGTGCCAATGAACTGTAACCTTTGTGAGGGAACGATGGACTTTTCCTGACTGATGATGGTACCCAGTGACCTGAATAGGGAACAAGTATCCTGGACTGCCTTTATCAGTGCATCTTGAGAAGAGGCCATGAGAAGCCAGTCATCCAGATATGGGAATACGTAGTGGCCCTGCCTTCTGACGGTCGCTGCCACGACAGCCAGGTATTTGGTAAAACGCGTGGCGCCGGTGACAGATCGAATGGGAGTGCTCGGAACTGGTAACGGCATCCCAGGAACTCGAACCGCAGGAACTCCCGGTGCAGTCGAGTGATGGGAATATGGAGATATGCGTCCTGCATATCCAGTGACGCTAGCCATGTGCCTTGCCTGAGCATGGGAATGAGACCCGGAAGGGTAACCATACGGAAGCATTTGTCCGCCACCGAGGTGTTGAGGTTGCTGAGATCCAGGATCGGGCGTAGGTCCCCCATTTTCTTTGGAACCACGAAGTGGGAATACTATCCCCTTTCTCGCTGGTTCCACAGGATGATCTCAACAGCATCCTTCTCGAGGAGTGCAGAGATCTCCTGCTGAATGAGCAAGTCGTGCTGTCCCAGAGTAAGAGGAGGCCTCATCGGTGGGTGGTCGAGGAACTCGACAGAGTGTCCCTGATTGACGAGTTGCAGAACCCACCAGTTGGAGGTTATCCTCTGACACCCTGGTAGGTGGTAGGCGAATCGATCCCCGACCCTTTCTCCCTTTGATCCAGATGTGGGTCAGGGGTCAGGAAGGAGTCATGCTGTGGTAGTATTTTGTCCGGCAAGCTGGGTAGCTTTTTAGTTTCACCGACTCTGGCCTCCGGAAAATCTTGGCCGATTTTTATGGCCAAAATTGCCTCTGGGTTGCTGGCCGGAACGGGTTGCTGTCTGCCCTGTCAGCCACAAAAATGATTTTGGCCACTACGAAAGGGGCCGGGTTCTGGCTTGTACATAGCCTGTACAGTCCTGATGGACTTCCCAGCATCTTGAAGCTTGGTAATGACCTTTTCCGACTCCTCACCAAATAGAACAGAGCCACTGTAAGGGACGTCCAAAATGCCCTTTCTGGACATCTGGAGTAAAGCCAGAGATCCTAACCAAGAGTGCCTCCGGAGGCAAATGCCTGTAGTGGCACCACGGGCTGCAGAATCTGCCGAGTCATATGCTGCCCGGAGGACCTGTGTCCCAATATCTGAACCCGTTCTAAGGAGGTTCTTCAACTCCTCCTCGTCTCTATCTGGGAATTCCTTAAGGAGGTCCGGACTTTGATCCCACAGTGCGTTTTGAAACTGCACCATGTGGGTAAGGCAATTGAGGGACCTTATGGAGCACGTAGCAACCGCATACATGCGCCTCCCCCATGGAGTCTAATTGCTTAGATTCCTGGTCTGGTCGTTGGGTACTCAGATGTTGCAGACATTGGGATCGATCATAGGTGGCTGCTATTACCAGAGAGTCAGCCAGCCACTGGTTGTTGGGCCAAGTATGAGTCCTCCAGTGGAGTCCTCATAGAGGCGATCTGCCTTCTTAGGGACCGCTGGAGAGGAGCAGGGATGCTTCCATACCACCTTGGTGGCGTCCTGAAATATGTCCACCAAAGGTGGAACCACCACAAGCTTCGGGTCCTTCTGTCTGAGGTACCTAGTCTGGTGTTGTCTTTCGGGGTCCAACTCCTCAATATCCCACCCCATATTTTCTTGAATATGCCTCATTATATCCATGAATAAGGGGTTGTCCAGTGGTGACCTGGGGAGATCACTGGGGTCTGGTGACAGGATACTAAATGGTGAGGGGGGCCGAGAAGACTCTGAAGAGTCTGGGCGAGAGTCTTCACCAGAAGAAGGGCGGGATCTTCTTCCGAGTCTCTTACGCCTATGCACACTAAGGGACATTGAACAGATCCTGGAGTGCTGCCGCTTCTTGTTTCCCCAATTTCTTTTCTCGAGATCTACCCCTGGGTGGCAGAGTAGGCTCCTTAAGGTGCGGTTTGAGAGTCACTGCCATGGGGGACCCTCCTGTGGGGGTGGAGGAGACATCCTTTCTGATGTTGTCCCACCAGAAGGTGAAAAGCTCCTTCACCTCCTCTATGTTTAGGCCGGACGGTCCTGGCGTCGGTGTCTGCCCACCCTTCGGGTCGGGCACTGGTGCTTGAGGCGTGGTCTGGTCGGTAACTGGGTCCTGGGGTAACCCGGTGTTCTCTGTCGCCAGACATCTGGTCGTCGGGTGACCGGTTGCACACCGATGTCTGCTACTTCTTCGTCAGAGGTCCCCTGGCAACCGATATCTGGTGCGGGAGGCGGGGTGGCATCGGGTCCTTTGGTCGTTTGGCGGTCGTCGGGTCTGGCATCCGCTTGGTGTCAGACGTCTGATTTAGGAAAGTCAGCTCTGTAGTCTGCCTTGGAGGAGCGCTTGAGCTCCTTGGAGGTTGGGAGACCGATCTGTGGTCGGTGCCCAGGCGCTGGTCCTGGGAGTCGGGGGCCTGTCTTGGTGGCCAACCTGAACGGCTGCTTGTGTCGGCCTGAAGCCTCAGACCGGGCGGCTGTCTTTAGGTCTAATATTTAAAGACTGAAAAAAGACAGTACCTGACACACCTGAGGTCCAGACTTTGACCAGTAGGGGCTGGGACTTGGCCCGAGGAGACCTGTCCAACCTGTTGGGAGCCGAAGCTAGCCCGGGAGTCCGAGGCACGGTTGGGGGATCTAGCTCTATCCCTATCCTGTCTCTTCTCATGTTTCCCCGATCTATGGGATGACTCCCCTCTGGAGGAAGGCTCCCTTTCCATTTGTTTTAATTTTTCTTTGAGAAGCAAACTTTGAAGGGCCTCGTGCGACTACTAAATTGTTGGCAGATGGTGCAGGCCTTAGTATCGTGATCTGGGCCTAGGCACCGCACGCAGGCTGAATGCCTGTCCTTAAAAGGAATCTGCCTGCTGCAAAGCGCCGAATGTGTCCTTGGTGAGAAGGGTGAGGAAGAAGACATCGAGGATTTTTCAAAGGAATCGTGAAAAGATGAAGTTCTAGCGTTGTTCGTAGGCTGAAGGCGTCCATGGAGCCGATGCTTGCAAGTCAACGGCGGGAAAAGAACTGAAGTATGCTGGGGGACCGCCCCCTTTAATGATGTATCGGATGTGGGCGGGGCCCCGGTGTATATAGCTAACTAGAAGTTTTACGTGGGGTCCTGCCACCTTCAGTCCTTATGATGTAATCTGCTGCAAGAGCTGTATTTCGAAGTAAGATCATGAAGATACTGCAGACGCAACAGCTTCCTAGGATCGATATCTGAAGACTGGAGAGAAAGAGAGAGAGTGTCGAATTTAGATTTCTGAGCAGATACTTAAAGGAAAGGTCCTCGACCAAAGGCTCTGTAGAAAGGGGTTTATTCCCCACCCCCAGGGCGGAATCATGGTTGAAGTCGCCCCTAATCGAAGATCAGGATCGGGTTCAATGTCATCTCCTGCCAGTCCACAAGGGACTGTATAGACAGGAAAGGGATGAAAAGGAGAGAGAATCGGTGTTGAAAACCTCTGAAACCCACACGGCACCGCAAGTGCTCCTGGCGCCGTCAGCACAGGATACAACGCTGTACACTGAGCCAGGGAAACCAGCACAAAGCATGGTGCCAGGGAGGCTGGCACCGCAGCAGAAGTTTCCAATCTTCAATTAACAGAGTAGAAGCGAGAAATTCAGCAGGAGATAAAGGCACCGGTGCGGACCCCTGCGCCGCAGCCATGAGAGGGGGATAGACACCAGGGCGTGGAGTCAACGGCACCAGAGAGGGCACCCCGCAACTAGGAAGCCCCAACTGCAGATCCTGAAACAGACAGGCCTGAAGGCCCCGGTGACAGACTAGCCGGCTTAGGCAGTCGGGACAACTGCCGCACCCACTGCTTCATAAGAATGGCCCAATGGTGAAACTGCTCACCGGAGGACCCCCCCCCCCCTTTCAAACAGGCAAGGAGGGACTCCGGAGTCGAGGATGCCAGGCACCAGGGACAGAAACTGGAGAGGACTCCGGAAGAAGCAGAGACTGCCCCCGGTAACCGATCGATGTACAGACATACCAGAAGACAACTTCGAGGTAGACAGATGCCTAGAATGAGACTGCTTCTTTTTGTACTTTCAGGGAGACCGTCCATCCCCCCCCCTCCCCATAAAGGGCGTCGGACCAGACCCAGCCCGACTGAACAGCTTTTATGCAAAGTCTCCCTACTGTCACCTGCTCCACTCATGGTCTACTCAGTCGATGGAAGGCTAAAGACTTCTTCTGACGAAAATTTTACTTAAAAATTATTCTTTATTTTCCCTACAAAAAAAATTAAAAAAAATAAAATTAAGATCAACTAAATGAAACTGAAGACTACAGCTGCTGTAGCATAGACATGAAATTTTGACTCCCGGTGGGTGAACAACCGTCACTGAAGCGCACTTGATGGCAGGCAAAAAAGGAACTGAGGCGGCTGGAGGGTCGCCACCGAGGTAGTCTATACAGCGTAAGCCCAGCTTGTGGTGCCACTCCTCGCGGCCCTAACTAGACACCAGCCCTCCTGAAGATTTTTGGCTCCTGCTGGGTCCTAGCGCCTCCGGCATAGTCCCATCAGTGTGAATGAGTGGTGGAAACTATGTCCAGGAAGATCTGGGCAGTTTTGTACTGGATAGGGATGCAAATAGGTCCAGCTCTCAAAGAGATCTTCGACCACTGTGGGAAGAAGTTCCCATTTGTGAACCTTGAACTGGGAATGGCTTCTCAGGTGATGCTCTATGATCCAATACCACATTCTTATGGCCTCTCTGTAGAGGGGGCAAGAATGTGTGCCCCCTTGCTTGTTTATATAAAAGACCACGGACACGTTGTCCATCTGGATCTAGAGAAGACCTAGGAGTAGATGTGTCTGAACGACTTGGAGAGAATACAGTACCACTCGCATCTCTAAAACGTTGATGTGGAGATGCTGTTCCAATGGGGACCAATCCCCCGATGGTCTGCCAGATGGGCCTCCCGGCCCTGGCCCGATGCGTCTGGTCAGAATTTGCCAAAGCAACTCCAACCGGAAGGGAACCCTCTTGGAAAGACTGGAGGAGTTCGGCCACATCATGGTCTCTCACACAGAGTTGGATACTGACACTATGAAGTCCAAGTCGTCTGAACGCTGGTCCCACTGGACCCAAAGGTTCCACTGGGCCACCCTCATGTGCAGGTGAGCCAGGGGTATTGTTGCAAAGGCTGCTGCCATATGTTCCAGCAGTCTTAGAACTGTTCTGGTTGGAACTTGTCGAGGCGATGAGACCAGTTGAGCCAGATTCTGAAGGTGTTCTGCCATCTGGAGGAAGAAAGGCCATGCCCAATGTCCAAGATCGTCCCTATGTACTGGAGTCTTTGACTTTTCCAAGGGGATGATTTTGGAAGGTTGAGTGTTATCCCCAGATCCCGAAACAGAGAAAAAGTGGCCTCCATGGTTGGTGGGAGCTGTCAGAAGCCAGCTGTCTAAGTAAGGGAAGACTTAATGGCTTTCGCCCCTTAAGGCAGCTGCCACTACTGCGAGGCATTTGGTGAAGACTCGTGGGGCTGAGGATAGGCCAAAGGGCAGGGCCTGAAACTGGTAGTGGTTTCCTTGGAAGCGGAATCGAAGGCACCTCCTGTGGGGTGGAAACACCAAGATGTGAAGGTAAGCATCCTGCATGTCCAGGGAGCTGAGCCAATCCCACTGATGAAGCAAGGGTAGAAGGCAGGGAAGAGGGACCATCCTGAACCTTTTGTATTCTATAAATTTGTTCAGATGGCTGAGGTCCAGGATGGGGCGCAGATCTCCTGTTTTCTTTGGAACCAGGAAAAAAATGAGAGCAGAATCTCTTCCTGCATTGTGCTAGCGGAATGGGTTCGATGGCCTGCTTTTACAAAAGCGCCTGTATCTCACCTTGGATCAAGTTGAGATGGGCCTGGGGGTAATGGAAGGGAGCTGAAGGATTTTCTGGAAGAATCTTTAACAATTCTAGGGTATGTCCTTGTTTCACCAACTGTATAACCCACTGGTCTGAGATTATTCTGCTCCAACCCTCTCTGTAAAGAGAAATCCAAAGGAAATCTGCACTCCTAAGCTTGAAGAGAACGCTGCATACTCTGTGAGTGTGCAGTATTTTCTTTAAGCTTTAGAGTGTAGATTTCCTCTGGATTTGTGTTTCCGTCTGGGCTAGCCACAATTAATCTGCACCCACAGTGTTGAAGGGGTATTGCGGTGCTTCTCTGGACTTCTGCTCTCTGTGAAGAGAGAAGCAACCCCCCCACCGCATCTCCCAGGGATTCTGCTGGAGGAGGGGGGTCAGGTAAGGAGTAAAGCAGAGGGGCCGAGGACAGGAAATGTGGCCTGTGAGGTTCTGAGAGCTCTGGGCACGAACCCTCCTGTGGCTTGGGAAGTAGCCTTTCTCTTAAAGGCACCCCGGGCTGCTGACCTCTAGGCTGCTGCTTGGAGCGGCGAAGAAAAGGCTGTTGCTGGGATGACTTAGGCTGAGACCGATATAGGGTATGGACTGATCAGTTTGCCTTACCTGACTCTTGGAGGCCAGTGATTCTATTTTGAGAATCCTCGCCAAAGACAAGACAAGGCCTCTAAAGGAGGCATCCAGGATCTTAGACTGGACATCTGGGGCAAACTCGGAAACCTGAAGTCAAGAGTGCTGGCGTAGGCAAATTCCTGTAGATGCAGCTCTACCTGTGGAGTCTGCAGAAGCAGAATCATAGGAGGCTTGGAGGATGTGCGTCCCCACATCAGTGCCCAACTTGAAAAGGTGAAACAGCTCAGCCTTCCCGGGGAGATTCGATTGAGCTTGTGCCACCTCAGAAGCCTTCTCCCACAGGGCATTCGGATATTGAACCATGTGGGCAAGAAGTTTAGGAAATGGACCAGCACATGTGGCTGAAGAGCAGACCTCTTTGCCAAAACAGTCCATCTGCCTAAAGCCCCTATCAGGATGCCGTATGCCGAGGTGTCGGAGTCGCACTGAACGGTCACGGGATGTATTTATAACGACCGAATCAGCCTCCGGGTGTTCCCCATAAAAAGGGTTCATCCCCTGGGGCATTATACAGGTGATTCGCCCTTTTGGACGTCATCAGTGTTGAGGACAGGCATTTCTAAGCTGCCCTACTGACATCCTTGGAGTCTATAAGAGGGGGGGACCACTAGAGGCAAGGACTCCTTTTTGCGAAGGAAAGTGGCTAGCCGACGTCACTTGGGATCCACAACCTCAGTGTCCTATCCCACAAGGGCCTGGATGTGCCTCATCATATCCAATAAAAGTTGGGTCATCTGGGGGAGACTGCGGGGTATCCTTGGGCTCCTCCGCCTCTGATGGGATATCTTAATCTCCAGAGTCGTCGTATGAGGAATATCCCCCTGACCCGCCTGAATCCAGTGGGGGAGAGCACCAAGGCTTATGCTTATGAGGCTTAGAACGACCAGTGTCAGGCCTTGCTGGCTGTGGCGTAGGCTCACTAGCACCTGGCGTTGGAGCCTTCCTATGAGAAGCCTGGTCCTTAGTAAGATGGGGAGAAGGGTTCCTCTGAGTTGGGGGCTCCTTGTCCTTGAAGTATGCCCACCAGGCTGCAAAAACTGCGTTAAGTTCTGCGGGTGGGTATATAGGCGAGGTCAGGGGAATCAGAATCTTTGAGGTAGGCTTGGAAGGCCCCAGCCTCGGGTTCGTCAGGTTGTGGTAACCCTGGTGTCGGCTCCACTGGTGCCAGATCCCAAGGTAAGCAACCGCCTGGTATCGGTATGACTGGGGTCAAGAGACTGGGCGCTAGTCCCCCTGGCAACTGTGGGGGATAAGGGGATGACGGTTGTGTCGCTGTCAGAGTCGGTGCCAGTGAAGCTGGCACTGACTAAACAGGTGCAGGCTGACATGCCGGTCTGGTGAAGCAGCTGGCGCCAGCCTGGAGAGAGAAGCTCATGTAGGGGAGCTGACTTCTGGTGTTGAGCAGGCATGTCACTCTCGCGCGGAGGTGACTGCATGCCCAGGCGTCACAAGCTGGCGTTGGTCCCTGACTTCAGAACAGACTTCGCAGACTCCTTGACTGGGAGGGTGATGGGCAAAGATCCGTGTTCTGAATGGGCCTGAGCTTCATGAGCTGAAGTCGAAAAACCCAAGCCCCAAAGAACCACCGCCCAAGACTGTTAAGACGGTGGGTGGTTTGACCACAGGCAGCCCAGAAGGAGAGACGGCTGATGGAGTGGAGGGGGCCAACCTCCTGCAGGAGGAAGACCCGTGATCAGTGTCTGACTTATGGAGGGACCTGGAGTGGGAAGCGAACCGGGGTTTCTCCCTGTACTTCTCCTGGTGTTTGTGCTTTCCTGAAGACTTCTTTGAATCCTTCGCTGATGAAGTGGAAGATCTGGAGGCCGGGGAAGAGGAGGTACTGTGGTGAAGCAGGAAAGATTCCAGGATCTTCTGGCGGCGAAGGCAGGTGCGTTGGTTGAAATTTTGGCAGTGCTGGCAGGCCTCAATGTTGTGATCTGGGCCTAGGCAGAGCAAGCACACCAAATGGCTGTCCTTGTGGGGCAGCTGCTTGCCACAATCACACTTTATTCATCACCATTCGACAGACGAGGAAGAAGACATGCACAGATTGTATTACAAGAAAAATCCGAAAAATAAAGCACGGGTAACGCAATGAAAATGGAGGGTGACTCGAGCAGAAGGTGTCCGTGGAAGTCCAACCTGCATGGGTCGACGGTGGGAAAAAGAACTGAGGTAGTGCTGGGGAACCACCCCTTTTATACCATAAGCAGATGCCGGGTGGGCCAACATTAGGGGGCGGTCCCTCGCTAAAGACTGCTAGCTAAAGGTTTTCCGTGGTGTCCTGGTGCCAGCCGGCTTTGGTCCCTATTGTGTAACCTGCTGCAAGTGCCCCTCGAAGTGAGATCTCACCGTACAACTACTCAAACTGGAAAGAACTTAAAAGTATGACCATTAAAAAAAATAAATCTTACCAAGTTGTGCCTGGTTCCCATCAGCCATCTGTATTAGAGCACTGTCTTTTTTATTGTACAAAATCTTCACTCGCTGCACATCACCATAAACACCTTTTCAGATTAAAAAAAAAAAGTAATTCAACAAAAAAATTTCACAGTCAACGAGCAGGTGCGTAGTACTGACACAGTAATGAAACATTCAGACAAAGTGAACAAACGATTTCAACATTCATCCCAATGAATAAAACAAATTAAGATTTTGCAAAGTGATAATCTGAAGAGAACAAATTCTGATAAAACCCTCAAAGCTATGTGAAATGGTACTAAATTAAAGACCATGCAAAATAATTTTAGCATGCATTAACATAAATTTTGTGTCTATGGAGAGAAATTTCTTATAGCAAAAGAAAAATAGTAGCAAAAGATTTACTATTCAATTATAAAAGCCAAAAAGCTAGCTATAAATAAGAATTAAGGTGAAAAAATATTTAAATCAACAATAAAAAAAGAAGTGCTAACAATAACATACCGAAGAGGGTAAACAGACTTTGGGGCGTAACCATCTTTAGAAGGAGAGAAGAGCAAGCAGCGTAAGACAAGAAGAGAGAAGAGTCGAGGAAGAGCGAAGATGAACAGATCATCCATAACGAAGGGTGGTTCCCGTAGAATGGTGAGGTGGTCATGGATCATGGTTCAAGGCAGTTAATTGGGGCAAGTTGGTCCGAGGAGCATATTGTTCAAGCACAGCATGAACACAGGGTATGAACACAAGACAAAGAATATAATGGGTAAAACAAGAAGGGGAAGGGGAGTGGGATTAGGGAAGGGATAAATAAAGGGAAGGGGAACACATAGGTTAAGGGATGGAATGGGAGGGGAAGAAGCAATGCAGAAGAAAAAAAAACAAGGAGTTGGGGAACAAAAATAAAATACAGGTCAGTACATAGGAAATGCAGGAGTTTGGTCAGAAAATGGTTGGTTTATGTATTGTACAAGAAAAACTGTGTCAAATGCAGTCACCCAAGACAAACATGGGCAGAATACACTGATAAAGAATAAATTACAGTGTTTCATCCTAAGTGAAAACAGCATGCAATAGAAATTTCAAAATCCTAATTGTAACTGCATAAGCATGGCTGGTTATGAAATGCAGGCAAACATAAAATCTGTTCAAAATGGCACTCTGATTCAAACATTGTTAGCATGCAACACAGTTGATGACAAATAGTACTCAATGTGATAAAATAAGCTTCATGTTTAAATCTACAGAGGCCAGTTTAAAATGAAATCATATGAAAATACTCAGGTTGACATCCTTAAAATGATACAACTTTACCACATTTCATACCAGCTTTCACAGCAACCAAAACTAAAGTATACAGGTAATCAGACAGTAAAATGAAAGACCTACATCTGAGAAAAGAACCTAGATTTCAGAGTTGACAAATAAAAGATTATTAAATAAAATTACTGAATACATATAGAAAGACAATGACAAAGTACTGTACGAAATATTGCTAAGACACTAGGAGAGTGCCTCTTCAAGGTTTTTGTGGGAGAACCTTTAAAGAAATAGCCATTAGAGTACAGTTCACATATATATTCACATAAAGATTAAAAACAAAACAAAACAAAAAAAAATGCAATGGTCAAGCATGAGAACAAAACAAATAAAATGAAACTGCGAATAAACCCATCTTCATTTTCAAGTGTAAAAAGTGTGATATGTTTGGCTAAGAACAGGCCAATGCAGTTAATATACAACCAAGTGTTTCTGCAGGCTTAAGTATATAGACAACTCAGGCAGTTGAATAACCTGCTGACACTACAGTATACAGGGAGGTGGACTCTCTTGAAGGAATCAAAGGATCTGATCAACCTGAATGACTGGTCAGACTCCTGAAGCCTGCAATTCAGTGTAGCCAAATACAAGGTGCTACACACTCAAGGAGGGAAAAACAGAGGTAGGACCTACACACTATGTGGGGCTCCTCTTGCTGCAGTGGAGGACGAGAAGCACATGGGGCTTAAAATAAGGCAAGGGGCTTCAATTATGTGTAGCGGCTGTGAAGAGGGCTGACCAATGCTGCGGTACACCAGAACAGGGATGATCAGCAGGGCAGGGAAGTAATCCTACTTCTTTAGATGGCCATGGTCAGGCAACCACCTGGAGTACCACTTTTAGTTTGAAGTTCCTCAGTGCAGGAGGAACAATGAAGCAGTTGAGAGGGAGCAATGCAGGGCAACCAACAAAAATCAGGGGTATGAGGGATGAAATCTATGAGGAGAAGCTAGAGATCCTTAACATGCTCACAGAGGGGTAAAGGAGTCTGACAGGGACATGATCTCAGTCTCTGGCATACTCAACGGCATCAACGACATGGAATATTCAGAGATATTTGACTTGGTGTCCTCCAGCAGGACCTGCCGACACGTCCTAAAGCTCAGTGGTGGTAAATCCAGAGTAGAGACAGTGGATATGAACAAAACACAGGCCCTCAAGGTAAGCCAGGACAAATTTCTACTTACCTAGGGAATTAAAAGGTATCCTGCATAGTTTGGGGAGGAATCACAATAATTGATACATATGTGCACAGAGTACTTTTCTATCATTCCTGCTTCTGAAAAGGAGCAGACGTGCATGATACTCTTACTGTCCCTTCGGACCTTAAATTACTATGTTACCTTGTCAATCTCAGCATAACTGGAAACCGCTGTATGCTATGGCCTACATATATGTTTATTCATGTGATACGTATTGGGCAGCAGGGGATATATGTAGTTATAAATTGGGATCTGGCACATCCTGCTTTCCGAGTGGTTGAAACCCGCTGACATGTGGTAAGATAACTATAAACTACATATTTTTGGTCTGTTCACTGTATTTTAAGTTATACAACAGCTATATATTTCAACTTTTAAACTATCTCGGTTAATGAATATACAGTTTCTGTTTCCCTTCAACAACTAGCCCGAGTGCTGTGCAGGGAAATTATCTCAGCCACTCCTACTGGTTAAAATGTTCCATTATGACCGGTCTACTGTGAGACTATCAGGTGATGAAGCTAGAGTGTGATGTCAATTATATCTGCGTTTATAAAAACTGTAGGGAGAAAGAAAAAAGCAATTTGAGAACAATTACATTGTGTCCAGTTAAAAAAAGAAAAATTACCACAGTAATGATGTTTCTTCCAAAGAGATCCCTCACTATGCTTAACAAGTGCAATCATTCACCTGGAATGAGCTGCACTGGTCCTTAGAATTCTACGTTAGAGAATCTCAGAATGAAATTCAAAACTCTGCTGTGTGGTCATGCTCACCCCTTGCATTCTAGTCGCAGATTTATTTCTGAAGCTAGAGTGAGCAGTGACCACTAACCTAGTTAAATGGCTAAGAGAAAATGATAAAAAAAAAAATTAAAAAGTTTTCAAAAATGTTTTTCACATACCAGAATTTTTTTTTTTTTGAAATGTAATGAAAAAGTTTAAAAGCTCACTGAGTAAATTGTAAGGCACTGTAACAAAAGTAGTGCTCAAGCAAACAGAACTGATTCTTGTGTGCAACTTTTCCAGGTTCTGGAAGGGGAGGTAGGGATTGTTAAGCACAGTGAGAGATCCCTTTGGAAGGAACAACATTACTATGGTGAATCATTTTTTCTTCAGACCTCAGGAATCACTCACTTATGCTTAACAACTGCAGACTCCATAGCAGTAACTTGGGAGGCTGAGTGCAGAACCTATTTACGGAAACTGTTCTGCAACGCAGCAGTGCCAAAGTTGGCATTCCCTCTGGACTATATGTTCAGACAGCAGTGCTTTGTGAAAGCATGTGCTGTTTTCCAAGTAGCTGCTTTGACATTTCCTGCAGGGAAGCACACCTTGGTGCTGCCATATACGTAAAGGAGCCCCTTGTGTCATGAGTCCTAAGGCCTTCAGATGGCAGCATGCCGGGCTCTGTCATAAAAGAACTGCATGCAGGAAACTATCCAACAAGAAATGGTTCTCATGTATGCTGGTTTCCCTTTCCTCACTTCACCAGAGGTAACAAACAAATGAGTACCAGTGGACCTTGTATCCTTTTTGTCGTCCAAGTAATAGATCAGAGCTCTCCTAACATCCAGACTGCGGAGCTTCTATTCTCCTGAGCTGGATTTACTGTAAAGTATACTGTAAGAGTGACTGATTCAGACTGAATCCAGACACCACTTTAGGAAGGAATTTTTGGTTAGTTCTTATTAGGACAACCTTGTCCTCGTGGAATGTTAATACAGCTCGCTCACCCTCCTGACAGATGTCAGTGCCACTGGGAAAACTGCTTTCCAGGTGACGTAGTTCAGAGCAGCAGCTGCCATAGGCTCGAAAGGAGCCTCCATCAGCAGAGCAACACAGATTCAGGTCCCATGGAAAGACAGGATCCCTTACTGAAGGGTACAGATGATTAAGGCACTTAAAGTACCTTTTGAAAATGGGCTGCAAGGCCACCAACCTATCTTTGCCAGCTGAGGCGTATACCGACACTACTACCAGATGATCTTCATGGTTGGGGGGCTGAGGCAGTCCAGGTAAACAGCTGGGCACGTGAGGTCAAGATAGTCACCTGTTCAGAAATATTCAACAGGACACTGGAGTTACAAATCCAAAGACATTTAATGTGCCAAAACAAGATACTGAAAAACAGTGCCTCAGTGAAATCACTAAGCCACAAGACACATCAGCCCTTCAACCACAGTCTTCATCAGGGAGTGGGGTCTTGCTAGCTAGGCAGTCCCTTTTATACCAAAGACCTAATAAGCACAGACCTACCAGGTGTGTGTTCTGTTGACAAATTACAGTCTCAACAATCAGTGGTAGTGGAAGGATTTGAACAAGTGAGACAGAACAGTAATTCCACAGTTAATCACTGCTGTACACAGCATACAAAACATATTACTGTTCTCAGACTAGCACCATGCAGCATTAAGATATATGAAATTAAATTTATAGAATTATGTAGGGTTCATTGTGGTGCTAGTGAGGGTAGACAGAAAAATACAACTAAACATATCAAAAGCTATACAAAATCACACATACCCCCATAATGCAAAGCATCATGGGCTGTATATGCAAATCACCACAGAATATTATGCTGCTTTTACATATTAAGAGATATATTACTGATTTAAAAAAAAAAAAAAAAAAGATATTCCTGATTGAGAGACAGAAACTGCAGAAAGGCATCCTAGTGGAACAGTGATCGCCCCTTAAGAATTCATGGTTTCCATTCCAGATACTGGAAAAAGGGGGATCAACCCGCCCTGTATCAACTGTTGCCAAGTACAGCTAAAAGAGAAAGACAGACAGAAAAATCAGTTAGATCACATAATTAACAAAATCAAAGAAACCAGAGTCAGATTACCATTAGTACTGCAAGAATACCATCAGAAATAAAAAAAATGATTTGATATCCCAATCTGTATTTAAGCATTTGGGATGTAGCAACCCCAGTGGAAAAAATCCGAAAGCTCTCCTTTTGGACTAACTTGTTAAGTCGGTTGCCACCCCTAGGACAATCCCTCCCCTACACTTTCTAGGGCCCTGAACTGGGTACCTTGTGGGTTACTACCATGATTCTCAGAGAAATGTTTACCAATGGGGGTGTCTGCTAGCCCAGACCTGATGTTTCCAATGTGGTTCTGCACACACTGGTGTAATAATGGTCTAAGGATTCTCCCTATGTAGAGTAGTGGGCCAGTATACCATATGGCACAGACAACAAAATTCACTGCTACAACATGGAACACTCCACCAGATCAAGTGGTGAACGGTCAGAATATGAGCCAGTTCAAGAAATCCTCAGATTCTTATTTCAAGGGAAATGCAAATTTGGGTTCCTTTTAAAGTACAAATCAAGTCAAAATGGCTAAATAGCTAATGGACTTGTATTAATCCTATGAAACAGTTTAGGAGGCTTCCAATTTTAACATCTCTGTTGTATCCTTCAAGGCGAAAACTGCTGCCATGAAAAAGTAGTTACGTAAGAACTTACCATAACAGCAGATCTTCGAAAGGAGCACTTGCAGCAGGAAATAACCATTAGGACCGAGCCACCAGGCACTAGGACCACATGGAAATCTTCTAGCTAGCAGTATATAGCTGGGGACCGCCTCCCACGTCTGCGTGCTGATGTCAGCCAATAGTGTAAAAGGGGCAGTCCCCCAGCCCAACCTCAGTTCTCCTGCCGGAGACCCCAGCATGTGTAGAAAGAGAACTGAGGAGGTTCCTCAGAAAACGAGGAACGCAGAAGAGCTAAGATGGAGAAACAGCATTCAGGGGGAAGGAGGGAGGGAGGGAATGCAGTACCTGCTGCAAGAGCTCCTCTCAAAGACCTAATGTTACGGTAAGTTCTTACGTACCTGTACTACCTTACTTCGAGGGGGCTCTTGCAGCTGGCAATAACCCTTAGGACTGAATCCCAAGCAGTGGAGTAATGGACTCAGTCACCTCGGAGGACGACAACAGCAGTCATAGGGAACTTTATGACAGGAGGCCCTAGAGGAATGCAAGTCCGAAACTGGCTCTACGTCTGGCGACAATATCCAAACTGTAATGCTTGACAAAAGTATGGACAGAACTCCAAGTGGCGGCTGTGCAAATGTCTGCAGCAGACACATTCTTAAAGGAGGCAGCCATGCCCCTGGTAGTTACAAATAGTTGCTCAGCAAGCCAGCGGGAATTATTCAGGTCTTCACAGCAATGGGGAGCAAGCCCATATGCAATTAATGTAAGCCAAAGAATGCTGTGCAAATAGAGTACTCTAAATTAAATCTAAATACGAGCATCACGACCAGTCTAATACATCCACGCAGCTACGTACATACAAAAAGAGCCGCAATCCATGGAGTTCCAGTCAACTGGAAATTTATTTGTCTGATCGTGACAGACACCAAATAGTGTTACAACAAACTGCCCCGCCTTGGTGTTTCGGGTAACAAACCCTTCCACAGGAGGCTTGCCCCTGGTAGAATGGCCTTTGACCTGGCCTGGCAAAGGCATGTCGTACTTGCAGTAGCAATGAACAACCCAATTAGCCAACCACTTACACAAACACTGTTTCGAAACAGGGGCCCCCTTCTTTCCTGGGGCAAACAAAACAAACAACTGGTCAGATTTTCTGAAAGGGTGGGTGTGATCCAGATAAAAGTGAAGCACCTGATGAACATCTAGAGTATGAAGTAACACCCCCCCCCCCCCCATTTGAATATTCAGGAAAATAAACAGGCGGGTGGATGGACTGATTCAAAGTAAACTCAGACACCACCTTAGGCATTGGTCCGCAATGATACTCTGTCTTTGTGGAAAACCAAGTAAGGCTCTTTACACATCAGTGCCCGAAGCTCGGAAATCCTCCGAGCTGAAGTAATGGCAACTAAAAGAAAAAATGACTTACCACAGTAATCTTGTTTACTCCAAGGTATTCTCCAATATTCAACGGTATGCTAATGATGGAACCATCATTGGCGAGTGCCACTTTTCAAATGCTGCCCTTAACTGCCTGCGTTCTAAAATGCCTCAGATTTTATGGAGAGCCTGCAAAGAAAAGCCTAACCAAGAACTGTATCTATGCAATAACAATAAAACTAACCCTAACAACCCTCCAAATGGAGGGAAACAAATAACTCCCCGAATGTCAGAGAACCTGAAGGGGAAACAAATAGTGCCCAACAGGGCCCAAAGACAGACTACCAAATGCCAGTATGTTGCACCCTCACACACTCAGTCTGAAGTGCAGAGGCAACTGGTTCTAGAAGGCAAGGCAGGGTGGACGAGTTATGAATATTGAAGAATATCTTGGAAGAAACAAGATTACTATGGTAAGTAATATTTCCTCTCATCCAAGGAATTCACCATATTCCGAACTCTTGCAGACTAAGAAGCAGTACCTTTGGAGGTGGGCACAGAACCTATTTTGGAAACAGACTCTGCAGGACTGCTGTGCCAAACCTGGTATCACTTCTAGAGTGTGTGTCCAGACTGTAATGCTTTGTGAAGCTGTGTACTGTTCTCCAGCTAGCTGCTTTACAGATTTCCACTAGTGGAACATCCCAGGCAGTGGTTTTGGCAGTAGCTGTGCCCCTTGTGGAATGGGCCCTCAGCCCTGCTGGGGGCTCCCTTCCCGCTTTAAAGCTGCAAAACTGGATGCATTGAATTATTCAGCGAGAAATTGACCTTTTATATGCTGGGTTTCCTTTTCCCACATCCGCTGAGGAACAGCTGCTGTCTGTCCTGCCTATGGTCCTTAGTGATAAGTCATGTAGCAGCTGAGAGCTCTTTTGACATCAAGACTGTGGAGTCCACCTTCACCTGAACTAGACTGCTTAGTGAAAAAGACTAATAGGGTAATGGATTAGTTCAAATGGAAATCAGAAACCACTTTTGGCAGAAATTTCCTGTTTGTTCGCAGGACTACCTTATCTCAATGGAACAAGATGTAGTCCTTTTCAATGCACAAAGCCTGAAGCTCACTAATCCCACTGGCTGAAGTAATGGCTACCAGGAACACCGTTTTCCAGGTAACATACTTCAGGTGAGCTGAGGCCATTGACTCGAATGCGGGACCCATAAGCTTGGCTATGTAGACATTCAAGTCCCAAGCTGGCACCGGTTCCTTGTGAGGGGTTGCAAGTGGGCTGAACCTTTTGAAAACAGGATTAGATGCCAAAGAGACACCCTTTCTGGCTGAAATGTACGCAGGTACTGAAGCCAGATGGACTTTTAAGATGGTGGGCTGCAAGCCCAGAGAATGCAGATGGGTAAGGTAGTCCAGCAATGCAAGAATCCCTGCCTGTTCTGGGGCCAAGTCCTTGGTGGAGCACCAAATAGAACATCTCTTCCATTTAGAGGCATAGGTTTTCTTGGTGGAAGGTTTCCTGTAACCCCTCAAGACATTCAGAACACTTTGAGAGATGCAAGCCTGCATACTCTAAGTCCTCAAGAGCCACGTCTTGAGCCTGAGGGATCTGAGGTTTGGGTACAGGATCCTCCCTTGGATGGAGGTTAACAGGCTGTGCCTCCGGGGAAGGTGCATTGGCTTTTCTACAGACATGGAGAGCAGAAGAGAGTGCCATGGCTGCCTTGCCCAGTCTGGTGCTATCAAGAGCATTGATGCTGGCTGGGATCCGAGTTTGATCAGAACCCTAAAGATCACAGGAAAAGGAGGGAAGGCATATAGCTGCCTCCCTGACCAGTCCAGAGTCGGAGCATCCAGGGGTATTGTACCCCTGGCTGGTGGTCTGCAACAATACTGTGGCAGGTGGTGGTTTTCATGGGGCGCAAAGAGATCTATCTCTGGGGTGCCCCACCTTTTGAACACTACTTGCAACACCTGCCTGTTCAGGGCCCACTCGTGATGGGCCTGGTTGATCAGACTCAGAGCCATCTGCTAGAGTGCTGTCCTTGCCTGGCAGATGAACAGCTTTCAGTGAAGCTTTGAGTAAGCCAGGCTCCAAATCTTCATTGCCTCTGTGCACAGGGGGTTGGACCCTGTCCCTCCCTGTTTATTTAATACATGGTTGTGATATTGTCTGTTCTGACCTGTACCACCCTGCCATGCACCAATGGGGTGAAAACCTGCAGGACTAGTAACACTGCTCTTAGTTCTAGCAAGTTTATGTGCTGAAGTGACTCTGCACTTGACCAGGTACCATGAGTGGTGTGATCCCCTATTCGAGCACCCCAGCCCAGCAGTAATGCATCTGTTGTGATCATCACCAACGGAGACTCCTGCTGGAAAGGAATTTCTTCCCTTAGCTTGTCTCCCTCTTTCCACCACTATAGGGCTTGCAGTAACATCTTAATTACTGGAATCAGTTTTGAGAGGGGATCTCTCCTTTTGCACCAGTGTGCTCTGAGATGGAACTGCATGTCTCATCTGGAACCTGGACCCCGGGACTTTACCTGTGGCTGCAGCCATATGTCCCAGTAGCTGAAGAAACTGCCTTGCAGTTTTTGGTTTGTTGAGACTGAATGAACCAGCAATCTGTAGGATACTGTTTACCCTGTCCTGATTGTAAGTAAGCTCTGCCCTCCAGCGTGTTCAACTCTGCTCCTATGAACTGCACTACCTGCGCTGGTTGTGGGACTTTTTTTTTTTTTTTTTAGCTTTATTAGGAATCCTAAGGACTCCCAAGGGCTCCTGGGTTAACTGCAGGTGTTCCTTTACCTGCTGTGGTGAGCGTCCTACCACCAGCCAGTCATCCAGGTATGGTAACACTGTGCAACCAAACCTTCTGAGGTATGCCACAACCACTGCCAAGCACTTTGTGAACACTCTTGGGGCCAAATGGCATTGTTGAGAACTGGTAATGAATGACCTGATGGGAGTCTGAACCCGCTGCACCACTGGCGGATCTCTTTAACTTGCTCCAAACAGGAAGGGTGCCAAGTGATTGGAAGCAGGCACATGTGTCCATCCATAAAGGGGGGGATCGAGAGAAGAGCCAGGAAACTATTGACCTGTCAGCTTGCCGTCACTGGTGGGGAAGGTAATGGAGAGCATACTTAAGGAAAGGCTGGGAGGTTTCTTGGAGAAGATGGGTTACCTGGATGACCGGCAGCATGGGTTTGTACCAGGTAGATCATGTCAAACAAACCCTGTAGAGTTCTACGAGTGGGTGACATCAGCACTCGACAGGGGGAGACCAGTGGATGTACTGTTCCTGGACTTCAGCAAGGCATTTGATTCTGTCCCTCACACTGGCCTAAGGGAGAAGCTGGGGGTGGGAGTAGGCCCATTGATGGTTCAGGTGAATTGGAAATTGGCTTTCAGGTCACACTCAGCGAGTAGTGGTCAGAGGGGAGGTCTCATCTCCTAGGGAGGTCATAAATGGGGTCCCACAGGGATCAGTCCTGGGGCCACTCATGTTTAAACACCTACATCTCCGATATCAGGGAAGATATCGGGTGTGAAATGAATCTCTTTGCGGACAACTCCAGGCTGGGGGCGGTGATGGAGAGGGAGGAGGGGAGACTGGCCCTGCAAGAGGACCTGGATACTCTAGATATGTGGTCCTGCACCTGGAAATTTAAATTTAACTCCTCCAAGTGCAAGGTGCTACACCTAGGCCGGGAAAACCCCAACTATGTGTACACCCTTGGGGTGGGGAGAGAAGAGCTGCAGACCACGGCAGGAGAAAGAGACCTAGAAGTCCTGGTGGATGTTAACATGAATAATTCAGAGCAGTGCAGGAGGGCTGTGGTCAGGGCAAATAGGATGCTAGGATGCATCGCTAGGGGGATTACTTCAAGGAACAGGGAGGTGATTTTGCCACTGTACAACAGCCTGGTTAGACCACACCTTGAGTACTGTGTGCAGTTCTGGAGGCCTCACCAAAGGAGGGACATCCAACTCCTGGAGAGGGTTCTGAGAAGAACATCCAGAATGATCCGAGGACTGGGGGATATGACATATGAGGAACGACTAGGGGAGCTCAACCTGTTCTCGCTGGAGGAGAGGAAGGACCAGGAGACTTGACCGAGTACCTCAGGGGAGTAAATAAAGTAAGCTGAGACAGAATCTTTTGACTGAAGGAGGGTGGAATCACCAGACGACACAGTTGGAAGATTGAGGGTGGTAGGATTAGGGAGGAAAGAAGGAGGAGGTACCTCACCGAGAGAGAGTGGTGGAACCATGGAATGCGCTGTCCAGAGAGCTGGTACAGGCAGCTACGGTGGAGGGATTCAAGAGAGAGTGGGACAGGTATAGGCAAGGGGTGAAGCAGAGGCTGGTTTGACCGGGTTTGGGGGAGAGAACCTGGGGATGGAGTAACAATGGAAAGAGACAGATAGAGGGCTACGGTACCCAATCAGGGTGCTGAAGCATGAGCAGACTTGATAGACCAATAGACCTACTCTGCTGGTGTTTAGTATGTTATGTTAGTATTTTCTGTGAGACGTCTTTATAGGGATGTGGAAATAGGCATCATTTAGGTCCAAAGATGCCAACCATGCTCATTTTTGGAGGGTTGGCAACATCAGTGCCAAGGTTACCATCTCAAACTTTGGCTTTGTCAGGTGCCTGTTCATAAACCTTGGGTCTAGAATAGGCCGTCACTCCCCAATTTTCTTCGTTGTAAGTAAGTATTGAATAAAAACCCTTTCCCTTTTGTTGTGGAGGAACAGGTTCCACTGCCAACAGCAGGTTTTGTACTTCCTTTTCCAGCAGCTTCCTTTCTGAGTTGGACGCTGGCTTGAACACTCTGGTTCTTAAGAGTCAGAAAGGATTTGAAACTTAGGGACAAACCTTGACTCACTACTTCCAGGACCCACTTGACTGTGGTAATGTTCTTCCAAGCCTGGAAGCAGTGAGCCAGTCTTCCCCCTACTGGTAGTGGGGAGGCGGCCTGGGTAAGAAAGTCAGGGAGTCTTCTTCTGACTGGGGTTGGGCTAGACCAGCCTGGGAACCATGCCTGGATCCCTTTCTGTTCCTGCCCCTAAAGTACCCCCTCTTTTGGGGATACTGCTGGTATTGGGGGACAGCTTGAGCCTGATAGAAAGGCCTGCTGTATGCAGCTCTACGCCTGCCTCCCCTTCCATAAGGCTTAGTGGAAAGGGAGGAGCTTTAGTTTAGCTGAATTATTTCAATAGGTGGCCTTATATTCATCCATCTTTTTCATATAGGCCTCTGTTTGCTCCCCAAAAGGGAGTTATTCTCCACAGGGAAGTCCATGGCTTTCGCCGGGGGGTCCTGTGTGAGGTTTGTGGCCCTTAGCCAAGCAAACCTCCTCAAGGTTTTAGCCATCCATCTGGCAGCAGAGCCACTGGTATCTGCTGCCATTTGGAACTGGTATTTTGTAGCTTCTAAACCAAATCTGGCAATCTCAGCCAGATCTGCTCAGAGGCCAGACTGGGCCTTATTAGACATGGCCAGGACTGCCACGGGGACTTTTAATACTGGGCAGCGCAGGCCTGATAATTTGCCTACCCGATTGTGCTAGAGAACCTGACAGATGGCTCTTCTTTGCTATGCTATCAAGCTTCCTGGAGTCCTTGTCCGGGTGTGGGATGCCAAAGGCATCTTTGCCCTGTCACACTCCCTGGTGGTCAGAGTGGGTGAATGAAAATTCAGCTCCCTCCCTGTCCAACTGGTATTTCTTGTCAAACCTCTTATCCAAAGGTGGGACAGAATTTGGTGTTTGTAAAATCTAAGACATCCTTCTTAAAGAACTTACTGATAGGGAGTAACAATTTTTTAGTTGGTGTCAGCCCCATCCTTTCCAGGTATTCCACCTCCTCTTCATCTTAAGTTACTTCACTGGTGGGTATATCAACAGCAACCATCATTCTTCTTACAAATGTGAAGTGGGATGAATAATCCTCTGTTGCTCTAGAAGGGGACCCAAACTCTTGATCAGGGGAAACCTACAGTTCAATGGGATCCCCTTCACCCTCCTCATATTCACCATAATCTTCAAACTCCAGCTGTTCCAGGAGCTAAGCTTGAGCAGAGGGAGTTGCTAGTTTGAATGGGGTTTGGACCGGTGGTGTACTAAGAGCCGGTACCAACCCCTGTAGAGCCTGACTTACCCTGAAAGCCTGGGCAATTTCATCAGATGAAGGCAGGCTGGTTCGGCAGGGGGTTCAGTGTGCTTACTTTTTTTGAGTTTCTTAGAAGGAACCGGGAAGTCAACTGGTTCTCTTACCGGTTGCTGCAGCACCCTCATCAGGAGTGGACTGTTTAGTTTCACCGGTTTCACCGCGGGTTTTGAGGGTGTCGGCTGGTCAGAGCCCGAGGAATCATTTTCCAATTTCCTTCTGTAGTCTTTCCCAACGCTTTCAACCGTCTTTGGTGGGAAAGATCTACATATATCACAATAAGCTGAGAAATGTTCCTCACCAAGGCAAACGAGACATGATGTGTGCTTGTCTGCCTTGGCAAAGACATCCCCACACTTAGTACAATTTTTGAACCCAGGTTCACCAGTTTTCTTCTTTGGTTTGTCTGACCTTCTTAGGACCAACAGAAAAACACAAACCGCAAAATAAGTTTTTAATTTTTTTTTTTTGCGCTTGCTGTCGGTTCAGAAACCGAGAAAGTTTTGATCAGAACCAGTAACCGATAGTAAAGAAATACAGGTTACTCACCTGTAACAGGAGTTCTAGGAACGTTGTTCATCCACACTATCTGGCAGGTTCCTTGCTGCTTCAAATCTTGCCGGAAGGTCTTCAAGCTGGCTCCTCCCACCCACCCGGGTGGTAAAACTCTCGGCTCCGCCCCATGACGTCAGATTTAGCCCGCTGGAAGCCAGGTTGTGCGTCAAAGCCGGGGAGGCTGGGTGGGTCGTGTGGATGAACAACGTATACCATTCCTAGAACTTCTGTTACAGGTGAGTAACCTGTACTTCTAGGGACATGGATATGTTGTTCATCCACACTGTCTGGCAGGTTCCTTGCCGCTTCAAATCTTGCCGGAAGGTCTTCAAGCTGGCTCCTCCCATCCAGCCGGGTGGTAAAACTCTCGGTTCCGCCCCATGACGCCAGATTTAGCCCGCTGGAAGCCAGGTTGTGCGTCGAAGCCGGGGAGGCTGGGTGAGTCGTGTGGATGAACAACATATACCATTCCTAGAACTCCTGTTACAGGTGAGTAACCTGTATTTCTAGGGACATGGATATGTTGTTCATCCACACTGTCTGGCAGACTCCTAGCAGTTCTCCGGGAGGAGGGAGGGAGGCAAGGTGCACACCGCCTACTTAGGAAATAAAGACGATAGAACCGAGGCCCCAAAACCAGCATCCCGGCGTGACTCAGGGTCGATGTGGTATTGGGTGATGAAGGTGTGTGCTGACTTCCAGGTAGCAGCCCTGCAGATTTCCTGGATAGGGACGTCCTTGGAAGCAGCCACCGATGCAGCGGTATGGCGAGCAGAATGAGCTCTTATCCCTCTGGGAGGCTCCATGCCCGCCAACCTATAGCAGAGCTCTATGCAGGAGGTGGCCCACCTGCCTATCGTCCACTTGGCTGCAGGTCTGCCAGGTGCGGCTTCAGCGTAGGTGACAAACAGCTGGTGAACCTCTCCCCGAACTTCAGCCGTCCGCTCCTTATAGTAAGCGAGCGCTCTTCTAGGGTCCAAAGTATGGAGCCTCTATTCGGCATCCGAGGTGTGATTGGGGTAGAACACCGGCAGAGTCAACACCTGGTTAAGGTGAAACTCCGACACCACCTTCGGAAGGAATTTTGGGTGGGGCGCAGGACAACCTTGTCCCTGTGGAAGACCAGATAGGGAGACTCGATGGAAAGCGCCTGGAGCTCTCCCATCCTTCTGGCTGACGTGATAGCCACCAAGAAGGCGGTCTTCCACGACAGGTGAGAGATATCGCACCTGTGCATTGGTTCGAATGGCTTGCCCATGAGCTTGGCCAATACCAGCAGTAGATCCCACGGAGGTGGAGGTTCTCACACTGGAGGCGTATATGTGATCTAAGCCTTTGAAAAATGCCAGACCACCTTCTCCTGTGCCACCACCCGTGCTCTGTAAGCAGAGATGGCTGCCAGCTGCACCTTAACATAGAAACATAGAATTTGACGGCAGATAAGGACCGCTTGGCCCACCTAGTCTGCCCATTTCCCTACCTACTGGATAAGCTGCAGATCCTAGTTAACCAGCAGCCTACTTCTTCCTACCCCAACCCCCTAGAATGGCCTTATGACTGTCCCACGCATGCTTGAATTCCACCGTTTTTGACTCCACAACCCCCTCCGGAAGGCCGTTCCATGCATCCACAACCCTCTCTGTGAAAAAATATTTCCTTAAATTACCTCTGAGCCAACCCCCTATCTTCAAATTGTGCCCCCTTGTTCTTGCACACCTCTTTTTTTGAAAGATGCTACCCTCTTGGACTTTGTTGATTCCCTTGAGGTACTTGAAAGTTTCTATCATGTCCCCTCTCCTCCTTTCCTCGAGGCTATACATATTAAGCTCCTTTAGTCTCTCTTCATGTGTCTTCCGGTGCAGACCCTGCACCATTTTAGTTGCCCTCCTGTGGACAGCTTCCATCCTGTCTATGTCTTTGCAGAGACTGGGTCTCCAAAACTGCATGCAGTACTCCAGATGGGGTCTGACCAGCTGTCTGTACAGAGGGATAATAACTTCCTGTTTTCTACTGGTGATGCCTCTCCCTATGCATCCCAGTATCCCCCCAGCCCTCCTTGCTGCCCTCTCACATTGCTTGCCCACCTTTAGGTCATCTGATATGACTACCCCAGGTCCCTTTCCATTTTTGTTGTTGTTAGTATTTCACCCCCATTTACACTCTTCCCTGGTTTTTGTTTCCAGGTGCATTACCTTGCACTTTTAGCACTGAATCTAAGCTGCCAACATTTGACCATTCCTCTAACCTTGACAAGTCCCTTCTCATCCTTTCCACCCCACCTGTGCATCAACTCTGTTGCAGATCTTTGTGTCATCTGCAAAGAGACATATTTTCCTTCCAGTCCTCTGCAATGTCGCTATAAAGACATTGAAGAGGACCGGTCCTAATACTGAACTCTCTGTACCCCACTAGTAACCCCTTTCTTCAGAGTGGACTCCATTTACTATTACTCTCTGTGTCCTATTCTCCAGCCAATTCTTTACCCAGGCTGTCATCTTGGGACCCATTCCCAGGCTGGCTAACTTGTATATTAATCTTTTGTGTGGGACTGTGTCAAATGCCTTGCTAAAGTCTAGGTAGGCCATGTCCACAGCCCCTCCCTGATCTACTACTTTGGTCACCCAGTCAAAGAAATCTATCAGATTTGTCTGGCATGACCTTCCCGCTGGGAATCCATGCTGCCTTGGGTCCTGTGCCCCTCTAGCCTCTAGATACTAGACAATTCTTTCCTTCAGAAGTGATTTCATCATTTTCCCTATCACTGAGGTTAAACTAACAGGTCTGTAGTTTCCTGCTTCTGCCTTGCTCCCACTATTGTGAAGAGGAATCACATCTGCCCTCCTCCAGTCCTCAGGTACCACCCCATCCTCCCATGATCTGTTAAAGAGGGTAGTCAGTGGTGTCACTAGCTCTACCCTTAGTTCTTTTAGAATTCTGGGATGAATCCCATCAGGCCCCATTGCTTTGTCCACCTTCAGTTTAAGAGTTCTTTCAGAAAGTACAGTTACGTAAGAACTTACGTAACAGTAGATCTTCGAGAACAGCTCTTGCAGCAGGTTACACCATTAGGACTGAAGCGGCGGGTGTCAGGACCCCACGGAAAAAATTCTAGCTAGCTATCTTCAGGCGGGGAACACATGACGTCCCGCCTCCGGCGTCAGGCATAGCTACATAAGGAAGCGGTCCCTGGATTCTCGAGTTCTCCGCGCAGAGCTGACGCTGAAATGGGAGACCGAGGATCCACCGTCAGAAGACAAATGGGAAAAATCCTGTTAAAGGCTTAAGACATGCCTCCTCCAAGGGGAAGGGTGGGCGGAAGGTACCTGCAGAGGCTGTTCTCGAAGATCTACTGTTACCGTGGGATGTACGTAACTGTACAATCTTACTTAGAGACACAGCTCTTTCAACAGAGATACGTAATAGGACCGATTCCCAAGCAGTAGCGCTTGCAAACACTCTGGGAGGAGAAATAAGAAAGAATGTTCCAGGTCCTGAATCTAGGACAGGAGACCCTGTAAGCACTGCCAGGCCAAAGCCTGCTCTTCTGCGGAAGCGATGTCCAGGCTATAATGCCTGATAAAGGTATGAACAGAGCTCCAAGTGGCTGCAGCACAAATGGCAGAGGTGGAGACGTTTGGAAGTGCTGCAAAGGATGTGGCCACACCCCTAGTGGAATGGCCCTGGACTGCTCCTGGAAGGGGCTTTCATTTGATATCATAACAGTAAGAGATGCACTGGACAAGCCAGCGAGACAGGGACTGTCTGGATACTGGTTGGCCCATCATCCTTTTGGTAAAGGAGACGAAAAGTTGCTCCGAAGTACAAAGCTGCTTAGTTCTGCTCAGGTAGTACCTTAAGCTGCGATGAACATCCGGGGTGTGAAGCAGCGCCTCTCCTCTGTTAGAGTAATTAGGGAAGTAGACCGGCAGGTCAATATCCTGATTGAGAGTGAGCGTGGAAACCACCTTAGGCAAGAATTTAGGATTTGTCCTCAGGGATACTCTGTCCCGGTGGAAAATTAAATAAGGCTCTTTGCACATGAGAGCCTGAAGCTCAGAAACTCTTCTCGCTGACGTAACTGCAACCAAAAACAACGTTTTCCACTACAGAAAACGCAGCTCGCAATCTGCGGCAGGTTCAAAGGGGGGAAGCGTGAGTTGCTCCAGGACAAAGAGCAAGTCCCAAGGAGGCACTGGGTCCTTAATGGGCGGCCTAAGGTGTAACACCCCTCTTAAGAATTCTCGATTGTGCATCTAATTGTGCCACTGTGCGCTGTCCCACGGGTGATAAGCTGAAATGGCACAGAGGTGCCACTAATAGAGGAGTAGGCGAGACCCGAGCGGAAAGGGAGAGCAGGTACTCTAACACCGCTTTCACCGGGACAACCTAAAGGGAAAGGCTGCGTGCTGCGACCACAGACAAAAGCAGTGCCATTTCATGGCGTCGTGCTTATCGCGTTGCCGGCTTTCTGGCTGCAGAAAGGACTTCTGCAACCTCTTGCGAGACCCCGTGTCGCAAGATGGCTATGTCTCTAGGAGCCATGCATGCAGGTTCAGTGAGCGTAAGTCCAGGTGGACCAGTGAACCCTTCTCCTGAGACAAGAGGTGGGAGCTGAATGACAACGGGAGCAGAGGTTCCCGGGACAGCTGAATAAGCAAAGGGAACCAGATCTGCCTGGGCCAGAAAGGGGCCACCAGGATCATTGTTGCATGCTCCCTGCGTAGTTTGAGAAGAACTCTCTGGATCAACGGGAAGGGAGGGAAAGCGTAGAGGAATCTGTCCGCCCAGGAGACGGACAACGCGTCTCGCCAGAAAACACCAGGCCCTGGATCTAGCAAGCAAAAATTGGGCAGTTTTGCATTAGATGGGGAAGCGAACAAGTCCAATTCTGGAGTTCCCCATCGAAGAAACAGATCCTCTGCTACCTCCTGGAGAAGTTCCCAGTCGTGGACTCTGGCCTGGGAGCGACTCAGGCCATCTGCAATTGTGTTGTCCATACCGGGAACATGTACTGTGATCAGGTTTGCACCGTGTCGGATTACCCAATCCCACACCCTCATGGCCTCCCTGCAAAGGGGGTAAGAGTGTGCGCCTCCTTGTTTGTTGAGGTAATACATCACCGCCGTGTTGTCTGTCTGAAGCAGGAGAGTACTCGGCGGGATCTCTGACTGAAAAGCCTGCAGGGCATAAAGGACTGCCCTCATCTCTAGGACGTTGATATGGAGGTGGGCCTCCAGAGGGGTCCACGTACCCTGGGACTTCACCCCATCCAGGTGTGCTCCCACCCTAGACCTGGGCGTCTGTGGTGAGGATTACCTCGGGGGCGCAGCTATGAGCAGGCGCCCATAGAGAGTGTCCCTGGGTCTAGCCACCACTGCCAGTCTCGAATCGTGGTATTCGTGATTCTGACCGGATGCTGCATGTGGTCTTGCCTTTGGTCCCATTGCACCTGAGCATCCACTGAGTTACCCGCATGTGAGTCTTGCGAAGGGACAGTAGGAATGGCCGCAGCCATGTGTCCGGCAAGCGAAGGACCGACCTGGCTGGGGCGGTCTTGTTCGAGCAGCTCCTGATGAGGGATCTGATGCGCTCCGCTCTGTCGTCTGGAAGAAATGCTCTTCCCTGAGCGGTGTCAGTACTGCGCCTATGAACTGCAGTTTCTGCGACGGTACCAAGAGGGACTTCTCGTGGTTGATTAGGATACCCAGAGATCGAAACAGGTCCTGGGTGCTCTGGATCACCCATAACAATGCCTCTCTGGAGGCGGCCATGAGAATCCAATCGTCCAGGTACGGGAACACATAATGGCCCTGTCTCCTTTGAGATGCTGCCACGACTGCCATGCATTTGGTAAAGACCCTGGGTGCCGATGACAGCCCGAATGGAAGGGCTTGGAACTGAAGATGATGGCCGAGAAACTCGAAGCGCAGGAACCTCTTGTGCGCCTGAGCTATAGGGATGTGCAGGTGAGCGTCCTGCATATCTAGAGACGCTAAAAAAGCATCCTGCTTCAGCATGGGAATAAGACCCGGAAGAGTTACCATGCGGAATCTTTTGTAGCCGACCAACAAATTGAGGTCGCTGAGGTCCAGAATCGGACGGAGGTCCCCTGTCTTCTTTGGAACCAGGAAGAAGTGGGAATAGTATCTGTGTCCTCTCTGGGACGTACTCTATCGCTCCCTTTTGTAGGAGCGCGAGTACTTCTTGTCTGATCAATGACTTGTGCTGACCCAGGTACCGGAGAGCAGCGAAGGCCTCGAGGTGGCTTTTCATGAATTCTATAAAGTGGCCTCTTCCGACCAGCTGTAGAACCCACCTGTCGGTGGTTATAGTCTGCCATCCCGGCGGGAATTGTAATCGACCCCGACCATGACGTCCCGTTGATCCTTAGGGCATGCGCCGGAAGGAGTCAGGCTGTGGCGGCTGAGGGTCCCGCTTGGCTGGACCGGCTTAGGAGTGCGCTGGCTTGACCTGCAGGTTGTTTCCCTGGGCTATGCAAAAACCGGAGCCCTTCTGTTGTGGAACGGGGCGGGACTGTTGTCTCTGCGTCCGTCCATGAAATCGGCTTTGGTTCCTACGAAAGGAACTAAGCTTGGGTCGGTACATGGCCTGAACCGACCTCACCGCCTTCCCAGCCTCTTGGAGTTTGGTAATTATCTTCTCTGAGGGTTTACCAAACAAAACCTCTCCCTCGAATGGGGCGTCCATGATATTTTTCTGGACGTCCGGGGTAAACTCCCGAGAACCACAGAGCCAAGAGTCTCTGAGGCATACTTCCTGAAGCTGCTGCTCGGGCGAGGAGTCCGCCTGAGTCGTCATGCGGCTCGTAGCACCTGGGTTCCCACGTCCGAACCCATGTGAGGAGCTGCAACATCTCCTCCTTCTGCTCACCTTCGGCAATTTCTCAGCGCATCCAGACCACCCTGCTCCTACAGTGCATTTTGGAACTGCACCATGTGGGTCAAATAATTCAGGGATCTGATGGCGCGAGGTAAGCGGAAGCATACGTGCGCTTACCCATGGAGTCCAGCTGCTTGGACTCTGGGTCTGGTGGCAGGTGCTCAGATGTTGCAGTCTCTGGGACCCGGTCATGAGAGGCTGTTATGACCAGAGAGTCGGCCTGAGGATGTTGGGTCCAGTACTGGTCTTCTCTTGGAGCCTTGTACAAGCGTCAGCTTTCTTGGCATCGCCGGGCGAATGTGGACACTTTCCACGCTGCCTGGTGACGCCCACGCAAGGTGTTCACAAGGGTGGTACCCACCACAGGCTTGAGGTCCTTCTGCCGAAGATACTTCGCAAGGCGCAGCCTTTTGGGGTCTAACTCTTCCGCATCCCATCCCATGTTCCCTTGGATGTGTCTCATGATATCCGAGAATGGAGGGTCATCCGGAGGAGACTTTGGCAGCTCACGTGGGTCCGGAGAAGGGATGGAGAGGGGAGATGGGGATCTGGATGTTGAAAATTCTGATCCCGTGTCCTCCGTCGAAGGCAAACGGCGGCGTCTTCTGGGTCTCTTGGGACTGGGTGACCTAGAAGAGGATCTGGATGGAGGTCTCCTTTTATCTAGTCTCCCCCTTGGAGGGGTCCTGGGCTCCAGGGGAGGAGGTAACTGGCCTGCAGACCAAGACGGGGGCGCAGGAACCGGAGGAGCAACCGGTGTAGGAGGAGGAGGGGAAGGAAGCGGAGGTGGAGTGGGGACCATGTCCTTTTTGATGGTATCCCACCAGTAAGTGAAAAGCTCCTTCACCTCTGAAAAAGAAAGGCCAGACGAAGGCCCGGGCGCCGGTCGTCAGGTCCCGGCGTCAGCTCCACAGGGGGCTCGGGTTGTGGCGAGGGTTCCCTGGGAGTCTCAACAGGACCGGGGTCGCCCGTCTGGTCCTCGGGCTGAGTTAACTCCTCCTCAGTGATGGTCTCCTGACCGGCGCCGGGTCGGGCGTCGGGTCTCTTTTCAAGTTGGAGGCGGGCGCGGTCCCCTACCGGCGTCGGTGATGAGTTGGCCTGGCGGCGACGGTCTTCTGGCGGGCTGACGGCTCTGGGGACCTGTGGCGAAGGCCAACGCCGACGTACCCGGGCCGGGTCCTGTGGCCTCTAAGTGAGGTGGAGCTCTTGGTTTTCCGGTGAAGAGGAGGAGGCAAGGAAGCAGACCTGACGTCGGGTTCAGAATGGTGGGAACCCGACTTGTGGTGATGATGGCGATCCCCGACTAGCAGGGCCTTGGAGGGCGAGGAAGGCCTGGGAGTCTTGGCCTGAGAAGAGGATGAAGATTTTCTCACTGCAGCGGGGAGGCTGAGAGCTGGCCCGGAAGGAGAGCGGTCAGACCTGGAGCCAGAGCTCTGCGCGAATCGGAGGCCCTAGGCAGGGGACCTGGAAGGGCCTTCTCCCTGTGCTTCTCAGCATGCTTAGGCCTTCTGCAAGAATCCCCCTTGGAAGCCATGGTCTTGAGTTGCTCCTCTAGCAGGAATGCCTGTAGGGCCTTCTGGCGACGGATCCGGGTTCTGCTGTTCAGACCCTGGCAAAAGAAGCAGGACCGGGTGTCGTGGTCTGGGCCTAGGCACCGGACACAGGCAGAGTGCGGATCCTTGAATGGGATCTGCTTCCCACAGGCGCACTTCGAGGAGTGACCGGAGGTCGGAGAGGACATCAGAGAAAAAACTGAACTCTGAGAACGAATTTCCCGTAGGAAAACACTTTACCACGCGTCGTAGCTAGAAACCAGGCAGAGAATTGAGGACATGCAAGTCGGCGGGGAAAGAACTGGGGAATCTGGGCCGGACTGCCCCTTATGTACTACGCCTGGCGTCGGAGGCAGGACCGATGTCGGGGACGGTCCCCGCTGAAGATAGCTAGCTAGAATTTTTCCGTGGGGTCCTGACGCCTGCCGGCTTCAGTCCTAATGGTGTAACCTGCTGCAAGAGCTGTGTCTTGAAGTAAGATCCCTTTCTTCTGTAAATGGGCTGGTATCAACTTCTATATCCAGAGTGTTTCTACTGTTTGTTTTAGGTACCTCCCCCTCTTCATCTGTAAATACTGAGCAAAAATATTTGTTTAGTATCTCTGCCTTTTCACAGTCTCCCTCTGCCCACCTCCTCCCCTTTATTAAGCCTCACTATCCCTCCCTTGGTCTTTCTTTGCTCCCTGATGTACCTATAAAAGGTTTTATCCCCCTTCTTAACTGAGTTGGCTATCTTTTCCTCGGTTTAGGCCTTTGCTGTTCTTGTACCTTCCCAGCTTCCTTTGCTTTAACTGATACAGTTCTCTGTCCTGCTCCTTCTGTGATTCCTTGTACTTCCTGAATGTTCTTTTCTCTTGAACCTTCACTGCCACTTCCTTTGAGAACCATAGTGGTTTCTTACATAGTTTTGTTTATTTGCTTCACACAAAGGCTCGTTACCTCTGTGACTGCAGTTTTTATTATTCCCCATTTTTCTTCCACCCCTCCTTCCTGCCCATTAGCTAGTGCATTCCTTAGGCACTCACCCATTTTGGCAAAGTCAGCCCTCCTTAAGTCCAGTACTTTTGCCTTTGTTAAGAGTCGCTGACCGAAGCCCTTGCTGAGAAAGGGACCACAGGTAGTCCGGAATGCTTGCCAAGGAACAGGAGGAAGGGTCCGGGCCCTTGCCCTGACACCAAACGGAGAATCTCTTCCATCTGAAGGCGTAGCATTTTCTGGTCGACTCTTGAGGACACCTCAACAACGTTGAGGACCTCGTCGGAAAGACCCAAGGCCTGGAACTCTAGCTGCTCAGGAACCAGGCCATCAGGTGCAGGGATTGAAGGTCAGATGGAATACCGCCCCTGACTGGCTGAGATCAGGTCCGGGTGGGCTGGAAGCCGCCTCGGAAGCCTGGAGCTGAGACTGAGAGATATGGATACCAGAATTGGCGGGGCCAGTCTGGGGCTACCAGAATCACCTCGCCTTGCCCTCCTGCATTGAGAAGCACCTTGTGGATCAATGGAAATGGGGAGGCATAGGAAGGGCCGGGTCCACAGCCTCGAGAAGGCATCCCCCTGCAGCGAGCCCTGCTGAGGGGGGCGGGCATGAAACAGTCTCAACTTCGCATTCTCCCTGGAGGCAAACAGGTCCACCTGAGGCATGCCCAGTGGGAGAACAGATCTTGTACTACCTCCGGCAGGAGAGACCACTCGTGGGACGCAGCCCCTATCCGGCTTAGGGCATTGGCCAGAATGTTGGAGGCTCCTGCCACATGGATGGCAAGGAGATCCGCCTCCAGGCTGTGCACGAGTGACCAAATGGGGAGAGCTTCCCTGCACAGAGGCATGGAGCGCGTCCTGCCCTGGCGGTTTAGGTAGTACATGGTCGTGGTATTGTCCATCTGGACCTGAACCACTTGACCCCGTAAAAACGGAGGGAAGGCGGTGAGGGCTAAACTAACCGCTTGAAGCTCCAGCAGGTTGATGTGGCGTCGGGACTCTCAAGGGGACCAGAGGCCGTGCGCTCTGTGCTCTCCCAGATGGGCACCCCAACCCATCAGAGAGGCATCGGTCGATAGAGAGACCGTCGGCTCGGGGTGGACAAACGGGATGCCCTCCTGCAGATGTGCTGGAACGGTCCACCACTGGAGAGCGTTCCACATCCCTTGGGTCACTGTCACTAGTTGATCCAGGGGATTGAAGTGCTGTGACCATTGGCTGGCCAGCCCCCATTGAAGGGGATGCATGTACCAATGGGCCACAACGGACCACGCTGGTGCAGGCCGCCATGAGGCCCAGGAGGTGCAGGAAGTCCCGGAAAGGCGAATTGACCAACCTGAAATGACTGGGCAAAGGAGGAAAGAACCTCGGCCCTGTCCGCTGGGAGCATGCTCTGGCTCGTAGAGAGTCAAGCTCTGCCCCGATGAATTTTATCACCTGCTTTGGCATGAGTTCCGACTTTGCCTCGTTGATGAGGAGGCCAACCTGAGAGCAAACCTGGAGGCCAAATCTGGATTGCGCTCCACCTCCATTCTGGAGGAGGCTGCAATCAACAAGTTACGTCTAGGTGAGGGTATACCCGGACCCTTGACACCGCGAGGAATGCTGTCACCACTGCCATGCATTTGTGAAGACCCTGGGAGCTAGGGAAGAGGGCATGGCCGGAACTCGTGGGGGATCTCTCTGCCCTGGCGGAGGAGTCTCTGGTGGGATGGACGGATTGGGAAGTGAAAGAATGCGTCCTGGAGGTCCAGAGAACAGAACCACATGCCTCGTTCCAAGGATGGGATTATGTGAGCCAGAGTGACCATCCTGAAGGTCTGAGACCTTAGGAACCCGTTTAGGTCATGCAGGTCTAGAATGGGGTGCCAGCCCCCCGTCCATTTCAGGACCAGGAAGTACCTGGACACAAACCCCGGGTCTGGTGGAGGATCCGCCACCTTCCTGATCACCTCTTTTTCGAGAAGCAGGGCGATGTCGGCTCGGTGAGCGACAGGGGCTGACTGAACCTAAGTAGTCCCCTAGGTGGCGCTTGGAAAGGGCCCTTTCCTACCACCTCAACACCCAGCGGTCCATGTGATAGCGGACCAGGCGGAAAAGAGTGGCAGGCCCCCTCCCCCTAGGGGGAACCCAGGGGGGAATGACAAGGCTGGGGGCGACACCCCTCAACCCGTCACTGGGCAGGCTTGGAGGAGGGACTGGCTGATGGACCTCCTGGGCCTTTTCCTCCCTGCTTCCTGTTAGAGGAAGCCGCAGGCTTGGCTTTGGGGTGCCAAGCGTGAGCCTGCTGGCCCTGATGCTGGTGCTGTTGGGTCGGACATGCCTCAGGCGCAGAAAGCGTAAAGGACTTATGTTGTTGGCGGCCCTTGTCCTTCTGGGTGAAGGTGACCGGAGGTCAGAATAGCATTGGACTTTTGATCCACTGAGGTGACCTTCCACTCCAGGGCCGAACAGGTCAGTCTCCAGGAAGGGGACATCCGCCAGTTTATGCTGGGTATCCGTGAAGTGGATATCCTCAGTCATGCTCTGTGGTGCATATTTTCACGGCCGCAACTGATCTGGCACAGGAGCTCCAATGTCCAGAGCCATTTGGAGCTGTTTTGCCACTGCCCTTCCCTGGTCCTGTTACCTGCCTTGACCGTGGTCTGCAGGTCGGCCGGAGATGAGGATCACCTCATCCAGAGAGCCCATGAGGCGTGGGAGAGTGTGCCATCAGCATGGCCCAGGCTGGCCTGGGCAGGCCAAGGGAGGAGACAGCGTACACCTTGCGCCCGGCATAGTCCAGCTTTTTGGACTCCTTGTGGGAGGCTTATCCACATCGCGTCTCGGACGCGATGTCGGTGTCAACCCCTCCGCAGAGGGGTGTTCCAAAACTAGACAAAGAGCCAGTAGGGACCGTGATACTTCCAGGCTACTCTAGCCACATCCTGGCCCGGCGCGGACAGGAAGCCAACCGCTGCCAAAGCTCCAAGGCTGGGCCAACAATGGCTTCAGCCACCAGAAAGGCCTCCGTGGATGAATCCCCGGGTCCAGTATCTCGTCCAGGAGATGCCAGCCCGCTTGGATACAGGCTCGTAGCTGCATCCCGGTGGACTCGAGATGAGCGGAGGAGACCCATAAAAGGACGATGGGCTCTCGTCCGCCGACTGCCCCGGAGGACTCCAGGTCAAGGGGCACTGAAACAAGGGAGGTTGTCGGGACTCCATGAAAGAGCTGCCTGGGGCCTGAGCCACCCTCCACCTGCCGAGGGCGGTCGGGGTAAGAGGTGACAGACAACCTGTGGGGCAGACCCTAACCCGACCAAGAGTCCTTGGTCAGTGCCCCCGATTTCAGTTGTGGAGGCGGAGGTTCCACCATAATCAGTGGGGCAGCTGGTTTCGGCCGAACAACTGGCCCAGGCTTGGGCACCTAGACTACAGTGAGGGGTTGTTTCGGCCGTTTGGGTGACAGCCACTTGATGGCTGGGAAAGGCGACGGCGTCTGCTTGTTCCCGGACAGAAGTAACTGCTGCCACATTAGGTCCTCGATGGCGTTAGCGCAATTGCGCGAAACCTCTCCTCTTCCGAGAAGGACGCAGCGAGGACGGCGGCGCCACGCTTACTTCGCATGCCCGGACCGAGACCGCCGATGTCGGAGGGATCGGCTGGACCGAGACGAGGTCCGAGACCGAGACCCTCGGTGTTTCCGAGGACAGGTCTGCGAAGGAGCGGGGGACACCCGTTCTTCCCTCAGCTCAGAAGCCTTGACCGGGGACTCCGGCACGGGAGGCACAGGCAAGTCCTTGGTCTCCACGGGGAACCGGGTGAAGAAGGCTGTCTGCTTCACCAGTCGACAGCCCGTCCGCCGGGTCGAGAAAATCTCGACGGCGTCAGCAGGTGTCTCGGCCGGGCTGACCTGATCGGGACACCATGAAGCTAGCGCCTTAGCTGCAACCGGGACTGGCGTAGGCGGTCGACTGTCCGCGAAGGACTCTCTCCCGCTTCCACGAAGCTGGACGGTGGGACTTACCTTTCGAGTTCTTTTTGGACCGAGAAGAATGTCCCGATGGCCCCTCTCCCTTCATGGAGAGGGATTGGCAAAGCTCCTTAAAAGAAGCTGTGTAGGAGGATCCCAGAGAGAGCGGGATAAATGCCTCGACCGAGGAAGATGAAGATGCAGCCTGGGCCGCCTCCTCCTCGAGGACGATCATCTGCTCGAGTTGCTCAGCCGAGCCAGCCACATGGACACCGCCCAACAGGCCTCCTTTGACTTCACCGGTGGCGCTTCTCGGGGGCACCAAGCTGTAACACGGGCAGCGGTCTTCCAGGACGCTATGGAAACGAACGGCATAACTCGCAGGCCATGATCGCAGGGGCGGTAGGCGACGCGTGGAGTACGGATCCGTCCTGGACATTTTCTGCCCACATGGCACCGCCAAACCGAGTCGATTTGTCCATCGCAGCCGCGCGAGGGAGTAATTGACCAAGTCTTGAAAACTTAAGAATTAGTTTTGGGCGAATCGAGAATTAGGATCTGAGTCTATGCTAGAGCGCGAGGGATCCTGAGCTTCCAAGCTGTAAGGAAGATCTGGCGTCATGGGGCGGAGCCAAGAGTTTTACCACCCAGGTGGGTGGGAGGAGCAAGCTTGAAGAGCTTCCGGCAAGATTCAAATCGGCAAGGAACCTGCCAGACAGTGTGGATGAACAACATATCCATGTCCCTAGAACCAAAATTACTGGTTCTTTATAAGTAAGTTATTGGTTACTGTTTTTAAACAATAACTATTTAAAAAGAAGTAAACTACCAGAGTTTGTTTCAAAAAGCTCTGGAAAACTTAACTAAAGGCTTGATTTCTGGCCGGTTACCCTGAACCGGGAGAAACTGAGAAAATAAAAATTCCTAAACTAGCTAGCGGTTTATTAACTAATACAGAAAATAAAGGCAGCAAATGAAAAATCTGAGAAAAATACTTATATTTTCGAAAGTAAATACTCAGGAATGGCTTGACGAGAAGTCTCCGAAGTGTCTTAGAACGCAGGCAGTTGATAAGGGCAGCATTTGAAAAGTGTCACGAGCCAATGATGGTTCCATCATTAGCATACCATTCTATCTCCAGGCAGTTCTACTTCAAAGGCAGACTGCAAGAGTCAGGAATATTAGAGAATTCCTGGGGTCAGAAACAACGCTTTCCACGACAGAAAGCGCAGCTTGCAACAGGTTGTAAGGGTGGAAGAGTGAGCCTCCCCAAAATAAACAAATCCCATGGCAGGACTGGGTCTCTAATGGGAGGTTTCAAATGAAGGATGCCTCGTAAGAAGGTGCGGGTGAGATCAGGTTGGGCAATATTTTTGCTCTCAATGGGTGCATGGTATACAGAAATGGTGGAAAAGGTGCACCTTGATACAGGAGTAGCCCAGACGGGAGTCTGAAAGGGAAAGGAGGTACTCCAGGATGAGATTTACTGGGCAGGTGAAGGGATCCAAATACCAGGCAGCAGCCCAAATGGAAAACCGCTTCCACTTCATGGAGTAAGTGTCTCTGGAGGAGGGATTCCTCACGGCCACCAGAGCATCCGCCACCCTAGAGGAAACCCCAAATCATGCAGTGGCCAAGTCTGAAGGAGCCACGCATGTAGATGAAGAGACCTGAGGTCCGGGTGAATCAGAGCGCCCTGGTCCTGAGAGCACAGGTCGACAGGTCGGAGCAAAGGGGCAGAGGAGGTTCCACTGCCAACTGATGCAACAATGGGAACCACATCGCTCGCCAGTAAGGGGCTATCAGAATCATGTCTGCCCCCTCTGACTGCAACTTGAGAAAAACTCTCTTCAGAAGCGAGATGGGAGAAAAGGCATACAGAAATATCCCTATCCAAGAGGGGGACAATGCATCTTGCCAGAAAACACCAGGCCCTGGATCTAGCGAGCAGCAACTGGGCAGTTTTGCATTGAGTGGGGACATAAAGAAGTCTAACTCGGGACTACCACACCTGCTGAAGAGATCCTCGACTATGGAGGATCGAAGCTCACACTCATGAATTTTCAACCTGGACAGACTTAGACTGTCTGACAGGACGTTTTGGATGCCTGGAACATGAACTGCTGTTAGAACCAGGTTGTGTTCTATGGCCCAATGCCAGACCCTCATGGCCCCCTTGCATAGGGGGTACAAATGAGTCCCCCTTGTTGGTTGAAATAACAGACTACCGACATGCTATCTGTCTGAATCAAGAGAGGACCCATAAGGAGACGAGTCTGAAAGGCAAGAAGGGTAAGGAGGATTGCATGCATATCTAGCACACTGATGTGGAGATGCTGTTCCTGCTGATACCAAGTCCCTTGGGTCTGCCAAGTGAGTGCCCAAGCCCAGACAGGATGCATCTGTTTTGAGAATCTGAGAGGGAGAGTCGCCTGGAAGGAGACCCCTCTGAGAAGGTGGGAGAGGTTCACCCACCAAGACAGTGTTTGCTGCACTGGGTTGGAAACTAGGTCTCCCTGTTCCAAATTGTCCGTGCGATGGTCCCACTGAACCCTCAGGGTCCACTGAGGCACCCTCATATACAGTCGGGCTAGCAGAACAGTGACAACGGCCGCCGTCATGTGTCCCAAGAGCCTGAGGAATGACCTGGCTGGGACTTGTCATGATGAGGACACCAGGCCGGCCTGTGCTCTCAGGTGTCCTACTCTATTTGGAGCCAGTAAGGCCTTCCCTTGAGCCGAGTCTAAGATTGCAATGATGAACTGCAGTCTTTTACTTGGCAAGAGGGAGAACTTGGGTAGGTTCAGGGTAATTCCCAGCATCGGAAACAAATTTAAGGTGATCTCCACTGTCCGGAGCAGCTGGCCTTTGGAGGGGGCTGTGAGAAGCCAATTGTCGAGCTAGGGAAAGACAAAGACCCTGTCTCCTGAGCGCCGTAGCCACTACTGCCAGGCACTTGGTGAAGACCCTAGGTGCCGAGGACAAGCCGAAGGGAAGGGCCCTGAACTGGTAGCCCTGGAAGCAAAAGTGTAGGAACCTTCTGTGAGGTCGGAAAACTTGGATGTGGAGGTAAGCATCCTGCATATCCAGGGAGCACAGCCAATCTCCATGATGAAGAAAAGAAAAATGAGAAGACCCTGAAGAGTAACCATCCTGAAGCGTTTGTATTCTACAAACACATTCAGACGGCCGAGATCCAAGACTGGTCTCAGATCGCCAGTCTTTGGGACCAGGAAGAAACGGGAATAGTAACCCTTTCCCCTTTGTTCTGCTGGAAGAGGCTCTATGGCTTTCTTGCTCAGTAGTGCCCGGATCTCCTCCTGGATAAGGGCAATGTGATCTGGACAACAGTGAGAGTGCAAGGGAGGGTTGCCCGGGGGTATCTCTTGGAACTCAAGAGTGTGCCCCCTTTCTACCAACTGAAGCACCCAGTGAGGTGATTCTGCGCCAACCGTCCAGGTAAACGGGGAAGCGATACCTAATGTTAGCAGCTAACACTGGATAAGGTTTGTAAATGGAGAAGTACGGCTCTCTCACTTAGCTAGCTCCCCACCAGTTACCTGCACATTGGCTGGGGACCACAGCTTAAGCCAATTTTAGGATGATGCACCCTATATAAAGGGAGCCATTTGAGGCAGATGCACTTTAGAGTAGAGACCCAGCTGATGGGTGGTCTACCTCGATGATGGTAGCTGGGCGACTTCACAGCAGGAACCTGAGATGAACAATACTGTTATCCTACCTTTTATACATAGATACATAGACAGTGTCGGCAGATAAGGCCTATGGCCCACCCAGTCTGCCCATTTGAGCTTGTAAGTTCAGTTTGTTTTCCTAGAAGTCTGTTGCCCTACCCCTGACCTCCAGAATTCCTTTATGTCTATCCCATGCATTCTTAAATCCGGTGATTGTTTCAGCCCCCACCACTTCCTTTGGTAGGGCGCCCACTTGTCCACCACCCGCTCTGTGAAGAAATTCTTTCATGTTTCCTCTGAATCGCCCTCTCCAACTTCATCCCATGCCCTCCTGGAACATCTTTTCGCTTAAAATAGTGTTCTCCTGCACCCTGTTCCTCCCTGTAAGATACTTGTATATGTCTATCATATCCCTCTCTCTCCTCTCCTCCAGGAGTACATGTTCAGTTCCTTCAACCTGTCTTCATAGGACTTGTGATGCAATCCATGCACCATCTTTGTGCCCTCCTCTGAACCTTCTCTACCCTGTCTATGTCCTCACGTAGGTATGGTCTCCAGAACTGTACACTGTACTCCAGGTGGGGCCTCACTAGTGTCTTGTATAGCGGAATTATGACCTCCCTTTTCCTGCTGGTGATGACCCTGCCTATACATCCCAGCATCCTATTTGCTTTACCTGCTGCCTTGTCACACTGTTTCCCTATCTTGAGGTCATCAGAGATGATAGCCCCAAGATCCCTTTCCTGCTTGGTGCATGCTATATCCTCACCCCCCAACTGATATATTGTGCCAGGGTTTTTGTGCCCCATATGCATTATCTTGCACTTCTTTGCATTGAATTTCAACTGCCAAACCCTGACCATTCTTCAAGTTTCTGCAGGTCGCCTCATTCTGTCTACACCCTCCGTGTGTCTACTCTGTTACAGAGCTTTGTGTCATCAGCGTAACAGTGAAATTCTGCCTTCTAGGTCCTGCTAATGTCACTGATGAAGATGTTGAATAGGACTGGTCCCAGCACTGATCCCTGTGGTACCCCACTGGTCACTCTTCCTCTGTGGAGTGACAGCCATTTACCACCACCCTCTGTGTCCTGCCACCCAGCCAGTTACCTACCCACCACACTACTGTCCTGCCCACACCCATATTCCTCAGTTTGTGTAATAGTCTTCTATGTGGCACAGTGTCAAAGGCCTTGCTGAAGTCCAGATAGGCCATGTCCACTGCCCTCCTGATCCACCTCCCTAGTCACCCAGTCAAAAATTCAACGAGGTTGGTCTGACATGACCTCCCCTGGTGAAACCATGCTGCCTTGGGTCCTGTAGTCCATTGACAACCAGATGTTCCACCAATCTCTCCTTCAGTAGTGCTTCCATGATCTTCCCCACTACCGAGGTGAGGCTGACTGGTCTGTAGTTCCTGCTTCCTCTTTGTTCCCACTTTGTATAAGGGGACTACATCTGCTGTCCTCCAGTCTTTGGGTACCTCCCTGTTTCCAGTGATCGGCTAAACAGGATAGCCAGAGTTCAGCCACCACCTCTCTTAGTTGTTTAAGGACCCTGGGGTGCACCCCATCTGGCCCCACTGCTTTATCAACTCTTATTTCTTCCAGTTCCTTCAGGACCCTTTCTCGTGTAAAGGGACTTGTGTCCATTTCTGCACCATTCTCACCGCACCATTCTCACCCATTGTACTCCCTTCAGACCCATTACCCTCCTCTTCCTCAGTAAAGACTGAGCAGAAATACCTGTTCAATATGTCAGCTTTACTGTTGTCATCCTCCACGCGGCCCCCATCCTCCCCCTTCAGTCTCACTATCCCTCCCTTTGTCTTTCTTTTTTCACTTATGTACCTGTAAAATGTTTTGTCCCCTCTACCCACTGATTTTGAAATATGCTCTTCTGTCTGAGCTTTGGCTTCCTTACTGACCTCCCTGCCTCCTCTTTGCTTCTCCTGGTACTCTCCCTATCCCTTCTGCCTGTGTCTTTTTGTATTGCCTGAATGCAATCTTTTTGGCTTTCACTTTCTTTGCTACCTCTTTGGAAAACCATAATGGTCTCCTCTTCCCTTTCCTCTTGCTAACTGCAATGCATAATTCTGTTGTTCTTGTAATCCCCATTTTAAATACTGCCCACTGTTCCTCAACCCCTGATTCCTGTCCCATTCCCCTTAATGCCTCTTTCAAGTATCTCCCATTTTCCCAAAGTCTGCCCCTAAAATCCAGGATACGTGTTTTGTGTGGTTTGGTTCTGCTCTTTCTGTGATTTCAAACCACAATGACTGGTGGTCACTGTTTCCCAGGTGCTCCCCACTGTTACCCCCATCACACTGTCCCTGTTTGTGAGCACAAGGTCCAGTATTGCCTTCTGCCGAGTTGGTTCCATGACCAGTTGCTTGAGGAAGGCACCTGAAGGAAGTCCAGGATAAATCTGCTCCTAGTTGATGCTGCTGCTGGATGCTCCAGTCCACGTCTGGAATACTGAAGTCTCCAACCAGTACTACCTCACCCTTGTCTGCCATCCTTTGGATGGCTAGCATCAACTCCTATCTGTTTCTTCCTCCTGGGCTGGTGGTCTATAGACCACACCTTATGGGATGGCTGTCCCCATTTTCCTTTCCAGCTTAACCCACAGTATCTCTCCCCATTTTGTTCCTCCTGGATCTCTGTGGCCCTTATGTCATTTTTCATACAGTGCCACTCCTCCTCCTTCCTGCCTGCTCTGTCTCTTCTGAATATGTTGTAGCCAAGTATGGCCATCTCCCAGTCGTGGTTATCATTACACCAGGTTTCAGTGATGGCCACAATGTCCAGGTCAGACTGCACCATGACAGCCTCAGATCTTCCATCTTGCTGCTAAGGCTCCTGGCATTTGCACACATGGCTTTCCATGATTTGACCTCCTAGACTGTTTCACTGTTCTCCAGTCCCTTCCTTGGTTGTCATTTATCCTAGTTCTCCTTGCTGTCTGCCCTTCTGCTGAATTTTGCCCCTTTTCTGCTTATCCACCTCTTGGGCACTAATCTCCATCTTTTGCACACTGCTTTGCAGAGATAGCCTCCTCTGGTTCACTGGTTCCACTGCTAGCTGTGGGGGTGAGCAAGTAGGTACCCTCCTTGCTGGCCTGCCACCCTTTGCTAGTTTAAATGCTTGTCAATGTAGCATTTAAACTTATCATTGAGTGCTTGGATTCCCCTCCAGGATGGATGCAGGCCGTCAGGCTTGAAGAAACCTCCATCTCTCCAGGTGGGTCCCCAGTCACCAATGAATCCAAACCCTTCCTCACAGCACCAGTTCTTCAACCATGAGTTAAAGTTCCTGGTGCATGCACTCCTATGCTCTCCCTTGCCTCTCACAGGTAGTACTTCTGAGAAAGTGACAGAAGTAGCTACTTGCTTGAGACCCCTCTCCAGTTTCCTAAACTCTTCCTGAACTTCCTTTGGCTCCCCATTTGCCAGGTCATTAGTACCTAGGTGGATAATGACATCCAGCTCACCCGCCCATCTTGCCTTCCCAGTGATCCCCAGGATCTTCCTTCCATCCCTCCATGCCGTGGCACCTGGTAGGCACCTCACCTCCCTGTCCTCCCCCTCCTGTGTTCCTAGCTGGATCCCTCTTATGATGGAGTCCCCCACCAGGATTCGCTTCCTCCTCCTCTGGGGTCCACTGCTTTCCCCGCTGAGGTCACCTCCTTGGCTAACCTCCACATCCTTTCCTTCCACTTCTCTGGGTACCTCTATTTGGTTGTCCTCATTTGCCAGCGTGGCATATGAGTTCTTGAGTGGAATAGGATCTGGGATGTGCCTCTGCCTGACCACTCTAACCCTCCCTGAGCCCACTGTCATCCAAGTGCTCCTCGTTCTTGGCATCCTTTGAGGCAGATGCATTGGACTGGGTGGTCCCTGGATAGGGGTGATGGTACTCCTGACCCAGTTTACTTCCGCTCCGAGTCTGGCTACCTCCTCCCGCAGTCCAGAGAGATGCATGCAGATAGGGCAGCACCTCAGTGTCCAGAAGGTCTGCCTGAATATGGCTGCCCCACAGCCACTGCATTGCACCACTCCCCACATTATACTGCAATTCCACTACCTGTCTGCTACTGAAGCTCTCCTAGTTCCCTTTTTATTAATTTACTGTTCTAAAAATCCTGCCACTGATCCTCAGATAATTTTTTTTTTTTTTTTTAAAGAAAAAGAAACCAATAAATAAATGAATCAAAACACTTGTCGTGCTGAGGGTGGGCTTCTTCCCCCTTATGCCCCTCCTACTTCACACACCCTTACTATACCCTGTGTTTAGCTCCTGTCAATCAGATTTAACAGGGCATATAATTAAGAGTTGGGGGCGTGAAGTAAAATTTGCAGCAATTAAAGACAGCACAGAATTACACCACCATGTTTTAAATTTTCAACAGCCCAAAACAATTATAAGTAAAGACAACAAAGAAAGTATAGTGTCACTAAAAGCCCACAATCTAAGTTTAAAAAAAATAGCAATTACCAGTTACTCTAAAGCACTGAATTGAATATGTTTCCTTCCTTCACCTTCTGGCTTCTTCTGAGAAAATAAACTCTACTTGCTACTTCAACTCTGACTAAGCCCCACCTCCAGTTATCACGTAGCTGAGGTCAGAGGCCAGACAATTAACACCCTTCACTCAACTACAGTGCAGTCAGACAAGCCAAGATAAAATTTGCAGCAATTAAAGACAGCACAGAATTACACCACCATGTTTTAAATTTTCAACAGCCCAAAAACAATTATAAGTAAAGACAACAAAGAAAGTATAGTGTCACTAAAAGCCCACAATCTAAGTTTAAAAGAAAAATAGCAATTACCAGTTACTCTAAAGCACTGAATTGAATATGTTTCCTTCCTTCCCCTTCTGAAATAAAATTAGTAAACTGCCAATACAGGCTGAAAAAATGTTTGTTACATTTAACCCTTTTGGGGGGGGTGAGGGTGTGCACTGACTTGTTTTTACTAAATGGAGAAGCGACCCCCCCAATCGCTTCCCCCAAAGCCTCTGCTAGGGCAAGGAGTCATGCTGAAGAAAACCTGGGATGGGCAGGGCGGCAGAAGAGGCCCAAGGGGCTCAGGTTCCTGTCACCTGGGAGGTGGCTTTACGTTTGAAGGCTCCTCTGGGCTGCTGTCCCCGGGACTGCTGATACTGGTTTCTCTGAAAAGGCTGACGCTGCTGGGGTGTAGGCTGAGACCAGCATAATGGGTGTACCGTCTTCAGGGCCTGGCCAGATTCCTGCAGGTGGGAGATAATGCTCTGGAAATCCTTGCCAAAGAGTACCGACCCCTTGAAAGGAGCACCAAGAATTTTGGCCTGCACATCCAGGACAAAGCCAGAAACCCTAAGCCAAGAATGGTGGCTAATACAAATGGCCATCCGGCCATGTCAGCAGTATCGTAGGATGCCCTAAGTACACGACTTGCAGCGTTGGACCCGGACTTCAGAAGCTGGGTCAACTGAGACATAGTGACATCATCTTGCAGGGTTTGCACCAATTCCTGAGCCTTGTCCCTCAGGGCATTCTGGTATTGTACCATGTGGGCGAGGAAGTTCAAGGACAGAACAGCCAAGGTGGCTGAGGCATAGACCTTGTTGCCCCAAAAATCCACCTGAAGAGACTCCTTGTCTGGAGGTTTGGTGCTAAGGTGTCTGGGTCTCTTAGTACAGTCATGAGCAGTGTTCATAACCAATGAGTTGGCCAAGGGGTGCGCCCCATATAATAGCTTGTCCCTAGGGGCGTGGTAAAGCCTGTCCACCTTCCTGGGCAAGGCCGGGGTGGAAGATGGGTGATTCCAGGTGGCCTTGTTGACATCCTCAAAGGAGTCAAAGAATGGGAGGTATGACCATGGGCACAGTGTCCTTACGGAAGAAGGTTGCCAGTCATCGGCGTTCTGGGTCTAGTTCCTCAGAGTCCCAGCCCATGAGGAACGGAATATGCCTCATGATGTCCAGGAAGGTTGGATCATCAGGAGGGGATCAGGAATCCTTAAGAGCAAGAATCCCCCCTCCCCTCCCCAAAGACAGATCACATTCTAGGACCGGCGTCGGTGGACGGTGATCCTTCTTATGCCGGTCCTTCTTGTCACTGGGAGTGGAAAGAAGAACCCAGACCGGTGAGGGTGAAGGTTCCCTTAGAGGTGGGGTAGGACGCCTTTTCTGAGGCTCCTTACTCTGTGTGAACTCCCACCAGGCTGTGAACAGGGCAATGTAGTCCAAGGGCAATGGGAGAGGAGGCGGCGCCGGTTGGGACGGTGTAAGGTCACCCAGCATTGGTTCCCGAGGCTTCTCAGGATCCGGCATCAGTCCCTGAGGGACTGAATGATGGCTCCTGAGGTGCAGAGCTAGCCAGCTTCTGTCTCGAAGGACCTGGCGTCTGTGTAGCAGGCGCTGGTTGCAGCTGTCCTGAAGGAGTGACTGGCGCTGACTTGAGGTTTAACGTACAACGGTGAAGGTGTCGCAAGGGTTGGTGCTGGTGTGTCCGGCGTCGGCTGAGAAGGGGGACTGACGCCAGTCAGGGAACACAGCCTGCACAGGAGTGGCCACATAGGGGAGGAAGCCCACGTCAGAGACAATGGTGTTGCCCTTGAGGGAGAGGCGAGCACATGCTCTGGGAGTTGCTTGGAAGCGGCAACGCTAAGACCAGAGAGGACAGACCCACTGTCCAAAGAGCCGGTCAAGACACCTGGCTGAAAACTCCAAGGAAAAGGGCCTGAGCTTCAGGACTAGGGGCGGCCGATCCGAGTCAGAGGAGCCTTGGCAGATGAGAGGAGGGTGGGAGGCGAAGATGCGGGCAGCCTGGAGGGACCAACCTCCCATGGGAGAAGATCCAGAAGTAGCCTCTGACTTGTACGGTAACCTGGAGTGGGAAGCCAACCGGGGCCAATCCATATGCGTGTCCTTGCCGATCGGCTTCTCTTTGTGGAAGAAGCAGAAGCCCTAAAGGCTGGGAAGGAAGAAGAGCTTTTGCCCTGGAGCTCCTTCTCCATCATCACCAACTTCTACTGCAGAAGGAAAGCCTGAAGGGTCTGTGAGTAGTGTCTCCATGTGGTCTGAATAAACTCCTGACAGTTCTGGCAGGCCTCAGTGTTGTGGTTAGCCCTTAGGAAGAGCGGGCATGAGGAGTGGCCGTCCACGTCGGGGATCTGCTTGATGCAGGCACACTTAGTTCTCCAGTCAGAAGACGCTACTGGAGAAGAAAACAGAGGAACATGAAGAAAATTAAAGATAAACCGCAAATTATGAAAATAAATTGCGGTCGAAATGTGATGAAAATGGGGGTCGACTAAAAGCAGACATCTGTGGAGGTCGAACTGCATGGGCTGATGGCGGGAAAAAGAACTGGGGGACCACCCGTTATACTATTTGGCGGACATCGGCATGCCGACGTTGGGGGCCCCCTGCTATATAATACTAGCTAGAAGTTTTCTGTGTGATCTTAGTGCCTGGCGGCTCAGTCCTAATGGTTACTGCCTGCTGCAAGAGCTCCCTTGAGGTAAGATCAGAAGCAGCAGACACTACATCTGACATCTGTGCATTCCTCTAGGGGAAGGGGGCAACCAATGTCTGTGGGCCACTGGTGGCCCAATGGAGCTAAACCGATTGTAAACCAGCTTACCCCTTAGATTCTCAGCTCGACAAAGTAATCCTAGGAGTCTTGGATAGTTTGCTGGCTAAAACCTTGTCATTCAATAGTATTGGCCAGTTTGTCTTAATGATGCACCCTATTTGGCCAGAGGTGATAGTGAACTGTGTAATGAAGTTAACAGAACAGTAATAATTATGTTTTATGTGTATTTACTGCTCTGTGTACATCAGTGGTTTAACCATGGAATTACTGATCTTCCAGAGATCAATCTTCACCATTCAATACCGGTGGGTTCAAGCTGGAGGCAGAGGACTCCGTGGAAGCATATAGCTTTAAAAATTTTGAGGAGAGGAGCAGACGGGGCAAAGCCACCCTTGAGTGTGACGTAGAACGCGGTGCTCGCAGGTTGGCTAATAACTGATGCCAACTCCCCAGCTTCCTCAGTTCAGCTTTTTTCGCCATCGCGGTCGCATCTCGTGGGAGCTGGAAGCTGAAACTTGCTGCATCAGTTCAGCTGCTGCCGTGTTTGACTCGACACCGTACATCGGTTTGTTCGATGCTCTCAGCTGGAGCCAGTAATATTTTCTTTTTTCTTTTCATAGTGTGCAACGTCAAGTACTTTTGTTTTGTGTTATTTTGTTCTTGCGGTCATGTCTGGTTCAGGGCCTAGTTCTAGTAATTCAAAGGTCGGGCATGCCCCAATGCAGCAGTGCCCTTGTAGCAAGCCTATCATTGTAATGGACCGCCATGACTGTTGTGTCACCTGCCTGGGTCTGTCTCACGACATGGATTCCTGCGCGGCCTGCTTTTTCATGGACTGCCGTGTCCTCGAAATCGGCGCATTAAAGGTGGGTCGGAAACCTCCTACCTTTGGAGGGCGGCGCCACTATCTGGACATCAAGGATCAGGTCTCTGTAAGCCCTTCCCCAGGGTCTCTCCCCAGTGCTATACATACTGAGGGAAAGCAGGCCTCTGCTGCTCCTAGTCTCGCTGAGGGGAGGACCACACAAGGGGTCGGTTAAACAGTCAGCCTCCTCGGGGGGAGGGGGTTCAGTTGAGCACCCCTCACAGTCCATCACCCTTCTCGGAGGCACAGATGCCCAAGGTGTCATGGTCGCAGCTATACACTGGCCCGAGCTTTTGGGGCCCTCTGTGCGGGTGAGCGAAGCGGTGCCATTGCTGGGTCCCCTTCCAACACCATTCACGGTGCCAGGAGAAGGAAGGTCTCTGGAGTAGCTTCCTTGAAGAACTCCTTGATCTCTTCCTCTACAGAGGACATTCAGGAGGATCCGGACTGGCTGGCTGGCTCCTCAGAGCCCTGTGACTCTCCTCCACCCAGTCTTAGGGAATCACTGTCCTTCCCAGAGCCGTCCTTGGAGCCACCTCCTCTATGTCCCCCTGGTGCTGCCTGTGGTGCCAGAGAAGTTTCTGGCACGGGGGGAGTCAGCACCAGACTGGACCTTGATGCTGGGGCAAAGTTCTGACATTGTTCACAGTGCTGGGGCTGCCTTGGTACCTCTGGTTCTAGGACCAAATCCCTGTCAGGTGAGGTGGGAGTGGATAAGTCGAGGTTGCTGCAGAGGCCCGTTTCCAAAGTGGCTGGGGTTCAGAGAAGTGCTGACCCGACCCTCTTCTCCTCGCTGGAACCATCAGATCCTGCAGTTGGTGGGGACAGGGGTCACCCGCAAGGGCCAGACCAGCTCCGATCGCCTCACCTGGGGGTTCCCCCTAAAGGCACCACCCTATCTGCCCGTCTGGTTGGGTGTTCATTGGTGGCCGAGCTGCACAACCCCCTCCTCTCGGAGGGGTCCCCTGCTCGCTCCCACAGCCCTAGCATAGGACCTACTCTGGCATGTCAGGGCTCTTCTTCCCCCTCCTCTCTCAGGCCTCTCTGGCCCTACAGGGCCCATGACCTGGGAACAGTTCAGGGCTTTGGTGGCTGCGTTCCCTAGATACCCGAGGGCACTGGATGTGGTCATCTTTAGACCTGAACCGCCAGCTTTGCCGATCCCTGAATCAAGCCCCTCTGCCTCTGTCTTCCTCCCCTGAGGAAGAGGACTCCTCCATCCGCCTGTCATCTGACGCTGATCTTACTAGTTATCAACAGTTCCTTTAGCAGATGCTAGAGAAGCTGCATAGTTCCCATTTTGTCAGCCGCAATCCGGCGGGTGTGATGTGAGCTTTCCTTGGGGAATACAGTGCTGACAATCTTGTTATCCATCCGTGACCACGACCCTTCATGGAAGCGTCGCACAGAGTCGAGCATCGTCCCTCTGTCCCTTCTCCAGCCCCGAGGGACTATCAGAGCAGGTACTGCACATTCCTGGGGTGTTCAGGTACTATGCCCCACCCCCTTTGGGAGTGGAGCTCCTGAACACCCCTTCTGGGCATCGTCACCTAAGGCACGACCACCCCCCGAAGTCCGACTTGGCTGAGTCGGACTGCTGGAGTAGAAGAGTTTTCTCGGCAGCGCGCTCTCTCCTGTGCATCTTGGCGCATCAGGTTGCGTATGCCAGGCACCTACGGATGATACTGGAACAACCCCTGGCATCTATGCCTGATTTGGAGGCTAGCAGGCAGCCCTTCAGCCTTTCTGCCCATGGGCTGGAGCTGGCAAGGCACCAATCAGTGGTGTCTTATGACACCAATGAGGTAGCTTCCAGGCTGGCAGGAACTGCAGTATGCATCAGGCGGAAGACGTGGCTTTGCCTTTCAAGGTCATCACCCCTGCCCCGGTGATGGGTGATCCTTTCCATTCGAGGTGGCCCACTTTTTCTCCTGCAGGGTGAGGCACGAGTTAGAAGAATGCCTTCCATCTCCCAGGCACTGGGAGTCCCCGCCTCACTCTGACCAGTCTCGGGCCTAGCTAGGCCCGTAAAGGGCCCCCTCCTTACCCACAGGGAGGTGCCAGCACCACCTACGTGGTACCTGGTACTCACCCACCAGTAACAAATGGTGAAGATTGATCTCTGTAAGATATGAAAATTATGTACTTGCCGTAATTCTTGATCTTCCAAGATATTCTCACCATACAGTACTACTTCCAACCCACCTTCCCCTCATGGCCAGACCTCTGGGCAGTGCCTCCTTCCCACTGGTCTTCCCCCTTCTCCGCAGTCATTCTTGCTGGCACCTCTTAAGCACCCTGAGTCCTTCTCCAGGAAGGCCTTATTGTTTGCTTCTAGGGATAAGGTGAGCAGGGATGCATTGCCTTCTCTAGTGTAGATCCCCAGGGCTCGAGTTGCCTATGAAGCATAGGACTCCTACCATCCTCTTGGTTAGTAACATGTGGCTGTTTTTCCCCCAGCGTCTCAGATTTGAATCAGCATTCTGCTGTTACCATCGCGCCAGCTTTCTAAGTGCGCCTTGTTACGGGCAACTCTCAAAGGCTTGCCTCTTGGCTGGCCTCGAGTTCCTCTTCTCTGACTTCTCGAACCCTAGAGCCTTCATATCTTTACTACTTCTGGCAGTGTCTTCTAGGGCCCTTTCCTCCATTATTCCTCCTCCTTTGGTATCCCAGGTACCCTGGGTTATCGATATGGGCAAAGTCTCCATGGAGCTCCCTCATCCAGAGATGCTCTACTCTCACATAATATTTGGGCTCAGACTTCTCTCTTACCCCCACACTTTTACATTGGTGGCGGGGTTTTCATGGGATACACCCTTCTAAGACGGCGTACTTGTTACCTGCTAGACTAGGTGCACCTCCATGTCCATGGGGACTCTGCCCCAAAGGTGATCTCACCCCTCAGAGGAACACTCCTCGGTGGAATTTCTTCCCCAGTTTCTGGCAGAGTCTTTGCCACAAAAAAACAGGAAGGTGAAGAAACAGAGAACACGTGTTCTACTTCTCCCTGGCAGACAGCCAACTCCATCTCTTATAACTCCCTATTAGCACCCTGTCCGAAGAGGGGCTCCTGGGACAGTTCTGCTATCTGCCACTCCTTAAGACCAAATTTCTGTTCTACGCTCTGTAAGCAGACCATGGCTTCCCATCTACATTCTATAGGAAAGTGCCTCTGCCTGCCCTAACAAGGATGCTGCATGCTCATCCTTGGTTGGGGTTACAAAACTCAGTTCCTCTCTCTCTGCCTGCCCAGTGATTTGGATCATCCCTGCTCAGAACCAGCCTAGAGTCCTTGCCTCTCCTTTCTGTGGCTGGACAGTTTTTAGTTTATATCCTTTCCTTTTACTGTCCCTTGGACCCCTGCCCCATCCTTTCCCTTTCTTCTGTTTTTCCCTTTCTGGCGAGCAGAACTGAGGAGTCCGCATCAATTACTGGCCAACCCACGAGTACCACGTTCTACGTCATGCTTGAGGGTGGTGCTGCCCCGACATTGGCTCCCCATCTCATGATTTTTAAAGCCATACGCTCCCACACCTCCAGCTTGAGCCCACCAGTAATGAATGCCGAAGATATCTTGGAAGATCAAGAATTACGGTGAGCACGTAATTTTCATTTTTTTTGTCTCACTTGTTCAAATCTCTTCACAACCACTGACTACCGAGTCTTAATTGTAAACAGAACACACACCTGGTAGTTCTGTGCTCATCAGGTTTCTAGTATAAAAGAGAATGCCTAGCCCACTCCTAATGAACAATACAGTCAAAGCACTGGTGTTTCTTGTGGCTTAGTGATTTTACTGCAGCACTGTGTTTTGCCACAATAAATAGCTCTGAATCTGCAATTCCAGTATCCTGTGGATTATGTTTAAACAGATGACTATGCTGTCGTCGAGTGCCTAGCTATTTTTCTAGACTCTTTTTACTTAAAAGAGGAGCTAGCAACTTTTGCCCAGCAATAAGGTCCACCACTGCTGAGCACGCTTATTTTGTTTGGTTTCCATCTTGATGGGTTGAGGTCCTGAGGCCCATGGACTGTAGGTGAACTAGGTAGTCCAGGATTGAAGCTAGACTCACCCACAATGGATTGGGCTGTCTAAAGGAACACCAAATAGAAAATGGTTTTCACTATGAGGTGTATGTTTTCCTGCTGCTTGTTTCCTGTAAACCCTGAGCACTTTCATAAGATTTTGAGAAAGATTTAGTCCAGAGCACTCTAACTTTCAAGTAACATGCTCTGCGACACACAGTCCTCTGATCTGGGAATGTTGTCTTGGCATGAGACAATGTCAGACTGTATCGCAAGGGAAGGCTGATAGGATGTCTGATGGGAGAGTGGACAGGAGCAGGGAGTATCAAATCTACCCACCCCAATCTGAAGCTACGAGAATCATTGTTGTGGACTCCCTTCCTCAGTTTTAGCACTATTCTCAGCAAAGAGGGAAAGGTGGGAAGGCATAAAGAAAAGAACAGTTACATAAAAACTTACCACAACAGTAGATCTTCAAGGTAATCTCATTAGGTCACACCTATGGAACTTAGCCATCAGGCACTAGGATCCCACAGAAGCTTTTTTTAATAGCAGTCTAACACAGGCCGCCTCTGCCGACGTCACTCACCATATTAAGATGTAGGTGGTCCTACTCCCCTCCTCAGCTCCCTGCCGGGAGACCATCCTCGCCAACTACTCCTGGGAAACCAAGGGGAGAGAGAGAGAGTGCCTAGCCCTGGTCAAGGCTGGGGCACAAGCAATCCAGTGTGGAAACAGAGGATAACACCAAAGGGGGATGTAGGGAGGGACAGCATCATCTGATGAGATTCCCTCGAAGATCTACTGTTACGGTAAGTTCTTATGTTACTGTTCTATCTTATTCGGGGTTATCTCTCATCAGGTCACACCTATGGAATGAGTGCCAAGCAGTTCTGACAGCTAAAACAAGAGGGTAGCAGGAGGCTCGATAACTTAAGAAAGGAGGCCCTGAAGCATGGCTAGGCCAAACCTGCCTGCGAGAGGCAATGTCCAAACTGTAGCATTTGGTGAAAGTATGGACAGTACTCCAGGTGGCAGCAGCACAGATGTAAGCAGCTGACGCATTCTGGAAACAGGCAACAGAAGTGGCAATACCTCTGGCTGAATGGCCCTTTACAGCCCCAGTAAGGTCTTTACTATACTTCCTATAACAAAAAATATTACAGTTGGCCAACCATTTGGACAAACACCATTTAGAAAATGGGGCACCCTCTCTCTCCCAGGGGCAAAGAAAAAGTAAAGTTGCACAAGAATTTACTGAAACAGCGGATGTTCGAGAGAAGCTCTTGCAGCAGGTAACACAATAAGGACTGTGGCCAGCAGGCAGCGGGACCCCTCGGAAAACTTCTAGCTAGCAGCGCCCCCCGATGTCAGCCCACCCCGTTACGTATGGTATATCCAGGGTGGGCGGTCCCCTGCATCCCTCAGTTCTCCCACTGGAGACTCTGGCATCGTTGATGGAAGGTGAACAGGAACAAAGAACCGAGCAAGTACCACAGCAGGCAACTGCAATGTTGCCAGTGCAAGACATGTGCAGTATAGAGACCTGAAGGGGGAAGGTGGGTGGGAAGCCATACCTGCGGCAACAGCTTCTCTCAAAGACCTACTGTTATGGTAAGTACTTACGTAACTGTACTATATCTTACTTCGAGAGTCAGCTCTTGCAACAGGTAACAATAAGGACCGAGTCCCAAGCAGTAAAGGAGACCCAGACAGGAATTGAGAGAAGGAAACAAATGAAAGCCCACTGCTCAAGAGAGGAGTCCCTGCAGACCTGCGAGGCTGAAGCCCACTCTGCATCTGGAGGCAATGTCCAAGCTGTAGAGTCTAACAAATGCATGGACAGAGTTCCATGTTGCTGCTGCACAAATGTCCGCTGTAGACACATTTCAAAGGGCGGCAAAAGATGCCACTACTCCCCTCGTAGAGTGACCCTTCACCGGGCCCGGCAATGGTATATCATACTTCTGGTAACAGAAAGTAATACAGTTAACCAGCTCTTTGAAAGAGTTTATCTGGTCACAGGTGCTCCCCTGATCCTGAGGGCAAAAGAAACAAAAATCTGATCCGAATGTCTACACCTCTAGTCCTAGAGAGGCAGAATCGCAAAATGCGACGTATGCCCAACGTGTGAAGAAAAGCCTCACCCCTTAAGAGTAATTGGGATAATAAACAGGAAGGTGGATGTCTTGATTAAGGGTCAACTCAGATACCACCTTCGGCAAAAACTCAGGATTGGTCCTCAAGGCCACCTGGTCCTTGTAGAAAATCAAAGATGGCTCCTTATACATCAGGGCCTGAAGCCTAGAAACTCTTCGAGCAGAAGTAATAGCAACTAAAAATAATGATTTCCAAGAGAGGAAGCGAAGCACGCAATTCACAGCAGGTTCTAAAGGGGGTAGAATGAGGTTTTCCAGCATAAGTAGTAGGTCCCAGGGAGGGATGGGGTCTCTAATGGGGGGCTTCAAATGAAGAATACCCTTCAGGAAAGTCCGGGCTACTTCCAGCTGAACCACAGTTCTGCCCTGCACAGAGGTATGATGGGCAGAAATGTCTGAAAGCTGTATTTTAATGAAGGAGTAGTCCAATCCAGAGTCCGAGAGGGACAGGAGATACTAGAGGATCGAGTTCACCGAACAGAGCAAAGGATCAAGGCGGCGGGCAGAAGCGCTTCTATTTCATGGCATAAGTGGCTCTGGTGGAAGGCTTTCTAGCTGCCACCAGAACAGTGGCCACCTTGTCAGAGACTCCAAAGCATGACCTGGCTAGGTCCTCAGGAGCCTTTCATGGAGACGCAGTGACCAGAGGTTCAGATGGACCAGGGTCCCCTCGTCCTGAGAGAGCAGATGGAGTGCTCCGAGGCAGAGGAACCTGTGGTTAGGCTGCCAACTGCTGCAACAGTGGAAACCAGATTTATCGTGGTCACAAAGGGGCCACGAGGATCATCTGTGCACCCTCTGCTTGCAGCTTCAGAAGCACCTTCTGGAAAGGCGGGAAGGAGGAAATGCTATAGAGGAAAGTATAGATTACGTAAGAACTTACCGTAACAGTAGATCTTCGAGAGAGGCTCTTGCAGTAGGTAATTACATATAGGACTGACACCGGCTGGCGGCAGGACCCCACGGAAAAATTTCTAGCTAGCAGTCCCTGGCGAGGGACCGCCCCCACGTCAGGTGACCCGCGTCATACGACGTCAGTATAAAGGGGCGGTCCCGGACGCCCCGGACGAGAGAGAAGCAGATATTTTCCTCAATGGAAAAGGAGCTGAAAAAGCCTAGGGGGATGGAGGGCGGGAAGGTATTACCTACTGCAAGAGCCTCTCTCGAAGATCTACTGTTACGGTAAGTTCTTACGTAACTGTATTACCTTACTTCGAGAGGGCTCTTGCAGTAGGTAATTACACATAGGATAGAAACCCAAGCAGTCTGGAACAAAAGAAAGGCACCGGGAGGAGGTATTACTCCAAGAAGTAGCAAAGAAAACCTAGCAAGTCTCAAGAAAGGAGGACTTGCAAGACCACTAACCTGAAGCCTGCTCTACGGCAAGAGGCAATGTCCAAATTGTAATGTTTAGTAAAGGTATGGACGGAAGTCCAAGTGGCGGCAGCACAGATGTCTGCCGCAGACACGTTCTTGAAACAAGCCTCAGAGGCTGCTACTCCACGAGTGGAGTGACCTCTGACTTGACCCGGTAGGGTCTTGTTGTACTTATCATAAACAGAAAGTGATGCAATGGGCCAACCATTTGATAGGCATTGCTTAGAAACAGCATTGCCTTCTCTTTTGTGAGCAAAAGAGACGAACAACTGATCAGTCTTTCTGAGATCCTTCATCCTATCGGTGTAGTATCTCAGAATCCTGTGAATATCCATGGTGTGGAGCAAGTATTCTCCTTGGTTGGAGTACTGCGTGAAAAAAGGCAGGTAATTCAACAGACTGATTTAAGGTAGACTCCGCTACCACCTTTGGGAGGAAGATAGGATTCATGCGAAGAGCGACTCGTTCTTTGTGAAAAATCAGATAAGGGATTTTGCACATCAGGGCCTGAAGCTCGGAAATTCTGCGAGTGGAGGTAATGGCCACCAAGAAAAGCGTCTTCCACGACAAAAACTTCAAGTCTGCGGAAGCCGCAGGCTCAAAGGGAGGAAGAGTAAGTTTCTCGAGGACGAAGTTTAAGTCCCAAGGGGGAGCTGGAGTCCGGACAGGGGGCCTGAGATGAAGGACCCCTCTGAGAAAAGTTTTAGATACCTCCAGTTGGGCAAATGCCTTATCAGTGAAAGGGACATGGTAGGCTGAAATAGCCGCCATATGGACTTTCAAAGAGGAGTGACTGAGACCCAGGTCGAAAAGATGACGCATGTAATCAAGGAGAATAGTCACGGGGCAGGAAAAGGGCTCCACGTTCCTGGACACAGCCCAGATGGAAAATCTTTTCCATTTCATGGCGTAGGTGGACCTAGTAGAGGGTTTTCTAGCCTCCACCAGAATCTCAGCCACCTTAGGAGAAATGCCAAAGCGAGATTGAGCTAGGTCTGCAGGAGCCATGCATGAAGTTGAAGGGACTTGAGTCCTGGATGGACGAGGGTCCCCTGATCCTGGGTCAGCAATCCTGGAGATAGAGGAAGAGGAGGAACCTCTGAGTATTGTTGTAGAAGAGAAAACCAGATTTGCCTGGGCCAGAAAGGAGCGATCAGAATCATTCTCGCTCCTTCCAAAGGAAGTTTCTGCAGCACACGAGGGACCAGAGGAATTGGGGGAAAAGCATAGACGAATCTGTCCTTCCAGCTTAGAGATACAGCGTCGCTCCAGAAAGCGCCTCGCTCTGGAGCGAGCAAGCAAAGGTTGGAAGCTTTGCGTTTTGGGATGAGGCGAACAGGTCTATCTGAGGAGTCCCCCAAATCTGGAAGATGCTTTTTAGAACTTTTTCGTCCAGTTCCCACTCATGTGGTAGAGCCGACGAGCGACTTAGCCTGTCTGCCAGGACACTGTCGACTCCCAGAACATGGATCGCCGTGAGGTGAACGTTGTGAAGCGTTGCCCATTCCCAAACCCTCATCGCTTCCCTGCACAGCGGGTAGGAGAGAGTCCCTCCCTGCTTGTTGATGTACCACACCACACACATGTTGTCCGTTTGGACAGCTAGGTGACCGGGAATGATGTATTGGTGAAGGGCCTGGAGAGCATAAAGCACTGCTCGAAGCTCGAGCACGCTGATGTGGAGAACTAACTCCAGTTTTGACCATAGGCCCTGGGTTCGGTGAGGACCCAGATGGGCTCCCCAACCTTCGCCTGAAGCGTCCGTGGTCAGAGTCTGATCGGGGGGAGGATGAAAAAAGGGGACCCCCCGGAATAGGTTCTCTCAAACCATCCACCATTGCAAGTCTCTTACCATCAGCGAGGAGATCAGAACCAGATGACCTAGGTCTACCTGTTGATCCCACTGAGAGCGGAGAGTCCACCGAGAGATTCTCATGTGGAAGCGCCCGAGCGGAACCGATGGGATGGCGCGCCATAAGCCCCAGTGAGGCAGAGCACCGACTTGGAACCCTCCAGTATTCCGATAGAAGGGAAATGTGGGACTGGAGGGAGGCCCCCCTGTCCGGAGGCAGGAAGGCCCTGCAGATTGTCGTATTGAGGATTGCCCCGATGAACTGGAGTCTCTGAGAAGGATCCAGGTGAGACTTGGAATGGCTGATGGTGATACCCAGGCCAGTGAAAACCTGCTGGGTGAGGGAGAGGAAATGCAGGAGTTCCTCCTGGACAGGGCCGCCAGGAGCCAGTCGTCCTAGGTAAGGAAAACCTGAACTCCCAAAGTACGCAGGTGGGCCACTACCACCGCCAGGCATTTGGTAAAGACTCGGGGAGCCGAGGAAAGACCAAAAGGGAGCGCCCGGAATTGGTAGTGGTCCCCTTGGAACGCAAACCTGAGGTACTTTCGGTGCGAAGGGCGAATGGGGATGTGCAGGTACGCATATCCAGTGCACAAAGCCACTGGCCCGGCCGAAGCAGGGGTAAGAGGGTTTGAAGGGAGAGCATCCTGAACCTCTTGTACTCCATGTATAGGTTCAGGGAGCTGAGATCGAGAATGGGTCTGAGATCTCCCATCTTCTTTGGTACAAGGAAGAAATGGGAATAGTAACCAGTCCAGTGGAGGTGAGGGGGGACGGGCTCTATAGCCTGCTTCGCAAGGAGAGCAGAGATTTTTCCTCGACCAAAGGAAGATGGTCACTTGAGTAAGAGGAGTTCACATGGAGGTTTCTGCAGAAACTCTATGGCGTGCCCCTCTGCTATGATCTGAAGCACCCATAAATCCGATGTGATCCTCTCCCAACCCGGAAGGTGGAGGGAGAATCTCCCTTCTACCGGTTCCTCCGGGGCGTCCGGAGGCGGTGGGAGAGGGAAGGAGTCAGGTGGTGTGAGGCAGCGCGCAGCTGGGGCACCCATTGCTTTTATGGGGGCGGGGTCTGGCAGCTGGGGCCAGACGTTAGTGGCCCGCCTTCCTGAAGTTTCGCTGAGGCCGGCTGCAAAGGGACGGCGCTGGGGGATGGGGACGGCACACTGAATCAACAGACTGCGGGCCATCCCTCTCCTGCAAGTCAGTGATGATGTCCTTGACATCACCGCCGAAAAGCACAGAACCCCTGAAAGGTGCTTCTTGAACTGCTGACTGCACCTCTGGGACCAGACCTGACATACGGAGCCATGCATGACGCCGAAGACTTACGGCGAACGCAGAGCTCCGTCCTGCGGTGTCCACTGCATCGTAGGTCGTCCTCAGAATAGGACTGGCCAAACGAGCAGAACGGACCAGGTCGGCTAACTCCTGTTTGACTTGGGAGTCAGGCAAGGAGTCAATCTTAGATTCCGCCTGGGTAAGGACAGCCTTCTGGTAATCCCCCATATGTGCTACATAATTTAGGGCCCTGATCCCCAGTGTGGAAGAAGCATAGATCTTCCTTCCATACTGATCCAGAAGGCGAGATTCCTTATCCGGGGGAGACGAGCTCAAATGTTTCGGGTGTGCAGACCGGCCGTGAGCGGCGCTAATCACAACCGAGTCTGCACGGAGTGAGAGTCTAAAAGTCTCACACCTCCGAGCCTGGTATAGCCTGTTGGACTTCGAGGAAGAGGCTAAGCATGCGGTTGTTTCCAAATAGTGGAAACAAGGTGGGTGTGAGGCTCGATCCAGGGTGGCACTAGAGTAAGAGCCGTAAGGGCTAAGTCCAGATGTTTGGCGAGTTTAACTCGTTGAGGATCTGGCTCTAAGGAACGCCACTGATGGACTTCCTGGATCTTCCTGAGCAACTCCGTGAAGGAAGGATCCTCCAGAGGAGTCCTCGGCCGGGGCTTGGACGGACAGCGCGGCTCGTCGTCTTTCTCGGAACACCCATCGGAGGCCTCCGAGCAGTCCGGAGAGAAGAAGAAGAAGAATTGAGCAGAGTAAGACTCCCTGACCGCCTAGGGGAGGAACGGGATCCTTAGGGGATCTCGAACGCGGTCCTGCCCCCTGATCCCGAGGGAAGAGCCGGTAATCCGGAGGCGGAGAGGGAGTGTGCCGTCTGGGGCGTACAGGAGCCGGGGGTTGCACCATCGTCGTAAGATGGCTCTCAACTTCCTTGGTGAGCTGAGCCTTGGCCTCAGCCCACCAGGAGGCCAGAGTCTCCTGGAGATCCACCGGCGGCCCGGGGGGCGGTGGAGGAGGAGGTGGGGATAGCTGGACGGTGCAAGAGTATCCATAACCCGGCGCGGCGTCGAGGAGTCTGCGCCGGGTACTGCGGCGCAGGATACTGTGGACCTGGGAAAACCGGCGTCGGATAGGACAGCGGATACCCAGGCACTGGAGGAGCTGCCGGAGCAGACAGCCCAGTCGGGAACTCCACGGGCGGAACAACTGTGATAGGCCCATGGGGTGGAGGGCCCGATGGAAGGGGAATATCCCTTGCCGGTGTCGGAGCCGGCTCTGTAGGAGGATCAGACAGTAACTCAGGATCCCGAGCCTCGTCCGGGGACGGAGGAGAAAAATCCCCGGGGTCAGGCAGGGGGGCACTCGGGCTCTCCTGTCGGCAGCGAAGGCTGCGGGGAACCTGGTATGGCAGACGTGGCAGGGTCTGATGTAGGCTCCATAGCCCGGCACACGCCGGAGAAGGCTTCTATTGTGACTTAGGGGCAGAGAGTCCCGGCGGAGTCCAGATGGAGCCGGCGTCCGACTTCGGGGGTCCCTCGTCAGAGACGGGCCGAGGATGAGAAGAGGCCCGGTCCGATGGAGACACTGCCGTGCGCCGCCCCGAAGGGTTGGGCGTCTTAGCGACCTTCTCCCGGTGGACGTCGGAGGAGCAGACGTCCGGCTTATGGGAGGCGCCCGCACCAGCAGGCCGCAAGTCTGAGGCGGTACTGGGGGCTGGAGCCCCCTTTTGCCCGGAGGCACCCGCAGGCTCGAACGCGAACCTAAGGGGCGGGCCGACACCTCCTCCAAAGCCTTGAGGCTGCCGTCAGGCGATCCCCCGAGTGGATTGCTATTTGGCCACGACCGCCAGAGTCAGGAGGAGGAGGCCTTCTGCCAGTGCCTTTCCTTGTCCTGCTTTGTGCCCTTCAGGGAGGTCGATGCTCGCCGAAGTTTCTTCAACTCCTTCTCCATTGCGGACATCATCTTCTTGAGGAGATGGGCTTTGAGAGACTGCTGGCGTCGTCTGCGGGTGGCCGTGTTGAAATGAAGGCAGTGCGGACACTTGTCGACCACGTGGTCGGGGCCTAAACAGAAAAGGCAGAGGGAGTGACCGTCTTTGTGAGGCAGTTGGGCGCCGCACGAGTCGCACTTATTTTTTGAAGGGGACATATACCAACGTTCACCTGACGATAAAACATACAAAATACTGAAACTTTTCGGAAAACCGATCATGGTAGCAGATGACGATATAGAACTTCACTGCGAGACGCTGCAACGAGCTGACGGCGGAAAGAATCGAAGGCGGGCGTCTGGGACCCGCCTTTATACCGAAGTCGTATGACGCCAGTCACCTGATGTGGGCGGTCCTCGCAGGGACTGCTACTTAGAGTTTTCGGTCTCTGACACCGCGCATCAGTCCTTTATGTAATTATTTACTGCAAGAGCCCTCTCGAAGTAAGATGTACAGTTACGTAACAACTTACCGTAACAGTAGAGCTTCGAGAACAGCTCTTGCAGCAGGTTACACCATTAGGACTGAAGCCGGCAGGCGCCAGGACCCCACGGAAATTTTCTAGCTAGCAGTCTTCAGCAGGGACCACCTCCGACGTCAGTCCAACCCCCGACGTCGGGCGTAGTACATAAGGAGGCGGTCCCCCCATAATCCTCAGTTCTCCTGCCGGAGACTCCCGGCCGCTGGATGACATCAGAAGAGGAGACCGAGGATCCACCACCAGGTGGCAAAACAAGTAAATAGGAATGTCCCATCTAATGAGATGGGTGCTTGACTCCGACCTACCTCCAGCGGGGATGGTGGGAGGGAAGGTACCTGCTGTAAGAGCTGTTCTCGAAGATCTACTGTTACGGTAAGTTCTTACGTAACTGTACTATCTGACTTCAAGATGCAGCTCTTGCAGCGGGTTACACCACTAGGACTGATTTCCAAGCAGTAGTGGCAATCATGCACCATCGGAAGGAGGAAGGTAGAGATCTCGAGGAAACTCGAGCCTAGGATAGAAGTCCCTGAAGGACAGCTAGACCGAACCCCGCTCTTCGCCTCGATGCAATGTCCAGACTGTAATGCCTGATAAAGGTATGCACAGAGCTCCAAGTAGCTGCAGCGCAAATAGCTGAGGTGGAGACGTTCTTTTAACGCCACAAAGGAAGTAGCCACCCTTCTTGTGGAATGACCGTTGACCGCACCCGGTAAGGGTTTATTATTCTTCTCATAACAGAAAGTAATGCACTGGATGAGCCACCTAGAAAGCGACTGCTTCGAGACAGGAGCTCCCTTCATCCTGTGGGCAAAGGAGACAAAAAGTTGGTCCGACTTTCGGTGCTGTTTGGTTCTGGTCAGGTAGTATCTGAGGCACCTGTGCACGTCTAGGGTGTGTAGAATTACACCCTCGATTAGAGTACTTTGGAAAATACACTGGTAGATAGATATCCTGATTAAGGGTAAGAGCCGAGACCACCTTAGGCAAAAAAGGAAAATTACGTACCTACCGTAATTCTTGATCTTCTCTTGTATCTTCACCATTCATTACTTACTGGGTGTAAGCCGAGGCGACCCGTCACGGAACTTTTTTTTTTTTTTAAAAGTCTTGCCTAACGGCACCGCCTCGAGAGCGACGCTCATGCGACAAGGGCGGCCGCTAGTAGCGACCGACTCCTCCTCCAACTCAGTTCTGTGAGCCGGAGAGGCAAAAATGAAAGCAGAAAATATAGATAGCGAGGCAAGATAGCCGAGGGATAGCAAAGCAAGGAAGAATGAACTGAAAAGGAATAAGCCGATGGAGGAAGGACAGAGGAGATAAGAACATCCCTAGCCTAGGGAGTGCAGGGCCTCATTACCTGGGCGACTTTGGAGAGAGAGATGAGTAAGAAATGAGAAAATAGAAGAAGAAGAAGAAAGAGAGAGAGAGATGGGATGTTGAAGGGACCAGAATGCCGAACAGCATAGTTAGCTTGTAGCTGAAGGCTCGACTAAAGGGGAAGCAAGAATCCCGGAGACAGAGCTGAAGAGAAGGTTCACCAACCCGCTAGACAGACTCAGGAGGGCATAGTCCTCATCTTCAAGATGCCATTGTTCTTGACACCCACCCCGGCTCCTGGCATGGAAGGCCTTTAACTGGAGGACAGCCGAGGAGGGAGAATAAACCCAGCAGCATGAGAGCGCTGCTCAGGGGTTTAGAAATGGAAAATGTAAGCCTTTCAGGCTGCCCAAGATAGAAACAGGACTCAGACTGACTGGCTAAGGCCGCCAAGGCTTAGGCTGGCTAAGATTGGATATGGTCAGCAGAGCTCTACTGTAAAATTGTCCAGGAGGAACTTAAAGGGAGAAACCACTTAGCAAAACAGCGAGAAGGATAGCCTACCTTCATTTGCCTTCTTGTTTGATTTCTCCTTTTTTTTTTTTTTTTTAACAGATAAAAATTTTTTTTTTTTTTTTAACTAGATGCATGACCCAGATACCAAGATGCCTATAGCAGTCGGAGAGAGTTCCCTCAGCATTTTTTTTTTTTTTTTTTAGAAGAGAAAGAACAGACGTGACTGCGCCTCTGCTCTGCAAGGCAAGAATAGAGGGGATTAGATTTCAGGGCAACTATCTGAACACGGGATTGCAGGATCAAAACTGAATAGCCTGAGCCAGGCCAAACAACCTCAGAGGTATCTTGCCATAAGAATAGCAAGAGATAGTTGTGCAGTCTGATCGCCAATGCAATCATGAGATGGCCCATGAATCTAAGAGTAAATAATTTTTCTGGATTTAACCCCCGAATTTTTTTTTTTTTGGGAAAATATTTTCCTATATTTTTATATAAATGCAGAGAGAGGAAGGAGACGGGAGGTGGAGAAGCCACAGGAAGAGGCCACTGAGGGATGGTGGTGGTGGTAGTAATGAATGGTGAAGATACAAGAGAAGATCAAGAATTACGGTAGTGCGTGATTTTCCTATCTTCCTTGTCAATCTTCACCATTCATTACTTCCTGGGTGAGTACCAAGCCCTCTTCCCTGGAGGGGAAGAGGCCATACCCTGAGGAACAAGACCCCAGCCTTCTGTTGGTGAGAAACAGAAGGAGAAGACCTGGCTTATTCAGAAAGCCCTAAGTGGGAGAAGAGCTAGGAGGTGCCTCCCGAGGACGAGGAGACGGAGGGAGCCCAGTAAAAGTCTCCTAGCTCTGGAAGAGAAAAGACGGGTCCCTCTCGCAGGCGGAGCGAATCACCCACGCCGGGCCAGGGTGACAACCTGAAAGACGGAAGCCATGTCATCTCGCCTGATGCAGATCGCTGTCCCTCGCAAGCCTGGAAGCCACCTCATTGGCGCCATAAGATGCCCCTGCTTGGTGTCTTGCCAGCTCCAGGCCTACCGCGGAGAGGGCAACGGCTTGTCTGGTTTGCTCCGTATCAGGCATAGATGCCAGCAGCTGGGACATCATCGACCACAGATGCCGGTTGTAGGCAGCGTGGTGAGCCTGATGTGATGCAATACATGCACTCGCATGAGAAGAAGAGAACACTCTTCGCCCCCAACGGTCGAACTGGAGAGAGTCCGAATCCGGTGGGCGGTCGTGCACCAGGCAACGGCGCCCAGGAGGAGTATCCAGGTATACCAAACCTGAGGACGGGTTGGGAAGGGAACCTAGAGACTCAGAGGGGGCACAATACCTACGCTGGCAGTCCGGGCTGGGAAGAAGCGGAAGGGGACTGCCATGACCGGATAGACGCCTCCTGGAAGGGGATAGGCCAGGAAGGTACCACCAGATGCTGGGCACTGAATTCACCAAGGAATTCACGCGTCTCCCGTTCGGTATTGTCTCTTCGAACGTAGGAAATCCGGAGATCCCTCACCATCCTCGAGAGGAAACGCTGATATTCTGTGAAATCAGCATCGGAGGACAGATGAGCAGGGGGTTCCTCTCCCTCGGAGGAGGGAGACGAGGATGATGGGGAACTGGAATGCCCAGAGGATTCCTGCGGCGGTGGGGAGAGTCGAAAGACCCGCTCATGCATGTATCTAACATATGAGGGGAAGGCCGCCGGAGAACCCCATAACTGCCCCCAGGATAACGGACCCGTAGGACCGACATGACCTGGGAGCGGGGGTGGTGAAGGCAGAGAGATGGGAGAGGGGCACCTCCGCGGAGGTAACTGCTCTCGAGGGCTCTGGAATCCGGGGAAAGGAGCCCTGGAAAGAGGGATCCCGGATATCAGACCAGGCCGCAGAACGGAACTCTGGGGAAGCGGAGCCTGGAAGAGCCCTGGGGAGAACCTCCCCATGGCGACGACGCCGACTGCATGGATCCAGAAGGGCAGTCCGCACAAACGCCGCGAGGACACCCTAGAACCCTGAGGAGGGGCGGCTCTGCACTTGCTCCTGGCCACCCCTGGGTGGCTAAAGAAGACCAAGCAGCAGACCCCTGCCCTCAACCCTCGGACTCGAGGGGCCTCCTCCTCACCACTGGCGCCCCTGTCCCTAGAGAGGCAACAGCACCCCGTGAAGGTAGCTGTCACCGGCCTCAGAGGGGAGCCTCCCGCATCACCCCACGCCTGCCCCGGGCTCCGGCCACCCCAGCCGGGGAACCCTCAGGAGACGACGGAAGGGGGACAGAGGAGGCCTGCCTGCCGCCTGGCACCTCTAGCCACCGGGGACCCAGACACTGAAGAGTGGTGTGCCAGATGGGTCCATCGCCTGAATCCATCGCCTCCGAGGAGGACCAGATCAGCAGGACCTCAATGCTGGCCACTTCAGGGGTCCCTGAGGCCACGGGCCGCGAACGCCCCGGCATCAGAAGGGAGGCGCCCGGCCTCCCTTCACGCCGTACCAGCCAGGCTTGTAGCTCCATACTTTCAACGGCGCTGCGTCGGCACCGCACTCGAGGAAGGACAAGGCCCACGGCGCCGGGCGCCGGGAAAGCGAGGCGGCACTGCCGACGCGCTTGTCCATCGGTCGCCGAGGCCCAAAGCGGCATCCGCTAACGGCGCCGCCACCATCACCGCGCGCACGAACGGCACCGGATCCCTAAGCGGCGTTCCAACAGCGCCGCTCTGATCACCGCTGGACCAAAACGGCGCCAAGACGACACCGGCACCGCGAACGGCGCCAGGATCCAAAACGCGCCGGAAGGCGGCGTCTGGGGTCCACCCGACAGGCCTAAAAGTCGAGGGCCTCGCCACGGGGAGCCTGCACCGGGAGAGGTGACTGCCGAGGCGGTGTCGCGCCGCTGCCCGGGAAGGGACTATGACGCCTCGGCACCGCAGAAGGGGCCTCCTCCTCGGCAAGAAAAGACGAGGAGACCCCCTCCTCCTCAGACCGTATAGGCCCGGGAGGGGACCCGGGGGAAGGGCCTAGAGACCTTACCTGAGAATCCCTTGAGCGACGTCGTCCCCCGAAGGTCGGCGGGGCTTTGCCGAGCTTGAACGCGGACTTCGAGGACACGGCGGTCCATGGAGAAACAGGCGTCGCATGTACATGTCATGGTTGGGTCCCAGGCAACGAAGACAAACGTCATGCCGGTCCGAGACGGAGAAATGCCGGCCACAGTAACACCGACGATAGGGCGCGCCTGTTTCAAACACGCTTAGCTCGGAACCGGACATACGCAAATCAACAAGAAAAAGAGGAAAGCACACCTGGCGCCGCTTTAGAAATAAAAGAACGGTCTTACCGGTTAGGCCGAAGTGCGGGAAAGAGGAGTCGCTGACGCAGTCAAAATATGTACGCCCAACAGGTGCTGCCTCGACGGCGGGGAGAAACAGAACTGAGTTGGAGGAGGAGTCGTCGCTATTAACGGCCGCCGCCGCATGACGCCGCCTCGAGGGCGGGCCGCAGGGCAACTTTAAAAAAAAAACTCTCGTGACGGGTGCGCGCCTCCGGCTTACACCCAGTAAGTAATGAATGGTGAAGATTGACAAGGGAAGATCTTTGGGTTTGTCCTTAGGGATACCCTGTCCTGGTGGAAAACCAAATAAGGCTCTTTGCACATAAGAGCGTGCAATTCCGAAATTCTCCTGGCAGAAGTAACTGCAACTAAAAATAACATTTTCCAAGAGAGAAAAGGTAGCTCGCAATCCACGGCTGGTTCGAAGGGTGGCAGCGTGAGCTGCTCCAGAACAAAGGCTAAGTCCCATGGAGGGATTGGATCTTTAATGGGAGGCCTAAGGTGGAGGACACCCCTTAAAAAGGCACAAGCAGTGTCCAGCTGGGCCACCATCCGATGGCCTACGGGGGCATGGTAAGCAGAAATGGCACAAAGGTGCATTTTAACGAGGAGTAAGCCAGTCCGGAGTGGAAAAGGGAAAGCAGGCAGTCCAGCACCAGCTTTTCTGGACAGTCTAATGGTGGAAAACCGCGCGCTTGAGCCCACAAACAGAATCTAACGCCATTTCATGACGTAAGTTGCGTGGGTAGCCGGTTTTCTGGCGGCAGAGAGTACATCTGCCACTTCTTGCAAGACCCCGTATCGCATCATGGCTATGTCTCTAGGAGCCAAGCATGCAGGTTCAACGTAGGTCTGGATGGACCAGGGAACCCGCCTCCTGAGACAACAGATGGGAGCTGATTGGCAAAGGCTCTGGAGGTTCCTGGGACAGCTGGTACAAGACAGGGAACCAGATATGTCTGGGCCAGAAGGGTGCGATCAGAATGAGCGTCATTTGCTCCCTACGAAGTTTTAAGAGAACTCTCTGGATCAACAGGAAAGGAGGAAAGGCATAGAGGAACCTGCCCGCCCAGGAGAGGGACAACGCGTCTCGCCAGAAAACACCAGGCCCTGGATCTAGCGAGCAAAAATTAGGCAGCTTTGCGTTGGATGGGGACGTGAAAATAAAAAATTACTCACCTTAGTAACGTTTCCTCTAATGGAGTCTTGCTATATTATGACATATGCAGTTTGTCCCAGCCTTAGAACTGCTCCAGAGGTGAAAGAGTTAACTTCCATGCCAGGCATGGAATCTTGAGCACGAGCTCGGTTGAAAAAACTCTGTCTGTTGATCTTCAAACTGAAACTGTCAGATCTTTACGAGCAAAACTCACTAAGGTTCTGTGTGGAAGCTGTAAACCTACACTAGCCAACTGGCTACTAAAATATTAACACAGTTTTCTGGTCCCAAAACCAAGACTCAAGTCAGGGGATCCAAAAAATAAAATAAAATAAAATACAACACCTAAACACCCCCAAAAAAGGGGTAAAAACACAAGGTGGGCATCATTAAGTGCCAACACTGCACTGCCCACCCACATCCCAAGAGCAGAGGTTCTGAGAGGGCAGGCAGGGGGGTCATAATAAGCAAGACTCCATTAGAAAAACAACATTACTAAGGTGAGCAATTTTTCTTCAAACAACATAAAGTCTTGCTATATTATGACATATGCAGACTACACAGCAGTACCTCTATGGAGGAGGACAGAACCTACTTAGGAAATAGGCTCTGAAGCACAGCTGTGCCAAACCAAGCATCACTCCTAGCCTGGGTGTCCAGGGAGTAATGCTTGGTGAAAGTGTGTACTGTTTTCCAGGCAGCTGCTTGACATACCTCTAAGATAGGGATGTCCCTGGCCGCAGCTAGGGACAGAGCTGTACCTCTGGTAGAGTGAGCCCTCAGGCCTGAAGGGGGAGCCTTACCCAGTTTTTGACAGCAAAATTGGATACAAGAGACAATCCACCTGGCAATGGATCTTTTAGTGGCAGGTTTCCCTTTACCAACCTCACCATAATTGGGGAACAGTTGGAGGGAGTCAAACCTGTGACCCATGGTAAGCTCTATGTAGTAACTAAGGGCTCTCTTTACATCTAAACTGTGCAGCCTCCTCTCGCCAGAGAAGGAATGGTCAGTGAAGTACACTGGAAGAGATATAGATTGATTAAGGTGGAAATCTGAAACTACCTTAGGCAAGAACTTCCTGTTAGTCCTGAGGACTACCTTATCTCTGTGAAAGGATATAAAACCAGGCTCCACTGACAAAGCTTGCAATTCACTTATGCGCCTGGCAGAAGTGATGGCTACTAGAAACACAGTTTTCCAAGTCAAGTACTTAAGCTCTGCTGAAGTAAAGGCTCAAAGTGGGGTTGCATTAGCTGAGCAATGCAAACACTAAGATCCCAGGCAGGAGCAGGGTCCCTGAAAGGAGGGTTGGTGTGAAGCAATCCCTTGAAAAACTTGGAGAATACAAGGTGAGCCGAAAGAGAAGAGGGCTTTCCTGCTGAAATAAAAGCAGAGACAGCTGCCAAATGCACTTTCAGGGTAGCTGGCCTCAGCCCCAAAGTATTTAGATGGACCATATAGTCAGGACTGTGGGCAAATCAGCAGATTCTGGGGAAAATGCTTCCAGAGCACCATATGGAAAACCTTTTCCATTTAGAATTATAAGTAGCCCTGGTGGAAGGCTTCCTAGAAGCTTTCAAGATATCGAGTACACCTTGAGAAAGGTGTAGGTCAGCAAACTCTAACTCCTCAAGAGCCAGGCCTTGAGGTTGAGGATATGAGATTCGGATACCAAACTCTCCCAGGGCACAGGTTAACAGATTGATTCTGGGGAGACACAGGGGAAGGTGGACTGCTAAGGACAGAAGGAATGGATACCAGGGCTGTCTGGCCCAATCTGGAGCAATCAGAATCATCTTGCAAGGTTGAGATCTGATTTTGACCAGCACCTTGAACAAGAGAGGAAAGGGAGGAAAGGCATAGAGGAACTTCCCTTCCCAATCGAGAAGGAAGGCATCCAGAGGACCGGAGCCCAACACTGGGGGCCTGCAACAAAAAAGCGGAAGTCGGTAATTGTCTGGGGCTGCAAAAAGATCTATCTGAGGGGTGCCCCACCTGGCAAATACTAACCCCAGTACTAGGGGATCCAGTGACCATTCGTGATGGCCCTGGGAAATCCTGCTGAGAGCATCTGCCAGGACATTGTCTTTGCCTGGGAGGTGAACTGCCATGAGGGAGGTGTTCAGGGAATAAGCCAGAGACCACAACTCCATCGCCTCGGTGCACAAGGCCAAAGACCGAGTGCCCCCTTGCTCGTTGATGTACCACATTGTAGTGGTGTTGTCTGTTCTGACCTGTACCACTTTGTTCTGAACAGATGCAGAAAAAAACCTGAAGTGCTAGAAAAACTGCTCTGAGTTCCAATAGATTGATGTGGAGCAGAGATTCCTGAGGGGACCACAATCCCTGGGTGGTGAGGTCGCCCATGTGAGCTCCCATCCCAAGAGGGCGCATCTGTAGTAAGGGTCAAGGAGTGAGATTGAGGGATGAAAGGAACCCCTGTCTCAGATTGCTCTGATCCTGCCACCACTGCAGGGCCTGGATCAGGGTTCGAGTTACTGGGATCAATTTGGTTAGAGGATCTCTCCTTTGAGACCAGAAGGCTCAGATGGAACTGGATGTCCCTCATCTGAAATCTTGCTCCTTGCACTACAGCTGTGGAAGCAGCCATGTGGCCAAGGAGCTGTAGAAAGTGCCTTGCTGGTCGAGAGACCTGCAGAGTGAAGGAGGAGGCCAGAGCCACCAGGGTCTTTACTCTTTCTAGAGGAAGGAAAGCTCTGGCCTGCTTTGTGTCCAGTTCTGCGCCTATGAAGGTGAGTAGCTGAACAGGCCCTAGAACTGACTTTGGAAGATTGAGAAGAAAACCTAGAGATGTAAGCAGCTGCTGGGTAACCTGAAGGTGTGATCTGACTTGGTCTGGAGACTGACCCACTATGAGCCAGTCGTCCAGGTAAGGAAAGATGGCAATCTTTTGCCTTCTTAAATGAGCAACTGCTACTGCCAGGCATTTGGTGAATACCCTTGGGGCAGAGGTGAGGCCGAAGGGCATTGCTCTGAACTGGTAATGGCCTGAGGGCAGTTCGAATCTGAGGACTTTGGGTGGGAGCTTCTGATGAGAACATGGAAGTAGGCATCCTTGAGGTCCAGTGGCGCTAGCCAGTCCCCTGGCCTTAGGGAGGGTAAAATAATTCCCAGAGTCACCATTTTTAATTTTGGTTTTAAAAGGTGCTTGTTTAGGTATCTTAGATCCAGGATGGGCCGCCATTCTCCTGTCTTTTTTGGGGTAAGGAAGTACCTGAAGTACAGTCCTTTGCCCTGGTGTAGGAAAGGAACCCTTTCTACAGCTCTGAGAGCCAGGAGAGTTGAGACTTCTGTTTCCAAAGCAAAAGCCTCTGATGGATTTGCAGATGGAAAGGATCTGGTTCTCATCTTTGGAAATTTCTTGAAGCTGAGAACCAGTCCCTGGCTTACTACTTCCAGGACCCACTTGTCTGATGTTAAAGACTCCCAGTCCTGGACGGAAAGCCAGCCTGCCCCACAGGTAATGGAGAATCGGCCCTGGGCATCCCATCAGGGTGCCTGTTTGGCAGGAGCTTTAGGCTGAGGGGTGGGAGCAGGCCTGCTGCGTCCCGTCTGCCTCTCCCTCTGAAGAACCCCTCTGGGCATAAGCTGAAGGGGAGGCTTGGGCTTGGTAAAGGCCTGTGAAAGGCCTGCCTGCCAAGCTGCTCTGAGAAGTGGCTTGCTCTCCTTGGCCTGTGCACTCCTATAAGTGGTCCATACTCATCCATTTTCTTCATGTAATTCTCTGTCTGCTCCCCAAACAGAGAATTACCCACAACAGGAAAATCCATGGCCTTAGCCTGGGTATCCTGTGACAGGCTAGTACACCTGAGCCAAGCCATTCTACGAAAAGCCACAGATGTAGCCATGACTCTTGAAGATACATCATTAGAGTCCACTGCAGCATGGAATTGCACCTTGGATGCCTCAATACCATCAGCAGCCACCTGTTCCAGCTCCTTGGCAAGCTGGCCAGGGACCTGTTTTGCTAAAGCCATAACAGTATCCCATCTGGATTTCTGGTATCTTGCAACATAGGCCATATAATTTGCCTGTCTGAGTCCCAAGGATGCTGTCATGTATTGTTTCTTTGCCATGGCATCAATCCTCCTGGAGTCCTTGTCAGGGGTAGCAAGGAATATTTGCTTTATCACAGGCTGCAGCCTGCACTACTCAACATGGCTGCATTGTTGTGAAAGGAACTCCGTATCAGAGCCTGACAATGTGTACCTCCTGTCCACCTTTTTATCCACAGGAGATAAAGAATTAGGAGCTTTTAAAATCTTTATTGTCTGTTTCCTAAAAGATTTATGTAAAGGAATAGACAATCTCCTAGACTCTGGGATATCCATCATTTCCACATGGTCAGGCTCCTCCTGTTCATCCACAGCTTCTTCCAAAGGGAGCTGGAGGGTTTCAGCAACTTTTTTATAAAACAGAAAATGAGAAGGGGACTCAGAAAGCCTAGGGGACAGGGGGACACTCCTGTGGGTCTGTCTGGGGAGATGTCCAATTCAATGGGCACATCCAGACTTTCAAAATCACATTCACTCTCTTCATAACTTGAACCGCCCGAACCAACCGTTTACCTGATGGTGCCGGTTCGGACGGAACCGGGGAAAGCGACTGGACAATTTGGATCGCTTTGGCTATCTCTGCAGCGGTTGGAGAAGGAAATTTTGGCTCCACACCTGCTGATTTTCTAGTCCTCTTTGCTGGAACTGGCTCCTCCGAGTCAGCTCTTCGTTTGCCTGAAGAAGTATCGCCCTGGTCAGAGGGCACTCCCTCCGGTTCGGTTGGCACCGAACCGGGCTGGCCATCCGGGTCAGCGGACTTTTTGGCCTCTCGTTCCCTGAGCCTATCAACTCTCTTATCCAGGGTAGCTGCAGGGAAATTCTTGCAAATCTGGCAGTCTGCATTGAAGTGGTCAAATCCCAGACAATGAACACATGTGGTGTGTGGGTCAGCCTTGGCAAAGGCTTCCCCACAGACACTACAGTGCTGAAACCCAGTGGGCCCGGTTTTTCTTTTGGGTTTCTCGGACATAATGCCAGCCTAACCAAAAACTTGCCCTTTTCCGGCAAATCGCCAAGCAAGACACCCTTATCGGTTCCCAACCGTGTCACGGGTCATGGAAAAAAACACAATGAAATCCGTTTTTTTTAGAACCGATAAGAACCGGGAACCGCACTCTAAATTGTAATTTAATAAGTTTTAACAACCACCTGATCGTTCAAACCGAACCGATGATAACGTTTGCAAGTTCCACACAGAGAAATGTAAAACCTATCTATTACTTACGATACCACAGACAGAGCTTGAACCGACCGGTTGTGGTTAAAATATATAATTGCGGTTTAGAAAACCGATTAACACTTTTTTAACTGACAAATGAACCGAGCAGTAGGAGGAATCTCCGGAGCGACTGTTCAGTGAGTCGGAGTAAAGAATCTGACAGTTTCAGTTTGAAGATCAACAGACAGAGTTTTTTCAACCGAGCTCGCGCTCAAGATTCCATGCCTGGCATGGAAGTTAACTCTTTCACCTCCGGAGCAGTTCTAAGGCTGGGACAAACTGCATATGTCATAATATAGCAAGACTTCATGTTGTTTGAAGGTCTAATTCTGGAGTACCCTATCTGTGAAACAGATCCTCTGCCACCTCCTGCAGAAGTTCCCATTCGTGGACTCTGGCCTGAGAGCGGCTCAGGCTGTCTGCGATGATGCTGTCCACTCCTGGGACATGAACTGCAATTAGGTTTGCGCCGTGTTGCAGTACCCACTCCCACACTCATGGCCTCCCTGCAAAGCGGGTAGGAGCGAGTGCCTCCTTGTTTGTTGAGGTAATACATCACAGCGGAACTGTTTATTTGTAACAGAAGTGTACCTGGTGGAATCTCCAACTGGAAGGCCTGCAGGACATAAAGAACTGCCCTAATTTCCAATACATTTATGTGGAGATGAGACTCCTGGGCTGTCCACAGGCCCCGAGACCGAACACCATCGAGGTGTGCTCCCCACCCGAGCCCTGAGGCGTCTGTGCAAAGTGTCACAGTCGGGGACGGTGCTGTGAAGTGGATTCCCGCCAAGAGGTTCCCTGAATGTAGCCACCATTGCCAATCTCGAATTACAGTCTTCGTGATTCGGATTGGATGCTGCAGATGGTCTTGCCTTTGGTCCCATTGTACCCGTAACATCCACTGGGTTACCTGCATGTGGAGATGGGCTAGTGGGACTGTTGCAATGGCCGCAGTCATGTGTCCGAGCAGGCAAAGGACCAGTCTGGCTGGGATGGCCTTCTTCGCCAACAATTCCCTGATGAGGGATCTGATGTGTTCCGCTCCGTCCATGGGAAGGAAAGCTTTCCCTTGGACGGTGTCGAGAACCGCTCCAATGAATCGCAGTGTCTGGGACGGAACCAGGCGTGACTTCTCGTAATTGATGAGAATGCCCAAAGTCTCGAACAAAGACTGAGTGCAGTGAATGGCAGACATCAAGGACTCCCGTGAGGGCGCTATGAGAAGCCAGTCGTCCAGGTAGGGGAACACATAGTGGCCCTGTCTCCTCAGAGAAGCAGCTACGACCGCCATGCACCTCGTGAAGACCCGAGGTGCCAATGACAGCCTGAAGGGAAGAGCTCGGAACTGATAATGGTGGCCCTGAAGCTCGAAGCGCAGGAACCTCCTGTGTACCTGAGCAATAGGAATATGCAGGTAGGTGTCCTGCATGTCCAGGGACGCGAGAAAAGCGTCCTGCTTCAGCATGGGAATCAGGCCCAGGAGGGTCACCATGCGGAAGCGCTTGTACGCGACAGAAAGACTGAGATCGCTGAGGTCCAGTATTGGACGGAGGTCCCCTGTTTTCTTTAGAACCAGGAAGAAGTGAGAATAGCACCCTAGTCCTCTCTGGTTTCCTGGTACATGCTCTATAGCTTCTTTTTCCAGAAGTGCTAGCACCTCCTGCTGTATGAGCAGGGCATGCTGACCCAAATAACGGGAAAGCTGGGGAGGTCTTGTAGGTGGGTTGTCTATGAACTCTATGTAATGGCCATTTTTGACCAACTGTAGAACCCACCTGTCGGTGGTGATCAACTGCCACCCTGAAAGGTGGCGTGCGATGCAACCCCAGACTTTCTTTGCCTGTTGATCCAGAGTGGCGGGGGCCGGGAAGGAGTAATGTTGTGGCAGCGTCTGTCCCTGCGGGCTGGGCCGACTTTGAGTAGCGTTGACCTCTGCCTGGGGACGATTTCGCCTGGGCCTCGCGAGAGAAAGTGCCCCTCTGTTGCTGCCCTTGTAGCCGGCCGCGAAAACGGCTCTGGTTCCTGCGAAAGGAACTAGGCATAGATCTGTACATGGCTTGTACAGATCGGACTGCCTTCCCTACGTTTTGGAGCTTGGTGATAACGTTCTCAGAGGCTTCACCAAACAGCACCTCGCCGTTATATGGGACGTCTAGAATGTTTTTCTGTACGTCTGGGGTAAAGCCGGAGACACGGAGCCAGGAGTGTCTCTGGAGACAGACGCCTGAGGCTGCAGCTCTGGCCGAAGAGTCTGCAGAGTCGTATGCAGCTCTAAGCATTTGGGTCCCCACATCTGACCCGGTGTGGAGGAGGATTATCAGGAGCTCCGCTTTCTGGTCGCCATCGGGAAGCTTTTCAACCAGGTCCTGGCCTTGTTCCCACAAGGCGTTCTGGAACTGAACCATATGGGTAAGGTAGTTCAGTGACCTGATGGCACAAGTAGCAGCCGCGTACATGCGCCTCCCCAGGGCATCCAATTGCTTGGATTCCTGGTCCAGTGGCTGAGTGCTCATATGCTGGGGTCTCGGAGACCAGTCATGTGAAGCAGTGATGACCAGGGAATCTGCCAGAGGTTGGTTCGCCAAATACTGGTCCTCCCTAGGGGCCTTGTACAGGTGGTCAGCCTTCTTGACTGCGGGAGTGGAGTGCGGCGTTTCCAGCGCAGCCTTGGTGACGTCCCGCAAAGGTGTCCACCAAGGGTGGCACCACCACAGGCTTCGGTCTTTTTCCCGAAGGTAGCGGGCAAGGCGTTGTCGTTCAGGGTCAAGCTCCTCAGCATCCCACCCCATGTTGTCCTGGATGCGCCTCATGATCTCAGCAAAAGAGGGATCATCCGGTGGAGACCTGGGGAGGTCGTGTGGGTCAGGAGAGGGGATGCTAGTGGAGAAGGTGATCTGGAGTACTCTGAAGTATCCGATCTTGAATCCTCCCATGACAGAGTATACCGCCGTCGTCTGGGGCTGGGTGACCCTGACGGGGATCTGAAGGGAGGCCTTCTCCTGTCGGTAGATCTGCCCCTAGGAGGTGGAGTTTGCTCCTTGGGGGATGCAGGTCGTCCTACTGGCCCCTTAGGTGGAGGAGGGGGTTAAGGAGTAGGATGGGCGTGGACCACATCCTTCTTGATGGTGTCCCACCAAAAGGTAAAGAGCTTCTTTACCTCTGCAATGTTCATACCCAATGACGGGCCTGGCGCCGGGGTCAGGCGTTAGGTCCCCGGAGGTCTCCCGCTCCAGGGAAGGTTCCCGTGGGAGCTCGGAATCCTCTGTGTCGCCTGCCTGGTCTTCGGGCTGTGGGGTGTCCTCCTCTGTGGAATCCCTACGACCGGCGTCCGCCGGCAATGGGGGTGCAGTCTTCCGCTCCAGGGTAGCCGGCGTCGGTCCCCTGGCCGACGTCTTTGGACCTGGCGATGGGTGTCTAGCCGGTGTCGTCAGCTCCTGTGAGCGCCAAGCCGATTCAGAGTGCTTGGCCGACGTCCGTTTGAGGGACGTCAGGTCCTTAGTTTTCCTAGGCGCCGGATCAGGACCTCTGGGTGGTTGGGAGACCGACCTGGAGTCGGTGTCCCGGCGACGGGAGGATGAAGACTTGTGGGGCTCACCCGACTTCGAAGAGGCCTTGGAGGGTGTTGATGAAGTCGAGGGCCTCGAAGTCTTGAGAGGCTGGAGCGAAGAAGAACCGCTGGAAGACGTGACCTTGACCAGCGGAGGTTGTGACCAAGCCCTGGAGGGAGAGCGGTCCGATCTGGAGCCAGAGCTGCGGGAGTCAGAGGCCCTAGTAGGGGACCTAGACCTCACCTTCTCCTGGTGCTTGTCCCGGTGTTTGTGGGATTTAGATGAAGATTCTCCCCGGGAGGAAGGTTCCTGGTCCATACTTTTAAGCTTTTCTTCCAGAAGAAATGCCTGAAGTGCCTTCTGAGGGCGGATCCTGGTGCGGCTATTAAAACCCTGGCAAAAGGTGCAGGCCTTGGTGTCGTGGTCCAGGCCTAGGCAACACACGCAGGACGAATGGGGATCCTTGAAGGGGATCTGTTTGCAGCAGGCACACTTTGAAAGGTGACCCTCAAGAGATGGAGTTGGAGAGGACATCAGTCGAGCACAGCAAAAAAGTTCGAAATTGTTCGGTAGTTCAGTACTCGTCGTACGCTAGAAAGGAGACCGAGAGGCCGATGCTGGTGAGTCGACGGTGGGAAAAGAACTGAGGATTATGGGGGGACCGCCTCCTTATGTACTACGCCCGACGTTGGGGGCAGGACCGACGTCGGAGGCAGTCCCCGCTGAATACTGCTAGCTAGAAAATTTCCGTGGGGTCCTGGCGCCTGCCGGCTTCAGTCCTAATGGTGTAACCTGCCACAAGAGCCGTTTCTCGAAGTAAGATCTGACTCTGGCAGACAAGGCGTCGACATCCAAAAGCGCACTTGGCGGCGGGAGAAAAGGAACTGAGGCGGTTGGAGGGTGCGAGCAAGACAACCTACAGGCGCGAGCTAGTCTCACAGTGCCACGCATCGTGGTCCTGTCACGGCGCCGACCCTTCTGAAACTTTTTGGCTCCCGCTTGTTCCTAGCACCTCTGGTGCTATCCCACTAGTGTGAATGAGTGATGGAGACTTAGTCCAGGAAGATCTGGTACGTCTGTGTTTTGGTCTACCTCAGTCAGGAGAGCCTGAGGAAATTGGGCTCCTTGACCTGGAGCAACAGCCGTGCTTGCGGGGGAACTTTTCCCTTGCTTTTGCCCGCAGGAGTGGTGGGTTCCTTTCCCATGTCCTTATCTATGGGGGTGGGAGGAGAGGGCAGAGGGGCCCCTGCACCAGCTGGCAGGACCTCAGTCCACAGTAGTCTAGGCGGCAACAAGTCCATAGGTATGGTCTCCAACCAGTACTCAAATAGGTCTTTCACCTGGGACAGGTGGAGCCTAAGATCCGTGTCAGACGTCACACCCGATGTCGGGCCAGCACCCTGGTCCAGGAGGGAATTGTCTGGTGATGGCAGGCGGAAAGGAGGAGACACTGGGGCAGGGACGTTGGACCTGACATTAGCATGTGACACCTGGTTTGAGGCTGTCGTACGCTGGCCCTGGGAAGGGCTGAGTCCTGAGCGTTCATCAGCCGAAGGAGAGGGTGACGCTAGGGACTGTCTCGTCAGTGCTGAAGGATGGGTCACTGGCAGTGCAACGTCGGTCGCCTGTGGGTTCGCCACCCAACGAAAGATTGGTCGACGACTGTCTGGACGTAGTTGACGAATGTTTGCCTGAAGACAGTTTGGACGTCCTTGGAGGCTGACCTCCCGGAAGAGTGCCCCGAAGCCTTGCATCTGTTACGGGGGTCGGCACTTGACACTGAGGCCAAACGTGAGTGACTGGACATCAGCTTGGAAAGCTCAGAATGCTAGCCTGTTGACTGAGCAGGCAGGTGAACACTGAGAGGCTGCAGGGTATAGCCTAGGTCATGGCCTTTCTCTCCAGATGCCCATACCAGTGTGGGGAGTTTCCGAAATGTTAGCCGGGAGGGCAACCAGTTCACCTGAGAGTCAGAGCAAGAACTGCTCCGGGACGTAGAGTGGGAGTCAGATGAATGGAATTTGGAGGGAGCTCTTTCCTTTTCTTTCTCCTTATGCTTCCCTGATTTATGGTGGGAAGGACTTCTCTCGTGAGAAGACACTCTCTGCATGGCTGCCAGGCGCTGTTCGGTCAAGTAGGCCTGGAGAGTCTTCTGGTGGTGGATCAGAGTCCTGCTGTTGAATTTCGGACAGTGCTGGCAGGCCTGGGTGTCATGGTCTGGGCCTAAGCATAGCATGCAAGCGAAATGGCCATCCCTGGAAGGGATCTGTTTGTCACAGACACACCTCGAGGAGTGCCTTTCTATAGATGTCGGGGAAGACGACATACAGGAGTCAAACAGAGAAAAACCAAACTTTTTCGGTGAAAAGTTAAAGAAAAATGGACCAAAGGGCACATACAAAATGTTGATTGAACTAGCGAGAGACGATCCGTGGAGTCAATGAACGGGAGTCGACGGCAGGAAAAGAACTGAGGGACACCGGGGACCGCCCACCCATTATACCACATGGAATGTCGGGGGCAGTCCCCTCTGAAGACTGCTAGCTAGAAGTTTTCCGTGGGGTCCTGCTGCCTGCCGGCTACAGTCCTTATTGCGTTACCTGCTGCAAGAGCGGACTCTCGAAGTAAGAACAAACAATTGCTTGAACCTTCTGCAGTCCTCAGTACAATGTGTGTAGTAATATAAAAGTCTATGCACATCTACAGTATGAAGCAGTGCTTCCCCTGGACTGGCATGTGCCGGATAATAAACTGGAAGGTAGAACGACTGATTTAAAGTGAACTCAGAGGCTACCTTGGGAAGGAAACTGGGATTAGTACGCAAGCAGACCCTAATTTATAGAAACTTAAATAAGGCTGCTCACACTAGAGCCTGCAGCTCTGAAATCCTTTGAGCAGAAGTAATGGCAACTAAAAATAACAGGTTATTCACCTGGAACAGTAATTATAGGAGTAGTATATGTTGTTCATCCACACTTCTTGGCATGTCCCTTTCCCCTCTAAATCTTGCCGGAAGTCTTCAAGCTGGCTCCTCCCACCCACCCGGGCAGTATAAACCTCAGCTCCGCCCCATGGCGCCAGATCTTAGCCCGCTGGAAGCCAGGTTGTGGGCCTAAAGCCGGGGAGATCGGGTGGGTGCGTGTAGATGAACAACATATACCACTCCTAGAAAGTACAGTTAAGCAAGAACTTACCGTAAAAGTAGATCTTCGAGCGAGGCTCTTGCAGTAGGTAATTACATATACGACTGATGATGGCCGATGTCAGACCCAACGGAAAAATTTCTAGCTAGCAGTCTCTGGTGGGGGACCGGCCCCACGTCAGGTGACCGACGTTATGTGGCGTCAGTATAAAGGGGCAGTCAACCACGCCCGCCTTCCAGTTCTTTCCCACCAAAGGCCAAAAGGCAAGACGAGAGATAAGCGGATATTTCCCTTCCTGGAAAAGGAGCTGAAAAAAGCTTCAGGGGATGGAGGGCGGGAAGGTATTACATACTGCAAGAGCCTCTCTAGAAGATCTACTGTTATGGTAAGTTCTTACGTAACTGTACTATCTTACTTCGAAAGGGCTCTTGCAGTAGATAATTACATATAGGACTAAGTCTCAAGCAGTCTGGAACAAGGAGAAGCAAATGGGAGGAGGAAAGCTACTCAGAAGTAGACCCTCTGGCTGTGAAGGTCTTAGGAAAGGAGGCCTTGCAAAACAGCCAGCCCGAAGCCTGCTCTACGGCGAGAGGCAATGTCCAAACTGTAATGTGTCGTAAACGTATGGACAGAAGTCCAAGTGGCAGCTGCACAAATGTCAGCCGCTGACACGCTCCTGAAACAAGTCAGAGAGGCAGCGACCCTCTGGTGGAGTGGCCTCTAACTTGACCTGGCAGGGTCTTGTACTTGTCATAACAGAAAGTGATACAATGAGCCAACCATTTCAATAGGCATTGCTTAGAAACAGCTTTGCTTCTCTTTATGAGCAAAAGAGACAAACAGTTGATCAGTCTTTCTGAGATCCTTCGTCCTGTTGGTGTAGTATCTCAGAATTCGGTGAACATCCAAAGTATGCAGGAGGTACTCTCCATGACTGGAGTGCTGCATAAAAAAGGCAGGCAACTCTATGGATTGATTCAGCATCGATTCCGCTACCACCTTAGGGAGAAACTTAGGATTGGTAGGCAGAGCCACACGTTCCTTGTGAAAAATCAAATCCGGGATTTTGCACATCAGGGCCTGGAGCTCGGAAATCAGTCGAGCAGAAGTAATGGCCACTAGGAAGAGTCTCTTCCAAGAAAGGAACTTTAGGTCCACTGAGGCTGCCGGCTCGAAAGGAGGCAGAGTAAGCTTCTCTAAAATGAAATTCAGATCCCAAGGAGGGGCAGGAACCCGGATAGGGGGTCGTAAGTGAAGGACCCCCTCTTAAAAAGGTCTTAGAGACCTCCAGCTGAGCAAAGGTTCTATCTGCAAAGGGGACATGACAGGCCAAAATGGCCACCTTGTGAACCTTTAAGGATGAATGGCTGAGGCCCAGATCAAAGAGGTGTCGCAGGTAATCCAGATGTCGGCTGACAGAGCACGAGAATGGCTCGACATCATTGGAGGCAGCCCAAATAGAGAACCGCTTCCATTTCATGGCATAAGTACATCTGGTTGAGGGTTTCCTGGCCTCCACCAGAATCTCAGCTACTTGAGGGCCGCATCGGGCTTGAGCTACGTCTGCAGGAGCCACACGTGCAACTGAAGGGACTTGAGGCCTGGATGGACCAGGGTCCCCTGATCCTGGGTTAGCAAAAATAGCGACAGAGGAAGAGGAGGTGCCTCTGAGTACTGTTGCAGAGAGAACCAAACTTGTCTGGGCCAGAAAGGAGTGATCAGAATCATTCGAGCTCCTTCTGAACAGAGTTTGTGCAAGACCCTCGTAATCAGTGGAATGGCATAGATGAAACTGCCCTTCCAGTCTAGAGACGGAGCGTCTCTCCAAAAAATGCTGCGCCCTGGAGCAAGAGAGCAGAAGACGGGAAGTTTTGTGTTTTGAGGGGAAGCAAACAGATCTACCTGTGGAGTTCCCCAGCACAGGAAGATGTCTAAGACCCTCTGATCCAGTTCCCAGTTCCCATTCGTGAGCTGGAGCCATAAGGGGGAGGGCCTGCGCTCCCACCTACACAATAGTGTCCTATGCTTCCAGTTTTGCACAATGGTATCCATATGTAGGAGTGCGGGCCCTCTGGTCCTTACGCTCCCACCCACAAGCATAGAGACATACAGCGGGGGGGCCCTGTGCTGGCAGTTTTGCAAAATGGTAATCATAGGTGGGAGCATGGGTCCTCTGGGCCCTGCACGCCCACCTACCCATAAGTCTAGAGACATAGTGCAGTAGGGCCCTGTGCTCCAAGTGTTGCATAATGTACAGGCCCTCTGGGTCCTATGCTCCCACTCACCCATAAGTACAGTCGTGGCCAAAACTATTGGCGCCCTTGCACTTTTTCAAATAACTCACAATTTCCTCTAAACATAAGTTGAAATTAACAACAGTACAGTATTTGGTCTCCACAATTCTTTATTTCTCTGTTAATATTACAGAACCTTTGTTTTTGATTCAGAATTTAATATATCCTTTTAAATCAGAAAATGAAAAAAATGGCATTGACAAAATTATTGACACCCTAGACTTAATATTTGGTAGCACAGCCTTTGGTCTAAATAACTTCAATCAACCGCTTCCTATAGCCACAGATGAGCTTTCTGCACCTCTCTACTGGCAGTTTAGCCCACTCTTCTTGTGCAAACTGCTCCAGTTCTCCCAAATTTGAAGGATGCCTTCTCCCAACTGCTGTTTTCAGATCTCTCCACAGGTTTTCAATGGGATTTAGATCTGGACTCATTGCTGGCCACTTCAGAATAGTCCAGCGTCTTGTCTTGAACCATTCCTGGGTGCTTTCTGAAGTGTGTTTGGGGTCACTGTCCTGCTGGAAGACCCATGACCTTTGACGGAGACCCAGCTTTCTGACACTGGGTTCAACAATGTGCTCCAAAATGGCCTGGTAATCTCCAGATTTCATGATGCCATGCACACGTTCAAGGCACCCAGTGCCAGAGGCAGCACAGCAACCCCAAAACATCACTGAACCTCCTCTATGTTTGACTGTAGGGAAGGTGTTCTTTTCTTTGAAGGCTTCATTTTGTTTTCTGTAAACACAGAGATGATGTGCTTTATCAAAAAGCTCTAATTTGGTTCCATCTGTCCACAGGACATTCTCCCAGAAGGATTTTGGCTTGTTCAGGTGTGTTTTGGCAAACCCCAGTCGGGCTTTCTTATGTCTCTCTCTCAGCAGTGCGGTCCTCCTGGGCCTCCTACCATATAACCCCTTTTCAATGAGTTGGCGACGGATGGTGCGAGTTGAAACTGTCGTACCTTGTGTCTGAAGGTTGGCTTGAATCTGGCAGTTGATCGAGGTGCTTTCTCCACCATTCGAACAATCCTGCACTGCAATCTTCGATCAAGTTTTCTCTTTCGGCCACGTCCAGGGAGGTTGGCTACAATGCCATGGGCCTTAAACATCCTGATAACATTATGTACGGTGGAAACAGGAACATCAAGGTCTCTGGAGATTAATATGTAGCCTTGAGATTGTCCATGCTTGGCTACAATCTTCTGTCTGACCTCCTCAGACAATTCTCTGGTTGTCTTTCTTTTCTCCATGCTCACTGCGGTACACACAGTGACACAAAACAGGAGAATGAGTCCTTTTCTCTATTCAAACTGGTTGAATGAGTGATTTTTATATTGCAGGCACCTGCAACTCACCACAGGTGAGTTTAATTCCATAGTGAAGGAGAATCACCTGCTTGAAATCTAATTATTTCTAACTACTTCTAAAAGGTGCCAATAATTTTGTCCGGGCCATTAATGGATTTCTGTGTGGAATAAGCTAAGACTTAGTCAATTTTTCTGCTTTTTGTGTTTTATTCCACTGCGAACCAAAGAAATACATATGTGGATACCAAAATATTTTTTAATTTCAACAATTTTCTGGAAGGAATGGTGCATTATTAGAAAAAACTGCAAGGGCGCCAATATTTTTGGCCACGACTGTATAGAGACATAGCGCAGGAGGGCCCTGTGCTCTCAGGTTTGCAAAATGGTATCCATAGATGGGCTGTGTGCTCCCAGTTTTGCGAAATGGGATCCACAGTTGGGCGCACAGGATCTCTGGTTACTGTGCTCCCCACCCATCCGTAAGTACAGACACACAGGACAGGAGGGCCCTGTACTTCCAGTATTCCAAAGACTGTATCCACAGGTGGGAGGCGGGGCTAGCTCCCACCCACCCATAAGTATAGAGACATAGCACAGCAGGGCCCTGTGCTCCCAGTTCTGCATATTTGATCCAAGCTGAGAGCTGGGCCTCTGGGCCCTCTGCGCCCCACCCCACCCATAAGCACAGACACATAGCATAGCTAGACACATCTCCAAGTAACCCTTGTGCTGTAAATGTGGCAATATCTCAGTAACTACAGCAACTTTGGAAAAAATTCCTTTGCAGTTGTATTCATGACCTGGCCATCTCCATGCATGCTTGGTGCACCTAAAGGTGCACTAAACTGCAAGTAGCGAAAAATCCCTACCTCAAACCGTTTTTGAGATATAGCTTCTGAAAGGCGCCACGACTGCCACAATGTCATCCTATGGGGAAAAAACAACTTCAGAGTGCTGTAACTATGGAACCGGTGTCAATTTCTTCACCAAACCAACAACAGGCACATCTGTGGGCCAAGGGCTTGCCGCCCTGCAAATGTCAGCCCAAAACATAAAAACAAAGAAACATAAAATCTGATGGCAAATAAGGACTGCTTGGCCCACCTAGTCTGCCCATTTCCCTACCTAATGCATAGGCTGAAGGTCCTAGTTAACCAACAACCTACTTCCTCATACCCCCCACTAGAATTGCCTTATGTCTGTCCCATGCATTCTTTAATTCCCTCACTGTTTTTGAGTCCACTACCTTCTCAGGAAGGCTGTTCCATGTATCCATAACCCTCTTCATGAAAAAATACTTCCTCACATTACCTTTGAGCCGTCCCCCCTCTATCTTCAATTTGGGCCCCCTTGTTCTTGCTCATCTCTTTTTCTAAAAGATGCTACCATCTTGGACTCTGTTGATTCCCTTGATGTACTTGAAAGTTTCTATCATGCCCCCCCACCATTCCTCTAGTGTATACATATAAAACTTCTTTAATCTCTCTTCGTATGTCTTCTGGTGCAGACCATGCACCATTTTAATTGCTCTCCTCTGGAGAGCCTCATCCTTTCCATGTCCTTGCGGAGATGGGGTCTCCAGAACTGGACGCAGAACTCCAGATGGGGTCTCACCAACTGTCTGTACAGAGGGATAACGACTTCCTGTTTTCTACTGGTGATGCCTCTCCCTATGCATCCCAGCATCCCACCAACCCTCCTTACTGCCTTCTAACATTGCTTGCCCACCTTAAGGTCATCTGATATGACTACCCCCAGGTCCCTTTCCATTTCTGTTATTATCTCACTCCCCACTGTGTACTCTTCCCCTGGATTTTTGTTTCCCAGGTGCATTACTTTGCACTTCTTTGCACTGAATCTAAGCTGTCATATATCTGACCATTCCTCCTACCTTGCCAAGTCCCTTTGCATCCTCTCCACTCCATCTTCTGTATCAACCCTGTTGCAGATCTTTGTGTCGTCTGCAAAGTGACATATTTTTCCTTCTAGTCCCTCTGCAATGTCACTTAAAAGACATTAAAGAGGACCAGTCCCAGTACTGAACCCTGCGGTACCCCCACTAGTAACCCCCCTTTCTTCAGAGTAAACTCCATTTCCTATTACCCTCTGTATCCTGTTGTCCAGCCAATTTTTAACCCAGATTACCACCTTGGGACCCATTCCAAGGCTGACTAACTTGTACATTAATCTTTTGTGTGGGACTGTGTCAAATGCCTTGCTAAAGTCTAGGTAGGCCATGTCCACAGCCCCTCCCTGGTCCACCATACTGGTCACCCAGTCAAAGAAATCTATTAGATTCGTCTGACATGACCTTCCTGCTGTGAATCCATGCTGCCTTGGGCCCTGTGCCCCACTGGCCTCTAGGAACTCTACAATTCTTTCCTTCAGAAGTGATTCCATCATTTTCCCTACCACCAAGGTCAAACTAACAGGTCTGTAGTTTCCTGCCTCTGTCTTACTCCCACTTTTGTGAAGGGGAATCATGTCTGCCTTCCTCCAGTCCTCCGGTACTACACCATCTTTCCATGATTTGTTAAAAAGGGTAGTCAGTGGTGTCACTAATTCTACCCTTTGTTCTTTTAGAATTCTGAGGTGAATTTCATCAGGCCCTACTGCTTTGTCCACCATCAGTTTTAAGAGTTGTTTCAGGACCCTTTCTTCTGTGAATGGACTGGTATTGACCTCCCTATCCAGAGTGCTTCTATTCTTTGATTTTGGTACATCCTACTCCTCTTTTGTGAATACTGAGTAGAAGTATTCATTCAGTATCCCTGCTTTTTCACCCTCTGCCTACCTTCCCTTCCCTTTAGTAAGTCTCACTGTCCCTTCCTTCATCTTTCTTCGCTCCCTAATGTACCTATAAAAGGTTTCTTCCCCCTTCTTAACAGAGTTGGCTATCTTTTCCTCAATTTGGGCTTTTGCTATTCTGACTACCTTCCCCACTTCCTTCTGCTTTAACAGGTACAGTTCCCTGCCCTGCTCCTTCTGTGTTACCTTACACTTCCCGAATGCTACCATTTTCTCCTTAACCTTCCCCACCACCTCTTTTGAGAACCATAGTGGTTTTTTTCCTTCGTTTTGCTTTGTTGATTTGCTTGGCACAAAGGCTTGTTGCCTCTGTGATGGCTGTTTAAATTTTTCCCCATCGTTCCACCACCCTCCTCCTTGCCAGTTTGCTAGTGCTTTTCTGAGGCACTCTCCCATTTTCCCAAAGCCAGCCCTCCTAAAGTCCAACACTCTTGCTTTTGTATGGCTTGACTATGACTGTGTTTATCGTGAACCACAGTTTTGTGGTCACTTGTTCCCAGATGGCTACCCACTTCTAAATCTGAGAGCCTTTGTCCATCTCCATTTAACAGTACCAGGTCTAGGACTGTTCCCTCCCTAGTGGGTTCCACCACTAGCTGTCTGATGCATGCTTCCTGCAGGGCATCAAGAATAAACCTGCTTTTTGATGTGGCTGCAGCCAGGGTGCTCCAGCTAACGTCTGGCATATTCAGGCTCCCCAACAATAATATCTCCCCTTTTTCTGCCATTCTGAGGATGCCTTCCATCATTCCCTTGTCCATTGCCTCCCCCTGAGATGGGGGTCTGTATACCACCCCTGTGCGAACTGTGGAGCCATAACCTGTTTCCAAGGTAACCTACAGTGCCTCCTCTACTCCCTGTTTATCCTTTAGTTCCGTTGCTTTGATCCCTTCCCTTACATAGAGAGCTACTCCTCCTCCTTTTACCCTCCCTGTCCCTCCTGTACATTGTATATCCTGGTATGCTGACATCCCAGTCATGGTTCTCAGTGTACCATGTTTCTGTGACTGCCAAGATATCCAGATGTCCCTCTTCCATCAAGGCAACTAGTTCAGGGAGCTTGTTACACAGACAAAATCCTAACAGTTTTTTTTTGCTATGAAGTGGCAAAGAAACTGCTTTTATGGGGCAGTTTACCTGCAATACCTTCGCGAAAGTACAGCATGTAAACCAAAGTACAGTTTAGATCTTCGAGAACAGCTCTTGCAGCAGGTTACACCATTAGGACTGAAGCTGGCAGGCACCAGGACCCCAAGGAAATATTCTAGCTAGCAGTATCCAGCAGGGGACTGTTGCCCTGTTGGCACCCCGGTCAGGCATGATATAAAAGGGGGTGGTCCCCCAACATCCCCAGTTCTCCCACCGGAGATTCCCGGCCCAAAGGTGACATCTGAAGGGGAGACCGAGGATCCACTTCCAAAGGAAGGTTTGATAACTTAGTTATTGGATGGCACCAAAGACGCTGTAGCCTAAAGGCTAGGTGAGAAGACAACCTCCTGAGGGGAAGGTAGGAGGGAAACTACCTGCTGCAAGAGCTGTTCTCGAAGATCTACTGTTACGGTAAGTTCTTACGTAAATGTACTAACTTACTTCAAGAAACAGCTCTTGCAGCAGGTTACACCATTAGGACTGATTCACAAGCAGTTAGGGAACTACTTCCTGATCGGGAGGAGGATAGGAGAGATCTTATTGTGATCAGATTCAGGACAAAAGTCCTTGAAGGACCGCCAAGCCGAAACCTGCTCTGCGTCCAGAGGCGATATCCAAACTGTAATGCCTGAAGGTGTGTACAATGCTCCAGGTTGCTGCTGCACAGATGGCCGATGTAGAAACTTTGAGTGCCGCAAAGGAGGTAGTGACCCCCCTCGTGGAGTGATCTTTAACTGGTCCCTGTAAAGGTTTGTTGCGCTTCGGGTAACAGAACAAAATGCATTTGACGAGCCATCTGGAGAGCGATTGTTTCAACACAGGTGCGCCCTGCATCCTGTGCGTAAATGATACAAAGATCTGGTCTGACTTGCGATGGGATATGGTTCTAGCCAGATAGTATCTGAGGCTCCTATGCATATCTAAGGTGTGCAACAGGGCTTCTCCTCTGTTGGAATGACTGGCATAGCACACCGGAAGGTCGATATCCTGGTTGAGTGTTACAGCCGACACCACTCTGGGAAGAAACTTAAGATTTGTCCTTAAGGGCACCCTGTCCTTATGAAAAACCAAATAAGGATCTTTGCACATAAGTGCATGAAGCTCAGAAATTCTTCTGGTGGAAGTAACAGCAACTAAAAAGAGAGTCTTCCAAGCGAGGAGACGCAGCTCGCAAATCGCGGCTGGTTCAAAAGGGAGCAGCGTAAGCTGCTCTAAGACAAAGGGGAGATCCCAAGATGGAACTGGGTCTTTGATGGGAGGTCTCAAGTGGAGAATGCCGTGTAAGAAAACGCGGGAAGCCTCTAACTGCGCTAGAGACCTGTGACCTACCGGTGAATTGTATGCTGAAATGGCAAAGAGGTGTACCTTAATAGAGGAGTAGGCAAGCCCTGCTTCATAGAGGGATAGGAGGTAATCAAAGACTGACCTCTCACAGCAGTCTAGTGGGGTCAGTCCATGAGCCTGAGCCCAAATGCAAAATTTTTGCCATTTCATGGCGCAGGTGGCATGAGTGGATGGCTTTCTTGCCACCACCAAAACGTCTGCAACGTCTTGCGAGACCCCTTACTACATGACTGCTATGTCCTTAGGAGCCAGGCATGCAGGTTCAACGACCAAAGATCCGGATGGACCAAGGAGCCTCCCTCCTGGAACAGTAGGCGACAGCTGAATGGCAGAAGCACTGGAGGTTCCTGGGCCAGTTGGTATAGGAGAGGGAACCTTATCTGCCTGGGCCAAAAAGGTGCTACCAGTATGAGAGATGCCTGCTCTTGTCAGAGCTTCAAGAGAACCCTCTGGATCAAAGGGAAGGGCAGGAAAGTGTAGAGGAACCTGCCTGTCCAGGAGAGGGACAATGTGTCTCGCCAGAAACCACCAGGTCCTGGATCTAGCAAGCAGAAATTGGGCAGTTTTGTGTTGGGTGGGGACACGCAGAGGTCTAATTCTGGTGTCCCCCATCTGCGAAACAGGTCCTCTGCGACTTCCTGTAGCAGTTCCCATTTGTGGACTCTAGCCTCCAATCGGCTCAGATTGTCCGCAGTGGTGTTGTCCACTACGGGAACATGCACTGCAATGATTTCTGCGGCGTGCTGTTGTACCCAATCCCATACCCTCTAGTGCCTCCTTGTTTGTTGAGATAATACATTACCGCGGAGTTGTCTGTTTGCAACAGGAGGGTAACCGGTGGAATTTTCGACTTAAAAGCCTGTTAAGGCATACAGGACTACCCTCATCTCTAGAATGTTTAGGAGGAGATGAGATTCCAGAGACGACCAGGAGTCTTCAGTCCTCACACCGTTCAGGTGAGCTTCCCATCCGGACCCCGAGGCGTCCGTATAGAGTCGCAGTTGGAAGTGGCACTACGAAGGGGACCCCCGTAGAAAGATGCTCTGGGATGAGCCACCATTGCCAGTCTCGGATGACTGCACTTGTAATCCGGATTGGATGCTGCAGTTGGTCTCGCTTTTGGTCCCACTGGGCTAATAACATCCACTGGGTAACCAGCATATGGAGTCGAGCTAGGGGAACTGTCGTGATGGCAGCCGCCATGTGTCCAAGCAGGCAAAGAATGGTCCTGGCTGGGACAGTCTTCTTTCCCATTATGTCCCTTATGAGGGACCTGATGCGTTCCGCCCTGTCCTGAGGTAGGAATGCCCTCCCTTGACTGGTGTCTAAAACTGCAACTATGAATTGCAGTTCTGAGACAGAAGGAGACGTGACTTCTCCTGACTGATGGTGATGCCCAGCGATTCGAAGAGGGAACGGGTGCCCTGAATTGCGCCATCAAGGCCTCCCGAGAGGGGGCCATGAGGAGCCAGTCGTCTAGGTACGGAAACGCAGTGATCCTGTATCCCGAGAGCTGCTGCCACGACTGCTACACACTTAGTGAACACTCGAGGTGCAGAGTACAGTCCGAAGGGGAGAGCTCAGAACTGGCAATGGAATCCCAGAAACTCGAAGCGCAAACATTTTCGGTACGCTTGAGCGATCAGGAGATGGGGGTAAGCATCCTGCATATCCAGTGATGAGAGCCATGCGCCCTCTTTGAGCATGGGAATGAGACCCAGAAGGGTAACCATGCAAAAGTATTTGTACAACATGAAGGTGTTGAGATCGCTGAGGTCTAAGATCGGGCGCAAGTCCCCTGTCTTCTTTGGAACCAGGAAGAAGTGAGAATAGTCCCCTCTTCCTCTCCGATTCCATGGTACTGACTCTATGGCATCCTTGCCCAGGAGTGCCAAGATCTCCTGCTGAATGAGCAGGGCATGCTGACCCGAATACTGGGAAAGCAGGGGAGGCCTTGAAGGTGGGTGGTCAAGGAACTCTATAGAGTCCTTGATGTACTAGCTGAAGAACCCACCAGTCGGAGATTATCCTCTGCCATCCCAAAGGTGATGAGAGATGCAACCCCCGACCTTCTCTTCCCTTAGATCGAGGAGGGGCGGGGGCTGGGAAGGAGTCATGCTGTGGTGGTATTTGTCCCTGCAGGCTGGGCGGACTTTTGATGTTTCTGGCCTATAGAGAATCTAGCTTGACCTTTTCTACCAAAGTTGCCCCTGGGTTGCTTGCCAGAACGTGGCTGCTTCCTTTGTTGCTGGCTACGAAAGTGATTCTGGTTCCTACGAAAGGAACTAGATTTGGGCCTGTACATAGCTTGTACAGTCCTGACTGCCTCCCCAGTGTCCTGTAGCATGGTGATCACTCTTTCCAATTCCTCATCGAACAGGACTGCTCCATTATAGGGGATGTCGAAGATGTTCTTTTGGATGTCCGGAGTAAAACCAGAGACTCTCAACCAGGAGTGTCTCCGGAGACAAACGCCTGTGGCTGCGCCACTGGCCTCCGAAGCCCACTGAATCATAAGCGACTTTGAGTACCTGTGTCCCCATGTCTGACCCAGTTTGAAGGAGATTAAGAAGTTCGTCCTTTTCGCCATCCTGGAAATCTTTCATAAGGTCTTGACCCTGTTCCCATAGGGCATTCTGAAACTGCACCATGTGCGTTAAGTAGTTAAAAGACCTTATAGAGCATGTAGCAACTGCGTAGATACGTCTTCCCAGTGAATCCGATCACTTAAGATTCCTGGTACGGTGGCTGGGTACTCAGATGCTGAGGCCGTTGAGATCGATCATGAGAGGCTGTTGTGACCAGGGAGTCGGCTAGGGGTTGTTGCGCCAAGTAAGGGTCCTCCAGTGGAGCCCTGTAAAGGAGGTCAGCCTTCTTTGGAACTGCCGGAGTAGAGTGTGGACATTTCCAAGCAGCCTTGGTGACGTCTGTAAAAGTGTCCACCAATGGTGGGACCACCACAGGCTTCGGGTCTTTCTGCCTGAGATATCCGGCAAGGCGTTCTCTCTCGGGGTCTAAGTCCTCTGTCTTCCACCCCATGTTTTCTTGGATGTGTCTCAAATTCAGAGAATGAGGAATCATCCAGCGGTGACCTGTGGAGATCTCCTGGGTCAGGTGATGGGAGAAAGAGACCTGGAAGTGTCAGATGTGTTCAGCCTTGAGTCATCCCCCGGAGAGGATTGTCTACCTCTGGGCCATTTAGGGCTGGGGGACACTGAGGGAGACCTTGATGGAGGTCTTCTCTGTTCAAGTGATCTGCTCCTGGGAGGTGGTGTAGGCTCCTTAGAGGTCGGGGCTCTTTCACCTGCAGAGCCTCGAGGAGGTGGCAGCGGAGGTGGCTTAGTGGGCACTACATCCTTCTTAATAGTATCCCACCAGAAACTAAACAGATCCTTAACCTCCTGCTAATTCATACCAGACTACGGGCCCAGCGTCGGTGTTGGCCTGTCAGCGGGGTCAGGCATTGGGCCTTGGGGGAACTACCGGATATGGCGACGGTTCCCTAGGCAATCCGACGTCCTCAGTGTCGCCTGTCTGGTCGTCAGGCAAAACAGCAACCTCCTCTCCCGAAGACCCCTGGAGACCAGTGTCAACTGGCGTCTGTTCTCAGGTCCATTTGGCGGGCGTCGGTTGGCCGCCCATTTGGACTCAGAGGTCCATTTCAGGGATGACAGCTCCGTCGTCTTCCTGGAAAGGATGTCCGGGAGATCGGTCGATGATCGGGGTCCTGACGTCGGTCTGATGCTCCGGTGCTCTACTTTGAAGACTACTTGGATTTATGCCGGTCTGAAGTTCCAGGCCTAATAGCAGAGTCGAGCGTCCAAGGGTCCTTCGTCTTCAACGGATGTAGGGAGGCCAAAGAGCCTCCTGAAGACCTTACCTTCACTTGAGGGGTCTGAGAGCAGGCCCGGGAGGGCGATCTAACCAATCGGGTGGAGCTGGAACTGGCTCTAGATTCGGAGGCCCGGCTTCGGGATCTAGGCCTACCCTTGTCCCGGTGTTTCCCCAACTTATGAGAGGACTCCCCCCCCCCCCTGGAGATAGGGCCTTTCTCCATCTGCTTAAGTTTTTCTTCCAAAAGAAAACACTGGAGGGCCTTCTGGCAGCTGATCTTGGTACTACTGTTAAATTGCTGGCAGATAGGCCAAGCCTGGGTATCATGCTCTGGGCCTGAGGCACCGCACGCAGGCCGAATGACTGTCTGTAAACAGGATCTGCTTGCCGCAGGTGCACTTGCAGGGGTGTCCTTCGGTAGAAGTAGACACGGATTTTTGAAAAAGTAAGATTTTAAAGATTTCACGTGTCGTTCGTCTGGTCGAGGCGTCCCGGGGTCCTGGCGCCTGCCGGCTTCATTCCTAATGGTGTAACCTGCTGCAAGAGCTGTTTCTTGAAGTAAAATTGGTACTTTTATGGAAGTCTGCTGTATGTTCAAAAAGCTTTTGAGACAGACATATATTTTTTCCCCACAGGCTATGAGGGAACACTTAACTTTAATAACCTTTGAACGGATTAATATTTTTTCACCAAACTTTCGAAAGGCACTTCCCTGACAGTCCCCATATACCCTGAAAATTTCAGGCCAGACAGACAAACAGTTCGGGCTGTGGAGATGAGCAAAGAATTCAAAAAAATTGAGGATTTTTCACACTCCTCAGCTCTGACCAGAAATGAAAATCACATACCTACCGTAATTCCTGATCTTTCTGTGTCTTTTTACCATTCATCACTGGTGGTTAGTAAGCCGGAGGATCAGGACCCATGCGGAACTCTTTTTTCTAGCGCAAGAGGAGTCGACGTCGTGGCCGACTTAATATGTGGCGCTCGCAGGTTGGACAGTAACAGTCGTCGACACCTCCTCAGCCCCAGTTCTGCACGCTGGAGAGAGACAGAGAATAAGGAGGGAGGGTGGGCAAGGGAGCCCGAGGGACAGTAAAAGGAAAGGATGTAAAACCAAGGAGGAATATGCCGAACAGAGGACAGGAAAGGAGGAAGCCTAAGGGATTGGGAGAGTAGGGCCCCAATCTCTGGGTGAGAAGGAACGGGTGGAATAGGGAGGGATAGGAGGTTAGAGAAAGAAGGAAGGAAGGAAGAAAGGATGAAGAGGATACACCGTCCCTGAAACACCGCCCTGGACTGCTCTGGAGAAATTATGCCACAGGTCAAGCAGGCAGGCCAGAGGATGAAGGTAAGACCTGAAGAGGATGGCACTTATTTAGAGATCAGAGGCAGGGCAAGGGCTAAGAACAGGTCGGTGTCTCCTCCTCCTCCTGCAAAGAAAAAAGGCATAATAACTGGTTTAAAAGGCTCTGGAGAAAAACCCCAGGTCATTGGAAAGAACAGTTACATAAGAACTTACCGTAACAGTAGATCTTTGAGAGAGGATCTTGCAGTAGGTATTCACAAATAGGACTAAGCCACCAGGTGTCAGGACCCCACGGAAAGGAAAAATTTCTAGCTAGCAGTCTCTGGTGGGGGACTGCCCCATGTCAGCTGACCAACGCCAGCCTACAGGGCAGTCCCCACGCCAGCCTTCCAGTTCTTTCCGCCAGAGGCCAAAAGGCATGACAGGAGAAGAGAAATGCCCCTAAAAGAAAAGTAAAACTCAGGGGACGGGAGGAGTATACTACTGTGCAAGAGCCTCTCCTAAGATCTACTGTTACGGCATGTTCTACGTGAACTTGTATCTTACTCCGAGAGGGTTCCTGCAGTAGGTATTCACAAATAGGACAGAGTCTCAAGCAGTCTGGAACAAGTCTGATATAAGGGAGGAGGAAAAATCATCCACAGACAGTCAGAAAGGCAGAAGAGGGATTCATGAAAGGAGTCCCTGCAACACAGCCAGTCCAAAGCCCGTCCTGTGGCGAGAGGAAACATCCAAACTGTATTGCTTCGTAAAGGTGTGGACAGAAGTCCAAGTAGCGGCTGCACAAATGTCAGCAGCTGACATTCCTGAAACAAGCAGCAAAGACAGCTACCCCTCTGGTGAAGTGAACTCTGACTTGACCTGGAGGATCTTGTTGTAACAGAAAGTGACGCAATTAGCTAACCACTTAGAGAGACACTGTTTGAAGATAGTGCTGCCCTCTCTCTTGGGTGCAAAGGAAATGAGTTGATCCGTTTTTCTGAGATCCTTGGTCCTGTGAGTGTAGTATCTCAGCATTCTATGAACGTCGAGAGTATGCAGAAGATACTCTCCGTGATTCGAGTGAGCCGGGAAGAATGCTGGGAGCTCAACAGACTGATTAAGTGTGGATTCAGCCGCCACTTTAAGGAGAAACTTAGGGTTCGTACGTATGGCCACATGGTCCCTGTGGAAGATTAAGTAAGGAATCTTACACATCAGAGCTTGAAGCTTGTAAATCCTTCGAGCAGAGGTAATGGCCACAAGGAAAAGAGTCTTCCAGAAAAGGAATTTTAACTCGGTTTCTGCTGCCAGATCAAAGGGGCAAGCATGAGCTTCTCCAGAATGAAATTAAGTTTTTTTTGGGGCGAGGATCTGCGGAATAGGGTCTTAAATTAAGGACCCTCTAAGAAAGGTCTTGGAGACCTCTTACTGAGCAATCATCTTGTCCCTTAACGGATTATCGTAGGCCAAAATGGCAGCCATATGAACCTTCAAAGAGGAGTAGCTGAAGCCCAAATCATGGAGATGAAGCAAGAAATCCAAAATCCTGGCTGCCGGACAGGAAAAAGTTCCCAAGTCCTTGGAACCTGCCCAAATGGAAAATCTCTTCCACTTCATAGTGTAGGTATATCTGGTGGAAGGCTTTCTGGCCTCTACCAGAATGTCCAGAACTAGTGGGGACATGCCGAAGCAAGCAGTGGCTATGTCTGTAGGAGCCAAGCATGACGGTGGAGTGACTTGAGGCCTGGAGAGACCAGGGCCCCTCGATCCTGGGTCACCAATTTCTGCGACAGAGTAAGTTCCTCTGAAAACTATTGCAGAACAAAACCAAATTTGCCTTGGCCAAAAGGGAGCAACAAGAATCATTCGCGCCCCTTCTCCCTGAAGTTTCTTTAGAACTCTCGGGATTAAGGGAATGGGAGGGAAGGCGTAGATGAATCTGCCCTTCCAGCACAGAGACAGCATGTCCTGCCAAAAAAGTCTTGCTCTGGAGCGAGCGAGCAGAAGGCGGAAAGTTTGACATTGTCGGGGGAGGCAAACAGATCTACCTGAGGAGTACCCCCCACTGTGCGAAAATCTCTCATCACCTCTTGCTTGATTTCCCACTCGTGAGACTTGGCGGACGAGCGACTGAGTGCGTCTGCCAGGGTGTTTTGCATGCCTGGTACATATCAGATGCAGGTTATGCCGAGATGCCCAATACGAGACTCACTGTTTTCCAGCACAGCGGTAGGAGCGCAGTCTCTCCTCGCTTTGTTGAGGTACCAGATCACGCATATGTTGTCTGACTGTACCAGAAAATGACCGGGGAGAATTAAGGGTAAGAAGAGCCTGAAGGGCATAAACAAACTCCCTCAGTTTGAGAACGCTGATGCGTAGCAGTTTCTTGATGTGAGACCAGTTCACCAGAGTCTTATGAGACTCTAGGTGGGCTCCCCAACCTGCATCTGACACGTTCATGGTCAGAGTCTGGGTGGGGTGGGAGGTGCAGAAAGGGATCCTGAAGCTGAGGTTCTCCTGGACCGTCCACCACTGCAAGTCCCTGATCATCGTGTCCAAAACTAGGACCTCGTCATACAGACTGTGCTAGGATTGGTCCCACTGGGATCGGAGGGTCCACTGCGAGACCCGCATATGAAGCCGCACTAGAGGGACAGTTGGAATGGCAGCTGCCATGAGGCCTAGAAGGCGAAGGACCTTCTGGGCCGCAACCCTTTTGTGGGAGGACAGGAAGTGAGCTTGGAACTGCAGCATCTTGATTCTGACCAAGAGAAGGAAAGCCCTGCCCAGGGTCATATTCAACACTGCCCCAATTAATTGCAGCCATTGACAAGGGACCAAATGGGACTTGGATTGGTTGACTGTAATCCCTAAGCTGGAAAAGACCTCCCGGGTGAGGGATAGAGCACGCTGGATGCCCTCCCTGGAAGGGGCCGCTAGGAGCCAATCGTCCAGGTAAGGGAATACCTGTAGTCCCTGGGTATGAAGGAAGGCTGCCACCACCGCCAGGCATCTGGTAAAATAAATACTGTGAGGTGAAGGAAAGGCCAAATGGGAGGGCCCTGAACTGGTAGTGTGCCCCCGAAAGCAAAAATGTAAAAATTTGCAGTGGGATGGGCATATGCAGGTAGGCATCCTGCATACCTAAAGCACACAGCCACAGATCCGAACGAAGCAGGGACAGAAGACTCTGCAGGGAGAGCATTCGGAATCGCTTGCACTCCACATACTGGTTTAGGGTGCTGAGATCCAGAATGGGTCTCAGATCACCCATTTTCTTCAGTACCAGGAAAAAGTGGGAATAGTAACCTGTCCCCCAAAAGGGGGACACGGGTTCTATCGCTGCCTTTCGGAGAAGGGAGACAATCTTTTCCTGTACCAAAGAATTGTACAGAGGTGGGGACAAGGACTGAGGCGGGGATCCGTGGGGAGGTTTCTGGGTAAATTCTATGAAGTGTCCCCTTGACACTAGTTGGGAGAACCCAGGCATCCGAAGTTACCTTCCAGCCTCGACATATAGGGGAGGAAAATCCTCCCCACGGGTTCCTCTGGACGGGCCAAAGAAAGAGGAGAGGCAGGTGTCAGGAGGTTATGGGCAGAACAGCAGCCGCACTCTGAAGTCTTATGAGACTTGTTCAGGGGAGCCTTGGCGCTGAGGCAGTGCTGCGCTTGTAAGGTCGTCCGAGCTCATGCGTATTTTTTGCCGACAGTGGTTGGCGCCTCAAGGGGTCCTGGCCCCTGAGAAGGTTTGCTGCACACGGTCTGGACAGATTCTTTAGAACTAAACCCTTTTCCTGTAACTCGGTGATATCTTTGACGTCACCGTTGAATAAAACAGATCCCTGGAAAGGGGCATCTTAAATGACTACCTCAGGGGCCATGCCTGAAATGCGAAGCCAAGCATGTCAGCGTAAACGTACGGCAAAAGCTGAGCTTCTGCCTGCAGTGTCCACCGTATCGTAAGTGGCACGGAGCACGTGTCTGCATGCCGAATGAGCAGAACGGACCAGGTCTCCCAGTTCCTGCTTAGTTTGAGAATCTGGGAGAGAGTCCAGTTTAGATTCAACTTGACCAAGAATAGACTTCTGGAAGTCCCCCATATGGCCCACATAATTTAGGGCCCCAATGCCCAGGGTAGAAGATGCAAAAATCTTCTTGCCATATTGGTCCTGAAGTTTGGATTCTTTGTCTGGAAGGGAAGAGCTTAAGTGTTTGGGATTGGCAGTTCTGTCGTGAACAGCGCTGATTACTACCGAATCCACCTTAGGGTGAAGACTTAAAATTCTTTTGCCTACTGGAGCCTGATAAAGCCCGTCTGCCTTACGGGGGAGAGGGGCTAGGGAGGAAGACAGTTTCCAAATGGTGGAAACAAGATCCTCGTGAGGCTCAATCCAGGTAGGGATCAGAGTAAGTGAAGACTCTGAAGGTCCAGGTGAATGGCTAATCTTTGCCGTTGTGGGTCTTGCTCCACCGACTTCCATTTGTAGACTGCCTGGATTTCTTAAGTAATTCCAGGAAGGAAGGATCCGGTGGTGGGGCGACTCTGAGAGTCCTTGGGTTTAGGAGTCTCTGAAGCGTGTGGTTCATCTCCTGGATAAGAGGGTTTAGAGTCAGAGTCAGGCTCTGAGGAGTCTGAGGAAGAAGTGTCCTCTGGAACAGGGGGAGATTCGACCAGTCTGGGAATATCCAGAGGAGGTGGAAGCTCCCTAGGACAAGATCCAGAAGATTCTGGTCTGGCGTCCAGTAAAGGCAGAGGGGTCACTGGGTGCCGACGTACGGGTTCTGGTGTCTGGTGCGGCGTTGGCTGATGCTTGCCTCTTTCCGTCGTGAGCTGCCTCAGCACACCAGGAAGACAATACTGCCTTCAAGTCCACCTGCAGCTGTGGTGGAGGAGGACTTGGGTACGGGTAACCCGTAATACTAGTACCCATAACCTAGCGCCGGAAACCCTGCCATCTGGTAGTGTGGCATCCGGTACCTGATGGAAGCCGAGCCGGAGGACCGGATGGCCCTGGTGTTGGTCCAGAGGGCATAGGGGCCGGTTCAGAAGGCCCTGGAGGAGGGTCCGGAAAGACAGACCATGCCAGTGCTGAAGGCGGAGCAGAGGGTCCGTTGTCAGGCAGGGGCAAGCTGGACGGGGATGAAGGCCTAGCCGTCATCAGGTCCGGCGAAGGATGCTCCAGCAAAAGGGGGGGCAGTGTCCCAAGATCCTCAACCCCAGCTGGGGAAGGAGCTGACTACAAAAGAGGATGCGGGGACGGAGGTGTCTCAGACTGCAGCTGGTCAGACGACAGCTGCGGCAACTCCCTAGCGTCAGGTGTGGCATCAGGACCCGACAGGGGAGGTTGCAGGTTGTGCATTCGGACGGGCCAACGAGCGGCTCTTAACAACCTTGTCTGAGCGGGATGCGCAGAGCCAGAACCCGACTTATCGGACCCACTCGCACCAGCAGGCCGAGACATGGAAATGGCCGTATCGGGAGTGGAGGCCTCCTTTACCCTGGAGGCTCCTGTCGGACCCGACGAGGAGACCGACGCACGCTTAGATACCACCAAGGCTGCCGTCTGGGAGTGATCCCCTGGAGGGGAAGATACCTGCAAGGCCGCGACTCCAGCAGAAGTCATGGGGGCTGTGGATGACAAGTCCCAGTCCCTATGCTTCTCCTTGTCCCACTTCTTCTTGTGATGGCCTTCGGGGGAGTTTGATGTCTGCCTGAGTTTTTTCAATTCTTTTTTCATGGAGGCCATTTTTTGCTTTAAAATGTGGGCTTCTAGGGACTGCTGAACTTCTGGCAGTGGTCGCACTCCTCCACTCAGTGGTCAGGGCCTAGGCAAAAGAGATACAGGGAATGGATATCCTTCTGTGGGAGCTGGAATCCGCACAACTCGCATTTGTTTTTATGCGATTTGGAGGGCGTCGGGGAAGACATATGCAGCCAAGAACTAAACAAAAATTAAGGAGAAAACTGCTAGATTTTTGATAGAAAATTAGGAAATACTCATCCAAATGGTGACAAAGTAGCGCTGTTCTTCCGTGAGGTACTTTCACAAGCCGACGGAGGGAAAGAACGGATAGGCGGGTGGGGACCCCTCATACTGACGCAGGCTGATGTTGGTCACGGACGAAGGTCCCAGAGCACTGCTAGCTAGAAATTTTTCCATGGGGTCCAGACGCCTGGTGGCTTAGTCCTATTTGTGAATACCTACTGTAAGAGCCCTCTCGAAGTAAGAGCTTAGTTATTTTGGGGGTGGGGGGTGTACCGGAAGGGTAAATAACATACCCTCCTGAAGGAGAGTAAAAACCAAATACATGGAAGTACAAGAGGTTGGAGGATAATGGAGAGAACCGCCAGAGTCACCTCCTGCCACCAGTCTCCCTCAAGAGGTACAAGAGGGAGCCAGAAAAAACAAAAACAAAACAGGAGCTACCTGGGCTGAGAGGGAGCTCTGGCAATTTCCAACAGCAGCAACCCTCCCTGTCTGCCCACCCAGAGGGAAAACACTCCGACCCCAAAGGGAAGGGGGCAGGCAGTGCTGGAAATGGACCAAGGTCCAAATGGGAAACAAATAGGGAGGAGGAGAATTGCCCAGAGACTGAGGCCTGAGAGGGGAAGGAGGGCGGGATTCAGTGATGAAAAGGTGAAGATGCATAGAAAGATCAGGAATTATGGTAGGTACGTAATTTTCATATCTTGTCTGAGTCAATCTTCACCATTCATTACTGGTGGGTGATTACCGACCCCCCCGAAGGGGGCTCAGAACCTCCCTAAGGGACAAAAGTCCCTCAGCCTCCAGTGGGGGAAGACACCAGAGGAGGGAAACCCTAGCAGGCCTGAGGCTGGTCTGGGTGAGGTGCAGGTCCTCCTAGCAGGAGAAGGAAGGCCTGAAGCTCTCGGCCCACCCCACGGGGGAATGGGTTCCCAGAAAGAGAGGGCAGTTACCCTACACCGGGTCATGGACAACTGGGAGACGAGCCACGCCTGGCCCACTCAATGCAGACCGCTAGCCCCAAAACCTGGAAGCCACCTCATGGTCATCGTACAATGCTCTTGCTTGGTGCCTCGCTAGCTCCAGGCCTTGTGCGGAGAGGGCAATAGCCTGTCTGGTTACCTCTGAATCAGGCAAAGATGCTAGGATTTGACCTAGCAGAGACCACAAGTGCCTGTTGTAGGCAGCATGGTGGGCCTTATGAGAAGATGCACACAAAAGGAAGCGTGTCGAGAAGAAAGCTTTCCTACCCCAAAAATCTAATTCAGCTAAGTCGGATTCTGGGGGTTGATCACGCCGTGGGCTTCTATGCCCAGTGGGTGTGTCCAGGAGAGTCACACCCGACGGGGGGGGTGAAGCAAGGCTCCTGGAGACCCAAGGGGGGCACAATAGCTCAGGCGGAGGTCCCCAAGGGCTGGAGGCTGGTTTGAGGGATACTGCCAGGCCCGGTACAACACCTCCTGAAAGGGATTAGGCCAAGCGGGAACCATCAGGTTGGCCACACTGAACTCACCTAACAAGACATGCGCCGATCAGTCAGTACTGCGATCACCAAGGGTGGAAATATGGAGCACATCGAGCAACCCCAATAGGAAGCGTTGATAGCTGGAAACATAAGCCGCTGGGGATAGGTGGACAGAAGAGTCCTCTCCCTCAGAGGAGGAAGACGAGGGAGCCAACAAGTCCAGAGAGCCAGGTTCCGGCTGCACAGGGAGTGGTTAAACACATCCTGGTCCATGGATTGATAACAGGCAGGGAACAATGCAGCCGTGGACTTGAACTGTTCCTAGGTGAAGGGCCCCGCAGAACATCAGTGACCCGGGAAAGGGGTTGGAAATGGCAGAGGCAAAGGGACCAGGCACCTCCAAGGAGGGGCACGACCTCTGCCCGGGCTAGGGGACCCGCCGGGAGACCTCAAAGGAGGAAGAGATCCGGTGGTTTGGGCAAACAAAGGCCACTCAACCGAACTGGAGCGGCCAGAGCTGAGCCCGAAAGAAATTCCCTGCGAGGCGACTGGGGCTGCATGAGCCCAGAAGGGTAGCCCTTAACTTCTGAAGATGAGGTCCCTCTCAAGGAGACCTCAGGGGAGAAGGTCCAACCAGCACTGCAACTCCTCCTTGAACCCTGACAGATTCCCAGGAAAGGGCGCCACCCTGACTCCAACCTCAACATTTCGGACTCAAGAGACAGCCCGCTTCCTCGCAACCAGCTGAGGCAACCAACATCCCACAGCTGCCTCCTGAGAGACAGCTGGAGGAGTAGCGCCCTCCCCTACCTAAGGTGCTCCAGCCAACCCAGAAGCAGGGTCAATAAGAACAACCCCTGGAGGGGGTACTGTTCCAAGGTGACAGATGGATCACCAACTCCAGAGTGTCCTGAGGTACCACCCGGGGCACCAGAGGACTGGCCGGAGCCACCGACCCTGGAATCGATAGAAACCATCCGCTGCGAAGGAGGGGGCTGAACCGGAGCCACTGCGCTGTAGGTAGAGAAAATCGGTGAACTCCTGAGAATCTGGGAGCCAGTCTGGGTCAGCCTCAGAATCGTCCCCCCAGAGGAGGCCCGAACCCAGACTACCCCCGATACCTCTCAGCCGCTGTGCCGCAAGGGACACCGCGAATTGGCCTCGCGCTGCCCACGGCACTGCCCCCATCCCCAGCAGCATGAACAGTGCCGGAGGCCAGCCCCATGCCACCCGTGGTGCCGCCTCGGGCCCAGAGACCTCAGACCATGATGCCGGGGGAGCCTTCACCTCCGAGGAGACTGCCTGACTGGTGCTTCCCGCCTGACCCCCAAGGAGGCAGGCAGGGCCTCCTGCACCATGGAAGGAGTTCCCGCTGTGGCAAGGCTGGAACTGGTGGAAACCCCCTCCTCCTCCTCCGCAGGCTGTAGAGACCTGGGAGAGGACCCCGAAGGGCAGAGAACCCTGCTCTTGGCGAACCATGTACACGCCTGTCCCCCGAAAGTCGGTGGCGTACGTCCAACCTTCAGCACGTTCAACTCCAGAACACGGCGATCCACAGAGAAACAGGCATCGCATCTGTCCATATCATGGTTCAGTCCCAAGCAGGCAAGGCAGCGGGTTATGCTGATCCGTGACGGAGTAAAGTCGGCTGCAGGGACACTGACACATTGGAGGCCGACCCACCCTCGAAGATTTTTTTATTGACCCCTGAACCAGACATGACTAGACGGAAAAACAAAAACCAAAAATAGTACTCTACGTCGACAAGAAATAAATAGGAAAGGTCTTACCAATCGACACCGATGATGCAGCAGCAGAACTAGGACTGTAGAAAACTCACCGATAAACTAGGCTGCATAAATAACAGTGTACCATGCGAGGTCGTGCTCACTCTACGGCAGGAGAACCAGAACTGGGGCTGAGGAGGCGTCGACGACGGTTACTGTCCAACTCACGACCGCCATGTATTACATCAGCCTAGAGGATGGCGCCATCTCGACGTTGACTCCTCCTCTTGCAAAATAAATAAATAAGCTCCCATGGGGTCCTGATCCTCAGGCTCAGTACCCACCAGTGATGAATGGTGAAGACTGACACAGACAAGATCAAAAACTTTCCAGATCCAGAGATCTATGGTGCCAGACCGCATATGCAAAATTTCAGGCGAACAGTTGCAAAGTTATTAAAGTGCCAATTTTTGAATTTAACATTACAGTGCCTACTCAACCCTAACTATACTGGCCCTACTGGGCCAGTATTTTATTATATATATATATAGAGTTAGGCCTGACAACCCAATGGTACACCTGAATGCCTGTTGGTGTGTGGAGGGTGAGATGCAGCACCTATCCGGCTTAGGGCATCGGCCAGAGTGTTGGAGGCTCCTGCCACATGAATGGCTAGGAGATCCGCCTCCAGTCTGCCCACGAGAGACCAAGTGCAGACAGCTTCCTTACACAGAGGCAAGGAGCGCGTCCCGTTCTGGAGGTTTAGGTAGTACATGGTCGTGGTGTTGTCCGTCTGGATCTGGACCACTTGACCCCGTACAAACGGAGCGAAGGCGGTAAGGGCTAGTCGGACCGCTCGAAGCTCCAGCAGGTTGATGTGGCATCGAGACTCCTGGGGGGACCAGAGGCCGTGCGCTCTGAGCTCCCCCAGATGGGCACCCCAACCCATCACAGAGGCGTCAGTCGTTAGAGTGACCGTCTGCTCTGGGCAGACAAATGGGATACCCTCCTGCAGATGAGAGGGAACAATCCACCACTGGAAAGCGTTCCCCATCTCCTGGGTCACTATCACTGGCTGGTCCAGAGGACTGGAGCGCTGTGACCATTGGCGGGCCAGTCCCAATTGTAGGGGACGCATGTGCCAGTGGGCCCAACGGACCACGCTGGTGCACGCCGCCATGAGGCCCAGGAAGTCCCGGGCAGGGCACAACTGCCCAACCAGAAATGACTGGGCAAAGGAGGAAAGAACTACGGCCCTGTCCGCTGGGAGCCGTGCTCTGGCTCGAAAGAGAGTCGCGCTCTGCCCAGATCAGTTGAATTACCTGCGTTGGCACGAGTTCCGATTTGGCCTCGCTGATGAGGAGGCCAATCTGAGAGCAGACCTGGAGGGCCAGATCCCTGGACTGCTCCACCTCCGACTTGGAGGAGGCTGCAATCAGCCAGTCGTCCAGGTAAGGGTACACCCGGACCCTTCAACGACGCAGGAATGATGTCACCACTGCCATGCATTTGGTGAAGACCCTGGGAGCTGGACAGGGGCATGGCCCGGAACTGGTAAAGGGATCCCTCCGCTCTGAAGCAGAGGAATCGCTGGCGGGACAGATGGGCTGGGACATGAAAGAATGCGTCCTGAAGGTCCCGAGAACAGAACCACACGTCTTGTTCCAAGGATGGGATGATCTGAGCAGAGTAACTATCCTGAAGGTTCGAGACCTTAGGAACTTGTTCAGGTCGTGCAGGTCTAGAATGGGGCGCCAGCCCCCTGTCCATTTGGGACCAGGAAGTACCTGGACACAAACCCTGGGTCTGAAGGAGGGTCCGCCACCTCCCTGATCACTTCCTTCTGGAGGAGCAGGGCAATGTCTGCTTGACGGGCCAACAGAGGCTGGGGACCCCGTAGCCCCCCGTGGGGCGATGGTTCAATAGGGTGGGGACTGCTCGAATTACAGCGGCAGACCCTTTCCTACTACTTCCAGCACCCAGTGGTCCGTGGTGACATCGGACCAGGCGGAAATGAAGTGGTGGAGCCGTCCCCCGACGGGGGAACCCGGGGAGGAGTGACGAGGTTGGGGGCAACACCCCTCAACCAGTCAATGGGCAGGCTTGGAGGAAGGACCGGCCGAGGAGCCTCCCGGACCTTTCCCTCCCGGCTTCCTGCTGGAGGAAGCGGCAGGCTTGGCTCTGGGGTGCCAAGTGCGAGCCTGCTGGCCCTAACGCTGGTGTTGCTGGGCCGGATGTGCCGCAGAGGTTGAAGGACAAAAGGGCTTACGCTGCTGCTGGCGGCCTTTGTCCTTCTGGGCAGACGTGACCGAGTCCAAGGTGGCACTGGACTTCTCGATCCGAAGGTGCCCCTCAACCCCGGGACCGAATAAGTCTGTACCCAGGAAGGGAACATCTGCCAGCTTGTGCTGGGTATCTGCCATGAAAGTGGAGATCCGCAGTCAAGCTCTGCGGCTCGCGGCCGCTACTGACCGGGCACACAAATCAGCAATGTCCAGGGAGGTCTGGAACTGCTGTTTGGCCACCGCCCTTCCCTGATCTCGCACCTGCTTGACCGTAGTTTGAAGGTCAGCCGGGAGATGAGGAATCACCTCATCCAGGGAGCCCAAAAGGGCACGTGAAAAGTGTGCCATCAGGACGGCCAAGCTGGCCTGACGAAGGCCTAGGGAGGAAGCGGCATAAACTTTCCACCCAGAGTAGTCCAGCTTCTTGGACTCCTTGTCGGGAGGCTTGTCCACGTCCCTAGCGTTCCCAGAACGCCGGAAAATGCTATCGGTCACGAGTCCCTCCGCAGAGGGGTGCTCCGAGAAACCGGAGAGTGAACCAGTGGGGACAGCATACTTTCAAGCCATCCTGGCCGAAGGTGCTGGAGAAGAAGCTGGCCGCTGCCATAGCTCCAGGGCCGGGCCAACAATGGCTTCGGCCACCGGAAAGACCTCCGTGGGGGAATCCCCTCGGTCCAGTATCTCCGTGAGGGGATACTTGGCCCGTTTTCAAACGGGTTCGAGTTTCATCCCAGTGGACTCTGAGATGAGCTGAAGCATTCCCAAAAACGAGGATGGGCTCACGTCCACTGACTGACCACCGGTGGACTCCAAGTCAAGCAGCCTGGAGAACAAGGAGTCATCATCATCAGACTCCGAGGAGTCTGCGAACAGCTGCCGAGCGCCTGAGCCACCCTCCACCTGCAGAGGTCGATCGGGAGTGAGGGCGACTGACAATCGATGGGGCAAGCCCTGACCCGACCGAGAATCCTTGGTCGGGGCCCCAAACTTAGGTTGTGGAGGCGGGGGTTCCACCACAATAGGTAGCACAGCCGGTTTCAGCTGAACAACCGGTGCTGGCTTCAGCTCCTCGACCACTGCAAGGGGTTGTTTCAGCCGCTCCGGTGACGGCCACTTAATGGCCGGGGAAGACGAAGTCGGCCTATTCCCAGTCAAAAGGACTTGCTGCCACATTAGCTCCTCGTAGCGCCGATGCAATCTGCGCCGGAGCCTATCCTCCGAAGAGGACGAAGACGAGGATGAGCGGCGCCGCCACTTTCCATGGTGCCGAGACCGAGACTGCCGATGTCGGTGGGATCAGCTGGACCGAGAAGAGGTCCGAGACCTTTGGTGTTTCCGAGAGTGGGTCTGAGAGGGGCCGGGGGAAACTCGCTCCTCCCTCCTTGCTCCTCCCTTGGTTTAGGGACCTTAACCGGGAACTCCGGCACAGGAGGCACAGGCAAGTCCTCGGTTTCCACCGGGGGAACCGGTGAAGAAGGGTTGTCGGCTTCTCCAGTCGACAGACAGACTGATGGGTCGAGAAAAATCTCGACCGCGTCGACGGGTGTCTCAGCTGGCTGACCTGACAGGGACACCGTGAAGTCAGCGGCCTTAGCCGCAACCTCTACCGAAGTAGAGTGTCGACTCTCCGAGGAAGGGGACCTCTCCCACTCCCACGAACGTCGACGGTGGGACTTACCCTTGGGGTTCTTCTTTTTGGACCAAGAGGAATGTCCCGAAGGGCCTTCTGCCTTGGTGGAGAGGGATTGGCAAAGCTCCTTGAAAGAAGCTGTGTAGGAGGATTCCAAGGAGAGTGGGATAAATGCCACGACCAAGGATGATGATGATGCAGCCTGGGCCGCCGCCTCCTCGAGGACGATCATCTGCTCCAGCTGTTCCTCTGAGCCTGCAGCCGTGGACACCGCCCAACTGGCCTCCTTAGACTTAACCAGAGGAAAACGTTTTTCGGGTCGCTCCAACAGTAACCAGGCAGCGCAGTCCTCCAAGACCGAAGCCAAAAAGGATTTGCATGACCCACAAGCCTGTGAGTCATGGCCGAGTCCAAGGCAATAAACGCATGTGGCGTGCGGATTGGTCTGGGACATCTTCTGCCCACAGGGGCACCGACGAAATCCGGGAGTCTATTTGTCCATCGCAGCCGCGAGGGAAGATACAGACCGAAGTCTTGTAAATCTTAAAATAAGTTTCGGATTAACCGGAGAGTGTGAATCTAGCCTAAAACGCAGAGCCCTAAGGAGGGAACTTGAGCTTCCAAGTGGTAAGGAAGATCTGGTGTCATGGGGCGGAGCAGAGAGTTTTACCACCTGGGTGGGTGGGAGGAGCCAGCTTGAAGACCTTCTGGCAACATTTAAAGCGGCAAGGAACCTGCCAATAAGTATGGATTGAACAACATATCCACGTCCCTAGATCAGTAGTTCTAGGAATGGTATATGTTGTTCATTCTCACTGTTTGGCATGTCCCTTCCTTTAAATCTTGCTGGAAGTCTTCAAGCTGGCTCCTCCCTACTCACCAGATAGTATATATCTCGCTCTGCCCCCATGATGCCAGATCTTAGCTCGCTGGAAGCCAGGTTGTGTGTGTCCGCGGCCGGGGAGGACGGGTGGGTCTGTGTAGATGAACAAAATATACTAACTCCTAGAACTACTGTTTCAGGTCAGTAAAATTTTTCTAGGATCGTGGATATGTTGTTCATCCACATTGTTTCGCAGACTCCTAGCAGTTCTCTGGGAGGAGGGAGGCAAGGTGTACACCTCCATTTAGGGAACAGAGATTGGAGAACCAAGGCCCCAAAACCAGTATCCCGGCAAGACTCGAAGTCGATGTGGTAGTGGGTGATGAAGGTGTTGCCGACTTACAGGTAGCAGCCCGACAGATTTCCTGGATAGGGATGTCCCTGGAAGCAGCCACCGATGCAGCAGTATGGCAGGCAGAATGACAGTCTGTTTGGCTGCAGATCTGCCAGAAGCGGCTTCAGCGTAGCTGTCAAACAGCTGGTGAACCTCTCCATGAATTTCTGCCATCCTCTCCTTATAATAGGAAAGAACACGTCTCAGGTCCAAAGTATGGAGCCTGTACTCGGCCGCCAAAGTGTAATTAGGGTAGTATACCGGCAGAGTCAACACCTGGTTAAGGTAAAACTGACACCATCTTTGGAAGGAATTTCGGATGGGGGTGCAGGACAACTTTGTCCCTGTGGAAGACCAGATAAGGGGAGTCCACCAAAAGGGCCTGGAGCTCCCCTGTCCTTCTGGCTAACGTGATAGCCACCAGGAAGGCCATCTTCCACAAGTGTGACAGCTCACACTTGTGCACTGGTTTGAATGGCTTGCCCATGAGCTTTGCCAATACCAGCAGTAGATCCCATGGAGGTGGAGGTTCACGCACTGGAGGGAATATGTGATCTAGGCCTTTGAAAAAGCACCCGAACACTGTCTCCTGTGCCAAAGTCGGTTGACCAGCCCGCGCCTGGTAAGCAGAAATGGCTGCCAGGTGTACCCTAAGGGTCGATGACCGTAGACCCCCTTTGGAGAGAGAGAGAGAGAGAGAGAGAGAGACCACAGGTAGTCAAGAATGTTAGCCACAGAACAGGATAAGGGGTCCAGACCTGACACCAAATGGAAAACCTTTCCATCTGAAGGCATAACATTTCCTGGTCAATTCCTTTCTAGAAACCACAGTGAAGATATCTTCAGAAAGACCCAAATCCTGGAACTCTAGCCACTCAGGCACCAGGCTGTGAGGTGCAGGGATTGAAGGTCCGGATGGAAGACCTTCCCCTGGTTCAGAGATATTAGGTCCGGGCATGTACAAAGCCGCTCCGGGGCCCTGAAACTGAGGAGATCTGGATACCAGAACCACCTTCGCCTTGTCCCTCCTCACCTTGAGTAACACCCTGTGGATCAAGGGAAATGGAGGGAAGGCGTAGAAGAGGCCTGGGGTCCACAGCTTCCGAGAAGGCATCCCATCCCCCTGCAGCAAGCCCTGCTGAGGAGGGCGGGCATGAAACAGCCTCAGCTTGGTGTTTTCCCTGGAGGCAAACAGGTCCACCATCGGTTTGCCCCAACAGGAGAACAGGCTGTAAGCTGTAAGCTCTGGATGGAGAGACCACTCGTGGATGTCTGACCTAAGCAGCTGAGAGCATCCGCCAGCTGGTTCGAGGCTCCTGCCACATGGATGGCCAGGAAATCTGCCTCCAACTGGCCTACGAGGGTCCAGATGCAGATCGCCTCCTTGCACAGCAGAAGGGAGTGCGTGCCGCCCTGTTTGTTGAGGTAGTACATGGTCATGGTATTGTCCATCTGGACTTAAACCACTTGACCCCAGAGCTGAGTAGCGAAAGCTGACAGCGCCAGTCTGACTGCTCTGGGCTCCAACAGGCTGATGTGGTATCGGGACTCCTTGAGGGTCCAGAGCCCATGGCCCTGTTGTCCCCCCATGTGGGCTCCCCAGCCCATGAGAGAGGTATCGGTCGTAAGAATGACTGTCGGCTCGGGATGTACAAACAGGATCCATTCCTGCAACTGGTCTGGGGCGGTCCACTGTAGGAGTGCATCCCACATCGTCTGGGTTACAGTGATCAGCTGGTCGAAATGACCGTGACGCTGAGTCCACTGGGCAGCCAGCTCCCACTGAAGGGGGCACATGTGCAACTGGGCCCAACGGACCACTGAGGTGTACGCCGCCATGTAACCCAGAAGGCGCAAAAGAAAAAAAATTTGCTCACCTTAGTAATTATGTTTTTTCTAATGGAGTCTTGTTGTATTCTGACCAGACAGAGACCTCAACCGAATGTTGCAACACTCGCTAATGCTTCCTTCTCCTATTCTGAAACTGCCAACTCGCTCTCTGTCCTGTTGGCAGAGTTGGGACTCAGGAGCTTCTTTTCAAGAAATACGCTGAAAGTGTGTAAATGCTCACAGTTTTCCAGGAGTTCTGATACAGACTCCTGTAGTCAAAAGCTCTGATAGCACGTAATGTTTCAGTTTTTACAGCGCTTGGTCACCATACATTTTGGGGCAGACTGTAAAAGTACAATAACTTTACCAAAAAGCACAGCGGCAAATACTTTTTAAAATCACTGCTTATGCAAAAATAATAGCAGGATCAACCAGATAAATGAAAATTACGTACCTACTGTAATTATGATCTTTCTGTATATCTTCACCATTCATCACAGATGGGTATCTGCCGGAGGTCAGGACCCTGAGAACCCCTTTTTAAGGGTAGGCGGAGCCGACACACCATCCGGTGCCGCCTCGGGCCGACGACCGCGTGGCGCGTTGGTCATTAGGCTGTGTCAACTCCGCCTGCCTGCCAGTTCTGAGTCACCGGAGACGTAAGAGGAAGGGAGTGGAGGGTGGGACAAGAGAGTCCAAGGGACAGAAAAAGGAAAAGATGTATGAACTAAGAGGAGAAATAACGACTGAGAGGACAGAAAAGAAAGAGGTTAGAAACTAAAGGGGATTGGGAGGGGCCCCAATCTCTGGAAGCGGAAGAAGGGGGGGGTAGGGTGGGTAAAGAATTCAGGAGAGAGGGGAGAAGGATAAGATATCCCGGACCCTGGTCCGTCTCCAGATTGTATAGGAACTGCAAGGAGTAGCAAAGCTTTCTGCCAGAATTCAAGGCATGGAATAACTGGCAAACACTCCAGATAAGCACAGTCGGCTATTCTGGAAGGAGGACAGGATACAGGGATTCAGCACTCTCTCAAGGAAAGATTTTTTTTTAGGAGAAATAGGTTGGATGGAAACAGGGAGGAGGAGAGAAGGAGGGCAACTACCAACTCCTACCCCACAGGGGTAGAGACAAGGTACTGGAGAAGGAGTGCCGCTCGAGCTATCCACTTTTCCTGGAAAAATACACCCGTGTGTCCCTATTTTACCCCACTCCTAAGGAGCAGAGGGGGAGTCACACAGAGGGAGGGGGACCCAGAGACTGAGGCCTCAGGGGGATGGAGGGTGGGGTTGTGATGAATGGTGAAAATACACAGAAAGATCATAATTACAGTAGGTACGTAACTTTCATATCTTGTCTGTGTCAGTCTTCACCATTCATCACAGATGGGTGAGTACCGAGCCCCCCCGAAGGGGGTTTTCTTTTACACCCTAAGGGACAAGGTCCCTTAGTCCTCAGTGGGTGATACACTAAGGGGAACCTTCAGGGCCTGGAGAGCCCGAGAGGGGGAGAGAGAGAGAGAGAGACGGAGTCCCCGAGGGGAAGGTGCTGCCCCGACAGCACCGCCTCACTCTTCGGGTGAAGAGGTGGTTCTCTGGTGGCTGAGTTAATCATCTACACGGGCCAAGTGTGACAACCGGGAAAGACGTAGCCATGCCGTCCACCTAGTGCAGATCGCTGTCCCTACAACCCTGGTAGCTACCTCGCTGGCATCACAGGATGCCCTTGCTTGGTGCCTTGCTAGCTCCAGGCCACGTGCAGAGGGTGCAATGGCTTGTCTGGTTTGCTCTGTGTCAGGCAATGAGGCTAGGAGCTGACCTAGCCTGGATCACAAGAACCTGTCGTAGGCTGCATAGTGGGCCTGATGTGCAGAGATGGAGAGAAGTAACCGTGCCGAGCAGAAAGTCCTCCTACCCCAGAAATCAAAATCCAAGGAGTCTTGATCTGGGGGCCGGTCACGGTGAAGGGCGCGAAGCCCATCAGGAGTATCCAACTGCGTCAATCCAGACTGTGGATGAGGCATGGAACCTGGAGACTCCGGGGGTGCGCAATACCTGTGGCTGAGATCCTTTGGGGCAGGAACTCCGGAGAAGGGCCTCTGCCAGAAACGCAATGACGCCTCCCTAAAGGGAGCCGGCCAGGGCAGCACCACAAGGGTGGCCTCGCCAAAATCACCTAGAAGGACGTGCGCTAAGTGTTCAGGATTGCTAATAGTGGAAGGAGTTAGGTGCAAATCCTCAAACATCCTCACGAGGAATTGCTGATACTCAGAGAGTTCAGCAGCTGGAGAGATGTGGACAGAGGGTTCCTCTCCCCCTGAAGAGGGGGATGAGGAGCTGGAGGTCACAGTCTGTTCAGTGGGTGGCTGCACGGGGGGAGGTTGAAAAACCTGGCTGTCCATTGCCCTAACGTAAGCAGAGAACCGAACAGCCACCGCTCTGAACTGCTCCCAGGTGAGAGGCCCGCTAGGACCGAGGATGCCTGGGAGCGCAGGAGAATGTGGCAGAGGTATGGGAACAAAGCCAAGAGATCTCGGCTGACCTCCGCCTGGGCTAAGGAGCGGACCGTGGGCACCCACGGAAGAAGGTGCCCTGGAAGACCCCACAGCCGACAGCTGAACAACCACATCGGTCCTGCCTTGGCTGCGCCGGAAAGAATCCCCCCTGTGAGGCGACCAGGGCCGTATAGATCCAGAAGGACGGTCCCCCTACCTCAAAAGAATGGAACTCTTTCAAAGAGACTGAGGAGCAAGAGCAGAGATCCGCGCTACGGCTTCTCCCAGGGCCCAGGTGGACCCCAGAAAAAGACTGATGCACCGACCCCACACCCCTCGGAGTCTTAAAGAGCCCTCCTCCTTGAGAGGGCCAGCCTAGGCAGCTGGCATCTCTGGGCAGCCCACGAAGGGGTTATCCAGGGTGCAGTACCTTCCCCCCCCCCCCCCGCAGGCGCTCCGATAGGCCCCAAAGTTGGGCAATCAAGGCACACCACTGGAGGGGGTACCACAACTGAGGGGTCAGTGAAACTGCCAAGACCAGGCTGCACAGCTAAGGTGGCCTGGGGGCACCACTGTCTGCTGGTCAGCACCCCTGACCCTAGTCTCGGTAGCCACCGACCTCACCTCAGAAGGGGGCTGACTCCGACTGGTCGAAGAGACTACCGTGCTGCCCACCTAAACAGCCAACCCCGAGGGGTCAGACTGCATGTCCGACTCAGAGTTCGACTCCGTCTCCGAGGAGGTAGAGTCGGAGGCCCTGTGCCAAACCGTGGGAGTGCGGGCAGTGCCATCCTTACCACCAGGCCCAGAGACAACAGCTGTGCCCGAGTCGGTGCCAGCGCCTCCCGCAGCCCCGCGAGCGGAATCTGAGGGAGGCGCGGCCCCAGCTCGAGCCAGAGATCCAGAGCCGGGACCAGTCACTGCACCATCCGGTCCCACGGCGCCGCGAGCAGCGCCGAGGACGGAGACTGCGCGGACAGCCCCAGCGGCGCCGCCGCCCGGCTCCCGGCGCCGAGGGCAGGGGCAGCCCAGAGGACGGCACTGAAGGTGGACACGGCGCCGAGCAAGGCGCCGAGGGCAGGTATGGCCCTGAGGATGGCACCGAACGCGGACACGGCGCACGCAAGCGGCGCTTGAGGGCAGGGGCGAATCAAGATGGCGCTGACTGAGGGAAAACGAGCGTCCCATGGCGCCAAGCCCAAGGACACGGGCGCCAAAGCGACATGGAGAAGAACAGCGTCATAGTAGATCTCGCAGCGGCCGCTAGCAGTGTCCAGCGTGTGACGGCTCAGACAGCGATCACAGCGCTTGCGCGACAAGTCGACCTACAGTGCTGCGAATGGCACCGAGGCCTCCGACGGCGCCGACCCGGGCCTTGCGAGCCACGGGAGCGACACCGGAGGAGCCTTCACTCCCGAAGGGGCGACTGCCATGGCGGCGCCTCCCGCCCGCTCCCGGGAAGGAGCGGGACAGGCCTCCTGCGCCGCAGAAGAAGCCTCGGCAACGGCTAGGCTATAAGTAGCCGAGTCTCCCTCCTCCTCGGTCCGTATAGAACCGGGAGAGGACCAGGAGGAAAGGCCGAGAAAGCATGACTTGGCCCGACGAATGCGAACCCGACCCCGGAAAGTCGGCAGAGCTCGCCCCACTTTCCATGCGCATTGTTCGTGGATCCAGCGGTCCGTGGAGAATCAGGCGTCGCACAAATCCATGTCGTGAAGCGGGCCAAGACACGAGAGACACCGGTCGTGCTGGTCGGTGACTGAGAATTTTCGGCCGCATGGGCACCGTCGCATGGGGGGCCGAACCGTCTTGGAAGATTTCTTGCCCTCCGACCGAGACATGACCTACGGGGAAAAAAAAACACACCAAAAACAGACTCTACGTCTCAAAAAAGAATAATAATGGAAAGATCTTACTGGGCAACGTTGAGTAAAGCAACACAGAACCAGCAGGAATCACCGACTGACTTCGGCACGATATACTGCAAAACGATAGAACACTGTGAAGCAGGCCTCAAATCTCTTCAGCTTCCACACGAGGTGACCTCTACGGTGGAAGATGAAGAATTGGCAGGCAGGCGGAGTTGACACAACCTAACTGAGCCAACCAGCGGCGCCACGTACGTCCGCGCCGATGGTGTTGGCTCGCCTACCCTTAAAAAAAAAAAAAAAAAAATAAGGATCCCGCAGGGTCCTGACCTCCAGCAGATACCCATCTGTGATGAATGGTGAAGATTGACACAGATAAGATCCTCCTTTACATAACTTTTAACTGGCAGTGTAAACCGGAGAATTTATTTAAATTCATTACATCTCTTATGTTGGTGGGGAACATGTGAGGCCGTCTCTGGAGGCTTGTTTCAAGGAGCCAACTTTTTTTTTTTTTGATTACTTATTTAAAAATGGAAGCAAGATCAACCAGAAAAATATCTTAAAACAACTTTAAACTGGCAGGATCAACCAAATAATTCCCTTATGTTGGTGGAGGATATGTGGGGTTACAGTATGTCAGGGGAGAGAAGAGATTGTTTTTCAAGGTCCCAAAACACATGCTGTATAAACAGAACATGACATGGCCTGACTGAAGATATCATATTTATCTTCATGAGAGGCCAACGACATCAAGATATCTCACTCGTGGCTTCGCCACTCGTGAGCTATCATATCACTGGCCTTTCGTGAAAATAAATATATCTTCAGTCAGGGCCATGTCATATCCCACATTATATACACACACATATATATATATATATATACATATATACACACACACATATATATATATATATACACACACACACACACACATATATATATATATACACACACACACAAACACACATATATACATACACACACGCACATAACACACACTCACACGCACACATTTTTTTTCATTGCAAAACACGTAATTAATGCATCAGTTAAGGTTGATAGCACAGTGACAAAAGTATGGAAATGTGATGTTGGGGGTTGCCCCCTTCCACCACCACACACCAACAGATATCAGGGTGTGCCATGTGGTCGTCAGGCCTAACTCTCACCCCATTCCATGTGTAAACAAGCAGAAATGCTACAGTATAGGAGAAGGGGTTGAGAGTTAGGCCTGACGACCCTATGGCACACCCTGTCTGTTGGTGTGTGGCGGTTGGGGGTAACCCTAACATCACATTTCCATACTTTTGTCACTGTGCTATCAAACCTGACTAATGCATCAATTAAGTTTTTTGCAATGGATTTCCCTTCTTTTTGAGAAAATGTAATGTAACTGGTATGTAGTTGTGGGAGCGCAGGGCCCGGACCTTTAGGATGCCAATTTATGCCAAACTGTATAAGTATGTGGGAGCAAAGGCCCTCTGGGCCCTGCACTTTCACACATAAGTACAGAGGCATACAGCAGCCCTACAGTACTGAAAAGGAACCCCTGTAACACTAATTTGACAATATCTCAGTAACTATAGCAACTATGAAAAAATTCCACTGCTGTTGTAATCACGACTTTGAAACCTCCTTGCAGGTTTAGTTCACCTAAAGGTGGACTAAGCGTCGCGAAGCGAAAAATCCGTATCTCGAATCATTTCCGAGATACGGGCACCGAAAGGCGCCACAATGTTATCTATGAGAAATTATCATTATGGGAGCATTGAATAGTTTGGGCCAAAACCACCAAAAGGCACATCTGTCGGACCAAGGCTTGCCACCCTGCAAATTTCAGCCCAAAAGCCCCAACTGTTTCGGTGCAGTGGGGTGGCAAAGAATTTTTTTTTTGGTACAGTAGTGTCACAAATTGTGACACTTTCGTAAAATTCTGCGACAGAATGGGCACAACACTTTCGTGATTTGTGAAAGTGTTGCAACTGTTCGGTCACAATTTGTGACACTACGGGGGTGATTGCAAAAAGGCTGGGGGTGGCAAAAAAAAGACACTGCTGTGAGCTCAGGGCCCAACTAGGTAAACACAACTGACACCGCTTACCCTAGGGGTCCCAAATTTAAATGCCAGCCGTTTTTCTCTCTCACTAACTGAAAACAAGATGGCCACCGCATGACAGTAAAAGGGCCATTTGCAACAGTAAAATGTAGTGGTGGCAGCTTGAGAGGCACATATATTTTTTTCCTACTGACTATATTAGGAAAATTGAAATTTGATTAACTTTTGAACGGATTAATATTTTTTCACCAATTTTCAAAAGGCACATCATTGACCCAGACTGCATCTTCCCTGAAGATTTCAGACCAGATGGATATATGTGGGCTGTAGCCCCAAGCAAAGAAACACGCAACCCCCGTTATTTGGCATTGTGCAGCTCTGCAACCGCCATCCGATCAAAAACGCAACTTGCCAGATACAGAAATCTATTGTGCCCCACCTCACATGCAATATTTCAGGCAAAGTTATTAAAGTGCAAAATTTTGGGTTTAACACAGACATGGTTGGGCAACCCTAACTACATAGCTGCACTAACGTGCAGCTATATATATTATTTCTGGAATCAAGGAAAAATAAATACAACTGAAAAAGATGGTAAAATGCAACACAAACAATGTTGAAGTTTGCAAATGAATGCAATATAAATATGGAAGTGCAAATCAAATGAAATGTCTTAACTAACCTCTTCATTTAAGTTGCTAACCAGGAGGACTGTATTGCCACTGGAATGGACACCAGGAATAGCCACCCGACCAGCAGCAGCACTTGGAATGGCCAATGGACTGAGAGCTCCTGGAACAGCTGCAACAGGAAGCCCTGATTTTTAAAACAAAGTTTTATATAATTACATAAAAAGTTCCAAAAGATTTTAAAGAATGGTACAATTGTGCACCTTTAATCCACAGAAAAGTGCAGTTACGTAAAGAACTTACCATTAAAGTAAATCTTCCGAGAGACTCTCTTGCAACAAGCCACACCTTTGGAACTATAGCTGTCAAGACACTAGGACAACACGGAAACTTCTTAGGTAGCAGTCTACTGGGGTCACCTTCGATGACTTCAACGACATCAGCCGATGCTGCCACTCCTACATATACACACGTGGTCGGCCCAGCGCCCTCCTCAGCTCTCCCACTGGAGACCAATAAAGGATGTCCACTGAAGGAACCAGGGCAGGGCAGAGGTTCCTACCACTGGATGGGAGAGAGAGAGAAAGTGAGACAGAAAGCAAAATACTATTGAGAAGGAGACTGACACAGAGTATCAAGGGGGGATGTAGGGAGGAACAGCATAGCATGCTGCAAGAGATTCTCTTGAAGATCTACTGTTACAGTAAGTTCTTATGTAACTGCACTGTCTTCATCCAAAGGTATCTTTTGCAGCAGACCACACCTTTGGAACAAGGCCCAAGCAGTTCTGACATTGGAACAGTTCAGTTGGTTGGAAGCAACAGCCTCAAGAAATGAGGTCTTGTAGCACACAAGCTGAAAATATAGGTTACTCACCTGTAAAGTACAGTTACGCAAGAACTTACCGTAACAGTAGATCTTCGAGAGAGGCTCTTGCAGTAGGTAATTACACATATAGGACTGATGCCGGCAGACGGAAGGACCCCACGGAAAAATTTCTAGCTAGCAGTCCCTGGCGAGGGACTGCCCCCACGTCAGGTGACCGGCGTCAGGAGATGTCGGTATAAAGGGGTGGTCCCGGACGCCGGCTTCCAGTTCTTTCCCGCCACAGGCCAAGAGAGGCCGGACGAGAGAGAAGCAGATATTTCCCTCAATGGAAAAGGAGCTGAAAAAGCCTAGGGGGATGGAGGCGAGATTTACTGTAAGAGACTCTTCGAAGATCTACTGTTACGGTAAGTTCTTACGTAACTGTACTATCTTACCTCGAGAGAGCTCTTGCAGTAGGTAATTACATATAGGACTGAATCCCAAGCAGTCTGGAACAAAGAGAGGCACCGGGAGGAGGAAAACTACTCCAAAAGGTAGTACTGGTTGTGCAAGTCTCAAGATAGGAGGCCATGCAAAACAGTCAGCCAGAAGCCTGCTCTACAGCGAGAGGCAACATCCAAACTGTAGTGTTTCGTGAAGGTATGGACGGAAGTCCAGGTGGCGGCAGCGCAGATGTCTGCTGCAGACACATTCTTGAAACAAGCCTCAGAGGCAGCTACTCCTCTTGTGGAGTGACCTCTGACTTGACCCGGGAGGGTCTTGTTGTATTTGTCATAACAGAAAGTGATGCAATGAGCCAACCACTTAGACAGGCATTGCCTTCCCTTTTGTGAGCAAAAGAGACGAACAACTGATCAGTCTTTCTGAGATCTTTCGTCCTGTTGGTGTAGTATCTCAGAATCCGGTGTACATCCATAGTATGGAGTAAATACTCCCCTTGATTAGAGTACTGCGTAAAAAAGGCAGGTAACTCTATAGACTGATTTAAGGTAGACTCTACTACTACTTTAGGTAGAAACTTAGGATTCGTTCGAAGAGCAACTTGTTTCTTGTGAAAAATCAAGTAGGGGATTTTACACATCAGGGCCTGGAACTCGGAGATTCTTTGAGCTGAAGTAATGGCCACCAGGAAGAGCGTCTTCCACGAAAGGAACTTCAAATCTGCAGAAGCTGCAGGTTCGAAGGGAGGAAGAGTAAGTTTCAAGAACAAAGTTCAAGTCCCAAGGGGGAGCAGGAGTACGGATGGGGGGCCTCAGATGGAGGACCCCTCTGAGAAAGGTCTTAGAGACCTCCAGTTGAGCAAAAGCCTGGTCTGTGAAGAGAACATGATAGGCCGAAATGGCCGCCGTGTTTACCTTCAGAGAGGAATGGCTGAGACCCAGGTCAAACAGATGACGTAGATACTCCAGCAGAAGCCCGCTGAACAGGAGAAAGGTTCACGTTCTTGGAAGCGCCCAAATAGTGAATCTTTTCCACTTCATGGCATAAGTGGATCTGGTGGAGGGTTTTCTGGCCTCCACTAAAATCTCTGCCACTTTGGGAGACACTCCAAAACAAGATTGGGCTAGGTCTGCAGGAGCCATGCATGCAGTTGAAGGGATTTGAGGTCTGGATGGACCAGGGTCCCCAATCCTGGGTCAACAAACCTTGAGACAGAGGAAGAGGAAGAGGAGGATCCTCTGAATATTATTGTAGAAGAGAGAACCAGATTTGCCTGGGCCAGAAAGGAGCACTCAGAATCATTTCCGCTCCTTCTGAAGCTAATTTCTGCAAGACTCGTGGGAGAAGTGGAATTGGGGGAAAGGCATAGACGAATCTGTCCTTCCAGTCTAGAGACAGAGCGTCGCTCCAAAAAGCGCCTCGCTCTGAAAGCGAGCAGAAGGATGGGAAGTTTTTGCTTTGAGGGGATGCGAACAGGTCGACTTGTGGTGTTCCCTAAAGCTGGAAGATGCTGTCTAGGACTCCTTGGTCCAGTTCCCACTCATGAGTCAGAGCAGAAGAGTGACTTAGCTTGTCTGCCAGGGTGTTGTCGACTCCCGGAACGTGAATCGCCGTGAGGTGAAGGTCGTGTTGTGTTGCCCAATCCCAAACCCTCATTGCCTCCCTGCATGCCAAGCCGCCCAGAAAAGCTGCTATGAGCTGCAGCACCCAAGAATCTGTGGTTATCCTCTCCCATCCCTGAAGGTGAAGAGAAAACCTCCCTCCTACCGGTTCCTCCGGGGAGTCCGGAAGCAGTGGGAGAGGAAAGGAGTCAGGTGGTGTGGGGCAGCACCACAGCTGAAGCACCCGCTGCTTTTCTGGGCGGCTTGGCAGCTGCGGGGGCCCAGTGTTTTGTGGCCCGCCTTCCCTGGGGTTTCGCCTTTGGCCGACTCAGTCTGCGAAAGGGACGGCGCTGCTGCTGATGGGAACGGTACATGGAATCAACTGACTTCAGAGCCGCCCCCTTCTCTTGCAAATCGGTAATGATGTCCTTGACATCACCCCCGAAAAGCACTGACCCCCGGAAGGGTGCTTCCTGGATAGCAGATTGCACCTCCAGGACCAAACCTGACACACGGAGCCACGCATGACGCCGCAGGCCTACAGCGAAAGCTGAGCTCCGCCCAGCAGTGTCCACTGCATCGTATGTCGCACGTAGCATGTGTTGACTGGCCGAACGAGCAGAGCGGACGAGATCAGCCAACTCCTGCTTGACTTGGGAGTCAGGCAAGGAGTCCAGCTTGGCTTCCGCCTGAGTCAGGATGGCCTTCTGGTAGTCCCCCATGTGGCCGACATAGTTCAGGGCCCTGATCCCCAGTGTGGAGGAAGCGTAAATCTTTCTCCCATACTGGTCCAGAAGGCGAGATTCCTTATCAGGAGGTGACGTGCTAAGATGTTTAGGGTTTGCCGACCGGCCGTGAGCAGCGCTAAACACGACTGAGTCGGCACAAGGGTGAGAATCCAGGAAATCAACACCCTTTGGAGCCTGATATAGCCGGTTCGACTTCCTAGGAAGCGGGGCTAAGGCCGACGGCTGTTTCCATATTGTGGTAACAAGGTCGGCGTGAGGCTCTATCCAGGGTGGCACCAAGGTAGGAGCTGTCACGGGCAGATCCAGATGTTCAGAGAGTTTCAGACGCTGAGGATCTGGTTCCAGGGAGTGCCACTGATGAACCTCCTGGATTTTCCTAAGCAACTCCATAAAACAAGGATCCTCAGGAGGAGACTTCAGAGCAGTCCTTGGCCTGGGCTTCGACGGAGAGCGAGGCTCGTCATCTCTCTCGGGGCAGCCGTCGGAAGAGTCCAAGGAGTCAGAGAGCGAAGAGGAGGATGAAGAAGAGAAAGACTCCCTTTTCTGACCCAGGGGAGGAACGGAACCCTTGGGAAGTCCCCGGGGAAGCGTGTCCTGCCCTTCTCTGGATCCAGACGGAATAACCCTGGAGTCCGGAGGTGGTGAGGGAGTGTGCCGCCTCAGGCGTACGGGAACCTGGGACGGCACAGTCACCGGAAGGCAGCTCTCGACCTCTTTGGTGAGCTGAGCCTTGGCCTCAGCCCACCAGGAGGCCAGAGTCTCATGCAGGTCCACCGGCGGCCACGAGGGCGGTGGAGGAGGAGGAGGAGGGGGATAAGGATACGGGTTATAACCGTACGGAGCGTATCCAAAACCCGGCTGCGGGTAGCCCGGCATCGAGTATTGTGGCGTTGAGTACTACAGCGTCGGGTACTGTGGCGCCAGATATTGCGTTCCCGGGTACACCGGCGTCGAATAAGACGGAGGATACTTGGGAGCCGGGGCTGCCGGAGCAGACGGACCGACCGGAGACCTCACGGGCGGATCCATAGTGAAGAGCCCAGAGGGCCCGATGGGAGCAAAACATCTCCCGGAGTCGGTAAGGCAGACATCAGGGCAGATGGCGGAGGCCCTGGCGCCAGAGGTACAGACGTCGGAGCTGGCGTCCAGGGAGCCGACGTTAGGTCCGGCGCTCCAGGTGGAGGAAGGACTGACTGAGGCAAAAGATCCCCAGCTTCGCCCGGGGATGGAGGGGAAAAGTCCCTGGGGTCAGGTTGAGGAGACTCTGGTTCCCCAGATGGCAGCGAAGGCTGCGGGGAACTGGGAACGATGGACGTTGGGAGGTCCGTCGTCGGTTCCTTCGCCGGCCGGACGTCGGACGAGCGACGTGAGGCTTAGTGGCGAGCTCTCGGCGGGCGCCAGAGGAGCCAACGTCAGACTTACGAGAGCCGTCACCGGAGGCAGACTGAGTAGAGGGATCAGCCTGGTCCGGTGGAGAGGAGGCCGCCCGTTGCCCCGGAGGGTCGGACATCTTACCGGTCCTCTCCGGGCGGATGTCAGAGGAGCAGACGCCCGGCTTACCATAGTCGCCCACAGTGATAGGCCGCGAGCCTGCGGCCGAACCAGGGGCGGAGGCCTCCAACTACCCGGAGGCGCCCACAAGGCCCGAGCATGAGCCAGACAGGCGGGCAGAGGCCCCCTCAGAAACCTCTAAGGCGGCCGTTGAGGAGCAATCCCCCGGAGGGAATGTTACCTGCGTCCCAGCGACTCCCGAGGGAAACGCGGTGGAGGAGCCCTTGTCCCGGTGCCTCTCCTTCTTCCGATGTCCTTCAGGGGAAGTGGACGCCAGCCTCAGTTTTTTGAGCTCCTTCTCCATAGAACTCATTTTCTTCTTTAGAATATGGGCTTCCAGGGATTGCTGCCGCCTTTTCCGGGTAGCTGCATTAAAACTGAGGCAGGGCTTGCACTACGACCGTGATGATCGGGGCCTAGGCAGAACAGGCACAGGAGTGGCGATCCTTCTGCAGTAGTTAGGCGCCACTTTCGTCGCATATTCTTGTGCTCGGAGGGTGGTAGGGACGACGTACACCGACGCTAGTACTGACGTTAATCAAAAAATAAAGAGTTTTTCGTAACAAAAAGACGAAGGTAGGGCTGACAAAGCACAAATTTTTCATGAGGATGCCGTACCCAGCTAACGGGCGGAAAGAATTGAAGGCGGAAGGCCCGACCGCTTTATACCGACGCGCCAACCGACGCCGGTCACCTGATGGGGGCAGTCCCTTGCCAGGGACTGCTAACTAGAAATTTTTCCGGGGTGCCGCGCCTTCCGGCGTCAGTCCTATATGTATAATTACCTACTGCAAGAGTTCTCTTGAAGTAAGATCAGGAGTTCTAGGAATGGTATATGTTGTTCATCCACACTTCATGGCAGGTTCTTTGTGCTTTAAATCTTGCCAGAAGGTCTTCAAGCTGGCTCCTCCCACCCACCCGGGTGGTAAAACTCTCAGCTCCACCCCATGACACCAGATCTAGCCCGTTGGAAGCCAGGTTGTGCGTCGAAGCCAAGGAAGACGGGTGGGTTGTGTGGATGAACAACATATACCATTCCTAGAACTCCTGTTACGGGTGAGTAACCTGTATTTCTAGGGACATGGATATGTTGTTCAATCTACATTTCATGGCAGACTCCTAGCAGTTCTCCAGGAGGAGGGAAGCAAGGCGCACCCCCTCTATTTACGAAACAAGGACTGGAGAACAGAGGTCCCAAAACCAGCATCCTAGCGTGACTCAAGGTCAATGTGGTAAAGGTAATGAAGGTGTGTGCTGCCTTCCAGGAAGCAGCCCTGCAGATTTCCTGGATAGGGACATCCCTGGAAGCAGCCAAGGAAGCAGTGGCATGGCGGGTAGAATGAGCTCTTATCCCTTTGGGAGGCTCCATGCCCGCCAACCTATAGCAGAGATCTACGCAGGAGGTGACTCACCTGCCTAACGTCCACTTGGCTGCAGGTCTGCCAGGTGCGGCTTCAGCGTAGGTGACAAGAAAAAATTACTCACCTTAGTAATGTTGTTTCTTCTAATGGAGTCTTGCTATATTATGACATTAGCAGCAGTTTGATCCAGCTCTAGAACTGCTCCGGAGGTGAAATGGTTAAAACCATTCAAAATAGAATTTTAGCACACCTAAGAAGCAGCTCTATCTGTGTTATTTCAAACCTGAACTGTCAGATCTTTACGAGCAAAACTCACTAAGGTCTGTGTGGAGCTGTAACTACACTAGCCAAATGGCTACCTAAATAAACAACCATTGCTGGTCCCAACACCCAAGACTCAAGTCAGGGGACCAGAAATACTAACACAATTCTAATAATATGAGAATAAAACATAAGTATAACAGAACACACACACACACTCCCCAAAGCTCCCAAAAGGGGACAAAATGCTAACAGGGCATAAAAGGTGCCCACAAGTTGCCCGCATCCCACCCAAGTAGAGGTTCTGAAGAGGGCAGGTTGGGGAGGTCATAATAAGCAAGACTCCATTAGAAGAAACAACATTACTAAGGTGAGTAATTTTTCTTCAAACAACATGAAGTCTTGCTATATTATGACAGTAGCAGAATACACAGCAGTACCTCCATGGAGGAGGGCAGAACCTACTTAGGAATAGGCTCTGAAGAACAGCTGTGCCAAACCGAGCATCTCTCCTGGCCTGGACATCCAGGGAGTAATGCTTGGTAAAAGTGTGTACCAGCTTCCAAGTAGCAGCCTGGCAAATCTCTAATAATGGGATATCTCTGGCAGCAGCTAGAGACGCAGCTGTACCCCTGGTAGAATGAGCCTCAAACCAGGGGGACTCTGCCCAGTTTCTGATAACAAAATTGGATACAAGAGACAATCCACCTGGCAATTGATCTCTTAGTGGCAGGTTTGCCTTTCCCAACTTCACCATAGGTAAGGAAAAGTTGGAGGATTCGAACCTGTGACCTTTATGCGCTCTATATAATAACTAAGAGCTCTCTTAACATCCAGGCTGTGCAACCTCCTCTCACCGAAGAGGGTGATCAGTGAAAAATACTGGAAGGAGATAGATTGATTAAGATGGAAATCTGAAACCACCTTAGGCAAAAATCTCCTATTAGTCCTAAGGACTACCTTATCCCTGTGGAAAGAAATAAAGTCAGTTTCCACTGACAAGGCTTGCAACTCACTTATGTCTGGCAGAAGTGATAGCCACTAGAAAAACAGTTTTCCAAGTTAGGTACTTAAGCTCTGCAGAAGACAGAGGTTCAAGGGGTTGCATTAACTGGGCAATGCAAACATTAAGGTCCCAAGCAGGGGCCGGTTCCCGAAAGGTGGATTAGTATGGAGTAATCCCTTAAAAACTTGGAAAACACAGGATGAGAGGAAAGAGGGATGACTTTCCTGCTGACACAAAAGCAGACACAGCTGCCAAATGAACTCTCAGGGTAGCTGGTCTGAGACCCAAGGAATTAAGATGTACCATGTAATCTAACACAATGGGCAAATCAGCAGATTCTGGGAAATATTTTTCCCAGCACACCAAATGGAAAACCTTTTCCATTTAGAACTATAAGTAGCCTAGTGGAAGGCTTTCTGGAAGCCTTTAGGATCTCAAGAACACCCTTGAGAGAGGTGTAAATCAGCAAACTCTAACTCCTCAAGAGCCAGGCCTTGAGGTTGAGGGATTGAGGTCCGGATACCAAACCCTTCCCTGGGCACAAGTCAACAGGTTGTGATTCCTGGGGAGGCAAAGGGGAAGATGGATTGTCAGTGACAGAAGGAGTGGGTACCAGGGCTGCCTGGCCCAATCCGGGGCAATCAGAATCACCCTGCAAGGCTGAGATCTGATTTTGACTAATACTTTGAATAGGAGAGGGAAGGAGGGAAAGCATAGAGAAACTTTCCCTCCCAATCCAGAAGAAGGGCATCCAGGGGAACTGAGCCCAGCACTGGAGGTCTGCAAAAGATCTATCTGAGGGGTGCCCCATCTGGCAAAGACTATCCCAGCACTTGAGGATCCAGGGACCATTCGTGATGGCCCTGGGAAATCCTGCTGAGAGCATCCGCTAGGACATTGTCCTTTCCTGGAAGATGAACTGCTATGAGGAAGTGTTCAGGGAATAGGCCAGAGACCACAACTTCATTGCCTCGGTGCACAAGGCCGAAGACCGAGTGCCCCCCTGTTTGTTGATGTACCACATTGTTGTGGTGTTGTCTGTTCTGACTTGTATCACCTTGTCGTGGACAGATGCAGAAAATGCTTGAAGAGCTAAAAAGACAGCTCTGAGTTCCAGCAAATTGATGTGGAGCAGAGATTCCTGGGGGGACCACACTCCCTGAGTGGAAAGGTCGCCCATGTGGGCTCCCCAACCCAGAAGGGAAGCATCTGTAGTGAGAGTCAAGTCGTGAGAAGGGAAATGAAGGGGACCCCAATCTTAAATGCTCTGATCCTGCCACCACTGGAGAGCTAGGATCAAGGTTGAGTCACTGGGACCAACTTGGAAGGGGTCTCTTCTCTGAGACCAAAAGGTTCTCAAGTGAAACTGAATGTCTCATCTGAAATCTTGCTCCTGCACAACAGCTGTGGATGCAGCCATGTGCCCCAGGAGCTGCAGAAAGTGTCTTGCTGGTCGAGACCTGCAGAGTGAAGGAGGAGGCCAGAGCCACTAAATTCCTTACCCTTTCTAAGGGAAGAAAGGCTCTGGCTAGCTTTGTGTCCAATTCTGCCCCTATAAAGGTGAGTACCTGGACTGGTTCCAGAACCGACTTTGGTAGATTTAGCAGAAAGCCCAGGGAGGTGAGAAGCTGCTGGGTGACCTGCAGGTGAGATTTTACCTGTTCTGGGGACTGGCCTACAATGAGCCAGTCGTCTAGATAGGGAAAAACAGCAATCCTTTGCCTCCTTAAGTGAGCCACTGCTAGACACTTTGTGAATACCCTTGGGGCAGAGGTAAGGCCGAAGGGCATTGCTCTGAACTGGTAATGACCTGAGGGCAGTTCGAATCTGAGGTACTTTCGATGGGAGCTTCTGATTAGGACATGGAAATAGGCATCCTTGAGGTCCAAGGAGGCTAGCCAGTCCCTGGCCTTAGGGAAGGTAAAATCATTGCCAGAGTTACCATTTTGAACTTTGGTTTCAAAGATGCTTGTTCAGATATCTGAGATCTAAAATGGGCCGCCATTCTCCTGTCTTTTTGGGGTAAGGAAGTATCTGGAATACAGACCCCTGCCCTGATGCAGGGAGGAACCCTTTCTACTGCTCTGAGAGCTAACAGGATGAGACCTCTGCTTCCAGAGCAAGGGTCTCTGAAGCACTTGCAGGTAGAAAAGTCTGCTTCTCAACTTGGGAAACTTTTGAAGCTGAGAACCAGACCCTGGCTTACTACTCCAGAACCCACTTGTCTGAGGTTAAAGAAGCCCAATTCTGACTGAAGTAAGCCAGCCTGCCCCCACTGGTACAGGAGAATCGGCCCTGGGCACCCCATCAGGGTGCCTGCTTAGCAGGAGCTTTAGGCTGAGGGGTGGGAGCAGGTCTGCCCACCCCTCGCCTGCCTCTGCCTCTGAAGAAGCCCCTCTGAGCATAGGCAGAGGAGGCCTGAGTCTGGTGAAAGGCCTGTGAAAGGCCTACCCCTACCCTGGGGTATGCCTTTGAGGAGTGGCTTGCCGCTCCTTAGCCTGGGCACTCTTGTAAGTAGTCCTATATTCATCCATCTTCTTCATGTAATTCTCTGTCTGCTCCCCAAACAGAGAATTTCCACCACAGGAAAATCCATAGCCTTAGTCTGGGTATCCTGTGACAAACTAGTACACCTGAGCCAGGCCAACCTACGAAAAGCTACAGATGTGGCCATGACCCTAGAGAAAACATCATTAACATCCACAGCAGCATGAAACTGAACCTTAGAAGCCTCAATGCCATCAGCAGCCACCTGTTCTAGTTCACTAGCCAGCTGGCCATGGGCTTGCTTGGCTAATTGCATAACAGTATCCCATCTAGATTTCTGATACCTAGCTACATAAGCCATATAATTTGCTTGCCTGAGTCCCAGAGGGCTGCCATATACTGTTTTTGCCATGGCATCAATCTTCCTGGAATCCTTGTCAGGAGGATGTGAAGCCAAGGGAATATTAGCTTTATCACAGGCTGCAGCCTGAACTACTAACATGACTGCATTGCTGAGAAAGGAATTCTGTATCAGGACCTGACAATGTATACCTTCTGTCCATCTTTTTATCTACAGGAGGCACAGAATTAGGAGCTTTTAAAATTTTTATTGTTTGCTTCCTAAAAGACTTATGTAAAGGAATAGACAATCTCTAGACTCTGGAATATCCATCATTTCTACAAAATCAGGCTCCTCTTGCTCATCCACAGCCTCTTCTAAAGGAAGCTGGAGGGTTTCAGCAACTTTTATAAAACATAAAATGAGATGGGGACTCAGACAGCATAGGGGAGATTCTAAAGGTCTGTCTGGGAGATGTCCGGTTCAATGGGCACACCCAGACCTTCCCAGCCACATTCATACTGTTCATAATCCTCCTCCCCTCCTCTGGTTCATAAAATTCCTCAATATCATAATCCTGAACCACTGGGACCGGACGAACCGACTTTTACCAGATAGTGGCGGTTCGGACGGACCCTGAGACAGTGACTGGACAATTTGTATGGCTTTTGCTATCTCTGCAGCAGTTGGAGAGAGGTTTTGGACTCCAGACCTGCTGATTTTCTTGTTTTCTTTACTGGAATTGGTTCCTCAGAACCAGCTTTTCTTTGGCCCGAGGAAGTCTGGCCCTGGTCAGAGGGCACTCCCTCGGGTTCGGTTGGCACCGAACCGGGCTGGCCATCCGGGTCAGCGGACTTTTTGGCCTCTCGTTCCCTGAGCCTGCCCAATCTTTTTTCCAGGGTGGCTGCAGGGAAATTCTTACATACCTGGCAGTCTGACTGGAGGTGGTCAAACCCCAGACAATAAACACATGTGGTGTGTGGGTCAGCCTTGGCAAAGACTTCCCCACAAACATCACAGTGTTGAAACCCAGTGGGCCCGGTTTTTCTTTTGGGTTTCTCAGACATAATGCCAGCCTAACCAAAAACTTGCCCTTTTAACGGCAGTGCCAGGCAAGACACCCTTATCGGTTCCTAACCGGTCACGGGTATTGGAAAAACGTAATAAACCTGCTTTTTTTAGAACCGATAAGAACCGGAACCGCACTCTAAAATAGTAACTTTTAGTTTTAAATGAGTTTAAACCCACTGATCGGTTCAAAACCGAACCGATAACTTACAAGTTCCACACAGACAAAACCTTCATTTACTTACGGTTACCACAGATGAGAGCTTGAACGAGCGGTTTTGCGGTTAAAATAAAACTATTCTCGGTTAAATCAACCGAGAAAACACTTTTAAACCGAGAAATGAACCGAGCAGAGGAGAAATCTCCGGGCGACTGTTCACTGAGGCGGAGTAAAGAATCTGACAGTTCAAGTTTGAAATGACACAGATAGAGCTGCTTCTAGGCTCGTGCCAAAATTCTATTTTGGAATGGTTTTAACCATTTCACCTCCGAGGCAGTTCTAGAGCTGGATCAAACTGCTACTGTCATAATATAGCAAGACTTCATGTTGTTTGAAACAGCTGGCGAACCTCTCCCCGAACTTCAGCTGTCCGCTCCTTATAATAAGAGAGCGCTCTTCTAGGGTCCAAAGTATGAAGCCTATATTCGGCCTCAGAGGTGTGACTGGGGAAGAACACAAGAAAAAATTACTCACCTTAGTAATGTTGTTTCTTCTAATGGAGTCTTGCTATATTCTGACAGTAGCAGCAGTGAGTCCCAACCTTCGAACTGCCCCGGAGATGAAAGAGTTAACTTTCCATGCCAGGCATGGAACGCTGATCTCGAGCTCGGTTGAGACTCTGTCTGTTGTTCTTTAAACTCAAACCGTCAGATCTTTACGAGCTAAACTCACTAAGGTCCTGTGTGGAAGCTGTAAACCTACACTAGCCAACTGGCTACTAAACATAAAACACATTTTTTGGTCCCAAAACAAAGACTCAAGTCAGGAGACCCAAAAATGAAAAACACAACACCAAGTCACCCCAAAAAAGAAGAGTGAAAACAACAAGGTGGGCACCTACTAAGTGCCAACACTGCACTGCCCACCCACATCCCAAAAACAGAGGTTCTGAGAGGGGCAGGCGGGGGAGGTCAGAATATAGCAAGACTCCATTAGAAGAAACAACATTACTAAGGTGAGTAATTTTTTCTTCAAACAACATGAAGTCTTGCTATATTCTGACATATGCAGACTACAAAGCAGTACCTCCATGGAGGAGGGACAGAACCTACTTAGGAAATAGGCTCTGAAGCACAGCTGTGCCAAACCGAGCATCACTCCTAGCCTGGATGTCCAGGGAGTAATGCTTGGTAAAAGTGTGAACTGTTTTCCAGGTAGCTGCTTGACATATCTCTAGAATAGGGATGTCCTGGCAGCAGCCAGGGAAGCAGCTGTACCTCTGGTAGAGTGAGCCCTCAGGCCTGAGGAGGAACCTTACCCAGTTTTTCATAGCAAAATTGGATACAAGAGACAATCCACCTGGCAATGGATCTTTTAGTGGCAGGTTTCCCTTTACCAACCTCACCATAAGTGAGGAACAGTTGGAGGGAGTCAAACCTGTGACCCTTGGTACGCTCTATGTAGTAACTAAGGGCTCTTTTCACATCTAAACTGTGCAGCCTCCTCTCGCCAGAGAAGGAATGGTCAGTGAAGTACACTGGAAGAGACATAGATTGATTAAGGTGGAAATCTGAAACCACCTTAGGCAAGAACTTCCTGTTAGTCCTGAGGACCACCTTATCTCTATGAAAGGAGATAAAATCAGGCTCCACTGACAAAGCTTGTAATTCACTTATGCGTCTGGCAGAAGTGATGGCTACCAGAAACACAGTCTTCCAAGTCAAGTACTAGCTCTGCTGAAGACAAAGGCTCAAAGGGGTTGCATAAGCTGAGCAATGCAAACATTAAGGTCCCAGGCAGGGGCAGGGTCCCTGAATGGAGGGTTGGTGTGAAGCAATCCTTGAAAAACTTGGAGAATACAGGATGAGCTGAAGAGAAGAGGGCTTACCTGCTGAAATAAAAGCAGACACAGCTGCCAGATGCACTTTCAGTGTAGCTGGTCTCAGCCCCAAGCTATTTAAGTGGACCATATAATCAAGGACTGTGGGCAATCAGCAGATTCTGGGAAATATGCTTCCCAGAGCACCATATGGAAAATCTTTTCCATTTGGAATTATAAGTAGCCCTGGTGGAAGGTTTCCTAGAAGCCTTCAGAATATCCATTACACCTTGGGAGAGGTGTAACCAGCAAACTCTAACTCTTCAAGAGCCAGGCCTTGAGATTGAGAGATTTGAGGTTGGGTCAAACCCTCCCTGAGCACAGGTTAACAGGTTGTAATTCCTGGGAAGACACAGGGGAAGATGGACTGCTAAGGACAGTAGGAGTGGATACCAGGGCTGTCTGGCCCAGTCTGGAGCAATCAGGATCATCTTGCAGGGTTGAGATCTGATTTTGACTAGCACTTTGAACAGGAGAGGGAAGGGGGAAAGCATAGAGAAACTTCCCTTCCCAATTGAGAACTAAGGCATCCAGGGGACTGAGCCCAACACTGGGGGCCTGCAGCAAAAAAGGGGAAGTTGGTGATTGTCTGGGGCTGCAAAAAGATCTATCTGCGGGGTGCCCCATCTGGAAAATATCACCTCCAAGACCAGGGGGTCCAGTGACCATTCGTGATGGCCCTGGGAAATCCTGCTGAGAGCATCTGCCAGGACATTGTCCTTGCCTGGGAGGTGAACTGCCGTGAGGGAGGTGTTCAGGGAGTAAGCCAGAGACCACAACTTCATTGCTTCTGTGCACAAGGCCGTAGACCGAGTGCCTCCTTGCTTGTTGATGTACCACATTGTGGTGGTGTTGTCTGTTCTGACCTGTACAACTTTGTTCTGAACAGATTTGGAAAAAGCTTGAAGTGCTAGAAATACTGCTCTGAGTTCCAACAGATTGATGTGAAGCAGAGATTCCTGAGGGGACCACAACCCCTGGGTGGTGAGGTCGCCCATGTGAGCCCCCCCCCAAGAGGGAGGCATCTGTAGTAAGGATTAAAGAGTGAGACTGAGTGACAAAGAGAACCCCTTGTCTCAGATTGCTCTGATCCTGCCACCACTGTAGGGCCTGGATCAGGGTTCGAGTTACTGGGATCAATTTGGTCAGAGGGTCCTTCCTTTGAGACCAAAAGGCTCTCAAATGGAACTGAATGTCCCTCATCTGAAATCTTGCTCCCTGCACTACTGCTGTAGAAGCAGCCATGTGCCCCAGGAGCTGTAGAAAATGCCTTGCTGGTCGAGACACCTGCAGGGTGAATGAGGAGGCCAGAGAGACCAGGGTCCTTGCCCTGTCCAGGGGAAGGAAGGCTCTGGCCTTTTGTGTCTAGCTCTGCACCTATGAAGGTGAGGAGCTGGACAGGCTCTAGAACTGACTTTGAAAGATTCAGAAGGAAACCCAGAGAAGTGAGCAGTTGCTGAGTTACCTGTAAGTGTAACTTGACTTGGTCTGGGGACTGGCCTACTATGAGCCAGTCGTCCAGGTAAGGGAAGATGGCAATCCTTTGCCTTCTTAGAGAAGCAACTACCACTGCCAGGCATTTTGTAAATACCCTTGGAGCAGAGGTCAGGCCAAAGGGCATTGCTCTGAACTGGTAATGGCCTGAGGGCAGCTCGAACCTGAGGTACTTTCGATGGGAGCTTCTGAGAATATGGAAGTAGGCATCCTTGAGGTCCAGGGACACTAGCCAGTCCCCTGGCCTTAGAGAGGTAGAATAATTCCCAGAGTCACCATTTTGAATTTTGGTTTTAAAGGTGCTTGTTTAAGTATCTGAGATCCAGGATGGGCGCCATTCTCCTGTCTTTTTGGGGTAGGAAGTACCTGGAGTACAACCCTTTGCCCTGGTGTGGGTGGAACCCTTTCCACAGCTCTGAGAGCCAGGAGGAAGAGACCTCTGCCTCTAGGGCAAGTGCCTCTGATGGATTTGCAGGTGGAAAGGATCTGGTTCTCATCTTTGGAAACTTTTTGAAGCTGAGAACCAGTCCCTGGCTTACTACTTCCAGGACCCATTTGTCTGATGTCAGAGACTCCAGTCCTGGACAAAGTAAGCCAGCCTGCCCCCTACAGGTAGCTGAGAATCGGCCCTGGCAACCCCATCAGGGTGCCTGTTTGGCAGGGGCTTTGGGCTGAGGGGTGGAAGCAGGCCTGCTTGTACCCTGTCTGCCTCTCCCTCTAAAGAACCCCCTCTGGGCATAAGCAGAAGAGGAGGCCTGGCTTGGTAAAGGCCTGCAAAAGGCCTGCCCTGCCCCTGGGAAGCTGCCTTTGAGGAGTGGCCTGCCTTTCCTTGGCCTGTGCACTCCTATAGGTGGTCCTATATTCATCCTTTTCTTCATGTAATTCTCTGTTGCTCCCCAAACAGAGAATTACCCACAACAGGAAAATCCATGGCCTTAGTCTGGGTATCCTGTGACAGGCTAGTACATCTGAGCCAAGCCATTCTTCGAAGTGCCACAGATGTAGCCATGACTCTAGATGACACATCATTGGAGTCCACTGCAGCATGGAATTGCACCTTGGATGCCTCAATACCATCAGCAGCCACCTGCTCCAGCTCCTTGGCAAGCTGGCCAGGGACCTGTTTTGCTAAAGCCATAACAGTGTCCCATCTGGATTTCTGATACCTAGCAGTATAGGCCATATAATTGGCCTGTCTGAGTCCCAAGGATGCTGCCATGTACTGTTTCTTTGCCATGGCATCAATCCTCCTGGAGTCCTTGTCGGGGGTGTGAAGCCAAGGGAATATTTGCCTTATCACAGGCTGCAGCCTGCACTACTCCAACATGGCTGCATTGTTGTGTAAGGAACTCCGTATCTGAGCCTGACAATGTATACCTCTTGTCCATTCTTTTATCCACAGGAGGTATAGTGTTAGGAGTCTTTAAAATCTTAAATGTCTGTTTCCCAAAAGATTTGTGCAAGGGAATAGACAGCCTCCTAGACTCTGGGATATCCATCATTTCCACATAGTCAGGCTCCTCCTGGTCATCCACAGCTTCTCCATAGGAAGCTGGAGGGTTTCAGCCACTTTTTTATAAAACATGAAATGGAAGGGGGACTCAGAAAGCCTAGGAGGAGACACTCCTGAAGGTCTGTCTGGGGAGATGTCCGGGTCAATGGGCACATCCAGACTTTCAAATCCACATTCACTTTCCTCATACTCCTCTTCCTCCTCCTCCAGTTCATAAAATTCCTCTAAATCATACTCTTGAACCGGTGGAACCGGCCGAACCGAGCGCCTACCTGATGGTGCCGGTTCGGTCGGAACCGGGGAAAGCGACTGGACAATTTTGATCGCTTTGGCTATTTCTTCAGCGGTTGGAGAGGAAAGTTTTGGCTCCACACCAGCTGATTTTTCTTTCTAGTTCTTTTAGCTGGAACCGACTCCTCAGAATCGGCTCTCCTTTTGCCCAAGAAGTCTCGCCCTGGTCAGAGGGCACTCCTTCTGGTTCGGTTTGAACCGAACCGGGCTGGCCATCCGGTTCAGCGACTTTTTGGCCTCCCTTTCCCTGAGCCTACCAACTCTCTTTTCTAGGGTAGCTGCAGGAAATTTTTACAAATCTGGCAGTCTGCATTGAGGTGGTCAAACCCCAGACAATAAACACAGGTGGTGTGGGGGTCAGCCTTGCAAAGACTTCCCCACACACACTACAGTGTTGAAACCCAGTGGCGGTTTTTCTTTTGGGTTTCTCAGACATAGTGCCAGTCCTAACCAAACTTACCCTTTTATGGCAATCCACCAGGCAAGACCCTCTTATCGGTTCCCAACCGTGTCACGGGTCGTGGAAAAAAACGTAATAAAATCCGTTTTTTTTAGAACCGATAAGAACCGGTAACCACACTCTAAAAGCACAAATTAAGATTTTTTAACAACTTGATCGGTTCAAACCGAACCGATGAACCGTTTACAAGTTCCACACAGAATAGAATAAAATATAACCTATCTAGTACTCACAAATACCACAGACAGAGACTGAACCGACAGGTTACGGTTTAAATTCGGTCGAAAACCGAGAAAAGCGATACTTTAACCGACAAATTGAACCGAGCAGAAGGAGAAATCTCCGGAGCGACTGTTCAGTGAGGCGGAGTAAAGAATCTGACGGTTTGAGTTTGAAGAACAACAGACAGAGTCTCAACTGAGCTCGAGCTCAGCGTTCCATGCCTGGCATGGAAAGTTAACTCTTTCATCTCCGGGGCAGTTTGAAGGTTGGGACTCACTGCTGCTAGTGTCAGAATATAGCAAGACTTCATGTTTGAAGCAGAGTCACACCTGGTTAAGGTGAAACACCGACACCACCTTCGGAAGGAATTTCGGGTGGGGGCGCAGGACAACCATATCCCTGTGGAAGACAGATAAGGACTCGGCTGGAAAGCTCCTGAGCTCTCCATCCTTCTGGCTAACGAAAGCCACCCAGAGTGGTCTTCAAACAAGTGAAGATGTCACACCTGTGCACCGGTTCGAATAGCCCCCTGAGCACTACTCCTCGCTGTTCGCAGTTTGCCAATTGCGGTGTCCATCAAACACTACTTCAGGCGTCTCCTCTCCCTAATCACAAGTCCCCCTGCATCATCTCCTGTCCCTTTACCCACTCTTCCTCCTCGCTCTCCCCCTATTCATTCTTGACCTTATGACAACTCAAGCTCTTATTTTTGTGTTCAGAATTTTAGCTGTGTATTAACCAGTAATCCCAAAAGCACCACCTGTACTGTTGTACATTTTATGTAATTGCCTCCAAGTCCTCTGTATTACTGTGCATACTCATGCAGCATTGTTTCTCTGTATTGTTACTGCCCCTGTGATCTGTACCAATTTTAACTGTTACTTATTCTTGCATCAATTGTATGCTGCACCCTTGTCCCGGGTCGCACCTGGAATTGAGCCTCGGCTCAGTGTGCCTTTCCCGGTTATCAACTTTTAAACAAATAAATCCAACCCGTAATTCTACCTACACTCATTGTCAGCTGCTAATAACGTTCCGTCAGTTTTTCATAACTGTATAGCAACATAACAATGTCAGGGTTAACTACTACATTAATTTATATTTTATATATATATATATATATATATATATATATATATATATATATATATATATATATATATATATATATATGTGTGTGTGTGTGTAGATATATATATAAAAATCACAGCCCAACCTTATAGGAATGTGGGAATGTGTAGACAGCATTAAACTATCCATCCTGTCTTGTTTGATTCAATGAGTCAGTATCTTCAACTTCTCATACACAAATTATAATTCTAGATTTGTTTTATGTTTGGGAGATACATAGGTGTCTCTCGCCAATCACAAGTACACTGGCTGGGGACTACACCTCCTTTAAAGTGAGTCAATCAGGTTGTGTACCATGTTTCAGAAAGAGAGCCAACTCTGGCAGATACATTTTACACTAGGGCCTCAACTAAAGGAGGTCCACCTTGATGACTGGTGGCAGAGTGGACTTTCACTCCAAGGCTCTGAACTGAACACTGAGAGACCCTCACTCCCTTTTGGGATGAACTAAGTAGCCACTGAGGCAGAAAGCACACTAATAATGTAATGATTTGCCAATTGTCAGTGGGGAATGTACCTTATATGAAGTGAGCCAATCAGATAGAGCATTATTTTTTCTGGTTTATGTTACTCTCCATTAGAATGCAAGCAGTATCATTTCTGGGACAGAGTATATCTTTAAATATAATAGAACGCTAAGGGATAACGAGAACTGGATCGGGTGCTCGCAGCCAAAAATACGCTTCTCCTCAGGGACGCGTGTCCCTGAGGAGGCGCTGTTTTTGGCGCGAAACCGGTCGGACCTTTTGTTTGTTTAAATCGTTTGTCCTGCATGGCGTTTCTGTATTGTTATGTTTTAAGTTATGCTCACAATACAGTACATTTTTCCAGGAAGTGTTGGTGCTATGTTTTTTGCATTCTAGTGTTTGGCTTTTTAACACAGGCACAACTTAGGTTTGGAGCAGCCTTTCTGAGTTTCTGAACCTCCACAGGAGCTCTCTGAAGTTGCACCACTTGTCTCCCGTATACTGTTAACTGTTAATAGTGATTCTGGGCCTTTCTAAGCAAATTCAAGCCACAGTCCGCGTGCCACAAGAAAGAAATTACTTACCATAGTAATGTTGTTTCTCCCAGGGGATACTCCAATATTTATAAAACTCTTCTACAGTGTGTCTTTAAGCCAGATCTGCCCGGAGAGGGAACGTTATGCTAATGACAGAATCATTGTCTCGTGCCGCTTTTTCAAATGCTGCCACCTATCAACTGCCCATATTCTAACCCTCAGATTTTGCGGACAGCTCGAAAGACAGGCCCCAAAAGGAATTAATAATTAATATGAATTTAGTAACCACAAACCTCCTATAACTAATCTCCAACTGGAGGGAAAAGTACTATAAACCACAGAGTCCCCAATGTCAGAAACACCTGAAGGGTAGAAAAGATCAACCGAAAACATAGTTTCAAAAGAAAAGCCAGAAAGCGGCATACATGCCCTTTAAAGTACAGTGTAGAGTGCAGAGCCACTGATTCTGGTAAGGGAGGCAGGGTGGGAGAGTTATGAATTTTGGAGTACCCCCCCTCCGAAGAAAAGTACAGTTACGTAAGAACTTACCGCAACAGTAGATCTTCGAGAACAGCTCTTGCAGCAGGTTACACCATTAGGACTTAAGCGGGCAGGCGCCAGGACCACACGGAAATTTTCTAGCTAGCAGTATCCAGCTGGGACCACCTCTGACATCAGCCCCGCCCTCGTCAGGTATCATATAAAAGGGGGCGGTCCCCCAGAATCCCCAGTTCTCCTGCCGGAGACTCCCGGCCGTTAGATGACATCAGAAGTGGAGACTGAGGATCCGTCATTAAAAGGTATTCAGAATGGTGTTAGAAACACCTAATCCCAGTAAAGAGATATCAGAACAACTCTACCTCCAGAGGGGATGCTGGTACGTAACTGTACTATCTTACTTCGAGAAATAGCTCTTGCAGCAGGTTACACCATTAGGACAGATTCCCAAGCAATACTTGAAATCCCTCGCAGGTGGGAGGAGGCTAGGTAGAGATCGCGAGTTGGACCGAAGCCTAGGATAGAAGTCTCTGAAGGACTGTTAGACCAAAACCAGCTCTTCACCGTGATGCAATATCCAGGCTATAATGCCCGATAAAGGTGTGCATGGTGCTCCAAGTAGCTGCTGCGAAGATGGCTGTGGTGGACATGTTCTTCATGGCTGCAAAAGAGGTAGCCACCCCCCTTGTGGAAATACCCTTAACTGTGCCTGGTAAAGATTTGTTATGTTTCTGGTAACAGAACGTGATACAATGGATGAGCCACCAGAAAAGCGACTGTTTAGAAACCGGAGCTCTCATCATCCTGTGGGCGAAGGAGACGAAAAGCTGATCAGATTTACGGTGATGCCTGATTCTGGTCAGGTAGTATCTTAGACACCTATGCACATCTAGAGTGTGCAACAGGGCCTCTCCTCTATTACAGTATTTAAGAAAATACACTGGTAAGTCGATGTCCTGATTGAGGGTGAGAGCTGAGACCACCTTAGGTAGAAACTTTGGATTTGTTCTTAGGGACATCCTGTCCTGGTGAAAAACCAAACAAGGTTCTTTGCACATCAGTGCATGAAGTTCAGAAATCCTTCTGGCCGAAGTAACGGCAACTAAAAATAACGTCTTCCATGTTAGGAGACGTAGCTCGCAATCCGCGGCTGGTTCAAAAGGCGACAACGTGAGCTGCTCCAGGACAAAGGGTAAAGCCTAAGGAGGAACAGGATCCTTAATTGGAGGTCTAAGGTGGAGAACACCTCTCAGGAAGGCCTGTGCTGTGTCCAACTGAGTTATGGGACATCGGCCTATAGGTGTATGATAGGCTGAGATGGCACAAAGGTGTACTTTAATAGAGGAGTAGGCCAAGCCTGCCTGGAAGAGAGACAGGAGGTAGTCCAGGACCGACCTTTCCAGACAATCCTTCAGGGAAAGTCCTCGTGCTCGAGCCCAGAGGCAAAATCTGCACCATTTCATGGCGTATGTGGCATGAGAGGCCGGTTTTCTAGCAGTTGCTAGAACATCTGCTACCTCTCGCGAGACCCCGTACTGCATGATAGCTATGTCTCTAGGAGCCAGGCGTGCAGATTCAGAGAGCGAAGGTCCGGATGGACCAAAGAACCTGCCTCCTGGGACAATAAGTGAGAGCTGATTGGCAGAGGCACCGGAGGTTCCTGGGACAGCTGGTGTAGCAGAGGGAACCAAACCTGTCTGGGCCAAAAAGGCACGATAAATATCAGCGTCGCCTGCTCTCTGCACAGTTTCAAAAGGACTCTCTGGATCAACGGGAAGGGAGGAAACGCGTAGAGGAATCTGCCCGTCCAGGAGAGGGACAACGCGTTTCGCCAGAAAACACCAGGCCCCAGATCTAGCAAACAAAAACTGGGCAGTTTTGCGTTGGATGGGGACGTGAAAAGGTCTAACTCTGGTGTGCCCCATCTGTGAAACAGATCCTCCACTACCTCCTGGAATAGTTCCCACTTGTGGACCCTGGCCTGCGAGCGGCTCAGGCCATCTGCGATGACATTGTCCACTCCTGGGACATGAACAGCAATGAGGTTTGCGCCATGCTGTAGGACCCAATCCTACACCCTCATGGCCTCCCTGCAAAGCGGGTAGGAATGGGTGCCTCCTTGTTTGTTGAGGTAATACTTCACCGCAGTATTGTCTGATTGTAACAGAAGAGCACCCGGTGGGATCTCCGACTGGAAGGCCTGCAGGGCATAAAGAACTGCTCTCATTTCCAAGATATTTATGTGGAGATGAGCTTCCTGGGGTGTCCACGAGCCCTGAGACCTGACCCCGTTGAGGTGTGCTCCCCAACCGAACCCTGACGTGTCCGTGGAGAGCGTCACAATCGGAGACTGCACAATGAAGGGGACCCTTGCCAATAGGTTCTTTGAATCTAGCCACCACTGCCAATCCCGGATTACAGCATTCGTGATCCGAACTGGAAGCTGCAAATGGTCTTGCTTCTGATCCCATTGAACCCGTAACATCCACTGGGTCACCCGCATGTGGAGACGGGCTAGCGGGACTGTTGCAATGGCCACAGCCATGTGTCCGAGCAGGCAAAGGACCAGTCTGGCTGGGACAGTCTTCTTTGCCAAGATGTCCCTGATGAGGGATCTGATGTGTTCCGATCGGTCCTGGGGCAGAAAAGCTCTCCCTTGGACGGTGTCCAGAACTGCGCCTATGAACTGCAGATTCTGTGATGGAACCAGTTGTGACTTCTCCTGATTGATAATGATGCCCAATGTCCCGAACAGGGACCGAGTACAATGAATTGCGGACATCAGAGCCTCCTGAGAGGGTGCCATGAGGAGCCAGTCGTCCAAGTAGGGGAACACGTAGTGGCCTTGTCTCCTTAGAGCCGCCGCTACGACTACCATGCACTTCGTAAACACCCGAGGTGCCGATGACAGTCCGAAAGGGAGGGCTCGGAACTGATAATGGTGACCTAAAAATTAGATGCACAAGAACGTCCTGTGTGCTCGAGCAATGGGTATGTGCAGGTAGGCATCCTGCATGTCCAAGGACACTAGGAAGGCGCCCTGCTTAAGCATGGGTATCAAACCGGGACGGGTCTTCATGCGGATGCGTTTGTAGAGGACCGAAGCACTGAGATCACCGAGATCCAGTATCGGACAGAGGTCCCCTGTCTTTCTGGGAACCAGAAAGAAGTGGGAATAGTAACCTGCACCTCTCTGGTTCCTCAGTACGTGCTCTATAGCTTCCTTTCCCAGAAGCACAAGCACCTCCTGCTGCATGAGCAGTGCGTGCTGACCCAAATAACGGGAAAGCAGGTGAGATCTTGACGGTTGGTGGTCAAGGAATTCTATGAAGTGACCTCTCGACCATTTGAAGGACCCACTGGTCAGTGGTAATCGACTGCCACCCTGAAAAAGTGGCGAGCGAAGCGACACCTGACCTTTTCTGCCCGTTGATCCAGAGGAGGGGCCGGGGTCAGGAAGGAGTCGTGCTGTGGCGGCACTGCCCTCCGCAGGCTGGGCCAGGTTTGGCATACCGCTGACCTCGGCCTGGGGAAGGCTTAGGTTGGGCCTTACGGTGGAAGGTGCCCTTGCTGCTGGCCAGAACGTGGCTGTTGTTGCTGCCGTACACGGAACGTTCTGGTTCCTATGAAAGGAACCAGATTCGGTCTGTACATGGCCTGTGCAGACCTTACTGCCTTCCGGCATCCTGAAGTTTGGTGATGACCTTTTTAGAAGGTTCACCAAACAGGACCTCTACGTTATAAAGGACGTCCAGGATACTCTTCTGTATGTCCAGGGTAAAACCGGAGACACGGATCCAGGAGTGTCTCCGGAGACAGACGCCTGAAGCTGCGGCCCTGGCGGATTGGTCCGCAGAATCATATGCGGCTCTTAAAACTTGGGTCCCCACATCCGATCCTGTGCGGAGGAGGTTTAAGAGCTCCACCTTCTGCTCGCCATCCGGTAGTCTGTCAACCAGGTCCTGACCCTGTTCACACAGGGCATTCTGAAACTGAACCATATGAGACAGACAGTTCAGGAACCTGATGGAGCATGTAGCATCCAACTGCTTGGATTCCTGGTCCGGTGGCTGTGTACGCAGATGCTGTGGTCGTTAAGACCTATCATGGGAGGCCGTAATGAACAGGGAATCAGCCAAGGGTTGCTGCGCCAAGTACTGGTTCTCTGTCGGCGCTCTGTACAGGCGGTCAGCTTTCTTCGCCACCGCAGTGGAGTCTAGATGTTCCACGCAGCCTTAGACGCGTCGCTGGTTGTGACCACCAAGGGTGGCACCACCAGGCTTAGGGTCCTTCTGTCAAGGTAACGAGCTAGGCGCTGTCTCTCAGGGTTGAGATCTTCTGAATCCCATCCCATGTTCTCCTGGATGTGCCTCATGATTTCAGAAAAGGAGGGATCATCCGGAGGTGACCTGGGCAGGTCTTGTGGGCCAGGTGACGGGATGCTGATTGGACAAGGAGACGTGGAGCTATCTGAGGTGTCAGGTTTAGAATCATCCCCTTGGGGTGGACCGTCGACGTCTGGGTCGCTTAGGACTGGGAGACCCTGAGGGAGCTCTTGAAGGGGGCCTTCTCCGTTCTTTGGATCTTCCCCTAGAGGTGGAGTGTGCTCCTTGGGGGGTCGGTGGTCTTCCTGCTGGCCCCTGCGGTGGAGGAGTGGGGGAGTAGGAGGTGAAGGAGAAGGAGGTTTGACTGGGATCACATCCTTCTTTATTGTGTCCCACCAAAAGGTAAAGAGATGTTTGACCTCTTGAATATTTATACCGGACGACAGACCTGGCGCCGGTGGTCTGTCGCCGGTATCAGGCGTCAGGTCCGAGGGTGTCTCAGGGTTTGGTGAAGGCTCCTGTAAAAGCCAGACGTCCTCACTGTCACCTGCCTGGTCATCAGGCAATGTCAGGTCCTCCTCTGTAGGTCCCGCAACCGTGTCCACCAGTGATGGGAGGCAGTTCGGCCCGCCAACGCCTCACTGACGCGGGTGCTTAGCCGACGCCTGGTCCGGCGGGCGCTGACCGATGAAGGATCGAAGCTCACTTTGGGTCCGTCGTCCATTTTAGGGACGTCTGGTCCTTAGTCTTCCTGAGAGGGGGATCCGGACCCCTAGGAGGCTGGGAGGCCGATCTGGCGTCAGAGTCCCGGCGTCTCTCAGTGGAAGTTTGTTTTGATGAGGACTTGGACTGGTGATGGTCTGAAGACTTCGAGGAGGCCCGGGAGGGTGTTGAGGAAGCTGAAGGCCTGGAAGTTTTGATGGGATGCAGAGAAGCCAAAGTGCTGCCTAAAGACTTGACCTTACTGGAGGGGGCTGAAAGCGCGTCCTGGAGGGACAGCAGTCTGAGCTGCAGAAGCCTGAGCTGGTGCGCGAATCAGAGGTCCAGTTAGGGATCTGGACCTGGCCTTCTCCCTATGCTTATGGGACTTGGAGGTAGACTCACCTCAGGAGGCAGGGTCTTGATCCATGTTTTTTAACTTTTCTTCCAAGAGGAACCCCTGAAGTGCCTCCTGGTGGTGGATCCGGGTGCGACTGTTGAACCCCTGGCAAAAGGAGCAGGCCTTGGTGTCGTGTTCCAGGCCTAAGCACCGCAGGCAGAATGAATGGAGATCCTTGAAAGGGATCTGTATGCCGCAGGCACACTTGGAGGGATGTCCTTCTGAAGAAGGAGTTGGAGATGCAGACAGTCGTCGTACGCTACAGTGGGACCATGAGACCGATGCTGGCAAGTCGACGGCAGGAAAAGAACTGGGGATTCTGAGGGACTGCCCCCTTTTATATGATGCCAGACGTCGGGGCGGTCCCCACTGGATACTGCTAGCTAGAAAATTTCCGTGGGGTCCTGGCGCCTGACGACTTCAGTCCTAATGGTGTAACCCACTGCAAGAGCTGTTTCTCGGGCAAGATCAAGATTACTCAGGTAAGTAACTTTTCCTCACCCCAAGAATACTCCAATATTCCTAACTCTTCCGCAGACTAAGAAACAGTACCTTTGGAGGCAGGTACAGAACCTATTTTGGAAACAGGATCTGCAGGACTGCTGTACCAAACCTGGCATCAGCCCTAGCCTACAAATCCAGGCTGTAGTGCTTGGCAAATGTGTGAACTGTTCTCCAGGTAGCTGCTTTACAGATATCCACCAAGGGGACATCCCTGGAGGCTGCCAGAGTGGCAGCAGTAGCCCTGTGAAGGGCTCCTGGTCCCGCTGGGGCTTCTGTATACTTTTGAATAGCAAACTGGATACACTGGACAATCCAACAAGAAGTGGACATTTTAGATGCTAGATTACTCTTTCCCACATCCCCATAAGTCAGGAATAGTTGCTTCCTTTCCTGCCTATGGGACTTGGTGGCTGTCATGTAGTAGCTCAAAGCTCTCGACATCTAGGCTATGTAAACTGCGCTCACCAGAGCATGAATGTTCAGTGAAGAACACTGGCAAAGTGATAGTTTGATTCAGGTGAAAGTCTGAAACCACTTTAGGGAGGAATTTCCTGTTAGTTCTGAGGACAACTTGATCCCTATGGACATCCGCACATATGAAATTTTCCAGCAGATAAAGGCCTAGAGATCTATCAAGTCTGCTCGAATGTGCAGCTAGCACCCATTATCCTGCAGCTGCCCCTTCCTTCCACCCATACCCTGCATTGACCCTCCCCCCTTTGTCCTGTCCCATCCCCTTTTGAAGCAGTCCACTGTTCTACTGGATACTTCTGCAGGTAACGTACTCCACCCAAGTACCACCTCCTCTGTAAAAAGTGTCTCTCATCTCTCTCCTGAACCTCTCCTCCAGTCTCACACCATGGCTCCTGGTGTCTCTCCCCTCCTTACTTTGAACAACCCCCTGTACCTGTCTTGTTTATTCTTTTCATGTACTTAAAGGTTTCAACTGTTCCCCTATCCTCCTCTCCTCCAGTGAGTACATGTTCAATTCCTCAGCCTCCTCTTGTATGATAAGTCCCCAGCCCCTTGATCATCTTTGTCACCCTGCACTGCACCTCCTCCAGTAACTTAATGTCCCTCTTCAGATCCCAGGCGCCAGTACTGCAAGCAGTACTCCAGGTCGTCTAATGACCTATACAGTGGCAGAATCACCTTCTCCTTCTCGAGGATATACCCTTTGTAATGCAACCCAGCATTTGTTGGCCTTGCAGCTACCTTCCCACACTGTGCCGAGCTGTTCACTGACCCTGTAATGAGCACCCAGAGATCCTTCTCCTCCTCTGTCTGGGCTAGCTGCACCCCCAAAGCTGGTAACTCCTCCTTGGGTTCTTCACCCCAAAATGTAGCACTTTGCACTTTGGCATTAAACCCCAGTTGCCAGGTGTGCGACCAGGTTTCAAGCATTGCCAGATCATCCTGCAACGCCACATTCCCCTAGGTCGCTCCACCACTGCTCCCATCTTGGTATCATCAGCAAACAGACTGATCTTGCTCTTTATGTCCAATGATATGTCTGCAATGAATATACCAAACAACACTGGTCCCCACACCGAGCTCTACGGAACACTGCTTGTCATTACTCTTGGGTGTGAGAGCTCCCCAGCCACCATCACCCTCTGTTGCCTTCCCTGCAGCCAGTTCCCTACCCAGCTCACCAACTCTGCACCCGCCCCTGTGCCTTCTAACTTACTTCCAGGCCTCCCACGTGGCACCGAGTCAAATGCCTAATTTAAGTCCAGATACAGGACATCCACTGCATGGCCCCTGTCCAGTTGCCTAGTTACCCAGTCATAGAACGCCACCAGGTTGGTGTGGCAGGATCTGCCACGTATGAAGCCATGCTGTCTGCTGTCCTGTAGTCCTTTGGCCTCTAGGAGGGCCACCAGCCTCTCCTTCAGGATAGTCTCCATCAGCTTATTCACGATGGATGTGAGGCTCACCGGTCTGTAGTTCCCCGGTTCATCCTTGGGGCCACTCTTGTAGAGGGGAACCACATGAGCCATCCTCCAATTCTGAGGTACACATCCTGAGTGTAGTGAGGCATTAAATAGGTCTGCCAAAAGTCCCGAAAGGACCTCTGCCAGCTCCTTCAGTACCCTGGGGTGGATGCCATCTGGACCTGGCGCCCTGTCCACCCTCAGTGCCTTCGAACCCTCCTGAACTCTACCCTCCATGATTCCATCTGTCAAGCCCCCGCTTCTGCCGTTCCTCCCCTTTGCATCACCCCCTCTTCTCCTTAGTAAATACTGAGCAAAGTAATCATTCAGCGCTTCTGCCTTATTGCACCCTGCTTCCACTCAACCTCTCCTTCCTAATCCTTATAGCTCCTTTTCTCCCTGACGTACCTAAAGAAATCCTCCTCCCCCTTCTTAATGCCTTGTGCCAGAATGAGCTCCATAGATGCCTTGGCTCCCTTACTGCCCATGTCACCTCCTTGATTCTGTCAGGTACTCCTACCTGTCCTCCCCCTCCTGTTTTCTTGCATCTCTAAAGACAGCTCTTTTCCTCCTTACCTTTTCCATGACCTCCTTGCTCAACCAGCTCGGTTTCTTAGCCCTAGCCTTCTTGCTCTGGGCCTTCCAGCAGGTTTTGGTTGCCTCCACTATCCCCAGATTTATGAGCTCCCACCTCTGGTTAGTGCCCATACTACGTTGAATTCTGGCCAAGTACTCTTTTACCACTTCCCCCATACACGCAAAGTTGGCCCTCCTGGAGTCCAGCACTCGTGTCAGATTCCACTCCTTCCTTGCCCATATCCAATGTGAGCCATACTAAGTAGTGATCACTCCCTGACAGTGGTTCTTCCACCATAAGTTCTCTCACAAACTCCCCATTTCCCTGTGAAAGGAGATGTAGTCCTGCTCAATGCATAGGGCCTGAAGTTCACTGATACGTCTGGCTGAAGTGATGGGCACTAAAAATACTGTTTTCCATGCAACATACTCTAGTGGTTGAAGACATGGATTCAAAGGAGGAACCCATGAGATTGGCAATACAAATGTTTAGGTCTCATGCTGGCACTGGTTCCCTGACCAGTGGGGGGCAGGTGAGATAAGCCTTTAAAGAACCTTTTAAAAATGGGGTTCAATGCCATAGAGATAGTCTTACCTGTTGAGGTATAAGCAGAGACTGAAGCCAAATGAAGCTTCAGGGTAGAGGGCTGCAGGCCCAAAGAATGCAAGAACAACAGACAGTCCAGCACATGTGGCACTCCTGCCTATACTGGAACTATATGCCTGGTAGAACACCGGATAGAAAACCTTTTCCATTTTGCAGCATAGGTTTTCTTTGTAGAGGGTTTCCTATACCCCTTTAAGATATCTAAGACCCCTTCAGAGAGGTGTAAGCCAGCGTACTCTAAGTCCTCAAGAGCCATGCCTTGAGTCTGAGTCACTTGAGGTTCGTGACAGGGCGCCCCTGATTGGAGGTTAACAGATTGTGCCTCCTGGAAAGGTAAGTGGACATGGACAGCAGAAGGAATGCCATGGCTGTCTGGCGCTATCAGAATCATTGTGGCGGCTGAAGCCAGAGCTTGAGCAGTACCCTGTACACCAGAGAAATGGGAGTGAAGGCATACAGATACTTCCATGACCAGTCCAGGATGGGGCATCCAGGGGCACTGTGCTACTGCTTGAGGCCTGCAACAGTACTGTGGGAGGTGGTGACTTTGGGATGCAGAGAGATCCATCGTTGGAGTACTCCACCTTTTGAAGATTACTTCCACCACCTGCCTGTTTAATTTGTCTCCTAGCAGACGCCTGTAGTCGTCAGTAAAATACACTGGTGTGTCCTGAGGACGCCTGCAGAAGTCGGCTGCTGACTCCCAGTGTGCCCTTGCAACGTCTGGAGAAGTCACTTATACATTTTAATATATAGTGTAACAGAATATAATATATATTTGACTGCACAGCACCGTTGGAAAGATAATTTTATACTGAACAACTCTGCCACTGATATTTTGTGTATATCATGTATACTTTAGGAGTTATTTGCATTTGTTTATGGTATGGTGTGTATCATTTATATTGCCTGTTTTAGTGAGAAAAATATTTTTTCACTGTTTCAACCAGCATAGAAAAAAAAAAAATTACTATTATTAACATGCCACCATTGGAAAGGTAATTTTGTGTGAACAACTCTGCCACTGATATTTTGTGTATATCATGTATACTTTAGGGTTATTCGCATTTGTTTATGGTATGGTGTGTATCATTTATGTTGCCTATTTTACTGAAAAAATATTGTTTTGCTGTTTCAACCAGCATATATAAAAAAAATATATATTTTCCACTCATACTTGTGGTTAGCACTTACGGTTCTTGAGCTATTAGATTTGTTTGTGGCATGCTGACTATAGCTTGATTTTGCTTAGAAAGGCCCAGGATTTACTGTTAACAGTATACAGAGACAAGTGGTGCAACATCAGAGAGCTCCTGTGGAGGCAATGAGTTAAGGACCATTTGTGATGGGCCTGGCTGATTCGACTTCAGGCATCTGCTGGGGTTTTGTCCTTGCCTGGCAGATGAATGGCCTGAAGAAGAAACTCCTAGGGAATAGGCCAGAGTCCAAATTGCATGGCTTCTGTGCAGAGAGTATTTGACCTTGTAACCCCTGCTCTTTATGTACTGCACAGTGGTGGTATTGTCTGTTCTGACTTGTACCACCTTTCCCTGGATCAGTGGTGTGAAGGCTTACATTGCCAGGAACACTACCCTGAGCTCTAGCAGACTGCTATGCTGGAGACTCTGCACTGACCAAGTAAGGCGCCCTGGGTGTGTGCTCCCCAGATGGCACCCCATCCCAACAGTGATGCATCTGTTGTGAGAATTATAGAGGGAAGCTCTTTTCGGAAGGGGACCCCTTCTCTGAGGTTGGCTTCCTCCTTCCACCACTGGAGGGCCAAGATTAACGTCTTTGTTACTGGGACCAGTTCCGAGAGAGAATCTTTTTTCCGAGATCAATGAGCTCTTAAGTGAAACTGAATGTCTCATCGGAAACCCAGGACTGTGCCTGTGGCAGCTGCCATGTGTCCCAGGAGTTGAAGGAACTGTTGTGCAGTTCTTGGTACATTCGGCTTGAAAAAACCTGCTAGTTGCAGAATGCTTTTTACCCTGTCCAGTGGCAGAAAAGCTCTGCCCTCTCTGGTATTTAGTTCTGCTCCCATGAACTGCAGAACTTGTGTGGGAAGAAGAACCGTTTTCTTTAGGTTTAACAAAACCCCAAGGACTTCAGAAGTTGCTGGGTGAGTTGTAAGTGTTCCTTCAACTGTTGTGGTGACTTTCCCACCATTAGTCAGTAGTCAAGATAGGGAAACACTGTGACACCTTGCATTTGCAAGTGTCTCACAACTACTGCCAGACACTTTGTGAACACCCTTGGAGCCGAGGTGAGATCGAATGGCAGAGCTGAGAACTGATAGTGACCTGAAGGGAGTCTGAATCTGAGATACTTTTGTGAGACTCCTTATGGGGATGTGGAAATAAGCATCTTTTAGGTCCAGAGCTGCCAGCCAGTCCCCTTTTGGAGTGCTGGCAGGATAAGAGACAGTGTCACCATTCTGAGATTTCGGTTTTGATAAATGCCTGTTTAGCACCCTTAGGTCTAAGACAGGCCTCAACTCCCTATTTTTCTTTGGTCTAAGAAAATATCTTGAGTATAGCCCTTTTCCCGTGCTGCGGAGGCACTGGTTCCACTGCTTTTAACAACAGCAGGTTTAGAACCTCTTTTTCCAACAGCTTTTTCTCCATGATGGAAGCTGGTTTGAAGACTCTTGTTAGAGAGGGGAAGGACTTGAAATTTAGGGACAATCCCTGACCCATTATCTCCAAGACCTACTTGTCTGTGGTGATATTTTTCTAGGTCTGGAAATAATGGCTCAGCCTGACCCCTACTGGAGAGGCGGGCGGCCTGAAAGAGAATAAGTCAGGATCCTGCTTGGCTTGGGGCCGAGTGGGAGCCATTCCTGGCAACCCTCCTGCCCCTACCTCTAAAATACCCTTGTTGGGGTACTGAGGTATCTGGGGTATAGCCATGGTCTGATAAAATGCCTGGAATGAAACTGTCTGCCTCTGCTTCCCTATTGTAAGGCCTTGTGGAAGAAGTGGTCTTTTCTTTGGCCTAAGTACTCCTATAAGTGGCCTTATATTCACTGACCTTCCTCATGTAGGTCTTTGTATGGATCCTAAAAAAATAATTACCCTCCACTGGGAAATCCAGAGCTTTGTTTTGGGTGTCCTGTGTGAGGTTTGTGGCTCTTAACTAAGCAAACCTCCTTTGGGCTATAGTACTGGCCATCCACCTGGCAGCAGTGTCATTTGAGTCTGCTGCCATTTGAAAAGTACAGTTACGTAAGAACTTACTGTAACAGTAGATCTTCGAGAGAGGCTCTTGCAGTAGGTAATTGCATATAGGACTGACGTTGGCAGGCGGCAGGACCCCACGGAAAATTTCTAGCTAGCAGTCCCTGGCGGGCCGCACCCACATCAGGTGACCGGCATCAGGCGGCGTCGGTATAAAGGCGGTCCACAGCGGCGCCTTCCAGTTCTTTCCGCCACAGGCCGGAAGCCCGGACGAGAGAAAGTAGATATTTCCTCAATGGGAAAAGCTGAAAAAGCCTAGGGGAGGAGAGGGGAGGGAAGGCATACCTACTGCAAGAGCCTCTCTCGAAGATCTACTGTTATGGTAAGTTCTTATGTAACTGTACTATCTTACTCTGAGAGGGCTCTTGCAGTAGGTAATTACATATAGGACAGAATCCCAAGCAGTCTGGAACAAATGAAAGGCACCGGGAGAAGGAACTACTCCAAGAAGTAGCAAACAACCTTGCAAACCTCAAGACAGGAGGCCTTGCAAGACAGCTAACCTAAAGCCTGCTTCTGACCGAAGCAATATCCAAACTGTAATGTTTTATTAAGAGTATAGGCCAAGTCAAGTAAGGCAGCACAGATGTCTGCCACAGACACATTCTGAAACAAGCAGCAGAGGCTGCTACTCCACGCAGTGGAGTGACCTCTGACTTGACCCGGTAGGGTCTTCTTATGCTGTCATAACAGAAAGTGATGCAATGAGCCAACCACTTTGATAGGCACTGCTTGGAGACAGCACTGCCTTCCCTTTTGTGAGCAAAAGAGACGAACAACTGATCAGTCTTTCTGAGATCCTTCGTCCTATCGGTGTAGTATCTCAGAATCCTGTGGACATCCATGGTATGGAGCAAGTATTCTCCTTGGTTGGAGTATTGCGTGAAAAAGGCAGGTAACTCAACAGACTGATTTAAGGTAGACGCTATCACTTTCGGGAGAAACTTAGGATTCGTGCGAAGAGTTACTCATTCTTTGTGAAAATCAGATAAGGGATTTTACACATAGGGCCTGAGCTCGGAAATTCTAGAGCAGAAGTAATGGCCACCAAGAAGACAGCTTCCACGATAAGAACTTCAAGTTCATGAAGCCGCAGGCTCAAAAGGAGGAAGGGTAAGTTTCTCGAGGACAAAGTTCAAGTCCCAAGGGGGCGAGTCCAACAGGGGGCCTAAGATGAAGGACCCCTGAGAAAAGTCTTGGATACCTCCAATTGGGCAAATGCTTTATCAGCTGAGGAACATGGTAGGCTGAAATAGCAGCCATGTGAACCTTCAAAGAGAGTGACTGAGACCCAGGTCAAAAGATGACAAATAATCAAGCAGAATGGCCACAGGACAGGAGAAAGGTTCCATCGCTCCTGAGGCAGCCCAAATGGAAAATCTCTTCCATTTCATAGTGAGGTGGACCTAGTGGAGGGTTTTAGCCTCCACCAGAATCTCTGCCACCTTAGGAGAGATGCCAAAACGGGATTGGGCTAGGTCTGCAGGAGCCATGCATGAAGTTGAAGAGACTTGAGTCCCGGATGGACCAGGGTCCCCTGATCCTGGGTCAGCAATCCTCGAGATAAAGGAAGAGGAAGAGGAGGAACCTCTGAGTATTGTTGTAAAAGACAGAACCAGATTTGCCTGGGCCAGAAAGGAGCGATCAGAATCATTCTCGCTCCTTCCAATGCAAGTTTCTGCAGCACAAGAGGGACTAGAGGAACTGGGAGAAAAGCATAGACGAATCTGTCCTTCCAGCTTAGAAAGAGTGTCGCCCAGAGATGCCGCTCTGGAGCGAGCTAGCAAAAGGTTGGAAGCTTTGCGTTTTGGGAGGAGGAAAACAGATCTATCTGAGGAGTCCCCCAAATCTGGAAGATGCTTTTTAGAACTTTTTGGTCCAGTTCCCACTTGTGTGGCAGAGCCGAAGAACGACTTAAGCTTGTCTGCCAGGACGTTGTAGACTCCCGGAACATGGATCGCCGAGAGGTGAAGGTTGTGAAGTGTTGCCCATTCCCAAGCCCCCATCGCTTCCTTGCACAGCGGGTAGGACCGAGTCCCTCCCTGCTTGTTGATGTACCACACCACGCACATGTTGTCTGTTTAGACAGCTAGGTGACGGGAAGGATGTATTGGTGAAGGGCCTGAGAGCATACAGGTTTTTCTGTTGTTAGGATAAATATAAGATTGGTTTTGAAATTTTGTGTTTCTAAATTTACTTTGGAGTGTATTTTAGTGTGGTTTGTGTAGTGTGTTGTTTCATGGTGATGTTGTTTTCAAGTTTCAGTTGTGATTAGAATAGAGGGAGAGTAGTGTGAAATTTATGTAATTGGAGTTTTTGTAGGTGTTTTCTGCTGGCCAGCTAGGTTTGGCTGGGATTTTAGTAATTTCTGGTGGGCAGTGGGGCATTGCGGATTGTGAAAAATGATTGTTTTGTTGGTTATGTGTGTGGTATTGTGCTTGGGGTTATTCTATTTGGTGTTGTTTTTGTGAGTAGGGTGATGTTTTTCTGCTGGTGTGTGCATGTGTAGGTAACATTATGCTTGTGGTAGTTGGCATATAGTTTTGCTTTTATTTGGCTAGGACAGCTTAGTGTTTGGTAGAACTGCTTGTGATTGTAGTTTTGATAGATTAGCATTGTGTTCTTTGGGTTCATTGAGGACTATAGTTGTTTATTCTCACTTTCTAGGGGAAATTTATTGCTTTTAATATAATATTCTAAATAAAATAAAATTTTTGGGATTTCTTTTACTTGGGTACTTGTACCATAATACAGTATTTTTAATGGCTGGGGCATTGATGTAGGAATTTTATGAGTTTCTTTCTTTTTGTTTTTTCTGTTTTCTAGAATACTTGTGTGAAAAGATAAAATAAAATATACTTTTACCTGTATGTGCATAGTTTTTCTAATAAATAACAATATTACAAATTTACTATATAAGAAAATATAAAATACTGAACTACCCTAAAAGATTTTTTTTTTTTTTTGAAAAAAGGTAGAAATATATATTTATATTAGAGTGTTGTAATGATATTAGTTATACATATATTTGGGGGATGGAGTCCTTAAAGTTCTAAATTAGTGGACCATAAGGCCTGTGTCTAGTCTGTTAAAGAGTTCTTCGTGCTGGAGCTCCATGAAACATAGTTCTCTAAAGGCCAAAATCCCAAAGGGGAGAGTGTTTGTGTGATAAGTTCACATATTTTTGAAGTCTGTAGTGTAGGGTGTGTATTGCAAATGTCATAAAGATAGAAAAGGGTTTTTGGATTTCCAGCTTTTTGAAGTATAAGATTAGGTAATGGCTTGTACCGAGAGCTGAAGACTTCTCTGCAGCATTTTTCTGATACAGTTAGGCAGACATTTTCGGGGAATACAGGAGGGCACATTCTGGAAATAGCTGGGTTGATGTCATTCTGGAAGGGGACCTTAGAATAGGAACAAAAGAAAAACAGTTGGTCCGACGCTATCCGATTACTAGGTTGGTGAATAGGAAATAGCTGGGTTGGTGTCCTTTCTGGATCTGAAGTCATCTGTGGGGCCAGTAGATGGATGTGGAATAAGACAGTACCTGTAGACTGATGAATGGAGTAATTTGAGTCTCTTGTTATTCATATTGGTAGATCATATGGGTACTTTCATAGTCTAGATGTGGTATTGATTACTACCATTGCTCGTCTCCATTTTTGTAGGCACAGGCTTAATACTGGGAGGTCCTTGCACTGAGGCCAATAGTAGAGGGGGTCAGGGGCTTGAATTATTATTCCTGCCTTGAGCGTACATAATTTGCTACAGTGGAGACTTCTACGCCCTCTCCGCCCACTATTCTCACTCTGTCCATAAACAGTGTCCTGCCTCTCTTCCACTGTGTATACTTTCGTGGAACAGTCTATTCTTTACATGCTGGTTAGCTCTAGGTGGGATATGTTTCATTGTTTCATCCTAGATCCAGGATTTCCTGCAGTTCTCAATCTCCTCCTAGACTCTCCTGAGGAAAGGTAGAAAGGTCATACCATAAATTTCCTATTGGCTTTTCTACTTAACCAGTTTCTCCTCTTACTTGCTTTGGTCAATTCGAGACTGCTGGCCTGGCTTGGGGTGGCTAGTCCTGGTTCTGCCAGCTGTGATCCTCAATGAAATTAAAAACGGATCCCTGACTTCTTCTTCTTCTTTCTTCTAAAGCCAGGCAGTGGCATCACTACCTTCCTGAACACATTCCTCCGTGGCAAGATCCTGAGGCTGTGTACCTGCTCCTTTCTCACAAGGACACATAGGTTCCCCTCATCTTCCTTTTTTTACTGAGGATCTGAGCCTGGGAGTGAGCAGTTGTTCTCTACACCCCAAGACGCATCCATTCATCACTAGGAGCGGAGGTCACACTCTCCATTCAAAGGCCTCCCACTCATCTTCACCTTCGAGACTTGGGCTAGGCCCCACCCAGGGGTCCATTGATGCTTTATCTGAACTTTCTTCTGAGATCCAGCATCCAAAGCTTCATTTTCAGATTCAGTCTGTAATTCTGCACCTCTAACTTTGTGCCACACTTCCTAGGGACCTTTCCCCACAGGCTCCGCCTGATGTTGTGTGCTGCCAACTGCAGATTCTTGAATTTTTGTCCATGTGGGAGCCAAACGAATTGGAGGCGCTTTATACAAGCCATATTTTTGAAGGCATCCAGCACAGTGAGGCATCATGAAGACATCCCTTCCAGCACTCAAGCACATCTGGCATACACGCACTGGATAATTAGGAATTGCCACATCAGGAGGGAGTTGCTCTCCATAGCACCACTTTTCAATATCTCTCTCAGTCTATTTACTGCTGCTGTTACTGCAACCCGGGCATGATCTGGGTAACGAGCTGGTCCTGAGGCCATAACTGCAGAAAAACAAACAAAATTCACTGTAACTGAAAGTCCCACTTTAAATGAACACACTCTGTAGCTTTAAAACGGCTCCTCTGCTGCTGTGTTTACTTTACTACCCCACCCTGTAATGGCGGCGGCAGCACTCCTGTGCATCAACATTCAGACTCTGGTCAAGCCACTGCAGCACCTGATTTACATCAGCTACTAATAACTTTTACTCAAACTGCACAACTTGCTCTGTTCTGGCTGTTCACACATTTACAGGATTTTCCTTGGACTTTTCACATGCTGGTAACATTCGTTTAATTACAGTCCGTTAAAAACTTCAGGTTTCAGCACAGGATTGCCTGCTTCTACTCGTGTTGCACTTTTTACAACCCACAGTCTCTCTCTAGCTGCAGACTTTACACTGAGGCTACTTTCATTGCTATGCACATTTAATGGCTTTACAGACTTGCACTTGCCAGCAGGACATCACACAATCGCTACTTGCAAAGCGACTATACAGCTGCACACACATTTTATATGGCATTACTGAAAATCACTGTTTGAGCAGTTTTTTAATTGTTTACTCACTGTTAGTGTAGCAACTACTGCGATAGGTTAAAACGGCCTGCAGCCAGATTTTGAAGGCCTCAGAATGCAAACGGGTGGGCAGTTTCCACGATCATCGTTTTAACCACACAGTTCACTGATCCCACAATCGATTTGCGGGTTGAGCCCTATTTTAAACTAAAAGTCACTTTTTTGAACTGTTTCACAGCGCTTTGAATCCTCGCGACGCTCCTCCACTGCCAGTACACGCACTACTCTCTGTCTCCCTCTTGAACGCTGAGGCAGACTCAGAAGAGCTGGCTGAGGGGCGGGACGAATGACAAACTGACCAACCACACGACGCCATGCAAATGAGCCTCTTCTTCCTCACAAGGGCTCCTCTCCTCACAGTGATCGTCGAGCAGGCAAATTCAAACTGTAAAATGCACTTTTTTTTTTTTTCTTCAACTGACTCCATGGCGGGAGCCCATTTCAACCATGTAACATTGCCATTAACTCTGCAGTCTCTAACTTTGTACAGCAAGCATTTCCAACGTCCAGGGCATAATTTCTCTGTTGCTACCCTCGCTTTCACACTTTCCTTCACAGAAATTCATTTTAAAACTGACAAAAACGCTGTAAACTTTTTGATGATGCAGAACAAGGGCACACTTTTGACTTTACAGCTCCTTGGTAAACAGTTGGCATTTTTAAACAGCAGCACAAGATCTACAGCACACAGCAACACACTAGGAAATTGCTTCAACTTTTGGGCTACCCACGCCAGATAGCCAAAACGCTAGCCTACTTGCCCAAGCACCTTCCTTCCCGAACAAATCCAAAGCGGTGCCTCCATTTTTGTAACCCTCACCCCTGCTTTTACTAAAACAACAGTTTGGCATGCTGTTGACGTTGGCAAGGATCACTGGTGGGGACCTGGTTGGGGAGTATGAGGTTACCTGGCACATGGGACCTAGGTTTGGTTACTCTGCACATGGGCACCCAAGTAAATCCAACTACAGGAAGCAATAACTGTAATGTCCAGAACCAGGATTGGGATTTTTCAGTGTGGCTTTATTCAAAACTAGATGAAACATGACAAAGCATTGTATGGTCCCCCAAGGCTACGCTCACTGTATGTGCAGATAGAGACTAAAGGCGGTCCATTGGAGAATTAACATTTTTACATTGTTCTGGCTCTGGACCCACCAGGCACTCAGCCCAGACTTTGCATGCGCTTGGATACACAGCCCGACTGGCCTGGCTCCCTGCTGGCCACTTGACTGACAGTCCACTTGAAGAATGAACCCAAACTTTACTTGGAAAGACTCCCATCACACAAGGAGTATATTTTCCCAAGCTGTTGCTCCCCACACCACATAGAGTCTGTGACTCCTAGAGAGATTTTCAAGTTGCGACCCACGTCTGGGTACCTACCTCATCACTGGCCAGGCGCATGAGGCAAGTAGCAAATCACAGAAGAAATCCGTAGAGGTGGACCTGGTCACTAAAGATGGGGGGTATTCCCACCTCCAGCTCCCACAGCCCATACCCGGCCATTTCTCTGGACAAACATAAACTTCAAACTGTGAAAATGTAGATTAAGCGGTGGATGATCTGAAGCACCCCCTCTACAGCATTACTTGAAATCCATTAAAACGTTAGACTTTTTGACTGCTCTATTTGTTTGTCCTAGTAACATAGTCCTCCCAAATAGCAGTCCACATTCATTTCCCAACTGAAGAAAACAATTTGTTTGCCACTGCAAATGGAGCCAAACACTCACCCTTCGTTGCAGGTGCCCTAGGCTAAGTAAAACACTCTCTTTGCTGTTATACAAGAACAGACTGACAAAACCAGGCAGTTTCCTTCCATAGTGGGCAAGGGATTGCCCCTGGGACCCACAGAGAACTTTTCTTCCACTCTCGGAGGGAGGGGGCATCTGAGGCCTGAAATGCGGTTCCACCACTTAAAAGGTAAAACAGGATGACTTCCTTCCTGTTTGCTTTAGGACAAACACAAGACTGGCTTTGAAACTCCCAAAGTTCTAAACTCACTCCCTGAGCTGCAGATTCCAATGTGGCTTATGCAGCTGTGACAGTTCTATGGTGATGTTATCTCTCAAGTCTCAGCTGTAACTGAGAACAGAGTGAGACAGTGTGAAACCCATTTAACTGGAGTTTCACAAGCTGCCTTCCCTGCCTACCACTAGGTCTTACTGGGATTCTAGTAACCCCGGGTAACAAGGGGGTTACACGGAGTACACCACAGCCTGCGCTCTGTGTGGGCTGGGAGTGTTACAGTACCCACAGCACTCTTACTAGTGCAGTTGCACTAGCAGCAGCTGTCCTTTGGCTGCACGGCAGCTCACACTTGCTCCTGCTGCCTGCCAAACTTCACCCACAGCAAATAAAGGACCTGGGGAAGCCCCCCACAGACCCCAGGGAAGGGTTTTGAAAAGTTATTTAATACAAATACTGGCCTTCTGCAAAGAGTGGTAGCCCACTAGACCACCAGGGTATTTCATTTAATATGGGCCTCCCCCCAGGGCATTTCCTAGCCCCATAAGACCACCAATGCCACCTTTATCCACAAGGGCTACTAGCCCATTTGGGCTACTAACTAAAATATTGGCTACTCGGCCACGACTAGGGGCAACAAGGCTTTGCTGAGCCCCCTTCCCCAAACTTTACTCTCTTTCTGCTTTTTTTTTTGTTTTGTTTTGTTACTGTTTCCTTTACCTTTCTAATCTCGTTTCTCTTTTTATTCCACAGGTCTGACAGGACGAGGGCTCCTACCTATCAGATAAGTAGTACTTTTATTTCTATTCTGTCCCTTCCGCCCTGCTGGACCCCCTAAAGAGCTGCAGATCCTTTGTGACCCCTTTTCCTATCTTTTTTTTTTTTTTTCTTACAGGTACCTTGGTGTCACCCCTTCAGACTCCTACCCTGGCACCCTGTGGCAGGTAAGTCCCTCTATGTTACTATTTATTTTGGTGGGTTGACTTTAATAGGTGGCCGTGCCTGTTGCAGGAGCACAAACCTCTGCGCCTCCGCCTGCCCGCTTCTTTTGAATATCTGGCCCTAAGGCTTTTCCTTTTCTGAATGTGTATAAACATCTACAGTATGTAGCAAAATGGGAAGAAGAAAATAAAATAAAGTTGTGTAACTGTGCTGGATTGGTAGATTTAGGGTTCTTCACTCTGAGAAGTAGATGCAACTGTCATTACCAGCAGCACCTCTACTAGGTGGGATGGCGAGGGGTCACTGCAGGTTCGAATAGGTGTGGGTGGATGGAATCACTGGACAAGGAGAGGCAGGAGTTGTACACAGAGGTCTGATGAAGAAGATGTTTGACAGGAGAGAAAGGAGGACATGGTCATACAGGAAAATACCAACAGTAAAATGACAGGGAGTATGGACAGCATTATGGTTATAGGAACAGTAACACAAACATCTAACAAAAACTCTAAAAATGGACTGAAATTTCTAAAAAGATGTACCTTGACCTAAGACTCCTAGGGATTAAGCTCTACTCTTAGTACTTTTACTACAGTACCCTAGAACAGTTACGGACCCTCATAGAGGTTCTGGCAATATAAGCTTTGTGCAGTATAAGTGATCACCTTAAAAGTCTATGAATGACTCAAAAGACCAGTTTGATCAGAAGTCTTCGTGTGCACAGCTGATGGAAACAAGGGAAAGCAACGGGGAAATAGAGAGATTTTATGAACAGAGCATGGGTCCATCGGCTACACCCACCTCTCCTGTGTTTCCAGAAACAGAGACAAACACAAAGGATTCCCTCGGCTAAGAACCTGCTGGTGGACTGCCGGAATTTAAGGACAATTGCAAGGCCTGTCTCAGCTAAAAATCCGATGGTGGGCAGCCAAGAATAAAGAACAGATGCAAGGATCTGGCCACAGTCCTCTGGTGGACAGCCGGGATGAAACTGCAGGGCTGTCTTTGCCTTTTTAACACATGTAACTTGCCTTTGCCTGTCTACTCATTTGGGCCTGTTGCTGCCCCTTTAAATACTGTGGGCCTCTTTCTGGGCCCCCTTTGTGAATACAGGGCTTGTCATGCCTTCTGCACTTCTCCCCAGGATGTTGACCCTTTAAATTACTTTCTCCAGGCCCATGCAGGGCCTGTCTATCACTTCCCTCTGGCTCTGTCTTCGCCATGCACCCTTGTGAATATTTATAAAATTATTCTAAGGGTTTCTATGCCCTAGCCCCTCCTATGGGCGTCGCCATGCCTGGAATAATTTATTTACATTTTGGCACTTTGGTCAGCCCCCCTCTCAGCTCTCGGCTGATTTCTCCTTGCGCCCTAGGTGCTTTAAAACAATTTTTTTAAAATAACTTCAGGCAGTCAGCACCTGACTGTTGGTGCTGCCGCCGACTCACCGCCCCGATCTGGGGTGAAGAGAGCTGGATCAGGAGGTGGGAGGCTTGCTGGCAGTGGGAGAGATTTCAGACAGCAACAGGACGACCAGGGACCTTGCAGAATTTCGCGACGCCTGACGGCTGCTTCCTGGATGTGGCCCTTCTCACGCTGCCAATGGGGGATCGGAGAAACTTTAATGAATAAAATGGGGCTGTACAGGGCCCACACCATGCACAGGAGGACGAACTGGACCGTGACCACCGCACCACACTGCACCGCCAGGACACCGGACGTCAGATGGCTGCCAGGAGGGACACGAGGCGGACCACAGGTAAGCCCTTTCTCTAACATTTAACCTGTGTTCCTGCTCTCCCTCGCACTTCTGCCAGCGACCAGGCGACTATCTTCAAGGGTGTCTGTGAGCACTCCCCATGGGCTCTTTGATGCCCTCAGCATGGCAGCGACCAACATCCACTTTTCTGACCACCACTCCACTGACTGTGCAGCCAGCATTCAGGGCGCTGCATCCCTTGCAACACTGGCTGCCTTGCAACAACCCAGCATGGGCTGGACCTTGAAAGATGCTCCTCTGGCTCATGCTGCTCGCTCCTGGGGGGGGGGGGCCCAGAATGGAGTGCAGGCGGCCAAGGGACAGCAAAACAAAACTTTTTTTTTTTTAAACATTTCTGCTGCTGTTGTGGTGAGGGGAAAACACCAAAAGGGCCCCTAACACACTGCCCCTCTGATGCCCACACTGCCGTATGAGAGGCACTGTAGTTAATTTTTTGTTGTACCCCAACTTTGGGGCACTACAGTTATTACACCTGTGGCTTAGATGGACAGATTTTCTAAAATAAATAGAGCACAGGCCCCAGATTTTGAAAAACATTGAAGTCTCAGCTTTTCACCATTGACGTCACTGATAACTGTCAAGTGACTGTGCGTGGGTGGTAAAATTGATAAAACCTTTAAAATAAAAAGAAAACGTGATTTACTTTGTTGTCTTTCTGGTTGTCGTTTGTAATTGGGTGGGGGGCAGAATGATGTGGGAGTTAGTTATTGCTGGATTTCAGGATGCTGCTGACTGACCATCATCATGTGGTTGCTGCCTTTTTAGTGGACTGCATTGGAGGATGGATAGATTGGATGATCCAGAGTTTTCAGGGTGCTCTGGGGGACAAATGGGACAGGTAGGTAATGGGCTGGCAGAAATGTGGCACTAGGAAGTCACACAGGTGGCAGCTGTCAGGCAGTAGGCTAACTGGCTGCAGGCAGGTAAGACACTGGCAGTGGCAGCTGATTATTAGACTGCAACAGCATACTAGCCTAGTAAGTATTAAAAACACCAAAATTATCTGATCACAAATTCCTCAAAGGAAGCTGGGCAGGGCAGGTTGAGCAATAGAGATGGAGGCAGTGGTATAGGTAATGGCACTGAGTGCACCAATACACTGGGGTCCAACATAACCACCCACCTAGTCTCCCAACAGTTGCCCTCACTCCAGAAGAGACTGGCTATCCCCACTGTGTAGCAGCGTAACAGGATTTACTATAATTGACTGACATTTGACTTGATTAGAGGGCAGAATAGGCCAAGATAAATGGACTGTCTGACTAGTCCAATGTCGTAGAGATAACAAAGTTAAAAGAAATTAGGCCTTAGAGTCAAAAAATTCGGCAGTACTGATGGGTTCATCATCATCGGATTCTTTGCCTGATGCTGAATCATCTTCTGTGTAGCTGTGAGATCTCCTGATGTCTGCCAGAGATTCCAGACTCTGAGCCATCTTCATCTTCTTCAGCAGCTTCAGAAGCATTCTTTTTTTTTTCCTCCTTGGTTGGAGCAGACACCCACTGCCCCTGGCCACCGGCATCCGCTGGATCAGGTCTGGTGTGCGAATGTGTATGCCCCATCTACATGGGCCGGCCAATGGGCAGGATCCCCCTTCCCAGTACCTGCGGCACGGACCCGGTGAAGATGCTCCTCCTTGTCCAGGGGTGCAGGGCTTGGCCATCGGCCACCGAGGTCGCCCCACCACCATTTTCCACCAGTTTTTCACCCTTTGAGGAGCCAGACATCCAATGGCATTGCACCAACGTGCTGCTGCGCTCCTTCCCACTGTGTACGCAGCTGTGGTGCCCCCAGCCTCCACTAGGGGCCGCTGCAGCATGATACAATTCCCTCACCCACCCCAGAGCCATCATGGGATGCTCAATCCTTCCTCTCCCCTGCCAGCACCCGGCATTCCAAGTCTGTTCCCGAAACCAGGTCACCGGCGTGGCATGAGGTGTGGCGTCCAGCACCCCAACCCTCGGTGCCACCAGGCCGGCCCATAAGCTTTTTTTGAAAAATCTAACTTTGAAGTTTCTGTGGATGCCGAAATTGCCAAACATCAGTCCACCAAGTAACAGCAGGTCTGGGATCAAAATGTGATAAACGGTCATTAACTTGTGCTCTTGACAGTGTCAGTCTCATAGGAATACCCATTGATGAGGCACTTGATTTCTTCGACCGCTTTAATGCTGCATGCGATATCCACGCCCCCCCCCCCAAAAAAAAGCGGAAAGTTAAGGGTGTGTGCAACCCTTGGATAACACCTGAACTACTGGGACTTATGAAGACTAGGGACCACCTCTGGCACTGGGCCAAAGCCACAGGCAAGCAAGTAGATATTCAGGCTTATAAAAATTCCAGAAATGTTTGTACCGGAGCCATCCGTTTTGCAAAAAATCAGTACTTTAGGGAGGCGTTCTCCAACTCCTGGGATGACAGTAAAAATTTCTGGAGCAACATAAAGGATGTCACTGGCAAAGACCACAAGAGAGCACCCACCGTTCTTAACATTGATGGAAGCCCTACTCTTGACCTAATGGCCATAGCCAATATTTTTAACAGTGCCTTTACAGACCTCAGCAGAGTCCTCCACCCTGATTTTTTTTCATGGTCCCTGCCCTTGCCACCCCCCCCCCAAGTCTGTGATGCTCAGCAGCAGGCTTCCCCCCTTTTTAATTCAGAGAGGTTACTAAGCATAAGATGAGAAAGTACATATGCAAAGTACTCGGTAAATCAAGATTCAGTAGGGACAATTTAGATCTTAAATTTCTTGCCCTCACTCTTGAGGAAACTCTTACACCTCTTACCAAGATTCTGAACTTTTTTCTAAGACTTGGGCAATTCCCCCCAAAATGGAAACAGGCCCTAGTAGCCCCAGTGCACAAAGGTGGAGATAGGGCATACCACATAAACTACAGACCAATCTCCATTCTTTCTCCTCTATCGAAAGCACTAGAGCGTATACTTGCAGATCAGCTTGTGGAATACCCAGATAAATACAATATTCAATGTTCCCAGCAGCATGGCTTTCATAAAGGTCATAGTACTACCACTGCACTGTTAGAATTCACTGGTTTCATACCCAACACACTGACCAAGGCCATCTGGTAGGCCGCTTCCATCGAAATCTGGACAAAGGCCTTTGACATTGTGAACCACCATTGCTACTTGGGCAATTATAGCTCACAGGGTGTCGAATGATGCTGTCTGCTGGTTCAGAAGCTACTTAGAAGACCGCTCATAGCAGGTCAAGATAACCAATGTCCTCTCCGAAGGAAGCTGGTCCATTTCGAGTGCCTCAGGGATCTATACTAGGGCCCCTTCTTTAGTATCTTCTTGAATAATCTCCCACGAGCCTGTCATGAACAGATTTTGCTCTATGCGGATGATGCGTGATCTATTGTAGTAACCCTGACCCTAAGATCCTCCAGGAAAACCTTCAATACAGTTTCTCAAAAGTGGAAAGTGGTTCAGCACTCAAAACTGGTGCTGGGGCGGAGCTAGCAGCAGCAGTTTTCTGAGCGCCCTACTTTTGAGCTATTTAATTCCAATAAAATATAATTCTGCACCAAGAACTGTAATTTAGCCACAGAATATTGATGAGAGGAGATTGTGCACTTGAAACACTGAAACTCGAATTGAAATGGGGTGTACAAAACGATAAAACAGAATTTTTCTTGCCACGCCTCTCGAATGCCAAACCGCCAGATGATCCGCCAGGCCCAATTCAAGCTTTGAGCTCCGATTCCAATGGGGCTACCCTGACATCTTTGCAAATTGCAATAAAAGCTGTTACCAAAACAGTCCAACAAACTGACCAAAAATTGGACAATTTCTCTGAAAAATTCTTTATGATGGAGCACAGGTTGGACGCTTGTGGGGGAACCACTAAGTCGGTGGAAGCCACGGTGAGAAAGGCTCTGGCCACCACAGCTACATCTCTAAAAGAACAGGTTGCCCTGAGAAGCTGCGCAGAACAGCTTGAAAATTCTGTACGAGCCGCCAATATCCGGGTTCTCTGTTTGCCTGAGGAATCTTAAGGTGATTCCCTACACAATATCTGCAATTCTGGCTTGAGGGTCTGACCGATCTATCAGATTTTAAAATCATTAAAGTCCAAGCTGGCCTGGTGGCGCAGAGGGTTGAGGTGCTGGACACCACACCTCGAACCACGCCTGGCGACCGGTTCAGAAATGGATTCAGGTTGTCTGGGGTTGGCTGGGGAAGGAGAGGATTGAGCGTCCTGAGAACTGCTCGCCTCCTGGGGAGGGTGGATGGAAGCCCCGCTTCTAGTAGTGGCCCCAGGTGGAGACCAGGGGTACTACATGCAGTGGTGCAGGTGGGACAACCAGAAAGCCGGAAAACCGCTTCGGCGCCACCGGATGATGGCCTCTGTGCTCCATGTCCCTCGGAACCTCTGGAAGCATCCTTCACCACAGCAGCTCCTCCAGACCATAGAAAAAATAGTGTGCTGGGGTCCCCTGCCACTGGTGCCTTCCCCCTTGGAGGAGGGGGACCCGCCCGGTGATGGGATACGTTAGGATAAATCGAGGTCGCTATGTGTGTGTGTGTGTGTGTGTGTGTGTGTGTGTGTGTGAGGAGCTCCAGAAGAGGACAGCCGAGGCATGGAAGCACTAGGTGGCCCGAAGGAGAGGTAGACGCTGGAGTGTGAGGGGAGGTAAAAAGAGTATACAAAAAAAAAATTATTAAAGCCTACTGCATCACTCCTAGAAGACCCTCAAGCGGACTCACAAATCCCTGTACTGTCTTGCTAACACAGCACTCTCCAGGAGAAAAAGATTTGCTGTTGGAGGTCCTAAGAATTAGGGGCCCCATCCATATTGTATGTGACAACGCAATTGTTTCCAGGAGCCCTGGAGATGTGATCTCCCATAATTGGGTGCCATTACTATATAAATTTAAGGCACAAGCTGGTCTTGGTGCGAGTGAAATTTTTCCTCTATAGGCACCAGACGTACCATTTCTGTTTCACAACTTCGTGGGCTAATTTCCAGGACTGTTGCAGGCAGCACCATTTACCTCCTTTGTACTTTAGGGGGCACTCCAGAATGGCAATCTCTCTATTACCTTATTGATGCTAAATTTAACACAAGACCTTTGGTCGGTTTAGCATCTTGATGTTTTTTTTTACTACTAAGTAATCCAATTAAAGCATTGGCTGCAATATAGCTCCTGAAATGGATGTGATGCTTAGTCTACACCTATGATGGTTTATATCCCTTGTGCTGTACCAACCGACTAGATAATCTTCATCCAAAGTATTGTACTACTATACTTGTAATCTGTATACCTATTCAGGAAATTAATATTATGTATGTTTATGCACTAAATGTTATAAATAAAAAGTAAAAAAAAAAAAAAAAAAGCTGGTGCTAAACTATAAAAAGACCAAAGTGATGCTTTTCAGCAATGCCCATAAGAAACACAAGTCCAACCCTTCTTCATCACAAACTGCATTGGCACCTCACTTGAACAGATCCACTCCTTAAAATATCTAGGGGTCACTGTTGATAGCTCACTCACCTATTCACAACATATTGATAACGTAGCTCGAGCTGTCAACATAAGGATTGGCTTACTCCACAGGCACAAGCATAGCCTCACTCCCGAGGCACTAAAAATAGCAATTTTCAGCTCTCTCATTACTATCATCGATTATGGGCTGGTTGTTTATGGCTCTGCCTCTGCTACATCCCTTCACAGGATTACTGTTGCCCTTAACAAAACATGCAGACTCCTTACTGGGGCTGCCCACCTCACACAAGTTTTTCTCCACTGTATTTTATCTAGTATTGTTATCCCGGGTCGCCCCTGAAAAAGGGACCTTCGGGGCTCAGTGGGCCTACCTGGTCACCAAAATTTAATAAATTAAATAAATAAACCTATATGCTCAGACTGAGTGGCTTCAATTATTCAGCCGGATCCAATATCAAACCTGCTTACTTGCCAAGAAGGCGCACCTTGGTTTGCTACTCCTGAGGTCCAACAGCTCCTTAGCCCTTGTCACAGTACCCAATGTACTCGCAGCTCAGCAACTCAGGTCTTTACTGTTCCCAGATGCCGCACCACCTTAGGTCAGCGGTCTTTTGCCTGTAGAGTCCCCCTCTGGCTCAACTCCCTGGGTAGGGACATCGCTGCTGAGTCAAAACTCGGCCCTTTCAAACACAAACTCTGGCAGCATCTATTAACAAACAGTATATGTGACTGCCGCCCTTAGTAGCCTTCTACTTATGTTATAATTAGCAGTGTCTGCTTATGTTATAATTAGCAATGTTGTAATTAGCAGTGTCAGTGGCTCAGTAGGTAGCACACTCGCCTCTGAGGCCAGGAGATCAGAAGGCTGTGGATTCAGTTCCCACATCTGGCACTTGGGTTAATATCTCAGTACTGACTCTGTAGTGCAGCATGAGAGGGTGTTGCACTTCTGAGTGCTGTCTTTGGATGAGACGTTAAACCGAGGTCCCATCTGCTTGGATTGGTGGTAGTTCAGGTGGATGTTAAAGATCCCATGGCACTTATCGAAAGAGCAGGGGAAGGTTTTTATTAATAAACAGAACAATACATCAGAAAAACAGTAGTACAATTCATGGAAAATAAGAAAAAAAAACATAACAAAGAGAATATCAGCAAGACTCAATTCTCTTACAGCAGAATGATTCAACCTATTTTGTCTTTCAAAAAAGGAACCTCTTTCCATCTCATAAGCCAGACAGTTTTGGACAAACATTTGCATTCAGAATCACATTGTAACAACAAATCATGTTCAATATGTTGAAGAACTTCAAGTGGTGAGTGGTATAACTGTTGTAGAGTAAGGTGACATCTGACTTGCCATAAATGAAACTTGAACTTAGCGAACAGCAGTCGTACTACACGTGCATCCAACAAAGTATAATGTAGCAAAAAAACTCCCACAACTAACAGATATGTAACAGTACACCAGAAAGGCTGGTTCCAGCGGGCAGAAAGGATCATCCAGAAGTCTTGCACAAAGGGGCAGGAAACAAAAACATGGGACATTGTTTCCTCCTGATTAATGCAAGTATCCCTCGGACAAGTACGTTCAGTAACCATTTTATGCTTTAAAGTCCCCCTAACATCGAGTCGCCAATGACAACTAAGCCATAAAACATCCCATAATCTAGGTGGAATCAGTTTATCTACCAAACTTTTAAGGAGGTTATCAACATGACCATCTGGTACATCCTTAAATGGGGACTATGGAATGTGCTTTAGATTGTAGGACATCGTAAATATATTTGCATGATTTGCAATACACATGGGCCGGAAGTAACTTCCATCTATTAAGTTTCGATATCACAGGTCTGACATAAATCAGATAACTAGAAGTGTGTAAATTTTTCTGGCTCAAACCTGGCCACTCTGAGGACAATCTAGGTAACCAACCATACGCATAAATCACCCATAACACAGAGTGTGGACGACTAAGGTCTAGTAAATTCCAATGAAAAAAAAAAATACTATAGTAAAAAGTAATCGGAGTCACACAATTCAAACCACCCTGTGTAATAGGAAGATACAACACATCTCTTTTAATGGGATTTAAAAGAGATGTGTTGTATCCCCCAAATAATTTGGAAAAAAAAGACCCAATAAAGTGGCTTCCAAACCAGAAGGAATGGGGTATACCGCACTAAGGTATAAAGATTTAGTAATGATAACCTTTTTCTGTTTAGTTTGTTGCCACGACTTCCATAATCCGATTCTGGATTGAACTGCTTCAATTTTAACTGACCAATTAAGTAATGCATTATCACCTTTACCAAAGTCAATACCTAAAATTCGGACCGTGCCCAGTGTAACAGGAATGCCTTGCAACTCCATAACCTCAGGAATGGCAGTATGCAGAGGATAAAAAAAAACTCTTAGATTTATTAAGGGAAGAACCTGCAACATCCGAAAAATTAGAAAAATGATGTAACACCTTATCTCCAGAGGTCAAATCAGCAACAAAGACACAGACATCATCAGCATAAGCCGTCATTTTGGCCTCTAGGGTACTATGAGGGGAAGCAATACCAAGAATCGGCACATCTTGGGCAATTGTACATAAAAGCGGATCCCAACTAAAAACATAAAGCAATGGACTCGGGGGGCAGCCTTGTCTCACCCCCGACGAATAGGGATATAGGAACCCAAATAACCATTTACCAAGGGCATAGCATAAGCATGATTATAAAGCAAAGCAATCCAGGTTATAAAGCGGTCAGGAACTCCATAGATTCGTAAAACCTGAAACAAATAACTATGGGACCTGATCAAAGGCCCTTTGTTGATCCATGGACAGAAGAAAACCCTTTATAACATCAACTTACCAAGCTCTATTAGTTCCCGAAGCAAAAGGAAATTATTATAGATAGATCTGCCTGGTACTGAACAGGATTGGTGTAGGGAAATCAAGTGTGGAGCTATGGACAACAATCTGGTGTTCAATATTTTCATTAAAATTTTTAAATCTGTATTGAGACTTAAAGGCCTTCAATTGGAAAGTAAAGTTCTATCACCTTTCTTATATAACAAAATCTGAATTGAAGTACAAAAATAGAAATCGAGAGTGTGATGCTGCAAAACCCAATTAAACAGTACTTTGAGCACATCACAAACCAAAGGACTACAGGTTTTATAAAATTCTGCAGGCAAGCCATCAATACCAGGTGCCATGTTATTCTTTAAATGAAATTTCCTTTTAACCTCATCAACACTAATCGGTGCAACTAAAGCCTATAATAGTATATCAGAACAAGGGGCAATATGGAGAGAGGAAAGACATTGTTCTACACCAGTGCTATCCACTGGAGATGCAGCATATAAGTCTGAAAAATGCGAGGAGACTGCTCACAAGATATCCTGAAATGCAGCGTAACTATTACCAGCAGTATCCACAACTTCAGTCAGAAGGCAATCCGCAGAACGCCTATGGCTACAATCCAAAACATCCCCCAAAGCAGATTTATTAGCAGAACAAATCCTATGTTCATGTAACAGGGAAGTACCTCTGGTATACTGTAGTGCAGCCATTTCTTTTTTTTACATTCTGTACCTGTGCAGTCAAAGAGAAGCCTTGTGAGTGTATAGCTGAATACAAAGTTTCCAACTGCATACGTAAAGACAAATATCTCTTATATTTAGTCACTGCAGCATATTTAGACATCCTCCTAGCCAAAATAGAGATTTCAGATTTAGTGAGTAGCCACCAATCTAACAAATCTTTGAAAAGTCCTAATAGTGACATACGAGCTTTCAACAAATCATGAACTTGGGCCAAAAACCTGTCATCAAGTAGCAGTAAAGAATTCAGTTTCCAATATCTCTGCTCCAGTTTAGCATGAGGGCCTACCCCTAACGTGGCAGTTACCACATTGTGGTCTGAAATCTCCACTGGAATGGTTTGAGCCTTAGTCACCCTTAAAGCTGCAGAGACAAAAAGAAAATCAATCCTAGTGGACAAGGAGCCCTTAAAAAAAGTACGTCCACCAGCAGGATGACAAACCCTATAAACATCCTGTAAATGACCCTGGTCAATAATGGGATTGAGACAATGTATCACAGAAATCCTTATCAGTCGAGCCTCTCGATCTGATTTATGCACTACACAATTAAAGTCACCACCCCATATGAGAAAGCGTGACGTGAACAAAAAAGGCTGCACCTCATGAAAGAGATCCACTCGACCTTTCTTCGTAACTGGTGCATAAATCACAATCTCCAAGTGTAATGTAAATAAGTAAAATCCAATATTAAGGCCCATCCCACAAGCAGTTCAACTAACTTGGTAACATGAAATCCATCGACCCTAAACAACACCCCAACACCACTACATTTGTCTAATCCCAAAGAAAAAGAAGGACCCCATCGTAAAGCCGCTTGGCAATATTAACCAAAGAAAGGGTATTGAGACGGGTATCCTGAATAAGGCAAATATCACACGCCAAATCACTCAAAAGTTGAAAAGTAATCAGGCGCCTACGAGCATTTTTCACACTGTTTACATTGAGGGTGGCTACAGTGAGATGAAATGCCATGGCCATGAAAGAGAATCAGATAAAGGGTCAAAATAAAAATAATTCAACATCAAGTAACCCTTCCCCTTCCCTTTCTGGTACTTCTCCGGGGTCTCACCCCTGACCACGAGGGTTGAGTATCCATAGGCAACTCCTTTGATTTATCATTCTCAGAATCAGAGGACACCATAAAGTTGGCTGAGGGAGTGAAATCAGCTTCCATATCAGAAGACCAAGTGTGATAGGACAGGACCTCAAATTTATTACATGTGAGGAACAGAGCCACCAGGAGAAAGGCAACTTTAACCAGGTACTTCTATAATCTATTTTAAACCCATTCTTACACTAGGCTACTAAACTCAAGTAGAAGGCATAATAATATCAAGAAAGATTTATCAAAGGAGACAAACACAAAAGATTTTACTTTAGGAGCAAGAAAAACAATAGAAAGAGGAATTGCCAGGAAAAAAGTCACCTTCAGTCATAGAACACCTATAAAAGCTTTCCAGAAAAGTTTCAGAATATTGAAACCACTGACTGAGAGCAACACCGCAATATCAAGGCATAAAAAGAGACCAGTGATTACATGTTATACGAAAGAAAGGAGACTGCACCATAGCAATATCCTTTTCTGAGCATTAGAAGGATCATCACAGTCCAGACTGCTCTTCCTATTATGGGAAGCCAGAGACAGGATCTAAAACCCATGACCTAGGTCTTCATAGAAGTTACACCCCAATTTAAGTACAATCTGCACTAACACAGCAAAAAATAAACAGAGGAACATGTAATCTACTCTGAACACTTACTAGGAATGGAAGAACACATTTAAAAACAAATACAAGGCTACCCCACATAGAAGTAATACCCCATTCCCCTACCTAAAAACCAAACATTAGGCAAATATAGAAGACCCACATTTCCCTATTTATAAGTCTCACCCCTATAACCACAGTCCACAAGTATTCAGAAATCAAATATAAACTGTAGCAACCCCAAACATCACAACGTTGAACTAACAATACATAATATCCTAAGCTACTACATTCTCATTTCTAAACAAAATAGCGACATTTTAATAAAAGATAGTAAGTAGGATACCCGAAATAGTAGCCACAACTCAATGTATTTAAGTATCTACTTACCCAGAATAAATCCAATCTAAGGCTTAGAAAACTAATATCATATAAGAAGACACAATACATGATAAACACAAATATTTCATTGTAAAAAAACAAAATCCTTTCAAAAAAGTGACTTTCCACATAGAAACAGTCTGGAGCACATCAAGACCCCCAATATGCTGAAAGTGGACCGCATTCCATAAAACATATCCCTTCTAAATTCTTAAATAGATTGCTTGTCCAAAATCAGAGAAAGGCCTAGAGGACGAGAAAGCAGAACATCCATTTCCATTCTATCACTACGCTGGTCCCCTAGAGCTAGGGCCTTCATCACCCGAAAGAGGAGGAGGTAAAGAAGAACTTTAGCCAACAGAGTAGTATCAATACAGGATACTGACATCCTCAGACATAAACCCAAATCAGACTACCAGAGTCGTGTGATCAGGGAATCAGCCAGAGGATGGTTCACCAGGTACCGGGTCCTCCCTTGGGGCCTTGTACAGGCGGTCAGCCTCTTCGCACTGCCGGAGTCTAATGCGGATGTTTTCACATCAGCCTTGTGACGCCCACGGAAGGTGTCCACCAAGGGTGGCACTACCACAGGCTTTGGGTCTTTCTGCTGAAGGTAGCGGCGGCATTGTCGTCTCGGGTCTAGTTCTCAGCGCCCACCCTCTATTCTCCTGGATATGCTTCATGATCTCAGCTAACGAGGGTCGCTCTGGAGACCTGGGAAGGTCGTGGTGGGTCCGGAGAAGGGACGCTGATGGGAGGAGGAGATCTGGAGCGCCTTGAGGTGTCAGATTTGGAGTCCTCCGCTGACTGAGGTATACCGACGCAGTCTGGCCCTTAGGCTGGGGACCCTGGCAGATCTTGAAGGAGTCCTTCTCCTGTCCGGGCGATGCCCTAGAGGGGTGTTAGTCTTGGGGACTGATGACTATCTCTACTGGCCCCCTGGGTGGGTGCAGGCGAAGGGGTGGCAGGCGAGGAGGAGGTGTGCGTGACCACATCCTTCTTTGATGGTGTCCCACCAGAAGGTGAAGAGCTTCACCTCTGTTTCAGATTCAAGCCCGACGACGGCTAGAACCGTGGTCTGTCGCTGGGTCGGACGTCGGGTCCTGGGGTCTCGCGCCCGGGAGGGTTCGTGGGAGCTCAACGTCCTCCGGAGTCGCCCGCCTGGTCTTCGGCTGAGTAGTATCTCCTCCGACGACGCTTCCGACCGACGCCGGTAGGCAGTGGTGCGGTCCTCCCTCTACAATGGCAGACGCCGTCCCTGGCTAACGCCCTCGGGGCGTAACGCCTGACCGGGTGATGGGTGTCGACGGTAGCAGGTTCTGGGAGTGCTTGCGGAGCTGGCTACGCCGGGTTCGAGGTCCTCGCTTCAGGAAGTTAGTTCCTTAGTCTTGCGCTGGGGTGGGCGCAGCTGGGACACTGACCTGATGTCGGAGTCCGGGCGACGGGACGAAGACTTGTGGCGCTCCCCAGACCTGGACGAGGCCTTAGAAGGAGTGGATGAAGCCGTGGGCCTGGAGGTCTTGATAGGCTGCAGAGAGGAGGAACCGCTAGAAGATCTAACCTGAACCGGGGGAGGCTGAGAGCGAGCTCTGGAGGTAGAGCGGTCAGACCTGAAGCACGAGCTATCGGAGTCCGAGGCCCTGGAAGGGGATCTGGGTCTTTCCTTCTCCCGGTTTTTCACGATGTCTTGGGTTTCCCAGGCTAATTTCCACTGGAGGAAGGTTCTCTATCCATGGTCTTGAGTTTTTCCCCAGAAGCAAGGCTGGGATCCTGCTGTGCCGTTGGAAGCCTCTGGCAGAAGGGAGCAGGCCTGTGTCGTGGGTTGGGGCCCAGGTAACGTGACGCAGGCTTCAATGGAGGATCCCTTTAAGGATTCTACGGAAGCCGCAGGGCAAGATTTCGATGGATGACCCTCCAAAGAGGTGCTTGATAGGACATCAGATGAATCCAGTAACAGAAGAGAAGAAGAACGTAGAAGTTCCTAGTCGCCGTGACGCTAGAAGGTGACCGCGAGGCCGATGCTGCGAAGTGTCGACGCAGGAAAAGAACTGGGATTGTCAGCGGGACCACTCCTTATGTGTACTACGCCTGACGCCGGGGCCGGGACCGACGTCGGAGGCGGTCCCCGCTGAAGACTGCTAGCTAGAAAATTTCTGTGGGGTCCTGACGCCTTCAGTCCTAATGGTGCAACCTGCTGCAAGAGCTGTATCTTGAATTAAGATCAGGAGTTCTAGGAATGGTATATGTTGTTCATCCACACTGTCTGGCAAGTTCCTTGCCGCTTTAAATCTTGCCGGAAGGTCTTCAAGCTGGCTCCCCCCACCCACTCGGTGGTAAACTCGGCCCACCCCATGACACCAGACCTAGCCCCGCTGGAAGCCAGATTGTGCGTCGAAGCCGGGAAGGTCAGGTGGGTCGTGTGGATGAACAACATACAGTAAACCATTCCTACAACTTCTGTTACAAGTGAGTAACCTGTATTTCTAGGGACATGGATATGTTGTTCATCCACAATGTCTGGCAGACTCCTAGCAGTTCTCCGGGAGGAGGGAGGCAAGGCGCACACCCCCTACTTAGGGAATAAAGACTGGAGAACCGAGGCCCCAAAACCAGCATCCCGGCGTGACTCAAGGCCCATGTGGTAATGGCACAGGCGTGTGTGTTGACTTCCAGGTAGCAGCAGCCCTGCAGGTTTCTGATAGGATGTCCCTGAAGCAGCTATCAATGGCAGCGGATGAGTGCAATGAGCCTTTATCCTCTGGGAGGCTCCATGCCCGCCAACCCATAGCAGAGATCTATGTGAGGTGACCCAGCTGCCTATGGTCCGCTTGGCTGCAGGTCTGCTAGGTGCGGCTTCAGCGAGGTGACAACAACTAACGTTAACCTCTCCCCGAACTCTCAGCCGTCCGCCTTATGCAATAAGTAGCAGTCTTCTAGGGTCCAAAGTATGGAGCCTATATTCGGCCTCCGAGGCAAATGGGTAGAACACCGGCAGAGTCAACACCACGTTAAGGTGAAACTCAACACCACCTTCGAAGGAATTTCGTGGGTGGAAGAGACAAATCTTGTCCCTGTGGAAGACAGATATGAGATTCGATGAAAGTACCTGGAGCTCTCCCCATCCTTCTGGCTGGACGTGGATAGCCACCAAGAAGGCGGTCTTCCACGACAGGTGAGAGATGTCACACTCAGCATCGGGTTCAATGGCCTGCCCATGAGCTTAGCCAATATCAGCAGTAGATCCCACGGAGGTGGAGGTCTCTTACTCGAGGGGATATGTGATCAAGGCCTTTGAAAAGTGCCTTCGACCACCTTTTTCTGCACCACAGACTGCTTCCCGGCCTGCGCCCGCTAAGCAGAGATGGCTGCCAGGTGCACCTTAAGGGTCATCGACCGAAGCCCTTGCTGAGAAAGGGACCACAGGTAGTCCAGAATGCTTGCAAAGGAACAGGAGGAAGGGTCCAGGCCTTGCTCCTGACACCAAATGGAAAATCTCTTCCATTTGAAGGCGTAGCATTTTCTGGCTCGACTCTTACGGACACTCCACCACGTTGGAGGACCTCGGCCGAAAGACCCCAAGGCCTGGACTCTAGCCGCTCAGGAACCAGGCCGCCAGGGTGCAGGGATTGAAAGTCCGATGGAATACATTCCCCTGATTGACTGAGATCAGGTTCGGCAGGCTGAAGCTGCCCGGAGCCTGGAGCTGAGACTGAGGAGATCTGGATAACCAGAACTGGCGGGCCAGTCTGGGGCTCCAGAATCACCTGCGCCTTGTCCCTCCCTCACCTTGAGAAGCAACTTGGATCAAGGGAAATGGGGAAAGGCGAAGAGGCCCAGGTCCACAGCCTCGAGAAGGCATCCCTGCAGCGAGCCCCTGCTGAGGGGGCGGGCATGAAACAGTCTCAGTCAGATTCTCCCTGAGGCAACAGGTTCGCCTGAGGCGAGCCCCAGTGGAGAACAGATCTCAGCCTTACCCGGCAGGAGAACCACCAGGAGACGCAGCCCCCATCCGCGCAGGGACATCGTGCCGGGTGTTGGAGGCTACCGCCACGTGAATGGCGAGGAGATCCACCACCAGGCTGCGCATTTGAGACCAATGTGAAGAGCTTCCCTGCACAGAGGCATGGAGCGATCCTACCCCGGGCGGTTTAGGTAGTACATGATCGTGGGTATTGTCCGCCTGGACCTGAACCACTTGACCCCGTGAGAAACTGAGCGAAGGCGGTGAGGGCTAGACGAACAGCTCGAAGCTCCAGCAGGCTGATGTGGCATCGGGACTCCCGAGGGGACCAGAGGCCGTGCACTCTGTGCTCCCCCAGATGGGCACCTCAACCCATCAGAGAGGCATCGGTCGATAAAGAGACCGTCGGCTCGGGGCGGACTAACGGGATGCCCTCCTGCAGATATGCCGAAACGGTCCACCACTGGAGAGTGTTTCACATCCCCTGGGTCACTGTCACTAGCTGATCCAACGGATCGAAGCGCAGTAACCACTGGCTGGCCAGTCCCCACTGAAGGGGACGCATGTGCCAGCGGGCCCAACGGACCACGCTGGTGCAGGCCGCCATGAGGCCCAGGAAGTCCCGGGCAGGGCGCGATTGCCCAACCAGAAATGATTGGGCAAAGGAGGAAAGAACCTCGGCCCTGTCCGCCAGGATGCGTGTTTGGCTCAAGAGAGTCGAGCTCTGTCCCCGGCGAAATGTATCACCTGCTGGCACGAAGTTCGGACTCTAGCCTCGCTTGATGAGGAGGCCAATCTGAGAGCAAACCTGGAGGGCCAGATCTCTGGACCGCCTCCCCGCCTCCTCCTGGACGGGCTGCAATCAGCCAGTCGCCCAGGTAGGGTACACCTGACCTTCGGGCGTCAGGGAATGCTGTCACCACTGCCATGCATTTGGTGAAGACCCTAGGAGCTAGGGAGAGGCCGAAGGGCATGGCCCGGAACCTCGTAGGAGGAATCTCTGATGAGACGGACGGATCGGGACGGAAAGAACGCGGCCCTGGAGGTCCAGGGAACAGAAACCACACTCTCGCTCCAAGGATGGGATTATCTGAGCCAGAGGATCATCCTGAAGGTCCCGAGACCTTAGAACCTGCTCAGGTCGCAGGTCGAGAATGGGGCGCCAGCCCCCGTCTGCTTTGGAGACCAGGAAATACCTGGACACAAACCCCGGTCTGAAGGGAGGATCCACCACCTTCCTGATCACCTCTTTTCGAGGAGCAGGGCAACATCGGTTCATGTGGCTGACAGCGAGGCTGCGACTCCCGTGGCCCCCGAGGGCTGAGACGGTCGAAAGGGTGGGGTCTGCTCGAACTCCAGAGGCAGGCCCTTTCCTACCACCTCCAACACCCAGCGTCTGTGGTGATAGCGACCAGGCGGAAAGGAAGTGGCGGAGCTGTCCTCCATGGGGGAACTCAGCAGGAGTGACGAGGTTGGCGAGGGCACCCCCACCGTCACTGGGCAGGCTTGAGGAGGGACTGGCTGAGGGACCTCCTGGGCTTTTTACCCCTGCTTCCTGTTGGAGGAAGCCGGCTTGGGTTTGGGATGCCAAGCTCGAGCCTGCTGGCCCTGATGCTGGTGCTGTTGAGCCGGACGTGTTGCAGGGACAGAAGGGCGCAAAGGGCTTGTGCTGCTGACGGGCTGCTCGTCCTTTGAGCGGCAGTGACAGAGTCCAGGGTGGCATTGGACTTTTCGATCCGCTGGAGGTGACCTTCCACCCAGGGCCAAAGAGGTCGGTCCCCAAGAAGGGATATCTGCCAACTTGTGCTGGTATCCGCCAGAAAGGTAGATATCCCTCAGCTATGCCTACGGCGATGGCCACTGCGCCGCAACCCATCTGGCACAGGAGTCCCCATGTCCAGAGCTGTTTGGAGCTGCTGCTTCGCCACCGCCCTACCCTGGTCCCGGACCTGCCGGACCGTGGTCTGGAGGTCGGCCGGGAGATGAGGGATCACCTCATCCAGGGAGCCCATGAGGGCGTGGGAGAAGTGTGCCATCAGCACGGCCAAGCTGGCCTGGCTGAGGCCAAGGGAGGACGCAGCGTACACCTTGCGCCCGGCATAGTCCAGCTTTTTGGACTCCTTGTCGGGGGGTTTGTCCACGTCCCTAGCGCTCCCAGAACGCAGGAAAACGCTGTCGGTGACCAACCCCTCGGCAGAGGGGTGCTCCAAAAACCTGGGCAAAGAGCCCGCAGGGACCACATACTTCCTGGCCAAGGGCGCAGGACAAGAAGCAGGCCGCCGCCAAAGCTCCAAGGCTGGGCCGACAATGGCCTCAGCCACAGGAAAGGCCTCCGTGGGTGAATCCCCTCGGTCCAGTATCTCCGTCAAGGGATACTTGGCCCGTTTGGAAATGGGCTTGAGCTGCATCCCGGTGGACTCCAAGATGAGCCGAAGCAGACCCATAAAGGACAATGGGCTTTCGTCCAGTGACTGGCCCCCGGAGGACTCCAGGTCAACCTGCCTAGAGAACAGGGAGGAGTCGTCGGACTCCAAAGAGTCCGCGAAGAGCTGCCTAGGGCCTGAGCCACCCTCAACCTGCCACGGACGGTCGGGAGTGAGGGTGACCAACAACCTGTGGGGCAGGCCTTGAGCAGACCAAGTCCTTGGTCGGTGCCCCCGATTTCGGTTGTGGAGGCGGAGGTTCCACCACAATTGGTGGGGCAGCAGGTTTCAGCCGTTCGGCTGACAGCCACTTGATGGCTGGGAAAGGTGTCTGTGTCGACTTAGTCCAGGACAAAAGTAACTGCTGCCACATCAGCTCCTCGTAGCGTCGACGCAATTTGCGCCAAAGCCTCTCCTCATCAGAGGAGGAAGACAAGGAGGAGCAGCGTCACCGCTTACCTTGGTGCCGAGACCGAGACCCGACAAGTCAGCGGATCGGTTGGACCGAGAAGAGGTCCGAGACCGAGATCTCAGGTGTCCGAGATGTGGCCTGTGAGGAAGCTGGGACACCCGCCCCTCCTCGCTCGACGCTTTAACTGGGACTGCTGCACCGATGGCGAGGCAAATCTCAGTTTCCACCGGGAACCGGTGAAGAAGGGCTGTCGGATTCCACCAGCTGACAACCGTCCGGCTGGTCGAGAAAATTCTCGATCACGGCCGACGGCTGTCTCGCCGCTGACCTGACGGGACACCGTGAAGCCAGCAGCCTTAGCCGCAAATCCTCGACCGGGTCGACGGTCGGCTGTCCGGGGAAGGGGACCTCTCCGGCCCCACTAACACTGACGATGGACTTACCTGGATCCTTCTTGGATGAGAGGAATGTCCGATGGTCCTCTCCCTTCGTGGGAAAGGGAATGGCAAAGCTCTGAACGGAGCAGAACACGAGGTACCCAAAGACAGCGGGATAAATGCCGCGACCGAGGAGGAGGAAGATGCAGCCTGGGCCGCCTCCTCCTCGAGGGCGATCATCTGCTCGAGCTGCTCAGCCAAGCCAGCCACCGCAGTAACCGCCCAATGGGCCTCTTTCAACTTTACCAGCGGGTAGCGCTTCTCGAGGCGCCCAAGCTTCAACCGGGCAGCACGGTCCTCCAACATGTTGGCTGAGAACGAACAGCAAGACCCGCAGGCCTGCGGGTCGTGTTCTAGTCCGAGGCAGTACACGCACGTGGAGTGCGGATCCGTCCTGGACATCTTCTGCCCACAAGGGCACCGCCAAAAACCGGGAGTCGATTTGTCCATCGCAGCCACGAGGGAAAAGGAAGACCGAAGTCTTGAGAATTTTAAAACGAGTTTCGGATGAACCGAAGAATTAGGATCCAGTCTATACGCAGAGCGTTAAGAAGGGAACCTGAGCTTCCAAGCCGTAAGATCTGGCGTCATGGGCGGAGCAGAGAGTTTTACCACCCGGGTGGGTGGGAGGAGCCAGCTTGAAGACCTTCCGGCAAGATTTAAAGCGGCAAGGAACCTGCCAGACAGTGTGGATGAACAACATATCCATGTCCCTAGAAAGTAAGTTTCTCAAGAACGAAGTTCAAATCCCAAGGAGGGCCAGGAACTCGGATAGGGGGTCTCGAGTGAAGAACCCCTCTGAGGAAAGTCTTAGAGACTTCCAGTTGAGCAAAAGTCCTATCTGTGAAGGGAACATGGTAGTCCGAAATGGCCGCCATGTGTACTTTCAGAGACGACTGACTAAGACCCAGGTCGAAGAGACGGCGCAGGTACTCCAGCAGTCGCCCAACCTGAGCAGAAGAAAGGCTCGAAGCCTTTTGAAGCGGCCCACATTGAGAACCGTTTCCACTTCATGGAATAAGTAGACCTAGTGGAGGGTTTCCTAGCCTCCACCAAGATCTCAGCCACCTGGGGAGAAACCCCAAAGCAGGCTTGAGCTATGTCTGTAGGAGCCACGCATGTAGCTGAAGGGACTTGAGACCTGGATGGACCAGGGTCCCTTGATCCTGGGTCAATAAAATTTGTGACAGCGGAAGAGGAAGAGGAGGTTCTTCTGAGTACTGTTGCAGAAGAGAGAACCAAACTGGCCTAGGCCAGAAAGGAGCGATCAGAATCATTCGTGCCCCTTCTGAGCAGGGTTTCTGTAAGACACGCGGGATCACAGGAATCGGGGCATAGACGAATATGTCCCTCCAATCTAGCGACAGAGTGTCTCTCCAGAAAATGCCTCGCTCTTGAACGAGCGAGCAGAAGTCGGGAAGCTTTGCGTTTAGAGGTCAAGCAAACAGGTCCGCCTGAGGTGTTCCCCAACGTAGGAAGATATCATCTAGGACCCCCTGATCCAGTTCCCACTCGTGAGCTTGAGCAGATGAGCGACTTAAGTTTGTCTGCTAAGGAGTTCTCGACACCGGAACATGAATTGCCGTGAGGTGAAGGTTGTGTTGTGCTACCCAATCCCAGACTCTCATCACTTCCCTGCAAAGGGGGTAGGACCGAATCCCGCTCTGTTTGTTGATGTACCATACCACACACATACTGTCAGTTTGGACGGCTAGGTGGCCTGGAAGAAGATGCAGGTGGAGAGCGTAGAGCACCGCCTGAAGCTCGAGCACACTGATGTGCAGGGATTGTTCGAGCTTGGACCAAGAGCCCTGGATCCGATGTGAACAGAGATGGGCTCCCCAACCTTCGCCCGAGGCGTCTGTGGCCAGAGTCTGGGAGGGAGAAGGAAGAAAGAATGGAACTCTCCGAAGAAGGTTCTCTTGAACCATCCACCACTGCAACTCTCGAATCATGGGAGAGGAGACTAGGACCAATTGGTCCAAGTCTACCAACTGATCCCATTGAGAGCGAAGCATCCACTGAGAGACCCTCATGTGGAGCCGAGCACGAGGGACTGTCAGGATAGGAGCCACCATAAGCCCGAGGAGGCGAAGAACTGACCCTGCACTGACCCGCCTGCGGCCGGACAACAGGCTTATCTGAGTCTGGAGTGTGGCCACCCTGTCCGGTGGCAGGAAGACCCTGCCTAGGGTCGTGTCCAGTATCGCCCCAATAAACTGGAGCCTCTGGGATGGGATCAAGTGAGACGTGTAATGACTGACGGTAATACCCAGACAGGCAAAGACCTGCTGGGTGAGGGAGAGGCAATGCAGGAGTTCCTCCCTGGATGAGGCCGCCAGGAGCCAATCGTCCAGGTACGGGAAAACCTGTGCCCCCCGGGTACGCAGGTAGGCCGCCACCACTGCAAGGCATTTGGTAAATACTCGAGGAGCCGAGGAGAGGCCAAATGGAAGTGCCTTGAACTGGTAGTGGTCCCTTGGAAAGCAAAACGGAGATATCTGCGGTGAAACAGGTGGATACATATGTGCAGGTAAGCGTCCTGCATATCCAGAGTGCACACCCACTGGCCTGGGCAGAGGAGGGGCACAAGGCTCTGCAGAGAGAGCATTCTGAACCTCTTGTACGCCACGAAAATGTTCAGGGAACAGAGATCTAGTATAGGTCTTACATCTCCTGTCTTTTTCGGGACCAGGAAGAAGTGGGAATAGTAACCCGTTCCTAGCAGGGAAAGAGGGACAGGTTCTATTGCCTCTTTCAGCAAAAGTGCTGAAATTTCTTCCTGGACCAGAAGATGATGTTCCCGAGAGTACGACGACCTTGGGAAAGGGTGACAAGGTGGTTTCTGCAGAAACTCTATCGAGTGTCCTTCTGCAATTAGCTGAAGCACCCATGAATCTGATGTCATCCTCTCCCAGCCCGGAAGGTGGAGGGAAAACCTCCCTCCTACCGGTTCCTCCGGGAAGCCCGGAGGTTGTGGGAGAGGGAAGGAGTCAGGGTGGTGGGCTACCGCAGCTGAAGCCCGCCGCTTTTTGGGCGGGGCTTGGCAGTTGGGGGCCCCGACGCTTAGTGGCCCTCTTTCCTGTGGTCTCGCTGGGCAGATTCAGTCTGTGAAAGGGACGGTGCTGCGATTGATGGGGATGATGCATAGAGCTCACAGACTTTAGTGCCATCCCCTTCTCCTGCAGGTCGGTGATGATGTCCTTGACATCACCCCTGAACAGCACCAAACCACAGAAGGGCGCTTCCTGGATGGCAGACTGCACTTCCGGGACCAACCCTGACACTCAGAGCCAAGCATGATGCCGTAGACCCACAGCGAAAGCCGAGCTCCTACCAGCAGTGTCCACTGCATCATAGGTCGCACGAAGAATGTGAAGACTGGCCAAACGTGCAGAGTGGACAAAGTCAGCCACTTCCTGCTTGACCTGGGAGTCCAATTTAGATTCCACCTCACTGAGAATCGCCTTCTGGTAATCCCCCATGTGGCAGACGTAGTTCAGGGCCCTAATACCCAGAGTGGAAGAAGGAAATATTTTCTTGCCATACTGGTTCAGAAGGCGTGATTCCTTGTCAGGTGGAGACGAGCCAAGGTGTTTGGGTTGAGCTGACCGGCCATGAGCAGCGCTAATCACAACAGTCTCAGCTAGAGGGTGGGAGTCTAAAAAGTCAACACCCTCGGGAGCCTGATATAGCCTGTTCGACTTCCTGGGTAATGGGGCTAAGGCCAACGGTTGTTTCCTTATTGTGGTAATAAGGTCGGCATGAGGCTTGTTGCAGCAAGCAGAACAAAATCTGACACTGCCAGAAGGGAATTACGAGTATCATGTCCACCCCTTCCAACTGGAGCTTGAGCAGGACCCTCTGCAGGAGTGGGAAGGGAAGAAAGGTGTACAGAAACCCCTTCCAGGGGACAACCCCAACTATCGAAGAGATCTTTGACCACAGAAGTCAGAAGCTCCCACTCATGAGCCTGCGATCGGGAGCAGCTCAGACTGTCTGCTAGGACGTTTTGGATGCCTAGAACATGTACGGCCAAGAGCTCCAGACTGTGCTCGATGGCCCAGTACCAAACTCTCCTCGTCTCCTGACACAGTGGATGAGAGTGAGCCCCCTCTCCCCCTCTTGTTGATGTAATATACATCACACACACATGTCTGTCTGCCACAACAGGGGACTGGGGAGGAGACGAGTCTGAAACGGCTGTAGAGCTTCCAGTACCGCTCGCATCTCCAGGACATTGATACGGAGACCCTGTTTCAATTCTATCAAGGTGCCCTGGTGATCTGCCAAATGAGCGCCGCATCCCAGGCCGGAGGTGTCTGTTGTGAGAATCTGATGCTTTTTTCTTGGGAAGGGGGCCTTGACAGGAGAGCCCCCCCCCCAAGGAGGTTGGCAGTCTCCAGCCACCACGACAGGACTCTCCTGACCTGGTCGGAGACTATGGCCAACTCTTACAGGTTGTGTGTGCGTGTGTCCCACTGAACCCTTAAGGTCCACACTGAGGAACCTATATGTGCAGACAGGCAAGGGGAACCGCAGCAATGGCTGCTGCCAAGTGGCACAGGTCGCGCAGGAATACCCTGGTGGGAGCCTGGCAACTTGAGAAAACCAAACGGGGCAGCTCCATCAGGTGTTCCGCCCTGTCCACAGGCAAAAAAGCCATGTTGTGGTTGGTGTCCAGAGCCACACCTACATATTGAAGACACCAGCATGGAGACAGGCAGGACTTCGGCAGACTGACGGTGATCTCAAAGCCTGAAATAGCCGGAAGGTGCATTCCAGGGTCTGTACCAGGCGATCCTTGGAGGGGGCTGTTAGCAGCCAATCGTCCACGTAGGGGAGGAACACGCAGATGCCCTGCCGCCCAAAAGCAGCCGCCACCACCACAAGGCACTTGGTAAAGACTCTGGGGAGGCCAAAGAAAGACCAAAAGGGAAGACCCAGAATTGAAAATAGGCCCCCTGAAAGTGGAAGCGGAGGAAGCGACGATGGGCAGGACAAATTTGGATATGCAAGTAAGCATCCTGCATGTCCAGAGAACAAAGACTATCCCTCCGATGCAACAGGGGCAACAACCCTTAAGGGTGACCCTCCTGAAACATTTGTACTATGTGGACAGGTTCAGATAACTCAGATCCAGGATGGGATGGACATACCCAGTCTTCTTGGGGACAAGAAAGAAGTGTGAATAAAACCCCCTTCCCCACTGAGCTGGAGGGACTGGCTCTATGGCACTTTTTTGCAGAAGAGTTTGAACTTCCTTCTAGATGAGGGGCAGGTGGGCTGGGGAGTAGAATTAGTTTACCAGAGGGTTTTCCAGAGGCCATTCTAGAGTGTGACTGTGCTGTATGATCTGAATCACCCAGCTGCCCATGGTGATGTCCTACCACCCTTCAAGGTGGAGGGAGAACTGACCCCCGACAGCCTCCCCCAGAACCCTTTGGGGAGGGGGAATAAGGAGTCACGAGGTGGGGTCAGGCAGGTGCTCGAGGGGCTCTGGTGGTGGCAGCAGCACGGACACATGTTGCCTTGCACTTGCCCTGATATCTGGCAGGCTGGCAGGCTGGCAGGACTGTTTGCAGGAGGAGGAGTGGAGATGAAAAAATTACTCACCTTAGTAATTGTGTTTCTTCTAATGGAGTCTTGCCGTATTCTGACATATTGAAGTGATCCCCAATCTTTAAACTGCAACGGAGAACAAAGAGTTAACTTTCTATGCAGAGCATAGAATGCTGAGCTCGGTTGAAGTCTCTGTCTGGAGTGTTTCATACTCAAACCGTCAGATTCTTACGAGCCCAACTAACTAAAAATTCTATGTGGAAATTGTAAAAATTCCTACTAGCCAACTGGCTGAAAAAAGTTTTGGATTCCCAAGGAAGACTCAGGTCAGGAAACCCAAAAACCAAAAACCAATCTAATACAAATAACAGTAATAAATCAGCAACCAAACAAAAAGGAGGAGGGTGTAAACAAAAAACTCCCATGAGGTGCAACACTGCACCTGCCCATCCACTTCCCAAAAACAGGTTCTGAGAGGGGAGGGCAGGGAGGGAGGTCAGAATTTAGCAAGACTCCATTAGAAGAAACACAATTACTAAGGTGAGTAATTTTTTCTTCAAACTCATGAAGTCTTGCTGTATTCTGACATATTGCAGACTACCAAGCAGTACCTCCATGGAGGAGGAACAGAACCTACTCTGGGAACAGGCTCTGAAGTACTGCTGTGCCAAACCAAGCATCACTCCTAGCCAGGATATCCAGAGAGTAATGCTTGGTAAAAGTATGGACTGTTTTCCAGGTGGCTGCTTGACAAATTTCTAAGAGAGGGATATCCCTGGCAGCAGCCAGGGAAGCAGCTGTACCTCTTGTTGAGTTTTTCATAGCAGAACTGTATACAAGATAAAATCCACCTGGCAACAGATCTCTTGGTGGCAGGTTTGCCCCTTCTCACTTCTTCATAAATGAGGAACAACTGGAGGGAGTCAAACATGTGACCCTTGGTACGCTCTATGTAGTAACTAAGGGCTCTTAACATCTAAACTGTGTAGCCTCCTCTCTCCGGAGGACGAATGATCAGTGAAGAAAACAGGAAGAGACACAGACTGGTTTAAATGCAAGTCTGAAACCACTTTGGGCAAGAACCTTCTATTGGTTCTAAGGACCACTTTATCACTGTGAAATTAGATAAAATCAGGTTCCACTGACAGGGCTTTCAATTCACTGATACACCTGGCAGAGGTAATGGCTACCAAGAACACAGTTTTAAAAGTCAAGTACTTAAGCTCTGCTTAAGACACAGGCTCAAAAGGGGGTTGCATAAGTTGAGCAATGCAAACATTCAAATCCCAGGCAGGGTCTCTAAAAGAAGAATTGGTGTGAAGCAATCCTTTAAAAAATTTACAGAACACAGGATGAGAAGATAGCGAGGAAGACTTCCCACAGACAAAAATGCAGAAACAGCTGACAAGTGTACCTTGAGAGTAGCTGGTCTCAGGCCTAGCCCATTAAGACGGACCATATAATCCAGAACCGTAGGCAATCCAGCAGTGTCTGGAGAAATACGCTTCTTAGAACACCAAATGCTGAATCTCTTCCATTTGGAGTTATAAGTCTTTCTGGTGGAAGGCTTTCGAGAAGCCTTGAGGATATCCAGAACCCCTTGGGAAAGATGCAGATCTGCAAACTCTAACTCTTCAAGAGCCAGCCTTGAGATTGAGAGACTGAAGATTGGGGTACCAAATCCTCCCCTGAGAGGATGTTAACAGGTTGCAATTCCTGGGAAGGGACAGGGGAAGATGGACTGCTAGGGACAGCAACAGAGGGTATCAGCGCTGTCTGGCCCAATCTGGAGCAATCAGAATCACTTTGCAAGGTTGAGACTTTATTTTGAGTAAAACTTTGAACAGGAGTTGGGGGGGCAGCATACAGAAGCTTCCATTCCCAATTCAGAATCAGGGCGTCCAGGGGGACTTAGCCCAAGACTGGAGGTCTGCAACAAAACAGAGGGAGTTGGTGACTGTCCGGGGCTGCAAAGAGATCCATCTCTGCAGTGCCCCACCTTGAAAAAATCACTTTCAACACCTGAGGGTCCAGGGACCATTCGTGATGGCCCTGAGAGATCCTGCTAAGTGCATATGCTAGCACACTGTCCTTCCCTGAAAGACGAACTGCTACCAGAGAGGTTTGCAGGGAATAAGCCAGGGACCACAACTTCATGGCTTCTGTGCACAAGGCCGTGGACCGAGTGCCTCCCTGCTTGTTGATGTACCACATGGTGGTGGTGTTGTCCGTTCTGACCTGAAACACCTTGTTCTGCACTTACAGAGAAAGCTTTTAGGGCCAGAAAAACTGCCCCGAGCTCTAGGAGATTGATATGGAGAAGGGAATCCTGGGGGAACCACAGCCCCTGGGCAGTGAAAGACCCCAGATGGGCTCCCCAGCCCAGAAGAAAAAATTACTCACCTTAGTAATGTTGTTTCTTCTAATGGAGTTTTGCTGTATTCTGACAGCAGCAGTGAGTCCCAACCTTCGAACTGCCCCGGAGATGAGAGTTAACTTTCCATGCCAGGCATGGAACGCTGAGCTCGAGCTCGGTTGAGACTCTGTCTGTTGCTGTTTAAACTCAAACCGTCAGATCTTTACGAGATAAACTCACTAAGGTCCTGTGTGGAAGCTGTAAACCTACACTAGCCAACTGGCTACTACACATAAAACCCATTTTTTGGTCCCAAAACAAAGACTCCAGTCAGGAGACCCAAAAAAATGAAAAACACAACTCCCCCAAGAAAAAGGGGGTGAAAACAACAAGGTGGGCACCTACTGAGCGCCAACACTGCACTGCCCACCCACATCCCAAAAACAGAGGTTCTGAGAGGGGCAGGCGGGGGAGAGGTCAGAATACAGCAAGACTCCATTAGAAGAAACAACAATACTAAGGTGAGTAATTTTTTCTTCAAACAACATGAAGTCTTGCTGTATTCTGACAGTAGCAGACTACAAAGCAGTACCTCCATGGAGGAGGGACAGAACCTCACTTGGGAATAGGCTCTGAAGCACAGCTGTGTTAAACTGAGCATCACTCCAGCCTGGATATCCAGGAGTAATGCTTGCAAAAGTGTGAACTGTTTTCAGGTAGCTGCTTGACACATCTCTAGAATAGGGATGTCCCTGGCAGCAGCCAGGAAGCAGCTGTACCTCTGGTAGAGTGAGCCCTCAGGCCTGAGGGTGGAACCTCACCAGTTTTCATAACAAAACTGGATACAAGAGACAATCCACCTGGCAATGGATCTTTTAGTGGCAGGTTTCCCTTTACCAACCTCACCATGAGTGAGGAACAGTTGGAGGGAGTCAAACCTGTGACCCTTGATACGCTCTATGTAGTAGCTAAGGGCTCTTTTCACATCTAAACTGTGCAGCCTCCTCTCACCAGAGGAGGAATGGTCAGTGAAGTACACAGGAAGAGACATAGACTGATTAAGGTGGAAATCTGAAACCACCTTAGGCAAGAACTTCCTGTTAGTCCTGAGGACCACCTCATCTCTATGAAAGGAGATGAGATCAGGCTCCACTGACAAAGCTTGTAATTCACTTATGCGTCTGGCAGAAGTGATGGCTACCAGAAACAGTTTTCCAAGTCAAGTACTTAAGCTCTGCTGAAGACAAAGGCTCAAAAGGGGGTTGCATAAGCTGAGCAATGCAAACATTAAGGTCCCAAGCAGGGGCAGGGTCCCTGAATGGACGGTTGGTGTGAAGCAATCCCTTGAAAAACTTGGAGAATACAGGGTGAGCTGAAAGAGGAGAGGGCTTACCTGCTGAAATAAAATCAGAAACAGCTGCCAGGTGCACCTTCAGTGTAGCTGGTCTCAGCCCCAAGCTACTTAAATGGACCATATAATCAAGGACTGTGGGCAGATCAGCAGACTCTGGGGAAATATGCTTCCCAGAGCACCATATGGAAAATCTTTTCCATTTGGAATTATAAGTAGCCCTGGTGGAAGGCTTTCTAGAAGCCTTCAGAATATCCATTACACCTTGGGAGAGGTGTAAATCAGCAAAGTCTAACTCTTCAACAGCCAGGCCTTGAGATTGAGATTTGAGATTCGGGTACCAAACCCTCCCCTGAGCACAGGTTAACAAGTTGTAATTCCTGGGAAGACACAGGGGAAAATGGACTGCTAAGGACAGCAGGAGTGGATACCAGGGCTGCCCGGCCCAATCAGGATCATCTTGCACGGTTGAGATCTGATTTTGACTAGCACTTTGAACAGGAGAGGAAAGGGGGGGAAGCATACAGGAACTTCCCTTTCCAACTGAGAACTAAGGCATCCAGGGGGACTGAGCCCAACACTGGGGGCCTGCAGCAAAAAAGGGGAGTTGGTGATCGTCTGGGGTGGCAAAAAGATCTATCTGCGGGGTGCCCCATCTGGAAAATATCACCTCCAAGACCAGGGGATCCAGTGACCATTCGTGATGGCCCTGGGATAGCCTGCTGAGAGCATCTGCCAGGACACTGTCCTTGCCTGGGAGGTGAACTGCTGTGAGGGAGGTGTTCAGGGAGTAAACCAGAGACCACAACTTCATTGCTTCTGTGCACAAGGCTGTAGACCGAGTGCCTCCTTGCTTGTTGATGTACCACATTGTGGTGGTGTTGTCTGTTCTAACCTGGATAACTTTGTTCTGAACAGATTTGGAAAAGGCTTGAAGTGCTAGAAATACTGCTCTGAGTTCCAACAGACTGATGTGAAGCAGAGATTCCTGAGGGGACCACAGCCCCTGGGAGGTCAGGTCGCCCATGTGAGCCCCCCACCCCAAGAGGGAGGCATCTCTAGTAAGGATTAAAGAGTGAGACTGAGTGACAAAGGGAACCCCTTGTCCCAGATTGTTCTGATCCTGCCACCACTGTAGGGCCTGGATCAGGGTTCGAGTTACTGGGATCAATTTGGTCAGAGGATCTTTCCTTTGAGACCAGAAGGCTCTCAAATGGAACTGAATGTCCCTCATCTGAAATCTTGCTCCCTGCACTACTGCTGTGGAAGCAGCCATGTGCCCCAGGAGCTGTAGAAAATGCCTTGCTGGTCGAGACACCTGCAGGGTGAATGAGGAGGCCAGAGAGACAAGGGTCCTGCCCTGTCCAGGGAAGGAAAGCTCTGGTTTTTTTGTGTCCAGCTCTGCGCCTATGAAGGTGAGGAGCTGGACAGGCTCTAGAACGGACTTTGAAAAATTCAGAAGGAAACCCAAAGAGGTGAGCAGCTGCTGAGTTATCTGTAAGTGTAACCTGACTTGGTCTGGGGACTGGCCTACTATGAGCCAGTCGTCCAGGTAAGGGAAGATGGCAATCCTTTGCCTTCTTAGAGAAGCAACTACCACTGCCAGGCATTTTGTGAATACCTTGGAGCAGAGGTCAGACCAAAGGGCATTGCTCTGAACTGGTAATGGCCTGAGGGCAGCTAAAACCTGAGGTACTTTCGATGGGAGCTTCTGATGAGAATATGGAAGTAGGCATCCTTGAGGTCCAGGGACACTAGCCAGTCCCCTGGCCTTAGAGAGGGTAAAATAATTCCCAGAGTCACCATTTTGAATTTTGGTTTTAAAAGGTGCTTGTTTAAGTATCTGAGATCCAGGATGGGCTGCCATTCTCCTGTCTTTTTTGGGGTAAGGAAGTACCTGGAGTACAACCCTTTGCCCTGGTGTAGGGGTGGAACCCTTTCTACAGCTCTTAGAGCTAGAAGGGAAGAGACCTCTGCCTCTAGGGCAAGTGTCTCTGAGGGATTTGCAGGTGGAAAGGATCTGGTTCTCATCTTTGGAAACTTTTTGAAGCTGAGAACCAGTCCCTGGCTTACTACTTCCAGGACCCATTTGTCTGATGTCAGAGACTCCCAGTCCTGGACAAAGTAAACCAGCCTGCCCCCTACAGGTAGTTGAGAATCAGCCCTGGCAACCCCATCAGGGTGCCTGTTTGGTAGGGGCTCTGGGCTGAGGGGTGGAAGCAGGCCTGCTTGTACCCAGTCTGCCTCTCCCTCTAAAGAACCCCTTCTGGGCATAAGCAGAAGAGGAGGCCTGGGCTTGGTGGAAAGGCCTGCCCCTGCCCCTGGGATGCTGCCTTTGAGGAGTGGCCTGCCTTTCCTTGGCCTGTGCACTCCTATAGTTGGTCCTATATTCGTCCATTTTCTTCATGTAATTCTCTGTCTGCTTCCCAAACTGAGAATTACCCACAACAGGAAAATCCATGGCCTTAGTCTGGGTATCCTATGACAGGCTAGTACATCTGAGCCAAGCCATTCTCCGAAGTGCCACAGATGTAGCCATGACTCTAGATGACATCACTGGAGTCCACTGCAGCATGGAATTGCACCTTGGATGCCTCAATACCATCAGCAACCACCTGCTCCAGCTCCTTGGCAAGCTGGCCAGGGACCTGTTTTGCTAAAGCCATAACAGTGTCCCATCTGGATTTTTGATACCTAGCAGTATAGGCCAAATAATTGGCCTGTCTGAGTCCCAAGGATGCTGCCATGTACCGTTTCTTTGCCATGGCATCCATCCTCCTGGAGTCCTTGTCCGGGGGGTGTAAAGCCAAGGGAATATTTGCCTTATCACAGGCTGCAGCCTGCACTACCCCAACATCACTGCATTGTTGTGTAAGGAACTCCGTATCTGAGCCTGACAATGTATACCTCTTGTCCATTCTTTTATCCACAGGAGGTATAGTGTTAGGAATCTTTAAAATCTTAAATGTCTGTTTCCCAAAAGATTTGTGTAAGGGAATAGACAGCCTCCTAGACTCTGGGATATCCATCATTTCTACAGAGTCAGGCTCCTCCTGGTCATCCACAGCTTCTTCCATAGGAAGCTGGAGGGTTTCAGCCACTTTTTTATAAAACATGAAATGGGAGGGGGACTCGAAGCCTAGGAGGAGACACTCCTGAAGGTCTGTCTGGGGAGATGTCCGGGTCAACAGGCACATCCAGACTTTCAAAACCACATTCACTTTCCTCATACTCCTCTTCCTCCTCCTCCGGTTCATAAAATTCCTCTAAATCATACTCTTGAACCCGGTGGAACCGCCAACCGCTCTGCTTGAAGGTGCCGGTTCGGTCGGAACCGGGAAAGCGATGCACAATTTTGATCGCTTTATTATTTCTTCAGCGGTTGGAGAGGAAAGTTTTGGCCCACACCAGCTGACTTTTCTTTTCTAGTTATCTTAGCCGGAACCGACTCCTCAGAATCGGCTCTCCTTTTACCCGAAGAAGTCTCGCCCTGGTCAGAGGGCACTCCTTCTGGTTCGGTTTGAACTGAACCGGGCTGGCCATCCGGATCAGCGGACTTTTTGGCCTCCCTTTCCCTGAGCCTACCAACTCTCTTTTCCAGGGTAGCTGCAGGGAAATTTTTACAAATCTGGCAGTCTGCATTGAGGTGGTCAAACCCCAGACAATAAACACAGGTGGTGTGGGGGTCAGCCTTAGCAAAGACTTCCCCACACACACTACAGTGTTGAAACCCTGTGGGCCTGGTTTTTCTTTTGGGTTTCTCAGACATTGTGCCAGTCTTAAACAAACTTACCCTTTTAATGGCAATCCGTCAGGCAAGACCCTCTTATCGGTTCCTGACCGTGTCAGGGGTTGTGTAAAAATCCGTAATAAAATCCTTTTTTTTAGAACCGATAAAAACCAGTAACCACACTCTAAAAGTACAAATTGAGATTTTAAACAACTTGATCGGTTCAAACCGAACCGATGAACCGTTTACAAGTTCCACACAGAATAGAATAAAATATAACCTATCTAGTACTCACAAATACCACAGACAGACAGACTGAACCAACAGGTTACGGTTTAAATTCGGTCGAAAACCAAGAAAAGCGGTACTTTAACTGACAAATTGAACCGAGCAGAAGGAGAAATCTCCGGAGCGACTGTTCAGTGAGGCGGAGTAAACAATCTGACGGTTTGAGTTTAAACAGCAACAGACAGAGTCTCAACCGAGCTCGAGCTCAGCGTTCCATGCCTGGCATGGAAAGTTAACTCTTTCATCTCCGGGACAGTTCGAAGGTTGGGACTCATTGCTACTGTCAGAATACAGCAAGACTTCACGTTGCTTGAAGAGAAGCGTCCGTGGTAAGGACCACTGAACAAGGCTGAGTAGCAAAAGGAACATCTTGTCTTAAATTGTCCTGATCCTGCCACCACTGGAGGGCATGGATCAAGGTCAGAGTCGCTGGGATCAGTTTGGTAAGAGAAACCTTCCTCTGAGACCAAAAAGCTCACAGGTGGAACCGAATAGCCCTCATCTGGAATCTTGCCCCTTAGACCACTACTGTTGAAGCTGCCACGTGGACCAAGAGCTGGAGGAAATGCCTTGCTGGTCGACATACCTGAAGGCTGAAGGAAGAGGCTAGTTTCATAAGAACCCTTGCCCTTTCTAGAGGAAGAAAGGCTCTTGCTCTGAGTGTCCAGTTCTGCCCCTATAAAGGTAAGAAGCTGGACTGGTTCGAGAATTGACTTGGGAAGGTTGAGAAGAAATTCTAGAGAAGTGAGCACTTGCTGGGTCACTTGCAGGTGAGACTTGACTTGATTTGGAGACTGACCCACTATTAGCCAATCGTCCAGATATGGAAAAATGGAAATCGTTTGCCTTCTTAGAAAGCCAACTACTACTGCCAGGCACTTTGTGAAAACCCTTGGGGCTGAGATTAGGCCAAAGGGCACTGCTCTGACCCGATAGTGGCCTGAGGGCAACTCGAACCTGAGGTACTTTCTGTGGGAGCACCTGATGGGAATGTGAAAGTAGGCATCTTTGAGGTCCAGGGAGGCTAGCCAGTTCCCTGACCTTAGAGAGGTAAGGATTATTCCAGGAGTTACCATCTTGAACTTTGGTTTTAAAAAAATGTTTGTTTAGATATCTTAGGTCTAGGATGGGTCGCCACTCCACTGTCTTTATAGGGGTCAGGAAGTACCTGGAGTACAGTCCTTTGCCCCAGTGTAGGGTAGGTACTCTCTCTATGGCTCTTAAGGCTAGAAGAGAAGAAACCTCTGCCTCTAGGGCAAGGGTTTCCGAGAGATTTGCAGGTGGAAAAGATCTGGCTCTCATCTTTGGAAATTTTCTGACGCTGACAACCAGTCTCTGGCTTACTACTTCTAGGACCCACTTGTCTGATGTAACAGACATCCAGTCCTGGACAAAGTAAGCCAGCCTGCCCCCTACTGGAATAGGAGAGTCAACCCGGGCAGGCCAATCAGGGTGTCTACTTGGCAGGGGCTTTAGGCTGAGGAGTGGATGCAGCCCTGCTCATCCCCCTTCTGCCTCTCCCTCTGAAGAACTCCCTCTGAGAAAAAGAAGAGGAGGCCTGTGCTTGGTAAAAAGGCCTTTGAAAAGGCCTGCCCCTGCCCCTAGACTGCTGCCTTTGAGGTGGTGCCTGCCTCTCCTTGGCCCGAGCACTCCTGTAAGTGATCCTGTACTCATACATTTTCTTCATGTAATTCTCTGTCTGCTCCCCCAGAGAATTACCCACTACAGGAAAATCCATGGCCTTAGAATTAGTGTCCTGAGAGAGGCTAGTACATCTGAGCCAAGCCATCCTTTGAAGAGCCACAGATGTAGCCATGACTCTTGATGACGCATCAGAGTCCACAGCAGCATGAAACTGAACCTTAGATGCCTCAATCCCATCAGCAGCCACCGCCTCCAGCTCCTTGGCTAGCTGGGAGGAGGCCTGTTTAGCCAGTGCCAGTACAGTGTCCCACCTGGACTTCTGGTACCTGGCTGTATAGGCCATGTAATTCGCCTGCCTGAGTCCCAAGGAAGATGCTATATACTGTTTCTTTGCCATGGCATCAATCTTCCTGGAGTCCTTGTCTGGGGGGGTGTGAAGCCAAGGGAATATTTGCCTTGTAACAGGCAGCAGCCTGCACTACCCCAACATGGCTGCATCGCTGGTATAAGAACTCCGTGTCTGAGCCTGAAAGTGTATACCTCTTGTCCATTCTTCTATCCACAGGAGGTATAGTGTTAGGAGATTTTAGGATTTTTTGTGTCGGTTTCCCGAAGGATTTGTGGAGGGGAATAGACAGTCTCCTGGACTCTGGGATGTCCATCATTTCTACATAATCAGGCTCCTCTTGATCTTCCACAGCCTCTTCCATATGAAGCTGGAGGGTTTCAGCCACCTTTCTGTAGAACATAAAGTGAGAAGGGGACTCGAAAAGCCTAGGAGGGGAAACACCTGAAAGTCTGTCTGGGGAGATGTCCGATTCCACAGGCACATCCAGACCCTCAATTTCACCATCATCATCCTCAAATTCCCCTTCCTCTTCAAATTCCGGTTCATAAAAATCTACGAGGGTATAATCTTGAACCGGGGGAACCAACCGAACTGAACCCCTGCCAGAAGAAACCGGATCAGCAGGAACCAAGCGGAACGATTCCACAATCTGAATCGCTCTGGCTATCTCTTCAGCGGTCAGAACATGAACCTCTGGATGCGAACCGGACGATTTGTCTTTGCATTTTCTATTTGTCAGAACCGATCCCTCTGAATCGGCTCTCCTTCTGCCCGAAGAAGTAACACCCTGGTCAGAGGGCTCTCCTTCTGGTTCGGTCGGAACCGAACCGGGCTGGCCATCCGGGTCAGCAGACTTCTCGGCCTCCTTTTCCCTCAGTCTACCTAATCTCTTCTCAAGAGTAGATTTGGGAAAGTTTACATATTTGGCAGTCTGAATCGAGGTGGTCAAACCCCAGACAATAAACACAGGTGGTGTGGGGATCAGCCTTAGCAAAGACCTCCACACACTCACTGCAGTGTTGAAACCCAGTGGGCCCGTTTTTTTTCTTGGGTTTCTCAGACATGGCCAACCTAACCAACTTACCCTTTTTATGGCAACATCCAGGCAAGACTCAGTTATCGGCTCCTAACCGTGTCACTGGTATTGGGAAAAAAAAAACATACTAAAATACATTTTTTTTTTTTTTATAGAACCGATAACCACACACTAAGTAAAAACACAAAACACAAAAGATTTCACTATCAAATGGCCAGTTCAGCCGAACCGAGCCGCACTTTTACAAGTTCCACACAGAAAAAACGAACAATTCCTATTTAGTACTCACGGCACCACAGACAGAGACTGAACAGACTATGCGGATAACTTTTTCGGTTTAAAAAGACGATGAAAACTGAAACTTTAACCGACTTTCGAACCAACCTGAAGGAGAAATCTCCGGAGCGACCGTTCAGTGAAGCGGAGTAAAGAATCTGACGGTTTGAGTTTGAAACACTCCAGACAAACGTCAACCAAGCTTGAGCTTAGCATTCTATGCTCTGCATAGAAAGTTAACTCTTTGTCCTCCGGGGCAGTTTAAAGGTTGGGGATCACTGCAATATGTCAGAATACAGCAAGACTTCATGTTGTTTGAAAGGAAGGACGCTGACCGCTCTAAGTTGAGTATGGTAGAGCGAATCAACAGTCTGAAGGGCACAACCAGACTCCTGGATGGTGGAGATTATGTCCTGAATGTCCCCACCAAAGAGGAAAGAGCCCTGAAAGAGGTGTCCAAGACGCTGAACTCCACATCCGACGCGAAACAGGATACCCAGAGCCACGAATGACACCGGAGGCAAACACCAGCAGCTGCTCCCCAGCTTGAGGTGTCCACAGCATCGTAGGTAGCCAGCAGAATATGGCTGCCAACAACGGAGTCCAACTTGAGGAAATAGCTGGGTGAGTTGTCTATACCGGGGTCCACAAGCAAAGCCTGCATTAGGTCTCTGGCTTGGTCCCAGAGGACATTCTGATATTGGACAATATTGGCCAAGTAATTAATGACCCAGATAGCCAAAGTAGTGGACGCAAAGACGCGTTTATCCAAGTGGTCTAGTTACTGAGACTCCCTGTCTGGGGAACAGCTCTAAGGTGCTTTGGGCTTGGCAATGGTCAAGGCTGCATTGGTGACCACTGAACTGCCTTAAGGTGCCTCCAGAAAAAAAGGGCTTACTAGCAAGAGGTGCGAGTCCAAACCACCCTGGTGACATCCTCATAGGAGTCAATCAGGAGTGGCGGCACCACCAACAGGAGGGCATCCTGCTGCCTCAGATAAAACAGCCAGACAGTGTCTCTCAGAGTCCTGTTCCTCCGTTTCCCAGCCCATAATGGACTAGATGTGGCATATGATGTCCATAAAAGACGGATCATCAGGAGGAGACTTGGGAATCACCCTGGAGGGTTCTTCACCCTCTGAAGACTCCCTTGGTGAGGAGGAAGACAGCGAAGAATTGTGTTCGTTTTGTCTGGGTCATTTCCAGTGGCGGGCACTTGTTCTGGCAACGACCAGAGATGACGACGTGTGGAAACCCAGAAGATCCCAACGTCCAGGGTTCACTGGTACCAGACCAGCCCAGGTCCTGGGGCGGCAGATCCCGGTTGGGATGTCAGGGAGACGCGGGAGCTGGGCCCTGAGGAGCGGGAGTCTCTCTCTGAATGAGGGACCACAACACAGAAAACAGGGTGTTGTGTCCACCGGAGCTGGGAAATTAGAGACCGGTGGGTACAGACAGGACAGCACCGGGTAAGGATGTGACGGCGGGGCCGGAGTACAGTACCCTGGCAAAGGCCAACCCAGCACCGGGGTGGTAGTCCGCAGCAGCGCAGGCTGCAGAAGCGGCAATGCTAGCGGTGGACGTGCAGGCTGGGTGGCGCCAGGACCAGTGGCTGCCCAACGGGTGTCAGCAGGAAGCACCTGAGAGAAGGATCTGCCGGCACTGGGAGAGCCAGCCGGGCGGGGCCTAGAAGGCAGAGGCGATGCTGGGCTAGAAGAAACAGTGGAAACCTGCTGGGGGCGCTGCCTAGAAGGACTGGTGTCGGGTCCTACAGAGAAAACTGATGTAGGTAGTGCCGTGGCGGCAACAGTGGAGAGACCGCTGCCCGAGACACCAACACCGGCCGAGCCTCCTGGCTGAGAGCCCATGGAAAAAATGGGCCTATGCATCAGAGGCTGGGAGGCAGGAGATGAAGTCCCCTGCCCCAAGGAGCCACTGCCGTAATGGCAATAAGGGCGGGCGGCAGCGCCACCAGCAGCCTGGTAGAGGAAAAGGCTGGCAGGGCAGAGGGAGCAACCCTCTCACGGGACAGCGACTGTGACACAGTCAAGTGTTTGTGAGGCAACCGCGAGCAGGAAGCAGACGAGTCCCAGTGCTCATGCTTTCCAGTGGATTTTTGAGAAGATGAAGAAAGCCTTGAAGGACTGTGCCAGCGAGGCAACAGCACTCCTGGCCTGCAGCTCCTTTTCCATCACGACCAGCTTCTGCTTAATAAGATGGCTCTCCAGTAGTGGCCTGGTTGAATTTCTGGCAAATCTGGCAGGCTTAACCGGCCCGGTGGCACAGAGTGTTCAGGCGTTGGACGGTCTGCCACGCTGGCGACTTGGGTTCGGGAATGAGCACGGGCCATCAGGGTTGGCAGAGAGGGAGAGGACCGAGCATCCGGAGGACAGCTCTCCTCTCCCGGGAGAGGGGGGGTTCCGACTCTGCACTTGACTGGCCTCTGGCAGAAGCCGGAGGCACAGCAAGATTACGAGCACACAGAGAGGGTTGGGAGTGAGGACGTCGGCAGAGACGCCTTGACATCGGGGCAAGACACTCCCTAAGAACAGGGAAAAAGACACCGGAGCGTGGAGAGGAAGAAGCGCCAAGTATGGACCCTAATGACTGCCTACCCCTGACCACTGAGTAGATCCGACGAAATATGAATTCTCGAGGTGTATGGGCTCAACTCCTCGCACTGCCTGGGGGTACAGCCACGCTCCATCGGGGTCTACCGGGGATCCAGGTAAGGCAGCAGTGGGGTAATACTCATGGCGTCTCCTGACCGAACGGGGCTCCAGTGTAGGAGGGAGAGAAAAAGTACAGTTACATAAGAACTTACCGTAACATTAGATCTTCGAGAGAGGCTTTTGCAGTAGATATTTTACATATAGGACTGACCCGCCAGGCGTCAGGACCTCACGAAAAGATTTCTAGCTAGCAGTCTCTGGCGGGGACCACCCCCACGTCAGTTGACAGACGTCATGAGACATTAGTATAAACACCCGCCTCCCTGTTCTTTCCCACCAAGGGCCGAAAAAGGCAAGACGAGAGAGAAGAGGATATTTCCCCTCATGGGAAAGGAGCCAATAAAGCTTAGGGTGAAGGAGGGCAGGAAGGCAATACCTACTGCAAGAGCCTCTCTTGAAGATCTACTGCTACGGTAAGTTCTTACGTAACTGTACCGAGAGGGCTCTTGCAGTAGGTATTTACATATAGGACTGAGGGCCAAGCAGTCTGGAACAAGCAAAAGCACTCTGTAGGAGGAAACCTGTGGTATGGAACCTCCGGCTGAACGGGTCTTATGAAAGAAGACCCTGAAGCACAGCCAACCCGATGCCTGCTCTACGGCGAGAGGCAATGTCAAAACTGTAGTGTTTCATAAAGGTATGGACTGAAGTCCAAGCTGCGGCTGCCCACATATCTGTCGCAGACACATTCTTGAAACAAGCCACAGAGGCAGCTACTCCTCTGGTGAAGTGACCTCTGACTTGACCCAGCAGGGTCTTCTTGTACTTGCCATAACAGAAAGTGATACTATGAGCCAACCATTTAGATAGGCATTGCTTGGAAACAGCATTGCCTTCTCTTTTGTGAGCAAGAGAGAAAAAGCTGATCAGATTTTCTGAGATCCTTAGTCCGAGTGGTGTAGTAGCTCAGTATTCTGTGAACACCCAAAGTATGCACTAGGTACTCCCCTTGACTGGACTGTTGCATAAAGAATACGGGTAGCTCAATGGATTGATTCAGTGCAGATTCAGCCACCACCTTAGGGAGAAACTTAGGGTTGGTGCGCAGTGTTCCTTATGAAAAATCAAATACGGGATTTTACACATCAAGGCCTGAAGCTCAGAAATTCACCGAGCTGAAGTAATGGCCACTAGGAAGAGTGTCTTTCAAGAGAGGAACATTAAATTTGCTGAGGCTGCCGGCTCAAAGGGAGGCAGAGTAAGCTTCTGAAGAATAAAATTCAAGTCCCAAGGAGGAGCAGGAATGCAGATGGAGGAGGGGGTCTCAAATGGAGGACCCCTCTGAGGAATGTCTTGGAGACTTCCAACTGAGCAAAAGTCCCATCTCCAAAGGGGACATGGTAGGCTGAAATCGCTGCCATGTGGACCTTTAAAGAGGAATGGCTGAGACCCAGATCGAAGAGAGGACGCATGTAGTCCAGTACTCAGTTAGCCAGGCAAGAGAAAGGTTCGAAGTCCTTTGACGTGGCCCATACAGAAAACCGTTTCCACTTCATGGCGTAGGTGAAGCTGGGGGAAGGCTTTCTGGCCTCTACCAATATGTCTGCTCTGCGTGGGGAAACCCCGAAGCGAGCTTTAGCTACGTCTGCAGGAGCCACACATGCAAATGAAGGGATTTGAGACCTGGATGAACAAGGTTCCCCTGATCCTGGTTTAACAAGTGTTGCGACAGAGGAAGCGGAAGTTCTTCCGAAAACTGTTGCAGAAGAGAGAACCAAACTTGCCTGGGCCAGAATGGAGCGATGAGGATCATTCGTGCCCCCTCTGATCTGATCTTGTTCAGGACCCTCGGAATTAAGGGAATAGGAGGGAAGACATAGAAGAATCCGTCACTTCAACTGAAAGAGAGCGTCCCAACAAAAAATGCCTCACCCTGGAGCAAGCGAGAAGCTGGGAAGTTTTGCGTTTTGAGGAGACGGGAACAGGTCTACCTGAAGGGTTCCCCATTGCAGAAAAATGTCATCTACGACCTCTTGATCCAGTTCCCATTCGTGGGCCCTGGCTGAGGACTGACTGAGGTGGTCTGCCACTGTGTTGTGCTGGGTAGCCCAGACCCACACACTCACTGCTTCTCTACATAGAGGGTAGGAATGTGTTCCTCCCTGCTTGTTGAGATACCAGACTACACACGTTGTCTTGTCTGTATGAGGAGATGACCGGGAAGAAATAATTACTCACCTAGTAATGTTGTTTCTTCTAATGGAGTCTTGCTGTATTCTGACATATGAAGTTAGGTCCTGCCTTTCAACTGCCCCGGAGAACAAAGAGTTAAACTTTCCATGGCCAGCATGGAATGCTCACCACGAGCTCGGTTGAAACCCCTGTCTGCTGCTGTTTAAACTGCAACCGTCAGATCTTTACGAGCAAAGACTCACTAGATGTTCTGTGTGGAAACTGTAAAATTCTTACTAGCCAAAATCTATATAAAAGGTTTTTTGGTTTCAAAAAGACTCAAGTCAGGAAACCCAAAAACGAAACATGTCCAAAACACAACCCCTCACCCAAACCAAAAAAGGGTGAAAAAAGGACACCCCTAAGGTGTCAACATTGCTCCTGCCCACCCACATCCCAAAATCTAGGTTCTGAGGAGGAGGGGTCAGAATACAACAGACTCCATTAGAAAAAACATTACTAAGGTGAGTAATTTTTCTTTCAAACAACATGAAGTCTTGCTGTATTCTGGACATATGCAGACTACCAAGCAGTACCTCCACGGAGGAGGGACAGAACCTACTTTGGAAACAGGATCTGAAGTACTGCTGTGCCAAACTGAGCATCACTCCGAGCCTGGCTATCCAGAGAGTAATGCTTGGTGAAAGTATGGACTGTTTTCCAGGTGGCTGCTTGACAAATTTCTAAGAGAGGAATATCCATGGCAGCAGCCAGGGAAGCAGCTGTACCTCTAGAGGAATGAGCCCTCAGGCCCAAGGGTGGAGTTCTACCCAGTTTTTCATAGCACAACCGTATACAAGAAACAATCCACCTGGCCACAGATCTCTAAGTGGCAGGTTTGCCCTTACCAACTTCTCCATACGTAAGGAACAACTGGAGGGATTCAAACCTGTGACCCTTGGCAAGCTCTATGTAGTAGCTAAGGGCTCTTAACATCCAAGCTGTGTATCCTCCTCTCTCCCGAGGAGGAATGGTCAGTGAAGAAAACAGAGAGATACACAGACTGGTTGAGGTGGAAATCTTAAACCACTTCAGGTAAGAACTTTCTGTTAGTTCTAAGGACCACTTTATCTCTATGGAAAGAGATGAAATCAGATTCCACTGACAGGGCTTGCAATTCACTGATACGCCTGGCAGAAGTAATGGCTACCAAAAACACAGTTTTCCAAGTCAAGTACTTAAGCTCTGCTGAGGACAAAGGCTCAAAGGGAGGTTGCATACGCTGAGCAATGCAAACATTAAGGTCCCAAGCAGGAGCAGGATCCCTAAAAGCGGGATTGGTGTGAAGCAATCCCTTGAAAAGCTTACAAAATACAGAATGGGATGATCGAGAAGAAGGCTTGCCTACTGACCAGAAAGCAGAAACAGCTGCCAAGTGTACTTTAAGGGTAGCTGGTCTGAGGCCTAGGCCACTGAGATGGACCATATAGTCCAGAACCGTAGGCAATTCAGCAGAGTCTGGAAAAATATTCTTCTTAGAACACCAAATGCTGAATCTTTTCCATTTGGAGTTGTAAGTCTTCCTGGTGGAAGGCTTTCGAGAAGCCTTAAGGATATCCAGAACCCTTCGGGAAAGATGCAGATCTGCAAACTAACTCTTCAAGAGCCATGCCTTGAGATTGAGACTGAAGATTGGGGTATCAAATCCTCCCCTGAGAGGATGTCAACATGTTGTAATTCCTGGGAAGAGACAGGGGAAGGTGGACTGCTAGGGACAGCAACAGGGCGTACCAGGGCTGTCTGGCCCAGTCTGGAGCAATCAGAATCACTTTGCATGGTTGTGACCTTATCTTGACTAACACTTTGAACAGGAGGTGGGGAAGCATACAGAAATTTCCCTTCCCAGTTCAGAATCAGATCATTTAGTGGGGCTGAGTCCAAGACTGGGGATCTGCAACAAAAGAGAGGAAGTCGGTGATTGTCTGGGGCTGCAAAAAGATCCATCTCTGGTGTGCCCCATCTCGAGAAAATCACTTTCAAAACTAGAGGATCTAGGGCCCATTCATGATGGCCCTGGGACAGTCTGCTAAGTGCATCTGCTAGGACATTGTCCTTCCCTGGGAGGTGAACTGCTATCAGAGAGGTTTGCAGGGAATAGGCCAGGGACCACAACTTCATTGCTTCTGTGCACAAGGCCGTAGACAGAGTGCCTCCTTGCTTGTTGATGTACCACATGGTGGTGGTGGTGTCTGTTCTGACCTGAACCACCTTGTTCTGTACAGATCTGGAAAAAGCTTGCAGTGCCAGAAACACTGCTCTGAGTTCCATGAGACTGATGTGAAGCAGAGATTCCTGAGGTGACCATAGTCCTTGGGTGGTAAGATCCCCCAAATGGGCTCCCCAGCCCAGCAGGGAAGCATCTGTGGTGAGTATCACTGAATGAGACTGAGTGACAAATGAAACTCCTTGTCTCAAATTGTCCTGATCCTGCCACCACTGCAAAGCTTGGATTAGGGTTCGAGTCACTGGGATTAGTTTGGTAAGGGAATCCTATCTTTGGGACCAAAAGGCTCTTGAGTGTAACTGAATGTCCCTCATCTGGAATCTTGCCCCTTGGACCACTGCTGTGGAAGCTGCCATGTGGCCCAGAAGCTGAAGGAAATGCCTTGCTGGTCGAGACACCTGAAGGGTGAATGAAGAGGCCAGTTCCATATGGTTCCTTGCCTTTTCCAGGGGAAGGAAGGCTCTTGCCTTTACTGTATCCAGTTCTGCACCTATGAAGGTGAGGCGCTGTACTGGTTCGAGAACTGACTTCGGAAGGTTGAGAAGGAATCCTAAGGAAGTGAGCACTTGCTGGGTCACTTGCAGATGTGACTTGACTTGGTCTGGAGACTGACCTACTATGAGCCAGTCGTCCAAGTATGGGAAGATGGAGATCTTTTTTCTTCTTAGAAAAGCAACAACTACTGCCAGGCACTTTGTGAAAACCCTTGGGGCTGATGTTAGGCCAAAGGGTATTGCTCTGAACTGATAGTGGCCTGAGTGCAACTCGAACCTGAAGTACTTTCTGTGGGAGCACCTGATGGGAATATGAAAGTAGGCAACTTTGAGGTCCAGGGAGGCTAGCCAGTCCCCTGGCCTTAGAGAGGGAAGGATAATTCACAGAGTTACCATTTTGAACTTTGCCTTTAAAAGGTGTTTTTTTTTTTTTTTAGATATCAGAGGTCCAGGATGGGCCGCCATTCTCCTGTCTTTTTGGGGTTTAGGAAGTACCTGGAGTACAATCCTTTGCCTTTGTAGGTGGGAACCCTCTCTATAGGTCTGAGAGCTAGGAGAGAAGAAACCTCTGCCTCTACGGCAAGAGTCTCAGAGATTTGCAGGTGAAAAGGATCTTGTTCTCATCTAGGGAAATTTTTTGAAGCCGAGAACCAATCCCTGGCTTACTACTTCCAGGACCCGCTTGTCTGATGTAAGAGACTTCCAGACCTGGACAAAGTAAGCCAGCCTGCCCTCTACTGGTATGGGAGAATCAGCCCGGGTAGACCCATCAGGGTGTCTGCTTGGCAGGGGCTTTAGGCTGAGGGGTGGATGTAGGCCTGCTCATCCCCCTTCTGCCTCTCCCTCTAAAGAACCCCCTCTGTGAAAAGGAAGAAGAGGAGGCCTCAGCTTGGTAAAAGGCCTTTGGAAAGGCCTGCCCCTGCCCCTGGACTGCTGCCTTTGAGGAGTTGCTTGCCTTTCTTTGGCCTGAGCACTCCTGTAAGTGGTCCTGTACTCATCCATCTTTTCATGTAGTTCTGTCTGCTCCCCAAACAGAGAATAACCAATTACGGAAAATCCATGGCCTAGCGTTGGGTATCCTGTGAGAGCTAGTACATCTGAGCCAAGCCATCCTCCGAAGAGCCACAGATGTAGCCATGACTCTTGATGAAACATCATTGCAGTCCACAGCAGCATGAAACTGTACTTTCGATGCCTCAATCCCATCTGCAGCCACCTGCTCCAGCTCCTTGACAAGCTGGTCAGGGGCCTGTTTAGCCAGAGCCAGCACAGTGTCCCACCTGGACTTCTGGTATCTAGCTGTATAGGCCACATAGTTAGCCTGCTTAAGTCCCAAAGATGCTGCCATGTATTGTTTCTTTACCATGGCATCAATCTTCCTGGAGTCTTTGTCTGAGGGGTGTGATGCCAAGGGAATATTTGCCTTACCACAGGCAGCAGCCTGCACGACCCCAACCTGGCCGCATTGCTGGAAATGGAACTCTGTGTCTGAGCCTGAGAGAGTGTACCTCTTGTCCATTCGTCTGTCCACAGGAGGTACAGAATTAGGAGACTTAAGAATTTTATGTATCTGTTTCCCAAAGGATTTGTGGAGGGGAATAGACAGTCTCCTGGACTCTGGGATGTCCACCATCTCAACATAATCAGGCTCTTCCTGATCCTCTACTGCTTCCTCCACAGGAAGCTGGAGGGTCTCAGCCACTTTTTTGTAAAACATATAGTGAGAAGGGGACTCAGAAAGCCTAGGAGGAGAAACACCTGAAGGTCTGTCTGGGAAGATGTCCGGATCAATAGGCACATCCAGACTTTCATAATCACCATAATCATCCTCATACTCTCCCTCTTCCTCCTCCAGTTCATAAAATTCTTCCAATGTATAATCCGGAACTGGGGGAACCGACCGAACCGAGCCCCTGCCAGATGGTGCCGGTTCGGTCGGAACTGAACTAAGCGACTGCACAATCCTTATCGCCTTGGCTATCTCATCGGCGGTCGGAGTATGAATTTCTGGGTCGAACCGGACTATTTATCTTTCTTTTTCTTTTCACGGAACCGACTCCTCAGAATCAGCTCTCCTTTTCTGAAGAAGTATCGCCCTGGTCAGAGGGCACTCCTCCTGGGTCGGTCGCAACCGAACGGGCTGGCCATCGGTCAGCGGACTCTAGGCCTCCTTTCCTCAGTCTACCTAATCTCTTTCCAGGGTAGATTTGGGAATTCTTGCAAATCTGGCAGTCTGAAATCGAGGTGGTCAAACCCCAAACAACAACATAGGTGGTGGGGATCAGCCTTGGCAAAGACTTCCCCACACACTGCAGTGTTGAAACCCAGTGGCCCGGATTTTCTTGGGTTTCTCACACATGGCCAATCCCTATCCAGAAAGTACCCTTTTTTCGCAATCCGCCAGGCAAGACTCTCCTATCGTGTTCCTGACCGTATTTACTGGTTCGGAAAAACGAATTAAATCCGCTTTTTTAGAACCAGTACGACCGTTACCACACTCTAAATTAAGCACAAGCTTTTTTTTTACCTCAAACTGATCAGTTCAGCCAAACTGATCCACAATTTTCAAGTTCCACACAGAAACAACAAAAAACCTATCTAGTACTCACGGTACCACAGACAGAGACTTGAACAGACTAAGCAGTAACAGCACTTCAGTAGAAACCGACACCGAAAACCGACACTTCAACAGACTTTTTGAACCGAGCAGCAGGAGGAATCTCTGGAGCGACTGTTCAGTGAGGCGGAGTAAAGAATCTGATGGTTGCAGTTTAAACAGCAGCAGCCAGGGGCTTCAACCGAGCTTGTGGTGAACATTCCATGCTGGCCATGGAAAGTTTAACTCTTTGTTCTCCGGGGCAGTTGAAAGACAGGACCTAACTTCATATGTCAGAATACAGCAAGACTTCATGTTGTTTGAAGGATGGGCATAAAGGACTGCTCTGAGTTAGAGCACATTTATGTGCAGATTTTGTTCTAACCGGGACCAGTTGCCCTGAGTCCTGTAAGACCCAAGATGGGCTCCCCAGGCCTCTCATTAAGCATCTGTCGTCAACATCTGGGAGGGGGGGGGGTTCGATGTTGAAGTGAACTCCCCAGCAAAGGTTCTCTTGTACCATCCACCATTGCAAATCCCTGATCATGGGATCGGAAATTAGTACCTTTTGGTCTAGGTCGTCCAGTGTTTGGTCCCATTGAGACCGAAGTGTCCACTGAGAAATCCTCATGTGGAGCCGAACGCGTGGGACTGTCGGAATGGCAGCCGCCATTAGCCCACAGAGGACTGACCTGGCTCCGACCCTTCTGTGACTGAACAGGAGGCGTGCTCAAGTCTTAAGGGTGTCCGCCCTGTCCTGAGGCGGAAAGTCTTTGCCAATGGTCGTGTCTAGAATCGTCCCTATGAATTGGGAGGCACTGACAAGGGATTAAATGGGACTTTGCCTGGCTGATGGTAATACCCAAGCTGGTGAAAACCTGTTGGGTAAGGGACAGAGAGTGTAGGAGTTCCTCCCTGGACAGGGCCACTAGGAGCCAATCGTCCAGGTACGGGAATATCTGAACTCCCTGGGTACGCAGGTGGGCCACCACCAGAACCAGGCATTTGGTAAATACTTGGGTGGCCGAGGAAAGACCAAATGGGAGGGCCTTGAATTGGTAGCTGTCCCCCTGAACGCAAAATCGAAGGAATTTGCGGTGGGAAGGGCATATGGGCATATGTAGGTAAGCATCCTGCATGTCCAAAGCGCACAGCTACAATCCCAGCTGAAGAAGAGGCAAAAGGCCCTGCAGTGAAAACATTCTGAAGCGTTTGTACTCCACGAATATGTTCAGGGAATGGAGGTCTAAAACAGGCCTCACGTTTCCAGTCTTCTTTGGAACTAGAAAGATACAGCAATAGTAACCTGTCCCCCAAAGGTGGTTGGGAACTGGTTCTATCGCCGCCTTCGAGAGAGGGGAGGTAATTTCTTCTAGGACCAGAGGAAGATGTTCCGGGGAGTAAGAAGACTTTGGGGGGTGGTCTTCAGGGTGGTTTCTGTAGAAACTCTATTGAGTGTCCTGCTGCAATCAACTGCAGCACCCAAGCATCCGACGTTATCCTCTCCCAACCCAGTAGATGGAAGGAGAATCTCCCTCCTACCAGTTCCTCTGGGACCTCCAGAGGCAGTGGGAAAGGCGAGGAGTCGGGAGGTCTGGGGCAGCCCAGCAGCCAAGACTCCCACGGCTTTTTTGGTAGGGAAAGTCTTGGTTGCTGGAGGGGCCCCCCAAGCCCTGTAGTTTTGGTTTTTGTCTGTTGCATCTACGAAAAGGATGCCGCCGCTGCCCCCAATGGGATCTGTACAAAGAGTCTACGGACTTGAGTGCAATGCCCTTCTCTTGCAGGTTGGTAATGATGTTCTTGACATCACCGCCGAACAGCACCAAACCCCTAAAGGGGAGCATCCTGAATAGCGGATTGCACTTCAGGGACCAAACCTGATACACGGAGCCAGGCATGACATCGAAGGCATACGGCGAAAGCAGAGCTCCATCCAGCTACGTCCACTGCGTACTAAGTGGCACAAAGCATGTGCCGACTGGCCGAATGAGCAGAACAGACAAGATTCACCACTTCCTGTTTTATTTGGGACTCAGAAAGGGAGTCTCACTTTGATTCCACCTGACTAAGGATGGTCTTCTGGTAATCCCCCATATGTGCTACATAATTCAGGGCCCTAATACCCAAGCTAAAAGATGCGTAGATCATCTTCCCATATTGGTCCAGAAGCCAAGACTCCTTGTCAGGCGGAGACCAGTTGAGATGTTTAGGATTAGCGGAGCGGCCATGAGCAGTGCTAATCACGACACAGTCCGCTTTGGGGTGTAGGTTCAAGAAATCTACTCCCTCGGGAGCCTGATACAGCCGATCTGCCTTCCTCGGAAGGGGGGGGCCAACGCGGAAGTTTGTTTCCAAATAGTGGAAACAAGATCCGCGTGAGGCTCTATCCAGGGTGAAATCAATGTAGGAGTGGTCTCGGGCAGATCCAAGTGGGTAGCGAGCTTTTTACGCTGTGGATCTGGCTCCTGAGATTGCCACTGATGAACTTCCTGGATCTTTCTCAGTAGCTCCAGAAAAGAAGGATCCTGCGGAGGAGACTTTGAAGGGGTCCTTGGCCTAGGTCAGTCTGGAGTATGAGGCTCGTCATCCGGGTCAGAGCATCCTCTGAGTCAGAGGTCTCTGATGAAGAAGAGGAAGACCTCCTCTAGTGGGGAGGGACGGTCCCTTTGGGAAGCTCTCTGAACATGTATCCCCCACGGCCCGAGGGTTCACCTCTTGTGTCGGGTAATGGGGAGGAGTCTTCCGTCTCTGGACAGGGGAACCTGGAAGGGTCCGCGTCAGTGAGACAACTCTCTACCTCTCTGGTGAATTGAGCCTTGGCCTCAGCACACCAGGAGGCTAGAGTCTCCTTCAAATTCGCCGGCGGTTGGGATGTGGGCGGTGGAGGAGATTGGGGGATTACAGATACTGAGGATATCTGTACACTGAATATCCATAACCCGACGGTGGGAAGCCCGGCATCGGGTATTGAGGTGATGGGTACTACTGCATTGGGTACTGTGGCATCAGATACTGTGGCGCCGGTTAAGACGGGACCGGCTATTGAGGTGTCAGATACCCGGGGGCCAGGGGCTCTGGTGGAGCAGAGGGACCTGGCAGAGGCCCAAATGGTGGGCCAGGCAAAGGAAAGGCTGGCCCCGCGGGCATCGGGCCCAGTGTGGGATCACCGTCCGGTAGGGGGACGTCGGCCGGCATCTGAGGATCCGGCGTCAGGGTGTCTGGTCCGGAAGGAGGGGACCCCGACGGCAGCGTGTCCAAGTCCTCCGTGACGACCGGGGATCAGTAGAGGAGACGCAGGGACCTCAGAGGGCAACACCAAGCGTTGTGGGGAGCCTGGGGTGTCAGACTGGTCGAGGGGGTCCGATGCAGGCTCCTTGGCCAGGCAGGCATCGGAGGAGCAGACGTCTGGCTTATCAGCCGGATCCGGGCCGGCGTCGGAGCCGACATTCGACCTATCAGATCCCTTGCTCGATAAAGGCCGCACGGGAGATGCGGCCTTATTGAAGCGAAAAGAGCAGCTGTGTGCCCCGAAGAGGAAGGGCTTACCAGCCTGTCCAGGTGGACATCGGTGAGCACCGCGTCTCGACTTAGCGGACTCACGAACCTGGGCTGCGTGACAGCTGCCTTTCCAGAAGCAGAGGCCTCCTTAACCCCAGAGGTACCCGAGGGGCCCAAGTGCAAGCCCGACAGGAGGGGAGACACCTTCTTGGACACCGCCAAGACGGTCGCTGTAGAGCAGTCCCTCAGAGGGGACGTTACCTTCAGAACCGCGACTCCAGCCGGAGTCACGGAGGCCGTGGAAGTCTAATCCCGCTCCAGGTGCTTCTTTTTATGGCCTTCGGGGAAGTGGATGCCTGCCTCAACTTTGTTAACTCCTTCTCCATGGATGCATTTTTTTCTTTAATGTATGGGCCTCCAGGGACGGCTGCCTCCTTTTTCGGGTAGCCAAATTAAATTTCTGGCACTTCTCCACAGGGTAATCCAGGCCTAGGCAGAAGAGACACAGGGAATGGCCATCCTTATGTGGCAGCTGGGCACCGCATGAATCGCGCTTGTGTTTATACGATTCGGAAGGAGTCTGTGACGACATACACAGCGTATAGAGAGAAAATATAGATATAGAAAAAAACGGTCCAAAAGTTCAAAAACTGAGCAGACTAATGACTGACAAGCGTTGAACTCTACCGCAAAGAACTTTCACAAGTCGATGGCGGGAAAGAACTGGAAGGTGGGTGTGGGGGACCGCCCCTTTATACTGATGTTGCATGATGTTGGTCACCTGATGTGGGGTGGTTCCCGCCAGAGTCTGCTAGCTAGAAATTTTTCCGTGGGGTCCTGACGCCTGGAGGGTTAGTCCTATATGTCAACACCTACTGCAAGAGCCCTCTCTAAGTAAGATACTACAATTTCAAAATAAAGAAAAATCTGCCAGGCTTTGGTGTAGTGGCTGGGGCTTAGGCAAAGGATGCAAGTAGAATGGACGTCTTTTTCAGGAATTTGTTTGCCACAGGCACACTTTGTGGAGCAGTCAGAAGACGAGCCTGGTGGAGAAGACAATCTCGACAACTGAAATACTGAAAATTCGATGTTAACTACTTAAAAGAAAGGAAAATAAAAAAATGCAGCAAGTGCAAATATTGGCAGTCGACTGTAGCTGCAGCATCTGCTAAGGTCCGCCGTGCACGGTTCAATGGCCGGAAAAGAACTCAGGAGGGTGTGGGGGACCAACCACCTTTATAGGATAGGCGGACTTCAGAGGTGGACATCAGCAGTGGGCGGTCCCCCGTGGTAGACTGCTAGCCAGAAAGTTTTCCTTGTGGTGCTGGCCCCTTAGTTCTACCAGTGTTGGCCTGCTGCAAGAACATACAGATCCCAATTAAGTAAATCACAATAAAAGTAAAATCTGTAATCAACTTACTTGTCTGAAATATTTTGATTTACCTGGTTGTTCCTGCAACACCTCTCCGCCATTACCGCAACTACTGCTCCCAGTGCACCCCCCGATGACACGACAGCAAGCTAAGCCACAGGGGACACTACATGCCTATAATCACAAAGTAAATGTTAAACTCATATGTATTCTCATGCTTGTACTGCCGGTACCAATCAGCAGAGGATAGCACTTTCCTCGGCCAAACAGCATAGGCAGCACGAGCACAATAATGCGCTGTAGAAGAGTTTGACATTATGGGATTACAGGCATGTAGGTGTCACCGTGACTTAGCCAATCGTGTGTGTCAGGGGGCTGGCTGCAGGGGGTGGTGGGGCACTGGGAACAGCAGCAGCTGGTAATGGCCGGCGAAGGGCCACAGATAAAGTATTTCAGACAAATAAGTTGATGAAAAATTTAACTTTTATTGTGATTTTTCCTAAGTGGGACCCATAGATCTTGCAGCTTTTCTCCTAGGGAACTGAGAGTTCCATATTTAAACTTTTGTTTGTTTAAAATGAAAAGCTTTACAGACAAAAAGGTGCCTTAATGTGTGTGTTCACATGGGGGCAAACTTCAGTGTGTGGGGGTGGAGGGGGTAGGGAGCTGGAACAGTATCCATTAAATACAAATCAAGACATTAGCCATTAAGTCAGTACTTCAGTATAAAGGGTCTTCATTAGAGGTCACCAATTAATGATTTTGTGAGCGTGGACTGATCGGTCCGATTACATACAAGATTTAATGCCAAAGCATACTGTCAAAATATCCCCAAATAGTCGACATTTATTTGATTTAACTTCTACACAAGATATTAGTTATACGGTATGTTAAGTCATTTCAATACCAACAGCTTAATCTGGTTCAAGGTCAGTTGGCATTCATCTGTATCCCCCTCCCCCGGGTCGTGCCTGAAAATAGGCAGGATTTGTCTAGTGCACTTACCCGGTCAACAAAAACTAAATAAATAAATAAATAAAAAATTCAAGTATTCAATTAGGAGCCCTGTTGATCCTCCAAACATACTTACCCATAGCCAAGATATGATTATATATGAGCTTTCTTTTCTGCTGCTGCTTGTATTCTCCAATACTAACATGATGTTATAAAAAAGAAAGCTAAACAAACAGCAAGTTAAAAACCATCTTAGAATGACTGCCTTTTTTTTGACTCTCCTACCCACCCCACTTGTATTAGAGTGGCTGCAGTTCATTTCCTTCAACCAGGAATGTAGCTGCCTACATAACTTTCGTCAATGGCACTGTGTGATCAGCTGGAACAGGGAGCATAACTGTTGCGAGGCCCACACTCTCCTTCCCAGGAACCGAGCACTTTACCTCTACAACTCACATGGAACAAGGCTGGATGCCTGAATCCACTTGCAAACCTGGGACTCACAGAGCACTGCCACCATACCACTGTGCTGGTAGACTGCAGGCTTCGTCACACTGCTGTGCTAAAGCACTTAAAAAAATGGCATTAAGGGATCACCTCTTTAGGCAAGAAGCCAATTCTCAAGCAGACCTTTATACCACAGCAGTCTGTGGTGGTCTTGTCATGTAGACAACAGGCCACAACAAAGTCTTTCTCTTAGGGTCTGCAACACTTAAAGGCTAGTGCATCATCCACTAACAAGGGAAAGGCTTTGTTTTTATACATCTTTCATACACACTGTATTCCAAGTCACCCAAGTCCTCGTTTTCATTTCCGATACTCAAGACAGCTCAGCAAAGTTAGCAAATTTTACCTCTGTGGAAACTAAGCAGGAAGAGGTACAACAATTTTACCTCTTTTGAATTTAAATAAGAGGTACAATTTTTGCTCACCAATTTTGCTTGTTGTGCGTTCACTGGATCAGCATATTGCAGTAATGCCTGAAACTGATTGTTCTTAGTAAATGTGATAATTTTCAGTACAGCTCCAAATTTTGAAAATATCTGCCAAAAAAGACAAGTAATTTAAAAATATTATTCAATCGGTTCTCTTCTTGAGGCGTGGAAAGCAGTTCTAGTTGCAAGTTGTAAAAGTTCAAGTACCTGATGAAGAACATCAAGGGTCACTGGGTAATACATATTGTCAATAATGATTCTGAGTACTGGACTCTGGGCTGGTGTTAGCGCACTCTCACTCACTGCTGTTCCACCGAGAGGGGTGCTGGCTGCCTGGACAGCTGTTACAGCCTGCAAAACAGCTTGTGCACGCTGAAAAGAAAGTACAATACTTTAAGAAAGTAAATCTATGTCAATTCCTCTTACAGGGTACCCAGTGATTCCACTGGCAAACAGAAATCTATACAGTCTAACCTTAATGAGGAACAGTCAGCAACAAGAGTCTCACACCCAAGTGTGGGTCTGGTCCCCATTTGCACTTTGTGTGCAAAAACTTTTAAACATAGACTGATTTTTTTATTTATTTATTTATTTTTTTAACTGTTTACTGCAGTATAGTAGATTGTAACAGGCTGAGTTTTCACATTTCCAAGCTGACATTACATGTAACCAGAAATCCAAGAATATTGACAGCAGAGGAGGGCTGTAGCACTGGGAGATTCTATAACCTGCAGTGCATGTTAGAGCTGTTATAAGCTCAGAGCAGATGTCTGCTGGTCCTGCTGTTCTCACAGGACTAAGTATCAACCTCTGCAACTGCATGTAGCCCCGTGAAGACAGCGGGACCAGCAAACATAAGATCAGAGCTTATAAAAACCAGCATGCACTGCAGGCTACTGAATCTCCCACTGCTGCAGCCCTCCTCCGATGTCAGCTGCAAGGGATTTGGGGATTTCGCGTTTCAGGAAATGTCACCTTGGAACTCAGAAAAATCAGCCTGATACTATCTACCATACTGCAGTAAATGGTACATAGTGAAAAAAAATGTTTTGCACACACATTGCAAATTGGGACTAGCCCCACACTTGGGTGTGAGGCTCTCAGTGCTGACTATTCCCCTTTAAAAGTCTGTACTGCCATCATATCCAGAGTGTCTGCTGGTGGACGGTTCCCCAAGTTCACAACCTTCTAGGAGAAATAAGTACCTCCTAATGTTACCACTGAGATTGAGCGTGTGCTCATATTATGCTGCAAGACACTAGACAAAACATTTCTAACTGTTAGATCTTGTCAGTACCATCAAGTATCAGAAAGACAGATCATGTGCACTCAGCCTCCTTTTTCTAGGGTGAACGTATTAAGGGCCTCCAGCCTCTCCACACAGTTTTTGTCCCCCCATACCACACATTTTGGTGGGCCTTTGTTGCCACAATTTTGAATGTCTTGCACCTTTTTGTATTAAAGCAGCAGTATGTCAGTAAATACAGGTTACTCACCTGTAACAGGAGTTCTAGGAATGGTATATGTTGTTCATCCACACTTATTGGCAGGTTCCTTGCCGCTTTAAATCTTGCCGGAAGGTCTTCAAGCTGGCTCCTCCCACCCACCCGGGTGGTAAAACTCTCGGCTCCACCCCATGACACCAGATCTGCCCGCTGAAGCTCAGGGTTGTGCGTCAAGCCGAGGTCGAGAGTCAGTAGGATGAACAACAATATACCATTCCTAGAACTCCTGTTACAGGTGAGTAACCCTGTATTTCTAGGGACATGGATATGTTGTTCATCCACACTTATTGGCAGACTCCTAGCAGTTCTCCGGGAGGAGGAGGCAAGGCGACACCCCCACTTAGGAATAAAGACTGGAGAACCGAGGCCCCAAAACCAGCATCCGGCGTGACTCAAGGTCGATGTGGTAATGGGTACTAAAGGTGTGTGCTGACTTCCAGGTAGCAGCCCTGCAGATTTCCTGGATAGGGACGTCCCTGGAAGCAGCCACCGATGCAGCAGTATGACGGGTAGAATGAGCTCTTATCCCTCTGGGAGGCTCCATGCCCGCCAACTTATAGCAGAGATCTATGCAGAGGTGACCCACCAAGCTTATCGTCCACTTGGCTGCAGGTCTGCCAGATGCGGCTTCAGCGTAGGTGACAAACAGCTGGCGAACCTCTCCCCGAATTTCAGCTATGCGCTCCTTATAATAAGCGAGCGCCCAGGATCCAAAGTATGGAGCCTGTATTCGCCTCCCGAGGTGTAACTGGGGAGAACACCAGCAGAGTCAACACCTGGTTAAGGTGAAACTCCGACACCACCTTCGGAAGGAATTTCGGTGGGGCACAGGACAACCTTGTCCCTGTGGAAGACCAGGTAAGGAGACTCCAATGCAGAGCGCCTGGAGTTCTCCCATCCTTCTGGCTGAATGATAGCCACCAAGAAGGCGGTCTTCCACGACAGGTGAGAGAGATCACACCTGTGCACTGGTTCGAATGGCTTGCCCATGAGCTTTGCCAGTACCAGCAGTAAATCCGGAGGTGGAGGTTCTCGCATCGGAGGAAATGTGATCAGGCCTTGAAAAGCGCCAGACCACTTCTCCTGCGCCTACCGACTGCTCCCGGCCCGCCCTAAGCAGAGATGGCTGCCAGTTGCACCTTTAGGGTCGCCGACCTAAGCCCTTGACTAGAAAGGGACCATAAATAGTCCAAAATGCTTGCCACAGAACAGGAGGAAGGGTCCAAGCCCTTGTTCTGACACCAAATGGAAAATCTCTTCCATTTGAAGGCGAGCATTTTCTGGTCGACTCCTTACGGGACGCCTCAACAACATTGAGGACCTCGTCGGAAAGACGCAAGGCCTGGAACTCTAGCCGCTCAGGAACCAGGCCGTCAGGTGCAGGGATTGAAGGTCCGGATGGAACACCTTCCCCTGACTGACTGAGAGCAGGTCTGGGCGAGCTGGAAGCTGCCTCGGGAGCCTGGAGCTGAGGCTGAGGAGATCTGGGTACCAGAACTGGCGGGGCCAGTCTGGGGCTATCAGAATCACCTGCGCCTTGTCCCTCCTTGCCTTGAGAAGCACCTTGTGAACCAAAGGAAATGGTGGAAAGGCGTAAAAGAGGCCCGGCGTCCAGGGCCTCGAGAAGGCATCCCCCTGCAGCGAGCCCTGCTGAGGGGGGCGGGCATGAAACAGCCTCAGCTTGGCGTTCTCCCTGAGGCAAACAGGTCCACCTGAGGTATGCCCCAGTGGGAGAACAGATCTTGTACTACCTCCGCAGGAGAGACCACTGTGAGATGCAGCCCTATCCGCCCAGGGCATCGGCCAGGGTGTTGAGGCTCCTGCCACATGAATGGCTAGGAGATCCGCTCCAGGCTGCGCGCACGTGACCAAATGCGGAGAGCTTCCTTGCATAGAAGCATGGAGCGGCCCCCCTGGCGGTTCAGGTAGTACATGGTAGTGGTATTGTCCGTCTGGACTCGACCACTTGACCCCGGAGAACGGAGCAAAGGCGGTAGAGCTAGGCGGACCGCTCGGAGCTCCAGCAGGTTGATGTGGCATCGGGACTCCCACGGGGACCAGAGGCCGTGCACTCGGTGTTCCCCCAGATGGGCACCCCAACCCATCAGAGAGGCATCGGTCGATAGAGAGACCGTCGGCTCGGGGCGGACAAACGGGATGCCCTCCTGCAGATGAGATGGAACGGTCCACCACCGGAGAGCGTTCCACATCTCCTGGGTCACCATCACTAGCTGGTCCAATGGATCGCAGCATTGTGACCACTGACTGGCCAGTCTCCACTGAAGGGGGCGCGATTGCCCAACCAGAAATGATCGGGAAAACGAGGTAAGAACCTCGGCCCTGTCCGCTGGGAGCCGTGCTCTGGCTCGAAGAGAGTCAAGCTCTGCCCCGATAAACAGAATCACCTGCTTCGGCTCGAGTTCCGACTTGGCCTCGATGATGAGAAGGCCCACTCGAGAGCAAACCTGGAGGGCCAGATCTCTGGACCACTCCACCTCCTGTCTGAAGGGGGCTGCTATCAGCCAATCATCCAGGTAAGGGTACACCCGGACCCTTCGGCGCCGCAGGAAAGCTGTCACCACTGCAATGCATTTGGTGAAGACCCTGGGAGCTGGAGACAGGCCGAAGGGCATGGCTCGGAACTCGAAGAGGGATCCCTCCGCTCGAAAGCGAAGGAATCTCCGATGTGACGGACGGATAGGGTCGTGAAAGAACGCGTCCTGTAGGTCCAGAGAGCAGAACCACACGCCGTGTTCCAGAGATGGTATTATCTGCGCCAGAGTGACCATCCTGAAGGTTCGAGACCTTAGGAACTTGTTCAGGTCGTGTAGGCCGAGAATGGGGCGCCAGCCCCCCGTCCGTTTCGGAACCAGGAAGTACCTGGACACGAACCCCGGGTCTGAAGGGGGTCCTCTACCTCCCTGATCACCTCCTTTTGGAGGAGGAGAGCGATGTCGGAAGGGCCCCGAGGCCCCCCGAGGTGCGACGGCTCTGAAGGGCAGGGCCTGCTCAAATTCTAGAGGCAGGCCTTTTCCCACCACCTCCAGAACCCACCTGTCCGTGGTAATAGCGGACCAGGCGGAAAGGAAGTGTCGGAGCCGTCCACCCACGGGGGGAACCAGGGGCAAGGTGACGGGGATGGGGGCGACACCCCACAGCCCGTCACTGGGCAGGCTTGGAGGAGGGACCGGCTGAGGGACCTCCTGGGCCTTTGCTCTGCTTCCTGTTGAAGGAAGCCGACGGCTTGGATTTGGGATGCCAAGCTCGAGCCTGCTGGCCCTGACGTTGCTGGGCCTGGCGCGTCGCAGGCGCAGAAGGACGAAAGGGCTTAGGCTGTGGCTTGCGGCCTTTGTCCTTTTGAGCGGAAGAGACAGAGTCCAAGGTAGCACTGGACTTCTCGATCCTCTGCAGGTGACCTTCCACCCCAGGGCCGAAGAGGTCAGTCCCCAAAAAGGGAACATCCGCCAACTTGTGCTGGGTATCCGAGGTAAAAGTGGATATCCTCAGCCAAGCCCGACGACACATGGGCACTGCGGCCGCCATCGACCTGGCACGAGTCCCCAAAGTCCAAAGCAGTCTGGAGCTGCTGTTTGGCCACTGCCCTGCCCTGGTCCCGCACCTGCCTGACCGTAGTCTGCAGATCCGCGGGAAGATGAGGGACGACCTCATCCAGGGAGCCCAACAGGGCATGTGAAAAATGTGCCATGAGGACGGCCGAACTGGCCTGACGAAGGCCGAGAGGAGACGCAGCATAGACTTTTCGCCTGGCATAATCCAATTTCTTGGATTCCTTGTCGGGAGGTTTGTCCACATCCCTGGCGTTCCCGGCACGCCGGAAAACGCTGTCGGTAACCAACCCCTCCGGAGGGTGTTCCGAAAAACCGGACAGGGAACCGGTAGGGACCGCACACTTCCTGGCCATCCTGGCCGAAGGCGCAGGGCAGGAAGCAGGACGCTGCCAAAACTCCAAGGCCGGACCCACTATGGCCTCGGCCACCGGAAAGGCCTCTGTAGGAGAATCCCCTCGGTCCAGAACCTCCGTGAGGGGATACCTGGCCCGTTTAGAAACGGGTTCGAGCTTCATCCCGGTGGACTCCGAGATGAGCCGAAGCAACCCTAAGAAGGACGAAGGGCTATCGTCCACTGACTGTCCTCCCGAGGACTCCATGTTGAATCGCTTGGAGAAAAGGGAGGAATCATCCTCTGACGAGTCCTCAAAGAGCTGCCTCGGGCCTGAGCCACCCTCCACCTGCCAAGGTTTATCGGGAGTGAGGGTGACAGACAGCCTATGGGGCAAACCCAAAGCCGACCGAGAATTCTTGGTCGGAGCCCCAACTAATGGCTGTGGAGGCGGAGGTTCCACCAGAATCGGTGGGGCAGCTGGAACTGGCCGAACAACTGGCCTGGGAACAGGCTCCTCAGCTACAACGAGGGGTTGTTTCGGCCACTCCGGTGACAGCCACTTAATGGCCGGGGAAGACGACTGGGTCGGCTTATTCCCGGTCAAAAGGAGCTGTTGCCACATGAGTTCCTCAGACCTCCGACGCAACTTGCGCCGAAGCCTCCCCTCGTCCGAGGAGGAGGAAGAGGGGCGGCGCCGCTTGCCCCGGTGCCGAGACCGCCTATGACGGCGGGATCGGCTGGACCGCGAGGATGTCCGAGACCGAGACCGAGAGTCTCGACTAGGCCGAGGAAGGCGAGGAGAAGTGTCGGAAATCGGCACTCCCCTCGGCTCGGACGATCCCACCGAAGGCTCCGGAACCGGAGGCACAGACGAGCCGACGGGATCCTCAACTCCCACCGGGGGAACCGGGGAGAGGGGATTCTCAGCTTCTCCAGCCGACAACCCGCTAACGGATTGAGAAAATCTCGACCGCTGCCGGCGGGAGTCTCGTCAACTGGCCTGACGGGACACCGTGAAGCCAGTGGCCGAAGCTGAGGGGTCGACCGAAGTCGACTGTCGACAAGAAGGGGAGGGGGATCTTTCCCGCTCCCAAGAGCGTCGATGGTGAGACTTACTTTTGCTCTTTTTGGACCTGGAAAAGGGTCCAGAAGAAGTTGGACCCTCACCTTTCGACGAGAGGGTCAGACAAAGCTCCTTGAAAGAAGCAGAGTATGAGGCACAGAGAGAGAGCGGGACAAATGCCGCAGCCGAGGTAGAAGCGGCCCGCGCCGCCTCCTCTTCGAGGGCGATCATCTGCTCGAGCTGATCCGCCGAGCCCGCCGCCGCGGACACCGCCAACCGGGCCTCTTTAGATTTAACCGGTGAAATTCTTTTCTCAGGGCGCCCCAGTTGTAATCGGGCAGCACGGCTCCTCAAGCGACGAGGGCGAAAGGACGAAGCACAAGTCGCAGGCCTGCATGGTCGTGCTCAAGGCCCAGCAGTAGACGGACATGGAGTGCGGATCCGCCCTAGACATCTTCTGCCCGCAAGGGACCTCCGAAACCGGAGTCGATTTGTCCATCGTGAGCGAGGAAAAGAAGACCGAAGTCTTTTTAGCAAAAACCTTTTTGATTTCGAACTTTCGAAGAATTAGGAACCAGTCTTGTACGCAGACCGTTAAGGAGGGAACCTGAGCTTCCAAGCGGTAAGGAAGATCTGGAGTCATGGGGCGGAGCCGAGAGTTTTACCACCCGGGTGGGTGGGAGGAGCCAGCTTGAAGACCTTCCGGCAAGATTTAAAGCGGCAAGGAACCTGCCAATAAGTGTGGATGAACAACATATCCATGTCCCTAGAAATTAAAATTACGTACTTACCATAATTCCTGATCTTCTCTTGTATCTTCACCATTCATTACTGCTGGGTGTAAGACGGAGGCGCCAGCTGTACGGGAGCTTTTTTTGGGGTTGGCTATATAAGGAAGCCAATGCAGTGCGGTGCAGGAGGGTTGGCTGTTAGGCACCGCAGACTCCTCCTCCATCCAAGTTCTGTTCTGCCAGAGAGGGTGAAACAAAGGGTGGGGGTTGGGGGTAGGGAAAATCAAGGTGAGGCAAGAGAGCCGAGGGATAGGGAAAGGATATAAACTGAAAAAGGAAGAAGTCAACCAGAGGACAGCAGGATTGTACTTTTTACCCTAAGAGGCCATAAGGCCCCAACCCTTGGGCGGCGGCACAGAAGGAGGAGAGAGAGAAAGGTAGAGCATACATAGGGGAAGAAGGGGGGCCTCTCAGACATGCTGAGTTGGAAGACCATTGGCTTACTTAGCCTCAAAAACCTAAAGGTATGAAGACGCAGGTGCAAGGATCCTGTCAACTTCAGGGACCACTGGACGGAGGTCCACAACAAGAGAATTTGAAATGGTCTTGGAGACTATAAAACATGGCAGAGTCAGCCCCCCCCCAGCCCCACATGTGGGATGAAAGTCCTGGAACATTGTCCTCTACAGCTTAATACCTGATGGCTTAGTCAAGGGGGGGAGGGGGCTTAAACAGAAGAGGACTCTGTCCAGAATGACCTCTAAGGTAGAGTGAAAGGGAGGAAAATCCCTACAATGACAGGCCAAACGGCATGGCTCGGAACTCGGACAGGGTCCCTTCGACCCTGGAAGCAGAGGAACCGCTGATGGGACGGACGGATTGGGATGTGAAAGAATGCATCCTGCAGATCCAGTGAACAGAACTACATGTTTCACTCCAACAATGGTATGACCTGGACAGAGTGACCATCCGAAAGGTGTGTGACCTGAGAAACTTATTCAGGTCGTGGAGATCTAGAATGAGGTGCCAGCCCCATGCCCACTTGGGCACCAGGAAGTACCTGGAGACAAAGCCTGGGTCTGCAGACGAATCCGCCACGAGAGCTACTGCCTCCTTGAGGAGGAGCTGAGCAATGTCGCCTTGAAGAGCAGAGTGGGTGCATGAGGAACTCCGCTCTTCCCGAGGGGCGCAGGCTTGGCTGGGAGGGTACTGCTCGAATTCCAGAGGCAGTCCCTGATAGACCACTTCGAGAACCCTCCTGTCCGTAGTGATAGCAGGCCAAGCGGAAAGAAGTGGCGGAGCTGGCCCCCTAACGGGAAGACCCAGAGCTGGCGTGACGGAGAGAAGGGTGGCAACCCCCACGCCGTCACTGGGCAGGCTTGGAGGAGGAGGAAGAGGCTCCAGGACCCGAGACTCTGCCTCCTTTTCGGGTCTGTTGGGTCCAGACTTGGGCCAAGGGCACCAAGCTTGAGCCTGCTGCTGATGCTGCTGTCCTCCCAGGTAGGAGGACTGCTGAACCGCACGGGAAGAATGCCGAAAAGGTGCTTTTTCTTCTGCTGGTTCTTGCCCGAAGAACTCTTGGCAGAAGTGGCATCCAAGGTGGCACTGGACTGCTCTACTCCCGGGCCGAACAAGTCAGTTCTCAAGGAAAGGCACATCAGCCAACTTGTGCTGAGTATCCACCAGGAAGGAGGAGCGCCTCAGCCAAGCCCTGCACTGGGAGGCAACTGCGGCAGCCATCGAGCAGGCACAAGAATCCCCAATGTCCAGGACTGTCTGGAGCTGTGGCCCTGATCCCAGACCTGCTTAACCGTGGTCTGCATGTCCGCAGGGAGATGTGGGAGGACTTCATCTAATGACCCGAGAAGGGCATGAGAAAAGTGTGCCATGACGACGGACGAACTAGCCTGACTAAGGCCCAAGGAGGAAGCCGCACAGACTTTCCGTGTCGTAATGGCTCCAAAAGCTTGGACCCCTTTATCGGGTCGGTCAGTGTCGGCAGAACTTCCAGTACGCCTGAACACAGAGGCGGTCACCAGGCTCTCGGCCAAAGGGTGCTCTGTGAACCCCGAAAGGGACTCCATGGGCACCGTGTACTTGCAGGCCACGCGGGCAGATGGTGCTGGACATGAGGCAGGGCGCTGCCATAGTTAGAATGCCGGACCACCAATCGCCTCGGCCACAGGAAAGGCCTCCGTCAGGGTATGCCCTCTCTTGAGGATGTCCGTGAGAGGGTACTCTGCCTTTCTCGGGATTGGTTCCAGGGGCATCCCTGTAGAATCAGAGATGAGAAGGAGGATCCCTTGGAAGGAGGAAGGACCTTCCTCCATCCCTGTGCCAACGGACGACTCATAATCTCCAGGATAAGAGTGGAGCCTGGTGACATCAGAGTCCGAAGAGCCTGGGTACAGCAGCCTGATGCCCAAATCACCCTCAACCCACCAAGGGCAGAACGGGGTGACCGTGACTGACAAATGTCAGGGAAGCCCGGTACCTGGTCGGTCCTCTTTGGAAGGAGCCCCTCCCACAGGCTGCTTAGGCGGCTCCACCACTATTGGTGGAGAGACTGGAATAGGCTGAACTAGAGAACAGGCCGGCCCCGCGGGCGGGGGAACCAAAGGCTTCAGTTCCAAGGGGGTTGGCTTCTGCCTAGGAGGCGAGAGCAAAGTAATGGCCGGGGTAGGCGGCGGAGCCGGCTTCTGCCCAGACAAAGTCAGCTGTTGCCACATACGGTCCTCGTAGCGCTGACGGAGTTTCCGTTGGAGCCTCTCCTCATCCGAGGAGGATGAGGACAACCTGTGGCGTTGCCTCTTTTTGGAGTGCTTGTGGCTCTTCCTTGGCCGTTCGGCCGAGGGGATTCTAGACCTCAACAGAGATCGGGCAGGCTGACTCGGTCGCTCGGGAGACACCGGAGGAATCTGTGAAACCCGAGAGCCTGGAACCGGGTCCTTCAATGGGGATACCAGAGGGCTGGGTCTCCTCATCGGGGAACACAAGGACCGGAGTCCTCTCCAAGGAGTCGGCCACAGCCAGCAACAGAGGGTCGATTAGATCGAGAACACTCTCAACCTCACTGGCCACTTCCTCGGTTGTCTGGCCAGACAGAAGGCCCATGAAGCCTGTGGCCAAGGAAGCAATCTCGACTGAGGTCGAGACCGCATGCTCCTGGGACTGAGACCTCTCTCGGTCCCAAGAGCGCGTTCGCTGAGACGAAGACAAACTAGGTTCCTTGTCTCTCTTGAGAAAGTGGGAGGAGTGAGAGCCCACGGGTGCCTCACCCCGGGTGGGAGAGACTGGCACAACTCCTTCAAGGAACCTGTGAAGCTGGAGCCCAAGTTGAGTGGAACGAAAAAGCTTTGATTCGCCAAAGCGCGGGGGCTTCTTCTTCGAACGCCTTCATGCATTCCAGCTCCTCGTCGGAACTCGCAACCACGAAAACCGCCCACCTAGCCTCCTTTGACTTCACCGGAGGATTCATTTTCTCCGGTCTCCCCAACTTCAAACGTGCCAGGCAGTCGTCCAGGACATTAGTATGGAAGGCCAAGCAATAACTGCAGGACGGGCAGTCGACGCACGTGAGATAGGGATCGGTGTGCAACATCTTCTGGCCACAAGGACGCCGGCAAAATCCTGGAGAAGGTTTCTCTTCCATGATCGAGGATGCAAAAGTGCGATCGCTAACTCGAACGAGTTTTAATTTCAGTAAAAACAAAGTTTTGATAGCCAGGGCCTACGAAATGCGTGAGCACGAGGGAGGCAACCTGTATCTTCCAGCGAAAAGGAAGATCTAGCGTCACGGGGCAGAGCCGAGGAATATACCACCTGGGTGGGTGGAAGGAGCCAGCTTGAAGACTTCCAGCAAGATTTAAAGGGGAAAGGGACATGCCAATTAGTGTGGATGAACAACACATCCATGATCCTAGAACCACCAGTTCCCGAAGGCAATTTTGAAAATGTGCTAGAAAGACGTCGACTAGCACTAGACTGGCATACACAGGACAAGATCCAGAGATACCAGCTAAAACCAAGAACTAAGGAACAGGACCGTTCAAGAACTATTCCTGTTAACTGGTGATTGAACTAATTTGGCCTATGAAAAAAGGTGCCAGTAGGGGGACCTTCAAAAAGTAATCATAAAAGAGTACCCTCGGGAGAAAGATGAAGCTCTACTCGCTCTCCTACCTCTCCAGAGTTGTTACCTCTTCTGAGAGAAGAACACAGAACCAAAGGCTAGGGGATTTAGGCTCTAAAAGCCATTAAGGAGGAAGGGGAGGGACAGCGAGAAGGGCGGAAGGGACGCCCAAGAAGGAGGCCCATGAGGGGAAAGTGGGCGGGATTCAGTAATGAATGGTGAAGATATAAGAGAAGATCAGGAATAAAAAATTACTCACCTTAGTAATTGTATTTCTTCTAATGGAGTCTTGCTGTATTCTGACAATTTGCAGTTAAACCCAGCTCTTGAACTGCCTCAGAGAGTGAAGGGTTAAATTCTATGCCAGGCATAGAACGCTGGGCTCAAGTTCAGTTGAAAACTCTGTGTCCTTTCAAACCCAAACCGTCAGATTCTTACGAGCTAGAACTCACTGACTAAATGTGGAAATTGTATAAACTCCTAGTAGCCAAATGGCAACAAAGACTTTGGATTCCCCAAAAAGACTCAAGTCAGGAAACCCAAAGAACTAAAACCAGGTAATAGGAATTAAAAAGCTCTTAATTAAACAAATACAAAGCACCCAACACAACAGGAGTGGGGTAAAGACACTCCTGGGGCGCAACACTGCACCTGCCCACCCACTTCCCAAAAACAGGTTCTGAAAGGGGAGGCAGGGAGGGAGGTCAGAATACAGCAAGACTCCATTAGAAGAAATACAATTACTAAGGTGAGTAATGTTTTTCTTCAAACAACATTAAGTCTTGCTGTATTCTGACAATTTGCAGACTAGCAAGCACTACCTCCAAGGAGGAGTGACAGAACCTACTTTGGGAATGCTCTGAAGTACTGCTGTGCCAAATCTAGCATCACTCCTAGCCTGGATATCCAGAGAGTACTGCTAGGTGAAGGTATGAACTGTTTTTCAGGTGGCTGCTTGACAGATTTCTAACAAGAGGATATTCTTAGCTACAGCCAGAGATGCAGTTGTACCTCTAGTGGAATGAGCCCTCAGGCCTGAAGGTGCAGTTTTTCCCAGTTTTTCATAGCAGAATTGAATACGTGACACAATCCATCTGGCAATGGTTCCCTTGGTGGCAGGTTTTCCCTTACCTACTTCCCCATAAGTGAGAGGAGGGAGTCAAACCTGTGACCCTTTGTATGTTCTATGTAGTAACTACGGGCCCTTTTAACATCTAAACTGCGTAGCCTCCGTTCTTCTGAGGAGGTGTGATCAGTTAAGAACACAGGAAGAGACACAGATTGGTTTAAGGGGAAGTCAGAAACCACTTTAGGTAGGAACCTTCTATTGGTTCTAAGGACCACCTTATCACTATGGAAAGAGATAAAGACAGGCTCCACTGACAGGGCTTACAATTCACTGATGCGTCTGGCAGAGGTAAGAGCAACCAAAAACACAGTTTTCCAAGTCAAGTACTTAAGCTCTGCTGAGGACATAGGCTCGGGGGGGGTTGCATAAGCTGAGCAATGCAAATATTCAAATCCCAGCCAGAAGCAGGATACCTAAAAGGTGGATTAGTATGAAGCAATCCTTTGAAAAAATTACAGAATACAGGGTGAGATGACAGACAGGAAGACTTCCCCACTGACAGGAAAGCAGAAACAGCTGACAAATGAACTTTGAGAGTAGCTGGTTTGAGGCTTAGGCCATTGAGGTGAACCATATAATCCAGGACTGTAGACAACTCACCAGTGTCTGGGGATATATGCTTCTTGGAACACCAAATGCTGAACCTTTTCCATTTGGAGTTGTAAGTTTTTCTGGTGGCAGGCTTTCGAGAAGCTTTGAGAATATCCAGAACCCCCTGGGACAGATGCAGATCTGCAAACTCTAACTCTTCAAGAGCCATGCCTTGAGATTGAGACACTGAAGATTGGGGGTACCAAATCCTCCCCTGAGAGGATGTTAACAGGTTGTAATTCCTGGGAAGAGACAGGGGAAGATGGACTGCTAGGGAATAGCAACAGGTGGCACCAAAGCTGCCTGGCCCAGTCTGCAGCAATCAGAATCATGTTGCAAGGTTGTGACCTTACCTTGACTAGAACCTTGAACAATAGAGGGAAGGGGTAAAGAAAGTACAGTTACGCAAGAACTTACCGTAAAGTACAGTTACGTAAGAACTTACCGTAACAGTAGATCTTCGAGAACAGCTCTTGCAGCAGGTTACACCATTAGGACTGAAGCCGGCAGGCGCCAGGACCCCGGAGATTTTTCTAGCTAGCCATCTTCAGCGGGACCGCCCGACATCGCCCGCCGCCCGACGCCGCCAGGGCGTGGTATAGAGGGGCGTGTCCCGCCAGAATCCCTAGTTCTCCCGACCGGAGACTCCCGCCAGAGGTTGGAATAGCGGGGAGACCGAGGATCCACCGCCAGAAGGCAAAAAGGAGCACGTAAAACCTTGAGTAGAAAAAGGGATTTCCTTACAAGGAAAAACTGACTCCCGCCGCCCAGCCACGCCGAAGAAAGCAACATCCTGCTGTCTGACCATTCAGACTGGCTGGCTGAAATACTCACCATCCTTTCTTCCCTCACTCCTCCGCCCTAGAGGAGCAACTACAGCCAAGACCTCCTCCAAGGGGATACGGTATGGCGGAAGGTAACTGCTGAAGAGCTGTTCTCAAGATCTACTGTTACGTAAGTTCTTGGCGTAACTACTATCTTACCGAGATACAGCTCTTGCAGCAGGTTACACCATTAGGACTGATTCCCGACAGTAAAGCTTGACCCTTCACATCGGGAGGAGGAAAAGAAGAAACCAAGGAGCAGCCACCAACCTCGATTCAGGACAGGAGGCTCTGCAGCACGGCCTGGCCGAAATTCAGCCCCTTCGCCTAGAGGCGAATATCCAGACTGTAATGCCTGATAAAGGTATGCACAGAGTTCCAAGTAGCTGCAGCGCAAATAGTTGAGGTTGAGACATTTTTGAGAGCTGCAAAAGAAGTGGCTACACCCCTAGTAGAATGGCTCCCCGGACGGAACCCGGAGGGGCTTTGTTTGGATTGGTGAAATGAGAGATGCATTGCACAAGCCAGCGGGATAAGGATTGCTTAGACACTGGCTCGACCTCTCATTCTCTGTGCGAGGGACACAAAGTTGTCTGGCCCGAAAGGACTTAGTTCTATTGAGGTAATACCTCAGGCTGCGGTGAACATCAAGAGTATGGAGCAAAGCCTCCTCTATTGGAATAGTTCGAAGTAGACCGGAAGGTCAATATCTGATTTAGGTCAGAGCTGAAACCACCTTAGGCAAAAACTTAGGATTCGCTCTCAGAGACACTCTGTCTCGGTGAAGAACAAACAAGGCTCCTTACACATCAGGGCATGAAGCCTAGAAATCCTTCTGGCTGAAGTAACTGCAACTAAAAACAACGTCTTCCAAGACAGAAAACGAGCTCAGAATCCACGGCTGGTTCAAAGGGAGGAGCGGAGTTGCTCAAACAAAAGGAGATCCCATGGAGGAATCGGATCTTTAATAGGAGGCCTAAGGGTGCAGCACCCTCTCAGGAACTCCGATAGCGTTACCAGTTGAGCAATGGTGCAGTGGCCCACCGCTGGTGATAGGCGGAAATAGCACAAAGGTACTTTAACAGAGGAGAAGCTAACCCCGAGTGAAAAGGGAGAGGAGGTAGTCCAAGACTGCTTCACAGGGCAACTCTATGAGAAAGGTCATTGTGCCTGCGACTAAAGATGAATCATGCCTATTTCATGTAGGAGAAGCGTGAGTAGTCAAGCTTTCTGGCTGCAGAGAGTACTCTCTGCAACTTCCTGTGAGACCCGTGTCGCATGATGGTTACGTCTTTGGAGCCAAGCGTGCAGGTTCAAAGACCGCAGATCCGGATGTAATAACGAACCTTGCTCCTGAGACAGAAGGTGAGAACTCGGCAGTGAGAGTGGAGGTTCCGAGACAGCTGCACCAGCAATGGGAACCAGATTTGTCTGGGCCAGAATGGGGCCACCAGAATCAAAACGCACCCGCTCCTGCACAGTTTGAGCAGAACTCTCTGGATCAACGGGAAAGGAGGAAGGCGAGAGGAACCTGTTCTCCCAGGAGATGGACAACGGCCTCGCCAGAAAACCCAGGCCCTGGATCGAGAGAGCAGAAATTGGGCAGTTTTGCGTTGGATGGGGATGCAGAATAAGTCTAACCCTGGGATTCCCCATCGGAAGAACAGATCTCTGCATGCACCTCACAGAAAGAAGTTCCCACTGTGACTTCCGGCCTGGGAGCCGCATCTGCCAGGCCATCCACGCATCGTGGTTGTCCACGCTCGAACGGTACTGCCGACTAGACTTTGCGCCGTGGCCTCCCTGCAAAGGGGTAAGAGTGTTCTCGCTTGTTGAGAGAAGTACATCACCACCGTGTTATCCATCTGAAGCAGGATGGTAAGGTGGGATTATGGACTGAAAGCCTGGAGAGTGAAGAGTACAGCTCTTCATCTCCAGAACATTTATGCAAGATGAACTTCCAGCGGACTCCATATGCCCTGAGACTTCACCCCCATCCAGGTGAGTTCCTAACGAAGACCTGGAAGGCCTCGTGGTGAGGGTAATTCTGGGGACGGGCGCTGTAAAAAGGACGCTTGAGAGCGACCTGGGGCTATCCATCATTGTCAGTCCTGAATCACTAAGCGTGATTCTGACGGGTGCTACAGATGGTCTTGCTCTGGTCCCACTGGAGCCTTGAGCATCCACTGCGTTACGTGTATGTGGAGCTGGCGAGAGGGACTGGAATGGCCAAAGAGCTACGCGGATTTCAGAAAGCTTAAGGACTAACCTGGCCGGAGAGGTCTGATCTGGCTGACAGGTCCCTCTCATGAGGACCTACGGTGCCCGCCCCTGTCACCTGGGAGGAAGGCCTCCCTGACCGTGTCTAGCACTGCGCCTTGGTGACTGCAGGTTCTGCGACGGTACGAAGACCGACTTCTCTGGTTTATCAAAATCCCGAGCGATCTGAACAGGATCTGAGTGTCTGGATCACTTGCAAGCGCTCTCTCTGAGGCGGACCATGAGAAGCCAATCGACGAGGTAGGGAACACATGAGGCACTTCCTCCTTAGAGCAGCTGCCACGACCGCCATGCACTTGGTAAAACCCTTGGAGCGGATGACAGTCCAAGGGAAGAGCCTCGAATTGGAAATGGTGGCCTGAGAACCTCAAGCGAGGAACCTCTGATGCCTGAGCTATGAGGATGCAGGTAGGCATCCCATGCTCCAGGGACACCAACAGGGCGCCTTGTTTTAGCATGGAAATGAGACCTGAAGGTCACCATTAAATCCCTTTGTGCCGACCGACAGGTTGAGTCGCTTAAGTCCAGAATTGACAGAGGTCCCCTGTCTTTTGGGAAACCAGAAAGAAGTGAGAATAATACCCTAGTCCTCTCTGGTTCCCTGGGACAGGTAGAATTGTTCCCTTGTCCAAGAGGCGTCACCTCTGCCAACTGTCATGTGCTGACCCAGTACCGGGAGAGCAGAGGAGGCCTGAGGTGGCTGTTCTAACTCCAAAAAGTGGCCTATGCCGACCAGCTAAAACCCACCTGCGGTGGTTACTGCCTGCCAACCAGACAGGAAGTTACATGCACACCCCACCGAAAAGTCCCGCTGATCCCGGGGAGGGCCCGGAAAAGAATCATGCCAGCCGAAAAGGACGCCGCTGCGGCCGGAAGGCCACTGACCCCGCTGGCGGGCTACTTCCCTGGATCCTTGGAAGCCAGAGCCCCTTGTACAGGGCGGACGGACTGTGCCTCGAGTCTGCCAAGCGAACCCTCAGCTCCTGAAGGAGCCAAGCTCGGCAGGACATCGCCTCGAACTGTCCGACCGCTTTCAACCTCCTTGGAGTTTGTATGTCACGCTTACGTTACAAAATACTCACCAACAAAAGCAGCATCAAAATATTTTTCTGGACGTCTGGGTGAAACGGAGACACCGGCCAAGAGTGCTCGGACGAAACACCTGAAGCAGCCCCTGGCTGACGAGTCCGCTGAACAGATGCGCTCTCAAAACTTAGGTTCCCTCTGACCGGCGGAGGAAACTGAAGCATCTCCTCCTTCTGCTCACCGCTTCAGGCAGCCTCTCGGCCACCCCTCTGGGCCCTGCTCCCACAGGGGCGTTCTGAAACGCAACACCATGTGGGTGAGGTAGTTCAAGGGACCCGAAAGGAGAGCGCAAGCGAGAGCGTGAAGCACCTCCCAGAGAAGTCCAGCTGTTTGGACTCTGGGTCCGATGGCAGAGGTGCTCAAATGTTGAGGTCTCTGGGACCGATCATGTGAGGCAGTAATCACCAGGAGCCAGCCAGGGTGCTGTGACAGGTACTGGTCCCCTTAGGGCCCTGTACACCCCTGTCAGCCTTCGGCAACCCAGGAGCCAATGATCAGACACTTCCATGCAGCCTTGGTGGCGATCTACAAAGTGTCACCAAGGTGGCACCTACACAAAGCTTAGGGTCTTTCTGCGAAGGCACTTAGCCAGGCGTAGACTCTCTGAGTCGAGTTCTCTGCTTCCCAAACCATGTTCTCCTGGATATGTCTGAGTATATCCATGAAGGATAGAATCGTCCAGAGGAGACCTTGGGAGTCTCGATGAGTCCCGGCTGAGGAAAGCGAAACCGGAGAATTCAGACTGGATGATGAGCAAGATGATCCCGTTTCCTCCGTTGGCTGACAGCGTCAGCCCTCCTGTACTGGCACTAGGACGATCCGGAGGAGCAGCAGATCTAGACGGAGGTCTCCTTTTAGAGTGCCGACCCCTGGGAGAGTCTCAGGCTCCCTAGGGACAAGAATAACCAGCCGACCTCACAGGTGAGGGTAGGGGCCGAGACTGTAACAACAGGAGGAGGAGGGAGGAGGGAGGTGGAGGAGGAGGAAGGACTGGGAGAACCACATCCTTCCTGATAGTATCCCACCAGTATGTAAAGAGGTCCTTCACCTCGGCCAGGACAGTCCAGCGTCGGCTCCGAGGTGGAGGGCAGACGTCGAGTCAGCGAAGGCTCCACAGGGGCCTCAGAGCTGGCGAGAGACCCGGGGAGACTCGCGGCGGAGAGCGCCCGCCCTGGTCATCGGGCTGGGCGAGATCCCTCGATGAGGACTCTGTCCGACCCGGCGTCGGGCGCTGGAGCCCTCGGCTAAGCAGCGCGAGACGTCGGTCCCCCCCACCGGCGATCCGATCTTGAAGCCGGCGATGGCGGCTGGCCAACGTCGGCTCGGAGAGCGGTGGCGATGGCAGCCAGCGGTCTGGTCGGCGCCCGGATCACCGGCTTCCCTCAGCCAGTGAGCTCCAAGGTCTTCGGGGGCGGGAGAGAGAGAACCCGAGGCGTCGAGGCCAGGAAGCGGGAGCCGACTTTATCTGGTGAGTGGCGTTCCCCGACTTAGCTAAGAGCCTTCTGGGCGAAAGATGAAAGAGCGGCGGCCTGGCGGCAGAAGGCCTGGCGGGCTTAGTAGCAGGAACACGCCTTGAGGGAAGCGAAAGAAGGCCCTATGCGTGGCGGTCGACCGAACCGAGCTCCCGGGACTTCGGAGGCCCAACCAGCGACTGGGCAGGATCCTGGACAGACGACTTCTCGGGCCCGGTCGCGCCGAATCCCCTTTGGAGGACATCACCTGAAGTTTCTCTTCCAAGAGGTGGCTTGAAGGGCCTTCTGCGGCGGATCCTGCAGTGCGGCTGTTCGAGACCCTGGCACAGGGCAGGCCTTAATATGGTAGTCTGGGCCCAGGCACGGGCCACTGAATCACGAGTCCCTTGAGCGGAATTTGTTTGCCACTTGGCGCACTTGGAAAGTGGCGGTCGGGGAGGACATCAGACAGGTAACTCTTGATTGCAGAAAACTTCCACAGCAAATCTCTAATTTGAAAAACCACGCTTCGCGTCGCTAGAACTAACCCGTAGATCGAGTGCATGCACTGTCGTCGGCGGGAAAGAAATACAGGTTACTCACCTGTAACAGGAGTTCTAGGAATGGTATATGTTGTTCATCACACTTGTGGCAGGTATCCTTGCGCTTTAAATCTTGCGGAAGGTCTTCAAGATAGCTCCTCCCACCCACCGGGTGGTATAACTCGGCTCCGACCCATGGCGCCAGATCTAGCCCGCTGGAAGCTCGGGTTGTGCGTCGAGCGGGAGGTGGTGGAGTGCGTGTGGATGAACAACACATACCATTCCTAGAACTCCTACCAATGAATATCCCTAGGACATGTGATATGTTGTTCATCCACATATTGGCAGACTCTAGCAGTTCTCCGGGAGGAGGGCAAGCACCCCAATGCTTCTTGGGAAGAGACTGGAGAACCCGAGGCCCAAAACAGCATCCAGGCGTGAGCTCACAGGTCGATGTGGTAATGGGTAATGAGGTGTTGCTGACTTCCAGGTAGCAGACCTGCAGATTTCCTGGATAGGGGCGTCCCTGGAAGCAGTCACCGATGCAACAGTATGGCGGGTAGAATGAGCGCTCTTATCCCTCTGGGAGGCTCCATGCCCGTCAACTTATAGCAGAGATCTATGCAGGAGGTGACCCACCTGCTTATCGATCCCGTGGCTGCAGGTCTGCCAGATCACGGCTTAAGCGATAGGTGACAAACAGCTGGCGAACCTCTCCCAATTTCAGCCCGTCGCTCTTTGTAACAGGAGCACCTTCTAGGGTCCCAAAGTATGGAGCCTATATTAGAAGCCTCAGAGGGTGTGACTGGGAGTAGAACACTGGCAGAGTCAACACCTGGATAAGGTGAAGCTCCGACACCACCTCCGGAAGGAATTTGAGGGAGGAGCAGGACAACTACTGTCCTGTGGAAAACCAGATAAGAGACCTCGATGGAAGCGCTGGAGCTCTCCCATCCTTCTGGCTGGCGTGATAGCCACCAAGAAGCGGTCTTCCACGACAGGTGAGAGAGCACACCTGTGCATAGGTTGAATGAAGCTTGCCCCAGGCTTTGCCAGTACCAGCAGTAGATCCACAGGGGAGGTTCTCGCTTTACCCGAAATGTGATCAAGACTGCTGAAAAGCATCCAGACCACCTTCTCCTCTGCCACAGACTGCTTCCGGCCAGCGCCGGTGAAAGCGAGAGATGGCTACCAGAGTGCACCCCTAGAGGTGCGTCGACCTAAGCCCTTGATTAGAAAGGGACCATAAATAGTCCAAGATGCTTGCCAAGGAACAGGAGGAAGGGTCCAAGCCTTGCCCAGACACAAATGGAAAATCCTTTTCCATTTGAAGGCATAACATTTTCTGAGTGGAAACTCATACGGGGCAGCCTCAGCTACATTGAGGACCTCGTCGGAAAGACCCAAGGCCTGGAACTCAGGCAGCTCAGGAACCAGGCCGTCAGGTGCAGAGATTGAGAGGTCGGATGGAACACCTTCCCTGATTGACTGAGAGCAGGTCAGGCGAGCTGGAAGCTGCCGCGAGTCCTGGAGCTGAGACTGAGAGATCTGGGTACCAGAACTGGCGAGAGCCAGTCTGGGCTATCAAGAATCACCTAGCCTTGTCCCTCCTGTCATGAAGCACCTTGTGGATCAGGGAAATGGGGAAAGGCGTAGAAAGCTGGGGTCCACTGCCTCAGAAGGCATCCCCTGCAGGGAGCCCTGCTGGGTGCGGGCATGGAACAGTCTCAGACCAGCGTTCTCCCTGGAGGCAAACAGGTCCACCTGAGGTGTGCCCCAATGGAAGAACAGATGCTGTACTACCTCCGGCAGGAGAGACCACTCGTGGGATGCAGCCCCTATCCGGCTCAGGGCATCGGCCAGGGTGTTGGAGGCTCCTGCCCACATAGATAGCTAGGAGATCCGCCTCCCGAGGCTACTGCAGTGACCAAATCGCGAGAGAGCTTCCTTGCATAGAAGCATGGGCGCGTCCCGCCCTGGCCCGGTTTAAGATAGTACATGAATCAGTGGTATTTGTCCGTCTGGACTCCGGACCACTTGACCCGGAGGAGAGCGGAGCAAAGGCGGTGAGCTAGGCGGACGCTCAGAGCTCCAACAGGTTGATGTGGCATCGGGACTCCCTTGAGGACCAGGCCGTGGGCCCGATGTTCCCCAGATGGGCACCCCAACCCATCAGAGGCATCAGTCGATAGAGGGCCGTCCGGCTCGAGGCGGACGAGGCAGGATGCCCTCCTGCAAATGACCTGGGCGATCCACCACTGGAGGCGTGCCACATCCCCTGTGTCACCCGACTGGCTGGTCAAGGATCGCAGCATTGTGACCACTGGCTGGCCAGTCCCACTGAAGGGGACGCATGTTCCAGCGCAATCTAACGGACCACGCTGGTGCAGGCATCATGAGACCAGGGCGCCCAGAAGTCCGGGCAGGCAAGTGCCCAAACAGAAAGATTGGGCAAGGAGGAAAGAACCTCGGCCCTGTCCGGGGAGCAGCGCTCTGGCTCGAGAGAGTGAGAGCTGCGCCGATAAACAGAATCACCTGCTTTGGCTAGAGTTCCGACTTGGCCTGGGTTGATGAGGAGGCCTAGCTGAAGAAACAGACCTGGAGGGCCAGATCTCGGACCTCCACCTCCTGCCTGGAGGGAGCTGCTATCAGCCAGTCGTCCCAGGTAAGGGTACACCGGACCCCGGCGCCCATGAGAATGCTATCACCACTGCCATGCATTTTGGTGAAGACCCTGGGAGCTGGAGACAAGCCGAAGAGGCATGGCTTTGGAACCGAGGATCCTTCAGCTCGGAAATGAGGAATCTGGTGGGGCAGGGCCGGATGAGATGACGCATCCTGCAAATCAGAGAGCAGAACCACCACGCCCCGCGTTCCAAGGATGAGTATTATCTGAGCCAGAGTGACCATCTGAAGGTTGAGACCTTAGGAGACTTGTTTAGGTAGGTGTAGGTGTTAGAATGAAGCAGCCCCAGTCGTTCCGGAACCAGGAGGTACCTGGACACTAAACCCTGGGTCTGAAGGAGGGTCCTCCACCTCTCTTATCACCTCCTTCTGGAGGAGGAGAGCGATGTCAGCTCGGCAGGCATAGCGAGGCTGAGGATCCGAAAGCCCCGAGGCAGCAGCTCTGAAGAGCGGTGCCTGCTACAATTCTAGAGGCAGGCCTCTTCCCATCTCAAACCCACCTGTCGTGGTAACAGCGGACCAGGCGGAACGCAGTGCAGACGTCCCCGCAGGAGACCCAGAGATAGGATGGCGGGGGATGGGCCACCCTCAGCCCGTCACTGGGCAGGCTGGGAGGGACCAGCCGAGGGACCCTCCTGGGCCTTTTTCCTCCCTGCCTCGTTAGAAGCCGGCTTAGGTTTGGGATGCAAGGCCGAGCCTCTTTGGCCTGACATTTGCTAGGCGCAGAGGGGCGGGGAGCTTAGGCTGTGGTTTGGCCTTTGTCGCTTCTGGCGGAAGGACCTTGAGTCCAAGGTAGCACTGGACCACTCGATCCTCTGCAGGTGACCTTCCACCCCAGGGCGAAGGGTCAGTCCCAAAGGAACATCCGCCAACTTGTGCTGGGTATCCGAGTAAGTGGATATCCTCAGCCAAGCCCATGTACCATAGCCACTGCGGCCGCCACCGACCCTGGCACATGAGTCCCCAATATCCAAAGCAGTCTGGAGCTGCTGTTTGGCCACTCACCCTGCCCATGGTCCCGCAACTGCTTGACTGTAGTCTGCAGATCCAGCGGGGAGATGAGAATGACCTCATCCAGGGAGCCCAACAGGGCATGAGAAAAATGTGCCATGAGGGCGGCGAACTGGCCTGGCGAAGGCAGAGAGAGGGCGCTAGCATAGACTTTTAGCGGACATAATCCAATTTCTTCGATTCCTTATCGGGAAGTTTGTCCACATCCCTGGCTGGCCCGCCCGGCAGCTGTCCGGTAACCAACCCCTCAGCGAGAGGCGATTACTCGAAAAACCGGACTGAGAGCGGGTAGGGTTGCCGCATACTTCCTGGCCATCCCTGGCGAGAGAGGCAGGACAGGAAGCAGAAGCTGCAAGCTCAGGGCAGTCCACTATGGCCTCGACTGCGGAAGGCCCTGCGTTGGAGAATCCCCTCGGTCCAGAATCTCCGTGAGGGGATACCTGGCCCGTTTGGAAACGGGTTCGAGCTTCATCCCGGTGGACTCCGAGATGAGCCGAAGCAGTCCTAGGAAGGACGACGGGCTATCGTCCATTGACTGTCCTCCTGAGGACTCTCCAAGTCCAATTAAACCTTGGAGAAAAAGGAGAATTATCTCGGACTCGGACGAGTCCTCGAAGAACTGCCTCTGGCCTGAGCCACCCTCTACCTGCGAGGTCGGTGGGAGTAGGGAGGTAACCGACAGCCAATGGGAGGTAGACCCTTGGCCGACCCAGGATCCTGGTCGGAGCCTCAAATAGTGGCTGTGGAGGCGGAGGTTCCACGAATCGATCGAGCAGCTGGTTTTAGCCGAACAACCAGCCTGGGTACAGGCTCCTCGGGTAAGTCGAGGGTTGTGTGCGGCGCTCGGTGACAACCACTTAATGGCGGGAAGAGCTGCGTCGTAAGCTACTCCCAGTCAGGAGAACTGTTGCCACATGAGGATCCTCGTGCCCGTCGGCCCGTAACTTCGCCCGGCCTCCCTCGATCCAGGAGGAGGGCGGGGGCGAGCGGCATGCACGCTTACCGTGGTGCCGAGCCGAGACCCGCCTATGGCCGGGATCGGCTGGACAAATGAAGAAGTCCGAGACCCAGAGGCCTCGGCTCTTCCGAGGGGATTGAGTGCGAGGAAGTGTCGGCAGGAACCCGGCACTCCCGCTCGACTCGGAGGTTCATCGAGGCGCTCCGGAACCCGGAGGCACAGGCAAGCCACCCAAGGGATCCCTCAACTCCCGAGGAAAAGGCAGAGAGGAGAGGGATCGGCTTCTACTAAGCGACAGCCCGTCCAGCAGGTGAAAATCTCGACTTGATAGTCTGATCAGCGGCCTGGCAGGGGACACCGTGAGGCCAGTGGCAACCCGGCGGTCGACGAAGTCGGCGGTTCGACGGACTTCGGGGAGAGGACCTTTCCCGGCTCCCAAGAGCGTTAAGCGGAGAGATTTGTCCCTCTTTTTGGACCCGAGAAAAAGGTCCGGCAGGCGTTAGCCCTTCTCCCATAGTGGAAGGGACAGACCATCCTTAAATGAAGCTGTGGGAGAACCCAGAGGCGGGATGGTACTTGAGGAAAGGGCTCAGCCCGCGCCGCCTCCTCTTAAGTGATCATCTGCTCGAGCTGATCCACTTGGCTCCCTTGCCCGCGGACACGCCCGACCAGGCCTCCTTGAACTTCACGGAGAAATGCTTCGGGACGGCCCAGTTGCAATCCAGGCAGCACAGTCTTGAGGGCGTAGGCCGAGAAGGGAAAACTACAGTCGCTTGATCCTGCGGGTGGTGCTCAAGGCCTAGAAACAGTGAACACCACGTGGAGTGTGGATCCGTCCAAACATATCTACTGCCGCATGAGGCATCTCTGAAAACCCGAGTGTGGGTTAGTCCCGCCGCGCGGGATGAAGACCGAAGTCTTCCAGCAAAAAACTTCCAAATTAGCAAAGCGGAAGAAATAGGAACCCGGTGGCAAAGCATGAGCATTGGGAGGGAACCTGAGCTTCCAGCGGTAGAGGAGATCTGGGCGTCATGGGGGCCGGAGCCGAGTTATACCACCGGGTGGGTGGGAGGAGCCAACAGAGACCTTCCGGCAAGATTTAAGCGGCAAGGATACCTGCCAATAGGTGTGGATGAACAACATATCCATGTCCTAGAACTGGAAATCCTGGCCGGGACCGCCCCCCTCTTACTCTGCACACAAGCGTGGGAGAAGCCGGGCCGGCGTCGGGGCGGTCTCGCTGAAGACAATAGCTGAGAAAAATCTCCGGGGTCCTGGCGCCTGCGGCGCTTCAGTCTAATGGTGTAACCTGCTGCAAGAGCTGTATCTGAAGTAAGATCAGTAGAATCTTCAAGAGGCTCTTGCAGTAAGTGCAATTCATATAGGACTGGCATTGGCAGAGCAGCAGGACTGGCGGCATTAAAGCTAGCGGTCCCTAATTGAGGACACACCCCATGTCAGGTGACCAGCGTCGGTATAAAGGGTCCCTGACATCCGCCTTCCGGTTCTTTCCATACAGGCCAGAAGAGGCCCGGACAGAGAGGAGCAGAGATTTCCCTTAATGGAAAAGAGAGCTGAAAAAGCTTAGGGGGATGGAGGGGGCGGGGCGGTATTACCTACAGCAAGAGCCTCTCGAAGATCTACTGTGCAGTGAGATTCTTCGTAGCTGTACTATCTTCTTGAAGGCTCTTGCAATGAATACATACATGGACTGAGTCCCAAGCAGTCTGGAACAAGGACAACCACGGGAGGAGGAAATCTACTCCAAGTAGAAGCTCTAGCTGTGCAAGCTTTAAGATAAGTGGCCTTGCAGGACAGCCAGCCCGAAGCCTGCTCTACGGCGAGAGGCAATATCTAAACTCTAGTGTTTTGTAAAGATATGGACGGAGGTCCAAGTGGCGGCAGCACAGATATCTGCCGCTGACACATTCTTGAAACAAGCCGCTGAGGCAGCTACTCCTCTGGTGGAGCGGCCTCTTGCTTGACCCGGCAGGGTCTTGTTGTACTTGTCATAAAAGAAAGTGATGCAATGAGCCAACCATTTAGATAGGCATTGCTTAGAAACAGCATTGCCTTCTCTTTTGGGTGCAAAAGAGAAAAACAACAAAGGATCAGTCTTCCTGAGATCTCTTGTTCTGTTAGTATAGTATCTCAGAATCTGGTATACGTCCATAGTATGGAGTAAATACTCCCCGATTAGAGTACTGCGTAAAAAAGGTGGGCAACTCTATGGACTGGTTTAGAGTAGACTCCGTTACTACCTTAGGGAGAAACTTAGGGTTAGTGCGCAGAGCAACACGTTCCTTGTGAAAAATCAAGTATGGAATTTTACATCAGGGCTTGGGCTTGAAATTCTCGGCCCGGAAGTAATGGTCTCAGGAAGAAATTAGTCCATGAAAGGAACTTCAAGTCTGCTGAAGCTGCCCGGTTCAAAAGAAGGAAGAGAAAGTTTCGAGAACAAAGTTCAAGTCCCAAGGGGAGCAGAGATCGCATATAAGGAGGTCTCAGATGGAGGACCCCTCGAGAAAGGTCTTAGAGACCTCCAGTTGAGCAAATGTCATGTCTGCAAAGGGGACATGATAGGCGAGATAATCGCCATTTGGACTTTCAGAGAAAAATGACTGAGACCCAGGTCAAAAAGATGGCGTAGGTACACCAGCAGAAGCCCCGCTGAGCAGGAAAAGGGTTCCATGTCCTTAGAAGCAGCCCAGATAGTGAACCTTTTCCACTTCATGGCGTAGGTAGATCTAGTGAAGGGTTTTCTAGCCTCCACCAAAATTTCCGCCACTTAGGGAGAAACCCCAAAACGGGACTGAGCTAAGTCTGCAGGAGCCATGCATGCAGCTGAAGAGATTTGAGGCCTGGATGGACCAGGGTCCCCTGATCCTGGGTCAGCAAACCACAAGTAGACAGAAGGAAAGAGAGAGAAGGATGATCCTCTAGTATTGCTGAAGAGAGAACCAAACATGCCTGGGCCAGAAGAGCAATCAGAATCATTGGTACTCCTTCTGAAGCTAGTTTCTCGTAAGAGACTCATGGGATAAGTGGAATTGGGGAAAGGCAAAGAGCGAGATCTGTCCTTCCAGTCTAGAGACATGGCGTCTCTCCAGAGGTTACCTCGCTCTGGAGCGAGGCGGGCAGAAGACCTAGAAGCTTTCGTTTAGAGGGATCTTGAACAGATTAGGCCTGTGGTGTTCCCCAAAGTTGGAAGATACTGTCAAGGACCCCTTGGTCCAGTTCCCACCTGTGAGCCAGTTCAGACGAGTGACTTAGCTTGTCTGCCAAGGTGTTGTTGACTCCCGAAACATGAACTGCCGTGAGGTGAAGGTCGTGTTGTGCTCCAATCCCAAACCCTCATTGCTTCCTGCAAAGAGGTAGGGCGAAATCCCCGTTTGTTGATGTACCAATCATACATTGTTGTCCGTCTGAGCGACTAGGTGGCCGGGAAGGATGTATGGGTGAAGGGCTTGGAAAGCGTACAACATTGCCCAAAGCTCGAGCACACTGATGTGGAGTGTCTGTTCGAGCTTGGACCAAGAGCCCTGGGTCCGATGGGGACCTAGATGGGCTCCCCAACCTTCACCCGAGGAGTCTGTGGTTAGAGTCTGGGAGGGGGGAGGATGAAAGAAAGGAACTCCCCGAAACAGATTCTCTCGAACCATCCACCACTGCAAGTCTTGGAGCACTGACAAGGAGACTAGAACTGGGTGATCTAAGTCGTCCACTAACTGATCCCATTGGGAGCAGAGTCTCCACTGAGAGACTCATGTGAAGCAGAGCGCGAGGAACTGTCGGGATAGCGGCCGCCATGAGCCCGAGAAGGCGAAGGACCGACCTTACACTGACCCGCCTGCGGCGGACAGACTTATTTGAGTCTGGAGGTGGGCCTTGATCCGGTGGCAGGAGGCCCTGCCAATGGTGAGTGTCTAGAATGGCCCGATAAACTGTAGTCTCTGAGATGGGATCAGGTGAGACTTGGAATGGTTGATGTTAATACCCAGGCAGGGAAAAACCTGCTGGGTAAGGGTGAGGCAGCGCAGGAGTTCCTCCCTGGACGAGGCCGTCAGGAGCCAATCCTCCAGATACAGGAAAACCTGCAACCCCCCCCCCCCGGGTATGCAGGTAGAGCCACCACCACCGCTAGACATCTGGTAAATGCAAAGGCACGAGGATAGAGTAACAGTGCCTTGAACTGGTAGTGGTCCCCTGGAGCATAAGCGAAGATATCTCTGCGATGAGACGGGCGAATGGGAATGTGCAGGTAAGCATCCTGCATATCCAGGGCACATAGCCATTGACCCGATCGGAGGAGGGGCAGAAGGCTCTGCAACAACAGCATTCCAAACCGTTTGTATTCCACAAAAAGATTCAGGGAACCGAGAACTAGAATAGATCTGAGATCTCCTGTCTTCTTTGGGACCAGGAAGAAATGGGAATAGTGACCCATCCCTTGAAGATGAAGGGGAACGGGTTATATTGCTTCTTTCAGTAGCAGAGCTGAAATCTCCTCCTGGACCAAAAGATGATGTTCTCGTGAATATGACGACTTTATTTGGGGGTTTCTGTACAAACTATCTAGTGTCTCCTTCTGCGATCAGCTGGAGCACCCAAGAATCTGATGTTATCCTCTCCCATCCCGGAAGGTGGAGGAAAAACCTCCTTCCTACCGGTTCTTCCGGGGAGTCCGGAGGCTGTGGGAGAGGAGAGGAGTCAGGTGGTGGGAGCGCGCGCCGCTGAAACCTGCTGCTTTTTGGGTGGGGTGGGGCTTAGTAGGTGTAGAGGGCCCGGCGTTTTGTGGCCGCCTTCCTGGGGTTTCATGGCAGGCCGATTCTGTCTGCGAAAGGACAGTAGCTGCGGCTGGTAAGAGGCAGTACATGGAGTCAGGACTTCAGTGCCATCTCCTTCTTCTGCAAATCGGTGATGATGTCCTTGACGCCATGCAGCACCGACCCGGAAGGCGCTTCCTGGATAGCGGACTGCACTTCTGGGACCAACCCTGACCCGCGGAGCCAAGCATGACGGCGCAGGCCTCTGGCCAGCGAGCTCGATCAGCAGTGTCCACTGCATCGTAAGTCTACAAGCATGTAGCCAGACTGGCCGAACGTGCAAGCGGACAAGATCAGCTAACTCCTGCTTGACCTGAGAGTCCGGCAAGGTCCAGTTTAGTTTCCACCAGAGTAAGAATGGCCTTCTGGTAGTTCCCCATATGACAGACATAGATCAGGCCCTAATCCCCAGCGTGGAGGCGAAGATCTTCTTTCCATACTGGTCCAGTGGTAAGGATTCTTTGCCAGGTGGCGACAAGCTGAGATGTTTTAGGATTAACCGACCGGCCCTTGGCCTTTAATCACGACTGAATTGCGAGGGTGAGAATCTAAAATCAACACCCTCAAGAGCCTAGTATAACCTATTCCGACTTCCGTGGAAGTGGGGCTGAAACCGACGGCTGCTTCCAGATGGTGGTAACAAGGTCGATGAGGCTCTATCAGGGTGACACCAAAGTAGGAGCTGTCACGGGCAGATCCAGATGCTTAGCGAGTTTCAACCACTGAGGGTCTGGTTCCAGTGAGTGCCACTGATGAACCTTCTGGATTTTCATGCAACTCCATAAAGAAGGATCTTCGGAGGAGACTTCCAGAGGTCCTCGGCCTGGCCCGGCCGGACAGCGTGGCTCGTCGTCCCTTTACGAGCAACCGGAGGAATCCGAGGAGTCCAGGGAAGAGGAAAAGACTCCTTTCCCGACCCGAGGAGAGCGGACCCTTAGAGAGCACCCAAGAAGCGTATCCTGCCCCTCTCTGGACCCAGATGGGAGAGCCCTGGGTCCAGAGGTGGTGAGGAGTGTGCCGCCGTGGACGTACGGGAACCTGAGATGGGCACGTCGTATGTAGGCACCTCTCCACCTCCCTGGTGAGCTAAGCCTTGGCCTCCAACCAGCCACCAGGAGGCCAGAATCTCCCTGCAAATCCACTGGCGGCTGTGGAGGCGGCAGAGGAGGGAAATAAGGATATGAGTTGCACCATACGGAGAGTATCAAAACCCGGCGGGTATTGTGATATGGGGTACTGCGAGTCAAGACTGGAATCGGGTGCTGTAACAGATACTGTGGTCCGGATACGGCGTCTGATAGAGGCGGAGGGTATCCGAGCGGAGGAGCTGCCGGAGCAGACGACCCGGCCGGCAGCCTCACGGGCAGATCCAGGTTGGAGGCCCGGCAGCAGAAGCAGGATGTGGGCGAGTCGGTTTCTTCTGGTTGACGGATAGCCACCAAGAAGGCGGTCTTCCACGACAGGTGAGAGAGTACACCTGTGCATAGGTCTAATGGTTTGCCCATGAGCTGCCAGTACCAGCAGTAGATCCTACGGAGGTGGAGGTCTTGCACTGGAGGAAATGTGATCAAGGCCTTGAAAAGCGCCAGACTACTCCTCCTGCGCCATGATTGCTTCTCGCCCGCGCCTGTAAGCAGAGATGGCTGCCAGGTGCACCCTTAGGGTCGTCACCTAAGCCCTGATTAGAAAGGACTATAAATAGTCCAAGATGCTTGCCAAGGAACAGGAGGAAGGGTCCATTCTTGTTTAGACACTTGAACTGGAAACCTTCCATTTGAAGGCATAGCATTTTCTGGTCGATTTTACGGGACGCCCAACTACATTGAGGACCTCCTTGATAATCCAAGGCCTGAACCCAGCCTGGAACCGTGCCGCCAGGTGCAGGATTGAAGGTCCGGATGAACACCTTCCCTGATTGACGAGAGCAGGTCCGGCTGAGCTGGAAGCTGCGGAGTCCTGAGCGAGACTGAGGAGATCTGGTACCAGAACTGGCGAGGCCAGTCTGGGCTATCAGATCACCTGCCTGTCCCTCCTCCTCCTGAGAAGCACCTGTGGATCAAGGAATGGGGGAAAGGCGCAGAAGAGTCTGGGGTCCACTGCCCGAGAAGGCATCCCTGCAGCGAGCCCGCTGAGGGGGCATGGAACAGTCTCAGCTTCCTCCCTGAGGCAAACAGGTCCACCTGAGGTGTGCCCCTAATGAAGAACAGATGCTGTACTACCTCCTCGGTGAGAGACCACTGGGATGCAGCCCCATCCGCCCAGGGCATCGGGCCAGGTGTTGGAGGCCCTGCCACATGAATGGCTAGGAGATCCGCCCAGGCTGCACACTGTGACCAAATGCGAGAGCTCTCTGCATAGAAGCATGGAGCGCTGCCCGCCCTGGCGGTTTAGATAGTACATGGTCGTGGTGTTGTCCGCCTGACCGGACCACTTGGACCTCGGAGGAACGGAGCAAAGGCGGTGAGAGCTAGGCGGACCGCTTCAGAGCTCCAGCAGGCTGATGTGGCATCGGGACTCTGCTGGGACCAGAGGCCGGAACTGGTGTTCCAGATGGCACCCCAACCCATCAGAGAGGCATCGTCGATAGAGAGACCGTTGCTCAGCGGACGAACGGGATGCCCTCCTGCAAATGACCTGAACGATCCACCACTGGAGAGCGTACTACATCCCCTGTGTCACCTGCACAAGCTGGTCCAAAGGATCGTAGCATTGTGACCACTGGCTGGCCAGTCCCCACTGAAGGGGATTGATGTTCCAGCGGGCCCAACGGACCACGCCGGCAGGCCGCCATGAGACCCAGGAGGCGAGGAAGTCCCGGCAGATGCAATTGCCCAAACAGAAAAGATTGGGCAAAGGAGGAAAGAACCGGCCCGTCCGCTGGAGCCGCGCCTGGCCTCAAGAGAGCCGAGCTGCGCCTATGAACAGAATCACCTGCTTTGCCAGAGTTCTACTTGGCCTCGCTGATAAGGAGGCCTAGCTGGAGCTAGACCTGAGGGCCAGATCTCTGGACCACTCCACCTCCTGCCTGGAGGAGCTGCTATCAGCCAGTCGTCCAGGTAAGGGCACACCCGACCCCCGTCATCAAAGAGGAATGCTGTCACCACTGCTGCATTTGTGAAGACCCTGGGAGCTGGAGACAAGCCATGGCATGGCTTGAACGTTAAAGGATCCTCCGCCGAAGCCAAGGAATCCTGGTGAGACGGACGGATAGGACGTGAAAAACGATCCTGCAATCCAGAGAGCAGAACCATCACTGCCCAAGGATGGTATTATCTGAGCCAGAGTGACCATCCTGAAGGTCTGAGACCTTAGGGTACTTGGCGTCTGTAGGTCGTAGAATGAAGCGCCAGCCTCGTCCGCTGCTTCGGAACCAGGAAGTACCTGGACACAAACCCTGGGTCCGAAGTGAGGGTCCTCCACCTCTTTATCACCTCCTTCTGGAGGAGGTGAACGGCGTCAGCTCGACGAGTCCGCCAGCGAGGCTGGGGATCCTGTCTCGAGGGCCACTGCCTGAGGGGCGGTGCCTGCTCTGATTCTAGAGGCAGGCTCTTCCTATCACCCTCCGAAACCCACCTGTCCGTGGTAACAGCGACCAGGCTGAACGGAAGTGCTGGATTGCCGTCTTCCATGGGGACCTAGGGGTGAGGTGACGGGATGGGGCTTACTCCTCAGCCCGTCATCAGCAGGCTTTGGAGGAGGACCAGCCGAGGGACCTCCTGCCTTTTCCTCCCGCCTCGCTAGAGGAAGCCGCGGCTTGGCTTGGGATGCCACGAGCCCGCTGTCTCTGGATTGCTGCTGGGCCGCAGAAGGACGTAAAGGCTTAGGGCTGTGTTTCGGCGCCTTGTCCTTCTGAGCGAAGACCGAGTCCAGGTAAAGCAGCGACTTCTGATCCTCTGCAGGTGACCTTCCACCCCAGGGTCAAGAGGTCAGTCCCCAAAAGGAATCATCCACAACCTGTGCTGGGTGTCCGGGCTAAAGGTGATATCCTCAGCCAAGCCCACGACGATAGCCACCGCGTCGCCACCGACCTGGCACATGAGTCCCCATATCCAAAGCAGTCTGAGCTGCTGTTTGCCACTGCCCTGTCCTGGTCCCGCAACTGCTTTACTGTAGTCTGCAGATCATGGGAGATGAGGAATGACCATCCAGGAGCCCAACAGGCATGAGAAAAATGTGCCATGAGGACTGCTTCAACTGGCCTGACGTGTGCCGGAGAGGACGCAGTATAGACTTTCCGGACATAATCCAATTCTCGATTCTTGTCGGGAGGTTTGTCCACATCCTCGGCGCTGTCGCGCGCCGGAAAACGCTCGTCGGTAACTAACCCTCAGCAGAGCGGTGCTCCCAAAACCGGACAGGAACGGGTAGGGACCGCATACTTCCTGGGCACATCCTGGCCAAGGCGAGGATGGGGAAGCAGGGCGCCGCCAAAGCTCCAGGGCCGGATCCACTATGGCCCTCGCCACCGGAAAGGCCTCCGTTGAGAATCCTCGTCCAGAATCTCCGTGAGGGGATACTGTCTGCTTTGGAACGGGTTCGAGCTTCATCCCGTGGACTCGAGATGTCGGGCTCAAGTAGCCCTAGAAGGACGACGGTCATCGCCCATTGACTGTCTTCCTGAGGACCCAAGTTCAGTCGCTTGGAGAAAAGGAGGAATTATCTCTGACTGACGTCGTCCTCAAGAGCGCTCTGGCCTGAGCCACCTCTACCTGCCGAGGTCGGTCGGGAGTGAGGTAACCGGCAGCCAATGGGTAGACCTTAGCCGACCGAGAATCCTGGTCGGAGCCTCAAATAGTGGCTGTGAGACGGAGGTTCCACCGAATCGGTGGAGGTGCTGGTCGGCCGTAATGTCCAGCTTTCCCGGGTACAGGCTCTCGGTAGTCGTAGGGCTAAAGTGGCCGCCCGTGACAGCCACTTAATGGCTGAGGTACGCGCGCCGGCTTACTCCCCGTCAGGAGGAGCTGTTGCTGGAGGTCCTCGCATCTGGTCGTAACTCACGCTGGCTTCCTCGTCCGAGGAGGAGGACGAGGACGAGGGCGATGCCGCCACTGGTGGTGCCGAGACCGAGACCGCCTATGACGGGCGGGATCGGGTTGACCTGGAAGAAGTCCGACCGAGAGCCTCGCTCTTCGGTGTGTTGCGCGAAGTGTCGCAGGAACCGGCACTCTTCGGCTCGGAGGGTTCATCCGAGGGCCCGAACCGAGGCACAGGCAAGCTTCCACGGATCTCAACTTCGGGGAACCTGGGAGAGAGGATCTCGGTTTATAGGCGTACAGCTCGTCCAACGGGTCGAGAAAAATCTCGACTTCACGACAGGAGTCTGTCAACTGACCTGACGGGACACCGTGAGGCCAGTGGTCAAGCCGGAATGGTTTGATCGGGTCGACGGCCTACTTACCGGGAGGGGGCTTCCGCCTCCCTCAAGAGCGTTGACGGAGGGATTTACCTTGTCCTCTTTTGACCGAGAAAAGGTCCGGCAGACGCTGGCCCTTCTCCCTTAGTGGAGAGGGACAGACAAAGCTCCTAAATGAAGCCAGTAGGAAGAACCCGAGAGAGCGGATAATGCCGCGTCGAGAAGATACGTCTGCCGGCCTCTCTTCGAGGGCTTATCATCTGCTCGAGCTGATCCCACGCCATTGTGATACCGGCCACCGGGCTCTTCGACTTCGCCACCGAGGGAATGCTTCGGACGGCTCAGCTGGTAATCGGCAGCACAGTCTTCGAGGACGAGGTTTGGTATGAATATCAGGGTCGAGTCCCGCGGGTCGCTCAAGGCCTAAACAGTAGACACGCGGAGTGTAATCCGCCCAAGACATTTTCTGATCAAGAGGGGCATCTCTGAAAACCGGAGTCGATTTGTCCATCGAGTCACTGTGGGATCAAGATCAAGTCTTTTAGCAAAAAACTTCAAATTCGTAAACGGAAGAAATAGAACCAGTCGCAAAACGCAGAGCATTAAGGAGGGAACCTGAGCTCTAAGCGGTAAGGAAGATCTATGCCATGGGGCGGAGCTGAGTTATACCACCCGGTGGGTGGGAGGAGCCAGCTTGAAGACCTTCCGCAAGATTTAAAGCTGCAAGGATACCTGCCAATAAGTGTGATGAACAATATATCCATGTCCCTAGAACTGGTAAATTTGGTGGACCGCCTCTCTTATACCACGCCTGACGCCGGAGTCTGGCCGACGCTCGGGGCGGTCTCCGCTGAAGACAGCTAGCTAGAAAATTTCTGGGTCCTGGGCGCCTGCCGGCTTCAGTCCTAATGGTGTAACCTGCTGCAAGAGCTGTATCTCGAAGTAAGATCAGTAGATCTTCAAGAGAGGCTCTTGCAGTAGGTAGTTACATATAGGACTGACGTTGGCAGGCAGCAGGACCCCATGGAAAAATTTCTAGCTAGCAGTCCCTAGTGAGGGACCGCCCCCATGTCAGGTGACCAACGTCGGTATAAAGGGGCGGTCCCTGACGCCCGTCTTCCAGTTCTTTCCCGCCACAGCACAGAAGAGGCCGGACAAGAGAGAGCAGAGATTTCCTTTAATGGAAAAAGCGAGCTGAAAAAGCTTAGGGATGGAGGGCGGATGGTAGTTTACAGCAAGAGCCCCTCTCGAAGATCTACTGTTACGGTAAGTTCTTACGTAACTGTACTATCTTACTTCGCGAGGGCTCTTGCAGTAGGTAGTTACATACAGGACTGAGTCCCAAGCAGTCTGGAACAAGGACAACCACCGGGAGGAGGAAATCTACTCCAAGTAGAAGCTCTAGCTGTGCAAGCTTTAAGATAAGTGGCCTTGCAGGACAGCCAGCCCGAAGCCTGCTCTACGGCGAGAGGCAATATCTAAACTGTAGTGTTTTGTAAAGATATGGACGGAGGTCCAAGTGGAGGCAGCACAGATATCTGCCGCTGACACATTCTTGAATGAAGTCATTGAGGCAGCTACTCTGGTGGAGCTGCCTCTTGCTTGACCCGCAGGGTCTTGTTGTACTTGTCATAAAAGAAAGTGATGCAATGAGCTAACCATTTAGATAGGCATGCTTAGAAACAGCATTGCCTTCCTTTGGGTGCAAAAGAGAAAACAACAAAGGATCAGTCTTCCTGAGATCTCTTGTTCTGTTAGTATAGTATCTCAGAATCTGTATACGCCCATAGTATGGAGTAAATACTCCCTCTGATTGAGTACAAGTGAAAAAAGGTAAGCAACTCTATGGACTGGTTTAGAGTAGACCTGCTATTACCTTAGGGAGAAACTTAGGTTAGTGCAAGCAGAGCAACACGTCTTGTGAAAATCAAGTATGGAATTTTACATCAGGGCTTGGAGCTTGGAAATTCTCCGAACGGAAGTAATGGTCACCAGGAAGAGAGAGTCCCCATGAAAGGAACTTCAAGTCTGCTGAAGCTGCCGGTTCAAAAGGAGGCAGAGAAAGTTTCTCGAGAACAAAGTTCAAGTCCCAAGGGGGAGCAGGAGTACGTATAAGAGGTCTCAGATGGAGGACCCCTCTGAGAAAGGTCTTAGAGACCTCCAGTTGAGCAAATGTCATGTCTGCAAAGGGGACATGATAGGCCGAGATGGTCGCCATTTGGACTTTCAGAGAAAAATGACTGAGACCCAGGTCAAAAAGATGGCGTAGGTACACCAGCAGAAGCCCCGCTGAGCAGGAAAAGGGTTCTATGTCCTTAGAAGCAGCCCAGATAGTGAACCTTTCCACTTCATGGCGTAGGTAGATCTAGTGAAGGGTTTTCTAGCCTCCACCAAAATTTCCGCCACTTAGGGAGAAACCCCAAAACGGGACTGAGCTAAGTCTGCAGGAGCCATGCATGCAGCTGAAGAGATTTGAGGCCTGGATGGACCAGGGTCCCCTGATCCTGGGTCAGCAAACCTCGTGACAGAGGAAGAGGAAGAGGAGATGATCCTCTGAGTATTGCTGTAGAAGAGAGAACCAAACTTGCCTGGGCCAGAAAGGAGCAATTAGAATCATTCGTGTTCTTTCTGAAGCTAGTTTCGTAAGAGACTCATGGGATAAGTGGAATTGGGGAAAGGCATAGACTAATCTGTCCTTCCAAAGTCTAGAGAGACACAGCGCCTCCAGAGTGCCTCGCTTCTGGAACGAAAGTAGACAGAAGAAGACTGGAAGCTTTGAGTTTAGAGGGGATGCGAACAGGTCGACCTGTGGTGTTCCCCAAAGTTGGAAGATACTGTCAAGGACCCCTTGGTCCAGTTCCCACCTGTGAGCCAGTTCAGACGAAGGTGACTTAGCTTGTCTGCCAAGGTGTTGTTGACTCAAACATGAACCGCCGTGGAGGTGAAGGTCGAGGTTGTGCTGCTCTAATCCCAAACCCTCATTGTTTCCCGCAAAGAGTAGAAATGAGTCCCCGCTTGTTGGTACCAAACCACGATATTGTTGTCCGCCTGAACCGATCAAGGTGGCCGGGAGATGTATGGCGGTAGGGCTTGGAAAGCGTACAACATTGCCCAAAGCTCGAGCACACTGATGTGGAGTGTCTGTTCGAGCTTGGACCAAGAGCCCTGGGTCCGATGGGGACCTAGATGGGCTCCCCAACCTTCACCCGAGGAGTCTGTGGTTAGAGTCTGGGAGGGGGGAGGATGAAAGAAAGGAACTCCCCGAAACAGATTCTCTCGAACCATCCACCACTGCAAGTCTTGGAGCACTGACAAGGAGACTAGAACTGGGTGATCTAAGTCGTCCACTAACTGATCCCATTGGGAGCAGAGTCTCCACTGAGAGACTCATGTGAAGCAGAGCGCGAGGAACTGTCGGGATAGCGGCCGCCATGAGCCCGAGAAGGCGAAGGACCGACCTTGCACTGACCCGCCTGCGGCCGGACAGACTTATTTGAGTCTGGAGGGTGGACGCCCAGTCCGGTGGCAGGGAGGCCCTGCCAATGGTAGTGTCTAGAATCGCCTGATAAACTGTAGTCTCTGAGATGGGATCAAGTGAGACTTGGAATGGTTGATGGTACTACCCAGGCAGGGAAAAACCTGCTGGGTAAGGGTGAGGCAGCGCAGGAGTTCCTCCCTGGACGAGGCCGACAGGAGCCAATCCTCCAGATACAGGAAAACCTGCAACCCCCCCCCCCCGGGTATGCAGGTAGGCCACCACCACCGCTAGACATCTGGTAAATACTCGGGGCGCCGAGGATAGGCCAAACGGAAGTGCCTTGAACTGGTAGTGGTCCCTGAACGCAAAACGGTGATATTCGGTGATGAGACGGCGAATGGGAATGTGCAGGTGCATCCTGCATATCCAGGTACATAGCCATTGACCCGATCGGAGGAGGGCAGAAGGCTCTGCAACAACAGCATTCCAAACCGCTTGTATTCCACAAAAGATTCAGGGAACCGAGAACTAGAATAGATCTGAGATCTCCTGTCTCTTTTGGGACCAGGAAGAAATGGGAATAGTGACCCATCCTCTGAAGATGAAGGGAACGGGTTATATGCTTCTTCAGTAGCAGAGCTGAAATCTCCTCCTGGACCAAAAGATGATGTTCTGGAATATGATTTACTTTATTTGGGGGTCTGTACAAACTATCTAGTGTCTCCTTCTGCGATCAGCTGGAGCACCTAAGAATCTGATGTTATCCTCTCCCATCCCGGAAGGTGGAGGAAAACCTCCTTCCTACGTTCTTCCGGGAGTCCGAGGCTGTGGGAGAGGAGAGGAGTCAGGTGGTGGGCAGCGCCGCAGCTGAAGCACCTGCTGCTTTTTGGGTGGGTGGGTCTTAGTAGGTGGGGCCCGACGCTCAGGCCCGCCTTCCTGGGGTTTCGCTACTGATTCTGTTCATGGAAGGGATTCGCGCTTATGCGCTGGTGGGGCAGTACATGGAGTCAACGGACTTCAGTGCCATCTCCTTCTTCTGCAAATCGGTGATGATGTCCTTGACATCGCCACCGAAAAGCACCGACCCCCGGAAGGGCGCTTCCTGGATAGCGGACTGCACTTCTGGGACCAACCCTGACACACGGAGCCAAGCATGACGACGCAGGCCTACGGCGAAAGCCGAGCTCCGTCCAGCAGTGTCCACTGCATCGTAGGTCACACGAGGCATGTGTCGACTGGCCGAACGTGCAGAGCGGACAAGATCAGCTAACTCCTGCTTGACCTGAGAGTCCGGCAAGGAGTCCAGTTTGGTTTCCACCAGAGTAAGAATGGCCTTCTGGTAGTTCCCCATATGACAGACATAGATCAGGGCCCTAATCCCCAGCGTGGAGGAAGCGAAGATCTTCTTTCCATACTGGTCCAGTAGGCGGGATTCTTTGCCAGGTGGCGACAAGCTGAGATGTTTTGGGTTAGCCGACCGGCCGCGAGCGGCACTAATCACGACTGAGATAGCACGAGGGTGAGAATCTAAAAAATCAACACCCTCAAGAGCCTAGTATAACCTATTCCGACTTCCGTGGAAGTGGGGCTAGAGCCGACGGCTGCTTCCAGATGGTGGTAACAAGGTCGGAGTGAGGCTCTATCCAGGGTGACACCAAAGTAGGAGCTGTCACGGGCAGATCCAGATGCTTGGCGAGTTTCAACCACTGAGGGTCTGGTTCCAGTGAGTGCCACTGATGAACCTTCTGGATTTTTCATAGCAACTCCATAAAAGAAGGATCTTCCGGAGGAGACTTCAGAGGAGTCCTCGGCCTGGGCTTCGACGGACAGCGTGGCTCGTCGTCCCTTTCGGAGCAACCGGAGGAATCCGAGGAGTCCGAGGGGGGAAGAGGAAAAAGACTCCCTTTCCCGACCCGGGGGAGGAACGGACCCCTTGGGAAGCACCCAAAGAAGCGTATCCTGCCCCTCTCTGGACCCAGATGGGAGAGCCCTGGAGTCCAGAGGTGGTGAGGGAGTGTGCCGCCGTGGACGTACGGGAACCTGAGATAGCACCGTCGTATGTAGGCACCTCTCCACCTCCCTGGTGAGCTAAGCCTTGGCCTCAGCCCACCAGGAGGCCAGAGTCTCCTGCAAATCCACTGGCGGCTGTGGGGGCGGCAGAGGAGGGAAATAAGGATATGAGTTGCACCCATACGGAGAGTATCCAAAACCCGGCCGCGGGTATTGTGATGTCGGGTACTGCGGAGTCAGAAAGACTGGAATCGGGTACTGTGGCACCAGATACTGTGGTCCCGGATACACCGGCGTCTGATAGAACGGAGGGTATCCGAGAGCCGGAGGAGCTGCCGGAGCAGACGGCCCGGCCGGCAGCCTCACGGGCAGATCCAGGTTGGAGGGCCCGACGGCAGGGAAGCAGGATGTCGGCCGGAGTCGGTAAAACCGGCATCGGAGGTGCCGGTGTCCAGGGAGCCGACGACAGATCCGGCACACCTAGAGGAGGACGTTCTGACGGAGGAGAAACCCAGCGCTGCCCGGGAGGAGGGAAAACTCGGGTCGGGCTGGGGAACCTGTGTCCCGGATGGCAGCGAAGGCTGCGGAGAACCAGGGACGACGGACGGGGTAGGTCCATCGGTTCTTTCGCCGACCAGACGCCGGACGAACAGACGTGCAGTTTTACAGCGAGCTCCTGGTGACTTATAGGAGCATTCGCCAGAGGCGAGACCGAGAGAAAGGATCGGCCTGGTCCGGCAGAAGAGGAGCTACGGCCTTAAAGGTCGGTGGCCCTACCGGTTTCTCCGCGGGCTGGACGGAACACGACGCCCAGCTTACTGGAGTCGCCACGCCAGTAGGCCGCAAGGCTACGGCCGAACTGGGGGCGGAGGCCTCCAAAAGGTCCGAGCGCGAGCCAGACGGGCGGGCCAACACCCCCTTGGAAACCTCCAAGGCGGCCATCGAGGAGCGGTCCCCCGGAGGGGACGTTACCAAAGTCCCGGCGACTCCCGAGGGAGACGCGGTTGAGGAGCCCTTGTCCCAGTGCCTCTCCTTGTCTTTCTTCTTCCGATGGCCTTCGGGGGAAGTGGACACCTGCCTCAGTTTTTTTAGCTCCTTCTCCATCGAACTCATCTTTTTCTTCAAGATGTGGGCTTCCAGGGATTGCTGCCGCCTTTTCCGGGTAGCCGCGTTGAAGCCGAGGCAGTGTTGGCACTTCTCGACCAGGTGATCAGGGTCTAGACAGAACAGGCACAGGGAATGGCCGTCCTTGTGCGGGAGTTGGGCGCCGCACAAGTTGCACTTATTTTTGTGCTCGGAGGGTGTAGGGGACAACATACACTGACAATGACCCGACAAATGTCGAAAAGAAACAAAATTATTCGGTAAAACCGAAGGGAGGCTACGGGCAACAAACTTCATGACGCTGCACGAGCCAACGCGGAAAAGAACTGGAAGGTGGGTGTCAGGACCGCCCCTACAGACATGGGGGCGGTCCCTCGCCAGAGACTGCTAGCTAGAAATTTTTCCGTGGGGTCCTGCCGCCTGCTGACGTCAGTCCTATATGTAATTACCTACTGCAAGAGCCCTCTCGAAGTAAGATATGTCCCTCCCAGTTCAAAATCAGAGCATCCAGAGGGACTGCGCCCAAGACTGGGGGTCTGCAACAAAACAGAGGAAGTGGGTGATTGTCTGGGGCTGCAAAGATCTATCTCTGGAGTGCCCCACCTTGAGAAAATCACCTTCAATACCAAAGGATCCAGAGACCATTCGTGATGGCCCTGGGAAATCCTGCTCAATGCATCTGCTAGCACATTGTCCTTTCCTGGGAGGTGAACTGCTACCAGAGAGGTCTGTAGGGAATAAGCCAAGGACCATATTTTCATGGCCTCCGTGCACAAGGCCGTGGACCGAGTGCCTCCCTGCTTGCTGATGTACCACATGGTGGTAGTGTTGTCCGTACTGACCTGAACCACCTTGTTCTGTACTGACTGAGAGAAAGCATGTAGGGCAAGAAGTACTGCTCTGAGCTCCAGAAGGTTGATGTGAAGAAGGGATTCCTGAGGGGACCACAGTCCCTGGGCAGTGAGAGCCCCCCAGATGGGCTCCCCACCCCAAAAGGGAAGCATCCGTGGTAAGAACCACAGAGTGAGTCTGAGAGACAAATGGAACACCCTGCCTCAGACCGTCCAGGTCCTGCCACCACTGAAGGACCTGAACTGAGGTCAGAGTAACAGGAACTAGCTCGGTAAGAGGATCTTTCTTTTGGGACCAAATGGTTCTCAGATGGAACTGAATGTCCCTCATCTGAAACCTGGCCCCTTGGACCACTGCTGTGGAAGCTGCCATGTGGCCCAGAAGATGCAGAAAATGCCTTGCTGGTCAAGAAACCAGAGGGTGAAAGGAAGAGGTCAGCTGAGAAATGGCTTTTGCCCTTTCCAAAGGAATTAAGGCTCTTGCCTTGAGGGTGTCCAGCTCTTCTCCTACAAAAATGAGGAGCTGTACTGGTTCGAGAACTGACTTGGGAAGATTGAGAAGGAACCCCAGGGAAGTGAGAACTTTCTGGGTAACCTGCAGATCTGACTTGACTTGGTCTGAAGACTGGCCCACTAGAAGCCAATCGTCCAGATATGGGAAAAAGAGATGCTTTTCCTTCTTAAAAAGGCCACCACTACTGCTAGGCACTTTGTAGACACCCTTGGAGCTGAGGTTAGACCGAAGGGCATTGCTCTGAACTGATAATGGCCTGAGGGCAATTCGAACCTGAGGTACTTTCTGTGGGAGCACCTGATGTGAATGTGAAAATATGCATCCTTGAGGTCCAGGGAGGCTAGCCAGTCTCCTGGCCTCAGAGAGGGAAGAACTGTTCCCAGAGTCACCATCTTGAATTTTAGCTTTACTATGTGCTTGTTTAGGTATCTTAGATCTAGGATGAGTCGCCACTTCCCTGTCTTTTTCCGGGTAAGGAAGTACCTGGAGTACAGACCTCTGCCCCTGTATGGAGTAGGAACGCTCTCTATGGCCTTTAAAGCCAGTAGAGACAAAACATCTGCCTCTAGAGCAAGGGTTTCTGAAGTATTTGCAGGTGGAAAGGATCTGGGTCTCAGTTTCGGAATACATTTGAAACCGAGAACCAGCCCCTGGCTTACAACCTCCAGGACCCACTTCTCTTAGGTAACAGACATCCAGTCCTGGACAAAGTAAGCCAGCCTGCCTCCTACTGGAATGGGGGAGTCGACCCGGGCTGACACATCAGGGTGTCTGCTTGGCAGGAGCCTTAGGCTGAGGGGTGGGATGCAGCCCTGCTCATCCCCCTTTTGTCTCTCCCTCTGAAGAACCCCCTCTGAGAAAAGGAAGAGGAGGTCTGTGCCTGGTAGAAAGGCCTGTGAAGAGGCCTGCCCCTACCCCTAGACTGCTGCCTCTGAGGAGTTGCCTGCCTCTCCTTGGCCTGGGCACTCCTACAAGTGGTCCTGTACTCATCCATTTTCTTCATGTAATTCTCTGTCTGCTCCCCAAACAGAATTTACCATTACAGGGATATCCATGGCCTTAGCCTGGGTATCCTGAGAAAGGCTAGTACATCTGAGCCATGCCATTCTCCAAAGAGCCACAGATGTATCCATGACTCTTGATGACACATCACTGGAGTCCACAGCAGCATGACATTGCACCTTTAATGCCTCAATCCCATCAGCAGCCACCCCATCCAGCTCCTTGGCTGGCTGTGGGGAAGCCTGTTTAGCCAGTGCCAGTACAGTGTCCCACCAGGACTTCTGGTACCTGGCTGTATAGGCCATATAATTAGCCTGCCTGAGTCCCAAAGATGATGCCAAGTACTGTTTCTTTGCCATGGCATCCATCTTCCTGGAATCTCTGTCTGGGGGGTGTGAAGCCAAGGGGATGTTTGCCTTGTCACAGGTAGCAGCCTGCACTACCCCAACATGGCTGCATTGTTAGTAAAGAAATTCCGTATCCGAGCCTGACGAGGTGTACTTCTTGTCCATTCCCTTGTCAACAGGAGATACAGAGTTGGGAGAATTTTTTGTGTCTGTTTTCCAAATGACCTATGAAGGGGAATAGACAGTCTCTTAAGACTCTGGGATGTCCATCATCTCTATGAAGTCAGGCTCCTCTTGATCCTCTACAGCCTCCTCAATAGGAAGCTGGAGGTTTTGAGCCACTTTTCTGTAGAATAGAAAGTGGGGAAGGGACTCAAAGACTAGGAGGGGAAACACCAGAAGGTCTGTCTGGGGAGATGTCCGGTTCCACAGGCACATCCAGACTTTCACCGTCAAAACCATCCTCTTCAAAATCCCCCTAATCAAACTCCGGTTCGTAAAAATCTTCAAGAGAATAATCCTGAACCGGGGAACCGACCGAACCGAACCTCTGCCAGAAGGCGCCGGATTGGTCGGAACCGAACAAAGCAATTCCACAATCCGAATCGCTTTGGCTATTTCTTCGGCGGTCAGAACGTGCAGCTCTGTATCCGAACCGGCCAATTTATCCTTTCGTTTTGTTTTTGTAGGAACCAATCCCTTAGGATTGGCTCTCCTCTTGCCCGAAGAAGTATCGCCCTGGTCAGAAGGCACTCCTCCCGGTTCGGTAGGAAGCGAACTGGGCTGGCCTTCCAGGTCAGCGGGTTTCTCAGCCTCCTTATCCTTAAGTCTACCTAACCTTTTCTCCAGGGTAGACTTGGGGAAATTCTTATAAATTTGGCAGTCTGAATCGAGGTGGTCAAACCCCAGACAATAAACACAGGTGGTGTGGGGATCGGCCTTAGCAAAGACCTCCCCACACACACTGCAGTGTTGAAACCCAGTGGGCCCATTTTTTTTCTTGGGTTTCTCAGACATGGCCAACCTAACCAGCTTACCCTTTATATGGCAACCGCCAGGCAAGACTTCTCTATCGGTTTCACACTGTGTCACGGGTGATGGAAAAAAAAAAAAAAAAAAAAAGACACTACAATTACGTCTTTTTAAAACAGATACGGACCGGTAACCACGCACTAACTTTTTCCTTTTCAAGATCTTACTACAAAATCGGTTCAGCCGAACCAATTGGAAAAATTTTCACAATTTCCATACAACAGCTACTAATCTAAGTACTTACGGTACCACAGATAAAGTCTCGAACTGAAAAACGGAATAATAAATCGGACTAAAACCTAAACTTTAACTGCGAAGAACCGAGCAGAAGGAGAAAACTCCGGAGCAACTGTTCAGTGAGGCGGAGTAAGGAATCCGACGGTTTGGGTCTGAAAGGACACAGACAGAGTTTTCAACTGAGCTCGAGCCCAACGTTCTATGCCTGGCAAAGAATTTAACCCTTCACTCTCCGGGGCAGTTCAAGAGCTGGAGCTAACTGCAAATTGTCAGAATATAGCAAGACTTCATGTTGTTTGAATTACGGAAGGTACGTAATTTTTATATCTTCCATTGTCAACCTTCACCATTCATTACTGCTGGGTTAGTACCAAGCCCCCCCTAGAGGGGGACTAACATAACCCTGAGGGAACAAGACCCTCAGCCTCCTGTTGATGAGAAACAGGAAGAAGAGACCTTGGCCGTACTAGACTGGAAGCCTAAGGCTGAGGAGAGCTAGAAAGTGTCCCCTGAAGATGATGGGACGGAGGAAGCCCTTACAGAAGCCTCCTAGTCCTGGCAGAAAAGAGGCAGGTCCCTCGGTAGGCGGAATCACCCTACGCCGGGCCAGGGGTGACAACCTTGATAGACGAAGCCATGTTGTCCACCTAATGCAGATCACTGTCCCTGCAAGCCTGGAAGCCACCTCACTGGCGTCGTAAGATGCCCTTGCTTGGTACCTTGCTAGTTCCAGGCCTACAGCGGAGAGGGAAATGGCCTGTCAAGATTGCTCCTTATCAGGTATCGATGCTAGCACCTGAGCCAGCATCAACCACAAGTGCCCGTTACAGGCAGCATGGTGTGCCTGATGTGACACAATGCACAACATCGCACGAGAAGAAGGAAACACTCTTCGCCCCCCACTGGTCAAATTGTAGGGAATCAGAGTCTGGTGGTGGTCGGGCGCAGGCGCCTGGAAGGGGTCTCTAGGAACACCAAGCCCGAGGGCAGGTTAGGGAGAGAACCTAGGGACTCAGATGTAGCACAATACCTCCTTCTGCAGTCTGCCGGGGCTGGGAGAGGGTTGGCTGGAGACTGCCAGGTGCAGATAGATGCCTCCTGGAAGGGAACAGACCAGGATGGCAACCCAAGTGCTGGGCACTGAATTCGCTGAGGAATTTGCACGTCCCCCACTCAGTACTGTCCCATCTAACACAGGAAATATGGAGATCCCCAACCATCGTCAAAAGGAAGCGCTGATATTCAGTGAAATCAATGTCGGAAGAAAGGTGACCAGTAGGTTCCTCTCCCTCAGAGGAGGATGGGGAACTCGAATGTACAGAAGACTCCTGCGGCGGTGGGGACAGGAGAAAGACCCGTTCATGCATGTACCTAACATGACGGGAAGGCCACTGCAGTGCCTCTGAACGTCTCCCAGGATAACAGTCCAGTAAGACCCACGTGGCCTGGAAGAGAGGGGGAGTGGCTGCACTGGAATGGGAGAGGGACACCTACAAGGAGGGGACAGTCCTCTGCCAGGGTTCTGAAATCCAGGGAACAGAGGCCGAGCTGGAATGATCCTGAAATCAAACTGGGTCGCATGACAGAACCTTGGGAATGTGAACTCTGGAAGAGCCCAAACCGGGGATCTCCCCTGTGACGCACCTGGGGTTGCATGAGTCCAGAAGGGCAACATATGGCGCCACCATTGGAAGGGACCCCTGAACCTAGGAAGGAGAGGTGGGGCCCGGCGCTACGGCTCCTCCCTGCACCCCGAGGGGTGGCAGAGGAATGTCAACACCCCTCACCCCGACCCCTCAGACTCAGAGGAAGCCCTCCTCCTCGACCCCAGTGAAGGGGTCCCTCGATCCAGAGGCCTCCCCTGAAGACAGGACTGTCAATCCCCCCCCCCCACGAGGGCGCAGCAGCACCAAGGCTGGCAGCTGCCATGGCCCCCTCTGGGGAACAGTCCCCTCCCCATGCCGCCCTCCCCTATGGACCCCAAGCCACCCCCAGCCTGAGGGTCCTCAGAGGAAGACCACTGTGGAGATTCGGGGATGGGGGCGCTGGGCCGCTTGATATCACGTCCCACAGAGGACTCTGATTTGGAAGAATCAGGGAGCCAGACCGGGTTCACATCAGAGTAGTCTCCCTCCGAAGAGGAGTCGACCAAGAGAACCTCGATGCTGGCCACCCCGAGAATTCCCTGAAAAACAGCACCGCGAACGGCGCTGGTGTCGCCCGCAAAGCCGGCCGTTCCCAGCGCACCGCCCACGGCTCCGGAACCCGGCCCATCTACGGCCCCAGTCGAATCCCCGGTACCAACGGAGTTGATCGGGTCAACAATGCCGCAAGCGGCATCGAGAACCAAACAGGCACAACATGCGGCACTGCCCTGATCACTGGCGCAGAAGGCGGCGTCAAGGGCCTGCCAGTGCAGGGCTGTAAACTGCTCCCAGGTCAGAAACCCCGGTAGGACCACAGTGGCCCAGGAGAAGGGGAGGAGAAGGCAGAGGTAAGAGGGTCAAATGCCTCTGAGGAAGAGGATGTCCTCTGCCAGGGCTAAGAGACTGTACATTTGGTACAACACCCTGAAAGGATCAGTCAGTCGAGACAGTCACCGACCATTCAACCATCCTGAAATGGTCAGGACTGAATCCTGAAGGGGATTCCTCCTTGCGAGGCGACCGGGGCTGCATGGGTCCAGAAGGGCGGCCCTTTGCCTCAAGTAACAAGACCACCCCACCCCCACCCCCCGAGAGAGTAGACAGGACTGGCACTGTGGCTCCTACCTGAACCTTTGCGGGCTGCCAGGGAAGGGCGCTACTCCTGGCGTTGTCCCCTCAACCCCTCAGACTCCAAGAAGGATCTTTTCCTCAAGACCAACCGAGGAGACTCCACCTCACCTACCAGCTCCCAAAGGGCAGCCGGTGAGGGGGCCTTCGCCCCTGCCCTAGATGTCTGAGCAGGTCCAGAAGTGGGCCCAGCCTGGGCACCCAAAACTGGGGGCTCTCCTCCTCCAAGCCCAGAGGCCCTACCAGCCCCGATAAAACATCAAGTGCTCCCTCGGCTCTGAAAGATTTGTCAGTGCCGTAAGCGGCTCCGACACTGGTGCCAGCAGAAACCACCGGCCCCGAAGGAGGAGAGGGTTGAACAGGAGCAGAAGTGCTGGGTGGGAGAGTCTCCCAGGACTCCGAAGAGTCGGGAAGCCAGTCTAGATCTGCCTCCGAATCGTCATCCTCTAAGACTGAATCGAGAACCCTCCCACTTCCAGCACCATAAGTGGCACTGCGAGTCAGCCCAGCACCGCCCATGGCGCTGCCCCCATCACCAGCACCGCAAACAGCACCGGGATCCAGGTGGTACAGAGTAAACCACTGGGCCAGGCCTGGCAGACACAGGCCGCGATACCGGGGGAGTCTTCACCTCCGAGGAGGCGATGGCCAGAACTGTGCCTCCGGCCCGACCCCAGAAGAGGTGGACCGGGCCCGCACTATAAGAGGGCCTGCACCGTGGTGAGACAAGGAGAGGTGAAGGCCCCGGCCTCCGCGGCTGGTACAGAACCAGGAAGGGTCCCAGAGGAAGGGTCAAGGGACCAACGTCTGGCATCCCTAGTGCGCAGCTGTCCTCCAAATGTCAGTGGTGTGTGACTGACTTTAAACACGTGGTGTTCCAAAACTCTGCAGTCCATGGAGAAACAGGCATCACAAAGGTCCATGTGGTTCGGGCCCAGGCAGGTCAGGTAACGATCACGCCAGTCTAAGACGGAATAAAGCCAGCCACAGACACCACCGCATAGGGGCCGGCCCATCTTTGAAGATTTCTTCTTGGCCCCCAGACGACACATGATCATACAGAAAGAATAATAATCAGAAACAGGTCTCCACATTGAAGGAAAAACAAAGAAAGGTCTTACTGGTAAAATGGCGCTGAGAACGCAACGACTCATGCAGAACTAGGATGGACTCTGATGAACTAGCCCGCGATATCACAGCTCCAATCACTCTCACGAGGTTGTGCTCACTCGACGGCGGGAGAAGCAGAACTGGGGTCGACGAGGAGTCGGTGTCATTTACTGGCCAACCCGCGAGCGCCACGCAGTACGTCGGCCTCAAGGGCAGTGGCATCCACGGCACCGGCTCCTCCCCTTTTAGAAGAAAGAAAGAAAAAAAAAAAAAGCTCCCGTGGGGTCCTGCTCCTCTGGCCAGAACCCACCAGTGATGAATGCTGAAGATTCCAGTGCTCTGCTGGTCACTGTATTTTGATGCACTGCAGCATTCTGCTGTTCCTTTTGACAGTGGCCATGCACTGCCTGTCCTGCATTAGCCTCTTGTCTGTTATGCCCCCAGGTCCTTTCCTCCTTGACTGCATCAAGAGAAGCCCCACACAGGTAAATCCTACCTTCATTTTAACTTCCCAAGTGTACAATAGTACCTTGCATGAGGCTACAGTGAACCTAAGACTTTCCTTAAAATAAGTAGTTACGCAACAACTTACCGTAACAGTAGATCTTCAAGAGAAGCTCTTGCAGCAGGTTCCACAATTAGGACTGACGCCACCTGGCGGCAGTTCCGGCATTTTTTTTCTTCCAGCAGTCCCGACGTGGGAACGGCTCCACCCCCAGCGTCACCTTATATAAGGGAGGAGATCCCCACGTGCTCCAGTTCTTTCCCGCCACACGGTCAGGGTTAGTTCGCTCAGTTACGGCACAGTACCCATCGCTTCTTCTCCACCGGTAGAAATCATCATCTTTTTGCTAATATTGCTTCTATGTCCTCTTCCCATCTCTGCCTCGATGATGTTCAGGTTATCAGTCACAGCCTCTGACTGAAGTGCTTCACACGTCTTCATTTATCGTACTTATGGATTCACTTCGATACTGCACTTTCCCATCTGAAGCGCTTTCCTATCTTCTATTGTTACTACAAAAAAAGTTATCCCAGAAAGCTAATTTTTTGTTATGGTTATGAAAAATATTGGCAGAACTGTTGATTTGGGGTTTTCTGGATACTTCCTATGCTGTGTACTGTACATTTGCATTTTTGTCTGGATTCTTACCCTCCTCGGGTCCTCAATATTATTTCTATGCAAAAATGAGGCAGCCATCTTTTTTTCTTGAGAAATCATTACTTTAAAACTTTCATAAAATTCTCACATGATAATGAAAACTGAAAATTCTTCCACCAAAATAAATTGGAAGACATCTGGCATCAATTAGGAAGAAAAAAAGGTGGGGTCAAATTTTAACCCATTTTCACTGCACTGCTGCTTTAACACAACAGCACATGAGGAAAGTTTGTAAAAAAAAAAAAAACACAACAACAATGGCACACTTCTATTTCTGTTGTGCCTGAAAACCAGTGCTCTTGCTAGAAAAAGAGCACATTCAATCAGAATTTCATATACTGAATAATATTCTTCCAAGAGAGTAACTCTTGTGTGGGTCCCGGTAACAACCGTGGACATAACAGAAAAAGAAATAACAGTAAGTATGATAGAATTCCTTCAGTGCCATTCCATGTTGTCAGTAGTTATTCATAACTGCTGCGATGCAGTAAGCAGTACACCACATTCTCAGTGTAAGGAGAATGTTCTTTCAAACATATTCTTTACTTCCACTTGCAGCACTTTCAGCCCGAAAGCTGCAGCGGAGGAATGCAAAATGTCTGATCTGCACAGTTTCATAAATGACTACCAAGAGCAGGGACAGCACTAGATAGGGCAGACAGGGAAAAAGTTGCAGCCTGCTCAGAAATTAACCACTTTTCACTTGATGATGGGTCCATAGTGGTGCACCAGGTCTGTAACTATAGCTAAAAGATAGAAACGTGAACAACAGAAAAGTATTTTTTTTCTTGACAAGATTTAGCTTCTGTACTGGTGAAATTTGTACTTTTGATTAAGTTTTGATCCATTTTTTTCTCATTTTGACCCACATTCTTTACACCAGTGAGTAATCTGACCCACGTTTTATAACCCCATGTGCTGTCACTGACCAAAAGATCACATTTCTTCTTTGCACAAAGCGAACACCATGGGTTCTGCTTTTTCTGATCAGGACAATGCCAGAACCTTGGTCAAGTGTGCTTTTTTGAATGCTGGTGTCTCTTGTTCTTGCTGCCATGCAAGCCTTTGCTATGTCCCACTCAGCCAAGGTTGTCTTGGAAGCTTTCACAACTTTCTTGTCAGCTTGACCTCAGGGCTGGGCCCTGAAACCAACTGTCGTGGAAAATTAACCGATAAACTGACTCAGGCCAAGGTTCTCAAACCCTCTGAGCACGACATTCTGAGGGGCAAAATAAGCCAAACCAAACGGCTTACATTCTTTGTGACACTGACCAAAGAGCTGGACAGTGGCAGGGCGATAGACATAGTCTATTTGGAGGTTACAATGTCTTTGACACGGACACATGAAAGCTTCTACTCAACATACACCAGTGCTGAATGACAGGTGTACACAAAGTTAATTTGTACCTGGCTTAGGGGGCAGAAAGCACAGGGGGCTATGGTTGATAAGCACTTCTCAAGAGTGGAGAAGGGTGCTCAGCGGTATTCCTCAGAGGCTGCTGCTGGGAGTGTGGAACCACTGCTTTTCAACATATTAACCAGCAGTCTAGATGTTGGAGTCTTCATTAGGCTGTTTAACTTCACTGATAACATTAGGCTGGGCAGGATGGGTGACTCCCTTAATGACAACAAACTTCACGAAGGCTTGAATTGCTTGTACTACTGGAGTCTTGGATTCCATATAGCCAAATGTAACTTGCCACACTTGCGAAGGGGAAACAGTGGTAGGCTCTGTGGGGGATCCACTGGTTGTTGTGGAGGAGGGCAAAAAAACAAAGGACATGGGGGAAACAGCAAACGAGGCTAAAGCATGACAAATAGTGAACAGCTGCTGTCAACATGTGGGGGAGGGGTAACCAGCAACAATACTAAGGCCTGGTCAGGCTAAAGCTGGAGGTATTGCATGCAGTTCTGGGCTCCTCAATACAAAAATGACACTTAAGCCATCAAAAGGGTGCAACGCATTGCCAGCAAAATAAACAGAAGCACTGAAGTCTAAAGCTGGTGGCCATTTAACAGGTTCACATTGGGGAAAAGGAAGGCTGAGAAGGGACATGGGGTCCAATATTCAAATGGGTGCAAAGTGCAGTGCAAAACCAATGAATACGGGATAGCACTGCTATTCACAGCCACACCCCTCCCCTTGCCCGCTGGCTTACATTATGTTTTGTGCAGGAGCTAACCTTCCTTGCCCGTGCAACAGCCCCTTTTGAATATGGAGATCCCACTCAAACCCCGGTTTACAACGACAAAGACCCGTTTACGCCCGTGCAAACTTCTGAATATCGGGCCCATGATCTTTAACATACTCAAGGGTACCGACAGGATCACCCAGATATAAATTGTATCTGGTATACTGCAGCAGGACATGGTGACATGTCCCAAAGCTCAGAGGTAGTATATTCATGAGTACCATCAAGAAACCGTTTTAGAGGGTGGCAAACCTATGGTACAGTCTACCACTGGACAGTGGACATGAAGCAGTACAGGCCTTCAACCTAAGCCTCGAAAAATTTCTGCTTACCAGGAGAATCACTGGATACTAATTTCCGCTTTACCAGGGCAAACACTGCATACGCTGGGTAGCTGAGTGGCTAAGGAACCCTCTAAATTAGTACATGCTTGCACAGCACAGTTAGTCTACCTCAAGAAGTGGTGGCTATGAATACAGTGCAGGGCTTCAAACAGGCATGGGATAGGCATAAGGGAGCAATACAAATGAGTATGAATAGATAGGCCACTGACAGAGCAAAGGCCGATGGCACATTTATAAGGTAGAAAAAGAAATGGGCAGACTGGATGGGTCATGCGGTCCTTATCTGCTGTCAACTTCTATGTTTCTATGTTAGTCATATCTGTTTAATGAAGAGGGGTTTGCACATAATGGATCTAGAGTTTCTTCAGACCTTAAAATTTCCCATTTACTAACTAGATGATATGTATGCTGCTTTACTGCTCAAAAGAACATATACCTGGTTAAGTGCATTGTCAGTCTTCAGTTCTTTATGATTGGAGTACTGGATATATATGGGTTGGTTACGAAGATGAGGCGTTACAGCTGTGTAATAATTCACCATCGTAATAGCCGCTTCCTCTGTAGCCAGCTCCAAAAATGCCTATAAAATGAAAAACATTAATTAATAGGAAAGTATACTCATCCTAGCAACAGCTTTTCTTCATAAAGGAATAGCAGTCAATAAAACTTTTGGATCACCTAAACTTTTTAGACTATTTTTCAAAGATGCTCTTGGCTGCACATTCGCCCTCTCTCTCTCTCTCTCTCTCTCACTGTACTGGTCTCGAGCCACCAAGCATTCCAACTACATTTTTCAGCTGTAGAGGCCTGGAGACTCTACACCCAATTTTTAAAAGATATGTCAAATATAGTACCATAAATGGCAAACTGAAAAATGTGTCTTCATGACACAGAAGAAAAAATTACTCACCTTAGTAATGTTGTTTCTTCTAAAGGAGTCTTGCTATATTATAGACATTAGCAGTTTGTTCCAGCTCTAGAACTGCCCCGGAGTGAAATGGTTAAAACCATTCCAAAATAGAATTTTGGCACGAGAGCAGCTCTATCTGTGTCCTTTCAAACTTGAACTGTCAGATCTTTACGAGCCAAACTCACTAAGGTCTGTGTGGAAGCTGTAACTCACATAGCCAAATGGCTACCTAAATAATAACAACCATTGATGGTCCCAACACCCAAGACTCAAGTCAGGGGATCAGAAATACTAACACCATTCTAATAATATGAAATGGAACATAAGTATAATAAAACACACACACACGCTACACATACACACCCCAAAGTCCCAAAGGGACAAAATGCTAACAGGACATAAGTAGTGCCCACACTAAGTTGCCCACCCACCAAGTAGAGGTTCTGAGAGGGGCAGGTTGGGAGGTTTATAATATAGCAAGACTCCATTAGAAGAAACAACATTACTAAGGTGAGTAATTTTTTCTTCAAACAACATGAAGTCTTGCTATATTATAGACATTAGCAGAATACACAGCAGTACTTCCACGGAGGAGGGCAGAACCTACTTAGGAATAGGCTCTGAAGAACAGCTGTGCCAAACCGAGCATCTCTCCTGGCCTGGACATCCAGGGAGTAATGCTTGCAAAAGCGCGTACTGCTTTCCAAGTAGCAGCCTGGCAAATCTCTCATAAAGGATATCTCTGGCAGCAGCTAGAGACGAGCTGTACCTTTCTGGTAGAATGAGCCTCAAACTGGGGCTCTGCCCACTTTCTGATAACAATATTGGATACAAGAGACAATCCACCTGGCTATTGATCTCTTAGTGGCAGGTTTGCCTTTCCCAACTTCACCATAGATAAGGAAAAGTTGGAGGGATTCGAACCTGTGACCTTTGGTATGCTCTATATAATAACTAAGCTCTCTTAACATCCAGGCTGTGCAACCTCCTCTCACCTGAAGAGGAGTGATCAGTGAAAAATACTGGAAGGGAGATAGGAAGTTTTTGCCTAAGGTGGTTTCAGATTTCCATCTTAACCAATCTATTAGTCCTAAGGACTACCTTATCCCTGTGGAAAGAAATAAAGTCAGTCTCCACTGACAAGGCATGCAATTCACTTATGCGTCTGGCACAAGTGATAGCCACTAGAAAAACAGTTTTCCAAGTTAGGTACTTAAGCTCTGCAGAAGACAGAGGTTCAAAAGGGGGTTGCATTAACTAGGCAATGCAAACATTAAGGTCCCAAGCAGGGGCCGGTTCCCGAAAGGGAGGATTAGTATGGAGTAATCCCTTAAAAAACTTGGAAAGCACAGGATGAGAGGAAAGAGGGGATGACTTTCCTGCCGACACAAAAGCAGACACAGCTGCCAAATGAATTCTCAGGGTAGCTGGTCTGAGACCAGAATTAAGATGTACCATGTAATCTAACAAAAGGGCAATTCAGCAGATTCTGGGAAATATTTTCCCAGCACACCAAATGTAAAACCTTTCCATTTAGAACTATAAGTAGCTCTAGTGGAAGGCTTTCTGGAAGCCTTAGATCTCAAGAACACCCTGAGAGGTGTAAATCAGCAACTTAACTCCTCAAGAGCCAGGCCTTGAGGTTGAGGGATTTGAGGTCCGATACCAAACCCTTCCTGGGCACAAGTCAACAGATTGTGATTCCTGGGAGGCACAGGGAAGATGGACTATCAGAGACAGAAGGAGTGGTACCAAGGCTGCCTGGCTCATCCGGGCAATCAGAATCACCCTGCAAGGCTGAGATCTGATTTTGACTAGTACTTTGAATAGGAGAGGAAAGGGGAAAGCATAGAGGAACTTCCTCCCAATCCAGAAGAAGGGCATCCAGGGGAACTGAGCCCAGCACTGGAGGCCTGCAACAGAACAGAGGAAGTTTGTGATTGTCTGGGGCTGCAAAAGATCTATCTGAGGGATGCCCCACCTGGCAAAAACTATCCTCAGCACTTGAGGATCCAGGGACCATTCGTGATGGCCTTGGAAATCCTGCTGAGGGCATCCGCTAGGACATTGTCCTTCCCTGGAAGATGAACTGCTATGAGGGAAGTGTTCAGGAAATAGGCCAGAGACCACAACTTATTGCCTCGTGCACAAGGTCAAGACCGAAATGCCCCCTGTTTGTTGATGTACCACATTGTTGTGGTGTTGTCTGTTCTGACTTGTATCACCTTGTTGTGGACAGATGCAGAAAAAGCTTGAAGAGCTAAAAAGACCGCTCTGAGTTCCAGCAAATTGATGTGGAGCAGAGATTCCTGGGGGGACCAAACTCCCTGAGTGGAAAGGTCGCCCATGTGGGCTCCCCAACCCAGAAGGGAAGCATCTGTAGTGAGAGTCAAGTCGTGAGAAGGGGAAATGAAGGGGACCCCCGCTCTTAAATTGCTCTGATCCTGCCACCACTGGAGAGCTAGGATCAAGGTTCGAGTCACTGGGACCAACTTGGAAAGGGGGTCTCTCTCTGAGACCAAAAGGTTCTCAAGTGAAACTGAATGTCTCTCATCTGAAATCTGGCCCCTGCACAACAGCTGTGGATGCAGCCATGTGCCCCAGGAGCTGCAGAAAGTGTCTTGCTGGTCGAGAGCCTGCAGAGTGAAGGAAGAGGCCAGAGCCACTAATTCCTTACCCTTTCTGGGGAAGAAAGGCTCTGGCTAGCTTTGCCTGGACTGGTTCCAGAACCGACTTTGGTAGGTTTAGCAGAAAACCCAGGGAGGTGAGAAGCTGCTGGGTGACCTGCAGGTGAGATTTTACCTGTTCTGGGGACTGGCCTACAATGAGCCAGTCGTCTAGATAGGGAAAAACAGCAATCCTCTGCCTCCTTAAGTGGGCCACTGCTAGACACTTTGTGAATACCCTTGGAGCAGAGGTAAGGCCGAAGGGCATTGCTCTGAACTGGTAATGACCTGAGGGCAGTTTGAATCTGAGGTACTTTCATGGGATCTTCTGATTAGGACATGGAAATAGGCATCCTTGAGGTCCAGGGAGGCTAGCCAGTCCCCTGGCCTTAGGGAAGGTAAAATCATTGCCAGAGTTACCATTTTGAACTTTGGTTTCAAAAGATGCTTGTTCAGATATCTGAGATCTAAAATGGGCTGCCATTCTCCTGTCTTTTGGGGTAAGGAAGTATCTGGAATACAGAACCCTGCCCTGATACAGGGGAGGAACCCTTTCTACTGCCTGAGAGCTAACAGGGATGAGACCTCCGTTTCTAGAGCGAGGGTCTCTGAAGCACTGCAGTGAAAAAAGTCTGCTTCTCAACTTGGGAAACTTTTGAAGCTGAGAACCAGACCCTGGCTTACTACTTCCAGAACCCACTTGTCTGAGGTTAAAGAAGCCCAATTCTGACTGAAGTAAGCCAGCCTGCCCCCCACTGGTACAGGAGAATTGGCCCTGGGCACCCCATCAGGGTGCCTGTTTCCACGGAGCTTTAGGCTGGGGGGTGGGAGCAGGTCTGCCCACCCCTTGTCTGCCCCTGCCTCTGAAGAAGCCCCTATGAGCAAAGGCAGAGGAGGCCCGAGTCTGGTAGAAAGGCCTGTGAAAAGGCCTACTCCCTACCCCTGGGGGCATGCCTTGAGGAGTGGTTCACGCCTCCTTAGCCTCACACTCTTGTAAGTAGTCCTATATTCATCCATCTTCTTCATGTAATTTCTGTCTGCTCTCCAAACAGAGAATTCCACCACAGGAAAATCCATAGCCTTAGTCTGGGTATCCTGTGACAAACTAGTACACCTGAGCCAGGCCAACCTACTTAAAAGCTACAGATGTGGCCATGACCCTAGAGGAAACATCATTAACATCCACAGCAGCATGAAACTGAACCTTAGAGGCTTCAATGCCATCAGCAGCCACCTGTTCTAGTTCATAGCCAGCTGGCCATGGGCCTGCTTGGGCCAATTGCATAACAGTATCCCATCTAGATTTCTGATACCTAGCTACATAAGCCATATAATTTGCTTGCCTGAGTCCCAGAGAGGCTGCCATATACTGTTTTTTTTTTTGCCATGGCATCAATCTTTCTGGAATCCTTGTCAGGAGGATGTGAAGCCAAGGGAATATTAGTTTTATCACAGGCAGCAGCCTGAACTACTCCAACATGACTGCATTGCTGAGAAAGGAATTCTGTATCAGGGCCTGACAATGTATACCTTCTGTCCATCTTTTATCTACAGGAGGCACAGAATTAGGAGCTTTTAAAATTTTAATTGTTTCCTAAAAGACTTGTGTAAAGGAATAGACAATCTCCTAGACTCTGGAATATCCATCATTTCTACAAAATCAGGCTCCTCTTGCTCATCCACAGCCTCTTCTAAAGGAAGCTGGAGGTTTCAGCAACTTTTTATAAAACATAAAATGAGATGGGGACTCAGACAGCATAGGGGAGATTCAAAGGTCTGTCTGGGGAGATGTCCGGTTCAATGGGCACACCCAGACCTTCCCAGCCACATTCATACTGTTCATAATCCTCCTCCCTCCTCTGGTTCATAAAATTCCTCGATATCATAATCCTGAACCACTGGGACCGGACGAATCGACCTTTTACCAGATAGTGGTGGTTCGGACGGACCCTGAGACAGTGACTGGACAATTTGTATGGCTTTTGCTATCTCTGCAGCAGTTGGAGAAGGAATTTTGGACTCCAGACCTGCTGATTTCTTGTTTTCTTTACTGGAATTGGTTCCTCAGAACCAGCTTTTCTTTTGCCCGAGGAAGTCTGGCCCTGGTCAGAGGGCACTCCCTCTGGTTCGGTTGGTACCGAACCGGGCTGGCCATCCAGGTTAGCGGACTTTTGCCTCGCCCCCTGAGCCTGCCCAATCTTTTTCCAGGGTGGCTGCAGGAAATTCTTACATACCTGGCAGTCTGACTGGAGGTGGTCAAACCCAGACAATAAAACACAGTGGTGTGGTCAGCCTTGGCAAAGACTTCCCACAAACATCACAGTGTTGAAACCCAGTGGGCCCGGTTTTTCTTTTGGGTTTCTCAGACATAATGCCAGCCTAACCAAAAACTTGCCCTTTTAACAGCAGTGCCAGGCAAGACAACCTTATCGGTTCCTAACCGTGTCACGGGTATTGGAAAAAACCGCAATAAATCCGTTCTTTTTAGAACCGATAAGAACCGGGAACCGCACTCTAAAATAGTAACTTTTAGACTGATCGGTTCAAAACCGAACCGATAACTTACAAGTTCCACACAGACAAAACCTTCATTTACTTACAGTTACCACAGATAGAGCTTGAACCGAAGGGTTTTGCGGTTAAAATAAAACTATTCTCAGTTAAATCCAACTGAGAAAACACTTTTTAAACCGAGAAATGAACCGAGCAGAAGGAGAAATCTCTGGAGCGACTGTTCACTGAGGCGGAGTAAAGAATCTGACAGTTCAAGTTTGAAAGGACACAGAGCTGCTCTCATGCCAAAATTCTATTTTGGAATGGTTTTAACCATTTCACTCCGGGGCAGTTCTAGAGCTGGAACAAACTGCTAATGTCTATAATATAGCAAGACTTCATGTTGTTTGAACAAGCCACAGCAATCATGGCTCAAGCTGTAAACAATTACTGATTCCGAAACCCTAATTACCTCATCCTAAAATGTGGAGTCAGACAAGGGTAGTTTTACTGGCTGTTCTAATCAACTTTGTAGAAAAGGTGTTACAAAGGTGAGTAACTACATTCCAACAAGAATTAGTACAGCCTTGTAAAATCTGTGCAGACTCTAAGAAGTACCTTGGATTGGTAGGGCGTTAAGATTACTCTGGAAATGGATTCCAAATTACAGAAATCCAAAATTCAACATCTTCTTTTTGCTTCTGTGTCTTGGCAACCAAGGGACTAAATGTTACATACTGTGGACCATGCAGCATGTAGTAACTTTACACACCTCTGCCAGTAATGTTGTGTATTCATTGTAGAGTGTGTTCTGATGTCATCTGGGGTACTTTATTTGCCTTTGTATAGCAGAAACATACTGTGGATACTATCCTATGAACTGTTTAGATGCTGGATGTCTTGGTGACACCTCACCATATGCAACAAACAGAAACAGATTACTCACCTGTAACTGCAGTTCTACGAGTGGTATGCACTTCACAGCCACATACTGGCAGCTTCACCACAAGTGCTGATTCATCAACGTCTTGAAGGTAAGCTCCTCCCACAACCCAGGCAGCATATACCTCAACTCCACCGTGTGAGGTCAGATCTTTACATGCTGGAAGCAGGGATCCGTGTACCACTTGCTAGGGGAGGCCCAGTGGGCACTGTGGATGTGAACTGTACACCACTCTTAGAAATAAGGTTACCGGTGAGTAAAAATAGGTCACTGTCCTGTAACCGTAGTTCTAGGAGAGGTGTACAGTTCATATCCACACACTGGCAGTTCCACCAGGAGTACCGATTCACTGAGAGACTTGAAGCTAAGCTCCTTCTGCCACCGGGACAGCACATTTATTTATTTTATTGATTACAATCTCAGATGAACCACTTGAGCTCAGAGCCCTTTACAAAGGTCCCATGTCAGGAGCAAACACACACAACAGGCAGGTGAGGAAAAAAAAATTACACAATGAGAGCAATAACAAGGCAAGCAAACAGAAACTTATAAACTGCTACACAATATGATAGAGAAGTAGTGGTAACTATACAAACTAGTTATAATGCCCAAATGGTGAAGACCAAACAGTTGTCAGTTGCGGTGAGGCATAAGAAACAATGCTAAGTGCAGGGAAGAGAGTGGAGACCCAAGTACCAGTTCAAGGAGATGCTGTGAAGAATGGCCTAAAAAGAGGGGGAGGTGAGGGGGTGGAAGGGTAGGAGGAATGAAGTGGTGGGGAGGTAGGAGAGGGATGGGTTGGGTAGTGAAGAGAGAGGTGAGGAGTAGGGGGTGAGTGAAGCAGTTGGAAGTAACGTAGTGAAGCTAGGAAGGAGGAGCCATCGTTGGCAGTCACAACGTGCTTCATACAGCATAAGCTCCTTAAGGTGGCCTTTGAAAGTACCCAGCATAGGCAGGCTCGCTATTTTATCCTGAAGGGAGTTGAACCAAAGTGGAACACTGTAGGCAAAGGACCTTCGTCCTTGAGGAGTGTGACATCCGACTCCGCACCGTGGTGTCATATCTTTGCATGCTGGCAGAAGGGATGTGTGTGCCACTTGCCAGGGGAGGACGGGTGGGGAGTGTAGGCAAGAAATGAGGTCCTAAAAGCAGTATCTCAACGAGACTCAGGGTTGATGCTGTAATAGGAAAAGGTGTGTGATGACTTCCAGGTGGCAGCCCTGTAGATCTCCTTGATAGGCATGTCCTTTAAGCAGCCACCGAGGCAGCAGCATTCTGGTGGAATGAGCCCTAAGCCCTACAGGAGGGCTCCATACCAGCTGACCTATAGCAGAGGTCAAGGCAGGATGTGATCCACCTTCCAATCGTCTAATCTGCTGCCAGTCTGCCTGGTCGGTTTTAGTGAATGTCACAAACAGCTGGCGAGCCCCACTCCGCACTTCAGTTGTGCACTCCCTATAATAAAGGAGTGCCCTTCGCAGGTCAAGTATGGAGCCTGCAATCGGTCTCCAAAGATGGGTTTGTAAAGATTACCAGTAGGCTGATCATCTAGTTAAGGTGAAGTTCCGATACTACCTTTGGGAGGAACATAAGTGGGGGCGAAGGACGACCTTGTCCTTGTAGAAGACCAGATAAGGAGACTCCACTGACAGCACCTGAAACTCACTAATCCTTCTGGCTGACATGATGGCAACCAAGAAGGCAGTCTTCCAAGACAGGTGTGACATGTCACACCTGTGCAAAGGCTCAAATGGCTTGCCCATGAGCAAACCCAGCACCATCAGTAGGTCCTGTGGTGGTGGTTCTTGCACTGGAAGGGACAGATGGTCCAAGCCTTTGAAAAAGCACTCATCACCTTCTCCTGGGCCACCGTCAGCTTACCAGCCATGCACCAGTAAGGACAAATGACTGCCAGGTGCACCGTAAAGGTCATCACTCGCAGTCCCAACTGAGAGTGGCACCAGGGGTATTTTAAGATGCTCGTCACAGGGCAGGCAAGGAGGATCAAGCTCCTTGTCCTGCCATCATATGGAAAACCTGCTCCATTTAAATGTAGGAAGAGAGTTCCATATTCTGGGTGCACATATAGCAAATGCTCTGTCAATGGAACCTGAAGTATTGCAGAACCATGTGACCTTAGGGAATATGAGGAGTAGGCAGGTTCAAGGAGCTCTGCCAGGATAGGTAGGGTTGCAGTTCTGATGAACTGTCAGTGAAACACCCTAAGATAAAGTTCCGAGGTTGCCGGGGCCAAGATATTTTATTATAATTGTCACTGTGGTGGATGAGATGGGGAGCTGCAAGTGCGAGGCAGCATATGTTGTTATAAGATACATCCTATTTGGAGAGCTGAGATTCAGCGGCTTGTGCAAATGAGACGAGTCCAGAACAGAGCGTGGAAGGAACACACCTCTCACCAGGGCAAGGCAAGCAGCAGGAGAGAGATTGTTTTTTTGCCCTGTAAGCCAGGCCCAACTTACTATTTACTGCCCTACATACATTCTGGATATGCTGGACGAGGTCAAGTAGAGGGTCAAATGTAACTCCCAGATATCTGATGGAGTCAACAACCTTCACGGGGGATCCATTTTTTTTGCTAGGGATCCAAAAACCATGGCCTTTTTTTTTTTTTTTGAGACTGAGGACAACAAGTCTGTTTGCACTAAGCCACGGCTGGATATTTAAGTCATCATTAAGGTGACAGTTAATGACATTTATGTCATGGGAGTGGGAAAGGATCACAAGATCATCTGCGTATAATGTGGTACTGCTACGGGTCGGTACAGTGGGGAGATTATTTATAAATATGAAGAAAAGGATGGGCCCTAGGACAGGCCCCTGGGGGACTCCAGCTTTAACCAGGGTGAGCTCCGAGAGAGCCTTGTTGAATTTTGTGAGCTGCTGCCTTCCTTGGAGGTAATTGGAAACTACCCAAGGACAGGGACAGACAGGCCAAGGGACCGGAGTTGTGAGCCTAGGCGCACGTGATCAAGTCGAAAGCCTTGGAAAGAACAACAAAGATAGTGCCTGTGAGTTTACCATGGTCAACAGCAACCCTGACCTCAGAGGTAACTTTAGCTAGAGAGGAGGAAGTGCTGTGACCCTTGCGGAAGTCCATGCTGCGCTGGTGACATGAGCGTACGAGTCTGGATGTATTCAGTAAGCTGTGAGGCAACAACTTTAAGAAGTTTGCTAACAGCTATTAAGATGGCTATAGGTCAGTAATTTTCAAGGTTTCTAGAATCACCTTGTTTAAAGATCGGAACCTAGCTACTTTCCAGTGGTCAGGGATGTGTCCCGAGGTGAGCGCCAAGTTAAAAATGTGAGAGATGGGTAAGGAAATGAAGTAGGCACCAAGGTGGAGGAGTCTGGGCTCCAGATTGTCGTGACTGGCACTAGAGTGTGAGGAGATAGCAGAGAGAAGTCTCTGCGTCTCCCTGATGGACACTGCCTGGAAATAAAAGGGAGGACAAGTGGCAGACTCAGTCTGGAAGCTATGAGGCACTGCTTATCATCAAGAACAGGAAATGGGAATAGGGAGGTATAAACTGACAGGTAACTGGAATTCACTGGAAAGCAAGACCCAAAACAGCATGGGTTCACGGCAGGTAGGTCTTGCCAAAACTAACCTGGTCGACTTCTTCGACTGGGTTACAAAGACAGTAGATCAGGGAGTGGCGGTAGATGCTGTCTATATGGACTTTAGCAAAGCCTTCGACTCTGTTCCACACAGAAGGCTGGTAAGGAAGCTGGACCACATGAGGGTGGGCAAGGAGGAGGTTGAGTGGGCAAGCAGCTGGCTGAGAGGAAGAACACAGAGGGTTCAGGTAAACTGGGCATTTTCAGCTGAGAGGGAGGTGACCAGTGGGGTACCTCAAGGTTCGGTAATGGGTCCCCTACTCTTCAATGTGTTCATAGCAAACACTGCAAATGGGCTGAAAGGTACAGTGCGTCTATTTGCTGATGACACCAAGATTTGAAACAGAGTGGACTCCCCCAAGGATGTGAGGAATAAGACTTTAGACTTGAAGAAACTAGAGGAGTGGTCAGAAACATGGCAGTTGAAATTCAAGGCGAAAAAGTGCAAACTCATGCACTTAGGCAGAAACAATCCCAAAAGGATTACTACCTGGGAAGAGAGAAGCTAGCCTCCACCAGCCAGGAGAGGGACCTAGGGGTCATTATATAAGACGACTTGAAAGTGGGTAAATAGTGCGAAAAGGTGGCACTAAAGGCAAGTGGCATGCTGGGCTGCATCGGGAGGGGAATCACGAGTTGCAGGAGGGAGGTGGTGTTACCACTCTACAGGGCGCTGGTGTCCCCCCACTTGGGAGAACTACGTACAGTACTGGAGACCACACCTTAAAAGGGACATAGACAGAATCGAGACAGTGCAGAGGAGGGCTACGAAAATTATTCAGGGACTGCACCATATTTATTTATTTGAGTTTTGGTGACCGGGTAAGTCCACTGAGACAATAAAGTCCCTTTTTCAGGGTCGACCTGGGGTCCTGGTAAAATAGACACAACAGCAAGAATACATTGGTACAAAATACAATGGCAGATAAGAAAATACAGCAAGTACAATGGCAGATATTGAGGTACAGCATAAACAATGGCAAAAAATACAGATACAGCATGCAGATATTTACAAAAATTAGTCAAACAAGGAATAAGTACTTCAAAACAATAAATATTTCAAATGTATATACAATCAACTTAAGAGTAGCAACTAAGTGCTAAAGGAAGAAGAGGAGGAGGGGGAAGGGGGACAGACAATGAGGAAGAGAGATGTAGGGCAGAACGCATGGACGTAGGGCAGAACTCATAGATGTAGCTGGTGGAGAAGCAGAGAGTTCAGTGCGGGGCAGGATTAAAGCGGGAAGGGAAGGGTGAATCATCAGCGGAAGCAGGAGCAGGACACAGTGACTGAGAGCGAAGCATACAGATTGGATTGAAATGTGGAGAGAGAGGAGCAGGAGAGGACAGAGGTGAGGAGGGAATTCCAGCATACCACGGCAGGCTGAGGGAAGTCAAACATGGACTCCCTGCAACAGAGGAGGGAGAGGGGCAATATGATTGAGACTTTTAAATATATGAGGGGTATAAATAAGGTTAACGTTCAGGAGCTTTTCCAATTGAAAGAACAGGAGAACGAGAGGACATGACATGAGGCTGAAGGGAGTACAGAGAGGGTAGTCTACCCATGGAATAGCCTACCCAAGGATGCGGTGGTGGCCAAAACGGTAAGCGAGTTCAAGAACTCATGGTATAGACATAAAGGTAGCATATGGAAAGGCAAAGGAGGGGAGGGGGACTAGCACAGGTAGGTTCATGGGCAGACTAGATGGACCCCGCGGTCCCCTTCTGCCATCGCTTTCTATGTTTCTATGGTTCTGCAGCACTGCTGTACCAAATCTAGCATCACTTCTGGACTGTATGTCCAGGCTGTAATGATTGAACGTGTGTACTGTTTTCCATGTAGCTGCTTTGCAGATTTACAAAAGTGGGATATCCCTTCCAGCTGCTATTGATGCAGCTATGCCCCTGGTAGTATGTGCCATGAGGCCCAGGGCAGCTTGTTTGCCAACTTTACTGTAACAGAACTGTATGTAGGTCACTATTCAGCATGCAATGGTTAGTTTTGATGCATGTTTTCCCTTACCCACTTCCCCATAGGTAAGGAACAGCTTGGGTATGCTCTGGCCTATGGGGCTTGGTTCTGTCAATGTAGTGGCTTAATGCCCTCTTGAAATCTAGGCTATGTAGTATGAGCTGGAACAGTCAGTGAAGAAAACAGGCAAAGGGACAGTCTGATTCAAATGGAAGTCAGACCACTTTAGGGAGAAATTTCCTATTGGTCCTGAGTACCATCTTGTCCATGGGGAATGAAATGTAGTCCAGATCTGTGCACAGGGCTTGCAATTCGCTTATTCTCCTGACTGAAGTGATGGCCACCAGGAAGACCGTTTTCTATGCGACATACTTCAAGTCTGCAGTTGCCATGGGCTCAAAGGGTGTCTCCATGAGTTTGGCAATGCAAATGTTTAGATTCCAGGCCAAGACTGGCTCCCTAAGGGGAGGAAGAAAGTGGTTGAGACCTCTGCAGAATTTGCAAAGTACAGGATAAGAGGCCATGGACCTGTCTTTACCAGCCGACACATATGCAGAGACTGTAGCCAGGTGTACCTTCAATGTTGAAGGTCTGAGGCCCAGTGTGTGTAAGTGGCTCAAACAGTCCAGCAGGACAGTAAGACCAGCCCTAGAGGGACCAATGTCCTTTTCTGAGCACCAAATAGAGAACCTTTTCCACTTCGAGGAGTACGTTTCCTTGGTGAAAGATTTCCAGGATCCCCCGAGCACTGTCAGAACCTCCTCCGAAAGGTTTAGACTAGCAAACTGTAGGCCCTCAAGAGCCATCTGAGACTGGGATACAGGATCCTGCCCTGGGAGGATATCAGGAGGTTGTGCTTCTGGGGCAGGTGAATTGGGGGAAACAGACAGACAGGGTTAACAGGAGTGAGTACCACGGCTGTCTTGCCCAGTCTGATGCCAACAGTCTCATTGTTGCTGGTTGTGACCCGAGCTTTACCTAGGTCCTGAGCAACATGGGGAAAGGAGGGAAGGCATACAGTAATCTCCCCAACCAATTCAGTGCAAGTGCATCCATAGGGACTGTGCCCTTTCTGGGAGGCCTGCAACAGAACTGTGGCAGCTGATGACTGTCTATGGAGGCAAAGAGATCCATATCTGGTGCGCCCCATCTTCTGAATACTGTCTGTAGCACTTGTGGGTTCAGTGCCCACTCGTGATGATCCTGCTGGGAGAGTCTGCCAGGATGTTGTCCTTCCTTGGAAGGTGGATGACGGACAGGAACATCTGTAAGGAGTAGGCCAAACTCCACAGCTTCACTGACTCTGTGCACAGTGGGGTGGATCTGGTTCCTCCTTGTTTGTTGATGTAGTACATGGTGGTAGTGTTGTCTGTTCTGATCTGTACCACCTTGTTTTTCAAATGAGAAGCAAATGCCTGAAGAGCCAGGTATACTGCCCTAAGCTCCAACAGGTTTCTGTGCAGAAGTGATTCCTGAGGGGACCACGTTCTGCTAGCTGTTCGGTCCAGTATGTGTGCCCCCTACCCTAGAAGGGAAGCATCCATTGTATCACTGAGGAATGCTCTTTTAGGAAGGGGATTCCTTCCCTGAGGTTTTCTCTGTCCAACCACCACTGCAGGACCTGCAGCAGGGTGTTTGTGACTAGCACCAATTTGGCTAGGGCATCCTTTGTCTGAGACCAGCGAGCTCGTAAGTGGAACTGTACGTCTCATCTGAAATCTGGATCCTGGAACAACTGCTGTGGCAGCTGACATGTGGCCCAATAGGTGTAAGAACTCTCTTGCTGGCCTGGGTCTGTTTAGCTGGAATGATCCTGTAATCTGAAAGGATATTTGTTTACCCTGTCATGAGGGAGAAATGTTCTGCTTTTACTGGTGTCCAGCTCTCCTCCAATGAATTCCAGAAGCTGAACTGGTTCTTGCTGTGACTTCTGTAGGTTTATGAGAAATCTCAGAGGCCCCAATGTGTTTCTGGTAAGGACCAGAGCCTCTCTGGTATGCTGCAGGGACTGACCTATGACTAGACAGTCGTCCAGGTATCAAAACACAGCAACTCCCTGCCTTAAGTACGTACGTACATACACACATACATACATACAGTTGGCAGATAAATGCCTATGACCCACCCAGTCTGCCCATTTGAACTCGTAAGATCACTTTAGTTTCTAGAGGTCTATTGCCCCTTACACCCCTGACCTGGAGGATTCCCTTATGTCTGTCTATCACATGCATTCTTAAATCCCGTGATTGTTTCAGCCCCCACCATTTCCTCAGGCAGGGTGTTCCCCTTGTCCACCACCCTTTCTGTAAGAAATTATTCTTCACATTTCCTCTGCTTCTCCCTCCCTCCAACTTCATCCCATGCCCTCTAGTCCTGGAACATCTTTTCTGCAGGAAAATAGTGTTTTCCTGCACCCTGTTCCTCCCCATAAGGTACTTGTATGTGTCCATCATATCCCCTCTCTCCCCCTCCTCTCCTCCAAGGAGTACATATTCAAGTCCTTCAGCCTGTCCTCATAGGACTTGTGATGCCATCCCTATACTATCTTTGCTGCCCTCCTCTGAACCTTCTCCACCCTATGTTCTTACGTAGGTAAGGTCTCCACAACTGGACACTGTACTCCAAGTGGGGCCTCACTAGTGTCTTGTATAGTGGAATTATGACCTCCCTTTTCCTGCTGGTGATACCCCTGCATATGCATTCTAGCATCCCATTTGCTTTACCTGCCACCTTGTCGCACTGTTTCCCTACCTTGAGGTCATCAAGAGATGATAACCCCAAGGTACCTTTCCTGCTTAATAATAACAACAACAACTACTTTATTTATGAAGCGCCTTTCCAAATCAAGGCACTGTACATAAATAGTCTCAGATAAACAACAGTCTTAATAAAATCCAAGCATACATTAGCAATAATCTACACAATCCAAGTGACAGAGGCCTTTAACAAATCAATTTTCAGGGAATGCTTGTAAAAATAAATACGTTTTAAGGGATAACTTAAAACTTTCGACAGTCTGTCACTCTCTCACCAGACGAGGCAGAGAATTCCACAGGGTAGGAGCTGCATAAGCAAAAGACCGAGCACCAGATGTCTTTAAGTGCACCCTGGGAATCTCCAGCAATCCCTTGTCAGTGGATCGAAGTGGGCAGGAGGGGCAGTAGGGATGAAGGAGATCTTTCAGGCAGCGGGGTCCCTGGTCGTGTAGGGCTTTATAGGTCAGCAAGCCGACCTTAAAGGTGATCCGCCACTGTACAGGCAGCCAGTGCAGTCCGCGGCGAACAGGTGTAATGTGACTAGTTCTAGAGGTACCAATCACAAACCTGACTCCTGCATTCTGCACCAGCTGTAAGCGGCAGATATCAACCCCAGGAAGCCCTAGGTAAAGGGCACTGCAATAATCAAGGCAGGTCGTCACAAAGGCATGGATCAGAGTTGGAAGATCGTCAGGAGGAACCAGGTGCTTCACCACAGCAATATTCCTCAGATGGTAAAATGAGGACTTGACAACGGCTGACACCTGAGATTTTAGGGTCAGTTCGTCGTCAAAGATAACGCCCAAGTTATGCGCCTGACATGAGGCTGCTAATGGAATACCGGCCTAAGCTAATGCTTGGTACATTCTATATCCTCACCCCCCAAATGATATGTTGTTCCAGCATTTTTGCGTCCCATATGCATTATTTTACACTTTTTTGCATTAAATTTCAACTGCCAAACCCTTGACCACAAGCACACCAGACACTTTGTGAATGTCCTGGGGGCAGAGATTAGGCCGAATGGCATTGCTGTAAACTGGTAGTAACCCGAGGGTAGTCTGAACCTCAGGTACTTTCTGTGGCTCGGTCTGATAGGAATGTGGAAGTATGCCTCCTTTAGGTCTAGGGATGCCAATCAATCCCCTTTTTGCAATGTGGGGATGATCACGGCTAAAGTCACCATCTTGAACTTTGCTTGTTTAGGAGTCGCAGATAGAGAGTAGGTTGCCAGTCCTCATTTTTCTTCTGCGTGAGGAAATATCTTAAATAGAAGTTCTTTCCCCTCTGTAACTGGGGTACAGGCTCCACTGCTTTGATTGCCAACAGGTCTGCCACCTCTGCCTCTTGGAGGATTTTGACTGCAGAGGTTGTTGGGGCAAAGCTGCCAGCTCTCCGTTTGGGGAGGGATTTGAAGCTTAGAGACAGCCTTTGGCTCAATACCCCCTTCAAGATCCACTTGTCTGTGGTGATGGCATGTCAAGCTTGGAGATAGTGAGCGAATCTGCCTCCTACTGGAAAGGGGAAGGCGACTTGCACCAGACCAAGGATTTTGTTTTTGCTGGGACTGCACTTGATTGAGGTACCTGGTCTGACCGTCTCATGGACCTCCTACCCCTACCTCTGAAGTAACCCCTGGGTTGCTGGTAGTCGGCATTACTTGTGCTTGAAAAAAGGTCCTGGAGTAGGATCCCCTACCCCTGCCTCCCCTGTACTGGGACCTAATAGAAGTAGAGGACTTTACCTTGGCAGAATTGCTTCTATACGTGGCCTTATATTCCTACACTTTTTTCATACAGGCTTCAGTTTTATCCCCAAAAAAGGGAGTCGCCATCACAAGGAAAATCCATTGCCTTGGTCTGTGTGTCCTGGGTCAAATTTGTGGCTTTTCTCATGGAGATGGAGAGAGCCATGAGCCTGGCTGCAGTATCATTAGCATCCGGCCATGTGGAACTGACATTGGGTGGCATCCAGTGCCGCCCTACCAATTTCCACTAGGTCCACTGCCATATCACCACAGACTTTGTCAGTTAGTGCCAGAAGAAAAAATTACTCACCTTAGTAATTGCTTTTCTTCTCATGGAGTCTTGCTATATTATAACATTAGCAGCAGTCAGCCACTGCAGCTGAACTGCCCCGGAGAGGAAGGAGTTAACTCCAGAGGATCTGGAGTTCTACAGCGCGAGGGCGCTGTGCCCAAAGCTCTATCTGGCAGTTTCAAATGAAACTGTCAGATCTTTACGAAGCTAACATCAAAGAACAGAAAGTCTGTGTGGAAAAAACTACACTAGCCATGGCTACCTACTAGTAGTAGTAACAACAATATAAACAACAAAAAACACCCAGAACCATAATAACAAAATTGATGGTATTATGGTTCGTTTACTACCCTTGACAAGCACATTATGAACCCCCTTCCCCCCAAGACTCAAGTCCAGGAAGGGGGCAATATAAATAACCTAAATGAAAGCAACCAGATCCCTAACCCAAAGGAAAGAGGGTAAAGGGATAACTACAATGGCATGACACAGTGCTTGCACCAATTCGCCACCCCTACCCAAGTAGAGGTTCTGAGAGGGGCAGGAGGGAGGGTGGTTATAATATAGCAAGACTCCATGAGAAGAAAAGCAATTACTAAGGTGAGTAATTTTTTCTTCAAACACCATGAAGTCTTGCTATATTATAACATTAGCAGATTACACAGCAGTACCTCCATGGAGGAGGGTCAGAACCTACTTAGGAAATAGGCTCTGAAGCACAGCTGCCAAACCGAGCATCTCTCCTGGACTGGACATCCAGGAATAATGCTTGGTAAAGGTGTGAACTGTCTTCCAGGTAGCAGCTTGACAAATCTCCAGAATGGGAATGTCCCTAGCAGCCGCTAGAGGCGCAGCTGTACCCCTGGTGGAGTGGGCCCTCAATCCTGAGGGGGTACTCTACCTAGTTTCTGATAACAGAACTGGATACAAGAAACAATCCACCTTGCAATTGTTCTCTTAGTGGCAGGTTTTCCTTGCCAACCTCGCCATAGGTAAGAAACAGTTGGAGGATTCGAACCTATGACCTCTGGTGCGCTTCTAAATAGTAGCTAAGGCTCTTTTGACATCCAAGCTGTGCAGTCTCCTCTCACCTGAGGAAGAATGCTCAGTGAAAAATACTGGAGAGAGATAGATTGATTCAGGTGGAAATCAGAAACCACCTTAGGCAAAAACTTTCTATTAGTCCTAAGGACTACCTTATCTCTGTGGAAAGAGATAAAATCTTCTTCCACTGACAGGCCTGTAACTCACTTGCGCGTCTGGCAGAGGTGATAGCTACTAGGAAAACGGTTTTCCAAGTTAAATACTTGAGCTCTGCTGAAGACAGAGGGCTCAAAGGGGTTGCATTAACTGAGCAATGCAAATATTCAGGTCCCAGGCGGAGCTGGTTCCAAAAGGAGGGTTAGTATGAAGTAACCCTTTAAAAACTTGGAGAACACAGGGTGAGAAGAAAGGAGGCAGGCTTCCTGCTGACACAAAAGCAGAGACAGCTGCCAGATGAACCTTCAGGGTAGCTGGTCTAAGGCCTAGGGAATTCAGATGGACCAAATATTCCAGAAGAATGGGAAGATCAGCAGATTCTGGGATAATCTGCCTCTCAGAGCACCAGATGGAAAACCTCTTCCACTTAGAATTATAAGTGGCCCTAGTGGAAGGCTTCCTAGAAGCCTTTAAAATATCCATGACACCTTGAGAAAGGTGTAAGTCAGCAAATTCTAGCTCCTCAAGAGCCAAGCCTTGAGGTGGAGGGATTTGAGGTCCGGATACCACACTCTCCCCTGTGCACAGGCCAGTAAGTCGTGGACTCTGGGTAGGCTCAGGGCAGGGTGGACTGCCAAGGACAGAAGCAGAGGGTACCAGGGCTGTCTGGCCCAATCTGGGGCAATCAGAATCACTCTGCAAGGTTGAGATCTGATTTTTACTAGTACCCTGAAAAGAAGAGGAAAGGGAGGAAAGGCATACAGGAACTTCCCTTTCCAGTCCAACAGAAAGGCGTCCAGAGGGACTGAGCCCAGTACTGGAGGCCTGCAACAGAAAAGAGGAAGTTGATGGTTGTCTGGGGCTGCGAAAAGATCTATCTGAGGAGTGCCCCATCTGGCAAAGACGGACCCCAGCACTTGTGGATTCAGAGCCCATTCGTGATGGCCCTGAGAAATTCTGCTGAGGGCGTCCGCCAGGACATTGTCCTTCCCTGGGAGGTGAACCGCTATCAGGGAGGTGTTCAGGAGAAGGCCAGAGACCACAACTTCATTGCTTCGTGCACAAGGCTGAAGACCGAGTGCCCCTTGCTTGTTGATGTACCACATTGTGGTGGTATTGTCTGTCCTGACTTGAACCACTTTGTTCTGGACAGAATCTGAAAACACCGAAGAGCTAAAAAGACAGCTCTGAGTTCCAACAGATTGATGTGGAGCAGAGATTCCTGAGGAGACCACACCCCTGGGTGGCAAGATCGCCTAGGTGAGCCCCCACCCTAAGAGGGAGGCATCCGTGGTGAGGGTGAGGGAGTGAGAAATGGGAATGAAGGGAACCCCTGTCTTAAATTGCTCTGGACCTGCCACCAGTGGAGGGCTAGGATCAGAGTTTGAGTAACTGGAACCAGCTTGGTAGGGGTCCTTCCTTTGAGACCAACAGGCCCTCAAATGGAACTGAATGTCCCTCATCTGGAATCTTGCTCCTGCACGACAGCTGTGGAAGCAGCCATGTGCCCAAGGAGTTGCAGAAAATGCCTTGCTGGTCGAGAGACCCGCAGGGTAAAGAGGATGCCAGGGCGATGAGTCTGTCCACCTTTCCGAGGGAAGAAAAGCCCTGGCTAACCTTGTGTTCAATTCTGCGCCTATGAAAGTTAGGACCTGAACCGGTTCCAGAACTGACTTTGGTAAGTTTAGCTAGGAATCCCAGGAAGTGAGAAGCTGCTGGGTGACTTGCAAATGGGTTTTCACCTGACCTGGAGACTGACCCACAATGAGCCAGTCGTCCAGGTAGGGAAACACAGCAACCCCTTGCCTTCTTAAGTGAGCCACTACTACAGCGAGACATTTTGTGAATACCCTTGGCGCAGAGGTCAGGTCAAGGGCATTGCCCTGAACTGGTAGTGGCCTGAGGGCAGTTCGAACCTGAGGTACTTTCGGTGAGAAGGCCTGATCAGAACATGAAAATAGGCATCCTTGAGGTCCAGGAAGCTAGCCAGTCCCTGGCCTTAGGGAAAGCAAAATCATTGCCAAGTCAACATTTTGAACTTTGGTTTCAAAAGATGCTTGTTCAGGTACCTTAAATCTAGAATGGGCCTCCATTCTCCTGTCTTTTGGGGTAAAAAGTATCTTGAATAAAGCCCCTTGCCCTGATGGCAAGGAGGAACCCTTTCCACTGCTTTGCAGTCCAGAAGAAGAAACCTCTGCTTCCAAAGCAAGGGCTTCTGAAGGATTTGCAGGTGGAAAATGTCTGGCTCTCATCTTTGGAAAGTGTTTGAAGCTGAGAACCAGACCTATTACCTCCAGAACCCATCTGTCCGTGATTAGGGACAGCCAGTTCCGGCTGAAATAGGCCAACCTGCTCACTGGTACAGGAGAATCGGCCCTGGGCACCCCATCAGGTGCCTGCTAGCAGCAGCCTTAGGGCTGAGGGAGGGGACGTCCACTTGTGCCTGCCTACCCTGCCTCTGAAGAAACCCTCGAGACAGCAGAGGAGGCTTGAAATTGGTAAAAGGCCTGCCCCTACCTCTGGGAGCATGCCTTTGTGGCATGGCATGCTTCTCCTTAGCCTGGGCACTTTTGTAGTTAGTTCTGTATTCATCCATCTTTTCATATAGTTTTCTGTTTGCTCCCAAACAGAGAATTTCCCACTACAGGAAAATCCATAGCCTTTGACTGGGTATCTTGGGACAGATTAGTGCATCTGAGCCATGCCAACCTCACGGAAAGCTACAGAAGTGGCCATGACCCTAGAGGAAACATCATTAACATCAACAGCAGTATGAAATTGAACTTTAGAGGCTTCAATGCCATCAGCAGCCACCTGTTCCAACTCACTAGCCAGCTGGCCATGGGCCTGCTTGGCTAACTGCAATACTGTGTCCCACCTAGATTTCTGATATCTAGCCACATAAGCCATATAATTTGCCTGCCTGAGTCCCAAAGAAGCTGCCATATACTGTTTCTTCACCATGGCATCAATCTTCCTGGAATCCTTATCACAGGAGGATGTGAGGCCAGAGGAATATTAGCCTTGTCACAGGCTGCAGCTTGAACCACACCTACATGACTACACTGTTCAGTAAGCAAGTCTGTATCCGAGCCTGACAAAGTATACCTTCTGTCCATTTTTTATCTACAGGAGGGACAGAATGAGGATTTTTAAAATCTTTGTTGTTTGCTTCCTAAATGACTTATGCAAAGGAATAGACAACCTCCTAAACTCTGGAATATCCATCATTTCCACATAATCAGGCTCCTCTTGCTCATCCACAGCCTCCTCTAAAGGAAGCTGGAGGGTTTCTGCAACCTTTTTGTAAAAAATAAAGAAAGAAGGGGACTCAGACAGAATAGGAGGAAATTCTAAAGGTCTGTCTGGAGAAATGTCCGGTTCAATGGGCACGTCCAGACCCACCAGCCACACATATATTGATCAAATTCCTCCTCCCCCTCCTGTGGTTCATAAAAATCCTCAACTTCAAAATCCTGAACCACTGGGACTGAGCAGAACCAACCTTTTACCAACTGTTGGTGGTTCTACAGATCCCTGAGACAGTGACTGGACAATCTGAATGGCTTTAGCTATCTCTGCAGCAGTTGGAGACACAATTTTGGACCCCAAACCTACTGATTTCCTTGTCTTTTTACTCGGGACTGGTTCCTCTGAACCAGCCTTCCTTTTGGCCGAGGAAGTCTGGCCCTGGTCAGAGGGCACTCCCTCTGGTCTAGTGGGTACTGGACTGGGCTGGCCATCCGGGTCAGCGGACTTTTTGGCCTCTCGTTCCCTGAGCCGGCCCAATCTCTTTTCCAGGGTGGCTGCAGGGAAATTTTTACACACCTGGCAGTCTGACAGGAGGTGGTCAGCCCCAGACAATAAACACAAGTGGTGTGTGGGTCAGCCTTGGCAAAAGGCCTCCCCACAGACATCACAGTGTTGAAACCAGTGAGCCGAGTTTTTCTTTTGGGTTTCTCAGACATAATGCCAGCCTAACAAAACTTGCCCTTTTGATGGCAGTGTCAGGCAAGACACCCTTATCGGTTTCCTAACCTGTCACGGGTATTTGAAAAAACGTTATAATTCTGTTTTTTAGAACCGATAAGAACCGGAACGCACTCTAAAACCCACTGTACACTTTTAAAATGTAGAAATAACAAACCGATCGGTTCAAAACCGAACCGATAATTAATTTTCCACACAGACTTAAAATTTAGTACTACGGTTACCAGATAGAGCTTTAAAACCGAAATGCGGTAAAATAATGACTTTTGCGGTTCAAATGACGAAAAATACTCGCTTGAACCGAGAATGAACCGAGCTGAAGGAGCTGATCTCCGGGCGACTGTTCAGTGAAGCGGAGTAAAGAATCTAACAGTTTCATTTGAAACTGCCAGATAGAGCTTTGGGCACAGCGCCCTCGCGCTGTAGAACTCCAGATCCTCTGGAGTTAACTCCTTCCTCTCCGGGGCAGTTCAGCTGCAGTGGCTGACTGCTGCTAATGTTATAATATAGCAAGACTTCATGGTGTTTGAACAGTATTCCATAAAGCCTTTTGGTACTGCACCACATAAGCCATGTAGTTGGCATGTCTCACAAGGAGTGAGGCAGCTAGATTCCCCATCCCTTCCAATTTTCTGGAATCTTTGTCTGGGGGATGGGATGACAAAGGTATCAGCTTTGTCACAAGCTGCTGCCTGAATCACTCCTTCATGATCTGGATGGTGAAATAAATATGCAGCAGTGCACCTGTCTAGTTGATTTAAAAAAAAAAAAAAATCAACTTTTATGTCCACCCCTGGGATAATGGTGAGGTTTTTTAAAATGTGCAGCACTGCTTTCCGCAGAGATTTATGCACGGGGAGCATCACACATTTTGTTAGTGCTAGCCTTATTTCTAAGAAGTCAGCTTCCTCTCCTTTGTCTTCAGTCTCCTGGATAGGGAGATTCAGTGTCTCTACCATTCGCTTTACACACGAGTAGTGCGAGGTATATCTTCTGGACCCCTAGGTAGGGAACCGAAGTCCTATTCAGGGGATACCTCGGGTTCAACGGGTCCCCCCCCCCTTCACTTCCTCTGGATTGTCATAGACATACATGGGTTCCTGACACCTGGAACCAGGGTAGGAACCGGTGGGGGATCCAGTACCACAGCTTGTAGGGCCTTTAGTGCCTTTGCAATATTCTCAGCAGAGGGCATAGGTGTTTTGTCTGCTTGAGAGCTCCTTAGCCTTCTCAGCCGGAGGTGCAGCGACATGTTTTTCTTCGTGTTTTTTCCTTAGTGGAAACCGGTTCACTAGCCGGTTCCACAAGCCTTTTAGTTTCATCAGTGTCTCTCCACAGATTTAGATGGAGGGAGAACAGAGTTCCAACCACCACCTCTTGGTTGGGAACCAGCGGGGGGGGGGGGTGTTTAGCAAGTAGTCAAGCTGAGGCAGAACCAGCTGCGGGGGCTAGTCTCTACCTTCTAGGACGCTTGGCTGCAGCTCCAGCGTTGGAGTGGGCAGGCATGGCAGCGGGGACTCTGCGCTTCCCTTAGGGGCGAAAGGCTGCACCGGGTCTATCGGTTGCCTTGCAAGAGGGAGGGCGCCGTCTACCTCTTGGCTGGGTATGATAGAGAGAGAGAGAGAGAGAGAGAGAGGACGGATTTGATACCCCTGCCAGAGGTCTGCATATCGTTAATATCCTGGATGTCAGGACCAAACAGCTTAGTGCCACTGAAGGGGACATTAAGCACCTTCTGCTGAACATCAGCAGCAAAACCAGAGACCCTCAGCCAGGAGTGCCTATGTAGGCATATGCCTATGGTAGCTGCCCTGGCAATAGTGTCAGTCATTTCACAAAGGTCCTTGAGGAAATGCTAATGCCCTCGACTGTCTGCAGGCACTTAAAGAAGCTCCTGCTTTTAAGTGCCATCTGGGAGGGCCTGGCCAGCCGCCTTGCCCTTCTTCCAGTTAGTTAGAATTTTGGTACTTCACCATATGAGACAGATAGTTAGCAATCCTCAACCCAAGGGTGGAGAAGGCATAAATCCTCTTACCCAGAGGTCAATTCTGTTGGACTCTTTATCCGGGGGGAATAAAGTGCTTAGGTGCCTTAGAACTGTTATGGGTTGCCTTAATGACCACAGCGTCTGTTTCGGGCTGGGCAGCAGCATAGCAGGAAAACCCCTGGGGTGGGCATGATAAAGTTTATCAACTCTGCGGGGCATAGCTGGCAACATGTCTGGCTGCTGTGGCTGCATTCCTCAAGGCAGGCAAGATTGTAGGAATGATTTTTGGGGAGACGGGACTCTTATTTCCAGGAAGTCCACCAGCTCTTTCCTGGTGGCATCCTCTTCCTCAGTGTGGACAGCTGCTTCATCACATTGAAAAACATGGGTCCTGGAGGAGTATGCTTAACTGAGTCCTCACTAACAGAAGAAGCTTTGGACTTGTCAGAGGCCAGGATCTCTTCCTCCTCATTCTCAGGAAGAATGAGGTCTGGATGGTAAGCTTGCTCGATGTCGACCTCTTCCTGATCCAGGTCTGATATCGGATAAACAGACGATGGCCTGTGGGGAGCCTCCAGCGGCCGCCAAGTATGAGTTAACAAGAAGTGGCTGTTGGCAGCAGTCAGGTGGGCCTGTACATGCCCAGCAGCTTCACAGTCACTGAAGTGAATTTAATCAAAATGCTGTTTAGGTCGACATTTGAGAGCTGCATCGACGGGGAGGGGGAATAGACGACCCGCCTGATAAGCCCCATGAACCGAAGCGCCTGTAGCTCTGGAGAGAGAAAGGTCAGGCCTCGGAGAGGCACCAACAAAGGATGGGCCAATGACCCGGAGGTCAACAACCGGCTGCCCTGTGAATCGAGCAGGGGTACTGTCAGTATGGGTCTGGAGGGCACAGAGACCTGGACAGCGACTTTGAGCATCACTGCAGATGGGGGGGGCACGATTGCAGTCTTTTTTTAATCCCCCCCCCCCCGACTTAGAGGCTAGGGAGCTCAACTACCCTGTGGGTGGCAGAGACTGGGACCCCGGAGGACCCCTGCCGAAATGGCTACCTGTTGATCCATCAGAACATTTTTAAAAGCCTTCCTGCATTGCCAGAGGGTGGTTTGGTTAAACTTCTGGCAGAGCTCACAGTCAGAAACTCTGTGGTCAGTCCCAAGACAGCAGACAGAGAGGTGTTTGTCAGTGGAGGCAGCGGTAGCAACAGACGAGAGAAGTCGAAGGATTAATTCTCGACCTAAATAAATTGAAGGAATCTCTAACAAAAAAGAGATTCTGAAAATTAACAAAGAAAAGCCATAGGCGAAAAAATGACGTGAATACTGCGTTGGAGCTTCTGTGGAGACCCATGCGATTGAGACAAAGGCAGGAAAGAAATGAGGAGGGAGCAGTGCTGAAAATCTTCCATGTGGATCCTGATTCACTGATGGTGAAGTTCCTACGGTGTGACCTGATGACTGAGATACCCTGAAGATCAGTCTTTGCAGCTAGGTAAGCGTGGCTGAAACTAATTAACAATTACCTTTTAGCTCATCTCTTTCTACATCTTAGGACAAAACAAGATTATGGTTCAGCCAATCATGATCTAACCCCCAAACACTTAGCACTCTGTATGCCTATCTGCCTTACGTAATGAGAGGCCACAGTTTTGGCACTTTTGAACCTGTGGACCATGTCAATTTTTAAGCATTTGTTTTTGTTTTGATTTGAACATACGAACATATGAAATTGCAGCAGGTACTGGCCATTCGGTGCATCTAATCTGCTAGAGTGAGCAGCATTTCAATCGATTAGACTGCAGCTGCCCTCCCCCATCTCCCACCCCCTCTCCCAATTTGTACCCACCCCATGAATCTGTCCCACCCCTCTTGAAGCCCCCCAACACTCTGCAATGATACGGTTTCCTCTGGCAGGCGTTCCATCCTGACACCACCCTTTCTGTGAAATAGTGCCTCCTTAGTTCCCTCTTGAACCTGCCCCCTTCCAACTTCATAGTGTCCCCTGGTTTCCCTTCCACCCTTCAAACTGAACATACACCTAGTGTCTACTTTGTTCAAACCCTTCAGATACCTGAAGGTCTCAATCATATCCCCCCCTTCCTTCTTTCCTCCAGGGTATGCATATTGCGCTCTCTCTCCTAATATGGCAGGGTTTTAACTCTAAAAATCGTTTAGCGTTTTGCTCATAAAAGTTCTAAAACATTGCGAACATGTATAGCACTTGCCTCACTGTGCTTAAACATAACACTGCTAGAAAACCTATATAAATGCTTTCCCTACAGTTAGTATTGTCCCAAGAAAAAAAGCTGCTAATCAATTATTTAAAACCCTGCATGGTCTGTCCCCCAACCCCTGCGCTGTACACCCTCCAGGAGTTTGATGTCCCTTTTCAAGTAGGGGCGAAAGAACTGCATGCAGTACTCTAGGTGTGGTCTCACCAGGGACCTGTACAGGGGCAAGATGATCTCCTCACTCCTAGAAGTAATCCCCCTTGCAATGCACCCTAGCATCCCGTTTGCCTTCGCTACTGCCTTCCTGCACTGAGCAAAGTGGTTCATCTCCACAGTTACTAGCAATCCCAGATGCTGCTCCTCCTTGGATTTTGTTATGGGACACCCTCCAGCCAGTAATTGTGTCCTGGGTTCTTGCCTCCTAAATGCATCACTTTGCACTTCTTGGCACTGAAGCCAAACTGCCAAACGTGAGACCATTCCTCCAGTTTTGCCAAATCCTCCTTCAGTACTAGTGCCCCCCACCCCCCAATCTACCTCAGCACAAATCTTTGTGTCATCTGCGAAGAGACTGACAGCTATGAAAATGTTAAACAATGATTCGAGACCAGAAAAAAGGCCTCACAGTAAGGTTTCAACCTCACAGGTATTAAATAAGCCTAAAAAAATGTATTAGTTTTGTGTGTGGAACTGCCGATCAGCTGGGAAAATGCACAGCACTCGTCAGAGAAGTGTTAGCAAAATTAAATGTATATATGTATAGTTTTCTTAATTTATCTACTGTGCTATGCTGCAGCATGTCTGGAGCCCCTCCTGCCTCTACCTCTGTAGTAACTTTTTTGGGGTTGGTTAGAGAAGGCACAGGGTCTAGGATAGTAGCCCCTGCCTCCCATTCCGTATGACCTGTAGAAGTGGAGGCCTTTTCCTTTTTAGTGCTATTTTTATTAGCGGACTTGTACTTGTCCACTTTTTCCTGCATGCATCTGTTTTGTCACCAAATGGTGAATTCACCTCAAAGGGGAGAGCAATGGCTTTAGTTTGGCGTCCTAAGTAAAAATGGTAGCCCTTAGCCAGGTAAGCCTCCTCAGAGCCACTGCACGAGCGAAGACTCGTGAAAGACAGTCACTGGTGTCACCAGCCACACAGAACTGGTACTTAGCAGCATCCAGAGCCAACTTTGCTGTTGCAGTCCGGCCCTGTGCCACTTCATCTACTTTTATCAGTCAGTGCCAGTACTGCATTCCACAGTGCTTTCCGATACTGACCTGTGTATGCCAAACAAGCTGCCCGCTAAGGAACACGGAAATTGCTGTGTACATTTTTATGGCCATAGCAGTCAAGTTTCCTGGAATCCTTTTCAGGGGGCCTGTGCAGAGATGAGCACACCTTGGTCTTCTCCCAAGCAGCTGCCTGGGCTACTCCTTCACGATCAGAGTGGGCATGCAGGTACTCCACTTTGTCTGTCCACCTGATATTTCTTTTCAACCTTTTTATCAATACCAGCAACTGAACTAGGTGTTGACATGATTGTTGAAGTGGCTTTTTGGAGTGATTTGTGGATGGAGGCTAGCAGCCTCCTTGTGGGGGCTAGCCCCCGTCACATCCATGAACTCCACTTCCTCATCCTCCTCAGTTTCATGAGAAGGGATTCTGAGGGTGTTCGCCACATGCTTGATGAATGCAGAGTAAGAAAGATACTCCTCTGTGGGTCAAGGAGGAGAATCAAATTCCTGGTCAGGTGAACAGTCAGGTTCTATGGATTTACCTTCTACCTCCTACTCCTAGTGATACATATCCTCCTCCTCCATAGGCAACTTGTCTGGGACCTTAGCCTACACAGTGAGGGCAGAAGGGAGGGAAAGCATATTTAGGAAGTCTTCCATAGCCTGGAAGCCTTATAAAAACTGCCATACTTGACCTTGTCCCCTGTAGAGGGCATTTGTTTTTTGTCCACTGCCTGTTCCTTCTTTTCAGAAGTGACATGGATATGCTTTTCTATTTTTTTCCCCCTTGGCATGCACTGGTTCCAGTACCCGCTCAGTTGCTCTATTGTGTTTTTTGCCATCTCTGGATTCAGGTTTCCTCATAACAGATACCCTGGTATTATTAACCATTTTTATCATGCATGTCCGATGGCTGCGTAGCTTTATCTTTATCTTTTTTTATCTGTCCTCTTTGACAGGGATTGTTGCTGCTTATGAGAAGAACCCTCTGAAGCTTGCTTACCAGCATCATTAGGAACTACTCCACGGCCTTTATTGTGCTTTGATCACATAGAGACAAACTGAACAGTCATAAATTCATCTCTTTTAAAGACCCTTTTACAGCTGCAGTGGGCGGAGCCTGCAGACATTTTGCATGTACAAAAGGGCTGATGTCATGTTTTCTGTCCATGGAACTGGCTGAAGGTGTAAATAGTCTCCTCTGCCTTACCCTCCTCCAAGAAATGCTTTCCACCCTCAAATAAATATGCTTTCATGTTAGTCAATCATTGCAGGGCACTATTTTATTTCTTAAACTGGAGGTACAAGAACTGGAACCTGAGTAGTGGGAGGCAGCGTTATTTTATTTATTTATTTTTTTTTGAGGTGGGTAAGATCCACACCACCTTTTTGTTTTGGTTCATGTGGGAGGGGCATGAGGTGGCTCTATCATGACAGAACAACATGGAGACTGGAACTGGCACCACAATCCGCACGGGGGTTGTATACAGACCCCCATCTCAGGGGGAGGAGATGGACAAGAATATGATAGAAGGCATCCTTAGGATGACAGAGAAAGGGGAGAGATTGCTGATGGGGGACCTGAATATGCCAGATGTTAACTGGAGCACCTTTGCTGCAGTCACATCCAAGAGCAGGGCAATTCTCGATGCCCTACAGGGGGCATGTCTCAGACAGCTAGTTTTGGAACCCATTCGGGAGGGAGCAATCTTAGACCTGGTACTCTCAAATAGGGACGGAGAGGGGATCTCCGATCTTGAAGTGGGTAGCCATCTGGGAACAAGTGACCACCAAACAGTGTGGGTCACGATAAACTTAGCTGTAGAGTCAAGCCATGCAAAAGTGAAGGTACTGGACTTCAGGAGGGCTGATTCTGTCAAAATGGGAGAGTGCCTCAGAAAAGCACAAGCAAACAGGTAAGAAGGTGGGGTGGAACAACAATGGGGAAACATCAAAACCGCCATAACAAAAGCAACAAGCCTTTGTGTGAAGCAAATAAATCAAAACAAAAGAAAAAAACACTATGGTTCTCAAAATAAGTGGCGGTGAAGGTTAGGGAGAAAAAGACAGCATTCAGGAAGTATAAGGAAACACAGAAGGAGCAGGACAGAGAACTGTACCAGTTAAAGCAGAAGGAAACGGGGAAGGCAGTCAAAATAGCAAAAGCCCAAACCGAGGAAAAGATAGCCAACTCGGTTGAGAAGGGGGATAAAACCTTTTATAAGTACATTAGGGAGCAAAGAAAGACTGAGGCAGGGATACTGAGGCTGAATAAAGAGGAAGGTGGTTGGGCAGAGAGCAACAGTGAAAAAGCAGGGATACTGAACAAATACTTCTGATCAGTATTCACAATGGAAGAGCAGGGGGAGATACCTAATCCAGTCAATAAAAGCACTCTGGATAGGGGGTTGATATTAGTCCTTTTATAGAAGAAAGGGTTCTGAAAGAACTCTTAAAACTGAAGGTGGATAAAGTAATGGGGCCTGATGGGATTCACCTCAGAAATCTAAAAGAACTAAGGGAAGAAATGAAAATTATGTACCTACCATAATTATGATCTTTCTGTGTATCTTCACCATTCATCACATTTGGGTACTCGGCCAGAGGTCAGGACCCAGCGGAGTTATTTTTTTTTTTTTTGGGGGGGGGGTAGGTGGAGCCAACGGCTCTCGGCGCTGCCCTCTAGGCCGACGTACTACATGGCACTCGCGGGTTGGCCGTTAGACGCTGTCGGTTCCGCCTGCCTGCCAGTTCTGAGTTGCCGGAGAGGTGAGGAAAAAGGGGTTGGGAGGGTGGGACAAGGGACAGAAAAGGAAAAGATTTAAAACCAAAAGGAGAAATAAATGAGAGGACAGAGTAGGAAGAAAATCAAGATGCTAAGGAGATTGGAAGAGGGCCCCAATCTCTGGAAACAGAAAAAGGAGGGCGTCAGGGAAGGATAGGAATTTATGAAACATAAACTTTAGCATGGGGGAGACACCAGAAACATGCTGGATTCTGCCCTGTCTCTAGATTGTTTAGGAACTGCAAGGAGTAACCAAGAAGCTTAATCACCAAACTTCAAGGCACAGAATCACTGGCAAAAGAAACTCCTTTAAGGCAGAAAAACGGATCTTCTGAAGAGGACAGGGAACAGAGTTCTCCCCCCTTTCCCATGGAAAACGAATTTTTTAAGTAGGGATAAATCTCCTTTAAAACATGTCCAGCAGACAAGTAAAACTGAGGTTTGAAGAGGAAAAGAAGGAGGCGAGGATGGAGGGCAACCGCCCACTCCCACTCCACAGAAGTGGAGGCAGAGCACTAGAGAGGGAGTGCCTCCCCATCCCGGCCACTCTCCCTCCAGATATACCATCCCACCATGTGCCCCAGATTACCCCGGACAGAGGCGAGGCCGTGGCAAGGAAAGGCAGAAAGGGAGGGGGATCCAGAGACCGAGGCCCCAGGGGGATGGCGGGTGGGGTTGTGATGAATGGTGAAGATACAGAGAAAGATCATAATTACGGTAGGTACGTAATTTTCTATCTTATGTGTCAATCTTCACATTTGGGTGAGTGCCGAGCCCCCTGGAAGGGGGTTTTAAAAACCCTAAAGGACAGAGTCCCTTAGCTCTCAGTGGGTGACACACTAAGAGGGAGAACCTTCTGGGCCTGGAGAGGCCAGAGAGTGGGGAGGGTGAGGCGGGACCCAGGAGGAAGAGGATTGCCCGACAGACACCGCCTCACCCTGAGATAAAAGAGATAGGTTCTCTGGTGAGCAGAGTTAACCACCCTACACCCGGCCAAGGGTGACAACCGGGAAAGATGGCAGCCATGCCGTCCACCTAGTGCAGATCGCTGTCCTTACGACACTGGTAGCTACCTCATTGGCATCATACGACGCCCTTGCTTGGTGCCTTGCTAGGTCCAGGCCACGCGCAGAGAGTGCAATGGCTTGTCTGGTTTGCTCTGAGTCAGGCAAGGAGGCTAGGAGCTGACCTAGCCTGGACCACAAGAACCTGTCATAGGCTGCATAGTGAGCCTGATGTGTGGAAATAGAAAGCAGCAACCGTGCCAAGTCCTCCTACCCCAGAAGTCAAAATCCGAGGAGTCTTGATCTGGGGGCCTGTCACGGTGAAGGGCGCGAAGCCCATCGGGAGTGTCCAGCTGCGTCAATCCTGACTGAGGATGAGGCATGGAACCTGGAGACTGGGGTGTGCAATCACGGCAGAGATCCCTGGGGCAGAAACTCCGGAAAAAGGTCTCTGCCGGGAACGCAACGACGTCTCCCTAAAGGAAGCTGGCCAGGGGGGGCACCATAAGGGTGTCCTCACTGAAGTCACGCAAAAAGGCGTGCACCAAGTGTTCTGGATTGCTCTGAGTGGCAGGAGAGAGATGCAGGTCCTCCAACATCCTCATGAGGAATCGCTGATACTCTGCGAGATCAGCAGCTGGGGAGATGTGGACAGAAGTCTCCTCTCCCCCAGAAGAGGGGGATGAAGAGTTAGAGGACCTCAACTGTTTAGAGGGTGGCTGCTCGGGAGGAGGTTGAAAAACCTGCCTGTCCATTGCCCTGACGTAAGCGGAAAAGCGAGCAGCCACAGTTCAGAACTGCTCACAGAAGAGAGGCCCGCTAAGACCAAGGATGCCTGGGAGCACAGGAGAATGTGGCAGAGGGATGGGGACAGAGCCGAGAAAAGAAGTCAGCCGACTTCTGCCTGGGCTAGGGAGCAGACCAGGAGCGCCAGAAGATGAAGGTGCTCCGGAAGACTCCACAGCCGACAGCTGAACAACCATTTCGGAAGTGCCTTGGCTGCGCCCAAAAGAATCCCCCCCTGTGAGGCGACCGGGGCCGTATAGTTCCAGAAGGACGGTCCCCTACCTCAAAAGAACGGGGCACTCTCAAAGAAAGTGACGAGGAAGAGCAGAGATCTGCACTGCGGCTTCTTTCAGAGCCTGGGTGAGTCCCCGGAAAAAGGCCTCCGCACAGACCCCATGCTCCTTGACCCCTCGGAATCCGAGAGTGCCCTCCTCCTCGAGATGGTCAGCCTAGGTAACTGGCAGCCCTGGTCAGTACCTGAAAGAGCTATGCAAGGCACAGTACCCTCCACTGCCATAGGTACTCTGATTGCCCCCAAAGTTGGGTAATCCAGGCACACCACATGAGGAGGTACCACCGCTGAGGGTCAGTGAACCCTCCGAGACTGGGCTGCAGTGCAATGGTGGCATGCACCACTGCCCGCTGGTCAGCACCCCTGAACCCAGTCTCGGAAGTCACCAGCCGCTCCTCAGAGGGGGGCTGACTCCAGTCTGTCGAAGACACCACAAGGCTACCCACACTAGCAGCTAGTTCCAAGGAGCAAGACTGCACACGTCTGACTCAGAGTCCAACTCCAACTCCGAAGAGGTGAAGGCCGAGACCCTGTGCCAAACCGTAGGTGGGCGCCTTTCGCCATTCCTACCAAACAGGGTGCCGGAAATGGAGACAACGCCCGCACCAGTGCCAGTGCCCTCCACAGCACCGCAAACAGTGGCCAAAGAGGACACGACTCCAGCCCGAACAGCAGCCTCGGAACCTGCCACAGCGTCACGAGCAGCGCAGAGGGCAGAGACAGCGCCGAAGTCCAAAACCCCCACGGCGCTGACCTGCTCCACGGTGTCGCAAGCAGGAACGGCGCCAAAGACTGCTCCGACAGCGCCTTCTGAACCCCCCACAGTGCCGTGCCCAACCTCGGCGCCGTGGACGGCTCAGAGAAGAAAGGGACAGTGCTGCTAGCACTAATGGCGCTGACAGCAGCCATGGTGCTGAGTGACGGACCGGCACCGACGACAATGTCGAGGACGTCGCTGACCCGGGCCTTGCGAACCATGGGTCCGATACCGGGTGAGACTTCGCCCCCGAAGGGGCGACTGCCATGGTTGGCCCTCCCGTCCACTCGAAGGAACAGACTGGGCCTCCTGCATCAAGGAGAGCCTCGCCACGCTAGGCTACTAGAAGCAGAGGCTCCCCTCCTTGGTCCGTATAGAACCAGGAGGGACCTGGAGGAAAGGCCGAGAGTGGCTCGCCTGACTTAGCGCACTGGCCCCCCGAAAGTCGGCGGAGCTCGGGCCCACTTTCCAAGCGCGCTTTGTCGATGACCCGCCGGTCCATGGAGAAGCAGGAGTCACACAAATCCATGTCGTGAAGTGGGCCAAGACACAAAAGGCAACGGTGGTGCTGATCGGTGACGGAATATTTTCAGCCGCATGGGCACCATCGCATGGGGGGCCGACCCGTCTTTGAAGTCTTCTTGCCCTCCAACCTAGACATGACCTACGGAAATAATTTAAAAAAAAAATGGAAATTACGTACTTACTGTAATTATTGATCTTCTTGGACAGTCTCCATCACTCATTCACACTAGTGGGATAGCGCCGGAGGTGCTAGGACCAAGCAGGAACCAAAAATTATCTGAAGGGTTGGCACCTAGGTATGACCGTGCATGCGCGACACCGCAAGACTGACTCACGCCCGTGTAGGCCATCTCGGTGTCGACCTTCCAACCGCCTCAGTACCTTTTCGACCAAGGAGGTGCAGCATAACTAATGAGAATAAGTCATTCTGAGTTTCTGGGCCTGAGAGGGCCCAGATGGCCTTTGTAAGAAAGGTCAAAGAACAATGTCTTCACAGTCCGAACCATAGGCCATGAAGACCAAGAAAGAAAAACGAGTGAACCCAGGGGATGGTGGGTGGGCGTGGGAATGAGTGATGGAAACTATCCAAGAAGATAAATAATTACGGTAAGTACACTTCCATATCTCTCCTGGACTAAGTCTCCATCACTCATTCACACACTAGTGGGAGAGTACTGAGCTAAAACCCACAACCCTGAGTAGGGTGGTAGGAGATAGGGTTCACCCAGAAAGGACGGCCAAGGACTGTCCTGCTAATAAAAAGAGCCGTCTTGTAAAGAGCATCCAGAACATGATGCTTACAAGATAAGCGCTTGAGTTGTAACTCACCACTTTGCAGACGACTGCAATGGGCACAAAATGAAACTCTGCCAGGAAGCTGCAACCACTCAGAGAGTGACGAAAACCCGGACTCACAATTTGGTATAGGACCAAAACTAATAGTGTCAAAGACATATACTAATCTGGACATCAGTCACTGGACTCCACAGCAGCATGAAATTGCATTTTGGATGCCTCAATTCCATCAGCAGCCACCACCTCCAGCTCTTTGGCTAGCTGGGGAGAGGCCTGTTTAGCCAGTTCCAGAACCGTGTCCCAACTGGATTTCTGGTACCTGGCTGTGTAGGCCATATATGTAGCCTGCCTGAGTCCCAAAGAGGATGCCAAATACTGTTTTTTTGGCCATGGCATTCAATTTCCTGGAGTCCTTATCCAGGGTGTGTGAAGCCAAAGGAATGTTAGCTCTGTCACAGGCTGCAGCCTGCACTACCCCAACATGACTGCAATGACTATAAAGGAACTCCGCAGCTGAGCCTGATAACAAATATCTCCTGTCCATTCTCTTATCCACAGGAGGTACTGAATTAGGGGTTTGTAAAATTTTGTGTGTCTGTTTCCCCAAAGATTTATGAAGAGGGATAAACCGCTTTTTGGACTCTGGGATGTCCATCATTTCCACAAAATCAGGCTCTTCGTCCTCCTCTGCTGCTTCAACCAAGGGAAGCTGCACGGTTTGTGCCACCTTTTTGTAGAACTGAAAGTGTGAAGGGGACTCAGAGAGCCTGGGAGGAGAGACACCTGAGGGCCTGTCTGGGGAGCTGTCCGGTTCAATGGGCACATCCAGACCCCCTTCATCATCATCACTGGGATTGTCTTAGTCTCCCTCCTACTCCTCATAATAAGCATCTGGGTCATACTCCGGAAGAGATGGATCCAACCGAACCGAGCACCAAACCGGCGGTATTGTTTCAGATGGAACCGGTCTAAGCGACTGAACAATACTAATCGCTTTGGCTATTGCGTCTGCGGCTGGAAAGTGGGATACAGGATCCGAACCGGCAGACTTGCGCTTTTTCTTTGACGGAACCGACTCCTCGGGGTTGGCTCTCCTTTTGCCCGAAGAGGTATCGCCTAGGTCAGTAGGCACCTCCCTCCTCAAGTTCGGCTGCAACCGAACCGGCCAGGTCATCCAGATCTACGGACTTCTCGGCCTCCCTTTCCTTCAGCCTACTCAGTCTTTTATCTAGAGTGGTTTTAGAAAAGTTCTTACAGATTTGGCAGTCTGACTTGAGGTGGTCAAACCCCAGACAATAAACACAGATGAGGTGGGGGTCGGCCTTAGCAAAGGACTCCCCACACTCAGTACAGTGTTGAAACCCAGTGGGACCGGTTTTCTTCTTGGGTTTCTCAGACATGGCCAACCTAACAAATTACCCTATAGAAGCTTTCAAGCCAGGTAATAAAGCAACCGATCGGTTACAAACCGTGTCACGGGCTTTTTAAAAAGAACCAGCAAAAGTCCGGTTCTTTTGAAACTGATCGGTACCGAACAACACACTAATCCCAGAAAGAGAGAAAAATTTTACAAAGTCGGTTCCAAACCGGACTGACCAGAAAGAAACCGAACAAAAACAATTTCCACTCTTTTTAGAAAAATAAAAACACAGTCACTACCTATCTACATACTACCTATACCGTAGACAGAGGCTGGAAATCCGAAAATAACAAAAATATGTGGTTTAAACCGAACGCTTTATTTTTCTTTTACTGAACCGAGCAGAGGAAATCTCCGGAGCGACTTCACTGTTAGGCAGAGTAAAGAATCTGACGGTTACACTGGAAAGTACCACAGACAGAGGTTTGAAAACCGAGCTCGAGCTCAACATTCTATGCTTCTGCACAGAGTTAACTCTTTCCTCTCCGGGGCAGTTCAAGTGCTGCGGCTAACTGCATTATGTCTGAATACAGCAAGACTTCATGTTGTTTGAAACACAGGAAGAGACGGGCTGGTTCAGATGAAAATCTGATACCACTTTGGTTAAGAACCTCCTACTGGTTCTTAGGACCACTTTATCCCTATGGAAGGATATAAAGTCAGGTTCCACTGACAAGGCCTGTAATTCACTAATACTCCTGGCCGAAGAAATGGCTACCAGAAACACAGTTTTCCAGGTCAAGCATTTCAGCTCAGCCGAAACCATGGGTTCAAAGGGGGGCTGCATGAGCTGTGCGATGCAGACATTAAGATCCCAAGCAGAGGTCGGTTCTCTAAATGGAGGATCTGTATGAACTAGACCCTTGAAAAACTTTTTAAAAACATGATGAGAGGCCAGGGAAGAGTGTTCCCTGCTGAAAGGAAAGCAGAAACTGCTGCTAGGTGAACCTTTAGAGTTGCAGGCCTGAGGCCTAGAGCACCGAGGTGAACCAGATAATTTAAGGTTGTGGAGATGCCTGCAGAATCAGGGACAATGCCTCTCTGAGAACACCAAATGGTAAACCTCTTCCATTTGGAATCATAAGTCTTCCTAGTAGATGGTTTCCCGGAAACCTTCAGGATATCCATGACTGCCTGAGAAAGATGCAGGTCTGCATATTCTAGCTCTTCAAGAGCCAGGCCTCGAGACTGAAAGACTGGAGATCGGGATACCAGATCCTCCCCTGGGAACAGGACAGAAGACTGTGTCTCTTGGGAAGGGACAGAGGGAGAGACACTGCCAGGGACAGGAGCAGAGGATACCAAGGCTGCCTGGCCCAGTCTGGAGCCAACAGGATCACTGTGCAAGGCTGAGTTGTGACCTTAATTAGGACTCTGAACAGCGGAGGGAATGGAGGGAAGGCATAGAGGAACCTGCCTTTTCAATCCAAAAATCAGGGCATCCTGGGGCACAGACCCCAGGAGTGGAGTTCTGTAACAGTACAGAGGGAGTTGGTGACTGTTCGGGGCTGCAAAGAGATCCATCTCTGGCGTGCCCCATCTGGAAAAGGTGATCTGCAGTATGAGGTGATTCAGGGACCATTTGTGATGTCCCTTTGATATTCTGCTCAGATCATCTGCCAGTACATTGTCCTTCCCTGGAAGGTGAACTGCTACTAGGGAAGTCTGAAGAGAATAGGCCAGAGACCACAGTTTCATGGCTTCCATGCACAAGGCCGAGGACAGGGTGCCTCCCTGTTTGTTGATAAACCACATTGTGGTAGTGTTGTCTGTTCGGACTTGGACCACCTTGCCCTTGACCGAGTCTGAGAAGCACTGAAGGGCCAGGAACACTACCCTTAGTTCCAGAAGGTTGATGTGAAGGAGAGACTCCTGTGGAGACCAGACCCCTTGGGCTGTCACAGGGCCGCAGGTGGGCTCCCCAACCTAGGAGAGAAGCATCCATAGTCAGAACTACTGAAAGAATTTGAGGCAGAAATGGGACTCCTTGTCTGAGGTTGTCCTGATCCAGCCACCACTGGACAGCTTGGACCAGAGTCCGAGTCACTGTAATCAGTTTGGTAAGAGAATCCCTTTTCTGAGACCAGAAGGACCTTAGGTGAAACTGAATGTCCCTCATCTGGAATCTTGCTCCCTGCACCACTGCAGTGGAAGCTGCCATGTGGCCCAGAAGCTGAAGTGTCTTGCTGGGTGAGAGACTTGAGGTCAAAAAAGATGAAGCAAGATCCACTAGGGCCTTCACCCTTGCGAGGGGAAGGAAAAAGCTTTAGCTTGTACAATGTCCAAATCTATTCCTATGAAGGTGAGAAGTTGAACTGGTTTGAGGACAGACTTTGGAAGATTGAGAAGAAAACCCAGGGAACTGAGTAGGTCCTGGGTAGTTTGCAGAGCTGACCTGTAGAGATGACTGACCCACGTCGTCCGGATATGGGAAGATGGTGATACCCTGTCTTCTGAGGTAAGCTACCACTACTGCAAGGCACTTTGTGAACACCTTGGAGCTGATGTTAGGCCAAATGGCATGGCTTTGAATTGGTAATGGCCTGAAGACAACACGAACCTGAGGTATTTTCTGTGGGAGCATAGGATAGGGGATATGGAAATAGGCATCCTTGAGGTTCAGAGATGCTAACCAATCTCCTGGCCTCAGAGAGGGCAGGATTATTCCCAGAGTTACCATTTTGAATTTGGGCTTTGAAATGTGCTTGTTCAAATACCTTAGGTCTAGGATAGGTCGCCAGTCCAGGTTTCTTTGGGGTAAGGAAGTACCTGGAGTACAGCCCTTTTCCCTTGAGTCAAGTAGGAGCCTTCTCTATAGCTCTGAGAGCTAGAATAGAGGAAACCTCTGCCTCTAGGGCAAGGGTTTCTGAGATTGATGCAGGTGGAAAAGACTTGGTCCTCTTTTTCCGAAACTTTTTGAAGCCGAGGGCCAGTCCCTGGCATACTACTTCCAGGACCCACTTGTCTGAGGTCAAAGACTTCCAGGCCTGGAAGCAGTAAGCCAGTCTGTCTCCTACTGGAATTGGGAAGTCGAGCTGGGCTGACACATCAGGGTGTCTGCTTGGCAGAAGCCTTAGACTGGGAGGAGGCGGGAGCAACCCTGCTCATCCCCCTCCTGCCCCTCCCTCTGAAGAACCTCCTCTGTGGGACAGGAGGCCTGGGCTTGGTTAAAAGGCCTGCCCCTGCCCCTAAACAGCTGCTTTTGTGGAGTAGCTTGCCTTTCCTTGGCCTATGCACTCCTGTACGTGGTCCTGTATTTATCCATTTTCTTCATGTAAGCCTCTGTTTGCTCCACAAACAGAGAGTTATCATCACAGGGATACATGAACAGTGCCTCAGAATAAACATAATTGTGCGAGTGAAAAGAATTTTGAAGAACAAGCTGAGGAAATGACTAAAATATTGCTAGCAAGGGGTTATGATCAATCTGTCTTACATAATGCCTTGGATAAGGCCAGAGAGGAGAGAATTTATTGAATTCAAAAATAAGAAATCAAATGAAGACACACCCTGTACCTTTAGCACAGATTACAGTCCAGTATCAGGAGAGATAGGCAGGTTAATACATAAATAGCCACTACTGATGACTTGAGAGCACATTACAGTCAGTGATCGAACAACCAAGGGTTACATTCCGAAAAGGAAGAAGTCTAGGTGACATTTTGACTAAAAGCCATTTTCAAATAACAAAAACAAATGAAAATACAGGTAGAAATTGGTTACCATGGAGGCCAGAAGGTTTCTACAGATGTGGTAACTGATGTTTGCAGGTACACATCTGTGGGAAACATTTACATACATCCACAAACACAAGAAGATCATGGAAATTAAACAGTTTATGACATGTTGTAGTACCCAAGTGGTCTACACTGTATGATGCACTTGTGATTTGCAATATGTAGGGATGACTACAATAATGCTGAACATCAGAATACAAGAGCATATCAGGGCTGTAGTTAATAATAACTATGAACAATGCGACAGCAGTCCATTGTGCTGTTGCACAACACTCTAGCCCCGTGGGTTTGAAAGTTATGACTACAACAAATGCCACATCTTTTTAGAAGGAGGAGGGAGTGATCATCTAAACTTATTACAAAAGAAAGTAAGTCGGATTTCTACCATAAGCACCTTAAATCCAAAGGGCATGAATGGAGAAACTGACTACAGGCCTTTTTTGAAAGACATATAAATTAAACTGTATGTGAACAACGTGGGCTGGAACCTAACCAAAGTGATTCCTGCTAAAATAATAATATAAACAACTTCAACTGAGAAAAACTTGGTTTTATTTGTCTTTTTCTGTTTTAGCCTTTCTAGCCAACACTGAGGCCTGAGATGATTTTACCCACCTCAACACTAGCACCATATAATCTTCTATGATGCTGCTGCCTGGTTGACCTCCAAATATCCCTAATTTCTCCCCTTTTCCTTCTCCCTCTCCCGACTATATCTTCTTTTTACCACTTTTCTTCTTCTTCCCCCTTGTTCCTCACTTTTCCCTTTGCCTTCCGCTCCACTTAACCTCCCTCTTTCCTGGCCTTTCTCCCTCTCATTCCCCATCCCCCCTTCTCCCGAACCCCTCCTCCTCTCCACCCTTCCCTCTCTTTGGTCCCTTTCCCCCTTCCCACAACCCACCTCTCTTCTATTCATACATTCCAGGACACACTGCTCATATTAGAAACTGCTCATATTAGAAACTATCTAAATGTCTATTAACCTTTCAACTCTATTTGTGTCCGGGGTGTCCATGACCTTTCCAATTTTTTTTTTTTTTTTTCTTTTTAAACATGAATTCTTCATTTTCATATCAACTACCTTTCTGAATCATTTGCCTTTCCTTTCTTTTACTTTTATGAGAGAATGCCATTGTTATGAATTGGATAATTATGAGATTAAGCTAAACTCATTACATGAATGAAATATGTAATTTCTTGAATGGCATAAAAGTGTCTACCACACACCTCACCTTCATATCTCACTTTGTTTTTAAGAAACCTTAAAAAACTTTAAACTTAAAAAGATATGGTAATTCAATGCATCATGCCTTTAAACGTGTCCTCATTTTTCTAACATTGTGAGACTTGGTACCAACCCCACTGGACCTACAATGATTAAATATATAAAAGTTATTATTTATCTTAAAATAATAGTATATTGGAAACTATATTAATTTAACTAGGATTCAGTGGTCTAGGTTCCTTGGTGACACCTGTGTTACCTTCTTACCTGCAGCATAAACATCACAATTTATTTAAAACACATATTATGTACATATTCTGGGTTTACTTTTTATTTCATTTATTATTTTATGTCACAAATAGGGAAAAATCTAAGAATGTAACATGTGATGTATTTAAAGGGACAGTACCCAGTTAGGATAAGCACCCCAAAAGGAAGACCTTTCTGGTGGAAGCAGCAGGGCTGTTCTGGGTGTTCTCCAATACTGGATTATATCTCTGAAAGCACATTCCTTGTCTTGGTGTCGTTCCTGTGAGCAGGGCTCCAGATAAGGTGAGTACAGATTTATTTTATACACCTAAATTTAGGAAATACTCTTCAAAAAATTGTTTTAATGAGTACCAATACTCGCCCAACATTTGAAATGCACTACACTCCACAGAATAGTGTTTTATAACATAACTGGTGATTCAAAATGAGCATTTATTTCAGATTTACAGCACTCGTACACAACCCAATTTTGTTTTACTCACTATATTTTACAACTGGTGAGTAGCAGGAGCACTGTTGACACCTGGTCAATTCATATCTAAAAAATAACTACATTCTTTTTAAAAATGTACTCCTCACACCACTCTGTTCAGACATTCCTACGCATCTGAATTTGGCTTTACTCACCTAACTTTTAAAATGAGGAGTACGGTACTCATTCCAAAAAATCTTATCTGGAGCCCTGCCTGTGAGTGCAACCTCTCCACTCTTTACCGTATTTTAGCTTGCTATCCAAGGTTGCACCGATGGACCTGTCTTTGATTGTGCACCTTTCCTTGTTTGCCTAAACATTTAGTTGCCCCGCTGGACAGATGGCTGACAAACAAGCCTGTCCTCCACCTTCACTTTTTGTGCCTCCCTGATCGTTTACATATGCAACTGTCACTGAGTTATGCAAGCGTACCTATACAGCTTAAGACCGAACCTGGTCCTGTAACTGGAGTAGGACAAGAAAGACTGCCCTTAATTTCTAGGACCATGATTTGAAGATCCTTCTCCACCGAACCACGGACACCCTGGACCAAAATATGGTTCAATGGAAACTGCAGATTTAAAATATTCAGTTAGATGACCCATATTTAAAGTGAGGGATCTGCAATATTAACTGGAGAAGAAAGGAAATTTCTGTAAAAAGCCACAGTAAGAAAAGACAAAACTTGTTTTTGTTACTAGGTCAGTGCACTAGGCAAAAAGTGCCAATACTTCACGCAAACCCAGGGAGAATTACATAACTGACTCAGTATGAAGATTAATCAATGTGGCTAGTTCATCCACAGGTTTGTTGGAACGGATTCATTAGCTTGTGCAAATGAGCAAATAACAGCTGTATTTGCAATAAGAATTTAGACTGAAGTAAAACCAGAACAGCTCATCTCTGCTGTGTGATACTATGGTGCTGTTCTGTTTCCGAATGTGTATTTATCCTATACAGCTAGTTTATATGCTGCCTACAGATCAATATATTTCTTCCATTTACAAACTGAAAGCTTCAACTGGACACTGAGCAGATGTTTTATACCCACAGTAATGATTCAATGCACTCCAAACAGTGAATCCAGGGGTGTATTTATTTTCAATTCAGCTTACTGCTTATTTTTTTTTTTATTTATTTTTTTTTTAAAAAACAAAATTTAATAAAAGAACAGATTTTTCTAGGTATGTTACGAGAATACTGATTTTTCATTTACGAACTCAGAGCTAGACAAACACACTGATGGAGGCTGTGGAACTAGCATGACACCAATATCCTCTTCTGATGTCACAGATTTGAGCTGTGCCAGTGTCCCTAGAAGAGCTGTATTTTAATCTCGTTATTACTTCTCAGTGACAACGTGGAGCACTACACAAAGGGCTGTTGACAAGTTCTTAGTGACCTGGCTGTTTTGTTCCTGAACTGCTCTATGCAGGTTTAAAATTTTTCTTTTAATTCCAGTGTGGAAATATAACACTTGCCCAGGAAATTGTAACTTGTAAGATTATCCGCAGGAAATGTACCAGTAAATTCATCATTTCTAGCCGTATGGATGAAACCACATGGCTACAAACAGATCCTTGATGTTTTATACGGAGACTCTATGCCAATGTAATTCAACAAACATATGCCACTCCACTATTGTTTACAAAAAAAAGGAAAGAAAAAAGTTTTTGTTTTCATTTGCTACCATAAACACAAATGTTTCGCTCACAGCAGATTTCTCAACATGGGTGTGCCTTATTTTCCAGTCTTCTACTGTGACTCAAAATTCATGCTTGTTTGGTTCCGTTCCTGTTCCAATTTTCAACTGCTTGAATCTGGCTACGTAAAGCTGGTTTCTGCTCTTTCTCGGTTTCACGTTACCACCTGCTCTCACAGTATCTGTTCCCTCTGGCTTCTGCAGATCCATGCCAGACAAGATGTTTTGTTCTACAAATCTAACCATAAGCGTGACAACCCAAGACAAACCCAGACTGGTCCATGTGTATTTGTTGTAAAACAGTCTCTAATATTTTGCAAGTAAGGCTAGCTACTACAAAGATCTCGTCCCGACTTTGTATGTACTGTGAAGTAAGCTTTTTCGTGGTCACTGATAAGATTCATTTTCAAGGTCATCTGACAAAAATATCATGACATACTTTTCTTTTCACTGTCATTCTTCCTGAACTAAGATACAAAATGTTTTAAGTTTTTAAAAGTTCCCACTTTGTGTCATGTCCACTATGAAAAAATTAAGTATCTTGGTACAATGTTGTATCGTTTACCATCAGAAACATGGTAGCACCATCTTAATACAGCTACAGTATGACTATCATGTTCATTCAACAGCTAACCACAGTGGAAGATTTTTTTTAAAATGCAAGTGGCGGCCATCTTTAATTACTTGAGTCATCAATTACAAAATTATCAGTAAAAGCGGTTTTAATGATATCCAAGAAAACTATAATGAGTGTGAATCTGAGTACAACTACAGTATGAATCTATCATGTACATTCAACAGCTAAACACAGCAGAAGAGATTTTTTTTTTTTTTTTTTAAATGTGAGTGGCGTCCCTCTTTAATGACGAATTATTAATTACTGAATTATCAGTAGTGGCCGTTTTAACAATATCTGAAAAAACAAACTACACTGAGTGTGAATCTCAGGATGTCAGAAATTAGGGTTACTCACCTATAACTGTAGCTCTAAGACTGGTTTATGGGGCATATCCTAACTTAGGCAGTCTACCTTTCCCTTTAAGACCAGTGGAAAGTCTTCAAGCTAAGATTCTCCCACTCATCCGGGTGGTATACTCCTTGGCTCCTCCCCATGACGTCAGATCTTGCACGCTGGAAGCAGGGATCCGTGTGCCACTTGCGGGGAGAAATCGGGTGGGTCATGTTGATGTGCACCATGTACCACCCCAGAACTATGAATATAGGCGAATAACTTTCATTTCTAGGGGCGTGGATATGGTGACTATCCACACTTAGGCAGATTCCTAGCATGTCTCAGAGAAGGGGGAAAGGCGTACACCCCTACTTGGCAAACAGATTGGAGATAGTTATGTAAGAACTTACTGTAACAGTAGATCTTCGAGGAGCTCTTGCAGCAGGCTATTACAATAAAGACTATGCCGCAGGCACTAGGACCCACCAGAAAACTTCTAAGCCAGCAGTACTCAGCAGGACCGCCCAAATCGGCACCACCCGGCAAGCCCGGTATAAAAGGGGCGGACCATGCTCCATCTCAGTTCCCCCGCCAAGACCCGCGAACAAGCCCTAACAAGGGAAGGAGGCGAAGCCTTAAGATGACAATCTGCACACTTCATTTGGGGGATGGAGGGTGGGAAAGCAACGCCTGCTGCCAAGACCTCCTCTCGAAAATCTACTGTTACGGTAAGTTCTTACGTAACTGTACTATCTTACTTCGAGTGGGAGCTCTTGCAGCAGGCTATTAGAATAAGGACTGAATCCCAAGCAGTTCCTCGCCAAGCAGGTATCCGATCCCAGGAGGTGGAAGAGAAGAAGCTGGACACAGCAATTCAGGACAGGAGTCCCTGAAGGACTGCCAGGCCGAAGCTGGCATGGCGCCTGGATGCAATGTCCAAGCTATAGTGCTTTACGAAAGTATGCACTGAATTCCAGGTAAGCCGCGCATATGTCCCTAACAGAGATATACCGCAGAGCGGCGAAAAGAAGCAGACACTCCTCTGGTGGAGTGACCCCTAACTGGGCCCAGAAGGGGTTTATTGTGCTTCTCATAACGGAAAGTAATGCAGTGGACAATCCACTTTGAAATGGTCTGCTTGGACACCGGTTTACCCAAGTGTTGTGGCACAAATGCCACAAACAGTTGCTCAGACTTACGATGATGAGCCGTTCGTGTGAGGTAATAACCTCAGTGACCTGTGGACGTTCAAAGTGTGAAGGAGAGTTTTTCCTCTGTTAGAGGGAGAAGGGAAATAAACTGGAAGGTCAACCGACTGGTTGAGGGTCAACTCCAAGTCCACTTTAGGAAGAAAAGTACAGTTACGTAAGAACTTACTGTAACAGTAGATCTTCGAGAACAGCTCTTGCAGCAGGTTACACCATTAGGACTGAAGCAGTCAGGCGCCAGGACCCCACGGAAATTTTCTAGCTAGCAGTCTTCAGTGGCGACCACCTCCGGCGCGTCCGCTGACGTCAAGGTAGTCCGCTAAGGGCGGACCCCCACAATCCTCAGTTCTCCCGCCGGAGACTCCCGGCCGCTGGATGACATCAGAAGAGGAGACAGAGGATCCGCCATCAGAAGGCCAAGACTAAAAAACAGAAAATCCCATCCCGTAAGATGGATGTTTGGCTGTGACCTACCTCCACTAGAAGGGGGATGGTGGGCGGGAAGGTACCTGCTGCAAGAGCTGTTCTCGAAGATCTGTTACGGTAAGTTCTTAGTAACTGTACTATCTTACTTCGAGATACAGCTCTTGCAGCAGGTTACACCATTAGGACTGATTCCCAAGCAATAGCGGCAATCTTAAGCCACAGGGAGGAGGAAAAGGTAGGGATCACAACCCTACTCGAGCCTAAGACAGAAGTCCCTGAAGGACGGCTAGGCTGAAACCTGCTCTTCGCCTCGATGTGATGTCCAGGCTGTAATGCCTAATAAAGGTATGCACAGAGCTCCAAGTGGCCGCAGCGCAAATGGCTGAGGTGGGAACATTCCTTAGCGCCACAAAGGAAGTGGCCACTCCTCTCGTGGAGTAACCCTTGATCACACTTGGTAAGGGTTTGTTGCGCTTGTCATAACAGAAAGAGATACACTGGATGAGCCAACGCGAGAGAGACTGTTTAGAAACAGGAGCTCCTTTCATTCTCTCAGCAAAGGAGACAAACAGTTGATCCTATTTTCTATACTGTTTGGTTCTGGTCAGATAATATTTGATGCACCTGTGTACATCAAGGGTGTGAAGCAATGCTTCTCTTCCGATTGGTGTACTTAGGAAAATACACTGGTAAGTCGATATCCTGATTAAGGGTGAGAGCTGAAACCACCATAGGCAGAAACTTTGGATTTGGCCTCAGGGATACCCTATCCTGATGGAAAACTAAATAAGGTTCTTTGCACATCAGTGCATGCAGTTCGGAAATCCTTCTTGCCGAAGTAACTGCAACTAAAAATGTTTTCCACGACAGAAAACGTAGCTCGCAATCCGCGGCTGGTTCAAAAGGTGGCAGCGTAAGCTGCTCCAGGACAAAGAGCAGGTCCCAAGGGGGAACCGGATCCTTGATAGGCGGCCTAAGGTGGAGGACCCCCCTTAAAAAGGCACGAGTAGTGTCCAATTGGGCCACCATCCGATGGCCTATGGGGGCATGATAAGCCGAAACTGCGCAAAGATGCACCTTAATCAAGGAGTAAGCCAGTCCGGACTGAAAAAGTGAAAGCAGGAAATCCAGAACCAGCTTCTCGGGACATTCTAACGGCGAGAAACCGCTCAATTGAGCCCACAGGCAAAATCTGCGCCATTTCATGGCGTATGTTGCCAGTTTTCTGGTGGCAGAAAGTGCATCTGCCACTTCTTGCGAGACCCCGTGTCGCATCATGGCTATGTCTCTAGGAGCCAAGCGTGCAGGTTCAATGAACGTAAGTCCGGATGGACTAATGAACCCTCCTCCTGAGACAGCAGATGGGAGCTGATTGGCAAAGGAAGTGGAGGTTCCCGGGACAGCTGATGCAGCAGCGGGAACCAAATTTGTCTGGGCCAGAAAGGCGCTATCAAAATGAGCGTCGCCTGCTCCCTGCGAAGTTTTAAGAGAACTCTCTGGATCAACGGGAAAGGAGGGAAGGCATAGAGGAATCTGCCCGCCCAGGAGAGGGACAACACGTCTCGCCAGAAAACACCAGGCCCTGGATCTAGCGAGCAAAAATTGGGCAGTTTTGCGTTGGATGGGGACACGAAAAGGTCTAACTCTGGAGTGCCCCATCTGTGAAACAGATCCTCTGCCACCTCCTGCAGAAGTTCCCACTCGAGGACTCTGGCCTGAGAACGACTCAGGCTGTCTGCAACGGCACTGTCCACTCCGGGGACGTGTACTGCAATAAGGTTTGCGCCGTGCTGTACTAGCCACTCCCACATTCTCATGGCCTCCCTGCAGAGGGGGTAGGAGTGAGTGCCTCCTTGTTTGTTGAGGTAATACATCACCACAGTATTGTCTGTTTGCAACAGGAGAGTACCCGGTGGAATCTCCGATTGGAAGGCTTGCAGAGCGTAAAGAACCGCCCGCATCTCCAAAATATTGATGTGGAGATGAGATTCCTGGGCTGTCCATGTGCCCTGGGATCTCACCCCGTCCAGGTGTGTTCCCATCCAGCCCTGAGGCGTCTGGGAGAGAGTCACAGTCGGAGAGCAGGCCGTGAAGGGAACCCCCGCGGAGAGGTTCCCCGGATCTAGCCACCATTGCCAATCCCGAATCGCGGCATCCGTGATTCGAACTGGCTGCTGCAGATGGTCTTGCCTTTGGTCCCACTGCACTCTTAGCATCCACTGGGTTACCCGTATGTGGAGCCTTGCCATCGGTACTGTTGCAATGGCCGCAGCCATGTGTCCCAGCAGGGGAAGGACCAGTCTGGCCGGGACGGTCTTCATCGACAGGTCCCTTATGAGGGATCGAATGTGTTCCGCTCTGTCCGCGGGAAGAAAAGCTTTCCCTCTGATGGTGTCCAGAACTGCTCCTATGAACTGTAGTTTCTGGGATGGTACCAGAAGAGACTTCTAGTAGTTGATGAGAATACCCAGTGACTGAAAAAGGGCTTGGGTACAGTGAATGGCTGTCATCAGTGCTTCCTTGGAGGGAGCCATGAGAAGCCAGTCGTCCAGGTACGGGAACACGTAGTGGCCTTGTCTCCTTAGTGATGCCGCTATCACCGCCATGCACTTCGTGAAGACGCGAGGTGCCGATGACAGCCCGAAGGGAAGCGCTCAGAACCGATAATGGCAGCTCTGAAACTCTAAGCGCAGGAACCTCCTGTGCGCTTGAGCAATTGGGATGTGCAGGTAGGCGTCCTGCATGTCTAACGATGCCAAAAAGGCGTCCCGCTTCAGCATGGGGATTAGACCCGGAAGGGTCACCATGCGGAAGCGTTTGTAGACAACCGACAGATTGAGGTCGCTGTCATCCAAAATTGGACGGAGGTCCCCTGTTTTCTTTGGAACCAGGAGGAAGTGCGAATAATAGCCTAACCCTCTCTGGTTCTCTGGAATGTGCTCTAAGGCTTCCTTCTCCACAAGCGCGAGCACTTCCTGCTGTATGAGCAGGGCATGCTGACCCGAGTAGCGGGAAAGCAGAGGAGGCCTTGTAGGTGGGCTGCCTACGAACTCTATATAGTGGCCTTTTTCGACCCACTGCAGCACCCACCTGTGGGTGGTGATCGATTGCCACCCTGGCAGGTGACATGCGATGCGACCCCCGACCTTCATTTCCCGTTGATCCTGAGGAGGGGCCGGGAAGGAGTCATGCTGTGGCAGCGTTAGATCCCGCAGGTTGGGCCGGCTTTGCAACTTGGTGGCCTCTGCCTGAGGATGACAACCTGGGCTTTTCGGGTGAAGGTGCCCCTTTGCTGTTGGCCGGAACGTGATTGTTGCCTTTGTGCTCGGCCACAAAAGCGACTCTGGTTCCTACGAAAGGAACTAAGCCGAGATCTGTACATAGCCTGAACAGATCTGACTGCCTTCCCTGCGTCCTGAAGTTTGGTGATCACCTTCTCCGAGGCTTCACCAAACAGGACTTCACCATAGTAAGGGACATCCATGATATTCTTCTGGACGTCCAGGGTAAAACCGGAGACACAGAGCCAAGAGTGTCTCCCGGAGACACACGCCTGAGGCTGCAGCTCTGGCCGAAGAGTCCGCAGAATCGTATGCAGCTCTGAGCACCTGGGTCCCCACGTCCGAACCCGTACGAAGGAGATTTAAAAGCTCCTCCTTTTGACCACAGTCAGGCATCTTCTCAACCAGGTCCTGTCCCTGTTCCCACAATGCGTTCTGGAACTGAAGCATGTGGGTGAGGTAATTTAAAGACCTGATGGCGCAAGTTGCAGCCGCGTACATGCGCCTACCCAGGACATCCAATTGTTTGGATTCCGGGTCCCGTGGCTGTGTGCTCAAGTGTTGAGGTCTCTGAGACCGGTCATGTGAGGCTGTGATGACCAGGGAATCGGCCAGGGGATGGCTCGCCAGGTACTGGTCCTCCCTTGAGGCCTTGTACAGGCGGTCAACCTTCTTCGGCACTGCCGGGGTCGAATGCGGACGCTTCCACGCAGCCTTGGTGATGTCCACGAAGGTGTCCACCAAGGGTGGGACTACCACAGGCTTTGGGTCTTTCTGCCGAAGGTAGCAGGCGAGGCGTTGTCTCTCGTGGTCTAGCTCTTCAGCATCCCACCCCATGTTCTCCCGGATATGCCTCATGATCTCAGCGAACGAGGCATCATCCAGAGGGGATCTGGGAGGGGACGCTGATAGGAGAAGGAGATCTGGAGTGCCCTGAGGTGTCAGATCTGGAGTCCTCCACGGACGGAGTATACCGGTGTCACCTGGGTCTCTTGGGGCTGGGGGAACCCGAAGTGGATCTCGAGGGAGGCCTTCTCCTATCCGATGATCCACCCCTAGGAGGAGGTGTTGGCTCCTTGGGGGTCGGCGACCGTCCTACGGACCCCCTGGATGGGGGAGGGGGCGCCGGCATTGAAGGAGTAGCCGGAGCGGGAGGAGGGTGTGTGGTAACCACATCCTTTCTGATGGTGTCCACCAGAAGGTGAAACTCCTTCACCTCTGCCAGATTCAGGCCCGAGCGATGGGGCGGGTAGCGGTGGCCTGTCGTGAGGGTGAACTTGGTGGGTCCCCGGGGGTCTCCAGCTCCGGGGAGGGTTCCCGTGGGAGCTCGACTAGTCCAGAGTCGCCCGCCTGGTCCTCGGGCTGAGTGGTATCCTCCTCCGATGATGCCTTCCAACTGACGTCAGTAGGCGATGGTGGTGCGGTCCTCCCCTCTGGGATAGCAGACGTCGGTCCCCCGGCTGATGCCCTTGGGGGCGAACGCCTAGCCGGCGACGGGTGTCTCACTGTAGCCGGCTCCTGGGAGTGCCTATGGTGTTTGGCCGATGTCGGGTCCAACGTCCGTTTCAGGGATGTCAGCTCCTTGGTCTTGCGCTGGGCTGGATCCAACCCACACGGCGGCTGGGACACTGACCTGACGTCGGAGTCCGGACGACGGGAGGAAGACTTGTGGCGCTCCCCAGACTTGGATGAGGCCTTAGGAGGAGTGGAGGAAGCCGAAGGCCTGGAAGTCTAGATAGGCTGCAGGGAGGAGGAACCGCTGGAAGATCTGACCTGAACCGGGGGAGGCTGAGACCCTCGATGGGGATCTGGGCCTTTCCTTCTCCCGGTGTTTCTCCCGGTGCCTATGGGTCTTCCCTGACGACTCCCCCCCCCCGGAGGAAGGTTCCCTATCCATGGCCTTGAGTTTCTCCTCCAAGAGAAACGCCTGAAGAGCCTTCTGGCAGCGGATCCTGGTGCGACTGTTGAAGCCCTGGCAGAAGGAGCAGGCCCTGGTGTCGTGGTCCGGGCCTAGGCAACGCACGCAGGCAGAGTGAGGATCCTTGAAGGGATCTGTTTGCCGCAGGCACACTTCGATGGGCGACCTTCCAGAGAGGTGTTTGGAGAGGACATCAGATGAATGCAATCTTGATATGAGAAGAACAAGAACGTCGTAGTTCCTAGTCATCACACGCTAGAAAGTGACCGAGAGGTCGATGCTTGCGATGTCGACGGCGGGAAAACAACTGTGGATTGTGGCGGGGACCGCCTCCTTATGTACTACGCCTGAAGTTGGGGGTTGGACGTCGTCGGAGGCGGTCCCCGCTGAAGACTGCTAGCTAGAAAATTTCCGTGGGGTCCTGGCGCCTGACTGCTTCAGTCCTAATGGTGTAACCTGCTCCAAGAGCTGTATCTCGAAGTAAGATCTTAGGATTCGCTTCGGGAAACTCTTTCCCTATGAAAAATTAAATACGGCTCTTTACACATCAGAGCCTGAAGCTCGGAAACTTTTCGAGCTGATGTAATGGCAACTAAAAGGCAAACCTTCCAGGAAAGAAAATGCAGCTCACAGTCTGCTGCAGGTTCAAACGGGGGAAGATTAAGCTTCTCCAACACAAATAGGAGATCCCAGGGAGGGACAGGATCCCAAATGGGAGGTCTCATGTGTAGAATCCCCCGTAAAAAGGTGCAGGCTACATCCAATTGGGCTAAGGTTCTATCTCCCAAAAGGGCGTGATAAGCAGAGCTGGCCCGCATGTGCACCTTTATGGAGGTGCAGCTCAAGCCTTGTTGGTACAAGGAGAGGAGATACTGCAATGCTGAGTTCACCGGACAGGTAATGGGATCCAGACAGTGAGACGACGCCCATAAGCAGAACCGCTTCCACTTCATAGCATAAGTAAAGCACACAGAGGGTTTCCTCGCTGAAACGAGTACATCCGCCACCTCTGGAGATACCCCATACCTGGACTTTGCTATGTCCGAAGGAGCCAAGCATGAAGGTGCAAAGACCGGAGATCAGGATGGACCAGCAAGCCCTGATCCTGGGACAGCAACTGCGAGCATATTGGCAGCGGGATTGGAGGTTCTGTGGACAACTGTGAAATAGTGGGAACCAAATCTGCCGGGGCCACAGGGGGCGATTAGAATCATCTGAGCCCCCTTGGCCTGTAACTTCAAAAGAACTCTCTGGACGAGAGGAAAGGTGTAAAGAAACCTCCCTGCCCAACAAAGGGACAATGCTTCTGGCCAGAAAACACCAGGCGCCAGCTCTCGCGAGCAGAAAACTGGCAGTTTGGCACTGCGTGGTGACGCAAAGAGGTCCAGCTCTGGACGACCCCATGTGTCAAACAGTTGATCTGCTACTGACTGCAGTTGCTCCCACTCGTGTGCCTTGCACTGATATCTGCTTAGGCTGTCTGCCAAGTCATTTAGGACGCCTGGAACGTGCACTGCAGACAGAGAGATGTGCCGCTCTAGTGCCCAGTACCAGACTCTCATCGCCTCCCTGCACAGGGGGTAAGAGTGAGCGCTCCCTTGCTTGTTGATATAGAAGACGACTGCCATGTTGTCCATCTGAACAAGAAGAGAGCCTGGCACTATGTCCTCCTGAAAGGCATGTAGCGTACTGAGGACCGCTCGCATCTCCAGGACGTTGATGTGGAGTTCGCGCTCCGTGGGGATCCAAGAAATCAGAGGCATCCGTTGTCAGAGTCTGATTTGGGGGCTCCGGATGGAAAGGGACCCCTTTCTCCAAATTGAGTGGGTCCAACCACCAAAGAAGTGTCCTCTTTACTGGCTCTGAGACTCTAACCATGTAGTCTAGGTCGTCTGAGCACTGATCCCACAACACCCTGAGCATCCACTGCGGGAGTCTCATGTGGAAGCGGGCCAGAGGAGTGACTGGAATGGCCGCCATGTGCCCCATAAGTCTGAGGAAGGTCCTTGCCTGGACCCGAGGGGTTACTAGGACCAATTTGGCAATCTCCCGCAAGCGATCTCCCCTCTCTGGGGGTAGAAAGGCCATGCCCTGGACTGAATCCAGGACCACTCCTGTAAAGAAGAGTCTCTGGCTGGGCTCAGGGTGATCCCCAGGTCTTGGAACAGTGTATAGGTGCCTCCGAGAGCTTGAAGAAGGCACAACCTTGACGGGGTCGCAAGCAGTCAATCGTCCAGGTAAGAGAAGACAATGTTCCTGGCGCCTTAGAGCCACAGCCACTACTGCCAAGCATTTTGTGAAGACTTGAGGAGCGGAGGAGTGGCCGAAAGGAAGAACCGGAAACTGATAATGCTCCCCCTGGAAGAAAAAATTATTCACCTTAGTAATTATGTTTCTTCTATTGCAGTCTTGCTGTATTCTGACAAGTGCAGTTAGCCCCAGCCTGTAAACTGCCCCGGAGAACAAAGGGTTAATCTTTCTATGCAGAGCATAGAATGCTAAGCTCGTGCTCGACTGATGTCTCTGTCCGTTTCCCTTTGAAAGCTAACCGTCAGATTCTTACGAGCACCACTCTAATAGCTAGTCTATGTGGAAATTGTGAAAAAAACTTAATAGCCAACTGGCAACAAAAAGATTTGGATTATCAAAAGAAGACTCAAGTCAGGAAACCCAAAACTCAAAACCCATACCAAACAGGAATATAATAAAATAAACACCCAAACAAAAGAAAAGGGTGTAAAAGGGGCACCCCTGAGGTGCAACACTGCACCTGCCCACCCACTTCCCAAAACCAGGTTCTGAGAGGGGAGGCAGGGAGGTCAGAATACAGCAGGACTCCAATAGAAGAAACATAATTACTAAGGTGAGTAATTTTTTCTTCAAACAACTTAAAGTCTTGCTGTATTCTGACGAGTGCAGACTACCAAGCAGTACCTCCATGGAGGAGGGACAGAACCTACTTTGGGAATAGGCTCTGAAGTTCTGCTGTCCCAAACCAAGCATCACTCCTAGCCTGGATATCTAGAGAGTAATGCTTGGTACAGGTATGGACTGTTTTCCAGGTGGCTGCTTGACAAATTTCTAAGAGGGATATCCCTGGCAGCAGCCAGGGAAGCAGCTGTACCTCTTATACAGTGAGCCCTCAGGCCTGAGGATGGAATCTTTCCCAGTTTTTCACAGCAGAATTGTATACAAGACACAATCCACCTGGCAATAGTTCTCTTGGTGGCAGGTTTGCCGTTTCCCACTTCTCCATAAGTGAGGAACAACTGGAGGGAGTCAAACCTGTGACCTTCTGTACGCTCTATGTAGTAACTAAGGGCTCTTTTAACATCTAAACTGTGTAGCCTCCTCTCTCCTGAGGAAGAATGATCAGGAAGAGACAGACTGGTTTAAATGGAAGTCTGCAACCACTTTGGGCAAGAACTTTCTATTGGTTCTACGGGCCACTTTATCCCTGTGAAAGGAGATAAAATCAGGTTCCACTGACAGGGCTTGCAATTCACCGATACGCCTGGTAGAGGTAATGGCTACCAAGAACACAGTTTTCCAAGTCAAGTACTTAAACTCTGCTGAGGACATAGGCTCAAAAGGAGGTTGCATAAGTTGAGCAATGCAAACATTCAAATCCCAGGCAGGGGCAGGGTCTCTAAAAGGAGGACTGGTGTGAAGCAATCCTTTAAATAAATTTGCAGAACACAGGATGAGAAGATAGTGAGGTAGACTTCCCCACAGACAGAAACGCAGAAACAGCTGACAACCGTACCTTGAGAGTAGCTGGTCTGAGGCCTAGGCCATTAAGATGGACCATATAATCCAGAACCAAAAGCAACTCAGCAGTTTCTGGGAAAATATGCTTTTTAGAACACCAAATGTTGAATCTCTTCCACTGGGAGTTATAAGTCTTTCTGGTGGAGGGCTTTCGAGAAGCTTTGAGAACATCCAGAATCCCCTGAGAAAGATGCAGATCTGCAAATTAACTCTTCAAGAGCCATGCCTTGAGATTGAGAGACTGAAGATTGGGGTACCAAATTCTCCCCTGAGAGAATGATAACAGGTTGTAATTCCTGGGAAGAGACACGGGAAGACTGACTGCTAGGGACAACAACAGGGGGTACCAAGGATATCTGGCCCAAACTGGAGCAATCAGAATCACTTTGCAAGGCTGAGACCTTATTTTGACTAAAACTTTGAACAGGAATGGGAAGGGAGGGAAGGCATACAGAAATTTCCCTTCCCAATTCAGAATCAGAGCATCCAGGGGGACTGAGCCCAAGACTGGGGGTCTGCAGCAAAAGAGAGGAAGTCGGTGATTGGGGCTGCAAAGAGATCTATCTCTGGAGTGCCCCACCTTGAAAAAAATCACTTTCAACACCTGAGGGTCCAGGGACCATTCGTGATGTCCCCGAGAGATCCTGCTCAGTGCATCTGATAGCACATTGTCCTTCCCTGGAAGGTGCACTGCTACTAGAGAGGTTTGCAGGGAATAAGCCAGGGACCACAACTTCATGGCTTCCATGCACAAGGCTGTGGACCGAGTGCCTCCCTGCTTGTTGATGTACCACATGGTGGTGGTGTTGTCCGTTCTGACCTGAACCACCTTGTTCTGCACTGACAGAGAAAGCTTTCAGGGCCAGAAAAACTGCCCTGAGTTCTAGGAGATTAATATGGAGAAGGGATTCCTGGGGGGACCACAGTCCCTGGACAGTGAGGGTCCCCAGATGGGCTCCCCAGCCCAGAAGAGAAGCGTCCGTGGTAAGGACCACTGAATAAGGCTGAGTGGCGAAAGGGACCCCTTGTTTTAAATTGCCCTGATCCTACCACCATTGAAGGGCTTGGATCAAGGTCAGAGTCACCGGGTTCAGTTTGGTAAGGGAATCCTTCCTCGGAGACCAAAAAGCTCTCCGAAGGAACTGAATATCTCATCTGGAATCTTGCCCCTTGGACCACTGCTGTTGAAGCTGCCATGTGGACCAAGAGCTGGAGGAAATGCCTTGCTGGCCAAGATAACTGAAGGCTGAAGGAAGAGGCTAGTTCCATAAGAACCCTTGCCCTTTCCAGGGGAAGAAAGGCCCTTGCTCTGACTGTGTCCAATTCTGCCCCTATAAAAGGTAAGAAGCTGGACTGGTTCGAGAACTGACTTGGGAAGGTTGAGAAGAAATCCTAGAGAAGTGAGCACTTGCTGGGTCACTTGCAGGTGAGACTTGACTTGGTCTGGAGACTGGCCCACTATTAGCCAATCGTCCAAATATGGAAAAATGGAAATCTTTTGCCTTCTTAGAAAGGCAACAACTACTGCCAGGCACTTTGTGAAAACCCTTGGGGCCAAGGTTAGGCCAAAGGGCATTGCTCTGAACTGATAGTGGCCTGAGGGCAACTCGAACCTGAGGTACTTTCTGTGGGAGCACCTGATGGGAATGTGAAAGTAGGCATCTTTGAGGTCCAGGGAGGCTAACCAGTCCCCTGGCTTTAGAGAGGGAAGGATTATTCCCAGAGTTACTATTTTGAACTTTGGTTTTAAAAGATGTTTGTTTAGATATCTTAGATCTAGGATGGGTCACCACTCCCATGTCTTTTTTTGGGGGTCAGGAAGTACCTGGAGTACAGCCCTTTGCCCCAGTGTAGGGTAGGTACTCTCTCTATGGCTCTTAAGGCTAGAAGAGAAGAAACCTCTGCCCCTAGGGCAAGGGTTTCTGAGAGATTTGCAGGTGGAAAAGATCAGGCTCTCATCTTTGGAAATTTCTTGAAGCTGAGAATCAGTCCCTGGCTTACCACTTCCAGGACCCACTTGTCTGATGTAACAGACATCCAGTCCTGGACAAAGTAAGTCCGACTGCCCCCTATGGAATAGGAGAGTCGACACGGGCAGGCCCATCAGGGTGTCTGCTTGGCAGGGGCTTTAAAATGAGGAGTGGATGCAGCCCTGCTCAACCCCCTTCCGCCTCTCCCTCTGAAGAACCCCCTCTGTGAAAAGGAAGAAGAGGCATGTGCTTGGTAAAAAGGCCTTTGAAAAGGCCTGCCCCTGCCCCTAGACTGCTGCCTTTGAGGAGTTGCCTGCCTCTCCTTGGCCTGAGCACTCCTGTATGTGGTCCTGCACTCGTCCATTTTCTTCATGTAATTCTCTGTCTGCCCCCCAAACAGAAAATGACCCACTACAGGAAAATCCATGGCTTTAGCCTGGGTATCCTGTGAGAGGCTAGTACATCTGAGCCAAGCCATTCTCTGAAGACCCACAGATGTAGCCATGACTCTTGATGACACATCATTAGAGTCTACAGCAGCATGAAACTGAACTTTAGATGCCTCAATCCCATCTGCAGCCACCACTTCCAGCTCCTTGGCTAGCTGAGGGGAAGCCTGTTTAGCCAGTGCCAGTACAGTGTCCCACCTGGACTTCTGGTACCTGGCTGTACTGGCCATATAATTCACCTGTCTGAGTCCCAGGGAAGATGCCATGGCATCAACCTTCCTAGAGTCTTTGTCTGCGGGGTGTGAAGCCAAGGGACTGCTTGCCTTATCACAGGCAGCAACCTGCACAACCCCAACATGGCTGCATTGGTGGTATAAAAACTCTGTTTCTGAGCCTGAAAGTGTATACCTCATCCACTCTTCTGTCCACAGGAGGTACAGAATTGGGAGACTTCAGAAGTTTTTGTGTCTGTTTCCCAAAAGATTTGTGGAAGGGAACAGACAGTCTCCGGGACTCTGGGATGTCCATCATTTCTACATAATTAGGCTCTTCCTGATCCTCCACTGCCTCTTCCACAGGAAGTTGGAGGGTCTCAGCCACCTTTCTGTAGAACGTAAAGTGGGAAGGGGACTCAAAGCCTAGGAGAGGATACACCTGAAGGTCTGTCTGGGGAGATGTCCGGTTCCACAGGCACATCTAGACTTTCACCATCATCACCACCACCACCACCACCACCACCACCACCACATTCTCCTTTCTCCTCAAACTCCGGTTCATAAAATTCTTCTAAAGTATAGTCGTGAACTGGGGGAACCGACCAAACCGAGCCCCTGCCAAAAGGCCCCGGACTGGTCGGAACCGGGCAAAGCGATTCCACAATCTGAATCGCTCTGGTTATTTCTTCGGTGGCTGGAACATGGACTTCTGGATCAAACCGGACAATTTTTCTTTGTGCTTTCTTTTTGTCGGAACCGACCCCTTGGGATCGGCTCTCCTTTTGCCCGAAGTATCACCCTGGTCAGAGGGCACTCCTTCTGGTTCGGTCGGAACCGAACCGGGCTGGCCATCCAGGTCAGCGGACTTCTCGGCCTCCTTTTCCCTCAGTCTACCCAATCTCTTTTCCAGGGTAGATTTGGGAAAATTCTTGCAAATTTGGTAGTCTGAATCGAGGTGGTCAAACCCCAGACAGTAAACACAGGTGGTGCGGGGATCGGCCTTAGCAAAGACCTCCCCACACTCACTGCAGTGTTGAAACCCAGTGGGCCCGTTTTTTTTTGTCTTGGGTTTCTCAGACATGGCCAACCTAACCAAACTTACCCTTCTTTGGCACCCTTAAACAAGACCCATATCGGTTCCTAACGTGTCACGAGCGCTTGGAAAAACGCTTCACAACACTTTTTTTTCCAGAACTGATATGATCCGTAACCACACACCAAAATTTACACAAGAATTAAACAAATGATCGGTTCGGCCGAACCGATCCACACTTTTTACAAGTTCCACACAGAAACACAGTACAAAACTATCTAGTACTCAAGATACCACAGACAGAGACTGAACAGAGTTATGCAGGAAACTTTTTTCGGTTAGAAACCGACGAAAAAAACGACACTTAAACCGACTTTCGAACCGAGCTGCAGAAGAAATCTCCAGAGCAACTGTTCAGTGAGGCGGAGAAAAGAATCTGACGGTTAGCATTCAAAGGGAAAGACAGACAGACATCAACCGAGCTCGAGCTCAGCATTCTAAGCTCTGCATAGAAATGTTAACTCTTTGTTCTCCGGGGCAGTTTAAAGGCTGGGGCTAACTGCACTTGTCAGAATACAGCAAGACTTCAAGTTGTTTGAAAGGGGAAGCAGGGAGGGAGGTCAGAATACAGCAAGACTCCATTAGAAGAAACATAATTACTAAGGTGAGTAATTTTTTCTTCAAACAACATGAAGTCTTGTTGTATTCTGACTATTGTAGACTACCAAGCAATACCTCCATGGTGGAGGGACAGAACCTACTTTGGGAACAGGCTCTGAAGTACTGCTGTGCCAAACCGAGCATCACTCCTAGCCTGGATATCCAGAGTAATGCTTGGTAAAGGTATGGACTGTTTTCCAGGTGGCTGCTTGACAAATTTCTAAGCGAGGAATATCCCTGGCAGCAGCTGTACCTCTGGTGGAGTGAGCCCTCAGGCCTGAGGGTGGAATTTTTCCTAGTTTCTCACAGCAGAATTGTATACATGATACAATCCACCTGCCAGTAGTTCTCTTGGTGGCAGGTTTGCCCTTCCCCACTTCTCCATAAGTGAGGAACAGCTGGAGGGAATCAAACCTGCGACCCTTGGTACGCTCTAAATAGTAACTAATGGCCCTTTTAACATCTAAACTGTGTAGCCTCCTCTCTCCTGAAGAGGAATGATCAGTGAAGAAAACAGGAAGAGACAGACTGGTTCAGGTGAAAATCTGAAACCACTTTGGGCAAGAACCTTCTATTGGTTCTAAGGACCACTTTATCCCTATGAAAGGAGATAAAATCAGGTTCCACTGACAGGGCTTGCAGTTCACTGATACGTCTGCCAGAGGTAATGGCTACTAAAAACACAGTTTTCCAAGTCAAGTACTTAAGCTCTACTAAGGACATGGGCTCAAAGGGAGGTTGCATTAATTGAGCAATACAAACATTTAAATCCCAGGCAGGGGCAGGGTCTCTGAATGGAGGATTAGTATGAAGCAATCCGTTGAAAAATTTACAGAACACAGGATGAGATGATAGTGAGGAAGACTTCCCCACTGACAGAAAAGCGGAGACAGCTGACAAGTGTACTTTGAAAGTAGTTGGTCTGAGGCCTAGGCCATTAAGATGGACCATATAATCCAGAACTGTAGGCAATTCAGCAGTGTCTGGGGAAATATGCTGCTTAGAACACCAAATGCTGAATCTCTTCCATTTGGAGTTTAGGTCTTTCTAGTGATGGGCGTTCGAGAGGCTTTGAGGACGTCCAGAACCCCCTGAGACAGATGTAAATCTGCATACTCTAACTCTTCAAAAGCCATGCCTTGAGATTGAGAGACTGAAGATTGGGGTACCAAATCTTCCCCTGAGAGGAGGTTACCAGGCTGTAATTCCTGGGAAGAGACAGGGGAAGATGGACTGATAGGGACAGTTACAGGGGGTACCAAGACTGTCTGGCCCAATCTGGAGCAATCAGAATCACTTTGCAAGGTTGTGACTTCATCTTGACAAACTCTGAACAGTAGAGGAAAGGGAGGGAAAGCATATAGAAATTTTCCTTCCCAGTTCAGAATCAGAGAATCCAGAGGGACTGTGCCCAAGACTGGGGGTCTGCAACAAGAGAGAGGAAGTTGGTGGTTGTCTGAGGCTGCAAAGAGATCTATCTCTGGAGTGCCCCACCTTGAAAAAAATCACCTTCAAGACCAGAGTGTCCAGGGACCATTCGTGATGGCCCTGTGAAATCCTGCTCAGTGCATCTGCAAGCACACTGTCCTTCCCCTGAAGGTGGACTGCTATCAGAGAGGTTTGCAGGGAATAAGCCAGGGACCACAACTTCATGGCTTCTCTGTACACAAGGCCGTAGACCACGTGCCTCCCTGCTTGTTGATGTACCACATGGTGGTGGTGTTGTCTGTTCTGACTTGAACCACCTTGTTCTGCACTGACTGAGAGAAAGCTTGCAGGGCCAGAAAAACTGCGCGGAGTTCCAGGAGATTGATATGGAGAAGAGATTCCTCAGAGGACCACAGTCCCTGGGAATTGAGGGCCCCCAGATGGGCTCCCCAGCCCAGGAGGGAAGCATCCGTGGTAAGGACCACTGAATGAGACAGAGGCAAATGGGACCCCTTGCCTTAGATTATCTGGATCCTGCCACCACTGAAGGGCTTGGATCAGGGTCTGGGTCACTGGGATCAGTTTTAATTATTTATTGAAATCTAGGATTACAAATACTTTGAGCCAAGGCTCTTTCAAAAAGGTTCCACGTCAAGAGAGTACAAACATTTTAGGCTAAGCTACATCAGTCTGTACATAGGAAAAAGAAAACAACATGAAAGACAGAGATTAAATAACATTATCCATTGTTCAGAATGTTGCACTGCTGAAATAAAGTAAGGAAACACATAGGTTTGGATAAGTTCAAGAGATCTATAAGGAGTTGGGAAGGAGGGGTTTGGGGAGTGGGGGGCAGCAGCCGATGAGCAGCTAGAGCAGATTCACAGCATTGTCAGGGAGCAAGGAGAAGGGAGGTGGGCAGCAGGGGAAGAAGGAAGTTAGGAGAGGCAGTCACAGGAGCTGGAGGAAGTGGGATGAAGATGTAGTTTTGATTTGAAAAGGCCCAGTGAAGAGGTGGAAGTAGTATCAGTGCTGAGGGCATTCATCCAGGTGGGAGCATGGTGAGCAACGGATCTTTGACCCAGTGATGGGCGTTATCGAGGAACTTGTAGGAGCTGTTGTTCCGACCCTCTGGTTTTACGTAGATTGGAGATTGGTCTCAGAAGGACCTGGACTCTAGGAGGAGTAATGCCCAAGATAGTTTTTTTCACCATCAGACAGGTTAGGTACTTAATGCGATTTGCGAGTTGAAGCCATCCTGACTGGGCGTAGAGTTCACATGTATGTGTGAGTCGGTGGGCTCCAATGAGTAGGCAGCAGGCCTTGTTTAGGGAAGTCGTTATGTGCCTAAGGGCGGTAGTAGTGGCAGAGCCATAGACTATGAGGCCATAGTCTACAACGGAGACAACAGAGCTCTGGATGGCCATCTTTAATGCTGCCTTGGTGAGGTGTTCCTTTTTGCAGTAGAGGATTCCAATGTGTGCATTTATAACTCTGGTGACGTTATCGATGTGGGTCCCATATGACAGACCACGGTCGACAGTGATTCCTAGATATTTAAAGGATGATACTTGTTCAAGGGTATGACCAGCACTTGTTTTGCTATCAAAGGGGTAATGCCTGCGTTTGTTTTGTGAGCTGCAGAAGAGCACTGATTTAGTTTTTTTTGTGGTTTAGAACCAGTTTATGTGAAGAGAACCAGTTTTCAACGGAGGAGAATGCTAGTTGAAGGTTGTGAGTTAATGGTTCTGGGTCTTTATGTAGGGTGAACAGCACAGCATCGTCGGCATATAGGATAATTTGTTCAGGACAGGATTGAGGAAGAGAGTTTAGGAAAAGACTGAAAAGTAGGGGGCCCAGTATTGAGCCCTGGGGGATGCCAGAATGGACTGGCTTGGAGTCAGAGAGTTGACCTGAGATTTTTACTCTTTGTGAGCGCTGGTGTAGGCAACTACTGAACCATGCAGTAGTGTCCAGGGAGAGACCGGCATTCAGCAGCTGTCTGGAAAGTAGGCCATGGTGGACAGTGTCGAATGCCTTGGTCAAGTCAATGAATACGGCTCCAGTTAGATGGCCTTTGTCCATAGTGTTGTGAAGGGCTCCAGTGAACTCCAGGAGGGCTGCTGAGGTGCTGTGCCTTGCCTGAAACCGTGTTGCTGAGGACACAGGATGTTGTATTTGTCCAAGCAGACTGAAAGCTGGTCTGCTACAATGCGCTCGAGGGCCTTGGAAAGGGGGGGACAGTATAGAGATCGGCCGGTAGTTTCCCAGAATTGACTTGTCGCCACTTTTGAAGACTGGAGTGACAATAGCAGGTTTCCCATTTGCTAGGGAAGTGACTGAGGTTAAGTGAGAGGCTGAAGATTCTGGTAAGCGAATACAACACTTCCTCTATGGTAAGGGATAGCAGTTTCAGGTCCAGTGAGTCTCCACTAGCTCTGGACTTGGAGATGGCCCTTTTTGCGTATTTACGGACTTCCAACTGCTTTGACTTTTTAAAAGTGGAAAGGAGAATGGCTTGAGAGGGTAGGGAGGGAAGTTGATTCGGGTGAGTCAGTTTGAGAAAAAATCTGGGGGGGGAGAACACTACTGAGGTCCGTGAAAGCTGCACTGAAGGCGTCTGCTATTATCAGCGGGTCAAGGGTGGTAGTACCATCAATAGTCAGTCAGGTAGGGGAGGATTTGGACAGTTTCCCTGTAATCTCCCTTAAATTGTCTCAAAAAAGCTCTCCCATTTCCCCAAGTGTTGTTGAGGGCTTCTTTGCAGGAGGTGCTCTTTGCCATTCGTATTTGCTTCGTGCAGTTGTTGCGAGATTGTCTGTAAGCTTGAATGTCTGGTTGGGCGCCTGTGGCCCTGGCAATTGCCCAGAGGTGGTCTCTTGCTTTTAGCTGGGTCAGTAACCCAGTAGTAAGCCAAGGACTGGATAGTGCCTTGACTTTTCGCTTTTTTACTGGGGCGAGCGAGTCACAAGCGGCACTGAACGTGATGATGAAATGGTCAAGGGCTGAGTCTACATCCTGCGCATTGTATATGGGAGACCAATCTTGTCACCTAAGGCAGGATTTTAGGTGGGTCAGTTTGCCACGGGGTAGGACTCTGCTGGAAATAGTTAAAGGGGGAGGCTTGCAAAACTTATTAGACCAGTTGCAGATGACAGGAGAGTGGTCACTGAGGGAGTCAGAGAGGACAGTGATGTTGTTGATGTGGGTTGGGTGACTGGTAAGGACCCAGTCCAGGAGAATGCTGGTACCAGACTTGTAGTTCTTCCTCGTTGGGGAGTTGACCATCTGTGTGAGGTTAGCTGAGGAGATAGCATCCCTGTAGGTTCCAGTGTCTGGTGCAAGCCAGTTAATGTTGAGATCACCAAGAAGGAGGACCTCTGAGCCAGAGGGTTGGGAACTAACAAAGTCCAAGACAACTCGGGAGACCAGACCCTTGGTTTTTAGGTGGGATGTAGACAGGGACCACAGTGAGCGCTTTATTTTGGGCACCAAGGAGTAGTTTGACGGGCAGGAATTGCACAGGAGAGTTGGAGGGGGTAGTGGTGATAGGGTGTGCAGTGATGTTGTCTTTGACGTAAAAAGCACATCCCCTTCCCCTTTTTGGTCATCCTGTCGAGTCTGTGGATATTGTAGCCTTGTAGAGAAATAGCATGGTCAGGAGTATTGGGAGTTAGCCAGGTTTCGACAACAGATACGAGGTCAGGGTTATGCAGTTCAGCAAAAATTTTAAGGGCAGCGAGCTTAGGTTGTAGGCTGCAGATGTTGAGAGTAAAGATGGTGAGACCCCCTACTGAATTCTTGGTACCGGCTGGGTTGGAGGTGACCGGGCCAGGGTTCGGGTGAACACTCCAGACATCAAAAAAAAAAGAGGAGCAGGAGTTTAAGAGCAATCCGCTGTTGGTGGCAGTAAGCGAGGTTTTGCCTCCTTGTTTTGCATGGCCGAATCCAGCGCAAGTGCCGTAGGTCCCAGTGTAGTGCAATAGATAGCAGCAGGGGTCAGTTAGTACAGGTTCCAGAGTTGTGTTTGTCAGCGAGAGGCCAGTTTTTGGTGTGGGGGAGCCCGGAGGGAGGGCAAGGCGAATGGGCCAGGGTGCCATAATGATGGCAGGAGATAAGGTAGTAGGTATAGTGAGGAGAGGGGTGGCAGGCACCAGGAAGATAGCTGAGGGATAGAAAAAAGAAGAGATGGAACAGAAGCAGGAGCAGGTGACTTTGGAAAGGCATGGTCAGGGGGAGAAAATGAGGGGGGGCAAGATCTTAGTGGGAGATGATGGGGGTGTTAGCGAAAAGGGGCTAGAGGGGGTGAGACCGGTAGACGATACAGTAAAGTGTGCACTAGGGAAGGATGTACTGCCTAATGGATGTCAAGAACGTGGGTTTAGCAGGAGGGTGAAAGTAGGATAGGAGCTGAGATAGGCAGGAGAGGGGCAAAGGAGGGTGAAAGCATGGGACAGAAGCCAAGATAGGCAGGGGAGGGACAGAAGGCAGGTGGGCGGAGCAAGGGTCTATTTAATTAAGGCTGAAGGTGGTGGGGCGTAAGATTTCAGCCACTTACACAGGGAGTCTATGGGCGCAACGGCCCCGAGTCAGGAGGAACAATACAGCAGGCTGTGCAGTCAATGAGCATACGTGGGGAGGGCTGGGGTCCAATCAAGGCACACAGAGGAAAGTGTGAAACCAATGACAGGCCTCCCCGCTACCCCGGCTCAGCAACGTATCCTTACCCGGCTTGATGGATCCCTGTGCTGGCCTTGCAAAGAGCAGCAGTGCGGCTGGAGGTCGAGCCACGGCAATGCCGACGGAGGGCTCAGACAGCCCTGTGGAGAGCTGGATCTAAAGGGAAAGAGATGGAGGGAGTTAGAGATCTTATGCATGGAGAAGGGGTGACATGCAGGCTAAATCGAGGGCGTGAGCCGGCCGCCAGAGATGGCGGGCACAGCAGACAGAGGGGGGGCAACCCGTGAGACAAGGGCTAGTTAAGGACTTAACCTGGCGCCATGCAGGGAGGGTGAGGAAGAAAGGTGTGGGGAGACAGGAATAAAGAAAAAAAAAAAAAAAGAAAAGAATTTAAGACAGAAGAAGCTTGAGAGGTTATGGGAGGAGGGTGGTTCAAGGCCCCAGGGGTAGAGAAAGGCTACAGTGAGCAGGAGGAATGGCAAAAAAGAGCAGCAAGAACAGAGCTGAAATCACAGTCCCGGAGTATCAAAATACAGTGCAAACTGAATTCTGATTCGGCCCCAAGACAAAATGGTAGTAAAAGCAAGCAATTCTGATAACAGTCACTACATGCAGGTTTAGGCTGGCAAAGCATAGACACTTTTCAAATTAATTACAGAAACAGCTACTAATGCGTAACTGCAGGTTTAACAAGATGGGAGAGATATGCAGAGTCTTAGTACCGTGAAGCAGGTGAAAAAATTTTGTCCGCTTACACAGAAAGTCTATGGGCGCAACAGCCCAGAGTCAGGAGAAACTATACAGCAGGCTGTGCAGCCAATGAACGTACGTCGGGAGGGCTGGGGTCCAATCAAGGCACACAGAGGAAAGCGTGAGACCAATGACAGGCCTCCCTGCTACCCCGACTCAGCAACGTAGCCTTACTCGGCTTAATGGATCCCTGTGCTGGCCAAAAGGCCCTCAGATGGAACTGAATGTCCCTCATCTGGAATCTTGCCCCTTGGACCACTGCTGTAGAGGCTGCCATGTGGTCAAGAGCTGGAGGAACTGCCTTGCTGGTCGAGACACCTGAAGGCTGAAGGAAGAAGCCAGTTCTATAACAACTCTTGCCCTTTCCAGGGGAAGAAAGGCTCCTGCTTTGACTGTATCCAGCTCATCCCCTATAAAGGTAAGGAGCTGCACTGGCTCGAGAACTGACTTGGGAAGGTTGTGAAGAAATTCTAGAGAAGAAAGCACTTACTCGGTCACTTACAGGTCTGACCTGACTTGGTCTGGGGACTGGTCCACTATGAGCCAGTCGTCCAGATATGGAAAAATGGAAATCTTTTGCCTCTTTAGAAAGGCAACTACTACTGCCAGGCACTTTGTGAAAACCCTTGGGGCTGAAGTTAGGCCAAAGGGCATTGCTCTGAACTGATAGTGGCCTGAGGGCAACTCGAACCTGAGGTACTTTCTGTGGGAGCACCTGATGGGAATGTGAAAATAGGCATCTTTGAGGTCCAGGGAGGCTAGCCAATCCCCTGGCCTTAGAGAGGGAAGGATTATTCCCAAAGTTACCATTTTGAACTTTGGTTTTAAAAGATGTTTGTTTAGGTATCTTAGGTCTAGGACGGGTCGCCACTCTCCCGTCTTTTTTGGGGTAAGGAAGTACCAGGAGTACAGACCTGTTCCAGTGTAGGGTAGCTACTCTCTCTATGGCTCTTAAAGCCAGCAGAGATGAAACATCTGCCTCTAGGGCAAGGGTTTATGAGAGACCTGCAGGTGGAATAGATCTGGCTCTCATCTTCGGAATTTTTTTGAAGCCGAGAACCAGTCCCTGGCCTACTACTTCCAGGACCCACTTGTCTGATGTAACAGACATCCAGTCCTGGACGAATTAAGTCAGCCTACCCCCTACTGGAATAGGAGAGTCGACCCGGGCAGGCCCATCAGGGTGTCTTGCTTGGCAGGGGCTTTAAGCTGAGGAGTGGATGCAGCCCTGCTCATCCCCTTTCTGTCTCTCCCTCTGAAGAACCCTCTCTGTGAAAAGGAAGAAGAGGCCTGTGGCTGGTAGAAACGCCTATGAAAAGGCCTGCCCCTAGACTGCTGCCTTTGAGGAGCTGCTTGCCTCTCTTTGGCCTGAGCACTCCTGTAAGTGGTCCTATACTCAGTAAGGTGAGCCAGTGGGATACTGGGATGCATAGGAATGGGCATCACAAGTAGAAAAAGGGAAGTGGTTATCACTCTATACAGACAGTTGGTGAGACCCCATCTGGAGTACCATGTGCAGTTTTGGAGACCTCTTCTACGCAAGGACATAGACAGGATGGAAGCAATCCAGAGGAGGGCAACTAAAATGGTACAGGGTCTGCATCAGAAACCATATGAAGAGAGACAGAGAGCTTAATATGTATACTCTTGATGTAAGGAGGGACCGGGGACGGGACATGATAGAAACTTTCAGGTACCTCAAGGAATCAACAAAGTCCAGGAGGGTTGCATCTTTCAGAAAAAGAGATGTGTAAGAACAAGGGGGCACAATTTAAAGATAAAGGGGGGACAGCTCTGGGGTAATGTGAGGAAATTTTTTTTCACAGAGAGAGCGTGGTGGATACATGGAACCGCCTCCCTGAGGAGGTTGTTGGTTCTAAAACAGTGGGGGAATTCAAACATGCATGGGACAGACATAAGGCAATTATAGTGGGGGGGTTGCAGGAAGTAGGCTGTTGGTTAACTAGAATCTGCAGCTTATCCAATAGGTAGGGAAATGGGCAGACTGGGTGGGCCAAGTGGTCCTTATCTGCCGTCAAAGTCTATGTTTCATCCATTTTCTTCATGCAATTCTCTGTCTGCTCCCCAAACAGAGAATTACCCACTACAGGAAAATCCATGGCCTTAGCCTGGGTATCTTGCGAAAGGCTAGTACATCTGAGCCAAGCCATTCTCCGAAGAGCCACAGATGTAGCCATGACTCTTGATGACATCATTGGAGCCCACAGCAGCATGAAACTAAACTTTTGATGCCTCAATCCCATCTGCAGCCACCACCTCCAGCTCCTTGGCTAGCTGGGGGGCAGGCCTGTTTAGCCAGTGCCAGTACAGTGTTCCACCTGGACTTCCAGTACCTGGCTGTATAGGCCATATAATTTCGCCTGCCTGAGTCCCAAGGAAGATGCCATGTACTGTTTTTTTGCCATGGCATCGATCTTCATGGAGTCTTTATCTGGGGTGTGTGAAGCCAAGGGAATGTTTGCCTTGTCACAGGCAGCAGCCTGCACTACCTCAACATTGCTGGTATAAAAACTCAGTATCTGAGCCTGATAGTGTGTACCTCTTGTCCATCTTTCTGTCAACATGAGGTACAGAACTGGGAGACTTCAGGATTTTTTGTGTCAGTTTCCCAAAGGATTTGTGAAGGGGAATAGAAAGTCTCCTGGACTCTAGGATGTCAACCATTTCCACATAATTAGGCTCCTCCTGATCCTCCATTGCCTCCTCCATAGGAAGCTGGGGGGTTTCAGCCACTTTTCTGTAAAACAAAAAATGGGAAGGGGACTCAGAAAGCCTAGGAGGGGATACACCAGAAGGTCCGTCTGGGGAGATGTCCGGTTCCAAAGGCACATCCAGACTTTCATCATCATCACCATCATCTTCAAACTCCCCCTCCTCCACAAACTCCGGTTCATAAAAATCTTCAGGGTATAATCTTGAACCAGGAACGACCGAACGAACCCCTGTGAAAAGGTGCGTCGATCGGTCGGAACCGGCAAAGCGATTCCACAATTTGAATCGCCTGGCTATTTCCTCGGCGGTCGGAACATGAACCTCTGGATCTGAAACCAGTCGATTTTTTCTTTCGCTTCCTTTTGTAGGAACCGACCCTCAGGATCGGGCTCCTCCTTGCCAAGTATCGCTCTGGTCAGAGGGCACACTCTTGAGTTGGTCGAACCGAACCGGCTGGTCTGGCCATCCGGGTCAGCGGACTTCTCGGCCTCCTTTTCCCTCAGTCTACCTAATCTCTTTTCAAGGGTAGATACAGGAACATTTTTACAAATTTGGCCGTTTGTATCGAGGTGTTCAAACCCCACACAATAAACACAGGTGGTGTGGGGGTTGGCCTTAGCGAAGACCTCCCCGCACTCACTGCAGTGTTGAAACCCAGTGGGCCCAGTTTTCCTCTTGGGTTTCTCAGACATGGCCAACCTAACCAAACTTACCCTTTTTATGGCAACCGCCAGGCCAGACTCCTTATCGGTTCCTAACCGTGTCACGAATAGTTGGAAAAACACGTTCAAAACACTTTTTTTTTTTTTTTTAAGAACCGGTAAGAACCGGTAACCACACACTAAAGTAAAACACAAGGATTCAATACAAATGATCGGTTCAGCCGAACCAAACACTTTACAATTTCCACACAGAAAAACAGAATAAACCTATCTAGTACTCACGGTACCACAGACAGAGACTGAACCGACTATGCGGAAATAAATTAGGTAAAAACCGACAACTTAATCGAGACTTCAACAGACTTTCGAAGCGAGCTGAACGAGAAATCTCCGGAGCGACTGTTCAGTGAGGCGGAGTAAAGAATCCGACGGTTGGATTTCAAAGGGCTCCAGAAAGAGACCTCAACTGAGCTCGAGCTCAGCATTCTATGCTCTACATAGAAAGTTAACCCTTTGTTCTCCGGGGCAGTTTAAAGGCTGGGGCTACTTACAATAGTCAGAATACAGCAAAACTTCATGTTGTTTGAAAGGAAAAGATATATAACAAAGGAGAAATAAACGACTAAGAGGACAGAATAAGAAAGAAGTCTAAAGGGATTGGGTAGGGGCCCCAATCTCTGGAAATAGGAAAAGGAGAGAGGAAGGATTTAGGATAAGCATGGGGGGGGGGGTGAAAGGTAACAACCATACCCTGGATCTCAACTTATCTCCAGATTGTATAGGAACTGCAAGGAGTAGCCAAAAGGCTCATTGTCAGAATTCAAGCCACAGAATCACTGCCAATAACTCCAAAAGCAGAAAACGGCCATTCTGGAATAAAGACAGGACACAGAGAATTCTCCCCCTCTCAGGGAAAGAGATTTTTTAGTAAAATAATTTTTTTTTTTTTTTATTTAAATAAACGACATGTCTAATGGACAAAGAAAATTAAAGATGAATGGGAACAAGGAGGAGAGAATGGAGGGCAACTGCCAACTCCCACCCCACAGGGGTGGAGCTAGAGCACTGCAGAAGGAGTGCCCACCATGCTGACCACTCTCCCCTTAGAAACATCATCTCCCATGTGCCCCTGTTTACCCCACTCCTGACAATGAAAGGAGGGGGGAGGCTGGACACAGAGAGGGAGGGGGACCCAGAGACTGAGGCCCCAGGGAGATGGAGGGGGGGATTGTGATGAATGGTGAAGATACACAGAAAGATCATAGTTACGGTAGGTAGATACGTCATTTTCATATCTCATCTGTGTCAGTCTTCACCATTCATCACCTTGGTGAGGCAGCGAGCCCCATGCCTCCCCCAAAGTTTTTTTTTTTTTTTCTTTTAACCCTAAGGGACAGAGTCCTTAGCCTCAGTGGGTGACAAACTAAGAGGGAGAACCTTCGGGGCCTGGAGAGGTCCAAGAGTGGGGAGAGTGAGACGGGGACCCCCCAGAGGGGGAAGGAAGTTGCCCCAACAAACGCTGTCTTGCTTTACAGGAGAAGAGATGGGTTCTCTGGTGAGCGGAGTTAATCACCCTACGCCGGGCCAAGGGTGACAACCAGGAAAGACGTAGCCATGCCGTCCGCCTAGTGCAGATCACTGTCTCTACGACCCTGGTAGCTACCTCGCTGGCATCGTACGATGCCCTCGCTTGGTGCCTTGCTAGCTCCTGGCCACGTGCAGGGAGTGCAGTGGCTTGTCTGGTTTGCTCCATGTCAGGCATTAAGTCTAGGAGCTGTCCAAGTCTGGACCACAGGAACTTGTCATAGGTTGCGTAGTGGGCCTGATGTGCTGAGATAGAGAGCAGCAAACGTGTTGAGTAGAAAGTCCTCCTACCCCAGAAGTCAAAACCCGAGGAGTCTTGATCTGGGGGCCTGTCACGGTGAAGGGCACAAAGCCTATCAGGAATGTTCAGCTGCATCAATCCTGACTGAGGATGAGGCATGGAACCTGGAGACTCCTGGGGGCGGGGGTGCAATACGCTGGCAGAGAACCCTGAGGGCAGGAACTCCGAAAAAGGTCTCTGCCAGGAACACAACAACGCCTCCTGAAAGGGAGCAGGCGGGGGGGGGCACCACAAGGGTGTCCTCGTTGAAACTGCCTAAAAAGGCATGTGCAGAGTGCTCTGGATTGCTTCGAGTGGGAGGGGTTATACGCAGGTCCTCTAATATCCTCACGAGGAATCGCTAATACTCCACGAGATCAGCAGCTGGAGAAATGTGGACAGATGCTTCCTCTCCTCCAGAAGAGGGGGATGAGGAGTCAGAGGACCTCGGCTGTTCGGAGCGCGGCTGCTCAGGGGGAGGTTGAAAAACCTGTATGCCCATGGCCCTGATGTAAGCGGGGAACTGAGCAGCCATGGCTCTGAACTGCTCCCAGGAGAGAGGCCCGGATGGACCAAGAATACCTGGGAGCGCAGGAGAATGCGGCAGAGGGATGCGGACAGAGCCGAGAAGAGAAGTCGACTGACCTCCGCCTGGGCTAGGGAGCAGACCAAGAGCTCCAGAAGAAGAAGGAGCTCCGGAAGACTCCACAGCCGACAGCTGAACAACCATATCGGAACTGTCTTGGCTGCGTCTGGAAGATTCCCCCCATTGAGGTGACCGGGGCCGTGTAGGTCCAGAAGGATGGCCCCCTACCTCCAAAGAATAGAGCCCTCTCAAAGAAACCGAGGGGGAAGAGCGGAGATCCGCACTGCGGCTGCTCCCAGAGCCCGGGCGGGTTCCGGAAAAAGGCCGACGAACAGAACTCACACCCCTCGGAATCAGAGAGTGCCCTCCTCCTCAAGAGAGCCAGCCTAGGCAGCTGGCAACCCTGGTTGGCCCCCAAAGGAGCTATCCAAGGAGCACTGCCAGAACTAGACACATGGTGGATTCCCTGCAGGGGGAGGGCCTCAAACAACTGATACAACAACCCACAAGAGACAGGGCTATCCTAGATAGAGTACTGACCAACAGGGAAGGGATCACAGATCTCCAGGTAGAAGGTCACCTGGGGGCCAATGCCCATCACATGGTATGATTCAATTTGGCCACTACATCTAAATCATCCAATTCCAAAGCAAAAATATGGGACTTCAGAGGAGCCGACTTTGATAAGATGGCCAACAGAGTTAAGCTAGCCCTGGCAAAAAGAAACACAGGGGAGGGGGTGCAGGCAAAGTAGGCAAGCATTAAGGATGCAATACTTGAAGCAACATCCCATTGTGTTAGACAGAAAAGGTAGTGCAAAAAAAGAAGGAAACCACTTTGGTTCTCAAATACAGTAGCAGAGAAGGTCAGAGCCAAAAGGCTGGCCTTCAGGAAATATAAGGAAACACAGCGGGATGAAGATAGGGAGGCATACCAAACTTCCCTAAGGGAAGCAGGGAAGGCAGTAAGGTAGGCAAAGTCCCAAACTGGGGAAACACTAGCACGAACAGTAAAAGAAGGTGACAAGGCTTTCTATAGATATATTAGTGAAAGGAGAAAGTCCAGAGGGAGTATTGCTAAGCTCAAAGGAGAAAAAGGGGCATGTGAGGAGGAGGACCCTGTAAAAGCATCTATTCTAAATAGATATTTTTGCTCAGTATTTACTGAAGAGACGGCAGGGCCCACAGTTCAGCACCATGGACACGGGGAGGTGAGCACTACTCCTTCACAAAAGAAAGGGTCCTATAAGAGCTCGCTAGCTCAGGGTGGACAAGACAATGGGACCTGATGGCATACATCCCAGGGTACTTAAGGAGCTATGGGTGGAACTAGCAGAGCCATTAGCAGAACCGTTTAGTGAGTCTCTGAGCACAGGAGAGGTCCTAGAAGACTGGAGAAGGGCTCATGTGATCCCATTCCACAAGAGTGGTACCAGGGAGGAGGCAGGGAACTACAGACCAGTCAGTCTTACCTCAGTAGTGGGCAAGATTATGGAGGCACTCCTTAAGGAAAGGACAGTGCAACACCTGGATTCCACAGGAGCACAGGATCCAAGACAGCATGGATTTACAAAAGGAAGGTCCTGTCAAACTAATCTCAGATTTCTTTGACTGGGTAACTAGAGTGGTGGACAAAGGGAGCAGTTGATGTTGCCTACCTTGACTTCAGCAAAGCTTTAGACACTGCTCCACATAGAAGATTGAAATAAGCTGGTAGGCTCCGGGTGGGTCAGAAGTTGGTCAACTGGGTGGCAAACTGGTTGACGGGCAGAAAACAGAGTGGTGGTAAATGGTATACAGTCAGAAGAGATGCAAGTCACAAGTGGGGTACCTCAGGGATCAGTCCTGGGGCCAGTCCTCTTCAGTATCTTCATTAGTGACATTGCAGATGGACTAGAGGGTAAGGCTAGTCTGCCTGCAGATGACACCAAGCTCTGCAACAGAGCAGATGATCCAGATGGGGTGGGAAGAATGAGAAGAGATCTGGATAAACTAGCAAAATGGTCAGAAGAGTGGCAACTGGGATTTAATGCAAAGAAGTGCAAGATCATGCACATAGGGAAGAGAAACCCTGAAGCCACCTATAGGCTGGGAGGGGAGTTGCTGGCAGTCACAAAAGAAGAAAGAGACTTGGGCATCATCATCACCGATGACCTGAAATCATCCAAGCAGACCTCTAAAGCAGTAGGTAAGGCTAGAGGGATGTTATAGTGTATTAGTAGGGGTATCACAAGTCGTAAGAGGGAGGTAATAATCCCTCTTTACAAGAGGCTGGTTAGGCCCCATCTGGAGTACTGCGTGGAGTACTGGAGACCATACCTTCACAAGGACATTAACCAAACTGAGGTAGACCAGAGAAAGGTAACCAAAATGGTGCAGTGTCTGCATCAGAAGGCATACGAGGACAGATTAACGGAGCTCAATATGTATACCCTTGAGCAAAGGAGGGAGAGAGGTGATATGATCGAAACAGTCAAACACCTTAAGGGCATTAACAAGGTGAAAGAGTCTAACATGTTTAAATACAAGAAAAATAGCAGGACAAGAGGACACAGCACGAGATTAGAGGGAGGTCGATTAAGGGGGAATGTGAGAAAATTCTTTTTCACAGAAAGGGTGGTGGATGCATGGAACGGCCTACCTCAGGATGTGGTGGCTATGAATACAGTGCAGGGCTTCAAACAGGCATGGGATAGGCATAAAGGGAGCAATACAGATGAGTATGAATAGACAGGCCACTGAAAGAGCAAAGGCCAATGGCACATTTATAACGTAGGAAAAAGAAATGGGCAGACTGGATGGACCTTGCAGTCCTTTATCTGCCGTCAACCTCTGTTTCACTACCGTCCCCTCCTGTGGGTGCTCCAATCGGCCCCAAAGTTGGGCGATCTAGGCACACCACTCGAGGGGATACCACTGAGGGGTCAGCGAACCCTCCAAGGCCAGGCTGCAGAGCAATGGTGGCCTGCTGGTCAGCACCCCGACCCTGGTCACGGTAGTCGCTGTCCAGTCCTCAGAGGGGGGCTTGTCAAGGAAAACTACTAGAATGCCCACCTGGGCAACTAGCTCCAAGGAGCCAGACTGCCTGTCCGACTCAGAATCAGACTCCTCCTCCAAAGAAGTGGAGACCGAAGTCCTGTGCGAGACAGTGGGTGGTCGCTCTCCGCCATCTTGACCAAACAGGGCACCAGAAAAGGAGACTGCACCCAAGACAGTTCCAGTGCCCCCCTCAGCACCGCGAATGGTGGCAGAAGGCGGCACGGATCCAACAAGGGCAGCAATCCTGGTGCCAGAACTTGGCATGGCACCGTCCGGCCCTATGGCGCCGACAGCCCCATCGGCGCCGAGAACAGTGCCGCCCAGCCACACGGCGCTGGCAGAGGTGGCACCGATGACAGCGCCGACAGCGGTCTCGAGATCCGGAACCCGCTCGGAGCCGCGAACAACTCCAGAGGAGGACATGGTGCCGTGCTCAACCTCGGCACTGCGAATGGCGCCGAAACTAGATAATGACCAAGATGACACCGTAGAGACTCCCACGGCGCCACTAGCACTATCGGCGCCGTTGACAGCAGCCACAGCGCCGAGCAACGGTATCGACCCAGGCCTTCCAAGCCACGGGTCCAACACCAGGGGAGTCTTCACCCCCGGAGAGGCAATTGCCATGACGGTGCCTCTCGTCCATCCCCCGGGGAACAGACTGGGCCTCCTGCACCATGGGAGGAGCCTCGGCCACGGCTAGGCTGGGAAAAGCCGAGGCTCCCTCCTCCTCGGTTTGTATAGAACCGGAAGGGGACCGGGAGGAAAGGCCGAGAGAACGTGGCTTGGCCCGAGTGCGAACCCGACCCCCGGAAGTCGGCAGAACCCACCCCACTTTCCACGCGCGTTGTTCGATTACTCTCCGGTCCATGGAGAAACAGGCGTCGCACAAATCCATGTCATGAAGTGGGCCAAGACATGCAAGGCAACGGTCGTGCTGGTAGGTGACAGAATATTTTCGGCCGCATGGGCGCCGTCTCATGGGGGGCCGTCCCACCCTGGAAGTTTTCTTGCCCTCCGACCGAGACATGGCCTACAGAGGGAAAACAAAACCCCACCAAAAACAGACTCGACGTCGCAGAAAATAGAATAATTGGAAAGGTCTTACCGGGCGACGGCAAGTATGGCAAACAGAACCGGCAGGAAGGAACCGACGGACTTCAGCACCGAATTGAGGGAGAAAACTGCGAAGCAGGTAGGCCTCAAAGTCTTCTTCTAGCTTCCCACGAGGTGACCTCGATGGCGGGAGACCAAGAACTGGTGGGAAGGCGGAGTAGACAGCACCCAATGGCTAACCCGCGAGCACCACGCAGTAAGTTGGCCTCGAGGGCTGCGCCGATGGTGGGTCGGCTCCACCCATCAAACAAAAAAAAAAACTCCCACAGGGTCTCCGGCCATATACCCAAATGTAATGAATGGTGAAGACTGACACAGATAAGATCTGGTAGTGGCCTGAGGGGAGTCCGAATCTGAGATGCTTTCTGTGCGACTCCCTTATGGGAATATGCGTCCTTCAGATCCAAGGAGGGTGGCCAGTCCTCTTTTTGGTTTTGCAGAGTTGCCAAAATCATGGCCATTGCGACCATTTTGAATCTGGGCTTTATCAGGTACTGTACCTGTTTAGCAGTCTGAGATCTAGTATAGGCTGCCACTCTACATTCTTTTTTGTTGTTAGGAAATATCTGGAATAGAACCCTTGTCCTCTTTGGTGTGGGGGACAGGCTCCACTGCTTCAGCCAGCAGTAGGGCCTGTACCTCCTGATCCAGTAGTTTTCTTTCTGAGAAGGGAGCTGGTGCAAAATGTTTTAACCTTGGAGGAGGAAGGGACTTGAAGCAAAGGGAGAGACCCTGACTCACTATTTCCAGGACCCACTTGTCTGTGGTTATTTTCAACCATTCCTGGAAACAGTGGGTGAGTCTGCCCCCTACAGGATATGGAGAGGCAGCCTAAAGGAAAAAGTCAGGGGTTCTGTTTTGCTTGCTGCTGAGGCTGAGCAGATTGGGATCCTGCCCGAGAACCCCTTCTACCTCTAGCTCTGTAAAATCCAGTCTGCTGTAATGAAAAATAAAACAAAAATACTTACTTTTTTTGCTCTATGCACTACAGGAATCTTTCTTGATTGAGAGAGCTCTCCAGGGCATCTGAACTTTGCAGCAGAGAGAAGAAATCTGAGGTAGACTGTAGGCAGTTTGAAAATACATGCACAAGCTAAACATTCCATGATTAGCATGGCATTCTATTCTCTCTGGGGCAGTGCGGGCTTAAGGGAGTACTGCAAGAATAATAGTATTAGTGAATTCTTGGGGTTAGAACTTGCACTTCCCTCAGAAACGGATCAAGACTGTTCAGATCCAGTATGGGGCGCCAACCCATTTGTTTGGGAACCAGGAAATACCTGGACAAAAAGCCTTGGCTAACCATGGTGTCGACACAGGCTACAGCTCCTTTCTCAAGGAGTGGAGAGATGTCCTCCTGGAGGGCGGACAACCTGTCCGACGACTGCAAGGACTCCCGGGGCATGGGCTCAGTAGGGCAGAAGAGCCCTGAAGTCGACAGGCAACCCATTGCCTACCACTTTCAGCACCCATTTGTCCAAACTGATGACAGATCAGGCGTGCCAGTAATGGGGCAGCTGACCCCCCCCCCCCAAAACGGGGAGCTGAGGACGTTACCTGGTGAGCAGGAGGCAGACAACCCTCGACCCGTCACTGAGCAGCTCTGGAGAAGGCACTGGCACCAGCGGCCAGAGGGGCCGTGCTACCCCTGCCTCATGTTTCTTGGAACCTTGGCTGGCAAACTAAGGCTTAGGTCGCCAGACCTGAGATTGCCACCCCTGGGGCTGCTGCAGTTTGAGCTACTGGGACAGACAGGGCCGAAAATGAAAGGACTCCTTCGGCTTCTGACCCTTGGGATTTTTCTGCAAGGATGTCATTGAATCAAGGATGGCACTGGATTTCTTAATCCTGGTGAGATATCCATCCACCCCAGGGCCAAAAAGGTCGGTGCCCAGGAAGGGTATATCAGCCAGTTTGCGCTGGGAATCCACCGTAAAGATGGAAATTAGCAGCCAAGCCCTATGGCGCATCGCTGCCACAGACAGGGTGCAGGAGCTGCCAATGTCCAAGGTATTCTGCAGCTGATGCTTGGCTAACAAAGGGTCGAAAGGCAGGGAAGAACATGGTCCAGAATGCCCATAAGGGTGTGACCGAAGTTGGCCATCATCAAGGAAGAGCTCACCTGACGAAAACCCAGGAAGGATGCAGCATAAACATTCTTGGCTGTGTGATCCAGCTTCTTGGACTCCTTGCTGGGGGGCCTGTCCAAATCCCCAGTGTTGCCTGTCTTGCGAAAGGCGGAGTCCTCCACTGGGGGATGGTCCTAAAAACCAGGAATGGAACCAATCAGGGACCGCATACTCACGGACCATGCAGACAGATGGCATCACACACAAAACAGATGCTGTCAGAGCTCCAGCGCAGGACCCAAAACAGCCTCCACCACAGGGAAGGCCACCCCCTAGGTAATCATCCGATCAATTATCTCCATAAGGAAGTACTTGGCCGTGGGCGGGGTACTTAGATGTGAAGATCAAATGAAGCAGAGTTCTACAGGAGACCAGCTCATGATCAGTGGCAAGTTCTCTGGCCGTTTCACGGTTGAGCCTGGGTTTCGGGAGAACTGCATAGAGGACCCTTTTGAGTCCTACGACTCCTCAAAGACCGCCCTCTGACACTTCTTCCCATGAACCACCTTGGACTCATCCAAGTGGATGATTTAAACCAAGAGACGACCTGGAAGGTCAGTAGCTGGACGGACAAGCCTTGGTAGGAGCACCCTGCAAGGGCTGTTTGTGTGGTGGCTACACCCAGGTCGGCGGAGAGGCGGGCACCAGAGAAGCCGGATGTGGCAGGACTGAGAGGGGTCAAACTGGGGATGACCAGGGAAGCACTGGGTCTGAGGAAGGGGCCTACCATGCCCGGGGACCCACTGCTGCTACAACAGCTCCTCAAAGTCCAACGCAATTTGTAATGAAGTCTTTCTTCACCAGAAGATGAAGTGCAGCATCGACAGAGCTTCCCCGCCAAGGGCAGAGCTCAGGAGGACCGTTGATGGTGAGGAGAAACAAGAGCAGCTGTGTACAGGACACAGACCAGGTCCTTCCGAGGGACCCCCAAAGGAGGGAGGTCTTGGGAGGAGACAGTCTGCTCAACTGGCTTCCCCTGACCCTCCTAAGGGAGGGTTGAAAGAACTAGAGTCCTCGTGATAGAGTCATCCTCGATCCCTTCAGATAACAGGTTGACCAGCTTGAGAAAAATCTCGATCATCTGGTCGGCCTGCGTCACAGTCAACAAGCCCGACGGGATTACTATGGAGCAAGCATCCTGACCCTCGACCAAGGCTTGCTCGGCTGAGTGCTCGACAGCCATCAAGCGGCTGAGGGAATTGCATGTGTAGCTCTTCCTCGTCCCGCGACCAACTGCAGGATTTTTTAACACATTTTCTTATCTTGATGGGAAGGGCCCTCCCCCCAAGGGTTTGCAGCGACTGGCACATGTCATGGAAGGAGCTTGTAAAGCACACTCCCAACGATGGCCCAGCTAGGAGCAGTAAGAATGCCAAAGAAACAGATGCAGCGAGGGCCACTGCCTCTTCCATGGCCACGAGTTCAGCGTCTGAGACCACGGCGACCGCTTTCCGTGCATCTTTGGAGCAGACTGGGGTTGAGGTCTGGTCGTCTGACCGAGGAGGAGGGCATAGCGATTCTCGAGCTAGGAGGGTAACAACCTGTACAGACCACAAGCCTGAGCGTCATGCTCTGCCCAGAGGCAGTAGATGCACAAGGCGTGTGGGTCCGTCCAGACATTTTCTGACTGCAGGCGACGCATCACTTGAACTGGGACCAAACCGAGCTTCTTCACGCTCCATGACAGAACAAAATTAGAAGAAGTAGTTGAAAACGCTAGAGAAATAGGTCTGGGGAAAAAACTTTGGCCTACACCATGCACGGAGCTGCAAAGAAGGAGCAAGGGAGCTGACCCAACTCTAGGAAGACTGGACGTCACGGGGTGGAGCCGGGAGAGTATACCACCCAAGTGGGTGGGAGGAGCTTAGCTTGAAGTCATTCTGGCTGGTCTTAAAGGGAAAGGAAGCCCAAGTGTGGACAGTGCACCATATCCACACCCCAAGAAATATATTCTTGCTAAAAACTCTATGATGAAATTCTTTTCAAACAAATACTGCTACTGAGCACTTTCAATTCCTGATTTCAGCTCACAAACTAACAATCATATTCCTACAAAATGGTTTGGTTTACAAGGAGATTTATATTAATCCTCTATTGAAGTCCCTAAACAGGATTTTAAGAATTCCAAAGCCCAAAAATAAACTTTAGGCTTAACTTAACCCAAAGACAGTAGTGTGTCAAACTGACCCTTATTTTACCAATCCCACAAAATTCCTGCTCAATGGTTACATGCACTGGTGTAAAAGGCAGGCTAGGCAAAGTTTTACAACATCCACCCTACAAAATCTACTCTAGGACAGCCCCAAATCTGGACCCTCTCACAGCTGTTCGACTCCTTCCACTTAGGCCTCTGGATGCTTAATACCTTAGGTGGGCTGGCCTCCCATTCAGCACCTGTAAGGAGGATATCTCAAAACCTAGTAGCACAAGAGGATATGTAGAAGCTAGACGCTATGGGATGATGTGGAAGTGGTATCTTGTACAGCAGTGCGTTGCTTCAAAAGGGAATGGGACAGGGTAAGTGGGAGAATCATTGGAGGTGGGGGGGGGCAGCTGCGGTATAAGGGCTGCTAGCTGCACAATTGAGCAGACTTGATACACCATAAGGCCTTTACCTGCTGACAATTTCGTATGTTCATATGCTCCAGCTGTGGATGTGGTGTAGGGAAAAAAGTTATGCTTCACCAAGTGTTATACCCCTTTTCAATGTTTTTCCCCCCCCCAACCCTTTTCCCACCACTGGGGCAGAGGCAGTGCAATTCTGTGCTGCCATCACCAACACAGATTGTGTTCATGACATCAGTTGTCTTCTGTTGTCACTAACAACCCAGAGGTAGCACATTAGAGAGGACCCTACTATTCCTGCTTCTTGCAGAATCATCCCCGGGATACTTTTTTTTTTTTTTTTCCCTTGCCCGGCTCCACGACTTTCAGAGGGGCTTGGTGCCCCCTCCTACTCAGTCCGCCTGGGTTATTCAAGACCACTACCCGGCTTCATTATGCTCGCGGGGCGGGGTTGTATAGTATTTTTCCCTGTTTTCTCCTTTAGACCCCCCGACACTGGACGCAGCGAAAGTCCAGGCAGACGACGCGGCTGACGTGACGCCCGCTGCCAAGGGCCCAGAGCGGCCCCGCCCCTCCTGCCTTCCTGGAGAGAGCCACCGCTGCCCCTGTGAGTCGACATTCCACCAGCCCCAGAGCGCCGGGTACAGGACACCCCGCAGAGAAGAGCATCCACTGGGACGCCGACTTCCGGGCAACCCTGAACCAAACCCGGTCGCTGGCGAGCATGAGGTGTGGCATCCCTGAGATACTTTTGACACTCGTAATCAAGCCAGCACTAATTCCCAAGCCTGCAGACAGAACACAAATGGAGGCCATCTTCTTGGCAATTAGTGACCCTCGAGGATGCACTATTGTAATAGCCTCATTAATAATTATATTAGAAGACTTTATACCTGATTCTTTCCTTTAAGCATCAAGATGTTGGTTACTTTTCCAAAAGGTAAGCCTAAAGCAATAACTTCAGTTTCTGTCACTTCGCTAGGAAGCTTCCTAATATGAAGAACTCTCGAAGGTGCCCCATCCATCTTATCGTCTGCTTTGAATTTTTTGTTGTCATTGCCATTTGCTGCAGAAAGAAAATAATTTATTAACACTGGTTTCTTAACTTAAGAAAGTTGCATTCACTAATACAATAATATGAAGGCACCGATCATAATACAATGTCAATGCAGTCAAAGAAAGTGTCAGAAAAGAAAATGTTGCTTACCATAGTAATCTTGCATCTCCCAGGGGATACTTCAATTTTCATAACTCTTCTGCAGTGTGCCTTTAAGCCTGATCCGCCTGGAGATGGAACTTTATGCTAATGATAGAATCATTGGCTCGTGCCACTTTTTCAAATGCTGCCATCTATCAACTGCCTACATTCTAACCCTCAGATTTCGTGGATGCCCGGAAAGACAGGGCCCAAAAGTATTTAATAATCATTATAATTTAGTAATTAAATTCCCATAAACAACCCCCAACTGGAGGAGGAAGGAAAGAAAAAATTACTCACCTTAGTAACGTTGTTTCTTCTAATGGAGTCTTGCTATATTATGACAGATGCAGTTTGTCCCACCATTAGAACTGCTCCGGAGGTGAAAGAGTTAACTTCCATGCAGTGCATGGAACTTGAAGCGAGCTCGGTTAGAGAAGCTCTGTTAGGGTGGTTTCAAACCGAAACAGTCAGATCTTTATGAGCAAAACTCACTAAGGCTCTGTGTGGAAGCTGTAACCTACACTAGCCAACTGGCTACTAAAATATTCACACATTTTCCTGGTCCCAACACCAAGACTCAAGTCAGGGGACCAGAAACAATAAGATAAAATAAATAAATAAAACAACACCCAAACATAAAAGGGGGCATCAATGAGTGCCAACAGTGAACCGTCCACCCCATACCCGAAGTAGAAGTTTGAGAGGGGCAGGCTGGGGAGGTTAATATAGCAAGACTCCATTAGAAGAAACAACATTACTAAGGTGAGTAATTTTTCTTCAAACAACATGAAGTCTTGCTATATTATGACAGATGCAGACTACACAGCAGTACCTCCATGGAGGAGGGCAGAACCTACTTAGGAATAGGCTCTGAAGCACTCGGTTGTGCTAAACCGAGCATCCCTCCTGGCCTGAATATCCAGGGAGTAATGCTTGGTGAAAGTGTGTACTGTTTTCCAAGTAGCTGCTTGACATATCTCCAAGATAGGGATGTCTCTAGCAGCAGCTAGAGATGCAACTGTACCTCTGGTAGAGTGAGCCCTCAGGCCTGAGGGGGAACCTTACCCAGTTTTATAGCAAAATTGGATACAAGAGACAATCCACCTGGCAATGGATCTCTTAGTGGCAGGTCTCCTTCCCAACCTCACCATAAGTGAGAAATAGTTGGAGGAGTCAAACCTGTGACCCTTGGTACGCTCTATGTAGTAACTTAGGGCCCTCTTAACATCTAAGCTGTGCAGCCTCCTCTCACCAGAGGAGGAATGCTCAGTGAAGAACACTGAAGTGAAATAGATTGGTTAAGGTAACCAAACCACCTTAGGCAAAAACTTCCTGTTAGTCCTGAGGACTACCTTATCCCTGTGAAAGGCAATAAAGTCAGTCTCCACTGATAAAGCCTGTAACTCACTTATGCGCCTGGCAGAAGAGATGGCTACTAGAAATACGGTTTTCCAAGTCAATACTTAAGCTCTGCCAAGACAGAGGCTCAAGGGGTTGCATCAGCTGAGCAATGCAAACATTAAGATCCCAAGCAGGGTAGGGTCCCTGAATGGAGGATTGGTATGAAGCAATCCCTTAAAAACTTGAAAAATACAGGGTGAGCAGAAAGAGAAGAGGGCTTCCCTGCTGAAATGAAAGCAGAGACAGCTGCCAAATGCACTTTTAGGGTAGCTGGTCTCAGTCCCAAAGAATTAAGATGCACCATATAATCCAATACAGTGGGTAAATCAGCAGATTCCAGGGGAATATGCTTCCCAGAACACCATATGGAAAACCTTTTCCACTTGAAGTTATAGGCAGCCCTGGTGGAAGGCTTCCTAGAAGCTTTCAAGATTTCGAGAACACTGAGAAAGTTGTAGATCAGCAAACTCTAACTGCTCAAGAGCCAGGCCTTGAGGTTGAGGGATTTGAGATTCGGATACCAAACTCTCCCCTGAGCACAGGTTAACAGATTGTGGTTCCTGGGGGGAGACAGGGGAAGACGGACTGCTAAGGACAGAAGGAGTGGGTACCAGGGCTGCCTGGCCCAGTCTGGAGCAATCAGGATCATCTTGCAGGGCTGAGACCTGATTTTGACTAGCACCTTGAACAGGAGAGGGAAGGAGGGAAAGGCATAGTGAAACTTCCCTTCCCAATCGAGGAGAAAGTCATCCAGGGGGACTGAGCCCAACACTGGGGACCTGCAACAAAAAAGTGGAAGTTGATGATTGTCTGGGGCTGCAAAAAGATCTATCTGAGGAGTGCCCCATCTGGCAAAAACTATCCCCAGTACTAGGGGATCCAGTGACCATACGTGATGGCCCTGGGAAATCCTGCTGAGAGCATCTGCCAGGACATTGTCCTTGCCTGGGAGGTGAACTGCTATTAGGGAAGTGTTCAGGGAATAAGCCAGAGACCACAACTTCATCGCCTCGGTGCACAAGGCCGAAGACCGAATGCCCCCTTGTTTGTTGATATACCACATTGTAGTGGAGTTGTCTGTTCTGACCTGTACCACCTTGTTCTGAACAGATGCAGAAAAAACCTGAAGTGCTAGAAAAACAGCTCTGAGTTCCAACAGATTGATGTGGAGCAGAGATTCCTGAGGGGACCATAACCCCTGGGTGGAGAGGTCGCCCATGTGAGCTCCCCATCCCAAGAGGGACGCATCTGTAGTAAGGGTCAAGGAGTGGGACAGAGGGATGAAAGGCACCCCTTGTCTCAGATTGCTCTGATCCTGCCACCACTGAAGGGCCTGGATCAGGGTTCAAGTCACTGGGATTAGCTTGGATAGGGGATCTCTTCTTTGAGACCAGAAAGCTCTCAAATGGAACTGAATGTCCCTCATCTGAAATCTTGCTCCTTGCACTACAGCTGTGGAAGCAGCCATGTGTCCTAGGAGCTGCAGGAAATGCCTTGCTGGTCGAGAGACCTGCAGAGTGAAGGATGAGGCCAGGGCCACCAAGGTCCTTACCCTTTCCAGGGGAAGGAAGGCTCTGGCCTGCTTTGTGTCCAGTTCTGCACCTATAAAGGTGAGTACCTGGACAGGTTCCAGAACTGACTTTGGAAGATTGAGAAGAAAGCCCAGAGAGGTAAGCAGCTGCTGGGTAACTTGCAGTGTGATGTGACCTGGTCTGGAGACTGACCCACAATGAGCCAGTCGTCCAGGTAAGGAAAGATGGCAATCTTGCCTTCTTAAATGAGCAACTGCTACTGCCAGACATTTTGTGAATACCCTTGGGGCAGAGGTAAGGCCGAAGGGCATTGCTCTGAACTGATAATGGCTTGAGGGCAATTCGAATCTGAGGTACTTTCGGTGGGAGCTTCTGATAAGAACATGGAAGTAGGCATCCTTGAGGTCCAGGGAAGCTAGCCAGTCCCCTGGCCTTAGGGAGGGTAAAATCATTCCCAGAGTCACCATTTTGAATTTTGGTTTTAAAAAGGTGCTTGTTCAGATATCTTAGGTCCAGGATGGGCCGCCACTCTCCTGTCTTTTTTGGGGTAAGGAAGTACCTGGAGTACAGACCCTTGCCCTGGTGTAGGGGAGAAACCCTTTCTACAGCTCTGAGAGCCAGGAGGGTTGAGACTTCTGTTTCCAAGGCAAGAGTCTCCAAAGGGTTTGCAGGTGGAAAGGATCTGATTCTTATCTTTGGAAATCTTTTTAAAGCTGAGAACCAGACCCTGGCTCACTACTTCCAGGACCCACTTGTCTGATGTTAAAGACTCCCAGTCCTGGACGAAGTAAGCCAGCCTGCCCCCTACAGGTAATGGAGAGCCGGCCCTGGGCATCCCATGAGGGTGCCTGTCTGGCAGGGGCTTTAGGCTGAGGGGTGGGAGCAGGCCTGCTTGTACCCCGTCTGTCTCTCCCTCTGAAGAACCCCCTCTGAACATAGGCTGAAGAGGAGGCCTGGGTCTGGTAAAAAGGCCTGTGAAAAGGCCTGCCCCTACCCCTGGGGGGCTGCCTCTGAGGAGTGGCTTGCCGTTCCTTGGCTTGTGCACTCCTATAAGTGGTTCTATATTCATCCATTTTCTTCATATAATTCTCTGTCTGCTCCCCAAACAGAGAATTTCCCACCACAGGAAAATCCTTAGCCTTAGACTGGGTAACCTGTGACAAAGTAGTACACCTGAGCCAAGCCAGTCTACGAAAAGCCACAGATGTAGCCATGACTCTAGAGGATACATCATTAGAATCCATTGCAGCATGAAATTGCACCTTAGATGCCTCAATACCATCAGCAGCCACCTGCTCCAGCTCCTTGGCAAGCTGGCCAGGGGCCTGTTTGGCTAAGGCCATGACAGTATCCCATCTAGATTTTTGGTTATCTCGCAACATAAGCCATATAGTTTGCTTATCTGAGTCCCACAGACGCTGCCATGTATTGTTTTTTGGCCATGGCATCAATCTTCCTGGAGTCCTCGTCAGGAGGATGTGAAGCCAGGGGAATATTAGCTTTATCACAGGCTGCAGCCTGAACTACCCCAACATGACTGCATTGCTGTGAAAGAAATTCTGTATCAGGACTTGACAAAGTGTACCTCGTGTCCATCTTTTTATCCACAGGAGGCACAGAATTAGGAGCTTTTAAAATTTTTATTGTTTGTTTCCTAAAAGATTTATGTAAAGGTATAGACAATCTCCTGGACTCTGGGATATCCATCATCTCTACAAAGTCAGGCTCCTCTTGCTCATCCAAAGCCTCCTCTAAAAGGAAGCTGGAGGGTTTCAGCAACTTTTTTATAAAACAGAAAATGAGAAGGGGACTCAGCAAGCCTAGGGGGAGATTCTCCTAAAGGTCTGTCTGGGGAGATGTCCGGTTCAATGGGCACATACAGACTTTCAAAGTCACATTCACACTGATCATAATCATCCTCCCCCTCCTCTGGTTCATAAAACTCCTCTATATCATATTCTTGAATCGGTGGAACCGACCGAACCAACCTTTTGCCACATAGTGGCGGTTCGGAGGGAACCGGGGAAAGTGACTGGACAATCTGTATTGCCCTGGCTATCTCTGCAGCAGTTGGAGAAGGGATTTTTGACTCCACACCTGCTGACTTTCTAGTTCTCTTTGCTGGAACTGGCTCCTCAGAAGTCAGCTACGTTTGCCAGGAAGTCTGGCCCTGGTCAGAGGGCACTCCCCTCCGTTCGGTTTGCACCGAACCCGGGCTGGCCATCCAGGTCAGCGGATCTTTGTCTCCTGCTCCTGAGCCTACCAACTCTCTTATCTAGGGTAGCTGCAGGGAAATTCTTGCAAATATGGCAGTCTGCATTGAGGTGGTCAAACCCCAAACAATACACACATGTGATGTGTGGGTCAGCCTTGGCAAAGGCTTCCCCACAGACACTACAGTGTTGAAACCCAGTGGGCCCGGTTTTTCTTTTGGGTTTCTCAGACATAATGCCAGCCTAACCAAAAACTTGCCCTTTTGTTGGCAGTGCCAGGCAAGACACCCTTATCGGTTCCCAACCATGTCACGGGTCGTGGAAAAAGCGTAATGAAATCCGTTTTTTAGAACCCGATAAGAACAGGAACCGCACTCTAACAAGCCTAAAAGCGCTCTAGAATGAAGTTTAAATAATCTGATCGGTTCAAACCGAACCGATAAACATTTACAAGTTCCACAGAAAACCTATCTATTACTTACAATACCATAGACAGAGCTTGAACCGATTGGTTTGCAGTTAAAATAATGAAAATCGCAGTTGAATTTAACCGAGAAAAAACTCTTTAAACCGAGAAAATGAACCGAGCAGCAGGAGGAATCTCCGGAGCGACTGTTCAGTGAGGCAGAGTAAAGAATCTGACGGTTTCGGTTTGAAATAACCTTGACAGAGCTTTCTTAACCGAGCTTGCGCTCTAAGTTCCATGCACTGCATGGAAGTTCACTTTTTCACCTCCGGAGCAGTTCTAATGGTGGGACAAACTGCATTAGTCATAATATAGCAAGACTTCATGTTGTTTGAAATAGACCTTATAGATGCTGGATTACCTTTTCCCACATCCCTATAAGTCAGGAATAGTTGCTTCCTTTTCTGCCTGTGAGACTCGGTGGCTGTCATGTAGTAGCTCAACGCTCTCTTGACATCAAGGTTATGTAACCTGCACTTCCCAGAGCACGAATGTTCAGTAAAGAATACTGGCAAACTTATAGTTTGATTCAGGTGAAAATATGAGACTACTTTAGGAAGGAATTTCTGATTAGTTTTGAGAGCAACTTTATCCCTGTGAAAGGAGATGTAGTCCTGCTCAATGCATGAGGCCTGAAGTTCACAGACACATCTGGCTGAAGTGATGGCCACTAAAAATACTGTTTTCCATGTAACATACTTTTGTGCTGCTGAAGACATGGGTTCAAAGGGGGAACCCATTTAAAGAACCTTTTAAAAATGAGGTTTGATGCCACAGAGGTAGTGTTACCTGCTGAGGTATAAGCAGAGACTGAAGCCAAATGGAGCTTCATGGTAGAGGGCTGCAGGCCAAAAGAATGCAAGGAAACCTGGTAGTCCAGCACATGTGGCACTTCTGCCTGTACTGCCACTACATGCCTGCTAGAACACCAGATAGAAAACCTTTTTCATTTTGCAGCATAGGTTTTCTTTGTGGAGAGTTTCCTATACCCCCTTAAAATATCAAAGGCCCCTTCAGAGAGATGCAAGCCAGCATACTCTAGGTCCTCAAGAGTCATGCCTTGAGTCTGAGTGACCTGAGGTTCGGGTATAGGAGCCTCCCCTGACTGGAGGTTAACAGATTGCATTATCTGGGAAGGTGTAGTGGTCTGTCCACTGACATGGAGAGCAATAGGGAGTACCAAATAACTTGGCAGAAGACACCAGGAGAAAGGACTGCTGTATGACTGAACTTCTCTGCTGGGACTACAGTAGAAGAACATTTGTACTTGGACCTTTAATTTAGGGTTAAAAAAAAAAACTAACATACAAAACAAAAAAACAGTGTGTGTTTGTCTGGGTTAACTGAACTGAATGGGTATCTGAACAGTTATTTAGGTGTAAATCTCAGGTGACTGAAATGACTTAACTGTCATGAGGTTTAAATTACTTGTAGAAAGACCTAGTAAGTAGGGGGAGTGGCTTAGCTAGAAGGAAGCTACATTTAAAGACTGCTTAAGAAAGATTCTGCTAATAGCTTGGCAGAAGACACCAGGAGAAGGGACTGCTGTGTGACTGAACTTCTCTGCTGGGACTATATTGCCCTCCTTCCCTCCCCGCTACACAAAGCTAGTTCTATTTTTATAGGCACAGGATTTGACTGACAACAGGAAAGTACAGTTACGTAAGAACTTACCGTAACAGTAGATCTTCGAGAACAGCTCTTGCAGCAGGTTACACCATTAGAACTGAAGCCGGCAGGCGTCAGGACTACGGAAAATTCTAGCTAGCTATCTTCAGCGAGGGCCGCCCAGCGTCGGTCCCGCTCCGGCGTCAAGCGTGTGGTACAAAAGGCAGTCCGTAGATTCCCAGTTCTCCCGCCGGAGACTTCCGGCCGCAGGCTGACATCGAAATGGGAGACAGAGGATTCACCGTCAGAAGACAGAAAGATAAAAAATCCGTGCTCAGAAAGACTGAGCCATGCCTCCTCCAAGGTGGAAGGTGGGCCGGAAGGTTTGCTTGCAAGAGCTGTTCGAAGATCTACTGTTACGGTAAGTTCTTACGTAACTGTACTATCTTACTTCGAGACACAGCTCTTGCAGCAGGTTACACCATTAGGACTGATTCCCAAGCAGTAACGCTGCCAGAAATTCGGGAGGAGGAAAATAGAAAGTACATTCCAGCTCCTGAACCTAGGACAGAAGAGCCTGTAGCACCGCAGGCCAACCAGCCCTTCAACAGAGGCGATGTCCAGGCTATAATGCCTGATAAAGGTATGCACAGAGCTCCAAGTGGCTGCAGCACAAATAGCAGAGGTGGAGACGTTTCTTAGTGCTGCAAAGGATGTGGCCACACCCCTAGTAGAATGACCCTGGACAGAGCCCGGGAGGAGCTTTTGTTTGATATCATAACAGTACGAAATACACTGGACAAGCCAGCGAGACAGAGACTGTTTGGATACTGATTGGCCCATCATTCTCTCAAAGAAGGAAACAAAAAGCTGTTCAGAACTACGAGAGGGTTTAGTCCTGAGGTAATACCTCAGGCTGCGGTGAACATCCAGGGTGTGGAGCAAAGCCTCTCCTCTATTTGAATAACTTGGGAAGTAGACCGGAAGGTCAATGTCCTGGTTTAGAGAGAGTGAAGAGACCACCTTAGGTAAAAACTTAGGATTCGTCCTCAGGGATACTCTGTCCCGGTGGAAAACTAAATAAGGCTCTTTGCACATAAGAGCGTGAAGCTCAGAAATTCTTCTCGCTGAAGTAACAGCAACTAAAAATACAGGTTACTCACCTGTAACAGGAGTTCTAGGAATGGTATATGTTGTTCATCCACACTTATTGGCAGGTTCCTTGCGCTTAAATCTTGCGGAAGGTCTTCAAGCTGGCTTCTCCCACCCACCCGGGTGGTAAAACTCTCAGCTCCGCCCCATGGCGCTAGATCTGGCCCGCTGGAAGCTCAGGTTGTGCGTCGAAGCCGGGGAGGTCGGGTGGGTCGTGTGGATGAACAACATATACCATTCCTAGAACTCCTGTTACAGGTGAGTAACCTGTATTTCTAGGGACATGGATATGTTGTTCATCCACACTTACTGGCAGACTCCTAGCAGTTCTCCGGGAGGAGGGAGGCAAGGAGCACACCCCCTACTTAGGGAATAAAGACTGGAGAACCGAGGCCCCAAAACCAGCATCCCGGCGTGACTCAAGGTCGATGTGGTAATGGGTAATGAAGGTGTGTGCTGACTTCCAGGTAGCAGCCCTGCAGATTTCCTGGATAGGGACGTCCCTGGAAGCAGCCACCGATGCAGCAGTATGGCGGGTAGAAGGAGCTCTTATCCCTCTGGGAGGCTCCATGCCCGCCAACTTATAGCAGAGATCTATGCAGGAGGTGACCCACCTGCCTATCGTCCGCTTGGCTGCAGGTCTGCCAGGTGCGGCTTCAGCGTAGGTGACAAACAGTTGGCGAACCTCTCCCCGAATTTCAGCCATGCGCTCCTTATAATAAGCGAGCGCCATTCTAGGGTCCAGTGTATGGAGCCTGTATTCGGCCTCCGAGGTGTGATTGGGGTAGAACACCGGCAGAGTCAGCACTTGGTTAAGGTGAAACTCCGACACCACCTTCGGAAGGAATTTTGGGTGGGGGCGCAGGACAACCTTGTCCCTGTGGAAGACCAGGTAAGGAGACTCTATGCAGAGCGCCTGGAGCTCTCCCATCCTTCTGGCTGACGTGATAGCCACCAAGAAGGCGGTCTTCACGACCAGGTGAAGAGATCACACCTGTGCACTGGTTCGAATGGCTTGCCCATGAGCTTTGCTAGTACCAGCAGTAAATCCAACGGAGGTGGAGGTTCTGACTCGAGGGAATGTGATCAAGGCCTTTGAAAAAGCGCCAGACCACCTTCTCCTGCGCCACCGACTGCTCCCCGGCCCGCGCCCGGTAAGCAGAGATGGCTGCCAGGTGCACCTTTAGGGTCGTCGACCTAAGCCCTTGACTAGAAAGGGACATAAATAGTCCAAAATGCTTGCCAAAGAACAGGAGGAAGGGTCCAAGCCCTTGCCCTGACACCAGATGGAGAATCTCTTCCATTTGAAGGCGTAGCATTTTCTGGTCGACTCCTTACGGGACGCCTCAACAACACTGAGGACCTCGTCGGAAAGACCCAAGGCCTGGAACTCTAGCCGCTCAGGAACCAGACCATCAGGTGCAGGGATTGAAGGTCCGGATGGAACACCTTCCCCTGATTGACTGACAGCAGGTCCGGGCGAGCTGGAAGCTGCCTCGGGAGCCTGGAGCTGAGGCTGAGGAGATCTGGGTACCAGAACTGGCGGGGCCAGTCTGGGGCTATCAGAATCACCTGCGCCTTGTCCCTCCTTGTCTTGAGAAGCACCTTGTGAATCAAGGGAAATGGGAGATAGGCGTAAAAGAGGCCTGGGGTCCACAGCCTCGAGAAGGCATCCCCCTGCAGCGAGCCCTGCTGAGGGGGGCAGGCATGAAACAGCCTCAGCTTCGCATTCTCCCTGGAGGCAAACAGGTCCACCTGAGGTGTGCCCCAATGGGAGAACAGATCTTGTACTACCTCCGGCAGGAGAGACCACTCGTGAGATGCAGCCCCTATCCGGCTCAGGGCATCGGCCAGGGTGTTGGAGGCTCCTGCCACATGAATGGCTAGGAGATCCGCCTCCAGGCTGCACACAAGTGACCAAATGCGGAGAGCTTCCTTGCATAGAAGCATGGAGCGCGTCCCACCCTGGTGGTTCAGGTAGTACATGGTCGTGGTATTGTCCGTCTGGACTCGGACCACTTGACCCCGGAGAAACGGAGCAAAGGCGGTGAGAGCTAGGCGGACCGCTCGGAGCTCCAGCAGGTTGATGTGGCATCGGGACTCCCGCGGGGACCAGAGGCCGTGCACTCGGTGTTCCCCCAGATGGGCACCGCAACCCATCAGAGAGGCATCGGTCGATAGAGAGACCATCGGCTCGGGGCGGACAAACGGGATGCCCTCCTGCAGATGGGATGGAACGGTCCACCACTGGAGAGCGTTCCACATCTCCTGGGTCACTATCACTAGCTGGTCCAAAGGATCGTAGCGTTGTGACCACTGGCTGGCCAGTCCCCACTGAAGGGGGCGCATGTGCCAGCGTGCCAACGGACCACGCTGGTACAGGCCGCCATGAGACCAGGAGGCGCAGAAGTCCCGGGCAGGTGCGATGCTCAACCAGAAAATGACTGGGCAAGGAGGTAAGAACCTCGGCCCTGTCCGCCCGGGAGCCGTGCTCTGGCTCGAGAGAGAGTCAAGCTCTGCCCGATGAATAGGATCACCTGCTTGGCTCGAGTTCGACTTGGCCTCATTGATGAGAAGGCCGACTTGAGAGCAAACCTGGAGGGCCAGATCTCTGGACCGTTCCACCTCCGTCTGGAGGGGCTGCTATCAACCAATCGTCCAGGTAGGGTACACCGGACCCTCGGCGCCCGAGGAATGCTGTCACCACTGGCATGCATTTGGTGAAGACCCTGGGAGCTGGAGATAAGCCAAGAGGCATGGCTCGGAACTCGAGAGGATCCCTCCTTTCGAGCGGAGGAATCTCAATGTGACGAACGGATAGGGACGTGAAAAGAACGCGTCCCTGTAGGTCCAGAGAGCAGAACCACACGCCGTGTTCCAGAGATGGTATTATCTGCGCCAAGTGACCATTCTGAAGGTCGAGACCTTAGGAACTTGTTCAGGTGTAGGTCGAGAATGGGCGCCAGCCCCGTCCGTTCGGAACCAGGAAATACCTGGACACGAACCCCGGATCTAAAGGGGTCCTCTACCTCCGTGATCACCTCCTTTTGGAGGAGGAGGAAGCGATGTCGGCTCGATGAGCATGCCAGTGAACTGCGGACCCTGAGGCCCCCAGAGCGACGGCTCTGAAGGGCGAGACTGCTCAGATTCCAGAGGTAGGCCTTTCCCACCACCTCCAGTACCCACCTGTCCATGGTAACAGCGGACCAGGCGGAAAGGAGTGTCTGAGCCATCCCCACAGAGAACCAGGCGTGGTGACAGGGATGGGGCGACACCCTCAGCCCGTCACTGGGCAGGCTTGGAGGAGGACCAGCCGAGGGACCTCCTGGGCCTCTAGCTCCCTGCTTCCTGTTGGGCAGCCCGGCTTGGTTTGGGATGACAAGCTCGAGCCTGCTGGCCCTGACGTTGCTGGGCCAGGCGCGCCGCGGGAGCAGAAGGACGAAAGGGCTTAGGCTGTGGCTTGCGGCCTTTGTCCTTCTGAGCGGAAGAGACCGAGTCCAAGGTAGCATTGGACTTCTGGATCCTCTGCAGGTGACCTTCCACCCCAGGGCCGAAGAGGTCAGTCCCCAAAAAGGGAACATCCACCAACTTGTGCTGGGTATCCGAGGTAAAGGTGGATATCCTCAGCCAAGCCCGACGACGCATGGCCACTGCGGCCGCCACAGACCTGGCACATGAGTCCCCGATGTCTAACACAGTCTGGAGCTGCTGTTTGGCCACTGCCATGCCCTGGTCCCGCACCTGCCTGACCGTAGTCTGCAGATCTGCGGGAAGATGAGGGACAACCTCATCCAGGGAGCCCAACAGGCGTGAGAAAAAATGTGCCATGAGGGCCGGCCGAACTAGCCTGGCCGAAGGCCGAGAGGGCGCAGCATAGACTTTTAGCCCGGCATAATCCAATTTCTTGGATTCCTTGTCGGGAGGTTTGTCCACATCCTGGCGTTCCCGCACGCCGGAAAACGCTGCTGGTAACCAACCCCTCAGCCAGGGTGTCTGCAAACCGGACAGGGAACCGTAGGACCGTGATACTTCCTTGGCCATCCTGGTCGAGGCAGGGCAGGAAGCAGGGCGCTGCCAAAGTTCAAGGCGGACCCACTAAGGCTCGGCCACGGGAAGGGCCTCGTGAGAGAATCCCCTCGGTCCAGAATCTCCGTGAGGGGATACCTGGCCCGTTTAGAAACGGGTTCGAGCTTCATCCCGGTGGACTCCGAGATGAGTCGAAGCAACCCTAAGAAGGACGAAGGGCTATCGTCCACTGACTGCCCTCCCGAGGACTCCAAGTCCATGCGCTTGGAGAAGAGGGAGGAACCATCATCGGACTCAGAAGAGTCCTCAAAGAGCTGCCTCGGGCCTGAGCCACCCTCCACCTGCCGAGGTTTATCGGGAGTGAGGGTGACAGACAGCCTATGGGGCAAACCCAAGGCCGACCGAGAATTTTTGGTCGGAGCCCCAACTAATGGCCGTGGGCGGAGGTTCCACCAGAATCGGTGGGGCAGCTGGAATTGGCCGAACAACGGCCTGGGAACAGGCTCCTCGGCCTGAGGGGTTGTTTTCGGCGCTCGATGACAACCATAATGGCAGGGGAAGAGCGACTGGGTCAGCCTATTCCCAGTCAAGGAGCTGTTGCCACATGAGTTCCTCGTACTTCCAGACGCAACTGCGCTGAAGCCTCCCCTCGTCCGAGGAAGAGGAAGAGCGGCGGCGCCACTTGCCGCGGTGCCGAGACTGAGACCGCCTATGGCGGCGGGATCGGTTGGACCGCGAGGATGACCGAGACCGAGAGTCTCGACTAGGCCGAGGAAGGCGAGGAGAGTGTCGAGTAGGCACTCCTCGGCTCGGACGAGATCCACAGAGGCTCCGGAACCCGGAGGCACAGGCGACCACGACAGGATCCCCAACTCCCACAGGGAGGAGATTCTCAGCTTCTCCAGCCAACAACCCGTCTAGCGGGTCGAAAAGTCTCGGCCAGCGCGTCGTGGGGAGTCTCAGTCAACTGGCCTGGCCGAGGACACCGTGAAGCCAGTGGCGAAGCTGAGGGGTCGACCAAGTCGACTATCGACAAGGGAGGATCTTTCCGCTCCCAAGGCGTCGGAGGAGACTTACTTTGCTCTTTGGACCTGGAAAAAGGTCGGAAGAAGTGGACCCTCACCTTTAATCGAGAGGTCAGACAAAGCTCCTAAAGAAGCGAGTGCGAGGCACGAGAGAAGCGGGACAAATGCTGCAGCCGAGGTAGAAGCGGCCCGCCGCCTCCTCTTCGAGGCGATCATCTGCTCGAGCTGATCCGCACGAGCCACGCCGCGGACGTTCTAACACGGGCCTCTTTAGATTTCACGGTGGAATTCTTTTCTCGGGCGCCCCAGTTGTGTCAGAGCAGCCACGGTCTTCAGGACGTAGGCCTAAAAAGAAACCAAGTCGCAGGCCGGTGTGGTGCTCAAGGCCCAGGCAGCAGACACACGTGGTCGCGGATCCGTCCTAGACATCTTCTGCCATAAGGGCACCTCCGAAACCGAGTCGATTTGTTCATCGCAAGCCACGAGGACAAGAAGACCAGTCTTTAGCAAAAACTTTGAAGTGGAACCAGTCAATGTGAAGCGTTAAGGAGAGAACCTGAGCTTCCAGCGGTAAGGAAGATCAAGGCGTCATGAAGCGGGCCGAGTTTTACCACCGGGTGGGTGGGAGGAGCCAACGAAGACCTTCGGCAAGATTTAAAGCGGCAAGGAACCTGCCAATAAGTGTGGATGAACAACATATCATGCCCCTAGAAATAACGTTTTCCACGACAGAAAGCGTGGCTGTAATCCAGCAGGTTCAAAGGGAGGGAGTGATCTGTTCCAGGACAAGAGCAGGTCCCATGGGGGAGCACAGGTCCCTAATGGGAGGCCTAGGTGTAACCTCCCTAAGAAATTCTCAGGCGTCCAGCTGAGCTACTGTCGATGACCCACAGGGAAGTGATAGGCCGAAATGGCACAGAGGTGCACCTTAATAGAGCAGTAGGCTAGGCCTGAATGAAAAAGGGAGAGGAGGTAATCCAAAACTACTCCCACAGGACAACCTAAAGGGAAAAGATCACGAGCCCGTGACCATAAACAAAAACGGCACCATTTCATGGCGTACGTCGCATGCGTTGCCGGCTTTCTGGCTGCAGAAAGAACCTCTGCAACCTCTTGCGAGACCCCGTGACGCAAGATGGCTATGTCTCTAGGAGCCAAGCATGCAGGTTCAGAGAGCGTAGGTCCGGATGGACTAATGAACCTTTCTCCTGAGACAGGAGGTGGGAGCTGGCCGACAGCGGAGGCGGGGATTCGAGATAGTTGCACCAACAAAGAGGACCAGATCTGTCTGGGCCAGAGCAGGGCTACCAGGATCATGGTGCGTGCTCCCTCGCAGTTGAGAAGAACTCTCTGGATCAGCGGGAAGGGAGGAAGCGTGGGGAATCTGTTCGCCCAGGAGAGGGATAAGCGTCTCGCCAAAAACACCAGGCCCTGGATCTAGCGAGGCAAAGAATTGGGCAGTTTTGCGTTGGATGGGGATGCAAACAAGTCTAGTTCTGGAACTCCCCAGCGAAGAAACAGATCCTCTGCTACCTCTTGAAGAGTTCCCACTCGTGGACTCTGGCCTGGGATCGACTCAGGCCATCTGCAACTGTGTTGTCCACCCGGGAACATGCACAGTGATCAGATTTCGCCGTGTCGATTCCCAATCCCACACCCTCATGGCCTCCTGCAAGGGAAAAAGTCGCGCCTCACTTGTTTGTTGAGTAATACATCAGCGCGTGTTCTCTGTCTGCAGCAGGAAGTACAGTGGGATTACTACTGAAAAGCCTGCAGGGCATAGAGAACCGCCCTCATCTCTAGGACACTGATATGGAGATGAGCTTCCAGCGAGGTCCACGTACCTGGGACTTTACCCGTCCAGGTGTACCCACCCAAGACCTGGGGCGTCCGTGGTGAGGTTACCTCCGAGGACAAGCGCTACAAGCAGGGGCGCCCTTGGAGGCGACCGAGGACTAGCCACCACTGCCAGTCTCGGATGACCGAGTTCGTGATCCTGACGGATGCTGCAAGTGGTCTTGCCTTTAGTCCCATTGTACCTTGAGCATCCACTGGGTTACCGCATGTGGAGCCTTGCGAAAGGACAGTAGGAATGGCCGCAGCCATGTGTCCGAGCAAGCGAAGGACCGACCTGGCAAGATGCGATCTTCGCCGACGACAAATCCTTATGAGGGATCTGATGCGCTCCGCTCTGTCGTCGGAAGAAAAGTCTTCCCTGAACAGTGTCCAGGACTCGCCTATAAACTGCAGTTTCTGCAGCCGCAGTACCACGAGAGACTTCTCGTAATTTATGAGAATGCCCAGAGGTTGGAACAAGTCCTGGGTGCTCTGAACTGCGAGGGTAACAGCGCCTCTCTGAGGCGGCCATGAGAAGCCAGTCGTCGAGGTACGGGGAACACATGGTGGCCCTGTCTCCTCAGAGATGCTGCCCGCGACTGCCATGCACTTGGTAAAGACCCTTAGTGCGGATGACAGTCCGAGCGGAAGAGCCTCGGAACTGAAAGTGGTGGTCGAGCTCGAGCGCAGGAACCTCTGGTGTGGCGTGAGCTATGGGGATATGCAGGTATCGTCCTGCATGTCTAGAGGCGCTAAAAAGGCGTCTTGTTTCAGCATGGGAATAAGGCCCGGAAGAGCCACCATGCGGAATCTTTTGTATGCGACCGACACATTGAGGTCGCTGAGGTCCAGAATCGGACGGAGGTCCCCTGATTTCTTGGAAACCAGGAAGAAGTGGGAATAATATCCTCATCCTCTCTGGTTCTCCGGGACGTACACTATCGCTCCTTTTCTTAGCAGCGCGAGCACCTCTTGCCAGATCAAATTTTTGTGCTGACCCAGATACCGGGAGAGCAAAGGAGGCCTCGAGGGTGGCTTTTCTGCGAATTCTATAAAGTGGCCTAAACCGACCAACTGCAGAACCCACCTGTCGATGGTAATGGCCTGCCATCCCGGCAGGAAGTTCGCAATGCGACCCCCGACCATGATTTCCCGTTGATCCTGAGGCGGGGCGAAAGGAGTCAGCCTGTGGCGGCAGATGGGCCCGCTGGCTGGGTGCGGCCTAGAGGCAGCTGACCTCGGCTAGCGGGCTGTTTCCCTGGGTTCTCCGAGCGGGCCCTCTGATGTGTAGCAGGCGGGGCTGCTGCCTCTGTGTCCGCCCATGACGGCTTTGGTTCCTCTGAAAGGAACCAAGCTTGGAGTCGTACATGGCTTGAACCGACCTGACCGCCTTCCAGCCTCTGGAAGTTTGGTAATTATCTTCTGGAAGGATTACCAAATAAAGCTTCTCCCTAGAGCGGAGGCGTCCATAATGTTTTCTGGACATCGGGTAAAGCAGGAGACACGTAACCAGGAATGTCTCCGGAGGCGCACCCCAGAAGCTGCTGCTCGGGCCGATGAGTCCGCGGAGTCGTACGCGGCTCGAAGCACTTGGGTCCCCACGTCTGAACCCGTACGGAGGTGCTGGAGCATCTCCTCCGACTGCTCACCTTCGGGCAGCTTTTCAGCCACCTCCAGACCCTGTTCCCACAAAGTGTTCTGGAATTGAACCATGTGGGTCAGGTAGTTCAAGATCTGGCAGGCGCAGGTAGCGAGCGTACATAGCCTGCTGACAATCGTCCGACTGTTTTGGACTCTGGGTCGGTGGCAGAGGTGCTCAAATGTTCGCGGCCTCTGTGACCCGGTCATGTGAGGCTGTGATGACCGAGAGTCGGCCTGAGGCTGCTGTGTCAGGTACTGAGTAGTCCTTAGGAGCCTGTACAGATGATCAGCTTTCTTGGCACCGCCGGGAGCCAATGTGGACGCTCTGCATGCCTTGGTGCGTCCACGGAAGTGTCCACAAGGGTGGTACCACCACAGGCTTGGGGTCCTTTTGCCGAAGATATTTGGCAAGGCGTAACCTTTCCGGGTCTAGTTCTTCTGCATCCCATCCCATGTTCTCCTGGATATGTCGCATAATATCCATGAACTAGGGGTCATCCGGAGGAGATCTCGGTGTCTCACGTGGGTCCGGAGAAGGGATGGAGAGAGGAGATGGGGATCTAAAGGAAGATTAGACTGATCCCGTGTCCTCCGTCGACAGCGAACGTCGGTGTCTCCTGGATCTCTTGGGGCTGGGTCATCCAGAAGAAAAAATTACTCACCTTAGTAATGTTGTTTCTTCTAATGGAGTCTTGCTATATTATAGACATTAGCAGCTTGATCCAGCTCTAGAACTGCCCCGGAGTGAAATGGTTAAAACCATTCCAAAATAGAATTTTGGCACGAGAGCAGCTCTATCTCTGTCATTTCAAACTTGAACTGTCAGATCTTTACGAGTCAAACTCACTAAGTCTGTGTGAAGCTGTAACCTACACTAGCCAAATGGCTACCTAAATAATAACAACCATTGATGGTCCCAACACCCAAGACTCAAGTCAGGGGACCAGAAATACTAACACCATTCTAATAATATGAAAATGGAACATAAGTATAATAAAACACACACAAGCGTACACATACACACCCCGAAGTCCCAAAGGGACAAAATGCTAACAGGACATAAGTAGTGCCCACACTAAGTTGCCCGCACAGCACCAAGTAGAGGTTCTGAGAGGGGCAGGTTGGGGGGGAGGTCTATAATATAGCAAGACTCCATTAGAAGAAACAACATTACTAAGGTGAGTAATTTTTTCTTCAAACAACATGAAGTCTTGCTATATTATAGACATTAGCAGAATACACAGCAGTACCTCCATGGAGGAGGGCAGAACCTACTTAGGAATAGGCTCTGAGAAGAACAGCTGTGCCAAACCGAGCATCTCCTGGCCTGGACATCCAGGGAGTAATGCTTGGTTAAAGTGTGTACAGTTTTCCAAGTAGCAGCCTGGCAAATCTCTAATAAAGGGATATCTCTGGCAGCAGCTAGAGACGCAGCTGTACCCCTGGTAGAATAAGCCCTCAAACCGGGGGGGCTCTGCCCACTTTCTGATAACAAAATTGGATACAAGAGACAATCCACCTGGCTATTGATCTCTTAGTGGCAGGTTTGCCTTTCCCAACTTCACCATAGGTAAGGAAAAGTTGGAGGATTGAACTCTGTGACCTTTGGTCGCTCTATATAATAACTAAGAGCTCTCTTAACATCCAGGCTGTGCAACCTCCTCTCACCCGAAGAGGAGTGATCAGTGAAAAATACTGGAAGGGAGATAGATTGATTAAGATGGAAATCTGAAACCACCTTAGGCAAAACCTTCCAATTAGTCCTAAGGACTACCTTATCCCTGTGGAAAGAAATAAAGTCAGTCTCCACTGACAAGGCTTGCAATTCACTTATGCGTCTGGCAGAAGTGATAGCCACTAGAAAAACAGTTTTCCAAGTTAGGTACTTAAGCTCTGCAGAAGACAGAGGTTCAAAAGGGGTTGCATTAACTGGGCAATGCAAACATTAAGGTCCCAAGCAGGGTCGGTTCCAAAGTGAGGATTAGTATGGAGTAATCCCTTAAAAACTTGGAAAACACAGGATGAGAGGAAAGAGGATGACTTTCCTGCTGACACAAACAGACACAGCTGCCAAATGAACTCTCAGGGTAGCTGGTCTGAGACCCAAGGAATTAAAATGTACCATGTAAGCTAACAAAATGGGCAATTCGGCAGATTCTGGGGAAATATTTTTCCCAGCACACTAAATGGAAAACCTTTTCCATTTAGAACTATAAGTAGCCCTAGTGGAAGGCTTTCTGGAAGCCTTTAGGATCTCAAGAACACCCTGAGAGAGGTGTAAATCAGCAAACTCTAACTCCTCAAGAGCCAGGCCTTGAGGTTGAGGGATTTGAGGTCCGGATACCAAACCCTTCCCTGGGCACAAGTCAACAGATTGTGATTCCTGGGGAGGAACAGGGGAAGATGGACTGTCAGAGACAGAAGGAGTGGGTACCAGGGCTGCCTGGCCCAATCCGGGGCAATCAGAATCACCCTGCAAGGCTGAGATCTGATTTTGACTAGTACTTTGAATAGGAGAGGAAAGGGGAAGCATAGAGGAACTTCCCCTCCCAATCCAGAAGAAGGGCATCCAGGGGAACTGAGCCCAGCACTGGAGGCCTGCAACAGAACAGAGGAAGTCTGTGATTGTCTGGGGCTGCAAAAGATCTATCTGAGGATGCCCACCTGGCAAAAACTATCCCCAGCACTTGAGGATCCAGGGACCATTCGTGATGGCCCTGGGAAATCCTGCTGAGGGCATCCGCTAGGACATTGTCCTTCCCTGGAAGATGAACTGCTATGAGGGAAGTGTTCAGGGAATAGGCCAGAGACCACAACTTCATTGCCTCGGTGCACAAGGCCGAAGACCGAGTGCCCCCGTTTGTTGATGTACCACATTGTTGTGGTGTTGTCTGTTCTGACTTGTATCACCTTGTCGTGGACAGATGCAGAAAAAGCTTGAAGAGCTAAAACGACAGCTCAGAGTTCCAGCAAATTGATGTGGAGCAGAGATTCCTGGGGGGACCAAACTCCCTGAGTGGAAAGGTCACCCATGTGGACTCCCCAACCCAGAAGGGAAGCATCTGTAGTGAGAGTCAAGTCGTGAGAAGGGGAAATGAAGGGGAACCCCGCTCTTAAATTGCTCTGATCCTGCCACCACTGGAGAGCTAGGATAAAGGTTCGAGTCACTGGGACCAACTTGGAAAGGGGGTCTCTTCTCTGAGACCAAAAGGTTCTCAAGTGAAACTGAATGTCTCTCATCTGAAATCTTGCTCCCTGCACAACAGCTGTGGATGCAGCCATGTGCCCCAGGAGCTGCAGAAAGTGTCTTGTTGGTCAGAGACCTGCAGAGTGAAGGAAGAGGGAAGAGCCACTAAATTCCTTACCCTTTCTTGGGAAGAAAGGCTCTGGCTAGCTTTGTGTCCAATTCTGCCCCTATAAAGGTGAGTACCTGGACTGGTTCCAGAACCGACTTTGGTAGTTTAGCAGAAAACCCAGGAGGTGAGAAGCTGCTGGGTGACCTGCAGGTGAGATTTTACCTGTTCTGTGGACTGGCCTACAATGAGCCAGTCGTCTAGATAGGGAAAAACAGCAATCCTCTGCCTCCTTAAGGGGCCACTGCCACTGCTAGACACTTTGTGAATACCCTTGGAGCAGAGGTAAGGCCGAAGGGCATTGCTCTGAACTGGCAATGACCTGAGGGCAGTTCGAATCTGAGGTACTTTCGATGGGATCTTCTGATTAGGACATGGAAATAGGCATCCTTGAGGTCCAGGGAGGCTAGCCAGTCCCCTGGCCTTAGGGAAGGTAAAATCATTGCCAGAGTTACCATTTTGAACTTTGGTTTCAAAAGATGCTTGTTCAGATATCTGAGATCTAAAATGGGCGCCATTCTCCTGTCTTTTTGGGGTAAGGAAGTATCTGGAATACAGACCCTGCCCTGATGCAGGGAGGAACCTTTCTACTGCTCTGAGAGCTAACAGGGATGAGACCTCTGTTTCCAGAGCGAGTGTCCCTGAAGCACTTGCAGGTAGAAAAGTCTGCTTCTCAACTTGGGAAACTTTTGAAGCTGAGAACCAGACCCTGGCTTACTACTTCCAGAACCCACTTGTCTGAGGTTAAAGAAGCCCAATTCTGACTGAAGTAAGCCAGCCTGCCCCCCACTGGTACAGGAGAATCGGCCCTGGGGACCCCATCAGGGTGCCTGTTTCGCAGGAGCTTTAGGCTGGGGGGTGGGAGCAGGTCTGCCCACCCCTTGTCTGCCCCTGCCTCTGAAGAAGCCCCTCTGAGCATAGGCAGAGGAGGCCTGAGTCTGGTAGAAAGGCCTGTGAAAGGCCTACCCTACCCCTGGGGGCATGCCTTTGAGAGTGGCTTGCCGCTCCTTAGCCTGGGCACTCTTGTAAGTAGTCCTATATTCATCCATCTTCTTCATGTAATTCTCTGTCTGCTCTCCAAACAGAGAATTTCCCACAGGAAAATCCATAGCCTTAGTCTGGGTATCCTGTGACAAACTAGTACACCTGAGCCAGGCCAACCTACAAAAGCTACAGATGTGGCCATGACCCTAGAGAAACATCATTAACATCCACAGCAGCATGAAACTGAACCTTAGAGGCTTCAATGCCATCAGCAGCCACCTGTTCTAGTTCACTAGACAGCTGGCCATGGCTTATAGGCCAATTGCATAACAGTATCCCATCTAGATTTCTGATACCTAGCTACATAAGCCATATAATTTGCTTGCCTGAGTCCCAGAGAGGCTGCCATATACTGTTTTTGCCATGGCATCAATCTTCCTGGAATCCTTGTCAGGAGGATGTGAAGCCAAGGGAATATTAGCTTTATCACAGGCAGCAGCCTGAACTACCCAACATGACTGCATTGCTGAGAAAGGAATTCTGTATCAGGGCCTGACAATGTATACCTTCTGTCCATCTTTTTATCTACAGGAGGCACAGAATTAGGAGCTTTTAACATTTAATTGTTTCTAAAAGACTTATGTAAAGGAATAGACAATCTCCTAGACTCTGGAATATCCATCATTTCTACAAAATCAGGCTCCTCTTGCTCATCCACAGCCTCCTCTAAAGGAAGCTGGAGGGTTTCAACAACTTTTCATAAAACATAAAATGAGATGGGGACTCAGACAGCTTAGAGGGAGATTCTAAAGGTCTGTCTGGGGAGATGTCCGGTTCAATGGGCACACCCAGACCGTCCCAGCCACATTCATACTGTTCATAATCCTCCTCCCCCTCCTCTGCTTCATAAAATTCCTCAATATCATAATCCTGAACCACTGGGACCGGACGAACCGACCTTTTACCAGATAGTGGTGGTTCGGACGGACCCTGAGACAGTGACTGGACAATTTGTATGGCTTTGCTATCTCTGCAGCAGTTGGAGAAGGAATTTTGGACTCCAGACCTGCTGATTTTCTTGTTTTCTTTACTGGAATTGGTTTCTCAGAACCAGCTTTACTTTTGCCAGAGGAAGTCTGGCCCTGGTCAGAGGGCACTCCCTCTGGTTCGGTTGGCACCGAACCAGGCTGGCCATCCGGGTCAGCGGACTTTTTGGCCTCTCGTTCCCTGAGCCAGCCCAATCTTTTTTCCAGGGTGGCTGCAGGGAAATTCTTACATACCTGGCAGTCTGACTGGAGGTGGTCAAACCCCAGACAATAAACACATGTGGTGTGTGGGTCAGCCTTGGCAAATACTTCCCCACAAACATCACAGTGTTGAAACCCAGTGGGCCCGGTTTTTCTTTTGGGTTTCTCAGACATAATGCCAGCCTAACCAAAAACTTGCCCTTTTAACGGCAGTGCCAGGCAAGACACCCTTATCGGTTCCTAACCGTGTCACGGGTATTGGAAAAAAACGTAATAAATCCGTTTTTTTTAGAACCGATAAGAACCGGGAACCGCACTCTAAAATAGTAACTTTTAGTTTTAAATGAGTTTTAAACCCACTGATCGGTTCAAAACCGAACCGATAACTTACAAGTTCCACACAGACAAAACCTTCATTTACTTACGGTTACCACAGATAGAGCTTGAACCGAACGGTTTTGCGGTTAAATAAAACTATTCTCAAGTTAAATCCAACCGAGAAAACACTTTTAAACCGAGAAATGAACCGAGCAGAAGAAGAAATCTCGGAGCGACTGTTCACTGAGGCGGAGTAAAGAATCTGACAGTTCAAGTTTGAAATGACACAGATAGAGCTGCTCTCGTGCCAAAATTCTATTTTGGAATGGTTTTAACCATTTCACTCTGGGGCAGTTCTAGAGCTGGAACAAACTGCTAATGTCTATAATATAGCAAGACTTCATGTTGTTTGAAGAGGATTTCGACGGAGGTCTCCATTTTTCTGATCTTTCCCTGGGAGAGGATCCAGGCTCCCGGGGTAGCGGCCCGCCGACCCCAAGGCGAAGGGGCGGTACCGGAGGAGGTGGGGAGGAGGGGCGGTGGGGGCCATGTCCCTTTAATGGTGTCCCACCAGTAAGTGAAGAGATCCTTCACTTCCACTATAGAAAGTCCCACGATGGCCCAGAGCACGGTGGGCGGTCGTCGGATCCCGCCGATGCTCCACAGGGCCTCGGGAAGGCGAGGGGCCTGGGAGTTTCGGGCGAGGCCGGGTCGCCCATCTGGTCCTCGGGCTGCGTTAAGTCCTCCTCAGTCAGCGTCTCCTGACCGATGTCGGTCGGGCGTGGGAGCCTCTTCTCCAGGCGGAGCAGACGCGGTCCCCAACCGGAGTCCGCTGGGATGGTTTGGCCGACAACGGCTCAGGGAGGAATGACGTCGCCCGGCGGCGTCGGGCCAGCGTCGGGTCCACAGGTCTCTTCAACGGTGTGAGCTCCAAATTTTGCATGGAGGCACAGAAGACGACCGGACGTTGGAGCCAAAGCGGGAACCGACTTATGATGATGGTGGTGGCGCTCCCGGACTCGCCAAGGCCTTGGAAGGAGGACGGCGACAGCCTGGCGGACTTGGCCTGAGAAGAAGAAGGCTTTCTTACGCAGGCGAGGAGGCTGGGAGCTGGCCCTGGAAAGGAGGCGGTCGGGACCGAGGGCAGACTGCGGGACTCCGAAGCCCTGGGCGGGGACCTGGAAGGGCCTTCTCCTTCTTTTCTCCAGCGTGCTTATGGGATTTGGACGAAGATTCCCCTTGGAGGACATGGTCTTCAGTTTTCCTCCAACAAAAAGCCTGGAGGGCCTTCTGACGTGAGATCCTTGTTAGGCTGTTAAAGCCCTGGCAAAGCAGACAGGCCGGGTATCGTGGTCTGGGCCCAGGCACCCTAACACAGGCCGTGTGGGGTCCTTGAAGGGATCTATTTCCATAAGCACACTTGGAGGGATGACCGGAGGTCGGAGAGGACATCAGCAACAATCTTGCTTGAAGAAAAAGAATTTCCCAGGAGAAAAGCTCGAACCACAGCGTCATGCTAGACTGGAACTGGGGATCTGGGACCGCCCCTTTTTCTACCACCATGACGTCGGAGGCGGGACCGACGTCCGGGGATCCCCGCTGAAGATAGCTAGCTAGAATTTTTCCGTGGGGTCCTGACGCCTGCCAGCTTCAGTTCTAATGGTGTAACCTGCTGCAAGAGCTGTGTCTCGGAGTAAGATCTTCCTGCTTGGGAGCAGGAAGTGAGTGATCACAGAACCACCAAAGACCCACCATCCTAGAAGGGCAAGAGTAGCTTTCCGGCCCCCTCTAGCTGCTGGAGGTCTGCCTCTGAGCAAGTAACTGGTCTACTGAGAAATATAGGATATTCTTGTCTCAGAACAGGACAATCAGGAGTTTAAAGGGCACACAGGCAGAAAGTAAGAGGAGAGAGAAAAAAAAAAAAACAGAGGAAAGAGTAAGGATTGCAAACAGTTAAGGGGCCAGAAATAAGACATGATTGGAATGGTGCAGTGCAGTGGCTGTGGAGCAGCAGTCTTCCGGGAGACGTTCTGGAGAATGCGGTGTTGTCCCATCTGCAGGCACCTCTCTGGGCTGAGGGAGGAGGCTGCTCATCTACAGGCTGAGTTGGCCAGGATTTGTGGTACCTCCTCTTCCATCCAGGGACCACCAGTACCTCTGTCGCTGCCTCAGAGGTTGCCAAGAAAGAGGAGCGGTTGGACCACAGTGGGCTCAGGGAGGGTGAGGGTGGTGGAACAGAGGCGCATCCCTTCAGTTGTACCTCTCCACAATTCTATGCCATTCTGGCAAAGTGTGGTTCCTCTAAGGAGGCACCCGCAGTGGAGACCAAGGAGGATGCTGGGAACCTCCACAAAGGAGACCCACAGGAGGGTGGCAGGGGACCCTGCAGGAAGAAACAACTCCTGGTGGGGACTCCATTGTGGGAAGGTAGAACTGGAGGAGGAAGGGAGAGAGGTGAGGTGCCTGCCTGGCGTCATGGCTTGGAGGGACAGGGAACGAATCCTCAGGATTGCCGGAGCAGCTGCACAGGGGACAGAGCTAGATGTCATTGTCCACCTAGGGACAAATGAGCTGGCTAAGAGAGGGATTAGAGAAGTGCAGGAAGAGTTTATGGAATTGGGGAGGGGCCTTAGTCAAGTAGCACGCACGGTAACCTTCTCGGAGGTGCTGCCCATCTATGGCATAGGCGAGGCTAGGGTGTTCCGCACCATGGGATTCAATCAGTGGTTGAAAACTGGTGTGGAGCTCAGGGATTTGCTTCATTGGGGACTGAGGGGTCCACCTGGGTGATGCAAGCCTATATTGGCATGATGGGCTGCATCTGTCGGGAGGGAACCAGGATCCTAGGTGATAGGTTTAAATACTTCATTGGCAAGCTTTTAAACTAGCCAAGGGGAGGCACTGGAAAGGACAGGGAAATCCTAGCCCCCCCCAAATAATCACAGTAGTAAGTGCGGCAAACACCAACATAGAGGTGTCGAAAGGAAGAAGGGCAGGGGTAAATGGAGAAAGTGACAAAGGCAAGAAGGACAGGGATGGGGCAAAAGGGAGTAAGGCCATCAGGAAGTGGAGAGTAATGAGTACCAATGCCCGTAGTCTGGGCAACTAGCTCCCTGAGCTGGTGGCCTTGATGGAAGAGGGATGCCTGGATATCGTAGCAGTCACAGAAACATGGTACACAGAGAACCATGACTGGGATGTTAACATACCAGGGTACATAACCTACAGGAGAGACAGGCAGTGGAGAAGAGGGGGAGGAGTAGCTCTCTATGTAAAGGAAGGGACAAAAGCAACTGAACAAAAGAGTAAACAGGGAGGAGAGGAGGCACTGTGGGTCACCTTGGAGACTGGAAAGGGCACCACAATCCGCACAGGGGTTGTGTACAGACCCCCATGTCAGGGGGAGGGAATGGAAAAGGATAGGATAGAAGGCATTCTTAGAATGGCAGAGAAAGGGGAGATACTGTTGATGGGAGACCTGAATATGCCAGATGTTAACTGGAGCACATTTGCTGTGGCCACATCCAAGAGCAGGGCCATTCTTGATGCCCTACAGGTGGCAGGCATTAGACAGCTAGTTTCAGAACCCACTCGTGAGGGAGCAATCTTAGACCTCGTACTCTCAAACAGGGGCAGTGAGAGGATCTCTGATCTAGAAGTGGGTTGCCATCTGGGGACAAGTGACCATCAAACAGTGTGGTTCACATTAAACTCAGCTACAGAGTCAAGCCATACAAAGTGAGGTACTGGACTTTAGGAGGGCCGACTTTGGCAAGATGGGAGAGTGCCTCAGAAAAGCACTAGCAAACAGGCTAGAAGGAGGTGTGGAGCAACAATGGGGAATCATCAAAACTGCCATCACAGAGGCAACAAGCCTTTGCGTGAAGCAAATAAACAAATCAAAACGAAAGAAAAAGCCACTATGGTTCTCAAAAGAGGTGGCTGTGAAAGTCAGGAAGATAAAGATAGCATTCAGGAAGTATAAGGAAACACAGAAGGAGCAGGACAGAGAGCTGTACCAGTTAAGGCAGAAGGAAGCAGGGAGGGAAGTCAGAATAGCAAAGGCCCAAACTGAGGAAAAGATGCCAACTCAGTTAAGAAGGGATAAAACCTTTTATAGGTACATCAGCGCGTAGAAAGACAAAGGAGGGATAGTGAGGCTGAATAGAATGAGCGTGGGTGGGCAGAGGGGACAGCGAAAAAGCAGGGATACTGAACAAATATTTCTGCTCAGTATTCACAAAGAGGAGGGAAGTGCCTAATCCAATTAACAGAAGCACTCTTGATAGGGGGTCGATCCAGTCCTTTCACAGAAGAAAGGGTTCTGCAAGAACTCCTAAAACTGAAGGTGGACAAAGCAATGGGTCCTGATGGAATTCACCCCAAATTCTAAAGGAATTAAGGGAGGAACTAGTGAAACCACTGGCTACTCTTTTAATAAATCATGGGAGGATGGTGTGGTACCCGAGGACTGCAGGAAGCGGATGTAATTCCCTTCACAAAGTGGGACCAAGACAGAGGCAGGAAACTACAGACCTGTCAGTCTGACCTCTGTGGTAGGGAAAGTGATGGAGTCACTTCTGAAGGAAAGAACAGTTGAGTACCTAGAGGCCAGTGGGGCGCAGGACCCAAGGCAGCATGGGTTCACAGCAGGAAGGTCATGTCAGGCAGAATCTAATAGATTTCTTTGACTGGGTGACCAAAGCAGTAGACCAGGGAGGGCTGTGGACATGGCCTACCTAGACTTTAGCAAGGCATTTGACACAGTCCACACAAAGAATAATAGTCAAATTAACCAGCCTGGGAGTGGGTCCCAGGGTGGTAGCCTGAGTAAAACATTGGCTGCACAACAGGACACAGAGGTAATTATAAGCAGAGTCCTCCAGAAGAAAGAAGGGTTACTAGTAGGGTACCATGAGAGTTCAGTATTGGGTCCAGTCCTTTTACTGTCTTCATCAGTGACATTGCAGAGGGACTGGAAGGAAAATATGCCTTTGCAGATGACACAAAGATCTGCAACAGGGTTGATACACAAGGAGGCGTGGAAAGGATGAAAAGGGACTTGGCAAGGTTGGAGGAATGGTCAGAAGTATGGCAGCTAGGATTCAATGCAAAGAAGTGCAAAATAATGCACCTGGGAAACAAGAACCCAGGGGAAGAATACACAATGGGTGGGGAGGTAGTAACAACAACAAAAAAGGAAAGGGATCTGGGGGTAATCATATCTGATGACCTTAAGGTTAGCAATCAATGTGAGAAGGCAGTAGGGAGGGCTGGGGGTATACTGGGATGTATAGGGAGAGGCATCAGCAGCAGAAAACAGGAATGTGTTATCCCTCTGTACAGACAGTTGGTGAGACCCCATCTGGAGTACTGTGTCCAGTTCTGGAGACTCCATCTCCGCAAGGACATAGACAGGATAGAGGCAGCCCAGAGGAGGGCAACTAAAATGGTGCAGGGTCTGCAAGAGAAGCCGTATGAGGAGAGACTAAAGGAGCTTAATATGTATACCCTTGAGGAAAGAAGGAGAGGGGACATGATAGAAACTTTTAAGTACCTCAGTGGAATCAACAAAGTCAAGAGGGTAGCATCTTTCAGAAAGAGACTTACAAGAACAAGGGACACAATTTAAAAGATAGAAGGAGGCGGTTCAGGGGCAATGTGAGGAAGTATTATTTCACAGAGAGGGTAGTGGATGCATGGAACAGCCTTCCTGAGGAGGTTGTGGGGTCTAAAACTGTGGGAGATTTCAAGAATGCATGGGACAGACATAAGGCAATTCTTGTGGGGGGTTGAAAGAAATAGGCTGTTGGTTAACTAGGACCTGCGGCCTATCCTGTAGGTAGGGAAATGGGCAGACTAGATGGGCCTAGCGGTCCTTATCTGCCGTCAAAGTCTATGTTTCTATGTTTCTTACCATGGCTGTCTGGCCCAGTCTGGAGCTATCAAATCATTGTGGCCCGGCTGAAGCCTGAGATTGAGCAATACTCTGTACACCAGAGGAAATGGGGGAAGGCATACAGATACTTCCCTGACCAGTCCAGGATGAGAGCATCCATGGGCACTGTGTCCAGTGCTGGAGGCATGCAACAGTATTGTGGGAGGTGGTGACTTTCGTGGGATGCAAAGAGATCCATCTCTGGGGAACCCCACCTTTTGAAGATTATCTCACCACCTGCCTGTTCAAGGACCATTCGTGATGGGCCTGGCTGATCCGACTTTGGAACACTGCCAGAGTAATGTCTTTGTCTGGCAGATGAATGGCCTGAAGAGAAACTCCTGGAGAGTAGGCCAGAGTCCAGATTTGCATGGCTTCTGTGCAGAGAGGATTGGACCTTGAACCCTCTTGCTTGTTTCTGTACCACATAGTGGTGGTATTGTATGTTCTGACTTGTACCACCTTTTCCCCGAATCAGTGGTGTGAATGCTTGCACTGCCAGGAGAACTGCCCTGAGCTCCAACAGACTGATATGCTGAAGAGACTCTGCACTTGACCAAGTGCCCTGGGTACTGTGCTCTCCCAGATGGGCACCCCATCTTAACAGTGACGCATCTGTTGTGAGAATCACAGAAGGTAGCTCTTTTTGGAAGGAAACCCCTTCTCTGGCTGTCATGAGTCCGAGTAGTTCAGTAGTTGAACTCCTGGAGCCCACGGCCGGATCCCTGCACCAGGAAGCCCGCCTGCACATCGGCAAGACCGCGGTTAGCTGGCTGCCATGACCGACCCGGCAGCCATGCCAGACCCACCGCTTCCTCAAACCGCCCTCCTGGAGCCCACGGCGGATCCTGCACCAGGGAGCCCGCCTGCACATATGGCATGACCACCGGGCATGGCGCCTCAACGGTTTAAATTGGCCGCCACGCCGACCCACCGCTTCCTCAAGGCCACCCTCCTGGAGCTCATGGCCGGATCCCTGCACCAGGTACAACCGCAAGCTTGTCTCAGAGCCTGGTTCTGACACTGCCTCCTGATAGGTTACCGCTAATACCAGCAGCATGTGATTGATTGGGACTGACTCTGGCAGCACTGCCATTGGCGCACCTTTCTGCCCTACTCTCCCGACCTGCTGCCTTGTCTCTCAGCGTCTCTCCAGCTGGATACTTGGTGATATTTTGAAAGAGACACTAAGCCTTATATGCTATAGCTTGAAACCTTGTTTTCCACAGTTAATGATTCACTGTTTATCTGTTTAAGTTCTGTTACTGCTGATTTTGCTGTTTGTCCTCTACTGGTAATGTGAATTAGTTAAGCTGTTTGTTCCACTGGTATTGTGGATTAACTTTCTTTTCCTGCCCTAACAGCCCTCATTCCACTAACCTGGGGCGGCATAGTTCCTACCACAGCTTGAACGCTGGCGCCCCAAATCTAGATTTTTTCTTCTTTCTCTGGCTTAACTCTTCCAAATTCTTGCCACCTCCACCATCCCCCTAACGCTCGACCCTTGCGGTGCTAATTGCCCTCTCACCTCCCAGTCTCATCTTCCAACCCCACCCACAGACTATCAACCTCTTCTTTTGTCTCTTACTCCTCTCCAACCACTGCGGTCTGCCGCCAGTCCCCCCGTCTCTGAGGAATTATAGCCCTCTTCATACTGAGCCTCTCTCTCTTATTTCCACCCTAGGAACCTGCCTGCACATACAGCACGACCGCCGTTAGCAGTGCTGCTTGGCCGCAACCGGTCACCGCGCCGGACCCACCGCTTCCTCAGCACCGCCCTCCTGGAGCCCACGGCCAGATCCCTGCACCAGGTACAACCGAAAGTTTGTCTCTGAGCCTGGTTCTCTGACACTGCCTCCTGATAGGTTACCGCCAAAACCAGCAGCCTGTGATTGGTCGGGACGGACTCTGGCAGCACGGCCACTAGTGCGCCTTTTTGCCCTATTCTCCCAACCTGCTGCCTTCTCTCTCAGCGTCTCTCCAGCTGGATACTTGGTGATATTTTGTCCCACCCACTCCCAGGCCTCCTTTAAATAGGCTTGTCGCCCCTCTCACCCTGTTTGCTGTCCTCCCATTGGGTCAGCTATCCCTGTCCCTTACCACCACCCCTCCTCCTCCTCAGCTGTGCGTTCCTCTGTGGCCCGCCTATCTGCTACTTTATCTTCTTATCTTAACCCTTCTTAGCAAACTCCCACTCCCATCCTTGATCTCTCTTGGACTCCGATCCTTCCCCTGACCTAATAATGCTTATTCAGGTGTTTCTACTGGCTATGTACTTTATCCAGTTTCATTCCCCTGGGGAGCAACCCAAACCATTCTCATCCTTATCATGCACCTCTCAATGCCCTGCACTATAACCTTGGCATGGCCACGGGGATATACAGCATGGATAACTTCAACCCCTGCTCCCCTCTACTGCACTTTGGCTACCTTCTGATATTAAATGCGCACTGCCCACTGATGATCCCCCAGACCATGTTTGTACACCACAACCTACTGTATCCAAACAGCGGTGGCACTGTTGTGCCAAAAGGCACAGGAGTAAAACAATCTGGCAAGCCTACAATATGCCGAAATCCTTTCTCCTACAAATTCTCCTTATGCTGCTCCTGCTCTCAAGAAATGTTCACCCCAACCCAGGACCACCTGGGCAGCCAGCAGAGGCACCATGAAGGAGGGCAGGGACACTCACCCTGGCATCTATCAACGCCTGCTGCATCCTCAACAAGCTTCATTCCCTCAAAACATGGATCCTACAGCACAACCCTGATGTCCTCTCAGTTGTTGAAATGTGGCTAAACCCTAAAATCCCTGACACCTCTGTTTCAATCTCTGGCTACTGCATATTCAGGCAAGACAGGATTGCTAAGCGGGGCAGGGGCTGTGCCATCTAACTTGGGGTCACATCATCCCATCCCCTAGCCTGGGCAACTCCTCTCAGGTACTCGTCATCAAAATCCTCCTTGGTGCACGTAACAAGGAACTTACTGCCGTCTCAGTTTACCTGCCCCAAAGAGACCAGGCCTCTGGCTTCCATAGCATCGTGGAATATCTAAGGGTCCAGCATCATAACTCCGAAAGAAAAAATTATTCACCTTAGTAATGTTGTTTCTTCTAACGGAGTCTTGCTATATTATGACAGTAGCAGTTTGATCCAGCTCTAGAACTGCTCCGGAGGTGAAATGGTTAAAACCATTCCAAAATAGAATTTTGGCCATGAGCTCTAAGAAGCAGCTCTATCTGTGTTATTTCAAACCTGAACTGTCAGATCTTTACTGAGCCAAACTCACTAAGGTCTGTGTGGAAGCTATAACCTACACTAGCCAAATGGCTACCTAAATAATAACAACCATTGCTGGTCCCAACACCCAAGACTCAAGTCAGGGGACCAGAAATACTAACACAATTCTAATAATATGAGAATAAAACATAAGTATAACAACACACACACAAAGCCCCAAAAGGGGAAAAAAAATGCTAACAGGGCATAAAAAGGTGCCCACACCAAGTTGCCCGCACCCCCACCCAAGTAGAGGTTCTGAGAGGGGCAGGTTGGGGGGAGGTCATAATATAGCAAGACTCCATTAGAAGAAACAACATTACTAAGGTGAGTAATTTTTCTTCAAACAACATAAGTCTTGCTATATTATAACTAATAACAGAATACACAGCAGTACCTCAATGGAGGAGGCAGAACCTACTTAGGGAATAGGCTCTGAAGAACAGCTGTGCCAACCGAGATCTCTCCTGGCCTGGACATCCAGGGAGTAATGCTTGGTAAAAGTGTGTACCGTTTTCAAGTAGCAGCCTGGCAAATCTCTAATATAGGGATGTCTCTGGCAGCAGCTAGGCATAGCTGTACCCCTGGTAGAATGAGCCCTCAAACCCGGGGCTCTGCCCAGTTCTGATAACAAAATTGGATACAAGAGACAATCCACCTGGCAATTGATCTCTTAGTGGCAGGTTGCCTTTCCCAACTTCACCATAGGTAAGGAAAAGTTGGAGGATTGAACCTGTGACCTTTGTGCAGCTCTATATAGTAACGAAGAGCTCTCTTAACATCCAGGCTGTGCAACCTCCTCTCACCAGAAGAGGTGATCAGTGAAAAATACTGGAAGGAGACAGATTAAGATGGAAATCTGAAACCACCTTATGCAAAAACTTCCTATTAGTCCTAAGGACTACCTTATCCCTATGGAAAGAAATAAGTCAGTTTCCACTGACAAGGCTTGCAACTCACTTATCGTCTGGCAGAAGTGATAGCCACTAGAAAAACAGTTTTCCAAGTTAGGTACTTAAGCTCTGCAGAAGACAGAGGTTCAAAGGAGTTGCATTAACTGGGCAATGCAAACATTAAGGTCCCAAGCAGGGCGGTTCCCGAAAGGTGGATTAGTATGGAGTAATCCCTAAAAACTTGGAAAACACAGGATGAGAGGAAAGAGGATGACTTTCCTGCTGACACAAAAGCAGATACAGCTGCCAAATGAACTCTCAGGGTAGCTGGTCTGAGACCCAAGGAATTAAGATGTACCATGTAATCTAACACAATGGGCAAATCAGCAGATTCTGGGAAATATTTTTCCCAGCACACCAAATGGAAAACCTTTTCCATTTAGAACTATAAGTAGCCCTAGTGGAAGGCTTTCTAGAAGCCTTTAGGATCTCAGAACACCCTGAGAGAGGTGTAAATCAGCAAACTCTAACTCCTCAAGAGCCAGGCCTTGAGGTTGAGGTTGAGGTCGGATAGCAAACCCTTCCCTGGGCACAAGTCAACAGGTTGTGATTCCTGGGGAGGCAAAGGGGAAGATGGATTGTCAGTGACAGAAGGAGTGGGTACCAGGGCTGCCTGGCCCAATCCGGGGCAATCAGAATCACCCTGCAAGGCTGAGATCTGATTTTGACTAGTACTTTGAATAGGAGAGGGAAGGGGAAAAGCATAGAAATTTCCCTCCCAATCCAGAAGAAGGGCATCCAGGGAACTGAGCCCAGCACTGGAGGCCTGCAACAGAACAGAGGAAGTTTGTGATTGTCTGGGGCTGCAAAAGATCTATCTGAGGGTGCCCCATCTGGCAAGACTATCCCCAGCACTTGAGGATCCAGGGACCATTCGTTATGGCCCTGGAAATCCTACTGAGAGCATCCGCTAGGACATTGTCCTTCCTGGAAGATGAACTGCTATGAGGGAAGTGTTCAGAATAGGCCAGAGACCACAACTTCACTGCCTCGGTGCACAAGGCCGAGACAGTGCCCCCGTTTGTTGATGTACCACATTGTTGTGGTGTTGTCTATTCTGACTTGTATCACCTTTGTGTGGACAGATGCAGAAAATGCTTGAAGAGCTAAAAGACAGCTCTGAGTTCCAACAAATTGATGAGGAGCAGAGAGATTCCTGGGGGGACCACACTCCCTGAGTGGAAAGGTCGCCCATGTGGGCTCCCCAACCCAGAAGGGAAGCATCTGTAGTGAGAGTCAAGTCGTGAGTAGGGGGAATGAAGGGGACTCCCAATCTTAAATTGCTCTGATCCTGCCACCACTGGAGGGCTAGGATCAAGGTTCGAGTCACTGGGACCAACTTGGAAAGGGGGTCTCTTCTCTGAAACCAATAGGTTCTCAAGTGAAACTGAATGTCTCTCATCTGAAATCTTGCTCCCTGCACAACAGCTGTGGATGCAGCCATGTGCCCCAGGAGCTGCAGAAAGTGTCTTGCTGGTCGAGAGACCTGCAGAGTGAAGGAGGAGACCAGAGCCACTAAATTCCTTACCCTTTCTAAGGAAGAAAGGCTCTGGCTAGCTTTGTGTCCAATTCTGCCCCTATAAAGGTGAGTACCTGGACTGGTTCCAGAACCCGACTTTAGCAGTTGAGAAAGCCCAGGAAGGTGAGAAGCTGCTGGGTGACCTGCAGGTGAGATTTTACCTGTTCTGGGGACTGGCCTACAATGAGCCAGTCGTCTAGATAAGGAAAAACAGCAATCCTTTGCCTCCTTAAGTGAGCCACTGCTAGACACTGTGAATACCCTTTGGGCAGGTAAGGCCGAAGGGCATTGCTCTGAACTAGTAATGACCTCAGGGCAGTTGAATCTGAGTACTTTCGATGGGAGCTTCTGATTAGGACATGGAAATAGGCATCCTTGAGGTCCAGGGAGGCTAGCCAGTCCCTGGCCTTAGGAGAAGTAAAATCATTGCCAAGTTACCATTTTGAACTGTGGTTTCAAAGATGCTTGTTCAGATATCTGAGATCTAATATGGGTGCCCATTCTCCTGTCTTTTTGGGGTAAGGAAGTATCTGGAATACAGACCCCTGCCCTGGTGCAGGAGGAACCACTATACTGCTCTGAGGCTAACAGGGATGAGACCTCTGCTTCCAGAAGCAAGGGTCTCTGAAGCACTTGCAGGTAGAAAAGTCTGCTTCTCAACGGAAACTTTTGAAGCTGAGGAACCAGACCCTGGCCTACTACTTCGGAACCCACTTGTCTGAGGTTAAGAAGCCCAATTCTGGCTGCAGTAAGCCAGCCTGCCCCTACCGGTACAGGAGAATCGGCCCTGGGCATCCCATCAGGGTGCCTGCTTAGCAGGAGCTTTAGGCTGGGGGGTGGGAGCAGGTCTGCCCACCCCTCGTCTGCCTCTGCCTCTGAAGAAGCCCCTCTGAGCATAGGCAGAGGAGGTCTGAGTCTGGTAAAAAGGCCTGTGAAAAGGCCTACCCCTACCCCTGGGGGCATGCCTTTGAGGAGTGGCTTGCCGCTCCTTAGCCTGGGCACTCTTGTAAGTAGTCCTATATTCATCCATCTTTTTCATGTAGTTCTCTGTCTGCTCCCCAAACAGAGAATTCCCACCACAGGAAAATCCATAGCCTTAGTCTGGGTATCCTGTGACAGACTAGTACACCTGAGCCAGGCCAACCTACGCAAAGCTACAGATGTGGCCATGACCCTAGAGGAAACATAATTAACATCCACAGCAGCATGAAACTGAACTCTAGAAGCCTCAATGCCATCAGCAGCCACCTGTTCTAGTTCACTAGCCAGCTGGCCATGGACTTGTTTGGCTAACTGCATCACAGTATCCCATCTAGATTTCTGATACCTAGCTACATAAACCATATAATTTGCTTGCCTGAGTCCCAGATAGGCTGCCATATACTGTTTTTTTGCCATGGCATCAATCTTCCTGGAATCCTTGTCAGGAGGATGTGAAGCCAGGGGAATATTAGCTTTATAACAGGCAGCAGCCTGAACTACCCCAACATGACTGCATTGCTGAGAAAGGAATTCTGTATCAGGACCTGACAATGTGTACCTTCTGTCCATCTTTTTATCTACAGGAGGCACAGAATTAGGAGTTTTAAAATTTTTATTGTTTGCTTCCTAAAGACTTATGTAAAAGAATAGACAATCTCCTAGACTCTGGAATATCCATCATTTCTACAAAATCAGGCTCCTCTTGCTCATCCACAGCTTCTTCTAAGGGAAGCTGGAGGTTTCAACAACTTTTTGTAAAACATGAAATGAGATGGGGACTCAGACAGCATAGGGGAGATTCTAAAAGGTCTGTCTGGGAGATGTCCGGTTCAATAGGCACACCAGACCTTCCAGCCACATTCATACTGTTCATAATCATCCTCCCCTCCTCTGGTTCATAAAATTCCTCAATATCATATTCCTGAACCACTGGGACCGGACGAACCGACCTTTTGCCAGATAGTGGCAGTTCGGACGGACCCTGAGACAGTGACTGGACAATTTGTATGGCTTTTGCTATCTCTGCAGCAGTTGGAGAAGGGGTTTTGGACTTCAGACCTGCTGATTTTCTTGTTTTCTTTACTGGAATTGGTTCCTCAGAACCAGCTTTTCTTTTGGCCGAGGAAGTCTCGCCCTGGTCAGAGGGCACTCCCTCCGGTTCGGTTGGCACCGAACCAGGCTGGCCATCCGGGTCAGTGGACTTTTTGGCCTCTCGTTCCCGGAGCCTGCCCAATCTTTTTTCCAGGGTGGCTGCAGGGAAATTCTTACATATCTGGCAGTCTGACTGGAGGTGGTCAAACCCCAAACAATAAACACATGTGGTGTGTGGGTCAGCCTTGGCAAAGACTTCCCACAAACATCACAGTGTTGAAACAAGTGGGCGGTTTTTCTTTTGGGTTTCTCAGACATAATGCCAGCCTAACCAGAAAACTTGCCCTTTCTTGGCAGTACCAGGCAGACACCTTATCGGTTCCTAACCATGTCACGGGTATTGGAAAAAAGCGTAATAAATCCGTTTTTAGAACTGATAAGAACCGGGAACGCACTCTAAAATATTAAATTTTAGTTTTAAATGAGTTTTAAACCCAACTGATCGGTTCAAAACCGAACCGATAACTTACAAGTTCACACAGACAAAACCTTCAATTTACTTACAGTTACCACAGATAGAGCTTGAACGAGCGGTTTTGCGGTTAAAATAAAACTATTCGGTTGAATCCAACCGAGAAAACACCCACAAACGAGAAATGAGCCGAGCAGTAGGAGAAATCTCCAGGCGACTGTTCAATGAGGCGAGTAAAGAATCTGACAGTTCAGGTTTGAAATAACACAGATAGAGCTGCTTCTTAGGCTGCGTGGCCAAAATTCTATTTTGGAATGGTTTTAACCATTTCACCTCCGGAGCAGTTCTAGAGCTGGATCAAACTGCTACTGTCATAATATAGGAAGACTTCATGTTGTTTGAACCATAATTATGGGTGATTTTAACATTAACTGGCTCTCCCCTAAGGCTTCTACCTATAAGGATGCAGTCACGGTGCAGCACCTCACTCAGCTTGTCAATGCCCCCACCAGGTGTAACTACAGGACAGGTTCCCTTACGCTTCTTGACTGGATTCTGTCTAACCACCGTATTTCCAATGTTTCTGTACTTCCAGATACAATAAGGGACTACTTGCCTGTCATCTGCTCCTGGTCTAACAAATTCCACAAGCCCCCTCCCAAGCTAATCTATGCAAGGTTTATTAAACAGGAGCCACTTCAGTTGCTAAAATCCCATCTAACCAGACTGAAATGGGCAGTGCTTGACACCCTCAGTGACACTAACAAAGCCTTGGACCTAGTTATCAAACGTTTCAACGAAGCTTGTGACATCTATGCACCGGTGAAAAAGATGAAGGTCGAAGGACGGACAAACCCTTGAGTTACTACTGACCTTTTAACTCAAGCACAGAGACCACCTCTGGCATTGTGCTCGTTCAGCTCCGATGCAAGTAACTACAAAAATACAAAGCAGTCAGAAATGATTGCACTCGAAATATATGAAATGCTAAGCGCATCAATTACAAAGTGGCTCTGACCAACTCTTGGGGCCAGGGGAAAAACTTCTGGAACAACCTGAAAGAACTCACAGGCAAGGATCCTAAAGCACCACCCACTATGCTCAACCTTCATAGTATTCCTACGCTCAACCTAGGTACCATCACCAGCACTTTTAATAATGCATTTACAAACCTGGACAGTGTCCTTCCTCCTAATTTCTTTCAACTACCTCCCCTCCAGCACCTCCCACGTGACCCCCCTACATGATCATATAACTCCACAGTTTTCCTTTAGAGGTTCCACCACAAGTAGCTAGAAACTATATTCAAAAGGCCATCCGCAAACAAGGGTACAGTGGTAACTCCCTTGACCTTAAACTGCTAGCACAAGTTCTCTATGAAATCCTTGAACCACTGACAAAGATCTTCAATCTCTCACTCAGATTGGGCCAATTCCCCTCTCTCTGGAAGAAAGCCACTGTCACACCGGTTCACAAAAGTGGCGATAGGACGCTCTACACCAACTTCAGACCTATCTCACTCCTCCCTGTTATCTAAGGCTCTGGAGCATATCGTTTCGGATCAACTAGTTGAATTCCTGGATAAGTACGAAGTCCAGTGCTCAGAACAACATGGCTTCAGTAAAGGGCACAGCACCATCACTGCACTACTAGAATTTACAACTTTCATCCCACACGCTCGACAAAGGGTAACTGGGGGAGAGCCAACAGTGTTATAGACCTGACTAAGGCTTTCAACACTGTTAATCACCCTCTACTACTCAGGCAACTGTCTTCCATTGGTATCTCCAGTGACGCCCTTCCATGGTTTACCAGCTACCTTGATAATCGGGTACAACGTGTGAGGATAGCAGGCATCTCATCGGATGAAAAGCCAGTCCTCTCCAGAGTCCCCCAGGGATCTATTCTGGGCCCTCTACTCTTGTCCCTCTTCATCAACAGTCTCCCTAGTGTCTGCCACCAAAAAATATTACTATATGCGGACGATGCAGTCCTGTTTTCCAGCCACCACGACATAACAGTCCTCGAATCCCAGCTACAGCTCCATTTCAAGAGCGTTGAAGACTGGCTCAACTCTTAAACTTGTCCTGAACCACAGCAAGACCAAAGCCATGTCCTTCTGTAACCCACGGAGCAGGCACAATTCTCTGTCCCTCACCATCAAGAACCACGCTGGGAACCCACTCGAACATGTCAAGGAGTTCAAGTGCCTTGGTATCACGCTAGATAGTACCCTCTTCTACACTCGGCATATTGACACTGTTGCCAAGGCCACCAATATACGGATTGGTCTGTTACACAAACATAAGCACTGAATGTCTGCGGATGCCCTTAAACTAGCCATCTACAGCTCTGTCACATCCATCATTGACTACGGTCTTGTCATCTGTGGCTCTGCCTCAACAACTGCCCTCCGCAAGATTTCAGTTTCACTCAACAAAGCTTGCAGACTATCAACGGGTGTGGCCCAACAAACACACACCTGCGACCTCTATGCACAAACCGACTGGCTACCCCTACTCAGCAGAATACAGTACCAGACCTGCTTACTTACCAAAGAGGTTCTCCTTGGACTCATGCCCCCTGGTGTTAGCACACTCTTTACTGCCTTCAGTGGCACTCAGCATACGCGCGGTGCCCAATCTCTAACCTTTCAGGTTCCCAGATATCATACCTCCATGGGTCAGCGGTCCTTTACCCATAGAGCTCCTCTATGGTTCAATTCCCTCAATAAAGAAGCACTTTCCTCTGCTACTCTTGGACCCTTTAAAAGGGATCTCAGACTTTACCTCACCTCTTCCACTCAATGTGACTGTTTCTCCGAATAGAGTTTGCTCTAAACACCACCCAGCTTGCTCTTATCCCGCCCTTTCTCTAGTTACATTCTCTCTGGTACCTGCCCTTCTTCGTGACCCCTTTCCTGCTCCCCTTCTTCACTGGTACAAGACATCTTCCCCCTCCCACCCACTGACAGTGGCCCATTAGCCTGCCTACTTCCCCCCCCCCCCCCAAACCCCATCTCACGCATAAATTCTTATTTGCTTTATAAGCGGTCTATTTCTTACTGTTACCTCAGCCAGCTGCCTACTCAAGTTGGTCGCTATATGCATATTACCTCAAAGTGTGCTGTAACTGTATAATTTTGGTATATTGTGCATTCTTTGACAACCTTTGTATGTTGCCCCTCATCCTGAAGTGGAACCTTTGTAAACAAGCAGTTTCTGCTCAAAGGTATTTGTAATCCTAGAATTTAATAAATAAAAAAATAAATAAAACTGCTGTGCGATTCTTGGCACATTCAGCTTGAAAGATCCTGCTAGTTGCAGAATACTTTTTACCCTGTCCAATGGTAAGAAAGCTCTGCCCTCCCTGGTATTTAGTTCTGCTCCTATGAGCTGCAGAACTTGTGTGGGAAGAACTGATTTCTTTAAATTTAACAGAATCCCCAAGGATTCCAGAAATTGCTGGGTGAGCTACAAGTGTCCCTTTAGCTGCTGTGGTGACATTCCCACCACTAGCCAATCATCCAGATAAGGAAACACTGACACTGTGCCTTTGCAAGTGTGCCACAACTACTGCCAGACACTTTGTGAACACCCGTGGAGCTGGGACCGAATGGCAGGGCTGAGAACTAACAGTGACCCGATGGGAGTCTGAACCCGAGATACTTTCAGTGAGACTCCCTTATGGGGATGTGGAAGTAAGCATCTTTTAGGTCCAGAGATGCCAACCAGTCTCCTTTGTGGAGTGCTGGCAGAATCAGAGATAGTGTCACCATTTTGAATTTTGGTTTTGATAGCTGTATTTTTTATTTATTTTGATCTTGGAGTAACACCTTTGAGCACAAGCACTCGTTTACAAAGATTCCACGTCAGTGGTGGGAAGGTACACAGGAATATTACTGTAAACTGAAATGACAAAAATCAGTATAACTAAAACTACACATTGAAAAAAAAAAAAAAAAAAAAATACAGGTTACTCACCTGTAACAGGAGTTCTAGGAATGGTATATGTTGTTCATCTACACTTATTGGCAGGTTCCTTGCCGCTTTAAATCTTGCCGGAAGGTCTTCAAGCTGGCTCCTCCCACCCACCCGGGTGGTAAAACTCTCGGCTCCGCCCCATGACGCCAGATCTAGCCCGCTGGAAGCCAGGTTGTGCGTCGAAACCAGGGAGGTCGGGTGGGTCGTGTGGATGAACAACATATACCATTCCTAGAACTCCTGTTACAGGTGAGTAACCTGTATTTCTAGGGACATGGATATGTTGTTCAATCCACACTTATTGGCAGACTCCTAGCAGTTCTCCGGGAGGAAGGAGGCAAGGCGCACACCCCCGATACTTACTTGGGAAAAAGAGACTGGAGAACAGAGGCCCCAAAACCAGCATCCCGGCGTGACTCAAGGTCGATGTGGTAGTGGGTAATAAACGTATGTGCCGACTTCCAGGTAGCAGCCCTGCAGATATCCTGGATAGGGACATCCCTGGAAGCAGCTACCGATGCAGCGGTATGGCAGGTAGAATGAGCTCTTATCCCTCTGGGAGGCTCCATACCCACCAACCTACAGCAGAGCTCTATGCAGGAGGTGACCCACCTGCTTATCGTCCGCTTGGCTGCAGGTCTGCCAGGAGCAGCTTCAGCGTAGATGACAAACAGCTGGCGAACCTCTCCCCGAACTGCACCCATCCGCTCCTTATAATAAGCGAGCGCTCGTCTAGGGTCCAAAGTATGGAGCCTATATTCGGCCTCCGAGGTGTGATTGGGGTAGAACACCGGCAGAGTCAACACCTGGTTAAGGTGAAACTCCGACACCACCTTCGGAAGGAATTTCGGGTGGGGGCGCAGGATAACCTTGTCCCTGTGGAAGACCAGATAAGGAGACTCGATGAAAAGTGCCTGAAGCTCTCCCATCCTTCTGGCTGACGTGATAGCCACCAAGAAGGCGGTCTTCCACGACAGGTGGGAAATACTGCACCTGTGCATCGGTTCGAATGGCTTGCCCATGAGCTTGGCCAATACCAGCAGTAGATCCCACGGAGGTGGAGGTTCTCGCACTGGAGGGGAAATGTGGTCAAGGCCTTTGAAAAAGCGCCCGACCACCTTCTCCTGCGCCACCGACTGCTGCCTGGCCTGCGCCCGGTAAGCAGAGATGGCTGCCAGGTGCACCTTAAGGGTCGCTGACCGAAGCCCTTGCTGAGAAAGGGACCACAGGTAGTCCAGAATGCTGGCCAAGGGACAGGCGGAAGGGTCCAAGCCCTTCCCCTGACACCAAATGGAGAATCTCTTCCATTTGAAGGCGTAGCATTTCCTGGTCGACTCCTTACGGGATGCCTCAACGACGCTGAGGACCTCGTCGGAAAGACCCAAGGCCTGGAACTCTAGCCACTCAGGAACCAGACTGTCAGGTGCAGGGATTGAAGGTCCGGATGGAATACCTTCCGCTGGTTGACTGAGATCAGGTCCGGGCAGGCTGGAAGCCGCCTCGGGAGCCTGGAGCTGAGGCTGAGGAGATCTGGATACCAGAACTGGCGGGGCCAGTCTGGGACTACCAGAATCACCTGCGCCTTGTCCCTCCTCGCCTTGAGAAGCACCTTGTGGATCAAGGGAAATGGGGAAAAGGCATAGAAGAGGCCTGGGGTCCACAGCCTCGAGAAGGCATCCCCCTGCAGTGAGCCCTGCTGAGGCGGGCATGGAACAGACTCAACCGCATTCTCCTGAGGCAAACAGGTCCGCCTAGGCGTGCCCCAGTGGGAGAACAGGTCTTGTACTACCTCCGGCAGGAGAGACCACTCATGAGACGCAGCCCCTATCCGGCTTAGGGCATCGGCCAGGGTGTTGGAGGCTCCTGCCACGTGAATGGCTAGGAGATCCGCCTCCAGGCTGCGTACGAGGGACCATATGCGGAGAGCTTCCTTGCATAACAGCATGGAACACGTCCCGCCCTGGCGGTTCAGACAGTACATGGTCGTGGCATTGTCCGTCTGGACCTGAACCACTTGACCCCGTAGAAACGGAGCGAAGGCAGTGAGAGCTAGACGGACCGCTCGGAGCTCCAGCAGGTTGATATGGCATCAGGACTCCCGAGGGGACCAGAGGCCGTGCGCTCGGTGTTCCCCCAGATGGGCACCCAAACCCATCAGAGATGCATCGGTCGATAGAGAGACTGTCGGCTCAGGGCGGACGAACAGGATGCCCTCCTGAAGATTTGCCGGAACGATCCACCACTGGAGAGCGTTCCACATCTCCTGGGTCACTGTCATGGGCTGGTCCAACGGATCGCAGCGTTGTGACCACTGGCTGGCCAGTCCCCACTGAAGGGGTGCATGTACCAGCAGACCCCACGGACCACGCTGGTGCAGGCCGCCATAAACCCAAGGGCGCAGTAAGTCCCGGGCAGGGCCAGTTGCCCAACCAAGAAATGATTGGGCAAAGGAGGAAACAACCTCGGCCCTGTCCGCGGGAGCCGTGCTCTGGCTCGTAGACAGTCGAGCTCTGCCCCGATGAATTGTATCACCTGCTTTGGCACGAGCTCCGACTTGGCCTTGTTGATGAGGAGGCCAACCTGAGAGCAAACCTGGAGGGCCAGATCTCTGGACCGCTCTGCCTCCGCTCTGGAGGGGGCTGCAATCAGTCAGTCGTCCAGGTATGAGTACACCCGGACCCTTCGGCGCCACAGGAACGCTGTCACAACTGCCATGCATTTGGTGAAGACCCTGGGAGCTAGGGAGAAGTCGAAGGGCATGGCCCGGAACTCGTAAAGGGATCCCTCCGCCCTGAAGCGGAGGAATCTCTGATGGGACGGATGGATTGGGACGTGAAAGAATGCATCCTGGAGGTCCAGGGAACAGAACCACATGCCTCATTCCAAGGATGGGATTATCTGAGCCAGAGTGACCATCCTGAAGGTCCGAGACCTTAGGAACTTGTTCAGATCATGCAGGTCGAGAATGGGGTGCCAGCCCCCCGGTCCGTTTTGGGACCAGGAAGTACCTGGACACAAACCCCGGGTCTGGAGGAGGATCCGCCACCTTGCTGATCACCTCTTTTCAAGGAGCAGGGCAATCTCGGCTCGGCGGGCCGACATAGCGAGGCTACCCGGACCCTGTGGCCCCCGAGGGGCAAGCGGCTCGAAGGGTGGAGCCTGCTCAAACTCCAGAGGCAGGCCTTTCTACCACCTCCAACACCCAGCAGTCCGTGGTGATAGCGGACCAGGCGGAAAGGAAGTGGCGGGCCGTCCCCAGGGGAACAGGGAAGTAGCGAGGCTGGGGCGGCACCCTCAACCAGTCACTGGGCAGGCTTGGAGGAGGAACGGCCGAGGGACCTCCTGGGCCTTTACCTCCTTGCTTCCTGTTGGAGGAAGCAGCGACTTGGTTTGGGGATGGCGAGAGCCTGCTGGCCCTGTTGCTGGTGCTGCTGGGCGGTCGAGATACAGGGGCGAAGGGCGAAAAGACTTCTGCTGCTGACGGCCTTTGTCCCTCTGGGCGGAGGTGACAGAGTCCAGAGAGGCATTGGACTTCTCGATCCGCTGGAGGTGTCCCTCCACTCCAGGGCCAAAGAGGTCAGTCCCCAAGAAGGGGACATTCGTCAACTTGTGCTGGGTATCCGCCGTGAAGGTGGATATCCTCAGCCACGCCCTGCGGCGCATGGCCACCGCGGCCGCTACTGACTTGGCACAGGAATCACCTATGTCCAGAGCAGTCTGAAGCTGCTGCTTCGCCACCGCCCTACCTGGTCCCGCACCTGGCGGACCATGGTCTGCAGGTCAGTCGGGAGATGAGGGACAACCTCATCCAGGGAGCCCAAGAGGGCGTGGGAGAAGTGTGCCATCAGCACGGCCGAGCTGGCCTGTCGGAGGCCAAGGGAGGACGCAGCGTACACCTTGCGCCCGGCAAAGTCCAGCTTTTTGGACTCTTTGTCGGGGGGGCTTATCCACATCCCGAGCGTTACCAGAACGCCGGAAAACGCTGTCGGTGACTAACTCCTCGGCAGAGGGGTGCTCCTAGAAACAGGGCAAAGAACCGGTAGGGACCACATACTTCCTGGCCATCCTGGCCAAGGGCGCAGGAGAGGAAGCAGGCCGCTGCCAAAGCTCCAAGGCTCGGCCGACAATGGCCTCAGCCACCAGAAAGGCCTCCGTGGAGGAATCCCCTCTGTCCAGTATCTCCGTCAGGGGATACTTGGCCCGTTTGGACACAGGCTCGAGCTGCATCCCGGTGGACTCCGAGATGAGTCGAAGCAGACCCAAGAAGGACGATGGGCTATCGTCCAATGACTGACCCCCGGAGGACTCCAGGTCGACCTGCCTGGAGAACAGAGAGGAGTCGTCGGATTCTGAAGAGTCTGCGAACAGGTGCCTCGACCCTGAGCCACCTCCACCTGCAAGGGCGGTCAAGTGGGTGACCGACAACATGGGAGCAGGCCGTAACCGACCGAGAATCCTTGGTGGTGCCCCAGACTTCAGTTGTGGAGGCGGAGGTTCCACCACAATCGGTAGAGCAGCTGGTTTGGCGAGCAACCGGCCCTGGGCGAGCAACTTGACTGGCGCAGTGGTTGCTCGGTTGTTCAGGCGACAGCCACTTGATGGCAGGGTCGGCTAGGCGGACAGACAGCAACTGCTGCCACAAGCTCCTAGTAGCGCGGCGTAATTTCACGCCAAAGCCTCCCCTCACGAGGCAGGTGTCGCCCGCTTACTTGACATCGAGACCGAGAATGCCGATGTCGGGAGGAGCTAGACCGAGAAGGGCAGAGACCGAGACCTCGTAGAGGACCGAGGGTGGGCATGCAAAGGGGCCGGGGACACCCGCTCTTCCCTCGGCTCGGGCACTTTAACCGGGGACTGCGGCCCGGAAGGCACAGGCAGATCCTCGGCATCCACCGGGGGGACCGGTGAAGGAGGGTTGTCGGCTTCTCCAGTCGACAGCCCATCTAACGGATCGAGAAAAATCTCGACTTCGTCGACGGGAGTCTCGGCAGGCTGGCCTGACGGGGGCACCGTGAAGCCAGCGGCCTCAGCTGCAACCTCAACGAAGTCTGTCCGGGAGGGGACCTCTCCTGCTCCCACGAGCGCCCGGACGGTGGGACTACTGCCTGACTCCTTCTTCTTGGGCGAGAAGAATGTCGATGACCCTCTCCCTTCGTGGAAGCGACTGACAAAGCTCCTTGAGCGAAGCGAATCTGAGGAACTCCGGGAGGCCGGGATAAATGCGTGGCGAGGAGGGAGGAAGATGCGGCCTGGGCCACCTCCTCCTCCTCCTCGAGGCGATCATCTGCTCGAGCTGCTCAGCCGAGTCAGCCGCCCTTGGACACCGTAGCGAGCCTCTTTTGATTTTGCTCGGTAAAATGTTTCTCGGGGTGCCCAAGCTTCAATCAGGCAGCGCATCGTCTCAGAAGCGCTGGTCGAGAAAGAGCGGCACAACTCGCAGGCCCGCGGGTCGGATCTAGGCCTAGGCAGTATGACATGTGGAGTGCGGATCCGTCCTGGACATTTTCTGCCCGCAAGGGCACCTCCGAAAGCCAGGAAGAGATTTGTCCATCGCAACCGCGAGGGAAGATGAAGACCGAAGTTTAGAAAACTTCAAAACCAATTTCGGACGAACCGAAAGAGTTAGGATCCAGTCTAAAACGCAGAGCGCTAAGGAGGGAACCTGAGCTTCCAAGCGGTAAGGAAGATCTGGCGTCATGGGGCAGAGCCGAGAGTTTTACCACCCAGGTGGGTGGGAGGAGCCAGCTCGAAGACCTTCCGGCAAGATTTAAAGCGGCAAGGAACCTGCCAATGAGTGTGGATTGAACAACATATCCATGTCCCTAGAACAATCTAGTTATGATAACAGTAGCAGAAATGATATAAGAAAACAGTACCTGGAATTGATAACAGTGTTGGATTCTCAAGTAATAAGTATATAATAAATAGTAGGTTAGAGAGGGGAGATAGGACAGGGAAGTGTATAAGAGGGAGAGATAAGGGAAGGTGCAGACCGTGTAAAGACAAGTGTACATAGTTTAAGGGTGGGTTGGGAGGAAAGGGAAAAGTGGGGTTACTATCAAAAGGAAGGGGAGGTAGGGAGAGTGGGTGTAAGGAGAACCAAGGACAGGATGAGGCGTCAAGGTCACAAAGTATTAGGCAGACCCTAGGGGTGCAAGGGGCAGATATCATGTGAAGCAGTCACAAGAACTGTTAGCCATGAGGGTCAGTTTTAGCTTGGTCTTGAAGGCACTAGGCACCCACCCTTAGGTCTAAGATAGGCCACAACTCACCATTTTTCTTTGGTGTAAGAAAATATCTCGAGTACAGCCCTTTCCCCCTGTGCTGTGGAGGCACTGGTTTCACTGCCCTTAACAGCAGCAAGTTTTGAACCTCCTTTTCCAACAACTTATTCTCCATGATGGAAGCTGGTTTGAAGACTCTTGTTCTTAAGGAGGGGAAGGACTTGAAGTTTAGGGACCGTCCCTGACCCACTATCTCCAAGACCCACCTGTCTGTGGTGATATTTTTCCAGGCTTGGAAATAGTGGGTCAGCCTGCCCCCTACTGGAAGAGGGAAGGCGGTCTGAGAGAACAAGTCAGGGATCCTGCTTGGCTTGGGGCTGAGAGCGGGGTCCACACCTGGCACCCCTCCTGCCCCTGCCTCTAAAATACCCTTGTTGGGGGTACTGAGGTACCTGGAGTATAGCCATGGCCTGATAAAAAGGCCTGGAATGAGGCGGTCTGCCCCAGTCTCCCCTATTATAAGGCTTTGAGGAGGGAGAGGCCATTTTTTTGGCCGAATTACTTCTGTAAGCGGCCTTATATTCATCTACCTTTTTCATGTACGTCTCTGTATGGGTCCCGAAAAGGGAGTTACCCTCCACTGGGAAATCCAAAGCCTTATTCTGGGTGTCTTGTGTGAGGTTTGTGGCTCTTAACCAAGCAAACCTCCTCTGGGCTATAGCACTGGCCATCCACCTGGCAGCAGTGTCATTTGAGTCTGCTGCCATTTGAAATTGATGTTTGGCAGCTTCCATGCCAAACCTAGCTGTCTCAGCTAAATCTGCTGACAGACTGGCTGGGGCTTTGTCAACCACAGCCAACACAGACTGCTAAAGAGATTTCTGATACTGGGCAGAATAGGCTTGAAAGTGAGCCTGCCTGATTGCTAATGAAGCTGATAAATAGCCCTTTTTGGCCATGCTGTCAATTTTGCGTGAGTCCTTCTCTGGGGGGTGAGAGCCCAGAGGAACTTTTGCCTAATCGTAGGCTGCAGCTTGCACCACCCCCTGGTGGTCAGGGTGTGAATAAAAAAGTTCAGCCCCCTCTCTGTCAAGCTGATATTTTTTATCCAGCTTTTTGTCTAAAGGCGGTCGAAGTCTGCAGAAAGGAACGCCACCGCTCAGATTGTCCGTGCAGAGCCACCATTCCAGAGAACGATTAATTGCTCAAGAGACCTGGATCTGGAGATCCAGATCATCCACCAACTGGTCCCACTGTACCTCGAGGTGCCACTGAAGTGCCCTCATGTGGAGCCTGGCTAAGGGAACTGTGGCGATGGCTGCCACCATATGACCCAGCAGCTGCAGGACCACTCGCACAGGGGAGATGGGGTTTCTTTGGAGGCTTCTGGCTAATCCCTGAAGGCGTTCTGCTCTGTCCGGGGGCAGAAAAGTCCTCCTCTGTTTGGTGTCCAGGATGGCTCCGATGAACTGCAGCCGCTGCGTCAGCCAGGGGTGCGACTTTGGCCAGCTGACTGTGATGCCCAGGGACGAAAACAGAGCCCACGTTTCTGTTAGGGAGATTAGAAGCTCCTCCTCCAACTGAGCGGAGAGGAGCCAATCGTCCAGGTAGGGGTAGACCAAGAGGCCTCTCCTGCAGAGGGCCGCTGCTACCACCGCTTGGCTCTTAGTGAATATCCTGGGTGCTCACTGGAGGCTGAAGGGCAGAACCCTGAATTGGTAATGCTCGTCTCTGAAGCAAAACCGCAGAAAACGTCTGTGGGTCTTCAGGACTTTGATATGCAGGTAGGCATCCTGCACATCTAGGGAGCATAGCCAGTCTCTTTGCTGGAGTAAGGGGAAGCGAGAACCCAGGGAGAGCATGCGGAACCTCTGGTACTTCATGGAGAGGTTGAGCTGGCTGAGGTTCAGAAAGGGACGAAGGTCTCCTGTCTTCTTCAGGATGAGGAAGAAGCGAGAATAGAAACCTTTCCCTCTCTGGGCCGGTGGGACCCTTTGAATCGCGCTTTTGTCTAGGAGCTGTTGGATCTCTCCTTCCAAGAGGAGACTGTGATGCAGTGGACAAAGGGATGTTGGGGGGGGGGGGTTTGTCCGGTGGGAAAGAGGAGAATTCTATAGAGTATCCAATCCAAATGGTATCCAGTACCCACTGGTCAGTAGTGATACTGGACCACTGTAGCGAGGAGGAAGGTTTTCAAGGCGTGGGTTCTCATGGCGCGCGTCTTCTGACTGAACTTCTGGCAGTGGCCACAGGATTCAGTCTGGTGTTCCAGGCCTAGGCAGATGAGGCAGGCCGCATGGCTGTCTTTTCGCCGGAATCTGCTTCTCGGAGGCATACTTGGATTTTCGCTGTGGTGGCGAGGACGACGACATAAACGAGGTGTAAGGAAGATTATATTAAATTTAAAAAAGAAAAACTACTTATCTGGTGTTCGAAGCTATTGACAGCAAAGAGGCGTTCGTGGAGCTGAACTACGCGGGTCGATGGCGGGAAAAGAGCTGGAGTGGCGCCAGGGGACCGCCCCCTCAAAACCATGTAGGACATCAGGCGGAGCCAATGTCGGGGGCAGTCCCCTGCCTCAGACTGCTAGCTACAAGTTTTCTGTGGGGTCCTGATGCCTGCCGGCTTCAGTCATTATGGTATTATCTGCTGCAAGAGCTCCACCCTCAACGACAGATCGAGATACAGCTCTTGTAGCAGGTTACTAAGGACGGATTTCCAAGCAATAAGGGTGTATCGCTAACGCAGTCAGGAGGAGGACATGAGAGGAGAGATCCAATAAAGAGACCTCTTAGGACAAAAGTCCCTGGAGGACTGGCAGGCCAAAGCCCACTCCACGCCTCAAGGCGATGTCCAAATTGCAATGTCTAATGAAAGTGTGCACTGAAGTCCAAGCAGCAGCTGCACAAATGGCTGATGTTGCAACACTCTTCAGTGCAGCAAGAGAGGTAGCCACCCCCCCCTCGTCGAATGTCCCTTGACTGATCCCGGATAAGAGTTTGTTGTGCTTCTAGTAACAAAACACAATGCAATTTACCAGCCACTTAGAGTGTTTGTTTTGACACAGATGCGTCTGCCATCCTGTGAGCAAAAGACAGAAACAGTTGATTGGACTGTCGGTGCAGTTTGGTTCTGGCCACGTAAAACCTGAGGATCCTGTGCACATCTAGGGTCTGCTGGAGGGCTTCCCCCCATTAGTATGGTTGGGAAAGTACACCGGAAGGTCAATGTCCTGATTTAAGGTTAAGGCTGAGACCATCTTAGGAAAAAGCTTAGAACTGGTCCTTAAGGACACCCTATCCTTATAAAAAAAAAAATCAAACAAGACTCTTTACACATGTGAGCTTGGAGTTCTGAAATTCTCCTTGCCGAAGTCACAGCAACCAAAAATAACGCCTTGCAGGAAAGAAGGCGTAGCTCGCAATCTGCAGCTGGTTCAAACCAAGGCAGCGTGAGCTGCTCTAGGACAAAAAAAAAGTTCCCAAGGAGGAACGGAGTTCTTTATGGGAGGTCTCAGATGCAGAATACCATGCAAAAAAGCACAAGGCCTCTAGCTGAGCTATTGACCGTTAACCAACCGGTGTATGGTATGCTGAAATGGCACAGAGGTGTACCTTCAGAGAGGAAGAAAAAAATTACTCACCTTAGTAACTGTGTTTCTTCTAATGGAGTTGTGTTGTATTCTGACAGTATGCAGTTGGCCCCAGCACTTGAACTGCTCCAAAGATGAAAGAGTTAACTATGCTAAGAGCATAGAACGTTGAGCTCATACTCGGTTCAAACCTCTGTCTGCTTCACTTTCAAGTATAACCGTCAGATTCTTACAAGCCAAGACTAACCAAGTACACCTATTATGTGGAAATTGTAAAAAAACACTAGCCATAAGGGCAACCAAAAGTTTTGGAATCCCAAAGACTCAAGTCGAGAACCCCAAAACAAAAAACTCAGATAGTGAACTTAACATAACTTTATAAATAAACAATAGAGCCACTATGCACAGCTCCTCCGAAAGGAGAGGGAGCCAATGCACCTCTGGGGTGCAGCATTGTACCTGCCAGTCCACTTCCCAAAAACCAGGTTCTGGGAGGAGGAGGGGAGGTCAGAATACAAGAAGACTCCATTAGAAGAAACGCAATTACTAAGGTGAGTAATTTGCTCTTCAAACAACATGAAGTTTTGCTGTATTCTGACAGTATGCAGACTACCAAGCAGTACCTCCCAGGAGGAGAGTACAGAACCTACTTAGGAAATAGGCGGTGCAGCACTGCTGTACCAAACCTAGCATCACTCCTAGCCTGGATGTCCAAAGAGTAATGCTTGGTAAAAGTATGAACTGTTTTCCAGGTGGCTGCTTTACAGATCTCTAAGAGGTGTATATCTCTGGCTGCAGACAGAAGCAGCTGTACCTCTGGTAGAATGAGCCCTCAGGCCAGAAGGGGGTATTTTGCCTAGCTTGCCATAGTTTGTTTGGTAGCAAGTCTACCTTTCCCCACTTCACCATAAGTGAGGAACAGCTGGGAAGAGCCGGATCTAAAATCCTTAGTACGTTCCAAGTAGTAGCTAAGGGCTCTTTTAACGTCCAGGCTATGCAATCTCCTTTCCCCTGAAGAGGAATGATCAGTGAAAAAGACAGGAAGGGACATGGACTGGTTCAGATCAAAATCTGACACCACTTTGGGTAAAAACCTCCTACTGGTTCGAAGGACCATCTTATCTCTATGGAATGAAATCAAGTCAGGCTCCACTGACAGAGCTTGCAGTTCACTGATACGTCTGGCAGAGGTAACAGCTACCAACAAGACAGCTTTCCAAGTCAAGTACTTAAGGTCTGCAGAGGCCAAAGGCTCAAAGGGTGGTTGCATAAGTTGAGCAACGCAAACATTGAGATCCCAAGCTGGAACACGTTCCTTAAAGGGAGGATTAGTATGAAGTAGCCCCTTCAGAACTTTACAGAACACAGGGCGAGAAGCTAGAGAAGAAGGCTTCCCCACTGATAAAAATGCAGAAACAGCAGATAGATGCACTTTGAGGGTAGCTGGTCTGAGGCCTATGCTACTGAGATGAACCATATAGTCCAGACCTGCAGACAGGTCAGCAGAGTCTGGTGATATCTGTTTACTAGAACACCAAATACCAAACCTTTTCAATTTGGAGCTGTAGGTTTTTCTAGTGGCAGGTTTACGAGAAGCCTTGAGGATGTCCAGAACCCCTTGAAACAGATTCATATTTGCATATTCTAGCTCTTCAAGAACCAAGCTTAGAGATTGAGAGACTGAAGATTGGGATACCAAATTCTCCCCAGAGAGGAACTTAGATTGTGATTTCTGGGGAGAGTCAACGGAAGATGGACCGCCAGAGACAGCAAGAGAGGATACCAAGGCTGCCTGGCCCAGTATGGAGCAATCAGGATTACTTTGCAAGATTGTGACCTTATCTTGACCAGAACTCTGAATAACGGCGGGGGCACACAGAAATTTCCCTGACCAATCCAACAGTAGAGCATCCAGGGGGACTGAGCCCAATACTGGGGGTCTGCAACAAAAGAGAGGAAGCTGGTGACTGGGGCTGCAAAGAGGTTTGTCTGAGGAGTGCCTCCATCTTAGAAATATCCCTTTTAGCACTAGAGGATCCAGGGACCATTCGTGATGGCCCTGAGAAATCCTGCTCAAAGCATCTGCCAAAACACTGTCCTTCCCTGGAAGGTGGACCGCTACCAGGGATGTCTGTAGAGAACAGGCCAGAGACCAGACTTTCATGGCTTCCGTGCACAAGGCCGCCGACCAAGTGCCTCCCTGCTTGTTGATGTACCAAATGGTGGTGGTGGTGTCTGTCCTCACCTGAACCACCTTGTTTTGTACTGAATTTATGAAAGCCTGTAAGGCTAAGTATATTGCCCTGAGTTCTAGAAGGCTGATATGGAGAAGAGACTCCTGAGGAGACCACACTCCTTGTGCTGTGAAGGTTCCCAAGTGAGCTCCCCATCACAAGAGAGAAGCATCTGTGGTCAGAACCACAGAATGAGTCTGAGAGATGAATGGGACTCCTTGTCTGAGGTTGTCCTGATCCAACCACCACTGGAGAGCATGGATCAAGGTCTGAGTCACTGGAATCAGTTTGGTGGGAGGGTCTTTTTTCTGGGACCAAAAAGCCCTCAAGTGAAACTGGATGTCCCTCATCTGAAACCTGGCCCCTGGAACCACTGCAGTGGACAGCTGCCATGTGGCCCAGAAGTGAGAGAAAATGCCTTGCTGGGCTAAAAACCAGGAGACAAAATTAGGAAGCTAGATCTGTAACAGTCCTTACCCTTGACAAGGGAAGAAAGGCCTTTGCCTGGACAGTGTCCAACTCCACCCCTATGAAGTTGAGGAGCTGCACTGGTTCGAGAACGGACTTTGGAAGACTGAGGAGGAATCCCAGGGAAGTGAGCACTTGCTGGATTACTTGTAGATTTGACTTGACTTGGTCTGGAGACTGCCCACAATGAGCCAGTCATCGAGATATGGGAAGATAGAGATGTTTTGCCTCCTTAAAAAGGCTACTACTACTGCTGGGCATTTTGTAAAGACCCTTGGTGCCGATGTTAGCCTGAAAGGCATTGCCCTGAATTGATAATGGCTTGAGGGTAGTTCGAATCCGAGATACGTTCTGTGGGAACACCTGATGGGAATGTGAAAGTAGGCATCTTTGAGGTACATGGAAGTTAACCAATCCTCTGGCCTTAGAGAGGGAAGAATTACTCCCAGAGTCACCATTTTGAACTTTGGCTTTAGTAGATGCTTGTTTAAGTGTCTTAGGTCTAGGATGGGCTGCCACTCCCCTGTCTTTTTTGGGGTAAGGAAGTATGTGGAGTACAGACCCTTGCCCCCGAGGGATGTAGGAACTCTCTCTCTATGGCTCTGAGAGCCAACAGAGAGGAAACCTCTGCCTCTAGAGCAATGGTTTCAGAGATGTTTGCAAGTGGAAAAGACCTGACCCTCAGCTTTGGAAATTTTTTGAAACTGAGGGCCAGTCCCTGGCTTACTACCTCCAGGGCCCACTTGTCTGGGGTAACAGACTTCCAGGCCTGGAAGTAGTAAGCCAGTCTGCCTCCTACAGAGATTGGGGAGTCGACCCGGGCTGACACCTCAGGGTGTCTGCTTGGCAGGAGCCTTAGGGCGAGAGGTGGATGCAGCCCTGCTCATCCCCCTCCTGCCTCTCCCTCTAAAGAACCCCCTCTGGGAAAAAGAAGAGGTGGCCTGTGCCTGGCAGAAAGGCCTGTGAAAAGGCCTGCCCCTGCCCCTAGCCTGCTGCTTCTGAGGAGTTGACTGCCTTTCCTTGGCTTGTGCACTCCTATAGGTGGTCCTGTACTCATCCATCTTTTTTCATGTAGTTCTCTGTCTGTTCCCCAAACAGAGAATTACCTCCAACAGGGAAATCCATGGCCTTAGCCTGGGTATCCTGCGAGAGGCTAGTACATTTGAGCCAAACCATCCTCCGAAGAGCCACAGATGTAGTCATGACTCGTGATGAAACATCACTGGAGTCCACAGCAGCATGAAACTGAACCTTAGATGCCTCTAACCCATCAGAAGCCACCTCCTCCAGCTCCTTGGCTAGCTGGGGGGACGCCTGCTTAGCCAGATCCAAAACAGACTCCCACCTGGACTTTTGGTATCTAGCTGCATAGGCCATGTAATTAGCCTGTCTGAGTCCCAGAGAAGATGCCAAGTACTAATTCTTAGCCATGGCATCTATCTTCCTGGAGTCCTTATCCCGGGGGGGGGGGTGTGAAGCCAAGGGTATGCTAGCCTTGTCACAGGCTGCAGCCTGCACTACCCCAACATGGCTGCAATGCTGGTACAGGAACTCCGTAGCTGAGCCTGACAGCATGTACCTCCTGTCCATTCGTTTGTCCACTAGAGGCAATGAATTTGGAGTTTTTAGAAGCTTGTGAGTTTGTTTCCCAAAAGATTTGTGTAGGGGAACAGACAGTCTCTTGGACTCTGTGATGTCCATCATTTCTACAAAATCAGGCTCCTCTTGCTCCTCTACAGCTTCATCCACAGGGAGCTGGAGGGTATCAGCCACTTTCCTGTAAAACAAAGTGGGAAGGGGACTCAAAGCCTGGGAGGGGAAACTCCTGAAGGTCTGTCTGGGGAGATGTCCAGTTCAATGGGCTCATCCAGACCTTCCCCACCGTCCTCATCATCAGACTTTTCTTCCCACTCCCATTCCGGCTCATAACATTCTTCCAAAGAATAATAATCGGAAACCGGGGGAACCGACCAAAACGAGAGCCTACCGAGAGGTCCCGGATCTGTCAGAACCGAATGGAGCGATTCCACAATACTAATCGCCCTGGCAATTTCCTCGGCAGTTGGATGGTAGGGATCTGAATCCGAACCGGCCGACTTTTCCTTCTTTTTTGCAGGAACCGACCCCTCAGGGTCGGCTCTCCTCTTGCCCGAGGAAGTCTGGCCCTGGTCAGAGGGCACTCCCTCGGGTTCAGTCAGAACCAAACCGAGCTGGTCATCCGGATCAGTGGACTTCTCGGCCTCTTTCTCCCTAAGCCTGCCCAACCTTTTTTCTAGGGTGGCCTTAGGGACATTTTTGCATATTTGGCAGTCTGAATTGAGGTGGTCAAACCCCAGACAATAAACACAGGTGGTGTGGGGTCAGCCTTAGCAAAGGCCTCCCCACACACACACACATACTACAGTGCTGTAACCCAGTGGACCCGGTTTTTCTTTTGGGTTTCTCAGACATGGCCACAGTAAACAGAAAACTTGCCCTTTACACGGCTTCAGACCAGGTAAGACAGACTAATCGGTTCCTAACCATGTCAAGGGTATTTGAAAAAACTGTAAAACATGTTTGTTTGTATTTTGAACAGATAAGCACCGGAATCACCACAGAAATCCAAAGAGTGATCGGTTCAGTCGAACCGACCGTAACAATTCTACGTTTTACAATTTCCACAAAATTTACTATAGTCCACTACCTCTACTACTTCCTGTACCACAGACAGGGATCTGAACCGAACAAAAAGTATAACATTTTCGGACTAAACCAACGATTTTCACTAACGCAAACCGAAATCAGGAGAAACTCCGGAACAACTGCTCAGTTAGGCGGAGTAAAGAATCTGACGGTTACACTTGAAAGTGCAGCAGATAGAGGTTTGAACCAAGCACGAGCTCAACATTCTCTGCTCTTAGCATAGAGTTAACTCTATCATCTCTGGAGCAGTTCAAGTGCTGGGGCTAACTGCATACTGTCAGAATACAGCAAGACTTCATGTTGTTTGAAAATGCCAACCCCAACTGAAAGAGAGATAGGAGGTAGTCCAAAACAGACTTCTCAGGACATCACAGCGGACAGAGGTCGCAAGCTTGAGCCCAGAGACAAAACCGCCACCATTTCATGGCGTAAGTGGCGTGAGTGGATTGTTTCCTAGCCACCACCAGAATATCTGCAACCCCTTGTGAGACTCTGTGCCCAAGAACTGGCTATGTCTTTAGGAGCCAAGCATGCAGGTTCAGGGATTTGAGGTTCAGATGGACCAGGGAACAGGCCTCCTGGGACAGCAAATGCAAGCTGACCAGTAAGGGTAAGGGAGGTTCCTGAGCCAACTGGTGAAGCAGCAGAAACCAAATCTGTCTGGGCAAAAAAGGCGCCACCAAGATCACTGGCGCCGGTTCTGACTGGAGTTTGAGAAGAACCCTCTGGATCAAAGGGAAGGGCGGGAAAGCGTAGAGGAACCTGCTCACCCAAGAGAGGAACAAAACACGTCCCGCCAGAAAACACCAGGCCCTGGATCTAGCGAGCAGAAATTGGGCAGTTTTGTGTTGTATGGGGATGCGAATAAGTCTACGTCTGGTGCCCCCATCGTAGGAACAGGTCCTCTGTGACCTCTTGCAGCAATTCCCATTAGTGAACTCTGGCCTTTGACCGGCTTAGAAGGTCCACCACAGTGTTGTCCACACCGGGAACATGTACTGCAGTAATCGTGGTGCCGTGCTGCAGTGCCCAATCCCACACCCGCTTTGCTTCTCTGCAAAGGGAATAGGAGTGCCTCCTTGCTTGTTGATGTAATACACCACCGAGGTATTGTCCGTTTTGTGTTTGTGTATGTGTATGTGTATGTGTATGTATGTGTGTGTGTGTGTGTGTGTGTGTGTGTTTTACAGGCACTGCTGTGCACAGCCATGCACTTAGACATATCAACGTAAGTGGCCTCATCTTGTAAAAGCTTCCCACCAGGCTGGGGTGTGCAAATCCTATTGCCCCCTATCAGGGGCAAGTCAATTTCCTTGAAGGGCAAATAAAAAAAGAGCTAATTTCATTGTAATGAATAAGTGCAAGTGAAAATTCAGCTACAGTCATAGCTGGATAAGTCCTCAAAGTTTTGACTTGAACACCCCTGCCACCAGGTCCTGATACTAACAGCTTACAGTTCAATGTATTATGGCTCTATGAAGATACCCTCGAAGATGTTTAATACTAAAGTTGACTTTGATAAAACTTATTTGGCTAAAATGTTTAAGAAACAATTAGCCAAAATGCAGAAGAGTTTTCGACACTGCATCTTAAAGGAATGTTGTAAAGTAATTGGCGATATCATAGTGGACTTTTTTAAAATCACACTGTACTACCTTGGCCCTGCGCGAGTCTTCTGACACACAGCTCCTAATTTTGTACACACCAGGAAATGGAAGAGACATGCTAGCCATTGTCAGGCCAAATTACAATCCCTTTCCTCCCAGAGGAGACTACACACAAAATCTGAAACAGTATATCGGAAGATTCATGCAAGGATACAGTAGCCAATATGGCTTTAAAAAAAGCACACTGTGATATCTCAGATTATCTTACAACATTCTTTTAAATGCAGCACTGTAACAAAAATAAAAAAATAAAAAATATCAATAAAAACACAATTTACCTGTAACTACTATGCTGCTCATGTTAGCATTCGGGCCGTTGAGTAGACTTCCAGAAAGAAGGTCGTCAGATCCTCTCTGAAAATTAAAGATCAGGATTATTAAACCTAGGAACAGCTGTAAAAAAAACTTATCAATCAAAAGAAAAAAGTTGCTATTAAAACTTAGAAATTAGCAAATTAAGCCAGTCCAAATTATTAAATTCTTCAATAACTGTTTTTAGGTCTGAACATGAAACTATATTTTTCTGTTATTAGCAATGATGTCTTGATTTATTTTTAAAGAGCTGCTAATGCTTCAAGAAAAAACTTTGAAAACAATTTTATATTTACGCAAAATTCAGTTTGTAGGTCGCATCTCCTGAAGATTGAGTTATGTACTAAATAAATCTGCACAAAAACAGGTTTTGCACAAAAACAGGTTTCACCCTTTGAATTTATCTGCCCTTGCAGTTTATTCACTATCAGAATTCATAATCATTTTGGGGCATCACAATTTGTTTCCAAGGAAATGTCATCGTCATGTCACAACAGCCACAAGCATATTATGATCTTATATGAGGAATAAGCAACAGGAGCACACAAACTCCTCAGTAACTGGAGTGACATAGGGGGCAAATGTCAGTAAGCATAGGCAAACCAGAAGCAATAAAATTCTCAAATAGCATTTTATTATCAATTAAAAAAAAAAAAAAGTGTGCAGGATAACTCTTACACAGGCAGTTCAAACAAAAGTCCTTCATCTGAGTTCACCTCCAAACCTGAACACTGCTCTCTTTATAAGGTGTCTTTGCCTGACCGTTTTTTAACTCTGCATCCTATACTTACGGTTTCTCACAAAAATGTAACAAAATAGAACATGTCTACTAGGGCTGATCTCCTGTTGACAATTCTGATAACAAGCTTGTGAAGGTCAAAAGGTTTCTCAGGGCCAACTCTGTGTGTTAAAGCTTGCTATCTTTTCTAAGATACCCAAAGGACTTTCTGTAATATTTTAACAATATAATCATACACATTTGCAAACCAAGGGATCCCAATTTCACTTAAGGATTCACCTGTATTTTATTAACCCCAGAGAAGCAAAGACAGAATGAACAGAAAAAGCAAGTGAATGAAGGGAGCTAGTTGGGGGGTATGGGACCAGAGCTTAGTTTAGTTTATTGTTCTAGGAATTACTACCTTTGAGCCAGAGGCTCTTTTACAAAGGTTCCACGTCAATTAGGTACAGTACAAAAGGTTACATAGATAACACAACAATTTGTGTTGTGTCAAGAGCAAGAAAACAAATACATATCAAATAATTTGTGCAAAAGAACATGAGATATCAATAATCACATTATTATTACAAGAAAGAGGTCATGCCAGATTAGTGGCCAGTTCCTTGGTGCCAAGAGACAGGAGAAAACAAAACAGATCCTTGCTTGTAACTCTCTGCATAACAATGGTACAGGGTCTTACGCAACCCTGTCACAAGGAATACATGACTCTAAAGCAATAAAGACTGCTTCTGCGTATAAATTATCTCAGGAATAGATAATGCAGAGGAGAAATACATACAGAATACTGGATGGGCAAGTATGCAGAACCAGTGTGTTCTGCCACAGAGGGATTCAGATTCCCTCTGACCTCGAGAACAAAGCTTGAGGTCCATGGGAATCAGAACCCCTTTCTCTTGAGAGGTCCATGGGAATCAGAACTCTGAGGGGGCAACACACGCTGGTTGTGCATAGAGTTGCTCATCCTGTATTTTTTTTATAGTGTACAGTACTGTGTGAAAACTGTGTTTTGTTGAGTTCTTTTTCTTTCAAAATGAAACTGACTCATGCAGTCTCTAGAGGTTCTAGAATGCTGTTCTACCACAGTAGGGTAGAACAGCATTCCATGACCTTGGAACTGTGGTAGAACAGCATTTTGAAAGGGATGGAATTCTATACAGAACAACACTCCACTATACACTATAAAGCTCAACTGAAGTGTAAAGTTCTGGAGACCATACCTACGTAAGGACATAGGGTAGAGAAGGTTCAGAGGAGGGCAACAAAGATGGTGCATGGATTGCATCACAAGTCCTATGAAGACAGGTTGAAGGAACTGAACATGTACTCCCTGGAGGAGAGGAGGGAGAGAGGGGATATGATAGAGACATACAAGTATCTTACAGGGAGGAACAGGGTGCAGGAAAACACTATTTTTAGCGAAAAAGATGTTCCAGGACTAGGGGCATGGGATGAAGTTGGAGGAGGGGCGATTCAGAGAAACATGAGAAAGAATTTCTTCACAGAGCAGGTGGTGGACAAGTGGAACACCCTGCCAGAGGAAGTGGTGGGGCTGAGACAATCACGGGATTTAAGAATGCATGGGATAGACATAAAGGAATTCTGGAGGTCAGGGGTAAGGGGCAACAGACTTCTAGGAAAACAAACTGAACTTACAAGCTCAAATGAGCAGACTGGGTGGGCCATAGGCCCTTATCTGCCGACACTGTCTATGTATCTATGAATTATAAGATGTGTTAAGATGGCTGCCACAAATACTGTTCTCTGACTGGGAAAAAAAAAAACAAGACACCAGCCATGCCTATACATTAGACACGGTACTGCTTTTAAGATAAATGTTTCCATACCAGCCTGTTTTAGAACTGCAGTAACAGGGCACTACGTTCGCTGGGAGACACGCTCCTCCAGCACATGCTGAGAAGAATCTGGCTTTCGACTTTGTGACTCGGCACACAGCAGAGTGCCTGTATTTCCCCAACTACCACCACCCCCGCCTTTGTGGATTACTGACCACATTATAAAATGTTATTTAAAGAGCTAGTGTGCCGTCTGGAATCAATAGCAATTTTCTGATATAGTCAGCTATTACTCCCTATATCCGAAGTGTTTTTTTCTGCTTGCTAATTAGTACTGGGGACACGTGTGGAGCAGCACTCTGTCTAGAAGCTAAAAAACTTCAGTTCTGTTCCTCCCACTATATCAACAACACTGAGACCACAATGACTGTGACATCATTAGTAAGTAGTAACCAAGGAGAACCATTTCTCACTGCCAGATTTTTTTTCTTTAACATGAAGCAGCAGGGATTGGCTCTTCTTGGTTACTAGTGATGTCACAATTGCCTGCATTTTGATTTGTAACTTGTGGAAATCACTGCTCAGGCTGCAAAGGTTGTGGCGCCTCAATGTCTTTGAGTACATTTCTGATGATGTAATGGGAGGAACAGAACTGATGTTTTTTAAGCCTCCAAACAGACTGCTGCTCCACACATCAGCCCATTACTGCCAGGTGGAAAATCTTCTAATTAGCAAACAGAAAAGAACTGGTACAACAACCCACAAGAGACAAGGCTATCCTAGATCTAGAACTGACCAACAGGGAAAGGATCACATATCTCCAGGTAGAAGGTCACCTGGGAGCCAGTGACCATCACATTGTATGGTTCCATTGGGCCACTACAACTAAATCACCCCATTCCAAGGCAAAAATATGGGACTTCAGAGGAGCTGACTTTGATAAGATGGCTAACAGAGTTGAGCTAGCCCTGGCAAAAAGAAATACAGGTGAGAGGGTACAGGCAAAGTAGGCAAGCATTAAGGATGCAATACTTAAAAAGCAACATCCCACTGTGCTAGAGATAAAAGGAAGTGCAAAAGAAGAAGGAAACCACTTTGGTTCTCAAGAACAGTAGCAGAAAAGGTCAGAGCCAAAAGGCTGGACTTCAGGAAATATAAGAGAACACAGCGGGATGAAGATAGGGAGGCATATCAAACTTCCCTAAGGGAAGCAAGGGAGGCAGTAAGGCAGGCAAAGGCCCAAACCAAGAAAACACTAGCACAAACAGTAAAAGAAGGTGACAAGACTTTCTATAGATACAGTAGTGAAAGGAGAAAGTCCAGAGGGAGTATTGCTAAGATCAAAGGAGATAAGGGGGCATGTGAGGAGGAGGACCATGTAAAAGCATCTATCCTAAATAGATACTTTGCAAAAAACGACAGTCGGATCAGCGACAAAAAAAAAGGTGCAGAAGAATTTGTAAATGGGCACTTTCTCATCCAGCAATAAAGGATAACACTCACATGCAACAGGATATCTTGGGGGTGGGGGGAGTATACCTGCTGCAAGAGCTTCTCTCGAAGATCTACTCTTACGGTAAGTTCTTACGTAACTATACTATCTTACTTCCGACAGTCAGCTCTTGCAGCAGGTAACACATATAGGACTGAGTCCTGAGCAGTATAAACTTAAGACAACTATCCTGGGTGGAAGGAGAAGGGAAGAGAGGGAAGGAAGGGATCCCTTTATGAGATAACACCCTGCAGCACAGCCAGGCCAAACCCTGCTCTATGCCTTGATGCAATATCCAGGCTGTAGAGCTTGATGAATGTGTGGACTGTATGCCATGTGGCCGCTGCGCAAATGTCCAGAGCAGAGACATTCTTCAGACCTGCAAAAGAGGCAGCAACACCTCTTGTTGAATGAACCCGTATTGGTGCCGATAGGGGTTTTGCGTATTTCTGGTAGCAGTAAGTGATGCAATGCACCAGCCAACACAGGGCCTGCTTGCCTACAGGGCAACCTAAAGGCCGAAAGGCAAAGGAAACAAAAAGTTGATCAGACTTCCTGGTTTTGGACAGGTAATATCGCAAGGCACAATGAACATCCAAAGTATGGAGAAGAGCCTCACCCTTATTGGAATGGTTTGGATAATAAATCAGAAGTTGAACGTCCTGGTTTAACGTTATCTCAGAAACCACCTTGGGAAGAAAGAAAAAATTACTTACCATAGTAATCTTTCTTCCCAGTGATGCTCAGATATTCATAACTTTTTGCAGCAAGCCTGGAGGATTGGACTGCCCGGAGAGATGAACAAATGCAAATGAGTAGAATTCTTTGCACATGAGCATCTTTCAAATACTGCCACTACCGACTGTAGTGTTCCAGGCTTCTCACAAATCTGAAGAGGTTAGAAATCAGGCATTAGGAGACTAATGCAACTTTAACATTTTCTAAACAAAAGGAGGGGTTATCCCTAATTAAAGCATGGAATTTAACAGAAAAAAAATCCAAAGGGAAGAGAATAACATTTGACCAAACCACATCAAAGAAAACTCCAAAAGGAGAACACATTGAAAAAACCCTGTTTTAAAATGATTAAAAACAGAAAATATGCAACAAAACAACATGGCTTGGTGGCACCAGCATGCAGAGTGCAGAGGCTGAAGTTCTGGAAGAGGAGGAAGGGAGGGAAGTTATGAATATCTGAGCATCACTGGGAAGAAAGAATATCACTATGGTAAGTATTTTTTTCTTCTAACCCCGGTAATGCTTAGGATATTCATAACTTTATGCAGACTACCAAGCAGTACCACTGGAGGTGGGCACAGAACTTATTTTGGAAGCAGACTCTGCAGGACTGCTGTGCCAAACCTAGCATCATTTCTGAACAGAATGTCTAAATTGTAATGCTTTGTAAAGGTGTGTACTGTTTTCCAGGTAGCTGCTTTGCAAATGTCCACCAAGGGAACCTCCCCAGCAGCTGCGAGAGTGGCCGCAGTCCCTCTTGTAGAATGCTCCCTCAACCCGGTTGGGGGCTCTTTACCTGCTTTAGTGTAGCAGAATTGGATACACTGGATTATCTATCTAGAAATGGATCTTTTCGAGGCTGGTTTACCCTTTCCTACATCCCCATATGTAAGGAATAGTTGTTTTCTATCCTTTATATGGTCTTTAGTGGTTGTCATGTAATAGCTGATGGCCCTTTTCACATCCAGACAGTTCACCAGAACTGGTATGGTCTGTGAAAAAGACAGGTAGAGTGAGTGACTGGTTCAGAGGAAAGTCTGAAGCCACTTTAGGAAGAAACTGTCTGTTCTGAAGACTACTTTATCTCTGTGAAATGAGTTTTGATCAATGCAGAGAACCTGGAGCTCGCTCATTCTTCTTGCAGAAGTAATAGTTACTAGAAAAACTATTTTCCAAGTAACATATTTCAGATGGGCAGTAGCCATGGGCTCAAAAGGAGGGCCCATGAGCTTGGCTATACACACGTTCAGATCCCAAGCAGGCACTGGTGCTCTATAAGGTGGGTGGAAATGCATCAACCCCTTAAAAAATCTTTTGAAAACGTTGTCTGATGCCACTGACACCTTTGTCCATGCAGAAAGGTAGGCAGATACTGCTGCTAGATGAACCTTTAGGGAACTGGGCTGCAACCCTGTGAATGCAAATGAGTGAGATAGTCTAAGACAACAGAAACTCCAGCCTTATTTGGTGCAAGGTCCATACTTTAACGCCAGAGAGAAAATATCTTCCATTTGGAGAAATACATTTTCTTTGTAGAAGGTTTTCTATAACTTTTTAAAATATTTAAGGCAGCATCTGAAAGATTTAAATCTGTATACTCTACAACTTCTCAAGAGCCATGCTTTGAGATGCAGGGACTTGAGATTCGGGTACAACAATGTTCCCTGATTGGAGGTCAGGAGATTGTGCCCGAGAGGCAATTGTATTGGTTTGCTGACAGACATGGAGAGCAGAAGACAGTACCGTGGCCACCTTGGCCAGTCTGGAGCCATCAAGATCAGAGATGCTGAGAGGGATCTTAGCTTCAGTAATACCCTGAAAACCAGAGGGAATGGAGGAAAGGCATACAGGTGCCTGCCTGACCAATCCAGAGCCAGGGCATCCAGAGGGACTGTGCCCTGAGCTGGAGGTCTGCAGCAATACTGAGGTAGCTGGTGGTTCTGGTGGGATGTGGACAAGTCCATCTCTGGAGTGCCCCACCTCCTGAAAATAACCTGTACCACTTGCTTGTTTAGGGTCCATTTGAGATGGGCCTTGTTGATGCAACTTAGTGCATCTGCCAAGGTATTATCCTTTCCTGGCAAATGGATTGCCTGTAAAGATATCTTCAAAGAGTACGCCACAGTCCAAATTTTCATGGTCTCTGTGCAAAGGAGGCCTGATCTGGTGCCTCCCTGCTCGTTTATGTAGTACATTGTGGTGGTATTGTCTGTTCTGATCTGTACCACCCTTCCCAATACCAGTGAAGAGAAAGCCTTTAAGGCTAGGAGAACTGCTCTCAGCTCCAGTAAATTTATGTGCTGAAGGGACTCTGCTGCTGACCAAGTACCCAGAGTTCTGTGTTTCCGTAAGTGGGTGCCCCAGCCCAAAAGGGATGCATCTGTTGTGAGGACCAGAGAGGGATTCTCTCTCTGCAGAGGAACTCCTTGCCTTAGATTGGATTCCTCCTCCCACCACAAGAGGGCCCTTAACAGTGCCCTTGTCACGGGAATACGTTTTGAAAAAGGGTCTCTCTTTTGACTCCAGTGAGTCCTGAGGTGAAACTGGATGTCCCTCATGTGAAACCTGGATCTCTGCACTGTGCCTGTGGATGCAGCCACATGACCGAGTAGCTGCAGAAACTATCTTGCAGTTTTTGACTTGTGCAGACTAAAGGAATTTACTATTGACTGAAGACTCTGCACCCTAAGGGTAAAAAGGCTCTGTCCTGAAGTGTGTTGATTTCTGCCCCTACGAACTGCAAAATTTGAGCTGGAGTTAGAACAGATTTCTTTTGGTTTATTATGAACCCCAGGGACTCCGGGGGGTGCTGGGTGATTCTTAGGTAATTCCTTACTTGGACTGGTGACTTGCCCACTACCAACCAGTCGTCCAGGTATGGGAAGACGGTCACCCCCTGTCTTCGAAAATATGCCACCACAGCTCCTAGGCATTTTGTAAATACCCTTGGTGCTGAAGAGAGGCCGAAGGGAAGAGGTGAAAACTGGTAATGACCCGAAGGGAGCCTGAATCTGAGATAATTTCCGTACAATTCCTTTATGGGGATGTGGAAACAATGCCTTTCAAATCCAGTGATGCCAGCCAGTCCCCTTTTTGGATTGTTGACAATATCTCAGCCAGAGTTACCATTCTGAACTTTGATTTTTTCAGATGCTTGTTTAAAGCTCTGAGATGCAATATTGACCGCCACTCCCCACTTTTCTTTGTTGTTAGGAAGTATCTGGAGTAAAAACCTCTTCCTCTCAGGGTGGTAGGAACTGATTCCACTGCTCTGAGCTGTAACAATTTCTGTACCTCTGCTTCTAGTAGTGTTCTCTCTGCTAGAGGAGGTGAGCAGTAAACCATGGAGGAAATGATTTGAAATCCAGAGACAGACCCTGACTCACTACCCCCAGGACCCACTTGTCTGTGGTGATGCTTAGCCGAGCCTGGAGGAAGTGGGACAGTCTGCCTCCGACAGGGAGGGAGGAGACAGCCTGAGCCTCAGGGATTTTGCTTCGACTGGGGCTGAGGTTGGGCCTGAGAGCCCCTCCTGGTGCCCCTTCTACCCCTACCCCTACACCTAGAGTATCCCTGCTGTGAATACTGCTGGTACTGGGGCACAGCTACTGGTTGGAAAAAGGGTCCGGTCATAAAATACAGGTTACTCACCTGTAACAGGAGTTCTAGGAATGGTATATGTTATTCATCCACACTGTCTGGCAGGTATCCTTGCTGCTTTAAATCTTGCCGGAAGGTCTTCAAGCTGGCTCCTCCCACCCACCCGGGTGGTAAAACTCTCAGCTCCGCCCCATGACGCTTAGATCTGGCCAGCTGGAAGCTCAGGTTGTGCGTCAGGCCGGGAGGTCAGGTGGGACAGATGGATGAACAACATATACCATTCCTAGAACTCCTGTTACAGGTGAGTAACCTGTATTTTTAGGGACATGGATATGTTGTTCATCCACACTGTCTGGCAGACTCCTAGCAGTTCTCTGGGAGGAGGGAGGCAAGGCGCACACCCCCAATACTTTTTGGGAAAGAGAGACTGGAGAACAGAGGCCCCAAAACCAGCATCCCGGCGTGACTCAAGGTTGATGTGGTAATGGGTGATGGAGGTGTGTGCTGACTTCCAGGTAGCAGCCCTGCAAATTTCCTGGATAGGGACGTCCCTAGAAGCAGCCACCGATGCAGCAGTATGTCGGGTAGAATGAGCTCTTATCCCTCTGGGAGGCTCCATGCCCGCCAACTTACAGCAGAGATCTATGCAGGAGGTGACCCACCTGCCTATCGTCCGCTTGGCTGCAGGTGAGCAGTAAACCGTGGAGGAAAAGATTTGAAATCCAGAGACAGACCCTTACTCACTACCCCCAGAACCCACTTGTCTGTGGTGATGCTTAGCCGAGCCTGGAGGAAGTGGGACAGTCTGCCTCCGACAGGGAGGGGAAGGAGGAGGTAGCCTGAGCCTCAGGGATTTTGCTTCGACTGGGGCGGAGGTTGGGAATGAGAGCCCCTCCTGGTGCCCCTTCTACCCCTACCCCATCCCTGCTGTGGATACTGCTGTTACTGGGGCACAGCTACTGGCTGGAAAAAGGGTCCGGTCATAAAATACAGGTTACTCACCTGTAACAGGAGTTCTAGGAATGGTATATGTTGTTCATCCACACTGTCTGGCAGGTATCCTTGCCGCTTTAAATCTTGCCGGAAGGTCTTCAAGCTGGCTCCTCCCACCCACCCGGATGGTAAAACTCTCGGCTCCGCCCCATGGCGCCAGATCTGGCCCGCTAGAAGCTCAGGTTGTGGCCGAGGTTTAGGAAATGTAGGAGACCCAACATATACCATTCCTAGAACTCCCCACAGCAGGTGAGTAACCTGTATTTAGGACATGGATATGTTGTTCATCCACACTTATTGGCAGACTCCTAGCAGTTCTCCGGAGGAAGGTGCAAGCACACCCCAATACTTACTTGGAAATAAGGACTGAGGACCGAGGCCCCAAAACCAGCATCCCGGCGTGACTCAAGGTCGATGTGGTAATGGGTAATAAAGGTGTGTGCTGACTTCCAGGTAGCAGCCCTGCAGATTTCCTGTGGATAGGGACGTCCCTGGAAGCAGCCACCGATGCAGCAGTATGACTGGTGAATGAGCTCTTATCCTCTGGGAGGCTCCATGCCAGCCAACTTATAGCAGAGATCTATACAGGAGGTGACCCACCTGCCTATAAGTCCGCTTGGCTGCAGGTCTGCCAGGTGCGGCTTCAGCATAGGTGACAAACAGCTGGCGAACCTCTCCTCAATTTCACAGCAGTGCTCCTTATAATAAGCGAGCGCCTTCAAGGGTCCAGTGTATGGAGCCTATATTCGGCCTCCACGGTGTGATTGGGGTAGAACACCGCAGAGTCAGCACCTGGTTAAGGTGAAACTCCAACACCACCTTCAGAAGGAATTGGTGGAGGGCGAGGACAACCTTGTCCCTGTGGAAGACCAGGTAAGGAGACTCTATGCAAGCGCCTGGAGCTCTCCCATCCTTCTGGCTGACATGATAGCCACCAAGAGGGCGGTCTTCCACGACAGGTGAGAGAGATCACACCTGTGCATAGGTTCGAATGGCTTGCCCATGAGCTTTGCCAGTACCAGCAGTAAATCCCACGGAGGTGGAGGTTCTCGACCGGAGGGAAATGTGATCAAGGCCTTTGAAAAGCGCCCGACCACCTTTCCCTGCGCCGACTGCTCCCCGGCCCGCACCCGGTAAGCAGAGATGGCTGCCAGGTGCACCTTTAAGGTCATCGACCTAAGCCCTTGACTAGAAAGGGGCCATAAATAGTCCAGAATGCTTGCCACAGAACAGGAGGAAGGGTCCAAGCCCTTGCCCTGACACCAAATGGAGAATCTCTTCCATTTGAAGGCATAGCATTTTCTGGTCGACTCCTTACGGGACGCCTCAACAACATTGAGCACCTCGTCGGAAAGACCAAGGCCTGGAACTCTAGCCGCTCAGGAACCAGGCCGTCAGGTGCAGGGATTGAAGGTCCGGATGGAACACCTTCCCCTGACTGACTGAGAGCAGGTCCGGGCGAGCTGGAAGCTGCCTCGGGAGTCTGGAGCTGAGGCTGAGGCTGAGGAGATCTGGGTACCAGAACTGGTGGGGCCAGTCTGGGGCTATCAGGATCACCTGCGCCTTGTCCCTCCTTGCTTTGAGAAGCACCTTGTGAATCAAGGGGAAAGGCGTAGAAGAGGCCCGGGGTCCACAGCCTCGAGAAGGCATCCCCCTGCAGTGAGCCCTGCTGAGGGGGGGGCCGGCATGAAACAGCCTCAGCTTCGCATTCTCCCTGGAGGTAAACAGGCCCACCTGAGGTGTGCCCCAGTGGGAGAACAGATCTTGTACTACCTCCGGCAGGAGAGACCACTCGTGAGATGCAGCCCCTATCCGGCTCAGGGCATCAGCCAGGGTGTTGGAGGCTCCTGCCACATGAATGGCTAGGAGATCCGCCTCCAGGCTGTGCACGAGTGACCAAATGTGGAGAGCTTCCTTGCATAGAAGCATGGAGCGCGTCCCGCCCTAGCAGTTCAGGTAGTACATGGTCGTGGTATTGTCCGTGTGGACTCGGACCACTTGACCCCGGCGAAACGGAGCAAAGGTGGTGAGAGCTAGGCGGACCGCTCGGAGCTTCAGCAGGTTGATGTGGCATCAGGACTCCGCGACCAGAGGCTGCACTGTGTCTCCCCAGATGGGCACCCCAACCCATCAGAGAGGCATCGGTCGATAGAGAGACCGTCGGCTCGGGGCGGACAAACGGGATGCCCTCCTGCAGATGGAATGGAACGGTCCACCACTGGAGAGCGTTCCACATCTCCTGGGTCACTATCACTAGCTGGTCCAAAGGATCGCAGCGTTGTGACCAATGGCTGGCCAGTCCCCACTGAAGGGGGCGCATGTGCCAGCGCGCCCAACGGACCACGCTGGTACAGGCCGCCATGAGACCCAGAAGGCGCAGGAAGTCCCGGGCAGGGCGCGATTGCCCAACCAGAAATTATCGGGCAAAGGAGGTAAGAACCTCGGCCCTGTCCGCCGGGAGCCGTGCTCTGGCTCGCAGAGAGTCGAGCACTGCCCCAATGAACAGGATCACCTGCTTCAGCTCGAGTTCCAACTTGGCCTCGTTGATGAGAAGGCCAACTCGAGAGCAAACCTAGGGAGCTAGATCTCTGGACCACTCCACCTCCCATCTGGAGGAGGCTGCTATCAGCCAATTGTCCAGGTAAGGGTACACCCGGACCCCTCGGCGCCGCAGGAATGCTGTCACCACTGCCATGCATTTGGTGAAGACCCTGGGAGCTGGAGATAAGCCGAAGGGCATGGCTCGGAACTCGAAGAGGGATCCCTCCGCTCGAAAGCGGAGGAATCTCCGATGTGACGGACGGATAGGGACGTGAAAGAACGCGTCCTGTAGGTCCAGAGAGCAGAACCACACGCCGTGTTCCAGAGATGGTATTATCTGCGCCAGAGTGACCATCCTGAAGGTTCGAGACCTTAGGAACTTGTTCAGGTCGTGTAGGTCGAGAATGGGGCGCCAGCCCCCCGTCCGGTTCGGAACCAGGAAATACCTGGACACGAACCCCGGGTCTGAAGGGGGGTCCTCCACCTCGTGATCACCTCCTTTTGGAGAGAGGCGATGTCGGCTCTGGCGAGCCACCAGGGAGGCTGCGGACCCGAGGCCCCCGAGGTGCAGCTCTGAAGGGGCGGGGCCTGCTCAATTCCAGAGGTAGGCCTTTTCCCACCACCTCCAGTACCCACCTGTCCATGGTAACAGCGGACCAGGCGGAAAGGAGTGTCTGAGCCTCCCCCCACGAGGGGAACCAGGCGTGAGGTGACAGGGATGGGGGCGACACCCCTCAGCCCGTCACTGGGCAGGCTTGGAGGAGGGACCGGCCGAGGGACCTCCTGGGCCTTTACCTCCCTGCTTCCTGTAGGAGGAAGCCGACGGCTTGGGCTTGGGATACCAAGGTCGAGCCTGCTGGCCCTGACGTTGCTGGGCCGGGCGCCGCGAGGCGCAAAAGGACGAAAGGGCTTAGGCTGTGGCTTGCGGCCTTTGTCCTTCTGAGCGGAAGAGACCGAGTCCAAGGTAGTATTGGACTTCTCGATCCTCTGCAGGTGACCTTCCACCCCAGGGCCGAAGAGGTCAGTCCCCAAAAAGGGAACATCCGCCAACTTGTGCTGGGTATCCGAAGTAAAGGTGGATATCCTCAGCCAAGCCAGACGACGCATGGCCACTGCGGCCGCCACAGACCTGGCACATGAGTCCCCGATGTCCAACGCAGTCTGGAGCTGCTGTTTAGCCACTGCCCTGCCCTGGTCCCGCACCTGCCTGACTGTAGTCTGCAGATCAGCGGGAAGATGAGGGACAACCTCATCCAGGGAGCCCAACAGGGCGTGAGAAAAATGTGCCATGAGGACGGCCGATACTGGCCTGACGCGGCCGAGAGGACGCAGCATAGACTTTCGCCCGCATAATCCATTTCTTGGATCCCTTTGCTCGGAGGTTTGTCCACATCCCTGGCGCTCTCGCACGCCGGAAAACGCTGTCGGAACCAACCTCTCGCCGAGGGGTGTTCCGGAACCCGACAGGGAACCGGTGGGGACCGTGATACTTCTGGCCAACCTGGCCGAGGTTACAGGGCAGGAAGCAGGACGCTGCCAAAGTTCCAAGGCCGACCCACTATGGCTTCTGCCACCGGAAAGGCCTCCAGAGGAGAATCCCCTTAGTCCAGAATCTCCGTGAGGGGATACCTGGCTCGTTTAGAAACGGGTTCGAGCTTCATCCCGGTGGACTCCGAGATGAGTCGAAGCAACCCTAAGAAGGACGAAGGGCTATCATCCATTGACTGTCCTCCCGAGGACTCCAAGTCCACGCACTTGGAGAAGAGGGAGGAACCATCATCGGACTCAGAAGAGTCCTCAAAGAGCTGCCTCGGCCCTGAGCCACCCTCCATCTGCCGAGGTTTATTGGGAGTGAGGGTGACCGACAGCCTATGGGGCAAACCCAAAGCCGACCGAGGATTTTGGTCGGAGCCCCAACTAATGGCTGTGGAGGTGGAGGTTCCACCAGAATCGGTGGGTAGTTGAATTGGTCAACAACCATTGAGAACAGGCTCTCACTCACAACGAGGGGTTGTTTCAGCTGTTCGTGACAGCCACTTAATGGTCGGGAAGACGACTGGTCGGGTTTATTCCCCAGTCAAAAGGAGCTGTTGCCACATGTTCCCTCGTACTCTGACGCAACTTGCGCCAAGCCTCCCTCGTCCAAGAAGAGGAAGAGCGGGCGACGGCCAAGTCATGGTGCCGTAGACCGAGACCGCCAAGATGTCTGAGACTGAGACAAAGAGTCTCGACCAGGCCGAGGAAGAAGCGAGGAGGCATGGAATCGCACCCTCGCTCGGACGATCCCACTCGGGGATCCGGAACCGGAGGCACGGACGAGCTGATGGGATCCTCAACCCCACCGGGGAACCTGGAGAGGGATTCTCAGCTTCTCCAGTCGACAACCCAACGGGTCGAGAAAATCTCAACCGCTGGCCGACAGGAGTCTCGGCCAACTGGCCTGACGGGGGCCACAGTGAAGCCAGTGGTCAAGCCGTGAGGGGTCGCACCAAGTCACAAGGGAGGGGATCTTTCCCGCCTCCCAAGAGCCGCCGACGGAGAGACTTAATTTTGCTCTTTTGGACCTGGAAAAGGTCCCGAAGAAGTTGGACCTCACCTTGGTCGAGAGGGTCAGACAAAGCCCTTAAAAGAAGCCAGTACAAGGCACCGAGAGAGAGGGACAAATGTCGCGAGTCGAGGTAGAAGCGCCGCCGCTTCCTCTTCGAGGGCTTATCATCTGCTCGAGTTGATCCCGCAGAGCCCGCCGCCGGACACCGCCAATCGGGCCTCTTTAGATTTCACCGTGAATTCTTTTTTCGCTCTAGTTGTAATCTGGCAGCACGGCTCCTCAAGGACGAGGCTGCAAAAGGAAGAGCACAAGTCGCAGGGCTCATGGGGTCGCTCAAGGCCCAGGCAGTAGACGCACGTGAGTGCGGATCCGTCCCTAGACATCTTCGTTCGTAAGGGCACCTCCGAAACCGGAGTCGATTTGTCCATCGCAGTCGTGGTGAGAAGACCCAAGTCTTTTAGCAAAAGTTTTAATTTCAACTTTTCAAGAATTAGGAACCAGTCTTAAACGTAACGCTGCTAAGGAGGGAACCTGAGCTCCAAGCTGTAAGGAAGATCTGGCGCCATGGGCAGAGCCTAGAGTTTACCACCCGGTGGGTGGGAGGAGCCAGCTTGAAGACCTTCCGCAAGATTTAAAGCGGTAAGGAACCTTGTTAATGCATGGATGAACATATCCATGTCCCTAGAACCTGTATTTCTAGGGACATGGATATGTTGTTCATCCACACTGTCTGGCAGACTCCTAGCAGTTCTCCGGGAGGAGGGAGGCAAGGCGCATACCCCCGATACTTACTTGGGAAAGAAAGACTGGAGAACCGAGGCCCCAAAACCAGCATCCCGGCGTGACTCAAGGTCGATGTGGTAATGGGTGCTGATAGTGTGTGCTGACTTCCAGGTAGCAGCCCTGTAAATTTCCTGGATAGGGATGTCCCTGGAAGCAGCCACCGATGCAGCAGTATGGCAAGTAGAATGAGCTCTTATCCCTCTGGGAGGCTCCATGCCCGCCAACTTATAGCAGAGATCTATGCAGGAGGTGACCCACCTGCCTATCGTCCGCTATTGCAGGTCTGCCAGGTGCAGCTTCAGCGTAGGTGAAAAACAGCTGGCGAACCTCCTCACTTCAGCTGTGGCGCCTCCCAGGGTGTTTAGCCCTCTAGGTCCATAGCGATGGAGCCCATATTCGGCCTCCGAGGTGATTGGGAAACCGCAGAGTCAACACCTGGTTAAGGTGAAACTGGCTACCACTCTCTCGAAGGAATTCTCAGTGGGGGGGCGAGGACAACCTTGCTCCTGTGGAAGACCAGGTAAGGAGACTCGATGCAGAGCGCCTGGAGCTCTCCCATCCTTCTGGCTGATGTGACAGCCACCAAGAAGGCGGTCTTCCACGACAGGTGAGAGAGTTCACACCTGTGCACTGGTTCGAATGGCTTGCCCATGAGCTTTGCCAGTACCAGCAGTAGGTCCCATGGAGGTGGAGGTTCTCGCACCAGAGAGGAAATGATCAAGGCCTTTGAAAACCGCCAGACCACCTTCTCCATGCGCCCACCGACTGCTTCCCGGCCCGCGCCTGGTAAGCAGAGATGGCTGCCAGGTGCACCTTAAGGGTCGCCGACTCCAAGCCCTTGACTCAGAAAGGGACCAAAGGTAGTCCAACATGCTCGCCATGAACAGGAGGAAGGGTCCAGGCCCCTGGTTCTGGCACCAAATGGAAAATCTCTTCCATTTGAAGGCGTAGCATTTTCTGGTCGACTCTTACGGGACATACGCCCTTCCGCTGAAGACCTCGCCAGAAAGACCCAAGGCCTGGAATTCTAGCCCCAGGAACCAGGCCGCCAGGTGCAGGGATTGAAGGTCCCGGATGGAATACCTGCCCTGATTGACTGAGAGCAGGTCCGGGTGAGCTGGAAGCTGCCTCTGGAGCCTGGAGCTGAGGCTGAGGAGATCTGGGTACCAGTACTGGCGGGGCCAGTCTGGGGCTATCAGAATCACCTGCGCCTTGTCCCTCCTTGCTTTGAGAAGCACCTTGTGCATCAAGGGGAACGGGGGAAAGGCGTAGAAGAGGCCCGGGGTCCACGGCCTCGAGACGGCATCCCTCTGCAGCAATCCCTGCTGAGGGGGGCGGGCATGGAACAGCCTCAGCTTTGCATTCTCCCTGGAGGCAAACAGGTCCACCTGAGGTGTGCCCCAATGGGAGAATAGATCTTGTACTACCTCCAGCAGGAGAGACCACTCGTGGGACGCAGCCCCTATCTGGCTTAGGGCATCGGCCAGGGTGTTGGAGGCCCTGCCACATGAATGGCTAGGAGATCCGCCTCCAGGCTGCGTAGACGAAGTGACCAGATGCGCAGCTTCCTTGCACAGAAGCATGAAGCTCGGCCCCGCCTCTGGCGGTTTAGATAGTACATGGTCGTGTGTTGTCCGGCCTGGACCCGGACCACTTGACCCAAGAAATGGAGCAAAGGTGGTGAGAGCTAGCGGACCGCCTCGGAGCTCCAGCAGGTTGATGTGGCATCGACTCCCTCGGGACCAGAGGCCGGCGCTTTGTGTTCCCCAGATGGGCACCCCAACCCATCAGAGAGGCATCGTTCGGAGAGACCATCGCTCGGGTGGACAAATGGGATGCCCTCCTGCAGATGAACTGGAACGGTCCACTACTGGAGAGCGCTCCACATCCCCTGGGTCACCATCACTAGCTGGTCCAATGGATCGCAGCGCTGGGGACCACTGGCTGGCCGCCCTCACCGAAGGGCGGCGATGTTCCAGCGGGCCCAACGGACCACGCTGGTACAGGCTGCCATGAGACCCAGGAGCGTGAGGAAGTCCCGGCAGGGCTAAATTGCCCAACCAGAAAATGACTGGGCAAAGGAGGTAAGAACCTCGACCTGAACCGGCCGAGCCGCTGCTTCTGCTTAAAGAGAGTCTCAGCCTGCCCCGATGAAAGAATCACCTGCTTGCCTCGGAAGTTCACTTCTGGCCTCGCTGATGAGGGAGGCCGACCTGAGAGCAAACCTGGAGGGCCAGATCTCTGACCGCTCCACCTCCTGTCTGAGGGGGCTGCTATCAGCCAATCATCCAGGTAAGGGTAAACCCGGGACCCGTCAAGGCCAAGAGGGAATGCTGTCACCACTGCCATGCATTTGGTGAAGACCCTGGGAGCTGGAGATAAGCCAAGGCATGGCTTGGAACTCGAAAGGGATCCTCCGCCGAAAGTGAAGGAACCCCTGATGGACGGAGATAGGGACGTGAAAGAACGCTACCCTGCAGGTCCAGAGAGCAGAACCATGCCGTGTTCCAAGGATGGTATTCATCTGAGCCAGAGGGACCATCCTGAAGGTTCGAGACCTTAGGAACTTGTTTAGGTCGTAGGTCGAGAATGGGGCGCCAGCCCCCCGTCCGTTTCGGAACCAGGAAGTACCTGGACACGAACCCCGGGTTTGAGGGGGGTCCGCCACCTCTCTTATCACCTCCTTCTCGAGGAGGAGAGCGATGTCGGCTCGGCGAGCTGACAGCGAGGCTTCGGACCCTGAGGCCCCCCGAGGTGCGACGGCTCTGAAGGGTGTGGCCTGCTCGAACTCCAGAGGCAGGCCCTTTCCCACCACCTCCAACACCCACTGGTCTGTGGTGATAACGGACCAGGCGGAAAGAAAGTGGCGGAGCTGCCCCCACAGGGGGCACCTGGGGTGAGGCGACAGGGTTGGGGGCGACATTCCTCAACCCGTCACTGGGCAGGCTTGGAGGAAGGACCGGCCGAGGGACCTCCAGGGCCTTTACCTCCCTGCTTCCTGGAGGAGGAAGCCGCGGGCTTGGGTTTGGGACGCCAAACGCGAGCCTGCTGGCCCGGACGTGCCGCGGGCGCGGACGAAAGGGCGTGGGTTGCAGTCTGCGGCCCTTGTCCCTCTGAGCGGATGAGACCGAGTCCAAAGTGGCATTGGACTTTTCGATCCTCTGGAGGTGGCCTTCCACTCCAGGGCCAAAGAGGTCAGTCCCCAGGAAGGGGACATCCGCCAATTTGTGCTGGGTATCCGCTGTGAAGGTGGATATCCTCAGCCATGCCCGGCGGCGCATAGCCACTGCGGCCGCGACTGACCTGGCGCATGAGTCTCCAATGTCCAGAGCAGTCCGAGTGTTGCTTGGCCACCGCCTCTGCCCTGGTCCCGCACCTGCCACCATGGTCTGCAGGTCAGCCGGGAGATTAGGACCACCCGCCCAGGGAGCCCAACAGGGCATGGGAGAAATGTGCCATAAGCACGCCGAGCTGGCCTGACGAGGCCAAGGAGGACGGCGAGACTTTTCACCCGCATAGTCCACCTCTTGACTCCTTGTCGGGAGGTTTGTCCAGTCCCCAGCGCTTCCGCACACTGGAAAACGCGGTTTGTAACTAACCCTCGGGTTGAGGGATGTTCCGAGAAACCGGACAGGGAACCAGTAGGGACCGCATACTTCCTGGCCGAAGGCGCAGGGCAGGAAGCAGGGCGCTGCCAGAGCTCCAAGGCCGGGCCCACAATGGCCTCGGTCACAGAAAAGGCCTCCGTAGGGGAATCCCCTCGGTCCAATATCTCCGTGTGGGGATACTTGGCCCGCTTGGATACGGGCTCGAGCTGCATCCTGGTGGACTCCGAGATGAGCCTGAGCAAACCCAGGAAGGACGGCGGCTGTCAGTCAGCGACTGACCTCCGGAGGACTCCAAGTCCACTCGCCTGGAGAAGAGGGAGGAATCGGCGTCGGACTCAGAAGAGTCCGCAAAGAGCTGCCTCGGGCCTGAGCCACCCTCCACCTGCCGAGGGCGATCGGGAGTGAGGGTGACCGACAGCCTATGGGGCAGACCCTGAGCCGACCGAGAGTTCTTGGTCGGAGCCCCAAACAGCGGCTGTGGAGGCGGAGGTTCCACTGGGAACAGGCTCCTCGGGTAAGACGAGGGGTTCTTTCGGCCGCTCCGGTGACAGCCACTTAATGGCCGGGGAAGGCGACGGCGTCGGCTTGTTCCCGGTCAGAAGGAGCTGTTGCCACATGAGGTCCTCTTATCGTTGACATAACTTACGTCGAAGCCTCCCCTCATCCGAGGAGGAGGACGAGGACGAGCGGCGGCGCCACTTACCGCGGTTAAGAGACCGCCTCATGACGGCGGGATCGGCTGACCGCCAGAAGTCCGAGACAGAGAACCTCGGCCTTTCCGAGGATGGTGCAGGAGGGACGGGAACCGCTCCTCCTCGCTCGGAGGGTTCACCCGAGGGCTCCAGAACCGGAGGCACTGGCAAGCCCGCTGGATCCTCAACTCCACCGGGGAACCGTGAGAGGATTGCCTCGTTAGTCGACAACCCGCCCAACGGGTCGAGAAAGATCTCGATCGCGCCGACGGGAGTCTCGGTCAACTGACCTGACGGGACACCGTGAGACCAGTGGCCGAAAGTCAACGATCGACCGAGTCGATGGTCGACAACCGGGAGAGGGACCTTTCCGCCCCAAGAGCGCCGACGGAGGGACTTACCTTGTCTTTCTTCTTGGACCGAGAAGAAGGTCCAGCAGACGCTGGTCCCTCTCCTCTAGTGGAGAGGGACAGACAAAGCCCTAAAGGAAGCTGTGTAAGAGGAACCCAGGAAGCGGATAAATGCCGCGGTCGAGGAAGATGCGGCCCGCGCCACCTCCTCTTCGACGGCGATCATCTGCTCTTGCTGATCCGCTGAGCCCGCCGCCGTGGAAACCACCCGACCGGGCCTCTTTGACTTCACCGAGGAAAACGCTTTCAGGGCGCCTGAGTGTAAACGGCAGCACGGTCTTCGAGGACAGGCTGGAGAAGGAAGAGCACAGGTCGAAGCCCGCGGGTCGTGCTCAAGGCCCAAACAGTAGACACACGTGGAGTGCGGCCCATCCGGAGACATCTTCTGCTCGCAAGGGCACCTCCAAAACGGGAGTCGACGGTCCATCGCAGCCGTGAGGGAGGAAGACCAAGTCTATAATGCAAAACTTTAAATTGGAAACCAAGAATTAGGAACCAGTCCTTATACGCAGAGCGTAAGGAGGGAACCTGAGCTCCAAGTGGTAAGGAAGATCTAGCGTCATGGGGTCGGAGCCGAGAGTTTTACCACCCGGGTGGGTGGGAGGAGCCAGCCTGAAGACCTTCCGGCAAGATTTAAAGCGGCAAGGATACCTGCCAGACAGTGTGGATGAACAACATATCCATGTCCCTAGAAAGACCTTTTTCTGCCCCCCTTCCATAGGGCCTAGTGGATGAAGAAGCTCTCTCTTTAGAAGAGTTGATTCTGTAAGTGGCCTTATATTCATCCACTTTCTTCACGTAGGCAACAGTGGATTCTCCAAATAGGGAATTTCCTTCTAAAGGAAAGTCCAGGGCCTTGGATTGAGTATCCTGAGTAAGGTTCGTGGCCCTGAGCCAAGCAAACCTTCTTTGTACCACAGTGTTAGCCATCCATCTGGCTGCAGTATCATTTGAATCAGCAGCCATCTGGAACTGGTACTTAGCCACCTCCAGCTCAAACCTGGCAGTTTCAGCCATGTCTTCAGACAAGGGTGAGGGGGCTTTCATGGACATGTCCAGTACCGACTGCAACAGGGATTTTTGATACTAGGCTGCATAAGCTTGAAAGGTAGCCTGTTTCATGGCCAAATAAGTTGACAAATAGCCTTTTTTGGCCATACTGTCTATTTTTCTGGAGTCCTTGTCCGGAGGGTAGGAGGACAGGGGGGACTCTGGCTTTGTCACAGGCAGCCTGCTGTAAAACCCACTGATGGTCTGAATGGGAGAAAAGGAAATCAGCTCCCGTCCTGTCCAACTATTATTTTTTATCTATTCTCCTATCAACAAGAAAAACAGAATTAGTGGTCTACAGAAGTTTCAGGGTGTCCTTTTTAGAATAATTTATAAACTGGCAGAAGGAGGGCTTTTGTGGGTGTTAAACCCATCATATTCAAGTATTCAATTTCTTCCTCATCCTCAATCCGCTCTGTGGTAGCAATATCCAAAGCATCTGCCATTCTCCTCAAAATGTGAGGAATGATCCTCAGAAACCCTGGGGGGAGAACCAAAGTCCTGCTCAGGGGACACCTCGGGGGGGAATTGGTTCATCCTCCTCAAAAGGATCCTCCTCCTCCTCAAAAAATTGCTCCTCTAGCAAGGAGAGCAACACATCACTGCTAGCCTGGGGATGGGGGGAAGCTGCTGGGGATGATGTTTTGTAGTGCCTGGATAATTTTAAAAGCCTGGGCTATTTCTTGAGCCGAGGGCAAAGCAGGCACTTGTGCAGAAATCCCTGGTTTAGCAGGAGAGGTTCTGCATGTTTCACTTTCTTCAGCTTCTCTGAGGGAACCAAGGAGTCAGCCGGTTCTTTACTTCTTTTTGCCCGTATCAGGGCCAGGGGTAAGCAAACTTGTCGGTTCAGCCACAGCAGATTGGGGTGTCAGCTGGTCAGAGCCTGAGGGACCCCTAGGAAATCTGTTATTGAGTCTTTCAAGGAGTTTTTCCACAGTTTTGTCCAGGAAAGTTTTGCATATTTCATAATCCTGGTCCAGATGTTTGAACCCCAGACAAACCACACGTAAGGTGTGCTTGTCTGCCTTAGCCAACACCATCTACACATTTTAAACAATTCTTAAAACTGGGCTCTCCGGTTTTCCTTTTAGGTTTCTCTGACACGGTAATGCCCAAAGAGAAAACACTAACCGCTAATTTAAAAAAAAAAAAATAAAAATATAAAGTGTTAATTCGGTTACTTTTTTTTTTTTTGCAGTCTGTTCAGAACAGATAGCAACCGAACCGAAGAGATGACAAATGAACCGGCTCAGCAGTTCTGTAACCAATAAAAGCGGTTACAAAAACAGTAAAATATACAAAGAAAACTAACTAGTAAACACACTAAATCTAAGGCTCTTTAATCAGAGAGCACCGATAAAATTAAATAACTAACCCAGTTCCCTCAAGGTTATACTGAACCGCGAAGAACTGGAAAAATAATTTAAACAATTAAGATTTTTTACTGGGAATTAATAGAGACAGTAAAAAATTAAAAAAACATAAAAACTTAAGTATATTTCATCTTTTTCACACGAAAGAGGATGACGACAACTCCGAGCGACCAGACTTTCAGGTGGAGAGAAAAATCTGAAGAAGTTAGAACACTACAGCTGGTAGAGATTTGAAAGATGCTCACATGCAAAGAATTCTACTCATTTGCATGTGTTCCATACCTCCGAGCAGTCCAACTCTCCAGGCTTACTGCATAAAGTTATGAATATCCTAAGCATTACCGGGGTTAGAACTTAGGATTTATACGTAAAGCCACGCTGTCTTTGTGGAAAATCAAATAAGGCTCTTTACACATCAGAGTCTGGAGCTCAGAAATTCTTCGAGCAGAAGTAACGGCAACCAAAAATAACGTCTTCCAAGAGAGTAAACGTAGCCGCAGGTTCAAAGGGGGGGTAGGGCGAGCTTCTCCAAAACAAAGAGAAGATCCCAAGGGGGAACAGGATCTTTAACGGGAAGCTTCATATGAAGGATGCCTCTGAGGAAGGTACGGGTAACCTCCAATTGAGCCACTGTTCTGCCAAGGACAGGAGTGTGGCAAGCAGAAAGAGCAGCCAGGTGTACCTTAATGAAGGAGTAGCTCAGACCTGACTCCGAAAAGGGATAACAGGTATTCCAACAGAATACTGACCGGACAGGCCAAAGGATCCAGACGACGTGCCGTGGCCTCAAGCAGAAGCGCTTCCACTTCATAGCATAAGTGGCTCTTATGGAGGGTTTTCTAGCCTCCACCAGGACTTCAGTGACCTAATCCGAAACAAAGTTTGACTAGGTTCTCAGGAGCCATGCAATAAGACGCAGGGATCACAAGTTTCGATGAACTAAGGTCCCACTGTCCTGGGAAAGTAAGTGAGAGCTCAGAGGAAGCGCAACTGGAGGAGCCACTCTTAAGTTGTTATAGAGGAAACCAGATTTAATCGGGGCACAAAGGAGCTATGAGAATCATAGCGGTTCCCTCCATTTGCGCCTTGTGGAGTACCCTCAGAAGGAGCGGGAACGGCAGGAAAGCATAAAGAAACCTCCCCTTCCAGGAGAGGGACAACGCATCTTGCCAGAAAGCACCAGGCTCGGCATCTAGTAAGCAAAAACTGGGCAGTTTTGCATTGGTGGCGGAGGCAAACTGGTCCAATTCAGAGGTTCCCCAAGTGACGAATAGGACGTCGACCACAGACTGGAGGAGCGACCATTCGTGAGCCCTTGACCGTGTACGGCTGAGGACATCTGCTAGAGTATTCTGCACTCCCAGGACGTGGACTGCCGAAATGGAGATTTGGTGGGCAATGGTCCAATCTCACACCCTCATGGTCTCCCTGCAAACGGGGTAGGAGTGTGTGCCTCCCTGTTTGTTGATATCGACCACCACCAACATGTTGTCCGTCTGAATCAGAAGATGTTCAGGGTGGAGTGCCGTGCTCAAGGTCTGAAGTGTGTAGAGAATGGCTCTCATTTCCAGGACAGTGATGTGCAGGGCCTCCTCTGTCGCAGACCAAGATCCCTCTGTCCTGTGAACCACGAGGTGAGCCCCCCATCCCGAGGCTGAGGTGTCCATTGTAAGAATCTGTACAGGAACCTCCCTCTGGAATGGGATTCCTTCCTGTAAAACAGGAGAGGTCAACCAGGTTAATTTCAGGCGAACGGGAAGCGTCACCGCGACTAGGAGATCCAGGTCGTCCCGAGTCTGATCCCACTGAACCCGAAGAGTCCACTGGATGGTTCTCATCCTGAGCCTCACAAAGGGGACGGTGACAATGGATGCTGCCAAGTGGCCCAGCAGCTGAAGCCAAAGTCTTGCAGTGCCACGGATGCCGAATAAACCTGGCCGGCAAGGGACCAGAGGCGGTCTGCCCTGTCCGGTGGCAGGTAAGCCTTTCCTGTGACAGTGCTGAGAACTGCCCCTGTGAACGGCAGCCGTTGCACTGGGATCAGGGACAATTTCACCATGTTAATAGTGATCCCCAGCCTCCAGAAGAGATTGCAAGTGTCCAGAATGGCAGACTGCAGGCGTTCCCTGGGTTCCAATCGTCTAGGTAAGGGAACACGTAATGCCCCTTCCTTCAAAGTGCTGCGGCCACCACCACGAGGCACTTTGTGAACACCCTTGGAGCAGAGGAGAGGCCAATGGGCAGAGCCCTGAACTGGAAATGACTGCCCTGGAAGGAGAACCGGAGGCATTTCCTGTGATGTTTTGCTATCCGGATGTTGAGGTAGGCGTCCTGCATGTCCAGGGACGCTAGTCAGTCGCCCTGCCTGACCATAGGAAGTAGGCTCTGCAGGGTGACCATCTGGAATTTCTTGTACTCAACCCACAGGCTGAGATACCTGAGGTCAAAGATTGGCTTTCAGGACCAGGAAGAGGTGAGAATAGAGCCCCATTCCCCACTGACCTGGAGGACTTTTTGAAGAGCAGGGCCCGTATTTCCTGCTGGATCAGACCTGCATGTTCCCTTGAATAATGGAATGGGGGTTGGGGCCTGCCCAGTGGGATGCTGATGAACACTACAGAGTGCCCGTTCTCTATGAGCTTGAGAACCCACTGGTCAGAGATCACTCCTCTCCAGGCTGCTGCAGTGAAACAGTGAGAAGGGGGGGGGGGCCTCCCACCTCCTCCCCCAATACCCTGGGGGGTTAGCCTGTGGCGTCAGACAGTGGGGAAGGGAGGGAGAGGAGGAGGGCTGGGTGGGTCTAGATAGTAGAGAGGCGCCGCCAGCAGCTCCTCTGTGGTCACCACACCGACTGTAGCCACCCTGTTGAGGCTGCTGGTGCTGTTAACGGAGTTATTGTTGATGCCGTTCTTGGTTCCCTCCCATGGCCACAAAAACAAGACCATCAAAACTGCATCCGTTTCGGGCGTTACATGGACTGCACGGAGCGAACGGCCTTAGGGGAGTTCTGTAATCTGTTAATAGTTGTGTCTGTAGGGGGTGTGGCTTAGCCCTAGACCAAGATGGTGCCTTAAGAGACCAGCGCTACAAACCAGAGCTTAACATTCGTTGTGTACCCATTCCTCAGAAGAGCTAAAATGCTTAATTTTCACATCGGATGTTGTGGGAAGCTACTCCTTGCCTGCGGTATGGTTTGCTGGAATAAACAATACAAATTCTTTCTAATTCGAGCTCAGACGACCTCCCGAATGCATGATGCACGCACTGATCGATGGGGGAGAGCTCTCAATACAGGAGATGTGCGCTTCAATTATGCAGCGAATGGATGCTCTAACCCTAGCCACCAATATCTCCACGGGTACAATCCAACAATTGGATGCCAGAATGGGGAGTACAGAACAGAAAGTAGAGGGACATGAAACTGTTCTCCAGGGTCACTGAGCCACGATGCGTGAGCAGGTAGCCCAAATCAAACAGATGCAAGATAAAATCGACTATCTCGAAAACAGGAGTCACCGAAATAATCTTAGGCTGCTGGGCTTTCCGGAGGGCTGTGAGAAGGGGAAACCTGTGAACTTTCTACAGCAGGCCTTACCGGTGCTCCTGAAACTGCCACTACACACACTGATTACCAAAGAATGGGCCCACAGATCCCTACAGCAAAAGCCAGCAGCTGGAGCAAAACCGCGACTGATTGCCCGTATATTAAACTTTGCAGAGAAAATGACTATACAGGCCCGAGCTAGGGAAATGGGCACACTGATGTGGCAAGGCCACAAGATCCTGATTTTTCAGGACTATTCCCAAGAGCTGGCACTTGAGCACAAGTCCTATACAGAGGCACGGCGTCGCCTCCATGATCTCAATATCCCCTGCTCCCTTCAATATCCAGATGTCCTGCAAATGACTCATAATGGTACCCAGCAGCAGTTTTATACCTCCGAGGCAGCAATGGACTTTATTTCAGCAACCTGGCCCTTCCAGACTACCCAAAGTCACAGCCCACCACTGGATACCTCAAGGGCTGAGTACTTGGACTGAAGATCCCCACTAAAGAAAGCCCCAGACCTTCAACAGGGCAGCACGGACCTATCTAAAGGCTGGAGAGAACCGGAACCCCGATACCCCAAGGGCCAAAAACCACCTACCTCAGTGTCGCATGCTAAACGCGACCACCCGAAGGATAGAGGCAAGGCCAGAGGCCCCTCCGAACCATCGGAGCTTACGGCACTATGCGAGGAAGCTGTGGAACCCATCTATACCAGCCCACATTTCTCGCAAAACCGCTTTGCCCTCCTGGACTCCTCTGAGCTCAATCTTGTACCCGAAAACCAGATGGGCATGGAACTCTCTGCAACTGAACAGCAAGACCAGACCGAAGATGGCAGACAGACATCCTGGGCTGACACAACAGATATTGCACTACCAATGTGGACGGTTTCACTCTCCTCCCAGGACCGAGGCCTAGTTGCTGGAATGACGCAGCCCAAGAAAGACAACTCTGAGGAGAAGACACTTCACAAAGAGCTCCCTGTCTGAGCAGTTCAGATAAGTGTCCTTAGGTCTACTGTCTGGGGAGTAATGGGATGGCTTAACAGGGGAAGGGGGTTAGAGAGGATTGTTGCAATTGCTCTCTCTGACCCTCGCCATTTGGGTTCAGATGGGCAGTATGGCTTCTGCCTGCCCCTCCCTAAAAATACACTCTGCCTTCTAGGACAGTTACGTTCGATTCCTACTTTATGTGTATGTTGTAAAGAAAGTCAGAAGAATTGGAAAGGCAATTTTTTCTCCTCTCTCTGCAAGGTAGCAAGTTGTGGGATGAACCTACAGCGACTGACTCCCAGCCACTTGGTAACACTGGCATGGTCATTTCGGGGGTTAGTAAGACAGCCCCTACATTAAGATACCACCCCCTTTTCCTGTATTATGGGCACTAATCCTCCCCTTCCCACAAGTTCTGCCTTCCCCCTGAGCTTCTCCCGTACCTTGAAGCGCTGATGGATACAATATATGTGCTCTGGAAGGCCTACTTGGTACAAAACACAGCACCAGACACGGTTCATATACCTCAGCCTTGCACTGGTGGACCGACCACTGTAGATGTCTTAGCCCTGCGGGCTCTTTAAAAGCCCACTTCCCCACAGGAGAGGAGGCACTCGCCAATGGCTGGGGACCTAGCCGGCTAGGTGCCACCTCTATCTTCAGAAGATAACTTTCTTTCTTTTCTTTAATATTTTTTCCTTTTGTTGCTCGCTTTCTGTGAGTTTCACCCTAGTTAGGGTTTTGCATACACATTCTGGTATTAATGCAAATTGTTACAGGTTCAACAGTATTGTGATAACCTAGGCGGTAAGAGTGCTTTATCTAGTGAATAAGTCAGCCTAAGCCTTTCTGTCTCCACTACAATGGTTGAGAAGCCTCTGCTACTATATACCCCATAAGAAAGTTCAGCTGTGGGCCCATACACTGCATCTCTTTCTCTGGAGTGAGACTACTCCACATACTTCCCCTTTTCACATCAAGTTTCAGAAACATAGAAGTTGACAGCAGATAAGGACCGCAAGGCCCATCCAGTCTGCCTCACAGAAAAGAGGATCAGACGCTGCCCCCCACATTATGGCACAGTTGCTTTTCCACACGTGGAACGTGAGGGGGCTCAACTCCCCCATCAAAAAAAAAAAAAGGTAATTTCCCACCTAAAAAGGCTAAAAACTAAAGTTGCCTTTTTGCAAGACACCAAACTGACTGATATGGACCATAAGAGATTACTGAAATACTGGACTGGCCAAATTGATCACTCTAATGCACCCTCTAAGAAGCATTGTGTGCTCATTTTGATACGCAAGTCCCTACAGTGGTCCCTTAAAAGCTCCATCAGGGACAAGGAGGGTAGGTGGATACTGAGCACAAACAATATCCCAACTGGTCTTGTTGCACTTTGCAATGTCTATGCCCCAAACGTAGATGAGCCTCAGTTTTTTTTCATACATTAGCTGAATCCATTAGTTCCTTCGTACCCCTGGGTTGCTCACTGCTCATGGGGGGGGGAGAATTTTAATTTTACACTGGCCCCTACCTTTGATAGGAACGATAATGAGAAAGAGGGGCATGTCAGGGGTGCCAGGGCATTACAACAGCTTATGACAGACCATGGCCTCAGTGATGCATGGAGGATATTTCATCCTAGAACCAGAGATTATACCTTCCACTCCGAACTCCATGCTTCGCTTAGCAGGATAGACATCTGGCTTCTGTCCCCTTCCCTTTTACACAGTACTCTTGATGCAGCTATCCTTCCCCGGGTGATCTCAGACCATGCTCCAGTACAGCTCCTGTTACAGTGGGGCTCGGACTCTTCCCCCCACTTGCCGATGGAGGCTTGACCCTCTCCTCATGTAGGACCCCGCCTTTATCCAGTGGGGGAAGAATGAGGCCTCATTCTTCTTAGCCTTTAATCCCACCTTGGATTCCTCACCCGAGAACATCTGGGAGGCCTTCAAGGGCACCATGAGAGATAGTATTATCAGGTATGCAGCAGCTAAACAAACAGAAAGGGAGTAACATCTCCTATACCTGGAGACTCCGCTAACTTGTGCTGAAGCCAAATTTAAGGCCATGCCTGCTCCCTTCCCCGCCTCCCCAACTGGGAGAGCAATCCTTGGACTTCACCTTGAGATCAACCAACTCAACAGAAAGGCAGACGTGGCTATTCTCCGTCTCAGACATACCTTCTGGGATGGGAAAGAAGGGTGGGAAAGTGTTGGCATCCCAACTTAGGTGACAAAAGACTAGTCTGTTCATCCCTGGACTGAAAAATACCCAGGGGAACCTGGACTGTAGTCCCCAGGGCATTAATCAAATAATGGCCGCCTTCTACGAGAAGATCTATACCACCACACACAGCACACCTGCTGTTGGTACCCAACCCTTTCTCCAAAGCTTGCATCTTCCTACCCTTACTCCCCAACAAGGCCAAGAACTAGAGGCCCCTATTGCCAAACATGATGGACACTGCCATTCAGAGCCTCCAGGTGGGTAAATCACCAGGAAACTATGGATATACAGCAGATTTCTATCAGGCACTAGCCCCAGTAATCACCCCACTTCTCACTGAAATTTTCCAAGAATCCAAAAATCGCAGGGACCCTTCCTCCCTTCAAGAGGCAACCACTGTGGTCATCCCCAAGAAAGGTAAGGACCCTTCTAGCCCGAATAATTACCGTCCGATTTCCCTTATTAATTTGGACAGCAAAATATATGCCAAGGTACTCGCCTCAAGGTTGAGTCCCCTCTTGTTGCACCTTATTCACCCATCCCAGGTGGGATTTGTTCCCGGGCGTCACAGTACTGATCCTTCACGGACTTTGATTAATCTTATGCATGTAGCCCGCCACCTGCTCACTCCTGCAGTGGCCATGGCAGTGGACTTCGAAAAAGCATTTGATTCGCTCAAGTGGGACTACCTATATTTGGTCTCATCCCACCTGGGTACGGGTGAAGGGTTTAATCACCAAAGTTCGGGCTATCTACAACAACCCTACAGTCAGAGTTGCCACCAATAACATGGTCTCCCCCCAGTTTCCACTTGCCCGGGGTACTAGACAGGGGTGCCCACTATCCCCTCTCCTCTTTGTCCTCGCAGTGGAACCACTCACGGTCGCTATCAGACAGCACCCAGATATAAAGGGAATTGAGGTAGGAGATGCAGCCTATTCTACTGTTATGTATGCCGATGACTTATTCCTCCCCCTACTGGACGGACCTCTCTCAGTCCCACCTGTGTTGGCACTACTGGACTCATCTGCCAACCACTCAGGCCTGAAGCTCAACCAAAACAAAACACAACTTTTTCCCCTAAACGAGCCTTGCTCCCAGACTACTGCACAGACCTACGGGCTTCTTTGGGCTCCCCTGGGAATCACATTCCTGGGCATTAAGCTCACCCACAGAATAGAGGACATTTGGAATGCTAATGCAACCCACATCTGCTGGCCTGTAAGACAGAGTTTAACAGGTGGTGGAAATTAAACCTCACCCTAGCTGGTAAGATAGCAACCATAAAGATGGTAATCGTGCCCAAATTTCTCTGATAGCTCACATACCCATTTCCCTTCACAAACAATGGTTTAAACCTATAGACACCTTGATAGGAGACTTTTGCTGGGAAGGTTCCAAACCCCATTTCAACCGTTCAAAGCTTCGTGCTCACTGGACACGAGCAAGGTGAAATCTCCCATGAGTGGAGGACTATAAATGGGCTTTCCAGGTGGCACAGATAGTGCAGTGGTGTACAAATGACCCAGCTCACAAAAGACAATGGGTCCATATCAAGCAAGATATGGCTTCAACTGCCTCTCCCACCACACATATTCTTGCCCTTGACAAACCCGGTTTCTCCCATCCCTCTCACTCTCAAGACCACACACTCTCCCACCACTGCGTCCTCTAAGAAAATCTGGTACTATATAAACAGACTGTCGTTGGACCTTCTTCCTCTGCCCATGGTACCTCTCTGGCAAAATCCATCCATTACAATTGGTCACCAGACAGTGCTCTGGCAAACTTGACTGAAGAAAGGTACTTGTAAGGTGGGAGACATATGGGACCCCAATGTGGCTACTGTGGCCACTTTTCAATCCCTGCAGGACAGGTGGGGGCTCCCAGGAACAGACTTCTGGAAATATCTCCAGATAAGGGCCGACCTCAAACCCCCGTTTAGTACCCACTCCAAGCATACCAACTCCGAGGTACTACAAACCTGGATGCAGAACCCGAAGGGATTAGCGGGCAGAATCAATGCCAGATACGGGACTCCCTCCCCTCCCAATCAGAAGAATCCAAGCAAAGATGGGAAAGGATGCTTCAGTGCACCATTCCCACCAAACAATGGAACCAAGCCTGGCAAGATAACCACAAATGGTACCAAGACGCAAGGACGAGACTGATCCAGAACAAAATCTTATTCTTGGTACAAAACTCCCATGGTTCTTTGCAAAGCTAAACTTCTTAACTCTGACTGCTGCTGGCGTTGCCAGGTGAAGGGAAGTCATTTAGCTCATCCACTTTGGTCATGTAACAAGGTTCAACAAGTCTGGAGACAAGTCTGTGCCCTGGCTACAAAGGTTCCCCACAAACACATCCCACAGGTGCCCCTGTTCTTTCTTTTGGGTATCAGAACTGCACTCCCACACCTGTCCCAGTCTGAATGCAGATGGTTAGCCTTACTGGCCCTTCAAACTAAAAGGGCCCTGGTGTGCAAATGGCGTACCACTTGTAACCAGATGGTCCAGTTTCAGAAATGTTGGGCCCCATACCAACCCGCCAGAAGTGGTGGGATGAACACTTACCAGCCATGGTTCCCCCTCAGACAGTCGTGAATAATAGAGGGATGCCTGTGTGGTGCTCTTCAGATACCAATTCCACTCCATGATCAAAACTATTATGTACACTGGGGAAGACCTTAGAGAAGGGGCACTGCGCCCCCCGTAGGACTTAGGCTCATACTCTTACTGTTTAGTTTTAGAATGTTACAGTTTTATAATGTAGGGTCCCATAGGTGCAGGACTGGAAGACAGTATTTCTTACTTAGCGGATAATGTTCAAAGACAGTACCCAAATGTATACCGTAATCTATACAGGCATTAGTACACGAGCATACAGATTCTTTGGGAGGCATCCTCTGAAACAAAAGAAATGCACACAAAGTCCTGTTTGAATCCTGCCCAAACGATTTCTGGTATGGGATTTAGACCTGATCCATGGTAGAAGCATAGGAATACTGGATCTCTTGCCCCATGTCACCGCTTTCACTAGTGCTCACAATCCTTGGAAGGTGAGTAATATAACCTTTTCCTTGCACCTTGTTGGGAAAGTATTAACCTCACCACCATCTCCTACGCTGTGAGACCACCCCCTTGTTTCTTGCCCCCCTCTGGATCCCATCCTCAACTCCTTGTTCCCCCCCCTTTTATTTTAGTGCTCGTCCATTATATCCTCTGTAACTATTTTGTTTCATGTAACCATTCTGTACCTGTCTGTATTGTCTGTAAATTGTCTGTATGATGATACTTGAAAATAAAAAAATTTACAAATGAAAAAAAATAGTGGGCTCCGGGTCCTCGCCAAAGAGGACGGAGCCTCTAAAAGGTGCATCCAGTATGTTGGATTGGATGTCTGGAGAAAACCCTGAAACCCTAAGCCAAGAGTGGCGACATAAGCAAATGCCCGTGGCGGCAGCTCTAGCCGCAGTGTTTGCAGAGTCATAGGCAGAGCGTAGGACGTGCATGCCTACGTATGACCCGGTTTGAAGCAATGTGGTGAGTTCTGCCCTCTGGGGGCAGTCGGGCATACCCTGAAAGATGTCCAACCCTTGTTCCCAAAGGACATTCTGGAATTGGACGATGTGTGTCAGAAAGTTGAGACTTCTAATGCTGCAGGTGGCAGACACGTACACCTTCCTGCCCACAGAATCCAGCTGCTTAGCCTCTCTGTCAGGAGGCTGGGTGCTGAGGTGTTTGGTCCTCTGCGAAGGGTCGTGAGCCACAGAGATGACCACCGAGTTTGCAGTTGGGTGCTCAGCCAAGAAGGAATGATCTTTAGGTGCCCTGAACAAACGGTCAACCTTTTTGAGGACAGCCATAGACAAATAGGGACGTTTCCAGGTGGCCTGCTCACGTCCTGAAAGGCGTCCACCATGGGTGGGATGACAGCTGGTTTGAGGTCTTTTTATCCGAGGTATCTGGCAAGCCGCATACGCTCAGGGCCGAGATCTTCTGTGTCCCATCCCATGCTGGACTGGATGTGGCTAATGGGTCATCTGCTGGAGATTTAGGAGTATCCTCAGAGTCCGGGGTCCTCAAAGGGTGGATCGGGGTAATCAGATGTTTGGCAGTTGTAGGAAGACTCATAAGGTGACCAGTGCTTCCTGCATTTATGATGCCTCCCACTAGAGGAGCTAGAAGAACTGGAGCTCCTTGACCTGGCTCTTCTGTGTTTTTTCTTTGACACCCTCTTCCTTGGCCTACCAGGGGAGGAAGGATGGTCGCCCTGACCCCCCTTAGCCAGGGGAGGGGTGGTCACATTCTGATCTAGAGCAGGGACCGTGTTCCAGAGCCTTGCCAGAGTCAAATTCCACTGGTGTGGATGGCTGAGGCTAAGGTGGCACAAGATCTGATTCTACGGTCTCCTACAAATGGAAGAACAAGTCCTTCACCTGGGGCATGTTCAACTTACAGAGTCCACCGGTGCAGCCAGTGTCGGATCCGAGTAGTACCAGCGCCGGTACCGACGTCTGGTCTATCCGGCATTGGTGTACGGACAGGCAACAACGGAGCATCCTGGCCATCGTCAGACCCTGAAGGTACGCCGGGGTCAGTCGTAAGGTCCTCCAGCGCTGGGGTGTCATCTGCTCTGACATCCATCGGAGGTGGGGGCGTCATCGGGGATGGTGATCTTGGCAGGGGAACCGAAGTGCGGGGTTCCCTGGACTTACCGTCAGAGGACCAACGTCTGTGCGAGTCAGAGGCAGGTTTAAGTCTATCCGAGCCATGCTGGTCAGAAGTCTGAGTGGAGCGTTTATCGCCTGACTTCTGGGCCTGTTTTGGAGGGAGAGAAGAGAATCTCCCAGAAGAACCTGCAGACGTAGCCTTGTCCCGATAGCTGGTGCTACACAAGGAGGCTGACCGGGAGGCATGAGAGGACTTACCTTTAGAAGTAGTAGCATGAGCCGTAGTCTGGGCCAGAGGCCGGATTTTTATAGGCTGGGGCGTCGGGCCTGGTTAGCACCCAGCCCCAGAGTCTGCGACTTGCCCTTGGAGCTAGACCCGTGGCCCGAAGACTCCAAGCGGGAGGTCGACTGAGACGAGGATCTGGACTTCAAGGGGGACCTCTCCCTTTCTCTGTCTTTTTCCTTATGCTTTTTGGAATAGTGTTTGTGCTAGTGGGAAGACCCCCGCTCCGCGGAGGATCCTTTGTGCATGGCGGCCAACTGTTGCTGGGCGAGGAAGACCTGAAGGGACTTCTGCCGACGGATGCACGTCTGACTGTTGAAAGACTGGCACAACTGGCAGGCCTTGGTGTTGTGGTCTGGGCCCAGACAGACAACACAGGCCGTGTGGCCGTCTTTGGCGGGGATTTGCTTCCCACAGGCGCACTTGTTCGTGTGCCTAGGCAGGGATGAAAACATGCAGACACAGCAAAAACAATGGAACGAATTTGAAAAAAGGTCGATATGGAAGTTCTAACAGGTGAAAGGACTGGTGAAAGTCGAGTCGTGGAGCCGATGAACACACCATCAACAGCAGGAAAGAACTGGGGCATGGTGGGGACCGCTGCCTTTTATACCATGTGGGACGTTGGGGACGGTCCCCGCTTGGTACTGCTGATTACAAATTTGCCATGTGGTCCTGTCGCCGGGCGGCTACAGTTCTATATGTGTTACCTGCTACAAGAGCAGACTCTCGAAGTAAGATCTGAGATTATCTGGGCCCATTCTGAGTAAAAAGAAATTGCAGTCTTCCACCCAGGAAAGGGAGGCAGAGATGGGCCCGAGTACCTTCAGTGTGAAGTGCTAGCTTTTTTGCCCTGTGCCTCCACATCTTCAGGCAAGGGCCCCTCTGTTACTATTGGTCTAGTAACCTGAATAGGTTCTTTGTTTCCTGGATATACTTCAAAATATCACCCAGTCCAGAGCCAAATAACAGAAACTGCCTCAAGGACAGAATGAACAGCTTGGAATTCGAAGCCTGCTCAGCTACCCAATGCCCAGTCACACACCTCGCATAACCTACACAACATGATAGGCAGAGCGGGCAGACTTACGTAAGTTTTCCACCGTGGCATCCCCTGAAGTAGAAGCCAAGAATACCAGCTGCAAAACGCTGACCCCATTGCGAATCCGGGGTAACAAAGATGCCCAAGGCAGTAACCCACAAGCTGAAGTCTCTGACCACAATAAAGAAAGCACAGGAGTGGCGCAGATTTGCACCACTATAGGCGAAGGCTCTTCTGCACATGGCAGCTACTCGCTGATCTTGTGAATACATCAAGGCCAAGGACCCTTCAACAGGAGTAATATTGTGCTTTATGTAATTATGAACTGCCTTGTTTTGAGTGGATGAGTGTGCAGACAGGATGGAACGGACATCCACTGTGCCCCACTGATAGCACCTCTTGAGCTGTAAGGACCTATATGACTCAGCTATCAGGTAGGACAAGGACTTAATATTGAAAGGGGAGGGACAGGAAACCTCTTCTTCGGCTCCGACCACTCCCTTTCTTCTGCCTCCTCAGAAACTTCGTCCTCCTTATTGGAAAGAAGCTCCTAGGGTCAGAGTTATTACCCAAGATCTCGATAACCTCATCCTGACCCTCTAGATGGTCAGGGTCATGATCTGACAGCATATCCACAAAAAATGCAGCCCTGTCCCGCTGCAGCACACCTGGACGTGCATGTGTGGGCACCACTGGACCTGAGGGGCCCAGTCTGGGGTCAGGTGTAATTGATGGGATATCCTACAGAACATCGGGTCCCAAAAGTTCTCTCAAGAGCAATAAGAAGGTCTTGCACAATTCTGCTTGCCACTGTCAACCGGTACACCAGAGACATATTAACTTGATAAAACACAATGGAGGCAATAGGAATCCACAAGAAGGAGTCCTAGCACTCCTACAGGTCTTACATATCTGCCACCCCAAAAGAAGTGGTCTCCAAAAAGGTATAGTACCAATACCAAATACAAGAACCTTGCAGAGATTAAAAACCAATGGACTAACGTTGACATACAAACAAAGTAGAGAACCGTTCAACTGCTCAGTAACAGTAATGACAAACAAAGGCTCACACCAGCCTCATATAAATTGGACAACCTGAAAAGGTACTGTAAACCAAGACGCCCAGTCACCACCCCCCCCAGGCAATACGCACATCAGTACCCCAACCTATTATAGATCCAGAGGATAAAAGCTTCGGAATGCCCATGGGGGGGGGGGGTAAGAATTTCTGGATAAGTAGAGAAAGAAAACCTGTGCACTTACAGTGCAGCAGAGACACCATGACTAGTCCTGTAGACTGCCTGAAATCAGTAGCCTTTTTTTTGTTTGTTTTTGTCATTTCCCTTTAAGGCTTTCTGCCCGACTGAGAAAGTGCAGTCCCCACCTCGATCATAGGAAATTTCAAATATCCGCCAAAAAAAAAATAAAACAAACAGGGTCATTGACTCAACAACTGCCGTGGTCAGCAAACCTCAAGAGCACTAAAGAGTGCTGTTGCTCACACAGAACGTGCAAGCAAGACGTATGTCATTTCATATGGGAGCAAGCACATCACAACGCTATGTGACATCCACGCTCAAGGGGGCATGTGCACACACACCGGGGCCATACAGTGAGACAAGGAAACTCCAATAGAAGAAAGTGTGTATGCCCAAAACAAAGTGGCAGTTGAAAAAACGGCAGGTGATTAAGAGGAGGGCGCAGGCACACTACAGTCCCACTAATGGCACGCTGTAACAGAGGATTGTGTGCGTCCAACGGAAAACAAACAAAAAACAACTGGCCAAATGGCAGGAACCCTGGGCAGCTCAAGAGAGCCAAGAAACACCGCCAGACGATGGAGCCCAAATGAAATAGTAAAACATAACTCTCTGCACACAGTAAAGAGAAAATCCACTCCTCAGCAGCTAAACATTCAGTTTTAGCCTGCATACTGGGGCCAAGGCTGCCGAGCAAACACTTAAAAGAGGAAATGTCACTTAAAAGGGCAATACACCACAAATGTAAATATCCAAAAAAAGGGACAAGAGAGCCTAAAACTGGGGTCGGGAGGGCGGCAGGTACAGATGAAAAAATTACCCACCTTAGTAATGTTGTTTCTTCTAAGGGAGTCTTGCTATATTATGACATATGCAGTGAGTCCCAACCTTTCGAACTGCTCCGGAGGTGAAAGAGTTAACTTTCCATGCCGGGCATGGAACGCTGAGCTCGAGCTCGGTTGAAAACTCTGTCTGTTCTTCAAACTCAAACTGTCAGATCTTTACGAGCTAAACTCACTAAGGTCCTGTGTGGAAGCTGTAAACCTACACTAGCCAACTGGCTACTAGATATAAGAACACATTTTTTGGTCCCAAAACGAAGACTCAAGTCAGGAGACCCAAAAAATGAAAAACACAACACCCAGTCACCCCAAAAAAGGAGGGGTGAAAAACAAGGTGGGCATCTACTAAGTGCCAACACTGCACTGCCCACCCACATCCCAAAAACAGAGGTTCTGAGAGGGGCAGGCGGGGAGGTTTGCTAATATAGCAGACTCCATTAGAAGAACAACATTACTAAGGTGAGTAATTTTTTTTCTTCAAAAACATGAAGTCTTGCTATGTTATGACATATGCAGACTACAGCAGTACCTCCATGGAGGAGGGAGAACCTACTTAGAAATAGGCTCTGAAGTGAATAGTTAGCTAAACCAAGCATCACTCCTAGCCTGGATGTCCAGGGAGTAATGCTTGGTAAAAGTGTGAACTGTTTTCCAGGTAGCTGCTTGACATATCTCCAATTAGGGATGTCCCTGGCAGCAGCCAGGGAAGCAGCTGTACCTCTGGTAGAGTGAGCCCTCAGGCCTGAGGGAGGAACCTTACCCAGCTTTTCATAACAGAATTGGATACAAGAGACAATCCACCTGGCAATGGATCTTTTAGTGGCAGGTTTCCCCTTACCAACCTCACCATAAGTGAGGAGCAGTTGGAGAGAGACAAACCTGTGACCCTTGGTACGTTCTATGTAGTAACTAAGGTCTCTCTTCACATCTAAGCTGTGCAGCCTCCTCTCACCAGAGGAGGAATGGTCAGTGAAGTACACTGGAAGAGATACAGATTGATTAAGGTGGAAATCTGAAACCACCTTAGGCAAGAACTTCCTGTTAGTCCTGAGGACCACCTTATCTCTATGAAAGAAGATAAAATCAGGCTCCACTGACAAGGCCTGCAATTCACTTATGCGCCTGGCAGAAGTGATGGCTACCAGAAACACAGTCTTCCAAGTCAAGTACTTAAGCTCTGCTGAAGACAAGGGCTCAAAGGGAGGTTGCATAAGCTGAGCAATGTAAACATTAAGATCCCAGGCAGGGGCAGGGTCCCTGAATGGAGGGTTGGTGTGAAGCAATCCCTTAAAAAACTTAGAGAATACAGGATGAGCTGAAAGAGAAGAGGGTTTACCTGCTGAAAGAAAAGCAGACAGCTGCTAAATGTACCTTTAGGGTAGCTGGTCTCAGCCCCAAAGTGTTTAAATGGACCATATAATCCAGGACTGTGGGTAAATCAGCAGATTCTGGGGAAATATGCTTCCCAGAGCACTTTATGGAAAACCTCTTCCATTTGGAATTGTACGTAGCCCTGGTGGAAGGTTTCCTAGAAGCCTTTAATATATCCATTACACCTTGGGAGAGGTGTAGATCAGCAAATTAACTCTTCAAGAGCCAGGCCTTGAGATTGAGAGATTTGAGGTTCGGGTACCAAACCTTTCCCTGAGCACAGGTTAACAGGTTGTGATTCCTGGGAAGACACAGGGAAAGATGGACTGCTAAGGACAGTAGGAGTGGATACCAGGGTTGTCTGGAGCAATCAGAATCACTTTGCAGGATTGAGATCTGATTTTGACTAACACTTTGAACAGGAGAGGGAAGGGGGAAAGCATAGAGAAACTTCCCTTCCCAATTGAGAACTAAGGCATCCAGAGGGACTGAGCCCAACACTGGGGGCCTGAGGCAAAAAAGGGGAAGTTGGTGATTGTCTGGGGCTGTAAAAGATCAATCTGTGGGGTGCCCCATCTGGCAAATACTACCTCCAGGACCAGGGGATCCAGTGACCATTCGTGATGGCCCTGGGAAATCCTGCTGAGAGCATCTGCCAGGACATTGTCCTTGCCTGGGAGGTGAACTGCCAGAAGGGAGGTGTTCAGGGAGGCCAGAGACCACAACTCATTGTTTCCTGCACAAGGTCAGAGCCGAGTGCCTCCTTGCTTGTTGATGTACCACATTGTGGTGGTGTTGTCTTCTGACCTGTACAACTTTGTTCTGAACAGATTTGGAAAAAGCTTGAAGTGCTAGAAAACTGCTCTGAGCTCCAACAGGTTGATGTGGAGCAGAGATTCCTGAGGGGACCAAAATCCCTGGGTAGTGAGGTCGCCCATGTGAGCTCCCCACCCCAAGAGGGATGCATCTGTAGTAAGGATTAAAGAGTGAGACTGAGTGACAAAGGGAACCCCTTGTCTCAGATTGCTCTGATTCTGTCGCCACTGTAGGGCTTGGATCAGGGTTCGAGTTACTGGGATCAACTTGGCTAAAGGGACTTTTCTTTGAGACCAAAAGGCTCTCAAATGGAACTGGATGTCCCTCATCTGAAATCTTGCTCCTTGCACTACTGCTGTAGAAGCAGCCATGTGCCCCAGGAGCTGTAGAAAATGCCTTGCTGGTCGAGAGACCTGCAGGGTGAATGAGGAGGCCAGAGAGACCAGGGTCCTTGCCCTGTTCAAAGGAAGGAAGGCTCTGGCTTCCTCTGTGTTCAGCTCTGCGCCTATGAAGATGAGGAGCTGGACAGGCTCTAGAACTGACTTTGAAAGATTCAGAAGGAAACCTAGAGAGGTAAGCAATTGCTGAGTTATCTGAAGATGTAACTTGACTTGGTCTGGAGACTGGCCTACTATGAGCCAGTCGTTCAGGTAAGGGAAGATGGCAATTTTTTGCCTTCTTAGGTAGGCAACTGCTACTGCCAGGCATTTTGTGAATACCCTTGGAGCAGAGGTGAGGCCAAAGGCATTGCTCTGAACCGGTAATGGCCTGAGGGGCAGCCTCAACCTGAGGTGCTTTGATGGGAGCTTGATGAGAATACAGAAGTAGGCATCCTGAGGTCCAGGGACGCTAGCCAGTCCCCTGGCCTTAAAGAGGGTAGAATAATTCCCAGAGTCACCATTTTGAATTTTGGTTTTAAAAGGTGCTTGTTTAAGTATCTGAGATCCAGGATGGGCCGCCATTGTCCTGTCTTTTTTGGGGTAAGGAAGTACCTGGAGTACAATTCTTTGCCCTGGTGTAGGGGTGGAACCCTTTCCACAGCTCTGAGAGCCAGGAGGGAAGAGACTTCTGCCTCTAGGGCAAGCGCCTCTGATAGATTTGCAGGTGGAAAGGATCTGGTTCTCATCTTTGGAAATTTTTTGAAGCTGAGAACCAGTCCCTGGCTTACTACTTCCAGGACCCACTTGTCTGATGTCAGAGACTTCCAGTCCTGGACAAAGTAAGCCAGCCTGCCCCCTACAGGTAGTTGAGAATCGGCCCTGGCAACCCCATCAGGGTGCCTGCTTGGCAGGGGCTTTAGGCTGAGGGGTGGAAGCAGGCCTGCTTGTACCCTGTCTGCCTCTCCCTCTAAAGAACCCCCTCTGGGCGTGAGCAGAAGAGGAGGCCTGGGCTTGGTAAAAAGGCCTATGAGAAGGCCTGCCCCTGCCCCTGGAAGGCTGCCTTTGAGGAGTGGCCAGCCTTTCCTTGGCCTGTGCACTCCTATAAGAGGTCCTATACTCATCCATTTTCTTCATGTAATTCTCTGTCTGCTCCCCAAACAGAGAATTACCCACAACAGAAAAATCCATGGCCTTAGTCTGGGTATCCTCTGACAGGCTAGTACATCTGAGACAAGCCATTCTTCGAAGTGCCACAGATGTAGCCATGACTCTTGATGACACATCATTAGAGTCCACTGCAGCATGGAATTGCACCTTAGATGCCTCAATACCATCAGCAGCCACCTGCTCCAGCTCCTTGGCAAGCTGGCCAGGGATCTGTTTTTCTAGAGCCATAACAGTATCCCATCTGGATTTCTGGTATCTAGCAACATAAGGCATATAATTCACCTGTCTGAGTCTCAAGGATGTTGCCATGTACTGTTTCTTTGCCACGGCATCAATCCTCCTGGAGTCCTTGTCAGGGAGGTGTGAAGCCAAGGGAATATTTGCCTCGTCACAGGCTGCAGCCTGCATTACCCAAACATGGCTGCATTGTTGTGTAAGGAACTCTGTATCAGAGCCTGACAATGTGTACCTCTTGTCCATTCTTTTATCTACAGGAGGTATAGTGTGAGGAGTTTAGAATTTTTACTGTCTGTTTCCCAAAAGATTTATGCAAAGGAATAGACAGTCTCCTAGACTCTGGGATATCCATCATTTCCACATAGTCAGGCTCCTCTTGATCATCCACAGCTTCCTCCATAGGGAGCTGGAGGTTTCAGCCACTTTTTATAAAACATAAAATGAGAAGGGACTCAGAAAGCCTAGAGGAGACACCTGAAGGTCTGTCTGGGGAGATGTCCGTTCAATGGGCACATCCAGACTTTCAAATCCACATTCACTCTCCTCATACTCCTCTTCCCCTCCTCCGTTCATAAATTTCTAAATCAGATTTTGAACTGTGGAACCGCCAAACTGTACGCTTACCTGACGGTCGGAACCGGGGAAAGCGACTGGACAATTTTAATCGCTTTGGCTATTTCTTCAGCGGTTGGAGAGGAAAGTTTTGGCTCCACACCAGCTCATTTCCTAGTCATTTTTGCTGGAACCTACTCCTCCAATTCGGTTCTCCTTTTGCCCGAGGAAGTCTCGCCCTGGTCAGAGGGAACTCCCTCTGGTTCGTGGAAGCGAACCGGCTGGCCATCCGTTCAGCGGACTGTTTGGCCTCCTTCCCCGGAGCTCACCAACTCTTTTCCAGGGTAGCTGCAGGAAAATTTTGCAAATCTGGCAGTCTGCATTGAGGTGGTCAAACCCAGACAATAAACACAGGTGCAGTGGAATCGGCCTAGCAAAAGACTTCCCACAGACACTGCAGTGTTGAAACCCAGTGGGCCCCATTTTCTTTTGGGTTTCAGACATAATGCCAGCCTAACCAAACTTACCCGTTTATGGCAATCCGCCAGGTAAGACCTCTTATTGGTTCCCAACCGTGTTTGGTCGCGGGAAAACGACAAACTGCTTTTAGAACCGATAAGAACCAACCACACCTAAATGACAGATTAATATATTTTAACCAACCTGATCGGTTCAAACCGAACCAATAAAACGTTTACAAGTTGCACACAGAAAGAAATTAATGTAAAACCTATCTAGTACTCACAAATACCACAGACAGAGTTTGAACCGACCAGTTGCGGTTTAAATTCGACTGAAACCGAGAAAAACAATACTTTAACCGACAAAATGAACCGAGCAGAAGGAGAAATCTCTGGAGCGACTGTTCAGTGAGGCGGAGTAAAGAATCTGACAGTTTGAGTTTGAAGAACAACAGATAGAGTTTTCAACCAAGTTCGAGCTCAGCGTTCCATGCCTGGCATGGAAAGTTATCTCTCACCTCCAGAGCAGTTCGAAAGGTTGGGACTCACTGCATATGTCATAATATAGCAAGACTTCGTTGTTTGAAGCATAAATAGTGGAAAAAGACCCTCTAGGAAGCCCTAGACTACACTGTGACAGGGTAGAATAGGATCCTGTCCAATTTGTTATGGAGAAAGTGTTTCAATGCAAGGATCTTTCCTTTTCTGTCTATTTTCTGGCTGCGCAACCCAATTTTCCTGTGAGACTTCGGATTTGATCACCCTGACAATCTCGCAATTCTTTGCCTCTCACTGTCTCTCAGTTTTCCCCTTGCTGTCTGTTTTTCCTCCCTTGCATATCTGCCAATATAAAAAAATATGTGAAAATCACTGTCTGGAAATGAAGCTGATATTGGGATCTCTTGTTTAGAAAATATATAGTGTCATTGTTGAAATGTATACAATTCTATTTTGAGATGACTACAGAAAGCTGTTGTAAACATTAGAGATTACTTTAGTGCAAATTGTTAAGCTTTTGCAAAAGCAGCAGAAGGCGCCTCAGCTCAAAGCACAGTGTTCTAGCAACTCCTGAAACTTACAAAAACAGGATGCTTGCTAAGGATGGGGGGTTGAAAGGACTTGTAAGAGTTAAGCTGCAACTGCAAGACAGATCAGAAGAAAAAGGGACAGAGACTGAAAGGAAAACAAAAAACCTTTTCTGTACATAGTTATTATGAACTAATCTATTTTTTATGTTACTGCTACTGTAAATAAAATATTTTTGGTGAATTCTACAACTGTTCCTGATTTTCCCTATGCTTCCTGACCTGTGCCTCAACGACATACACCCCTAAAAAGTAGAAGGTATACTTACCTTTGGTACCTATATTCCTTTTTCTAATGCAGTGTACATAGAGTGTGTGATATTATACACACACACACAGCGTGCAAGCACTCAGGCAATGGTTACCCCAAAGGGCACTGGCCAGGAAGCCAGTTTCAAAGAAATACAAAAATCACACATACCCCAATAATGCAAAGCACCACGGGCTGTATATGCAAATCACCACAGTATATTATGCTGGTTCAACTTTAAGCCGAAATGCATAGTACCAAAAGGTCTCTCACACAGTCTGCAAAGGCTGCTAACAGAAGACACATGTATGTGTTTCGTCTTACCAGGACTCAGTGTGCCTCGTCTGTTTGACACCCCAGTGGAATGAACCAGCTACCCTACGATGGTCTATCTGGGCTACGTTGAGGTGAACCCAATAAAAACAAAGAACAAGCTAAAAGGCATAAAACTTTGTTAATGCATCAGTTAAAGTTGTTACTAAAGCGACAATAGCAGGGAAATGGGGTGTTAGGGTTTCCAACCGTAACACCCCACCCCTACCCCGCAGACGCTGACAGGAGTAGGGAGTGTGCCTTGGGGTCGTCGGCCCCAACACTCACCCCATGCCACCCCAACCACCACCCTGCACATGCCAACAGGCATCAGGGGGTGTGCCTTGGGGTAGTCAGCCCTAACGCTCAACCCATTCCATAAGGAAATAACCCAAGATGGGTACAGTATAGGAGAATGGGGTGAGCATTAGAGCCGACGACCCCAAGGCACACCCCCAATGCCTGTCAGTATGTGGAGAGTATATCAAGCTTGGTAATGTGAGGGTGAGAGGGTGCCAGCAGACACCAGGGATACGGGAAAATAGGCGGGTAGGGGATGGCACTAGACAACCAGGCTCTGTACGACACTGTGAACCTTGCCTGTGGAAACAAGCTACCTCCCTGAGGAAACAAGCTACCTTCCCACGTAAAATGGAAATTATGTACTTACCGTAATTCTTGATCTTCTTGGACGGAGTCACCATAGAAACATAGAATTTGACAGCAAATAAGGACCGCTTGGCCCACCCAGTCTGCCCATTTCCCTACCTAATGGATAAGCTGCAGATCCTAGTTAACCAGCAGCCTACTTCTTCCTACACCCACCCCCTAGAATTGCCTTATGACTGTCCCATGCATGCTTGAATTCCACCACTGTTTTTGACTCCACGACCTCCTCCGGAAGGTCGTTCCATGCATCCACAACCTCTCTGTGAAAAATACTTCCTTAAATTACCTCTGAGCCGCCCAAATCTTCAAATTGTGCCCCTTGTTCTTGCACACCTCTTTTTGAAAGATGCTACCTCTTTGACTTTGTTGATTCTTTGAGATACTTGAAAGTTTCTATCATGTCCCCCCTCTCTCTCCTTTCCTCGAGACTATACATATTAAGCTCCTTAAGTCTCTCTTCATATGTCTCATTCACACTAATGGGACTATGATGGAGGCCCTAGGACCCCGTGGGAGCCAAAAATCTTCAGGAAAGCTGGCGCCGGGATAGGACTGCATATGCGCGGGGCTGTGAGGCTAGCTCGTGCCATATAGGCTATCTTAGTGTTGCCCCTCCAACAGCCTCAGCACCTTGTCGACCGAGGAGGTGCAGCGTAAACCAACGAAAGAAAACCGAACCCTAACTTGTAGGCATATGAAGGCCCGGATGACCCATTTAAGAAGGGTCAATTCAACAATGTTTTCACAGCCCGAACAACAAGGAAGTGAAGACCAAAACAGAATGCGTGAGCTTGGGGGAGGGTGGGAGGCGTGGAATGAGTGGTGGAGACTCCATCCAAGAAGATCAAGAAGAAAAATTACTCACCTTAGTAATTGCTTTTCTCTCATGGAGTCTTGCTATTATAACATTAGCAGTCAGCCACTGCAGCTGAACTGCCCCGGAGAGGAAGGGAGTTAACTCCAGAGGATCTGAGTTCTACAGCGAGGGCGCTGTGATTAAAGTTTCATCTGGCAGTTTCAAATGAAACTGTCAGATCTTTACGAGCTAACATCAAAGAACAGAAAGTCTGTGTGGAAAACTACACTAGCCCATGGCTACCTACTAGTAGTAGTAACAACAATATAAACAACAAAGAACACCCAGAACCATAATAACAAAATTGATGGTATTATGGTTCGCTTTACCACCCTTGACAAGCACATTATGAACCCCCCCTTTCCCCCAAGACTCAAGTCCAGGAAGGGGCAATATAAATAACCTAAATGAAAGCAACCAGATCCCTAACCCAAAGGAAAGAGGGTAAAGGGATAACTACAATGGCATGACACAGTGCTTGCACCAATTCGCCACCCCTACCCAAGTAGAGGTTCTGAGAGGGGCAGGGAGGGTGGATATAATAGCAAGACTCCATGAGAAGAAAAGCAATTACTAAGGTGAGTAATTTTTTCTTCAAACACCATGAAGTCTTGCTATATTATAACATCAGCAGATTACACAGCAGTACCTCCATGGAGGAGGGTCAGAACCTACTTAGGAAATGGGCTCTGAAGCACAGCTGTGCCAAACCGAGCATCTCTCCTGGACTGGACATCCAGGGAATAATGCTTGGTAAAGCTGTGAACTGTCTTCCAGGTAGCAGCTTGACAAATCTCCAGAATGGGAATGTCCCTAAGCCGCTAGAGACGCAGCTGTACCCCTGGTGGAGTGGGCCTCAATCCTGAGGGGGTACTCACCTAGTTTCTGATAACAGAATTGATACAAGAAACAATCCACCTTGCAATTGTTCTCTTAGTGGCAGGTTTTCCTTGCCAACCTCGCCATAGGTAAGAAACAGTTGGAGGGATTCAACCTATGACCTCTGGTGCCTCTAAATAGTAGCTTAAGGCTCTTTTGACATCCAAGCTGTGCAGTCTCCTCTCACCTGAGGAAGAATGCTCAGTGAAAATACTGGGAGAGAGATAGATTGATTCAGGTGGAAATCAGAAACCACCTTAGGCAAAAACTTTCTATTAGTCCTAAGGACTCACTTATCTCTGTGGAAAGAGATAAAATCTTCTTCCACTGACAGGGCCTGTAACTCACTTATCGTCTGGCAGAGTGATAGCTACTAGGAAAGCAGTTTTCCAAGTTAAATACTTGAGCTCTGCTGAAGACAGAGGCTCAAAGGGGGTTGCATTAACTGAGCAATGCAAATATTCAGGTCCCAGGCGGGAGCTGGTTCTCAAAAGGAGGGTTAGTGAAGTAACCCTTTAAAAACTTGGAGAACACAGGGTGAGAAGAAAGGAGGCAGGCTTCCTGCTGACACAAAAGCAGAGACAGCTGCCAGATGAACCTTCAGGGTAGCTGGTCCAAGGCCTAGGAATTCAGAAGGACCAAATATTCCAGAAGAATGGGAAGATCAGCAGATTCTGGGATAATCTGCCTCTCAGAGCACCAGATGGAAAACCTCTTCCACTTAGAATTATAAGTGGCTCTAGTGGAAGGCTTCCTAGAAGCCTTTAAAATATCCATGATACCTTGAGAAAGGTGTAAGTCAGCAATTCTAGCTCTCAAGAGCCAAGCCTTGAGGTGGAGGGATTTGAGGTCCGATACCACACTCTCCCTGTGCACAGGCCAGTAAGTCGTGGACTCTGGGTAGGCTCAGGGCAGGGTGGACTGCCAAGGACAGAAGCAGAGGGTACCAGGGCTGTCTGGCCCAATCTGGGGCAATCAGAATCACTCTGCAAGGTTGAGATCTGATTTTTACTAGTACCCGAAAAGAAGAGGAAAGGAGGGAAGGTATACAGGAACTTCCCTTTCCAGTCCAACAGAAAGGCGCCCAGAGGGACTGAGCCCAGTACTGGAGGCCTGCAACAGAAAAGAGGAAGTTGATGGTTGTCTGGGGCTGCAAAGATCTATCTGAGGAGTGCCCATCTGGCAAAGACGGACCCCAGCACTTGTGGATTCAGAGCCCATTCGTGATGGCCCTGAGAAATTCTGCTGAGGGCGCCCGCCAGGACATTGTCCTTCCCGGGAGGTGAACCGCTATCAGGGAGGTGTTCAGGCAGTAGGCCAGAGATCACAACTTCATTGCTCGTGCACAAGGCTGAAGACCGAGTGCCCTTGTTGTTGATGTACCACATTGTGGTGGTATTGTCTGTCCTGACTTGAACCACTTTGTTCTGGACAGAATCTGAAAACACCAAGAGCTAAAAAGACAGCCTGAGTTCCAACAGATTGATGTGAGCAGAGATTCCTGAGGAGACCACACCCCTGGGTGGCAAGATCGCCTAGGTAAGCCCCCACCCAACAGGGAGGCATCCGTGGAGAGGGTGAGGGAGGAGAAATGGGAAATGAAGGGAACCTCTGTCTTAAATTGCCTGACCTGCCACCAGTGGAGGGCTAGGATCAGAGTTTGAGTAACTGGAACCAACTTGGTAAGGGGGTCCTTCCTTTGAGACCAATAGGCCCTCAAATGGAACTGAATGTCCCTCATCTGGAATCTTGCTCCTGCACGACAGCTGTGGAAGCAGCCATGTGCCCAAGGAGTTGCAGAAAATGCCTTGCTGGTCGAGACCCTGGAGGGTAAAGGAGGATGCCAGGGCGATGAGTCTGTCCACCCTTTCCGAGGGAAGAAAAGCCCTGGCTAACCTTGTGTTCAATTCATGCCTATGAAAGTTAGGACCTGAACCGGTTCCAGAACTGACTTTGGTAAGTTTAGCAGGAATCCCAGGGAAGTGAGAAGCTGCTGGTGACTTGCAAATGGTTTCACCTGACCTGGAGACTGACCCACAATGAGCCAGTCGTCCAGGTAGGGAAACACAGCAACCCCTTGCCTTTCTAAGTGAGCCACTACTACAGCGAGACATTTTGTGAATACCCTTGGCGAGAGGTCAGGCCAAGGGCATTGCCCTGAACTGGTAGTGGCCTGAGGGCAGTTCAACCTGAGGTACTTTTGGTGAGAAGGCCTGATCAGAACATGAAAATAGGCATCCTGAGGTCCAGGGAAGCTAGCCAGTCCGCTGGCCTTAGGGAAGGCAATATCATTGTGAGTCAACATTTTGAACTTTGGTTTCAAAAGATGCTTGTTCAGGTACCTTTAAATCTAGAATGGGCCTCCATTCTCCTGTCTTTTGGGGTAAGAAAGTATCTTGAATAAAGCCCCTTGCCCTGATGGCAAGGAGGAACCCTTTCCACTGCTTTGCAGTCCAGAAGAGAAGAAACTCTGCTTCCAAAGCAAGGGCTTTGAAGGATTTGTAGGGGAAAATGTCTGGCTCTCATCTTTGGAAAGTGTTTGAAGCTGAGAACCAGACCCTGGCCTATTACCTCCAGAACCCATCTGTCCGTAGTTAGGGACAGCCAGTTCCGGCTGAAATAGGCCAACCTGCCCCCCACTGGTACAGGAGAATCGGCCCTGGGCACCCCATCAGGGTGCCTGCTTAGCAGCAGCCTTAGGCTGAGGGGAGGGGGACGGTCTACTTGTGCCTCGTCTACCCCTGCCTCTGAAGAAACCCCTCTGCTAGACAGCAGAGGAGGCTTGAAATTGGTAAAAGGCCTGGAAAAGGCCTGCCCTTACCTCTGGGAGCATGCCTTGTGGCATGGCATGCTTCTCCTTAGCCTGGCACTTTTGTAGGTAGTTCTGTATTCATCCATCTTTTCATATAGTTTTCTGTTTGCTCCCAAACAGAGAATTTCCCACTACAGGAAAATCCATAGCCTTTGACTGGGTATCTTGGGACAGATTAGTGCATCTGAGCCATGCCAACCCACGGAAAGCTACAGAAGTGGCCATGACCCTAGAGGAAACATCATTAACATCAACAGCAGTATGAAATTGAACTTAGAGGCTTCAATGCCATCAGCAGCCACCTGTTCCAACTCACTAGCCAGCTGGCCATGGGCCTGCTTGGCTAACTGCAATACTGTGTCCCACCTAGATTTCTGATATCTAGCCACATAAGCCATATAATTTGCCTGCCTGAGTCCCAAAGAAGCTGCCATATACTGTTTCTTCGCCATGGCATCAATCTTCCTGGAATCCTTATCAGGAGGATGTGAGGCCAGAGGAATATTAGCCTTGTCACAGGCTGCAGCTTGTACCACACCTACATGACTACACTGTTGAGTAAGGAAGTCTGTATCCGAGCCTGACAAAGTATACCTTCTGTCCATTTTTTTATCTACAGGAGGGACAGAATGAGGATTTTTTAAAATCTTTGTTGTTTGCTTCCTAAATGACTTATGCAAAGGAATAGACAGCCTCCTAGACTCTGGAATATCCATCATTTCCACATAATCAGGCTCCTCTTGCTCATCCACAGCCTCTAAAGGAAGCTGGAGGGTTTCTCATGACCTTTTGTAAAAAATAAAGAAAGAAGGGACTCAGACAGAATAGGAGGAGATTCTAAAGGTCTGTCTGGAGAAATGTCCGCTCAATGGGCACGCCCAGACCCCCCAGCCACACATATATTGATCAAATTCTCCTCCCTCCTGTGGTTCATAAAATCCTCAACTTCAAAATCCTGAACCACTGGGACTGAACGAACCAACCTTTACCAACTGTTGGTGGTTCTACAGATCCCTGAGACAGTGACTGGACAATCTGAATGGCTTTAGCTATCTCTGCAGCAGTTGGAGACACAATTTTGGACCCCAAACCTACTGATTTCCTTGTCTTTTACTGGGACTGGTTCCTCTGAACCAGCCTTCCTTTGCCCGAGGAAGTCTCGCCTGGTCAGAGGGCACTCCTCTGGTCCAGTGGGTACTGGACCGGCTGGCCATCCGGTCAGCGGACTTTTTGGTCTCTCATCCCTGAGCCGCCCAATCTCTTTCCAGGGTGGCTGCAGGAAATTTTTTACACACCTGGCAGTCTGACAGGAGGTGGTCAGCCCCCAGACAATAAACACAAGTGGTGTGTGGGTCAGCCTTGGCAAAGGCCTCCCCACAGACATCACAGTGTTGAAACCCAGTGGGCCCGGTTTTTCCTTTGGGTTTCTCAGACAGAATGCCAGCCTAACCAAAACTTGCCCTTTTGATGGCAGTGCCAGGCAAGACACCCTTATCGGTTCCTAACCGTGTCACGGGTATTTGAAAAAAACGTTATAATTCTGTTTTTTTTTTTAGAACCGATAAGAACCGGGAACCGCACTCTAAAACCCACTGTACACTTTTAAAATGTAGAAATAACGAACCGATAATTTTCCACACAGACTTAAAATTTAGTACTTACGGTTACCAGATAGAGCTTTAAAACCGAAATGCGGTAAAAATAATGACTTTTGCCGGTTCAAATGAACCGTAAAATACTCGCTTGAACCGAGAATGAACCGAGCTGAAGGAGCTGATCTCCGGAGCGACTGTTCAGTGAAGCGGAGTAAAGAATCTAACAGTTTCATTTGAAACTGCCAGATAGAGCTTTGGGCACAGCGCCCTCGCGATGTAGAACTCCAGATCCTCTGGAGTTAACTCCTTCCTCTCCGGGGCAGTTCAGCTGCAGTGGCTGACTGCTAATGTTATAATATAGCAAGACTTCATGGTGTTTGAATTACGGTAAGTATGTAGTTTCCACATCTTCCTGGGCTAAAGTCTCCGCCACTCATTCACACTTATGGGATAGTACTGAGCTAAAAATCCTCCCCCCAATAGGGCAGTAGGAAACTGAGCTCACTAAGGACAGAATTCCATAAGGACTGTTCTGCCAAAGAAAGAAAACTGTCTGGCATGGGCATCCAGAACATAGTGCTTTTGCAAAGGTATGCACTGAGCTCCAACTCGCCGCCTTGCAGAAGTCTACAAAAGGTACATTACAAATCTCCGCTAGGAAAGCTGCAACCACTCCGGTAGAGTGCTGTGAACCCAGCCTTCCAACTTGACCTGTGCTATGGACTAGTAGAGTTGAAGACATGCTACTAACCAAGCTGAAATACAACATCTCATGGCAACAGGCCAACCCAGCCGAGGCATGCAGGAAGATACAAAAGTTGCTCGGATGCGTATCTCTTCCTTCTGTTGATGTAGGATCGCAGAACCTTCTTAACATCCAGAGAAATGAAGTAAGCACTATCCTTTATTCTGGAATTAACAAAGAAAGTAGGGAGAAGTAAAACCTGACTAACGGTAACCGAGCCAATGACAAGCTGTCTACTGGCTCAAGCTAGACCGAAAATGCACAGAGGCATACCTTCACTGCTGAGTAATGCAGACCTGCGTTCGACAAGTCCAAGAAGCACCCTAAGACCTTACTTGGTGGGCAACTGAAGGGTCCAGATGGGACTTGCACACCAGATGGAGAAGGGATTTCACTTAGCCACGTAGACCCTCCTGGTGGAAGGCCTATGCATGGCTTAGAAGATGTCTGCGATGGTCTGGGAAACCTAAAACTTGCCCACTTCCATTTTCTGAGGAGCCCGACATGGAGATGACGGAAACGCAGGTTAGGATGGACTAAAGTCTTTGTGTCAGAGGTCTGGTCATAGAGGGAGTCGCCTCGGGTGAACTTCTAACAGACTGTTTATCAATGCAAATCATATCTGCCGAGGCCAGTGTAGGATTATGAAAATCATCCTGGCCTCCTGTGCCTACAACTTGTGCAGCACCCTCCGAATTAAGGGAAGAGGAGGAAAATGTACACGGAGCGTCTTGTCAGGATGTATTTACTGCAGTAGACATGAAAACCAGGGTCTGGATTTCTGAAGCAGTATAGAGGCAGTACTGCATTCAGAAGGGATGCAAAAAGGGGCAGGTCCGAACTGCCCCGCTCGCTGAAAGCGCGTGCATGAAATCTGAACTGCCGCATCTTGCTTAAGGTACCACTCTCACAACCTCATTGCAGAGAAGGTAAGAGGGTGCCCCACCCTGCTTGCTGATGCAATACATCACAGCTCTGTCGTCAATCCAAAGTAGGATCACTTTGTGGCAGAGGGCATCCTTCAGGACTTTGCTTGTAAGATAGCTCTTATCTCTAAGAAATTTATGAAAAGATGAGGTTCCTCCTTGCTCCACACCAGAGTGTGGAGGTCTGGACAGTGAGCTCCCTATGAGAGATTTTATACGGAGGATTGCAGATGCATGGTCAGAGACCACTGCTTGCTGCGGGGGATGCCCAGAGAACCAGCATCCGCTCAACCGAAAGGGGCCTGAATAAAGTCGTTTTCCATGATGTAATGAGACATCTGAAGATGTCGTTTCTTCCGTCCTCTGGAATGAAAACTAACGCCCTGGAGGTATCCAGGAGGACTCCTAAGAAGAGGGGTTGCTGGGAAGATAATACTGGCACCGTCCAAGAATCAGAAAACCCCCTGGACAGAACCGAGAAGCTCTGGCAACTGCCTCCTGTGTCTCTTGCCTGGATGGGCTAGCTAGAAGCCAGATGTCCAGGAAGTGAAGACGTGAATGCAGAAGTTTTAGTGAACTCCTCCCTTAACAGGTTCCAAGGTTGACAAATGGCGCATGCCGCCTGTTATCTTGGAAACAGACGCAATGGAAATAGGAACCTGTGCTCCATTCTGCTGGGGAACAACTTCTACTGCACAGTTCCCGCAGAGGCCCCGTATCTTAGAAGCAATAAGAGTGTGACTGAGAGGCGGACAGACTGGGCTGCCATCTGGGTGGAAGGTCTGGGGAAATCTTCGAAATTGGGAGAGTATCCTTTTTGGACAATCCTGATGACTCATATGTCCACTGTAATGGACTTCCACCGACTATAAAACCGAATCAAAACGCCCCTCTTACCGCCGAGAGGCGTCCCCCTCAGACAGCTGAGGTAGGACCCAAGCTGGATCCACAGAGGTTGGTACAGGGCGCTTTGGGGCTCTGTGCCCTCCACTGGGTTGGTTCCTGATAAAGGCACCTAGGCCTTTACCTTGAAGGGACTGCCTGTTACAAGAATGTCGAAGGTCCCGTTCCTCTGAGAGGCAGCAGGTACCACCTGTTTAAATGGCAGTCATATTGTTCTGAGTGGCCTCCAGAATTCAACCTGAGGGCCGGACAGATAAGCACTATCAAGATGTTAACCACCTGCTGCCAGCAGCAGCTGCCCTACAGGCAGAGTCGTAGGCATCCATAAAAGCTTTCAGCTAATAATTAGATTCCAGGAGGCTCTCAACCATTGCACTGTGTTCTACAGGGTGTATTCGTACTGAGGAATGTAGGAACTCAAGACACAGAAGTCTGCTTTGGTCCACAGATGAAGACTGAAATGTTATGGTGGACCCCATATCCCCGAGGAAAAAGAACTGGAAAGAAGATATTCCATCACACTGGTACAGAAGGCTTGCATTCCAGCCTATAAAATGAGTCATTCGCTGCGTCTTCGACAAAGCAGACTAGGGAAAGACTCATCCAGATCCACTTCTACCCTAAAATGACTTCCAAACGGCAGGTCTAGCCCAGGAACACAGAAGGCGCTACCACCTGGATTGGTGAAGAGTTCAGCGCCATCCACGGCGCCAGCACCACACACGGCACTAGACCCAATGCCAGACCTGGCATCAAACGGCACCAGCACCAAACACGGCACCAGAACCGCTGCTACCTGAAGAAAGGGGGGGGGCGGTACCCGTGCTGGCTCCTGCAGGAGAAAGGAGAGGAGGTAGGCACCAATAGAGTTTGCACCGGGCACATCCCGGCCCGACTGAGGCCCAGCGGCTCCGAGGCCCCAGAACCGGGTCCACTGGCCAAGACAACTGGGCAGAGGCTGTACCCCCACTCAAAAAAAAAAAAAAAAAGAGTGGCCCAGAGGTGAAACTGCTCACAGGAACCCCATAGAGGACAGAGACAGGATCCAGTGCAGAAGACTGCGACTGTTAAGAGTGGAGCCACAGAGGAACCCACCGGAGTCGGTTCAGGCCTACCGCTCTCCACCACCGATGAACCCCGCGCAGACATACCAGAGGATGACCTCAAGTGGTACCGATTCTTCCACAGGCAGGAGGAAGAAGAGCTCGCGGTCATGCGGAGTCAGGTCCCGGAACCTCTACCTTTGTGCTGCTGGCGGAGTATCCTCCCCCCAAAGGGCAGAGGACCAGACACAGCCCCACTGCCATCACAGCTTTCAAACGAAGTCTCCCTAGTACCATCACTGCTACCATCTAGGGCCAACTACTACTTCTTCCCCTTCCTTTTCTTTTTTTTTTAAATAAGAAAAGAACACTAAAAATGATAAGTTAAATGAATACTGAATGGTTATAGCTGTTGTTGTACAGACGAAGAATGGACTCTCGCAGGCGCGCAACACTGCCATCGAAGCACACTCGATGGCGGGAGAAAAGGAACTGAGGTGGTTGGAGGGTTGACGCAGAGACAGCATATACAGCATGAGCTAGCCTCGCGGCGGTCCTATCCCAGCGCCGGCCCTCCTGAAGATGTTTGGCTCCTGCGGGGTCCCAGCACCTCCAGCATAGTCCCATTATTGTGAATGAGTGGTGGGGACTTTTAGTCCAAGAAGATCAAGCTTGTTTTCACACCACATATCTGTTTTTTCCCCCCATGGGAAATAATGGGAAGTATAAACTTAAATCGCGTCTGAATGGATTAATATTTTTCCACTAAACATTCAAAAGGCACATCTGTGAGGCAAAGGCTTTCAACCCTGAAAATTTCACTCCACAACCAAAAACCGTTTCTGAGAAACAGCTGTCCAAAGAAACTGGAAAGAAAAAAATTTAAATTCTTTGTTTTTCACCACTCTCTATCACAAAAATCACGAAAGGAATTCACACAAAATTTAGAGCATCATCAACTGTGCCCACTGATGTTAAATAATTTCGACCCCTAATGCTCACCTTCTCCCCAGCCAGTAGCCTCCTGTCCGAACCACAAGATACAGCTCCAACCTAGTGCCTCATAGTGATGCAGTATGGCCAACATAATCTGTTGGAGCCTTCTTCACACAGGGTCCCAAGACATCACATTTGATCAGGGGAAGGGGTGGGCATTAGGGTTGACAACCCCAATTAAAAGCCCACCACCGATTCGCCAATACTCCAGAGACCCAAATCCCTAATGTTTTTCATTTCCCTTCTTTGTGTGCTTTGCGTTCTACAACCCTAATGTCTGCATTGACGCATTTTTTTGCAATGACTTTCCCTTCTTTTTCTGATAGCGGAATCATTTGTTCAGGTCCCGACAGTCCTGACCCAGTGCATAGGCCCAGCAGGTCCTGGCACGCATGCCAATACCTTGTGGGTGAGGTTCCCCGACCCACCACAGGGTGTGGCATCTACGCCAAAACACTGCTCCGTCCCTATCCAGGCTGTGGCTGGTGCTGCAGGCCATCAGCTACGCCTCATTAAACCAGCTGAGTTCACTGGCACAGTAAGACTGTGTGTTCTCCAGTGGTGTAACTGACATCCCTGAAAACAGCATTACTGATTTTTTTTATTATTATTTATTATCATTATTATTAATACTATGACCTCAAACTTTTCAACATAATCTTATGACCCCGCCTCATAAACCAAGTAGGTAAATATTTTCAAATCCCTGCCAAAATGCCATTCTGCGTCACAGGTGTGAAAACACGTTTCGGCCAGATGTGAAAAATGACAGCTGAACTGTTCATGAGGTGGAGTGGAGAGGGAAAAAAAAAAAAAAAAGAGGCTATGTTGAAAATTTGGAGTCAAAATATTTAAAATTAAGAAAGTTATGCGCATGCGTAGAAAAATGTAAATGAATGCTCATGACTTGGCCATTTTTTTAGGAATTTTCTCACAAACTTTTCAGCGTGCCCTTTTTGGAACCCTCACCTCATGAACACAGGTAGTGAAATTTCGTTACACGGGCCCAAAAAGTGATTTCGCACAGTGAACGTGAAATCACCTTCCAGGCCTAAGTAACGAAATGACACTGACAGAGTATACGAGGTGGAGTCCCAAAAAGGTTATGCTGAAAATTTGTTGAAAAAAATTCCAAAAAATGGCAAAGCCGTTGAAATACATTATAGGGCACTTGCCTTTATTCCTTAGTTCATAGTTCAGCACTTAAAAGCACAGATGTGTCTCGGTCTACCGAGGATGACAGCATACGTCCTCGGCTGGTAAGTACAGGGTAAAGGGTGTGTGTGATCAGTGGAGGGTCAGGATGAAGAAAACTGTGATGACGAGGGACAGTTTTCTTTATTTCAGGTATTAAAAAAAAAAAAGACAGACATCGGAGGACTGCTTTTTTTTTTTTTTCCCCTCCAGCAACAAAGTCAATTACTAAATTATTTTAGGACACTGGGGGTGGGCTCTCCAGTGTCTCACACTGCTTGGGGGGGGGGGGGAGCGAATGACTTGTAAATGCCGACATTGGGATTGGGCGGAAAACAACAGGCTGCTTGGGGGGAAATCTGACACCACAGCTGAGCATCCCGGTGTCTGATTATACAAATATAAATAAATACACGGTCACCAGGGATTGGGGCCCCGAGTGTGCAGTTAAGTTTACTGAGGAACACACCAGTCAGGAAGGCAGGGCTATAATGACAGTAGCCCCGTCCCTGACCTACGAGTTACAACACAGCAGGGGTTGCACTATACGACACAGATGTCCTTTGTTAGTAAACGACAACTGTGTCATATAATACAACCAGCTAGTGAGCTGTCAGATAAATGATCTACACAAGTGCTGTTTGACTTCGGGTAACTTCACAAGTGGCACAAGCCACGAGTGAAGTGTCTGAGGTCAAACAGCACAAGTGTAGATAACTAATTTATCCGACAGCTTACCATTGTATATTTCATTTATGCAATAGAGATGCTTCTTATCAGTGCAGGAACATTTGGTTTTGACTGTTTATCTTCTTTTTTTTTTTAAATGATAATTTCTGGGACTTTCTGGGTCTTTTGGTTAACTTTCCTAGTGTATGTACACCTAGCGGGGTGGTTGCTATTAAATGAAACACCACTCATTTTGTAGAGAACTTCTTGCTGAACAAACGTCATGGTCACAGTATCATGCTTCCATTTTTTGTTTTAAAGTTATTCGCATTTGTTTGATGAAAAAGTGAACAAAAAAAAAAAAACTTAGATTGACAGTTTACATTTATCCCACATATGTGGGATAAAGCTAGGGTGGTGAGATTTATCCCACATATGTGGAAATAAATGGATTTATGCAATTGCTTTTGGTTCCACACCTATTGCATAAATATATACACACACACCCCCTTCAGAAAGTATTCACCCTCCTTGGATTTTGTCACATTTTGTTGTGTTACTACCAGAATTTTTAATGCATTGAAATGATTTTACTCCCCCTTGATTCACACAGCATACTCAACAATTTAAACGGGCAAAAATATTTGTATTGTGTAACAAAAATTTATGAAAAATTAAAAACTGAAATATCTTGTTTACTTAAGTATTCACCCCACTGAGTCAATACTTTGTAGAAGCGCCTTTGGCAGCAATTACAGCTTTGAGTCTTCTTGGGTATGTCTGTATCAGCTTTGCACATCTGGATTTGGGGATTTTCCCCATTCTTCCTTGCAGATTTGCTCAAGCTCTGTCAAGTTGGATGGGGAGCATCGGTGAACCGCAATCTTTAAGTCTTTCCACAGATTCTCAATGGGATTCAAGTTTGGGCTTTGGCTGGGCCACTCACGGACATTCACCTTCTTGTTCTGAAGCCACTCCAGTGTTGCTCTGGCTGTATGCTTGGGGTCGTTGTCCTGTTGGAACGTAAATCTTCGCCCCAGTCCAAGGTCTATTGCAGACTGATGCAAGTTCTCCTCAAGGATGTGCCTGTATTTGGCTCCATTCATTGTTCCTTCTATCCTGACAAGTGCCCCAGTCCCTGCCGCTGAAAAGCATCCCCATAACATGATGCTGCACACCACCATGCTTCATGGTAGGGATGGTGTTACACGGGTGATGAGCTGTGTTCGGTCTGCACCAGGCATTGCACTTTGCATTCAGGCCAAAGAGTTCAATTTTTGTGTTATCAGACCAGAGAATCTTTTGCCACATGATCTCAAGAGTCTGCCACGTGCCTTCTTGCAGACTCCAGGCGTTCTATTATGTAGCCTTTTCTCAGGAGTGGCTTCCGTCTAGCCACTCTCCCATAGAGGCTACATCTGTGAAGTGCTGCAGAGATTGCTGTCCTCTGGACAGGTTCTCCCATCTCAGCCTTGGAACTCTGTAGTTCTGTCAGGGTGGTCACTGGGTTCTTGGTCACTTCCCTGACCAAGTTCCTTCTTGCCTGGTTGCTCAGTTTGGGAGGACTGCCTGCTCTAGGAAGAGTCTGGGTGGTTCCGTAATCTTTCCATTTCCTATTGATGGACTTGACTGTGCTCCTGGGAACTTTCAACACTCTAGAAATGTTTTTATACCCCCTTCCCAGATCTATGCCTCCTCACAATTCTATCACGGAGTTCTACGGACAGCTCCTTGGTCTTCATGGTAGAGTTTCTGCTCTGACATGCACTGTCAACAGTGGGACCTTATATAGACAGGTGTATTTCCTCTGAAATCATGTCAATCATTTGAACGGACCACAGGTGGATTCCAAGTTTTAGAGTGATCTCACAAGGAAATTGGATGCACCTGAGCTCAATTTGGAGTGTCATAGCAAAGGGAGTGAATACTTATCAACTCAAGACATTTCAGGTTTTTATTTTAAATTACACGTACAAAACTTTCCAGACGTTTCACTCCACTTTGATATTAGAGACTAATTTGTGTAGATACGTGACAAAAAATTCCCATATAAATGTATTTTAATTTGAGTTTGCAACATCACAAAATGTGACAAAATCCAAGAGGGGTGAATACTTTCTGAAGGCACTGTGTGTGTGCGTGTATATACACATATACATATACATATATATATATATATATATATATATATATATATATATATATATATATATATATATATATATATATATATACATATATATACACATACATATACACACATATACATATACACACATACACACATATATACATACATACACACACACACACACACATTATGTTTATATAATATATACATATACGCATACATACACATATACACACACAGAGAAAAAATGTAGAATCTCATTGGCCAAGAGACATCAGCTGACCGTACATTAAGTAAGCAATAAGACATGACAGGGTGTGCATTATGGTGAAATAATCCCACGCCTCAGGTGCGTTAGGCACAAGACACAGCTGAGTGCCGATAAATGCACCTGAAAAGTGCAATTATTTCACCATACTGGCACACCCCTGGAATGCCTTATTACTGTTATAATACCGCATTTAAATACAAGACTTGAATGAAAATAAGAAAATATTAAAAAAAAAAAAAGTAAAAATTGGATCTTTCATTGAAATATACTTCATTTTAACTCTGAATACACAAATTAGTCCCTATTCTGGTAACTGTGGGGTTAGCTAAAAACATAAAACTTAATGAAAACTGTACGTGGCAAACATTTTGATAAGAAAAAAATGTTACCCTGCATTTAAATCAATACAAATACTGCTTCTTAATGGAAATGTAATCAAAACATTTAAACCTGCCAGGTTGCCTTTTTTGTGTGTGTGTGTGTGTGTGTGTGTGTGTGTGTGTGTGTTTTTTGGGGGGGGGGTGATAGATGTCACCATGAAAATACCCATGTATGCAGAGACAGCACTAGATAGGGCAATAAGGGAAAAAGTTGCAGCTTGCCCAGAAATGACCCACTTTCCACAGGACAGTGGGTCCAAAGTGGTGCACCTGTCTCTAACAATAGCTGAAAGATGGAAAACTAAACAATAGAAAAGTAATTTCACTCAACAAATTTAAGCTTCTGTACTAGTGAAATTTCTACTTACGATTAGGTTTGGACCCAGTTGTTTCTCATTTTGACCCACATTTTTTACACCTATGGGTCTAATTTGACCCATGTTTCAAAACCCCTAGCGCTGTCACTGCATGTATGATTCAAATGTACATGCTTTTATAAACATCAAGAATGTATTTCAGCAGTTTGAATCTGCCTCTGCCTATACGAGATCCTCCACGGGCCGTCCCCTAGACATCCCTCGTGTCCGAACTAACTACGGCAAGCACGCCTTTCGGTATGTTGCCCCACATTTATGGAACCTTCTCCCTGTGGACTTGGCAACTGTCTTACTATTCAGGGTTTTAAGTTGGGCCTGAAAGTATACCTGTTACAGCTTAGTCTGTGTGGCTGTAACCGCTAGTGCGGAACAGTCTCAGTGGCTAAAATTGCTTGTCCCACGGCAATCAGCCCACGGGGTGGCAATATATCCTGCATATTGCTGGTACCACCTCTCCCTTACAGTATTGTTGGTTAAGATGTCATATATCGGATTTAATTTACTATTTATTTAGTTTTTGTTGACTGGGTAAGTACACTAGACAAATCCTGCCTATTTTCAGGCACGACCCGGGGAGGGGGATACAGATGAATGCCAACTGACCTTGAACCAGATTAAGCTGTTATTATGTGTATGTAACTGACATGCTCTGTAATGTACTCTATACCCTATCCAATGTATACTTAATCTGCTGTGTACTCCTGCCAATGTATGTAATCATTGTATGTAACTAATCCAGATCGCTCCTGAAAAAGGGACCTCTGGTCTCAGTGAGCTTACCCGGTTATCAAAATCTAAATAAAATAAATGTAACTGTGGTTCCCCACTTTTGCTTTTTGTTTATGAAGTATTTTTGCCTACTTTCTTCATCCTGTTTTCTTCTTCCTCTGTCTTTCCCCACATTCAAGATATGGAATTTATACAATATCTGTGTGCCTCTTTTCAGGAAGATAAAGAGATATCCCACTGACCACGTCCGAGATACCACTTTTTATCTTCACAGTTGGGTATGCCACAATGGATATCTTGGCCGTTGGGTATGTCACAAAAGGTTTGGAACTCACTTAGAATGTTTGGCCTCAGTAACACTGTTGTGCGAACCATATTCAAATGGAAATAACACGAAAAATTACAGTATTGTACTGCGAGCACGAAAGTTGGTTAGCACAAAAAGATCTACAAAATTAGTGTTTTATTTATAACTACCTTCCAGTTTTTTGTTTTTTTTATAATTAACAAATAAACAGCAGAAAATGCATTTTCTTTTCACTTTTTCGACAAAAAAAATGTGAATAACTTTCAAACGATAGCATGGTACTATGAACACAAAATTTGTTCAGCACAAAACGATCTACAAAATGAGTGGTGTTTCATTTAGATACCTTTTAGTTTTGTTTTTTTTTTTTTATACTTAGCAAAAACAGCACAAAATCCATTTGTTTCACTTTTTGCAACAAATGCAAATAACTTTGAAACTGAAAAAAAAGAGAGAGAGAGACCCACAACTGTTGTATAAACTCGAATATTACATGCGTAGCAGTGAGACAGCAGAAATATCTCCACTCACTGTCATGGAACTCTACATATCCCACTTGTGGCATATCAAGAGTTCAATGGCAGCTTGTGGAGATATTTCTGATATCTCACTCTCACCCATGTCATATCCCATGTTTACCATGGAATACAGGGATTCAAAATTCTGCTCAGTTTCATTGGCAGAATGTTCCTCTCCCAACATACAGCGCGCGCACACACACACACACCCCCAAAGGCCTTTTCTATCTAGAGCCACAGACTCTATTATCTCACTGTCAGGGAAAGTAGAAGAGATTTCCCTGATGAGCAGTTAAAGACAGAAGGAGGATTTTTCATTGTCAGCAAAGAAACAGTTGCAATGAAAACTATAAACAATTCTCAATGCTTCCAATGTGTGTAAGTAGAGTGTGATGATCAGGGAAACATTTAATTTTTTTTTTTTTTTTTTTTTTTTAATTTATTTAAGGTAGTTTTATTTTTAGGGCCCAGTTGAATTTTTTTTTGTTTGTTTGTTTTTTTAACACTGTAAAGGTAGCAGCCATGTTTGTGATAAGTCAGTTCTGGTTGTAGGAGGACCGATTTGTTCACTGGTAATGTGGTTTAGGACCAGGATGACTATGCAATATGCTCGAATATCGAACGGTCACCTGACTGGTTTTAACCAATTAAAGTTCTTTGATTTTTAGACCCATTTTATAAATTGCTATTAATGCACTGTCATCCTGGTCCTAAACCACATCACACAATGAGCAAATTAGTCCTCCTACAACCAGAACTATCTTCTATCAGTCTCCCTACAATCAAAAATTATCTCCAAACATGGCTGCTACCTTTACACTGTAAAAACCTTTAACTGGGCCCTAAAAATAAAACCAATTAATTAAACGTTGTTTCCCTTATCATCACATTCTCCTTACACACATGAACAAGTTAGAAACATTAAGTATTGTTTATAGTTTTCATTACGATGCGCCCCCCGACAATGAAAATCCCCCTTCTACCTTCACCTGCTCATCAGGGAAACCTCTTCTGCTTGCCATGACAGTGACGTAATCGAGGCTCTGGCTCTAGAGGAGGTGTGTGTGTGTGTGTGTGTGTGTGTGTGTGTGTGTGTGTGTGTGTGTGCGCGCGACATACATACAGTATGTTAGGAGAGGAACATTCTACCAGTGGAACTGAGCAGAATTTTGAACCTTGTAGTCCATGATAAACTTTCCATATCTTGAATGGGAGAGACAGGATGAAAGTAGGCAATAACTAGCGATAACGACCGAACTGGTAGTAGTTTCCTGAGGATTAACAACCGTGTGGGGGTTTTGCGCTAGGGGGCAGCACCACCGACACGCGTCCTTAATCCCCAGGGAAACAACCGCCAGTTTGGTCATATTGCTATTGTAAGGCTGATTTTCTTCTAGCAGTGGCAACAGTTTTAAACTAGACTTGCACTGTCTTATTTCCTCTGGAGGTGGCGGGGCAGGCACACAACGTTATTATGTATCACCTTCTTTTATACTTTGGTCATGTCATGACATGTGTGCATGTCCATGATCTGTCGTTATTTAGTGCAGCCGCATGGACTTAAGGAGGTCGGTGGTTACAGCTCATGGTACTCCTGTTACGTTACTTATAGGTGTGCACTTCCAGAAATGTACTTTGTCTTTTTGGACACTGTTTTGGTCATTCTTGTTTTGTTTTTTTTTTCGGGGGGCGGGGCATTTTTTTTCCATCTGGGATGACACTTTTTTAGTGGAGCTTTCCTTCGGTGGCTGTGCTTCTGGCAAGTTTGGCTGTAGAACACGTTTTACGTTATTTAAACTGGATTGTTCCCTTTTTTATGCAGATGGGGAGGTGTGTGCATACGTGTCCTTCTGTAGTTGTTGCCAGAATATTTCAGACTGTGGGTCTTGTGGCTGCTGTCACTTTCGTTTCCGCACGTAGCTGTCACTGCGAACTGTGTAACAGAGGAAAAGCTGCATTTCTGGCTGCGCGGTTAAAGCTTTCCTTTTTGTGAGGTGGTCACTTGTGATGTTCGCACATCTGGATCGGTCATTAACTGGACATTAATGATTGATCCAGTAGCGAATCACAAAGCAGAAACAGCTCATTAATTAATTAGCCTTATAATACGCCATAAACAAAGACAAAAGGTGGGAACACACTGTTATATAAGCAGAGGGCGACCCAAACTGCTCAAATACATTCCTGAAGTTTATAAAAGCATGTACATTTAAATCATATATGGGTGTTCAGTTTAAATCCATCACCCCCCCCCCAAAAAAAAAGCAACCTGGTGGGTTTAAAGTTTTGAACACTTTTCCATTAAAAGTCAGTACTTGTATTGATTTGAAATGCAAGGTAGCGTGTTTTTTTTTCTCCTAACCTTTCACCTCAATCCTATAGTAGTTTTGTTCTTAGGTACTAGATTACGATTCATAAATAAAGATGAAAATAAAAAAAATGTTGCCTTCAATGAAGCTATATTACCACAGTGTAATGAAAATTAAGTTTTTTATTTTCAACTAACACCACTAATAAATACTTTTACTGCAAAGTACTAGTTAATATATTGCTAAAATATGCCATTTATGCATTAATAGGGACTACTTTTTCAATTTTTAAAGGTCTAAGCGTTAATGTATTGTACACTTGTTTGAAAATAGTAAAAACGTTTTAATCCCTATCAGAGTGGCTCAAACTAATTCTGTTATGATAGTGGCCCATTTTATAAGCGTTGTAAGCCACTCCAGGGTGTGCATTAAAGAACTGTAATGCACTTCCTTGGGACGCAAGGACACTTGGCCTTTGGCTTCATGCCTTAGCACGCCCCTGCGGCGTGCATTAAAATCTTTTAATGCACACCTTGTCGTGGCTTATTACTTACATATCTATAAAGAAAACTGAAGACCTTAAAAATAACATACCCTGAACTAAAAGGCAGATGTGGCCCCCAATACAAGCACAAGCAGTGGAAATAGGGAGAGCAGGTTAGTGAATTTGAAAGCTGCAGCTTAACAGGCACAATTTTAATTTAGGCATGCTCCCCATCACCAGGTAGCCCCAACCTGCTATGCAGAATTGCAGCCCCAAAGCCTAAAGCTTAAAATTTCTTCCAAGAAGCCTAAAAGATGTTTCCCCTACAATGGCACAGCTTAAACAGGAGCTGCCGCTGTTCAAAATCCTCATATGCCTAGCATTCTAGAGCTTTCGGCTATGCCATTCCCCAGTAACGGTGCATGTTACCCATTTGTTGTGAATTCTCATTGACAAAGAGGAGTGAATTGGTCAGATGTCTTATTGATGCATAAGCCATCAGGAATACAGATGGGAAAGGGAGGACAGGGCGAAGAGGGAGAGCTGGGGGTGCTAGTACACCTGGGTACCAACGATTTGGCAAACCAACTTGTGGAGGCAGTGAAATCGGAACTTTAACAGGCTGGTGGATAGACTGAAGCACACTTGACTTCCCTTGCCTTTTCCGAAGTCCTCTCTGCGTGGAATAGGGAAATGGGAACAATAACAAAGAAAGGAGAGCGAGAGGAGTTTAAAGAATAGGTTCTTAGTTTGGGCCCCCTCAAACATATAACAAATCTTACCTGGCCCAAAGCTGATTGCCATAAAATTTTTGATTTCAGCCAGGTTTGCACAATCTAACAGATCATATTTTTATCCTTGCAACTGATCAGCAAAATGCTGTGACTTCCTTATTCTGAGACACGCACCCCACGTAGGGTTGTCACGGTATTGATACCATGGGCGATTTTCAATACCATGATGACCGTGAGTCATGGTATACCACGGTATTGAGACCCCCCCCCCCCCAAAATTGTTTAACCAGGAGAGAGACACTAAGCTGAAAGCTTGTTTACAGGTGTGACCTGGGAGCACAGGGAAGTTAAGTGACTTGCTCAGGGTCACACAGTATGCAAGTGGGGGATGTGGGATTCAAACCCATGTCTCCAGATTTGGAGCTCAGAGCCTTAAACCACTGCACTGCCATCTCCCTAATTGCCTTTCGACTAGTTTATTTTTTATTTTTTTTGGGATTTTCAGGGACAACTGTCCCTTGCACACCAACTCTGCCTGATGCAAGAGTTCGAGGAGGCTTCTTTTTTGTGCAAAAAATTACTTGTTCTGCAATACATATACTGTATAATAACCGCGGTATTACATGCGACAGTTATCACAATGTCATAATTTCATTCCATGACAAGCCTACCCCACACTAGCATGTTTCATGATGACAATAAATGGAAAGTGCGGGGACACGCTCCACAGACAGAAATAGGGACATTTTCCAACTTTTTTTTAAATCTACCTTAAAGTTGCAATTATGACAAATCAAGGCCACCGCTCAACTAATAAGGACCTCATTAACTAAGAGGTGGCCTCAATTTTGTCATAATTGGAACTTTAAATTAGATAAACAGAAGTTAAAAAACATCACTTTTGTTGTCTATGGAGTGCACCCCGCACTCTCCATTTACTGATATCACGAAACGTCCTAGCACAGGGGCATGTCTAAGAATAAGGACGTTGCTGCATTTTACCAATCGGCTGCAGGGATAAAAATACAATCTGTTAGACTGTGCAACCTTGGTTTAAGTAAATACAAAATTTTATGGCAATCAACTTCGAGCCAAGTAAGGCATGTTATATGTTTTCGGGAAGCCATACTAGTAAAATGCGAACCTGCTCTTTAATGGGTGGTCGAAGGGATGGTGTCTGGAGCATGGGGTACCACCCTGTGTGTGTGTGTGGGGGAGAAACGACAACAGGGGGAGGGGATTCTGGGATAAAAGGCTCTTTAAGGGTGATGGCCTTCACCTCATGAGAGGGGGCCAGTGCTGTGGACATAAGTTTGACGTCTATATTACACAGTTAAAATGGACTTCACGGGAGACAGAGGCTAGGGGACTCACAGAAGGGACAGTAGGGCAACTAGTTCCCCTTAACAGGGAACTAGTAGCAGCAAGGTGGGTAAAAATAACGAAGTTTAAATTAAGTTAGGGGATGAGGCCAATAAGGGAGGACCAACAAATCCTACATCTGCATGAAAAAAAAAAAAAATTAAGGAAACTAGCGAAGAATAAGGGAGTAGGAACCGGAAAAAGCAAGAGAGGATCAGGAGAAAGATGGGGAAAGGTGTCTATCCAGTGTTTAGAGAGCTTGTGTACTACCTAAAACTAATTAGTTTTTAAAAGCAGTCAACCATTACTTTCTATAACAGATACTTTTTCTTTTCCCTTTGGTTAATTAGAAGATTGTTTACCTAATGTTAGTAGGCTCGTTGTGTGGAACATCACTCTGCCTGGTAGCCAACGTATCTAGCCCTCTTCCTCCTATTACATCATCAGCACTGTGACCTCATTGACTGTGATACCACTGCTGCTTAGGACCAGTCATTCAGTAGCTGTCAGGTCAGTTGCCTGTATGTCAACAGTCGGTGAGATAATACTGATGATGTAGCAGGGGACTAGAGATGGATATGTCAGCTGCCAGGCTGAGATCTGTTCAACACATCCAGCACAATATTACCACATAGAAAACTTCCTAATGAACAAAAGGAAAAACACAAATATTTCAGAAATAAAGTGTTACAGCTGCTTATTTCTTAAAATTTGTATCATTTTCATGTCTGTTTTGATTCCACTAGCTCTACTCATTCAGTTCGTGATGGCCATTTTGGATAAGCTCATGGAAGCCATTTTGGAGAAGGTTAAATATAAAACCTTTCGACTAACATATGCGCTCCAGGGCTAAATGAGTTTTAAGCTGCCACTCAACAAACCATATTCTGCTATCAAATTCTCGATTTGGCTATTTTTTTTTGCCTGGGCTCCAAAACACCAAATTGTTTTATTTATTTGTGATGCTGATAACTGTAGTGTGTAACTAACTAAATGAAATATTCAGTTTGGCTATAGATTTGGGGATTTAACTACACAATTTCAGCAGCAATTTGCCAAATAACTACAAATTGTAAATTTCCAGCATATTCCCTGGCTCTGACTTAATGTCAGAAGTCTGGGAAAGACAATCTGTGAGCTCCAGACAATGGTGGCAAACACTGTGATGGACCTAGTAGCCATCACAGAAACCTGGGCCAGAGAGAATAACGATTCAGACTTGACAGGGTCACCGGCTACACCATGTTTAGATGTAAAAGAGGAAATGGTACAGGAGGAGGTGTGGCCCTACATGTCAGGGTAGGCACAAAGGCAACAGAGGATGGAAACATCAGATGAAGTAATGAAGAAACATATGGGTTTAGCTCTCAGTATCCTCAGGCAAGAAACGGCAGACGAGGGGAGATCTACAGACCTCCAAGACCGAAGGAAGAGAGACATAAGGAGCTGGGGAAGAACTAGAAAGGTTAGGCAAAGGGTCAGGAAGTAGTGGTGGTGGGAGATGTAAACCTGCCAGATGCTGACTGGATCATTCCAGCCACCAAGAGCTCCAGAAGGCAGGCCCTCCTAGATACACTGCAGAACTGCCTGCTGGTGCAGCTGCTTAAGGAACTCACTAAGAAGGATGCCATTCTCGACACTGTGCTCACCAACTCAGAAGTGGTAGGAGTGACGGGCAGGGGAGCCACTAGGGTTCAGCGACCATAACTCTATATGGTTTGACCTGGCCCTTGGGACAAGTAAGCCCTCAAATGTTTGAGGTCGTAGATTTCAAGGCAGCAGACTTCAACCAGATGAGGAAGCTGCTCTGGATCAAGTTAGTCGGATATATGGAGGAAAGATTAGGGGTGGGGGGGCAGAACAAAGTCTTGCAGGCTGGCCTGGTGGCGCTAATTGAGGTGCTGGACACCACACGTCGCGCCACACTGGCGACCAAAGTTCCGGAACAAGCCTGGGTTGTAAAGGGGGGGAGGGCGAGGAGAGTGAAGTTACGGATGGCATCAATGCTGACGGGGTACATAAGAGCTAAGGGCCCTGAAGGTGGGTAAATCCCCAGGGCCCTAAGGGAACTGGCGGATGCCCTGATGGGTCCCCTGGCAGACCTGTGCAACACCTCTCTGGAGTCTGGGATCATGCCCCCTGGATTTGAGAACTGCACATGTGATGCCTCTCCACAAAAGTGGGCTGAAGGATGAACCAGGGAACTACAGGCTGGTCTGCCTGACCTCAATAGTAAACAAGCCGATGGGAGTCTGTCCTGAAAAGAAGACTGGTGAGTTTTCTAGAGGACAATGGGTTCCAGGACGTAAGGCAGAATGGGTTTGTGTTGGAGAGGTCCTGACAGATGAACCTGACTTTTTCTAATGGGTAACTAGGACAGCAGATAAGGGTCAAGCGGTTGACATCCTGTATCTGGACTTCTGCAAGGCCTTCAACTCTGTACCTCACAGGAGACTGCTTAGGAAGCTAAAAGACCTAAGGTGGCGACTAAGCTTGTTGTGTGGGTTAGATGCTGGCTACAAGACAGAGGCCCAAAGGTAGTGGTGGGGGGGGGGGGGGAGAGAAGAGTCTCAGAAGCTAGGCCTGTGACCATTTGGGACTCTCAGAGCTCTGTGCTCAGTCCAGTGTTGTTTAACATATTCATAAGTGACATCACGGATGGGATTAGGGGTACTGCAGATGACACAAAGCTCTGTGGGAGGGTGGACATTGAGAAAGGGAGGCAGGAACTCAGGAAAGATTTGACAAGGCTAAAGAAGTAATCTGGCATTTGGCAACTGAGGTACAACACTAGAAAATGTAAAGTTATACACCTGGGGCACCAAAAAAAAAAAAAAAAAAAAGGGGGAGAGACACCAAATACTGGTTGGGTGATCTGCAGGTAACCAGGTCAGAGGAGAAAAAAAAGACGACCATGGTATAATTATCAAGAGTGACCTGAAACACTCGGCACAATGCAGAGAGGCTGCAACCAAAGCAAATCTGATACTGAGCTACAAAGACAAGGGAATCACCAGTAGGAAGGTGGAGGTCATCTTGCTGCTGTACAGCTCTCTGGCGAGATTGCACCTTAAGTACAGCGTTCAGTACTGGTGCCCTTATCTCAAGAAAGATATCAACTTGCTGGAAACGGTCCAGAAAAGGGCAACCAAGATGATTCAGAGCCAGCAAGGCAGCACCTATGAGGAGAGACTCAGGGGGCTCAGCATGTACTCTCTTGAGGACAGAAGGGGTGGGGGGAACACAATTGAGACCTTCAAGTACCTTAAGAGGTATAACAGGGTGAGTATTGAGGACCTCTTCAGCCTTACTGGAAATAAGACCACTAGAGATAACAGCCTAAAGCTGGTGGGGGTTAAGAAGGGAAAAAGAAGGAACTTTTCATTGAGAGAAGCGGGCCAAGTGGAATGGTTGCAGGAGGAGGTGGTATCCGTGAAAACAGTGGACAGCTTCAAGACAGGATGGGACAGGGTGGGGGAGAGTGGGAAGTTCCTCTTCAAATGCAGGGAACCGCATTCAAGCAGATTACATAAGACTATGTGTCCTTTATCTTCTGGCATATTTGTATGTTCTTACTGTGCCCAGTTCTACGGAATGAGTCAGTGCAACGCACAGTGACCAAACTGATTCAGGGCCAGCAGAGCAGATCTTACAATAATCAGCTCAAGGCACTGAACATGCACTCGCTGGAGGCCAGTCGAGAGAGGGGAGATATGACAGAAACCTTCAAGTTCCTGAAAAAAATGAACAATAAACAGTGAGGAACTATTTGCAAAAATAGTGGATCAAAAATACGGGGGCATGAGTGTAAACTGTCAGGGTGTTCAAGAGAGAAGTGAGAAAGTTCTCTGTTATTGAAAAAGTGGCAAAGCCATAGAATAATCTGCCAGCTGATGTGCTAGGCACCAAAAAAAACAACTATCAATGGTTTCAAACACAGCTAGCACACAGTGAAGGGCTTTGTGGTTACTCAGGGTGGTAGTGGTAGGGCGGGCAGCATGGGGGAGGGACAGAGTAGGTCAGCACCCTGTTTGGACAATAGCTTCCAGGTTTGTTAGGAGCAGATGGGATGGATCAATGGTCTTTTTCTGTTGTCATTATCTATGTTTTTATGTTACTATGTTATAGAATTAAACAAACGAATAAATAAGACAGACTGAAATTGATGGCATTTTCTTCAAGATCCGACAAGCGGCTGATGGCAGGAGAAAAAAAACTGAGGTGATATGGGGCCACATATCTTAATACAGGAGCCATCGCCAACATATGCCAACGTGGATGACCCCAGCTAGGCAAAACTTTCCAAGTTGATTCTGACGCCGACAGCTTACTGTTCCAAAGGTGCAGGGCTCTATGAGGAGAGATGTCCTCCAAGAGGTTTCAGTTCTGAATCAAGAACTCCATGGCCTCCTTCATGGTCTATATCTGCAAGTTCCTTCCCATATCTGACATTCATGATTCTGGCCTCTACGTGTAGCAACCTGCACTATCTGCATTTAATTTTGTTTGTCTCGCTGTCCCCTAGCCAGCTATGGAGACTGTCTAGGCCTGCCAGCAAACCTCAACTCCTCTTACACATACAGTCATGATTTATTTATTTTTTTAATTTTTATTGTATTCTTCCAATTGTGTCACACTGCTAGAAAATCCTACTTCCAAATCATTTATAAAAATGCTAACTACTGGTCCAAAATAAATGCAGTAATCCATTTTCGACATCTCTCCACTCTGAGGCACAACCCTGCACTATCCTGTTCTGCTTCATGCCACCCAATTTGTGATCAATCTTAGAATGTTTTCACCAAATCCACGCTTTAGAGGAGAACTACTGGCTTTAATGGAAGCCCCGACCGCTTCACTGCACAGACTCCCCCTACAGCCATCCTACAAAATGAATATTCTAGTTACCTCACCACTCATAAAAATCCGGAAAGCCCCTGGTGCAGCAGACATTTGCATTCATGGTGCTCCTGGTCCGGTCGCAATCTCACGAGATGACAACACACAACTGCCCCTGCCTTATGATTGTTCCTATGTACGGAAATATAATCAATGTAGTATGTCAAATGCCCATTGGTATTTTTACATACTTTGCCTAATGCCACGTGTATCTGGCATACACACAGCAATGAGGCAAAGTGTGTAAAAATACCGATGGGCATTTGACATACAGCACTGATTATATTTCCGTACATAGGGACAACCGTTACGCGGGAGAGTGGCACACCATCATCTCGCATTATTGCTTGAGAGATCACGACCAGACCAAGAGCGCCATGATTGCAACTGCAACGGGGGCTTCCCAGATTTTTACGAGCAGTGGGGTAACTAAAATATTAATTTTATAGGGTGACTGCAGGGGGAATCTGCGCAGTGAAGCCCCAATCTGTGAAGCGGTCGGGGCTTCAATTAAGCCAACAGAACTCCTTTAAATTTTTCTCTTGCAGGAAATACCATGACGTGGTCCATACAGTATGTCAAACACTATCAAATGTTATTAGGTTTCAATGAATTTATTTTACATTTTTGTGCTGTACCACACATTAGCAGAGCTTACTGAATTGTTATTACTGCAGAAATGTAACAGTTAAGTATCCCTACCTTTACGCCCAACTGCACCATCAGTAATAATGCTGAAAAGGATAAACAAGAGAGATTAGTTATTACCCAGACAACAAAACTTCCACACAAGTCAATTATACCCCAAGTACACAGATCCTGTAGTGGCTTATTGCTTACAAAACTGGAGAAGCTGATACAATGAACCGGTCAGATTGTAGAAAAATCAGCACTGCTCTTACAGTATTGGTATCTAGGGCCATCTTCTTCTGTGAAGATGGAAAACTGGGATTAATAACCACACTGGAGACCAAATTTGCCTAGAAAACCATTTTTGGCCACATTTTTAGTGCAAAACAATGATTTGCAGTCAGTTTTGAGGAAAAGGGGATTTTAAAGTTTTTGCAAAATTAAATAGCCTATTTTTGGTGGGGGGGGGGAAATTAAGTGGCCCTAGGTAGCCTATAAATTTAGTTTAAAAAAATTTAACTAGACCTACTGAAGAAACTGGGTACATTTTTAGTTAGGTGCCTAAGCTGTGATAACTATCAGAGACTGAAGAAAGCGCTACTGTGAACAGTAGTTTACACGATACGTAAAACCACTGAAATAAAAAAAAAAAAAGTCAATTTTGAAAATAGATCGGATAGTGTTCAAAAAGCTCACTTATAAATTGGGCAAAAAAAAAATTAAGTGATCTGATTGGTTATGGTTGTCTAGACTCATGCGGTTATTAGACCATAACCGCATGAACTGAAAAGTTGTAGAACTCCTTTTCCCAACCAGGTAACTTACAGGGAGATTCATGGGCCATTTCCCTTATTCCAGAGTGCCACCACAAACATGGCTGTGACATGAAAAAAAAAAAAAAGCAGGGGTACATTTCCAATGGAAATGTAGATGGTCTGCCATAAATTTCCTGACCAAATTGTACATTTCCACATGAAAAATAATAGTAAAAAAAAAAAAAAAGGAAGAAACATGCTTATTTGATCTGCGAAACAGATATTGCTGCTAATAAAAATTTTTCTTAAACTGAGTTCTTATACTCGTGTATAGAATTATACTTAATACTCATTGTAACGTGACAAAGATCAGCGACAGTAAAAGAAGGTAAGGGACTGGTTAGAAAACACCAGATGGTACAGTTTGAAGACAGCACTAATTTTGCAATAATGCTGTCCTCAAAGTGAAATACCTTCATGATCCACACACCCTAAAAAGCAGCGTAGCACAACAGCGGTAGTTGTCTGTCCCACCCAGCCACCCAAATGCCCATGACTGACAGTCCGTGCCACACACACTGTATCTGTAGGAATGTAAAAGTGGAAGCAGCAGTGACGCGCAGGACCAAAGAGGAACAACCGTCGGAGGCACGTCCACAGCAGAATGCACCAGACGACGGATCGGTAGCTGAAATGTGCTGTGCCGTCAATGTTGAGTCACTGACAGTGCATCACAGGCTCAAGTGTAATTGTAGCTGTGGGAAACCGATGCATGACAGCCCTAAGATGTGCAAGCGAGTCAGGAAAGCAGGGAACGAGGAACAAAACGGCAGCCAGAAAAGAGGGTACGTAATGACATCGGACCCATGGGTTAGAGACACAGCAGGTCAGAGAATATGTAAAATAGATTGTGGCACATAGAGCAATGCACAAATCAGGATATAATACACCTCCTACAGCAGCTGTTAAAATATAACCGCGCAGATGTTAGAAATTCTCAGACATAAATGTCGATATATACTTTGCTGATAATTCTTTGCTACTGTTCTGACAGCATGACCATATAAAATTGCTGTCTCTTGAATGTTGAGAAAGTGCAGCACAGAAACATAAATAGTGCAAAATGTGTGTCTATTATTTTATTGACAGTATGGAAATAACAAATCATAGTAAACATATTGTCCTAAAAGCCATGCTACAAGCGCATTAAGCCACTCTAAAGGTGGCATCTAATGGGGAATTAATGCATGGCTGGGCCATAGTAGGCCCTCGGCTAGTGGCCTCATGCCACAACCCTCCGAACATGCATTAATTCTCCATTAGATGCCACCTTCGTCGTGGCTTAATGCTTATTTATTGTCCACTGTTTCTACCCATCATGTGCAACACTGTTGTAACACTGTTTATAACTTCTACCTTACAACTGTATGTTAACGTTAAACCTATAACTTGAATGTTTAATGTCTCATTCCTAATGTACCCCTTCCCCCCAGGTCACAGTGGGATACGACCGACTTGTCGCTCAGTGTGCCTTCCTGGTGAAACATTTCAATAAATAAAGTTGTGAGAGTCTCTCTCTCAGTCAACAATCAGAAATAGGTCAGACAGCAGACACAGACTTCCCACCGTTACATAATGTGGTGGTAGCAGCTGGTATAACACTGTAGTTTATGTTGTTTAGTACAACACACAGACAGCTCCGACAGAGTGTTCCCCACAAGGATTCACTAGTAGGAGAGCAGGGAGCACAGTAGAATGCAGGAATTTTTTTTTTTTTTTTTAATACACACAGTAGATAGCCTCCGACAAGTGTTCCCCACAAGATCCCTTACTGTTAGGACAGGGATTAGACTGCATGAATTATACTGTACATATTATAGTGTTTTATTTTGTTAGACCTCGCTTAAGCTCAGACATAATCGAGATTTAATCTTCAGAGGACTTTCCCCTTCTAGTGTAGGGCCAATTGAGCTTAGTAAGAAGCCAATAATTGGTTGTAATATACCAGCTTAGTGCAGCTCACACAGAAAATTCTACACAATAACTTTTCCCACTTATGGCAATGTACAATCGATTTTTATTTATTCATACAGAGATTTCCTCACAGGGATCTACCTTGTACTGTAGAGCAATGACCTAAGCCAGCAGTATTTAATACTCCAGCTCAGAGTGCAGCTCAGATAAATCCCAAACTGATGTCAGAAATTAATAGGCTGCACCGTCTGTGTCCTGTTGTCTACTTCTTATTCAGGAATGTTTACACACAACACACAGTACACCTTAGCAGACAGTGTCTATACCAATCAAAAAATAGGGCAGACTGCTGTTTTAATTACTCTACGCAGCGGCCCTCTATCAAATGTTTCAGATCATGTTTTTCCTAAATATATTCATTTCCTTTAAATCATAACACACTACGCAGCAAATACAATATTCACTGCTCTGCGTCGGTTGTGGCAAGAAACAAACTTACTCTGCACTCGTCCCACTTGCCAAAAAAATTTTTTTTTTTTTTTTTTAAGCAGCCAACCGCACATTTTTTACCCCATACAAACTGAAAATATAACTGACTGCAACACTATTTTTTTTTTTTTTTTTTATGGCCCCCAAGATGTTTAGTCCTATATGGCTCCTTGTTTGGTTAATGTGTCAGTATTAATTTGCATTCAATTTTTTTTTTTTTTTTTTTTTTTAGCCTTCATGATGTTTGAGCAATATTATAAAATTTATTTTTAATCACACTCTGCTCCTTGTCGGATAAAAATGAGCCTCCTAACTTTACTGAGCGCACTCAGTATTCTTTCTCCCACAAGAATGTTTAAATTTTTATCCCTTGGCTCCTCCCTCGATAAACAGATTCCATCCTCTCATGCTGCCAACACCTCTCATGCTGCCAACAGTTGTCTGTGGAAAATCGCGGTCAGCACATCGAGAAGAAAAAATTACTCACCTTAGTAATGTTGTTTCTTCTATTGGAGTCTTGCTATATTATGACATATGCAGTGAGTCCCAACCTTCGAACTGCTCCGGAGGTGAAAGAGTTAACTTTCCATGCCAGGCATGGAACGCTGAGCTCGAGCTAAGTTGAAACTCTGTCTGTTCTTCAAACTCAAACCGTCAGATCTTTACGAGTTACACTCACTGAGGTCCTGTGTGGAAGCTGTAAACCTACACTAGCCAACTGGCTACTAAACATAAGAACACATTTTTTGGTCCCAAAACAAAGACTCAAGTCAGGAGACCCAAAAAATGAAAAACAACACCAAGTCACCCCAAAAAGGGAGGGGTGAAAAACAACAAAGGTGGGCACCTACTAGGTGCCAACACTGCACTGCCCACCCACTTCCCAAAAACAGAGGTTCTGAGAGGGGCAGGCAGGGGCGGGGGGAGGTCATAATATAGCAAGACTCCAATAGAAGAAACAACATTACTAAGGTGAGTAATTTTTTCTTCAAACAACATGAAGTCTTGCTATATTATGACATATGCAGACTACAAAGCAGTACCTCCATGGAGGAGGGACAGAACCTACTTGGGAAATAGGCTCTGAAGCACAGCTGTGTTAAACCGAGCATCACTCCAGCCTGGATATCCAGGAGTAATGCTGGTAAAGTATGAACTGTTTCCAGGTAGCTGCTTGACATATCTCTGAATAGGATGTCCCTGGCAGCAGCCAGGGAAGCAGCTGTACCTCTGGTAGAGTGAGCCCTCAGGCCTTAGGGTGGAACCTTACCCAGTTTTTCATAACAAAATTGGATACAAGAGACAATCCACCTGGCAATGGATCTTTTAGTGGCAGGTTTCCCTTTACCAACCTCGCCATAAGTGAGGAACAGTTGGAGGGAGTCAAACCTGTGACCCTTGGTACTCTCTATGTAGTAGCTAAGGGCTCTTTTCACATCTAAACTGTGCAGCCTCTTCTCCAGAGGAGGAATGGTCAGTGAAGTACACAGGAAGAGACATAGATTGATTAAGGTGGAAATCTGAAACCACCTTAGGCAAGAACTTCCTGTTAGTCCTGAGGACCACCTTATCTCTATGAAAAGAGATAAAAATCAGGCTCCACTGACAAAGCTTGTAATTCACTTATGCGTCTGGCAGAAGTGATGGCTACCAGAAACACAGTTTTCCAACTCAAGTACTTAAGCTCTGCTGAAGACAAAGGCTCAAAAGGGGGTTGCATAAGCTAAGCAATGCAAACATTAAGGTCCCAAGCAGGGGCAGGGTCCCTGAATGAAGGGTTGATGTGAAGCAAGCCCTTGAAAAACTTGGAGAATACAGGGTGAGCTGAAAGAGAAGAGGGCTTACCTGCTGAAATAAAAGCAGACACAGCTGCCAGATGCACCTTTAGGGTAGCTGGTCTCAGCCCCAAGGTATTTAAGTGGACCATGTAATCCAGGACTGTGGGTAAATCAGCAGATTCTGGGGAAATATGTTTTCCAGAGCACCATATGGAAAATCTCTTCCATTTGGAATTATAAGTAGCCCTGGTAGAAGGTTTTCTAGAAGCCTTCAGGATATCCATTACACCTTGGGAGAGGTGTAAACCAGCAAACTAACTCTTCAAGAGCCAGGCCTTGAGATTGAGAGATTTGAGGTCGTACCAACCCTCCCTGGAGCACAGGTTAACAGGTTGTGATTCCTGGGAAGACACAGGGAAGATGGACTGCTAAGGACAGTAGAAGTGGATACCACGGTTGTCTGGGCCAATCTGGAGCAATCAGGATCATCTTGCAGGGTTGAGATCTGATTTTGACTAGCACTTTGAACAGAAGAGGGAAAGGGGGGAAAGCATAGAGAAACTTCCCTTCCCAATTGAGAACTAAGGCATCCAGAGGGACTGAGCCCAACACTGGGGCCTGCAGCAAAAAGGAGAAGTTGCGATTGTCTGGGGCTGCAAAAGATCCATCTGCATGGGTGCCCCATCTGGCAAATACCACCCCAGGACTAGGGATCCAGTGACCATTTGTGATGGCCCTGGAAAATCCTGCTGAGAGCATCTGCTAGGACATTGTCCTTGCCTGGGAGGTGAACTGCCGTAAGGGAGGTGTTCAGGGAACAAGCCAGAGACCACAGCTTCATTGCTTCGGTGCACAAGGCCGTAGACCGAGTGCCCCCTTGCTTGTTGATGTACCACATTGTGGTGGTGTTGTCTGTTCGGACTTGTACAACTTTGTTCTGAACAGATTTGGAAAAAGCCTGAAGTGCTAGAAAAACTGCTCCGAGTTCCAACAGATTGATGTGGAGCAGAGACTCCTGAGGGGACCACAACCCCTGGGTGGTGAGGTCGCCCATGTGAGCTCCCCACCCCAATAGGGATGCATCTGTAGTAAGGATTAAGGAGTGAGACAGTGACAAAAGGAACCCCTTGTCTGAGATTGCTCTGATCCTGCCACCACTGTAGGGCCTGGATCATGGTTCGAGTCACTTGGATCAATTTGGTTAGAGGATCTTTCCTTTGAGACCAAAAGGCTCTCAAGTGGAACTGAATGTCCCCCATCTGAAATCTGGCTCCCTGCACTACTGCTGTAGAAGCAGCCATGTGCCCCAGGAGCTGTAGAAAATGCCTTGCTGGTCGAGACACCTGCAGGGTGAATGAGGAGGCCAGAGATACCAGGGTCCTTGCTCTGTTCAAAGGAAGGAAGGCTCTGGCTTTCTTTGTGTTTAGTTCTGCACCTATGAAGGTGAGGAGCTGGACAGGCTCTAGAACTGACTTTGAGAGATTCAGAAGGAAACCTAGAGAGGTGAGCAGTTGCTGAGTTATCTGTAGGTGTAACCCGACTTGTTCTGGGGACTGGCTTGCTATGAGCCAGTCGTCCAGGTAAGGGAAGATGGCAATTCTTTGCCTTCTTAGAGAAGCAACTGCAACTGCTACTGCCAGGCATTTTGTGAATACCCTTGGAGCAGAGGTGAGGCCAAAGGGCATTGCTCTCAACTGGTAATGGTCTGAGAGCAGCTCGAACCTGAGGTACTTTCGATGGGAGCTTCTGATGAGAATATGGAAGTAGGCATCCTTGAGGTCCAGGGACGCTAGCCAGTCCTCTGGTCTTAGAGAGGGTAGAATAATTCCCAGTCTCACCATTTTGAATTTTGGTTTTAAAAGGTGCTTGTTTAAGTATCTGAGATCCAGGATGGGCCACCATTCTCCTCTCTTTTTTGGGATAAGGAAGCACCTGGAGTACAACCCTTTACCCTGGTGTAGGGGTGGAACCCTTTCCACAGCTCTGAGAGCCAGGAGGGAAGAGACCTCTGCCTCTAGGGCAAGTGCCTCTGGTGGATTTGCAGGTGGAAAGGATCTGGTTCTCATCTTTGGAAACTTTTAAGCTGAGAACCAGTCCCTGGCTTACTACTTCCAGGACCCACTTGTCTGATGTCAGAGACTCCCAGTCCTGGACAACTAAGCCAGCCTGCCCCCTACAGGAAGTTGAGAATCGGCCCTGGCAACCCCATCAGGGTGCCTGCTTGGCAGGGCTTTAGGCAGAGGGTGGAAACAGGCCTGCTGGCACCCTTCTGCCCCTCCCTCTAAAGAACCCCCTCTGGCATAAGCAGAAGAGGAGGCCTGGGCTTGGTAAAAAGGCCTATGAAAAGGCCTGCCCCTGCCCCTGGGATGCTGCCTTTGAGGAGTGGCCTGCCTTTCCTTGGCCTGTGCACTCCATAGGTGGTCCTATACTCATCCATTTTCTTCATGTAATTCTCCGCCTGCTCCCCAAACAGGAATTACACACAACAGGAAAATCCATGGCCTCAGTCTGGGTATCCTGAGACAGGCTAGTACATCTGAGCCAAGCCATTCTGCGATGTGCCACAGATGTAGCCATGACTCTTGATGACACATCATTAGAGTCCACTGCAGCACGGAATTGCACCTTGGATGCCTCAATACCATCGGCAGCCACCTGCTCCAGCTCCTTGGCAAGCTGGCCAGGGACCTGTTTTGCTAGAGCCATAACAGTATCCCATCTGGATTTCTGGTATCTAGCAACATACTAACATACTAAAGTGCCAGCAGAATAGGCCTAACGGTCTTTCGCGTCTGCTCGTTTGGTCAGCCCCCACCCTGGGTGCCGACCTTGCTGTCCCCCTCGCCTTCTCTGGCTTCTCCCTTCCCAGTTCCGGATATTCTTGCTGCATTGGATTTTGCTTCCAGAACCCTTCCCCTGTACCTGTCCCACCCCTCTGAACCCCTCCACTGTCTCTGCCTCCACCCAGCCCCCTAGGCAGTGCATTCCATGGCTCCACCACCCTCTCAGTGAAGTAGCACCTCCTCCTTCTCCCTGAATCTTCCCTCCAGCTTCCACCCATGCCCCTAGTGGCCCCTTCCTCCTTCCTTCAAGCACCCCGACTGTTCCTCCCCTATTTACCCTCTTCATGTACCTGAAGACCCCTATCATGTCCCCCGTCCCTTCTCTTCCAATGTGTATATTTAGCTCTTCGAGCCTCCTCATAGGTCCTGTCCCACAAGCTCCAAATCATTTTGGCTGCCCTCCTCTGGACCCTCTCCAGGAGGTTAATGTCCCTCTTTAAGTGTGGCCTCCAAAACTGCACGCAGTACTGAAGGTGCGGCCTCACCAAGCAGTTATACAGAGGGAGTATCACTTCCCTCCTTCTGGAGGTGATCCCCCTAGCGATGCATCCCAGCATCCTGCTGGCCTTGGCTGCTGCCCTCCTACAAGTCTCAGAGTTGTTCATCTTGACATCCACCACCACCCCCAGGTCCCTCTCAGCCATCGAGACTTGTAGCATTTCCCCCCCTCCCAGGGTGTACACTTGGCCTGGGTCTCTGGCCCCCAAGTGGAGTACCTTGCATTTCCCTGCATTGAACCTCAGCTTCCACTTTCTAGACCATCTTTCTAGAGCCTCCAGATCCCCCTGTAGGGCCACCCTCCGCTCCTCCCCATCCACCACCACCCCCAGTTTCGAGTCATCTGCAAAGAGACTCATCTCATTCCTGATTCTTGTCCTTATGTCAGATACGTAGGCGTTGAACAGAAGGGGCCCAAGGACTGATCCCTGTGGGACCCCACTAATGACCCTCCTTGGGGATGAGACTATCCCACCAACTACAACCCTCTGGGTCCGGTCCTGGAGCCAACTGCCTATCCATCTGATCATCTGGTTCCCCACCCCCATTTCTCCCAGCTTATCCAACAGGCCCACGTGAGGAACAGAGTCAAATGCCTTGCTGAAGTCTAGAAAGAGGACATCCACTGGTCTACCCAGGTCCAAGGCACTTGTCACCCAGTCATAGAACTCCACCAGGTTTGTCTGACATGATTTCCGGGATGAATCCATGCTGCCTATCGCCAGGCACCTTGACTTATCCAGGTCCCCCAGCCTCTCCTTGACAATGCCTCCATCACCTTGCCCACCACCGATGTCAGGCTGACAGGCCTGTAGTTCCCTGCCACCTCCCTTGATCCCCCCTTGTGGATAGGCACTATATGCGCCACCTTCCAGTCTTGGGGCACCCACCCTGTCCTCAGAGAGATGGTGAAAAGCTCTGCCAGGGGTTTCGCCAGGACATCTGCAAGTTCCTTCAGCACTCTGGGATGTCTGGGAACATAAGCCATATAATTCACCTGTGAGTCCCAAGGATGCTGCCATGTATTGTTTCTTAGCCATGGCATCAATCTTCCTGAAGTCCTTGTCCGGGGAGTGTGAGGCCAAGGGAATATTTGCCTCGTCACAGGCTGCAGCCTGCACTACCCCAACATGGCTGCATTGTTGTGAAAGGAACTCCGTATCAGAGCCTGACAATGTGTACCTCTTGTCCATTCTCTTATCCACAGGAGATATAGTGTGAGGAGTTTTTAGAATTTTAAAAGTCTGTTTCCCAAAAGATTTATGTAAGGGAATAGACAGTCTCCTAGACTCTGGGATATTCATCATTTCCACATAGTCAGGCTCCTCTTGATCATCCACAGCTTCCTCCATAGGGAGCTGAAGGGTTTCAGCCACTTTTTTATGAAACATAAAATGAGAAGGGGACTCAGAAAGCCTAGGAGGAGACACTCCTGAAGGTCTGTCTGGGGAGATGTCCGGGTCAATGGGCACATCCAGACTTTCAAATCCACATTCGCTCTCCTCATACTCCTCTTCCCCCTCCTCCGGTTCATAATATTCCTCTAAATCATACTCTTGAACCGGTGGAACCAGCCGAACTGGGCGCTTACCTGATGGCACCGGTTCGGTCGGAACCGGGAAAGCACTGGACAATTTGAATCGCTTTGGCTATTTCTTCAGCGGTTGGAGAGGAAAGTTTTGGTTCCACACCAGCTGATTTCCTAGTCCTTTTTGCTGGAACCGACCCTCAGAGTCGGCTCTCCTTTTGCCCGAGGAAGTCTCGCCCTGGTCAGAGGGCACTCCCTCTGGTTCGGTTGGAACCGAACTGGGCTGGCCATCCGGGTCAGCGGACTTTTTGGCCTCCCTTTCCCTGAGCCTACCAACTCTCTTTTCCAGGGTAGCTGCAGGAAAATTTTTTACAAATCTGGCAGTCTGCATTGAGGTGCTCAAACCCCAGACAATAAACACAGGTGGTGTGGGGGTCAGCCTTGGCAAAGGCTTCCCCACACACACTGCAGTGCTGAAACCCAGTGGGCCCGGTCTGTCTTTTGGGTTTCTCAGACATAGTGCCAGTCCTAACCAAACTTACCCGTTTATGGCAATCCGCCAGGCAAGACCCTCTTATCGGTTCCCAACCGTGCCACAGGTCATGGAAAAAACCATAAGAAATTCCGTTTTTTTTTTAGAACCGATAAGAAGCGGTAACCACACTCTAAATGACAGAATAAAATATTTTAAACAACCTGATCGGTTCAAAGCGAACCGATAAACAGTTTACAAGTTCCACACAGAAGAGAAGTACTGTAAACCTATCTAGTACTCACAAATACCACAGACAGAGCCTGAACTGACCAGCTGCGGTTTAAATTCAATAGAAAAAACGAGAAAACAATACTTTAACCAAGAAAATGAACCGAGCAGAAGGAGAAATCTCCAGAGCGACTGTTCAGTGAGGCGGAGTAAAGAATCTGACGGTTTGAGTTTGAAGAACAACAGACAGAGTTTCAACCGAGCTCGAACTCAGCGTTCCATGCCTGGCATGGAAAGTTAACTCTTTCACCTCCGGAGCAGTTCGAAGGTTGGGACTCACTGCATATGTCATAATATAGCAAGACTTCATGTTGTTTGAAGAGAGCATGACCTGCCAATCAGTGTGCAAGCAGGTCACACTGGTCATGCTTTGGCAGTCCCTGACATCGTGCCAATCAGAGCATGTTTGACTCCCAACACTGGAAGACAGGAGCGTAGCCACAGAAACACTGGAGTACGTCTGGCCCTCGCTCCACTTCCCCCCCGGACAGAAGCGCAGCCATGCCGTCAACTTCTACGTTTATGTTTCTATGAAAAAAGGCTCCAGCACTCCACCGCCAGGAAATATATGGCACTACATCATTTTTTCAAGGTAACAGCCTGGAAGCATTTCCAGACGGAAATGCTGAACTGGAATTTACATTTCCTGCAGCCTGACCGTATTTCCACAGAAATACAGAAAGGATATATTTCGAGCCCTGAAAAGATAAATGTTCTTTCCCACAAGTTCTTTTCCCAACACATGTATGCCAATTTAAAACAGTACTAATTAATTAGTTTGGACTTTCCCAGTGTTTCTTTGCTGATCATTAAAATCCCCCGTTTACCTTCCAAACCTTACTTGCTGATCAAGGAAACCTCAGCCACTTATCCTGTCACAGATAAAACTGAGTGCCCATCTCCAAACAAAGCTTGTTTTGTGTACATGTTATGAGGAGTTAATAACCGCATGCCTCAAGTGGATTAATAAGGTACTGAACATTGTCAGTGGAACTGAGAAGAATTTTAAATGCTTATATTCCACAATAAACATTCCATCACTTGGATGTGTGGGGAAAGCCGTGCACGCTCACACCCACACCAGAAGGCCACGGTCTTAACAGTTTCTGAATCAAATTTAAGAAGTAGAGATTGCCCTGACAAGTTGGTACGGATAGGAGGACTTCTCATGGTCATCAAAGAAACACAAGAAAGTAAAACTTTGACCTGTACTTCATTTTTATGGCTGCAGTGGGCAGAGCCTGCAGCCGTATTGCAGTAGCTCTAAAAATGGAATACCAAAGAACACCCAGGAATCTGGAGTTGTAGAACTCTGCTTCCGCCAGGGCTTGCATTAGCACTAGTAAACTGCGAGTCAGTTTGACCTTCTGCTTCAAATGTTGGGAGTCAGAAAAGAAAATCTTCGTGTCAGAAATTTCTGGAGTGGCTTTGTACAACATAATCCAATACTTCTGCTAAGAATACCTGTGCAAACCTTTCAATATACAGAGTCCGTGCTAAAGAACTGCTTTTATTTTTTGTGCTTCAAAATCCTCAAAAATCCCATTCGGACAACATGAAGTGTTGCAGGATTCTGACATATGCAGTTAGCCCCAGCACTTGAACTACTCCAGAGAGAAAAGAGTTAAGCTTGAGCTCGGTTCAAACTCTGTCTGCAGCACTTCAAAGTGTAACCGTCAGATTCTTTACTCCGCCTAACTGATCAGTCGCTCCGGAGGTTGCTCCTTCACTTGTCGGTTCAGTTTGATAAAAAAAAAAAAAAAAACATCGGTTTAAATACCGTTTTCTTTTATTTTCGGCTTCAAATCCCTGTCTGCTGTGAAGGAAGTGTTTTAGGTAGTGGACTATAAGTTTAAATTGCTGAATTATTTATTTTCTGTGTGGAAATTGTAAAACCTGTTGATCAGTCTGGTTAAGAACAGATTATGTTAGGGTGATTTAAATTTTCTGTTTTTTTTAGTGTGAGGTGCCGGTTCCTATCGGTTTAAAAAAACAGTATTTTACTTTTTTTCACGACCCGGAATACGGCTGGTAACCGATAGGAGGGTCTTGCCTGGCTTTTAAGCGATCAAAGGGTAAATTATAGCCTGGCCATGTCTGAGAAACCCAAGAAAAACTAACTGGGCCCACTGGGTTCCAACACTGTGGAGAGTGTGGGGATGCCTTTGCTAAGGCAGACCCTCACACCACTTGTGTTTATCGTCTGGGGTTTGACCACCTCGATTCAGACTGCCAAATCTAAGAATTTCCCGAAGGCAACCCTAGAAAAGAGTTTGGGTAGGCTCAGGGAAAAGGAGGCCAAGAAGTCCGCTAATCCGGATAGCCAGCCTGGTTCAATTCCGACCGAACCTGAGGGAGTGCCCACTGACCTGGGCGATACTCCCTTGGGCCAAAGGTGATCCGATCCTGAGGGGTCGGTTCCATCAAAAAGAAAAAGGAAGTCGGCCAGTTCGGATCCAGAACTGCAGCGCCTAACCGCCAAAGAAATAGGGTGATAAACATTGTAGGATCACTCCATCCGGTGCCTCTTGGTAGACATTCGATCAGTTCTCCCGGTTCTGGAATATATTCCGGATGAATTTTTTGAATCAGAATGGGAAGGGGATGAAGAACAGGACAACAATGATGATGGCGATGGAGATCTGGATGGCCCACTGAACCGGACATCTCCCAGACAGACCTTCTAATGTTTCCCCTTCCAGGCTTTGAGTCCCCATCCCACTATTTGTTCTACAAAAAGGTGGCAGACACCCTCCAGCTTCTCTTGGTTGAAGCTGTTGAGGAACAAGAGGTGCCCGATTTCGTAGAAATGATAAGACATCCCAGAGTCCAAAAGGTGGTCTATTCCCTTCCATAAATCTTTTGGGAAGCAGACACAGAAAGTTCTTCAAACACCAAATTCTTTGCCTCCTGTAGATAAAAGAAATGGACAAGAGGTATATGCTTTCAGGCTCAAGTACAGAGTTCTTGTTCCACCAATGCAGCCATGTCGGGGTAGTGCAGGCTGCAGCCTGCGACAAGGCTAACATACCCTTCCCCCCAGATAAAGACTCTAGGAAGGTGGATGCTATGGCAAAAAAAAAAAAAAAAAAAAGTACTTGGCATCCTCCTTGGGACTCAGGCAGGCAAACTACATGGCCTACACAGCCAGATAGCAGAAATCCAGATGGGATACTGTTCTTAAACTGGCTAAACAGGCCCCCCCCCCCGCTAGCCAAAGAGCTGGAGAAGTGGCTGCTGATGGGACTGAGGCATCAAAGATTCAACTTCATGCTGCTGTGAACTCAAATGATGTGGCATCACAAGTCATGGCTACATCTCAGTCTCTTCGGAGGTTTGCTTGGCTCAGATGTACTAGCCTCTCACAGGACACTCAGTCTAAGGCCATGGATTTCCCTGTGGTGAGTAAATACAGGTTACTCACCTGTAACAGCAGTTCCAGAAGTGGTACATGTTGTTCATCCACACATACTGGCAAGTTTCTTGCCACTTTAAATCTTGCCAGGAAGGTCTTCAAGCTGGCTCCTCCCACCCACCCGGGTGGCAAAACTCTCGGCTCTGCCCCATGACGCCAGATCTAGTCCACTGGAAGCCAGGTTGCGATCGGGCTGGGGTCGGGTGGTGTGTGGATGAACAACAGATACTACCCTAGAACTCCTGTTACAGGTGAGTAACCTGTATTTCTAGGGACGTGGATATGTTGTTCAATCCACACTTACTGGCAGACTCCTAGCAGTTCTCCGGGAGGAGGGAGGTTGGGTGCGCACCCCCTGCTTGGGAACTAAGGACTGGAGAACAGAGGTCCCAAAACCAGCATCCCGGTGTAACTCAAGGTCAATGTGGTAGTGGGTAATGAAAGTGTGTGCCGACTTCTAGGTAGCAGCCCTGCAGATTTCCTGGATAGGGACATCCCAGGAAGCAGCCACCGAAGCAGCGGTATGGCAGGTAGAATGAGCTCTTATCCCTCTGGGAGGCTCCATGCCCGACAACCTATAGCAGAGATCTATGCAGGAGGTGACCCACCTGCCTATCGTCCGCTTGGTTGTAGGTCTGCCAGGTGAGGCTTCAGTGTAGGTGACAAACAGCTGGCGAACCTCTCCCCTAACTTCAGCCGTCCGCTCCTTATAATAAGAGAGCACTCTTCTAGGCTCCAGAGTATGGAGCCTATATTCGGCCTTCGAGGTGTGATTGTGGTAGAACACCGGCAGAGTCAACACCTGGTTAAGGTGAAACTCTGACACCACCTTCGGAAGGAATTTCGGGTGGGGGCGCAGGACAACCTTGTCCCTGTGGAAGATCAGATAAGGAGACTCAATGAAAAGCGCCTGGAGCTCTCCCATCCTTCTGGTTGACGTGATAGCCACCAAGAAGGCAGTCTTCCATGACAGGTGAGAGAGATGTCACACCTGTGCATCGGTTCAAATGGCTTGCCCATGAGCTTAGCCAATACCAGCAGCAGATCCCACGGAGGTGGAGGTTTTCGCAACGGAGGAGATATGTGATCAAGGCCTTTGGGGAAAAAAAAAAAGCGCCCAACCACCTTCTCCTGCACCACCGACTGCTTCCCGGCCCGCGCCCGGTAAGCAGAGATGGCTGCCAGGTGCACCTTAAGAGTCGTCGACCGAAGCCCTAGCTGAGAAAGGGACCACAGATAGTCCAGAATGCAAGCCAAAGAACAGGAGAAAGGGTCCAACCCCTTATCCTGACACCAAATGGAGAATCTCTTCCATTTGAAGGCATAGCATTTTCTGGTAGATTCCTTACGGGATGCCTAAAAAACGTTGAGGACCTCGTCAGAAAGACCCAAGGCCTGGAACTCTAGCCGCTCAGGATCCAGGCCATCAAGTGCAGGGATTGAAGGTCCGGGTGGGCTGGAAGCCGTCTCGATAGCCTGGAGCCGAGGATGAGGAGATCTGGATACCAAAACTGGCGGGGGCCAGTCTGGGGCTACCAGAATCACCTGCGCCTTGTCCCTCTTCGCCTTGAGAAGCACCTTATGGATCAAGGGAAATGGAGAGAAGGCGTAGAAGAGGCCCAGGTTCCACGGCCTCGAGAAGGCATCCCCCTGCAGCGAGCCCTGCTGGGGGGGGCGAGCATGAAACAGCCTCAGCTTCGCATTCTCCCTGGAGGCAAACAGGCCCACCTGAGGAGTGCCACAGTGGGAGAACAGATCTTGTACTACCTCCGGCAGGAGAGACCACTCGTGAGATGCAGCACCTATCCGGCTGAGGGCATCGGCCAGAGTGTTGGAGGCTTCCTGCCACATGGATGGCTAGGAGATCCGCCTCCAGTCTGCTCACGAGAGATCAAGTGCGGAGAGCCTCCTTTCACAGAGGCAAGGAGCGTGTCCAGCCCCGACGGTTTAGGTAGTACATGGTCGTGGTGTTGTCCGACTGGACCTGAACCACTTGACCCCATACAAACGGAGCAAAGGCAGTGAGGGCTAGTCGGACCACTCGAAGCTCCAGCAGGTTGATGTGGCATCAAGACTCCTGAGGGGACCATAGTCCGTGGGCTCTGTGCTCCCCCAGATCGGCACCCGAACCCAGAGAGGCGCTGGTAGTCAGAGTGACCATCGGCTCGGGGCGGACAAACGGGATACCCTCCTGCAAATGAGCTGGAACGAGCCACCACTGGAGGCCGTTCCACATGTCCTGGGTCACTGTCACTGGCTGGTTCAGAGGACCGGAGCGCAGTGACCATTGGTGGGTCAGCCCCCATTGCAGGGGATGCATATGCCAGTGGGCCCAACGGACCACGCTGGTGCAGGCCGCCATGAGGCCCAGAAGGCGCAGGAAGTCCCAGGCAGGGTGCAATTGCCCAAGCAGAAATGATTGGGCAAAGGAGGAAAGGACCTCAGCCCTGTCCACCGGGAGCCGTGCTCTGGCTCGAAGAGAGTCGCGCTCTTCCCCGATTAATTGAATCACCTGCGATGGCACGAGTTCCGATTTGGCCTCGTTGATGAGGAGGCCAATCTGAGAGCAGACCTGGAGGGCCAGATCCCTGGACTGCTCCACCTCCAACCTGGAGGGGGCTGCAATCAGCCAGTCATCCAGGTAAGGGTATATCCGGACCCTTCAGTGCTGCAGGAATGCTGTCACCACTGCCATACATTTGCTGAAGACTCTGGGAGCTGGAGAGAGGCCGAAGGGCATGGCCCGGAACTCGTAAAGGGATCCCTCTGCCCTGAAGCGGAGGAACCGCTGGTGAGACGGACGGATTGACACATGAAAGAATGCGTCCTGAAGGTCCAGAGAACAGAACCACACGCCTCGTTCCAAGGATGGAATGATCTGAGCCACAGTGACCATCCTGAAGATACGGGACCTTAGGAACTTGTTCAGGTCGTGTAGGTCTAGAATGGGTGCCAGCCCCCCCCCCCCCGTCCGATTTGGGACCAGGAATTACCTGGACACAAACCCTGAGTCTGGATGAGGATCCGTCACCTCCCTAATCACCTCCTTCTGGAGGAGCAGGGCAATGTCGGCTCGACAAGCCAACAGAGGTGCTGCGGAATCCGTAGCCCCCCCCATGGGGCGATGGCTCGATAGGGTGCCTACCACTTCCAACACCCAGCGGTCTGTGGTGATATCGGACCAGGCGGAAAGGAAGTAGCAGAGCCATCCCCCCCCCCCACGGGGAGAACCCGGGGAGGAGTGAAGAGGTTGGGGGCGACACCCCCTCGGCCAGTCACTGGGCAGGCTTGGAGGAAGGGCCAGCCGAGGAGCCGCCTGGACCTTTCCCTCCCGGCTTCCTGCTGGAGGAAGCAGCAGGCTTGGCTTTGGGGTGCCAAGTGCGAGCCTGCTGGCCCCGATGCTGGTGTTGCTGGGTCGGACGTGCCGCAGGGGTTGAAGGACGAAAGGGCTTACACTGCTGCTGGCGGCCTTTGTCCTTCTGGGCAGACGTGACCAAGTCCAAGGTGGCGTTTGACTTCGATCCATTGCAGATGACCCTCCACCCCGGGACCGAACAAGTCGGTACCCAAGAAGGGAACATCTGCCAGCTTGTGCTGGGTATCTGCAGTAGAGGTGGAGATCCGCAGCCAAGCTCTGTGGCGCATGGCCACTGCGGCCGCTACTGACCGAGCACGAGTCAGCGATGTCCAAGGAAGTATGGAGCTGCTGTTTAGCCACTGCTCTTCCCTGATCCCGCACCTGCTTGACCATCGTTTGAAGGTCAGCCGGGAGAGGAGGAATCACCTCATCCAGGGAGCCCAAAAGGGCGTGTGAACAAGTGTGCCATCAGGATGGCCATGCTAGCCTGACGAACGCCTAGGGAGGAAGCAGCATAGACTTTCCACCCAGAGTAGTCTAATTTCTTGGACTCCTTATCGGGTGGCTTGTCCACATCCCGAGCGTTCCCAGAACGCCGGAAAACGCTGTCTGTCACTAGCCCCTCCGCAGAGGGGTGCTCCAAGAAATCGGAGAGTGAACCGGTTGGAATAGCATACGTCCGAGCCATTCTGGCCGAAGGTGCTGGACAAGAAGCTGGCCACTGCCATAGCTCCAGAGCCGGGCCAACAATGGCTTCGGCCACCGGGAAGGCCTCCGTGGAGGAATCCCCCTCGGTCCAGTATCTCCATGAGGGGATACTTGACCCGTTTTGAAACGGGTTTGAGCTTCATCCCAGTGGATTCTGAGATGAGTCGAAGCATTCCAAGGAACGAGGATGGGCTCTGGTCCACCGACTGACCCCCAGTGAACTCCAGATCAAGCAGCCTGAAGAACAAAGAGTCGTCGTCATCAGACTCAGAGGAGTCTGCGAACAGCTGCCGAGCACCTGAGCCACCCTCCACCTACAGAGGTCGATCGGGAGTGAGGGTGACCGACAACCTATGGGGCAAGCCCTGACCCGACCGAGAATCCTTGGTCAGGGCCCCAGTTTTAGGCTATGGAGGCGGGGATTCCACCACAATGAGTGGCGCAGCCAGTTTCGGCCGAACAACCGGTACCTGCTTCGGCTCGACTACTATGAGGGGTTGTTTCAGCTGCTCCGGTGACAGCCACTTAATGGCCGGAGAAGGCGACGGAATCAGCTTATTCCTGGACAATAACAGCGGTTGTCATATTAGATCCTTGTAGCACCGACGCAACTTGCGCCAGAGCCTATCCTCCAAAGAAGAGGACGAGGATGAGTGGCACCGCCACTTTCCATGGTGCCTAGACCGAGACCGCCGAAGGGAACGGTTGGACCTGGAAGAGATCAGAGACCGAGACCTTCAGGAATTCTGAGGGTATGTCTGAGAGGGGCCTCGGTTCAGGGACCTTAACCGGGGACTCCAGCACAGGAGGCACAGGCAAGTCCTCAGTTTCCACTGGGGGAACCGGTGAAGAAGGGCTGTCCACTTTTCCAGTCGAGAAAAATCTCGACTGCGTCGATGGTAGTCTCCGCTGGCTGACCTGATGGGGACATCGTGAAGCCAGCGGCCTTAGCCGCAACCTCGACCAAAGTAAAGTGTCGACTATCCGGGGAAGGGGATCTCTCCCGCTCCCATGAACGTAGACAGTGGGACTTACCTTTAGAGTCCTTCTTTTTGGATCGACAGGAATGTCCCAAAGGCCCTTCTCCCTTGGTAGAGAGGGATTGGCAAAGCTGCTTGAAAGAAACTGTGTAGGAGGAACCTAAGGAGAGCGGGATAAATGCTGCGACCGAGGAGGAGGCAGAGGATGACGATGCGGCCTGGGCCGCCGCCTCCTCGATGGAGATCATCTGCTCTAGCTGTTCAGCAGAGCCCGCAGCCGCGGACACCGCCCAACAGGCCTCCTTTGACTTGACCGGAGGATAACATTTCTCGGGTCGCCCCAACAGGAATCGGGCAGCGTGGTCCTCCAAGACCGAAGCCGAAAAGGATCTGCACAACTCACAAGCCTGAGAGTCATGGCAGAGTCCAAGGCAATAAACGCACGTGGAGTGCGGATCGGTCCGGGACATCTTCTGCCCACACGGGCACCGAGGAAATCCGGGAGTCGATTTGTCCATCGCAGGCGCGAGGGAAAGAGAATACCGAAGTCTTTTAAATTTAAGAATGAGTTTCGGATTGACCGAAGAGTGTGGCTCCAGGCCTAAAATGCAGAGTGCTAAGGAGGGAAACTGAGCTTCCAAGTGGTAAGGAAGATCTGGCGTCATGGGGCAGAGCTGAGAGTTTTACCACCCGGGTGTGTGGGAGGAGCCAGCTTGAAGACCTTCCGGCAAGATTTAAAGCAGCAAGGAACCTGCCAGTAAGTAAGCAATAAGACACGACAGGGTGTATGTTAGACACTTTAACACACGGCTAGGAGGCATAGTGAGGCACGAGGCCACCGGCCGAGTGCGTCCAGTCTCCTAGCCGTGTGTTAAAGTGTCTAACACACAGACCCTGGAGTGGCTTATTGCACTTATGAAATGGCTATCAAAAATACGATGTATGTGATAGCTAAAGTGTATAGTATTTAAAAGTGAAAAAATTTAAGGTTTGTCTTGATTTTTAATAAAATAGTTCCTCCGCCTACTGTTTTTGTTTGACTTAAGGAATTTTGTCCTACAAAGGCTTCTGTAGTTATATCTGGTTGTCATGGCAGTATTCACACCACACACACACAAGCAAGCAAAGAAGCAGATTCTGCAGCTAACCCCCCTTGTGCAAGCAGTCTCAGTATGTCCGGTTCTCTGGTGAAGCGAGCAAAGATGGACAGCATACTGGAACAGCTGAAGCAGCACACCATGGTAGTAGCCGACACGTGTGATTTCAATGGTGAGAGGAATGCTATGCTTACTGCTGTTGTGCTTCTGTGCGCCGTGGTAAACCTGCATTTTTTTCCCCCAATGTACAGTGAGAGTCTGGTATTCAGATGGAGAGAGAGCCAGCGGGCTGGGAGACAGATCGCGGTACTTTGTTTTTTTTTCTGCTGCTTGGCATCTGTCAGCCAGGAACAGGGGGAGGGTTCAAGTGCTGTCTGTGTCACGCGGTAATTACACCGCAATGTTGTGTTGAGCGAGCGGGTTACGAGATGATTGTGATCGTGGCAGTTGCTTTTTTTAAAAAAAAAATCACGCAGGTCGTGCATTTACTTCAATATGTGCGAGTCAGTTTCACAGGAAGGGTGGCATCGCTTCTGGCACAAAACAAGATGGTGGCTATTTGATTTATTAACATTCTTTATGGGCAGCATCACCCATATCAATGCTCAGTGGGTATTGCCTGGTCTTATTCCTGTGTTGTTGACACTTTAGCACACAGTCAGTGGCCAATGAGAATGTTTGAATTTCAATGCCCATTTCATAAGTGTGGATGAACAACATATCTACGTCCCTAGAATTATCTGTTAGGGGACCAGACAGAGAATTACTTTGGGGGGGACACATGAATACTGGACCACCTACAGGAGTGCACAGGCCAAAGAAAAGCAGGCAACTCCTCAGAGGCAGCTGTCTAGGGGCAGGGGCAGGCCTTTCTACCAGGCACAGGCCTCCTCTCCTTTTCCTCAGAGGGACAGGCAGAAGGGGAATGAGCAGAGCTGCATCCTCCTCTCAGTCTAAGGCTCCTGTCAAGCAGACACCCTGATGTGTCAGCCCTGGTCGACTCCCCAATCCCAGTAGGAGGCAGGCTGGCTTACTACTTCCAGGCCTGGAAGTCTGTTACCTCAGATAGGTGGGTCCTGGAGTTAAACCAGGGACTGGCTCCCAGTTTTGTAAAGTTTCCAAAATTGAGGACCAAGTCCTTTCCACCTGCAAACCCTTCCGAGACCACTGCTTTAGAAGCAGAGATGTCTTCTCTACTAACCTTCAGGGCTGTAGAGAGGGTTCCTACTCAGTACAGGGGCAAGGGTCTGCATTCCAGATACTTCCTTACCCCAAAAAAGATAGGAGAGTGGTGGACCATCCTAGACCTAAGATACCTAAACAAGCACCTTTTAAAGCCAAGATTCAAAATGATGACTCTGGGAGTAATTCTTCCCTCTTTAAGGCCAGAGGATTGGTTAGTTTCCCTGGACCTCAAGAATGCCTACTTTCACATCCCAAGCAGGTGCTCCCACAGAAAGTACCTCAGGTTCAAATTGCCTTCAAGCCATTATCAGTTCAGAGCAATGCCCTTCAGCCTAACATCAGCGCCAAGGGTGTTCACAAAATGCCTAGCAGTAGTAGTGGCCTTTCTCGGGAGACAGAATAGCTCCCTTTTTCCATACCTGGATGACTGGCTCTTTGTGAGACAGTCTCCAGACCAAGTCAACTCAGACCTACAAGTGACACAACAGTTGCTCACTTCTCAATCTACCAAAATCAGTTCTTGAACCAGTACAACTCCTTACCTTCATAGGGATAGAGCTGGATAATATCCAAGCAAAATCTTTTCTTCCCTTGGTAAGGGTGAAGGCCCTTGCAGATCTTGCCTCTTCTTTTTGCCCTCTGATGTCTCGACTAGCAAGACATTTTCTTTAGCTCCTAGGCCACATGGCAGCTTCCACTGTGGTGGTACAAGGAGCCAGATTTCAAATGACAGACATTCAGTTTCATCTGAGGTCCTTCTGGTCTCAGAAAAAAAATCTTCTAACCAAACTGATTCCAGTGACTCAGATTCTGGTCCAAGCTCTCCAATGGTGGTTGGATCAGGACAATCTCAGACAAGGAGTCCCATTCATCAGGCAGACTCATTCAGTGGTGTTAACCACTGATGCCTCTCTCCTGGGCTGCGGATCTCTCTTAGGAGCCCTCACAGCACAAGGGGTGTGGGCCCCCCAAGAGTCTCTACTTCACATCAATCTCCTGGAACTCAGGGCAGTATTTCTGGCTCTCCAAGCTTTCTCGGATTCAGTAAAGAGCAAGGTGGTTCAGGTCAGCACAGACACCACCACCATGTGGTACATCAACAAGCAGGGAGGCACTCTGTCTATGGCCTTGTGCACAGAAGCCATGAACATATGGTCTCCGACTTATGCCCTGCAGGCATCTCTAGTAGCAGTCCACCTTCCAGGGAAGGACAATGCGTTAAGATTCCCTGAGTAGGATCTCCCAGGGCCATCACGAATGGACCCTGGACCCTTTCATACTGAAAATAATTTTCTCCAGGTGGGGCACTCCAAGGAGAGCTCTCTTTGCAGCCCCAGACAAATCAACTCCTCTCTTCTGTTGCAGACCTCCAGTCATGGGCACAGTTCCCTGGATGCTCTGGTTCTGGATTGGGGTGTTTGGGGGGTTCCTGTATGCCTTTTTCCTTTTCCTCTGTTATTTCAAGGTACTAGTCAAGATCTGGTCACAACCATGCATGGTGATCCTGACTGCTCCAGACTGGACCAGACAGCCTTGGTACCCTCTCTTGATGTCCCTAGCAGTCCATCTCCCTCTATCTCTTCCCAAGAAGCACAATCTGCTAAACTCCTCTCAGGGAAGAATCTGGTACCCCAACCTTCAGTCTCTCAACCTCAACGCTTGGCTCTTGAAGAGTCAGAGTATGCAAGTCTGCACCTGTCTCAGAGGGTTCTGGATATTCTCAAAGTCTCTCGAAAGCCTGCCACTAGAAAAACGTATAATTCCAAATGGAAGAGATTCAGCATTTGGTGCTCCAATAAGCATGTCTTACCAGATACTGCTGATCTGGCTACAGTTTTGGATTACATGGTTCATCTCAATGGTCTAGGCCTCAGGCCAGCCACACCGAAAGTGCATTTAGCAGCCATCTCTACATTCCTGTCAGTGGAGAAGGTTTCCTCCCTGGCATCTCATCCCGTCTTCTGCAAGTTCTTTAAAGGTTTGGTTCATATCAACCCTCCCTTTAGGGACCCTACCCCTGCTTAGGATCTTAATGTTTGCATTGATCAGCTAATGCAACTCCCCTTTGAGCCACTGGCTACAGCAGAACCCAAATATTTGACTTGGAAAACTGTTCTTGGTAGCCAACACTTCTGCCCGGCATATTAGTGAATTACAAGCTCTGTCAGTGGAACCGGATTTTATCTCTTTCCAAAGAGATAAGGTGGTCCTTAGAACTAATAAGAGATTCTTACCCAAAGTGGCTTCAGATTTTCATCTGAACCAGTCCATGTCTCTCCCTGTGTTCTTCACTGATCATTCTTCTTCAGGAGAGAGAGAGAAGATTACACAGTTTAGTCCTCAATTGTTTCTCACTTATGGTGAGTTGGGAAAGGGCAAACCTGCTACTAAGAGAACTATTGCCAGGTGGATTGTCTCTTGTATACAATTCTGCTATGAAAAGCTAGGCAAGATACCCCCCTCAGGCCTGAGGGCTCATTCGACTAGGGGTACAGCTGCTTCTCTGGCTGCAGCTAGGGATATACCTTTACTAGAGATATGTAAAGCAGCCACCTGGAAAACTGTCCATACTTTCATCAAGCATTACTCTCTGGATATCCAGGCTAAGAGTGATTCACGGTTTGGAACAGCAACACTGCTGAGCCTATTCCCAAAGTAGATTCAGTACCCCCCTCCATGGCGGTACAGCTTGGTAGTCTGCATGAGTCAGAATACAGCAAGACTTCATGTTGTTTGAAGAAAAAATTACTCACCTTAGTAATTGTGTTTCTTCTAATGAAATCTTGCTGTATTCTGACCTCCCATCCTGCCTCCCCTCTCATAATCTGTTTTTGGGAAGTGGGCTGACAAGTACAGTGTTGCACATCAGGGGTATACTTAGCAATCCTTTTTAGAAAGGAGTGGGTTACTGTTATGTTGTTTTGGTAGCTATATGTTGGTTCACTACCTGGTTATTTTGGGTTCTCGACTTTGAGTCTTTTGGGGAACCCAAAAATGTGTTGCCTGTTGGCTACATACCTTACAATTTCCACTTAGGAAGTGTAGTCAGTATTAACTTGTAAGAATCTGACGGTTACACTTTGAAGTGCTGCAGAGAGAGGTTTGAACAGAGCAAGCTCATCATTCTATGCTTCCTGCATAGAGTTAACTCTTTCCTCTCCGGAGCAGTTCAAGTGCTGGGGCTAACTGCATATCTCAGAATAAAGCAAGACTCCATTAGAAAAAACACAATTACTAAGGTGAGTAATTTTTTCTTTGGGGACTTCAGTAGGGGGTTAACGCAAGTCCTGGCTTCTGTAACTCCAAATTACTCCTTCACCCCCCACCCCTGTGAGCACCTACTTTTCTCCCATCTGAACTCACGGTGGAACACAGCAGTCCGCCGTATCCAAGATGGCCACCAGAGCTCAGTGCGTACGAGAGTCGTTGCACATACACTAGTTCACTGCGTGAATGTGCAACTCGAGGACATCCTGGACAAGGCGAACTGTGCCATGTTTCGCCGTGAGTTCAGTGAGCTCGGCTGCAGCCATACCGGCTCTGGCCAGAGCTTAAGTTTGTTACATGCGTAAGGAGACTATCATGAGAGAAAATAACCTTTTTTTTAAATTAAGAAAGTTTTACATTTTAGGGTCTTGTTGAAAGTTTTCAGTGAGTAATGGTGGTAGACACGTTCGTAACAGCAGTCAGGGTTAAGTAAAGTGGCTCACGAATTCAGTATGCGACTGGCCAAAATTCAAAATACCATTGCGTAAACTTGATCCAACCTACTGTATGCATTTCTTGGGAATTGAAGAGCAGTTTCCTAGTAGCCGCTCACCAAACACATAACACAACTGACCTGGCCAGGAATTGCTGGATACAAATCCGTCTTCAAACTTCTTCCATGTTAAAAAGTTATTTTACACACTAACATACTAAAATGCTAGCAAAATAGGCCTAACGGTCTCGCGAGTCTGCTCGATTTTCAGCACCCACACAGAGGGCTGATTCTGGTGCGTCTCCCTCCCCCTTGAGTTATACTGTCCCCAGTCCCAGATGTTCCACCTGTATTGGGCCAGGTCAGATTTACCCTCCCTCTGTACCTGTCCCATCCCCTCTTAAACCCGTCCACAGTCTCCACCTCTACCAGCTCCCTGGGCATTGCATTCCACGGCTCCACCACCCTTTCAGTGAAACATCTCCTCCTCCTCCTTCTCTCATAGCCTGCCTCCTTCTAGCTTACACTCGTGACCTCTCGTTGCCCCACCCCCCTTCTTGTGGAGCACCCTGACTGGGCCTCCCTTATTGATCCCTTTCATGTACTTAAAGACCTCTATCATGTCCCCCCTGTCCCTCCTCTCCTCCAGGGTGTACATGTTGAGTTCCTTGAGCCTCTCCTCATAGGTCCTCTCCACCAAGTCCCAAATCATTTTGGCTGCCCTCCTTTGGACCCTGTCTAGGAGTGTAATGTTCCTCTTTAAATGTGGTCTCCAAAACTGCACACAATGCTCGAGGTGTGGCCTAACCAAGCAGTTGTACAGTGGAAGGATCACTTCCACTTTTCTGGAGGTAATCCCCCTGGCAATGCAGCCCAGCATCCTATTTGCCCTTGCCGCTGCCCTCCAACAGGTCTCACAGTTGTTAATTTTAGCATCTACCACTACCCCCAGGTCCCTCTCACCCTCCGTGACTTGAATCATGTCTCCTCCCAGGGTATACCCCTGGCCTGGATTTCTGACTCCCAGGTGCAGAACCTTGCACTTCCCCGCATTGAATTTTAGTTTCCATTTTCCCCAATCACCTTTCCTGAGCCTCCATGTCCTTCTGCAAGGCCACCCTCCCCCCCTCCTCATCCACCACTGCACCCAGCTTGGAGTCGTCTGCAAAGATACTCCTCTCACTCCTGATCCCCTTCCTGATGTCTGAGACATAGACGTTGAACAGAAGTGGCCCCAGCACTGACCCCGGGGAACCCCACTAGTAACCCACCTTGGGGATGAGGCTAACCCTCCAACCACCACCTTCCGAGTACGCTCAGAAAGCCAATTTCCTACCCATCTTAACAACTGTCTCCCTACCCCAGTTCCTTCAGCTTAGCCAGCAGGCCACTGTGGGGTACAGGGATTTATTTAACTCCAAAAATTGATTAGTGTTTTGCTCATAAAAGTGCTAAAACATTGTGAAAATGCATATCACTTGCCTCACTGTGTTTAACAAGCATAATACTTCTAGAAAACCTATATAAATACTTTCTGTACAGTTAGCATTGTCCCAAGGAAAAAAACTGCTAATCAATTATTTAAAACCCTGGGGTACCAAATTAAAATGCCTTGCTTAAGTCCAGAAAGAGGACATCCACTGACCTACCCAGGTTCAGGGCCCTCGTCACCCAGTCATAGAACTCAACAAGGTTTGTCTGGCACAATCTTCCCGTGACAAAGACAGGCTGCCTGTCATCCAAGTACCCAGTTTGCTCCAGTAACCGCCCTAGCCTTTCCTTGACAATACCCTCCATCACCTTGCCGACCACCGATGTCAGGCTAATGGACCTGTAATTTTCCACCTCCTCTCTTGACTCCCCCCTTTGTGGATCGGCACGGCATGGGCCACCCTCCAGTCTTAGGGCACCCACCCAGTCCTCAAGAGGAACTGCCAGGACATCTGCCAGTTCCCTCAGCACCCTGGGATGCATCTGATCCGGCCCAGGTGCTTTCTCCATCCGAAGGGACCCAAGGGCTTCCCTTACTCTCTACTGTGATTTCAGCGTCTACGCCCTTCTCCTTTTCAACCTGCACTGCTGGCCCCCCACCTGTCTGTGGTGGACACTCCCTTTCCCCGGACCCATCAGGGCCCCCGGTCTCCACCGGTCCCACCCCTTCCTCCGGTTTGCCCCACTCCCCTCGCAAGACATAGCCCCTCCATCCCCCGGTAAAAACTTAGCAAAGTACTCATTTAGGACTTTGCCTGCTCCTCGCCTCCTTTGCTCAACAATCCCTATCCTTATCTTGCTGATCTTCCCCTTACTTTCCTTTTTCCCCCATGTAGCTAAAGAACCCCTAGACCCCCCTCCAGATCCCACTGGCCAAGGACTGCTCGTTTTTTGCCTTAGCTGCTCTCACCACCTTGGTGACTCTCTTGGCTGTCAGCTCATATTCCTACTGATCCCTTTCACTCCTTGAGCACCTGAAGTGCCTACAGGCCGCCTTCTTTTCCCTCACCACCTCCTGTACCTCCCGGGCCCACCAGAAGGGTTTTCTGGCCTTACCAAACTTACGCCTTTCCCTTGCGCAGCATCTGGTAACCTCCTGTATTCCCTTCCTAATGATCCCACCTGCTGTCAGCATCCATATCTGGCCTTATCCAGTCCAGACGATCTTTAAGGATCCTTCCCATCTCCCTCAAGTCTGCACCCCTACAGTCGGTTACTACCATTTTTGTTTGGCTTTCCTACTCCCCTAGGCCCAGGAAGAACCAGACTATGGCGTGATCACTACCCGTCATCGGGTCCCTCACCTCTAGGCCCCTAATCTGATCACTGTCCGCCAGGACCATGTCCAGTGTCCGGGCCTCCCTAGTTGGCTCACCTACCTGTTGTGTCAGAAACGCATCCTGGAAGACATCCAGCAGCCTCTGCTCTCTGGCCACTGGTGACGTCATAGTTCCCCAGTCTGTTCCCGGCATGCTGAGGTCCCCATTACCACTACCCTTCCCTTCCCCAATCTACAGTGTCCCTCGAGATTTGCCACCAAACTTTCTTCCAGAACCTCCACCAATACTGGCGGTCTGTATACCACTCCAACCTTTACTCTTACCCCCCCCCGCATCAGCAAGGTGACCCAAATAGCCTCCATGTTCCCCTCTGCCTCCTCTATCCCTCCAATACCTATGCCATTTCTGACTAACAGTGCTACACCACCCCCCTTCCCTCCCCCTATCTTTTCTGAACATTGTATAGCCCTCCAGATTTAGGTCCCTCTCATGCCCTTGAGTGGCCTAGGTCTCAGTGACTGCTGCCACATCTACCTCCCCCTCAACTAGCATCGCCTGGAGCTCAGGCATTTTATTTCCTAAGCTCCTGGCATTTATCAGGACCACTCTCCACCCCTTTTCCCCTCCTCTCCTTTCTCCCCCTTGAGCTCCCATTTCTCAGCTCCTGCACCCTACCTCGTGACCCATTTCCATATCTCCCTAGCACCCTAGAGAAGTGGAGACAATGTCCCTCATTTATCGTACCTGCTGGCATTGCCCCTTTTTTGATCCCTCCCCCCCTTCACAAGTTTAAACCCCAACTTTCGCTGATGAACCCAGCTAGTTTGAGCTTAAGGATTTCCTTCCCCTCCAAATTAAGGTGGAGCCTGTCCCTACTGTACAGCCCCTTATCCTCCAAGGTCTCCCCCCAGTCCCCCACCAGGCCATACCCCAATTCCCCACACCACTCCCTAAGCCACTGATTTATCTTCCTAATCTTTGTCTTGTTTTCCCCACTAGCCCTTGGCACCGGCAGGATTTCCAAAAAGGAGATCTTACAGCCTATGGAAAGGCATACCCTGACCAACTCCCGAAACCTTGCCTGAATTTCTAGTTCACTATTACCATTTATGTCGTTTGTCCCCAAGTGCACTAGATTGTCCGGGGTCCCCCCGCATTCCCTTGCCAGTGAATACAACTCATGCTTGGACATGTGCACCGTCAAGCCTGGGTGGCATTTGGTTCTGATCAGACAGGTTTTACCCTCCCCCTGCATGCCTCTGATCATGGAGTAATCCAATAGCAGTACTCTAACCTCCCATTACCTCCCTGTTCACCCTTAGGTTTCCCCTCCTCATCCCTTCGTCCGGGTTCAACTTGTTCGGTGTTTCAGATCCAGAATGGGCCTGACACCCCAACGATTTCTTAGAAACTATGAAATACATCGAGTGTATCCTGGCCTTACTCACTGAGAGATAACCAGCACAAAGCCTGATTTGAGAGGGGTGGTCCAGGGTCTCTGACACTTGTCTCTTCATGGGTTCTTCGGAACCGGGGACAGCAGAAAATGCCCTAGAGAGTTTTTTTTTTGTTTTGTCTTTTGTTTTTTGGTTTTTAATTCTTTTGTGTAACGCCAGAATTTCCAAAACCCCAGCATCTGATGTTATCTGAGCCCATCTTGTGAAAAACACTGTGCAGTCTTCCACTGAGGAAAGGAAGGCAGAGATGGGCCTGCCCACCCAACACTGTTAGGTGCCCATTCTTCGACCTGGGATGCCGTTGCACCTTTGGGCAAGGGCTTCTCTGCCATTATTGCTCTTGAAACCAGAACAGGCTTCCATACCCCTCTGGTTCCCGAAGTTCTGAAGGGGGGGGGGGGAGACACCTCAGTCTTCGTCAACAGCCACCTTGACCATTTGGTATGAGGCAGCCTATTACTGTTGTTTTAAAGGTGGCCTGCAAATTTAATTCTGCAGCCTGCTCCTGTCTCACATATCTTTGCTAGCGGCGGTGGGAGTCTGGGGCTGCTTTCGGGAACTTTTTTTTTTAATAAATCCTCATGTTTTAAAATCCTGCCAAAACTTTTCGGCGAATACAGAAGTGGTGTCTGTGTCCCAATCAAGCGGACACATGTGATTTAATCAGTGATCTAAAACCGTATTCTAAATCTGCTAGAAGGTGGGCTAGAACATACAGTTTAGAGCACGCGGTTGCCTTCACCAGTGTTAACAGTAGTGTGTATGGGAACCATGCTTTAACTTGGGTTAATAGTTTACAATGATATTTGGTGACCTCATAAATGTTTTTTAATTTATTTCTTAATGATGGATATCATTCTGTGGGAGAGTCCTCTGTTTCCAGAACATGTATTCTTATATGACATTAATAGAACATCTCTACCATTTTCTAAACAAAAATGAGATAGTCACATATTTAAAATCTTCGTTTAAGATTGTTCTTAATACTTCACAACTTATTCTGTTTCCACTATGTTGCCATCAAATTTCCATATATTTAACCATGCCCCTCTTTGTTCAAGTATTAACATACGTTTCAGGACTAAAATGTCCCTTCTTTAGAACACTACTGGGGATATTATCTATGATAAAAAAAAAAAAAATACAACAGAAAACCATCATTATTTATAACCCAAAGAATTCCATATTTTCCAATATAATAAAACACATACAAAATTGATGTAACTGTATTTATACACGTGAACATACTTGTATGTATGATCAAGCTTTATGTTTCTTATTTATTTTTGTAATTTCGGTGCTGAACCTAATGTTGTAGGTTAAGGCAGGCACATGCAAACTTCAAATTCGGATCAACACAGGAAGTTTGTAACTAGCTCTAAGCTCCTAGTGCGCTTCTTATATTAGCGGTCACCTTTGGCGTGCATTCATTCGCAAGTATCCTGGCATGCACCAGGCCTCCCAAAATGCCTTATGCCAGTGACTCAATGTTGCCTGGGAACTGGGTCAGGAAAAGACGATGTCGGAACATAGTGTGGAAGTTTCGAACACTGTGCTCAAATACAATCTAAACTTTTTTTTTTTAACCATTTTACCAAAAGATTTACCAGGCAACACGTAAGAGAGACCAATCCTGGACAAACTTTAAGGAATCCAGACTTACTGGCATATTTACAGATTACTGAAAAACAGATGCAAGCCAGAAATTCAAAGGGTTAAAAGCGAACACCTACTAACCCAACAATCTTTGAACCTATGTGACCCCTCAAAAATCCGACTGTCTGTAAATTCCCTTTAAACACCAAATCTCAGCCCACACCCACCACCATCAATCTGAATGGTGTTCATTACACCGACCCCATCAAGGTGTCAACTAGTTTCTCGGAGAAACCTACATTTTTCCTTTTTTTTATTTATTATTATTATTATTATTATTATTATTAAAGAGATTCCACTCAGGAGCCATGCTGTGAACTGCATCATTTCTAGATTTTGGTGGAGAACTGGACCCTGACAGCAGGTCTCTGCACCAGAAGGTGAAAAGGTGTGCTTCCTGAGCTAGGGATTCACCAAGTCCAAGAACTACGGTCTCATCGGCCACTCTGCAGCTAATAAGAGGCAGCTTCCTCTAGTGTCTTATATTTATTATTCCTTTTTGTTTTATTTTTAATATGACTTTGGAATTAGAGTTAGTGAAAGAAGCATACACTCTGCTGAAGCAGAGTGACTACTGCCTCCTGTGGACAATGACTCTAAGAACCTTTTTGGATCCGAGCATTGTGGCCGGATGTGAAAAGATCGATCAGAGGTCAACTGAACCAGTTGCACAGGAGTTTGAAAACCTCCGGGTTCAACCTCCACTCCACGAGATGAACATTTTCGCTACTTAGCCAGTTCGCCTGAAGGTTCAACTCCCCTGCCAGGCATACTGCTGACAGGTCGGCAACCTCTCTAAACATCTCCCTGCTTGTGCCACCTTAATGTTTATTTACGCTATGCTTAGCAGCATGGTTTGAAATGGAAGGGGAGCCAGGCAGACTGCCTTCATCTCCTGAACAATGAAGTGGAGATGCTGTTCCTAGGCTGACCAAGTTCTCCGAGTGGGAAGCTGGCTCAAGCCTGCCCCATACATGCAAATGGACATTTGTTGCGAGACTTAACTCCGGGGACGTTCCAGCAGAACCCTTGCTCAGATCCTGCACATCCACTTCCCAACTCAGGGAGTGTGTTAGCTCAGGGTTGAAGGGGAAACCTTGCTGATAATCCTCTGATGAGGGATCCCAGGCCATCAGCAAACCATCTGAATAGGCCGCATATAGAAGCAAGCCCAGAAAATGTGGCTCAAAAAGGCTGCAAACAGACCAAAACTAGACCCCGTAAATGGGTCTATCACTCAGGAGTGTTTAGGCAGCCCAAAATGGTCAGACCAACCCACTGCTCAGAACAAACTGCTGCTAATAAAATGACCCCAGATAAGGGAGAGGGAGGGAAGGAGAGTCAGACATCAGGAGAGCGCTGTGTGTGTGTGTGATCATTTAGAAAGGGTCCCAATGCTAACTAACTGTGCCCCCCCCCCCAACAAAACAAAAAGTCACTTATCTGATGCACCAGACTAGTGGAGTCGGAGACCTGTAGTACAACCTAAACTACTGCAGTGGCACGTGGACCCCAATCCATGCACAAGAGGCACTAAATAATGGCATAAAATAAGCAGGTTCGTCAATTTGAAAGTCGTAGCTTAACAGGCACGATTTCTAAATCTGGAGTGCTCCCCGTCACCAGATAGCCCCAAACCACTCCACAGCTGTGCAATCCTATCAAATAAAGATAAAATAAATGTAGACAAGACATTTCTTCAGAGAGTACTCTTCTATGCTACCTACCCCTGGAATGGCACAGCAAAGACTACTATGCTTGCAGAATGCTCATATGCTAAGGGTTCTATGCCGATTGACAGCTTTGGGCTATGCCACTACCACAGCAGGGATGTTCTTTACCCATATGTATTAACCCTTGACAATGTGAAGCAATACAGAAACAGCAGTTTAAAATGCGACCCTATAGAAGTCTATGACGCTTGCTCCACACTCTCTCTACATTTTCATTACAAAATGTTATAGTGTGGGGGTTTGCATAGGAATAGAGAAGTGGAAGGAGGGATCAGGATCTTGGCTCCATGGAGCCAAAAATACAATCCTTTCCTCCCAAAATACAGGCACAATTAAATTAACCAGTTACCAGCACTGGACTTTGGGACAGGTAAGGGAGCAACAGTGGTTCTAAGGGATTTAAAATAAAAAAAAATAAAAAAATTGAGAAAAGGTGCTCTTTAATATATAACAGGAACGAAACATCTACAGAAAATGTCACACATCTTCGATTAGACGCTGCGGTTTCTATTCAACAATTCATTCGCCGCGGCATCCAACTGATGGCGGATTGTATTAGAGAGCGGCTTTTATTAAAAAGCTGCTAAACCAAGCTCAATATGCCATTTTTCAACTCCAATCTTGAAGCTCTGTCCAAAAAAAATAAATAAATAAAATTATCCACATTACCTGTACTGCAATAAAGTACGGTTGCGTAAGAACTCACCATAACAGTAGATCTTCGAAAGCATCTCTTGCAGCAGGTCAGTACTCATGGCATAACAGTCACAGGCGTCATTTCTTCCAGATGACTTCTCAGCAGTCAACCCTGGGACCTCCCCCAGCACTACCACGTGATGTGTACCTGGCAGGTATAAAAGGGGGAGGTCCTAGCACTCCTCAGTTCTTTTCCATCCTGGCAATCGAATGTCAAACCATATCCTATACCTCCAATGGGAACAGAGGAGGGGAAATCAAGGCAGTAGCTCGTGAAGTCATAAAAGACAGGAGCAAGACACCCTTCTGAAGTAACAGCAAGGGGGAAGGAGGGCTAGGCTGCATGTCCTGCTGCAAGAGATACTCTCAAAGATTTACTCTTACGGTAAGTTCTTACGCAACCATAATGTCTTCTTTGAGGCAATCTCTTGCAGCAGGTCATTACTCATGGGAAGATTCCCAATCAGTTATTATACCTAGTGGGAGGAGGAAGCGAATCATCAGGACTTAGGACAGGAGGCCTTGTAGGATAGCCCATCCAAAAACAGTCTGCTTCTTAGAAGCACTGTCTAGACCAGTGATAACGCCAGCGGTTTTAAAACATGGGTCAAATCAGACCCACTGGTGTAAAAAAATGTGGGTCAAAACCTAATCACAAGTACGCTTAAATTTGTCAAGTAAATATACTTTTTTATTGTTTACTTTTCTATCTTTTGACCATTATTACAGACAGGTGCACCATTTGGACCCCACTGTCATGTGGAAAGTGGGTCATTTCTGGGCAAGCTGCAGCTTTTTCCCTTTTTGCTCTATCTAGCGTGGTCCCTGGTCTAGACTGTAATGCTTGGGGAAGGTATGCACAGTAGACCATGGGGCGGCCTTGCAAATATCCAAGGAAGAACACCCCGGAAACACGCCATAGAGGTGGCCATGCCTCTGGTAGAATGGGGTCTTACAACCCCTGAGAGAGGTTTTTCCATATTCTGCATATATAAAACTTAATGCAGTTGGCCAACCATGTGAACAAGCACTGCTTTGAAAACACTAACACCCTGGTTTCCAGGAGTGAAAGAAACAAAAAGTTGCTCAGTTTATCACAACTTGGAAGTGTGGAGAAGGTAAATGCTCAATGTTCTATGCACGGCCAAGAGTATGAAGCAGGGCTTGCCCTGGATTCGCAAAGTACACTGGTAACTGAATGGTCTGATTTAAAGTAAATTCAGAAACAACCTTTGGCAAAAACAACGGGTTTGTGCGTAAAGACACCCGGTCATTATGAGACTGCAGGTATGAAGGTTTGCACATTAGTGCGAGTAACTCTGAGACACATCTGCATGATATAATGGCAACTAAAACCATAGTTTTCCCAAGAAACATAACTGAGGTCACTGGATTCAGCTGGCTCCAATGGACTCCTAGTCAATTTTTCAAGCACAAAATACAGTAGGTACAAAAACATGAGGAGAGAGGAAGAGAGAGAGAACCATTGTCTTGCAACCAGGAAAGTCACCAGAGTGGTGGGGAGAGACAAAGGCCTGGAAGAGCAAAGGCTGGCGCAGGGGATACAGGGTGGGGGACAAGGGGTTCTTTAGGCATATTGGTGAGCGGAGGAAGGTCAAGGGCCAGCTCAGTAGGTCGAGAACAGCTGGGGGGGTGGGCGGAAGGGGCTGGAGAGCAGGTGGAGGTACTGAATGAGTACTTTGCCTCAGTGTTCACTAGGGAGGAGACTGGAGAACTTCCAAAAAAGGGGTTGAAGGACACAGAAGGTGCAGCAGACCTGACTATTGGGGTACCTGCTGAAGAACAAGCCATTGGGGGAAGTAGGCCAGGGGTGAGATATCAGGCTGGTTCTGCTGAATGGGGGGGGGGGGGATGCTGATATTCCTATCAGCCAAGTTGTGGGAAGCCCTCCAGTCTAAAAAAAAAAAAAAAAAAAAAAGAGGATAACTCTCTGGGGCCTGATGCTATTCATCCCAGAGTACCGAGGGAGTTGGCAGATGTTTTGGCTGTGCCACTGGCGGAGCTCTTTAACTTGTCGTTCCAGACAGGGAGGGTGCCATGGGATTGGAAGCAGGCGCATGTTGTGCCCATCTACAAAAGGGAAAAATCAAGAGAAGACCCAGGAAACTATATACTTGTCAGTCTGATGTTGATGGTGGGGAAGGTAATGGAGAGCATACTTAAGGAAAGGCTGGGGAGTTTCTTGGAGGAGACAGGTTACCTGGATAACCAGCAGCATGGGTTTGTGCCAGGTAGATCGTGTCAAACAAACCTTGCAGAGTTCTATGAGTGGGTGACATCAGCACTCAACAGGGGGAGACCAGCTGATGTACTGTTCCTGGACTTCAGCAATGCATTTGATTTGGTCCCTCACATTGGCTAAGAGAGAAGCTGGGGGTATGCCCATTGACATACTAACATACTAAAATGCCAGCAGAATAGGCCTAACGGTCTTTCGTGTCTGCTCGTTTGGTCAGTCCCAACCTGGGTGCTGACCTTGCTGTCCCCCTCGCCTTCTCTGGCTTCTCCCTTCCCAGTTCCGGATATTCTTGCTGCATTGGATTTTGCTTCCAGAACCCTTCCCTGTACCTGTCCCATCCCTCTTGAACCCCTCCACTGTCTCTGCCTCCACCAGCCCCTAGGCAGTGCATTCCATGGCTCCACCACCTCTCCAGTGAAGTAGCACCTCCTCCTTTCTCCCCTGAATCTTCCCCCCTCCAGCTTCCACCCATGCCCTCTAGTGGCCCCTTCCTCCTTCCTTCGAAGCACCCCAACTGTTCCTCCCCTATTTACTCTCTTCATGTACCTAAAGACCTCTATCATGTCCCCCCCGGTCCCTTCTCTCTCTCCCAATGTGTACATATTTAGCTCTTCGAGCCTCTCCTCATAGGTCCTGTCTCCCAAGCCCCAAATCATTTTGGTTGCCCTCCTCTGGACCCTCTCCAGGAGGTTAATGTCACGCTTTAAGTGTGGCCTCCAAAACTGCACGCAGTACTCAAGGTGCGGCCTCACCAAGCAGTTATACAGAGGGAGTATCACTTCCCTCCTTCTGGAGGTGATCCCCCTAGCGATGCATCCCAGCATCCTGTTGGCCTTGGCTGCTGCCCTCCTACAAGTCTCAGTTGTTCATCCTGACATCCACCACCACCCCCAGGTCCCTCTCAGCCATCGAGACTTGTAGCATCCCCCAGGGTGTACACTTGACCTGGGTTTCTGGCCCCCAGGTGGAGTACCTTACATTTCCCTGCATTGAACCTCAGCTTCCACTTTCTAGACCATCTTTCTAGAGCCTCCAGGTCCCCTGTAGGGCCACCCTCCCTCCTCCCCATCCACCACCGCCCAGTTTCGCAAGTTATCTGCAAAGAGACTCATCTCACTCCTGATTCCTGTCCTTATGTCAGATACGTAGGCGTTGAACAGAAGGGGCCCAAGGACTGATCCCTGTGGGACCCCACTAATGACCCTCCTTGGGGATGAGACTATCCCACCAACTACGACCCTCTGGGTCCGGTCCTGGAGCCAATTGCCTATCCATCTGATCATCTGGTTCCCCATCCCCATTTCTCCCAGCTTATTCAACAGGCCCACGTGAGGAACAGAGTCAAATGCCTTGCAGAAGTCCAGAAACAGGACATCTACTGGTCTATCCAGGTCCAAGGCACTTGTCACCCAGTCATAGAACTCCACCAGGTTTGTCTGACATGATTTCCCCGGGATGAATCCATGCTATCGTCCAGGCACCCTGACTTATCCAGGTCCTCCCTAGCCTCTCCTTGACAATGCCCTCCATCACCTTGCCCACCACCGAGGTCAGGCTGACAGGCCTGTAGTTCCCTGCCACCTCCCTTGATCCCCCCTTGTGGATAGGCACTATATGCGCCACCTTCCAGTCTTGGGGCACCCACCCTGTCCTCAGAGAGATGGTGAAAAGCTCTGCCAGGGGTTTTGCCAGGACATCTGCAAGTTCCTTCAGCACTCTGGGATGTAATTTATCCGGCCCGGTGCTTTCTCAGTCTTAAGGGAGCTGAGGGCTTCCTCACTCTCTCAGCTGTGATTTCCACTTCAGTACCCTTCTCCTGCTTAGCCCTCCCCCACCTGCCAGTGATGCCTCCCCTCCCCAGACCTGCCGACGGTAAGGGTCCCCCTCCTCAGTATCTCCGCCTCTCCAATGTATGATGCAGCACCTCCATTTTCCCTGGTGAAAACTGAGGTGAAGTACTCATTTAGTACCTCAGCCTGCTCCCCGGTCTTGTGCCCATCTCCCCTGATTTAATCCTGCTAATCTGCCCCTTCACCCTTCGCTTTTCCCCAATGTATCTAAAGAACCCCTTGTTCCCTCTCCTAATTTCCCTGGCCAGGTTCTGCTCCTTCCTTGCCTTAGCCGCCCTCACCACTCTAGTGGCCCTTCTAGCCATCAGCTCGTACTCCCCTCGATCCCTTTCACTCCTTGGGCACTTGAATTGCTTATAGGCTGTTTTCTTTCCCCGCACCACCTCTTGACTGTTAGGTGGACTGGAAATTGGCTTTCAGGTCGCACTCGGCGGGTAGTGGTCGGAGGGGAGGTCTAGTCTCCTAGGGAGGTCATAAGTAGGGTCCCATAGAGGAACAGTCCTGAGGCCGCTCCTGTTTAACGCCTACATCTGCGATATCAGGGAAAGTATCAAGTGTGAAATGAGTCTCTTTGCAGATGACTCCAAGCTGGGGGCGGTGGTGGAGGGGAGACTGGCCCTGCAAGAGGACCTGGATACTCTGGATAGGTGGTCCTGCACCTGGAAATTGAAATTTAATTACTCCAAGTGCAAGGTGCTACACCTAGGGCGAGAAAACCTCAACTATGTGTACATCCCGGGGGGGGGGGGGATGAGTTGCAGGCCATGGTAAGGGAAAGAGACCTAGGAGTCTTGGTGGATGTTAACATGAATAATTCAGAGCAGTGCAGGAGGGCTGCGGTCAGGGCAAATAGGATGCTGGGATACATCACTAGGGAGATTACCTCAAGGAACAAGGAGGTGATTTTGCCAGTGTACAACAGCCTGATTAGACCACATCTTGAGTACTGTGTGCAGTTCTGGAGGCCGCACCTAAGGAGGGACATCCAACTCCAGGAGAGGGTTCAGAGGAGAGCAACCAGAATGATCCGGGGCCTGGGGGACATGACATATGAGGAACGACTAGGGGAGCTCAACCTGTTCTCGCTGGAGGAGAGGAGGGACCGGGGGGACATGATTGAGGTCTTCAAGTACCTCAGGGGAGCAAATAAGGTAAGCAGAGATAGGATTTTTCAACTAAAGGAGGGTGGAATCACTAGAGGACACAGCTGGAAAACAGGGTGGTAGGATTGGGGGGGGGGGGGCAGGTACTTCACCGAGAGAGTGGTGAAACCGTGGAATGCACTGCCCGGGTAGCTGGTACAGGCAGCTACGGTGGAGAGATTCAAGAGAGGGTGGGACAGGTATAGGCAAGGGGTGAAAGAGGCTGGTTTTCCCGGGGGCAGGACGGGGGATGGAGTAACAGTGGAAGGAGACAAAGGGCTACAGTACCCAATCAGGGTGCTGAAGCATGAACAGACTTGATAGACCAATAGGCCTACTCTGCTGGCGTCTAGTATGTTAGTATGTAAAATTCAAGTCCCACACAGGGACTGGACCCCGGATAGGGGGATGCAGATGCAGAACACTTTTTAAAAAAGGTTCGAATCAAAGGTAACTGGGACAAAGGGATGTTGCCCGCAGGTAAATGGAATGCGGCAATGGCTGAAAGGTGGACTTTCATAGAAGAATATTTCAGTCCACCCCTCAACAAGGACAGCAAAAATCTAAGATGCGCTGAAGGGAACACTCATACGGATCCAAGTCCAGTGTAGACGCCCAAATAGAGAAGCGTTTCCACTTCACAGACTAGGAAGACCAAGTAGACAGCTTCCTAGCAGCCAGGAGAACTTCCGCCACCTTTGGGAACACCAGGAAACGCGAGAGGACTATATTATCAGGAGACAGGCGTGCAGATGGAGGGAGCAAAGGTCCAGGTGTAGCAGGGAGCCTTGTGCCTAGGACAGTAAAGCCCAGCAAATTGGCAGAGGTATGGGATCCAGTTCAGAGAGCTGTAGAAGCAAAGGAAACCAACTCTGTCTTGGCCAGAATAGCGCTATAAGAATCATAGAAATCCTGTTCTGGACCAGCTTGAGTAGTATTCTCTGAACAAAAGAAAAAGTACTACGTAAAGAAATCTTCCTGTCCAGGAAAGAGACTATGCGTCCCGCCACACAGTTCCAGGACCTCGCACGAGAGTGCAGTAAAGCGGCAGGTTTTGGGGAGAGGCAAATAGGTACAACTCCGGTTGGCCCCACAGGTGGAAGACGTCGTTTAGAACGTCGGATACGATTTCCCACTCGTGAGCTGGGGCAGTGCATCTGCTCAGGGCATCCACTAGGGTGTTGGACACCCCAGGAATGTGTACTGCCAGAAGACGGATATTTCTCTGGATCACCCAATACCACACCCTCATCGATTCTCTGCAGAGAGAGTAGGAATAGGTGCCTCCTTGCTTGTTTAGGTAGTGAACCACTGTAGAACTGTCTGCACTTGAATGCAACCAAGGGGAGGGGAGTCTCGAATGCATTTAAGGCATAGAGAACTGCCCTCCGCTCCAAGACACTGATGTGGAGGCAGGCCTCCACTGGCATCCAAAATCCTTGGGACCAGACGTGCAGGAGATTAGCACCCCACTCTGTCAAGGAGGCATCTGTAGTCAGAATGAGACTCGGGACAGGAGAACGGAACGACATGCCTCACATTAAGTTGTCTCTGGACTTCCACCACTGTAGAGCTTGAAGAGCCGGGGAAGACATCAGGAACAGGACAATGAAATTGTCGTCCTTCTGGTCCCACTGGACTGTCAGGGACCACTGAAGAACTTTCATATTAAGCCTGGCATTCAGGACCGTTGGTATCGTGGCTGCCAAATGTCCCAGGAGGCAGAGGTAGTCCTGTGTGGAGACTAATCTTCTGGACTCTAATCTGAGCACCAAAGCAATCAGGGCATCCACTTGAGCTATGGGAAGATACGCATTCCCCACAGAGACATCCAACACAGCTCCGATATATAGGAGGCACTGTGCAGGGTCCATTCTGAACTTCAGACAGTTTACCGCTATCCCCACCTGGGCGAACAACTGCAGGGTTTGAGAAAGCTGAGTAACAGCTGTTGGCTGGAGGACGCTTTCAGGAGCCAGTCGTCCAGGTAGGGAAAGACACAGAGGTCATCCCTGTGGAGGGCCGCTGCGACCACCGCTAGGCATTTTGTAAATACCCTCAGGGCTGAGGAAAGGCCAAAAGGGAGGGCTCTGAACTGAACTGGTGAATGCTGTCTGGCTAAACCTTAAAGGAAGAAATTCTTATCAGTCCTGTCTATTAGCAAAGAAGATCACGCTTGGCCTCGCCCTACCATCCCTCCAGTGTCTCCTTACTCTTGCTGCCACCCCCAGAAACACAAGGAGCTCCTCTAAACCTTCCTTCTCTGTCCTACGCTGCAGGACAAGTACCTGCGCTTCTAAACAGCCTTCCCACCGCAGTATCTGCAGAGCATAAGTTAGGACCCTTCAAGTCTAAACTATGGCAGCACCTTCTGGCTGGTTGCTCCTGCGACTGTACTTAACCCTCCGCCCCCTAATCCTCCCTCCCAAGCTTGATAACGGTCTCTTCTCATATTTAACATGACACTGTCCTTTTAAACTGTTACCAGTAAGATTTTATTTGAAATTAGCCGTTGTCTATTTTACTTCCGTTTTTTCCCCTTATTCCCTTCAGATCAGCCTCGATTTATTTCATGCACTGAAGCTAGGTTTTTGGATACATCTCTGCTTGTACACGACTATAACTGCTTGACTCAGAACTGCTCATGTATATTGTCTGGCCCCCCCCCGGCTGTTTTTCCCTTAACCCACTGTTACTTAATTTTCATTACTACTCTTAGTTCTATTTTTGTATTACTTGTAACACATGTTATTGCCTGCTTTTGTCTGTTTGTATTGACTGACGTGGATCCTTTGTAAATGAGTCCCTGACTCAAAGGTTTGCAGTTCCAGAACTCAATAAATAAAATAAGAAATAATGACCCTGACACATGAAATGGACAACCCGTCTGTGGGTTGGGTGCATCATGATATAGAGATATGCATCCTTCATATCCAGAGAGCACAGCCAATCTACCGTGTTCAGCAAAGCGGGACAAGTCGGAAGAGACACCAATCGGAACTTTTGGTAAGTGATGTAAAGGTTGAGGCACCTCAGATCCAAAGTGGGACGTAAATCCTCCGTTCATTCGGGAACCAGAAAAAAGTGGAAGTAAAATCCTGCACCCTCTGAGAAAGGGGAACTGGTTCGATGGCCTTTTTTGAGAGAAAAGCATCCATCTCAGTCCATAAAGCCAATGCTTGGTCCGGGGGGGGGGTAGTGAGAGACCCAGGGTGGCAAAGGAAGAGGTATCTTTGTGAACTCCAGTGTGTGCGCCCTGTCATGATCAACTGCAGGAGCCACTGGTCATCGGAGACAGCTTGCCACCCTTGCAGGTACAGGGAAAACCTGCCACCGACAGCCGTGGGTAGGGTCTCTAGTGCCACGACTGGAGGAAGACCTTCAGGCAGAAGGCTGGCCCTGCTGGCGGGCAGCAGGGATGTAACGGGGTTTCTGAGCATTTCTAGGTGCTCGCAATTGTAACAGAGGTTCTCTTATTGGCAGCTTGCCTATGAGCCATGGAACGGCCCCTGTAGGGGGCGGCCCCTCCAGAAGCCCCGAAGGCCATTTTGGCTTTTGGACAGTACAGGGTCCGTGCCGATTGAAGGGTATGACCAGAGTCTTCTAAGTCTTCCAATATGTCTTGGGTCTGTGGACCAAAAAGATGAACCCCTTTAAAAAAAAGGGAGCATTCAGTATAGATTGCTGTACATCCTGTGAAACTCCTAACACACCCCGAGCCAGGTGTGTCATCCGAGACACACTCCTGCAGAAGATGTACAAGCCATAGTGTCAACGGCATCATAAATGGCCCTTAGCAGGTGACAACATACATCTGCGCAGTAACCATTGTGACAGTCAGCTCCTCCTGGACAGAACCTGCTGGGAGGGACTGGACTGTCACCTGGGAGGCCTTTAGGATTTCCTCCTTATATTTCAGGAGGTGTCCCATGTAATTAAGTATACGTAGCAACAAAGTGGCCGAGGCAAAAAAACTTTTTCCCCATATCATCCAATTTCTTGGATTACTTATCCGGGGGCTGAGCACTCACGTGCTGAGGTCTAGAGGATACATCATGTGCGGTACTGATCACCACCGAGTCCATCTGAGGTGGAGACAAGAAACAGTGGTGATCCACCGGAGCCTGATAAATCCTATCAGCCTTACGAGGATTGGAGGGAATCCTGAAAGGTTGTTTCCATGCAGCCAAGATAGCCTCTTTAAAGGCGTCCACCTAAAAAAAGGGGGGGGGGCCAACCAGATTGGGGCATTCCGGCACATCCAAGTACGGAGCCAGTTTTTTTCTCCAAGCATCCTGCTCAGTGCCATGGAATCCAAATGTTTTCTGGAGGTGAATCATAATACCTGAAAACATGGGTCATCTGGCAGAGAATAAGGGAGTTCAGGGGGTAGATTCCCCCTGAACAGAGATGGCAGCAGAGGATGACTGAGGGGAATCCTCATAGTCCATGCCATCCTCGTCCTCCAGGTCAGCCAGATTCCAGTCCTGCAGGAAAGGGTCCTCCATGTCTATGTCCTGAGTGTACACATCCAGGGGAGACAGGGGAAGAGTTGGCCTTCTGCTAGGCCAGAGGCCAAGAGGGAGCAGAGACTGGAGCCAACCCCTCTTTAGATGGGCACAGGGTCAGAGTCAGGTCCAGGATAATATTCACTAGAGCCTATACCTCAACCATGGCCATCTGCCCAGTGGAAGCAGATGGGGCAGACTGGACAAAGTCAATTGAGGCCATTGATGGAACAGAAGCAGGCAGTGGAACCAAACGTGGAGCTGTCGATGAGGGGAGTGTGTATGACCCCAGGATCATCGACGAGGGTGCCAGCATTAAGCCCTGTGAGGCAAGGCCGGTCGTCAACAATGGGATCGTCGATGGGGCTGAAGCCCATAGTCGACGATAGTATCGTTGACAGGCCTGAAGCCATCGTCGACAGACAATGGCCAGAGAGCACTGAAAGGTGAGGCAGCACTGGAAACTGCAGTATAACCCCAGGACTCACCATCGATGGAGGAGCCACCGGAAGGAAGAGAGGAGCCCACAATCATAGACGTGTAGAGGACGATATAATAGGGTCAGCCTTCTCTATACTTACTTTATAAGTAGAAGCCTTCGTCGACGACGAGGGAGCAGCAGAAACATGCTTTGTCTTGGATGCATGTTTCTTACCAGGACCCTGTGCCATCGACGTGGAGGGGCCCATAGAGCGGTGAGACCCTGAAGAGGACGTCAAGGATTCCCTGGTTGTGGAGCAGGAGGGCAACCTTGGAGAAAGTATTTTTTCATGGAGAGGGTGGTGGACATATGGAACGGCCTTCCTGAGAAGGCCATGGGGTCAAAAACAGTGGGGGAATTCAAGAATGCATGGGACAGGCATAAAGCAGTTCTGATGAGGGTTAGGAAGAAGTAGGCTGTTGGTTACCTACGATCTGCAGCTTATCCAACAAACACGGAAATGGGCAGACTGGGTGGGCCAAGCAATCCTTATCTGCCGTCAAATGTTTCTCCGTTTGCTCCATGAGGAACTCACGTCGCTGCTGAAGCCTTCGATGTTTCGTGGACTTGCTGAACCTGTTGCAGAAGACACACTCCCTGGAGTCGTGTTCAAGACCAAGGCAACGAACACAGACTTCGTGGAGGTCTTCCTTAGCAATTCTGTGGCTACAGGAACACCTTCGGAATAAGGGCTCCGAAGACATTAGTTATGAACTTGTAGTAAATTTTGGTCGGTAGAACTCTTCAACAACAAGAAAGCAGAGTTCTAAAGGAGGACTTGCTGCATGCAGGTCGTGGTTGAAAAGAACGTAATAGTAGCTGAGACCTCCTCTTTTTATACCTGCCAGGTACACACCACGTGGTAGTGCTGGTGGGAGGTCCCAGGGTTAACTGCTGAAGTCATCCGAAGGAAACGACGCCTGCGGCTGTTATTCCATGAGTAATGACCTGCTGCAAGAGACTGCCTCGAAGATCTACTGTTCTAAGTTTTTACTGCAACACAAACTGTCTCGAAAACCCCACAGTAGTCCTGTAGCATTCCTGCCATTAGCATGGTCAGTGCTGTATTGCAGTCTTGCTAACAGTGAAAGCAACAGTATCGTCAGAAGCTCTGTCCCAATCACACTTTAGATTAGAGATTACATTAATCGTGTTTCCCCTACCTGAATTTCCTGCCCTATGGTCCACCTCGTTAGCCAACACACTGCAAAAATCAAACCACTAACACGTAGTCGTGGAAGAGTCCAGCAACTACGACCCAATACCCAGCCATATATGGCAGTGCTTTTATTTTAATGATTTTAAAGGAATTCTAAAATTATTAATTTCTTACTGCACATAACTAGTGGGAGAGAAGTACCTTGGGGCCCACAGACTTGTCAGACCAGGATCAGGAACAACAGCTCAAGAGGGGTAATGATTTGACAGAGTAAAAGAACAGTAAATGAGCAATAAGTTTTGTACCATGGTTTCTTACTAGATATACTTGGCATGGTACGGCGTCTCACAAAGTGTCCCTCGTGGTATGCAGGTGTGGTACTGTATTTACTAGCCGCGCTTCTAATAGAGAGAGATTCTACTGCGGCTTTTTAATTTCATTTGGAATATTGGTAACCGAGAGAGGCACACTGAGCTGAGGCTAGTTTACAGGTGTGACGGGAGACTGGGATATGGAGAAAAAAAAACATTACAAATAATGCAGGAGGACTTGCTGAAAGCACACACTGTAAATCTCTCATTTTACAAGTAGCAGGTAATTAAGTGCAGTAACACTGGAACATGGTACAAAAGAGGGGGCAGAAATGAGCAAACAGGCAAGAGCAGTAAAGGTGTGTAACATTAAGGAAGCAATAAAATATTTACAACAGTTGTTACAGAAAGAAGTATGTTCACTACTGGATTAGAAAACCAATAAAATTTTAGGAGGTTTGCATAGCTCGTGGGGAGAAAGATCTACAGGTTTGTGAGGAGTGAAAGAATCCGGTAAGCAAAAGGTGATTTGGGGTGGGGGAGGAGTAGGGTACAAGAGATGCGAATGTACAGCAAGGTCAGGAGGAGGAGGACAGGAGCATGTAGAGGAAAAAGGACTGGAAGAGTGCGTTTTTACGACAGTACAGAGATGGAGATAGATGAGGAGCGTGGAAGTGAGCTTGAAGCGAGAGAGTTTGACTCGCAGTAAAAACAGAACAGTAGTTATTGCAAATAGAGAACAGCTTCTACTGCAAGTTTCATTCTTCAGTGCTGCTTGTAACAGAGAACAGCTTTTATTACTAATCGAAGATATATGGTATATGAAATACAAGATAAATTGTATCCAAATGTTATGCTTTCCTAAGTTCTCCCAGAAGCATAAGCAACTTTTTATACAACTTCTTCTGCACATCTATACCCATTACAATCCTCTGCTTGCGTCACCACAATGTTTCTGTGGAAGTCATTATTTATTTATTTAGAATTTCTGTACTGCTCCAGTTGCATCAGGAGAGACTTCAACAGAGGGAAGTTAAGTGAACTGCTCAAGGTTACATAGTATGTAAGGGGCAGCAGAGGGATTCCAATCAGGGCTGCAGTTGTCAGGTTTGGCAGGACTGAAAACATAGGCCAACAGCACCAATCCAAAAAACATGTTTCCCGCTGAAGCTGGATAAAAATATTTATTATTAAATAAAGATCACAGCAGCACTCACCCCTACCACAACCTGCCAGTCTTCAGGTATACAGCTCTGCTCTAGACACTAAGCTATACTGCCTCCTTAGTAACTGAAGGAGTTCTAGTAGCCAAAGCAGATGAAAGCTAATGACCAGTAATTCTGTTTTTATCTTAATTTATAAATAAACAAAAAGAAGTAGTTAAGTACATACATTTTGAGACGTATAAGCTGAAAAATGCAGGTAAATGTTTCTCAAATATCCCCAGCATGTAAGGGGCTCTTTAAGGAAAGGGGAAATTGACCAGGAAAAGCACACTAACCAGAAGCTTGTTTCCAGATGAGACCATAGAATTCAATATTTAGGAGAGGCTAGAGTGCAGACTCCAATGGCTCAGTTGAAGCCGCGCATCTGCCATATCAGAGGAGGACTGAGGTGCCGGCAGAACAGCAAAAAGAACCCTTCTTTAAACTTACATAGCGACACCAGCACACTGTTCTGACAGCAATCGAATAACGCACTGCTTCTAAAAGCAAAGGACAAACAGGCAGACCTTGTTTTTGTCACCACAATGTGCATCTGCTTCATCATTTCCCTGCTGTCAATGGTGCTTCTTACCCAACTGGATCAGCAGACTGCTGTCAGAACAGTGTGCTGGTGCCACTAAGTTTCAAGAAGGGATCCTGCTATTCTGTCGGCACCTCAATCCTACTCTAATGTGGCGGATGTGTGGCTCCAACTGAGCCATTGTAGTCTGCACTCTAGCCTCTCCTACATATTGAGCTCTATGGGTGCGACCTGGGAGCATGAGGAAGTTAAAGTGACTTGCTCAGGGTCACACACTATGCAAGTGGGGGCTGATGGGATTCAAACCCAAGTCTCCAGGTTTGTAACTCATTGCCCTCAACCACTATGCTAGTATACTGCCTCCAAGGCAGGTAACTGGATTCGCAGCAACTGCTAAGCAATTTGCAGGACAGCTGTCCATTAGAAAAATCCATAACTGTATGCCTTTTCCCCCTGCTTGGCTCACTGCTCCCCACCACTTCACTTCCGCTCGGCACTGGAGGACTATGCAATGTGGGAGAGCGTAAGCGGGTTGAGGATGCTGCCTGAAGCAACTTTTGCAAGCACAAACCAGGATCTTTGAATTTTCTGGCCCACCTGTTGCACCAGCTCATTCACCAATTAAAGTAATTATCCTCCATTCTGATGTCACAGTTTGTTGCCATGGGAAGAACTGTGATTTCAACAAGCTCAAGAGGGGAATATGCATTAAATGCAGATAAACTCTAAAGTACTATAACAAAGATTCCGTTTTTCATGCACTTAATAAAAGCAGCAGAACTGATGTTCTGAAACAAGCTGAATTGTATGCGTATCTTATGTCTCAAAACTCTCCTAAAGACATTGGCTGCTCTTTAAAGAAGAAGAGGACTCCTATTTTACTATTAATTACAGTTACTGAAAAATGGTTACCTGACATACACATCCCCCCCGTGTACCCCATAATTGTTCCGAAAGGCAAAAATTGGTCAAGGCTTACATTGCAGATCACTGTTTTCATGCCCAGCCATTAGGCTGCTCGACAGGATCACCCACGTATAGGAACAGCACCTGCTAATATTACTGTTGAATTTACCACCTTTGTGCTTTAAGGCGTGTCCCTATGTTCTGCTGGGGCACACCTGATCGAACGTATCTAGCTGTCTAATCTTGTCTCTTAATTTCAGTATGCAGAAGACTAAGATCATGCCTCCACCTTTGCTCCAGAAGTGAATGTGCTCATGGCCTTTAGTCTCTTCTTGCAGCTTTCATCCTCCATATCCCTACCCAGGCCCATGGTTGATGCCACCGCAAATTCTCCGTTACTGGCTGCTATCCCCTTTTCAAGACAGTCTCGCTAGCCTTACCGCTACATCTTCACCATCATCCCTAGCTGTTAATCCTATCCCTGTTCTGCCCCTCATCTTCTACTCCACTTCTGTACATTCACCCCTTATAAATCATTTTGTTTTCCTTGCATTCCATGCTTTGTTGATGAAACATGGTTTTGTTTCTGCTCTGTTACTGTTCTTGACTGTATAGCTGCTTTCCCTAGGTTCCTTGTTTGTAGACAGACCGTGGCTTTGTTCTGTACAATGCCTCTATCCTGGTATGTAAATAACTGTTTATAATTCCCTCCCCCTTTCCCCAGGTCACACCTGAAAATGAGCCTCGGCTCAGTGTGCCTTTCCCGGTCACCAACTTTTAAATAAATGGGTGGCCCTGCGCAGCACTCTCTCTGTACTGACTCAATGAACATTTTGCATGGGGGAGCCAAAACTGAATACATTATTGCAGTAGGGCCCTGACCAGTGCCATGTGTAAAGTAGCAAGATTATTTAATTTATGTCTTTGGTTACCAAGTAAGTGCACTGATACAAAGGACCATTTGTGGGCATGACCCAGGCCACAGGAAATGGCACAGAAAGCATACAATACAAATGTGTGATAAAACAGCAATGCAGAAGTAAACGATACGAAATCCAGCACAGTTACAGATAAAAAATACTGATATAAATAATACAGAAAACATAATTGGGAATACATCCAAATAAATACAAGTAGGCATGCAAAATCACTACAGTAACAAGGAAAAGTACAACTACAGAAAAATACAAGCAATATAAATGGTACAGAATACATGCATGGGAATATATCCAAATAAATACAAATCAGCATGCAAAATCACAGCAGTACCAAGGAGAAGTACAACTACAGAAGGCATAGAATACACCCCCGAGGTGCACAGAAATGGGGATGCGCCCTCGGAGGGCAGGGGGCAGGGAGACTGAGGAAATGGTGGTGAGTAGCAAGGGCTACCCTGGTGAACAGGAGCAGCTGGCTTCCGCCATAAGCCATGCTTTGAGGTTGGATTTGAAAGTGAGGTGCATGTCATGCGAATGGAGGGGTCTGCAACAGACAGGGCTTTGCCTCTGTATTAGTGGAGACTCTCGAGACCACAAAGGGGGGGGGAAGAGGGAGACTGAGGATTCGCGAAGACTCCTGGGTATGTTTTCTGGCCTTAAGGAGGGATGCGTATGAGGGCACACTCCCACCCCTTAGGGTGTTGTCCACAATGCACCCGAGGGCATAATTAAAAACGGACTTGGAGAAGAATTACTTCTCCATCTCTGCTGGTCACCCCTCTTTTGATGCACCTCGACATTCTTCTCATCTTCATGACAGCGCCAATGTTCTGCTTGTCATGTTTAGCCACTTGTCTATCATACTCACATCCTTTTCCTCTTCCACTGCAGCAAGAAAAGTCCCATAGTGTTTGTGTCCCACCTGGTCCTCCTCCCTAAAGCACCCTGAACTTGGATACAGTGACCAGACCAGCTTGTTCAAGTCCTAATGAAGTTTCTCCCCACCCGCAGCGGAGCATATCACCCTTACCTGCTTAGTGACATATGTAACCTGCCAATGACGCCAGCATCCAGACTGTAATAAATCATAATCTGCCTGGATTGGTGGTAGTTCAGGTGGATGTTAAAGATCCCATGGCACTTATCGAAAAGAGTAGGGGAATTTCCCCGGTGTCCTGGCCAAATTTCCCTCATTCACTAAAAATACCACCAACAGCTTAATCTGGTTCAAGGTCAGTTGGCATTCATCTGTATCCCCCTCCCCCCGGGTCGTGCCTGAAAATAGGCAGGATTTGTCTAGTGCACTTACCCGGTCAACAAAAGCTAAATAAATAAGCTTAGTATAAAACATACATGAAATATACACTATAGTGTAAAGAAAAGAAAAATTTTAAATCAGGGTTTGTCAAAGTTTCATGTGAGATGCAAGGGGTAGTTTCACACACACTGCACCTCTACTATAGTTGGTAGTTCCTTGTACACTAGGGACTACACAATGTTTGGGAAGAGGGTGGAACCAACTGAAGAACCAGGATTGGCCATCAAGTCACACAGGAATAAACACTGGTCCAACTAAGCCACTAACCTCCAGAGGCAGGTGGCATCTGGGGGGCCTGTTCACTGGCTGGATCAAGGAGGTTACCATGGCATTCTGTGACCTCCTTGCAGGTGCACAATCCAACTTGTTAATGTGTCTGTTTTGGGCAGATGTGCAATTTACCCAAGATAGTTTGTTTTTTTTTTTCCTGTGGCTCCTCTTTTTACCCAAAACTGCTACAGTTGGGTGAACTTAGGCATAGAGATCAAGATTTGTTCAGTGTCATCCAGAATAACAGGCCCCTGGGGGACACAAACCCTAATCGGGTTCCAAGCCTGTGTTCCAGTCAAAACATCACGCAGCCTCTCTGTTCATTTTACACCTCTGAACGGAGGCCTCTGGGCAACTAACACTTCCTGGGAAGCACCACAGTTTAGACCATCCCCACCAGTTCATAGGTTCAGGACGTGGCACGCAAACTATTGAAGAAGAACTGGCCATTATTACTACAGTGTTCAGACACCATCATGAACAGCGCTCCCCCTGTTCAAAAGGACTCTGCTATTTGCTGACTACACAGCCTGGCCCTCTGCCATGACTGTAGGCACTTTTCCATATGGCTGGCGCCTGAAGTCCTTCCAGTGGCTTTCCTGCCAGTCTTGGGCTCTGACAAAGAAAACATTTTACCGTCTACCGTTTGAAAACGGAGTGGCTATTCAAGACCAGAAGTTTAACACTCCGCTACGTCCAAACAACAAAACAGGTTTACGTCTTCCCAATAGGGGAAGCGTGTTTTTGTTCCTACTCAGATAAATTAGATAGTCTTCCAGTTTAGTGCGCGTCCAGTAATATCCTATAAATACCGAACAAATTGTTTTTCTCAGTGCCATCATCTCTACCTGAATTTTTCTTGGCCACTGTCGCGTTTTCTATGCAATTGATACTTCAGCGGTGGGCCCATTTCTGGGCGTCAATAATTACCCACTAAAAAATCGTTGCAGTCCATGTTGCCTTTTATAACCGAAGGTTTCAGGGGGTCTTTAATCCCCTAGCAAATGTTTTTGTTCTGTAACTTCCACCATTTCCCGCCACACAAATACACACATACACCTCCACGTTAGCAAGCAGTGCACTCGCTCGCAGCGTTTCCTTTCATCCGCTAAAAGAGATCGCAAACTTTAACCGCACTGCAAGGGGAAATAGGGAAGTGCAAACTATCCTCAATCAGAGACAAAGCAACACTTGTCTAATAAATAAAAACAACATAATTACATACCCGTCCATTGCAGATTAGCCAGCTGCTCTAATGCGATCTAACTGCCGCGATGCCAAAAACAGTCATCAACAAAATGGCGCCTCACAGTAAACGAAAACCGTCGAACAGCGGCGGAACCGGCAAGGCGAAAATAGGCGAATGAAGACGGAAATAAACGAAGGTAGACTCGGCAACCAGAGGCTAGCGTCATCCTGGACAGCCGAACGAATACACACGCTGGATGAAGCTTTTACAGTGTTGAAAGTAAGTGACATCAGTTTGGAATGATGTTTCAGTCAGTCAGTGCCTTGTGGGTGAAATGAGTGTGACGGGAACATATAGTATAGTACACATGCTTACGCTGCAGAATACGAGTGTAGGCCAGTATAATACCAAGGTTTCGTCTTATGATTTTTTTCACTATGATAAAATATACTACTTTTTTGCTGTATCCCCTCCCCTCATAGTGTGGTGGGGCTGTTTACGTGGCTCGTACACAGTTGACACTGTCGATACTGTATAACAATTACATTTGACAATGCCACTCATGTATGAGTGGGTTTGTGCATTAAGAGGTCATTGAGTTGAGGGTGCAGTAGGAAGTCGTGGACACAGATTATATGGTGCAACACACCTTAGTATGGTTTTTGTTCCGGTAGAGCTCATGAGCAGGCATTACATCAAAATAATTTAAAGTAAAAGGTCTGTAATATAAAAGTCCATCACACCTTCAATTGCAGGTTGGATGTCCAGTGACTAGTAAACATAGGCGCAGCAGTTTTCCCCTTGCTCTACGTGTACCCCCCAGTTAGGTTATCACACCTGGATCTCCGATACTGTACCCCTTCTGGAAGCAGCAGGAGGAGGACTGAGATCTTACCTCTGCAAAAGCTAGTTAGCTACTGAGTAGATCCAGTCCCTGTATTTTCCTTTATAATTTTTATAACACTTCCCCCCCCCCCTCCTTTTTTGTTTACTAGATCTGCCCCTTCCTCCAATTAGAATTTGAAACAGTGGTACAAATGGTGAAACATAAAGTTGGAGCAGGCACGCAAACAGCAGTCAGGGCATGGACTTCTTTAAGTCTTCATCAGGTTGATATCTGCACTGTAAAGTATCAGCATAAAAGGTATAACAACTTAATAGCTATATATGTAAATGTCTTTCACTGCAGTGGCCTTGATTAATCACACAGAGGCCATCATTATGCATGAAAAAGTAATTAATTTGGAGCCACATTAACTTTAATGGGGCATGCCCCCACTCTCTTCCTGTGCACGTCATTACGTATCTGAACATGGGACGGTATGGAACAATAGGGGAAGTGGAAGGGATAGGCTGGCTACCTGGTTGGAGCCAAAATACAATCCCTTCACACACTATGCAGACTGGAAAAAATATTTAAAACTGCTGGGAAAAGACTTTTGCCAGCATAAACATCTAAACAAAGTAAGTCTTACACTGCACAGAGAATCTTAGAAAAACACTTTAACTTACAAGGATTCAACTGAAACATCGTTCAATGTGTGTTTTAACTCTGATACACCGCTAACAGCAGTGGGATGTACAGCTGCATGGCTGTATTTCAGCAACCACAGGGTCATTTACTTATGGTTTGTTTTTATGGGGGAGGGGTCATGTTTTTGAACCACCAACATGCAGACTAAATAAAATGGAAACAGAAAGAACAGTGAAAGATCTGTCGGATAGAGCCGATATGCTATCTGACTGAATATACCAACCCTAGGGTTGGGAGCTTGCACAAGCGCAGTATAACACCTGCCTGCACCCTGCTTTCACCTACCTGGGTGATGAAGTCCGGCTAGCTGCAAGGAAGGTAAGTTACAAGGCTGGCAGGTATTAGTTGGGTTAAGAAAATGTATAACAATAACAACAGTGCTGTAGGAAATACCACAAGGCAGAAATCTTTCAAAATTAGAGCCAGTTTATTTAGCATACTGTAAATAACTGCTTTTTTTATTTCATCAATGGCTCTATCAACAACAAGGTTAATGGCTAAGAACATGGCTACGCAGCCTAAACAGTGAAACAAAAATTGTACACATAAATAACAGTTTCTTTTCTCTGACAAATTATCTAGAACTTTTTGTACCACACATTTTTCACCCTCGGGCGAGATGAGCAGTAAATGTCCTGGACACATTTCAGTCTATTTTTTAGCCACAGTTCACAGTACCTCAACCCCAAAATGTGAAATTCATGAGGGTGATGTAGTTCCTTGTTATGATGTGCTGCCCTGGCCAGGGATTGATGAGGCGTTGTCTTCCTGAAATTTCTGCTGCGCTTGTGGTCCTCTTCGGTCCTGGGCAAAAGGTGAACCCTCCCTACACTTTAACTATAAAATAACAAACTCTCTGAAGGTGTCTTGATTTAACCGAAAAAATTACTAGAACTTCCTCTCACTCCTACTTTGGTTGTTCTGGCAAGGTCCAACAGCTCTGTAAATACTTAAACTAACTTACTTTTCCTGACTAAGAACTGTTTCTAATTAGGCAGTGATAGCCCCCTAACAGTCTACCCTGTCACTTTAAATGGTGTGGCTTTCTGTATGCGGCCCCCGCCACTTTGCTGCTGCCCTCTTGCTCCTCCAACACCCCCTGCCCGGCTTTGCAATTCATGCTGCAGTGCAGCATTACTTCTTCTGGCCCCGCCACCCAGTGCACTCTCCGGGACCCCCAACTATCTCCATGCCACGGAGTGTTTTTTTCTTAATGTAGCATCCTTGTTGCACCTTTGCTTCTCTCAGGGCTGTCCTCTTCTTAATCCCCTTGGGGCATAATTAGTTACAAATACTGCCACTGGAGCGCCGATCAGGATGGTGGAGGGGAGACGCTTGCACCTTTGCTTCTCTCAGCCCCTAGCTGTCCTCTTCTTAAGCCCTGTAGGGCATAACTAATTACAAATACTGCTGCCAGAGCAGCGAGCAGGAAGGTGGAGAGGAGGCACTTTAACTACTGCCTTCTCCCCCCTCCCGCTGGCTTCTGTCCTGCCCTCCAACTCCCACACATGCGGATGTAACCCCTCACCCCTGCCTTTTTACTAAAACGACAGGTGGCATGCTGTTGGCGTTGGCAGCAATACCTGGTGGGGACCTGGGTTCGGGGAGGATGAGGTTACCTGGCACAAGGGACCTAGGTTTGGCTACTCTGCACAGGGGCACCCAAGTAAATCCAACTACAGGAAGCAATAACTGTAATGTCCAGAACCAGGATTGGGATTTTTCAATGTGGCTTTATTCAAAACTAGATGAAACATGACAACACATTGTATGGACCCCCAAGGGGCTACATTCACTGTATATGCAGATAGAGACTAAAGGCGGTCCATTGGAGAATGAACACATTTTTACATTGTCTGGCTCTGGACCCACCAGGCACTCAGCCCGGACTTTGCATGCGCTTTGGATACACAGCCCGACTGGCCCGGCTCCCCTGCCGGCTACTTGACTGACGGTCCACTTGAAGAATGAACCCAAACTTTACTTGGAAAGACTCCCATCACACAAGGAGTATATTTTCCCAAACTGTGGCTCCCCACACCACATAGAGTCTGCGACTCCTAGAGAGATTTGTTTTCTTACTTCCAATCGAACTCCCATCAAACAAGGAGTATATTTCCCATCCTGTGGCTCCCCACACCACTTAGAGTCTGCGACTCCTAGAGAGATTTTCAAGTTGCGAACCACATCTGGGTACCCACCTCATCACTGGCCAGGCGATGAGGCAAGTAGCAAATCACAGAAGAAACTGAGAGGTGGACCTGGTCACTAAAGATGGGGTATTCCCACCTCCAGCTCCCACAGCCCATACCCGCCATTTCTCTGGACAAATATAAACTTCAAACTGTGAAAATGTAGATTAAACGGTGATGACCCAGCACCCTCTACAGCATTACTTGAAATCCATTAAAACGTTAGACTTTTTGACTGCTCTATTTGTTTGTCCTAGTAACATAGTCCTCCCAAATAGCAGTCCACATTCATTTCCCAACTGAAGAAAACAATTTGTTTGCCCTTCAAATACAGCCAAACACTCACCGCTTCGTTGCAGGTGCCCAAGTGAGTAACACTTTCTTTGCTGTTATACAAGAACAGACTGACAAAAACCAGGCAGCTTCCTTCCATAGTGGGCAAGGGGATTGCCCTGGGACCCACAGAGAACTTTTTCTCCCCGGAGGGAGGGGGCACTGAGACCAAAATGCGGTTCCACCACTTAAAAGGTAAAACAGGATGACTTCCTTCCTGTTTGCTTTAGGACAAACACAAGACTGGCTTTGAAAACTCCCAAAGTTCTAAACTCACTCCTGAGCTGCAGATTCCAATGTGGCTTATGCAGCTGTGTCAGTTCTATGGTGATGTCATCTCTCAAGTCTCAGCTGTGACTGAGAACAGAGTGAGACAGTGTGAAACCCATGTAACTGGAGTTTCACAGGCTGCCTTCCCTGCCTACCACTAGGTCTTACTGGGATTCTAGTAACCCCGGGTAACAAGGGGGTTACACTCGCCCTTGACCAGAAAAATGACTGTCCCCAGTCATTATGCACCCAGCCTTAGGCCATCCCATCCTATGTGCTGTCTGCGGAGAGGGGTGATCAGGCTCCCTCCTACCATGTGCAAGCACAGGTAGGCAACACTAAGGGCCTAGAAGCCTATAGCTGACATATTAGCCTCTACTCTATCCACTTACTATGGACACCTAGTGGCTCTGGTAGAACCGTCCAGATCATAGCCCTGATAGATCAGCACTGCAGTCCCTATGGCCACTGAGGACCACAGCCTGTCTATCCCCCTAACCCTCTAGGGAAACCTATCTGCCTCTAACATAACATCCCAAACAAAAACAAAACCCGGACCTCCCCGACCTTTGGCAACTCGGGTAACTACAACATAGCACTTTAAATTCTACACAATAAAGCACTGACGAGGAACTCCGATGAGCCCCTCCTTCTCTTCTTGTCTTCTCTTCTGTCTTCCCAGGAACACCTGTAAGAAAAAGACAAAAACAAAACACACTCCTAATCTGCATGCACAGTCTTTCTAAACAACAACAACCACAACCCCTACCATACAAGAAAAAAAAAACAAAAAAAAACACTGAACAATCCCAAAAATTTTTTTTTTTGAAAAAAGGTAGAAAAACACAGTATTTACATTAGAGTACAGTAATGACATTAGTTACAATACACATTTGGGGGATGGAGTGCCCTAAAAGTCCCAACTAGTGACCACAAGGCCCGAAGGCTAGTCCGTTAAAGAGTCTCTCCTGGGCCGGAGCCCCATGAAACATAGTTCTTAAAGGCCAAAATCCCAAAGGGGAGAGTCTTTGCGGACAGTTCATACATTTTTGAAGTCTGTAGTGTAGGGTGTGTACTGCAATGTCATAAAGATAGAAAAAGGGGTTTTTGGACTTACCAGCCTCTTGAAGTATAAGACTAGGCACCGACCTGCACCGCAGCTGAAGACTCTCCCCGGCAGCATTTCTTCTGATACAGCTGGGCAGACATCTTCCGGGAACACAGGAGGGCACATCTGGAAACAGCTGGGCTGATGTCATCTCTGGAGAAGGGACCTTAGAACAGGAACAAAAAGGAAAACAGCTGGTCCGACGTCATCCGATTACCAGGCGATGAACAGGAAACAGCTGGGCTGGTGTCCTCTCTGGATCTGAAGTCATCTGGTGGGCCAGTAGATGGATGCTGAACAAGACAGTACACTGTAGACTGATGAATCTGGAGCACCTGAGTCCTTGGTTATTCATATTGGCAGATCAATAAGGGCACTTCACAGTCTAGATGTGGCAGTATTGACTACCACTGCTCGTCTCTCCATTTTGTAGGCACAGGCTTAATACTGGGAGGTCCTTGCACTGAGGCCAATAGTAGAGGGGGTCAGGGGCTTGAATTATTACTCCGTCTGGATGCACATAATTCACACAGTGGGAGACTTCACGTCCCTCTCCGTCCACTATTCTCACTCTGTCCATAAACAGTGTCCTGCCTCTCTTCCACTGTGTATACTTTTCGTGGAACAGTCTATTCTTTACATGCTGGTTAGCCCCAGGATGGACATGTTTCATTGCTTCATCCCAGATCCAGGATTTCCTGCAGTTCTCAATCTCCTCCCAGACTCTCCGAGGAAAGGTAGGAAAGGTCATACCATAAATTTCATTGGCTTTTCTACGAACCAGTCTCTCCTCTTTACTTGCTTTGGTCAATCTGAGACCGCTGGCCTGGCTTGGGGGTGGCCAGTCCTGGTTCTGCCAGCTTCGCATCCTCAATGAAATTAAAAACGGATCCCTGACTTCTTCTTCTTCTTCTTCTAAAGCCAGGGCAGTGGCATCACCACCTTCCTGAACACATTCCTCCGTGGCAAGATCCTGAGGCTGTGTACCCGTTCCTTTCTCACAAGGACACATAGGTTCCCCCTCATCTTCCTCTTTACTGAGGATCTGAGCCCAGGAGTGAGCAGTTGTTCTCACCCCCAAGACGATCCATTCATCACTAGGAGCGGAGGCCTCCCACCAAAGGCCTCCCATCTCATCTTCACCTTCGAGACTTGGGCTAGGCCCCACCCAGGGGTCCATTGATGCTTTATCTGAACTTTCCTTCTGAGATCCAGCATCCAAAGCTTCATTTTCAGATTCAGTCTGTAATTCTGCACCCTCTAACTTTGTGCCACACTCCCCCGAGGGACCTTCCTCTACAGGCTCCGCCTGATGTTGTGTGCTGCCAACTGCAGATTCTTGAATTTTTGTCCATGTGGGAGCCAAACGAATTGGAGGCGCTTTATACAAGCCATATTTTTGAAGGCATCCAGCACAGTGAGGCATCATGAAGACATCCCTTCCAGCACTCAAGCACATCTGCATACACGACTGGATAATTAGGAATTGCCACATCAGGAGGGAGTTGCTCCATAGCACCACTTTTCAATATCTCTCTCAGTCTATTTACTGCTGCTGTTACTGCAACCCGGCATGATCTGGGTACGAGCTGGTCCTGAGGCCATAACTGCAGAAAACAAACAAAATTCACTGTAACTGAAAGTCCCACTTTAAATGAACACACTTGTAGCTTTAAAACGGCTCCTCTTGCTGCTGTGTTTACTTTACTACCCCACCCTGTAATGGCGGCGCAGCACTCCTGTGCATCAACATTCAGACTCTGGTCAAGCTACTGCAGCACCCGATTTACATCAGCTACTAATAACTTTTACTCAAACTGCACAACTTGCTCTGTTCTGGCTGTTCACACATTTACAGGATTTTCCTTGGACTTTTCACATGCTGGTAACATTCGTTTAATTACAGTCCGTTAAAAACTTCAGGTTTCAGCACAGGATTGCCTGCTTCTACTCGTGTTGCACTTTTTACAACCCACAGTCTCTCTCTAGCTGCAGACTTTACACTGAGGCTACTTTCATTGCTATGCACACATTTAATGGCTTTACAGACTTGCACTTGCCAGCAGGACATCACACAATCGCTACTTGCAAAGCGACTATACAGCTGCACACACATTTTATATGGCATTACTGAAAATCACTGTTTGAGCAGTTTTTTAATTGTTTACTCACTGTTAGTGTAGCAACTTGCTGCGATGGGGTAAAACGGCCTGCAGCCAGATTTTGAAGGCCTCAGAATGCAAACGGGTGGGCAGTTTCCACGATCATCGTTTTAACCACACAGTTCACTGATCCCACAATCGATTTGCGGGTTGAGCCCTATTTTAAACTAAAAGTCACTTTTTTGAACTGTTTCACAGCGCTTTGAATCCTCGCGACGCTCCTCCACTGCCAGTACACGCACTACTCTCTGTCCCTCTTGAACGCTGAGGCAGACTCAGAAGAGCTGGCTGAGGGGCGACTAATGACAAACTGACCAACCACACGACGCCATGCAAATGAGCCTCTTCTTCCTCACAAGGGCTCCTCTCCTCACAGTGATCGTCGAGCAGGCAAATTCAAACTGTAAAATGCACTTTTTTTTTTTTTCTTCAACTGACTCCATGGCGGGAGCCCATTTCAACCATGTAACATTGCCATTAACTCTGCAGTCTCTAACTTTGTACAGCAAGCATTTCCAACGTCCAGGGCATAATTTCTCTGTTGCTACCCCTCGTTTTCCACACTTTCCTTCACAGAAATTCATTTTAAAACTGACAAAAACGCTGTAAACTTTTTTGATGATGCAGAACAAGGGCACACTCTTTGACTTTACAGCTCCTTGGTAAACAGTTGGCATTTTTTAAACAGCAGCACAAGATTCACAGCACACAGCAACACACTAGGGAAATTGCTTCAACTTTTTGGGCTACCCACTGCCAGATAGCCAAAACGCTAGCCTACTTGCCCAAGCACCTTCCTTCCCGAACAAATCCAAAGCGGTGCCTCCATTTTTGTAACCCCTCACCCCTGCCTTTTTACTAAAACAACAGTTTGGCATGCTGTTGGCGTTGGCAGCAATACCTGGTGGGGACCTGGGTTCGGGGAGTATGAGGTTACCTGGCACATGGGACCTAGGTTTGGCTACTCTGCACATGGGCACCCAAGTAAATCCAACTACAGGAAGCAATAACTGTAATGTCCAGAACCAGGATTGGGATTTTTCAGTGTGGCTTTATTCAAAACTAGATGAAACATGACAAAGCATTGTATGGTCCCCCAAGGGGCTACGTTCACTGTATGTGCAGATAGAGACTAAAGGCGGTCCATTGGAGAATTAACACATTTTTACATTGTCTGGCTCTGGACCCACCAGGCACTCAGCCCAGACTTTGCATGCGCTTTGGATACACAGCCCGACTGGCCTGGCTCCCCTGCTGGCCACTTGACTGACAGTCCACTTGAAGAATGAACCCAAACTTTACTTGGAAAGACTCCCATCACACAAGGAGTATATTTTCCCAAGCTGTTGCTCCCCACACCACATAGAGTCTGTGACTCCTAGAGAGATTTTCAAGTTGCGACCCACGTCTGGGTACCTACCTCATCACTGGCCAGGCGCATGAGGCAAGTAGCAAATCACAGAAGAAATCCGTAGAGGTGGACCTGGTCACTAAAGATGGGGGTATTCCCACCTCCAGCTCCCACAGCCCATACCGGCCATTTCTCTGGACAAACATAAACTTCAAACTGTGAAAATGTAGATTAAGCGGTGGATGATCTGAAGCACCCTCTTACAGCATTACTTGAAATCCATTAAACGTTAGACTTTTGACTGCTCTATTTGTTTGTCCTAGTAACATAGTCCTCCCAAATAGCAGTCCACATTCATTTCCCAACTGAAGAAAACAATTTGTTTGCCACTGCAAATGGAGCCAAACACTCACCCTTTCGTTGCAGGTGCCCCATAGGCGAAGTAACACTTTCTTTGCTGTTATACAAGAACAGACTGACAAAAACCAGGCAGCTTCCTTCCATAGTGGGCAAAGGGATTGCCCCTGGGACCCACAGAGAACTTTTCTCCACCCCCGGAGGGAGGGGGCACTGAGGCCTGAAATGCGGTCTCCACCACTTAAAAGGTAAAACAGGATGACTTCCTTCCTGTTTGCTTTAGGACAAACACAAGACTGGCTTTGAAAACTCCCAAAGTTCTAAACTCACTCCCTGAGCTGCAGATTCCAATGTGGCTTATGCAGCTGTGACAGTTCTATGGTGATGTTATCTCTCAAGTCTCAGCTGTAACTGAGAACAGAGTGAGACAGTGTGAAACCCATTTAACTGGAGTTTCACAAGCTGCCTTCCCTGCCTACCACTAGGTCTTACTGGGATTCTAGTAACCCTGGTAACAAGGGGTTACACGGAGTACACCACAGCTCCTGCGCCTGTGTGGGCTGGAGTGTTACAGTACCCACAGCACTCTTACTAGTGCAGTTGCACTAGCAGCAGCTGTCCTTTGGCTGCACGGCAGCTCACACTTGCTCCTGCTGCCTGCCAAACTTCACCCACAGCAAATAAAGGACCTGGGGAAGCCCCCCACAGACCCCAGGGAAGGGTTTTGAAAAGTTATTTAATACAAATACTGGCCTTCTGCAAAGAGTGGTAGCCCACTAGACCACCAGGGTATTTCATTTAATATGGGCCTCCCCCCAGGGCATTTCCTAGCCCCATAAGACCACCAATGCCACCTTTATCCACAAGGGCTACTAGCCCATTTGGGCTACTAACTAAAAATATTGGCTACTTGCTCACTAGGGCAAGGCAACAAGGCTTTGCTGAGCCCCTTCCCCAAACTTTACTCTTTCTGCTTTTTTTTTGTTTTGTTACTGTTTCTTTACCTTCTAATCTCGCTTTCTTTTTATTCCACAGGTCTGACAGGACGAGGGCTCCTACCTATCAGATAAGTAGTACTTTTTATTTCTATTCTGTCCTTCCGCCTGCTGGACCCCCTAAAGAGCTGCAGATCCTTTGTGACCCCTTTTCCTATCTTTTTTTTTTTTTTTCTACAGGTACCTTGGTGTCACCCCTTCAGACTCCTACCCTGGCACCCTGTGGCAGGTAAGTCCCTCTATGTTACTATTTATTTTGGTGGGTTGACTTTAATAGGTGGCCGTGCCTGTTGCAGGAGCACAAACCTCTGCGCTCCGCCTGCCCGCTCTTTTGAATATCTGGCCCTTAAGGCTTTTCCTTTTCTGAATGTGTATAAAACATCTACAGTATGTAGCAAAATGGGAAGAAGAAAATAAAATAAAGTTGTGTAACTGTGCTGGATTGGTAGATTTAGGGGTTCTTCACTCTGAGAAGTAGATGCAACTGTCATTACCAGCAGCACCCTCACTAGGTGGGATGGCGAGGGGTCACTGCAGGTTCGAATAGGTGTGGGTGGATGGAATCACTGGACAAGGAGAGGCAGGAGTTGTACACAGAGGTCTGATGAAGCAAAGATGTTTGACAGGAGAGAAAGGAGGACATGGTCATACAGGAAAATACCAACAGTAAAAATGACAGGGAGTATGGACAGCATTATGGTTATAGGAACAGTAACACAAACATCTAACAAAAACTCTAAAAATGGACTGAAATTTCTAAAAAGATGTACCTTGACCTAAGACTCCTAGGGATTAAGCTCTACTCTTAGTACTTTTACTACAGTACCCTAGAACAGTTACGGACCCTCATAGAGGTTCTGGCAATATAAGCTTTGTGCAGTATAAGTGATCACCTTAAAAGTCTATGAATGACTCAAAAGACCAGTTTGATCAGAAGTCTTGTGCACAGCTGATGGAAACAAGGGAAAGCAACGGGAAATAGAGAGATTTTATGAACAGAGCATGGGTCCATCGGCTACACCCACCTCTCCTGTGTTTCCAGAAACAGAGACAAACACGGATTCTCTTGGCTAAGAACCTGCTGGTGGACTGCGAATTTAAGGACAATTGCAAGGCCTGTCTCAGCTAAAAACTGATGGTGGGCAGCCAAGAATAAAGAACAGATGCAAGGATCTGGCCACAGTCCTCTGGTGGACAGCCGGATGAAACTGCAGGGCTGTCTTTGCCTTTTTAACACATGTAACTTGCCTTTGCCTGTCTACTCATTTGGGCCTGGTTGCCCCTTTAAATATCAGGGCCTTCTGGGCCCCTCTGAGAATACAGGGCTTGTCATGCCTTCTGCACTTCTCCCCAGGATGTTGACCCTTTAAATAACTTTCTCCAGGCCCATGCAGGGCCTGTCTATCACTTCCCTCTGGCTCTGTCTTCGCCATGCACCCTTGTGAATATTTATAAAATTATTCTAAGGGTTTCTATGCCCTGGCCCCTCCTATGGGCGTCGCCATGCCTGGAATAATTTATTTACATTTTGGCACTTTGGTCAGCCCCCCTCTCAGCTCTCGGCTGATTTCTCCTTGCGCCCTAGGTGCTTTAAAACAATTTTTTTAAAATAACTTCAGGCAGTCAGCACCTGACTGTTGGTGCTGCCGCCGACTCACCGCCCCGATCTGGGGTGAAGAGAGCTGGATCAGGAGGTGGGAGGCTTGCTGGCAGTGGGAGAGATTTCAGACAGCAACAGGACGACCAGGGACCTTGCAGAATTTCGCGACGCCCGACGGCTGCTTCCTGGATGTGGCCCCTTCTCACGCTGCCAATGGGGGATCGGAGAAACTTTAATGAATAAAAAATGGGGCTGTACAGGGCCCACACCATGCACAGGAGGACGAACTGGACCGTGACCACCGCACCACACTGCACCGCCGCACACCGGACGTCAGATGGCTGCCAGGAGGGACACGAGGCGGACCACAGGTAAGCCCTTTCTCTAACATTTAACCTGTGTTCCTGCTCTCCCTCGCACTTCTGCCAGCGACCAGGCGACTATCTTCAAGGGTGTCTGTGAGCACTCCCATGGGCTCTTTGATGCCCTCAGCATGGCAGCGACCAACATCCACTTTTCTGACCACCACTCCACTGACTGTGCAGCCAGCATTCAGGCGCTGCATCCCTTGCAACACTGGCTGCCTTGCAACAACCCAGCATGGGCTGGACCTTGAAAGATGCTCCTCTGGCTCATGCTGCTCGCTCCTGGGGCCCAGAATGGAGTGCAGGCGCCAAGGGACAGCAAAACAAAACTTTTTTTTTAAACATTTCTGCTGCTGTTGTGGTGAGGGGAAAACACCAAAAGGGCCCCTAACACACTGCCCCTCTGATGCCCACACTGCCGTATGAGAGGCACTGTAGTTAATTTTTTTGTTGTACCCCCAACTTTGGGGCACTACAGTTATTACACCTGTGGCTTAGATGGACAGATTTTCTAAAATAAATAGAGCACAGGCCCCAGATTTTGAAAAACATTGAAGTCTCAGCCTTTCACCATTGACGTCACTGATAACTGTCAAGTGACTGTGCGTGGGTGGTAAAATTGATAAAACCTTTAAAATAAAAAGAAAACGTGATTTACTTTGTTGTCTTTCTGGTTGTCATTTGTAATTGGGTGGGGGGCAGAATGATGTGGGAGTTAGTTATTGCTGGATTTCAGGATGCTGCTGACTGACCATCATCATGTGGTTGCTGCCTTTTAGTGGACTGCATTGGAGGATGGATAGATTGGATGATCCAGAGTTTTCAGGGTGCTCTGGGGGACAAATGGGACAGGTAGGTAATGGGCTGGCAGAAATGTGGCACTAGGAAGTCACACAGGTGGCAGCTGTCAGGCAGTAGGCTAACTGGCTGCAGGCAGGTAAGACACTGGCAGTGGCAGCTGATTATTAGACTGCAACAGCATACTAGCCTAGTAAGTATTAAAAACACCAAAATTATCTGATCACAAATTCTCAAAGGAAGCTGGGCAGGCAGGTTGAGCAATAGAGATGGAGGCAGTGGTATAGGTAATGGCACTGAGTGCACCAATACACTGGGGTCCAACATAACCACCCACCTAGTCTCCCAACAGTTGCCCCACTCCAGAAGAGACTGGCTATCCCCACTGTGTAGCAGCGTAACAGGATTTACTATAATTGACTGACATTTGACTTGATTAGAGGGCAGAATAGGCAAGATAAATGGACTGTCTGACTAGTCCAATGTCGAGATAACAAAGTTAAAAGAAATTAGCCTTAGAGTCAAAAATTCGCAGTACTGATGGGTTCATCATCATCGGATTCTTTGCCTGATGCTGAATCATCTTCTGTGTAGCTGTGAGATCTCCTGATGTCTGCCAGAGATTCCAGACTCTGAGCCATCTTCATCTTCTTCAGCAGCTTCAGAAGCATTCTTTTTTTTTTTCCTCCTTGGTTGGAGCAGACACCCACTGCCCCTGGCCACCGGCATCCGCTGGATCAGGTCTGGTGTGCGAATGTGTATGCCCCATCTACATGGGCCGGCCAATGGGCAGGATCCCCCTTCCCAGTACCTGCGGCACGGACCCGGTGAAGATGCCCTCCTGTCCAGGGGTGCAGGGCTTGGCCATCGGCCACCGAGGTCGCCCCCACCACCATTTTCCACCAGTTTTCACCTTTGAGGAGCCAGACATCCAATGGCATTGCACCAACGTGTTGCTGCGCTCCTTCCCACTGTGTACGCAGCTGTGGTGCCCCAGCCTCCACTAGGGCGCTGCAGCATGACACAATTCCTCACCCACCCCAGAGCCATCATGGGATGCTCAATCCTTCCTCCCTGCCAGCACCCGGCATTCCAAGTCTGTTCCCGACCAGGTCACCGGGCGTGGCATGAGGTGTGGCGTCCAGCACCTCAACCCTCGGTGCCACCAGGCCGCCCATAGCTTTTTGAAAAATCTAACTTTGAAGTTTCTGTGGATGCGAAATTGCCAAACATCAGTCCACCAAGTAACAGCAGGTCTGGGATCAAAATGTGATAAACGGTCATTAACTTGTGCTCTTGACAGTGTCAGTCTCATAGGAATACCCATTGATGAGGCACTTGATTTCTCTGACCGCTTTAATGCTGCATGCGATATCCACGCCCCAAAAAAGCGGAAAGTTAAGGGTGTGCAACCCTTGGATAACACCTGAACTACTGGGACTTATGAAGACTAGGGACCACCTCTGGCACTGGGCCAAAGCCACAGGCAAGCAAGTAGATATTCAGGCTTATAAAATTCCAGAAATGTTTGTACCGAGCCATCCGCTTTGCAAAAATCAGTACTTTAGGGAGGCATGCTCAACTCCTGGGATGACAGTAAAATTTCTGGAGCAACATAAAGGATGTCACTGGCAAAGACCACAAGAGAGCACCCACCTCTTAACATTGATGGAAGCCCTACTCTTGACCTAATGGCCATAGCCAATATTTTTAACAGTGCCTTTACAGACCTCAGCAGAGTCCTCCACCCTGATTTTTTTCATGGTCCCTGCCCTTGCCACCCCCCAAGTCTGTGATGCTCAGCAGCAGGCTTCCCTTTTAATTCAGAGAGGTTACTAAGCATAAGATGAGAAAGTACATATCAAAGTACTGTAAATCAAGATTCAGTAGGGACAATTTAGATCTTAAATTTCTTGCCTCACTCTTGAGGAAACTCTTACACTCTTACCAAGATTCTGAACTTTTTCTAAGACTTGGGCAATTCTCTCAAATGGAAACAGGCCCTAGTAGCCCCAGTGCACAAAGGTGGAGATAGGGCATACCACATAAACTACAGACCAATCTCCATTCTTTCTCCTCTATCGAAAGCACTAGAGCGTATACTTGCAGATCAGCTTGTGGAATACCCAGATAAATACAATATTCAATGTTCCCAGCAGCATGGCTTTCATAAAGGTCATAGTACTACCACTGCACTGTTAGAATTCACTGGTTTCATACCTAACACACTCGACCAAGGCCATCTGGTAGGGGCTGCCTTTATCGACCTGACAAAGGCCTTTGATACTGTGAACCACTCATTGCTACTTGGGCAATTATAGCTCACAGGGGTGTCGAATGATGCTGTCTGCTGGTTCAGAAGCTACTTAGAAGACCGTTCATAGCAGGTCAAGATAACCAATGTCCTCTCCGAAAGGAAGCTGGTCCATTTCGGAGTGCCTCAGGGATCTATACTAGGGCCCCTTCTCTTTAGTATCTTCTTGAATAATCTCCCACGAGCCTGTCATGAACAGATTTTGCTCTATGCGGATGATGCCGTGATCTATTGTAGTAACCCTGACCCTAAGATCCTCCAGGAAAACCTTCAATACAGTTTCTCAAAAGTGGAAAAGTGGTTCAGCACTCAAAAACTGGTGCTGGGGGCGGAGCTAGCAGCAGCAGTTTTCTGGAGCGCCCTACTTTTGAGCTATTTAATTCCAAATAAAATATAATTCTGCACCAAGAACTGTAATTTAGCCACAGAATATTGATGAGAGGAGATTGTGCACTTGGAACACTGAAACTCGAATTGAAATGGGGTGTACAAAAACGACAAAACAGAATTTTTCTTGCCACGCTCCTCGAATGCCAAACCGCCAGATGATCCGCCAGGCCCAATTCAAGCTTTGAGCTCCGATTCCAATGGGGCTACCCTGACATCTTTGCAAATTGCAATAAAAGCTGTTACCAAAACAGTCCAACAAACTGACCAAAAATTGGACAATTTCTCTGAAAAATTCTTTATGATGGAGCACAGGTTGGACGCTGTGGGGGGAACCACTAAGTCGGTGGAAGCCACGGTGAGAAAGGCTCTGGCCACCACAGCTACATCTCTAAAAGAACAGGCTGCCCTGAGAAGCTGCGCAGAACAGCTTGAAAATTCTGTACGAGCCGCCAATATCCGGGTTCTCTGTTTGCCTGAGGAATCTTAAGGTGATTCCCTACTACAATATCTGCAATTCTGGCTTGAGGGTCTGACCGATCTATCAGATTTTAAAATCATTAAAGTCCAAGCTGGCCTGGTGGCGCAGAGGGTTGAGGTGCTGGACACCACACCTCGAACCACGCCGGCGACCCGGGTTCAGAAATGGATTCAGGTTGTCTGGGGTTGGCTGGGGAAGGAGAGGATTGAGCGTCCTGAGAACTGCTCGCCTCTCCTGGGGAGGGTGGATGGGAAGCCCCGCTCTAGTAGTGGCCCCAGGTGGAGACCAGGGGTACTACATGCAGTGGTGCAGGTGGGACAACCAGAAAGCCGGAAAACCGCTTCGGCGCCACCGGATGATGGCCTCTGTGCTCCATGTCCCTCGGAACCTCTGGAAGCATCCTTCACCACAGCAGCTCCTCCAGACCATAGAAAAAATAGTGTGCTGGGGTCCCCTGCCACTGGTGCCTTCCCTTGAGGAGGGGGACCCACTGTGATGGGATACGTTAGGATAAATCGAGGTCGCATGTGTGTGTGTGTGTGTGTGTGTGTGTGTGTGTGTGTGTGAGGAGCTCCAGAAGAGGACAGCCGAGGCATGGAAGCACTAGGTGGCCCAAGGAGAGGTAGACGCTGGAGTGTGAGGGAGGTAAAAGAGTATACAAAAAAATTATTAAAGCCTACTGCATCACTCCTAGAAGACCCTCAAGCGGACTCACAAATCCCTGTACTGTCTTGCTAAACAGCACTCTCCAGGAGAAAAAGATTTGCTGTTGGAGGTCCTAAGAATTAGGCCCCATCCATATTGTATGTGACAACGCAATTGTTTCCAGGAGCCCTGGAGATGTGATCTCCATAATTGGGTGCCATTACTATATAAATTTAAGGACAAGCTGGTCTTGGTGCGAGTGAAATTTTTCCTCTATAGGCACCAGACGCATCATTTCTGTTTCCACAACTGCGGCTAATTTCCAGGACTGTTGCAGGCAGCACCATTTACTCCTTTGTACTTTAGGGGCACTCCAGAATGGCAATCTCTATTACCTTATTGATGCTAAATTTAACACAAGACCTTTGGTCGGTTTAGCATCTTGATGTTTTACTACTAAGTAATCCAATTAAAGCATTGGCTGCAATATAGCTCCTGAAATGGATGTGATGCTTAGTCTACACCTATGATGGTTTATATCCCTTGTGCTGTACCAACCGACTAGATAATCTTCATCCAAAGTATTGTACTACTATACTTGTAATCTGTATACCTATTCAGGAAATTAATATTATGTATGTTTATGCACTAAATGTTATAAATAAAAGTAAAAAAAAAAAAAAGCTGGTGCTAAACTATAAAAAGACCAAAGTGATGCTTTTCAGCAATGCCCATAAGAAACACAAGTCCAACCCTTCTTCATCACAAACTGCATTGGCACCTCACTTGAACAGATCCACCCTTAAAATATCTAGGGTCACTGTTGATAGCTCACTCACCTATTCACAACATATTGATAACGTAGCTCGAGCTGTCAACATAAGGATTGGCTTACCCACAGGCACAAGCATAGCCTCACTCCCGAGGCACTAAAAATAGCAATTTTCAGCTCTCTCATTACTATCATCGATTATGGGCTGGTTGTTTATGGCTCTGCCTCTGCTACATCCCTTCACAGGATTACTGTTGCCTCTTAACAAAACATGCAGACTCCTTACTGGGGCTGCCCACCCTCACACAAGTTTTTCTCCACTGTATTTTATCTAGTATTGTTATCCCGGGTCGCCCCTGAAAAAGGGACCTTCGGGGCTCAGTGGGCCTACCTGGTCACCAAAATTTAATAAATTAAATAAATAAACCTATATGCTCAGACTGAGTGGCTTCAATTATTCAGCCGGATCCAATATCAAACCTGCTTACTTGCCAAGAAGGCGCACCTTGGTTTGCTACTCCCTGGGGTCCAACAGCTCCTTAGCCCTTGTCACAGTACCCAATGTACTCGCAGCTCAGCAACTCAGGTCTTTACTGTTCCCAGATGCCGCACCACCTTAGGTCAGCGGTCTTGCCTGTAGAGTCCCCTCTGGCTCAACTCCCTGGTAGGGACATCGCTGCTGAGTCAAAACTCGGCCCTTTCAAACACAAACTCTGGCAGCATCTATTAACAAACAGTATATGTGACTGCCGCCTTAGTAGCCTTCTACTTATGTTATAATTAGCAGTGTCTGCTTATGTTATAATTAGCAATGTTGTAATTAGCAGTGTCAGTGGCTCAGTAGGTAGCACACTCGCCTCTGAGGCCAGGAGATCAGAAGGCTGTGGATTCAGTTCCCACATCTGGCACTTGGGTTAATATCTCAGTACTGACTCTGTAGTGCAGCATGAGAGGGGTGTTGCACTTCTGAGGTGCTGTCTTTTGGATGAGACGTTAAACCGAGGTCCCATCTGCTTGGATTGGTGGTAGTTCAGGTGGATGTTAAAGATCCCATGGCACTTATCGAAAGAGCAGGGGAAGGTTTTTATTAATAAACAGAACAATACATCAGAAAAACAGTAGTACAATTCATGGAAAATAAGAAAACATAACAAAGAGAATATCAGCAAGACTCAATTCTCTTACAGCAGAATGATTCAACCTATTTTGTCTTTCAAAAAGGAACCTCTTTCCATCTCATAAGCCAGACAGTTTTGGACAAACATTTGCATTCAGAATCACATTGTAACAACAAATCATGTTCAATATGTTGAAGAACTTCAAGTGGTGAGTGGTATAACTGTTGTAGAGTAAGGTGACATCTGACTTGCCATAAATGAAACTTGAACTTAGCTAACAGCAGTCGATTTCACACGCATCCAACAAAGTATAATGTAGCAAAAAACTCCCACAACTAACAGATATGTAACAGTACACCAGAAAGGCTGGTTCCAGCGGGCAGAAAGGATCATCCAGAAGTCTTGCACAAAGGGGCAGGAAACAAAAACATGGGACATTGTTTCCTCCTGATTAATGCAAGTATCCCTCGGACAAGTACGTTCAGTAACCATTTTATGCTTTAAAGTCCCCCTAACATCGAGTCGCCAATGACAACTAAGCCATAAAACATCCCATAATCTAGGTGGAATCAGTTTATCTACCAAACTTTTAAGGAGGTTATCAACATGACCATCTGGTACATCCTTAATGGGGACTATGGAATGTGCTTTAGATTTGCAGGACATTCGTAAATATATTTGCATGATTTGCAATACACATGGGCCGGAAGTAACTTCCATCTATTAAGTTTCGATATCACAGGTCTGACATAAATCAGATAACTAGAAGTGTGTAAATTTTTCTGGCTCAAACCTGGCCACTCTGAGGACAATCTAGGTAACCAACCATACGATAAATCACCCATAACACAGAGTGTGGACGACTAAGGTCTAGTAAATTCCAATGAAAAAAAAAAATACTATAGTAAAAAGTAATCGGAGTCACACAATTCAAACCACCCTGTGTAATAGGAAGATACAACACATCTCTTTTAATGGGATTTAAAAGAGATGTGTTGTATCCCCCAAATAATTTGGAAAAAAAAGACCCAATAAAGTGGCTTCCAAACCAGAAGGAATGGGGTATACCGCACTAAGGTATAAAGATTTAGTAATGATAACCTTTTTCTGTTTAGTTTGTTGCCACGACTTCCATAATCCGATTCTGGATTGAACTGCTTCAATTTTAACTGACCAATTAAGTAATGCATTATCACCTTTACCAAAGTCAATACCTAAAATTCGGACCGTGCCCAGTGTAACAGGGAATGCCTTGCAACTCCATAACCTCAGGAATGGCAGTATGCAGAGGATAAAAAAACTCTTAGATTTATTAAGGGAAGAACCTGCAACATCCGAAAAATTAGAAAAATGATGTAACACCTTATCTCCAGAGGTCAAATCAGCAACAAAGACACAGACATCATCAGCATAAGCCTCATTTTGGCCTCTAGGGTACTATGAGGGAAGCAATACCAAGAATCGGCACATCTTGGCAATTGTACATAAAAGCGGATCCCAACTAAAAACATAAAGCAATGGACTCGGGGCAGCCTTGTCTCACCCCGAACATAATAGGGATATAGGAACCCAAATAACCATTTACCAAGGCATAGCATAAGCATGATTATAAAGCAAAGAATCCAGGTTATAAAGCGTCAGAACTCCATAGATTCAGAAACCTGAAACAAATAACTATGGGACCTGATCAAAGGCCCTTTGTTGATCCATGGACAGAAGAAAACCCTTTATAACATCAACTTTACCAAGCTCTATTAGTTCCCGAAGCAAAAGGAAATTATTATAGATAGATCTGCCTGGTACTGAACAGGATTGGTGTAGGGAAATCAAGTGTGGAGCTATGGACAACAATCTGGTGTTCAATATTTTCATTAAAATTTTTAAATCTGTATTGAGACTTAAAGGCCTTCAATTGGAAAGTAAAGTTCTATCACCTTTCTTATATAACAAAATCTGAATTGAAGTACAAAAATAGAAATCGAGAGTGTGATGCTGCAAAACCCAATTAAACAGTACTTTGAGCACATCACAAACCAAAGGACTACAGGTTTTATAAAATTCTGCAGGCAAGCCATCAATACCAGGTGCCATGTTATTCTTTAAATGGGAAATTTCCCTTTTAACCTCATCAACACTAATCGGTGCAACTAAAGCCTATAATAGTATATCAGAACAAGGGGCAATATGGAGAGAGGAAAGACATTGTTCTACACCAGTGCTATCCACTGGAGATGCAGCATATAAGTCTGAAAAATGCGAGGAGACTGCTCACAAGATATCCTGAAATGCAGCGTAACTATTACCAGCAGTATCCACAACTTCAGTCAGAAGGCAATCCATGAAACGCCTATGGCTACAATCCAAAACATCCCCCAAAGCAGATTTATTAGCAGAACAAATCCTATGTTCATGTAACAGGGAAGTACCTCTGGTATACTGTAGTGCAGCCATTTCTTTTTTTACATTCTGTACCTGTGCAGTCAAAGAGAAGCCTTGTGAGTGTATAGCTGAATACAAAGTTTCCAACTGCATACGTAAAGACAAATATCTCTTATATTTAGTCACTGCAGCATATTTAGACATCCTCCTAGCCAAAATAGAGATTTCAGATTTAGTGAGTAGCCACCAATCTAACAAATCTTTGAAAAGTCCTAATAGTGACATACGAGCTTCAACAAATCATGAACTTGGGCCAAAAACCTGTCATCAAGTAGCAGTAAAGAATTCAGTTTCAATATCTCTGCTCCAGTTTAGCATGAGGGCCTTCCCCTAACGTGGCAGTTACCACATTGTGGTCTGAAATCTCCACTGGAATGGTTTGAGCCTTAGTCACCCTTAAAGCTGCAGAGACAAAAAGAAAATCAATCCTAGTGGACAAGGAGCCCTTAAAAAAAGTACGTCCACCAGCAGGATGACAAACCCTATAAACATCCTGTAAATGACCCTGGTCAATAATGGGATTGAGACAATGTGTATCACAGAAATCCTTATCAGTCCGAGCCTCTCGATCTGATTTATGCACTACACAATTAAAGTCACCACCCCATATGAGAAAGCGTGACGTGAACAAAAAAGGCTGCACCTCATGAAAGAGATCCACTCGACCTTTCTTCGTAACTGGTGCATAAATCACAATCTCCAAGTGTAATGTAAATAAGTAAAATCCAATATTAAGGCCCATCCCACAAGCAGTTCAACTAACTTGGTAACATGAAATCCATCGCCCCTAAACAACACCCCAACACCACTACATTTGTCTAATCCCAAAGAAAAAAAAGAAGGACCCCATCGCCAAAGCCGTTTGGCAATATTAACCAAAGAAAGGGTATTGAGACGGGTATCCTGAATAAGGCAAATATCACACGCCAAATCACTCAAAAGTTGAAAAGTAATCAGGCGCCTACGAGCATTTTTCACACTGTTTACATTGAGGGTGGCTACAGTGAGATGAAATGCCATGGCCATGAAAGAGAATCAGATAAAGGGTCAAAATAAAAATAATTCAACATCAAGTAACCCTTCCCCTTCCCTTTCTGGTACTTCTCCGGGGTCTCACCCCTGACCACGAGGGTTGAGTATCCATAGGCAACTCCTTTGATTTATCATTCTCAGAATCAGAGGACACCATAGGTTGTGAGGAGGTGTGAGAATCAGCTTCCATATCAGAAGACCAAGTGTGATGGGACAGGACCTCAAATTTATTACGTAAGGGAACAGAGCCACCAGGAGAAGACGCTTTAGCCAATTTGGCCCTACCTGTAGTCTGTTTTTGGGCCCGTTTCTTTGCCTGAACACTAGGCTCAGGTGGGGGCATAATAATATTATCCAGAGGATTGTCAGGGACAGGCACAGGTTCAGCAGGAACCGAAGAAACAATAGAAAGAGGGGGAGGGGGGTGTAGAGGAAGGGTCCTGTACAACCGGTCATGGAACTTCCTATAAAGGAGGCTCAGAGGAAGGTTCAGATATTGAAACCACTGACTGGGGAGCAGGCACCGCAATATCAGGGCATAAAGGGGGACCAGTGATTACCGTAACATACGAAGAAAGGGACTGCACCATAGCAATATCCTTTTTCTGGGCATTAAGAAGGATCACATCCTGATCCGGGCTATCTTCCCTGTTATGGGAAGCCCAAGGACAGGATCTAAAACCATGACCTAGGTCTTCACATAGGTTACACTTTAGTTTAGAAGTACAATCTGCACTAGCATGGCCAAAAGATAAACAGAGGGAACATCGTAGTCTATCACAGGCAGCACTGAGATGGGAAGGGGAGCCACATTTAAAACAGGTACGAGGCTGCCCCACATAGAAGCAATGCCCCCGTTCCCTACCTAAAAACAAACTATTAGGCAAGTGTATGGGACCCACATTTGTATTTCTAAGTCTCACCCTATAACACCAACCACCAGTCCACAAGTGTTCAGAGTCAAATATAGGCTGTGGCAACCCCAAGACATCACAGCGTTTAGCTAACCAATGCGTAATATCACTAGCTGCTACATTCTCATTTCTAAACAAAATGGTGACATTTTTAATAGAAGATCTAGTAAGTGGGATAACCCGAAATGGTAGCCACAACTCAGTGTATTTAAGAGTGTCCTACTTTGCCCAGAATCGATCTAATCCCCTAGGGCTTTGAAACCTAATGTCATATAAGGAAGAACCTGATACATGAATCGACGCAAATATTTCATTTGTAAAAAGGAAAACCAAAGATCCTTTCAAAAGTGACTTTCCCATATAGAGACGGTCTGGAGCTACATCAAGACCCCCAATATACTGAAGGTGAACCGCATTCCGTCATTGAAGAGGAGGGGGGGAGTTCCTAAACGTATCCCTTCTATGAAATTCTTCCCAAGTGGATTTAGCTTTGTCCCCAGGGTCAGGAGAAGGGCCTGGAGGAGGGTCAGGGAGCGGGACATCCATTTCCATTCTATCACCCCACGCTGGTCCCCTAGAGCTAGGGCCTTCATCACCCGAAGAGGAGGGAGGTAAAGAAGGAACTTTAGCCAGCAGAGTAGTATCCAATGCAGGATGCTGAACATCCTCAGCACACAAATCCAAATCAAGGCTACCAGGCAAAGGTGGAGGCATATCTATCAAGTGGGACTGTTGCCCTCCACAACCAGGTATCGGGCTATGGGTAGGGTCAGGTATCCAATGCCCTGAAACGCCTGGTTTCCAACCTGCACTTCGCAGGGAGGCCTCCAAAGAGACAGGTAGTGGGCTAGAACAAGGCAACAGAGCGGGACGAGGCAAAACAGGCAAGACGGTCTGCGCATTAGGTGAAACACCTGGTCTAGGATGCATAGTACTCACAAGTTCACCAGGCAAAGTCGCCGCCAAGTTCAAAGGCAAAGAAGACGCTGCTCGATTTGCAGGAACCGAAAACTCCAACTGAGCATGGTGCAACACTGGTAGGACTGGTGCAACAGAAGATTGTTGCCGACTCTGCACCTCCAAGGAGCCCGAAGGTACCGCATCCGTAATAAAAGCAGGAAGAGCCTCCACATCTCCAAGTTCTGGAGACAGAGACCATGTCCCAGGAAAGGCTGACTCAAGAGGGCTAACGGCATCAACAACAGCGAGCACCTGGTCCCGATGTGTAGCAAGGAGGGACTTCAACCAAAGTTCATCCGCAGGCAAAAAATCTGACGATGCAGAGGCAGACTGAGCAGGTAAAGATTCATCTGGTACGGCAAGATCCACAAGCATATCAACAAAACGGTCAGACTTCCTCAGTACTTCAGGCTCCAAGGCTGGACCTGCAGGAGCGGAGCTCTGCTCTCCTGCAGGTACACCAGCAGAATGACTGGGTCCCACGAACGAATCCATGGTCCAACAGCGCCTCTGACAGAGTAGGGGAATTTCCCGTGTCCTGGCCAATTTCTCATTCCTGAGGAATACCACCAACAGCTTAATCTGGTTCAAGGTCAGTTGGCATTCATCTGTATCCCCCTCCCCCCGGGTCGTGCCTGAAAATAGGCAGGATTTGTCTAGTGCACTTACCCGGTCAACAAAAACTAACTAAATAAAATAAATAATTGTACTTATACCTTTTGGCACTTTTAACACTTGGTACTTCATTTCAGTCCTACCCTCTAGCCTTTCCCCTCCTCCCCTCACCCATGCTTCTTCCCTGCTCGAGCATCTTTAAGCTCTTCCCCTGCTCCTCCTCACCTTCCCTCTTCCACCCCCCACCCATTCTTTTATCTCATGCCACTTTTTTTGCAAATTCTTCCCTCTACATTTCTCTCTTTTGCCTCTCTCCAACCCATATTACTCTCTCTCTCCCCCCTCTCTCTCTCTGGTTTTCGACAAGGCCCAGTAGGGTAGCAAATTTCCAAAGGGCCTGGGCGCAAGGTGATGTTACAGGGCCCCTCACCAGTTTTGAATAAACATCAAAATTATGATTTGGGCCCCTCAAACATCATGGGCCCGGGTGCCACTGCACCCCCTGTACCCTTGTAGCTATGCCCCTGACGAGGCCTGCTAGGCTGCCCCCCCTTCCCTGGCTAAACACCACCTTTTCTCCCTCTACTATTAATTTGCTTTCCTCCCCCTCACTTCGCCAGCACTCTCCCTTCTCTCTGCAATCACCCCATTTCCCTCCATACACTTCCCTGCCCCTCAGTTCTCTATCCCCTCCATTTGCAACTCCACTCCACCTCCTGTGCAACTCCTCTCCTTCTCCCTCTTGTTTCTCCCACCCCCCACCTTACACCCCATTACTTTCTGTCCTAGATTTTGACAAGGCCTCCCAGTCTGCCCTCTCTTCTAGCCCACTGTACTGTATATTGAGTAATATTCAGTGCTATTTTGATTGCTTTCGATGTATTCATTTTTTTAAAGCATATTCTTGATGTCTATTTTTTTATCCATTGTTTACCTTGTTTTGCATTTGTACTACTGACATGGAACCTTTGTAAATGAGTTGTATTGCTCAAAGGTGCTGTAATCCAAGGCTCAATCAATCAATAAATAAAATAAATAAATAAATACCCAAAAAGGCTGTGTGACAGCCAAGCTCTCCAGTCACTTTTAATTCTTGACATTAATAAAATTCTGGTTCACATGCGGCAGTATTCAGTAGAAAAAGAACAACAATGTTTCAAGTTTCAATCTATTTGTGAAATGTTGTTGTTCTTGCAAAATCCTCTGCCACAGCTTTATGAATACCATGACTTTACCTTTCCTGTGGTGCTTATTTACATACAGGACAAGGTCTGTCCACTCATTAGGGGCTTCAGCAGTCTCACAGCCATTCTGTTCCATCATTGTGTGATAATGACTAATACGGATATCAGTATCATCAGTACCACATTTTTCTAGTTCTGATTTGGTGATAGACCAGTTTTATGGATTAAGAACTGAACAAGCCAGGGTACTACATTAAGTTTGAAAATATGCCTTCTGTTTTTTTCTAATATTGCATTGATCAAGTTTTCATTGTATTAAAAAGTGTTACTGTATTGAAATGAGAATCTTCATCAAGCTCTTCTGGCTCCCATATCTCAATCAGTGTTGTTGCTGTGATTGTTGTGTAATTTGTTATTTAATTTTTGACTTGGAAAGGCACACTGTACTGTGATAACTTGTTTCCAGGTGCATTCTGGGGGAAGGGTTACACAGACCTGTTTTATTGATGGGATAATGTTGGCCATGAGGAGAAACACCCCTGCTCTCATGTGGGGTACTGTCCGCTTCCTGGAGAGCCCCGGCGTGGAGGAGGTAGGCGTTGCTGCCCAGGTGGAGGAGACTATGTTCCTCCCCACACAGAGTATCCAGAAAGCTTACCCAGCAAATGCTAACCCAGTTTGTGAAGGAGCTGATGTGCCAATGGAATCTAGAGGACCCTCTTTCATTCAGAATATAGTAGAAATCTCCGTACCTAGACCAGTACACAATGTCCTCAGACCAAACCATGGCCAAGGAAGAACCAAAAATGACAAAGAAATTACATGAGAAGTGTTAGTACCTGCTGACTGTGATAGTTGAAGAGGAAGTCCACCACGAGGCGGCAAGGATGAGACTATGGTCTTTTGACAGCTGCTCCCCTACAGTGTCAATGTGGCAAGCTGGTGCAGTATTCACAGACAATGCTCTGTTAGTGGGCGCCAGCTGGTGTTCTGGCAGTAATCAGCTGAGTGAGGCTTCATCGAGAACGTTGACTTGTGCCGCACCCCAGACCACACAGAGTACATCACTTAGGGAACAGACTGGTTCTGCTCCTAGGAGGGACTCCAGTACTATGTCCTGTAACCAACAGTCATGGTCTGTAGAGAGATTCATTCCTGACAGCTGGCTGGGAACATCATGGTCCAGAAGGGCGGTAGGTGTCAGGATCCCTAAGGCTGGAGACTTTCCAGTGAAAACTCCCAAGCAGGTGAGTACAACTCCTTTTTCTTCTAATTTAGAGGTGCACATGTCTCAGACACCTGCTAATTTGACTATGCCTTCTGACTTAGAACTAGTCCAATTGTCTCTGCCTTTGACACTCCAGTTGCTACTGTAGCCCCCACACACTTGAACTTATTACAGAAGAGGATGTTAATCCAGAAGTGGGCTCCAGTGACTCTGTGGTTACCCCTGCTGCTGCACCTATAGATTCCTTGCCTACTGAGCCGGTCACTGTTAGCCCATCTGCTTAACCACAACCTTCTACCAGTGCAGCTTCAGCCCCTGGGCGTCCTGTAATTAGGCCTGAGAAACCTGGGCTTTGTCAAACCTGCAACCAATCCCCCTAAGTAAGCCTGCCCACAGGACCTTAACAATCCTATTTTGGAATGGGGGGGATCTTCATCATGGTCATAATGTTCTGGCTTAAGCAGAATTATACAGTGGCATGAAAGAATGTTAGGCTGTGATTGGTCAGACTGCCCTAGAGACAGTGATGTTATCTGACAGTAACATCACTGTACCCAGGACAGGCACACAGATGGCTGTAAAACAGTTTAGAAAAACCTTCCATGCTCAATTGACCCCGAAGCCAAAGTGGCTTCTCATTATCACACCCCCCTCAACAATTTACAACTGACCCTGAATCAAACATGGCTTCACATTACCTCCCCAGCCTCAGCAGTTGACAAACAGATTTCTAAAGAGTGTAATGTCTTACTTTACTTGGTTCATCTCACTTCATTTTAGTGTGTAAAGTAAAAGAAAGTCAAAACAGCAGCTTTCAGTTCCCAGTTCAAACTGCGATCCTGCAAGCGTGAGGACAGTTCAGAACCATACTTTTCAGTAGTCACAGCTGCACTTAAAAATGGCTACTGTTTGTTTAAAAAGTAAATTGAAGCTGAGAAGCTGATTGGCTTCTTAGTCCCCTGCTCACAACGATCCACAATCATAGTGCATGCCCAGTTCAAAACAGCTGTCACTCAGGAGACATGGATATGCTGTTTAACTGACAGAAATGGCCAAAAATACAGCCATTATGCATTTACTGGGGGAGGGAGGGATGGTGGCTGGCCTCTAAAAAGTAAGGATGGGCTTGGGGGGGGAGAAACAGTGGCAAATAGAGGGCTCTGAAAATAGACAGAGCACACACCAGGACACGTGTGGAGACTCAGAGAGCAGAAACACCAACTGTGGGGAAATCAGAAATTGTGGCTTTAAAAAAAAAAAAAAAAAAACATATACTTGCACATAGAAAATTAAGAAAAAATCTGTTTAAAACATTTTTGTTAATCTTTTTCTTTAACAAAGGAGCCATTGTATAATAGCAATAAGGCACTCCAGGGATGTGTGTTACTGTGTAATAATGTCACCTCTCGGGTGTTGAACACACTCTGCCTGCAGCCTTATGCTTCAACCACCCAAGCTGTGATGTTATTACACAATAACACACCTTTGTGTGCCTCATTGCTTAAATGTTCACTGCTGGGAGATCCAGAGGACATTATTTGATACTGAGGATATGGACTGGGGGATGGAAGGTATGGGTCCACCTGAAGCAGGCAGAAACAGGCATTCAGCACCTGCCAAGCAGCCTGTTTTTGGCCTGGACCGGTCCGGCTTTATGCAGGCCAACACATAGCCTGTTATCATTGTGGCTCACAAGATCACCTCAGTTTATCCTGTGACCAGATTAAATGTAGTCTCTGTGACGAGATAGGCCAGTCCAGTTTACACTGTGTGAAAGAGATGAAATGTAATCTGTGCAGTGAGCTTGGTCATTCCTTTCAAAGCTGTCCTTGGACAGCTCACAACCAGCCCAACCACAGTGATCAGCTGGAGCAAAACCTGTATGTTACCCTTCCACAGAAGTCTCACTCAGCATAAAAAGCCACCTCCTACTGGCAGGAGTGGCCAAACTCATCAATCTTCCTCTCTGGTTCCCAGGTAGCAGGCTGCTTCAGTTCCCTTACATCAACAGGCCCCTTCAGTATCAGATATTGTGACTGAAGATTTTTCCCGGAAGTCCTCCTTAGAAGACAATCCTGACCCAAGGCCTTCCGTAGACATACATACATGACCTCCCCATCAAGAGAATTGACACATATGGACACCACACCTCCAGAAGATGAGGTACATATGGAGATTATGCCTCCACCTTTAACTCCTGATGCCAACTAACTGAAAATGGGTACAAGATGGAGACGAGCCAGGAGCCAGTCGAAATCCAAAGTTTTGAAAATGAACCTGGGGCCAGATATTCAAACATTTGCCCGGTGGACAAAGTGATTGTATGCTGCTTGTGCAGAGTTTACGCGTGAGTTCAATATTCAAAGGGGGAAGTTGTGTGCACTAAAAGATAATGTATTCAGTGGGCAAAGGGCGGGGCAGGGTCATGAATACAGGTGCAGTACTGTATTCAACACATTTGCGCCGTGCAACAGGTTTAGCATGGGCCAGTTTACACAGTGTAAATACAACCTATAAAAAGCCCAACTTACTCCAGGCGACCCTAATGTCCAGCAGAACCGCTGCAGCCAACAACTAAGTTGGCAGTTGAGAGAGCACACTTGCTTCCTGGTGCCTAGTGGCACTCCCCCAGCCTCTGATCCCCATCCCTGTAGGTTTCAAGATAGTCCCTAGTGTCTAATGCACCCTCCAATCTCCATCCTCATAGATTTCAAGATAGTCCCTGGTGTCTAGTGGCAGCCCACCATCCGATCCCCATCTCTGTAGGTTTCAAGATAGTCCCTGGTGTCTAGTGGTACCCCCCCAACCTCCAATCCCAGCCCCCTTTAAAAATAAAGCAGTCCCTGGTGTCCAGTGGTACCCACACCCTCCGATCCCCATCTCTGTAAAAAAAAAAATACAACATTCCGTGGTGTCCAGTGGTACCCGATCCCTGTGCATTAAAAATAAAGCTGTCCCTGGTTCGCACTGGTACACCCCTGATCTCCATCCCTGTTAAAAATAAAGCAGTCCCTGGTGTCCGGTGATTCCTTTTATCCTCTGATCCCCTTACCATAGTCCCTGGTATTTAATGGTACCCCTCACCCTCCAATCACTCATTGCAGTTTATTAAAAGAAGTCCCTGGTGTCTAGCAGCCCCTCCTTGCACTGCCCACACTGGGTACACCACCCTGCCAGTCCCACTTACCATAGTCACCGGCACCATAGGGAGCCCATACGGTGACCGGCAGACTCCTCCTCCTTTCATCACCGCCGCCAGTCGCTGTATGCAATGACTGGGAGTGCGTGTGCTGCATACTATAAAGGGAGCAAACGTACTGTCTACAGTACATATGCTTATTCTTTGCAACAGAAGGTAGTTTCCTTTCTAGAATTATATAACATGGTTTCCAATGCCTGCAGATTGGTTTGCAAAAAGGATTGGGGGATTTTCCAAGAACTTCAGTTGAGTAATCTGTGGTTGCACATTCCTGCTAATATCTGGCAGGATTAAATGAGCTCTGACTAACTGCTCCAATCTGTTTCAGTGGTGACAATTTGCTAGGCTACATTATGAAGTTTCCGCATATCTGTTTATTCTTTTTTTCCTTTTTTCGCTTCATTGTGTGATTTGCTATTTTCCCTTATGATATAAAGAATTTGTTTTGCACTAGAGAGGAAGGGGTGGAATGGGTTGGTTGATTGCTTATTTTATTTTTTTCTGGTTGTAACATTTTGTTAATGCACATTACTGATGTTTTGATGTTGGCTGTATTGACCTTGTTTGTATATTATTTATCCTGATAAAAAATTCCCATACTCTTCAGAGGGGGCCGCTGTGTGGCTGTCTTATTGGAAGGCAAAATGGCCACCCCTGAAGGTGGAGGAAGAGGAGGTGGACATGCAGTCTCTAATCATGACATCAACTTAGGCCCTGAGGAGATGGAAATAAATGGTATCTTTTTCAGCATTCCTAGTTCAAAAGACCAATTTGTAGCATTAAGTAATACTCAGAAAATAAAAACAATCTCAATGAGAAGATACCTGTGGAACCTGTGGTGAGCACTCCTGAGAGGCAGATGAAAGCTGGAGAAATCCAGCCAGCAGATTCAGCTTTAGAGAGTTGGTCTGAAGAGACGCTGCTCCAGGGCATAGCTTAGCAGCCTTGAAGATGGCAGCTTGATTCACTCCACTCCCTATACCCGCCACAGTGATCTGTCAAAATCTACAACATACTGCTGGACTTACCTGCCATTTAGGAGCCTGTCAGTTCATCAACACCTCCTGTGCCAGTTGCTTGAATTTCCGGCTCTTCAGTTGAAAGATTGGAGAGATTTTGTAGTTTCTTTTCTTCCCATGATGTGGTGTCAAGCAGCCTTTCATTCCATCAAGTCATGGTGTACCTCTGCATGGTGGCTCCTCCTCAGCCAGTGGAAGACTTACAAGAAATATGATCAATGTTCAATTGGTATTTGCACAATTGCTACAGGATGGAAATAGGTGACTTAAGGAACCCTAACCAAAACGTTAATCAAGACATTGTCTTCCTGTCTCAGTGGGAGTCTCACACAGAGCAACAGCTACATGTACAGGAGACTGCCACAGATCATTTCTCTTCTCATCTCCGCAAGCAAGACAGAACCATCCGACAGCTTTGGGATTACATAGAAGACCTCGAAAACTGAGGTCCAAGAAAAAACTTACATTTGGTTGGCTTTGTTGAGATGGCAGAGGGTAGAGACATCACAGCATTCATTCAGCAAGTGCTGCTGTCTATCCTGAAGCCCCCCCAAGCTAGGACAGAAGCCGAAGCCATTCTTGTAAAATTTTTGCAATTTCCAGTTAAGGACAGAATTATGCAGCTAGCTCCAGAATAGGGGCTGCTAACCTGGCAAGGGCACCACATCCAGATATGCCCAGACATTTCTCTGGCCCTCACAGAATGACGGAGAGAGTATACTAGGCCTGGCATGCACTCATGGAGATCCAGATTCCGTACAGCCTGTGGTCTCCAGTTATGCTATGGATTACCAGAAATGTGGTCACTCACTCCTTCACAACCCTGGAAGTGGCAGAAGACTTCATCCACTACATCTCACTGAGCATGAAGCTATTGGACCCCTATAGGCCAGAGGAGGCCTACTCCATGGATGCTACATCGGATCCCGATGATAACAAGCAGAGAAAAGGTGCTGGGCCCCGATCCCTCTGCCAGAAGAACTCAAGGAAGATCCCTGGAATCCAACCTTTTGTTGGAAAGGTAGAGGCTCTTTACAAAAAGTGAAGGGGAAACACTCAGACCATAAATCCTCTACCATGGGACACTGTCATCACAGTCACAGCCATAGTAAATAGCACAAGGCTGCCTCCAAATTGTCAAGTGCTGAGCCGACCAGTAGCCATTATGCTCCATTAAGAAAACTGGCCTTGCCTGCTGCATCTGACTGCAAACCACAGGGCAAGGACAATCCGTCAAGAAAGGATACTTCAGCCCCTTGGCCACCCCTGTACCAACCACCACAACAACCCTCACAACCGTTGGGCCCAGAACTTACCCCTCTTCCACTGAGTACTCCTCCAAGCTGCTCCAGACTTATGCAGCAGCCATGACTGCTGCCCTTCCATCAGCCTCTGCTGCTTGCTCTGGGAATGGCTGAGACTAACGCTCCCAAAATGTTGGATTTTATACTGGGATTGGTCTGTGGCTGTTCTCCACCACCCCCAACCCGTTGCCCTCAAACAATCTCAGTTCCATCTCAATTAAGATCTACTCCTCCCTTCCTCACTCTCAAAGGAGTTAACCCATATTACTGTGGTGCACTGTGTTTAGTATATGTTTAACTGATAGGACACTTGGTCATTTCCTTTTTAATGTGATGTTATGGACCCAGCCTTGCCAACAATGCCCTCTAAAGAGGAGTATTGTGTTCCAGATGGCCCAGTGTTATACCTGTTTTTAGTTTTATCCTTTCTTTCTTCTCCTTTACATTATATGCTGGGCTTCCACTTTTACATGGCTTCCCCGTAACCCTCATGTTGACTTGTGGCTGACTGTAGTACGTATATAGCAGGGCTTGAATTGGTGGGGGTCTGCTCTGTATTTGAGGCTATGACTTGTCTTTGGCCTAATCACTCAGGCTAGAGGCAGTTTGACCTGTCAGGGGCAATTGCAACTAAGTCTACTATAGTATGGTGCCAGGGGAGAGGTTTCTTCTCTCACTAACATTTACCTGCACATTATTGTTGGCTTTTTCTTCCTTTTGGTAACGCCGATGGTGGGGTAGAAATCAAGTATCAAGGTCCTCTTGGGGAAATTATATATAAAGTGGCTTTTCGCGAGTGGTACACCTTGCATATGCTGAGGAAACTCCTGCACAGCTGCATTACTAGTCTCTCCCTTTTGAGAGTGTGAATGGGCCAAACATGGAGAAATCATTCTTGCAGGTGCCTAGATAAGGCCCTCTATAGCAACAAACATTATGGCCCTAGTTCATTACTCTGGCATTCCCTGTCCCAGGGGAGTAAGCTGCAAGCACTACAATACTGTTTCATGGGGCCACTGGGGAGGCTCGGTGACTGATGCCCAACTACCCCACCTCGCACCAGGTTGCTGCGCCCCTTTCTTATCATTCATTTTTCACCTGCTGTGTGGAGAAATGCTAGTTTCTGAAACAGGACAGGGACAGTGATGACTACAAAGTGCAGCCTGTACTTAGCCGTCTCCCGCTCCTCATCTGCCGCAGTGATTTTCAGGCATTTTGCCAGTCTTTCAGCAGTCGAACAACATAGACTCTGGCAGAGGTAAGGGGAATGGGTGGCTAACTAGTGCATGTATGGCAGAAACTTGCGACAGAGCCCTAACAACCCCCTTCCCTACCTTTACCATGCCAAGCCTAAGTAATGGGGGCTGCATACTCTAGCCTGCACTTCACAGATGACTGCCCCCCGGGCTACTATCTGCAACCCATTTAGCCCTGGCAAGAGGCTTGGAAGAGGAGACACCCCTCAGTATCTTAAGTGCATCTGTTACTTTAGAGGCATATGACTCATCTGTGTTTTTGATATCTGATGATTAAGCTGTTACATTCTTAGACCAGGTTATCAACATGTTGTAACACAGAGCCCCTATTTTGGCTCCAAATAGCTATACAGAATGTGCACTTGTGCAGTTTTTTATTCTTCTTTTTTTTGGAGGGGATCCCACGTGCCAGATCAGTACCCCTGCTGGTGTCCTAGGTGCTCACCGCAGATGTGGGATATGGACCTCTTGTGGGACTTTTCTCTTATGAATCCTGTATAAACATTAAGTATTCAATATATGAATTGGAGTTAATGTTGGTTCCTATTGGAGCTTGTTGTGTTGTAATTACTCTATTATATTATGGCTATAAAAAATGGCTTTAATTCAGTTATTAATTCATGGACATTTACTTGCAGTTAAGTTTTGAACATTGCTCCTTCAGAGGAGCTGGGTTTTTCGGACATTACTTTCCACAGCACCTTATTAGGATTCTCCTATTCTTTGTATTAGTTACAGTTTTATGTTGTGTTAATCTAATGTTTTATTAATACTTCATGCTAGTGGGTATGGGAGGGACTGGGTAGTAGAGAGGGGTGAGTGTTGTTCTCAGAGGCATCTAGGGAGGTGACCAGGTCAGTCAGGGCAGCCAAGGCAGCAAAAGAGCTGAGGTTGGCTCAGGGGATCAGAGAGAGGGAAAAGAGATTCTTTAAATACATAAGGGAGAAGAGGAGTTGTGGGGATGATGCTGTTAGAATCAAGAGAGAGAGAAAGAGAGAGAGAGGATGGACGGAACAAGGGGAAGATCAGGCAGAGGCACTCAGTGAGTATTTCTGCTCAATGTTCACAAAAGAAAGGGATGGCCTAATACTGCAGGGGAAAGGGGGCAATGGTGAAGGGGGCAGAGATAACAGACAAGGTCATCGAAGAGGATAGAGTTCTGAAGGGCCTTAAAGCCTTGTGAGTGGACAAGGCACCAGAACTGGGTGGTGTACACCCAAGGGTCCTGAAGGAACTGGCAGAGTTTTTGGCAGGCCCTCTGACGGACCTGTTCAACACCTCCTTGGAGAAGGTGAATGTACCCAGGGACTGGAAGATGGCTCACATGGTGCCCCTTCACAAGAGTGGACCCAACGACCAACCAGGTAGCTACAGACCAGTGAGCTTGACTTCCATAGTGGGAAAGTTGATGGAGACCATTCTGAAGGAGAGGTTGATGACCTTTCTAGATAGCAATGGCTTGCAGGATGAGACAGCATGGGTTTGCCATGGGAAGATCTTGCCAAACTAACCTGATCGACTTCTTTGACTGGGTCAGTAGGGCGGTTGACAAAGGCCATGCTGTGGATGTCCTGCATCTGGACTTCAGCAAGGCTTTCGACTGTGTGCCACACAGGAGGTTAATGAGCAAGCTGAGGGACATGGGGCGGGGGGAAAAACTGGTGGGGTGGGTTGAGCTGGCTGCAGGGCAGACAACAGAGGGTAGTTGTAAGGGGGGAGACATCCAAGCCATGGCCAGTAATGAGTGGAGTACCGCAGGGTTCAGTGCTGGGCCTTGTTTTGTTCAATGTCTTCATTGGAGACATTGCAGAGGGGGTCAAGAGTAAGATCTACTTGTTTGCGGATGACACTAAGATTTGTGCAAAAGTGGACAATGAGGAAGAGAGGCAGGCACTCAGAGAGGATCTAGCTAAACTCGAACACTGGTCTAGGGAGTGGCAGTTGGGGTTTAATGCTAAGAAGTGCAAGGTCATGCCACCTTGGAACCAGAAATCCCAGGAACAGCTACTGGCTGGGGGGAGTGCAGGTAATGGTTTCAGAGGAGGAGGAAAGGGACCTGGGAGTAACAGTTGCAGGAAACATGAAGGTATCAGCACAGTGTAGGAGGGTGGGTGCAAGGGCAAATAGGATGCTGGGGTGCATTGCCAGAGGGATCACCTCTCGAAAGGGGAGGTCATCCTGCCATTGTATAGATCACTGGTGAGGCCACATTTGGAGTACTGTGTACAGTACTGGTGCCCATACCTCAAAAAGGATGTGAGATTACTGGAGGGGGTGCACCATAGGACTACAAAAATGATCATTGGACTAGGGGAGTTGTCATACGAGGAAAGGTTGAAGGAGCTCAACATAAACTCACTGGAAGATGGAAGGGTAAGAGGGGACATGATAGAGACCTTTAAGTACTTGAAAGGCATAAACAAAGTCAGGGAAGGAGGATTGTTCCTCTTAAAGGGGGGAAAGGTCACTAGGAGCATAGTCTGAAGTTGGAAGGGGGAAGATTTAGATGGGAGATGAGGCACTGCTTCGCAGAGAGAGTGGTGGCGGGCTAGAACGCACTGACGGAGGAGTTAATTGCTCAAAGGACAGTGGATAGCTTTAAGCAGGTTTGGGATAGTCAAGGGCAGGGTTAGTACGAACAAAAACACAAAGGGAGGAAGAACCAGGAAAGAGGAGGAAGGGAGGGGTTTGGGTGGGGGTGGGGCAGCTATAGAGATATGAAACTAAGAGCTGCATAATCGGGCAGACTTGATAGACCTGTGGGCCTTTTTCTGCCAGCAATTTCATATGATCATATGGTTGTGTTATTTTACTTTATTTTATTATGGCTATTGTTGACCTCCACCAGTCCCCTTCGGGCGGTTCTATGCAATGCCAGATTGATTAGGAACAAGACCGAAGTTATTCTGTACTAGATTTCCTTGGTCAGTCTGGCTTGCATTACAAAAACCTGGTTGGGGGATGACGCGGGTCCAGTTTTAGTGGCGTCTGTCACAGCCGGATTCTCCCTAGTACACTGGCGAGTTGTGCATTTTCAGAGGCACTCCTATTGTCTGGAGCAAGTTTAGGCTGGTGGGGTTAATAGAGGTATGCAAGATGATTTCAGAGCTGTGGCCCACATACTGTGAACTGGACCCGGGTCCAACCCGTCTCTTAGTGGGATGTGTTGAGTCTGTTGGTCCAGTGTTCGCTGAGATTGTCCAGTGCTCGCTTTTCCAGGGACTTTTCCCAGTGCCCTGAAAGAGGCAGAAACCATCTCTCAACCCTTACATCTTGGTGAATTATAGGCCAATCTCTAACCTGCCATTACTGGGTAAGGTTATCGAGAAAGTAGTGGCTCTGCAGCTGGAGGCACACCTTTTTCGACCTATGACATCTATGAGCTATTTGCGTCCAGGTTTAGGTCCAGGCATGACACTGAAACGACATTAATCAGGGTGCAAAATGATCTCCTCAGGTCAAGGGATAGAGAGGAATGACAAATACTCATTCTCCACAATCTCTCCTCAGCATTTGACACAGTGGACCATGCAGTGTTGCTGGATCACCTAAGAGACCTCTGTGCACTCACTGGTACTGTCATCAATTAGTTTTGAGTCCTTTCTCACAGGCAGGATGCAGAAGGTAGTGATGGAGAGTTTCTCCTCCTGCCCAAAGCCCCTGCCATGTGGAATTCCCCAGGGTTCAATCCTGTCACCTATGTTGTTCACAGTGTACATGCTTCCCCTAGGTGAGATCATTAGATGGTACAGCTAGGGTTTTCACTGTTATGCAGATGACACCCAGTTGTATGTGTCATTTGCACCCGGGACAACTGACACCATGGAGGTGCTTAACGTGTCTGGCCAAATCCAGGACTAGATATCCTTCAGCTGGCTGCAACTCAGTCCTGACAAGACAGAGGTGCTAGTGATTGAGCCTGGTCGCTGGCGGGATATGGGTGCTACCAGGATTGGAACAGGGTTATTCCTTGGCCCTTTTCCTTTGGTTGCATCTACTATGGTGAAAAATCTGGGCGTTATCCTTGATAGTGGATTAACACTTGAGGTTCCAGTATTGTCAATCGTCCAGACTGGTGTTTACCACATTAGGAATATCCCCCAGATCAAAGCCTTATTTCTGCCTGATGACCTGCCCTCACTAGTATATGCTTTTCTAACATCTAGACTCGACTACTGCAATGCTCTTTACTTCGGGGTCAGTGGAGGGTTCTCTGTTACCTGCACCTAATGCAGAACACAATGGCCAGGTTGCTTACGGGCCTTCCGAGGTTCTTGTTATGTGACCCTGGTCCTACGTGACCTGCACTGGCTGCCGGTAAGATGGAGAATCAACGACAAGGAGGCTTGCTGACCTATAAGGCCCTATACGAACTGAGCCCTGACCACCCGAGAGCCTCTTGACTCCTGTCCACCCTGTGTACTCACTCCACTCCTCCACCAAAGGCCTTCTGGCGGGTCCCAGGGCTTGGCTGAAGAACTCAAGAGATCGATCATTTGATGTGGCAAACCCGGCCCCGTGGAACTCACTTCCAAGATCTTTGAGGGAGGTACCGTTGGTGGAGGTGTTTAAGCGTGGTCTGAAGGTGCATCTTTTTAGAGAGGCATTTGTGAATTGCCCATGAATCTTAGAAATAGCAGACTGCTGAACTATTGATTTGAAATCAAGGGTTTCATTTGTGTACTGTTGTTCGTTTTTTTGTTGTTGTCATTGTTATGTTTTTGTATTTAATGTGTTTTATCTTTTAAGCTCTTGCCTGCCTGTACAGTGCCCAGAGCCTCTGGGATGTGGTGCTAGATAAATCAAATTCTCTCACTATACACTGTACTTGGCATTGCTGATTGAGCTTATAGTATTAAGAGGTTCCCTACAGGACTGGCTATGTATAAGGGCTGATATTGAATGGTTCCTTGGGGGCTTTCACCCTTACAGTACTTTAGCCTTTCTCTCATTTAAATGATGGATTTAATCTGCATGACCTGGGATGTGAGAGGGCTAAATTTTCCAGTTAAGCATAAGCAAGTGCTGAAGCACCTATTGCATCCAAATCTGCATCCTGGCGCCTCAACCCCCTATTGCTCCAAGACCCTAACTTTATTCTCTGAGCCCATCAAGAGATTCATGACTTCCTCACACTTAACTACACAGGTGATGTTTCAGACAGTATACTCTGGGATTCACTAGGAGCCTTCCCGGAAGGTCATATTATAGGGTATGCAGTCCACCAGCGGTGTGCCACTGAACAAAACATCCACCTCTTAGAAACTAAGTTAATAGAACTGTAATGGAAGCTCAAAGCCAACCCTCTGGCAGCCCCCACCAAAATGCTAGAAGTCCAAGCCAAACTGAATACCCATTATGCTAGGAAGGCAGAACTTTTTAGAACCCACTGATTGGGAGGGGGGAGCGTATGAGCAAGATTCTAGCATACAGGTTACGCAAGCTCCAAGCAGAATGTCATATCCTGGTCCTAAAGATTCCCAAGGTATTACTAGGTCCTTTCCCCAAGCTGTTTCCAATATCATGAAAGATTACTATTCCAACCTCTGTGCCTCCAATGTGGCCACTAATCAAGCTTCCATCTGTACATTCCTGGATTCCCTAGACCTGCCTTGCCATTGACCCACTCAATCATGGGTCCTGGAAGGTCCCATTTCTGCTGAGAAAATTACCAAAGCCCTTTTAAACATGAATAAAAACAAATCACTGTGAGGGGATGGCCTCCCTGTTGATTTTTATCAGGCACTACATGAAATGCTTACACCTTTTCTCTTGATGTTCTCTTCCTCACTGTCGCAATATATTTTACTCCCTCCCTTCGAGAGGTGGTTATTACCATCCTTCCTTTTTTTTAAGTAATATTTTTTATTTATCATATGCATACATTACCAATGTATAAAGATGGCCATACAGAAATATAGAATTGATATGTTATGCATAAGACAGAATCTACATTCACGAATACAGCACTCCTGACTCTAGACAACCAGCACTCTACTAAATAGCAATAATCAAATATTAGTGCATCTCAAAATCTTATTTGAACCATAACTCCACATCCTTATTATAAATTTCCAGAAAATGTCATCTTTGTAAAAATAGTTGTTATGGTGTAAAGTACTTAAATATAGAGGCTAATGTATAGGACCCTATCTGTAACAAGTTTGTAAACTCTTCGAGAGGTCATCATGGTGATGATTGGAAGCTCAAGAGCGAAGCTCGAGAGGTTTCATTGCCATGACGACCTCGAGAAGAGTTTTCAGACTTGTTACAGATAGGGTCCTATACATTATCTTTTATAGTGTATGGACCCTTTTCAGCTAATTTTGGTACCAAAAGACACAAAACGTGACGGATCTGACTCTGAACACCAAGCAACTACTGTGATTCATGTAGAATTGAGATTTTTACTCACAAATCATGAAGTTGCCATCTGTCAGGAAATTGGAGGCAGTTGAAAAACATTACATAAGGCATAAGTTCAGCAAAAAGTCCCATTTGAATAAATCTTTATCTGTTAGTCAGCTCCCTACAGAAAACAGAAGCAGACACTGTATTTTTTATAGCTGGGTTCTCACTTTGAATTTACTGCTCAGGTAAATGGCAAATGTTGTTCTGAGGTAAAGCTTGACAAAGCGGCTCACGCTTTTGGAATGCAAGCAAGGTTCTAAGCTGTTATGCTGCAGTAGCTACGTACCTGGTGCAGCATAACAACATTTTAGCTGGTATGGATTTTTATGCTTAACAGCGTTCTACCATACATTATAAAGTTGTATCTATTCCATAATACGGAAAGCCATTGAACCGCTGGAACATTTTTCAGTTTTTTTAAATAATTTGTTTAACTATAATAAGATTGGCTTTGACCAGTTTCCTATCCTTGCCATCATATAAGGTTTCAATATCATGTTTTAGCAGTATGGATGCACCCCTAGATTAACTGAATCCTGAACCCCCATCCTGTGCAGTGGGTTGAAAGACACAGTCCACCATTTTTTCAATAAGCAAGCATTCCCAAAATGTATGAAGAAAATCTGCATTCCTTTGCTGACAGTGCCAACAGCCACAATCTGCATTCAATTTCATTTTATTCAATCTATAAGGAGTAAAATATGCTCATTTCAGGATTTTAAATTGAATTGTGCTGTCTGTAGATAATTTATAATTGTTAACTGCTCTGCAAGTAATTGGCCATTGCTGCATAGTAAAGATGTTATTTTATTCTGAATTCCAGTTTTTAAAGGTATTTTTATACATCTGAACTGTGGCTGAATGTAAATGACTTATAAGCCAGTGATAAACTGCTTTATTTCTGCTGCACATGACAGACTTCATTGCTTTCTCTAAATTCTTTGTATTTGGTACTCTTTCCCATCATTTAAAGCCTTGTTATTACCATCCATCCAGACAAAGGCAAAGATCCTCTATTATTCTGTAGTTACTACCCAAGCTCTCTCATTAATGCTGATGCCAAGATTCTAGCCAAAGTCATGGCCACATGCCTGGAACAAGTCCACTTGATGCTTATACATCTACCCAGGTGGGTTTTATGTGGAAGAGATAGAGGAACTCAGACCAACTCAGAACCCTTACCAATCTACAAACAATAGAGCAGAACATCCTCATCTCTCGGTTACCCTAACCGTAGACTTTGAACAAGTCTTTAATTCTGTGGAGTGGGGATACCTTTTCACGGTCCTGAGGCATCTGGGGGTAGGTCTGGAACTCTTTAACTGTGGTACAAACACTCTACACTGCCCCACCATGCGTATCTTTACTAATAACCTCCTTTCACAATCATTTTCACTCACTAAGGGCACACAGCAGGGTTGCCCGCTATTCCTGCTGTCATTCCTCCTCACTAGTCAGCCCCTTGGGGCAGCTATCCAAGGGCACCCTGACATTGTTGGCATTTTGTGTGGACAGATGGAGATTAAATCACTATCCGATGATGATGACTCATATTGTTGGCTGATACCCCCCCCCCGAACCATCACCCCACTGCATCATCTCCTGAACACTTTTACAAATATGTGAGACCTTAAGGTTAACTACACCAAATTGGAGGTCCTCCGCCTTAACTGCCATTGCCAGGAGTCAATCTTTCAGGACACCAGTTGGTAGTGGGCCTACACCAGTATTAAATATCTAGGGATACATATCACCCCATCTATTGTGGACATACACAAGGCTAACTTCTCTCCGATGCTGGCTGATATATTTGTGCAGAGGTGGACAAAGGGATCAGCTTGCATCTCTCCTAAACTGGAAAAATTGCTGCCGTTAAGATGATGCTGGCTTCTAAGATACTACACCTTGCTCATCTTCCAATCTACATACCAGATAAATGGTTTGCTGCACTACACAAAAGAGGTAGACCTCTCCTCTGGGAAGGTACACCCCCATGACTCTGCAGATTGAAACCAAGGAAGCACTGGTCAGCTGGGAGTTGGGGTCTCCCTGATTTTGTTCACTATCACATGACTTTAATTACAGCCCAAACCCTTAAATGATTTCACACCAATGATAGCAACTCTCCTCAATAGGTAGCAGTAGAAGGGTACATTTGGGTGCCTACTCACCGCTTTTCATCCTCTACATAAAAGCAACCCAGTAAGTACAACACTGCCCTACCAGTAATATTTCCCTTCACTATTGGCACAAAGTTATGAAATTTCTGAATATCACTCGGGTTCCAGTCATTTATGTGCCTGTCTGGCAAAATCCCATGGTCATGATAGCTAGTAAACCTATTATATGCGCCCCTGTGCCCCAGAGACAGGTAGGCATTCATATAGTGTTGGACCTTTTGTCACCGGGCCAGTAATTCCTCTCTTCCTCTGATGAACTTGCCTTAAGATGCAAACTCCCATGTAATGACTTCTGGTGGTTCCTGTAAATCAGCATGGCAGGTACTCCATTATTAAAAAAAAGGTCTCCTGTAGACCTAACTAGGTCCCCAGTGGAGTTCCTCCACTCCTGGCTTGCCCTGTGGAAAGGAAGAGCAGGAGCTATCTATGCAGCCATGAAGGGCAAGGGCCCATCTTCCACTGCCTCATGCAAAGCAAAGTGGAAATCAGAACTCCATATCACCATCTCAGAACAAGACTGGGAAAAATGCTGGTTCTGGACTCGTAGCATGTAGATACATCAAGGCACAGTTAATCCATTTAAAATCTTGCACTACTGACATTGTACCCTGCACACTGTAAAGAGCCTAGGAATAATCCCAGATGATACCTGTTGGAAGTGCTTTTTGCATGCTGGTTCAGTTTCACATATTCTTTAGTCCTGCCCCAATATGGCCTTTTTGGGACCAGATCCCCTCATATTGTAAGCAGATCTTACTGGCCTCTCTGTTATTGGATGAGCCTTTTGTCCTATTGGGCCTAACTCATCTGCAGTTTCCCAAATCTCACCCAACAGTCCACTGGGGAATAGCAGCTACGACTGAAGCTAAACGGCTCCTACTACAGTGCTGGAGGTCAACCAACTTCCCATCATTTGCTGGATGGCTCCAATTACTTAGTTGGCCTCCTTAGAACGTCTCTCCTATGTTGCACAAAATAAAGTACCACAATATGATAAAAATCTAGGGCCCTTTCCTGACTAACAGGACAACCTCCTCTCAGAGTTGCTGTGGCTGTTAATAAATATCTTTGATATTTCATCTTACTTCCTGGTTACCAATGGATTGTATCTTTTGTTAAGCAGTGTTTGCTCTGATACAGTGTGAATTATGGTTTGTGTTATGTGTTGTATGTTGGAAAATGTTTAATAAAGAATTTAACTGAAAGAGGAGAAGCTGCTCCTGGCAAGTATCTGAGAGTCAGTCCCTACTTCTTCAACTTTTAGATAAGGAAGATGCAGCACTTTCAGCTGTAAGTGCTAAAACTGAGGAGCTAGAAATGGAAACAGGTTCAGTTTCCTTAACCCATCTAGCAGCAGTGCAGTGGCAGTTTATCCGCTCCAGTAATGACAGTGGCAAATGAAGGAGAAGATCAAAGAAATCTGGAAGCAGGCTAGGAGCTGGGAGTAGGGAAAGGCTGCCCCAACCCGACTCCCCGTGACTAACATGATATGGTCAGTTGTGCAGACAGTTGAAGCAACAGGATTAATGAAATCTGAAGGAGAGTGGTATGCTGGAATGCCACCTCGAGCTTCAGAGTTGATCAAAATGAGGAAGCAGGTAAACCCTACTTCTGCTCCTGCTACTAGACGCCTGACTCAGGATGGCCCAGTGAAACTAACAAACCGTGGTGATACAGAGTGCATTCAGGTTTCAGAGACACCCACAGTAATGATTCACTGCACCATGGGGGAGAGAGACTCAGATGGGCATACCCTGGGAACTAGCCCAAGTGAAATTCCAGTCCCCAAACTAAACCTTAATAAGGAAAATATTCAGCAGCTGGACATTAGTAAAAGTATAGCTGACAGTGAATCCGGACCTGCATAATTTCACATGGAAACGCCTGTGCTTCAACAAGCAACTACAAATAATTCAGCACACAGCAGGGCCGTGCTTCAGTCCCCACAGACCTAGAGTCATTCTGCTGTAAAGAGTATTGAATGTGAAATAAACCACTGAGGGATGAACTGTCTAAACAACCGCAGAGAAACGACTGCCCCATCTGCTGACTTATCTGCTGTATCCTGCCAAGCATGCTCTCAGTGGGACCCTGTCGACTGTGTGTGGGGAATTATAACTGGTACATAGAGAGATGTCCAGTATGCTGTGACATACAAAACCGAACTGTTGCCTAACTTGTATGCTGTCATGAACTGTGTTTACACGAACAACTACCTCCTGCTCTACTCGGTAGCGGGAGCCCCCTTCCCGGTGAGTGAAACAGCTGCGGGATTGTGGGGAGGAGTAAATGGGAGAGCATCTTTACAGAGGAGGGGCGTTAGAGGTTTAAATTCTAGCGCTGCACACAGCAGCCGAAGACGCCAGCATATTCCATCTGCTGACTTATCTGCTCTATCCTGATAAGCACGTTCTCAGTGGGACCCTGTTGACTGTTTGTGGGGAATTATAACTGCTGCATAGAGAGAGATGTCCAGCGTGCTGTGACATACAAAACCAAACTGTTGCTTAACTTGTATGCTGTCACGAACTATGTTTGCATGAACAACTACCTCCTGCTCCACTCTGTAGCAGGAACCCCCTTCCCAGTGACTGAAACAGCTGTGGAATTGTGGGGAGGAGCAAATGAGAGAGCATCATTACAGAGGAAGGGCGTTAGGGGTTTAAATTCTCGTGCTGCACACAGCGCAAGTGTGAGTGGCACCATAGAGAAAAAAGAAAAATAGGGTGTTAAAGTATAGTTCTTTTAACTTCAAGTTTAGTAAATAGCATGGTTTAAAGTTTATATAGATAGGAAAGTTAAGAAGTGTTATTTGTGCATATATAGGTAGCAGTGAAGCATTGTACTATATATAACATTTTATGAATAGTTTTAATAAATTCTTGGTATAGGTAGCTTGCCATTATTATTGTAATTTGTTAGCAAAGGGTGATATAACTATATATAAATAGTGAATTCATTTCTTAAACTAGTAAGTGATTATTTTTGTTTTTAAAATGTTAAGGTTTGTGATACAGACTGGTTTGTTGTTACTGCTAATTAATCAGTTTACAAATGAGACAGGTTGCCAAAATGCAAACACTTTGCAAAGCAGATTTAATGTATTTTTATCTGTTTCCCCACCTGTCCCTTGAGCTCCTATGAGAACCAGGAGGAACCAATTTTCAAACAATTGGAGGTTATTAAAGCAGGGCAGGTGCTTCTTTTTAGATAATCATAGTGGGTTTAGGTGGGAACAAAGTAACCAGCCTGAGTTGGTAACACTTCAATTGTTTTTGATATTGGCAGGTGATATAGAAGTTAATCCGGGGTCACTTGTTAGAAGTGAACCAGCATTAAAAGTTGTACATATAAATGTTAGAAGTCTTGTAAAAACGATTCAGGAATTCCAGCTTTGGTCTCGAGAATTCAAACCTGACATAGTTGGAATCTCTGAGACATGGCTAACAGTACAGGTTACAAATGAAGAGATTTCAATGGATGGGTTTGAAATATTTAGACATGATCGGGTGAAAAGGGTTGGGGGATTCTTTTGTATATTAGTAATAAGTTGGGTTTATTTGAAATAGTATTCTCAGGTACTATGGAAGGCATTGAATGTCTGTTTGTTGAGTTAAAGAAATTAAAATTATTCATAGGTGTTGTCTATTCTCCCCCCAAAATTAAGGTTAGTAGTTTTGAACAATTAGCACAAAAAATAACTCTGTTAGCAGTAGCAAATATATAATGCTAACAGGGGACTTTAATGCTGCATGGGGTAAGCCAAGAGGCAAAAAACTAGAGGCTATCTTTGATATATTGGCTGTTAATCAGCCAGTAGATCAAGCTGCAATGGAAAATGGGGCCTAGTACTCAGGGAAACATATTGGACTTGATGTTTTTCTCTAAAAATCTCCATATAGAAAGTTGTTTAGTTTTTTCCCCTAATCTGGGAGATCATAACTCTGTTGTGTGTATGATCTCTGATACATATAATAGTAAAGTGGAGGCGAAACTAAATTCTAGGAGAGACTACTCCAACTATCATCCTATGGACTTTAGGAGGTATTTAGGATTGGTAGAGTGGCACCGATTGCAAGTAATACCTGATATTAATGCAGGAACTGAGGAATTTTCTGACACCTTTTTATAAATTTGTAATCGACATGCACCTTTCAAGACTACTAAATTACCTAAAAAGCACCTGTCCTGGGTAAATGAATTTTTGCGAAAACAGCTCCAGATTAGGGATCGAGTTTGGAGAAGAGACCAAAAGACTAAAAATGGTGTTGATTGGGATAATTACAAGAAATATAGAAACAAATGTAAAAAGTTAATCAAACAGGCCAAGAAAAATTTCTACAAAAATAAGGTTGAGAATGCTATACATCCTAAACAATATTGGGATATTATAAAAGATCTTGAAAATCCCATAAAATCAAGGCCAGATATTAAAATGACTAATGGCAAGGGGGAACTTATGGACCCCAAAGCAGTAGCTCAGTTCCTAAACAACTACTTTACAACTTTGCCAGTTATAAAAATACCTGACATTAAAATGAACCAGTTAGATGAAAATGGAGCAGGAGGAAACAAATGCGATTCCCCCCATTCTATTTTAGGCTCCTAAAAGAAAGGGAGATAAAGAACTAAATAAATAAATTAAACCCCAAAAAATGTTGTGGTCTTGATATGATTGAAATAACATTTTTGAAAGTAGCAGTAGATATTATTTCACAACTACTAACTAAGTTGTTTAATCAAAGCTTAATAGAAAATACATTCCCAGATTTATGGAAAATTGCAAAAATTGTAGCCATTTTTAAAGGAGGTAAATTGGAGGATCCGTCTAATTACCGGCCTATTGCTCTCCTTTCCGTTCTCTCCAAATTAATGGAAAGGGCGGTATATAATAAAGGAATAATGCCTGACAGGGTGGGAGTTATGCTGGGATAACATCCCACCTCGGGTGGTTGGGCCCGAGGCCACCGGCCGAGGGCGTCCAACACCCGAGAAGGGATGTTATTCCAGCATAACTCCCACCCTGGAGGGCATTATTCCTATTATACAATGGCTTGTTGTTTTATAATAAAAAAATAATTTTAAAGAATGTTTTTGTTAGTGTGTAAACATATTTTTGTTTCTTAAGAGAAAGAGGAGATGATCATGGAGGGGATGGGGATCGAAATCATCCAAACAATCAGCAGGGATGTTATGCCAGGATAACATCCCTGCTGTGATAGCCAACTGACCAATCAGAAACCAGGATTCTTTCTTGCCATTGTATAATCAACTTTATGAGTACCTTGAGAAGTACTCAAAGCTGTCTAGGTTCCAACATGGCTTTAGGGCAGGGTATTTGACGGGCGCTGCGCTTGTGCACTTTGTAGACATGGTGGCGAAAGCCTTGGTTGCAGGGGAGTCCGCGGGCATGGTGTTCATCGACCTGTCCAAGGCCTTTGATTTGGTGAATCACTATATACTTTTTGAGAGAATGGAAAGGATAGGAATAACCCCAAGAACCTTAAAATGGTTTAAGTCATATTTGCAGGATCATAAACAATTGGTATCAGTTGCTAGTCATTTATCTGATTTGGGTCACCTGACAAGAGGCATACCCCAAGGATCAATACTGGGACTGCTACTGTTCCTAATTTATGTTAATAATTTACCTGAGTATATTGTAAGTTCACAGATAAGACTTTATGCTGATGATGCTGTTTTGTTAGCTACAGCAAATAATCAAGAACAGATACTGAGAAAACTTCAGCGCGATTTTAACATCTTACAGGATTGGTTTATTGAATCAAAGTTTGTAATAAGCCAAAAGAAAACTCAGGTTATGTTCTTTCAAATGGGATGGAGGAACAGTAGTGGCCCCAGTCAACAATATAGGGAGATTTTCACAAGAATGATCCAGAGATTACGAGTTACAGATCAGTATAAGTACCTGGAGGTAATAATAGATAATTCCCTAACATTTAGAGAACATACAGATTATGCTAGAAAGAGAGTGAATTCAAGGATAGGCGCCTTGCGGTGCTCTTCAGCTATAGTTTCTTATCAGACGAGGAAAAAAATAGCTGAACAATTAATTTCGATATTAGAATGTGGAAATTTGGTCTATGGCTTTGCTGACCTGAAACATTTAGATAAGGTTAAAAAGGCATACAATTATTTGACAAGGTTTGTTCTCCAATGTCCATTTCGGACACATCATTGTCATATGCTAAAAACCCTAAAATGGGATGGTTTGGATGTATGACTTATAAAACAATATCCTGTATTTATCTTCAAGATACAAAAGGGTTTGATAAGAGGGAATCTCAGTATACATTTAAATTTTGGAGCACAACGTTATGAAATGAGGGAGGTTCTTCATAGGGGCATTAAAATTCCTAAAATTAATAATAGATATGGCAGTATGATATTTCAGTACCATGCTGCAAATATCTGGAATAAAATACCACCATTAAGTAGGAACCTACAAAAGGTTTCTATTTTCAAGTCACATCTGGAAATTGGCATAGAACAAGTATACAATTGTTACTAAGTTATACCTAATTTTCAAGTCGCATCTGGACATTGGTATAGAACTAGTATGCAATTGTTACTAAGTTGCATGTAAGTAAATTTGTCGTCTATCATGCTGTAAATATCTAAAATAAAATGCCATCACCAATGTAGGAAATTATAAAAGGTTACTATACACCGCAACTGTTCCTAATTTATGTTAATAATTTACCTGAGTATATTGTAAGTTCACAGATAAGACTTTATGCTGACAATGCTGTTTTGTTAGCTACAGCAAATAATCAAGAACAGATATTGAGAACACTTCAGCACAATTTTAACATCTTACAGGATAGGTTTATTGAATCAAAGTTTGTAATAAGTCAAAAGAAAACTCAGGTTATGTTCTTTCAAATGGGACGGAGGAACAGTAGCGGCCCCAGTCAACAATATAGGGAGATTTTCACAAGAACGGACCAGATATTAAGAGTTACAGATCAGTATAAATACCTGGAGGTGTACTTCAAGACCTACCTGGTTACTAATATAAACTATGTAAGTAACTGTTATTAAACTTTTCACTTAAAAATCTGACATTTATACTGGAATTCTGATACTGGAATTCTGAGTGTGTTATAAATTGTTTAACATGTGCATGTTTAGTATAATGTGTTTTAATAATGTATGTTACTATTAATGGTGAGTAACCTATATGTTATTTGTACTGAAATACTGAGTATGAGTATGTCTACAAATGTATGTGTAAGTCTATAACTTTTGTTGAAATATGATGTTATGAAGAATGTGTGTTTTTAACAGGACAACTTTGTAAACAGGACCATATTGGACCTAAAGTTTCTTATCCTGTATAAAAATAAATGTTTAACAACAAGTGGAGAAAGACCCTGTCACAGGACCTTCAGGATATAGCATACACCTGGATAGGAACAGTACTGTATAAAAAAGTCTACATTTACCTAGAACTGTATTCTTACCCATGCTATCTATGTGGAAATTCCAGGGAAGACCAGATAATCAGAAAACACTCCCAGAAAGCTTCAAAAATCATGAGGGGCGATACCTAAGTTTTCTTATTTCTTTTTCTCGACTGTGGAACCGGCTCAGAGATGACATGCATTGAGATTGTGTTATATTGAAGGGGGGAGGGCATAAGTACCCTCCTGCCTATATTTGTGTGATAAGATCTTTATTGAAGGGTTCAGTGCATTTTCGTGCTCCTGACCATTATATGCTTTGCTTCATGTTTCACAGGAGGAAGTATATGACATAAGCTTCAAAACTGTTAGGTAGATAATTTCTTGGCTCAATATACTGAGCTAAAAGATACAGTACCCCTCTATAGTCATCATTGTTGCCACCCCCCTGATCAAGCTAGCAGTTAAGTTTGTAACCATTTTGTTTCAAAATGAGGTGGTTAATGTCTCCGATATCACTTACTGGCTTAGCCACAAATGTTGACATTCTTGATGTTCTGTCAACTATATTAGATGAAGAAAAGGTATGGAAAGGGGGTGGCATTTTAGGATGAATTGCAGTATGGGGAACAGGCCTTCTACATCTCCCTAATAGATTTTTCTAGGTGAAAACCGAGGGATCAATTTTTATCAGTGCCAACCCTGTGCCTGTTTCAAGTGTGGATCCTTAGCATATCTTAATATTGCTTGCAAGCACCAGAAGTGTGGCCTTTGTCTGTTATATAGAAATCATAATTCTACTTGTTCAAACCCCTTCAAATGCAGTCTCTTCAAAGAGCATGGGCATTCTTTTTGTAATTGCCCCTGGGCCTGACATAATAGGGAGGATATGTATGATCAGGATCACTTGATAGGGAAGGCGCACCAGGTGCAACCACCTAGACAAGCAGAGGATTTTTGAAACCAAACTCCCATACCATCTACAGCAAATCTCCCTCCTGGAGATATCCTGGTCACAGAAACTGTAAGAGTTCACACCACACCTTGTAAAGTGGCAGGAGAAGATGGCCTGTGCAAAAAGGGTGAGGAACCTATACATCCAGAAACCTTGGTACAGGTTCAGGATCCATCCCCTCCAGTAGAGTACACCACTCCTTAGCTACATGTTACTCCACAGTCTGAGATAGCCCAGCAGGAAACCTGAACAGACATGCCCCCCTCTCACTGCCTCCCCTTTAGGAGGAAATTGCTACCCCCCCACCACCACCACCTAGGGAAGTAGAAATAACCACATCCCCTCAGATAAAAAGGGGACAAAGCCAAAAGCCTAGAGCAAAAAAAAACTACTGTACCAGTAGCAAACAGGTTCTCAACTCTGATAAGTAATAAAATATGGGGTGACACAGAGGAGGATTCAGAAATATCATTGATTTCTTCTCGGAGACCTCTCCTCAGATCAGGAGGACTCTAAGATGAGGCTTCCTCATCTAAAAAAAAAAAGTAACAGAACAAGATCTTAGTCACTATGAATTGAAGGTAGCTCCTTGAGATGTTTTACTGGATCCTCCAGTTTTTTCTTTAACTGTATGATCCCCTTTACAGTGGTCTTGCCAAATGCTGATAGCGTAAAATCTCAAAGAAAATGTTTAACCACTTTTGTTATTCTGAAACAGCAGCCCAGTGGTATTCATGTGCTTCAAGGTACTAGACTTAAAACCAGTATTGAAATATCTAGGACACATGCCCTGTGGACCCTGGGCCTCTCCTTTTGGTCACCAGGAGAACATCTGTGTGATGGGGTGAGGATTCTGTTTAATGGCTTTGACTGGCACCTGTCTAAGCTGGTAGAAATACATCTGGGCAGAGCCCTAATGGTTGTCATAACTTAAGATACCCCAAAATTTATAACAGCTCGTTTACGAACCCCCAGACAAAAGCAGCCAGAGTTGAGCTTTTCAAGAAGGTATGCCCTTTCCTTTTTACAGCATGTGTAATGTTAGGGGGTGACGTTAACTGTTCACCCTCCCAGGCTGCTGATTCAAAACAAAACAATTATTGTGATGCAAATTTGTTGGAAGATATGGTCATCACAGCAGGATTAACTGATACTTATTGCATTTTGCCCAGGACAGGAAGCTATACATATACTAGAGGTACCATCACTATGTAGTACTGATTTTATATTTGTCTCAAAATGTTTAGCTGTCGCAGAAGCCAAAACAGAGTTAATTAAAACATTGGACCATATGTTAGTAAGAAGCACTGTATCAACAACAGCCACACCTCCAAAAGGGAAAGAGGTTTGGTGGATGAATACCTCTGTATTGTCAGAAGAAAAAGTTAAAGTAAAATGAGAGAGTTTCTGGCATGTTCGTTTGTCAATTAGGTGTGTATATGACTCTTAGACAGACTGGTGGGATGAATTGAAAACATATTTTAGAACTTGTTTCACATTTTACCTCCCAATGAGTAAATTTAGAATATAAAAAGTATTTGAGTCTCTATGCCCACCTAGATAGGTTAATCGACCTATCAGGCAAGAAGCAGGGAAATTATTCTGAACAAATTCACAAGGCAAACAATGCCACACAAACTTTTCAGTATAACCAGGTTACATCTTTACACTAAGAAATGCAATTTGGGACACAGGGTTCCCAGCAACATAGAATTTGAATTTAATGGCAGATAAGGACCGCTTGGCCCACCTAGTCTGCCCATTTTCCTATCTAATGGATAAGCTGCAGATCCTAGTTAACCAACAGTCTACTTCCTCCTACCCCCCCCACTAGGACTGCCTTATGTCTATCCCGTGCATTCTTGAATTCTCCCACTGTTCTTGACTCCACGACCTCCTCAGGAAGGCTGTTCCATTCATCCACAACCCTCTCCATGAAAAAAATACTTCCTCACATTACCTCTGAGCCGTCCCTGGTCTGCTACTTTGGTCACCCAGTCAAAGAAATCTATTAGATTTGTCTGACATGACCTTCCCACTGTGAATCCATGCTGCCTTGGGTCCTGTGCCCCACTGGCCTCTAGGTACTCCACAATTCTTTCCTTCAGAGTGATTCCATTGTTTCCCTACCACTGAGGTCAAACTAACTGGTCTGTAGTTTCCTGCCTCTGCCTGCTCCCACTTTTGTGAAGAGGAATCACATCTGCCCTCCTCCAGTCCTCAGGTACCACCCCATCCTCCCATGGTTTGTTAAAGAGAGTAGTCAGGGGTGTCACTAGTTCTACCCTTAGTTCTTTTAGAATTCTTGGGTGAATCCCATCAGGCCCCATTGCTTTGCCCACCTTCAATTTTACTAGTTTTTTCAGAACTCTTTCTTCTGTAAATGGACTGGTATCGACCCCCATCTCCAGAGTGTTTCTCTTGTTTGGTTTAGGTTCCTCCCCCTCCTCTTCCTTTGTGAATACTAAGCAGAAATATTCATTCAGTATCCCTGCCTTTTCACTGTCACCCTCTGCCCATACTCCCTCACCTCTATTAAGCCTCAGTGTCCCTCCCTTGCTCTTTCTCCACTCCCTAATGTACATATAAAAGGTTTTATCCCCCTTCTTAACAGAGTTGGCTATCGTTTCTGCAGTTTGGGCCTTTGTTATTCTGACTGCCTTCCCTGCCTCTTTCTTCTTTAACTGATGAAGTTCTCTGTCTTGCTCCTTCTGTGTTTCCTAATATTCCCTGAATGCTATCCTTTTCTCCTTAACCTTCCCTGCCACCTCTTTTGAGAACCATAGCGTTTTTTTCCTTCGTTGTGTTTTGTTGATTTGTTTCACACAAAAGCTTGTTGCCTCTGTGATGGCTGTTTTGATTACTCCCTATTGTTCCTCCACCCCTCCTTCTTGCCTGTTTGCTAGTGCTTTTCTGAGGCACTCTCCCATTTTCCGAAAGTCAGCCCTCCTAAAGTCCAATACTCTTGCTTTTGTATGGCTTGACTCTATGGCTGTGTTTATCGTGAACCACACTGTTTGGTGGTTGCTTGTTTCCAGATGGCTACCCACTTCTAAATCCGAGATTCTTTCTCCGTCCCCATTTGAGAGTACCAGGTCTAAGATTTCTCCCTCCTGAGTAGGTTCCAGTACTAGTTGTCTGAGGCATGCCCCTTGTAGGGCATCAAGAATGACCCTGCTCTTTTATGTGCCTGCAGCAAAGGTGCTGCAGTTAACATCTGGCATATTCAGGTCCCCCATCAACAATATCTCCCCTTTTTCTGCCATTCTAAGGATGCCTTCTATAATTTCCTTGTCCATTCCCTCCCCCCTGAGAGATGGGGGTCTGTATACAACCCCCATGCGGATTGTGGTGCCATTTCCTGTCTCAAGGGTGACCCAGAGTGCCTCATCTGCTCCCTGTTTGCTCTTTAGTTCTGTTGCTTTGATCACTTCCTTTACATGGAGAGCTACTGCTCCTCCTCTTTTACCCTCCCTGTCCCTCCTGTAGATTGTGTATCCTGGTATGTTGCCATCCCAGTCATGGTTCTCTGTGTACCGTGTTTCTGTGACTACCACAATATCCAGGCATCCCTCTTCCATCAAGGCCACTAGTTCAGGGAGCTTGTTATACAGACTACAGGCATTGGTACTCATCACCCTCCAAGTTTTGATGGCCTTACCCCTTTTAGCCCCATCCCTGTCCTTACTACCTTTGCCTTTTTTTGCATTTACCTCTGCCTGCTCCCTAATGACTTCTCTACCTTGGTGTTTACCTCACTAATTACCGTGTTTTTTGGGAGGAGGCTGGGATTTCCCTGCTCCTTTTCAGTGTCTCCCCCCTTGGCTAGTTTAAATGCTTGCCAGTAAAGCATTTAAACCTATCACCTAGGATCCTGGTCCCCCCCCACACCAGTTTTTCAACCATTCATTGAATTTCATTTTGTGGAGTACTCTAGGATCACCCTTGCCATAGACAGGCAGCACCTCTGAGAAGGTTGCTGTATGCGCTATTTGTCCAAGGCCCCTCCCCAACTCTACAAACTCCTCTTGCACTGTTATGCTCCCATTCCTAGCCAGGTCATTTGTCCTTAGGTGGACAATGGCATCCAGCTCCCTCCCTCATGCAGCAGCTCCCACGATCCTGAGGATTCGCTTCCTGTCCCCCCCAAGCTGTGGCGCCAGGCAGGCATCTTACCTCCCTCTCCCCTTCCTCCCCCACTTCTACTCCCCTAATGATTGAGTTCCCCCACCAGGAGTTGTTTTTCCCCTGTGGGGGGCCGTGCCACCCTCCTGTGGGTCTCCTTTGTGGAGGTTCCCAGCATCCTCCTTGGTCTCCACTGCAGGTACCTCCATAGGGGAACCACTATCCACCAGAACAGCATATGAACTGTGGAGAAGTACAGCTGGAGGGATGCACCTCTGTTGCACCACCGTCTCCTTCCCTGGGCCCACCTTGGTCCAGCCGCTCCTCTTTCTTGGCAACCTCTGAGGTAGTGGCAGTGGACCTGGTGATCCTTGGGTGGGGGAGGAGGTTTCACGAATCCTAGCCAGGTCAGCCTGGAGATGGACAACCTCTTCCCTCAGACCAGAGAGGTGGCTGCAAATAGTGCAGCATTGCAGCCTCCAGAATGTCTCCTGGAACACTGCCGCACCACAGCCATTGCACTGCACCACTCCCATCATGTCTTTTGTGTCCCCTCTCCTGTTTCTCTGGCAATCTTTTGATGCTTGGGCATGAAAAGAGAACAGAAAATAGAATTCTTACATCTTCAGTTGATAATAATGGGGTCAGACAGACATGGATTAGTGAGATGTTACATACCACTGAAAATTATGTTTCAGACCTGATTTTCCCATCCTCGGACACTAGATGTAGAGTGTTTTTGAAATACATAGAGACTCCTGCTTTAAAGAATTCTCTGAAGCAGTTGCTGATTAACCCCATCTCCCTTTCACGGGTGGATATGGTCATTAAAGCTCCTCAGGGTAATAAGTATCCAGGTAGTGATGACTTACAAATAGAATTAAATAAAACCTTTGTGCACTTACTAGGCTCGGCTTTGGTGGAGGTGTTCAGTTCAATGTTAATATCAAGAAATCTACCAGAATCAATGTCAACTGCTTTATTGATATTTTTATATAAAAAGATGACAAATCATATTTGGCAAATTAAAGATTAATCTGTCTAGTGAATGTAGATCAGAAGATTTTATCAAAAATGATAGCAAAGCAATATGTGCAAGCTGCAGTGGGACTCATTTCTCCCAGTCAGATCTGTTCACTTCTGAGAGGCTCAATACATGGCAACCTGATATTAATGAGAGAGATTTCTAAAAGAGGGAAGTTAGGGTCTATCACTGTTTATGCCCTCACCTTAGATCAGGAGAAGGCATTTGACAGGTTAGCGCATGAATTTATGAAACATTATGATACCCAGGATGTTTCCATCAAGTAGATTCAATCTCTACACTGTCGAGCTTGTGTAAGGCCTTTAGTTAATACTGTAGTTGAAAGGGGAAGTCTTTGGGAATTTTCTGGCATGTTTAACAGGGATGTCCATTAAGTCCCATATTATATGTATTTGGCATAGACCCTTTGCTCAGCTGCATACAAGGCCAAAATATTATTTTGGGTCTGCAGGTTTTCCCCCCAGTAAAAGTCTCAGCTTATGCAGCCAACATTAGTTTATTCCTCCAAGACATGCCTGCTGGCACAGCACTAAAAGATGTCATGGAAAGCTGTTTATGTGCATCTGGGTCTAGGATAACTACAATAAAAAGTAAATGTATAGGGATTGGAGCCCTACAGGATGCCACAACGATAGTAAACATCAGCATAGCAGGCTCCCACATTGATATTCTGGGTATTAGGTTTGGTGTTGCTTATATTGCAAGATTAAATTGGGAGTCTCACCTAAACACAACCCTAAGTTCAGTCCAGCTTTGGAAAGCCTGAAAATCATCAAAAAAAAAAAAAAGAAGTTTCATAATTAAATCCCTTCTGTTACCATATTTTCTATGCCTAAGTTATGTTTTCCCTCCTTCTATAGCTTTTGAAGCGAAGTTATTTAGTATTTTCTTTCTGTATTTTGGGAGAAGTTATTTAAATTACATAAAATGTGGAATTGCCTATATGCCTGTTAGTAAAGATGGAGTGGGGATGATTAACCCTGTGGCCTTTTTGTTGTAGTATTTGTTTCTGTTTGACTTAGACAGTATTCCGGAAGGAAAATCGATTACAAATGCCCTTGCTATCAGAATGGCTAGAACCTTTGCTTATTAACTGGCAACTGAACAGAATACATTTCCAGGGACAATATGCATTACCCAGCTATCCAGCCCAAGTTATAACCGCCTTGACAAAAGCCACACAATGGCATTTATTACTAGGCACAATAAAAATTGTATCAAGAAAGGGGATCTCTGACGTAATAATGACCAATGATTTTCTAATAGAGCCAGAGTTTCCTTCTTGCCAGCAGAACCAGTAGAGAAGGCTTTGAGACAACTATTAAAAGAATAATCACACACTCCCATATGGGATGTAGTGTGGTTGTGTGCCTATGGCCGCCTAGGACTCAAGGGCCTTTAAGCATAAAAGCCTGGATGAAGAAATTGCCCGACTGTGGCATGGTGCTGGAAACCCAGAAACATCTGTTTAAAGAATGCCCATATTTTAAGAGTTTTTGCAGCCATGGGGCTAGGGCATGGCAATGGGATTTTGCTGAGCACATTCCTTACGAATGTTGAATTTATGATTTTCCCCCACATAGAAAGCTCATTTCCTCCTGGACACAATTAGTGTTTTCTTTGCTGTTCTGAAATATTATATCTGGCAGGCAAGGTATGCATTTTTAATACAACCAAAACAAGTGGCATATGTTAAATGGAATACTTTTGTAAGCATTGTAATAAGTAAGGTATTCCAGAGAGAATGTGCAAACTTTCCTGCATCTCAGATAAATATATTTTTTTTTGCATAGTTTATTAGATTTTCATTATACATCCAAGCATAGCTACTCATATTCCATATACATCAATCCATTAACATTTCCTTCTCCCCCTCCCTCCCCCATCCTGTCACTTTACTCCCACCTTTGATATTTGATTCCTCCCCATAAAGAGAGAAAGAAAGAAAAAAAAAAATAATCCCCCCCTTTCTCATCTCTTGTAACTACCATACATTCTTCTCCTTTACAAACACCTCTAGCACATCGGTCCTATACATCCCACGACTCTAAGAATACATAAATCTCCATTTCGGGCTCATCCTACCCCCCCAAGCATTCCCTACTCCTTTCATCCTTAATACACTACTAAACCTCCAGCCTCTCGGCACCCAAAGCCATCACCTTCAGCCCTCCAATCCTTTTCCCATAATTCCCCTCTCAACCGATGAAAGCGAGAGCATATATGTCCCCCACATTTCCCAAAACTGGTCCTCTCTGTTTTTTGTCATGTAATATAGCTTTTCCATGCCGAGAGCCTGCAGGCACAAGTTCCCCCACTGTTGCAAGGTAGGAGCATCCCCCGAGATCCATGTATTTAAAATACAGTGCCTTGCCATTGCCACCAAAACTCGTGCCACCCATCTTGGTAGGGGTCTCCACTCCTCCTCTGAGTCATCCACTCCGAACAACATAAAACATGGGTTCTTTTCAATCCGCCTCCCCCACATTCTACCCACTTCCGTGGCAACTCCCTCCCAAAATCACTCCAGTTATTGGCACTCCCAAAAGCAATGTATGTAGGTGCCGATTTCTCTCTTACATATCCTACATATGGGTGAAATCTCCAGTTGGTATTTATGTGCCAGATATGGGGGCAATAGATCCTATGCAAGAACTTATAATAAGACTCCTGATATTTATTACATACCAGTAGCCCCTTATGTAGCTGTAGCAACAGTTCCCACCCCTGATCGGGTATCCCCCTTTTCAGATCCCTACACCACAGTGCTCTAGTTATACAGGCATAAGACGGTCTGTATTTCTGCGCCAACCCTGCCGCCCTACCTATAATACCCTTCGCCCCATTCCGGGTACTAAGCACTAACTGTTCCATCTCCTCTAAGGGAGAATCCCCCTCCCGGTTCTTCCCAATGGTCTTGGCATAATCTCTCACCTGAAACACACGAAACATACCTAAACCCATCCCCCCACCTACCTTCAACCTTGACCCTACCCCCTGCCCCTGCCACAAATCCTTAACACACTTCACCCCTTCCTCTTCCCACCGCAAAAATTCAGTATCTTCCATCCCGACTATAAACTCCGGATTCCCTCTCAAGGGAAGCAGCAGCGTCTCTTCCCTTGCGTTTACCCCGACCCACCTTCGGAGCTGATCCCACCCCTCCAGAACCGAAACTACCAAAGGATTCGGATCTAGCTGATTCCTATATGCCTTCTTCCCTCCCTTCCTCAGGAATGCCAAAAGACTTATTCCCCCCCTCCTCCAAATCCAGCCACCCAGCCTCTGATGGCCTATTCACCCAGTCGCCTATCAATCTGTAAAGCATGGCCAGTGCATAATTCCTTAAATCTGGAAAATTTAGGCCCGCCCATCCCCATCTGCCTGGAGTCTACGAAGGCTCACCCTGGGCCTTTTCCCATTCCATAAAAACCCCGAGAAGGCCTTATCCAATCTCTTTACATCCTTCTTATTAAGAACCTCTGGCAACATTTGCATCAAATAGAGAATTCGTGGCAAAGTATTCATTTTTAAAAGATTTATTTGCCCCAGCCACGACAGTGGAAGACTCCTCCACCTTCTCAGCTCCTGCTCCACACTCTGTATCATCATCCCATAATTTAATTTGTAAAGTTGACTCAGATCATGTCCAGTTCAGATCCCTAAGTATGTAAATTCTGTTTTTGCCTTTTTTAGCCCCCAAGCCATATCCCCATACTCCCTTTCAGTACTGCCCCACAGCATAATTTCAGATTTGTGAATATTTATTTTATACCCGGAGAATAATGCAAACTCCTGTATCAGTTTTAACAATGGGGGGACAGATCTGTCCGGATCCCGGACATACAGCAGCATGTCATCTGCATATAGCATAATTTTATGCTCTGCCCCCGATTTTCCAACTACCCCACCTATTTCCACAGAGCTCCTGATAGCTATCGCCAACGGTTTTATTGCTACCGCGAATAACAGAGGTGAGAGGGGGCATCCCTGTCTGGTGCCCCTGTGGAGAGCGAACCTCCCAGTCAGACCTCCATTCACCAGGACACTTGCCATCGGGTCCTCATACAAACTTTCAACCCACCCTATAAATCGTTCCTCTAAGCCAAACCTACGAAGTACACAAAATAGGTACTCCCATTCTATGCGGTCGAAGGCCTTCTCTGCGTCCATTGTGAGCACCGCTATATCTTTGCGACCCCGGGATGCCCTCCATATTACGTTGAGGAGTTTCCTCATATTATGATAAGAGTACCTTCCAGCAACAAAGCCTGTCTGGTCCGGGTGCACCAGCTCCGGCAAAAAACGCTCTAGTCTCCTGGCCAAAATCTTCAATTTAGCAACGAGATTGGTCTATATGCCGAACATTCCTGTTCATCCTTCCCTGGCTTGGGGACCAAACAGATAACTGCCTCCTTAAATGAGGTCAGGAGGCCACTCCCCCCCAACCCCGCCTCAGCAAAAACCCTCTGGAGAGGTTCCACAACATGTCCCATAAGCTTTTTATAAAACTCTATGGTATATCCATCCGGTCCACTCGCCTTTCCCTGTTTCATGCCCTGTATTGCTTGTCTAATTTCCATTTGTGTGATCTCCCCATTTAGCTGCTCTTGCTGCTGTTCATTCAGCCCAGGTACTGTAACTCCCTCAAGAAACCTAGCAGCCATGTACCCTGTTCCCTCACACTCGGCCTGATACAAATGTTCATAAAACTGTTGAAACCTATTTCTTATCGCGGCCTTATCTGTGACCAACCTCCCTCCCTCTCCTTTGACCCCAGGTATATACGTACAGGTCCTTATGCCTTTTATCAGTCTAACCATCAGAGGGCTCGATCTGTTACCCCACTCAAACATTCTACTTCTGGCTAATAAACCGGCCGCGCGGGCTTCCCCCAAGAGGAAGGCATTTAAGGCTTCCCTAGCAGTTTTCAGATTCTTACTCCCTTCCTTTGATGATCTCTCTACTGCCTCCCTTTCCCACCTTTTCACTTCGTTCTCCAACTGCCTTCCAGTCGCTTCCCTCTTTCTTTTATATTGGGCCACATATCTAATGATGGAGCCCCTAATATATGCCTTTCCAGCTTCCCAATATACCCCAGGGGATTCCACTGATCCCTCATTCATCTCTTTATAATACTGCCACTGCTGTTCAATATACTCTATAAATTCTTCATTCCTCAGTAAATACCTAGGGAATTTCCACGGTGGGGGGTCCTCCCTGCTTTCTCTCATCTCCACATCCACCCGGACCATAGCGTGGTCCGATAGCATAATGGGGCTGTGCTCGACTCGTTGTATCCTATTTAACCAAGATCTGGGTGCATAAATATAGTCAATCCTGGTCCAGATGTTATGCGGATTTGAGTAAAAAGTGAATCCCTTCTCCCCCGGGTGTTTGGTCCTCCAACAATCTATCTCATCCAGATCCAGCATCCCTTCCTGCCACCTCTTTAATTTACCTGCTCGTCTATCCCTCCCCTCCGAGTGGTCTAATTCCTCCTGCATGATCGCATTAAGGTCCCCCCCCCCCATAATTAACCCTTTAAATTGTTCCTTTACCAGCACATTGAGGACCTCTTGATAAAAAGCTGGGTCAAATACTGAGGGGGCGTAGACGCTGCCGAGGGTAACTTTCTCCTCATACAGCTCACCCTCCATGAATATATATCTTCCTTCTCCTTTATCTACCACCACCCTTGAGCTGACAAAGGGGACTGTCTTCCCTACCAGAATCGCAACTACTCTTTTATGAGACTTATAGGGGGATGCAAAACACCTGCCCACCCACCCTCTCTCCAACTTACCATGCTCTCTACTAGTTAGATGAGTTTCCTGAAGGAGGGCTACTTGAGCACCCTGGCGATATATAGCTGTCAAAATGCTAGTTCTTTTAGCTGGAGTCGAAATCCCTTTTACGTTCCAGGAGATGATCCCCAGAGTTTTACCTTTTGCCATTAGGCCTGGAGACTTTTCCCTTCACCCTACCCATTGTTATTACATTTCCCAGTAAGCCCGAATGACCGATGTTTGTAAAATCACGTTACCCCATTATTTTCCACAGATATCAAAAACGAGAGATATACTCCATCTAAATTTAAAACAAAAAAATATTCCCAAAACCACCCCCAGACACCAAATTGCCCCGCCCTTCCCACCTTCCCATAGCAGAATACCCGATCCACCCCCTCTAATAGGCCATCCAGTCTCTGCCCATCCTCTCATCATTCGTAGATTGGAATGACCCACTCGACCACACATTGCAAACATTCCGTTCCCCCCCCGCTTTCACTTGTATATGCAGAATTCGCACATTCCTATAGCAAAAAATACCCCTCGACAACAAAAGGTAAAGAACATTTAACAAGTTAACTTTGGTCATGGTTATGGTCTCTATCGCTGTAACGGCTCCATTCGGTGTTATTACCCATCAGCATCTTTAGTGTCTTCTTTTTTTAGCTTGCTGAGCCCCCCCATCAGATTTAGCCATCCCCTTTCATCGCAACTCTACACCTTGGGTACTTCGGGGAGCTTAGGTTGGAGGGCCACCCTGCTCTCAAAACACACACAGCATCGGTACACCCCCCCCCCACTTACCCATCCTCGACACCACCTCGTCCTCAGGAAGAACCAGTCCTCTTTGTTTTGACAAAAGTGTAATTCCATATTCCCTCTGCATAGTCCCATACATCCTTCTGCCAAACTGCATCATTCTTTGGCTCATCCATCTTACTAATCCACCACTACCAGCTGAACATCTCTCCTCGAGCCTCCACACCTCCACTTTTCCACCATTCCGATTCTTCTCATACGAACCGCCATTATTAGAAGGTCATACAGTCCTCCCTTGAATATTCATAACTGCAGGGAACTCCCGAGACTGAGAGACCATACCAAAGTCCAGCTTCCTGCCCCTCAAAACATGGGGGCACTGTTTCCATCAACAAGCAACTTTCAAGAACTTTTATTCTTCTCAAACCATTTGAAATCACAACATGATTGTTTTCCGACTTCCAACCATCCTCCTCACCTATCCGCTTTCACCCCGCTTTCTTCTTAAGCTCCTCCACAAACACCGTCACTCTCTCCAACTCCCAGAATGTATATGTTGCTCCCTCATGCTTTATTTTCAGGATTGCAGGGAACAGCATGAAGCATTCCACCTTCATTTCTCTTAGTTGCGCCAGCACTGGACCAAAGGCTCTTCGCTTCCTCAGGACCCTATTCGAGTAGTCCTGCACCAGAAAAAGCCTCTCTCCCTCAAATCGCAGCTCTTTCATGTTACGAAAGGCTCGAAGCATCTCCTCCCTGTCCTGGTAATTGTGGAACTGGAAAATAATCTGTCTCAGGGGCTGCCCTGCCGGGGGACACGCTGCTACCGCTCTATGAGTGCGCTCTAACTTCAGCTTTCCACTTTTAAGCTTCATTCCCAGCATATTTGGTAGCTTCACTGCACAAAAATTCAAGATATCAGATCCCTCTTTCCCTTCAGGGAGCCCTCTAATCCTTAAGTTTAAACGTCTCACATAATTCTCCTGGTAATCGTGTTGTTCGATTAACTCTACCAGCTCCTTCTCAAGTTTAACCACGCGGGCAGCCATAGGATCCATCTCATCTTCCAATTTAGACACCCTCTCTTCCACTTCGGTAACTCTGCCCGCCTGTGCATTTAGTTGCTCCAACATATTTTGCAACCTGCCATCAATATTTTGCTCCAGGCTATTCCACTTCTCCTCGAGTGCATCCATTACTTGCTCCGAGACCTCGCAGCCTAGAAGAGCTGCCTCATTTGCAGAGAGCGAAATCGGGCCTGATGCCTCTGGGGCCTTTGCTGCTGCTCTCTTCCCTTGCCCTTTAGTGGTGGATCGCTGGTATTTCCCCACGTTTGGAAGCAGGTAGTCATCCATAATGCTTACAACACTGTTCTTCACCCTCAAAAGTCACTTTTAAGTGCAAGTTCTGCCAAATTTCAAACTTTATTTAGAGCGGGGATGGGAGCTGCGGGAACCCACGTCCTCACCGTTGGCTGCTCATTAGCGCCCCCCCGGAAGTATCTTCTAACGATTCTATGTAAAGTTTGCTACAGCAGCCAATCGTCAGAACTCTTCAGGGTTGTGAGGGGGTCCTGCTTCCTTAAGCCACTCCCTTTCCCCGATGGATGCTGACCAGCAGAGCTAAACTTGGCCTTCAGGACATCAGCCTTTTCAGCCTGCCTCTTTAGCCAATCAGAGGCTTTCTCTGGGCTAGTGGGTGGGACTAGAAGAACCCACTGAATTTAACCTTTAAAGAGCAGTATGTAGGTGCCCCAGCCACTCCTACAGCAGTCGATCAAAGGAACTCTCCAGGGTCACGATGGGGTCCTGCTTCTTTGAGCAACTGCCTCCCCATGATGGATGCTGACTAGCAGAGGTAAACTTGGCCTTTGGTACATCAGCATTTCCAGCCAGCTTCTTTAGCCATTTGGAGGTTTCCCCTGAGTCAGTGGGTGGGGCTTCTCCTGCCTTCAAGAAGTGTCCCTACCTACAGTCTGGCGCACTAAGGACCTAGCACAAAGGATGATGGGAGAGTCTGCCATAGAGAGTCAGCCAGGAGAGACAGCCGACAGCCAGGGACTCTGAATGAGGCAACACCGGTAGAGCTACATGTAAGACAAATACCTTGGTTGCTAGCACCCATTTCAACTAAATCTTAGCAGCACCCTAATTAGATGAACACTACAAATCATTTTCAGAGCTGTGTGCTGAAGTGCTGACTATTGCTACTACTACTAATACTGTCAGTTAAATTTAAGAATCTGCTTATTGGCTTCACCCTAGCTGGGTGAGCACTAATTAAATTAGTACTCTTTTGTAGAGGCACTTACTGCCTCTACAGATAATTCTGGTTTAACTTGTAGTCTATGCTAAAGTGCAGTGTCTGTGGCTCAGTAGGTAGCACACTCGCCTCTGAGGCTGGGAGATCAGAGGGCTGTGGGTTCAGTTCCCACATCTGGCACTTGGATTACTATCCCAGTACTGACACTGTAGTGCAGCATGAGAGGGGTGCTGCACTTCTGAGGTGCCGTCTTTCAGATGAGATGTTAAACTGAGGTCCCATCTGCCTGTATTGGTGGTAGTTCAGGTGGATGTTAAAATCCCATGGCACTTATCGAAAAGAGTAGGGGAATGTCCCTGGTGTCCTGGCCAAATTTTCCTCATTCAGTAAAAATACCACCACCAGCTTAATCTGGTTCAAAGTCAGTTGGCATTCATCTGTATCCCCCTTCCCCAGGTCGTGCCTGAAAATAGGCAGGATTTGTCTAGTGCACTTACCTGGTCAACAAAAACTAAATAAAATAAATAAAAAGTTGAAGCTTTCTGACACACCCTATCTGAGTGAGCACTGATAGAGAAATTAGTTTGTCTTGTAGGGACACTTACTGCTATTAAGGAGACATCCAGTTTAAACTAGAAATCTGGACTAAAGTTGAAGCTTATTACTATAACCTATCTGGGTTACTACTACAAGTTAATTTACATGTCTGTTGCAGTACTAAAATTGCTTACAGGTATGGTGTACAGAGGAGAGATAGTAAGTTGTGGTAGATGCGTGGCACTCTTCTCTAGGGATATGCTCTGTAGGAGAGGGCACTGCCCCATATGCAGGACCATGGCACACCTAATGACCTTATGAAGAGATTCCTTGAACATGGGTATGACCAGAACCTCCTGAAAGAGAAAAAAACTAGAGCACTTGAAAAAGATTATTCTGTGTTACGCCCAATACTAGTAAGAATACAGGAGTATAGTGAGGTCAGTTCCATAGTTGACCACAATGCCACTGCTCCATTGGTGGTGGGTATCCACAAGAAAAATTGGGAGGTGTTAGCAGCAGATCCAGATCGGCACCACACAGTAAGACAGTATCCATAGGTGGCTTATAGAAAGACTCAAAGCATTTGAGACACATTAGTACATAGTCATTTTGAGAATGTACCCCTGCCACCTCCCTGTGGCTTTCCACCATGTCCTCTTGGGTTCCATTGATGTGGCACATGTAATATTTGCACTTCAAGATCTTTACTAGTTCAACCAATAACAGTACCTACAAAATAAGCCACCTGATCACCTGCAGGACTGAATCTGTTGTACACACCATTTGGTGTACATGCCAGTCTCTCTACATAGATAGAACAACCCGACCCTAGAAGGACCAGTTACAAGAACATGTACAGTCCATTACCAATGGGAGGGCGGACACACCAGTAGGACATCATTGATTTACCCATTACAGTGGTGATCCAAGAAATATGCTCTTTTTAGGCATTAATCATATCTTGATCAAATTCAGGAGAGGAGATAGACTCCAAGATTTACTTAGAAAAGAGAGTAATATCATGTATACTTTGGGAGCCCTAGCACCACAAGGCTTGAGCAATGACTGAGATATAGTCCCTTTTTGAAATAATCCATATTCCCCCCTTCCTAATGGTTGTGTAGTTCTGGTTTGTTATATTCTTCTTATAAATATTATTAATATGTCTGTGTGATTGTTAGTTCAGTTGATACCATATATTTATATTTAATTTTTTTTAGAGGCACCCAGGACCAAGATTTATATAATCAGAAATGGACATTACTTTCCCCTTTTTTGACTTTGTCACTTGGCTACAACAATATTAGGGGACAGACACTATAGTGCATGTAATACTTCTTGATAATATACATCCTAGTTTTTCACCTGTTTAGCTAGGATGTTACCAAGTCTGTTCCTGTATTCTGTTCTTCTTTCCCTTTTATTCCAACCTATGTTTTCCATTCATACCTTCCCCCATCCCCTAGCCCCATTTTTACACTCTCTTGCCCTTTACTCATTCTTTCTGATGTCTATTTATTTACTTCTTTCTCCAGTTCTGCTTATACTCTGCACTACAAACTGTTATATTAACTTTTTTTTTATATTTTCACCACTGTAGGCACATATATTGTTTACATTCATGTAAACAACATTTTGGATTTAACCTTATTTATTTGTCTAATCGACACCTCCACATGTAATGGGCCACTATACAGTAGCTTTAAGCACTCACTTAAGGAGTGCTTGGTTTGCATGGCTCTTCCCCCTGAAGAAGAACCACTTTTGGTTCAAAGCACTGGGGTGTTTGTTGCCATCTTTTTTATGACTTTTAAAGAGCAGGTTTTGAGTTTGCAAAGTTCTCCCCCCTCCAACATATAGGGTAGCTTACCCTCCAGTTTAGACAATCCAAAAATGAAAACGTTTTTCCAGCTGCATTTTCCAGAAAAACACTCGTAAACCAGCTCCATGGAGCTGGTTTCCAAAACGCTCCCATTTCCTTACTTGGAACCACACACCCACACTTTCACAGTTCATGATGTCAGTATAAGAATGACGCAGGGAGCGCTCCATAGACTACAATGGGGCCAATTTTCACATGCTGTTTTTTATAATTTTAGGTACTGAATTTGAGAAAGGAAGATCAGTGCACCTACCCGGTTATCAAATACTTAAATATGGAATACATAATGGACCACAGTAGACTAACACATTTATCTCCACTAGTGATTGGTAAGAACCACAACTCATGAGTGGCGAAGCCACAAGTTAGTTATAAAGGTCTTACCACTCATGTGTGGAGATCAATGTGTTATTCTACTGCAACCCATTATGTATTTGATACCACAGCATTTGTGATATTTTTACTGGTGTGTTATCTTGTTATAGCTTAAAACTGTCTTTCTTTCCATTGTAAGTTCTCTGTCTGACCCATTGTTCTCTGTGTTCTATTTCCAGATTCTATGTGGAAATAACATGTTCTAAGTTAAATAAATTGTGTTCTGAGTGAAATAAATGGTGTTCTAAGGGAAAATAAATATTTATCCCCAAATAACATGATTCATTTATCCAAAGTATTCACCACTGGTGTGGTGTGTGTGTGTGTGTGTGTGTGTGTGTGTGTATATATATATATATATATATATACATTTACATTTATATGTACAGTTACTGTGTCTCTTATGGTTATTATAGATCAAGGGATCACTCTCGACCAATCAGAATGCTCCTTTCCCCTTCCCGTGAGACAGTCTCATTCTGTGAAGAGCATCTCACCTGCAGATGAAAATGGGCACATTCCAGGACAGTTTAAAAAAAACAAAAAAACATTGCGCTTGATCTATAATATATTGAAATGTCCCCTGTTGCCACTCATTGCAGGATTACAGTGGTTTTACTTGGGTTCTGTTCGAGCCAGAACACCTCAGGTTCGCTGTTCTCTGTTCAGCAGAACGCACATGAAACCACTCATCCCACAATGAATGTCTCGGGGGGACATATTAATATTATATATGTGATGGTCTATAGCGGTGCTCTCTGGTACTCTGCTCTGAGGATGGTGCAAAGAGATGAGTGACACACCAAGGTCCGAATTATTGTGGATAAGATAACTGTTACCCAGACAAGGAGAGGCAGGAGTCGTCCGAGAGATTCAGTGCCTGCAGGGCATTTATTTTGTACCAGAGGGTAGGGAGACACAGTCACAAGAGAAAGAGAAGTCGCCAAAACAATAGGGTGGTAAACAAGACAGATACTTTATCTGTGACTGCTAAAATTATTTCAACAAGAATAGAATAGATGCTGAAGCCTACTGCCACTCTAATTCTATTATTATTCTGCAATTCTTATTCCTATCAATAAGCTTAGGCGAAGATCAGATGACATACACTACTCAGAACAGTATTTGGCTAAGCTATCACTACACACGTCTACCAAAGTCCAGATGTTACAGGAGTCCAGAGGTCTGGCGTCTTTGTGTACACCGTCGGTTTACGATGGTAGCTATGAAGGGGAAGCAAATGGAACAATAGATGCTAACGCAATTCCCAGCAGGGACCTTGTAAAAGGCCACTGGGTGGTGAGAGGTTTGTTAAACAGACCATATGATTCTTTGGCAAAGCCCACTCTCTCCAAGGCTGCTGGAATAAAGAACCAGGGCAACTGGTTCCTGAAATAACCCACTGATGGGCTGTCAGATTCCCAACTGAAAACAAAGGGTTCCCTGGCCAAAACCCACTTCCAGGGTCATGAAGGACGAAGAGAAATCAGGACCTGCGTGGCGACGAATCCAGTGGAGGACTACCACAACCTGAAGGATGCTGCAGCACTCCAAGGGCCAGCTAAACTCTGAAGGATCTCCGACAGGACCAGGAACCAGAAGACTCTGTAGAGATGATGGTTGATTCTGCAATCTTGTCATCAGAAACTAGAACAAAAACAAAGAAAGAGCAGATGCGTCCCGTACTGGGCTTCGACAGACTCAACTTTCAGCGAACGACTAGAGGTGCAGACCAGGTTCTCCAGGATGAGCACACTCTTCTGAGGAGGGCGACCAACTTCGGGACATCTGGAACAGGAACCATACGAAATGACACTGGCATGGCTGTTGTGATGCGCTTCGGTGTACGTACCTTCGAGCTGTGAAAACAAGAAAAGGTGGGTACGACTTGTACGACTGGTGACGGACTCAACTTCGGCGGACGGCACAGTCGGAGGAGATGAGCTGATGGACGATCCCACTTGAGTGAAGAATGCTGAGAAGACGTCCTCTTCTGGGTAGAGACTGATTCTGAGTACGGAGTATTACAGACCATACTATGGGACTGCAGTGTGGTAGAAGATTGAGACTGTCCCCATACACTAGTAACAATATAGCTGAAAGATGCACCTTCCTGCAATGCCAAGGGGACTGCAGAATGATCCGATGATTTGTTGTTACAGGTGGGGCAATTGTTCAGGTGCTTGGAGCAATAGTTCAAATGCTTTGAACAATAGTTCGGATACTTAGAGCAATAGTTTGGATGCTTGGGGCAATAGTTCAGATACTTAGGGCAATAGTTCAGATAACCAGGGGCAATAGTTCAGATACCCAAGGGCAAGTAACCACAATCCATATGCAATACAGTCTTGGTGCTTCTTAGCAAGTTCACAATCTTTCGAGTACTTCAGCAATCACAGTTGTATAAACAGTACAGTTGTTACAGTAGCTTCACAGTATTTGTGAACTGAGCACCCTTGGATGGATCCCTTTTCCTAAATGTAGGGTCTTCCTGAATAGGATCTGGCTACCCCTGAATGTTTTGTAAAGGATGCCCTAACCCCTATACTGAGGGTACCACTTGCCCTAGGTTGAGTGCTGGGAACACCAAAGGCCTAAATGCCTTATTTACTATGGGGCCTATACGCCTCACTTACTGTTGCTAGGCTGGATTGCCCTAATCCGCTAGGCCGGGGCTGCCCTCAGTACCACTAGGCTGGTTTGCCCTAATCCACTAGGCCGGGCTACCCTCACTACCACTAGACTGGCTTGCCCTACTCACCTAGGCTGGGGCTGCCCTTACTACCACTAGGCTGGCTTGCTCTAATCCACTAGGCCGGGGCTCCCCTTACTGCCATTAGGCTGGCTTGCCTTATTACACTAGGCCGGGGCTGCCCTTATTGCCACTAGGCTGGCTTTCCATAATCCACTAGGCCGGGCTACCCTTACTACCACTAGGCTGGCTTGCCTTATTACACTAGGCTGCGGCTACCCTTAGTACCACTAGGCTGGGTTGTGCTAATCTGTTAGGCCGGGGCTGCCCTCACTACCACTAGGCTGGCTTGCCCTACTCATCTAGGTCGGGGCTTCCCTGGAACCTTGCTTTACTTCCGGCCTAATGCCCTACATTTACCTCAGACCTGATGCCCTACACTTGGCTGTGGGCCTACTAGCCCTTTTAAAACTGGGCCTGATGCCCTAAATACAGTGGGCCTGGTGCCCTAACAGAAATGGGCCTGATGCCCACTTTACCTCGGGCCTGGCAGCCCTACCTTACCTCGGGCCTGATAACCCTACTTTTGAATCTCGGGCCTGGTAGCCTTCTTAAATACAGGGCCTGGTAGCCCTCCCAATATCACGGGCCTTGTGCCCTCTTTAACTATGGGCCTGATAGCCCTTATTAAATCATGGGCCTGATAACCCTTCCTTCACTGGGCCTGGGAGCCCACTTAACTTCTGGCAGGGGCCCTCTAAACTTTTATTTTAGCCAGAAGTGGCAGGGCCCCTTTAAATCTGTTGGCTCAAAAGTGGCAGGGCCCCTTTAATTCCCTAAGGCCCTCTGAGAGCCTGCTGCCACTCAGTACTGTTGGGCCCACCTAGTCCCACCCTCTTTTTAAATATTTATAAGGCCTCCTATATGGCCTTGCTTCTTAGCCCCTCCTTTGGGTGTCGCTACTCCCGCCTGGTCCCGTCCCTTTTGAGTATTAAAATCTGGGTCCTTCTGACCCGACGGTCTTTTGGCTTTTAGCTGCTTTTCCCCAGCATATTCTGCGAACTTGAAATTAAATAAAAACAAAGTCTCTGCTGAAATGGGCGGTCAGCACAGCGTGTGCTGCCGCCGACTCACCGCTCGGTCGTCTGCTGAAGGAAGGTTGCTGCAGTCTTGGGAGGCGGGAGGTATGCTGGCAGTGGGAAGGAGTTTGGCAGGCAGCTGAGGGGATGGCTGGGGACCTGGGAGGGCCGACAGTAAACAACGATGTGGCGCTTCTATGCCGCTGACGGGGAAACAAAAATTAAACTAATAGGGGCTAAAATAAATAAACGACAGGGCTACACAGCTCAAACTGCGGCAAATGGCCGATTACTTAGTTCCAGAGGGTTTAAGACTCTCTGAAAGACATTACATCGTCACCTGCTTAGCTCTGATGGGGCAGGGGATGATGTGATGGAATTTTGAACTCTTGCAGCAGCATAAGCCTCAGCTCTGCTGTTGCTTGACTTCTGTGAGTCAGTTGAAGTCTGGCGTTTGGAGTTGAGAGTTCTACAGGCACGTGATGCTGTGCCAAGGCCATTTGTCAGAGGAAAGGATCCTCAGTTTATTTTATGTCCTAGGACAGTAACTAGTGGATGGTTTTGTGGGGCATGGTGGCTACCAGATCTTGTGAAGCCCTAAGGGGGTTGAAGATTGTTCAGAAGGAGAAATGGGACTGAAGGTTCAGTGAGTAGTTTGGGGCAATCCCCAAAAGACTGTGAGAACTAACAGAACTGCCCAGAATGAAGACGGTTGCTGAAGGCATGAGTGATTCTTGAAGCAGCAAAGGACCTAGTTAAATAGGTAGGAAGTTAGTTGATGGGAGACAGCAGAGGGTGATGGTGAGGTCAGATTGGGGGAAGGGAGGTCACGAGTGGGGTACCATTGAGGTCTGTTCTAAGGTCAGTCCTTCTTAATATGTTCTTCTGCAACATAGGAGAAGGAATACAGGGAAGGATGTTCCTCTGTGTAGGTGATATTCAGCATAGTGGCAGGGTAGACAGTGAGGAGGTGGAAAGGAGTTGCACAGGGATCTACAAAGATTAGAGAAGTGGTCCAAGATTTGGCTGTTGAAATTCAGCACCAAAAAATTCAAGGTGATGCAGATAGGAAACAAGCATCCCAGTTAGGAATACTGGAAGGGAGGGGTTAAGCTGGTTACTACTTCAGAGGAAAGAACCTAGAGGTCATCATAAGTGACTTCCCAAAAGCAAACTAGTCAATGTAACAATAATTACAGCAAGACAGTTAGAATTTTGGAGTGTATTGAAAGGGGTTTCGATAGCAGGAGGAAGGAGGTAATACTACCTCTCTAGAGGTCACTGGTGAGACCCTATCTAGAGTACTGTGCCCAGTTCTGGAGTCCTCACCTGAGGAAAAATAGAGACAGGCTTGAGACAGTACAGTGTAGAGTAACCAAAATAATTCAGGAACAACAGGACAGATCTTATGAGGATTGGCTCTGAACACTGAAAATCTACTTGCTGGATGTCCAAAGGATAAGAGGGAACATGATAGAGACCTTCAAGTTCCTGAAGGGAATAAACAAGGTAAACTGTGAGGAATTATTTAGCAGAAATGGTGGATCAAAAACAGTAGGACTTGAATGTAAGCTGCTGCTGCTGGTGGTGGTGGTGGTGGGGTGGTGGTGAAGGGATTCAGGAGCGATGGTAGAAAGTTTTACATTACCAAGAGAATGGCTGAGTTGTAGAACAGCCTGCCAGAAAAGGTGGTGGATGCAAAAAACATTAATTGGTTGAAGCACAGCTGGGGCAGAGTTAAGAGCTTAATAATTTCTCAAGGGGGTAGCAGTAAGGCAGGGGGGGGGGAGTGAGGGCAAAAACCCTGTACTGACTGTAGGTCACGGGGTAGAGTAGGGGGAACTGGGCAGACTGGATTGACCAATGGTCTTGTTCTGTGACTACTGTTTATGTTTCTGTGGTGTAGCTGTAAATGAGTCTGTGTCACTGTCTAAAATCACATTTTTTGATAATTGCCATTTGTCAGCCTATTTATGTGACTGCTGCTGTACCCGTGGAACACTACTAAATGTTCTTTTGAAGAAACCAAGATTGAATAAAGTTTTTTGCTGGCATTTTTGTCCATCTTGTTGTTCATCATTTCCATTCACTTTAGCAAGTTTTTTAGGAGGCATGATTGACTGATAAGGAGGTGGTGTGGACAGATGTTGAATCGAATGATGGGATTTCAGTGTCACTATCAGTTAAGTGCCCCCGAGAGCCCCTCATCCTCTTACCCTCAACTGTCTGTTAGTCTGCCACTCTGTCTAGCATGTATCACATTTACCTCATTTACATGGAGGCTGTAGTTGGGTTGGGACTCCTTCAGGCTTGCAATTGATCCTCTGTAACTCGGTTGCATGTCACATGTAAACCGTGACCGAGTTTAAATCCTGTCAGAACTTGATCGTCAGCATGTGGTTGAAAGCAATCGATTCCCTTGAGTCGGGTTAAGAGAGAAATGTAAACACTGGATCTGATTGAAGTCTGTACTGTGCGCAAGTGTGGTATTGCACAGCTGGAGTGCGCATGTCTGTGGTCCCTCAGTTTTAGGCACTCGGATCTAAACAAACACCAGTGACAGGATTTTGACAGCTTTGTGGTATCTGACAGGATAAATAGTTAGTTTTCTAAGTGATCGTGGCAGAAAACGATGGCAGACCATGGCATGAACAGGAGACGATATGTTTTATCAGGATATTGAAAGATCTAAATGTGATGGTTGAGTTAGATGGGAGAAACAGGAGGCATTCAGGCCTGTATAGAGCAGCAGTAGATAATCTAAATGAGGCAGGATTTGTAAGAAGTGAGATACAATTGAGATGGAAATGGAAGGCTTTGAGAAGTGCATTTTATAAAGCTAAAAGGGCAATGAACAAGAGTGGGGCAGGTGCTAAAAATTAATTTCCATATTCTGATATGCTGAATGAAATTTTAGGACATTGGCCATTATCTGACTTGCCAGGCAGGGGTCTAGATATAGGGATGCAGACGCTGTTGCCAGATGCATTTTCTGATGATGCAGGTATAGTTGACCAGCAAAATACTGTCCCTAGTGTTGATAGCTGTAAGTTATAAATTGTTAGTTTTAAATAATGTTCATGTAAACAGTACACCATGAGAGGACATGTGTGTCATGACAGAATATACCACCATACTGTATGGGGTGGGTGGAAATTCTGCCATCACCGATAGTGGCTCATGGTCTACTGTGTTAGTATAATGTGGGCCATAAAAAATAAATTTGTTTTGCTATTTCCTATTATTGTATTGTGTGAGTATCCATGTTAGTGAGTGTGTGTGTGTTGAGATATGTGTTGTGTGCTATGTACAATTATTCCGTACCATAACAAACATGCTGGTGGTTGGCACTTCTGTCCTATGTCAGAATGAGGTTTATGTCCTCATGGTAGTTATTGGGACGGGTGTGTGTGTGTTTGTGCTTGTGTCTGTGAGTCTTGGTATGTGTACATGTTACTGTGTGTGTATGTGTGTGTGTCCCTGTGTGATTGTGCGTGCACATGCGGATATATGTATGTGTGTGTATGTGTGTGATTTGTCTTTGCATTATGCTTGTCATCAATACAATCATCTAAATTACTGTCATTGAATATAATATTTACCTGTTCCAACTCCCTGACCAACAACGGATGTGTAGCTTGCATTCAGCAGAAGTATCCAGTCATGTCATATTGATGTGGTGACGTGAATTTCAGAGCAAGCAGATTAGTACTGATTTGGTGGAGTGCAGCTGGGGAATTGAGGAAGAGAAGTGACATTGGGTGTTTGTAAAAGGGTGCATGAGCACATCGGCCCTATGCAGGAAAATTGCAGCTCAGTCAACCAGGATACTGTGGTGCATTGGAAGGTGTTTGTAGTCCAGGCATAGGGATGGGATCCTGCCTCACTACAGATCCTTGACCAGGACTCGTTAAGAGCACTGTGTGCAGTACTTGATGTAATATCTGATGATGGATACATAGAAAATGATCGATAGTCACGCATCGGTAGCAAGCCGGTTAGCATGTCGAGATGTTTCCATGGCGACCGCAGTAACCTTGAGAGTGAAGTCCGAGAGGTTTTGTCGTCAAGGGCAACCTCAAGACGCAGTAACTGAGCTTGTCACCGATAGGTGTCTAGTGATTGTTTTTTATAGTGTATGACCAGGTCTCTTTTTTTTGTGTGTGTGTGTATGTGTGGTTTTTAAGGGAATGATAGCAGAACAGGAGCAGATGGCAATTGTGGCTCTTGTTGCTTCGGCCTCGATGCTGTTACGCTATTCACTGGCACAGTCCCAGCTGCCGGCATTGTTTCCATTTGTGTTTCTTTTCTTATGGGCACATTACGTTTAAATTAAATGGGGCTAAACAGATAAAGCTATTGGAGCATCTGTGGTATCAGTTCTTGCAATCGCCTACACTGGGGATCGTCGCGTATCTGACCGCTGCCACACTGTGGGACCTACTGAAAGATTCACTTAAGTAATTTTGTTTGTTCTTTTTAAAATGTAGCACGCAAGAGGGAACATGTGCCACGTTGTTATGTTGCAGCAACTACATGGCTAGTGCAGCATCATAGCTATGATGACATAGGTAATGCAGAATAACAACATTTAGAAAGTGATGGATTTTCATTAATATCAATGTGCCACCATCCATTATAAATGTAATTGAGGTGGCAAAAAAGGAAGATGGTGGAATGAAAGGTGTATGAAGATATGTTGAATGAGCTGAATATTTATACATTGGATGACAGGAGGGATAGGGTGGATTTGATTTAATCATTCAAATATCTGAAAGGTGTAAATAAACGTGGAACCGAAGTGGCATTTAAACTGAGGCAATGTAGGGAAAATAGTTGACATAGTCTATGGGTGGAGGGTGGGAGATGCAAGAGGGAGATGAGGAGGCACCACTTTACTGAGACGGTGGTGTCTCAGTTGAATGCGCTACGATAGGGTGTGGTATAATGTATGAAAGTTGGAAGTTTTACGAATGGGTTGGACAAAGCAGTGGTGTGTGTCTGGGTGACGGGGACTATGACATGTACTTTGGATGACTAGTCATACCTGTGCAATTAAGATGTGTATTGTTTATTGTTAAAGGCCATCATTTGGCAGATGAAGAAAATGATGTTGCATCTGCATCTCAAACAGATGACATTATAAGTGTGTGCGCCAATGGAATAAACGAGGAAGCAGGTATTCGTTTTTTTAATATTGTAAAGTACTAAATCAAAAATAAACATTGTACAAGTAAACACTATGGTTTTCACAGTGTTCTGAGCTTGTATCTTCATGTTTGAGGATGTGTCCCTCATTCTGAGGCTCTGTGTCTCTCACTGTCCCTCATTTTGAGTGTCCAGAAATGTCCATGTCCCTCATTTCAGTGTCAAAAGATTGAGAGGTATGCCAAGAACTGAGTGGTTTCCTTTTAGAATCCACCCCCCCCATGTAGTCCACCCTCAGAAACAGACACAGACGGCATGAGTAAGACAAACCACTTCAGTGCATCTTACCTGATCGCCGTTCCATGTCTTTGTTTTAGTACTTAATTTTTTTGCCGCTACAATCGGAACGAGGGCAAACCACAGAGCCGCAGACATGCTTTGCGGTCTCTAACACTGACAATGGTCACAGGGACAGCAACAAGGGGACATTTTGAGATTGTAAAGCCACAGATACAAAAATGGCACTTTCATCTATTGGCCAATACAAGAAATATTCACTATTTTTTTAAACCGTACACCTTCTCATTAAAGAAAAACAGGCAAAAACATACTTTTAAATGTACTTCTTCATGTATGTTCTTTCTTTTTTGACTCATGAGTCATTATATAATATGAATAATGTCCTCCAGGATGGGTGATATGCTGGGATAACATCCTTCTTGGGTGTTGACGTGACCGCCGATGGCTCATGACCAAATCACCGAGGCGGGATGTTATCTCAGTGATAACACCCGTCCTGGATGGCATTATTCCTTTAATAACCCTTACCGTGTTGTGTCTTATTGATTCAGTACTTAATGCTTCACGCCTTGGGGGTTTGGTTGTACAGGTCGTCATCTTAAGATGGTTTTTAAGATGGCGGCCACGCTGGGCTAAGCTGCCTCCACACATTTTTAGAGAGCACACTTTTGTTAATTTTGTATATTTTTTTGTCAGAGCAGTTAGTTAATGGTGAAGAAGTGAAGCTTTTAGCATTATGATCATTTTTTCTTTTTCGTCTTTTCGTTTTGTTTTGCTGATACCTAGCAGCTGTAAATGCAGTAAATCTGGTTGCCGCGTATTGTGAGGATTGCACAAGTTAGTCCTCCTTATTTTGTGCCGTTTTTGTGCTAACACGCACCCTGATTCACATTCTGGTTTATACTAATTGGTGATTCCCGCTTGAACCAGGCTCGAGGACGAGGAGATTGCGGGGGAGCTGCCTGTGTGATCCGAGGTGTGGTGTCCTTCGGGAGTGGAGAGGAGGAGACGCGGTCATATCCTGCTGCTTTTTGGCTGCTGAATCAAAGTAGAACTGTGGCTTGGTAGCAGAGAGGAGGAACTGTGTTGGGACTGGGCTGTTGGGCTTCTACGGAGCTTCGGTGGGTGTTGGGGCTGTTCCGATTCTGCTGATTCGGCTGAATGGATCATTTTTCGCCTTTTTTTCTCGTTTTTCGAGAAGCTTGGTGACTCTATTACTGTCCTTATTACCCCAACCTGAACCTGGGGGCGCTGCTGGAGGGATTGATAGTGTGGAGGACCGAAGCTGCGGTTGTCGGAGGACGAACGGCTAGTGCGTGATCCTTGTTGGTCTTGGGGGGGCTGTAGAGCCTGTCCCTCACCTGGATCTATTACGGTTAGATCACCAATCAGTGTTCTTCTTGAGGGATGGTTTGGTGGTTGGTGGTTTGAAGAAGATCAGAAGACCAGAAGAGGAGCAAAGAAGCAGAGTTTAGTGTGGAGGCCTATTGATTTTCTGGGCCTAAAATTGATGTGAGAGAGTGATCTGCCGAGAAGTGATTGATGTCCACAGCCCAGGAGACTGTTCCAGTACATAGGTCAGACTTTCTCCTATTCTCTTGCCTAGTGGACAGTGAGAGTGTTCTGCTCTTTTGTAGCCAGTTTAAATGACACATTATGGAAAGTGAGAGTGTCCTGTTTCTACAGATTATTTAAGTGATATATTGTACCCCCAGCCGAAGTGAGAGATTGGTGGGGGGGGACATTTTCTCTGGTGAAGTGAGAGCTCTCAGAGGCTATAAACTGTTTGCTGGAGAGAACTGTGGCAACCTCTTCCTCGAACCTATGCTGTAATTTATAATCTGCTGTTTTATTTATTTTGTGTTTATTTATTGCTGTATGGTGTGTGCTGTATGATTGAAAGTTGAGTGATTGAGTGTGTAGTGTTGTGTTGTCCGGTGTGAATTTATTGTGGGTGCTCTGAGTGTGTGACGATGTGTTGGGGAGTTGTTCAGATGGTCAGGCATTATTCTTCCTCCCGGCTTAAAGACCTCCGTCCTTTTAGGTGTTCCCCACTATCTCTGGAGGTATACAGATGGTGTAGAGCTCTGGAGATTGTGAAGAGGAGGAGGAGGGCGGTGGCAGGGCCTGGAAGGGGAATGGAAAGGAGTGGATGGATTGGGATAGTGGAGACAAGAAGATGCCCTGGGGTGAAATGGGTTCAGGAGAGGGGTCCTCCCTGCCTGATTCCCATACACAAGGGTTCTGCTTGCAGCAGGCAGGTGGCTCGGTCTTCACTGGCAACTCATCCTACTCGGACGGTGTTATGTAATGACAGGTCCATTAAAAACAAGACTGCTATAATAGCTGATCTTGTAGGGTCATCGGTCCTGGCATGCATCACCGAGACCTGGCTGGATGATAATGCTGGCCCTATTTTGGCTTCAGCTGTATCAGCTGGGTACTCGGTGATACACTGTCCGAGGTTGGATCGTAGGGGCAGGGGAGTGGCAATCTGTTTTAGAATGGAACTGAACGTGATGGAGGTACCAGTAGGAATCACCAACTCCTTTGAATGTATTGTGGGTGAGGGTGTGGGGTGCAGTATTCTTCTCATTTACCGTCCACCAGGTAATGGGAATCTTTTCCTGCGGGAAGTTGCAGACTTCATTGTTGACATGACATTGGAATCCTTCAGATGGCTGATCCTGGGGGATTTCAATGCCTGGGTCGACGTTGAACTCTCGCAGTTTGGTCAGGACTTCCTCCAGCTGATGAATTCACTGGGCTTCACACAGGTTATTTCCTCCTCGACCCATATAGATGGTCATTCATTGGACTTGGTGTTCCTCCTGGGGATGGAGATATCCGACTTGGTGGTGGAGCCAGTCGGATGGTCTGACCATCACACCATTGGGTTCAGTTTCTTGGCCGCTATGGAAATGGTCCAGTACAGCCCTTTGAGGGTTGTTACCCCGGAGGGCCTGATGGTGGTGCTGGACCTATTGAGTTTGCCGAGTGAATGCATGGATCCTGGGGACCTGGTTCTTGCCTATAATGAGGCAGTAATAGGGGCCCTGGATTCCATTGCTCCTGTTCGTGTTCGTCCCCTCACCCTTCGCCCCAAGTCTCCTTGGTTTGATGAGACTTTGAGGGAGTTGAGGAGAGTGGGAAGAAGGCTTGAGAGATGTTGGCGGAAGTCGGGTCTGGAGTGTGACAGCCTTAGTTTGATGGACCATTATCGGGTCTATGAATCAGCAATTACCCGAAGAAGGCAGAATTCCTGTCCAGGGAAATTGCTGCTGTGCAGAATCGACCAGCCCAGCTCTTTTGGACTGTGGACGGATTGTGCAATCCAATCTGTCTTCAGCCTGAGAGAGCGTTTTCACAGGAATGGTGTGAGGAGTTTGCTCGATTCTTCGCAGATAAGGTTGCCACAGTCCGGTCCGATCTCCTCTTAAATCTTTCAAACAGGAGTTATGGTGGTTGGCAGGAGATGTCGGACACCTCGTTTGTGTGGTCTGACTTCGACCTGCCCACAATCAATGACATAGTGATAATCGTCCAGTCGCTGTGACCGACCAACTGTAGTTTGGACCAGAGTCCCACTCGCCTTTTAGTAGGATGTGTGGATAAAATTGGCCCGGTCCTTGCCAAGATAGTCCGGTTGTCATTGGAGAAGGGGATCTTTCCTGATCTCTTGAAGGAAGCCGCAATCCGGTCCCTTCTTAAAAAGCTCTCCTTGGTCCCGGACTGTCTGGCTAACTACAGACCTGTCTCTAACCTGCATTTTGTAGGTAAGGTTATTGAGAAGGTAGTTGCATCACAGCTGGATGGTCATTTGATCAGCCACAATGTCTATGATTCTCTCCAGTCCAGATTTAGGAAGAGACATAGTACCGAGATGGCCCTTGTTCAGGTACTAAATGACCTCCTAATAGCGAGAGATCGAAAGAACCGTTCCATCTTGGTCCTTCTTGATCTCTCTGCGGCATTTGATACCGTTGACCATGGAGTGGTTTTGGAACACTTGCAGTTTATCTGTGGACTATCGGGCCTGGTTCTCAGTTGGTTTCAATCATTCCTTGAGGGTAGGACTCTGAGGGTGCTGTCTGGGATTTTTTCCTTGGCATCACTCCCTCTATCCTCTGGGGTGCCACAGGGCTCCATTTTGGTGCCCATGTTATTTCTGGTGTATATGTTGCTGTTGGGAGCAATTATTAGGTGGTATGGCTTAAGTTTTCACTGCTATGTAGATGATACTCAGCTCTACATGTCTTTTGTGCCTGACCAGGGTGATGCTGTCTCGGTCTTTAACAACTGTCTCACCGAGATCCAGGACTGGATGACTGTGAGCAGGTTGCGGTTAAACCCTGAAAAAACTGAGGTGTTGGTCATGGACCCAGTTCATAGGGAGGCGGGTTTGCTGATGGGATCACCTTCGGGTCTTTGGCTTGGGGGGGGCCCAGTTAGCTACCTCAGACCGGGTGCGGAACCTGGGCATCATATTTGATGACTGCCTGACCCTTAAACATCAGGTGTCAGCCGTTGTCAAAACCTCTTTCTACCATCTGAGAAATATAGCCCAGGTGAAGCACCTGGTTCCTGCTGACGACCTTCCAACATTGGTCCACGCCTTCGTTACCTCCCGCCTGGACTACTGCAATGCCCTGTACCTAGGGCTACTGGGGGTAGATATCCGCCACTTGCAGTTAGTGCAGAATGCGGCGGCAAGGCTTTTGACTGGTATGTCTAGGACCAGTCATATAACGCCTGTCCTCCGTGGACTGCACTGGCTGCCAGTACAGTGGCGGATTACCTTCAAGGTCGGTGTGCTGACCTATAAGGCCCTACACAATTAGGGACCTAGTTACCTGCAAGATCTTCTTCATCCCTACTGTCCCCCTGTCCGCTCCGATCCACCAATGAGGGATTGCTAGAGATTCCCAAGGTCTGTTTAAAGACATCTGGGGCCAGATCATTTAGTTTTATGGCCCCAAATCTGTGCAATTCTCTACCTCATTGGGTGCGAGATTGCCTGACCATCCAAAGTTTTAAATCAGCATTAAAAACGTATTTATTTAGCCTGGCGTATTCTGATTTTTAAGTATATTTCATTGACTGATTTTATGATATTGTTTTAATTTTATGTATTTGATTTATTTATTGTAAAAGTGCTTTGGTCCTGGAAAGGCGCTTTTTAAAAATAAAGAATTGCTTGTTTGCTTGCTTGACTTGCATTGTGTGACTTTTTCCATTGTATACTTATACTGTTTTCATAATGGAGGCTTCGAGTGGCATGTAAGTAACGGAATATCTCTTTGTATATGCTATTGAGTTCGGCAACAGGGTAGACATTCTGGAAGGTGTTTGAAAAGATGAGACAGGACCTATGTATTTTAAATGAATGATCAGGATAATGGCAGCGAATAATCAATGCAAGACAGTTCAGAATTCAAACATATTGGGCACATTAGATACTGATGGCCCCCAAACAGGAAATGTATATTAGGGTTGTCATATCAGATGACCTAGAGTAGGCAAAACAATGTGTCTAATATTTGAGTTTTGCCTAAAAGAGTACTGGGTGCATGGAGAGAGGTATCACCAGCAGATGAAATAAGATGTTGATGCACCTGAACAAATCATAGGTTACACCCCATCTGGAGAACTGTGCCCACTTGCGGAGTTCACATCTATGTAACGACATAGACAGGGTGCAGGCAGTTCAAGAAAATAAAACAGAGATGGTGTATGGTCTGCATCAAAAGTTATATAAGAGAGACTGTACAACCTCAATATGTGTATCCTGGAGGATAGGAGAGAGAGAGAGACAGAGAGTGAGAGCAATATAATACAGAACATCAAGTATCTACATACCATTAATAAGGTTCATGATGGGAGCATTGATTAGAAAAAGATGGGTAGGATTCACAAAGAAGATGTGCTCAGTGCATCTGGTCTGCCCCGGTGCATGGGAGATGCATTGCTTTGGCTTCTCAGAAGGAACTAGAAGGGAAAGGATCAGATTTGTTATAGTACAGTGGCTTCTTGTTGTTTTTACATTGTTTCTTGTGGATTTTACTTGGTAGAAGGTTATTTCTTTTCTTTCTTACTACTTCTAAATGGCTAGCAGGGTATTGTTTTGGGGCTGTTGGAATTTTGAAAACTGTTTTGTTGGCTGTAAGTGGGCTCATTTGTTTGATGTTTCACTGTGTAGCAGGCTGCATTTGTAGAGGCCTATTTCTTCTTATTTAAAACCTATTTGGTGTGATTTAACTGGGGCTGTTTCTTTGAATCAGAGATCTATATCTTCTAATTTCAAGCCTATTTTGATGTGTTGTTGGTTAAGCTGTTTGAATTGGAGACCTGTTTCTTTTGGTAGCAAACCTATTTTGGGGGCTTTGAGTAGAATTGTGATTCATTTTTGCTGGCTTCGCTAGCTGCAAAGGTTAGTGCATAGTGGGGGAAGGGTGCTAATGGTCTGGCCAGGTCTCACTTAGCTAGGGAGGTGGAGCTGAATCAGGTGTGGTGTCAGTTGCTTTGACTTCACAGAAGGAACTAGAAGGGAAAGGATCAGATTTGTTACAGTACAGTAACTTCTTGTTGTTTTTACATTGTTTCTTGTGGATTTTACTTGGTAGAAAGTTATTTCTTTTCTTTCTTACTACTTCTAAGGGGCTAGCAGGGTATTGTTTTGGGGCTGTTGAAATTTTGAAAACTGTTTTGTTGGCTATAAGTGGGCTCATTTGTTTGATGTTTCACTGTGTAGCAGGCTGCATTTGTAGAGGCCTATTTCTTCTGATTTAAAACCTATTTGCTGTGATTTAACTGGGGCTGTTTCTTTGAATCAAAGACCTATACCTTCTAATTTCAAGCCTATTTTGATGTGTTGTTGGTGAAGTTGTTTGAATTGGAGACCTGTTTCTTTTGGTAGCAAACCTATTTTGGGGGCTTTGAGTAGAATTGTGATTCATTTTTGCTGGCTTCACTAGCTGCCAAGGTTAGTGCATAGTGGGGAAGGGTGCTAATGGTCTGACCAGGGGCCTCAGCTACCTGATTGTTTCTGGAAGAATTGGGTTTGTCCCACCCCCCAACCCCTCACCCCACCTGCCCCAGTCCATGATTTCCTTTATACCAGGGGTTCTGACATCACTTCCTCAAACGGGCAAAGGATATGCACCTGTCATAGCAGAAGCAGACATCCAGGAAAGGAACAGCAGTGAGTGAAGAGGTGACTGCTATCTCAGTGGAAGGGAAGTAACTGCAAATCTAGGAGCTTTCATTGTTACTTGTTTGCATTGCTATTGCATTGTGGAAAGGAGGAGTAGGAGTTTGAAGATGGTTGTGCAATAGCTACCTAAAGTCTCTTTTTGAGTGTGGATAGGAAGGATAGGAATATAAAAGGCAGTTGCTCAATCTATCTAAATGTGTACGACAAAGGGGTAAGGGAAATTAAGAAAATAATGTTTTGCACTGATAGAGGGGGAAGAGGGGAGACTTGGGGGAGTGTTTGGTATCCTGCATCTGGAAGGGTGGTGGGTCGCTGATGGGCAACGACAGCAATGGGTAGGATGGTAGGCTGCAACAACTGCGGTGCACCAATCTTTCTAAAAATTGCCTGGAGTGTGGGAGGATGTTTAGTGTACAACCACATAGAGAAACTCAGAAAGGAGATTGAGGGTCTGCAGGAGGAACTAAGACAGGTTAGGCAGACTGGGGGTGGGTTTAGCCCAATACTGGAGGGAGGAAGAATGGGAGATGAGGGAGGGCGATTTAAGCCAACAGTGGTGAGGAGAGGGTCAGAAGAAGGGAAGCAAGGACAAGGGGGCCCAGGCCAGGAAGAACGATTGCCGGGGAAACCAGGTCAGGAGACAAAAGACAAATGGAAGGAGGAGATAGGGACTTGTGAGGGGAGGTGAAGAAGTGGCAAAAGTCATGAAGTGGAAAGGAGAAAACTGGTTACTATGAAGAGAGAGAGGGAGTGGGCATTTGTGAAGGGTCTTCAGAAAATAGTTTTGCACTGCTAGAGAGGAAGAATGTGGAGGAGGGAAATGATGAAATTAGAGGAGTAATTGATAAATGCCTGGACCAAACCAGAGCAGGGGGAAGTTCTGCTGGGAGAATTGCAACAGGGGCAAAAGAGGGAAATAATGTGCAGAAGGAAGAAGAGGAGCCGGAAATAAGAGAGGGAGATGAATGGAAGCAAGCAGGGAGTAAGAGTGGTGGAATCTTAGTGCTGGGAGACTCAGTACTAAGAGGAATCAGGTGGGGTAGCAAGGGGGAGTGGCATAGTCACATTTGGGTGGAGGCCATGCCAGTAATGACAGCGGAATGGGTGGGACAATCTGTTCTGAAATATGCTAGAAGGGGTAGGGACAAGCCTCATTTAATTTTACATCTTGGGACAAATGACCTGGCTGACAAGACAGTAGATATGGTCCAGAGGAGGTTTGAGGAACTAGGACAATTATGTGAGGGGGTAGGAAGTTCAGTAACTTTTTCGGAGATACTTCCAGTGCCCAAGGCAAGCACAACAAGAAAGCTGAGGATAGAGGAATTTAATGGATGGCTAAGAACCTGTTGTTGTGCTAAAGGGTACGGGCTGTTAGGGGGGTGGGGAGGGACCTGGGAGGACAGTAGTCTCTAAGCCAAGGACAGACTACACTTGAGTGAGGAGGGAAAGAAAGTGTTGAAACAGAGGATGGAGGAGTACATAGAGGAAGTAGGTAATGTAAACTAATAGCAGGGGGTGGCAATTGGGCAAGAGACATGCAGAGACCACAGGTTGGGAAACCATATGAGCTTAACCCCCATAACATTGACAAAGGACAAATGGCAAGTACTATTGGTGATGCTAGTAAATGAGGGCAGGATGGGGGGGAAGGTTGGAAGGTGGTTACCCTCAATGCTAGAAGCCTTGGGAGGAAAACTGCAGAGTTACAGGTGCTCGTGGCAGAGGGAGAGGTGGACATTGCAGCCATCACAGAAACATGGGCCACCCACTACAATGACTGGGACCTGTCTGTACCAGGGTACAGGTTATTTCGTAGGGACAGGGTGATTGGGAAAGGAGGGGGTGTGGCACTATATGAGAAGCAAGGACTGAACTGTGTAAGGGAGGAAGGGGAGGAGGGTAGTACGGAGTCAATTTAGATGCAAATGCAGGATTCCAAGAATAGGATTCTTAGAATGGGAGTGGTGTATAGGCCGCCATCTCAGACGGAGGAGTTAGACAGGGATCTAGCGGGACAGATCAGGAGGACCTGCAAGAAGGGTAGTGTGGTGATTGTGGGGGACTTCAACATGCCAGGAGTGGACTGGAGTACCCCAACAACCAGGAACAGAAGGGAGCAGGTACTGCTGGATGCCTTCCAGGACAGTTTCCTGCTGCAATGGTCAGTGAACCAACCAGGTTAGGGAATACCCTTGACCTTGTGCTGGCAAATGGGGACTTTGTGAGAGAACTTACAGTGGAGGAACCGCTGTCATGGAGTGACCACCACTCAGTATGGCTCAAATTGGATATGGACAAGGAAGGAGTGGAGTCTGGCACAAGAGTGCTGGACTTCAGGCGGGCTGACTTTGGGAGGATGGGGGAAGTGCTAAAAGGGTACCTGGCCAGAATTCAATCTAGTATGGACACTAACCAAAGGTGAGAGCTCATAAAGCTGGGGATAGTGGAGGCAACCAAAACCTGCTGCAAGGCCCAGAGCAAGAAGGCTAGGTCTAAGAAACTGAGCAGGTTGAGCAAGGAGGTCATGCAAAAGGTAAGGAGGAAAAGAGCTGCCTTTAGGAAGTACAAGAAAACAGGGAGGGGGAGGACAGGGAAGAATACTTGATGAAATTGAAGGAGGTGACAAGGGCAATAAGGGGAGCCAAGGCATCTACGGAACTCAGGCTTGCACAAGGCATTAAGAAGGTGGAGAAGGACTTCTTTAGGTACATCAGGGAGAAAGGGAGCTGTAAGGACCAATAGTAAGGATTAGGAAAGGAGGCTGGGTAGTTAGGAAAGGAAGAAGGGCAGAAGCACTAAATGAGTACTTTGCTTAGTATTTACTAAAGAGAAGAGGGGGGTGACACCCAAGGGGAGAAATGGCAGAAATGGGGGGAGGAATGACAGATGGGGAAATCATGGCGGGCAGATTTCGGGAGGATTTGAAGGCACTGAGGGTGGATAAGGCACCAGGCTCAGATGGCATCCACCCCAGGGTACTGAAGGAGCTGGCAGAGGTCCTTGCAGGACCTTTGTCAGACCTATTTAATGCCTCACTACATTCAGGGTGTGTACCTCAGGACCGGAGGATGGCTCATGTGGTGCCCCTCCACAAAAGTGGCCCCAAGGATGAACCGGGAAACTACAGACCAGTGAGCCTCACATCCATCGTGGGTAAGCTAATGGAGACTATCCTGAAGGAAAGGCTGGTGGCCCTCCTAGAGTCCAAAGGACTACAGGACAGCAGACAGCATGGCTTCATATGGGGCAGATCCTGCCAAACCAACCTAGTGGAGTTCTATGACTGGGAAACTAGGCAACTGGACAGGAGCCATGCAGTAGATGTCCTGTATCTGGACTTCAGTAAGGCATTCGACTCTGTGCTGCATGGAAGGCTGGGAAGTAAGTTAGTAGGCACAGGGGCGGGTGCAAAGTTGGTGAGATGGGTAGGGAACTGGCTTCAGGGAAGATAACAGAGGATGGTGGTGGGTGGGGAGCTCTCACACCTAAGGGTAGTGACGAGCGATGTTCCACAGGGCTCGATGTTGGGACCAGTGTTGTTTGGGATATTCATTCCAGACATATCATTGGACATCAAGAGCAAGATCAGTCTGTTTGCTGATGATACCAAGGTAGGAGCAGTGGTGGATGACCTAGGAGGATGGCAGGGGTTGCAGGATGATCTGGCAAAGCTTGAAACCTGGTCAGACACCTGGCAACTGGGGTTTAATGCCAAAAAGTGCAAGGTGCTGCATTTTGGGATGAAGAACCCAAGGAGGAGTTACCAGCTGGGGGGAGTGCAGCTAGGCCAGACAGAGGAGAAGAAGGATCTGGGGGTGCTCATTACAGGGTCAATGAACAACTCGGCACAATGTAGAAGGCAGCTGCAAAGGCCAACAAAATGCTGGGTTGTATTGCAAAGGGTATATCCTCGAGGAGGGAGGAGGTGATTCTGCCACTGTATAGGTCATTACTTAGACCGCACCTGGAGTACTGCATGCAGTACTGGTGCCCATATCTGAAGAGGGACATTAAGTTACTGGAGGGGGTGCAGCGCAGGGCGACAAAGATAATCAAGGGGGTTGGGGACTTATCATATGAGAGGAGGCTGAGGGAGTTGAACGTGTACTCACTTGAGGAGAGGAGGGACGGGGCGACATGATTGAAACCTTTAAGTACATGAAAGGAATAAACAAGACAGGTACATAGGGGCTGTTCAAAGTAAGGGAGGGGAGGGACACCAGGGGCCATAATATGAGACTGGAGGGAGGAAGGTTCAGGAGGGAGATGAGGAGACACTTTTTTGCAGAGAGGGTGGTGACTGGGTGGAATGCGTTACCTGCAGAATTGGTATCCAGTAGAACAGTGGACTGCTTCTGAAGGGGATGGGACAGGACAAGGGGAGGGTCAATGAAGGGGAAGGGTGAAAAGGAGTGGCAGCTGCAGAATAAGGGGTGCTAGCTGCACATTCAAGTAGACTTGATAGACCTCTAGGCCTTTATCTGCTGGCAAATTTTGTATGTTTGTATGTTCATAAATTGGACAAATCACAGATGAGGCGCAGGGATATATACCCAGAGCATCCCCTCTGTGAACAGCACAACTGCGCTGGGGCAGCCCTTGATGTGCCGGCGTATCCCCCATGTCAGGATGTGAGCCCTTTGGGGCAGGGCATCTCAGGATGCCCTGCATCCAAAAACGCATGCTGCTGCCCTCCCCCTCATCACCCGCTAAGGCAGTTCTCCATGGCGGTCGGATGGCACGGCGAGTCCCCTCCCCTCGTATCCTCCCATGCTGAGCAAGGTATGACACTGTTTATAAACATTTTTTATTATAATAGCAACAAGGCACTCCCAGGGATTATGCTAATGGTCAGTTAATCACCATCTAGAGGCATATTGCACTCGGCTACACCTCGTGCCACAGTACAGCTATAGAAGGTGAATAACAGAATATTGACATAACCCTTGGTCATGCCTTATCACTTAATTAATAAAGCAATGAATGGTCTACTACTTTAACCAGAATATTGAAGTAATGTACTCTTGTTCTCTTCACACAGTTATTCTCACAGATTGTACATTGAGGAATAGACGATCATGTGGTATAGCTGGAAGAATCACATCTGCTCTTACTGAGTGGTCAAAGGAGTATCATACTTTTCTACTTCAACTCGAAGACAGGTGCCATAAATGGATGGAAGAAGAACGGAAATCAAGACAAGAGTGGGAAGAGAAGTTGCTGACATTCTTTGTGAAGAAAAGTGGTAAAAATATTGAAAATGCTGTAAAAGATTTATCGACCATGATAAAAAACACTAACACCTACACGCATTCAAATTCTTAGTCATCTAATTTGTCTGTTAATTCTTGCAAAAACGTATGCAACAATGCAACCTGTGCAATACAATTATGACCATTCAAGAACGGAATGGAGAACGAATATGAGACTTTCATGTAGTACTGGTCAAATCTCATATGCGGAGTGGAGTTTAAATAATATGTAGTTATATTTGTCAAATCTGTGTTTTAAATGTTACTCATTAAATTTAATGTTGTACATTGTTTGCAGTTGATTTTTAGCCTCTCGCTTAGCGCAGTTTTATACATTGTCTTCAAGAAATGTTGGTAAACAAATTAAATAAGTACCAGTGATTAAGGAAATATTTAATCTATGACTTCTCATCGATATTATTTTAATTACTTACTTTTAAAATGTCAATAAAAGATTGACTAATAACATTGATTCGTAGATAGGTATGTTTATTATTACTATACAAGTTGTTAAACAAACATTTTATTTTACACTGAAGAGCAGTGTTAAGTATTAATTTTGGTATCTCAAAAGATACAGGATATCATAACTACTTAACTAATAACTAGTTAAAAAACGTATATGTAAAATAATTAATGTTGTAAACTATATACGTATAAGAAATAACATTCATTGCTAATAAAAGATTAATTAAATTTGATCTGTGTATACATGAAATTTTTCTTTTGCTGTTCTACTCTGACATTGAAGATTTCCTCAGAGGGTAATTTGTTGCCATGTAATGCATTAGGTGATCCCTTATGGCAGCTGCATTGGTGACTGAGTGTTGCGATGCTGGAGAGGTAGGCTGAGGAAATTCTCGCTCATTATGTCCAACTGTCTCTAACCACCGTGTATGAATAGCCTCCTTCTTGCATTCACAAAAGTTGTGCAAAGCACAACAGGTGACTATCACGTATGGAGCAAATGTGTGGTCAAAGTCTGACCACTTCAATATGTCCGCCAGCAGCCTTTTAGCCAGACAAATGCATGCTCCACTGTTATTCTGCAAGTGCTATGGTAAACATTGAATGGCTCTTTCTCTGGTGTTAGATTACCCACACCAGTGTACCTCTTAATCAACCAAGGTAGTAAGGGATAAGCTGGGTCACCTACAAAGAACAATGGTATAATTCTGTTACCAATCAACGCAGGATGTTTTGGAAGATTTTGTGCATCCTTGAAAACTGAGGAGTTGCGAAGTACATTTGCATCATGAGCACTGGCAGGCATGCAACAGTTAACATTTCTGAAACTGTAATAAAGACAAAACAAAGGTTTGGTTACTTGTCATGGAGTTAGAGAAATAATATGCATAGCAGTTTCTGTCCTTTTTCAATTGCTTACACACAATCCCCACCCTATGGGGTAAGTCAGTGAGTATTGGAGGATGTGGTCAATGTGGAGGCGGAAGCCGATTTCCATGACCAGGCTGAGGTAGCAGACAGATGGCAGGAAGAAACGCATCTTAGATAAAATATGTAGAGGATTGTGTATGAGTAGTCATACATAACAAGCATATTTTTATATTGAGATGTTTCCTTGGCAACAGATGACCTCGAGAGCGCAGCTCAAGTGGTACTCTATTACGAAGGGGACCTCAAGATACAGCATTTCCCTTGTTTGTGTATGACCGCTCATACACAACCATTTATAGTGTATGGGCAGTCACAGCATAGTGTTTTTTTACATACGAGTCAAGTCTGCAGCAAGGATTGTAATGAAAAATATGGACTAGGCGGATTCTAAAGGATGACAGTTGCCATGGTTGGCAGTTACTTGTTTTAGCCCATGTTGGCTCTCTCTTACTGCAATGGATGGCGTCAAGTCTGAACACATCAGGAGGCCCGACTTTATTTACAGGTAGTGACTAAAACCACAGTCCCCCGCAACTCATACATATGTGGTCCACAAGCATGGCATTCCACTTACTTCCATGGCCATCAGCCGACTGTATTCAGAGGCACATAGAAGAGTAGTGTTTTCATCTGTTCACTGGTAGATGTATAGGGATGTGGAAATAAAATATGATAGGTCGCTGTGAGGCACCCCTACCACCACTTCTATCCTCTGCACTTTTACACACACACACTTACTTCCCAACAACTACACTATCAGCTCATCCTGATACATATGTGTTCCTATGCAAATACTTATCAAGACTTCCCTTCCCTTCCTTACCAGGTCATTTACCATGCATTCCCCCAAACCCCACCATACTGCAACTCTTTACCACGTATGCTTAGGTTGTGCAAGACTCCTGCCCCCAGAGCGCGTATATGCAATGTCCCACCACTGTTTCTCCTGTTGTCATGGCAATCACCCTGACCCAGCACATCATTGTTATCATTTTCTAAAACTAATTACCTTTACAATGTCAAATGAGCAAAGAGGTCCCTGCATCCTGATTGGCTGATAATTGGTTCTAGCTATTGTGGTAAGAGAGTGCAACCACTGAATAAAACATGTCCCTGCCAACCAGGACCACTCACAGAATTAACAAGTCACATATTTCATAGTTTCCATCACAAACATGACTGCAACATTTACTCATATATGAAAAACTATGACTAGGCCAGAAAAGTGAAAGTCACTTAAATTAAATAAATAAATTAACTTACTAATTGCATGGTTTTTATACGTGTGTCTGTGTGGCGGGGAGGGCATCGTACTGCTGAAATAATGCAGAGTTTTTAAGTATTCTATATCATGGTAACCAATCCCACAATGTACTGAGTGCTAAGAAAGACAGATGGCTGACATGCGAAGAACATTTGTCGAAGGACTGTTATACAGTACTTAGCAATACTTTATTTTATTTTTCTGTATCTTTGACAGCTTTCCAACTGTTCGTTTTTCCAAAGGTTCCATATGAACTCATGTTATACAAGAATTATACAATGGTGTATGAAAATCCTGTAACCTCATTTGTCAAAACATGTCACATGACTGGGGTAAATCCTGCATTACCCACGTCTGAGGTACTGCATTTATGAAAAACATAAGTAACCACATTTTACATTGTTTTACACATGGGTCCATTGTATAATTAAGAAATAAGGCACAACAGGCTGTGGGTTATTGGGGATTTACCTACACCTTGTGTGGTGTGTCACAAGGCTCAGCCGAGTGACCTAACCACACAAGCAGTGGGTAAAGCACCTAATAACTCACACCCTGGAGTGCCTTATTGTGATTATACAATGGCCCCACGTGCATAATAAATGTAAAATGTGTTTAATTATGTTTCTTATAACTGTCATTCCTCAGCGGAGGGTAATGCAGGATTTACCCACGGTCATGTGACATGTTTTGACCAGTGAGGTTACAGGATTTTCACACACCATTGTATAATCGAAATTATGAACTGAGGATTGTAAATAGAGGAATCTGATTGGCTGAGAGCTCTTTGAAGCCATGATGATATCGGGCTACATCATCACTGCTTCAGAAAAGTTCCGGTGCCACCAGCCTACTTGCTCTCTACTGTCTGAGAACTAGTTTTTCAAAATGTACTCCTACACCACCCAAAAACTCATTCATGAAACTTTTTAAAACCTGTTTCTTTTATTTTTTTATTTAAAAAACTTGAAACTCAGTTCATAATAGTAATAAGTAACTCCAGGGTGTGGTATATCATGGGACGTCGTCACTTCTTGGGTGGTTGGACACACTCGGCCTGCGGCCTCATGCTCAACCACCCAAGGCGTGATGATATCTTATGATATACCACACCCTGTCGTGCCTTATTGCTTAAATAAGTCACCCCAGGGTGTGAGTTATTGGAGATTTACACACTTCTTGTGTGGTTAAGTCATTCGGCTGTGATTCGTGACAGACCTCACAAGACGTGAGTAAAACCCCAATAATCGACACCCTGTTGTGCCTTATTGCTTACATAATACATGGCTGGGTGTTGGTAGAATGGAGAAACCCGAACACCAAGAGGCTGAAGGCACTCGACCTGTGGTCTCAAGACTAACCACATCTATGGATGTGCGGGTATCTCAGTACTAACAACACCCAACCATGTATTATTGCTCACACATCCTCCCAACCATTCATCATAGGTATATGTTCACATTTTTTTATTTTTTTGTTTTTTTTTATCCAGTTGTTTAACCAGGAGAGACACACTAAGCTGGAAGCTTGTGTATAGATGTGCCCTGGGAACAAAAGAAAGTTAAGTGAACTTATCAGGATGAAATAGTATGCAAGTTGGGGCTGTAGGACTCAACCCCAGGTCTTCATATTAACAGTTCATAGCCTTAAACAACTATGATATACTGCCTCCACATCTACTATCACGGTCCAATCCACATACTTTTTTTTCCATGGTGTTCCCTCCACCCCCTCCCAAAAGTTACTCCTTTCTGGCACAGAACGACTGTCTCTACCCTACATAATGCCAGCCTTTTCGATCATTGTTGAATAAGTATACCCCACCTGGTCAGCCTGGCATGTCAGACCATAACATGTAACACCCCCTTTTATGCACACCAAACTGATTAGCAATGACTCTATATTCGGCACAGCTGGCTAACTTATATATCACTATTGCCACACGTTTGCATAATGGGACTAGCTCTCTTATGTATGTAGAATCGGGGCTCATAAAAGTACTAACATCTGTACACAGCTCTTCAAACAACTGTCGTGACATCCTGAAATTTCTCTAATCAATCATTGCCAGTAAAATGCTGTTCAACAATAATACTCCACCAATCTTCACATCTATGTTTAGTCCAGCATGTACATTTAATTTGTCTCAGAGAACTGGAAAAATGTAATTGCCACAGCTGACTCTCGTAATATGCCTCTATCTCTGCATTGCTGGCCTCAAGTAACTGCATCTCAAATAACTGTCTTTGACTTCTGAGAAATGTATAATGAGCTGTAGATCACACTCATTATTGTCTGCAATCACTGCAGCTAACAGTAGGGCACAAAAATTCACAGAAATTCCAAAGGGGAACATCACTCACTGTTACCACAGTGCCGCCTAGCAACAGAACACACTGGCACTATGCTTGCATGAATTGCGCCTGATCAGACTTCTGAAAAGCCACATGTAAACCAAGACTGCGCTCGTGGACCCAGCTCTGCCACCATGTATATTGTAAGGAGCTGCAATCGGGTTCGCAGTCTTCGATACTGGGGCAACAAAAGATAGGCACATGTAAACATAGCAGTTCACAAGAGAGTCACTACTAGATGAGATGTGTGTGAAGTGAGTTGAGTGTGACACACACAACTGACTCAAACCAGTTATGATGCTGCATTGTCAACCAACTCCATGCACACAAAAAACAATATTGCTCCCTGCTCCACCACCTACCCAAGCCCTTGACTTTTGCCCAGCCCAGCTTAACTAGAGAGACCATTTACGGTAGCTGTGATTGTTAATTTTAAAAAGAGAAGTGAAGTGAACTAATACACAATCTCTCTGAGTGGGATTGTCTAATTTTATTTATATTTACACCTGCCCAGCCCCAGCTTAACTAGAAAGACCATTTACAGTAAAGATGATTGTTAATTTTAAAAAGAGAAGTGAAGTGATCTGAAGTACAATCTATCCGAGTGGGAATGTCTAGTTTTATTTATATTTAACAGTAATAGATTTAAAATGCACTCTCGCCTGAGCCCAAACCTTTATCTTCCCTTCCCCTGTGGTCTGTGCTGCAGTTATTTTATTATGCTAATTGATGCTAATCAAAAGATAACGGTTACAGTTACTGTGTGGTTACTGAGAACTCAATTTGTCTTTACACACACACACACACACACACACACACACACACACACACACACACACTGTGTCCTGGTAGCTGTTTGCCCCCACAAAACAAAATACACCAAAAAGGCAGCAGTAGGTAGCAGTAGTCAGTGCAATGAGTGCAGCAGGTACAGCACAGCACGTTATGTTACACTACAACTTAAGTGCAATAAATACATTCCAATGGTCTCAAATCCAATATGCTATACATATATTATAGGGGTGCGGTTGCACCCCTATAGTTATGGTTGAATAGCCTGTTTAATGTTAAACTTCACTTTTTTCACCTTAATAATGTTTGCATTCTTTGATGACATAGCCCAACATTTGGCATGCACAGTCAGGCTGCCAGAATCTCAAGACATGGAAAGATTTGTGGCAGCATCTTGTGTGGTTTTCAAGATACAGAATGCCAGAAAACAGAAAAGAAACCACGTTTGGTTTCCCTATACTTAGCACTGAGACTTTTTTGCTCTCACCTACAGCCTAGACTGTGTGGAAATTTATTCATGAAATTTTCAGGATTGAAGGGGCCCATGCCAAGGGTGTGCCTTTGGAAGGTTTGGTGAAAAAATATTATTCTGTTTTAAAGTTATAGTGATTTTTGAGTTAACATTTTGGTGTAACTGGTAAAATAACCTCAGTTGAGATGGCTGCCATTTTCTTTTTACTGTTTAAACTTAGAAACAGTAAAAATACATACAAATTATGTAATTTCGAAAAAACAAACACCTGAACCTAGATAAACAGGACCTGTTTTGCTGGAATCTGGTGACTGTTTTTTTTAAAGCTGGCTGAAATACATTATCTGGGTACCCAAAATCCAGGGTGCCCAGCTTAGCCAGAGGAGCTGTTCACTCATATTCTCTGTATGAGAACAGCAGGACTTTCTTGACCTCTGCAGCTGCAGCTAGAACTCATGCTGCGGGCTGCAGTGAGAGCAGTGAGTACAATTTCCCTTGTGTCTAGTGGCATCCCCACCCTCTGATTCCTACCTCTGTGGTTATTTAATCTTGCCCTGGTGTCTAGTGGCACCCCTACCCTCCGATTGCCACCCTCGTTGTTGATTTATGTTCCCTTGGAGTCTAGTGGCACCCCCCCCCACTCTCCGATCACTGACCCCATTATTGTTTATATTTTTCTTGGTGTCTAGTGGCACTTCCACCTTCTGATCACTGTCCTGTTATTGTTTGTATTGTTTCTGGTGTCTAGTGGCACCCCCCACCTTCTAATCACTGTCCCATTATTGTTTATATTTTCCCTGGTGTCCAGTGGCAATCCTCACCCGCTGATTGTCATCCCCGTTATTGTTCATGTTTTTTCTGGTGTCTAGTGGCACCACCCACCCTCTGATCACCATCCCTATTGTTGATTTATGTTTCCCTGGTGCCTAGGGGCACTCCCACCCTCCAGTTGCCATCCCTGTACTTATTTGCTCTTTTCCTGGTGTCTAGTAGCACCCTCAACCTCCGATTACAATCCCTGTTATTATTTGTATTTTTCCTGGTGTCTAGTGGCACCCCCACCTTCCAATTGCCATCGTCATTACTGCTTTTTATTTCCCTGGTGTCTAGTGGCACCCTCCACCCTCCAACCATCATCCATATACTGAAATAAAGAAAACAGTCCGCCGATTGTTTTTTCAAAACCTGCAAAAAGAAAATGGTCACTTGCCCATCTGACCCCCCCAACCCCACGTCCCACTCAGCAGTCACCCCCCACCCCACCCCACAAACTTACTCACCTGATCAGGTCATGGTGAAGATCCACTCTATGATGGAAGACATGTTTTGCTACTGAAACTACCGGCTGCAATATAAGAAACTAAGGTAAGTGTAGTTTAATGTATTTCAATGGAGTTTTCAGCTTTAATGCATAACTTCACATTTTGCATATTTTGAGCCCAAATTTTCAACATGACCTTTCTGGGACCCCACCTTATGAACAGTGGTGGTAGAATTATGCAAATCTGGCCCAAAAGGCAATTTCGCGGTTGATTGGTGACATCACCTTTTGGGAAGGATTTGAACATTTTCACCACACTCGTTCATGAGGTGGGATCAGAAGAAGGCTATGTTAAAAAGTTGGGGTCAAAATATGAAAAAATGGCAAAGTTATGAGCATACATTGAAATTTTACTACGCTTGCTCATAGCAGATCATGTGTGACGTTTGCTTATGGAATGGGGTGGGCATTATGGTTGACAACACCCAAGGAAGACAACACCACTGATTTGCCAAGACTCTGGAGACCCAAAATACTAATATTATTTCCTTTTGCTGCTTGGGGGGTCCACCAAGCTGGTTCAACAACAAAGTTGTTGAAGTCTGGCACAGCAACAGGATTTTGCTGACGGCGACCATGTCGCCTGGCAAATCTGTGGTACTTTTGTATTGTTTGCAGGGGGCTTTGCCTCCCCGCACCACTCAGATCTATATATATAATCTAACTCCAGTGGGGGGTCATGGGGCGAGCGGCCAAACTTTGATAGTAGAATCTGTTCATCGCTCCAACAACCTGTTCAACACTGCAGGTGTCGAATGGGTTGTGTCACTATGGGGGATTCATTGTTACAGCATTGCTGTAACAACAGTATACCCTTGTGGGGTTGGGTGGGGTGTTAGGGTTGGAAACCCCAATGCCACATTTCCCTACTTTTGTGATGTTAAGTTACCCTGACTTGTGCATTAACACAGTTTTTGCAAAGAATGTATATAAACACACACACACATATATATATATATATATATATATATATACACACACACAATAGGGGTGAGGTGATACACAGTGAAATAAAACTGTGTATTCTCACCACCATTGAATAAACGAGTGCTGATGTATGCACAGTGGCATTCCCTTAGAAATATACAAACACTGCATACGTTAGACTGCTAATATAAAGTACTTGCAGACGTCAGCAAGCAGTACAGGTTCCTTGCCCAATACAAAACGTGTGGCCAATTAATTACACAATAATGAGATGCACCTTACTAGTAGCATGAGCTAGTATCCTGCATTTGTACTATCAGTTTCACTTCAGCATCTCGCACATCCGAGCAGCGGCATTGCATGTAAACCACACCGTTGAAAACATAAACCAGCATTGCAATGGTTTCCAAACTGTCAACGGCAAAAAACAATATGTCATTTCCGAAAACTGCGGAACAGCTGACGGAGAATAAATTATGTCTGAAACGGAAAAAATAAATTATCAATATTCCTGAAGAGGTCATCCTTAGCTGCACTCAATTTGAACAAGATGCAGAGCCGCTACTAGACCCAAACGAGAAGACAGACGGCAATATTGACACCAAATATTCAGCTGAAGGCACTAGTAACAGTACTGCAATGGACACCGAAGAAATTGAGCAGTTTATAAAAAGTACCAGAAACGAAAATACCACCCGCAAAACAAGTGCAGATGTAAATGCCTTACAGAAATTTATGAAGGACACCCTGCACATTGAGACACCCATTCAGCATGTACCTCCTCAAGACCTCAACAAAATACTGTGCCATTATTTCATCACTTCCAAACGGCAAGACGGTACAGACTACGAGCCTCTAACACTCTGATCCAGATTCCAAAGCATTGAGAGGTATCTGAAGGATTACAACTACCCAGAATCTATTAGCAGTTCTAACACATTTTTAAAAACCAGAGAAGTATTACTATCCAAACAGAAGCTGCTGAAGGAGATAGGGAAAGACAATCGACTTCAAGCTGCAGACGAGTTAACAGATAACATAATTGACTAGCTTTATTCATGGAAACAACTGGGACATGATGGCCCTCAAGCCCTTCTAAACACTATGTGGCTTACTGTGACATTGTATTTTGGCATTAGAGGAAATACAGAAACACGAAACCTAAAATGGGGAGATATCCAACTGAAAAAAGATGAACAGAACAATCAGTACTTAGAATATACAAAGGAGAGACAAACCAAAGCAAGAAGTGGTATTACTCCAAAAGACACCAGAGCAGTAAAACCTAGAGCATATGAAACAAAAGACAGTAACAAATGCCCTGTATTAAACTACAAACTGTACCGTCACAAACGACCAGAGAAAGCAAACCACCCGGATGCACCTTTTTTTTTAGCTATAAATTATACACCGACAGCACAATATCCTACTGGTTGGTACAAAAATCAACCACTTGGTATAAATTCACTGAGCAAAATAGTCAAAAATATGGTCGACAATGCAAAAATCTCCACTGACAAACAGCTCACGAATCATTCTATCCGCAAGCATTTAGTACAAAAACTTATAGATTCCAATGTCTCCCCCAATGATATTATCCAAGTTTCTGGGCACAAGAAATTACAGTCTCTGAATGATTATTCAAAACTGAATGAGGAGAAACATCAACAGATTTCCCACATACTAAGCTCATCAGATACTGATCCTGGAACCTCGAAAAGTTGTACTTCTGCAGAACCTGGAAAAGTATGCAGTACAAGCTGGCCAGACATAATGTCTGTATGCTTTAACAACCCTACCATTAATGCTACAAATATCACCTTCAATATTGTGCAAGGTAGGATAAACTGCACATTTGGCACACTATAAATAAACTGTTGAAATACAGCATGACCCATTTGTAACACTTCTGCTTTCTTCCCACAGGTCACAAGTATGAGAGCCACTGCAGAAAAAGAGTCAGAGTAATCGAGTGACACAGATTCCGATTAAAGTAGCTGCTGAGCGATTGCTGCGACCGATATGACATGTTTTCTTCAGTCACCTAAACAGAAGCACCTTTCAAAAGTATCCGAGAAGTGCAGCAAAGTAGAAATGATGCATCATTATATTGTAACACAATCCGGTACACGAACCTGGACAAAAGTATACAAAAGCAGTACATACCATGTTATGTGAATAAAGAAAATGTTCTGCGCCCAAAACATGTAACAAATTTTTGTCCAACACTGCAAAAGAAGGAATAAACTTTCCATAGCGACCCACGTCCAGCAAACTTGTACGCACATACTACCTTGCTAACTCACGTAGCAACATATTCCCGCCCACGCATACAGCACAACCAATCACAGCACACATTACGTAGCAACAACCAATCATTACACAGCACACAAATACCCATTCATACACCAATTCCATAAGTAGTAACCAATCGAATCTCAGTATGCCACATTTAAACCAATAGAACAGGACTCGGAAAAACAGCCAACCACTGCACAGAGCACACAACATGACCAATCAACCGCCACACCAGAACTACCAATGAGCACAGCAAAGCACACAACACACAGCAACAGAAACGAAGAACTGCACCAGAAAATCACTGCAACTGCAGCATTTCTCACCCTTTTATTTCACTGTTTATCACCTCACCACTACTGTATAAATTGCATACATGATGATCAGGAGTGTGATATGGAAAAATATTCCCACTCCTGCATCGTGAGGCATTGATATCTCACTCTGCAGGAGTGAGGATATTTTCCATATCACACTTCTGATCATCATGTATCCCCTGTTTATGCAATGGGGGTGAGGATAAAAAAGTGTCAAATAACAGCAGTATTTTTGGCTGGTTAGATCTACAGTAAGAATATCGCATTTATCCTCACTGTAGGTCATTTATCCTCACTGTAGCTAATAACCAGGCACTATCTGCACTTCAGCACAACTGCTCACAAAGGCTTTGATTGGTGGGAGCTGGCAGCATGAGCAGCACAATCAGAATGCACCTGCTCACTTGCATTCCAGCTCCCACTGGCAGTTTCATTTCTCTCCAGCAGCACACAGAACAGTTTCATTTTCTCCCCTGTTCTCTTTCACTGTAACTCATTAAAAAAAATAAACTTTCAGCTTCACACAATGTTAATTACCATTTCTCTTAAGATTCCAAAATACCAGACAAAACACAATCAATTTTTTTCATTGTCTGCCCCACCCCACACTCTTTCACTTCAAATATTGAAAAAAACTTTTAGCTTCAAACAAAACATTAACTTCCTTCAAACCCCAGCACACAAAAAAGCAACCAGCTCTCTCTTTTTTACTTTTACCACTCTCTCCAGCAGCACAACGGCACAGCATCCTGATGCAAAAGTTGAGTTTTGTGGAACACAATGCTCAGTCATCTGGAAACAAAAATAAATAAATAAAAACATACCTATTTTAAAAATAAAAATGAAAATTACACTGATAAAAAAACTTGGCCCATTGCATAAACGGAATATACAATTCCCCCACTGAAAATATCTCAGATATTTTCCCTTGAGCAGTTTGACCTATGGTATCACTCACTCGTGATGTCAAAGGTCAAACTGCACTGGGAAAATATATATATATATATATATATATATATAATGCAGGGATATCTGACCCAGTTTTTGTATCCAACCAGGTAGCAGGCTGTAATCCAAAATCTGGCCTGTTCAGATAACTTTTCAAAAACTGGGTCAGAGTGTCTACTTTTAGTGACATTTCACCAACGTTGCACACACTACTGCAGCTGTCTTTAAAATGTAAAAACTGCAGAAAAACTGCCACAACTGATTTGCAGAGAGAAACCTGTAGTGTAAAAATGCAGACCAACTGTTACCTCTGCTCTTCTGGTTCTGCTCCTTCTGAAGAATCCACAATAGCAGAGTGGGAAATGCTGCAGCTTTAAACATTTAAAGTTTAAATTGTAAACATTCAATTTTATTTGCTACCTCTGCTCTCCTCGTTCTGCCACTGCTGCCACAATTGCTTTGCTTATAGAGACATGCAGGTAAAAACGCTGACCGACTGTTACCGCTGCTGTCCTCGTTCAGCTCATTCTGAAAAATCCACAATATCAGAGATGAGAATGCTGCAGATTTAAACATTTAAAGTTTGTCACCTCTGCTCTCCTTGTTCTGCCACAACTGACTTGCAGAGAGAGACCTGCAGGGTAAAAATGCTGACTGACTGTTACCTCTGCTCTCCTCATTCTGAAGAATCCACAATAGCAGAGCAAGGAACACTGCGGCTTTAAACATTGAAACATTCAATTTTATTTGTTACCCCTGCTCTCCTCATTCTGCTCGCATTGAAAAAACTCCTTGCCACTGCAGCCAATACTGCTGAAACACCACTAAGTTGAAGAGAGAGAGAGAGACCAAGAGGGGAAAACACTGACCGCCACTCAAAGAAGCAACAATATCAGAATGGAGAACACTGTGGCTTTAAACAGTTAATTTTATTTGTTGACTCTGCTATCCTGAGCACCTGAGCACTGCAGCCCATAACGCTGAACCAGCTGTTACCTCTATGCCTTCCTTTTCCCCTTGCCACTCCTTTCTTTTTTAAAACAATTTTTATTTTAGATAAGCAAGTAAAAACAGCAATGTCTATTACACAAATACAACCAATTCCAAAAGACATAGTTATTCCAACTACTCATAAATTCAGCTATTATACAATATGTTTTAAAATCCCATTATCTTCTTCCTAGCATATTTCATATATAGTTAATCACAACCACAAATTTTCAAACTATATTTTTGACCATTTACAAAAATACAACCGATTCCAAAAGGCATAGTTATTCCAACTACTCATAAATTCAGCCAGTATACAATATGTTTTAAAATCCCATTATCTTCTTCCTAGCATATTTCATATATAGTTCATCACAACCACAAATTTTCAAACTATATTTTTGACCATTATATTCAAGCTACACTCCTAACGTTCTTCTATATAACCTATGGCTATATGAATTCCTAGATTTTTCACCAAGGTCCTATTATTTATTGTAAATTCATTTAAAATCTCCCTTCTTCAATGGCTTTTTGTATAAGTTGCCATTTTTCCCTATATTTGATTATTTGTTTTATCGTATAGTAACATTCTCTTTCTAAGTTTGTGGTTTCTAGAAATAAATTTCTCCACAATTGAATCGTAGGGATTTCTGGATATTTCCACATTCTGGTAATGCATCTCTTAACGGTCATAAAGGCTATATGTAAAACTTCTCCTCTGTTTTCTGGTATAGACTGAGAGAATGTAATATTTAATAAACATAATTCTGGTTTAAACATCAAGTTTATACCCAATGCTCCGTTCAATATTTTAATAATCTGTTTCCAAAATTTGTGTATATATGGGCATAAAGCTAAAACGTGCTGCATTAGCCAGTTCCCCACAGCCTCAATCACATGTCGAAGGAATAGTGGCCCTAAATTTATTTAATGTATAAGAAGAGTAACAAATCCTTTGAATCGTATAGAATTGTATCTGATTTAGTCTATTATTTCGACAACTATTCCAAGTCGTACACACTTTTCTCCATTGTGGGGTTGAAATGCTAATATTCAAATCCTTCTCCCATTTTGTTTCTAGAGACAGGGAAGTCTGCTTGTTTATTCATGACTAATGAATATAGTTTTAAAATTAACTTTTTCCTATTATTAGGCAAGATCAGTGTTTCCAAGATCTCATTATCTAACCTCAATTTCCCTTTCCTGTATAAATCTGTAAGTACAGATCTAATTTGTAAATAAGTGTAAAACATATTTTTGTGAATTCCATACTCTTCCTGAATTTGTTGAAAAGATTTCAAACCTGTATTGGTATACACATCTCCAGTATTTATTATTCCCTTATCTTTCCATTTTTTTAGTACACGACTATTAAAATAAGGATGGAGGTTATTTTGATATAATGGAGAAGTTTTATTTAACTTGTTTTTCCTTCCTAGTATATGCATAACTTGATTCCAAATTTTTAGTGTATGTCTAAAAAATATGTTGTTATGTTGCTTAATTTGATTCTCGCTAATTTTTATAGATAATAGGTGTAGACGATTTACTGGAGGAGGATTCTGAAATTCATAATATGCCCAGGGAAGGATTTCTATATCCCAGAGCTCTTTAAGATGTTCTATCACTGTTGCCCAATGATAGTATTGCGGATTAGGGAGTTTAAGGCCTAATTGCGAATAATGTAGCATTAACTTTTGTTTTTTTGAGTCTTGGTCTTCCTTTCCTTTCTTTCATAGGAACTTGGTAATTATATGATCAATTAAAAAAAAAATATCCTGGGGTAAATGAGCACATGATGCAGGATGCTGGAAAGCAGCTTCTTACTCCAGCTCCGACCACCCGTCCCCAAATTTGTATTAAAATAATGTGATTTTCCACCTGCAGTGCTCAAGTTTCAAGTTACCTGTGCAGCCAAGTGGTAAACTACTTCTGATAAGGAATCTGAGCTGAATGGATACCAAAATGAGAAAAGCCCCTCCAAAACACACTCCGCTGCAAACGCCGGAGAAGGCCGCCAAGAAAACCAGGGCCTCCTCCACTGCGGATACCAATACCTCACTGACTGCTGTGCAGGATCAAGAACCCCTGACAGTGGCAAGATTCCTGGTGGAGTTTAAGCCTTTTAGAGAGTAGCTCCATTCAGCTACAGCCGAATTAAAAGTGGTCTCTCTAGCGTTGGAGGATATCACAACCAGAACCACTGATAATGAGGCAAGGCTTTTTTCACTGGAGAAGAGGGTATCTAAGATGGAGCCAGATCTCATAGCAATGTGACAGAAGATTCTCAAATTGGAGGGCAAAGTGGAAGATTTGGAGGGCCGCAGTCACCACAATAATGTTATACTGATAGGCCTTCCAGAGAAGGAAGAAGGATCGGATCCCATCATCTTTGCTCAAAAATTCACGGAGAAAATTGCAGGTCCGTCGCCCTTCGGGCCTAAATATGCAATAGGGAGAGCACACAGAGCCCTTTGTCCAATGCTCTTGCAAGGTGTCCCCCCCACAGACTTTTGTCTGTAGGTTTCTGAATTACCAGGAACGTCAACATTTCCTGGCCAAAGTTAAGGAGCTCCAGGAGATAATTTGGGAGGGTACTAAACTTCGAGTGGCACAAGACCCCCCTGTTTCAATCAGGCAAAAGAGAGCTTTGTTCCATCACTTAGTAACAAAGCTTATTGCTGTGGGGATCAGATTTAGTATGGGGTACCCCGCACATTTCAAGGTCCTCATCTTGGGCTTGTGGGCCAACTACAAAGATGTAGACTCTGTGGCTGTAGGTTTAAAGGCAGCCTTTCCTGACTTGTTTAAAGCAACCTGAAAGATCCGTAGCATGTTGTGGGATCTGAGCTTACTAGTAGTGAAACGGATCTGCGGAGTTAAAGTTCTGCACTATATGCCAAAGTGATGTCTGCGGTAATTATCTGACTCATCCTATTTGGGGCATTTTCTGTTGTTGCATTATCTTGAGCTCCTGAGCTTGTCGCCTCACAGTTACTGGACATATGTAAGTTCGTGAGAGCTGTGGCTATTGCCTCTTACCAGCTTCATCTTCGAGGTGCCAGGCCTTCAAGTGGAACTCAAGACTTCCCTTTATGCTCCAGTAATCATCCTGACTCAGTGTGCATGTTAACCCTACCGGCTGCATCTCGACACTCGCATGATCGAGTAGCGTTTGTTTTTCTTGGTTGGACTGCCTGCAATTCATCATTACGGCACTAGAGGTCACTCGTAACCCAAAGTCTCACTTAATCAACAATTTGCTTTGGCCTGAGCTTTCCTTGCTCCCCGATTGTTCCTTTATCAATGTTTTCAACCAGACTGCTGATTTGTGGTCTTATATGATTTTCATTTGGGGGCTCTTGAAAAGTTTAATTTTCAGCTGCTGGAAAGTATCTGCTGCAGTCAGAATAGTAACTGAGGTAGACTATAGTAATAGTATGGACCTAGGACAAAATCAAGACTTCTAAGTACAAGTCGGGACCATGTAGGAATTTATCCTTATTGCCCCCCCTTTTTTTTTCCTTCTTTCTTTTTTCAAGTGCAAACGTCATAGTCTCCTAAAGGTCCTGTTGATTGGGTTTTCTTAATAGTGTTGATATTAATATATAGTGGTAATTTCGAGTATCTTGGGGTCTGGGTGGTCAGGGGGTTAATGCTGGTGGGCTGTTGTTCATGAACTATGACAGTTTGGGGGTTGGGGTACGATTGATTCTGAACCATGATAGTCCGGGGGTGGGTATGAGGGGTCATGGGGGTCTGTTATTCACTCCTATGGTCTCTTCATAGTCATAATATGTTTGGCTGGGTGTGGTTGGTTTGGGATTTTGGGGGGGAGGGTATCTGGCACGATCTCCTTAGTTATTTGCAGGATAGGGATAGCTGTTAAATGCCTCTCTAATGTCAGCTCCGGTGTTTTCCACAAATATGGTTAGTTGTCTTCCCTTAGTGACCTGGAATGTTAAGGGGGCACAAAGTAAAATCAAACAATACAAGTTGTTGAAACATTTGCATCTTTTTCATGCTGATATAATTTTTTTACAGGAATGCCATTTGCTCAACTCGGAGGCCTTTAAACTAAGGCAGCAATATATTGGCCACGTTTTCTCACCTGCTGGTACCAAGCAAAGCTGTGGGGTACTGATTTTGTTGGCCAGATCAATCCCATTTGTACCCACTCAAACCATTTGTGATCCCTAAGGCAGATACATATTTATTAACGGGTTATTGCATACCACAGAGTTTCTGTTTGGTAGTATACATGGTCCCAATATAGACTCCCATCTTTTTTTATGCAACTTTTGAATATTTTAACCCCTTTTGTGTCCATTCCAATGATTTGGGGAGGAGACTGGAATTTAATATTTGACCCACAGCTCAATCGGTCTGGACATCCCCGAAAGGGCTTATCCCCAGTACAAAGAGCACTATGAGAAATGGTGGACCACCTGGGTCTGTGTGATGTCTGGAGAACCCTACACCCTTATCTAAGAAATATACCTTTATTTCCCCAGTGCATGGCACTTCTTCCTGGCTTGATTCCATTTATCTTTCTCGATCTCTCTTGCCTGGCATAATGGAATCTGCTATCCACCCAGGCCCCCCTCAGATCACTCCCTATTCTTATGCAAGTTTTCCTCATTGTTTTTACCCAAACCAAATGGCTGCTAGAAGCTTAATAACCAGATACTAAAAGACCCTGGTGTGATACAATTAATCTCTGACCACATTAACCAATTCACTAGTACCAATGGGGGCTCTACGGGGAAAGTGGATGTGGAATGGTATGCCATGAAAGCATATCTCAGGGGCCTTCTTATTAGTCTTGCCTCTTCTTGAAAGAAAAAGAGAGACAAGCGTTTAAAGTTACTGATTTCCAAAATTAGAACACTGGAGACTCACCCCTCCTCCCAGTCCACAGATCAGTTTAGGCAGGAGCTTATCAAATTCAAAGAATCTTACTTAGAACTCTTACAAGAAAAGGCTGAGAATGCCATCCTGAAGGCTAAAGCCACTTATACAGATCAGTGGGAAAAAGCTGGTCACCTCCTAGCACTCAAAATTAAACAGCAAGAAGCCTCTAGACTCATTGCTACTATTCGCTCCACGGATCAGGGTCTTCTTAAAACATCCTCATTGGACATTGTTGCAGAATTTGATGACTATTACAGGACACTGTGTGGTCCCATGGCCAATCCTCCTCCCCCGCAAACCCTCAATGCTTATCTCAAGAACTCCCATCTCCCCTCTCTTACAGAAGCACAAGCATAATTGCTTCTGTCCCCATCTCAGGATCAGAAATTATTAAAATCATTAAATCTCTCTCCTCAGAGAAAGGCCCTGGCCCAGACGGCTTCACTTTCAACTTTTACAAAGCTTTAGCAGTCCAGTTGGCCCCATTATTACAATCCCAGTGTCTTCACATTCTTTCCGGTGCTACTTCAGACAAATCCCTTTTTGAAGCCTTAATTATTCTTTTATCCAAACATGCAGATTTAGTAACTAATTATAGATCAATCTCCCTCCTTAACCAAGACATCAAGATTTTACCAAAACTGTTAGCTGAATGCATAAATTCGGTGCTTCCTGACCTTATTGAACCAGAGCAAGTGGGATTTATGAGAGGTAGATCCTCTGTGGATCATCTGCGCTCCCTAGCCCATGTATTCTCGGCATCTAGGCAGGCTGATTACCCTGTAACTTTGGTCTCCTTGGATGCTGAGAAGGCTTTTGACAGGGTCAATTGGGTCTTTCTTTTCCAGACCCTCCAATCTTTTGGTTTCCCTGCTAAATTTTTACAAGGAGTCCATGCCCTCCATAACTACCCATCTGCTCGCATTTATTGTAATGGGGTATTTTCAGGTTTTCCTCTTCAGTCTGGTACCAGGCAAGGTTGCTCCTTGTCTCCCCGTCTTTTCAACCTGTATTTAGAGCCCCTGATCCACAGATTATCAGCATGCCATGGGATACAAGGCATTAAAGTTGAAGGACTTGAAATCAAAGTATCAGCTTACGCTGATGATCTTCTCCTTCAACTGGCCCACCCGGCTACCTTGATATCTCCCATGCTGGCACTCATTGAAGAGTTCAGTGCCCTATCGAACTACAACCTGAACCTTGACAAAACAGTGGTGTTCCCCCTTAACTATAGGCTTCATAAAACTGTGATCACTGCCCTTGGCCTCTCCTGGGAATCTAAAGCTCTTAAATATCTAGGTATTAAGCTTGTCAGAAGTGAGACACAACTTAGAATGGCTAATTTAGATAGCCTCCTCCAAATTCTTATTCAAGATTTGAGCTGGTGGGCTCTGCTGCCCATTTCTCTGTGGGGAAGAATCAACCTAATAAAAATGAATGCCTTCTCCCATTTATTTTATTCCCTCAATCTTCTTAATGTCTGGCTCCCTCTTTCCTGGGTTAAAAAAGTCCACAGACTCATTGCAAACTTTGTATGGGCTGACAAAGTTCCACACCTGGCCAATCACAAACTGGCTGCCCCCAAGCTCAGAGGGGGGCTGTGTCTTCCTCACTTAGGCCTTTACTACTTGGCTAGCCAAGCCAGCAAATATCTGTGCTGGATGTCCCCAGACCAGGCACAGAATTCATCCCTGTATGTACCTATCTGGCTTCGGATTGAAAAGGCCCAGCTCTGTTCCCACAGTCTGTCCCCTGCCACTCTCCTCCACATAAAGCCCAAAATGCTCCCTCCAAAGTTGCGGCCTATGCTCATAGGTACTTCCATCAAAATCCACTCGCAATTATGTGCAGCTCTTAAATACAGTCACACTCAGGATATGAGTCAGCCGCTTTTTGGTAATCCTAATTTTAAGATTGATGGCAAAATGATCTCTCCTGTCTGGTTACCAATCCTAACTGTTCTCCCTCCTACATATTTTCTGGATGAAGCAGGGGGTTGGCTGCCCTCCCCAGAGATTATCTCCAAATCTGTCATCCCCCAATAATCTCATCTTTAAAGTATACTAACTAAGGCATATCCTGGTACAAGTTTTTGGCCCCTTTCCTCCAACTATTCCCCATTCCCATACCTTCTCGGAGATAGATTCCCTTGCAGGCTCACCACATGCTGTGTTTAAAATATACAGGCACCTTTATGATGGGCTCTATCCAGACTCTACCAGCCCAACAGCTTATTGGTCAAAATTTTTCCCAGACTCTCCCATTAAGTGGGACGCATTATGGTTTGGTTACCATAAGTCTGTAACTCAGGATAGACTTTGTTTAATGCAATTTCTAATTTTTCACAATCTATATTACTCTCTGGAGAGGCTGGCTAGGCTCACCATCGGGGTGTCTGACTCATTTTACTAGATGCCAACAAGCAGTAGGAACCCTGTTTCATATTTTATGGGACTGTCCCAAACTAGCTTCTCTATGATCTGATATGAAAGAGAAGGCAGACCCTTTATTGGGGCTAGAGGAGTTATTTACACCTAAGATATGTCTTATTGGAGACTTTTCAGAAATTGGTGTTCGCATTCGGAAATATCACATAGTGCTCATTGCTATGTCTGTCAAGAAATTAGTTCTGAAACATTGGAAGGATACCAATACTATTTCTTATTCTGAATGGCTCCAGGAACTTCTGTCTAACCTCAGAATGGAAAAAATGATTGCCAGCCTTTGCAACCAATTTCCCAGGTTTGAGAAAATCTGAGGCCCCCACTTTACTTTGTACTCTCTTTGAAGATTAAGATATTGTCACCTCTCGTAGCTTACAGTTTAGTTCACAAAGGAGTCTGTTCTAGGAAGGGGTGGGTGGGAAGGAGAGGTTTGGTTAGGGTTGGTGTGGAGGGAATGCATGTGGGATATTTCTTTACTTTTTTGAGGGGCGGGAGATGGGGATGGAAGGGGGGTTGGTTTCTTATTTAGCCTGGTTCAGGTTATATGTTTCAGACTTAGATGTGAATTGTCTGTTTTGTGTATTTGTTTTGCAAAATCTTTAATAAACTTTTAATATATATATATATATATATATATATATATATATATATATATATATACACACACACACACACACACACATATATATATATATATATATATATATATATATATATATATATATATATATATATTTCCTGGGTATTATCAATGGCATAGCCTGAATACATATAATAATATTGTCAGTATGTTCATTTTAATCAGCTGTACTCACCCTAAAAATGATAATGGTAAATCCTCACATTTAGTAGATCCCTCTGCACTTCCCCTATTAATGGATGCAAATTAACATCAAACAGTTTATTCCATCTATTTGTGATCTATATTCCCAAATATGTTAAACTGTCTTTTTTAATTGTAGTAGGGAAGTTTGTAATATTGATATTTATTTTATCAGGATGAACAAATAGCACTTCTGATTTGTCCCAAGTAATGGAATATCCTGAGCATTTACCATAGTCATTTATAATTTGCATTATAGTTTTTAATTCATGTTCAGGGTTTTTAAGGTAAAGGATGTCATCTGCAAATAAAGAAAGTTTTAAATATCTCTGATTCGAATATTGGAACCCTGCAATATCATTATTTACTCTTATGGCATTAGCCAATGGTTCTGTTACTAGGATAAATAACAGTAGGGATAGGGAGCATCCTTGCCATGTTCTCCGATATAGGGGAAATGCAGAGGAGATCATGCCGTTTGTCACCACCTTCACCTTAGGTGTTGAGTATATTGCTTTGATCCAGCCTAAATATCTGGGACCTATTCCTGCCTTTTTAAGGACATCAAAAAGATAGCACCACTCTATCTTATCAAATATTTTTTCTGCATCCAGGAACATCACCACAGCTTTGGGATCCTTAACATTATACATTATATTCATTTTATTTCTAATATTGTTATGACCTCTTCTCCCCTTGATGAAGCCTATTTGATCAGTCTTCACCAATTCAGGAAGGATTCCTTCAAGTCTTGCTGCTATGATTTTTGTATACATTTTATAGTCCACATTCAAAGGTGAAATAGGGCGATAAGAATTGCACAATGTTCTATCTTTACCTTTCTTAGGAATAACTAACATTAAGGCCTCATCAAAGGAAGGAGGGAGTCTTCTCTGAATAGCATTATATAGTTTTGCCAGTTTAGGACTGATAATCTTAATGAAAATCTTGTAAAAATCTGTCCCTATACCGTCTAGTCCTGGCGGATTTTCCTGATTTTAAATCCCGAATTGCTTTTTCGACTTCTTCCACTGTTATATCTTGTTCAAGCCAATTTTGTAGTTCCTGCTTAATCTGTGGAATATTAAGAACATTATTAGATTCATCCAATTTGCTGTGTGAGGTATACAGATTTTTATAGTACTTTACAAATTATGAATTTATATCTTGCTCAGTATTAATAACTTGATCGTTTATTTTTATTTCTAAGATATTTCTCTCAATCTTTTCCTTCTGAGTCATATAGGCTAATAATTTGCCCCCTCTGTCTATACTTGCATAGTTTTTAGCTCTAGAAATTAACATTAATCTTTCCATTTTTTCATTATATATTTGATTATACGCTTATCTAACTTTTTCTAGCCTTCTTAAATTAATATTAGATATAGGATGTGCATGTAATTTTTGAGCTTCATATATTTTCTTTTCCAGCTGTTCCAATCTTATTTTTTTTTTTTTTGGCTACATATGAGATACAGATTGTCCTTAAAAAGGCTTTATACACATCCCATATAATTCCAATTGGGACCCCAGAAGAGTCATTATTAGAGTAATAGATCTGGGGCTCTTCTTTTATTTTACTTATAAGTGCTTCTTTTTTTAATAAAACTTAATCTAATCTCCATTGCGTAGTAGTGGTGGTGTCTCTGGACGCAAGCTCAGTATAATGTGGTGCATGATTCAAAATATGTATTGGTTTATATTCTACACCAATGATGTCCTTGAACAACTGTCATAACCCTAAGAACAAATCAGTTCTTGAATAGGTCTTAAACCTACATGAGAGATAAGAATATTATTTACTGGTAGGATAAGAAATTCTCCATAAGTCAATTAATGATAGGTGTTCCATACTGTTCTGCAAAGTTTTGATATCACTACTATTATATTCCCTTTTTCTTGCAGTTGTGTCTAATTGCTCATGTAAAATCATATTGAAGTCTTCACCTATCAGATATGGTTGAGGGAATTCTATAAGTTTTGTAAACAAATTCTCCTAAAATAGCTTTAATTTTGTCATTTGGTATAGATAAAGATGCTAAGGTAAAATTATTTCCTTTAATTTTTGTTTTACCTGTTACAAATCTTCCTTCAGCATCAATAATTTGGCTTTCTATATTCATTTTTGGTCCTTGCTTGAACAGGATGGAAGTCCCTCTTGATTTCAATATAAAAATGGAATGTATAGATTGCCCACCCAATATTATATCCACTTTAACTGCTTCTTTCTCTGTTAAATGCATCTCTTGAAGATAAATGACATCAGTACTATCCATTTTTACATAGTGGAATATTTTTTCCTTTTGGTAGGGTTACTAAAACCACTGATGTTCAAAGACAAAATGTTTAATTGGTCAAGCATATTTTGAAACATGTTTTATCATCAAACTGGTTGTAATGTAGTTTAGCTATTTGAAGAAGAGAAAAAGTAGAAAAGATAGGTAAATGTCTTATTTTCCTTTTTCCTTTTACAAAAATGTTTTTACATATTGTGTATTTGGAGTTGCACACAATTTACTGGACAGATGGTCAGTACCCCTCCACCCCCCCAAATATTGTATAAAAAAGTATCTTAACCTTAAGTATACTATCCCCCTCATTTGACTTTGAATGGTCCATTGGAGAGCTGTACCAAAAGGTAATGCTCTTCAATACACCTTCCTTTAACAAGAATGAGCCCCATCCTGCCAGTGCAACTGGGTAACCACCTCCCCTTCCCCATAGAAAACCATTAAACTATACATTCAATGAGTTGTATTAGAGCCTATGTAAAGAAGCTTTTATTTCCCTCAACAATAGTGTCCTAAATTATGTAACATTCTGTTCCAACTCTTCTGAAATACTTTCCTCTTTTTCTTGTCCTGTAGAAATGTCTTGAACATTTAATCTATCCGTATTTCCTTCTTCTTCTGCTCTTTGTTGAGGATCTAGAGTCTCATTTGATGCCTTTGTAGCATATTTTGTAGATTCTGATTTGTCCTTCTTTGTACACATATTATATGAATTCTGTTTCTCTGAGTCCAGTGTCTTGTCTTCTGTAGATGTTTTAGGAACATATTCTTGTGAATGTCTTTTAACCGTTATTCCATGCATTTCCATAGAAAAGGCTTCTGCTGCCTCGACAGACTCAAAGTTATTAAACTTTCCTTGGAATAGGATCCTTAATGTATTTGGGTAAGAGTGCCAGAAACTTACATGTCTTTCCCATAGGGCCTTTTTAAGTCGGTTAAAAGATTTTCTCTTTTTATAAAGCTCAGGTCCAGAATCGGGAAATACCAGAAGTTGTTTTCCATCTATTGTCAAGTCTTTTGTTCGTGCATAAGATATTACATTTTCTTTTTCTTAATATCATAGGAAACATGCAAAGATTACTCTAGGAAATCTTTGTGCCGAATTTACATTGGGTCTATAACCGGGTGAGCAATGAACTCTATGTAAGCAATAATGCCCGACAGGGTGGGCAGTATTGGGCAATGCCAGACCGGCCAGGGGTGTAATGAGGCCCAACACCACAGGTGGAGGGCCTTATAGCCCTTGGCCAGTCCGGTATTGCCCATACCGCCCACCCTGGAGGGCATTATTGCGCTTAGAAAATGGGCACTGTAAAAAAAAAAAGGTAAAAATTGTTAAATTGTTTAAGATTAATTTTGTTATTAAATAGTTCCTCCGCCTAAATAAGCTTCCCATAGTAGTCTGTTTATAACTCCCCTTAACAGTGCAGAGTGTCAACCCCCCCACACACACATGCACACCCACCTTCTCGAGACTGTAAAACATTTACATTTTTTGTAAAGAAATGTAAGTGCAGTTTCTTTCTTTGTTGTGCAGCAGCATTTCAAATGGAGAGCCGAACAGGAGTGGAGCGCGTGTCTTCCCTATGAGAGGACCTGAGGTGGCGGGCAGGCGGCAGCGATGTACAGTAGCCGAAAACAAACTTCATTGAAGGTCCGTTGATTTTGTGGGAGTCAAACTAGTTACTTTTATTTCTTTTAGGAATACAGTGCTGTAATTTTTTTAAAATTACTGGGAGATGTGTGTGTGTTTGGGAGAGGGAGCTCTCACTCGATCTCTGTCTCGCTAGGTGGCAGCGATGTACAGTAGCGATGTACAGTAACTGAAAACGATCGAGACTGGCGGGCAGGCGGCAGTGATGTACAGTAGTCGAAAATGGACTTCGGAGTCAGCGAGCGGGCGACCAACCGACCGGAGCGGCAGGAGCCAGAATGTTGACAGTTGTGGGAATGAGCGAGAGTGCTGCCAGTTGTGGGAATGTAAGTCCCTTAATATTCAGCGTACACAGTATCGGGGATTGCAGGGCATGGGGAAAGATCAGTGGTGGCAGTGTTTTAGAGGTGAGAAGTACTGTAGATTTTAAATGTTTTCTTTTTTGAAGCTGTGTGGGGAATCAGGGGCATGGGACAAGCTGCATATTCTTTATTTAGAGAACAAGACGTTCAAAACAGACGTTAAAAAATTAATGTAGCTAGCAGGCAGTTGTTTCAGTCAGGAAGGAGTGTATCGGGAGAAGAGATGGTGGTTGGGCTCTCTCGCTAAGCGGAGGAAAAAAAATGGCGTTCTACATTTTAAATGAATTGTTGCAGCCAATTATGTAGCAGGGTGGGCACTACAATACTACTGGGTGAAGGGGCACTGTAGACTGGTACTTTTTGTTTCCTGGGCATCTATTGAAAGTTAATGTACCCACTTGGCAAGGGTACGAGCCAATCAGAAGCCAGGAAATAAAAAGCTCATTTTCTAAACTGCTCTATTCTGTGACCAACTTGTAGCTCATGTTTAAGAGCTTCATTTTCGTTTATCCAATCTTCAAAAGTTTTGTGACTATTCTGCCCCTCCCATCCCATCCATCTGGGACATTCAAAAATGTAAGATTGTTACGCCTTGACCGACACTCCAAAGTATCCATTTTCTGCTTGATTTCCTTAAGCTCTTTTGCATGTTCCAATATTTTAGGTTCTATTTGTTGTACAAAATCTTCCACATCTGATATTCTGTTTTCCAATTCTGAGATTTTATTATTTATATCTTTGATTTCACCTTTTGCGTCTCCTATTTTGTCACTTATTATGTCCATCTTAAGGTGTATTCCTGCAAAGTCTTGCTTAATGTCATTCAGTAGTTGCCTGTAGTTATCATTTGGACTGTCTTGCTTTAGATTATGCAGTTCTTAAGCTTGGGTGTCCATAGTATGTGTTTTTGTTTTGTTTTTATCTTTAGGAATTTCTCCAGTGAGATTACCATAAACAAATGTAAATTCAAAGTCAGCAGGAACTTGAAAATAGTTTGAAATGGTTTCTTTCTGTGTAGCTGGGCCACATGTTTTGTTTTGCATTAGTTGGATTCAGGGCCTCTCCTTCCATTGTGGTGCTTGAAGTGTTCATGTTTCCATTCCCTTGATTCAATATTATTTGATTCTGCTGCACATTTTTACTTTGATATTCTTCCTCAGTTACATCGTCCTTATCTACTAAATTTCTTTTTGTAGCCCATGTTACCATGGGTTTTGCATCCTTAATTTGAGCCATAGACGTTCTTAATGTATTTCTTTTGGCTTTATTTTTAGTATTCTCCAGTTCAAAATCAGATTTGCTTTTATTTTTCTTGGTAGGTTTTTCAAAGAAATCCTTCAAATCGTTAATATCCTTTATACTCATTCTGTCCCCCGCCTCCTCCCCGCTTATGGGGAGGTGGTTCTGTGTTGTTTCAATTAGCAGTTGTCATGTAGTCCCCTAATGTACTGGCTTACAGAGCTGCTTTTAATGATGCTTTTAGAAATGTCACTTCCTGTTAATTTTTACTTGCAGTCCCTTATGGCATTAGATCTCACAGTCCCCTTAATGTATTATTTTACAGGGCTGCCTTCTCACTTTCTTTCTTTATTTAACGTAGAGCTATTTCTGTTCCACAAGACCTTTTTCTGACAATCTGCTCCCCCCCTTCCCCAAAGTTGGGGAGGTTATTCCATGTCTTTTGCTCATGCAGTACCCTGTTGTACCGTCTTACAGAGCTTGATTTTATTGTTGCTTTTCTTTCTCTTGCTCACTTAATACTTCTTTAATTCAACTGCAAAACCTTATTGCTCTTTCCATTTTGAGTCCACTGGTTCCATGTAATTCACTTAATCTCTTCCTTGTATTAACTATGCAGCACTTCCACAGGCCTTGTCAATGCTTACAAGCATACCACTTAAAATACATTTACAGTAGTTCAAGCTTCCTTATTTTTATTACTCCATTTTACTTAAAGAAATGCATAAAAAGAGAGCGGTAGCTATTAAAGTTGAAGTACACAAAACCTTTTATACAAGAGTCCTTTTCAATTCTGGCATGTACCACAATGTTTAGTGTTTCATTTGTGTCTTGCTAGAGATCACCGGCCTTTGTAAATATCACTGTCATTGTTTTATTGGGTCACTCTTGAGTCGCTCTACTTAGTATCACCTTCCACAGCTTCTACTTTTTTTTTAAGCAAGTCTTATCCATCTAGATGGGTTAAACAGTTATCTACATTCTCAGATGCGTGATATCCTTTTGGCAGCTTTCAGTTTAGTCTCTTGAAATGCTCCACACAGATCTGTGTATACTGACTAGCTCACTCCGCTCTTCCGAAGTACTATCAGTTTCACAGAACTACCACAGGCCTAGTCAGAACTTCGGAGCAAGACACATGTTTACAGTACATTAAATTCAGACTACTTGATTTTCATTGTTCCGGTTTACTTAGAGTATTGCCAAACAGCTGCTTGCCCTCTGACCAGGGCTGCTACAGCTCTCAGCAGTCGACAGACTCCTCTCCAGCTGTCGACTGAGACCAGGACCCCGGACAAAATCAAGCTCAAGCTGCTTGCCCTCTGACCAGGGCTGCTACAGCTCCCAGCGGTTGGCAGGCTCCTCTCCAGCCACCGACCGAGACCAGGACCCCGGACAAAATCAAGCTCAAGCTGCTTGCCCTCTGACCAGGGCTGCTACAGCTCTCAGTGGTCGGCAGGCTCCTCTCTAGCCACCGACCGAGACCAGGACCCTGGACAAAATCAAGCTCATGCTGCTTGCCCTCTGACCAGGGCTGCTACAGCTCCCAATGGTCGGCAGGCTCCTCTCCAGCCATCGACTGAGACCAGGACCCCAGACAAAATCAAGCTCAAGCTGCTTGCCTTCTGACCAGGGCTGCTACAGCTCCCAGTGGTTGGCAGGCTCCTCTTCAGCCGCTGACCGAGACCAGGACCCTGGACAAAATCAAGCTCAAGGTACAGTGAAAGCACACCCTATCAGATTGCAGGTGCCACCTGGCTGTCGCAGCTGATTGGCTCGACTATCTCTCTCTGCCGACAGGGCTCTGACTGTGAAATTACATTGATTTTTACTGTTTAAACTGAAACCTGCCTGTGTAAACTGCATGCCCTCTGACCAGGACTGCTACAGCTCACAGCGGTCGGCAGGCTCCTCTCCAACCATGACTGAGACCAGGACCCCGGACAAAATCAAGCTCAAGCTGCTTGCCCTCTGACCAGGGCTGCTACAGCTCCCAACGGTCTGCAGGCTCCTCTCTAGCCACCGACCGAGACCAGGACCCCGGACAAAATCAAGCACAAGCTGCTTGCCCTCTGACCAGGGCTGCTACAGCTCCCAGCGGTCGGCAGGCTCCTCTCCAGCTGCTGATCGAGAGCAGGGCCCCAGACAAAATCAAGCAGAAGCTGCTTGCCCTCTGACCAGAGCTGCTACAGCTCCCAGCGGTTGGCAGGCTCCTCTCCAGCTGCTTATCGAGACCTGGACCCTGGACAAAATCAAGCTCAAGGTACAGTGAAAGCGCACCCTATTGGATTGCAGGCACCACCTGGCAGTTGCAGCTGATTGGCTCCCCTATCTCTCTCTGCCAACAGGGCTCTGACTGTGAAATGACATTGATTTTTACTGTTTAAACTGAAACCTCCCTGTGTAAACTGCATGCCCTCTGACCAGGGCTGCTACAGCTCCCAGCGGTCGGCAGGCTTCTCTCCAGCCACGACTGAGACCAGGACCCCAGACAAAATCAAGCTCAAGCTGCTTGCCCTCTGACCAGGGCTGCTACACCTTCCAGCAGTCAGCAGGCTCCTCTCCAGCTGCCGACCGAGACCAGAACCCCGGAAAAAATCAATCTCAAGCTGCTTGCCCTCTGACCAGGGCTGCTATAGCTCCCAATGGTCGGCAGACTCCTCTCTAGCCACCGACTGAGAACAGGACCTCGGACAAAATCATGCTCAAGCTGCTTGCCCTCTGACCAGGGCTGCTACAGCTCCCAGCGGTTGGCAGGCTCCTCTCCAGCTGCTGATTGAGAGCAGGGCCCCAGACAAAATCAAGCAGAAGCTGCTTGCCCTCTGACCAGGGCTGCTACAGCTCCCAGCAGTTGGCAGGCTCCTCTCCAGCCGCTGATTGAGACCTGGACCCTGGACAAAATCAAGCTCAAGGTACAGTGAAAGCGCACCCTATCGGATTGCAGGCACCACCTGGCAGTCACAGCTGATTGGCTCCCCTATCTCTCTCTGCTAACAGGGCTCTGACTGTGAAATGACATTGATTTTTACTGTTTAAACTGAAACCTCCCTGTGTAAACTGCATGCCCTCTGACCAGGGCTGCTACAGCTCCCAGCAGTCGGCAGGCTTCTCTCCAGCCGCCGACCGAGACCAGAACCCTGGAAAGAATCAAGCTCAAGCTGCTTGCTCTCTGACCAGGGCTGCTACAGCTCCCAGTGGTCAGCAGGCTCCTCTCCAGCTGCCGACTGAGACCAGGACCCCAGACAAAATCAAGCTCAAGCTGCTTGCCCTCTGACCAGGGCTGCTACAGCTCTGAGTGGTCAGCAGGCTCCTCTCCAGCCACTGACCAAGACCAGTACCCCAGATAAAATCAATCTAAAGCTGCTTGCTCTCCGACCAGGGCAGCTACAGCTCCCAGCGGTCAGCAGGCTCCTCTCCAGCCACTGACCGAGACCAGGACCCCAGACAAAATCAAGCTCAAGCTGCTTGCCCTCTGACCAGGGCTGCTACAGCTCCCAGCAGTCGGCAGGCTCCTCTCCAGCTGCTGACTGAGACCAGGACCCCAGACAAAATCAAGCTCAAGCTGCTTGCCCTCTGACCAGTGCTGCTACAGCTCCCAATGGTCGGCAGGCTCCTCTCTAGCCACCGACCGAGATCAGGACCTCGGACAAAATCAAGCTCAAGCTGCTTGCTCTCTGACCAGGGCTGCTACAGCTCCCAGCGGTTGGCAGGCTCCTCTCCAGCCACTGACCGAGACCAGTACCCCAGATAAAATCAAGCTAAAGCTGCTTGGTCTCCGACCAGGGCTGCTACAGCTCCCAGCGGTCGGCAGTCTCCTCTCCAGCCGCCGACCGAGACCAGGACTCCAGACAAATTAAAGCTCAAGCTGCTTGCCCTCTGACCAGGGCTGCTACAGCTCCAGCAGTCAGCAGTCTCTTCTCCAGCCACCGACCGAGACCAGGACCCCGGGCAAAATCAGGCTCAAGCTGCTTGCCCTCTGACCAGGGTTGCTACAGCTCCCAGTGGTCGGCAGATCCTCTCCAGCTGCCGACCGAGACCAGGACCCCAGACAAAATCAAGCTCAAGCTGCTTGCCCTCTGACCAGGGCTGCTACAGCTCTCAGTGGTCAGCAGGCTCCTCTCCAGCCACCGACCGAGACCAGGACCCCGGACAAAATCAAGCTCAAGATGCTTGCCCTCTGACCAGGGCTGCTACAGCTCCCAGTGGTTGGCAGGCTCCTCTCCAGCCGCCAGCTGAGACCAGGACCCCAGACAAAATCAAGCTCAAGCTGCTTGCCCTCTGACCAGGGCTGCTACAGCTCCCAGTGGTCAGCAGGCTCCTCTCCAGCTGTCAACTGAGACCAGGACCACGGACAAAATTAAACTCAAGGTACGGTGAAAGCGCACACTATCGGATTGCAGGCGCTGCCTGGCAGTCGCAGCTGATTGACTCCCCTATCTCTTTCTGCCAACAGGGCTCCGACTGTGAAATTACATTGATTTTTACTGTTTAAACTGAAACATGCCTGTGTAAAGTAAGGAAAAAATTTAAATCTGTGTTCAAAGTTAGACTGCTAAGTGTTTGCAGCTCCTTTCTGAATCTGTGAAACCTCATGCCCCGCCCCCACCACTGAGCCAGCTCTCTTTGGTGCCCAGTTTCTCCATGGCTATTGTTCTATAAATCTCCCAAACCACACGCCTCTTACTGTCTTCTAAATTTTCGGCCCCTCCACTGATTAAATACTCTCTCTGCCCACCCCTTCCTCAACCCCACCCCCAACAGCCTCCTGCAGCCTTCTATTAGCTCCCCTCTACTCTAGAATTCCCAATCTCTCTGTTTCACCTCCTAGACCTATTGGCCATTTGCCCTCCTAGGGGCCAACCAACACATTCGTCCCAGCCAATCTCAGGCTTCTTTCTCCTTGTAATTACCTCCTTGTCTAGGAAGCTGCTACAAAATCCCAGCACCATGTCCACTACGGCTAGCATTTTACCTCTATTCAGTTGTCTGTTCTCCTGCCTCCCACCCCTCCTCTCCACCATGACGCCTACCTTTCCCATGCCCCCCTTCCCCTTCTTGGCTCATATTGTAACTTTTCCTTGCTCCTCCAACCCTGCACTCTCTCTCCTACCCACTCCTACCTGGACACACTCCACTGTACACCCCCCCCCTTTCCTAATCAGGCCCGCCTCCTCCTGGACTCTCCTGCACCTACTTGCTTCTCGCCCCACCCCTGTTACCCACACAAATGTCCATCCTTGCCCCCACTCGCGACGGGGCTCTTCCATTCCAAGTTACCTCTGTATACTAGCTCAACACCTATCCTTCATCCTCCTCCTCCTCCTTCTTGTTGTGGGAGACATATACCCAAATCCAGGACCCTCAACCACTACATCCTCACCAACCTCAGCCGGCACCCCCACCCCGCATCCCATCCCCTCACAATTGCTAGGTTACCCCCTCCACAAAGGCCTCCATCTCTTTCACCTAGATATTCATAGCCTACCACTTAAAATCAACCAGCTACAAGTTCTCGCTTCCCTACATACCCCTGATGTCCTCATCCTGTCTGAAACTTGGCTTAACAAAAACATTCCTGGCTCCTCAGTTGCAATCCCTGGTTACACGATGGCCCGCCAGGACAGGGCCATGAGAGGTGGCAGCGTAGCCATCTTCATAAGTTCGTACATACACTATGAAATAATCTTATCTAAAACTGAACCTAAAGAGTATGAACCCTTGCTGCTCCAGCTCACACTACCTTTCTCGCTGCCCATATTCATTGCTGGAATCTACTGCCGACCAGGCACCCCTGCCACAACTGTTACTGACCTTCTACGCAAATCATTTCACAAGCACCCACCGGGGAATTATATGCTATGGGTGACCTTAACCTAAACTGGTTAGCCCCGGCCCTCAACAAAACCCGGACGGATGTCACTGCCCTCAATTTAACCCAACTCATCACTGAGCCCAACTGCCTAAACCTTAAATCAGGTAACCACTCCCTTATCGACTGGGCTCTGACCTCCCATCCTCACAGAGTCATCCAAACAGGCCTACTCCCTGACTCTATGAGTGATCACCATGTCATCTACCTTGTTCGCAAAATCCACCGTTTCAAATCCCCCCCTAAGTTCTTAGTCCAATAGTCACTGAAATCTCTAAACCTTGCTCCCCCTCCTAAATGACCTTGTCCTAGTTAACTGGCTCCCCTCCCCCCCAAATCTGATAGATGACACCCTACTTCACTTCAAAAACATGTTCCTTAAGATATGGGATTCCCACGCCCCGCTACGATGTACTAGGGTACGTGGTACCCACCTGCCTTGGATCTCCCAAGAGCTCACAACTTGTATGAACGCCTGTGACTCAGCTTGGTGAGCCTTCAAAGCCTCAGCCCTACTTCAGAACCTCTCCCATTACAGGTATCTGCACAACATGTGCACTAGAGCAACTCGGCTAGCTAAAGCAGAGTACTTTAGATCCTCCCTCCACTCTAACCTTAATAGCACTTCCAAATTCTGGATGGTCATACACTTCCTCTTCTCACCCCAAGCTGCCAAGCCCTCACCTCTCCTTAGTGTAAACAACTCCACACTCTCGGATCCTATCTCAGTCACTGCTGAGTTTAACTTATATTTCTCCACCTGTGCTTCCTCGCTCCTTTTCTCCTTACCCCCCATGTAACCATCTCCACCACCTACAGAGCAAAAACTACCTCAAAATACAGGTATTTTCTCCTTCAGGGAAACCTCTCTAGATGAAGCTGTAGAAGCCCTGCTAACATTAAGCCCCTCAAATGGGAATTCCTCAGATGGATTAGATCCCAAACTTCTGTTCCTCTCGGCCTCTGCCATAGCCACCCCTATTACCTACCTCCTAAATCTATCCTTTGCCACTGCATCTGTCCCTCTGTCCTGGAAGCACACCATTGTCATCCCTCTCCACGAAGGGGGTGCCTCCTCCTCCTCCTCCACCTCAAACTATGGGCCAATCTCCCTCCTCCCTGCTCTGGCGAAGCTGCAAGAACACTTAGTGCTTAGCCAGCTAACCTCCCATCTCGCCGACTCAAATTTCTTCACACACTAGCAGTCCAAATTCAGGAAAGATCACTTTACTACCTCCTCTTTAATAAGGCTCACTGACACCATCCAATCTGGAATGGATAGAAGTGTCATCACCTCTGCCATTTTTCATCGCTCTGGCCAAGGCCTTCGATACAGTCTCCCACACTCTGTTACTATCTAGCCTTTCTGTCTCTAGCCTCTCCACATCTGCTACCATCTGGTTCAGTGCCTATCTTACAGACAGCACTCAATCTGTCAGGACTGCGGATGCCATATCCCCTCCCCTCCCCATGTCCACAGGTGTCCCCCAAGGGTCAGTGCTTGGGTCTATCCTATTCCCTATTTTTCTAAACAACCTGCCCCAAACTTGTTCTGCCTCCTCGATCCACATGTATGCTGATGATACTGTCCTATTTTCTTCTGGCTCCTCCCCAGCCTCAGTTTCCTCTACCCTCTAGGCGGATTTTAACAAAGTCCAGCTCTGGTTCAACTCTCACCAGCTCTCTCTAAATGCTAAAAAACTGTAACTATGACTTTTGGTACATCCCAACGACTAGCCAGGTTCCTCTCCCTCCCACTTTTCCACACCCTTGATGGGTCAGAGCTGGAGGACGTCACCTCCTTCCAGTATCTTGGAGTTTGGCTTGACCGCCACCTCACCTTCGCAGTCCATGCTGACTCTGTACTAACAAAACTCCACCCCAAGCTCAGAGCTTTATATCGGAACCATTCTAGCCTTCCCTATCCGGTCCATTGTGAGCTTATCCAGAAGATGATACTTTCCTCCTTCGATTATTGTGATATTGTTTACAGTGCTACCCACAAATCAGTTTTATCCAAACTGGATACCTTTTTTAATGCTTTCTGCCGGTTCGCTCTTGACGCTCCTCCTCACGCCCACCGCTGTGAGCTATACCGCTCCCTTGCTCTCCCCTTCCCTCCCTTGAGAACTGCTGCCTAATACACCTTGCCAAGTTTATCTTGAAGAACTGGTTTGGTACCCTCCCAGTGTATCTGACCTCCATACTATCGCCCCCCTCTGGCACCCATCTACGCTTTGAGGTCCCTAGACTCCCGACTTCTGTTAGTCTTCAGACGTCGGACCCAAGCTGGCCAGGTCGCCTTCTCTCACTGCTTCCCTAAAATCTGGAACTCTTTCCCCCTCTGAAATTTGCCACTCTTCCTCTATCCGCTCACTATCCTGTGCCCTTGCCAACCACTGCTCAGTAAACTGCTCCTGCAGCTAACTCTCCAATCTATTCTACCTCTGACACTCCTATAGTTCTTCTCCAAGTAGGCTCAATGGTGCTACTTTGCTAACCACACCCAACTACTGCACTTGATCCCAACTTTTGAGCTAGCTAGCTTGCACTTACCCCTATCTCATTATATACCACAACCCAATACCTTAGCAGGACTTCTTCATTGTAAGTGTAACTCTCAACTATTAGGGTATATGTATTAATCCACACTCACCTATTCCTGTCAAACATATGCAGCTGTATTATCTAATTTTATGTTTTCAAGGTATAAAGCATGACTTCCCCATGTAATTGCTACTATACTATAAGTAAGGGTAAATTGTCATCTACGCCCAACTATTTCTGTCAAATGTTTTCAACTGTATTGTAATTGTATGTCAGGACCTGGACTACCCTTGTCCCCTTCCCCACTGTATCTCTTCCCCCAGGTCGCACTGGGAAATGAGCAGTTCTTGCTCAGTGTGCTTTTCCTGGTGAAACAATTTTAATAAATAAATAAATAAACAAAAAGAGAGAAGTAGCTAATTTTACTTAGAAAAAATGTCAGGAAAGTAAGAGTTATTAGAAAGATTAGAGTTTCTCAAACCTTATGTGCAGGTGTCCTTTTCAAATTTGCCCAGCACCAGAGTGTTAAGTCTTTCACGCGTAACTTGTTGGAGACCACCGGCCTTTGTAGAGTTCCCTGCCATCAGAATATTGAGCAACATTTGAACCATTCACTCAGGATCCTCCTTCTGCAACTTCACTTCTTTTCCCAAGGCTTCTCCACATAAGCAGCTCCCACTGTTGCTGTGCACTCAAACACGCCGTATCTTCCAAATGGTTCTCGCCACTCGCTTGGATCTAAACTGGACACCACACTACCGGGCTCAGCAATTTTCTGAAGTTGATGCTTGGCTTTCTGATGAGAACACATGTTTTAGTTAAATAATTATATAAATGACAGCATTTTTAAGCACTCCAGGGGAGGTTTGGCTTCACTCCTTACACCACGCTGTCCTCACTCCTCACTGATGGTCGCCATCTTGCTCCTCTACCACCACCACTCCTTTCTGTCACAATGCTCAGAACTTTGAATATATCTGTTACCTCTGCTGTCCTGTGAACCTGAGCACTGCAGCCCATAAAACTGAACCAGCTGTTACCTCTACTCCATCTGCTTTTCCCCCTGCCACTCCTTTCTGTCAGATCAACTGTGATATATCAGCAATAGATAACATCAAGATTCAAGAACTGCTTACAATGAGAAAATTGTTGCTTACAGCAATGGATGCAAGATTTGCACACTATGGGCTAGATATTCAAAGGGGTTGCACCTGGTACAACTGAGTTGCACCAGCGCAATCCCAGAACTGCACCCTGGGGCTATATTCAAAAAAGGGAATTGTGCAGCACAAGTCTCAATGCACCGGGGTGCAAAGATAATGTATGCAGCACATCTCCAGGGGGCATTCCCATGTATATGCAGCACATCCCGATATTTAACCCAGGATGTGTGGTGCATTTGCTGGCACAACCCTGAGATGTACCGCATACCTGGACTCAAAGTTGAGCCCGTAAGAAATGGCTCAAGTACAGGTCACCCACCAGTGGGTCACTGTATTGCAGTGCGCAACACAGCAGCCACCAGCCATGGGTGGCAACACCTTCAACACCTTGCACAAGCACACACATTAGGCCCTGGTGGTCCAGTGGTGCCCCTCATCCTGCCTGTAACACCGATCACTGTATTATTCAATAATTAATATCCCTAATGGTCCAGTGGTTCGCCCCACCCCACCTGTAACTCTGATCACTGTAATATTCCATAATTAATATCTCTGGTGGTCCAGTGGTTCCCTCCACCCCACCCATAGCATCAATCCCGTATTATTTCATAATTAATGTCCCTGGTGGTCCAGTGGTTCCCCCACCCCACCTGTAACTCCGATCACCGGCAACTTAGCAAATGACAGGTCCCAGGTGGCCCAGTGGTAACCCCACCCCCACTCACACAGGATCCCCAGCCCACCCAGCTCCCTCCAGGTCATCAGCGGGCAGCATACCCACCCACATACCACCGCAGCTGCCCCCCAAATGACAGCTTACAGTAGGAGCTGCAAGCTCATTGGTCCACACTGCGGACCAATGGGCTTGCAGTGCATACTGTAATGATTCACAATTTTGTGAATGAAGGCATTGCATTTAAAATTTTGGGTTCTGAGCATGCTTAGTATGCACTTCAAGATAGCTGTATGAAATGAAAAAATAATCCTTTTTCATATGGGGCCAATCCTTTTTCATAAGGAAAAAATCCTTTTTCCTATGTCACCATCTTGTTTTCCATTTTTTTTGTAAAAATCTCAAAACCCACAAAAATGACACCCAGCAGAGACCAACATGTGTCTTGCTCATTGGGACCCTAAAGTTGGCATTTCTAGCACAGATGAGTAGGGATTTAAAACATAAAATATTGCCATTCATTAGTGGTACTTTCTAGTTCTCCATCAGAAAATGTTTTCCCGCATTGTATGTTGTAGCAGCTCTTTAAACATATAGTATCAAGGCGTTTTATGAGATGTGTATCCCGACTGTGATATTTGCCAGTTTTAAAGCATTATACTGGATTTATGATGCAAGTGGTTGAGAACTAGGATACAGAGCCAGGCCTTATGTATAGAACAAAGAGAGTTCACTTTACTGAAATTCATGCCTTTGTAATCTATTTTGCACCACTATTCCCTTTATTTAAATACTCACTCATCCACCTTGTGGAAGGCAATCCCCCTGTACAATACCCTTTTACAGCGGGCTGTGAGTGACAGCTCACCCCAGGTGGGAACAAGTTACAAACTGTGGGTAACCCCCAGAAGTGCAATAACAGGATGTTACCCCGACCCCCCCTACATGATGTCAGAAAAGTTTGTTAAAAAAAAAAGAATGCACAGACTAGTAGGCTGATTTTAAAATAAATGGGTACTGTTCATTGAATAACCTTTCCCCTCCAGGTTACACTCGAATATACTCATGCCTCATGGGAAGAAATCTTTGTTGTAGTTATTGAACTAGGTCTTCTTACTCTGCCCCTGGCCTGAGAGCACAAGCAGCAACCTAAACATTTGGCTGCATTGGCATTTAGAACAGATTCACTTCCTAGATGTAAGACTAATCAAATAAAGGGATGGCAGCTTGCTGACTGATCTGTACTCTAAGCCTACTGGCTGGAACACTTACCTAAGGTATGAAAGTTGCCCTCCAAGGCATATGGTCAATAATTTACATAAGGGGCAATTTATGTGCAACAGGCACAGTGGTGGAATGGAGGCATTACATAATAAAAGAGCTGACGAGCTGACACAGAAATTTGTAGCCAGGGTTATCATGTTGCAGAAATTACCAAAGTGAGGGGGGAGGTTGGACAGATGGACAGGAGCAGCGTGCTACAGGGATCAATTAAAATAAAAGGAGTAAATAATTGCCTCAGTTTTACAACTTTTGGGATAGGGTCTAACAAAGTTATGGACATTTTTCAGAAGAATCTAGCTAACCTACAATCTATGCCTGTTTTCTCTGACAAAGTGAATCTGTCTCTGAAGGTTTGTTAGTGCAAGGGAAGAAACATTTGAGATAAACTAGTTCACAGCCATATTACTCGGAGAGATGTCAGTGGGATTCAAACCTATAAACCTAATACTATGTGTAAACCTTGTGACTTGTGCAAAGTCTGACCAAGCATAGCACGTACATCATAATTTTGGACTCCCAGAATTTGTAAAACAGAAATGGTTAATGGTAACATCAGCTGCAATACAGAAGGTGTTATCTACATGATATTGTGCTCCTGTAATGTTTTCTATATTGGACAAGCAAAGTGAAAGCTAAAAGAAAGAATAGCAGAGTGTTTGAGGGTAATTCAAAATTAATAAACTGAATTATGCAATGGCAGTTCACATTATTGAGAATGGGGGTCCAAGAGAACATAACATTAAAATGATCGGACTGGAATTGGTACAGGTTAACATAAATAATGGGGATTATGAAAACACTCTGAATAAAAGAGAACAGTTCTGGATACACAAAATGTGAGCTTTGAGAAAACCTAATCTCAATGACAAATGTGAAATTCATCACTTTCTAACACAGGTCTCATAATGAAAGTTCCTGATTATCTCATGCATGCTGTGCCTTCGCCTTTGCTTACTTACATATGTTTTTCCTTTTTAGATGTTGTGCACGGCACCATGTTATACAGCAGATGGTAAAACAGTGCCTGAAGCGCCACACTCAGTGTTGTAGTGTGAGCTGCAAGTACTGGGCTTGGGATTTAAATAACATTTCTTTATACAACATAAACAGTTTTTTTATTTGCATTTAGTAATTAGATATGACACTGATTTTAGGTTAGGTGGCAGTCAGAACTGTGGCAGTGTTGCGAGCCAATTGAATCCAAAGGGTGGTGTGTCCTTTTTTTTTGTATGATCGTTGTTCACTGCATAGCAGTTCTGAGCTGTCAGCTCAGTTGGGAACTTAGCTGTCCAACACATATCCTAATCTGATATGTGACTGGGTTCCAAACTGAGCTGACAGCTCCTATCCTCGTAACTATTGTATAGTGAACAGTGATCATAAAAAAAAAAAAAAAAGACAAACTGCAGTTTGGATTCGGTGCGCTCACAACACTGCCTCAGTTCCAACTGCCACCTAACTTAAAACCAATGTAAATCTAATACTGCTCCTGCTATTAATGCTTGTGTGATCAGGTTTATGATGAAACATTTCTAGAGATGCTAGACTGTCACTGAAACCTGAAAAGAGAAGGTATTAGAAGAAATAGAAGTGCATTATGCTCTTGATGATGCTGGTGCAATGCTATTTGATTCCCTGCACTGATTCTTTGACTCATTATCAGAGATCTTTCCAAATGTGCTGTCAATGAGCTGCTGTAATTTGGATCTGTGGATTATTATTAAAGAGATATGACTAATGGCATACTAGAGACATGAGAACTAAAGTGAATGAAACACCTTTATGTCGCACTTCCATGTCTTTTTCTACAGGATTATTTTCCTGTTGTGACGGGCTTTTGTTCCTGCAAAAACCTTTATCATCTGAGGCAACATTTCTGTCATGAGGAGGGGGTGGCGAGTGATTGTTTTTGTAAAACATTACAATAGGCTTTAGATCATATAAGGCTAAATGTTGTAATTGAACTAATACCTTTGTTGTACAGTGGTTGGTGCAATGCAGATCTTTATTCTGGGTTATTATTTAAAGCACATCCCCGCTCTAACCATAGAATTTGCTTTTGAAAGTGTGCAACAGAAAGCACACAATACTTATAGTTTGTGCAGAAACAAGTTGTTCTCAAACTTAATAAGCCCTCCCCCCCCTTTTGACATGAGGTTTTGCAGTGTCTTGGCACTTAAGTCACAGATAATGATAGAGCAGATTTTAAACACAGTAAAGGGAGCTGTTCTTTCAACACCTGCTCAAGTAACTCATGACTTTGAATTTGTGCTTTGAAACCAGTTACCTTCAGGCAGACTCCAACAAAGGGTGGTTTACAGTGCCAACTGCATTTCAAAAACTAGCTTCTTAAGAACAGTTGAGTATTTGAATACAGTAAGGGAATTAAGTACCTTAGCATGGGTAGTTAATGCAGTCCTCCTCCTTTCACACACACACTTTTTTTTTTTTGAGGGGGGGGGGGAGGTTTATTGGCATACTGAAATGGTGTGATTAATGTGCTCCAGCCATCATGACAAGATAATATTTGTAGCACCCACTCTTGTCACTGACTACAGGTTGCAAGACAAAGAAGAAAATACGCACTGTGGTCTTGTTTTGGCAGGGAATTAACTCTGCCAAGTACTTAGAGAAAATGTACTCCATTGCCTACAGTACTTGTTAGAAATGTTTATCAAGAAATACAGTGTTCTAATAATGCAGGAGCACTAGTTTTAGAAACTTAGTGGTGCCAGATTGTAGCAGTATACCATTTTAAAACTGCAGATCCCCTGTAACAATCCAAGCTGATCTTGGGTTGTAGAGTGATTCTGAATGACTTAGACATTATTTCATATCCTTTCAGCACTGATCCCAATGCTGCTATAGATAATTTCTCATTCTGCCAGCACGAACCCAAACTACTGAAGGTCAACATTATAAGGCAAATGAGGATACGATTATACTATCTCAAAAAGTAAGGACATTCTTTGCAAAAAATTATGTTAATGCAACATTTGTGGTTCAGCCTAAAGCAACAAAAATAGAGAAATGTGGTTCTTGGGTTTCCAACCCTACCCCCCCCCCCATCACCACTACTGAAGCAAATCAGGGGTGCAGTGTTCTTTTGGGTGGTCAACCCTAAAGCTCAACACATTGCAGTAGCAAGAAAGCTCAGATGTGATGGACAGATGTGTGTATGTTTTAGGAGTGTATAGAATGGGGTGTATTTTAGGGTTGACAATCCTATATCCATCACAGCAATAACAGAAAGGTAATGTTGAAAAAATTCATAATGTGTATAATTGGGTTTGTGGTATGTATAATCTAGTGCTCCTGCATAAAGCATTATATTGGAAGAACAGTGAGAGCACTTAAAACACGTGTACAAGAACACATCAGGGCTATAATAATCAAAGTGATTGAAGTCCTTTAGGTAGCCACTTCTCTGAATTCCACAACTCAGACCCATCACTACTCAAGTTTATGGCTTTAGATACAGCCCCACCACTAGAAAGGAGGTGACCATTTGACTAAACTTAGCCAAAAGGAGACAAGATGGATAGTGTCTTTGACCACAATCCAACTGATAGGATTTAATGAAGAGGTTGATTTTGGCCCCTACATAAAATAATCATAAAATGCAATCCATCTCTTGCAGTTCAGAAAAATGTAAATTAGAAATTGCTCTGTGAATTATTGTTATTCACCTGTGTTCTTTGTTGTAAATGTCTTAAGCAATTTTGTATGTCAAAGACAAAGTACTAGATTTAAGTTTATTTGACCAATAGTATTTGTGAAAGTGTGCTAAAAAAGAAGGATTTAAAGTAAATACTTAATTTGACCCAATTTTTCTTTTTTCTCTTCTAGGTCATGAAGTTCACAGGTCTTTGGAAACATCCTCCATAAGGGGATCTTTCACCTATTAGACAATTTGGAGCCATGGGATCCCCAAAAAACTTTAGCAAACTAAATTTTACCCTGTGATCTTTGTTTCCAAAAAAACAATGTTTGTGGAACTAATGTGACCAACCTAGGATAACTTACATTTGCATACAGCCCATGGTGCTTTGTATTATGGGGGTACGTGTGATTTTGTATTTCTTTGAAACTTGGCTTCCCGGCCAGTGCCCTTCGGGGTAACCATTGCCTTTTCTTTGTCTTATACCTTAAATTGATACATGGGCACCCTCAGTTCCATTTCTTCCTTTCCACTCTCCCCCATGACTACCATACCTGCCTTCCTATTGTTCTCTGTGTCTGTCATAATTGTGTGATCCCCCCCATGTCCATGGATACCCAAACTTTTATTAAATAACTTTTCTTTCTTGTGATTTTTGTATTAAATTCAATGATTCTATGTAATAATTATAATTAACGCTTACAGAAATTGGGTTTAAATATGTGCACTAAGTATTTGGTGCAATTGTGTGTGTCTGTGTACCACTTTAATGCTTCCTGAATAAAAGGTAGTACTTGTTATCTGCTGAATCACCCTTTACCAAATGCCTGACTGTAGGGCCAAGGCACTACGGGGGAGCATAGGTACTACAGAATAAACGCTTGCACTGAACCTGTGACTGTTGCTTATCTTTTGTTAAATCGACCAGGAGTGCTACAATTGTTGCTACAGAGACTGTTAATACTGGGATGTGCCAACCCCTTTGGTAAGCACTGAGGAAGAATCCTGTGACGCACCTGCAATTTGTTTACAAGACTCCCTTAAACTATGACCTAGTGTTACAAGGAAAGATACTACTATGACTTAATGCATTATGAGAAGATATTATGTGCACATTTCATATAATACTATACACTATAGAAAATATGGGATGAGCAACTTTATACACACAACCAATGTGTTCTGCCACCTTGGGGTTCTGATTCCTACAGACCTCTCAAGCTTTGCTCTCAGGGCCAAAGGGAATCAGAACCCCTCTGTGGCAGAACACATTGGTTGTGCATAGTTGCCCATCCAGCATTCTCTGTATAAGGCATTTGCCACCTTTCATTAACGGTTTGTTTTCTGTAGTGGGTAACAGTAACAAGACCTTTCCACCTGGCTCAAAAACGTTTTCTTTTACCACATGGTCATAACACACTTGTGCTGTTTTAGGGCTTTTTACCGATTACTGTGGGACATTTCCACATATTTGCCATTTTTCTCTGTACACACATACTGTATAAGATGTAAAGGATTCTTTCTGAGGGTGTTATCTTCCCATGTTTCTTTTATTACATCTAGTGGCCTTCTAGGTTGCCTTCCATACAGTATTTCAGAGTGTGAAAAACCTATTGATGCTTGTACTTCTCTATAAGCAAAAAGCAGGCAAGGTAAGTATTTGACCCAGTCTTTCCCCTCATTGTTCACAAACCTTTTTAACTTGCATTTTACAGTTTGATTAAAACTCTCAACAAGATTGTCTATCTGAGGGTAATGTTTTTTTTTTTTTATGGCAGTAGTGCCTAGTAGTCAGTACAGCTCCTTCAGCAATGCAGCACCAAAGTTACTGCCCTGATCAGTAATAATCTCTTTAGGTAAGCCCACCCTGCTGAATGTTTTGGCAAGCACTGCTGCTACTTTTGAGCCTGCAGCTGTATGCATTGGAATTCCCTCTGGGCATCGAGTGGCATAGTCACATACTACCAAACTGAAATTATTACACTTTTTACTTTTGTCTAGGGGACCAACCACATCCATTGCAATTCTCTCAAAAGGCACCTCTATCAAGGGTAGGGGCACCAAGGGCACCTTGTCTTTCTAGTCACTGGGACTACTTTCTGACATTCTGCACAAGAACTACAATAGGTAACAACATCCTCATGAATCCCATGAGTGACTGGCCATAGGACTTTACTGTGCTATTTATAACAACTCAGTTCTATACTTCTTTGGTATGACCAATTATTCTATCTGTTCCTACAACTGAGGATTAACCCAAATTCTGTGCAGTAGCCCATTACATTTTTAAAACATTGGTTCGCCCTGTTTTTGCTTCACCCCCAACTGTTTAAAACAACCTTGCAGAGAAACATTAGTTTGCTCAGAAACAAAATCACAATCAGTTATCAGTTTAGTTTCAGGATTTTCATATATTAGCCCCTTATGTCCATCAGTCTTTTGTTGTCACTGTTTTTTCAGAAATCTTCTTTCTTTTCTGGTCTTCCAGATCTTTGAATTGGGCTCAGACAAGTCTGAATCAAAGTCACCAAAAGGGAAAGAATCCCCTACATCTGAAATTTTCTATACCTGTGCCCTTGTTATTACAGCTGCTGAAACAGCATTGTTTACTTTCTCTGTAATTAACTTAATAAACCCCAGAAAATCAGTTCCAATAATCACAGGTACAGATAATTTTGGTTCTACCAACACTTTCATTTGGTGGGATGCTCCATTAATGTTCAGAGTCACTTGGGTGGTAAGCTAGTACCAAGTGTCCCCATGGATGCAGATGACCCCAGTACCTGGTCCTTTTGCACAGTCTTTTTGCAGAACTTCAAAATGCACTAGGGTCTGTCTGCTTCCCAAGTCTATAAATCCCTCCACAGTGTTATCTTCCACCTTGACATCTGTTCAACACTTGCTCCAATTTGCTGAGGCCAAATTATCTGCAGTGTTACACTTATTTTATGGCAGTTTCATGCAGTATGGCCTCGCTTATTACAGTTATAGGAAATAAAGTCTCTGGGTGCAGATTTGGTACCCCCTTCAGGGTGCTTATCTGATCTGGAGTTAAACTGAGAAAAAGAAGGTCTTACTGCTCCTTGGCTGTTACTTCACAACTGTGGTGTCTGTCTGCCTATCTGATAGTCTTCAGCCAAATAAACGTCCTTTTCCCCACTTTCTGGTCAGTATTCTTTTATCCAAAGCAACATGTCTGTAGGAAGGATGTTGATGCGATGATCTGTGGGACAGTTTTACTTTCTGGGTGGAGTCATTTAATGAGGAGTTTTCCAAGTCGGGTGAAGGCTTCTTGAAGATTGTTGACTGAGTGGTACTTCAGGGACTGGAAACTATTCCTGTAAGTCTCTCCTGAGATATCATATATTTTAAGGATTTCTCTTTTCACTAGGTCATAGTTTTCTGACTGTGCAGTGTCCATATTGCTGTAGGCAAGTTGAGCTTTACCTGTCAGATAAGGCACCAGACTGATTTCCCACTGCTATTTTGATCATTGGCAGACTTCTGTGGCCCTTTCAAAAGCTGTCAGACATGCTTTGATATCATCTGAGGGACACAGCATTATACCTTTAATGTCTTTTACGCTGTTTGTTTTTGTTGATCTGCTGAACCTGTACCAGATCCTTCAGCTTCAATAGCTTGCAAGTCATCCAGTCATTGCTGCTACTGTCACTGCATCTCTTCTCATCTCTGGTTCTCAATCTCTCTTTGTTGTATAGCCCACCATTTGAAGAAGGCAGACATGCTTTCAGGTTCTGTTCATGCCTGTTCTTCTTTCATCACTGGTGCTGGCTGTACAGTCTCAGTTTGGACTTTTGTTTCTGCTTCTAGTTTGGTTGCCATTATTCTGGTAAGCACTTCTGGGCTTGCTGTTGCAGGAGCCATACCTTTCTTCTATGCTTCACTGGTAGCAGGTGTAGTACCCACGCACAAAACTCCTAGCACAGAGCATGCATGGTGTAAATCCTAGTTTGTTTGACACCAACTGTGGTAGGAGCATATATTAGGTCAGGAAACATAGGCTGACCAGAAGAAGTTATAAAATTTGCAATTAGCATTTAATTATCATCGATAACAAACAATTAAAAAAAAAAATTGTACAGGATAGCTCTTCTTACATGCTATACAAAGAAAGTTCTACATCTGAGAGTCTCTCGTGATTTAAATCTCAATCTCTCTCTCTCTCTCTCTCTCTCAACAAATCACTGCACTTTTTTGTAAGATGTCTTCTCCTGGCAGTTTACACTTGCATCCTGACTGTTGTTAAGTTACATCTCCAATTTTTCACAAACTTTGTCAATTTTGTTTCTGAGGTCAGCCTGAATAGCACCTCTAGTCTTTAACAGGTGCAACAACATGAAACATTCTGTCCCAGAGCTGGTCTCCTGTTGACAATTCTGTAAATAAGCTTGTGGAGGTCAAAATACATTTCAATGCCAATCCCTTGTATTATAGACTGTTATCTTTTTAAGAAATCCAAATAGCTTTCTGCAATCATTTCAACAATATAATTATATCTTTGCAAATAACTGTGTTAATGCACCACTTTGGGTTCAGATTAAAGTGACAAAAGTAGAGAAATGTGGTGTTAGGGTTTCCAACCCTAACTCCCCACCCGCACACCTCAAGCAGGAAAAGGAAAAAATCTTACAGTTTTTGCTGCCCTGACTGCTGACAAATCACAGGTGGGGTCTTCCTTGGGGTTCTCAAACCTAATGCTCATCCCATTGTGATATTGTCTTCAGATGTACAGAACTGTGTCTCCCCACATGTTGCAAACAACTTGTAAGCCCTGCCTGAAGAAAACATATCACATGTAGCCTTATTTGGTCATGGAGTGTTTTTTTTTTCTTTTCCTGCTTAGGGGGTGAGGCGGGGAGTTAGGGTTGAAGACCCTAACCCCATGTTTCCCTATTTTTGTCACTTTAATCTGAACCCTAACTGGTGCATTAACACAGTTTTTTTTTTGCAAAGAATGTCCTTACTTTTTGAGATAGTAGAAATGTATCCTCATTCACACAGGTCCCGAACACATCCTCCATAGGGGCACACAACATCTATTTGTGGAGGTACAGGGCCCAGCCATGCCTCCAAATAAGCAATTTATGTGCTTGGTTGCAATTGTTTTTTGTAGGACTCACTTCAAAAGAAAAAATATATTAAGTGTCCCTCTTAACTGCCAGTGGTTGATTAAATATGGGCAAAAATGAGTTTTTTTTTTTTACTCATACATCAGTAACTTTTTGCTGCCACGCTCTGAAATTTGCTGTGGTTATAGTGGAAGATGAGATACACATTTGATGCATTCTTGATGATGACTGGACTTTCATTGTGGATTTGGCACTATGGTGAAGATTGGAAGTAATTTTGGGGTGCTGTACATACCCCATAAATGTTTAGGGGGTTATGCATTAGTAATCTAGTACTCATTGAGACATTTTGTTTGGTACATAGATTGTCCCTTAACTCATCAGAGTGACAGAGTTATGGCTTGTTAAAGTTGTAATGTGGGAATGGGAATTTAAATTTTTAAATTTTCATGGTTTTTATGTGGGCTATTTTTTGGGGGGGTTATGGGTTCATGTTATAGCACTCACTGAGACCACTTTTGTCATATATAGATTGTCCCTTAACTCCAAAGACTGACAGAGTCACAGCTTGTTAAATTTGCAATGTTATCTTATGGGAATTGCAATTTTTACATTTTTAGTTTTCTTGTATGACCCCTGAATTATATTTTAGGGTATTATGTGTTAGTGTACTCATTAAGACCTTTCATTTGATATTTAGCTTGTTCCTTAACTGCAAATATTGACAGAGTTATGGCTTGTTAAAGTTGAAATGTCAAAAAAAACTAAGTGCACATTCTTTTTTCATATGAAGGAATCCTTTTTCATGAGGTTGTGTTGTTCTCATGAAACAAGATTGGTTCACACAGAAAAGAAATGTGCAAAAAAACTAAGTCCAAATTCTTTTTCATATGAAGGAATCCTTTTTCATGAGATTGTTTCATTCACACAAAACAGGATTCCCTCATACGAAAAAAGAATGTGTAAAAAAAAATAAAGTTCAATTTTTTAAAGTCCTATTTTTGTATGAAGGTAATCTTGTTTCGTATGGCCATATGAAAGAAGAAAATTGTCTCATGAAAAAAGTTTTTTAAAATGTGTTAAAAACACATGTCTGGGTCATTTTACCAAAAACTAAGTGCAGAATCCAGCTAATGGAGTCCCAGTTAGCAAGATACATGTATTGGTGTCTTTCCATAATATGATTTTTTATGGGGTTTCAAAACAATTTGTTTGGAAAAAAAATGGAAACATGATGGCCACCATACAAAAAATTTTTTTTCTCAGAAAACAGGATTATCCCACTCCATATGAAACAGAATGCTTTTTTTGTGTGGCCACATTCTTTTTCTGTATGAAACAGCTATCCAAAAGCGTGTACTCAGCATGCTCAGAACCAATATTTCAAATCCTTTTAATTCTGGAACAGATTAATATTTTTTCACCAAACCAATGAAAAGTACCACTCTGGTTCAAGACCTTTATACCCTGAAAATTTCAGACCAACATTCTAAACCATTGGAGCACTGGGCAATGACCAAAACAAAAAAAAAAACCTCAGCAAAAAAACTCCAGATTTTTTGACTATTCAGATCTCAGAATCTGCACATCTGACCAGAACAAAGCTTGGTGCATCAGAAGACCTTGCCCCTAGTACTGCACATGCAAACCTTTGTGCAAATATGTCAAATAGAGGTGAAGCTATTAAAGTGCAAAGTTGGGGGTTAACATTAAACAGCCTACTCAACCCTAACTATAGTGGTGCTACGTTGCCAATATAATACATTTGCAAATCAGGATCCCAGTTTCAGAAAAAAGATTCACATACTATATATGTTATTAACCACATTGAAGCAAGGGGGAGAAAGAAAGACTAGAAACAGCAAGTGAAAGAAGGGAGATGACAGGTGGAAATTGTAGGACCATCAGAGTGGCCAATTCCTAGGTGCCAGAAGAACTAGTGGTTGTACAATTAGACAGACACGAGACAGACAAGTGGCAGAAAAGGAGGGGAAAAATAGATCCCTGCTTTAAACTATCTCTGCATAACAAATGGGCATGGTCCTACCCAACTCTGCCACAAGTCCCACAAGAACACCAATCCAAACTGAAAATGCAAATCGGAGGGGAAGGAGACTAATTAGAAAAGACTTTACTAAGATGGTTTGAGCATACTGGGTCTGCAGACTTACCTGTTCCAGGATTACTGCTTTTAACAAAAGCCAAAAATCTTGCTGTCAGTTTGGTAAAAGAAGATTTTGAGCCCACAAATGGATGCCCCCCTCACAGAGACTAAGGCTGCTACAGTACCATCCCAGACAGAACAAGTTGCCTTTGATAGATTTGTGACCATGGACGATGATAAAAACTGGTTTGGAGAGTTTACAGATACCAGATATGTTGTTGCTGTTAGGGGGAACAAGAATGGTGAGGATGGAGAACTGAAGCTTAAGGACAATAAGGAAATAGAGGCAGTTGACAACTCCATCTTGAACAGAACTACAGAACTCCCTGTAGAAAAGTGAGATGCTATCCAGAGTTAAATTGAGCTGATGACTCTGATTTTAGAGTTTATTATGAATTGGAGGACCTTATAACACGAATTGCTTTGTTAGCAAAAAGGTAGACAAGAACTGATTAACTGTTTACTAAGACTTAAGGGTGATACAGTACAGTACATGAATATAAAAATACTTAAACTTTTGTGCCTGTTTTTAAATAGCATTTTACAGTGCATATTAAGTGTTTTTAAATTTCTAAAAGTTTTTTAAAGTTTTTAAATACAGTGTCTCGTGTAATGTAATTTTATAATAATGTGCATTTAATTCATTAATCATCAATTGGAGCTCAGATTTCATCATTTTACAGTTATAGTATAGCAGGATCATGTACTAGACTAGACCCCTGTAAATGAATAACAACTCAGTATCCCAGAGCTATTCATTTAAGTGTGCTGCTGCCACAGTAATTAAATGTATAGTCAGAAAGGAACCTGGAGGTATCCAGGCCTCTCACAGCATCTTTTTAAGTGGAATCTGGAGAAGATAAACACAGCAGGATGTCCTCTAGATATAAATAAATGTTTTCTATTACATATGAAATGGTGCTTGATATCCGAGGATTCTGTTTTTTTTTTGCACTTAAATATTTTATTGATTTGACTGAGAAAAAATGACATATGTACAACTGTACCAATTAATGTGTTCATACAAAGCAAAATGTAACTGCATTCAGTGAAGCAGTAAATTTAAAAATAGAAAGAAATACACAGTAATATACAAGTACTAAATTCAAGTAATTAACGTCACATGGAGAGTAAGAGGTAAGCATTGCATTTCAGGTTCAGAGCTTCATATTAAGAAAAGGATTTCATGTTCTGTTATACATGTTTATTTTATTAGCTAATACATAACAGATTCTTTCATCATTTGCTAAAGTGAACTTATTATCAAACCACTCTGCAGTGGTTGGTGATGTCAGGTCTTTCCACTTAGAAAGGATTACTCTTTTTAAAGCTAGGGCAGCAACTAGAACCCAATTGGCTTTAAACTTAGGAAGGTTACTAAGGTGTGAAGAGAGGCCTAGTATGAAAGTCAATGGTGAAAACAGTATCTCAGTTTCAGTTACTTTCATACATATTTCATGTACTATTTTCCAGATCTTGACAACACAGGGGCAATCCCAAAGCATGTGCAGAAGGTTTGCATGTGACATGCCACACCTCCAACAAATGCCCTCAGCACAATAATTTATCTCTTCTAACCTAACAGGAGAGTAGTAACAAAAGTGTACATTTTAAGCTGGATAATTCTACCTTGCACTTCTCTGCATGAATAATATGCATTTGCCCATGAAGTCATCCAGTCATCTGCAGATATGGAGAAACCTAATTATTTTTCCCATTTGTGCCTTAGTGACTCAGCTGTTGTACTATGTTCGTTATTGTTTGCTAAATACTTATATATCCATGAGACCCCTCTCCTGAAGTTGACTAACTTTAACTCTGTAGACCATTCTTGATCCATGGTAGGTAATTCCAGGGTGGGACCTAGAACTGAGTTCAATAAAACCTTCCTAATCTGCAGATAGGTTACAAAGTGGTGTTTCTTTAGTTTAAATGTGCTTTTGAGATCCTCAAAAGACATGAGGAAGCCAGTGGCTGAATCCATCAAGTCAGCAACATTTGTAAAACCTAAGCTGTTCCATTCTGAGTTCTGCATAACATTTATATTTCCTAATGTGCTAGGATTATCCCAGAGTGTCTCTAGGTGAGTTGATGGTCTTACAATATTAAGTTTAGACTGCAACATTTTTATAACTCTCAAGGAATCAGTAATACAAGGGTTAGACCTCTGTGGCTTCAGTAGTGGTTTAAATAAGAAATCAGATGGCTCATCTGGGTTTAACAGTTACTGTTCAACTTCTAATCATACTATCACTATGAGGGCATAGATAAAGCACAGCCTGCTTAAACTGAAAGGCAGTTTGATAGTTCTCCCAACATGGGAGCCCAAAACCTCCTAGTGACCAGGGAGCCCTGAGTTTTGAGAGTGCCATCCTAGGGGGTTTAGTGCTCCACAAAAATGTTTTGATAATACCTGTTAGTGATGTAAGTTTAGCTTTATTGAATGTCATTGGGATACTTTGAAAAAGGTAAAAAGTTTAGGGGCCACCATTATCTTAACTGAATTCACTTCCCCCAGAGGGACATATTCAGGTTCTTCCATCTTGCTAGACCAGCATTGATTTCCTTCAGTAAGGGGTCCAGATTACAATCTACCAAAGTACTGATATTGGGAGGGATTTTGAGTCTTAGATAAGTAATTCCTGCTTTCCTCCAGCAACCATCATCTATGAGGTCACACAAGATTTGTGGGTTTCCTTCAGCACATATTTACATAGCTTGAGTCTTTGACCAATTGACCACTTGTCCTGATAGTTTGGAGAACTTTTTAAGGGTCAATTTAAGTTCTGCAATTGATTTTCTAGGTTGTGTTATTGTAAACCTTAAATCATCAGCATAAGCAAATGTTTTATTGGAAATCTTCCCTATCTAGAGGCCCTCTATTTGTGAATCCAATTGTGTTGCTCTGATTAGTGGTTCTAAGGCCAAAATGAAAAGGTAGGAGATAAAACACACCCTTGCCTGGTCCCCCTGCCAATTTTGAAAAAGGGAGAGATTAAGCCGTTTGTGAATACTACACCTGTAGGATTACAGTATAGGATTTGAATCCACTCATTGAAATAGCTCCCTAGATTGTATTGCAAAAGCATATTAAACAGATATGGCCATTCAAGGGTGTCAAAGGCTTTGAAAAAATCAATAGAAAAGACAGTTGAGGGATTTTTAGTTGCTTGAGCAGTATGAATCACTTCAATAAGGTGCCTAATGCTGCCCATCCCTGATTTACCAAGGACAAAACCCACCTGCTCTCTCCCTACTAGTTTACAGACCAAAGCTCTGAGTCATATTGACAAGAACTTAGCCAGAACTTTGTAGTCCACATTTAGCAATGAGATAGGCCTGTAGCTTTCACATGACTGGGGGTGCTTGTCTTTTTTTAAGGATGAAAGTTACAGTATGTATGCTCCATTTAAGGAGCTTGGCAGTGTCTTCTCAGTAAAGGCCTCAACAGACATCTTATGCAGGTAATGGGGGAGAAGAGGGCCCATTATTTTATGTAGGTTACCAGGTAATCCATCTGGACCAGGTGTTATGTTACTAGGGAGGTCCTGAATTATTCTAGTAATTTTTCCACAGAAATGGGCCTACTCAGATCCATCCTTTCTGCATCATTAATAGACGGCAGATGTAATAGTTTTAAAAATTCCTGCATGGCAAGATTGACATTTAATGCCTTACTCAAGTAAACGCCCCATAGCACTGCTCAAACACTGCATTAACATATTTATTTGAGACCTTAACTTGATTTGACTTATCTTTATGATAAATTTGTTAAGCCTTTTTTTTTTACCTATACACTAAGAGTTTGCAGATATTTTTCCTGAATCCCAAAATCTTTGTTTGGTCATTGGTAGGGCGAATTCAGCCTTTGCTGAATGTAACTTATTAATGTCCATTTTAAATGACATTATCTCATGTAATTTAGTGGGGTTCCTTCCTTTTCCTTATTTGTAATCTAATTAAATTTTTTTAAGTCTCTCTTCTTTAACTGATAGTTCCTTCAATGAGTTTTTCTTCTTATATGTTGCAAAGGAGATCATTTTCCCTCTAAGGAAAGCCTTAAATGCATCCTAGAGGGTGGCATACGAGGTTTGCACATCATCATTAATTTCAAAATATTCAGCAACAGATTGTCCAAGAAAATCTTTAAAACCCTTGTCTTGAATTAGTGAAGTATTAAACCTCCACTGCCTACTCTTGCTGTTTCCTAGATGAATTCTGACTAGCCCATGTTCAGAAATTATGCTGCTCTTAATATCTACAGATGATGGCCAGCCCGCCAGCACAGAAGCAGTGCTTGTGTCTGTGACACTGACAACCTGGGTTTGTGAACAGACCTGGGATGTCAGAAGGCTGGCCAGGGGGGGAGAAGGATTGATCATACTTGGGACTGCTCTCCTTCTCCAGGGGAGGGGGATAGCATGTCTGGCACATCATGGACTCCTGGCGGAGGCTAGGGGGGATCCATTGTGCTATCATTACATGTCCCTGCCTCCAGGTACAGCCGCACTCAAAATCCTGGCCCCAAGCATGAATCCCCACTCCACTGCTGCCCCTGCTGCCAACAGTGTCTGCTGGGTAGGGTCCCGCTCCCATAGCCCCACCCTGGGGGTAAGCCAGGGCACATTATCATGGACTGTGGAGAGGGGACAACTGCCCAGCAGCCCTGCCTGGGGGGGGGGTAAGCCTGGGCATGGGGGGGTGGTGAGTGGGCAGAGGCTCAGTTCCCTTAGGGGAGTGGGGGAGCTGGACCAAAAAATTAAAATAAAAAACATATATATCTACAGATGACAAATTTGAGCTTAGACCCTTTGAAACAAATACATAGTCAAGTCTACTGTAAGAGTTGTGGGAGTTAGAGTAAAAGGAATAGTCTTTTTCATCAGAGTGTAGAAGTCACCAGGCACCTAAAAGTTTGAAGTCTGTCCTAAGATTTGCAAAGGCCCTTCTTGGATAATTGAGCCTTTAAATTCCCAGAGTATTGCTTCTATCTAAAAATGGATCTAAGACTTCATTAAAGTCCCCACCACAGATAAAATTAAAGTCCTTATACAAATGTAACTGTATGGCCAAGCCATCAAAGAAATCAGTTTGGTTTTTGTTTGGTGCATATACGTTACATATGACTATTTTCTTACCATTTAGAGTTCCCTCCAAAAACTGAAAATATCCTTCTAGGTCAGCAATATGGTATGTTTTAGAAAAGGGGACTACCTTACCAAATAATATTGACATTCCCCCTTTTTTTGTATTGTAGCAGCTGAACTCTATTTGCCCCACCCACCCCTTGTTGAGCTTGGAAGCTTTAGATGGTAAGAGATGAATTTCCTAAAGTAATGCTAGATCTATTATCTCTTACTGAAGATAGCTAAGAATCATATTTCCTTTTGCTAGGGGAGCCAAGACCCTTAACATTCCACAAAGCAATGCTATAACTACCTGATATGTTCCAATATACTTATGTACTAATGACTTCTAAAGGAAAAAGAGAATGGAAACTTTACAGTAAAGTTAACACTGAATAAACTTATAGTGGAATAATAAATCAATAAATGCAAAATTTCAAGGAGAAAAAGCTAAACTGTAAACTGCAATTTATAAAGGCAACAAATTTTATAAATTCTAGTGAAGAAACTGAGAGATTAGGATTATCCTGAGAAATAAATCCCTGTTTCCTACAGAAGTCAGGAAACAGTCTAAGCCACATTTCTCCCTTTACTGGATTATGCGGACATTCTGTATTCCAACAACCCAACATCTTGCCTTCACAAATTGGACATGCTTTACCATCGGGCTCTACATTTTATCTTAAATGCCACTTCAAGAACACATCATTGCTCATTATATTCAGCGGTGGGATGGCCGTCACTTGTCACCTGAAGGAGGATGCATAGCTGTACCTGGGTGTACAAAGCCATGCTGAATAAACTCTCCCCCTGCATTTCTTCTCTATTGCACTGATCCCTTAGTTACTGCTCACTTAGGAAAAAGTCCATAATCTTTCTAGACATTCCCAACTTTTGTACCTGTTTTGGAAAAAACGCAGTTAGTTACACTTTATTTTCTGCTTGGAATAAACTCCAAAACACCCTCAGGCTCTCCAAGTATGTCTCTCTGAATGTTGTCAAATCCCTTATAAGCAATTCCATTAAGGAGGATTGTCACTGTTACGCTAACTAGCCAGACCCCTGGATTGTTTTGCCCCCAAATTATGACTGGGTCTAAGCACTTTACCAGCTATGATGGGAATCTCTGTATCCATTTATTTGCACTTATTCTACCCCCACCCCATCCGCTGGCTGGAAATTGACTGTCTTGCACTATATTTGTATTTTTGTTGCTTTTGGCTAATTCTGTCTTTTGTACTATGCTCTCTGTGCCATTTTGTTATCTTCCTGTACAACTCGTTCTGCAATGTATGCCATCCTGTATTTGCCCTGATTTATGCTTTGTATGTATCTGTTGTGTGTTTTGCCTGTGGCAGGACCTCCTTGTAAATGAGTTTGCACAATTGAATTTTCCTGACTAAATAAACTTGAACTTGAATTCTATGAATTTAAAAGATTAGATATGATTAAGGGCATAAATGCATTGAATTCTGACAAAAAAATCTGTTAATAAACAGGTAAAACAACAATTTGAAAAAAAACTCTGAAAAGGCAATAAACAGTTAAAAAGATTCTATAAAAGAGGGGTATGTGGGTAAATAGAATAAGGAATTAATTATAAGAAAAAAAAAGAGGTGAGGGAAGACAAATGGTACTAAGACCCAGGTGCTAATACACAGGTGAATACCAAGGTGTCAGCAGTAGAGCACACCAATCACCTTTTGATAGGTCTGCCAGCATCTGCAAAGGAGAAGGATATACATCTGCATTTCTGCTAAAGTATTAACAATAAGCAATAAAAACATAGGTAATCACCAACGTCTTGTAAAGGTTATGGCAGCAGTGAAGATGCAATGGTAATAATAGAAGTGATAAATAGATCAGTAGGATAAGGGTTTAAAAATAGGAAGAGGGAAAGGCAAAAGGGGGAGAGCACTACCATATACTAGAGATCCAGCACAGTTGGGTCAAATCGAGAGTTGCTCATTGCAGTATGTAGCTTAGCTGCAATGACCCATGTTAAGCAACTTACAGATCCAGTTATTAAGCCATTTGGCCCTCAGTACCCTATGGTACATTTTCTATAGCAGATATCAACCTTCCATCTGGTTGGCTTGCACTTGTAGCAATGACCACTTACCTGCTGCAAATCACTTGGGCCCTTTTCCCTCCTTTCTTCATCCGTGGAGCATACTCATCTTCCTCCTCCTCTAATTGATGTTCTGAACCTTTAAAAAAAGGGGTGGGGGGAATAGGAGTGGAACAAGATAGAAATCAGTAGGGGAAGGAAGAAGTGATGGTAGGTGAAGGCATGAATAGAGAGTAACAAGCTGAGGGCAAACACGCAGGAGAAGTTAAGCTTCTAAATTATATAACTGCTCTGTGTTTCAGAGAAAAAACAAAGCATCTGTACTCAAATTAGGAATTATTTCTTATTAATATTAGCAGAAATCTAGATTACAGACAAAAACTAGGGAAGCCTAAAAGTAACAGTCCTGATCTGCAAATGAAGGGAAAAAAACAAACAAATGGGAGATCTGGAATCGATGTGGCTGTGAGATCACCCATTGAGGTTCACTGGCATCCAAAGGTGAGTAGTAGACCTCATTTAACTCAAAGGTTGTATGGGGACCGGTGGCTTGGACTCAAACAGATAAAGGGAAGACTGTAATAATCGCCAGGTATGAAGGGCTCACATCAGTTCTCAAAACATTCAAAACAAGCATAAGTCTAAGTCCTGTGTATAAGATTGTTTCATCCAGAAGAACTTGGGATTGGTATATAGTACCTGCGGAGTGTTGCTCTATCCACCAAGCTCTGTAGTTGCTGTATGTACCACTAGGGAGTGCCAAAATCCATTTGATGTTCTGAATAGGCCTTGGAAAAAAAAAGGGTGACTATTTTACGACTTCCCTGCCTCATTAGCCTGATCGTATCATGTGATCTGTTCTTTGTAACTCCCAGAGAACTCCCATTTACAGCCTCCTTTAGTTGATATTAAATCCACAAAGCAGAGTTAGTGCACCATAGGGTCAAGCATGTTTCTCTGCAGCAATTCATCATATTCTGGGTCCAAGGAACCACCAACCAGCACTAGAGGGAGATCTATTTTTTCAACTTCTGCTGAGGGTCGGTTTCTTTGGATTGGGGACTTGACTGAGTAAGTAGCTTTGTGAAGAGTGTTAAGGAAATGGCTTAACCTTGTGCATACTGTTGTTAGTGAACTGCTGTTTGGATTTAACAACCTCAGCATATGACATGGTATATTAGCTTGAGGAGGTCTGGCATGTGGGACAGGAGTTGTTATATCTTGTTGTACTTTCTGTGGGGGAATATATATTTCAGCATGCATATTAGTAGCAACAGTAGCTGGCACCAAAGGAGGGTACAAGGGCAGAGCCATGGTCATCAGTGACAGCGTGACCCGAATGTTCTGTGCCAGCTTCTCTGGAGAATAGCCATGGGGATTAAAAATGTGCAGAGTCCTGTCATTCAGAAACTGCCAAACCTTTTCTGCAGAGTCAAAAATAGTGTAAGGTCCCCCATTGCATGAGACAGCTAGAAAAGCTGGATATGTCATGAAATATGACCACCCATGTTTCTGAAGCACCTTCCACACCTCCGTAAACTCCTTTCTGTTTGTTCACTGTCTCTGTGGTGAAGTCCTGAAAATGATAAATATAATCTCCTCACCAGTGTAACTGTCTCTTTTCTCTTGTTAATCTCAGTATCTCCTCTTTAGAGGGGATGCGCAAAAAGTTTGCTATTATTGGCCTGGCTGCCATTAGAGGGGTGAGGAGCTAGTGAGCAATGTTCCCTCTCAGTTTCCAAGGGCTACTGCCATTACTTCTGAAGAACTTATGTTAAGAACTGCTGTAAAAAGGGAATCATATCCTGCTTTCTACCCCCTCTGTCAGACCCATGATTTTCAAATTGTTCCTACGGCCCCTGTTTTCTACATCCTCTATTTGCTCAGTAAAACTCCTATTTGCCTTGTATGGGTTTCTAGCAAGTCCTCAGCATAATAAACCAAAATCTCCACCAAGCTCAGCCTCCCTTCTGTCACCTCAACTCGCCCCCTGATTTCAGCTGTTTCTTCTCCTATTTTTTTTTTTTTTTATTGAAATTTTCATTTCTTTAATGTCTGTTTGGGTAGTTGTTAAAACATTTTTAATGTCGTTAAGTCACTCCTAGAATTACCTTTGTCACTTGAAGTTGAAGCCGCTTGTCTCATAGTTGGTGGCTGTTGCATTTCGTCGGCTGTCTTTCCACCTGGTGGCACCATTGTTCGGAAACACTTTTCTGTCAGAGTTTTTTTAAAGTCACTGGGAAACAAGCAACAAGGGCACTAAACAGTTTGATACTGGTTTCATTTGATAGCTTAGGTTTAGTAGCAATAAATGAAACTTAGAGTGCCTGCATTAATTATTTTTAAAAGCAAATTTCAGGATTCTTGAGGTAAGCGCTGGCAGAGCTGTCACTTCACACTGCCATCATTGTCGGTGCCCGGCATGCACTCCAGAATTCTGTTTGATCCAATAAGCAAACAGTTGATGTATAAAGTGAAAAGAACGCAGCAAAAGTGGGCAGCCCTGTCAAGTACTCTGCTGTAGAGGAAGACTATGTGAGATGTGACAATTAACCCAAACAAATGGCAGCAGATTAGTATAGACTAAGCTTTTGAAGAAACTGGATCAAGAAATCAAAAAATTCCATAGTGTGCATGACCATGTATGAAAAAAAAAAGGCTGAAGACACAGTCTAATGCATTTTCTGCATCTAATTCCAGCAAGAAAAAGAGTCATAATTTGATTGCTTATTTGAAAATTGCTGACCGGGAGAGGGAAAACCAGAGTCTTTTCAAAAGACTCTGGGGTTTTACTTTCACATCCCCTTGAGTGTACAGAGTATTCTCAAAGTGGTCACCAGAAAAGGGATCAATTGCACTCCTAATTGAGTCCCACCTCCAGATTCAAACAGTCCATAGCATGACTCTAAAAGACCTCTCTCTTCAATATGTGTGTCCCAGTCTATTCCTGTTTTTTGGGGCTGTCACATGTTCCAGACCCCAAAAACACAGTGTCGAAACAGAGTGTCCTGCACTTGCAAACCGTATGTGGGCAAAACCAAAAGATAACTGAAAGTTAGAATCAAGTTTGACATCCGGAGGAGGGACTTAGTCTTCTGTTGAGGAAAGGCACTTTGCAAAGTGCCGGACAAAGAACTCATTTTTATGTAGGCCTAACAATCTTTGTTAGCATGTATATAATATATTAAACATTTGTGTATACCTGGAACCTGCCTCTGAAATATCTAGGTAAGGTAGATTATGACCTTAGGAAACAAGTTCATAACATAAACTGGGTCCACTATTCTGCATCCTCTGATAATACTGCATTTTTGATTAATCAAGTTGTAAGGTACTTAACTATGGAAAAGTTCCAATACTGCCAATTACCGTGTTCCCCAGTTGGGTGATTAGTTATAATGTGGCTGAAAAACATTGCATTAATACCAAAAGTGCTATGGCTAAAGTAAGAACTCTGTGTGATATTTACAAAAACATATTTTGGCCATCAACTTGGGGGGTGAACAGTTGCAGTCTGCAGTACTCCGCAGGCAGAGGGAAGCTGTGGGACATCTTCTGAACCTCGTGCTACAGGAGCACTGCAGTGGCTAAGCTTCTAAGGTGCTGTGACATCATTGATGATGTCAAGATCCCCTTCTGCAATGCAATATATAAATGCGCATGCTTGCTGCACCAGTCATTCCTAGTTCACTGTGGGAGATGACTGGCTGGTGGAGAGCGTTCCCTGATACTCTGATGTGAGGTCAGAATCACCATTTATTTTTACATTATGTAACAGAGAGGGAACTTACTGAGCTCAAGTACTGAGGAATTTTTTGTTTTGTATTTTTGACAGGAGTGACAGAGAGTCATTCAGACTCATGAGACAACAAAAAATTTCAGAACAGGGACAGGGGTCACCTGGCCAAACACAGTGACTACTTTTTAAGGTATGACACTGTTATGGTGACTGTTTCTTAATCATGGCATATTTGTTTACTTAATAGGTAGTGAACCATAATAGAAGGAACACAGGAGTATATTGTAACGAGAGTAAAAAGAGGTAATGAAAGGCTGATGCTATGTGTTGTAAATGAAATATAAAGATGTAGTGAAATTATTTGTATAACTTTATTTTATATGGAGATTAAATATATTGGTGGACAGGAGGCCAAAGGATTACAGTGAAAATGGTCTTACCCCCATAACAATTTTTGTTGAATATCTAAAATAAGTTGTAGACAAGAATTATTCACACAGATAAAATATTATATTTCTTTTCTGCTATGTATAATTTTTTTTTTCAGACAAAATATGAGTGTTTATTGAGCCTATACAGTATGTAGTATATGGGGTATGGGCACTCTTTGGTTTTGGAAGTTAATGGTCACAAGAATTTTTGCTGTATCACTATGTTGGGTTTTGGTAGCACGGAGGTGTTACTACAGGAGTATGTATCTAAGATGTCATGCTGAATGTATGTTTTAAATATTTAAACAGGTGTTGAGCACAGCTTGAAGTAACATTCATCCATAAAACATAGCTGTACTAGAAATGTTGAGTTATGAAATAAAAGGAATGAAAGTTGAATTTGAATATGGTGTTCATCCTTATTTTCTTTGGAGAACTACTATTAAATGTGGCATCAGAGGTCCAATATGCTTTTTGGAATGGAAGTTATAGTAACATTGTAATTCATAGGGCTCTCAGTAGGATTTTTGTTCTGAGGTTCTGTGACTCCCTGTAGAAAAAAATGGGGGTCAGGGAAAACATTTTGAGAATCCCAACAAGTTTTTTGATAGTCCTGGTGGGGCACTGTATGCCATGTCCCTCCAATACCTCTCAATTGTCCCACTGACTTACCTACCTTTTGTTCAATATCTGGTCCACATGGAAAAGGTGCAGCCCCACAGAGAGGAAATAGAAACACAAAATCTGATAGCAGATAAGGACTGCTTGGCCACCCAGTCTGCCCTTTTTTCCCTACCTACATTGTTAACGCAGACTGTACTTGATCTACCACTCTTTCTCCCCCCCCCTTCTTTCCACTATGATTCCCTTGTGCCTGTCCCATACATTCTTAAACCCCACCACTGTCTTTGCCTCAACCACCTCCGCTGGACGATTGTTCCAGGAATCTGCCACTCTTTCTGTGAAGAAATACTTCCTAACATCTCTCCTGAATCTACAACCCTCTAGCTTCATAGCATGTCCCCTTGTTGTTGAGCACTTTTCTTCTGAAAAATGCTTTCCTTCTGTACCTTATTTATCCCTGTAAGGTATTTATCTCTATCATATCCCCCTTCTCCCTCCTCTCTTCCAAGGTGTACATATTGAGGTCCTTTAGACTTTCCTCATAGGGCTTTTGATGCAGACCCTGCACCAATTTAGTTGCCCTCTTCTGGGCAGCCTCCACTTTGTCTGTGTCCTTCTGGAGATATAGTCTCCAGAACTGGACACAGTACTCTAGGCGGAGTCTTACCAGAGAGCTATACAGAGGTAACACCTCCTTCCTCTTTCTGCTGGTGATACCTCTCCCTATGCACCCCAGCATGCTACTAGCTCTCCCAACTGCCTTGTTGCACTGCCTGGCCACCATTAGGTTATCTGATATGATTACCCCAAGGTCTCTTTCCTGCTTGGTGGTTGTCGGTATCACGTCATCCATTTTGTACTTTGCCCCTGGGTTTCTGTGCCCTAAGGCTTTAGCTACCTCTCCAGGAGATTCCACAAGACTGCAATCAAAGACCACTTCTCCTCGGAATGTCCAATTAAATATGGTGTCCCCAGGGATCGATCCTGGGCCCCCTTCTTTTCTCACTCTTCATAAATAACCTTCCCTCGATATGCCATTCCACTCAAATTATCCTTTATGCCAATGATGCAGCCTTTTTCTTCAGAGACAAAAACCTTGTCACAATGTTCCACAATCTGTAGTCTGATTTCATGAAGCTTCACTACTGGTTCTCTGGTAATGGCCTTGTCCTCAGCTTCAAAAAGACCAAGCTCATGATCTTCTCGGGACCCAGGAAAGCCCCAGTCCCTGGTTTTAAACTCCTCAACAGTTCCTGCAACCTCATTGAACAGGTGTCAGAATACAAATACCTAGGTCTCCACCTTGACCCCCACTTCTCATACAATCTCCACATCAGTAACCTCATAAAGAAGGTGCATGTCAGACTTGGTCTGCTGTACAGAATTAGAAAGTGCCTCATCCCTGCATCCAGACTTCTCCTCACTAGCTCTCTACTCCTGCCCCTTATTGACTATGGATCTATTGTCTTCTCTCCCCCTACATCATCCCTCCTTTTCTCCAAACTTAGAGTCACATACAACAGCATAGCACATTTCATCACCAATCTCCACAGGGGAAAAAAAACAAAATGCTTACTTTATTCCTCCTTCGAGTGGCCCACTCTAGATTGAAGGTTCCATCTTAAGATGCTCTCCTTCCTAAATAAGATATACCTCAGTATCCCCCCCCCCAGTGTTATCTTCCTATTCTCACTTGCAGTGCCTGGGCATTTGACTAGAGGTGCCTCAAGACTGGTTTTTGACACCCCTTTCTACAGGACTAAGCATGCCCAGAACTCCATTACCTTCAAGGGAACGAAGCTTTATAACGCTCTACCCCCTGAAATCCAGGCATGCGGGTCCATATACTCTTTCAACTCCTCCCTAAAGGAGCACATCCTCCTATTGTCCATCTGCAGCTGCCCTGATAGGCCTCCTCCATGGCCCTCTTGGTAAATCCCAGCGACTCTCTCTCCCCCCCCACCGCATCACTCGTACTTTTCTTCTCCCCACCAAGTGCACTAAAACTTCCTGCCCTATACAATACTTGAAAACATTTCTGTTTATCGGTCTGCCTTCGGGTCGACTCTTGTACAATTTTACCGATGTGATATTCTAGTTTTATTTTGCACTTGTTAGTTCCTTGTACTTCTGTACATCTGTATATACAGTATAATGTGCTTCTATACACCTGTATATATAATGTATTTATTGCGAAGTATGTTGTAGGTAGTTCATTGTATGTCCTATGTATTCTGCTGGCCTATGTATTTGTTCATCTGTTGTATTTCCTACACTAGACGTTTGTGAAAATGGGCATTTTTGCTCACGTACAGTACCTTCTAGTATACAAACAAAATTTGATTGATTGAAGTGGATTATTTTCCACTTTTTTGCATTGAAAGCCAGCTGCCATACCCTTAACCACTCCTCTTGTTTTCTCAGGTCTCTGCTCATCCTTTCCACTCCCCTTGGAGTGTCCACCCTATTGCAGATTTTGGTGTCATCGGCAAAGAGACAGACCTTCCCTTCCAGCTCCTCTGCAAGACATTAAAGAGAACAGGTCCCAGCACTGATCCCTGAGGCACCCCACTGGTCACTTTCCCTTCCTTGGCGTTAACTCCATTTACCACCACCCTCTGAAACCTACCCCCTAGCCAATTTCTTACCTAGTTTTACCACCTTTGCACCCACTCCTAAGCTGGTCAGCTTGCTTAACAATCTCCTATGTGGAACGTGTCAAAAGCCTTACTAAAATCTAAGTAGGCCATGTCCACCACTCCACCCTGATCTAACTCCTTTGTCACCCAGTCAAAGAACTCTATCAGATTAATTTGACATGGCCCCGCACACACACCTGCCTTGAAACCATGCTACCTCAGGTCTTGTAACCCACTGGATTCAAAATGTTCCACAATCCTTTCCTTCAGCAGTGATTCCATTCATTTTCCCACCACCAATGTCAGGCTGACTGGCTTATAATTGACAGCCTCATCCCTTCTTTTTTGTAGTGGGACTACATCTGCTCTCCTCCAGTCCTCTGGAACCACTCCTGTTACCAATGAGCTGTTAAACAGGACTATCAGAGGGGCAGCTGGTATTTCCCTGAGCTCTCTCAATACCCTTAGATGTACCCCATCTGGTCCTATTGCTTTGTCCACCTTCAGATTAGTGAGTCCCTTCAGGACTGTCTCCTCCAAAAAAGGACCAGTGTCCACCTCTATCCCTCTAAAGCTTCTGCTACTATTTTGTGGTCCCCTTCCCTTCTCCTTACTTGGTAAACACCAAACAAAAATATTTGCTCAGGATGTTTGCCTTTTCCTGGTCCCCCTCTGCACAGTCCCACCCCTTCCCTTTTTAACATTACATTTGGGGTTTATCTGATAATGGCGGTTGCTGAAAGGCGATCGCTGTTAGGGTAAATGTACACTGGCGAAAACACATTTCACCAATGTACACTCCAGGCGCATGGCAAAACAGTGCTGGGAACGTATTTTTTTTTGTTTATGCAGAGGGCTGTGCCTCCCCCACATCTTCCGTACCCCCCTACTAATGATTCTCAACTCAAGGAGGGTGCATGTCAGGGGGTTGAAAAGTAAAAAAAAAATTCTCGGCCGGCGCAAAAATCCCAACGTGCCCAGCACTGAACCCAGCACCCTCCCAACCATAGCCTGTCACGAACCTGCCACGCCACATGGCCAGCTCGGCAACCCCCCATCACGCTACCCCTCACAAACCCTCCCTTCCTTTCCACCCATTGCACGGCATGCTGGCTCCCCCCACGCGCGCATATACATATAGCGACAGGATGTTGCCATACCCGCATTCACCCCTCCATCCACTCACCATGAGAAGAAGCACCGCTATTGAGTCGCACTTTCGGTAAGTGCTCAATAGCGATTGCCTTTCTCATGGGATACCTCACAGTCCCACCCCCTGTCTTCCTCTTTTCATTTATATACGTAAAAAATGTATTGCCCCCTTTGGCTACCTCCTGGGATATTATCTCTTCAGTTTGCACCTCTGCGCTTCTTACTGTTTTCCCTGCTTCACTCTATTTCCCCTGATATGTCTCCCTATGCTCCTCCCACAAAAGGAGATGCATGTTCTCTGGAAGGTGATGGTTGCAAATGCTAGGAGCCTAGCAAACAAACTACCCAAAATCACAACCATCATGGAAGTGGAAGGTTTGGACTGGGTGGCTGTGACAGAAATGCGGTTCATCTAAAACTATGGTTGGGACACAGCTATACCCAGATACAACCTGTTCAGGAAGGATGGGCATGGTAAAAAATGTGGGGAAGTATCCATTTACATTTGGGAAGAAATAAAAGCCACAGAGGTGCAGGGACAACCTGGGGACACTGAGTCACTGTGCCTCTAAGTAGATACAGAAAAGGGAAAAACCTTCAAAATTGGCATCGTTTACAGTTCCTCAAATCAAGGTGAGAAAGGGGACAAAGATCTAATGCAGGAAGTACACAAAATGACTGAAAGAGGTGAAGTGATGCTGGTGGTGGACTTCAACCTCCCAGGTGTAAGCTGGAGCACACAAATGATGGCAACAGCGAGAAGCAGGGACTTTTTATTGTCGCTGCAGGGTGCAGGACTGGGTCAGCTTGTTAAAACCCCAACAAGGGGAGATGCCATTCTAGACTTGGTCCTCACAAACACTGAGAGGATAAAGAAAATTGATGTGGGTTGCCATATGGGAAACAGCGACCATCATATGGTTAGCTTCAAACTAAACATAACAGAGGACACCAGCCACTCAAAAATAAAAGTGCTAGGTTTTAAAAAAGCCGACTTCCAAAAAATGAGAACCAGTATAAGAAATGACTTAATTGAAGCAGAAGAGGAGGAGGCTAATATCATATGGGGGAGACTTAAGACAGCAATTAAGACAGCCACAGACCAATGTTCCAGGAGGGTCAGCAAGTCAAAAGAAGAAGAAATCCTCTATGGTTTTCCAAAGAAGTGGCTACCATAGTAAAAGAGAAAAAAGAAGGCGTACAAGTTATAGCAAGAAGCTAAAATGGAAAAAGACTGGGATTCATACAAGCATAAAATGAGAGAAGCCAGCAAAAGAACAAGACAGGCAAAAGCCTGATGGAAGCAAAGATAGCAGAAGGGATGAAGAGAAGAGACAAATCATTCTTTAGATACATCAGGGAAAGAAGTAAGGCAAAAGGGGGTATAGTAAAGATTGCTATAGAGGAAGGGAAAACAACAGGAAACAAGTACTTCTGCTTGGTGTTTACTGAGAAGGACTCGTGTAATGGCCCAGCACTGACAAAACGTAACACCTCTGGACCAGGGGTCAATACTAGCCCCTTCACGGAGGCTGAAGTACTGGAGGTGCGTAATAAACTAAAGGTTGACAAGGTCATGGGGCCAGACTAGATGCACCCCAGAATTTTAAAAGAACTGGGGTTGGAATTGGCAGCCCTACTGGCAAAACTGTTCACCAAATCCTTGAAGAGCGGAGTGGTGCCTGAAGACTAGAAGAGGGCAATAGTAGTCCCTCTCCACAAATCGGGCAGCAGGGAAGAGTCTGGAAATTACAGACCAGTAAGCCTCAAGTCTATAGTAGGGAAACTGATGGAGCCACTACTCAAACAGAGGAGCATAACATTCCTAGAAGCTAGTGGCCAACAGGACCCCAAACAGCAGTTTTACAGCAGGAAGTTCATGCCAGATAAATCTGCTCTGGTGTTTTGACTGCATTACAAAGGTTGTGGATGACGGTGGGGTGGTGGATGTGGTCTACTTGGACTTTAGCAAGGCCTTCTATTCACTTCCACACAGAAGGCTGGTAAAGAAGCTAGACCACACAGGGGTTGGACCAGAAGTAGTTAGATGGGTACAAAATTGGTTACAGGGCAGAACCCAGAGGGTGCAGGTAAATGGAGCACTATCAGAAGGTAGGGTGATCAGCGGTGTGCCCCAGGGCTTGGTACTAGGGCCTCTGCTCTTCAATATTTTTATAGTGGACATCACAAATAGACTAGGGGGGAAGGTGTGCAGACAACACAAAGATATGTAACAGGATTGACACCTCAGAGGGAGTGAGCAAGATGGAAGCTGATCCCAAGAAACTGGAAGAATGGTCTTGAGCATGGCAGCTGAGGTTCAGCTCCAAAAAGTGCAAAGTCATGCACATAGGAAAACAAAATCCAAATAAGACATATTACTTGGGAGGGGAAAGACTAACTGCCTCCATCCAGGAGTGTGATCTGAGAGTCATAATCTCAGACAACTTGAAAGTGGGAAAACAGAGTGAGAAAGCAGCATTAAAGGCCAGCGGTATGCTGGGATGCATTGGGAGGGGACTCATGAGCAGGAAGAGAGAGGTGGTCCTACCACTGTACAGTTCACTGGTCAGGCCTCACTCGGATTACAGTGTCCAGTTCTGGAGGCCTCACCTCAGAAAGGAAATTAACTGGATAGAAACAGTACAGAGAAAGGCGACAAAAATGTTTCAGGGATTACAGGAGATGTCCTACGGGGGAAGACTGAGAGAACTGAACATGTACTCCCTGGAATGGAGAAGAGAGAGGGGAGACATGATCAAAACATTCAAATACATAAAAGGAATAAAAAAGGTACAGACACAGGAACTTTTTCAGTTCAAGAAGGGCAACAGAACCAGGGGACATGATCTAAGGCTGCAAGGAGGGAGATTCTTTACCAATGCCGGGAAGTTTTTCTTCATAGAGAGAGTGGTAGATGTATGGAATAGCCTGCCCCCAGAGGTGGTGGGGGTTAATATAGTGCTAGGGTTCAAGAATGTGTGGGATAGACACAAGACAGCCCTCGCACCAAAGGGCAGCTAGAGGGGTAGAATAGGTCTAAAACACTGGGCAGACTAGATGGGCCTGGCAGTCGCCTTCTGCAGTCAACTTCTATGTCTCTCCTTATACCTTCTGAATGCTACCCTTTTTGCCTTTACCTTTTCAGCCACCTCTTTTGAGAACCGTAGCTGTCTCTTTTTCCACTTGCTTTTCCTCACTTGTTTGACACAGAGGTTTGTTGCCTTTACTATACTTCCTTTTAGCTTTTTCCACTGTTCCTCTAACCCTCCCAGGCCATACTCCCTGCCAGGTCATCTCCGAGGCATTCACCCATCTTTATAAAATCTGCCCTCCTGAAGTCCAGGACCCTCACCCTTGCGTGGCTCAATTCTGCAGCCATCCTTATACTGAACCACAGTGTATGGTGATCACTGGCCCCCAGGTGGCCTCCAACCTTGACACCCTCAATACTGTTCCTGTTAGTGAGTACCAGGTCCAGTATTTCCCCCTTATGAGTGGGTTCACTGACTAGTTGCCCGAGGAACGCCCCCTGCAGAGATTCCAGGATGTTCCTTCTTCTAGCTGAAGCCACTGCTTGGAGGCTCCAGTCTATATCTGGTAGGTAGAAGTCCTCCACCAGCAGCACCTCTCCCTTTTCTGTCATCTTGCCATTGGCTTCCACTAGTGCCTTATCTAATTTCTCCTGCTGTGCTGGAGGTCTGTAGATCACTCCAGTGTGAACAGTGTCTCCATTCCCTATCTCCAGAGTGACCTACAGTACATCAGCCTCCCCCTGTAGTCCCTATATTTCTGTTCACATAAAGCACCACATGCCCTTCTTTCCTTCCCACTCGGTTCTTCCTGAACAAAGAATATCCTGGTATGGCCATGTCCCAGTCATAGTTTTCAGTGCACCGTGACTTGGTAATGGCCACAATATCCAGGTCAGCCTCTGCCATGCTGGCCTCTAGGTCTAGAATCTTATTTCCTAAACTTCTGGCATTTGCACATGTGGCCTTACAGATTTTGTATCTACTCTGCTTGTTGACCCCATTTTTTCTTTTTTGCCTTCCCTTCTCTCCCCCTCCCTCACTTTTTAATGCTGCCATTCCCTTCCCTCTCTACCTCTACCACCCTGCTTCCTTTATTAATTTGCACTCTGGGGATTCCACTCCCATCAGGGTCTCCTTACTGTCTACTTCAGCCTATGGGGGTGGCAGTTTCTGCCTCCCTGATTCCTTCTGCCACCCCCTCAACCAGTTTAAATGTTCATTGAAGTAACATTTAAACCATCCACTGAGGACTGCAGTTCCCCTCATGGATAATTGCAGGCCATCACCCCTGTATAGGCCTTAATCCTCCCAGGTGGGTCCCCACTCCTCAATGTAGCTGAACCCCTACTCTGTGCGGCATTCCTTCAGCCATGAGTTGAAGCTTCTTGTGCAGAGATCCTTCTCCTCACCCCTGTCATAGACAGGCAGCACCTCAGCAAAACCACTGAGTAAGCTACCTGTCTAAGACCCCTCCCAACTCCCTAAATTCCTCCTGCACTATCCCAGCCCTGTCCCTAGCCAGATCATTAATCCCCAAGTGGACAATGACATCCAGCTTTCCCTCCTGTCTTGCTGCCCTAGTGATCCTCAGGATCCGCTTCCCATCCTCCCAGGCCATGGCACCTGGTTGGCACTTAACCTGTCTCTTCCCCCCTTTCCTATTCCCAGATCTATCTTCCTCACAGTCAAATTCCCCACCAGAAGTTGCATCCTCCTGCTCTGGGGTCCTCTACCACCCTCCTTGGCATCTCCACTATGCAGGACCCCCGCTTCCTCCTTAGTCATTGCCATGGGTGCCTCCTTTCAACAGTTCCAGCCGGCCAGAGCAGTGTAGGAATTACATAGTGATGCTGGTTGAGGAACGTGCCTTTGTCCCACCACCCCCCACCCTTCCAGAGCCCTCCACAGTTCAGCTGTTCCTCCTCCTCCCTGGCATTTTCTGAGGTAACGGTGGCAGACTTGGTGGCCCCTGGGTGGGGAAGGAGGTCCCGTAAATTCTAACCAACTTGGCTTGGAGTCTAGCAACCTCCTCCCTCAATCCAGAGAGGTGTGTGCAGATGGGGCAGCACTGCAGTCTCCAGAAGATCTCTCTGGAAACTGCTGCCCCACAGCCACTGCACTGTACCACTCCCAGCATTCTCAATTTCTATTCTTCCTATGTTACCTGGAAATACTTACCCCTGATAGAGTGTTTCTAGTTTTCCACTTTAATTTGTTTGTTTCTATTTGTGTTTCCCTGTACCTTGTTTAAGTTTCTTCATACTCTTATCCTAGATAGGGTGTTATATCTATTCCCAGTTCTGGCCTACCCTTGATCTTCAACCCTTCCCAGCAGTGACTGTTACATGATAGTGGATAGGTTCCTTGCCTTAGTTGACCAGCAGAGTCCTCCACTTCTCTGCTTCATTCTGCTGACACCTATCGACACCTATGGTGCCAGTCACCTGTTCCACTCCTTCACTGTTCCACTCACTTGCTGGGACACCAAAGTGCTGGATATGTTAGCGTGGAAGTACTTTTATAGTGCTCTTGTAAGAAGGCACCAAGCCTCTGTCATCTCCACCCCCAATTACCACAAACTCATATTTTAAAACAGGGATTCATAATATTGTAAGGTGTCAAATTAGCAATACAGTTTGCACAAAAAGGCACTGTATTCCAGTGTTCTAAGCTTGCATCTCCAACCATGTTTGATGATTAGCCCCACATTACGAGTGCCAGTGTCCCACATTGCCCCTTTCAGTGTCTGTATTCCAGTATGCTGCCCCTTCTCAAATACAGTAAACCACCCTCCTTCTGAGCACCACCACCAAGCCCACCAAGTTCATGAACATCACTTCTTCATATAGTTTACTTTGAAATTTAATAAAACTCCCACCGATCATCTGAACCCCACCACCCTCCCCACCTAGTCTCTTAATCATCTCTTCTTCCACTTAGAATATTTTTAATTATTTACCGCATCTAATGAAGTACAGTGATCCTTTGCTGTCTCTCATCACTGGTCCTGAAGTCAATAGCTTTGTACTATGCAAGATTACCAGCAATTGGGCCTGGCAGTGACAGAGAGAACAGGAGGATCATCACCCTTTGTTGGATGCTGTAAATAATTTTTTAATATTCTAGGTTGGAAAAGTAGTGATTAAGGACTATGTGGGGAGAGTGGTGGAGATCAGATGGGTGGTGATGGGTTTTACTATATTTAGGAGTGAGCTGGAAGTGTGAAGGAAGGAGTCCTGGCTGATGGGAGTGTGCATCTTGATGACAAATATTGGGTACTGGTGCATGTCCTGAACTGGTCAGTATGTGTAGAGAATACAGTTACCTGTGTCCATGACAGCCCTGAGTTTAAGGTCGGAATGGACTGTAGGTCCATCACATCTGCCCTCCCCCTTCATAAGCAGGTACAACATGAATAAGTATGCTGTGAAAACTTGTAGTAACTAAAAGGGGTTCCCTACCCACTCTTCTACTCAGGGTATGCTGTGATTTCCTTGGTAAGCAGGAATTTGGTAAGGCTTACCTTGAAGGTCTGTACTGTCTTCTTGTCCCCTGTCTCTTCTGGTAGGCTGTTTTATAGGTTCACATATCTTTTGGAGAAGGAGTGCTTCCCAAAATTACATCTGAATTTGCCACCTCTGAGTTTTAGGGGAGTCACTGCATCTGTTTCAGGACATCAGATTAAACATTTCTGTCTTTGATCTTTTCAATATTCTTCCCTATGCACAGAAATTAATTTCTGTCGACTTTCAGCCACCACTTTTTCTTCAATGTGATTATGGCCATGTGCACACTAGGGAACTTAACATGGTTTAACTGCCTTAAACCATTAAAAGCTCTTAGAACACACTGAAACCGTGTTACAACCATGTTCTAAAATCATGCTAAAACCTTGCTAACAAGGTAATTTTTAGCACAATTTTAGATAAACATGGTTGCCTTAATCCATGTTAACAGCAGTGCATACATGATCTGTGCTGTAATACCTGTTAAGGCAACCCATCCTAAGAGAAAAGTCATTTTTTGGCTGCATAATTGAAAAAAAAATACTTTACAGCTATTGCTGAGCTACCAAAGAATTACTGATTACATTAATGTACTTTCTGAGGTGATCCGTTTCGGTGCCTTATCATGAGTATCCCACCATGCACTGCAACACCCATAATGCTTTGAGATGATGCCACAGTAATGCCTGGGAACCTGCTTGGGCAAGCATGGTTGTTCGAATGCAGTGTGGACACTCCAACCACCATGCTAGCAGCCAGTTTATAAAACATTTTTAAAATGTTTTAAAATTGGTCCAAAGTGTGTATGAGGCCTATGTTAAGGGCCACCACCTCTCTTCAGAATTTTGTCTTCCATACCACTGATTATTTTGGTGGGCCTGTACTGTCCCCTCTTAATTGTCTTCATGTTTTTTTTTTATCAAGGAGCCAAGAAATACATGCCTGCTGTGTTTTGATTTGAATTGGAATCAGCATAGGGAGTCTGTGAGAGAGAACAGGAGTTACAGCAGCCTGCTGTGTTTTGATTTGGATTGGAATCAGCAGAGGGAATCCAGCCAGAGATAGCTGATTGTTTTCAGAACCCAGATGCTCAGTCAACTCACCCTTCCCATCCCACCCACCCAGGATTCATCTGCTTTTATAGACATTCATTTAGTTACAACTTCCTACCGGCACAAGGGAATTTGGCTAAGCACAGTAAATAAATAAGCCTCTCTGATATACTAACAGCAATTCAGGGGTTTTCTTTCAATAGTATAGTACCACAGTATAGTACCAACACAATAGTTAGTAAGGGAGAAAAAGAGAGAGGAGGAAGGGGAACTAGAAGAAGAAAAAGAAAAAAGAAACAGACATAAAAAAATAAATCTGCTATAGCAGCAGGAGGGTTTAAATAGGAGGGGACATTGGCAGAACAGAAGAGGAAGAGGCAGGGAGTGGTGCAGTGCAGTGACTGTGGGGCAGCAGTCTTCGGGAGGATGTTCGGGGTATTGCGGTGCTGTCCCATATGCAGACATCTCTCTGGGCTAAGGGCAGAGGTTGCCAGTCTCCAGGCTGTGCTAGCTGTCATATTGTCAACCTTTGCCCCCACCCAGAGGCCACCATGTCTGCAGCTACTACCACAACATTTGCCCAGGCAGAGGGCTGGCTGGATTACAGTGGGCTGGGGGATGTTGAGGGAGGGGGGTCAGAGGCACATTCCCCATCCAGTCCAACTTGGAAACACCTATGCTGTCCTGAAGGAGTGGGCAAGTCCCACAAGGGAGCCTGAGGTTGTGGCCAGAGAGGATTAGTGGGTCCTCCAGAAGGCAGACCCATGGGTGGGGGGGGTAGAAGACCCGAGAGGAAGAGAAAGCTACTCATTGTGGGGTACTCAATAGTTCAGGAAATGAAGCTGGGCACAGGTAGTGGGGTGGAGAGGGAAGTCAAGTGCTTTTCAGGAGGCACTGCTCAGAGGGAAGGGGAGCATATCCAGAGGATCACTACAGCAGTAGCAAAGAGGTTGGGATTGGAGGTCATTGTCAATCAGGGGACAAATGACCTAGCCAGGGAAAAGTTGAGCATAGAGCAGGTGCAGGAGGACTTTAGTGAGCTAGGAAGGTGCCTTGGGGAGGTAGCAGGCTCTGTAACATTCCTGGAGGTGCTGTCAGTCCACGACAGGGGGGAGGCTAGAAATCTCCACATCAAAAAATTCAACACTTGGATGGAGGACTGGTGTACAGAAAAGAGTTTTGGCTTCATTGGGAACTGAGGACACACCTGGAGTGATGAGAGCATGTACAAGGATGTTGGCCTTCATCCATGCAAGGAGGGGATGGCAGTTCTCAATGAATGGTTTAAATGCTTCCTTGACAAGCATTTAAACTAGTCAAGGGGTGGGTGGATGGGAGTGGGGGGTCATAAGCAGGCCACCACCATAGGTCACAGATGCATGCAGGATGGGTCGGGAGGAAAAGTTGTTAACAGATATACCAGAACTCGTTATAAGGGGTGTGAAAGAGGAAGGGAGGCAGCATAATAAAAAAAAACTGAAAAAGAGGACAGGAAGGCAAATAAGGAAGTACAAGGGGGACAGGCAGTGAAACATGGAAAGCCATGTACACAAATGCCTACAGTCTGGGAAATAAAATCATAGACCTGCTGGCCTTGATGGCAGAGGCAGACCTGGACATAGTAGCAGTTACCGAAACATAGTACACTAAAACCATGACTGGGAGGTAGATGTACCAGGGTATGCTCTGTTCAGCAGGAATAGGGAGGGTCAAAATGGTGGTGAAAGGGAGTTGCCCTTTGTGTCAGGAAAGGTATTAAAGCAACGGTAGTACAGAGCAAGCAGGAGGAGGCTGAGGCACTGTGGGTTACCGTTGAGCCAGGCAATGGCACAGCAATTCACACAGGAGTGATCTACAGGCCTCCAGCACAGGGAGAGGAGGTAGACAGGGCAATAGTGGAAGAAATACACAGGATGACAGCAAAGGGGGAGGTACTGCTGCTGGACAATTTTAATATGCCAGACATGGACAGGACCATCCTAGTGGCTGCCTCAGCCTGGAGCCGAGACATCTTGGAAACCTTGATGGGGAAGGCCTCAGGCAGTTAATGCTGGAGCCCACCAGGGACAAGATGATTCTGGACCTTGTACTGACCAATGGGGACAGAATTACATAAGTCTGGGTGGATGGTCACCTAGGCTCCAGCTACCACCAGACTGTGTGATTTAATATTGGTAAAGCGTTGCAGTCATGCCACACAAAGGCAAGGGTCATTGATTTTAGAAGTGGGGACTTTGCTAGGATTCAGAAAGGCATGAAAGAAGCCCTGCGATGAAGGAAGCAAGAGGGGGGTTTGAGAAGCAGTGGGTACACCTAAAGGGTGCCATACTGGAGGTGACAAATCAGTACATTAGGCTGAGAAACTAGGGTAGGAGAAAGAACAAACTACTATGGTTCAGAGGGGAGGAAGTTGTGTGTGTGTGTGTGTGTGTGTGTGTGTGTGTATAGGAAGACCTAGAAAATGCATCAATACTGAATAAATACTTCTGTTCAGTATTCACTGAAGAGGGGGAAGGACAGGGACCACTGCTGGGCATCAGAAACAACTTAGGGAGGGAGATGAACACTAGTCCATTTAGAGAAGGGAGAGTCCAAGAAGAACTCACAAAACTGAGGGTGGGCAAAGTAATGGGACCAGATGGTATACACACTGGGATATTAAAGGAACTATGGATGGTGCTAGTGGCACCACTGGCAGCCCTGTTTAGTGAGTCACTCAATACAGGAGTGGTTTCAGAGGACTGGAAGAGGCACATGTAGTCCCTCTTCATAAGAGTGGAAACAGGGAGGAAGCAGAAAACTATAGGCTGGTAAGCCTCACCTCAGTAATGGGCAAGATTATGGAGGTGCTACTTATGGAAAGGATTGTGTAACACTTGGAATCCAGTGGAGCACATGATCCGAGGCAGCATGGATTCACAGCAGGAAGGTCATGTCAAACAAATCTGATTGATTTTTTTTGACTGGGTGATGAAGAAGGTGGATCGAGGGAAGTGGTGGATATCGCCTGCCTTGATTTCAGCAAGGCCTTTGACACCGTTCCACACAGAAGACTGGTTAACAAGTTGGGTAGCCTGGGGTGGGCTACAAAGTGGAGATCTGGGTTAGAAACTGGTTGGGTGGCAGAAAGGAGAAGGTGGTGTTTAATAGGATCCAATCCAAGGAAATGGGATGACCAGTGGTGTGCCTTAAGGATCAGTCCTGGGGCCAGTCCTTTTTAATGTCTACATTGGTGACATTGCTGAAGGGCTGGAGGGGAAGGTTTTCCTATTTTCAGATGACACCAAGATCTGGAACAGGGTAGACATTCGGGGGGGGGGAGGGGTCGAGAAAATGAGGAAGGACCTAGGAAAGCTGGAAAACTGTTCCAATGTATGGCAATTAAAATTTAATGCAAAGAAGTGCAAAATCATGCACCTGGGGTGCAGAAACCCTGAGGAGAGTTACAGGATAGAGGGGGAGTTGCTGACAGTTACCAGGGAAGAAAAGGATTTAGGCATAATCATCTCAGATGACCTAAAGGTGTCCAAACAGTGTACCAAGGCTGTGGGGGGCCAGTAGCATTTTGGGATGCATAGGTAGGAGTCTCACTAGCAGAAGATGTGGTGATGCCACTGTACAAAATGCTGATGAAGCCTCATCTGGAGAATGGTGTACAGTTCTGGAGGCCACATGTTTGTAAGGACATAGACAGAGTGGAGGTGGTTCAGAGAAGGGCAACAAAAATGGTGCAGGGCTTGCACCAGTAGAGACATGAGGAGAGATTGAACGACCTCAGTATGTATACACCGGAAGAGAGAGATGGAAACGGGGAGATATTATAGAAACCTTTAAGTATCTTAAGGGCATAAATAAAGTGTAAGTGGGCAACATCTTTCAGTATAGGAGGTGCTCAAGAACGAGGGGGGCATGATATGAGATTGGAGGAAGGCAGGATAAAGGGGAATGTGAGGAGGTTTTTCTTCACTGAAAGGGTGGTAGATGCATGGAATAGCCTACCCAGGAAGTAGTGGGAGCTAGCACAGTGGGGGGATTCAAACATGCATAGGATAGGCATAAGGGAACCCTAGAGGTGGACAGGAAAGGCTAAAGCCAATGACCAAGTAGGATCAACGACCACTGATGCAGGCAGGGAATATGAGCAGACTGGGCAGGCCTAGTGGTCCTTATCTGTTGTCAAATACTATGTTACTATGTTACTCCAGGTAGGGACTGACCTGGGCCTTGCAAATAGGATAACTTCCTCTGCCCTTCTGTTCTTCTGTCTTTAGTGCACCCCAGAATTCTGTGGCCCATTAACAGCAGTCACGCACTGCTTGTCACGCATAATTCCCTTTTCTGTTATGACTCCCAAATTATTTTCCTCATCCACTGCAGCAAGTGAAGCACCACACAGTCTGTAGGACCTACCTCTGTTTTTCTTCCTCATGAGTAGTGCCTTGCATGTGGCTATACTGAATCAGAGACTCCAGGGGCTTGATTCTCAAAGGATAATGCAGGGCTTTCACAAGCCCTGCGCTGTGCTGAACACATTGGTGCACCATGCGCCTGATTCACAAAGGTAGCATGCATTTGTGACAATGTACCTCCTTTATGACAGCTTACACCAAATATTTGCCACAAAGTCCGTGAAAAGGTCCACACAGACCAGAAAATGCTGGTCTAACTGGTGTATGTGGCACACGTGATCAAAATTCCTTATTGCCGGCCAGGGAATGCCACAAGTCTCATGTGCCATGTGTTCATCGCACCCATGGCTTGCAGCATTTCAACTTAAATGTGAATCAAGTTCCAGGAGTCTGACCAACCACCAAGCTTGTTCAGGTCTTCCTGAAGTTTGTCCTCATCCTCAAGGACTACCCTGGACAGCTTATTGTTATTAGTGACCATAAGCAGGCTGCTAATGACCCCAGTTTCCAGATCATTGATGAACATGTTGCACAGCAGTGGCTCCTACAATGATCCCTGAGGAACACCACTGAGTATCAGTCCCTCCCTCAGAGTAGTGCCCCCCTCCACAATGCTCTGCTTCTTGCCCCCAAATCAATATGGAAATAGGTTAGTTAGAGTCAAATAAAGTGTGATCCTTCCCCTTTTTTGGAAGACCAATGCAACAGCATACCTCCAAGTTGGAACTAGTTCTATATAAAGAGCACCAAGTTTGAACATTAATCAAATAGATTAAAAGAAACTTACCTTCCAGAAAATTAACAAAGTGGTAGAGCAGCCATTGCAATGCTGGTGACCCAGGTTTGGTGTCAGCCTGGGTCACTGAGAGCTCGCCTGGGGGAGCATACAGCAACCCAAGGAATGCTCTCCATCTCTATGATGAGAGGAAATAAATGTCTGATGCTATACTGCCACTTTAGTCACACCAGGCGGCAGTACAGCTGGAACTATGAAAGAAGGATGGGGCACCAACAAGCTCCGGAATGCTATGCATTCAGGCAGCACTGACCTACTTTGTCAGCATACTGAGGGTAGGAAACAGAAAACAGGGAAATTACGGCATGAAGCAGCATGTCTCTGGCAGTCTTAGGCCTCATGAAGCAGACTGTCAAACCCATCGACCGGAACTTGTCTGTCCTGCATGGGTATGGTCTGCCCCCAAAGCCATCACAACAGAGGGATATGTCTGAGGTTAGAGGTGGTGGGGATAAGTAACAAAGAAGGTCGGATGGGATTGGAAGGTTTTCTGGCTGAGATAGAGTGCGTTAGAGTCAGGAGCAAAAAAAGAAGCCTACTCCTGGTAAAGCACCACTCTTTTATTATTTTTGATTAATATTACTTACAATTTGTTGACCAGATAACGCACTTAGAGCTGGCGCTCATTTCTAGTTGCAACCTGGGGGAAGGGACAGTAAGTGGGCAGTGCAAAAAATAAGTGTCCAAAGTGCAAGAGCATCAAGAATTATACAAAGCAGCAATTATGTACATGAAATTGTAGAAGGCAGTGTACAAGCACATGACAAGAAACAACATACATTGCAAGGTAATTTTCAGATGCAGAGGTACAACAAAAAGCTATAAAAGAGTGAGGAGCAGTCAAGTACAGTTGGTCACAAGAGCAGGGTTGAGAGAAAGCAAGCAGCAGGAGCAGCATGAGAGAGTGGAAGGAGGGTAAGAGTCTAGAGATGTGCGGAAGTGCTACTTCACTGAAAGAGTTGTAGAAGCCTGTAACAGACTGCCATGGGGGTGGCAAAGACAGTGGGGCTTCAAGCATGTGAGGGCTGGACACAGGGGAATGTTAGTAAATAGGCAGGGAGGAGGGAAGGTTGCCAGAAACCACTTAGGGTCTGCAGAGACAGACTAGGCAGGGACCATCTGGGCAGACTGCTCAGGCCAAGCAGTGTTTTTCTGCCAACAACTTCTATGTTTCTATGTATAGTGGGGAGACAGAGCATGTTCCAAAGAGCAGGGGAACATAGCACTTATAGTTGTAAGGAGAGAAAGGATTGTATTTCCACCTCGTGGAGTGGGACACCCAGTCCCTTCCACCTCCATGCTCAAATGTTTTGTGTTGTTCCTAGCATGCATCATTCTTGATGCCTTTCACTGCTAAATATAGATGCAAGAAGCTTCTAAGTACATCCAGCTTTGGAAAATCGGGTGCAAGTGCACGAGATGAGCTAGGTGCACCAGCAGTGTCTGTATCCAAAAATGTACCTGCATCTACAGGCATTGTGCCCACAATGGAAATAACTACCCAATATGTTTCCTTTTCTTTTGCATGTCCATATAAGCCATAAAGTTAGTATTTTACACAGTAATATTTGTTTTATGCTACTGATAGGCTGTGAAATGCATTAAGTCCATACTGTATGTAAAAGCTGTATACAGTTTCGTATTTCAGGACTACAAACTTTGAAAAAAGATGTGTAGGCACAGCAGGGTTCTGGCAGCAGATAGTGGCTACCTTTGCCCCAAAAAAAGCAGTATTTTATTTTGATACCAAGTGCCATGACTGTGTGTCATCATTATATATTTATGTGGATTATTTGATTAATCAGGAGTTACAGACCTGCTTACAATTATCAGGAACCCCCACTAAGTGGTGTTTAGGCAGGTTATGGGGAAATTATTATTATTCATTTTCATTAAAGAAACCTATGTTGAAGGCAGCTTGAGTCTGTAGTAGGTGTAGTGGGTGCTTTCTGCATTCAGCATGTGTACAACACTATTTCTTTTTCTCACCACTATTTCTGGGAAATAATATAAAATAATCTTAAAAGTAGTTTATTAAATTTGTGTTACTTAATTAAAGAACCAGTTGAACAGTGCTGGTACAGTGTAGAGACCTTTGATGTTTTTGCCTTAGGTTGCCCACAGGCACAAATGTTAATGCAGGCAGAACATTTGAATTTCAGAACACATTGAATTTAAATTTAGCACTGCGTGGGTTAACCCAAACTTTTCCGTTTGGTTAGTAGTTTACATTTTGAGTCTGTCAGTCAGGTCTGACAGTGGGAGCAGCGCAGCCAGTGCAGCAAGGTCTCAGTTGCCTTTGCCTTGCTTGTTGATACAGGCAGATAATTTAAATTTCAAAAAGCACATTTAATTTAGCACCAGGTGAATAAAAACCAACATATGTTGACTACTTCCAGTCCATCAATAGGTATGGTGGGACTCATGAGTCTTGGAAAGAAATTAATAGTAGTCCAGCAGAAGATGGGGTGAGGGGTAGAAGGAAAAGCAGGAAGGAGTATATGAACAGGAGAAACAGGTGAAGAGGTAGATTGGCAGGAGGGGAAACAGACAATATGAAAGAAATAGCATTTTCATAGACTGAGATGCTGACTGTGTGTGCATCATTGAAGTTGAGGAACTGCAGTTGGTAGAAGAAGAAATGGGGGCATTTTCAAAGGAGTTGCACCAGCGCATCTCAAAAAATGTGCTGCTGCATGATATTCAAAAGAGCGAGAATCGGACGCGCAGAAGTTAGGATGTGCCGCCGAAACAACTATAATATATCTGATTGCATCTGAGTGGCGTTCCATGAATGCAGCGCATCTCTATATTCAGCCCAAATGAGTGTCGCATATGTGGTGCATCTCCAAAGATGCACTCCCCAAAGTTAGGCATAAAAGGAGGTGGCCTAAGTGCAAGCCACCCACATGCAGACAGCAGAAGAGCAGCAGGCAAAGCAATGAATGGGGCAGCATTCCTCATGGTGGAGGTAATGAGGAGTGTGAGGAGATGGGCAGAACAGCAACGTGGCCATGGAATGGCCTGAAGGTGGTATACCCAACAGAGATGGTACCATGCCCGTGTCACATTCAAACAACTGACTGACACAGAGACTGTAGGCTGGTACAGACTCAACAGGGCAATTCTGAGACATCTCTGTGAGCTGTGCCATGGTGAACTGCAGGCACCCACCACAAGGAGTCACGCTATGTCGGTGGAAACAAAGGTGACAGTAACAATGTGCTTGCTCACCCTGGGCACCTTCCAGATACCAGTGGGTGGCACCATGGGGATCACACAGTCAGCCACGTCCTATCTCCTCACACAGTTCCTCACCACTCTGCTGCCACGAGCTACAGAGTTCATAACATTCTCTAGCAGACATGCAGAGTGGACAGAAATCATGCAGCAATTCCACTGGGTGGCATGCATGCCAGGCATGCTAGGGGCCATTGACTGCACCCATGTGGCTATCAGGGCACCACCTGGCCCAGACGGCTTAGCATACATAAACTGGAAGGGCTACCATTTCATCAACTGCCAAGCAGTGTGCAATGCTTCAGCGCACATCACCAATGTCTGCCCCATGCACCCTGGGAGTACACATGATGCCTACATCTGGCACCGGTCATCCTTGTGCCACCGGTTCAAGAGTGGGGATATCCCCAGTGGCCACCTAGTGAGTGAGTTGGGCAGGACACTATGCCCACCCAATGCATTCCATGGCATAACACACAGCTGGTGGTAGTGTGAGGAGTTGGGGGGTAGAGTGACAGGGAAAGTGCAATGGCCGATGGCCATGCTGAACTATGGAACCTGGGGAAATGCCAGACTGAGACCCATAGATATTGAGACAGTGGTGTGTAAGGCCACAGGGAGAGCAGGGCAGAGGTGCTGTACAGGAGGCACATGTGGCAGTGCGTGAAGCAACAGATGCCCCCAGCCACTAACATTGTCCAGGACATGGACGAGCACAATGGTCGGACAGGACAGTGGCATGGTGCCCACACAAGCAGGGATGGGGGTCACAGGACTGGGGAGAGTTTGGCCCAGCTGTGCCTGTACAGGCTGCGAGCAGGATACAAGTGTGGGGGCCCACAATGGCTGCAAAGGAGGCACGCTGGTGGGGATTGGGAATGGCACCCAGGTGAACAGGCAGTGGCAGCATAGACAGGCAAGGGGGGGTGGATGTACCAGGCTATGCACATGCCTGAGTGAAACTAACACATGGTTCTGTCCCCCCAGGTGACAGTGCATACCCCTCTGGCCATGGCTGCTCACCCCCGTATGAGGGCCCAGTAGAGAGGCTGAGGAATGTGACAATAAGGCACACACTGCAACATGCAACATCATTGAGCATGTGTTTGGCATGCTGAAAATGTGGTTCAGATGTCTGGACAGGTCCGGTGGTGCCCTACAATACCACCCAGAAAAGTCCTGTGGCATATTCCTGGCCTGTTGCATGCTACACAACATGGTCATGGATCATGGAATACTTGTCCAGGCACAGTAGAGTGACAGTACAGAGGAAGATGAACCCCAGGGTGGGGGTGGGCAGTCAGCCCTGGAGAGGAGGGACCCACGATTGGCTGCAAAGGCATGGTAGCATAGGGACACCATTGTGGAGGAGCACTTTGGTAGCTGGAGGTGAGTAACACAGGAGGCACAAACTGGGCAGCCAGTCTCAGAACACACACACACACACACACACACACACACACACACACACTGACACAGGGCGGGGGGGTGGAACACACACACACACACAGAGGCAGGCAGACACTGCACAGCAGCTGCAGAGTGCATACAACCATGCACAGGCAACCACTGCAGTGCCACTAAGGACAGGGGGACACAGTGTCAATGCGGGGACTGGCATGGATTAGAGGGAATCTGCCAGCACACATGCATGGCAGGAACAGTGCTGCATTCATCACGCCCATGCCACACAGCACAACACCACTGCCCCCAGACATGCTCAGTACAACACAGAGACAGCATGGGCAGGCATGACACCCGGGCACGCGTGTGCCACAGCATGTGGCCCGAGCCACTACTGGCCTGATGCGTGGGCTACAATGGCAGCAGGGTATGGGTACCATGTTAACCACACCCAGCAGGCCTCATCACGAGCCAGTACAGTTGCCAGGGCCACATGGGCGGCCATGCCTTGGCTGGGAGGATGCCTCAGGTGTGTCACCAGCCACAGAAGGTGAAGCCTCCACCCTGGCAGGGGTTGACCCATGTGACAGTGACTGAGTGCTTGTGGGTGTTGCAGTCCCAAAGTACAGATAGGATCTGGGGGTGTTGGGGGATGTAGTTGGCTGGGACAGCATCAGCAGCAATGGGCTCACCTGACACCGTGCTCTGGGAGTGCCGCTGGTACTGCGCGGGGTTCATAGGTGAATACAAGATCAAGGGACTAGCCCATTGTGACCTCGCCACCCTTAACTTGGGTGAAAATAGTATTTAGATTCCTATATATATATATATATATATATATATATATATCAATTTGTTTTTAAATTGCTAGAGGTTTGTGCTTTCCACTACCTCCTGGGGTAAGGAATTCCATATTGGAACTATCCTCTGTGTAAAAAAGTTGTTTCTTTTAACAGTCCTATTTGTATTTGCCCCAACTTCATTTTATGGGATCGAGTATTGCTTATGGAAGGGTACCAATCCAAACATAATGTTTCAAATAAGGCCTCATCCCTTGTGGCTTTGTAGATTAGACATAGGTCTCCTCTTTTCATGCGATATTCCAGAGAAAAATGGTTCAATTTTTATGATCTATCTTCGTATGACAAAGGATTTAAATTTTTAATATGTCTTGTAAACCTTCTCTGTACTTTTTCCATGGAGCTTTTGTCCTTCATTAGTGTTGGAGCACAGAAGGAGGAGCAGTAGTCAAAACTGGATCTGATTATACTGCTATATATCGGTATTAGTACTTCTTGCTCTCTACTTTTTACATTTTTTAAAATACAGTTTATTAATTGATGGCATCTTTAACTGTTTTATTTGTATGTTCAGAGAATTTTAAATTATTTGTAATGTAGACACTCAAATCTTTTTCAGAGGTTTCCTTACTTAATGGTACATTATTTATGAAGTACTCAAACATTCTATTATTTTTTCCAAAATGTATTACTTTGCATTTAGATATATTAAAGGTTAATTTATTGCTATTAGCCCAGTTGGATATACTATTCAAATTAGCCTGTAATTTTTTTGCAGATGTGGCATCATGTACAATGCCACCCAGTTTGGCATCGCCTGCATATTTATTTAGCCATACTCCATCCGTAGTGGTCATACTTGAAATAAGGATATTAAATAAGATTGGGTCCAACACCAAGCCCTGAGGGACTCCACTAGTAATCTTGCTCCAGGAGGACTTATATCTCTGTATGCAGACCTGCTGGTGTCTATCTGTTAGATATGATAAAATCCACATTATAATGTGTTTGTGAAACTTCATATTAACCAAACATTCTTTTAAGATTTTGTGAGACACTGAGTCAAAAACCTTTTCATAATCCAAGAAAATGGCATCTACAGGAAGGCCCAAATCCAGTGCTTCACTGATAGGTTAAAAAAAAAAATAATTAGATTACTATGACAAGATCTACCTGATAAAAATCCATGTTGTATTATATCTGACTGTCCATGTTTCAATATATGCATGCTTATTTTGTGGGAGAGAAGTGTCTCCATAACTTTCCCTATGCAAGATGTTAGGCTAATTGGTCTGTACTGTTTCACATTCTGCTTGGGACCACCCTTATGAATGGGATCACCAGAGCTACCTTCTGTTCTTTTAATACTACTCCCTGAGAAATAGATACCTTAAACAATACAGTGAGAGCACCAGCCAGCTCATATGCGACTTCTTTCAGGAAAGTAAAACGAATATTATCAGGACCAGCTGATGGTGATGATTTAAAAGACTTGATTGCTGAATATGTTTCTGCAACAGTAAATACAATATCAAGACCCATAGAGTCACAAACCATATTTCCCAAAGGTTCTTTATTTTTAAAGATGCTGGCAAAATATTGATTAAACTCATTTGCCATTATCTGTTTATTTGATACTAAATTGTCGTTTATTTGTAAAGGTCCCACCTTACAGGCAGTAGTTTTTAGGGAACCAATATAATTAAAAAAAAGGTTTTTGTTATCTTTTTGGACAGTTGCCAGATTATATTCAATTTGTTTCTTTGCTTTCCTAATTGCTGATTTTGTTTTTTTAGCTTTTTGTTTAAACCTGTTCCAGTTAGGTTCGGTCCTTTGTTTTTTATATTTATTAAAGGCCTTTTTTTGCCCTTACAAGTCTTTTAATCCCTGCAGAATACCAGAGTGGAAGTCTCCTGTTATTTTTATATTTTTTTTCTTTCTGGAACCCAAGTTAGGATGCAGTGGTCTATTTTTTCTTTAATTTTAGCCCATATCTCTACTCCTGTAAGTTTATTTAAATATTTTTACCAGTCCCAGTTTGATAAATAGGCTTTAATTGCCTCATAGTTGGCTCTATCAAAGTTCCTCATTTTGGTTATTCCCTTGGTATCCAATTTATAATAATTTATGGACCATAACATCATACAATGATCACTGTCCCCTAATGGTTCCAAGATACATGGTGTTTCTGTCTGTTCATTAGTATTAGTGAGGATTAGGTCCAGGGTGTTATTCTGTCTTGTGGGTTCATGTACTAACTGATCTGAGCCTAGGTATATTAGGGGTGTGGCGGGAATTCCTGTGACCATGAGGAACCGGGACAGCAAAGCCCACCACAAAGGCCTTGGCTAACCTGTCAAGCAAAGCAGTCATGGCCACCAGCTGTTGGCATAACTCACCAAGCAGCTGCGCATGCCTCATGGTTGCATGTTCATCCATGTGTCCCACCTGCGCCCGCAGTTCATGGATCTCCTCTCTGAGTGCTGCCTGGCCCTCCACAGTTGCCAACAGGAGTCAGGTCTGTGCATCCAGTCTGTCAGTGGGCAATGCATCAGGGACGGGGGGATGATGGACGGGGAGGTCCTGGCCTGCTGTGCCATGTCCCTTGTCCATGAACTCAGCACTGTGGGCCACTGTTGGAGCAGGGACTGTGTGCGGGAGTGCACGGCGGGCCCTAGGGCAGGCTGGACATGGTCCCCTTCTGGCCGTTGCAGCACTGTAGCACCCTGCTGGTCAGTGATGGCAGTCCCAGGCCACACAGCAGCACCCTGCCCTGGCCACCCCCATCCACTGCAGTGGCTGGTGGCAGGGGTGCACACTGGGGAGGCACATATGTGGGTGCAGGACCACCCATGCTCCCTGTTGCTGCCTGTGTGGGTACAGGGACAGTGGTAGGGTAGGTGCCACCTGTGTGTCCTCCTGGCTGGGTGGCATCATCATCATCCTCTGTGGTTGATGCAAGCATGCTGAGGTCATCCTGGATCAAAAGACCAGACAAGGGATCATCGTCAGCCAGCCCCAGTAGGTTCAACAGCATGCGTGTTGTCCCATGATCTTCAGCAATGGCCACAGCTCCAGAGGATGTAGAAGACCCAGCCTCGTCTTCCACCGGTGCCACTGAACGGGCATTGGATGGTGAAGCACCCCTGAGGTGTGACAGAGCTGGAAGGGAGAATGGATAGCATGGTGAGTGACACATGGCCATATCCAAGGTTGACAAATTGATGTGGAGAGGTGTGCATGTGTGTCACAGATGTGCCCATGCCACCACACAGGCCTGGGACCACCATTGTGGCCTGTGCAGTGCAGTGAAAACACACTGGCTTTGTGAGTCCTGCACATGTGCTGGGGTGTGCACTCATGGCAGTGTGTGACACAGGACCACAATGGCCCGGTTGTGGCCTGGCCAATGCCCCCCCTTGGACCTGCCACAGACACTGCTGTCCCAGTGTGGACCACCTGCTCACTGTAGCTGGATGGAGCAGGGTCCCACTGTGGACAGCTAGGTGGCACCACACATGACATGGAGGCCCCTGTGGGCATGCATAGCCACCTGCAGCCTGTGTTGTTGGCTGCCCCATTCTGGGATCTGCGGCATTGCACCTGCCATGCACAATGGCACACAGGGCATCATGTGGGCCCACAGTATGGCTGTGCACTGCCAGCAGCCCTGCACAGTGCCCTCTGGACACAGTGCTGGGTCCTGTATGGCATTCCAGGCACACCTGTGGCTGGCAAACGCTGCCCCCCCCACATTGGGTGACACATGCATACTCACCGCACTGCGATGGGCTGCCCCCAGTTTGGAACCCACCCCCAGGAACACCCTCCACAGATGCCCGGCTCATGCTAGCCATTAGCATTTCCTGACTAGGTGTGAGGGTTGGTGCAGTGGAGGAGTCCCCCCACCAGTCTGCCATATAGAGGCCTGTATTGTGGCCAGTTTCTCCTTGGCCCTTCTTTTGTCACTGACCATCCTCTTCATGCACTCCTGGGAAGTGCGGTTGTACCTTCCGTGCACATTTACATGGACAGCCACCTCATCCCAGCCCTTTTTCCTCTCCTGATGGGTGCCTGTCTTGCCCGTGAGCAGTGCCTCCCTAAGGAAGTAGGCCTCCACCAGGCCATGCTGCTCATCCTTGGTGAAGTTTGGCCTCTGCCTCTTCTGTGGTTCATCCTCTTCATCAGACATCCTTTTGCCTGTGGACAGGAATGGGGCATGCACGTGCAAATATCCAGCATATCTGTAGGTGAGCCAAGTCCCACTGAATGCAGAGCAAAAGAGACTGTAGCATGGGGAATGGAAACAAACCTACCTTCCAGGCTGCAGTTTCTGTCGCTCACCTGTGGTGTGGGGTGGCGCTTTTATGGCTCCTCTTCTGCAAATGAGGTGTGGAGCAGCCTGTAAATGAGATGCTAATCAGTTGACTTGGGCCTGGATTGGATAATGAGATCATTAGCATAACCTGGCTGAATATTGCAGATTTGCTCCAGACTCATCTCATTTTGCGTGGCACATCTGAATTGCGCCGAGCATCTCCGCATAGTGAATTTTCCATGCATGCATGATACGGTGTAACGTACTTGACATGCATGGTGAAGCATGTCCAATGGTAGTGGCTGTGTATCCTGCATCTCCCAGTAATGTGCTGTGAAGCACCATTGCCTCCGCATGGCGCATGTCAGCGGACATGCGCCATGTGGTTGGCTGCAAGTGTGACATTGTCCACCCTCAACAAGATGGCACTAGCACATGGATACATGTACCTGTGTCAGTAGGCCGTGACCCCATTCTCCTGCCTGGCCTTTTACTACTGCGCATATGCAGTGTTGAGCTACAGATGTCAATGGCGCATCCCTATGGTGTATGTGCATGTCGCACGGTGGACTGCATGGTGGTCCTATCATGCAACAGGCATGGCCCAGCCACACATTGTCCTGACTGCCTTAGTGTACTGTAGCACATACTGCTGGCCTGTCTAAGCTGAGGATAGCACATGCAACTGAAGGGGGGCCCAAGGCCCTAAATTGGTCTGAGCTGGAGGTGGCCAACCTGGTGGCACTGGTTGCCCCCATGGAGGGGCAATTGTTGGCAGGGAGGAGCTCCAGGAGGCACAGACCCAGGTGTGAGCCCGGGTGGCAGCTGAGCTCATGTACTGGACCGGCATCCCCCAAACTGAGGTGCAGTGTCGATACAGATTCGGGGACCTATGGCAATGTGATACTGAATGGCTCTTGAGGCTCTGTGACCAGGCCCACATGGAAGCGATGCCATGACCAGATATGTATGTGCTGTGTACATGCTTTCTTCACCTGCTCTTGGGGGTATGTGAATGTGTGGAAGGTGTGTGTGTCCCTTCCCATCTAGTTGCTATTGCCCTGGTTGCAGGGCCATGTTAGTGCTGCCATGCATGCCATGTGTTGCCCGGTGTGGACTGCTGGTCCACAGTGCTGTTGCCGTGGCATTGTGACTCCACATTCTGTGTTGCACTTCAGCAGGGCACACGTCATGCTGCGCCATTGTGCTGCATTGTGTCACTGTTGGGAGTGGGGTGGGGGTATGTGTTCTAGCATGCTGCTCACAGTGCTGTTCCATTGTATTTCCATTACAGGTCAGTGGAGCGGCAGCTGGCCAGGCAGTGTGCACCCAGCTGGGGTGCTGAATGGCATACCACAGGCTCTGGAGGGGGCACACCAGAACGTGAGCCATGCCGTATGGCAGGCAAGTGCACTGCATGTTCGGCCCCTATGTGTTCTTTGGGTATGGGAGGGTTGCATTGCCCACAGCTGACTAGTGCCTGCTTCTTCTGCATGTCCATGTGTGCGGCAGTCACGCACACTTGGATCACTGTGTCAGCAGCATGTGGTAGTCCCGCTGTGCCCATGGCATCCATGTGTTTGTCCCCATTTGCCTTGTCTGGTCTGGGCTGTGGGCACCCATCGGTGCTTACAAGGGGTTTCCACAAGGCCTGCGTATTGGTTCACATGGTTGGCAGGTTCCCACACTGTGGGGGATATGGCTACGTGCCCCTTGGTGACATCCTCTGCTTGTTCCCTGTGCCACTTCCCGTGCACCGTGTAGATCTGTTGCCTGGCATGTTGCCGGTGTGTGCTGTGCATGGCGGGTAGTCAGCCCTCTGCATGGGGCCGGCCAGCATCAGGCATGTATGTCCAGCCCATTTGGGGGTGCTGTGCCTGTGTGGGCTGTGGCACTGAGTATGTGTTCTCTGTTTCCCCACCATAGGTCATCAAGCTGATGTAGTTGCCCAATGGAGGAGGAATGGAAGAATGATGGTGGGTGGCCAGCTCATCTCCACCCAGGATATTCTGTTGGCCATCTACAGGAGACAGGGGACCCTGCTGAGTGTGGCCAGTGTGATCCTGGCTGAATTGAGGAGGGGAGTCCAGCGAAGATGGGGCCAGGTGGCTCATTGCCAGGGGCCCTAGGCCTGTGGGCCTTTTGACAGTGTTTTGTGTAAATAGCCCCATATGAACCATCCCCACACCTGCATTCCTCACTGTATATAGTTCCACCCCTGCATCCCTTGTTCTCCCTTCCACCCTGCTCCACACCCCTTTCTACTGTATATAGTTTTTTTTATTGCATATTGTTGTCCTTGTTCAGGTTTGTTTGTTTGTAAGGTTTACTGTTATTAAATATTATTGCATCTGACAGCCTGTGTCTGTGGTCTTCATTTGCCTGTTGTTACATTCACCTGTTGTGTTGCATGGTTGGCCCAGTGCCCCTTGCTTACCACTGCCCATTTGTGTCTGTGTCATTGCACAAACATGCACCCTGTCCACCTTGTTTTACCCCCACAGTGTTTGTCCTTCTGTCCCCTGGGCCACCTCTGGGGTGTCATTCAGTGCTACTCACGTTGTCACTTGCACATAGCCCCTGTTCTGGAGCTGTGCACACCTCTGCTGTTGTCCTGGTCCCCCTGTTGCTCTGATGCACTGTTTGCAGGCCTGTGTATCTGTGGGCATGTGCCACCAGTGTGGCCTATAGCCACAAGCCTGTGGACCACTGTGCCTGTGATGTAGCTACCATGTCCACCCTGCGTGGTTCCTATGCACTGTTGTCATGGTTCATGGCTGGGTCATGCTGTCTACTGGGCCTCTGGTGCTGGGGTGTTCTGTCCCTACCCTCCTATGTGCCATGCCCATTGTGCCTCTTTGTCCCCTGGGTTAGTGGTATATGTGTGGTGATTCGTACTGTGCCCATGGGGGCTGTATCTGTTTTGCACTTTGGCAGTGCCTTTCCCAACCCCTTTTGCCTTGGGGTGCTTCCCTCCTTGTTTTAGCTGTTCTACCTCACCCATTTCCCATTTGCTGCCCTTCCCTGTTGCTCCACTGTCCCAGGCTGGGTTGCTCCTTTTGCAATATTCGGCCCTGCACAGATGCTACGGCGCATTTCCAGATGTGCCACAGCATTTCAGCTGCACTATGGCACATCTTTGGTATATTCAGGCTGGGATGTACCAGCACTTTTTATCGTGCATCTTCTGAATATTGGAATATTTTGGGATGGCACATCTCAGATGTGTGGAGCAAGTACTTGTACCCTTTCCCAGTGCACTTTTGAGTATGGGGGCCCAGAAGTCTAACATGTGAGCAGGGGAATGGAAAGGGAAAGGAAGAAAACAGAAGGAAATAAATTTGGCATTATACTGTGCCAAGGTTAAGTGTGATTGTGGTTTCTGTGTAGCTCTATGATGTCAATGGAATTTACTTACAATATGGGTAACGTGTACCCTGACAAGGGGTTCACTCGTACAGTTATTAGCCTTTTTGTTTAAAACTTTTTTATTAAATTATTATACAGAATGATAGAATATACAAACAACACAAACTTTCATTACATAGACAAGACAATATTTCAATACTATATAATCATAGCAACAATCTTAAATATGCTTTCCTGAGTAAACATAAATTATACAGTATATACAGCACCATACAGTAAAATATATATGGCAGTATAGAACAAACTAACATGGGAAACTGAGAATTCTGAAGCACAAAACTAGAAGGAATCCCTACCTTCTAAAAGTAGTTTGTGGCTGATATGGAATGATGGTCAGAATAGGTATGCAATCCTGACCAATGTAATCCCGACATTTGAAAACTAAACTAAAACTCCTGAATGATATTTTCTATGATGAAAAACTTCAGGCTCTTCCTGATAAGATAACAAATGTGCATTCCTCAGGCCAAGGGAGTCCGTACCACACACGTGTAAAACTACCAGAGCATGGTTAAGATACTCAAACAAATTAGCAGGCAGACCCTGATACCCCTGATGGCTCCAGTACTCAGTCATAAAAGAATATGCCTGTTGATAAGAAATGCCCTGGCAACCCCTGCTGAGCCACCAGACAGTGGTGACTACTCCTATCAAAAGCAGGAAGTTGAATATTCTGGGGGCCCCATTGTTCTCCATTCCACTTCTATTTGATTCTCAGTGCTTGTCATTTCTGGTAGCTGAAACTTGCAGATCACTATATCTTTCAGAAGTTGCAATAGAATCCAACACTTGCCATGTGAAGAAAAAATGTTACCGCATATTTCATGGATTTAGAATGAAAGCAAGCATTTCTTACACTATATGCCCTATCAGGTAATGATTGTAATAAGCCATCTATTTATTAAAATCTATATGTCTAGTACTTGCTCTATAAGAACACATTCTTACATACCAAATCTGAATAATTTAAAATGTTGTCTGATATGTAAAAAAAGAATCATAATAGTAGGATTTGAGCCCTGCACCCATGGCACTAGAATAACATTTTTACTTCACAGTGCTATTAGGAAAAGTAAGAATGACTGTCAACTTTTGAACTAATGTTTTTCAAGACCTTCATTGGAACTCACAACATCTTAGTCTGACAGGAGAGTTTGATCTATTTTCCATTTGTATGTGTGATTTTGATGAGAAAATGTTTCATGTTATATTTTGACCTTCATGTATGTGAGGCATATGCATAACACTACACATAGACAATTTTTAGTCTGATCAAAATGTTTCTTTTAAAAAGAGGCCCCTTAAGAATATCCATGAACAATTTATACTCTGCTGCGTGATTAACCCTGAGTAAATAAAGAAACTATAGAATCATTCCACATTTCAACACGAACCCAATGCCCATTAGTCAAAGAGAAGGGGCACTATTGGATCATCTGTAGATGCACATACAGTGTATCTCTTTAGAAATAGGAGAGGTTCAGTATTATTGAAACCGTACGGTAGATAGTATAACACTGATACATTTTCCTTTGAAAACCAGCCCAATTTCTCACTAACTTGTCAAACACATATATTGTTTCCTAGAAAGTACCCTGATGAACCAATTTTCTGTCTACCATGGTTCTGACACCACTAACGTGAGACTTAGTTGGTTGAGGGTGAGTATTGGGCCTCCTTTACTGTGGCCAAACTTTCACCCAATTCGACCCCTTTGGGAACCAGTGCTACACAACTGACTAGCAACTGCAGAGAAACAAGAACAGAGGTGAGGAGCATATCACTTGGATGCCACTGACTGACATCCAGTGGTTGAGCTCTGTGATTGGTGCTCTTCAGTATGAAGCCCTTCCCAACCAGAATATATGGAGTGAGATCAGACAGATGGCATGCATAGGGATAACCCTGCTGTTGGGTGAAACTCTGTCCCTAAGAAGGGCGAGTGCAAACAGAGCACTGTGTGGCCATCACATCATGTCTGAGTAATTACTCATAATATACAAGATGTGTTTCTATAATGGTGCTTTTGAACACTTTACTAAAATGGGCCTTTACTGCCTATATCGTTCACAAAACTGAACAACAGCAGCTTTTATACTGAAAATAGGGAGGCAAGCTTATAACCAAGTTAACTAAACCATTTATTGGATTACAGAATCGGAAAACTGTACTCCAAATGTACTCATTATGAGGCATCATCGTAACATCTTTTAAACCTCCCTACAGATAAATCCAACAGTGAATTACAAGCTGGGATATACTATGTAGAAGTAATTTCAAGGTGCAGAGACAAACAAACCTACATTATCTTTGGTTTGAATAATTTTATGAAAGTATTCTCTGTAATCTTTTACAGGTTAAACAAATGTCCAATGATAACAACTGAGACAGACTAATAATATGGAGATATTCTTTAAATAACAGATGATAATTTTGGCTAACTTTCTAATTAATGTTTTGACTAGAAAAAATAAAACAGCAGTTGATGTAGTGTGGCAATAGGATTCTCTGTTTACTAAAATGCAATATTCTGAGTTAATGCAAACTGAGTTAAGATGTAGCAGTATCATGAATACAGCAATTTGTTTAACTTTAGACACATATTTTTTCTTACTTTCTGTATTTTATATTCATATAAGAGCCTGAATTATTGATCGCATTGCGAAAGAAAAGGAGAACTAGCCACAGAGAGTGAATAGGAGATGTGTGAAATACAGATGAGTTTGGTCTGAATTATCCATGATTTTTTTTGAGATCTTAAATGTTATCTAAAATGACATTAAATACCAAATCCATAGCCTTCAACAAGGGTACACATACCCCAGTCCAGTGCAAACCATATGGTGTTATGGTCACTGGACCCCAGTGGTCCCCCAACCAGCACTCTACCTACCATTTCTGAGTTCGTGAGTACTGTAATGAAAAGGGCAGCTTGTCTTGTAGGTTTCTTGACCATCTGCACCAGTAGGCAGTCCTGCAACATACAGGGCCTGACCTCTGGTACTGTTAGCTGCTGGAAGGTCACAATCTATGCTTGGCAGATTGAGATCCCAACCACTAACTCCTCCTTTGTGGCCCCTTCTCACTTTCTGTCTGTAGTTCCCCTGTCATGTGGTCTGCAGATCATCCCCATGCACAACTTATCTCCTGATGCTGTCGAGAACTGTACCCACAGTGATTCTAGTTCCCTATTTCCTTCCCTGATGGACCCATCCTCTGCCACCTTCATGCTTTCCTTGACATAGAGGGCTACCTCACCTCCTTTTCCCTTACCCTGATCTCTCTTATACATGGTATTCCCTGGTACTGCAAGGTCCAAGTTGTTATTCCTGGTTTCCCTTGGTATTTTTCCTCTTTGAAAGACGTTCCCCAGTTTTTTGGCCAAGTTACCATTTTGTTTAAATTGCTTTGTAATGTGCCAGACTGTTCATCAGATGAAGCCTTGCTTTCATTCTTTCTACAACCAAATATTTTGCACACCAACTCTTACCATTATGGTCTATTGTGATAATATATATTTTGAAAGGTACCTGGCCCAGAACTGATTCCTATGGCTCCCCACTTGTCACCATTCCCTCACCTGACTCAAAACCATTAATCCTGACCATCTGCTTTCTATTTAGTAGGGGATGTGTAATCCAATTTATGATTGATATACCTAAATCAAGCTGTAGCATGCTTTCTATGTAGTAGTCATGCGGTATGACATCAAAAGCCTTGCTAAAAGTAAAAAAAAAAAAATATAGACTGGTTCTCCATTATCCAAGGACTACTAACTTGTTTATAAAATACAAGCAACATACAAGCAAATTCATTGTGTAAGATTGGTCCTTAGTAAAATCAGGTTGTTTGCTATTGGAGAAAGAACTGCCTGAGATATCCTCTTCAAGGACCCCAAATAGATTTGGTGATAGTTGCTTTTGGATAACTTACTCTGTTTTTATGTTTATTTGCATGCATAAGCAAAACAAACATCTTGGCATAGTCTGATAGTGTAGGAGCGGGGGAGGTATGTGCTACCATCAGCCAAGTCATCTGAGCCTGCAGGAGGTGTGCCTATGCACACCCAATCCTGACAAGGCTGCTGCTGCTGGTTTGCTGACTGATGAGTGGAAACTTCTTAAATATGTAAGGATGCAGCCACACCTACCACAGTGTAGCTGCATCCTTTCATAGTGCTGCCATTAGGCAGTGAGGCAGCTTCACCCCTCCTGTCATTAGCAAAGGCTATTGAGTGCCACAGTGGCACCATACACACACACACACACACACACACACACACACACACACACACACACACACACACACAGTTTTCCATTTCTGGCTGAACTCAGCTACACAACCTACTTCTCACTTTCTACTGATGGCTTTGCAGGGTCAGGGGAATGGTTTGTTTTATTTATTTATGTTTTGCCTCCCAGATCCTACTACAGTGTTTTATGGGGCTGCAAAGGTGAAGTGCTGCAGATGGCATGCTGGTTGCATTGTTGGGGCACTGTGTAGTACTGGAGAAAGTTGTGCTATTTTGTTTTCTGCCCAACTGCCCAGTCTCATGGGGGTGGGAGAACAAAAGACTCGAACAGCTCTCAGGCCACACTGAGGTGGGTGTGATTGGAGTTGAACACTTACTGCTCCCTTGTGTTTCCCAGTCCTGGATGCAAAGTTCATGGGTAGGGACCAGGAAACAAACTCTTTGAGTGGCTTTCTGACCACACTAGTTGGATGCATTAGGTACTGAAGAAAGTTTGGTCACTCCATTGTTGGCGTGCTGCATGCCCCAGTGCTGCACTATGTCAGGGGATGGGGGAGTGAGGAAGTCAAGCAGCTCACTGGCCATGGTATCTGTGGTATTGGGAATGAACAGGGTACAGACAGGGATCCTGTTTCAAATGAAAAAGTGCAGCAGAGTTACTGCAGTAAACAATGTAATTTTAATGGGAATTAATCCCTTTTGTCATGCAGGAAAATGTGACACTGCCAGGATGAAGTAAATGTCAGTTTCCTGCGCTGACAAAGGGACTATTAACATTAAGGAAATTCGTTGACTCACAATAACTCTGCTGTATATCTAAGAGTGTTGCAAAATGCTTCAGAGATTGGGTTTCATCCTGCTGAACTTCACTGTACTTCTAGGTCTCTATCATGTTCCTTCTCTCCATCCTCTCCCGAGATCCCTTAGTCTTTCATCATATATTTTTTTCATGCATCCCATGTAACATTTTAGTTGCCCTTCTCTGGACTTCCTCTATCCTGTTGATGTCATTTCTGAGATTCGTTCTCCAGAACTGTGCACAGTACTCTAGGTGTGGTCACACCACTGATCTGTACAGTGATAATATTATCTCCCTCGCTCCCTCTCTCCCTCACTCCCTCCTTCTGCTTGTGACACTTCTCCCTATTCACCCCAGCAATTTACTGGCCCTGCCCACTGCCTTGTCACACTGCCCTGTGACTTTGAGGTAATCAGATATTATGACCCCTAGGTCCCTTTCCTCATTAATTACTGACAGTAATCTCCTCTCTATTTCATACTCAGCTCAGAGTTTTAAATAATTGATCAGCAGTTTTTTTTCTTGGGACAATACTAACTGTACAGAAAGCATTTATATAGGTTTTCTAGAAGTGTCATGTTTGTTAAACACAGTGAGGCAAGTGCTATGCATTTTCACAATGTTTTAAAACTTTTATGAGCAAAATGCTAATCAATTTTAGAGTTAAATAAAACCCTGCAGCTCCTGTGTTTCTATGCCCCAGCTGCATGATTTTACACTTTTTGGCATTGAACCACAGCTTCCATACCGTTGATCACTCCTCAAGTTTTCTAAGGTCCTGTCTCATTTTCTCCACCGCTCCTGAGTATCCACCCTGTTACCGATCTTGGTGTTGTCTGCATAAAAGAGTCCCACCAAGCCGCATCAATGGGAAATACATCGACCGTCACTACAGCAACAGCGCCAGAGTGACAACCAAAACGACAGCGCAATACATGGCGACCAACCACCACACCGACAAATAAAAACACAAATTTAGCAATGTGGGGGACTGTGCCCCTGGACCCCCAGAACTATAGATAACTAACTCCTTGTCGCACTGACAGTGAAAAAAGGTCAGTTCCCCCGGCCACACATTCTGTCCACCTCCTGATGCTCTGCCCCTCATGCTGCCTCCTTGAAAACACACTCCCATCCGCTGCACAGCTGATATACTGTTGTGACAGCCTGCCAACATCAAATACCTATTGCTGTTGGTACCTTCGCTGTAAAGTTGTCACTGTAATGGATTTGATGTATTTCTGTCACTGTCATAATGGTATACAGCAGAAAAGCATACCTTCTCTTCATGCTTCTTTGTAATGTCACTTGTGAAGATGTTGAACAGGACCAGCCCCAGTACTGAACCCTGTGGCACCCTGCTGGTCACTCTCCCCTCATTAGAGTGAATGCCATTTATCATCACCCTCTGCTGCCTGTCCACTAACCAGTTTGTTACTGAATTGACAACTGTGGCTCCCACTCCTAGACTATTCAGTTTTTTAACAGTCTCCTACGTGGTACAGTGTCAAAGGCTTTACTGAAGTCCAAATAGGCCACATCCACTGCTCTTCCCTGATCTAGTTCTCTGGTTACCCACTCAATCTATCAGATTTATCTGACATAACCTCCTCCTCATGAATCCATGCTGTCTGGTCTCGCAACCCTCTGGATTCAAGATATTCCACTGGCCTTTGTTTTAACAGGGTTTCTGCTAATTTTCCTCCCACTGTTGTGAGACTGACAAGTTGCTAGCCTCATCCCTGTTGCTGCTTTTGTGGAACAGAACTACATTAGCTGTCCTCCAATCCCCTGGAACCTCTCCTGTTTCCAGTGATATGTTGAATAAGGCTGCCAGTGGTGCAGCGAGTTCCTCCCTGAGTTCCCCTAGCACCCTCAGATGTATCTCGTCTGGTCCCATGGCCTTGTCCACTTTCAGGTTTTCAAGTCCCTTCAAGACTCTTTCCTCTGTAAATGGACTTGTGTTTATCTCCACCCCTTCTGTGTTCCTGCTGCACTATGTTGGTCCACCCCCTCCCTCTCCACTGTGGAGACTGAACAGAATTATCTGTTCAGGATGTCAGCTTTTTCCTGATCATCCTCTGTGAAGTCACCATCTACTGACTTCCTTATCCTCACTATCCCTCCTCTTGACTTCCTCTTCTTGCTTATGTACCTGAAGGAAGTTTTTTCACTCTTCTGCTACTGCTTTGGCTAACCTTTTTTCTGTTTGCACCTTTGCTGGCCTCATTGTCCTCAATGCTTCCCTCTGTTTTACCTGGTACTTTTCCCAGTCCTCCTTCCTCTGTGTTTCTTTGTACCTCCTGAATGCCATCTTTCTTCCTTCACTTTCATGGCCACCTTCCTCAAGTATCATAGTGGCCTATTTTTCTCTTTTGTTTTTGCTCATTTCTTTCACACACAGACTAGTTGCATTCACCATACCTTCCTTAATTTGTCTCCATTTATTCTTCTACCTCACCCTGGCCATCCACTGCTGCTCAACTGTTTCTAAGGTAGTTTCCGATTTCTTTAACGTTTGTCCTGCTAAAGTTCAGGACCTTTGTCCTCATGTGGTTTGCTTCTGTACCCATCTTGATACTAAACCACACTGTACAGTGATCACTGGCCCCCAGGGGACTGGCCACTGTGACATGTTACTCTCTGTTGGTTAGGACCAGGTCCAGTATTACCTCATACTTAGTGGGTTCACTTACCAACTGCTGACAAACACTTCCTATATGGAGTCTAGGATTGTCCTGCTTCTAGTCAAAGCTGCTGTTGGAAGGCTCCAGTCCACATTAGAGAGGTTGAAGTCCCCAACTATCAGCACCTCCCCCTTATCTGCCATCCTGTCAATGTTTTCCTCTGATGCCTTGTCCAAGTCCTCCCGCTGTACTGAAGGCCTATATACCACCCTTGTGTGATTAATGGGCCCTGCTCTGGACTCTGCTGTGACCCACAGTACCTCCAGCCCTTCTTCTGCTTCTAGGTTCCCTTGCACTTCCATGGTCCTGATACCCTCCTTCACAAAACAAAAAGAGAACTCAGACCGCACTCGATGTACGAGGGGTTCTCAACAGCGGGGTGGCTACCCCGACCATAAAGCACAAAGTTCCTGAACTGCTGCACTCCAACTGTTTAAAAAACCCCACTAAAACAACAATATGAATAATGAAATAGTTGTATTTAGAGATCACCTTGTGAGATCCCCTAGAGCCTTGGCCTAATGCCTTCAAGGGGGCGTTTTACATCCTGGTAAGCAATACACATTTAAATCCATTAAAGCTGTGACATCATCATTAATCAACCAATCAACTATAAGCAAAAACATTTCTGATAAAAAACCTAATCAGTAAAACATACCTATATGTCATAACTTCTTAAATTACTCATTTTATATGTACTTCTGCATCACACCATTAACTATCCACAGTAAGCAAAATACATTTTCTTGCAATAAAAAGGATATACAGTGCAGAAAACAAGGACCTTAGACTCAATATTTCTTATGATTACATATTATTTCATTACATTTCATTATTAGCTAAACAAGTTCTCCATAACTAGGCTACACTGAAGCTGTATTAATTTTTCAGATCTAACAGGAGACATAGCAAATAGATATAAACATCTATTTAATAAACAAAATCAATGAAGGTCAAAAAACATCAAAGAAAAAAGATCAAGGAGAAATATAGGGCACTTTACTTACTACCTAACTTCAAAATACTAGCAGGAGGCAATCAGAGAGAGTTAGACTGTTTGTGAGGTCTGTCCAGGACCTTTGGATAGATTCATACAAGGCCATCTGTACCAGAAAAAAATTAACATATGCCTAAAGAAAAGAAAAAACAAACAAAATTCAGCAATCATTTTTTACGTATTAAACATTCAATATTCGGACGCATATCCGAGAGATATTGTTCTGTTCATTTTTTATACTTTAAAAAAGGTTTGAGGTCCCATCTCTCATTCAAACCTGTGGGACTAACTGTTTCAGCTTTGAATATGCAAAAGCTCTCCTTTTGTAATAGCAAATTTGCACTGTCACCTCCTCTAGGTTTTTTTTTATTTGTTCTAGTCCCATAAATCTGAAGCTACTAACATCAGATTCATGTACATTAAAAAAGTGCCGTCTTACTGGTGTATCTAATTTCTGATTGATCACAGAATGTACATGTTCCTGTATTCATTCTCTTAGCGGTCTTACTGTTTTCCCTATGTAGTATAAATTACAACTACACCAAAGAATGCATACAAGAAATGTAGCCATGCAAGATATAAAATCTTGTCTTTTAATACATATGCCGTTTGGTAATTTTAATTCCTTGCCAGTAATCATATACCGGCCCACATTGCACCGCCTATATTTGTGATTACCCACTGGTTTGCTTGGCAGCCATGTGCTCATAGGTGTTTCTTTCTTAAAAAACTGACGTTTAACCAGTTTTTCTTTTAGATTAGCAGTTCTTCTGAAAGTAATTATGGGTGTGTCTGGTAATATGTCTTTTAACTTAGGATCCCCTCTTAAAATGTCCCAGCATCTCCAAACTATATTTTCCACTTCACTAGAAACCTTATGTTCCAGAGAGCATGTGATTTTCTCATTTATGGCATCTGTTTTACAATTTTTAGTGTTCCAGCTTAATAATTCTACCTGTATTTTATTCTTTACTTTAGTCATGGCATCACTCAGTACTTCAGATGTATAACCCCTTTCCCTGAATCTTTGCAACAGTTCATTAGCTTGTCTATAAAATTCCACATCCTCGGTACAGTTTCTTCGGATTCTAACCAGCTGTCCATAGGGAATAGATTTTTTAGGCTTGTAAGGGTGGCAGCTATCATTTCTTAGAAGGGAGTTAGTGGAAGTTTTTTTCTTCAAACCTTTTGTACTTATTATACCTGTTGCATCATCTCTCATTAAAGTGATATCCAGAAAATCAGTCGTAATTTAATGCATGACTGAGGTAAAGCTAAGATTTAGTGTATTGATATTAAGCCACTTAACAAATTCTTCAGCTTTTTCTACACCCCCAGTCCAAATACATAAACAATCATCAATATATCGCCCCCATTTGGCGATATACTGAAAGTGTGGATACACATTTTGATTTAGCAGATGTTCTTGTTCCCACAGCCCCATAAAAAGATTAGCATATGAAAGGGCCATTCCGGGCCACATATCTGGGCATAGAATTATATTATATCTGCAAAATTAATACAGCTTCAGTATAGCCCAGTTATGGAGAACCTGTTTAGCTAATAATGAAATGTAATGAAATAATAGGTAATCATAAGAAGTATTGAGTCTAAGGTCCTTGTCTCCCTCCTGCACTGTATATCCTTTTTATTGTAAGAAAATGTATTTTGCTTACTGTGGATAGTTATTGGTGTGATGCAGAAGTACATATAAAATGAGTAATTTAAGAAGTTATGACATATAGGTATGTTTTGCTGACTAGGTTTTTTATAAGAAATGTTTTTGCTTTTAGGTGATTGGTTGATTAATAATGATGTCACAGCTTTAATAGATTTAAATGTGTATTGCTTACCAGGATGTAAAACACCCCCTTGAAGGCATTAGGCTGAGGCGCTAGGGGCTCTCACAAGGTGGGTCTCTAAACACAACTATTTAGTTGTTCATATTGTTGTTTTAGTGTTTTTTTAAACAGTTGGAGCACAGCAGTTCAGGAACTTTACCCTCCTTCACATACAGGATAATCCATCCTTCCTTCCTTCCTTCCTTATTTCTTCTGAACTGAGTGTATCCTTAGGTATGCCCATATCACAGTTGTGATTTTTAGTACACCATGGTTCAGTTATGCCCACTATATATAGATCCTACTATGTTTAGATGGCCTTCAGGTTTGAAATTTTATTTCCCAGACTTCTTGCATTGGTGCATAAGGCTCTCCAACTCTTGCTCCCTCCCTCTCCGTCTGCAGCCCCCTTACCTATCCCTTTTCTGTCTATGATGTGTCCAGTGACTTCAACTAAATTCCATTTCCCTTCTATGCTTCTTATTTTCTTGTCCAATTCACCTCTCTCTTTCTGCTTTTGTGGTTCTTATAACCCTTGTCCACCATCCTTCCCACTCTCCCTTCATCCTGCTTCTCTGCCCTGGTGGGATTCTTTCCCTCTGGGCACTCCTTCTCTGTTGCTTTTACCCTGGGTGAGGTGTGTGTGGGGGGGGGGTCAATTTAAAAATCAAGAAACTGTCTCTCCTTAAAAGGAGATTCTCTAGGTCACCACCTCTTGGACCTAGGCACACTTTTTCTAAATCTGCAACATGGAATTTATGTTCACTGCCAAATATGGCCACATACGCTACTAGAAAATTGTATTTATATCATTTTTCAATGTCTTCCCAGATGTTCTCTGATTCTAATTTTGAACTTCCTTTTGGTCTTACCTATATACAATGCTCTGCAGGTCAATTTGGCCATATATACCACAGCTGTGATGTTACCATTTCAAAAATGTTGAATTTTAAAACTGTGTCCTGTTGTGTGGTGTTCAGAACTAGTACTCTTCTTGACAGCATGGGAGTAGGAAGACATACTCCATGCACTCTATGGTGTACAGTTTTGTTTCTAGGAGGCTACAACAAGGCTGTGCACTGCAATGTTGCTAAATGCAATTCAGCACAAGGCCAGCTGAACCTTTTTATAATGTCATACCTGAGAGACACAATTAGAAGGGTTGGCCACTGAGACTGTCTTTGCATCCCAGCAACAATACAAGTCAAGCGCTGAGGGTGGTACAGTATATGATTGTCTTGAGGGAGCAATGTATAACAGTTGTATTTACCAGTGCGTGGGTTGGGGCAACAAACAGTACAGTGGAGTACAATTTGTGTGTGTATTGTGTCAGATGAGGCTACAAACATGATCATGACTCCTAGCATACACACTTTTAATGTCTGGCTACACCCCATGCTTGACAGTCAGGCAAAACTTACAATTCCCACATGTAGTATAGCCAGGATCTAGTGGGGGAAGGAACTACGTTTTGGGGTTTTGAGGGGCTTGGTAACTGTGTACCACATGGTCACCAATATTAGACACTCTCCTATAAACCACTCTTGGGTGATGTTTTTCTAAGGGCCTTAAAGTTGGCATTGCAGTAAGTACATTCCAGTTTGTTTAATGATGTTTGCTATTGCATTGGAGGAACATTAAAGGTTATCACAAACGTTATTGTTATTATTGTTATTGTTATATTGTTATTGTTGACTGTTAACAGGTCTTCTTATTCTGTACAATCTACTCTTTGTCTAGCTTGTTGAATGACACCTTCAGAGTAATCCCTAGCTTTGAACCTGTTCACCATTTCCTCATTTCTTATTGCCAGATTGTCTTCTTCACTTGTGTTCCTCCATGCTCTGTAAAATTGTCCAGTAGAATGTTGTCCATTGTGTGATGTGGGTGACAGCTACTACTGTGGAACACAGAAGTTTTGTGCATAATTTTACACTACAGGTCAGTTTCCCCACTCGTCTCTTTGTTTTTATAAATCCTGAGGTCCAAAAATTTAATTTTTGTTTTGCTATATTTGATAGTGAATCTCAGGTTTGGATTGGATACTTCCATGTAAGATCTGAACTGCAAAATCTCTGTCACCATATCATGCCACACCATAAACAGGTTCTCTATGTACCTGCGAGATTCAACACAAATTGATTTTACCACTGCTAAAGACATATTTATTTATTTGTTCACTGGGTGAGTGCTCTGATCCCAGGGACTGTTTTCAGGCATGACCGGGGCCATGAAGATGGCACAATAACAAATACCATACAAGGCAATGGAACAACTACAAGAATTACTGTGCAGTTAAGTACAAGAATAAATGCACAAAAATATGGTGGATAAATACAGCACAGGAGTAACTACAAGTATAACTGTTCAGGTATGGACAGGATAAGATGCAGAAAATATAGAAATACAAAGAATACAAAACAGGGCACAGGAACACATTCAAGTAAACTATACAGTTTTTTACAAGGATAGGCAAGTAAGCTATACAGTTATATACAGGGATAGGTAAGAGGTTTTATACTGTTGGTACATAAATTCATAACTCAGTGCGATTTAATACAAAGATAACATGGGGTAGGCTAATGCTAATGGCCAAGACTGATTGACAGTACAGGTGGCCATAGGCATGTATTAGCATAATTAGGTTAATGACGTGGAACCTTTGTAAAACAGCCTCGGCTCAAAGGTATTTGTAATCCTAGAACAAATAAATAAATAAATAAATAAATAAATGAAATAAATACCGGTAGGTGCCTACTGACCATGAAAAGAAAAGCAATTTCATTTCAGCACTAATACTGCAGTGTTAACCAGAAACTTGATCAGATTTTCTGACTATAATGTTGAGTCTCTTAAGCTGATTTCTAGGCCGTGGTCCTCCCTCATGGGGGATATTGGTATACAAGGACTCTGCATCCATAGTTGCCAAAAGCCATTCCTGTTCAAAGTGCAGTTCTTTAAGGACATTCAGTATACCTTCATTCTAACCTAAACTCACCCTCAAAATTCTGGCTTGTCATCCACTTCCATCTCGACCCCATCAGCCCCCAACCCTCACGAAAATGGCTCCCCAGTCTCTGGCCCCTCCTCCATTGCCACTATCTTTAACAAATTCTTTACTACTTGTGTGCTTCCTGATCGTACCGCCTCTGCCCCCCAAGCCCCCTCCCCATCTGGTGGCTACAGTTTCCCTCTGATCTCACCACAAGAAGTACTTTGTGCATTACTTTCCCTTAAACTTGCCAAATCCAGTCCAGATGGTCTTCATCCCAGGTTGCTTCACATCTCTGCTCCTGCTTTTGTTACCTCCCCTTGCTCAGCTACTGTACCTCTCTTTCTTCCCTTGTACCATCCTGTCAGCCTGGAAAGTCACTAAACTTCTTCCCCTTCACAAAGGTGGTGCCCCCTCAGCCCCTGGCAATTATTGGCTCACATCCCTCCTCCTCTTCTTTCCTCACCAAACTCCAAGAGTTCTTAGTCCTTTCCAGAATCACTGAATTCATAGCTTCTTCTAAATTTCTCTCTCCTTATCAATCTGGATTCCATAAACACCACTCAACCATCTCCTTCCTTCTGCAAATCACAAATTCATTGACCTGGCCAAAGCATTTGACTTGGTCTCTTACTCTCTGCTCCTGAACAAACTACTCTCAGATGGTTTGGCCATCCCTGCCATCAACTGGTTCAGACCCTGTCTCACTGACAGGCAACAATCTGTCCTGGTAAACTCCGTCTTGTCATCCCCTCTCCTAATCCTTGCAGGGGTATCCCAAGGGTCCATCCTTGGCCTCATTCTTTTCTCCTTCTTCATCAATGACCTCCCCTCTGTCTGCACTACTCCCTCATCCAAATGTATGCAGATTATACCATCCTATACTCCTCGGGGCCCACCACTGCTGACATCCAGGACCCCCTTCAGCAGGATTTAAACAATGTCCTTAGCTGATTCCACACTAATCATCTTAGAGTGAATACTAAGAAAACCTTCTCTGTGACATTTGGGACAAGGCAAAAGCTGGATAAACTCCAGACTCTCCCTGTGTTTTCCACCCCGATGGCTCCAACCTCAAAGTAGTCACCGCATTTTAATACCATGGGGTCTGGCTGAACATCAACCTTGAGTTTTTCTCTCACATTGCTGCCATATGATCTAAATTCTGATCTAAATCAGATATACTGTACTGAAACTGAGATAGCCTCCCCCTCCATATCTGTCATGAGGTAGTCAAGAAAATGATTTTCCCAGTAATTGACTACACTGACCTAGTCTACGGTACTGTCCCCACTGCATCCTTGTCCAGGTTTGATACTCTCCTGATCTCCTTCTGCTGCTTTGCTTCTAACTCGCCTGCTTGCATGCATCACTGCTTTCTATACTCCTCCCCTGCAATTTCCTCTCTACCCCATTGTTGCCTAACCTATTGCTTGACTTTCATAGCTAAATACTGGTTTGGGACCCTCCACTCCTATCTCTCCTCCCTCCTTTCCACAGCAGCCCCCTCCTCCTACCCACTGTGCTCCAGGGATTCCCACCGTTTCTCCCTGCCTCACCACCCACTCAACTTCTGGTCTGTTAGCTTTCTCTTACAGACTCCCCTCCCTCTGGAATAAGCCCTCCCCAACCACTCAATAATTCACCGTCGCTTCTAGCCCTAAAGCATCTTCTTCAACACACTCCTTTCCCCCTTGCTCCTGCACTGCCTCCTCCCAAGTCTCTTAACCTCAGAACCTCAGTCCCTTGCCTCCTGATGACCTCCTAGTCTCCTCCTTCTGACACATTATTTGATTTGTTGACCTGCCTACCCTGCTTGTTATTGATAATTTGCTGTAGTTACTGGATGTACGATTTTGATCCTATTCTTACTCCATAGCACTTGACTCTGTTATAACTGCAGTTACTGTTTTCTCCCTCTGTGTGTATTTGCTTGACTTTATGATAATTACTGTGTCTGTTCTCTCCCTCTGTTTGTATTGTAACCACGCATCCCTGGGTCAAACCTGGAAATAAGCCCCAGCTCAGTGTGCCTTTCTTGGTTACCAAAGTTTAAATAAAATATCTGTAGTGTCTCTAAGGTACTGTGGGTACCTCTTTAATGTCTTTATAAGTGACACTGCACAAGAGCTTGAAGGGAAGGACTGCCTCTTTGTGGATGACGCCAAACTCTGCAAAAGGGTGGACAAACCAGAGGGGTAGAAAGGATGAGCAGCGACCTGAGAAAACTTGAAGAGTGGTCAAAGGTATGGCAGCTGAGTTTCAGTGTAAGAAAGTGCATAATAATGCACTTGGAGCACAGAAACCCAGAGGTGGTGTACAAAATGGAGGGGGGGGGAGGAGGTGGTACTGATGACCACCAAGCAGGAAAGAGACCGAGAGTGATCATATTGGATGACCTAAAGGTGGCCAGGAAGTGTGACAAGGCAGTTGGGAGGGCAAGTGGGATGCTGGAATGCATAGGGAGTGGTATCATCAGCAGAAAGAGGGAGGTGTGTTGCCTCCATATAGATCACTGGTAAGACCCTATATTGAGTACTGGGTCTAGTTCTGGAGACCACATCTCAGAAAGGACACAGACAGAGTGGAAGCAGTCCAGAGGAGGGCAGCTAAAATGGTGCAGGGCCTGCATAGGAAGCCCTGTGAGGAGAGATTAAAGGACCTAAATATGTATACCCTGGAACAGAGGGGAGAGAGAGTAGGGAAATGATAGAGACCTTTAAATACTTCACAGGGTTAAACAAGGTACAAGAGGAAAGTATTTCTCAGAAAAAAATGTGCTCAAGGACAAGGGGACATAATAATAAGTTGGAGGGGGTAGATTCAGGGGAGAAGTGAGGAAGTACTACTTCAGAGAAAGAGCGGTGGATTCCTGGAACAGTCTTCCAGTGACAGTGGTGAGGGCAAAAACAGTTGTGGGGTTCAAGAATACATAGAACAGGCAAAATGGAATCTTAGGGAAAGGGAAGGGGGTGAATGGACTGGAGATCATGTAGGATCTGCAATGATACTATCAGCAGGGAAAAATGGGAAGACTAGGTGGGCCAAGTGGTCTTTATCTAAAGCAAATTTTATGTTTCTATGGAAATGCCCTGCCTACTGACTTTATGTGTGTATCCACAACTCACATACAGATCCAATACTAACTATAGTTGGCCTACCCTGGGGGATGATAATAGTTCTTATGCATTTTAGGAATAGCATATACAGTACGGTTGGCCTGATTGGATACTGTATTGTTAAATATTCCAGCACAGTATCGGATATTACTCCTTCTTAATAGGCTTTCAATAATACCATAAGTTTTTTGAAGTCCACTGTAGGAGCAGATGAAAAGAGTTAATAAAAATCCCTGTGGTTCAATTAACTATTAATTTCAATAGCATATTTATCTGTGTGTCGAACGACCACTGATCCCCCCCTTTTGGTGTGGGTTTTATTGTTATGAAACCATTGTTCTTTTGTATTTCTACTTATTCTTAATTTGTGCAGTTCATGTGTAATGGCTTTGGTTTGTGTTTTAACAGTTTGTCTATCTGATGCTCACAAACCCTCTGAAATACTGCCATCACCTGGTTTAAAGATGGACAAGATGTAGACTTTTTTCTTAAAATCTGAATAGTCCACATTAGAATGAACCCTTGTTTGTGTAAATCATTCTGTGTGGATTGTGGTGTGGCCCCCCCCCCCCATTTTCTGGTCTATAATACAGTCAAAGGGGTTTACCTACATTGTGTGAATAAAGGTCAATCCGTTTTACAAAACTGATGTTTCATCTTGTGTTAATACATGTCTGGAGATGCTAGCAACATTCAATATATCCATTTCCCTCTCCCCTTCTGCTGTTGCTGATGGCAATGGGGGAGTTTGTTGTATGTTTCTTGTCTTGTCAGACAAATCTGATAGATTTCTTTGACTGGGTAACAAGGGTAGTAGATCAGGGAGAGCGGTGGACATGGTGGACCGAGATTTTAGCAAGGCTTTTGACACACTCCCACACAAGAGGTTAGTAAAAAATGTGGGCAATCTGGGAGTAGGTCCCAATGTAGTAAACTGTATCAGAAATTGACTTAGCAACAGGACTCAGAGGGTGGTGGTAAACAGAGTTCAATCTGAAGAAAGAGGGGTAACCAGCTGGGTGCTACAGAGTTCAGTGCTGGGGCCAGTCCTCTTTGATGTCTTTATAAGTGACATTGCAGATGGATTCAAAGGAAAAGTATGCCTCTTTGCAGATGACACCAAGATCTGCAATAGGGTTAACACTCCGGTGGGGGGGGGGAGGGTGGAGCAAATGAGGAGAGATTTAGGCAAGTTGTAGAAGTGGTCTAGACTGTGGCAGCTAGGATTCAATGCCAATAAGTGCAAAATCATGCACTTGGGGGACAAAAACCCAGGGGAGGAATACACAGTGGGGGGGGTGGTACTAACAACAACCAAAATGGAAAGGGACCTGAGGGTAGTCATAACAGATAATGTAAAAGTAGCCAGACAATGTGAGATGGTGGTGAGGAAAGCCGGTGGAATGCTGGGGTGCATAGGGAGGGGTATCACAAGTAGAAAACGAGAGGTGGTGATGCCGCTGTACAGGCAATCGGTGAGACCTCATCTAGAGTACTGTGTGTAGTTCTGGAGACCTCATCTCTGAAAGAACATTGACAGGGTGGAGGCAGACCAGACAAGAGCAACAAAGATGGTGCAGGGGCGCAACCAGAAACCACATGAGGAGAGACTGAGTGAACTCAATATGTATACTCTGGAGGACAGGAGGGAGAAGGAGGATATGATTGAGACATTCAAAAACCTCAAGGGGATCAACAGAGTTCAAGAGGGCAGTATCTTTCAGAAAAGGATATGTGCAAGAACAAAGGGTCACAATATGAGGCTGGAGGGGGGAAGACTCGGGGCGACATGAAGAAGTATTTTTTCACAGAAAGGATGGCGGATGCATGGAATAGCCTCCCAGAGGAGATTGTTGGGGCAAAGACAGTTGGTGAATTCAAGAATGCGTGGGACAGGCAGTGGACAAAACTAGTGGTAAGAAGGAGGAGGTTGACTACAGATCAAATAGGATCTGGAGTTTATACAGTAGGTAGGGAAATGAGCAGACTAGGTGGGCCAGGCGGTCCTTATCTGCCATCAAGATTTATGTTCCTATGTTTCTATGTTTCTCCACTGTGGTTGCTTTATGTTTTCCCAGCCTGTCACTCTGACCCTGCCTCATTATTCTAGATCTAGATTTTCTCAAACTCTGATCATGCTGGGACTCCTCCTTAATTAGGTTCTCTGTTGTTGTGGGGGGCGGGGGGAGATAGTGGGTCTTCTCCTAAAAAAAGCAGTAGGTCTTTTTTCGTTACTTTCTGCATCTGAGATACTTGAATTGGATTGACCTACCTTTTTTTTTTATTTAATATACTTTAGTATTTTATTTCAGAAAAAGGAACAAAAAAAAAAGTACAAATCCTCCAACAACAAACACACAAGAAATAACTACAAATGGATAAAGGAACACTAAAACCCCCACAAACCTCCCCTCCTTCCCCACAGCTCTGCTCACCATTAAAAGTTGTGCTGTAGGCTGTAACAATAATTCCTAATGAGGTAAAAAGCATAAACAGGTAAATGGGATTGATATTAAAATTTAAGGGTTCAAGACTGCAACCTCGCAGAAGAGATAGACAACAGAGTATAAAGTGATTCCCGTCTATTCTGAAAGAGATGAGGACACTTCCATAAGGAAGCAATGTGCTTCTCAACCACACAGTAAGTGCAGTCAATATTTCCTGATGCCACTCTTTATAGGAAGGGACTGAATCATCCTTTCAATGACAAAGTATTATTATTTTTGCTGTGGCTGAGATCACTGACATATGGACTTTGTGAATACTGATTAGATCTTTCGGGAAAAGACCCACAAGGCAGATGGAGGGAGTGAAAACATCACCTAATCCCAGAAGTGGATCAATTGCAGTCTTTATGGTGGTCCAGAAGGGTGCTACCTTTGCACAGTCCCAAAGTATGTGCCTAAGGTGGCCTTCTGTGAGGTTACATCATGAACAAGTAGGGGACAGGAGCTTACCCATTTTGTGTAACTTGGATGGGGGACCTGCTTTCTTAAAAATGGGTCAGAATGCCAATTGTTCTAGTTTATTTTTCCAATTGAAAAATCAATTCTGTCCCTTTTAAACTACTTTTGTTTTGCTGTTTTGATTTTATGACCCATTTTTAGAAGATGTTCTTTTACTTCCCTTGGGTAGTTCTCAAATTCTCTCAATCGGGAAAACGTATTTAAAATGTCCTCTGTCCTTTTCAGGTCTTCTGTTGCTTCCAGAGTTATTTCTGCTGTGCCTACTAAAATGAGATTGATGAGAAGTGCTGATGCTTCCAGCATAGTGGTCCTCCATTTAATCATAAACCTCTCTTTCATTGCCAAATGCTGATGCTTTGAGAATGTGGTGGCCTCTGGGAATATGGCCTACCCAGAGGTAGGCCCGCAAACCAACTTTTTGATGGTATAATCTTCTCAGTTGTAATGCTGCACGTTCATATTGAATAAACACATCTTTGATATTACTGGCTGGATTTTGTGTTGGCTAATTTTGTTCTGTTACTAGATTCTGTGGGATGCCTTCTAATAAAGGATTACCACTGTGAGTGAAGAGAGTGCCCAAAAAGCTTACCCGGCCAATGGCATGACTAATGTTGCTTGTCTCACTGTTTGTACCTGCTGATGAATACGTTGTATCAGAGAGACTTGTTTTCTGCGTTCAGAGAATGGCGTTACTGTGCCAGACTGAGTGTGTACCCACTCTGAATTCACTTGGTCTGCAAACAGGGTCACTGTCAGCTATAACTGCTCTTGTTACAAGTCCAGGTCAGAAAACAAAATAATATACAATGAACTTCAGGTATGGATTGGATGTTTCTATGTTATATTTGAACTCCCTGTTCTGCATTTTATAATTCTATCTATTTGTTAATATCAAGTCTGGAGTGTAAATCCCTATAGTCTGAGCTTGAACAGTTCGCTCTGGATTATATTATTGCATACATTTCTAGAAGTCTAGTTCTCTCTTCACCTTTGGCACAATACCTTTCCTTTCTAGTTTATTTCAGGGGAAATTAAAGTCCCCTATTATTATAATATAACTACCCTCACATGCACTTACAACTCCTTGTTTAGGTCATGATTAATTTCATGTTCGCAATTAGGTAGTCTGTAACACATGCAAATAATTATTCATTTACTGTTCTGACAGCTCATTCTTAATAGTCTCTGAATTAGAATACACATTTTTTCACATTATCAAATTTAGATGATACTATTATGGCCTTTGGCCCGGCTATTCAAACTGCACCAGGCTGTGGTGCAAGCCTGGGCGCAGCTCAACTTTGTTGCGTAGGGGTGTTGCCTGGGCGATATTCAACAGAGTTGCGCTATGGCGCAGCAGCTTTGAATATTGTACCCTGGCCACCCCCACTGTGCATGGCACAGTGGCACTGCGCCAGTGTAAGTGGCCAGAGTGGAGCATGGAGATGTGGTGGCGCAAGTGCCATTGCGCCATGCACAGCACCTGCGATATTCAAATGGGGACATGCAAATGGGGCCATAAGTTATGCAAGGCGCACAGGGTGCCATTTGCATCTCATTATGGCCCCATTTGCATGCCATTAGCATGCAGGTGTGCCGATCCCCGACGACTTGCTCCTGGCACCCTGCCAGGCAGCAGCTGTCGGGGACTGATGCCCCCTGCAGCCCGATCGCAGGAATTCCTGTAAGATAAAAGAAAAAACGTCCAATATCCCTGGTGGTCCAGTGGACCTCTATGTGCCCGATCGTGGGCAACAGTACAGTCCCCCCCAAGTCCAATATCCCTGGTGGTCTAGTGGACTGCACTGAGCCCGATCGTGGGCATCTCTAATCACCCCCCCAAGTCCAATATCCCTGGTGGTCTAGTGACACCCCACCCACCCGCCCACTGAGCCCCACTGCCCGCCTCCCCCATCAGCTGGCGGGCAGGAAATTACAGACCAGTTAGTTTGAGCTCAGTGGTAGGGGAAATGATGGAATCACTTCTGAAGGAAAGAATTGTTGAGTACCTAGAGGCCAGTGGGGCATAGGACCCAAGGCAGCATGGATTCACGATGGAAAGGTCATGTCAGGAATCTAATAGACTTCTTTGACTGGGTGACCAAAGTAGTAGACCAGGAGAGCTGTGTACATGGCCTACCTAGATTTTAGCAAGGCATTTGATACAGTCCCACACAAAAGATTAATACATAAGTTAGCCAGCCTTGGAGTGGGTCCCAAGGTGGTAGCCTGGATAAAAAATTGGCTAGATAACAGGACGCAAAGGGTAGTAGTAAATGGAGTACACAGTGAAGAAAGGAGGGTTACTAGTGGGGTACCGCAGGGTTCAGTACTGGGACTGGTCCTTTTTAATGTCTTTATAAGTGACAGGGTTGATACACAAGATGGAGTGGAAAGCATGAGAAGGGACTTGGCAAGGTTGGAGGAATGGTCAAATGCATGGCAGCTCAGATTCAATGCAAAGAAGTACAAGGTAGTGCACATGGGAAACAAAAACCCAGGGGAAAAGTACACAATGGGGGGTGAGATACTGACAACAGTAAAAATGGAAAGGGACCTGGGAGTAATTATATCAGATGACCTAAAAGTGGGCAAGCAATGTGAGAAGGCAGTAAGGAAGGCTGGGGGATACTGGGATGCATAGGAAGAGGCATCAATAGTAGAAAACAGGAAGTTGTTATCCCTCTGTACAGACAGTTGGTGAGACCCCATCTGGAGTACTGTGTGCAGTTCTGGAGACCACATCTCTGCAAATATATAGACAGAGTGGAGGCTGTCCCAGAGGAGGGCAACCAAAATGGTGCAGGGTCTACACCAGAAGACATATGAAGAAAGACTAAAGGAGCTTAATATGTATACCCTTGAGGAAAGAAGAGAGAGAGGGGACATGATAGAAACTTTCAAGTACTTCAAGGTAATCAACAAAGTCCAAGAGGGTAGCATATTTCAGAAAAAGAGATGTGCAAGAACAAGGGGGCACAATTTGAAGATAGAGGGGGACAGCTCAGAGGTAATGTGAGGAAGTATTTTTTCACAGGAGGGTTGTGGATGCGTGGAACAGCCTCGCTGAGGAGGTCGTGGAGTCAAGAATAGTGGGGGAATTCAAGAATGCATGGGACAGACATAAGGCAGTCCTGGGGGTAGGAGGAAGTAAGCTGTTGGTTAACTAGGATCTGCAGCTTATCTGTTAGGTAGGAAAATAGGCAGACTAGGTGGGCCAAGCGGTCCTTATCTGCTGTCAAATTCTATGTTTCTATGAGTCCTCCCATTTGTTATTTAAACTGTGAATATTTACTAGGATAATGTGACTGTTTTTATTTTTATATATCACTCTTAGATTGGTATCTTTGTTTCAGATTAACCTTTTAGAGTACCTTTGTTTCAGATTAACCTCTTAGACTGGTATCTTTGTTTCAGATTAATGTTATCTTTTATAGCATTATTTTCTGTAATATTTATATTAGGTTAGTATCAGACTCCCATATGAGGTCCCCCATCAGTGAATCTGTTAATTGCCTATTGGGAGGATTTGAGAAACCTGATGAAGGGATCCCCATTGCCTGCTTCTTCAGATTGAATTTTTACAATAGATGCCAGTCTCCAGGGTTGGGGTTCTGCAATGTTTCAGATTCTGGTCCAGGATGCCTGGAGTCTAAAGAAACAAGTCCTTTAGATAAATATCTGAGTGATGTGGGCGGTGTTCCTTGCTCGTCTACATTTTCTGGAGCAGCTCAGATACAAAGGGTGAAGATATACTCAGAGAATGCAATTAATAGTCACATACCTAAACAATCAAGGAGACACAAAAAGTGAAAGCATGATCCAGGAAGCTCAAAAAGGGTATGGTGTCATGTTGCCTAAAACAAAAACCACACGGCAATGAATGCCATAAGCAAAAGGGTGTGCACTGCAATAATGCTGGGTAAAATAAACACTGACCTGACAAAAGTAGCGCACACCCTTAAAAACAATGGGTGTCCTTGTTTTTTGGTGGGGGGCTTTGACCCTCTCATCTCCAAAAATTTATATAATAGACTCCGGCAGGGTGGACTTAGGGAATGGGGAGAAACATGTGAGGGGGGAACTTTGATTTAAAAAAAAGTAGTAACACGGGGAGACCTGGGGGAACCAAATCACGGTTCCAGGTCTCCTGATTCCACTGTGTGCTGGTGCCTTAGCCACTCAACCACAGGAGTGTTTTGACCAGGCACCCAGCACATAGCAACTTGATCACTCCACATAAATAGTGTACAGCGACAGGGGTAGTGGTAATTGCCTACTGCTGTTATACCCTTGTCGCTGTAAATTCAGTCACATTCTACACAGCAAGATAAATCTCATCCTGTGTTACTTGTGCGATATTGACCTGGTACCCTCAAAAAGTTCTCCAGTGGGCCAAAAAGAATCTTCTATCTTTATCAGCCATATATCTAGTGGGGGAGGGGTTCTAAATGTTCTGGTAGGTTGTCTGAGCCATCAAATCATCCATCTATGGGAGTGCTCTGTAAACCTGGAAGTGCATTCTGTGTGTTTTGTTTGTAACCCCCTCTGATTTATCTCTTTGTATCAAGGAAAAATACTCAGGTTCCCAGATTCTTCATTTGGTTCTGATGCCTATGAATGTACGTAGTAGACACCACCTCTCAATGGTGGGACTCCCAAAGGGCTTACCTGTGTCCTCCAATTTTACTGATTCTGAAGGTTATAGAAAAGATTCAACAGTCAAGAGGAAGCTTTCTTCTGATAGCTCCAGAGTGGTCAAGAAATCTGTGGATCTCAGATCTGATAAATCTCACAGTTCAGGCAGCATTTAGGTTCCCTTGCTGCAGGGATGTTTAAGGTCAAGGACCTGTACTACATTCGGACACTAGGTCACTTCAGTTGGCAGCCTGGATAATGAGAGAAAAAGGCTTCTAAAGCAAAATTTCTCTGTCAGGGTCATGGACACCATTATTGATTTTGTAACTTATTTAAATAGCAACGAAGTTGGCCTGGAATTTGTAAATAATTATAACAGCAGAGAAATTAATTTTCTAGATTTGCAACTGCAAGGCATACCAGGTAAAAAAGTTAGAGCAAAAGTATTTAGAAAACCAACTGCAGGCAATAATGTTCTGCACGGACAAAGTTCCCTTCCTAGAACTACAATAGAAGCATTGCTTTATGGACAGTTACTTAGCTTAAAGCAAAATTGCTCTGAACCAGAGGATTTCACAGTAGCAAAGTTAGACTTATTTGATAGATTACAAAAGCGAGGGTATTCGAAAATAATTCTGGAAAAAGTCCGAATGAGCAGATTTGGTGGACAGAAGGGAATTATTAAAATACAGACGGAAACCAAAGGGTAATGAAAAAATCATATTTACCACAGATTATGGACCAGACTACATGGAATTGAGGGCTATAATTAAAAAACACTGGCCTGTTCTTGGGGTGGATAAAGACCTGAAGGGAATCGTAGAAAAGGGCCCCTTATAGCTTTTAAAAGTGGTCAGAGCCTGAGGGACCTTTTGATAAAAAGTTAGTTTAGAACCCCCCCTCCATCCCAATACATGGTTAGGCAGTAAACCACAGGATTTGTATCCCTGTAAACATTGCAAGACCTGTAGATCGCCTGTGCAAGACAGGGTTTTCACAAATCCAGGGAGACTGGGAGACGGAGAAGTGCAGATTAGGCATTTTATTATTTGCACTACAAAATTTGTGGTGTATGTCCTGTGGTGCTCCTGTGACAAAGTGTATATAGGTGAAACAACTAGGGCACTTAAGGAACAAATTCAGGAGCACTACAGGGTCATACAAAAACAAGATCCAGATCATCCCATAGGAAAGCATTTGTTGGAACAAAGACATTTCAGTCAACATAAATTGTGTACAGTGGCATAGGTTATGCCCCTTTTAACGCAAGAGGCGGGAATAGGAATTTGGAGTTAGAAAGAGAAGAATCTATGTGGATTGTAAGGTTGAAAACACTGAAACCTCATGGTTTTAATGACCAGATGAATTGCCGTCCACACATACATTAAAATATGGAATTCAATTGACACAGTTATGAAGAATTATTTGAAAAATCAAAACTAGGAATGGTTTGGTTTATTTAATTTGCTGGTACTCCTGGTAAAATATATTTCATATGGAGAATTTGATTAATATAAAAAAATTATATAAAAAAGTTTTTGTTGTTACCCTTACATTATATGAATATTTCAAAAAAAAATATTAATATAAAAAAATATATTATGGTTTCTCTGTTGTCAAGGTATGTCCCCTTGGATTAGTGCTTTGGAACCTTGCTCTAACTGTAATGATCCTGGTCTTGCAACAAAAGTGTACAATTAAATAAAAGTTGTGATTTATGATTTCTGTTCTGTATACCAGATGAAGGATTTGATGTGGATATGTTATAGCATTTGTACCTTTATGTTATAAAAAATGAGTATTCAACTAGGTGTTTAATCACTATGGCGCCATAGTTTCTGAAATTTTGTTTTGGAAGAATTAATAATAAAAATGTTTTTTTTTCCCTCTATAACCTTCCTTTGACTGCTGTCCACCCAGATCAGCAGTGATGACAGCATGTAAACCAGGAACTTTCCATTTAAGTTAATGCTACATCACTGAGGAGAGCTGACCTGGATAGAGTGCACTCAGTCATGTTGGTTTGGAAGCACTAGAAGCACTGAAAGTCACTTTAAATAATTATAGCACAAGATTGATGTCACCTGTTTAATTATATACTTATATCACAAGACTAGTAGCTTGGTCAAGCCTCCTGATGAAGGGGAGTTAGTGCCCTGAAGCGCCGAGCCTGGATGTTGGTGGAGGTAGAAAATTCATTTGCACATTGCAGTGTTTTACTTCATATGCTAGGTATCATAGGTTTATTCAGAGCTTTGTATAGACCGGAGTCTGTTATAGCTTGTTGAAGTTATCTACTGTAACCCAAAATATTGTTGGTGATTAAATGTACATCCAGTTGTGACTTGAAACCAGACATACTACCACTGGTCACCACTTCTATTGGGAGCTTGTTCCAGATTTTTACCACTCTAATGGAGAACCAATGCATCCTTTGGTAGTGTTAAACCTTCCAACTTCAATTTGTAGGGGATGCGATCTAGTACTAAAGATTTTATGCTTAAACTGTAGACCCAAGATCTCCCTTAGCTGCAGGTCTTTGATAGCTCGGTATAATACACACATATCCCCTTTCAAACACCTGAATTTCAAGGAATACAGCCCAAGGGTATCAAGTCTAGCTTGATAGTCTAATACCTGTACCTCAGTGATCCTACGTGTTACCCTTCTCTGTACTCTTTCTAGAGCTTGAACTTCCCTTCTACCACCAGGAGACCAAAACTGGGCACAGTACTCAACATGTGGCCTCACCAACGACGTATAGAGAGGAAGCAGAACATCTTTGTTTCTGCTCTTAATGTGTCTGTAAGTATTGTTTTTACTTTGTAATAATAAAAAATACCTTCACTGATTTTTTTTTGGGCTGATTCTGGAGTGCTGGATACTTATTTTTTCATGGACACCCCTATGTTGTCTAGAAAGTCCTCAGCCTCCTCAGCATATGATAGAACTTGGAATGTCTTTGTCTCCTGGGCTAAAGAATGAGGCCTTAATCTCACAACAGCCCCTGCTCTGCAGATTTTGGACTTCTTGTACTCATCGGAGCAGACAACAGCCTGGCCCTCAACACCCTCTGGGGTCAGGGTTTGGCTCTGTTGATCATTCTAGGCCATTTAAATGGGTTTTCCTGGATATTCATTCCAGTATTATTCATTTCTTTTGAGCAGTTAGCTACTCCAGGCATTCTTACCACTCTCTGGTTTCCGTCATGTGACCTCAATGAAATTCTGTTAGCCCTTCGCAGGCCACCTCTTGAGCCTCTATCCTCTGTTCCCAAGCACATCCTCTCCTATGCACAAGGACTTCCTTCCTTCCTTCTTTCCTTCTGTCTTTCTTCCTTCTGTCCTCAACTGGCTAATCCAAAAGAAAAATATTTACATAAGCTTGAATTTTCAGACTGATCATAATTTAGCTCAAAAGTTCTGTGGAATTCTGCTGCTCAGATAATATTTCTGTGCATTTTAAGTCAGCAGAAAGGGCCAGAAAGTTGCAAGACCACCTTGGTAATATAAAGCTCAGACAGCAGCAAAATTGAAGCTTCCAGCTTTGACCAGAGCATATTCCATCAGGGCCATGACAGCCTTCTGTGCCAAAACAGCAAAAGTGCCAGCATTCCAACTTTGCAGGGGAGTGATGTGGTCCTGCCTCCATACCTTCACCAAACATGACAGACTTGACATGGTAGCACCCACTAGGAGTGCAGAAACAACGGCGTGTGCAGGTGGGGTGAGGCAACTGGAGTGGCTGCTGAAAGGGCGACAGTGCTATTCAGCAGACCGACAGTACAAGAGTGAAAAGGGCAGATGCACCACCATGGCAATGCCCCAATCTGCACATCTATAACAGGCGACCCCAAAATGCCAAGCCAGCCGTGAAACGAGCATCGGAAGCAAGCAGCACAGAAGGGAGCTGCCAGAAGACAGACACCCACGAGGGCAAAGGGCACACACACAGACTGCCTTCCGGCACAGCACAAGAGCTGGTACAGACCCTCCCAACAGCACACACCATATGGACCGCAGTGGCACATACTGTGGTGTCGCTCCCTTGACCCGCATGCCTTTTCACTGCCACTGCCACCACGACGGATGGCTTTGTATGTGCCCCGTCAGCTGCCCCACCTGATGCTGGATTCCTGACCCCTGTGCCCCCCTCCCCACCCTGTATGCTGCCACCTTGGGCTGGCCACCTGCCCCTGTCACCCTTGTCCCTGGGCCCTTGGCCCTGCACCACAATCAGCTTGCACTGCATCCGTTGCCTGGCCAATGCCACCCTTGTCCATGGGCCCCTTGTCCCACTCACGCTTCTACACACACCCATTTGGTTCACCCTCCCGAATGCTCTCTTGCAGACAGTCACCATTCCTGATCCCTCACCCTTCCTGTACTCTGCCTCCCATACTTGCCCACTGGGGACTCGTGCAAATGACGTCACCCTTATCACATAAATCCTCTTGACATACATAGCTCAGCTGGTGCAGCATTTGGACCCAAATTGCTGCAGGCAGTTATCAAAAGATAATAAAAAGTTTCCTTTCAGGAACATATATGGGTCAAATATTCTTTCCCTTTGAATTCTAACTTGGTACTGCTTAGTAGAACCAATATTGTAAGTAATTCCATTTTACAACATGAAGCAATATATAAAGATGAAGTTCTAATGGACTTGCCATAATTTCTTTTTAGGCTGTGGGTGGAGCGATCACTCTGTAGCTCTAAAAATGGTTGATCATGGAACCTTCCATTGGACTTTTGGAAGTATCCTTCTGAAAGCCCAACAGAGCTTAAACCCCTCCACCACGATCGGCCACGGCGGAATAACAGCTGCACTATTTTGGCTGTTACTTCTGCATTCCGGTGCATGAACTGTGCGTGCACGTGACTTGTGAGCATGCACAGTTCTACGGGTGCCACCATGTTGTGAATGTCAAAATGCCATTCACCATAAAGATGTTCCTGACATTGGCTGCCAGCTCCGTGGCATTCTGTGCCCCCCTTCCAACTCAACTGGCACACTGGGAGCCTAACCCCAGTGTGCACAAAGTTTTCTGTGTCCCCTCCCACTAGTCATATGGCACACTGGAAGCCCACCCCAGTGTGCCAAAGCATGTTCCCGACATCGAGGTGCCCAATACCCATATCAGCATCCTGTATGGCCCCCTCATTCATGTGGCACACTGGGAGCCCACCCCAGTGTGCCAAAATGTTTTTTCTTTTTTTCTCTGTAAAATAGAAAATGGTCCCTGTCCCTCGTTGTCATGTTTTTTCCCCTGTAAAACAGAAAACGGTCCCTCATAGTTGCTGCAGTCCCCCTCCCCATTCCCCACCATCCCACTGAGTACCTACCTCCCCACACACACACACACACCCCTGCCCCATACTTACCTCCAGAGCTTGGCGCTGTCATCTTCTCTGGACTGGGACACGTCTGCACTCTTCAAAGCCCAACTGCGAACTGAAGAATCAAAGGTAAGCATGCTATACTGCCATTCAATGGGGTTTTCAGCTTATGCTGATTTCTCAGCCATTTGTTTGAATTTTGTGCCCCAAATTTTCAACATGGGGTTCTTGGGACCCCAGTGCATAAAAACTGTCACTGTCATTTTGTTACTCTGTCCCAAAAGATCATTTCGTGGTCACTGCACAGAATCACCTTTTGGGACCAATTCATGAAATTACAGCATGACTGTTCATGAGGTGGGGTTCCAAAAAGCAGATGTTGCAAATTTGGTGAAACAATTAAAAAAAATGACTGCATTACAAGTGTGCACATGTGTTGCGCAGTTTCTATGCATGCTCCTAACGTCGCCAATTTTTAATATTTTCACTCCACTTTTTTAACATTGTCATGTTTGCACACCTCCTTCAAAACAGTACAGCTGTCATTTTCCAGCAACCTGCCCAAGATGTGTTTTCATACCTGTGGCGCTGAATAGTGTGTTTGCTCTGTGTAATCACCTTTTGGGACAAGTAAACAAAATGACACTGGCACTGTCCACGAGGAGGGGTCCAAAAAAGGCCATGTTGAAAATCTGGTGCAACAGCTCAAAAGAATGGCCAAGTTACATCCGGGTGTTCAATAATTTCTACACACGTCTAACTTTGGCCACTTGGTAGCTCTTCACAGCCCTATCGACTCTGGCTAGAGTTTGTTCTGTTAGCTGCAACATTCTATAGGGGGCCTCTCCCACAAGTTGTTTGTTACTCTCTTGGAGAATATTGACCAATACAGAAATACAGTATATACACTGAAGGCATTTTCATTGTGATTGTCATACTAATTGTAAATGCTTTTCTTTTATCAGCTTATAAAAGGCACGTGACCAGAAAGTATCTCATTCTGTAGAACTAGTTTTTCCTTTCAGTTAAAAAAAAGTTGTTTTAAGTTAAGGCTGTACACCTTGCTGTTGCCAATGAAGTTCCAACACCTGATGATTAAACACAAGAGATTGACTGTCTCAATCATGTCAACTCCATGGGTGCTGGAGTGCTCAAGCACCCACAGAGTTGACTTAAGCACCCTCAATTTTTTGAGGGCAGCCTGCAGAAAATGATTACTAGGGAACCTGGCCATAGACAAAATACTACCTACATGCAGAAAGCACCCACAAAGGTTCCTGGAAGTTGGCACCTCCACACTGCTCTATGCCGCAGTGAGCTTGAAGGAAGGGGCCAAGGCCTTGAAATAAGGCATGGTGAAACCTTTTTCTCATTTATTGTAGCTTTTACAGTGATACCCATTGTCAGTTTCCTTCATGTCTAATCATGTCAGTCATGAGTTTTAGCAAAGAACTGTCAAGAATAGATGAAATGATCCCTTGCTAATTACTAAATTGCCTTTAATTGCCTAGTGGCAAGGCAAGGCACATTTTATTGGAAAGATGCCCATCCCGGAGGCTGTGGGCACTGTACATTTTAAAAGAAATTCCATATACATACACATATAAAAATAAATAAATAATACGCTTATAAACATCAATACACATCATTAAATTTAAAACAATACCATCAGCAGCAATAATAAACTCAAAGGAAGCCACAATTATTTTAAATATCAAATTCAGAAATCAGGTCAGGGATATACAACACAATCCGGGAAGGCCTGATTATATAAGAGGGCCTTAAGGCAGGCCTTGAATACCTCAACAGAAGGAGCCTCCCTAACAGCTGGAGCATGCGAATTCCACAGGACGGGAGTGGTGACACTAAATGCTCTGTCACCAGCTGTCTTTAACCTCGTCCTGGGAATCGCAAGGAGGTCCCTAGAGGAGGAACATTGCGGGTGGACAGAAACAGCAGGAGTGAGAAGGTCCTTCAGGTAACCAGGGTCCAGGCCACGTAGGGCCTTAAAGGTGAGCAAACCCACCTTAAAGAGGACCCTCCATCTGACTGGCAGCCAGTGCAGTTGACACAGCACTGGAGTGATATGACAATATTTAGACTTTCCCATTAACAATCTAGCTGCTGCATTCTGCACCAGCTGCAGCTGGCTCAGGGTACCCCCAGAGACCCGAAGACAGAGTGCATTACAGTAGTCAAGCCTGGACATCGAAGGCATGGACCAAGGTGAGGAGGTCCAGTGGTGGCACTAGGGACTTTATCCTGGCAACATTCCTCAGATGGTAAAAACTAGAGTGGACAATGGATGCCACCTGAAACTCAAGTGACAATCCACTGTCAAGAATAATGCCAAGATCACGCACCCTAGAGGAAGCCTTCAATGGTACAGTGCCAAGAAAAAGCCCTGTCTCTGCACCAGAGGCCAACCTATCACGTCCTCTGTTCGACTCCACCACCATTACCTCTGTCTTATCAGGGTTCAGTGGCAACCAGCTGGAGGCCATCCAATCACTGATCTCAGTGAGGCAGCTGTTAAGCACTTCCACTGCACAAGATGTTCCAGGGGCAAAGGAAAAATACAGCTGGGTATCATCAGCATAACAATGAAAACCCAGACTATACTTCCTAATGATCTCTCCCAGGGGCAGCATGCACACGGCGAACAACATTGGTGACAAGACTGAACCCTGGGGAACTACGCATGACAGAAGAGCAGGGGAGGAGGAGGAGAAGTTCCCCATCACAACCCTCTGCCTCCTATTAGATAAAAAAGACTCAAACCAGCAGATGACAGTGCTGGCAAGTGCACAGAAATCCCTTAGCCAGTCAAGTAACAATCGATGGTCCACCGTATCAAATGCTGAAGAAAGATTGAGGAGAACCTGAATTGTCCCCTCCCCTCAATCTTTAGCCCTAAGAAGGTCATTGTGCACCCAAAGAAGTGCAGGTTCACTCTATGCTTCGCACAAAACCCAGACTGGAGATGCTTGTATAAATCATGGGCCACAAGATGCTCCTTCAGCTGAATCGCCACCACCTTCTCCACAATCTTACCCAAAAATAGAAGATTGGAGATGGGATGGTAATTTGCCTTGATGTCAGGGCCCAAAGATGTTTTCTTCAGAAAGGGTTTCACCGGTACCTCCTTCAAGACATCAGGAAAGAACCCCTCTGACAAGGAACACCGGGTAATCAAGGCAAACACTGAGCCAACGGAGTCAACACATCCCATTAAGAAATGAATTGGCACCAGGTCCAGTTCACAAAAAGTGTGCCGAAACTTGGAAGCAATCTCAATGACCTCAGCCGCCTCCACCAGTCTAAACTCAATCCAACCTGGCGGAGTGCTCTCCGGACGCTCATAGCGGCCACTGTCGGCCAAACTCTGGCCCACTGGCGGAACCCCCGCTTGATGGCGGACACTCTGTCCGAGAAGAAGTGAGCAAACTCCTCACATAATGCATCTGAAAAGGCTGCCTTCGGCTGTAAACAGGAAGGATGGAAAAGCCTGTCCACAGTCCAAAAGAGCACAATTGGTTAGTTCCTCCCAGCAGCAATCTCCCTGGACAGGAACTCTGGCTTTTTTATGATTCATTGCCCCCTGGTATGCACCATAGTGCACACGCAGGGCCAGTTTATCCACCTCCAGACTGGACTTCCACCAGCAGTGCTCTAATCTCCGACCCAAGGTCTTCATCATCTTGAGCTCCTCATCAAACCAAGGGGACCTCAATTGAGAGGACCTGGGTCATACACGGACTGGTGCAAGGGAGTCAAGTGAGTCAGACAATGCCTTATTATAGGCATCAACTGCCGTGCCCACACTCCCAATGCATGCACTACCCACACTAGATAGATCAGCCACCACCAAGAAACCTTCCTGGGTCAACCCCCTTAAAGGACGGTAGCTGACCATCTCAGTAGGGGGAAGGCTCTCAGGGGGTGTGAAGAATTAAAACTTCATCGTGTGCAATGATCGGACCAAATGACCCGATCAATCCTGAGACTATTAATCTCAAGCCCCAGTGAGAACACTAGGTCCAATGTGTGACCACCCTGATGGGTCACAGAGGGAACTCCTTGCGGAAGGCCCAGAGAGTACATCATCTGGAGGATGTTATAACCAAGCTGAGATGATTCGTCATCGGCCCAAACATTGAAGTCCCCCAGCACTAGACATCTGGGGGCCTCCAATGTTTCACTGATGATGAAATTGGCCACCTCCTGCAGGAAGTCTCCTGCCACCCCAGAAGGGCAGTAGATAAAGAGAATCTGGCAACCTGCACCAAGACCACATGAATGGCCACACACTCAAATGAACGTGGTGTTCTCACTGGGTGTAGGGTGAAGCCAAGTTCAGATCTAAAACAGATGGCTACCCCCACCCCTGCATTCCACTCTGGGGCAGTGCACTACGGTATACCCAGATGGGATGGTGGCCTCTAAAACCGGGCCAGTATCATCACCAATCCAGGTCTCCGTAATGCAAGCCTGATCAGCCGAAGAAACCAAGTCCGCTATAATTGCGGTCTTGTTTCTGACCAATCTAGCATTGCAAAGCACTACCCTCAGGGGACTGGTGGACAGTGCAGCCCCTCTAGTTACCTGCCCACTCAGTCTGGTGGGAACCCTGGTGACAGGAACTAAACATGTCTGGCCTCTCCCTAGAACCCGTCTAATTCCAGGGTGCCTTCTACACCCCACTACCTCGATCCTGCCAACCTCGCAGTGCACGGGGCACCCCAGCCAGATCGAATCATCCGGTTCCTCCCTATTCCAACCTCCCTACAGTGCCTAATTGTAGTAGCAGACACTGGGAGACTAATAAAGGGCCATAGATCGAACAGCTGGGATGCCCCATACACTATTCTAGCTCGCCCCAGGCCCTCATACCTTCCCTGACACATCCCTCTTGATAATGTAATCCTGTCCCCAAAAGTAACCAACACACAAATACAACACAACACACACCACTCTCTATACAATTCTAAACCACACACTCTCCACGTACCATACACAATCACACCATCTTATATAAACAATAAACCCCAAAAAATAACCCAAATCCTAGAAACCCCAACTAAGCAACAACCCCTTAAAAGAACTAGATGAAAACAAATAAAACACATTTTAAAACAAACCCTCCCCAAAACTCAAAAAATAACACTCCTTATAGCAGCATGCAAGTGAACAGATTTAAAGAGAAAAGTCAGTTAAGTCTCTCAGTCTTGTGAACACGTAAAGCTCCCGCCTCTTCAGGGAATAAACCAGAAAACTTGGCCAAGTCCAATCTCTCACATTAAACTTGGTGAAGTCAGCAGAAATTAAATGCAATAAGGGCACTCTCATTGCCTGCTTTAAATTATAATGGATCTGGATAAAACATTTAACCTGTTAGAATTTAGGAAAATCTTAGATGTCCCAGCTCAAAAATATTCTTAGAGTCTTCTTTAATACAATTCTGTTTACGACCTGCACAGTTATAGCTCCTATCCAACGATAGCCATCTTCACGGCGCCAAGGGACCTCAATCAAGGTAAATACAGGAAAAAGGATCTTCCAGCACATCTCCTAGGAGGCAGTCACCTTAGTCAGTTAGACCCGCCACTACAACATCCAAACCAGGATCAGCCCACTGGTCGACCCCCCCCCCCCGGACTGCTTAGGAGACTCCACAGCTGATTCTGTCTGCCCTCCTGCAGACCCGATACAAAATCTCTCACATGGGCTCAGCCTCCCAGAAAACCACCTCCCTGACAGGCAAGAGAGAAACCTCCACCCGTAAAATCCCTCAAAGCCCCACAATTTCTCAAGTCCCGTACCACAGGGACTCGACACTCACAAAAAACGTTATCCAAATTCAGCAGATGACACTTAAGCCAGGGTCCTACCACAGATACTCCTTGAAGATATTCCAGGTTCAGGTTCCAATCCAGCAATTCCTAAGATGCTCCAACACACTCGAGATTTCCTCACACCTCACTCCTCACTCCACTCTTCCTTGACCAGCTGCACCAGCACAGTCCAAAACTGATCTGAATGCTCTGATAACAAGGAACAACAGGACAAGTAAGTATATGCACAAAGGAAATATATGTTTTCCGGTGCAATACACTGTTGCTGGAACTCCTGTAAATTACACAATTTGTGAGTTCCAATTTCCAACTGCTTAACTATCCCCAAAACGCTACCTAGCCTAACTAGCTCACTTATTTCCCTTGCTCACTGTCACTAGACTTAAAACTCATAAACTAAGAGAAAACAAAATTCACATATGACTAGCTATTGTTAAGTCCATAGTGGCAGTAGTGTCACAAGGTCTTGCAACATTTGGGAACATGACACTGGGCACCACTGAAGCTGTGAGCTGATTTTTGTTAGTTATTGAGGGTGTTCTTGATTTTTTTTTTTTGTTACAATGTTGCAACTTCTGTGGTCTGACCAAAATAAGGTAGTGGAACACTCATGAAATCAACATTCTGAGCTCCTAAGGAGAATCCTTAATGCTGTATTTAGGGATTTAAACTGAGTAAAGGAGATGTCTTCAGTCCAGAGGTGTGTTTAGGTGGTAAACCTTCATCTGAGATGAATTCATCGAAGAAACATTGGACATTCATAATGGCAAAGCATGTTCAAAAGCTGGTCCTACAAAAATGGAAAAATACTGAGATCACATACAGTATAATGAATTGTGTAGTTTTATGCCTAACTCTGTCCATTTAGAGAGAATATCAGCAAATTTACAGAACACAAACACCTTATTTCTTGAATAAGGGTCTCTGCATAACTTACTAGTAAAAGAAAAACTTTACTACAGCAATGACATATAATGTTCCCATAGTCCCTTATCCATTAACTGATTGTATATTGTCATAAGTCTTACTGTACTGTATGTCGTATATATTCGCTGCTGTAAACCTAGGCAAGTAATGTTATAGCCAGATTAAGCAACCAATAATACCCGACAGGGTGGGTGGTATTGGGCAATACCGCACTGCCCAGGGCCATAATAAGGCCTGACGCCACAGGCGAAGGGCCTTATAGCCCCTGGAAGGTTTTGTATTGCCCCTACTGCCCACCCTGGAGGGTATTATTGCGCTTAGAAAATGGGCTAAATGTAAAGTTTTTTTTAACATTTAAGAATTACAAAAAAAATTATAATAAAATTACTACAAATTACCTTAAAGTTGATTTGTTAGTAAAATAGTCCCTCTATTGATATACTTACCAATACTTACCAGCAGAGGGCACTTCAGCTTTTTTGTGGCTTTCTTACTGCTGTGTAGGATATGTCCCTCCTTGCCTCTTGAACCATCATCCCCCCCCCCGGCTGGCAGGAGCGTGATCAGGGAAACAGACTGAAGAAGTTAACAGTAATGCCATCAGTTTTGTTTTGTTAAAAAAAAAAAAACATGTAAATGTTTTCATGGAGCTGAAGTGGAGTTGGGGTGTGTCAGAGACAGAATTTACATAGTGCTGTATGCAAGTAGCGCTGAGCACACCACCTGCTAGCACTACTCATTTAAAATGAAAGAAAACTTTTTTGTTGCCATTTTTTGAGAACTCTGCATGTGGGGATCAAAGGATTGCAGTGGGGCTGTGGCAGGATTTGCCTGTGAGCGAGCGAGCAAACGGAGAGGGAGAGAGTCCCTCGCTAACTGACATGGGAGCAATTGCAGTGGTTCTTGTGGCACGGTGGCACCTGGAAGTTGAGGAGTCCCCCACCCAACACACACACACACTAACGTGGCTATATTTGGAGGTAGACCTTGAAATGTCCGAAGCTGGGGACTGAAGGCAGAGATTATAGCCCCCCCCAAAAAATCACGGTAGTAAGTGCGGTAAACACCAACAAAGAGGTGTCGATAGGGAGAAGGGCAGGGGTAAATGGAGAAAGTAACAAAGGCAAGAAGGACAGGGATGGGGCAAAAGGAGTAAGGCCATCAGGAAATGGAGGGTAATGAGTACCAATGCCCGTAGTCTGGGCAACAAGCTCCCTGAGCTGGTGGCCTTGATGGAAGAGGGATGCCTGGATATCGTAGCAGTCACAGAAACATTGTACACAGAGAACCATGACTGGGATGTTAACATACCAGGGTACATAACCTACAGGAGAGACAGGCAGGGGAGAAGAGGGGGGGAGGAGTAGCTCTCTATGTAAAGGAAGGGATAAAAGCAACCGAACAAAAGAGTAAACAGGGAGGAGAGGAGGCACTGTGGGTCACCTTGGAGACTGGAAAGGGCACCACAATCCGCACAGGGGTTGTGTACAGACCCCCATGTCAGGAGGAGGGAATGGACAAAGATATGATAGAAAGCATTCTTAGAATGGCAGAGAAAGGGGAGATACTGTTGATGGGAGATCTGAATATGCCAGATGTTAACTGGAGCACATTTGCTGCAGCCATATCCAAGAGCAGGGCCATTCTTGATGCCCTACAGGTGGCAGGCCTCAGACAGCTAGTTTCGAACCCACTCGAGGAGCAATCTTAGACCTCGTGACTCTCAAATGGGGGCAGTCAGAGGATCTCAGATCTAGAAGTGGTTGCCATCTGGGAACAAGTGACCATCAAACAGTGTGGTTCACGTTAAACTCAGCTACAGAGTCAAGCCACACAAAAGTGAGGGTACTGGACTTTAGGAGGACTGACTTTGGCAAGATGGGAGAGTGCCTCAGAAAAGCACTAGCAAACAGGCTAGAAGGAGGTGTGGAGCAACAATGGGGAATCATCAAAACTGCCATCACAGGTAACAAGCCTTTGTGTGAAGCAAATAAACAAATCAAAATGAAAAAAAAAGCCACTATGGTTCTCAAAAGAGGTGACTGTTACAGTCAGGAAGAAAAAGATAGCATTCCGGAAGTATAAGGAAACACAGAAGGAGCAGGACAGAGAGTTGTACCAGTTAAGGCAGAAGGAAGCAGGGAGGGAAGTCAGAATAGCAAAGGCCCAAACTGAGGAAAAGATAGCCAACTTGGTTAAGAAGGGGGATAAAACCTTTCAATAGGTACATCAGCGAGCGTAGAAAGACAAAGGGAGGGATAGTGAGGCTGAATAGAATGAACAGTGGGTGGGCAGAGGGGGTCAGTGAAAAAGCAGGGATACTGAATGAATATTTCTGCTCAGCATTCACAAAAGAGGAGGGGGAAGTGCCTAATCCAGTTAACAGAAGCACTCTTGATAGTGGGGTCAATCCCAGTCCTTTCACAGAAGAAAGGGTTCTGCAAAAACTCCTAAAACTGAAGGTGGACAAAGCAATGGGGCCTGATGGAATTCACCCCAGAATTCTAAAAGAATTAAGGGGAACTAGTGAAACCACTGGCTACTCTTTTAATAAATCGTGGAGGATGGTGTGGTACTCGAGGACTGGAGGAAGGCGGATGTGATTCCCCTTCTCAAAAGTGGGACCAAGACAGAGGCAGGAAACTACAGACCTGTCAGTCTTACCTCTGTGGTATGGAAAGTGATGGAGTCACTTCTGAAGGAAAGAATAGTTGAGTACCTAGAGGCTAGTGGGGCACAGGACCCAAGGCAGCATGTGTTCACAGCGGGAAGGTCATGTCAGATGAATCTAATAGATTTCTTTGACTGGGTGACCAAAGTAGTAGACCAGGGAGAGGCTGTGGACATGGCCTACCTAGACTTTAGCAAGGCATTTGTCACAGTCCCATACAAAAGATTAATAGTCAAATTAGCCAGCCTGGGAGTTGGTCCCAGGGTGGTAGCCTGGGTAAAACATTGGCTGGACAACAGGACACAGAAGGTAATTGTAAATGGAGTCCACTCTGAAGAAAGAGGGGTTACTAGTGGGTTACTGCAGGGTTCAGTATTGGGTCCAGTCCTTTATAATGTCTTCATAAGTGACATTGCAGAGGGACTGGAAGGAAAAGTATGCCTCTTTGCAGATGACACAAAGATCTGCAACAGGGTTGATTCACAAGGAGGCATGGAAAGGATGAGAAGGGACTTGGCAAGGTTGGAGGAATGGTCAGAAGTATGGCAGCTAGGATTCAATGCAAAGAAGTGCAAAATAATGCACCTGGGAAACAAGAACCCAGGGGAAGAACACACAATGGGGGAGGTAGTAACAACAACAAAAAAGGAAAGGGTCCTGGGGGTAATCATATCAGATGACCTTAAGGTTAGCAAGCAATGTGAGAAAGCAGTAGGGAGGGCTGGGGGTATACTGGGGTGCATAGGGAGAGGCATCAGCAGCAGAAAACAGGAAGTTGTTATCCCTCTGTACAGACAGTTGGTGAGACCCCATCTGGAGTACTGCGTCCAGTTCTGGAGACCCCATCTCCGAAGGACATAGACAGGATAGAGGTAGTCCAGAGGAGGGCAACTAAAATGGTGCAGGGTCTGCAAGATAAGCCGTGTGAGGAGAGACTAAAGGAGCTTAATATGTATATCCTTGAGGAAAGAAGGGAGAGGGGGGACATGATAGAAACTTTTAAGTACCTCAGTTGAATCAACAAAGTCCAAGAGGGTAGCATCTTTCAGAAAAAGAGACGTGCAAGAACAAGGGGACACAATTTAAAGATGGGGGGCGGTTCAGGGGCAATGTGAGGAAGTATTATTTCACAGAGAGGGTAGTGGATGCATGGAACAGCCTTCCTGAGGAGGTTGTGGGGTCTAAAACTGTGGGAGAATTCAAGAATGCATGGGACAGACATAAGGCAATTCTTGTGGGGGGTAGGAAGAAATAGGCTGTTGGTTAACTAGAATCTGCGGCCTATCCTGTAGGTAGGGAAATGGGCAGACTAGATGGGCCAAGCGGTCCTTATCTGCCATCAAAGTCTGTGTTTCTATGTGTCAGCAGAGAGTGTGAGGACACTGGGAGAGACTGCCTTGACATTGATTGTACTGATGGCAGGGAGTCTGTGGAGAGCCAGAGGCACTGGCAGTAATACATTGAAAGCCGATCTGACAGCTTTAACAGTACGATCTTTTTTTTTTATTAAATGCGGACATTTAGGATGTTCACCACACGGGATTTTAGTGCAGTACTGTATGGGGCTACAGTGAAGCCAATCTCAAGCATGGTGTTCAGTTCACTCTCGAAGGTTGTCTCAGAATTTGACTGCATTATCTGTGTGATATCTAGACACTGTAGCTGTAACTGAGCCCCTGGTTGGTTTGTGCTGTGTATGTGTGTGTGGTGGGGATGAATTAGACTTCAGTCTCCCTTAGCGAGCAATAACAAAAATATGGCGGTTAGTTATAGTTAGCACTCCCGAGATTTGTGACATAAGTGAGAAACAGCTAACTGACTTGGCGAAAGCGCTATCTCATACACAGCAGTCCTACCAGATATAGCGCTGTCTCACTAGTCAATTTGTGGTTTTGGAGCCGATCGGACCGACTGATAAGAAAAAAACTGGCAATTCCTTGCAGCAGTAGGCTAAATGGGCAGGCAGACAGGTGGAGAATGGGGGTTGAGTGTAGGCTCTCGCTTGCTGAGGGAAAAAAATGGCGTCAGTTTGAAATTGAGTACCCAGCACTTCAGCCAATGAGGAAGCAGGGTGCTGGACACACAGATACTTTGCTGGCTATCAGGCAGGCTTAGGCTGGGGCTTTCTATTTGGTGGGCATCTATTGTCTGATAGTTGACCACCTAAATAAGTGTCTCAGCCAATCAGAAGGGAGAATGGTATTTGCTCATTTTCTAATTGGTTATATTGAACCCTGGTCTTGTCTGTGTAATGTATGCCTTTTTTTATGTATACTTTTTATTAAATTTCAGTGAAAAGGTTTTGATAAAAAAAAAGGTATAGCTGTACTAGTGAGTCCCTGGTAGGGGTGCACATTATCTATACTGTAAGCAAATGTTTGAGCTAAAAGAAAAAGAAATTACAGTAAGTCTGATAGACTTTCTCTATGGGGTAGACAGGATTTGGGACCAAGGAGTTTCCACTCCCCCTAAGAAAATCCTATAATTTAGTACTGTTGTACAAAAACATACTGAAAGCAAGATGGGATGGGGTTTCTGGGTAGTCGGGAAACATCGCTAGCTACACCCCTCCCAAGGGTGAAGTGCAAAGATAGGAGTGTGAGACACAAAATGAAAGCTAGGTATAAGAAGGTTAAATGCTGTCTGCTTGTTCTGATGGTTGTTAAAGATCTCAGGGCACTTCTCAGGAAGAGTATGGGTGTTTTTATTGATAAGTGAAAGATGTACAAGAGCCAAAACGAAATCGTATCACAATGGAAACAGACAATTAACCCCCCTCAGAATCCAAGATTCATAACATTATATGCAACAAAGAATCCTCCTAAAATGGAGGAAAAAGGAAAAAAACACAAGGATAACCTCTCCTCAGACACCCCACTGGAACCTAAAATTATAAAAAGAAAGAAAACCCCAAAACCCTCTTCCCTGTCTTTCTACAATTCACGACCATGTCACCCCTTTCCATAATGCAGAAAATTTCTCTCATGGTAACAGCTTATACTCAGATCCATAAAGGTGGCACATTTCCAAATTGTGTTCCACAACAAAATATCCAACGAGACCACATTTTGCTTGAAATGAAAAGAAAAACTGGCCTGCAAAATGCACCTTTTTAGGCAAGCATCATAAAACAGAGTACTATAATTCCAGGTGCTTCAAGTCAGTAAAAACTGCCAGTATACCAAGTTCTCTAAAGTGATAGTGGCAAAAATGGGTGCCCGCCATGATCTACTCAAGGCAACCCAAAAGTCAGAAATATATGGACACATAAAAAAAAAATGAGGCATCATTTTCTCCACCTGATCACATGTCCCAAAGACAAAAGATTACCAAGGTGCTTTTATGTTTATATAGAAACAGTACAGGCAGCTCAAGAGTCAATGGGCTGGATATTCAAACTGCGCCCTAAAAGTGCTTAATAGCAGGAACAACACCATCCGGCCCCTAGCCCATGCGCAATAAGCGCGATATACAAAAAAGGAGCAAGCCAAATTGCGCCAACAGCTAACGTCTGAATATTGCACAACCTGCGCCATAGCGCAACTAGGAAAGGGAAGCTGAGCAGAAAAGATGCGCTATGGCGCAACAAGGGATGTCCAGCTGAGCAGCCCAGAGGTGCCATAGCACAAACTGGGAGCCCCCCATCAGCAGAGCAATGTAACAGCACACCCAGGGAGGTAGGGGCCCACCACCCATGCCACAGATGGGCACATGAACACACAGCAGAATAGACAATGCCCCCACACCCCAAGCACAGCACAACTGGAGGAGGGCTGGAAAATCCACCGGCCCATGGGGACAAGCAAACAATGCACAGCTGGGCCATTGTGCCCCAGCACACCCACCGGCAAGCTGAGACTGCCACACAAGGAGGGCGGGCCACCCAGTGCCACACCAGCCCCCTCCAGTGCACAGCACACCCTGCACCATGACCCCCAGACACCCCCCATGAGCAGTGACCACCACTGCAGGAAACCCCATGCATACCACCACCCCCACTGTCACACTGCAACCTTGTGTACCACAGAACCATATAAGCCAGCCCCACCATGAGCACCCAGCAGTGGGTGGCAGCACACGGCAATGCAACAATGGCAGACACAGTGCCAACACGCACAATCCCCCTCAGGCACAGCTGAGAGACCGACCATGCGTCGGCACAAGAGGTACCCCACACGGGAAAGGGCATGCCCCTGACACCACCACCATTGATACAGCACCCTGCACAGTAGACAAGTGACACATCCCGACCCACCACTAGCCACAACAGCCAGCACAGACACCCACAGTGGTGCGTGGAAGCATGCATCACACCGGATGTAACACAGTGCAGGGGCAAACACACACCCATAGCCAAGGGGACAATAACACAGGGATGCAGTAGTGTGGCAACCAAGCCCCCAGTGTGGGCCCATGAAAACTGAGCACACACAGCCTGCAGTCCTCCATGGCACAGGAGTGACACCCACCCTGTGCAGGCACTGTGGACCCGTACACCACCATCATATGCCTGGAGCACAAGTCACAGACAGTGGTGCACAGCCCCTGCAACACACAAAAGCCACAGCATGGAGGTGGGACAACAACTGCGTAGGCCACAGTGTCACCCGAGGCAAACATGCACCACACCAGTGACAGGAGGCAACCCAGCATTTTGACGGTTACAGTGGATGACCTGCATGAACAGTCACCACTGACATGGCAGCAGACCTTGCAGACCACAGACATGCAAGGGTGTCAGTTGCACAGGCCAAGGACGGGTTGACAGGGGCACAATGGACACAGAGAATGCACCATGGACCACTGCACACAGTCATCCAATGCACAGGGAACAACACACACCACAGACACCGACTGATAGCTACTCCCACACCATAGACACTTCCCCACGCACATACACACATACCCATGACTGCACCACCCCAGATGCCATGCACACCACTGCAGCTGAGCACCTATAGCCAGCTGCAAATCAAAGACCACCACAGTATTCATATCAAAATATTTATATTGCAACATATAAAACAAAACTATACACAGAACTATATACATATGGGGGGGGAGGGAAAGAAACAAGGTGGGGGTGGGTAAGGGGAAGGGGTGAACATATGGGAGAGAGAAGACGGGGTGTGAGGGTGGGTCAAAGGGGGAAAGGTGTTAGTCGGCACATGGGGACATCAATGGCCGGCCTGGTCCTCCTCCTCTTGGCGCTGTTGTCTGGCCCTCCTCCTTTTCCTGACCCCATGTTGATGTATGTCCCTCAAGATCTGCAGGGACTCCCTCACCACCACAGCAGCTCTTGAATAGTCTGCTGTATCTGCAGGTGCTGCCGGTCACCTAGGATGAGGGATCAGAGTCAATAAGTGAGACTGTCCATCCCCCTGCAGTCCACCCATTATGCATGGCATACAGCCATGTGCCACGCCCCTGTGATGGTGTGCGCCCAACCACAGTGACCGTGTCCACAAGACCTGCCTATCCAGGCAGCAACAGCCATGTGGACCACTGCAAACACCCACCACCCATGTCCTGCACAGCACCACCAAGGCTGTACAGTAACGTGGCTATGCGGTGTGCAGGCAGTGCCACAGCCATGTGCCCAGTGCACGCATGGACCACCACTGACGCGCTCCCAGACATGCAGTGCCACTGGACAGTGCTGACTGTCACAAGTCGTGTGCATGGCAGTGGTGTCCATGGATGGTGGCCATGCCCTGCTTCCCACCCTGTTACACAGCATGCAATAGTTATCATGGTGTCATGGCACTCACCCTCATCGGGCCAGTGATGTTGGCGGTGCTGGTCCCCGACTCTCCTGGGCACTGCATCCTCCTCCCTCCGCTGCTGCTCCCCCAGCCACCGCCGCTCATCCATGCCTGTGGGGGAAACAAGGAGAGAAAAACATCAGTACAATCCCAAAGCAAAGTCCCCTTGCCCCAATATTTGTGCCCACCCACCCAGCCAGATCCACCCACCCCATACCCTGTAAACACTGCCACAGCCAACCCTAGACTATCCCTCCCCTATGTGCTGGACACATATGACAGTGTTACCCATATGGACAATACAAGTGTGTAGATGTATCACCCACCTGGACGAGGCACCATACCCCTCCTGGCATGCGACCGCAGACGGGCAAGTAGCTCTGGCTCCCTCCTCCTGAGGTCCCCATAATGGTGCCGGCACTGCTCTGCAGTCCTCCTCCTTCCAGTGGCATCAACAAGGTCAGTGGCCACCTCCTGCCAGACCTGGGCCCTGGCCCTGTCCAGTGGCTCCTCCCCAAACAGAGCCCCATGGTGTGGCTCCACAAGGGCCACAAGGTTGGCCAACTCAATGGCAGTCCACTGTGGGGCTCTCCTGTGTGCCATCCCAAACAGTGTAGTAGGAAATAGGGTGCACTGCAGGGCAGTACCCCACGTGGACATGCTGCACGGTACAGCGCCACCATTCCCTATCGCGCTGTTACCGAACAGTGCGATAGAGGTGCAGCCATGCCAGACGCATGACGCCAAGGGGGCAAAGGTCAGGCACAGGGTCAAGGATCTCTGGCACAAGGCCACGCACAGTGCCACTGGATGACTATGTGTCTAGCGCGATTGGTTGCCTGTGTGCCAGCGCCACAGTGGACTATCGCGCAGTTGTGCCATTGTGCCTATGAAGGTCCATTGCCACAGCGCCATGTAGTGACCCTTGCTATAGCGCCACTGGCACAATGGTGGCCATGCCCTGCATTCCCTACCATGCACAGCATGTCATCAGCATGGCAGACGCCTGTGTAAGCTACCTGGACATGTGCAGTGAGGTGTGCAACGCATGCCACAGAACTGTGCCATTGGCTCAGCACGTTCAACACAATTGCACAAATAACAACGGCGTGATATTCAGCCGTCATATGCTAATCATCCGATTAGCCATTCAATGGTGCAGCAGCATGAGTTGCATCTAATTAAAGTTGCTCCCCACCTAATTTGCATGGATTGCGCTATATAGGTGCAACAATGTTCTGCAGTGGCCATATTCGGTTACTGCTGTTTATTGGTGAGTTGCATGCTGTGTGGGGGTCTGGACTGTGGTATCAGGGACATGCTTTGTACTGCACAGTCACAAGTAACCACTGTCATCCATACAGGCTGCATAATGACCGAGCGAGGTATGGGTGAGGAGGACTACGATGGTGGGCGGAAGAGAAGGCCCAATTTCACAAAGGCCGAGACAGAGGCACTCTTCAAGGCCTACCTTGATCAGGAGCCACTGCTCAGTGGATGGTGGGGCACCCCTCAGGCCTGTGCTGCTGCATGGGAGGAGGTGGCACGTGCCATCAACCTGCACGGCAGCCACCAGCGCTCCTTACAGGAGTGTAAGAAGAAGATGGGTACTGACAGGAGGAGGGTGAAGGAGAAGGTGGCTGCCATCAGGGCGGCACGTCCTGCAACAGGCGGGGGCCAGCCGGAGGTGGTGCAGCTCACACTGGCAGAGGACAGGCTTGCTGCAAGCATGCACTGCAGTGCCATACAGGGAGTTCCAGGAGGTGGCTTCCAGACGGGTGGTGGCCCATCACTGCATGGTAAGTCATGGCCTGTCTATGGGGGCAGGGTAGGTCCACGCAGTAACGTGACTTTTCTGTCTGTTACAGATCCTCGCATCTGCAGGAGTCAGTGGTGGAGGCCTGTCCACTGCAGACAGTCATCTGGAGTTGGAGGAGGACCATCCACCTCCACAGGTATCGTCGAGCATTGCAACAGTGTGAGCCGCCTGGCTGTCCACACTGATGTCATTGAGACAGGTGGGGAAACCCTTCCTGTGTTCAGGCGTTCTGGCATCCAAGGATGCCAGCACGCTGTGGCTGTGGCTGGGGTGGAGACCTGCACCAATGATGAAGACACGACCGTCATAGTGGCAGTGACACGTGTGTGCCACGGAATGGACACACAGCAGGTCAGCTCATGCCCATGGACCTGGCTGGTGCCGACGTGTGTGGGCCAGCGTGTCAACACAGTCCCAGGCTGTGCCTGTCAGCACCAGTGGGGCAGCACCGGCGGCTGGTCAGGACAGTGGGACTGTTGAGGCCACAGCGGCAGAACAACTGATTCCTTGGGCACAGCAGGTGGAGGGGCAGCAGCAGCAGTCGCCCACCGGGACTGGGGGTTCAGGGTTCAGTGGTGGCAACCATGCACCCCCTGTGGACTTGCCCATACCTGGTCCTGGTGAGCAGCGCCCACCCTCAAGGGGTGCTGAACATCAGGCCCTTGCATACCCTGAGGGATGGGATGCCGAGGTGGCAGACGACCTCTTTGACGAGCACACCCGCCTACTGCAGGCATCGGTCCAGCAGCAGATGTGGCTTGCAATGTCCATGGAGGCACTGTGTGTGGCTCTGGAGTGGACCGAGGAGCGATGCAGCAGGGACACCTATAGGATCCTGTCACGGATTGACCATTTGTGGGAGGATGTGACCGCTGCCATTGACAGCCATGCACAGGCGTCATTGCTGTCATGGCCACAATGGGCACACAGTCAGGTGCCCATGCGTCGCTCACACCGCGCAGTTCGCTATCCACTTCCCATTCCCAGCGTCATGCGACACCCACCCTGTCGATGCCGTGTTCAGCTGTGGGCATCCCGAGCACTCCTGGTGCAGGAATGTTCAGTGTGCTGCAGACCCCTGTGCAGGCACGGTCGCGTTCACGCAGTGGAACCCCTGGTGGACCATCGGTGCCACCCCATGAGGCCTGTGGTCAGCCTGCCAGTGCTGCTAGGTCTCGGTGGGGCCGGCCATGCATCCGAGGTGGACATGGCACTGTGCCGCAAGACTGACCTGTCTCCCAGCGTGGGCACTGTCTGGTGCTGCCCTGTGTGCATTGTGTTTTGGTGGGCGGTGCGGGTGGAGATGCCAGCCCTGCTGCGCGAACACGGTTCACCTGCACACCCTCCTGCTGCTGTCCACAGAATGCGTGTGCATGATGATGCCTGCATTGTGCTTGTACGCAAAGTGCGATGGTGCCCAGCATCTGACACGCGCATGGACAGTCAGTGGACGTGGTGGCCTGTGGACATGTGTTGCTAGTGTTTGTGTTCCGGTTCAGCTTTGCACCTGACCCCTGTGCATGTTTTGTGCCTATTGTGTGTGCGTGTGTGTCCGTCCATGTGGCGTGTTACTGTTCACCCTCCCTGGTTGTGTGTGTGTGCTTCTGTGCCCTGCCACATCCCTTGCCAGCATGCACCCTGGTGTGTTTCCATGCGTGTCGTGGGTTTTTCCTAGTCACTGGTGGTTGCACATGGCACCATGACTTACCTGTGTTGGCTGAAGTGCTCCTCTGTGATGGTGTCCCGGTGCAGCTGTGCCAGCCGGATCAGTCGGGGGTCCCGTCGGCCAAGGGGGGGCTGCCCATCCCCATCATCACCGGCATCACCGTTGTCCCCATCACTGTCCCCCTCTTCGACCTGTATGGCTATCCCACAGTCATTGGCCATGTTGTGCAGGATGCAACAGGCCAGGAATATCCCACAGGTCTTTGAGGGGCTATACTGTAGGGCACCGCCAGAGGTGTCCAGGCAACGGAAACGCGTCTTCAGCATCCAGAACACCCACTCAATGACATTGCGTGTGGTGGCATGTGCCTCATTGTAGCGTTGCTGTGATGGGGTCATGGGCCGCTGGTAGGGTGTGAGCACCCAGGGACGGAGTGGGTATCCACTGTCGCCTGTGTGAAGATCGTGGAGGTTAGTATCGTGTTCAGCTTCAGACTGCCCCAAGCCCTGTGGGCCACACCCATGTCACCTCTGGCCATACCCCCCCATGCCCACGATATGTCAATTCTATTTACATACTCACCCACTAGATGACCTGTGGGCATGTCCCTACTCTCGAATCGGTGGCACAGTGCCGACTGGTGCCAGGTGTGAGAATCATGTGCTCCCCCAGGTTGCGTGGCACAGACATTGATGATGCGCCCACTGGCATCGCACACCACCTGGCAGTTGACACTGGAATATCCCTTGTGGTTTATGTAGGCAGCACCCTCGGGGCCAGGTGGTGTGCATATGGCCACATGGGTGCAGTCTATCACCCCTAGCATGCCAGGCATACGTGATACCCTGTGGAACTCCTGTACGTTTGCTGTGCGCTCTGCTGCAGTGCTGGGGAAATGGATGTACTCCGCAGCATGTGGCAGCAGTGCACTGAGGAACTGGGTGAGGATGCGTGACTTGGCTGACTGTGTTATGCCTGTGGTGTCCCCTGTTGGTCTCTGGAAGGTACCCGTGGCAAGCAGGCACATGCAGGCTGTTACCTTTGTCTCCACTGACAGAGCATGACTCTGTCATGTGGGTGCCTGCATCACATCACTGCACAGCTCACAGAGCCACCTCAGTATTGCCCTGTTCAGGCGGTACCGGCCTGCAATCTCGATATCTGTATACAGCTCAAAGCTAGTGTGGGCTCGGTACTGCCTGTTGGGGGCATATCACCGACGGACCCTTCCACGGCCATGTCCCCCTGCCGCATACCTTCTCACCCCCCTCATTACGGCATCCATATGGAAGGTGGCACTGGCCATGTCCCTGGCTTGTGTTCCCCCCCCAGCAGCTGTTGCTTTGTTCCCCCCGCTGTCCTGACTTCTACCTCCCCTGCACCAGGTACACCTACTGGCCTCTGTTTTGTGTGGCACCACACACCTTCCCCTGTCCCTCTTCTGTGGTGTGGTTTCCCTGGCATGCCCTCTTTCATGCTGCTTTCCTGTGCCTGTCTCTCCCCCTGCCTCATGTGGCTTCCCTGTAGTGTTTAGTGTTCTTGCGCCTCTTCCTTGCTCCTTTTTATTTTGGCTCATTTCCGCTATAGCGCAACTTCCGCCTGCTCCACTGTTGCGCATTGTGCAAGTCTTTGAACATCGCACTGCGCCCTTTATGCATGTTGCCTCCCCCTTCAGTTGCGCATGCCTTCATTATCATTGCGCTGTTGCTCAGCATGTTTTCAGTGGCGCAACTGCCTCCTGCTGAATATCGCAGAATGGCGCATTTTCTGACTTGCGCTGGCGCAACCCTGTTGCGCATGGTGCAACCCTTTTGAATATCCAGCCCAATGTGTGCAGCAGCAACCATAGTGTACAGTCCTCCAGACAGAGATACTTTGTATTCAAACACCACGGCTGATCTGAATTGGCAATACACTGCTTTTATTGAAACGTGTATCACATGTACAGGGTTCAGCCTTAGCTTTTTTTTTGCACTAGCCAGCCGGACAAGTTGATTAAAAATTGCACTAGCCGGCAGATGGTTGCACTAGCCCACAATAATAATGGTCAGTTATACAGGAAAAATGCAAGCCAAGAAATACTCTGATTATTGCATATTTATCCTGCTCCCACAAAGCTTCCTGCCCCAGCAAAAAAAAAAAAAAAAAGACTGCAGTCCAGTCACACGCAGTGTGTACCCCCATTGTTTTTTCACCATGTGCCCCTTGCTTCCTCTTTCTTCAACCCCTCCCGCTAAACCAGAGAATACCATAATAGCAAATGTTCAATCAGACAGTTCTAGCTCTGCACACACAATGGCCAACATCATCATGCACGTCACCACAGTCCCACCTTGACCTGTAGGGCAATGTACAGAATCAGGCACAGAAAGACACTCTCATCCCCCTCCCTGTGATTAACCAGGCCTACACTTCTGGAAGTTTTCTTATACTGCGAAGTGAGCCAGGGAAAGTTCTAGGATTTCTTCGGAGAGAATTAAACAAACATAGGGGGCTTGGGATGTAAGAAACTTTGACATATCTGTTTATATACAACAGGGTTTTGTACAACAAGGTCACATGGTTTGCTACCCAAAATCACTCATGAAGCCACCCCTGCGATTCCCTTGCCTAGCTGCAATGGCCTTCCTTTGCTTCGTGACTTCAGTACCCCCTGTACTGCCTCACATTCAAAATACTGAGTCCAGCAGCTCCCCCCAGCCTAAAAGGCACTATCTTCCTTAAGCACAATTCTAGGACGCTGAGAACATCGGGTCGGTGTATACTAGTAACCCCCAGAGTCAGGACAATTGCCATTGGCAGATCCTCCTCCTTCATGGCCCCCTACCTGTGGAATAATCTTTCACCATCAGTACATGAATACCCCTTCCTATCACATTTTCGCACTAGGCTCAAAGCTCACATGTTAGAGACCAGTACTTGCCACTGTCAAGGTATAGGGTAGTCTTCCCCCTGATCCAACAAATACTACCACTCTCCCCTTTCACCCAAATAGTCTATCAGGCTTGCCTTGTCTCATAAAATCACTGCTCGTATGTCGAATATATTCTCTGACTTGATTACGTAATGTGAATTACTGCTTTTACTGTGTTACTGCCTTCACTGTAACCTGGTTAGGATTGTACTATCTCTGTTACATGTTGTACCCAACAATCTTCACCTAATAATCTGTCTCTGTTCTGTATCCCGGGTCGCCCCTTAAAAAGGACCTTACTGCCTTCACTGTAACCTGATTAGGTTTGTACCATCTCTGTAACATGTACCCAACAATCTGTACCTAATAATCTGTCTCTGTTCTGTATCCCGGGTCGCCCCTGAAAAAGGAGCCTGCGGGTCTCAGTGGGCTCACTCGGTAATTAAAATTTAATAAATAAATAATAAATATATACCAGGCAGAACAATATTGATTTAACATGCTCTGCTCTAACAAAAACAGATGTTTCATAACAATGTCCTTTCATCAGTCAAAGGGGAGCAGTATACAAGCATGATGCTGTACTGCCTCTCTTTCTATACTGGATGATCTGTGCACACCAGGAATATCTATTTCAACCTTCCAAATTATGTATTTTACTAAGGTTTTGCTTTGTATCATACATGCTCCTAAGCATGGTTTTTAGGATGAAATGACATGCTGGGTGGTACTGCATTGATGACATTGACTGGTGTGATCCATTAGGAGGAGCTGTGAACCCCTACACCAGTCAATAATGGCAGCTATGGGTCTGTGGATGGCCACTCTGGAGCCTAGTCTGCAGTGGTGTCTAGAGAAAGTACACAGTGGACACACCACCTGGCTGGGCAGACAGTGTATACATGATAGCATTCTATCACTGCAGTGTTGGATACAGGCACTCAAAAGGTTGGGAAATGAGGCACACTGGTCTTAATATTGTAGGACAAATCAAAGACAAGTTCAGCAAACTGGAAGCTAGTGACTTAACCACTCTGCCCTTGATCACAGCATTCACACTAGTTGACTGTCCTAACAATTGAGTGATAATAACTCACACTGAGTCTTTTGTTGGATCCCAGTCTTTAAACTGCCAGATAATTGGAGCTCTTAATGAGCTGCTAGTCACACCAGGCCACCTGGAGCACTGAGGGAGATTAACAAAAGGACTACAGCCTGCTAAAGTAGGGACTTTTTCAACTTCATTAACAGTAATGAAAAATCTGCACTAGCCAAGATGGACAAGTAGAGGGTTAGCTGCACTATCCCTGGCCAATTTGCACTAGGTTCAGGGCTAGTAAAATAATGTTACGGTTGAATCCTGCACATGTAGCAGCAGTCGGCTCCAACAAAATAGCTGAGGCAGGGGACAATCTTCTGTGTTATGTGAGTTTGAGACATCTCTGTCTGGACTGTGCTATTATGCTTGTTATTACCTGTGTAAGCCCCTCACCCCTGCCTTTTTGCAAATGGTGGTATGCTGTTGAAGCTGACAGCAGTACCAGGTGGGGGACTGGGTTCGGAGAGGACTAGGTTACTCAGCACAAGGGCTAGGTTTGGCTACTCTGCACAGGGGCACCCAAGTAAATCCGAAAACAGGAAGCCATAACTGTAATGTCCAACACCAGGAATGGGATTCTAAAGTGTGGCTTTTATTCACATCCAAACTGAACAAACAAAGCACAGACAGACTCCCACGGGGCTACATTCCTGGTAATGCAGATAAGAGTAACAGAACACTTCCTCAACACTTCAGCCCTCAGGCTCTGGACCTACCAGACACACAGCCCAGACTTGCACGCTGCTTTGGGTACACAGCCCGACTTGTACACTATTTGGGTTTTTCCTGGCCCGGCTCCCCTGCCGGCCACTTGAACCCTGTCCATATGGCATGGACACATTTTCCAGTGGCTCCCTAAACCACATTACAGCCTTCAACTCCATAAGGGAAATTTACTTCCAATCCCACGTCTGGGTACGTCCCTCAGCACTAGCTAAGTGCCTGAGGCAAAGTAAAAGGGCCACAGAGCAAATCCGTAGAGGTGAACCTGGTTACTAAAGATGGGGGGTTTCCCACCTCTAGCTTCCACAATCCATACCCGGCCATTTCTCTGGACATTAAACAACTCTTTTTGAAAAGCTTGGCAATGTAGATTAAAGGGTAAATGCATAGCACATTTCCTCTACATGTCTTGACTTTCCCCTTGTGCTGGACTTGAACATGCTTTTACTTTGGCTTAGCCTATTCCTCTAGGCCTCCCACTGATTAAGCAGTCCAATCCCCCACTTTACAACAGTTCAGGTGTAACATAGGTCCCATGTAAGAGCAGAACTCACCCTTTGGTTGCAGGTGCCCCACAGGTGATTCTTGACAGCTTCTGGTGCCACAGCACAACTCAGAAAAAATAAGGCAGCTTCTTCCCTAGCCGGAACCAGGAGGTTGCCCCTGGAATAACAAGCAAACCTTGCACAGAGACCAGTAACAACGGTCTCCACCACTTCACGAACAGCTTACTGTGTTCCTCTTTTGGCAGAAACACACACCTTTCCCTAAAAGTAGCTCTATATCAGAGCTTTAGGCTCCAAGAGCCTGTGCACAGACTGCTGTGCTCCTCACTTCAAGACTGCTCACACACAACTGCTGCTGCTCACTGTTCAAAAAACTCCCAACATTCTAACCTAACTCCCATCTGCAGATTCCAATGTGGCTCATGCAGCTGCGATAGTTCTATGGTGATGTCATCCCTCAGTCTCAGCTGAGACTGAGAACAGAGTGAGACAGTGTGAAATCCATTTAACTGGAGTTTCACAAGCTGCCTTCCCTGCCTACCACTAGGTCTTACTGGGATTCTAGTAACCCCGGGTAACAGGGGTTACACTAGCCTCAGAGAAAATGACTGTCCACAGTCATTATTTCATCCGGCTTAGCCATCCCACCCTATGTGCTACCTGCGGAGGGGAGTGATCAGGCCCCCTCCTACCATGTGCTAGCGCAAGCAGGCAACACTAAGGTCCTAGAGGCCTTTGGCTGACATATCAGCCTCTACTCTACCCACTAACTATGGGTTCCTAGTGGCTCTGGTAGAGCTGTCCAGAGCATAGCCCTAATAGCTCAGCACTGCAGTCCCTATGGCCATTCAGGACCACAGCCTGTCTATTCCCCCTAGCCCTCTAGAGAAAATCTGTCTGCCTCTAACTTAACACCCCAAATAAAAACAAACCGGGGACCTCCCCGACCTTGGGCACCATGCAACCACACACCAGGAAACTAATACCATCTATTACTTTACTCCCTCATACCCCCACAACCACACCTGTGGAAGGAAAGGGTTACTACAGTAACAACAACAACAACAGTACTTTAAACTCTACACACTAAAGTACTGACGAGGAACTCTGATGAGCCCCTCCTCCTCTTCTTGTCTTCTCTTCTATCTTCTTCAGGAACACCTGCAAGAAAAGAAAGACAACACACACCCTAATCTGCATACACAGTCTATCTAAACCCCATCGACAAAACACTGGAGAATCCCAAAAAGATTTTTTTTTTTAGAAAAGGTAGAAAAACAGTATATACACTAGAAAACAGAAGAAAAACAATGAAATTATTTACAATACACATTTGGGGGATGGAGTGCCCTAAAAGTCCCATCTAGTGACCACAGAGCCCGAAGGCTAGTCCATTAAAGAGTCTTTCCTGGGCCGGAGCCCGCTGAAGCACAGTTCTAGCAGGCCAAAGACTCGAAGGGGAGAGTCTTTGAGGACAGTTCACACATTCTGGAGTCTACTAGTGTAGGGTGTGTACTGCAATGTCATAAGGATAGAAAAGTTTGGACTTACCAGCCCCTTGTAGAAGGAATAACACACACCAACCTGCTCCTCTGCCGAAGACTCTCCCTGGCAGCATTCTTCCGATACAGCTGGGTGGACATCTTCCAGGAACTACAGGAGGGCACATCTGGAAACTGCTGGGCTGATGTCATCTCTGGAGATGGAACCTTGGAACAGGAACAAAAAAGGAAAACAGCTGGTCTGACATCATCCGATTACCAGGCGATGGATCAAGATACAGCTGGGCTGGTGTCCTCTCTGGATCTGAAGTCATCTGGTGGGCCAGTCAATGGATTCTGGAAAGTCAGTACACTGTACAACTGATGAATGTGGGGCACTTGAGTCCTGGTTGTTCATACTGGTGGAACAGCAAAGGCACTGCAATGGCTGGTGTGGCAGTATTGACTACCACTGCTCTGCTTTCCATCTGGTAGGCACGGGCACATTTGCAGGGAAGTCCTTGCATTGAGGCCAATAGTACAGGGGGGTCAGGAGCTTGAATTATTACCCCGTCTGGGGTAACAGAGGTCTCCACCACTTCATGAACAGCTTACTGTGTTTCTCTTTTGGCGGAAACACACACCTTTCCCTAAAAGTAGCTCTATATCAGAGCTTTAGGCTCCAAGAGCCTGTGCACAGACTGCTGTGCTCCTCACTTCAAGACTGCTCACACACAACTGCTGCTGCTCACTGTTCAAAAACTCCCAACATTCTAACCTAACTCCCATCTGCAGATTCCAATGTGGCTCATGCAGCTGCGATAGTTCTATGGTGATGTCATCCCTCAGTCTCAGCTGAGACTGAGAACAGAGTGAGACAGTGTGAAATCCATTTAACTGGAGTTTCACAAGCTGTCTTCCCTGCTTACCACTAGGTCCTACTGGGATTCTAGTAACCCCGGGTTACAGGGGGGTTACACCTGGCACTTACAATTTCTCATATGTGCACAGCATACCATGGTCGCAATTCTGCAGTCCAATAATTGTTTTGTAATCTGAGAAACCTGTAGACTACCAGCAGTTTCATAAATAATATCTGAGCAGTGAGATTTAATTATGTATTCATACATATTTGGCCTGGCCAATGATATGATTTGTGAAAAAGGCAGTTTTCACTGCCTTGTTTTTTGGAAACAAAACCTCCAGTACAGTACCCTGACAGGACATCAGTGTTCTCATCAATAATTTCCCCTACCTCCCCTAACCCCATTTACACAAAAGTGAATCACACCATAACCAACAAAAATGGAACCATAGATTTTTTGAGAATAAAGACACTGTCGTCAAAAATTTAATGAAAAATGTACATTAAAAAAAACACTATATGATTTAACATCCCAAGGCTACCATCCTTGGGCTTCCTGTAGGTGTGTGACCCTTTTACCGGATTCAACCAGCTACCCCATAAGGGACTAAAAAATTCACTTTAAATTTTAGCCTCCAGCTATTTAGGTGAAAATCAGAGTTATATATAAAAATTGTGACTATGAAGATTTTAATGAGATAAAATTCTCTTTTCTTTGGTCATAGCCTAGGCTACCTAGTCCGTACAGTGAACTTTCATTCAGTGATAACTAATTTCCTCTTCCAGTTTACTCTAGCCATGTCCCCATTCCCATATTGGATATCTACAACTGTAAGTGGGCTTTCCACAATCTCAGTTCCTCCAATACTAGGAGGACATAAGCCTTTCATAGATGCAGGGCCATATCTTTGCTTTTATGTGAACTAACCCTCACTCCAACCACATTAGTAAAACTCTGTATTACCCCTGAGGCAGCATGCATGGATTCAACATTTTGCACAAGCAGACAGATGTCATCCATGTATGCCAAAATCAGTGGTGAACGGTATCCTGTCAAGAGAGCACTGAAATGAGGGTGTCAGATTATAGACGTCAGCATGAGGGCATGTGTCATTTGGCCTTCGTGGATATCTGAGCATCAGGTACTGTGAGCAGCCTGAGGATGGGGCTGAAGTGAAGTTCTCTTCTTCTAAAAAATTGTGATGGGGGTTCAATATATTTAGAGTGGGGGAGTGATGGTAAGAACTGCACATACCCATTTTCCTGCGTTCTATCTTACATTGCTCTGGTTGTTTTTGCCCTAAAGTGAATGAACCATGGTGAACAGTGCCCCTCTAGGGTTTGGACACCACTGATCCAGGGTAATTTCTTGATTTTCCTAACAAAGGAATCTAAACCAAAAATATATCAAAGAGGGTTTAAAGGGCATCCCTGCTGTACCCCCCTCTTAATGGAGATGACAACTCCTACAAACCCACACAAGACTGGGTTCATCAGGGCAATCAAAAATAGTAATTTGATCCAAGATATAAAAATCTCCGAAAGACAATAAAACTTTAGGACCAGAAAAAAAAAAATCACATGAGAGACAATCAGAGACATTTTCCAGGTCTAGGGCCAGGAGAAGGCCTGATACTAGATTCTGATTCCTCTTTTCTACAATTTCCCTGACGGTTCCATGTCATTACCACGCATGAAATAACATTGCTATCTAATACAGCACAGAGAATTAGCCACAAGTCAGAACCGCGTATAGCAAATTCATCTAAAATGACAATTTGGTGAACAATTTTTTCTTGTAGTATGATTTCTCTTGTATTTTTTACAACATAGGAAGCATACAACACATACAACAGAAATGCAATATGCGGCATTCACTCACATCAGAAATACAATATTCGGCATTCACTTGCACCAGAACCCCCCCCAGTATGATTGTTCCCATCTGTAACTCTCACTGATTTCGATTGGCAGGGGGAAGGGAACCTGATGCCTGAGGGAACATTATTTTTTATAATATAGTAGGTGTACATCAGAAATGCAATATGCAGCATTCACTTACGTCAGAAATGCAATATTCAGCATTCACACAAAATACCAGTCACTAAAAGAAATACAGAGTGGTTTTACTTGTACTACCACTATTCATGTTTACTTTCCCTCTGCTGTATGTTGCAATCTTTTTTATCTTCCACATTCCAAGGGTGACCACGTGAGTAGCAACAATAACCCAGTAACCCAGAACAGGGGCTTAACAATAAATGTACAAGTACACAAGATGAAGAGGGTGACCATGAAAGCACAAAAAAATTCTGTTCCATCCTGCATATGTGCCGTGAGCAGGGTCAGCCTGCATTCATTCATATTTAAAAGAACTGTAACTTTATTTTGAAAAATATGTTAAAACCAGTGCAAAAAATTAAAATAAAACACAAAAAACATTCAGAAAGTAGCAGACAGAAAGTTTAGTGAGGCACAATTGAGAGGGAAAGAGAGAACTGTTAGTTAAGCAGAATATTGTTATATGGCAGACAGAGCATTTAGCATTGACGAATGACAGCACATTGAAAATTTAGCAATGTTTGCTCTGAGCTGTTTTTGTAGCATTCGTGTCCTTTTGTTTTATGTAAATGCCACGCTGCATTGCACGTGCATTTTTTTTAGCTGAATTGACATGATTCCTTCCCTGACAATGTGCAAGTTATCCTGTATTTGTCTACCTGGAATGCTACCCGCCAGTGAGGTGTCAACTGCCCCCCCTCTGCACACCTGAGTCTTGTATCGGAGGCCGTGATAATGCATCCTGCCCAGTCAGGAATTTGTCCTTGCTTTGTTTCGCTGCCTGTTTGAACCTTCATTGTTGTGACTAATTTGACCAATATTTCTTTGCTGCTATGTTGTATTATTTCCTCATTGACTGTGTGGGTTTTTATGCCCCAAATTCTATGTGAATTTCATTGATTGCTATTGTCCTGGCTGCATTTATTCATTACTACTGATTGTTTTGACCTATACTATTGTAATTGTACTCATGCTATGTACCTGTCTTTGATTGTTTTACTCTTCCAGGTCACGCCTGAAAATAGTCATTTCATGGCTAGTGCACCTACCCGGTTAACAAAAATTAAATAAATAAATAAAACTTGAGCTGCTGTCTGAGCTGATCCAAACAGCCAAAACTGGAAGCAGTTTAATCCCATTGTTTCGGCTTATTGGGGGGGGGGTTTGGATTTTCACTGAACTGGTTTTCCCACCCCTACTAGATACCTGATAGGTATAGCTTAATTGTTTCATATGATAGATTGCAGGTTTGATGGCAAGATTAGAAATGCTAGTACATGTTCTAAGTGAGCAGGAGTATTTAGGGAGGACTGCTATGTGCAGAATGATGAATACGTTTAACGGTGTAGTATAAGAAGCTCAGGTGGCAGGAGCTAGAGTGGCCCCATGTGGCTTTGACTTGCTAACAATTAAATTCTAACACATTATGAGGCTGTAAATAAAAAAAGGAGGAGTCATGACTGAGTCTGCTGAAGGACGGAGGCAATGAAGGTCTGACATTGGAAATGAGCTAATGCAACAGCTATGTCAGTTTTTCATAGCCTGGAATGGAACCATTGTGGCATGAAAAGATAACTAAGTCAGTTTCTGCATGACTGGCATGGTGGAATATGATGAAGATCTGCCTTGTTGATGATATTCACTATGGGTTGATTAGCAGGAAAGATGAATACTGTCTGAAGAGACCAGTGATGATCTCAAGGAAGGTGACTGGCACGATTGGGTAAATCTTGCAAATGAGATGTAGATGAATTCATGAAGTATTGTAATGTCTGGAGGACAGGGAGCAATGATCCAGGACTGCTCAAAGATAGCAGGACAGCCATGTGTTGGAGATGTTTTGGTGGATAGTCTGAGATGCAAGATGGAAGAAGAGTCTTTGAAGAACATTGAATAGCCATTCCAGAAAGGTGAAGATGGGATCACATAGCTAGATCTGATGTGCAGCAGCTGAGATTTAGATATAATGGTGTAATTCAGAAACAATGCTGCCTGTGCCAGTAGGTAGGAAATAAAGACCTGACCTTGAAGAAATATTGTCATTACGAAGTTGAGGTGTCCCAAGAAGGAAATAAGTTGACATTTTGGGCAACAGGATCAGTTCAAAGAGGACTCCACTAATGCTGGATCCTGTGGAGTTTATCGGGAGGTAATTGGCTTTCATACAGTCTGAATCCAGGCTGGTAGTATATCCTAGAGGTTAGAGTAATAAGCTGTGAATGAGCTTGGTACATTCAGCAGACCTAGGTTCCATTTCCACAACTTCCTCTTGCATACAGTCTGAATCCAATAAAATGCCAAGGAATTTGAGTGATATCATTGGACCTAGATTTCTTCAGATGGAGGAATTGATAGTTCTTGGAACAGCTGGACAGGAGCAGTAATACCAGCCATAGGAGAAGAATGTGACCGAGCTGTCAGGAGAATGAAATTGAACAGATGATAAACTGCTGTACAGTGACAAGCCTAAGTAATGCCCAAAAAGCATGACAGCAAACATGACGAAGCCTTGGGCTGCTTCAGGAGCTGAGTATAACACACAATGCAAGACAAAAACTGTCCTTCCAAGACATTCCACAGAGATGACACAGAGACGGATGAATGGAGAAAAGCCGAAGGGTATCTGAGATAAAGTTATTGGAGATCCAGGAGCCAGGGCCAAAGCATCCATACTTCCAGATGAAGACTGTTCTGGAACAGCAGATGAATGACAGCAGATTCCTGTGCAGCAAACTGAAGCATACAGAAGTGAAAGGTAGAGGAGGGGAGTGCTGTGATTTTGGCAGGTCCATGTGAAATCTGAAGGAAAATGCTGCATGAGAGCTAGGAGGTCCATGCCCTGGGCTTGAAGGAAGGTGGAACAGATCATGTCACAGTATAGGCTGAATGCTAGGATGAAGGATGACACAGTCAAATACAGCAGGAGTCCAAGAGCTACAGACAGCAATATCACAGAAATGACTCCACAGGAGATTAATCTGATGTCCGAGGAAAAGGAACAGTGATGGCTCTGAGGTGGATGGCAGATGGACACTTGGATGAGTACCCAGAGGAGTAGGAATGTCTGTAACACTGCTGATGGAAGCGATAGCAGAAGGAGCTGACGTTTTGGAGGCTGGAGTAGGCTGAAGCTGGGAAGCGAGCTACAGTAGCGGACATACAGGAGAGCAGTTTGGAAACTGAAGAGACAAGCAGAGCCATGAAGTCAAAAGTGCTAACAGTGGAGAAGATTTATGGCTGCTGAACAGGCTGGCTGGGACCAAGATCCCAAACAGCATGAGATTGAGAAGCTAGAATAAAATATACAAGTCCTGAAGGTGGGCAGAAGCCAAGTGCTGGATATCCCAGTACATATAGGTTGGCCATGAGGTGGGGAAAAGTCCTATCAGTAACGGAGTAAAATGATGTGGAAGCCCACTGATGGGCTAGGAGAGCTAAGAAATAAATCTGAAGAGACCTTGCAGTACCTTCTTTGGGTGGTGGAGGCATGGTACGGTAGACGCAGAAGATGTCTTGATGCCAGTACATGCTGCATAGTACACGAGAGCCCAGGGAGCAACCCCAAGCAGCAAGGTCTAGAAATTGAATGGAATGAAAGGCCCAGGTACTGGGGAGGCTTTGATTGCTGGATGGAGGGTTTCCACCTCTGACAGGAGATGGTGAACCCGAATCTCATTCCGTAGCACTGACGGAACCGAGAATAAGGCAGAAGTAGAAGTGTATGGTAACTGGATAAAACAGACTCCCATCCCAGGTAGGCAGGGCGAGCCTACCTTCTCTCAAATGCCCCAGAAAGCATGAGATAGGGATGGAGACTGTCAGATTTGCTGATATAGGCTGTGACTGGATGAAACAGATTCTCACCTCTGGCAGACAGGGCAAGCCCACCTTCACTTGATATCTCATGAGGTAGACTTAGGGACGGAGATTGTCGTGTTGCAGGTAGAGAAGGTAATCGGGTGAAACAGACTCTCATCCCTGGTAGACAGGGGAGGTCCAACTTTACTTGATACCTCAGAAAGTTGAGTTAGGGATTGGAGACTGTCAAACTTTGCCGGCTTTGGTCCACGCCTTTGTGACATCTCGCTTGGATTACTGTAACTCCCTGTACCTAGGGCTTGCTGGGATTGATATCCGCCGCTTGCAGCTAGTGCAGAATGCTGCAGCACGCTTGTTGATGGGGGTTTCAAGAAGATCTCATATTACCCCAGTGTTGCGCTCTCTGCATTGGCTACCAATACAGTGGCGGATCACCTTTAAAGTGGGTCTTTTGACCTACAAAGTCCTACACGGGTATGGTCCTAACTATTTGAAAGAGCTTCTGTTGTCTTACACCCCTCTGAGACAGCTTTGCTCTGCTGATGAGGGGTTGCTAGAGATTCCAAGGGTTAATTTGAAGTCTTCTGGGGCCCGCGCTTTTGGTTTCGTGGCTCCATCCCTCTGGAATTCTCTACCCCGTCCGCTTCGAGAGAGTTCAATGGTGGACATTTTTAAAAGGGCTCTAAAGTCCTTCTTATGGGATAAGGCCTTTCCACCTATATTGTAATTAGCTTATTTGTTGTAATTGTTGTTCTGCCTCATTGTATTTTGATGTTCGGTTTTAGGAATTTTTGTACAGTGCCTTGAAAACGTGAAAGGCGCTTAATTAAATAAATTTTATTATATATTATTATTATAAAACTGCTTGTATAGAAAGTAACTGGATGAAGCAAATTCCCATCCCGGTAGACAGGGCAAGCCTACCTTTGCTCAAATACCTCAGAAAGTATGAGTTAGGAATGGAGACTGTGAGACTGTTGGTATGGGCTGAGCAAGGAAAGAGAAGCTGGCTTCTGCTTAACTAGAAGATTGAGCAGAGTGGAAAGAATCAGCAAGAGGAAGGGAAAAAGGAATGGGAAGAAGGACTGAGAACAGCAGAAGTGAGGACAAAACAAATACAGTTAGACAATGCAGCATAAACACACTGAAGGCACAGCAAAACAGGAGCACTAGGAGGATGAAATAGGGTGTGAAATAAGAGGAGACGAGCATGATGGCAGATGTTCTGGTTTTGCTGAGATGTCAAAAATAATCAAAAAATGCATTGAATTGGGACTGAAGAGCTGAGGCGTATAATCCAAGGTGGAAGAAATAAAGTGAAATTTGTTCATAGTATGATGGATAAAAAGGAATGATACAGGTGACAACCTGTACATTATATTATCTGTCTTATATATTACTCACTATGAGAAGCATCTTTGAAGTACATGAGTTGGTATGGCTTTAAAGAGGACAAGAAATAAAAAGCGATGTATTAAAATAATAAATGAATCCAATCTGATGTAGCAGAACAGTGAGTGCGAAGTCAAACATAACAAGGATGTTGAGTGAGTTTGTAGCCCATTAATCAAAGTTTCGTAGTTGATTGTTTACAAAAGGGTCTGTAATGGCAGTCAGCACTGCCCTTACACAAATCAGTCATAGAAGCCCTATCAGTGAATCAGTGTTGTGTTCTGCAAGACCTGGTCAGTAAACAGCAGGCAATTCTATCAATTTGTAAGGAATGTATTTGATAATGTCCCCTTTAAGAAGAGTGCTATGGGGCAAGCTCAACCTGGAAATACTGATGCAGATGGAGTGGTGGTTCTGAGAGGAGTGAGAAATTGCCCCCCCCTAAAAAAAAAACCACAAATGGCAGAACAAGAAAAGCAACACTGATTACTACAAGGTGGGGGAACCACAGAACAAAGGCAGGAGCAGAATGGGGATGGTGGGGGGGGGCAGGGGAGACAGAACAACAAAAACAAATGGGGCACTGAAGCCAGAAGGAGAGAAGGGAAGGGGGGGGCACATGCTAATGAAATGAGAGGGGGAGGCATGGAGCAAAAAATGGGGAACAAACACAAAGCAGGCAAGAAGAGAAGAACAGCAGGAATGCAGCAGGAAACTGAAGGAGGCTCAGCCACATGAGCCACGGGGGGGCCCAGAGTGTTTCGGAACACTCTAGGTGAGAGCTGCTGGGACAGGCTGTCTTTTATTTGGAATGTGGGAGGAACTACTCCCCCACATTGAACATTGGGCTTTAGCCTTCCCATAAAAAAAAAAGTAAATAAAGACGGATGCCTTCATTCCTTTAGGGAAACTTCTTATACTCAGACAATGATTAAATAAGTCAGCCTGAGTCTGACTCCACTCATTCTGTAATAATTTATAAAATTCAGCTGTAAGGCCATCACTGCCTGGAGATGTACTGAGTTTAAACTCTTAATGGCTGTTAAAACCTCAGCAGTGGTAATATTCTGAGCTAACTGTTCTTCATAAAAATGCCCCACCTGCTGGCACTGATGGACCCCCCCAGAAACCCTCCCACTCTGGAGAAGCCTAACTCTGTTAAGTTATCAGAGACAAATTGATGCACTCCATCCAATATCTCCTGTTTTTTTTAAGTACTGTACCATTAGAGTCACATAAATGCAGTACCACTATATTTTGACCTGTGATGAACAACTGTCAATATGGGATCCTGCAGTTTGCTTGCCCTGCATACTGTACTTCCTGTCAACTAACAAGGATGTGGGGCAGTCATGCTGGTATCTTTTCATGTACTTCTAAACCTGGTTTATCTGGGTAGTTAAGCTTAACTTGTGCTCATGGGCATAAGTAAGCAATTTATGTTACTGGTTTTGCAGGTCCAGGTATCTATGATATCCTTTCTTAGCCACCTGCTTACCCATTTTCTGGAGGAATAACCTCAGGTCCTGTTTCATATCTTCCCACCAGGCAACCATCTATTCTTATATACATTGGACCATACTATGATCTATATAATATTCACAGAGTGCCTGTTGCACTTCAATGTGTTATACTTAAGCAGTAAGGCACGACAGTGTGTGGTATATCATGGGATATTGTCATGCCTCCGATGTTGGGCACGAGGCAGCAGGCCGAGTACATCCAACTGTCCGGAAAGTGATGATATCCCATGATATACCACACCCTGGAGTGACTTATTGCTATTATGAACTGGACTGAATTTTCTTTTTACAAAAAAAATACTTTTAAAACCTTGAGAAATTGATTCATTTGGGATGTTGGAAGAGTATCTTTTCACAAAATAGTTCCTGAAGGGCTCGGACAGCAGGTGGTGCTGTTGCAAGTAGCACTGTCTCACTGTGGTAGCACTGCTCTTCCGTTAAGTATGTTCTCCATGCATTTCACCCAGTCATGCCACTTAGTCTAGGACCGAGTGAAGATTTGTTTGATTTCCATTTTTTTTTGGTTGGTAGTTAGAGCTTGTCGGCACCGTAGCTTATTTTCATTTTTTTTTTGTGTAAGAAGAAAGTCACATGCTGTGATGCTGTGGAAATAGTGCTAGTTCAGGATGTATGTTTACATCAGTCAGGCAACATCATATTCCTCAGGAGTTTGGCTGAGGTAAGAAAATCTACGGTGGACTGTGTAACAATAGTGGCAGCTGCAGCGGTTGTAGGAGGGATGGCTGTTATTTTGTTTTTTGGAGCATGGCTCCATCAATGGTTGTGCCTTTTTTATTTACAGTTTGCTGGGAGGTTGAAATAGTGGTGTAGTGGAGCAATGTGTGGTGCTGCAGGTGAGGAGGCTGGTGGCTAGAGGTTTTCTGAAGCCGTGATGATGTAGCTTGATATCATCATGGCTTCAAGAATATCTTGGCCAATCAGCGACATCCATTTACGATCCCCAGTTCATAATAATGCATGATTCACCTCCCACAGACCTGTATCCCTTTTAAGGCATCTGAACTATCCACAGAACACCTCACCAGGGCATGGTTAGACAACTCCAAGAGGACAGTAACAGCCCACCCCAACTGGAAGGCATTGTGATACCAGCAGGAAGTCAATGCATGAGGCAATTGGTGCTTTAAAAAAGTTTTGCCCCCAGACTTATGTAAACAGCAAAGTAGGCTTGCCAAAAAAAATTGGAAAACACTGTAGGATTTTTTATCTTTACCATTTCCCATATCTACAGGACTGTTAAAATACCCCACACAACACAATTAATTTCCTCGATGTACAAAAGAAGGGTTGAATTATTTTAAAAAATTCTGTCTTTTTTGTCTTGGATTGAGCTGGGATGTAAACATTAATAAATCTAAAGATGTGATCCAAACAGGCCACATTCAGAATAAGCATACTACCAGAACAACATGTTAGTTTTGTAACTTTGCAAAACAGACTCCTCCCCTAAATATCAGAAAGAACTACCCCCATAAGTTGTGAGCATGCTATGCATCTGATATGGCCCTTAATCCAGTGCCCTGTAAAAAAAAATACAGAAATGATAAACACTGTAAAACAGGAAAAGGTTGTAACCTTTCTTTTAAGATTCTCAATACTGTTTGTATTTAGTGAAGAACATGAAAATAAAACCTCAGCCATAACTATTATGGGAAGAAAAAGTAACATTCCAGTCTTATTACAACTCCTTATACATAGTTTTTACTAGAACGGGTGTGGTTCCTGGCATCCGTTCTTCCTTTCTGTTTTTACGGCTGCATGGGCGGGAGCCATGCTGATGTAGTGCTATGACGCAGAAGAGAGAAGGGACTCTGGAAGCACAAGGCTGGATACCTACACTTTTCCTTCTACTGAGCGCTCAGAATGGAACCAAAGCAAATCTGTTCACCTCTGTAGTGCTGTGCCTTTGTCTCTGTCTCTCCCTCCCAACCGCTGCACTAGCTGTACTATTTCCTTGCTCCCAAATTGAACTCCTGAGCCTACTAACTTCCAGCTCACTTCAAGGTTCAGAAGTAGCACTTCTTCTTTTTTCTGAGTTCTTAGTTGTGTAGTTGCTCCTCAGTGCCACCAAGAGATTGGGTTTGTGAGAGCAAGCACTCTAGTATTGAACTCTCAGAACAGCGGGAGTTGACATTATAGGAGATGAGCAGCATCTGAATAGTGATGATGGGCTGTCTGTCATCTGTGCCCCATAACAACTTATCAAAGACTTGCACCTGAACATTCTGAACTGGGGGAATGGGAGAGCATTTATAGTATTGTTTATTTAAAATTATTTAGACTATAGACATGTTGTTAAGTAGCAAGGTATGCCTTGGTATATAAATAATGGAGTGAATCTTTAATACATTGCAATTGTGACTAGTGTTTCCACATCATTTAATGCTAGAGTAGTAAAATATATTTTACATATCTGATTTGACCCACAATCTCTTTCTGTATGCCACAAAAGTGGTGGGTGCTACTTTTTATAGTAGGTCATACAGTGTATCTTACCTTGCCAGCTCACTAATCTTGTGATGCAACTGAAATTTAAACATTATTAATTCTGACCCTCGCAAATGAGTGCAACTGTTATTTGCCATGGCCAGTTTCACATACTAAACCTCATATGAAATAATGTTTTAATTCCATTCTATGTATGCTTGAATCCCCCCACAACCAAATCACCGCAAGGCTCCTTCTCACCCTACCACCAAGTCAAACCCCCAAACTAATAATGATTTGTGTACTTTTAATTGTTAATGAATAATTGGAAGTGAATATGTATAAGACTGCAAGCCTGCCACTTGACTGTTGTGTATATGGCTAGAAAGATGAAGGGGTGAGTTTGATAATTTAATTTAAACAAGTTAGATTAATGAAACTAATGTCACACAATTGTAATTATTTTTTTCAATAATGCCATGGGTGCCAGGTCATGTTATTAATGGATTACACATTTAATATTGTTTTTGGTGTACTGCAGTATGAAGCTTGTTTGAATTCTACCACAACTGAATCATTGCTCCTCGCCTTTCACGCTACCATCCCCCTTCCCCCTCATCCACCCATGTCAAAACCACAGCTACCATGATTCAGTATATGTTTTGACATTGATGAATATTTGAACTAGTTATTTCTGAGGATGCAAGTTTCTGGGTTGGTTTGGGGTTCACTGTGGGCAGTAGAGCTGGATGGGGTGCTGTATTTGTTGCAGATGTGCAATATTTTTACCTATTTTGTCATGTGCATTAAGTTGGGTAATGGTGTGGTATCCAGTGCTACATTTGCTCTTGTAAGAAGGGATTGTTTTTATAGACTGTGTTTGTGTGGCTGGAGTGTTGTGCTATGAGCTACGTTGATTGTTTCATGAAAAGCTTATTTGCCACTACAATATTAAAAAGTCATATGTGTGTTACATCATCCTCAGTCAGTCTCTCATAATACTTTACAAGATCTAGCACAAATAAAAATATAAAAGCGTGATATCTGTATTTATAATATATATATATATATATATATAGGATACATGATGGGCATGAGTGTGATATGGCAAATATTGTCACTCCTGCAGAGTGAGCTCTAGATATCTCACTCGTGAGATATCCAGAGCTCACTCTGCAGGAGTGACAATATTTGCCATAGCACATGATCAGCCCATCATGTATTCGATATATAAAATAGGGCCAAGAGTTTTAGTAGTTTTGTTATGCTGTCTTGTGCTCTGTTCCTGTTTATGTGTTTGCTCATTCTGTGTGTGAGCTTTTCTGAAGGGGCTGGCAATGTTATGAACTGTGGGAGACACAAGAGTGTGTTTTGCAATGCTAAATGAGTTAGTTTTAGATAGGAGTGAGAAACATACTTTTGTGAGGCTGTATTGTTTAGAAGTCTGGCTGCAGTGAAGCTGAGAGCATCACAGTAATTGTAATGAGCTGAGAGGCAGAGTGTCAGAAGAGCTCATACTGTTTTCAGTGGTAATTAAGTTAGCTGCAGGCAGAGTGCAAAGTGTTCTGTGAAGTTGTGCTCTTTAGGATTCTGGCTGCAATCAAGCTGAAAGCATCACAGTAATTGTAAAGGTGAGAATCAGAGTTTGAGGAACAACTGAGAGTGTGTTTCAGTAGTAGTTGAGTTAGCTGCAGGCAGTAGTTTAGTCTGTTCTGTGAAGCTGTGCTGTTTAGAATTCTGGCTGCAGTCACGCTGACTGTATCACAGTAATGAGCTGGAAGTTGTGGGGGGTAGGTGTGTTTTGTAATGCTCACTGAGTTAGCTGTAGGCAGCAGTGAGACCTCTGAAATAGTTCTGCATTTGTGTCTATGGTAACAGCACAGGTGTTTCTTGCATGCTGAGGGGAAAGCTGCCTAGAGTGATGACCTTTTGTGACCTGTGTGTGTAAGGCCCTGTCCACACTACGCCTCTGTAACGTTACAGAGTGCCCAAACTGTTACCGCAACGGTTTGCGTTTACACCTGTAAAGTTGCAGAAGGCGTTTTCATAACCATTGTTGAAACCACATATGAGGTGGTTTCAACAATGGTTATGAAACTGGTCCCACCTTGGTAACGTTACTGACGGTAGTGTGAACAGGTGGTAATGGTCCCCTGCAGGGCCCGAAGTGCAGCATGAGCAGCATTGTGGGATTCGGTGCTGCCGTAATGGTCGCCCATCTCCCAAAGTGTGGACCGGCAGTGCCGGTCCCATAACAGACACTGCCGTGGTGTGATCGCACCGCACTGCTCCCCGGCCATAATGGATTGCATCCGTTACCGGGCCAGAGTGGTGTAGTGTGGACAGGGCCTAAATGGTTGATATCATCACAGTAGAGCAGAGGGTAAAAATATCACACTGCAGTGGATGATACACTGTTTTGTCTCACTCATTTACCACTCACCCCTATTGTATATACATATACATTTATATAAACATACATATATATATATATATATTTTTTGTATATATTTGTCCCAGATATATTTATCTCACACATCACTGCCTTTAATAGATGTAATGCAATAAAAGTATGCTCTCCAAGAAGAAGAATTTGGGGACAATCATGTATGACATGCTTTGTTTGGTAGTGGGAATAGCTTGGTATGGTAACATTGGAGAAAACAGGACCCCTATGGTTAATTTTTAATGGTACAGTACAATTGATAATTTGTTTCTTTCTAATATAAATGAAAAGACGTCCAGTAATAATAGTAATTCATGACTGGACAACTGGAGTATGTCTTTTCATTCATATCAGAATAAGGAGGAATGCAAGGTGACAGTTCTGTCTAGGAATGTACCAGAACTGGCTAATATATGCACTTGGTTTGTGCTGATGAAGTTGGTAGAGGTAGATTGGTAGGGGGGATAGATAAAAGAGAATGTGGGTAGTGTTAAGGATGGTACTGAATTCTTCAAATTTATTTGGGGTTGGCAAAGTGCATTTTTTATTCTGTTTAAATTATTGTGCATTATTAGGTGAATATTTTGTATATATAAAGATAGCACCAACATAAAAAAAACCACTCAAATACCATGTTATTTCTGAAATTTTTGGAGGCATCAGTGGGTAAGCTTGCTGATGTTCATGTATAAACATGGTGATTAGATCAAAATGACTGCCATTCTTCTTTGTATTTTTCATGCTGTCAAGTAGAACCATCCAGCTGCACTTGTACTCTGCAATTACAAGCACTTAGAACTTGCAGTGTTCTTTTTCTAGTTTTCATATTAGAGAGAATCTGTGTGTGTGTGTGTGTGTGTGTGATTGGTGTTGAGGAGGTCGCACGTGTGATTTCGTATACTTCTTACTTGTTTTCTCTAAGTGAAATGTGTCAAAACTATGGGACAGAGTAGAGAAAGGTTCAGATCTAACTTTGTTAGTGTTTTCTTAATGGACTACAAGTGAATATTATAAAAAGAACTGTGACAAGACTATATCGAAGACATCTCATTACTATTTCTTTAAATGCTGTCTTAATAGAATATCTAAGCAGCAAACTGGATACAAAAAAGAACTGCCGTTTATTGATGTTGGAGAAAAAAATTTCATAACTATTAGGCTGTACAGTAAAAACAATGGCCCCTGTAAATTAAGAGGCAGGAATGGACCCACAGTGCATAAACAACCCTACATCTGAATGCCACTTACCATGGGTCCCACAGACACCTAGATGTGTTTGTGGAGGGAATGCACATCCCATCTGCACAGGATCTCCTGGCTGGTCGTGTAGCTATGTGCACAGCCAGTTCAGGGGATGCATTTGTGGAGGGGACACACATTTATTCTGCACAGGATCTCCCGGCTGATCATGGAGCTGTGTGCACAGCCAGTCCGGGGGCATGTCTGGGAGCATGCATGCACTCCATGCCATTTATGAAGGTGCAGAGTGCCAGGCAAGGAGAAGCAGGATATGACAGCAGGGACCTTGCTGCATCTTTTATACACCCCCTCAGTTTATACCTGCCAGCTGCAGCAGGTCAAGGTATGGCCCCACCATAATGCCCCAGACCTCTAAACTGGGTGGGAGAGCTGGGGGCAGCCATTTGGATACTCACCCATCTTTTTAAAAAATGGACATCTCACACCATCCCAGAATCCCCTGAACTGCACAAAGTAAAGGATCCACTAAGGGAGCAGGTTGGGCATCTGATTGGATACCTGCCTGTGTCCTCCAATCTGTGTCCCCCATGCAGCAGCGTGCCATGGGAGCACAGCCGTAGACAGGCACCGTGCAGTGGCATGCATTAGTGCATACCACAACACATACCCAGCTTGCATTCATGCATAGTCCCCAATGTGATTGTACAATAACAGTCTGTTTCAATTCAAATCCGACCTTTCCATTTACAGTACTTATCATAAGACAAAAATGAAACAAAGAATTACCTTAATTAGCAATGAAATACTAGGTAAAAGCTTTTCAAATTGATAGATACTCTCTTAATTTACAAGTACTGGAATGCAGAGGGTATAATTAGGCTGGACCCCAAGGCAGCCATTAATTTTTTTTTTACCTCTTACTTGTAATGTATAATTTCTGCCTGAAATTTCAACCTTTTGTAACTGGATGAGCCCCGCTAGTATTCCTATGTTAGACAGACACGTTCGCTGTCAGTGTTAAATTGTACCTTTATATCTGTTTTATTTGTCCACTGGATGTGGAATCTTTGTAAAAGAGCTCTTAGCTCAAAGGCTATTTCCTAATCAATCAATAAATAAATAAATGATTAGATCTATTTCTCACAGCAGTGATAATGCTGCTTAGGCAACTCGTGCAGCTGTACAGCACAAACCAAGATGTCATCAAAGATGTCCCACCTCTCCAGTGTTCACAAGCATCTGCAGAACATTGAGGGTTGGAAGACCAGACTTAAAATGGAAAAAACTTAAAGTTTGCAATAAAACAAAATGAAAACACACTTATCTGAGTTTCAAACATGTTTACTGGCAGAACACAAACATATAAAGATACTGCTTAAAAGTCATTCCTGTCCCTTTTTAAGGTCAGAAAGACAGAACTACATAATGTCTGACACAGGTGTGAAGCATTTGGAAACCATGATGCCTTACCAATGTTGACCTTCCTCCCCCAAATTTCCTCACACACTCTTGAAGATCAGAGCATTGGGTTGACCATAAAGATCAGGCTTTAGACTATCAGGCAGACTGGACAGGTTCCTAGGCCTTCAAGGACATAGACAGGATGGAAGCAGTCCAGAGGAAGGCAACTAAAATGGTGCAGGGTCTGCATCAGAAATCATATGAAGAGAGACTGAGAGAGCTTAATATGTATACCCTTGATGAAAGGAGGGACTGGGGGGGCATGATAGAAACGTTCAAGTACCTCAAGTGAATCAACAAAGTCCAGGAGGGTAGCATCTTTCAGAAAAAGAGATGTGTAAGAACAAGGGGACACAATTTAAAGATAGAGGGGGAATGCTCAGGGGTAATGTGAGGAAATGTTTTTCACAGAGAGAGTGGTGGATGCGTGGAACTGCCTTCCTGGGGAGGTTGTTGGGGCTAAAACAGTGGGGGAATTCAAACATGCATGGGACAGACACAAGGCAATTGTAGTGGGGGTGGCAGGAAGTAGGCGGTTGGTTAACTAGAATCTGCAGCTTATCCAGTAGGTAGGGAAATAGGCAGACTGGGTGGGCCAAGTGGTCCTTATCTGCCGTCAAAGTCTATGTTTCTGCTGCCAGTTTTTCTATGTTTCTATGCATCAGGGTGCATAATAGCCATACACGCTTTCCCGAATGTATTCCTTTTTTCTGCCCACTGAGAGATCAGATCACTTGCCTGTGTACCCTGTCATAATCCAAACCTTGTTGCAGATTAACAAACTGAGTCTCTCTGCCTTGGGACTCCTCAGTTCTGGAGTCTGGGCTTTTCTTCCCTTAATGTTACCATTTTTCTTCTGGATCCTTCATGCAATCTTTGTGCACTTTTCTTGGTGGGGGCACTCACAAGTAACACTCCCACCCACCAGGGTCTCCCTCCAAGCTTTGGGGAAAACATTCTTAGGCCAGCCAGTCATCATGGTGCTCCCTTTAATGGGTGGACGTTCCATTGTCAAAACATTCTCCTGGTTGTCCCACAACAAACTAAAGGAGAGAACCAGTGTGGCCTGCATACCCTTTAACACAGATAGACACCAGGAGGAGTCTGCTTCATGACTCTATGAAACCAGTTGCAAATAACGCAAATAAATACATTTACTTATAACTGTTACAAGTGAGGGGGTCTTATCTCCATGTGTTGTTTGCAACTGATCTGGCTAAATATGGGCCAGAAACAACTCACAGTTGTGGGCCTGAGGGCTCCAGCCTTTAGTGGCTGTTCCCATGGAGGTCTGTTCTGTCTTACTCCCAGATCCAAATTGAACTACCTGCCTGTCTCTTCTAGACTAAAACAACAAATCTAAGCTCTTTCCACTTGCATTAATCCCTGATGGATTGAAGCACACAGTCTAGTTTTACCATTGAACCTACTAGGAACCAATCACCTACCCCTACAGTAAGAGGAAGGATATTACACTTGATGTCACCATTATTTTCTTTCTGGCTGTCCAGAGTGTGCTACTTTCTTGTGAATGTTCATTACATTGCATCCCCTCTGTGTTTGTGTTGTAGTATGGGAACCAGGTTTCCTCATGTCATTATGCAGCTCACCACAGTGAGTTTGCATACCTGATTAGGTAGTTTTTCCTCTTTGATTTAATAAATGAAAAGGTTTCTTTATTTGCACATTTGTGCTTTGTGTGTACATATTTTTTCTACATACACTCTTGGGGACACTGCACAGGATATGTGTGAGATTAATGTTTAAAGACAACAGATTGCTGCAGGAAAGACTGATGGAGGGATGGCTCCACTCCATAACAAAACAAATGCTCTGTTGAAAAAGAAGCAAATGATCCCTCCTCCCAACACCACGTGTATAAAAACAGAATTAGTGGTAATAGCACTAATTCAAAATCACACATGCCCCTACAATGCAAAGCATCATGGGCTGTATATGCAAATCACCACAGAATGTTATGCTGGTCCAACTTTAAGCAGAATTGCATGGTGCCGAAAGGCCTCTCACACAGTCTGCAAAGGGTGCTAACAGAAGACATAGACACGTGTTTCGTCCTACCAGGACTCATCAGTATGCCTCGTCTGTTTGACACCCCAGTGGCATGGACCAGCTAACCTTAAGGCAGTGTGCCTTGGATATATTGTGGTGAACCCATTAAAATAAAAAACTATTTAAAAGACAAAGAACCTCTGTGCGCAATCACTGAGGCAAGGGTTACCCCAAAGGGCATTTGGCTGGGAAGCCAAGTTTCAAGAAAATACAAAATCACACATGCCCCCACAATGCAAAGCATGATTAGGAAGTCCATAGATGGACTACTTTATTAGCACTACTGTTAAAATGTGGAGGGACACCAAACATAATGACATCATTTGAAGTAAAAAGAATGCCTCACATTTATTGCTGTAACAGGAGTGATTTCAAAAGCCCCTCTTAGTTGTTAAACACAGCTAACAAGTCTCAGATGTAAATGAACAGTGACGGACAAAGCACTTGTTTTTTATAAAACTTCATTGCAAATAACCACATTAAAGCATGGGTTAGGGCTGATGATTAAAGCTACAAAAGTAAAGAAATGCAGCATCAGGGGTAAAAGTACCCTGAGCCATTGTTAATCTGGCCTGGCATTCCTCAGAGTTTGATTGATCACATGACACAGTGTTGGCTTTGCCATACTTTAGGCACTCAGTCTCCAACTATTGCTGTGATTGTATTTTTGCATGCTTGCACAGACAGTGTCAAAGTTAGGCAATGCCTACACTGCATCACGTGATCAGTTAAACCTTGAGAAATGCCAGGCGACAAGTTAGGGATGCTTGGAATTGATGAAATCCATTTTGTTTGTATCCCATGGAATTTCAGAAATTCCAGTTCCAAGTTCAGTTTGGTTCAAATTCCTGACTGCCACTGGAATCCAAATCTGAATAGGAATCATCATTTCTGATTCTACCTCCAACTTCTTGTAATCCCCCCCCCCCCCCAACAAGCATGCAATTAAGCAATAAGGCACAACAGGGTGTGGGTTATTGGGAGAATTACCCACGCCTTGTGTGGTATGTCATGAGGTGACAGCCGAGTGACTTAACTACACAAGAAGTGGGTAAATCCCCCAGTAACCCACACCCTTGAATGCCTTATTGCGATTATACAATGGACCCATGTGTAAAATAAATTTAAAATGTGTTTAATTATGTTTTTTATAAATGCCATTTCTCAGCCGTGGGTTATTGTAGGATATACCCACGGTCATGTGATGCGTTTTGACCAATGAGGTTACAGGATTTTCATACTCCATTGTATAATTTAAAATGTAACATTCCACCCCACCTGTGAAAGGACCTTGCCACATCCAGTCCCACTCCCTACCTTAAGATGATTACACATGCTTCTGCTGCAAATCTGGTGGTCCCACCATTGGCTGTGCTAGTGGCCTGTCTGGTCCTGTCACTGTGGGGAAAGGCTAGGGGATGTTTGACACAGAGGGTGGGATATTCAGAAATGCACCAGAAGCAGGCACAACAGCTGCGCAGTGCAAGTACACTGCGCCAATGCACCCCAATGCGGTATTCAAAGGTTGAGCACAACAGCAAATGACAGTGCAAGATGGCTGAATATAGCAGGGATGCGCCATAGCGCAACAAGGGCTGCACCAGGGAACAAGTCAGCAAGCGCAAGAGCACAACATGGGCTGTGCAGGGGTCAGAGGAACATGGGCCAAGACACAGGGCAACAGACACAGTGGAGAGCATGCCACAGGAGCAGGACAGACCACCACCAGGGTGCAGGGGATGACAGGAGGGAGGCATGGCAGGCGCACACCTGCAGGCCCTGACCACGTGCACCACAGCAGTACATGTAGGCAGTGTGGCACCAGTGACCACTGGCAATCAGCCACGGACAACAACCACAGGATGGCACGCACATGGCACCTGGACCAAGCTGACAACACACATGCCAACAGCACACAACACACAGGCCACACAACCCTAGCAGGGTGCACACGCATGCTACAGGGCACACACACCGGCCACTGGGCACAGACCACCAGGCACATACGCCAGTCAACCCCAGACATACCACATAGCCACCATGCACACCACTGTAGCATGGCTCCATACGCCAGCTGCAAAGCAGACACAGACACAGATGGCTAACAAAATAAATGTGTATTAAAATAAACCAACAACAACTATTTACAGATGAACAGAGATAGGGAACAGGGAACAGGGAGGTCACAAACAAGATGGTAGGCTGAGGAAGGGAGGCAGAGGGACAGGGGACATGGCTAGGTTAGGGTCAAGGGAGGAAGTGGGGGTCAGGGGAAGGGAAGGTGATGCAGGCCAACAGACTCCACGTGCATCCACGCCCTACTGGCACCTAGTCCTCCATCTCCTCCGCAGCCTGCACAGGGCCTGCCTGATGATGTGTGCCACCTGAAGTGTGGCCATGGTGACCCTCAGAATACGCTCAAGGAGCCTGGTGTTCACATCCACCCACTGGACGCCTAGGACAAAGGTGGGGACATGGAGGAGTGCATGCCCACACGACCGTAGCCCATCCACCGTGCGCAGTGGACAGTGGTGACATGTGCCCTGTAGAAGGCACATAGCCAGCCACAGCATGTGTGCCCACACGAGCCACCACCCTGACCGGCCACTGCCAAGCACAGCACTGCACACCAACACCACCCATGCATGGCACACCACAACCATGGTGGCCAGGCAACAAGTTTAAGCAGTGGGACAGCAGTGGCATGACTGGAACCCAGGTACACCCACAGCCCACCTACAGCAGCCACACACATGTGCGAAGGGCACAGCATACTGCAATGGACCCCGCCGGCAATGCACGGCTGTAATGGCCATGTGCACAGGGGGCTGTGGCCCACCCCAAACCCGTACAACAACAATCACTGACAGAGTGTCCACCTGCATGCTGCGGTCCAACTGGTGCCTGACTGGCAGCACCTCTCACATGGCCAGCATCCCGTGCCCATGCACCACCGTTGGGCTGCCCACATCCGGCAGTGTCATCTGCATCCTGGCTTTTTGCCGATCCTCAGGGCCTAGTAGGGAGAGGCAGACATCAGCACTTGGCAACAACCCACATGCCCCACCCCCCTCCAGCACAGTATACCCCATGGCCCTGCGCAGTGGTGCTGCCATGGCACAGCACACCCATGGTGCACTGCCATGGCTGGCAGAGTGCACAGCCACACCCCCCCTGCAGCATGGTGTAACACCACACTGGACCCCCACAGAACACTGACATGGCACAGATGATGAAAGGTGCACTCACCTGGCTGTGGAACTGTGCCCCTCCGGATGAGTGCCAGCAGTGACTGCAGCTAGTCGGGATCCCTCTGCTGCAGGTCCCCATATCTGTGGCGGCACTGCTCTCTGCTATGCTGTGCCCCTGCGGCCTCCTCCAACCCCTCGACCACCTCCTGTCACACCTCAGTGCGAGGCCGGTCCAGGTGCACCTGCCCAAACAGGAAGCCAACATGTGCCTCTACCAGTGCCACCAGGTTGACCAGCTCAACCTGACTCCAATTTGGTGCTCTCTCGCTGTGTTCTTGTGTGGCATGCTCCTATCTGCACTGGTAATCCAAAATGGCGGCCAATAGTGCACGAGCTGCACATGCTGTGGGTGTGCAACTCACTCGGTGATGCGCTGCCATCCCCAATCATGCATGCCTTGGTGCTGCACAATACAGCTGGGGTGGCACTGGCATGTGCCGCAGGCACCTGGAGGGTCAAAGGACACTCGTAGGATCAAAGGCCGGCACACGCACCGTGCACGACAGCGCGATAGGGCACGCCATGCATGGTGTGCAATAGGGTCTTGTGTGCCCCACGGTCCATCTGTCAATGGCGCCATGGACGCCATAGGGCATACAGTGCACAAGTGCCACATGCTCAATACTGGCTGAGCACTGTACCGCGTATGATGCACTGTGTGTCAGATGCACCACAGACGTACACGACGTCAGCGAGTATGCGCACTGTCAGGCCTACTGCGCACATCATACAGTAGCGCCATGGCTTGTGCATGCGTATCCCCAATGCGCCATGTGCAATTCCACGATATTCAGCAGGAATATGCAGATGGGCTGATCAGCATAGCCACTGTGCATCCGAGACATTTGCACCTCATTAGAGTTGCGCATTCCCTAGTTTGCATGTGATGCGCTATAAAGGCTCCATGGGTCTGCACAAGCACCAGACCGGTATTGCATCCTTCAGAGGTAAGTCACCAGGTGGTGGGCATGTTGGGACAGTGGATTGGGGGGCACTGTGTGTGGCAGCCATCACTAACCACATGTCTATACCCACAGGATTGAGCATGTCGGCACGTGAGGAGGTTGAGGAGCAGGGGTCTGCATGGAGGTGCAGGCCCAACTTAATGAGGGCAGAGAGCAATGCCCTCTTCGATGCATATCTGGACCAGGAGCCCCTCCTGAGTGGCTCAAGAGGCACTCCACAGGCCAGGGCGGCTGCATGGGAGGGAGTGGCTAGGGCTGTGAACCAGCAGGGCAGCCATCAGAGGTCAGCACAGGAGTGCAAAAAGTAGGTGAGCATGGAACGGAGGAGGATGAAAGATAAGGTGGCTGCCATCTGGGCCGCATGTGCCACCATGGGCAGTGGACAGCCCGAAGTGCCACAGCTGACACCGCAGGAGGACTGGTGATGGCGTCCATGTGGTGCAGCACCATTGAGGGCTTTCCCGGTGGTAGATTCCAGATGGGGGGCAGACCATCACTGCATGGTAGGTACAGCAGCACATGGGGAAGAGGGCAGGGGTGCTGGGGGCAGGGGTGTGTGGCAGCGGCACTAACATGCATGTGTTCTTTTACAGATCTGGAGTACCTGCATGCAGCAGCAGGGGTTGGGGTGACCACCATGGGGGCAGTCCTGGACCTGGAGGACCGTCCATCCACCTCCACCAGTGTCCGTGATCCAGACCACTGCCAGCCCATCGCCACTGTCTGACTGGATGCCTGTGGCATGGTTGCAGACGAGGCTCTGTCAGTGTTTCAGCAGGATGCCAGCCACGGTGTCTAGTATGCTGAGAAATAGGTTGGGGCAGGGTCCGCGACGATGACGACGTGTCTGTTATCCTGGACAGTGGTGAGGCCAATCAGGGGGAGGCACCCATACCATGCACTCATCAAGGCAGCACAGATGGTGCCATGGGGGCGGTTGTCCACCCACCGGCTGCAACGCCCGGTGAGTCGGTGGGTGACATCAGTGCGGCGCAGTCCATAATGTGTGGCGGTGGTGGTGGTGCAGCTGCCCCGGCGCTGTTACGCACACAGTGGCTGGAGGGGCTGCAGCGGCAGCAGGATGGGGTCAAGGGGGGACCGGCTGCAGTGGCCGCTGCCGTTGCACCGCAGACTGTACAGGCCCAAGGAGGCCCTGCTGTGCAGCCCCCACCTGCATGGGGGGCCGTGCTGTGGGGTCATGCAACTCCCATGGGTCAGCGCAATGCCCATGCCCCACAAGGTGCTGACCCACTGACCGAGCACACTTGGTTGCTCCGGGCGTCCGTGGAGCAACAGATGCTGGTCGTGGCAGGGGTGCATGCACTTCACACAGAGCTGTGCCAGTCTGCAGGGAGGTGTGACTGGGACTATAAGCAGCTCCTGGCTGAGGCCACACGGATGCAGGAGGACACAACTGCAGCCCTGGATCGGCTTACTGCTGCGGTCATGGCTGGCCTAGCACCAATGGCCACCCTGGTGCATGGCCATCCACAGCAGTCACCATGGAGTGCAGTCTCCACCCCTTGGTCCTGGCGTCATGCGACCCTGTCACTGTCGATACTGGGATCTGCTGTGGGCATTCCGGGAACGCCTGGAGCGGGCCTTTTCAGGGGCCTGCAGACACCTGAAAGGGACTGGTTGTGTTCCCACAGTAACACACCTGGGGGAACATCTGAGATGCCCCCTGTGGCCGTCACACAGCCTGCATCTGCTGGGCGGTCTCAGCGGGGCTGTCCACATGTCTGCGGCAGCCGTGCGACTGCATGGCGGTCATGATCTGCCACCCTCCCTGTCCACTGTCTGCCGCAGCCCTGTATGCACATTAGTGTGGCATGTGCATGTGTGTTCCTGGGTCATACCTTCCATGGTCCACTCAACACGCCCACCTCATGCACACCCACCCGGCCACTGGCCACTGTGGCATGTGCATGATGATGCCCACACAACACGACCGCCACTGTGCACTGGTGTTCAGCATCTGACACATGTCCGTTGGTGGCTTCTGGGTGTGTGCATGTGGGTGCCCGTGTGCATGTGCATGTGTGTGTGGTGTGTGTGGAGGTGTGTGGGTGGGGTCTACAGTGCTGTATAGGGTGCTTCCATGGAGTCCTGTCCCATGCCTGCCCACGCTGCCCTCCGGCCATGTCTGTTGTGGGGGCCCAGCCATGCATGCCTGTATACTGTGCTCTGGTCCCTGCGTGTGGTCTTGTTCACCTACCTGCATGCACCATAGTGCTCCTCTGCCATTGTATTCCAGGGCTGCTGGGCCAATCTGTGCTGCCAGGGCTCCCATTGTCTGGGGGGGCTGCCCACCACCGCCTGGCCCGGCATCCTTGTCATCCCCACTGCTGTTCCCCTCTTCGACCTCAACAGCTATCCCACGGTCAGTGGCCATGTTGTGTAGCACACAGCAGGCCAGGAATAGGCCGCAGGCCTTTGAGGAGCTATACTGTAGGGCACTACCAGACCTGTGCAGGCAATGGAACCGTGCCTTCAGCAGTCCAAACACATGCTCGATGATGTTCCATGTACTGGAGTGTGCCTCGCTGTAACTCTCCTGCGCTGGGGTCAACAGGCACTGGTATGGGGTGAGCAGCCAGGGCCTGAGTGGGTATCTGCTGTCACCTACATGGGGACATGTTGGGTTTACATGGTGGTCTGTGTGGCTGCCACTCTGCCTATCCAGCCAGACCCTCTAACACCCCCAGCATAGCACCCCCCCACACCCTGCCCTGTTGTGCCAGGCTGCCCATTCCAGCTACATACTCACCTGGCCATTGGGGATGTCCCCACTCTTGAACATGTGGCACAGTGCTGACTGGTGCCAGATGAAGGCATTTTGTGCTCCACCAGGGTGTGTGGCACAGACATTGATTATGTGCCCCTTGGCATCGCACACCACCTGGCAGTTGATGCTGGGGTAGCCCTTCCTGTTGATGTAGGCCAACCTGTCCGGCCCTGGTGGTGTGCAGATGCCTATGTGGGTGCAGTCGATGGCCCCTAGCATGCCAGGCATACGTACAACCCTGTGGAACTCCTGCATGTTCGCTGTATGCTCTGCCTGTGTGCTGGGGAAATGGATGTATTCCACAGCATGTGGCAGCAGTGCATTGAGGAATTGTGGGAGGAGCCATGATGTGGCCAACTGGGTTATGCCTGTGGTGTCTCCTGTTGGTCTCTGGAAGGTTCCCATGGTGAGCAGGCACATAACGGCCATGACCTTGGTCTCCACCGACAGGGCATGGCTCTGTCTTGTGGGTGCCCGCATCGCATCACTGCACAGCTCACAGGGCTGCCTCAGAATTGCCTGATTCAGGCGGTGCCAGCCCACAATCTCAGTGTCACTGTACTGTTCGAAGGCGTTGTGAGCACGGTACCACCTGTTCCAAGCATACTGCCTCCAGGCCCTTCCACAGCCGCGCCACTCTGCCTCCTGCCTCCTCACACCCCTCATTACTGCCTCCATCTGGAAGATTGCACTGGCCATGGCCTGGCCTGCCCTGCCCCCCTATGCAGATGACTCCCATGGCTATCGTGGCTGTGTGCTGCTGCTTGTGCCCCTGCACTGGGTGCACTCCTGTGATGGGGACCCTGCAGGCAGTGGACACTGCCTCCCACCCATCCAGGTTCTCCCACAGCCACTCCTCTGTCCAGGCTCGCAGGATCAAGCTGCAATCGCTGCCCCCATGGATATCTCACACACACACACACACACACACACTCTCACACACTGGGCTGCTCACGCACACAGGCACAGTCAGGGTCACACTCCCTGTCCCACTGCCTGTTGCACCTCCTGCCTCTGTGCCTGTCTTGCACCCCTGCTACTGTCCTGCCTGGCCACTGGCTCTCTCTCTCTCTCTCTCTCTCTGTCTCTCATCCCTGCTCCCCGATGCGCAAGCCACTGTCCCTTGCATGCTCCATCTTTTTATGGGCTCAACTTTGCTCTGCGCATGTCCCTGTTGCTCTGTGCTTGCACCATCAGCTTGCAGTTAAATATTGAACTGTGCAGCTTATTCATGGCTACACCCCCTGCACTTGCAAATGCATTCATTAAGGTTGCACATTGGTGCACTGCGATTTGCGCCGTGCATTGTCTCCTGCTGAATATCGCTCTTTGGTGCATTTCCGCTGTTGTGCTGGCACATCGCAGTTGCACCATGTGCAACCACTTTGAATATCTCACCCAGTGAGTGAGGAGAAGGGTTCAAAATGATTAAAGTCTGGCATGGAGTTTGGGCACCTGATGTCAGAATGGGGAAGTCGGCAGCACTAGGGTTAAGCTCCAGTGACTACTTAGTTCATTTTGTTAGTATACTGTTCAACACCAAGGTTGGGCATCTGGTGTTACAAAATGGCAGGTTTTGCATTATTTTTAATTAATCTCATTTCCTTATTAAATGCCTGACTCAATTTAAAGAAAAGCTGGAAATTGATTACTGCTGGGGATATAGTTTGAAGCTTAAAATAAATACACAGCTGAACAGACTTAGTGCAATGTCAGCTCAACTGCAATATGAGACCAGTGAGGTATATAAAACAGTTTAAATATGTCAAACATGTTCCTTAAATGCAATAAAGCTGATGCAGCTAATTATTTTGCTGAACACTTTCCTAAGGGCTTGCTGAATGCCAGCTATTTTAGCCAGGTGACACGACTCAGGGTAAAGGCTGAGTTAAGCAGCAGTGCAGTTAGAAATTAATGTTTTCCCTGGTATCTAGTGGCATCTCCCCACTCTCCAATCCCTGTTCCTTACAGTGTTTCCCTGGTGTCTAGTGGTACCCCTCCCCTACCCTCTCATCGCCATCCCCATATGGGACCTGCAATAAAGAAAACTGTCTCTCTATGGTTTCTTTTTTGCCATAAAGCTGTAAAAAAGAAAACAGTTCCTCACCAATCTGATCCCTCCCACCCCGACTTCCCACTCAGCAGTCACCACCCCACACCTCCGGTACACTCCCACACACCCTCACTCACTTGAACAGGTCACCCGGCATGTATCCATTCTGTGACTGGAGACACTTCTTGCTGCTGGAACTGGCAACTGCGATCAAAGAAACTATGGTGAGTGCAGTTTCAATATATTTCAACAGGGTTTTGAACTTTGATGCATAAATTTGGCAGTTTTGCATATTTTCACCCCAAATTTTCAGCATGGCTTTTGTGGGACCCCCACCTCATGATCAATGGGGGTAGAATTATGCAAATCAGGACCAAATGGCATTTTCTTGGTTGCTTGGTGAAATCACCTTTTGGGTGGGATTTGAACATTTTTGTTGATCTTGTTCATCAGGTGGGGTCATAAGATGGCTATGTTGAAAATTTGGGGTGAAAATATTTTAAAATGGCAAAGTTATGAGCATGAGTTATAAGCATATGTTGACATTTCACAATGCATACTCATAACTTTGGTAAGTTTCACTATTTTGACGCCACATTTTCAACACAGCAATTTGTTCACATCACCTCATGAATGTGACAACTATCATTTTTCGCATCCTGACCAAAATGTGTTTTCGTACCTGTGGCACGGAATGACATTGTCACTGCATGAAATCACCTTTTGGGCAGATTTTGAAAATTTCTCCACTCTTGTTCATGAGGTGGGGTTACAAGAAGACTATGTTGAAAATTTTGGGTAAAAATATTACAAAACAAACTAATGAGCACACATTGAAATTTTCCAACACACGTTCATAACTTTGACCATTTTAAATGGAGAATGTCCCTTTAAAGCAGCATAGCAGCTGTGTTGACTGTGACCAAACTTGTTTTAAGGCAGCGGTACCTAAACCCCCTTCCACATTTTCTGAGGACCATGTTCTCTGGGAGGATGCTATAAAGAAATCATCTGAGTCCTCCCCTCCTCTTCTGAATCACTCTAATTCCTTTTAAAAGTGAGTAGTTCATATTTGTTAGGCAATCTGACCCATTCTTTTTTTTTGGCGTTCAGACTTTGGCTGTTTTTTTTTTTTAATTCTTTATTTTTCAGGTCAGTATTACAGCAGGTATACATTTGTACAGCAATTTCATTGTTCAGAATACACACACACAGTGGAAATTCATGTGTTACCGGACATTCTAACCAGTTTGTAGAATTTGTAGAAATCACTTCGGACATATAGTGTCCATTAGCCATATATAATTGATAATAAGGTACATGGGGGAAGAAAGATGCAGGCACCAAAGGTTCTATTTCGTCAGGGGATAAATGAGTCATCTATTGGGGAAATATAGAAGACCCAAGACCTCCAATAAATTTCAAATTGGGGAATGCGGTCAGCTGTTTTAGCAGAGAGTCATTCCAGATAATAGATCTCTGACACTATAGAGTGCCAGTGAGTCAAAGTTGGGATTGTGGACTTCCACCATAAGTGGGTGATCACCTTCTTACCTGCAGCTAAGTATAAATAGAGTTTACTTTTTTTTGGAGGTACTAAACCCTCTTCCCCTATGTATAACAGAATCATTTGATTTGTTAACACCAAGTCTGTATCAATTAATAATTGGAGACTACTGGCAATTTCTTTCCAATAAAGGGACATTTTTGGGCACGAACAAAAAATATGGGAGGTATTAGCCCTCATCTGCCCACATTCTCTCCAACACATTCCTGGGTTTCCAGGTAAGAATTTGGCCAGTTTATCTGGAGACATAAAGAAATGCATACGACACTTCCAAATATATTCAAGCCAATAGGGGGCTGAAGATTATTAATTATTCATAGACAGAATAATTGGCTCCAACCATTATCATATGTAATCTGAGTATTTAATTCTTTATTCCACTTAGAACATTCTCTGTAGTCTGCTTCCAATTTTCCCTCAAGGCTCTATATAGTTGACCAATTAATTGTGTTGGAGATTTTCCCTCAATTGCCTCAATTATCAGATTCATCAAATTGGGCTTCGGGGAGGGAAGAACCATTCGAGTGGGTCTCAAATTCATCAAATATGAGTGCACCTGAAAAATCTAAAGTAAAGGAGTCCAAATTTAGACTGCATGGAGGCAAAGGGCATTACCCCATGAATATCTAGAAACTGGTAAAACATTGAAAGGCCTAATCTATGCCACTCCTCATAAGCATTGTCTTGTCTGGCTACTATGAACTGTTTTTTCTTAGTCATCAGTTGAAAATAAAAAAGAGCTCTGCAAATTCCTGGGCTGACCTAAGCTCGAACCATATTTTTAATATATTACAGGTTCCCCACGTGAAGTCCCTTAAAGATGGAATGGAGTCTAATGGAGAAAACAAAACAGGGAATGTATCAAAAAGGCCATTCAGGGTAAATTCAATTAATTTCCACGGAGGCATAGTATGTCTATTAAGTCAAATAACAATGACCTTAGATGTCGTGGCTTTGTGGTATTCTTTTAAATTAGGAAGGTTTAAACCTCCTTTAGTGATAGGTAATTGTATGGATGACCACTTTATCCTTGGATGCTTCCTGGCCAGACAAACCTGGAGAATATTCTATCCCAGGAAAAAAAGTAAAATCTAGATGGAATTAAAGGTAAAGTTTGAAAAAAATATAAAATCGTTGGAAACACCATCATTCGAATAGTCTGGATACGCTGATGAAAAGATAAATGCAGGTGTGCCCACCTTCCCATTAGTTGTTCTATGGCTAAAGTCACCGGCTCCAAATTCAGGAGCTCCAAAAGTTCCAGGTCTTTGTGAATAATGACTCCCAGATACCGCATTCTATTATTTTGCCATCTAGTTGGTAATAGAGCACTCAGAGCCTGGGATGGAACAAAGTTGTGAGGTAAAATCTCTGTCTTTCGAATATTAATCTTATATCCAGCAATTTCCGAGAACCTCTCTATCACCCCTAGAGTGGCAGGGACTGAGCTTTCAGGGTCTAATAGGGTCAGCAATATATCGTCCGCATATAATGAGAGGTAAATTCTCCCCCCCCAGAGGTATCGCATGAATGTCAACATTTCTCCTAATGGCCTCTGCCAGTGGTTCAATATATAAAGCAAATAAAAGTGGTGAAAGTGGGCAACCCTGCCTGGTCCCTCTGCCCTGAGATGTATCCTATCTGATAGCTGACCATTCACCTCGATATGTGCCTTTGGAGAGGCATATACCCTTTCCCCTTGAAACCCAAACTCAGAGAGGGTCCTCCAGAGGAACATCCAACTCACCCGGTTGAAAGCCTTGTCAGCATCTAAGCTGACAAAGGTTGTCGGGATATTTCTCTTATTCACATAATCAAGGAGATGCACTGTCCTTCGAATATTATCCGAAGTTTGTCGGTTCTTTACAAACCCTGACTGATTTGAATTCACTAGCTCGGGGATCAATTCCTCTATTCTATGGGTCCATATAGACATAAACAACTTATAATCCATATTAAGTATGGATATCGGTCTGTATGATGTAACTAAATCTGGGGGTTTACCTTGTTTTAACACCAGACAGATATTGGTATAATCCAAGAGGGGAAGGGGATCCTCCCTCCTGAATCTCCTGAAATGTCTTAACCAATACAGGGGCAATCTGTTTGTAGAAAGTTTTGTACCACTCCGCTGGCATGCCATCAGGGCCTGGGGTTTTTAAGGTTTTACTATCTGTCACAACTCTTTTAAGTTCTTCCAACCTAATCGGGGTCTTCAAACTCTCTGTCACATCTTCTGGCAAATGGGGAAGAGTAAAGGAATGAAAAAACTTCTCCAAATTACTCGGGTCAGTTAACACAGGGGCAGTATATAGCTGGGAATAATCATTCTTAAAGCAAGCTTGTATTTGCTCTGTATAAGTTACTCGGGTATTAGATGTTAAATCAGTTAAGTGTGAAATGTATGTGGCTGTCCTCTGACCTCTTAATCTTCTAGCTAAGTTCTGAGCCCCTTTTGGATCTCCCTCAAACCTGTATGATTTTAAATAAAACAAAGCCTGTTGTGTTTTCTCATCCAAGAGCTTCTGCAGACTCGCCTTTGTTTGCTTCATTTGTATCCTAATCTCTTCAGTTATAGGGACATGAGCCTGTAGGTCTCTCAATTCACCATGAAGCCTAATATATTGCCTTTCCCAGGTTTTTTCCTAGCCGCTGCATAGGATATGATCTCCCCACGAATCACAACCTTAAGTGTGTCCCACAGCATAGATGTGGAGCCCTCCCCTCCTGAGTTTTCCGTAATTACCTGAGCAATTTTAGCTTTGAAACTATCTCTAAAGGCTCTGTCCCTTAGAAATGAGGTATTCAGACGCCACCCAGTGGTTTTCTCAGGAATTTTAAAGTCTAGTTTTAAGAATAAGGGTGAATGGTCAGAAAGGAATCTGGGACCAACTGTCAGGTCTTGTAAGTAATCCGTATGTTCCTGAGTAATTAAAAAATAATCCAATCTAGAATGGGAGTCATGACGAAGAGAATAAAATGTATATCCCCTTGTCGATGGGTAAAAAAACCTCCAGACATCGGTCATGGTCACTGCTTCCATGTTAGTCCAGAAATATTTCACGGCCGGAGAAGATCTATGTTTATGTGGGGCAGATGAATCTAAATGGGGGTTCAAGGTAAGGTTAAGATTCCCACCCATAATCAAACATCCCTGAAGATTGTCTATTAATTTGCCAAAGAATCGTTTCAATACTGCTACTGGCATCATTGGAAGGAAATACACATTTACCAGTGTTATCTGTTTCCTGAATAATGTCCCCCTAAGGATCACATACCATCCCTGAGGATCAGTGAGCTGTGAGGTTAGGTGAAAAGGAGAGGTCCAACAGATCAAAATTGCTACCCCACGTCGTTTTCCATCAGGGAAAGACGAAGCATAAACCTGGTACCGCCCCCCCCCCAACAACTTAGAGTGTACAACGTCTGTCAAATGGGTCTCCTGTAAATATATGACATCAGATAGATGTTTCCTTAGATATTGAAAGTCTTGCTCTTTTGATCGGGTTATTCAACCCGTTTATATTAAGGGACAACACCCTAATTATTTGGGTCGCCATTACAAGAGACTGTGCTGCATTAGGACCTCCCCCTTGCATCCCCCCCCCCCTCCATTTGACCTGTATTACAGGAGGGTGAAATTTGGATCCACTATAAAACAATATTATAAAACATTTCCTTAGGTTTGATTCTGGGCCCCTTGCCCCTGTCTCACCCCCCCCCCAAGAGCTAGTCCACCCATGTATATGCTTAATCCGAACATTACTGTCAACCCTACTATCCTGCTGTAGCTGTAAATACAACTGGAAAAATGGAATAACTATTTTTTTACATATTTTGAATGTGTTAGTCTGTACGAACTGTATAGCTAACAGTGTAGACCAAAAGTCGAAGAAAAACCACACCTCAAGACATGGACTATGTACATCAACTACGACTTCCAAGGTAGGGGAGATTCTTTGTATTCTTCCTACATGTTCCTCCAGACCTACAGAAGGAACCGGAGGTAGTCCGAGTGTAAACTGCTCTCGGGCCTCCAGAGGGTATAAATTCCCTCTAAGGTTAAAACAAAAAATGGGCAGGATGTTAAATTGATTTCCAAAAATAAACCACCATATAATACTATGCTGCTCTTTTAACTCAAACATAAGCCTAATAGCCTAGCGGTAATCGCAGGCTCTCCCCTCAGCTTCGAATTGTTATTTTCTTTAATAAACCTTTGGCTATCATACATATGTCCTATTATTTGTATACTGAATGCTCCTTCTTTCTCCTTCATTTACTTTTCCTTATAATTGTAAAGCCGTATATATTGGTTTGAAGCTGAAAAAACAGGGTTCCATTGTAGGCCTATTTATACCAGCCTGAAATTGTCCCTGCGCAACATCCAAGATTCAGGCCTCGGCCCCAGATAAGGAAGTCTCTGCAGTAAAAACTCTCCAAAGGTCTATCTATAGACCAGGTTCATTAAGCACTTCTCCATGTTTTTTTAATTTTAAGTCAAGTTCTGTCACGGTTAGGTCTGCGGAATGTAGCGAGTGGGCTCTTCAGACTGTCCAGTTTCTGCTCTCCAGCTTGTCGACGCTCTTCTCGTGTAGTTGCTGTCTGCCATTTGGGTACCCTCAGCGAAACTGTAGGTCTTAACTTGGCCCTCTTCTTATTCTGAATCCCCATTTTGAGCAATTCTTCCCTGGCCTCCTCTGCGGAGTGAAATTTCTTCCTGCCTGTCGGGTGCTGCACAATAAGACGAGCTGGGTAAGGGGTGAAAAGCTTAATATTTGCCTCTTTCAGAACTGCGAGAATGTCAGCATAGGCCCTCCTATTCCATATGGTTTGGGGGGCATAATCATTATCTAAATAAATTCTTGTCTCTCCGAAGAAGATCTTCCCCTTGCACCATGCTGCTGTCAGGATCTTTTCTTTTATCGCATAGCTGAGGAAGCGGAGTATAATTGTTCGAGGTCTAGCATTTGGATCATTGGGTCATGGGCCCAACGCCCTGTGGGCTTGTTCTAATTCCAATGGCATGTCTGAGGGCAATTCTAAGGCTGTTCTCAGAACAGTTATGATGAAATCTGACAAATCCTGGCCTTCTGAGCCCTCCTGAATACAGTAAATTTGAATGTTCTTACGTGGGGCTCTGTTCTCCGCATCTTCTTGTCTAGAGTGGAGAAGGGCATATTGATCTTGCAGTTCGTGTAACGACTCCTCTACGTCATCCACCCTATTTCCTACCATGGTGATCTGCTTCTCAGTAGAATCTGTTTGTTGTTCTAAATTCGCCACATCTCTTCGCATCTCCCCATACACATCTTTTATTTCCGCTCGGAATGCCAGCAGTTCTTTGTATATTGTATCAAGCTTCACTCATTTGTTCTTTATTTTGCTACAAGCTGAATTAATCTGTTCAGAGATTTCAGAAGGGGCCATCGAGAGCTCAGAGTCAGAGGCCTCCCGGGCCGACATCGCAGCTGCTGGATTTTCTCTGTCCCGCTTTCTTCCGTGTACAAGTAAGCTGTTTTTGTATAGTTTTAGCTGCAGTCCCCACAATTGTACTTCTTTCTAGCTCTCAAAAGCAGTAAAAGTCAGTAGATGCTAGGGATTTAATGGGGGATCATGGAGCTCACAACTAAACCGCCATCTTGGTTATCGGCTCCAACGGAAGTCCCGGCTGTTTATCATTGAGTTTATGTTTACGAGGGACTTGCGTCATGTCTTTTTCTGATGTCTCAGTGGGCAGAGAGGAGGCATATCTGTTTCTAGGGGAGGTAGTTGACCCCCCCATCCTCTATGGGAAGTACTTCTATAGCTACAGTGGCAACCTTAGTGGATTTCAATGCTTTCTAGCTGGATGTCAGCCAACGGTGCCACAGGAACTTCCCCAGCTGTCGGGGAGGGCTCCTCCACCAGAGTTTCAGACTCAGGTCTAGCTAGTTCTGAGGCCCTATATGATGTTACAGAAGTATCTGTCTCCCTGTGTAAGTGGCTGCAGGTGGTCCCTCTGGGGAGGGAGGCTTAAAGGTTTTGGACTTCTGTGTCCCGACCAATAAATTGTCCTGGTTAATCTGTCCCCTGTCGTTGTGTGCTGCCCTACGCCATGGCTGGTATGCATGTCCCCTTTTATCACATAGGATGCACTTCAGAACATTATCACATGCTAAACTAACATGTACAAAAGGCTGAGCATTATCTGCACCTCAATTGATTTAAATAAAGAGATCAGCACCCACACTCCAGACAGAGAACTAGGACTCCATGGATTGATTTAATCATTCCTTTATGTAAAAAAGTGCAGATAAAACACTGGCCAAAGTGGCTAGCAAACAGACTGACGTTTCTCCTGGCATGCTGCCAAGTTTCTTCAGAGAGTGTGGGTGCTGATCTATTTACTTTAATTCCTGCATAGGCATGCAGAATAGCACCACACTGTTTTTCCAGGTGCTCACATATGTTTCTCTGAGTACCTCAATTGATTGCATGTTCTATGCAGGTGGGAGGGGGAACCACACTTGCAGCATGCTTCTGGTTGGCCTGCATAGAAAACAATGCCATGGCAGGCAGCTGATGCAGCAGTTGTATTTCCACTTGTGACACCAATGACTTGGGTTTGGGAACAGACCTGGGAGTCAGAGGGCTGGCTGGGGGAGAAGGATTGAGCATCCTGGGGACTGCTCTCCTTCTGGGGAGGGAGGGATGGAAGAGTATCTGGCACTTTATGGACCCCTAGTGGAGGCTGGGGGTACCAGCTGTGACTGACGCCATCACAATGGGAGGCAGGGTGGACACTGGACATCATTGCACATCCCCAAGCCCAGGGAGCAAGCATCTGAATAAAGCCACCCTCCCCCCGTCATGACGACCCTCTCTGCTGCTGCCATCTCCACTGCCTTTAACGTCTTGGGGGGGGTCCTGCTTCTGTGACTCCGACCCCGGAGGTAAGCCAGAGCTTGCCAATGGTATCTCTTGGGAGGGGGAGCCCTGTTGATGGCCCCACTCAGGGGTGCAAGCCTGGACATGGGGGGACGGCAGGTGGGGTGGGTCTGAGGATTGGGGAGAACCGGAACAAAAAAAGAAAAGAAAACAATGTCACTATCCTGGCTGATGAAAATACGATTTGGAAGATGAGCCAGTCCTCATTTTGACTGAAGGAGCTCTACTTTGAACCTTCAACTTCCAGTCCATATCTTCCCAGAATTAAAGACTGTGTCAGGTCTCTTTTGAACCTCACATCTTCACTGAAGCCAATACAAAATGTCGGAGACATTAACCCCCTGTTTCTGAAATAACACTGTAATATTTTTGAACGTAGTTTTTGTCAGGGGGATGACTGTGAGTGGGTACCAACGGTGGGAATTTTTTACTTCTGTGTACTTCTTCAAAATGTTTTCCAGTAGTTAAGGGCTTTTATATCTAATGTCAAATACAGGTTCCCCCAAAACATGAATTAAAGCATATATTTCATATGCAAAAAATTATAAGAGAATACTTAAGCAGGTTGTAAGTCACATGCACCTGGTCAGGAACTGTATTTGAACACTCTCTGTAATGCATCCTAACTGCATTATCCCAACTGGCCAGCTCCAAGCAGCTTTTGAACAAGTTCACCATTGTGAATTTAGGTCCAGACTGGTCTTATACTTCTGCTGAATCCCATCTTCCAGGTCTCCAGTGTGGAAAGTTGCCATCCTAAGGATCCTCATCCACCTGTGCTGACTGTGGCTCTGGTGGTCCAGCAGCCAGTTGCTCCCCCCACCCCACCCATAGGCATAGATGGGCCCATCTACCTTAGAGGCACCCCTTAAACTGCACTTCCGTTTTGGAGTTTGTTTCCCATATTTCCCAAATCATTTTTTTAATTTCTGGCCTGGGCTGAGGGATAACAGTAGACCCCTCTGTCTGCTGATGAAATTCTCCTGTGTCAGGCACCCCTGTGGTACTGGCTAAAGATGCAGGCTAGGCACCGTCAGAATACTGAGAAACGGAGTCTGGTTTTGGTAAAGTGTGTAGGCTACTATGGAAACAACCCTCATTCGGTACAGATGGACTCACAGGTCTGTTGCAGGATATGTCAGAGTCTTGGTGCTTACTAGAAATATTTGAGGATAAATGAAAGGCAATGCTTACAATGTGAGGAATTATACCATCCCCATTCCCAACTGTGCAGAGGTAGTGCTAGGGCAGTGGTGGCCAATACAGCTTGTACTGGGATCCATTTTGGTGGATCTCAAGAAGCTCCAAGATCCACCAACAATAAAGCGAACAAAAAGTACAATTATAAGTCTAATTATTTATTCATGAGCTGAACTAGCTCACTGATTGGCTGCCGTGTCAGTCTGAAATCTCTTAGAAAAGATTGGCATGGCAGCAACACTCGGCTCACGTGCTGTACGCTGACAGCAGTGGTGCCAAAACAGAACTGTTTTCAGTGATAAAATCCTCACTAACCAACTTCTCATTATTGCAATTAGACTTATAACCACAATAATGACCTCACAGCTGGTTATTTCCTTTGATTGATGACTGACTGACTGACTGGGTGGGGTTGACCCTCAGGCCACCTTTCCCCCAGCTGGTCATTAATCATTAGGAAATGACCTGTTGTTCAGTCATTATTGCTTAATAATTATGCTCATCAGCTGTAAAGATCTTGTGATTTGAATATGCAACCTTTGCCCCAAGATCCACCACAAATCTCTTGAGATCCACCAGCGGATCTAGATCCATGTGTTGGCCACCACTGTGCTAGGGCAACACTCACCCAACTCAAACGTTAGTGAAGTGGCGGAGTCTCTTGAGTCATAGGTCCCATATGCAGTTGCAGCAGGACCAACAAGGGAGAAGTAAAATCTTGTTTTCTCTGTGATTTCAAAGCTATTATTTCAGCAGCACTCTGGACTGCTCCAGGTACCCATCATGAGCTGTCTTCTTTCTTGAGCCATCCAACTGCTAACAGGGCATGCACTGGGTAGTGTTGGAGTTATAGGGGGTCTTGCCAAGGCTCAGCCCCCCTAGCTCTGATGTGAGCCCCAGTAACTCACACCATCACTGCCATTGACTTATAATGGGAAGGGGGCTCAATTTTAAAATAGGGCTCTTATGGGCCCCCCTAGCTCCCAAAGCTCATTAAGTATAATGCCAGCACTGACCCTGCGGATAAGGTGCTAGTTCCAGCTACTGGTGGAGTTGGGATGGGTCAGCCTCTCCTCAGGACCTGCTTTGTGTCCGCCGTGGGGCCACTCTGCCTTTGGACCATGTCTGTTTGAAGCTCTGGATTTGTAGATCTGGACATCTTGACTTTCCTTTGGCAGAAATTCTCTGATCTGGGTGGTGTTTTTGAAGTATCCTTTACTGCAGCCAGGGCTACATCTTCATCTGCTAGGTGCTACAGAAGCAGGGCTCTCCTCTCTTAGCTGCCAGCAATCAAGGTACACATCTTCCTCTCTGCTGGCCTGGATTCTTATCATCCATTCTACCTTCATGATCAGATACATACACATCTTGTTTCTTCTCAATATTTTCAGGCTCTTTTACAAACTGCAGTTCAGATTTTTCCATCTTCACCTACACTTCCATACTGATAGAAACTTCCCCAGGACTATTAGGGATTTCCAGTGAACAAGTAAAGGTAATAGCACCATCAGGATTAGCAGCAGTGTGTCCACCTCTTCCTCCACCTCCTCCAGAGTCCTCTCTCTTGCCAGACAGCAAGATGAACAGAGGCTCCCCCTACTGGATGAGTGGGGGAATTTTTATATTTTATTAGAACTTCACAATCATATCAATACAAAACAGTGTCACCTCACACAAAATTAATATACAAATCATAATAAAAATCAAATAAGTATTGCAGTCATACATGTTCTAATATTCTTTCTGATACAGATATAGAACCAAAATCATATCCTAACACTGAAAAACTCCCCCGCCCACTAAAAGAGTTGGGGACATTTTTTTTTATTGAAATCATAACTAAATATATTTAAACCAGCATTTCATTATACAAAATCATAAAAAAGGGAAAATCAAAAACATAAATAAGTATTGATATTCTAGCATACATATCTACTACAAAATCTTAAATAGAAGCCCTAAATATAACAATAGATACTAAGCTTCATCACATGAAAGAAATCCAAAATAAAACCTTATAAATCTTGTCCTAATCCCAAACTGGAGTCAAACCCCATCCCCCGTCCTCTTAAATAAACTCTAAATGGGACCACCAATCTGTCCAAACATCTGGGTTACCACATAATGATTCAGCCTTTTTCTATTTTTTACGTTTCCCAATAAGAATACAATAAAGATCCAGTACCGTTATGAATTGTTGCTGCAAAACCAAATGACAGCGGCATATCCAAATCCAATATAAAAAGTGTGCAAATAATACTCGAATTGTGCTATTGTGGGGCTGTACCACCAGTTTTGGAACGATCTCATAATATAATAAAGTGGGAACCGGGGGAAGAGGTAGCTCAGTTTTCCATCATTCCTTTACAACATCTCAAAAACTAATGATATATGGACAGGTATAATACAAATGATCCATAGTTGCCACCACCTGGAAACAACAATCTCTGGGACAATACCTCTCCTGTAGACCCTTATGTTTCTGATTACCTTTCACATTTATTCTACCATGGAGTCCTAACCATACCGTATCCCAAATGTGCTCTAGTATTGTTTTGTCCATAATATAAGCAGAAATCAAATCCTGTTGTACTTGTGGTAACCTTAAAAACAGGTGTTCCAAAAAATGAACCATAAGAAGTTCTTTATATAACTGTTTCTGAGAGAGTTTTAAGACTGTCATAAATTTAATATCCCATTTTATGATCCAATAAAAAAAACCTCCCATTGTTTCACCAATCAAGGCTTCCGTTTCTTTTTATGAAAAGAATGTATCTTGTTTCCATTCCAACAGGATTCCCTGAAGGATGGTATATCCCCAGATACCCCAAATCTGTGTAGTGCGCCTCATCAGTGGAACTATATTGATACAAAGAAAAATAGTAAAAAAAAACACAAGAGGACTAATCATATTTACCCTACCATATTTAACTTTATTATATAATGTATTTTATTTAATAGGATTTAGATGACTTCCCCAAAAACATGTAAAAAAATAACCTATCAAAGGAACATCCAAAAGCTCGGGGACCAGAAAAACTGCACTCACATGAAAGAAAAGAGGTATCAAAAATATGTTAATAAGGTACACTCATTTCTTCTTAGTCACTGCCCATCAGTTCCATCTGCTAACTATCTCTTTTCCCTTAGACAACAACCTACCCCCAATTATACTCTGCCATGTTACTATCCCCACAATAAATCCCCAATATCTTACATGGTGCCATAGCTATTACACATCTTCCCACTTCTCTAGGTTCATCAGAAAACCCTGATAAATCCACACATTTCATTTTCTCAGCATTTAAACTAGCTCCCATAATTCTTCCTACAGCTTGTACAAGATCTCTAGCTGTATTTAAGGACTGTCCATCCTGAAGTATAAGACACAGATCATCTGCATGTGCAGTCACTTTACTTAAACCTTGATACCTCCCATTCAACCCATGGATTCCTGGAGATCTTTGAATAATAGAATCAATCATAAAAACACATAAAAGGGGGCTCAAGGGACAACCCTGTGGAACCCCCCCTACACATTTGGATTTTTGGACCTTGTAACCCATTATCAAAGGGAACCACATATGCTAATGCATAACACAATTTTAGTAAATTGATAAAGCCTAGATGAATCCCATACACTGCTAAACAATCCCATAAAAATGTGTGGAAAACTCGATCAAAGGCTTTAGCTTGATCTAAGCTGAACAAATACCCTGTTTGTCATCCTAAACCTTGACTTATACCTCCTTCTACTACTTCTCGGAGAAATAACAAGGCCTCAGTAATTCATCTCCCTGGTACCGAACAAAACTGCATTGAAATTATTAAATCTTCCATCACCTGAGCCAGTCTATCACCTAATAATTTCGCAAATATTTTAAAATCCAAATTTAATAAAGTAATCGGCCTCCAATTTTTTAAATCTGTAGAATCTCCTGATTTAAATAAAAACGTCAACAATCCTTCATACATATCCATCGGCAGATAATATTCCTCTTTAAAATAGTTAAACACTCTCAAAATTTCTTGAAGTATGAGAGCCCAAAGCTCAGTGTACACTTCCCCCTGTGATCCATCTAAACCTGGTGAAATGCCAGTATGTAAACCACGTACTACTAACAAAAATTCATCATACGAAAAAGGAGCCAATAAAGGCCCATGAAATTCTGGAGCTAAACAAGGTACCCCAGCCACCTGAAGTAACTGAGGGGTAAACTGAGACGCTTCCACTGGGGTCCCAAACTGTGACTCCACATGCTGCATTATCCTTCTCATAATTCCTTCATTATCTACCGCCAGTGACCCATTCTCTGTCTTTAATCCTGTAACTGATTTTTTCTCCCATCTATTCTAACTGCTCACAGAGGGGTTTATGCTCTCCACCTTCTCCTGTGTACCAAATGTCTGTTCCCTTTGTAAAGATAGACATCTATTATATTATTAGGTTCTCATTTCTAACTTTACTAACTCAATATCTTCCCTAAGATCTACCCCTTCAATACACTGTTGAGATTCAAAAATCCCAAATCTCTATGCAGTGCCACATAATGAGAATAAGTTGTGGCTGCCCTTAATTTCCCTTGTACTCAAAAATAAGCAATTATAAGTCTTTTAAGGTCTTCCCACCACAATTCCATATCCTCATAAAGAAAGATTGTCGTGGCTTTATCCTTTACCAATACTTGAAACACAGCCAATATACCAGGATCACTCAAAAGAGCAACATTCAACCTTCAAAAGCCTGGCCCAGCGTCTCTATCTGGTGGTACAGCTATACATACCCCTATCAACATATGATCTGATGTCTCAAAAGGAATATTATAGAATTGTTAAACAGGCAATGATTTCTTAATAATCAAGAAATCAATTTGCGTTGAAAGGTTGCCCTTATAAAATGTAGCTTTTCCAGCATGAGAAACACTTTCTTGAAAATCTTTTAGACCAGCAAGAGTAATTATTTTCCTTAAAAAAGTTTCATCGCAATACTGTTTACCAGGTACTGTCCCTTGCTTAAAATTAATATTGAAGTCTCCTTCAAAAATATTTGCCTGCTAGTATGCAGATAAGGCTGTATCTTAGTCAATAAATCAATTCTTAATGACTTAACTTGAGGTGCATAAATATTTATCATCCTACACATAAAGGAATTTATAAGGACATCCATCATATATCCACATGCCATACAACCTTAACATTATTGGAGTGGAAACAAAAACCTACCCCACAACAAATATATGTGCCAATTGACCAATAAGAAGAGCCCCCATTTCCAATCTCAAGTTGCCTGAATAATTTCCATCTGGGTATGAAGCCTTGTGTCCTGAAGCAAAAACATATCAAAATCTAGCGTCTGCAAAATACTAAATGTTGTTTTCCGCTTATACCCAGAATGGGTACTATTCACATTTATACTCACTGTTTGCAAATGTATAGGCTCAGGGAGGAATATTTAAACCTTTCTTACTTGACCTCGTCACTCCCTTTTGGGGCTCGATCACTCTAGGTTTAAGAGGATCAAGCTGTGGGATAGCCAAACTCGAGGAAGGAGGGAGCGGCCTATCCTCTTCTATAGGATCTTCCCTCTCCACCTGCTCACTCCATGAAGTAAAAGCAGCAAATCTATTTGACAGGGGTAACAGTGATAAAGGTACCGCAGTTCATTTTACCTGAGAGCCCACAATCATTGGAGAAATAGGTAAGTGGCCCATCTCAATGTCAATATCAGGGGAGTCTCCTTGAGAACCCACTCCTAAATTCCCATCCTGCATACCCCGCATATCAGAAAGAGTTGAAGCTCTTTTAGGGGAACCCTGAGGAGTTACAAAAGGAGTTTCCACAACATCAGCCACTACCATTTGTGGAGAAGGGTCTTGAAAATCTGCACTAGGCTGGGGGGTAGGGTGTCTGTATGCCGCAACTCCAGTGATCGCTGTAGCCCTCCACCCCTGGATTATAAAGTCCACCTTTCCATCTTCCTCTACACCTAAATTGCTCGGTGGGCTCCCCCTCACATCTCTCAGACTGCCAAAAAGGCTTACGTGCTTGTGTTAGGAAAATATCATGGTCTGAGATCTCATCAAGATTATCAGCTGCCCATGGACACTCCTGAAAACTGTGCTCATCATCCCCACACAAGTTGCATGGGGGGGGGGCTATACATTGTGCTGCAGAATGGCCCAAAACCCCACAGTGAAAACACTTAATGGTACCACAATCATTGTTTAAATGAGTCAGAGCATCACAGCGATAACAACTTTTTAGCTGGCCTGCATAAAGTAAAATACCTCGATCCCTACCCAAATAAAACTAACTAGGCAGATGGTGAATGCCAGCATCAGTTTGGTTTCACTGTACCCGATAAGTCCAACCCCCATTCCAAAATCCATTTTCATCCATAATTGCTTGTGGTTGGTCAAAAATCATACATCTTTTTTCCAGCCAAAATGTAATATTACTCACATCCACCTCCTCATTAAGAAACAAAGCTGTCACTGCTTTATAGTCAGTTTAGTAATCGGAATAGCAGTGAATTCTGACCACAATTCTGAATTTTTCAATTCGTAATACTGGGTCCAAAATCTGTCCAACAGTTTAAAAGTATAGAAACTAATGTCATAATTTCGGTCTCCAGGTGTATGATTAAATGCATAAACTTCTGTGGGAGTAATAATAATAATAACATTTATTTGTATGGCGCCTTATCCAGAACCAAGGCACCTCACATTTTAAAACAACAACAATAATAAAATCATAACATATTCAATAAAATCATACAAATATCCATAATTTAGTCAACAAATTCAATTGTTAAAAACTTGAAGCCACAAATAAGTCTTTAACGCCTGCTTGAATGCCTCCACAGTTGAGCAGTCCCGAATCCAACAGGGTAGGTAATTCCAAAGGGTAGGCGCAGCAAACTCAAAAGCTCTTGCCCCAGAAGATTTTAAACATACCCTTGAAACTTCTATCAACCCCTTTCTGGATGAGCGGAATGATCGACTGGGCTGGTAGGGAATTAGGAGCTCTTTCAGGTAGTCCGGGCCTAGTCTGCGTAGGTCTTTAGAAGTCAGCAAGCTGACTTTATAGGTGATCTGCCACTGTACTGGCAGCCAGTACAGCTCGTGTAGCACTGGCAAAATATGACAAGATTGTGAAGACCCTGTCAAAAGCCAGGCCGTTGCGTTTTGCACCAGCTGCAGGTGATGGATTTCTACCCCAGAAAGCCCTAGGTAAAGGGAGTTGCAATAATCTAAGCAAGAGGCAACAAAGGCGTGGATCAGTGTTGGAAGGTCATCGGACGGAACTAGGTGCCTCATCCTGGCAATATTCCTAAAATGGTAAAAGGAAGTTTTGATGACCACCGACACCTGTGCATGCAAGGTCAGCCCTTCATCAAAAATTACGCCCAGGTTACGCACCCGTTCAGAGGTCGGGAGTGAGGCGCCACCAAGAAACATTTCTGAGGGTGTACCCTCCCCTAACCCCGCTATCCAAAGACCCGGATCCACAACCAACACCTCAGTTTTGTCCAGGTTCAACTTTAGCCAACTGGAATCCATCCAGTCTTGGATATCTTTCAGACAGTTATTAAAGACCGATACCGCTCCATTCTGGTTGGGTGCAAAAGATAGGCAGAGCTGGGTATCATCAGCATAGCAGTGAAACCTCAGCCCATACCTTCTTACAATGTCTCTGAGGGGCAGCATATACACCACAAACAACATGGGTGAGAGGACCGAACCTTGAGGCACTCCACATGACAGAGAAGTAGGGTCTGAGGAATAAACCCCCGACACCACTCTCCGAGTTCTACCCACGAGGAAAGGTGAAAACCACCTGAGGACTGTTCCTGACAGTCCACAGATGAACCTCAGATGGCCCAACAACACCTCATGGTCCATGGTGTCAAAAGCTGAAGAGAGGTCTAGAAGGACCAAGATGAAATGGTTCTTCTGATCTCTAGCCATCAGGAGATCATTGAACACCCGAACCAGTGCTGTCTCAGTACTGTGTCTCTTATGAAAACCAGACTGGAGTGGTTCATAGATGTCATGAATGGTCAAATGGTCCTCCAGTTGCACAGCCACCACCTTCTCAATAACCTTCCCTATTAAAGGAAGGTTAGAGACAGGTCTGTAGTTAGTATGGCAGTCTGGGTTCAAGGAAGCTTTCTTCAAGAGAGGTGTCACCACCGCCTCTTTCAGAGAGCTAGAAAACTCTCCAGACTCCAAGGAGCACCAGACAATCTGCACCAGAACTGGACTGATAACATCAATACCTCCCAAAATTAGGGAAGTAGGTCCAGGATCCAATCTACAGCATGTAGGCGCACACTCTGGATGATCCGCATGACATCCATGAACTCCAGACATCCAAAGGTACCAGAAGACAATTGAGGTGTAGTGATCTCATACTGATCAATAGCAGCTCCCATAGTGTGCCGGCTGGAGTCCCGCCCTGATGCCGGCCACCTTATTTGCAAAGAATCGAGCAATTTCATCACACTTTAATTATGAAAAGACTTTCCGTACTTGTAGGCAGGCTGGGTTGCACAGTCTGTCCATAGTATGGGAAAGCTGAGCTGGTTGATTCTGAGCAACTGCAATCTCCCTGGACAGGAATTCTGCCTTCTTTCAGGAGATTGCAGATTGATAGACTTGATAATCGTCCAACAATCTAAGGTGGTCAGCATCAAGGGTGGACTTCCGCCTGCAATGCTCCAACCTTTGACCTAGTCTCCGCAACTCCCTCAAAGTCCCATCAAACCAAGGAGATCAAGGGTGAAGGGAGAGAGGTTAAACAAGGACAGAGGCAATAAAATCCAAAGCTGTTGAGACAGCCAAATTATACGCCACCATGAGAGTCTCAGGATCACTGCTGGCAAACGAGGAGGACAATAGGTCAAGAACTGCCATTAGGCTCTGAGAACTTACCTCTCATAAAGGGCGGTACCTGACCATCTCTGTAGGAGTAGGCCTACCAGGGACGTATAAAAACTAAACCTCACGGTGCAGTGATTGGACCACCTGACTGGATCCACCTCCAAGTCAGAAGCTTTGATCCCTAGGAGGAAGACTAAGTCAAGGGAGTGACCATGTCTATGAGTAGCGGAGGTAACCTCCTGTGTCAGGCCCAGAGAAGACATCAACTGGAGGAAGTGTTGTCCAAATTGTGAGAGTTCATCGTTGTCCCAGGCATTGAAGTCACCCAGAACCATCAGTCTTTGTGACTCAAATGCCATGTCAATGACAAAGTCCACCACTTCCTGAAGGAAACGTTTCTCGGCACCGGGTGGACGATAGATGAGAACGATCTGACAACCTACACCCGTTACAATGGTACACTCGAATGACTCAGTCTCCCCAACCAATACACTCGTGAGGTTGAGTTTGATCTTGAAACAGACCGCCACCCCCCAAGGTCCAATCTTGGACAGTGGATCACTGAGTACCCGGACGGAACTAAAGCCTCCAGAATGGGGCCAGAATTATCATCCAGCCAGGTCTCAGTAATGCAAGTCAGGTCAGCCATTTCCACAAGATCAGCAGTAATTGCTATCTTGTTTTTGACTGACCTGGCATTGTAAAACACCGTCTGAGTTGGACGAATTCCTCGTGCCTCCCGAACCACCTGCCGACTCAATTCATTCATGCCCTTGGGTACGGAAACCAGACATGGTGGACCATGTTCTGATTTCCATTTTGCCCCAGGGCGTCTCTTGACTCCCACGACCCTGATTAGATGACCCCGCTCACTCACCCTCCACTGTTCACCACCCCCCCATCCTCCTCCCTCTCCTCTGTGCAATACCAAGTGCTCTACAGTGCTGATAAACACCAAATTCCAGAGGAGGGGGAGAGAACAAGGGATGGAGGGCACGAAGAGCAGAGGGTGAGTAGTGCACAACCATTGGAGCAGACAAATAACACATTCTACACAAGCTTAAACAGGCAGATGGAGTCTAAAATTACACTTAAGTACTGCAGAGCTCCTAAAAATACATAAATCTAATTCAACAAACTTTAAAAAAAAATTAACTAACAATCCAAAACTCTAATCATAAAAAAACCCATAAAATTAAATTAAACAGCCCAGGAAAGCTCTCACCTCCCCTGAGCAATACTATCAAAAACAGGCTGTAATAACTATCCCATAATCTAAAGTCTGCTGCAGATGTCCGACGATAAATTACTCAGTCCTTAGTTCTGCTCTCATCAGAATCAAAGAAAAGTATATACTCAAATAAATATAAAACAATCTTTTGCAGATGTCCAAAAATAGATTGCTCAATCCTTAGTTCTGCTCTCACCAGAACTAATTTGTCAGCCACTACAGCAATTATATTCCACAATTAGTCCATAGCCATAATGATATTATCTGACAGTCTTGGCAGTTTGATAGTCTAATAATAAGGGCAATCCCTAATACCACAGCACGCAAGAGGTGTGTCAAACAGGGACCAGAGGGGGTTCCTCCTCCCGAAGAAATAACTTTAGGACCTGGTAGCCAGCCCCCCATGACCCACAACTACAGCCCCCAGAAGGACAGGCCCCACGGCACGACCCACCGGAGGTTTGGGAGAACCCAGCACAAATGAATCTATTATCAGTGATTTCCCCACCCACAGCCTATCTGGGGGAATCAGAGCTTTCCCAACATATCTCAGTCTAACCAATAATTGATGTTTTGCAGCCTCCTCTGGTTTCCGAAATAATCCTGCATATGATTTTTGACAAGTGGTGTCTTGCACCAGTGTATCATGGTTAGTGTTTTGCTCACCGGTACCCTTTTGTGACATCCTTGACTTCGACAGAGTTTGTTGTTTTCCCTTTGCTGTTCTATCTCCCGATTGTAAATCCAGAGTTCATTTGGTCCTGGCAAACAGTTTGCCTCAGCACCTTCTGCTGTAATGGAAAAGCCGCATCTGTTGCAACCAACTTCTCCCTCGCCTCAGTCTTGGGCTGTGCAGCTGCTTTGTTAATTCTTGGGGACTTCGGTGAATGAACCATATCTGATGCACCTACTGAAATAACGACCGAAAGATCTTCAGTGTCTTCCAAAGGCAAATGCTCTAAAACTCCAGGAATAGGGTATGTAGGCTCTGGAACCCAGCGATCGTTTCTGAAGATCCAACCTGCCTTTTGTAACGTGTCTTCTGGAAACCGGTCTGCCGAAGCAGTAGACTCCAGAGATACAGTGAGCCTATCGCTGTGACCCTGTACAGGAATTTGTGATGTCTCATATGTATCTATCACAGTGGCTGACTCAGTAGATGCTGGAAACTGTTTTCTAGTGTCTGAAGTAGGACTTGTCACAGACCTTTTCCTTTTATTTTGTTCTTCTTCCAGTCTTGACCTGCTCAAATTATATTCAGTCTCAGCAGCAGTAATTAAGTCCATCAATTGTCTTTTCTTAACCTCCATATCCACCTGCAATCTCAATTCAGCAGGATCCACAATGTCATGCAAAGTATCCTCAGGGGTGGGTATTTCAGGATTCTCTAATTTAACTCCATTCAGAGGTACAACTATATCCATATCTATCTTACCAGTGCTATTCAGCACAACTTCAGGAGCTCCAAGAACCTGACCATCCCCTTCCAGCATCCAAAACATACTGAGAGTAATCAACTCTCCTGCAGTGCTTCAGCACCCCCTGCAGCAAGAGTAGGGGAGTTTTTATTTCAACAAACACAACAAATCTCATACATACGATACAGAAAACATCAAGTAATAACATAATTTAGAAAACAAAACATAGATACACATTAATAAACCTCCAAACCAACTCCCACCTACCTGTTAACCCCATTATTCTAATTTTAACCTTACTCTATTATCCTTCCCTTTCTCTCCCTATCCCCACATTCCCCATATTTAACGTCCCTTGCCTAATTCCATTTTTTTTTCAGTCACGGCATCTGCCACTTCACTAACTTAAAGCTCATTCATATTTCACAAAATAAGTTAAATCATTCCACCACATTTCTACTTTTTTCTTGGGTGATATTTACAATCATTTTTATACACTTCTTTTAGCTCTGTACTACGTATTTTCTCAATACCCTCATATGAAATTTCTTTTAGCTGTAGCAGTAATTAGCATCTCCCCTGCCATAGGTAATACTTTATACAGACAAAAAGGATATGTACCGTTGCCCAATAATAAGATTCTAATAACTCGGGAAAAATTCCCAACACCACATTTTTATATTTAATCTTTTTCAATCACGGCATCTTCCACTTTTCTGCCAAAAAAATCCATAGACCTACCGCATAAAGGCACTGAAGCAAAAAATGCTCCTGAGTTTCCAAATTGCATCCACATTCTGGGTATAAGCTATTCCTTTCTTCTACCGCCTTATGCTTATGGTTCCCTCTTCCCCCCACCCTTCCATGGGCCATTATCGATTGAAAGTCCTACATTTTTTAGACACTCTCAGGTTATTTAACATTTTATACACATACTTATTTTCTCTCATTGTACTTCCTTTAAACTCTGTCTCACCAATCCCTGTTTCCATCACTATTTTCTTATACATTACTTTCCTTGGCAAACTTAACATTTGTTCTTTTGTTATTTTCCATTTCATAATTTTTTTCAAAGTTCCCTCATAACATTTCGGTATCTCCTTTCTTTTAAACGTTTTAGGAGCACCTTTACTTCATGCCTTCCACCAATGTCCTAATACATTTTTTTCCCCACTTCTCAATCATATTCTCTTTACTCTGCAACATTACTCCAATATTTTTATACCAAAAAAATGTATGAAAAAATACTATTGGGTTTATCATCCCTAGGCCACCTTGTTTCACTGGTTTATAAGTTATCTCTCTCTTAATTGGGTTAAGTCTGCTACCCCACAGTAACTGAAAGAAAATCCCCAATATTCTAGATTCTAATGTTACAGGTAGGGGAAAAACTCTTGCAACATAGAGAAAACAAGATAACAAAAACTGTTTAATTCAAATACTCTTTTATATTTTGACAATTTCCAAGCTTTCCATCTAGCCACTTTCTTCTCTCTCTGTACTATTACTTCTTTGCAATTTTCCATCCCCATATTTTATCCCAATAATTTTCCTGCTATCAGTTAAAATTCTTATATCTCTACATATTATTTCCCCTTTACTAACTGTCCCTATCCACAAACCCTTACTCTTTTCTAAATTAATTTCTGCCCCAGAGACTTTGGAATACCTTTCCAACTGAACCATTACCTTCTCTATCTCTTCCTGTGAGCCTCTCTCTCTCTCTCTCTATATATATATATATATATATATATTATATATATATATATATATATATATATATATATATATATATGTACACACACATAATCTGCATATGCCATTATTTTAACCTCATCCCTCACTTGACCACCTTTAATTCCTATTATGTCTTGATCTCCTACAATTTTTCTAATTAATGGGTCCAACATGAAAATATATAGTACTGGGCTCAAGGGGCACCCCTGTCTCACCACCCTCTTTATCATTATACCCTTAAACGGAACTCCTCCTATTTTTGTTTTTAGAACCACATTTTTATATAACAACCCCACCCATACAAAAAACCTTTTTGGGATCACATATTTTTCCAATACCTTTAGTAGAAAACCATGATCCACTAAATCAAATGATTTTTTCTGATCTATTGTTGAAATGCATGCTTCCCTTCTCTGCTGCTGACAATATTCAGTTATGTCCCTAGTTATTATAAGGTTATCCTGGATGTTCCAACCCAGAATAGCACAAGTTTGAGCTGGTTCAATCAGCACCCTTGCCACTTCTCCTAATCTTTTTTGCAAAATTTGTGCCAATATTTTAAAGTCAGAGTTCAGGAGACTTATAGGTCTCCAATTTGCAAGCTCTTACCTGTCCCCATTTTTATATAAGAAAATCACAATTCCTGTTGTGAACTCTACTGGAATATTTTGCTCTTGTAACATGTACTGTGATTAAATACCCTTGTTAAAACAGCTGCCATGGTTTCAGGGAATACTTTATAAAACTTATTCAGAATCCCATCTACCCCTGGCACCACCCCATCTTTTAAATTTTTAATTACCTCATACACTTCTGTTTCGCCTATCTCTCTTTTTAATGAATCTATCGCAGTCTCCTTTAAGACATGAATCTCCAAATCCTGTAAATAGTCCTTTATTTCCTTTTCCTCCCTGCTCTTATTTTCCTCCAGTAAATTTGCTAAATGTTTTTCTACCATTTCATTTAATTCTATTGACTTTTTAACAATTTCTCCATTATTACCTCTTAATGTTATTCTAGATCTATTTTTTTCTCCTTTAATGTCTCACATGGATCCAAATATGGCCTCTTCGGAGTTCCACAGTTTAATTCATTCATTATGGTCTTTGCTCTATTATATTGTATTACTTCCATTTCCCCTTGTGCTTTCTCAATCTGTTTGCACATATCTACCCTACTTACAAAAGAAGCTTCGTATAACTTCAAAAGCTTATTTCGTAATTTTAGATATTCAAAAACTGTTCATTCACCCTCCTTTTTCCATAATTTTTAAGCAAGTGTTGACCTCCTTCTTCGCCTCTAACCACCATAGAACTAAATCTTCATATAACCCAATTACTGATGAACTACATACAAAAATATCCAGTATTTGTATTTTAATTATATCTTCCCTTAAGGCTGCTGTGTTCATTTTCCATTTCACTTTCAGCTGCATTACACCAGATTCCATGCTTATTACACCTCTTATACTTAAATGATCAGAAAATGCATTAGGATTCACGTTTGCATTTGCTATCTCTACCAGCTCTGACACAAAAACATAATCAATCTTTGAAAAGCGTTTTCCACATTTATATGTAAACTGGCACTCCCCTATCTCTTTACCAAATATATTTTTAACTCAGCCTGTTTTACAGCTTTTTCTAAAGCAAAGGAATCACAATACAATTTCTTCCCTGATTTTTTCTATTAATCATGTCTAATGTACAATTACAATCCCCCCAAAAAATGTATATTTCTAGCAGTACTTAAATATGGCTGTATCTGTTCAAATAGCTGTACTCTCTCTGATTTAATCTGTGAAACATACAGCACAATAAACCTGCTTGGATCGCCATACCATAACTCATCCATTATCAGAGCTCTTCCTGGGACGATATCTATCAATTTCTGAAATTTTAAACCTTTACCAGAAAAAAGCATACCTACTCCATCTGCCCTTTCTAGCCCAAAAGAAAAGTAAATAGGCTCTCATACCCACTCCCTTTGGGCTAACTTAACCAGTTCTATAGAATTAAGCCATGTCTCCTGTATCAAAACCACCTCACAGGCTAATTCCCTTAATTCATTCCAAACTTGCCCCCTTTTCCTTCCATTTAAAATACTATTCACATTCACAGATGCAATTGAAAACAACACCATTGTTCAATTTATTTTAGTGTGCCTCCTTCCCTCCTCCTTTTCCCCACCCCTTTTTTCATATCATCTTCCTTCTTTTCGTCTTCTTTTTCCTTAAAGTATTTAGATATTCCACACTGTCCTCTCTTCTTTCTTGACTCTCCATTATACCTTCTGCCGGGACATCAGACTCATCCCCCATCCTACTGTCCTCTATTTGTTGTACCTCCAAAACTTCGTATGCATTAGTCAAAACTATTTCGGGATGTATCTACTTTTCGCTTCTCAGAGTCATTTTGTTATAGTTCCCTTGAGTACTTTCTTGCTCTTGTTCTGGGCAAGGGGGTTGGGGATCTTGTCCTGCCTGCTTTTCTTCCATACCCTTTTGTCTCTTTTCCATACCAGTTCTTTTCTTTTCTTTATTTTCCACTTCTTTTATTGACTCTTTCTGAGGTTCCACTCTACCGTCATCTGCTTCCTGTATGCCCATCTCCATTCCCTGGTCTAAAGGATCTTGTATCCCCATAGTAGGAATAATATGGGTGGGGTGGGGTAGGGGAACATATTCTTCCTCTTCTACCACATGTTTCCTTTTCCCTCTCTTTTGGCTTCTTTTGCTGTGCTTTATTTATCAGATCCTCTGGATCCATACTATATGAGTTATTCTTAGCAGCCCATGGACAATCTTGATACCTATGTCCATATTCCTCACACAGATTACATCTCACGTTATTACAGCATTATGAGTTGCTATGCCCTATTTCTCCACACAGCCCACACCTGATGCTGTCACATACATTCAATAAGTGACTTCTTGACCCACATCTATAACATGCCTTAGGCTGTTCTGGGTAAAAGACCACCCCCATGTCCCTCCCCCAAAATAAATTATTGGGTATGTGCTCAATGCCTACTTCACTTTGATGTAATCATACCTTAAACTTCCACCCTCCTGTCCATAAAAATTTGGCATCTATAATCGCCTCTGGGGTCCCAATACTTCACATTTTGAATTTAACCACTGTTGAATATCACCCACATGTACACATTCATTTCTAAACAAAACTGTAATAAATTTAATAGTTGACTTTGTGAGAGGCACTACCAAAAAAGGGGTCCACACTGGCGAGAATTTTAACAAACTGTATTTCTACCAAAATCACTCTAAGCCTCTCATTGTCCTGAAACTGATGTCAAAAACATTCTCCCCAGATACGTGAATTAAAGCATAAATTTCAGTTGAAATAAACCTCATAGAGTCTTTTAATAAAACTTTACCCACAAAATATCTATCTGGAAAGTTCTCCAACCCTCCTTTATATCTAAGTCTCACTGCAAAACGCCTAGGTGGGGGTTTTGTATAGCTCGGTTTTGGGGGAGGGGTTCCAGTTCTATCCCTATTTACCCAAGGTAAAATTTTTATCTCCTTGCCCATTTCTCCATCCCCTGCCTCTCACTACATCTGAGAATGCTCTAGTATCTCTCCCTCCTGGCCTCTCCTGTGTCTCAATAGGAGTTTCTACCATACTTTCCCCTCTTTCTCCTCTACTTTCTACAATAGGCTGCATATTTTTATTTCCTCCCTCTGTATCTCCTTCTTCGTTTCTCACACCTGTTTGCCTCATGTTCTCCATAATCTGTTGTTCACTTGTTTTTGTCCTTGTTTCAATTTGCTCTGTTATCTCCAGTTCTGTTTGTAGCAATACATTGCTGCTACTCCTCCCGGAATTCCACTCTTCTTCTGGTTCCCATGTCTCATCTTGTTGTTGCTTCTGACCTGTGCCACGCAATGATGACCCCGGTTTCCATTCTTCTCCATCACTAGAATCGTCCGGTAATCCAAATGCTCTCACTATGACTTCCTTAGTCGCGAGCTGTTTATGTCCGTCTGAATTTTCAATTCCCTGGGGTGCTTCCTGCTGTGGTCCATCACTCCTTCTGCTAGTGCTTGGTTCCTGGTTTGTACATTTCCTATACTCACGTCTTCTCTCCTCCATTCATCGTTCATCCTCTTCCTCCAGATGCTTCAGCACTGACTCTCTTTTTGCCAACAAAATCTGTTCCAGGTGAGCTGAAGCTCCATTTTTATCTCTTTCTGTAGTTGGTCTTATTACCCCACAACCACTATCTGGTTCCTTGGATAAATCCACATCTAGGAGTTTGTCAGGTATATCAGTGGCTGGGAGTTGATTCAAATATTTCTTCTTCCTCGCCTTCTGAAATCCTACCATCAGCAGCAGGGTCTTCATTTTCTACCTCCATTAGTCTGCTGTGGTCGATCTCCTCCACATCCTGCTTCTTCTCTCTCTCTCAGACTGTTCTGAGCTGGCCATCCTCCTCAATCACATGGGGACCCCTACAGCACAGTAAGGGAGTTTCCCTGGTGTCTTGGACAAATTCTCCCATTCACTAAAATACCACTAACAGTATAACCTTGTTCACTTTCCATTGGTTTACATCTGGATCTCTCCTACCACCTGGGAACAGGCTGAAAATTGGCAGTATTGCTCTTAACCTTTCTTTCCCAGTCAACAAAAACTAAATAAATAAATTACTTGAAAAAGGTTACACATTGACTAAGTGTGAACATAGAAACAGAATTTGATGGCAGATAAGTACTGCTTTGCCCACCCCATCTATCCATTTTTTTCCCTGCCTATACAGTCACCGTTGACCCTACCTGATCTCCAGCCCCTTTCCCTCTTGCTTCCCAACTAAGATTCCCTTCTGCCTATCCCATGCATACTTTAAGCCCACCACTGTTTTCACCCACACCGCCTCCATTGGAAAACTGTTCCAGGCATCCTCCACTCTTTTAGTGAAGGAGTACTTCCTCACATCTCTCTAAAATGTACCTCCTTCCAGCTTCATTGCATGTCTCCTTGTTCTTGTGCATCTTTCTTTTCTGAAAAATACTCTTCTACTATACCTTATTTAAACCTGTGAGGTATTTATAGGTCTCTGTTATGTCCCCCGTTTCCCACCTCTCTTCCAGGGTGTGCATATTAAGGTCCTTCAGGCTGTCCTCATAGGGCTTCTGATGCAGCCCCTGCACCAGTTTAGTTGCCCTCCTCTGGACAGCCTCCACCCTGTCTCTCTCCTTCCTGAGATGTGGTCTCTGGAACTGGACACAGTAATCCAGGTGGGGTCGCCCCAGTGATCTATAAAGTGGCAAAACCACCTCCGTCCTTTCCTGGAGATAACACCTCCCTATATATCCCAGTATCCTGCTGGCCCCACCCCCTGCCTAGTCACAGTGTCTTGCCACCTTGAGGTCATCAGATATGATTACGCCCAGGTCCCTTTCCTGTCTGGTGACTATCAATACATCTTCTTCCATTTTGTACTCTGCCTCTGGGTTTCTGTGCCCTAGGGCACAATTTTGCACTTTTTCACACTGAAACCTAGATGTCATGTCCTTGACTACTTTTTTACTTTTCTAAGGTCTCTGCACATTCTTTCCAACCCCCTTGTGTCAGACAGAGCACCTCATGGTTCCCAGTGAGCCTCTTTCGACCTCTCAGGCTTTTACCACTGAGACCGTCTGGACCAGCGTCATCACTGTCAGGCTCCCCTATTAAAGCAATAGCTCAATCCCCGGTGCTCTGATGACCCTTTTCCACCATCTTCTACCCTTTAGACTCCCCATAGTGAGTGTTTCTGTTCTGGGTAGGACACACTCTACTGTCTCTTGGGGACCTTTCCCTGTGCGCCTCATTTATCCAGCTACACTTCCCTCAGAGATGCAGCCACAAACAACCAGTTACATCAGTATTTAGAACAATAATTCATCATCAAGCTAAAATATGTCATGGCTCTTTTCTACAACTGAATTTTCTACTACTGAATGAATATTTATGAAACCTAATTTGTAACTGTATGACACTGCACCTTATCTAAAGATGCAATAGTGTAAAGTGATAAGATTGCTCTGTATTAGTTTGTCCCTTCCATAACTGTTATTTTTGTTTTATTCTGACTTCTCTGTTGATACTGCTTGCATTCAATCTATGTAACATATTATTTGTATCATGATGATATCCTGTCATTCAGAACCCCGACACCCTGTAGCCTGACACCAGAATCCTGAAATGGAAAATACTGACAGTGGGATCCCCCCCCCCGAGTTAGTAATTGTAATTAAGGGGGGTGCACTCCCCGAAACATGACAGACAGACAAAATCCCATTGTTGGGATCTTCTTTTTCAGGATTCTGGTGTCGGGTTACAGATTGCCAGGGTTCTTCTTTTTTTTTTTTTACTTCTTTTTCCCTCTGATCACAGCCTGTGGTGCCTCTTTCAGGCATCCTGGCCTGATTCTGCCCACTTGAGGTCCCCCCAACCCAAGCCTCCTCTCTCCCCCCTCCTCCTGCAGCCTTGTACCCCCAGCTTAACCCCTCCAGGGTGGGTCTGACCCTCCTCTTTTTGGGTGCACTTAGACTCTGGGACATGCCACAGCTGAGGGCCTGGGTGGAGAAACAGGAAGGTCGGGAGGGTGGGATCCAGTGGTGGGCATGGGGGTCAGGTGGCATTACCTACCCTGGAGAGCTGGCTTTTTCCATTTTCTGGAGTGTTACCCCCCCATCCCACCACTGTAGATGTGCAGTGGTGTCCAGTGCCAGCGTGCACATTCCTGCGCATGTTGGCAAGGACATCTGCCTACAGCACTTCCCTTGCCTACGCAAGTGCTCCCTGAATGCAGTGACCCCTGCCTTCGCAGGATGTCACTAGCACAGGGAGACACATCCCTACTGAACCCCAGGAGAGGAGAGCTGTCATTGAACACTTGATCCTCTTCTCCCCAGCCAGACCCTGGAGACCCGAGGTAACTCCCGAACCTGGGTCACCAGCATGGCATGAGGTGTGGCATCCAGTGCCTCAACTCTCAGTGCCACTGGGCTGGCTGGGTGCCGGGGTTCTTAATGACAGGGTATCATAGTATATCCATATTATTATTGTTTTCCCTGATGCTAAATCCTTTGAAAATAGACACTGTCTAAAGGGTTATATAAGTAATAAAAAACTAAAACTAAAAACTATTAATAAATAAAGGTAGTGTAATTACAACAGTAATCAGGTGTAACACTAATTATACATAGTAAAACAACAGAACACATACATGATTGTAAAAGAAAGCTTGCACACTTGTGCAGGTAAATGCTTCTATCTTTCCTACAAGTTACAGAATCTTCTTACCTCATCATCCACTTGCCTTGTTACCTCAACCTCTCTTTGCAGACATGCTGTCTGGATCCCTCCTTGGACACACAGGAACCCCCAGTGAGAAGAGCCAGAAATTAACTGGGTTGAAGCAATTACAAATTATGAATATACAAAGAATGGCAGCAGATACAGGCCTGATGGTCGATCTAGTCTGCTTGAGTGTGTAGCTAGCAGTCTGTTACACTGCAGCTGCTCCCCCTTCTTCTACCCGCATATCCAATTTCATGCTCATACTAGCTGTTATCCCTTCCCTAGTGCCTCATTGGTGACTTCCCCTTGACTTTGTCCCATTCTCTCTTAAAACTGTTCACTGTCTTCAAGGATATTACCTCCTTGGACAGTGTGTTCTACCCTGCCCCCACTCTCTCTGTGAAATAGTGCTTTCTCATTTCCCTTCTGAATCTACCACCCTCCAACTTTAGATTGTGCCCCCTAGTGTCCGTCTCTCTCCTTAATCTTAAAATCCCTCCGTACCATCTTTATTTATGCCTTTCATATATTTGAAGGTTTCTATCATGTCCCCTCCATCCCTCCATTCCTCCAGGGAGTACATGTTGAGCTCCCTCAGTCTCTCCTCATAGGGTTTGTCCTCCATATCAAGGATCATCCTGGTTGCACTGCATTGGATTCCTCCAGCAATTTAACATCTTTAAGTAGGGGCACCAGAACTGTACACAGTACTGCAGGTGCTGCCTCACCAATGACCTGTACAGTGGCAAGATGACCTCCCCTCTCCTGGACGTGATTCCTCTGGCAATACACCCCAGCATCTTATTAGCTTTAGCTGCTGCTTTTCCCTTACATGGCATTAGGGTGCCAGCAATAGTGCACCAGATCATTACAGTGCTGATTTTTGGATTTGCTGCCCCCTCCCTGAGGTCTGCTCCCCTGGAGTTATAATAATTAGTAAGTGGGAAAAGGGGTCAGGGGCACATCCCCCCCACAAAAAGAGAGGTCAGCAAAATTCCTACCTGGCACTGTAATTACCCGGTGCACTATTGCTGGTGCCCTGAAGTGGTGGAACCCAACTTTTCTGCACTGTGCTGAATGGTTCATTTGCCATGTAATTATCACCCCAAGATCTTTTTCCTCCTCTGTAGGAGATAACTGTACCCCCAGTCGGTAATGATTCCTTGGTTTTCTTGCTCCCAAGTGCATGAGAAATATGGCCTCTCCTTCTCTCTTTCCCTGGTGCCTCGACTGACTAAGGCTCTGATGTCACTTCCCTGTACCCAGGTTCATCCTATTGGCAGAAACTGCTTCAGTGCTGGAATTTTTGGTGACACCTACCTTGCTATATTATTTGTTCTCTGTATTTCAGGGACCCAGTTTCCTTTTACATACTATTTAACATCTGAATGTATGTGTTCAGATGCCATTGAGTCCTCTCTCCCTGAGTCCTTTATACACTAATTACTGATCCCCTTTCAGGAAGCCAATACCATGGAAGTCTACACCACTTAAGAAACTCTGCTGGGCTTCTGTGAATCTCACATATAGGCCAGTTTTCTAACCTTTGATCAATGCCCCTGGTCCCCACTGGTACAGAAGTTACTGGTGTAACCCCCCCTGCAAATGGGGATTCCCAAAAGTCTTCCAGGAGCTTGCCTGAATGCTCCAAGCCTGGGTGGTGTTCAGCGTCTAAGCTGCTTAAATGTGGTTGCAAATGAGTGCTATTTGAGTCTCCACATACTGTCTCTTTAAGAGCTGTCTGCTTGCAGACTTAATTAGTTTGTATGGGGGGACTGTGTATTTAATGCTCGAATCCCGCCTGAGCTGCGGAGTAATCGCTCCATTTTGCAGTCACTGAAGTTGCAAAGGGAGCTCATCTGAAAGCTATAACTGTTTGCCTGTAATCATTTAAAGCATTAGCAAAATTGTAGTTTGTCTAACCTGCCTTTATTGCAGCTGGGACTCTGTGTGTGTTACCTCTCCATTTTGGCCAAAACTGCTGTGCTGGGCCAATTGGGTTAAGGGATCCCTAAAATGGAGCCTTTGGACAAATCAAAACTTGGACTCTTAATTTGAGCCAGCCACAAGGGGATTGTATGGGCAGTGACTCTGGGAAATGTAGTTTTGACCTTGGCACTTTTTTTCCACCAACAGAGGAAGTCTTATTGTGAGTGACAGCCGAACCAGCCAACAGAATAGGTGGAGCTAAAGGAAATGCCCTGCTCTGTGACTGGAAATATCAGATCAGTTATGACAGTGAAGAGAGAAGGAGCCCTGTGCTTCTGCGGTGTATAATTGCACACGGGAAGCGCGTGTGAGGCCCTGAGGTTCGGCCTGCAGCCATTGCAAGTGCCAACTCAGACTGAATCCGACTTGTGAGGAGAAAGAAGGAGATCTGAATAGTAGAAATCAGGCTCACCCTGTAGAAGACTGGAAAAATTGCTGAATCGTGCTCGGTCTCTCAGGAACCGAAGCTGCTGTGTGTTCTCCCGGGTATTTTGCAGTAATTGTGGTCGGGATAGAGGAGCAGCCTGCCTAGTATAGTACTTTCCTTTTACATATAAATGTGAGTAGTGGTTATGGGGAATCGCTATTTCAAATCCCCTGTACAGTGAATCGTGTGCTGAAGCTGGAAGTAAACCCCAGCTTAATTTGGACTACATCCATTTGCTATCAACTGCAGTGGGATCCAGTCACAAGGACCTTGTCCCCATGCCCTATTCTTCTGGCAATCCAGAAAGACATTCTCCATCTGATCCTCAGCTTGGGTATTGTGAGTACAAATCAGGGTATTCCCCTGCAGCTAGTTTTCCAATCACAAGTGTGTCATCTAATTCTTGTTTCACTGCTTCACGGACTGAGCCCTCCGGCTCCGGATTACAATTGGGTGTTGTGCATATCCTTTTTTCTACAGGGCCCTATCCATCTGCACCTGCTGGACAACCCCGGGCAATGGACCTGGCTAGCCCCCCCCCCAACCTGGGTATCCAGAGTGTGACTTTTCAGACCCTGTATGTGTGCACAGTACTGTGATTTAATGCCACTAATTAATCTGATTTCCCCCTTCCGTGTTACTGTCCCCTAAATAAATCAGATATGTTGTTGTTATACTATATATTGTCTGTGGTGTTGGTACTTATGGAAACAGTATTGTGTTTTGCTGTGTATGTTGTTTAACCTTACTTTACGGGGGGTTCTCAGAGATGTGCTGCAGAATCAGTCTCGAGGGTAAGTGGTATCTGTATGAGTGAACAGTGTGTATATGTGGGGTATTGGGGCTGTAACTCCGGTGTACTGTGTGAGCCACTAGAGGGAATAAAAGGGGGTTTCAGTGTCCCAGAGGGCTGTGACCAAGCTAGTCTAACCACTACACACCCTGACCTCTGGGTGGAGGCACCCGCCATAGGACCTAGGCCCCTCAGCATGTCCGTAGTCAAACAGGCAGAGGTAGTAGCCCCTGGGATAGCGCCACCTAGGGGTTACACTAGCATTTGACAAAGTATTTCAGACTACTGGCAAAAAAAGTGGAGCAAAGTCTTTAAGCACTCCCCTTATCTGGTCTACTTGTCTGGGTGTGAACGCCTCAGACAACATCATCACAGCACTCCGGGAAGTGTCTCCCTTATACCCTGTCCACACTTGGGATCTTAAAATGTTACAGACGCCCTGTAACATTTTTAAAATCGGGGAACATGATTCGTGTCCACACTGGTAACCTTACCGAACCTGGTTTCAAAACTGTGTTTAAACCCTGATACAATCAGGGTTTTAGCATGGTTTTGAAAATGATTTAAGTGAGAAATGTTTTCACTTACCAGTGTGTATTGGCGTCTGATCTGTGTCCCCTGTGGTGATCCTCCTGGTGCTCATCATGCATTTCATCTGCACAGGCAAGTGAGCTGACAGTGTGTTGAAACACGCTTTCACTTCGGGAAGTGTGGATGGGCACAGAACCGTGTTAAAATATGGTCCCGACTAGTGTGGATGCGGCAGCACGATAAGCCCCGTAACGATTTAAAAACCATTAACAAATTTTAATTATAAGTGTGGACAGGGTCTTACTCTCCTCTAGCATGTCTGGGGCAGGCTCCTCCTGAACTTCATCTGCTGTGCTGCAAACCATAACCATAACCAAGGGCAATGTCAGCACGGTCATGATATGGTTTCATCATATTTACATGGAAAACCTGCTGAGTGCACTTCAAACTGGGCAACTCTATGACATAATCCACATCATTCATCTGGTGTATGACCTCATAGGGTCTCTCCTATTCTGCCTGCAGCATGTTTTGCCACACTGGGGTGAGTACAATTACTTTCTGCCCTATGGTGTATGATCAAGCTCTTTATCATACTAAGTCTTTTGCTTCTGTTGCACTGCAGCAAAATGATCCTGAGCAAGGCCCACGAACTCCTTAACTGCCTCAGAAATTTAGGACATAGTCCACACCAGACTCCCTCTGGGTGGCAGTAGAGCCATCCCACTCCTCTCTTACTAAATCTAGGGATCCTCTGCAGGAGCTCAAAAGGTGAAAATTCCAATGACTTTTGTGCGACTTCCTGGTATGCGAACTAGTGGGGTAGTGATTTGTCCCAGTCCGTTTTGTGCTGGTTTGCAAACGTGCAAAGCATATTTTTTGAACTTGCATTAAATCTCTCAGCTAATTGTCTGTGGGTGGTATGCGGTTGTATGCAGTGGTTCTACCACACATTGCTTTCAAAACTCAGTTATCAGATTAGACATAAAGTTTTTTCCCTGCTCTGACAAAGTCTCCCTGGGAAATCAAACTGCTGACAAGCATAGCAGTTCATCTGTTACCTTCTGTGGGATACTCAAGCAGGCAGCTAAGGGAGAGGGGGTAGGAAAACAAGGACAGACTTAATGGATCATATGGTCCCCATCTGCTGACAACTTCTATGTTTCTTCTCTGCCTCTATGGAGGACGTGACTACTGTTTCCGGATATCGAGTGGTACAATCCACTACAACCAGAAGGTACTTCTTTCCCCTCAAGCTAGGTATAACCACTGGGATTACAATGTCAACAGTGGTCCAATAAAATGGTTCCTCAGCAACAGGGAGTGAAATCAACTGAGCCTTTGTTGAATCCCCTTTCTTACCCACATGCTGATACTCTGGGCATGAGCGACAGTACAAAGTCCCATCTTTGTACAGGGTAGGCCAGTAAAAGGTTTGGGGCAAATGCCTCTTTGTCCATTAGACCCCTTGGTGTCTGGACAGAGGAATTAGATGTGTGCTAAATCCGAGAGGGCTGCTGGGAATTCCAGAGGAACCACTATCTGCTTGCACACATTCCACTCCTCAGGTGCGTTCTGAAGAACTCAGTCTCTATGTAAAATATGTCTTTCCCAAAATATTTTCTGTGCTCCCACCCCTTTTATAGAATCACTGCTGTTGCTGGCTGCAAACAGCCTAAGGGCAGCTTGAGATGGATCTGCTAGCTAAGCCTTGTGCAACTCCTCTCATGAAACCCCTCCTAGCTTGGTCTTTTTGTAGCTGGTTGTGGATGCTGCTCATCATTGAGGTCTGCCTCTGTTGACTCCTGTGTCAATGAACTGCTTCTCCCTGCAGAGCTCTCTGGCATAGCCTGTCCCTGTACCTGAGCAGTAGGATGTTTTTTTTATTGTGGCTGCTGTGACCCCTTGGTTTTAGTGGCCACATTGTCTGGTGCAGGCACGAGGTTATCAACAGGGTTAGATCGTGTCTCCCTCCCAGTCTTCCCAGTTACCTCTACCAGTCCCAGTTGTTGAATTTGACTATGAGTCACAGCATAGATGAAATTTTCCTCTCCTTCCACATCCCAGTCATCTCCTAGCAAAACATTTGCAGGCAACCCAGAAGCAACCCCAACTTTCCTCTTACCTTCACTCTCTTCCTGCTTCAGGAGTACTCTGGCCTTTGGAACTGTGACTCATGGGTAAGGACCAAATTTATTTGAGGCACCCTTCCCAGACAGGATCTGATCTGTCTGTACCAGTTCCTGCTGGATGACTGTGACACTTGCTCTGGTGTCCCTCAGTCCTTGTTTCTAGGTATCGTTTACCCAGACTGGCCACAGGTGCTTCTGAGTATTCCTGGGAATAGTACTTGAGACAGAGTTTACCCAGTGCTGCTCTTTTGTGGAGATATGGCTTTCACCCTACTCAGACAGCATGACGTTGATCACATTGGGTCCCATAGTGAGGTGGTGGTCTTCCCCTTGCCTTGGCTCAGTTTCTGTTGCCCAAGGACAGCCATAAGATAAATATCTAAAATTCTGGCACACATAACACTTCTGACTTTCTGCTCTCTTACTTTAAGACTCTGTCAGGGTATTCCTTCGAGGTTCAAAGGACTGCTGAGTTTTTGGCACCCCTTGTGTCCCACCCATCCCTTTGGTAACAAAAAACCCTACCCCATGCTCCTTCTTGTATGTATTAGGGCAGCTGGTTGAATACTGATTGGGCCATTCAGCAGCTTATGCCACAGTGCTAGGACTCTTATCTATTAAGATCAAGATGCACACATTTTAAACTCTTCAGTGAGCATCACTTTACAAATTTCTTCAGCAGTTCAGCTTTCTTCCCATTTAACCATCTCCCCAGTAAAAGTCTCTTTCAAAACATATTTAATTGAAAAAGTTTTTAATCTTATATGGCTTTATGTATTTCTTGGGATTTTTTTTCTATTTTGTTATTGTTTGTTAAGCACTCTGATCCCCTGGATAGGGCGCTATATAAATAAAATTTGCCTTGCGTTGCCTTACTCAATTGCACACCCAGTTCTTTATAATTCTCCACCAGCTGCTTTCCTGACTGTATAAATTTGCACCTGTAAGCCTCAGTGGTTAACTCACAACATTTTAAAATAGCAGCTTTGATTTTCACATAATCCCTGGTATCATCAAGGTCCAAGCATGAAAATGCTTGCCATGCCTTCCCTGTAAGAAGTGGAGTTAGACAGGTTGGCCACTGCTCCAGTAGCAATTCATATTGTGAACACAGTTTTTCAAACAAATTATGAACATCATCAATATCCATAGCCTCTGTTAATTCTGGAAACAATTTGAACCAATTTTTGATCCTTGGCTACCCCCATCTACTCCATTACTTATCTGGTCTGGCGTCTGCCTCTGCTGAAGTGTTGCTATTTGTAGTTCAAGGTCTCTCATCTAGAGTTGATGTCTGCAGTTTTTCTCCCTTTCCTCTGCTCAACTGCCACTGCCTCTCTCTTGGCTTCCTCTCGGGCTGTCTCTGCCTCTCACTGCTTTTGCTTCTCCTCTGCATCTGCCTTGAAATGTTTTTCTCTTTCCTCTTCATCTAGCTTAACTGCTTCAATTTTTAACCTGTCAAGTTCTATCTCCCTGTTCTTCTGCCTTTCTGCAATGAGCGCTAATTCTAACTCAGCTTGCAGGGTAACCTCAGACTTCTCATTTAAGCCATTGGAGTCACCAAGGGCTTCTTGGTTAGCTGCTTCCAGAGCATGAATCAACTTAGCTCTGGTCCACTTTCATGCGGTATGCCTCTCTCCTCACACAGCTCCTCACCACTGCCACCATGTGTGATGATCAGAGCACCCTGCAGACCCCAATGAGCATTTTTCTCTCTCTCCCTCTCTCAGGTGTTTGCCACTGAGACCTTCTGGATCAGTGTCACCACTGTCAAGGTCCCCTCTTTAGCAAGAGCTCAGACCTGGTGCTCTGATGGCCCTTTTCTGCTACCTTCTACCCTTTAGACTCCCTGTAATGATGATCTCTGCTCTGGGTAGAACACACTTTACTCTCTCTCAGAGACCTATTACTATGCACCCATTTTATCGAGGTACCCTTCACTCAGAGATGCAGTCACAGCCAGTTATTCCAGTCTTTAGAAAAATAAAGATTTTATTAGTAAACACTGATTGTGTAAATACTACAGTATTAATCAGGTATAACACTATTTTACACATAGTAAAACAACAGTACAGACACAGGATTATAAAACAAAGCTTGCACACCAGTGCAGGTAAACACTTCTATCTTTCCTACAAGTTATACAGTCTTCTTACTTCACTATCCACTAGCCTTGTTACCTCAACCTCTTTCTGCAAACAGCATGTCTCCCTCCTTGGACACACAAGAACCCAGCAAAAAAGGCCAGAAAATAACTGTGCAGAAGCATTTATGCCCACTCCTTCTCTGTCACTAATGCCTTGGCTGATTGAGGCTGTGATGTCACTTCCCTGTACCCAGGTTGATCCTATTGGATAAAACCACTTAGGATCTGGGATTTTGGGTGATGCCTACCTTGCGAAATTACTTGTCCTCTGTGTCTCATTGACCCAATTTCCTTTTGCAGATTATTTGGCATTTAGTATGTATTCAGATGGCATTGAGGTAGCCTGTCTCTGAGTCCTTTGGGAACTAATGACCTAGTCCTCTTTCAGGAAGCTAATACAGTGGAAGTCTGCATCACTTAAGAAACCTTGTTGAGCTGTTGCGAATCTCCCAAAAAGGCCAGTGTTCTCACCTTTGATTAATGCCCCCAGCCCCCCCCCACTGATACAGAAGGTATTAGCATTTGACCAAGTATTTCAGGCTACTGGCAAAAGTTGTCTGGTCATCATAACTCATTGCAGATTTTGGTGTCATCCACAAGGAAGCATATCTTCCCTTCTATCTCATCCACCGTGTTACATATAAAGATATTGAAGAGGCTTGATCCCAGTACTGAGCCCTGAGGCACCCTCTGGTCACACTTCCTTCCCCAGAGTGTATTATCTTACCACCACCCTCTGTCATCTATCTCTTAGCCAGTTTCTTACCCAATTTAGTACCTTAGGACCAACTCCTAAACTGACCAGTTTCATTATGAGTCCACTGTATGGTATGATGCTGAATGCCATACTAATGTCTAAATAGGCTATGCCCACCACCCCACCCTAATTTATTTCCCTGGTCACCCAGTCAAAGAAATCTATCAGATTTGTCTGACATGAGCTACCTCCCATGAATCTGTGCTACCTCAGATCTTGTAACCCACTGGATTCAAGATACTCCACAGTCCTTTCCTTTAGCAGTGATTCCATTAATTTCCCCACCACTGATGCCAGACTGACTGGCCTATAGTTACTAGCCTCCTCAGTAATACTGCTTTTATGAAGTGGGACTACATTTGCCCTCCTCCAATCCTTTGGAGCTACTCCTGTTTCCAGTGAGCTGTTGAATAGGGCTGTTAGAGGTTCAGCCAGTACCTCCCTGAGCTACCTCACTATCCTTGGGCGCACCTCATCTGGCTTCATGGTTTTTTGTCCACTTTCAGATTAGTGAGTCCTTTCAGGACTGTCTTCTCTGTAAAAGGACTTGAGTCTAACTCCCTCCCCCAGTGCTCCTATTACTTTTATGTGGCTATTCCCAGTCCTCTGTGAAGACTAAACAAAAATGTTTGTTTTGACCCTCCTCTACATAGTCCTTCCCTGCCCTTCTTAGCCTCACAATCCCTCCCATAATCTTCCACTTTTCACGTATGTCTCCAAAAACATGTCTTGTCTCCTTTAGTAACTCCTTGTGCTATTCTTTCCTTAGCTTGTACCCTTCCACTCTTCACTGTTTTCTCTACTTCCTTCTGCTTCTCTTGATACACCTCACTATTCTCGTCCTTATGTGTCTTTTTATACTTCATAAATGCTAACCTTTTACCCTTTACATTTTCATTTTTTGCTCACTAACTTTGCACAGTCCGCTGCCTTCACTATGCCTTCCTTTGACTTAGCCCACTGTTCCTCCACCCCATCCAGATCATCCCTTCATCAAGTCATCTCTGAGGATTTCACACATTTTTTTTTTTAAATCTGCCATTCTGAAGTACAGGACCCTTGTCCTTGTATGGTTTGCTTCCACTGCCATCCTTATGCTGAACCACATTGTATGGTGATCAGTGGTCCCCAGGTGGCCTCCCACCTTTATGTCTGTAATACTGTCCCTATCTGTGAACACCAAATCCAGTATTGCCCCATCACAAGTGGGAACTCTGACTAACTACTTGAGAAACACCTCCTGCAGGAAGTCTAGGACGTCCCTGCTCCTAGCTGACACTGTGGCTGAGAGACTCCAATCTACATCTGCCAAACTGAAGTCCACCACCAGCAGCACCTCTCCTTTTTGTGCCATTGTGCTAATGGCTTCCACTAGTGCCTTATCTAGTTTCCCTCTTGTGTTGGAGGTCTGTAGATAATGCCATTGCAAATAGTCACACCAGTTCTTGTTCTCATTGTGACCCACAGTACCTCCAACCCCTCCATTTCCCCCCCTGGATTCGCTGTGTTTCCATTGCTTTGATACCCTTCCTTACATACAGCACTACCCCTCCCTTCCTTCCCACCCTATCTTTCCTGAACTGAGAATAGCATGGTATGGCCATGTACCAGTTGTGGTTTCTGATACACCATGACTCAGTAATAGCCACAATATCCAGGTCTTCCTCAGTCATGATGAACTATAGGTCCAGAATTTTATTTCCTAGATTTCCAGTGTTTGCACACATGGCCTAACACTCTTTGTTCCCACTATGCCTGCTATCTCCCTTTTTTCCTCTTTGCCTGCCTCCTTTTCCTCTCTATGTTTAACAACTGTTGTTCCCATCCACTTTGTTTTCTACCACACTGCTATTTTCTTTATTTTGCATCCTTGGGAGTTGTCTTCCCCTTGGGTCTCCCTACTCTCTGCTTTAGTCTGTGGGGGATCAGTTTGTGCCTCCCTTAATCCTTCTGCCACTCAACTCAGATAGTTTAAATGTTCATCAAAGTAACATTTAAACTGTCCACTGAGAACTGTGGTTTCACTCCCATATGAATACAGCCATCATTCCTGTATAGGCTCTTATCCCTCCAGGTTAGTCCCCAGTCTCCAGTGTAGCAGAACCCCTTTTCTCTACACCATTCCTTCAACCACAAGTTGCAGCTCCTGGTGCAGATAACCTTCCCCTCCCCTCCTGTCTTGGTTGTAGACAGGCAGCACCTCAGCAAAAGCCACTGAGTGTACTACCTGCCTAAGACCCATCCCCAGTGCCCTAAAATCTCCCTGCACAATCCCAGCTCCATCCCTAGCCAGGACATTATTCCAAAGGTGGACAATGACATCTCGCTTCCTCTCCTGCCCCATCCCCCTTGCAATCCTTAGGATCCGCTTTTTGTTCCTCCAAACAGAGGCTCCAAGTAAGCACCTCACATCTCTCTTTCCCTGCCTTTCTGTTCCCAAATCTACTACCCTATCAATCGAGACCCCTACAAGAAGTTGCTTCCTTCTTTGCTGGGGTCCTCCACATCCCACCTTGGGGTCTCCCCTGAGAAGGACCCCCACAGCCTTCCTGGGCACTACTATAGGTGCCTCCTCCAGCAGTCCCATCCCACCAGACCAGCTAATAAGTTTTATAGTGGCATAGGCTGAAGCATGTGTCCAGTGCCTGCCACCACCACCCTCCCACAGATTACAACAATCCAGCTGCCCCTCCTTCTTCTAGGCATTCTCTGGGGTAATGGTGGTCAACTTGGTAGCCCCTGCATGGCAGAAGATGTACCATGAATCTTAGCCAACTCATCCCGGAGTCCAGCAAACATTTCCCCCAGCCTAGTGAGGTGTGTGCAGATAGGGCAGCACCTTAATCTCCAGATGGTCTCTCTGGAAACTGCAGCTCTATGCCCATTGCACTGCACCACTTCCAAAATTCCCATTTCCTCATGCAGTATTTTTACTGGAATTAACTTCATACCCTTACCATAGATAGGATGTTTATAGTTTTCCCTTATTGCTTATTTTAACCCCTTCGTAACTGACTCTATACAGGGTGATTTTGTTTTTCCCCTTTTAGCTTTTCTTGTTTCTAGATCCCACCTTTATTTAATGATTCTTTTCATTCTTCTTGGCTCAGCAAGGTGATATACCCCTCATCAGTCTGCTGGGTCCCTGCAAGGATCCCAGTCGTCATGCTACTTGTTGCCAAGGTTTTGTTTTTTATTCTATGTGTGGTTTCCCCTGTGGTCTCTTCTTGATGGAAGCAGATATGCAATGACCCCAACACATGGCTGGGTGCACTCCTGCACCTGATGTGCAAATGTCAGGATGTAGGCATTAATAGGGGGAGAGATGGTTGGCAGTTGGGTGCTGTGGGTACAGTAGAGGTGAACAGTATTAGGGTGGTCAGGAGCAGGAGGTGCCCTGGTACTAAATGGAGCCAGGAGAGAGGCCCAATGTGTTTAGTGCCATTCCCCAGGATTCCCACCAGACTGAGTGGGAGGGTAGCCAGTGGGCCTGCAGTCTCCACCAGTCCCCTTCGGGCTGTGCTGTGCAGAGCTAGATCGATGAGAAACAAGACCGCAGTTATGGTGGATTTGTTCTCTTTGGTTGATCTGGCTTGCATTACAGAGACCTGACTGGTTGACGATGCTAGGCCAATTCTGGAGGTGACTGTCCCCACCAGGTATTCTGTAGTGTACTGCCTGAGGAAGGAATGCAGGGGTGGGGGTGTAGCCATCTGTTTTGGATCCAGCTTGAACTTTGCCGTTCACCCAGTGGGTTCGACCTCATCCTTTGAATGTGTGGCAGTGTGTGGGGGTCCAGGTGCAGGTTGCAGGACTCTCCTTCTTTACTGCCCTCTGGGGGTGGGGGAGATTTTCTGCAGGAGGTAGTGGATTTCATTGTCCACAGAGTGTTGGAGTCCACTAGATGGTTAATTTGGGGGGATTTCAATGCTTGGGTTGACAACAAATCCTCACAATTTGGACATGACCTCCTCCAGTTGATGACATCACTAGGCCTAACACAAGCAGTTGCTTCTGCGACCCATCACCATGACCACACCTTGGACTTGGTATTCTCACTGGGGCTTGAGGTTACAAACCTCAGGACTCATTGGGTCAACTTGATCCAATTATTACACTGTAGAGTTCTTGTTTGGGGCCCCCCATGATAGCCCCTCCCCTGTTAAGATGGTCAGCTATTGCTCTTTAAGGGGATTGTCCCCAGAGGGATTTTTGGTGAAGGTTGATTTGTCTGGTGTGAGTGCTGCATGTGTGGTTGGCATGGGTGAGGTGGTGACCTGTAATATGGCTGTCTCCAAAGCACTCGATGCCATTGCACTGATCCATATACAACCCAGATCTTCTCGCTTGAGATCACCGTGGCTTGATAGGGCTCTCAAGGAGATGAAGATTGCCCTGCTGGCCCAGTGGTGCAGAGAGTTGAGGCACTGGATGCCGTACCTCACGTCATGCTGGTGACTGGGTTCAGGAATGACCTCGGGTCTTTGAAGAGCTGGCACGGGGAGGGAGGGAGGGAGCATTACTGATCAGCTGAAAGGTAGCTCTCCCTCCTGGGAGGTTGTCCCCCTTCCCAGTTCTGCTCCCATTGGATGGAGGTCCAATGGGTAGCATAGGTGGGAGGGTGACAAACAGTGAGAGGTGTTCGAGGTATGGTGTGCCTCCTGGCACGTGCACGATGACCGGCATGGGGACGGGAGAAAGGAGGTAAAAACATGGGATAAAAAATATATATATATATATATATATATATATATATATATATATATATATATATATAAGGAGATGAAGATCAAGGGTCAGAAGCTGGAAAACTGCTGGCAGAGGACTCCTGGTCCGAGGAGGACAAACTGGCCTTGAGCAGTCACTATCATGAGTATCAAAGGGAAATCGATCATAAGAAGGGAGAGTTCCTGTCCAGACTACTTCAACCTGTCTGTCTGCAGCCAAAAAGGGCATTTTCAGTCACGCTGTGTGAAGAGTTTTCTCAGTTGTTCTCTGACAGGCTGTCCTCTGTCTGATCTGGGATCTCCCCAGAGGGCAAGATCAGCCCCGCATAGGGAACCTGGTAGCAGCATGGCACTACTATTGTCTGGGAGGAGTTTTGGTCAGTGGAGGTAGCTGAGGTCAATGAGGTGATCTCGAAACTGCAGCCCACCTTTTGTGAATTGGACCTAGCCCCAACAGGGATGTGCCGAGATCGTTGGTCTAGCGTTCGCCAGGATAATCTGGTGTTTGTTCTCAGAAGTGATTTTCCCTGATACCTGGAAGGAGGCATTGGTGAGGCCCCTTCTGAAGAAACCAACGTTTGACCCTGATGTCCTGGTGAATTATCATCCTATCTCCAATCTCCCATTCCTAAGGAATGTTGTGCAGAAACTGGTGGTACTGCAGCTTGCAGCACACCTTGCGGCCTTTGACATCTATGAGCCATTCCAGTCCAGATTTAGGACAAAGTATAGCACTGAGACGGCAATGGTTAGGGTGCAAAATGACCTCCTAAGGGTAAGGGATAAAGGAGACCAGTCAGTTCTTGTTCTTCTTGATCTCTCTTCAGCATTTGACAACATGGACCACATTGTGCTTTTGGATCACCTTAGAGAGTATTATGGACTCACCATTATGGTCATCAACTGGTTTGAGTCCTATCTCTTGGGTAGGAAGCAACGGGTAGTGATAGGGAATTTTTCCTCCTCTCTGAAGCTCTTACCATGAGGAATTCCTCAAGGTTCAATCCTATCACTGATGTTGTTCGTGGTGTACATGCTGCACCGGGTGAGCTCATCAGATGTTACGGTCTGGATTTTCACCGCTATGCAGATGATACCCAGCTGTAGATGTCTTTTGGCCCTGGAACAAATGACACCACTGAAGTGCTAAATAATTGCTTGGCTGAGATCCAGGACTGGATGTCCTCAAACTGGTTGAGGCTGAACCCTGGCAAGATAGAGGTGCTGGTGATTGAGCCTGGTCATGGGCATGATCAGAATGCCTCTTGGGTGGCAACAGGACTTTTCCTGGGATCTACCCCATTGATGGCATTCTCTGGGGTGAGAGATATGGGCGTCATCCTTGATGACAGGTGGACACTTGATGCTCAGGTGTCATCTGTCATCCAAAGTGGTTTCTACCACTTAAGGAATGTCACCCGGATTAAACCCCTAGTTCCGCCTGAGGACCTGCCCTCACTGTTACACGCCTTCGTTACATCCAGGTTGGACTACTGTAACACTCTTTACTTCAGGATCAGTGGAGGAAACCTTGGCTGACTGCAGCCAGTGCAGAACACAGTGGCCAGGTTATTGACGGGCCTACCTAGGTCTTGTCACGTGACCCCAGTCCTGTGAGATCTGCACTGGCTGCCTATCAGGAGGAGGAGGAGGATCATCTTCATGGTGAGCTTGCTCACTTATACGACCCTATAAGGCTCGGGTCCTAGCTACCTGACTGACCGCCTTACAACTACCATCCCAGTCCGCTCCCTCTGCTCCTCCACTGGGGGCTTCCTAGTGGTTCCGAGGGCTAGGCTGAAAACCTCAGGCGAACGCTCGTTCGAGGTGGCTGGCCTGGTCCTCTGGAACTCACTCCCCAGGTTTCTGAAGGAAGTTCCATCGGTGGAGGCATTTAATATGGGTCTAAAAACTTATCCTTATAAGGAAATGTTCCCAGACTAATTGCAGCCGATTTTAATGGTGTATTTATTATTATTTTTTTTTCCTTAAATGTTTATACATTTTACATTTGCAGTGTACAATGATCATAATTATAATCACATAAAGTCACAATACAACCTGTAAATCCGACAGGGCAGATTACATAGAAATAGACATAACATACCTGTTAAGCTACATGCAAGATATGTGGCTCCATGTTCAAATGTGGGACTTCCACCTTCTCGTTCTAGGATTTGGAGTTCACCAGCTCTAAGATTTGACTCCCCTGTGTTATGGCAATTTACTTTTTAGGGGGCAATGTCTTTGCCCTAGAGAAAAATAGAGCATAGATCCACAAAGAATCATCGAACATAACAGTAACATTAACAACACTTTACAATTTCTTACTGAGTACTGTGTAAAAGGGTGTACCCATATAATGTAAAACCATCTTTTAACCTGGGGGGGGGGCATTTCTTTTCTCTTATGAGTGTCATGGCATTTGTAAGTATTCTTCCTTAGGTGAAAGGAGAGGGTTCACTCAATACTTACTCTGGGTTTGGAGAAGGTTAGAAAGGGGTTCCAGCATCTATAATATTTAGGAATGGTGTTGATGGTGACGTGGGTTATCTGATCTAATGTGGTTACCTTTAGGAAGAGGTTTAGAATTTCTGGGAATGGTGAGTATTGTAGGCATGCACCAATTACTTAAAATTAATCTCTTGGTCTGCATACTTAACAGCATTAGTCACTTCACCTCTGCTGAGGTAAGGTGGGGCACCTCTGTGGTCACACCTAGGAGCATCAGCGCTGGAAGTAATAGTATTTCTTTGCACAATACCTCGGCACTCAGGGCTTGTATTTGTTGCCATAGGGGCTGGAGAATGGGGCATCCCCGAAGAATATGGTACAAGTCTCCCTTCTGTTCCTGACAGCTCCAGCACAGATTGTTCTCAAATAGTTTAGCTTTGTACAGAACCTCCGGTGTTTTGTTCCAGGAGTGCATGATTCTGTTCTGGATGAGTCTACTTCTGCCATCTGTGAATGCCTGATGTGCAAGCCTCCAGCTCGCCATCCATTGCTGTTCTAATATGTTTTGGCCTAGTGCCTTTGCCCATTTGGTTCTTGAGTCCTCAGATTGTGAGGGAACCATTTATCTTACTGGCTACGCCTCTAGGTGTGGCTAGCCATTGGTGGACTAGGGGTGGGGAGGGGTGAGTGTGAAGTTTTCCTGAGGTGGGTATATACTACATCTCTTATTTGGAGGTACCTCCAAATGTCCACTTTGGGAATGTCCCATCGTCTCTGGAGCTTTGAGAAGGTAGCTACTCACAGTGTGTTTTGCTCTAATAGGTCTGTTATCTGAATTATTCCTTGAGCTCTCCATCCCAGCCAATTTATGGGCTTCCTGTCCACTGTGGTGCTTGAATTTACCTATAATTGGGTTAAGGTAATTGGACAGTGGTCTGCCTTGATTTTCCTGTGGAGTGTACCCCAGTACTTCATGGATGGACCTACTGTGGGGTGAGCTGCCGTGGGGGTGGTGGGGGCACACAGAAGTGCTGACATGTGTTACATCTTGCTTTGGGCTTCTTCCATGCACACCCATTGAAGGGCATTGGGTATAGACATAGAAACATAGACTTTGATGGCAGATAAGGACCACTTGGCCCACCCAGTCTGCCCATTTCCCTACCTATTGGACAAGCTGCAGATCCTCGTTAACCAATGGCCTACTTCTTCCTACCCCCATCAGAATTGCCTTATGTCTGTCCCATGCATTCTTGAATTCCCTCACTGTTTTTCACCCCACAACCTCCTCAGAAAGGCAATTCCATGTGCCCACCACCTGCTCTGTAAAAAAATACTTCCTCATGTTGCCCCTGAGCCATCCCCCTCTATCTTCAGATTGTGCCCCCTTGTTCTTGCACATCTCTTTTTCTGAAATATGCTACCCTCTTGGATATTGTTGATTCCCTTGAGGTACTTGAACATTTCTATCATGTGGCCCCTCTCCCTCCTTTCCTCGAGGGTATACATATTAAGCTCCTTCAGTCTCATTTTGTATGGCTTCTGGTGCAGATCCTGCACCATTTTACTTGCCCTCCTCTGGACTGCCTCCATCCTGTCTATGTCCTTGTGGAGATGGGGTCTCCAGAACTGCATGCAGTACTCCAGATGGGGTCTCACCAACTGTCTGGACAGAGAGATAACAACCTCCTGTTTTCTACTGGTGATGCCTCTCCCTATGCATCCCGGTATCCCTGAACCCTCCTTACTGCCTTCTGACATTGCTTGCCTACCTTTAGGTCATCTGATATGACTATCCCCCTTTCCATTTTTGTTGTTGTTGTTAGTACCCCTCATTGTGTACTCTTCCTCTGGGTTTTTGTTTCCCAGGTGTATTACTTTGCACTTCTTTGCATTGAATCTAAGTTGCTATACTTTTGACCATTCCTCCAACCCTGCCAAGTCCCTTCTCATCCTTTCCACCCCCCCTTGTGTATCAACCCTGTTGCAGATCTTTGCGTTGTCTGCAAAGAGGCATACTTTTCCTTCCAGTCCCTCTGCAATGTCACTTATAAAGACATTAAAGAGGACCGGTCCCAATACTGAACCCTGTGGTACCCCACTAGTAATCCCCTTTTCTTCAGCATGTACTCCGTCTACTATTACCCTCTGTGTCCTGTTGTCCAGCCAATTTCTTACCCAGACTACCACCCTGGGACCCACTCCCAGGCTGGCTAACTTGTTTATTAATTGTTTGCATGGGACTGTGTCAAATGCCTTGCTAAAGTATAGGTAGGCCATGTCCACAGCCCCTCCCTGGTCTGCTACTTTGGTCTATGATATTCATCTGACATGACCTTCCCACTGTGAATCCGTGCTGCCTTGGGTCCTGTGCCCTGCTGGCCTCTAGGTACTCAACAATTCTTTCTTTCAAAAGTGATTCCATCATTTTTCCTACCACTGAGGTCAAACTAACAGGTCTGTAGTTTCCTGCTTCTGCCTTGCTCCCACTTTTGTAAAGGGGAATCACATCCACCCTTCTCCAGTCCTCAGGTACCACACCATCCTCCCATGATTTGTTAAAAAGGGTAGTCAGTGGTTTCACTAGTTCTCCCCTTAGTAATTTTAGAATTCTGGGGTGAATCCCTTCAGGCTCCATTGCCTTGTCCACTTTCAGTTTTAGGAGTTCTTTCAGGACCCTTTCTTCTGTGACTGGACTGGTATTGACCCCCCTATCCAGAGTGCTTCTATTGATTGGTTTAGGTACCACCCTCTCCTTTTCTGTTGTGAATACTGAGCAGAAGTATTCGTTCAGTATCCCTGCTTTTTCACTGTCACCCTCTGCCCACACCCTCCCCTTTATTAAGCCTCACTATCCCTCCCTTGGTCTTTCCTCGCTCCCTAATGTACCTATAAAAGGTTTTATCTCCCTTCTTAAATGAGTTGGCTATCTTTTCCTCAATTTGGGCTTTTGCTATTCTGACTGCCTTCCCCACTTCCTTCTGCTTTAACTGGTACTGTTCTCTGTCCTGCTCCTTCTGTGTATCTGGCCCTTAAACCAGCTCAGGGTTTGAGTTGCCTGGAATGCCCACTTGTACCCTTCCCACCAGGGGAGGCATCACCCACCCATTGTCCAGTGTGCCCTTAGCTTATTTCTACTATATCTGGACTTTTTATTTTCCCACAAGAAATTCCCCACCCATCACCTTGTCAATTTTGGATATCCATTTTGTGGGCAGTGCAAGGGGGATAAGGGATAAGGTATAGAAAAGCTTGGGTGCTGTGATCATCTTGATAGATGAGATCTTCCCAGCCATGGTAGGATTCATTCTTTTCCATCTCTCAAATTCACTCTATTTGTCAGTCAGTATGGGGTCTAGATTTAATTTCCACAGTTTGGATAAGCAGGGAGCTATAGTGATACCTAAATATTTAATGGACTCTGGTGCCCATTTCAAGCCTAGTTGGTTAACTATTCCTAGGGTACATTGAGAATTTAAGGGAAGCACATCAGTCTTGGTATGATTTAATTTTAGACCAGATAATAGGAAGAATTGTGTGAATATGTCCAGAAGGGGTTGAAGGGATACCTCTATGTCTGTCAGTGGGACTAATAAGTCAGCGGCATACATGAGTGTTGAATAACTCTGCTTACCCACCTCTGTTCCCTTGATCTGGGCCTGCTGCCTGATGCTTGCTGCAAGTGGTTCTACTGCCAGGACAAATAACAGTGGGGAGAGTGGGCATTCATGTCGGGTGCCTATCTGCAGGGGACAGGTTCAAAGATGAGTAAGTTAGTCAGAACTCTTGCCATCAGATGATAGTATAGTGCTCCTATCCAATTTTGGAAAGCAGGCCTGAACCTCAGGTGGTTGAGTACTCCTTGCAGGTAATCCCACTAGATAGAATCGAAGGCCTTTTCAAAGTCTATGGCCACTGTTGCTGCAGGTGACCATAGGCCCTTGGCTTTGTAAATGAGGTTTATTAGGGATCTGATGTGATCTGCCCCGTACCTCCCCCTGGGTGAAGCCGGCTTCACTTGGGTGGATAAGGTGTGGCAACAAGGGGTTAGTCCTGCCGCCAGCACCTTAGCAATGATTTTACTATCTGTGTTTATTAGAGATATGGGCCTGTAGCTGCTTGCCTTGGTGGGTCTTTACCTTTCTTAGGTAGCACAGAGATCACCGCCTCCTTGAGCATGGGGGAGGGGAACTGCCCATGGTTAGGGCTTCCTCATAAACTGATCTAAATATCGTGGAGATTTCTGTGGCTAGGGCTTGCCATAGTTCTACAGGGTATCCATCTCCTCCTGGAGATTTCCCTTTATTCTTGTCTTGTATGGCCTGCCTGATTTCCTTCATCTGTGATCAGGGAGTCTAGTACTATGGCTTGCTGCTCTGTCAGGCGAGGTGTTACTATGGAATTTAAGAAAGTTTCTAGGGCCTGGGGATCTAGTACTCTTGAGGAGGTGTAATGTTCTCCATAATATTTTGACATTATACTGTTTATTTCCTCTGCTTTGATTTGGACTTGCCCTTTTCCATCCACTAGGCCTGAAATGTTTCTCCTCCTTCCCAGGCATTTTGTCTTAATCTAAGGACAGATATTTCTGCTGTTCTCAGCAAGGGTTCATTTATCTCCATTCGGAGGCCAACAATGGTATGCCCTATAGAGGAGCTATTGACTTCATGGGGGAGGACCTTAAACTTATGTTCGGTAGTATGAAACTCATCCTCTAGTTGGGAGAGGCATTGTTCCCTTTGTTTCCTACATGCAGTTGCATACCCTATGATTCCCTCTCTTAATGTGGCTTTGAGAGCCTCCCAGTGGGTCCCCGGTGTGGTCTCCCCCAAGTGATTCTCTGTAAAAAAGAGAGAGGCCTCTTTTTTGGCCCAGGATATAAAGTCCAGGTCCCTTAACAGGAGAGGGTCCAGCCTCCATGATTTGGTTCTGGGTATCTGAGGTCCCCATGAGATAAGTAACTAGACTGGGGCATGGTCTGAAATTATCATTAGAAGTATTCTGGATTCTATAGCTGTCTGTGTGAGTTTGGGAGAGGTCAGCCAGAGGTCTAGCCTGCTATATGTGCCATGGACTGGGGAGTAAAAGGAGTAGTCTTTTACCCCTGGGTGGAGCAGTCTTCATATGTCCTACAGCCCTGTGTCACTCATTAGCTGCTGCAGGGCTTGGAGGCCTTTAATGTGTGCCTCAGTTCTTGCCCCTGTTCTGTCCATAGCTGGGGTCAGAACCAAGTTAAAATCTCCCCCTAGAAGTATAGGTGCACCATCTTGGGTCAGTATTCCAGTTTCCTGCACTATGCTGTGAAAAAATGACGGGTCCTTTGGGGGAGAGACTAGGCCTCATTTGTTCCGGGTTCCTCCATCGCAGTGTTTCTTCTCCATCCTGCATTGCCTGACGCCACCCTGACTTTTCCTTGCTGTTCCTGCTGTAGTGACTGTTTCTGTACTTGAGTCACCTCCCTCGGCCAGGTGCATTGCAGAAAGTCCATGGCAGCTTTGGGGGTATTGAATGTAAGTGGGACCCCGTTGTAAGTGAAATGCATGATGACAGGGTAGCATAGCGTGAATTTAATCCCCACATGGTGCAGTATCTTATGGACCTCGGTATATGCTTTTATTTTGCCTGACAGTTCCTTGGAATAATCCTGATATACATCTCCAATGGTTTTGCCAATAAAGAGGACCCTGTGTTCTTGCAGCTTCTATGATCGCCTCTTTTGTTCTAAAGTTAAGAAAGTGGCCAAATATGGTTTAAAATGCGTGAAAAGGTGCCACTTCAATTAATTTATGAATATTGTAAGTTAATTTCAGAAGATGAGCTCTTTGGCCCTTCCCATAGAGACTTAGCTTTCTCCCGCTGGCGCAGACTGGGACTGGAGCAGGTATTCCAGTTCTTGGCCCAAACGGAATCTTATCATTTAAAGACTTAAAATCAAAATGTAATCTCCCAAATGTTGGTCAATTCAGATATTTCCAAATTAGAAACCACCTTCTACGTAATAGAGTTATCCAGATCAAATTGAAGTCTCCCCTTCCCCCTCTCCTAAAACTATTCTTTGGCCACTCTCGGGGGCAACATTGGAACCATTTAATTGGTAACTTATACAAAATGATGTGAGATCAATCAAAAGAATCAACAAACTCAATCCTAGAAAGTTGGAATAAGGACTTGGACCTAGCTGTGTCTAACGAAGAATGGTCCTCTTCATCTCTGAGAGTGGTCAAAATCACCAGATCACATGTGTGGAGGGAATACTCCTGGAAGTGTAGATCAAGATTTTTCAGATCACCGGCTACCCTGACTAAATATCTTTCAAGAGAATACGGGGTTTGTTGGAGGGAGTGTGGAGCACAGTTAACTGACTTAGCACATATAATGTGGCCGTGCCCACGTTTAATGCCTTTCTGGCTAAATATACAAAATTAAATTAGTGAGGGCCTAGATGAACAAGTCGAGCTTACGGCTGACATGGTGCTTATGGCCGTCTACCCGGATCGCCCCCCCCCTTGGACAAAGACCCTGCTTCCCATTCTGCTGTTGGTGGCAAAAAAAATCTTTGACAAGGAAATGGATGATGAAAGCTGTACCAAGTATACAAGATTGGAGACAAATCGTGTATGGTATATATCAGATGGAAAACATCACAGTGAAACTAAACAATCAAATAGATGGTTTTGCCTCCCTGTGGCGGAGATGGTCAGTCAATCAGGCAAGAATTGATCCCGATTTCTGCCTTTAGGGAGTAGGTCTTCGAGAGGGGAAAAGAGAAGTGAGTGGGGGCATGGACAGGCCCGATTCTATATTAGATAAGGAAAGTTCGGTTTTGGTCTCAATGTGTAACCAATGTAAAAGAAATATATGCACTGCTTTCTTGTATAATAACAAATCTGAAGTAATCATAGAAAATCTTCCATTTGTAAAATGTCTCCTGATATAAAAGTAAAGAAAAAAATCCAATAAAAAAAAAAAAAAAAAAAAAAAAAAGAAAGTGGCCAGTATTGGCCTGGGTTTGTCCCCGGTCTTGGGTAGTGGGGCCAGGGAGTGATGTGCACGCTCGATGTCTAGGGTGTAATAGTTCTGGATAATATGCGCTGCAGAAATCCACTTGTGTTCCTCCTCTCTACTTCCTCAGAGAAGCCTAGGAACTGGAGATTACTCTACCTGCTCCAGTCTTCTAGGTCAATCACTTTGTCCAGTAAAGTGTGGAGGGTTCTGCTTTGCTCCCTGACAGTGTTGCCTAGTGTGTTGATATTTAGTTGTTGCAAGCTGACTATTCCTTTGATCCACTGAATACAGCCCACTAAGTTTTGGATGGCCATTGTAGTGCTGTTTGTTGCAATCATGACATTCTCTATTTTATCCATCGGTTGAGTAAACGTGTTTTAGATTGTCGCCGGGTCCCAAATTGGGGTCGGGAAAGCTGCCATGCTTGCTGTGTTGCCCGCTAATCCCATCAGAGCTTCCGTGAATTGCAGTCCCGAGTCTCTTTTTATCTCGAAAAGGAAGTGGTCACTAGGTTCAGTACAGGTACAGCAACCTTTCCATCAGGTTCTTGTTGTTTAACATGAGCAGGTAATGTCAGTTTTAAAAAGATGAAGTCTTCTTGAAGGTTAGTGCCGAGAAACTAGGCAGACATCTTTCCTGAGGTTAGGCTACGCCTTATTATTATTTATTAATGTTTATTTATTATATAATTTTAGATTTTTGTTTTTATATAATCCTTGTGCAGATTTCATGTGTATGTTGATGTGTCTACCCTGCCTGTTTTGACCGTGTAAGGTGCCCAGAGCCTCTGGGTTTGGGTGCCATATAGACAAAGTTTACCTTACCTTACCTAATGTCTTCCACCTCTACCAATCTAGCCTCAATACTGGTCCCAGGTTCACCAACTTCTAGCAATTGCTAAGAGTCAGTATGTTGCTGGGTGCCAGATCACCTTCCTCGCTGGAGAAGGCAAGCAGTCCAATGGGTGTTCGGCCTTCTACCCCCTGGCTGGCCCTCTGACAACCCTGGGTTCACTCCTGAACCCAAATAATTAGTGTTGCAAGCAGTAGCACTGCTGCTACACTGGCAGGCCAGCTCAATTCCCCTCTTTTTAAGTTACTTTAGGCAACCCCTTAGCAGCATGACCTTAGATAGGGTGATTTTATTTTTCCCTTTTTTGTTTTACTTTTACCCCTTTGTACTCTTTCCTTAGATTGAGTTTTTCCTGTTCTTTCACACAACAGGTAGTTCCTCTTTGTATGGAATGCTGGGACTTGGCTTCCTGTTCAGCTCCAATTGGCCTTAACATACCTGGTTCTGCCTTCCCTCCAGGTTCACACTCTGCCTCCTGACTCTGCTTGAGAATTCATACCTAACTTACCTGATAGGCTCACAGTTCTGTTCTATAACCACTAGGCTGCACTGCCTCAAAATAAGGCTAGGGATCCAATCAGAGAGAAAGTTCTTGCACTGTAACAGCAACTAACTAACTAACTAACTAACTAACTAACTAACTAACTAACTAACTGACTGACTGACTGACTGACTGACTGACTAACTGAGCAGACATCTCTCTCCCCATTAAAAAGATAAAAAAAACTTATTCCTCAGTTCTGGTTAGCACAACAACACAACATCTACCACCAGCTCCATCACATTCTGTAGTGAGAGCTAAAACATTCTCCACTGTCTGGCAACTGTTGATTGTTGCTGTTATTGCAGAATGAGCATCAACAGATATCCTAAATGATCACAATTGGGAGCAGTTGTTTTCTTTTTATTCATATGGCATGCTTGTGGTATAAATCTATTCACTGGCACAGCCACTTGTAGTCACTGCTTCTGTCCCTGCCAACACTTGCTGTACTCTTGGAAGTGCTTCTTTGATCATTATATATAAGGGATACACAACCCCCCTCCCCACTGGAAATATTGTCAATATTTTTCGTTCAAATGCCAATTGAATCAATAACATCACGAGTGGTGAAGCCATGAGTGATGTTATCAGGTCAATTGGCATTTGAACGAAAAATATCGACATTATTTCTAGTACGGGGGTTGCATATTCCATGTATGCCATACCTCCAAATAAGTGAAAAAAAAAAAGGAAATTCTTGCAGTTTTTTGCAGATTATAAAAATCTAAAAGAAATCTATAAATGAAACACCACTCATTTTGTAAGTATTTTTGTCCTGATCAACTTTTTTCACAAAGTACCATGCTACTATTTTTCATTTTAAAGTTATGTGCATTTGTTTGTTGCAAAAAGTGAACAAAATTTGAATTTTCTGCAGTTTCATTGCTAATTATAAAAAATTTAAAAGGTATATATCAATGAAATGACACTCATTTTGTAGATATTTTTGTGGTGAACAACTTTCATGCTCATAGTACCATGCTATCATTTTTTCATTTTAAAGTTATTCACATTTGTTTGTTGAAAAAGTAAAACAAAATAGCATTTTCTGCTGTTTTTTGTTTATTACATAAAAAACAAAAGTTAGTCATAAATAAAACACCACTCATTTTGTACATATTTTTGTGCTGAACAACTTTCATGCTCGCAGTACCATGCTATCATTTTGTGTCTTAAAGTTATTCACATTTGTTCATAGAAAAAAGTGAAAAAAATTAACTCTTTCTTGTTTTTCAGCTAATTATATAAAAAATAAAAGTTACCCATAATTGAAACACCACTCATTTTGTAGATGTTTTTGTGCTGAACAACTTTCATGCTCACAGTACCATGGTATCATTTTTCGTTTTAAAGTTATTCGCATTTGAACACAGTTATTACTGCTACTGCAGCTGAATATGCAAATTAGCTCTGAATGAGACAATCTCTACCTACTGTGTGGATAAATTTACCTACAGTGAGGATAAATGCGATATCCTCACTGTAGGTCTGACCACCCTGAGAATATCGAAAATATTTTTTATCCTCACAGGTATGGCATATATATATATATATATACACACACACACACACACACACACATACATACATATACACACACACAGACACACAATGAGGGTGAGAGCTATTCCAGTGCAATAAATGGAGATATTCTCACTGCAGTGAGATAAATGCTCACTGTAGTGAGATAAATACTGATGACATCAGTGGAGTGAGATATATTCCGTTTATCCATTCTCTGCTGATGTCACCACTCACTCACTCACTCAAGCTAGCATTCTAAATTAAAGTGCTTAAGAAATCAGTTTCTGTGTCTCACTGAATCCTGCAAGTTACTCAGTTAGCATTACAAAACACACTTAACTGTGTCCCAAAGTTTCCAACACTCCTAGCCCATTTCTGTGCTAAAATCAGCTTCAAAACAACTTGAATTCAAATTAAATTTATTTACAAAGCAGTTTCTTTCTCACTGCAAGCTGCAACTAACAGAGATAGCATAGCAAAACACACTTACCTGTGTCTCAATGCTTCCAACACTCCTAGCCCATTTCTGTGCTAATCTCAGCTTCAAAACAAACTGTATTCAAATGAAGCTCATTTACAAAGCAGTTTCTCTTTCTCACTGCAAGCTGCAACTAACACAATTAGCATAGCAAAACACAATAACCTGTGTCTCATAGTGCTTCTAACAATCCCAGCCCATTCAGAAACACTCCCACACTCTCAAACCATAGACAAAACAGTTTTTTCAGTATAGCCTAGAGGTTAGAGTAACGAGCTCTGAACAAGCTTGGTACAGCCAGCATGCCAGATCTGGGTTTGATTCTCACAACCTTCACTTGCATAGTGTATGACTCTGAACAAATCGCTTAACTGCCCAGTATTCCCACCTCACTTCTAAAAACTCATCGGCTTAACAAGAAAAAGACACAGCAAAATATGACACTTCATAAACTCTCACCCCATTTGTATAAATAGCACACATGGGCCCAGATATTCAAAAGGGTTGCACATGGCACAATACTGCCATGCGCAACTCACTGATGCACCCGAGTGCGATATTCAAAAGGGAAAAGTGCGCGGCGCAAATCCCAATGCGCCTGAGCGCATCAGTAATGTATGCAGGGGGGCATGTGCCCATGCATACCCCTGCACAGCCCGAATTCAGCCCAGAATGTGCAGAGCCATGCATGCACAACCTACCTGTGCCAGCACAAAGCTGATCCAAAAAAAAAAAAAAAACAACTGATGGCCACCCACAGGTGAGCTGCCACTTGCAGGGCACAACATGGCAGCTGCCACCTGTGGGTGGCCACTGAGCTCCAGCTGCACCTGGTGGTGCCTCCATGCCTGATCATGGGCATTTGTAAAATAAAGATGAATTCTGTTCATCATCCCTGGTGATCTAGCGGTGCCTTTTCCTCATTTCCATCATTATCGAAGCCCCACTGCCTGCCGTCGTTGCGGCAGCACCCCTAACCACTCTGTTGTCTCTGTCATTTACTGGATCGATTACCATCAGCAGGGTTGTACATTTCCATTGGTCCACAGTGTGAGCTAATGTGGCATGCAGCCTCATACTGTACTGCTACATTCCAGAAATCTACATTCTGAATGTGTAGTACGGTATGGTTGCAACCCATTGGCTCCTCGCTGTGGACCAATGGCGCACAGCCCTACTGATGGTGTCAGTCAGCGGGCAGCGTGACGGCAGGCAGGTGGGTGCTGCCACCCACTGCTGACCGGGGAGCAGGCGTGGGGATCAGTGGTGGTGGGGAGGGGGTCCACTGGACCACCAGGGATAATGGGTTTCTTCTATTTCTACTTCAGCCCACGATCGGGCATACAGGTCCACTGGACCACCAGGGTTGATAGGGATTTTATTTAATTCTACTTCAGCCCATGACTGGGTGGGCAGCGGTCCACTGGACCATCAGGGATTTTGGAGTTCTCTTTTACTACTGATGCCCGCAATCGGGCATGGGGGTGCCTCCACCATGGAGATACGGCCGGAGCTCGGGTGGCCACCATAGTGGCAGCTGCCGTGTTGCGCCTGCACACGGCAGCTCACCTGTGGTGGCCAGCCCTTGCTCCTTTCTTTTTGGTGTAATTGTTAGGTTGAGCAGGTAGGGGTTGCACATGCATGGCTTTCGCATATCCCGGCTGAATATCGGGCTGTGCAGATTATGCATGGGCATACCCCCTACCTGCACCTGCATATATTACTGATGCGCCTCCGCGCATCGGGTATTTGTGCCGCATACTTTCCCTTTGAATATCACGGGCAAATCAGGTGGTTGTATGGTGCAGCACCATTGCGCCACATGCAACCCTTTGAATATCTGGGCCTGGTGTCTAGTGCACTCCCCACCCTCAATCCCCATATATTTTTTTTTAGTTTGAAATTTCTGTTTTTCCTCCATCATTTCTATGATTTTTAAATATGGTTATTATTTTGGTTATGGTTATTATTTTGTTTTCTACATTTTTTACATTTTTAAGATGTGGCTCTAATGGGAAAAAACCTGGTGTCGGTGGCACCCCCACCTGTGTTTTATATATATATATATATATATATATATATATATATATATATATATATATAAAATATTTATTGATTTTTTATTGATTTTTTGTATCCCCACCTGCTTCTTTCTTTTGGGGGGGGTCACAAAGGTCCCAGTCCTTTTCCCTGGTGTCCAGTGGTACCCCCCACCCTCCAATGTCTCCACCATCACTGGTGGCAGTGGAGGTATCCCCCCCATGGTCTCCTTCTTTATGTTTGTCCCTCAAAAAGGAAAAAACATCCCTCATTGTCCTTTGCTCATTTGTAAGCTGTAAAAAAAAAATCCATCGCAGATGTCGCCCGTACCCCCACCCAACCTCCCTACTGTGCATCCACCTTTCCACACCCCCATGACATACCTACAGACTGCCACTCACCTATGGAGGCCCCAGGTTCAAGACCTGCTCTGCCGATTGAAGACATGTCTTGCTGCTGTGACCAGCGACCACAATATGAACTAAGATAAATGCTCTTCAATGTATTTCAATGGGGGGTCAACATTTAGTGATAACTCAGCTGTTTTTCATGATTTTGGCCCCAGATTTTCAACATAGCCTTTTAGGGATCCTTCCTCATGAACAATATGATTGTCATTAGGCAACTTCTGCCAGAAAGGTGATTTTGCAGTCAGTTGGAGAAATCACCTTTCCCATGGGACTGGCAATCATATTATTCATGAGGTGGGTCCATAAGAAGGCTATGCTGAAAATCTGGGGTCAAAATTTCAAAAAATGGCTGCCTTATGAGCATTCATTACAATTTGGCTATGCACGCTCATAACTTTGGAAATTTTCAATATTTTCACCCCATATTTTCAAAATAGCCTTGTTATTACCTGCTCTCATGTGTGTGACAGCTGTCATTTTTTAAATCCTGGCCAAAATGTGTTGTCGCATTTGTGGCACAGAATGGTGTTGCAGTTGCGTAAAATTATATTTGAGCAAGGATTTGAAAATTTTCTGTACTGGGTACATGTGGTGAGGTCGTAAGAAGCCTATTTTGAAAATTTGAGGTCAAAATTATTAAAAATGGTAGAGTTATGACTATTTGTCACAATTTCACTACGTTTGCTTGTAACTTTGGAAATTTTACATATTTTAAGCCCACATTTTCAACATAGCCTCATGTAAGTCACAGCTGCTATTTTTCAAATCCTTTCCAAAATGTGTTTTTGCACCTGTGCAGTGCATTGGCATTGCACTTGTGCAGAGTTATATTTTGGTGGGATTGATAAAGTTTCTGCACCAGGAACATGAGGTGGGGTAATAACATGGCTATGATGACAATTTGGTGACTGTTATGCTATAACTGGAAGCAAGGTTCTGGAGGTCCCTGTGCTTTCACAGCTGGATACATATACACATCTATGAAGGGATGGGAGTGCAGGGTCCAAAGGACACTGTGATCCCACAGAAAAATAAGGATGCTATTATGCTATCTCAAAAAGTATGGAACTAAAGTGCAAAAAAACGTTGTTAATGCACCATTAGGGTTGAGGCATCAAAAGTGGGGAAATACAAACTTAGGATTCTTAAGCCTAATACCCCACCCTCACCCTCAGATTCCAACCTAAGACCCCACCCCACCCCACCCTTGGTTTCCAACCATAAGACCCCCACCCACTTTGCATACAGGAACAGGTGTGAGGGGTGTGCCTTGGGTTGTGAACTCTAATGCTCATCCCATTTCATGAGTAAGTAGCGTAAGATGTGTACAACATTGCAGAATGGGGTGAGCACTAGGATTTGCAATCCCGGGCACACCCCTCACACCTGTTCTTGCATGCCAGGTGGGGGTTGGGTCTTAGGGTTGGAAGCTGAGGGTGGTGGTGGGGTCTTAGGCTTGGGAACCCTAAGTTTGTATTTCCCTACTTTTGATCCCTCAACCCTAATGATGCATTAACTTCAATAAAGACTGTTCCAAAAGTGACAAAAAACAAAACAAAAATTGAAATCAAAAACCTAAGGGGCGATGAACTTGAACAGGTAGGTGAATACAAATATTTGAGTATATGGGTTAATGAACATTTAAATTTTGAATTTCACATCTCCCAAATGATTACAAATTTAAATAAAAGATTGGGTGCCTTTAGACGGGCAAGCCACTGCACTAATATGAACATGTGGAAAAACATGATAAATCAACTGCTCATACCAGTAATGGACTATGGTAGTCATGTATATAGTATGACAAAAAATACCTTAACAAAGTCGACGTGTATAACCAAATGGCCTGTTTTGTTCTGCGATGTGACTACAAGATGCATCATTGTATTATGTATTGTATTATGTATGAAACCTTAAACTGGTTACCACTGGAACAACAAGTTCTAACCAGAGCTGATATGGCTGTGGTGAGCTGCCAAATGACCAAAGTTGCACATGTGCACAGAAAATTTTGAATGACCAGGTGTAACTCTGCCATTTTCTTGAGTTGTTTCACCAAATTTTCAACATGGCCTTTTTTGGGACCCCACCTCATGAAGCGTGCCACTGCCATTTTGTTCACTTGTTCCAAAAAGTGATTTTGCAGAGAGACTGCGCCATTCTGTGCCACCAGTGCGACAACATATTTTGGGCAGGATGTGAAAAATGACAGCTATACTGTTAATAAGGAGGTGTGTAAAAATGGCAATGTTGAAAATTTGGAGTGAAAATATTAAAAATTGGCAAAGTTAGGAGCATGCATAGAAACTGCGCAATGCATGCTTGTAACACAGTCATTTTTTTGAATTTTTTAACCAAATTTGCAACGTGGGCTTTTTGGGACCCCACCTCATGAACAGTGGCACTGTCATTTCCATTTTCCACAACCCCATTTTCATTGTTCGTAAGGTCCATTGCCCCATACCTCCCCCTAAAATCATACAACTCCGGTCCTTTAAATCCTTGGACCTTACCCCAATCAGCTCTGCACTCGCTTCCACAGACTGGGCCCCACCTCTCCACTGCCATTTCTGTTGACCAAGTACTTTACAATTTTAAGGACAAATTCATTGCCACCTGGAATGCCTTTGCTCTTTTCAGATGGACCAGAGTCCATGGGCTTCACCTCCCCTGGATTACCCCCTGAACCCCTGGCCTGCTTCAAGGAGCGTGATCAGGCCTGGAGAAAACACAAATCTACTAAACATACAAATGACTACTCCAAGTACAGAATACTATGCAATTCATGTAGTAAAGCTACTAGATTGGCTAAGTCTGATTATTTAAACTCCTCATTCCTGACTAACACCAACTCTCCATCTAAATTCTGGAGGATAGTTCATGCCCTATTATCTCCCCCCTCTCACCCTCCCTTCCAGTTCTCAAAATAAATAACTCCCTAGTTTCTGACCCTGGCTCTGTGGCCAATGAATTGAATGCCTACTACACCTCATGCGCCATGTCTCTTCTAAATTCCCTCTCCCCATTGCCACCTACTAACTTCAGCCCTTTGCCTCAGCCAGTGCCTACCTCTCCCCATTTTCCTTTTCTACTATCTCCCCTGATGAAGCTCTTAATGCTCTCCTATACCTCGACTCCTCTAAAGGCTCCTCACTAGATGAGCTCGATCCTTAACTCCTCTACCTTTCTGCTCCTTCAATTGCTTATCCTATCTCCCTAATCCTTAACCTGTCCTTTATTTCTGCCCAAGTACCCTCATCCTGGACACACACTGTAGTCCTTCCTCTGCCCAAGGGTGGTGACACATACATTCCTGGCAACTGTGGCCCCATTTCCCTCCTTCCTACCCCTGCCAAACTTCAAGAACATTTAGCTCTCTCTCAACTATTACCCTTCCTCTCTGATTCCTCCTTCTTCACCCCCTTCCAATCTGGTTTTCGGAAGAACCACTCAACAACCACCTCTCTCCTCAGGCTTACTGTCTCCATCCTTTCAGGGATGGACAATAGCCTAATCACCTCAGCCATCTTTGTCGACCTAGCCAAAGCTTTCAACAGTGTTTCACAACCCCTGCTTCTTGATTCACTCTTCTCAGCTGGCCTTGCTCCGTCAGCCACCAACTGGTTTAAATCCTACCTCATTGGCAGGACCCAGTCAGTGAGAATACTTGATTCCATCTCCCCTCCACTCCCCATCAACACTGGTGTCCCTCAGGGCTTAGTGCTTGGTCCCCTACTTTTCTCCATTTTCCTTAATGATCTTCCCACAGCCTGCTCATCCTCTTCTATCCACATGTACGCTGATGATACTGTTTTGTACGGTTCTGGCAAAAACTCTGCTGCGCTGTAAACCAGCTTACAGCATGACTTCAACCAAGTTCAGCTCTGGTTTACTTCTCACCAGCTTTTTCTAAACACCAAGAAGACAACCTCAATGACTTTTGGTACCAGGCAGAGACTCTTTAGGCTACCAGCCCTACCCACCTTCCACACCCTTGATGGGACCATCTTGGAGGACGCCTCCTCATTTCGATATCTGCGAGTTTGGCTGAACCAGCACCTCAACTTCTCTGTGCATAGCGATGCTATCCTGAAGAAACTGCTCCCAAGCTTGGTGCTCTGTACAGGAAACGTAGTTGCATACCACTGACTGCAAGGCATGAAATTGTCCAGAAGATGATACCTCCCATCTTTGACTACTGTGACGTAGTCTATGGTACTGCTCTCAAATCTTCCCTGAACAAGTTGGACACTCTCTTTAACTCCTTCTGCTGCTTTGCTGTCGACTTCCCTTCCTGCTCCCATCACTGTGAATGCTATCGCTCTCTAACCTTCCTTCCACTATCTTACAGACGCATCTCTCACTGTGCCAAACTAACCTCCAAATTCTGGTTTGAGGGGCTCCCCTCCTATCTCTCATCCTCTCTCAACACTCAACCTGCCCCCACCCACTCTATCAGATCAAATGATACCCGCACCTTGATGGTCCCTCACCACTCCACCCTCATCAGTCAGATTGGTTTTGCCCATCGTTTCCCTAAAATCTGGAATTCCATCCCCCCCAAAATACGTCACTCCTCCTCCTCCAACTACTCCCTTACCTCTGTCCTACACAATTACCTTTCTCTCAGCTGTTCCTGCTTTAACCCACCTTAATACCTATCCCCAGTTTCTGCCTTCCTACCATGACCCCCGCAGGGTTCTCAACATTGTGAAGGGGGGAAATCAGGAAACGGCTACCCCTTCTCCTCATATTCAGTTCTTGCCTCTCTCCCCTCTCTTCTCCTCCTGCCTTTTTGGGTCACCACTGTGCACAGCCTAACCCCATCCTTTTTACTCCAACAGCACTTGCGTACTACCTCAAGCATGCTCCTGGTACACACATGCACTATAAATGGTTCTATCGCATTATTACTGTTTTGTACATTGATATGTTCTTTTGTATGATTTTGGACATGTAATTTACCCAATGTTTCACTACTGTTTATTGTACAATACCTTGTGTTCCACTGTTGCACAATCTTACAGTATTGTATTGTTTGTACTACCCACAAACTATTGTAACTGATCATCCTTCACAACCCTATGTAACCCCTCCCCCCAAGTCCCACCGTGAGATGAGCAACTTGTTGTTCAGTGTGCCCTCCTGGTGAAACATTTCAATAAATAAAAAAAAAATGTCATTAGTCAGTTCCAAAAGGTAATTCCACACAGTGACAACAAAATCACCTTTTGGGACAGAGTAACGAAATAACAGTGATGGTGTTCATGAGGTGGGGTCCCAAGAACCCCATTTTGAAAGTTTTGGGCCAGAATTCCTAAAAATGGCTTAAATAGCAACATAAGTTGAAAACACCACTGATTGCCACAATACCATGCTTACCTTTGATTCTTCAGTTTGCGGATTGGCTATGAAGAGTGCAGACATGTTCAGTCCAGAAGATGACAGTGCTGACCTCCAGAGGTACATATGGGGAAAGGGGGTGGGGAGGTGGGTGCTCAGTGGGAGGGTGGGGACGGGGGACGAGGGACTGGGGTGACAATGAGGGACTGTTTTCCTTTTTACAGGTAAAAAAAGATGTCGGGATGGTTTTCTTTATTTACAGGAAAAAACATAAATTTGGGCACACTGAGGTGGGCTCCCAGTGTGCCACATGAGTTAACTTGGGGGGTACATTATGCTGACATGGAGATTGGGCATCCCGATATCAGCACAGGGGGAGAAAAAACATAAATGTGGGCACACTGGAGTGGGCTCCCAGTGTGCCACATGAGTTGGGGGGGTACATGATGCCAACATGGGGATTGGGCACCCCGATGTCAGCACAGGGATGAGGAATGGAGGAAACAGGAAGGACAGCAGTAGTGGGAGGCAGCTGGAGGATTTTATTTGCTGCTGGTGCTGGGAGGGAATGGAGGGAATGGGGAGGACTGGAGCAGTGGGAGAGTACGGGAGGAGTGCCATTCGCAAGATGGTGGCAGCGATGCAACTGCGCATGCGCGGCATTTGTGCATGCATAGTTGTGGTGAATGGCATTCTTCCATTCACAAGATGGAGGCACCAGCAGAACTGTGCATGTGCGCATGCACAGTTCTCATCTCAGAATATGGAAGTAACAGCTGATGTAGTGTGGCTGTTACTCCATAGTGGCCAGTTGTGGTGGAGTGTTACATGCTCCACTGAACTTTCAGAAGGATACTTCCAAAAGTTCAACTGAAGGTGCCATGATCGTCTGTTTTAAGGCAACAGATCGATCCCAAAATGGCTACAGGCTCCGCTCACAGCCATAAAAATGAAAAATAATCTGGGCAAACCAAATGTGTAACGTAGAAAAGGACATGAAACCATTATACCTACTAGAGAAAACTGAACATAAGTATCATCTAAGAAATAAAAACTTTAGGGAATTCAGAATACCCAGAACCAGAAACAGGTCTGGAGAAATGACTTTTTCCTTTAAGGCACTAACTACATGGACTAAGATCAGTGACCAAGTTAAGTCTGCCAAATCCTTAAATGGTTTTACCACTCAATTAAAAAATGAGCTTTCCTGTAGATGTATGTATAATGATTGATATATTAAAACTTATAGCTTCACAAGCACACACGATAAAGCATAATTAGTACAAATGAATGGTGCACTACAAAAATGTGTTATATATAGTAAATTGTTGTATGTCTGCTGTCTGTGTTGCACTGTATTATACGTAGTTTAAGTACTGGAAACCATAATGCTTGTTTGGACTATTTATTGTCTGTATACTTTTTAAGATACTTAAACAGGACCACCTTGAAAATGGGATTTCAATCCTACTGGTGTGAAATGTACCGTCCTTGTATCCTGAATAAAAAATAAAGATTTTTACTACTACTTAACAAAGTTTATATATATGTAATTCAGGAATCATTTATGGCCCTGAGAAAAAATGCCACAGTTACATCCAATTGCCATTTCTTATAACCAAACTGATTTCAGAAATGATTACCCTTGGACTGCATTCTTCTCTGTAGTTGAAGGTATAGGCTGCTGGAGACTGATGGAAGAACTGGAATCCCAATTCATAATTCCATCTAATTCCATCCGGGTTTACTTTCTCCCAGACCATTATTCCAAACATGTTTGCCAGTGAAAAGTAAGTTCACACACCTATTGAAACAGGCAATTAGTGGAGGGATACATTTCATATGTGATGTATAAACCAGTGAAACAATTGTCAGCTCTCATTCTCTCTCTCATTCCTCTCCTTGGATAATTAAGCCATCAACAATGTTGGGAGTGGGTAGGGACAGCGGTGCCAACACAACAGCAGCAGTTCAGAGAGGACAACAGAAGTTGCCCCTTAGTGTCTCATTAGTAGAAGGTACACACATGGGGCTGCATATTTGACAGTTTACCAACTCTCTTTTGGACACTTGGATACTGTACCTCTCCACTATCTGAAAGCAAGAATATTTGTCACAGACAATAACAATACCATAGTTAATGGTTTTTGACTGGCCAACTTCACTAATATGAGTTACTCTGCATGCTCATTGAATCTGGTTGTGATCTGGGGCCTCTCAAAAAGGATCCACAAAATATTGCCAAGCAAACTCGGTGTTCAGCACTGTGTGTTTAGCAGACAGCTGCTACTGTTTCAGATCAAGCCCAGTGTCCCAGTATTCAAATACCAGTTCACATTATGTTATTGTTCCCTCATTACTGGCCATGTAGCACAATTATTGGGTGTTTCTGACTTACACACTAGTGCTAAAGACCATTTTAGAACTGTGTAATTTGGTTTATATCCTTGGTAAGTTCATAGATTGTTGACGTACTGCATTTATGTTCTTCTATAGACTCAGTGTTTGAAAGGAATATAGACTGCAATATAAAGTTAAAGGGAACCTTCCTTCTACCTATTATCTGTATACCTGTGTAGTCTGTAGGCATGAACAATTATTCCCTCTTTTGCAACTCCCTAATTTCACCCATATTTAAATACAAATGAGGTTGTTTCACTCTGTTTTGCCCTGGTGTGAAAACCTGTTTATCTCCATTGCAAAGGTCATGACCCCACTCATGCAAGGCATCATGGGAATTGATGTATGCATGCACAAGCCAATAGAAGTTATACTCTCATTCAGTTCTGTTACATGTCTCATGAAGTCCTTGTATTCTCTAGAAGCATTTTTTTCTAACTCAGATACACTTTAAACTATAGAAAACAGCATGGCCCTTACTATGCCTTGAAAAGTTTCATGGCCAACATAAGACAAGACAAGAACATAGGAACTGAAGAGGATAGCAACAGCAATGACTAATATGGCATAACTACTGCAGACTTTAGCACCAAAACATCATGAAATTCCAGAATGCCTTTCATGAGTCAGGACATGACCTTTGCAATGGAGCTAAGCAGGTTTCCACACCAGGATGGAACAGATTGAAGTAACCTCGTTTGTATTTAAATTAGGATAAAATTAGAGGGATACAAAAGAGGGAATCATTGTTTATGCCTACAAACTACAAAGGAATACAGAAAATAGGTTGAGGGGACTTTCCCTTTAAAAAATATTACACTCTTACCACCATTGTATAAACCAGAAACACACATTGAGTTTACTAAAAGACCAGTAAATATAGAACAATAATATCACTAGAACCATCATCTAAAAACAGCTTCTACAGTACAAAATGACTTCCAGGTGTAGCCCAGTTCTCCTTTAAGGCTTAATTCCAGTAATGCTTTGCTCATGTGTTCAGACTCCTGATTTGCCGCTTGCACGTTGACTGATCTATATTTAAACACTGTTCCATTCCCACTGACAACTTTGCTGACATTAAGCATCATTTGTTTACAAAAAGTCAAGAGTTACAACAAGCAGACTATGCCCTTGGCAGATTCAACAGGCCAAGTGCATGTACTACAAGCTCCAGCCTAACCAAATTTACAATACAGGCAGGGAATGACTGAAACTATATTGGTCTTGTCGGTAGGTAGTACAGTTACTACTAGATCTGGTGCGGGTACAACAGCTGCTGCACTGGACACATGGGAAAATAAACAAAGGCAATTGGTCTCTAATGTCATGTCAGTTGAACTCTCACATGATTATGTGTTGACAGCATATCTGATAGAGCCCAAGTTTATGAGAAGGAATAATCCTGCTATCTTTTGGCTGAATAGGTGAGCCATTCAGCCTCCTCTTGATGTTATTGCATTGTTTTACCTAGAATGTCCTCCAGCTGCTTTTCCATCAAGGAGAACCTTCAACACAACTGTAGACATTGTTTCAACTCATTGTTCATAACTGGATCTAGAAAAAAACAGTATTCTTACCATTTTTCAATAGTGGGCCTCTTTCATTTATTACCACAGTCTGATCTTTCTGATCATTGGTACTACTGCTTGAGCAGCATGGGTCATGCTGCCAGAGTAATCTTCATCCAGTCTGGTGTCCAGACATTTGTGCTTCAAGTTGCTTTGTCTTCCTCACCAACTCATCATGATAATCATCCTGGATCCTATTTCTGCTCTGCCTGCTGTGATCATCTGATCATGTTCAAGTTCATTGTCATTTTCACCTGCTGTGCAGTGCAGCCACTTAATTTGCTGAATTTGTCCACAGTCAAAAAAATATATTTTAATGGCAGATTTAATGTTACTATGCTAATGCATGCCGCAGCTAAGCCTGGCTTTTCCTTTTAGTTAATGTGTCAAATTCCTTCTTATTTAGTGCTGGTCATCCTTATTTTGCCCATAACAATTAACCAATAGAACATACTGGAACTGCTAGGCACAGTGCTACGCAAGGCAACTCATTATCATCATCACCATCAGTTTTAACCTGTAGGAACATGTCACTGGGTGTGAATTGCCATGATCAATCAGTTAATTCCTTAAATAGTAATTACTCATCTAGTGTAGTTCTTTTGCATACCATTTCATACCATTTGAAGTTTTTATCCTTTGCATCTTATTAAGTATCATGAAAGAACCAGTATGCAATTAAAAACTGAAAGGGTCAGACCAGGAGTTTGAAGGGGACACTACCAACCCCAAAAAACAGCTTAAGCTTGGTTGTCCTACAGTAATTTTTTCCCCATATATTCCATGTCTTCCAACCACCCAGTCTGCACCTCCATTTTCCATAACCCCTCATCTCTGCTGCAGAGTGAATGCCCTAAGTCTTACCAATAGTATACCCCCACTCCACCCCCAAAATACAATAATCTAAGGAGAACACAAACACCTTATTTAAATAAACTGTTGTACAATTTGTCAATCTTTGTTGCAGATAGCAAAACACTGTAAAACTAGACAGCAGCAGAACAACGTAGTCCAATCAGGCTGAGGTACCATACTCAGATATCATATTCTTGTAGATCATTTTTTTTCTGGCTTGATAACCAAGATCCACCTATAAAAAACATGGACAATTCAGCACACCTTTTGTTAATAGTGCAACATCCCTTTATTTGTGATTACTTGATCTAATTTGTTCTCAATTGCACTAGATGCAATTGTAAATGAGTCATGTGCTCAACTTGCTTTCCAATAAAAATTGAATTTGAATTGGCAACCTGTGGTAAGTCATATCAGGTTTACAACATAGACATCACCTACTGTACCAGTTCTGACTACAGACATCATCCATTTCAGGGAATTCAGAGTCAGCATATTAACAAATGGAATGGTGAGTTTTCCATGTAACTAAATACTGAGCTTGGTTATTAAGCCAGAAGAAGAATTGATTTATAAAAATTTAGTATACAAGTGCTGTACTTTCATCCAATTGGACAACTCTGGTCTTAAACTGCCCACTTGATACAAAATATAGCCCCATGGATTCCCTTTCTTCGCAGTTTGGCTCCCCTCAAGGCCAGAGCAGACATGGCAGAATGTGTCATAGTAAACTATGTGGCAGTCTAGGGTAACAATGGGGCCCTAGCACATAATATCTGCATGTTATTGGTGTGGCATGGACCAGCTACAAAACCTCTCACCAATAATGTACAGTAATTCGGCTTTGTAATGCTCCACTGTTTGTGTCTATCTCTCTCCAGCTCTCTCCTCTGTGCCCCCATCATCTGCCTCATCTTCTGAATGTTTATACCTATGTCAACCATGAAATATAAACAATATACAGTATTTAGTTGTTAGTGCCTGTATTATAATTGTTAATGCAGTGTCTTAAGATTAATATATTTCTCCTATGATGTGATGATTGAGAGCACTTTTAATTATGCAGCATTTTTTTGGCTTTCCTTCTCCTACTCAGTCTATGTTCATAAAACACTCAAACCTATCTCCTCTATCCAATTCTTGTCCCTGAGTTGCAAATAGGATCCCCACCCTGCCCACCCTATATCACCCAAACTTCTTCCTCCCCCCACAGCCCCCAAAGTAATAAGGATGCATAAAAACTTGCAAAAAAAGAAAGCCATCCCCGCTGGAGCTAGTGTGCTCACTCTTTAGTGTCCTGCTTTAGAATCAATGAATGTAGGCTTTATGGATCTTTATCGTATTGGTAGCTGTGGAAGAGAGAAGTTGGGTCTTAGACAGTGAATAGGATTGTGGGTTCTATTTTTGTCTCAGGGGACAAGGATGGGGATGGAGGGAGTTGGGTAGTGTGTGTGTTTTGTGAATGTGGCAGCTGTGGGAGGAAGGGAAGACAAAAAAGGCAATAAGGGCTTTCTAAGATATTTGTTTTTATAACAAACATTTGCAGAACTGTGTGGGTGAAGAGAGCTAAAAAGTGTTGGGTGGGGTACTTTATTTAAAAAGGTCTGGTTGCTGAGAGGGGTCAGAACAGTTTGTCAAAATGGGTAAGGGGTGGATTACAAGCCTTAGAAAAAATGTTTTCTTTGTAAAAGTAGTCATCACACATAGATATTGCTGGCAATGTGCTACTTTGCCCAGTGAAAATTATAAATGGTTGCACTTCAGTGGCACTTTGATGGTTCAGTGCCAACAAAGTGCCACTATGCATACAGTCTTTGCATCACAAACATGGGCACTTCGCCAGGTGAAACTACACAAAGTGCATCCAGAAGGGAAGCGAAGATGAGGACAATGTCTGAAGTACATCACAATGTGGATTTCCCAGACTTTGTGCATCTCTAGCTGGAATCAGACCCACCCACCACACTGTGACTTACACATACCAGCGCAGCATCAGACGTAAGATGCTAATTCATCCTATGTCATAATCCTGCATTAGGCTGGTGGCATGATTTTACCCCTTCTCTCTGGAGTTTTATTTTTCTTCCCACACAGCTCCCTCCGATTGGCCATCAGGGGGCAGTCATGTAAAAGCAAGAGCCACTCAACCTCCTCAAGGCAGGAGTCATCTGAGGTGGACACTTAGCACTGCCTTTGCTGTCCAGTGATTGATAGCCTGGGCACTGGACCCTTAAACAGGTAGTCCACATGGTAAAGTGTAGTTCTTGCAAGTAAACTACCTGGAAAATAAAATAAGTTTAACAACTTTGAAAATGCTCTATAAAAAGAGTCTTTAGTTTCTAAAGAGAGATGCTGTCCCTCAAACACAGACATATTTGCATGCCTGCATTTTCTCCCCTTCCCATCATTTTTATGTTGCTTGCATGCATGTGCAAGAAACATAGTGCTATCATCTGAGTTTTCGGAGGTGTAGCACCCCGTCTTCCAATTCAGTAAGTGAGTTTGCAGGTGAGGCCGCAGTTCTCCAATGACTGCTGCAGCTGTCTATGACAGCAGTCGAAAATGCGGTGGCATACAGTTGAAAGGTAGAGCTCCGCTTCAGTGAGCAGAGCTCCCCCCCCACACACACGCACGCAAGTACGCATATTGTGTGCTGATGCGCTCCCTCCCCCCACGCACACACTGTATGGCTGACGGGGGTGCCCAATCCCGTCGACTCCACGCCTTCCCCCCACAAAAGTTGTCCAGGTGCCATGCTGGGAGCCCACCCCAGCGTGGCAAAAAATGTTATAGCCAATGGTGGTGCCCAATCCCCATTGGCTCCACGGCTGCACGCCCCCCCCAAAAAACCTTTCCAGGTGCCATGCTGGGAGCCCACCCCAGCGTGGCAAATCTTGTTATAGCCGACGGGGGTGCCCAATCCCCCGTCAGCTCCAGCCCCCCCAAACAGCCTTTCCAGCTGCCATGCTGGGAGCCCACCCCAGTGTGGCAAACATCCCTGCTGTCTTAATTAAAAACCCTGTAAATAAAAAAAGATCCTCGCAGTCTCACTGCCCCCACCTGCAACCACCCACTGCGCACTCCTGCCTCCCCACACCTCCCTCATCCCAAACTTACCTCCGGAGCTCAGTGCAACGATCATCGGTGGTCCGGGAACACATCTGCACTCTTCAAAGCCGACCGCGAACCAAGGAAATGCCAGTAAACTGTATAATGGAATAAATAGGGTTTTTTCAACTTTGTTGCATATCTCAGGCATTTTGGGGAATTTTGGGACCAAATTTTCAACATGGGGTTTTGGGACCCCTCCTTATAAATTCTTGACTTGATCAAATATGAGCAGACCGGATTTGAAGGGTGATTTCGCCATCACTGACCTAAATCACCTTTCAGGGCCGATTAACGAAACAAAACTGTCAGTGTTCATAAGGTGGGCGCTCAAACAGCCTATGTTGAAAATTTGGTGAAAAATTCCTAAAAATGACTGTTTTATGAGTGCACATTGCGCAGTTCCTACGCACGCTCGTAAGTTTGCGAATTTTCAATATTTTCACTCCAGATTTTCAACATTGCCATTTTACCACACCTCCTTATGAGCAGTACAGCTGTCATTTTTCACATCTTTCCCAAAACATGTTTCCGCCCATGTAGCGCACAATGGCACAGTCGGTGTGCGAAATCCATGTATGGGACACATTAAGAAAATCACAGTGACACTGTTCATGAGCAGAGGTCTTAAAATGCCTATGTTGAAAATTTGGTGAAAAAATTCCTAAAAATGACTGTTTTACGAGCGTGTGTTGCACAGTTCCTACGCACACTCGTAAGCTTGCGAATTTTCAATATTTGCACTCCAATGACTTCCAAATACCTAAACAGCACATACAAATAAGCAACATTCGGCATTGACAAATGCTTGTTAATACTGTATTTGTAACTTATGAAAACTGAATACAATTTTAAATTACAAAATAAATAAATAAAAATAAATAAATAAATAGATAGGAACCGTGTTATTTACCTGGTGGTTCACTGGACTCCTGTCCTATTAATTATGGTTTCAGAACTTCTAACAGCTACCTGTGCTATATGTCCTCCAATGCCCATCTCTTCACTTTGAATATTTGCTTGCATGGTCAGACTGATAAAAGAAAACCATCTTCATATGTACAATGCTCATTTTCAGTATGCATGCATGCCTTATAGTGTCCCACTAAGAATATCAGTAATAACATTATATTGAGGAATGATATTAAAGGTAATCATTACTATTTAAGTACTCCTTTCATATTCTAGATCCTCAATACCCAATTTATCACTACATGCATCTGCGCGGTAATCCAGTTGAAAAAAATAATATTTTTAACTTTTCCCTATGGTGCTACTTCCAAAGTGTTGCTCAATGTTTTGTCAGTTTCAGCTGCACTCAGCTATCTTCTGCTGTGGCCCATTACATATGTTCCTCACCAGGTTTGCCCAGCATTTCCCTTGTATATACAGTAGCATTTTAGTGAGAGTGGCAGTCAGTAACACAAGCAGATGGATTGGCTCTCAGGCTACTATTTTTGCAGTGTTAGTTGAGAAAAAAGTTTCAAAGTTAACAGTGTGTAGAAGCATGACAATTTAATCTTAACCCTTACATGTGCTTGCACTGCTGGCTGCTGTTACTCTCACTAAAGCACTACTGTGCATACGCAGGAAATGCTTAGCAAACCTGGCAATTATAACATTGCTTATAATGTCCTTTTTACATTCTTTGAAATACAGCACTCTTTATGAAAAAAATTTGTAAAAAACTACGTGTGCATAACTTCCCAGCAACAAGGTAGGTTAGGCTCATTCAGCAGAATTAAAAATAAAATACACATGAAACAATGGTGGTGGTGGCACCTTACAAAAGATTAGGCACAAATACATGTATTAAGGAAAGAATGTATTTGTGTTGTGTAGGTTTTATAACCTAATATCAGAATGATATTCAAGGAGTGACTTGTTTACAATGTATGTATATGGAGCAAAATCTCTGATAACGTCACAGTTATAACATTATGTAAGTGAATATGTGTGTAATATTATAAAAACAATTATATGAAATGCAATTAATTACAATTTAAATATTTTCAGAATAAAGCCCTTTGAGAAAGCTCGACTGAATGAAAGAAACAGCAGGGCCAATAAAGATTTTGAAAAAGAAACTAATAAAGGTTGCATTCTTACAGGACTATATGTGATACCCCACATCATTTATTGGCACGACAAGTACATGCTGTGCCAAACAGGGAGTTAAGAATCTGCAATATGAAAGGAGAATCTAAAAGACATAGAGTCCCTTTAAGCAGTCATCTATTGCACTGTATTTTTTCTTCAGGTCAAGCCTGAGAAAGGACCCTTGGTCCAGTACTCTAACCCGTTTAACACATTAAATAAGCAAATTAAATAAATAAATCTCAAGGTTCATAGAAGAGGTCTGGAATATAGACTTCGAAGTGAACCATTTTTTGTGTAGTCAAGCCATGCATATACAGTAGTATCATATGTTTCAAAGTAAATAATCTAGACATTTGGGGGCAGTACCATTTTTGAATGCTCACCAAGCATTTATACATGGGACCTACGGATACTCAGTATTTGTCATTTGGACATGAAAATTCCCTGCACCAGTTTCAGGAGAAAATGGGACTACTGGTTAGGGGAATGGACAGGGCAACTGGGGGATTTAAACTAGAGAAAAGGGGAAGGGGTGGTGCGGGGATCACCAAGGCAGGAGGCAGATGCAAAGAAACAAACTGAATGACAGCAGAATAGTGGATTACCATAGGCCAATATGAGGAGTGCACTCAGCTAAGGCACCAATGGCAACTGATCCTGAACAAAAACAAACAAAACAAAAAAAAAAATGCTGGAAAGAGATGGGTTGCCTTCTGGACAAAGATGATTGTAGAGCAGCACTGAGGAATTGCACGACTAGAATTAAGAAGACCAAGGAGAGGCTGGAAGCCTGGCTAGGAAAAGAAGTTGCAGACAACATAACACCCTTCTTTTACTACAGTATATAAACGGAAGAAGGATGTTGAAGGAAAGCTTCTGAAAACAGGGAATGGGAAGGAACTTGTGAGTGAACTGGGGTGATGGCTAAGATGCTTAATGAATATTTTGCTTCAGTGTTCACCAAAGGGCCCTTGGTGGGGGTGGGGGGGGGATGCTCATGATGTAAAGTATAGCCATGATACAACCTGTAGATGAAATGCTTGCACTAGTAGCTGACGACCTGGTGAAGATCAAGCAAGGTACGTTCCAAGAGGCAGATGAGATACACACTAGGATCATAGTGGAACTGAGGGAACAGCCTAGGGACTGCTTACAGTAACCTTTCATGAGTGTCTGGACAGTTATGGTACCAGTGGACTTAAGTGGTCAGTTTTGCACCGCCTTCAAGAAAAGGTTAAGATTGGACCTGGGCAACTATAGGCTGTTCAGCCTGATATAGGTGCTGGGCAAGCTCTTAGAAGCCATCATCAAGGATAGAATGATGGAGCTCATGCCCCTGCTTAGTATTGCTGTATGAGGGGCAAGTCATGTCAAATCAACCTGATTACCTTATTCAAGTGGAAGACCAGGGAGGTGGACAGGAGCAGGGCCATAGATATAGACAATCTGGACTTCAATAAGTCCTTTCATGTGGCACATGACATTCTGCTGGGCAAAGTACACCAGAGCTGCATTAAATGAGGCTCACACACAAGATGGATTGCCAACTGGCTTAGGGACAGGAAGTAGAAAGCAGATGGGCACTAATCTGAATGGAGAGTGGTGCTAAGTGGAATCCCTCAGTGCTGAGGCCACTGCTGTTCAACATTTTCATCAGAGATCTGGATGCTGGGGTCTTCAGCACGTTGCTTATTTTCACTTATGGCACTAAAGAGGCCAAGGCAGTGAACTCCTTTGATGAGTTGGACTATCTTTAGGAAGACCTAAACAAGCTGGGTGATTGGTTGGACACCTTGAGTCTCAGATTTAATGTAGCCACAAGCACGGTGCTTTACTTTGGAAGGAATAGGGATGACACATTGTATGGGGGTCTTCTTGCTGCACTGGAGGATAAAAAGGATGTGGTATTCATAATAGATGAAGGTCTGAAGCATGGTAAGCAATGTGTGACTACTGTCAAGAGAGTAACTGGCTGCTGGTTGCATAACGGGGCAGAGGAGTGACCAGAAAGGTAGAGATAGAGGATGTAATCCTGCCACTTTACTAGGCCCTGGTTGCCTGGAATGCTGTGAGCAGTTATGGGCTCCTTAATATAAAAAGGATATTGAAGCAGTTGAGAAGGTGCAATTCAGGGCTACCATAATGAATAGGGGTTTGCTGACTTGAGCACTGAGAGGCCGGTGTCCCTTAACAAGTTTACCTTGGTGAAAAGCTGGCTACAAGTGGACTTGATTTCAGTCTACTCCTTACTCAAGAATATCAACAAGATTGAACAGACAGAGATGTCTGATCTGATGTCCTGCAGAATAAGAACATACGAACATACGAAATTGCCAGCATATACAGGCCATTCGGTCTATCTAGTCTGCTCGAGTGTGCAGCACTTCAGTGGGAACACTCCCTGAAGCTCAGAGGCAGTACATTTTGGGGTAATGTTAGTAGATAGTTCTCTTGGGGAGTGATAAACCTTTGGAATAACCTACCTTTGGATAAAGTGGCATGAAAACAGCACAGTCCTTGAAAGTAAGCCTGGACAAAGTTTTGCTTACCATGGGAATCACAAGTTATGCTGGGTGCAAGACTGAATAATGAAGTCTTTGTAAATTAGTACATGTTTGCACAATATATTTACTCATTCCTGGTTATGAAGTGGAGTAGGGGGAATATGTGATACCTAAAAATTCTTCCAACATGAAATTATTTTTCTTGTTATGTTTATTAAAATTGAGCAAAGCACAGTTGAAGAGCACTTTTTTTCTCCCATTTAGACCCAGTGTAGTGTGTGTACCCCTCTTCATCCCACCCTGAGACTCTAACTAGCACAGCAGCTATTTGGGTCATCTTGGATCCACTGCAGTGACTGTATCACCAAGCCTTTGGCTACAGTCTGGCTATGCCCAAAATAATACAACCTGGCAGAATGCAAGGATCACCTGAAAATGATGCCTTGAATACTCTGAGGCTAATCCTGTAATCGCCCCAATCAGCTGGCTAATGTATTGAATGTTAGACTTGAGAAGAAACTAGGGAACCCAAACTGTAGCACAGGTTCCAAGATTCTGCAGAAGGTACAGCCATGCTTAACTCAGTGTGGAGTATTGTGTGTGTGTGTGTGTGTGTGGTGTCTGCCCATTGTCCAGTAACTGAGGTCAAATCCAATCCATGTACACCTGAGGAGCAGAGCAGTTGACTAACTACCCCCTTCCACATCAGACTGCACACAACCTGCCTGAGCATATGTCCATACACTACACGAGAGGCAGTATAGCACAGTGGTTAAGAGCACTGAGCTGCAAACCTGGAGAACTGGGTTTGAATACCTCAGCCACCACTTCCATACTGTGTGACCATGAGCAAGTCACTTAATTTCCCTGTGCTCCCAGGATGCACTTGGAAACAAACCTCAACTTAGTGTGTCTTTCCTGACCAAAAACTGTAAAATAAAGAATCTCCCTGAGCTACCTAGCCAGAGGTTGTTTTCTGGAGTTTACAGCAGCCAGATCATTTGATCCAGACTTTTTTCATGGTAGAGAAGTGGCAACAGAGTTGAGGAGCTCTGTAGTTTGGGACCCAAACTACTGAAATGTGAGATTCTGTTTGTATATTTTTTTGTTGTTGTCGGATGTTTTTCTGATCACTTTTATCGAGTCAGGCTTAACCCACTGAGGTGTGTATTTTTTGGGGATTGTCTATTCCATGGCTCAGGCATGTCAAAGACTAAAGGGGGCAGTTAACTGTCTCCCACCTTCAACAAAAGACTATGCATGACCTGTCTATGCAATATTTTCATAAAACAAACAATCCAGCCCTCACCAACCTCAAGTAAAGAAACGCAGGCTCCTAAATTCAGTATAAAATTGCCAAGTTAATTAAGGTGCCAGGGTGAAACATGCTCTAATCTGTTTCGGAAAACTTCCTTTGTCAAAGAATGTTCTTTGACAAAGGAAGTTTTCCAAAATGCATTAGAGTGCTGGTCACTGCTGGATTAGTTGTTTTTTTTAATTTGTTATACGTGATATCCTAGAGCACCCCACTCCAAGTGTGTTTTCCTACTTGGTACCCATGCAATATATTTTTCAAAATTTCTTGGGGCTTCCTGGTCAACCAGAGTCTGTTTTTGGATCTTAGAGAAACTGTATCATGTGAAACTGTCACTCTTTTGAATTACAGAAGAGGAGATGGACATGGCTGAGCTAATCTCCGTAGTCTGAGACCAAAAGTACCAAACAGCGAGATATGTTTTGTAAACAGATTTTTTTTGTGGTCAGCTTTTTGTCTGATTGCTTTCAGTGAGACTGTGACCCAGAGTACTCTTCAGTGACTTTGGGAATAAGTGTAGTAGAAGAGCTTTATGCAAGAGAAGAGAGAGAGAGAGAGAGAGAGAGAGAGAGAGAGAAGAGAGAGAGAGAGAGAGAGAGAGAGAGAGAGAGAGAGACAGATATTAAGAACCACAACTTCAAGTTCCAAACATTGATTATGTTGTTGGGTTTCATGACATGCCACAAGCAATTCTCTATATGTCGGCCTCGATGGATTGTAAGCTTGAGGCTGGAAAATAAACTGCAAAAACAACTTTGTCTTTTTTTACAACTTGGCCATTTCTCAATAGATTCTCTTCAAACAACTTTTTAACATCATTTAAATGGGGGGGGGGGGCGAGCCTCCAGCAAACACCCCAGTCCCTATTTGGCTGTTATTTGTAGCCTGTTCCTTCACTCTAGTTATTGGTCCAACCTCACAGGGTGGGGAGTTGGCCAGAATTCTTAGATGTGTTTGGTCACTGGGGTATGCTGAGGGTCCCTTACAACTGCTACTAATATACTCACAGTCAAATAAGTTCCTTTCTACTCTGGGTAGTAGAGTCAAGCCCAAATACGTTTATTGATCACATCACTTAGAGACTTGGACCCCTTGGTTATTGAGACCCCTATCATTTAGCCCTGACAACAAAACACATACCTTTATTCACATTATTTACATGTAGTCACATAGGTCAATGGTGCTGGGACCCATAGCCATGCATTCTTCTGCAGGGTTGCAGCAACCAGTGATGTGCTACCAAATTTTTAACACCCTCCTGGCCCTTGCTTCCCCACAGACTAGGCTCCTCTGCCCAGTTCTACTCCCTACTTATCCCCATGTGCCCCACTCCCTTCCAGCATTCCTGCTCTGTGGCCTTCTCAGTCTCTCACTGCAATCAAACAAATAAAATACTACATTACAAAACCAAGCTACTCAACAGCTATTACTGTAGAAACTGCATTCAACCAGTTAAATCACAAAAACATGATCCTCTGATTTTTTTGGGGAAGTGAAGAGAAGGTAAACCTAATGAAGATAAGATCAGTTCCTAAATCCACCCCCCCACACACATACAGTATACTTTATATGGGTCTGCCTTTGATCTGTGAATAATGACTGAGCTGAGTTCTGAGCGTCTATCACCTCCACCACCACTGCAAACAGTTCAGAAACAATATAAGGAACTTCTTCTAGACTAAATGTTGTCAGCACTTTCTGAAATTAGGCCATAAGATCAAATGGCTGGTTCAGTTGCAGTAGGCTCTACTACCTTACCTTCTTCTTCTGTAAGGGCCTCTACTGTGTTGTTAGCCTTCTTCTTCTGACTCCGGTCTATTGGGGGTGGGTCGACATCACACATAGTGAGTTGCAGCCTCTTCTGTTTTTAAGCACCACTCCTCTGCTTCATTCCCCATCCACCGCCTAACTAGAGTGATTCCCTCACTCCCCAGATCCCAGTCCCCACCTTTAATTTCAGCCAGAAAAAAAAAAAGTTCTCTATCTCATTACTCAGCTCCTACTGCTATGAGGACTCCTCTTCTACTGTGCCAGTACTGCTGACTATCACAAAATGGGGCACAACGGACTTATCTAGACTGACTGTGGCAATGACAAGTATTGTGATAATCCAAACAAGACCCTGACCCCCGCTGAGCCAAAGCATTGCAGTATGTTGACAAGGCAAGCCATAAGGATGGCTAAGATGGCCTCCAGCGGCTGTCACTACAGCACTAAAGGCAGTATAAATGCCACAAAAAGCCATGTCACCACTAGACCTAGTCTCCTTCAGTGCATAATTGTGGCTCACTACAAAATGTTGCTATGGTAGCTGGCCTCAAGTACAGACTCCTGTGCTGTATGCTCAGGTGCCTTTATCCCCTCCCATGCTTGTAGCTGGGGGATGGGGGTGTCTGGCCATGGTGGGACTGAGATGCACAACAGAGGGAGTCACTAAGGAGGGCAAATGATTGGGCATCATTGGCTAGAAGTGCAGCACGATTCTCTGCTCCTTGACCTGATCACAGCCACTCCCCAATTCAGCACCACCTTGAGTCTAGGAGACTACATAACAAAAGAATATAGTGATTTTTTTGGGGTGTAAGGCTGTGGCTCCAGCTGGTTGCTTGGAGCTGACTAACTACCAACTCCAGTAAAACAAATTTAGAGTGTTAATTACCAGGCTGAGAGAACCATTGTGAACCGACTCCAACACATCACTGGCAGCAACCCACCCTCTAGTGCTAGGAAGGCTGATGGCTTATCCACTCACAGGGAAGCCCATATTTACCTGATAACTCTTCCCATGCTCCACAAAATCTACTCTCAGTGTAGTGTACTGTGTGGTACACTTTCCAGAGACCACACGGGACAGAGACACTCACATACCTGATGGTCCACTTTTGGCACACATGTGTGTGGCCTCCAGTCCTGGAGCAGAGGCATTTACAGGACAGACAGAGGACTTCTCCTGGACTCCACCATGTCTCCAGTTATATGGCCTGAGGCTACTCTCTTCCACCATCTCAGAACCTGAAGTGGGTCCTCATGATCCCTGGGTGACTCCCTTGTAGGGATACCCCCACTATTCCATCCCTCAGCTCAAGACCATAGGGCCTCCTCTTTCTCTTTTTCTCTGTCTCTCTCTTTCTCTGCTCTCTTTTTCCCTGTTCTCATGCTTTTCTTCTTCTGTTCTCAGGTTTCAGGCACTGGTACCAACCCACCAGATCTCTTCACCTCAGACAGGGGCTCATCCTAGCTGCCTTTGACCTAAGCACACCTTTCCCCCTAAAGGAGGTAGAAACTGTTACTCTCCTTCTGGTCTTTCTCTCTCTCCTCAGGGCAGCTTCTACACTAATCTAGCTGAGTGGTTGAGCTCAGCTCAGGCACACCAGAGGGTGCATTTTTATTATTATCAGTGTCAGTGGCTCAACAGGCTGCACATTCACCTCTGAGACTGGAACACTGGAAGGTTGTGGGTTCTAGTCCTACAGCAGGAACTTGGGGGTGAATCCCAGTACTGATACTGTAGTGCAGCATGTTGACGGGCTTCATCATGAGGTGCCATATTTCAGATGAGACGTTAACCTGAAGCCCCATCTGCCTGTTCTAAGGGTTAGTTACTCGGATGTTAAAGATAACAAGCAAAAACATCTTCACAGTCACACACTTCCCTGCAGAATCACAGACTCAAACTAGGTATGGTATAATGGTGTAAAAAATATGTATTTACTTACATCCATTAGAAGGGCATATCACTGTAAGTTGGGAACCCATTGCCCCTACAAATTAATACTCAAAATGAGTATGAGAATTCTCCTGTGCCCTGGCCAAATTTCCCCAGTTCACTAAAAATGCTACCAACAGCTTAAACCTGACGTACTACATCAGTTTGCATCTGCCCCCCCGCAAGGCTGAAAATAGGCAGAATTACCTAGCCCTCCTTTCCTGGTTAACAAAAACTAACTCAATAAATAAAATAGAGATGGGAGGGGCAGGCTACAGCCAAACAGGCACCAATCACTGAGCATGTGCACAGGGCATGTGCAGTGAATTAGCAGTCCATGTCTGCTAACAGGAAGGAAGCTTGGAGTGTTTCCGGCTTTGGGGCATTTGGTATTTTACTGTTTAGTAACTGGGCTCAGACAGGCGGGTGTGACAGCCTGGGTTACAGAATGAACTCTCTTTCTGAATTATATCTGTTATTATTATCTGAAATACACGTTGTAAAGACCTATCTATTCTTTCTGTCTTTCTATCAGCACGAGAACTACAAAACAGTTTTTTTTTTTTGTTAAATTGCATATTTGCCAAACTAAACTTGTGGATAGTTTGTGTTAATGTTGCACACAATTCAGCTTTTGAAGAGTATTCCCAAGACATCTAAAATGCATGACTGTATATTACTTTCATACAATAGAACGTGTCTGTCAGCATTTGATTATAAAGATGTCAACTGGTTCCCTGTGTGTTAGGCAAGGGCTTTCCATGACAGAGTGTAAGGTTATACTAAGGGGTTCCTTTGATCTCCTGGCAAAGGATAGAGGCTCTGTCAGGGGACCCTATGTGGTACATGACTTAACATCTTTGGTTGCAGCTTCTCTGCAGATTGACTGTTCTCGCTGTCTCAGTGGGGTGTCAGTGTCTGATCTTCAAAGATGAAACAGAGACATTTCTCTGATGAGAACACAATTTGAGCCTCAGTGTTTATTTAGCACAACACCCTCCAGCAAACCTGGCAGCTATTGATGGAACAAACAAAGCACAGCAAAGCATAAACCATCACAGAGAAGTATCAGATTTTAACAAAGCAAACAGCTATCTAGTCTTTGACCTGAGGGCCAGAATCACATTTAGAAGCATGGCCCCTTGCAGGCAGATAGTCTCAAGTATTCAAGCATTCAAAGTTTAATACAATTTCTACTAAGCATGTTCATTAATGCTGGATCACAGTGGGTTGATGGTAAACAGATCCTGGGTAGCCCAGCTTGCATGTGGTTCTCTTAATTAGCAGGCCCAATGACCAAAATCAGCATCACGCCCCAAGCTGAAACCCCACAGGTGGCCTCATACAATCACCTCATCAGTACTTTTACTCATGTTTCTACTGAATTCATAAACACCTGGAATGAACCCTGATACCACAAAGAAAAATTACTCAGTTATGTTAGGTTACCTTGGGATGCCAATCCCAGAATCAAGGTCCTGGGTTCCATGCCCTCCACACTCATGAACTAGGTGCAGTTTCAGTGTTCACCAGGTGTCCAACTGATCACAATAGGAGAGAAACTTGTATTGGCCAGGAGAGACCTTGGCAAATCATGTCTGGGTGGCTGGTGTCACTAATTGGGTGACTGATTCAGAACCATTGATTCTCCCATGGATTTGTGCCTGCTCCATATAAAATGTGTGTACAAAACCATGGCGACATTGCTGATCACAGCCAGGCAAGAGCATCCCACTCTGCAGAAGAGTTGGGTCTTTTCTCCTGCTCTATCTCCTCCGTACCTACTGGTGCCCTATTCCATCCAAGGGAGGTTCAACTTACAGGAAACTCCACTTGCTAATCTATTCTCTGCTGCACTTACAATCCATGCCATCATCCAAAGTGGTGGACTGACAAGAAGCTTTGAGACATGGCTCCCTAATCTATTTATATACGGCATGTCACTAAACATTTCTGTACCAGGAGGGGAACTGGTCAGTATCAAGCCTTAAAGTGGGTCACACAGTATATGGAAGAATCACACCATACGCAGTTTAAATTTAGTTCAATCTTCGGAGAATAGCGATGAGGTATTTAGTACTTGTGTAACTTATAATACTTTTTGTGGCTTTACTCTATTCCCACCCTTGAGTAGTAGGTATGTAGGTAGGAATTTATAGGAAATAGAAGGCCCATGAACAAGGGTGAGAAGAGCGCTGGAGAAGGAGGAGGAGGGGATGGTGCGTTAGTGGAGGGTTTAAGTAGAGGCTGTGGGAGGAGCTAATCCACACATTGAACCTTGGGCTTAAGCCCTCCCATTCAATGTTTGGGGAATAGTAATGGGGTATTTAGTACTTGTGTAACTTGTAGTACTTTTTGTGGCTTTATTTTATTCCCACCCTTGAGTAGTAGGTATGTAGGTAGGAATTGTAGGGAACAGAAGGCCCCAAAAGATGCCTCCTCCAACTCACAGAGAGTATGACCCCCTGGCACTCAGGAAAGGAAAAAAAAACCCAGGTGGAGGAAACCTCTGAGGACCCATGGCCGGTGGTCTGCCCACCCTCTGGGCATACTAAGAGGAGAAGGACCTAGGTTCTAATAACCATAGCTAATCTGAGGAAGGTGAGCTTCTTGGAGAGATGATGGTCCATCCTTGATCCATGGATGATGCAGATTGAATGATGATCCTGAAGTTGAAGAGTGGGTCTTTTCCGAAGGAGCAGTAGAATCCTAAGTGTGAAGCAGATCCTGTTGAAGAAGGGCAAATGAAGTCCAGATTTCCGAGGTGATGAAGGATGCTTGTCCAAAGGGATTGCATGGGCATAATGAGCAGGGAAAGCATGATTTGATTGATCTGTTACCAGACAGTGAAGGGTGGGAAATGTGATGATTTTTTGAAGTCATAGGTGAATGATCCAACTTGTGTAAGATTTGTCTTTCAAGGTAAAGTCTGGAGGCCAAGAATTCAGTAGTGAGTGATGAGTTGTTAAGTAAGCATCCATGAAGTAGAAAATGAGTAGAGGAGAGTCTTTGAGTGCCTGATGGGAGTACTGCCATAAGTGGTTAGTAGACGAATAGAGGAAGATTTGCAGACACAGTCCAGACAGTAACTGAATATATATGGAGAATGATTGGAAGTTTAGTATAAGGAATTGGATGGCTTATTTGGACATGATGTCATAACTCTACTTGTATATACTCTGCTGGTATGCTGGCTAAAGTAAATATGGGTATTTCTGCAGTGTGCGTGTCTGTGAGATGCACTGTGGTTGCTTATAGTTGGTTAGGTTTACCGGTAATCTGATGCCGAAATACTTGAAAGAAGCTCGGAGGTGGATATATGGAAGATTCTGTAGGCTGAAGTGGAAATGAGATTGAGTAGTGTGGAATGCCAGAGGATCTTAGTGTTATGGCTGATTAAGACCAGTTGGGAGACAAGACTGAGATAGTGAATTCACCTTAACGGTTGCAGATTTCCACATAGAAAATTGGAAGAGCTTGTTCTCGGTGATAGTCTTTATCAGAGATTAATGCAGATAATTGGTGAAGGATAGGCTGGAGGGTTCGCTGGATGGATGGCTAACTTGACTAATGGTAATAGATGAAGAAATGCAGATGGTTGTATGATGTATGGTGATGTCTGGGAGCTAGAAAACAATGGTTTGGATAGCATGACATTAGTAAGCAGCTAGGCACTGGAGAGCCAACAATCAATATTCTGGGCAGGAAGCTGAGAAGGTCTTAGGACAATCAATGTCTATTAAGGAGGTAGGAATCGAGTAACATGGTCAACAGAGTCAGTGATGGTAGGAGAGGCTACAGAAGGTAACTGGATCATGTCTGAGGTGGCACGAGGTATCTTGTAAGTCCCGGTATCCATAGCAGCGATAATGAATATTAAGTCAGAGCATAACAGAAGAATTTAAGTTCTTTCCATGTAGGAGAACAGCCTGTGAGGCATGGTAGACAGGGAAGTCCACAGTGACTGAATAGACAAGATTCATAGGGAGTATCCAGAGAGAGAGATAGGAATTTTTCTAGTGTCCAGTCGAATGAGATTCTGGAATGATCAAGGGGAGCTGATTGGGCAGTATAGAAACCTCTGTGATGATGACATAAGAATTTATGAGGCATGTTATCCAAAGGATGTGTGCTAGAAGTAGTTTCCTCAGCTGAAATGAACAGTGATCCATTGAGTAGTGGATGGGAACTGACAGGATAGCCAGAGTAGGAGTATGAGATAGATAAACTGGAGAAGTAGTTGACCAGGTAGGAATACTGGTTGGAGATATGGTAATACATCCCCAACAGCCACAGCAAACAATACGAAGCCCCGAATCTGTAAGGTGGAGATGAAAGGCAGCTATTGAATGATGGAAGGAAAGCCTGGAGGGCCTCCTACCATACTGAAGGAATCTGGAGAAGGAGGTGGCATATGCAAAGATTGGATGACATACAGAGCAGGCAGGAACAGGACCGGGCCAACTCATCAGCGAACAGCAATGGAATTCAGGAAGGTTGTAGCTAGGTACCTGAGGAGATCCACTGAAGGCCAAGGAGTGAAGCCAAGTACCAAGAGCAACTGAGTTGAGATACATGAGTCCCACATCTAATGAAGGCTTCAAACAATGAGAGAAGAGGATGGAAGGCGCTGGAGCGAAGAGGACATGGTTCCCACATCTGATGGAGGAAATGAACCTGTACAGCAGCTGGAAGGGGTGACCTGCAGCAAGAAAGTCCATGAGGTAGTTGAACTGGTTGAAACAGAGACTGAATAAGCAAGCAAGATCCAAATTATAAAGGAAAGGAGGCCAGGGGGTTCAAGTACTATGGTCCATGGAAGTGCAGGATGAAGACTGATAAGGATGTAAGGCATTCAAAGCAGAGGGATCCTTGTCTGGAGGAAAGTGGTAATCAGGTAAGAGATGGTAAATACATAAGGATGGACCTGCAGGTGCAGATGCAGGGTCCTAATCACGGTAGTTGAGGTGAGACGACCTGGACACAATGTTCCAGATAATGCAGGAATGTGAAGGCACACTCGGTATGTGGCTCAGGTCCAAGAGAGAGCAGCAAACAGTGGTCTGGTAGAGAACAAATAAGGTCAAAACAGCTGATTGTAGAAACCAGCTTCCAGGCATGGTAATTGAAGAGAGATAACTAGTATCCGATACCACTTGGCAGGGGTAGGAAGATGGAGGCAAATGAGTTAATGAGGTCCTGTGTGAAAAAGGAAGTGGCACTCTGTATCAGATAGAGGATGCAGAAAGTGGAAACAGTCAGTGCAAGCTCCAATTCCTGACCAGGGAAGTTAGTGCAATAGGATCTGAGGCAAGGCTGCAGGCAAGGAAGAATGGAGAAAGCGAGTAGGACAAGGTCCAGTTCCAGAAGGGTAGCAGCATCCGGTAGCAGGTCAAGAATGGGTAAGTGTGAAGTGGTGGAAGGTAAACTCAGGCAGCCATCCATGACGGTCGAGGCGAGATGATCTTGACTTGATGCAGCTAGGAGAGGTAGGACAATGTGAGGACATGGGCGAAGACATTCTGTTCCCAAAGGGAAGAGGCAACCTGCATCAGGTATAGGATGCAGAAGGTGAAAAATACAAAAACAGATTCAGGCTCCCAGCCATGGAAGTCAGCGGGATAGGACCGTAGATTGAGGCTGCAGACCAGGTAGGATGGAGAAGGCAAATTGGACAAAGTCATGTTCTTGAAGGGAAGCAGCATCCGGGTATCAGGCTGAGAATGCATAAAGTTGAAGCAGTGGAATGGAGATCCAGACACCCATTGGTGATGGCTGAGGCAGGATGATTTAGATAAGAGGCAGTTAGGCATAGGTAGAATGATGAGGGCACTTGCTGTGAAGAATTTCTATTCATGAAGGGAAGCAGAAACTGGTATGAGGTAGAGAAGGCATATTAAGACTCGATAGATTGTAGACATGACTCCCATCCCTGGTAGTCGGGGTGAGCTAACCTTCACTCGATGCAATCCAGCAATGTTAGGGACAGAGGATGTCAGGTTGGTAAGTAATAGGGGGTAGGGAATGTAATGGAATACCATCACCGGTAGACAGGGGAAGCCTACCTTTACTCAGCACCTCAGAAGGTGTGAGTTAGGAATGGAGTCCAGAGTACTGCTTGTATGGGCTGGCTGAAGGTGCAGAATGCTACCTTGGAAAGAGAGTAGAGTAGGGAACTGAAATGAGAGAAGCATGAGGAACCGTACACAAGTATGGTAAGACATACATAGCAAGATAAGAATGATTGGCAGATATGCGGGTACGATGTGGAGGAAAGGAGCAGTGTGGAGCAGGACAGTGGAAAGAATGAAGGACCTCGCTACAGGTGTGAGTTGTGGTAGCAGTCATGGAAGAGTAGTCATGGTATTTTGAATAGCAGCATAAACAAGACGTACCTTAAAGAGAAATCAAGTCCCAAACATTTCCAAACTGAGGAATGGGCTTCCTGGGACAATGTAGTGTTTGTTACATGAAGATAGTAACTACACATTGGCCAAGGGATGTGGTTTTGGTAGGAGCACTGAGCATAGAAGGGCATAGATATGTACTCACCATATACTGAAGGAAAAGAAAGCCAAAAAAAACAATAGGAAGATGGCAGTACTAGGACAGTAATACTTGGAGGGGAATAAATTGATCCAATATAGGAGCAAGCAAAAACAAGGGAGGTACCTGGGTAAATCACAAAGCCACTGCCCAGTTCATCGGCCAGGGAAAAGGTTGAATGAAATGCTGTTACAGAGGTACTTGCTGTGTAAATGGAGCAGACACTTGCTGTGATGGCAGGGAACTAGTAGGGACGATAGGGAGAACATCAGCAAACTAGAAGATTGGAATCTCACAGTGACTTCATGGTGAGGTTCTGTATTCAACCCAGCATGGTCAGAGGAGTCAAGCAGGAGAAGGGATGCCCTGTGGGGATGGATAGGAAATGTAGACCTCAGGAAGGGACTAGAGGGAAGTCCCAGGAACATGGTGGAGAAGGAGGGACCACTGAAGATGCCAATTGCAGGGATGGTCAAATGGTACCATTGGGCAGGAAAATGGAAGCCAGTCTGAAGTGGAGGCAGCTCACAGCAAATGGAAAATGCTAGTAGAACAGGTTCATTCAGTACTGTATACAGGGTGTACTGTGGTTTGATGAAATGGTGGAGAAACTATCCAGGCAATTATGGGAGAAGTAGAATCTGGTCACGATGCAGCGAGGGGTGCTTCACACAGGCACTCTCTGGAGACAGGGTTAGGCCTGCAGCAGTAAGTTGGTTGGATGCCGTGTGGGCTAGCAAGGGTGATGAGAGCATGGCCACATGTGAGTCGAGCATGGTGTGGAGGAGTCCAAAAAGAAACAAGACAAGGAAAAACCCAGGAACAGAGGGAGGGAAACGGATGGAGGAAGGGGGCAGGGAGACAGAACAAGCTACCGAGAAAAAGCTGCCAGGAGACAGACAACAAGAGAGGCAAACCAACAACACAAAAGAGAACAAACAACTGGAGGGCAAGAGGGGCACAGCAAACAGGGACAAGAACATAATAAAGTGGCAGGAGGAGCAGAAACAGTACAGCCACACGAGCCATGCAGGGAGCCCAAGGAACAAAAATCACTCTCTAAGAAAGGGAGGTGCATTAGTAGAGGGTTTAAATAAATATTGTGGGAGGAGCTACTCCCCACATTGAACCTCAAGCTTATGCCCTCCCATGATTTTCCTTTATTCTGAGGTAGTCATTAATTCATATCTAGGCAGTTACAGTATTTTGTAAAGAATGTTGTAATCTAAACTATTTGGTTTAACATTTTAGGATTGCAAGTGAATAACTGGTGCTATGCATGCCAATGTGGTTAATAATTTTTTACACTTCATTTCAGCATGTAGAATATGAAGAGACTGCGGACGTTATGGTAATCAGTTAAGTGCAAAGGTCCTTAAAATTTGTTAAGATATTCATATCTGAACTTCACCATGGTCCATGGAATCATGTATTGTAGTGTTTTTTTTATGGAGGATTTTGTCTTTTTTGAAACTGAATGTGTATCTGTCAGTGCGAAACACTGTTAAAAGGAGATGCAACTTAAGTGAAGCAATTGCACAAGCCTACTACTAACAGTAAATTCCAAACAAAATATGTGGTCATACGCGCACTCAGTAAGTAACTTATATGGAAATCATTGTCTGAATTCTTAGCATGATAGAAAATACAAAAACAAACAGCTGTTTAAAATATAGCCCTTATAACATCATGTTTTCCAGTGTATCCTAGTGCTGTGTTTATAGAATTGTAAAGATTATTGAATGATTATACTTAAAATTAGAGTACAAGTTCTCAGAAATGCTTTCTCAAAATGATCAAAAGACTGTTCCCTAAAGCACGGCAGCTGAAAATTAAAAAAAAAAAAAGACTTGTAATTAGGAAGAAAAGGTTATTCAAAGTTACAACACAATTACATGGCACTATAGTGATGTTTCACACTTGCTATGAACTGTTTAACACATAGAATACTTAATGAATAGTTTTGTAGTAAGCTATAAATTTGTCAAAGTATGCAGGAGAATCATTTTACGTCTCAGTGAGCACTGTTGTGATTTGATTCTGTAAGTTCCTGAATATTGCATAAAGCTGACAAGCACTTGCCATTTAAAGACCACATGGAGTCATTTAGTTTTCCATTTAGACATAATGACACATTATGCAAATGCATTTGCCACAGAAAGCTAGGGGCTTGCATAGAACAAACTGTCAAACATGAGTGACTAATATAAGAATATTTGTTTATTGCTTGTCTTAATTTGGGAAGTCTGCAGCACTTTTAATAAATATGAGCTCTTTTCTCAAACCTCTGTGGCATGTTGCACACCACATAGGAGCCCTAAAATCAATATTAAGAAACCACGACAGCTACCACATCATTCAGTAGTGAACATAGTAACATGGACTCTGGAGATGGATGGGCGTTAGGGCCCATCTTGTCCAGTTCTCTTGCCACATGACAGTGACAAAACCCAGTTTGAATATGGGCACACATCCAAGCATATTAGCCAGATTGCAGCTGTATCCCTAATGCTATCTAACCTTCATTGCCATTTTACAGTAACTCAGGAAACTATCTAGTCCTACTTTGAAAGCCTGAACTGTGCTAACTTTTGCCAACTTACCAGGTAGTCTCTTCCACAGGTTAACCACCTTCCTTGTGAAGTTGTGCTTTCTAATATTTTCCTTTAGCCTCTCCACAGCTTGCACACACCAACTCAAAAATCTTATACTTCACCCTATCTATCCCACTTCATAGTCAGAACATCAGGATCATGTCCATTCTCATCCTCCTCTTCTTTAGGCTGAATCATGTATATTATTTCCCTGTATCCAAACATCAGGTGGCCTTGTGCTAGGCCCTCTCAATCTTGTCAGTGTCCTATCTGAACTGCATTGACTGAAATTGGATTTTGTAGTCCAGATGTGGTTCAACCAAGGCATTGTATACAGGGAGTACTATTTGATTTGGCCTGCCTTGTAACCCCTCCAATGCATCCAGACATTGTGTTTGTTCTTTTGACTGTTGCAGTACTCTGTCTGCCTGACTTTAAACTACTGTCCACAATTACCTGTAGATCCTTTTCCTCAGTTGTGCTATCTGATGTTGCACCACAGCAGGTATATATACACAACACAAATTAGGTGCCTCTAGGTGTGACACCTTGCATTTCCCCTGTAAAATCAAAGTCCCCTATATCTCAGCCTTCTTACAGTGCACCTCCCTGCTCAAGTGTGCATACTCTTTTTGTCAAAATAATGTCATCAGCAAACTTCACAAGCCTGGTGTAGACACTCTCCCTCAGCAGACCCTGTCCCCCAGATCATTAATAAATATGTAAAAGAGAAATGAATCCAATGCTGACTGCCGGGGTGCTCTACTCCGTACATCCCTCCACTCTGAAAGGTAACTATTAACTACCACTGTCTGTTTCCTACCTGTCACTCAATTTGCTGCTCACCTCCTGTACACTATGAACTCTATCATGTGCTTTCTCCATGAATTTCCTATGCAGTGCAGTATGAAATGCATTCTCTATGTCCAAACCTACTACTACATCCACTGCATGGCCCCTATCCACCTCACCAGTTTCTTTCTTGAGCAAGGCAATTATGTTGATTCAACAGGATCTTCCTTTTCTGAGACTATAATGTGCGCTAGAGAGCACCTTATTCTTTTCCATGTACTGAACCACCACGTTTTTTATCACTGATTCAAATGCTTTGCCAGGTACTGAGGGAATGCTCACAGGCCTGCAGTTATCTGGGAATGACATTACCCCATTCTTGAATAGGGCAGATGATATGGACCTGTTTCCAGTCTTCAGGCACTATCCCTATTTCTAAGGAATCTTAAACAAATATCAACGAGGGGCTCAGCCAGAACCTCTTTTAACTCAAATACCAATCAGACCTTGGCAATTTCACAGATTTACACCTTCAACACTGCTTCCTTGTTGTTCTGCACATCTACAGTAACTTCTACTCTCAGCTGTGTCATATTCCATGACTTCCTAGCTTGGTTTATCCACAAAGCATCCATTTAGTGCCTCTGCTATTCTCCCTGCCTCACTTAATGCTTCCTCCCAATCACCAGGTGCACACCTAGTTCTTAACTCTCCTTTTGTTTCCTATGTATTTAAAAAAGGGTTACAATTCCACTTGATCCCCTTCACAATCATCTCTTACAGGCTAGTCATGGCCTTTGTATTTATGGCCAAGCACGCCTTCTGTAATGCATTAATCTGTATTTATTTTACTCTAAGTCCTCTTTTTCTCCCTTAAAGTGAGTTTATCTCTGAAGAAATGTAAAAAAACATATTTTGTTACAATCCAGCTGATATTTTATATATTTTCTGCATGTCTCAACCTGAAAATGTTTTGTATGGAAACAGGATCTTTGTCCTCTAGAGTCTGTGATCTGTTAGAACCATCTCAGTAGAGAAGTGCAAAGAGTTTGGCAAATTCTTCTCTGACAAGGTGCCCTCCATTAGGTCAGGTATCTCTTCAAGTGACCTGTCATGGGCTGGCACTGGTCCACTGTCTGGTACTGTAGATCTGCCCACTAGGAGTGAGTTTCGACCAGTCTTGATGGATGAAGTGCACCGGGTGATCTCTAGTTTGCGTTACACCTGCTATCCACTAAACCTGAGCTCAACATGGCTGCTTTTGGGGTGCAGTGACTCCCTGGGTCCGGTGATCACTGAAATTGTCAGTAACTCCTTGAAGGAAGGAGGGTGTTTTTCCATCTGCTTTGAAAAAGGTGGTGGTCATACCTCTCCTAAAAAAGCCTTCCTTGGACCCTGACATTCTGGCGAATTACAGACCTGTCTCTAAACTTCCCTTTCTGGGTAAGGTTATTGAGAAGGTGGTGGTTGATCAACTTGTGGATCACGTGGAAGGTTATAACATTTTTGAACTTCTCCAGCTGAGTTTTTGGTCTCACCGCAGTACTGAGACCACACTTGTCTGGGTGACTAATGATCTCCTTCTACTGAGGGATCATGGACTATGTTCCATCTTGGTCATTCTGGATCTCTCATTGACTTTTGACACAGCTGACAATGGGGTGCTGTTAGATCACCTGAGGTCTTATGTGGGTATCACCGGCACAGTACTGGGCTGGTTTGAATCCTACTTAACCAGTAGAATGTAACAGGTTGCCCTAGGTAATTTCATCTTTGGGGCTTCTACACTCTCCTGTGGGTTTCCTCAAGGCTTGATCCTTGCCCCTCTGTTGTTTTCCATGCACAAGCTGCCTTTGGGGGAGATCATCAGATAGTATGGGGTTAAGTTTCACTGCTATGCAGATGATACTGAACTGTACCTGTCTTGTTCTCTGGGTGAGGATTATGCAGCCTCAATGCTGGGGAAATGTCTGGCTGAGTTAAATCACTGGGTGGATTTAAACTGGTTTTGTCTCAACCCAGGGAAGATGGAGGTCATGGTGACTGAGCCTAGTCGATTGGGCTCGGCAGTGACAGGTGATGTGGTAGACCTCCCTGTGCTGTGTGCCCGACCTCTCATCACTGTGGATGCGGTTAAGAATCTTGGACCACAGGCTGACACTAGACCAGCAGGTGTCAGTGGTGGTCTGATCTGGCTTTTACTATCTTTGAAATATCATCAGGATCAAATCACATCTAACTCCTGCTGACCTGGTAATGATCATCCATGGTTTTGTTACCTCTAGGTTGGACTGCTGCATGTGCTGCATTGGTTGTCTTTGCAGTGACACATAATCTTCAAGACATGCTTGTTAACACACAAGGCCCCATGTGGCTTGGGACCTGACTGCTTAAAATATCTTGTTTCTTACCTCCCGACCAGTCCCTGTACTCCACTGATGCTGGCCTACTGGTTGTCCCCTCATCCCATCTAAAACAATCTGGGGACAGAGCTTTTGAGGTTGTGGCCCCTATATTATGGAATTCCCTTTGGAAGCATTTGCTCGGTGGGCACAGTGGAGATTTTGAAAAGCCTACTGAAAACATATTTATCTGAGCAAGCTTTCCCTAGCTAGCTAGCTTTAACTAGTTTTAACTAACATTGTACTTACTGTCATGTTTTTAAATTATTTTATTTATGCACTGTCACTGTTTCTTTTAAATATGTACAACATCCTGAGCCCTTGAGAAAAGGTACTTTGTAAATAAAATTTGCCTTGCCTTGCCTAGAGATAATCTGCATTTGCTGTGCAATTCTTAGTTGAAATTATAATCCTGTTTGTGACATCACAGTTTGTTGCTATGGAAATCATCATAATGTCTCAAGCAGAGGATTTTGACATTAGTAAAGGATTAAACAGCACAAGTAGATCGACTGTAGAGGATGAAGATCCAGTTTCCATATAAAAACCTAGTTATAAAGAATAAAAGGAATAATACATTATTTCAAATGTATTGGAAACATGTATTGCTGTACATATATTTATAAAAAATAGATATATTTATATGTGACTTGAAAGTTAGTACCAGCAGCTAGATCACTAAGTTTACCAATGTTACCAAGATGGGAAGAGTCATTACAAAACAACAGGCACTAAATGATATACAAAAGGATCTGCACAGGATTGGGAAGTGGGGGGCAAACTAGAAGATGCATATTGATATTGAGAAATGCAGACTGATGCATAGAAACATAGAATTTGATGGCAGATAAGGACTGCTTGGCCCACCTAGTCTGCCCATTTCCCTACCTGATGGATAAGCTGCAGATTCTAGTTACTCAACAGCTTACTTCCTCCTACCCCTCACTAGAACTGCCTTATGCCTGTCCCATGCATTTTTGAATTCTCCCACTGTTCCTGACTCCACAACTTCCTCAGGAAGGCTGTTCCATGCATCCACAACCCTGTCTGTGAAAAAATACTTTCTAACATTACCTCTGAACTGTTCCCCCCTCTATCTTCAAATTGTGCCCCCTTGTTCTTGCACACCTCTTTTTCTGAAAGATGCTACCCTCTTGTACTTTGTTAATTCCTTTGAGGTACTTGAAAGTCTCTATCATGTCCCCTCTCCCTCCTTTCTTCAAGGCTATACATATTAAGCTCTTTAAGACTCTCCTCGTATGTCTTCTGGTGCAGACCCTGCACCATTTTGGTTGCCCTCTTCTGGACAGCCTCCACTCTGTCTGTGTCTTTGCGGAGATGGGGTCTCCAGAATTGCATGCAGTACTCCAGATGGGGTCTCACTAACTGTCTGTACAGAAGGATAACAACTTCCTGTTTTCTACTGTTGATGCCTCTCCCTACGCATCCCAGTATCCCCCCAGCCCTCCTTACTGCCCTCTCACATTGCTTGCCCACCTTTAGGTCATCTGATATAATTACCCCCAGGTCCCTTTCGATTTTTGTTGTTGTTAGTATTTCACCCCCCCACTGTGTACTCTTCCCCTTGGTTTTTGCTTCCCAGATGCATTACCTTGCACTTCTTTGCATTGAATCTGAGCTGCCACATATTTGACCATTCCTTGAACCTTGCCAAGTCCATTCTCATCCTTTCCACCCCACCTTGCGTATCAACTCTGTTGCTGATCTTTGTATCGTCTGCAAAGAGACATACTTTTCCTTCCAGTTCCTCTGCAATGTCACTTATAAAGACATTAAAGAGGACTGGTCCGAGTACTGAACCCTGCTGTACCCCACTAGTAACCCCCCTTTTTTTCAGAGTGGACTCCATTTACTATTATCCTCTGTGTCCTGTTCTCCAGCCAATTCTTTACCCAGGCTACCATCTTGGGACCCACTCCCAGGCTGGCCAACCTGTATGTTAATCTTTTGTGTGGGACTGTGTTAAATGCCTTGCTAATGTCAAGGTAGGCCATGTCCACAGCCCCTTCCTGATCTACTACTTTGGTCACCCAGTCAAAGAAATCTATTAGATTTGTTTGACATGACCGTCCCACTGTGAATCCATGCTGCCTTGGGTCCTGTGCCCCTCTGGCCTCTAGATACTCAACAATTCTTTCCTTCAGAAGTGATTCCATCATTTTCCCAATCACCGAAGTTAAACTAACAGGTCTGTAGTTTTCTGCTTGTGCCCTGCTCTCACTTTTGTGAAGTGGAATAACATCTGCCCTCCTCCAGTCCTCAGGTACCACCCCATCCTTCCATGATTTGTTAAGAGGGTTGTCAGTGGTGTCACTATTTCTACATTTAGTTATTTTAGAATTCTGGGATGAATCCCATCAGGTCCCATTGAGTTGTCCACCTTCAGTTTTAAGAGTTCTTTCAGAACCCTTTCTTCTGTGAATGGGCTGGTATCAACCCCCATATCCAGAGTGTTTCTACTGTTTGGTTTAGGTACTTCCCCCTTTTCATTTGTGAGTACTGAGCAAAAATATTTATTTAGTTTCTCTGCCTTTTCACAGTCACCCTCTGCCCACCCCCTCCCCTTTATTAAGCCTCACTATCCCTCCCTTGGTCCTCCTTCACCCCCGATGTACCTATAAAAGGTTTTATCCCCCTTCTTGACTAAGTTGGCTATCTTTTCCTTGGTTTGGGCATTTGCTGTTCCAACTGCCATCCCTGCTTCCTTTTGCTTTAACCGATACAATTCTCTGTCCTGCTCCTTCTGTGATTCCTTGTACTTCCTGAATGCTTTCTTTTTCTCCCTAACCTTCCCTGCCACCTCCTTTGAGAACCATAGTTGTTTCTTACATCATTTTGTTTTGTTTATTTACTTCACACAAAGGCTTGTTGCCTCTGTGATGGCAGTTTTGATTATTCTCCATTGTTCTTCCACCCCTCCTTCCTGCCCATTTGCTAGTGCATTCCTTAGGCACTCACCCATTTTGGCAAAGTCAGCCCTCCTGAAGTCCAGTACCGTTGCCTTTGTATGGCTTGACTCTACTGCTGTGTTTATCGTGAACCACACTGTTCAATGGTCACTAGTTCCCAGATGGCTACCCATTTCTAAATCTGTGATCCTCTCGCCATCTCCATTTGAGAGTACCAGATCTAAGATTGCTCCCTCTCGAGTGGGTTCCAATGCTAGTTGTCTAAGGCAGGCCCCTGTAGGGCATCTAGAATGACCCCACTCTTAGAAGTGGCTGCTGCAAAAGCACTCCAGTTAACATCTGGCATATTCAGATCCTCAACAGCAATAACAATATCGGTTACAAAGGAAAAGGCAGGGGTAGGGCGGCAACATAGAAACAAGAAAAGGTTAGGGAAAGAAGCAGGAGAACAAACAGAACAAAAAGGGGTCAGGCAGCAAAATATGGAAGGCCATGGTTACAAATGCCCACAGCCTGGGGAATAAAGTCCCTGACCTGGAGGCCTTGTTAGTAGAGGCAGACCTGGACATAGTGGGAATAACTGAGACCTGGTTCACCGCTAATTATGACTGGGACACAAATGCCTCAAGGTATGCTCTATTCAGGAGGGATAGGGGGAGTAAAAAAAAGGAGAGGGAGTGGCCCTCTACATAAGAGAAGGCATAAAAGCAACAGAGGTACAGGGTAGACAGGGGGAAGCCGAGGCACTGTGAATCACCCCTGAGCCAGGGAATGGCACAGCAATCTGCACAGGGGGTAATCTACAAACCTCCTGAGCAGGGGGAAGAAAGGGATAGGGATCTAGTGGATCAAATTCATGAGATGACAACAAAGGGTGAAGTATTACTGCTGAGTGATTTCAATATCCCAGATGTGGATTGGACGATCCCAGCAGCTGCTTCATTCAGGAGCTGTGACATCTTGGATTCCCTACAGGGAGCAGGCCTCAGACAGCTAGTGACTGATCCCTCCAAGGACACGGCAGTTCTATATCCCATACAGACAAATGGGGACAGTCAAAGACGTCGTTGTGGAGGGTCAGTTGGGATCTAGCGGCCACCACATAGTGTGGTTTAACATGGGAACAGAGACACAAACTAGTCACACAAAGGCAAAGGTACTAGATTTCAGGAGGGCATACTTCGCGGAAATGGGTAGTTGTATCAGAGGAGCCTTGGAGAAGAGGGGAGGTAAGGGGGGGTGGAGGAGCAGTAGGTGAAACTAAAAGGCACCACAGTGGAAGTGATGAACCAGTGCATCAGGTTGGTGTCCAAAGGAAAGATACAAGGAGGAAACCACTATGGTTCTCAAAAGAGGTAGCTGACAAAGTAAGGGCTAAAAGGGTTAGTTTCAGGGTGTGTAAGAGGACCTAACAAGAGGAAGACAGGGAGGTGTACCTGTAGTGTCTAAGGGAAGTGGGGAAAGCTGTCAGAAGTGCAAAGGCATGGACTGAGGAGGGATTAGCACAGACAGTGAATAAAAAGGACAAGACATTCTTTAGATACTTCAGCAAAAGAAGAAACAACAGGGGAGGGATAGTAAGGCTCAAAGGGGATGAAGGAGAGTGTAAGGAGGGAGACCTAGAGAAGGCAGAAATACTGAATAAATACTTTTGTTCAGTATTCACTGAAGAAGGGGAGGGGCAAGGACTACAGTCAGGCAACAGGTGCAAAAGGGAGGAGGAGAGGTGGAAGCCAGTCCATTCACAGTGGAGACAGTACTTGAAGAGCTCACGAAACTGAAGCTGGACAAAGCTATGGGGCCAGATGGCATACACCCAAGAACATTAAAGGAGCTACAAAGGGAACTAGGTGAGTCAGAAGCAGAACTGTCTGCTTGTTTGCAGATGACATCAAGATCTGCAACAGGGTAAATACTTCAGAAGGGGTGGAGAAAATGAGGAGGGACTTTTAGGGAAGCTTGAAAAATGGTCTGAGGTGTGGCAACTGAGGTTTAATACAAAGAAGTGCAAAATAATGCACCTGGGAAGAGGGAACCCTGGAGAAAGATTCAGGATGGGGGGGGGGACATGCTGATAATCACCAAGGAGGAGGAAAGGGACCTGGGGGTTATCATTTCTGATGAGCCAAATGTGTCAAAGCAGAGCGACAAGGCTGCGGGGAGGGCCAGTGGTACACTGGAATGCATAGGCAGAGAAATCACTAGCAAAAGGCAGAAGGGGGTGATGCTATTGTATAAAACACTAGTGAGGCCTCCCCTAGAGAACTACGTGCAGTTCTGGAGGCCAGACCTTCGAAAGGACATCAACAGGGTGGAGGAAGTCCAAAGAAGAGTGGCCAAGATGGTGCAGGGCTTGCACCACAGAACATATGAGGTGAGATTAAAGGACCTCAATATGTACTCACTGGAAGGAAGAAAGAAGGGAGCGGGGGCTATGATAGAAACTTTTAAGTACCTCAAGGGCATAAACAAGGTGTAAGGAGGGAGACTTATTACAATGTAGTTGGAGTACAAGAACAAGGAGCATGATATGAAATTGGAGGGGGCAAGTTAAGAGGAAATGTGAGGAAGTTTTTCTTCACAGAGAGAGTGGTGGACATGTGGAATAATCGACCACAAGAGGTGGTGGGAGCGAGTACAGTAGGGGGATTTAAACATGCCTGGGACAGGCACAAGGGTACCATGAGGTGGGAAGAGGTGATGGAAAGTGACAGACCAGATAGGGTCGGAGGCTACAAACAAGAATAGGGCTGGCGGGCAGACTAGATGGGCCTGGCGGTCCTTATCTGCTGACAGTTTCTATGTGTGTGCAAAGTGTAAGGTACAATTCAGAAAGCATGCAATTATAGTGCAGTTCCAGGAACAGTGAACAAGGATGCTACAATGTTACACACAAACACACTACAACTGGGGGCCCTGGTGGCAGTCCCTGACTCATGTCCGGATTTCATCTCTGTCCCTTCTACCTAACATAACCCTGTCCTTGTCCCCAGTACCTGGCTCAATCTTTCTAGACACCCTTTCCAGTGACCTAACCCATGACTGTCCAATCTTTGCATCATGGAGATTGAGATTGAGCCAGGTGAACTCAATTGTAAGATAATGGAAATATCTGAATTACTATATAGGTGCAATTGTGAGTATGGTAAACATTATACTTGGATGCTATGAACTTATACATTCTGTACAAATTAAAATTACGATTGGATTTTATATTTTTGCATGATATAATGTTCTAAAAGGACTCATTTTGTACCATTTTTAATTAATAATAGGCTGCCAGAAGATTTAGAACACATAGGTTTTTTGGACAAGATATCATGTCGGCGGCAGCCTAATTAATATTTGCAGTGACTCATACAGAGTCACTCAGTAAGGCTTGAACTGAACCAGCTTGCAGTGATTGCAGACCAACAATTTCAAAGCCTAGGCATGAATGTCTACTGTGAAGTCCATGATTTCTGCAATGTACTGAGTAAACCACCATGGTCCTTTAATACTGTAGAACTGTTTATTCTTGCACAAGTTATATTTAGCGCATTTAGCTTCTGCCAGAGAACAGGCAGAAAACATCAAGAGGAAGAAGCTGCTGTTATAACTATACTTCTCTACTTGGACTAAAGAACTAGAACTCTACTACTGGGCCCTTCAATTTAGGGTAAAAACAAAAAAACAAAACAAAAAATAATTAGTGTGTTTTTCTGAGTTGGCTGAAGTGAACTGTTATCTGTGTAGATATCTAGGTGTTTGTCTCAGGTGGCTGAAGGGAACTGTTATCTGTGCAATTAACTAAGTGTAGAAAGATCTATAAAGTAGGGGGAGTGGCTTAGCTAGAAGGAAGCCAGGTTAAAGCCAGATTTAAAAACTGCACTAGATAGCTTCTGCCACAGAACAGGCGGAGAACACCAAGAGGAAGGAGCTGCTGTTAAAACTATACTTCTCTACTGGGACTATATTGCCTTCCTTCCCTCCCCCACCCTAAGCCAGTTCTACTTTTATAGGCACAAGATTTGACTGACAACAGGAACCTCCTGTTTGGGAGCAGAAAGTGAGTGATCATGGAGCCACAAAAGACTCACCATCCTAGAAGGAAAAGAGTAGCTCTCCATTCATGCCCCCCAGCTACTGGAAGTCTGACTCTGAGCAAGTAAGGAGACTACTGAGAAGTATAAGAACTTCTTGTCTCAGAACAGGAAGATCAGAAGCTTAAAGGGCACAGAGGCAGTAAGTGATTAGGGAGAAAAAAAAAACAGAGGAAAGAGTAAATATTCCAAACAACAGTTAAGGGGCCAGAAATAAGACATGATGGGAGTGGTGCAGTGTAGTGGCTGTGGAGCAGCAGTCTTCCTGGAGACGTTCTGGAGGATGCGGTGACATCCCATCTGCAGGCACCTGTCTGGGCTGAGGGAGGAGGTTGCTCATCTCCAGGCTGAGTTAGCCAGGATTTGTAGGACCTCCACTCCCACCCAGGGACCACCAGAGCCACTGCCATTGCCTCAGAGGTTGCCAAGAAAGAGGAGTGGTTGGACCACAGTGGGCTCAGAGAGGGTGAGACTGGTGGAACAGAGGTGCATCCCTCCAGTTGTACCTCTCCACAATTCATATGCTGTTCTGGCAAAGTGTGGTTCCTCTATGGAGGCACCCGCAGTGGAGACCAATGAGGATGCTGGGAACCTCCACAAAGGAGACCCACAGTACCCCATGGGGAAGGAAAAAACTCCTGGTGGGGGACTCCATTGTTAGGGGGCATAGAACTGGGGAGGAAGAGGAGAGGGAGGTAAGGTGCCTGCCTGGCACCATGGCTTGGAGGAACAGGGAGCAAATCTTCAGGATCACCAGAGCAGCTGCACAGGGGAGCGAGATGGATGTCACTGCCTACCTAGGGACAAATGACCTGGCTCAGAAAGGGGTCAGAGCAGTGCAGAAAGAGTTTGTAGAGTTGGGGAGGGGCCTTAGGCAGGTAGCATGCATGGTAACCTTCTTGGAGGTGCTGCCTGTCTATGGCATGGGTGAGGCTAGGGTGCTCCACACCATGGGATTCAATCAGTGGTTGAAAAACTGGTGCAAAGCTCAGGGATTTAGCTTCATTGGAGACTGGGGGTCCACCTGGAGTGATGCAGGCCTATACTGGTGTGATGGTCTGTATCTGTCCAGGAGGGGAACCAGGATCCTAGGTGATAGGCTTAAATGCTTCATTGGCAGGCATTTAAACTAGCCAAGGGGAGAAGCACTGGAAAGGAATAGGGAAATCCTAGCCCCCCCAAAAAAGGCAGAGTATTAAGTGAGGTAAATACCAAGATAGAGATGTTGATATGGAGAAGAGCAGGGGTAAATTGTGAAAATGACAAAGGAAATAAGGACAGGGATGGGGAAAAAGGGGTAAGGCCATCAAAAAATGGAGGGTAATGAGTACCAATGCCCATAGTGTGGGCAACAAGCTCCCTGAACTAGTGGCCTTGATGGAAGAGGGATGCCTGGATATCGTAGCAGTCACAGAAACATGGTACAAAGAGAACCATGACTGGGATGTTAACATACCAGGGTATACAACCTACAGGAGAGACAGGGAGGGGAGAAGAGGGGGAGAAGTAGCTCTTTATGTAAGGGAAGGGATAAAAGCAACAGAACAAAAGAGTAAACAGGGAGGAGAGGAGGCACTGTGGGTCACCTTAGAGACTGGAAATGGCACCACAATCCGCACAGTGGTTGTATACAGACCCCCATGTCAGGGGAAGAGAATGGACAAGGATATGATAGAAGGCATCCTTAGGATGGCAGAAAAAGGGGAGATACTATTGATGAAGAACCAGAATACGCCAGAGGTTAACTATAGCACCTTTGCTGCAGCCACTTCCAAGAGCAGAGCCATTCTCGATGCCCTACAGGTGGCATGCCTCAGACAGCTAGTTTTGGAACCCACTCATGAGGGAGCAATCTTAGACCTCATACTCTCAAATGGGGACAGTGGGAGGATCTCAGATCTAGAAGTGGGTAGCCATCTGGGAACAAGCGACCACCAAACAGTGTGGTTCATGATAAACGCAACTACAGAGTCAAGCCATACAAAAGTGAGGGTACTGGACTTCAGGAGGGCTGACTTTGGCAAGATGGGAGAGTGCCTTAGAAAAGCACTAGCAAACAGGCTAGAAGGAGGGGTGGAGCAACAATGATGAAATATCAAAACTGCCATCACAGAGGCAACAAGCCTTTGTGTAAAGCAAATAAACAAATCAAAATGAAAGAAAAAGCCAGTATGGTTCTCAAAAGAGGTGTCAGGGAAGGTTAGGGAGAAAAAGATAGCATTTGGGAAGTATAAGGAAACACAGAATGAGCAGGACAGAGAACTATACCAGTTAAGGCAGAAAGAAGCAGGGAGAGAAGTCAGAATAGAAAAGGCCCAAACTGAGGAAAAGATAGCCAGCTTGGTTAAGAAGGGGGATAAAACCTTTTATAGGTACATCAGGGAGCATAGAAAGACCAAGGGAGGGATAGTGAGGCTGAATAGAATGGACGGTGGGTGTGCAGAGAGGGACATTGAAAAAGCAGGGATACTGAATGAATACTTCTTCTCAGTATTCACAAAAGAGGAGGAGGGGGAGGTACCTAATCCAATTAACAGAAGCTCTCTGGATAGGGAGGTCGATCCCAGTCCTTTCACAGAAGAATGGGTTCTGAAAGAACTCTTAAAACTTAAGGTGGACAAAGCAATGGGGTGACAGAATTCACCCCAGAATTCTAAAAGAATTAAGGGGAGAACTAGTGACACCACTGACTACCCTTTTTAACAAATCCTGGGTGGATGGTGTGGTACCTGAGGACTGGAGGAAGGTGGATGTGATTCCCCTTTACAAAAGTGTGAGCAAGACAGATGCAGGAAACCACAGACCTGTCAGTTTGACTTTTGTGGCAGGAAAAGTGATGGAATCACTTCTGAAGTAAAGAATTGTTGAGTACCTAGAGGCCAGTGGGGCACAGGACCCAAAGCTGCATGAATTCACAGCGGAAGGTCATGTCAGACGAATCTAATTAATTTCTTTGACTGGATGGCCAAAGTAGTAGACCAGGGAGGGGCTGTGGACATGGCCTACCTAGACTTTAGCAAGGCAATTGACACAGTCCCACACAAAAGACTAATAGTCAAACTAACCAGCCTGGGAGTGGGTCCCAGGGTGGTAGCCTGGGTAAAACATTGGCTGGACAACAGGACACAGAAGATAATTGTAAATGGAGTCCACTCTGAAGAAAGAGTGGCTACTAGTGGGGTACCACAGGGTTCAGTACTGGATCCAGTCCTTTTGAATGTCTTTATAAGTGACATTGCAGAGAGAATGGAAGGAAAAGTATGCCTCTTTGCAGATGACACAAAGATCTGCAACAGGGTTGATACACAAGGAGGCATGGAAAGGTTGAGAAGGGACTTGGCAAGGTTGAAGGAATGGTCAGAAGTATGGCAGCTAGGATTCAATGCAAAGAAGTGCAAAATAATGCACCTGGGAAACAAGAACCCAGGGGAAGAATACACAATGAGTGGGGAGGTAGTAACAACAACAAAAAAGGAAAGGGACCTGGGGGTAATCATATCAGATGACCTTAAGGTTAGCAAGCAATGTGAGAAGGCAGTAGGGAGGGCTGGGGGGATACTGGGATGTACAGGGAGAGGCATCACCAGCAGAAAACAGGAAGTTGTTATCCCTCTGTACAGACAGTTGGTGAGACCCCATCTTCGCAAGGACATAGGCAGAATGGAGGCAATCCAGAGGAGGGCAACTAAAATGATGCAGGGTCTGCACCAGAAACCGTACGAAGAGAGACTGAAGAAGCTTAATATGTATACCCTTGAGGAAAGGAGGGAGAGGGGGGGACATGATAGAAACTTTTAAGTACCCCAGTGGAATCGACAAAGTCCAAGAGGGTAGCATCTTTCAGGAAAAGAGATGTGCAAGAACAAGGGGACACAATTTGAAGATAGAGGGGGACAGCTCAGGGGCAATGTGAGGAAGTATTTGTTCACAGAGAGGGTGGTGGACGCATGGAACAGCCTTCCTGAGGAGGTTGTGGTGTCTAAAACTGTGGGAGAATTCAAGAATGCATGGGACAGACATAAGGCAATTTTTGTGGGGGGGTAGGAAGAAATAGGCTGTTGGTTAACTAGGATCTGCAGCTTATCCTGTAGGTAGGGAAATGGGCAGACTAGGTGGGACAAGCGGTCCTTATCTGCCGTCAAAGTCTATGTTTCTATGTTTCTATGGTGTTAATCAGCTATGAATGTGCTAATTTAATTTCACTCTCTGCAATTAACTCCTAATTTATTGCCCATTGAAAATACACAGTTTTTGCCAATTAGTGTCATTTAATTTTAGCACAGTTATCACTTAAGCTAATATGGCTATAATTATTTTACATCAAATATAATCTGTTCTACAGTATTTCTGACTCTGTCTTGGTAGAAAAGTCATCAACCTCCTGGTCCTCCACTCCCTTCAGCCAACTTCTGCTGTCCTCAAGCATATACACTGTCTGGACCTGTTCACTGCTGGGTCATTCAGTATGTAGCTTATAAGGTGGTGTTTGTTTCTTCCCTATGATTAAAGAGGATAGTTTCATCAGATGGTTTATTCCATGTTAACTTTGGAGATACCTGACCATATGGCCTTAACGTTAATTTAAATTGCTTGAACACTGAAATGTAAAATTCATCACCTGACCCCAAAGCCGAACTAAGATCTTTCCTCTGTTTTTACTAAATTATTTTAGTTTGGCCCCCAAAATATATTATTCCTCACACTCACCCCTCTCAGGCCCACTCACAAGTCACATTTGTTCTCAATTCATACAGCACTCACTTGCTTAGAGATGAATTTTTAAACTAGTGATTGTGCATTGTATGGCAAACTCACCAAGGTCCTCTCCATGTGATCCTCTAGTCAAACACTTGATCTGGACTGTTACATACACACTTGAAAAAAAAGAGAGCGCTAATAGGGGGTGCTGCTGATGAAGGGCATAGCATACCTATTTTTGCAACCAACAAGGTTGCAGAAAAACACTTTCCAATGGACAAGACCAATGAATAATCAATTCTTCAAAATACTGTAGCTAAAAATGTTTTTTTTTTAACCTAAACCAACTAGTCTGTTATTTATTTAGTTTTTGTTTACCGGGTAAGTACACTAGACAAGTTTTATGCCTATTTTCAGGAACGACCCGGGAGAGTACAAAAGGGTACAACAGGTACATTGATACAGTAATTGGTTCAGACGAATACATTCAGGTACAAAAACAGGAGAAAAGACAATTTTTACAGTTTTTACATTTACGTGGAAGGTACACCCAGATACAGTGCTGGGGCAAGGTATAAGTTAGAGATAAATTCAATGACCAACAGGGCTGGTGAGGATTATGAGCATAGTAACATCATAGCGTCGGTCAAGCAAGGGAGGGGGGATTTGGACGAGGACATAGCGCAAGAGTGGTGCCGCCAGAGCAGGAGAGAAGAAGCCGGCACCAGTGGACACCGGGAGGCTAAGGAGGCTTAGGACATTCACAGTGAGAAGCCACCTTAAGATGATCCCACAGGGAGGTCCGGAAACTCTTGTGAGAGGAGGCAGTACGGACTCTTTCAGGAAAGGAGTTCCAGAGCCTGGGGCCATGGACAGCAAAACTCCGGTCCCCCATGTTGGTGCGGAAAGTAGGTACACTTAGTAGGCCGGGGCCTTGGGATCTAAGCAGGTAGGGGGAGAGGTCAGCAGGAGCAAGAAACCTGGCCAGTTCCGGAGGGGTGCCGGAGCTAAGTACTTTACTCATGAGGCACCCAATGCTAAAGTTAAGGTGATTGAGTTATGAGCTGCAGCTTTTTATTTTATTTTATTGTGAAATCTGTCATACTCTGCAGTCCCATTATAATTAAATTTCCAGTTATTTGCTGGCCTGGTGGTGCTGAGGGTTGAGGCACTGGGCGCACACTTTGCTGTCATGGCTGACCGGATTGGGAAGCGAGCCCAGGGTGAGCCGGGGGGTCAGCAGGGGAGGAGAAGGATTGAGCATCTGTAGGACTGCTCTCCTTCTCTGGGGAGGGGAGAGTATCGCTGCCGGTGCTCGGGCAGCCCCTGGCGACGGCTGGGGATTGCCGGTGCACTGGCAAGATCTGTGGGGATGTACTGTGGCAGACGTCAGGATCAGGGGGCGTGCAGACGCGCATGCGTTTGGTTCCTTGGGCATCATTGCATGCCACAGAAATCAGGGAATGGGGGGGAGAAAAAGTGGAAAAAGGTGAGCATCGGACATGGCGGCTTGATGGCCTTCTGAAGCAGAGAGACTGGTTTGACTCTGTGGATGTGCGGTACACTGGATCCTGGTACCGGGGGTTTGAGCTGTGGGGTGAGCTCCCCTCCACCCCACCATGGGGGTAAACCGCGGGACCACAATAGGAGGAGCTGGTGGATTCCCAGAGATGGCGGCCGGAGACCTGAGGGGATGCCTGACGAGAAAATGTAGGCAGTCTGGTGGCTCAAGGTGGATAAAGTACAAGTAAAAAAGCTCATTTCCAGGTGTGACCTGGGGGGAATGTTACTGGGGATGCAAATACATAGCACTGGCACAGTCTATACTTACAACAAAATGCAATAGAGTACCTGATTTAAAACAGGAGTTAGGGCAATAACAGTGTAACCCCTAGATGGCGCTATCCCAGGGGCTACTACCCCTGCCTGATTTGCCACTAACAGGTTGAGGGGCCTGGATCCAATGGCAGGTGCCTCCACCCAGAGGTCAGGGTTTACAATAGTTAAACTAACTTGGTCACAGCCCTCTGGGACACTGCAACCCCCCTTTCTTCCCACTAGTGGCCCACACAATACATCAGAATTACCTTTACAGTATACACTTACCCCCAGGACTGGTTCCGGCACTGGGACCTCCTGTGAAATAAGATACAGTGCAACAATCACAGTACAGTACTTTAACATAGACAAATACCTCAGGCAGTATAACTTTGCTGAAACAAGCAGCTCTGATTTATTTAGGGGGATATAACAAGGACAGGGGGAAATCAGGTTAATTAGCTTATCACTCTACTCATCTACCTATGGCTCTGTGCACAGGCCTATCCCTATCAGTTACTGTCCCTGGGTACCCAAGCCCCAGTGGCCAGTCCAAACCGTGGCAGCTGGTAGGGGCCCTTTCACACAGAGAAAAGGAGAATTAAACAGTCAGCAGTACAGTAATTCCATTTGGATTTAATGTGGCAATTCAACAGGCAGCGACCCTGAATTAGTACTCACGACCTCCAAATAAGATAGGGTCCTTCAATGTCAGCAGGGCTACTCTTGAGCTCCAAGAGACTCCTCACACATTTATATGGTAAACAGTCACAGGCAAAAGTCACTTAATGGCAGCAGGATTCATTTGAGGTACACAAACCTCTTTCACACATTTATATGGTAAAAAGAAAGCACTATACCAGGCAGGCTGCATCTGTATCCCGATCGCAATTACTGCACAATACCCGGAGAACACACAGGCAGATTCAGTTCCTGACAGACCGAGTGCAATTTTCAGCAATTCCTCCAGTCTTCTACAGGGTGAGCCTGGTTTCTACTCTTCAGATATCCTTTGATTCTCTTCACAGGACAGATTCAGTCCTAACAAGCTGCAGACGGAACTCTGGACCTTACACATGTTTTTGACTAAAACTGTGCACTGAAGGAGTACAGGGTTCCTTTCCCTTCACTGCCAAAGCTCAACTGAAACTCCCAACAGACAAAACTGGCACTTCCTTTGAGTTCCTCCCAGTTCTTGACTGGATTGGCTGTCACTCACAATAGACTGCTGCTGTTGGTCCAAAAGGCGCCAAGTCTAAACTACATCTCCCAGAGTCACTGCCCATACAATCCCTCTTGTGGCTGGCTCCAGATTATGAGTCCAAGTTCTGATTCGTCCAAGGCACCATTTTAGAGCTAGCTTACCCCACACTGATTGGTCCAGTTCAGCAGTTCAAAACCAGAATGGGGAACTAGGCAGACACAGTTCTGACTGCAAAGAAAGCAGGTTAGACAAACTGTAATTTCATTATTACTGTAAATGATTTCTGGCAAACAGTTACATCTTTCAGATAGGTTCCTTTGCACTCCTGGTGACTGCAAAATGGAGTGATTGGCAGCAGCTCGAGTGGTACTCAAACAGAGAAGCACACAGTCCCCCCATACAAACTAATTATGTCTGCAAGCAGACAGCTCTTAAAGAGACAGTACCAGAGGCTCTAAAAACACTCACTGATAAATGGCTTAAACGCCAAACACCATTCAGGCTTGGAGCATTCAAGCAAGCTCCTGGAAGTCTTTTGGGAACCCCCATTTGCAGGGGGGTTACAACAGCAAGCAGCAAAATCATGCATTTCAGCCACATCTACACCAGGGTAGGAGGCAAATGTAAGGGTAGCAGTCAGGTAGGGGGAAAATTAGGTTCGGGGGGGAGGAGTTTCAGCTGGTACCTGAGAGAAGCAGGGGAGGTACTGAAGCAGAGGGAGAATGGAAGTAGATTCCAGAGTGAAGGGGGATTATAGGAAAAGGCTGCGTGCCTAGCAGAGAAGTGGGGATGAGGAATGGTGAAATAGCAAGGATCTCTGGAGCGGAAACAGCATAAGGCAGAGAGGATGGAGGAGAGGAGTGTGGAAACATAGAAACATAGAAGTTGATGGCAGATAAGGACCGCAAGGCTCATCCAGTCTGCCCATTTCTTTTTCTACCTTATGAATGTCCCATCGGCTTTTGCTCGGTCAATGGCCTATCTATTCATACTCATCTGTATTGCTCCCTTATGCCTATCCCATGCTTGTTTGAAGCCCTGCACTGTATTCATATCCACCACTTCCTGAAGTAGGCCGTTCCATGCATCCACCACCCTTTCTGTGAAAAGAACTTCTTCACATTACCCCTTAATCAGCTTCCCTCTAATCTCAGGCTGTGTCCTTTTGTTCTGCTATTTTTTTTAATATTGAAACCTGTTAGACTCTTTCACCTTGTTAATGCCATTAAGGTGTTTGAATGTTTTGATCATGTCACCTCTCTCCCTCCTTTGCTCTAGGGTATACATATTGAGCTCCGCTAATCTGTTCTCATATATTTTCTGATGTAGTCCCTGCACCATTTTGGTTGCCTTTCTCTGGAGTGCCTCAATTTGGTTAATGTCCTTGTGAAGGTGTGGCCTTCAGTACTGCACGTAGTACTCCAGATAGGGCTTAATCAGTGTCTTGTAAAGAGGGATTATTACCTCCCTCTTCCAACTTGTGATACCCCTACTATTACACCCCAACATCCCCCTAGCCTTACCTACTGCTTTAGTGATCTGTTTAGATGATTTCAGGTCATTGGTGATGATGATGCCCAAGTCTCTTTCTTCCCCTGTGACTGCCAGCAACTCCCCTCCCAGCCTATAGGTGACTTCAGGGTTTCTCTTCCCTATCTGCATGATCTTGCACTTCTTTTCATTAAACCCCAGTAAGAGGGAAGGGAGCCAAACCACTATTTGGATATGAATGAGGCACAGTGGTTCTGGAGACATGAGGGTAGAGGAAGAATGGATAAGGAGGTGTAGCGTGAGCAATGGTGTGTATGAGAGTGGGAGATGGTAGCAAAATGGCAGAAGGAGTTGCAGAGGGTGTCCAGCCTGGCCAGGGGAGGTGGAGGACATGGTGCCATAGACCACATTCACATAGTCAAAGACCAGGAGCACAAATCTGGTGACAAGCCCATGTCATACCAGCGAGACAGACAGTCTTTATTGTGGTACATGACACCAAGTTTAGGACACAGTTTGGCATGAATGGTATCAGTGTGGGCAGAGAAGTCAAGTTTTCTGCCTAGCCACACACTGTGGTATGTGAATGATTGAACCACTTTAAGAAGAGTGCCATTCAAGGTGGAGAAGATAGGCAGTGTTAGGAGTCTGGCCAATTTTTGGCTGGTGCCAAAGGTCATGGACACAGTGTTTTTTTTTTTTGCATTGACCTGGAGCTGGTTAGATTGGAATCAGTGCAGGACAATGTGGCACTCTTGCTAGAGCAGACCTTCCACGGTTGTAGTGGAGGGACCAGAGATGTAAATGACTGTGTCATCTGCATACATGTGGATGTTTGAGTTGGTACAAGCCAAGGGGAGGTAATCTAGGAAAATTGAGAACAGGAGAGGCCCCAAGATGGAGCTCTACAGGACCCCAGTGTAGATGGGAAGTGGAGGTGACAGGGTGCTACCAACCTATACTGACTGCACATGGCCCAAGAGGTAAGAACAGAAGCAATCAACAGCAGGAGTTAACAGGCCAGCAGAACTCATCTTATCCAGGAGGAGAGGGTGGGATACAGAGTCAAAGGACTTGGCCAGATTGATGAAAATGGCAGCTGTGATGTGCCCTTGATCCATGCCTGAGAAGACAGAATCAGTTACATACACCAGAGAGGAGATGGTAGAGTGATGTTTCTGGAAGCCAGACTAGAACAGGGAAAGGAAATTGCCTGAGGAAAGAAAATCAGAGAGTCTAGTGTAAACAGACTTCTCTTGCAGCTTAGCAAGGGAAGGGAGGAAGGAGATTGGTTGGAAGTTACCCAGGGAGGGAGGCCCCTGCCTTGTGGAGTGGAAGAACTTTGACCAGCTTCTAGGACTGAGGGACAGGATTTGTGGGAGAAGGAGAGGTAGAGTAGGTGAGTCAGAAGATGTACTATGGCAGGTGCAGAGATATGTAGTAGGTTTAGGATCCAGTCCCTCAGGACTGGATTTGTGCAGATTGAAGGAATAAAGGGTAGTAAGGACTTCCCATGTAGTAACAGGGGAAATGAGGAAAGCAGTAGAAGGGAGACAAGAGGCAATGTAAGAAGGAACTGAGGAAGCTGGAGGGTGAGTGGAAGGGAGAACACAAATGGTGAAGAGCTCATTGAAATTAGCAGCAACAGGGAAGGGTTCAGGCACTGCTGAACTATTTACTAGAAGGACTGGAGGGGCAGACTGGGTGGAAGGGTCAAAATGGGAATTAATTATCTTCCAGAACTTTGAGGGGGCATTAAGGCTTTTCTGAAGGCTGGCCTTGAAATAGTGTGATTTCACAACCTGGACAGCAATGGTACAGGAGTTCCTGATAGCCCTGTGTAAGAGTGAGTTTGGAAAGAAGTGAGATCATTTGAAAGTTGCCCAGGTGAGATCACAAGACATGCACTGATCAATGATTTCAGGGCCAATCCAGGGGTAATGGTGAGTTTTGACCCTGGATTTTCGGAGCAGGGTGTGCTTATCCCAGACTGAGAAGAATTTAGAGTGGAACAGGGAGAAGGCAGCATCAATATCAATGGCAGAGAGCATTGCTGTCCAGTGTGCAGTTGCAAAGTCACTCAAGACAGCAGAGGCATTAAGTGACTAGAGGGACCTGGTCCAGATATATTTAGGGGAGGAGGGTGGATGCTGGATCTTGCTGACACAAAATGTCATGTGATGGTCACTGAAAGGTATTTCTGCTCAGTCTTTACTGAGGAAGAGGAGAGTAATGGGTCTGAAGGGAGTACAAGGGGTGGGAATGGTGCAGAAATGGACACAAGTCCCTTTATATGAGAAAGGGTCCTGAAGGAACTGGAAGTAATAAGAGTTGATAAAGCAATGGGGCCAGATGAGGTGCACCCCAGGGTCCTTAAAGAACTGAGAGAGGTGGTGGCTGAACCTCTGGCAATCCAGTTTAGGCGATCACTGGAAACAGGGAGGCACCCAAAGACAGGAGGACAGCAGATGTGAGTCCCTTATACAGAAGTGGGAACAAAGAGGAAGCGGGGAACTACAGACCAGTCAGCCTCACCTTGGTAGTGGGGAAGATCATGAAAGCACTACTGAAGGAGAGATTGGTGGAACATCTGGTTGTCAATGGACTACAGGACCCAAGGCAGCATGGTTTCACCAGGGGGAGGTCATGTCAGACCAACCTCATTGAATTTTTTGACTGGGTGACTAGGGAGGTGGATCGGAGAGGGCAGTGGACATGGCCTATCTGGACTTCAGCAAGGCCTTTGACACTGTGCCACTTAGAAGACTATTACACAAACTGGAGAATATGGGTGTGAGCAGGACAGTAGTGCAGTGGGTAGGTAACTGGCTGGGCGGCAGGATACAGATGGTGGTGGTAAATGGCTGTCACTCCACAGAGTGAAGAGTGACCAGTGGGGCACCACAGGGATCAGTGCTGGGACTGGTCCTATTCAACATCTTCATCAGTGACATTGCGCAGGAACTAGAAGGCAGAATTTCCCTTTTTGCTGATGACACAATGCTCTGTAACAGAGTAGATACACCACAGAGTGTAGACAGAATGAGAAGGGACCTGCAGAAACTTGAAGAATGGTCAGGGGTTTGGCAGTTGAAATTCAATGCAAAGAAGTGCAAGATAATGCATATGGGGCACAAAAACCCTGGCACAATATATCAGTTGGGGGTGAGGATATAGCATGCACCAAGCAGGAAAGGGATCTTGGGGTTATCATCTCTGATGACCTCAAGGTAGGGAAACAGTGTGACTAGGCAGCAGGTAAAGCAAATAGGATGCGGGGATGCATAGGCAGGGGCATCATCAGCAGGAAAAGGGAGGTAATAATTCCACTATACAAGACACTAGTGAGGCCCCACCTGGAGTACAGTGTACAGTTCTGGAGACCTTACTTACCTAAGAACACAGACAGGGTAGAGAAGGTTCAGAGGAGGGCAATAAAGATGGTACATGGATTGCATCACAAGTCCTATGAGGACAGGTTGAAGGAATTGAATATGTACTCCCCGGAGGAGAGTAGGGAGAGAGGGGATATGATAGAGACATACAAGTATCTTACAGGGAGGAACAGGGTGCAGGAATATACTATTTTTAAGCCAAAAAGATGTTCCAGGACTAGAGGGCATGGGATGAAGTTGGAGGGAGGACGATTCAGAGGAAAAGTGAGGAAGAATTTCTTCACAGAACGGGTGGTGGACAAGTGGAACACCCTGCCAGAGGAAGTGGTGGGGGCTGAAACAATCACAGGATTTAAGAATGCATGGAACAGACATAAAGGAATTCTGGAGGTCAGGGTTAAGGGGCAACAGACTTCTAGGAAAACATAAAGTAAACTTACAAGCTCAAATTGGCAGACTGGGTAGGCCGTAGGCCCTTATCTGCCGACACTGTCTATGTATCTATGTATCTATGAAAGTGTCCAGAAGCATTACTGCTGCAACAATACAGTGAGGGTGGGTGGAGAGAACCCATTCCAGGAGGGAATTTTTTTTTTTGAGAGTGGGGATTGAGCCAGGTGGGTTCAGTGATAATTTGTGTAAGATTCAGGGACTGAACTGATAGCCAGTCCTCCAAGATACAGAGGATGTCGGGTGAGTGTTGTGAAATACAGACTAGCAGGTGGTTACGTTTTGGAGGAAGGCTCCCGAACATAGAGGTAAAATATGTTCAGGCCTTTTAGCATTTGGAGAGGTGGAGAAAGAGGGATTGAAGGGTCCAGGGTTAAACTTCATGTTGACAAACATGAGAAGGAGTAGGAACAGGAACAGGTGCAGTAGAACAGAGTGAGATTTCTGCCCCTTAGAGCTGGGGAGATGCAGAAAGGAGGGAGGGAGGTGGGGGGAGCAAAGGAGGGCACATTGGAGAAACTCCAAGTTAAGGGAGGCAGATGAGAGACAACCAGGATGGATAGGAGGGGAGGAGGAAAAAAAGGTGGCAAGTGAGATGGGTGGGTGGAAGGGGGAGGGAGGTGGAGGGGATGAAGAAGAGATAGGGGAGGAAGGACGAGGTGGTAAGGGGCATTGGAAGGGGGGAGGTAGAGGTGGGTAAGGTACAATGTGATCAGGAGGTGAGATACAATAGCCCTCAGTTACACAAAAATGTAAATAATAATGTAATAAAATATAAATGTAAATGATAAAATGTCATTGATGTAATTGACATTTGAACAATATAGAATAGCAGTTACCTGGTAACAGGCTTAGGCTGTAACTAGGATTTGGGATCACTACAGGTAATTGGGCTGTGGCACAGATGTGTACAGAAGGATTCTGGTTAGGCTGAACAAGTCCAGAAAGAAGGTAGCGGCACTAGTGGATGTTCTAAGCACAGACAAGTATAAAGCCTAAAACAATGGGCAGTTGGCAAGTAGAAAACACAAAAAGTGAGTGCACCCAGATAGATATTGCAAAGAGTCAGCAAAAATGTCAAAATATGAGACTAAATGTAGCAAGCAACAGTAAGGGGGACTGCCTAACTAAGCAGTTAACAGTTCCTCATTAGCTATTCAGGCCTCTGGGGGTGATACGTTTTAAGAATGTTGTGTAAGTAGAGCTGTGCATCATATAAAATTCTGCCCATGGAATGCCTTCGGAATGACTATTCTGATTCCATGGAATGTTGCAGAAGTTTCATGAAAATTCTGCGGAATGTTGGCAAATTTTAAATTTGAGTTATTTTGCTATAATTTTAAAAGCATCCACCAAATTTGGAATGTAACAGTATCTCATAGCTTACAAAAGTGCACAAACTTTCAGAGTCTTAGGTTGAAATAGGGCAGAGTTATGTGTGGCCAAATATTTAATCAAAATTTAATTTTCAGTTATTTTGAGATGATTTTAAAATTTCTTACCCAAATTTCTCCACAATGTCAGGATTTAGAGAAGCACATAGCATGGGTACATGCACCATGTTTTAAGTCTCAGGCTTCAATGGGAGCAAAGTCATAGGTATCCAAACATTTTGCCAAAATTTAGATTTCTGTAATTTTAGTATAATTTTGATAGTATTCATTGAAATGTTATAAATTTTGATAGGTATACGGGTTATCACTACAATTTTATATGTTTCAGATTTCTAGCTTCACATGGAAATGAGTTATAGCCTTCCAAACATGTTGCCAAAAGTTAAGATTCGGTCATTTCTCTCTAATTTCAAAACAACATATCCAAATTTAACCAGAATTGAAACATTTCATCTACTATACCACATGGTCATTTCTGAAAAATTTCATATTTGAAGCTTTAAATGGGATTGAATTAAAAGTAGTCAAACTTTCGCAACATTTAAAAATTTAATTTTGCATGAATGTAAACTACAAATTTATAACCCACTGAAACTTTAAAACTAGAGAATGCAATACCATTAAATTTGGCAGGTTCTTAAATCTTACAAGGAGACTGTTTTGCCAATTTTATTAATTGCTTGCTGCCAGAAATTGCAAAATAATGAATGTACTTAAAGTCAAATCCCATGAGTCTTTGTGAAAATTGCAGAACTTCATGAAAAATTCCATAAAACAGGAATTTGTTAATTTCACTCAACGTTATCTGGGGGATTCTAATTGAAAGGCTATGCCTGTAGTTATGTGGGGGAAGAGCTCCTCCCCCACATCCTACTTAAACAAGCAGGCTACATCCGCTCTGCTTAGAGTGAGTCGCACTCGCTGGCGTCCTGCTCCTGGGTCATGGTTGCTTTTCTGTTTCATCCTTTGCCTGTGGCCCCCCCCACTCCTTCCTTCTGTCTCTTGGTTCGTTTCTCATGTGTTTGTTTGGTTCCATCCCCCTTTCTGCTTCTTTGCCCTGTTGTTTGTTTCTCCCTTCATGCTTTCATTTGGGAGTGGGGGGGGTGTTCTGCCACCATGCTGTGCTCGCAGCCTCGCCCTCTATTTCCTCTATGCTCTCTTCCATGGCCGCTCATTCAGCTGCTGCTATTTTCTGCTCCTGCTACTGCTCCAGGTCATCTGTCCTTGTTCCTTGATGATTGCTTTTGTGTTTCTCACTCTTGCAACCACTGCTCCATGCTGCCGCGCGTTCGCTATCTCAGGACTTGCTCACTTCTGGACTACAGGTCACTTCATTGCCGGAACCTCCTCGCTCCCTTCTCTGGCTCACAGCTACAGCTGCCTCGCACATACCAAGCAATACCGCGGGATGCCAACACTAAATACAGCCAAAGAGAGTATGTGCCTTCAGCCCTCAGGTCATAGACATGTTCTACACATTCTGAAACCTTTAGTCACTTAATGAAAACTTCTGTTCCTGGCCAGACCTTGGTTGCACAGCACAGTCAGCATAAATGCATGCTATGATGCAACAGTCAGCATGAAACTTTATGCACAGTGTAGTGTCTCTGCACATTGCTTGCATGCAGCAGACATAGCATCTCTGACATTTTACTGTGCACAGTGCCATCCCTACTTAAAGTTGATACAGAGTATGATTTGTTTTGTTCGTGGAGCAGTAGTACATTGTGAAGTCTTGAACAGCCCCTGAATGGCTTCTGCATTGCTACTTAATGGTAGTGATAGTACACTGCTGAAAACCGCCAGCCTATCGTATTCAACAAATTACTATGTCACCGTTACTCAGCAGCGTCTCCCCATTGCTCTGACCTGCTATGTACTGTAAAGGGACTGCTGATAACCAGGATTCAGGAAACTCTGGTATGTTGGATGTGTTTCTGCTAGTTATCTACCAGGAGCTCGAATTTGACATTTCATTTGTACTACACTCCGGGAGACTTTACATTTCGCTCTGCAGTTGGGCAAACCATTGCCCTCATATAACTTGCTGCAACTCCACTATTCTGTGTATAGCACATCAGCCATAGCTGCTTCTAGCTGCTCCTTAACTTATGTAAATCCCTGCTATGTCACTTCCTAACTACAGGCATTTCTTATAAATAGGACTGCGCATGTGTGAGCCTCATTACTTTGGCATGTGTGCTTTAGTACTCAGCTGGTACACTATAAGAACTAATACAGTGCAAGTGATGGCCACAACTTTTCTCAATTCTCTTTTGCCATGGATGACTAAGGGGAACCGGATACCTGGCCTGCCCTAGCTCCTCCTCCCCTTCCTTCTGCTTGCTGGACGTCATATTCATCCTCCTATTACCCTATGTTATGCAGCCCTCCGTGCAGGCCCACTTCTTACTACTCTGTTTATTGACCTACGTGCAAGTCCACACTTGCTTACACAATCACTGCTCCTTGCTTACGTGAACTATTGCTTTGCATACTGCCATTCCCTTTGGATTTCGCCTCTAGGATTCTGCTGCACTCAGTTCTGCATTCAGCCTTACAAGGCCTTAGCACTCAATGCTTATTATGATCTCAGCAAGCCGTGCTCATTCAGATCACCAGCTTTTCAGCTCTCAATCAATTGGGCCTCGCTTGCCTACTTTCACTCATTTACTGCTAAGCCTTCGTGGGGCCCAGCTGCCGCTCTACATTTTCCTCCGGCTGACCTACGTGTGGTCCAGCCTCCTCCTCCTACCCCACATAGGGGTACAGCTACCTGCTTTGTCTCCATCCTAGGTCATGTATGCTAACATGGCTTTAGCGCCCTGCTCCGGATCCATCCAGCTGGTTATCACCTGAGCTTATATACAACAATTCAGCTCCATCCAGGAACTGAGGTTTATTCTTTCCCATCCTTGCAGCCATTGGCTCTGCCATGGACTATCTATCTAGTCCTGTATCCCTGCTGTTCACCCGCTCTGGATCTGGACTGTCTCTGGACCTTCAATCATCTGCCTGCTTGTCTACAGTCACCTCTGCTAGACCAGTTTGCTCTTGCTCCTTTCTTGCCAGTCTACATAGACCAATTTCCTCCTTGGACATTCACCAGATTCCGCATGTTAGAAGCCTTCATTCCTTGCTACTACTCATCCAACTTTTTCATCAGGATTGGACGCATTGCCAGTAATTTCTCCTTCAGTCACTACTCGAGTTCTGGACGCTGCAGCCTTACCTCGCCTGTTCGCACCTATTTCCACTTGTTAGGATATCCTTCTCCATTCCACTGTGGACTACACTTGGACTACATCTCTGGATATTTGCAATCCATGCCCGTGGATGCTTTCTGCCCTGCCTCAGTTTGTACAGATTTATTATTACTACGTTTTCTGGTGGACACTCAGTCATTCAATCATTAATGCCATTCCATCTCATGACCGAGGCCTTGGATATCAACCTACTCCAGTACTAGCAGGCTCATTGTACCTAGCCAAGTTACCAACCCACCCAATTTGATCCATCACTACATTCTGCCAGTTTGATCATAAGGAGAAGACGTTTGATTCGGACTTGTCAGACCTGATCTCATTAGTTCAACTTCCAGCATGCCGCTTCATTCTGGCTCTACCAAACACATGTATACCACTCTATATAATGACATTTGCTCATCAAACAGGAGGCTCTTCTATTTATCTGCTTATTTAAAAGCCCTCTTTGGTCTTTACTGTGCACCATACTCAGTCTACTCAATAGTACTTCTTTGCTACTACGTCTGCATGCCACGCAGATGCAATAACAACTACTACTACTACCGACCTACGTGCACATCTACTCTTGCTTATGCAATAATTGCCCATACCTACCACCATCCCTTTGGCTAGGCCTCTGGGATTTCTACTATGCTCTCTATCATACAACAAACTGCCTTGCCCATCGGGGGCATGGAAGTGCTATTCATTGCTCTTTAGATAACCTGTGCCCCTCTGGAGCCGGAGGTCCATTGAACTTTGATTACTGACACATACCTGCTTCACCCTTTCAAGGCCTAGAGGTCCATCAAAATCATCTCACTTACTTACATGACCTGCATTCGCCCCTCAGGGCCTGGAAGTTCATTAAGCTTCTCTCGAGTTCTATTGCCTAATATATATTTACCTACCTTGCCACACTCAGGACCGGAGTTCCTACTGCTCTGCCTCTTCCAGCTTCATAATCTGCTTCCAGTTTCCTGCTTCATCACCAAGTGCATTTCCTTTGCATAGCTTGTCAAATGGAACATAAACCACCATTCTTCCTATTCTGGATCATAGAGACATAGTTATCTGATCATGGTCCTCAGAAAGAAATCCTCGCCTTCAGGATTGCTTCGACTGGTTCAACACTCGACCCCTATAGACTATGGATGTGCTCACTTGTGAATTCAATTGCCTTGTGTCGATTCATATTTTGGACATATGTCTATTGGACTGGGAATTCACTAGAAGGATGCGTTACCATCTTCTCGCCGGACACTCAACATCGGTGCTCTGACTCCTGCTTCCTGCGTTCATCGGATTCAGGATCTACGATCTACTGGACTTTGGATTAGCCGGCAACCTAATATTGTTAATTTAGGATTACTCTCCTTTAGTATGCCCAGAAGGAAGGGCAGATCAGTAGCCATGGGTCCTCAGAGGTTCCCCCAAGGAGGTTTTTCCTCTCCTGCATGCTACTGGCCACACTCTCCAGAGCTGGAGGAGATAATCGTACTGATATTATATATTTCTTTTGGGGGGGACCCATCCTACTTGACTAACCATCCTTCCTATGGTGGGATACAGAGAAAGGCCAAAGCATCAAGCCATAATAAGTTACTCATCAGTCCAAGCATTTAAGCACCTTGCATACTATCAAGTACACGTACCAGAATCACTGACTTGCTCATATCTATGCTGCAGTATCTAAACACTAGCCATTCATACAACTAATACCTTGGAAGCATCATTCTACTTACTGGTCTGGCCTCGGTATCCAAGCACAAACCTACATTATTCAGTTACAGTACGTAGCACAAGCACTACACTGTGAACCACACATAATTGAAAGGCTATGCCTGTAGTTATGTGGGGAAGAGCTCCTCCCCCACATCCTACTTAAACAAGCAGGCTACTTCCACTCTGCTTAGAGTGAGTTGCACTCACCCTCCATCCTCCCTTTACACCTCCTCCTTCTCCAGCACTCTTATCCCACTGGGGGGTCTCATCCTACTCGACTAACCATCCTTCCTATGGTGGGTTACAGAAAAAAGCCAAAACATTAAGCCATAACAAGTTACTCATCAGTCCAAGCATTTAAGCACCTTGCATACTATCAAGTACACATGTACCAGAATCACTGACTTCCTCATATCTATGCTACAGAATAAGCACTAACCATTCATACAACTAATACCTTGGAAGCATCATTCTACTTACTGGTCTGGCCTCTGTATCCAAGCACAAACCTACATTATTCAGTTACAGTACATAGCACAAGCACTGAGCTATGAGCCACACATAATTAAAAGAAAGGGGTATGAGAGGCAGGTAGTGCAGGGGGTCATCAGATTCAGGAGTTAGATACACCGTTTCACCAGGAAATGGACAGCTGAGCTGGGTAGCACAACAGTGGTAGACCCCCCAGGTTGGAGCAAGGAAGCACAAAGTGTCAACAATTCCAACCTGAATGCAGGATATTTAAGGATCACATCCAGTAAATTTATAATCCAGGGAGCCTGATGTATATGCAGGTCTGGAACTTAGAGGTACTCAAACAGATGTAGTGGGGGAAGACAATGTCTGGGACAGCAGGAAGGAAGAATGCTGGCTATTCCAACAGGGTAGGTTGATAGGAAAAGGAGTAGGTGACTCACATTTTAATGGAATTAGGACAAGTCTGTTAATATGTATTTAGTCATAATTAAATGTATATATTTAATCCTCTGTATTTTTTCCTGTGGATGTAACCAGGGTGATTCTTTTTTCATGGTGTCCTTTGTAAATGAGTTTTTTTTTATAGAATGGAACTTTTACCATGTTCATTCTTTGATGAATAAAATTACTACTACTACTACTTCTACTACTATGACAGAACAATAGCACACTAGGTCCCGGGATACCTCGCTTGCGCGTACTAGATGGACCACAGGTCCCCTTCTGCCATCATCTTCTATGTTTCTACTACTACTGCTACTACTTTAAATAAGTTTGTCACTGTAAAGAACAAAGAGGATATCAGTGGGATCAGTAGTTCTACTGAATCAGTCTGGCCAAAAGAGAAGGGGTGGAGGGGAATAGTCACCCAGAGAGGAACAGCAAGTCTGCAAAAAGCTCAGCCCAGCTTATCAAATGAAGCAGTGATACGTGCACTGTAAGTGTTAAATTTCACAAAAAGCATTCTGGATGCGTCATCTATATGCTACCATAAATATGTGAGACAATGTTACCAATATTTTTTTGTTTCTACTGCAAATTTAAAACTGCTAAACCAATTTATCCAGTTGTGTTAGATACCAGGATACAATGACTATGGATAATCATGTCAAATGTTAAGTCTATGCCTGAAAGAGCAGAGAAGTTAAAAACATCTGCTTTTTCTAGCGTTTTCACAAAATTTTGCAGATATTTACATAGTAAAGTTTTGAACCCCTGTAACTTAAAAACCTCTAATCCAATTCTCTCAATATTTACATCATTCTATAAGCATTACAAAAAGGTTATCAGTGCTAATATACACGTCTAGCTCCAAAGGTGCCTGAGATATACGCAGATGAATTTTTTTCATGAAATTTCCTGTAAAAATGAAATGACAGATTTTGAGCAAGTATACTTTTGAGATGATGCATCATATTGTCATGAAATCTGGCACATTGTCAGAACACCTATCATCAAGGAATCATGCCAAATTTAAGATCTCTGACCCAATAGATGGCTGCGGTATATGTAGATAAAAATGTTCATGAAATTTTGTACAAAATATAAAGTGAAATAGAAACATAGACTTTGACGGCAGATAAGGTCCACTTGGCCACCCAGTCTGCCCATTTCCCTACCTATTGGATAAGCTGCAGATCCTAGTTAACCAACAGCCTACTTCTTCCTAAACCCCACCAGAATTGATTTATGTCTGTCCCATGCATTCTTGAGTCCCCTCACTGTTTTTGACTCCACAACCTCCTCAGGAAGGCCGTTTCATGTGTCCTCCACCCTCTCCATGAAAAAATACTTCCTCACATTGCCCCTGAGCCACTCCCCTTCTATCTTCAAATCATGCTCCCTTGTTCTTGCACATCTCATTTTCTGAAAGATGCTACCCTCTTGGACTTTGTTGATTCCCTTGAGGTACTTGAAATTTTCTATCATGTCCCCCCTCTCCCTCTTTTCCACAAGGGTATACATATTAAGCTTGTTTAGACTCTCTTCATATGGCTTCTGTTGCAGACCCTGCACCATTTTAGTTGCCCTCCTCTGGACTGCCTCCATCCTGTCTATGTCCTTGCAGAGATGGGGTCTCCAACACTGCATGCAGTACTCCAGGTAGGGTCTCACCAACTGCCTGTACAGAGGGATAACAGCTTCCTGTTTTCTACTGGTGATGCCTCTCCCTATGCATCCCAGTAACCCCCAGCCCTCTTTACTGCCTTCTCACATTGCTTGCTTACCTTTTGGACATCTGATATGACTCCCCCAGGTCCCTTTCCATGTTTGTTGTTGTTAGTACCTTCCCCCCTCCATTATGTACTCTTCCCCTGGGTAATTGTTTCCCAGGTGCATTACTTTGTGGCATCAACACTTAATTCTAACTCACTGGTAGAGGGATTTGAGTGCCTGGACATAAAAATCGACCTATCCCCATCGTTAGCACTCCAAGTCATAGGATGCTATAAATCACCATCTGTCGGTACTCAGCTCTTGTCCTATCTTACAACTAGCTTGGACACTAGCCCCCTGGAAACAATTATCCTCGGGGATCTAAACTACAATTGGCTGTCGGAAGCTGGTCACATGCTTAAATTTTTCTGAGTCTCCCTTGGTTTCACCCTACTCAACGAAGAGCCCACTCGTATCAACAAAAAGAATACAGCCAAAGGTGCCCTTCCGGATGTCCTGCTTGTGAATAAACCCCATTCCTTCTCCCATGTTAGAACCTTTGACACAGATATTAGTGACCATTGCCTAATAGCTGGAGTTTGGGCAGCCAGCAAAGTGCCAGCTATGGCCAAATTCTCCACCAAAAGGTCAGTCAGGTCATTCGACCCAAAGACATACCTACTTGACCTAAAAAACTCCCCCTTGTGGCAGAGTTTTTACCTTGCTAAAACAGTGGAAACTGCATATTCTATACTACATGAAATCATTACCTACGCCATGAATCTACATGCGCCTCTGTCAAAAATATGCATAAAGGCTAGGAAATGCCATTGGTTCACTCAAGATCTCAAGGCTGTACTACTGTACAAGGATAAACTCTGGAAAACTGCCCGCAAATCCCAAAAAGAGGAAGATTGGTGCCTCTTTAGAACAGCCAGAAATCACCGCACCAAACTGATTAGGGAAGCTAAAGCCTGCTATTACCAAGCAGAACTAGATACTGCAGCCAATTGTCCCTCCAAATTCTGGGCCACAATCAAAGAACTGGCGGGAGCCACATTACAAAATATGCTCCCTACAAAAATTACCTCTGACAATGCAGTAATCAATGAAAAAAAAGAGATACTGCATGCATTCACATACACTTCACCACAGCAGGCTTAGCCTTCGATAACTCACCTGCATGTAGCTTGCGCACCCAACTTGGCATGACCCCACCAAATGTTGGCTCCGTTAGTCAACATTTCTCATTCTCATCGGTTTCCCTCAAGGAAGTGGAAGACTTGATTCTCCACCTGGATTCTAAGAAAAGTGCTGGCGCAGATGCACTTGAACCATACTTCCTAAAGATAGCATGCCACATATTGGCAGTGCCTATTACTCATTTATTCAACCTGTCCCTAACACAAGGTACCCTCCCTCAAATATGGAAGATCACACACGTTATCCCGCTATTTAAATCTGGAGACTCTTGCGAACTTAATAACTATAGGCCAATTTCTCTCCTACCCACACTCTCGAAGCTGCTGGAAAAAACTGTAAATGGCCAACTAAGATCCTTCATCGACAGAGAAAAATTACTAAACCCCCTTCAATCCGGATTCAGAGCCAACCACAGTACAGTCTCAGCATTAGCTAAAGTAATCAATGACTGGCAACTGGAGTTGGAGCATAAAAAGTCAGTATGTGCTGTGTTTCTTGACCTCAGCAAAGCATTCGACACAGTCGATCATGACCTGCTCCTCGACTCACTAAAAACACTAGGATTGGATGCTACTTTTCTAAACTGGTTCTCTGAATATCTGACAGATACCAGCAGGTGAAAGAGGATGGCGAACTATCTGCCCTAAAACTCTTACAAAGAGGTGTCCCTCAGGGATCCATATTTGGTCCCCTCCTCTTCGCAGTATATATCAACAACATTGATGAGGGAATCAAGGATGCAAGTATTCACTTATTCGCGGACGATACAGTGCTGTACCTGAGTCGTCCCACACCAAAAAAAGCTTGTACTGACCTACAAAAAGATTTCAACCTCCTGCAACTCCAACTAATCAATAAAAAACTGCTATTAAATGCTAAGAAATCTAAAGCCATGTTATTTTCCCCCGCAAACTACACAAGCGTTACTGACTCCCTCCCCCCAATTTCCACGATGCTGGGAGAGTGCTTAGAGTACGTTCCGAAATTCAGATATCTTGGGGTCTGGATCAACTGTAAACTCTCCTTCACTGACCACCTGGAAGACTTGCTGAAAACATTAAGGCAAAGACTTGGCCTTTTTTACAGGATAAGAAGACTTCTTACAGCAGACGCAAAGAAATGACTAGTCCAAGCCATGTTCCTGTCCTTAATTGACTACGCAGACTTCATATACAGTAGCTGTGTGGCTTCCTATCTTGGAAAATTGGATATGCTCTACCACAGAGCTATATGCTTCATCACTGACCTCCCCTTCTCTACCCATCATTGAGCACTATATGCCGGCAAGGGCTGGACCTCACTTTACTATAGGCACAACTTTAATGCAGCACTCTGGACACTTAGAGCCCTCAGTGGCAAACTCCCTCAATACATCATCAACTGTCTGTCTCCAATTGTGCCCAGGAATTTTTCCCTTAGAAGCTGCTCACAACTCCTGTTAAATACACTCAGGGCACTCACACGAGTCGGGAGAGCTGCCTTTGGATTCGTACTCCCATCAATATGGAATAAAACCAAAAAAATACTTAAACTGAAAACCCAAGTAAGTACCCTTTTGTTCACAAGGCTTTACCGTGATGGCATTATGGAAATTTGCAACTGCTTTACCAGACACTAACTAACCTCCCTCCCTCAAATGGCGGCCTGCAAATGGTGGCCCCCCCAGCTGAAATGTGTGCCTCTGCCTCTAGCATGCCCACCAAAAGATCCACAGGATTTATTGCCGAACTCCCATATCTTATTCTTTGATGCTCTGAACAGCTGCAGCCTGATTCTAGCACATGCTAGGGCACTTGGGGATAATTATCATCTTTCGCCCCCAAAAATATTCGGTCCCTCGTCCATCCAACACCTCCCTCTGCCCCAACCTCCAGGATCCTCCCAGTTATGCCCCTGCTACTATATTCCTACTCTTGCACTTAGTACAATGGCAGCTTTTCTCCTTCATATGTCACTGCGTTTTGGGGCAAAAATCGCTTCATCACCTTTCGTATGGTCCTTCACTCACTCTGCTCTAACAATTTGGTCCTCTTTGCTTGTGCCCCTATTCCTCACCTCTCCCAACATTATGCGTTTAATATCTTCTATCTGGTATGCCTACCCTTTCCCTAACATTTCCCACTACAAAATGCACAGTTTTTGGGCTTGGATCCAGCACAAGTTCATTATCCATGACTCCTTGTAGTCCTATGTTCAATGTATATTACCTGTAAATATGCATTTTTACTATAATAGCAGCTATTTTTACTGTTTGTACTATTGTAACTTGTCTTTCTGTATTATTACTGTAGGACCGCAGGTCCACCTCGTAAATGAGCTTGCACAATGGTGCCCACCTGGAAAAATAAAGATATTGATTGATTAATTGACTTTGCACTTCTTTACATTGAATTTAAGCTGCTATACTTTTGACCATTCCTCCAACCTTGCCAAGTCCCTTCACTTCCTTTCCACCCCTCCCGTGTATCAACCTTGTTGCAGATCTTCTTATTAAGACATTAAAAAGGACCGGTCCCAGTACTGAACCCTGTGGTACCCCACTAGTAACCTCCTTTTCTTCGGTGAGTACTCCATTTACTATTACCCTCTGTGTCCTGTTGTCCAGTCAATTTTTTACCCAGGCTACCGCCCAGGGACCCACTCCCAGGCTGGTTAATTTGTTTATTAATATTTTGTGTGGGACTCTGTCAAATGCCTTGCTGATGTCTAGGTAGGCCATATCCACAGCCCCTCCCTGGTCTACTACTTTGGTCACCCAGTCAAAGAAATCTATTAGATTCATCTGACATGACCTTCCTGCTGTGAATTCATGCTGCCTTGGGTCATGTGCCTTGCTGGCCTCCAGGTACTCAACAATTCTTTCTTTTAGAAGAGATTCCATCATTTTCCCTACCACTGAGGTCAAACTAACAGGTCTGTAATTTCCTGCCTCTGCTCTGCTCCCACTTTTGTGAAGGGAAATCACATCTGCCCTCCTCCAGTCCTCAGGTACCACACCATCCTCCCATGATTTGTTAAAACCCTAGTCAGTGGTGTCGCTAGTTCTCCCCTTAGTTCTTATAGAATTCTGGGGTGAATCCCATCAGGTCCCATTGCTTTGTCCACCTTCAGTTTCAGGAGTTCTTTCAGAACTCTTTCTTCTGTGAATGGACTGAAATTGAACCCCCCATACAGAGTGCTTTTATTGCTTGGAATAGGTATCTGTCCCCCTCTTCTTTTGTGAATACTGATCAGCAGTATTCATTCAGTATTCCTGCTTTTTCACTATCACCCTCTGCCCAGCCACCCTCCCCTTTATTAAGCCTCAGTATCCCTCCCTTGGTCTTTCTTCACTCCCTAATGTACCTATAAAAGGTTTTATCCTCTTTCTTAACTGAGTTGGTTATCTTTTCCTAGGTTTGGGCCTTTGCTATTCTGTCTGCCTTCCCCGCTTCCTTCTGCTTTAACTGGTACAGTTCTCTGTCCTGCACCTTCTGTGTTTCCTTATACTTCCTGAATGCTATATTTTTCTCCCTAACCTTCCCCACGACCTCTTTTGAGAACCATAGTGTTTTTTTCCTTTGTTTGATTTATTTATTTGCTTCACACAAAGGCTTGTTGCCTCTGTGATGGCAGTTTTGATGCTTCTCCATTGTTCCTCCACCCCTCCTTCTTGCCTGTTTGCTCGTGTTTTTCTGAGGCATGCTCCCATTTTGTCAAAGTCAGCCCTCTTAAAGTCCAGTACCCTCACATTTGTATGGCTTGACTCTACGGCTGTGTTTATTGTGAATCACACTGGTTGTCACTTGTTCCCAGAAGGCTACGCACTTCTGAATCTGAGATCCTCTCTCCGTCCCCATTTGAGAGTACCAGGTCTAAGACTGCTCCCTCCCAAGTGGGTTACAACACTAGCTGCCTGAGGCATGACCCCCTGTAGGGCATCAAGAATGATCCTACTCTTGGATGTGGCTGCAGCAAAGGTGCTACAGTTAACATTTGGTATATTCAAGTCCCCCATCAACAATTTCTCCCCTTTTTCTGCCATCCTAAGGATGCCTTCTATCATTTCCTTGTCCATTTCCTCTCCCTGAGATGGGTTGTCTGTATACAACCCCCATGCGGATTGTGGTACCATTTTCTGTCTCCAGAGTGACCCACAGTGTTTTCTCTCCTCCCTGTTTATCCTTTAGTTCTGTCTCTTTGATCCATTCCCTTAACTAGAGAGCTACTCCTCCTCCTCCTCCTCTTCTACCCTTCTGTAGATTGTGTAACCTGGTATGTTGACATTCCAGTCATGGTTCTCTGTGTACCATGTTTCTGTGACTGCCACGATATCCCGGCTTCCCTCTTCCATCAAGGCCACCTGTTCAGGGAGCTTGTTACCCAGACTATGGGCACTGGTACTCATTGCACTCCAGTTTTTGATGGCCTTACCCCTTTTAGTCCCATCCCTGTCCTTACTGCCTTTGCCTTTTTCTCCATTTACCTCTGCCCTTCTCTCTATTGACTTCTCTATTTTGGTGTTTACCTCACTAACTACCCTGTTTTATTGGAGGGAGGCTGGGATTTCCCTGCTCCTTTTCAGTGTCCCCCCCAGCTAGTTTAAATGCTTACCACATGCGTGACAAACTTTGAGCACCTATAAATTTAACACTATCAACCAAATGTCATGATATTTGGCATGTTATTGACCCTTAACTCAAAGATATAGCATACCAAAGCTCAGCACTCTAGCTTAAACGGCAGCCGAGTTGTGACCAAATAACTAAATTTAAAAAAATACACAACATTTCAGTAAAATTCCATGGAATTTCACGACATTTCATGACGTTTCATTGAAATTCCATGAATGTGTAAGTTATCTTTGCTCCAGTTCCATAAGACACATGGATCTGTCATCTCATGACAGAGATGAGGATTGGGCCTCTTAACCTTTTTTTGGGGGGGGGGCTAGATTTTAGTATTATAAGCTGGGTAATTGATTAATGACATAGAGCCTCCACCTGGGGGAGTACCGTGAAATACCTGCTAGCAGTTAGGATGGTACCTCCCCCAGTAAAGAGAATATGTGACAGACATACATACACAATCCCACCACAAAATGCAGTAACACAGTTACCAAGCAATTGACATTAGTACACAGATGTATAATGCAACAATGGAATAAGGTTACTTAGGGAAGGCAGCAACAAAGATTGGAGAAGGAAAGGATAAGGATTAGGTAATTCAGTAAGCAACACAGTTATTAAACACTGCAATTTCCTGTGCCATCACTGTCATCAGTCCCACACCGCCTCCACTAACTATTGCACCAGAATATCTCAATATCCCCAGACAATTTCCTCAAACATTATTGCGTACTACAGCTGTTGAATCATTACAGGCCTGATGCTTGGAGTAAACAGGAGATAGTACATGTACACTTAATGAGTTCATAATTAATGTGATCACTGTTTCTAATCCCAAACCAGGCTCAATGACCTAAATGCCAGTTTTAAACCTGGGCACTGAGAAAGCAAACACAGTCCTGCACTCAGTAGAACAAACCATTTTCTCAGGCTGTAATTTATTTGCAAGTTTAATGTGCCTTTTAATTGACTTTGCAAATACAAAATAGTGCAGAGCAAGGTGCCATTCACCTGTAGGAAGCCCACTGCCCCAGTGCTTCACCTGTAAAGGCTTCATCTGGGAGGTGAGGAACAGGAGACAGGTAGCAGTTTAAATGGTTCCTAGATTATAACATCATAACATGGTAACCAATCATTAAGTGAAATATAAATGAACATAATTGAAAACATTCATGCATACAAATAACATGTAACTCACCAGCACAAACATCAACAAGCATTTGTCAATGCTGAATGTTGTCTGGTTGGCATTGGCATTGGTAGTGCAGGAGTTAGAGATGCATAATAGGAATGGCAATGAAGTACTGAACTGAAGCCAATGCCAACTCCACCCTGCAGAGAGTGACAGGTGTTGGGATGTGCCTTTGGGTCATCAGCTATAATGCTCATGCCATTCTACCTCACCCTACCCTGTAGACACTGACAAGCATCGTGGTGTACTTTGGAGTCCTTGGGTGTTATACTTACACCATTCCATAAGGAAATATGCTGAGGTGGGTGCAGTACAGGAGAATGGGGTTAACTTTAGGGGCAAACACTCCAAGGTAGACCTCTATGCCTGTCACTGGCTGCAGGGTGGGGGTGGGGGTGGAATGACGTGAGCATTACAGCCAATGATCCAAAGTCACACCCCTGACGCCTGTCAGTCTCTACAGGGTGGGGAGTTACAGTTGGAAACCCTAAAGCCATAGGCGTTTGTAGGTATTTTCACTCCAAATGTTCAACATAGGCTTTTTGTGACCCCATCTCATGAAGAGCGGCACTATCAGTTTGTTAGCTGAACGGTAGTTTTGCACAGTGGCAATGCCATTTGGTGACACAGGGATAAAAACACATTTTGGGTAGGATGTGAAAAATTACAACTGTAATGTTCATGAGGAGGTGTAAAAAAATTGCAACGTTGAAAATCTGGAGTGAAAATTTGGTGAAGTCATGAGCATGCATAGAAACTGCGCAACACATGTTTGTAACCCAATTATTTTCGGGATTTTTTAACCACATTTTCAACATAGGCATTTTTGGACCTCCCCTCATGAACAGTGGTACTGTGATTTTGTTAATTTGTCCCAAAAGTTGATTTCCCACAGTGACCACGCCATTGTGCGCCACAGGTGCGAAAACACATTTTGAGCAGGATGTGAAAAATGACAGCTGTACTATGCATAAGGAGGTGTTACAAAATTCCAGTGTTGAAAATTTGGCATTAAGATATTGCAAATTTGCAAAGTTACAAGGGTGCATGGAAATGTGCGTAATACACGCTTGTAACACAGTTATTTTATGGATGTCCGTCATCAAATTTTCAACATAGGCATTTTGGGACCTCTGCTCATGAACAGTGTCACTGTCATTTCCTCAAACTGTCCTGAAAACTGATTTCATGCAGCGACCGTGCTATTGTGCACTGGACATGCCAAATCACATTTTGGCCAGGATAAGTAAAATGACAGCAGTACTGTTCGTAAGGAGGTGTGGGAAAATGCCAATTTTGAAAATCTGGAGTGAAAATATTACAAATTCATGAATTTACAAGCATGCATGGAAACTACACAATGCACGCTCACAAAACAGCCATTTTTTGGATTTTTTCCACCAAATATTCAACATAGGCTCTTTGAGAGCCCCTCCCCCCCCATGAACAGTGGCACTGCTGTTTCGTTAATGGGTCCTGAAAGGTTATTCTGTGCAGTGACTGTGAAATCACCTTTTGGGACTAAATAATGCCATGACAGTGACTGAATTCATGAGGATGGGTCCCAATAACCCCATGTTGAAAATTTGGTTCCAAAATTCCCCCAAATGGCCGAGATATGCACCAAAGTTGAAAAAACCCTATCTATGCCATTTTATAGCTTACCAGCATTTCTTCAGTTCGTGGTTGGCTTTGAAGAGTGCAGACGTGTTCCCGGTCCACTGAAGATTGCCCCGCTAGCCTCTGAAGGTAAGTATGGGGTGAGGGGGATGTTGGGAGGTGGGTGCGCAGAGGGTGGGCGTGGTTTGGGGGAGGGAGCAGGGAGACTGCTAGGGACCATTTTCTTCTTTCACTGGTTTAAAAAAAAAAACATGACAGGACTTTTTTTGTATTTCAGAGGCATTTAGCACACAGGGATGGGCTCCCAGCATGCCACCTGACTGTTTTGTGGGGAAGGGAAGATTCTGCAGCCAATGGGGGATTGTGCACCCCCATCAACACATACCAAGGGGGGACTAGAGCCTAGGGGGATTGGGCATCCCCCTTGGCACACAACAAAAGTGGGGAGGGGGACATTATTCCAATGGGGAGTGGGCTCCCCTGTTGGCAAAATAAATGGGGAAGAGGGACTCATGCCGACAGGGATTGGGCCCCACCCCATCGGCAAAGAAAGACTCTTCGGGGGGTGCATGATGCTGAGGGTGATTGGGCACCCCCTTGGCACACATTTTAAATGGGGGGCATTATGCCGATGTGGAGTGGGCTCCCCTGTCAGCAAGTGAAGTGGGTTGGGGCAGTCTGCAGGCGCTGGACAGGCATGTCAGGAGGGCGTGTTATTGTGCCACTGCATAATTGCAGCAGACCTTTTGTTAGATCTGGTGGCCACCTGCCGTATGCCTGGTGTCAGTGCCTGCAGCTGCCTTATTGGGGAATGAGGGATGCACCTTCTGATCCATGCCCTGCATTCGCCCACAGTGACCGCACCTCCAAATGTTCTACTAATGCAATATGTTAGCTGGCGTGCATGCGCGAGCCGACATAAAAATATATTGTTTGTGTGCAAAAGGGTAACTGTCCAGACTAAAGAAAAACTCGTAAGCAGTCAAAGCTAAAGTGCAATAAAGGGCTTCATGTTCAACTCATGTATTTCAGGGAACAAAGTAGCATATGCCTTTGTATTCTTAAAGAGAAACCCCACTCCCATTTAGCTAACCATCCTATGATAACCCATAAGTTGTATCAAGAATTTCTGGCAAATCTGGAGTAACAGGATCTAATGGGGGGTCAGGTTCTTGAGAGAGACAGAGAGACTAGGACCAATCAGTTTCAAATCTAGAAGAAGATACAAGAAGGAATTAATTATCAAATATTGCAATAAATAAGCAGTGGCAGTAGCAAGGAGAATTGCAGTTGTTACAATTTATGCATAAATTCTCAAAATGAAGTACTCAAAAGAAGCTGTATAAAGGTAGGGGTTGAGGTGGGAAGTGGCTGGGGATTTAAGGTTGGTTTATTGGGGGGTCTGGGAGTTGGGTTAGTTGGGGTGGGTTTTGTGGAGGGTTGGGGCTAGCAGTGGGTTAAAAGTGGGTTGGTGTGGAAAAAGGGAGGGAAAAAGGAAAAAGGAAAAAAAGGAAAAGGATAACAACTAATACATTCAGAAATCTCAATACATCATATACAATCACACTATATACTAGATCATCCCAAGAACAATTACAAAACAGGTTTCAGATTCCACATTTAATTTATTGGGTTCACAGTTTGCAACCAGAAAATCCAAAAACTGTCCCTCCTAAGAATGAAGTTAAGTCTGGTGCCTCCCTTCGCTGGTAGCTTCACACATTCCAGTCCCATGAAGTTTAAGTTTTTGGGTTGAAACTGTGAACATCCATGTAGTGTGTGCCAATATGGGTGTGCTTTTTTGGTGAAAAATAGAGCAGATAAAGTATGCTCCTGTGTCCTTTCTTTTAAAAGGGAACAGTCAGCACCAAGGATCTCATGCTCAAATGTGGGGCTGGTCCAATGTGCACTTTGTGTGCAAAAACATTTTGATTTACTTCCTGTTTACTTTAGTATAGCAGGTTATATCATTGTATCAGTCTAATTTTGCTTATTTCTAGGTTGACATAATCTGTTTCTATGAATCCCAGAATACTCTGCAGCTGGCATTGAGCAGCAAGCAACAGTGGTAGATTCAATAGCCTACAGTGCATGTTAGAGTTTATATAAACTTGATCTTTTGTCTGTTGGTCCCACTGTCCTCCCTGGGCTACAATTGTAGAGGACTATACTGAGCCACTGGAGAAAGACCCAGAAAACATCTGATTGGAGGTTATAAAATTTTACCATGCACTGCAGGCTATTAAATCTCCCACTACTACCTACTGCTCTGATATCAGCTACGGGGATCCTGAGATTTGTACTGGCAGAAGATGTTAGCCTAGAACTAAGCAAAATTAGTCTGATACAATTTATTATACTACAGTAAACAGTAAGTAAACCAAAATATATTTGCTCATAGAGTGCACACTGGTACCAGCCCTATATATGAGCGTGGGGCTCTTGGTGATGACTGGTTCCTTTTATCATCCTTTTGGTTCTTCCAACATAACAGATACCACAAGTGTACCAGATGACATAGACAACAACATTAGTGGTACAGGAGATAAAATCTCTTATCTCACACACATCCCATTCATAGGATTTACAAATGTTTTTCCTGGTGTGGAGTACTGACAGACATTATAGTTTTGTCATATAAAATGGCCTTTTGGACTGAGAGGTAACCAGGTTTTGTTGGCATTACCTGGGCCCGCAAACTATCTGTGGAAAAAGTGGTCCCTAATGCTTGTACTTTTTTGAAACTAATTCTTGGTTGTTTGCCAATAACTTCTCCAACTGTCTCATCTCCTAGTAATATGGGCCAATTCCTCCATATCATGTTACCAATTCTTTCAGTCACATTATTATACCTGGTTGAGAATGTGAAAGGGCACCAGTCACTTCCAGGCCTTCCAATCTGCAATTTAGATTTTAACAACTCCTCACGGTCTTTTGTTCTATCTTCCATAGAGGCTTGCTCCAACAGACTGTCTGGTACCCCCTCTGCCTTAATCACTGCTTTAGCTCAGTAACCTGCTTGTCAAATTCTAAAAGGTCTGATCAATGTCTATGAATTCATACTAACTGTCAATATGGAATTGACTTTTTTAATGACTCTGGGTGTGTACTATCAAATCTCAGAAGGGAGTCTGTGGCTATTTTTTTCCTATTCTTCTTAGTGGAGACTGTTCCACTGTGCACATCACCTGCCAGTGTTATGTCCAAAAAACTGACACTCTTTGTGCTAATGGTGGAAGTAAGCCTTTGGTTTTGGTAATTCAAACTGAGTCATTCTATAAATTCTCTAGCCGTGTCCTCAATACCCTCCCAGACCACATATATCCATCTATATATCAGTACCAGCATTTAATATTTTTCAGAAATTGGAGTTCTTTCTCAGTTATAGATTCTGTTTTGCCCTAACATCCCCAGGAATAAATTGAGGTACTGTAAGTGGGGACCATGGTTGTACTACATGTTTGTAAGTAATATCATTGGTCAAATTAAGAAAAAAATGTGATGAGAACAAACTGCAAGGCTTCTTTGACAATTAAATCCACTCATATGACCTAATTCAAAGGGCTTTTGTCCAAAATGTACTTACAGGCAGATATTCCATCCCTGTGGCGTATGGAAGTCTATAAAGTTTCCACATCCATGCAGAGATAGAGGTAGTCCTCTCTCCACTCAGAACTGTTGAACTTCCTTGAAGTATCCCCATATCTTTAAGGTAGGATGGACGGCTTGAACCACTCTGTTGGAGAAAAAAAATCAATGAAGAAGCACAGGTTTTCTGTGAGAGACCAAACCTCTGAGACAATTATTCTCTCTGGGGGTTTTCTGTACTTTTGCGAACCCTAGGAAGTACATAATATGTTGGTGTGATGGGGTGCTCACACCACAGAAACTCAAGTTCATCATCTGCGATAGATCCCTCAGAAACACCTTCCCGTAATAATCTCGAAAGCTCCTGTTTAAATACATTTTGAGGCTTACCACTCAGCTTTCTGTAGTTTCTTTCATCAATAAGCAAATCATTAATAATGCATTTATAGTGTTCTTTATTAAGAAGCACAATGTGCCACCCCCATCAGCAGATTTGAATACTACTTCTTTTTGGTTTGATTGTTTGTTTAGGGCCTGCTCTTAAGATGAGGTGAGATTATGTTGGGCAAGTGCTGTACTTCTACTTAGAACATAATTTACTTGTTTGTGCACTACCTTTTTGAATAAATCATCCTTTTCTAGTTGTATATCAGACAGATTAGTAGTTATGACTTTCCTTTCCCTGAGTATTCTGTTCATAGGTGTCGTGTTTTCTGTTACTCCTCCTCATGTCTTCCTTCTTTTCGTTTTCTGCCCATGTGAGGTTAGTCCATTTGTTCTGGAAAATTGGCATCATGTTATTATTTCTAGTTTGAATTTCAGGGCTTGTCTCACTGCTAGAGTCTATTGTTTTTTTTTTCCCCTCTCTCTTTTCTATTGAAGTTAGAATTATTAGCTCTCTGGGTCTTTGGTGTCTGCTTTTGATCTGCCACAGCTCTGTGAACATGGATGCCTTTTTTTTAGTTGTGTTTAACCAGGATTAGCACACTAAGCTGAAAGCTTTTTTACAGGCACAGCCTGGGAGCACAGGGAAGTTAAGTGACTTGCTCAGGGTCACACAGTATGTAAGTGGAAGCTGTGGGATTCAAACCCAGGTCTGGCCTGCTGGATATCACCAAATTTGCAGCTCAGAGCCTTAAACCACTGCGCTATACTGCCTCCCTCTGTTACTGTCATCATTTTTCCAGTCACAAATTAATATAGATTACTTTCTGTGCATAAGTTCACTTTTATGTTTGTGACCTTTTGTTGGAGGGCCTTATTAAGTGTTTGAACTTCTGTAAGATGCTGATATTTACTAACAGCTTTATTGGCCTTATTAGTTTCTGCAGCGAGTATCTCAATTTCTCAGTGTCCTCCTTGATCATAAGCTTTGTAAAATTTGAGGAATACTCCTCAACCAGTTTTACTCAAGTGTCTGTTTTTAAAGTTGTTTAACCCACAGGATGGTGTTTTAAGAATGCTTAGTCCTCTAGAGGTCTGACTTTGTTTTTATCCAGGATCAACACTGTTGTTTGGCCCTGAAGTAGTGGTGAAAGCCATGAAACTGTTGTCCCATTTATAAGTGTGTTCAATACAATAAAAGCAGCTATTGTTTGCTAATCATCACATGACTTGCAGTGGAGTTCATCCTTGTTTTCGGTTACCTGACATTTCTCCTCATAGGTCTCTAAAGCAGTAATGTTGTATGAGATTGATTAGCATTTTTTTTAACGAGTGAGAACACGTTTTGACACCACCTTCTGGTTTTGGTGTTCTCCCACATTCTCAGAGCTGGTCCCACCTCCATGCAGCATTTCTGTTACCTGCTGCCTTCTTATCTGTAGTATGAGAGGCAACTCCAGACTGAAACTGGGTTTTGCTCTGCTCGTCAATGGTGCCGTGTCTTCTATGCTCATTCTTGGTCCATTGGACTAATGCTCAGACGAGTCTGTATTCCCCAAGGATTTTTTACACATGCCAACTCCTAGACTTCAAAAATTAAAGTTCAGATTGATGAGCTGGTTCCAATACAGTTGCTTCCTGTTTAGGTGTGCTGGTGTTCCATTTACACTCTCTGGATACAGGCAATGCTACACCTTCCACGATCTCTGACTGCAGGGCCAAATCTTGCTCAGGAGAACAGAAATGCAGTTGCATTTCAGTAGAAAATCAGAACGATGCAGAACAAGGGGTGGCTACCCTCAAGGCTAGTCACAAGTTTCAGGATGGACTGCACTCAGTAGACCAACCACATTCTCACACTGGAATTATTATTTACATATTTAATACATAGATACATAGATACATAGACAGTGTCGGCAGATAAGGGCCTATGGCCCACCTAGTCTGCCCATTTGAGCTTGTAAGTTCAGTTTGTTTTCCTAGAAGTCTATTTCCCCTTACCCCTGACCTCTAGAATTCCTTTATGTCTATCCCATGCATTCTTAAATCCCGTGATTGTTTCAGCCCCCACCACTTCCTCTGGCAGGGTGTTCCACTTGTCCACCACCCGTTCTGTGAAGAAATTCTTTCTCATGTTTCCTCTGAATCGTCCTCCTCCAACTTCATCCCATGCCCTCTAGTCCTGAAACATCTTTTCGCTTAAAAATAGTGTTTTCCTGCACCCTGTTCCTCCCTGTAAGATACTTGTATGTCTCTATCATATCCCTCTCTCCTCCTCTCCTCCAGGAGTACATGTTCAGTTCCTTCAACCTGTCTTCATAGGATTTGTGATGCAACCCATGCACCATCTTTGTTGCCCTCCTGAACCTTCTCTACCCTGTCTATGTCCTTACGTAGGTATGGTCTCCAGAACTGTACACTGTACTCCAGGTGGGGCCTCACTAGTGTCTTGTATAGCGGAATTATGACCTCCTTTTCCTGCTGGTGATGCCCCTGCCTATACATCCCAGCATCCTATTTGCTTTACCTGATGCCTTGTCACACTGTTTCCCTACCTTGAGGTCATCAGAGATGACAACCCCAAGATCCCTTTCCTGCTTGGTGCATGCTATATCCTCACCCCCAACTGATATATTGTGCCAGGGTTTTGTGCCCTATATGCATTATCTTGCACTTCTTTGCATTGAATTTCAACTGCAAACCCTTGATCATTCTTCAAGTTTCTGCAGGTCCTTCTCATTCTGTCTACACCCTCTGGTGTGTCTACTCTGTTACAGAGCTTTGTGTCATCAGCGAACAGTGAAATTCTGCCTTCTATATCCTGTGCAATGTCACTGATGAAGATGTTGAATAGGACTGGTCCCAGCACTGATCCCTGTAGTCCCCACTGGTCACTCTCTCCCTGTGAGTGACAGCCATTTACCACCACCCTCTGTGTCCTGCCACCCAGCCAGTTACCTACCCACCACACTACTGTCCTGCCCACACCCATATTCCCCAGTTTGTGTAATAGTCTTCTATGTGGCACAGTGTCAAAGACCTTGCTGAAGTCCAGATGAGCCATGTCCACTGCCCTCCCCTGATCCACCTCCCTAGTCACCCAGTCAAAAAATTCAATGAGGTTGGTCTGACATGACCTCCCCCTGGTGAAACCATGCTGCCTTGGGTCCTGTAGTCCATTGACAACCAGATGTTCCACCAATCTCTCCTTCAGTAGTGCTTCCATGATCTTTCCCACTACCGAGGTGAGGCTGACTGGTCTGTAGTTCTCTGCTTCCTCTTTGTTCCCACTTTTGTATAAGGGGACTACATCTGCTGTCCTCCAGTCTTTGGGTACCTCCCCTGTTTCCAGTGATTGGCTGAACAGGATAGCCAGAGGTTCAGCCACCACCTCTCTTAGTTCTTTAAGGACCTGGGTGCACCCCATCTGGCCCCATTGCTTTGTCAACTCTTATTACTTCCAGTTCCTTCAGGACCCTTTCTCGTGTAAAGGGACTTGTGTCCATTTCTGCACCATTCTCACCTTATTACTCCTTCGGACCCATTACCCCCTCTTCCTTAGTAAGACTGAGCAGAAATACCTGTTCAATATGTCAGCTTTACTGTTGTCATCCTCACGCTGCTCCCATCCTCCCCTTCAGTCTAACTTCTCCTCCCTTTGTCCTTCTTTTTCACTTGTGTACCTGTAAAGGTTTTGTCCCCTTTAACCACTGATTTTGCAATGTGTTCTTCTGTCTGAGCTTTGGCTTCCCTTACTGACTTCCTGCCTCCTTTGTTTCTCCTGGTACTTCTCCCTATCCCCTTCTGCCTGTGTCTTTTGTATTGCCTGAATGCAGTCTTTTTGGCTTTCACTTTCTTTGCTACCTCTTTGGAAACCATAATGGTCTCTCTTTCTTTTCCTCTTGCTAACCTGCTTAATGCATAATTCTGTTGTTCTTATAATCCCCATTTTAAATACTGCACTGTTCCTCAATCCCTGATTCCTGTCCCATTCCCTTAATGCCTCTTTCAAGCATCTCCCATTTTCCCAAAGTCTGCCCCTAAAATCCAGGATACGTGTTTTGTGTGGTTTGGTTCTGCTCTTTCTGTGATTTCAAACCACAATGACTGGTGGTCACTGTTACCCAGTGCTTCCCCACTGTTACCCCATCACACTGTCCCTGTTTGTGAGCACAAGGTCCAGTATTGCCTTCTGCCGAGTTGGTTCCATGACCAGTTGCTTGAGGAAGGCACCCTGAAGGAGTCAGGATAAATCTGCTCCTAGTTGATGCTGCTGCTGGGATGCTCCAGTCCACATCTGGTATATTGAAGTCTCAACCAGTACTACCTCACCCTTGTCAGCCATCCTTTGGATGGCTAGCATCAACTCCTATCTGTTTCTTCCTCCTGGGCTGGTGGTCTATAGACCACACCTGTGCGGATGGCTGGCCCCATTTTCCTTTCCAGCTTAACCCACAGTATCTCTCCCATTTGTTCCTCCTGGATCTGTGTGGCCCTTATGTCATTTTCACTACAGTGCCCTCCTCCTCCTTCCTGCCTGCTCTGTCTCTTCTGAATATGTTGTAGCCAGGTATGGCCATCTCCCAGTCATGGTTATCATTACACCAGGTTTCAGTGATGGCCACAATGTCCAGGTCTGACTGTACCATGACAGCCTCCAGATCTTCCATCTTGTTGCTAAGGCTCCTGGCATTTGCACATGGCTTTCCATGATTTGACCTCCCTAGACTGCTTCACTGTTCTACTCCAGCCCTTCCTTGGTTGTCATTTATCCCTGGTTCTCCTTGCTGTCTGCCCTTCTGCTGAATTTTGCCCCTTTTCTGCTTATCCACCTTTTGGACACTAATCTCCAACTTTTGCACACTGCTTTGCAGAGATAGCCACTCCTCTGGTTCACTGGTTCCATTACTAGCTGTGGGGGTGAGCAAGTAGGTACCATCCTTGCTGGCCTGCCACCCCCCTTTGCTAGTTTAAATGCTTGTCAATGTAGCATTTAAACTTATCATTGAGTGCTTGGATTCCCCTCCAGGATGGATGCAGGCCGTCAGGCTTGAACAAACCTCCATCCCTCCAGATGGGTCCCCAGTCACCAATGATCCAAACCCTTCCTCACAGCACCAGTTCTTCAACCATGAGTTAAAGTTCCTGGTGCATGCACTCTATGCTCTCCTTGCCTCTCACAGGTAGTACTTGAGAAAGTGACAGAAGTAGCTACTTGCTTGAGACCCTCCCAGTTTCCTAAACTCTTCCTGAACTTCCTTTGGCTCCCCATTTGCCAAGTCACTAGTACCTAGGTGGATAATGACATCCAGCTCACCCTCCTGTCTTGCCTTCCCAGTGATCCCCAGTATCTTCCTTCCATCCCTCCATGCCGTGGCACCTGGTGAGGCACCTCACCTCCCTGTCCTCCCCTCCTGTGTTCCTAGCTGGATCCCTCTTATGATGGAGTCCCCACCAGGATTTGCTTCCTCCTCCTCTGGGGTCCACTGCTTTCCCACTGAGGTCACCTCCTTGCCTAACCTCCACATCCTTTCCTTCCACTTCCCTGGGTACCTCTATTTGGTTGTCCTCATTTGCCAGTGTGGCATATGAGTTCTTGAGAGGAATAGGATCTGGGATGTGCCTCTGCCTGACTGCTCTAACCCTCCCTGAGCCCACTGTCATCCAAGTGCTCCTCATTCTCGGCATCCTTTGAGGCAGCTGCATTGGACTGGGTGGTTCCTGGACAGGGGTGATGGTACTCCTGACCCAGTTTACTTCCGCTCTGAGTCTGGCTACCTCATCCCTCAGTCCCGAGAGATGCATGCAGATAGGGCAGCACCTCAGTGTCCAGAAGGTCTGCCTGAATATGGCTGCCCCACAGCCACTACATTGCACCACTCCCCACATTATACTGCAATTCCACTACTTATCTGCTACTGAATGTGCATTTAACTAATTTTACAAATGCAAAACAGTGCAGGGCAAGGTGTCAGTCACCTGTAGGAAGCCCACTGCCCTACTGCTTTGCCTGTAAAGACTTCATTAGGAGGTGGATAATCGGAGACAAGTGACAGTTCAAATAGTCCCTCGGTGATGACATTATAACATAATGACCAATTATTAAGTGAAATTCTGTATAAGTGAACATTATTGAACACATTTTGCATACCAATATGAAGTATATCATAAATACAAACATAAAAAATATGATTTTTGTACAAAAGGGTAACTGTTCACAGTAAAGAGAAACTGGTAAACAGCCAAGGCTAAAATGCTGTAAAGGGCTTTAAGTTCAACTCATGTATTTTATAGAACAATGTAACATATGCCATTGTATCTTAAAGAGAAACCCCACTCCCCATTTGTCTGACTGTTATGTGATTGCCCATTACTTATACTAGGAATTTCTGGTGGAGCCACAGGAACAGGAACAGTGTGTGGGGAGGGGGGGTGTCAGGTGCTTGAGAGAGACAAAGAGATAGGACCAGACAATTCCAAATATAGAAAGAAGGTAAAAGAAGAAATAATTAATCACCAAACATCGCGATAAATAAGTAAATAAACAGTGTCAGTAGCAAGTAGAATTGCAGTTGTTACAATTTATACATAAATTAACTAAATCAAGTACTCAAGAAAATAAACCCAATCCCCCCACTGGACCCTTCCTAATTAACTGTCTCTCCCCCAGCAGTGGTGCCCTGAGAAGGTGAGGATGGACCCAGATATACCAGGTCCTTTGTCATGGGTACTGGACCAGTTTTCACGTTTTCTTTCAATTCTGATATGCCATCATGGCTAAAACATCAGTGTGTATACACACAGGATGTGTGGCAATGCCCTGATGTCAGTACTGTCCTTTCCTCCTGCTGGCTCTTCACCTGCATATCCAGCTGTGATCCCCCAGATGGCAGTATTGTGGCAGAAGCAAGAATCCTCCTTCTCAGGCCAGCCCTTGTCAACTCAGACTCATTCTTGAACCTGGGTCACTAGTGTCATGAGCAAAAGCCCTACTGATATACCAATGGGTCAGCTTCTCCCCACCACTGCTGGATCTTTATGCCTGGCCATGATCCAGAACTGGGCTTCCACCAGCTGGCTGAAACTCAACCTGGACAAGATGGAGGTTCTGGCAATTGAGCCTGGTCATCCGAAGGCTGCAGAAGCTCTAGGAGATGTGACTGGCCTAGTGCTTAATTCCTCTTCACTTGCTACCTCTGCTAAGGTGAAGAATCTGGGGGTTATTCTAGATGATAGGTTGACACTTGATGCTGAGATGTCATCTGTTGCCCAGAGTGACTTTTACCATCTTAGGCATAACGTGCAGATTTTTGATCCCACCCAATGACCTGCCCTCACTAGTTCATGCTTTTGTGACTTCCAGACTCGACTACTATAATGCTCTTTACCTCAAGGTTAATGGAGAGGTCCTACATCACTTGCAGTTGTGCACAACTGTTTTGCTGATGGGCCTTCCGAGGTCCTGTCATGTCAGCCTGGTCCTACGTGACCTGCACTGGCTGCCAGTGAGGTAGAAAATCACCTTTAAGGTTGGTTTGCTAACCTATAAAGCCCTATACAGATTGGGCACTGGCTATCTGAGTGACATTCTGATTCTCTACCACACTCAATGCTCTCTTTGCTCCTCTAAAGTGGGCCTCCTAGCAGTTCCCAGGGCAGGGCTCAAATCATCTAGTGATTAAGCTTTTGAGGTGGCTAGTCTGGCCCCGTGGAACTCAAATCCAAGATCCTTGATGGAGGCCCCCTTGTTGGAGGCTTTTATGAGGGACCTGAAGTCATATCTATTTAGGGAGGCCTTTGGAGCATAGGTAAGGCACCTGATACACTGGTTGCTAAACTACAAAACTGAAACAAACAGCAGCAAAGTGTAAACTTCCCCCAAAATGGGACAAATAAATCTCTTTTTAGTAACTTAATAACTATTTCATTTATAATTCAAATCTGCAATTGTGCAAAACCTTATTCATATGCAAATATTTCAGAGCTAGTTCATTTTAGCAGCCTTTAAACCATTTAGCAGCAATTTTATAGATATTTCTAACTTTTGTGTATTTACAAGTCCATAACTTAATGTTTGTTACTGTATGTTTGACTGACCTGATATTCAGATAGCTGTTAGTTTCCAAAGTGCTGGTGCCTGCAGGTGGTGAGCTCCACTTTCACAGATGAACTTCCACATAGACTTGCTGTGTAGACTGCTTGCTCTGAGGATTTTTTATTTTAAAACTTCCTCCTGATGTCCTTCTACTGTGGTCTCAGTGACTATAGGTAAGCACACAGCTATGTAACCAGCAGAAAAGCGAACAACATCGCAGGCAGTAGTTACTTGCAAGTACAGAAAAGTTAAAAATGAGTATAAAATTGCTGCTAAAAGGTTTAAAGGCTGTGGAAATAAATTAACTGCGAAAAGTGACTGAGTGCTTATTTTTTTGCACATGAGTAAGGCTTTGCATATCTGTGTGCCCGTACGTATCCCCTGTTTTGAGGGAAGTTTGCTATTTGGTGCAATTTGTTTCAGTTTAATTGTAGCCTGGAATGGAGCACCACACATGTTCTGGGCATGGAGCAACAGCAGTTTTCATTACACTGGCTGCTATTCAGAGTTGAAATTATTTATTTATATTGCTTAATTTAATTCACCTTATTTTTATCTATTTTATATTCGAAAATGTTATTTTGTATATATTGCAGCAAAAATGAAGGTAAAAAAATTGGGCAGACTGGGTGGGCCAAGCGACCCTTATCTGCCATCAGATTCTATGTTTCTATGTTTCTATTTATTGTTCCAACCTTTGTACAGTGCCCTGAGCACCAGGAAATGGGCATTCAACAAATAACACGTTAGTTACTTGTACATTGGTAGATTGAGCAGGTGCTTCATTGTGACATAGGGTTCAATCACTGATGGTCTGCAATTTTGTGTTTGCCTTGGAGTCCTAAATTCCTAAACAAGCACCTATTCTCTTATAGCAAGATTTGCTGATCATACCTGCATTTGTTTGCCAGCTTGCTTTTCCCTGCATCTTTTGATGACTGGGAATAAGTTTTCTGCAGTTTCTGCAGTTGCTAAGTCTCTGTGTGTACCGCAGAAAGGTTCAGGCACATCTCCATTGGCTGAAACTCTAAATCACAAATCCACAGGTGATCATGCCTCCTTTCTAGTCATGAAATAAAATTATAGTTCTTTTGCAGCTTTCTAGGTATTGTTTTAAGAGTGGACCAAAGTGTATGCCCTTCTGTCTCAATTTGGACTTTCGGGATGGGGAAAGGATGCCCAACATATCTAACAGGGTGCTTTTGAAACACTGGCTTAGAGCTGGCCCAGTGGTGCAGAGGGTTGAGGCACTGGATGCCACACCTCCAACCATGCCGGCGACCCAGGTTCGGGAACGGACTTGGGTCGCTGGGGCCTGGCAGGGGAGGAGAGGATTGACCATCCGGAAGACTGTTCTCCACTCCTGGGGTGGGTTGGGGAAAATGCTTCACTCTGTAGTGGCCTGCGGTAGAGATCAGAGGCACTACAAGGAGTGTTGCAATGAGTGCTCTCCAGAAAAACATGAAAGATGGCACGTTTCTGACTGGATGACGGAGCCCCACCTCCCCATTCCTCTCTTCCATGAAGCATCCAGGGCTGCAGTATTCATGCTCCACCCAGAAGCAAGAGAGTGCTTAAGCACTCTATACTCCCTTCCCCGTCGCCCTCTCCAGGGCAGGGGGCCCCCTCGGCAAAGGGATGAGCTGGGTCAGTGGAGTGTTGGAGCAGCAGGATGGCAGGTCGGCAGCAGAGGCAACAGCAGGACTGGCTGCCCGAAGGAGTGGATGGAACGTACCCATTAGGCGGGGATAAAATAATATGTAAAAAAAGAAAAAGAAACACTGGTTGAGGATCTTCTTGAGTGGTTTTCAACCCTTCTGTCCCATAGAATGACAATAGTTCTTTAACTAGGTGGCTTTCAAAATCTCTGCCTCAGTCAGAACGTTAACACTGGGTATGTCTAGTAAGCAAAAAATGTTCCTGATGCTCCTGCAACATTTTTTTTCACAGCGGTTGCTTCCTGGTTCTTTTGAAGATATGTCTTGGTGTATTGGGTGTATTGGTTAGTTGTCACCAGGATGTTGGCTATTGTTTTGTGTTCAGGTTTAAAGATAAGAAGTCTATACATACCAGCTCATGATGCCCATTACTGGTGATGCTTATCAGAGGGGCAACTACTTTGAATACCATCCTAGGCCAGTAAAAATGAGCACACACTAAATCTGATCATGTTTGATCATGCCAAATGAAGAGATATCATCATGATCTTTTAGAATTTCCAGGAAAAGGACCAGCTATTTTCAGGAAAAGGAGTGATATTTTGTGAAAATCAGTAGAGGTCGATCCTTCTAAGTTCACTTGCTCCACTTCTGTTTGAACAGAAGTGGGCCATCAGGATGAGTGTGTTACATGTGGGTCTCATTCAGGGGTCTTATTCAGTCCCTTCTCCAGGGTGCTTTCCAATTCTGACAAGCTAGAGTGAGTCCTTTGAACTTATTGCAAGTCAGGACTGCTTGATTGCAGCAATACGAAGTCTAATCTAACAAAATTAAGGGAGGTATTTTGCATTACATTTGGCAAAGCTCCGAACAAATCAAAAGCTTGATTGGGATTGATGGGTATAACTCTCTCATCATGATCAGACTGCTGAAACATTACTTTGATGCAAGGCTCAAGTACAAGTTCCGTGGATCCTCTGATTCCTGCTGAGTGTGAAGGAGTATGAATTAACGTTGTTCAGCCCTAGTTTATATAGTGAGATGAAATTCTAGTTAGACAGCACTTACAACCATTTACGCTAAGTAGCCTTCATATTTGTTGCCATCTACATAAGTAAGCAGGTTACTGTCAGTTGTTACTGTTAAGCATGCTCCATACAGCTATTTATAAAACTCTTCAATCACTGCCCAATTCAGTGCAAAAAACTCAAGATTATGTACTGGGTATATCTTTTCATAGACCTTCGGACTATGACTGGTGAACACTGTAGGTGTTAGTCCTTCAGAGTGCTTCTGGTATAGTACTGCACCAAATTTATTCTGGCATCTGTGTAAAAAAGAGTATATGGTGTGACAGAAACATAGAAACTTAGACTTTGATGGTCCACCCAGTTTGCCCATTTCCCTACCGATTGGATAAGCTGCAGATCAATACTCCTGTAACATTATGTATTGTGACAAACCTTTTATAGTGTATGGTTGAGTGTGGTTGTGTATGGAACACCATACACTGTAAAAAGTGGTTCTGCTTCAGTAGTAATGTAGCTACTAACGCAGAACGATTTTCATTCTGCATTAGTAGCTATGTCATAATGCAACCGGCCCCATCAGCACTGATCATAGGACAGGGCCAGTTGAAGTGTTGTGTGCATGAGCTGGACAGTGATTCTAACGGCGGTTAAATGTGGGTCATGGACAACAAAGGCTGGCTCCCACAAAGTAGGCGAATGAGTTTTTGGGACCATGTAATACACTATAAAGAATAGTGTATGCCATCCCGAACACAACTCGGCTATTCTTTCCCCTTGTGTTTTCAATGACAGCACAGTGACCTCATGAGCTCCACTCTCGAGATCATCAGCCGTTATCGAAAACACTCAGGGGATGAATAGCCTTGTTGTATATGGGACACCATACACTATCCTATATGTTTATACTATTCTTGTAACATTTATAAATTGTAACATTGTATATTGTGACAATCCTTTTGTTTATATTATTCTTGTAACATTTGTATATTATACCCATGCCGTGCCCTGGGTTGCACATGGAATCAAGCCTCAGCTCAGTGTGCTTTTCCTGGTTATCAACTTTTAAATAGAAACATAGAAACATAGACTTTGATGGCAGATAACAACCGCTTGGCCCACCCAGTCTGCCCGTTTTCCTACCTATCGGATAAGCTGCAGATCCTAGTTAACCAACAGCCTACTTCCTCCAACCCTCTCCTATAAATAAATAAATAAACAGCCTACTTCCTGCTACCCCCCCACTATAATTGGCATATGTCTGTCCCATGCATTTTTGAATTCCTCCACTGTTTTTGACCGCACAACCTGCTCAGGAAGACCATTCCATGCGTCCACTACCCTCTCCATGAAAAAAATACTTCCTTGCATTGCCCCTGAGCTGTCCCCCCACCCGTATTCAAATTGTGACCCCTTGTTCTTGTACATCTCTTTTTCTGAAAGATGCTACCTCTTGGACTTTGTTGATTCGCTTGAGGTACATTAAAGTTTCTGTCATGTCCCCCTTCTCCCTCCTTTCCTCAAAGGTATACATATTAAGCTTCTTCAGTCTCTCTTCACATGGTTTCTGGTGCAGACCCTGCATCATTTTAGTTGCCCTCCTCTGGATTGCCTCCATTCTGCCTATGTCCTTGCAAAGATGGAGTCTCCAGAACTGCATGCAGTACTCCAGATGGGGTCTCACCAACTGTCTGTACAGAGGGATAACAACTTCCTGTTTTCTACTGGTGATGCCTTTCCCTATGCATCCCAGTATCCTCCCAGCCCTTCTTACTGCCTTCTCACATTATCTGCCTACCTTTAGGTCATCTGATATGAATACCCCCAGGTCCCTTTCCATTTTTGTTGTTGTTAGTACCCCTCCCCCCATTGTGTACTCTTTCCTTGGGATTCTGTTTCCCAGGTGCATTACTTTGGACTTCTTTGCATTGAATCTAAGCTGCTATACTTTTGACCATTCCTCCAACCTTGTCAAGTCCCTTCTCATCCTTTCCAACCTCCTTGTGTATTAGCCCTGTTGCAGATCTTTGTGTCATCAGCAAAAGATGCATACCTTTCCTTCCAGTCCTTCTGCAATGTCACTTATAAAGACATTAAAGAGAACCAGCTCCAGTACTGAATCCTGCGGTACCCCGCTAGTAACATTCCTTTCTTCAGAGTGGACTCTGTTTACTATTACCCTCGGGCGTCCTGTTGTCCAGCCAATTTTTTTACCCAGGCTACCACCCTGGAACCCACTCCCAGGATGGCTAACTTCTTTATTAATCTTCTGTGTGGGACTCTGTCAAATGCTTTGCTAAAGTCTATGTAGGCCATGTCCACAGCCCCTCCCTGGTCTGCTACTTTGACCACCCAGTCAAATAAATCTATGGGATTCGTCTGACATGACCGTCCCACTGTGAATCCATGCTACCTTGGGTCCTGTGTCCTACTGGTCTCTAGGTACTCAACAATTCTTTCTTTCAGAAGTGATTCCATTGTTTTCCCTACAACTGAGGTCAAACTAACAGGTTTGTAGTTTCCTGCCTCTGCCTTGCTCCCACTTTTGTGAAAAGGAATCATATCTGCCTTCCTCCAGTCCTCAGGTACCACACCATCCTCCCATGATTTTTTTAAAAGGGTAGTCAGTGATGTCACTAGTTCTCCCCTTAGTTCTTTCAGAATTCTGTGTTGAATCCTGTCAGGCCCCAATGCCTTGTCCACCTTGAGTTTTAGGAGTTCTTTCAGGACCATTTCCTCAGTGAATGGACTGGTATTGGCCACTCCCCATCCAGAGGGCTTCTGTTATGTGGTTTAGGTACTGTATGTCCCCTCCTCTTCTTTTGTGAATACTTAACAAATGCAATCGTTCAGTATCTCTGCCTTTTCACAGTCACCCTCTGCCCACCCCCCTTCCCTTTATTAAGCCTCACTATCCCTCCCTTGGTCTTTCTTCATTCCCTAATGTACCTATAAAAGGTTTTATTCCCCCTTCTTAACCGAGCTGGCTATCTTTTCCTTGGTTTGGGCCTTTGCTATTCTGACTGCCTTCCCTGCTTCCTTCTGCTTTAACTGATACATTTCTCAGTCCTGCTCCTTCTGTGATTCCTTATACTTCCTGAATGCTATCTTTTTTCTCCCTAACCTTCCCCACCACCTCTTTTGAGAACCATAGTGTTGTTTTCATTCATTTTGTTTTGTTTATTTGCTTCACAAAAAGGCTTGTTGCCTCTGTGATGGCAGTTTTGATTTTCCCCTATTGTTCCTCCACCCCTCTTTCCTGCCCTTTTGCTAATGCATTCCTTAGGCACTCTCCCATTCTGCCAAAGTCAACCTCCGAAAGGAGCCCCATATAACAGTTTAGGGGTAACTGGTCAGAACAGCGTTTTCAGAATAGTGCTGTCAAAACAGTGCTTCCAAAATAGGGTATGCCTTTACAGCGACAGGGGTAAGATAGTGCATGTAATTACTGCTACCCCTGTTGCTGTCAAGGCAAGAGAGGAAGAGGGAAGGAAGTGGAGAAGCAGGGAGAAAGTTTGGAGGCTGTCTGAGCTTCTCCCATTATAGAGATTACAAAGGCAGAAGCAGCTTGGGCGGTACAACTCAGGAGACCTGGGTTCTGTTCCCAGTCTCCAGAAACTTGTGATTTGAATTTTCCCCCTGCCCTAAGTGTTTTTTTTTCAGTGCCTGACTCTGGTTCCCCCCCAACTTTCTCCCCATCCTGAGTTCCACCCCCGATGGAGATGATTATAAAAATATTGGGTGGTGTGGAGGTTGCAGGGGGTGGAGCCCCCCACAAAAGCATAAGTTGTGGTATTGTTTTTCTGCCACAGTAGCGGTCATCTATGTGTTTTTCAGCCACTACCACTGGTGCTATTGTTCCATGTGGCAGTTTTCCTTGGTGTTGTTTTTGATGGCACCATTTTGACTGCACAGTTCTTGATTGGGCTGTTGTAGCACACAACACTGTAACCCAGTGCCCAGTTTGGGCACATTACTCGGGCACTAAATAATCTCCTTGAAATTAGTTACACAGTTCTGGTCCAATCTGGCACCACAAGGCTCATTCACTTTCAAGTATGCTTTCTTGATCTGGCTTTCCAAATGGGTTTCTTCTTCTTGTGAGCAGGTGAGTACCCCTTCATGATGTTTAACGATGGTCAGAAGATGGTAGAGGAATCACTTACAAAATGCCTTTAATATTTGAAAACCTAGGAAGGATTGAAGCATCTTCAGATCATGGGGTTAAGGCTAGGTGCCAAAGGTCTCTACTTTGACAGGATCAGTTCTTACTTGGTCCTCAGCGGCAATGTGTCCTATGTACTGCACCAATGTTGGGCAAAATTTGAACCTGTCAATTGAAACTTTCAGGCCATACTATTCTAGCTTATCCAGGGCCTTTGTGAGCTGAACATTATGCTCCTCCGAAGTGTTTCTGAAGACTATCAAGTTGCCCAGGTAGGCGAATACCTCCAGCACACTCATGCCCCCAACTGTCTTCTCCATCAGCCATTAGAACATGACTGAGGCCCCAGCTATACCTTGGGGCATCCATTCAAGTAGTTAGAATCCTAGGGGGAAGTGAATGTGGTCTTTTCTTTGTCCCCCTTGGCAAAGGAAATCTGGTAATTCCCACTCCTAAAGTCAAAATCTGAAAAAACTTGCTTTCCATCAGACAGCCAAGGGCATTGCCACTCTTGGCATGGCATATTACTCCAGAAGGGTTCATGTGCAAAGACTCCTGTAGTTGATGCACATCTGAATTACCCTATTTTTATTCCTTGCAACTACAGTTGATGAGGTGTCTGGACTCTGAAACTTCTTAATAATACCTGCAGCCATCAATGATTGCATATGCCATCATATGTCTTCCACATCAGCGAGACTAGACATCATGGCCTCTTTCTGAAAGGCTGATTGTTATTGAGGTGGATGCATTGTTGCTCTCCCTGAACATCCAACATTCCATTTGCTTGGAGAAAATGCACCTTCTGTTGGCCAGTTTGTTGCGTAGTCTTCCCCACTGATAGTCTAGTATCGAGGAACTTCTGAAATCAAAGGAGCTTGGGTCAGTGCCCATCAGAAATGATGAGGCAGGGGCTATGCGGGTCACCATGCTGGTAGATGTTCACAAAGGCCTATACTTTTCTGCAGAGTAATTTCCTTTACCAGCTTGTTGTGCAATATCACTGTCAGCTAACAGGTAGTAGTGGTGGGGGGAGCAGTTAGAATCACTGTTTGCCCCCTCTCTCCATCTAGAAAACTGTCATCCCTTAGCTATCAATGATCAAGGAAAGGCTCCTTTCTTTCTGAGTGAGCACAACAATTAGTGTCACAGCATACTTGCTGTTAGGTGGCAAAACCAAGTCCTTGTCATAGACTCAGTATACCACTCCCACTGGTTGCTCTTGAGTATCTCATTATACAGTCATCTCTTGTGGGCACACGTCTCTCACCAGGGCATGATTCTTGAGGTAGTGCAAATCCTCCAGTTCACAACATAGATGGACCAGGAGCCCAAACATGCTTACACTGACCCCAATAAACATGGGCACTTAATCATAAAGCCAAGTCCCTGCACACTTGTGTCAGTGTCTTCATGGGCTTCTGGACTACAGCCACCTTCTGAGGAAACTCCAGTCATAAAGTACAATTCACATTACAATACCACACCAATGAGTTGCTTTAGAATTTCTTAATGAGTTGCAGAAGTGTTGTGAGACTCAACACAAAGCTTTACAAAACTTTTGCCTGAGAGTTGCAAGTCACTTTTACACTGCATTGTGATTGTCCTGCAGATGCAGTCCAGTTAAGTTGCAAAAATGTTTCTTAAAAACTGATCTTGAACTGGTTAAGTGATGAAAAACAATACAATGCATGCTGCCAAAGCATTGATAGCATTAAGAAATCTGCAAAATCCACCAATTGTCATAACAGTTTATTGTAAGTTAAATTGTACCACAACACATCCAAGGTATGGCTAGTACAGTTCACTCAGTCCCCTCAGTACTTCTGAGGGATACAAGGGACAATTTGTGAGATGCTCCTTGTACCACTTTTGGAGAAAGACTGATACCTGGCAGCAACTGTTCAGTACAGCTCATCACTTGATTCCTTCAATTTTTACCTCTGCTGGTGATTCTATCAACCTCTTGGGTATCCCTCTCTCCAGGATAATAGTCATAATACTGTGATTCATGGAGCTAATCTTTTTGGGGACCCCAGTTTGTTCCCTCTCTGGGCTCCTGAGGAAGTTTCCCTGTTGCCTCATCATCTTACACATTCTTCTATTTACTCTCTTGGGTTGTCCAGGGCCATCTATTTTTCCAGTAATGTCCCTCATCTCCACACCAGTAGCAGAATCCTAGATCTGGCTGATGTCCTCCATAGTGAGACTTGTTTTTATTTATTTATTGAATAATTGGAATTACGACCTTTGAGCTAAAAAGCTCTTTTACAAAGGATCCTTGTCAAACAAGGGAGGGAAGCAAATAACATGTGTAGGGAAGACAATAGCAGCTAAACAGGCCTTGTCAGTATTAGAACATAGAGCAATCAGTTGTATAGGATAACATAGGCAAAGGACCACATAATCCAAGCGCATCGAGTAATAAGTAGTGAGGAAAAACACAGGCAAAATATCACATAATACAGTACAAGGCATGGGCACAGAGTACATGGGAATATAGTACACACACAGTAACCTAGCTAATGCAAGTGCAGTAGTCCAAGTATGTTCCCAATAAAAGGGCTCTGAAGCAACTGCTAAACTGCATTGTCAGTACCTAATGGTGCACAGGACAGCATCAGCCAGGGAGTGTAGGAACAGTTGTAGTGGGGAAGAGGCAATAGGGAAAAGGGGGAGAATCCGTGTAGGTGACAGAGGTGGAATCAGATGAGGTGCCAGAAGTGGAATAAGGAGTGTGTTCACTGGGGGTTGGTGGGGTAGGAAGGGGAAAGGTACGTGATAGATAGGTAGAGGCTCATCAGAGCCCAAGGCACACTGCGGATCAATGCAGCAGGGTTTAGAGTGGCAGTATCAGTGTACAGGAGGGGAGATAGCTTTTCTAAGCTCAGACTTGAAGGGACCAAGGCATGTTTTGTCTGGGTTGGGGTGCCTGGGCAACTTTCACTACTAGCTTAGTAAAGCCCACCTGGCATGCCATCATGTGTTCTATCAAAATGTCTAGCTGCTCCAGTATTTCCTGCATTCCAAGGAGTCTTTCCTCTCCAGTCTCTGGCTGGGCAGCCACCACTGGCATCATGAACCATACACTTCAGCAACACTCTAAAACTATGAGGGGGGCAGGCAAACTAAAAGGGTGGTCAGCCCTTACAACAACCAGTTCAGCAGGATAGTTTGCACTCCTGTTGTGAGTAATAAAATACTTAATCATATAGGTAGTATAGTATTACAAAACAAAATAATTTAACATCAGCCTTCTTTTTCATTTTTTCCAAATGAGATATAGTGCTGCAAGCAGTGTAGGATTGCAGGGAAAATAATTGCCAATAATGTCCGTTCAACTCAAGGCCTTAACCAGGCCCATTTCTGAGTTGCAGCAAAGAAAGTTCAGTGTAAGACTGTGAGAATTTAGTCAATGCGACTTACCCAGAGCTCCAAGTAGAAAGCTCATTTAGATATTAGTTGTTAGTCTATTAACCCACAATAAAGAAAATGTCACTTTGTAACAAGTCAGGCAGCAAATTATCTCACAAGACCTCTGGCATGCACTGCCTTATTGCTTCTCTTTTCTGGAGCTTCCTTGGGGCGGGGTCCAACTCAACTGCAAAGATCATGGAACTTATAGGGCAACAAATTTAATGACATCATACATAGCATTTTAGTGCTGTACTGCTTATTCAAAGCTACAATCCATTGTAAAAAGGGCATGAGTGCACTCCTAAAGAAGAGACACAAATGTTGGGCTTCCTTCAAGGTAACCAACTCCCAAGCAGATTGGACAACACCTTACATCTTAACTCCTCCAGCAGTAGCCCTCAACAATTCTAGAACACCATTAAAAAATCCATAGGAATAAATGTAGCCCCCCACCCCTACTGACATCGAGGTTGATGGTACAAACTGTAACAACTCAGTTACCATATGCAATGCATTCAACACATACTTCACTGACCTCTCTGCATACTCTTCGGCCTTTCCCCCTAACATGCCCACTCAATTATGTTATGCTGATTCAGATCCCAGACAACACCCCCTTCTACTTCAAGTATATAAAAGTCTCAGAGATCTATAAACTACTAAGAAGCATCCCAGAGTCCTTATCTACTGGCTCAGATGGCATAGAGCCTAGACTCATAAAATCAGCAGCCAGGGAGTTGTCCCTTCCCATAGCCAGAATCATGAATCTTTCCCTCAATACTAAAACAGTGCCTACCAGCTGGAAAACATTGATTATTGTCCCTGTGCCCAAGAAAGACAACAGCAAATATAAATAATTACAGACCGATATCTATTTTACCTACCCTCAATAAGATCCTAGACAAAATTGCGCCCACGTAACTTACTAATTATCTTACTACATACAATCTCCTTTCCCCAGTCCAGCACGGTTTTTGGCAACACCATAGTATAACTACAGCCTTGCTCCCTTTAACTAACAGCATTGCTAACATATTAGATAAAGGAGGCTTCACTGGTGCTGTCTTTATTGACAGGGATACTGAACGAATATTTCTGCTCAGTATTCACAAAAGAGGAGGAGGGGGAAGTGCCTAATCCAATTAACAGAAGCACTCTTGATAGGGAGGTCGATCCCAGTCCTTTCACAGAAGAAAGGGTTCTGCAAGAACTCCTAAAACTGAAGGTGGACAAAGCAATGGGCCCTGATGGAATTCAACTCAGAATTCTAAAAGAATTAAGGAGGGAACTAGTGAAACCACTGGCTACTCTTTTTAATAAATCATGGGAGGATGGTGTGATACCCGAGGACTGGAGGAAGGCGGATGTGATTCCCCTTCATAAAAGTGGGACCAAGATGGAGGCAGGAAACTACAGACCTGTCAGTTTGACCTCTGTGGTAGGGAAAGTAATGGAGTCACTTCTAAAAGAAAGAATAGTTGAGTACCTAGAGGCCACTGGAGCGCAGGACACAAGGCAGCATGGATTCACAGCGGGAAGGTCATGTCAGATGAATCTAATAGATTTCTTTGACTGGGTGACCAAAGTAGTAGACCAGGGAGGGGCTGTGGACATGGCCTACCTAGACTTTAGCAAGGCATTTGACACAGTCCCACACAAAAGATTAATAGTCAAACTAACCAGCCTGGGAGTGGGTCCCAGGGTGGTAGCCTCGGTAAAACATTGGCTGGACAACAGGACACAGAAGGTAATTGTAAATGGAGTCCACTCTGAAGAAAGAGGGGTTGCTAGTGGGGTACAGCAGGGTTCAGTATTGGGTCCAGTCCTTTTTAATGTCTTCATAAATGACATTGCAGAGGGACTGGAAGGAAAAGTATGTCTCTTTGCAGATGACACAAAGATCTGCAACAGGGTTGATACACAAGGAGGCGTGGAAAGGATGAGAAAGGACTTGGCAAAGTTGGAGGAATGGTCAGAAGTATGGCAGCTAGGATTCAATGCAAAGAAGTGCAAACTAATGCACCTGGGAAGCAAGAACCTAGGGGAAGAATACACAAGGGGGGGGAGGTAGTAACAACAGCAAAAAAGGAAAGGGACCTGGGGGTAATCATATCAGATGACCTTAAGGTTAGCAAGCAATGTGAGAAAGCAGTAGGGAGGGCTGGGGGTATACTAGGACGCATAGGGAGAGGCATTAGCAGCAGAAAACAGGAAGTTGTTATCCCTCAGTACAGACAATTGGTGAGACCCCATCTGGAGTACTACATCCAGTTCTGGAGACCCCATCTCTGCAAGGACGTAGACAGGATAGAGGCAGTCCAGAGGAGGGCAACTAAAATGGTGCAGGGTCTGCAAGAGAAGCCGTATGAGGAGAGACTAAAGGAGTTTAATATGCATACCCTTGAGGAAAGAAGGGAGAGGGGGGACATGATAGAAACTTTTAAGTACCTCAGTGGAATCAACAAAGTCCAAGAGGGTAGCAACTTTCAGAAAAAGAGACGTGGAAGAACAAGAGGACACAATTTAAAGATGGGGGGGCGGCTCAGGGGCAATGTGAGGAAGTATTATTTCACAGAGAGGGTAGTGGATGCATGGAACAGCCTTCCTGAGGAGGTTGTGGGGTCTAAAACTGTGGGAAAATTCAAGCATGCATGGGACAGACATAAGGCAATTCTTGTGGGGGGTAGGAAGAAATAGTCTGTTGGTTAACTAGGATCTGTGGCCTATCTTGTAGGTAGGGAAATGGGCAGACTAGATGGGCCAAGCGGTCCTTATCTGCCATCAAAGTCTATGTTTCTATGTTTCTATGTTAATGAAGGCCTTTGGTATGGTCAGACATTCCCTTCTCTGCAGTAAACTCAAGGACCCAGGAATCTCTGACTCCACTCTCCCCTGGTTCAAAAACTACCCATCAAATAGACAACAGTGTGTTTGCTTCAGCCCATCCTTGTCTGGACCCTGCCCCCATCAACACTGGTGTCCCTCAAGACTCTATAGTAGGTCCTCTCTTTTTCTCTCTCCATGACAACATGGTTCACCTCTGCTTCAACAACTGTACACCCCTCATGTATGCTGCTGATCTAGTCTTTTACACTAATGCCAATAATACTTCGGACCTTAAAGGGACACTGTCAACCCCCTTAAATCTCAAAGTGTCCCTAGTTTAAAAAACACATTTTATGATTGCCAGAATTCTGTAACGATTGTTGATGTAGCTGGTAGTTTGATTCTGACTCTTATTTTCTTTAAAAAAGTAAAAAACAGACTGCCCAACATACTGGTGTTATCACACCAAAACAGGTTTGTTTACATTCCTTGATCAACTCCAAATGCATCTTTCCTGGACTTGGGAACACCCACAAAACAGTCTAGCCCCTCATGATGCATTGGTAGATTAGGAAGCTACTGTCTTATGAGTGACTGCACTGTCTGTGTATGTTTCTAATGCTCACGACATATGCAGTAAGAACAGGACCATGACTGTAAACAAAAACAAGATTGTTTATAAATATACATTGCCATGCATTTCCGTTCTACTAAGCAAGGCTACAGGCAAAACAAACAGCAACATCAATGAATTTTAGAGAGGTTAAACAATCATTAAATGTGGAGTTTCAGCTAGAAATAATATGATGAAAAACAGGTTGACAGTGTCCCTTTAATAGAAATTTGACAATGGAGTATCCAGTCTTGGCTCCAACTGAAGAAATTACTCATGAACACAACTAAATCCCAGGCCATGCTTTTCAGTATCCCATCCAATCTTTTAACCACTTAGGCATTACTCTTGACCCTTCTCTTGACTTCTCCCTCCATCTGACTAACATATCTTAGGACGTCAACATTAGACTTGGATTAGCTTACTGAGCCAGTCAGAATCTCACCCCCGTTGCCTACATGTTAGTAGCCAGGAGTATCTTTTTATCCCAATTATCCTATGACCTTCCCACCTACTCTAACACCTCTAGCCACAACCTTCACAAAAGGGACATTGCATATAATGATGTCTACCAGTTTGCACTATCCAGCAGTCAACTTGTCCATCATTGTACCCTACATTCAAAGCTTGTACGGCTGCTCCCTGCTGGGCTACATGATTTCTCCCTTGGGAGCATCATATATAGTGCACTTAACAATCATGTCCCCTAATCCCTCTCATCTCTTCTGGTGCCTTATAAAACAGCCTACCACCTCAGGTCTGCAGACCAGGATCTGCTTTCCACACTTAGGGTTAAAACTAAATGCAATTCATCATGTTTTGCAGCAATAGCCCTGAAATTGTGGCATAAGATCCCCTCTGACATTAGACAATGCACTAATGCTGGCACCTTTTGGAATCAGCTCCAGACCCATCTACTTCAATCCTACTCTTGTTCCTGTATCTAGGCTTTACCACCATGAACCAACTGAATATTGAAATGTTATAATTTGAGCAAATGCACACTGCTTTGTACTCTGAACATGTCGTACAACTTACAGTGTGAATGTAAGTATTAGACTCTTACCGCTGACTTGAATTATTCTGTAAATGTTTGACTTGCCCTTTGCTTATATGTATGTTTGAAAACTCTGTATCCCTCTGTTGAACTAAATGTATACCACTTACTTGTATGTACTCCTCCCAGGTCGTGCCTGAAAATAAGCAACTGTTTGTCTAGTATTCTTACCCGGTAAACAAAAACTAAATAAATAAATAGTACAAAAACATGCAAGCATTAATGAAGTATCCTAAAACCCAATTTCATACTCTATACATTTTATATTAATTTAGCAGAAAAGTCTCAAACATTAATGGATAAACCCCCTTCATGTAAAGAGGGGTTGGGGAAGATTTAAGGAGTGAAATATGTAAATTAGGGAACTAAATGGGTATCAGGAGAAACAAAGAGGGGAAATGATGTGAAAATCCAGGTGACTGAGGTGGAGCATGTGTAGGGTGTGAGAAAGAGAGGCATAAGAAAATGAGGAGAGGGTTTATTTCAAAGGTACAAAAAAAATTTTAATTCCATAACGAGTTATTCAATTCTCTGGAGATTATTCTTAACACAATTACCATATATCATACATTAAGAAAATTCATCACAGGATATAGTCAGTAACATCAAACAATAACATTGAGATAGTTCCTTAAAAATATGTACAGAGATAAAAGTTATAGGAAATAGAACCTGCCTCAAGGTAGAAAGTTGGCAAGCTCCCTAAACTGGAATAAATTTCAAGTCCAGGTTACATCTGGGGATTCAACCACATGTATTTTAGGACAGAAGGAGAGAACAAGGTAGCTGTAGATACCTTGGGAATGAAACATAAATTATTATTTTGCATATTTATAAAAATGGTTTAAAATCCATGTTATAATTAGGGTTGGCAGTTTCAATTTTTACTTTTTTATAATTTCGATGGAAAATATTGATTTTTATTTTTAAACCTTTTACCCGAGTTTTATTGATTTAAACTTTACCAGTTGCATGAAATTATGGGTTTTTAAGCATTTATTTTGATTTGTATCAATTTAATTTTCATTGTTGCAGTTAATGACAGCAAATGCTGAGGATTTACAAACTAATAAAAGCACAAACTGTTATCTTCACATGTCAAAATGGCAACATAACTTACTTTTTCTATCTGTAAATTTAGATTATTATCGATGGAAATATTTTTTTCATCTATTTGTGTGTATGCAGTGAAATCAACATTTATCTACATTTACCGATTTAAATCTAATACTGCGGAGCCTAGTTATAATTCAATTATTTTGTTTTCATGGTCTTTAGTGTATGGATTCACCATGCTTCTCTTAGTAAGAGTAGATTTAATCTATCCCCACCTCTTTGTCATACTCTTACATATTCCAGTTCCCTTATCTTTAGTGCTCTGACATCTGATCCATGAAATCTTTTAAAATGATTTCCAAAAGGGGGTTATTTTTCACTTGTTACATACCTATCTGACAGTGGTAGAGTCACAAGTGGAGTGCCACAGGGCTCAGTTCTGGGGCCAACCCTGTTTAACTTATACATCTCTGATATGCAAAAAAATTCCAATAACACTTTTTCCAAATTTACTGATGATTCTAAACTGGGTGGTAGGGTGGGCTCAGATGCTAACATTAAACAAATGGTTCATGATTTTAAGAGTATTGGCACATGTGCAACTTTAAACAACATGGATTTCAATATAGACAAATGTACTGTACTTCATTTTGGTAGACATAATCCATTATATTCCTACAAACTTAAGGGAATTACATTAAAAGTCTCTAATAATGAAAAAGACTTTGGGGTAATCATTAACAATAAACTAACCTCCACCGATCAGTGTGATAAAATATCAAAAAACTCTAATGCTCTTTTAAGAAGGATAGCTCGAACATTCATTTCAAAAATTGAAGAATGTATAAACCCTCTCTACAGAATTTATATCAGGCCATATTTGGATTATGGATCACCTTTTCGGAATCCATATTTAAAAAAGGATATAGCCAGGCTGGAACAGATACAGAGAAGAGCCACAAGGATGGTCCCCTACCCAGCACAATTAGATTACCAGTATAGACTCCAGAAATTAAATCTGCACCCATTACATTAAAGATGCATTGGGGCGACCTTTTATTTCTATACAAATTGTTAAAAACTCCATCACTAATGCAGCAATGTGGCATACATTACACTGAAAGGAAATTAGTTCCTAGACTGCATACAAAACAACCTGAAGTCCAACAGGTTAAAACAGACCTTATTTTTCAGTAACGGCTCCTAAATTATGGAATAAATTTCCACAGGGCCTAGTAAATAGTGAAACCTTTGAAAAATGGATTAGACAAATGGCTTAACCACTTCTAAAACAAATGTTCCACAAATATGTGGGGGGCATTCTCGATGGGCCATGGCCTACTTATGCCCCATAAATGCTGAGTAAATCGAGTAAACCTTAAATGTTCCTGAATGAGTTCTTTCAGGCATCTTATCATTCTTCCAACACAAATCATACTGCAAGGGCACCACAGAGCATAAATCAAAAAGTTGGTGTCACATTTGATAAATTGTCCTCAAATGTATTGTATGTCAGTGGGTGTACAAATTATTTTGATTTAATGGCATTATTGTAGATATTACATATACCACAACTGAAAAAGCCATTCGGCTTATTTGATAGCCAGTTCAATGGTTCCTTTTCTGTTGTAAGTGGCAACTATGCATTTTTATCTCTTACAAGAAGAAACACATGGCTGTTCTCCTATTATCTTTTTAAAGTTTTCATCCCCTTTAGTAGGGGACAAAACAGTAAAGGCGCCTTTGTGCATGGTTGCCACTCATAACACCAAGTACATGATTTACGCCTCATGATGCCCTTGCAATATGATTTACAAAGGAAGAACGATACTATGCCAGAAAGAAAGCATTCCAGAACGTGTAAGGTATTTGGTAGTTGTCTTATGAATAATCTGCAGGAAATCAAATAGCCCATTATGGAATTAAAATGTTTATTGTACCTTTGAAATAACCCCCTACTCATTTTTTCCTATGCCCCTCTTTCTCATACCCTTCCCATGCTCCTCTGGGTTACCTGAATTTCACATTATTCCCCATCTTTTTTTTCCTTTTAATATCTCACTAATTCTCCTCCTTCTGTCCCCTTGACTTTTCTCCCTCCCCAACCCTCCCTTACCCAATCCCTTTCTATATGAGGAGGGTTTATCAATTAATGTTTAAGATTTTACAACTAAGTATTTATAAAATGTATACAGTATGAAATTGGGTTTTGGGATACTTTATGAATGTCTGCATGTTTTTGTACTATCATGCACTTTTTGCAGTGGCTTGTAGCCTTAAATAAGCAGTATGGCACTAAATAGCTATGTATGATGTCACTAAATCCATTACCCTATAAATTCCCTAACCTTTGAAGTTAAGCCATGCCCCCTGAAGAAGATCCAGATGAGCGAAGCACTGGGGTGATGTGTGCTTGAGGTTCTATGAGGCAGTTTGCTGACACACTTGTTATAGTCACTTTTTCTTTAATGTGGATTAATGGGCTAACAACCAATATCTAAACAAACTTGTTACTCACAGCTCCAGGCAAGATGCATTGACTAATACAGTCACACAGTCTTACATTGTACTTTCTCTGCTGCAGCTCAGAAGTGGATCTGATTGATATCTTGAGCTGAATGGCACATTACTGACAACTGCTTTTCCTGTAATCCTGCTATAAGGAAGATTTTTTGGGTGTCTTTGGTGTACCTATCATAAATAAAGACACTGGACACAAATGATGACAATCAGCTTCCTTATAATGCAGTTTGCACACAAATAAGAGTAACAAATTATATGGCAAAGGTTCCTAGACTGATTCCTACCTAGCAGTAAGCTACAAAGATTAATTACCTGGCCGAAGTCACCTCTCTGGAAGACGAGGTGCAGGTGGAGGTCTTCTATATGCTGGATTCCCTATCTCCAATTCCTGGCTCTCTGGAAGTCATTCTTACACCCAGCTTCATGATTAGTTACATGATACACCCAAGGACCCTTTTAAAACTCAGACATCTTAGCAACATTTTCAAGGCTGCTTATCTGCGTCACGTTTCACATGTCATCCTTGAAGTTCCAGCCCTTCCCTCTTGTCAGTACATAACCAAGCAACCCTGCATGCCTCTTCCAGAGACAGTAGTGGTCTGGAATGTGGTAAACAGCTAAGTTCTCATAACATTGGTGCCTATGCATGAATGGGTGGGAAATACACTTTGGAGGTGTGTACCCAGCCCATGTAGCTCCAGACACAAAGACAGGTGTGCACAGGCCAGTATTCACTAATGGCTACTACCTGTTCATGGCTCCCCCATTGCACAGGTATGCACAGGGCAGATGGGGCAGAGTTGGGTGGCCAATCGGAAGCCCGGCCTGGGCTCTGGAGTGGATCTCCCACATGGATGGGGATCCATGACACTGAATGACAACAAAGTTGTTGACCAACATTACAGAGATGGATTTATGCTGACCACAATTGCAGTTGGCAAAGGTTCATACAAAAAAACTTTGTTCCTTTTGGGGGGCTTCTGCCCCCAAATCCCCCATGCAGGGGGCTCTGCCCCCGCACCCCCTGTAATTCATATATTCAACTCTGAGTCAGAGTTGATTCTGGGAGGAGGTGTGAGACCCTGAGAAAGCAGTGCTGAGGTCCTGTGGTGACAGTACAGTGACCTGTCGCTGAGTTGCTGTTCTGTCATTCGCGGTAAAGGTGTCACTGTTTGGTCGGATTATGTGTGGACGGCATAGGACCTGGATTGTGCATCATATGCAGGCACCAGTGGAATGCCAGATGGTACCTGTCACAGTAAAGCCCCCTTGCCTGAAGCCTGCCCTAGTGGCACACCCCACCACCAGGTGCACAGCTGTTCCCCCAGCTCAGCGGAGCACCCTCCCCTGTCCCTGATGCCTGCCCATTGCCCCTGAACACATCAGAGCCCTGTCCCTAGCATTGTTCCCCCCTGACACACATTCATTGGTGCTCCAGCACCAGGACTGCAGTATCCCCTGCACACGTTCATGCCCCATCCCCACAGTGCTGCCACCCCCCTCCAGCCAGTACAGCATCACCCAGTGTTGTGACGCTCCTGTTGGCCACACATCCATCCACTTGCCCCAGGTGCCAGAACTGTATGGCTGCTTCCAGCCACCATCCAACAATCACAGACATGTGCATATCGGTATACCAATATAGGATACAAGGGCTATTATCCCACTGATCCTGTCACCCCCCATGACCCTGATCTTGGCTTCCCCTGCTGCTGAGTGTTGGTCTGTGGTCCCCTGCAGCATCAACAACACCATCCCTGTCCCCAGTACCTGGCAGTCAGTGTTGCGGCCATGGGACAGCTTGTGGCACAGCACACCTCTCCGGCCACCATCCATCCAAGTGATGCAGGGAGTGTGCAGCTATATATAGGCAACATGTTACCAGCATCACTTGGACAGCTGGTGGCCAAGAAAATGGGGGGGGCTATGCAGCTGGCCATCCAGAGTTACGGCACCCATGGACTAATACAGGGGTGGGGAGGCTGGTGCAGTTGGTGCTGTGGGGGGCCACTGCACACCAATGATGCTGGCAGTGTACCAGGTGTGGAGGCCAGGGATAGTGGATGGGGGAGCAGGTGTGGGTGAGGGGGGTTACCTGTGCTACACCAGAGTTGTCATCTGTTGTGGGGGTGGCGTACCTGCCTATTATAGGGATGTGGTGAACTTGTGTTGGGTTGCAGTGTTTGCACACTACATCAGGGATGGGGCTGCCATGTGGGGGAGGCTGTTTTGCCTGCACTGGGGACAGGGCATACATGTGCTGGGGAAGGGGGATGCATCCCTGCATTGCTGACTGGGGTGCAGAAACCCTGCTGTGGGGGTTGGGTTCTCCACACTGCAGGAACTAGGGGCGCTCCATGTGTTGGGGGGGTGTTCCAGACATGTTGTTGGGATCAGGATAGACTCTGTGGGTGCACAGGCCTGGCTGCATAATGCTGTTATGGCAGGGTTCCCCCTGGCATAGACTGCACACCCCATGCCCCCCCTTCATGTTGCACAACATGCCTTTGTGAATGGCACATAGTGCAGACACACCCGCTGCCTGCCCTGATGTGTTGCAGTCCGCATGGCTGGGGGATTGGGTGCATATGGGATGCATGACCCTTTTTGTGCATCCTACATGGGGGGGCACAATGGGTGTGGAGTGGCTATGAGCCACAGATACGTGTCATGTAGGCACTCTGCACATTTGTGCATAGGGCCCAATATGCTTTTGCAAATCTGGTATGTTTCTGTGTGTGTGTGTGTGTGTGTGTGTGTGTGTGTCCTGCCTCAGCAAGACTACCTGGGGTCCAGAGAGCTAGGCTTGCAGTTGTTACAATCACTAATACGCCCTATGTATTTCTTATACTCAGTAATACTTAGCAATTTGCATAAAATAATAGCAGATGCAATCTGATGATGATGATAATAATAATAATATTATACTAATACTAGATGCAATAAGCTGTATGCCTACAATCCTAATCATGTATATACTGTAAGTAATAAGCTTTCTCTTTACACTGTACTGTTCATATTACTATAACATCTTTTGAAAAATTAAAAAAGAAGGTTGATGGCAAACCATTTTGTTTTGTGATTCTATACTAGCAATAAGACTAACTACCTGGCCGCTCACAACAGGAGTGGAAACTATGTTGCTGAACTGCCACTGGCATCTGTGGGACTTTTAACCTGATTTTCCATTCTTCATGCTCATGTACCTCCTGAAATAACTCACCATTTGTGGGTATCTTGCTCCCACATTCCTCTAGTTGCAGCTTGAGCAGGATCATTCAGTGTAGATGATCTCTTGCAGGACCTGCTCCACATGTACTTGGTCCGTGTCTACTGCTGGCACTCCTCTCTTCCAGGATGTACTCAGTATCAGTTGTTCTAGTCCATTCAAATAATTCAACAGCTTTTCCACAACTTGGGCAGCACTCTTAATGATCTCAAACATTCCTTCCAGGGTGGAGAGGTTCATTAATGCAGTGGTATTTGGCCTGCTCACTTTCAATGCCTTGCTTGTGTCCAAGACATGGACCTAAATGCTCTCTCCTAATTGTTGACTTTTTCCACCTCAGATCCTTGCAGATCCTATGCAATGTAGATTGCTTATTCCATCCATGTATCAAAGCCATCCTCTCCCACCAGGGTGGATCTAATCCCTGAGAACTTCCTCAATCGTTTATACCTACTGGGCTCCAGTGGAAACTTGTTAATGTTCTCCAATAGGGATCCCATCATCTTCTGAAATAAGTCTGCTGAGGACAATGGTCTCTGGTGGTCAGAAAAGCCTGTAGATCTTGTACTGTTTAGCCCTCACTGGCTAACCAGGTGCTCCCTTTGCTTTACCACTCAATGGGCTATGGTTGAGTTGGTGTGGGTCCTGAGATGCTCTCTTTGCCATTTATTTTATGTATTTAAAATAGATTTACCAGGAAAGACATACTGAGCCATAAAGCTTGTTTCCAGATGTGTCCTGGGGGGGAGGGGATAAGTACATAATAACAAGTAAAAAGCGCAGTAATGTAATAATATAATAAGGCACAGCAATGTACAGTAATACACAGTATCATATAGGAATAATAATAACAATTCAAACTGAGTACATCAGGAGTGTAAGGTATTAGGCTTTCGCAGGTTGTACATCAGGAAACAGTACAGGGTATGAAGTGGTCCTTAAATCAGGAAGTGGCAACTGGGAGGAGCAACAGGAACGGTACATGAAAGAGGAAAGAGAGGAGGGAGGGTAGAGAGATAGGAGAGGGGGAAGGGAAGAAAGGAGAGGAAGACAGGTGTAGGGATAGAAGAGAAGAGAAGACAAGAGGGGAGATGGATTAGGTTTGGGAGTAGCAACTATAGCATTGGGGAGGGGGAGCAAGTGATGGGAATAGGACAAAGGGAGGGGGAAGTGGAGAAGGTAGTGGGGAGGAGGAGGAGGAAGTGGAAGCTGGAATAGTGGGAATGGGGTTAAGGTAGAGTGGAGGGGAGTGAGGAGGGGGAGGTGCTAGAGAGGGGTAGAGTTGGAGGGAGAGAGATGGTAGAGATAGGATGGGGAGAGTAAGGGAGGGGTTGAGATGGGAGAAGATGAGTGTAGAGATTAGAAAACATGAATAGGGAGAAATGGGATGTGCAGAGAGCTGCAGGAGACTGGAACAGGTAGATGGTAGGGAAAAGAACATACGAACATATGAAATTTTCCAGCAGATAAAGGCCTAGAAGTCTATCAAGTCTGCTCGAATGTGCAGCTAGCACTGCTTATTCTGCAGCTGCCCCTCCCTTCCACCCTTCTCCTTCATTAACCCTCCCCTTGTCCTGTCCCATCCCCTTTTGAAGCAGTCCACTGTTCTACTGGATACCACTTCTGCAGGTAACGCAGTCCACCCAGCCACCACCCTCTCTGTAAAAAAGTGTTTCCTCATCTCCCTCCTGAACCTTCCTTCCTCCAGTTTCATATCATGGACCCTGGTGTCCCTCCCCTCCCTTACTTTGAACAGCCCCTCTGTACCTGTCTTGTTTATTCCTTTCATGTATTTAAAGGTTTGAATCCTGTCCCCCGTCCCTCCTCTCTTCCAGTGAGCACATGTTCAACTCCCTCAACCTCCTCTCATATGATAAGTCCCCCAGCCCCTTGATCATCTTTGTCGCCCTGCGCTGCACCCCCTCCAGTAACTTAATGTCCCTCTTAAGATACGGGCACCAGTACTGCATGCAGTACTCCAGGTGCGGTCTAACTAATGACCTATACAGTGGCTGAATCACCTCCTCCCTCCTCGAGGATATACCCCTTGCAATACAACCCAGCATTTTGTTGGCCTTTGCAGCTGCCTTCCTACATTGTGCTGAGTTGTTCATTGACCCTGTAACGAGCACCCCCAGATCCTTCTCCTCCTCTATCTGGGCTAGCTGCACTCCCCCAGCTGGTAACTCCTCCTTGGGTTCTTCATCCCAAAATGCAGCACCTTGAACTTTTTGGCATTAAACCCCAGTTGCCAGGTGTCTGACCAGGTTTCAAGCTTTGCCAGATCATCCTGCAACCCCTGCCATCCCTCTAGGTCATCCACCACCTCTCCTAGCTTGGTATCATCAGCAAACAGACTGATCTTGCTCTTGATGTCCCATGATATGTCTGCAATGAATATCCCAAACAACACTGGTCCCAACACCGAGCCCTGTGGAACACCACTCGTCACTACCCTTGGGTGTGAGAGCTCCCCACCCACCACCACCCTCTGTTGCCTTCAGCTGAAGCCAGTTTCCTACCCATCTCACCAGCTTTGCACCCGCCCCTGTGCCTACTAACTTCCTTCCCAGCCTTCCATGTGGCACTGAGTCGAATGCCTTACTGAGTCCAGATACAGGACATCCACTGCATGGCCCCTGTCCAGTTGCCTAGTTACCCAGTCATAGAACTCCACCAGGTTGGTTTGGCAGGATCTGCCACATATGAAGCCATGCTGTCTGCTGTCCTGTAGTCCTTTGGCCTCTGGGAGGCCACCAGCCTCTCCTTCAGGATAGTCTCCATTAGCTTGCCCACGATGGATGTGAGGCTCACTGGTCTGTAGTTTCCCGGTTCATCCTTGGGCCACTCTTGTGGAGGGGCACCACATGAGACATCCTCCAGTCCTGAGGTACACACCCTGAATGTAGTGAGGCATTAAATAGGTTCGCCAACGGTCCTGCAAGGACCTCTGCCAGCTCCTTCAGTACTCGGGTGGATGCCATCTGGGCCTGGCACCTTGTCCACCCTCAGTGCCTTCAAACCCTCCCGAACTCTGCCCTCCATGATTTCCCCATCTGTCACCCCTTCTCCCCCATGTTTCTGCCATTTCTCCCCTTGGGTGTCACCTCCTCTTCTCTTTAGTAAATACTGAGCAGAAGTACTCATTTAGTGCTTCTGCCTTATCGCATCCCTGCTTCCACCAACCCCTCCTTCCTTATCCTTACTATGTGGTCCTTACAGCTCCTTTTCTCCCTGATGTACCTAAAGAAGTCCTTCTCCCCCTTCTTAATGTCTTGTGCCAGCCTGAGTTCTGTAGATGCTTTGGCTCCCCTTACTGCCCTTGTCACCTCCTTCGATTCTGTCAAGTACTCCTCCCTGTCCTCCCCCTCCCTGTTTTCTTGTACTTCCTAAAGGCAGCTCTTTTTCTCCTTAACTTTTCCATGACCTCCTTGCTCAACCAGCTCAGTTTCTTAGCCCTAGCCTTCTTGCTCTGGGCCTTGCAGCAGGTTTTGGTTGCCTCCACTATCCCCAGCTTTATGAGCTCCCACCTCTGGTTAGTGTTCATACTAGATTGAATTCTGGCCAGGCACCCTTTTACCACTTCCCCCATCCTCCCAAAGTCGGCCCTCCTGAAGTCTAGCACTCTTGTGCCCGATTCCACTCCTTCCTTGCCCATATCCAATGTGAGCCATACTGAGTGGCGGTCACTCCTGACAGCGGTTTCTCCACTGTAAGTTCTCACAAAGTCCCATTTTAGACACAAGGTCAAGGGTATTTCCTAACCTGGTTGGTTCACTGACCATTTGCAGCAGGAAGCTGTCCTGGAAGGCATCCAGCAGTACCTGCTCCCTTCTGTTCCTGGTTGTTGGGGTACTCCAGTCCACTCCTGGCATGTTGAAGTCCCCCACAATCACCACACTACCCTTCTTGCAGGTCCTCCTGATCTGTTCTGCTAGTTCCCTGTCTAACTCCTCCATCTGAGATGGTGGCCTGTACACCACTCCCATTCTAAGAATCCTATTCTTGGAACCCTGGATTTGCATCCAAAGTGACTCTATACTACCCTCCTCCCCTTCCTCCCGTACACACTTCAGTCCTTCCTTCACATATAGTGCCACACCCTCCTTTCCCAATCACCCTGTCCCTACAAAATAACCTGTACCCTGGTACAGACAGGTCCCAGTCATTGTATTGGGTGGCCCATGTTTCTGTGATGGCTGCAATGTCCACCTCTCCCTCTGCCATGAGCACCTGTAACTCTGCAGTTTTCCTCCCAAGGCTCCTAGCATTAGGGTAACCACCTTCCACCCTCCCCCATCCTGCCCTCCTTTACTAGCATCACCAATAGTACTTGCCATTTGTCCTTTGTCACTGTTATGGGAGTAGCTCATATGGTTCCCAGCCTGTGGTCTCTGCATATCTCTTGCCCAATTGCCACCCCCAATCCTAGTTTAAATTCCCAACTTCTTCTATGTACTCTCCATCCTCTGTTTCAACACTTTCTTTCCCTCCTCACTCAAATGTAGTCTGTCCTTGGCACAGACTACTGTCCTCCCAGGTCCCTCCCCACCCCCCAACAGCCCATACCCTTTAGCACAATACCAGGTTCTTAGCCATCTGTTAAATTCCTCTATTCTCAGCTTTCTTGTTGTGCTTGCCTTGGGCACTGGAAGTATCTCTGAAAACGTTACTGATCTTCCTGCCCCCTCACATAAATGTGCTAGTTCCTCAGACCTCCTCTGGACTATATCTACTGCCTTGTCAGCCAGATCGTTTGTCCCAAGATGTATAATTAAATGAGGCTTGTCCCTACCCCTTCTATCATATTTCAGAACAGATTGTCCCACCCTTTCTGCTGTCATTCCTGGCATGGCCTCCACCCAAATGCGACTCTGCCTCTCCCACTTGCTACCCCACCTGACTCCTTTTAGTATTGAGTCCCCCAGCACTAAGATTCCACCACTCTTACTCCCTTCTTGCTTCCATTCATCTCCCTCTCCCATTTCCAGCTCCTCTTCTTCCTCCTGCACATTATTTCCCCCTTTTGCCCCTGTTGCCCCTGTTGCAATTCTCCCAGCAGAACTTCCCCCCACTCCAGTTTGGTCCAGGCATTTATCAGTTACTCCTCTAATTTAATCATTTCCCTCCTCCACCTTCTTGCTCTCTAGCAGTGCAAAACTATTTTCTGAAGACCCTTCACAAATGTCCGCTCCCTCTCTCTGCATAGTAACCTGTTCTCTCCTTTCCACTCCATGACTTTTGCCACTTCTTCACCTCCCCTCACAAGTCCCTATCTCCTCCTTCCATTTGTCTTTTGTCTCCTGACCTGGTTTCCCCAGCAATCATTGTTCCTGGCCTGGGCCCCTTTGTCTCTGCTTCCCTTCTTCTGACCCTCTCCTCACCACTGTTGGCTTAAATCACCCTCCCTCATCTCCCCTTCTTCCTCCCTCCAGTATTGGGCTAAACCCACCCCCAATCTGCCTTGCATGTCTTAGTTCCTCCTGCAGACCCTCGATCTCCTTTCTAAGTTTCTCTATGTGGTTGCACACTAAACATCCTCCCATACTCCAGGCAATTTTTAGAAAGATTGGTGCACCGCAGTTGTTGCAGCCTGCCACCCTACCCATTGCTGTCATTACCCACCAGCGACCCCCCACCCTTCCAGATGCAGGATACCAAACACTCCCCCAAGTCTCCCCTCTCCCCCCTCTATCAGTGCAAAACATTCAATGTAGGAGACAGGACATAGGGCTTTGAGCATTTGCAGGAGGGAGTGCTTTGGACGTGGAGTAATGAGGAAAGAGAGTGTATGGAGGAGGCAGAGCGAATAGTTAGGGGAAAAGAGTTCCAGGCATTAGGAAAGCAGAAAGAGAAGGCATTCTGTCTAGCAAGGGATTTATGAGAGTGTAGCAGTAGGGAGCGATAAAGTGATTTACAGAGACAGAGTAAATGGAGGGAGGCACAGGGGAGAGAAACGAGCTGAGATACTATAAGGGGGAAGTGAAGCAATCCAGAATTTAGAAATGAAGGAGGCACCATGGGTTAGGCAGTGATCTTTCAAGGGGGGAGCGAGGAAGCATAGTAAAGAAAACAGTGGTGAGTATGTGGAGGGCAGGCCAAGGCAAAATGGCAGGAGGAGTGGAGGAGGGGGTCCAGTCTGGCCAAAGTGGTTTTAGGTGCAGCACTGTAGACAATATCACCATAATCAAAGATGGAAAAGATTGTCTTAGAGATATCTCAGTGAGCAGTTATAAGGATACAGCTTTTGTTCCTATAAAGGGCAATGAGCATGGGGTGGAGTTTTTTGTGAATGGAGTCTTCATGCTGAGAGAAGCCAAGATGCCGGTCAAGCCAGACACAGGTAGTTGAACTGAGGGTACGCTTCTAATAATTGTGTACCCCATCTAGGTATGAAAGCAGGGTGGGAAAGGAGCCTAAAAAGCCTCTGTCTATTATCAAAGAACATGGAGACCATTTTCTTAGCATTTAGGCATAATTGATCGGACCTGAACCATTTCTGGACAGTGTCAAAATCAAGTTGAAGCCTGGATGTTAAGTCTGATGGAGAAGACCCCAATGCAAACAGGACCATGTCATCTGCATACATGTGAATGGAAGCAGAGGAGCAGGCTGAGGGGAGGTCATTGAGTAATATGGAGAAGAGCAACGGGCCAAGAACAGAGCCTTGGGGTATGCCGGTATGGATGGGGAAGGAGGGGGGACAGAGAATCACCAATTCTCAGACTGAGTTGCCATGAAGGTGCCAACCTGCTCCTTCACAAACTGGGGTAATGGTGGGCAATTTACCAGCATCAATGTCCATGTCACTTTCCACTAAGAGACTCACACTCTTCCTCAGTCCAGACACCTTTAACTTACCTGGGCCCTCCTAGCGTTTCAGTACTTCCACCATTTCTTTCAGTCTTTTCAGGGATACCTATGGCTAACATGGCATTCTACTGGCCCACTAACCCCCCTTGGCACCAATTTTCAACTTGGGGGGCACTAATATTTTTTGAAAAGTTATAGTTCATTGGACAATCAGTATAATGCACAGGAGAACTCAGTAGTGCCGCTAATGTAATTGATCTTTGCTTTTTTATAGGATTCATAGGATTATACAGAGCATAGTAGACTAATGTCCATTGAGCCCGCCATTAATCTAGTTGTTGTACCCAGTCAGATGCACAAATCTACAATAAGCATCTAATTTTAGTTTGAACTTCTCCATAGTTCTACTATCTATGATAACTTAAGGTAGCAAATTCCAAATTGGAACCACTGTCTGACTAAACCAGTACTTTCTCTTATTGGTTCTACATGTTTCTCCAGACAACTGCAGCAAATGTGATCTGGTGTTATACACATACCTGTTCATCCCAACCCTAGATTGTCCCACAAATCTGCATTCATCATTGCCTTAAACAGTAAGCACATGTCCCCACTTAGTCTATGATTTTCCAAAGTGAACATGTCTAAATTATCCAATCTGTCCTCATAATTGAGATTCCTTAAATCATACGGTATATCATCTCAGGACTTCTCCAAGCCCACCGGGGCTTTGGACCTGCTCCTCCCCGGACCCGTGGACCCTCCATCGCACCCAAGGAAGCCTCAGGGATCACCGCTTACCTGGCGGTCCCCACAGAAGAAAAGCCGCGCTCCTCCAGGAGTTACTGTTGACAGGGGCTGCCCGCTGCACGCTCACCCAGGAAGGGAACCAGGAGCCCGGCCGCTCACTGGTACCTTGTATTGCTAAAGGCACAAAAGCCGTGAAGTGCGTTATCACCACTTTCTCCCCGCGCTCTCTCCAGTAAGGGTTGGTGGCACTAGCTCAGTTCCACCTTCACTGAAGCGGCTGTTTTCAACTTGCAAACTGGACTTTGGACTGCCTGGGCATTGCTCTGGGACTGTGAGCGCCGTCACCACAGGCGGGCAATCCGCTCTCCCGCTAGCGGTGAGCCATTTACGGCTGGTGTTACAGCTCCTCCGGTGTACATTTTTGGCCTTCTGCCTGGTGTGCTTTACTGAGAATTTTTTGACTACCTGTTTCTTTCAAGTGTAAAGTCCTAACCTAGCTGCACTGAATTAGTAACTTGGCCTATTTCTCCCTGTGTTGCAAGCTACTCTCCTCCTGCCTTTTCTACTTTTAAAATCTGTACTATTGTTAGAACTGCTTTTAATGCAAAAACCCTAACTTTTTAAGCTGCCTAGAAAGTGTAATCTCTCTCCTTTGCTGAAACTCTGCTGCAAACTACCTTTTCCCGCCTTTTGTCTATTTTAAATCTCAACTGGTGTTAGCACTGCTGGTAACCCTAAACCTTAACAATTAAGCAGCCTGTAACTGAAATTGCTCTCTTCTTACTAATCTCCACCTGTTTCTCACCTCCCACCCTCTTCTATTGTCCTACCTTACCTTGCCTGCCTACTTAACTGCCTCTCCCTGCTACTCTCCTCAGGACTTCTCCAAGCCCACCGGGGCTTTGGACCTGCTCCTCCCCAGACCCATGGACCCTCCACCACACCCAAGGAAGCCTCAGGGATCACCGCTTACCTGGCGGTCCCCGCAGAAGAAAAGCCGCGCTCCTCCAGGAGTTACTGTTGACAGGGGCCACCTGCCGCATGCTCGCCCAGGAAGGGAACCAGGAGCCCGGCCGCTCACTGGTACCTTGTACCGCTAAAGGCGCAAAAGCCGTAAGGTATGTTATCACCACTTTCTCCCACCGGCTCTCTCCAGTAAGGGTTGGTGGCACTAGCTGGTTCCACCCTTCACTGAAAGTGGCTGTTTTCAACTTGCAAACTGGACTTTGGACTGCCTGAACGTGCTCTGGGACTGTGAACGCCGTCTACTGTGGTGAGCAATCCGCTCTCCCCGCTAGCGGCGAGCCATTTTTGTCTGGTGTTACAGCTTCTCCGGTACACTCGCCCCACCGACGCCACGCCTGCTCCCCACCGCCCTCCCACCTCACCCACCCTGGTCGACCCTTTAGCTTTATAGGCTTTTGGTGGTCATATGACTAAGTGTCCACTTTTCCATTGGCTTCTTATACTCTCTAACCACTGGGGGCATTAGTCCTACTCACTGTCAGAAAGCCCTTGCCTACAGTTCCCTAGAAGCTGCCTTGCCTGGTCGCGATCCCTTTCAACTATCGAACTCAATCCCACTCCACTTCTCCACCTTGCTTGATCCCCTCTGCATCACTGAATCCCTGCTTCACCATCTAACCTTCTCCCTACTCTCTAACTTGCCTGCTACTCTTTTTTAACAAAACTCCATCTCCATTAAGCTCTGTCATGTTCCTCCTCCATGAGGGTATGCCGCCACCGTGTGGTAGATTAAAGGTACTAACCCCTATTATCTGCCTTCTTTTCCTGCTCTGCCTAAACTATACCTCTCTGTCTCTACCTCAGGTCATACACCACAACCCCCCCTCACTAAATGATTTTAGTTTTTCAAACCTACTCCTTACCAAACAATATGCCAAACCCGCCTTACGTTACCTTTTACTCAAGAATGGATGCACGTATCTCGTCCTCACTACCTACCATCAGAATAGGAAGAAGCCGTTATCTACCAATACCCTATACAGACTTCAGCTTAAATTCCTAGCCTTTCTTCTGCTACTACTAGCAGGTGACTTGGAATCTAATCCTGCCCCCCCCACAACAGCACCCAGATAAACTCTCCTGGCAAATCTAAAAAAGGTCTAGTTATTGCACATATGAATATTAGAAGTCTTCTGGGACATATGGCCGAACTTGAGGCTTGGATCAAAGTAGTTGGACCGGACATTCTGTGCCTGATGGAAACATGGCTTAAACCTCGCATCCAGGATGCGCAGTGTCATTTACCTGGATATACTATCATCCGACAGGACAGGACCGGGTCAAAACGGGGTGGGGGTGTTGCAATTTACCATAAAAACCACCTCACCATTAAGCCGGTTCCTGTCCACAACCCTCAACGGATCTGTGAGTCTATACATGCTATCCTGTCCCTAGGTGCTAAAAATCTGCACATAATCTGTCTCTACAATACGCCCACCGGAGGGGTGAAGAGTTTCCATGAACTGCTCCAGCAAACTTCACAAACTATAAATATGAGCGAAACCATCATACTTGGGGATGTAAACCTAAACTGGCTGGGCCCCTCCCATAGCTCCCTTGCATCCCTAGTCCAAGGTCTCAACTTCCACCAGCTCATCACTGAGAACACCAGGATGATTAACTCCCAATCAGGTACGCTGATAGACTGGAGTCTCACAAACAGACCTGACCATATGACAAAGGCAGGTATCCTGACTGATGCTATAACCGACCACTCGCCCACTATCTGCCATTGGTGCGCCAGTCCAACACCCTCTCCTCAGTCCCACCTGGTCACATTTACCAACTTTGCTCACCTGGATCTAAATGCCTTTCTCCAAGACGTATCCTGCATCGACTGGTCTGAAATCTACCATGCAACAAAAGTGGAAGACGCCCTAAACGTGTTCCTAACCAGGTTCAGCGATGTACAGAATAGGCATGCACCGAAAGTGCAGAGAAGGGTCAGGGGTCATCAAACGAGATGGCTCCACAAAGACCTTCTCCGACAACTCAGAACCAGGGATAAACTGTGGAAACTCTTCAAAAGCACTGGTCTGCCCAGGGACCATGCTATCTACATGCAACATATAAACTCCTGTAAAAAGCAAATAAGGCTAGCAAAAAGCAAATACTGCCAGAACCTACTAGCCAGCACAGCCCATGATCCCTGCAAATTCTGGGGTCACATCAAAACCTTCCTGGGTACACCACAATCCATAACCCCTTCGGAAATGATTCTAGATGGTATCCACTGTAATGACTCCCTTACCATTGCAAGTGCTTTCAATAAGATTTTCTCTGACCTGTCCCATTACACATCTACACTTCCATCTGCACCTGTGGCAACTCAGCCCTCTGCAACTGGTGCACTAGCTGACCCACCAATCAATAATCCTGTGGCTGAAACAACCAAGCCCTTCTACTTCAAAGCTGTGTCTGAATTACAAGTCTTTAATCTACTAAACACCATATCTGACACCACCAGCCTGGGATCCGATTTACTGGAACCACGCCTTCTAAAGGCAGCTGCTCATCTCATCTCCTATCCACTAGCCAAGGTGTTCACTCTATCCCTCTCAAATGGTACCTTTCCTGACATCTGGAAATCCACAAGAATTACCCCCATCTTCAAAAAGGGAAACAAGAGCGATATCTCAAATTATAGACCAATAGCGATTCTCTCGGTCCTCAGCAAAATCCTAGAAAAACTTGTAGCCACTCAGACCATTGAGTTCCTTGAAACCTCAAACTTGTTACGTGCAGCACAACATTGTTTCAGGAAAAACCACAGCACTACAACTGCTCTAGCTAAATTCACCTCAGACACTCTCTCAAACATGGACAAAAGTCAGCTTACTGGTGCTATCTTCATCGACCTCACCAAGGCTTTCGACCTCGTGGATCACCCCTTACTCCTGTCCACCCTCCAAGAATTTGGCTTCTAACCTCCCGTCACAAGCTGGTTCAGAAGCTACTTAACAAATAGAACCCAAGCTGTCAAACTTAACTCCGTAATCTCTGACTGTACCACTCTCAACATTGGAGTACCACAAGGCTCAATACTGGGCCCTCTCCTATTCTCATTTATTTATTAACAACCTGCCAAACTGCATTGTGTCCTGTGCCTCTCTTCTCTATGCAGCTGACCTGGTTATCTATGCTAGCTCTGATAATGTTGACTAACTTAACGCGACATTGACCTCTGCTTTTCACACTGCTCAACACTGGCTAAACTCCCATCGCCTTATCCTGAACTCCAGCAAAACCAAAGCAATGCTACTGGGCACTGCCCACAAGATAAGGTCCTGCTCCTCTCCTTTAAAAATCCTGGACCTAGATGGGACTCCCCTCGAGGAAGTCAGCACTTTCTGTTATCTTGGCATCCTACTAGATCAATCCCTGGACCTAAACCTGCACATTCAAGAAACCTGTAAATCTGTAAACTGCAAACCGGAGGCTGCCTACAGAACCAGCTATATGCTTACACCTGCTGCCAAACTGGCCATTTCCAAGGGGCTCCTCCTGCCCGCTCTTACCTACTGCGCTCCCATCCTGACCATGGCGCATCAATCTACCTTACAAAAATGGGATGTCACCTTCAACAATGTATGCCGTTATGCTTCAAAGGCCCCTCGGCTCAAGCATCACTGTCAATTGTATAGAGACCTTGGCTGGCTCTCTCCCTCCGCCACCAGACTTTACTATCTGGGCTGCCTCTGCGACTCCATCCTTAGACTTGACAGACCGGCATCCCTAACTGAACTGCTTCAGCCCACCTTCTCTGTGCGTGAGCTGAGATCATCAGATAAATCCCTCCTGAAAGTACCCCGCTGCCGTACCTCAAAAGGGTCTGGTACATTCGGGTACACTGCCCCACAAATGTGGAACCTGCTGCTGCTCGATCTTAGACAAACATCGTCACACAACCTCTTTAAGCATAGGCTATGTGACCACCTTGTTTCAATGGACCAATGTGCCTGCTATGACCCCACCTGAGCCTGTCCTACCACCCCCCCTTGCTCCTGCCCATTCCCGCCATGCTAGCCCCCACTATCCCTCCTATCTCTGACTTACCCTATCTAGCTATTAGTTGACTACACTAACTTCTTGATATTTGTTGCCCTATGCACTCTTAATGATAATAACTTCTTGGTTATGAAACCTATTGCACTATTCAATGTATGTGTTATATGTAATTAGACCTCACTGTTATAATGTCAGCACCTTGCCTTTTGCCCTTCACACTGTTTTGCCTGTAAAATGCTGTTCAAACTGTTAATTAAATATTTAGCTGACGATTTCTGTGTACTAGGTACTGGCATAGCTAAGGACTCAGCCTCTCCCCTCCCTACCCCCTTTATTTTCCTCCCCTGGTTTTCCGGCCCAGCTGGCCCAGCTCCACTCCCTTTTCTCCCCTCCTTCCTACATTTTTTCCTCCTGAAACCTGCCATTGTGCCGCTGCGATGCCCCCCCTATGGACCTGTCACCAGGATGTTTCAATCAGCTTCTATTGCTGGTGGACCACCGTAACCCCCCCTTACCCCGACTGAGCACTGATTCCTTGCCCGGGAACAGAACCATGATCCCGGACACTTGCCACACTTTCGGCCGCTGAAGCTGCTCACCTGCCATATTTCACCTCTGAACCCTGCCCTCTGGACTCTCTCCAGCCGGCGAGCGGTTCCATGAACCCGGTCTCCTCTCTCTGCTGCAAAGTCCCTTCTCACCCTGACTGATACCTCAACTCCCTGCCCTGTAACTGAACCTGTGACACTTTTTCTCCCTGGCTGCCGTTGCCTCAAGGTTGCCTATTTTCACTTCCCGCCGGTCTGTGGACCCATGAGTCTGGTTACAAGTCCCTACCTTCAGCCTCCCCTCCACCCTTGCTACTGTCCTCCCCAGGTTTGTCCGGCACAGCCAGCCCGGCTCCGCTTCCGTTTTGTCCCCCTCTTTTTTCCCCTCCTACAACCCTCCTATGTGCTGCTACCATGCCTCTACAGACCTGCTACAGGGGGGCCTCGTCCAGCTTCCATTACTACTTGACCGCCGTATTACCCCCTTACCCCGACTGTGCACCTTTCCCATGCCCGGATACAGAACCGCTAGTCCAGGCACTTCCTGCACTCTTGACTGCTCTTTCTGCCACATCTCACCCCCGACCCCTGCTTCTTGGCCACTCGCATACCGGTCAGTGGTTCCATGAGCCCGGTACCTTACAACAGCCTTCTGCCACAAAAAGCGTTAAACTCCCTTTGCACCCCCAATTGATTCACAGCTCCCATACCCAGTAACACTACCAGTGGCCCAGGCACTTTTCTTACTTTTGGCCGCCGATGCCACTAGGTTGCCTTCTCTCATCCCCCGTCTATATACCTCTCACCGGTTGCGGACCCACGAGTCCGGTTCCTAGTCCCTGCCTCTTACCGCTAATGCCGCCAGAGAGCTGTCCCTACTAGCTCTCATGGATCCCTAGCCCTCCTTCACCATGCCCCCTTTTTCTCCCCTCACCGCACCTGCCTGTACATTAGGTCTGTCCTGATACCAGTACCGTTCTCTCCATGCTACCTGTAAACTGTAAATCAGTTGTCACACTTTGACCTGTAACCCTGCCTCATTGTCTTTGAAACTGTACTTTATATTGTTGCTGTGCCTCTTTGTATTTAAACTGTACTCTGTTTTGTTACTGAGCCTCCCGGGTCGTGCCTGAAAATAGTCACCTGTTGGCTAGAGCACTTACTCGGTTAACAAAACTAAATAAATAAAATAAATCTTTGTTGCTCTTCTCTGTACTTTTTTCAGTGATTTAATCTCAGTCTTACTGCTAGATGCCCAAAACTGTGCGCAGTTATCAAAATGCGGTCTAACTAGGGCTGTATACAATGGGATTATTACTTCTCTCCTCCTGCTGCTAATATGTCTACTAATACAATTTAAAATGTTACTAGTTTTATTTAATAAAATGGCTGCAATGACTTTTAAAGGTTAGTTCATTGTCTACCAACACTCCCAAATCCCTCTCTTCAATCACCACATTTCAGTATGTATCATTTAGTTCATATCTTATCTTTTTATTGTACCTTCCAAGATGCATAACTGCACATTTATTTAAATTAAGTTCTAGCCCATGTTCTGTGACAAATTTCCCTAATTCCTCCAAAGCTGCTTGCATCCTTTGTGCGTCTTCACTAGCGTCTCCTACTGTCCCCATTCTCATGTCATCTGCTAACTTTGCCTCCCATAAGTCATACCCATTGCTCATACTAGATACATAGATATTAAACAGACTTGGTCCCAACATGGACCCCTGAAGTACTCCGCTAGTCACTGTGGTCCAACTCTAGTAAGTGCCTCTAATGCACACTCTTTGTTTCCTATCCAATGTCCAAGCTTCCATCCATTTTGTTATTCTGCCATAAATTCTTACTCAATCAGTTCATCTTTTATTTTACTGTGAGGTACTTTATCGAAAGCTTTCGATAAATCAAAGAAATGACATCTACTGAGTGACCTTTATCCAAGCCATGCTTACCTTACCCCAGAACTCCAAAAGATTTGTCTGGCAAAAGCGAGCCTTAGTGAACCCATGTTGTGCCTTATCTACCCTGCCCTGCCTACTATATTTATGGTATCCATGATATGATCTCTAATAATACCCTCCATGATTTTTCCCAGATGATACATGTAGATGTTGCCTAGATCGTACTGTGTTCTTATTAAAAATTGATGTAAATACCTCAATTTGAATATCTGCTATCCTAGTTAAGTCTGTAACCAAGTCTCCGTTTGCATCCATTAAACTAGTAACCATTTGTGCATCTCCTCTCTTGCCCTTTATATAGCTATAGAATGTTTTCTTATCATCTTTAAAGGAAAAATCTCATAATACTAACCCTTCCACCCCCAAAAGCTATAGCCCCCGATTAAGCTTTTCACACTGTAAAAAAAAATGTTGTGGTTTACTCACTTTATTTTAATTTTGTAAACTCCCCGATCGCCAAACATGATGGATGCTATGCAGTTCCATTTCAAGTAATGGTGCGGTGCTGTACCGTTCATTCCAATACATTTTGTATTGGGACAAGCAGCACGGCACCGCACCATTACCCGAAATGGATCAGCATAGCATCTGCCATGTTTGGTGATTGGGGAGCTCAAACTTAAAATAAAGTAAGTAAAGCGCAAAAAAAAAAAAAAACTGTGTGCAAAAAGCTTAAATTGGGCGCTAGAGCTTTCGGGGGTGGGAGGGTTAGTATTTTGAGAGTTTTCTTTTAACCCTTGTGGTCAGGCCTAGCTTATATCTTTTTCTACCAATATTCACTTCTTTTTTTTGAAATCCTTTAATGCTTTTCTATAATGATCCCAATGTTCTATTTCATTACTGGTCTTCACCTCATTTTAAGTCTTCTTTTTTTTATTCATGAGTTTCTTAATTTTTGTTGTAATCCACTGTGGTATTTTGCCTAATTTATTATACTTGGCCCTAACAGGAATAAACCTTTCCAATATTGCATTTAGCCTGTTTACCAGCAGTTCTCACATATGTTCCACTGACTTGTTTGTAAAGTCATATTTCCAATCCCATTTCTCAAATTCCCTTCTCATACTATTGAAGTCAGCTTTGAAAATAGTTTGTCTTGTCTCTCCTGTTAAAGTTTCTTTAAAACCAGATATTTTGAAATACACTTTGTTATGATTGCTCGATCCTAATTGTGATGTTACCCTATAGTCATGTAACTTCTCACCCATATTACTTATTACTACATCCAATATATGGGACCCCCTAGTTGGTTCCTTAACAAACTGTTCTATATTATCATTTATGATATCTAAAAATTCCTTACCAGCTGCTGATTCTGATGAGTTAATTTCCCAATTTATTGTTGAGTAGTTTAGATCTCCTAATAGCACTATTTGGTCTGCTGGGTTCAATGTTTCCATACATTGGACTAATTTAATATCATGTTCTCCTGTATAAGAAGGTGGTCTGCATATTACACCTAGTCTGATTTTTGTACAATTTTTTTGGTAGCAACTTAACCCATACATGCTCTATGCCATCCTCCTCTAACATAATTTGTTCAGATATTATGCTGTTGGCCAGATATATGGTGACTCCACCACCCTTCCTATTTTTATTGTATAGTGTGTAACCTGGTATTTGTCTGCCCCAGTTATCTTCACTGCCCCACCATGTTTTTGTGATTGCACATACTTGAACTTGTTCAGTAGTCAGTATATATATGAGTTCATCGAATTTATTTACCATACTTCTGGCATTCACCAATAATACTTTCCAACCAGAGTCGTTAGTCGTTTGATCCCTCATAGCAAGTGACTCTCCTCCAATGACTGGGATGAGTCTTGGACCTTTTAACCTTTTCGGGGAAGGGTCTGGATTCTTGTGTTTTTAGCTGGGCAGTTAATTAGTGATGCAGTGCCTCCACCTGAGGAAGTCCCTTGTGATACATGCTGGCACTTTGGATGCTACCCCAGGAAGCAACATATTTGACAGTCTCATGCATTTTCATTTTGCAATGCAGTAACATATAAACCAAGAAATAGACAACAGTAAACTAAATAAAATATAATATAAGATGGATAAGATTTATCTGCAAAGGCAGGAAGAAGAATCTGGGGAAGAAAACTGTAAGGGTTAAGAGTTTAGCAAACATAGTTAGCAAGCCCCACAATAGCCCCTCCACCCCATCAGACCTGCATAGTCTCTACTAACTGGTGTACCAAAGTTACTATCTCAGTACCCCTAGGGAGTTCCCTTAAATGTTTCTGTGCAGTGTCAAAAAGGTCAGTGCAGCATGATGGGTTTGTAGGAATGAGCTGTGGTTGAGCTACACTAATGTTACTGTTTTTTAACCCACGTGTTGACTTTATTCTTTACCCCTTGGTGGGGACTCTTTCCTCCTTTTCTGTGCCATGTCAGAATTTTCTCAATGAAAAAAGTGATGATTTGTATTAGTCACTTTCATATGATCACCTTCCTCTTCCTCTATGTGTTCCAACTGGACCACACTCTCTGCAGGTATTGGCTGTAATTAGAATTAGTCTCTGGCAGTTTGGAAAAATATACTAGGTGGGGAAAGTCACTAGGGTAGACCTACCCAGCTTAAACAACGCAGCCTTACTCCCTGTATAAATGTCACAATGCCGCTGCTTCCTCTAATGGATCTGAAGTGCACACTCTATGGCCTACCTTCCCTCATAGCACACTTGCAGGATGTCTAGTTCCCCATAGGCTAGAGTATGAACAGTACAGAATTGCTGTTTCCACAGGCTTCTGTAGCCTCAGCTAGCTGCTCCTGATAGACTGAAATTTGCAGCCAAAACAATCCATGCAGTATGCTCTGGCTGCATGAGCTCCTTTCCTCTGAAAGGCTGTCTTTCTGACCCTGACTGCAAGCAAAGCAGCAACTGCATTGTAACTGAATGTGCGTGGTTAAAATCTAACAGAACAAAAAAAGCTGGCACCTGTCACCCAGCTTGTTCACAATAAATTTATTTGTGCAAGTTCAGAAAAGTACAAAAATACATACGTATCTATGGTCATTACAAGATACTCTCAGACAAGAAAAGGCCCAACCATTTTTGCCTTGAGAAGTTTCCTCAGGAGTACCCTGATGTGTCTTATATTGCATCATTTATATGTGGTGATTAAAGTGACAACGCATATTTTGTAAACCCTATATACTAGACTCCCAATACCAGGAAAGCACATCAGTAGTAACTAACACAGTTTTTTTAAAACCTGCAATGCAGTTGTATCTTTATCCAAAAGGGCAGGAATTTATGTAAAAGGTACTTTTAAATAAAACTAATTTCAAGCTATACAGCTCATATATTTTTTCAAAAAAATACCTCATCACTATAATTCAGATTTTCCCCAAAACTTTTCTGATACTTCTGGAACCTCCGGATTAACAGGCATCACTTTCTGAATCAAAAATAAACAGAATTAATAAATACATCAAAATAAGTCACAAAGCTGTAGATCAAGGTACAGAACAGGTAACAGACCATCATACCCATTTAGTTATATACAGGGGGCTGGATATTCAGAGCAGTTGTACATGGCGTAACCGAGTTCTGCCGGCGCAACCATGGAAATGCACCACCGAGTGATATTCAAAGATCATGGCTGTTCAGTGCAAGTTGCATTGCACCATGGCACAACTAAAATGTATGCAGCGCAAGTGTAGGGGCATTCCCATGAATAAGCGGCGTAACTGTATGTTCAATCAGAAACCATGTCACAAGTCTGGAGCAAAACCCAAGATGAGCCACCTGGACTTGAGCCTATAAAAACCTGGCTCAAACACACAGGCAGGGATGCACAACACTGTGCAGAGAGGGAGAGAGAAGGAGAGAGAGAGAGAGAGAGAGAGAGAGAGAAAGACTGAGAGAGACACGTAGTGAGGGTGCCGCTGCACAGCCAGAGAGCAATGGACAGCGCCCCATTTCTCATGGAGGTGGTAATGAGGGGTGTGAGGAGGCAGGAGAAACACCAACGTGGCTGATGAAGTGCCCGGTGGTGGTATGCCTGACACAGTGGTACCGTGCCTGTATCACATTTGGGAACTATAGTGATATGGGGATAGTGAGCTGGTACTGCCTGAATAGGATGATTCTGAGGCAGCTCTGTGAGCTGTGCAGTGATGATATGCAGGCACCCACCAGACGCAGTCATGCCATGTCAGTGGAGACTAAGGTGACAGCAATCATGAGCCTGCTCGTCATGGGTGCCTTCCAGAGACCAACAGAGGATACCATTGGCATCACCCAGTTGGCCATGTCCTGCCTCCTCACACAGTTCCTCAACATTCTGCTGTCACGTGCTTTGGAGTACATATGTTTCCTCAGCACACAGGCGGGGTGTACAGCAAACATGCTTGACTTCCACAGGGTGGCATGCATGCCAGACACGATTGGGGCGATTGACTGCACCCACGTGGGCATCTGCATACCACCTGACCCTGAGGGCCTGGTCTACATCAACTGCAAAGGATTCCCATTAGTCAACTGCCAGGTGGTGTGCGATGCCACAGGGCATATCATCAATGTCTGTGACACAAACTCCAGGAGTGCACATGATGCATTTATCTGGCACAGCTCTGCGCTGTGCCAGAGGTTCGAATGTGGGGATATCCCCATGAGCCACCTAGTGGGTGAGTATGGCACGGGCCAGGGGGCTGGTATGGCACAGCCGAGGTGTTGAGGGAGGGAGGGCAGGCAGGGTGGGCATGGTGGAGTGAGCGGTGGGGACAGGGACTGGGAGGTGGCACAGCACAGACAAGGGCTAACCATGTCTATCCCCACACAGTTGACAGCGCATACCAGCTGAGGCCTTGGCTGTTCACCCCCCTACCAGCAACCGTCATCCCTTTCAGAGGAGAAATACAATGAGGCACAGGCCAGCACAGGCAGTATCATCAAATGCATCTTTGGCATGCTTAAAATGCATTTCAGATGCCTAGACAGGTCAGGCAGTGTCCTACAATACAGCCCATCAAATGCCTGTGGCCTCCTCCTGGCCTGCTGCATACTGCACAACATGGCCATTGACCATGGGATAGCTGTCGAGGCAGAAGATGGCGACAGTAATGGGGACGATGATGGGAATGGGCTGGAGGGTGGTGGGCAGCTACCACCCAGAAGATGGGACCACCCCCAGGCAGCACAGGCATTGTGCCACCAGGACACCATCGCATAGGAGCACTATGGAGAATGCAGGTAAGTGCAATGACACACATGCAAGGGCCACAAAAAGCAGCACATCACACACAGCCCTGGATGTGCATGGCAGTAGGCATGCAGGGAATGGGGCACACAGTAGGCATGGGGAGGTACTGGCACATGGATGCACACACACAGAGCTCAGGCATGCGCGCGCGCGTGCACACACACACACACACACACACACACACACACACACACATATACTGCGGACCATGGCATGGATCAGAGGCATGACACTGGTGCATAGGCACAGCCAGCATTGAGCATATTGACCATCATCACATCCATGCCACACTGCCCAGCAGCATGGTCGGTGTACACGGGGGCATGTGGCATGAACCACATGCATGCATGCATGCACATGCATGCTGCACCACCACTGCCCACACATACATGGAAGAGCAGCAACAGCAGTAGATGGTGGTGCAGGGCAGCAGACACATCCGTCCAACCGCGCAGTCCCTTGACCACCATGGTCACGTGGATGGCCATGCCTGGACTGACCAGCAGACGCAGGCTGCACATCAGCCTTGATGGGTGTGTCCTATGCCCCCCCCAGGGGTTGATGTCTGGGACCATGACCGTGTCCATGCAGGGGTGTTGAGGTGGTGAAACAGGCCAGCCCCTGGGGTGCCTGGGATGCCAACATCGGATCCCGGCATCTGCTGTGATGGGGTCACCAGATGCCGGGACTATGGGTTGGATAGTGCACTATGGGGGGGTCCTCTGCACATGGCCAAGCTCAGTGGCTGCCACTGACGCAAGCCTCGCCGCGATGGTACCAGTCATGCGGTCCATTGCTTCCACAATGGCACCAGCCATGTGGTCCATTAATGCAGTTGTGGCCTCCTGCAAATGGCAGAGCCCATCCATGAGCTGCACAGTGCCCCAATCCTGCTGCTCAGCCAGCTGTTGCACCTTCACATGCAGTGCATGCACCTCCATGGCAAGCAGTGCCTGGTTCTCCACAGATGTGTGCAGCAACCAGGTGTGCACTGCCAGCTGCACAGAATCCTGCACCTCCTGGCCATTGCACTGGACTGCTGGTGGTGATGCAGCATGCTGCCCAGCCTCCTTCTCTGGTGGACGCTGCACAGGGGGCTGTACCAGGGGTACAGTGTTGTCAGGTGCACTGGTGGCGGACACTGTGCTGCGCTGCCTGGCAGAAACCTCATCTTGCTGCTGCTGCTCGACCATTTGCTGTCCAGTGTCATGCTGTGCTACCACACCTGCACCACCACACCCACCATGTACAGCAGTGGTGCCACACACCACTGCACCGACAGGGATGGGTGGCAGCTGTGCAGCCACAGGCACGGCGCTGTGCCCTGATGCCACCTGTGATGTATCTAGAATCATCTCGGGCAACATGTCCCTGATGCTGTCCAGGATCAGCGTTATGTCATCATCTGAGCTGGACATAGTACCTAGCTGGGTCTCTGCATACAGCACATTCAGGTTGTCATCGTGCAGGAACCCAGCCAGAAAGTCGTCTGACACCAGGTCAAGGACATCCAGTTGCTCCACGGTGCTCACCGTCAGCCTGTCTGGGCCACGCATGCCAGTGGAGGTGGATGGTCCATCCTCCATGGCCATGGCTGACCCTGCTCCATCCTCACCATGGAGTCATGATGATGTGGCAAGACAGAAACAGTGGGTCAGTGGTGCAGTGACGGCCACACGGTGGCCCCTCTGATGGAGTGCATGTGGCCAATGCCGCATGCCACCCCATAGCCATGTATGCCAGCAGTGACACAGGCAGGTGGCATGCGACACGGCGGTATGCACTGCTGCATGTACATACCCACCCCCAATGGCTATGTCAGTAGAGTGCATACTCCTCATGCAGGGTTGGGCTGCCGCTGGTCTGGAATCCCCCACCGGGCACACCCTCGACTGACGTACGCCTGATGGTGACCACCACCATCTCTTTAGTGGCTGACAGGGTGGGTGTGGTAGATGGGCCACCACCGGTTGCACTGTGGGAGGCCTGTATAGCTGCCACCTTCTCCTTAATCCTCTGCCTGTCTGTGCCGACCTTCTTCTGGAACTCCTGTGCACATCTCTGGTGCCATCTGTGCTGGTTCACATATGCTGTCACCGCATACCACCCTGCCGACTGCTCCTGGGGTGTGCCAGTTGCACCGCTTAGCAATTTCTCCCTCTTGAGGTATGTCTCATATAGGGCATTCATCTCTGCCTTCATGAAGTTGGGCCTTCTCTTCCAGGCAGGACCATGCCCCTCCTCATCCTCATGTCCCGACATGTTGCTACCTGTGGACAATGACAGCATGGTGGGTCATTGTCAGTATGGTCCCTGGCAAACCAGCAGTGCATAGTTGTAGCAGGCCTCTGTTGCCCTGCAGCAGCATCCACTTACCTATAGAGGTTGCAATACCAGTCCGTGGCCTGTGCTGTCTGCTGGTGCTTATAAAGCGCAACGCATGCAAATGAGCCATTGTTCAACGGTAATGATATGCTAATGCACCCTATTGTGCTGCACATTGGCTGATGAGGTGATTTGCATATGTTAGCTGAATATCGTGAAAATGCGCCGTGTGCAATGGGGTTGCTCCAGGGCAACCCTGTGATGCATTCCCGGCACACGCACATTGTGTATTCCCACAGTGCATGCTTCCATCATGTAACTGACAGCCCTTGTGCGATGCCGTGCCATTGTGCATGTGGCACCGGGGGGGGGGGAGCATTGCGCATTCTCGAGCAGACCAACACATGCTCCTACTGCACACATGCATGATGCGGCATGCAGCGCATGTTGGGCACATGTGCGATCGTGGTTGGGGCCATGACCCCTGAGCCCACATAGCCACTAGGCCAGTGTGTTGTGTGCATGTCCAGGAATGAGCAATGCACCCGCATTGTACATCTCCATACTGCGCAGTTGCAACGTTAGGATCCTGATCATGCATCTTACACCTGCTGCACTCACATGTGTGACTGCAATGCCATTTGAGCCAGGGGCAAAATTGAGAAGTGGCCATGGCACAGCGGGGGATCATGTAGGGCCCTCAACTGGACCGATGTGGAGCTGGTCAACCTATTTGCAGTGGTGCAGCCTTTTGAGGGCAGCTGTATGGGGTTGTGCCACTGCAACAGGCCAGAGGTGATGTGTGCGTGCAGGTGGCCTGAGCCCTGGAAAGGTGTATGGTGGTGGCCAATAGTGCAGATCAATGTCACCACCGGTATGGGGACCTGCAGTGCAGGGATCCAGAATGGCTGCACCGGCTGCAGGCACACGTCCAGTGCGGGGTGGTGCCACAGTCAGGTAGGCATGTGAATTGGGCATGCATGCGCTGATGCTCATCAGTGGTGGCTGTAGGGCTGTTGAGGCATGGTCTGCAGCTGGGGTTCATCACAGTCCCATTGGCAGCTGCGCATCATGCATGGCCACTGCACGTGTTGCAGTCACGCAGGCATGGGGGCCATGGGACAGTAGGGGACACGCCATGTAACATGCGGGCTGTGCAGTGGTGGGGGCTCTCCATGCATGCTTGTATACTTATGTTCACCTCTCTTCATGCTTTCCACAGGGCCAGGGGACTGCAGACAGGCCAGGGTGGATGCGGATGGTGCAAGGGGCCTTGGTAGGCCACAGAGGTCAGCACCATCTGGGAGCAGCATGGCAGGTAAGTGCATCCACTATGCCATTTTGTGTCCCAGTTGTATTGCTGTGGGTAGAGGGCTGGGTATGGTGTCCACGGCCATGTGCCTGCATGGCCTTGGGAGGTGCAGCACTCATTTTACGTGCCACTGTTGCACATACATTGGTGGTGTTGTGCCTGCCGGGGGGGGGCATGCACTCAGCCCCCACAATGTCTGCTGCCATGGTGCCTGTGCTCTGTGCCTTGTGCCCGGGCTCATGTGCACATGGGCACAGTGCGCTACCCATCTGTCTTGCTGCACCATTGTAGTGTGCTGTGTGGATGGCTGGTGTGGTCCTCCAGGCCCAGGTCCATTGTGGTCCCCCAGTGGTGTGTGCCCCTGTATTTCAATGCACGCTGTGGGTGGGGCTGGGTTCTTTGGGGTGTTGCGCTGATTGGCTGTCCTGTCTGTTCCCCAGGTGGTTGCAGGAATGTTGCTGGGAGGGCTGCATGCACCTGGGTCCCGAACGAGGGAGGTTCATGGCGCTACAGATACAGCTCCTTGCTCTTCAGAGGAGACACCTGCCAGAGACTGCAGCATTGAGGCATGCCATGCAGTGGCTGCAGCCATCAATCAGAGGCCAAAGATAGAGGGACATACAATGGCCCATGTTGTATATAGCCCCCATTCCTTCCCCACACCTGATTCCCTGCTGTCCTACTTCATTTTGTATAGCCCCTGCACCCTGTTCCCTTTCTCCTCTCCCCCTTCCCCATCCCTACTCCCTGTTATCTTCCTGTTATGTATGCTGTTTTTTATAAAGCTTTGGTGTTGTTGAAGGCCTGTGTCCATGTCTGCTTTGTAGGTGGTGTGAGGAGCCATGCTGCAGATGTGTGGGCATGGAGCATGGTATCCCCACAGGGCAGATTGGTTCACGGGCTGTGTTCCCAGGCAGTGGATATACCAGGCTTGCTGTCGGGCTGCCTGGGGTGGGTGTTCACGTGCAGTTTGGGTGGGTCAGTCTCCCCAGATCCCCATGGCTAGTCAGGCCAACTATGGACTGTGGTCTGTGGCTACAGTGACTGTTCCTGGTGCCACGCTGTGTACTGGCTGGTGGTGTACTGACAAGTAGACCTCAGATGGTGGCTGGGCTACCTTCCCTGCAGAGTGGGGCTAGCTTGGGCACACTGTGTTTGTACTCAGTGGGCTATAGACATGGTGGGGGAAGGTGTCCAGTACTCATCATTGTCTGGTGTGGTTGGGCTGGGGATGGGGGTGGCGCATCCCAGGCCATGGTGGCACTGTTGGCCTGGGGGCATGTGCTGCTGGTGGTGGTTGGCTGGTGTCATCATGTCTGGAGGCTCCTGTCACTGTTGGGTTGGTGGGCAGCTGGTATGTGCTCCTGTTGGTGGTGCTGGGGCTGGGCACCGTTCGGGGCTATGTGTGGGCATGGGCCGGACACGTGGGACTGGTATGGAGGGGTGGCAGGAGGGAGGGTGCCACAGGGTTGTGTGGGATGCTACATCTGCCCTGCCCATCTGCTAGGTGCCTTGAATGGTTCTGCTGTGCCTGGTGGTCAGTTTCTGCTGTCCAGTTTCTGTGGTTCTGTATGTCTGTGTTCCAGCCCATGTTTTGCTGTGCATTGCTGTGTCTCTGATCATTCCCCACTATCCCCCTGTGCCATTGCCCCAGGGGTCTCTGGGCATGCTGGCATTTTCCTTGTCCTGTGCATGGCCATGTGTGCCACTGTGGCCGGTGTCTGCACATGCGCCTTGTGCACCTGTCTGCCTGGACTGCTGTCTGCCCATGGGGGTGCACATGTCCACTATGGGGGGGATCTGCAGTGCTCCTCCACACTTTGCTGGGTGTCCTGTGCCTTGCTGGACCCTGGTCATCTGCTTTTTGAGTTTGCCTAGTCCCTGGCACTGTGGCCCTGCCTGGTGGGTGTCTGTTGCATGTCCCTGCCATTGGCATGGATGGGATGGCAGGTCTTTGGCAGGGGGTGTGTGTTCCATGGTTTGTGGGCTTGGGTTCTCTGGGAACCTTCCCCTTGTGCCCTGTGTGACCTCCGAGTCCATGCCACTATGTTCATGGGTGTGCCCTGCTTGGGGGGGGGGGCCTGTGGCCATTGCCCTATGTTTGCTTGCATATGTGTACCTGCAGCATGTGGCTCTTGCCCTGCTCAATGGGTTTGTGCTCAGGTTTGTGCTCCACATCCATGGTTGTGCCATGGGGCATCTTTGTCATATTCAGCCGACTTGTGCCGGAGCATTTCGGGTGGTGCATCTTCTGAATATGGCTCCCGGCTTGCCATGGTGCATCTGAGTTGCGCTGCACCAGACTTGCACTGGACTTTGGCGCATTTCTGAATATCCGGCCCAGGATGTATAGGAAGTCCTGAAAGGATGAGGAGGAGAGGGATTGCTTGAAGAAAGCTAGGGAGACTAGTAGCGCAGTCAAGCAGGACAAAGCTAGGAAGGAGCTGGAAATCGCAGAGGGGATTAAGGAGGGAGAGAAAGTGTTCTGCAGGTATATCAGTGAAAAGAGGGACATGAAGGTAGGCATAGTGAGGCTAAAAAAGGGGAAAGGGTGGGTGGAAGGCAATAAAGAGAAGACAGAGGCATTGAATGAATACTTCTGCACTGTTCTTACTAAGGAAAAGAATGGACCAGTTCCACAAGGGAGGATGGGGATTTAGGGGTGGGGGGTGGGGACATGACGGAGGACAGAATAATAGAAGACAGTGTTAGGAAGGGGAGCACATCCTTGAAGGTGAGCAAGTCTCTGGGTCCAGATGGCATGTACCCAAGAGTTTTTTTAAATTAAGGTTGTATAATTCTTGGCCAGGCTAGGATTGCTTGTCACGGTGGAGCCAGGAGGGGGAGGACTGCCCACTGGAATCTCACATCCAGTTCTGGATCAGCAGGATCCTGGTGGTGGCACAGCTAGAGGATCAGCAAGCAGGGCATCATATATGCCAGTTTCACCCCATTTGTTCTCTCTCGCTTTCTCCCTTACCCTAGCTGGGGTTCACTCATTGGCACACACAGAGTCCTGCATCTCTCTCCCTTCATGCTGCTCTTGTCCTGCACTGTCATTAGGCCTCCATCTGGTGGCAATATTTTGGCAGAGCAAACATGCCCTCCTTCGCATGGAGAGGAGAGCAGTCCACTGGATGCTCAATCCTCTCTCCCCCAGTCAACCCCTACAGCCCCAGTCCATTCCAAAATGCAGGTCACCGGTGTGGTGACAGGTAAGCTGCTAGGCACCTCAGCCCTCCACATCACCGGGCTGGCGCAACCAAGAGTTTTGCAGGAACTGGCAGTGGCATTGGTGGGTCTGCTGCCTCATCTGTTCAACAGTTTCTTAGATACAGAGGGAGTACCACAGGAATGAAGAATGGCTCATTTGGTACCGCTGTACAAGATTAGGCCTAGGGAGAACTCTGGGAACTACCAGCTGGTCAGTCTGACTTCCATTGTGGGTAAACTGATGGAGATCATTCTGAAGAAAAAACTAGTCAGGTTCCTTGAATGAAATGGACTGCAGGACAAGAGACAACATGGGTTCACAAAAGGGAGATCCTGCAAAACCAACCTGGTTAGCTTCTTCGGCTGGGTTACAAAGGTGGCAGACAAGGGCCAAGCAGCTTACATTCTGTATTTTAGCAAGGCCTTTGACACAGTGTCCCACAAGAGATTCATCAGGAAGTTAAGAGTCCTAGGAGTGGGAGACAAAGTAACAAGGGGGGTTGCATGTTGACTCACTGATACGACACAAAGGGTAGTGGTGGTGGGGAGCTCTCACATATGAGGGACATAACCAGTGTAGTCCTACAGGGGTCAGTGCTCTACCCAGTGTTATTCAGTGTGTTCATTACAGACATTGGAGGTGGCATCAAAAGGAAAATATGCCTCTTTGCAGACGACACCAAGCTTTGTGGGAGGGCAGATGTAGATGAAGGGGTGTAGCATGTATTTATTTACTTATTTAATTTTGGTAACTGGGTAGGCTCACTGAGACTGGATGGTCCCTTTTCTAGGAGCAACCCAGGGTTGATTACAGAGAGACATAAGACAGTGTCGTAAACAATATACATTTAGAATACAACAGTAGACACATTTTGCAGAGGAGTACAGCATTATTAGTCAACATAATACATAGTCAATTCTTGTTCCAACAGAGAGATAACACCTATTATAAATCTAGGAGAGCACACGATGTGCAGGGCTGAGGCAAATTAACAAAAAAGGTGGAGGAGGCATGTATTCCAGTACAGTAAGGGATTAGAACTCTCAGGGCCCTTTATGATTTCCAGGCGACTAGGTTCACTGAGCTTAACAAGTTGGAGCCTGGTGTCCTTATTTAGACCAGTATCAGTTATGACAAGTGCAGTAATTCAATTTCAAAAGATGGGATTTGAGCTCTTTCTTGAAACCCCTTAGGGAGGCTGACAACTGGATGTCACAGGGGAATCAATTCCACAGGGAAGGAGTAGATGAATAGTATGATATCTCTCCACAAGAGGTCCTGACTCTGGGTACCTGGAGTAGATGGAGTTCTGAGGATCTTAAGGTTCTTTTACATTGCTTAGGTTGAAGAGGGTTTTTTAGACTTGGGGGGGCAGCATTGGGGGTGTTAGGGTGTATTAGTAGGGGTATCACAAGTTGTAAGAGGGAGGTAATAATCCCTCTGTACAAGACACTGGTTAGGCCCCATCTGGAGTACTGCGTGCAGTATTGGAGGCCACACCTTCACAAGGACATTAACCAAATTGAGGCAGTCCAGAGAAGGGCAACCAAAATGGTGCAGGGACTGCATCAGAAGACATATGAGGACAGATTAACGGAGCTCAATATGTATACCCTTGAGCAAAGGAGGGAGAGAGGTGATATGATCGAGGCATTCAAACACCTTAAGGGCATAAACAAGGTGAAAGAGTCTAACATGTTTAAATATAAGAAAAATAGCAGGACAAGAGGACACAGCATGAGATTAGAGGGAGGCCAATTAAGGGGGAATGTGAGGAAATTTTTTCACAGAAAGGGTGGTGGATGCATGGAATGGCTTACCACAAGAAGTGGTGGCTATGAATACAGTGCAGGGTTTCAAACAGGCATGGGATAGGCATAAGGGAGCAATACAAATGACTATGAATAGATAGGCCACTGACAGAGCAAAGGCCGATGGCACATTTATAAGGTAGAAAAAGAAATGGGCAGACTGGATGGGCCTTGAGGTCCTTATCTGCCGTCAACTTCTATGTTTCTATGTTTCTATGTAGTTTGTAGGCTAGGAACAGGGAAGGGTAGGCCAGTTTGCCCTCAAGTAATGGCCAGTTTAGATATTTCAGTACTGTACAGTGATGGTTAAGTGGTCTCGCTGAGTTGGCAAACCTCGCTATCCTGTGGTAGAGTGTTCTTGGCATCTGGAGCTAAAGAAGGACTTAGTGAAGCTGGAGAAGTGGTCTGGCATATGGCAGCTGGGATTCAATGCAAAGAAGTGCAAGGCCATGCACACACAGGAAAGTCAGCCATAAGGCACTGTAGTAACTTGCAATAAGTAACGTGTCACAAAATACTGCATGACAAAAGGGCTTAATTGCCATTGAATTACACTGTTCACTGCAGTATAGTGCAGCATTTTGTAATATATTGCAGCATTACTGAATTGCATCCTGGCTTGCACCACTGTAAGAGGAAACAACCTGAGGGCTGAATACAGTCTTGGGGGGGGGGGCAAGGTTACTGTATCAGAGGAGGAAAGGACTTGGGTATAGCTATTATCAGTTACCTAGTGCAGGCTACACAATATAGAAAGGCTGCAACCAAGGTCAACAGAATGCTGGGCTGCTTTGCCAGAGGGTTCACGAGCAGAATGGAAGAGGTTATCATGCTGCTGTACAGATCCTGGTTGCAACCACACCTGGAGTATGGCATGCAATATTGGAGTCCCTACCTGAGGAAGGGATATCAGCTATCTTGTGGTAGTGCAGAGGAGGGTGACAAACATGGTTCAAGGACAGCAGGACAGCACCTATGGGACAGACTGCAAGATCTCAATATATACTTGCTCGAGGAGGGAGAGCTAGCACTTGATTGAAACCTTCAAGGATCTAAAAGGTATAAACAAGGTGGATGTCAGGGACCTTATCCATATTAGTGAAAACAAGACCATGGGGTGGGGGTAAGGGGGACAGTGTTACAAACTGGGGGAGGGGGAGGTTCAAGAAAGAGGTCAGGAGACACTTCTTTACAGAACAGGTGCTGTCAAGATAATAGGAGTTCCCATCTGAGGTAGTCAATCAGAAGACAGTGGAGGGAGTTAAGAAGGGTTGGACAGGATGAAGGGCATAGTCAGAGTTGGCAGGAGGGCCATGGCCCACTGCATTCTCTAGATGAGGTGTTTTTCAATTGAGCAGACTCAATAGACCAAAAGACCTTCTTCTGCTGGTTAATTCTTATGTATGTTTCTTTTTTCCAGTGTAAAATGTATAATCAAATTTGTCATAAATCCTGTCAGTTTTAAATCCCCCAACTGCACCATCCATAAGTTCTCCTTTCTAAGTACGAGGTTCTCAATATCTCCTCCTCTCCTACCAACAACAACTCTCTCAATTCCATGAAATTTATATTTATGTTCAGAAGAGTTACTCTGTCTAATTACATTCTGTGCTAAAGCGCTGGTATTGCAACATGTGACGTCTTCCCAATCTAAAAGCTGCCACATACACAAACTGCAAGGTAGACTATGTTTATAGTATCGCAGTTTATAAAACCTCTGGGGCCAGATATTCAAAACTTAGCCTGGGCACTAACGGGTGTTTGCCTGCACTAACTGGGTTTTGTGCCTGATTTGTGGGTGGGATCTATTTTAAGACAGCTCTACAGCATGGGCAAAAGCCATTAGCACCTGAGTGCTAAGGCACCACTGTGTCCATGCAAATGAGGGGGTCATCCCCTGCATACAGACACAGAAGCAAAGTCAGAGGTTTGCACACATGGGCCTGGATATTCAGACTGCGCTGGGCAGGGGCGCAATCCTGGGTGCAGCACAACTGGGCTGCACTGGGGCATGGACCCGGTGATATTCAATGGTGCTACACCATGGCTCAGCACCATTGAATATGGCACTGAGGGCGCACGCACTGCACATGGCACAGTGGCACTGCGCCAGTGCATGTGGCAGAACGGGAGCAGGGGGATGCACCAGTGCAAGTCCAGTTGCACTGGGTGCATCAACCGCAATATTCAGCACTGGGCATGCAAATGAGTCCATTATGCATGCAAGGTGCAAATGGAGCCATTTGCGTGTCATTATGGCCCCATTTGCATGCGGTGTGCCAATCCCCGGCGACTTGTGCCTGGAGCCCTGCCAGGTTGCAGCCGTTGGAGATCGACGCCCTGCTGACCCTTGGCTGTCTCCGCTCCTGGTCACCTGATCACAGGCATTAGTAAACAGTATCTCTGGTGGTCCAGGGGAATGCCCTCCAGCACCCGATTGTGGATGTCAGTAATATGTAAGCCCTGGTGGTCCAGTGGATTCCCCCCTCCTTACCCCGGTCAAAAGTCTTGCCGCCGCATTCTGCACCAGCTGCAGTCTATGGAGGTTGCCTCTAGATAACCCAAGATACAGGGCATTACAGTAATCCAGCTTAGAAGTTATGAAAGCATGCACCAGTGTAGGCAGGTCCTCAGGAGGGATCAGGGCTTGGATTTTGGGCAATGTTCCTGAGATGATAAAAAACACTTTTGACCACGGCCGACACCTGAGCATTAAGTGTCAGGCCTTCATCCAGGATCACACCCAAAGCTTTCACCTGTCTCAAAGGGACAAGGAGAATTCCCCTCAATACTAGGTTAGGGGACAGCTCCCCATCCCCCCCCATGATGACCCAGCTCCACCACCAGTACTTCAGTCTTGTCTGGGTTGAGTCTAAAGCAGTTTTTAGTCATCCATGTCTGGATTTCCTTAAGGTAGCTGTTAAATACGGAGTCTGACACCTGGACATCAGGGGTGCAGGACAAGTACAATTGGATATCATCTGCATAGCAGTGAAAACCCAACCCGCACCACCTGATAATGCCCCTCAATGGCAGCATGTACACCATGAACAGTAAGGGTGACAAGACCGTACATATGCTGCCTATATGGTGCACAGTACATGCGCTCCCTGTCATGTCATACAGTAGATGGCCAGGGTGGTGAGAGGAGGGCTGTTCCGGTCACCATATTGGATCCCTGTGTGGCACCTAAAAGTGCAGTAATGGGTGGTGGAATGGTATTGTGCTCGGTGTGTGTGGTGTGGTGGGGTGGCACTAGCCACCATGGCAATGGCTGACACTGGGACAGGTACTTGTCAGGTGGGGGTACCACTGGACACCACAGAACATAGAAACACTTATGGGGATAAGTGATTGGAAGGTGGGGGGCGCCACCAGACACCAGGGACATCTTTAATAATGATGGCGGCTGATTGGAGGGTGGGGGGGTGCCACTAGACACCAAGGACAGCTGTGATAATATGGGGGAGCAGGTGACTGGAAAGCGGGGGGAGCCACTGGACACCAGGAAGTCCATGTACATTGTGGGGACAGGTGTTCAGGGTGTGGGGTGGCCACCCGCCACCATGCCTGCTGTAGTGGGCAGCCACAGGAGGGCACAAATCTGCTGCCACTTCCCATGCAAATGAGCCCATAGTAGGCATGCATATGGCCCTTAGCACCTTGCATGCCCATTGGGCTCATTTGCATGTTGCTGACTGAATATCGCACTGAGAGTTCCTACTGTTATCAGGTCTGGGGGGTGCAGTTCCCTGAACTTTCCTATAGGCTACATACAGCCTAGATCCATGTTGTGGCAGTGCTTCTCAACTTAGCACTGCCCTGACATGGCCGTACATTTAGTCAAATAGCACCGGTGCAATATCTGACTGAATATAGCATCCTGAGGTTTGGGTGCAAGGGCAAGTTTAGCGCAAACCTTTGCACTCTACTTCTGCTCATCACTGAATATCTGTCCTCTGGTGTCATAAGTTTTATTGCTATTCATTGTGGTAAAGCTTTTAAGTTTCTGCATAAAACTACATAATTTACACCTACTCCAAGTATGGCTGCCACACAGCAGTGGTGGCAGACAACTGCAAGTTTGTTCCCTTATTGTTGGTTGTAAGCTAGGCAATAGACTGTCAGCAAAGTTTGGTGCCTTTTTATACAATAGTCCAAGTAATTCTTGGGTATAGCTCCTCAGAGCTCCCATTTTGGTTAAGTTTTACTAGGAGCAAAGATGTCACCATTTATTCACCCCATTACCAAGATGGACACTGAACAGAGCAGACTTTTTGCACCAAGGAGTGATTTTATTTGTCACAGGTCTCATTTCAAATGATTTTTCGGTACTGGTGAAGTGAGGAGGGTGGTGGGAGCCAGAGGGGTAGGGGTTGCATGTGGAGTGTTATATTAGTATTCAAAAGAATAGGGTCTGGTCAGGTGGGGGAGGCAGAGGGATTATGTTTAGCTATCAGGTGGGGGAATGGTATATATTACAGACAATAAAGCAGCAACAGACTGCTAATATGTTATAAATTTGCCAGGGCAAAGGGGGGGGTTAGAAGGGAGGAGGGTGCTAGCAGAGGGATGGGGGATTATGATATAAAAGTATCTGAGAGGTGGGAGGGGGTGGAATCATAGCACAGTAGCTGGCGGAGAGAGTTTATGCAAACTTGGAGGGCTGTTTAAACAAAAAAGACGGACCAGCGAAGCTATTGTGCCTGACGGGAAATTTGCAAAGCTTTATGAATTGCAAATTTCCAGAATTCACGCCAACTTTGCTGGTGAGTTAAAACTTTGCAACAGTGCTGATGGTAAGCCCCAATTTGAGGATGGCTACAGTTGAACAGCAATGGTGCTCCTCCTTTTACTACTGATTTCCTCTAGCCAGTCTCACTGGCCTATGGGTAGGGGCAGGTCATGAGCCCAGGCTGGTTTCCGTTGCTTGGGGTATAACGATGGTATCACTCACTGGATGCAATCCCCTAGCAAGCATTTTGGGTTTGGTTACCACTCTCACTGTCTCCTTAGTTCAATAGCCTACGCATCCAGTATAGTGTTATGCTTGTGCAACTATGTTACTTAGGTTTTGACCATTCGCACTCTCCATTCCAGAGGAATTATCACCCTGTAGGGGTACCAAAGGCAAGTAACCCTCGAATAGGGTTCCACTCTTAGAGGTGCTGCGGAATGATTCCCTTGGCTAAAGGTACCTTAGGAAGGATCCCCAAAAAGAAATGTAGTAGTACAAAGCATATTAGCAATTAGTAGCTGTGAGACATAGTAGTAGATAAAGCATCAGGCAGCTTGATAATGTAATGAGATGCACAGGTTAGCAATGGCATGAGTGTGATGGGTTGCGCTAGAGAATGAGGGGACCTACCTAAAGGAACTAGGGAACACTAACTACGCTAACTAACAATTATGACCTGATGCACTAAGGAGAGAAAAAAAAACCTTTGAGGAGGAAACCTCTGGGGATCCAAGGCCTAGGTAGCCTTCCCTCCAGGCTTAGGATATTTTATTTAGTGATGGCTCTGCTGCTGCAATTTGGAAACCCAGTTAAAGGAAGGTGGAAAATATTCCAATTTGGAGGAAAGCTCTCACTCAGTCCCTCTAATGGGAATGTCGTGGAAGGTTGCGAGAGTGCTCTGCAACATTGGTGGCAACCAAGGCGGGAGAAGGAGAGCAATGACTGCTGAGGCACTCTCCTGGCCTACTTATCCTAAAAACAAACCAAGTAAACCAGAGGCAGTCATAGAGGGAATGCAGTGAAGGTCCCTTGCTAGTATAATTACTAGAGCCAAAGGAAGTAACTTTTTCCACCCTTCATAGCTAGTCTTAAATTCTACACCAGGAGATGCCGTCGAGTCTTGGACAGCTAAAGCCAGGCCTGGAGTGAGGACATTCCCAGCTATGGGCCAGGTGAGATGGACCCCGCCCCAAGTCAGACACGCTCAAGATGTGGACTTAGAAATGCAGAGTGAGACCGTCAGCTGCAGGGAAGCCCTGCGCCAGAATAGTATGACTGGCATGTCCCAGAAACTGATGAGGAGCTGAATGAGCGTGGAGTGCTGAGACCTTGCAGAGGTCAGATGGCAGTAATTGAGCATTGAGCAATGATTGTGTAAGCAAGAGTGGACCAGCACATAAGTCAGTAAGGCAGTGTAGCAATAGTCAGACCTGCATGTAGATCAGTAAGCAATAACAATAGTCAGACCTGCACGTAGGTCTCAAAAACACAGTAGCAATAGTGGGACCTGCACATAGGTCGGAGGAGCAGAACTATGAATAGGGGGCAAGCCAGCCAGGCATTCAAAAAGCCAATGAAGGTGACAAATGCTCTGAGGATTTTTGGCGGTGGAGGCAGGATTTAGAACATAAGTAATTAGCCACACGGGGCCATGACTCCCCAAACACTTCCAAGTCCCTGCCGTAGGAAAAACAAGAAAGTGATGGAAGGGGCAGAGACCCACATGCAGATGTCGAAACTAGTTTACAGCATCAGCAGTAGCTTAGCTGAGAGCAGAGTATAATAGCTGTATACAATCATAGAGAGCAACTTCTGTATTAAGTAACTTTGAGTTGTAGTATTCGATAAATATAGAATGGAGGGAAGCACAATGCTCTGAAAGCAGCTATCACCAGGCAGTGCAATGAAACTGCAGTAATGAAGTAGGTAGGATGAGTTGAGAAAGCATGATTGAGCTGCCTAGCTAGGGGTTCAGAGTGAGCCTGAATCAGGTGAAAACAATTAAGTGTGCAGCATGGAGATCAGCTACTGTTGGAGTTAAAACACACAGATAATGATTGCAATTGCACTGTGAGTAATTGAGAGCAAGGAACATGAGCTCTGGATTAGCAATAGACTAGGAGCTTATAAACAAAGCCCCTAAAAGGCAAAACCAAAGACACGCAAACACAGAGAAACAGGGAGCAAACAACAGAAAGAAGCACACAGCCTTTGGCAAAATACAAACCAGATACAGGAGAACAAACACAGAAGACCACATAAGCAGAAGTTGAAGCAGTAAGGTTGGGGGGGGGTAGGCCCCAGCCTTCTGCAGAGGACAGACCGACAGAGCCTCCGGCTGCAAAGAAAAAGTGCTTCAGAAAGAGGCTGAGAGGAACTGCTTATGTAGCTCAGGAAGTGGGAGTGGCTGGCTGCTTGTCCATTGACCCACAGGCCTAGCCTTCCAATTATGTGACTACTAGGGTGTCACCTATAAGAGTCTGGGCCATTCCTTACTCTTCTTCCATGTCTTTCACAGGGAAACATCTGTTTCATTGATTCAGTGGATTAATCTGACATTCTGTAGATGATCATCCCTGCAAGGGATGCTCAGCCTGCAGCTCACCAGAAATACTCCTTTCTTAGTCCAACCAATTTGTTTTTTGAAATTGCAATTTTGTTAAGTATCTGAACTTGTGCACATAAACATAACATTGAACCACACAAAGTAATACTAGACAGAGTAAATTAACATAAAAAAAGAAAATCTAAGCCTTTAGGTAGGACATGGATTGATTACAGGTCTACAATAAACTATAAAACCAATGGACAAACAAGTACCCTCCCCCGGAGCATTTCTGTGGAGATGACTGGACAGATTTAAATTGCTACTGGATACCTGGCTATACTGAAGAATGTATACCTATGTGTATATAGGCACCTGATCAGATGAGTCGCCTCTAAAAATATCTTTTAGAGATAGGTGGAACCTTCCAATGTATTGGGTCAATTTAGGTCGCTAAGCCCCAGATGTCATGGTCTGTTGTGACACAGGTCAAGCATCCTTTGTCAGGACTTCTAGGATTGGTACCCCTTCTTTGTCACTCAGGTATTCATAAAAGGGCAACCACCTAGCTGTAAAAGTCTCTTTCTGTAGACAGAGGCAAGCTGTCAGTCTTTCCATTTCCTTAATGTATGAATAGCAAGCCAACCATAAAGACTCATCTGGTAACTGGTTTGTTAGCCATTTTTAGCAATTGTTTTAGCTGCAGCTGCAATTAGTATGTTAAACAGCTATTTCTGCCTCTTACTACGGGTCCCAGGTGGGAATTTTTCTAGTACCATGGTATCACACTCATCTGGTATTTCAGCTTGCAATATCTCAACCATGGTTCGCCTGACTGCTGTCCAGAAATGTTTAAGTTTTGGACAGCTCCCAAAAATATGTTAATAGGTCCCCCACCTGGTTACAACCTCTCCAACACACATTAGTGAGATAATTGCCTTAGTGCATTGTGATTACTGGCATTTAAAAAAAATTGTGTTATTATTTGTCATCTAAATTCTCGCCAAGATAGTGAAGCTGTAGTTAAACAAATAATCTTCCAGTTTTATCCATCCCAAACTGGCCTCCTCCATAACTGCCCATGCGAGTCTTCATGTTTGTCGCAGGTGGGGGACTATGTACTGGAGTTGAGCTGCTTGGTGACAAGTTTTGAAGTGGGGTATCTCCAGGCCGCTCCTGCCCTTACCCAGCATCAAAGTCTGCCATCTCACATGAGGCCTTTTACCTGCCCACACAAATTTAGAGATTAATTTGTGTATCGATCTCCAAAATAGTCTGGGGAAATGTATAGGTAGGACACCAAATAAAAAGAGTAATTGTGGTAGGAGATTCATTAGCACAGTTTCCAAGCAGCCAACTAGTGATAGTGGCAATGCAGCCTACCTCTCGCAATTGTGTCACATTTCCTCCAACAATTTGTGATAGTGTGGAAGAGTGAGCTGAGTTTTGAGGTGATCTGCACACCTAAGTGTTGAAAGCCTTTAATCGATCATTTAAGTTTAGTGCAGCTTTTAATTTTAGGAGTGGCGGTACCTTTAACCATCATGATTTCCGACTTTGATTCATTAATCTTGAAACTGGAGACTTCCCCATATTCATTTAGATGGTTCATTGCCTTGGTGAGTGTAGTACTCATATTATTTAAATATAGGAGAGTATTGTCTGCATAAAGGGATATATGGTTCTCCGCTGTGCCAATTGTAATGCCTTCTAGGTCTGGGCTTGTTCGAAAAGTTGCAGCCAGTGGTTCCATACTAAGTACAAATAAAAGAGGTGACAGGGCAATGCTACTGCGTACCTCTCTGACTGGGGAAGGAGTTGGATATAGTGCCATTAAGGTGAACTTGAACTGTAGGGTTTGAATAGAGTGCTTTGATCTAGGATTGAAATGTAATCCCAAAGTTAAATTTAGCAAGAGTGGCATCTAGAAATGCCCAATTAAGGTTGTCAAATGCCTTTTTTGCATTGAGCTCTACCACAACCCCCCAGCTCACCAGAGGGCTGTTGCGAATGCCTGCCACAGCAGTTAGCAGCCTACGGATATTGTCATGGAGGTGTCTACCTGGGATAAAGCTGTATTGGTCTGGATGTACAAACATTCATATCAACTGCTGCAAACGGTTTGCGATGACCTTAGCAAAGATCTTTGCATCCTGGTTCAATAGCGAGATGGGTCTGAACCCATCACATACAGAAGTACATTTGCCTGGTTGGGTATCGCCAAGATTAAGGCCCCCTCCCCCTAGCTGTCTGGAGTTTCATCCGGGTTGTGGCCTACATTACAGATCTGGACAAGAACTGGAGCTGACTCAGCCCAGAATTTTTGATAAAATTCCACAAAAAAGCTATCTGGGCCCAGTGACTTACTGTATTTTAAAGGGGACAGGAAATTTGTGCTAATTGGCAGCAGTATGCAATATTCCTATTAACAGAAATTAAATTTGCATGTTCAGATGATGCATAGTTAACTATATCTGAATAAGCATTAATATGAAAAAAATGTGCTTTCAATTGTTTTCTTTTTATTTATTATTTATTTCATTTTTATTGACCAGGTAAGTGCACTAGACAAGGCACTGCCTATTTTCATGTACGACCCAGGAGGTTACAGAACAACAGTATAACAGCAGAACAAGCAGCAAACAGTAGTAAATAATACATTAAATTAAAAATAACTTTTGAGAAATATATACATTTTCAGGAAGAAATAAATATATACATGACATTGCAAGCATGGTCAGAAAAAGAACTTAGAATGATTGCAGTGCAGGAGAGATCTAGGTGTGAATACATGGTTGTTAGAAACTACCGAGTGGAAACCCTGATCCATAGTGTAGCTTGACATGTGTGAAGATTAGACAGTGGAGCAAATGTGATATAAAGAGGGTTGGGGGTCAGGTACAGGTGCAGATGTCAGAGTTGCTTAGCAAGTTGTGAAGTGCTTGTTTGAAACAGTATTGGGACTGTGCAGTTCTGACATGTAGTGGGAGGACATTCCATACTCTTGTAGCAAAGAAGGAAAAGGCTTGTTCACCCATCCTGGTGGACAGTCTGGGGACTGACAGGAGAGATTCTTTGCAGGAGCATGGGGTACCAGTTGTTCCTAGAGGGTTCATCATGGCAGCAAGGGACATTGGCTTAGAGGATCTTATTATGACAGCCAAGAGTAAGTAGGCAGCGAGAAGGAGGGGATAGCCAACCAGATTAGATAGAGGATAATGCTTGGGATTTGGGTGATAACTGTGCTGTAATCACCTTGAGTGGTTGTCAAGACAACATAGTAAACCTCAAGAGTGTAGCTCAAGAGGTTTACTGTTGTCCTGGAAACCACAAGAGGTGATTTCAGCTCGGTTATCACCCAAATTCCCAGGCATTATATTTTATAGTGTATGGGCAAAAAATCTACTGAGCAACAGAAGAAACTCCTTACTTTTAATTGTTTGCCCACAGCACCGCTCTCCCTTTGTGCCAGCTTTCACCACAGCTGCCCAGCTAATTCAAAATGCATGCATGCGCAGATCTACTCCAGTTGTAATCCCATCGCTATGATGTACTCAAGAAGGGCTTACAACCCCTGACGTCATAGTGTTGCTATTACAAAGAAATAACCTTGCTGCTTTTAATCAGTAATCAGGCACTCCCTTACATTTTAGTCTGCTATTAGTGTGTCCATTATAAGTGGGTTCCACTGTACAGTGAACAGTGATGAGTCATTCTGGGAGTGAAGAGGGCAAAGTAGCATATGTTGTTGTATGACACATTCCATTTGTCCAGATTGGAGGTGCTTGACAGATAGCAGGAGGTGAGACCATAAGTGAGGCTAGGGAGTAGGATAACATGGGCTATAACAATTCTGGCAGCAGGAATTAGGGTATACCTAATTTTGTAGGCCAACCCAATTTTGGTGTTGACAGTCTTGCAGATGCTTGTAATGTATTGGTCGAAATCTAGGGCAGGGTCCAATGTAATACCAAGGTATTTGAACGTGTTTGTGGAGAAAACAAGCAATTCATCAAAGCAGTAGATGGTAAGGTCCATGGGGCAGGACCTGAGCTTTGGCAGGGATCCGAATAGCATTGACTGGGTCTTACTGATGTTTAGAATTAGGCTATTTTGTATTAGCCAGAACTGTAGATTTTTGAAATCGGCATTCAGTTGAGAGTTGATCACTGCCATACTGTCGGAACTGGTGTAGAGAACCATTTCGTCAGCATATAGTAGGGAGCTGTAGTGAGATGGAGTTTCTGGAGCATCATTAATATATATGGAGAAAAGTAGTGGCCCAAGGATTGAGCCTTGGGGCACTCCAGTGTTGATTGTGGTTGGTGTGGAGATTTCCTGGTTTACTTTGACAAACTCTTGTCTGTTTCTTAGGTAGCTGGAGAAACATTTTAGAGCAGTGTTGGAAATGCTTAGAGAGGAGAGTTTGGATTCTAGTTTTGAGTGGTTTATGAGATCAAATGCCTTAGTAAAATCAATAAAAACAGAACCTGTGAGTTTTCTGTTATCCATCCCCAGTTTGATGTCATTTGTGAGTTTGGTTAACGCCATGGTAGCGTTGTGAGCTGGTCTGAAACCGTGTTGAGCAGGGGATAGTAGGTTGCTGCCTGCCCTCCCACAGAATAAGCTTTCCAGCCCTAAATGAGCACTCAGCTCCAAGCGCGGCTTCCTTCTACTGCCGCTGCTGCCCGCCATCCCACAGAATAGGCTTTTCAGCCATGAACGGGTGCCCAGCTCCAAGCGCGGCTTCCTTCTGCAGCCACTACTGCCCACCATCTCACAGAATAGGCTTTCCATCCCTGAACTGGCGCCCTGCTCCAAGCATGGCTTCCTTCTACAGCCGCTGCTGCCAGCCCTCCCATGGAATAGGCTTTCCAACCCTGAATGGGTGCCCAGCTCCAAGTATGGCTTCCTTCTATAGCCACTGCTGCCCACCCTCTCACAGAATAGCTCTTGTGCCCTTGATCGGGTGCTTCCTTGCCTGCGGAGTGGCTGATCTCCATCACCACCCACCACACCTTACTGCTGCCTCAGAATTTCCCTCAGCCAGGTATGGACATAATGAAGAGCTGGTATTTTTTCATTTTTCAGTGCTCCCCAGCTGCAGCTCTCCGATTGGCTGCCCTCTCGGCCAGAAGCTCCCTGACTGGTGCGACTTACAAGCCCTGGACTCTGTTGGTTTTCTTGGCTCCTTGCCATCTTATTTTATATTTTACTGTCTAATTTTCTTCAGCCCACCCTCCCCGGCCCCGTCCTCTATTAAATACTCCTAAGCTCCACCCTGTACCACCTACCCACCCCTCTATTGTCCACCACCAAATCTCAGTCAGTCTCATAGCTGTTTAACCCATTCTCTCTCTCTCTCTTACTCCAATCCCCTTAGCTCTCCTCATACTACTAAGCATTAAAGATCACATCTGCAGGGTGTGCACTCTCAGCATAGCTGCACATTTGCTCTAAACCAGGAATCATGATCTCTTTCTGTATCTCTCCCCTGCACCTCTTCCTCATACTTTTCACCCTGCTCTCTCTTCTGTCCCTTTAATTGTTAAATACTTCCACTTCCCACCACACTTCCCTTGCAAACCCTATTACCCTGCTAACCCCCTGTTTCAACCAAGTGGCAGCTCCAATGCCTTTTTATCATACTTGGACCCACTTCTCTACAACACTCATGCCTCTACCTTACTTCTACACTTTACTGTGTATCCTTAAATTTCAGTGCTCCACTTTCAGATATTTAACTCATTCCCCTAAACCATCAAACATACCTTGGTTCAAGAGTGCCAAGCTGCATTTCATCATTATCTCTCTTATTCTTCTCTGCAGGAGACATAAATCCCAATCCAGGTCCAACGCTCAGTAAAGCCCCTACCCCATCCACTCCCCCATCCCCATTCTCCACTCCAATCCCATTTTCACTCCCCCGTGGCCTAAAGATCCTCCACCTTAACATTCGCAGTCTCCTTCCTAAACTTGACCTGCTACTCCACTTGTAGGATTCCACAATCCAGACATCCTCACTGTATCAGAGACCTGGCTAACAAACAAAATCCCTGATGCTTCTATCACAATTCCTGGATATGTCATTACCCGCCAAGAGTGCACTGGCAGGAGTGGGATGTAGCTGTCTATGCCTCCTCCTCTCTCCAAACCACTACTGTTCTATTGACCATGATCCCAATGCCTATGAAGCCCTCATCATTAGACTATCTCTACCCTTTTCTGTACCAGTATTTATCGCAGAAGTTTATTGCTGTCCTGGTCTACACCACTGTGTAGCCACTGATCTAATCACCACTATTGGGCCCCTTACCTGCTCAAATGAGCTCTACCTGTTAGGGGATCTAAACCTGAACTGGTTGTCACCCACCCTAGATAAGACTAATACTGACATAATTGCCCTTAACCTGTCCCACTTAATCATGGAACCTACTCGCCTAAACCACAAATCCCATAACCACACTCACGTAGACTGGGCCCTTACCTCCCATACTCACAGGATAATCCAGTCGGGCCTACTGCCAGACACTCATAGTGATCATCATATGATCTACCTAGTTAGGAAAGTACACATACCTAAGGCACCCCACAAACTACTAACGATCTGCTCTTATAAAACATTAGACCTTGCCCCTCTACATTATGACTTAACTCATGTTGACTGGGCCCCTATATCCTCAGTCAAAACTATCAATCATGCCCTGCCATATTTCAAAGATAATTTCAGCAACAACTGGAACAAACATGCTTCCCTGAAGCAAGTTAGAGTGCATGGTAGTCACCTCTCCTGGGTAACTCCTGAACTCCTGGCCTGTCAACAAGCATGTAATAAAGCATGGAAAACCCACAAATCCTCCAAGCTCCCTCAAGACTACAACATCCACCGGACACTCCAAAATGCCTGTACTAAAGCCATCCACCTGGCCAAAGCGGAATATTTCTGGTCCACCTTTAATACTAACATAAACAACCCATCAAAGTTTTGGAAAGTAGTTCACTCACTTTTCTCTCCCCAAACTAAACCCCCATCCCCACTGCTCAGAATAAACAACCAACTCATTGCCAACCATCCTACAGTAGCAGCGGAATTCAATTCCTACTTTACTCCCTGTGCCTCCACTCTGTTAGCCTACACAACCTCCTCCCTGCCTCATGATTCTTCCCAACACCACCAATTAGTGAAGAGTTTTGCCTTTTCACTCATCCCTCCCAAAGACACCTTAAAGTCGTTACTCTCTATCAACCAGACTAAGGGCAGCTCCCCCGATGGCCTTGACCCTAAGCTGCTGTACCTCTCTGCTCCTGCTATTTCCCTCCCTCTCGCTGATCTCCTCAACCTGTCTTTCCACACTGCAGCTATCCCTGAAGCCTGGAAACATGCTACAGTTCTCTCCCCTACCAAAGGGAGGTGATCTCTCATCTCCTGGGAATTACTGCCTCATCTCGCTTCTACCCACCCTGGCTAAACTTCAGGAACACCTTGTTCTCTCCCAACTCTCCTCCTTTCTTGATGGCTCCTCCTTCTTCACTCCCTTCCAATCTGGTTTTCAGAAGAATCACTCCACAACCACTTCCCTACTTAGACTCACTGGCTCTATCCATTCAGCCATGGATAAAGGTCGCATCACTTCTGCTATCTTTGTCGACCTTGCCAAGGCTTTGGACACAGTCTCCCACTCCTTCCTCCTTGAAACTCTCTCATCAGCTGGCTTGTCTCTGTCTGCCTGCAACTGGTTTGGAGCCTGCCTGGTAGGTAGAACTCAATCTGTTAAAAAAGCTGAGTCTACATCCCCTCCACTACTCATCTCTACTGATGTGCCTCAAGGCTCCGTACTTGGCCCACTCTTATTCTTAATTTTTCTAAGCGACCTACCATCAGTATGCTCCACATCCTCTGTTCATATGTATGCTGACGACACGATCTTGTTCACTTCTGGCCAATCTCCCACTGATGTGACTTCCAGACTACAGCTTGACTTCAATAATGTTCAAGGCTGGCTGAGCTCACATCAACTCTTCCTCAACACCAAGAAGACTGTTTTTCTGACCTTTGACACTAGGCAGAGACTCTCTAGGCTGCCCTCTCTTCCCTCCTTCCACACCCTTGATGGGACAACACTAGAGGACACCACCTCTTTTAAATACCGGGGTGTCTGGCTTGATCTACACCTTAACCTTTCTGTACATATTGACGCCGTCCTGGAAAAACTGCGCCCCAAGCTCCTTACCACTACTGGTTAGGCATGATCTTGATCAGAAAATGATATTCCCTATATTTGACTATTGTGACATAGTCTACAGTGCTGCTCCTAAGTCTTCCCTTACCAGGTTGGATACTCTCTTCAATGCTTTCCATCGCTTTGCTCTTGACTCCCCCTCCCGCACACATCACTGTACCTTGTACCATTCTCTAGCTTTCCCCTCCCTTGAGTGCAGGCATCTCTCTCTCTCACTGCACCAAGTTCACTTCTAAATTCTGGTTTGGGATTCTTGCCTCTCCTCCTCACTCTCTGCTCCATCTCTCTCCTCCAGCCCTCTCAGATCCACTGACCCATACACTCTAGTTATTCCTTATCACTCTACCTCCATAGGCCAGGAAGCTTTCCCCTACCGCTTCCCAAAGCTTTGGAACTCGCTGCCACTTCCTATCAGACTTTCCTCTTCCCCATCTTCTATCTTCTTAGCCATTCACAATTTCTATTCCCCTAATTGCACTTGTTTTTAGCCCCCCTTTAACCCTCCCCACCCTGGCCCATTATCTTTTAGCCCTACTTTGCTTCTATTCTCCTAACTGTGCTTGTTCCTAGCCCCCCTTCACAACCCTCCCCACCCTTGCGCACTATCCCCTATTCCCCTATTCCTCTATTCCTGACTTACCTCCTGTCTCCTAACTGAACCTTTCCTCTGATTACTACCTCACATGCTACCACCTATTATACCCCTCCTCCCACCCCCTACCACAACCTACTGTGCCATTTCAACACTCTTCTACTGTCCACAACCTACTGTGCTATTTTGACAATCTACTGCTGTCCTTCCCCCCACTGCTCTCTCTCACCCCCACTGATGCCCTCCTTTTTCCATTCCTAGTTTACATCTATTTTCTACAGCCTCCCTATTCCTTATCCCTCTCCTCCTCTTCGGTCACCTGCCACAATCCACTCCTCCCCCCTTTCTCTCTCCTCCTTTTCTGCCTGGTCCTGTCCCCCTTGCAGGGTTCTCTGTCATCCTGAAGAGGTATACAATAGATCTGGGATCTCTCTCTTCTACCCCTTTTCCTTTCCCCCCACTTTCTAATCCCGACCACCCTTGCAGGGTTCTCTGCATCCTGAAGGAGTATAGATTTGCTTTCTCTCTTTTTCTCCCTCTCCTTTTCCCTCCACTTTCAAATCCATCGCCCACCCACCTCCCTACTTCCTTCTCCCCTTCCTCCCCTCTTGTTCCTCCATCCCTCTCTTTTCTACCTCCGTACCCCCTTTCTCTCCCTCCTCCCTTTGTGCCTGGTCCTGTTCCCCTTGCAGGGTTCTCAGAATCCTGAAGGGTATAGATCTTGGCTGTCCCTCTCTCTCCCTCTTCCATCTCCCTACCCTCTACCCCTCGCCCATCCACTTCCCCACTTGTCTTATAACTGCCCTCCCTTAGGTATACAATAACACTTTGAATCTTGTGCTCAGCCTACTACCTCTAGCTCTTCAAATGTGTTATCCATCCTCTAACTTTTACCCTACCAGATAACTTGCTCTTGGGTTGTTGCAATGTATGTTATATCCGAATATGGTTTTGTGTACCCTGGGTTATTTCTGCTCTGTAATTGTACTACACTGTTTGTTTTTTAGTAATTGTACTTGTATTGCTCTGTGTTTGCTTGTTCTCCCAACTCTTGTAACCCCCCCCCCCCGGCCACTTCTGAAAATGAGCTGTTTACAGCTCATGTTGTCTTTCCTGGTGAAACATTTTCCAAATAAATAAATAATGTTTATTGAGATAATCTGTGACCTGGAGGGTGACAATTTTCTCAAGAAGTTTGCTAAGAACAGGCAGAACAGCAATTGGGCGATAGCTTGTTGGATTCTTTGGGTCACCTTTATTAAGCACAGGAATTATTTTGGTTGTTTTACAGCTCTCAGGGACAGTACCGGAGGTTAGAGATATGTTAGACAACCATGTAATTGGTGTTATTAGAGATGGGACTGCAATCTTGAGTAACTTGGGTACAATCCCGCGTCGGGACCAGTACACCCACTGGAATTGATAAGAGTACTGAAGATTTAGGACTTCCTTTCAGGAGACTACACAGAGGTAGAAAGGGGGGAAGCAGGATTGTGATTGATTATGCTCTTCGGAAGGCAAGGAATGCTTTTTTGTGCCTGGTAGGTTTGCAAAGTGGCTGCTGAATGCATTGGCTATTGTAGTCCTATTGTTACAATTTACACCATTGATAGTCATGTCTGACAGCATTTGCCTGGAACCATCGCCAGAGCCCCTGAGGCCTTTGATGTGACTCCAGAAGTATCTAGGGTCATTGGCAGAGGCTTGCAACAAATCTCTGTAATAACCTCCTTTAGCGGAGTGAATTTCTTTCTTACAGGCATTTCTCAGAGTCCGGTAGTTAATCCAGTCTGTGTGCTGTAAAGAGGCTTTGTATTTGTTTCATACTGCATCTCTTGTTTCAGAAGGGTCAGTAGATTTCTGTGTAGCCACCTAGTGGTTTACCCTTTATCCTACATTTGGTCATGGGGACATGTTTGTCTTGGAGATGGAGGAGAGTGGTAGAACAGTAATCCAAGACAACATTGATATCTTGGTCCTAAGGAGAGGGGACCAGTCAACGAGCTCAAGATCAGCTATGAAGGCTGAGGGGTTGAGCTTGAGAAGTCTTGAGTAGAAGCTCCTTGGGAGGGAGGGTGGGAGCATAGGCATGACAGGTACAGTTGATAGGAGTATGATCACTGATTGCATCTGAAAGTATGCCTTCATTCATGATCCTGTCCTTCCTGTTCATGAGGATCCAATCAATGAGAGAATAATGCCCTCCTGATGTAGATAGCCTCATTGGGTCACTGATAAGTTTGGAGAGATGAAGTTTACTTAAGAGGAAGTTATATGTATGTTTTCCAAGCCAGTTGAGATTAAAGTCCCCATAATGAGAATTTCATTTTTTAGAGTGGCAGTGGACAGATAATTGAGTATGTCAATGAGGCCTGATATGCCATTCTCAGGAGGATTATAAACACAAATAATGTGTAATTTTTTTTGTGCCACCGCAGGTTAAGAGTGAGTATAATACCTCACAGGAGGAGGGCTTGGCAACATGTATGGCTGTTAGTTGAAATTGGTTTTTAAAGCAGATAATGATTCCTCTTATTTTGTTGGAAGCTTGGTCCACCCAGAGCAAGTTGTATCCAGTGAGGCAGCACACTGAGTAAGGGATGGATGATTTTTACCAGGTTTCAGCAACCCCAAGTATGTCTGTATTGTAGCAGGAGACCCAGGCTTCTAATGCAGGAAGATTAGCCATGATACTCTGGATACCGAGGTGGGAGATTTTAATCCCCTTTGAGTTGAGCCATGGGGAAGAATTAGATGAGGTGTGGGGAGAAGGGGAAGGGGTCCAGGGTTGGTTTCAACATCCCCTGATGGGATAAGAGAGAATGAGTGGTACCAGACAGAATTACTGTGGTATATGGGGATTTTTTTATGATGCTGGTGGGAAAAGAATTTAGAGAGGTATCGCATGATGTAAAAAAAGTGTTTGGGTTTGCTGAAATATGAGGGGGATTGTAAGTAGAGTAGAGGAAACCAGGGTATTAGAGTATTGAAAGTCATAGTAATACATGTTGCTTGTTATCGAGGTGTAGCTGGGGGCTAGGAAGCAGAGGTCAGTCACGGTTAGTAGAACTGTGAGAGTTAGCCCAGTTAAAATTGTAGAGCTTAGGGGCAACATGATGGAGGGCAAATGGAGACAAGGAGGTTGTGACTGGGAGAGGCAGGTATCACCCAACATGATTTGGAAGGGGTTTGTGTAAATTGGCAAAGTATGTGGCACGTTATAAGTAAAGGTAAGTATACCGCTCAAGAGCCATTGCACTCCACAGACAATCAGTGGAAATATGCTGAGCGCAAATGCAGCAGACTGTTAAGGGGTCTAAAGGCAAAATGGCGCCAAATGCCAAACTGCATGGTCCTGTACCCGGCTTCTGTCCTCCGGTGACCCACCCAGTGTCAGCTTTCCTTTTTCGGATGTTTACTACAACTGCAATTTTATGTAACATGGGATAAATAAATCCTATAAGGTAGCTTGCATAGAGAACCAGGCTGCAAGTTCTGGTTATGATATCATCAGTATTACCTCTCTGAAACTGACTTTTTCTGAACAGGCAATGAATTTAGGATTACAAAATTACTTCCAACTTTTAAATAAAGTACTTTAGAGCTCTCATTTTTGACATGAAGCTGATTGAGGAAATGCTGATCCAAATTCTGAATTTATTGATGCCAGAAATGTTGGCCAGACTCCCTCTTTAATTATGTTGTAGCAGTACCTGAACATTTTGCCAAATCAAGTATGTGACTGCGTGAGTTGTCACAGGCAAACCAGTCTGGCCACAGCCGTAAAGATCACATAGCATTATTTGGATGTAGAAAGACCAGAGGCTGCTAAGAAAAGAGAAACACAGAATGAGCCTCTCGTGGTGATCCAAGGGGAAATTCACTGAAGAAAAGGGGAAAAAGGACAATGGGAGGATGGGAATAAGCATATTGGTATGGGTAAGTGGTCAAGTAATGAAATAATGGTTACCCCTTCATGCAAAAAAGCTGTGACCTCAGGATCTAGTGTAATTCCCTCAATCCTATGACCATGGTCCTCAGTCACCCAAATGGGGTTGCATAAGTGAACAACCTGATAGTACCATTATATGTTTTTGCTGTAGTAAAGTACAGCACATCTGTAAGTTTTGTGACAGTGTGGACTGTGACTTTACAAAATGTGTAGCTATTGACCACAATAGTGACCCCTATTTCAAATCAAAGGCTATGACTGCAGTTCAATGGGTGGGAGCAACTAGCCATGCTCCCTGCCTGACCTACTTAAGTCAGTTTCCTGCAGTCTCATTTAGATGCATTCTTTCTTTGCTTCTACTGGAGGCACTGCTGGTGCTCTGTGCTAGCCCCTGGTATTTGTCTCCCGCTTCATTTTGTACTTTTGAGATTTCTGCTTGCTTTGTGCCTCCTCTATCCTATGTCAGTATTTTGCTGCTGTCTCCTGGCTGCAGTTTGTACTTCTCTGTTTGCTGTTTTGTGCTGCCCTCCTGTTTTTTGGATCTGTGATTTTTTCTGCTGTCTTTCATTGGGGTGCTTCTAGTCTTCCTAGCACCTTGCCTTTGCTCATTTGATTTGCTTGTGTTACTCCAAGCTCACATGTTTGCTGTCTTTTTATATCAAATGCAGTCTTCCTGCTTACCTACACTGTTGTTTGTACCATTTGCAGTCTCCTGTTCATTTCAACTCCTTAATTGCTTACACCTGGCTCATAGCCTAGCAATCACTCCCTTTGGGTTTGGAGGTTTCATTACTTATTTCAGCAGTACACTGTTTTCTAGTTTGATTCCCCATGCTACTGCATTTCCTACCAGTACTAATTGTTGTTTTCTGTTGCTCCAGCATGCCTCCTTGCTATACTCAAAGCTACCAGTTGCAATTGTACTCCACCCCATGCTGTATTGACGTATCCATGCTGTCTCCTTGTCTTCAGTGCTAACAGATACACTTCACTTCATGCAGTCTCATATGCTCTGTGCTAACAATTGCATACCCACTCATGATGTCTATTGCTGTTCTCAATTCTACCAGTTGCATTACCAATCCTGCACTCTCTGTCACATCCCTGCCTCTCTCTACCTAGCATGGCTCTGCCCCCTTAAAGTCCATATCTTGAGGGTGGGTCCCTTGCCAGGGGCGGGGTCCTTCTCTTCTATCACTAGGGTGAGAAGGTCCTCTGCTCTGATGTAAGTCTTTGGCTGTGTGGACAGAGTCAGCGGCACCTCTTGATGTATCATTTAAGACTTCAGCTGCTGGAGGGTGGGGCCTCCAAGTCCCAGGGGGTTCTTTTAGCTTCTGACAGTGTTGGCAGCACATTTGAAAGCTATTTTCCCTACAGCTGCGTATGATTCATTTGATCTCCACTCTATACCCTCCTTGTCCTTCCTGCCCCTGAAGGGTGAAGACTGTTCAATCCTCCTATTCTCACCTCTCCAGGGCTCGGCCTTACCCCTCCTGAGTTTGGCTTCTCCCCCATGGCTTCACTTGGAGGCCAGGAGAGTGCCTTTCAGCAGCCGTTGCTGTCCTCCTCAGCTGGGGGGTGGACCCCAACAGGGTTTTCTCTTTTAGCTTCAGAGGCCTCTACTCACAACACCGCATTACAGGGACAGAGTGAGAGCCCTTCCTTTAAAAATCTCCCCTGAATTGGGGCTCTAAATTGCAGTAGTGAACCATCACAAATTCATCCCAAGCTTGGAGGGAAGATGACCAAGGCCTTGGATTCTAAGAGGTTTCCCCCTCATAGGAGGTTTTCCCTCTCCTCCATGCCAAAGGTAATAAAGGTTAGGTAATCCATCCAGTAATATAGCTATCATAATACATTTTGACCCAGGCAGGTTTCTGCTGTTGAGTTGAGGTTGCATGGTGGCCTTATTTCTACTTTGCCGTTCAATCTTTCCTTATGGAAGTTATGTCCCCTCTGCTGTCAGTACTGAAATTGTCAGTCACTGCACAATCCTCCTATGTCTGTTATATGTTATCACTACTCTGTTAATCCATACTGATCTAGTTCCTGCATTTAACACTTCTGCTCAATTTTTTTGGGGGGCTCATTCTTAAGGTACCTTTATCCTAAAGGAATTATCTTCCCATGGCACCTCTGGGGGTGGAACCCTCCTCAAGAGGGTTCATTTGCCTTCATGGTACTCCAACAGGGTGGTAGTTCCCCGTAGGACAGAGAGTGCTAACGGCCAAAGTATTCATCACAGTCAGCAACAGAAGCATTCAAATACTATCAGTCTATCAATGAAGTTGCGCAAGCATACACTCATCACTAAGTTGCATACACACATTGAAATCAAAGGCTATGACTGCAGTTCAATGAGTGGGAGTAACTACCCATGCCCTCTGCCTGAGCTATTTAAGGCAGTTTCCTGCAGTCTCATTCAGATACATCCTTTTTTTGACCACCATCCTCCCCTCTTCCTCCAGTGGCATGCCTCTCTCCCTGGGGGCTGCTTTCCAAGGTACGTTTAGCCTAAAGGAATTATTGTCCTGCAGCACCTCTAGGGGTGTAACCTTCCTCAAGAGAATTTCTTTGCCTTCATGGTACCCTGACAGGGAGGTAGTTCCCCATGGGATAAAGAGTGCAAACAGCCAAAGTATCTATTTGTCATGTCAACAACGTAAGCATTCAAATACTATCAGTCTATCAATGAAGTTGCACAAGCATATACTCACCAGCATTGTAAGTTGTATACACACATTGGACCATCCATATATGGTCCCTGTGCAAGTGAGGGACCAATGAGTTATGGCTCTGGTGAATTTAGGTTGTGGGCAGACATTGGTTAAAGAATCTGTGCTAGAATCTAGTTTGGGCCACTGAGAAGAACCCATAAAAATTGCCTGTGTACATGGGGATATCCACAATTATACCATGTACCTTGGACACCGACCAATCAGATAGGCAGGCTGGCACCTTACCTGCCTTGATTATCTACCAATAATCACTGCAAAAGGTGCCAGACAGCTGCATGTTCAAAAAAAGCAATCCGATGGCAAAAATCATGGAACTCCGTCCGCCATCTTGTTTCCCTGCTAAGCGGAGACTGTAAAACAGCAGCTCCATACATCGGGGAAAGTAAACAAAAACACTGACTGCTCTACAACTGAGTCGCTTATTTAAGCATTATAGCAAGTACTGTTTTTTTTAAATAATAAAAAAAAACAGTATTTGGTATAATCGCAAAAAGCCACTCGGGGGATCTGGGTTATTGGGGGATTTACCATGGCTGGCACGGATTTACCCACTCGGCTGCGCCTCATGGGCAAACCACTCCAGCCATGATAAATCCTCCGATAACCCACACCCCCTCGTGGCTTATTGCTTAAATATCCTACTCAATGTGGTTAAAGGTGGACAATTGGGTAGGCATAATAAAGGTGGAAATTTCAAAAACCCTACCTTAGGCAATAGTCCTAGGCTGAGATTGGGAAGGTTTTCATCCCCCCTACAAAATAATTCATAAAGTTTATGCTCACAGGAGGTGAAATGCCTGGAGGGATTAGACCAAATACGTCCCTTCACTGATGCTGAACTGTTAGGCTCAGAAGGAAAGCCCAGGAAGTACCAGGGATAGAAACAGAGGGAGAAAAACAAGGAAGCCCTTCTGTCCAAGGTTGTAGTGGTTGGGGACTGCAAAGACTTGGGTTCAAGGAAGGTCAGAAGTGACTCTGATAAAGAACTGCCATCCACATCAAGGGGAGGTTACTAGTCACATCTGGAGGTCAGTCTAGACATGTTTCTAGATCTGGTCAATATAATTTCTGAACAAAGAAATCACAAAGTTTTAAAAAATATTTATTAGAACCTAGCTGTGGTAAATGGCAGTGTGACTGATAAACAAAAAGCACAAATATTTCCAAAGTTTGAATTGAAAAATAACATTTTGTACAGAGAGGAACAGGAAAAATAAACAGGGACTGTACACTATCAGTTTTTGGTTCCCTGGTTTGAAGAAAAGGTTATATTAAGACTTACTCATACCATACCTACTGCAGGGTCACTTGGGCTGAGAGAAAACTGAGAAGTCCATACTTTGCCCAGTTTTTCTGACCAGATATATAGAAGAAAGTGACAGATTGTTGTGCTTCCTGCCCAGCATGTCAGTTGGTTGCTCCCAGAAGTATAAAGCAGGCCCCATTGATTTCTATGCTCATAATAGGTATTCCATTTGAAAGAATTGGGGTTGATATGGTGGGACCCATGGTAAAAAGTTCAGCAGGGTATCAGTATATTATGTTGAAAATGGATTATGCCACCCAATACCCACAAGGCTAGTCTAGAAACATAGAAACATAGAAATTATCAGCAGATAAGGACCGCTAGGCTCATCCAGTCTGTCCATAGGCCCTATACATTGTATGTGGCCACTGACACTATGTGATCAATGGCTTTTCATCATTCCCTCCCCTCCCCCTCCAGGCTTCACTTGTACCTGTCCCAAGCATGCTTAAACTCCTCCACTGTGCTTGTCCCCACTATCTCCTGTGGCAGACTATTCCAAGTGTCAACTACCCTTTCTGTGTAGAAAAGCTTCCTCACACTACCTCTTAATCTACCCCCTTCCAATTTCATATCATGCCCCTTGTTCTAGTGCTTTTTCTACAATGGAAAAGGTCCCCCACCAGCACCTTGTTTATGCCCTTGAGGTACTTGAAAGTTTCAATCATGTTTCCTCGCTGTCTCCTCTCCTCCAGTGAGTACATATTAAAGTCCCTTAGTGTCTCCTCATATGATTTGTGGTGTAAGCCCTGTACCATCTTTGTTGCCCTTCTCTGGATAGTCTACACCTTATCTATGTCTTTGCACAGGTGTGGTCTCCAGAACTGCATGCAGTAATCCAGGTGAGGCCTTACTAATGTTTTATACAGTGGCATCACCACCTCCAGCCTCCTGCTAGTGATACCCCTGCCTATGCACCCCAGCATGCCACTGGCCCCCTCTGATACCTTTGTACACTGCTTTGATACCTTAAGGTCATCATAGATGATAAGCTCTAGGTCCCTTCCTCTTTGGTGACAGTCTGCTCCTCCCCCCAACCTGTAGATCTCCTCAGGGTTCCCTCTACCCAGGTACATTATTTTGCACTTCTTTGCATTGAACCTCAGTTGCCACATCTCCGACCATCTTTCAAGCTTCTCCAGGTTCCTCTTCATTTTTGCACCCTTCTGAGTATCCACCCTGTTGCAGATCTTGGTGTCATCTGCAAACAGGCAGACCTTCCTTCCGCCCCTCTGCAGTGTCACTATGAAGACATTGAACTGGACTGGTCCTAGTACTGATCTCTGTGGTACCCCACTGGTCAGCCCCCTCTCCCCAGATTGTATCCCATTTACCACCACCCTCTGTCTCCTTTCTGTTAACTAGTTCCTAACCCAGTTCACCACCTTGTCACCCATGCCCAGACTACCCATCTTGTTAATCAGCTTTCTACGTGGGACGGTGTTGAAGGCTTTGCTGAAATCTAGGTAGACATTTACTGCCCCTCCTTGATTTAGTTCCCTAGTCACTCAATCAAAAAAATACTATTAGATTCATTTGACATGACCTTCCTGCTGTGAATCCATGTTGCCGCAGATCCTGAGTACCACTGGATTCCATATGTGCCACTATCCTTTCTTTCAGCAGTGTCTCCATGATCTTTCCCACCACTAAGGTGAGTCTGACTGTCCTGCTGTTCCCCGCCTCCTCCCTACTGCCACTTTTGTGCAGTGGGACTACATGTGTCCTCCTCCAATCCTCTGGAATGACACCCGTGTTGAGTGACTCTGTGAACAGGGCCAGCAGAGATGCCGTTAGTTCCCTTTGCAGCTCCTTTATTATCCTCGGGTGGATGCCATCTGGCCCCATGGTCTTATCCACTTTCAGCTTTGTGAGTTCTTCCAGAACTCTCTCCACTATGAATGGACTGGTGTTCACCTCTCTCCCCCCATTGTCTCTGCAATACAACTGTGGTCCTTGACCCTCCCCCTCCTTAGTGAATACTGAGCAGAAGTATGTGTTCAGTATTTCTGCCTTGTCCAGATCCCCCCTCCTTACACTCTCCCTTTCCTCCTTTGAGCCTCACAGTCCCCACCCTGGTTTTTCTTCTTTCACTGATGTACCTATAAAGTGCCTTATCCCCTTTGTTTACAGACTGTGCTAAGCCTTCTTCTGTCTCTGCCTTTGCTCTCCTAACAGCCTTCCCTGCTTTCCTTAGACATTCAAGGTACACCTCCCTGTCCTCCTCCCTTTGGTTCCCCTTATATTTCCTGAAACTCAGCCTTTTAGCTCTGACTTTGTCCCCTACCTCTTTGGAGAACCATAGTGGTTTCCTTCTTCTTTTCTCTTTGGCCACTATCCTAATGCATTGATTTGTTATATCCACTATGGCTCCTTTCAGTTTCTCCCATTGTTCTTCCACTCCCTCTATTATCTCTCCCTTCCCTAGGACTGCTTGTATACATCTACCCATTTCAGTGATATTCACCCTCCTGAAATCTAATACTCTTGCCCTTGTGTGGCTTAATTGAGTCCATGTCTCCATGCTGAACCACACCACGTGGTGGTCACTGTACCCCAGCCTCCCTTCCACCTGTATTTCTTCGACTGTGTTCCCATTTTTCCATACCAGGTCCAGAACTGAGTTGTCCCTGGTTGGCTCATGCACCAGCTGCTTGAGTCCAACCCCCTGCATTGATTCAAGGATGGCTATGCTTCTGGCTGAAACAGCCATCTGGGCAGCCCAACTCACATATGGCATGTAGAAACTCCCCAGTATCAGGATTTTGCTTTTAGCTGCCATGTCATGTATGTTCTCCACTAGTTCCCTGTCTACTTTCTCCCTCTGTGCTGGAGGTCTGTAGATCACCCCTGTGCGTATTTCCATTCCATTCTCTGGCTCCAGAGTGACCCACATTATCTCAGCCTCCCCCTGTCTTCCCTGAACTTCAGTAGCCCTTATACAATCTCTGATGTACAATGCCACTCCCCTACCCTTTTTACCCTCCCTGTCCCTCCTGAACAATGTATAGCCTAGTACATTGACTTCCCAGCCATGATTAGCAGAGTACCATGTCTCTGTTGCTGCTATGACAAGGTCTGCATCTGCCAACAAGGCCTCCAGGTCTGGAACCTTATTTCCTAGGCTATGGGCATTCGTTAGCATGACCTTCCATGTTTTACAGTCTGCCCTCCCTCTGCTTGTTCTCCCTCTCCAGCATCTTCCCCACCCCGGTTTCCTTTTCTATGTGTTCTTGCCCCACCTGTATCACTCGTTATACATTCATCACCTGTCTGCTCCTCTGTTCCTGCTTTAGCTGTTCCCGCAGTCAGCTTATGTTCCTGCATGTTCCCACTGGGGGGTCCTAAGCTTCATGACCCTCCTGGCTCTGCCCCCTTGGCCAGTTTAAGAGCTCACAGCTGAAGCATTTAAACTTACCATACAGGACCAAGGTCCACTTCTCTGACAGATGCAGGCCGTCCTCCTCATATAAGCCTGCATCTGTCCAGGTCAGGCCTCAGTCCCTTATGAAGCTAAAATTCTCCCTTTCACACCAATTCATCAACCAGGAGTTGAAGATATGGATGTGGAGTGCCTTAGCTTCCCCTGTGCCCTGGACAGGTAGCACCTCCGAGAATGGGACAGAGCATGCTATCTATTTCAGGTTCCCTCCAGCTTTCTGAAACCATTCTCGACTCTGGCCAACTCCACCCTTCTCCTGGCCAGGTCATTGGTCTCCAGGTGAACAATGACATCCAGCTGCTCCCTTCTAGCTATTGCTGTAACAATCCTATAGATCCACTTCTCATCCCTCCATGCAGCACTTCCTGGGAGGCACTTGACCTCCCTCTCTCCCATGCTAGGTGACCCTAACTCCACTCCCTGGACAATAGAGTCTCCCACTAGGGGAGGCTTCCCCCTCTGCTGGGGTTCCCTGCTTCCCTTTCCTGGAGCTCCATCCTGGAGGACCCTCTCATCCTCCCTGGTCTCAGCCTCTGGTTCCTGAATGGGACTTTCCAATTCCTCCAAAACAGTGTAGGAGTTATCATGTGGGAACAGTTGGGGGATGTGCTTTTGACCCCGCTCCCTCACCCTCCCTGACACCACTGTCATCCAATCACTCCTCTTCCCTGGCATCCTTTGTGGTAAAGATTGTGGACCCGGTCATCTCTGGGTGGGGGTTGATGCCACCTTCAGCTTGGTCAACTCTGCTCAGAGACAGGCAACCTCCTCCCTCAGTCCAAAGAGGTGCCTGCAGATAGGGCAGCATCGCAGCCTCCAGAATGTCTCCTTGAAGACAGCTGCTCCACAAACACTGCACTGCACTACTCCCATTATGTCTGATTCCCTCCTTAATCAACTGCCTGCTTAAGATGGCTATTTGATATCCTCCAAATATTTGTTTTATTTCTGTTATGTTTTGTTATGCTTCCTCTTTTCGCCACTTTTTTTATGGATGCATGATGCTGCAAGGCCATATGGGACCACCCAATAAATGGGGCAAGCCCTGGGGTGGGTGAGTAGTGGGGGTGGGGAGGTGGGACTACACCACAGGCTGCGTCCAAAAAACAATTAGCCAAGGAGTCCTCTGGCAGTGACACCTCACTCCACTCACAAACTTGTCAGCTAGAATCCCTCAGTCCTGCCCAAACTAAATGGAAAAGCACCCAAATGGCAGTTAAGAAAAGACCTTAAATACAATTGCAAACACACAGAAATGACAGCGATACAATAACAGGAATTAGTAATTGTTTTACTAATTTTTTCCTTGCATCCATATTAAGTGAACTCAATACCCTTCTCATAACCCCCAACCTCTGATTAACTTTTTCAATTTTTAATTGAATATGATTTGCATATGTCAATCTATGATCCAACTGTACTCCTAAATATTTATAGGAATGTGTATTATGGATAAGTAATCCATTTTGTAGAGTTAGCTGTAAGTCTGTTCTGTTCCTTTCTATCTGTCCCAATGAAAATACGATGCTTTGCATTTTTTTTGCATTCATAAGCAGACCTGAGTCCTCTATCCATTTTTCCAACAACAATAGGTCTTCCTAAAGTCCTCCTTCCAGATCCTCCATACTGCCAGTAGAGGCCACCAATATGGTGTCATCTGCATACGGTCTTATCTCACAATGTTTTAACGCTTGTGGTAAGTTGTTTACATACACATTAAATAGAAGGGATCCGAGTATTGAACACTGTGAAACTTCCCTTTTCACTTCAATTAGATTTGAAATGATGGTCCCACTGTAGACACATTGCCTTCAATTTGATAGATAGGACTTAAACCACCTAAGTGGTTCTTCTTGAACTCCCAGCTCTTCCAACCTCACCAATAGATCTTGATGCTGTACCAGATCAAATGCCTTACTAAGATCCATGAACACTGCCCCAGTGTTTCTCCCTAAATTAAGGGAAGAAGTCACTAAGTTGTTAAAATCCACTAGGGCGGTGTTCATGGACCTTCCAGCTCTGAATCTGTGTTGGTACTGTCAGAAGCCCATTTTGTTCTAGATGCTGAGCTAACTGATAATGGACTCTTTTTTCTAGGAACTTAGATAATACTGGAAGTAAAGCTATTGGTCTGTAATTCATTGGCACAGATCTATTACCCCCCTTTAAACATTGATATTATCTTCCCTACCTTCCAGATCTCAGGGACTTCTGAACTGTTCAAGTTCCAGTTAAAAAGATAAGTGATAACTGGGGCCAGCAGGTCATCTCCCATTTTCAAGAATTTTGCTTCTAGGCCATCGAGCCCCCCTGATTTTGATCCATCTAGTTTTTGTAGTTCATTCTCTACCTCTTTAATAGTTAAATTCTCGAATACAAAACTGGGTACTTTCTGGCTCTTTTGTTCATTCATCCACTTCCCCCCCATCAGCTGGTATCTTAGCTATTGAAATATTGGCTGCTTTATTTGTGGGTTTTGGAATCTTTAGGTCTGGAAGATCAGAGAAATAATGAGTAAAAATGTTTAGTACTTCAGTTGGGCTCTCTATTAAGGTGGTTCCTTGAATCAATTTCACAGGATTCCTTTTACTAACTGGATCCTTTAGGTCAGATATACAGGACCAGAATTTGAGTATTACAACCTCATCAAAACAAATTCTCGTCAGAGCCACTGTGGCTGCTAAAGCATTAACTTAATAAGGGTGTTTCATGGGCTTAAACGTGAAGATGACTTGTAGTCAGCTCCGAGGGCAAATTTCTTTTTTTTGGCAAAGTTAGATAATTTATCCAGTTGAGCCTGTGTTTCCCATATGTTTAAAATACAAGTGGGGAGTGTGTATTTTATTATGGGGAAGGAGAGTGAGCTCTGCACCAAGGCCTTCAAGTAATGGTAGATGTAATGGTGCAGAGAGGAGAAGTACAGCTGCAGTGGGTACTGTGGGCCAGCCTGGAAGGATAAGAGTCTATAACAAGGTGATGGCCTGTTTCCATCAAGGAGAGAACCATAGTCCTCAGTGGACAGTTTAAATGTTACTTTGATGGACATTTAAAGTAGCTGAGGGGGTGACAGAAGAAATAGGGGCGGCAGAAGGTGGTCCTGCACAGACTGATATAGAGAGTAGGGAGATCCCAATGGGAGAGAGAGTCCACCAGGATGCAAATTATTCAAAGAAACAGGGGATTAGCAAAGGAGGAAGTGGGGAAAGAAGCAGTCAAAGGAGAAAGGTGAGGAAGGAGAACAATTGGAAAAAGGAGAAAGTGACAAGAAGAGAGCTGAGGGATGTCAAAATGGTTCAAGGTCTGCATCAGAAGCCCTATGAGAAGAGAGAGGAGACTGAAAGAGTTTAATATGTACATCCTGGAGTAGAGGAGGGAGAGTTGGGATATGATGGAGCCCTTTAAATATGTCACGGGGTTCATAAGGTACAGGAGGGAGATATATTTCAGAGAAAAAGGTGCCATAGAACAAGGGGCCATGATATGAAGCTGGAAGGAAGTAGATTCAGGAGAGATAGGAGGAAGAACTTCTTCATAGAAAGGGTGGTGGATTCCTGGAACAGCCTTCCATGGGAGGCAGTGGGGGTGAAACCAGTGACAGTTTTCAAAAATGTGTTGGATAGGTACTGTACAAAGGAGGATGGAAGGGGGTGGAAGAGACAGTGCTGTAGAGCAAGTTGAGTCTGCAGCAAAAGTGATTATAATTAAAAAGGGGCAGACTAGGTGGGCCCAACGGTCATTATTTGCCATCAGTTTCTATGTTTCTATGTATGACAGGCTATGTGATTCAAATGGATACAGTGTAAAATTATTAATATGCACAACGTCAATACTGTTAACTGTGTGGCACACAAAATTCATGTTGTACTATGCTACACAGGCACCTTAATCAAATGGGTAATAATATATGCACTCAGCAATGGAGAAAAAAATCAAGGGGAACACATGTGAAGAAATATGCTACTCATAGAGTGGTGACACCATGATAGGTACATACTCAATGAAGTTACTGTATTATGATGGTACCCACCTGTATACTAATATTGGGTTAGCTGCTATATGGGATTTTATTTATTTATGTTTTATTTTTAATAATCGAGACATTGTCTACACAGTAATGACACATAGCCAAGGACGCTCCTCACAATTTGCAATATTGTTTTTTTTACCACTTTATTCATTTTTGGGAAATCACTTGTAACGTGGCTGCAATTCTGTTCAGCCAGTTAACTTTTGGTTTACCTATGCATGTCTTTTACAAGAGAGTACTGTATGTATTAATGGCAATGGCACAATTTTACCCTTAGGACAGGTTGTGGTGTGCATTTGAATAGATGTAAAAATTGTGATGCTGCACTATACATCAAGTAAAGATGGTGTCCCTGATGTTGAGCATTTTTTCCTGATTTTGATGGCAATGTCCCTCATTTTGGTCTGGCAAGGTAAGAAGTAGGCATTCCAGGGTAGCCAGTGGTTGCAGTTGACACCCCTATGATTTTCTTTGCAATCCCCTATGATGCCCCTTGCAACTCCTGGAAACCCCTAAAACATTAGTTGCCTATCATTTACCCAGCCTACAAATATAAAGTCATGAGAGTTCTGATGCCACTAAGAATTAAATAGGTCCTGAATGGGTTAACATAAACCAACTCTCCAGATAGGAATAAATCATTGCCACACATTCACACCTGGGGAGAGAGAGAAATGTTATTTGAAACTCTTTTGGAGTTATTTCCTCTACATATTGTAGCATAGTGCTATGCATTGTGAAGCTTGCTAGTCACCTGTTGAAAATTATGTCAGTAAATTATTTACCCTCCAAAGACTAGCAAATCACATTTCAATAATACAATTAAAAATCTAGCAAGTGAATATACTAAATCCTGTGTTAAAATAGGTCAAATAGACTTTTGAAATGTTCTTTTTACAAACTGGTACATCTGGCTACAAACTGGAGAGCTCTCTTTCTCTCTTTTTTGACACTACTATGCAAAAACACAAAGACATTACACTAATTGAAGTGTTTACCTCTTACAGTGTGGACTGTTGAATCAGGAGAGGAAATCACTTCTGTGCTAGCTTTCCATTTGGGCTGGGGGAAGGAGACTGTTTTTTTTTTGTCTAGGTAAAGTTTCTAATTGCACTGTTGCAGACAGTTTAACTGCTTAAAGACATGGTGTAACTTGCCTTTGTGACTACTCTGAGACACTAGCTGTTAGGTCACTTAAAGCAGGCATGATGAGAGAGAAACAAGCTGAAAAAATAGTGCTGGAACTAGTCTACTGAATGGAGACAGTGGAATGTTTCATTCAACTGGCAGCAGGACAGTGCTGCAACTCCAACATTGTTCGGTTGGAGTGAGGCGAGCTGCTTTTTTCCTCTCCAATAGCAAGACAGCTGCAGAGTGCCACCCCAGTAGCCATAAAAAGGAAATAAATCTAATTTATCATGCTAATTTGTTGAAGCCTTGGAAGGACAATGAGGTTATGCTATTTGATCCAGAGGAACCTGAAGGGGTCCCTAGTCAGGTGATGGATGAGGAAATTAAAGATGGAATCCTCAATTTAGGCCCTAAAATTTTAAAAAAGCAAGCCCTGTCCCATTGGATGAATGGCTCAACCTCACCCAGAAAAAAGAAGCCCAGTAACTGATAGGGAAGTTTTTGGGATGTGCTCTCCCTAAGAATGGGTCGAACTCATGTGATCCAGCAAAAACCCATATGTCCAGATTTGCCAACAGCCATATACTATAGGCTCCTGAATAAAGTCCAAGAGACAGTGCAGAAGGAGATCCATGCTATGCTGGAAGTGGAAATCATTGAGGATCTCAGAGTGACTGGTCTACCCCTATTGTATTAGTCTCCAGACCAGATGGGTCCACTCAGTTTTATATCAACTTTTGGAAAGTCAGTGCAGTCTACAAGTTTGACAAATATTCTTTGCCCATGGTGGATAAACATTTAGACCAACTGGGTAAAGTCCAGTACCTTAGTACACTAGACCTGATTGGCAAATACTGCTAGCTCCAGAATCCTGGGAGAAAACGGACTTTGCAACCCCATTTGATCTAGAACAGTTTACCATACTCGTCTTGAGTTGCATGGTGCTTCAGCCATATTTCAGAGAAGGATAGATCGAATCCTCTGTCCCCATGGGTTTTATGCAGCAGTGTACCTGAACAATGTTGTCATATTTAGCTCAGGGAGGCAAGTCTCATGGCCAGTGTCATGAACTGTGCCCTAGGGTGATAAGAAACTAAAAACCTAGGTTACATGGTTGGGAATGGCCACATATGCCCAGTTGTTGATAAGGTAAAAGACCTTGCTGACAGCCCCATACTGATTACCAAAAATCAAGTTATGTTCTTCCTTGGCTTAGCAGGGTATTATTGCCAGTTCCTTCTGGAGTTCTTGACACTTGCGCCCCATTGACTGACCTGACTAAAAATACAGCCACAAATAATGTTCATTGGTCCTCAAAGTGTCAGAAGGCCTTCCAAATTATCAAATGTTTGTTGTTTAAGGAGCCCTGATTTCAACTGTCTATGCATTTTGTACATGGACGCCTCAGAAATAGGGTTGGGAGTCTGTCTTTTCACAAGAATATGATAATGGGATTCACCCCATTGTCTATTCATCCAAAAAATTATTTCCCAGTAAACAATGGTATGCCACGCTACAGAAAGTGTATTTGGCAGTAAAATGGGCAGTAGTAGCCCTGCACTACTATTTGTTGTGAAGGCATTTCACCTTAGTCCCTGACCATGCACCCCTCAAATGGTTGCATACCATGCGGGACACTAATTCTGGAATCACCTGGTGGTACCAGACTCTGCAGTCATTTTCATGACAGGTGCATCACAGGGTGGGTTCCCTACATAATAATGCTGACTTTGTTTTTCCAGGAGGGCAGCTCGATGATAGCCAGTGACAAGAATGCCATGGGTACAGCTCTGTGGGGGAGGGTACGTGAAGAAGTCTGTACAGTCTTTACCCAGGACACCCTTTCCACTAAGATACTAGCAGAAGAATAGAGATCCAGCCCTGCTGATTTCTGGCCTGGTCTTTAAAGTCCCTATGCATTGGCAGTACAGAGTCTTGGAAATCCCTGCAGGGGAAGGGCACAAATGTGCCTCACCTGTGGGGACTAAAGTGAAAACCAGAAAAAGCAGGGTGGAGAGTTTGAGGAATTTTTGGAGTGAAAGTGAGAGAGAGCAAGAGAGAGACAGAGAAAGAAAGAGAGCATGGCTGCTGTGAATTAGAGAGCTGAATAAAGCTAAACATCTTTTTTTTTGTTCTGTATTTGCTTTGACAGAAAAAGCTGGTTAAAGGGAAATGGCCACCTGTAATTGAGCCATGTCTTGGTGTGAAGCATGGCCCAATTAGTATTTTCACAAAGTGTTCTGATTTTTTCAAGTTATGGTTGCTGAAATATATTGATAATATCTGGTTGATCCTGCCTCCCTCCCTCCCACTGGCATTTTTAACTGCTCGGCACCCACAACCTCACATGGCTGTCGCAGGATGACACTGGGAGAGCTGTGGTAGTGTCCATAGATATCTTGTACAAATGGAGCTATTAACAGCTCCAATTTCCAAAGTAGATGTCCCAGTGCTATACTGAGACCTCGTATAGACTGGCAGTCGACTGCCATCAATACCTGGTCTCATACAGCAGTGGTACATGTACACATTGAAAACTGGAGCTATTAATAGCTCCATTTACACAAGTCATCTGCTCCCTGTTTCATATGTCATCCTGGGACAACCACGGGAGGTTGTGGGCATGTTGAACAGTTAGAAAAATGCTGGCAGGAGGAAGGCAGGATCGACCAGATAATATCTATATACTTCAGCAACTGTAACTTGAAAAAATGAAAACATTTTGTGAAAATGCTAATCAGGCCATGCCTCACACTGAGGCATGACCCGATTACAGGTGGATGTTTCCCTTTAAACCCTTATTTGGTGCTGAAGTAAAGCAACTTTTTGTTTCATTGAACTTTGCCTGGAATCTTTCTTTCTGAAGGTTCCCCTAAAAGTCTTGGCTCGCTTACTACACTGTTGCATGGTATTACCTTTGCCATTTTACAGCATCCAGGAATACAGTCACTAAGAAAAGAAAAGTTAACTAATGAAACAGAAGATGAAGTTATTGGAGTAGCCAACTTCACCAGTCTCAGCTTCAACCTATCTCACAGCAGATATATTAAAATGTATTCAGTACCTGGCTATGTATTGTTCAGGAGAGACCGAGGTACAAAAAGGGGGGAGGAGTGGCCCTGTTTGTCAATGAAAATATCAAAGCTACAGAAATTAAGAATACACATAAGGAGCCAGAAGAACTGTGGGTCACCCTGGAAACAGGAAATGGGACAGCCATAAGAACTGGGGTTGTCTACAGGCCCCCAGACCAGGGGAGGACATAGACACATTACTGTTAGAAGATATACAAAACATGACAGCCTAAAGGGAGGTTCTGATAATGGGAGACTTCAGCATGCGGATACAGATTGGTCAATACCAGCAGGAACATCTGCCAGAACTAGACACATAGTGGATTCCCTGCAGGAGGGCCTCAAACAACTGGTACAACAACCCACAAGAGACAGGGCTATCCTAGATCTGAATGCGGACTCACAGGAAGGGATCACAGATCTCCAGGTAGAAGGTCACCTGGGCAGTGACCATCACATGGTATGGTTCAGTTTGGCTACTACATCTAAATCATCCCATTCAAGGCAAAATATGGGACTTCAGAGGAGCTGACTTTGATAAGATGGCCAACAGAGTTAAGCTAGCCTGGCAAAAAGAAACACAGGTGAGGGGGTACAGGCAAAGTGGGCAAGCATTAAGGATGCAATACTTGAAGCAACATCCCATTGTGTTAGACAGAAAAGGAAGTGCAAAAGAAGGAAACCACTTTGGTTCTCAAATACAGTAGCAGAAAAGGTCAGAGCCAAAAGGCTGGCCTTCAGGAAATATAAGGGAACACAGCGGGATGAAGATAGGGAGGCATACCAAACTGCCCTAAGGGAAGCAGGGAAGGCAGTAAGGCAGGCAAAGTCCCAAACTGAGGAAACACTAGTACGAACAGTAAAAGAAGGTGACAAGACTTTCTATAGATACATTAGTGAAAGGAGAAAGTCCAGAGGGGTATTGCATGCTTAATGGAGAAAAGGGCGATGTGAGGAGGAGGACCATGTAAAAGCATCTATCCTAAATAGATACTTTTGCTCAGTATTTACTGAAGAGAAGGTAGGGCAGGGCCCCACAGCTCAGCACCATGGACACAGGGGGGAGGGAGGTGAGCACTCTCCCTTCACAAAAGAAAGGGTCCTACAAGAGCTTGCTAAGCTCAGGGTGGACAAGGCAATGGGACCTGATGGCATACATACCAGGGAGGCCTTAAGGAGCTAATGGTGGAACTAGCAGAGCCATTAGCAGAACTGTTTAGTGAGTCTCTGAGCACAGGAGAGGTCCCAGAAGACTGGAGAAGGGCTCATGTGATCCCGATCCACAAGAGTGGTAGCAGGGAGGAGGGAGGGAACTACAGACCAGTCAGTCTTACCTCAGTAGTGGGCAAGATTATGGAGGCACTCCTTAAGGAAAGGATAGTGCAACACCTAGAATCCATAGGGGCACAGAATCCAAGACAGCATGGGTTTACAAAAGGAAGGTCCTGTCAAACTAATCTCATAGATTTCTTTGACTGGGTAACCAGAGTGGTGGACCAAGGGGGAGCAGTTGATGTCACCTACCTTAACTTCAGCAAAGCTTTTGACACTGTTCCACATAGAAGATTGATAAATAAGCTGGGTAGGCTTGGGGTGGGTCAGAAGTTGGTCAACTGGGTGGCAAACTGGTTGACGGGCAGAAAACAGAGAGTGGTGGTAAATGGTATACAGTCAGAAGAGATGCAAGTCACAAGTTGGGTACCTCAGGGATCAGTCCTGGGGCCAGTCCTCTTCAACATCTTCATTAGTGACCTTGCAGATGGACTAGAGGGTAAGGCTTGTCTGTTTGCAGATGACACCAAGATCTGCAACAGAGTAGATGATCCAGATGGGGTGGGCAGAATGAGAAGAGATCTGGATAAACTAGCAATGGTCAGAAGAGTGGCAAGATCATGCACATAGGGAAGAGAAACCCTGAAGCCACCTATAGGCTGGGAGGGGGGAGTTGCTGGCAGTCACAAAGGAAGAAAGAGACTTGGGCATCATCATCACTGATGACCTGAAATCATCCAAGCAGACCTCTAAAGCAGTAGGTAAGGCTAGGGGGGGGTGTTAGGGTGTATTAGTAGGGGTATCACAAGTCGTAAGAGGGAGGTAATAATCCCTCTTTACAAGACACTGGTTAGGCCCCATCTGGAGTACTGCGTGCAGTATTGGAGGCCACACCTTCACAAGGACATTAACCAAATTGAGGCAGTCCAGAGAAGGGCAACCAAAATGGTGCAGGGACTGCATCAGAAGACATATGAGGACAGATTAACAGAGCTCAATATGTATACCCTTGAGCAAAGGAGGGAGAGAGGTGATATGATCGAGGCATTCAAACACCTTAAGGGCATTAACAAGGTGAAAGAGTCTAACATGTTTAAATATAAGAAAAATAGCAGGACAAGAGGACACAGCATGAGATTAAGGGACGATTAAGGGGAATGTGAGGAAATCTTTTTCACAGAAAGGGTGGTGGATGCATGGAATGGCCTACCTCAAGAAGTGGTGGCTATGAATACAATGCAGGGCTTCAAATAGGCATGGGATAGGCATAAGGGAGCAATACAAATGAGTATGAATAGATAGGCCACTGACAGAGCAAAGGCCGATGGCACATTTATAAGGTAGAAAAAGAAATGGGCAGACTGGATGGGCCTTGAGGTCCTTATCTGCTGTCAACTTCTATGTTTCTATGTTTCTATGTATTATCTTCAGACACTTTCACAGGCAAAGTCTCTGAAAATGAGAGAGAGAATTGGTACTGCTTGGGGGTTGTGGAACGCTCACCATGCAATTTAAGACATAAGATTAATGTTTATGGATGTTACATCTATATAGATACTAATTAAACATTGGGGACTTCTACCAGTATATATTTTTTTCTAATTCTGTTTTTCAATACCATCATGAAATTTTCCATGTCAATACTAAAAAAAGTGTATTGATATCCTTTGTCATTATGAAAGAACCATACTGATACATTTTGTTTTATTAAAAAAACACGTCTGTCATGATGTAAATTGTTATATATTGATATACCTAGAGAAGATTGACTGTTTCTGTATTGATAACATAATTACTACTGTTACATAATAGTGATATAATGACAGCATTTCTTAATGGCTGAATTACATCTTTTATTTAAAAAAAATAGCCCCAACAGTTCCAAAGTTAGACCTTTCAAAAGATAATTTGTTTTAAATGTGATAACTTTGGAGTCATTAGTACTAGAGACTTAAGTATTTTTTGAATGAAAGCTTGGAGTCAGCTAAGTAGCTATACTGAGAATATAATACTACAGCAACCATATATCAATATAGGAAAACATGTTACATATCAATATAAAAAAACATACGTTGGTTCCCTAAATTTTTAAGGTCCTCTCATTTTTAAAAATGTATTGCATTTATGTGTCAACATGTAGCAACACTTTAGAAAGTACAGTTATGTAAGAACTTACTATAACAGTAGATCTTCTGGAGGAGCTCTTACAGCAGGCAATCGCCAGTAGGACTTAGCCGCCAGGCAACAGGACTTCACAGAAACCTTTCTAGCTAGCAGTGTACCATGGGGGACTGCCCACCACCAACATTGCTCTGCTGACGTCGGCCTGTCCTATAAAGGCGGCGGTTCCCCACACCCTCCTCAGTTCTCCTGCTGGAGATCTGGAACAGGCAGCGGAAAAAGGAATCAAGGAGGTTTCTTGAAAGCCAAAACAAAGAAAAAGAACAGAAGATTGACTCGCATGGGAGAGGAGAAAGGTAGACAGAGAGCAGGGGGAAGGAGGGAAGGAAATTTAGAGACTGCTGCAAGAGCTCCTCTTGAAGATCTACTGTTACGGTAAGTTCTTATGGAACTGTACTATCTTAATTTGAGGGAGACTCTTGCAGCAGGTAATCACCGGTAGGACTGAGTCCCGAGCAGTTTCAGTAACCAAAAGTAAACAGCAGCAGAAGGAGGAAACACAGTAGCCAGATGCTCAAGAGAGAAGGCCCTGAAGAATGGCCAGGCTGAAGTTAGCCCTATGCCTAGAGGCGAAGTCCAGGCTGTAGCGTTTGGTGATTTGGTGAAGGTATGGACAGAGCTCCAAGTGGCAGCTGCACAGATGTCTGCAGTGGACACATTCCTGAAACAAGCCGTGGAAGCAGCCATACCCCTGGTGGAATGGCCCTTAACTCCCAGAAGTTCCTTGTTGTACTTTCAGTAACAGAAAACAATGCAATTTGTTAACCACTTAGATAAACACTGTTTGGACACTGAAGCGCCCTCTCTCTTCAGGGCGAATGAAATAAACAACTGGTCAGACTGCCTCAAAGTCTTAGCCTGGTGTGTATAGTAATGCAAGATTTGATGCACGTCCAAAGTATGGAGCAAAAACTCCTACTGATTAGAATACTCTGGAAATAAACAACAAGGTGGATGGATTGATTCAAAGTAAACTCTGACACCCCCTTAGGAAGAAACTTAGGACTGGTACGCAAAGGGACCCTGTCTTTGTGAAAAAACAAAAAAGACTCCTTATACATGAGGGCCTGAAGCTTGGAAATCCTTCCAGCAGAAGTAACGGCAACTAAAAAGAGCACTTCCCACAACAGATAGTACAGCTCACAACTGGTTCAAAGGGAGGTAGTGTAAGTTTCTCCAACATAAAATTGAGGTCCCAAGGAGGGACTGGGTCCCAAATTGGAGGTCTGAGATGCAGAATGCCTTGCATAAAAGTGCAAGACACCTTAAGCTGGGCCACAGCTCTGCCCTCGTTAGGTACATGATACGCAGAGATGGCAGAAAGATGCACCTTGATGGAGGAGTGCCTCTCTCTGGAATCAAAGAGAGAAAGAAGATACTCCAACACCTGATCCACCAGGCAGGTGAAAGGATCTAATTGGTGGGAAGTGGCCCAAAGGGGAAAAATGCTTCCACTTCATAGCATAGGTCACCCTGGTGGAGGGCTTATGGGCAGCCACCAGTACATCAGCAACCCTAGGGGAGACTCCAAAATGGGTGATAGCTACATCCTTAGGAGCCATGCATGGAGATGCAGAGATTTGAGGTCTGGATGGACCAGGGTCCTCCACTCCTGGGATAGCAAGCTGGTGTACAGGGGCAAGGACACTGGAAATTCTGCCTCCAGCTGTTGCAGCAAGGGGAACCAGACCTAATGAGGTCAGAAGGGAGCTATGAGGATCATCTCAGCCCCCTCCATCTGAAGCTTGAGCAGTATCCCCTGAAGGAGTGGGAAGGGAGGGAGGGAAGGCATAAAGAAACCTCCCCTTTCAAGGAGAGGGCAATGCATCTTGCCAGAAAACTCCAGGCCCAAGATCAAGTGAGGAGAAAAGTGACAGTTTTGCATTGAGAGGTGACATTAAAAAGTCCAACTCTGGATGCCCCCACCTGTCTAAGAGGTCTTTGACTACTGGGGTGAGAAGTTCCCACTTGTGAGCCCTGGAGTGGGAGTGTCTTAAACTGTTCACCAGGACACTTTGGATGCTTGGAACATGGACAGTGGAGAGCTCCGGTCCATGCTCTATGGCCCAATACCAAACCCTCATCGCCTCAGGGCACAAGGGGTAGGAATGGGTCCCCCCCACTTGTTTATATAATAAACCATGCACATGTTGTCCATCTGCACTAAGAGTGGATCTGGGAGGAAATTTTATTTATTTACTTATTTATTGAAATGTTTCACTAGGAAGGCACACTGAACAACAAGTTGCTCATCTCACAGTGTGACCTGGGGGGGGGGGATAGGATTAACAACAAACAATTATAGATACAGAGAACAGATTCAATATGGAGCATTTGAACCAAAAATAATACATTATATATAATAGTGAGCAGTACAGACAGTTAAAGCATAGACAATTTAATACTCCAGTAGGTGGACACAGAATACATGAGACAGTAAGCCCATCAGATAGTGAAGCAGCAGTACAGTAGTAATGCAAAGTTATTTACAGAGCTTTGCACTGAGATAGGCACCAAGTGCTAGGTGCAAGCAATGGCAGTAGTAGGCAGTTGACCAAGATTGAGAAGTGAGGGAAGATGCTAAGGGAAGATGTAAAGGGAGGTAGGGGTAGCTTAAGAAAAGGATGAAGGGGAGAGAAGGCTGCCAATACCAAGTACCCTCCAGGATGTAAAGAACCCTGCCAGGGGGTGGTAACTGAGAGCAGACAAGAACAGAGAATTTAAGAGGAGAGGTGAGGAAAGACTGCTGAGACCAAGGTAGACCTTCAGGGTGTAGAGAACCTTGCAAGGGGGCAGGCAGCAGACAAGGCAGCAGACAAGAACAGTGACAATAGGAAAGCTGGCAGCGAAATGAGTCTAGAAGACCTGGACAGTGTACAGGATGGCTCATATCTCCAGGACATTGATGTGGAGCTCTTGTTCCATGTCTGTTGAAATGCCTTGAGTCTGGCAAGCTCCCAGGTGGGCTCCACAGCCAAGACCCAAAGCATCCAATGTCACAATCTGGCAAGGGTTTGGGATAACAAAGAGAACCCCAGAAAGAGGTTGGCCAGCTCTAGCCACCAGAACAGAACTCGTTGGATGGGGTCAGAGACCATGACCATCTAATCCAGGTCATCTGTGCGTTGGTCCCATTGGACCTGCAATGTCCACTGAGGAATCCTCATATGTAGTCAGGCTAGAGGCACTGTAGCAATTGTCGCTGCCATGTGACCCAGAAGACACAGGAATACCCTGGCTGGGACCTGATGGCTGTAGGAGACCAGACGGGTTTGGTCCATCATATGCTCCGCCCTGTCTGTGTGCAAGAAAGCCATGCCCTGGGACATATCCAGAATAACCCCTATGTACTGGAGCTGCTGGCATGGTATTAGACAGGACTTTGGCACATTGATAGTGATCCCCAGGGTCTGAAAGAGAGTGAAGGTATGAGCCAGGGTCTGGAGAAGGTGTTCCCATGACAGGGCTGCTAGGAGTCAGTTGTTCAGGTAGGGAAAGACATAGAAGCCCTGCTTCCTGAGGGCAGCTGTCACCATTACCAGGCACTTGGTAAAAACTCTGGGGGCTGAGGACAGGCCAAAGGGGAGAGCTCAGAACTGAAAATGGGCACCCCGGAAATGAAAGCAGAGGAAGCGTCTTTGGGAAGGAAAAATGTTGATATGCAGGTTGGCTTCCTCCTTGTCGAGAGGACGGAGCCAGTCCTCACAGTGCAGCAGGGGCAGGAGCCCTGGAGGGTAACCATCCATACAGATTCAGAGCACTCAGGTCTAGAATGGGCCTGGTGTTCCTGGTCTTTTTTGGGGGACCAGTAAAAAGTGGGAGTAGTACCCCCTACCACACTGAGCCTGAGGGATGGGCTCTATGGCTCTTTTTTGTAGCAGAACTTGAATTTCCTCCCAGATGAGACACAGGTGGTCTGAGAGTAGAAGGAGTTGCCCTTAGGATTGTTGTGAGGCCATTTGAGGAGTTCTGAAATGTGACCATGTTCTATGAGCTGTAGAACCCAGCTGTCTGAGGTGATCTCCTTTCCATCCACCAAGGTGGAGGTAGAAGAGATCCCCTACCACCTCCCTCATGGTCTATTCTGAAGGGGGGGATCTGACAAGGAGTCAGGGAGTAGGAGCAGATGCCAGGATGGCTGGGGCGGCTGCCTGGGGAGCCCTACTGATGGTAGCTGCAGGTACCAATGCCTGTTTGTGCTTACCCTGGCCCCTGGCAGGAGGTTGGGACTGCCATTGAGAAGAGCAGCAGAAAGGTGGCAGCTGGCTGGATGTAGGCTGTGTATGATACAAGGAATGGACAGACTGAAGGGCCTGGCCCAATTCCTGGAGGGAGGAGATCAAGTCCTGCACATCTCCTCCAAAGAGGGAAGAACCCCGCGAAAGGAGGTGTTCAGAGTGCTAGACTGCATATATGAGGCAAATCTGGACACCCAGAGCCAAGAGTGGCACTGGAGACAAATGCCTGAGGGCACCCTTCTGCCTGAGGCATGAAGGGCATCATAGGCAGCCCGCAGGATGTGATTGCCAATGTCTGAGCCCATCTTAAGAGTCTGGGCTAGCTGTTTCTTAGTGGGATCATTGGGCAAGGTCTGAAACAATTCTCTGGCCTGGTCCCACAATGCACGCTGGTAAAGGACCATATGGGCCAAATAGTTAATGTCCCTAATGGTCAGAGTAGCTGAGGAGTAGACCTTATTGCTTAGGTGATCCAACTGCCTGGTCTCCTTTTCCAGAGGGAGAGCACCGAGGTGTTTAGGTTTCTTGGTGCTGTCATAGGCCGAATTGATAACCTCTGAGTCAGCCTTGGGCTGCCCCCTGAAGAAGGTTTACTGGTGGGGGCATGGTACAGGCAGTCCACCTTCTTGGGCACTGCTGGGGTAGTGGAGGGGTGATTCCAGGCCGGCCTTGTGATGCCATCATTGGAGTCGATAGGGTGAGGGACCACCAAAGGGAGAGCATCAGGCTGGCATAGGTAAATGGCCAGGCGGTGTCTCTTTGGGACCTGCTCCTCTGTCTCCCAGCCCATGGTGGTCTGAATGTGCCTCATAATATCCTAGAAAGAAGGGTCATAAGGACAAGATTTGGGAACTGCCTTGGAGTGCTTCTTATCCCCAGATGAGTCCCCTGTCAGAAAGAAAGAGTCCGGATAATCAGGTTCCTCATCGTCATCATCTGACTCACTTTCAGGGGACTGATGTCGGTCCAGGCATCCACCCAAACTGGCATTGGACCTGGTGCCAGATGTTTGATTATCACTGGGACCCGGTGAAACAGGATCCAGCGGAGGCTACATCCCATTAGGGCAGCGGGGAGACGCCAGTGGTGGGCTCACTGGTGTGGGGTTCTGCTTCTGCACCAGAGCCCACCATGAAGTCAACAGGGCATTAATGTCCACCGGTGGAGAGTAATAATAGACCGGAGGATAAGGGTAGGCCGGTGCTGGGTAAGAGTAACCCGGAGTTAGGCCAGGTGGAGCAGGCATTGGGTACCCCAGCGTAGATCCTGCAGGCACTGGAGGACGGGCCGGTGCTGGGGCAGACTGAAGTAGCACTGGTGGTGGTCCAGTAGGTGCAGGCTGTGGGAACCTGGGAGGGGTGTCCACAGGCACTGGGAGAAGAGAGAATGGTGCTAGGAGGGAGAGAGACCTCTCAGGCGAGGGCTGAGGTGAGACCGGACATGGAGAAGTGCTGGTAGCTTTCAGTGGGTGCTGCCTCACAGGACTGGTGCAGGCGACACCTTGGCTGGGGGAGCGTCGGCTCAGAAACCAGTGCCTGAAGAACCATCACCGGCTGCATCACCTGACTCAGGGCTCGTGGAAGATAGGAGCCTTAGCATCAGGGCCTGGGGGGCAGGAGACTTTCCCACCACTGAAATAAGAGCAGGTGGTGGGGCAACCGATAGCCCAGAGAGATTGTGGGCTGGCAGGGCTGAAGAGGCCGACTTATTGTGAGAGGAAGACTCAGACGCAGTCGAAGGCTTATGAGACCACGAGAGGGAAGCGGACTGGGCCAGGTCTTGGTCTTTATCTCAGTGTTTGTATTTCCCACTTAGTATTTTACCAGGAAGAGAAGAGGAAGCCCTGGAGGACTGAGGTGAAGTCAAAGAGCTCCTGGCCTGGCAGACTTCAGTGTTGTGGCTGGGGCCTAGGCACAGGATGCAAGTAGAATGTCTGTCTTTTTCTGGAATCTGCTTGCTGCAGGCACACTTCATGGAATGCTCGGAAGACAAGGCAAGTTGAGAAGACATAAACCTGAATCTGGTAATACTGAAAAGTTGATGTTAACACTTAAAAGAAAAAGGAAAATTAAAAAGGTGTGAAGCATGGGAAATGGTGGTCGACTGTAGCTGCAGCAGTGTCAGTGGTCCGACTTGTGGGGGTCGGCAGTGGGAAAGAATTGAGGAAGGTGTGGGGACTGCCCATCTTTATAGGATAGGCCAATATCATCTGAGTGATGTCAGTGGTGGGTGGTTCCTCCATGGTACACTGCTAAGCTAGAACATTTTCTGTGTAGTCCTGGCACCTGGCGGCTAAGTCCTACCAATGATTACCTGCTACAAGAGCCTCCCTTGCAGTAAGATCTGTATTTTCAGAATTGATGCATGTTGAACAGACACCAAGCTTTCATTTAAAAAAATTAGTTTCTATGATTAACAGCTCAAATATTACAGCTATTAAAACATCATTTCAAGCATTCTAAAATATCATAAAAGTTTATTTTTGGAAATGGTTGGAAGGTACTAGTAGTTGTTCAGGTTAAGAAGAAATCCATTCTATTCTAGTTTCTTCCAACAGATCTAATTCCTATTTTTCTGTTAGCAGTTTCAAGTGAAAGTCAGGAACTACTGTATTCCAGCTAACCATATTGCCTTGAATTGAATCTGAAGAATCTCTAGGAGAATTTCTATCAGAACTCAAATCAGCAAAGACCTGTTTAAACAAATCAACCATATCCATGTGGTCAGTTTAAACTGCATCTCATAGAAACATAGAATCTATTGTCAGAAAGTGACCAATGGTCCACTGAGTCTGCTCATATGATACTATCTCACCTCCAACCTAGTATTCTGCATTGTTAGCCCTCTTTGCCCCCCACAACCAACCCTCTCCCAGTACTCCCCCATGGGACTATGAGTCCTCTTGCTCTGTCCCAGCCATGTCTGAACCTACTTAGGGTAGCTTCCCCCACTATTTTCACTGGCAATCTGTTCCATGGCTCCACTTTCCTCTCATGAAGTAGAACCTCCTCACATTCCTCTTGAATTTACCCCCACCAACCTCTAATGTCACTCTCTTCTGACTACTGTACATTCTTTTGCAATGCTTTTATGCTAGACAATATAAGATCCAGTAAAATCAACTTTAAAGAGCAACTTTCTTTCTTAATTTCAAAATTCCCCTCAAGAGGCAAGATGAACCCTCCATTGGCACAAATCATATAACGCACATCATTTTCTCTGTAGTAGCCCCTGTTTAGGAAAGGAAAGGGATCATAATTTGGCTCCATGAAGCCGAGCCGCACTGATCCTTTCCACTTAATGGTACCTTCTTGGACAGTGATTCACCCCTATCTTCCCCCATGCTAGTGCATTTTGTATGTCACTATATGGGCAGCATGGGGGCGTGATCCATAGAAATCAATAGGGCTGTTTTTTAAACTTAAATTTTGGTAGTTTAGATGGCCGTTCGGAACAGAACATGGCCACTGCTTAAATAATAAGGTCCTTGATAGTTAAGCGGTGGCCATGATCTGTTCTGAACGGCCATCTAAACGACCAAAATTTAAGTTTAAAAAACAGCTCCATTGATATCTATGGATCATGCCCGACGTTGCCTGTGTAGTGACATCACAAAATGCACTAGCGTAGGGGTGGGTCTGGGCGGATCACTCTCCAAGAAGGTACCAGTAAGTGGAAAGGATCAGTGTGGCTCAGCTTCATGGAGCCAAATTACGATGCCTTCCCTTCCTAAACAGAGGCTACAACAGAGAAAATTATATGCAGTATATGACTTGTGCCCAGGTGAGGGTTCATCTTGCTTCTTTAGTCAGGGACCTGGATAGTTGCTCTTTAAGTTCCTCCAGAAACTTTTAGTATCTTTATACAGTACCTTAGCACTTCTGAAAGTAACTTGGAAAAATGAAATATGGTCTAAAATATAGGGTCATACCTTTGTTAGGGAAGTCATGGAAGCCATGGATTCCATGATTTGCCCACTTTTATGAAAATTTCATGATATTTTGGCATTTCCAACTCACAATGTTTGTAATTTTCCATGCCAATATTATGATTTTTAGCATTGTCCATAAAATACTATATTTTTTGGTGTTTGTAAATGACAGATCCATAATTCTGTGCCTCACCGTAGCAGTGTGCTTGGTCCCCAGTTGGCCCCAGTGTGGGATCCTAGGTCTTCCACATGAGCTCAGGTCTCTGAGATGGCAGCATGATGGACCGCCTCCTGCTTCTGGACCAGCCTCATCATACATTTTGTAAAACACTTAAATCTTTGCTGATGTGGTTGTATAGAAATATGTTGAAATAGAAATAGTTAGTTTGACACACATCTGGACTTTTAGAGCTTTGGACCCAGGATGTGCAGCAGTTTTTCTGCTACTGATGTGTAACTGCTAATGCACCAAAATGTTTGTGTGTGATTGTCAAGCATTTTGATTCTTGTGTAACACTTTGCTCACTTTACAGCAGAAGAGAGACACATGCATCATTTCTTTGACACACGTGTCAGTTTTGATTCGAAGCTTATGACACTTGTGACACGAAGTCTGACCACATTTTATTTCATCTAATGGTCATGTTGCAAGTAGCACAACTGGAAAAAATTGTGCTACAGTTCATTGAACATCCACCAAAATGGATCCATGGCTTTTACTATGATTTCCATGATTTCTGTTACTTTAATCATGACAGTGGTATGATTTTCCCCAAACTTTTCTATGACAGAAGTACAGCCCTAGAAATAATATATGTAGTTTTGCCTTGAGCATTACACATCTCATACACCACCATCTCTTATATTCTGGTCTTGGGTTGCTGTCCCCTGCCACTAAGCATTCATGTTTTGTCGGCTGTTTCCTTGATAAATTAGTTAGATCTTGTCCCCTAGCTGTCTGTGTAAGCTTCTTCAATACCCATGTAAAACCTATAACCCGAGACCAACTGGCAAATGTTAAGAGTTTCCTAAAAGTAACCAGCCCGTTTAGTCTCCTTGGAGCCCTGATACTCCACACAAAAAATATTAGTGAATGGTCACTTAGGGCATCACCAAATTACCTCGCAGTTACAGTAGTAATCTGTTAAATATCCATTCCAACAAGGTGCTGGTACCAGTCTTGGTATTCAACCTTGCTAGTTGGAAAATTACCTGTTTAAAGTTTTAGTACTCTAATTTAGTTGAGTATACAAATGCATCACTTCCAGATGAATTCAAATTCAGATATCTTATTTATTTATTTATTTGCTTTTGTTAACAGGGTAAGCATACTAGACAACCAAGTACCTATTTTCAGGTGTGACCCGGGAGATTACAAGGTACATTCATGAACATCTGGCAAAAACAAGTACAGGATACATTTAAGAGCATCAAGCAACAAGGTCAATACAAGAAACAACAGGGGTTTACATTGCAAGCAGAAGGTAAAATAACAGTATGGTTCACTCATGGAAAGCAGTAATAATCATACCAGGCAGCAATGCTCTAAAGGATGAGAGTAGCAGGTAGACAGAGAAGTAACAATTGGTATAGGGGAGACCCAGAGCCTGATACGGAGATAAAACAGTAAATATGCACACACTGTTTGAGCAGTCGGGCCTAAGCGGTCCCATACTTCTAGAAAGCTGTAAGCTCGCCAGTGGATAAGGTGCAGAGAGCCGCTATCTCTGACAGATGAGTTAGGCAATGACTCAACTAGTCAGAGCGGCATAGGTTGAGTGGGTTCGTCAAGTGCAGAGGCAGGTGGAGGCTGATTTGAGAAAGCCCCAGAGGGAGGCTTTAAAGCAGGGGTGGGAGGGTGAGGACCAAGTGCTTGCTGGAAGGGAGTTCCACAACCTGGGTGGTTACGCAGCGAAGGCCCAGTCACCAATTTGGGTGCAAGTCTTAGGAACCAGGAGGGCATGAGAGTCACTGGATCTCACATGGTAGGAGGGGGTAGCGGGAACGATGGATTCAGCAAGGACTGAGGAGTGACAGATCCGACAACATTGTCTATGAAGTTGCCTATGACAAAGGAGTGGTGCTTTTCTGGTGGGAGCCACTCAAGCCGGGAGTAGAGCTCACAGCAGGGGATGAGGGGAGGAGCTGAGAGCACAAAGTGACATACACTGTTGTACGCTGTGTCCCATTTTGTGAGACTAGTTTTTGTGTCATGGGCAAAGGTGACAAGTCCATAGCAGAGCGTGGGTAGGAGGACCCCCTGGCTAAGGCGAGACAGGCAGCTGGGGTTAGACAGCTTTTCACTCTGTATGCAAGGCCCAACTTACAGTTTGAGGCCTTGCGTGCATTGCATATATGTAGATTCAGATCCAATTGTGGGTCAAGTGTCACCCCCAGGTACTTGACAGAGTCTGCATCTTGTAGCAGGGACCTATCCACACCTGAGATCTATAGAGGGTCCGGAACAGCTTTTGCCTTTGCTGCTGAACAAAAGAGCGTGGTCTACATCTTCTGCAGGTTAATCATAAGCTTGTGGTCTTTTAGCCAGGTTTGGATTTGGTTGAAGTCAGAGTTTAGCTTGGCATTGATGACAGAGATGTCCCAGGAGCTGGTCATTTTCAAGTCCTCTCAAACCACCCTGGAGAGGATTATATACAAAACCAACCACTAACTTTTTTCCACCCCTAAATGAAGTTATAATGCTGGGCATTCATAACAGGATTTCTTGGACAACATAAGCTGTAGTTGAAAGGCCTTCAGTCCCATTTTATTAATTACAACACTGCCCTTCTTCTTTGATGAACTAGTCCTACAAAAAATCATATAGTTTGACATATCTATTTTGAGATCTGAAATACGAGAACAGAGTCAAGATTCACTAATGACCATAATAACAGGGGAGTACATTGCTAACTAAACATAGAAACATAGAGGTTGATGGCAGATAAGGACCGTAAGGCCCATCTAGTCTACCCATTTCTTTTTCTACCTTATTAATGTGCCATCAGCCTTTGCTCTGTCAGTGGCCTATCTATTCATACTCATCTGTATTGTTCCCTTATGCCTATCCCATGCCTGTTTGAAACCCTGCACTGTATTCATAGCCACCACTTCCTGAGGTAGGCCGTTCCATGCATCCACCACTCTTTCTGTGTAAAAGAATTTCCTCACATTCCCCCTTAATCGGCCTCCCTCTAATCTCATGCTGTGTCCTCTTGTCCTGCTATTTTCCTTAAATTGAAACATGTTAGACTCTTTCACCTTGTTAATGCCCTTAAGGTGTTTGAATGTTTCGATCGTATCACCTTTCTCCCTCCTTTGCTCAAGGGTATACATATTGAGCTCTGTTAATCTGTCCTCATATGTCTTCTGTTGCAGTCCCTGCACCATTTTGTTGCCCTCTCTGGACTGCCTCAATTTGGTTAATGTCCTTGTGAAGGTGCGGCCTCCAGTACTGCACACAGTACTCAGATGGGGCCTAACCAGTGTCTTGTAAAGAGGGATTATTACCTCCCTCTTACGACTTGTGATATCCCTACTAATACACCCTAACATCCCCCTAGCCTTACCTACTGCTTTAGAGGTCTGCTTGGATGATTTCAGGTCATCGTTGATGATGATGCCCAAGTCTCTTTCTTCCTTTGTGACTGCCAGCAACTCCCCTCTCAGCCTATAGGTGATTTCAGGGTTTCTCTTCCCTATATGCATGATCTTGCACTTCTTTGCAGTAAATCCCAGTTGCCACTCTTCTGACCATTTTGCTAGTTTACCCAGATCTCTTCTCGTTCTGCTCACCCCATCTGGATCATCTACTCTGTTGCAGATCTTGGTGTCATCTGCAAACAGACAAGCCTTACCCTCTAGTCCATCTGCAATGTCACTAATGAAGATATCGAACAGGACTGGCCACAGGATTGATCCCTGAGGTACCCCACTTCTGACTTGCATCTCTTCTGACTATATACCATTTACCACCACTCTCTGTTTTCTGCCCGTCAACCAGTTTGCCACCCAGTTGACCAACTTCATACCCACCCTGAGCCTACCCAGCTTATTTATCAATCTTCTATGTGGAACAGTGTCCAAAGCTTTGCTGAAGTCAAGGTAGGCGACATCAACTGCTCCCCCTTGGTCCACCACTCTGGTTACCCAGTCAAAGAAATCTATGAGATTAGTTTGACAGGACCTTCCTTTGTAAACCCATGCTGTCTTGGATCCTGTGCCCCTATGGATTCCATGTGTTGCACTATCCTTTCCTTAAGGAGTGCCTCCATAATCTTGCCCACTACTGAGGCAAGACTGACTGGTCTGTAGTTCCCTGTCTCCTCCCTGCTACCACTCTTGTGGAGCGGGATCATATGAGCCCTTCTCCAGTCTTCTGGGACCTCTCCTGTGCTCAGAGACTCTACTTTTTTTAATGTAATGCTTCACATATTCAGATGTGCAATCTTTTTCCCTTTCTGAGTCTGCCATGCTGGATCACCCTGCATATACATATATTTGATATAGCATGTCCAGTGGTTACAGGTCCAGGATTAACCTCCACATCTGATAATGTAAGTAGTCTGAGTATTATTCTTTCCCACTATTACCATCAATTAAAAACAAAATTCATATCTAGTTCACCTATATACTGTCAAATGCTAACTCCATCTCTTTTACACAGAAATCATAAAGGGGACAATTGGACCATGTTACTGAAAAGGGGGAACGTATCTGACCTGGAGAATGGTAATGGACATTTCCTCACTGTGATTGCAAGTATAATTATGGGCCACCGGTTCTAAACAACAGTCTGAAAAGAAAGATAGTGAAGTATAGAACAACACAATAAGACCAGCAAATCTGGACATGGCTAATAAAGAACACAATTAAACATTTAAGAAACAAAGAGTAAGTAATATAAACTGATTACAGTATTAACAAGTATTTGTCAATGCCGAATGTTTGCTTGCTGGCATTGGCATTGGTAGTGTAGGAGTTAGAGAGATGCATAATAGGAATGGCAGGGAAGTATTGAATTGAAGCCAACCCCACCCTGAAGAGACTGACAGGCACTGGGGTGTACCTTTGGGTCATCAGGCATAACGGCCATGCCATTTCTCCACACCCTACCCTGCAGACACCGACAAGTGTCACAGTGTGCCTTGGAGTCTTTGGGCCTTATGCTCACCCCATTCCATAAGAAACACAGTGAGATGGGTGCAGTATAGAAGAATGGGGCGAACTTTGGGGCCAAATAGTCAAAGGCACACCTCGATGCCTGTCACTGGCTACAGGGTGTGGGTGGGGGTGGAATGGCAGGAGTATTAGAGGTGACAATGCCAAGTCACACCCCCTCATGCCTGTCAGTCTCTACAGGGTGGGGCGTTATGGTCAGAAACCCTAACGTCCCAGTCGTTCGTTGGTATTTTCACTCCAAATTTTAAACATGGGTTTTTTGTGACCCCCACCTCATGAACGGTGGCAATATGAGTTAGTTAGCAGAAAGCTGATTTTGCACAGCGACTGTGGTGCAAAAACACATTTCAAACAGGATGTGAAAAATGACAGCTGTACTGTTCATGGAGAGGTGTAAAACATGGCAATGTTGAAAATCTTGAGTGAAAATATAAAAAAACTGGTGAAGTCATGAACGTGCATAGAAACTGCACAACGCACACTCGTAATGTAATTAGTTTGGGGATTTTTTACAGCAGATTGTTAACACAGGCATTTTGGGACCTCTGCTCATTAACAGTGTCACTGTGATTTTCTTAATCTGTCCTGAACACTGATTTCCCACAGCGACCATGCATTTCTGCGAAAACACATTTCAGCCAGGGAGTGAAAAATTACAGCTGTACTGTTCATAAGGAGGTGTTGAAAAATGCCAGTGTTGACAATCTGGACTGAAAATATTAAAAATTTGTGAACTTAGAAGGGTGCGTGGAAACTGTGCAATGCACGCTCGTAACACAGTCATTTTATGGACTTTTGTCACCAAATGTTCAACATAGCCATTTTGAGACCTCTGCTCATGAACAGTGTCACTGTGATTTTCTTAATTTGTCCCGAACACTGATTTTGCATACTGACTGCGCCATTGTGCTCTACATGCGCGGAAACACATTTTGGGTGAGATGTGAAAAATGACAGCTGTACTGCTCATAAGGAGGTGTGGTAAAATGGCAATGTTAAAAAATCTGGAGTGAAAATTCATGAACTTATGAGCGTGCGTAGGAACTGTGCAACGCATGCTCATAAAACAGTTATTTTGGAGAATTTGTTCTCCAAATTTTCAACATAGAGTTTTTGGGGGCCTACCTCATGAACTGTGACACTGTCATTTTGAAAATCAGTCCCAAAAGGTGGTTCAACGCAGTGACCACAAAATCGCCTTGCAGGACCGAAAATCAAAATGAGAGTGCCCGAATTCATGAGGAGGGGTCCAAATAACCCCATGTTTAAAATTTGGTGAAAAAATTACCCAAAATGCCTGAGATATGCATCAAAGTTGAAAAAACCCTTTGTATTCCGTTATACGGCTTACCAGCATTTCCTCAGTTTGCGATCGGCTTTGAAGAGTGCAGACGTGTTCCTGGTCCACCGAAGATCGTCGCGCCAGACTCTGGAGGTCAGTATTGGGTGAGGTGGGGTGTGAGGAGGCAGGGTGCACAGAGGGTGGGCACGGGTGGGGGAGGGCAAGACAACCAATGAGGGACCGTTTTTGTTTTTAGGTCATTTTTTTCCTTTAGGAAGATGACGTGGGACTTTTGCCACACTGGGGTGGGCTCCCAGCATAGCAGCTGGAAGTTTTGTTTTGGGGGGGTGGGCAGTGGAGCCGATAGGGGATTGGGCACCCCCGTCAGCCATACAGAGGTTTGTCACGCTGGGGTGGGCTCCCAGCATGGCACCTGGAAGTGTGTTTGGAGGGCAGCAGACGGACATTTACCATGCTGGGGTGGGCTCCCAGTGTGGCACCTGGAAGTGTGTTGGGGGCCCTGAGCCAATGGGGGAGTCAGCACCCTCGTCAGCCATACGTACGGGGGAGCGCATGAGCACGCTGGGATGGGCTCCCAGTGCGCATCTATGTGTTCGGGGAGAGAACTGTCTATGACAGACAGTTCAGATGCAGTGCTGACATAGGCAATTTGCATACTGCTGACCGCAGTATGCAAACTGTCTGTGGTGTTTTCCTTTCAACCGTACGCCACTGCATCTGAATGGCTGTCATAGACAGCTTGGACATTCATTGGCACGGTGCAGCTGTGCCTGCAAAAGGGAGCAGGGCATTGGAAGTGGAGGAGGCACACCTATGAATTCTTGTATGGTGGCACTATGTTTCTTGCACATGCATGCAAGCAAACATAAAAACTAAGGGGCCGATTCCAGGATGGCTGGCATAACTTGCATGCAGTTGCGAGTTATGCCAGTCGCCCCTACGCCGGGGACCCTACGTCGCATTCCAGAAGTGGCAGGGTCCCGGCAATTGTGACATGCAACATACAGCATGCGTGTGGTGGTAGCTCATGCATGGCATATTGCAGCCCCATGTCACAACTTGCGGCAAGTGACCGGCAGCACCCCCAAAGCACCCCTTGCCCTGGACCATGACGGCAGTAATCAGGGGGCATGGGAGGGGCAGGACACATGGCACAGGCATCCAGGTGGTGGGGGAGCAGGAGTGTGTAAGTGGGGGCTTAGGGGTTCACCTAGCACCATTGCTGGGTTGCTGCGAGGTGGCATCTGACCGTGCCAGCTGTCGGATGCCACTTAAGACAGGTCCGACATGTCGTAACTTGGGTACGCCACTACATCTCTTGTACTTGCAATTGTGTGTTACGTCAGCTGCCCTACTGGAATTGGGCTATGTTGTTGTCATAACCTGCAGTTGCACCTGGCATTGCAGGCTGTGGTGTAAGTGTTGGTGTATCCTGCTATTGTTGCAGCCCGAAGATGCCATGGCGCATCTCACCTCTTGTTATAGGGGCTGGTGTAACACCTGGTGTAAGTGGCGAGATACTCCATGGGGATTGACGTGTCTTGCCTTATGCCGGTGTACCTCCTTCTGGAATCAGGCACTAAAAATATAAGTCTTATGTATAAATTTAAAAGTAAAACACCCCCCTCCACTGACTTTGACATAGTTACTCAACTTGCCATACAAGTGCTGCTGCTCAGGTGCCACTGCTTTGGGTGGGGCTCACTTTTAAACTCACAGCTTCTCCTCCTCCCCCCCTTTCCACTGATTGACTGTGCAGCTCACACAAGACACTTTCACACACTCAGGCAGCTTGCAGCAGTGTCTATAGGTGGTGCAAGACATGGGCACACAGGAGCAGACATACAGTTAGTTATAAAACGATAGAAAAAGTGTACAAGCTGCCAGATCAAACAGTAGCTGAAAGTGCTCACTCCCTCTTGTTTAATGTAGTTGCAGACAAAGTAGGGCTGAAGCACAAAGTAGGGAGGGCACTCAAGATTCTTTTAGCCTGTTGGTGAGTTCCTCTGGGTTTTGAATATACTTTGTTTGCAATTAGTTACGAAACAGTTTGTGTTAAAACAGGTAGTTAATGGCGTGAACAGGAACAAGTGAGGGAAAACAGGGTGAGTCATTTAGGCTAGTGCTTAATTTTCAAGATGGTCCTTGGGACAGTTACAGTAGCAGAGGTTTCTAGCATATGCAGTTAGTCTACTAAGAATCTGTATACAGTTGATAAAAAAAAAAAAACAAGCAAATGAATTACACTATTTACAATACATACCTAATATAATTAGGGGAAAAAAGATGGTGGATCGATTGTGCAGGTGACAGTACTAGAGGAGAGACCAGATTTTGGGACATGGCACTCGGACACAATTTTCAAGGCATTCTATAAAATAAGAATTGGTAAGCCATCATTATTAAGTTTTGGTATGAACATTATTTAATATTTGCAACAGCCTGTGGTTTACTCTGAAGAGGAGCTTTGTGCTTGTGTGTTCACAGCAGTTTGCAGAACAAGAAATAAGAAGGAAGAATGAGGAAGAAGGTGGTAGTCAGCTGCTGGAGGAGGATGAGTGGCATGGAGGACAGGGGAAAAAGAGACCAGTGTGTGGGAGCTGAGACCATATGCAGTTAGTCTAGTAAGAATTAGCATGTTATACACTTAGGGAGCCATAACAAAAAAGTAACCTATTTTCTAAACGGACAACCTTTCAGAGAATCAATAGAGGAAAAAGATCTGGGAGTAATTATTAATGAAAACCTAAACTACAATTCACACTGTAATAACCAGATAGCTAAGGCAAAAAAGATCATTGGAACAATCAAAAAAATTCTAGGAGTAGAAGTGAACCGGTTATTATGCCACTATATATGGTATGTTAAACCATTACTGGACTACTAGTAGGATTGAAAAAATACAGAAACACACCACAAAACTAATATACAATCTAAAAAATATCTCATACACCAATCGACTGGAAAAACGAAAACTAATAGGCGGATAGTCAGAAGGGTCGCATGGTGCAACAGAGTTGCACCATGCCAGCACTGATGCGCCGCGTGATATTCAAGCGGGGATTGAGCCTGGCACAAATCGATGCACTGGAGTGCATCAGTAATGTATGCAACGCAGGTAGGGCGGCGTGCCCATGCATACACCGCACATCCCGATATTCAGACCAGGATGTGCTGAGCCCATGCATGCGCAACCCCTACTTGGGCTGCACACAGGTGAGCCCCCCCAAAAAAAAGGAGCAACAGCTGGCCACCCACAGGTGAGCTACCATATTGCAGGGTGCAGCATGGCAGCTGCCACCTGTGGGTGGCCATCCGAGCTCCGGCTGCACCTTCTGGTGGTGTCCCCCCATGCCGATTGTGGGAATATGTATACAAATAATAGTCCTAAATCCCTGGTGGTCCAGTGGACCGCTCGCAGCCCGATAGCGGGCATATGTAGAATATATTAAACATCCTATATCCCTGGTGGTCCAGTGGACTGCTCGCAGCCTGATCACAGGCATATATTGTAATAATATTAGTTCTGAGTCCGCGGTAGGTGGTCACGGTGGATGGTTATGTTGTAATGTACCAGTCCCATATCCCCGGTGGTCCAGTGACGGTCACAGATCGATCGCGGCATCATAATGCACCACCACACCCAGGTTCAGCGGTAGCCCTCCTCGCTCATGAGCCCTCACCACTCCCGCCCCCGGTCAGTGGTGGTACTCACCCGCTTGCTGCCCCACTGCCCGCCAACTGACACCATACAGTAGGGTTTCACGCCCATTGGTCCACAGCGTGAGCCAATGAGTGTGTAGTTCTGTATTGTATTACTCAGTCCAATATGTGAATGGATCCATTCACATATCTGAACTGTGTAGTACGGTATGGGCTGCATGCCCATTGGCTCCGCTGTGGACCAATGGGCATACAGCCCTACCATATGGTGTCAGTCGGTGGGCGGTGAGGTGGCAAGCGGGTGGGGAGCTGTTGTCCGCCGCTGACCGGGGGAGTGAGGTGGTGGGGCTCATTGGGCAGGTGGGGTTGGGGGTACCGCTAGACCACCATGGTTGGATTGGTGTTGCATTATTATTTACTGATGCCCGTGATGGGGCTGCAAGGGGTCCACTGGACCACCAGGGATATAGGACTGATATTATTGCAACATATGCCCGCGATCGGGCTGCAAGCGGTCCACTGGACCACCAGGGATAGTGTTAACAGTTGAAAACTGACATATGCCCATGATCGGGCTGCAAGCGGTCCACTGGACCACCAGGGATTGTGTTAACAGTTATAAACAGACTTATGCCCTTGATCGGGCTGCAGGCAATCCACTGGACCACCATTGATATAGGACAATTCTCATATTCTACTTATGCCCACGATCGGGCAGTGGGGCACTTTGCTGTGATGTGCAGGGGGCATCGGTCACTGATGGCTGCAGCCTGGCAGGGCGCCAGGTACAAGTCACTGGGGATCAGCGCACCTGCATGCAAATGAGGCCTTAATGACATGCAAATGGCCCCATTTGTGTCTTGCATTCATTATGGCCCCATTTGCATGTGAACTTTTGAATATCATGGTTGTTGCACCTAGCGCAATGGAACTTGTGCTAGTGCATCCTCCTGCTCCACTCTGGCCACTTGCGCTGGCACAGTGCCACTGCACCATGTGCACTGCGGGTGGCCAGGGTGTGATATTCAATGATGCTGTGCCATGGCGCAGCTCCGTTGAATATCACCCTGTCAACATCCCTGCACAGCCCAGTTACGCTGCACTCAGGCTTGTGCCACAGCCTGGTGCAGTCTGAATGTCTGGCCCAATGTCTCTAGAATCAAAGAGAATAGGAGGGTCCCTCTCCTATGTCATGATAAAATGCAAGATACATACTTATCAAAAGAATTGAACCTGAAACTAAAAAGTAGGGTAATGAGTACAAGGGGACACCCACTACAGTTAAGACAAAAGAAGTTTAACACAAATAAAAGAAAGACTTTTTACACACAAAGAATGGTGACACCCTGAAATCAATTACCATCAACTGTAATAGCTAATAAGAAAAAAAACTCATTTCAGGAAAAGATTAGACACCTACATCCTTGAAGGCAACAGCCTGAAGTATTATGGGTAAAGGACAGGAGCAAGTGTGAGCTAACCACCTTCTCAGCTCCTAAAACCTTAGTGTGAACCTTAGTATACAGTTAGTAAAAAAAAAAAAAAAAAGAAACAAGCAAACAAGCAAACACAATAATTACAATGTTTACAATATATACCTGTTATAATTAGGGGAAGAAATATGGCAGATCAATTGTGACTGTAACAGGACAGGATGAGGTGCCAGATTTTGGAACACAGCACTCAAGCACAATTTTCAAGGCATGCTATAAAATAAGAATCGGTAAGCAAGCACTGCTATGTTTTACGGATGAACATTATTTAATATTTTTACCAGCCTGTGATCTACTTAGAAGAGAAGCTTTGTGCTTGTGTGTTCACAGCAGTTAGTAGAACAATAAATAAGAAGGAAAAATGAGGAAGAAGGCAGTGGTCAGCTGCTGGAGGAGGATGAGTGGCATTGAGGACTGGGAAGACAGAGATCAATCCGTGGGAGCTGAGATTTGGGAAGTAGGAACTGGACATGATATGTAGACAATGGAAACTGGAAACAAAAAATTGCAGCCTGTCTCCTGTACCCACTTGCAAGTTCATCAACCTGGCCATTATCCTGAAGGAGTGGAGTCAAAAAAAGAGCACACACCAGACTATCTGTGGCTAGTAGTGAGAAAGGCCGATTACACCTATCTTTTTATATATATATATCTTGAATTGCCCTATAAAAAACTAGCTGAAAACTACCAACTGAGCAGAGTGAGCAGAGAGTCTCAAAAGGTTAATCTTACCCATTTATGAATTTTAGAAAGTACCTAGTAGTAGGTTGCTGTCACTTTTATGGTTTTCTTTTCTCTTATATATTTTTCTTTTATTTCTTAATTGAAGTAGAGGTTATTTCTTTTTTTTGAATTTCCTGTGCTCCACATAATGTGGCCCATCTGTCCCAATAAGAGAACATGCATTACATTAACAAGTTGCTCACTAGCACACTAGACTGGGAGAAGCAACAGCAGTGGATATTAGCTCCAAATGATAAACTCAAGCAAATAAACTTGAAGCTGTGTGCCAAGGATTTTGAAAACTAAAAAAGTAAAATTTCTGATTATTTTAAACCGCTATCAGCTTCTGTAACTAATAAATTAAAATCACATCTGCAATGCTCTGTTCTGGCAGTGTGTAGAATAAGGAGCTCACACAGCAGTTTCTCCAGCAAGAGTGGCCTAACTAAAAGCGGATTATTTCTAAAATGACCCATTTGGCTGTAAAGGCCTAGAGCCAGGTAACTTTCTCTTTCTAGACTCAAATGCCACAGCAGCGAGTGAGTATACTGATTTCACTAATACTGAATGATGCTGTAATAAGTGAGTTGATTTTAGTTTACTTGTTTTTTGCTCCATTTTTTATCTTGTTATTTTACAAATGTAGCGCAATTGAGCTCCAATAATTTAAGCGACGGTTAAACCTAAGGTGCATGCCTTACCACTACTGTAAGCTATATGCTTGTACTGAGTTTGTAGCAAAGGGTAGGAAAGCACTTTCATTTATTATAGTTATTCATTTTATCATATGGAAAATCTAGATTTAGTTTTTATCCAGTAGCTTCTGTTTTCTTCTGCCTCTCAGACAGACAGTAGCAAGAGAGTAACGAGACTGCTTTTTAAACTAAGAAACCAGAGCAGCATACTGGTTGGCCATTACAAGATAAAAGCTGGACATCAGAAGAACCTTAGGGGATATTTGGAACCTGGAAGAATTAGAAATCAAGCAACTGCCTGAAGTTATCACCATTATCAGTCAGAACAAGAACCATTTATAGGATGCAAGAAACAAAAAGTATACTAGCTCATATTTGTAAAGTAGCTCACTTTATAACAGCAACACAATGCAAATTAAAAGCAATACATTTTAAAGAGAATAAGTGACAGCTCTGTAAAACAGACTTTTCTTTTTACTAGAAGTACAAAAAGGGACACTGCTACTTGAATTGGTCTAATTGTAGAGGTTATTGTCATCTTAAATGGACTATCCATAACATTCACATATAGTGTTATTTATATGTTATTTATATGTGCAATTGGGGTTATATCTAATTTTTGGTTATAGCTAATGGTTAGAATAGAGATATTTTCTTTTTGGTTTTGTAACACCTCAAATGCACTTATCAAAATAGGTACACTAGCTTACCTGTTTGAATGCATATATATTTCAAACACTTTATTCTAGAGCTACTGATGTGGGTATAAATGTGTGATTAATAGCAATAACATAGCCCTGATTGTCATTTAATTTATTCGGGCAACTAGTTTTGACATCATAATAATGAACACTAACAGTGGGAAAATCATACCAAACCTTATAGCTATGGACGAAGAGGCAGAAGTTGTGAAGGAGAATATCAACAAAAAAGAGAATAAATGGATTTTTGAGGAGACTTGAGCATTGTAGCTTCAACCTCGGTGGAGAACAAAAAAGGACTGAACTACAATCAGCACTAAAAAAAAGAAGTTAATTGAGATGGACATTAATGCCACTGGAAAATCTGAAACACAGCAAATAAATATCCACAACAGGGATAGCAATGATAAAGGCAGTACATCTTTACTGGAAGTATGGGTAAAGGAATATCAGCCAGAACATAAAAAAAACATTACTCAGGAAGGAAGCAAATTCAAGATAAAAAAGTAAAAAAAGAAAACAAAATAGCAGAAATCAGAAAAAACCAAAAGGCATTGAAGCAAGCAAAAAAGAAGCAATTACAGATTTTTTCTAAATAAATAAAAGAATTTAAATAAAAAAATGAGGATAAGAAAAACACTGTCAACATCTGCAACAAAGATCATGCAGTAATGGTGACAGAGGGTTCAGGAATCTTGCCACAACAAGAAATACAGGAAAGTAAACTTGAGCTTTTTAGCCTTTAAACGTGTTTGCTAATTCCTCTACCTCCCTCATGAAGATTCCTGAATTAGAATTTACAGATTAAACTAACAGTGTTAATATGCAAGATTTCCCCAACACAGTTTTTGAAAACCTAAATAATTAGGTTGAAAAAATTTAATTGATTCCAGATTTAATAAACCGATGTCCCAACAGTCTAATGGAATACACATTAAAGACCCTGGCTCAACCCATCATGGCTAATGTAATAATTTTAGAAACACTAAATGATGTCCGAAATAGAGTAGACATTTTTATGAAAGAAATTACAGAGAAAATGGATTTGCTGTCTAGAAAAGTTGAAAATTTAGAAAAACAACTAAATAACCGTAATTTATAATTTTGAAAAATAATCATACTAGAATCACCAAATAAACTGCATTATAATGGTAAAGGGAGGAAGAAGAAAAAAGAAAATAAAGCAAGAAATAAAAAAGGATACAGGCCAGGAGAGTAAAACTATTGATAAACAGGGAACTTGGAATACTAACGAATGTTCAATACCACTTGAAGCTATACATGTCAGAACTATTAACAAGAATAACAAGGCAAGATAACAGAAAATACTTCAGGAAGTGGGGAAAAAAATCACAAAGCTGATAGGTATACAAGGGAATAGGTAATAAGGCCAGCAACTCACAGGAGACAAGGAGAAAGGGGAATACAATAGATTTACACTAAACTCAGAACATAATCGGAAAGGACTGTTTATCAACAAAGGAGGACAGAAAGTGGATATTGGAGAACAATGCCATAAATATCAAAAATCTTCCTGTTATCAACTTAACAGGATATGAAATCATTAAATGTATCACAGGTATTTTTCATAAACATAAAGACACAAGACTTTCACTGATAGAACTGGTAGCACTTTTATTTCAAACAATAGAAGTCTGCCGGTATACATCATGGTTTCAAACATGGGTTTTGTGAAACAAATTTGGTTCAAGCAAAATGAACTAACTGCTCTGGGCCTGGAGATAGCAACACCTCTTCCGTGGCATTCCATTAAAAGATTAGCATTTCATACATCTAATATAAAACATACAGTAGAACTAAAGGTCTTGCAATGTGTTCTTGCATCTTTGAAATGGAACTTTCATGAAAAGCCTCAGTGTGATAATGAGGTAAATCAGAACAACACAATGATTCTGTTAATTTTCAGAATAAACAGAGCACCTCAAGATAATACTGCATCTCTCTTTTCTGTCTTTATTTCATTGTTATCTAGTGGTCCAAAACTCAGTATTACTCAGGGGAATTTTTACAACATAAGGAAAGTACACAAAAATGTGGAAGGCAATCAGATTGATTTGCATGTTAAAACAGCCAAATAGCTCAAACGATCTTAAAAAATGCAAAAAAAAAAAAAAGTAGAATATTTTGATATTTACATTCCTAGACTTAAATAATCTTGAAACTTTATCTGATTTTGTTGTTACTGGTGCATGACTTGAAACTATCTCCAATAAACATGAGGGGCTGGATTTTCAAAACACAGACACAAGCTGCGACAATGGCAGCTTGCACCGAATGCTGGTGCATCCAGGACCCTGCGCCTGATTTCTACAAGGGGCATGGTCCTGGTGCCTAGGTCCCACTGCTTGTGGCAACTGAATGGGTGCATCAAATGGGTGGTACACACAGAAGGAATGCCACAAACACTGCAGGATGGTGTACGAAGCTATGCCCTTGCATGGGCCATGTTGGTGCCCCCTCCCAATGCCATGGCCAATGTGCCCATCAGTGGCACTACAGTGACCCAACACCCCCTCCCTGCCCTGACTGTGACTGTAAATAGCCACTCTGGTGATCTAGTGGTCCCCCTTCCCACCCCAACTCTGACTGTAAATAGCCTCCCTGGTGCTCTAGTGGCCCCCCACCCAGCATGTAGTGCTCACAACCCTGCATCCCCCCAATCCATACCCGAGATTCAGTGACCAGCACATCCCTCTGCACACCACCACCTCTGGCCACTGAGTGAACTGTCAGTGCATGTACTGGATACAGTACGCGCACTGACAGTTCATTCGGTGGCTGGCCGTGGTGGTGTACGGCGGGCTGTGCCGGTCACCAGATCTCAGCTATGGATTTGGGGGTGCAGAGTTGTGGCCACTACATGCCAGGTGGGGGGGCCACTAGAGCACTAGGGAGTCTATTGACAGTCACAGTCAGGGCCGGGAGCGGGGACCACTAGATCACCAGGGAGCACCCATTGGGGATGGATCGGGGCAGACCACACAGTGGCACATACTGGATGACCCTCCCAGGAGATGTCTATGTACCATTAGACCAGCTTTGTGCTGGTCTAATGGTACTTGGCACTTAGTTCCTGGGGAGGTCTTTGAAAATCGGGAATTGAGGGCTGTGGCAGTCTACGTCTGCTGCAAACCCCCTAGCACCATGCCGCAGCCACTTTCATGGCACAAGGCAGGCGTTAGCACACTTTGGCACAGGCAGCCTGCTGGGTGATGCAGGCTGCCTTTGAAAATAGCTCTTGGTGCTGCCCTTGGTGCAAGGTGCCTCTTGCATCAGATTTGTTTGACGCAAGCACCTTGCGTCATACTACGGCCTTTGAAAATCCGGCCAGAGATGTTTAAAGAGGTATTTGAAATATCCACTAGTGAAGGCAATTTTCCTTCATGGAATATATCTGGACTAGTGAGTAAGGTTTCCTTTTCTATATAATTTTATTTCCTCCTGGGCACGTCGCAGGTATCTGCTCAACCCTGTCCCTGCCTCCTCCACCTGGCAACTTCCTCTCTGGTCTCCCAAGCCCCAAACATGTAACAACTAGTTATTTCTCAGGAGCCAAAATATGTGACGTTAAAAGCATGTTAAAGGACATAGTGACAGAAACAGAAGGAAATACAACAGTAATCTTACATTTGGGGGTCAACAACATAAAGCACCAGACCAGAGAGGACATTAAACAGGAATATAAGGCTATATGGGAAGAAGCAAATAAACCAAAATGTAAGGTTTACCTGTCAGAAATATTACCAGTACCAAGGGAAAATAAATATAAGATTGATAAAATCAAGGATATAGGGGTGTGTGGTTTGGCCACCGGGAAGATGGCAGCCTAAAAAGAGAGCTCTTGTCTTGAAAGTGTTCATCCATGCTTAATCGCCACGATCCCGTGGAGCCCTGACCTAAAAAACAGCTCTATGAGCGGGTGACAGTTACACCTTCTGAGCGGCAACTGTTTTAAGCGGATTTCGGGGAGAGTGGTGACATCTTTGAGCGCCATGTGTTTGGTGACTTGACAGAGCAGTGAGAGGATGAGCAGGCCCAACTTGCAACCCTAGCCATAATACACACTTTGAAGAGGAGTGGAGATGGTAGCTGAGCTCTGTGGGGAAGACAGGCTACAGAACAACTCAGACTGGGACTGTGTTTTTTTTTTTCTCCTACGTATGCTGAGCAGAAAAGTGTCAGTAATGATGATCTCGGCAGCCACTATCGGGGAACAGATTGCATCACCAGTAAGCCCCAACAAGCCCCCTGCAGTAGAGGAGTCCTTGTGCCATATCACACACCTGCTGGAGACCCTAATTGCAAGGGTGGATGGTCTAACCTTGTCGCTCTCAAATACAGTTACAGAGGTTAAACAATTGCAGGACAAGGTCAATGTACTGGAGCAAAAGGCAGAAAACTGCGAGGACCAACAGTTGTGATTATGGCAGAAGATGAGACAGCATGAGGAGCGCCTTGAAACCTTATGGAGCAGGGCAGAGGATCATGAAAATAGAAACCGGCGCAACAATCTGCATATCATTGGTCTGCCTGAGGAAGTGGAAGGGTAGGATATGGAGACATTTTTAAACAACAACATCCCAATGATATTGGGTGAAAGATGGCAGGACTCCATCAAAGTTGAAAGGGCCCACAGAGTGACCACTGGAAATCAAAGGCAAATGGATCATCCCCGACTTATAGTGGCATATCTGCTCCGCTATTCAACCAAGGAGAGGATACTAAGAGCGGCGAGGGATTTGGGAGAGCTGTACTGGCAAGGGGTTGCAATTCAAATCTATAGGGACTCCATACAAGAAACAGCAGCAAAGAGAAAAGCATTTGGCCCTATCAAGATGTTTCTATACCAGAATGATTTTCATTTCAGATTTAAGAACCTTACCAGACCCTGGGTCAGCAAAGGGGGGCAAGAGGTGATTGTGGATCATCCAGAAGAGTCGGAACATTGGTTGGCTCGGTCATGGCCTAGTCTACAATACCAAACTACATCACCCAAGAGGCTTTGGGAGCCTCAAGTGTCTATATCTTCGGTTAGGAACCTCTCTGCTGGACGAAACATGTCTGGGGGCACAATAACAATGGGGCCGGTGCAACCAGTTGGTAACCCCACTGGTGGAAGGGACAGCAAGCCATTGCAGAAACCAAATCCCACACAAATGAGTCAAACTAGCTCTTTGCCACAGAGGTTGGACATTTATTTTACTAAATCCAGACACAGAGCACGAAGTGGACCACAGCTGTCGCCAAGTAAAAACCCTCCTGCAAAAATTTTGCAAGGCGATTCACCTGTGCCAGCAGAACACAGGAATTTGGAAGCCTCTCTCCATATGGAAATGGAGACAGAAGTTACAGGGGACTGGGCTGATTATCCAGACAGTACTCTAATTGAAGCGGTGGAGGCCCTGTCAAGAGTGAAACCTGGTCTCTTGTTGTATGCAGCGGCTGCTGCCAAGGCTACTCCTGATACTGGGACTCTCCCTCGGGGACCACCCGAGCGGGCCAAAGGCTAGAATACTTGAACTTTTAAAGGGCGAAGGGCTACATGGGGTTATGATTCCTCCTTCTATTTCCCATTATATTTTTTCTTCTCTGTCTTGACTACGGAGAGTAAGAGAGGATACTCCCCCCGCTCCTTTTTTCAATCACTGTTTAAATCAAGGTTGAAAGGTTATTTTGTTGGGAGTGTGAGGTATTAGGGGGTTGTTGTCGGTTGCTAATTTTGTTCTCCATAATGTAATGGGTAGAGAACATGGCTTCAGGGGTATGGCAGTAATCGGAAGGTAGATGTCCCCAATTTCTCCCACTTTCCTCCCTGGTCTTCCCTGTTTTTTTTTAAGGGGATGATGTCGAGAGTGGGTGGGGGATACACATACTCCATCCCTCTCCCACCCTTTCCTGGGTTTTCTTTTTTTTTCTATTTCCTTTTCTTTTTGGATATTTCTACCTGTCATCCCCCACCTCCATGGAGTCGGAGTGACTGACCAGGGATGTACACAGGGATTGGGCTAACTTGCATTAAGTGACCACTTCCAGTATATGACCCCTTACTGAGCGTTGGAGCTAGCATAGCTGTAGGGTGCTAAAATAACCCTCTTTTTCTGTGATCTGCACTCTCATAGATAGATTCCATCGTAGTGCCTGTTTTTTGGGGGGGCATTATTGTGTGTCTTAAAAAGTTTGTTGATTGCAATTTAGTTATAAGCTATAACTGCACATACAGTCTTATTTTTCTCTTTCTCTTCTAGTACAGTAATATATTAAGAGACCAAGATCAAGGCGTTATCTGTTCCTGGCGATGCTTCCACTTCTGTCTGTCCTAATCTGTGGTTGGATAGTGCTGTTGTGGGCAGGGTACAGTATTAAGGTATCGAACCCAGCTATAGAATACACCCCCCCCAGAACTCACAGTAAATAATTCTCTTACTTTCTTACTGAGGGTAAATAAGATGTCGAATGCAACCAAGGCTCTTAGATGGATATCATGGAATGTAAAGGGGCTGAATCACCCTGTGAAAAGAACAAAAGTTTGACAGCATTTAAGGTCCCTGAAGATAGAATTCAATTCAATTCAATTCGTGTTTATTTATAAAGCGCCTTTCAGAATCAAGGCGCTGTACATGACAATAAAATCAAGACAATAAAATCAAGATCAACAAAAACAAATAAACTATAAAGAAAAAGCCAAGTTAAAAAGATAAGTTTTTAAAGCAGTTTTAAAACTATCGACGGTCGGGCATTCTCTCAACCAATGAGGTAGAGAATTCCACAGGGTAGGAGCTGAGTAAGCAAAAGCATGAGATCCTGATAACTTCAAACGAACCCTGGGAATCTCTAGCAATCCCTCATTGGTGGAGCGGAGGGGGCGGAGGGGGCGATAGGGAATCAGAAGATCTTTCAGGTAACCGGGTCCCTGATCGTGTAGGGCTTTAAAGGTTAGTAAACCAACCTTAAAGATGATACGCCACCGCACAGGCAGCCAATGCAGTTCGCGAAGCACAGGCGTAATATGACTGGTTCTCGAGGTCCCAGTCAAAAGCCTGGCTGCAGCATTCTGCACTAGCTGCAGGCGGCGGATATCAATCCCTGGAAGCCCTACGTATAGGGAATTACAGTAGTCCAAACGGGTTGTAACAAAGGCGGAACCAAAGTCGGAAGATACTCCTGGGGAATCAGGTGTTTCACCCGAGATATTCCTCAGATGATAAAAGAGGTTTTGACAACAGCTGAGACCTGAGATTTCAGGGTCAGACCGTCAAATCGAATAGCAGCAGATTCGCACCTGTCGAGAGCTAGAGAGCGGCACCCCACCAAGTGATAAGCCTGATGGATGTGCCGCACCCAAGCCCCTCCCAGGATGATCTGGGCCCACAACCAATACCTCGGTCTTATCCGGATTAAGCTTCAACCAGCTCGAACTCATCCAAATTCTGATTTCATCCAGACAGTTGTTAAGTACAGAGAGTGCATCACTCTGATCGGGGAGAAAGGATAATGCAGTTGAGTATCATCCGCATAGCAGTGAAAACTCAAACTGTATCTCCTGATGATTTCTCCTAATGGCAGCATGTACACTGCAAACAACATGGGAGCTAAAATGGAACCCTGCGGTACCCCACATGGAAGGGAGAAGGTGTCAGAGGAATAAATTCCAGTGACAACTCTCTGAAACCTACCAGTGAAATAGCACTACTATAAGAAACACATCTTTTATCCGAAGCTAATAATTGACTGAAGAAGGCATGGGTTGGTGAAAATGATGGCAAGCTCTGCCCCTGCTAAATCCAAGGGGATAGCCATTTTGCTTTGCCGGACCGCTGCCTGGAAGATAGACGGGGTAAAAAAAGATAATCAAGGCAGGTGGACAGTGGTAAGACTAACCTCTCCAGAGGGAGTTATGATTTTGGGTAACATATATGCCCCTAACAGGGAACACATGGATTTCTTCCCGGCAATAAGTCAGGCAATCTCAGAACTACAAACAGATGCCCCCCCCCATTATCTTAGGAGGGGACTTCAATATAGTGGAGGACATATATTTGGATAAGTCCATTCCCACGGCGCAGACTAACCCTAAAGGCGGCACTCCCTTACCGAGCTACAAGAAGAATGGACCTTAGTTGACGCTTGGCGTAGGGCGCACCCTACTGCTAGAGACTATACTTTCTTTTCCACACCGCACCAAACCCATAGTCGTATAGACTTTTGGTTAGTGAATGACTTAGCTGGGGAGGGTATCTCTGGGACCGGGATAGGCTCAATAAAAATTTCGGACCACTCGCCGGTATGGCTGACATATCTCTCTACTAAACAATCTTCTCATAAAGTCTGATGGCACTGCAACCCATTACTGTTCAAAGACCCATATTTTAAGAGTATGCTTTCTAGGGCCACAAAAGAGTATTTCGCACTAAACTCAGACTGTGGTGTGTAACCTAGCATGGTTTGGGATGCCTTTAAAGCAGTGCTGTGGGGGTGCATTGTCACCTTCTCAGCAAATCGAGATAAAGTACGGAAAACCAAGCTGAAAACCATGCAAGCAGATTTGGCTAGGTTGGAATAATCCTTTAAGGCGACCCCGGGAGCGAGTACGGATAGAGAGCTATACCATAAAATCATTAATTTAAAATATCAGATTAATGAAAGACTACAACAAAAGGTAGAGTGGCTCCTCTTTCACTCTAAGCAGGTGTACTGGGCCAATGGGGAAAGAATGGGAAAGCTTCTGGCCTATCGTTTACGTAAGCAGCAGGTGGCCCCGAGGATATATTCCCTTCGTACCCCCTCGGGAACAATAACGTCTACCCTCAACGAGGTGAATCATACAATGCGGTCATTTTATGAATCTTTATATAAATCCCACTCCATGGTTAACCCAGCGGAGATGAGCCAGAAGATACTGAGCTTTTGTCATCAAATGCACCTCCCATCCCTTTCAGCTGAGCAGGTGGGACAATTGGAAGCACCGGTTTCTTGTGAAGAATTATGACTCATGTTAGGAAAAATGGTGCGGGGGAAAGCCCCCAGACCGGACGGTATGTCAGTCGAGCTATATCAAGCGTTAGGCTCAGATATACTTCTCCCGCTTCAACAAGCCCTTCAGGACTCTCATAACAAGACTTCCCTTCCACCATCAATGAGGGATGCACTTATCACTCTGCTGCCCAAAAAGTTATCCGATCCATTGGATTGTGCTAATTTTAGGCCAATATCTTTATTGCCAGTAGATACTAAGATTCTAGCTAAGGTGCTTGCCACCAGACTGAGTGTTGTATTTCCCTCTATTATTAACCCGGCACAGGTGGGTTTTATAAGGGGAAAGACAGGTGCAGATAACACATGCCTACTACTCGGCCTTAAGTGGATAGCATCCAGGTCTTCCCACCCCATGGCTGCCATGGAGATAGATTTTGCCAAGACTTTCAATTCTATTGAGTGGGTAAACCTACATGAAACCTTAAAGGTGTTTGGTTTTGGGCCATGCTTCCAGCAATGGATTCACACTTTGTATGAATCACCCAGGGCATGCATCCTTACAAATGGGGATATCTCTCCTCCCTTTTCACTACAAAGGGGCACGAGGCAGGGCTGTCCACTTTCTCCCCTCCTGTTTTTGATTGCCTTAGATCTGCTTATAAGGGTCATTGGCTCAGACCCATTGATTCAGGGTATTGAATGTGGGGAGCAGTCATATGTGGCGATGGCATATGCAGATGACCTGTTACTAACTATAACCAACCCTCGACAAGCAATTCTGGAGGTACTTTTGATTCTGGAAGAGTTTGCCGCAATCTCTGGGCTGAGGATCAATCAAAAAAGACCATCATCACGCCACTAAACCTCCTCTGTACAAGGGAGTATATATTGGGCACTAGCTTTTCATGGGTAGACCATTATTTCCAATATTTAGGAATTCAAATCCCTTTTAAGTGGGCGGCCCTTGAAATGGCTAATTTCTCCCCCTTATATGCTCAGCTGACTGTGGAAGTGGAGAGATGGTGGAAAATTAAGCTATCCCTCCTGGGAAGGGTAGCTACAATCTGGATGCTGTTTCTACCTTGGGTATTATTTCTCTTAAATAATTTACCCATATCCCTATCTAAAAAACTTTTTCAAACATTAGATAAGTTAGCATTTAATTTTATATGGGATTATAAAACGCCAAGATGGAATAGGCAAAACATAAGGGTGCATTGGTCCGGGGAGCCTTAATCTACCTGGGTTTTATACATATAATCTGGCCTGTATGGCCTCCCAGGCCACTAGGTGGTTCATGCCACAAAGTAGGGCAACCCCTCTCTGGGTGCAATTGGAAGCGGATTTGGTAAGCCCCTCCTTGCTATATAATCTTTTAGTGGCCCACTATAAGATGGATGTACAACTCCCCCCTATAATCTCCTATACTGCTAAGGCTTGGAGACTATTAGGCGTGAAATCCCACACGTCAAAACAAGAATGGTTTCCCCCATTGCAGCTGGCCCCAATATGGCATAATAAGTTAGAAAATGGGCTTTTTATTTCCTGATCTCTGATTGGCTGGTACCCCTACTGGGGGGGGGGTACATTAACTTTCAATAGACGACCAGGAAATAAAAAGTACCGACCCCAGTGCCCCTTCACCCACTCAGATTATCCCTGTGCCCACCATGCCTCCTTATTGGCCAAAAGCACCCAATTTAATTTTAAATCCCCGCCATTTTTTTGTCTCGCTTAGTGAGAGATACTGCACCCCCAAAGCTCCCTACTTCACTGCCAGCTGCCTGACAAAAACTGCACATCAACCTCTCAGATGTCCTCATTTTTGGCTACATTTTTTTCTTTTTTTTTTAATTTACATTATTTTTCTGTCCTCCCATGGCCCGACACTCTCCCACTCACATAGCCTTGTGCCCATACAATTTTAAATGTACTTGCTGCCACGTTTTCTCTCGCTAAGTGAGCTACCTCGTACACCCACAGGCTACCCTGTCCTTTCAAAGCTGGCTGCTGTTTATTTATGTAAAAAAAAAAAAATCCAGTATTTATTATGTAGTCAGAGAGAGACAAATCATTTCTCACAGTTGCCATCACTTCCAAAGACAGCACTCTCCCAACAGTGGTCTCGCGCTGTGTAACCATCTCTGTTAAACTGTTTCCCCTCGACGTCCTCCGGCTGTGACTATGGATTTCAGTTTAAAAAGAAATATATACAGATACAGTGAATGCACAGCTGCCACACTGTAACCTCTAACCCTAAGCGGCAACCATGCTTAATTCTCAATGCTTCAGGCAACCTTTACAGTGGTCTCCCTCCCAGTCCAGACTGCAATATCTGAACAAAAATCTCTCCTCTGCCTTTAGAAAAAATGGGAAAAATTACAGTAACCTTCCCATTGTGCCATTTCTCACGTTCAGGGATCGCGATCTAAAAGTGTGTGTGTAGTGGTGGTGGCGGTCGAGAGTGGCTGGTGGGGGTGGGGGTTCGAACTACAGGAAATATGCAGCAAACCTGCATGACAGTGCAGTCAGGAGTGTACTGTCTTTAGAAATGACTGGGGCTGTGAGAAATTATGACTTCTCTCTACCTGACCGCAAAAATTAACACTGGATCATGTTTCTTTTCCCATCTAAAAGTGTGTGTGGTGTGGGGGGGTAGCGGTAGGACCAGACAGATATATGCAGCAAACACTACAGAGCCCAGTCCTGGCTAATACAGTAGAAACAGGGACTATTTTTTCCAAAAAGGGGCAAACATAACATTCATAGTCATTTTCTATAGAATTACTTCTTTGTTTTTTGTAATCCTAAAAAAATGACACAGTTAGCCCATTTTCTAAGCACAATATTGCCCTCCAGGGTGGTCGGTATGGGCAATACCAGACCGGCCAGGAGCTATAAGGCCCTCCGCCTGTGGCGTCGAGCCTCATTACGCCCCTGGCCGGTCCGGTATTGCCCAATACCACCCACCCTATTGGGCACTATTGCTTGCTTAATCGAGGTTGAAGGGGTGAGTGTAAATTGGAATCGATGGCAACAAAAAGGCATACAAATAGTCCAAGACCTGAGTGTCCGGGGGGGGGGCATCTGCTTTCGTTTGAACAAATACAGGAAAAATATAGTCTACCATATAAATATTTTTGGCATTATTTACAGATCTGCAGTGCTTTAACACCTTTGATTTCTAAAAACCCAGTCAGTACGAAGTGGCAGTGGCTCACTGACTCTCACTGGCGAGGCTCTCGAAAAGGTCTCATGGGGAGGTTTTACAGCACTTGGAGGGACTCGCACCCTGACCCAATGCATAGATGTAGAGTGCAATGAGAATCACTATTGGGGGTAGCCATATCTGAGGAACAATGGTTGTCCAACTGTAAAAATATTTATTACTCATATAGAGATCCTAATAGCCATTTCATACAACTAAAAATACTGTTGCTTTGGTATCGTACCCCAGCAATACTACATAAGAGGGGTCTACTGGGCCATAGATGTTACTGGCGTTGTTCGCAGCCAGATGCACATATTGCACACATACTTTGGTCCTGCTCCCTTTTGGCATCATTCTGGGATATGGTAGCCAAGGATTTGTCACAAGTGTTAGGCACCAGGCTGGCCTTGTCTGCCTCTTTGGTCCTCTTAGGAGATACTAGGCATATTGAATTCCTTTCTAAACCTTTGCAGCAATGGGTGGTCTCCTCCATCTTAGAAGCTAAACACCTATTGCTTATGTCCTGGAGACAGCCTTCTATACCCACTAGAAAGATGTGACATGAAGCCTTAGCTAGGCTATCCTTGTTTGAAAATCTCTTGGGCTTGCTGGGACCAAGTATGCAGCCATTCTTAGCTAAATGGGGACCATACCTTCAGTCTGACTATTTACATATTATATAAATAGGTAAGAATCCTCTCTTAGAGTGTCCTTAATTAGGTAGTGGCCCAATAGGATGGGTGGCTATCCCTTTTTCCCCTCCCTTCCTCCCCCCCCTTACCCTTCTGGGCGTATTGTGTGTAGCTGGAGTACAACTGAAGAGAGAGGTGGAAGCACAAATAGTATGGTATGGTGGTAGTTATGGTGGATGATAGAAATGCAACTCAGGGATAGTTGCTATTACCATTTTGTGGACTGAATCTAGCGAATAATTATGATGTACAGTTTTGTATAAGTATATATATATAAATAATTATGGGTAAAAGAAATTATAATATTGGTATATGTCTGACCTTGGCTATATGTTTACATCGGTCTATAACTTTGTGCAGAGTATCATAGTATGTAATAAAAAAAAAAAAAAGGAAAAAGAAAATACCTAATAAAACATTATGTGACAAAAAAAAAAATCAAGGATATAAACAATTGGCTAAGGCTATGGACAACTAGGGAAGGAATAGGATACATTACACATTGAGAGGAGTTCATAAATGAATCTACTTATTTCTGCAAAGATGGTCTTCACCATAGCTAAAAGGTAGCAGAAAGCTAAGATTGGCATTAAGAAAAGTTGTGGAAAAAGCTTTAAACTAACAAAGAAGGGGAGAGTGGGCAGGGGACAGATAAAAAAGGAAAGTAGGATAGCGGGAAATACTAACTCAGATATTAAACAGAGGAAAACAAGCTTCAGATTTAAAAATATGTGCCTCAATTCTAAAACAGTTATGCCTGGCGTAACCGAACATGCGCTAAAAAGAATGGTGCAAGTAGCAAGTTATGCCAGCAGTTGTGACGTGTGGGATTCTACAATGTGGCCTTCGACATGCCGCAGGCCACTTGAGCCAAGGTGCAGTTACACCAGCAGTTGCACCATAAACCCCCTGTGACATGGTGCTAGGGGGTTTATGGCAGCAGTTCTGTCCTATTCTAGTAGGGCAGCAACAAAGCCCCCAATGTCAGGATATTACAAGACCCCAGGAGAAGAACCATCAATATAAATGACACCAGCATTTAGCTGGCATAACTGTACATATGCCCTCCGGGGGTTCTGTAGACCCGCTGCACCCACTCCATGATGTGCCCCCCATGCCCAGAACACCCCCGTTGTCACCCCACAGGGCATCCCACAACCGCCCCAGCCCCCAATCTCCCATAGTAGAGGTGCCCAGCTGGGCATCTCGCACTCCCCAACCCCAGAACCCCAAACCGTAAATGTCCTGCAGGGCAGCCCACACACATCATGCCCCCAAACCCCATACTGCTATCAGCCCCCAGAGGAGCTCTGCCTCTCTCCAGGATCCAGTCTCACTCCGGCAACAGGTCCCTGCAGTGCCGCCAAACCATTAAATTAATTATCACCCAGATTCCTGGTAGTCTAGTGGCCCCAATCTCCCCACCCATCAGTTATACACCCACACCTTCTGACCATTCTCTAGATGGCACTGGCACTGCTCTCCTCTCACTCATGGCCAGCCACCGACTGAGTTCTGAATGAGCGCTACTGTATAGACGTGCTCAAACTAAATGAATACTCATTCGCTTGAGAGTGTCTATACAGTAAATGCCTGCGTGGAGCTTAGTCAGTGGCTGGCTGTGGAGGTGAGAGGTGGGCTGTGCCAGTGCCAGCTGGGGATGGGTGGGAGGTGCAGGTGGACTGGCACTGCTGGGTGGGTGGGTGGGGGCTACTAGACTACCAGTATCCTGGAGTTATTTATTTTTTACCATATGCACTAAATTCAGGTCAGAGAATGGATGGGTGGATGGAGTTGCCCTGTGGGGCTATTACTATTCCAGGGATCAGGGCTGGGATACACAGCTGCCCTGTGGGGCTTTGGGGAGCACTTGCTGGGGGGGTTGTGACTTGTGACATGCCCCTCGTGTATGCCCTTCATTTGGCGTAGCCTCTGCATGTCGCAAGTCACAGGACTTAGCTGTGAGGACCCTACCCCTTCTAGAATAGGGTGCAGGGTCCATGTCGGAACTGCATTTAACACAAGTTGCTTTTGGTGAAAACTTGCACCAAGCTTCTAGAATCCCACCCCTGGTCTGTAAATGCAAGATGTCTTAATATTAACAAAAAGTCAGAGTTGGAATTAATGCTGACTGTAGAGAACATAGATATTTGTATGATTACTGAAATGTGGTGGGAACCCAGTGTGGAATGGAACAGAAATAAAGAGGGCTACAAATTGTTCATTAAGGACAGGCAAAATAAGAAAGGAGGAGGTGTGGTGATTTACATGAAAAATAAAATAAATGCAGATGTTGTTACTGAACTAAGAGAATCAGGATCGGAATCAACATGGTTAAGCTTGAAAGGCATAAATAGGAAGAAATTATACTTGGGGCTTTACTATAGGGCACCTAACATTAATGGAGAAATGGATACATGCATTGAGAACAAAACTGAATATATGGCCCAGAAGGGAGACATACTTGTCTTGGGTGACTTTAACCACTCAGAATTGAAATGGAGAAATCCTGTAATCTTAGATGTACTTAGTAATCATTTCACTGATATACTACACATGGCAGGACTATCTCAACTAGCTAATAAACCGACAAGGGTAACAGTGTGTTGGACTTAATTATTACTAACAGGGATGATATGATTTTGAAAATTGAGATAAGAGAAGATTTGAGTAACAGTGACCATAACATTGTTCAGTTCCGCATCAAGAAAAATTATGTGTGTAAAACCAAAGGAGCCACTATTGTTAGAAACTGCAAGAAGGCAAATTTTAACAAAATTAAATACGAATGATCAAAATGGGCCTGGGATAAAGATTTTGAGGGAATAAATATCAAGTGAAATGTGATTGCTTTTCAAAATTAAATTGCTGCAACTTGAAGAGACCTATATGCCAACAAAAAAATGTACAATAAAAAAGGAAAAAGACCTGCATGATACACTAATAAAGTGTTGAAGTTGAGTAAGCAAAAGGAAAAAGCCTTTGAGAAAATGAAATCAGGGGGAAGTTCCGATAGTAGGGAACCATGTAAAAAACTGTTAAAACAACTTAGACTATTAGGTCAGAAAGGAATACGGTTGAATTTAGCTTAGCACATGCTGAGGACAATAGTAAAAGCTTTTATGCATATATAAGCAATCAGAATAGAACAAATAATCAAAGTGGTCCATTAGTTAAGGATGGAAAGAAGATAAATACCCCCCAAAATATGGCTGGAAGTTTTAATAACTATTTTGGATCAGTATTTGAAAAAGGAAACATTGAAAAATGTGATATAAAACAAAACATATGTCCAAATCTAGTTTTAATCTTTAGACTGTGGCAACTCAAATATATGATACACAAACTTAGAGTGCATAAATCTGCAGGACCAGACTTCCTAATCCCAAGACTTATTAAAGGGATAGGAAATTACATATTGCATCCATTAAATACAATTTTCAATGCCTCATTCATCACAAGGATAGTACTGGACAATTGGAAGCATGCAATAGTAATACCGTTGTATAAAAAAGGGGACAGATCCAATAGATCTAATTATAGGCCAGTTAATTTAACTGCAATTTTATGCAAAATTGCTAAAAGTTTCCTAAAACTTAAATTTGAAGAGAATATTGTTAGTCTGGGACTAGCTGATAATACTCAACATGGGTTCAGAAAACAGAGAAGTTGCACTACCAACCACTTATGCTTCTATGAAACAGCCAATAGGGCACTTGACAACAATATACCCCTATGGATGTCATATGTTTAGATTTTCAAAAGGCATTCGACAAAGTACCACATAAAAATGTAATTGATAAACTGGCCTTATTTGGAATCGACAGTAGATTGATTATGTGGACAAAAAACTGGTTAGATAAAAGGGAGCAATCAGAGTATTAGATGAAAAGTCTTCCCCTGTGGGAGTTACCAGTGGTGTACCACAGGGGTCAGTATTAGGGCCAACACTTTTCTCCTTATACATCTCTGACATAAATTATACTACTATGAAATTCGTGGATGCCATCAAATTAGGTGGGCCAGTAGGTACTTTAAAACAACAAGATAACATGAAGCAGGATCTAGAAAGCATTGAAGACTGGTCATTAAAAAATACAATGTCTCTTACCATAAACAAATGTACAGTCATGCACTAGGCAGATCCAGTGAGGCACAAAATTACAGATTGAATGGAAATAACTTAAAGGCAATCAATCAGGAGAAAGACTGTGATATAATAGTTGACAATAAACTAGAATTTAAGCCACACAGACCACACATTATAAAACAGGCTAACTTTATGATTAAAAGTATCTGAAGGAGTTTTATTAATAAATCTATGGGCCATTTGCTGCCTCTGTACAAAACATATGTAAGACCACACCTGGATCTTGGGTCTCAGTTGTGGTTCCCTAACAGGAAAGGAGAAATAAATAGAATGGAAAGAGTGCAGCGAAAGTTTACAATAATGATCAGATCAACGAACACATTAAGCTATGAAACTAGACTCAAAAGAACTAGGTTGTTCTCACTACAGCAAAGAAGGGTTAGAGGAGATCGCATAATGATGTTTAAAGTTATGTCAGATCAAGGCTTAAGAGATAATATGGGAATTGGTATTCAAGTTAAACCAGAAACCCTAAGGGGTCATGAAAATAAATTAGATTGCATACAGCAAAAAAGAACATAGGACATTTCTCCTTTATTAAAAGAGCTGGAAGATTATGGAATATCCTGCCAATGGATATAGTAAATTCTGTATCAGTATTTACTTTCAAAGTTACATTAGATAAATGGCTATCAGAGAATGGCTCCAAATGGAAAAACGAAGGCAGGAATACTGAGGCTGAACAAAGAGGAAGGTGGTTGGGCAGAGAGCGACAGTGAAAAAGCAGAATACTGAACAAATACTTCTGCTTAGTATTCACAATGGAAAGGCAGGGGGAAATACCTAATCCAGTCAATAGAAGCACCTGGATGGGGGTGATATTAGCCCTTTCACAGAAGAAAGGGTTCTGAAAGAACTCTTAAAACTGAAGATGGATAAAGCAATGGGGCCTGATGGGATTCACTCCAGAATTTTAAAAGAACTAAGGGAAGAACTAGTAACACCACTGACTACCCTTTTTAATAAATCATGGGAAGATGGGGTGGTACCTGAGGACTGGAGGAGGGTGGATGTGATTCCCCTTCACAAAAGTGGGAGCAAGACAGAGACAGGACACTACAGACCTGTCAGTTTGACCTCAGTGGTAGGGAAAATGATGGAATCACTTCTGAAGGAAAGAATTGTTGAGTACCTAAAGGCCAGTGGGGCACAGGACCCAAGTCAGCATGGATTCACAGCGGGAAGGTCATGTCAGGCAAATCTAATTGATTTCTTTGACTGGGTGACCAAAGCAGTAGACCAAGGAGGGGCTGTGGACATGGCCTACCTAGACTTTAGCAAGGCATTTGACACAGTCCCGCACAAAAGATTAATAAACAAATTAGCCAGACTGGGAGTGGGTCCTAGGGTGGTAGCCTGGGTAAAACACTGGTTGGACAACAGAACACAGCAGGTAATAGTAGAAGTGAAGAAAGGAGGGTTACTAGTGGGGTACCGCAGGGTTCAGTACTGGGGCCGGTCCTTTTTAATGTCTTTATAAGTTGCATTGCAGAGGGACTGGAAGGGAAAGTTTGTCTCTTTGCAGATGACACAAAGATCTGCAACAGGGTTGATACACAAGGTGGGGTGGAAAGGATGAAAAGGGACTTGGCAAGGTTGGAGGAATGGTCAAATGTATGGCAGCTTAGATTCAATGCAAAGAAGTGCAAAGTAATGCATCTGGGAAACAAAAATCCAGGGGAACAGTACACAATGGGGAGTGAGATACTGACAACAACAAAACTGGAAAGGGACCTGGGGGTAGTCATATCAGATGACCTAAAGGTGGGCCAGTAATGTGAGAAGGCAGTAAAGAGGGCTGGGGGGGATACTGGGATGCATAGGGAGAGGCATCACCAGTAGAAAACGGGAAGTTGTTGGCCCTCTGTACAGACAGTTGGTAAGACCACATCTGGAGTACTGTGTACAGTTCTCTAGACCCCATCTCCACAAAGACATAGACAGGGTGGAGACAGTCCAGAGGAGGGCAACCAAAATGATGCAGTGTCTGCATCAGAAGACATGTGAAGAAAGACTAAAGGAACTAAAGTTGTATAGCCTCGAGGAAAGGAGGGAGGGGAGACATGATAGAAACTTTCAAATAACTCAAGAGAATCAACAAAGTCCAAGAGAGTAGCATCTTTCAGAAAAAGAGATGTGCAAAAACAAGGGGGCACAATAGAGGGGGATGGCTCAGAGGTAATGTGAGGAAGTATTTCTTCACAGAGAGGGCTGTGGATACATGGAACAGCCTTTTTGAGGAGGTCATAGAGTCAAAAACAGTGGGGGAATTCAAGAATGCATGGGACAGACATAAGGCAATTCCAGTGGGGGGTTGGAGGAAGAAGGCTGTTGGTTAACTAGGATCTGCAGCTTATCAATTAGGTAGGGAAATGGGCAGACTAGGTGGGCCAAGTGTTCCTTATCTGCCATCAAATTCTATGTTTCTATGTTTCTGTAAATGGAAAACTAATTTACTGTGTTTCTTTCAGAACCACTTCTCAGCGGGACATACTGCTACTCTGACCTGCCCTTGGGGGGGGGGGTTAGTGCCATAACAACTACAAGTAAGGATGCCGTTGCAGCTCAAATGTCCTCAAGTAAAAAAAAAAGACAGGCGGAGGAACTATTTTACTAACAATTAAGACAAACATGTAAGTGTTTTACTATTAAATATTATGCATTTTAGTTATGACATACATCTGTATTTTAGATAACCATTTCATAAGCACAGTAAGACACTCCAGGATGTGCATTAGACACTTTAACACATGGCTAGGAGGCTGGATACACTCGGCCAGTGGCCTTGTGCCTCACTACGCCTCCTAGCTGTGTGTTAAAGAGTCTAACGCACACCCTGTCGTGTCTTATTGATTACTTGTAATCCAGAATTTTATACAGTTTATATATATATATATATATATATATATATATATATATATATATATATGAACATCTCAAAATTGGCAGAGAGTGACCACACATCACTGATATCAAACATAAAATCAGATAGAAATCAGATACCCATTTGTAGGAAACCATCTAATCTTCCTATTATCTTGACAGGGAAACAAAGACTCTGAGTTATAGGAACGATCAAAGATTCAATAAACAATATGCTGTTCGGACCAGCAGCCATAAAAATGTTTACAAAAATAAATAAAACAACACAGGCCCTAGTCATGGATGACAACTTAAAAAGACGTTTTTTCATACTTCATCCAATCTTTCATATTAATAAGAATAATACAGCACACAAGACACAGACTTGGTTTAATGATTCCTGCAAACACACTAACAAGAAATTGATGAAGTTAATTAGGTGGACTAAAAAAAACCCCAACAAGAGCAAATTTTAACCATCACTGGGTCCAAAGAGTGCCAACAAGAATAGTGTCGGCACGGTGTACGTGGTAAAAAAGCTGCCGATTTTATTTTTGTGGGGGCTTTGCCCCATGGACCCACCGGATTTAAGGATTCTCACTCTGGGGGGAGCAGACCATGGGGGAAAGTTAAAATTTGTGGGGCTGTGGAATAGTATTTCCACGGCCCCTCATTAAAAAAAACCTAATGCGGCAAAAGTTGGGATACCAGGATTAGAAACCTGGTCTCCATTGGCACTGGCCAAACTGCTCCATGCTCCAGCCCTCCACACCATGGGAGCAGCTTGGCTAGCCTCCTGTTCCTTGCAGCCCTTGTCCTTTTACAGGACCATGAACAGCAACCAGGGGAACACTTACAGCATGCACTGTAAATCCCCACTTGCTGTCCGTGTGAGTGCTTACCAGACTAGCACTGTGAATTGTGACACTATTCTGGCAGTGCTTACTTGACCAGTACCATTTTGACCATCTAAATCTGATGAGGAACCAATATAACATCTTCTTGAAAGAGTGAAAGTTAGATTTTTATAAAAATAAATGGTCATAAATATATAACGTTATAGACAGTAAAGATCAAAAAAGTTCCTGGACCATGGTTGCCAAACAGACAAACTCATTTCACTCTTCTCTATCAGTATACATCTCTAAGGAAGCCCGAATAAAAAGTATTATAAAGCTATCTTTTCAGATTTATGCTCCAGTGGAAATAATGACACTGTCTCAGATTATCCAGTACACTTTTTTTTGTGGTAGCATCTTGTTATTAGACTAACTGAAGAATTTTTGCACAAGCTTTAGAGATCTCTCAGGTCCCTTCATCAGGTGCTGGGAAAACTAACTAGCATTTCCGAATATGTACAAGATTTTGTGGGTCCTAGATTGCTTAACAAAGGGCAGGTTGTAAAGGAAGCACATTTATACAACACAGGTGACTACCAGGAAATAGGCCTCAAATCATTAAAAGGTGAAAGATTAGACATGCAAATGATGAGGTACTTCAAAGTGATACCACAGTAAAAGATCAATGGCTGAAAAAAGTTCCATTAAGCATGTAGGATGTGTAATGCTGCCAGTTCAGTAAATTAAGCAGTTTCTGTATATGTGGCTCCTTTAAGTCAAGTATTTCACTAAAAATACCACCAACAGCTTAATCTGGTTCAAAGTCAGCTGGCATTCATCTGTATCCCCCTCCCCCGGGGTTGTGCCTGAAAATAGGCAGAATTTGCCTAGTGCACTTACCCGGTCAACAAAAACTAAATAAATAAATAAATACAACAGAGTTTAACAACAGGGGAGATTTAAGGAGCTAGTGTACTGTCTGGAATAAATAGTAACTTTCAGATGTAGTGAATTATCATGTCTTATATCTGAACTATTTTTTTCTTTTCTACTTGCTAATTAGAGAATTTGCCACCTGGCAGTACTGGGGTGATGTGTGGAGCAGCACTCTCTCTGGAGGCTAAAAAATGTCAGGTCTGTTCCTCCCACTGCATCATGAACACTGACACCATAATGACCGTGGCATCACTAGTAACCAAGGAGAACCATTTCTCACCGCCAGATTATTCTCTTTCACATGAAACAGCAGGGATTAGCTCTTCTTGATTACTTCTAATGTCACAATTTCCTGCATTTTTATTGGTAACCTGTGAAAGTCACTGCTCAGGCTATAAATTGTGGTGCCTCAGTGTGTTTGGTCACATTTTTGATGATGTAGTAGAAGGAACAGAACTGACTTTTTTAGCCTCCAGAGTGCTGCTCCACACATCAGCCCAGTACTGCCAGGTGGAACATCTTCTAAGTAGCAAACAGATAGCAAAAAAAATACTTCAGATGTAAGAAGCGATAGCTGACTGCATCTGAAAATTACTATTAATTCCAGGCAGTGCACTAGCTCTTTAAAAAAAATCCTAAATGGTAGGGTTCTGAGCTGCATTGAAAATGGTCAAAACTCAGTTTGGGATCTGGTAATGTGTAAGGAAGCCCAAATGTTTGTTCAGCCTATGTTTATCTGTTCCAAAAAGCCTCAGGAGTTTTGCTTCCCAGAAAAGTCTTGTGTGAGTGTCTTTGAGATTTCCTCTCAAAACTGACACTTTAAGATCCTTCAAAGAATGGCTGTTTTGGGGGAAATGCTTGGCCACTAGTTTCTGGTTTTCTAAGTGTTTGTTAGTGGATCTATGTCCATTCATGTATTTATGGAGTGGTTGTCCCATTTCTCCCACATACCACCCATGTGAACATTTTTGGTATCCTATTAGATAAGTCAGATTGTTGGGTGTTGCATGTGAAATACCCTTTTATTTTGTATTCCTGTTTAGTAAATGGAGAGTAGACAACTGTTTAGTAAATGTAGAGTAGACAGAGTCACATGTATCAATCATGCTGCATGTTTTGCATCTGGGCTTCTTGCACGGTCTTGTTCCTTGTGTGTCCATTTGAATTGTGGGTCTGCAATTCCTGACCAGTATTCTTCCCAGGTTAAGTGGTTGTTTGCATGATATTATGGGTGGCTCACTGAATACAGTGGATAGTCTATCATCACTCTACAGGACTGATTGCAATCCGCTGATGATCTTCTGTAGTCCCCTGATTGAGTTATAAGTCACAACCTGTGTTGTGGGTTTTGATTCTTTTTTCTTCTCATAAACCAGTAGCTATTCTTGTAGTATTTGCCTATCTTGTGCAATCTGTTTGTCAGTTACAGGAGAGGGGTAGTTTTTGCTGGCGAAGGCTCATCTTAGTATTTCCAAACTGTTGTCCGTCTGACTCGTCCATGTATATATGTTGGTTTTATAGGGCTTGACTGTAGACAACTGCTCTTTTTGTATGGTTTGAGTTTGCCCTAGAATGATGTAGGTAGCTGAAATGATCTGTTGGTTTTCTGTATATGGATGTTTTATTTTGTCCTGTTGCAGTCCAATTGTGGTGTACAGAAAGTTGCTTTTTTGTTGGGAGTACTCCATTTACAGATTGATTGAGGGATGAAAATTATTGAAGTCTCTGTGGAGCTCATGTAGTTTGTCCTCACTCTCTGTCCATATTCCAAATATTTCATCAATAGAACAGTAGTAGACCAATGGTTTTGTTCTCTGCTGTGATAGGAAGCTATCCCCTCATACAGCCTTGAAGATGATGGCATATTGAGGTGCCATTCTAGTGCCCATATTTGTGCCAGTTTTCTGTAGGTTTAGTTTGTTGTTTTAGGAAAAGTAGTTATGTTTCAGTATGAAGTCAATGAGTTCCAAAACTGCATCTGTAATTGCCTGGCTGTCAGTGTCCCTTTGTAGTAATGTTTTGCAAGTGTTTAGTCCATCCGAGTGTGGTATATTGGTACAGACAGATTCTACATCCATTGTGATCAGAAAGAAGCCAGTAGGGAGTGCCTTTAATTTTGTGAAGTTTGTTTAGACAGGCAGTTGTGTCGAAGACAAAACTTGGAGTTCTTTGTGCCACCAGTATGAGGATGCCCTCGACCCAGCCTGATATTTGTTCAGTAAGAGTGCCAATGACTGAGATAATCGGCCATCCTAGAATTCCTTGTTTATGTGTCTTTGGCAGTGTAGAAAATATTCCTACTCTTGGATTTTGAGGAATTCAATCAGTTAGTTGTGATTTGATGCTTGGCGGATATTTATCAATCAAAAAAAGGAGTTCCCTTCTAAAGTTTTCTGTTGGGTCCTCCAGTAATGGCATGTAGAATTTTGTATCTGACAGCTGTTTTTCTGCTTCTGTTGTATATTGTGTATTATCCATGATTATAACTGCTCTGCCTTTGTCAGAAGGTTTGATGGTGATTCTGTTATTTTTCTTAAGATCTTGAATTGCCCTTCTTGCCAGTGGGTCCAGGTTATACCATATTACATATATTACATATTGGAGACAGTACAGCATAGTGGTTAAAGGCACTTAGCTGCAAACCTGGAGACCTGGGTTTCAATCCCATCAGCTCTCACTTGCATACTGTGCGGCACTGTCACTTAACCTCCTTGTGCTCCCAGGTCACACCTGGAAACAAGCTCCAGCTTAGTGTGCCTTTTCTGGTTAACCAATTTCCCCTTCCCTATACTGAATTCTGTTCCATTTGCTTAAGATTTTGAATTTACACAGCATCTAACGGTGTCAATATATTGGTCTAGATTAGGATTCTGTCCTGCCAGTGGGGTCCATGACAATTTTCTCTCTCTGTTGTGGAGGGTTTGCTTTCAGTGGATTGCCTATCATAGAAGAATTCTCACAGGCACAGCTGACAGAAAAACTGTTCAAGGTCCCCACATAGTTACATCTCATCTAGTTTTGATGATGGACAAAAAGACAATCCTTTGTTAAGTAAAGATGTTTCTGCTGGAGAGAGTGTATATTCTGATAGGTTGAGCACATTAGTTTCAGTCTGGTTTGTAGTAGTCTGGTCAGAACAGTCAGTGGGGTGTTCAGCATCTTTATTTGTAGATTGTAAGTTTCAGTTTTCTGCAGATGTTGCTTCGGTTTCCTTTGTTTCCTTACCGTGTGTGCTTTTAGAGCAGTTTTGTATGTCTGACAGCAACCTTCAGTGAATTGTTCTGTGGCTGTTCCACTATCTTTTAGTTAGTGGGTATGCTCCTCAGTGCTGTTTCTGAACTTCCTTTTCCTGCTGTATTGTATGTGGAGAAGGTGGTTCCAGAGTCTTGGATTATGCTGTCTTGATTGCAAAACTACCCCTTTGGTATTTTCAGCAATAGAAGTAGAAGATTCCAGTCTTAACTTTGCATTAAATACAGCACCAGGTCTGGACACCATCTCATGTAAGGTTTGTAAGAAAAACCTGAATCTATGTATCCCCATTCTAACTACCTTCTATGATTCTTGCATTAAACAAAGATTTACTGCTGCATCTTGAAAAATTAATATAATGATGCCTACTCATAAAAATGGCCCAGTTTATGAACCTAATAATTTTCACTCAATCAGCTTATTGAATACCCTGTCCAAAATATTTATCAAAATATTACTGAACAGATTATCCATATAGTTACAGAGTAATAAATCACTTTCACAATGTCAAGCAGGTTTTAGACTAGGATTTTCCACAAATGACAATGTTTACATTTTCATACATTTATTGGAAAAAGAAAACTATATTGTTAAAAAAAGAAACTTTTTGTGTTATTTGTAAACTTCTCATCAGCTTTTGACTCAATGAACAAAGATTTATTATGGAAAATAATGCAGGATATCAGAAATGACCATTCTTTACTAATACCTATATCTCAACTATACACAGATACTAAAATGGTTATCAGATATGATAATGAGAGGAACTTAACAGATCCATTTAGTACTGATAGAGGGGTTAAACAGGGCTGCTTATTGGCACCAATTCTTTTCAGCATATACATTGACTCTTTATTATAACTAGATGGAAAACCAGAGCCTGACCCATATAAAATCAATAATAAAGAATGTCAGACTCTTGCTAATACAGATGACATCATCATTTTTCCACTTTCACATATAGGTTTACAGAAGAAAAATAATAAATTCAGAAAGTATTGCAATGCTATGGTAATGAAAATTAACTTTAACAAAACTAAAATCATGATTTTTGGAGCCAATATAACAAATTCCTCATTTTTCATGGAACAAGAAAAATTGGAAATAGTTTAAAGAATACACCTATTAAGGAGTTAAATTCATGGCTAGGGGAATATGGGGTCAGCACATTAAGGAACAAATTTTAAAAGCTAAACATGCGGCAAAGGCTTTGCTAAGATTTAATTATACTTTTGGAGGAAATACCTTACTTGCAGCTTTAATAGCAGAACAGATGAAAATCAGTCCTATATTGTTATATAGAGCAGATGCCTGGGACACAAATATTCCAAGTAATATTGAAACTCCCTTACTATACTTTTATAAATATTTACTGAAGGTACACTCTCAAGTTTTACAACAATGGTTGAGGCAGAACTAGGTAAAATGGCACTTCAGGCACAAATGGAACTTAGACTGATTACATACTGGTTGAAAATAAATAATAGGGATAATAAATTATCATTAGAATGCTTACGAAAAAGAGTTACATTGCAAAACTTCAGCAGGACATCTCAGTGGCTGGCTGCTTTAATTTTCTCTTTAACTAAAATTAATCTATTTAATCTCTGGATAGACTACCAGAGGAAAAGTTATATTGCCTCTTTGTATAGGTCTGTTATTAAAAAAAAAACAGCCTGAAAATGCTCCCAAAATGGACATAGTTAAAATAAGGGGACAGAGGTGAACACCTTGGCACAAAATAAACAAAATTTTACATGGGTTGGAAGACTATTTTGCACCACCTTGAGAAAATGAGAGTCATTACAGTAGCAAGATTTGAAATCTTTACTTCAGAAATGTCATACACCCAATATTATTTCAAATCAAAATGCAACAAGTGCAATTGCTGAATACCCACACAAAATGGATTTTGAAGAAACATTATACCATTAGGTGTCATGCATTCTCTACAAACAGGCAAGAGCCAAATACTGTATCTTAGTACTTTTCTAAAACTATATTCCAATTGCCTATATGATGGTTTGTTTATTATGCTCCTTCTGAGGACCAAAAAATATGCTGAAACCTTTACAATGGTCTTCTGTTCTGTAATTAAAAAGAGAAAAAAAAAATTGGGCAATTGAAAAAATAAAAGGAGGAAAATGAGTTCAACTGCATTTTGTGCTTATATAAAGCATCTTCCAGTAGAGGGAACACCTGCTGGGGGGAGGCTGTTGCTAAGGGTTCCCAAGACCACCAATAGCCATTGGTAGGTTTAAGTGTCGGGTTTGGTGCACAGATGGTTCACTTCCTTCCTCACAGGTAGAACTCAAAGGGTGGTATCGGGGATTTTTTCCTCCGACCCTACCGCTCTGACCTGTGGGGTGCCTCAGGGCTCGGTGCTGTCCCCCATGTTGTTTGCGGTGTACATGCTTCCCCTCAGAGACATTGTAAGATGATATGGGCTGGAGTTTCATTGTTATGCCGATGATACCCAGCTCTATCTATCTTTTGTACCTGACCAGAATAGAGCACTCTCAGTGTTTAACAACTGTCTCAGTGAGATCCAGGATTGGATGAGGTCCAGCTGGTTGAAGTTGAACTCTGGGAAGACGGAGGTGTTGGTTGTGGATCCCGGCCACCGGAATGAGGGGTCGGGGGCACTTCAAACCTCTGGTTTATTCCTGGGAGATGCGGAGCTCCCAACTTCTGAACAGGTGCGAGACCTTGGGGTGATCCTTGATGATCAGCTGACACTGCATGCGCAAGTGTCGGCAGTCGTTAAGGTATCCTTTTACCATCTTAGGAACATCACCAGGATCAAGCACCTTGTTCCATCCGGCAACCTACCCACGCTGATCCACGCTTTTGTGACCTCGCGTCTGGACTACTGCAACTCCCTTTATTTTGGGCTGCCTGGGGTTGATATCCGCCACCTGCAGCTAGTGCAGAACTTGGCAGCCCGGTTGTTAATGGGGACCTCACGTTCCTCTCATATTACACCAGTGCTCCGAGAACTGCACTGGCTGCCAATTCAGTGGCGGATCACCTTTAAAGTTGGTCTTCTGACTTATAAAGCCCTACATGGGTGGGGCCCAGACTACCTGAAAGAGCTTCTGGTGCCTTACCTACCGACGTGACCACTCTGCTCAGCCAATGAGGGGTTGCTAGAGATCCCGAGGGTAACATTAAAAATCCTCTGGTGCCCGAGCTTTTATGTTCGTGGCGCCGACCCTCTGGAATTCTCTACCATGTTGGATTAGAGAGTGCAGGATGGTGGAGGGTTTTAAAAGGGGCCTAAAGTCTTTCCTATGGAATAAGGCATTTGTAGATAATTTGGATGCCTATTGATTGCTTACCTGTCAATTCAGTTTTAATATGTTTTAGCATGTTTTATTCTGTATTTTATTGTAATGCGCCTTGGCTTTAAGAAAGGCATAGATAAATAAAGTTTATTATTATTATTATTATAAATGCCCAAATATAAGGAGTGTTAGCTAATGCTTTGCACCTGACTTCATCCTACATCCACCATCAAATGCTACACATTTACATTGTATGGAATCTTAGACCCTTTGTGATGTTCTGTTAAATAGATTTTCTTTATTCAGTGCCTTCAGAATGAAATTTGTAAGCGTATAGAGAGGTGAAATGATATAACCATTTTATTTATTGTATCCATTGTATTTATTGTAATACTTTGTAATGACTGTAATGTTTTTATCGTTTATGGTTGAGCAAATAAACTTATTTACTTTACTTACTTTGATAATTAGGGCTGTGTGAACCTCTAAAAGTTCTACTGTGTGAATTTTATGAGTATAACCAAAATGACGTTCTACAAGATTTTACCTGTTTCTAACAGGGGAACAGGTTTTATCTGATTCTACTAGGTATAACCAAGTTCTACCAGGTAAAGTCAAGTTCTGCAATATATAACCTAGCTTGGGATTATTATCCTGTGTTCACACTCAACACATAAACTAATTGCTTTATTGCCATGATTATAGATTTAATTGTATTATAACATTTAATTAGAAATAGCCCTCATTGCCATTAAATGAAGACAAGAGGAACACTTTTTAGAGCCTTTAGGTAACAACATGTGTGGTAAGAAAGAGTAGCAGCAGTTCTGAGGAAATCCAGGGTGTATTAATAACAGCAGTGCAGAAAATCCATGACACTGCAGGAGTAACTCATTACTGTACTCAGAAGATGAGCACAAGGCAAGGTCTATCAAAGTGTGATAGCCAGTTTAACCAAGACAGATGGATGAGAAGATGGAGGAGAACAAGGAGGAGACTGATATGGACAGTGAGACAGAGAAGGAAATAAGTGGAACAGATCCTGAGTTTGTAGTATACAATGTCTTGCTCTTTTAAGTATCAGTTGTTCTGTGGAGTGTGAAAAAGAGGAATCCAGGGTCAGAACAAGAACAAACAAACCTAATAGAAAAGATTGTGGTACAAAACAAAATGACAGTGGGGAATAAGGAGACACCCACACATGCAGTAGAAAACAGAGGACAGAAGGACAAGATTCCAGAATAGTAGAAGTAGTAACAGTTGAGCCAGTCAGAGAAGCTGTGCACCAAGAAGCCATGGAGGTGGAAAGACATCAAAGAGATATTGGCAGTGGTGGTGTCTGTGGTAGTGGAAGTGTTGGCGGCAGTGGTGGTGGTGGTGTGCTTCTCCTCCCCATAAGCAGCAGTGCAACAAAGCCTGTGAAATCCATAGTGTGGAATTTTATTCAAACAGGATAAATAAAGTCATGGCAAAGTGAGGACATGGTTAGGAACATCAACAATGACAAGGCATTTGAACAAGTGTCATATGTATCAGTATCCAAAAGTACAAAAGACACATATAGAAGTTGCTGCACTGGTGCACTCAGATAAGAGGGAGAAGGGCACTGATACTTACCAATGGGAGGAAGTAACTGATGAGAAGGGTGGAGGCTGATGAAAGACTACCTACCAGTCAAAGCACAACATCTTCAACTTCTCTGATCTTCACTTCTTTGAGTCCACCACCACAGCCCAAGAGGAGTCAGATATCATCCATTTCATCTACCCTTAATGGGGGTAAAGGTCAAGGGAAGCTCTCCCAAAACCTGGTGATGTCAGCCGGTATAGCAGCCATCAAATTTCTCTGAAAGATTCTTTTGATCGGTCACAGAAATATGAGACCAACAGGCCTAAGGCAAAGCAATTAACAAAGGCAATTGCCAAGATGATAGCCACTGACATTCTCCTATTTTAATTTGTGACAAACCCAGGTTTTATAGCACCTATGGTAATTGCAGTGCTGAGGTGCCAGGTCACCAGCTAAATCTATTTCTCATCTGTTACTATCCCAGCTTTGTATGACACTGTTCAGGTGGTGCATGTCTGATGCTCTAAAAGGTTCAGTGGGAAAAAAGGATCATGTCACCGCAGATATGTGGACCAGTGACCATACAGCATACTACAGTATATAGCAGTGACTGGACATTGGGTGTTAACTTTCCTCCCTCCTTCTGCTCCTCCTTCACATCATTTTGCAGGACTGCAGCAACAGCAAGATTCCAGAAATGTTTACTGTTCAGACTGGCAGCATTTTGTATTTATATTTTTAAAAAAAGACCATGGGCCTGGTTCTACAAGGGTGGTGTCAGTCGCCGCCAAACACAACCTGCATCACCCGCGACTGTGACATTGACCCTGCACCCTATTCTAGAAAGAGCAGGGTCACTGCAACAAAGTCCTGTGACTTGTGACATGTGACCAGGTATGCCGAACAGAGGGATTACCTGGCAAGCATGTGGCAACCCACTGTCACAGGTCGCAAGTGCATCCCCCCACCCAGTAAGCCACAATAGCCACCCCACAGGGCTGCCCACACCCCCTTCCCCCCAAAACCTCCAATATGTGCCCTGCAGGGCAGGCCACACTAACTGGCCCCCAAACCTCATGGAAGTACCCCACAGGGCAGGCCACACCAACTGACCCCTGAAATCTCCATAGATATACACTCAAGAGGGCTGCCCACACCCCCAGCCTCCTGAACACCCCATTGTAAAATGCCTTGCAGGGCAGTGCTGTCATCCCCCCACCCATGCCCCGACCCTGAGTTACTGGCAGCATATGCGGCACATAGCCTGATAAGCCCTGGTAGTCTAGTGGCCCCACCCCTCACCCAGCCATGCCAGCCCACCCAGCACTCCCCAACCATCCCGAGCTGGTGACTGGCACAGCCCACATCTCATCTCCATGGCCAGCCACTGACTGAGTTATGTAGGAGTGCTACTGGTAAGACACAGTCAGAAATTAATATCTGAGCGTGTCTTTTCAGCAGTGCTCCTACATAACTCAGTTGGCAGCTGGCCATGGAGGTGAGAGGTGGGCTATGCCAGTCACTGGCTGGGGATGGGTGTGGGGTGCTAGGGCTGGCACGGCTGGGTGGGGGGGCCACTAGACTACCAGGGCATGTCAGGGTGTATATCGCGGTTGCGGCGGGTGACTCAGAGTTAGGGCATGGGTTCATATGTGTGTCAATTATACACATATGTCTATTGTACAGTATACCCATTATACTGTTACAGCTGCTAGTACACTGCTGAGTGTACTCTGGAATGGCATTCAAACACAAAGCTGCAATTGTGGCTGCAACTCAGGGTCGGCGCATGGGTGGGAGGAGGGCAGCGCTGCCCTGTGGGGCATATCACAGGGGGATTCAGGGGGGCTGGAGGTGTGGGAAGCCCTGTGGGGCACTGTATGGATGCTTTGGGGGCAGGGGGTGTGGGCAGCCCTGTGGGGCCATCACTGTACGGGGTTGTGTACAGTATGGGGATGGGGCGGGAGCATGGCCTCGATTCTGGAAATGTTTGTGTGGTGCCCATTGGGGCAACAACAGGGGTGGTCTGGGCATGGGGGGGCACATAGACCAGGTTCTACAGGATCCTTGGAGGATGTATGCAAGTTACACTAGCTAAATGCAGGTGTAACGTACATTGCCGGTTCTTCTCCGGGGGTTCTTGTAGAATCCTGACATTGGGGTCTTTGTTGCAGCCCTTCTGGAATGGGGTGCAACTGCTGCTGTAACCCCCCTAGTGCCATGTCGCAGGGGGGTTATGGTGCAACTGCTGGCATAACAGCTGTTCAGAGCAAGTGGCCTGCGACATGTCACAGTCCACTTTATAGAATAGCGCAAGCCACAACTGCTGGTGTAAGTTGCTACTTGAGCCATTCTATGTGGTGCAAGTGCTGTTACATCAGGCATAACCATTCTAGAATTGGTGCCCATGTAACTAAACATCTACTAGAGGGACTTTAAGACAGAAGTTTGACAATGCTTCAAATTTTCTGAAGGCAATAAGGCTTAATACACTTTAAACATGTCCAATGCTCTGCACACTCTGTAAAACTGATGGTGAAAGACTTCACCAACAGAGATAGAAGTGCTGAATACTTGATTGAAGCAGCCTGCGCTGTGTGTATGCGCTCTAGCCATTCTGTGAAAGCCTGAATGCTGTTGTGGCAGATTTAGGTTGAAAATAGTATCCCTCTTCGCCAGATAATTCAGGAAGTTACAACCCACTGGAATTCCACATACTATAAGAGATGACAATTAGATGCTTGATAAAGTGTTAATCACTGCTTAGCTACTGAATAAAAAATTGTAGAGAGAACAAATAATGAGACCTGCTGGGAAAAGAACTCAGGCCCCCAGAATATCATCTTGGTGCTCCACCACTGATCTATATGCTCATATGGTTGGACCAGGGTTTCTTGGTTACACTTATTTTCTCTGTTATTGTATACATGCAACTAAGAGCAATCAAGATGACAATTAGATGTTTGATTTAGTATTAGCCACTGCTTAGCAACTGAATCACAAGTTGTATGAGAAAGAAATAATGTGACCTACTAAGAATTGAAGCCAGACCCATTTAGCCATTGCAGGATATGCTATACCAGAGAAAGAAAATGTGTCCAGGAACTCCAGGCCCATGGTCCAACCATGTGAGCATGTAGCTTGGTGGCACAGCACAGGGATGGTATTCTGGGGCTTGGGATCATTGACAAGTAGGTCAGATTATTTCTGATGATGGTGGTGAGGGATTCTGTTGCCACCAGCCTTTCCCCCCTGTCTTTCCTCCACTGGTGGGTCCTGCAGTCTACTCTTCCACAAGCTCCATTCATTTGCCAAAAAAGGGATGCTGGTCTTCACATGTGCTACTGAGGCCAAACTCAGCCCCAGTAAGTGAAGGGGCATTGCTAACTATTCAGTACGATGAAACAATAATCAGAATTACTACACATGTGTCACGCAGTTTTTTGGCTTATGTGCCTTTTTTGTTAATATTTTGTTTAACTGCACAGATTCAAAATTTCAATGGACTGTTTTCTTTGTTGAGGTCCAGGAGGAGAATTGTATTTTTATTTTTGCTGGCAGAGATCCCTTTCCCTTCTCCTTTTCAGTGCTGGACTCAAATGACACATCTGGGGGTTTGATACTGACTGAGCCATCCACCAGGGTTACATTGCTTTCATCCTAACCTAAAAAAATTTAACTAAAAGACTAGAATTTAAAAAAAATGATGTCTCCATGTACTGACCATCACAAAAATAAAAAATAATAAATCCTGATCTTACTCTAACCTCCCAATTCCAGAACCCCCCTGGACCATTCCCTCTTATAACCCTTCTCTATATTGTTACATTCTCAACCTCATACCTAAGTCATAAAGAAAATCATAGATGGTAGACTGTTGTGGGTTTTATTTTCATTATTTTGAGTAAAGATGAAAATATCCAGAATCCTCCATTTTCTTCTCTTACACAGGAACTCTCTCCCATTCTCCTTCAACCAAGTTCCTACGTATGCCAATAACTCCCCATAGACCAATCATGACACACTTTCCTCTTTCATAACCTTCTTATTAACAATATCACATAGATGAGTTCCCCCAATCCTTTGGCTTTTAACACACTCCTATCACCCTTCTTTGGCAAGAAAGACAGCTACCAAAAAAAGTGATGAATTATTTAGATGCCTGGAATAAAACCCTATGAGGGTGTTACAAATGCAGACATGAGGAAATTTATTCTCAAGCAGGGCAATAAATCATTTAGTGGGTGCATTGAGTGTGAACACAGGAGAATAATCCTAAATGTGGCAATTAAATAGAATAAAGTCATATGCAGGTGCTATGAGTGCAAACACAGGAACATTTATTTATAGGCAGGGCAATAAAGCACTTAGTGGGTACACTGAGTGTGAACACAGGAGAACATCCCAAGTGGGACAGTTAACTACAATAAAGCCCAATGCAGGTGCTATGAGTGCAGGCACAAGGACATTTATTCCCAAACCAGGAAGTAAACCAGTTAGTGAGTGTATTAACTGTGAACATAGGAAAATAATCCCAAGTGGGTCCTCTTGCTAGAATAAAGTACTGCATGGGTGCTGTGAGTATAAAAACAGGGAAAGTTATTTCCAAGCAGGGTAAAATGAAGCATTTAGTGAGTGTGTGCAGTGAGTGTAAACTGTGAACAGAGGAGAATAATCCAAGGCACTACATTAGCAACACAGCACTAAAGTGCAATGTAGACCATGTCTAGGTACAAATCTCCAATATGAGGGTTTGGTGGGAGGAACTGCTGGCTAGCAGTAGGCATAAAAATGCATTGTCTTTGACTCATTTGCTGGTAGTAGTTTGCTCAGTTCCTCACTCACCAAACTCAGTGGCTGACAAATAATTCTTTGTATTTGAAAAAAGCTATAAAGGGGGATAGTCGGTACTAAGAGCCCCAAACCCTAGTGTGGGGCTGGTCCCAATTTGCACTTTGTGTGCAAAAAACTGTTTTTTTTTTAACTTACAGTTTACTGCAGTATATTAGATTGTATCAGGCTGACTCTGCTGACTTCCAAGTTAACATTTTCTGTAACCAGAAATCCCAGAATCCACTGCAGTTAACAATATGGCAAAAATGCAGCAGTATGAGATTCAGTAGCCTGTAGTACATGTTAGAGATTTTATAAGCTCTGATCTTTAGTTTGCTAATCCTGCTGTTCTCCTGGGGCCAAATACAGTCATGGAGGACTGTACTTAATGCCGGGAGAACAGTGGGACTAGCAAACATCTGATTTGAGTTGTAACATGCTCTGTAGGCTATTGACTCTCCCACTGCTGCAGCCCTGCTCCGATTTCATCTGCAGGGGATTCTGAGAATTCTGGTTATAAAAAAACATTTGCTTGGAAGTCAGCAGGATCAGCCTAAGGCAATCTACTATTCTTCAGGAAACAACAGATAAAAAATGTTTTTGCACACAAACTGCAAATTACGACCAGCTCCACACTGGGATATGAGGCTTTTAGCACTGAATTCCCCTTTAAGCTGTCACTCACAGACAGAGAGACCAGTTTAATATTTTAATTCTCTCTCTCTCTTTTTCCCTGCAGGTCCACTTGAGAAGCAGCAGTCACTGCAGCAGGGACTGAATAAATTGCTGTTTGGCTGCTATTTTATTTTTTACAGGCTGTGTGTAACTGTAATTAAGCCTTATCCTTTCTGCTGGAATTCCTCACTCACCAAACTCGGTGCATGGCTGACAATAATTTTGGTGTAAAAAAGTTTTAAGCTGCTGCTAGTTCTTACAATTGAGAGACCAGATTGGAGTCCTACAGCAGTCACTACAACAGAGACCAAATACATTGCTGGTTGTTTTTCTACAGGTAGTGTGTATGTAAAAATTAAGCCTGGCCTTTATCCTTAGCCTTTGTGCTGTAGTCAAACAACATACATGCTTTGACGGGCAGATCTGTCTGGATTGCAATTTGCTCATTCTCACCTTAGTTCTCTTTCCCTCCCTCCAAGTCCCAAATAATATCAAATCCAAATCAAACTATCAAATAAAATATTTTCAAATAATTATGCTACCAGTGCCCCCAAGCTATCTAACTTAATCTGTCTGTCTTTCTCCCTGAAACAGGTTATGTTATTTAGGCCGGAATTTTTTGATTGAGAGTTGAGTGGGAGACAACTGCTCCTTTTGCTTTCACTGCTCGCCACACTTTTCCAGAAAATGGCAAGTGCACAGTGAGTAAGTGCTGCAGAGAGCAGACCATGTTGGTTAAGTTGTGAGTTTTGCCATGGTGCCACCTGCCCCAATGGTCACTTGTATTGCTGCTGCAGCTGAGGGAGAGAATGGAGAGAGTTCCTTCTTTCTCCAATCACAGCAGTCATTCTTCACTTCGCCCTTCGTTCACTAGTCCACACTACTTCTGAGGGAATCACAGGGTTGACAGCAGCACCATATAACTGCTGGGAGCCTGGTAAAGCAAGAGCATCCATGACACTGGCAGTACAGAGAACCAGTATCTGTTCTGTGTTTGTTTCAATTCTCAAAGTTTATCTGGTTTTCACAAAATGTTTGTGGCAGATAGACTAGCGCTGATGTGCAACCATTTGCATGTCTGGTCAAGCTAAACTTGCAGCCCTAATTATTAATTTTACAGTTTGTGTAACACATTTAGTTCCAGACAACTATCATTATCAATATACAAGACAATTATGCCAGGTATATGTTCTCTACAAACTAAATATAAAGATATCTATCAAAATCAATAAAAAAGCTGGGTAGAGAATTCTACGGGCAGGACTCCCTGATATGGACAGGTTTTATTTAATGCCAGCTATTTATTTATAGACAATTGGTAACTGGGAAAGGCACACTAATCCAAGTCTTATTTCTAGGTGTGACCGGGGGGGGGGGGGTTGAGCGGGAGGGAAATAGGGAAAAAAAATATACAACACATATGCAACATATACAGTGGCGTGAAAAAGTATTTGCCCCCTTCCTGATTTTCTCTATTATTGCATATTTGTCACACTGGATGTTTTCAGGTCTTTAGAGAAAATGTAATATTAGATAAAGGGAACCTGAGTGAACAAATAACACTTGTTTTTTTTTTTAATTTCACTTATTTAATGAAAAAAAGTTAACCAACACCAACTGGCACTGTGTGAAAAAGTAATTGCCCCCTTACACTTAATAACTGTTATGCCACATTTAGCTGCAATGACTGCAACCAAACACTTCCTATAATTCAATATCAGTCTTTCACATCGCTGTGGAGGAATTTTAACCCACTCTTCCTCGCAGAACTGCTTTAATTCAGAAACATTTGGTAGGTTTCGAGCATGAACTGCTCGTTTCAGGTCCTGCCACAGCATCTCTATTGGGTTTAAGTCTGGACTTTGAGTAGGCCACTCCAAAACTTTAATTTTACTTCTTTTTAGCCATTCTGATGTGGACTTGCTTTGTGCTTTGGATCATTGTCTTGCTGCATGACCCAACTACGCTTCAGCTTCAGCTGACGGAAGGATGACCGGACATTCTCCTTAAGAATTTTCTGGTACAGAGCAGAATTCATGGTTCCTTTAATTATGGCAAGTCATCCAGGTCCTTAGGCAGTAAGCATCCCCACACCATCACACTACCACCACCATGTTTGACTGTTGGTATGGTGTTCTTACTGTGGAATGCTGTGTTTGCTTTACGCGAGACATTATGGGATCCATGTCGTCCAAAAGTTCCACTTTGGACTCATCTGTCCATAGAACATTTTCCCAAAGGCTTGTGGATCATCCAGGTGCTTTCTGGCAAATGAGAGACGAGCGTTTATGTTCTTCTTGGTTAGCAGTGGTTTCTGCCTACTCTCACATGAAGCCCATTTTGCCCAGTCTCTTTCTGATTGTGAAGTCATGAACACTGACCTTAGCTGAGTCAAGAGAAGCCTGCAGTTCTTTGGATGTTGTTTTAGGATCCTTTGAGACTTCCTGGGTGATTTTACACTGCGCCCTTGGAGTAATTTTGCAGGCCGCCACTCCTGGGAAGATTCACTACTGTTCCAAGTGTTCCCATTTGGAGATTATGGCTCTCACTGTGGTTCGATGGAGTCCCAGAGCCTTAGAAATAGCTTTGTAACCCTTTCCAGACTGATAGAGGGCAACAAAATTTTTTTCTGATCTTTTCAGGAACTTCCTTTGATCATGGCATAATGTGCTTGTTGAATCTTTGTGCTGGCAACGTGACTCTGATGGTAAGGGGCAAAATAAGTGAGGTTTATATTGAGCAGGGCTAGCTGTAATCAAGCCTGACTGTGTTCAATCAGCTGACTCTAATTATCCCTTTAATTGGGTTGATTTAACTAGGGGGGCAATTACTTTTTCACACAGTGCCAGTTGGTGTTGGTTAACTTTTTTCATTAAATAAATGAAATAAGTAAAAAAAAAAAGTGTTATTTGTTCACTCAGGTTCCCTTTATCTAATATTATATTTTGTCTAAAGACCCGAAAACATCCAGTGTGACAAATATGCAATAATAGAGAAAATCAGGAAGGGGGCAAATACTTTTTCACGCCACTGTACAAAGTATACATGATAGAAAAGTGCAAGGAACAGCAAATATACAATCATTAAACAAAATAAATACAATACACTAAATAGTGTATAGACTAGAACTGTATATCAAAACAAAAGTCCTGTACAAAAACACTGAGGATAAGTACATGTGAATAGCATGGCAAAATTTATTATGGCCAGGGCAGGAGCAAGAGGGGGCAGCAATATGTGTGAGTTGGAATTTGAGTGAGAAAAGGGAAGGGGAGTGACAGAGAGTGGGAAGGAGATTGTTCCATATGGAAGGAAGATGTGAGGAGAAAGCAGAGTTCCCAGCAGCAGAGTAGGAGTGTGAAATGGAGAAAATACCACAGTCACAAGAGTGAATGGAATAAGAGATAGAGGGGAATATCTATGTCATGAATAAGACACTAGTTCTCCAAGGTTTTATAGAGTAGTCAGTGACAGAATTGGTATGCATCAACATATGATGCACAGTATATGATGTTATGATGTACATAGAGGATAATGGCTGGGGATCGGGTGATAGCCATGCTGTAATCACCTCGAGTGGTTGCTAGGGCATCATGGTAAACCTCGAGAGCACAGCTTGAGAGGTTTACTGTAGCCCTAGCAACCATGAGAGGTGATTTCAGCATGGTTGTCACCCAATCCCCAGCCATCATCTTTTATAGTGTATGGTCAAATAAATGCTGTTTGCATTCTGTGTGTGAGAATTATGGAACTCTGGTGCATTCTTTTTTGTTATGCCACTGTTTGGAAGTTCTTAAGTGTGGTTAACAACTTTGAAAATTCTAAACAGTGCATAACAAAGCTGTGTGACTGCTGATTATGGTGGTTAATAGGTGCTTACCGTACATTATATTACTGTACATCATAACATCATATACTGTGCATCATATGTTGATGCATACCAATTCTGTCACTGACTACTCTGTAAAACCTTGGAGAACTAGTGTCTTATTCATGACATAGATATTCCTGTCTTACTATAAAAGATGATGGCTTGGGATTGGGTGACAACCGTGGTGAAATCACCTCTCGTGGTTGCTAGGGCTACAGTAAACCTCTCGAACTGAGCTCTCGAGGTTTACCATGTTGCCCAAGCAACCACTCAAGGTGATTACAGCGTGGTTATCACCCAATCCCCAGCCATTATCCTCTATGTAATCTGCTTGATTTCAGTGAATAATAAGGGCTCCCCATACACAGTACATTATATGCATTATATGATGGACAGTATATGATGTTATGATGTACAATAACATACATTATATGATGGACAGTAAGAAAGAGGGGGATTGCCACAAGGGCAAGGCAGACTTGTTAGGTAGGGTGGGCAGACTGGTGGGGCTCAGATCCTTTTTTCTGCCATCAGTGCCTATGTATCTATTTATCAAGGTGATCTGGCTAGTTGAGTCTTCAGGGCCTGTTTGGTGGAGTTGGTCCCTCTGAGTTTCTTCATGATGCAGTGTCACCAATCAGGGCTTTAGGGAGGTGGTGGGGTAGCCTTCTCTGTTTGATATGAGCTGAGTTGCATGGTGTTATTGGATCAAACATGGTCCTTCAAGTATGACTTTGAGTACTGGAGATAGAGCCAGATGTATTAAACCCCTAATATATAGCCCTCTTCCTAGTGACAGAGATTTCTTCCAAGAGTTAACCAGGTTTATCACTTCACTAACCTTTGATTGCTTGCAACTTTTGGTACTTGGGCATTTCTGTATATTAGTTGATGATGGCTCAAATATGTTTTTCAAACAATTCCTCCATAATGCTGAAACCATTGTGGGGTGCAAGACATTTTTGAAGCTATGCATAAGAAAGAGTACATAGAGAACCTAGTTTTCTTTACATGGATAAGTGTGGAAATATATTTTAATTGAAAAAGTTTATTAGTCATATCATTGCAACATGCTTTTTAGTCTGTGGACCCTCTCTATGCTACCAATTACTATGGATATGATCCACTATCTCTCTAAAAGAGACTTTCAGATGACTTGGATTGAGGGTGTAGTGAACTTCTTGCAGCTAGTGCTGTGAGTTTGGATGTGGCTGTGGATTCTGGCACTTGGGTTAATATCCCAGTACGGACACTGTTGTGCAGCATGAGAGGGGTGCTGCACTTCTGAGGTGCCGTCTTTCGGATGAGACATTAAACCGATGTCCCATCTGCCTGGATTGTTGGTAGTTCAGGTGGATGTTAAAGATCCCATGGCACTTATCAAAAAGGGTAGGGGAATTTCCCCGGTGTCCTGGCCAAATTTCTATCATTCACTAAAAATACCACCAACAGCTTAATCTGATTCAAGGTCAGTTGGCATTCATCTGTATCCCCCTTCCCCGAGTCGTGCCTGAAAATAGGCAGGATTTGTCAGGTGCACTTACCCGGTCAACAAAAACTAAATAAATAAAAAAATAAATAAAATAAAATAAGTATAACATGGTTATAGATACCATAGTACTGATCTGTAGCTGATCTGCAACAGTATTCCAAGGACTGCCATGGTTTAATTAAGCAATAAGCCATGAGGGATTGTGGGTTATCAGGGGATTTACCACGGCTGGAGTGGGCAAATCCTCGCCAGCAGTGGTAAATCCCCTGATAACCCACATCCTCCGAGTGGCCTATTGTGATTATACCAAGGTTCATTTTTTTTACTATGATAAAATACAACTTTTAAAGAGGCTGCTTTGTTCTTTTATTTTTGTTGTATTTATTCCTGGGCTGCAGATGATTAGGATTTAGATGACCACCATTTGCTCATCAACAGCCAGTGATTATTAGAGGATTAACACTGGTGGTAAACTGCCAGTCTGATGATTTGATTGGCTGTTCACTTATGTCCATGGTATAATGGTGAATTCACACAGTTTAATGCACTGGGTCAATGGGTTAGCAACTGGTGTACTTATGGAGGAAAACAGACAGGGCTGTCGATCTATTTGCATCAGAAACCCATTATAAGGTATACCAGTAGCTCATGATCACAGAAGGATTGAAATATATCTGTGGGAATCATTTAAACCTGAAAGAATAAATCTGCCACACATTCTAAAACACTGGATAGATTTTCTCTCTAAGAAGTGCTGCCTTGGGAGCTTGCCTCTGGTGAGGGGTATGACTAGCTTTCTCAATTTTCTTTGGCCAAGGTTGCCAACATGATTCATTAGTTCAAATGCTACTTGATACGGGGACCTCATTTGCCTCTAGTGTTCCTTTCTCAGAAAATAGTGATCTGGATGCAAGAGTGAAAATTGATCTGTGGTCACTGACTTGGTTTGATCCACTGTCTTGCAATGATGCCCTCAAGCTGTTGGCAAGACTGTGCCCTCAGGGTTTATGCTGGGCAGTAACTCACAAGAAATCAGTTGCCCCTCCTCTCAGAAACTGTGTGAGTTTCTGCCCCATGTCATTTTTCTTCATTGAATACTGTAGAAACATAGAATTTGTCAACAGAAAAAGTTGGTTTGATCCACCCAGTCTTCCCAAATGGTCTCTGCCTAATCTGTTTCTGCAAATCCTTTCAAACAACATGAAGTCTTGCTGTATTCTGACTTTTGCAGTTAGCCCCAGCACTCAAACTGCCCTGGAGAGTAGAGGGTTAATTTTCTATGCAGAGCATAGAATGTTGAGCTTGAGCTCGTTTCAAGCCTCTGTCTGCTGCACTTTGAAGCAAAATCATCAGATTCTTTACTCCACCTAACTGAACAATCGCTCTGGAGATTTCTCCTTTGCTCGCGGTTCTAAATTGATTAACATCCTCAGTTTCACCGATTATTTTTTCGCAAGTTTCGGTTCAGATCTCAGTCTGTGGTACAGTAAGTACTAGGTATTGAACTAGACATAGTAAATTTGTGGAAATTGTAAAACGTGATTTTTCGACCGGTTCGGCTGAACCGACCGTTTAGTGAATTGTGTATTTCTGTCTTTGTTTCCAAACTTAGAGTGTGGTTACCAGTCCTTATCAGTTTTAAAAAAAACGTTTTTTTCTTGGATTTTTTCCAATGCCCGTGACACAGTTAGAAGGGTGTCTTGCCTGGTTGTTTGCCATAAAAAGGGTAAGTTTGTTGGTTAGGATGGCTACGTCTGAGAAACCCAAAAGAAAAACCGGGTCCACTGGGTTTCAACACTGCAGTGTGTGTGGGGAGGTCTTTGCTAAGGCTGATCCCCACACCACCTATGTTTATTGTCTGGGGTTTGACCACCTCAATTCAGACTGCAAAATCTGTAAAAATTTCCCTAAGTCTATCCTGGAACAAAGGTTAGGTAGGCTTAGGGATAAGGAAGCCAAGAAGTCCGCTGACCTGGATGGCCAGCCTGGTTCGGTTTTGACCGAAACTGAGAGAGTGACCTCTGACCAGGGCGATACGTCTTTGGGCAAGAGGAGAGCCGATCCCGAGGGATCGGTTCCTACAAAAAAAAAAGGAAAGAAAAATCGGCCAGTTCGGATCTAGAGACCCATTTTCCGACTGCTGAAGAGATTGCCAAAGCGATTAGGATTGTGGAATTGCTTCACCTGGTTCCATCTGATCCGATGCCTTCAGGCAGGTGCTCGGTTCGGTCGGTTCCTCCAGTTCAGGATTATGCCCCTGAAGATTTTTATGAACCAGATTTGGAAGGGGATGAAGATTATGATGATGATGATGATAACAATGGTGTGGAAGGTCTGGATGAGCCCATTGAACCGGACATCTCCCCAGACAGGCCTTCTGGTGTTCCCCTCCTAGGCTTTCTGAATCCCCTTCCCATTACATGTTTTACAGGAAAGTGGCAGAAACCCTCCAGCTCCCTGTGGAAGAAGCTGTAGGGGAACAAGAGGAACCTGATTATGTGGAGATGATGGACATCTCAGAGTCCAAGAGACTGTCTATTCCCCTTCATAAGTCCTTTGGGAAACAGACACAAAAGATTTAAAAAACTCCAAATTCTGTACCTCCTGTCGACAGAAGGATGGACAAAAGGTACACCTCATCAGGTTCAGGTACAGAGTACTTGTATCAACAATGCAGCCATGTTGGGGTCATGCAGGCTGCAGCCTGTGATAAGGCTAATACACCCTTGGCATCACCCCCCCAGATAAGGACTCTAGGAAGCTGGCTGCAAGACCCTAGGAAGCTGGATGCCATGACAAAGAAGCAGTACATGGCATTCGCCCTGGGACTCAGGCAGGCTAATTATATGGCCTATGCAGCCAGGTACCAGAAGACCTGGTGGGACACTGTCCTGGCACTGGCTAAGCAGGCTTCCCCCCAGCTTGCCTCAGAGCTGGAGGAGGTGGCTGCTGATGGGATTGAGGCATCCAAAATACAATTTCATGCTACTGTGGACTCCAGTGATGTATCATCTAGAGTCATGGCTACATCTGTGGCTCTTCGGAGAATGGCTTGGCTCAGATGTACTAGCCTCTCACAGAACACCGAGGCTTAGGCCATGGATTTCCCAGAGGTGGGTAATTCTCTGTTTGGGGAGCAGACAGAGAATTACATGAAAAAGATGGATGAGTATAGGACCACCTATAGGAGTGCACAGGCCAAGGAAAGGCAGACAACTCCTCAAAAGCAGCAAGCTAGGGGCAGGGGCAGGCCTTTTCATAGGCCTTTCTACCAAGCACAGGCCTCTTCTCCTTTTCATCAGAGGAGGTGCTTCAGAGGGAGAGGCAGAAGGGGGATGAGCAAGGCTGCATCCACCTCTCAGCCTAAGGCTCCTGCCAAGCAGACACCATGATGTGTCAGCTCAGGTTGACTCCCCCATTCCTGTAGGAGGCAGGCTGGCTTACTTAGTCCAGGACTGGATGTCTGCTACCTCAGACAAGTGGGTCCTGGAGGTGGTAAGCCAAGGGCTGGTTCTCAGCTTCAAGAAGTTTCCAAAGCTGAGGGCCAGATCTTTTCCATCTGCAAGCATCTCTGAAACCATTGCCCTAGATGCAGAGGTTTCATCTCTACTGGATCTAGAGGCTATAGAGAGAGTTCCTACATTGCACAGGGGCAAAGGTCTGTACTCTAGGTACTTCCTTAGACCAAAAAAGACAGGGGAGTGGCGACCCATCCTAGACTTAAGATACATGAACAAACATCTTTTAAAACCAAAATTCAAAATGGTGACTCCGGGAATAATCCTTCCCTCTCTAAGACCAGGGGACTGGCTAGCTTCCCTGGACTTAAAAGATGCCTACTTTCACATTCCCATCAGGTGCTCCCACAGAAAGTACCTCAGGTTCACATTGCCTTTAGGCCGTTATCAGTTCAAAGCTATGCCCTTTGGCCTGACATCAGCTCCAAGGGTATTTACAAAATGCCTAGCAGCAGTAGTAGTGGCCTTTTTAAGAAGGAAAACTATTTCCATATTTCCATACCTGGACGACTGGCTCATTGTGGGTCAGTCCCCAGACCAAGTCAAGTCAGACCTGCAAGTGACTCAGCAAGTGTTCACTTCCCTTGGATTCCTTCTTAATCTCCCCAAGTCAGTTCTCGAGCCTGTTCAGCTCCTCACCTTCATAGGGGCAGAGTTGGATACAGTCAAAGTAAGAGCTTTTCTTCCCCTGGAAAGGGCAAGAGCTATTGCGGAGCTCGCTTCTTCATTCCACCTTCTAGTCTCTCAGCCAGCAAGACACTTCCTCCAGCTTCTGGGCTACATGGCAGCTTCTACAGCAGTGGTCCAAGGGGCCAGATTTCAGATGAGGAACTTTCAGTTTCACCTGAGGTCATTTTGGTCTCAGAAGAAAGACTCTCTAACCAAACTAATTCCAGTAACTCAGACTCTGATCCAGGCTCTCCAATGGTGGCAGGATCAGGACAACATCAGGCAAGGAATCCCATTCATCACTCAGTCTCACTCTGTGGTCCTAGCCATGGATGCTTCTCTATTGAGGTGGGGAGCCCAACTGGGGGCTCTCACAGCCCGGGGACTGGGTTCCCATCAGGAATCCCTTCTTCATATCAATCTCTTGGATCTCAGGGCAGTCTTTCTGGCCCTGCAAGCTTCCTCTCAGTCAGTGCAGAACAAGGTGTTTCAGATCAGGACAGACAACACCACCACCATGTGGTACATCAACAAGCAAGGAGGCACTCTGTCCATGGCCCTGTGTGTGGAAGCCATTAAATTGTGGTCCCTAGCTTATCCTCTGCAGACCTCTCTGATAGCAGTCCACCTTCCAGGAAAGGACAATGTGCTAGCAGATGCATTGAGCAGGATCTCCCAGGGCCATCACGAATGATCCCTAGATCCTCTGGTGTTAAAAGTGATTTTTTCAAGGTGGGGCACTCAAGAGATAGATCTCTTTGCAGCCCCAGACAATTACCAACTTCCTCTGTTTTGTTGCAGACGCCCAGTCTTGGGCTCAGTCCCTCTGCATGTACTGATTTTGAACTGGAAAGGGACATTTCTATATGCCTTCCCTCCCTTTCTTCTGCTATTCAAGGTTCTGGTCAAGATAAGGTCACAACCCTGCAAAGTGATTCTGATTGCTCCAGACTGAGACAGGCAGCCCTGGTACCCCCTGCTGCTGTCCCTAGCAGTCCATCTTCCCTGTCTCTTCCCAGGAATTGCAACCTGTTAACCTCCTCTCCGGGGAGGATTTGGTACCCCAATCTTCTGTCTCTCAATCTCAAGGCATGGATCTTGAAGAGTTAGAATATGCAGATTTGCATCTGTCCCAAGGGGTTCTGGATATTCTCAAAGCCTCTGGAAAGCCTGCCACCAGAAAAACTTATAACTCCAAATGGAAGAGATTCAGCATTTGGGTTCCAAGAAGTATATATATACCCAGACACTGCTGAATTGTCTACAGTTCTGGATTATATGGTTCATCTTAATGACCTAGGCCTCAGACCAGCTACTCTCAAAGTACATTTGTCAGCAGTTTCTGCTTTTCTGTCAGTGGGAAAGCCTTCCTCACTGTCATCTCATCCTGTATTCTGTAAATTTTTCAGGGGACTGCTTCATACCAATCCCCCTTTTAGGGATCCTACTCCTGCTTGGGATCTTAATGTTTGCATTGCTCAGTTTATGCAACCCCCTTTGAGCCTTTGTCCTCAGCAGAGCTTAAGTACTTGACTTGGAAAACTGTGTTTCTGGTAGCTATTTCCTCTGCCAGGCATATCAGTGAATTGCAAGCTCTGTCAGTGGAACCTGATTTTATCTCATTCCATAAAGATAAGGTGGTCCTTAGAACCAGTAGGAGGTTCTTACCTAAAGTAGTTTCAGATTTTCATCTGAACCAGTATGTGTCTCTCCCTGTGTTCTTCACTGATCATTCCTCTTCAGGAGAAAGAAGTTTACGTAGTTTGAACGTTAAAAGAGCCCTTAGTTACTACACTGAGTGTACTAAGGCTCACAGGTTTGACTCCCTCCAGTTGTTTCTCACTTATGGGGAAGTGAGGAAGGGCAAACTTGCCACTAAGAGAACTATTGCCAGGTGAATTTTCTCTTGTATACAATTCTGCTATGAGAAACTAGGCAAAATACCACTCTCAGACCTGAGGGCTCATTCGACTAGAGGTACAGGTGCTTCCCTGGCTGTGGTCAGGGATATTCCTTTGCTAGAGATATGTAAAGCAGCCACCTGGAAAACAGTCCATACATTTACCAAGCATTACTCCCTGAACATCCAGGCTAGGAGTGATGCTCAGTTTGGTACAGCAGTACTGCAGAGCCTATTCCCAAAGTAGGTTTGAATCCCTCCTCCATGGAGGTACTGCTTGGTAGTCTGCAATAGTCAGAATACAGCAAGACTTCATGTTGTTTGAAGAAAAAATTACTCACCTTAATAATTATGTTTCTTCTAATGGAATCTTCCTGTATTCTGACCTCCCCCCGCCTCCTCTCTCAGAACCTGTTTTTGGGAAGTGGGCTGGCAGGTGTAGTTGTGCACCCCAGGGGTGCATTTGGGCAATCCCTCTTTTCAGAGAGGGGGAGTGGGTTATATTTATTAATTTAATAGTCTTAAGTTGTTCACTACCTGGTTTTTGGTTTTGGATTTCTTGACATGAGTCTTTTTGGGATCTAAAATATTTGGTTTCCATTTGGCTAGTAAAAATTTCACAATTTCCACATAGTAGTAAGTATTAGCTCATAAGAATCTGATGGTTACACTTCAAAGTGCAGCAGACAGAGGTCTGAACTGAGCTCAAGCTCAACATTCTATGCTCTGCATAGAAAATTACCCCTCTACTCTCCGGGGCAGTTTGAGTGCTGGGGCTAGCTGCAATAGTCAGAATATAGCAAGACTCCATTAGAAGAAAAATAATTATTAAGGTGAGTAATTTTTTCAACTGGTCTCTGGCACCATCCCTCCTCCCTGCCTACTTACTAGTATTCTCCTATGTGTATCCCACACATGCCCAAAGCCCCCAAATGTTTTTGGCTCCACCACTTCTGCTGGCAGTCTGTTCCAGGCATCCACCACTCTTTCAGTGAAATGCTACTTCCTCACATCCCCCTTAACCTCCACCCCAGCTTCATCACATGCCCTTTGGTCCTAGTTATCGTCCTCATTTGAAAGAGACTTCCCTCCTGCACCCTGTTCACCTCGTGAGTTACTTGTAGGACTCTATCATGTCCCCTCTCATTCTCCTCTCTTCCAGTGTGTGGATTTTTTGATGCAACCCTTACACAATTTTAGTTGCTGTTTTCCGGACTATCACAAAACTGCCTATGTCCTTTCTGAGGTGCAGCCTCCAGAACTGGACACAGTACTTCAGGTGGGGTCTCACAAATGAGCGATGCAGTGGCAACACCACCTCCCTCCTCCTACTGGAGATACCTCTCCATATACAACCCAGCATCCTACCAACCCTACCCACTGCTTTGTCATGCTACCATGTCACTTTGAGGTCATCAGGTATGATAACCCCAACTTCTTTTTCCACTTAGTGACTGTCAGTACCTCCTCCTCCTCCTCCTCCCCATCCTATACTCAGCTCCTGGGTTCCTTCCTATGCTTACCTAGGTACATGATTTTGCACTATTTGGCATTGGGCCCAGACTGCTTTGCTCGTGACTACCCCTTGAGTTTCCCAAGGTTCCTACCCATTCTCTCCACCACCTCCTGTGTGTCCACCTTATTACAGATGTTGATGTCATCTGTAAAAAGGAATTCCTTCTCTTCCAGTTCTTCTGCAATGTTACTTATGAAGATATTGAAGAGGACCGGTCCCAGTACTGAGCCCTGTGGCACCCTTCCCTTATTAGAGTGAGTGCTGTTAACTACCAACTTCTGTTGATTATCCATTAACCAGTTCCTTATCCAGTTCACCACTTTGGATTTAACCCCTGGCACAGTGTTGAAGGCCTTGCTTAAGTCCAGATAGTCCATGTTCATTGCTGTCCACTGATCTATTTCCCTGGTCACCCAGTCAAAGAAATCAATAAGAGTCATCTGCCATGGCCTCCCCCATTGAATCCATGCTGCCTTTAGCTTTGCATCCCATTGGATTTAAGAAACTCTACCAATCTTTCCTTTAACAGGATTTCCTTTAATTCCCACCCCCACCAGTGATGTAAGACTAACCAGTCTATAGTTGCTAGCCTCCTCACTGTTGCTGCTCTTATGGAAAGGGACAATGTCTGCTATCCTCCAGTCCTCCAGAACCACACCTGTTTCCAGTGATCTGTTTAATAAGGCTATCAGTGGGGCAGCTAGCACCTTCCTGAGTTTCTTTAGTACCCTTGGATTTATTTAATCTGGTCCCATATTCTTGTCCACTTTCAGAGCTACAAGTTCATTCAGGACTCTTTCCTCTGAAAATGGACTTGTGTCTACCCCCCCCATCTCTTTTGTTCTTGCTGCTCCCTGGTGGTCTGATCATTCCCTCCACTGTGAAGACCAAGTAGTAGTACCTGTTCAGGATGCCTGCTTTTTCTTGATCCTCTTCTGCACAGTGTGCCACCCTCCTTATCCCCACTATTCCTCCCCTTGCTTTCTTCTTCTTTTCACTTATGTACCTGAAGAAATGTTATCCTCTTTAGCTACCTCTTTGGCCATCCTTTCCTTGACTTGCTCCTTTGCTCCCCTCACTGACTTCCTTCTCTCTGCTTTAGTTGGTATTCTCATCTTTTTCCCTCCTTATTTCCTCATACCTCCTGAATGCCACCCTTTTTCCCCTCATCAACATGGCCACTTCCCTACAGAACTATAATGGTCTCTGTTTCCTTCTACTTTTATTCACTTTCATCATGTAGAAGTTGATTGCCTTAATTATACCATCTCTTATTTTTCCCCACTGTGCCTCTGCTCCTCCACGGCCATCCCCTCCATGAGGCAGTTTATGAGGCAGTCTTCCATTTCTTTAAAATCCATCTTCCTAAAGTCCAGGACCCCTCATCTTCATGTGGTTTGCCTCTCTTCCCTTCTTAATGTTAAACCACACTGTAAGGTGATCACAGGTACCTAGGAGACTACCAACTGTGACGTCTGCAGTGGCATCCCAGTTTGTAATCACCAGGTCCAGCACTGCCCTGTGCCTATCAGGTTCCTTGATTAGGTTCCTTGACTAGCTGCCTGAGAAAAGCCACTTGTAGAAAGTCAAGGATAGCTCTGCTCCTTGCCAAAGCTGCAATTAGAGGGCTTCAACCTCATCTGGCAGATTAAAGTCCCAAAGTAGCAGCATCTCCCCCTTACCTGCCATCCTATTAATGGCTTTCCCAGCTCCTCTCCCCATCCTGGAGGTCTGTATACAACCCCTGTATGGACAGTGGTTGTGGTACTTGTCTCCAGATTGACCAGCAGCACCTCCCACCCTTCTTTTTTCTCCAGTTGCCCCTCTACTTCTGTGGCCCTGATTCCCTCCCTCATATATAGTGCAGCCTATCTTCCTCTCCCTGTCTCTCCCGAACAGAGAGTAACCCAGTATGGCCATGTCCCAGTTGTTGATGTCAGTCCAACAATACTCTGTTATGGCTAAAAAATGCAGGCTAGCCTCTGCCATGATGGCCTTCAGGTCCAGAATTTAATTTACCAGACTCCTTGCATTGATGCTAATGGCTCTCCATACCTCACTTCCTGCCTGCCAACTTCCTGGCTTCCCCTCCCCCTCCTGCATGTGCTGTTCCCTGAAGCTCCCCTTGCCCCCTCTTCCCTTGTTATCTTCTCCATTACCTGCCTCCTTTGCTCCTTTCTTATTGCTTTCCTGATTTATACCCCATCATCTTTTGTTCCCACCCCTTTTTGTGCCCCTGCCCTGGGGAGCTTACTCCCCTTGGGCTCTGCCTCTCTGCTGTTCCATCACCTGAGGAGTACAATTGTTGCCTTCCTTGGTTTTACAGCCACCCCACTGACTAGTTTAAATGCTCATCCAAGTAGCATTTAAACCTCCCACTAAGGACTGTTGTCCTCCTCCTGGAAGGATGCAAGCCATCTCTCCCATAGAGGCCTGTATCCTCCCAGATTGGACCCAGTCTCCAAGGTAGCTGAAGCCCTCCTTCATGCATCATGCCTTCAATCAATTGTTAAATGTTTTGTTGCAGAGCATCCTATCCTATACCTGGCTGTATACAGATAACACTTGGCAAAAGCTGCGTGTCATCTGCTTGAGGCCCCTTCCCAACTCTTTGAAATTTCCTTGCACTATCCCTGCCCTGTCCTTTACCAGGTCATTTGCTCCCAGGTAAACAATGATATCTAGTTCCATTCCATCTCTTGCTGCCCTAGTGAACGCCGTCACTGTACGACAGTTTCACATCCTAAAGATGGCATCCCCACCACTTTGCAGTAATGGAATTCTCAGCAATTGAGAATGACCTCATTGTCAATGCCATGAAAACTGATGACATCCTCACCCTTTCGTAGCAATGGAATTCTGGGCAATTGAGAATGATCTTACTGTCAATCCCATGAAGACTAAAACCATGGACTTCAGCACCTACTGTATCTGCAAATCAGCAATCTGGATTTACCCTATCAAGTCACACCCAGGATACCCCTGCAAAGAAATAGGTTCCATCTTTCCCTCCAGGGAGATTTACCACCCTTGCTTCTCTCAAACCCCAGGCACAGTCAGTCCCACAGTACTCTTATGGGACAAAAGTTCCCTGTTCCCTTCTTGTATCGCCACCCCCGTTACTGTCACTAACATAATGTCTGTGCCTACTAATCATAAATCTGTGCTATAACCTATGTATGTATGTGAAAATGTTCAGTACCCTAACCTGTAACTGTGTTCCTCACCAAATTGCACTGTAACAAATCAAATCAAATCAAATTTATTTAAAAAGACGCCCAATCCCGAAGGCTCTGGGGCCGCACTAAAACTGTACAGTATGTCATACCGTATACATTTCAATTACAATATCATACAAATATAAAATACATAAAAACTCAATCACCAAATGCCTGCATGAATAAAAAAGTCTTCAGACGACTCTTAAAGGCCTCTACAGTGGGGGCCTCTCTCACTACGACTGGCAATGAGTTCCAGAAAGCTGGAGCAGCAACTCCAAACGATCGATCCCCTGCAGATTTTAACCTTGCTCTTGGAACTTTGAGGAGGCCCCCACTAGAGGAGCGGAGATCATGGACAGAGGTGTGCGGTACCAGGAGATCAGAAAGGTAACCAGGGCCCTGTCCATGTAGGGTCTTATAGGTGAGAAAACCCACCTTGAACAAAACTCTCCACCTGACAGGCAGCCAGTGCAATTCGTAATACTGGAGTAATATATTGCACTTACTCTGCCCGTCAAAGCCGGCAGCAGCATTTTGCACTAGCTGCAGTCTGCGAAGAGAAGTTCCAGAGACCCCGAGATAGAGTGCATTACAGTAGTCAAGCCTAGAAGTAACTAAGGCATGTACCAAGGTAGGGAGGTCCAGAGCCGAACAAGGGTTTGATCCTGGCGATATTTCTAAGATGGAAAAACAGGAACGAACCACGGAGGATATTTGGGCCTCCATGGACAGGTTCCTGTCAAAGATCCAAGATTTTCAGACCCATGGGGAGCCATCATTTACACAGCCCTAGCACAAATGCCAGTCGCAGAATCAGAGGCCATCCCATTACGAGCTCTGTTCGACTCACTACCAGTACCTCAGTCTTATTGGGGTTCAGTCGCAGCCAGCTGGAAGACATCCAGTCATTTATCTCAGCCAGACAGATATTCAGCACATCCACTGCATTTGATGTTCCTGGGGCAAAGGATAGGTATAGCTGAGTATCATCGGCATAGCAATGAAAACTCAAACCATACCTCCTAATGATCCCCAGGGCAGCATGTATACTGCGAACAACATTGGGGCCAATACCGAACCCTGAGGGACTCCACACGAAAGGAGGCAGGGTGCTGAAGAGAAATTACCCATCACAACCCGCTGCCTCCTGTTAGTAAGAAATGACTCAAACCATTTGATGACAATACCAGTGAGTCCGCATAACTCCCTCAGGCGTAAAAACAACACACAATGGTCCACAGTATCAAATGCTGAAGAGAGATCAAGGAGAATGAGAATTGTCTTGTCACCCCGATCTCTAGCCCTGAGAAGGTAATTTTGCACCCGAACTAATGCAGTTTCAGTGCCATGTCTGGCCCGAAAAGCTGACTAGAAAGGATCATATAACTCATGGGTCATGAGATGTTCTCCCAACTGAAGTGATACCACCTTCTCTACAACCTTTCCCAGAAATGGAAGATTGGAGATGGACGGTAATTGCCCTAATCTCCGGGTCCAGAGAAGCTTTTTGAGGGGTCTCACCAGAGCCTCCTTCAAGGCATCTGGAAAGACAACCCTGACTCAAGGAACACCGGACAATCAGGGCAAACACTAGGCCAACAGTGTCAATGCACCTCATCAAGAAGCGTGTTGGCACGCGGATCCAGTTCACAAAGGTATACTCAGATTGGCTACTATTCAATGACCTCATGATCCTCCACTGGCCTAAACTCTCCCCAACCAGAGAGTGCTCTCAGAAAACAACTGATGACTACTGACAGCAATGATATTACTGGCTGAGGAACCTCCCGCCGGATCGCAGACACCCTGTCCGAGAAAACTGAACAAATTCTCACAATCCTCATTTGAGGAAATTCTTCCGGCTGGAGAAAGGATGGATGAAGAAGTTCATCAACTGAAGAGTGAGGCTGGTCGGCTTCTCCCAGCAGCAATCTCCGAGACAAAAATATTGCCTTCTTTGGTTGATTGCCTCCTGATATCTAATAATGCTCACACAGGACCAGTTTGTCAGCTCCCAGGCGGGATTTCCTCACAACGCTCAATCTCGACCCAGCTTCTTCATCTCCCTGAGATCATACCATCATACCAAGGCGACCTCAGGTATGAAGTTCTGGGTCGTACACGGACAGGTGCGAGAGAGTCAATGGCGCCGGATAACACCTTATTATAGGCGTCTACCCCGGCGTCAATGGCTCCGACGCATGCATCACCTACCCTAGATAAATCTGCTGCCGCCAGAAAACCATCAGGGGTGAGATCTTTTAACGAGTGACAGCGAAATATCTCAGAAGGGGAAGAATTTATGACGGAAGCACTGAACGTGAACTTCACCATGCAATGGTCAGACCAAGCTACTCGGTCAATATCAAGATCAACGATCTTAAGTCCCAGTGAGAACACCAGGTCCAATGTGTGGCCGTCCTGATGAGTAGGCATGCTGACAGACTGCACCAGCCCCAAAAGGGACATACTCTGCAGTAACTCATCGGCGCACCTTTGACTTCTATCTTCGGCCCAAACATTGAAGTCCCCAAGAAAAATACATCTTGGGGAATCCAATGTTTCGACGGCAACAAACTAGGCGAATTCCTGCAGAAACCCCCCCCATTGGACCAGAAGGGCGATAGATGAGGAGGATCCTGCAGCCCACACCGAGTCCTCCACTAACAGCCACACACTCAAATGAACCTGGGGTTCCCACCGGGTGCACGGTGAAGTCAAGATTAGATTTAAAACAGATAGCTACACTGCCTCCCCTATGATTTCCTCTGGGGCAGTGCACCACAGTGTATCCTGGGGGGATTGCAGCCTCAAAAACAGGGCCAGCATCATCTCCCACCCAGGTCTCTGTAATGCACGCCAGGTCGACCGATGAAACAAGAGCGGCAATAATAGCCGTCTTGTTTCTGATCGACCTGGCATTGCATAGCACTGCCGTCAGAGGTATAGAAGGTGATGCAGCCCTAATGGTCACCTGGCCACTTGGACTGGTGGCCCCTCTGGAAATAGGCACCAACCACGTCTGGCTTCTCCTAGATGCTCTATTTATACCAGGGTGTCTCCTGGACTTAACCACCTCAATCCTTTGATCAACCCACTCCTGGTCATCCCACAGTGGATATGCAGAGCAATCCCCCCCAATCCCCACTTCCCTACAGCGTCTGATAGTGATATTAGATACAGAGAGGGGGATAAAAGGATGCAATGCATACAACTCCGAACTCCCATAAACAATCCTAGGCCCCAAGACTCGTCTAATAAAATTCCTACACATAGCTAATTAAAAAGCCAAAATGGCACATACAGACTCATGTAACAATACACATAAAAACTCTACTTTATAATAAAACTGGTTGACATACATAAACAGCAATACCATATCTAATTCCCACCTCTCATCCAGAAACAAGCAATATTTTCAAATCCGAGTGGCGCTCGCGCCACTCACAACGCTCGTGCCACGCTCGCGCTTGTGAGTGGTGCCTCTGCTTTATGGGATGCCTCCCCACACCCACGCACCAATAACTGGCAGCCCCCTCCGTAAAACTCCAGCTCCAGCTGGTGACGATCTTATTAGTCAAATACACAGCCTCTCACGCTGTGTTTAGCCAGGAAGGGTCAGATGGGCAGGCAATCACACAAACAGGCTCCAAGTAGATAGCGCCAACAGTCCAAAAGCATCCGCTGCAACGAGCAGCGTTCTCAGCTGACACACGATAAGAAGCAACACAGAAATACAGAAACCACCGCTTGCGAGAGTCGCCTCTGCTTTATGGGATGCCTCCCCACACCCACGCACCAATAACTGGCAGCCCCCTCCATAAAACTCCAGCTCCAGCTGGCGACGATCTTATTAGTCAAATACACAGCCTCTCATGCTGTGTTTAGCCAGGTAGGGTCAGGTGGGCAGGCAATCACACAAACAGGCTCCAAGTAGATAGCACCAACAGTCCAAAAGCATCCGCTGCAACGAGCAGCGTTCTCAGCTGACACACGATAAGAAGCAACACAGAAATACAGAAACCACCACTTGCGAGCGGCGCCTCTACTTTATGGGATGCCTCCCCACACCCACGCACCAATAACTGGCAGCCCCCTCCGTAAAACTCCAGCTCCAGCTGGCGACGATCTTATTAGTCAAATACACAGCCTCTCACGCTGTGTTTAGCCAACAGTCCAAAAGCATCCGCTGCAACGAGCAGTGTTCTCAGCTGACACACGATAAGGAGCAACACAGACATACAGAAAACCCAAAGCATTTTGTACTTTACTTTCATCATGGGACCCCCACAGAAATGAGACATTATGTCTTATGGGGCCATCTCACCATCTGTATGATGCAAATATTAAGTAAATGAATGAATATACAGATGAGTGTCCCCCCCCAAGCATTTTCAATTTAACCTTTGTATACCTCACTACATTTAAGTTGGATTCTTACTACTACCAGTCTGGCTTTGGCCTGCTAGGAGATACTGGCACCAGCTGTGACACAGATTGGAACTGTTGTATTGAGTGAGGGTTTTCTCCAAGCTGTTCTTCAAAAAGTTGGCATTAGATCCAATCTCATCTACTGCCTGATTTCCAACCTCATATTTTAGGTAAGGTGGTAGAAAAGGTTGTGGAGGCTCATTTCTGGTTACCTCTTGAGAGATTTGACATTTATAAGTCATTCTATTCTGGCTTAATGTCATGTCACAGAATAGACATTGCACTATTCAGGGTTCTTAATAATTATTTTATTGGCTTGAGACAGAGGGGAGATATCAAGTTTGATTCTTTTTGATATATTGACTATATTTGACTCTGTGGATTGCCATATGCTGGTAGACTACCAGAGGGGTCTTAGGGTGACAATCTGGAACACTACATTTGTGACTCAGTCTTTTCTAAGCAGTCAGGGAGGGAGGGGAGTGGTAAGAAGCTATAAGATAAGAAAACAAAAAAATATATATAACTTAACTATATTTTTTATTTAAAAAAGGAATGAGGTCTATTGTGTGATTGAGTTCATAAGGTTCTAGAGATTTCAATGTGTAGATCCATCAAGTTTCCTTTTGCATCAGCATTTGTGTCCGATCTCTACCTCAAGGGTGAGAATACTGTCTTTGAAGACCCATAAAACAAAAGCTACTCACATCAATATTGTGGAAGTGGGCAAAGTGTTATCACACTGGAGTAACAGAAGTACCAAATATTATGCAACAGTATACATCCCCGACTGTGACATTTCTACAGCGACCAACACTACAGTGACAACAGCGCCAGGTCACTGTAATGTCGGCGTTGGACCCTGGCACTGCTTTTGTGGGGGTCTTGTACCACCTACTCAAATCAACTCCAACTTGTAGTTGATTATTTTATGATGGGGTATAGCCCTCATTACGTGGGTGTTCAAGCGATGTCCCAAGAACACACGGTAGACAGTGATCATATTATTGACCGTAATGCGGTCGATTTAACGGTGTTGCTGTAATGGCAGTCAATATCAAAACTGTTGACCTCCAGTCATAGATCCTTATGAAATGTACACGCTCCTGTATTCTGGTCTTTACATTTCTTATTGTACGTCCCACATATAGTATCTGACAAGAACAAGTAAGCACATATACAACAAAATCAGAGTCACAATTTATAAGCTCCTGGATTTCAACTTTGCTCCTGTCCCCCCAGATGGAAAAACAATTCCTGGTTATTCCATATTTACAAAGACTGCATCTTTTCATCTGTGGAAGCCTTTGGGTAAAGGTGGCAGTCAGTTGGTGTATGGCCTCTCTAATTTAAACATAGGACTAGTAACTCTATTTCTTATGGTACTCCCCCTACTGTAAGTAACCCATGGGTTGTCACCCACTGCTTTGGATAAAACATTATCTCCTTTTAACGCTTGCCAATGTTTGGTTACAATTTTAGACACCTGTGGTGCAAGATGATTGAACTCAGTAATAAAGGTTACTTTAGCCTCACCCTCCTTTCTAGACTATGGTTTTAGCATTGACAATCTCTAATGGTAAGCACTTTAGCCAGAGCAGTGTCTAGTAAAGATCTAGCATAATCTCGATCAATAAACTTATTACACTTCTCATTTGCCTGCTGTTGAAAAACCATGTCATTGGAACAATTCCGTTGTAAACTGATAAACTGTCCATGGGGAACAACTTTAACTGTATTGCTCAGGATGAGCACTGGTGGCTAGTGAAAGCATATTGCCACTTGTGGGTTTGGTTTAGTTACTAGTTTGAATGTGCCCTGTACTGTCCACTTTGACAATTATGTCTAGAAAATGAATTTCAATTTCGCCGGAGTTAGCAGTAAATTGAAGGTTCAGATTATTCTGGTTAAGCTCATGTACAAACTGTGGTATCATCTCATCAGAACCATCCTAAATCACAAAAATGTTGTCAATATAATGACCCCAAAAATAATACGCTCAAGGTAGCAATTTCTTTCATGGGCAAACACCTTGGTGCCCTCCCACCAATTCAAAAATAGGTTGGCATAGGAGGGTGCCATGGTGGTGACCATGGCCGTTCCACAAACCTGTAAATAAAAATCACCATCAAACAGAAAATAGTTAGTAGCCAAACTTAATTCAACTGCTTTTAACAAAAAATCATGTAGATACTGTAATTGACAGCAACTGGATGATGTCCAAAATGATAGTCCTAAGCTTGTGGCCTCAAATCGTGCCTAATAAGAGGTGTATAGGGAACAGACACCGATTGCTGAGAGTCAGTAACCTTTTTCTCCAAGTGATGGTTTGTAACTTTGAAAGTAAGTCCATGGTATCTCACAAATATGAAGGCTGTGAGGACCTGATGTGCTGGGGTATAGTGTCACTGTCCACGGAGCACTGTTGCAATAAACTTTATTTACTTATCTCTGTTGACTACTACTTTGTTATTTTCAGCTCTTTCCCAGTTGTGCTGCTGATAATGTGTAACATGTAGAAGTAGACTGCTCAGTATTTGCAATATATCTGAGCCTAAGTGCACTGAGCATGAGCATGACCTCTGACACGGTCTTCTCAGTGCGGCTTATACAGTAGGTGGCATTATGAGCATACGGTACCTGAAGTGTTGCTTATTCCAAATATTGCAATTTACAGGTAAACTGAGAATACAAGTGGAACATACATTCCAGTGCTATGTAAAACAGTATTTGGAATACTTACTTGGTATAATCAATATTTGAACACCAAGCCCACTGAGTGTATACTAACACTGATCACTAGAAGATGTGGTCTGTTTTTTTCACTGCTATGCAGATGGTACCCTGATCTACCTTTTTTTTGCACCTGATCACTATGCCTCTTTTCATAAAATGTGACACATTTGTCTGATTTTGCAAACAAAAAAGTTGCAACTTACAATAGGTAACCAAAGCATTGTGCAGTATGCACAAGCACACCAGCCCTACTGTTCTAGTTAAAAAACATGGTGTCTGCACTGAGAGAAAGATAGAAACTGGCCTGGTGACTTGTTAGTCCAACCCCCTGGTTGCTGTACCTGCCACCTTCCCACTGTAGCCACCCCTCCTGCAGACCCTGCAGGGGCATAGCCAAGATTTGGATGGGGGGTCCAAATATTTGTTTAGGAGGGTCTGAGGACATGCTCCCCCAGAACATTTTGACAATTTAGGAGTTAAATTGTGCAGTTTAGTGCATTTTTAGGCAATAACTGTTGAGTTACAAAATGTTTTAAAATTCAAGTTGCCAGTCTTATCACTCCCCAGTCCAAGGTCTTTGAGTTGAACTCAGGATTCTTTTTTCCCTTTTATATTTACATCTTTCTCTTCTCTAGATCTCGTCCCATTCTGTTACCCTCTCTATACCACCTTCACTATTTTTCCAGCTCTTCCTTTTAAGTTTTTTTTTAATTTTCACTTCCCCAGCCATTTTCACATCTGTTTTCACCTATCGCTTTGCCTTTTATGTTCCACCTCTCTCACTGCATGTATTTCCCCTTAAATTAACAACTTTCTATGTCTTCTCTTTACATTGGTCTCCCTCTCTTTCTTCTCTACCTACATTACATGCATAATGCAGACACAACCCCACCAGCACAGAAATATTACTTTATTTCCCCCTGCCTTGTTCTATTCATCTTGGCCTTCACTTTTGATGTGTTGCAATATGTTGATTCACAAACATTTTTGCCATTTGACCCAAATATTCTCTTTCCTCTGATCTGAGGCCATTCACTTGCACTCCTTTATTCTCTCTGGTATGTGAATTTCATTTGCTAACAGAAATATTATGTTATTTTCCCCTTGCCTTGTTCATCTTCGCTGTCACTTAATATATGTCTTCACAAACTCTGTCATTTGACCCAAATGTTCTCTTTTCTCTGATGTTACCTGCCCAGGCATTTCTATATTGGAACTCCTAATCTCCTGCATTTGCATTTCCTTCACTAATTAGTACTGCAGGTCAGTAGTAACCCCTTATGAACTACTGCTTTGGGCTTGAAATAGGAGCAGAAATAAAAGAAAAAATAATAGAAAACTAAATTCTAAAATGTTGCTTCAGCCTGATGGTCATGAATGTCATGGGTGCCCTGATTGTGGACATACAAAACAACTGTGGCAGAAATGGGAACAAAAGCACTGTGACTGCTATAAAACATTCAATGGCCAAGTAGCTAATGGACACTTAAAAAATCATCACTGGTTACTAAAAAGGATCTTCTGGGCCACAATGTTTTGTACATCTACCAAGTTACTATTTCTATGGTGGCCAGTACAGGATAGCTTTGACTACTTATAACATTTTTATACTTTCTGTTTTGCTGTAAGTTATGAAGTGTTGAGAGTAGTGAAGGTACAGCAGCAGCCCGCTCCCCCCCCCACACTGCTAGATATTGAAACATAGAATCTGTCAGCAGGAAAGGACCATACAGCCCACATAGTCTGCCCAATGCCCTACTCACTGTTGCAGCCCTAGATCCTAGTTGATCTGCAGTTCTCTTGCTCTGTACATCTCCAGGGTACCTTTATGTCTATCCCATGCACTCTTGAACCCCTGTATTGTTTTTGGCCCCACCACTTCTGCTGGAAGGTTGTTCCATGGCTCCATCACCCTTTCAGTGAAAAAGTACTTCCTAACATTACCCCTGAGCCTTCCACTCTTCAGCCTCATTTCATGCCCCCTTGTCCTTGTGCAGAGTTTTCTCTGAAATATGCTTTCCACCTGTACCCTGTTTATTCCCCTAAGGAACTTGAAAGTCTCTATCATATCTCCCCTCTCCCTTCTTTCCTGCAGTGAATAGATCTTAAGGTCCTTAAGTCTCTCCTCGTAGGGCTTCTGGTGTAGTCCATGTATGATCTTCGTTGACCTTCTCTGGACTACCTCTATTTTGTCAATGTCCTTCCATAGATGTGGTCTCCAGAACTGGACACAGTACTCTAGCTGAGGCCTCGCCAATGATCTGTACAGTGGCATCACCAGCTCTTTCCTCCTGTTTGTTATGCCCCTCTTTATGCACCCCAACATTCTCTTTGCTCTCCCCACTACCTTTTCACACTGTTTGGTTACCTTCAGGTCATCAGATATGATGACCCCCAGTTCCCTTTCCTGACTTGTGGTGGCCAGACGTCCCCCACCTATCCTGTACCCTTGGATTCCTGTAACCCAGGTGCATGATCTTGCATGTTTTAGCATTGAAGCTCAACTGCCAGACACCAAACCACTGCTCTAATAGATTTAAGTTCTTTCTCATTTTTTCCACCTCCTCCGGAGTGTCTACTCTGTTGAAGATATTGGTGTCATCTGCGAAGAGGCACACCTTTCCCTCTAGAAGCTCTGCAATTTTGCTAATGAAGACATTGAATAGGACTGGCCATAGCACTGACCCCTATAGCACCCCATTGGTCACCTCCCTCTCCTCAGATTTCATGCCATTTACCACCACACTCTGAGTCATGTCCCTTAGCCAGTCCCTGGCCCACTTTACCAAAGTAAGACCCACTCCCAGGCTCCCCAATTTATTTAGCAATCTCCTATGCAGGACAGTGTCATAGGCCTTGCAGTTAGCATGCACTGTTATCCTAAGCAGGCCTTGCTGAAATCCAGGAAGGCCAGATCCACTGCTCCTCCCTGAGGGGCGGTGGATGTGGCCTACCCGTTTTTTTTCCCCTTTCCCCCCATCTCTATTCACACAATTTATGACTTAACTCTGTTTTTATTTTTTTATTTTCTGCCAGGAAGATATGTAGACACTATAGTGACAGACTGCTTTTAGGGCAAAGCATGTAAGAATTTTGCAATTAATGCTGCTGCAATTAGCTACAGCAGCTGCGGAACTACAAACACTGATTTGGGGAGCAACTCTCCTAGCTTCTCCAATCCAACCCATGGAGATGACATTGAGCTGAGGAGGCAGAGTCAGAGACCTGGTCCATTTTTATGCCACCACCTGAAATAGTCAGAGATGCAATTAAAAAAATATCAGCGAGAGCACTCTCAGAGTCACACATCTCCAACTTCACTGTGGCGGAAAAGTGACTGTGTCCTGTGACTTTGTGTGCTCTGCTCCTCTGACTACTCACATGACACTGCTCCTCCAGATCATCTGACTAGTCTAGCGATGTTTGGAGGTGGCTCCTCAGCTGTTCTATCCTTGCAGAGAGGTGGGCTTGTGCTGCATATTCATGAGTTGATGCCCGCCTCCGTGTCTTGCTCACCCTTTGATTTCTCTGACCCCGTGGCTGCCTTAGTTCAGTGCTGACAATGCAAATATTTAAGTAAGCAGGGGAAGGAGTGTTCCATGCACCCAGGAACCCCCACCCAGCTATGCCTATGCCCCAAGTGAATGAAAACAGTTCAACCACTTAGCATGCACTGTTATCCTATGCAGGCCATAATGAGAAATGGTTTTCAAAAAAACACAAAAATATTTAGGGAATACACCCTAAATGTGGCAAGGATTAATGCATATGAGGTAGTACATGGTAAACTAACTAGTCTTCTACTGTCCTACGTAGGGCTGGCCTAGAAGAGTGACTGTTCTTATGTTCTCTGAGCAGCCATGGTCAAATCATAGCTTTTCTTGGGCTGCCATTAAAAATGCCCAAGAGGCACAGTCCTTTCACTTTACCTACCTCCACACCACTATTCACAATACAGATTAGAGTCAATACCTCCTATACAGGAGGCCACTATCCTCTTCCACCTGGTATCAGTAATTTCCTTTAAACCTTTTAAGGGACACCATTATAAGAGACCCTGTGTACCTAGTACTGAATCAGTGCAGGCCCACTGATGTTGTTGCAGGCTGGCTGGCAGTGGTGTACCTTAAAGAGCCACCGATGCCTCAAGAAGAACTTTTAAAATATATAATATTTAGACAAAGTGGCTTATATTTCTTATTTGCTCTGTATTTCTTATCTTCATTATTTATTACTGAGGTCATGTGCATGAAAACAGGAGAGTTGTTTCTTGAGGGCTCATCAGCTCCTACTGTATCTTCCCAACCTGATATCATAATACTCTGTTTGTGATTTCATAGTTATTCCCATGGCAACAGATTATGATGTCACACCAGAGCATTATAATTTCAAGAAGGGAATAAGCTACAGAGTCAGATAAACTGTGAGGATAAAAACTTGTTTTTGTGGGAATTTCTTCAGTAATAAATAATGAAGGGGAGAAATCTGTAAAATATATATATATAGATATATGAAATAGAAGCTGAATTGTGTGTAAATGTTATATTTTCCAAAGTTTTTCCAAAGGCGTCAGCTGCTCTTTAAACTAAACAATGAGTAGCTTGTATTTGCTAAAATGACAGTTCACTTCAACAGTAAATATTTGTGCAGTTCCTGGCCCATTAGCCAAAGGCAAAGAAACAACTTCCAAATAACAGTTCACGTCCCTTGAAGCAGAGCAACTCCTAATACTACTCACAGTTCCCAGTTGGGCAGATTCTCTCTTACTCTGCAGGGTCCCTGGATCTCCAGTCTCTGCAGTCTACTTTGATCAGCAGGGCTGCCTTTCTGCTTATCCTCTTCAAATACTCTTAGGTGCCGGCTTCACAGGCTCTGTCTGGAGATTTGACTGGCTCTTTCTCTTCCTGACCACTGCATGTTCATACAGACCCACAAATCAAGGTCTTTGAACAGACCTTCAGCAGTTACTTCTCACTCTCACATTCCTGCTTTGAACTAGCATGCTTCAGTATCATCCTCCATACTGGGTAGCACGTGAATGCCTCTTTTTACTGCTCACCAGAAAAAAAGAAACAGCGTGTTACAGCTCAGTTCAAGCTGTCCTGGCCAGCAATCCTTCCTCACTGGGACCTCCCACAGACCTCACACAAAGTCAACACTGCCCCAATTCTTCTCCTCAGGAATTGTCAGCTCCAATTGGCTCTGAGGGCTGTCCATCAAACTAAGCAGTCCTGGAGGGCTGTTACGCAATAGTCCATTGGCTGTGGAAAAGGTACCCAAATTTATAAGACTTCCAGCCATCCAGAGGCCTCTGCAACTTTAAGTCCCAGTCTAGTTTCTGGACTGGCTATCTGCCAGGGTTAAGGGGCAGAGACATGATGATGGCCATCCTGATCAAGGTCTTGGTCACCACAGGATTTATTTACACTGGGCTGCTACCCTCAAACAACAACTCCTGCCCCAGTGTTGTCCATGCATAGGTTTTGCTAAGTCCAGTTGTGTCAGGGCATGGGTAGCTTCCAGGTCAAGGGGAATGCTATCACTCTTCTTCCTAGGTGGTGGCTCATGGCCTTTTGATGTGTAGCTAGAGTAGGGTTACCAGATGTCCTCTTTTACGAGGATATGTCCTCTTTTCTTGCTGCCAAATATTCTTCATGTACCTCCTCTATCCTGTTGTATTATGATTATTTTTATAATATTTTTTACTCTTTCCTACCCAGGACCTCCTTGTAAATGAGCTGTGAAGGCTGTGGAGACTTTAAACCTATATACTTGGGGTCTGGCTCAAGGGCTCATCAGGGGATGGATGAAGTGTCCTCTTTTTGGCATCCCAAAATCTGGTACCCCTAAGCTAGAGCCACAGTTCATAATGGCACTTGGGTTTCTGAAGTAAACTCAGCCCTGCTGCTCTCTTCCCAGGCCTCTGCAGCAGCATTCCAGTCCTGGGGGATGGGGGAGCAGTACTGATGTGGCAGCATTCCAACTGTGCCAGGGGACCCACAGGTAAGCCCAATACATTTTTGGGAGGAATTTACACTCATGACTCAAACTACTTCTCAGATTAATTAAAAATATTGTTTAAACACACAAATTATTTATTTCATGTACAATTTATGCTGAATTTGTAAACAATTTGAAAACACAAAAGGATCTGATGGAACAGAACCACTTAGCCTGACAACTCTTCTTCATCTCCACTGAGTCCAGGGAATCATGTGGTACAGTTGAAACCCTGTGATTATAGTGAAAATTACCATTAGATTGACTTCCCCCAACTTCTGCCTACAACAGCTGTGAATGACTTCTAAATTTCTGCCTAAAACTGTTGTTTTTTTTGATGGACGTAATTGCACAGATTCATCAACTGTGTCTTAAGGTCCAGAAATGTGAAAAGGTTTTACAAAATGCAGAAATTACACAAAAAGTTGTCTCTATTTTTAAACTTTTTTGTTAAACATTTTGCACTGTCTTGATGAGGATGAGTACAAATCCAATTGGTTTCCATGTTGGATCTCTGTTTAAAAATAGGGGCCCAACTGCACAGCCTTCATGAAACTGCTCTTTAGAAGGCAGTGCTGAACAGTGTTAAGAACAGGATATTTATCACTTGCTTCTGCAAAGATTCATTAACTGAAGTGAGATGTTTTCTTCATTTTGTTTGACAACTCTGAGAACCACATCTAAATTAGGTCTCAAAGATACACATCTTTTAGCCTAGTTGTTTAGATAAAGAATAGTTAAATGAACACATTTAAGAGAGTTGGGATCCAAAGTGTCCACTTCGGAGTGAAGTATGTTCAGGGGTACAAGTAAAGTAATCTGATAAAAGCTTGCTGAATTGAAGCACAATATTCAGTTAATGGTTCCTATACAGGAGGCAAACTTATTAAATTACAATACTGCAGTGAGGAAAAATAGATTCTCTCAATTCACATTTGCCCAAGATTCCAGTAAATAACTTAGCCTACAACATCTAATTAAAGATAACAATCAGCATTTCTAACCATTATCTGGGTCAGCATGTAGATATAATTGAGTTGCTAGGCTTCTGACAAGAGCTGAATTTGTGACATAAGCACTCTGTTTAATTAGAACTGTAACAAAAAGAGAAAATATTCATTGAAAAAAATCCAAAATGTGTTTAACATGTTTCTGTTTAGAATATAATGCATAGCATATTTATTTATTTGTATGCCCATATGGGTTTATGGTAGTTGTGCAGTTCCCCCTACCTACAGGAATAGAGAAAAAAGGAAAATGAAACACACTAAATAAAAGGTGAATGAAGGTAATTTTAATATCTTTGTCTGCAAAGACTTAGTCAGTCCACTGCAAGAGTACAAAAAAAGTGCCTTAAGGTAAACACAAATTACCTTCCTTCACTGTTTATCTGGTATGTGCATCATTTTTCCTTTTTTTCCATTGCTTACTCAGGTGCTGTGCTTCCAAGGAACCGACTGTACCATTGACTAGTGTATATGTAGCTTGCTTGATTGTATTGCCCCCCCCCCGCCAAGTTGACACATGGTACGGCCCAGGGCACTGATATGGAGAGTCCAAGAAAATAAGAGGATAGAGTCTCAGTAGAAATCAAAGGAGATACTTCTGTGGGCTGGTCTGGGGAAAATGGGATGTCAGGAGGACCCCTCTTGCTCAGGATATGGCACTGGTCCTGGGTCTGGAGTCTTCTGTTGACACTGATTCTCTGACCCCTCCTCCACTTTATGGCATGTTAGGAGTAAGCTGCAGCTGAGATCATGAGACAGAGGGGTGTGTGACCTGGGTTAGAAGGCATTGGCCTCCCCCTGCTGGTGTTGGTGACCATGGACCCTTTGCGGTGCATGGCAGTTTGTGTGGAGTCAGTCCTGCTCCACAAGATAGAGGTCTACGTCCGAGGCCTGCAAGAGGATAGTTCTATGTTCCAGCAGAACCAGAATACTCATCTGGGTGATTGCTCCCAGGAGTAACTACGCAAGGTGCCAGAGTACCAGCCAGAAATGAAGTCAGAGCACATGACTGAGAGAGGGTGGCAATAAGCTTGATTGGTCTGAGTCCCACAATATGTATGAACTGTGGGACAGAGAGTGAGAGAAAGATGTGTGGTGAAGAGTAAAGAAATTGAACTGGAATGTTTCTGAATGAATCAGAGCTCCTTTGGGTAGAGAGTTTAAAGAGGTCACATTCTGGCCTACCTGTAGCCTATAGTGAATACAGTGACCATGCTTAGTTGTAATGAAGCTCAGCAATTAAACTGTTTGTTATTGTGATGCCTCATTTTTTTCTCAGACTATGTCCAGCAGAGTTGTACCAGTGAAAAGCTTGACAGGTGCAGGGCAGAGCAGACACTTACGGTAATTAATGTATTTCTGCATAACTGGGGATCCACAAGAGTCCTTTTTATCTAACCTTAGGGTATTGTGACATTCTCCAACTTTGACTGCCTTCCAGACCAGTTTCTCAAGGGATAGCATCCCTAGGTCAGCTGCCTAGCAAGGAGCCCCTTGGATGGAGGCAACACACTATACCCTTTGTGCATGAGACTGCTATGGAGCTCAGGGCTATTTGCTCAATGAACAAACTGAGACTTAGGCATCCCTTGTGACTAGGGGTTACATCTTATGTTAACTTCTAGTTTTTGCCTCTCACCTGTGGTATTACATCTGCTGCCCCTTACCTTTATATTGTCCTTGGACTCCCTAGTGTGGTCCCATGCCTCCATTTTCGGGCTGATCATCCCCCACATGGTACCACCCTGTCTGCCCTTTCTAAAGTTAGACTGGGGGAATGGATCACAACCACGTAGTATGTCAAGGGAGGGCCACCCACTAGGTGTGCCTGATGGAGATGATGGATGATTGCCAAACACATTATTCTGTGACCTATGTGGGGACATCCTCAGTCAAGTCCAACCAACCTCTCTTGTGTGCGCAAACACACTCATGATCATCTTGGTGGGTAGGTGATGGATAGTCAACCATGCTGCCAGCAGTACCTCTACCATGCCTCTCCGAGGGATCACCCTTGGAAATGTTCATCCCAGCCACCCAATGCTAGGAAGAGAGGATTCTTGCAGATGCTCATTGCCTTCACTAATGCCCTCTGCTCCTGCTGTCCTGGACTCCTGATGCAGAACCATGCTACCAGTGTGCCAGGCAGCCCCATGCTGTCAGGCACCATTGAGTCAGCTGCATCTTTATTTTTCATTACAGCAATAACATCCTACTCATAGAAACATTTAAGAATAAAGACAGAAAAGGCTATTGGTTCATCAAGTCTGCCATGATACCCTATGTTGTAATACTTTAAATTAGTCCTCACCCCAGACTCTTCCTTGTCTCCTACTAACATCCTATTCCTAATGACCCACTTAAAGATATTCCATTATATTTTGAACCCAGTTATATTCCTAGGCACAGCATTGACCACATTACTGGGTAGACTTTTCCACCCATCCACCAACTACTGTGTGAAAATACTCCCTAATATTATTTTTTAATTCCTCTTTTGCTGCTTGAGATTGTGCCCTGTTGTGAACTCTTTCTCAGCTTGAACAACTTTGTGGAGTTCACCTTATTTCACACCTGTATGTATCTGTATATTTCTATCATATCCCCTCTCTCCCTCTTGTTCTTCAGAGAATACATATTGAGACTTTCCATCTTCCTCATAGGACCTATACTGCTGTCCCTGGATCATTTATTGTCACCCTTTGCTGTATAGGTTTCCAGCCTATCCCAGTCCTTCCATGGGTGTGGGCTCTGAAATTGGATACAATGCTCTATGTGTGGTTGAATCAGAGACCTGTACAGTGTCAGTATTACTGCCCTCCTGTGCCTGGTGTACCATCACCCGATACATCCTATCATCCTGTCTGTCATTCCATATACTTTTATGCATTGGGGAAATGTTTTTAGACTATTTGCTGATTATCACCCCCAGGTCCCTTTAATCCTTTGAGTTCTCCATTGTTACAACACTGATGCTGAAGAGCACTAAGCATAGGAGAGACTCCGGAGGCACCCCACTGGTTAGCCCCTTACATTAGAGAACTTAAGTATACAGAGTAAGCTTAGGCATGCTCCTCACCAACATCCTAGTTTGGGTAGTTAATCTGCTGGATGTGCTAGCTTTTGAATTTTACTTGTAACTATGATCTCTAGTTTTTTTGTTGTCATCAAAGGCCATGTGCCATTTGTTAAATAAAACTAGAAATGTTAACCTGCAGTGTTGTCTGTCCTGGTCCAGGTACCCCAGAAGATGTCCAAAGCATGCATGCTCAACAGCCTACTTTGTATTAATATCTTTGAGAAAAGCAATTTAGTTGGATATTGTAAAGATAGGAGTACATACTGTAAATTATTGCATGTCTTCAGTGCTGTTGTAGAAAGAGCTATCATTTCAGATTCTTGTCAGTAGACTGTTCATCTTGTATGACACTTGGAGTCTCCTGTGGTTATGTCAACTAAGAATTTAATGACATGTAATAAAATGCCCTGAACAACCAAAACTACAACCTGTGCTTTAGTTTACATTTGACAATGAATTTTAAGTAATGTCATTTTTTCCATTTGCTTACCCTGATTGCCATCAGAAGGCTTAAATTATGTGAGCATCTTCTTGGACAACTTAAAGAGCTTCATAAATTGAAAACATGAAGAATTGGTTTACTGACTTTTAGAGAATATTGTTCAGGGCACCAAGGGTGTTTAAAACAGATTCTTTTTCAGTAGTCAATATTATAATAACACTAAAGTGTTAGACTGAAGAATCCCATAACATTAGCTTTTAAATATGGGTCTTGGGTCAATTTTTGATTTCTTCTCTGTGTCATAGATGGTTTCTATTTTGCCATTTCAACAAGAAATATTGAAACATTTCATAGATTCAACATTTCAGAATTGACAGGGTACCACCTAGATTTACCTTGGTATACTGACACTTCCTCGCCAACTTTACCAAGACTGACACTACAGTGACAACAGCGCCAGGTCACTGTAGTTTTGGCATGGGATCCTGGCACTGATTTCTGAGGGTATTGCACCCCTTCCCCAAAACAACTGATTTGGAGTTGATTATTTACAGTGGCGTGAAAAAGTGTTTGCCCCCTTCCTGATTTTCTCTATTATTGCATATTTGTCACACTGGATGTTTTCAGGTCTTTAGAGAAAATGTAATATTAGATAAAGGAACCTGAGTGAACAAATAACACTTGTTTTTTTTTTAATTTCACTTATTTAATGAAAAGAAGTTAACCAACACCAACTGGCACTGTGTGAAAAAGTAATTGCCCCCTTACACTTAATAACTGGTTATGCCACATTTAACTGCAATGACTGCAACCAAACACTTCCTATAATTCAATATCAGTCTTTCACATCGCTGTGGAGGAATTTTAACCCACTCTTCCTCGCAGAACTGCTTTAATTCAGTAACATTCGGTAGGTTTTCGAGCATGAACTGCTTGTTTCAGGTCCTGCCACAGCATCTCTATTGGGTTTAAGTCTGGACTTTGACTAGGCCACCCAAAACTTTAATTTTACTCTTTTTAGCCATTCTGATGTGGACTTGCTTTTGTGTTTTGGATCATTGTCTTGCTGCATGACCCAACTACGCCTCAGCTTCAGCTGACGGAAGGATGACTGGACATTCTCCTTAAGAATTTTCCTCGGTACAGAGCAGAATTCATGGTTCCTTTAATTATGGCAATTCATCCAGGTCCTTAGGCAACAATCATCCCCACACCATCACACTACCACCACCATGTTTGACTGTTGGTATGGTGTTCTTACTGTGGAATGCTGTGTTTGCTTTTATGCGAGACATGGGATCCTATGTTGTCCAAAAAGTTCCACTTTGACTCATCTGTCCATAGAACATTTTCCCAAAAGGCTTGTGGATCATCCAGGTGCTTTTGGCAAATGAGAGATGAGCATTTATGTTCTTCTTGGTTAGCAGTGGTTTCGCCTTGCTACCTCACATGAAGCCCATTTTGCCCAGTCTCTTTCTGATTGTGGAGTCATGAACACTGACTTTAGCTGAGGCAAGAGAAGCCTGCAGTTCTTGGATGTTGTTTTAGGATCCTTTGAGACTTCTTGGATGATTTTACACTGCCCTTGGAGTAATTTTGGCAGGCCGCCCACTCCTGGGAAGGTTCACTACTGTTCCAAGTGTTCTCATTTGAGATTATGGCTCTCACTGTGGTTCGATGGAGTCCCAGAGCCTTAGAAATAGCTTTGTAACCCTTTCCAGACTGATAGAGGGCAACAAATTTTTTTCTGATCTTTTCAGGAACTTCCTTTGATCATGGCATAATGTGCTTGTTGAATCTTTGTGCTGGCAACGTGACTCTGATGGTAAGGGCCAAAATAAGTGAGGTTTATATTGAGCAGGGCTGGCTGTAATCAAGCCTGGCTGTGTTCAATCAGCTGACTCTAATTATCCCTTTAATTGGGTTGATTTAACTAGGGGGCAATTACTTTTTCACACAGTGCCAGTTGGTGTTGGTTAACTTTTTTCATTAAATAAATGAAATAAGTAAAAAAGTGTTATTTGTTCACTCAGGTTCCCTTTATCTAATATTATATTTTGTCTAAAGACCTGAAAACATCCAGTGTGACAAACATGCAATAATAGAGAAAATCAGGAAGGGGGCAAATACTTTTTCACGCCACTGTAAGTAGTGGGGGTATGGGGGTAGAGCCCCCCACATGGGGTGGTTCTGGGGTGATGCCCCTAAGAAAAAACAGTCTGATGCAACTCCCTTTATGCCAACTACAAATGAGGTGACATAATGAAGTTGCTGTAACGTTGGTCAACAACAAAATTGTCGACCGACTGTTATAGATCCAATTTATTTTGACTAACATTACTGACTCCTCTGACACAAAGGAGATTTCTAATCGAAAATTCAAAACCTGAAATAACCAGGACTAAGTGTTCATTGGAGTATGAAAATACAATAAATGAATATATTTATTTTTCTCTGATAATTAAGCATACAGTACACATTCACTTTGCATAAACTGAATATGTCTGACTTGCCTTGAATGCAGAGTTGTAAGGACTGTATTAGTTTTTTGAGGTCTTCAATCAATAATTCTGTTTTGAGGATCGGTATAAAGATGGGTAGAGAATACCCTGAATACTGACTTCTTTGGAATCCAAGCATATCCTCTTTATTACAGTCTCACAACTTAGAAAAGCATTCAGAGTCATATTTAATTTATACCAGTATAAATGAGATTTGATTTCATTCTGCACGGAAGGTGCTTGTACTACAGGGGGTTCATTTATTTACTTTAATGATTCTTGATCAACAGTGGCATAATCTTGAATGAAGCAATAGAAATGCTTATGAGTAAACATGAATATTGTAGGTATTTACATACAGCAAAGATAATAGAAAATGATGAAAAGATGACTTTTCACAGGACACACATAAACATGTTTCTTGTATTACTGTCTAACAGGGTGCACCTACAAACACACACACACACACACACACACACACACACACACACACACACACACACAGTTTCCTTCTGTGCACAATGTGGTATGAGCTATTCAGGAATTATTCCGGTGGCTTTTCTTATCACATACTAGGTGCCTATACTTTACTGGGGTGATGCATTGCAAGTAGTACAAAAGATGGATCATGCAAAGCACTTGGTGAAACAGCTCCAGTTGCAGCAACATGATGCCTTTCATCTCCCTCCACAATGAAAATGATGCAGTTTGCTTGCGATTATAGACTCCTATTGATTTCCTATTTTCTGTAGACATGTTCTAGTCCCCTGGGCCCCTAACGCTTGTAGATTTGTATCAGTCCTGTGGTGAAGAAACAATGTGGTGATATAATGGTACAATATAGCTGCAAGACTCTCCTATTGTGCTTTCAATTTGGTCTTTTATTGCAAGCCTTGACAGTGATTTCTTCTTAGTGTTAATAGTCTAACATAAGTGCATTAGTGGTTCCTTTACTTCGGTTCATAAATCATACAATGTTATATAGTTAATACTTGTGCCCATGTAATCAATATAAATCCCAAAGTAATTGAGAACCCATCATACTGTTCTTATTGAGAACATTTTTTTATATGGAGTTTTAGTTTGTGGTTTTGAAGCATGGTTAGCAAAGCTGCTTCTGTTTGAATACCAGACTTTATAAACTGCACAGATTTCCTGTTGTTATGTAAATCTAGGTTTGCTTTTCAACTGAACAACATTAATTGTATTTAAACTAAAGTCCAGTCATACTAAGAGCTGTTTTCAAAGAAAACAGCATTTATAGCTACCTAAATCTAGTTTTGCTTGTCAATGGAAAAAAAAAATACTTGTATTTAAAATAAAGTCCTTCAGCACTGGGCACTGTTTTCAACCAGTACAGTATACACATCCATAACTCTTAACACTCATCAAATTCAGGGCAAAGAGGATCCACATTTACAATTTCTAATACACAACAGATGCAGACAGTAGACACTATGCAAGTGGTTTTTTTTCAGACATTTGCTCTGAAAGTCAATTAGGTTGCACATTTTTCACTTTTGAAGTTATAGTTGCAAAGGCAGAAGAAACATATTTTGGATATCAGTATTCTCAATACAGAGTTGCAGGAATTTTCTCTCCATAACATTCAGTGCCAGGTTCCTACATTTTGTAAGAGCCAGTACATATTTTTTTAATAAAAGATAAAAGATATACTGCACAGATAATAATCTTTGCCCACTTCTTTCTAGCCAAGGAAAATACAACTGCAGTGCTGACCTATACATATTAAAGATTTTAGATAACATGCTCACCCAAAATTCAACAAAATTATTCAGAGTTCTTAAGTCCGAGTCACAGAAAATATGACCCCTGTGACATAGGCAGATTCAGCAACAGCAAAAGCTGCATGTTTCCCTGCTATGTGGGGGAGCAGGTTTTGGCATGACATTGGTTGTTCCTACTCAGGATGTTGAGACATGGTGTGAAGGTAATCTCCTCAGTTATTAGGAATCCATAACTGGTCATGCTTTTTAACACACTCCTAGAGCCCATTGAGAGCTGGATACCATGGGCTGGATTAGCCCCTAAAAGTGGCAAATGCTCTAGACTGTGGCATGTTTTAATTATCCATCATAGTCCTACAACTGTGTCAGTGTTTTAATTTTTGTTTTGTTTTCCATCTACATATATGACATTCTCCAACCAGTGGACATGAGTGGAACATGTTTATTTGTTTATAATTACTGACTAGGAAAGATACATTGAGCTGTGATGGCTCATTTTCAGGTGTGTTCTGGTTGGTGGATTACATGGGCCTGTTTAATTATATCCAACAAAGATGGCCACTTGCAGAATCCTGCTACATATTATGGCTATAATGAAGATGGAGCTTGCAGCTGAATTTTTACTATCCAATCTTACAGTAGGTCTTCATGGAGGTACCCTAGTTCAGTTGGGTATTAACTATTCATTATGCAGTGGGTTGTCTGACACAACATCAAATTAGCAATGCAAAAGAACAAGACAGCCCTGTTAAAAAGAGAAGAAAATTGAGTCAAAACCATAAAAGCAAAAGTATGTGACAGAGAACTGTGCAAAACAGGCAGTATGTGCCATTTACCAGCAACTTTAAAAGGGAAATAGTATCTCCTCACAAACTGATATTTTGAATGTGTAGCTTTCAAAGCAAATAAAATGCTAATATTTTGCCACTTGCAAATTTAGTGCTGTGCATTTGCAACTTGTAAATATGAAACCCTTTGAGCCTAATTCTCACAATACCCCCTGTTTCATTTAATCAACGTATGCCCCAATTTACTTTAAAATCTTTACAGCTAACCTAGCATTCAAAGTTAGTTCAGTTGTTTGCATTTTAGCCATTAAATGCCATTTGGAATATTCACAGCTGCAAATAACAGTGCAGTAGTTAATTTATTATTGCAAAGTGAAACACCATGCGAAGGCTATTAGCTAATACCTCTTTACGGTCATCTACTGGCTAAACACAACCACAATATACAATTTAGTTATTAGCTTATCCTTTCGTTGAAGACAAACCAGAGACATAAAGAGAGAAATACTAAGAAAGTGGAAGAGTAAGCTAAATAAGAAAATTTGCCCTGGCATAGTTAGTTGCTGTCTCTGCTGTCTCATCCAGGTGAGTTATATTAGGAAAACAAATCTTTATCATCTTACTTTTTGCTGTTATGGCCCATCAGTAAGGCTAAATGCTTTAAGAGTAGCCTTTACAGGTTCAAAAGAACATTAGCTTTTTGCAGTACTTTTCAATTTTATGTTATCATCTGGGTATGCTACACTCAAGATCAAATACTACTGATGCTGCTGAGAATCCTTTCAAAAGCAATTTCCAGTAATGGGTACCTGGCAGCATTTATTCAATTTAGTCCAATTGGCAGTCCATAAGAATGAAATATTTTAACTTCTATTTACAAGTTGAACTCTTGGTACACTATGGCCTCTCGTACAAACTGGCCTTAGTTTGGAAGTTTTGTTTTTTCATATATTTGTCTATCATATATATTACTAAAGAACTCACATAAATGACACTCAGTACACTACAGTCTCTTCTTTTAAAGAGAATGAACTGGCCTCAGTTTAGAAATTCTATTTTGTCACATATCTGACTAGAGAACCCACATTAATTACTCTTAGTACACTACAGGCTCTCATGTTTAAGAGAACACACTGGCCTCCATTTGGTAGTTCTGTTTTACCATATATCTGACAAGAGAACCCACATAAAGAAAAACAAAACATTATTGGCAAGATTTTCAAAGGGATTTGTCCAGGATCTACCATTTGCATTGGCCTGAAAATGCCAAATGGTGCAACATTTCCATCCATCTAACTAAACGTGTATCAAATATCAAGTACAAATTGAATTTTCATCTAAATGCATATTTTTGTTGTAAATAAATGCTCCTTTTGAAATCTAAACACAATTTAAGATGCAAATGTGAAAACAAAGCTTGCCTCAGATGCAAATGCAGCACACAATTGTGTCTTCATGAATCCCTTCTGAACATTTAGCATATTATTCAAGTTTATAAAATTATATCTTGTCAGTTCTAATTCCTCAGTGGTCAAGACTCTTTCACATGGTATGGCATTAACCTAAAATATACCCTTGCTTAGAAGACATGGTAGGGGTGCATTAACTGAGAGCACAACCAGTCAGGGTCAAAAAGGCTACTATGCTAATTACATATAATCAGAGTCAAAAAGGTCACAATGTGAATCAAACAACACAGCCAAATCAGAAAAATCCTGCAAATTAAAAACAAACAAACACAAGACCTCCTCCACAAGCATTGCTCAAGAATCACAAACTGTAAAGGAAATCCGTCCAACAACTTCAAAAAAACATACAGTACTTCCTACTCAAAAATCCAAACCCCAAAAGCCTCAGTGCTGCTTACAAGAAAAAAAAAAAACATTTTAAACACCTAATAAAAACACAAAATTTATTTTAAAACCATGATTCTACACAACAACAGAGACATGCATACATACATCGATGAGCCATTAGAAAAACTTATACAAACATTGTTATTAAAGACAATAAAATATCTATTTACCTGTCTGCCATGCAGAAACAAAGAAAAGACAGCTGAAAAATATGCAGGTCTCCCTCTTTCTGGTTATTTATTTCTGAGACTAAGTAGTAACCGTGTTGTTTTTCTCTTATTGGTATAAATAAGCTGATGAAACTGAAATGAAGAATGAGTCACATAAAGTGGTTCTGTTGATGGGATTGCTAGGGTATATGTTTTGCTGTGGTGTCAATTTATTTATTTTAGGGAGGCAGTACAGTGCAGTGGTTTAAGGCTCTGAGCTGCAAATCTGGTGACATCCAGCAGACCAGACCTGGGTTTGAATCCCACAGCCTCCACTTGCATACTGTGTGACCCTGAGCAAGTCACTTAACTTCCCTGTGCTCCCAGGTCGCGTCTGTAAAAAAGCTTTCAACTTAATGTGCTACTCCTGGTTAAACAACTAAAAAAAATTAATTGACCTTGAAATAAAAGAATGGCCCAATTACAATTATTTGAGGACTGTAAGTGTTATAGGACTAGGGTCTGTAGAAGGGTGGACAAAGGGGTGTGTGTGTTTATTTCATAGATGAGAGACGAGAATAGAGAACTGGTCCCATTAAAAATAACGCAGAATGGGTACACAAAAGACACTATGTTGGTGCATATCTTGAGAAGGAAATTTATAAAGAGCTTTTACCCTCATTGATGAAGAAATTGCTCAGTTTAGAGGCCCTTTGTAAGGGATTTTTAGTTTTTTTTAATTTACTGCTATGTAGTGACATTAGTCCTAATCCTGAGTAAGTTTAAACACCAATTATCCCATGGGCTTCATAGGGTTACCATGCATCCCCTCCCCCCATTTAACTCCACTTCTTTGGTATTTTTGTATGCATTAGAGTGTGCTGAACATGAACAAAGATATTACAATTGCATATCTTGGATTGCAATACCATTGCTGGCTCAATAATCACAGGTGGCCCAGTGATGGTCCAATAGAATTTTTGGCATGCTGAGATTTATTGGTGGGGTAGTTTATTCTTCTCCGTGTGCATTTAGCAATATTATTTCTTAACACAACATATACCATTTAAAAGGCGATAACAGTCCATGTTAAGACATGCAAACAACATGCAAATATCTCAACTAATGAGTCCACAGAAGGCTTTAGAATTACTCAGGAAAAGTCATGAATTTGTATTTGTGTCAAATGTTAATTTTGCTCTTCAAATGTTACCCCTTATTGTTTTTCAGGGCAGTTTGTTATGACTAAGAGTGATAGAGGGGTCCTTGGCATAATTTTAAGCTAGTTTTCAGCACTGTATAACTAATATTGTTGAGTTTGTGCTGGAATCAACCAATCTTACTCCCATAATGTTTTGCTGAATTGGTGTTGCTGCCTTAGAAGCATTCATTTGAGTCATGAGTTACCAACATTATTTTCTAACAATAATTATACCATTGCAAATCGTGTCTCTTAATAATGCTTATTCAACAAATGATGACAAATTAAAGATAATATAACTGTTAAGCTTAACAAAGAAACAAAAATTAGTAGGATTTTCAGAATGTCTCCAGTTTCATCTTCATTTTATCATGGAAGTATGTCAACTTTTAAGTTGGAAACTTTAGATCATATATTAATATATTTTTTGTACAGGATGATGACTATTTGACAAGATAAAAATGAATTATTTTATGATTTAACCTCGTATTATAACAATCCTTTTTTAATTAGTCCTCATGTACGTAGGTGTATCTACAACCATAAGGTCACAGTCTCTGTGATATTTCAGTCATATTAACTGTCTGTGCTGTCTCTGTCTAATGATGCTAAGTCCTCTGTCATGGAAAGCTCAGCTTCAGAGTCATTTTCATCATCAGAGTTGTCATGTTCAAGTGTATTCTTGAGAATGTCTATCAGCTGTTGAGGTATTATATCACTTTAGAAAATGGACTTGAAAAATAAAGCATCTCCAGGCATGCATTTATTTTTCAATAAAGCCCCATTAAAAACAAGTGCCAACTGCATGTCCCAAAATCAAACTGGCATCCTTGTGCTAGTCATAAAAAAATCAAAACCAACTGCTGCCATTTTTTTCTGCTTACTAGGCAGATGACTGAGGGAGGTTGGCAGCCCCCCTCCAGTGACAGAAGTCACCTCCACCACACCCCAAATAGCAAAATCATCAACATTCCACACAGAAAAAAAAAAATATATATATATATTTATATATAACAAAAACACTGTTAATGCATCATTTAGGGTTCCTATTACAGTGAACAAAAGTATGGAAATTCGGTATTAGGGTTCCCAACCCTACCACCCCACCTCCCCCACCCTCCACATACCAATAGGCATTGGGGTGTGCCCTGGGTTCATTGGCCCTAACTGTCACCTGATTCCATGTATAAGGAAACTGAGATGGTACAGTATAGGAGAATGGGGTGAGAATTAGGGCCAACAACCCCAAGGTACACCCCAATGCCTGTTGGTATATGGAGAGTAGGGGTTGGGTGGGGTGGTAGGGTTGGGAACCCTAACACCAAATTTCCTTTTTTTGTTGCTGTAATAGGAACTCTAACTGATGCATCAACAGAGTTTTTTGCAATGAATTTCCTTACTTTTTGAGATAGTATAATAGTATCCTTATTTTATTGTAGGAGCGCAGGGTCCTTTGGACCCTGCACTCCCATCCCTCCATAGTTGCATATATGTATCTAGCTGTGGAAGCACAGGTACCTCCAGAACCTGTGCTTCCAGTTATAGCACAACTGTCATCAAATTATCACCATAGCCATGTTATTACCCCACCTCATGTTCTGGTGCAGAAACTTTTTCAATCCTGCCAAAATGTAACTACACACAAGTGCAACGCCAATGCACAGTGCAGGTGAAAAAACACATTTTGGACAGGATTTGAAAAATGACAGCTATGACATACGTGAGGCAGTATAATAACAAGGCTATGTTGAAAATTTGGGTTTAAAATATTTAAAATTTCCAAAGTTACAACTCTCACCTGATTCCATGTGTAAGGAAGCTGTGATGGTACAGTATAGGTGAATGAGGTGAGAAATAGGCCTGACAACTCCAAGACACACCCCAATGCCTGTTGGAATGTGGAAGGTGGGGATGGAGTGGGGTGGTAGGGTTGGGAACTGATGCACTAACAGAGTTTTTTCAATGAATTTCCTTACTTTTTGAGATAGTATAATAGTATCCATATTTTCCATGTGTTGAATAGTGACCAAATTGTCAGCATAGCCATCTTATTACCCCACCTCATGTACCCTGGTACAGAAAAGTTGTGAAATGCAAGGCAAAATTTAATTATGCACAACTACAATGTCATTCTGTGCCACAGATGCGAAAACACATTTTGGGCAATATGTGAAAAATAACAGCTGTACTGTTTATGAGGTGGTGTGAAAAACTGGCTATGTTGAAAGTTTTGTGACAAAATATTGAAAAGTACCAAAATTATGCATGTGCATAGAATAAATTCAATGGACGCATGTAACTCGCGCATTTTTATGAAGGTTTTCACCAAAATTTCAACATGGCCTTTTTGGAACCCCACATCATGAATACTTACATTGTTATTTCATTCACTGGTCCTGAAAGGTGATTTTGCACAGCAACTGTGCTATTATGCACCATAGGTGTGAAAATACATTTTGGACAGGATGTGAAAAATGACAGGTGTACTGTTCATGAAGTGGTGTGAAAAAATGGCAATGTTGAAAATTTGTAGTGAAAATATAAAAAATTGCAGGTGTTACGAGCGTGTGTAGAAATATTTCAAGTACCTCGTGTAACTCAGGCATTATTTGGTAGTTTTGTACCAAACTTTCAACATGGGCTTTTTGGGACCCCACCTTATGAACACTGGCACTGCCATTTTGTTACTCAGTCTTGAAAGGTGATTTTATACAGCGACCACAAAATCACCTTACTGGTCTGATTAACAAAACAACGGTGACAGTGTTCATGAGGTGGGGTCCCAAGAAACCTATGTTGAACATTTGGTTAAAAAAATGCAAAAAAATGGCAGAGACATCAACATAAGTACAAAACACCATTGACAGCCATTATACAGCACTTACCTCAATTCTTCAGTTCATGGTTCGGCTTTGAAGAGTGCAGACATATCCTGGTCCACATAGGATGACAGAAGACGATCTGCAGTGGTAAGCATAGGGCAAGGGGTGTGTGTGGGGTGGTGGGTTGCTCAGTGGGAGGGTCAGGATGAGGAGGGGGATGGGGATGGGGAGATGACGAGGGACTGCTTTCATTTTATCAGGATTTAAAAAAGTCTTTGGGGGATAGTTTACTTTTTTCTACAGGTTAAACACTTTTTTTGACACTGGGAGTGGGCTCCCCAGTGTACCACAGTGCTGGGATGGGGGGACATTAGAATGCCAGCATGGGGATTGGGCACCCCGATGTCAACAGAAACATTTTGAATTAAAAACAAAATATACATCTATATCTATAGCTATATCTATCTAAATTTTGGGACACTGGGGGTTGGTTCCCCAGTGTTCCACACTGGCAGGGGTGTCTAGTGCTGATATGGGGATTGGGCACCCCAATGTCAGCAAAAACATTTTACATTTTTAAAAAAATATACATATATTAATATTTTGGGACACTGGGGATGGGCTCCACAGTGTCCCACAATATGGGGGGATAAGGACATAACTGGGGACACTGAGAGTGGATACCCCAGTGTCTCACACTAGGGGGGAACCTGTACTGCTGACATGGGGATTTGGCACCCCGATGTTGGTATAAACTTTTTTTAAAATTAAAACATACCTTGGCCCCCATGGAGGCAAGAAAAGGAAAAAAATAGGTTTTAATAGGTAGCGTTTATCTAAACGGGGGCCAAGGAATCTGATTTTGATGCTTTTTTAAATGGCCAGAACTGTTTGGGGGTTTTTCAGGGGCCATTGTATTTTTTTTATTTAAGTAGTGCCACCAATTGGAGGCAGTTTTCGTGAAACATGCTGTGAATTTGTAGCAGTTTTAGTGCAACAGTGATGTTAGCTGCACAAAAATTGCCACAATTTGTGGCAGTTGCACAAAAGAAGTGCCACAAATTTGTGGCACTAACAACAGGCAAATGCATAAAACATATTTCTGGCCACTATTTAAAAAAAATATGTCATGATCATGTTCCTCGGGCCCCGATTAGGTAAACACAACACTTGGTGTTTACAAAGGGGCATTATTTTTTTGAATTACAGTGTTTTTTACCTGTCGCCAACTGAAAACAAGATGGCAGCAGCACAATGATACTACTGAACCCAGTAAAACGTGCTTTTGCAAAAGCAAAAACTGCTTTTGAGCTGTACATATAGTATATTTGTTCCCATAGGCTATAATGGGAAATTTAAAACTTTAATAACTTTTGAATGGATTAGTATTTTTTCACCAAACCTTCAAAAAGCACATCAGTGACCCAGACCCCATATACCCTAACAATTTCAGACCAGACCCCAAAACTGTTTCAGACTTATTGATGAGCAAAAAATTAGCTCCTAAATGGTAAATTTCAAATTTTTTGGCACTCTACAGCTCCACAACTGCACCACCGACCGGAACTAAACTTGCCATATCCAGAGATCTATGGTACCAGATGGTGCATGGCACATCGTCCGTATGGTTGCAAAGTTATTAAAGTGCAGAATTTTGGGTTTAACATAGAAGTGGCCCGGCAACACTAACTATAGTGGCACAACTGTGCCAGTATAATCTCTCTCTCTCTCTCTCTCTCTCTATATATATATATATATGTATATATGTATATGTGCATATATATATATATATATATATATATATTCATGGCAAAAAACTTTGTTTGATGCATCAGTTAGGGTTGACCCACAGCTGCAAAAGTGAGAAATTTGATGTTAGGGTTCTCACCCCTTGTACCCCACCCTCTACTTACCCCACCAACAGGCATTAAGGTGCATTGGGGTTGTCAGTTCTAACTCTCACCCCATTCTCCTATGCTGCACCACCTCAGCTTGTTTACACATGGGTGGGGTGAGAGGACCTAACAACCCAATGCACACCCCGATGCCTGTTGGTCGGGTGGAGGAGGTGGGACCCTACCATTGAATTTCCTCACTTTTTTCACTGTGGAACAACCCAAATGATATATTAAAGTTTTTGCCATGAATATATATATATATATATATATATATATATATATATATATATATATATATTCATGGTAAAAACTCCATTTAATGCAGCAGATTAGGTTGTACCACAGCGACAAGTAAGGAAATTCGATTATTGGGGTTGAAAGCCTCGTTACCCTCCAACCTGACCCCTCAACCAGCATCAGTGTGTGCATTGGGGTCATTGGCCCTAACTCTCACCCCAGCACATGTGTAAACAAGTTGAGGTATAGTAAAATTGGGTGAGAGTTAGGACTGAAGACCCCCAATGCACACCCCAATGCTGGTTGGGGGATCAGGCTGGGGGGTGCAAAGGGGGCTTTCAACCCTAACACTGAATTTCCTCACTTTTGTCACTGTGGTACAACCTTAACTGCCGCATTAAATGGAGTTTTTTACCATGAATATATATATATATATATATATATATATATATATATCATGGCAAAACATTTTAATGCATCATTTAGGGTTGTTCCACAGTGAAAAAGTGAGGAAATTCAATGTAGGGTCTCACTCAATTACTGACCACAGCATCGGGTGTGCATTAAGTTGTTAGTCATAACCTCACCCCACCCATGTGTAAACAAGCTGAGGTGGTGCAGCATAGGAGAATGGGGTGAGAGTTAGAACTGACAACCCCAACGCACACCCTAATGCCTGTTGGTGGGGGCAGGGTGGGTGTGGGGTACAAGGGGGGGTGAGAACCCTAACATCGAATTTCCTCACTTTTATAGCTGTGGATCAACCCTAACTGATGCATTAAACAAAGTTTTTTGCCATGAATCTCCCTTCATTTTGAGAATGAGGACTATAAATAGTGAATGGAATGCGGTGGTGGGAGCGCGGGCCCTTCAGGCCCCGCACTCCCACCATGTCATATCTTGTGACATAGTAACGGTTACTGCAATGCAAACACAAGTGCTAATGGTTACAGACATGGTGATGCAAACATAAATGGTAAAGCAAACGTTAAAAGAAACGCAAGCGCAAAGTGACACCAAAGCAAACAGTGATGCAAATGGAGACACAAACGTGTACAGAAATGCAACTGGTAATGCGCACGGTCACGGTACCACTATTGTAAACACAAATGTTAACTGTTACAGCAACAGTAACACCAAAGGGAACAGAAACATAAACGCAAATGCAAGTACGTACGGAAATGCAAAGCGTAATGCACATGGTCATGGTACCGCAATTGCAAACGCTAATGGTAATGGTAACAGCAAAAAGAACACCAAAGGTAACAGAAACGGAAAGGCAAATGCAAGCGCATACGGAAATGCAAACCATAATGTGCACGATCACGGTACCGCTGTAGTAAATGCAAATGATAACTGTAACAGCAACAGTAATGGGGAAAGGAAACAGAAACGCAAATGCAAATGCAAGCACGTACAGAAACGCAAAGCGTGATGCATACTGTAATGGTACTGAAATTGTAAATGCAAATGGTATCGGTAACAGCAACAATAATGCCAAAGAAAACAGTAACTCAAAAGCAAATGTAAACTCAAAGGGTGATGCACATGGTTGCGTACATGGGAACGCTATCGCAAAGTGGCACGGAAATGCAAGTGTAAAGCCTACGTGTAACAGCAAGTGGAATGCAGACCCTAGTTTTCCCCAAAAGCTCCACTGAGAAAGACAGTGAAAACAAAGAATGTATGCATAATAATGGGCCTCGGAACAGAAAACGAGCAGTTGTAATACTAAAATGCTAATATCTCAGTAACCGTACGACGTAGAAAAAAAATTAAAATTTGACATGATTCATAACTGTCCTGGCTAGGTTTTCACTTATGGGCTATGCATGGTTGTGATGAAAATTCCGTATCTCGCACCGTTTCTGAGATACGAGCACCGAAAGGCGTGGTGTACACCACCATGTTAGTCTATGGGAAAAATTGTCAACTTTGGAGTACCGTAACTTGGCATCTGTCCAATATTTTGTCACCAAAAGACACATCTGTTAGATGTTGGCTGCATTCCCTCCAAATTTCAGCTCAAAAGATCAAACTGTTCTTTGGCAGCAGGGTGGAAAAGAACTCCTGTCATTTTGGCCATAGTCTGAAAAAGTTGTGTCGTGATTTGCAAAAGCTTTCGCAACATTTGCAAACGTCTCATGAGTGCGACACTACTTTGCAACACTACTTTTTCCAGAAATTTGAAAAACATATTTCTGGGGTGTTTAACCCCCAAATAAAGACATGGGTAGCATCCTTAGGGCTCCAATAGGTAAACACAAAAATAATTATGTCCCTAGATGGTCCCAAATTTAAATGCCAATTTCTGTGATCAGTAACTGAAAAAAAATGGCTGACTCATGACACTACTAGGGCCATTTGCCGCACTAAAAAGTGCATTTGCCAAAGTGTCGAACTGTTTGTTAACTTTTCCCATTGACTTATAATGGGAACTTGTTTTTGAATAACTTTTGAACCATTTAATATTTGTTCATGAAATCTTCAAAAGGCACATTGGCGACCCTGGCTGCACATTCTCTGAAGTTTTTGGACTGGTCGCACAAACCATGTGACCTGTAGGAGTGAGCAAAGAATGCGCAAAAAAACATAAATATGTACACGGATGTCACTTAATAACTTCACAGCTGTACATCTGACTGGTACAAAAGTTGGCAGATCCCAAGATCTATGGTTATGCCCCATGCCTACCAAATTTCAGGCAAATCTGTTAAACAGTAGCAAAGTTATTAAGGTGAAAAGTTTCACCCTTTAACCTTAAAAGAGCTACTCAACCCTAACTATGGTAGCACTACCGTTTTACCTTATATATATATATATATATTCATTGCAAAAAAATTCATTAATGCATCAGTTAGGGTCCTTACTAAACTGAGAAAGCAAGGAAATGGGGTGTAACACTCACACCATTCCAGCACACCCCCACCCTGCAGACACTGACAGGTGTCAGGGTGTGCCTTGGGATTGTCAGCCCTAATGTTCACCCCATTCTCCTATACTGTACCCTACACTGTACCCATCTCAGCTTATTTACTTATGGAATGGGGTGAGCATTAGGGCTGACAACCCCATAGCTCACCCTGATGCCTGTCAGTGTCTGCAGGGTGGGGGTGTGCTGGAATGGCTTAAGCATTATGGCCGATGACCCCAAGACACAACCCCAATGCCTGTCACTGTCTGAAGGGTAGCAGTGGGGTGTTAGGGTTGGAAACGCTAGCACCCCATTTTCCTGCTTTTCTCGGTTTAGTAAGGAGCCTAACTGATGCATTAGTGAATTTTTTTGCAATATATATAATATATATATATATTTATATATATATTTCAAAAACTTCATTAAAGTACCAGTTAGGGTAACATTTCAACATTCAGGAAATGAGGCATTAAGTTTGACACCTAACACCTCTATGTATACCACCTGCCCCCACCCCCACCCACCTCAGACCAACAGGTGATGGGGTTTGTCTTGGGATTGTCAGCCCTAACTCTCACCCCGTTCCATGTGTAACAAAGCTCACATGATACAGTATAGGAGAATGGGGTGAGAGTTAGGCCTGATGACCCCAAGTCACACTCCATAACCTGTTGGTCTGTAGTGGGTGGGGTGCTGGGGTGATGGTAAGGCATAGGGGGTGTTAAGGTGTCAATCCTAACACCTCATTTCCCTACTTTTGTCACTTCAACCTTAACTGGTACATTAACAAAGTTTCTTGCAATGAATTTCCTTACTTTTTGAGAAAGTGTAATGTAACTGGTAGCTGGTATGTCTTGGTGGGAGTGCGCACCCTCCGGGCCACATGATCCCTTCAAGCTGCCCATTTTAGCATAATGATATGGGTCTGTGGTAGCACAGGCCCTCTGGGCCTTGCGCTTCCACTTACATATAACTGCAGAGCCATACAGCAGCCCTACAGGGTTGAAAAGGAACCCTTGTAACAGTAATTTGCCAATATCTCAGTAATTGTAGCAGCTATGAAAGTTCGTGAGGTGTCAAAATCCCTATTCAGGAGGTCAATCTGTGTTCGTGAGCTGTCAAAACTGCCATTCACGAGAATTTCTTGTTCATCAGATTTTGGCCATCTGGTCTGGAAATTGTGATCAAGGATTTTGTCAGCTCGTGAAAGGGAATTTGACAGCTTGCGAAAGAGAATTTAAAAAAAAATCCCCTTTCGCCAGCTGTCAAAATCCCCTTTCACTAGTCAATCCCCTTTCGTGAGGTGACAAAATCCCTGTTCGCAAGCCAATCCTTGTTTGTGATAAGGGTCATCTGGTCTGGAAATCATGATCAAGGATTTTGTCAGCTTGCGAAAGGGGGATCGGCTCACAAAAGGGGAATTTGACAGCTCGCCAAAGATGATTTTGACAGCTCATGAAAGGGGAGTCAAAAACCAATCACCTGTCGTGAGCTGTCAAAATCTCCTTTCGCGAGCTGATCCCCTTTCGCAAGCTGACAAAAATCCCTGTTCATGAGTCAATCCTTGTTCATGAGATAGGGCCATCTGGTCTGGAAATCCAATCAAGGATTTTGTCAGCTTGCGAAAGGGGATCAGAAGTGAATCATGAACAAGGGTTTTTTTTATTTAAAATTGCCATTTTTTTTTTACAAAAATGAAGCAAACCAAAGCCATGGGTTTGTAGAGGACATCACCCTGAACAAAACCCATGCTTCAAGTGCAAGACAACACATCCGTGGGGCAGTTACAACATTTTGTTTGTGGGGAAAAATTAAAACAAGATGGTGGCTCACGAAAGGAGAATTTTTCCTCACAAATGGGGATTTTATAAACCCCCATTTGCGATGTGGCAAAATCCTTGGTAGCGAGCCCAATCCTCTTTTGCAAAACATACATATAAATCTAAGACTGAACTGAGCAAGCTCAGAACCCAAAAATTCAAAATTAAACAACTTTGGAATGGATTAATATTTTTTTCACCAAACTGATACAGGATTGTTCTTTGAGCAAACCTCTTTTCATCCTGAAACCTTCAAAGCAAAATTCCAAATGGTGTGGCAGCAGCGTGATGGGAAAAAAATCAGCAAAAATGGGTTAAAAAAAGGGAAAAATGCATTTGTTGATGCTTTGCTGCATGAAAACTGCAAATCTGATCGAAAAACAACTTGGCAAATCAAGAGATCTACAATACAAGACTGTGCATTCCATATTTTGTGTAAATCCATTGAATGGTTGCAAAGTTATTAATGTGCAAAATTTGGGGTTTAACATTAAACTGCCTACTCAACTCAATATATATATATATATATATATATATATATATATATTTTTTTACCTCATTGCCCCTTACAAGACCACAGCTAGCTGTGCCTCCTGCTCCCTAAAAAGCCAGCCAAAGTAGTAACCACAGCAAGCCGGCAACGTGTGTCCATATCCCGGGAGCCGAAGTCAAGGAAAAGCCACCAACACTCCTTGACCTAACTGTCCTGACCACTCCATCACTGAAAACAGTATCCATGCTAATAACCTCCCCCCATTAAAAGTACATATAAAAAAAAACTGCCATACAGAAAACTGCCTGCTTTTCAGATGCTAATTTTTTTCTTTCTGTTTCTACCATTCCTTGTTCCGTTACTCCTGATTGCAACATCCAGCAATACCTGTGAACAGAACTTTTCTGTGACAGAGTGGGACAGCAAAACATTCAAGGGTAATAGCAGGAACATCCCCCATAACAGGACACACTCAGGAGAAATGCCTCCACCTCTGTCCTCACCAAGTCTCCCAAATCTGGTCAAAAGTATTCATCAAAAAAACAGTCCGCCACACAGAAAACTGCTTGCTTTTCAGATGCTAATTTTTTTCTTTTTTTTCCGCTCCTCGTTCTGTTACTTCTGGTTGAAACATCCAGTAATACCTGTGAACAGAACATTTCCATGACGGACAGCAGGACAACAAAACATTCAAGGGTAATAGCAGGGACATTCCCCATAATAGGACACACTTGGCAGAAATACGTCCACCTCTGCACTCACCAAGTCTTCCAAATCATGCAAAGTGCATTATAAGCCCTCTGTATGAGGGGGAAGTAACTATGACAACCAGCCCCAAGTAGAGAGGTGCCAGTATATAAAAGTCCCTAACTCGATAAAAAAACAAAGCAGTGTACTACAGGCAGAGGAACTATTTTACAACAAAATAAATGAAACACATAGGACTTTTAATATTAAAACACAAAAAATATTTTTTCTTTAAAAAAATATAATACAGTTGCACATTTTCTAAGTGCTATAATACCCTCCAGGGTGTGCAGTATTGGGAAATACTGGACCTTCCAGGGGCTATAAGGCTTTCCACTTGTGGCATCAGGCCTCAATATGTCCCTGGGTAGTCCAGTATTTCCCACTACTGCCCACCCTGTTGGGTGTTATTGCTTATGTCATCCACAAAGGTTCTATCTTTCCATCCTTGGTAGTTCAGCCATGGCTATCTGTAGCATCAAGAATATCAAGAGTTGCAGTATTAGCTCTCTTCCAAATGCCAACCTGATAGTTAACTCTCCTGACGTGTTGTTGGCAGCATTTGTTTTTCAGACTGGAATAGTTCACATATGTGCATTGTTTGAGGGGTTGGAACTGTCATTGATCCCACATTTCTCCTTTATGATGCAGAATCTCAGCTCATCAACCTTGCTGAAGTGAAGACTGGCATATTAGCCATTGACATGATCAGATATTTCCAGATATTTTGTAATATTTCTAAAGAGATCCTCTCTTCTGGCCCTAATGTGGTACTGCAGGCTAGCAGGAATTTCTCTGCAAATATCACAGGAATTTCAGGAAATATCTGACCATGGCAATGACTGCAACTGTACATAGCACATGTGAACTCTTTAAAACCATCAGTCAATTTTAGAGGTACATACCAGCAATCCTGAATGCTTGCTAGAAGTGACTGGAACTTGGACATCTTCTGAAGTATTTTTATTGGCTTCACTTTTCCTATCCCTTTGAAAGCACTGGTGCTATTGTACCATGCAAACACATGAAGGGCCATCAGTGCAGTATAATACTGTTGTGTGTAACCACGAGCAAGGTTGCTGATGTTAATCAACCTCTTCATGTTGCTTGTGCCTATATAGAAGAGAATTGTGACATCTTCCAGGCTGAGGGAAAAATGTAGTAGAGTGAAGAATATGTCACTGTCAGGGCTCTTTAATCTGATATACTCATAGCTCTTGTCCCTCCCATACATGCAGTAGGGGATCACTCTTGAATCTGTTTCTTCCGGTGTGAAATTTAGAGTTCTGATTTCTGTCTTCTTTGTGGACTTGCTCTATTTAGAGGTGAAGAGGTATACTCTTCTTTCACAAATAAGCACCACCTGTCTGTCTCTGAGCTCACTAGCAAAGAAATATTTTCTCCCCATATCAAACGTAACCTGTTTGAACTGCTTCTTATTTTCATCACTCACGAGGAACAGCTTCCAATCTGCAGGTTGCCTTGTACTTTCACCTTTTACGATGAGTTTTTAAGCACATCCTCTCCTCTGTCTTTCCAATAATTTTACAGAGTCAGCTTTGTATATCTGTGCTGAAGACAACATCAGAATTCTTTGACATCATATCAAAGACCTTGTGGCTAATCCGGTTGAAGTTTCTAGGTACTTCTTTCATGTATTAGAGGGAAGCATTTTCATCCTCAGTAACAAATGTTGTTGCCTCTTGTGGTGCAACAGCATCTTTAACCTTTTTGGTAAGATGATGGAAGCCTTCAGATTTGTCTGTTTTGATAAGGAAACCATCAGCTGTCCCAATGCTACATAGTACAGGATTCAGTGGAAATACCACCAACTCCACGAGGTCCAGTATCAGGTTTTGACTTTGAGAATGAACAAGTAGCTGGAATGCAACATTTCCTTGCCTGTACTCTAGAACTTTGTTATTTGCTATTTTGACCTTTACTGTTTTGTTCACATCACCCAGTGTTTTCAGTTTCACTTGTTTCACAGGATCAAGGAACTTCTCCTTCTTTTCAAGTTGTTCTATGATGAACTCCTCCTTTGCTTCCTTGCCAGCAACCTCTGCCCTCAAAACATTATTTGAAATATTTAGAAGGGATGGAGCTCCGGATGTAATGCTGTACAGGTCTTTGTCCTCCCCAGTAAATGGGTTGATAAAGCTCTTGACTGCATCTTGTGTTCTTGACAGATTTCTCACTCATTTGTATTTCTGCAGAACGTACATCAAGGTGTCTGTTGCCATTATTTGATTCTGCCAACATATTTGCCATGTTGAGAGGTGCATCAACATACTGTGATTTCTCATTTTTTGTTCTCAGCCATCTCTGGTAAGAGTAGTAATTTAGTAATTGCTCAAAGGTTCAGACAGACCTGCCTCACTTCCACCTGCCCCACCATGGGATTTGCCATGCTTCATGAAAGTCTATTATATGGTCTTATCCACAGCACTGTGATTACCAGGAATGAATGACCTAGCTACACTGATTTACACCTTTCTTTAATGACTTAGTTGCTCCAGGATACGTCTCCTCAACATTTGTCATGAAGATGGAGAAGAAAGTGAGGTAACGGGCATAGTTCTGGCCACCAAAACTGAAGGACAGATCAGGCATTAAGTAAAGGCAATGTGTGTACAAAAATAAGTTGTTGGTTATCACTGTTTGTATGAGTGATACTACAAGCCACACATGATCCATGTATGAAATCCACAGACAGGTAATTTTTCCAAGATGGCCTTTGTGTGCATTATCTCAGTATTGGAAATAATCATTCATGTAGGATATTATTGCCGTATCCTGCAGAACCTCATCCAAAGTTTCTTTGATGGGAAATGCAAGCAAATCATTCAGGTTCTTTATAGACTGCTCTGAAAGACTAGTGAACAAGTGTTCCTCACTCTTTTCTAGCAGGTTATGCTCCAACAACAATCTGTCAATACTTTATAAAATAATCTTGTGGCAGTTTACTGCTCTGCTGTAGTGTTTCCCAGACAGTACCCTATGTAGTGATTCAGAAGCAATCAGGCCTACATTCAAGGGTACACCGGAGAGTCCTGATCCATTCGTCTTCTTGCCAATCAACCTGAAATAGGCACAGACTAGATAAAATGTCCCTATCATATGTTTCTGATATCTATTTGGACTGTTCCACATCAAGGAGTATGTCTTCATGCACACTCCAAGATCAAACGTTGTGATGGTATATAATTAGACAACCACTCTGATAGCTTCTCCTGAGTATCCCAGACACTGCTGAACTGTTTTATAGTTAGTTATGGGATGTTAAATGACAGGATAGCAGTCGGTAGCAGTCATATTTGCAGGCTTGGCTCCAGTAAATGAGATGAACCCTGCCCAACTGGGCACCCTTTGCTTAGACAAGCTACTCAATTTGCTGATGAAAATCCACAGCTGGTTTCTTTGGTTCACACTTAGCATTGCTTCCTCATCATCCAGACATGTACACTATGTAGTGCTATAGCTTAGGCTTCTGCAATGTGTGACATTACATTCTGGGAGGCTGCCTGCAGGATGTAGCTTTAGAGAACATTCACCACTTTTGGTGGCTGATGGAATTTCAGGAGGAGTTTCACCATGGTTGTAAAGGTTACCCTCAAACTCTTGCATTATGATTCCATCTGCTGTATGTATGGAGCTCATGCCTGTCAGTTCATTCAGCAGTTAGTCAAAGTTGTCAAAATCTGAATGGAATACTGAAAGGACATTTAGATATCAGATGACCTGACTCAGCAGCAAGCCTGAGGTTTGTTGCAGAACATTGGCAAGAACTGTTTCAAGTTCTAGGGAGAATAAGTAACTCTGCATGCCGACTACAGCAAAATGCAAGTGCACACACACCTCCTCATATACGACATGAACACTGCTGTTTTCTTAGTAAAAAGACATTTATTCAGCAACACCAGCCCATGCTATGTGCAGTGCCCAGTAGATTCTTACGTTTTGCACCCTTCGGTGCACAGGTGCTGCTGAATAAATGTCTTTTTACTAAGAAAACAGCAGTGTTCGTGTTGTATATGAGGAGGTGTGTGTGTGTGCACTTGCATTTTTTTGTAGTCTGTATACCTATTTCAAGTTGCACCACATTTCCTGAGCTGGTTCTTCATTGATTATAACTCTGCATGCCCTAGACTGTTGATAGGGGTGATCAGTTCAGCACTTCTGAACAAATGGCATAAAGTCATGTAGATAGATAAATAAATGCTTTGTGAGCTTCCACTGTCCACTTGTTGTAGCTATGCAGATGTCTGATTCCTGACAAGTAGAGTAAAATAGCCTGTTTGTCTTTGCTGTGTCTGCTGTTGGCTTTCCAGAACCCACATAGCTTTGGACTCTCTGGAGTTGGGCTGGTGTTGCATCTTCAATGTATTCAAGGTACTGAGCAGTTGAAGGCCAAGGAAAGCTACTGAATTTTTCCAAAGCACCATGAATAGCCTTCCACATGAAGCTTGCCATTTATTTTATCAGATCTGCTGTACCAAGTTCAAAGGCACATTTGACTGAAGATCCAATTTCAGTTTCAGAGCTGTATATTATGTAGGACTGGAACTTTCCTTTGTAGTCTAGTGGATGAAATGCCAGCTTCTTACTGTACACTTCACTGTTCTCTTGCTTGGCTTTCAAATACTCCCCTCCATATTTAGGGTTTGGAAAAACTGTTCTATAAGCCTGATACAGCTGACAAAGGTCACTCAGCTTCAGAATCTGCTTGTCATGTATAATGTTCTGATAAATCACATGGCATACTTGAGAAATGCGTAGCGGTGTGCCTCTTCAGTCTCCATCTGCCTCTTCCTTTTTCATCATTGCTCCTCCAGTTACTTGGATCCTGAATGTGTCTTGTGTGACAACTTCTATGGTATTGGGCTTCATAGGCAAACAGTTCAAAACCTCTTATTCTTGTGAGTAGACATCCGTCCCCTTTCAATTTAGTGATTTCCATGATTTCCCTCTCTATTAGATTCACATTTAGAAGTTGATGCTGTTGTCCATAACCCTTTTATATTGATTTTCTTTCATATTTCCTTGTTTTAGAAGATACAATCCAGCTGAAATAGCTGGTTGTACCTCTCAAATGAGAATCTGTGAGTTGTGTAGGGTGCACATGATGGTTCTGGCAATTATGGAGTTGACTTCAGATGGTTGAAGTTTATTGTAAACCTCTGATAACAGTAATGATGGTATCCATGTGCCTCTTTGTATTCCAAGGGTATAAGTTCACAAGCATCTTTTATCCTTTTCTCAGAGCCTACTTGCTGGACTGGCCATTGGACACATGTTTCTTGAAGCCTTTCAAGTCTCTTGTCGGGATCTTTAGTTTTGCAGAATAAAGTAAGTGTTTCAGACTTTGAGTCTCCAAAATGAGTTATATAAGTTTGTTTCCTTTTTGATTCTGAACTTTCACAGTACCCTCTTTTTATTTTCTGGGTTTGATCTTTAGAATTCATTTTAATTTAGGTTCTACTGACATCAGTTAAGTGGATCTATAAGAAGTGAAAAACAATATTGAAGTGTCTTCAGACATATGCACCACATAGGGTGAACTGTCTACCAGCAGAATAAAAATATATTGCAAAAACACCAATTCAGGCACAAAAAAGAAGAGAGCAGAGTCGGGTTATCTCAGCAGTAACTCAACAATATTGGTCATACAGTGCTGAAAACTAACTCAAAATGACCCCAAGAGAACCTTCCATCACTTTCAATTACATCAGTCTGCATAAAAAGACCATAAAGGGTAATATCTGAAAAGCAAAATTTAAATTCTGACACAAATGCAAATTTGTGAATTTTCCAGAGTATGTTCTAAAACTGTCTGTGGACTCACTAGTTGAGATATTTGCATGCTGTTTGAATGTTTTACAAGTGAATTGTATTAGCTTTGTAATGGTATGTGTTTTATTAAGAAATAATGTTGCTAAATGCACCTGAGGGAAAACAAATTACTGCTACCCTTAAATCTTAGAATGTCTAAAGCACTATTGGGATGCCATTGGGACACCCGATTGACAGTTATGAGCACATGGGGTTTAGAAATTAGATTTCGCCATGAAAAACCTATATTATTGTTGGGATGCTCTAGGTCACCTAAGATATGTCTAAGATCCTAAACTTATCTGAGGCACTTAATCCATTTGTTGACACCCATGAACTGCTTTTATTGAGTGACTTTAATATGTATCGGCTGAAGAAAGAAAAATTGAAACATCTATGGACAGTGGCCCTAAATTTAGGGTTACAGCAACTAATAAAGGAATCGTCTCAGGTTAATCCAAGTAACCCAGATAAATAAACCTGCATTAATTTGATTTTTATAAATTGCAGTTATCTATGTAGGGAGGCTGGTATGATGGTTCACTTTTCAAGTGAACACAACACCACCTACTGTACTAGGGGTAAAATGAAAGTGAAGGAGTCACCCAAAGTTATTGAATATAGATCCTTAAAACTGATTGTTTTGTATTCAGTGCAGACTTAGAGACAATAAAATGTGGATAACTAAAAAGTAGTCGTACTTTAGAAGAAACTTGGCAATTCTTAATCAAATCAAATTAAAATCAAATCAACTTTATTCTTATAGCGCCTTTCAAAACCAAGGCACTGTACATAAAACCAGATACATCAAATATAAATAAAATTAAATAAGTATTTAAAACAGATCATCCATAACTAGGGAAGGCTAGGTTAAATAAATATGTCTTTAACTCAGTTTTAAAACTACCGACGGTCGGGCATTCTCTCAACCGATGAGGTAGAGAATTCCACAGGGTTGGAGCTGAAAAAGAGAAGGCACAACAACCAGAGTCTTCAAACGTACTCTGGGAATCTCCAGCAATCCCTCATCGGTGGATCAGAGAGGACGGAGGAGGCAGTAGGGTACCAGGAGATCTTGCAGGTAACCAGGTCCCTGATCATGTAGGGCTTTAAATGTTAGCATGCCAACCTTAAAGTTGATCCATCACTGAACAGGCAGCCAGTGCAGTTTGCGGAGTACAGGCATAATATGACTGGTTCTAGAAGTCCCAGTCAGTAGCCTGGCTGCCGCGCTCTGCACCAGCTGCAAGTGGTGGATATCAACTACTGGCAGCCCTAGGTATAGGGAATTGCAGTAATCCAGACAGGTAGTGACAAAGGCATGGATCAATGTTGGAAGATCATCCGGAGGAATCAGGTGTTTCACCCGGGCGATATTCCTCAGATGATAGAAAGAGGATTTGATGAGAGCTGACACCTGAGATTTTAGACTCAGACCATCATCAAAAATAATGCCAAGGTTACGCACCCGATCTGAGGTAGTGAGTGACATACCACCAAGTAATAAACCTGATGGTTGTCCAACCCCCACACCCACCCCCGGATGATCTGGGGCCACTACCAACACTTCTGTCTTATTTGGATTCAGTCTCAGCCAGCTAGAACTCATCCAAAATCTGATCTCAGCAAGGCAATTATTTAGCATGGAGAGTGCATCATTCTGTTTGGGCAGAAAGGACATATACAGCTGAGTATCATCTGCATAGCAGTGAAAACTCAGACTGTATTACCTGATGATATCTCCCAATGGTAGCATGTACACTGTAAACAACATGGGGGCCAGAATGGAGCCCTGTGGCACCCCACAAGGCAGGGAGTGAGCACCAGAGGATTAAATTCCAGTGGCAACTCTCTGAAACCTGCCCATGAGGTATGAATGGAACCATTTAAGGACTGTACCAGACAGCCCACAAAAAAACCACAGGCGCTCCAACAGCACACCGTGGTCTACAGTGTCAAATGCAGCAGAGAGAGATCAAGAAGGACCAGAATGGTACATGCCTTTCAATCTCTAGCCATTAGGAGGTCATTCAATACCCGAACAAGAGCAGTTTCTGTGCTATGCTTCTTCCTAAAACCAGACTGGAGAGTATCATAGACATTGTGAGTTGCAAGATGATCATCCAGCTGCAGAGCAACCACCTTTTCAATAACCTTACCAACAAATGGCAGGTTAGAGATAGGATGGTAGTTAGCTAGACAGTCTGGATCCAAAGAGGGTTTTTTTAAGGAGTGGTCGAACGGTCGCCTTCTTAAGGGTGTCAGGAAAGACACCCTTCTCCAAGGATTTCCAGACAATGTCAGCAAGGATCGGGCAGTTAACATCTACACATCCAACTAGGAGAAGTGTAGGGCCTAGATCCAAACTACAACTGGTTGGACGCAATGTTTGGATGATCTTCACAATGTCAGTGAACTCTAGCCGGCGGAAATCTGACCAGACAGACCGAGTGCATGCCACGTCCTGTTGACCACTGCAATCCCTCATAGGAGAGGTTGGACTGATGCCAGACCTGATGCTGGCAACCTTATCTGCAAAGAATCGAGTGAACTCCTCACATCTAAGCTGAGAAAAAACTTCTCTGGGCTGGAGACAGATTGGCTTGCACAATCTGTCAACAGTCTGGAAGAGCTTAGCCGGTAAATTCTGTGCAGCAGAAATCTCCCTGGACAGGAATTCTGCCTTCTTATGGGTGATTTCTGATTGATATCCATCATAATGTGCCATCAACCTAACTCTGTCAGCATCAAGGCCGGACTTCCGCCAGGTTCTTTCCATCCTTCTGCCAACTCGCCTCAACTCCTTCAAGGAGCCATCAAACCAAGGACTCCTTGGGCAAAGGGTGAGAGGCCAAACACAAACAGGACCAATCTTGTCCAGAGCATCTCATCTTCCACAGCCTTATTATAGGCTGTTACAAGATCATCTGGACTCATGCATTCATCCGACAAGCCTGATAAGTCCAGTACTGCCGATAGGTCACTGGGACTAATGTTCCTTAAAGGGTGGTACTGAACCATCTCTTTAGGGGCAGACCTATTGGGGGGACCCTGAAGCTGAACCTTATGGTGTGATGGTCAGACCAGCTGACTGGTTCCACCCCCAAATCAGCAATCTCCATACCCATAAGAAATATCAGATCCAACCAATGACCCCCTATATGGGTTGAGGAGGTAAATACCTGTGTAAGACCCAGCATCGTCATCGGCTGGAGGAGATTTTGACCAAAATTCGAAAGTTCATCATTGACCCAGGCATTGAAGTCCACCAGAACTATCCATCTGGGGGACCTCAACACCATGTCAATGATGAAGTCTGCTATCTCCAGCAGGAATTCTCCACCATCTCCTGGTGGATGGTAGACGAGCAGAATCCCAAAATCTACACCCTCTCCCAGGATATATTTGAAGGATCTGGTATCTTCCAATGGCACATCCACAAGGCCAAGCTCAGTCTTAAACATAATGGCCACACCCCTGCCCCTACGATCCAACCTTGGACGGTGTATCACCGAGAACCCGGCTGGAGCTGCCGAGGCCAATACAGGGCCTGCATTTTCATCTAGCCAGGTCTCAGTGATGCAAGCCAGATCAGTTGTTCCAACAAGATCAGCTATACTAGCTATCTTGTTTTTAATAGATCTGGCATTGCATAACACCGCCAAGGTGGGATGAGCTGTCGGAGAAGACCTCGGCACCTGCCCACTAGCGTCGGAGCCCTTGAGTATGGGGACAAGACAGGGATAACCTCTGTCCTGACCCCAGGGCATCTCCTGGACCACACAACTCCAATCCGCCCTTCCCTTTCCTGTCTCCAACCAGGCCAAGTTCCCCTCCTTCTTTTACACTTTCTAAGTATGCCCAGAGCACGGCATCTAAAATAGGTGTCGGATGACAATGGGGGACATACAAAAGGACATAGTTCCCTGAGCCTAGTGGGGGAATAATGCCCAACCATCACTAAACCTCCCCAACACATTATAATAAAAACCAATTAAACTAAAATCAAAACCCACCCCAAATAAAATAAATAAATCTAATCTTAATAACAATACTAAATTAAATACTCTCTCTCTCTCTCTCTCTCTCTCTCTATCTTTCTCACAGAATGTGGAAAGGGGAATAATAAAACTAAAACTAAATAATGACCAAAATAAATAAACAAAACACAAAGACCTACCCACCCTCAAACAGCTTGAAAATTCATTCCACCACTCTCGCTCACAGAATGGGGGGAGAAGGATGGGAGGTCAACAAATAAATTCCTGCACAATGTCTCTCACACAATGGGGGAAACAAATAAACTTATAAAACAATAAAAAATACAAAAAATTGACACACCTTTAAATCTAAATCAAAATTAACAAAATAAGATACTAAAACCACACAAATCACTTGGTTTCTTAGTTGTTTATGAATCCAGATTAGTCCAGCACTTCTTAGTTACAGGCAGATGAATGTGCCCGGGAGCTCACACCTCCAGGGAACCATAAAGTACTATTTAGTTTCTTTCCTGGGCTCACACCTCCACTCAAGAACCAACTGAGCACAGTATATTGCAAATTATCAAAACCCCAGGAAGCAGTCCAAAGTCAATACCACAGTTAAACCAAAGTGACTCACTTCATCAGCCAGGACCATTCCATGATCTACATGTCCCACCGCAGGCACTCATCACTCCGGCCGAGGCTCATACAGGCTGAAGGTAGTGAAAAACCAGGTGACGATAGGACCAAAATCCTGCTTCACCGCACCACCGAATCTTCACCCCAACAATTATCAGGGCAGAGCTGCAATCCAGGAACTCAAAACACTGGAGCCACGGTCAACCACTAGGAAAGTCCTACTCAGCCCCCACACTTCTCCCCAGACCTGCTCAACACCATGGCTGCCCACCAGCTACCGCATAGCTGAACGGAAGTGCTACAGAGACAGTCACTCATCAGCAGCAGCCCTATAGCACACCACTAGGTTGTGGCCAGGACTAAGAAGGAACTCCTCCAAAACAGTTTGTCAGCATCTGCTGCAAGACTGAGTCACTACCAGCTCCACTCCTTCTTCCTCACCAGCACAGTGTTTTCGCCCGCATAGCCCAACTAGCAGAATGGGACAGCCTTCACTCCTCGCTCCACCACCAGGACTCCACGCCCTGCTTACAACACTCACCACCACAGCTAGATTCCCAGATGCTCCAGGTAGTAGTTACAATTAAAACTTGTAGAATCGTAGGTTCAGAAAAGAAAGAATATTTATTGTGTGTGGACGCGAATATCGGTAAGAGAGTCAATAAGAGAGTCCGCAGCTTGATTTATCGCAACAGTTTTTTCCACGATGGACCAGCCAGGACAAGCAAAAAACAGAACCAAAAACGTATAATTTAAAATGGGAAAATTAAAACAAAAAATAAAACAATAACTAATTAAAATAATTCTACTCCTTACCCCTGCTTATAGCCTGCCCAGCACGGAGGCCATCTTGAAATCACTACTCAGGTCAGATGGAAGGGTTTATGCCTTAATGTCAGGAGCCTAGGTCCTCAGTGAGTTAAAATTGTTTAATAAACATTTCCTCACTCAGGTAAGAAAAATAAAAAGTAACCTCAGCTCCATGAGTTCCCCTATTCTTGTCAAAAAAGTGAAAAAAATAATAGATGGATGAAAGTTCAGAAATAAAAAATTCAGTAGAATTGGGTGCAGTGTAGGAGGGCTAAATATTTTTGTGCAAAGAAGTTAAGACCAGCAAAAACTAGCTACTTTAAAAAAAGTAAAACCATGCCAGCCCAGTGGTGCTGAGGGTTGAGGCACTGGATGCCACACCTCATGCTACACCAGTGACCCGGGTTCGGGAATAGACTCGGGTCGTTGGAGGTCAGCCAGGGGGAGGAGGATTGAAGCATCCATGGGACAGCTCTCCTCCTCCAGGGAGAGTGAGGGAGGGTATCTGTGAATATGCTGGCTCCTGGTGGTGGCTGGGGGTAGTGCGAGTCACAGTACAACTGAGGGGACAGCTCAGGCAAACATCTGATGTGCAGTGGGTGGACATGTGCATTGTATCATCATTGGCATCCTTACACACCTGTGCTGTTGGGGGGGAACTATAGGGGACAAATGACTAATCCTCCTGTGCTCATGAAAGCCCACCATAGTGCTGCATCAGATGTTCCCAGGAGCTCCCTCTAGTCACAACCCCTTGGTCTTCTGTGAGGGGGTCCATGATGTGACCTTACAGAGGGAGATAGTGAAAAGGTAGCAGCTCGGGCATGGTGCCCAGTGCAGAATCCACTGCAGGACCAGAAGGGGAACCATAGGACCACTCCTGCAGGAAGGTACAGTAGATAAATAAACAAGCAAAAAATAAAAAAAAAAATAAAACCAATAAGGTGGTAGCAAATTCTACGAAATTCTGAAATATGATAAAAACATTGGCCCTGTATGTATTAAGAGGTAGGAAACCTGCACACAGTGTATCTGCAGCATGTAGACTTCACTACATTAAGGAACCACACATCTGGGGTCTCACAGGCACTGGGTCAGAACAGCACTGACCACAGTGCTGTTGGCAACAATAGTGCAGCAATAATGCCGTCAATTTTATTTTTGTGGGGGGCACTCCCCCCCACTCCTCCTGATGTGGGGGGCTCTGCCCCCTCACCCCCTGGACTGAAGGATTCTCACTCTGGGGGGAGCAGAACACAGGGGAAGTTAAAATATGTGGGGCCATGGAATACTGTTTCCATGACCCCGTGTCAAAGAAGCAAAGTCCCTAGTGCACACAAATGTTGGAGGCCAGGATTGGAAATTCTGGTCTTCACTGCTGCTGGCTGATCTCTTGTATGTCCTAGCCCTTTACACCATGGGAGTAGCTTGGCCAGCCTCCTGGATCCTGGTGCTCTTATTTGTGGTGAGCACCATTGACAGCGACCTGGGGAGTGCTTACTGAAAGTGCTGTATATCCCCTCTCACTGTCCATGCTAGCGCTAAATGACCTAGCACTCTGTAGACTGGGGCTATTTGTGTAGTGCTATTTTAACTGAGTACCAGTCCTACAGACCCCTGCAGCATTCATGGAAGGGATGAATTCCTCTTCCACATAGGATATCCTGTCCATCCATGTAGTTACATGCACAGACAGACGGGGCAGTGATCAGGGGTGTACCCACATTCCATGCCATTCACTACAGCATGAAGTGCTGAGCAAGGGGTGGTACAGACTACGTGAGTTGGTACCCTGTTGTGGCCGCTGTATGCTTCCCATGAAGTGCAGTAATTGGCCGTGGCAGGAAGAACTCCCCCTCGCTATGCTGTACCAGCCTTCCTGTCAGACAAGGAGGAATGGGTTAGCCATTGGGGTTATTGCACATTTAAATTTCAATCCTTGGACACGTGGTGTCACACAATCCCCTGCTTCACATGGGGCAGGGGATCCACTGTTGGACCAGGACAGGCATCTGATTGAATGCCCACCCATATCTGCAGATCCACTCCTGCACACCAATGCACCAGATGTTTGGGGCTGCAGACAGATGCCCTGGGGTGGCCAGCATTCATGAATGACATTTTCTGTCAGACACACACAGGCTAGCTACATGCCCATCACATGTACCTGGCCCACACTGATGCCGAGGCATCTTTCAGTGGAGATTTAAAAGGATCCCAAAAATTTAAATCTTTTGTGACAATTGTGAATCAAAGAAGGATAGTTGTCTCCCTGATAAGTTCAATAAATTTTTCCGTGAGTTGGGTGATTTCTTCAGGGGAGAGGAAACCCTGGAGAAAATCATAGCTTATGTTTGTCAAGCTGATAACAAGAGGGGATTTAAGTTTGCTGAAATTCAGGTGGGTAAGGTCTTGGAGCTCTTACTACATCTGAAATTGAGGAAAAGTAGTGGTCCTAATGAGATTTCCCCCAAAATGTTAAAGTATGCAGTTTTGCACATTGCTGATCCTCTTATGTTTTTATTTAATTGGTAATTGCAGACTGGGAATTTGCACAGTAGCTGGAAATTAACTAAGGTCATACCAGTGTATAAGGGTGGGGGTCCAGAACAAATAATTAATAATAGCCTAAATAACTTCTCCAGATAGACTTGAAGCTAATCAAGAAGATTGTCTCAAGGCAGCTTCAGGACTATCTGGGAAGAATGGAGTACTGTGACAAACACCAGTCAGGATTTTGGGAGGGGCATGACACCATTACAGCTGTGTCAAATGTCTTGGTTGATGTCAACAAAGCTCTGAAAATGGATTAATTAATTGGTGCCATCTTGTTGATGTCTCTACGGCCTTTGACACAGGGGATCACTCAATTTTATTGAGATGACTTGACATGTTAGGAATAAATGGAAAAGCACTGAAATGGTTTGCTAATTGTTTTATTCATTGTAGACAGAGAACAGTGGTCAATGGTTGAGTCTCTGGGGATTTGAATATTGAAAGAGGGGTCACACTAGGGTCTGCCTTTGACCCGCTTCTCTTCACCCAGTATTTAAAAAGGTTGGGGGGAGTGCATCTGAGGCATGGACTATCAGTTGTATGCAGATGACACTATGGCCTGCCTCTGATGCCTCCCTTGATGTTGTGCAAACAAGACTGCAAAGGGACAGAAGGCAAAAATAAATACATGCCTTAGTTGGGATTTGAGCCCAGGCCATGTGGAATACCATTATGGTTGTGCTACCAGTTGTGCCAGAAAGGCAACTGGAAAGAAAAGACTCCCACAAGCACCTTACTCTTTCTCTAATGCAGAACCTGGTGCTGCACAGATAATTACATTTTCATGCACAAGGATGCAGCATGCAAACAAACAAAAGCAAGAAAGAAATAAGTGTTTTAGCTGGGATTTGACTCCAGGCCACCCAGAATACCATTCAGACTGGACTACCAGCTGCACCATTAAGGCAACTAGAAACCTAGGACCCCCAGAAGCACCTTACTCTATCTGTAATCACAACATTGTGCTGCACAGATAATTACTTTTTCATATACAACGGTGCAGTGTGCAAATATATGGAATCCCAACAAACAAAAGAGAGAAAGAAATAAGTTCCTTAGCTGGGATTTGAACCCAGACCATCCAGAATACTGTTCCCAGCTATGCCACCAAGGCAACTGGAAACCTGAACTCCCAGAAATACTTTACTCCTTCTCTAATGCACAACCTGATGCTGGACAGATACAGTAATTACATTTTCATACACAAAGGTGGAGTGTGCACATATATAGGCTCCATGTATGTCCACACCATACCTTGTGTATAAAGAAGATTACAAAGTGCTTTTGATGCCTACAGGGCTTTGTCTGTGCTTGGAGATTAAAGGTAAATGTAGGCAAGACCAATTATATAATTTTTTGTTCTCCCAGTAAATTAAAAAATTCTTCTTATGCCCAGTTGGCCTTTGGTACAACAGAGGGCATGCAAATTAAAATTATCTTGGATACTGGATGGACTTCTTGGGGTAATGGAATACCCATGTTGAGAGATTAGTTAAAACTGGATACTAGAGCAGTTCTTTTATATAGACAAAGCGATTGTTTAGGATAGGATTTCCGATTAAAAATAGCATAGACACAGATGTGCTAATTTTTCTCTATGTAGATATTATATATGACCCCTTTACAATGGAAGGCAAACTTATATTAGAATGTCCTAAGGACAACCACCACTGTTTAATGTATAAGCAGCTGGGGTGGGTCTTGTTGCCTGAATGCAGGATATTGCACAAAATTATGTTTGACAAAAATGTGCAAAGGAAAGGGTTCCTGAATATTTACTGGAAAGATTAACTGTTAGAGAATACCACTTGAATCTTGGAAGCTTAAGAAGTGTTGAATTTGTAGTAACTAAAGTGAAAACTCAAAGAGCAACATTTTATTTCAGATATATGGTTTCACGTACTTGGTATTTTCTACCTACTGGGCTCTGAACAAAGAATACTAAACCTTTAATGAGTAAGGCATTGAAATCCTGGTATCTGGAAAATAGTCCTCTTTGCATGCATAATAAACCAAAAGATAAGGGTACAATATGATAATATTCTGATTGTCAACTGGTTACCTCAATTCTTTTCCTTTGAAATTTGCTCCTGCCTGAAATCATGTTTTAGCCATAGTGGTGTGGTACATTTTGAATACCTGACTTAAACTGATACATGAGAATCTCCAGGATATGTATTGTAATCATCTAAATTATTTGTAGCCAAGTGTATGTATGTATGTATGTATTTGATAATTTCATGAACTTTATGTAAGTTTTTATAATGTTAACAATTTATTTTTATTTATTGTTCTATCCTATTAGGGTATCCATTATAAATGAGCATAGCTCCATCAATTTTTCCCTGAAAAAAACTGACATTGAAACTTCCTGATCAAATCTCAACTGCCCTGCAGTGCACCTCAAGCATAGCCCAGGCTCCCAGCTTAGTCTCACAGATCACATGAGAAATATATAAAGTTAAAAGTCAAGAATACCTATTTAAAGCAACAAAATAACCCACTCCTTGTAGTATAACTGCACCAAGAAGTGCAATTTACTAGTTGCAACATAATCTCTGTTACATTCTAATTTCTGCTTATGTGTTAAGGCCAACCATTTAAACATACAGCACCAAGTTACATTACTGCTACACAGTTAAACAGTGAATATTACTAATCATTTTATAAGTTGAATAATTAATGTATCAATGGACTAAGGCAATTCCATTGAAGGCTTATGCTGTTTTAATGTACCTCATGATGGCTGAAGCCCCTTGCCCTTTGGGCTCAGGACTCCAATCCACCCACCCACCACTCGGTACATTAACATAGCAGAGTCCCCCCTCTGTCATGCTTTTTTCTCTATGCAAAGTAAACTGATGTTACACTTCATTATACACACCATATACTGTGCTGAGCACATAGGTGACCACACAGTTACTTTTGAGTTTATGGAAGACATTTGGAAAATAAAGAATTTTCCTTCACAGAATGTTTTATGATTTTTGCCAAGGCTTAGTATCCCTTTCTCTCAGATGAGCAAGCTCCTTTTTTTAACTCTTTTTATCCTCCTCATTCTCTGACCCCTGGACTCTCTACAGTGTGGGCACATGGCATGACTCTATCCTGCCCACCTGAAGCCCCAGCCTTACCTTCCAGTGAGGAAGGGTCTCTGCTTCATTCCTCTGATCCCCAATCCCCCATTTGTCTAGGTAGCAATGTGTGAAATACTTTAGACTAGTATTTCACACATCGCTACCTAGACAAATGATTCCTGACTAATAGTATTGGTCAAGATGTTCCTTATCATTGTTATGTCCCCTGCCCCCTTGGCACCTATACAAAATTGGATACAGGACAAGGACCTGGGCATGATATATAGCCCCTTGTGCACCACATGTGGGGGAATATCAGCAGGGGCACCTACGGCATCATAACCGGGCTTCAGAATGGATCTCACATGTTTAGTAGAAGGACTTACAGGGGCAATCACTTCCTCTTTGGGTTCTAAGAAGCTTCAACCTCTGACGTTTCCAGTTCATTGTCCACCTCTGACAATCCATGTTTTCCATCAGACTCCTGAGCCTCAGTGCCCTCTACCACACTTGAGGGGTCTTGTTTTTCTGCCAGCTGATGAGCCACTGTGTCACTCTCTATAGGTAACTCCTCTTCCTCTGTTCCGCTGGATTGAAAGTCAGAGGGCACAAAAGGTTCTGCTTAAGGGTCCAAACTTCCCCCATTCAAATGGTTCTCCGTTTCAGGCATATCTGTGGGGAACATGACAGGAATGTCTCAGAATGAGTGGTACCTGATTACCTGAGCCTCCACATCCAAAGAATCATAGTTCATTTGTTCTGGCACAGGTTGAGATGCTGTGGCCCTTTGTCTCTCAGAAGCTTGTGTCTCATGCCTTCAAGGTGATTTGGTTCATACTAAGGAGTTTCAGGAGTGAAAAGCGGAAAACACCTCTATTTCTCAGGGAATATTCATGCACCAAATTTACAGCAGATGATTCCTATGCATAGTTTTGACATTGTCCAGCTCCTCCTACAAATACATGCAGTACACTGGCAAATTCTAAAGTTGCTCCTTGACATAGAAAGAGGTGCTGCCACTTTGGTCTGTCAATTTATGCTCATCAGACAGGGCCACATTCCACACTAAAACTTGGTCCCTTGGTTGGAGATAATTTGCATTCACTTTCAAACCAGACTATGCTTTATTAGCCAAATTTGTCTTCCTAGCATCCCAGCTGCTGAGAGGTAAGTAGTGTCCAGATGATCTTTTTTTTTGTAATTGCTTTTTTATCCTCCTTACTCCCACCGGTCCCACATCCTCGGGAGCATCATAGAGTCCACCCCTGCAACCACCTATCTGGTCCACCTTAGATCCCCATGTAGCCTCAGATTACCCCCCAGGCAGGGACAGGATGGGGCCCTTACATCCCAACATTCACATTTCATCGAATCCTTGGTCGACCAGGATGGTGGTCGCACATGAGGGCTAGCTCCCTGAAGCTCTATCTCCCCGGGATCAGCAGACATTTTCCCAGTGTTCTAGACATCGTGAGTCCCCAGACATCATGATGGTAACTCCGAAGTCCATGACGTCATAACCCTGTTGCCAAGGCCCTTGGTGCTAGCATAGCCCCAGACCTCCATCTGAGACCTGCCCAGCACCTCAGGTACTGATGTCCAACAAGAGGCCAGGGGTAAGGAGATGCTGAGTCATCCCTCCCCCTCCCCCCGGAGAAGGCGAGCTGTCATGGAGCACTGCAGCCTTCTCCCCCTGGCTGGCCCTCCGATGACCCGGGCTCACTTCTGAACCCAGGTTGCTGGCGTTGCAGATGGAAATCCAACTACTGCGCTAGTAGGCTGGCCCATCCAGATGATCTTTAAGTCTATGTACCTACTGCTAGTACATTTCAGGCTGAGCTCTGTTGAATGGGGACTACAAAGTACATGTCAATTGGCAGCCTGGTGTCCTAGCCAGACATTAGTTAGTATAAAGAAAACTCATTTGCATCACTCTTAGTATAGTCGTAGATGTGTACCAATGCTCTGACTTGTTGATTCCACTTGCCTTTGCCATTTGGATCTAGGGAACCCAAATTTTTCAGTAAGGTCCTGTTGAACTGCTTGGGCTGGGGGGTCACCTTGGGGGTTATAGGGAGTTGTTTATAATTTCTTAATCCCCCGTGAAGACAGCATTTCTCTTATCAAGCAGCTTTCAAAGTCCTGTACCTGATCCTATTGTAATTGCTTAGGCACACTGTAGTGGACAATTAATTTGTCTATAAGTATGAAGGCAACAGTGGTAGCTTTTTGATCTTTAGCTGGATAGGCATGGACATAGTGACAGCAAGGGTCTGTGACCATCAAGATGTTAGCAATAACCCCCAGGTACCCAGTGTTGACACAATGCTGGCCACAGATGGTGGCGCAGGTCGGCCAGGACTGGTGCACTTAAATTGAAACACAGCTTTGTTTAATTTCCCCAAACTCCAGAGGCACTGTAGTTGCTTTAATGCCATTTCAGACCTCTAAAAAGCAAGGTACAGTGGAGTCCCCCAGGATGAAATGCAATTCTGCAGCATTTTGCAGCACTCTGAAGAAGACCTACTGAATAAAGCAATATAATTTAAATGGTAATTAGTCTCCTTTGTCATTCAGGAAAATGTGACACTACCAGGATCAGAAAAACAAAACCGCTCTAAGGGGTCAGTGTGTGTGGAATATATATCATAAACAGGTAACAAACAAATATCCACACCACACAGCACTGGACCAATATGCAGCATTTGTTTGTAGAAACAATGTAAAAAATGCCAAACACCAAACCACAAACAGCACCTGCTCCACTGAACCTCTACCGGTTTCGCAAGATATGCATCATCAGGAGGCTGCCAGGATAAAGTGAATGCCACAGTTTCCTGCATGACAAAGGGGGCTAATTGGCATTGAAATTACATTGCTTTATTCAGTAGGTCTGCTGCAGCATACTACAGAGTGCATTAAAAGTGCATTTCATCCTGGGGGTCGCCACTGTATTTGCAATCAAATGATGACTCACTTGCAAAAAAACTCCAGCTAATGTAATTTCCTGAGGTAGGGCAAGCCCTAACGTTACTCATGGTTACCCAATAGATGTCTCAGACTATCTCTGCAGGCCACTGGTAATTTGATCTCCTATGGTACCTCTGGTTCTGGATGGTTCCCTCCTTGGACTCTTTTCACCTGTCTTAGGTGCTGGCTTCTTGGTTGACAACATGAGTGGTCACTGTTCTCCCATTCTTTCACATCTGCTGATGCCCTGGGCAGACCCACACATCTCAGCTTCCTCACCCTTAGGCTGGTAGCAGCCTGATACCTGGCTTTAGTGCCTGCTATGGGACCTGGATCAGCAGCCTGGATTGCAGTCTGTTGCTCTGTGCTTGCTCATCAGCACTGTATTTTTCTGGCTGGCATGCAGTTGCTTCTCTTATCCTTCTCTGGAACTCAGCAGCTTCTTGAAGATTTTTCTCTAGACCCAAAGCCCAGCATAACAGAGATTAACTTCTGCCTCCTTTATATCTCTCTCTGTGATCTGCCAGCCTCCAGCGCAGCCCCCCCCCCTTGTCAATACCCTCAAAAACCAGCTCTTATTGGGCCATCTGACTGTCACTCTAAATTCAAAATGCCCTATAGGTCTGTGAAAGTGTACCAGAAATCATTGTGCTTGCCTCTTCCATAGTCCAACAGCAGCCTAATGTAAGGCTCCAATCTCCTGACTGACTGTCCAGGGGGTGAAGAGTCATCATGGTGGCTCCTCCACATGCCACACAGGGCGTTTGGCCCAAAGTCAATTATGTGAGGGCTCCTGCCTTCGTTGTACTTGACCACCCCCAGGTTCAGCTGATAGGCATAGGGAAGGGTCTCCAGTTGAAGCAGGGCAATGGCCAGAAGAATCCTTCTTTCATGGCGACCGCCTGTCATTGATGCGTGGTTGGAACCCTTTCTCTAATGGCATAGGAGGGGCCAACAAACTGCAACTCCTACCAGGTCCACCCATCACCTCCTGGTCCCCCACCTGAAAAAGTTAAGTCTTGAGTACCAGAGGAATAGAGGAATAGAGAAACTTCAAGGATGGGGCAGCACAACAGCACAAAAGGAGCCCCAGGTAAACCCCATTTCAGGTTACATATGGGACTACAATATTTTCGATATCCAGATGAAGTGAATAAACACATCTTCCAAAACCCTATCTATACAACAGCTGCCAAACATTAAAACCTACTATAAGGATGGTCTTGACATGTTAAAGGTAATAAACTGAAATCCCCCAAAATAGATATAATAATAAAAGATCAAGAGGACTTGTAACTGAGATTATAGGAAAGACAATAAGAGAGGTTTTTACTAATACAGTATACTGTACATTGGCAATCCAATCCAATTATACACTTAGGGTGGGATATTCAAACTGCGCCATTCATAGGCGCAAGCCCTTGCACTGAGCAAAATAGTTGCGCTGGGGTGTGTCCGGGGCGATATTCAAAGGAGTTGCGCTATTGAGCAACTCCTTTGAATATCACCCAACCACAACCACTGTGCATGGCGCAATGGAACTTGCTCCACCGCAGAAGTTGACGAGTAGAGCATTCAACTTGCGGTGGTGCAAGTACCATTGCGCCATGCACAAAATCATGATATTCAAAAGGTGACATGCAAATGGGGCTATAATTCATGCAAGGCGCAGGGGGGGCCATTTGCATGTGATTATGTCCCCATTTGCATGCCATTAGCATGTAGGTGCACCGATCCCCGAGGACTTGCGCCTGGCGCCCTGCCAGGCAGCAGCCATCGGGGACCGACACCCCCTGCAGCCCGATAGTGGGCAGCCGACTGTAAATCCCCCCGCCACCCCCCACTGGCCCGATCGTGGGCATAGTGTACCCCACCAGCCCGATTGGGGGCAGCAATGTAGCTCCCCTCCTCCTGAGCGATTATCCTGGTGGTCCAGTGGACGAAATGCCCGATCATGGGCAGTAAGTTTAATAAAACCCACCCCCTCAGAACATATCCCTGGTGGTCCAGTGGACCAAAATTCCCAATCGCGGGCAGTAAGTTAAATCACCCCCCCCACCCGAGACCGGGAATGCTCGATCGCTGGCAGTAAGTTTAATAAAACCCACCCCTCGAACATATCCCTGGTGGTCAGTGGACGAAATGCCCGATCTCGGGCAGTAAGTTTAATAAAACCACCCCGAACATAGCCCGGTGGCTAGTGTCCCCCTACCCACCCACCCACGAAGCCCCACCATCCCGCTCCCCGGCGGCTGGCGGGCGACAGCATCCCACCCGCCTGCCTCCCGCCACCCGCCGACTGACTGCCCAGTAGGGCTGCACGCCAGTGGTGCAGAGCAGAGCCAATGGGCGATGCAGCCGATAACAGGCACAGTCCAGATTTTTGAATGAAAAATTCATTCATTCACAAATCTGGACTGTCATGTATATGGGCTGCATGCCCATTGGCTCTTGCTCTGCACGACGGGCATGCAGCCCTACTGGGCAGTCAGTCGGCAGGTGGCGGGTGGCAGGTGGTGGATGCTGCCGCCACGCCGCCGGGGGAGCCGTGGTGGGGCCTCGGGTGGGTGGGTGGGTGGGGACACTAGCTCCAGTGCTATGTTCGGGGTGGTTTTATTAAACTTACTGCCCACGATCGGGCATTTCAGTCTCGGAGGATGGGGTGATTTAACTTACTGCCCGCGACTGGGCATTTTCGTCCACTGACCACCAGGGATATGTTCGGGAGGGGGTGGTTTTATTAAACTTACGCCCACGATCGGGCATTGCGTCTCGGAGGAGGGAGGTGATTTAACTTACTGCCCGCGATCGGGCATTTCGTCCACTGGACCACCAGGGATATGTTGGGGAGTTACATTGCTGCCCGTGATCGGGCCAGTGGGGGTGGTGGGGATTTACAGTCGCTGCCCGTGATCAGGCTGTGGGGGGCACAGGATTGGGTTGGGGCCAGCGACAGGTGGCAGCTGCTGTGTGCGCCTGCAATACAGCAGCTCACCTGTGGTGGCCCTCAACTTAGCCTTTTTTGGCTCAAAGTCGCGGTAGGCACAGGTTGGGGCTTTTACCAGAGCAACCTCTGCACAGCCCGACTGAATATTGGGCTGTGCAGTTTATGCATGGTTCCTTCCCCTCCAGTTGAGCATGCATTCATTTGCATTGTGCTGTTGCTCAGCCTGTTTTCAGTGGCGCAACTGCCTCCTGCTGAATATTGCAGAATGGCGCAATTTCAGGCTTGTGCATGTGCAACCCTATTGCGCATGGCGCAACCCTTTTGAATATCCCACCCTTAGTCTCCACTCAGTTAACAATGGTGACATTCCATAGTTCACCCACCCCGAGGAAGAAGAGCAGCCTCTGAAATGCTCAGTCTTCAGGGCTCAGAGAGAAAACCCTGTCATGACAAATGGCCCAGTCTGCTGCCACTGTGCTACTTAGCCAGTCAAACATACCATTTTCTGAATATGCAAGATTTTAAACTAGTAATTTTATCATGCTCTCCTGATTTTTAACTTTAAAACTGACCAAAGAAGCCAGGAAGTTAACTTCCTCTGACCTGCTGCCAATAGTGTCTCCAGTCTGTACTAATTACTTAGGGTGAGCAAAGTTTGAAACGGGCACATTTGTTTTTTTGGCTTTGATTTGGACCTCCTTCCCTGTCTTTGGTTTGGCCTCAACATGTCAGCTTAAGCTACTTTGGGTGCTTGGTATGGGGTTTTAACAGCTACAAACTAAGTAACTAAGTGATACCCCTCCACCACCCATAGATAGATACTCTAGATAAATAGATAGAAACTTTATTTATATAGTGCCCCTTTCCGGGGACTTGGAGCACTTAACATTAACAATTTAAAAACAGCATAAAAACACACACAATATAATAATCACAATCAGATGAAGTAGACAACAATAACTTAAAATCTATCTATCATTATAAAATCATAATAGTTATTCAAAATTCAGTATCTATATATTAAAAGCCTGGTTGAACAAAAATGTTTAGACCCTTTTTAAAGGTTTCCACCGGGGTGTCTCCTGAAGATGGTTAGGTAGTGAGTTCCACAGGGTAGGTGCGGCAACAGAAAATGCATGATTGCCCGAGTGCCACAACCTAACCCTGAGAACCTCAAGGAGGCAACCCTCGGAGGAACAGAGAGCACGGGGCAGACAGTGGAGCACAAGGAGATCTTGCAGGTAGACTGGTCCCCCCTCACATAGGGCCTTATAGGTCAGTAACCCGACCTTGAAGACAATTTTCCACCTCACTGGCAGCCAATGCAGTCCACAGGGGACAGATGTAATATGATCGAACGTTCCTGCAGCCGTCAATAATCTTGCTGCCGTGTTCTGCACCAACTGCAGCCAGTGGAGATTGTATCCAGATAGTCCTAGGTACAGGGCATTGCAGTAGTCCAACTTGGACATGATGAAAGCATTTACTAGGGTGGTCAGGTCCTCAATTGGTATTAGGGCCCAGTTCTGGACGATATTCCTCAGATGGCAAAATCCACTTTTGACAACAGCTGACACCTGAGCATCAAGTGTCAAGCCATCATCAAGGACCATGCTCAGATCCTTAACCCATGCGGAGGGGTCAGTGGGACCCCCTCAGTACTAGACCAGGGGGATCTCCAGACCTCCCATCACAACGACAACCAGGGTCCATCACAGTACCTCAGTCTTGTCTGGGTTGAGTCATAGCCATTTTTGAGTCATCCAAGTCTGGATGTCCTCCAGGCAGTTAAACACGGAGGCTGCCATTTGGTTACCGGATGCACAGGACAGGTATATCTGGGTATCATCAGCATAGCAACAAAAACCCAGCCCATACCACCTGATAACGTCTCCCAACAGTAGCATGTACACAGTGAACAACAAGGGCAACAAGACCGACCCCTACGGAACTCCACAAAGCAGAGGCTTCGGGTTAGATTTATTTATTTTTATTTTATTTATTGAAGAGTTTCACCAGAAAAGCACACTGAGTGACAAGTTGCTCATCTCCCGGTGCATCCTGGGGGAGAAGGTGGAGGGAAATACATAATTTCTATAAACTATTTAGACAGAAAATTACAAGTTACAGTGACAAAATACAGAGGTGATAAGTAGTACAAAGGTAGTATGCAATGAAAGTACAGTATATATGTAACAATAACACAAAGCAAGATAAGTGCTAGCAGTCAGGCAAACATTACAATAACCTAAACAGAGGCAGGTGCTAAGTGATCAAATGTAAAGAAAATCATTTAGAAGAGAAGTATGTAGGGGGCATGGTAGAAGTAGTTGTCAAAGAGGCAGAGCCCAGCAAAGAGAGGAGGGAGGGGGCTAAAGCTAGAAGCAAGAGTAATTTACAGAGAGAAAATTATGAAGTGCTGAGGAGCTGGAGGGAGGGGAGGAGGAGTGACATATTTGGTGGGGAAGAGCATTCCACAGTTTGGTGAAGTGGTGTGAGAATGTGGCTTGGCCAATGGTGGTGGAGAAGTGAGGAACTGACAAAATGCGGAAGTGGAATGGCGAGGGACTGACAAAATGCGTGAGTCAATTGATCTGAGGGAACATGCAGAAAGAGGAGGGATAGATAGATGAGGCTAAACCCATCATTACCCTCTGCACTCTACCTGTTAAGTAGGACCTGAACCAGTTGATGACATTACTGGACAGGCCACACCAGTACCACAGGCGATTGAGCAGCACCTCATGGTCCACGGTGTTAAATGCTGCTGAGATGTCCAGGAGGACCAGGATGGTACACTCTCTCCTGTCTCTCACCATTAGGAGATCATCAAGCACCTTCACCAGGGTGGTCTCTGTGCTGTGCCCTGCTTGAAATCCAGACTGGAAAGACTTGTAAGTAGAGGATAAGGTAAGACGCACCTTTAGCTGAATAGTCACCACTTTTTCTATAACCTTCCCTAAGAATGGGAGGTTAGAGACTGGTCTGTAGTTGCTGAGGCACTCCGGATCCAATGAAAGTTTCTTCAATAGGTTCTGACCAAGGCCTCTTTCAAGGCCACCTGAAAGACCCCACTCCTCAAGGAACTCCGGACAATCTCAGCCACGACAGATCAGGTCCAAGCATCCGACCAAAAGTCAGGTTGGACCTGGGTCGAGATCACAATGTGTTACTCACAGCCTTGAGACAATCTCCACCACCTCCTCCACTCCAACAGAATCGAACTCAGCCCATACAGGAGGAGTGTTCTGGAAAGCCTCAGGGTGAACCCTGCATTCTCTTTGAGTGAAGCTGGATGAGATCCATGGTCTGATAGAGGACACATTGTAAGCAAAGAACAGAGCAAACTCCTTGTACCTTGTGTTAGAACCTGCTCCTGCTGCTCAGAGACAAGCAGGATGTAATAGCCCATCTACTGTGCAGAAGAGCTGAGCTGGTCTGTTACTTGCTGCTGCAATCTCCCTTCACAAAAAAAAATCTGCCTTCTTTTAGGAGATTACCCCCTGATAGTCACTGTAGTGTGACCTCAGGGCCAATTTGTCCTCCATCAGGCCAGATCCCCTCCAAAGTCCCTCCAACCTCCGACCTTTAATCTTTAACTCCCTGAGTTCCCCATCAAACCAGGGAGGTCTCAAGTGAGTAGATAAGGGTTGGACAGGAATGGGTGCAAGTGAGTGAAAGGCAGCAGTGACAGCCCCATCAGAGGCCGCCACTGCCTCCTCTGTTCCAATCACACATGCAGCCTCCACACTCAATAGGTCCAGCACCGCCTATAGTCCTAGTGGGGACAATCCCCTTTAAAGGGCATTACCAGACCATCTCCACAGAGGATGGACCCTCGGAGGGGGGGCCCCAAATGTGAACCCCACTGTGCTATGATCTGAACAAACTACCGGATCTACTCCGAGGTCATCGACCTCAAGGCTCAAAGTAAACATCAGGTCTAGTGCATGGCCGCGCAAGTGGGTCACTAAGGTGACACTCTGTGCAAGGTCCAGTGCCTCCATACTCTGCAGGAGATCATGCCCACACATCGAGAGTCCATCATCGACTTAGGCATTGAAGTTCCACAGAATTAACCATCTGAGGGACTCCAACACCAGGCCAGTGATGAAGTCTCTGCTCTCCTGCAGAAATTCTCTCCCCCCTGCCCAGTGGGCGGTAGAGCAGGAGGATCCTGAAACCCATGTCAGGACCCCCACTTGGCAACACACTCAAATGACCCAGTAGGGCCCATAGGTAGCAAGGCCGAGGTTGGATTTAAAACAAATGGCCACTCCACTGCCTCTGTGATCCTTCCTCGGGTATGTGTCATGGAGTACCCAGCTGGCACTGCTGCCTCCAAGATAGGGGCAGTATTCTCATCCAGCCAGGTCTCCATGATGCAAGCCAGATATATCAAAGATATCAAGTCCACTATTACAGCAGTCTTGTTCCTCATCAACCTGGCATTGCATAACACAGCCCAAGTAGGATGAGGGGAGACTGATGGATCAGCTATCTGCCCACTTTCCACAGTGGAGCTGTTGGGTATGGGAATCAGACCCACTGCAATCACTTCCACTGTTTTCCCCCCACATCTAGTTGCCCCCAGTCATTTTTTTTTCTAATTTTACTCAGTTGGCACCTGGCACAGGAGGTTGGGAAGTGACTGGGTTGGGGATGAGGTGGCCTTGGAACGAGCCCTGGCTACCTAAATTGTGCTCTAATGTTTTTGTTAATTAATTATCCAAATGTCAAAGTGACATGAAAGTGACCACAAGTTCAACTTGCTCGAAGTGAACATGAAAGTGCTGAATTTCAGCCCATTCACCAAACACAAATTCAGCATTGGCTGATACTTACTTGTACAGGGGCAGGGGGTGCAACAGCTGGCAGCCAGTGTACATATAAAATGGAATAAACTGGTTTTAGCAGAATGGTTCCGTGCAACATAGGACATCAACGGGCACTGTGCTTTTTACCAAGGTACGTGCTCTGGTGTGAAGCTAGGGAGAAGACAAGCACCTCTGTCAGCTAGCAACACAGTCTTGGCTTACTGACCTTGAGAAACAGCAGGTAGCTTCATGTAATAGATTTACAAGCAACAATATCCCAGTGCTTCCAGGTTATTTTTTTTAACTTATTTAATGCATAGTTTGAATGAACAACAGTGCTCATTATGTCGATGTCAATGTGTGTTTATTTATAACAAGCGTGGTTCGTAAGTATCAAAGCACTCTTACTATTCTTAAAATAGGTTTAAACACATAAATAGTTAAAATAAGTACTAAGAGCAATATATAAATTCTATAATTATCAGGGAAGGCAAGATTAAATAACTTTGTTTTTAGTGCTGATTTAAAGCTCTCCAAAGTCAGGCACTCATAAATCTGACGAAGTAGAGTTCCACAGGGTAGGGGCCACAAACCAAATCCCTGGGCCTCAGATGTCTTCAACCAAACCCTGGGAATCTCTAGCAACCCCTCGTCAGTGGAGCAGAGTGGTCAGGGGTGCAGTAGGGATGAAGAAGATCTTGCAGATAACATGGTCCCTTTCCCTGTAGGGCTTTATAGGTCAGCAAACCGACCTTGAAGGTGATCCACCACTGAACTGGCAGCCAGTGCAGTCTGCCCAGCACAGGTGTGACTTGACTAGATCGAGAAAGCCCAGTCAACTACCTGGCTGCTGCATTCTGCACCAGCTGCAAGTGGTGGATGTCAACCCCAGGTAGCCCTTGGTAGAGGGCATTGCAATAGTCAAGGCGGGAAGTCACAAATGCGTGGACCAAAGTTGGAAGGTCATTGGGTGGAACCATGTGCTGAATCCAGTTGATATTCCTCAGATGGTAAAAAGAGGTCTTGATGATGGATGACACTTGGGATTTAAGTGTCAGCCCCTAGTCAAAAATAGCGCCCAGATTCCACACCCATTCAGAGGTCACCAGCTGGCTACCCTCGAGCAGAAGCCCAGAGGGTCACCCAGCCATCGACCCCTCTACCCGATGACCCAGGTCCTCAACCAATACCTCGGTATTGTCAGGATTCAGCTTCAACCAGTTGGCATTTATCTAGTACTGAATCTCAGTGAGGCAGTTGTTAAATCTCAAGACAGCTTCCTCCTGCTTGGGCACAAAGGAAGTGTATAGCTGAGTATCATCTGCATAATAGAGAAGTGGAAAGAGAAGATTGTATACAGAAGTGGAAACTTGTATTGAACAGATATCCAGTGTTCATTATGGAGAAGTGGAAGCTCTCATTGAACAGATATAGAGTAAATAAGCAATGTACATTCCAGAAACCAAATTCCCCCCAAATACATTTTAGTCTAAAACTACTCAGAAATCTGTAACCCAGGGGAATCAATAAGAACCAAAATTGGCCCATCAGTAAAACAGATAACAATATTAAACAGTAAAAAAAAATGAAACAAAAAAAAAAAAGCAAAAGTGGGGTGCCTTCCAGTCTAGACATGATACCAGCTGGATCATTTAGTATTGAACTTTTTTCACCATGGGCCAGATTTTCAAAACAGTGAGAATGCCACAGGTCCCAGGTGAACTGAAGATATGGTGCACCAGGCTGGCAGTATTCTCCTGGTCAGCGATCAGGATTTTCTATCCTGTGTGCCAATTGCCACAAGTTAGACAAACATTTGTGGTCTAGCTTGTGACAATCCCGATGACATTTTTTACAGAACTTGAGCCAGATATTTGGCGCAAGCTGCCATAAATCGTGGAAACTGTTGCAACTGCACCCAGGATAGTAAAATTGAGCGCAATTGCAGCAAAGAGATGCGGCACACCACCAAAACCAAAGTGTCGTGGCACAGGGCTTGGTGCATGCCCTGTATCACACTTTGAAAATATGGCCCTATGTGTTTAAGCTGGATTGATCAATACCCTCCAGTTCTTCAACCAAAGTGTATAAAAGGCAACAAGACTCCCCAAAACCTCTCTGACTGAAGCCTTAAATCAGCCATTATTTTTTCCATATGATAAATATTTTTAACGAGTCCACCTTTGGCACAGGCACCCTGTGCCATGTCACAGGCCACCTTTCAGAATAGCGGGTGGTGTAACGTATGTTGCAAGGTGCGACTTGCAACATTGGGTTTGGTGCAAGTCACCTTGTGACATGCATAACCTGTTCTGGAATTGGGCTCCATGTGTCTATCTATCTGAGTGTAACAAGTGAGGGGGTGAGTGAGCTGGAGTTCTCTCCATACTGTTCCCTGATTGGAATATAGTTGTTTAAGCCATAGGTTTGAAGCAGAAGTAGCTGTGAGTTTTTCTAAAGGGGCATCATATATTTCTAGCAGGGCAATCCTGATGTTACCCCTTTGTTCCATAGTCACCAAATCTTGTGTACCATTTCTTTCTTATAATCTATCCAAGGTAAGAGCTGTGCCATCTGGTAATATATTTTTAAGTTTGGGAGACCCCCCAACTATTGTCTCTGTATATCCCCCTATTTATGATGTGCTTTCCTACCACACCAAATAAAATGGTGGAGGGTATTATTAATTTTCTTCCAGTCCATATTAGGGATTGTGAGGGGCAGGATTTGGAATAGAAATTGAAATTGTGGCAATATGTTCGTTCATATTGTCTCTATCCTCCCAAACAGAGAGAGTGGGAGCAATTCCCATCTTTTCAGATCAGTTTTGACTTCTGTGATTAATTTGCTATAACATAGGTAACATAGGTTGTACTGAGCATGTAAAGACATTAGTCCATTAAGCTCACTAAGATTAAGAATATCCCTGGATGCCTTTACTAATAAGAAAGTTATCAAGCTTGGTTTTAAATTCTGCCATGGTTTTACTATTCACAACTAAGCATGGTAATATATTCCAGATCTCTGTCACCCTAATGTTAAACCAGAATTTTCTTTTTTTAGTAGTGAATTTGTCCTTAAATAACTGAAATGGGTGAGCTTGGGTATTGTGTGGTTGGACCCTCAGTACCAAGCCCAGTTGTTCCCACATTTATGTGTCTGATAGGTCCTTATAGATCAGGTACATGTTGCCCCTCAATCTATGGTAATCTAATGAAAACATACCCAGATGTTGAAGCCTCTGTTCATAGTTTAGACCTTTGACTTTCCTAATATTTCTAGTTGCCTTCCTCTGAATCGTCTCAAGAGCTCTAATATCCCCTTTGTTGCCAGGTACCCAAAACTGGGTGCAATACTCCATGTGAGGGCACACCAGAGTGCTATAGAGGGGGATTAGGACCTCTTTATCCCTACTCTTAATGTGTCTAAGCATGCAATGGCGTATGCTGCCAGCTTTATTAACAGCCTGGCTACATTGCATTTTGAAATGTAGGTCATTACTTACTCTAATTCCTACATCCTTTTCATCCAGTACTACTTTTAATGCTCTGCCATCTAGTGTATAGTCAAATGCTTTGTTACGTTTCCCCAAGTGCTTAACAGTGCACTTATCAAGGCTAAATAATGATTTCTTAGTTTGATCCCGTAGTGTAAGATCAGTGAGAGCAGCCTGTAAAATGTTCCTATCCTCCTGGTTATTTACAGGGTAACCTAAGCGAGTGTCATCCACAAATTTAGAAAGCCATACCCCAACTGTATATACATTGAAGAGATATATAAATTAAACAGACAAGGGCCCAAAACCGAGCCCTGGGGTATTCCGCTGGTAACATCCACCCAGCCAGAATATTCACCCCTAATACAAACTTGCTGATGCCTCTCGTGCAACCATGACTGAACCCATTGAACTATATGTATATCAAGCCCCTGGTCAAGTAAAGCATTAACCAATTCATCATGAGGAACTTTGTCAAATGCCTTGGAATGTAAATACCTAGGTATCAGATCTGTGTGTTAATCCACTTGAAGGGAATCAAATGTTTTAGCTCGGGGGTTTGTGTTCCACTAAGAAGGATTACTTCTGTTTTACTTTTCTTTATTTTAAAACCTGATACTACTTCATACTGCCTCAGAATTTGCCTCAAGATGGGAAAGATACTATTTGGATTTTTCAGATATAGCAGTGTATCATCCATGTAGAGGAGCATACATTTTTCCACACCACCTGCCACTACACCTTCTAACGATTGGTGTCCCCTGACTAATACGACCAATGGTTCTATACTCAGTGCAAATAGAATAGGTGGCATGGCAAGGCAACTTTTATCTGTATGGTGCCCATTCCTGGAGGCTCTGGGCACTTCACAGAAGAATAAAAATAAACAAGTAATGCAAAATATAGAATAACATCATCCAGTTAAAACTAAAATATAAGACTCCTAAAAACTGATAAAATATCATATATAGGGAATTGGCAATTTGTCATAATTCAGAAATCATTAAATGTCAGGTCGAAGAGGGGGCAGACCTCTTGGGTCCCTCTACTAACCCAACACTTCCAGGTTATGCCTCTTCCTTAGGGGGTGGGTCCTTTCTGAAGCTGAGTATTTTTGAATCTCCAGTTTAAAGTGCTAGTGTACTTAGTAGTAGCTTTTATTCTGAAATGCAGTACTGAATTAGAATGCTTTCCAATATTAAAGCCTATATCAACACCAAGATTTTTAAGTAATAAATCCAAACTGACTCCATTACAATAATATAATGAGAAGAAAATGCTGAGCATGCAGAAGTCAATTAAGTAGTGGAGGCCAATAGACCCAGTTATAGTGTAAATTTAGCCAGTTTTGAAAATAATTCTATGTTGGATTGAAGCTCAAGCAGATCATGGGGTGTGGCTAGGTAGGAGCCTGGTAATATATAAATATGCAACTAAGAGAGCAGTAGCCATACTGATAGAGCTACAAGTCACTCTCAAAAAAGTTTGCACTGAGACGGTGGTGTTCTCAATAATACAAATACAAACTAAACAAATTCTGGTCAGAGCCACAATGGCTACTAATGCATTAATGTGATTAGAGATGCACTTATTTCAAGGGTTTTATGAGGAAAGACATACTGAGCTAGTAGCAGCTTGTTTTCAGATGTGCTCTGGGGGAAGGAGAAAGGGGAAAAGATAACAGATACAAAAATACAGAATGTCAAATTCGCAGTAATGGAATGAGTAATAAAGATAAAGAGGACAATTATGTCTACGAATTAATTTAAAAAAGTAAGTTACCAAGCAATAAGTTGTGGAACTGACCAAATATCAATTAAATAGTTATTAACCTATCAAAATAAAAATTAGAGGAATGACTGATACTGGGGAAGAGATATAGAATTAATATGTGGCTTAGTTGTACTACTGTGATGTAAAATCCTTCACTGTTCAGGCTGCCTTCTCTTTGAGCTTTCCTTAACTTTGGAGCTCTCTAACCTTAACCATTCATTTCACCTTTTCCAAACACACTCTCTCTCTCTCCTCTCTGATCCATGACCACACTGCTCCCTCCTGTGGCTGCCCTTGAATCATTGCCCTTCTCCGCTCCTCAATTTAGCCTCTTTCCCTCTTTCTCCTTCTCCCTGCCCCTCTATCCCCCTCACCAGTCCTCCTCCTTTTCTTCTTCCCCCTCACTTGTCTGTACTTTCCCTTCTTCCACCCACCTAAGCTCCTTCCTTCAGTGCCTTATCCCCTGGTGCTCTCACTGTTGAAAAGTACTATTGCTTGTACCCATGGGACAGATTCCCCACTGTGTCTTTGTAAGATTTTTGCCTATAATTTTACCTGTCTGATAAACCTTGGTCATGTTCATAATGTGCTGTCTAATTTATATCTCTATATGATGTTTTATTGTATAAGTTATTGTTCTATGTTGTTCTTACACCTCTCTTCCCCCTTTCCCCAGGATGCATCTGGAAATGAGCTATTTTTCAGCTCAGTACGTCTTTCCTGGTGAAACTTTTGAAATTGATAAATAAATACATTGGCCCAGATATTCACAGGAGATGCACCCGGCACAACTGAGTTGCACCGGCCCAGCTCCAAATACACCCCAGGCCATATTCAAAAGGAGGGGATGGGCCACGCTATGCTGGATGCGCCACAGTACAAAGATAATGTATGTGGTGCATCCGTAGGGGGCATTCCCATGCAAATGTGGAACATCACAATATTCAGCCCAGATGTGCAGTGCAGCTGCCCGCACATCTCGGAGATATGCCACACAAAGTTAGACATGGAAAAAACATACCTAACTCCTAGCCACCCACAGGTGGGCTGCTGTACTGCACAGAGCAAAACAGCAGCTGCCAGCCCCTGAGTGACTAGCCCCATCCCTGATTTTACAGGAAAACATAGCAAACACTTCTTCCCTGGTAGTCTTTTTTTTTTTAACCAGGACAGACACATTAAGCTGAAAGCTTGTTTCCAGGTGCGACCTGGGAATGCAAGGAAGTTAAGTGACTTGCTCAGGGTCACACAGTATGCAAGTGGGGGCTGTGGGATTCAAACCCAGGTATCCAGGTTTGCAGCTCAGAGCCTTAAACCACTGCGCATTACAGTCTAGTGGCCCCCCTCCCTTTCCTAAACTCGATCATAGTGTCAATAATTGTGAAATAAATCTCCTTGGTAGTCTAGTAGCTCCCCTGCCTTCCCCAAAGGTGATCATAGTGTTAATCATTGACAAATAATTCTCCCTGGTTGTCTAGTGCCCCCCCTACTATCCCTGATCCCCATCTGTAATGTACAAACCCAAAATAATAACATCCTTGGCAGTCCAGTGGTACCCCCCTTCCATCCCCGACTGTAACATAATTAAATACCCCCCTCATACCCTGGTAGTCAAGTGGCTCCCCTACCATCAAGTTCACATGAAGTCACAAGAATCCCTAGCAGCACAGTGGCTCCCCCACCCAGCCCTGATCATAAAGTACAAGATGTACCCCATACCTCCCTGGTAGTCTAGTGGACCCCTGCACCCCCACTCCACTACTGTGGAACCCACACCCCACCCCGCCTCTCCCATCCCAGTATGGGCATTTAGCCAGCAGGCAGCATAACCCACCACACACACCTCCATGGCTGCCTGCCAGCTGAGCTGTCACAGACTGACAGCTTACAATATTCACAATACCATTGGGCGACACTGTTGACCAATAGGCTTACGTGTGTGCTGTAGCTTTCATTCACAAAGTTGACAGCGTTATGAATGAAAACACAGTACACCACAGCTACAACAGAATGTGGGAGGTGCCACAGACACCAGGGATGAAAAAACAAAATCAGAACTGTGATCAAATGGTGGAGGGGGGTGCCACTAGACACCAGGGATAAAAAAATGAAACAAAATAATCAGGACAGGGATTGCAGGGTGGAGGGTGCCATTAGACAGCAGGGATCATAAAAACATAATGGAGATGGGGATTGGAGAGTGGGAAGTTCCACTAGACACCAGAGACAGAATTACCAATGATGAAAAAGGATCTTTTTTCATGAGTCATAATATGAAAAAGAATCTTTTTTCATATAATGACTCACGAAAAAAGATTTACAATGTAAAAAAAAAAATGCAATTTCTGCAACACCTAACTACTGAATTCAGCTGAGGGGGTTCCGATAAGCAAGCTACATGTGTTGCTCTGTACTAAACACAACATTTTGTTATTTTGCTTTAAATATGTTTCCCTTGCTAACTGTCAAACAAAATGGCAGCAGCTCAAAAAAGAATTTCCCATCTGAGACACAGGATGACCCATCAGTGAAAAACGATTACGCGCCTATGAGAAAGGATTCTTTTTCAAGCTGAACATCTATAATTTCCCACTGAAAATAATGGGAACTTCAAAATTTAATAACTTTTTTAACGGATTAATATTTTTTCACCAATCTAGCAAAAGGCATATCTGTGAGGCAAAGCCAACTACCCTGAATATTTCAGACCACAGTTTAAACAGTTTTGGAGATAAAGGTGGACAAAGAAACAGCAAAAAAACCCATGTAAATTACACAATGTTTCACACTCTGTATCTCCAAAACCACACAACCGATTGGAACATTGTTATATCAAAACATCTACCTCACGAAATTATGCACCATCCAATCGCCGTCCCCATGATTTGCTGTATTATCCCTGGTGTCTAGTGGGTCCCCCTCTGATCGCTGCATCCCCCACCCTCCAATCTCTGTCCCCATGGCTACGTGTATTATCTTTGGTGTCTAGTGACACCCCCCACCCTCCCAAAGCCACCTGAACCTGAAATGAAGAAAATGGTCCTTAGCTTTTTTTTCTGTAAAAAAGAAAACTGTCTCTCACAGATCTGACTCCCCCACCTAGCACCTCCCACTCAGATCCACCCGCCTTACACCCCTCACAGCCCCCACACATCCTCACTCACCTCAGCAGCTCACAGGTTTGAGATCCACTCTCCGATGGAAGGCACATCTTGCTGCTGGAACCGACAAATGCAATATGAGAAACTAAGGTAAATGCTGTTCAATGTATTTCAATGGGTGTTTCAACTTTTATGCATAACTTGGCCATTTTTTAACATTCTGACACCAAATTTTTAACATGGCCTTTTCAGAACCCCACCTGCTGAACAGTATGACTGCTATCAGACAATGCCTGCCTGAAAGGCGATTTCATGGTCTGTTGGTGAATTGACCTTTTGGGTGGGATTTGAAAATCTTTCCTGCCCTTGTTCATGAGGTGGGGTCATAAGAAGGCTATGTTGAAAATTTGGGGTCATAATATAGTATGTAAAAATGTAAGACATATGCCCATTTCTTGCAATGGGTGCTGTGGGATTGCTATGCATGCTCATAACTTTGGATATGTTAAATATTTTGATCCCATATTTTCAACATAGCCTTCTTATTACCCCACCTCACGAATGTCACAGCTGTCATTTTTCAAATCCTGGCTAAAATGTGTTTTCACACCTCTGGTGTGGAATGGCCACAAGTGGTATCCCTGTACAAAAGTGGTAGCAAGGAGGAGTCAGAAAACTATCGCCCTGTCAGTTTGACATCAATAGTAGGTAAAATAATGGAAACCCTACTTTAGGAAAGGCTGCTGGATTATCTAGAAATAAGGGGACTGCTGAACCCAAGGCAACATGGATTCATGCAGGGAGGTCATGCCAGACCAACTTGATTGATTTTTTCAAGTGGGTGATGAAGGAAATAGATCAGGGCAGAGTGGTAGATGTGACCTATCTGGACTTCAGGAAGGCCTTTGGCACAGTCCCACACAGGAGACTAATCCACAAGCTGGCAAATCTGGGGGTGGGGACAGAGGTAGTCACACAGGTTAGAAATTGGTTGAGTAACAGAATACAAAGAGTAGTAGTAAAAAGGGGTTAACTCACAGGAGGGATGGGTAACAAGTGGCATACCCCAGGGATCAGTGCTGGGACCAGTGCTTTTCAATGTCTTCATAAGCGATATTGCAGAGGGTCTAGAAGGGAGGGTTAGCCTGTTTACAGATGATACAAAGCTATGTAACAGGGTAGTTGTACAGGAAGGTAAAGAAAAAATGAGGAGAGACCTGAAGAGGCTAGAAAAGTGGTCCAAGGAATGGCAGTAGGGTTTCAATTCAAAAAAGTGCAAGATTATGCACCTGGGAGAGGGAATCTGGGTCAAGTATGAACTAAATGGGGTAATACTGGAGGCCACCAAAGAGAAAAGGGATTTGGGGTAGTCATAGAAGATAACCTCAAAGTGGCTAAACAGTGTGACAAAGCAGTTGGAAAGGCTAACAGAATACTAGGATGCATAGGGAGGGGTATAAAAAGTAGAAGGAGGGAAGTGATGGTACCATTGTATATTTCCCTAGTAAGGCCTCATCCGGAGTACTGTGTTCAATTCTGGAGGCCCCATCTCCAAAAAGATATAGACAGGATGGAGACATTATAGAGGAGGGTGACAAAAATGATGTCTGGGATGCAGCATAAGTTGTATGAGGAGAGACTCACAGCTTTCAATATGTACTCCCTGGAGGAAAGGAAAGGAAAGGAAAGAGAGGAAAGACATGATAGAGACCTTCAAGTATCTGAAAGGGATCAACAGGGTAACATAGAAACATAGAAGTTGACGGCAGATAAGGACCGCAAGGCCCATCCAGTCTGCCCATTTCTTTTTCTACCTTATAAATGTGCTATCGCCCTTTGCTCTGTCAGTGGCCTATCTATTCATAGTCATTTGTATTGTTCCCTTATGCCTATCCCAAGCCTGTTTGAAGCCCTGCACTGTATTCATAGCCACCACTTCTTGTGGTAAGCCATTCCATGCATCCACCACCCTTTCTGTGAAAAAGAATTTCCTCACATTCCCCCTTAATCGGCCTCCTCTAATCTCATGCTGTGTCCTCTTGTCCTGCTATTTTTCTTATATTTAAACATGTTAGACTCTTTCACCTTGTTTATGCCCTTAAGGTGTTTGAATGCCTCGATCATATCACCTCTCTCCCTCCTTTGCTCAAGGGTATACATATTGAGCTCCGTTAATCTGTCCTCATATGTCTTCTGATGCAGTTCCTGCACCATTTTGGTTGCCCTTCTCTGGACTGCCTCAATTTGGTTAATGTCCTTGTGAAGGTGTGGCCTCCAATACTGCATGCAGTACTCCAGATGGGGCCTAACCAGTGTCTTGTACAGAGGATTATACCTCCCTCTTATGACTTGTGATACCCCTACTAATGCACCCTAACACCCCCTAGCCTTACCTACTACTTTAGAGGTCTGCTTGGATGATTTTAGGTCATCAGTGATGATGATGCCAAGTCTCTTTCTTCCTTTGTGACTGCTAGCAACTCCTCCAGCCACTATAGGTGGCTTCAGGGTTTCTCTTCCCTATGTGCATGATTTTGCACTTCTTTGCATTAAATCCCAGTTGCCACTCTTCTGACCATTCTGCTAGTTTATCCAGATCTCTTCTCATTCTGCCCACCCATTTGGATCATCTACTCTGTTGCAGATCTTGGTGTCATCTGCAAACAGACAAGCCTTACCTCTAGTCCATCTGCAAGGTCACTAATGAAGATGTTGAAGAGGACTGGCCCCAGGACTGATCCCTGAGGTACCCACTTATGACTTGCATCTCTTCTGACTGTATACCATTTACCACCACTCTCTGTTTTCTGCCCGTCAACCAGTTTGCCACCCAGTTGACCAACTTCACCCACCCGAGCCTACCCAGCTTATTTATCAATCTTCTATGTGGAACAGTGTCAAAGCTTTGCTGAAGTCAAGGTAGGTGACATCAACTGCTCCCCTTGGTCCACCACTCTGGTTACCCAGTCAAAGAAATCTATGAGATTAGTTTGACAGGACCTTCCTTTTGTAAACCCATGCTGTCTTGGATCCTGTGCCCCTATGGATTCCAGGTGTTGCACTATCCTTTCCTTAAGGAGTGCCTCCATAATCTTGCCCACTACTGAGGTAAGACTAACCAGTCTGTAGTTCCCCGCCTCCTCCCTGCTACCACTCTTGTGGAGCAGGATCACATGAGCCCTTCTCTAGTCTTCTGGGACCTCTCCTGTGCTCAGAGATTCACTAAACAATTCTGCTAATGGCTCTGCTAGTTCCTCCTTTAGCTCCTTAAGTACCCTGGGATGTATGCCATCAGGTCCCATTGCCTTATCCACCCTGAGCTTAGCAAGCTCTTGTAGGACCTTTTCTTTTGTGAAGGGAGGTGCTCACCTCCCTCCCCCTGTGTCCATGATGCTGAGCTGTGGGCCCTGCCCTACCTTCTCTTCAGTAAATACTGAGCAAAAGTATCTATTTAGGATAGATGCCTTTACAGGGTCCTCCTCCTCACATGCTCCCTTTTCTCCATTAAACTTAGCAATACCCCCTCTGGACTGTCTCCTTTCACTAATGTATCTATGAAAGTCTTGTCACCTTCTTTTACTGTTCGTATGGTCTTTCCTCAGTTTGGGACTTTGCCTGCCTTACTGCCTTACCTGCTTCCCTTAGGGCAGTTTGGTATGCCTCCCTATCTTCATCCGCTGTGTTCCTTATATTTCCTGAAAGCCAGCCTTTTGGCTCTGACCTTTTCTGCTACTGTATTTGAGAACCAAAGTGGTTCCTTCTTCTTTTGCACTTCCTTTTCTGTCTAACACAATGGGATGTTGCTTCAAGTATTGCATTCTTAATGCTTGCCCACTTTGCCTGTACCCCCTCACCTGTGTTTCTTTTTGCCAGGGCTAGCTTAACTCTGTTGGCCATCTTATCAAAGTCAGCTCCTCTGAAGTCCCATATTTTGCCTTGGAATGGGATGATTTAGATGTAGTAGCCAAATTGAACCATACCATGTGATGGTCACTGGCCCCCAGGTGACCTTCTACCTGGAGATCTGTGATCCCTTCTTTGTTAGTCAGTACTAGATCTAGGATAGCCCTGTCTCTTGTGGGTTGCTGTACCAGTTGTTTGAGGCCCTCCCCTGCAGGAATCCACTATGAGTCTAGTTCTGGCAGATGTTCCTGCTGGTATTGACCAATCTGTATCTGGCATGTTGAAGTCTCCATTATTAGAACCTCCTTTAGCTGTCATGTTTTGTATATCTTCTAACAGTAATGTGTCTATGTCCTCCTCTGGTCTGGGGCCTGTAGACAACCCCAGTTCTTATGGCTGTCTCATTTCCTGTTTCAGGGTGACCCACAGTTCTTCTGGCTCCTTATGTGTATTCTGAATTTCTGTAGCTTTGATATTTTCATTAACGTACAGGGCCACTCCTCCCCTTTTGCACCTCGGTCTCTTCTGAACAATACATAGCCAGGTACTGAAGTCTCCCAAGTGTGGTTACTGGTAAACCACGTCACTAATTGCTACTATGTCCAGTTTAGCCTCTGACATTATTGCCTGCAGGTCTGGGATCTTATTTCCCAGGCTGTGAGCATTTGTGTACATGATTTTCCATTGGCCAGATTTTGGTGTGTTAGTTGTTGGGTGAAGTTTGGCATTACCCCTGTGCGTCGTATGGGGAGACAAACCTTTTTTCTTACCTGGTGATGCAAATGAACAGCAAACATGCTGAATTCCTGTTTGACCACTAGCTGAGGGGGGAGGGGTGTTCTTCCCATTCGACGTATGGGGTGCTGCACCCCTCTCCCCATTTGCTAGTTTAAATATTCTGCAAAGACGTCAAACTTCTGCCCCAATGCACTGACTCCCTCTTTAGTCAGATGCAGTCCATCAAATTTAAAGAACTTTAGCTCCCAGACTGTTGCCAGTTCTCTACAAATCTGTGTCCTTTTCCTGGCACGGTCCTTGAGCCACGTGTTTAGCTCCCCTATCTCCCTTCTCTGACCTTCCGTCCATCTGCTCCCTCTCCCAGACTGGCAGGATCTCAGAGAAGGAGATGCCGGATGAAATAGATGATAGTTTGTCACCCAGCCTAGTCAGGTGTTCCTTGGTCTCCACAACTGACCGGCTGGTGAGATCATTAGTCCCTATGTGTACTAGGACATCAATGTTTTCTCCTGCTTTGTGAACAATTTTGTAATCGGTCAGTGTCTCTCCATGCTGATGTACCTGGGAGACATCTGACCATCACCCTAGCTGGAGATGGGTATCAACTCCCCGAATCATGGAGTCTCCTATGATCAGAAGTTTTTTGGATTTCCTTTGTACTTGTTTAGTTTTGGTTCCTGATTTGGGTGAGTTTTGTTGTGCTAGCTCCTGTGCCGCAGTGTCCTGCTCTGCAGTGTCTTCTACCTCTTTATTTGATTTCAGAGATAGAGGCAGATACCTGTTTGTAGTGTTTATATGGTTTTTGGAGGTAATGTGTTGGAGAGCAGAGAGTGATGGGGCACCTGATGTACTCCTCCTAACCACCTGCCAACCTCCTGGACCAACTACCCTCTGCGGTCGAGTTTTTCTGTTGGATGCTGGGGAAATGGCGGGTGGTTCTTATAATGTATTTCCTCCTCAATATGAAATTTGAGGCGTGCAATCTCTGCCCATGCTGCCCGAGCTGAGCCCTAAGATCTCCAAAGGCCCAGCATGTAGGACAGTGTCCTAAATCCTGTAAGACTGTCCTTCTGAAAATTGTTCCACAGTACCTGCAGTTAATGAAATCCATTCCAAATAAGTTGCTGGGTTTGTAACCTAGTCAGAGTAATTAGAAGGAAAAAAAAGGAAAAGAAATGCAAGTAATGGTTTAATTCTGCTTTGTTTAACTTGTTATAACAAGTTAAATTACTAGTGCCCCTGTAAATGAGATCACCTTGTGGAGGCTCCAGAGGGGTACCAGAGGGGAGCATCTTTCACATGAAGGGAAATAACAGAACAAGGGGGCACAACATGAAACTAAAAGGGGGAACTTAGGGGGAACTTGAGGAAATTCTACTTCATTGAAAGGGCGGTGGAGTGAGGGAACAGTCTCCCCCAGGAAGTGGTGGGGGTGGCCATGGTTCAGGGATTCAAGAATGTGTGAGACAAGCACATGGGAATTATCAAGCTATGGCAAAAAGGGGGGGCATGTTGAGCATCTAGGGTACTTTAAGCATTAGAAAGAGGGATAGGGTAGACTGAATGGGCCACAAGGGCCTTATCTGCAGACAACTTCTATGTATCTACAGCATTGTAATTGCGCAGAATTAAGTTTTGATGGGGATTTGAAAGTGTTGTGTATGGGGTACAGTATATGAGATGCGGGTAATACGATGGCTATGCTGGCAATTTGGTCACTGTTGTCCTATAAATGGAAGTGCAGGGCCCAGAAGGCCCTGTACTTCCATAGCTGGGCCCTGCACTCCCACAAGCAAATAAGGGTACAATTATACTATCTCAAAAAGTAAGGAAATTCTTTGCAAAACACTTCATTAATGCATCAGTTAGGGTTACACTTCCTAAAGTAAGGAAATGTGGTGTTAGGGTTTCCATCCCTAACAACACACCCCACTCCACTCCCACTCTCCATGCACCAACAGGCATCAGGGGTGTGCCTTGGGGTTGTCAGCCCTAACGCTCACCCCATTGTCCTATACTGTACCATCTCAGCTTCCTTACACATGGAATGGGGTGAGCATTAGGACTGACAACTCCAGGGCACAACCATGATGCCTGTTGATGCATGGAGGGTGGGGGTGGGATGCGGTATTAGGGTTGGAAACCCTAACACCACATTTCCTGCTTTTGATGGCATAACCTAACTGATGCATTAATGTAGTTTTTACAAAGAATATATATATATATATATATATATGGTAGCAGGTAGTGCCACTATAGTTAGGGTTGAGGAGCCATTTCTATGTTAAACCCCAAAACTTTGCACCTTAATAACTTTGCAACCGTTTGATGGATTTGTCTGAAATTTGGAATACATGATCAAGAACCATAGGCCTTGGGATCTGCCAAGTTTTGTACCAGTCAGATATACGGCTGCGGAGTTATTAAGCATGATCTGTGCGCGCGTTTACGCTTTTCTGGAATTCTACGGTCGTGCCTACAGGTCATACGGTTTGTGCGACTGGCCCAAAATCTTCAGGGAATGTGCGGCTGGGGTCCCCAATGTGCCTTTTGAAGATTTCGTGAAAAAATATTAAACGGTTCAAAAGTTATTCAAAAAACAGTTTCCCATTATAAGTCAATGGGAAAAGTTAAAAAGTTCGACAGTGTCGCAAATGCATTTTTACTTTCGCAAATGGGCCTGTTACTTTCGCAAATCGCCATTTTGTTTTCAGTTGGTGATCAGAGAAATGGTTGGCATTTAAATTTGGGACCCTCTAGCAACCTAATTCTTTTTGTATTCACCTAGTCGGACCCTGAGGATGCTTGCCATGTCTTTATTTTGTGGTAAAACACCCCAGAAATATGTTTTCAAATTTCTTGAAAAAGTACTTCCATAAATTACTTTTCGTGCTCACGAAAGTGTTGAACTTTAGCGGCTTTACTTAGTGCGACAATGAGTTTTCCATCTGTGGGACAGTGACAGCGATTCTTTGGCACTGAGCTGCAAAAGAACCGTTGGGAGTTTTGGGCTGAAATTTGGAGGGAACGGAGCCGACATCTCACAGATGTGCCTTTCAGTGTTTTATTGAAAAAATATTACACAGAAGCAAAGTTATGGCACTCCAAAATTGACATATTTTCCCATAGGATAACATTACGGCGCCCGACGCATTACAGGAATTCTTTGGATCCCTGCTGCAAAATAACGGTTTGGTCTTTTTTCCTGAAATTTGGAGGGAAGACAGCCAACAGCCCACAGATGTGCCTTTCAGTGGTTTGGTGAAAAAACATTACAGGGAGGCAAAGTTATGGTGCTCCAAACTTTTCTTTTTTTCCCATAGGATAACATTACGGCGTTCGCTGCGCCTTTCAGGGACCGTATCTCGGAAACGGTGTGAAATATGGACTTTTCGTCGGAAAAATTTTTAGCCCCCTAATGGGGGCTAAGTACCAAATTAGCCAGGACAGTTGTAAATAATATGACTTTTACATTTTTTTTCTACGTCGTACGGTTCCTGAGATATAACGTATTTAGTATTCCAAGTTCTAATTTTCTGCGCCAATACTCATTATTATGCATACATTATTTGTACTCACTGTCTTTCTCTATGCAGGTTTGGGGAAAACCAGCCTATGCGCTTACATTACTGTTACTGTTGCCCATTCCGCTTGGTTCCATACCCGTTTCACTTACCGTTGACGTCTGCACCACCATGTGCGTTATCCTTTGCGTTTTCATTTGCGCTTGCGTTTCTGTTATTTTTTGCCATTTCTGTCTACAGTACTGTTTATCTTTCTGTTTAACTTTACGTCACCATGCCCATTGACATTTCTGTTTGCAGGCACCATGTTACTATGTGACAACACATCACATGGCAGACCGTTCCCGTCTACGCCACCATGTGAGTTACTCTTTCTGTTCTCATTCACGCTTGTGTTACCATGTGCACCACTGTTAGCATTTCTGTTTGTGTTGCTGTCCCTGTTAGTATGCCACAAGACATCATGTGGCGGGAGCGGGACCCGCACTCCCGCCGCTGCATTACATTCACTATTTCTCGTTATCATTCTCAAAAAGAAGGGAAATTAGAGGCAAAAAACTCCATTTAATGCATTAGTTAGGGTTGTTCCACAGCGACACAACTGAGGAAATTCGCTGTTAGGGTTGAAAACCCCTTGGACCCCACCCACCCCTAACCGGCATTGGGGTGCGCATTGGGATCGTTGGGTCCTAACTCACCCATTCTCCTATGCTTCTGCTGTACATGTCATGGGTGAGGAGTTAGGGCTGGCGATCCCAATCGCCTGCTATATGTATACTCTTAATAAGGCAAAAAACTCCATTTAATGCATTAGTTAGGGTTGTTCCACAGTGACAAAGTGAGGAAATTCACTGTTGAGGGTTGAAAACCCCATTGGACCCCCCACCCCCAACCGGCATTGGGGTGCGCATTGGGATCATCAGCCCTAACTCTCACCCCATGACATGTGTAAAGCAGCAGAAGTATAGGAGAATGGGGTGAGAGTTAGGACCCATGATCCCAATGCGCACCCCAATGCCGGTTGGGGGGTGGGCGGGGGGTCCAAGGGGGATTTTCAACCCTAACAGTAATTCCTCACTTTTGTCGCTATGGAACAACCCTAACTAATGCATTAAACGGTTTTTGCCTCTAATTCCCTTCTTTTTGAGAATGATGATGAGAAATAGTGAATGTAATGCAGCAGCGGGGGCTGGGCCCTTTGGGCCCAGTCCCCGCCACATGATGTGTTGTGGCATACTAACAGGACAGCAACGCAAACAGAAATGCTAACAGTGGCGCACATGGTAACACAAGCACGAATGAGAACAGAAAGGGTAACGCACATGGTGGCGTAGATAGGAATGGTCTGCCACGTGATGTGTTGTCACATAGTAACATGGTGCCTGCAAACAGAAATGTCAATGGGCATGGTGATGTAAAGTGAAACAGTAAGATAAACAGTACTGTAGACAGAAATGGCAAAAAATAACAGAAACGCTAGCGCAAATGAAAATGCAAAGGATAACGCACATGGTGGCGCAGACGTCAATGGTAAGTGAAACGGGTACGGATCCGCAAGCGGAAAGGGCAACAGTAACAGTAATGTAAGCGCACAGGCTGGTTTTCCCCAAAACCTGCATTGAGAAAGACAGTGAGTACAAATAATGTATGCAAAATAATGAGTATCGGCGAGAAAATGAGATCTTGGAATACTAAATACATTATATCTCAGGAACTGTACGACGTAGAAAAAAATTTAAAAGTCATATTATTTACAACTGTCCTGGCTAATTTGAATCTTAGCCCTATTATGGGGCTAAGAAATTTTACGAAAAGTCCGTATCTCGCACCGTTTCCGAGATACGGGCCCTGAAAGGCGTGGCGAATACCGTAATGTTATCCTATGGGAAAAAAAGAAAAGTTCAGAGCACCATAACTTTGCCTCCCTGTAATGTTTTTTCACCAAACTACTGAAAGGCACATCTGTGGGCTGTTGGCTGTCTTCCCTCCAAATTTCAGGAAAAAAGACCAAACCGTTATTTTGCAGCAGGGCTCCAAATGATTTCTGTTAAGTGTCAGGCGCCGTAATGTTATCCTATGGGAAAAAACGTCAATTTTGGAGTGCCGTAACTTTGCCGCCATGTAATATTTTTTCACCAAACTACTGAAAGGCACATCTGTGTACTGTTGGCTGTCTTCCTCAAATTTCAGGAAAAAAGACCAAACCGTTATTTTGCAGCAGGGTGCAAAAGATTCCTGTAATGCTTGGAGCCCGTAATGTTATCCTATGGGAAAAACTGTCAACTTTGGAGTGCCATAACTTTGCCACCGTGTAATATTTTTTCAATACAACACTGAAAGGCACATCTGTGAGATGTCAGCTGCGTTCCCTCCAAATTTCAGCCCAAAACTCCCAACGGTTATTTTGCAGTGCAGTGCCAAAGAATTGCTGTCATTTTCCCACAGACTAGAAAATTACTGTCGCAATTTGCGAAAGCTTTCGCAAAAGTTTGCGACACTTTCGTGAGCACGAAAGTAATTTGCGAAAGTACTTTTTCCAGAAATTTGAAAAACATATTTCTGGGGTGTTTTACCACAAAATAAAGACATGGCAAGCATCCTCAGGGCCCAAATAGCTAAATACAAAAAGAATTACATTGCTAGAGGGTCTCAAATTTAAATGCCAACCATTTTTCTGATCACCAACTGAAAACAAAATGGCAGATTTGCGAAAGTAACAGGCCCATTTGCGAAAGTAAAAATGCATTTGCGACACTGTCGAACTTTTTGTTAACTTTTTCCCATTGACTTATAATGGGAAACTGTTTTTTGAATAACTTTTGAACCGTTTAATATTTTTTCACCAAATCTTTGAAAGGCACATCGGGATCCGGCCTCGCACGTTCCCTGAAGATTTCAGGCGAGTTCGCAAACCATCACGACCTGTCAGCGCGACCATAAATTCCAGAAAAGCGTGGCGTGCGCAAGATCATGTTAATAACTCGCAACCGTATATCTGATCAGTACAAAACTTGGCAGATCCCAAGGCCTATGGGTCTTGATCATAAATTCAAATTTCAGGCAAATCCATCAAATGGTTGCAAAGTTATTAAGGTGCAAAATGTTGGGTTTAACATGGAAATGGCTCCTGAACCCTAACTATGGTAGCACTACTGTGCTACCATAATATATATATATATATATATATATATATATATATATATATATATATATATTCTTTGCATTACTTAGGTTACTATCAACTGTAAAAAGGAGAAATGCGATGTGGGTTTTAACCTAACATCCCACCCCCACCCTGCACACACCAACAGACACTGGGGGTGTGCCTTGGGGTCATCAGCCATAATGCCCATCCCATTCCATAAGTTAATAAGCTGAGACAGATACAGTATAGGAGAATGGGGTGAGTGTCAGGGCTGAAAACATCAAGGAACACCACTGATGCCTGTTGATGTGTGTAGAGTGTGGGTGGGGTGTTAGGGTTGGAAACCCTAACATCATATTTCCCTCCTTTTTATGGTTTGATATCAACCCTAACTGATGCATTAATGTAGTTTTTTGCAAAAAATGTCCTTACTTTTTGAGATAGTGTAATTATAACCTTATTTGCCTGTGGGAGTACAGGGCCCTCTGGGCCCTGCACTCCTACCCATCTATAGTTTTTGAGCTAGAGTAATTGTATCCTTATTTGCCTATGGGAGCGCAGGGCCCTTTGGGCCCTATACTCCCATCCCTCCATAGATGCATATATGTATATTACTGTGGAAGGGCCCTGCACTTCCATTCATAGGACAACAGTGACCAAACTGGCTGCATAGCCATCTTAGTACCCCATCTCATATACCTGGTACAGAACATTTTTGAATCCCCACCAAAACATAATTCTGCACAACCTCAATACCATTCCATGCCAAAGGTGCAAAAACACATTTTGGGGAGGATTTGAAAAATGACAGCTGTGACCTACATGAGGTGGAGTAATAAGAAGTCTATGTTGAAAATTTGGGGGCAAAGTTTTTAAAATGTCCAAAGTTACTGTACAAGCGTGTGTAGCAAAAGTGCAATGAATGGTCATGACTTTGCCATTTTTACATATTTTGACTCAGTTTTTCAACATAGCCTTCTTTTGATCCTACCTCATGAACAATATGACTGTCATTATGCAAATCTTGCCTGATAGGTGAAATCACCAAGTGATCAGGAAATCACTTTTCAGGCAGGAAATGCATATTGATAGTCACATTGTTCATGAGGTGGGGTTCCCAAAAGGCTATGTTGATAATTTGGTTTCAAAATGTTAAAAAATGGCTGAGTTATGAATAAAAGTTGAAACCCCCATTGAAATACATTGAAGCATATTTACCTTAGTTCTCATATTGCAGTTACCGGTTCCAGCAGCAAGACGTGTCGTCGATTGGAGAGTGGATCCTGAACCTGAGACCTGTTCAGGTGTGTGAGGGTGTGTGGGGCTGTACTGGGGGGTGTGGGGTGGTGGGTGATGAGTGGGAGGTGGGGTGGGGGACTGATCGGCGAGGGACCGTTTTATATGTATAAACAAAAAAATATATATCGAGTATGGCTTTCTTTATTTCAGGTTACTTACAACATCTGTGGGTGGGAGGGTACCAGTAGACACCAGGACAATCTATTGAATAGAAACATAGAAACGTAGAATTTGATGGCAGATAAGGACTGCGTGGCCCACCCAGTCTGCCCATTTCCCTACCTAATGGATAAGCTGCAGATCCTAGTTAACCAGCAGCCTACTTCTTTCTACCCCCAACCCCTAGAATTGCCTTATGGCTGTCCCATGCATGCTTGAATTCAGTCACTGTTTTTGACTCCACAACCTACTCCGGAAGGCTGTTCCACACATCCACAACCCTCTCTGTGAAAAAATACTTTCTTACATTACCTCTGAGCCGCCCCCCCTCTATCTTCAAATTGTGCCCCTTGTTTTTGCACACCTCTTTTTTTGAAAGATGCTACCCTCTTGGACTTTGTTGATTCCCTTGAGGTACTTGAGCATTTCTATCATGTCCCCCCTCTCCCTCCTTTCCTTGAGGTTATACATATTAAGCTCCTTTAGTCTCTCTTCATATGTCTTCCAGCACAGAACCTGCACCATTGTAGTTGCCCTCCTCTGGACAGCTTCCATCTTGTCTATGTCCTTGCGGAGATTGGGTCTCCAGAACTGCACGCAATACTCCAGATGGTGGTCTCACCAGCTGTCTGTACAGAGGGATAACAACTTCCTGTTTTCTACTGGTGATGCCTCTCCCTATGCATCCCAGTATCCCCCCAGCCCTCCTTACTGCCCTTTCACATTGCTTGCCCACCTTTAAGTCATCTGATATGACTACCCCCAGGTCCCTTTCCATTTTTGTTGTTGTTAGTATCTCACCTCCCACTGTGTACTCTTCCCCTGGGTTTTTGTTTCCCAGGTGCATTACCTTGCACTTCTTAGCATTAAATCTAAGCTGCCATACATTTGACCATTCCTCTAACCTTGCCAAGTCCCTTCTCATCCTTTCCACCCCACCTTGTGCATCAACTCTGTTGCAGATCTTTGTTTCATCTGCAAAGAGACATACTTCTCCTTCCAGTCCCTCTGCAATGTCGCTTACAAAGACATTGAAGAGGACCAGTCCTAATAGTGAACCCTGCGGCACCCCACTAGTCACCCCCCCTTTCTTCAGAGTGGACTCCATTTACTATCATCATCTGTGTCCTATTCTCCAGCCAATTCTTTACCCAGGCTGTCATCTTGGGACCCTCTCCCAGGCTGGCTAACTTGTATATTAATCTTTTGTGTAGGACTGAGTCAAATGCCTTGCTAACATCTAGGTAGGCCATATCCTCAGCCCCTCCCTGATCTACTACTTTGGTCACCCAGTCAAAGAAATCTATTAGATTTGTCTGGCATGACCTTCCTGCTGTGAATGAAGAGGAATAGTGATTTGTGGGTGGTGGGTACCACTAGACACCAGGGGAACAATAAGAAATGGGGGAATAAAGATCAGAGGGTGGGGGGTGCCAATAGACATCAGGGAAATGAAGGAGTATGGGGATTGGAGGCTGAGGGGTGCCATTAGACACCGGGGGAATATTGTTTTACAAGTGGGACCATGATTGGTGAGTGGGGGGTGACACTAGACACCAGGGAAACAATGACAAATGGGGGAATAAAGATCAGAGGATGGGGTGCCACTAGACACCAGGGAAATTAAGAAATATGGGGGTTGGAGGGTGGGGGTACCACTAGACACCAGGGAAATATTGTTTTATAAGGGAGACCATGTTTGGTGGGGGGGTGCCACTAAATACCAGGGAAAGAAAAATGCCCCATAAACAGACATTGGGGGTGACACTAGACACAAGGGAAATGAATGAGTACAGATTTTGGAGGGTGAGGGTGCCACTAGACACCAAGGAAAAAACATTACAGTACCGGGGGTGGAAGTGGGAAATACAACCAAGGATTCTTGAGTCATGAGAAAGGATTCTTTTTTTATAACACGTGGTAACAAAAGGATTCATAATATTAAGAAAAAAACATTTCCAGGGCATGTCTGCAACAGTGAAGTATAGATTACACCTAAGGGGGTCCCAATCAGCCAGCTAGGTGTGTTGGTCTCTCTCCATGATGTCATTTTCATGGCTTTTGAAAAAATTGTTTTTTAAAAAAAAAAACAGAAACAAGACAGTGGCAAATGAAAAAGGAATTTTCCCATCCGAAACAGGATTTCTTTTTTCATTTCATACAGCTATTTTTTAGTGCTTTTTGAGGATGCTCAGAAACAATTGTTTCAAATTTTTTAAATGCAATAACTTAAAAGCGTATTCTTTTTTCACTAGACTAGCAAAATACACATCTATGGGCTAGTCTCTTTATACCCTGAACATTTTAGACCAAGATTCCAAACCATCTGGGCTATAGGCAAGTTCAAAGAAAAATCTCAGCAAAGTCAATGAGAGCAAAACATGCTTTTTTCACATCTCTGGTACTCAGAAGCTGCACATCTGACCAGAACATAACTTGCCACATCCAGAGACCTACCCTGTCGGATGATGCATGCAAATTTTTAATGCAAATCCATTGAATGGTTGTAAAGTTATTAAAGTGCAAAATTTTGAGTTTAACATTGAAGTGCCTACTCAACCCTAACTACAGGAGCACAACTACGCCCCCCTAAAATATATATATATATATATATATATATATATATATATACACCCCTCTCAGTATCTCCCTCTTTCATTCCTCCACCAACTAAAAGGCTTTATTTAGGTCTATCCATGCAGACAAATAAGACTTTAAAGGAACACTGTCAGGTCCTGATGCTTATTTTATCACATATACACTGCATGTGTCAGTAGGAAGCAGTATTACTACATAAAACAGGACCCCTTCAATGTTATTCATGTAGAAAAATGAGCATTCTATCCCATTTTATTTTGTTTGTAAAAGTTGAAACCGTGCTTTGGGGCATGTGCATTAGAGTCAATTCTAATGCACATGCCTGGAAACACCTAGAGTTGAGTAGAGGGGTGTGAGGAGCACAGTCCCCCACATAAACAAACAAAAAAAAAAACAAGTCCCCAGTGCCTTTTTGCCATGCACCGGAAGTGTACATCAGTGAAATGGATTTTTGCTGATGTACATTCACCCTAATGGCGATCGTTTTTCTGTGATCGCCGTTATCACATAGAACTGATTACACTGTAACTTCAGTCTGCTACACTGAAATGCACTAACTGGCTGCCCTGTGAGCAGTAGTAATGCAGGGTATAACCACTGTTATCCATATATAAAATATGGTGATCAGTACTTATATAGAGATAAGAAACATAAAATAATATTTTCTTTTCCTTTTTATTTCATCTATCTATCTATCTATCTATCTATCTATCTATCTATCTATCTATCTATCTATCTATCTATTGTTATATATTTTCCCTGGTGCCCAGTAGTAGGTTCCACCAAGCTGCATCAACAGGAATTCTGTCGATCGGCATTACAACGATGGCACAATGCTGACTGCCGGTATTGTGCTGTCAGTGGAAACAAGTGTTTTTTTTGTGGGGGGTCACCCCCCACACTCCCCGCACTATAGATTATCAGCTCCGAGTTGGAGTTTTTTGGGGAAGGGGCAAACTCCCCAGAGACAGCAGTGTCAGACAACCCGCTGATGATCACAGCAAACACCGATTCTGTCGCTGTGATGGTCTTTGCTGTTTTTCTGTAGCTACAGTAACAGAATATGCAAGTGGTACCCCCATCCTCTGATTGTTGTTCCCATCATATTTCTTTCCCTGGTGTCTAGTGGCTTACCCCATCCTCCAATTTCCCTCTACAGAAATAATTTATGTGTAACTGGTGTCTAATGATGCCCACCACCCTCCCATGCCCGACCCCATAACACTGCACTTTATCTCTGATGTCTAGTGGCACCCCCACCTTCTGATGGCCGTCCCCCTTGGTAGTCATGCTTGCTCTGGTATCTAGTGGTACCCCCCCAACCTCTAATGTCCCTTGGAGCCTGAAAAAAACATTTCAGAAGAACAATGTTGAACATCTAATTTAAATCAGCAATGCCATGTATAGGGCTGAAGCTAATCTAGACAGTGGGGGAATGTAAACTAACAATTTTTGCACTAACCACTGAGCCACCTAACTGCAGTTGCTAATTGTTGTGATACACACAAACACACTGACTAATAGATATACACATATATGCATATATATTCCAGTATAACATAGCAGTGCACTGTCTACGCACACAGAGCATTGTCAGACAACATTTTTTGTACAGAGGCCCTAAACTCTGGAGTTTCATCCCAATCCACCTCACACCAGTAGACAAGTTTACTGGTTTGCATAACATCAAAAAATGGCAGTTAGAACAGTCAAAACCATTGTTGCCTTGTTGTTTACCATCAGACTCAGGGTGATATTGTTATCAAGCTAATTGATTAAAGTACATTATATTACTTTATCATTGTCTGGGATAACATATTTTAGTGTCTGTACTGTTATAAAAGAACTTCCTCTTTTCTTTATATATGTAACACTGTAAGAAATGTTGACAGCCTTTGTAATTGTATTTACTATGTGTGATTGTATGGGACCTCCCTAAAAATGAGATTTTGCTAAACTGAATATCCGATTCATGTAATGAATAAAATATTTTATGATTACTACTACTACTACTACACACACACTAACTCACATGCACTGCCTCATATGGCATATATTTACTTATACATCTGACCCTAACTTTTACTGTATTTAGAATAAGCACTGTGGGACACTAACGCACATGCACTGCTTCATGTTCTAAACAGTGCACAGTACTACAATATAGCATTACAGCCATTTACAAACTGACTAGGAAAAGGCTACTGTACCAGGAAAGGGTTAGCAGAGTGCCACACAGGCATACACACACACACAAACATACACCTTTGTCTCTGCCTGCAAGCAACATTCCTTTCTTACCCTTTTTTGTACTAACTTCCACCAGTTAATTTCAAAAATATAAACAATAACCAGAATAACCAATATAAAAAACTCATTAAGTGATTTACATACGTTAGTGTGTCATTTACTGCTGTCCTTTTTTTAACTATTGCAGATCTCCTGAACTAATAGCAACACTTTACTCTGTGTTCTGAAATCTGAACCTCATTCCTCAGTCTCAATTACAGTTTGTAGTTAGGAAATGATGATAAATTGACATGTTTACTAAAGACCATAAGCTATGGATCTTTCTTGAAAGAGAATACTGCTCAGATTGAAACTAGTAACCACATTATCACACAAGTCCTGTTATGCACAAATTAAGATTGAAATACATGTACTGTTAGCGACCATTATTTCCCATCAAAACTTAAAAACACTGTCAGAGTGAAAGAAAAAAATGGTCTTCTTTTCAGACAGAGAAAAAATAGTGCGGTGTAGGGACACACCAGACTGCTTCAGCAGAGTGATTGCAATCCAACTCCAATTTTATGAAGTCCCTTCAGAATCTGATGAGGTCCATTTTTCTATTGTAATAGCAAGATGTCTGTAGTGTTCCACCATGCAGCCATAAAAATTGGACACTCACCACCACAGAGCAATGATGCGCAGTCTAAAACCATAAACTATTTAAGGTGCCATATTTTTGTTAAGGTGCAAAAGTACACAGATGTTCACTCTCATCTGATGTGATTTCAATAAAAAAAAAAACTTTCTCAAAGGCCTTTGAGAAAGGATTTTTTTAATCTGAAATGCATCAGGCAAGAGTGGGCTTTTGTTTACTTTTGCCCCTTAATAAAAAACTGGCACCTAAAAAGATTTTATGGTTTTAGACTGAGTGTCATTTCTCTATGGTCGTGAGTGCCTAATCTTTTAGTTTGTGATACTAATATAGCTCAATACAGACTTAGTAGAGTTACTGGTAAATAGTACAATCAACCCTTGATATACTGATTCAGTTGTTGACTCCAATACATTTAAGTGTAGCTTATGTTAGCACAATAGGAGGCTGCTGGAGGCATTAAAGTAGCAGGGAATATATTGTTGAGAAACAGCAAGGTGAAATGAACACATAATGTGAATTTTGATAAAATGAAGGGAGATCAAGAAAGGAAGTGAAATGATGGGGAGTGAGGGGGAAGGAGTGATGACTACCAATAAATAAAAGTGAAAAAAAAAATTAAAAGACTTTGCTTCTGCCCAGCATGGAGTAGCAGCCATGAGGATGATGCTCCACTCCACCACGACCTAAAATATTGCCTAAACCCAGAACCCAATGGAATTTAGCCTTTAATTAGATTTAGACAGGTAGCCAAAAGGAGATGGGGAGCTCCAGTACGCAGAAAAAGAATCTTGTTGTGAATGCCTCAGTCCAGTTCTCACCACCCGACTCACCTGAAGGCTCCACCACTACCATGAACAGTGAGACGACTTCTTCAAAGGCACCAATGCAGACCGATAGTGCAGATCCCAGTAATGCCCAGAATTTGGCTGAACTCAGGGATTTCAGGTCAGAGGTACAGGGTCAACTCCAAACGTTTGGCATGGACTTGGCTAAGGTTGAGGAGGAGCAAAAGGAAATGCATGCAGCACTGACAGTGGTAATGGAAAAAGCAGACTGCACTGCTGACCTCACCCTTGTACTGTAGAGAAAAATCCTGCAACCATAAGAAAACAACTGCAATTTAGAAGGGCACTTGAGAAGTAAAAACTTTCATTTTCATTGGATACCAGAGGGTGAAGAAGGGGCTAATATCTCTGAGCATATTGACAAGCTGCTCCACAATGTACTGGATCTACCCCATAACTTCCCATTATACACAAAAAGACTACACCAGGCACTGACCCTAAACCCAGCAACAAACAAGAGGCCTCGATGTATAGAGATACCATTTATAAGTTATTAAATCAAAGAAAAAATACTCATTGTAGCATGGATAACAAAATTTGTCAATTCCGAATGTTCACTGCTTGCATTGCTATTGTGTTGGGTCTTGCTTGTACACATTTTCACTATATATTTACTCAGGATGAGAGGCAATATCTCATTTTCAGTGGTGTCCTGCTTTTACACATTTTTAGATTGTATTTATCCAGGATAGGTCAGCTGAGAGGCACTATTTAATTTTCAGTGGAATCACACATTTTGCCTCCCGAATTTCCAAGTCTTTTATGACTGACGTTACGACCAGTTCAGTTAAAAAGTTTATTTGTTCAGTAAAAAGACCAATGCAAACTAATACAATAAAATAACTTTGTTAAATACATTTATAAATATAATACAATAAATATTCCAGAATGACAGATAAAAACACACAGCTTTATACATTTATACAAGAGAATGTGTCATATCTCATCTATTGCAAATTCAGTCTATTTCAATGCAAAGTAAAATCCAAGGCTTTTAATCATATTTTAACCATATTTTTGATATGGCTTTTAAGTAGCCAGCTACCTTTTTTTATAATAAGCTCATCTTCAGTTGTAAACAGAGGACCAGATATTCAAAGGAGATGTGCCTGGCACAACTGAGTAACGCTGGCGTATCCCCAAAATGCACCCCTGGACCGTATTCAAAAGGGGGTGATGCGCCGCACAATTCCAAATGTGCCGCAGTGCAAAGATAATGTATGTAGTGCATCCGAGGGGGGTGTTCCCATGCATATGTGGCACATCTCAATATTCAGCCAAGATGTGCGGTGCTGCTGCCCGCACATCTCGGAGATGTGCCGCACAAAGTTAGGTATGGAAGAAACATGCCTAAGTCATAGCCACCCACAGGTGGGCTGCTGTACTGCATAGCACAACACAGCAGCCACCAGCCCCTGGGTGGCTAGCCCCCCAATTGCCGAGCGTGACATAAAATATCCCACTCCCTATATCCCTGGATGTCTAGTGGTACCCCCATCTCTGAACCCTGATCATCCCCAAAGTATTCATACCCTGGTAGTCTAGTGGTACCCTCCTCCTCCCTTCCCCAATACCCGCATGTGCCAAAATATTCCTTGTTAAATTCCGGGTAGTCTAATTATTTGCCCCTACCCAACCCAACGAGTAATAACAAAAACATTCCGGCATTCCCTGGTAGTCAAGTGGCCCCCCCATCCCATATCATGTAATAAAAAATGTCGATCCTTTTTTATCACTGGTAGTCCAGTGGTACCCCTTCCAGCCCTGTACAATGAACGTGGTTAAAAAATAACCCCCAAACCTTCCCTGGTAGTCTAGTGGACCACCCACCTGCTTGCTTCCCCATCCCAGCATGGCCATCACACCGGCAGGCAGCACAGCCCACCTGCACACTGCCATGGCTGCCCACCAACTGAGCTGTCACAGAATGACAGCTTACAATAAGCACTACAATACCATTGGTCAACACTGTCAACCAATGGGCTTGCAGTGTGTACTATAAGCTTTCATTCACAAAAGACAACTTTGGCAGATAAGCTTATTACCTACCAAGCCATTAGTTGACAGTATCAACAGTATTGTAAATGCTACTATATCATTCTATGTTTCTTCAATAAATGACAGCCATGGCTTAGTATCTTGAAATGGTAATGCTACATACTGTCATGATGGCTATACTGAGATAGAGTAACAGAAAGTAAGTGGGGATCCCAAGAGAGTGGGGGGTCCACTAGACTACCAGGGAAGGTTTGGGGTTTATTTTTTAACCACGGTCAGGGTTCAGGGCTGGGAGGGAACTTCCAGGGATGAAAAGGGATTTTCTTTTTGTATGTCATGATTGGGTCTGGGAGGGGTGTACCACTGGACTTCCAGGGACAAAGAGGGATCGACATTGTTTATTACATGATCAGGGATGGGAGGGGGCCACTTGACAACCAGGGAATATCTTGGATGTTTTTTGTTATTACTTCAGGGTCGGGTATTTGAGGGGAGGCCACTGGACTACCAGGGAGATGTGGAGTGTTTTTGTTTTACACAGCATTTTCAGGGTGCCTGGCACATTCTGCGGGGTACATCCCTACCCCAGGCATGCAAATGAGGCATAATGACATGCAAATGGCCCAGTGTTTCCCTTGCATGCATAATTGTGCCATTTGCATATGTCAGTCTGAATATCTGGAATTTGCATCTGGTGCATCCCACAGATGCACCATGCATCCCCATCCAGATATTTAGACTGACAAGGGGGATGTGCCGGCGCATCGTCAGCAGCTCCCATTTGGGCTGCACATGTTTTTGATATTTTCAGACAGGATGCGCCATTGTGCATCTTGTTTGAATATATCAATTTTGTACTCCAGCACATCTCAGTTGTGCAGAGCAACCACTTGCACCTTTTCTGGTCACAGTTTGAATATTGGGGCCATAGTATTTAGTATCATGTCTTTATCACTAGTTCCAGTTTCTGACCAAATAGGATATAGCCAAAAGACCCTTTCATTATTGTACCTATTACATGTGAAAGATTTTCCATTTCCAAGTTATTACAGTCACAGAATTTTACCTCTGTGTTTAAAAGTTTATATCTTGTTTTAAGAACATTGCTTGTAAACTCTTCCATTCTATACCTTGTGCAGAATTTCCTTAGGCAATCATCTGTGAGTACATCAAGGTAATACCTGTACATGTGAATGTTGTCATTTTCAGTTAGCCATGGGGATATCTTTAAATTGGCTTTGACTTCCAGGTCTCAGCTTATTTTGATTAATTATTTTTTTTAGTACATTAAGCTTTATATTTTAGACAAAAATATTTTTAACAGTATAACCTTTCAAATATTTTAGATCATAATCCTCTAGTATCTTATTTACATTATTATACTAACTTGACATTTCACATTTAAGGTTGTACCACTTAATCTTTTCCAATATACATTCATGTGGCAAATGCTGTGAACCCATTCTGGAAATTTTTATCCAGTAATTTAACATCCTGGCTTCACTTAAGGCTTCCAGATTGACTAGCCCTAATTTAGCCCATATTAATGCTGCTGGGGTTGACCTGCCAACACCTAAAGCAGAACGATACAGCATATTCAGAGGTACTTCTAAAGTTTTCATTTTTGCATACCCCCAAACTTCACATTGAAATAAAACCTGTGAACAATACTTTGCTTTAGCTTATTTTAATAATGGTGCTATTGCATTTCCCTCATACCGATTATTGAATCCATTTAAAGCCAAATGTATGTTTTAATTTTATTAATTGGGATCTAATGTTTTTATTCCAAAGGCCATCATTGGATAAAGTCAGCCCCAAATAGACATATGACTTCACAGTTTTTAACTTTTTATCCCCCACTGTCCAAATTTTCCCTGTATTTTTTGATCCTCATATTGAGACTTGACTTTTCTTTTCAGTGATTTCCAGTTTATATGCTTTTGTATATTTATCCAAGATATTTAATTTCATCTGTAAACCAGACTGTGACAAAGGGATAAGTGCCAAATTATCATCATATGCCAATGCTGGGCAGATCCGATTTCCTGTCTTAGGGGAGTCAGACTTTGAATTTAGAAGCTGTATTAAGAGATGATCAATATATATGCAGAATAGTATAGGTGCAATAACGCAGCTTTGTCTTACTCCATTGTTCGTTGATATTCTATTGGATAATTGACCTGTTTTTCCCATTCTGATTTGGGCCAACATTTTGCAACACAATTCTTTTATAACACTTACAAGCTCTGGCTTAATACCCTTCTGTAACATGAGCAACAATAATTTAGTGCAAGATATGTTATCAAATGCTGTACTAAAATCTATAAAAGCAACATTAAGTTTTTACTTTCTTAGGCTAATATATTTTTCATATAAATGTATTAAAATAAATAAATTATCCATGGTACGGTAGCCAGGGCAGAAGCCCACTTGGAGTTCAGAGAGATTACTGCATTTCTTAAGCTGCTTAATAAGTCTTTCCAACAGAGCTGTTGAAATGATTTTCCCACTCACATCCATTAATGCCTGTACATGGCTATATCATTTTTATCTCCTTTCTTAAACATTGAAACTATAGTAGCTTCTTTCCAAGCTTCAGGAATTTCTTTCTTTTGTATGCACATATTAAAGTATGGAACAAAAAGTTTTGTCCATGAAGATGGAGAAGATAAACATCTAATGGAATGAGATCTGGTTTGGGAACTTTTTTCCTTTTTAAAGTAGCTATTGCAGATTATATCTCAGCATATGTAAAGGATTCAAAGATATCCCTATTTATTTCAATATCCCATTCTAATTCATCTTCAGATTCACTGGGGTCATAAAATAACCTGGTATAGTGAGCAATCCAATGATCTATTGGAATATACGTGTCTAGCTGGTGTTTACTGTTGTTGATACCTCTAACTATGAGGAGCCAAAGCTTGTGTTGATCATACTTGTAAATAACCTTCAACATGCATTCTCATAGATTCTCTTGAAATTTATTCTGGTTATTTTTCAGGAAGATTCTGTAGTTTTCTCTTGCCTTGTTTAACATTTTAAGCATATCTTTGGTTCTATTTTGATTCATAGTTCTAACCATATGTGTAAGGAGTCACTTTTGTCTACAGCATTCTTTATCAAACTATGAGTTGTGTGCATCTACTCTACTACTTATAGTTACTGTCTGACAAATTAGTTCTTTAATATCCCTTAGACAATCTGTTACCACCCTATGTGTTAACTGGCTTGATGATTCCCCTACAGGGATGGAAACCAGTTCACCGTGGACTCCACATGTTAAGGGAAGAATTTTGTTATTATTGCTCATGTCCCACTTAATTCTTGTACTGTTTCTGATCTGGAATCCCAATTAATTCTTTGGCTGTAACTTTAGGCATATAGCCCCATTTTAAATTAAGGGGGAAAATGATCACTTTTGCTTTTTACTATAGTTTCCAAGGCTGTGCATACCTGCATAGGACTACTCCAATAATAAAAGTCCAAGACTGAGGCACCCACTGCATTTAAGTGAGTGCAATTACCCTGCTTGTCCCTATTTACTTTTCCATTTAAAGGAACCATATTAAAAACAGTTAATAGCTCAATGAGTTTTCCACCAATGGTATGAATCTCTGGGTCTAAGGTGGACCTTAGACTTTTATCAGATTCCCTGTACAGCCAGTTATGTATATTGTTGTCAGCATATCCACTGACATTGCCTATTGTTGCATTGAGATTGCCACATAATAGGACATCTTTACATTTGGAAGAAACCCAGTGATCTTGGATAAAAGTTTCCAGCTCCTCCCATATGGCTAATTTGTAATATTTAGAATTTTGGTGTGGTGGGGGGTGGGGATATAAGCATTTATTAAGCAGAATGATAAATAGGATGATTTTATCAAAAAGGCTTGTGCGAATAAAGTATTTGAAATATAGTGAACAGTCAATCCCTCCTCTGTTTTTACCCAAGTTAGCAAACAATCAGATAGTCTACTCAACTTTGTCATTTTGTTCCCCAGAACATGATAACAGGTATAATCGTTCAGTGAGAAATTCGTCTCTGCTGAATGCCATGATTTCTGGAGACAGATAATATGCTGTTTTTGCAAAATATCTTTCCATTCAGTATCAGCAAATTTTATACCCACTTCTGCTATATACCAAGAAAGCAGTGACCATGCAAAATCATCTCCCAATCTCACCCTATTAGTATGATTTGAATTTTCAAGTCAGACTGTCTGCTCTGATAGAGCTGAAAATCTGTTTTCAACAGCTATATTATATGATATATGTTCAATCTGTCTAGCTGGAGAGTTAGACAAATATCCTTTTCCTGTAGAGGTTTCCTCAAAAAGGGGATCAATACCTTCTTTTCTAGATTTTTCCTCTGAATGTGTATTTTCAACTACATATAAACCCATCTTATCAAGTAAGCTTGTACTAGCCATTATTTTATCATACATATCTAAGGAAATTGAGCTTAACATTACTTGGTCACTTTCAATGTCTTGGTTAGGTCAAACTGCCAGGAAAGATTCTTTGGTTATTTTAGGAATATGCAATACATGGTCAAATAGATCTTTTAAAATATAATATAGATTTATATATGAACATACAAACATACGAATGTGCCAGCAGAAACAGACCACCCAGTCTAAGTCTGCTCAAGTGTGCAGCTAGCACCCCTAGTTTGCAGCTGCCCCATCCCCTCCCCTTTGTCATCCCAATGCCACCCCCCACTTCCCCCACCCTCACTCTCCCCTGTTCCCTGTCCCATGCCCTTTTAAAGCTGTTCACGGATTTACATGATACCACCCATTCTGGTAGTGCATTCCATTTTGCTACCACCCTCTCCATGAAATAGTGTCTCCTCATTTCCCTCCTAAATCTTCCCCCCTCTATTCTTAGCTTGTGCCCCCTGGTGTCTATCCCCCTTCTTAGCTTAAAGACCCCATCTGCCCCATCCTTATTGATTCCTCTCAGATACTTGAATGTCTCTATTATGTCCCCTCTGTCCTCCAAGGTGTACATATTCAGGTCTCCCAGCCTGCTCTCATAGTCTCTCCCCCCTCCATTCCACATATCATCTTCATTGCCCTCCTCTGCACCTCCTCCAGTAGCCTGATATCACGCTTCAGGTATGGTCTCCAAAACTGTACATAATACTCCAAATGCGGCCTTACTAGCGACCTGTAGAGGGGCAAGATCACCTCTCTTCACCTGGACAGAAACCACCAGCTGATCTCCCAAGACCATATAAGTTTATTGTCTTATCTAAAATACTTTATTTATCTGAGATACCTTTGTTACTTTTTTCAATACCAATGTGGCTAAGTAAAGTACTATCTATCACATAAATCCCTGCTTCATCTAATATTTCAACCTTCTACATGATCAGTTCCACCATTTCTGAACCTTGCAACAGTACGTCTACTTGACCTGCCTTACTGTCATGTGTCCAGTGATATACATTACAAATCTTCACATTTTCAGTAGGTATTAGCAGAAAATGCATAAATAGATTCATTAAGACATTTTTTTAGTTTTCCTTTGTTTTCATTGGGATGGCTTTTAGGCCAAAAATAGTAATCTGTGCAAATTTGAGCTCATCTGAAATATGTCTCTTGTTTAACTTATCAATGTTAAAATATTCCAGTGCACATCCAAAATCCCCTAGTGCATTACCATTTAGCCAGATATGGTTAGCTGTAAGGATGAGCTACAAAATATAAAAATACAGTCAATGACGTCTTTGTCACGCCACATCTGAATTATGTCTTCATCTGGAATATAAACCCTGGAAGCTGCCCTTGGTAGGTTCACAATCTTTTCTTTATTACTAACATATGATTTGGTCTGATCCCACTTCTGACCATATATCTGTCCATGTCTTTAGCTGGACAATGATTTTCCTGAGTCCCCATAATAAACAAGACCAATATGAAAAAAATTGGCATCCCTGGCAGTCTAGTGTCCCTCCCTCCTCCCTGGTCTCTGATCGCTGTCTCGTATGAATAAATACATTTTATCCTAGTAGTCTAGTGTCCGTTCCCCCTCCCTGGTCTCCAATTGCCATCCCTGTGTGAATAAATAAGTGTTATCCCTAGTAGTCTAGTTCCCTCCCCCTACCCAGTCTCTGATCACCATCCCTGTGTGAATAAATAAGTGTTATCCCTGGTAGCCTAGCTTCTCTCCCCTTCCTGGTCTCCAATCACTGCCCCATTTGAATAATTAATGTCATCCCTGGTAGTCTAGAGGGCCCACCCCCAATTTCCGATGACCATCCATGACAGAGTACATATCCCTGATAGTCTAGTGGACCCCCCCACCCAGTCAGACATAGACCCCCACTCCACTCCACCTCAACCTGACCCCCAGCTGGTGATCAACACAGCCCTCCTCTCACCTCCATGGCTAGCCACCGACTGACCTCATAAAGAGTGCGTACTGTATACAGTGTGGCTCAGTGCACTGGCACTTTTCATCATTTCTTCAGGGATGGGAATTGGAGACCTGGGGGGAGACACTAGACTACCAGGGAATTTCAACATTTATTTTGGGGATGGGGATTGGAGAATGGAGAGGGGGTGGGGGCCACAGTACCCCCACATACCACTAGGGTTTAGTGGAATATCACCAGATCACAGCTGGCAGTATTTTGCCCATGTAAGAGCATTTGCAGGTGACCCTTGAGTGGGTAAAATTCTTTGTGAATGGGATTGTGGGGAAATGCAGGTCTGCTCCCACTCATTTGTATTGTGGCACCCATCATTTATTTATTTATTTAGTTTTTGTTGACTGGGTAAGTGCACTAGACAAATTCTTGCCTATTTTCAGGCACGACCCGGGGGAGGGGATACAGATAAATGTACTTTGCCCCAGTGCAGTCCCAGTTTGTGGGTGGAAACTGGGCTTTGGGAATGTTACTGTGGGGTAAAGCCCAGCTTGCATGGTGCAAATTGCGTTTGCACCGGGGTAATGTTTTATGAACCCTGACCCTAGTTTTTTTATGACCAAACCTTCTCAACATGACAGGTGTCATTCATAAAATAGTTGCCAAAATGTTTAATTTCATGCCACATGTCTGAAAAAACATTTTAGACAGGATTTGAAAAATGACAGCTGTCACATTCTTGAAGTGGTGTAAAGAAATGGCTGTACTGAAAATTAGGGGTCAAAATATTGAAAAATACCAAATTTGTGAGTGTGCATTGAAAAATATAAATGTATTCTCATAACTTTGTTGTTTTTTAAATATTTTTACCCCAACGTTTCAGCATAGCCTTCTTATAGCCCCAGTTCATGAACAAGGGTGGCTAAGTGGCTCGAATCCTGATGAAAGATGATTTCGTGCCACAAGTGCAAAAACACAATTTGGCCAGGATTTGAAAAAATAACAGCTGTCACATTCATGAGGTGGTGTGAGAAAATGGCAATGTTGAATATTTGGGATCAAAATAGCGAAAATTCCCAAAGTTATGAGCGTGTATTGAAAAATTCCAATGTATGCTCATAACTTTGTTGTTTTTAAATATTTTTACTGCAAATTTTGAACACAGCCTACTTATGACCCCACCTCATGAACAAGGGTGGAGAAAATTTTCAAATCCTACTCAAAAGGTGATTTTGCACAGTGACCACAAAATCACCTTTTAGGATGGATTTGCATAATTTCACCATCCTTGCTCATGAGGTGGGGTTCCAAAAAGACCATGTTGAAAATCTGAGGAAAATATATTTTAAAATGACCAAGTTATTTGACAAGTTCAAAACTCATTGAAATACATTGAACCACATACCTGATTTCCTCAGCTTCCAGTCCAGTGTTGAAGAGTGAAGATTTGTCTTTGGTCCAGAGAGGATTACAACGTTGGACCCTCTTAGATAAGTAAGGAGTGGGGGGTTATAGGGTGGTGGGTACTGAGTGGAAGGGTCAGGTGGGGGAGGGAAATGGTGGTGGTGAAGAGGTGGCAGCAACAGATACAGATAGATGGTTTTCTTTTTTTGCAGGTTTATAAAAATAAAAAAAAACTATAAGAGATGGTTTTCTTTATTTCAGGTACTGACACTGGGGATTGGGCACCCCAGTATCAGTATTATGTTGGGTGTGCACTGGTTCTTTTGGATTATTTGTTGTATGCCACAACCCAGCAGCACCCTTAGAAGGAATGTAAATTCTAGTGTGTGAAGCAACATAAAAGGTCTGAGCATGCTAATTTTGGATTTGTTTGAGTTTTAGGAGTCTGTGGTGCTCCTTCTTAGCATGCTCCCTTTGAACACCTATATAAAATCCTTGATGGAAGCACAGTGTATAACAGAAAACAATTAGACACATTAGCCATTGAGGCATTAGAAAGTTAGGGACTAAATCAAGGGTCCCACCTTGACATTGGTGATTTAGCTTGATCACATTGGAATTCCAGTCTGAAATTAAGAGGATCCACCCCTCACATGGAGCTTAAAGTAAATATAGCCAGTTTTGGCAATGGAAAGTTTAAATTTGCTATGTTGTGTGTGGGGGGTGGGGGGTGCACTGATTATTTTGGATTGTTTATGTTTGGCAGCACTAGGGGTGGGCTCCCCAGTGTTGCACAGTAAAAATTAATGGGATAGGGGGTACTAGCTGAAATGGGGATTGGGCACGCCAGTGTCAGAAAATAAGAAGTAAGGGGTGGGAGTGATTAAGGGACTGTTTTCTTTTTTCAGCTACTGACACTGGAGATTGGGCACCCCAGTGTTGGTATTATGTTTGGCGGCACTGAAGTGGGCCCCCCAGTGTTGAAAAATTAAGAAGGAAGGGGTGGGAGGCATTGTTTTTACATTGGGGGAGGATCTCAGAAGGCTGATGGTTGACATTATGCAGAGCAAAGGAAAGATCTGCTCTATGATTCAGGCAGCTCTTTTCTTTGAACTACACAAAATTTCTGCCCAGCAAGACCAGAAGAGCGTCATGATCAATCTGGCTGATGATTGCTCTAACACTGTCGAGCTCCTTACAGATTGCACTGCATGGGATGGACAGTGACACAGCTCTAAAAATCCATCATCATATCAATATGTTCTCTTTGAGCAAACACAAGGAAGACCATAAAAAGGACTCTAATGTGGGGCCAAACTCACCTCTACTTGGACAATGACTATGCACCTCTGATGCAACAAAAGAGACAGCCTTACTCACCATACCTTTAGACACTCAAGCAGGCAGGGCTGAAATTTCAACCACCACTCTTGGCCAAGCTTCATATCCACTACCAAGATGGGACAGTATTATATCATACAGCCAAGGAAGCCAAACAAGTTATGGAGAGAAGGGAAATTGCAGTACTCCTTCCTCCAAGAAACAGGGAAGACCAGTCCAACAGATCACAAACTCAATGGCAGGACCCTGCTCTGCTCCTGGAAACATCCTCCATGACAACAGCATTATAAAAAGCAGTTGAAGCAGTTAAAACGTTTCAGTCTTAGGACCTCCAGGCCATCTGAGATCTCCTCCAGCAATTCTCAAGACCAACTAGATGAACAATCAAACTGACTTCAGACAGGCTACAAGAGAATGTAGTAGGTGTGTGTGTGTGTGTGTGTGTGTGGGGGGGTGCCATCTTGGAGAGCCAAATTTTAACTGAGCTGCTGTACCAGAGTTTTACATGAATGCATGGCACTTCTTGGCTGTCGCTTGGGTCACATTTCCCCTTTTTGGGTCCATTTGGGTATTATAAATTGTGGCATAGCCCACCCAGTACATCTTCTACATCAAAGGCCACTGAAAAATGGAGCCACATTGCTGTGTACATCCCAAAACACAACCAAGGGAGGTCACATGAATGCCATTCAGTATCCTGAAATTTGGGTGTTGGGGGGCCTCTTGGGAGATGCTGTGGTTCACTAGGGCAGCTCCCTGCCCTGCTGCCTTGTCTCCTGATTCTCCTTACTAAGCAAATGCTGTGGGGGAGACTCCCTTGGGGAGGGTCACTTGATGGCTAGCACTGGGGGGGTGCCTTCCCACTTCTAACTTTTCATGAGACCTTCAGTAGATAGCTCTAATGGCTAGTCCACCATGCTTTCCATACTCTTGCCCACACCGGTACTGGCTCCACCTGGCACTACCAGGGTGGCTAACAGGAAGCAGAGCAAACAAAGAAATGAGGCTGGCCTGTTGACTGGGGGGCCTACGTGACACCTGGACAATTAGGACCATGGGGTGGGATGGTCCCTACCACTTCACCTATTGTCCTATATAACAAACAAACTGGAATGACTTGAGGACTACCTTTTATACCTCATCCAGGGCAATGTTATCCTCTGCTCATCCCTGCCTTAGAGATTCTGCAGAGAACAAGGCAGACTGTAATCATTTGGGCAACTACTTCCTCTTACTGTGGCAGGATAATAGCGTACTGTACTTATACTATCCCCTATTGAGATCTTTATTTAAATGGTATGGGATTCGTCTATAAACACCAGGTGACTGGACAATCATGTGATGGTATTCTACTTCATCCTAGGGGCTCAGGCCTGGCCTGATTTTTTCTCCAAGTGATGCCTCCTATACATCAGGTGTCACACAGTAGGGAGCTTTGTAGCTTACCTCCCCACCCTGGTAGGTTGATGTGGACTTTGATTACTATGCTATGTTGTTCAACTATTGTCTGCCCTGTTGGTAGACCCTATTCTATATGTTTTTACAGTTCTGTATTCATGTTTTGTGTTGAGAGGCATAATTTTCAGAAAATGATGGCTTACTATAACTTTTCTGAGATTAGATTGCAGGTCCCAGGTGCAGGTTACACTGGGAAAATTGAGAATGGGGGGCATAATTTTGAAATAATTTCAAAAGTCATTTTGGGTCAGAATAGTGTGGGTATTTCTAAACAGTATTAATGGCACAATTTACAAAGTTTCCTCTTACAATATCAGTGGGGTGCATAAGCCCATAAAATGTTCCTGACTCATCCAACGTCTATGGAAGGAGAAGGTGTAAATCATTTTTTTTTTACAAGGAACCCATCTCTCCCTGGAGGAACAGCAGAAATTTTCTAAATTGGGTTTTAATAAGGTATTACTCCTCCCACAAATCTGGCTAATGATAGTAGGTGCTCATGTTAATTTGGAGGGGTATCTTATTTGAACTTCATACACAAGAAGGTGATTCAAAAGGGTATTATGTCGCCTTGGTAGGTATGCTGTATGGTCAATCAATCAGTCTGGCAAATGGCTATTTTCCTCTGGCAACAGATAGAGGGATTTATAGGTTCATAGGTTCTACAGACAAGAGTGGGCATGCACCCATCAAGCTTGTCTGCAGTGTTAAATGGAAACTACCAGTGAAACCACCACTCAATAAATGCTTATCTAATTGGGACTTAAAAATGTTTATGTTACCACAAACTACTATTTCCTTTGGCAAGCTGTTCCAGTTACTCACAGTTATCTCGCTGAACGACTCTCTTCCTTCTGTTCTATAATGATTCTCACTAAGTTGTTTATTGTGTTCTCTTGTCACTTTTTCCCTATTGCTAAGTTTTAAATGTAGACTCTGTATTGTGTATGTACTAGACAATGCCTTATACACCTCTATCAGGTCTCTTCTCATCTTTCTCATCTCTAAGATGCAAAGCCTGAGCTCCTTCAATCTATTCTCGTATGACAATTCCTCAAGCCCCTTAATCATTATAGTTATGTTTTGAGTATATCCTTGGCACTAAGTCCTTACCTTAGGGTTATTATGTCCACCCAATAGGCTGCTAGATGCACATGTGATCAGAGAATCAAATTTCAGTTGCCTTAACTAGCCCTTACCTTCCCTGCCCAAACCAGTTCTAATGTGCATCTGACCAGGCTACTGCACTCTCACTAGTCCTGTGATAGTGCCTTTAAGAAATCAATATTAAAATTACACTGACCAAGGTAGGGAATTCTGCACTTATTTTAACCTCAGCACTACATTTGAGACCTAGACCAAGTTTTGTGATCTTTTTGTAGGAACTGTTCTTGGAAGTTAGATAACAGATATATCAAAAGACATCTTTGCAAGCAGGCGACCTCCACAATGCTACTAACAGTTCCTAGTCAGAATTCTGTGTTCATGCAGATAGGGCTGAAAATTTAATGGAATATAATATGCATCTCATTTCTGCAGTTCAAGCTTGGTGCCCCATGGACTATTATACAGTGAGTTACCACAGTACTACACTCCAACAACCCCTCTTGTAGCAGTTGCAGTCGAGCACGTAGCTGGCCATTATACGTCATTATGTTTTTGCCCTTCTTAGTTCCTGTAGCCCCTAACCCAGTGGCTACAGTTGAGCTCAGCGAGCACCCTTCCAACCACCATGGCTTCCTGTTATAATCTCTTTATTAAGGCCTTGCCACTGCCTTTTTCTTGGATCAATAAGACAACGACCCGCAGTGATATGCACAGATCACAAATGACATATCTTGAAGATTAATTATTTAAACCAATTAAAAGCTTCACATCTGGCTCCAAAGATGAGCTGCAGTTCATCTCAACTGTTAGGCTTGTGACAGCAATAGCATTACTGCACCCTGTTTCTGGTACCTACTTCAGTAGGAAATATCCTTTTTGGAAAAAAAAACATCAGCGTTCCAGTCTGGCGGTATGATGGTGGTCCTCCACTTGGTCCCTACATGGCAATAACATCCTGACTTCCTCATCATGGCACCTATCCTGTGTGGAACTCCCTGCATTGTTCTTCTTTGTTTTTGCACACCATCTTCTCCAAATTTTCGAGGGCTTTCTCGAGGGTTGGTGATGTCTATGCTGCTCATGAGCATGGGGCATCTAGCCACTGTCTTGGGTATGGCAGAGTCCTGGCAGGTACCTAATGCCACACATGTGCACATCTTCACAACCACCATCTTAGCTACAGCAGCCTTACTGCGCATGCCTCAAATTTTGCACATGCACGTGGCTAAATAGCTACCATTTTGGGCATGACAACAGTACAAATGGGCAGATCTGACACATACTCATTCAAATATATGAAACTTACTAAAGGACACGATTTGGGCTATGGCTGGTGCACTGAGGTACGGGCAGAAAGCAACACCTGGTCAATCCACTGGATAGACTCAGGCTCGGCCTGCAGGAACCAGGATTTACATAATTTATTACTTATATAACTGAGATACATATCTTTCAAAAACAATTATTGACTCTATTCAATGAATTTAATTATATCACAGCCACTGCTGGCGAGCCACCCCACAGCCCCTCATGCAGTGGCCAACAGCAACAGCAATGGCTCACAAATACTCGGTATGCCTGCGTTTGTTTATGCAATGCATGCAGCAGACATGCCATACTAACCATGTCTATTTTGCTGTTCATGTTTCAGCTGATTGAGTTCAAAAAATATGTAACCTGCAAGGTTCCCCTGGTAGGAAACAGGAAAGGATTGCAATGCCCTGGGTGTGACATAGAAGAGCTGGATTTGATCATAGATCAGTCCTCCTCCTCAGGGGAGGACTGTAGCTCAAGACAGGACAACTCCAATGGCATGGAGTGGCAAATGGACCCATCTGCCCTAATTAAGCAAACACAGATCTCTACAAAAGCAATGTTGGAACAGCAACAATCATTTATGTTAAAAGTCATGGAACGCTTGGAGGCATTGTTGACTGCTTAGCCACCTAATGCCCCCTCCTCCAAAACCAATTACTCCACATCAAGAAATCAAAACAATCCTGACCTATCATTGGGAGCCAACCAAAATGAGCCAAATCAAACAAACAAGGATGGGGAGCAGGAGGACAACCAAGATGACTCAAGCGCAGACTTGGAACAAGAAGAGGACTCCTGCACTGAGGAAGAGGCTGCACTGACATCCAGACTATGTCCCTTTGAAGCAGTGCCCAAGCTGATCAAAACAATCAAAGCAGTAGTGGGCTTCCAGCTTCCACCACCCCCACCAGACACAGCTTAATCCCATGATTAAACAAAAGCAGAAAAAAAGAGGATTTCTTTCCAATATGCCCAGCCATTAAATATATGGTGGCTAAGGAATAGGAAGCTAGGGTTCCATCCAGAATCCCTGAATGCAAATCACTCAACCGCATGAACCCTATACAAGAGGACATACTTCATAGCTGGTGCTGGGTGCTGCTAATTGATCCTCATATTGCAACCCTCAGCAAGAAAACCATACTCCCAGCAGATAGTAAAACAGCACTAAAAGACCCAACGGACAAAAAGCTGGAAGAAATTTTGAAGAAGATATTCGAGATGGTAGGGTTGGCTGCATGGACCACTACTACTGCAATATATGCGGCCAGAGCTAAAATCACCTGGTTTGAAGAAGCCCTCAATAAAATGACTCCAAAATCAGGGGCAGCCAACCTCATGCACTCATCCCTACAGACAGCTAAATATATGGGAGATATGGCAGTTGATGTCCTTAGGTTAAAGGCTAGGGCATCCACTGTAGTCGGTAGAGCCAGATGCCACCTATGGCTAAAACTGTGGGCTGAAGACTCAGACTTGAAAGCTAGACTGCAAAAATTACTATTCAAAGGATGGCTGCTTTTTGCTGAAGAACTCCAAAAATTCCTTAAACAGAGATGAGAAGGGAAGGAACTGGTAAAAAATGAGCCCAGTTCAAGCTACCTCCGCATAGCTCACAGACACTGCAGCAGCAAGGGTAGCCACTGCAGAAGAAGGAACTAGTCCTTTTGGGGCAGAGTTAGCCATGGCAACTTCAAACCACATCCCCCCCCCCACTACCACTACTTGTCATCCTTCTGAGGCAGAGGGGACACCACAGATGAAAATTCAATGCATCTGGCAGGGGCAGCCGGAAAACCAAACAATGACTACACACTCACCGACTTCCAGCATGACCATTATCCACACCCGTTGTCAATCAGCCATGCCCAGTTGGAAGCAGATTGCAACTCTTCAAACACAGATGGACACAACAACAAATGACAAGTGGGTCAGGGAGGTAGCTTCAGAAGGCTACACAATACAATTCGAAAGAAATCCTTCAAGAAACAGACTGTTGATCTCTCCAATAGAAAAATGAAGGGCTTCTCCACAACAAGTCGCATCAGCCATTGGAAAACTGATGGAAAACCAGGTAATTCAACTGGTACCACCAAACAAACATGGTAAGGGTGTGTACTCTATTTTCTTCATGGTACCAAGGAAGATGGGAGACCTCAAGCCGGTCCTTGACCTGAAATTCCTCAACAAACACATCTGATACCAAATATTTAAAATGGAAACTATTCGAACAACGATCAAATGCATCAGTCTGGGAGATTTCCTAACATCAATAGACTTAAAGTATGCTTACCTACGCGTACCCATATGTCCATCCCATTACTAATTCCTCAGGTTTTGCTTACTGGGACAATATTACCAATATCAGTTCCTACCATTTAGGCTAGCCTCTGCACTGAGAGTGTTCATAAAAATAGCAGCACACCTACGGGAACAGTCTACGGGAAACAATCTTAGTTTGTCTTTAATCTGGGTGGGGGTTGCCTTTCAGTAATCACATCCTTATACAATCTGTGACACTCGTAGCTTGATTTAAGAGTCATCTGTTTCAGCAGTGTTATCTTATGTCAATTAAATTTATATGCAGTAGGATTCTTTGTATATGTGTTCCACCAAGCACCTTTGACCCGGGGACCCTCCTGGCTGAAGGCAGTATGGTACTGTTAAACTTCTCTGACATCATCTTCTGTATTTTTTAAATGAGTATTTTAAACCAATGGGGATTTTTTCTGTTTTTTTCTGCATGATCTAGCTGTTATAAGTATTGTATTTTCTAAACAACTGCCATTAGCTTCTGAAGAAGGACTGGTTGGGCCGAAAGCTAGAGCACTTTGTTCTTGTTGTTACATTCTATGTTGGTCCATTAAAAGGTATCAAATCATTTGCTTCTGGATCTATGGGAACAAGAAATTCATGTGGTTCCCTACCTGGCAGACTTGCTCACCAGGGCAAGAATGCCAACGCAATCCCTTAAAGATGGTGATCAAATCCCTGCAGGAACACAGTTGGGTAGTCAACATGGACAAGAGTTTGCTACTCCTGTCACAAGGCATAAAACATCTGGGATCAGACATAAACATGGCCAAAGGAGCAGTAAAACCTTTCCAGAAGAGAATATACAACATGAAAGAGCAGTAAAACAGCTCTGGGGGCAATCAAGTGCCTCCAGAGCACAAGTGTCTCAAGGACTTGGTTCAATGGCATCCAGTATAGATCTACTACCATGGGCAAGGTAGCACATGAGACCTCTCCAGATGCTCGCTATCAAAGCAGGCCCAATGACACAGGATGATCTAAATGACAAAATAAACCTAACAAACAAAGTCTCCTACTCTTAGGTGGTGGGAAAAGCCAAACAATTTGCAAACAGGGATGCCTATAGTAATCCACTACCACTGTATAATAGACATGGACACAAGCCTCCTAGGGTGAGGTGTAACTCTCCAACACTGAACAGTGCAAGTGAGATGGTCAAAACCAGAAGCAAAGCTCCCAATAAACATTATGGAAATGACGGCAGTCTACAATGCACAGTTCACATTCCAAAAATTACTTCAAAGGCTCATCAGTGCTAATAAGTTCAGGCAACAGAGCAACAGTGGCATACATCATCAAGCACGGGGACACTAGGAGCCTACAACTTCTTTGGAAAGACAGTAGAGTCATGTCAAGGGCCATGAACAGTCTTCAACACATTGCAGCCATAGACTTAGCCAGGAAACTGAACACTACAGCAGACTGTCTCAGCAGGCAGCAGATACAACTGGGCAAATGGAGACTACACTTAGAGGTATTCCAAAGTATTCAGCGATGCTGGGGCCCACTTACAAGTACCTAATAGCAACCAGACAAAATACACAACTACTAACTTATTTTTTGATATTGAGGAACAGCCAAGCAGCAGGAGTGAATGCACTATCACAACAATGGATGACAGAATTCACATACATATCCCACTTGGTACTTCTGATAACACATGTACTGAACAATATCCGGTTACTCTGCATAAAAATCATAATGATCACACCACATTGAGTTCAAGAGACCCTGGTTCGCAACAATAATAGCAATGGCACTGGACTCATGGAGACTCCCCTACAGATAAGACCTACTAACACAGGGTCTAATATACCATCCAAATCCGAGCAAACTCCGACTTTTAGCTTGGCTGTTAAAAGAGAGAGCCTGCTAAAGAAAGGCTATCATGAAACAATCAATGAAACAATGCTGCAATCCAAAAGATCTTCCACTACTTCCACCTGTGGCAGACAGTGGCGAAGTGTCAGTACATGGTGCGAGTCAACCAGCATAAATGCCAAGGAAGTAGACATCCCACAGATTCTTCTGTATCAACAAGATTAGACAAAGGTTTGCCACCATCTTCCCTAAGAGTCCAACTCTCCACCATAGGAGCAGCTGTGGGCAGAGTTGGCAATGTCCTAACAGGCACCCACTCAGATGTGCTAAGGTTCCTCAAGGCAACTACAAACTTAAAGCCCAGAGATAGAAACTTGGTGGTTTCATGGGACTTATCATTGGTACTGGACACACTAAAAGGGCCACAGTTCAAACCGATTCATGAGGTAGACTTGTATTGGGCAACTTTGAAGATTTTCTTCTTGGTCACAATATGCTCCTATCACAGGATTGGAAAATTAGGTGCTCTTTCATGTATGGAACCATTCACACATGTTCATGAAAATGGGGCCACACTAAGAACGGTGCCAGCATTCATCCCCAAAGTAGACTCTCAGTTCCATGCAAGTCATGCACTGATACTACCCTCCTTTTCTGACAAGCAAGTTAAGGATGGTGAACTCTTAGCCACTTTAGATGTGAAGAGGCCCCTACATACATACTTACTAAGAACAGAGCCTTTCCACAAAATGGACAGATTGTTCATAATCACTTAGGATCACAAGAAAGGAAAGGCAGCATTCAAGAACACTATTGCATCATGGATCAAGAGGACAGTCGAGGAAGCCTATAGCGCCTCCACATAAACCCAAAACCCACTCCACCAGAACAGTAGAAAGCATCTTGGGCAGAATGGAACTAAGCATCAGCAGCAGAAATCTGTGCAGCGACGACCTGGTTGTCGTTTCACACATTCACTAAACACAACAGGTTGGACACTTGTGGCCCAGGTGGTATTTCATTCGCCAGAAGGGAGCTGGAAGCGGACACAATGATATCACCATAATGGTCATTCTCCCCCACCCAGTGATGAGATACTGCTTATTAGTTAACCCTAAGGTAAGGACTTAGTGCCATGGATATACTCAAAACATAATGATAATTTGCTTACCTGGTAAAGGTGATCATGTAAGAATATATCCATGACATTCTTATGCCCACTTCTAGTAGATTGACCCATTAACTCAGAAAAAGAACTTGAACTGTCAGAGTCATATTTTGTCTTTGATATAGTTGTATAAGCATTCTACCGACAATTTGATGTAATTATGGTCACCAAACAATACTTAAAGCTTATTATGAAATGTTAATGGTCTATGGTCTCGGTTTATTTCCATTACATAGAAACATAAAAAAAAGACAGAGTTTGACAGCCGATAAAGACTGCTAGGCCCATCCAGTCTGCCCATTTTCCCTACTTGCTGACCTTACTTGGTCACTGGCTTTAGCCTCTCCTTCCTACCTCTAGAGTTCCCTTGTGCCTTTCCCATGCATTTTTGAATCCCCCTACTGTTGTTCTCTCCCACCACCTCCTGGGGTAGGCCGTTCCATGCATCCACCACCCTCTCTATGAAGAAGAACTTCCTCACATTCCCTCTTATCCTGCCCCCTCCAATCTCATATCATGCCACCTCATTCTTGTACATCTCCTAAACTGGAAGATGTCTCCCACTTGCACCTTGTTAATGCCCTTTAAGGTACTGGAAGGTTTCAATCATATCCCTCTGTTCTCGCCTCCCCTCCAGAGTTTATATATTGGGGTCTTTTAATCTCTCCTCATATGCCTTCTGTTGCAAGCCCTGCACCATCTTAGTTTCCCTTCTCTGAATCACCTCTACCCTGTCTATGTCATTCCATTGATGCGGCCTCCAGAACTAGGCACAGTATACCAGATGAGGTCTCACCAGTGTTCTGTACAGTGGCATCACTACCTCCCTTCTTCTGCTAGTGATACCCCTTCCTATGCACCCTAGCTTACCACTGGCCCTCCCCACTGCCTTCATACACTGCTGGCTACCTTTAGTTCCTGTGAGATGATTATTCCCAAATCTCTTTCTTCCCTTGTGTCTGTCAGTAACTCCCCCCATCCTGTAACTCTCCTCAGGGTTTTTGTGCCCCAGGTGCATGATTTTACACTTCTTCACATTGAATCTTAGTTGCCATACCTTGGACCATTTTTTTCAGCTTCCCCAAGTCCCTCCTCAATTTCTCCACCCCTTCTGGAGTGTCTACGCTATTGCAGATCTTGGTGTCATCTGCAAATAGGTAAACCTTCCCTTCTAGTCCTTCAGCAATGTCACTAATGAAGACATTAAAAAGGACTGGCCCCAGGGCAGATCCCTGAGGTACCTCACTGGCCACTCCCAGTGGTATTAATGGTACAGCTGGGGAAAAGTCAAACTGGTTTGGGCAGGGAGGGTAAGGGCTAGTTAAGGCAATTGAAATTTGATTCTCCAATCTCATGTGCATCTAGCAGCCTATCAGGTGGACATAATAACCCTAAGGTAAGGGCACAGTGCCATGGATATACTCTTACATGAACACCTTTACAAGGTGAGTAAACTACAATTATCCTTCTCTGTATCCCCTCCACTCTTAGAACATCACACTTATTTTGCCATGACCAAATTGACACACTACTCAATGTGTAGCCTCACCAAGGCTCTATACATGGGGAAAATCTCCTCCCCTATCCTTGCTGGTGATGTTCTTCATAATGGATGATATTATTTTATTTCATTTAGAGATAGCTTTATCACACTGTCCAGAGTTTTTGAAGTTATTTGTCACTTTTACGCCGAGGTCCCATACACTAATTGCTTCCAATAGTTTAACTCCTCCCATGTTGTATTTAAAGGCTCTATTATTTTTTCCAAAATGCATAACCAAACATTTTCTTTGATCAAACCTCATCTTATTTTTTAAACCCAAGGGCAGGATTTTCAAATGTACTAGATCACCACAAGCTCTGGTGTGCCAACGATTAGGGCGCATGGGGCTTGCGGTGATCTAATGGGATTTTTTTTTAATTCAAAAAGCTTTATTGATTTTCAACTACAGCCACAAGGTGGCCCATTTTATACACATAATAACATACAACAAACTTAACACATACAAAATCAAACAAATAAACACCCACCCACCCACTCCACTCCTTTCCATGGTATCAGTATAGTATATTGAAGATAGTGTGCCAATCAAGATAGGGTGCAAGCAGTTATATAGTGTAAAGGGTCTGTAATTTACCCCAAATCTTTTCAAATCTTGGCAAATGGTTATGGACACTAGCAATAGTTTTTTCAACTGAGAGGTTGGAGAAGAACTCCTGTAGCCATTCCAAGCATATGATGGCCTCCATGTCAAGCCAGTGTTGAAACACCAATTTCTTGACCGACATTGCTATCAGAGCCAGGTGAAATTTCCACTCTATAGCAGATACTTGGGAGTAATCCCCAATTAGACAAACCTCAGGTGTAAAGTGTTCGGATATCCCTAGCAAAGGATCAGCCTTTTGTTGAATGAGGGACCAAAGTGGGGCTACTTTGGGGCATTCCCAAAATGTATATGGTATAGGGAGCCTTCATCCTGCATGCAATGTCTGCAGGTCAAAGAAATGGTTCCCTCATTTTAACTAGCCATATTGGAGTGAAGTACATATTATTGATGATCTGAAACTGCATAAGTCTCAACCTATCTTGAGATACAAATTTATGGGTGTCCTTCCAAATCTTGGACCAGTTGAGGATGTGATGTGCAAATTGGGCTTTCCAATAGACAGAAGCCCCATCTAACTGAGGGTATGCCCTTTCAAGAAGTTTCACATATATATCTGAAACTGCATGAGATGCAATTGCTGCTAAACTAAGTGACTGCAGAAACTGTCCCTCCTCCATTGGCTCCTGTATTAGTTGTGAATTTTCCAACATATGTCTAAGCTGAAATACCTTAAACCTTGAGTAGATACCCAGTCTGAAGTGTTTGACTATGTCTCCTGTGGAAAGTAACTGCCCATTATGTAGAATATCTGATACCATAGCTTCTGCTGCATGAGAGAGCCAGGAGGGCCTAATGTGCTTGCCCCCAATTCTGAAATTGGGATTACCTACTATAGATTGATTGGGGTTCTGAGTATGCCTATAGGACAAGAAGGTGCATAGCTGTGAGTGGGCTTTTACTGAGGACGCTATTGGTATTTTACACAGATCCTACGGTAGTAGTTTAAAGGTAGTGTGCAGGAGAGCTCTGGGAGATAGGCCATGAACCTCCATCAGGACCTTTTCAATAGTGAGCTACAGGGGCTTATATAGTGCTGTTTCCCTAGCTCTCTCCCCCACCAGCCATCTCAGATATTTTGCAGAGTGATTTGCCCAGTAATATATTTTAAAGTATTGGAGCTGCAGACCACCCCGAATTTTAGGAACTACCAATTTATGATAGGCCCTGCAAGCTGGTTTACCCCACCAGATGATGTTAGATATGAGGGAATGCAATCTGGAAAACCAAGTATGTGAGAGCCATAAATTCAACATATTAAGAGGATAGAAGAGGCGAGGCAAAATGTTAATTTTAATCAAACTTATCCTACCCCAGAGGGACATCAGCATTACCCTCCATCTATCTAAATCCTGTTTTATAACCTGGAGGAGGGCATCCAGATTACATTCCTCTGAAGATCCAGCATCCCTGGTCAGGAATATGCCTAGATATTTTAATTTCTTTGCTTCCCATTTTAGGCCCAAATCATCTATATCTTGTTTATGGGTAACTGAGTTAAGAGGGAAAACTATAGATTTCTCCAAATTTAATTTATAGTTTGAAAACTGCCCAAATTCTGTTATCAAAGCCAAGGCTTTTACAAGAGACGTCCTAGGACTAGAGAGGTGTAGGAGTATGTCGTCTGCATAGGCCGACAACTTAAACTCCTGTGTCCCTAATATAATTCCTGTATCTCTGGATCCATCTTAATTTGAACCAGCAGAGGTTCTAAATATAAATTAATTAGTAGAGGGTATAGGGGACATCCCTGCCTGGTACCAGAGAAATGGGGAAAGGAGGGGGGAAAGAACTCTGTTACAATATATCCGAGTATTGAGATTGGAGTAGAGCGCTTTAACCCATTGCACAAAAAGGGGAGGGAACACATGCTATGTAAAATCCTAAATAAGAAGCGCCAGTCCACTCTATCAAATGCTTTCTCTGCATCCAAAGACACCAACACCGCAGGGGATGTAGTGTCCCCGGATGCAGAGAAAATGTGATCCAACTTCCTTAGGTGGTCTGACGAAGATCTACTGGCCATAAATCCCACCTGTTTGGCAGAGATCAGAGAAGGTATGACCTGGCTCACTCTGTTAGCAATGAGTTTTGCCAGTATTTTAATATCATAGTTTAAAAGCGAAATTGGCCTGTAGTACGATACTTGCATGGGGTCCCTACTCTCCTTGTGCAAGACGACAATTAAAGCTTCGAACAGGCAAGGGTCATGACAGTCTCCGCTCAAGATAGAGTTAAACAGTTACTGCAGCCATGGGACCAGCTCCTCTACTAGCTCTTTGTAAAAGTTTGGAGAGAAGCCATCTGGCCCATGGGCTTTGTCCAGAGGTAGGGCATGTATCGCAAGCCTTATCTCCTCCATTGTGAAAGGGGAGGTCAGTAGGCTTTGTTTGGGGAGGAGGGTGGGTAGAGGTAGGTTTACTAAATAGGCATCTATTTGTTCTTCTGAGGGGGATTCTGGCCTCATGCTATAGAGGTGCCTGTAGAATCCCTCAAATTCTGCTACGATATCCCTCGGACCTGTCAAAAGAGACCCATCCCTAGTGGATTGGATCACGTTGATAAGTCTAGATGTTTCCTGTTGCTTGACACATAGGGCCAGGAGTTTCCCGGCCTTCTCACCTTGGTCCACATAGACTGCCTTGGTTTTAAGAATCACAAATTCTGCTTTCTCCCCAATCAAATCATTGTATTTTGCCCACAACTTGACGAGTTCTTGGCGACATGCCTGCGAGGAGGAAGGTGAGATATTTTTCTCCCTATACCTGATTCGGTCTAGTAGTTCTGTGAGTTGCTTTTCTTGTTTTTGCTTCCTTGTAGAAGCAATCTATATGAGCTCACCCCTCAAGAAACATTTTAAAGCACACCACTCAGAACTTACATGCCCTGTGGAGCCCTGGTTGTCCCTAGTTAAATGCACAATGCATTGTTTTAATTTGTCTATTACCCATTTTTCTTTTAGCAACTGGTTATTTAGCTTCCAGATCATGTCTTTCTGCTAAGTAAGCAATAAAGACAGTGAACATTGCACAAGAGAGTGATCCAAAATAACTTCCAGACATATTTGACAATCCATGATACCAGGCAAAAGCTGCTTGCTCAGCAGGAAATAGTCAATGTGGGAGGACGCCCCATGGACTAGGGATCTGAAAGTGCATTCCTTAAGATCAGGGTGTAGCACCCTCTACGGGTCACAAAGACCAAGTTTATCCACTAGGTCTCTGTTGGCCCTCTGAGCTGGGGACAGGCCTTTCCACCCTTTACCAGTCCTGTCTATATCCTGCTAAAAAGGGAGGTTCCAATCCCCTCCTGGTAGGATTGGAACAGAAAGGAAAGGCATCAAAACATTAGCCAGCTCCATAAAGAAAGAAGGTGTGTCACCATTGGGCCCATATATAGATCCCAGGAGTATGCCAGTTCTCTCTATTGTACCAGTTACCAAGACATAGCGGCCTAGTGGGTCTCTAATACACTGGGCACTTTTAAAGCCGAGGGATTTTGCAATCAGAATGGCAACCCCCTACTTTGTGTGCTATTGCCTGCCGCATAAACTTGACCTACATAAAGCCTTCTAAACAAGTTTGCCTCAGACTCAAGCAGATATGTCTCCTGCAGGAAGGAGATTTGTCCCTTGGCCAATTGTAAATGTTTCAGTACCTTATAGCTCTTGTTTTTGTTAAGTGCACTCTTAATATTCCACAACATCATATTAAAGAAATTAACCATCTGACATCACACTAGCTGTTACTATTAAGCTTAAATACCCAGGTGAAACAAACTGGTATCCCACTGATACCATGGAACCCACCCTTCTCCTTCCCCAATACAACCCCCATAACAAACTACAACAAGATATCAGCCCATCCCCCCATCCCGCTACATCCTGTAATATTATAAAGTAATGTGCCCTTGTATAAAAACGACCACACCGAACCACCCACAGTTGACCAAAAAGCATTAAAGGTCATGGTTGAATGGATATTGGTAAGGCCCCTCTCCTTAATTCTGTGCATGATGCTGCCAGAAAAGGCAGGTAAAGCCCTCACCCCTCCCAACTTGAAACCTAAAAACCTCTAATAAACATTAATCTATAATCTACCAGAATGCTCCAAAACCTACTATTATTATTAATAATTACAACCCCCTATAATGAACAAAACTTGCATCATTTCTTTTCTTTATAATCACAATACATGTCTGGTATGATGCCCCATATCAGTTCCAACAATGACCCCCCCCCCACCACCAAGTGCAGCCTTTCCCTAAATGACCTTGTCAGTACTAATCCTCGATCTGGAGCTTGCATACAAAATGAAATATTGATTAGTAGCCTAAACCATACAGCTGCTCTTTATGTATCAGTTAATGCACTGATTGAGTTCAAAACACTGGAAGAATCGGCAGTGCTCTTGCTATAATTAGAGCCTTGCAGAACTGAACAAAATCATGCTGTGATCAATATAGTGGCTAACTCATCACTACTGAGAGATTCATGATGCCGCATGTGTTCGTGTAGCCAGGTGGTAAACACAGTTCTCCAACAGTCAACATGATCACAGCTGATTATCGTGGGGCAGGCAAAGCCATATCTCAGTAGCTGCATGCATGCTGGTTCCGCGTCCCACCACCGTGTTGTATCAGGAGAGGTAAGCTAGGCCTCAGGAGACCAGACCAGCTGTAGGCGCATTTAATTTGTCAGCTATCGGAAGGTTATTATCTGGTAGGGAAATTACCGCTGGTCAAGTGGGAGTAATTCTGAAGTTAACAAGCCGTGGGAGCTGCCAATCGTCCAGGGTCTTGTCAGGCTGAATCCTATCAGCCCTTAGTAAGCCAACACTGCAACTGAGCAACAGCAATAGCCAGTATAAGAACATTTTAGCTTGTTCCCAATAGGAACAGTTCACTTTTTAAATAGATCAGGGAGAAGGCGCTGAAGCTCATCCGTTGCCTGTTTGTTGGTGTCGAAAGACTGCCATTTATCTTGTACCCTTACTTGAAACTGGATGGGATAAAGCATTCGAAAATGAATACCGGCCGGGATCAGGTGAGTCACTGTTGGATGAAAGAATCCTTTGTTTTTGTCTGACTGATGCCGGTAAGTCCTGGGAAAATACGAATTTTATGATCCTCCCACATTACAACTTGGATATCTCGAAGTTTGACTAGAATAAGTTGTTTGCCCAAAAATTTTAAAAGCCTAAAGATGAGTTGTCTGGGAGGTGATCCTGGGGCCTCTACAATCACACAGCCACAGTTCTTCAAACCTGGCACAGGGTATGGCAGGGCATGTCATTGGGGGAATATGGCCCTCTGTGGCTGCCTTGGCCCGGGATTCAGCAAACCATCTAAATAAGCTGGATCCTTTCTTGTGACACTGGACAAGATGGGGCCTCATATACCTTCATCAAACTCCTAGGTGAGAAAAGGTTACTCCCATACCAGGCCCTGATTGATGAATTTGATCCCCCCAAAAAAGACCATTTTCACTATTTGCAGATTAAAGCTATATTGCCAAGCAAAAACCTCAACATAGGCAACTATAAGACCCACCACAGCAGTTATTTCCATTGATTCAACACCATCAGCATGGCGGGGTAGGGGCACACTTAGTGGGCTGGCTTTATGATATAACAAGGGACCAATCCAGGGATTCTGTATTGATGATCTTACATAAACAGAGCAAAGATTTACAAGTAGAATGCAACAAAAAATTATGCCTCAAATATGACTTGCCCACATATAAGATAACCATGGCTCCTTAAAGAGCAGCTGATGCCTTTGGGAACACTTTGAGAAACATAATAGTTGGACACAATTCAGCTTGTATGTCATATGTCTTTGATATATTTCTCCTCTCAATTATTTATTACTGATGAAATTCCAACAAAAACAGGATCTTTATCCCTCAGAGTTCATCTGCCTTTGCAGCTTACTCGCTACTTGAAACCATAATACTCTCTTGTGACATCACAGTCTGGTGCCATGGGTATAACTGTGATGTCACAAGTAGAGTATTATGACATCAGGTTGTGAAGAAGCAATAGGAGCTGATAAACCCTCAGTTAAAAACTTTCATGTTTTCATGCATATGACCCCAGTAATGAATAATGAGAATAAGAAATACAGAGCTAATGAGAAATATAAGCTGCTCTGTGACCAACTATTATGTCTTCCAAAGTTCTTTTCAAGGCATCAGTGGCTCTTCAAAGGAATGTGTGTGGAAATATAGAATGCATTATTTTAGAACCCCAGCTGAGCTATACAGCAAAATTATCTAGGGGGAATGGGCAGCTTGCTGCTGGTGAGACTGCAAGGCATTTTGGGTGGACAACATCCACATTTTTTGATGCTGCCTAGCCTTGGCATCATATACTGGAAAGAAATACAACAAACTCTGTGAAACATGTTTAATAGTTTGGGCTCCATCATCCCTATGTTGGTGCTGATGTCCATAGTCTCCTCCACCTTAACGGTATAAGGAAGACAGTTAAAACCATTGCTTTTTTACTATCCAGAACAAAAAAGTTGTTATAAAACCCTGGCTTCCAGCCAAATTGCCAACCCTCCCCCAGTGGGTAGCATTAATTGACTCTATCTATAAATTAGAATTGGAAATGTACTACTATATGAATCACTTGCCATTCTCTGCAGAAATCTGGAGGAAATGGACACTTTATAAACTTGACATAGTCAATAGGTTTGTACCAGAAACTGAATATATACAGCAAAATTCATTTGTATTAGATTTTTATATATTATTTTTATTTGGCTTGTTCGTACATCAGCTGTTTGCAGCTACAACCTGGGAAGCTGATCACTGTGTTCGTTTTATACTGCTAGTCAGTCTGATGAAAGGAAATACAGACTTGCCATGTACAGCAGCGGTGGTAGAGCTCATTCTAGTATCTGTACAATAAGCTGCTTAAGACCTACCTGGTACCAATGTGCACTGATGAACCAAATGTTTACCTTTACTCTGTACTTTTTCACAGCTGTCTCCTACTTTGTGTACTGAAAAAGTTTCTCAGTAAACATTTTTATTATAAAAAAATAAAATTATTCAAAGTGCTTATGGATAAGTGAAATTCAATAAGGACCATACAATTGTAGACCATTACAAATTCAAAGTTAACCACTTCCAAAAGAAGAATGGAAAGCTTATATAATGAAATGGGAGAAATTATAAATACATAGAATTTAAAAAATGGGTTATGGGGAATCCGTACTCAGAACATGAACCTTACTGAAATAAAAGCCTTACCCCTGACCTATCACTAGATGAATACTTTCTAGACCAACCTGAACTCCAAAAGACACATTTTATAACTTTTAGCACCCTCCTGTACCCTGCCATCTTTCCACAATACTGGGACATAGAGGAAACTATGAGCCATCTTGATGACGTCCATGCCTCACCACCTGATGAGAGCATGAATGTATGTACACAGACTACAGCCTAATTGGTCTCACTATGTGCACCCATATCACAATTTTAGCTCATGAACATCTTCCGGTATAACAGGCACCACTCCTCGTCCACACCCAGTACCATTGTTCTGTACTGGTGGACTGAAATTGTTTGTTTGTTTGAATTTTGTTGACCCGGTAAGCCCACTGGGCCTAGAGGTCCCTTTTTCAGGGGCAACCGGGGGGAGGGGGGGGATACAGTTGGTAAGCAATTGAAATTGAACCAGATTAAGCTGTTGCTGGTATTTTAATGAATGAGGGAAATTTGGCCAGGACACTGGGGAAATTCCTCTACTCGTTGTGGGGTGGCGCTGCTGCTCTATGGGTGTTGGAGAAGCTCAGTGTGTTTGGAGACATGGAGGAGGATGGAGTTGTGCTGCAAGCACTGGGTGCTGGAGTCGCCGAAAACGCAGCCTCTCTCCCAACTGAATTGGTAATGGATACCGCAACTCGAGAGCAGATTACTGTTTGGGAGCCGGACAATAGATTGTCTTTGCAAGAAAAAAAAGAAATTCTACAAACGGAGCTTAGGTCAGTGGAAATCCTCATAGCTACTGAATCTCTGGGTCATGATGAATAAGGCAAAAGGAAGCGAATACAAGATACTCCATCATGCCAGTCTGTCTCACCTAATGCGAAGGTTTTCACTTTGGATTCCTCATCACAGGTTGTGCAATCTGAGAGGGTGCGAGAGGCAGAGGCGGGGATGTAGTCCGCGTCCCAGATCGCACGCAGTGGTCACCAGAAACCGCACTTGAAAGTGTGGGTTGGATACGGGCCCCAACGGGTGAATGGCTTGCTGATTCAAGGTTGATTTACACCAGGAAGACAACGGAGAGTCTGCCGGAAGCAGGCCTGTCTCAATCGGTCCAGGTTTAGCCCATAACATATTTCAGGATCCTGTGCAAGTTTTAATTTCTGTCCCTATGGATATACGAGAAGTGTCTCAGGAACTGATACCAGATGGAGTTTCAGGTAAGGTGAATTTTTCACCTTTAGACTCACAGAATGAACAGACTGACATTCGGTCGGGGGTTTTGGACAAAGGGCAGGAGGATGAAGCTCCAGAATACAGGGAGATTTCTCCTCAGGTTTCCCCTTCCGGACCTAAGCAACCAATTTTTAGGCCTATAAGGAAGCAAATTGACTTGGCAAAACACAGACATGCTGTACACTTAAGATATTTGACTGGTATCCAGGAACCCCCTGATAGACAATATGTGGGGCAGGTTCTCATTAAGCAATCCTTGGGGTTTACCCCCACAGACATTTATGCATTTATACATATTTTGGGGGAGTTTACTTTTGATATCAGTTTTCAAACTGCAGAACTATTAGAATGGTTTTGGACAAAGTATGCTGTATTAAAAACTAACCCCTTATGGACCCTCTTTCAGGTCACTCCTCTTTCCAAACAAGCATTTCGGTTAATAGCTATTCTTTTCCGAAGTGAAGGAGTGAACATTGTTGATGTGATATTTTGGTTGGAACAGCAGTGTGAAGTCCTAGGAAACCCGGATCCCATTCTAGATAATGAAGGTTTCTGGAATGAGGGTTGGAGGGTAAAACTTAAGCTTTTTGAAGATGGTATGGACTTTAAACATCTACCAAATTGTCTCTTCATTGGCAGAGACAAAGGTTTTATTTTTTTATCCAGGACAGCTGCGTAGATGTTATAGATGTGGGTCTGCCAGACATATTAGTACATCTTGTATGGTTCTTCTGTGCTCCTATTGTGGAGAACCAGGTCATTCAGGTTTTCATTACGAGACTACTCCTAAATGTTCTTTGTGTCAGGACACAGGACATGTATTTACTGATTGTCCAAAGGCTTCCCATAATATGGATGAAGCTGACTTCGAGATACAGGACCAGTATTTGTCTAAAGTGGCTAGAAAAGTGAACCCCAGATCAGAGTCCTGGGTCCCTCCAGTACCACACCCCAGAAATTCTTTTATGGGCCTTACTTATGCTGAGGCAGCAAGACAGGGGCCTTTATCTACTTCGGATCGAATAGTGGTAGCAAACCCAAAACAGATAGCCCCAGTGGAAATAATGATAGAAAAACCAGTTAATGATGCTTCTCTTGCTCCTCAAGATATGTCTGAGGTCTCTACCTCCATGCCTCCCCCATCAGTCCCTCCCAAAGACTTCCAATCTGTCACTTTGAAAGGGAGTAAGTCTGTGCTGCCAGTCTCAATGAAAGTCCCAGATGGTATATCTCTCTCCAGTTCTTTTGATGTATTACAGATGGAGGAAGAAGGGGACTCAGATGCTGTTTCTGGCACATCCTCACAGAAAGATGCCATGTCAGATCTAGAGACTCCTTTGGAACCTGTCGTAAAGGTTAAAAAGAAACTATTGGGTACTAGGGTGGGCATAAGGAAAAGTATTAGGGAAAAGACGATGAATTATCAGTCTGGTTTCTTCAGTTAGACGGTATAATTTGTGTTTTGCTAGCCTCAATGTAAATAGTATTAATACTGAATGTAAACGTTTAGCTATTTTTTCACTATTTTCCAATTATGCAGCTGATATAGTTTTTTTTCAAGATACCAGGTTGTATGATGTAAAGGATTTTGACACCACCTCAGCAGCATGGGTATGGGGCCCCTGTTTTTGGTCGGGTGGGATCTTTGTTGTGAGGTGGGTATTTGTTTTTCTATTTCAGACTTTAGTGTAGTACATTTTGTAGATATTTTTCCAGGAAGGGCAATGTTGTTGGATATTCAGGTACGGGGAGTAGATTTTCGGCTAATTAATGTTTATGCACCACAGGGTAAAACTGCATGGATTGACTTGTTAAAGTTGATTAGACCATATTTATTTACTAGTAAAAATACTGTATAGTGTTGGGTGGAGATTTTAATATTAGTAGGTTCTCCTCTGATAAAACAGGCAAGACACAGAAAGTATTTTGCGATATAGGATTTTTAAATGATTTATTACACGAAACTGGGCTCCGAGATGTTTTTAGTAAGGAGCAGCAGAATAATTCTAAGACTTTTTTCAAGGTAAGAAAGCTACAAGGATCGATTACTTTTTTATTACCCCAACTTTGCTGTATAAGCATCAGAAAGTGCATATTGTGGTTACTTCAGATCATGGGTTATTGACAATGACTATCTCTAGTTTCCAAGAGACTACTAAAGGTCCGGGCTACTGGAGAATGAATCTTTCCTTACTTGATAGTCCAGAGATTATGGATGGGTTTATTTCCCTACTGGAAGCTAGACAATCAGTCTTTTTTTATATGATTCTCTTGTTTCTTGGTGGGAGAACAGTAAACAGTATTTGTGGGAGTATTTCCAAAAAATGGGGAAATTAATGGGGACACATCGAAAGGATAAGTATTTGGTTTTACGAGAACACCTTAGTCAGTTGCAATCTTTACAGTTACAAGGGGATATATGTTACTTAGAGCAAATAGCGATTGTTAAGGCGGAATTGGTACAGCTTCAATATGATAGAATGAAATCCTTAGAGAGGGAACAATGGTTTGGTACACAAGGGAAGCAAGCTTTTACTAACCTTTTTGATAGCTGTAAAGCTAGGAGAAATCAGAAGGAGATTAAACATATTAAAACAAAGAATGGGACTATATTACTTACTAATATTGAAATTTTGCAAGAAATAAATGGGTTTATTTCTTGTTTGTTCAAAGAGGACACAGCTGTACAAGACTCTCTTTTGGATGATTGGTTGCAAGAAATAAGTCTCCCACAGGTCCCAGAGCATTACTTCCTTTCCTTATTGACTCCCATTTCAAGTTTGGAGATTACAAATACAATTACTGCTCTCCCCTTAGGGAAGGCACCAGGCAAAGACGGCTTACCCAGTGAAATTTATTCTTATGTGAATCGCTATTTAGGAAAGGAATTAATACATATGTACAGTATAATGCTTGTCTAAATGATAACCGTATTCCAGATGCTACGAATATAGGTTTATTAATATTATTTAAGAGTGGTGAGAAGGAGTTATTGAGGAATTGGAGGCCTATTTCCTTGTTGAATACAGACTTTAAAATTCTCACCAAAATACTGGGTGCTGACTGAGTTTAGTTCTATAAGATATTGTTTCACCAACACAATATTGTTCAGTACCAGGTAGACACATTACGGATGGTTTGATTTTCTTGAGAGAAATAATGGAAAAAGGAAGATCACAGGAAATTATGGGTTCTTTGGTTAGTTTAGATCAGGCAAAGGCATTTAATAGAGTAGCGCACAGTTATGTATGAAAATATCTTCTGAAATTTAATTTCCCATGGCCTTTCATTGATTGGATTCGTATGTGCTGTACCAATGCTTCCACAATACCATATATGAATGGGTGGTTGGGTTCTATTTGTGCTATAAAGAGCGGGGTTAGCCAGGGCTGTCCTCTGAGCCCTATGTTATACATTTTGACTTTGGAACCTTTATTACATAAAGTGATGTTAGATATATCGATTCAAGGGGTAACAGTGTCAAGTGATGATAAAGAGATTAAATATATTGTATATGCTGATGATTTATGTTTTACCTTGGCAGATTTTCTGTCTGGTGGAGTGTTGGGAACCTTCCTGCATAACTTCACCCGGGAAACAGGTTTCAGAATAAATTTCGACAAAAGTAAGTGTATTCCAATAGGGTCAGTTTCTACGTAGCATCAGGAAATGCTTGGTATACCTATTACTTTTTCCCACTGTAAAATTTTAGGGGTCTATCTTGGTCAGGACGATATGGGCTTTCTGAATGGGGATAGTCTATTGGCAGAAGCTCCAATGAAAGTGACATATTGGAATAGATGGTTTCTTTTAAGAAAAAAGAGGGTATATATGTTAAAAACTTTTTTATTGAGTATGTTTTTACATCTCAGTGTGGTATATATGTTACCTAAACAGTTGGAAACTAAGGTGCATAGTGTTTTTTTTCAAGGTATTTGAGGCAGTCACCTTAATCCTCTCAAGAGAGGGGTTTTGTATTTATCCATTATAAGTGAAGGCCTGGGGATGATTAACCCGGTATTGTTTTTTTTTAGTATATTTTTTCAGACAAATATTTCTCCCCTTTTACAAAAGAGGGAAAAGCTTTGGGCCCCTTGGGTTTTGGATGCAGTAGAACCTTGGTTGGAGTCTTGGGAACTTCACAAGGGAATGGATAGGCAGAAATCTATTTTAGGCTTACCAGCACATTTTAAAAACTGTTTTAGTAAAATAAAATTGTGGGGTTTAACCAAATGTGAAGGGAGTTCATTATCAAGGAAAGAACAGTATAATTATTTAGTTCAAAAATTGTGTTGGGACACTCCACATTTTGGATCCCGCCCTGATCTGGAGTTTAAACAAATTGCACAAATGCTGATGAACCCCCGTATACCAGTTTTTATGTGGGATGCTTTGTGGCTTTGCACTCATGGTAAACTAAATGTCAAAAATAATTTGAAATATAAAAGATTGACAGAGAAGTTTTGCCCAAGACAGGACTGGTGTAGCCAACAGTTGGAAACAATGAACCATTTGTATTTGACTGTTCTTTCATAAAGCAATTTTGGGGTGAAGTTGCTAGGTATTGGGTTGGCTCTCCCTTTACTGAACTAAATTCAAATATCCTGTTTTTAGGAATTCTACCTTCAGGTTGGAAGAAATATAGTTCCGGGACAATATCTTTCATTCTTATATTTATTAAGTACCACATTTGGCAGATTCGCTGTCAGTGGTCATTGAGACAAAAATATGTGACTCTGGAACAATTATTTTGGATCACACATAAGAGTTTGGTAGGGTTTAAACTGCAAGAATTGTTTAAGGTCCCACCTTAGAGGTATAAACTATGGTGGACCAATATTGATTGGTTGGATACAGGTTAGGATTTTTATTTCCCATTTGTCAGTAACAATTATTTTCTGTCTTGAAATTATGTTTATATTGTCATGTATTAATAAGCAGGATGTTAATTTTTATTAGAGTCTGTCTTTCTACATTTTTGACTTAAGAGGTTTTAAGATGACATATCGCTCAGTAGATATTTTCTTTCATAGTCTGATATACTTCCCTGCTCTTTTAGTAGGGATGGGAAAAGGGTTCAGTGTCAACAAGGATTAATGTTTATGTATGCCCCAATTTTGATTTACAGTCATGTTTTCTTTTTTGTTTGTATATTTTGATTTCAAAAAAGGCTGTAATGATTTGTTGAGTTTTCTTTTATTCTTTTCCAAATACTGTACGACATAATTCTGTCAGTTTCTGTTCTTTTATAATTTGAATGAAAATTCCCCTACTTTTAGTGGGTATGGGATGGAGTTTATATACCATTATGGATTATTTATGTTTGACGTTTCTGTATGTTGTTATACTTATTTTTTGTTTTGATTTTTATTATTATGATTTGTATGTAGTAATACATTTTTGTATGTTGTATTTCAAGTATTGAATAAAAAATTCCCCTTCTCTTCTGTTGGGGAACCTTTGGCCTTGGCTATGGCCACTTGGAGTGATCCTCCAGATGGAATGAACACTACAGAGGTAGGACAGCAGGCCTCCTCTTCTATCCTCAACTTGCCAGAGGCTGAAAGTGGTATTATGGATGTGACCGAAATATAGGGAGAAGTGAGTGATTTTTTGTCTCTACTGAGGATTTAATGATTATTGGGACAGAAACGGGAATTGGATCCGATTCTACAGATCTCATTTTAATGAAGGAAAATTTGAATTACACAGAAGATGGCCATCTGCAGTCATTGCGTGATCCAAAACCTCCAGAACAAGTAGCTCATGCTGTTATTTCTAAACCGGCAATGCAAGTTTTGAATCTAACTGTCAAAAGCTCTACTAACGCTTTCACTAGAAAGGGCCTGTCGGGGCTGGGTGAGTCACATATTGAAAATGTTAAATTGTTCACTGCTCTTTCATCTATTCACTTGCAGGCTGGCATTTCAAACACTGACGGAAGTGTGTGCTGACAGCCTTTGCCTTGAAAGCAACCACTGTGTGTACGGATTCCCAGGCAGGCAGTTCAAACACCACTGATGGTGTGTGCCGAAAGCCCATTGCTATGGACCCGCTTTCTCCCTCTTTGGAATTCAAGACCAAGTCTGAGGTAGTGGTCGGCCTCCCACGGACATTGGGTGATTTGCAGCCTGTTATTCAAACATCAGGGCTTTCGCATATGATGTGAGAATCTGGATTTGTTCTTAAGTATCCAGTTAGCCTTTCTACAGTTGAGCACACTATTCCAGCAGAAGCAGGAGTTGTCTATCAAACTAATTCAGCTTTGCAGACTGGGGCAAATGGCCTTTTCTTTTTCATCTAAGCCTGAGCTTGATGCCGGCTTAAGACAACCCCAAACTGACATTTCATTGAAAGGGGAAAACAATGGACATGATCTAGATCGTAACAAACATAAACAGACTACTGTTACTGAAAAATTGCCTATTATGACTGTGGTTCATTATCTACTGCCGATTACCTCTGATAACACTTGGTCCCCCCAGACATCCTTAAAAAATGCAGGGTGGCTACAAACCTAGAAGGGGGACTAGCTGCCAGATCCAGCTTGGGACCCTAACCTAAACTTTTCCAGTCATCTCCTGAGTGGAAACCACACACTCATGAACCTGTAAAATCAGATATTTTAGGACCTCAGCCCTTAGAGAGCTCTATAAATTTGGACACATCAAAATATGACCTCTCCAAACCCTCTTTGGGCCTTGTTAATCTGAACCCATCAAAAGGTCAAAAAGTTTTGACATTGCCTGACCAAGCCGCTGTTGATGATGTCCCTATAAAAGAACTAGAGCCAGACACACCTGATGTTTCACCAGTCCAAAAACCTCTCCTTTCAGAATTCTTCTCCAAGATAAAAAAAAAAGAAGCTGCCCCTCAGCAGAATGCAGTCTGCATATGTTATAAGGGTGGTTTGGAAGAAAGGCCTGACAGATCCTTTGTAGGACGAAAATTGTTAAAGGACTCTTTGCATTTCTCCCCTAGAGAAGTATATGCTTTCATTAATATCTCTGGGGAAGATAATTATGATATAAGCTTTCAGATGGCATATGCACTTGAATTATTTTGGGAATGCTATTCGCAGGTCAGTTTTCTCCCATATGGGATCCCTTTTTGGTGATACCTCTTACTAAACTTCTTATTAAATATGTCACAATAATGTTTCACAATGAGGGGGTCCATGTGGATGACATTACATATTGGTTATCCCAAAAGTGTGATATACTGAGTGATCCCGAAGCAATTTTAGATACAAAATTGTTTTGGACTGAGGGATGGAAGTACAAAGTTAAACTTCGACTCTCTGATTCTGGAATGGAACATATACCACATTTTTTTACGTTAGGTAGGGATAGAGGTGTGTGTTTTTATGCAGGACAGCCAAGGGCATGTTACAAGTGTGGCTCTAGGACACACTTATCAAGTACTTATGACCAGGCCCATTGTGATAATTGTGGGGAGTTGGAGAGTTGGGGCATATAGCCACGTAGTGTGCTAACCATACCAAGTGCGATCTCTTTGAAAAGTATGGCCATGTATGTCAGTCCTGAGCTTTTAATACAACAAGCACAGGACTCTGCCTCTGTTCCCAAAGATTCTGATTTAACTCCTTCTTCAGACCCCCTCCTACCTTCCACTATAGTGGTTTCTTCTCTCAATCCTTCCTCCTGTAAGGTAGAGGAACCTGACATCATAGTGATTGCTGATGACCCCCCCATCTGTAATTCCTAGCCAAGAAACCTCAAGTGGTAAAGTATTGTCCTGCAATCCTCTGTTGGATCCTGTATGTTACACACAGCACAGCACTACAGATAAGAACCCTTCTAGCCCTGGCATGATGCAGCCACTGTTTAGAAGATGTTCCTTGAGGAATATTAAGCAGAAGCCTCTATCTTCATCTCTCAGTCCTCCAACATTTGAATCTGATAACACTTCACTGTCCTTCTTTCTTTGCTCCCTAATGTACCCAGAAAAGGTTATATGCCCCTTCTTAACTGAGTTGGCTACCTTTTCCTCTGTTTGGGGCTTTGCTATACTGACTGCCTTCCCCTCTTCCTTCTGCTTTAACTGGTATAGTTCTCTGTCTTGCTCCTTCTGTGTTTCCTTATACTTTCAGTATATTAGGGAGTGAAGAAAGACCAAAGGAGGGATACTGAGGCTTAATAAAGGGGAGGGAATGTTGGCAGAGCATGACAGTGAAAAAGCAGGGATACTGAATGAATATTTCTGCTCAGTATTCACAAAGGAAGAGGAGGGGGAGGTACCTAAACCAAACAAGAGAAACACTTTGAAGATGGGGGTTGATACCAGTCCATTTACAGAAGAAAGGGTTCTGAAAGAACTAATAAAATTGAAGGTGGACAAAGCAATGGGGCCTGATGGGATTCACCCAAGAATTCTAAAAGAACTAAGGGTAGAACTAGTGACACCACTGACTACTCTCTTTAACAAATCATGGGAGGATGGGGTGGTACCTGAGGACTGGAGGAGGGTGGACATAATTCCTCTTCACAAAAGTGGGAGCAGGACAGAGGCAGGAAACTACAGACCAGTTAGTTTGACCTCAGTGGTAGGGAAAATGATGGAATCACTTCTGAAGAAAAGAATTGCTGAGTGTCTAGAGGCCAGTGGGGCACAGGACCCAAGGCAGCATGGATTCACGATGGGAGGTCATGTAAGACAAATCTAATAGATTTCTTTGACTGGGTGACCATAGTAGTAGACCAGGGAGGGGCTGTGGACATGGCCTACCTAGATTTTAGCAAGGCATTTGATACATTCCCACACAAAAGATTAATACACAAGTTAGCCAGCCTTGGAGTGGGTCCCAAGGTGGTAGCCTGGATAAAAAAATTGGCTAGACAACAGGACACAAAGGGTAGTATTAAACGGAGTTCACAGTGTAGAAAGGAGAGTTACTAGTGGGGTACCGAAGGGTTCAGTACTGGGACCGGTCCTTTTTAATGTCTTTATAAGTGACATTGTAGAGGAACTGGAAGGAAAAATATGTCTCTTTGCAGAGGACACAAAGATCTGCAACAGGATTGATACACAAGATGGAGTGGAAAGGATGAGAAGGGACTTGACAAGGTTGGAGGAATGGTCAAATGTATGACAGCTCAGATTCAATGCAAAGAAGTGCAAGGTAATGCACCTGGGAAACAAAAACCCAGGGGAAGAGTACACAATGGGGGGTGAGATACTGACAACAGTAAAAATGGAAAGGGACCTGGGGGTAATTATATCAGATGACCTAAAGGTGGGCAAGCAATGTGAGAAGGCAGTAAGGAAGGCTGGGGGGATACTGGGATGCATAGTAAGAGGCAGCAATAGTAGAAAACAGGAAGTTGTTATTCCTATGTACAGACAGTTGGTGAGACCCCATCTGGAGTACTGTGTGCAGTTCTGGAGACCCCATCTCCACAAAGACATAGACAGAGTGGAGGCTGCCCAGAGGAGGGCAACCAAAATGGTGCAGGGTCTGCACCAGAAGACATACAAAGCAAGACTAAAGGAGCTTAATATGTATACCCTTGAGGAAAGAAAGAGAGAGAGAGAGAGGACATGATAGAAACTTTCAAGTACCTCAAGGGAATCAACAAAGTCCAAGAGGGTAGCATCTTTCAGAAAAAGAGATGTGCAAGAACAAGGGGACACAATTTGAAGATAGAGGGGTACGGCTCAGAATTAATGTGAGGCAGTATTTTTTCATGGAGAGGGTTGTGGATGCATGGAACAGCCTCCCTGAGGAGGTTATGGAGTCAAGAACAGTTGGGGAATTCAAGAATGCATGGGACAGACATAAGGCAGTCCTAGTGGGGGGTAGGAAGAAGTAATCTGTTGGTTAACTAGGATCTGCAGCTTTTCTGTTAGGTAGGAAAATCGGCAGACTTGGTGGGCCAAGCCGTCCTTATCTGCCATCAAATTCTATGTTTCTATGTTCCAGAATGATGTCTTTTTCTCCCTAACCCCACCACATCTTTTGAGAACCATAGTATTTTTTTCCTTTGTTTAGTTTTGTTTATTTGCTTCACACAAAGGCTTGTTGCCTTTGTGATGGCAGTTTTGATTTTTTCCCATTGTCCCTCCACTCCTTCTTCTTGCTTATTTGCTAGTGCTTTTCTGAGGTACTCTCGCATTTTGCCAAAGTCAACCCTCCTAACGTCCAGTACCCTCGCTTTTGTATGGCTTGACTCTACGGCTGTGTTTATCATGAACCACACTGTTTGGTGGTCACTTGTTCCCAGATTGCTACCCACTTCTAAATCTGAGATCCTCTCTCCATCCCTGTTTGAGAGTACCAGGTCTAAGATTGCTTCCTCTAGAGTGGGTTCCAACACTAACTGTCTGAGGCATGCCCCTTGCAGGGCATTGAGAATGACCCTGCTCTTGGATGTGGCTGCAGCAAAGGTGCTCCAGTTAACATCTGACATATTCAGACCCCCCATCAACAATATCTCCCCTTTTTCTGCCATTCTAAGGATGCCTTCTATCATTTCCTTCCCCTGAGATGGGGGTCTGTATATAACCCCTGTGCGGATTGTGGTGCCATATCCTGTCTCCAGGGTGACCCAGAGTGCCTCCTCTCCTCTCCTCTCTGTTTACCCTTTAGTTCCATTGCTTTGAACCCTTCCCTTAAGTAGAGAGCTACTCCTCCTCCTCTTTTACCCTCCCTGTCCTTTCTGTAGATTGTGTACCCTGGTATGTTGACATCCCAGTCATGGTTCTCTGTGTACCATGTTTCTGTGACTGCCACGATATTGAGGAATCCCTCTTCCATCAAGGCCACTAGTTCAGGGAGCTTGTTAACCAGACTATGGGTACTAGTACTCATCACCCTCCATTTTTTGGTGGCCTTAGCCCTTTTAGCCCCATCTCTGTCCATACTGCCTTTGCCTTCTTCTCCATTTACCCCTGTCCTGCTCCCTATTGACTTCTCTACCTTGATGTTTACCTCACTAACTATCCTGTTTTGGTGGGGGGCTGGAGTTTCCCTGCTCCTTTTCAGTGCCTCCCCCCCTTGGCTAGTTTAAATGCTTGCCAATTAATTATTTAAACCTATCATCTAGGATCCTGGTTCCCCTCCAGGACATATACAGACCGTTGCACCAGTATAGGCCTATATCCCTCCAGGTGAATTCCCAGTCCCCAATGAAGCCAAAACCCAGAGCTCCATGCCAGTTTTTAAACCATTCATTGAATCTTAAGGTGCAGAGTACCCTAGCCTCACCCATGCCATAGACAGGCAGCAACTCTGAGAAGGTTACTGTGCATGCTACTTGTATAAGGCTCCTTCCCAACTCCACAAACTCCTCCTGCACTGCTCTGATTCCATTCTCAGCCAGGTCATTTTTCCCTAGGTGGACAATGACATCTAGCTCCCTCTCCCATGCTGCTGCTCCCACAATCCTGAGGATTCACTTCATGTCCCTCCCAGCCATGGTGCCAGGCAGGCACATTACCTCCCTCTCCATTTACCTCCCCAAGTTCTACCCTCCTAATGATTGAGTCCCCCCCAGGAGTTGTTTCCTTCCCCTGTGGGGTCCCATGCCACTCTATGGTGGGTCTCCTTTGTAGAGGTTCCCAGCATCCTCCTTGGTCTCCACTGTGGGTGCCTCCATAGAGGAACCATGCTCCATCAGAATGGCATATGAATTGTGGACAGGTACAACTGGAGGGATGCACCTCTGTTCCACCACCCTCACCCTCCCTGAACCCACTGTGGTCCAACCATTCCTCTTTCTTGGCAACCTATGAAGCAGCGGTGATGGCCCTGGTGGTCCCTGGGTGGGGGAGGAAGTTTCCCGGATCCTCGCCAGGTCGGCCTGGAGATGGGGAACCTTTTCCCTCAGACCAGAGAGGTGCCTGCAAATATGGCAGCATCACAGCCTCAAGAACTTCTCCCAGAAGACTGCCACCCCACAGCCTGTGCATTGCACCACTCCCCATGTATTGCTTCCTTCTTATTTATTTATTTTTTTGTTTGTGTGTGCGAGTGTGTGCATGCGTTTAACCCCTACACAACATGCTGGGCTGTTAAGGATATGACAGATGTATGTCCTTTGCCCTTTTGGGGAAGTAATGTCAGAACCCCTGGTATAAAGGATATGATGCCCTCGGGTGGTGGGGTCAGGTGGGTGGGACCAAGCCCATGCCCTCCAGAAACAATCAGCTACAGCTCTGACCCACCACCCTAGTGAGCACTTTCCTTCCTTTCAACAAGAGAGCCTGCACAACAATTTAACAGAAAATATACCCTGCAAAAAAACAATTTTAGCTGCTGTTCTCTTGGTTTCACTTTCTTCTCTTCTGTCTTCCTAGCTTGCTGTCTCTGTCAGAATTTAAAGGCTTTGTGGGTAGGCAAGTCTGGGAAGTCCTGTTTTCAACTGCTGTTCTCTTGGTTTCACTTTCTTGTCTCCTGTCATGAGGCTAAACTGCTCGTCGACCATGATAAGCCATCTCTGTTAGGAAGTCTGCTTGTCACAATGGTAAATGGTTTGCGCACTATCGGTACAACTGCTTCTGGATGCCGTTTTGGAAAACTGAGAAATTATGTCTATGATTTGCTATAGTAACGAGGCCAGTCTCCAAAGTTATTGGGTGGCATAAGCAGAAATGAAGCTCAGTACTAGATGTATATCCTTCCCTTGTGGCACTTCTCTCAGCCTCTTGTTACAATTTATCCTGATATAGTGTATATGCTGTGTATAGTGTATTCTTGTCTATGTAATGTCTTCATATTTTTTACATGCTGTGTTTTAGTAAGTTGCTTGTTTTGTATGTATATTCATATGCATGCAGCATAAATAACTGAATCTGTATTCAACCTTTTTTTGATATCTAAGCCTACCTTGCCCTATATTCCATGTCATTGTGTCTAGTTCTCTGGTTATGTATCCACCTGTTGACTGTATCTCTGTGATGTATTACTGTGACTGTATGCAGGACCACCTTGGAAATGAATATATCTCAATGGTGTTTTATCTGGCTAAATAAAGAATTGATTGATTGATTGATACTGGTACAGCACAGGAAGAGCACCTCTGAACAATGACCTGCACCAAGAATTCTCACAGACACCTCACTGCCACCAACAGACAACACTACAAACTTCAGTCAAAGGCCCATTATTCTATTCAGCTGTTCATTCACAGAACCCATCAACTTTGTTAACAATAAAAAAATATATTTTTATATTTTCTACCCTGTCAAATAAGAGCATGTCAATGTTTCCAGCATTCTTACTGTTTCTCCACCTCCACCCATGCTGTGGGACTATTTTCCACTGAGTAGGAATAGTTAATGAAATAAATAATTGCTTATCTGAATAAAAAAAAAATTGTGTTTTTTTCAAGTAGCTTACTGTGTTCTTACATTTTCTAAGTGCAATAAGACACTCCATCAGAAAATTAGCCAGACCATAGTCTGAAGACCTAGGGCATAATTTGGATTTTAACTGTAATTGTAAAAATTGTTTAGCTGTGCTGGTGTGTCAGTGTCCATGGACTGAGGATTGAGCCATACGGCCCAATTTTGGTGACAGAGACTGCTGTTTTGGTGCTGTGATCTGCCTGTCTCTGGCAGATTTCCACCTGCTAGCTGCCTTCCTGTGTGGGACTTGGCTCCAATAAGGAGCTTGAACTTGGCTGGGAGTATGGTAATACACCAAGTGCTTTTTGAAACAGCACTCATGAGCTGATTTGATTATCAGCTGTCCCAGTGTGTCAGTGTCCATGGGCTAAGGATCTAGCCATTCAGGTCAATTGTGGTGACAAAGACTGCTGTTTTGGTGCTGTGATCTGCCTGTCTCTGGCAGATTTCCACCTGCTAGCTGCCTTCCTGTGTGGGACTTGGCTCTATTCAGGAGCTTGAACTTGGCTGGGGGCATAGTCTCATGTATGCTTAAGACAGTGATTCCTTAGTGGTCCTCCACTGCCGTCTGATCACTTAAGGGCAGTAGCATAAGGGTAAGATGGAGTCTGCTTGAAGTCAGCCTTGAGGAAGCTGTTGGGCCAGCCACGCTGCCCCCAAGTGTTCAGTAGATAATTTCCTTTTGTAACTGACTATACCTGCTGTACTGTAAGAGCTACTCTGTTCATTTAAGAATTGCCTTTCAGTACTGTGTTGGTGGTTCATGTGGTCTATGCTTTTATATTATCGCCTATGTTGAAATTGCTTGTCTGCTGTTTGCTTTTAGACATAACTAGTAATTGCAACTAAGTTCTAATTTATTGTGCAATTTAGTCTTATCTTATAATTAGTACCAATTGTCTGCTTTATTTGCTAGATAGCTATAGCTTATTATAGTATCAGAGTCTTTATTTCAGCTAATTTACTCATAGCTTACAATAGTAATTAGTTCTTATAGCTGTGTTAGTTGGTATAGCTAGATATAGTGCCTTCCTTTAAATTTAATTGTTAGCTAGTTCTAGCTTGTATTAGTATAGTACCAAAAGTTATTATTGCTAGTTGGTCATAGCTTGCATTTGTGCCTATTTTTAATTTTGCTCTTGTTAGTTATAGCTTGAAATAGTACCTACGTTTTTAATTTATCTAATTAGACCCTTCCTGAGTGCTCTATTATTAAGCAATATACCACAACAGGGTGTGGGTGATGCTAGGATTTACCCATGCCTGGTGTGTTGTTTGGTCATGAGGCCACAGGCCGAGTGAGCAAAATACACCAAGTGTGGGTAAATCCTAGTATCATCCACACACTGGAGTGGAATATTGTGATTATACAATGGCCACCTTTACTTTTTGTATTACAAAGTTAAAGAAAAATGCATTTTTTTTTCCAGTTTTTTAATTTTGCTTTTATTTTATTGTTGCACCTGGAAAAATAATTCCTTGTTGTCAAGTAGAATGTATAGCCCCCCCCCCCATTCCACATCTGACATAGATAGGGAAAACTGAGATGGCAGACCTCCCTTACACACAGACAGGCATTCCTGTTTGTCTGCATCTGCTCGGTACAATTTTTTTTTCCAACATAAACATAGCAAGTGACAGCATCTGGGGCTGCCTGATGAGCAGTGTGCAGCAATGGACAATTTATTTATTTAGTTTTTGTTGACCGGGTAAGTGCACTAGACAAATCCTGCCTATTTTCAGGCACTACCTGGGGGAGGGGGACAACGACTGAGCAGCAGTGTCTGTGTAGCTGGACTATCAGCTGAGTTTTTTTTTAATTAGGTTTGTTATTGGGGTTAGGGCACAACATACATATATAGTGGAACCAAGGAGCTAAAGCACTCTAACAGAGGCTGAAAGGAGTCATTGTAATGGGACACAGTAGATTGCCAGGGATGGTGGAGGGTGGCCAGTGTTACAGGAAGAACCAAATGAACAGGTGGAGCTGCATCATTGAATACATAATGGATGCCTGCCAAAAAGAGAAACAGAAAAAAACAGAACTGCAGGGCACAAAAACTCAGAGGTTTCAAGTTTTTGAATTCAGCAAAAAAAAAAAAAATCACAAACAAACCAGTATCCAGTGTGAAAAATCAGGCATGAATTCATGGTACTAACCCCAGCGCTTCGAGTCTATGAAGTTCTTGGGTTAGTGCTTTGGATCTGTGCCTGACTTTTCACAATGGATAGTGGTTTGTTTGTTTACTGAATTCAAAAACTTGAAACCTCTGAGTTTTTTTGCCCTGCAGAGTGTTGCCAGTTCTGGGTTTTCTGGTATTACAGAAGCAGGCAGCCAAGGATAGCATGTGGAGCGTGGGATGGAGTGGCATAAAAGCTGTGGTCTGAGTTTGGTCTGCTTGCGGTTTGGGGGTACTGTACACGGTTCCCTGGCAGGTGCTGAACATTTATTTTAAAAAAGAAATGCAATGTTTGTGGTATTATTAGTTGGCTTGCGGCTTATGTGGTCGGGTAGTATTACTGTGCATCAGTAGCCCATTTTGAAATTCTCGCTTTTGCATCAGGGCTCAGTGGTGGTTTAGCAAGCCAGTTTTGAGGTTCTGATGGTCGGAGTGATCTGAGTGAGAGTTACCGATGCTGTTGACTGGTGGCTGTCACCTTTTTCCATGGGGTAATGCTAGGATTTACAATGACTAGAAGGTGCCAGCCAGTCAACCAGAATACTTTATTTTTGAAGCCATTGTATAATTTATATTTTTCTATTGTTCTTTAATGTTTTGTTTTCTGTCTCTCTTTTTACTTTTACCTTTTTGGGTGATCTTTTTTTTTTGCACTTTTTTCTCTGCTATGCTGTTAACTTTTGTGGTGTTGCTCATCGTCTTCTCTTCCTTTATCTCTTTCCTACAATCTACTGGTTTCTCCTCCTTTCCCTTTTTTAGCTGTCCCCCCCCTCATCCCCTACTCTCCCCTCTTCCTCTCTTCCTATGCTCCTCCATTTCCCTTGGCATCCCTGGAGTCAATTTCTTCCTGCTCCTTGGCTACACCTTGAATCTCTCTGTCACTTTTTAACTCTTCTCTCCTCTGTTCTCTCTCCTCAACTTCCCTCCTGCCCCCCTCCTCCAAGCATCATCCTGGTTATTTAAAGCTCTTTGTCACTTTGTTATTACTGCTAGCAGGTGACATTGAAGTTAACACTGGCACCATCACTACTTCATCCTTACAGCTCTCCAACGGTTTGAAAGCTGCCCATTTAAACGTCTGTAGCCTTCTCCCAAAAATTGACCACCTACAGCATATCATGCTTAACATACGGCGGGATGTACTAGTTATATCTGAATCCTGGCTCTTCTCTAAGGTACAGAATTCTACTGTAACTATACCTTGCTACACTATAGCCAGGCAAGATCACACAAAGAGGTGCAGTGGTGTTGCAGTTTACAGTTCCACTAAAATCCAGTTAGTGACTGCTCTTGCTATTCCTTCCTCTGCTGCCTATGAGCTGCTGCTCCTTAAACTCTCTTTTCCTTTTCTGTCCCTGTCTTTATTGCTGGGGTTTACTGTTGCCCGGTATCCTGTTAAGATAGCACAGAGTTAATAGTATAAAACCATGCGGTGAAAACAGCATCTCTGAAAACAGTGACAGAGAAAGTATAGCGTGTACATAACAAAACTATCCCTGTGGCTATTTTCACCTTTGAGATGTCTGCTTGCCAGCATCCTGTTACATAGATACATAGACAGTGTCGGCAGATAAGGGCCTATGGCCCACCCAGTCTGCCCATTTGAGCTTGTAAGTTCAGTTTATGTTTTCCTAGAAGTCTGTTGCCCCTTACCCCTGACCTCCAGAATTCCTTTATGTCTATCCCATGCATTCTTAAATCCCGTGATTGTTTCAGCCCCCACCACTTCCTCTGGCAGGGTGTTCCACTTGTCCACCACCCGTTCTGTGAAGAAATTCTTCCTCACGTTTCCTCTGAATCGTCCTCCCTCCAACTTCATCCCATGCCCTCTAGTCCTGGAACATCTTTTCGCTTAAAAATAGTGTATTCCTGCACCCTGTTCCTCCCTGTGAGATACTTGTATGTCTCTATCATATCCCTCTCCCTCCTCTCCTCCAGGGAGTACATGTTCAGTTCCTTCAACCTGTCTTCATAGGACTTGTGATGCAATCCATGCACCATCTTTGTTGCCCTCCTCTGAACCTTCTCTACCCTGTCTATGTCCTTACGTAGGTATGGTCTCCAGAACTGTACACTGTACTCCAGGTGGGACCTCACTAGTGTCTTGTATAGCAGAATTATGACCTCCCTTTTCCTGCTGGTGATGACCCTGCCTATACATCCCAACATCCCAGCATCCTATTTGCTTTACCTGCTGCCTTGTCACACTGTTGCTATGGCTCAGTGGATAGAGTAACAGGATATGGATGGCAGTGGTATCTATGGCCGTCCTGGGTTTGGGTCTCACCTCACTGCATTTCTTTTCTGTTTTTTGTTCCTCACTTGCCGTGTGGCCGCCACCTCTTTGCCTTCCCTCCTACACGTACTGTACTAAATCCTTCCTTTCCCAAGCTGTTCCGCCCCTCCAACTTATCCCGTGTCCTCCTTCTCACCCCTACCCAAGTAGCATCTGCTGCCAAGTTTCTCCAGTGACTATATTCATAGCTGTGTGCTTTGCTTTTTGTCCAGGCCTTAGTTTTGGGCTGAGACGCTGTTAAGTGCTTTAATTTTTCTGTGCTTGGCACTGGCTTTACTTTATTTTATTTTTGCATTCAGTTGCCTTCTGATTCCACCCATCTGTCTCAGAGATGGACGCATTTCTATTTTGCTACTGCTAATGCAGGCCATCTGTTTTGAGCCCTGCTTTCCCTGAGGTCAGTTATCTGAAAGTGCACAGTGCAACTGTGTGATATCATGAACTTACTGGGTCATTTTCTGGTCGTCCCGAGGATTGCTCTGGAGAAAGATTTTCTGGAGTTGCCTGGATGCTCTGGGGTCCTGTGTTGGGCTGTTTTCTTCTCCCTGGCAGTATTTGGTTCCAGAGGAAGGTGGTCGGCTTGCCTGGGATGGGCATCTGTTTTTTGTCATTTGCGGACTGTCCGGGAATTTGTGGAACTGTGCTGGGCAAGACTCGTAATGCAGCAGGAAGAAGTGCTCTTTCTACACTCCTTGTAGGTAGGGGGGCTGTTCATAAGCTCACTGGAGGGTGAGGTTTCTGTCCACCCTGGGGGGCTTGCAGTATTGGAGCAGTCACTAGGCCACTCTGAACCTGGGACCCTGACCCTGGGGAGTGGAGGATTTGGGCAACTCCAAGCTGGTGCTGGTTTTGGGGGTCCTTTTCAGCTTTGGCTGTTATTCTCCTGTAAGGATATGGAACATTTTCCTGGACTCTATGACTCCATGGGATTTTTTGCAAATCACATGACTGTGATTCTTCTATCGAAGAAGAAACTTGCTGGGCTGTGAGAGGAAACTGGTGTGTGGTCTGAACATTTTGGGGAGGGTTTGAACCATAGCTGGGTTGCTCTGGGGACTGGTTAGAATTCATTGTATCTGTCGCTTGGATTGTGTGGCATCTTTGTTCGAATATTGAATCCCATGTGATCACCTGGGCTGAGGAAAGCTAAGTACTTTAGTGACTTAAGGGCTTCAATATCAGGTGTCTCTCTGGTGAGGTCATGAGAGGGCCTCTGATTTGCATGTTTCACCTTACTTTTATGTACTGTTGTGAGAGAACAGTACTTGGATTTTGACTTTAGTGGTGGTGGTGGGGGTGAGAGACCCATCCCTATATATTTCGATAAACCTGTATTCATACTGATTTACTTGCTGTTATTTATTTGTTCTGTGTGGTTCATAGCTCTGTGCTTGTGCTATGTATAGTAAAGCTGAATGATGTACAGTAGGTTATGCTTGGATACATAGGCCAGACCAGTACATAGGACAATGCCTGCAAGTATATGAGTTATATGAAATGATGAAATGAAGTGGCAGTGAAGGTTCAAGAGAAAAAGAAAGCATTCAGGAAGTACAAGGAATCACAGAAGGAACAGGACAGAGAACTGTATCAGTTAAAGCAAAAGGAAGCTGGAAAGGCAGTCAGAACAGCAAAGGCCCAAACCGAGGAAAAGATAGCCAACTCAGTTAAGAAGGGGGATAAAACCTTTATAGGTACATCAGGAGCAAAGGAAGACCAAGGAGGGATAGTGAGGCTTAATAAAGGGAGGAGGGTGGGCAGAGGGTGACTGTGAAAGGCAGAGATACTAAACAAATATTTTGCTCAGTATTTACAAAGGAGGAGGGGGAGGTACCTAAAACAAACAGTAGAAACACTCTGGATACAGAAGTTGATACCAGCCCATTTACAGAAGAAAGAGTTCTGAAATAGCTCTTAAAACTGAAGGTGGACAAAGCAATGGGGCCTGATGGGATTCATCCCAGAATTCTAAAAGAACTAAGGATAGAACTAGTGACACCACTGACTACCCTCTTTAACAAATCATGGGAGGATGGGGTGGTACCTGAGGACTGGAGGAGGGCAGATGTGATTCCCCTTCACAAAGTGGGAGCAAGGCAGAAGCAGGAAACTACAGACCTGTTAGTTTAACCTCAGTGGTAGGGAAATGATGGAATCACTTCTGAAGGAAAGAATTGTTGCGTATCTAGAGGCCAGAGGGGTACAGGACCCAAGGCAGCATGGATTCACAGCAGGAAGGTCATGCCAGACAAATCTGATAGATTTCTTTGATTGGGTGACCAAAGTAGTAGATCAGGGAGGGGCTGTGGACATGGCCTACCTAGACTTTAGCAAGGCATTTGACACAGTCCCACACAAAAGATTAATATACAAGTTAGCCAGCCTGGGAGTGGGTCCCAAGATGACAGCCTGGGTAAAGAACTGGCTGGAGAATAGGACACAGAGAGTAATAGTAAATGGAGTCCACTCTGAAAAAAGGGGGTTAGCAGGGGACCACAGGGTTCAGTATTAGACGTCCTCTTCAATGTCTTTATGCTTTATTTGCAGAGGGACTGGAAGGAAAAGTATGTCTCTTTGCAGATAACACAAAGATCTGCAACAGAAGTTGATGCACAAAGATTGAGATTGGAAAGGATGAGAAAGGGACTTGGCAAGGTTAGAGGAATGGTCAGATGTATGGCAGCTAGATTCAATGCTAAGAAGTGCAAGGTAATGCACCTGGGAAACAAAAACTCAGGGGAAGAGTACACAATGGGGTGAGATACTAACAACAACAAAAATGGAAAGGGACCTGGGGGTAGTCATATCAGATGACCTAAAGGTGGGCAAGCAATGTGAGAGGGCAGCAAGGAGGGCTGGGGGGATACTGGGATGCATAGGGAGAGGCATCACCAGCAAAAAAAAAGTTATTATCCCTCTGTACAGACAGCTGGTGAGACCACATCTGAGTACTGCGTGCAGTTCTGGAGACCCAATCTCCGCAAAGACATAGACAGGATGGAAGCTGTCCAGAGGAGGGCAACTAAAATGGTGCAGGGTCTGCACCGGAAGACATATGAAGTGAGACTTAAGGAGCTTAATATGTATAGCCTCGAGGAAAGGAGGGAGGGGGGACATGATAGAAACTTTCAAGTACCTCAAGGGAATCAACAAAGTCCAAGAGGGTAGCATCTTTCAAAAAAAGAGGTGTGCAAGAACAAGGGGGCACAATTTGAAGATAGAAGGGGCGCTCAGAGGTAATTTAAGAAGTATTTTTTCACAGAGAGGGTTGTGGATGCATGGAACAGCCTTCCAGAGGAGGTTGTGGAGTCAAAACAGTGGTGGAATTCAAGCATGCATGGGACAGTCATAAGGCAATTCTAGGGGGTGGGGGTAGGAAGAAGTAGGCTGCTGGTTAACTAGGATCTGTAGCTTATCCATCAGGTAGGGAAATGGGCAGACTGGGTGGGCGAAGCGGTCCTTATCTGCCGTCAAATTCTATGTTTCTATGTTTCTATAGGTGCTTAGATACTTCAGCATAGGCATGAGCAAATCAGTGATTGTAGTACATATAAACTGGATTTGTATATGCATAGTGTTTAGGTGCTTGAACTGATGAATAACAACTTGTTAGGACTTGATGTTTTGGCCTTTCTCTGTATCCCACCTTAGGAAGGATGCTTAGTTGAGTAGGATGTGACCCCTCAAAAGAATAATGATTGCAGGTACGATTATCTTCTCAAACTCCAGAGAGTGTGGCCAGTAGCATGTAAGAGAGAAAAAAATCCCTTGGGGGAAACCTCTGAGGACCCATGGCTACTGTACTAGCCTACCCATCCTTCTAGGCATACTAAAGGAGAGTAATCCTAAATGAACAATATATATAATCAGCTAGTCTGAAACCCCAAGAGGAAGATCCGAAGGTCGGGAAAGCAAATGGAATCTAGTAATGATGCTGAATGTCCATCGAGAAGATGGTAGCAGATCCTGAGCAGAGTCCCAGTCCGATGTCAATGTCCAGGGTGAAATATTGATAGAAGGTCATTGTGAATCCAGTTGAATGCAGGCAATCTTGATGTGACAGTCTGAGTTCCAAGATACGAGTTCATGGAGCATATAGGCATGGAAAGCGAGACGAGTAAGCTGGATGCAAGTCATGAGCTGAAGAAAGCAGAGCAAATAAACTTCTGATCCTGAGTGGGCGAAGCAGCAATTGGACAGTAGGCTAGAAAGCCTGGAAAACCTCCAACCTGTCTGATGAAGTAAGTATGGTAAGGAACAGAACCTCCACGTGCCAAGCTAGGTGGGCCGGTCGCATGTGCTATGAGAACTTCCATGCCCTGAACTTGGCGAGGCAGGTGTACAGTAGAAATAGTTGAACCTCCAGGCCCAGATGCTGGGCGAGGCAGGTGTAGAGTAGAAATATTCAAACCTCCAGGCCCTGATGTTGGTGAGGCAGAAATAGAACAGAATAGTCAAACCTCCAGGCCCTAATACAGGGCGAGGCAGGCACAGAGTAGAAATAATTGAACCTAAAGGCACCAATGCTGGGTGAGGCAGGCATTGGTAGAAATAGTCGAACCTTCAGGCCGTGATGCTGGGTGAGCAGGTGTAGAGTAGAAATATGCACACCTCCAGGCCCTGATGCCGGGTGAGGCAGGTGTAGAGTAGAATTAGGTGAACCTTCAGGCCCTGATGCTGGGCGAGGCAGTAATGAGAGTGGAGTCGGATGCATTAGCATCAGGGCACTGGAGTAGGTTAAGTCTGAGGCCTAAGCCATGAGATAAGAATGGCACTATGGGATAAAGCTTAGCTGAGAGTCTTGGCAGGAAACGGGAGTGGTAGGAGATCCAAACGAACTGAAGCGGCATGGCAAGAAGCGTCCAAGGGAATTGATTGTGAATATCTTGGGATGTAGTCCAGATGTAAGTCCACAGTGGAACGAAGAAGCATATCCTTGATGAGTGGAAGTAAATACGAGCAGGCAAGGTGAGGGCTGCAGAGTCCGGAACTCAAGTAGTGTGACTGAAGGTGAGACATCATTGGGAGCGTGTACAATCTTGAAGTAAAGTCGGAGATGAGTAAGTGATATGGAATGAAGGCTTGTGGTAGACAGGGATCCAATGAAATACCCAAGGAGGAAAACAATCCATCATAAGTAGGCAAGGAAGCAGCAAAAGCAGACCGGGTCCAGGCCAGAGAGATGGAGACATGGCAGGGGTACATGGACAAGGCAGACAAATGAATGAATGTCCAGATACAGTCCAGATCCTGGTGGCAAACATCAGGGAGACATGACCGAAGCAGATGGTCCACAGGAGGAAATCCAACATGCTGCAAGGATGGAAAGGAAGGATCCAGCTGATCCGGGTTGGAGAAAACTGCAGGAGGGAAAGCTGGCATGGAGCCAAAAGCTGTCAGGCAAAGCCCCCGAGTGGCCAGTGGAAATGACCAGACCCCAAGTAGGCCAGGCGGAAGGGGACAGCGAGGCAAGCTAGACCACTGGAAAGGTCAGATAAGGCGGGAACACCACCACGGAGGGTCGCCTGGTGCAGTAGACATCCCAGAGGCTGAAGCAGAGTGGATGGTAGTGGACAAGCATCAAGAGTGCAGAAGCCAGATGGAGCACTGGAGAGCAGATTGGAATGAGCAGTAAGTGCAGGGACCATGCAAGGTCGAAAGTAGATTGAGTGCAGCAGACATCCCAGGCTGGAGCTAAGAAGATGCAGTAGGTAGGTAATGACAAGTAAGAGAAGCATGGACAGCAGCTATGGGTGAGCTGAAATACATAGATAATCGATGCAGTAACATGACAAGCAATGTGAGAGTTGAGGCCCGTCCGGCCATTGAGTCAAGTACAAGCTGTCCCAGGTAGCAGAGGAAACAAGATGCCAAAATCCACACACTTGTATTAGGAAACTGTGTACAAGCAAATAGAAAGGTTTTCACAGTGTTCTGAGCTTGTAACTCCATGTTTGAGGAGGTGTCTGGGAGATCGAGGGACTGGTCTTGCATTGTCCCTCATAGTGAGTGCCCCAAATGTCCAAGTCCCTCACGTTAGTGATGAAGGTAGAAAGGTATGCCCAGATTCATTCCTGGGGCCTGGATCCTTGTCGGGGAATGCAGGAGAAGAAGTGCAGCTCGACAGGATGCAAAAGGCAATGGTCAGGGGAGAAGAACGGCGGGGTCCATAGCGAGCCCTTAAGAGATAAGAGGAACAGGTTGTGTCTAGAGGCATAGTAGCCGTAAAAATAACCAGGCAAGTTGCAGCTGAACTGCACAGCGGTCGATAGAGGAGAGAAAACAGTCCAAGCAGCAGTCCAGGAAACAAACAAGCTGGTACGACATTGTGATGTCCCCGCTCTGAAACACCGAGGTGCAGGGAGCAGGCAGAGCAGAAGCTGCATGCAGCAAATTGAAATACAAGCGGTCCTGGTGAGAAGGAATGGAAGAGGCAGCGAGGCACTGTGGCATGGCTGGTGGAAGAAGCCCCCCAGAAAGAAACAAATAAGGCACAGAGACAAGGTACAAAAATGAAGGGGAAGGCAATGCATGGGGGGGGTGGAGAGAAGCAAGGCAAGCACAGGAGGCAGACACCCAGGAGGAGGCAAAATGAGCAGGGAAAGAAGGGGTGGGCCAGGAAGAACACCTGACCAGCCGAGCCACTGAGGAGTGAGTGCAACTCGCTAAGCAGAGCAGCAATAGCCTGATCAGTTATGTAGGTTGTGGGGGAGGAGCTGTTCCCCCACAGAACTACAGGCATGTGCCTTACCATTATTTTATTTTATTTGTATTGTAATTGTATTTTGAAAGTGTTGGGGGGAAGGTAGAGAGGTGTTTTTTTATTTATTTTTATTTTTTTCTGTTATTAGTCTGTTTAAGTTATTTGTTAATTTGTTTGCTTGTTTGTCTATTTATTATGTGTTGGTAGAAGTCTCTCCCCATCAGGCGCTACTCTCCTGTTGAGCTCCGTGGCCTCCGCCCCTTTGATTGTCCTCATTTTCCAGCTGAAGTTTAAACTCAATGTAGTGCATTGGGGATTGTTAGGAGAAGGTATAGGGGTGGGGGCTGTGGACCTCTCAGGACAGTGGAGCCAAGCAGCCGGATTGGAGTGGTAGGGACTAGGAGACGCCCTGGGGCAAAATGGGTCCCCGATAGTGGTTCTTCCTGTCTGGTTCCCATACCCAAGGGCTCCTCTTTGTTTGGGCAGATAACTCGGTCAACCTTTGAGTCTCATCCAACCTGGGTGGTGTTATGCAATGCCAGGTCTATTAAAAACAAGATGGCAGTGATTGTCAATCTTGTTGGATCATCAGACCTGGCTTGCATCACCGAGACCTGGCTAGATGAAAATTCTGGCCTAATTTTGGAGTCAGCAATTCTGGCCAGGTTCTTGGTGATACACTGTCCAAGGTTGGATCATAGGGATGGGGGTGTGACCATTGGTTTTAGATCAGAATTGAGCCTTGTGGAGGTGTCAGTTGGGGAGACTCAATCCTTCAAATGTATCACAGGCGCAGGTATGGGGTGCAGGATTCTTCTCACCTACCATCCACCGGGCGGCGAGGAGCAATTCCTGCAGGAAGTCACGGACTTCATCATCGACATGGTGTTGGAGTCCCCAGATGGATGGAGCTGGGGGACTTAAATGCCTGGGTCGATGATGAACTCTCGCAGTTTTGTCAAGACTTCCTCCAGTTGATGAATTCACTGGGCTTCTCACAGGTGATTTCCTCTGCGACCCATAGTCATGGTCATTCCTTGGACCTAGTCTTCCTTCTGGGTATGGAGACCTCTGATCTGGTGGTGGAGCCAGTCAGTTGGTTGGACCATCACACCATAAGGTTCAACTTCCAGGCCTCCCCCCCCCCCGTATAGGCCTACCCCTAAGGAGATGGTCTGGTACCACCCTTTAAGGGATGTATCCCCCGATGGCCTGTTGGTGGTGCTGGACCTATCGGGGCTGCCGAGGAATAGCGGCGACCCAGATGCTCTAGTCTGGAGTTATAATGATGCTGTGACTGGGGCGCTGGATTGTCTCGCTCCTGTTCATGTTCGCCCCATTACTCAGCGCCCTCGGTCCCCTTGGTTTGATGGGACCTTGAGAGAGCTGAGGAAAGCGGGGCGAAGGCTGGAGCGTCGCTGGTGAAAATCTGGCCTGGATGATGACAGACTTAGATTGTTGGCCCATTACAAGGACTATCAATCAGCTATCTCACATAAGAAGGCAGAGTTCCTGTCCAGGGAGATTGCTGTGGCACAAAATCGACCAGTCCAGCTCTTCAGAACTGTTGACAGACTGCGTAATCCAGCCTGTCTGCAGTCTCAGAGAGCATTGTCACAGGAGAAATGTGATGAGTTTGCTTGCTTTTTTGCTGATAAGGTTGCCAACATCAGGTCTGAGATTCATACTTGGTGCTCCAATGGGGCTGACGGTGATCGGTGGGAGGTGGCAGCTCCTCAGTCTGTCTGGTCTGACTTCAGCCGGCCGGCGATCGGGGATGTCGTGAGGATTATCCAATCTCTGTGGTCGACCTGCTGTGGTTTGGACCCAGGCCCAATACGCCTCCTTGTGGGGTGCATTGAGACCATTGGCCCAGTCCTTGCTGAGATAGTCTGATGTTCGTTAGATTCCGGGGTGTTTCCAGACACTCTGAAGGAGGCGGTAGTGATACCACTTCTTAAGAAATCATCTCTTGACCCTGACTGTTTTGCTAACTACAGACCTATCTCTAACCTTCCCTTTGTGGGTATGGTTATTGAGAAGGTGGTCGCGATGCAGTTGGAGGATCACTTGACCATCCACGACATGTATGATCCTCGCCAGTCTGGTTTTTGGAAACGGCACAGTACTGAAATGGCCCTTGTTCGGGTCCTGAATGATCTTCTAGCAGCTAGAGATCAGAGGAGCCATTTCATCTCGGTTCTTCTTGATCTCTCAGTGGCATTTGACACTGTGGACCATGGAGTGTTAGTCGAACGTCTGCAGTCAATCTGCGGACTGTCTGGTACAGTCTTCAGATGGTTCCATTCTTTCCTCACTGGCAGGTTTCAGAGAGTTGACTATGTGGTTTATTCCTCCGACAAGGTCTCCCTGCCATGTGGGGTTCTGCAGGGCTCTGTGCTGTCCCTCATGTTGTTCACAGTGTATATGCTGCCATTGGGAGATATTGTAAGGTGGTATGGGCTGAGTTTTCACTGCTATGCAGATGATACTCTGCTCTACCTGTCCTTTGTGCCCGATCAGAGGGGAGCTATTTCGAGTTTTAACAACTGCCTTTCCGAGACTGATGACTGGATGAGTGCCAGCAGGCTGAGGCTGAATTCAGACAAGACTGAGGTTTTGGAGGTAGACCCGGGCTGTCGGATAGAGGGGCTGTCAGAGGGGCGAGCTTCAGGGCTTTGGCTCGGTGGCTACCAGCTGATGACCTCTGAATGGGTGCGAGATCTGGGTGTGATTCTTGATGATGGACTGATGCTTAAACATCAGGTGTTGTCTATTGTCAAGACTGCCTTTTATCATCTAAGGAATGTAGCCTGTATCAAGCACCTAGTTCCGCCCAATGACCTACCAGCTGGTTCACGCCTTGATTACCGTAATGCTCTTTACCTAGGGCTTCCAGAAGTTGATATCCGTTGCTTGCAGCTGGTGCAGAACGTGGCAGCTAGGCTGTTGACTGGGCTACCTTGTAGCTGTCATGTCATGCCAGTGCTGCACGATCTGCACTGGCTGTCTATTCAGTGGTGGATCACCTTTAAGGTAGGTTTACTGACCTATAAGGCCCTACATGTACAGGGACTGAGTTATCTGCAAGATCTTCTTCATCCTTACTACCCCTCCCGGCCGCTTTGCTCCACTGACGAGGGATTTCTAGAGATTCCCAGGGTTCGTTTAAAGTCATCTTGCAGCCCTGTCCCTGTGGAATTCTCTACCTCATCAGATTCATCAGTGCCTGACGGTGGAGAGTTTTAAATCTGCCTTAAAAACTTATTTATTTACTTTGGCATTTCCTGAGTTTACCTGAGCTGCTGTAGTTTTTTTTTGCATTATATTTTTATTGATTTTTAAGTCATATCACTCACATTACAACATAAAAGAGGAAGGAGTAACATCTGAAATATATACAGTTCGACCCACATGTATTAAACAAATGATAATAATACCCCTCCACACTTGTTACATCAAGGGGGGATGTTTTGTCATTAATAAGCAAAATTTCAATCCACCAGCATATAGCCTAATAGGAAACTTGAAAAGGGCACCTTCCTGTTAGACCTGGCATAAGGTCCAACAGTGCCCATAATTCAATACCAACAAAAAATGTATAAATAACTAGCAGAGCCCTTCCACCCCCCAAATGCAGTATAGCCCCTACACATAATAAAGAAAATTATAAGCATCAGTCCATTCCCCACAAACACAGCTCCCCAGAGAAAGCCCCATGGGAAAATAATACACATAAGAAAGGATCCCCATTATGCAATGCTCATATATGCATTCAGTTTTAATTAGAAAGCAAACATTTAAACAGTTCAGGTATCTAGCCCCAAAGCAAAGAAAAAAGTTGGAGTTCACTTGCCAGTCCAAACAAAAAATGTCCATAATGTCCCCGTAAAGCCATTTCAGTTCAGGAGCAAACCCTGAACCCAAAATCAAGAAGTTCCATGAAACTGAGTTAGCAGGCCTGGAAGGGCTTTTACGCGCTCACCGCCACAAACCCCATAATACAGAAATATTATATAATCCTCAGTCATCCCTCGATGAGGGATCTCCGTCTTCAGCAGACTCCTCCGTGCCCTTTTTCCATCAAATGTAGGATTTTTCCACGTCCTGTGGATTGTTGAACGAATACAACTGTCCCTTCCAGGATAAGCGCAGCCACGCAGGAAAGATCAACTGGTGATCCACATTCAAGAGTCCCAGTTTGCCCTGAACCCCATCAAACGCTTTGTGCCTCTGCCTTGTACTGTATGCCAGGTCTGGATAGATACTTATTTTAACTTGGTCATAACGGAGCGCTCTCCTTCTGCGAACAACCTGCAATACTCTGTCCCAGTCTCTGACACCACGGCAGACTACTAAAATTGCTCTCGGGGTATTAGCATCCGCTGGTGGCCTTCTGGGGTTAATACGATAGGCTTTTTCAAGTGCAAGCGGGGGGTCCTCCTAGTTGGTCCCCAAGATCGTAGGCAGGAATGACTTAATAAATCCCAGGCAATCCTCCCCTTTGATTTTCTCTGGAAGTCCCAGAAGGCGCAGGTTTCTCTCTCTCTCTCTCTCCTGTCTGATTTTCGAGCAGTTCCATCTGCTGGTGCAGCAGCCCATTCTCCCTCAATAGCTGGGCAGTCATGTCACAGGCCTTTAATACAGCCCCTTCGCTCCGCTGCACCTTGTCCTCACAGGCATCCTTTCTAGTTTCCAATGCAGAGACCCGAGGGGTAAGCATGTCAAGTTTTTTATCAATAGCCTGTACAGTTTTGACAAGTTGGTTCAACGTGGCTTGAATTGTAGTCAGCGAGGCCCCCTCCATTGAGGTAGCACCCGAGGGCGCAGCTTCATCAACTCCACTGGGCCCCTCACCATGAGGAGGTTGCGTCCTCTTGGGAGCAAAAAGATTGGCTGCAGCAGCAGCATTTCCTCGATTTTTGCCCATATTCAGGTTCTAACACCCTTTAGGGATCCCTCAGAGTATTTAGAGAGTAAGATCCCCAATAGAATTGCAAGGTTTGGCTTAAATAAAATAAAATCTCACAGAGCTCTGCAGTTTGGCTGTTTCCTGCAAGCCTCTCAGCAGCGCCCACCGTAGTTGATTTTAATACGAATTTTGTTGTTAGTGTACTAGTGCTATGGTTTTTCGAATAGTACTATTTTATAAATAAAGTATGATGATGATGATGATGCATCCCCCCTTGGACTTGTTTAAAGTACAGTGGGGGTGTGTGTGTGCAGAAAATTACTTTTTCCTGGAGATATTGTCGGCGTTATTGTGTGTGAGTGTGGGTTTGTGCTGCACTTTTCCATCCATGTGATTATGACAGTGTTCCACTGTTGCCCTGGCATTTCTTCAGCCTTACTTACTGAGTTTCTTTCAAGTATCTGTTCTAACTCTTCCAGAGGTAAGCTTTATGGTCTTGCTGACTTTAATACAAACTGTCTCGCTTTCCCCTAGCACAAATAAAATTGTTCAAAATGTAGTCACTACAATTGACTCAATTGATTTCTGATCCCACTCATCTAAATCTTGAATCTTTAAATCACTCTCTGATAGACTAGGTTCTTTTATCTCATCCACACTGTTGTGGATGCAGGAATGCTTTGTGATGCCCTCAGTGGTCATAATATTGTTTGCTGTGTGTGCAAGATACATTGTTCTAAGGCCCCCCTAAATTTATTCATTTCAAGTCCTTTAGGTCACTGGACTTGTCCTCTCTCCTAGCTGACCTTATGGCTACTGATTGGACTCTGGTCTCAACAGCCAATAACATAAATTCTGCCCTTCAGTACTTTCATTCCAAGTTTATGACTGTATGGGATCATCCTGTTCCCCTGAGAAGAACCAGAGTATGGGGCTCTAATCTTCCTTGGATAACAGGTGAGGAGGTGACTTGCCTCCATTATAGAGACCTTGCCTGGTGTTCATTTAAGATCACTGGCTCCCCAGCTGTTTTGGCAAAGTATCGTCTCCTTCATAACGCCTGCACCAAAGTCATAAGATTTGCTAAGTCTGAAAATTTTGCATCCATGCTCCAGAACATTAATTATCCCTCCAAGTTCTGGATGGTTATCCACTCTCTTTTCTCCCCTTCAGCCCAGTCTCCTTCCCTAGTCTTAAAGTTGGTGACACCCTCATCTCTGACCCTTACTATTGCCTCTTCCTTTAACTCTGACTTTACTACCTGTGCTGTCTCTCTCATCTCTTCCTCCCCCCCACCTGTCTTCCCCCTTTCTGCCTCCTCCCTCATTAAATCTCTTGTTTTCCTTCTCATCTATCACCACCTCTGCTACCCTTTAGTCCTTGTTTGCCCTTAATCCTCACAAAGGTGGCAGCTCTGATGGCCTTGATCCCAAACTTTTTCTCTCAGCCCCTGCTATCACCCTGCCTATTACCCTTCTCCTCAACCTTTCCTTTTCTTCTGCTGCTCTCCCTGATGCCTGGAAAAAATGCTACTGTCATTCATCTCCCTAAAGGTGGTGATCTCTCTTCTCTTGGTAACTTCTGTCCTATCTCTATCCTTCCTGCCCTAGCTAAGTTACAAGAACACTTTGTTCTGTCTCAGCTTTCTTCCTTCCTTGACTCCTCCTCCTTCTTCACCCCCTTTCAGTCTGGTTGTAGGTAATATGACTCCACTTCTACTTCTCTCCTTCAGCTCACTAAATCCATACTTTCAGGTATGGATCAGGGTCTGATCACGTCTGCTATATTTGTAGAGCTTGCTAAAGCTTATGACACAGTGGCACATCCCTCTTCTAGAAAAGCTTAAAGCAGCAGGTCTTTCTGACTCTGCAGTCAGCTGGCTTCATTCTTACCTTGAGAATAGATCTCAAGCTGTCTGGATAGGTAGCTCAATTTCATCTCCACTCCCTATTTGCTCGGGTGTCCCTCAAGGGTTTGTCTTGGGCCCTATTCTCTTTTCCATATTCTTGAATGACCTCCCCTCTGTCTGTTCTTCTGCATTCATTCATATATATGCTGATGATACAGTACTTTTTGCATCTGGCACCTCTTCCTGCGATCTTACCTCACAGTTGCAGATGGATTTTGACAATATTCACTGCTGGTTCCAGTCCAAGCAATTAACCCACAATGCCAAAAAAAAACAAAAACAGTTTCTATGACTTTTCACACGTCAGACTTTCCAGACTCACTCTTCTCCCTGTATTTCACACCCTTGATTTTTTTTCCAATTGTTTAACCAGGTGAGACACACTAAGCTAAAAGCTTGTTTACAGGTGCAACCTGGGAGCACAGGGATTCAAACCCAGGTCTCCAGATTTGCAGTTCAAAGCCTTAAACCACTATGCTATACTGCCTCCCTGATGGTACTATGATTGAGGATGTATCCTCTTTTAAGTACCTTGGAGTCTGGCTTGACTGTAATTTTGATTTCTTGGTTCATATTGATGCCATTCACCAAACGCTTCACCCCAAGCTTGGTGCTCTATATAGGAACAAAGCGAGTATCCTGCTTTCTGTCCACCATGAGACTGTTTTAAAGATTAGTCTCCCTATCTTTGATTATGATGACATAGTCTATAGTGGTGTATCAAAATACTCCCTTGTCAGACTGGATCCCCTCTTTCACGCTTTCTGCTGTTTTGCTTTAGACTGTTCCCCTCGTACCCACCATTGCTCGCTCTATTCTGCTTTTCCTCCCCCCCCCCTTAGTGCCAGGCAATTTTCTCATTGTGCTTCCTTTATTTCTAAATTCTGGTTTGGTTCTCTTCACTTCTACCTTACATCCCTCTTATCCTCTTCCCTGATTTCTGCTACCTTCTCCGAAGTAACACTTCTCATTCCCTCTTTGTTCCTTCTAGAAAAAAAACTACTGCTGATCAATCTGTCTTCTCTTATCAGTTTTATAAACTCTGGTCCTCTCTTCTGTCAATCCATTCCGCTTCTTCTGCTTTCTCCTTAAAGTCTCTGCTTCATTACTTTTTCTCTCCCTCCTGCAACTGTACATGACTCTCTTCCTCTATAATCACATATTGTACTCACCTTCTCCAATAGTTTGCCTTGGTCCATTACACCATTAAGTTGTTCTGTACTTAAAGTGTAGTAACCTCGCCACCAGGTCTCAATTTGTACCTTATGTGCATATCTTTTATACTGTTGATTGTGCTTCTGTTTTATTGTACTGTATATGATTTTCCACATCCCCGTTCCCCCAGAATGCATTTGGAAATGAGCTGTTAGCAGTTAAGTATGTATTTCCTGGTGAAACATTTGGAATACATCAATCAATCAATCAATAACTAAATAATCAAATATTCCTTAACTCAACTGACCATGGAAATGATCCACCCTAAAGAGCATGTATCAATACTTGGGCCTTCAGTTTTTAAAAGCCTGGTTACTCTCCTATCCAGGGTTGTGCATTGTGCAAATCTAACCACACTTGCAGGGGCTGAAGGTACTCCATCTGAAGGGTCATACCACACTGTGCAGTTGTATAAAAAGAATGCACACCCAATTGTGCCTTACTGCTTACTGATATATGGAAATCTGAATAAAGTAAAAACTTGCAGCCAGGTTAGCCTGTAAAGGGAACATGCATACAGCAGTTCTCAAGAAATCCTTTTCAAATGTGATGACATGCAGATGAGACAGTGCTCATTGCCTAGAGAGGAAGAAAAGGCAAAGTTTAACTACAAGGCATTTTTTGACCAATAACAGGCCAATCAAGTTCATCATTAAACCATTTTGAGCAAAGTGACTGGAGTTTTAAAATCCAGCATCTTTCTTTTTGCAATAGCAGTTGAGTGTGATCCCTACTTTAATGGAGTATTTAACTGTTTTTAGCCACATAAATTTGACTGTATATGCATCACTGTTCTGTGCTGCTTGGCAATGAAGTCTCATCTGGTCATACTGATCATCAGTATGTAATTATGAACACTGAAGAAACGTGGCTCATAGATTGATTTTCAGAACCCTAGGTGCACTGGGAGTGTTTATTATTACTATCTTTTTTAAATAATATTTAAATAATTCTTTTTACTTCTGTATGCATTTGGAAATTGAATTCATATTGAATCTTTCCTAACTTGACTTTATATTGAATCTTCTCTAACTTGTAATATCACAAAGTGTTTTTTATCTTTTTGTACTAATAATCAATTCTGGCATGGTGTCAGCTATTACAATACAGCATGCGTGCGATGTACGTGGATTCTGCAACCTAATCATCTGTTCCTGTATTATCTTTCAGCAGAGGCTGGCACTATATGATAACTCTCTGTTTATGTCATCAGGGGCTGGGCATAGCCCAATGAACCCTTTAGGTGGGATTTTTAAAGGTGTGGACTCAGCACCTGTGTCTGTATTTTGGACACATGCTGCATCCATTGAAATGCGTCAGGATATCTGCATCCTATCTCTAGACATCTGGACTGATTTGCAGCATTTTCCACACTTTACAGCAATTTTTTCTGCAACTGTAGGACTTGCGTTCATTTTTATTTATATATTTATTTAAAATTGGTAACCAAGAGAGGCATACCGAGTCAAGGCTCATTTCCAGGCATGACCTGGGGAAAGGGGAAGGAGAAGGGAAGAAGCACAATTACAAACAAAATATAGCCAGTCAAGTGATGTGGTTACAAAGAGGATGACATAAAGAGCATAGGCTGAGTGCAGTACAGACAAATGGCACAATGTTGCATACAGAGGATAAATGAAGGAACATATGAACATTCGAAAACACTAGCAGAAACAGGCCTCATGGTCTATCAAGTCTGCTTGATTGTGCAGCTAGTCGCTCAATTTGCAGCTGCCCCAACCACCGCTCCCCTTTTCATAATTACCCCCCCACTCTGTCCCATCCCCTCTTAAAGCCACCTACCATGCTATAGGCTACCACCTCCTCAGGCAGATCATTCCACTTATCCACCACCCTCTCTGTGTAATAATGGTTCCTGACTTCTCTCCTGAATCTTCCCCCCTCCAGTCTCAGCTGGTGCCCCCTCGTGACCCTCCCCCTTCTAATCTGGAAAAACCCTTCTATGCTAGTCTTGTTTATCTCCTTTAAGTATGTAAAGGTTTTGATCATGTTCCCCTATACCTCCTCTCCTCCAGGGAATACACGTTGAACTTGCACAGCCTCTTCTCATAGGGGTATCCCTCTAATCCCTGGATCATCTTTGCCACCCTCTGCTGTACACTGTGATAGGGTCCATCCCTGCCACTGAGTAAGGACCCATCTGTATTGTTTCCTTATATTGTTGCAACCGTTATATTCCTTTCTTGTACGGCTATCCCTTTCATTCTTGGTTGGAGGCAGGCCACCTCCAATCAGCAACCCCCCCAGCTTTGTTCTAAACCCTCTTTCAATTTTCCTTCCTTCTGGGTCCAGGTAATAAGGTTCATGAGAGGTGACCTTGCATTTAGGTAAAACAGACACAATGGTCAGTCTGTGGTTTACTAGTGGCTAACTAAATATTAGCCAAAGGTTAAATGAACAAACAAACAAGCAAGCAGCATTCCTTTTCCCTTTTTATGTTGGCTCGCACATGCACAGCCAACATATTGGGGTAGTAGCACATTTGGAGGCATGGTCACTGTTGGGCAAATGCAGGACATGCATCAATAGGTGCGTCTCTCATTCCCCAATCAGCCTGCATGCCGGCGCCACACCATGCGGGCGAGCACATCTAAGAAAAGGTCTGCTGCAATGCGAGCAAAGCTCATCACATGCAGCGGACCTCCCGATGTGCTTACCCTGCTGAGATAGAAAAAATAACCTGGTGGCACACTGCCAGCCATAATGTCTACTTCAGGGGTGCCCAATCCCCCCTGTTGGCATGCCCTGCCCCCAAAATATGTGCCAATGGGGAGCCCCACTCCCCATTGGCATAAAGCCTCCCATTTGTTATATGCTGAGGGGTGCCCAATCCGTGCTTTTTGCCCCCTGCTTTCCTTGTGTGCCAACAGGGTGCCCATCCCTCATTACAAAGCATCCACCCAAAAAACATTTGGGTGGCACGCCAGAGCCCACCCAGAGTGCCAAATCCCTGAAAAATAAAAACAGTCCCACAAGTGTTTTTTAACCTGTGAAAAAAGAAAACAGTCTCCGCCGTGTCCTTGCCCCCTCCTGCAACCCCGCTACCCTCTGCACCCTGCCTTCCCACACCCCGCCTCACCCCATACTTACCTCTGGAGTCCGGCACAACGAGCTTTGTGGACCAGGAACACGTCTGCACTCTTCAAAGCCGACTGCAAACTGAAGAAATGCCAGTAAGCTGTATAATGGCATAAATAGGTTTTTTTCAACTTTGGTGCATATCTCAGGCATTTTTGGGAATTTCTGCACCAGATTTTCAACATGGGGTTATTGGTACCCCTCCTCATGAATTCAGTCACTGTCATGGCATTATTCGGTCCCGAAAGGTGATTTCATGGTCACTGTGCGGAATCACCTTTCAGGACCGAGTAATGAAATGATAGTGCCACTGTTCATGAGGGGACTCTCAAAAAGCCTATGTTGCAAATTTCGTGGAAAAAAATCCCCAAAATGGCTGTTTTACCATCGTGCGTTGCGTTGTTTCCACGCACGCGCATAACTTCATGCATTTGTAATATTTTCACTCCAGATTTTCATTAATTGGCATTTTTCCATACCTCCTGATGAACAGTACCACTGTCATTTTACATATCCTGGCCGAAATGTGTTTTTGCACGTCTGGCGCAGAATAGCACGGTCGCTGTTCAAAATCAGTTTTCAAGACAGTTTGAGGAAATGACAGTGACACTGTTCATGAGCAGAGGTCCAAAAATGCCTATGCTGAAGATTTGGTGCCGAAAGTCCATAAAATGACTGTGTTATAAGCGTGCATTGCGCAGTTTCCACACACCCTTGTAACTTTGCACATTTGCAATATTTCCATGCCAGATTTTCAACTCTGGCATTTTTTCACACCTCCTTATGAACAATACAGCTGTCATTTTTGACATCCTACCCAAAATGCGTTTCCGTGCCTGTGACGCACAATGGCGTGGTTGCTGTGGGAAATCAACTTTTGGGACAGATTAATAAAATCACAGCACCACTGTTCATGAGGGGAGGTCCCAAAATGCCTATGTTAAAAACGTGCCTAACAAACTCTCCCAAATAATTGGGTTACGGATGTGTGTTGCGCAGTTTCTATGCCTGCTTATGACTTCACCAATTGTTCATATTTTCACTCCAGATTTTCAATGTTGCCATTTTTTATGCCTCCTCATGAACAATGCAGTTGTCATTTTCCACATCCTGCCCAAAATGTGTTTTCGTCCCTGTGCTTCCAAATGGCCTAGCCACTGTGCAAAACCACCTTTCAGCTAACAAACTGATTGTGCCGCTTTTCATGAGGTGGGCTCACAAAAAGCCCATGTTGGAAATTTGGAGTGAAAATACCAACACACACCTATGGTGTTAGGGTTCCCAACTGTAGCACCCTACCCTGTAGAGACTGACAGGCATCAGGGGTGTGATTTGAGATCATTGGCTATAATGTTCATGACATTCCAACTCTACCCCACCCTGCAGCCAGTGACAGGCATAGTGGTGTGCCTTTCAGTGTTCGGCCACACAGTTTACCTTATTCTCCTATACTGCACCCACCTCAGTGTATTTCCTTATGGAATGGGGTAAGTATAATGCCCAAAGACCCCAAAGCACACCATGACACTTGTCAGTGTCTACAGGATAGGGTGAGGTACAATGGCATGAGCATGATAGCTGACAACCCAAAGGCACACCCCAATGCCTGTCGGTCTCTACAGGGTGGGGGTTGGGTTGGCGTCACTTCAGTACTTCACTGCCATTCCTATTATGCAACTCTAACTCCAGCACTACCAATGCCAATGCCAGCGAGACAACATTTGGCATTGACAAAGGCTTGCTTGTTATGTACCCTGTGCTGCCTTGCTAAAACTGAAGATGTTACATGCTTTGTTATACAGCACTGATATATGCAGTATTACAGTGGCTTTTTTGTGCTGAGTTCTAGAGTGAGGGTGAACCCCCCCCCCCTTGTTCCTGGCAATGTAACCCTGTAAAGGTTATAGAAAGGAAGGGCCCCGGTTCTCAAAGCAGAAAAAATGTTGTCTGCTGCAGTGAGGATTTAGCATCTGGAGACGCGGTCTGAAGAGCACTGCTTGATTTGCCTGCACGAACGGTCGCATATTTGTAAAGCCCTCATGAACGTGCACACGATCGTGCAGTGCCAGTGCTAGCTCTAACGTTCGCATAAGCAACTTTCTTACGCTTTAGTGCTGCCTCTGCCTTTGCTGTGTTTATTGCAGCAGCTACCAACGTAAGAGCTCTCTACCTTGAGGAGAGTTGAAACTAAGCCCCGAAATTGCTGCAGTAGAAAAGTGAAAGTGTCAGCCGTCTGCTTACAATTTCAGCTGATAGCTCGACATTTCAGCGGTCGGTAGACTGCTGACAGGCTATGCAGCAGCTTGATTATAAATAAATTAGCTGAACTGAGCCCTATAAAGTACAGCAGCTGTAGATAAAAGAAGGAACATTTATGGTAGCAGCCCTGCCACCTTCAAGTCTGTTTGTGCAGGGTCATTAATGCCTATGATGTAAAACAAGTAATGTATTTTAAAACAATGTAAAACAAACAGCAGGACAGTTTCCCCACATTATGGCAAAGTGTGCTTGGTACTTTCTTACCTTAGGTTGGCAGGTTATCTCAGAGGGATCTCTATAAACAGACCTGCAGCGGTTAAAAGGGAAATATAATATCTGGTGGCCTGTTAACCTGCAGTCTTCTCTGCAGCTGGAAAGGGTGTAGTCTCTCCAACATCTGTTACTGCACTGAGCATTCACTATAGGGAGACAGCGGCCCCTTGTGGCCTCTTTTTCTAGAAACAGGACTGTCAATCACTCTCTAAGGATAGCTGTGATGAACAAATAACCTTTAAAAAGCATATTATTTCAGTTCTTGATCAACTGCAGTTGATATTTTGCATATAGTATATTCCTAGCCAGTTTAGCACTATATTTTGGTACTGCATAAACTGTGTTAAAGTTAGTGATGATGCTAGTTCACCTGATTCAGGCAGGCGGTACTTAAGGTATTACGTGAGCAGGTAACAGAGAGTGGAGGGTCAGTTCTTCCTGACCAAAGGCAAGCGAAGGACAAGGAGAGGTCCTGTACTGCAATACATGTTTCTTTTGCTTTTGATTGTTTTTTTTGAGTGTTTTATTATGATGCATATTGAATGTTTATGATGCTACAATAAACATCCCGCTAAGAACAAAAGTGTGTTGCAACTTACTACTGTCTCTGTGTCCATCTGTAGATACCACACCATAACATTTGGTGTCAAAAGTGGGATTTACTGCCTGCGGTGTCTTGCCAGGGAAGGGAGGCATTGCGGTGGATACCACTCAGTATCCTAGGTGGACATATGGCAGAGGGTGGCCAGGCACAAGGCATCCTCACGAGAAAGATGGTGGCACAGACGGGGGCCCCGTTGTTGTCCGGTCTGCCAGATGTGCACCCCAAAGTGAAGAAGCAGCCATCCAAGGGGACAGAGGAGGAGCTCAGTGAGCACAGAGATGGACTAGCTGCCTGAGATGGAAGAAGTAGGAGAAAATGTGAATGCCTCCTGTCCTGACCTCGAACATGCTTCTGTGGAGGACATGGGTGATCTGTTGAAATGGCTGTGTGTCCGGCAAGTCCAGCTTGATTGTGGGAGAGAGAGAGGTGGAACGGAGAAGGCAGGACGCCAGATGGGCGGACACTATGAGGGTGCTGCAGGCAATCCATAAGGGGACCACTGAGCGTCCTCAAGGACCTAGAGATATTAAATTGACCCAGTTACAGGACTCTGATGACATAGAGATGTATCTCACTAAGTTTGAGAGGGTAGCCCAAATGTGTGGGTGGTCTAAGGAACAGTGGGTGGTGCATTTAGCCCCACAACTAACAGGACGAGAGCAGGTTGTGTACAGTCGATTGAACATTCAAGTTGCCCATGATTATGATCATGTAAAAAGGGAGATCCTGAGATGATATGACATCAACACAGAGACTTATCGTCAATGTTTCAAGTATTTAAAAATGCAAGCCACTGACGCCCCAAGGGTAAATCTTTGCTCGCTTGAAAGACTTGAGCTACAAATGGCTGCAGCCTGACAGGAAGATTGTCCTAATCGATAATGAAGGTGATTACAATTGAGCAATTTATCAAGGTCTTGCCGCAGGATATACAATTGTGGGCACGTGAACATAAGCCAGAGGGAGCTGAAAAGACCATTGCCTTGGCAGAAGACTTCATGACTGCAAGAACTATGAGAGAGAGGAACCAAGGAGGAATTCCATCAGCCACCTCCACCAACCTGGTAAGGCCAAACCTTTCTTAAGCTGACAATAAAGCTACACCTGATGTAAAAAGAGAGAGAAGAGAGAGAGAGAGGGTACTGTTGTCGGAGATTGTCTGTTATGGCTGCCAGAAGAAAGGGCACATCATTAGGAACTGTCCAACGGTAAAAAGGAACTTTGGACACTTGGCACTAGCCAACTGGGCACCATATGTAGCTATGGTGGAGGTGGGACAGCACAATGTAATGGGCTTAATCGATTCTGGGAGCCGTCAAATGCTTGTTCGAGCCGACCTGGTGGAAGAAGTGGTGAGAACAGGAAAAGGGACTATGGTGACATACATGCATGCATGGGGATACTCACTTTTATTCGACTATCCTCCTGGATTTGGCTGTGAATGGAGAAACACAGGAATTATCAGTAGGGACTGTGCCCCATTTACCCGTGCCAATCATTATTGGGCAAGACCACCCTGACTTTGCTAAACTGCTGGGGAGCCCAGACCACTCTACATTGGTAGCAGTGACAACCCGGTCCCAGGCCAAACAACAAACAGAGCTGGCAAGTGCTTTTCCATTTACAGATGAACTGTTTAACAGCCCAGGTAAGGATCAGAAGGGAAAAGCTATGAAATGAAAGGAAAAAAGAGACTGGCATGAAAAAAACAGGGTTTTGGACTCAGTAGACATTAAAGAAGAGACTATGCCAGTTGAACAAAAAAATGATGTGTTGTTAACCCCTTTTTTCATAGGTGGGACAGAAGCCAGGTGATGGGTCTCCCAGATATATCATGCTGAAAAACCTCCTATTTGGGAAAGTACAAACCCCAGAAATGGGAATACAGTAACCCAACTGGTAGTTCCCCAGAAATACAGAAGGGAGATTGTCCAGTTAGCACATAACATTCCCCTTGCAGATCATTCTGGGAGAGATACTCTGAACAGAATCCTGAACAGATTCTTCTGGCCAGGGATTCATGAGCAGGTGGCAGAATATGTGCAAAGCTGCCCATTATGTCAGAAGGTAGCTCGAACAGGCAAAAAGGATATGGTACCCCTCCAGAACATCCCTGTAGTCAGCCAACCATTAGAGAATTGCTATGGATGTGTTGGGTCCATTGAAAACCAGTTCCAAGGGAAATAGGTTCATCCTAGTATTCTGTGACTATGCCATGAGATATCCTGGAGTGATTCTTATGAGAACAGTAACTGCCCCTAGAGTAGCCGAAGAGTTAGCCAAGGTATTTAGTAGGGTGGGTATCCCAAAAGTGATTCAGTATCCTTTTTCTGGGCTGTGGAAGGCACTTGGGTTTTAAACCTTTGCCTTAACAGCAAGTGCCACACTTGAAGGTGTTAATGCAGTTGTTATTATTTACTTAGATTTATAGTATTACAGTTTTTACAAACACAGGAACCCCAGTCCCCATAATCTCTCCAGGTTGGCACTGTACAAACAGGTTTGAGCTTGACTTCAGACATGAGCCAAAACATATAGGATCCCTTTGTGTAGGTTGTACACTGCTGTCATGTAATACTTCATTAACACCAGTGGATGAGGTTACAGTCTCCTTGAGTCAGAGCTTATCCTACTCAGCAGTGAATTTACAGAATCTCTCACCTTGCTGTTTGCTTTGGGTTTAACACATTTTTACACATACTGTATACTTTATGATACCATATTATCTATACTAGCGGGTGTGCAGGGGACAGCAACACTGTAGGAACTTTCTCTCAGACTACTCTGGCTGACAACATTCAGGGGTCCATGGTCTAGCAGGCCTTAGCTCAAGACAGACCAGCATCTCCTCTAAAACTGAAGGCCACCCCTGTGCTTGGCACCCCACTTTGGGTGGCCACCTTTTGCCCGACACCCAGACGGCGAAACACAGAAAATGACCACTACAGCGACAGTGGCTGTAATCGTCTGTTTCTGTGTTTTGCTTTCCCCCAGTGTCCTGCCCCTTCCCCAGACCAACTCTGACCTGGAGTTGAGAATCCTAAAGTCCGGGGGGTGTGGGGGCACAGCCCCTACAGAAAACACTGGGGGCTTGGGCAGCACAATACCTGTGTCAGTATTGTGCTGTTGCTGTGCATGTGGACAACAGATTTACTGTCAACCAAACTTGGTGCTTCCCCTCACTTTAACCTAACATGTCTTACCAAATGGTGTGCTGGGCACAATGTGCCAGTGCCTATTCCAGCCTGCCCTATGGCAGCAGTTGGCAATATCCCCAACATCTCTACCTGACTCATGATCTCCAATGTCCATCCCAGCTCAGGATATTCTGTATATAATGCAGTCCTATCTCCTACCTTAGTCTGCAGCTCAGTCTTTCTCACCAGGTCCCTCTCTATTGTCCACTCAACTAACAGCATCTCTCTGGCACAGGACTGCCATTGCCCCAAAATGGAGAACACCCCATTTTCCATGGAACTCTCTCTGTGCTGCAAGGTCACAAGGAAATTCCCTTAAGGGAGAGCACTTAGGATTCCCACACACTCCAAGTATCTTACTTCCCAGAATTAATGATGATCTCCACAAAATACTGTTGGACTCCAATACCCCCAGAGTCTTCACTGCTGTCAAGATACTCATGCCTGAAGGCTAGCAGACAACTAGACCATGAGATGTCTTTCACTGGATTCATCTACAACTGCTGTTGTATGGTGCCCTTACTCCTACAGTAAGTGGTAAACTACCTCAGAAAAGGGTTACCCAAAGGCAAGCAACAGGCAAATGGCACACTAGGCGCCTCCCACTGGACCCTGTCAGAGACTGTACCAATCAGTATGCTGCCAGTCTGGCATTCTAGTAATTAACACCTCCCCATGAGGCAGGAGGAGTTGTTACATGTAGACAGTCCAAGTGTGTGTCTTTTAGCTTTTTGTATCTATTGATTTTATGATTGGTTTTATTTTCACCTGTACTGCATCTCACCTTTTTGCTTAAGTATCTACTGACTTTTTTCTTTTTGGGTGTTGAATTATTTGGCTGTGAAATGTTTGACATGCACAAGGTATCTTTAAAGAAGTTCTTATAAAGAGTTTCTTTTCATGTGCACCTCAGTTCTCATGAAGCAGTGTTGCATGAAGCATTAAATGGGTAGCCCATGAGGAGGGTGTATGGGGAAGGGCGCCGTCCATAATGGTGAGTCGTTCTTCATGAAATCCCTCACAGCAATGGGAGGGTAGGGTGACCGGATGTGGTGGGTGGGTGAAATGGGCGACAGGATGTCACTATATTTACTCTCGTGGGGGTGGGGAGTGAGCATGGCAAGCGTGGGCTGGGATGGGGGTGGAGGAGCTGTAGAGGGTGGCACTGCAGTGGGTTGCCGAGCTGCATCGTGGCATTGGGGGTTGGCCTGTGGTTGGGGTGGGTAAAGTAACGGGTTCAGGTCTGGGCGCTGGTGTGATTTTATTATGCCTGGCCCGAACTCTTTAATTTACATGCTTTCACCTCCCCGACATGCACCCCTGGAGTTGAGAATCCTTTAGTAGAGGGGTATGGGGCAAAGTCCTCAGCGATGGGGGTGTGTGGGGACCAGCCCCCACAGAAAGCATTGAAAGTTATGTCCCCAGCGCCATTGTCCTGTGCGTCGGGGGTGTCAGAGTGCCGAAAATGTTTTTGGTACTGCACTCTGACTCCGTGATAATGGCAATCACCTTTAGGCTTTCGCCGTTATCACATAGAACCATTAAATGTGCCAGTGGATTTTGGGGTTCATGTTGCCTGTCCACAATTTTTGCCCTTCTTTTTAGCTCTATAAAGAACTATTATTTCCATTATTATTTGGGTGCTGATTTCTAGAAGCACATGCCTGGACCATCGAAGATGGTAAGTGCAAAGCTTTTCTTTTATCTCATAGGGTTATCCAGATGCCCACACATTTTAGTACATACTGTATGTGTTCTTGTATATGGGCCCATAACTGCCTGATTGTGTGTCCCACATAGATTTTACCACCAGCATACCATAAAACATAAATAAACATTGTCTTGCATGTTATAAACTGCCTGATCTGTACTGCGGATGCTGAGGGTCTCTGTACTTCGATTAACTATGAATTTGACCTTAGGGCAGTTGAATACATACATAGAAAAATCAGAACTTAATTTTCTTGTAGAATATATTGTTGGCACTTTGAATCTGATAATGAACTGCAGCTGGATTTTTAAACTGTAAGCACTTTGTCCATATTGATTACAAGATGATCTTGATTGGGTTCCCTTTTCATAAAATTAAGCCATGCATATGTTGTTTTTAACCTGCTATTGACTGTTATAGGAAATGCCTTTTACTTAAACTAAACATTGTCTTTTCTTCTGCTTTAGCAAATGAGCACAGCCACATTTGCATGACACTGCTAGATTTGGAAAGGATTTTTTTTAATACAGCTTTTTTCCTCCCTAGAGCTGACAGACTAGCTCTCAGCCTTGTCGCCACCATCCGAGACAGATGCACACCTCTTTTGACCAAGCGGGGGCTAAGTTCCCCATGGATTTCCCCTATGGTGGGGCCAGGAGAGGGAGGGCTGCCCACCCCCATGGTAGACAATCCAGACTGCCTCAGGCAGTTGAGCAGCAGTGGAGGCTGCAGGGAAATAAGCAGGGCTTCATAAAGCATATCTTCCCCAATTTTCTGTGTTCTCCCTCCTTCACCTACTGTGGCAACACATCAGTACGTGTGTGTGACACACATGCACTGCAGAACTGTGGTCCTGCCCTTTGAGCCAGTTGTTGACCTGCACTACTACTGGAACTCCATCTGGTGGCAATCAGAGGCCAAGATGGCTGATCATCCTTGCCCAGGAGAGAAAAGCAGGCCCTGAGACACTTGCTCTTCTCCCACCCCACTGACCCCCGGCAGGACCGGCAGCCTGTGTTCATTCCCAAACATGGGTTACTGGCATGGCAGGAGCTAAGGTGTTCACTGCCTCAGCCCTCCACACCATTGGGCTGGTGTTTAAAAAGGATTTCTTAAGAATTTCTGGATGCATGTTCCTTCACAGACTAATCTGGCTACACTTTTTTACTTTATTCTGATTTCCTGATATCAGTTCAATTTATTTTTGTTCTTCCACTTTGTTCTATCAGCTCTCTATTTTTAAGAAGTGGTTTATTTCTAATTTCTAAGAGGTAAACAAATGTCACAATTGAGGGATTCTTAATGAATTTCACTTATTCATAAACACATTTATTTTTTCTCAATCGTCACTCCATCTTCCCTCACTCCCTATCATTCCACTTCCCTTCTTTGTCTCCCTTCATTTCATTAAAGTTCACCCTGCGTGTTCATTTTCCTTTGTTGCTTCTCAACAATGTATTCCCTGCCACTTTAATGCCTATAGTGACCTCCAATTTAGCTTACATAAGGCATATTTAAATTTAATGAGGTCAGCAACTGAATCAGTATATCAAGGTTCTTCATACTTGTTTACTAGTAGCTCTGCTAAGTCCGCACTGAACACTATCAGTATGGCTATTGCTCTCTTCATTGCATATTTGTATAATACCAGGCTCCTACCTGACTGCATCCGATGATCTACTTAAACTCAAATCTGACACAGAACACTTCTAAAACAAGCATTTGTCAATGCCGAATGTTCGCTTGCAGGTATTTGCAGTTGTATTTGGCACTTGGACATGGCTTAAAAAAATCAGTGACAAAGAAGTACAAGCATTTGTCAATGCCGAATGTTGCTTGCTTCTATGTGCTGTTTAGGTATTTGGAAGTCATTGGAGTGCAAATATTGAAAATTCGCGAACTTACGAGTGTGTGAGGGAACTCGCTAACGACGCTGTAAAACAGCCTACGCGGAATTTTTTCACCACAGATTTTCAACATAGACATTTTAAGACCTCTGCTCATGAACAGTGTCACTGTGATTTTCTTAATGTGTCCCATACATTGATTTTTGCACACCGACTGCACCATTGTGTGCTACATAGGGAAACATGTTTTGGGCAGGATGTAAAATTACAGCTATACTGCTCATAAGGAGGTATGGTAAAATGGCAATGTTGAAAATCTGGAGGAAAATATTGAAAATTCGCGAACTTACGAGCGTGCGTAGGAACTGAGCAACGCACGCTTGTAAAACAGTCATTTTTAGGAATTTTTTCACCAAATTTTCAACACAGCCATTTTAAGAACTCTGCTCATGAACAGTGTCACTGTGATTTTCTTAATGTGTCCCATATATTGAGTTCTCACACCGACTGCGTCATCGTGCGCTACATGGGCAGAAGCACATTTTGGGCAGGATGTGAAAAATGACAGCTGTACTGCTCATGAGAAGGTGTGGTAAAATAGCAATGTTGAAAATCTGGAGTGAAAATATTGAAAATTCGCAAATGTGCAAGCATGCGTAGGAACTGCTCAACACACGCTCGAAAAACAGTCATTTTTAGGAATTTTTTCACCAAATTTTCAACATAGCCATTTTAAGATCTCTGCTCATGAACAGTGTCACTGTGATTTTCTTAATGTGTCCCATACATTGATTTCGCACACCAACTGCGCCATTGTGTGCTACATGGGCGGAAACACATTTTGGGTGAGATGTGAAAAATGACAGCTGTACTACTCATAAGGAGGTGTGGTAAATGGCAATGTTGAAAATCTGGAGTGGAAATATTGAAATTGAAACCCACGAAATGTTTAGGAACCGCGCAGAACGTGACGTCAGAGAACAATCATTTTTAGAATTTTTTCACCAAATTTTCAACATAGACATTTTAAGACCTCTGCTAATGAACAGTGTCATAGTGATTTTCTTAGTGTGTCCCATACATTGATTTCGCACACCGACTGCACCATTGTGCGCTACATGGGCGGAAACACATTTTGGGCAGGATGTGAAAAATGACAGCTATACTGCGCATAAGGAGGTGTGGTAAAATGGCAATGTTGAAAATCTGGAGTGAAAATATTGAAAATTCGTGAACTTACGAGCCTGCGTAGGAACTGCGCAACGCATGCTCGTAAAACAGTCATTTTTTGGAATTTTTGCACCAGATTTTCAACATGGGGTTTTGGACCTTTCTGAATGATGTCACTGTCATGGCATTATTTGGCCCAAAGGGTGATTTCACGCAGTGACCGCGAGTGACTGCGAAATCACCTTCGGCCCGAATAACGCCATGACAGTGACATCATTCATGAGAAGGGTCCCAAAACTCTGTGTTGAGAATTTGGTGCAAAAATTCCAAAAAATGCCTGAGATATGCAATAAAGTTGAAACCCCTGTCTAGCCCATTATACAGCTTACCGGCATTTCCTCAGTTCGCGGTCGGCTTTGAAGAGTGCAGATGTATTCCGAGTCCACGAGTCGTCGTGCTGAGCTCCAGAAGTAAGTATGGGGTGAGGAGGTGGGAGGTGGGTGCTCAGTGGGTGGGTGCGGGTTGTGGGAGGGGGCCTGGGAGATGCGCTGCGGGGACCGCTTTCAATTTACAGGTTTAAAAAAAACAGATGACGTGGGACATTTGCCACACTGGGGTGGGCTCTCAGTGTGACAGAAGATGGCTGGGGGCCATGGAGCCGACGTGGGGATTGGGCACCCTCCGGCAGATGACGATCTGGCCACGCTTAGGTGGGCTCCAGCTGGCAGCAAAGCTTTGGGCGAGGTGGTGTTGTGCATGACAGTGGTGGTTTGTTTGAAGAGAAGACCACCAGCTGTCATACACAGCACCGCGTTCGATTGATGCAGGACTGCCACGCCTGCTCAATGGAGCAGGGAATTGCAGGGGAAGGGCACACCTCCAAAGTGTCCCATTCTCCCAAGACGTTCCTTGCGCATGCACACAAGCGAACGTAAAAAGTGATTATGTTTACACTCTCTTTTGTTAGGACAGTTTGACCTTTGGCCACTATATTCTTCAATTTGCAGTATCACCATGGAGTCTGTTTTAGACTTGGTGCTTAAAAATGTTGGTGTTGATATCGCCATTAATATTAGAAAGTGCTTTAATTCAGTGCTGCATTTATTAAACTGCCATTAGGTATGCTAGCACTTCAACCTGGAGCTTCTAAAGATACAGGTTATAGTAAGGACTTGCTCTCTGAAGAAGTATAGCTCCAAAGCACTGGGGTATTGTTCTTTGTAACTCTATTGCATGAAAAGACTTGATGTATTTCAAGGTCAGTACTGTAAATACACATTTTGTAGCTTCCTAACTGGAATGCTTTTTTTCTCCTGGGTTCTGGGGCTGGCATTATGAATGTGCACCTGAACATGCCAGTGGTGTACCCAGGCAGAGTGACATCTCATGTGCCACAGTGTTCCCTGGTGTAGAGCAGTTTGTTGTACTGGAATAACATGCATAATACTAACATACAGTCATATGATTATATTACATTTGACCAATCACATATCTTGGTTTTAATTTCTCAGTTATAAAGTGATGTATGTTTGTTCTTGTCTTTCATTTTGGAAAGTTACAATTTACTGTTGGAATTTTATAAAAATACTGTATCTTTGTATAACAGAATTTGTTTCTAATTTCTTCTGCTTACTTGATGAGTAGTGCTGCAAGTTCAGTTCTGCAAAAGAATCAAACACCTCAAAGTTTGGGTGTTTGATTCTTTCAGATGGTGACGAACTTGTAGGGTAAGTAGGCAGACTATTAGTTTGACTGGTTTAACATGGTCTGAATGATGTGAACTTGTCAAACCAGTCAAATCATGAACTACAGTTTGCACCTGATACAGATAACTTTACTGTGACTGAGTCACAGGCTAGTACAGTCTCTTTTTGCAGCTCAACCTCATGTGAGCCAGCAGGAGAGGTCACTTGCATGCTTGGCATCAGGCTGATAGGTAGCTCAGGCAGGGTGTTGTACAAATCTTGTTAGATTAGCTAGGAAAACAAAGAAAATGTAATTGTTCTTTGCTCTTTCACCACTAAAGTTCGATTAGACAGTTGGCTGAGCAGCAAGGCTGCAACTTAGGATAGGGAGGAAAGGAAGAAGAAAAAAGCAGCAGCGGCAGTGTTGCAGCTCGCAGGAGGTCTCTGGGAGCAGGGGCTTGGCTGACTGGTGGGACTGGAGGAGGAGGAGTGTGCTTTCGACTGGTCAGTGGGCAGACGGGGCACATTAGGTGGCAATCTGCCAGTGTCCATTTTTTGTTTCAGAAGTAGCATTACAAGCCCCTGGCAGAGGCCTTTTGGGAGTTACTCTTTTAGGAATTTTACTGGGCTGTGTAGTAAGTTTGTGCCAGCAGCAGCATGACAGTGCCCGCCAACAGGTAATTGGTAGCTTGGTGGGATCCCCTTCAGTTTCATTTCTTTTTCTGGCAGTTTTTTAGTCATTAGTTTTCCTACTCTTCCTCCACTTGAGTCCTGAAGCAGCCTTTTACAGTGCTATCTGGGAAGTGAGCAGCAAGTCTGTGCCAGATGAGCTGGCAGTGTGCTGGTGGCCAGCCCCTGGTAAGTGGCACCCCCATAAAAAAAGATAAAAAAATAATTCCTTCCTCCTCCTCCTCCTCCTGAGTCCTGAAGCAGCCTTTAGCAGTGTGATCTGGGCAGAGGGCAGCAAATGTGTACCAACTGGCAGCTGGTGCCTGGACCCTGTTAGTTGGCACCTGGGTGGCACCAGATCAAAAAAAAAAAAAAAAAAAAAAAAAGAAAATCACATTCCTAAAGTTCTTTCCTCCTCCTCTTCCTCTTGAGTCATGAAGCAGCCTTTTGCAGTGTGATCTGGGCAGTGGGCAGCAAGTGTGTGCCAGCTAGCAGCATGTCGGTGCCCAGCCCCTGGTAGTTGGCACCTTGGTGGCATACCATAAAAAAAAGTAAAACAAAACATGTTCCTCACTCCTCCTCCTGGGTCCTGAAGCAGCCTTTTGCAGTGTGGCCTGGGCAGTGTGATCTGGGCGGTGGGCAGCAAGTGTTTACCAGCAGACAGTGTGCTGGGGCCTACCCCTGGTGGGTGGCACCTTGGTGGCAACCTATAAAAAAATAAAAAGAAAAAAAAGAAAGTAAAAGAAAATTGCAAAAATGTCTCCACATTACTGATGTCCTTTTCTTTTTCTCCTCCTCCTCCTCTTCCTCATGAGTCCTTAAGCAATAATTTACAGTGTAATCTAGGTTGTGGGCAGCAAGTGTGTGCCAGCTGGTAGTGTGTCAGTACCCAGCCCCTGTGTCAGCTGGTAGCAAGTTAGTGCCAGGCTTCTGGTAATCCTTGGTGGCATCCCATTGATAAAATAAAATAAAAAAATCACAAAATTAAATAAAATGTAAGTCTTCATCATTCTCATCATCCAGGTGGCTGAGTCCTGTAGCAAGCATTAGGAAATGGAACAACAGAGAGGTCAAGTAGATGACGGTATGGGATCATCCAATTCCAGTCACATCAAAGACAAACAAAACCATAGTGTGCTTGGTTATAGACTGTCTGTCTCAATGGGAACTACAAGTGTAGAAGAAGATGACAGTAGCAGTCGAATGGTCCATAGAGTATCACACATTGCAGGAGCCACTCGCAGTGAGACTGCAGGGATTGCAACATGATCAATCATTGTAGAAAAAAAGGAATAAGAGAGGAATGTGTCAGGTAGTGAGACAGTCAGGGGAGGAATAAAGTGATTTGACAGAGCTTCTTGGGGACAGTGATATGGACTGTGATAATATACCCAATAAAAGTGATAGCAGCCAGCAGTTCTGGAAAAGGGAAGTGGAACCAGTGGGAGTTCAGCTTGGGGCAGATGCACATAAGAGATCCAAAAACACCAAAAGTGGTGCTAAAACCAAAGAAGAAGGGACACAGTGATAAAGAAGACTTAAGCAAAACTGGTGGCCCAAGACACATGGTAGAGGAGGGGGAGGAGGAAGAAGAACCATTCCTTGACCCTGGAGAACATGTGATGATGTGGAAGCAGCAACCAGTAGCCTGCCCATTAGACAACAGCCAACAGTGCCAGTAGGAAAGACCAAACTGGTGATGATGATCATGTGGGATTTCTATAGAGTGGACAAAGAAGCTTGGACACATGTAGTGTGTCTTTCATGTAAAGATAGGCTGAGTTGGGGTAAGCAGGGAACAAGGCTGGGAACATCTACCATGGAAAGGCATTTGCTGAAGTCCCACAGATTTCAGTATGAGAAGGCATGCCAATGCACAGCATCAACAGAAGTACCACCAGGCAGTAAATCTGATGATGATAATGATGATGGTGGCCAGTGGAAGGAGAACATTAGGGCCCCTAGAAGACCAGGTAGAGAGAAAAATAGAAGAAAGTCATCCAGGTGGCAGCGCAATCCCGACATCTTCCATTCATTACTTCTTTAGCCCACTGACTCCCATACATCCGACTGGCTGCAAATCCCCAGCCACTTTTACTCCCCCATGGCAAAAATAGTAGGCAACTGTCATGTCTGGGAGGAAAAAAAGCACTCAACTCTCACTGTTCAAGTCCCTGGAAAAGGTTCAGAAATATAAAGCCAACAGACCAGAGATAAGAAAGTTAACAAGAGCAACTTGCAGCCTTTCTCCTTTGTGAGCAATGCTGGTTTTCTGTCACTAATGTACGTGCAGTGCCACTGTATCAAGTGCCCAGCTGTACCTACTTTTCCACAGTGGCTCTTCCAGATTTGTGTCAGAGTGTCTACTCATTCACATCACCACTGACATGTGGACCAGTGGTCAGAGTACTGATTACATGGCAGGGACTGCCCATTGGGTCAGTTTCCCCTCTTCATTCCCCTCCTCTTCCTCCTCATCCTCCTTCTCCTCTGAGTTAAATGCTAGCAGCAGCAGTAGTAGTAACTGCAAGTCACCAGGTCCCCCCAACCTCCACAATAAGGCAGCTTTATGTATTGCTGGCTTTGACAATGACCATCCTGCAGAACATTTGTTTCACTTCCTTTAACAGACACTTGATGAGTGGCTGACACCACACTCATTGACAACAAATTTTATAGTAACACATAAGGCAAAGAACATTGTGAAGGCAATTGTCAATGGCAATTATACACGTTCCATGTTTTGCTCACTGTATACATCTGGTAGTTCAGAGATTCCTAGATGAGGAAGGTGCCACTGTACAAACATGTGTAGGTCTGGCCAAAAAAGTTTGTGGCTATTTTTAGGCATTCTGTAAAGGTACACAAGCTGTTATGTAACATTTAGCAGCAGAACCATCTGCCCCACAACCACCTGAAAAAGGATGTGGCAACAGGATGGAAATCCACCTATTACATGATGGAATGGCTGCTAGAACAACAGAAGGCTGCCCACCAGTATGCCACTGAGCTTAGTATTGGCAAGGGAGACGTCAACATCAGCCCAAATCTGTGGCACCTGATGGAGGCCCTCTGCACTATGCTGAAGCCCTTTGAGGATGCCATAAGGGTGGTAAGTGAGATGAAGCTGGTCTAAACCAGGTATTTCCCTCATTAACCTGTGACTTCTTCATATGAAAACTCAATATGAGAACATGGAGGCTACCACTGCTGTCAGCCTTGCAGAAAGGATAAGATCATGTTTCTGGAATAATGCACACATTTCAAAAATGTGTATAGATTACCACTACTTCCTGGCCACTCTCTTGCACCCTTGGTTCAAAGACACATTTGAAACATTCTTTGATGCACAAGAATGCGGTAAGGATCAGCAGTCCTATAAAACCTAGCTTACCCATTTCTTTTCTGTACATATGGCACAAAACAAGAACAGGAACACAAACAGAGCAGAAGAACAACACTCATCAATCTTGCTGATAGGTGAGGTGGAGGAGAGGGGGTGAAGAAGAAGGATCCCCATGTGTTTCCACTGCTACTACTGAATGTCACAGTAGTCACTCATTTTTGTCTCCAAGTCAGCATGCTTCTACTACTCTTGCTGCACCACCTAGAAAGACAGTCACTGATGACAAACCACTATGGGAACAACTGTTTGACTATGGTTTCATGAAAAAGCATGGCAGGTCACTTTCTGACACAGTAGTGCCTGAGATGCCAGCAAATAAAATGGTGCAGGATTACCTGGATGAGAATGCGGCACTAGCAGAAGGAGACGAACCTCTAGTGTACTGGTACCAAAACTAGACCATTTGGCCCTCTTTGACACAGGTAGCTGTTGAGCACATCAGTTGCCCACCTGCAGGTACATACTCAGAGAGAGTTTTCAGTGCTGCAGGTAATATTGTCAACAACAGGAGAACATGCTTTTCAACCTAAAATGTATGGATGCTCACTTTTTTTAAAATTAACCTGTCCCTTTTTACAAACATCTTTTTTACATGGTTTATGGAGGACAAATCTCCTACACTTCCAGCTGGTCCAGCAGAGGAGGATGGTGAGGTGGATGGGGAGATCTTCTGTGTCCAGTAATTTACACATGCACGCACACACGCATGTATGCAGGCAGGCACATGCGGGCACGCATGCACACACAAACACACACACACACACACACACACACACTGTGGGTTGTTGCACTGTTGTCTTCTTCACATGAACCTTTAGACTATATCCTCCTTCAGCCCCTGAGCAAGTATATGAGTCAAAATGATTCAATGCTTAACCTTATTCAAAAAGTGTCTGCTTGGGGCTGAATGTTTGAATTTTTGACAGGCTTACACAGGCCTCATACATAATTTTTTGGAGCAATATTGCCCATAAAGTGTGTACAACACTGATCAATGGCAGAACTGCATGTGCTGTCCATGTGTAGTCCTGTTCCAATGGGCATATAATTTTTGAAACCAGTAGCTCACACAGTAGGATGCTGCGCTGTTGTATTCAGTCCATCTTTAATGCTTGGTAAATTTTTGACAGGCCTACACAGGCCGAATAAATAATTTTTTGGCCAGCGTTGCCCATGTGAAACCATGGCAGAACCAGACATCATGTCCATGTGTGCCACTGTCACTCAAGTGGGTGCACAATTTTTAGAACCAGTAGCTCACACAGTTGGATGCTGCATTATTGTCTTCAGTCCATCTTTAAAATGCTTGGTGAATTTTTGACAGACCTACACAGGCTGAATAAATAATTTTTGGGCCAATGTTGCCCATGTGCAATCATGGCAGAAGTGGACACCATGTCCATGTGTGCCACTGTCCTCCTAGTTGGCGCACAGTTTTTAGAACCAGTAGCTCACACTGTGGGATGCTGCACTGTTGTCTTTAGTCCGTCTTTAATGTTTGGTGAATTTTTGACAGGCATACATGGGCTGAATAAATTATTTTTGGGCCAACGTTGCCAATATGAAACCATGGCAGAACTGGAGGCCTTGTCCACGTGTGCCACTTTACCCCCAATGGGTCCACAATTTTTGGAACAGTAGCTCACACTGTGTGGATTTTGTACTGATATTTTGTAGGCATACATGTAGACCTTACAATTACAATCATTTTATTTTTGTATTTTAACATTGTTACTGAGCCACATACTCTTGTTTATTGCTACTAGCAGTGTCCATGTCTGGCATTGACTGAATGGACACAGTTTTTGGAACCAGTACCCCTCAGTGTGGTCCACTGCATCATCCTACTGTTTTGGGTCCTTCATCAGCCTAGTTAGTTATGCTATTCAGTTTATTAATTCTATCTCATGCTTTTTAATGGTTGAACCAGCAGAAATTAGTTCATCCTTAAGAGAACTTTGACAAACTTTACATGGTTCGATGGTCAATGTTTGCCAGTTCGAACTTCGGGAGATTCACATGGCTCTACTGATGAGGAATATTTAAATAAAGTTCTTATTACTTTTGGGCTGGCATTCCCCTAACATGCACAGCAAAAGTAAGGCAGCATGAGCAGAAGAAGAAAGTCAATATTGCTGCTTCCCCTATGTAAAACAACAGACTTCCTGCATTCATTCACAGAAGCTTTAAAGGGCAAAGTCAATTTTTTGGGGAATATCCTGGAAACTAGGTGCACTGTGAAGTATATTATCTAGGTAAAATGCTATATATTTGTTACATTTTTATTTGTAATATACTTGTGCAAATATTGATATACTGTACATTATTAGCCAATCTGAATTGAAAGTTGCAGCTACAGTTCAAAAATGTTTTTAAAAATGAACTGTATATTTAATAAGTGTCCTGCAGTATGAGCAGCATCAATCTGTGAGTCAACCATGACATATTCAACCCTGCATTCGATAAGGATGGAGCATGAGTTCCCCATACCTAGCATAATTATGCAAAAGTGGGAGCAAAGCAGAGGCAGGAAACTATAGACCTGTTAGTTTGTACTCAGTGGTAGGGAAAATGATGGAATCATTTCTGAAAGAAAGAATTGTTGAGTATCTAGAGGCCAGCAGGGCACAGGACCCAAGGCAGCATGGATTCACAGTAAGAAGGTCATGTCAGATGACTCTAATAGATTTCTTTGACTGGGTGACCAAAGTAGTAGACCAAGGAGGAGATATGGACATGGCCTACCTAGACTTTAGCAAGGCATTTGATACAGTCCCACACAAAAGATTAATAAACAAGTTAGCCAGCCTGGGAGTGGGTCCCAGGGTGGTGGCCTAGGTAAAACATTGGTTGGACAACAGGATACAGAGGGTAATAGTAAATGGAGTCTGCTCCAAAGAAAGGGGGGTTACTAGTGGGGTACCGCAGGGTTCAGTACTGGGACTGGTCCTTTTTAATGTCTTTATAAGTGACATTGCAGAGGGACTGGAAGGAAAAGTATGCTTCTTTGCAGATGATGCAAAGATCTGCAACAGAGTTGATACACAAGATGGAGTGGAAAGGATGAGAAGGGACTTGGCAAGGTTGGAGGAATGGTCAAAAGTATGGCAGCTTAAATTCAATGCAAATAAGTGCAGAGTAATACACCTGGGGAACAAAAACCCAGGGGAAAGAGTACACAATGGGGGGGGGCTACTAACAACAAACAAAAATGGAAAGGGACCTGGGGTAGTCATATCGGATGATCTAAAGGTAAGTAAGCAATGTGAGAAGGCATTAAGGAGGGTCGAGGGGATACTGGGATGTATAGGGACAGGCATCACCAGTAGAAAACAGGAAGTTGTTATCCCTCTATACAGACAGTTGGTGAGACTCCATCTGGTGTACCGGATGGAGGCAGGACAGAGGAGGGCAACTAAAATGGTGCAGGGTATGCACCAGAAGCCATACGAAGAGGGACTAAAGGAGTTTAATATGTATTCCCTCAAGGAAAGGAGTGAGAGGGGGGACATGGTAGAAACTTTAAAGTACCTTAAGGGAATCAACAAAGTCCAAGAGTGTAGCATCTTTCAGAAAGAGAGATGTGCAAGAACAAGGGGGCACAATTTGAAGATAGAGGGGGGACAGTTCAGGGACAACGTGAGGAAGTATTTTGTCATGGAGAGGGTGGTGGACGCATGGAACGGCCTTCCAGAGGAGGTCGTAGGGTCAAAATCAGTGGGGGAATTCAAGAATGCATGGGATAGACATAAGACAATTCTGGTGGGGGTTAGGAAGAAGTAGGCTGTTGGTTAACTAAATCTGCAACTTATCCAATAGGTAGGGAAATGGGCAGACTGGGTGGGTCAAGCGGTCCTTATCTGCCATTAAAGTCTATGTTTCTAAATGCATACATGCAGCTGTGGCCCCACAAAATCATGGATATATTCATTTTTTATTAACTTCCAAAGCACCTGTGAAAGCAGGGAAGATTTTATTTATTTATTGAATTTTGGTAACCGGGCAGGCCCACTGAGACAAGACAGTCCCTTTTTCAGTGGTGACCTGGTAAGTGCAGTACATTGATAGTGCAATAGTTGACACAGGAAACCATACAGGTATGACAATTGCAATAACAAGACCAACTAACACAGTTACAGGAACATGTTATAATATAAGACAATTACATAATGCAAACATTCACAACTAGCATAAAAAAATGTAGAGAACATAATTACTATAGTTAAGAATCACTAGTAAAGATAACAGTACCATAGAGTATATTATGGCAAATAGTAACATAATCATCAATCCCTATTTATAGATAACGTACATAATTCAGAATGTACAGATAACATTGTACCTCATTGAGAAATCCAGTGATGCTAAGCACACAGGCAGTGGAGAGGTAGAAAGCCTGGAAGTCATCGATAGCAGGAGCATGGTGAGGCAGCTAGAGTAGCCTGCAGTGAGCACTGGAGCACTGAAATTGATGGAGTGAAGAGCAAGCCAGGACTGAGGAGGGTAATGAGTTTCAGGAGGACACAGCAGAAAAGGAGAATGATCTCCGGAACACAGAAAGATGCAGGTTTGGCACTATGAGAAGGGGTGGGTAGGCAGATCTGAGAGCACGCTGGGGGAGTCGACATTGGATGATATCAGCTAGACAGGGAGGTGTGAATTGATGTACTAGCTTGTGAAGAAAGCTCAGGGTGGCATAGCTCAGTTTGGCCTCATAGGTTAACCATCCCAGGGCTGATAGTACATCACAATGATGATGGCAAGCGTGGGTTCCCAGAGCAAACCTGCCAACTCTGTGGCAGACCTGTAGAGATAAGATAATATGGTTGCAGAAGTTGAGAGAAGCAATTGGGCACCATACAAGAGGAGAGGCAGGAGGGTGGCATCCGCAATCATGCAACAGGCAGTTGAAGCAAGAAAGGAACAAATGTGGTAAAGGACCCTGATTTTTGGGTTAAGGATTTTGGTGAGAGCTGTTATCCAGTGTAAGTGAGGGATCCAAGGTGACCCCCAGGTATTTAAATGACTCAACAGATTCAAAGGCAGTCCCAGTATGTGAGAGCACAGCCAGACGGGGGAAGGTGCATGCAGGTGATCTAGAGAAAAACATGCACTTAGTTTTTTTGGTGTTAAGCACCATTTGCTTTTGAACAAACCAGTCCTCTAGGGTGTTAAAGTTGGACTCCAGCTTTGTGTTCAGCCAGCCTATGTCAGAGGAGGAGCAGTAAAGGATAGCATTGTCCACATAGAGGTGGACTGAGGCTCCACCACAATTATTAGGTAGATCATTGATGTATAAAGAAAAACAGCAGAGGACCCAATATGGAGCCCTGGGGAACACCGTGGGTTTTGTGAACAATAAATAACATGACGTGAAGATATTTGCAGTTTTTGTGATGCAACTGTAGTACTCAACAAACAGCTGATAGTTATGGAAAATAATGGAAGGTTTCTTAATTGATCTGAATGTTAACCAAAAATGAGAAAATGTTTACAATGTTCATAAGTGTTTTAAATTGTCTGTAAGAAGTGATATTGACTTTTTTTTTAAAACAGCAAAGTAATATTGACCGACTCCCGGCAGTTATTTAAAAAAAGTTCCTAGCCCTTATGATTAACAAGGTAGCCTTTTCTAAAGGTCTAAAGATAATTTCATTGAAACATGCTAACTTTGGAACCATTAGGGCTTCATACTGAATTTATTTTAAGTTAAAGCTTGGAATCAAGTAGACATGTCTGTTCTGTGTTGGGCTCTGTAAACACCTTGCTGTGTTTTGAACATGTAGATGCTTGTTGTCAATGGGTTCTATGCACTAATGGGCCCATTACAAACATCCGAACTGTGTAAAGCAGGTGTGCAACCATGCAAGTTAGAAATGCTCAGCCCTTGATAGCATACACTGGCAGGTGGCTGGCAGTTCAGGAATGCAATCAGCGGGGGCCCATACCCCCAAGCTTATACCTGTAGAAGACATGGTGGTGGAAACCATCAATCATGCAAACCTGGATGATAAGGATGGACTGGACACCATGCAGATGAGTGACCTCAGCCCTGCACATATGGCACAGGGCACACTAGAGGGGCAGTGATAGTAATCCTGGCATCCCATCTATCCCTGCAGTAGAAGGAGGAGGACAATGACTTGACTTTGGCAACTGATGTCCAAATAGCCAACCTGTTGTGAGAAGGTGAGTAAGTCAATGGGTACTGCACTGACCACCACAGTCACTGGCCCAACCACTAACAATATGGTATCCCCCCACAGATGCCACCAATGCCAGCACAGGGAATAACCAGCAGCAGGAACAGCAGGATACCAGTATTATGCAGAGGGGCCAGTCAGCCAAATCACAGAGCTCTCAGTCACTGACCTCCAAACAGGGCACACCCAACTCCCTGGGGCCATGGTCCCAGAGCCCTGTGTACCATTCATGCCAGGGGGAGGTACTCAGCATGGAGAGGCAGGGGCATGTAGCAGAGACACCCAGTGCAACAGCCACCAACACCACTGCATGCACTGATACACTTGCCCCCAGCTATGCTGTCCAGCACAGCAGCACCCGACAGCAGTGGTACCCTACAACCCCAGTACAATTCCACATAAACAGTGACCCTGGCCCCAGCTGTGTTGAAGAGGGTCCATCAAATGAGACTGGGTCATACAGGGGGGCAGCACTGCAACTACAACCTCCACTTGCATACTGTGTGACTCTGAACAAGTCCCTTAACCTCCCCAGTGCTCCTGGTTTGCCATGGAAAACAGGCCTTGTGCCTAGTGGACAAAAAAATTAAAAATAAATTAAGTTCCTATCCTTAATGATTGTAAAAAATTGAAATTTAATATGCTTTATTAAGGAAAAATACAATATTACCATACAAGCAAAACCAACAACAAAACAAACTGAAAGGATAAACAACAACAACTAACATATCCCTACCCCCACCCTCCCTGGTAGAGTGACACCACGCAGATCAGCTGATGGCTTTGAAAGCACTTCCTGAAGCAGAACCACTCTTAGGGACCGGGTTCTAAGTGACACATAAAGTCCACAGTATAAATCTCAGTCACGGAACACACACACACTCACCACAAATGAATCGACTGTCCACCAAAGCTTATCAGGACTTGTAGAAATGTGTATTTACCGAGCTCCACAGCAAATCCAAATACGAAAAGACAAACTGATGTTTCACCTCCTACAAGGCTTTATCAAAGTTTCTACCCCCTACTGGTGGAACGCTTATATAGCAAAAAAATCAATCATGTGACTAAGGTCTTTTTAAAGACATACACGTTCAAAGACATTCATTTTATGTGTGCCCTGTGACCCCTATATACAAACACATGAAATGGGCATTTAACCCAGTGGAAAACACAAAATCTAGTTTTAACACTGTTATATTCGCATCCAAACAGTATTTCTAGCAAATTCAAGGGCATAAATTAATTGTCAAACTATATAAACTTCTTTACATTGAAAGATTAACTTCATACTTTTAGTTTTTAATGCCCTTTGAAAGATGCCACAGTTCATTGAATTTTTCATGTTTGGCAAGCTCTATCATATAGCTAAAACTCAAGAAGGAATAACTGGATAGGGAGGGGTGGGGGAGGGAGGAAGGGAAAGGGCTGGGAGGGGGGCCTGGGGAGCAGGATGGGTGCCCTTTGCATCAGAATAACCACACAGGAGATATGTTCCTGAAAGAGTTGCACTTATCCCCTTGCTTGTGCTACTATACCTCCTTCTAGTTCTTCCAGGTGGAAAAGTTTGTGGACTGAGCAGGAGAACCTATAGCAGGAAGAAAAGAAGACAAAAAAGGTAAAAAGGTTACCTTTCTGGCACATAAAGGTTTTCTGCAGCTTGCAGTAGCATCTGTTAAGAGACCTGATTAGTTTTCACTCTGTACATCCATTCATTATCATAAACAGTTTTAACTCTGTGCTTTATTGCATACATGGGATAAGTTCTATGTTGTCATTCAGGCCTAAAGGGCCTATTGATGCTCCTAATCTGTAGATCCAGTATGCCTCTCTTTTACTGACAGCCAGATCTCTATCACCACCTCTGGCATTTAAATACACTTGTTCTAAACCAGTAAACCTGAGTGTGTGGTCCTGTCTATTGGCTACTTGTTGTAAGTGTACAGCCAGAGCATATTCTGAGTCCCTATTTGTGACCGCCCAAACATGTTTGCACACTCTCTTCTTCATAGCCACTTATAAGTGTTTTGGTCTGGTGTATGTATGGGCAGTACTTGCATCTCTTGCATTTGAAACACCCTTCTGTTAACGGAGGTAACCAACTTTGGGGTTTCTTGTCCTCATGTATGGAGTTCACCAATGTGTCCCTCAGATTTGTTGCTCTCCTATATGCCATTCATGGTGGCTGATTGGCTGTTTCCTGTAGCCTAATGTCAGTACCCAGTATGGGCCAGTTTCTGTAGAATATTTCCTTTACTTTCCAGGACCTGATACCATATGTGCTAACAAAATTTATCCTGGTCTCAACTTCTGGCTGATTGTATTGTGTACTTCCATGTGGTTTTGTTATAAGAGTGTCTGGGGGTGTTTTCACACCTCCTTCTGGCTGCATTTATTATGTTACTAGCATAACTCCTCTCCTTGAATCTTTTGGTAAGGTTTTTCTGACTCTCTCATAACTGTATCTTGCTCAGTGCATTTTGTCAACATGGAGAAACTGGCTTGTAGGGGTATTGTTGATTGTGTGTCAGGGATGGCAATTACTTGCCAGCAGTGTGGTGTTACAGTCAATTGGTTTTCTATAGAGACTGGTTATGGTTTACCATCAAGTGTTTTCTCTATATTGATGTCCAAAAAGGTTATCTTTCTGTCACTTGCCTGGCATGCAAATCTTAAGCTCTGATTGCTGTCATGCAAATAATCAGTGAATAACCTTAGTTCTGACATGTCACCTTGCCACACCACCAACATACTGTCAATAAAACATTTCCAAACCTTAATTTTGTCAAGGAAAGTGTTGGTTCTACAGCTCCAAATATGCTCCTCCTTCCAGTAACCTAGATATAGATTGGCATAACTAGGGGCAAAAGTTGCACCCATAGCTGTGCCCTTCTCTTGGTGGTAGTAGCTTCCCATGAAGTTAAAATAATTCCCTTCCAGTACAATTTGCATCATTTCCACCAGTAACTCTGTGTCTGGTTTTGACCCTTCTGGTCTGTTGTTTAAAAAATACCTTAGGGCTCTCAGACCCCCTATGTGGGGGATGCTGGTGTACAATGCTTCGACATCAAAAGTGACCAGTATACAATTGTCAACATTTTCTAGGTTTTCTACCACCTTTAATACATCCCCTGTATCTAATAAAAAGGAGGGCAGTTCCTGGACCATAGGTTTTATTATCCCATGCTACTGGGTCTATAACACTGCCAATACTGGACACAATCAGCCTTCCTGGGGGCTGAGTTAGTGTTTCATGCACTTTAGGAAGTGCATAAAACTGAGCAGTGCGTGGATATTGCACTGTTAAGTAATCATTTTCCTTTTTTATCAGACCTTCCCTTAGGGTCCACTGTAAAAATCCGTCAACTTATTTTTTTAGATTAGGTGTTGGGTTACTGTGAATTGATTTGTAATATTCTCTATTACTCAGCTGCTGTTGAATTTAATCTCATAGTCTCTGGTGTTGAGAATCACAATACTTCCACCCTTATCTGCTGGCTTAATAACAATTGCTTTATTCTTCTTTAAATTAGTCATTGCCTGTTTCTTCTTCATTGTAAAATTACAATAACATGGGCTAAATTCCTCTTTCCTAAGTTTTTCCATCTCAATTTCACACATCTTTTTAAAGGTAGGTACTGCTGGTGGTAGGGGAGGACAAAAGGTGCTTGGTCTGCACCACTTACTTGAAGTATTAGATGACTCATTTATTTCTAGAACACTGATATCCATGTTACCCTCATTTCCTTGGCTCAACATTGCATTCATTTCAAAATCATACAAGGCTTCCAAAACATCTTGTGTTGGAATTGGTTCAATACTTTCAAACGACCTATCACCTAATCCTTCTGGCTCCCCAGGGTTCACTGAGCACCTCATGTTACTGAAGAAACACCTAAGGCTAAACACCCTACACAGCACTGAATGTCAATGTTGCTTTGCAAGAAATCAGTTCTGTGGTTGGAATAAAAGACAAGCCCTTATTCAGGACTTTAGTCTCTGAATCAGTCAGGGTATAATCAGAAAGACTGATTATATTGTCCTCACCTGCTGGTTGTGACTCCACTATTCCTAGTATCTCCTCTTCTTCATTTGACCTCTGTTGCCTGTTTGACCTCCTCCTTTCCCTTCTTGTTCTCCTCTTCTGTTGTACCTGTTCTTCCTCTTGCCCCTTGTCTGAATCTGCCCTGTTTGACCCTCTTGCTCTAAAAAAATCAGACTGTTCTGAATCACTGGTGGCAGAGGCTTCGGAAGCACTTGTAGTGTGGGTAGTTGTAGGAGTGCTTGTAGTGGGCACTGTAGTCTTAAGAATTGATTTCCTCTCAAATCTAACCTTGTTCTTTTTTTCAAAGTTGTTCTTTGGCCAGCTGTATATATATCCCCTTTAGTAATAGTTTTTGTTTCTTGTGTACTTTTTTGTTTTTCGGCACTAATCTTCTTATCTTGGAAATATATTTCACTTTTTAGTTCTTGTTTAAACTTTGAAAAGTTCAGGTTATCTGAGAAAGAATTTAGTATATTCTCTTTTTCACTGAGTTCCTTTTCTAAAGCAATTTTTGTTTTCTCAGTCTTCTAAATGACCAGCTGCGTCCATTTAGAAGAGGCTTCTGCTGATATTTCTTTCCACCCAGCTACAAATTCAAGGTCATCCAAAGCAGAAGCAAGGTCCTTTAAAATTCTCAAACCTCTGGGTACTCTACTGTCTCTTAAATAGGCTTCAAATGGTTTTATTAACCAAAACTGCCTTCTTGACTTAACTGCATTTTTTTCAAAATCAAAGAATGCAGATCTCATAGATTTATCTCTTTGTGGCTGTTCGGTGTCCCTGGTTTCCAACAGTGCATCCCTAGTCTGTGTCCTTGTAAAAATAGAACTTCCATTTGTAAATGACAGAAAATGCTTGCAGTGAATGTTGCAGTGTTAGTAGCCAAAGTTGAAGCAGTACTTACATCTGCATTGGATATGTCTTGTAGTTTCCGTGACCACCATTCAAGCCATTGTTTGCTGATTTACTCATGCTGTGTGGATAAGGTAATAAAACCCCTTTGCTCTGTAGTCACTTGCCATTGTTTGTAGAGCATTTCTTGGATAATGGAGTTTGCCCTTTAAGGGGCAGACCAAGTTGTCCTGGTGGACTCCTCTCCCCCTTTGTACAGATGGTTTGCTCGGGGTAGGGGGACGGACAGGGAGCCAGGACAAAGGACTGGCAGACAAGAAGGGGGGGAGCCTAAGAAGGGAAGAGACAGGGATAGGAAGAAAGGGAAAATAGGAGGGGACAAACTGCAGGGTATATAATGCCCTGCACAGTAGATTTCAGCCTCTTTTGCTGAAGTTTTGTTGGATCTAAACCAACAGAGCTACAGCGCATCAGATTGGCTGATTTTGTTTTTCAAATCTAAATCGTGGGTTTTTTCAAGGCGACAGCCTGGGGTGAGTTGGTATATCGAGAGAGATTGCAGAAGATAAGAAAACAAAATATATATATATATATATATATATATATATATATATATATATAGAAACATAGAAACATAGAAACATAGAAGTTGACGGCAGATAAGGACCGCAAGGCCCATCCAGTCTGCCCATTTCTTTTTCTACCTTATAAATGTGCCATCGGCCTTTGCTCTGTCAGTGACCTATCTATTCATAGTCATTTGTATTGCTCCCTTATGCCTATCCCATGCCTGTTTGAAGCCCTGCACTGTATTCATAGCTACCACTTCTTGTGGTAAGCTATTCCATGCATCTACCACCCTTTCTGTGAAAAAGAATTTCCTCACATTCCCCCTTAATCGGCCTCCTCTAATCTCAGGCTGTGTCCTCTTGTCCTGCAATTTTCTTATATTTAAACATGTTAGACTCTTTTCACCTTGTTTATGCCCTTAAGGTGTTTAAATGTCTCGATCATATCACCTCTCTCCTCCTTTGCTCAAGGGTATACATATTGAGCTCCGTTAATCTGTCCTCATATGTCTTCTGATGCAGTCCCTGCACCATTTTGGTTGCCCTTCTCTGGACTGCCTCAATTTGGTTAATGTCCTTGTGAAGGTGTGGCCTCCAATACTGCACGAAGTACTCCAGATGGGGCCTAACCAGTGTCTTGTACAGAGGGATTATTACCTCCCTCTTACGACTTGTGATACCCCTACTAATACACCCTAACACCCCCCTAGCCTTACCTACTGCTTTAGAGGTCTGCTTGGATGATTTTAGGTCATCAGTGATGATGATGCCCAAGTCTCTTTCTTCCTTTGTGACTGCTAGCAACTCCTCCCAGCCTATAAGTGGCTTCAGGTTTCTCTTCCCTATGTGCATGATTTTGCACTTTTGCATTAAATCCAGTTGCCACTCTTCTGACCATTTTGCTAGTTTATCCAGATCTCTTCTCATTCTGCCCACCCCATCTGGATCATCTACTCTGTTGCAGATCTTGGTGTCATCTGCAAACAGACAAGCCTTACCCTCTAGTCCATCTGCGAGGTCACTAATGAAGATGTTGAATAGGACTGGCCCCAGGACTGATCCCTGAGGTACCCCACTTGTGACTTGCTGATATATATAAGAGAAGAAACCATATAGCTGTGAGACTGTTAATGTGAGCAGAATGTGGGGGCAATTGATGGATGCCGGAACGAGCAATTTAACCATGATGCGGGGACTGGGGATGCGAATGCTTGACTAGTGAGGTGGGTTGCCAGGCAGAGAGAGAGAGAGAGAGCGAGAGAGAGAAAGAGAGAGAGAGGAGTCATGGCTAAAAGAACAAGATGTGGGCAGAATAGAGCTCACGGTGGGTTCCCTTGGGCGTCTGGGGACAGAAGCTTTGGTGAATGGATGGTGGAATCAAGTAGGGGAGGCAACTGAGCCATGAGGCAGGAATGGGGGGTGTGAGTGCTTGAATAGCAAGGTTTCTGGATTAGCACAGCAGGAGAGGGGAACTGCAGTTAAGGGAAGAGATGCCAGGCAGAACAGTGCTCATGGTGTTTTTTTTTCCTGGCGTTTGGTGATTGCAAGGGACTTGTATGGGATGGAAGGAAACCAAGTCAAGAGAGCAGAGACAGGCTGAGCAGGATGGAGCTTGATGTTTTTTTTTTCCTTTTGTGTGGACTGTGGAGGAATTGCATTTGAGGCGAGACAAAGAAAAGGGTGATTGGGACAAGGGAGGTGGCGCCTGGCTAGCAGGACATAAGGGGGGATATGGACTAGGAGAAAAGGCACAAAATGTGGCAAAATCACAATGCCAGGCCAGCTGCAAGCAAAGGAAGGGACCTGAAAGGAACAGGACCGGCCTAAAAATGGAGACCTGGAGGCTACACGGTTGGAACGGCGTCTGACGTCACACTGCATGGCTCTCTCGAGGGTAGGCTTCAAGGCCCTCAGAGGATGAGAGGAGGAAGGGAGGGGAGCAGCAGTGTGGGAATTTGACCACACAGCGGCAGGAAGGGGAAGGGGAAAAGCAACAGGACAAGGGGCCTAGACAGAGAGGCCACGCAGTGGGGAATGGCGTCTTGACGTCACACCGCATGGCTCACATGAACCCCACAAGGCCTTGGGGATGATTGGAATCAGGTTAAGAAGCTGGAAGGGGGTAGCAGCTTAGCTACTGGCAAGGGGGGTGAGCAGACCAGGGGCAGAGGCAGTGAATTTGGAGAAGTTTTAAAAGAAAAAAAAAAGAGAAGCGTTTGTTGCACGGGGTGATGTGGGCCTAGTGAGCCATGGGCTACAGGGTGGTGAAGAGGGGGAGCGGGAGCACATGGAGGGGATTGTGACCAATGGCCTTCAAGGGGCACAAGTGGAGAGCAGGGCCAGGGGGTTCCAAAAAAAAGAAAAAAGAGAGAAGGAGGGTAGAAAAGGACAGAATGGTCTGATGACTAATGAAGGCATCTTGTCAGCTTTTATCCACAGCAGCTGGGCAAAAATTGTGAGAGAGAGAATGGCACCCAAGAAAAACAAACCATTGAAAGAAGAGGCATATAAGGCAATCACTGAGTTGGCAGAGAAGGCCAACATGATGAGGCAAATGCTGGAGGGGTCGGAACCGGGGAGGTCAGGGGAGAAGCAGAAAGCAGAGAAAGGAAAAGGGGGTGAGGGAAAAAGACCAACTGGGAGGCCGAGCAGCCCAAAGAGGCCACAGCCACCATCGGCGGTTCCACCTTGAGTGGTTAGTCCAGTACCACCACAGCCCCTATTGCCTGAATCGTTAGTACCTCCCTTGGAGCCGGTAGTGGTACCAATGCCAGAATCCAGACCGGAACTCCCTGCGGTAGTGAGCCCTCCACTCCTGATGTCACAGCCAGGGGTTCCTCCACAAGAAACCGGCCAGTTCAGCCCAGAGACAGCAGGACACATGGAGTGGACAGGCCCACAGGTAGTGTATCAGATTCTGTGGGAGACAGTATAAAAGAGTACATTGGTCAAATTATAGCAGCCCTAGGGGCAGGTGGACTAGGGCAAATGGAAACTGCACTGGCAGAGAGTAAGTCAGATAAGGAACCAATAGGGGGAGTAGACAAGGTGGTGGAAGGAACAGGAAAGGGAACGAGGGGCATAGGAGCCCCGGGCATGAGGATTGGGGAACACGTACCGATGGCCACAAAGGAGAAAATATGGAAAGGGGAGTATGTGGACATATTTGCTCTGGTCAGTAGAGAGGCGGTAGCAAAGTATGAAGAGACAGAGAATATAGGGAAGAGTGAGATGGCAGCGGCTGTGGTCTTATTGGGTAAGAAACAGGAGGATAAGTTTGCAAAAGGGAAAATGTGGGATGGGTGGTTCATGGGTTTCACCACATATTTGGCCATTGTGATGGAAAAGAAACCCGAGTTGGGTATCCTACTGATCACGTATTCCCTGATCATAAGGACAGCCAAAGCAAAAGGGGGAGTGGGTTGGATATATTATGACGAGTTTTTCCGCCTAAGGATGGCGACATATGGGGACATGAGAAGGAACACAAAACAGTTAGATTTGTGAACTGATTATGTCACTGATCAACCCACACTGGAAGAAGAGATGGGAAGAAGGGGGGGGATACTGCAGAAGTGCTGTTGGGGGTATTGTCAGGCATTTTGTTCATGGCCCCAGTGTCGATTCCGACATGCCTGCTCGAGATGTGGGTGATCTCACCCGGCAACAAGGTGCAGGACCACATGAACACCAGGGTCCAGGCGGGGGGAACTCAGGGGACAGGACACCAGCCCTTTCGAGAGGGACCGGGATTTAGGGGACAGACATGGAATAGAGGGTCGAGAGGCAAGGGTTATGGGGTAGGAGGGCCCAGTCTTATTGAGGGGAGTGAGAAAGAAAAACAGCCAGGGAGGGTAGGGGGCTGGGGGCATGGGGAAGAGAACAATTCCAGATGGCAAAAACCCCCATTAAAATAGAGGCTTGGAAAAAGTGGCTCAAAGAGCACTCAGATAGAGGGTTGGCAGAAAACATACAGAAGGGGGTTAGAACAGGTTTTTCACTACAGTGCAAAGGCCCAAGACAAGCAAGGGAGGCGAATAACTTGGGGTCAGTCAGAGGAAAGGAGGACATTTTGAGACAGAAAATAGAGAAAGAAAAAGCTGCAGGGAGGGTGGAAAGACTGTATCTGGTTCCTCCTCTAGATAACATGAGAATTTTCTCCTTGGGTCTGGTCCCCAAAAAACAAAAAGGGGAGTATCGGGTGATTCAGCATCTATTGTTCCCAGAGGGAGACTCAGTTAATGATTTTATTAGGGAGGAGCACAGCAGGGTCACCTATGCCACATTAGAAGAGGCAGTACAGCTTATTCATGCAACCCCAGATACCTGGGTGGCCAAGACCGATATAAAAGCAGCCTTTCGGTTGCTCCCAGTGAGGAGGGAGGATTGGGACCTATTGGGTTTTAAAGTAGGGGGCCAGTATTATTTTGACAAGGCCATGCCGATGGGTTGATCCATCGCTTGTGCCACATTTGAAACATTCAGCACCTGCCTGCAATGGATATTCCAGCAGAAAACAGGTTACAAGATGGTTATACACTATCTGGATGATTTCTTGTTAATAGGCAGTGGACAGGTACAGACAGAAAGGATATTGGCTAGCTTTCAAGAGCTGTGTGGGGAACTCGGGGTGCCATTAGCTCTGGACAAAACTGAAGGCCCCAGTAGGGTTCTGGAGTTTCTAGGGATTGAAATAGATGCACTGGGGGAAGTATTTAGGTTACCAGACAGCAAAGTGCAGAAGCTAAGGGAACTGATTCAAGTGTATACAAGCAGAAGGCGGGTACAACTAAGGCAGGTGCAGCAAGTTATGGGACTTTTGAATTTCGCTTGCAGGGCAATTGGGCCAGGAAGGACATTTACAAGGAGACTAGCAAGGGCCATGGCAGGAGTAGTAAGACCACACCACTGGGTTGACATGACAAAAGGGGTAAAGGAAGATTTCAAACTGTGAGAGGAATTTCTAAGCAACTATAATGGCTGTTCCTTTAGGCAGAAAGAATGGGTTTATAACACGGATTTGAAATTGTATATGGATGCGGCAGGGGGGCTAAGAATGGGAGGATATTTAAGAGGAAAATGGTTTTTGGAGCCATGGCCAGTGGCCAGTAGGCTAGGTACGAGAAGGGAGGGTAAAATACATCACATTGTTGGAAATCATGCCAATTTGGGCTTGCACCCTGGTATGGGGAGAAGAACTGCTGAACCAGAAGATTACATTTTGGCGTGACAACAGGGCAGTGGTGGATGTTCTGAACAACAGGGGGGCTTGGTCCGAGATGGTTATGGGAGTACGGAGGCAGCTAGTATTGAGGGGTTTGCAGTTGAATATGTATTTCAGGGCTAGGCACATAAACGGGGTGAGAAATATCCTAGCTGACAGCCTTTCCCGTCTGCAGTTGGATTGTTTCTGGATGCTAGCACCAACAGCAGAGGAGCAGAAAATGCCCAATTCCAATGAACATCTGGGACGTTGCCAAGAGGGAGCCAAAATGCTGTTTTGCAATTCATGGGCACCATGGACTTTGAGGGCCTATGAAGGGGCATAGCGGACATGGTAAACATTCAGGGAAATGCACCACACAGAGGTAAGTGGGCCAGTTACGGAAGAGCAGTTAGGGAAATTCATGGTAGATCAGTGGCAAAAAGGGATGGCTCATGCCACAATGCGAGTGTACTTAGAGGGGATCAGTTTAGTTTTCAGTTTGAAAAAGTGGAAGGATCCTACGAAGTCAATGTTGATATGGAAAATGATGCAAGGGTGGAGTAGGCTGAAACAAAGGACCAAGGATGGGTGGCGGCCAATAGCAGATCAGTGATTAGCTAGATCAGGGGGGATATTGCTAGCAATTTGTAAGTCTAAAGGTGGGGCTCAACTGTTTAAATGATTTATTTAGTGATGTTCGCAGGGGCCTTGAGAGTGAGCGAGGCAGTGGGACACAACAGAAAGAATGAAGAGGGAGGTTTGGAATGGGGGGATATAAATTGGAGGACACAAGAAACACAACTCATGATTAGGAGGTCCAAGATGGATCGGAAAGGGGTGCGTGATAACCATTAAGGCTCACCCTGATGGGACCTTGTGCCCGGTGAAGGCTTTGTGGGGTTACGCCGCAGAGCGCTATAACAAAGAAGTGAGGTTATTTGTTCATGGAGACGGAAAGAAGGTGACGAGCTACCAGGTAACAGCCATACTCAAAAAAGGCATGGAGTTTCTGGGTGGAGACCCAGCTAGTTATTCTTCCCACTCTTTTCGAATAGGGGCTGCTTCAAAATGGGCAGTGGAAGGGGAGGCAGTGACCAGTATGTTGGAAAAGGGACACTGGTGGTCTGCCAGTTATAAGAGGTACATTCGAGCTTTAAAGGATGGTGATTAACCTCTCATTGTTGTTTGTTTACAGGAACAGAACCCAAAGAGTGGGGGGGAGGAGGAGATTTAAAAATAAATAAATAAATAAATAAATAAATAAATAAATAAATAAGAAGAGGAACGGTGTCAGAAGGAGAAGGAACAATTTGAGATGGTTTAAGAGATTAAGATATATTTTACTTGATTCGATAGGTAAAGGGAGGATCACAAAAGTATGGATCTGTGGGCACTCCTACATTTACTGGGCAGAAAGGAGAGCAGAAAAGAAGGCCAGGGAAAAGCAGCTGTACTAAGATGACAGACGATGTAGGCTGGTATGGCGTGGCATTCGAGGGATAATATGGGCACAGTTACTCCCGACCCTGATAGAGATAAGAGAGCTGCGGCCCACTCCGGATCTAAGCATAATACACCTCGGGGGTAATGATATTGGGGGGAACCGTGGGTGGACACGTATTTGCGGGTTAAGCAGGATCTAGAAAAAATAAAGCAACGGTGGCCGGGGATGAGCATGTCATGGTCAGATATGATACCAAGGAGGGTATGGAGACACGAACACAGCCATGTAGCAGTGGACAGGGCCAGAAGGAAGATGAATAGAAGGGTGGGGACATGATAAGGAGCACAGGAGGGCATATAATATTGAGAGGGGTGGAAGAGTGGGTAGAGGATTTTTACAGAGCAAATGGGGTTCATTTGTCAGACCTAGCGATAGACATGTTTAATACAGAGATGATGGGCTTTATTGAGGCTTAGAGGAGACAAGAAGGAAGATAGAGGGGAAGGAGAGGGGTGAAGAGGGGGAAGGCCAGTCATCCAACACAAGCTGGAGATAGACTATGGGGAAAAAAAGGGGGGAAGGAGGGGAAGGGGAATGATAAAGGAATATAAGGAGACGAAGAAGCAACAGAAGGAGAGAAAAGTGGTCTCGGTTTTCATCGATACCTAGAAGAAAAAGAGAAGAAGAAGGCACCCAGGTTTTCACCTGGGGAGGTGAGAAGAGGAAGAAGGAGGAGGGGTGATCAGAGATTGATACTTTAATGCAATATAAACAAAGAATTGTGGAAAAGAAATAATGGAAAATGGTGATAGTATTTGTAAATTTAAATGTGAAATATAATAAATTAATTGCCAATCTGAGCACAGCACACTGTCTTTTGTGGATGGAAAGGGGGGAATCCGGGACAAAGCAGTTTCCCTCAGCATTGCTCAATTTCACAATCACTTCCTGAAGAAGAGCCGCTCTTAGGAACTGGGTTCCAAGTGACACATAAAGTCCACAGTGCAAAACTCAGTCACGGAACACACACTCTCACCACAAATGGATTGATTGTCCACCAAAGCTTATCAGGACTTGTAGAAATGTTAATTTCCCATGCGCCATAGCAAATCCAAATGTGAAAAGACAAAGTGATGTTTCACTTCCTATGAGGCTTTGTCAAAGTTGCTACCCCCTACAGGTGGAATGCTTATACAGTGAAAAAATCAATCAAGTGACTAAGGTCTTTTTAAAGACATACACCTTCAAAGACATTCATTTGATATGTGCTATGTGACCCCCGTATACAAATATATGAAATGGGTATTTATCCAAGTAGAAAACATGAAATCTATTTTTAACACTGTTATATTCACATCCAAACAGTATTTCTAGCAAATTCAATGGCTTAAACTCATTGTCAAAGTATATAAACTTCTATACATAGAAATATTAACTTCATACTTTTTGTTTTTAATGCCCTTTGAAAGATGCTACAGTTCATTGAAGTTTTCATGTTTGGCAAGCTCTATCATATAGCCAGAACTCAAGAAGAGAATAACAGGATAGGAGGGCCGGAGGGGGAAGGGAAGGGTTGGGGGGTCTGGGGAGCAGGATGGGTGCCCTTTGCATCAGAATAACCACACAGGAGATATGTTCCTGAAAAAGAGTTGCACTTAGCCCCTTGCTTGTGCTACTGTACCTCCTTCTAGTTCTTCCAGGTGGAAAAGCTTGTGAACTGAGCAGGAGAACCTATTGCAGGAAAAAAGAAGACACAAAAAGAAGACAAAAAAGATGAAAAGGTTAACTTTCCAACACATAAAATGTTAAAACGGGTATTCTGCAGCTCGCAATAGCATCTGTTTGTTAACAGACCTGATTAGTTTTCACTCAGTACATCCATCCATTCATTACCATAGACAGTTTTAACTCTGTGCTTTATTGCGTAAATGGGATAAGTTCTATTTTGTCATTCAGGCCTAAAGGGCCTATTAATGCTCCTAATCTGTAGATCCAGTATGCCTCTGTTTTACTGAAGGCCAGATCTCTATCACCACCTCTGGCATTTAAACACACTTGTTCTAAACCAGTAAACCTGAGTGTGTGGTCCTGCCAATTGGCTACTTGTTGTAAGAGTACAACCAGAGCATATTCTGAGTCCCCATTCCTGACTGCCCAAGCATGTTTGCCCACTTTCTCCTTCAACTTACGCTTGGTGTGACCTACATAGTAGCTTCCACAACTGCATTCTGCTTCATACACTACCCACTTAGTATTACAGTTTATAAACTGTTGTATCCTAAGGGATTCTCCATCATAGCCACTTATAAGTGTTTTGGTTTGGTGTATGTATGGGCAGTACTTGCATATCTTGCACTTGAAACGCCCTTCTGGTAAGGGAGGTAACCAACTTTGGGGTTTCTTGTCCTCATGTATTGAGCTCACCAATGTGTCCCTCAGATTTGTTGCTCTCCTACATGCTATTTGTGGTGACTGCTTGGCTGTTTCCTGTAGCCTGGTGTCAGTACCCAGTATGGGCCAATTTCTTTAGATTATTTCCTTCACTTTCCAGGACCTGATACCATATGTGCTAACAAAATTTATCCTGGTCTCAACTTCTGGCTGATTGTATTGTGTACCTCCATGTGGTTTTGTCATAAGAGTGTCTCTGAGGGTGTCTACACTACTCCTTCTGGCTGCATCTATTATGTTACTAGCATAGCTCCTTGACTTGAATTTTTTGGTGAGGTTTTCTGACTCTCTCATGAATGTGTCTTATTCAGTGCAGTTTCTCTTAACATGGGGAAACTGGTTTGTAGAGATATTGTTGATTGTGTGCCAATGATGGCAACTACTTGAAAGCACATAGAACATGAGCAAAGTAACTACTAGATGCTAAAATTACACACAACAGGGAGCTCAGCTGAATAGGTTATATTGTGTACAAAGTGTGCAATTTACCCTACATCGTATTGAAGAAAGACAGGTGATTACGTAAACTCGGAATCATCTTCTCTACTCTAATATTATACAGGAGTTCCTGAAACCACTCATGATAAGATAAATCAACAGTATCTTTCCAATGGCGCAGCATCAACTGTTTAACTGAAAGAGCAATTAAGGCCATAAAACATCTGCGCTCCTTCACCTCAATATTGGTCTACTCTCCCACAATACATATGTCAGGTGAGAAATAACTATCAATCCCAAAGAGGGGATCCACTTTATTCCTGATTAATGTTCATAAGGGAGCCACTTTAGGGCAATCCCAAAAAGCATGAAAGGACGTCCCTTCATCTTGCCCACATCTTGTGCAAAGGGCAGAATGAGTTCCACCCATTTTTGCTAATCTAGTAGGAGTGAAATATAAGTTGTTCAAGATATGAAACTGGATAAGCTGTAGCTTATCCTGAGTTATGTAGGTGTAGGTATCTTTCCAAATTTTCCCCCAACTGAAGGGTCATTGTGGAAACTGAGCATTCCAATACTGACATACACTGTCCAGTCCTGGAAAGATTTTTGAAAATAGCACCGCATACATTTTGGAAACAGAATGGGGTAATGAAATTACCTCAATTGGTGCTTGCAGGAACTCAGATAGATTCGTAGACCCAAAATTGGTCCCAAACCTGTGTATTATATCATGACAGAGCTGATACACTTTAAAGAATAGAGATTCAGTCAATTGGAAAAACCCATAATTTCCCGAGAAGACAGACACCTACCATTTTGGAGTAAATCACACACTGTAACAGCAAGTTGAGGTAACCATGTATCAGGAAGGATCTTCCCATCAATTTTAAAATTAAGGTTCTGAAAAATAGGCTGGGAAAGGTCCTTCCCATGATTGTACTTCATAAACATACATAGTGGCGAATGAACCAAGACAGAGATCCCAATTACAGAGTGACGAAGTTCATTGGGCAGGTCTTTGGGAGAGTTATGTAACAGGGCCTGGGGTGATAAACCCAGACCTTTCTAAAGATAATTTTCAATTAATTTATTTAAGCCACGATAGCTCAGCTGAGATGCAGCATCTCATTTCCAGTGGAGTCCTACTTCTACAGATACAAACCAAAGCAGAAAGGCACACAGGAGATAACTACAGCACACACGAAAACTGTATCAAAAGACTAAACAACAAAAGTGCTGTGCACAAAAGAAAAAACAAGGAGCATGACAAGTTTAGTTGTATGTGTTTTTATTGTACATTCTAAGAAACTAAGCGGACCATCACTAAAACCCCAGCGCTTTGAAACCCTGTGGGTTCAGGGGTTCAAGGCACCATGATTTTATTGTTGATCCACTTACTTAATACTGACCCTTGGTATGTTTGACAAAGATGCAGGGAAAGATGCACACTACACTTTTTTGTTGGGTCCTACTTCTACCCATTTATGCAGCTGAGTGGACTGGAGTACTGGGAGGTAAGTGGATTGCTCAGCATCACACAATTAATATTTGAATCTGCTGGTGTTTGATCCTGCGATGATCTTTTTTTTTTAGTCCCCCTCTCCAACAGATGCCCCCCCCCCGTTCAGAACCCCCTGCCCTGTCACCCTGATATTCACTGGGACTTACCTGCCAACCAGTACCCTAGGGCTTGCCCCCTTGGCAGGGTCGATGGGGTCCCCCATACCCATTTGGGAACTGGATCCGGTAATTGGACTTGTGAGCCTAGCTAGTTGGGTGTGGGGCCTGTGAGGGTCTGAGCACCATCCTGTCACAGGTAGTTGTTTCCCTGTTTCTCCTCCTGAGTAACGTGGCATGCAGTGATGCTATGACATACACTGCGTGCTCCTGTGTGTTGCATGTCGGCATCCATCCTGCCCCTCCTGCCTTGTCTTAGGCAGTCCCAGGTGCCTTTCCCCTAGCACACTGCTAGAGGTCTGGTGGACACTGGGCTCTGCAAGCACTCCCCCAGAGGAGGAGAGCAGTCCCCTGGATGCTCAGCCCTCCTCCCCCTGGCCAGCCCTCTGATGCCCCGAGCTCACTACTGAATTTGGCTTGCTGGCATCGTGAGCAGTAGCTCTACCACTGCACTGATGGGCTGGCTGACCCTGTGATCTTCTGATTCCCAAGCTGTTGCTAGAACCATGAGACTACACTGCGTACATTTTCTTAGAAAAAGGCTAACTTTGGAACTACTGGGGCTAGTGACGTAATTTGTTCTATTGAAAGACAGTCAGCTGACAGCATTAGTCAGATGGCAGCAGCACATTTTGATGATGTTAGTGGTGTTCCATAAAGGAAGGACCACACCCTTTTTATGGCTTTTTATATTTTGCGGTTTCCTGCTGGCTAATCATCCTTACCTGGTGTTCCAGTGGTTGGGGGAAGGGTTCCAATTGTTTTTAATGCATGAAGACATCCACCTGCATCTGCAACAGGCAAGCTGGATCATGCCTGCTGTGAACATCACCTGCATGCGCAAACAAATCTGAGCCTTTTCCAGTTACCACTGGCATGACCCATTTCAATATGATTGTTCATTTAGAGTCATGTTACATAAGTAAAATGGCCCTGTGTCTTTTGAATATTGACCCTTGCTATGTTTGATAAAGATGCAAGCATGTGCCAAAAAGCCCAATGGTTCAGAATTCAGATTCAGATATTGGAATGTGCAGATCCCAAATTGCTCAGTCAAAACTCCTCACACTTGTGTGTATGCTTTAGACCTAAGGTGCATGACCACTCCCACATATCCACCAGTGTTTTTGCCTCACTAAAAAAAGAGACACTGATTAATGCCAGTGATGTTTGATTACATGGTTTTACAATGTAAATGTGGTGTTAGCGTGGCATGGAGGAAATTGTGTTGTTTATTTAGTTATTCAGGCTAGTGGGAGAGGTGAGAGAGTCCTGGAATCACAGCATAGTGTGGCTCCTATATGAAAGCTTCCAAAGGGATGGGCTGCCTCGCTGAGCATAGCTCCTATACGTATGCACCCTATCTTGAGGAGGGTGGGCTGGATTGATGCCCAGTGTGGCTCCAATACAAATGCCCCCTCTTACTTGGGGGGGGCCTGGATCCCCCAAGCTTGGTTTCTTTAAGGATGACCCCCTCTCCTGAGGGGGATGAGCTGGATCACGGCTGAGTGTGGCTCTTATTGCTGGTCCTGTAGGGCGACTGTGATGGCCCACCTAGATGCAGTCAGCTGGTTGGGTCCCGGATGCTCTTGTGGGGGGATGGGTATGGCTCACCTGAGCACGGGCAGCTGGTTGGGTACTGTATTAAAATATGTATTAAAATTAATAGGTCCAGTTCATTCCAATGATCCATTTATTTAAATTTTTTTTGTTATTTAATTCATAACTTTTTTGGTTTTTAATATTTGCACCTACTTTTTTCTTTTAAGATCCTTTTTAGCCCCACCCACACAAACACTTTCAACCCCCCCCCAAATGGGTGTTTGTTGCATATTCCGGTATTCACTACAAACACTTATTACAGAGGAATTTGAAAGTTGGCACCCATAGGGTTCATGAGAGTGGGTGGTAAAAAAGAACCCCGAGGGAAACACAAATTTGAAACAAATGGGACCTATTCATTTCAATGCGGTAGGTGGATGGGGAAGCAGTGCTGTGAGGTTCATGGAGGATTCAGCATTGAGGGACGGGGATCTGCGATGAAGAAAAAAGACAGGTGCTAGAGGGGAAGAGGTGGGTGGTAGAATACACAAAGGGTGGGAAAAGGTGGGGGATGAGTTTATAAACAGTGTGGGGGGAGTAGGGATACCAACAGCTTACCTCTGGGGCTCTCTGGCCCTCAGCTGCTCCCTTCAGCATTTCTGTCATGTCTTCACCCTCTGGTCAACCAGGACTGCAGATTTGGGGATTGGTAGTGTAGAACCATACTGCTGCTTAAGGGCTCTAGTGGGAGTGGAGCCTTGGCTACCTGCCAGAGCAGTGTGGTAGCCATGAGTTATTTGGCTCATGATGCTGACCACAAGACTAAGGTGTAGGGGTCGGGACTGGGGCAGAAGATGGTGCCAGTGCCATCAGGCATAGAAACTATGCTCCCTGACCCCAGGAACAGCATCTGGGTTGGGAGTTAAGATTGTACGCTGGTGTTGGAGCATCATTACCTGAACGCACATGTGCATTTCAGCAGAAGCTCTGCTCATTGACCAGACCACACGTTCACAACTTGACTTTGGTCTTGGATTTTAGGACAGCAGAGGAGAAGGGACCTAATGGAAAATAACCAATGGCACCTTAAACAGTGATTCCCAGACCCACGACAGGCAGCAGGGCTAGGGAAAAAGAATAAACAACCCCAAGGGCAATCTCAGGCCCTGTGTATGTGCTGACAGCCCACGAATGAAGCCAGAGCTCTACATGGATGAAGTGGCATGGTAGGTATGTGGGGGATTCAGACAGAAGGTGTTGGCTGTAGAGCAGCATCAAAATGGCCAAACTATGCACACTCACTGGAACCATGAAACTCCTTTGCTCTGGTGGAAAAGTGCATCATTGACCTAATCAGCCATGATTGGCTGCATTCTTAATTCTAGCCACCTTAGTGGCTCACAGCCTGACACATCTTCAGAACTTGCTTTTTTTAAAAAGATAGAAACATAGACAATGATGACAGAAAAAGACCAAAAGTCCATCTAGTACTCCCAGAGTTCCCTAACTGTCTCAGACCTGTTGTCCATATGGGGTTTTATCCCTCACATTTGACCCCCTGCTCCCCTCCCTACTGCTACCAACCCAAGCAATCACCAAACCCTTCACTCTGTCCTAGCCATGCTTTAAACCATTTACAGTCTTGGCGCCCACCACCTCCACTGGCAGACAGTTCCATGGCTCCACCACACTTTCTGTGAAATAGAACTTCCTCACATTCCTCTTTAACCTTCTCCCCACCAGTTTATTTTTGTGAACTCGGGGTTTTGACACTATACTCCTGCTAAATAGTTCTCCAGAGTTCACCTTGTTAATTCCCTTTAGGAACTTGAAAGTTTCTATCGTATTTCCCACTCTCTTGCCTGGTCTCCAGTGAGTATATGTTCAGTGTCTTGAGACAATCTTTGTAAGGTCTGCCCTGTTGGTTCTGAATCATCTAGGTCACCCTGCACTACATCATCTCCAGCCTGTCCCTGTCTTTCCTTAGGGGAAGACTCCAGAAATGAGCACAGTATTCCAGGTGCAGCCTGACCAGTGAGCTATATAGAGGTAGCAGTACTTCCTTTTTCATCTGTCAATATCCCTTCTGATATATCTCAGCATCCTATTATCTTACTATAGGCCTAGTTACACTGGCTTGATTGTTTGAAGGAGTCACTAATAATGCCTCCTAGGTCCCTTTCCCCTGCTGTAGTGCTCAGTTTAACCCCTGTACTCTGTCCTGTTTTTTCTCCCCTAAAATGTATAACCTGCATTTTTTGGTGTTGAATTGCAACTTTCAAATCTTAGATCACCTCTCTAGTATTTGTAGATCTCTTTGCAGCTCCCTCATCCCTCTGTCACTAACTACCCTACCATAGAGCTTTGTGTCATCTGCGAAGAGACAAAACATTCCCTGGAATCCTTCTCTAATATCGCTGTTGAACATATTGAAGAGGACAAGTTCCTTGTGGAACCCCACTTATAACCTTCTCTTCTGATTTGATCCTGTTTACTACCATCCTCTGCTGTCTCGCCTTCAACCACTTTCCTACCCTTCTAACCACGTCCCTAGTCACTCCCAGGTCCTCCTGCTTCTTCAGCAATCTTCTCCATGGCACAGAGTCGAAAGTCTTGCTGAAGTTGCAGTAGAGTAAATCCACAGCATGGTCCTAATTTACTATCTTTGTTACCCAGTCAAAGAAAAATATTAGGCTGGTCTGACAAGACGTCCCTGCCAAAAACCCATGCTGTTTACTATCCTTTAGACCATTACTCTCTAGGTAGTCCACAAGGTCCTCTTTGTTCATTGACTCCATCAATTTACCCACTACAGAGGTAGGTTGACATATCTGCAATTTCCTTGTTGCTCCTTGTCCCCCTCTTGTGCAGCAGGGCTATGTCTACTACCCCCCCATCCCCCAGTCTTTCTGAACTAACTCTGTCTGGACTGAGCTACTGAAAAGTTCTACTAGGGGTTCAACTAGTTCCAGAGCCAGTTCCTTGAGCTCCCTTGGGTGCATCCCAACTAGCTTTAGGGCTTTATCTGCATTTAGGGCTTCAAGCCCTTTCTGGACCCTTTCTCTGGTAAACACTGACTACTCATAGAAACATAGAATTTGACAGCAGATAAGGACCGCTTGGCCCACCTAGTCTGCCCATTTTCCTACCTAACAGATAAGCTGCAAATCCTAGTTAACCAACAGCTTACTTCCTCCTCCCCCACTAGGACTGCATTATGTCTGTCCCATGCATTCTTGAAGTCCCCCACTGTTCTTGACTCCACAATCTCCTCAGGGAGGCTGTTCCATGCATCCACAACCCTCTCAGTGAAAAAATACTTCCTCACATTACCTCTGAGCCGTCCCCTCTATCTTTAAATTGTGCCCCTTGTTCTTGCACATCTCTTTTCTGGAAGATGCTACCTCTTGGACTTTGTTAATTCCCTTGAGGTACTTGAAAGTTTCTATCATGTCCCTCTCTCCTCCTTTCCTCTAGGGTATACATATTAAGCTCCTTTAGTCTTTCTTCGTATTGTCTTCTGGTGCAGACCCTGCACCATTTGAGTTGCCCTCCTCTGGACAGCCTCCACTCTGTCTATGTCTTTGCGGAGATGGGGTCTCCAGAACTGCACACAGTACTCCAGATGGGGTCTCACCAACTGTCTGTACAGAGGATAACAACTTCCTGTTTTCTACTATTGATGCCTCTTCCTCATGCATCCCAGTATCCCCCAGCCTTCCTTACTGCCTTCTCACATTGCTTGTCCACCTTTAGGTCATCTGATATAATTACCCCCAGGTCCCTTTCTATTTTACTGTTGTCAGTATCTCACCCCCATTGTGTACACTTCCCAAGGTTTTGTTTCCCATGTGCATTACCTTGCACTTCTTTGCATTGAATCTGAGCTGCCATACATTTGACCATTCCTCCAACCTTGCCAAGTCCCTTCTCATCCTTTCCGCTCCATCTTGTGTATTAACCCTGTTGCAGATCTTTGTGTCCTCTGCAAAGAGACATACTTTTCCTTCCAGTTCCTCTGCAATGTCACTTATAAAGACATTAAAAAGGACCGGTCCCAGTACTGAACCCTGCGGTACCCCACTAGTAACCCTCCTTTCTTCACTGTGTATTCCATTTACTACTACCCTTTGCGTCCTGTCGTCTAGCCAATTTTTTATCCAGGCTACCACCTTGGGACCCACTCCAAGTCTGGCTGTCTTGTGAATTAATCTTTTGTGTGGGACTGTATCAAATGCCTTGCTAAAATCTAGGTAAGCCATGTCCACAGCCCCTCCCTGGTCTACTACTTTGGTCACCCAGTCAAAAGAAATCCTATTAGATTCGTCTGACATGACCTTCCCATTGTGAATCCATGCTGCCTTGGGTCCTGTGCCCCACTGGCCTCTAGGTACTCAACAATTCTTTCCTTCAGAGTGATTCCATCATTTTCCTACCACTGAGGTCAAACTAACTAGTCTGTAGTTTCCTGCCTCTGTTCTGCTCCACTTTTGTGAAGAGGAATCACATCTGCCCTCCTCCAGTCCTCGGTACCACCCATCCTCCATGATTTGTTAAAGAGAGTAGTCAGCGGTGTCACTAGTTCTACCCTTAGTTCTTTTAGAATTCTTGGGTGAGATCCCATCAGGCCCCATTGCTTTCCACCTTCAGTTTATTGGTTCTTTCAGAACCCTTTCTTCTGTAAATGGACTGGTATCTGACCCCCCGTCTTCAGAGTGTTTCTCTTGTTTGGTTTAGGTAACTCCCCTCCTCTTCCTTTGTGAATACTGAGCAGAAATATTCATTCAGTATCCTGCTTTTTCACTGTCACCCTCTACCCATTCCCTCCCTTTATTAAGCTTAGTATCCCTCCTTTGGTCTTTCTTCACCCTAATGTACCTATAAAAGGTCTTATCCCCTTCTTAACAGAATTGGCTATCCTTTCCTTGGTTTGGGCCTTTGCTATTCTGACTGCCTTCCAGCCTCTTTTCTGCTTTAACTGATAAAGTTCTCTGTCCTGCTCCTTCTGTGTTTCCTTATATTTCCTGAATGCTGTTCTTTTCTCCTTAACCTTCCCTGCCACCTCTTTTGAGAACCATAGTGGTTTTCCTTCGTTGTGTTTTATTGATTTGCTTTACACAAAGGCTTGTTGCCTCTGTGATGGCTGTTTGATCCTCCCCATTGTTCCTCCACCCCTCCTTCTTGCCTGTTTGCTAGTGCTTTTCTGAGGCACTCTCTCATTTCCCAAAGTCGGCCCTCCTAAAGTCCAGTACTCTTGCTTTGTGTGGCTTGATTGTATAGCTGTGTTTATCGTGAACCACACTGTTTGGTGGTCAGCTTGTTCCCAGATGGCTACCCACTTCTAAATCTGAGATTCTTTCTCTATCCCCATTTGAAAGTACCAGGTCTAAGATTGCTCCCTCCTGAGTGGGTTCCAATACTAGCTGTCTGAGGCATGCCCCCTGTAGGGCATCAAGAATGACCCTGCTCTTGGATGTGCCTGCAGCAAAGGTGCTCCAGTTAACATCTGGCATATTCAGGTCCCCCATCAACAATATCTCCCCTTTTTCTGCCATTCTAAGGCCTTCTATCATTTCCTTGTCCATTCCCTCCCCCTGAGATGGGGTCTGTATACAACCCCCATGCGGATTGTGGTGCCATTTCCTGTCTCCAGGGTGACCCAAAGTGCCTCATCTGCTCCCTCTTTAGTTCTGTTGCTTTGATCCCTTCCTTTACATAGAGAGCTACTCCTCCTCCTCTTTTACCCTCCCTGTCCCTCCTGTAGATTGTGTATCCTGGTATGTTGACATCCCAGTCATGGTTCTCTGTGTACCATGTTTCTGTGACTGCCACAATATCAGGCAACCTTCCTCCATCAAGGCCACTAGTTCAGGGAGTTTGTTACACAGACTACGGGCATTGGTACTCATCACCCTCCACTTTTTGATAGCCTTACCCTTTTAGCCCCATTTCTGTCCTTACTGCCTTTGCCTTTTTACATTTAAATCTGTTCTGCTCCCTAATAACTTCTGTACCTTGGTGTTTACCTCACTAATCACCATGTTTTGTGGGGGCTCAGTTTCCATGCTCCTTTCAGTGCCTCCCCTTGGCTGGTTTAAATGCTTGCCAATGAAGCATTTAAACCTCTCACCTAGATTCTGGTTCCCCCCTGGACAGATGCAGACCATCGCACCAGTATAGGTCTGCATCCCTCCAGGTGGCTCCCCAGTCCCCAATGAAGCCAAAACCCTGAGCTCCACACCAGTTTTTCAACCACTCATTGAATTCCCTGGTGAGAAGTGCCTAGCATCTCCCTTGCCATAGACAGGCAGCACCTCCGAGAAGGTTACCGTATGCGCTACTTGTCTAAGGCCCCTTCCCAACTCTATAAACTCCTATTACACTGCTCTGATCCCATTCCTAGCCAGGTCATTTGTCCCTAGGTGGACAATGACATCCAGCTCCCTCCCTCGTGCAGCTCCTCCCATGATCCTGAGGATTCGCTTCCTGTCTCTCCAAGCCGTGGCGCCAGGAAGGCACCTTACCTCCCTCTCCCCTTCCTCCCTCATTTCTACCCCCCTAATGATTGAGTCCCCCACCAGGTTGTTTCCTTCCTGTGGGTCCCATGCTGCACGCTCCTGTGGGTCTTCTTTGTGAAGGTTCCTAGCATCCTCCTTGGTCTCCACTGCAGGTGCCTCATAGAGGAACCACTATCCACCAGAACAGCGAATGAATTGTGAAGAGGTACAGCTGGAGGATGCAACTCTATTCCACCACCCTCTCCTCCTTGAGCCCACCCTGGTCCAGCCTCTCCTCTTTCTTGGCAACCTCTGAGGTAGTGGCATTGGCCCTGGTGGTCCCTGGAGTGGGGAGGAGGTTTCACAGATCCTAGCCAGGTCAGCCTGGAGATGGGCAACCTCCTCTCAGATGAGAGGGTGCCTGCAAACAGGGCAGCATCGCAGCCTCAGAATGTTTCCCAGACACTGCCGCCCCACAGCCATTGCTTTTGCACCACTCCTATCATGTCTTATTTTGTGTCCTCTCTACTGTTTAACTGGATGCTTATTCTCTCCTCTCCTTACAACTCTCACCCTTCCTGTTCTGGGTCAGCAACTTCCTATCTTCTTCAGTAGCCTCCTTCTTCCTTGCTCAATATCAGATGACCAGCAGCTGGGGGGGGAGAGTGAGCTACTTTATTTTACTTTAGGGTTGACAAAACCAATGTTTCTATATGATCCTTTCCTTCCTACTGCCAAACAGGAAGTTCCTGTTGACAGTCAAATCCGGTGGCTATAAAAGTAGAACTGGCTGTGGGTGGGTGGGTAGAGGGGTGAGATGGAGGGCAATTAGTAGGAAAAAAGGCTAGCAACAGGAAGTTTTAATTTGACTCACCTGCTTTTCTAGTGTCTAAACCACACCCCAGGTAAGCTCTTTTTCCTCCTAGTGGTTTAGCAAAGTCAGCTGATACAGTACCCTTCCCTGCACAGAACACGCACTGACTTTCTTTCTTTTCTTTCTTTTTTAACCCTAAATAAGACCCCTTCTACTTCTAATAAAGTTATCTGTCTACTTAATCTTAAATGACACTGACTCCTGCTGAGATATAAGTTTTAAATTAATAGAAAATGTAGCTTCTTTTAGTTAGCTGCTTTCTGCTCTACAAGCAAGGCTAGCAACAGGAAGTTGTAATTTGACTCACCTGCTTTTCTAGTGTCTAAACCACACCCCCAGGTAAGCTCTCTTTCCTCCTACTGGTTTAGCAAAGTCAGCTGATACAGTACCCTTCTCTGCACAGAACACACTCTGACTTTCTTTCTTTTCTTTCTTTTTTAACCCTAAATAAGACCCCTTCTACTTCTAATAAAGTTATCTGTCTACTGAATCTTAACTGACACTGACTCCTGCTGAGATATAAGTTTTAAATTAATAAGAAAATGTAGCTTCTTTTAGTTAGCTGCTTTCTGCTCTACAAGCAAGGCTAGCAACAGGAAGTTGTAATTTGACTCACCTGCTTTTCTAGTGTCTAAACCACACCCCAGGTAAGCTCTCTTTCCTCCTACTGGTTTAGTAAAGTCAGCTGATACAGTACCCTTCCCTGCACAGAACACACACTCACTTTCTTTCTTTTCTTTCTTTTTTTAACTCTAAATAAGACCCCTTGTACTTCTAATAAAGTTATCTGTTTACTTAATCTTAACTGACACTGACTCCTGCTGAGATATAAGTTTTAAATTAATAAGAAAATGTAGCTTCTTTTAGTTAGCTGCTTTCTGCTCTACAAGCAAGGCTAGCAACAGGAAGTTGTAATTTGACTCACCTGCTTTTATAGTGTCTAAACCACACCCCAGGTAAGCTCTCTTTTCTCCTACTGGTTTAGCAAAGTCAGCTCATACAGTACCCTTCCCTGCACAGAACACACACTGACTTTCTTTCTTTTCTTTCTTTTTAACCTAAATAAGACCCTTCTACTTCTAATAAAGTTATCTGTCTACTTAATCTTAACAGTCACTGACTCCTGCTGAGATATAAGTTTTAAATTAATAAGAAAATGTAGCTTCTTTTAGTTAGCTGCTTTCTGCTCTACAAGCAAGGCTAGCAACAGGAAGTTGTAATTTGACTCACCTGCTTTTATAGTGTCTAAACCACACCCCAGGTAAGCTCTCTTTCCTCCTACTGGTTTAGCAAAGTCAGCTGATACAGTATCCTTCCCTGCACAGAACACACACTGACTTTCTTTCTTTTTAACCCTAAATAAGACCCCTTCTACTTCTCATAAAGTTATCTGTCTACTTAATCTTAAGTGACACTGACTCCTGCTGAGATGTAAGTTTTAAATTAATAAGAAAATGTAGCTTCTTTTAGTTAGCTGCTTTCTGCTCTACAAGCAAGGCTAGCAACAGCTATGCTCCTGACAGCCGAATTGTTGCCACTTTCAGGCAGGGCTCACTGTCTTCCCTTGTGAAGCAGTGCAGAAGTAGTAATTAAGGATAGCTACTCTTCCTCTAGTACCCTCCCCTCTTGTAGCCTTGTAGCCTAAGAATAGCCTCTCCCTGCTTCTTTTTTCCTTAATATATCTGGAAAATTGTTTTTCCCTCCCCTTGACCCCCCTCCCCAGTATGAAGTTTTATGTCTGCCTTTGTCTCCCTGAACATCCTCTTTGTTTACCTGGTTTTCACTTGGTACTCTCCCCATTCTTCCTCCCCTGCTTTTCCTTGTACCTGGGAAAACATTTTTCTTGGCCCTCACTGCTTCTCTGACCCTTTTCAAAAGCCATATTGGTCTCTTTTAGCTATTTTGTTTTGCAACAATTCTTGCACCTGATTTTGTTGCCTTGAGAATGGTCCCTTTGATTTCCCCAAGCTTTCCTCTACACCGTTGATGCTGTCCACCCTGGGCAAATTGTCCCAGACCAGCTTTCTCTTCTGGTTAAAGTCTGCTCTTCTGAAATCTTGGTCTTCCATTTTTGATAGGGGCATTTTGGTCCTGAGGGCCAGGCTGAACTAAATGGAGATATGGTCACTAGACCCCACTGGCTCCTCTACCCTCACTCAACTCATCATCTCTGAGTGGGTGAGCACCAAATCAAGAATGGCCAGCTGTCTAGTGGGTAACTTAACCAGCTGCACCTGCAGGCTGCCCTGCTCTGTATTCAACATAATATGGTAGATACTCAAGAGGAGGTGGAGAGAATGCATAGGGACCTTGGGAAACTCAAGCTGTGGCCAAGGGCATTGCAGTTGGGTTCAGTGCCAAAAAGTGCAAAATCATGCAGCTTGGGCATAGGAACACAGGAGCTAAGTATAGGATAGGGTGCGAGAGGTATTGACAGTCACTAAGCAGAAAAGGGACCTTGGGGTTATTACATGTGATGATCTCAGTGTGGCAGGGCAGTAGGACAAAGCAGTGAGTAGGGCCAATGGGGTGCTGGGATTCATAGGGATAAGTATCACCAGCAGTAGGAGGGAAGTGGTGTTACCACTTTATTTCTCATTGTTGAGACCCCACCTGGAATATTGTGCCCAGTTCTAGAGGCAGCACCTCAGAAAGGACATAAACAGGGTGGAGGCAGTCCAGAGAAGGGCAAGTAAAATGCTGCATTGGTTGCATCAGAAACCCTACGAGGAGAGATTGTGGGATCTCAACGTGAACACACTAGAAGTGAGGAGAGTGAGAGGGGATATGATAAAGACCTGCAAGTACCTCATGGAGATGAACAAGGCACAGGAGGAGAGTCTATTTCAAATGAGACAGAGCACAAGGACCAGAAGGCATGCAATGAAACTGGAAGGGAGGAAGTTTAAGAGGGATGTGCGGGAGTACTACTTCACTGAAAGAGTGGTGGACACCTGGAACAGATTGCCAGTAGAAGTGGTGGAGGCAAAACAGTAAGAGGTTTCAAGCATGCCTGTGATGGACAGTGGGGAATATTAGTGAATTGGCAGGGAGAAGGAAGGGTTTCCGGAGATCAGTCAGGGTTTGTGGAGGCATACTAAGCAGGGACCATCTGGGCAGACTGGGTGAAGCAGTCCTTTTCTGCTGACAAATTCTATGTTTCAGCAGGGCCTGACTTCTAGTGCATTTGGCCACTGGAATGTTCCAGTCAATAGCCAGCAGGTTCAGATCACCCACCACCACCATTCCCCCCCTCCTCACTCCCCATGCCACCTCTTCCTTGAGTTATCTATCTCAAGGAAGAGCTGGCAAGGGGAGTGAAGAAGGAGGAAGTGGAGGTGGTGGGTGATCTTCACAAAAGCTAAAGCTATACCAGTATGTTTGGTTTGCATTCTGCAATCAAACATGAACAACTAAGCTCAGTTATGAAGTTCAAAGTACTGCACACAGCCCACACAGCAATACATTTAAATACTAATCCTTGCTTTAATTCTGTCAGTAGAAATATTTCTGGTTTCATTTTCCACAGTTGCCATTATCTCTTGTCTTTGCAGTGCACTTATGCTTTTCTGTTAGAGCCATGCCACTAACAAACAAGCAGGCTGTAGCTTAGCGTGTAATTGGAACATTCATTATCAGCACATCTGATAAGCTATAGCAGGATCTCTGAAGTTCTGTTATAAATATTTTATTACTAATTTGGGTTTAGATGGGTTTAAATGCAGCATAGCTTTATTGCTTCATGTTCCTGGTGCCTTAGTCACAAGTTAATGATATCTGATTAGGATTAAAGATATATTTTGTCTTACTTTTTCCATTAAAGGGTGGGGGATGTGTAAATTCTACAATATGTCTTTGTGAATGGCAAATGCCTGGAGCAATTGCACTTTTTCTGATTTCTGGCTTTACTCAACATAGCCATGAAGAAAAGACTAGATGCACAGGTAATGCATGTTGATAAATGATCATACAGAATTATGAAATGGACTAAGAAAAATCCTGCACTGTGATTTATGGGATTTGATCACATTGCTAAGGTATTCTACTGACATGTGTCACCTTCTCCTATGATGAACAACAGTGCCTTGCAGCTGAGTGTCATTGTCTGTATTGTTTTTTTTTTTTTTTATTTATTCAATCTCAGATTACAATACCTTTGAGCGCAAGGCAGTGATTAACAAATGTTCCACATTACTGGGGAGGGTGAACAAACATTACAAAGACATGGTTTAACACAAAGGCAATAGTACATACTTTGTAACTAAAGAACTAAAAAAATAAAAAAAAAAACCTCTTGAAGGGAGTGGGAATAGAGTGAAAGGAGGTGCCGAAGTAAAGAGAAAAAGGGGAAAATGGGTTTAGATAATTAGTTGATACAATAGCAATCATGTACATCATGACTTGAGTTGTTTTTTTGTCACAAGAGAAGGTGCTATGTGTCAACATTGTGTATATCATGATATAATCTCTGTTCAGAACTATTTTCTATTTTCTTGTCTAGTTTAACTTTTTTTCTGTCATCACAAACCCCTTTTATACTAGTAATAATTTACTCCAGGGATGTGGTACATGTAAGCAAGAAGACACAACAGGGTATTGGTTTCCATTCCTGAATGGCATGTCTGAGTTTGTAGTGAGACGAAGGTGCATGTGCCAAGTGCCTTCAGTCTCCTGGAAGTGTGGTTCATGAATACTAACCCACACCCTGGAGTGTCCTATTATGCTTATAAAATGGATGTACAGAAAAAAATACAAGTTTAACAATGATGCTACTATTCTTAAACTGCACTGCACTGGATCCTTGTCCATCAATCAGAAAGTAGGATTCACCCTACTCAGTTTATAAAATTGGATATACTAACATCTTGGGTGGTTTCAGGCAGTTGACTTCATTTTATGAACCTGTGGTGTATGGATATTGAAGTATGACCACACATCCCGTTGTCTTTCATGCCTTACATATAATATACCCTATCATGCATTATTACATAACTGTTTTTCTGTAAACTTTTACAGTTTATACAATGGCTGGGAGAATAACATTTGTCTAATAACTGCTTTTATTTTCAGACCATATTTTGTCCGATAGCTGTATTTGTTTTCAGACCATATGGAGCTGGAGTGGGAATAAAGGAATAATGCACAACAGCATGTGTGTCGTGCTGGGATAACGACACGCCTGGGGGGGGGTTGAGCACGAGGCCGTAGGCCAAGTGCATCCAATGTGCCAGGCATGGTGTTATCCCAGCACAACACACACCCTGGAGTGCATTATTCCTATTACACAATGGCTTGTTGTTATACAGAATAAAAAAATAATTTTAAAGAATGTTTTTATTAGTGTGGAAAAATATTTTTGTTTCTTAAGAGAAGAAGCAAATAGAGCAAATACAAACAATCAGTCAGGAGGTTCACAGTGCTGAGACTAGACTCGTGGTATGCTGGGATAACGGCACGGGTCCAGCCCCAGACTGACCAATCACAATCCAAGATCATTTCTTGCCATTGTATAATAAATTATAACCATTGACAGTTTCACTCAAGCTGCATCATCTCTTTCTAGAATTATGCAGTATGTTTCAACATTCCAGACCACTTTTCCATCCTAACCAGATTATGTTATTGTACAGACAACATATGCCATGGGCTTCCTCAAAAGAAAGTATTTATTTTTAGTTTCAGGCTTTGAACTCAGACCTGGCTCTGCCACCTGTGATGTCAACGGACGTAAAAACTGTGACTAAAAACAAACCATTAATTATGAGGTGGCCCACAGCATATCCCATATATAAGCATTTTGGAACTAATAGGTTAGCACTCACTTAAAATGAAATATTTTTTATTGTATTTCTGTCTGCCTAAGTTTTCTTCTGTATATTCTGTGATTGTTTCTTTGCTGAGACTGTAACACTGATGCAGATACTGCATGCTGAGTTTGAGCCAAGTCTACCAGCTGTGCATACTGCATACAGTATCCTTCTGGAGAGATGGTAGGTGTGTAGTTTGTCTGTGGATCAAGGACCCCCCCTCCTCAAGAAAATGCTTCACAGTATAAAGGCTTAGATGCATATGAATTACTATGATCTGTTTAACTGAATGGCAGGGGCCAACAATCAAACTCTTGTCTTTCTGTGCATGTAAGAAGGTACACATTTTATTTATTTATTTAAAGTCTAGGAATTGCAACCCTTTGAGTCAGGAACTCATTTCCAAAGGCTCCACATCAATCAAAGAATGAAGACAAATACAGAGGATGACAGTACATAGATTAAATACAGTGTCAATGTACAGAGCTACTACATCAATTGTTTCAGAGGTGTGTATGGTACAATCAGAATAGAGTCAGGTACATATAAAGCAGAGGAACAAGGGGTTATCTGTAATCACAGTGGGAGCTGGTTAAGATACAGTCACGCAGCTCAGTTTTGAAAGGCCCCAGCCTGGGAATAGATAGGGTTGGCCCAGGGATGGAGTTCATCCAGAGTGGAGCTCTATAGCAAAAGGACCGTTGGCCCGTACTGGTCTTTACAAGTGGGATGTGGAAGGTAATAGTGTCAGCCTGCCTTGTGGCCCTCCTTGGCAAGTTTGGTTGGAGTAGCGGCAGGCAGCCAGGGGGAGCGAGACCTAGCAGGATTTTTTTGGACAGGAGGCAAGTGTGATAGAATAAGCGCCCTTGGAAGTTTAACCATGATGCCCTTTGGTAGAGGTCACAGGTGTGCGTAAGCCGTTCACTGCCTGTAGCCAGCTGGCAGGCCTTATTGAGGGTGTGTTTTATGGCTGTAAGGGCAGTGTCTGATGCAGCCCCATAGATGACTATTGCATAGTCTACCAGGGAGATGATGGAGCAAGAGATAGCTAGCCGGAGGGCATCAGGTGGGAGGCAGGACCTAAGTCTATAAAGTAGACCAATTCTGATGTTAATTGCAGAGCATGTTGATGCTATATGCCCACAAAAGGTGAGGGCTGAGTCAAGGGTAACCCCAAGATATCTGAAGCTGGTAACTAGTTCCAGTCTGGTGCCCTGGGAATTTTGTGTAGCCAGTATGGTCGACTTATGTTTATGTTATGGTGAGCAAAAGCATGGTTTCTAGTTTTTTGTAGTTGAGGATAAGTTTGTGGAGGCAAACCATGATTCAATTTCAGTGAAGAAGGCCTGTAGGGATATCTGGAGCTGGGAAGGGTCAGGGTGCCGACTAAAGATCACTGCATCGTCAGCATAGAGGAGGAGACGGCCAGTGATGGCCATAGGGAGGGAGTTTAGGTACAGTGAGAAGAGGAGAGGACCGAGGATGTACCCTTGAGGGACACCTGATCGGACAGGTAGGCTCATGGAGAGGGTGTTATTTATTTTAACCTGTTGTGTTCGGCCGTTGAGATAGTTGTTAAACCAGCCAGTGGCCTCTTGTGATATGCCGACAGAGAAGAGAGAGCTTAAGAGCATACAGTGATTTACATTGTCAAACGCCTTGGACAGGTCGATATAGACAGATGCTGCCAAAGCTCCCAGATCAAGGGCATCGTGGATAAAGGAGGTAAACTCGAGGAGGGCAGTAGTAGTACTATGCTCTTTTCTGAAACCATGCTGTTGCTGGCAGAGAAGGTGATGCAAGTCCAAATATTGAGTGAGTTGATCTGCGACAATTTTTTTCTAGTGCTTTTGAGAGGGGAGGAAGTATGGAAATGGGTCTGTAGTTACTTGTGGAGGTTCTGTCTCCATTTTTATTTACTGGTGTGATAATCGCTCTTTTCTACAATGATGGGAACTGCCCAAGGCACAGAGACATGTTAAGTATTTTAGTAAGAGGTGTTAGCACTGCATCAAGTGTCAAAGAGAGCAGCTTAATATCAATAGTGTCAGCACTCTGTCTAGTTTTCCCGAGGAACTTGGCGATGTATGAGCGGGCAGCACTAGGGGAGATTGTTCTAAAGTGAAAAGGGGGACACCAGGAGGGGGGGAAGGAACTGACCAGTAGATTCAGAGAAGAAGTCAGGGGGGAGAATGGAGCTGAGGTCAGAGAAGGATGCATTAAAGGCATCCGCTATCTTGCTAGTGCCATGCTAGTAATTTTTTGATCCCCTCCCCCACAGGTGTGCCCACTGAGTTTTAAATGAAAGATAATAATAAAAATGTTCTTTAAAGATCCTTCCAATCCATCAGCACAACACTGCAAGAACTGCTGACCACCACCTATTTTACTCTATGACCTAGAAGTTTTAAATCCACATGATGCAAGTAAGCTTCTCACAAATGTTGTACACCAATCAATTCCTCCAGTTGCCTAGTATTACAGTATCAAAGAGACAGTGGAAAGAATCTCTACATAGTCCTTGGGCAGGGTGCTGACTTCACTTAGAAGGCAAACCCATGTGCAAAATATCTCACATTGTACAACTGCCAGAACAGTCCTCACAAATGCAATATATTGCATTAGAAAATAGACTTTTTATTTGAAGGCATCTGATTGGCTGGTACCCCTTCGATAGGGGTACATCATTAACTTTCAATAGATGCCCACCAAATAAAAAGCGCCAGTCCAAACCTGCCAGATGACAAGACATGTATCCTTATGCCCAGCCTGCTATTTAATTGGTTGAAGCACTGAACAAAAAATGTAAAACTGCCACCATTTTGTTTCACCAATTAGCGAGACAGAGTGAGCCCTCCAAAAACTCACTCAAACAAGTATTCAAAAACAATTCAGCTGCACAGCACCGATAAAACTTATTTACTTTTATCTACTATGCCAGCATTGCAGCTCACTGCCCGGTACTTCAACAATTCAATTGGATTCACTTGCTCACACTGACAAAAAATCAAAACCAGCATACCAGTAAACTTGACATTGCCGATATCTGTCATTTCTTGCGCACCATTCTTAATGGAGTTTAGCCATGCATACCAGCAGAAAACAGCAGACTGGACTGGTGACACCTTCTCGTCTTAAATCCCCCACCCTAGAGCAACAGTGGTTCCTAGTCCCAGAGATATTGGCCAGAAGTTGGCACAATCTAGGGGATCGGATGATTTTTTTGATAGAAGGAAAATTATTGCCTCCTTCATAGTAGGGGGGAGAGATCCAGAGGCATGGGCAGAATGTAGGGCACGCTGCAGTGGTTGAATAATGTCTGGGCCAAGGGCCTGGTAAAGCTCCACGGACATACCATCTGGACTGGGGGCCTTCCCCCGTGCCATCTGAGAGAGCACCAATTGAAGTTCTCCACAGGAAACAGGTGACTCCAGGTGGGTTACTTGTTCAGGGGTAAGAGTCAGCAGCAGGGTTTGTTGACAGAATTTAGCGAAAAGCTCCCGTAGCTCTTCAGTAGTAGTAGAAGACCGAGACTGATAGAGAGATTAGTAAAATTGCTGCATGCTAGTGTTAATCTGTTTGGGACTAGTCACTGTGGAGCCTGCAGAAGTACGGAGAGCATGTATCCATGTAGCTGCCTGCTGCTTACATAGGTAAAAGGCAAGGAGTTTCTCTTCTAGTTCACCCCCAGCCCAAAAGGCCTGCTTCGATTAAAAGGGATACCGTTCGGCTTTTTGATGCAAAATTGTATTTATTTGGTATTTGAATCTGACTATTTGCTGGTGTAGAGTGTCATCTGGGGCAGCCTTAGTGGGTAGATTTAAGTGAAGCTCCAAAGTAGCTAGGTCTACTTGGAGCTGAGTCAGAGTTGCCTTACGTTTGCGGTCCTGAGCCGCTGAAAAGGCAATAATGTGGCCCCTTAATACAGCTTTGAATGCTTCCCAGACAGTGCCTGGGGATACCCCACAATCGGCATTCAGGGAGAAATAATCTTTAGTCGCCTGCACTAAGTGTGGATGAAAATCCAGGTCCTGAAATAAAAGTGGATTGCAATGCCAACAAGTTCTGGGTGGGCGATGCTCCAGGGTAGTAAACCTTAATGAGACAGGGGCACAATCTGAAATTAAAATCAAGCCTATATTGGAATCAGAGAGGCATCTAGCTGCTAATTCAGTAGCAAGCCAGAAGTCTATGTGACTGTGGGATTTATGTGGAGCGGAGTAAAAGGAAAAATCTCTGCCAGTAGGATGGTCCCTGCGCCAGATATCTGTGAGGGCCCATTCCTCTATCATGACTTGAAGAGATTGTCTGGCTTTGGGGTTAGCATGTTGGGTTGGGTAGGAATTGTCCAAAAATATATCTCCTACCATATTGAAGTACCCACTGAGGATTACAGGGAGCGGTGACCCATCTGACTGTAGATCTGACAGGGCCTGACTTATCGCAGGAAAAAAATCGGCGTGTTCAACATTGGGAGCATACACATTACCCAACAAAATAGTGCCTGATGGGGAAAATAACTTTGTCACTAACCAATGGCCATGGGCATCTTTTTTGACATCTTTCACCATCCAAGGGCAGGCACGATGGATAAGGATGGCTACCCCCTTTGACTTAGTGGTGGAGGAGCTGGCCAGTACTTCTCCCACCCAGAATTTCTTTAACCAGTTGGTACATTTAGATAATAGGTGGGTTTCTTGAAGGAGGGCAATGTCTGCTCGCAGGGATTTTAGATGTTGTAAGACTTTTGTGCGTTTGATCGGGTGGTTTAATCTTTTCACATTCCAGGATATCCAACGATATTCCTGGTGGGGTAGCAGGAGTAACAGGCATATTCTCACACAGTAGACAAGAGGAGGTACTTACAGGGCTTCCAGTTGAATGGTTAAAAGAAGGGATGCTGAGTTCCAGGGCCACCATATACCTGAGAGAGGATAGGGCTATCAGTGCATGCACTAGCACTAGAAAAGATGTAAGCATCGCCTGTAGCATCTGAACTGCATATCCTAAGTTATAGATAAGGCTGTAGCAACAAATCAAAAAACAAGGAGCAGATAAATCAGTTAGTATATGAACAAAATAGGTCAATATCAAAGTGGGCAACAAGCCCAGTACTGAACTCGAAGTGTTGAGGAAAGGCACTACAACAACAGTAGTGTGAGATTGGAGGTCAACGCGAAATAAGGGTAATATATATATATATATATATATATATATATATATATATATATATATATATATATATATATATATATATATATATATATATATATATATATATATATATATATATATATATATATATATATATATATATATACTCAGCTATCTGTCTCCAAACTCAGGAGGGTCTTATGTGGATGGTACAATGAACCAACTCATCCTAGACCCGCTAACCAGGGTTGGACGACCAACCAAGTGGAGTGGGGAAGGGGGATGGGGAGGGAGGGGGAAGGAAGATGGGCATACCTCCTGCTGGTAACTAGATGGGAAATAGAGAACCACCTTGGGGGTGCACCAGGCCTATGGGGCAGAGCACAGGAACATAACTACTGAGCCTATAACTGCCATATGCAAGAGGTAAAGGAAATGGTAATGGGGGGTGCTAAAATCACCCAAATGTTCCTCTCAAATGTTACTAGGTTGCATATAAGGCCGTAGTTTAGCACCTATTACAACGTATGCATGGCCTTTAACCATTCCATGTAGTAAGGGAGGGAGGGATGGGAAGGGAAGGGGAAGGGACAATAGGGCACTTGGCCACTAGTTCATGACATACTACATTATACCCATAGCCACACTTATTCCATGAAGTATAATAGAGAGGGAGGAGAGGACGGGGTGGAGGGGAGGAAGAGGGAGTAATAAACACTCCCTTACCACACAGCGAAATATTAATGCAAAATTAAACATTCAGTCAGGTTCCAATAGATCCAGTAGTTTGGCCTTCGACCATCTCGGGGGGTCTCCGAGGGGTACATCCAAGATCCAGAAGTGCCTTTGCCATGGCAGCTGCGTAGCTGATAAGACCAGGTTGCACATGAGAGAGGGTGTCCACTAATTCTACTAACAATGTCTCTGGAAGGTCAGCCCAATCTGTCGATTGCTCATTGTCCATATCTTGGGGTCCAGTAGTAGTCTGACCTAGTACAGGAGAGAGATCCTCTATGGAGATCTTTGCAGGCAGTGCTGCTGAGGATTTGGAGGGCAAATGTTGTGGGCTGCTCCTGGGTCTCTGCCTAGCCTTGGATAGCGAGTTTAATCCCCGTTGAGGGAGAGAGGATTGCGTGTTGGATATCTGTGAAGCTGGGATCAATGTACTGGCATTGGAACAAGCAGACTGAGAGACAGCCTTCGATGGGGGACCGATTTGGTGTGGGACCTGTCCTGCTGGTAAATGAGATGCAGGGGAACCATAGGTGGAAAAAAGGTTCCTCCCAAGAGGCGCTGCTGGAGGGGGCTCCAAAAGCCTCCTGGGATTTGCTGTAGGGCACTGAAGGCCTGGCCATAATCTAGCAATCCAATGCTCAATGTCCCCAGGATGATCAGCAATAAGTTTATGCCCTTCCTTGGCGACATGCAGTCTAGTAAGATTTTTTTTAATTTAAATCTAAAGTCATGTTGATAGAGAAATCTTTTAATGGTCCCAAATACTCTCCATTTTTCAGCCGTTTCCTGGGTGAAATTCCTGTATATGGCTATTGTCGATCCTTGCCAAGAAAGTTCCCCATGATCTCTAGCAGCAAGAAGAATTCTCTCCTTGGTGGTGTATCTCAACAGATATGCCACAATTGGTCTAAGTGTGTTAGAATGTTTATTTGTGCAGGCAGAGACCCTATGAGCCCTTTCAACTTCAATTGGCCCTCTCCACCTGTCCCCTAGTATACGAGGAAGATTTTCATTAAGAAATTGCTCCATTGACTGCCCTTCTGCCCCCCTCCAGGAGCCCAACAATCCACAAATTATTGTGGCGACTCTGGTTTTCATGATCCTCAGCCCTCTCCCAGAGCACAGCGAGCCGCTTTTCATGCTGCTGGAGAGGTTGCCAAACCTGAGCCTGTTGGGCTTCACATGCTTCAGCCCTTTGCTCCACCACATTCATTCTGTCCCATAGATGCTGAACATCCAAAGCCATGCCAGTCAGAGATAGGCTTAGTTCATCAACTCTAGTAATTAGTGTTTCCAAGAGCTTAGTGATGTGTTGCAGGGACTCCCCGACCGCTGTTGGTTGATCCATTTTCGGGTGGAGGCCATCTTGTACCGGAGATGACATGAGAAGGTTCTAAATTATAGCCAGCAAAGTAGAAGGAGGCACCCGATCTTGTAGCAACATCCAAAGGAGGGGAGTAGAGGGTGCAGACAGGTACACAGGCTGGCCAGCCTGTGGTGCAAGAGTGTAGGGCCTGTGCAGCCTAGGCCTAGGTGAGCCGAAGTGGTTTCAGGTCATGGCACCACCAAAAACATGTAAATGCTCCAAAATCTGCTGAAAAGTACGCATCACCCAGCAAGTAGGTTATTACCTGTGCATAAAGCCGTTGATTAATAAAGGAGACTCCACGGGATCATGGCGTCCAAGCGTGGATGGGCTAAGGTCTAGACAGAGCTTTGGAGTTATGCTGCCATCTTCTCGGTGGCTAGACCACGCCCCCATGGACACTGATTTCTGATGCTGATGTGAATACTGTACTTACACAGGCTTCTAAATGAAAGAACATGGAGCAACTCCTCAATGTGATTAATTTTCATTAAAGTAGCAACTTCTGCAAACTGTGGTATCAACATCAGGAGCCACTCACTGACTGACTGGAACATACGATGTCACTGGCTGAAGCACCTACAGTATATTAACATAATACAGTAGGTGGGCTATGTACAAAGCTAGCTTTAAAAGACCAGAGGGAGAAAGAGAAACCAAACAGAAAGAGAGAGAGGAAGACAGAGATATGAGAGAGAGAGAGAGAGAGAGAGAGAGAGAGAGAGAAACATACGGAGAAAGATGATAGGCTATGAATATAAATGTTATTTGGAAATGCCGCTGGGTTTCCCATCTTGTGGTGTTCATTGACTTAACATTTTCTTTATGGATGTACTGGTGGCATTGGCAGTTTATTTTATTTTTTTTACATTTCGGTTTATTGTTATCAAATATAGTACAATAACATATAATCCAGGGAATGGCTGTACATCAAATGACAAATTGCAGTCCTTTCACGGGGTTCTTTTTAATTTTTCAGATTCTATGGGGAGACCTCTCTTAATCTTGAAAGCCAAATCTATAAAAGACACAGTGGTATATATTCTATTTAGAGGTGTCTTTAGTACATAAAATGGCCCGTAAAGTCCCACATAAATTCAATACAGTAAATTTGTCACCAGTTCGTAGCTGTTGCAACATACATGGGCTTATCTAAGAATTACAAAGCAGGTACTGAGTACACCTACAGCCTTAACACATGCAGTGCTAGGAAATTACAGAAAACTTCATAATGTCATTAAAAACTGAAACCTGTCAATAAGGCTTTTGATATGTATGCAAAACTATTGCCCTCTTTCTAGGTTTTCCGCAAAGCTCTCATATGATTTGAGACAAAAGAGCAGACACACTAAGTTGGATTACTATATCGAGTCAAGGTTGTAAAGGGAAAACATAATAAGGTAATGTAGAGTCCTGGGGTGGGGTGGGGGATGATACCACTGATCTTGAGGATTACCTAGTGTGACTCATCACCAGGGACACTGGTTTACTGGGATTGAGAAAGGGCATATTCCATTTTGCACGTTGTAAAAAACGGTATTGTCACCGGTGTCTGCTAAGTCAAAATCCGGTTTTACCGGTGTTTGGGTTTGTGTACTTTATTTAACAATTTTTAACTTTGCTAACATGCATTTTAGCAATTTTGACCTCCACTATTACACATCCTTCCTTCCTTGTACCAATTTAAAGTAATTTTAGGTACAAGATGTGATGGCAGCAACAGCACTACAGCCTCATTCCTAAGATGTGATGGAAGCAGCTTTAAACTCCCATACCTCTGGTGTGATGGCAGCAACAACAGCACCTCCCTCCTTCAAGTGTGACAGAAGCAGCAGTACTACATTCACCATTCCTAATGTGATGGTAGTATCAACACTATGGCCCCCATCCCTCAGATGGGATGGCAGCAGTACTACATTCCTCATCCACCAGTGGTGATGGCAGAAGTACTACAGCCCCACCCCTTTGGTGTGATGGCAGTAGCAGCAATGCAGTCCACATCCTTCTGGGGGTGATGGCAGTAGTGACAGCACTATGATCCCCTTTCTTCAACACCCACACCCCACATGCACGGTTACAAATTACTTGGTCTCTTTTTGCTAAAACTCAGAGTGAATTAATCTGAACTATCACTGCTAAGGTGGACTACCTTTGTTTTCCCATCTATAATTTAACTGTCTGAATTGGATTTCTGCCTGTGACACCACTGACCAGGATTAGGGAACAGACTTGGGTGTTGGAAGGCCAGCTGGTGGGTCAAGGCTTGAGTGCCCAACAACCACTCACCTTCTCCTGGGAGGGAGGGTGGGTTCATGGCTCAGCATTTGCTGGCTCCTGGTGGAGGCCAGAGGCATGACATGTCAGCCCTCACTGCAGGAGGGAGCGTGATGGATGTCGGCTTGTGCCTTGACATCATGTGGCCTGTCACACTCCTAAGAAAATGGGAAGACACCTGCTGACCAACTGAAGGATGGCTGTTGGTCCCTCCATAAGCCAGAAGCCCCAGACATGTGTCTGGTTTAACCACTGCCATGCCCAGGATACACAGGAAGCCCTTTGGGGCAATTCTCTTCCCCTGGTAGCCTCCCACAGGGGTAGGGGCCCACTCAATGAAGGGTTACTTTGGGTTAGCTGGTAGCACAGCAGTAAGGGTCAGTGGATGTTGGTCTGGACTCAGCAGGTGGTAGGGGGCGTTGGCAGGCCTGAAGGAGTTTATGGCCAGGAGGTAGGAGGAGCGAAAAAAAACTGCTTGAATTTGCTTCTTTGAAATAAAGCGTCTTCACCTAAAAATTCCACAAGTGATTAGTGGAGGACCTTCAAATGAATTCCTGCATCTCCCAGACATGTGGATGCTTTTTTTTTTTGATTTAGTGTCCATAAAAAGGGTGTCTCCCAGTTTTCATGTCTTTGTTCAGATGTGAATTGAGCACCACTCTGCCCACCAGCATCATACAGCCCCTGGGTTCTTACTTTCTGTATGTCATTGAATGTGCTTTCAAAATCCACTGGCCAAACACAAGTACACTTAAATACTTAACATTTGCTTTTTGTTGAAGCAGTCTATCAGAAAACTTGTTGTTGTCACAGAGACTGAAACAGCAGGTGGGAGAAAAAGTGCAAATGATCCAATTCACCTAAATGGGGTGCTGACTGTGAAGTCTTTTCATAAGTAGTAAGGCAGTTTCTTCTTTGTGAACATACTTTCATTCAGACTAATTTTCATTCAAACAACTGAGGATTTTGGATGGCCCTACTGGTTATAAACTTGAATAAGCTAGTTGGTAACAGTGATCCTACATTTAGCAATCTACAACCTAGATGCTTATATGCAAAGAATACAATAAAAACCTGACTAAAATCTAAAAACAAGCTTATAAAACACATAAAATGTATCTGAACATTTATCTTTTCCTATACAAAATTATTGCAGCCCAAGTAAAACTCAGACAAATTACATGGTACCCTGACCACTATTCTATGATGCAGTAAACATATATTGGTATTTTTTTTCATATTCTTTGTAAAGCAGGTAAGGTCCACTAGGTAGAACTGTCTGTTTTAAGGAGTGACCTAAAAGCACTGGGGAGGTTAAGTGACTTGCTTGGAGTTGCACAGTATGCAAGTGGAGGTTGTGGGACTCAAACCCAAGTCTGCTGGATGTACCCAGTTCAATCACTGTTTGTTACTCTAACCACTAGGCATAGGTGGTTAAACTGAATGGCTGATTACAACAAAGCAGTGCGGGTCATTTCCTTACTGACTCTATATGCAGCAAAGCAGAAAGAATGCAAATCACAGCAATTCATTTTAAGATGCTGAAATCTGGGTCAGCCTGCTGGTGCTCTTGGTAGCACTATTGCCTTGCCTTCCCAATGCCAGCGACCCTGGGTCAGAAGCAAACTCGGGTTGCTGGAGGCCTGGCCAGGGGAGTAGGATTGAGCACACGGGGACTGCTCTCCTCCTCCGGGGAGGGTGGGCTGCAGGTCCTGCTGCTTTACTACCACCTGTGTGACCATGGGTGGTGGTGCAATCGTGCTGCAGAGTGATCAGGAGGGGAGGATGATAGCCAGGATCTGGAGCAGTTGCCTGTCTCTGTGACCTTCCTCCTTTGCTCTCTAGTGCTGGTGCCCTCAGGGACAGAGACCAGAAAACTAGGAACAATCACTCCACATCAGCCACTGGCAGAAGGGACCCAGGTGCCCTAGACTTCATAACCAGGCTCCATGAGGGACCCACTGAGCTGCCCGAAACACACTAAGTGAGTGTGGAGGGGTGACCTGGGGTCCCCTCCCTTCCCACCTGGGGGTGTACAATCCAGGCAGGATAGGAGTAGGTCCACCGAAGCTCCTGAGCATTACCTGGGGTGAAGCTAGGGGATACCCAGCCTAGGGATCTCTGAAAAGTGGAGACTGATGCTGTGAGAAGGGGACATAGAAAGAGAAAATAAAAAAAAAAATGTATAAAGATACTGAAATCTTAGAGAGTCTGTGCAGTGACATGCAATTTCCGTGATGCACCGGTACAAGAATTCAAAATCCGCAAACCAAGCAGGATTTCGTGATTGTTACCGGTGTTACCGGTAAAAATGGAAAACCAGGGTCCCTGCTCATCACCCATGATGTCTCCCTATTATTGTGAACACCAGGGTTACCATACTCAATTTAACATAAAACCTGAATTAAACATTTAACTGTACGCAATTGATATAGTAAAGTAAGGTCTCCCCATCATTGCGAACACTGGGGGCATTGCAGCAATCCTGAAGGATATACTTCACATGGTACGCTCCATGAGGTCTGTTACACTGGTGTCACCATATCAGTGGTGCAGATAGAAATTAAAAACCTTCTAGATCAGTGCCTTAAAAAGAACCAGTTGAACTCAATTTAACATACAACCTGAATTAAACATTTAACTGTACACAACTGATCTAGTAAAGTAAGGTCCTGTTTAGACAAGTAATGATTAGACAGTATAAATTACATCTTGTATATAATCGGGTCTTCCCAATCACCCCAGATTTATGAAGTGCACATTATGCTTGTATGTCTAATCTGCAGAAAAGAAACCCCAATAAGTCCAAGAAGTCAAGTTTTTATTCCATAAATAATGAGTCAGTTGGCAACTCTCAAAATCAGAGCAATAACAATTGTTCATATTTTTGGTGGAAGTCCCAATTAATCTGTCCAATGTAACCCCAAAGCTCAGTACTACTCTACCACTACTTTAATCCTTCGGGTCTGCAGGGAACAGGGAATGATCACTCAGCCTCCTCCTCTGCTGCAGTATTCTTATCTTGAAGTGGGTTCAGTCTTTTCAGTTTATCAGCGAATGTCCCAGCTTATTTTAGGTCCACAAAGCAGTATTGCTTATCCTCAATGGTAAATTGTTGCCAAGCTGGAAAGCTCAATTTGTATTGTATACTCACTTTACATAAGTGCATTGCCACCCCATCAAAGGCTTTCCTCCATTACCAGACAGCATACAACCAGTCAAGAAAAAGGTCATTTTGTTATCTTTGATATGAGGAGTACGCACCTGAGCAGTCTTGAGCAGTATGTCCCTCTTTCTCACTGAGCCTGTCACCAGAAAAAGAGTCTTCAGGCCTTTCAGTTGTTCCCTGGCCCACCCTGGATTGATGTGTTAGGCCTTGATCACAGGATGTTGGTGTCCCAAACCCAGGGCCTCTGGGAACCACAGCTTTAAGAATGTAGCTACACCATCACCTTCTCTACCCTCCAGGATGCCTAATTTATGAACATTTGGGGCCAGATGATGTTCTTCAACTGCTCTAGTCTCATTTTTAGTAAAGATTGTTCCTTCAGTAAAGACGTAATGTCTGACAAGGCTTTTCCCACTGCTGAGGCTGAATCCACTGAGAAGCTTGCCAAACCCTCCACTCAATGTTCTACCAAAGTCAGCTACTCTGAAAAAAGTCCAACTTTTTCTCTAGTCATTGATTTGACTTGTGAGTAAATGAATTGTGTGATGCAGACTTTCAAGTGTGGCTGGACAGCCACCATCAGGAGAGAGCTGTTGTGGATCACCACGCTTGCCAGGTCCCAGATTGGAGTTATGCACCTTATTCACCCCCTTCAGATGCACCATCTTCAAACTTTCTAGATCAGATATAGCCTGCAAGTCTTATTTAATATACAGTCAACCTATTTCTCAAAAATGATAAATTTAAATAGGATTTTAACCAAAAAAGGCCCCTTTGAATGAGAAGCTGCTTCCTGCTGGGCTGCTAGGCTCCACCCTAATTGGCAGTTTTTAATAGAGATATTGGTTGGGATTTTCTAAAGTGGGGACACAGCAGCACTTGAGTCCATATTTTGGATGCATGTCATATCCCTGCAAATGCATCGGGATGCTTGCAGCCAATTTCCATGCATCTTAATGCATTTGTGACAGTTTAGTGGGATTCTGGCAAGAAAATGACACATGCATCAAAATTCTGATGAATGCGTCATTTTCGGGGCACAAGTTGTGGCAATCACATCTAGAAGACAGATCACCTTTTATGTGGTTTAACTATCAGGATGGATGTTTATTCATTTTATTTATTTATTGAGATCTTGGATTAACACCTTTGAGCAGAAAGCTCTTTCATAGGTTTCATGTCAAGTATGACACAAACAAGAATACAGATATGTTTCACAGATACAGATACAGCAAGAAACAATTGAAAACTCTCCAGGCATAAATTCTAACAATAGTTACACAATCTAAGCACGTACAGGGTGCAGAGTCAAAACAAAGGCTAACGTGTCACTAGGTAACGGTAACATAACATGAGGACGCTTGATTAAAAAGCAGAATTGCACAACTAACAACATACACAGATAATTGGATTGTACCTCAGTCAAAGAAAGAAGGAAGATCTCATACCGGTAGAGAGGGACAGGGGAGGGAGGAGGAAAGTGCGGGGAGGGAGAAGGCAAGCAGAGGTGGGAGGTAGAATGGGGATATACAGGAGGGAAAGGGAAGAATAGCTATGTAGTCAAAGTGGATTAAAGTGGGGAGGAGGGTGGGGGAAAGGAGGGGTGGAGGAGAGTAGGGAGAAAGAGGTGGTGCAGGTAGTGGGGTGATGATGAAGATGTAATTAAGGTGGTAGGGAGGAAAGAGATGTGGAATGACAGAGGGGCAAAAAAGGGAAGAGGAGATGGAGGGAGGTAGGAGGGAAAATAAATAATTTAGGCAGGGGCAGAAAGCCCATGCAAGTGTTAACTTGACCGGGGGCCCACAAAATGGACATGAAGTGTAACATTTTACTAATCATAGAGATCACAAAGATTGCAAATGGTAGGAGCAAGGTAAAGGCAAATTAGCGGTAGCAGTCACAGGTTGCCAGTGAGATTAGATGCAGCCATGTCCAAAAAATGGATGTGGCTGTTTCAAAATGCCACCAACTGTGTTTTATATCTGGTAAAACAAATGAAGTTGTTGCACAAACCTATAATTAAAGCGAAAATAACACATTATTCTGACCTTTCTGACATTGTTTGTAAGCCAAAAACCACCATCATCGTCACACATTATGTTCCCACTGATAGGCTGGTAATGTGGCTACCTTAACAGCTGGCATTGTAGTTGCTCTGCATTTAGGTGGTAGGTAGGTTTTAAGAAGCCTCAACTAAATCCTGGCAACCAGCCTGCTAATAATGTGAACATGAATCACGTGTGCCTGTATGGGTTACTCTTCAAGATGTTCAATACAACACACTTAGCACCAGCTGATTCCTGAGCACACAGTCACCCACTGGCTTATGGAAGAACAGACATAGCTGACAGTGAGGTCTGAAAGATTCTAGCTTTACCTTAAAGAAATATTTTTATTAATTTATGTTTCTCTTCATACTAATTAGCAGGTTATATGAGGTGAAAAAAGAGATTTGTGGGTAGTGTCTGTGACTCTTTGAAACTTGTCTTTAAAATTGTAACAGATGGTGTGGGAAAAACTAGCACAGGAGATTAATCTTGGGGCCAAGTAGATTCAGAAAGCCCCGTGAATAAGGTGTGTAATTGGGGTGTGGAAGTGAAAGAGGCTTAGTGCCTTCTTACAAGAGCATTATAAAAGCACTTCCATTCTACTGTGTCCAGCCTGTTCATGTCCCAGCGAGTTAGTGGAACAGGTAACTGGTACTGTAGATGTCAACGGGTATCAGCAGAAGGAAGCAAGGAAGCTGTGGACTGTTCACTACTGTATTACAGTTACTGATGGGAAGGGTGGAAGGTAAAAGGTAGGCCAAAACTGGGAATAGGAGCAACATCCTATCTAGGGTAGGAGCATAAAGATATTTAAACAAGGGAACACAAATAGAAACTATCAAACAAAAAGAAGGAGAAAACTAGAAATATCCTGTTGGGGGTAAAGTTACAAAAGTATTTATAAATGGAAGAGAGAAAGAAGTAATTGCTTTGAACCCAGTGGGGTTGCGCAGTTTCAAGCTGCCATGGTGGCACAGCTGATAGCGCAACCAAAACGGTATTCCGGGTGGCCTGCATTCAAGTCCCAGCTGAGGCACTTACTTCTTTCTCACTTCCATTTGTATGTGTTTCATAAATATGCCCATTGCACTATTTTGATTGAAAATGGAATTATCTGTGCAGCACCAGTTTGTGCATTGGAAAAAGAGTAATGTGCTCCAGGACAGCCCAATTTCCTGTTGCCTTGGGGTGCAGCTGGTAGTGCAACTGGAAGCGTAGTCTGGGTGGCCTGGGTTCAAGTCCCAGCTGAGGCACTTACTTCTTTCTCTCTTTCATTTGTATGTGTTTCATAAATATGCACACTGCACACTTATGATTGAAAAAGTACAAAAGTATTTCCAGGTAACACTGGAAGACTAGAAGCTGAGAATGCTGGGAGTAGTCCAGTGCAGTGGCTGTGGGGCAACAGTTTTCAGTGACCTTTTGGAGACTGTGGTGCTGCCCTATCTGCATGCACCTGTCTGGATAGAGGGAGAAGGTCGCTAGACTCCAGGCAGAGTTGGCTAGTATTTAGGGGACCTCTTCCCTCACCTGCGGCCACAAGTCTTCCACTGTTACCTCAGAGGATGACAGCATGGAGGAACAGCTGGACCATGGTGGGCTATGGAAGGGTGGGGGAGGTGGGAAAGAGGCACATTCCTCAACTGTTACCACTATGAAATTCCTATGCTGTCCTGGTGGGGTGGGACTGCCAGAAGGAGGCACCCATAGTAGTAGTAACCTCTGAGGATGTAGGGGCCCTCCATAGTGGAGACCCCAAAGAGGGTGGTAGAGGACCCCAGAGGAGGAGGAAGCAGCTTCTGGTGGGGGATTCAACTGTGAGGGGTATAGATTTGGGACTAGGAAAGGTGGGGGAGGCAGGTTAGGTGCTTATGCGGCACCATGGCCCAGAGGTAGGGGAAGCAGATCCTGAGGATTGCAAGAGCAGCAGGATGGGAGGGAGATCTAAATGCTATTGTCCACCTAGGCACTAATGACCTGGCTAGCGGCTAGAGAAAGGGCTGGGATAGTGCAGGGAGAAATTAGGGAGCTGGGGAGGGGTCTTACACAGGTAGCATACTCACTGAGGTACTGCTAGTCTACTGTGACAGGGAGATCCTGCCACTCTTGAGGACTGACCTTTTCTTAAATCTGTTGCAACAGTTCTTCTATTTCTTAGCCTATTCTATCCTTTACAATTACTAGTCCATAAAGTTGGCCACCTATGGGTGCCTCCTCCCCTTTCTTGACTATGCTACAGTATCCTCTTTAATTTTCCTTTTTCCTCTCAGGTTCTCGTATATAGGAAGGTTATTGTGGTGCCTCCGAGCTGATGTAAAACAACAGGTTGTGTTCTTTGTTGTCGGATTTAGTATGCAATAACACTATGACATAAAATACCTTGATGTATATGCCTTATGTGTATGCAACCTGTAAATGTTGAAAATACCACGGCACTAGGTGTTTTTTGATGAAGGTAAAAAGTTACTAGGGGACTGTATTATAAAAATTAAGTTACTGGGGTAGAGATATCAGAAAACCCCCATTGTGTTGTTTAAATGCATGTAAATTACAGATTGCTTCAGAAGCCCATTTTTCAGCATGCATTCCTGCTTTAAGCTGAACTAGCCTAAAATTTCATGGTGATTTGCATATAGATCCCATTGCATTATGGAGGTATATGTGATGTTGTGTTTCTTTGAAACTTGGCTTTATTGCCAATGCCCTTTGGGGTAACCATTGCTTCCGTGCTTCTGCACTGAGGTTCTTTGTCTTTAGCTTGTTTTTGAGTTTTTTCTTTATTGATCTCCCTATCACCCAAACATACAAGACAAACATAGGGAATAAAATCATTTTCTCTAAAGAAATAAATTAGTGGGTCTGTAGGTGCTGATGAATTGCAGACGGACATGCGTAGTCTGCTGCTACAAACTGATGTACTGAAGAAGGGGTAGGCCATTGCTTAAGGTTATTCCCTGTGTTTTAAATAAACATCACACAGAGATTGTGTGTTGAACCTGAAGTTCTGTGTCTGGTCCATCTGTTATCCCACAACCCCTCCACATCTATGACAGGAGGGAGGAGAGGGATCTGTGCACCAGGAGCTTCAAGTCATGGCTGAAGGAATGGTGCAGAGATGAGGCCATGTGTGCTGCAAAGGGGACTGGGGACCCACCTGGGAGGATGAGGGCCTATACAGGAGAGATGGCCTGCATCCATCCAGGAGGGGAACAGCAGTTCCCATTGGACAGTTTAAATGTTACTTTGATGAATATTCAAACAAGCCAAGGGGAGTGGCAGAAGGAATCGGGGAGGCAGAAACTGCCCCCACAACATGCTGAAGTAGAGAGTAAGGAGAACTTGAGGGGAGTGGAATAAGGGTGGTAGAGAAAAAGAGGAAAGGGAATGGGGGCATTAAAAAGGAGGGAAGCATGGAGGTCAAAAGGGAAAAAAGGGGGTAACATGCAAAGTGGAAACAAAATCTGGAAGGCCATGTGAGCGAATACTAGAAGTTTAGGAAATACAGTTCTTGACCTAGAGACCATCATGGCAGATGCCAATCTGCATATTGTGGCCATTACCAAGTCATGATTCAATGATAACCATGACTGGGACATGGCCATACCAGGCTATACTCTGTTCAGGAAGAACTGGATGGGAAGGAAAGGAAGGGGGTGTGGTGCTTTATGTGAGGGAAAACATAAAGGTGACGGAGATACAGGGAATATAGGGGAGGCAGAAGTACTGTGGGTCATCCTGGAGAAGGGGAATGGAGCCACTGTTTGCACTGCAGTGATCTACAGACCTATAGCACAGGGGAAAGAATTAGATTAGGCACTGGTGGAAGCCATTGGGAAGATGGCAGAAAAGGGAGAGGTGCTGTTGGTGGGGGACATCAACCTGCCAGATGTAAATTGGAGCCTCCAGCAGTGGCTTCAGATAGAATCAGGGACATCCTGGACTCTCTGCAGGGGGCATTGCTCAGGCAACTAGTCAGTCAACCCACTCATGATGGGGCAATACTGGCCCTGATACTCACTAACGGGGACAGTATTAAAGATATCAAGGTGGGAGGCCAACAGGGACCAGTGATCACCGTACAGTGTGGTTCAGTGTAATGATGGCTAGAGACATGAACAACACAAGGAGAGGGTCTGGACTTCAGGAGGGCAGATTTTATAAAGATGGATGAATATCTCACAGATGACCTGGTGGGAGAATGGCCTTGGTGGGGTGGAGGAACAATAAGTGAAGCTAAAAGGAAGCATAATAAAAGCAACAAACTTCTGCATCAAAGAAGTGAGCAAAAGCAAGAGGAAAAAGAGACCATTATGGTTATAGAGAGAGGTAGCTGAAAAGTAAAGGCTGAAAGGTCAGTATTCAGAAGATATAAGGAGATGCACAAGAAGGAAGAGGATAGGGAGGTGTATCATGGGAAGCAGAGGGAAGCAGGGAAAACTATAGGTAGTTAAAAGTAAGGTAGATGCAGGTGCACAATCAAGATCAGTTGGTCCGTCGGTGTAGTCTGGGGTACCTAACCCAAATAACACAACAACAATCAAAAGAGAATGCACTTACAGGAAAAACACCTCACACATTAAAGTAAATCAATAAATTTAATCCAGTGAATGATGGAGGGCACTGTAAACCAGCCCCAGCGCTTCAGCCACAAGGTCTTCCTCAGGGGTTGTGTCACATAGTGTGGTACAACCCCTTTTATACTGATTACTTGTCACATGATGTACATTTATATAGTATACATTATAAAGTAGAAAATAAGATAGAAAAGAATGAAAATAATTTTTTTTCTCAGATTATTATAATACATCACTTAAATCATCAATTATGTACATAACATGTATATTAAATGAAAAGTTATATGGAGAGAGAAATACCTCATATAAATCTAACAGTTTAGATCTATATATGATTATATTCCAAAACTGACAATAACACGTCCCCATAAAAAAAAAAGTTAATATTTTATTTTATAATAAGTCCAAGAAAGTCCCCATAATTCAATTTTTATAACTTCATTTCAGCCTGACATTGGTGGTGGGAAAGTTAATGGAATCACTTGAAGGAAAGAATTGAGGAATATATTGAAGCCAGTGGGATACAAGACCCAAGGCCAAGGCAGCATGGGTTCACAGGGAGGAGGTCATGTCAAACAAATCTGATAGATTTGTTTGACTGGGTGACAAAAGAATTAGATCAGAGTGGAGAGGCAGACATGGCCTACCAAGATTTTATTAAGCATTTTGACACAGTTCCACACAGAAACAAGTAAGAGAGCTGGGTAGCTTATGAGTAGATCCAAAAGGGGTAAACCAGTTAAGAAACTGGTTAGGGGGGCCTGCCCATTGGCGCAGGGGCACGTTGCTGACCTGTGACACCGGTGACCAGGGTTCAGGAATGGACCCGGAACATCAGAGGGCTGGCCGCGGGGAGAAAGATTGAGCATCCAGTGACTGCTCTCCTTCTCTGGGTTAAGGGGGTAGAGTGTTCAGCACTATGAGGTCACCTAGCGGAGGCTAGGTGTACTGCATGTGTCGACACTGACATGTTCAGTGGCTGGGTGGAAGCAGGTCATCATTGCACGTCCCCGCCCCCCCTTACACAGAGGAAAAAAACCCCACTGCCTTTGCCTTGATGACATCCACCTCGCTACTCCGATTAGTTCCCAGGCCAACTCCCCAACCTATCCCGACATTCGTGGCGCTTAGGGCCGGTGCAGTGACCCCACCCTGGGGGGTAAGCCAGGGAGTATTGGGAAGTTGAGGCTCATGCGGGAATGGGAGTGGCAGGGTCCATGGCTGGACTGAGGTACCAGCGAAGGCGGCAGAGCAAAAAGAAGAAAACAAAAAAAGAGAAAAGAAAAAAGGTATTGGTTAGGGGATAGGTGACAGAGGGTGGTGGTAAAAAGAGCTCAATCCAAGGAAGAGAGTGTGATCAGCAGGGTGCCACAGGGATCAGTGCTGAGACCAGTCCTCTTTATTGTCTTTGTAAGTGACATTACATAGGAGATGGAAGAGAAGGTCTGCCTCCTTGTGGATGACATCAAAATTTGCAATTGGTTAGACACTTGGGGGTGGGGGAATGGTGGAAAGGATGAGCAGAGACCTGAGAAAACTAGAGCAGTGGTCAATAGTATGGCAGCTGTGTTTCAATGTGAAAAGTAATGCCTTGGGTCACAGAAACCCAGTGGCAGAGTACAAAATTGGTGGAGCAGTACTGATGACTACCAAGCAGGAAAGAGACCTGAGGTAATCATATCTGATCACCTAAAGATGGTCAGGCAGTGTGACAAGACAATCAGGAGGGCTAGTGGGATGGTGGGGTGGGGTGGGTGCATAGGGACAGGTATCATCAGCAGAAAGAGGGAGGTGGGGATGCCTTTGTATATATCACTGGTTTGACCTCACCTAGAGTACTGTGTCCAGTTCTGGAAACCACATTTCTGGAAGGACATAGATAGAGTGGAGGCAATCCAGAGGAGGGCAACTAAAATCTTGCAAGGTCTTCATCAAAAGCCCTATGAGGAGAGAGTAAAGTACAGTCCAGCCTCAATTATCTGACCAGCACTGGGGATATCAGATCAGGTCAGATAAATGGGAGGTCAGATAAACAGGATTCCAGAGCTGCACATTAGTACAAGCCACTCATACACGCACTCAAACTGCTAAAAAAAAATCAGTACTGTATAGTAGTGAATCTAATCTTTATTGAAAGCTTTAACAAAAGTGCTTAAAAGTGCTTTAAAATGTATACTGTTTACTAAAGACTGTAAACTTATCATTTTGTATAGTAGTCTTTGATAGATGTCTGTTTCAGTGTGTCATATTGTTTCCTTGTGGCACACTGCTTCAGGCTTTGAAGTAGCATTACTTGAATGGGGTCACAGTCTGGCTGACTTTCAAGGTACAGGATGGCTTGATAAAAATGATGAACAGCCTCGGCATGAGTAGGCACAGTAGGAGGAGGGTCTTCTGATCCTGAATCTCTTTCTTGTTCTTGTTCTTCTTCAGGGTTCATGTTGGGGGTGGGTTACCATGTCAACAATACCTTCATTGGATAGCAACTTATGCCCCTGTTCATTGTCATCACACACTAACCATTGCCTCTTCTTCTGATGGAGGGTCAGGGGGTCTGCAGCAAGTTTTTTTTATCTTTCAGGAGACACATATGTTTTCAGGGAGGTCAGTGAAATCGGGGAGGTCAGTGAGTTCAACGATCTGTGCCCGACTCGTTCTGATGCCAGACTTTTTCCATGCTTTTTGGATTGAGTCTGGATGCAAGCACTCCCAAGCCTCTGCAGCCATATAAATAACTCCTTTTCAATTTATGGACTTAATGATTTTCCCCAAATGTGTGTCTTGGTTGTCACTGTATAAAATGGTTTGGAGCGACTTTTTTCTATAGGATGTTTTAAAAATTTCCAAGACACCCTGACTACATGGCTGAAGCTTTGAAGCGGTGTTAGGAGGCAGAAACATGCACCACATGACCCCTCCCCTTGTGCGCACATCAGCAATGTTAGGGTGTGTTGGCAAATTGTCCACCAGTAAGAGTGCTTTCATGGGTAGCCTTTAGATCTTAGGTAGTGCTTAACTTGTGGCACAAACTGATTAGAGAACCACTGTGCAAAAATATCAGCTGTCATCCATGCACTCTACTGTGCCTCGTATTGGACAGAGAAGGATGCCATGTTCATAGGTTTGAAACATCTTCAATTACCCCACAACAACCAGCCTAATGTTGTGGCCGGCAGCATTTATGCACCCAAGAACAGTCAATCTGTCTTTCTGTTTTTATATACCCAGAGCAGCTTTCTCTGAGCCACATGCCAAAAGAGACCAGTTTCATCTGCATAAAACACCTGCTCTAGCAGAAGTCCATCCTGCTCAATCACGTCCAGCAGCTCTTTAATGAAAAGCTCTATCTTATCATCATCAGCAGTGAGCATTTCACCACACAACTGCAGCTGGCGAATGCCATGCCTCCTCTTAAATCTGTCCAGCCACCCTCACTGGCTGAAAAGGGACCACTGATACCCAGTCTGGCATGAAACTGGAGGGCTTTTTCTTTAAGTAAGGGTCCAGAAATAGGGTTTCACTTCTCTCTTTCTTGCCTGAACCAGGAGTAGATCGATGCATCCCGCTGCTTGTCCTTGCAGGTCCTCATGTTTTTCCTGTTGTTGGACCCTGTGGCCATCTCCATGCAGACAGCAAAATCCCTCAGCTTCTCCTTGGCATACTTGATGTCACTTTTCATAGATTTTCCTATGCCATACTCCTGAGCAAAAACAATAACACACTCACCATTCTCAAGCCGTTCTACGATCCTTAGATTTCAAGCCATGGTAAGCACCAAACGTTTACATTTTCCAGATGGAGAATCCATTTTCCTCTGCAAACCTATAGGACTCAAGCTACTCAAGCATGACATAATAAGCACTTAACTTTATTTATAGTGTGATGTCAGCCACACCTCATTAAGTGCTTAGTAAGGTCAGTAGGTCAGTAAGCTATATTGTATTCACGGACAGTGCCTTAATTGCGGCAATTGACAGCAGCCACGAAGTTACATTCAAAGTGTAATTGCAGGACTTCAGCGTCAAATGGCTGCCAGAATAACTTGTGAGGGACACAATATTAGTTCATTAGATAGGGAGATCCAGATTTTTGGGGGTCGGATAATTGGGGTTGGACTGTACCTCAATATACACACCCTGGAAGAGAGAAGGGAGAGAGGGATATGAGAGAGAGACCTATAAATGCCTCACATGGGTAAATAAGGTCTAGGAGGGAAGTATTTTTCAGGAAAAAAGGTGCTCAAGAACAAGGGGATATGCTATGATGTGGGGGTGGGGGTGGGGGATTCAGGAGAGATGTGAGGAAGTACACAGTGGTGAATTCCTGAAACAGCCTTCCAGTGGAGGTAGTGGGGGCAAAAATGGTGGTGGAGCTCAAGAATGCATGGGATAGACTCAATGGAATTGCAGTGGGAAGGGGAGGGAGAAAGAGGTGTGGATCAAGCAGGATTTGCAGTAATAATGTAGGTAGGAAAAATGGGTAGACTGGGTGGGTTAAGCAGCCCTTATCTGCCAGAAATTTGTATATTTCTGTGTTTCTATGGACCCATACACATACAGCAGTCACATGTAGACAGAGTTACCGAGTAAAAATAATAAACATGGCTGAGGGTCCAGGAACAGTGATAGTTGGGGTTGGGGACTTTGATTAGGGGTTGGGATGTGAATTGCAATCTGGCAAGTGGAGTGCATTGGGATGGCATGGAGTGGGGATGAGGGATGGCATGTTAAGCTAGGGGAACAAGGGCTTTAGTTGGGGGATTAGGGTAAGTACTTACACACCATACATAGTAAGAAAAGCATTACATTTTAACAGAGGGTTTTAATTCTACAGCAACAAGGCTGAGTCACACATGACCCTCTAAGGCATTTAATGTTAGCAATGCTGCAGATCTGGGCATTCAGCCAGCCTTGAAAACTATTTCAACAGACACATAAAAACTTTCCAAATACTTCAACTAATCTACCTCACATGACCTGTAGCATTATAAAATGAAATATACAAACCTTGTTCTCAGTTTCTGCGAATAAAAACAGGCAGAAAGGAGCTGCTCATGAAAGCCAGCCACTCATATCACACTGCAAGAGATGCAACTCTGAGCAGAACCTCACGCAGATTTCTCTCTGACGAATACCATCAAATCATTAGAACAAAAAGTTTTCTGTTATAAAATACTACCACAAATCATGCAGTACAGCATGCTCACATAGAAACATCTAGCATAATGCACTTTAATAACTTGGCAGACATTCAAGGGATTTGCACGAACGTTTTCATATCCTGTCAGAAACCCAAGGACTCTTGACATACCAAGTTTCATTCCGATCAAATGTGTGGATTCTGAGATCCGGACAGTGCAGAATATGTAAAAAGTGTTTTTTTTTCCCTGTTTAGTTGTCGGCCCCTAGCACCCGGATGGTTTGGAATTTTGGTCTGAAATTTTCCGGGTAGAAAGGGCTTGGCCCAGATTAGTGTATTGCACTAGATTGGTGAAAAAATAGCAGTCCATTCCAGAGTTATAAGGATTTGAAATTTTGGTTCTGAGCATGCTCAGTAGGCACTTTAGGATAGATGTTTGAAACGAGAAAAACATTTGGCCATACAAAAAAGGATCCTTTTTCATATGGGGCCAATCATTTTTCGTGTGGAAAAAAGCCTTTTTTGTATGGCCACCATTTTCATTTTACTGTTTAATCTTACAAACATTTAAAGTACATAAAAATAATGGGCCGGATTTTCAAAGCCCTGAGAAGGATGCAAGGTGCTTGCATCAAACATGTCTGATGCAACTGGCACCTTGCATCATAGGATGTGCCCAGAGCTATTTTTCAAAGCAGCCTGCATCAAACACAGGCTGCATGTGCCAGTGGGGGCTTGCACCAGCCTTGCACCACAAAATGGGCTGTGGCATGGCACTAAGGGGCTTGCAGCAGATGTAGGCTGCCATATCCCCTAATGTTGCATTCACAAAACCTGCCCAAAGGACAAAGGTCTAAGTACAGTTAGACCAGCCAATGGCTGGTCTAATGGTACCTAGACATCCTCTGGGAGGGTTGTCTGCCATATGCCACTGTGCCCCCTCCCCAAGCCACGATCTGCTGGTAACCTATAACTGTATAAAACGTAATTCTCTGGTGATCTAGTGGTTCCCCCCACCCTGATATGCCTGTAATGTACATTATTATAAAATAAAAGTCATTCCATGGTGATCTAGTGGCTCTCAACCAATCCCTGATATGCCACTAATATAAATTATTATAAAAAAAAAAAGTAATTCCCTGTTGATCTACCGGCTCCACCTCAGTCTCCCAGATGCCCACACTGTTGAATGGCAAACAGTACCATTCCCTGGTGATCTAGTGGTCCTCACCCAGCCCTGGTATGCTCTTAATGCAAAATATTATAGAAAACAGTCATTCGGTGGTGTTCTAGGGTCCCTGCCCCAGCCCAATATGCCTGAATATTGAAATGCTGATAACATCCCTTCCTGATGGTCTAGTGGCCCCCACCAACCCACTTGGCAGGTAGTGCCCACCACCCCACTCCCCCATCCTGAACCCTCATCCGGTGACCAGCACAGCTCTCCTCACACCATAACGGCCAGCCACCAAATGAACTGTCAGAGTGCGTACTATATACAGTATTGCTAGATTATAGTGTTCCTTTTTATGTTGATTGCATGCATGCACAAGAAATATATTGTAATAGGTTGCCAGAAGCAGGTTGTGGAGGCACGGCACTGTTGTGGCCAATGCTCCCACAGCCTTTAAAGGCATGGCCCACTTTCCCCAATACCATGGCGTGCTGCTGCTGACACTAGTTCAGCCAGTGTGCCACAACCTTGTAAGGTTTCAGCCGCTGCAATCAGGGGCCGCATCGTCATTGCAGCATAAGCCATTTGCTGCAATGAGGGAGTGACCCATCATTGCTGGGTGGAAACTTTAACAGTGATATTGTTTGTGAACATAGGCGGTGGCTTGCCTGTGTTCTAAACAATCTCCCCTACCAGGGGTGCCCAATCCCCTCGGTGGCATGTGCCCCCACCATATTTGTTTGCTGATGGGGCCCCAATCCCGTCGAGCTTCAGTGTCCGAGTGATGTTGCCGATGGGAGAGCCCACTCCCCGTCAGCATTATGTAACTCCCCCCACTTTTTGATGTGTGCTGATGGGGGTGCCCAATCCCCATCGGCATAATGTCACCCCCCCGCTTTTGTTGTGTGCCGACGGGGGTGCCCAATTCCTGTTGGCATAATGTAACCCCCCTTTTGTTGTGTGCCATTGGGGGTGTCCAATCCCCTGATGGCTACAGTTGCCCCCTCAAAAAGAGTCAGTTGGCACACTGGGAGCCCACCCCAGCATGCCACATGCCCCTGTTAAAAAGAAATGGTCCCGTGACATTTTTTTTATACCCTGTCAAAAAAGAAAATGGTCCCTCGCAGTCTCCCTGCCCCCCTCCCACAACCCACCCACTGTGCACCCTGCCTTCCCAGCCACCCCCTCACCCCATACTTACCTCCAGAGTCTGGCACGATGATCTTCTGTGGACCGGGAACATGTCTGCACTCTTCAAAGCCGTCCGCACACGGAGGAAATGCCAGTAAGCTGTATAATGGAATAAATAGGGTTTTTTCAACTTTGATGCATATCTCAGGCATTGTTTGGAATTTTGGCACCACATTTTCAACATGGGGTTTTTGGGACCCCTCCTCATGAATTCTGGCACTGTCATGTCGTTAACGGCTCCGAAAGGTGATTTCACGGTCACTGCATGGAATCACCTTTCAGGACCGATTAATGAATTGACAGTGCCAGTGTTCATGAGGTGAGCTCTATGTTGTAAATTTGGTGGAAAAAAATTCCCAAAATGACTTTTACGAGTGTGCGTTGTGCAGTTTGCATGCATGCTTGTAAATTCGCGAATTTATAATATTTTCAATCCAGATTTTCAACATTGCCATTGTTCTGCCCCTCCTTATGAACAATACAGCTGTCATTTTTCACATCCTGGCCAAAATGTGTTTTCACAGTTCCACCACAGAATAGCACAGTAACTGTGGGAAATCCATGTTCGGAACAAATTATGAAAATGACACTAACACTGTTCATTAGCAGAGGTCTTAAAATGCCTATGCTGAAAATTTGGAGATGAAAGTCCATAAAATGAGTGTGCCATGAGTGTGCATTGTGCAGTTTCCATGCAAGCTCGTACCTTCGCAACTTTGCAATATTTCACTCTAGATTTTCAACACTGGCATTTTTCCACACCTCCTTATGAACTGTACAGCTGCCATTTTTCACATCCTGCCCAAAATGTGTTTTCACACTTCCGGTGCAGAATACTGCAGTCACTGTTGGAAATCAGTGTTTGGGACAGATTAGGATCGAGCTAGTTGGGGGGGGGAGTGACCGAGCTCAAATGAGTTCTGTTGGGATTGCTGTGGATTTCTTTGTGGGCAGGAAGAAACACCAACACAGGCAGCAGCCCAGTACAAAAGGGCAGCACTTCCAGCACTGGGAGTAACACAGCGAGCGAGTGAGAGAGGGGGAGTGAGCAAGCTCAAAGGAGCTCTATCGTGACTGCTGTGGATTTCTTTGTGGGCAGAAAAAGGCGGCAAGGCAGGCAGGAGCACAGTACAAAAGGCCAGCCTGCAGCGCTGGCAGAAACGGAATGAGAGAGTGAGAGAGGGGAGTGAGCAAGCTCAACGGACCTGTGTCAGGACTGCTGCAGATTTCTTTGTGGGCAGAAAAAGCCACCAACACAGGCAGGAGCCCAGTACAAAAGGGCAGCCTGCAGCAGTGGGAGACAGAACGAGCGAGTGAGGGAGGGAGAGTGAGTGAGCTCAATGGAGCTCTGTTGGGACTGCTGCTGATTTCTTTGTGGGCAGAAAAAGTCAGCAATGAATGCAGGGGCCCAGTACAAAAAGGCAGCCTGCAGCAGTGGGAGAAACCGAATGAGTGAGTGAGAGAGGGGGAGAGTGAGCTCAGCAGACTCTATCATGACTGCTGAGATTTCTTTGTGTGGGCAGAAAAAATGCGACAGCAGGCAGGAGCCAGTACAAAGGCCAGCCTGCAGCACTGGCAAACGGAATGATCACGTGACAGAGGGGGAGTGAGCAAGCTCAACGGACCTGTGCTGGGACTACTGCAGATTTTTTTGTGGGCAGAAAAAGGTGCAACAGAGGCAGGAGCCCAGTACAAAAGGGCAGCCTGCAGCGCTAGGAGAAACAGAATGAGCGAGTGAGAGATGGGGAGTGAGCCACCTCAACGGAGCTCTGTCAGAACAGCTGTGGATTTCCTTGTGGACAGAAAAGGGTGCCAATGCAGGCAGGAGCCCAGTACAAAACAGCAGCCTGCAGCACTGGGAGAAACAGAATGAGCAAGTGACAGAGGGGCAGTGAGCGAGCTCAATGGACCAACGCAATCAACATTCAGCATTGACAAATGCTTGTTTAAAGCTGGCAGAAATACATTTTCTGGGCACCCAAAATCCAGGGTGCCCAGCTTAGTGAGAAGAGCCATTCACCTGCATTCTCTGTATGAGAACAGAGGGACTTTCTTGACTTCTGCAGCTGCAGTGAGAACTCATGCTGTGGGCTGCAGTGACAGCAGTGAGTTGCCATTTCCTTGGTGTCTAGTGGTGCTCCCCCATTGCCGTCCCTTTATATATGTAATGAAACACTGCACTTGATCGGTGAAGATGAGCATTTTGAAAAACATGATTGTGACAGTATATATTTAAGTCAATGATTAATTGTATGACTCCCCCGAAGAAAAGAGTTTTCCCTCGAAGTGCTGGGGAACTTGTTTGTCCTAATAAAGCATAACTTTTGGAGCTCTCATGTGCATCGCTTTACTACCTGTATATCTAAATAGTGTTACTAATAATAGTGACTCCAGTTTTCAAGAGTGGAGATTGGGCCCTTATTGGGAACTATCACCCAGTCTCCATTCTACCACCTCTCTCAAAAGCTCTAGAGAGAATAGTAGCAGATCAGCTCAACGAATACCTAGAAAAGTATCAGCTACAATGCCCGCAGCAACACAGGTTTAGAAAGGGCCATAGTACCACAACAGCACTGCTTGAATTTACTGGCTACATACACAATTTCTCTACCAAGGTCTGCTTATTGGTGTGGCCTATATCAACCTGTCTAAGGTGTTTGACACAGTGCACCATGTTCTACTGATCAAACAGCTAGAGGTCATTGGTCCATCTCTCTCCCAGACACTGTGGCTTGGTTCACTAGTTACCTGCAGAAACAGACACAACAAGCCAAGATTGGCAATACCCTAGCCGATAGTAGGTCAGTCAACTCTGGTGTTCCACAAGGGTCCATTCTGGGTCAGCTCTTATTAAGCATTTAATTTTTTTTTAACCAGGAGAGACACACTAAGCTGAAATCTTGTTTACAGGTGTGACCTGGGAGCACAAGGAAGTTAAGTAACTGCTTAGAGTTACACAGTATGCAAATGGAGGCTGTGGGATTCAAATCTAGGTCTCCAGGTTTGCAGCTCAGAGTCTTAAACTAACTACCCCACGCCTGCCATTGTCACCTCCTGCTATATGCTGAACACACTGTTCTGTTCGTCAATGACCCAAACCCCCTCACTCTCGAACATAAACTTTAGAACAACTTCTCGGCAGTTGAAAGTTGGCTTAAAGACCAGAAACTTGTGATGAACTATTCCAAGATGAAAATAATGCTGTTCCCCACCGCCCAAAACTGATACAGAACTCACTCCCTTCTTATCACTAACATGGTAGGCACCCCCCTGGAGCTTGTTCAACACTTCAAATATTTAGAGGTTAAGTTGGATAACACAGTGTCTTTCAACCTCCACATCAACATAGTCAATAAGGCCGTTAATACACGGCTTGGACTACTGCACCGGCACAAACACAACCTAACACCAGAAGCCCTTAAGCTAGCTGTGCACAGTTCTCTAGTGACACTCATTGACTATGGGTTGGTAATATATAGTTCAGCCACAGACACCACCCTATGCTGCATAAAAGTTGCCTTAAACAAAGCCTGTCAGCTGCGATTGCTTCCACTGACAAACTTCACAACTACTGCATCCCTATTCCTTCCTGACACTGCCTCCTACCCCACAGTGCCTGGCACTTACCTCCTATGCTCTTACTCTCCACCTGCTTTCCTCCTAGTGTGCTCAGTCATCACCTGCCTTCCCCCTTCCTTTTTCCCTTGATCTCTCCTATCCCCAACTCACTCATCACCACCCATTAATGCCCACTGGCCCTGAATCCTGTGCTCTTCCTTCTGCCTTCCTTGCTGGCCAAGCAACCTGTGCCCTCCCATCTGCCATCTCCACTTTTCTTTTGGCAAAGATGCCATATGGGTTTAAGTTTCGGTTCCCCTTATCCTGTAGACCAGTCTGTCATCTTCTGTCTCACATCCTGCTAGTGTCTAAGCTTTCATAAGTGACTTGGGCTATTTTTCACAGCCTATGATTGTGCCTTTCTACTAGTACTACCATCCATGCTCAATTGTTTTATTTTGTTCTTACCTATCTGACAATGTCAATAATGATTGTTATCCTCTGATGTGGAACCTATGTAATGAGCTTGTCCTCAAAGGTATTAATCCGGGACTTCAATAAATAAATAAAATCTTTACTGTGTTGCCTTTATTGAAGCTGGTTCATGATTCTACATTCCAGGGCAGGCAAAATTGTGTTCTTTGATGTTTACTTGGCCTGACGTGCCTTTATCTGCAGCTGCTGTTTTGGTAACTGAGCTCCATTGAATGTGACTTTTCCTCTTAAGGAAGTGTAGCTTACACCCAACATTATAGGGTAGCTACATAGGGTTTTGCCCAACTGGGTGTTAAACTGGACATATGAAGTTTGCTTTCTTTCTTGACACCCATAACATTACAGTCGAAGTCAAACTGGCCCTTTGAAATCACTGTGAAATAATCTGGAAGAAGTTAATTCTGAAGCCTCTGTCCACAGAGCAGAAATGAATACATCAGAGGAGCTGCTCATGTCCCACACTTACTGATTTGCTCAGGTGAAAATGGTCTGCTGAAGTTGAACCTAATTGCTGACGTAGATGGTGGGTGCAGCAACAAGGAACACAGCGGGGAGATCAGAAGAGCACATAGGCTCCAGAGAAGAATCAAAGGAGGAAAAGAATGAGGTGTTGTCTTGTTTGGAGTCCCTCCAGGACAGAGTTAGAAGAAGACAGACAAGGGGATCCCATTTATTTGGGCAACAAACCGTAAGTGAGCAACCAAATCACACGGCTGAACTTATGACTATATTTTCTAAATTGGAAAAACTGCTTAAAACTGACATATGACTTTACTATAACTCATGGAGCCTGGAGGATGAGTATTTGGGCAATAAAAAAGTGCCATGAGGCTTGAGATTAAACATAAAACCTTCACGTGGCATAGAAAATTTCAAACATAAAGCACATTGGGAAAATGCTCTGAGTACATGCACAGATGAACTGATTAAAATTCTAATTGAGGAAGATAAGGAAAATTATGACCAAGTACAGAAGGACACTGCAACTACACAGACCAAATTAGAGGAGTATAAAACCCACCCACTCATTAAGCAAAAAGAATGAGAGTTAAACAAAAACGTAGAACTGCATGAAAAAGAAGTAATAAAAAGGAAACAAACAAAACACAAAAGTGATCTACAAGATTACAATTCTGGCCAGATTTACATTTGGGACAGACTGCAAAAGACATCCTGTAGAGGGAGAACACCTGTTAGGAGCAACTCAAGGAACAGAAAAAAGGGAAGTTCTAGCAATCAGAGGAATAAAAAATGGAATAGAAGTAATGAGTAATGACCTCCATTGTGAGAAAGCTCATGGAGACCATACTAAAGGAAAAGTTGGTGGCATATCTAGGGGAGCATGGTCTCTAGGATGAGAGGCAGCATGGGTTCATGGAGGGGGGGGAGATTGTGTCAAACAAATCTGATTGACTTCTTTGATGTGTCACTAAGACATTAGACAGGGGCCAAGCAGTAGACATCCTCTATCTTGATTTCAGTAAGGCCTTTGACTCTGTGCCCCACAAAAGGTTGACCAGTAAGTTGGTGGATCTTGGAGTTGGGGAGAGGATGGCCAGATGGGTGGAAAACTGGCTGAGGGACAGAACCCAGAGGGTGGTGGTCGGGGGAGAGTTATCTGGCACCAGAGATGTAACCAGTGGTGTCCCACAGGGCTCTGTACTGGGGCCAGTGTTGTTCAATGTCTTCATCAATGACATTGGGGATGACATTAAAGGCAAAATGTGCCTATTCGCAGATGACACCAAGCTCTGTGGGAGAGTGGACACAGCTGAAGGGATATGGGACCTACAGGAAGATCTGGAAAAGCTGGGCAGGTGGTCCAGGATCTGGCAGCTTGGCTTTAATGCCAAGAAATGCAAAGTTATGCATATTGGAGCCAAGAATCCCAGGACAGAGTATTACCTGGGTGGATTCCGAGTAGCTGCATCAGAGGAGGAGAAGGACCTGGGAGTGATGATCATTAGTGACCTGAAGCACTCCATACAGTGCAAGAAAGCAGCAGCAAAGGCAAACAAGATGATGGGATGTGTAGCTAGGGGGATAAGTAGTAGGAGAGAGGAGGTTATACTGCCCTTGTACAGGTCACTAGTAAGGCCGCATCTAGAGTATGGAGTTCAGTACTGGTGCCCACACCTCAAAAAGGACATTAACCTGCTGGAGAAGGTACAGAGGAGGGCTACAAAGATGATAGCCGGTCAGCAGGGCAAGGCATATGAGGAGAGGTTGAGGGCACTGAACATGTACTCCCAGGAAGACAGGAGAGAGACAGGGGTCATGACTGGGACATTCAAGTACTTGGAAGGGATAAATAATGTTGATAAGGAAAGCCTCTTTAAGCTGAGTGGCAACCATATCATGAGGGGGCACAGTCTTAAGATGGAGGTTGGGAGGTTTAGGAAGGATGTCAGGAAGCACTTCTTCACATAAAGGGTGGTGGACACTTGGAATGCACTGCCAGAAGAGGTCATCTCGTTAAAGACAGTGAGCAGCTTTAAGAGAGGCTGGGATAGGCTTGGGGGAAGATAAGAATCATGGGTAGGGAGGATGGGAGGAGTTGGGAGGGAGGGCAGGGACATTAGCTTAAGCTGTGGACCCTGCAATATGAGCAGACTTGATAGACCAAATGGCTTTCTTCTGCTGGCTTGTTCGTATGTTCATATGACAGCCAAATGGAGGGAGAAAAAAACAACACATAGGGTGAGTCATCAGTTGCCACAAACAACAAAAATAGCAACAAGAAGATTGTATTTTCAGAGAAAAAGGACAAAACAAAAGAAAAAAACAGACCTATCGGGTCATAATGTTGTACACTTAATAGCGTATGACATCATGGCTAAACTGGTACAGCGCTGTAGCTGTGAGCGAATGGTGCAATGCCACATATACTGCTGTATGCAGTATTGCACCATTCACTGTTTCACAGGCAGAAGATAAGACCTCTGCTGGGAGTGAGTTTTGCTGAGCTGCTGCTGTGGCTCACTGGACTGAGCCACAGCAATAAGAACCCAGGTGTTGTGTATAGGACCGGGTTTGATTCCGGTCAAAGAAACTTTTATTTTTTAAACATTGTGGCCTAAGTTAACCCCGGAGTTGAGAATCTTTGGGAGTGTCCGAGTTGCAGCCCCCCAACAGTGGGTGTGGAGGTCCCCACAAAAAAGACATGCATCATGGCAGAAATTGCACTGTATTAGCAGCGTGAATTTGCCATGCAGCATAATGTCTTGCGACATTATGACCCCGTGCCTCTGGACCAGGAGGACATAAACAGTACAGGACCAAGTGGTCATGCATTGGTAGATATAGACACTTTAGAAATGATTAATTTTGATGAATTAGGGTATGCTTATGTAAATAATTATGGTCCTGAACTAGATGAGGATGTCAATTGCAAAAATGTGAATTTTCCAAACAGGTCTCTGAGATTTAAATCTAAATCTACTTTTTCCCCACAGGTGATAGATCCTGCTATAGTCACGTACCAAAGGACAACACTAAGAGAAATAGAAAAACTATTTACCAAAAAATGGTATAATGTGTGTGAGTTGGGGGGGGGGGATCTGACAGCTGATGAAAGCAGTGCACTTGAAAAACTGAAAACACTAGAAGGGATTGTATTGAAGCAGGCAGATAAATGTGGTAATATCGTAGCATTAAATAAAACCAATTATGAAAAAGAGGCAATAAATCTTCTTTCTGATGCTGCCTTCTATCAGGTGTTACAAAAGGACCCTACCCTGGAATATCAGACCTGCCTTTTTGGATTTCTTGATGGAGCCTTTGGAGGGGTTTCATAACTGAAAATGAAGCCAGATAACTAAAAACAGAATTTCCCCAGATAGTAACTTTTTACTATCTACTTAAAATTCACAAATCCTTAGAAACACCCCCCTGGCAGGTCCATTATATTGGGAATTGACTCTCTTACAGAGAAACTTTTCCAGATTCTGTGATTATTTTCTGCAGCCAATGGTCTTTAACCTTCCATCTTGTACAAGGGATTCCCTACATGTCCTAAATAAAGTTAAGGGCATTATATGGGAACAGGGATGGTACTGGATCAGTATAGATATAACCTCACTGTATACATCCATCACCCACAGTTTAGGCCTAGAAGCATTAGAGTTTAAAAAAAAAAAAAAAACAACCCTTGTAAATGTCCCCCCACTGAAGTTCTTTCTGGACTCCTTGGAGTATATTCTTACACACAACTATTTTCTTTTCAATAATAAGATTTATCTACAAAAACAAGGTACTGCCTGTGTGGCAACAGTAGCACCAAGCTATGCAAATCTTTTTTTAGGGTGATGGGAGGAAACTGTAATCTTCAATAGGCACGATATATCTCTTCCATATATTGCACACTGGAAACGATACATAGATGATTTGCTATTAATCTGGTGTGGATCAGAGACAGATGCCCAGAGATTCATCAAGAGCCTAAATGTTAATTCTTTGAATCTAAGATTTACACACAACATAAGTGACACCAGAATTGACTTTCTAGACTCAACATTAATAGTACATCCAAATGAACATATAGAGAGCATCAATTTCAGGAAGGAATCGTCAGGAAACACAGTGATACATGCAAAAAAGTGCCCATCCCTCACTTTGATTAAATCAATTCTGTATGGCCAGTGTCTGCGTTTAAGGGGAAACAGTTCACTGGAAACTACTTTTGAGACACAGACCATGGAAATGCACAAAATATTCTCTGCAAGGGGCTGCAATCTTGAAACACTTGATGAAGACCTACAAAAAGCAACAGCTCAGGATAGGAACTCTTTATTGGTACTGAAAAGGAGAAATGAGGGTAAAAATGGTGATATGATTAATTTTGTGCTGGAATATAACTCTATTGTTCCTAAAGTCAAAAAAATATTGTTAAAACATTGGAACATGTTGGGACTTTCTGGGGTTCATGATGCCTTCTCAGAAAAACCGAGTCACCTTTAGTAAAGGGAAAAACTTGGGGATTATTTGACCATTAGTCACTACATTCCAGAAAAAGCAAATGTGGGAACTTGGTTGTCAGATAGGCCAGTAGGATGCTACAAATGTGCCTATTGTAGTGCATGTAAATTTATCAAACAAGAGAAGGGATACAGACACCCCAGTAAGGATCTTACAGTAGAAATTAGAGATTTTGTGAACCGTTCCACTAATTTCATTGTGCACGTAGCACATTGTCCTTATAAAATGCAATATGTGGGGAAAACAATCCATCCGGCAAAAGAATGATTCTTGGAAGGCTTAAGAGATATCAGAAACTGCAACATGGATCCTGCATTAGCAGTATTTTTTTTTTTTATCATAGAAAGTTTTTATTGAAAGTTTTCAAATTTTTAAATGGTACACTTCCATACATCACATATTTTACGTGCACATATGCAGGAATTTACAAGCCAAATAAAGTTACATTCCTCATCACATTATCATATTATCCACTATAAGAGAGATAGATACAGGGGTCAGAAGGAAAAGTGTAGATAAGACAACTTGTTGTAACAGTGCTAATTATAGCTTCCCATATGCCATCAGGTACGGGTGAGATCGTTAGCCAGACCACTTAGGACCTTATTGGGGGGGGGTATCTGGGGGAGAGGTGATTTTACACACTGACGAATGGAGGTAGGCATCCCATTTTTTATGAAAGTATTCCAGCTGGCCTCGGTGAGTATATGATAGTCATTCTAAAAGAACCAATCAGGCCAAGGCTGCCTGCCACAGACCTATGGCTGGGTTGTTAGCCTGTCTCCAATACATTAAGAGAAGCCTCTTGGCTTTCAACAGCGCCAGCATAAACCATTCTTTATGGGCCTTAGACAGGAAGGTTAACTCAGACGAGTCACCCAGCAGCAATTTGGGATCTAGGGGTAAATCCCTGGTGCCAAGGATTTTAGAACACTCCAGAGCAATAGCAGACCAGAAGGTTAAGACTTGGGGGCAGGATCACAGTATATGGAACAAGTGAGCATCAGATTGCTGGCATCTCCAACATTTGGAGTGGGGCAGAATCCCCACTGATTGCAAAGCAGCAGGAGTTCTGTACCATCACAAAAGAATTTTAAGCTGTAAGAACTGGCTTTTGGAATCCCTATATACTTTGTGTGAATCTTGGTGGCAGCGAGACCAAGTGGCCTTGGATATGGTTGTGCCCATGTCAGCTTCCCATTTAACCCTACATTGTTCAGTAGGATCAGCTTGAGAATCTCGCCATGTGGCATAGAACTTGCCTATATGACCCCGAGAAGGGGAGGCCTTATGCAGGGAGGCGAGCCACTTCCATTTATTATCTGATCTAAGTTGGGAAGAGAGGGCATTGATAAGACTAAGTGTCTGAAGAAACTGCCAGAAATCAGTATTAGGAAGATTAAATTTGTTCTTCAACTGAGTAAAAGACAGTAGAGTATCTGAGTTGGGCAGCATAAGGTCTTGCACATGTCAAATTCCCTTAAGCTCCCAGGAGGGCCAATTGAGTGGCTCCCCTTCAAGAGTAATAAAGTTGTTGTGCCATAAGTCTGCATACCACAGGGGAGGAGCCAATGCTTCTTTAGGGTTATGAGACAAGGTCATACTATGGCGCCAGGTATGGCGGGATTGGCATATGACCGGAGAGAGGCCCTTATCTGACAGGCCACTGGGCCCCAACAGGGACCTAAGTGGGGTGGATGCCACCATATCAGCCTCAGAGCATACCCACAATGAGGAAGGTGCAGACATGGGTATAACCCATTTTGTAACTTGGACAGCCATACTCGGCAGGGGGTAACCCTGGAATCAGGGGACCCTGAGGCCTCCCTTGGACCAGTGTGCTCTTAATTTGCTTTTCCCCTATCTGTGTGCATGTCCTTCCCATAGAAAGGAAGCCACCATCTTCTCATATGAAGAGAAGAGCCTGGGAGAGAGACGGGTTGGGAGGTTGTTGAACAAATATGTGACTCTAGGGGGCAGAAGCATTCGAACGGCAGCCACTTTACCAGCTAGTGTTAAGCATAGCTTATACCACCACTCAATCTCTGCGCTTAGCTGCTTTAGGAGGGGGGAGAAACTGGAAGATTTGAGGTCTGTCCAGTTGGTAGGTATGTAAACCCCAAGACAAGAGAATCCTTGGGCAGCCCAACTTGGTTCCATGCCATGAAGGCATTCTTGCGTGCAGAGTGAATTCAATGCAGCTAAGGTGGTCTTCTGTTGGTTAACCTGCAACCCTGATAGTGAGGCAAACTTGCAGAGGACTGAGAGAGCTGCTGGGAGGGATTGCTGAGGGTGAGACAGGATAAGTAGAAGGTCATCAGTGTATGCCACCATGACATATGAGTTTCCATGGGCTGGGATACCTGTGAGACATTCGGTGTTGATAAGAACTCAAATCAATGGGTCTAATGCAACCAGGAAGAGGAGGGGAGACAGGGGACATCCTTGTGGGGTACCTCTGTACAGAGGAAAGGAGGAGGAGATATCAGAGTTGGTTAGAATCCTGGCCATAAGTGAGTTGTAGAGGGTTGAGACCCATAGGCGAAATTGGGGTCCAAAGCAATACAGGCAGAGGATTTCATGAAGATAATTCCATTCGATGGAATCAAATGCTTTTGCAAAGTCAATGGCTAAGACAGCCATAGGAGTCTTAGATTTCTTGCTAGTCACTTTAGATTAAGCTTTGTCAGTGTCAGTGGCTCAGTAGGTAGCACACTCGCCTCTGAGGCCCGGAGATCAGAGGGCTGTGGGTTCAGTTCCCACATCTGGCACTTGGGTTAATATCCCAGTACTGACACTGTAGTGCAGCATGAGAGGGGTGTTGCACTTCTGAGGTGCCGTCTTTCGGATGAGATGTTAAACCGAGGTCCCATCTGCCTGGATTGGTGGTAGTTCAGGTGGATGTTAAAGATCCCATGGCACTTATCGAAAAGAGTAGGGGAATTTCCCCGGTGTCCTGGCCAAATTTCCCTCATTCACTAAAAATACCACCAACAGCTTAATCAGGTTCAAGGTCAGTTGGCATTCATCTGTATCCCCCTCCCCCGGGTCGTGCCTGAAAATAGGCAGGATTTGTCTAGTGCACTTACCCGGTCAACAAAAAGCTAAATAAAAAAAAAAAGCAGTAACCCAGTGTCATCTGAGCCCACCTTCCCTTGCATAAACCCTACTAGAGAGGGATGAATTACAGAGGTGAGAATATTGTGCATCCTGGTGGCTAGAATTTTAGTATCCACCAGTAATAATGATATAGGGTGAAAGTTACAGCAATTAAGGGGGTCGTTAGATTTCTTGGGTAAAAGTGTAATCAGAGCCTCTTTCATCATGGTAGGGAGGGAGCCTAAGGATTGAGCATCCTGCAATGCCAACAACAGTAGATGAACAATCTTTTGGTCTAATGCTTGTTATAATTCGATGGTCATCCCATTGGGTCCTGGGGCTTTCCCCTTAGCCATATGGGATGAGACCTGACGTAGCTCAGGAGCTGTAATGGGGGCATCTAAGAGGGTAACCTGTTCTTGTGAGAGTGTCGGTATATAGAACCCCTGGCAAAATTGGTTCAGGTCTTGGGAAAGCTGGATTGGTGTTTGAAAAGATTGGGATTGGTACAGAGACTGGTAGTACAGCTTCATAGTCTCATTAATACCAGTAGGATCGGTAGCAATAGAGCCTGTGGAGGTACGCAGGGCATGGATTTTAGATGAGGCTTGTTGCTTATGCAATTGGTAAGCAAGGAGCTTGCCACCCTTATGGAGGCAGTATAGCGCAGTGGTCCTTAGGGAGGCAGTATAGCGCAGTGGTCTAAGGCTCTAAGTTGCAAATCTGGTGACATCAGACCAGACCTGGGTTTGAATCCCACAGCTTCCACTTGCATACTGTGTGACCTTAAGCAAGTCACTTAACTTCCTTGTGCTCCCAGGTTGCACCTGGAAACAAGCTCCAGATTAGTGTGTCTTTCCTGGTTAAACAATTTCCCCTTTCCCTTATCTCCCCTCTTCCCAGTACGTATGCTTAGATCTGAGCAAGGTCCACTCTACTTTGTGATGTAGCAGGGGGTTTATTTGATATTTGAGCCCTACAATTCTGCAGGTCAGGGATCAGTCTCTGGTTGTGGCAAATGAAGCTTTAAAATGCCCCTCTAACCAAGTAAGTTCTGGCTGTAGCAGCTCTTATGTTTTCTTCCGGGTTTTGTTCCGGTTCGCTGCAAAAGCAATAATGTGGCCTTTCAGGTTAGCTTTGAAAGCTTCCCACACTGTGCTTGCAGGAAAACCACAGTCAGAATTAAAGGCAAAATATTCCCTGGCTGCTTTCAGCATGGTTTGTTGGAATTCAGGATCCTTAACAAGCAGGGGTTCTATCTCCATTGCATGCCTGTGGACCGGTACCCCAAGGGGATATATGTGATCATCACTGGTACATAGTCTGAGATGATAATATTGCCAATGTAGCTGTTCGAGACTCCACCCAATGCTGCATTGTTGGCCAGCCAATAATCAATGCGACTGTGTACCCTGTGAGAAGAAGAGTAATAGGAGTAGTCTCGACCCAAAGGGTGGTCTCGCCTCCAAAGTCTATCAAACCCCACTACTCTGTCATTTCCTGTAAGGCAGCATGGGCCTTAGGATGAGTTTGGGGGATGGGTTAGGACTTGTCCATGAATATGTTTGACACTAAGTTGAAGTCTCCTCCTAGTAGTGGGGGGTGGGGGTGGGGTCAGCTTGCATTAGAATAGAGATGGTCTGGCTCAAGCTAGGAAATAAATCTGCTTGGTCTTTATTGGGAGCATAAATATTACCCACTATCAATTTCTCAGTAGGGGGACACTAACTTGACCACCACCCAACACCCCAGTGAATCAGACTGGGAATCCTCAACTGTCCATATGCTAGAGCGGCGAATAAGAATGGCCACCCCCCCCCCAGATTTGGAAGCGGCAGAACTGGCATGGCCAGCCCCCACCCAGGATTTCTTAAACCAAAGGTTAGACCTACTAAGGAGGTGCATTCCTTGTAGAAGGGCTATGTCCGTGTGTAGAGAACGAAGGTACTGGATAACTTTTGTATGCTTTATAGGGTGATTAAGACCCTTTACATTCCTCAACACCAGACGTAGTCCTTGAGTAGTGGAGGCAGTCATACAGACAAATGAGCAGAAAAATGACAAGGTACTCACCCACTTGGAGGTAGGGGAATTTAGGTAAACCCAGAAAGGATAACAAGAAGAATTGCAAACCTGGCCTTCACCTCAATAAACTGCTGGCAGGTAGCGGGAAGGTAGAATGCACTGCTGTGAAAGAAGTATTCAAAAGATGTACCAAATGGAGACAGTATAATCAGAGAGTGTATGCGGGAACAATTAGTGAACTGCCCTGCAAGAAGTAGAGAGTGAATTTGTGAACAATAAACACACATAACAACCCTACCTGAGTCAGATAGCCTGCCAGGCAAGGATAATATAACACATCAAACAAGCAATTAAATGCTAAAAGCGATAGAGGCTTTGGTGAAAGAGGATACAGAACAAGGGAGTATCCTCAGCTACGCTAGCTTCCACGCTCAAGGGTTGGAGAGGAAGAAGACAACCTAGAAAAAAACTCGCTTCTCCTCATCTGGTGACCAGTTCCTGGGTAAATAGCACAATCCCCGAGAAGAGGAGGGTAGTGGAGAGAAGATGGGTCAGGGGATACAGGAATGGGAAGAGGGATTGGGTAACTGCCCCAATCGAAAATATAAGGGCCAGTTTTCCTACGGCCACATCATTACCCTGTGTAGTAACCATTGTTTGGGATTTAATTATTGGAGCAGAAGCGCCGCTACTACATGGTGCAGTTAGGGTATCTCTGGATTATGTGGGTAGTGACTCCCTCAGAGTAGGCAAAGGAAAGTAGGGGAGGGGGAAGTATCATCCCCTCTCTGAGAGCTAATATCTATATGGGGAAATACAGCCCAAATAGGGAGCATTGGCACCATGGCGTCCAGAGCCCCAAAAGTGAGGGGTCAGCCCCATAGGTTGGCCTCAACTATGCTTATGGGGTTCCCCAAGAACAAACAGCATCCTGAAATATAAATTATTTAATTTTGAACAGCCCCCATATGTATCAAAAGTCACTGCATAATATAATCCAGAGGTCAGCCAGTAGGATCGATGTCGCGACTTACAGGCATTTGGGAACCAGGTTGAGAGTCATAAAAAGTCATTGAGGCATCTGAAGGTGCCGTTAAAAAGGCTGCAGTGTAGGATTTATCTCCCAGTTTAAGCTGCCCAGGGAGGTCTACCACTTCTATTAGTGAAGATTCCGGTATATCGACCCAGTCCATAGATTGATCATTGCTTATTGGAGACAGCTCTGAGTTAGATAAATGACAAGCTGCTGAAGTTGGGGGAGATTCGTCCCTAGGCATCTTTGCAGGGAGAGCTGCTCTTTGTTGCTCTGGTGAAAGGTGTTGGCCACTTCTGGATCATTGCTGCTGGCATGAGGATAATCCAGTATTCCTAGGAGGGATGAATATTTGCTCTGAAAGGGCAGATGAGCTAGATGTAGGCGAAGGCACTGTATGAGACAAATTCCTTGCTCTGGGGGAGTCATTAAGCAAGGGTCCTGGTCCAGTTGCATAGCGGCCCTTCGGAGTCTGTCTGCTATATTCTTGGTTCCTAGTGATTTTAACAGAAGGGTCCCATAGCCTTCTGGGAGATGTAGTCTGAAGGGGCAAATTAGGCCAAAACCTAGAAATCCAACATTCCACCTCCCCAGGATTGTCTGCTAATATCTCTCTCCCCTCCTTGGATACCAGAAGTTTGGTGAGTCCTCTAAATCTATAATGAAAGTTATGGGCAGCCAGAAATTTTTTTAAAGGGCCATAAACTGGGCGTTTGCTTGCTGTTTCTTGTGCAAAGTCCCTATAAAAGGAAATCGGTATCCCCTGCCACAGAATTTTACCTAGGTCCTGAGCTGCCCTTAAGATGTGTTCTTTGGTTTAGTATCACAGTAGGTATGCCACTATCGGTCTCGGGGATTGCGCCAGCCTATCCTTTCTCCCAGTAATGCGATGGGCTCTTTCAACTTCAACTGGGCCCCTCCAGCACTCCCCTAACATCATGGGTAGCATATCGTTAAGAAACCACTCCATGGATGTTCCTTCAGAGCCTTTGGGGACACCAATAATGCGGAGATTGTTACGGTGTCCCCTATTTTCCTGATCCTCCACCCTGGCCATTAAGCTTTCAATTTTCTGGTCTTGCATCAATACTTTCTGCTCAAGTTTAGTCTGCTGTTGTTTTAGTGTTTCCACCCATTGCTCCGCCACATTAAAGCGGTCTTGCAGCTGATGCACATCTGAAGTGGTGCCTGTGAGGGCAGCATCTATATCACCCACCCGTGTCAACAATGCTTTCAGCATGCGGGTGATATAACTCAAAGAGTCCCCCACTGATGTCAGTTGTGGAACAGTAGCTGATATGGGAGGTAGCATAGGTGGGGATCCTCCAGTTGCCATCTCGGCCTTAAGTGGCTGCATTTTCAGGAGTGCGAGTAGAAGCTGTGGCAGAATTCAGTGAGGATCACAGCTAGGTAGATATCCAGACAGTAGAAAACCGTTCCTCTATGTTTTTTTTTTTAAACCTGCCAAAAAAAAAATGGTCTCCGCCAATCTGACCACCCACCCCCACCTCCCTCAGCCACCACCTCCACACCCCAGTCGCCCCACACACCTTCACTCACCTGAACAGGTCACAGGGTGAAGATACACTCTCTGATCAAAGACACGTCTTGCTGCTTTAACCGCCAACTGCAATATGAGAAACTAAGGTAAATGTATTTCAATGTATTTCAATGGGATTTTGATGTTTGGTGCATAGCGTTGTCATGTTTGTGTATTTTAACCTTCAGTTTTCAACCTGGTCTTTTTGGGACCCCACCTCATGACCAGTGGTGGAGGAATTATGTAACTCAAGCCTGAAAGGTGATTTCATAATCACTTGGTGAAATCCCCTTTCGAGTAGGATTTGAACATTTTTATCACCCTTGTTCATGAGGTGGGGTCATAAGAAGACTATGTTGAAAATTTTGGGTCAAAATATATAAAAATGGCAATATTTTGTGCATACTTTGAAATTTTACTATGCTCGTTCATAACTTTGGTAATTTTAAATATGTTGACCCTAAATTATCAACATAGCCATTTTTTACACTACCTCATAAACATGACATATGTCATTTTTGGTAGCCTGTGACATCGGTGCCTGAATTAAGGCACCGTCTGAAATGGCAACATGTTGTGGGTGAAAGCCCAAATGGTGATGGGGGTAGGTGACGGATGTGGTGGGGTGGGTGACTGTGGTGACAGGATGTCGGTATATGTACAAGTGCGGGGGACAGATCACGGCGAGCGTGGCCTGGGGGGGGCAAATGGGATGTAGATGGTGGCGCTGCGGTCAACTGCCAAGTTGCGCTGTGGTGTCGGTGGTTGGCCTCTGCTTGTGGTGTGTGGGGTAGCGGGTTCTGGTTTCGGTCCAGGCACTACTGCATTTTTGCACAGCCCCCCCCCACAAAAAGCAAAAAAACTAAGTCCCCGGCACCATTTCTCCATGCGCCAAGGATGTCAGGGTGGCAAAAATGTTTTCACCACTCTGACATCGCAATAACGCATCTCGCCGTTCGGCAGTCACCGTTATCACATAGAACCATCATTTTACAAATCCTGGACAAAATGCGTTTCACACCTGTGGTGCAGAATGACGTTTCAATGCAGCAGAATGATGTTTCAGCGGGGATTTGAAAATTTTCACTCCTGGGTTATATGAGGTGGGGTGATAAGAAGGTTATTCTGACAATTTGGTGTACAAATATGGTAAAATGCCCAGGTTATGAGTGAACGTTGCAGTATTTTTAAGCGTTCACTCATAAGCGTTCACTCATAACTTGCACAGTAACATGGTAGCGGACGGCAGATAAGGACCGCTAGGCCCACCTAGTCTGCCTGTATTACCTGCCTGCATCAGCATGATCATTGGATTTCTCTTCTCCTCCCCACATCTAGGGTTCCCTTGTGTCTATCCCATGCATGTTTGAATCCCCCACTGTGTTAGCACCCACTACTTCCTGGGGTAGGCTATTTCAAACATCCTTCACCCTCTCTGTGGAGAAAAACTTCCTCACAATTCCCCTTATCTTGCCCACCTCCAATCTCATATTGTGCCCCCTCATCCTTGTTCAACTCTTGTACTGAAAGTTGTCACCCCCTGCACTTTGCTCAAGACTTTATGATACTTTAAGGTCTCTATCATATCCCGCCATTCCCTCCTCTCTTCAAGTGTATACATATTGAGGTCTTTTAATTTGTCCTCATATGTTTTCTGACACAAGTCCTGCACCAACTTGGTCGCCTTCTCTGGAGTGCCCCCACCATCTATGTCTTTGTGAAGATGTGGCCTTCTGAAGTGAATACAGTATTCTTGATGAGGCCTCACCAGCATTTTGTACAACAGCATCACCACCTCCCTTCTTCTGCTAGTGATACCCCTTCCTATGCACCCCAAAATCACACTGGCCCTTCCCACAGCCTTGTTACACTGTGTGGCCACTCTTAGGTCATCTGAGATGATTATCCCGAAATCCCTGTCTTCCATGGTGACTGTCAGCCATCTCCCCCCCATTCTGTAGCTGTCCACAGGGTTTCTTTGCTCCAGGTGTAAGATTCTGCACTTTTTGCATTAAATTTCAACTGCCACACCTTTGATCATTTTTACAGCTTTCCCAGATCCCTCCACATTCTTTTGACCCTCTCTGGGATGTCTACACTGTTGCGGATCTTGGTATCATCTGCAAATAGGCAAACCTTCCCCATCAGCCCTTCAGCAACGTCACTGATGGAGACATTAAAAAGGACTGGCCCTAGGACTGATCCCTGTGGCACCCCACTGATCACCCTCTTTTCCTCGGATTTGAGCCCATTTACTACTACCCTTTGTGTCCTGTCTCTCAACCAGTTTCTAACCCAGTTTTCCACTTTGTGGCCCACCCCCAGGCTCCCTAGCTTGTTCACCAATCTTCTGTGGGGTACAGTGTCAAAGGCCTTACTGAAATCGAGATAGGCAATATCCACCACTCCTCCCTGATCCACCTCCATCACCCAGTCAAAGAAGTCAATCAGATTTGTTTGAAATGATCTTCCTGCTGTGAAACCATGCTGCCTTGGATCCTGTGCTTCCATGGTTTCCAAGTGTTCCACAGTCCTTTCCTTAAACAATGCCTCCATTATCTTACCCACTACTGAGGTGAGGCTGACTGGTGTATAGTTTCCTGCCTCCTCCCTGCTACCACTCTTGTGGAGAGGGACTACATTTGCCCCCTTCCAGTCCTCTGGAACCACCCTTGTATCAAGCAACTCACTAAACTAGCAGCAGTCCATAATTCTTTTAATAACCTGGGCTGTATATCATGTGGCCCCATTGCTTTGTCCACTCTCAATTTTATGAGTTCTTCCAGGACCCTCTCTGCTGTAAAAGAACTGGTGTTCACCTCTCTTCCCCCATTGTTTCTGCTGCCTAGCCATGGTCCCTCTCTCTCCCCCTCTACCATGAATACTGAACAGAAGTATTCATTCAGTATCAATGCTTTTTCTGGGTCACCCTCTAAGCACACCCTTTACTCCCCTTTGAGCCTTACAATCCCTTCCCCGGCCTTCCTTCTATTGTTAATGTATTTATAAAATGTCTTGTTCCCCCTTTACCATCTGTGCTAATTTCTCCTTTGTTTGTGCCTTCACGCTCCTAACTGCTTTCCCTGCCTCCCTCTGTCTCTTTAGGTACACCACCTTATCCTCATCCTTCTGAGTTTCCTTGTATTTTCTGACAGCCCCCTTTTTGTCCCTCACTTTCTCTGCCACCTCCTTTGTGAACCATAGTGATTTGTTCCTTCTTTTTCACTTGTTACTCAGCCTAATGCACTGATTTGTCACTTCCACGGTGGTATCTTTTAGGTGTGCCCATCGCTCCTCAACCCCTCCCACTGGATCTCTTCCAGACAGGGCTTCTTTGATCCCCCTCCCCATCCAAGCGAAGTCTGCCCTCCTGAAATCCAGGACCCTTGTCTTTGTGTGGATATCCTGCGACACTATACTGATGCTGAACTACACTGTATGGTGGTCACTGGACCCTAAGTGCCCATCCACTATGACTTCCTTTATCCTATCTCCATTGGTCAGCACAAGGTCTAAGATTGCCTTGCCCCGGTGGGCTCCTGAACCAACTGTCTGAGGCCTGCCCCTTGCAAGGCTTCTATGATGTCTCAGCTCCTGGCTGAGGCAGCTGCCAGGATGGTCCAGTCCATGTCTGACATGTTAAAACTTCCGAGCAGCAGTACTACCCCCTTTGATGCCATGCAATGTATTTCCTCCTCTATTGCCCTATCTACCTCCTTCCTCTGTGCCGGAGGCCTGTAGATCACACTTGTGTGAATTACTGTGCCATTTCCTGGCTCAAGTGTGACTTACAGTGCCTCAGCCTCCCCTTATTTACCCTGCACTGTCAGCACTTTAATACTTTCTCTAATGTACAGGGCCACCCGCCCCCCTCTTTTTACCCTCCACATCCCTCCTGTGTAGAGTGTATCCTGGTACATTTACCTCCCAGTCATGGTTTCCATTGTACCATGTCTCAGTAATTACTACTATGTCCAGGTCTGCCTCTGCCATCAAGGCTTCCAGGTCCGGGATTTTGTTTGCCAGACTGCAAGCATTTGTATACATGGCTGTCCATGTCTTGCAGCCTGTGTCCCTTGGATTTCTACCTTTGCTTTCTTGCTCCCTCCTTCCAACCCTGTTTTTTTTCCTGCTGCTGCTGCCAGTTTTCCTCCGCCTTATCTCTTGTAATGAGCCCAGTCATATCTGTCCATGTTGCCTAGCCTGTCCCTCTTGTACATCTACACTTGCATTCCTGTTCCCTCTTTCCAACCCTGGTTTCTTTCTTTTTCTGCCTCCCTTCCTCTGCATTACCCTTTGTAATGAGCTTGTGAATATCTGTCCACAACATTTCCTCCTGATCCATGCTGCTAGCTACTGTGACCTGTGGGGGTGGGCTACCTAAGTCTCCCTGCCCCTGATTGCCCCCGGCAAGTTTAAACGCTTGGCAAGGAAGCATCTAAACTTCGTCATTTTTTAAATCTTGAATGAAATGTGTTTTCACACTTCTGATGCAAAATGACATTCTGGCCAGTATACTATAAATGGAACATGCTGTGTTTATAAGGTGAATCATAAAATGAGTATCTTGAACATTTGGGGTCAAAATTGAAAAAAATATGTTATTGTTAACAAATTTTGTGTGCAGTGCCACTCTTGACCACAGTAGGTATGCTTTGTGATCCCGTTCTAGTGGGCTCAGATTGGAGGTGAGCTCAGTGATTCAGCTGCATGGGGTGAGGGTGGGGGGATGGTGGTGTTATGCCACACATGCTCAAGCCAGGATATGAAGGGTGCACAGTTGTCTGCATGGGCCTGGGTACCATATAGTGAAGGCAACTGTCTTCTTGGCATAGGGATCTAGACTTCTGCACCCCTGGGTGGCAGAGGGCCTTGTGCATTGGCAGACAGATGCACTCTTTGTCCTGTGTATCTGTATCTGCAGCCACATAGAAGCTCAAGGACCACAGGGCTCTGTGCTTCTGCAGCCCACTAGACAGCCCCATGAATTGTTCACATCTGTTGCTTCACTGACGTGCAAGGCTTGCTTGGGCCCTGCACTTCTGTAGGTGAATGGAGTGTTCCCTTGGTGCAGGACATCAGGTCCTGAAGGGACCTGCTTAAATGAGGATATGATTCTACTATCTCAAAAAGAAAGGTAATTATTTGCAAAAAATTTGTTAATGTACTAGTTAGGGTTAAACTGACAATAGTAGGGAAATGTGGCATTAGAGTTTCCAACCCTAACACCTCACCCCAACCCTCCAGGCAGCAACAGGAAAAATGAATCCAAACAGAAAGACTGCAAACTCCAGACGTGGGCAGTGCAGAGTTAAACAGGTGGCCAGCCTGAAGTGTAGTAGCTGAATCCAAGAAGACTAGGCACTCCCGGAAGGAAGTCACACACTTCACAGCAGGATGCCAAATAAAGCTTTTATTAAGCCAAGAAATATGAAGTATGGACACAGACTCTGCTGCCAACCACTTGCCCCCATGCTTCATGCTTTCTCTCTTTGTCAGGAGGCATGGTTGTAGCTTACTTACATCACATTTCAATAGTACAGACAATTAAATATAAATTCAGTGCACATGTAAGTACAGATCACTTTATCAGAATTTCAAACAGTTCTGTGTTAAACCCCAATATCTGCATGTTAATAACTTTGCAACCTGTCAACAGTTTTTCATGAAATCTTGCATGCTCAGTCTTGTGGGGTTGATCTCTGGATGTGCCCAGTTTCATTCTGGTTGGATAGGAGGATTCTAAGTACTGGATCATGCAAAAAGTTAATTTTTCACACTTTTTTCTCATTGGTTTAAATGGGTTTTTCTCTGAATTTGGCTACCTCCCAGACAGTTTGGAATTTTGGCCTAAACTTCTCAAGGTGCAAATGGACTGGCCCACAGATGCGCCTTTTGCTTGTTTGGTGCAAAAATATTAATCTATTCCAAAGTTATTTAATTCTGAAATTTTTTAAAATTGGTTGTGAGCATGCTCAGTAAGCAATTCAAGGCATTTGTATGAAATGAAAAAAAGAATAGTTTTTCATTTAGGCCCAATCTTTTTTTGTGAGGGGAAAATCCTTTCTCATTTGCCACCATCTTGTTTTCCATTTTTTTATAAAAACCCAAATTTTGGAAAGTCACAAAAATGACAGGCTGGAGACTGACCAATACATGTAGCTTGCTTATCAGGACCCCCTTAGCTGGATTCTGCACTTAACTTTTGCAGAATTGCCCTTTAAATGTTGTTTTTTTAAGGTTATAAATATTTTTCTGTGACTTGTGATACGAGAAAATAATCTTTTTTCATATCACGAGTCACAAAATTATCCTTTTTTATAACTTTCTTTAATTTATCATATTTTCAAATAATACATAAACAAAAACACAACCAACACATCACTTTTTAAAAGACACAATGAAGTTAGGTACCAAAACTTAACCAAAATAAATTCTACGAAGTATCTCCCTCCCCCTTCATAAATGATCTACCTACCCTAATAATGACACAACTGTCTGGAAGATAGACAAATAATATTCCAACTGGGTTTGCAAGGGTATTAAAAACCAAACTTTCCTTACCAGGACTTTCAATTGTGTAACATGTTCAGCACAGGTTAAGTTACAGCCATCTAAAAAAGGCCTACAAAAGGGGAGTGTATGTTAATAATTTAGTAATATTTTATAAATATTTCCCCATTTATTATGAAAAGTGGAGATGTCATTACAAAATAAGTATATCAGCCTTTTAATCTGCAATATAAGTCTAAGATATGAAATCCACTCTTTCAGACTAATAGTATCCTTGTCCTGCCAGTGTTTAATTATCAGTTGTTGTGCTGCTGTTGCTAATAGGGAAATTGTTGCTCTGTTCTCTATATCTTTAATCATATGAAAGTCCCCCAAAATGCAAGTTTCAAAATTTAGCTGGTTGTTTAAGGATATTTTTTGGCCTATGTCTTTCTTAATACATTTCCAGATACTTTGTGCCCTTGGGCAAGACCAAAGGATGTGACTGAGTGATTCCCTCAGACATATTACATTGATTACATATATTTGACTCGAGTAGGCAAAATTTGAAGAGCTTTTATGGAGTCAAATACGCACTGTGTAATATTTTAAACTGAAGTATTCTTAAATTGTCTAATGGAATGTATTTATAAATATACTGCTCCATAAAATGGACCAATCTAAAGAGATAGTATTGGTTTCTTTAATCCAATAAGGAGGGATAACAGTTTCCTTAGAGTATTAAAGTTTTGCAGGAATTTATATAAATTTGCTATAGGATGGGGCTTTGAAATACAGTGGCATACATCCAAGAACACATTGCATGACTCTAAATTCCAAGGTTTATGTCCTAAATAGGCTTTTTTTAATAAACTTTGTTTATCCCTCCTAACACTGAATCCCAGATTCTCTCCAGTGGGGACTCTCAACTCACCTCCATCCCGACTGGCCTAAAGGCTCAGTCCTGCCATCTGGTAGATCCAGCTCCATTCCATTTTCTCCTGTCACCCATTCCCCTGGAAGTAAGCCCCCCGAGACAGGACTGCTACTCTGCTTTCTTGATGACCTTTCTAGAATCTGAACAGGTGTCCAGGGAATGGATGGAGCACTGGAGGCAGCTGACACACTCGGTGATAGGCATGGGGGGTGGTCCCTAGTCCCCACCTTTGCCTACCAGGGTTCAGGGATTTTTCCTTTGTACTTGTTCCCTCAAGCTCAGATGTGCAATGATGGCCTGCATGCAGAGTGTGCACTTCCATGCACCATCACAAGATGTCTGCCACAGCTTCTCCTCTGCACTGCAAGCTGCTGGTTGCTGTGACCCCAAGTCAATGCTAGGGGCCCCAGAGCAGTGGCTAGCCTAACCCCCCCTCCCAGGAAAGGAGAACAGTCCTCTGGATGCTCAATCCTTTCCTGCCCCTACTGACCCCTGACAGCCTGTGCTCATTCCAGAACCTGGGTCTCCGGCATGGCCCAAGGTGTGGCGTCCAATGCCTCAACCCTCAGCACCACTGGGCCAGCTCCTAAATAGGCTTCTAAGGCTATCTTAATTAGTAACACTTTAGGGAGATATTTATTACTTAAGTTATGTTTCTTTAAGAGTTCACTAAGTGGACAAAATTCTCCTTCTCTTAAAAAGGAAGATGTCTTTAAGTCAGAGGATCTTGGAAACCAAATTGATGGACTAAGTTTACCATCTATCCTGAAGTTAGCATTATTCCCTATCGGCTGATTAGCATTCAAATGGAATTACAATCCTATGTAAGATGCTATTTGTTGATGCATTTTGACTGAAATTCCTATAGCTGTCTGCTTAAGACTATTAGGGAGTAAGCTAGGTTTTACATACAAAATAACTTTAGGTGGTATTTTATACTAACATAGTAAACTTATTTCCAAATCTAACCAAATTGGGGAATGAGTATTTTCCCTTAGTGGTGAAGAAAACCATTTTGTATATTTATTCATCTGAGAAGCTATGCAATAGAGAAAACAATTAGGTAGTTTAACTCCTCCCTGGTTCTTAGAAAGAAATTGTTCTTCGTAACTCTAGGTGTCTTCCCGTTCCATATAAAGGTAGAAATAGTTGGATGTAATTTGTTGAAGCAATTTAAAGGAAAGTAAATATTTAACATGTTAATAGGGTGAAAATCCTTAGAAAAATATTCATTTTAACTATGCTTACTCTACCTCAAAATGAGATTAGAAGATTTTGCCATCATTTCATATCTTGCTGGATTACTGTGAGTAAGTCATACAAATTTAGCTTTATAAACTGAGAGTAATCAGAAGTTAAATAAATATCTAAATATTTTAACTTATTAGAGGTCCACATTAAACCCAAATTATTAACTTCAGCTTTAAAGTTATAACCATTAAGGGGTAATACTTCTGTTTTATTCAAGTTTAAATTGTAATTTGAATATGCACCATATTCCTGTATTGTTTTTAGGGCAGCCTTTATAGAGGAAACTGGGTCAGAAATATGGAGCAAAATGTCATCAGCAAATGCAGATAATTGTAAATGGTTATTATCTATTTTGATACCTGTTATTTTTGGATTTGAGTACAAAAAGAATAAAAGAGGTTCTAAATATAAATTAAATAGTAGTGTGGATAGGGGGCATCCCTGTCTTGTACCATAATATTAGTTAATTGGGTCAGATAGTAAACCATTACAAAAAGATCTTTGTGGTTGGGGAAGAATAAAGAATCTTAAGCCAATTAACGAATACTTCTGGGAAACCAAATTTAAAAAGAGTGGAATAAAGAAAATTGAGATTGACCCTATCAAAAAGCTTTCTCCACATCTAAGGACACCAGTGCCATTGGGGCAGAGGACCCCCTAGCTGCAGAGAAAATATGAGAAAGTTTTCTGATATGGTCGGAAGCTTGTCTATGGGATATGAAACCAACTTGTTCTCTTGAGATTAAGGGATGCCATATCTCTTTTATTCTCTTAGCTAATATCGAAGTGAGAATCTTCATATCATAATTTATTAAATATTTTGGCCTATAGTTTCCCACGCTATTAGACAGTTTGTCTGGTTTGGGGATTAAAGTAAGTAAAGCTTCCAAAAGTGAAGTTTCAGCTATACCTAACCCCCCCCCCCCAAAAAAAAAAAATTGTATAAATCTAACAGTAATGGAATCAGGGTCTGTTTGAATGTTTTATAAAAATTTGATGTGAAACCATTCAGTCTGGGAGACTTGTTTATCTTTAAGTTATCTATAGCTTCCTCTATTTCTTTTGGTTCAATGGCATTAGTCAGTTTGTTGGCTTGATAAATTGTAATTTGAGGGTATTCAGACTTATCTAAATAAGACAAAATGTCTCCCTAGGAAGGGGGTTGGCACCTTGGGCTTTATAATTTGGTATAACATTTTTGAAACTCAAATATTATATCTTTGGGGTTGGTCTTAAGTTGCATAGTGTCCTCTGTGATAATTGATTCAAAAAATCTTGATTGTTCTTGATGTTTTAATTTATTTGATAGTAGCTTACTAGATATGTCTCCTAGGTCTATATATTTTGCTCTTGTTTTATGTCTAGTAAATGCAGCCTTTTCCTTAGTGAGAGAAAATAATTCATTTTCATATTTTTTGTAAATCCATTTTCTCCACCTTGGTTAAAAGAGTTTGATCTTTATTTTATAGGTTATCTATTTTCAAGGAAAGAACATTACTTTTTTCTAATGTTTATTTTTTATTTTTGGAAGCAAACCTAATAAAATCCCCCCCCCCCCATAAAACATTTAAATGCAGCCCACACAGTATCGAGTCTAACATTGGCATTCAGGTTTTCTTTCCAAAAATTTTTGATTGAAACATTAATGTAATTAATAATATAAGGTTGCCTCAACAAAGTATTGTTTAATCTCCAAATCGATTGTCTAACGTAATTTAGGGGAAGAAGAATAGAAAGATTAGTTAGGGAATGGTCTAACAAGGATCTCCCCCTAATATTAGTTTCTTGAGCCTCCTACATCCAAAAGTTAGAAATCAAGAAAAAAAAAAACAATTCTTGAATATGAGTGGTGAACTGGAGAATAGAAAGAGTAAGTTCTTTTCTTGGGATTTAAAGTTCTCCAAGGATCCACTAAACTACATACAGTAGATTCAGTAGTTCTTTAAGAGCTTATGCATCTGAGAAAATATTTGTGTTAGTAGGATTTGATCTAATACTGGGACTAGTGTTAAGTTCCAATCACCTCCTAATAGTATCCTAAAAGATATAAAAGGCACTAGATTTGTAAGTAATTTCAAAAGAAATACAGAAGACTTAACATTTGGACTATAGACAGAGCCTATAACAATTTATGACTGGTTTCATTGTCCAAATGCAATTATAAATCTACCCTCCGGAGCTTGAATTGTTTGTATAGGTACACAGTGTAAGAAAGTTTCCATTATAATGACCACACCACCTTTTGAGGTATATTTCCCTGCCCCACAAATCTGGGAGTATCCATATCTCTTAAGTAAATGTAATTCTGAAGATAATAAATGGGTTTCCTGTAGAAGAACAAGGTTATAACCCATTGTACAAATATAGTGTAAGAGTTGTAATCTCTTGAGCCTGTGCCTAACTCCTTTGACATTCCAAGATGCCACTTTAATCTTTAATGCCATCTAAAATTAATTTGGAAAGATCGTTCTTTTTTGCTTTATTGACCCCTAATATTCACCAAAGTTGACCTAAAGCATTGCAAATCGAATTAGCATCCCCACCCCAATAATATTCCTCCCCCCAATATAACAATAACCCATAAAGAAATCTATGTTTTATAATAATAAGTTGAAAAATGAGATTTTATCATTGATTTCAGCTTCCCCAGTCCCAAAGACTGACCTCCCTTCACCATTTGTTGTAGTGACAAGTTCCGTCCTATTGTCTCATTCCCCCAACTTAATATTCTACAGAAGAAACCTGTTGCCAAAGTGCCCCTAGTAAAATAATACTATCTAATTATTAACAAGAGCATAAAGAATAGGTATTGTTACATTACCCTGCTAATGAAATGACAGCATATTAATAAGAATGCCTAAAACTATATAATGAATTAACAACTAAAAAGTTTAAATGTTCCACCTCATATAACTTTCAACCTCTATAAAATAAGTTAATCCTTAGTATATGCAGTACTTGCCAACAATTTAATAATAGTCCTCCTGGATTTTATTATATTTGATGTCATACAAATACTCCAAACTACTATGTCTTGCCTATAGGGTTTTGCTAAGAAAAGGATGGGGTTAGGCTGAATTCGAATAGCAAAAGAAGGGAGAAAATGTCTTAACTGGTATAATGTAATTTGTTATAAACTCAAAGTTCCAACTGTGACTTGGCCATTCTAACTCCAAAAGCGTTTTTGCAGAGACTCTACATTGTATATTAAATCCAATATAAGAAGGGCATTAGGAATCAAAGTACAATTGATATAAATACCTGGCCTCCTGAATGAAATCCTTTGTGGAAAATAATAAAGCTAATCTGCAATGGTATGCCAAGTGGAATAGGGAGTGAAATTACCCAGTTTATATATCTCCATTCTTTTCAAATCGCCTCTCAAGCATTCAATAATCAACTAGCTAGTATTAAACTTTTGAAATTTTGGACGGACATCTGATCTTTTAGTCAGCATGGTGCTATCTTATTTAACCCGGGGAAAGGTATTTTGTAACATCTCAGTTTTTCTTAATCGAGCCTCTATTTAATGGGGAGTAGGCATATGAAAATGGGGGTCCATCCCTATATAACGGGATAGACTTGCCTGCAAAATGAGGAATCCTTTCTCCTCCATTTATTAGGATGTCGCAATTAATGCAAAAAGAATAGAGTGGCTAAGATTGTTTTACCTCACCCCTGTCAAATGGGGAAGAAAAGGTGAGATCCAGGCCTTCCCAACCTGTCTAGCAGATCTTGAGGAGTATCTGTCTCCCTCCCTTCCCCCATGCAGGTGGTAATGGCTTATAAGCATATTTATTTAATGAGATCCTTTGATCTCTTTGTCACCCTATTTAACGGGTACTCTTTAGACTGGAACGACAGACAATAATTTCTCCAAAAATTCAGTAGTATCTCTTTAAAAAAAAAGATATGTCAGGTCAGTAAGTATGAGGCAATGTGGCAAGAGTGGAAACAAGAATATGCAGATTTGTAATGCTGTATGTTGCCCTATCTTATGTGGTATACCCCATATTAGCTTAACCAATTGTACAGGGCATCATTTTCTTTTCCCCATCTGCTTGCATCATTACTCACTAATACACATTCTTAATTGTCAAAAATCAGATTTTTTTGAAAACAATTGTAACAAATTATGAATAAGAGAGATCTCATTTTTATCATACAAAAATTACTTTGCCAAGTTATCTGTTATTAATTGGGTATTTAAATGTTCGACTCATTTTTTTAAGGTTCGAACAACCCTGCTTATTCGAACATAATAGGGTTAATTCCACTTGTACACATTTCTCCCAATATGCACGTTTTATTTGATTTATCAAAGTTCAGCTCTTTTCCTTATCTCTTACACCACTTAGCATGCGATACTCTCTGTTCACTTTATATCTAATAACCAGACTTACAGACCAGATCGCCCCTTAAAGTGTCAGTAAATCAGACTAACCTTCGAGAAGAAAAAACCTGCAGTGTATAACGTGCATCTTCTTTTCGAGCCACAGTGATTCATTGAAAGTAACAAGAAGATTGAAAAACAAGCGGCACCGAATAAAGTAACCTACGCACTTCTGCCTTTGAGGGGTGCAGCACTCCCTCCCATTTTATCAAGTGCTGTTATAACCTTACCTTTCATTTTATGTTAGGTAATTTTTCTAGTGGGATTATTTCCCTTCGACCAGACCGTCTTTAAGTATATTGAATCTGAACAATTGATATGTGAAACTAACTTCTTGAAGTTCGAACAACCCTGCTTGCTCAAACATGATAGCGCTTGATCAAATTATGAACGGTTCACCTAGTTGGCGCACTATGTAAAAACTACCAAAATTCAGCCTTCTTCTCCATCCCTTGCAAGACTAAGCATGGATTATCTTCTGTACACTCTATATTTGATATCTCCACCTATAGGCCAGATCTCCCTTTCCAAAACGAGTAATAGTTAACTGTGCAACATTACCCGTAATGTGAGAACTATGTATTAGAAAGAAAGGAAACTTTCTCTAAAGGTAATAAAGTCCTTCATAAATTCAATAATTTTGTCAAACTCTAAACTAAATCAACAAATTTGAATGCTCATATTCAGCCAAGAGATTAGCATAATGCAACTGAGATTAGTAGTCTATTGAGTCTGACTGGGGGATACACGTTATGCTGAAGGTTCTAGCCCAACAGCTGCTTTGTCAAGTAAAGACAACAAACAAAGATGTTATATACCCCAGCTCATTATATCTCATCCTGTAAAATTTCCCAACATCTTGAAATACAATAAACCAAATCCTCTTAGCTGGTAAATATTAATAAACCAAAAAACTGAGCCTTTATTTTCTCCAGCATTTGTGTTCCCCGGAACTAAACTGAAAGGATATTACTCAGCTTAGGTCATAAAATAAAAGGAATGAAAAAATGTTTTAGCATACATCATGTTTATAACACCCAGTTATCCTGAAACTAGCAGATATATACCAAGTAGCCTCAAAAGGTCTTTAGTGTCTTAGCTCTATTTGAATAAATTCATGAATAAAGATTCTAACTAGTTGGGCTTGGTCAGGAGAATTGAAGGCATAGCCCCTATTGTCTTTATAAATGGAGAGCTTTTCAGGATAAGACATTCTGAATTTGATACTTGCAGAAATGAGCTTACTGGCAATGGGGAAAAGTTTTGTATTTTCTGATGTACTTCTTGAAATAGGTCTTGTGCAATTTGGATCTTCTTACCATGCCAGTATAAATCTCTGGATTCTTTCGTTTTACTCAATAAATGGGCTCTGTCTAAACAATTCAGAAACCTGATGAGGAAAGGTCTAGGTGGCTCAGATTTTAAAGGTAGTGGTCTTAAATCTCTATGGACTCTCTCTATAATATAAGAGGGCCCATTCTGAGATTTACCCATCAAAGTTTTCACACAGAACTGGAGCGAAATGAAGGGGATCTGATCCTTCAGAAAGTTTTGGAATCCCATATATCACCATGTTGTTTCAATGACAGCGACCTTCCAAATCTTCTAATTTCAATTCTGTTTTGTTAAATCTATGCCTAACAGCTGAAAATTCTGGTTCTGTTTTAAATCTCCAGTCTGGGATGGATGATATTCTAGCTTCAGCATCTGTAAGTCATCTATTAATTTTATCCATCGCCTCCCTTGTTGCTTAGATTCTGCAATTAATGTTGAAATTGCTTCCTCTATATCTCCAATCTCGGAGAGAAATGTTTTCTCTGTGAGAACGTTTTTGTCAGGTGAACCTGCTGGATTTTTATTTGTAGACTGTTTAGATTTTTTTAGAGGAGACAGCCTGATCAGGTGTCGGCGGTGGGGTATGTCTGATCGGGTTTTTCATTTCAATATCCATTTTTCCAACAAATCTTCACTGAAGACTGTAGAATTTCCTTCGTAAGTTTAACTGAGGTGTAAAAGTTAAATAGCAGGAACTTTGGCCGAATAAATAAGTAAATTATTATGTTAGGGAATGGAGCACTGCGAAATGCATCTCACATGGCCATGCTCATCACCGGAAGTTCAGATCCTTTGTTTATTAGGGGAAATCCTTTCCCTGGACTCTAGTGGAACCCCCCACCCTCTGATCACCATCTCCATAATTATTATTTCCCTGGTGACTAGTGGCACCCCCTCTCTTCCATTGCCATCCCCGTAATTATTTATTTCCATGGTCCCTGTTGTCTAGTGTCACCCCCAAGCTCCGATCGCCATTCCTGTTAATTTTGGTTTCTTTCCCTGGTGTCTAGTGGTACCCCCACCCTCCCATCTCATAATTTTTATTTCCCTGGTTTCTAGTGGCACCCTAAACCCTCTGTTCACTGTAGTCTCTAAAATAAATGGTCCTTCAATGTCTTTTTTTACCTGTAAAAAAGAAAATGATCCTTCCCTTATCCAACCCCCTGCCCAGACCTCCCACTGAGCACCCAACACCTCACCCCCCACCCCACCACACACACACCCTCACTCACCTGAACAGGTCACACTGTGAAGATCCAGTCTCCAGTGAAAGACACGTCTTGCTGCTGGAACTGCTAACCGCAATAAGAGACATTAAGGTAAGTGCAGTTTAATGTATTTCAATGGGGTTTTCAACTTTGCTGTATTTCAATGCAAGCAATAAGGGAGAAGTTATGACTGAAGATACAGGTATATACTGTTTGACTGCAGACACAAGGTGGCACTTTCACTGTTACAGTTTTCTGTGGACACTAACCTGCGCTAGTCTAGCCAACTATAAAAGGATGTATGATTATTTGAAACTGTATTTTTTTGAGTATTCAAACTTAATGTTTATTTAATCAGCTAGACAGTCATTTCAAAGGTATGAGAAATACAAACAAATTTCAAGAAACGTGTTAAAAACATCTCTAATAACACAGAGTGCATGAATTATGCAAGCAATTGTTTAAACTAGATTTAACATGTGATTAAAATTTATATTTACAAAGGGACATTATAAACTGTAATTAATAAAGACTCAGTGAAATAAAATAAAAACTATAGCAACTATGTTTCTGTTGTATAGCTGGATTATTTATATCACCTACATTAATTGCCCTTCTGACGAGTCCCTGCCCAAGGACCCAAAATATTCTATTCTGTTATCATTTTTATGGGCCCTCATTACAATGATGGGCTTTTGTTATTTTGTACGGTACCTGAAATTTGCGCCAACCCTATAATTATTATTTATTTCTCTAGTGCCTAGTGGCATCCCCCACCCTTCCATCACTGTCCCCATAATTATTTATTTCCATGGTACCTGGTGTCTCGTGGCACTCCTAACCTCTGATTGTGGTTCTCAACATTTTTTTTCTTTTCCTGGTGTCTAGTGGCTCCTCCCATCCTCCAATTGCCCTCCCTATTTATAATTTTTATTTCCATGGTGTCTAATGGCACTCCCCCATCCTCTGCTCACTGTAGTCTCTGAAATAAAGAAAACAGTCCCTCAATGTCTTTGTTTTTTTACCTGAAAAAAGGAAATGGTCCCTCACCGATCTGACCCCCCCACCCTGACCTCCCACTGAGCTCCCACCACTCCGCACCCCCCACACCCACCACACACCCTCACTCACCTAGACAGGTCACAAGGTGAAGATCCAGTCTCCAAAGAAGACATGTTTTGCAGCTGGAACCACTGACCACAGTATGAGAAACTAAGATAAGTCTAGTTCAATATGTTATAATGGGGTTTTCAACTTTGCTGCATAACTTCACCATTTTGGATATTTTAACACCAAAGTTTCAACATGGTCTTTTTACCACCCCACCTCATGAACAATGATGGTGGAATTACACAAATCTGGCCCAAAAGGTGATTTTGCAATCACTTGGTGAAATCACCTTCCGGGAGAGATTTGAACATTTTCACTGGACTTGTTCATGTGGTGTGGTCATAAGAAGGCTATGCTGAACATTTTTTAAAATATGTAAAAATGGTATGCACATTTATTGAAATTTTGCTATGCTTGCTTGGAAGTCTTGACAATTTTAAATATTTTGACCCCCCCCCCCATTTTCAACATAACCATCTTTTTAAATCACCTCATGAATGTGATGGCTGTCATTTTTCAAAAAATGTGTTTTTGCACCTTTGGTGCATAATGATGTGCTAGTGGCTCAGAATAATGTTTCAGTGGGGATTTGAACATTTTCAGTACTGGGTTCATGAGGTGGGGTAGTAAGAAAACTATGATGACAATTTGTTTGCTGTTTTACTACAAATATAATGGCTCCAGAGCAACATACATGTCCACATCTATGGAGCGATGGGAGCGCAGGGCCCAGAGGGCCCTGCACTCCCACAGACAAACGAGGGTACGATTATACTATCTCAAAAAGAAAGGACATTCTTTGCAAAAAAAAAACCCTCCATTAATGCAACATTTAGGGTTAAAACTGTAGCAACAAAAGTAGAAAAATGTGATTTTAGGGTTTCCAACTCTAAAATCCCCATCCCACCTCTGAAGCAAATCAGGGGTGCAGTCTTCCTTTGGGTTGTCAACCTTAAAGCTTGGCCCATCCTATAGACTCCAGAAACATACATACCTAATGGGGTGAGCTTTAGGGTTGACAACCCCAAGGAAAACTGCACCCTGATTTGCTTCAGGGGTGGGGTTTTAGGGTTGGAAATCCTAAAATCCAATTTCCCTACTTTTGTAACTGTAGTCTTAACTCTAAATGGTGCATTAGCAGAGTTTTTTTTGCAAAGAATATTATAGTGGCATGGTAGTGCCACTATAATTAGGGTTGAGCAGGGCTTCTTATGTTAAACTCCAAATTTTGCATTTTAATAACTTCACAACCATTCAACAGATTTGCACAAAAGTTTGCACGCACAGTCTTGTGGGATATATCTCTTGACATGCCAACTTTTGTTCCAGTCTTATGTGTGGATTTGAGATACGGATAGTGAAAAAACCTTAAAAGTTGCCATTTTTTGCAGTTTATTTGTCACCACACTGCACCAGACAGTTTGGAATTATGGTCTGAACTTTTTATGGTAGAAGTGCCTTGCCCCACTGAAGTATCTTTTATTGGTTTGCTGAAAAAAATATTAATCTGTTCCAAAGTTATCGCATTTAAAAATTTCAGGTTCTGATCATGCTCAGTACTGTTTTTTGGATAGCGGATTAGAACAAAAGAAGAATTTGGTCCAAATGAAAAAGGATAATTTTTTATTCAGGTCAATCCTTTTTCGTGAAAAAAAAAGCATTTTTCATTTTCCGTCATCTTATTTTACATTTTTTTCAAAATAAAAAAAATTGAAAACCCACAAAAATGAGGTCCTCAACATACACCAATACTTCTATCTTGCTCATTGGGACCTCATTAGTTGGATTCTGCACTTAACTGTTGGAGAAATGCTCTTGAAATTTTATTTTTTTAAGGTCATACATTTTTTTTTTCATGACTCATGATACGAAAAAAGATTTATAACCTTAACAAAACAAAACAAAAAAAAAACAGTTCCAGTGCATTTCTCCGACAGCTAACAGCAGAATCCAACTAATGGGGTCCCATTAAGCAAGACATATGTGTGGAATTCTGTCAGTACAACACACAATGCAATGTGGTCATATCCAGCATGTTAACTGTCAGTGATCACTCCCAATGCATTTCTGTTACTGAACTGGCAAGTAATGGGTCAAAGCAATGCTTGTTTTGTTTTTGGCACCTCCCCTGGTGCCATTCCTGCTAAAATGTTTAAATGTATGGAAATATTTTCACTGCAAGTATCAAAGCAGTCCTAACATAGAAACATATTTGATGGCAGATAAGGACCGCTTGGCCCACCTAGTCTGCCCATTTCCCTACCTGATGGATAAGTTGCAGATTCTAGTTAATCAACAGCTTACTTCCTTTCCTTTATTTTTCAAAACTGAACAACAGATTTAAAACCCTTCCCCTCCCTAATCTGATTTAAAAATATCAGTCAGTCCTCCTGTGGACACTAAATGCCCCCCCCCCCAGCTAGTAGATCCTCACCTCTGGTTTCAAGATAATAATTTCTTTATATTATACTCATGCTCCTTATTGGGAGTGTGTATAGTCTTCCCTTGAATTTATTGTTAACTAAATATTACAAAGAGTGATAGTCTGGTGGCACTGGTCATGGTTGGCAGTATGAGCTGGAAGGGAGGGATGTGGGTCTGTAAGAGGGACAGGAGTCAAATCAATGGCTGCACTCACACAGACTTGGAGTAGGTCAGATGTGGGGACTGTCACAGAGGATTATCATGCAGTGCAGGAGGGGTGAGGTCTGATTGAGAAAGTGAGCAATTATGATTTACATCCACACCAGGAGACTCAATACGTTAGTCTTTACCCCCCACCTCCCCACGTAAAAAATAAAGTGTAGTAATAGAAGTAGTACATTTTTGTTGTTTGACTATAAAGTCTTTACAAATCATAAAAAATAACATTAAAAACAAGTATATATTTACAGTTCATAAAAATAGGGTGACACAACAAACTTATATAAAACAACAAAGGCAGTTTAAAATAAAAACCATTGACACTACATGTTTGCATCAGTCATCAAGACATTGTACGATGTCAGGTAATAAAGCAGATAATGAGTCATAAACATACAGTATATTGGATCTAAGGATATATAGGTATGGCACGAGGTAAAAACCTGCATACAATGATAATGCGACACACAATGCTGCAAGCAAAATGCCAAATTAAATTATCAATTAAAGCAGAAAGAAGTGGGGAAGGCAGTCAGAATAGCAAAAGCCCAAACTGAGGAAAAAATAGCCAATTCAGTTAAGAAGGGGGATAAAACCTTTTATAGGTACATTAGGGAGCATAGAAAGGTTAAGGGAGGAATAGTGAAGATTAATAAAGGAGAGGGGAGGTGGGCAGAGGGAGACAGTGAAGAGGCAGAGATACTGAATGAATACTTTTGCTCAGTATTCACAAAAGAAGATGAGGAGGAGTTACCTAAACAAGACAATAGAAGCACTCTGGGTAGGGAGGTTGACACCAGTCCATTTACAGAAGAAAGAGTCCTGAAAGAACTCCTAAAACTCAAGGTGGACAAAGCAATGGGGCCTGATGGGATTCACCCCAGAATCCTAAAAGAACCAAGGAGGACCTAGTGACCCCACTGACCACACTTTTTAACAAATCATGGGAGGATGGGGTGGTATCTGAGGACTGGAGGAGGGCAGATGTGATTCCCCTTCACAAAAGTGGGAACAAGGTAGAAGCAGGAAACTACAGACCTGTAAATCTGACTTCAGTGGTAGGAAAAATGATGGAATCACTTCTGAAAGAAAGAATTGTTGAGTACCTAGAGGCCAGTGGGGCACAGGACCCAAAGCAGCATGGATTTACAGCAGGAAGGTCATGTCAGATGAATCTAATAGATTTCTTTGACTGGGTGGCCAAAGTAATAGACCAGGGAGGGGCTGTGGATATGGCCTACCTAGACTTTAGCAAGGCATTTGACACAGTCCCCACAAAAAGATTAATAATCAAGTTAGCCAGGCTGGGTGGGTCCCAGGGTGGTAGCCTGGGTAGAAACTGGCTGCACAACAGGACACACAAGGTAATAGTGTGGAACACATTCCGAAGAAAGGAGGTCACTAGTGGAGTACCTCAGGGCTCAGTACTGGGTCCAGTCCTCTTTAACATCTTTATAGGTGACATTGCAGAGGGTCTGGAGGGAAAGGTATGCCTCTTTGCAGATGACACAAAGATCTGTAACAGAGTTGATACACAAGGGGGTAGAAAGGATGAGAAGGGACTTGGCAAGGTTGGGGAATGGTCAGACATATGGCAACTTAGATTCAATGCAAAGAAGTGCAAAGTAATGCACCTGGGAAACAAAAACCCAGGAGAAGAGTACACAATAGCAGGGAAGGTACTAACAACAACAAAAATGGAACGGGACTTGGGGGTAGTCATATCAGATGATCCAAAGGTTGGTAAGCAATGTGAGAAGTCAGTAAGGAGAGCCAGGGGGATACTGGGATGCATAGGAATGGGCATCACAAGTAGAAAAAGGGAAGTGGTTATCCCTCTGTACAGACAGTTGGTGAGACCCCATCTGGAGTACTGTGTACAGTTTTGGAGACCTCATCTATGCAAGGACATAGACAGGATGGAAGCAGTCCACAGGAGGGCAACTAAAATGGTGCAGGGTCTGCATCAGAAATCATATGAAGAGAGACTGAGAGAGCTTAATATGTATACCCTTGATGAAAGGAGGGACAGTGGGGACATGATAGAAATGTTCAAGTACCTCAAGGGAATCAACAAAGTCCAGGAGGGTAGCATCTTTCAGAAAAAGAGATGTGTAAGAACAAGGGGCACAATTTAAAGATAGAGGGGGGGCGGCTCAGGGGTAATGTGAGGATTTTTTTTTGGAGAGAGTGGTGGATGCATGGAACTGCCTTCCTGGGGAGGTTATTGGGTCTAAAACAGTGGGGGAATTCAAACATGCATGGGACAGACATAAGGCAATTGTAGTGGGGGGGGGGGTGGCAGGAAGTAGGCTGCTGGTTAACTAGAATCTGTAGCTTATACAGTAGGTAGGGAAATGGACAGACTGGGTGGGCCAAGTGGTCCTTATCTGCTGTCAAAGTCTGTGTTTCTATGTTTAAAAGGCAAAAAAAGGTTAGTTAATACACTGATTGGCATAAAATGTTGCCCACACAATAGAAACTTACAAGGGAACAGTGGAGAGTCTTTGTTTTGTGGGGGGCTCTGCCCCCACACCCCCAAGACTTAATATAATAAACTCAGAGGGAGTGTAGGCTTTGGGGACGGGGAGAAATTTGGGAGGGGAGAAAATGTCTTTATTTAAAAAAACAATTTTCAAGACCAGGAGACAGGGAACTGAACCATGGTCCCCAGGTCCCCCACGCTGCTGTGTGTAGGTGTCTTAGCCACTCCACAGGAGCGACTTGACCAGGAACCACACCAACGGCAGCTTGATCCCTTTCTTCTTTGAGCAGACAGTGACAGGGGTAACAGTAATTCTGTAATGCTATTCCACCCCTGTTGCTGTCAATGTTTTTGACATTCTCACAGCGCAGCTAATACTGCTCTGTTATTACAGCTGTCATATGACCTGGTTCCTACAAATATGTATTGACATTAAGAAATAAATGGTAAGGTAGAAGATTTGTAGTTGAAGTGATATCTTGGCAAGAAGAGTGGGTTGAAGCTCTATCTAAACACCATAGCCTATTGTGGGGGAACATAAAATAAATCGCTATACCCTGATGCAAATATAATAATCGTCAAGTGTTCCCCAGAAACAACAAAGCCTTAACTATCTATACTGTGTATCATATGATGGTTATATCAATGTTTTTCATTTTGTGTTGCTTAATTCTGCTGAGCTGGAGGAAGTATTTTGCAAGTCTGTTAATGGAATGATCATCTTCAGTATAAATAAGAATTTCTGTAACAGTATTCTTATCAAAGTTGTTCCAGTCATTAACCAACGGTGTGAGCCAGTGCAGTCTGGCATTTTTATACTAAGGGCACTCCCACAGAACATGAAAAGTAAAGTGTGTGTCAAGCACAGTAGTACACAGCTGTTAAACACAAAAAAAAAAAATGAAAGATTTTCGCTGACTTTGGGGGCCTCCCTCAAAATTGAGGCCAACTGTCCTTTCTGCCCAATGGTTAATCTAGCCCTGGTAATAGTGGTTTAGCTAGCAGATGTGGTGGATTCCTGCTTGAGTGCAGTATACTTCATTTTCTTGTGTTTCTGTCAGGCTGGCAACCTGTTGGATCTTTTGAAGTGCCCAGTGTTATAACGGACAGAGTAATCATAGTAGCTGTCCATGCTTCTCATGAAAACAAAAAAAAAAAAAAGTGTGAGTGGGTTATGTTCAGTAGGTTTCCAACATAGACAGTGTATGAAAAAATTAAGTTACCACACCTCCCCCTTTTTTTCAGTTAGAATAAATTGTATCAGCATATGCAATAGCACATCCTATGCTTATAAAGGGATTCTATAGGCTGCTAAATAATCTAGACGATTTTTCCTTATTAACACCTTTCCATCAACAGTAGCACCATTTCAGTAAAATAAAAATAAAAATGACTAACTGTACTACTAACACATACTGCATATTGACTCACTCCTTAATAAGTGTGTGGCATTGTTCAGTTCTATACATTCCCACTACTAAGACACATTGACTGGAACGTAACAGGTAAAAAGAAAAGCAATGATTCCCTTTCGCAATTCAGCCACAACCTGACTCTCACCTCTGTATTAGAGCTGGCCATGGCAATTTAGCCCGGTAGAAAAAGATGCCATTTGACAGACAGCTGTACGCTAAGATGGCTCATGCTACAGAGTGAGAAAGAACGTGCATTCATGAATAGCATCACAAACAAGCGCGTACTTTGCTTGCTCATTCATGTTGCTGACTGCCGCCATCACTGTCAGTGCAACTGCACTGGGAATGCAAATCCAGGAAGCATGAAAGGCAGGATTCCTGACAGTCTGCTCTGAAACCAATTTGCATTAAAAACATCATTTTACTGCTGGATTTCAAAGAAAATGAATACACCACTATAAATAAATAACAAACAGACACGTTTTGAATCAGAACTCACTTTATTACAATGAAAGAATAAAAACACCATGATTAAGCTGACAGTGTCCCTTTAAGGCAGCAGGGTTGCCAGTCCTCCCAGTAAGACTCTGCACCTGTGTTTTCACCAGGGCTCAACTTTAATGAAAATTCCACTTCTGTCTGTTTTTTTTTTTTCAAACCATGGTCCTCCTGGAGTACCTAATTCCTGCAGGTTTGTTACACCTGATGTAGTTATGGTCTCCACATAGTTAAGTAAGTCAGAGGTACTGCTGCAGCAAGGTTAGGAGCAGGAGTGTTTGAATTTGTGGTAGAGATGGCAATTGCTGTAGAGGACAACTGATTTCAGAATACCCTTCATGTGACTTGTCTCTAATATTTTGCTGGTTATTTACAGATTTTTTGAGTCTTTCTTTTCGCTTATAATAAGGACCTTTGCTTCATAAGCCCTGTGATACTATTTACACATGCTAGGGGACAGTGGGCTGAAGCTTATGCACCATTTGTGCACTGAAGCTTGGATATGAATAGGGTGCTGCAGAGAAATGCAGGTGCCAATCTCCTGGACTTTGGGGCAGTGTAGGGGTGGGGGGGGGACCATCTCCAAAGGGCTTGTATTTGGTGACTGATGTCTGGATACCTATGAGGATTTTGAAGCTCCCTTTAGTCCTGCCTGACTTGTCATGTGATCATGGTTGCTTTCTATTGTGGACTGAGTCAGGACAGTTGGTTTTTTTCTGAGTTTCTGCTAGTGCTGGGGGATGGTTGTGGGAGTAGATACAGGTTGAGGCTGCTTGGGATGTCTTGGGAGCCAAGGGATTTTGGTCATTGGAGACACTAGTATAACTCTGTGTATTATTTAATAATGCTGTTCGAGTTGGTGTTAAGTTATCAACTTCACCTTCATGCAGGGCTATGTGTAGATGCAGTGAGGGCAGAAAGTACAGCTCCCTTAGTGGGATTCAATGAGGGGATTTCTGAAAAAAGTAGATGACTTGTAATATCAGCATTCAGTAAATCAATTTTATTTACAATACGTACACCTTATTCTGTGTTAACCAACATTTTGTGGAAGGGTTCACTTTATCTAGATTTGGCTTTCAGAAGACAAAGGAGTCAGCTGCAGCATTTGCATGAAATGAGATAAGGTTTGTAGCTGGGACTGTGTCACCAATGGTTAGGTCTTTTTGGCTCCCAGGCTGTTTTGGGCAGCTTTGTCCATGTCTATTCCCACAACTCCAATATCTCCCACTGCTGGCAGAGATGTGGTGGGACCCCTGCTGTCCTGATTCAGTTTGCATTGGGAGTGACCGTGATTGTATGGTGGAGCAGGCATGGCTGAGGGGCGCTTTCAGTTTTCATAATGATGGTGTTTACCTGTATCAGTAAAGTGTGGACCCATTGGAGATTGTTTCTCCAGTGGCATTCTGGGATCGAGGAAATTGGCACCTGTTTTTCTCTGTTGTACCCCTGCAAATGCTGGGTGATACTGGAGTTGAATAAATATTAGTGGGGGAGGGCTGAGGATTCTGGGGATGGGAGCTAGGGTGCAGCTTGCTCTGCTTGGGGAGGGCTGGTGGCCTTGCACTGGAGCAGGCGGACAGACTATCAGGAAGGTGGTTCCAGCAACATACTGGACTGTGGGGACTCTGGGGTGGGAGCTAGGATGCAACTTAATGGGCATGGAGAGGAAGTAACAGGGTAACAAGTTATGTTTTAAATGAACTCCCAAATGTACAAGAATGCACCAAATTAAAAACATTTTCTGGGGGCCTAGGTGGCCCCTAAACCCTGGCCTATGGTTTGCATTCTTGATCTGACTTTAGTCCCCATCTAAAACACTACTGGATCTGCATCTGTTGGACCCCCCTTCTGTCATGTTACTAACTACCTGCATGTTAGTGCTTTTGTGTCCCTGGTGTCTAGTAGTACCCCCACCCTCCCATTCCCGTCCCTGTAAAAGTTTTAAGAAATCCCTGTTTTTGGGTGGTGCCCCCTTCCAGCCTCTGATGCCTGACCCCATTAAAGTTCACTTTATCCCTGGTGTCTAGTGGTATCCCCCACCCTCTGATTACCTCCCCCATTGAAGTTGCTGGTTGCCCTGATGTCCAGTGGCACTCCCCATCCATCAGACACTGAAAAAAGAAAGCTGTCCCTCTGTTTCTTTTTTTTTAATCTGTAAAGGTCCATCGGTGATGCAATCCCCCATTCCGACCTCCCACTGTGCAGCTACCACTCAGCACCTCCCAGACCCCTCCACACACCCTCAGTCACCTGAACAGGTCCCAGTGTGAAGATCCACTCTCTGACTGAAGACTTGTCTTGCTGCTGGAACTTACGACTGCTATATGATAAGTAAAGTAAGTGCAGTTAAATGTATTTTAATGGGGGTTTCAACTCTGGTGCATAACTTGGCCATTATTTTACATACTGACAAAATTTTCAACATGTCCTTTTTGAAATCCCACCTCATGAACAATGTCAGTGGAATTATGCAGATACACCCCAAAAGGTGATTTCATGGTTGCTTGGTGAAATCACCTTTTCGAGTGGATTTGAATATTATCTCTGCTCTTGTTCATGCGGTGGGGTTATAAGACAGATATGTTCAAAACTTGGGGTAAAAATATGTTACAATGGTGAAGTTATGCGCATTTGTTGAAATTAAGCCATGCTCACTCACAACTTAAATGATTTTCAATATTTTCTCCCCAAATTTTCAACATAGCCATTTCTTTACACGAACGTATGAGTGTGATGATTGTCAGTTTTAAAATGTTTGCCAAAATGTGTTTTCATGCCTCTGGCATGGAATCACTTTGCTGTGGTGCAGAATTATGTTTTGGTGGATTTTGTAAAGTTTCAGTAATGGGTTAATGACGTGTGGGGTAATAAGAAGGTTATGGAGACAATTTGGTTTCTTTTGTCCTACTAATGGAAGTGCAGGGCCCCACAGCAATGTGCATATACACATCTATGGAGGGATGGGAGTGCAGGGCACTGAAGACCTTGCACTGCCACAGGCAAATAAGGATATAATTACACTATCCGAAAAACTATATATGGATGGGAGAGCAGGGCCCAGAGAGGGCCCTTCACTCTCATAGCTAAATAAGGAAACAATTATACTATCTCAAAAAGTAAGGAAATTCATTGCAGAAAACTTTGTTAATGCACTAGTTAGGGTTAAAGAGACAAAAACAGGGCAATGTGGTGTTAGGGTTTCCAACTCTAACATCTCACCCCCACCCCTGCAGGCAGCAACAGGAAACAGAATCTTGCCAGAGCTGATGGGACTGCAGCTGAGGTTGCAACAGGGGGCTGCCAGAAACAAACAAGACAAACTGGAGGGGCACAGATGCAGAACTGCTTGCAGCTGCACCGAATGTGTAAGCTGGCAGTCCACGTGTGTGTGGATACACATCCATTTAAACTTAATGTAATGCCTTTTAAAACAGTGTAAGTCCGAAACAATTATCTTTATGAATTTTCTTCCTCCTTTTGTGTGAATGCAGACCATCATTTTATTATTTATTCCACTTTCATCTTTTCTGATTTCCACAGTGCATTGCTCAAGCAGATAAATCAAACTTACACTCTTAGAAAGGAAATGTTAAATTCAACTACAAATTAGTTAATTTTTAATACAGCAGGTAGTGCGGTTAGGGAAAACACAGAGTGTGTTAAATTTAACACATGCAGGGCCAGATATTCAAAAATTTGCGCCGGGCAAAAACCATTTGCGCAGGTTTAGCATGGGATTAACGCGGGTCTGCTATGTTCAAAAGGCCAAATGGTGCGGGCAAACTGCATTAGCACTGGGCAAAATCATAATGTATGCAAGGGGAAAACTGACATGAATACAGGCACAATGCTATATTCAACAACTAGCAAAGTGGTTTTATGTGACTTAGCGTGACACTTAGCGCGGTGCACATTACCACCCAGGAAAAGTTTGTCTTAACCCTGGGCAATCAGCTTTGCACGACACTATGGCTTTGTGTGGTGTTTGCATGGGCTTTGTGTGACCCTAACAAACAAATATGACACATAGACAAAACCAAACATATTTTTTTTTATTTTATTTATTTATTTATTGGAAACAATCGGAATTACAAACCTTTGAGTCACAGACTCTTTTGCAAAGGCTCCACGTCGGTTACAAAGGGTGGAGGGAAGACAGATACAGTAGAGAACATACTTAAAACAGATAGAATATACATAACAATATCACAGGAGTATTCCAGGCAAAACTTAATGACTGATAAGGAAGTTAGGCTGCAATCTTGGGTTACCCAGGCAGGGAATTGGTGAGTTCATTGGGGGCCTTGTGAGACCCTGAGTCAAAGAGTAGGGGGAGGGAGGCGCTCATCTGGGTGAGCAGAGTTAGCCGAGTCACATATGGCTCTTTCAAGGAGGTGAGTTTTGAGGTCTGTTTTTAAATTGAGAGATGCTGTGGGTCTGTGCAAGTGAGTGAGGTAACGATTGAGCCAGAGAGGCGCCGTATCGGAAGGATCTTTGCCCTAGAGAGGTTCTACATTGAGGTACAAGGAAAGGAGCTTATGGAGAGTCCTCAGTATTGCATCCGTGAGGTGCAGAACTGATTATGAAAAGTCCACGGGGCTAGGTGAAGGTGTATTTTTTTTGTGATGCAGGTGTGGAACTGTAATCGATGTTGGAAGTTTAGCCAGCCAGATAAAGCATAAAGATCACAGGTGTGGGGTTAGCCTCTCACAACCAGTGACTAGGTGGCAGGCTTTGTTCAGGACAATGTTTATCCTATTCAGGGAGGTGGGTTCAGCTGAGCGTATAGTGATCCCATAGTCCACCAGGAGAGGATGGAGGAGGTGACTAGCAGCTGCATAGCCTTGGGGGTAAGCAGTGCTTGAGCTGCACAGGAGGCCTACCCCAGAGCTTATAGAGGAGGAGAGAATTTGGGCATGCTCTGTAGAGAGGGAGGTGTCTAAAGTGACACCTAGATATTTGAAATCGGAAACTTGTTCCAGAGGGGCACCTATTGCGTTGTTGATGAGGAGAGCAGACTGACTATAAGGACTTTGGCGGTGGGCAAAAATCATGGACTTAGTTTTTTTATAGTTGATAATTAGGCGGTGTTCAGAGAACCAGGTCTCTAGTTCCCGGAATTGCCTTTGAAGGGTCTGCTGGAGGGCGGTAGGGTGGGCGTGTTTCCCGAACAGAACCGCATCATCGGCATAGAGGAGCAACTGACCGCTGCAAGCCTTAGGGAGGGAGTTTAGGAAGAGGGTGAACAGCAGTGGGCCTAGGATAGACCCCTGAGGGACCCCAGAGGAAACTGTTTAGGGGTGGAGAGGTAGAGCATATCCTGACTTGTTGACACGACCCTGCGAGGTAATCCTTGAACCAGGTCATGTCTCGGGACCACATTTAGTGTTGGGAGGACCTGAAGCAGAAGCTCGTGATTGACCGTGTCAAGGCCTTGGTTAGGTCCACGATATGGCCCCGCAATTGAGCCATGGCTCGAGGGCTCATGTAGAACGAGGTGAGCTCTGTGAGAGCGGTGATGGTACTATGACCTGAGCGAGCCATGCTGCTCCTGGCTGAGGAGCATATGCTTAAGTTAGGTGTTGATGTTAGCTGGTCAGAGACTATTCTTTCTAGGGCTTTGGAGAGAGGGGTGGCAGTATAGAGATGGGGTCTGTAGTTACTGGTGTCAGTGGGGTCCCCGCCCTTCAGGATGGGAGTGATTATGGCTCTCTTCCAGGCAGAGGGAACTGGCCTAGGCAGAGTGAGAGGTTAAGAATTTTAGTGAGGGTGGGGTAGCGTGGCATCAAGGGAGAGCCTCAGGAGTTTAAGATCAAAGGTGTCATTGCTATAGCGGGTATTAGAATAGCCCTGGTAATATAGCATTTTGCCTCGTGGTAGGTGATGACTCTGGCGGAAGCGGGGTGTTGGAAGAACCTGAGTTGGGGGGAGGAGGAGGGAGTGTGGAGAGATCAGAGAAGGCCGAGCTAAGGGCTTCAGCGATAGTGGGATGATCCTGAGTGACCTCACCATTAATAGTGAGTTATGGGGAGTGGGGAGCGAGATTTGCCACTGAGCTCCTTTTATGTTGTCCCAGAATTTTTCCCAGCACCCCAGGTAGAGGTTAGGTGCGTTGGTAGTAGAGGGTTGGCTCGCCGCAGCCCATGTACATTTATTACGAGCTCACCTGTAAAGTTGTCTATCCGGGTGCTTGGGAGTCTAAGGCTTTTGTGCCAGAGGTTATCTCTTTGCTGGAAGCAGGCTAAGTAGGTGGGGGTGTGATCCAAGGGGTGGATCTGGATTTCGAACTTGCTGGTAGTGGGCAAGCGAGTGTCACAGGCTTTGTTGAAGGTGGTTATGAAGTAAGCCAGAAGCTAAGTCAACTGACTGGGCAGTGTAAATGGGTAGCCAGTTGCTGTTGGTTAGGTGGGCTTTAAGGTTCTTTAGACCGCCCTTTTTAAGTCTACGTTGCCAGGAGATTTTAGGGAGTGTAGGGGGCAACTTGCATGACCACCAGCAAGTTACTGGGGAGTGGTCGCTGATAGCATCGGGGAGTACTGTAGCCGCGGAGAGGTTACCTGGCCGGTTGGTGAAGATGAGGTCCAGGAGGGTGGAGGTCCCGGATCTGGGGTCCCTTCTGGTGGGGGAGGTGACTAGTTGGGTGAGATCAAAGGCCCGGGCGGCATCTTTGTAGCTGGAAGAGGCCAGGGATAACCAGTTTACATTGAAATCCCCCATAACGATGACTTCGCTAGTGTTGGGTAGATGGGAGATGACTTGAAGAATGGAGTCGAATGCGAGTTTTTGATTTCTCGGGGGGATGTAGGCCGAGATGATGTGGAGTGTTTTGTTACCCAGGCTGAGTTTTATTGTGAGAACCTGGGCACCGTATTGTGACGCTGGTGTATGGACTTCAGTGGCATTGAGAGAGATTTGACATTGCACAGCCAGCCCCACCTCTCTTGCTGTGCCTATCTGCCCGGAAGAGAGCATAATTAGGAGGGAGACCGCTTCACTGGGAATCTTGTCAGTGGGCCAGGTCTCAGAGAGTGCGAGTATGTCAGGAGCATGCTGAGTGATCCAGCCTTGGAGTGGTGTGTGTTTTTGGGTAGGCTGTATATATTAGGTAAGGTCAGCAGCCCGGGTTTTTAGAGAGGGCAACTTACAGGTGGACCTGGGTTGGGGTGGATGTTACCAGATACAAGGAGGAGTAAGAAGGTGCGTGAGAGGGCCAGCATGCTGAGTTTTGGTGAGAGACACTGTAACTGGTAGGGTGTGAGACGCTTTGCGTTGGTGGTGGGGATGGGGAGGCTGGGAGTAATACAGGAAAGTAGCTTAGGGGGAGAGAGGGGGGCAGTAGAGAGGAAAGGGAGGGTGGTGGGGCCGGGGGTCTGGGGGACACTAGAGGTGCAGCGTATGCCTGGTGTGTGAGTGAGTGTTAAGTTGAGCAAGTGAAAAGTAATGGCCACAGGTTCAGTGTGTTTGGTATAGAGGCTGGTGGTGGTACAGAATCTGTGTGTACCTTTGAATGCAGAAGGGATGGAGCAAAGGTTATAGTGGGAGGGGTTGGGTGCCTCTAGGGGGGGTAGTGGGGCAAGCTGTGGGGTCCAGGCAAGTAAGAGGATAGCTAGTAGTGGAGTGTTCATAGCAACGACAGTGAGAGGAAATAGGTGCTGCAGCGGCCACTAGTGTACAGTTTGTATAACCTGCTGCTGGGAAAGTTGGCTGATAGGTTAATTCAGCCTCACACCTGACCTCACTTCCCTATAAATTGGAGAGCCGAGCAAGGGTGGTGGTGGGGGCGGCGGGGTTATAGCTGCCCTGGGGCAGAAAGGCACTGCGGTACCAGCCCTGCCGAAACGCTGTCCTGGTCCAGGCTCCAAACGTCCTGCAGTTTTGTTTTTTTTTTTAAATTAGCCGCCCTGCCGTTGCGCTTAGCCACAGGAGGGGGATTCCAAAGACAATTCTGAACGGACACGCTGGAAGGAGAAAAGGGCGCCAACAAGTTTACAAGCGTGGTCCTTCTTCAAAGCAGTGGCAGTTACCTTGGTTTGGGGTTCGGGGCTGGCTGCCTCCTTCGGTGTGGGAGGAGCTCGATTATCTGCCTCGCCACCCTCCACCTCGGTGGCGTGTAAGCCTGAAAGGGACAACAAGAGACAGAATTAAGTAGGGCTGGGGAGGTGGGAGGAGGGGCAGATCAAATCAGTGGGTGGAGGACAGCTGGGGGGAGGGCGAGAGGAGGAGAAGGGGAGACGCTGGGAATCTCCAATGCTGGTAAAATTAAGCCAGGAGATGCTGGGAGCGTGGAAATGGCTGTTTGCTAACTTCACATAGAATAAACAAGGCAATGGGGAATAAAGTGAACTCAGCATGCACGGAGTTACAGCAAACACATTTTCCCTTCAAACAACTGCTCTAAGTATAGCTGCCCTGGGGCAGAAAGGCACTGCGGTACCAGCCCTGCCGAAACGCTGTCCTGGTCCAGGCTCCAAACGTCCTGCAGTTTTGTAAGTTTTTTTTTTTTAAATTAGCCGCCCTGGCTAATTTAGCATGCTGCTAACTGATGGCAACACAATGATGCCATCATCTGCCACCAGTCTCAGCCATGCCAGGCAGTAAGTGGTGACCCTGCTGCCAGTGGACAGCATGGCAATGTGGCCATACAGCACACACCTGGGGACCACACTTCTGTGGACACCAACAGATGCCAGCACACACATGCAGCACTGTGGGCATGGAGGATGTTGAGGGGAAAGTGTATGGGTGGCCAGGCTGTGCCACAGACCAGGTGTGGCCATAAGGCTGGAACACATCATGCAGTGCACATGGGCCACTATTGGGAATACCCCAACACCAGTGTGCCTTTCAGATAATATATGCCCCCCCCGGCCACATACCACACAGCTGTACAACTGCCACAGCACACAAAGCTGGACATGTGAGCATCCCATGCCAGAGGTGCAGCATCTGTGGGTCACACAACATCATAACAGTAATGTCCACTGTCAGTAAACACCTGCAGTTTGGGCCTCTCACTTTGTATAGTGCAGTCATCATCACTGCCCTACACACCATAGCATTGCTGTGTCCACACACTACTGGCCCCCTTGCTACTGTAGTGTCTGCTGTGCACTGTAGCATGACCTACAGTGTGACAGTTGCATGCAGCACCACCACCATCTGTGCCTATGCTGTGTTGTCCCAGTATAGCTGCAGGCAGCAGCACATGTGGAAGTAGTGTTCAAAACTGTATATTATTCCCAAAGCTGTTTGTGCAGCGCTAACACATTTACACGGGTTTAGCGCAGGGCTAAACAGTTAGCCTGGCACAAACTGCATGCAAATCAAGGCATAATGAGATGCTAATCTGGATGTTTGCTCACAGACTACCTAAATAGGATCAATTGCATGTCACTTTTGAATATGGCAAAGTTTAGTGCCGGGCAAATGTGTTTGCACTGGGCTAATGATTTAGCCCTGTGCTAACCCACGCAAACATGTTAGTGCTGCACAAACAGGGAAATATTTAACAGTTTTGCACACTGTACTTTCACATATGCTACTGCCTGCAGCTGTACTGGAACCACATATTTGCTGGCACACACATTGGCCACATAGTTCACCTCTACCTACCTTCACAATGCTGTGCACTGTGTTGCTGTTGTGGTTTGCACTTCCTGGTTGCCATATTCAGAGCTGTCTTATTCCAGGGCTAAGTTTGCCCTGCACTCCCAGCCCAGTTTGCCCGGCCTCATTCCCATGCTGTATTCAGAAGCTGTTTGCACTGGGCTATTCCTTTTGAATATGGCTTGCTTTGTGCTCCGGGCTAAGTTTGCCCACCGGGCAGTGCTAATTTAGCCCTGGGGCAAAGTTTTGAATATCTGGCCTGCAGTGTGTTAAATAAATTTAACACAGTGGTGTGTAAATGGTTCAACACATAATTGTGTAGCTTTTACTAACACTGGCGTGTTGAATTTTTAACACATTCATGTGTTACAGTGTCCATATCCAATGTATTATTCAACAGATAAGTGTGTCAAATTCTGAACTACTTTAATCTCACATTAAATGGAAAACACCATTGCTAATCAAAAAAAAAAAAATCACAATCCACTGTGAATGAATTTTAACTTTTAATGTCTATAAGACTTGTCATATAACCAACAAAGCCAAATGCACAGCATACCTACGCAGATAACATGCCCTTGTCAGAGCTCATCAAAATGCTGTATTTGCATTATGACCTATTGCTTGGGAGCCCTGGGTGTACTATGAATGCCTTACTTTTTAATATTATGGGAAGACCATAGTAGAGAAAAGAATAGCTACAAAAGATAAGAACCCCAGAGCAAACTCCCTGGGACAAAGGTTACTTTGGAAAGGTATTGACCATGCAGGCAAATTTGAAAGAAAAACACAATTGCAAACACAAAATTAAGCAACGCATCATGGGAAGTATATACAAATTGACATGAAGGAATTTACATTGGTTCAACTCTAAAAAAGTATGCATTTTAACATGCACAGAAACATTGTTAAAGCTGTAAAATAAAATAAAAATCACAACACTGCTTGCAAAAAGCATTTTAATTAATTACTGTAATACAGCACAATATAATTTCCTGGTACAGCTGATCAACTAAATCAAGTGTTATTTTGTTAACACATTTGTGAGTTAATATTACACGCACTGTGTTGAACTGTTATTTACACACTTACAGTGTAAAAAATAACACTTACAAACTATCTTTTTTTTACACTGTAATTGTGTAAATCACTGTTTTCATAAATACAACACAATTGTGAGTTAAGGTTACACACAGTGTGTTAAACAGTGATTTACACATTTACAGTGTAAAAAAATAACACATCATTTCTTAGAGTGTAGTACTCTTGTTGAATAATTTTAATTTTACAGATTTGGGGCCAATAAATAGGAAATGTGCCGTGTATGATAGACTGCCTTAAAAATAAACATCAGTTCAGCACCATCTTTAAGTCATCTGGAGGAGCACAGTTTCAATAAGTGCAATGATAAAAAAGTCAGTTGTGCACTAATGCTTCTGCTAGTTCACATCTGCCTTTTCCTAAAAGGAGAAAAGTTGTACTGCTACTACTAACAGTATTAATATAGAACATATTTATTCGGATAAATCAGTTGAGTATAGACTTTATGTTAGTTTGTTCAGAGACTTTATGTAGCATATTCATTGCATCATGACTGATGTCAGGTATAACTGCAAGCAAAAAAAAAAATGCTGCAGGATACTAGTGCATGTTTTGCACCTTTGAGATATTAAATACACAATGTCAAACCCACATAGCCTGTTTTAGCCTCTTTTACCTAAAGTGAGGGTTCTGACAGTGTCTTAAAGCCATAATGTTATTTTGTGTTGAACTCCTTTCTAGCAGCTATGCACATCTGTTTTCTCACCACTATAGCAGCACATCAGGAGTAACAGAATTAGAAGAGTCAGAGGAGTGAAGGTTGTGAAGGTTGAAGATTCTAGATTGATAATAACAGAATCCTCACAGAGGGTAAATCTTGATCGGTGAATAGCCGCAACAAGAATGGCAGTGGCAAAAGATAAAAAGAGACAGAGATGGGGATAGTGAAAGAATACTAGTTTAATATGGGACTTCCTGGAAAGATTCAGAGATAGACTATAATTTTGGGGACTTTTCTAATTATTATTATTTTTTTCATAAATAACCTCCATAAAGCTGTAAAGTTATACGTTTGTAAATGGACTCTTACCAATTGTTGATTTTTATTGCTTAGTGCTCCAGATCGCTCCCTGTTGCAGCACTTTAGAATTAGTAGAACTATTGCTTTAAACTTATATTTCTAAACTTACTTTTTAATTTTTAAGGGCTTTTTGTAATCATATGACCTCTTTCTGAAGTCACATAGCATTTAGGTATAGGTATCAGTAGCATGCCTGTACTGAGATCAATCACTTTTTTTTATTGCTCATAAAAATATCAGCATTTAGTATATAAATACATCAACTTATTATGCATTATGACATATTACATAACCATCTGAGACAAATATAAATAATTTCAAATGTCTGTTTGAAATAAATAATAAGGCATCCAACCAATCAAATAATATAATCAAAACCTAAGGTATCTAGTGCATGCTAAATATCCCTCAGGAATTCCTGAAGATATCTAACTTTTCCTTAAAAGGTTGCCATATCAGATCATATTTCTTCAATGTATACATTCCAGAGCATGGATCCCTATCATAGAATTAAACCATGCATTATAAGTTTAATTAATTATTCACAATGGCAGCGCCATCCGTGATTGGTTGCCGAGCTGGTCTGAAATCTCTAAGAAGTGACTGGCATGGCACCCATTCTGCACTTCCCGCTGTCACAGCTCCCAATGCTGCCACAGAAAAAGTAAGTAAATCTCTTAAAAAGAAGACATTATTGCGATTAGACTTATAATCACAATAATGACCTCAGAGCCAGTCATTTCCTTGAGATTAATGACCGGCTGGTTGGGGTGGCCCTTGGCTCACCTCAGGCCTCCTTCCCCCAGCCGGTCATTAATCTCTAGGAAATGACCCACTATTTGGTCATTATTGCTTAACTGAAATGGGGCAGGTCAAGGTCTTTCCCTTTTAATAGAATCTGTTTATAGGCCTGAACTAGACGTATATTTATCAGGCACTGCTTAGGAAATGGTAACAAACTGTATGGGGTACCAATCCTCAGTAACATCCATAATGGATTTTTAGCCAATGGAAGATTAATTGTTCCAGAAATGAATAACAGAATTGAGTCCCACCACTGATCTAGTTTGGGGCAAAGAATAAACATATGTTCCAAAGTGTCTACTTCAGTTTTACATCTAGGGCAGGCTGGTGATATGCCAGGATTAATTTTATGTAAGAACTCTGGCATACAGTAAACTTGATGCATAATGCTAAACATAATCTGTTCCCTTGATTGACTTAAGTCCCCAGTATTTAATATTTACGGAATTCTTCCATAACTTGCAAGAGATTCGCACATCTAATTTTCCCTCCCATTTTGCTTTTAGTTGTTTGATAACTAACTGAGATTTAGGTACTACACTTTTATACATTTGTGAAATTGATTTTATATGAGAAGATTGCTCAAAATTTTTTTCCAGGTTAGTAAGTTTTTCATCCTGCTCATTATTCATATTCTTATAGATAAAGTCCCGAATTTGAAGATAGATAAAAAATTGGGAGTTGAGGATGTCATATTTATTTTTAAGGGACTCAAAGTCTAATATATGGCCATCTTCCAGAAATTGCCCAATTTCCCAAAGCCCTTTATTATACCAAATTTTAAATATGGAGTTTTGCAGTAATGGTGAAAAGAAACTATTCAGATAAATAGGGGCCTCCAATGAAACCAACCTCTCTGCTGCTTGAAACGAAAAATGTTATTCCATATATATATATATATATATATAAAGTTGTTTTCGTCATAAAGGCCAGATTTAGTTTCCTTTTGGCAAATCAGTATATAAGATATATTTAATGTTTGAAAATGGAGTTTGAAAGGTTTCTATACAAAATGATGGGTCCTGTTTATTCTCACTAAACCAGCTTGGGATTACTGCAAGATTAGCTGCAAAGTAATAACATTTAAAATATGGACAGGCCAGTCCCGCCTCAGAATATGGTGAAATTAGTTTATCCATTTTTTAATCTAGTTTTTTTCCCTTTCCAAAGGAACTTTTTGGCCATACAGTCTAGCCCCTTAAAGAATTTATCCATGATAATAATGGGTACAGTTTGTAATAGAAACATGAATTTTGGAAGAAAGGACATTTTAATTACATGAATTCTACCAATTAAAGTATAAGGGAGTGTTTCCCAATGCAAGAGTAATTTTTTGGCCTCTTCCAGCAAAGGGTTATAATTTAATATTTGTAACTTCTTGAGTTTGATGTCTAATTTTACACCCAAGTATGTGATTTGAGAAACCCTCTTTATATTAAATTGGGTTGGAGATACACATTGATTTGAGTTAGAAGAAATTTGTTGAACCTTCATTTTAGACCAGTTGACTTTATAACCGGACACATCCGCAAACAGTGTGAGTATGTCTACTATATAAGGAAAGCTTTGATTAAGATCATTCACATAAATAAGGGTATCATCAGCCTAAAGGCTGACTCAATGATCTTGATCAATAATTGTAGGCCCTTATATTTCAGAAGAAACTCTGAGAATTATGGACGATGGTTCAATTGCAAAAGCAAACATTAAGGGCAACAGTGGACAGCCTTGACGAGTGCCACGTTGTAAGTGTATTAGTGGGGATATATCCATGTTTATTCTAACCCTAGCTACCAGACCAGAGTACAGTATATTAATCCATTTAAAGTACCCAGGACCAAACCTGAATTTATTCATAATAAATTTAAGCCAATAGCTGTGTATCGAATATAAAGTCAAATAAACATTTCAGTTGAGGAACTAATGTCTGTGCAACTATTTTATGAAAATCCAGGGATAGGCTATGTGATCCAGTGCATTGCCTGAGGACAGATTCTTAATACCCATGGCAATTTCTTCAGCTGAGATCTCCTGATCCAGAGTCCCAGTTGCTTCTAAAGAGACTATAGGAAACTTAATCCCTACAAAAAATTTTGATTGATGATTAAAGGGGCCTAAATTCTCAGAGGTATATAAGTCTTGGTAAAAATTGTAAATGACCATATTAATGTCCTTGGGAACTTTATGGATTTGCCCTTGTGCGTCCTTTATTTGAGTTATAATATTTTTTTTGGTTGTGCAGACTTAAGCTGCCATGCCATGATTTTATCAATCAACTCCCCATTCATGTAATATTTGCTTTTGGTATAAAGCACCTATTTCTCAACAGATTCAGCTACTATTCCATTGAACTCCTCTTTATAGGACACCAATTTTTGATAAATCTGATTGTCATTTGTTTGCATTTGAAATAGCTCCAAATCTGCTATCTTTTTTCTAACAGTCTTAATTTTGCCCCCCTTTTTTATTACTAGAGATTCAATAGGAAGTAATACAACCATGCATAAATGCTTTAAATGATTCCCAGATAGTAGCCACATTTGTGTCCTGAGTAGTTTTTTCTAAAAAGAAAAAATCTATTTCTCTATTAATATATTCAATAAAGTAGGACCCCTTAAAGAGTATTGAGTCAATCTTAAATGTAGGAACCTTGTTATAATTAGGTGCTTGAAGAGTAATTAGGATAGGGACATGATCTGAGATTAAAATATTGTGATATTTAATATTCTGAATTTGGAACTCAATGGATTGAGAAGTCAAGAAAAAATCAGTGTGAGAATAGGTCTGATGGGGGTGGAGAAGTAGGAAAATTGGCATGTAGTGGGTTTTTTTAAGTGCCACGGCTCTACGAGATTGCAATCCTCCACAAATTGCATAATTTTATGAGCAGCAGAAATGGACCTATCAGGTTGAATCCCTAATTTGTCTAATACAGGGTTTAAAACTTATTGAAATCACCCCTATAATGGGGAGGGGGGATTTGCAAGTTCCAAAAATATATCAGTGAAAAATTTGGGGAATTTTCGTTAGAGCCATAAATATTACAAATGGTATATGTGTTCCTCACCAATAGAATTTGAGAAATAATATATAAACCAGGCAATCACACTACAAAGGAAAGACTCTGCATGAGGATGCTGAGTAAAAAGTAAATCCAGTAAAACTCCTTGACATTCTTTTCAAGATTTTAAAAGAAAGCATTTCAGCTGTAGTCCTGGTATACTTAGGCCCATTGCAAAGCAAACTATTTTTGTGAGCTGAGTTTTTGTAGCTGGCTTTTTTTAGATTTTTGAAGGCCCATTTGTATAAGGTCTGCAGTAAGTTCTGGATCAAGTATTTTTAAAGATAAAAATGTATATGGGTTTAAAAAAACTCTGGAAGACTTCATCGGTAAGTAATTTAACAAAAGACTGCTTAATCCTCTGAGATGCAATCTGGTTAATAGTTTTTACTGTCTGGTATTTGAAAGAACTTGGTCTACTGAATTTGCTGTTAGAAAAAATAGAGCAATCATTAGTTTCACCTTTACATTAAGCATATGTAGAAACTACTGTAGGCAAGTTAAAAAACGAAATATTATGTGTTGCTTCTTTTTTCTGTTTTTAGTCAGATAAGCAAGCTAAATTCTTAAAGGATTCTCCTAACTGGATGAATTGTTATTTGTTGAAGAAGGTGTTAGGACATTTGAAGGTTTTTCCACTTCTGAAATGTACTGTGATATATCATTTTGTATTTTAATGTGAAGTGAAAAATTAAGTTTCAGTGGCCTGAATGATCCTTTGAGGAATATATCATGAAGATCTCATTACTAAGGTTTATAACTCTTCCTGGTGGCTTTTTTAAATATTATAGGTCTGTACCTAAATCCTACTATTACTACTAGCATTAAAGAGCTACAATAGTGGAAACCTGAAAATAAGCAGAAACCTGCAGGAGGAAGTGTGTTACTTTTTTTCAGTAAGAACTGGACGAGTATGCTGTAAGTATAAAAATTAACTTTGAGAAATATTTTGTTAATGGTAATTTAAATCCTCACACTTTGTTTCAGAATGAGTACATCATCATACTCTGTTTGAATTCATTTAAACCAGTTAATAACATTGCTTTACAATTTCTGTCCAAAAAATGGTCAAGAAACAACATAACAAATCTAAACAATAAAAGAAAAAATAAATCAGAAGCCAATAGAACTGAAAATGCCACTAACAATATCAGGCTACAGTACATCCTGTCCCCAGGTAGTCAATTTGACCTGATGAGTAAAACAGAAATAATAAGGATTAGAAACTCTGATGAACCTAATACAAGTCCTCTCCAACTAAAGGCAAAAATGTGCTAACTGATCACCTTATGTTAATTAAAATAAAGAATATTAGAAGGTTCAGTGTGTAAGGAAAATAGAGATAAAAAAGTGAATGACATTATATTACACAATCAGAATAAGTCTGTAGTGCAGTCTGAGGAAGACATGGGAACACAAAAAATGGATTGCACACAGGAGTGCTGAATAAATACAATATGTTTTTAATGTGCAATCACACAATCAAAAGTACAACAGTGCATAAAAAAATACTCACTACAACTGATTGTCATGCACATTCAGAGCTCACCAGCTCCTTTGACATGTATTAGGTTCCTCCAGCACTCCTGCGTGCAGTCCAGTTTTTGTGTTTTTGTTCTCTAATCCTGGACTGCACCTTGAGATGAGCTTGCTAATTAAGGTAGCTGTTATTTTGAGGAAGATATGGGGCTTGGGTTAAATCATTCAGGTTTGAAAGACCCAGTAGCAGGGAATAATGTGCACATATAGAAAAATTAACCAAAAAACAAAACAAAAAAAGCAACAGCAGGTGAATGTATGCCATTAATTGATCCAGATAGTAAATGTGAAAAGGGGGAAAATGGTAATATTAATTGTGTAGAGAATGAAAAATTACAGGCACTATGTAACAAAAAGCAAGTAAAGTGACCCAAAGATCTTATCTTAGAGACTTTGACAAGATTATCTCCACCTATATTAAAATATTTAGTCTATATCTCCCCTCTATAAATCTGCCATACATTCCTCACCTTTGGCATTCAAAGGACTCACTAAATGCAAACATTTGCCAATTGATCACTCTAGTGTAATTAAAATAAAAATATTAGAAGGTTCAGTGTGTAAGGAAAATAAGAATAAAAATGTGGGTGACATTATATTACACAAACAGAACAGGTCTGTAGTGTAGTCTGAGTAAGATATGGGAACACAAAAAATGGACTGCACACAGGAGTGCTGAATAAATACATTTTTAATGTGCAATCACACAATCAAAAGTACATTAGTGCATTAAAAAACACTCACTACAACTGAGCGTCATGCATATTCAGAGTTTGCTGGCTCCTTTAACATGTACAGTATTAGGTTCATTCAGCACTCCTGTGCACAGTCTGGTTTTTGTGTTTTGGTTTTCTAATATTGGACTGCACCTTTAGATGAGCTGTGCTAGTCGAGGTAATTGTTTCTTTGAGGAAGATATGGGACCTGGGTTAAATCTTTCAGATTTGAACAACCCTGTCACAGGGAATAATGTGCACATATATACAAATTAACAACAACAAAAAAAAAACAGCAGCAGAAGAATGTATGTCATTAATTGATCTGGATAGTAAATGTGATAAGGGGGAAACATGTTAATATTAATTGCGCAGAGAATGAAAAATTACAGACACTGTGTGACAAAAAGCAAATAAAGTGATCCAAAGATCTTATCTTAGAGACTCTGACAAGATTACCTCCCCTTATATTAAAATATTTGGTCTATATCCCCCCTCTAAAAATCTGCCAGACATTCCTCACCTTTGGCATTCAAAGGACTCATTACAAGGTGGATCAACTAAGAGTAAGAAATCAGAGACATATACCGACAAAATGATAACAGTAGGTTTTGAAGTTCTAAGGAAGGACATTAGAATAGGGAATTGTTTTCTTCAAGAACTTGTGACATTGATGAAAGTATTTGTTTAAAGAGTGGCAATGACTGCTCTGGGATGAAATGTATACATAATAATGAACTGCTCATAAATAGGATTCATTGATATGCATGAGCAGCTCATTATTGTGTATATATTCCATCCAAGAGTGGTCATAGCTGCTCTTTAAACAAATACTTTTGTGACTTCTGCACCCGTGGCCCTCATATCTCCAGACCCCAACTAAGTGATCACAGGGTCTAGGAGCACCAGGATGGCTCCTGATCTGCTGCTATCATGGCGAGAAGAAAATTAATGCAGATTAGAACAGAGTGCTTCACAGACTACGGAGGTGACTATGAAGCAACTCCTACATGATTTTCAGTCACAGTGGAGTCCTTGTTTTGCTCCCAAGAGGACTGAAGGGCTCCACCAACTGCAGCCTTAAAAACATTACAGTTTCACCTCTCCTGCATCTTCGCAAATCAGGCATGGGATGTGCTTTGGGGTTTAACCCCCCATCCCCCCAAATTAATATTATCATTAAATCTTAATTTTGTTGTCCTTGCAGTTGCTGTATTGGCAGGTTGATTATGTGGGTTAGGGATGATTTTTGTTTTGGCAAAATTTACTCATTATTGTGCGAGTCACCATAGAAAAATTGCCCTTATGGCACAGAACCATTTAACGCAGTGACTGTGAAATCACCTTCAGGGCCCAATTACCCAAATGACAGTGGCAGTATTCATTAGGTGTGGTCCCAAAAAAGGCCATGTTGAAACTGTGGTGAAAATATACCTAAAAATGGCAAAGTTATGAACATAAGTTCAAAATGCCATTGAAAAACATTATATGGCACTTACCTTGATTTTTCAGTTTGCGGTTCAGCTTTGAAGAGTGCAGACATGTCCTGGTCTACAGAATAAAATAATAATAATAAACTTTATTTGTAAAGTGCCTTTCAGGCACCAAGGTGCTGAACAATAAATAAACAGATAAAAGCAATAAAATGCATAATAATACAATCAAAGAACAGAATGAACAACAAGGCTAAAATAGGGCTAAAATAATCAGTCTGGGTAGGCAATCAGCCATAGATGTGTCTTCAAGGCCTTCTTAAAGCCCTCCATGGTCATGCACTCATGTATCTGGCAGAGTAGAGAATTCAACAGAGCTGGAGCTGCATACATAAACACACGGGCCCCAGATGACTTCAAGTTCACCCTGGGAATCTCTAGCAACCCCTCATTAGCTGAGCGGAGAGGTCACCCAGGGCAGTAGGGGCACAGGAGCTCTTGCAGATAGTCCAGGCCCAGTCCATGCACAGCCTTATAGGTCAGAAGCCTGACCTTGAAGGTGATCCACCACTGAATAGGCAGCCAGTGCAGTTTGCACAGCACCGACATGCTGTGACTCGAACGAGGAGTGCCCGTCAATGGCCAGGCTGCAGTATTCTGCACTAGCTGCAAGCGGCGAATATCAAAGCCCTAGATAAAGGGAGTTGCAGTAGTTGAGGCACAAGGTCACAAAGGCATGGATCAACATTAGAAGGTCGCTGGATGGAACAAGGTGCTTGACCCTGGCAATGTTCCTCAGATAGTAGAAAGAGGACTTGATGACTGCCGACATCTGTGAACACAATGTCAGCCCATTGTCAAGGATCACCCCAGGTCTCGCACCCATTCAGAAGAAGGAAGCTGGATATCCCCTAGACAAAGTCCGGTGGGTTGACCAGCTCCAAACCCCTCTGTCCGGTGACCAGGATCCACCACCATCACCCCAGTCTTTCCAAAGTTCAACTTCAACCAGCTGGAGCTCATCCAGTTCTGGATTTCAGTGAGGCAGTTGTTAAATACCAAGAGTGCATTATCCTGGTCAGGTGCAAAAGACAGGTGAGTTAGATATCATCAGCATAGCAGTGAAACATCAGCCCATACCATCTTACAATGTCTCTGAGGGGCAGCATATACACTGCGAACAACATGGGGGACAACACCAAGCCCTGAGGGACCCCACATGGCAGAGAGAATGGGTCAGATGAAAATATTCCCGACACTACCCTCTGAGTTCTGCCAATGAGAAAGGACTTAAACCATCTGAGAACTGTCCCAGACAGGCTGCAGATGAACCTCAGGTGCTTGAGAAGCACCCCATGATCCATGGAGTCAAAGGCTGAGTAGAGATCAAGAAGTACCAAGACAGAACAGCACTTCTGATCTCTCGCCATCAAGAGATCATTGAGCACTCGAACCAGAGTGGTTTCAGTATTATGCCTCTTATGAAAACTGAACTGCAGAGGCTCATAGATGTCATGGATGGTCAGGTGGTTCTTCAGTTGCAGTGCTACAACTTTTTCAATTACCTTACCAACAAAGGGAAGGTGTGAGATCGGTCTGTAGTTTGCAAAGCAGCTTGTTTCCAGAGCAGCTTTCTTCAGGAGACGTGTCACCACCTCCTCCTTCAGGGAGCTGGGAAACTCATCAGACTCCAAGGAGCCCCAAACAATCTTTTCCAGCACCAGGTCTATGATATCACAACAACCCATTATCAGGGAAGTTGGGCCTGGATCCAAACTACAGCATGTTGGGTGCATACCCTGGACAATCTGCACAACATCCATGATTTATGGCTGGTCAGTGGAACTCCAGGTAAACCGAGGGAGAGTGACCATACACTGACCACTGTCAACTCCCATAGAGTGTGCCGGTTGGATCTCTGCCCTGATGCTGGCCACCTTATCCACAAAGAACTGAGCGAGCTCATCACACTCAATCTGTAAAAAGGCTCTTCGAATCTGAAGACAGGTTGAGTTGCTCAACCTGTCCATGGTTCAAAAAAGCTGATCCAGTCAGTTCTGAGCAGCAGTAATCTCCTCAGACAGGAACTCTGCCTTCTTACGGGTGATTGCTGATTGATAGACTTGCTAATGATCCATCAATCTAAGGCGATCAGCAGCCAGGGAGGATTTCCACTACCAATGCTCTAACCTTCATCCAAGTCGCTGCAACTCCCTCAAGGTCCCTTCAAACCAAGGGGAGCGAGGGCGAAGGGAGAGAGGACGAACACGGACAGGAGTGATAGAGTCCAGAGCCATAGTAATGGCCTTGTTATAGGTCTGAAACAGGATCTCTGGACACCCACTTGCTTCCGGAATTACTGATAGGTCTAATACCGCCAATAGACCATTGGGGCTCACATCCCGTAAAGGGTGGTATCTGACCATTTCTACAGGGGCAGACCTGTACAGGGGGGCATATAAACTGAACCCTACGGTGTGAAGATCTGACCATCTGACTAGTTCCACCACCAAGTCGGAGGTTTCAATCCCCAGGAGGAAAACCAGGTCAAGAGAGTGACCGAACTTATGGGTAGCAGAGGAAACCACCTGTGTAAAGCCCAGAGATGTCATCAATTGGAAGAAGTCCTGTCCAGATCATGAGAGTTCATCGTCGACCCAGGCATTGAAGTCACCCAGGACCATCAACCTGGATGACTCAAACACCATGTCAACCATGAAGTCTGCTACTTCCTGAAGGAACTGCTTCTCATCCCCAGGTGGACGGCAGATGAGAGCTCGATCCATAGTGGGTCATAATGTTGTATGCTTCATAGAGTACAACATTATAGCTAACCCGACACAGTGCTGTCCATGACAGCGAATGGTGCAATACTGCATATACTGCTGTATGCAGTATTGCACCATTCACACACTCCCAGGCAGATGATAAGCTCACTGGACTGAGCCACAGCAGCAGGAACCCAGACTCTGCATCTGGGACTGGGTTTGAGTCCCGGTCCCAGACATTTTATTTTTTACATGGATTGTGCGCTCCCTGAGTTGGACCCCCCCAGAGTTGAGAATCTTTAGTGGGGGGATCCAGGGGGGCACAGTGCCCTGTAACAGAAAAAAGACATATGCTACATGGCAATATCACACTGTATTGGCAGTGCGATTTTGTCTTGCGACATTATGACTCCGTGCCAGAGTGATCCTACAACCTTCACCTACAACCACGGTACACTCAAATGAGTTGGTCTACTCAACTGGTACACTTGTAAGGTCCATTTTCATCTTGAAACAGATAGCTACCCCCCCGCAGTCCAATCTCGAGCGGTGTATCACCAAGTACCCGACTGGAACAGTAGCCTCCAATATGGGGCCAGCATTATTGTCCAGCCAGGTCTCGGTAATGCAAACCAGAACTGCTGTCCCAACAAGATCTGCAATTATTGCAGTCTTGTTCTTATTAGATCTGGCATTGCATAACACCGCTCAAGTCAGACGGGATTCCGGGGCTGTCCTAGCTATCTTCCCACCAGTAGTGGAGCCCTTGGGTATGGAGATCAGGCATGGAGGACCACATTCCAGAATCCATTTCACCCCAGGGCATCTCCTGGGTCTCACTACCCTGATACGAGAACCCCGCTCATTCATCCTCCGACGTTCACAACCCCTTGCCCAGCCCTGCCCCCCACAAGCAATTCCCAATGCTCTACAATGTTGATAGACTGTAAACTGTAAAAGAGGGGGAGTAAATGGGTGGAGGTCATGAAGTTCAGAGGGTGAGTAGTACACAACTGGGAAAGCAGTCCATTGACACATCTAGGCACCCAAAATCTCATGTCACACACCCAGAAACCCAGAACACTCAAAATCACAGATGCAGCAAGTAGCAATAAAAATAAATCAAATTCTGAAACCAAAATAATACAATCCTCCACTCTCTCTCACAGAGTGGTGGAAGAAAAAGGTAAAACCAAAACTAAGCCCAATGATTTAAGTAAGTAAAATTCCACCCAACATAAAACTACTCAAAAAAGAAAAAAATACAATCCTCCACTCTCTCTCTCACAGAATGGTGGATAAGATAAAAGCAAAATAAAACCTACCCCCTCTCAAGTGACCAGATAGTTAACTCCTCCACTCTCTCTCTCACTCACAGAGCAGGGGGTGATGGATAAAATAAAATACAAACAAAATAAAATGAAATAAACAGAATAAAGATCAATCCCCTCTCGAATGACCAGGAACTCACTCCTCCACTCTGTTGCACAGAATGGGGGGGGAGGTCAATAAATAAAATCCCACACACTGTCTCTCACACAGTGGGGGAAAACAAGTACATAAATAAATAAAACAGCACCAAATTACCAAAAATTAACACATACTCAAAAATCTAAATAAAATAAAATAAAATAATAAAATACTAAAACAACGAAGGTCAATTAATTTCTTAGTTCGTTTGAAGTCCTGATTAGTCCAGCACTTCCTAGTTACATACAACTTTGTAGCTCCTATTGTCCATTAAATAATTGCAATAAAATAAAAAAAAAGGTCTGACCAGGTATCAATGAGGAAATGGAGGCAGATAACAGTTCCCAGCAAATAATGAAATTTCCCAAGGAGCAGTCTATTCATCTTCTGAGCAGATGTCCAACTTCCAGCCTGGAAAAGAAGCCCACACCAGTTTCTTAGTAAGATCCACTTCACCCCCGGAGGGGAAAATATGAGTACAAAAAGCAGGTGGTGCTGAGAATGCCCCCCTAAACCCAAACCAAGGAGTACTCTCCATGGAGCGAGGGGGTCAGCACTTCGAAAACCTGGTTTAAGTGGCCCTCCAGCTGACCCCCCCAGATTACCTAGGGGAATCACCGTTTGTGCCTGTCCTTTAACAGGCCCAAGGTGAGCTCCTCTCTGTGGCCACCAACACCCCTGGGGAACCACCACACCAGGTCAAGAAGAAGCCCCTGCACCAACCCACTCGACTCAATGTTTGAACAAAACCCCCCCTTCACAGGGGCTTACCACACAGGAATCCATCAATCTTGTAACCAAAGGCAGGGCATTAGAAATCCAACTAGTCCAGGCACCACAGTCCCTTGATGACACTCCTTATCCACCGACTTCAAGCCAGGAATGGAGTCAAATTTCTCAGAGCACCTCCGGAGCTGTTACTGCTTCCACCTCCACTGCCCAAACTACTGCACTTCACAGTCACCAGTCAGACAAGAAACATCAGCCAGAGTCAAACAGCTCCAGCACAAACAGGCAAGCACTAGAAAGCCTAGACAACTCGATGCATCTTCCAAAGCTCCAAAATCGGGGCTTTCCACAAATAACAAAACAAGTTAATGGTGCAGATTAACAACATAATTCAGAACCCAAAGTCAAAAGATGACAGACTATGACCTGTGGAGGTAAGAACAGGATAAGGGTGGGGTGGGGAAGTGGGTGCTCAGTGGGAAGGTTGTGATGGGGGGACGGGTCTGCAGTGATGACAAGGGACTGTTTTCTCTGTTTCAGGGAAAAAAGAAAGACATCGGGGATGGTATTTCTATTACAGGTACATTATTTATTGTATTTATTTATTTATTAAAATCTAGGAATTAATACATTTGAGCCATGGCTCTTTTACAAAGGTTCCATGTCAGTAGGGCACAAACAAGACAAAATTAAACAAAAAAGCAACAAATTATGAAGCAGCATTAAACAGTATTAAGCAGTTCAGTTATGGCATCATGGAACAAAAATGCTTGAGTAACACATACTGAGTGATTGGAAGAATTCAACAGAGAAAACAAGGGGGGAGAGGAGCAAGGAGTGGTAGACATAGGGAGACTAGTGCAACTCACGTCTTTGTCAAAGTGATCAGGGATGGGAGGCTAAGCAAAAAAGTCAAGGGGGGGAAATTAATCGAAGCAGTCACAAGAGCTGGAGGCTGTGAGGTGAAGATGTAGCCTAGATTTGAATAATCCTAGGGAGGTGGAGGTGGTGATGTACGTGCTGAGGGCATTAAACCAGCTGGGTGCATGGTGGGCAAAGGATCTTTGGCCCTGGGTGGTGCAGCATCGGGGGATCTGGAGAAGCTGACGTTCTGAACTTCTGGTGAAACAGGGGTTGGTATTAGGGCATAGTAGGTCTTGGATACAAGGTGGAGTGAGGCCCAAGGTAGATTTTTTTCACCATCAAGCAGGAAAGGTACTTTATGTGATTGGAGAGTTGTAACCATCCCGTTTGAGCGTAGAGCTCACATGTATGAGTGCATCTTTGGGCACCAGTGAGCAGCCGACAGGCCTTGTTAGGGGAGGTTGTCATGCGCCTGAATGCGGTAGTTGAGGCAGAGCCATAGATAATTAGGCCATAGTCTATGACAGATGACAGAGCTTTGGATAGCAATCTTCAGCACAGATTGGGTAAGGTACTGTCTGTTTCGGTATCGGATACCAATGTTTTGGTTCACAATTTTTGCAATACTATCAATGTGGGTCCCAAAGGATAGGCAAGGATCAAAAGAGATTCCAAGGTATTTAAATGATGACACTTGATCGAGGATATTTCCTGTGTAGGTATTGATAGCAAGCAGAATTTGCCTTTTCTTGTTTTGTGAGCTGGAAAAGAGCATGGATTTAGTTTTTTTGTGGTTTATGACCAATTTGTGTTCTGAGAACCAGTTCTCAACCTTGGTGAAAACAAGCTTCAGGCTGAGGAGTAAGGGTTTTGGGTCCTTATGGGAGGAGAGAATCACGGCATCATCAGCATAGAGGATTATTTGTTCTGGGCAAGACTGATGAAGGGAGTTTAGAAATATGCTGAAGAGAAGAGGGCCCAGTATGGATCCCTGGGGAACGCCTGAGAGAACCAGATTTGAGTCTGAGATTTTAACTCTTTGTGAACGTTGGGCCAGGTAACTTTTTACCCAGGCACTAGAACCCTGTGAGAGCCCAATAGCCTGTAGCTGTTTGACAAGCAGGCCATGGTGTACAGTGTCAAAAGCCTTTGTTAGGTCAATAAATACAGCTCCAGTTTGGTATCCTTTGTCCATTGCATTGTGGATTGCTCCAGTGAATTCCAGGAGGGCGGTCAATGTGCTGTGCCCTTGCCTGAAACTGTGTTGCAGTGCACAGAGGATGTTATACTTTTGCAGGTAGTCTGTGAGTTGGTCCGCAACAATGCGCTCAAGGGCCTTGGAGAGGGGTGGTAGTATCGATATTGGTCGATAGTTCCCAGGTAAAGACTTGTCACCACTTTTGAACACTGGAGTGACAACTGCAGATTTCCATTTACTGGGGAATTGAGTAAAGCAGAGGGAGAGATTAAAAATTCTGGTGAGTGGGAGCAGTACCTCTTCCAGGGTAAGGGATTGTAGTTTGAGGTCTATAGTATCGCTACTTGCTGTGGACTTAGAGATACCCCTTTTTATGTATTTGTGGACTTCATGTGCCCAAACTTTTTTGAAATGGAAAGGCGGTTGATTTGGTGCGGCAGGAGGCGATGTTGGTTCCGAGGGGTCTACATCTGAAAAGAAGTCCAGGAGAAGGACCCCACTAAGGTCGGTGAAAGTTGCATTGAGGGTATTTGCCATGACCATTGGGTCTAGGGTAGTGGCTCCATCAACAGTCAGTAGAGGAGGGGAGGATTTGGACTGCTTTCCCGTGATATTTCTGATATTGTCCCAGAAGGCTCACCCGTCACCCCAGGTGTTGGTAAGGGCTTCCTTGAAGTAGGAACTCTTCATCATTCGGATTTGTTTAGTGCAGTAGTTACGAGACTGTTTGTAACTTTGGATGTCCGGCAGGGAGCCTGAGGCTTTAGCTATTGCCCAGAGGTGGTTCCTTGTTTTTAGTTTTGCTAAAAGCTTAGCAGTGAGCCAGGGATTAGAGAGCTTTGATTTTACGCTTTTTTACGGGTGCGTAGGAGTCGCAGGCGGCATTGAAAGTGGTGATGAAGTAATTAAGGGCTGAGTCAACATCTTGTGAATTGTATATTGGTGACCAGTCTTGCCGAATGAGGCAGGACTTGAGATGGGTCAGATTGCCATCCGGTAGTACTCTGCTTGAGATGGTTTTTGGAGGTGGCTTGCGAAATGTATTTGTCCAGGTGCAGATAACAGGGGAATGGTCACTGAGGGAGTCTGGGAGAACAGAGGTGTTATTTATGTGGGTTGGGTGGCTGGCAAGGACCCAGTCTAGGAGGGTGCTAGTGCCCAATTTGTAATTCTTCCTAGTTGGGGAGTTGACCATCTGCGTTAGGTTAGTTGACAAAATAGCATCCTTGTGGGATCCTACATCAGGTGCAAGCCAGTTGATATTAAAATCACCAAGGAGGAGGATCTCAGTGACAGGAGGTTGTGATCTTACAAATTCAAGCACGGTTTGGAGACCAGTCCCTTGGTCTTTTGGTGGGATGTAGACAGCAACTACAGTGAGGACTTTATTTTGGGCACCAAGGAGTAGCTTGACAGGAAGGAATTGCATTGGGGTGTTTGAGGAAGTAGTGCAGACAGGGTGACCAGTGATGTTGTCTTTTAAGTAAATTGCACCCCCCCTTTTAGTAATCCTATCAAGTCTGAAGATGCTGTAGCCTTGCAGTGAGATTGGCATAAACCATCTGGGGACACTGTGGGTGGGCTTCTCAGTGTCCCACACTGCTGGGGGGTCTAAATGACAACATGGGGATTGGGTCCCCTGATGTCAGCTATAATGTATAAAACAATGGGCTGGGAGGACATACGCCACTGGGGGTGGGCATGCCAATGTTGGATTATTATATAAACAGAAATAATAAATAAAACATAAACTAAGGACTAGGGGATGGCGATTGGAGGTTGGGGGGGTGCCACTAGACCCCAGGGAATATAAATTTAATTAAGAGGGACCATGATCGGGGAGTGAGAAGTGCCAGTAGCCAAAAGGGAAACAGCAGCTCACACCTCACACTGCAGCTGGCAGCACAAGTTCCAGCTGTGGCTGCAGAAGTCAAGAAAATACCACTGTTCTCATACAGAGAATGTGGCAGAAGCGGTCCTCTTGCCAACTTCGGCACCCCAGATTTTGGGTGCCCACAAAAGGTGTTTCTGGCCACAATTTAAAAAATAAAATCAGAATGTAGCTAAATGGGTCCCGTTTAAATTCTGATGTTTCTTTTTTGTATTGCATTCATTTTTATATATTTTCTTTATTTTCTGTCTCTCACTAACTGGAAAAGAAGGTGGCGGACACAACAGAGCTCTGTGAAAATACACTAGGCTCCCTGTGACACTATGTGACCCTGTCTGCGAAAATACAGTACCTCCTCTGAAAACAAAAGTATTTTCATGTGGAACATCTAACTTTTCCCATAAGAAATACTGGAAAAATCAAAAATTTAGTAACTCTGGACCAGATAAATATTTTTTTCACCAAACCTTCAAAAGGCATATCTGTGAAGCAGAGGTTTTCTAGCCTGAAAATTTCAGACCACAACCTAAAACAATTTCTGAGATACAGGTGGACACAGAAATGGCAAAAAAACATGTACATTTTGGGGTTTTGTGACACTCTGTAGCTCAGAAACCACACAATAGAGTCACACAAAATTTGTCAGTTCAAGAGGAGGCAGTATAGCATAGTGGTTTAGGGCTCTGAGCTGTGAATCCCACAGCCCCCAACTGCATACTGTGTGACCCTGAGCAAGTCACTTAACTTCCTTGTGCTCCCAGATTGCACCTGGAAACAAGCTTTGGCTTAGTGTGCCTTTCCCAGTTACATAGAAACATAGAATCTGTCAGCAGATAAGGACCATACAGCCCACCTAGTCTGTCCATTTCCCTACTTGGTTTGGCAATCCCTATTCTTATCTGGACTGCCTTTCCCCCCACTCTGCTGTACAGCAGGGTACCTTTATGCTTATCCCATGCACTTTTGAATCCCCATACTGTTTTTGCTTCCACCACCACCATTGGTAGGCTGTTCCATGGACCCACCACCCTCTCCGTGAAAAAATACTTTCTAGAATTCTCCCTAAGCCTCCCCCCTCCAGCCTCATATTATGTCACCTTTTTCTTGTGCACTTTCTTCTCTGAAATATGCTCCCCTCCTGTACCCTGTTTATTCCTCTAAGGTATTTGAAAGTCTCTATCATATACTCTCCCTCTCTTTCTTCTCTCTTCTAGTGAATAGATGTTTAGTTCCTTGTGTCTTTCTTCATAATGCTTGTGATGCAGTCCATGTACCATTTGTGTCGCTCTTCTCTGGACTGCTTCCATTCTGTCCATGTCCTTCCTGAGATGCAATCTCCAGAACTGGACACAGTATTCCAGATGTGGTCTCACCAATGATCTATACAGTGGCATAACCACGTCACTCCTCCTACTGGTTATGCCCCTTCCTATGCACCCCAGCATTCTGTTTGCCTTCCCCACTGCTTTTTTGCATTGTTTGGCTAACTTCAGGATATTGGATATGATGACCCCCAGATCTCTCTCTCTCTCTCTCTCCTGACTTGTGGTGATTAGAACCTGCCCCGCCCTATCCTGTATTCCTCTCTTGGGATTCTGTGTCCCAAGTGCATTATCTTGCACTTCTTAGCATCGAAATCTAACTGCCAAACCCTTGACCATTCCTCAAGTAGTCTTATATCATTTCTCATTTTATCTAGCCCCTCCTGTCTGTTGACTCTGTTACAGATCTTGGTGTCATCTGCGAACAGGCATACTTTCCCCTCCAGTCCCTCTGCAATGTCACTTATGAAGACATTGAATAGAACTGGACCCAGCACCAATCCCTGTGGAACTCATTGGTCACCTCCCCTCTTCTTATTTTATGCCACTTACTACCACCTTCTGGGTCCTGCCTTTTAGCCAGTTTCCAACCTATTTTACCACTTCAGAGCCCACACTCAGATTCCCCAATTTATTAAGCAACCTTCTATGAGGAAAGGTGTTGAAAGCCTTACTGAAATCCAGGAAGGCCACATCCACCGCCCCTCCCTGATCCACCACCCTGGTCACCCAGTCAAAGAAATCGATAAGATTAGTCTGACAGGACCTACCCTCAGTGAATCCATGCTGCCTTGTGTCTTTTGCACTGCTTGACTCTAGGAATTTCACTACCGTCTCCTTATGCAGGGACTCCATCAGCTTCCCCACCACTGAGGTCAGGTTTACAAGTTTGTAATTGCCTGCCTCCTCCCTACTTCCAGTCCTGTGCAGGGGGATCACCTATACCCTCTCCAGTCCCCAGGTACCTCTCCTGTTTCTAGTGATTGGTTGAAGAGGGTTGTCAGCAGACCTGCTAGGACTTTCCTGCATTCCTTCAACACTCTAGGGGGGATCCCATTTGGCCATGTCATTTTTCTCCTCCAGTGCAGCAAGAATAATCCCATATGGGGTGTAGTTTCTACCTCTGTTTTCTATCCACATGTGCATAATTGCAGCAACCTACTTGTCAGGATATTTCTGAAAATTTATTTGCTATCATTAGAGACTTTTTTCTGCCTATTGTAATACCAATTTATGGACACTAGAAAGATTTCCTTCCAAAATATTGTGAGCTATCTCAAAACTTGCTGGCTACAACTGTAGCACCTAGCATGTGGAATAATTTAATGTGAGACTCCTGCAGTCTGACCAGTCACTCAGCTTGCTCAGGCCTTCCTGATGCTTGTCCTCATCCTCAGAAAGTCCCAGCACCCTGGTCTGTTTAGTATAATCAGTGAACTTAAGCAGCCTGCTGGAGGCTCCAGCTTCCAGAGTGATGATAAAAAGGTACAGTAGTGGTCCCAGCACTAATCCATAAGGGACACTGCTGTGTACTCCTCTCCAATTGGTATAGTGCCCATCCACCATAGCCTTTTGTTTGGAGAATCAGTGAATCATCATTCATGTTTTTTGGTTTTGAGGGTCAGTATGATTGATCATTGTCAGCAACTAAATGTTACTATATGATCACTAGGGAAGATCTGGGATCACCATCATCTACAGTAGGCTATGATTTAGTCATCAAACACATAACTTTCTATTTACCAACTGACTGAATATTTTGTAAGTTTTATATCGGCAATGATTTTTGATGATCTGTAAATGATCAAATGATGATCATTTATGATTATACAATGGCAAGAAAATTTCCTGTTCTCTGATTGGTCAGTCTTGGGCTGGACCCGTGATGTTATTGCAGTACAACATCACGGGTCTAGTCTCAGCCTCACTGTGAACCTGTAGATGATTTTTTGGATGATGAGCTAGATGAGTTCTTTTTTTGCATCTCCTCTTAAGAAACAAAAATATTTTTCCACACTAATAAACTTATTCTTTAAAATTATTTTTTTATTTTATGTATAACAATGAGCCATTGTATAATAGCAATTATGGAACTAATATAATTAAGCAATAATGCCCTCCAGGGTGTGTGTCGTTTGGGATAACTTCACGCCTAAGTTGCTGGATGCACTTGGCCTGTGGCCTTGTGCCCAACAACCTGATGCGTGATGTTATCCCAACACAACACACACCCTGTCGGGCATTATTGCTTAATTATATTAGTTCCATAATGTCAGTTTGTATATCATATAGCACATTTTAAACAAAATCATGTTTTTTATACATATCAAGTTATATATTTATTTATTTAAAACTGGTAACTGGGAAAGGCACACTGAGCCAAGATTCATTTTTAGGTGTGACTCTGAGGAGAGGGGAGAGGAAAAACAACAAATGAGTAGAATAGAATAAATGCTTACAAACAAATAATGTGCAAACAAATGTAGTGCAATTTGGAAAAGGTACAAAATATACAAGATATTGGTATCAAGAGTGAGCAACACACTCTACAGCATGAAACACAGTCAAGCAGCTGGTAGAAAAATCAATGTGCAGAGAAATGGGAGGAATGCAACCGTCCCAAGGGAGGAGGCATGAATTGGGGAGGGAGCATTGAAAGGCAGGTCAGTAAGGGAGCTGACAGGAGCTGTCGGGTGGAAGGTGTTTAAGCTGGTACTTAAGGGAGGTTGGAGAGGGTGAGAGATGGAGTGTAGAAGAGAGGAAGCTCCAGAGGAAGGGGAGATAATAGGAGAAAGCAGACTGCCTAATGTAGGATTAAGGGTGGGGAAGGGAGAAAGTGTGGGGAATCTCAGGAACAAAGGGGGTATGAGGCAGATGGGGTGGGAGAGATGAGAGAGAGGTTAAGTATGAGGTCATTTTCTCAAACCAATATTTAGTGATGAAAGAAGCACAGTGATGCAGGTGACAGGTGGGAAGAGGGAGGATGGATAAGGAAGAGTGGAGTGTGCAATGATGAGTGTGAGGGGAAGAGTTTGTGGTGAAACAACAGAAGGCATTATAGAGGGTGTCCATTCTGGCAAGGGAAGAGGAGGGAGCAGTACAGTGTACCATGTCAGCATAGTCAAAGACTGTAAGTACCATTTTGTTAACCAGTTCCCAGTGGAAATACAGCATTTACAGTACAGGGCTCCAAGTTTGGGGTGGAGTTTAGTGTGACTGTCATTAATGTGAGCAGAGAAGATGAGCCTACTATCAAGCCACACACAGTGAGGTTCTTAAAGGAATAGACCTCTTCAAGGGGAGAACCATCCAGAGTAGTAAAGGAGGCAAGGTAGGTGAACTGGATAGTTTGTGGTTGGAGCCAAACATCATGGACACAGATTTCTTTGTGTTGACCTGAAATTGGTTGGCCTGAAATCAGTGCAGTACATTGCAGAAATCTTGCTGGAGTGTGACTTCAACAGCCTCAGCTGATGGGCCTGAAGTGTAGAGAACAGTGTCATCTTCATACATGTGACTATGCAAATTGACACAGGCCAAGGTGAGGTCAGTAAGAAATGTGGAGAAGAGGAGGGGACCCAAGATGGGGCCCTGAGGGTCCCCAGCCTAGATGGGGAGTGGAGGGGACAGGACAGTGCCTACTTGCACTGACTGCTGATGTCCCAAGAGGTAAGAGCAAAACCAGCCAACTGCAAGTCTGATAGATGAGCAGAACTCAGCTTGTCCAGAAGAAGCAGATGGGACCCTGACTCAAATGCTTTGGCTAGATCAATGAAAATGGATGCCTTAATGTGCCACTGATCCATCACAGACAGGATGGAGTGAGTGACATGTAGGAGGGAGGAGACGGTGGAATAGTGTTTTCAAAAAACAGACTGGAACAGAGAAAAGCTGGAGGAGTGGAGGAAGTCAGATAGCTGAGAGTTGACCAATTTCTCTTACAACTTCACAAGAGCAGGGGGGAGGGAGATGGGTCAGTAGTTTGCAGGGAAGGAGGGATCACCACCTTTGTGAAGGAGAAAGACTTTGGCCACCTTCCAAGCCTGTGGTACAGCACTTAGGGTTGAAGGAATGGTTAAGGAGATGAGTGAGGGAAGAGGCATTAGTTGGTGCTGAGAGACAGAGGAGCTTGGTGTCCAGACCATCACGACTAGTTTTGGATGGATTGAGTGAAAGGAGGGCAAGCAGGGTTTCCTGCACATATATAGGAGGGAAATGAAACCTAATGGAGGATGGTGGGAAGACTTAACCCTGGTCTTCCAGATAGGAACATGTTTGTCCCAGACAGAGGTTAAGATTGAATAGAAGATGGAAGGGCAAAGTCTGTATCCAGAAGTAGTAAACATGGATAACCAATCTGTTGCATATGGGTCACTAAGTCATGTGTCTGTGTTTAGTGACCATAAGAAACAAGACCAGATATGCTTGGGGGATGGGGATGCCAGACTTTTCTGACACAATAGGTCATACAATAATTGCTAAAAGTGTCAGGCAATATACCTGAAGCAATGATGCGGTATGGCTAGGACAAGAGAATCCAATCTAGCAGAGAGTGGTTAAATTAATGTGGATTAAACCAGGTGGGTTCAGTGATGAGTTTTTGATAGGTTCAGGGACTCATTTCTGAGGGAGGTAGACTTAGAGGTAGGGGAAAGCCAACTGATATTGAAATCTTCTAGGAGAATTAATTCACAAGAAATGGAGTGAGTGGCGATGATAGAGAGTGAGTCAGCACTAGAAGAGGGAGTGATTTTTAGGAGATGCATAAAAAAACCCCAGTGAATATGGGCAGATAGGAGGGAAGGAGATTTTGGTGAGCAGATACTCATGGAAGGAGGGTAAGGCCTCCCTGAGAGTGACAATACAGGGGAGGCTCTGTTGTACATAGAGGGCTACTCTTCCTCCATGCTTGCTCCTGTCCTGCCTGAACAGGTGGTAGTTAGGAAGGACCAGGCTAGAATCAAGATGTCTGGAGGAAATCCATAATTTAGTGATACGGAGGATATCAGGAGCATTATGGGAAACCCATACCATAAGAAGGTCCAGTTTAGGGAGCAGGCTCCTAGCATTTAGATGGAAAACACTAATGCCTTTAGGGATAAAGGAGAGGGAAGAGGGAGAAAGGCCAGGGTTGACTTCCACATCACCTGCAAGGATGAGAAGCAAGGTAAAGTGATGCAGGATATGGAAGGACTTGCATCCTCTCAAACAGGGAGTAGAGAGAGAGAGAGAGGGAGAGGGATGAGAATGGGACAGGATAGATCAGGACAGGAACTCCAAGTCAAGGGAAGATGATGGCAAGAGACCAAGGGGTAAGGTAAGAGAGGGTGGAGGAGGAAGAGGAGGGGTGACAAGGAGAGTAAGGGGAAATGTAGAGGGGTGAGGGAGGAGGGGAAGATGACTGAAGTAAGGGAAGAAAGAGCAGGCATAGGAGAAGGAACATAATGTGTTGAACTGATACAACAAAATACAACAGAGACTGAATCCAAACAAAGCAACAATACACTAGTGGTAAGGGGGCTAGACAAGTAGTGAATACCAAAAGGGTTTTCAAATAATATGGTAAAATATCAGGCAACAGTAATAATAGCAACAAAATAAAACTGGTAAGAAAACCTGGAGGTGACTATCGTGGCACAGGAAAATCTTCTGTGAACAAACAATGGTAGGCATGAATATGAACTAACAGAAGACAAAATGAAAATGGGTCATACAGTATATCTGATATAAGAAAATTAATTGTAATATGAAGCACGTGAGGTCAGTTTTTAAACCCTTTAAAAGGAGTAAATATTGTTTGTTATAGAATAGACAGTTGCTTAACTAATTTACATATTTCAGATGCACAGTTTTTGAATGATAAAATTGTAATTTCTATTTTTAAAATAATTTTGATCTGACTGCCACTCCCCAAAGCAGCAAAAAGAAAAAAAATAGGGTTTGGGTCTTTGTAGTCTTGGCAAATCAGTGGTGGGCATGCCAGAGTGGGTAAGACCCCGTCCCATTTGTCATGGAAAGAGAGTTACAAACAAGGATCTGTTCTGTCCTCTTCTATTTCTACCTCTTCTCTGTCTTTGCCTGTCTGATTGCACAATCACATCTTTTTCTTGGGGCATTCAGGAACTGACCACTCTGGAAGGTTGCACACATAAAGCTTGCTGTCTTTCTTCCTTCACTTGCTGTTTCTATTCATTCTTTCTTTCCCTTGCATCTCTGTGGTTAAAGGAAATAAATGTTAAACTATTTATGTGAAACTGAGGTCCCTTGGTTTGTAAAATTATGTAATAATATTGTTGAAATATTGCAGACAGCTATTTGAGTTCATTAAAAAAGATAACAAGCTGTAACACTGAAAGTTGACCTTGAAAAACCTTTTGACCTCCACAAGCTTGTTAACAGAACTGTCAACAGGAGACATCTCCAGACAGAATGATCTAGTCTGTTGCACCTTTAGAGCCTGGCTGTACTGGTCACAGGAAATACATTTACAAAGTTAAACTTTCCAAACAAATGAGATAACATGAGCAATGTTTAGTTTTCCAGTTTTTAGATTTAGAGAGACTCAGATGAAGGAGTTTTGTTTGAACTGCCTATATTAATAGCCATCCTGTACATTTTTTTTTTCATTTTATTGTTATTGATAGTAAGTGTTACTTGCACATTTTGTAACTTCTCCTGGACTGCCTATGCTTCCTGAACGCTACCACTATGACAGTGGGGTCTTCATTGGGGTTATCAACCCTAATGTTCACCCCTTCCCCACAGCATTTAGTCTTCTGTCCAAAGTACAAAGTACAGCTCCAAGCCATAATGATACATGCTTCAAAGGCAGAGAAGTATGTCTCACCACATTTTGTGACAGAACCTGTGGGCAATGTATGAAAAAAGAGATCATGTCTGACATTGTTTAGTCATGGGAGTGGGTGGGCATTAAGGATGTCAATCCCAAGGAAGACCCCACCACTGATTGGCAAAGACTCTGGAGACCCAACACCCTAATGTTTTTTCCTTTTGCTGCATGAGGGTGGTGGTAGTGGGGAGTTACACCACATTTCCTACTTTTGTGGCATTAAGTTGAACCCTAACAGGTGCATTATCACAGTTTCTTTGCAAAGAATTTTCATTTCTTTTTGAGACAGTGGAATTGTATTCTCATTCATGCAGGTCCCTTTAGGGACCTGCTTGAAGATGCAGATGAGTAGGGCCCTCAAGGGAATACTCCATCTACCTATGAAAGCAGGGCCCTGAATTTCCATGCAGCAGATGTCCAGAATTCATGAGATTGTCTGTTGGACTGCAGAATCACTGTGCTTTCATGTAGTCACAGATACAGACACACAAGGAAAGGAATCCATCTCTTAGCCAAAGCACAAGGTGCACTGGTATCCATGGGTGTAGAGGGGCAGGGCTCTATGCCAAGAGAAGATTTTTCTTCAGTATATGGTACTTGAGTCCTTGCGGCAACCCTTCACCTTCCCTTCCCAGGCTGTGGTGTGGTGCTACATGACAGCCTCACCCCCCCAGCCTTGGCCCATCCAGATGGTTCACTGAGCTTGCCCCTGAACTCAGCTCACCGGCATGGGATCACAAAGCACTACCCACTGGGATAAGGGCTGGCACTATACACAATATTTCATAATAATTTATGTTATGAAATTTTGACCCCAAATGTTAAAGCCAGTCAATTTATGACTCCCCTTTATAAGCATGACATGTAGCATAGAATACTGAACAAAATGTCATTGCATGCCAAAAGTGCAAAAACAAGTTTTGTCCAGGATTTGAAAAATGGCACCAGCCATGTTTATGAACTAGTGTGAACAATGTTTATGTTGGAAGTCTGAAGTCAAAATATTGAAAACTAATGAAGCTAAGAGTGTACATTGAAATACTTTGTCATTTTACCATACGTTTACACCAAATTTTCAACATTATCTTCTTATGACCCCACCTCATGAACTGGGTAGGTGAACTTTTTCAAATCTTGGCTGAAATGTGATTTTGCATAGCAACTGTGAAATCACCTTTTGACAGGGATTTGAGAAATTTCACCTGCATTTTCAATGAGGCGGGGTACCAAAAAGGCCAAGTTGAAAGTTTGGTGAAACAATATTGAAGATCAGTGAAGGTATGAGTGAATGTTGAATTACCACATTTTACACTAAATTTTCAACATATCCATCTTGTGACCCAATCTCTTAAACTTGGTAGGTGAAAATGTTCAAATCCTACTCAAAAGGTGATTTCATACAGCGACTGAAAAATCACCTTCTGGGATGGATTTGAAAATTTTAACCTACCTTGTTCATGAGGTGGGGTCCCAAAAACCCATGTTGAACATCTGATGAAACAGTATTGAAAAATGACAATGTTATGAGTAAAAGTTCAAAACCCGCTGAACTACATTACACCAACTTACCTTGTTTTCTCACATCATAGTCACCAGTTCCAGCAACAACCATGGGAACTGTTCAGGTGAGTGAGGGTGTGGGGGGATGGGGTGGTGGAGTCTGAGTGGGGGTCACAGTGGGATGGGTGTGGGAGTGGGGGGTCAGATCACTGAGGAATCATTTTCTTCTTTACAGGTTATTTAAAAAAAAAAACTAAGACAGTGGGGGACCACTTTCTTTTTTGTAGGAATTATTTAATACTGAATCTGACACAAGGGATTGGGTACCCCTATGTTGGCTAATACTGTGCAGCCCACCGGGGGTGGGCAACCCACTGTTGCCAACTATACAGGAGAAGCATGTGACCTGGATGGGAGGGGGTTGGGAAAGTGGTACCAGGGGTGGGCACCCTGGTCCACTTAAATAAAAAATTTAATAGAGAAGGCTGGCTGAGCTGGGAAGGGGAGGGAAATATAAAAAAACAAAACAAAGATAGGCCGCTAGATAGATTAACAGATAGACAGACAGACAGATAGATAGATAGATAGATAGATAGATAGATAGATAGACAGACAGACAGACAGACAGACATACAGACAGCTAGAGATTGCTGGCTCACTGCTGGCTCACAAGCCAGTAGCACCCCCCATCTGCAGCTGGACATGTCAAGAAAGTCTGCTGTTTTCATACTGAGAACATGGGTGAAAGGCTCCTCTCACTAAGTTGAGCAACCCGGATTTTGGGTTGCCAAGAAGAAGTATTTCTGGTCTTTTTAACAAAATAACAAACAAACAAACACTAGAATCTAGCTAAATGGGCCCTGTTTAGCTAGGTTTGGGTGTTTGTGCTATTATAAAAATACAAAGGGATGGATTTTTGAAGGGTGGCACAGGGCTTGAGTTCAGCCCAGCAACACCACACTTAGGTTCTGGTGGTGCATTGAACCCTTTGCCACAACTGCACCTGATTTTACATTCTCAGGTGCAATTGCAATAGTTTCCACAGTTTATGGCAGCTTGCACCATATATCTGGCACAAGTTCTGTAAATCAGCTCCCAGGATTGTCACACGTTAATAGACTATATTGCTGCTTTGTTGATTTTTCAGCTGCCTTTAACGGCATCAGTAGAAAGATTCTTTGTCAACTTTAGAAGATTTAAATTTGGATAAGACTCTACTGGATATTTTGATTAGGTTACATGATCATACTTGTGCTAAAATACAATATAATCAGTATGGGCATAGTACTGATTCATTCAACACAAATGTTGGGGTGAGGCAGGGCTGCTCACTGTCTCCTACACTTTTTCACATTTATATTAATAGCATCCTGCAACAAATATCGGATCACAATTTCCATGCACCAAAGATTTTTGAACACAGAATAGACAGCTTAAGCAGCTTGAGCCTGCACTCTGAAATAATAATACTAGGAGATTTCAACATCAACTGGCTCTCCCCTACAGCATCGGCCAACAAAGACACACTGTCAGCCATTCACTTTGCTCAACTTGTGGAGACCCACACCAGACTAAACTACAGAGCTGGAAATGGCACTCTGCTGGACTGGGTGCTTTCCAACTGACCAGAGCATTTATCTGCTATCACTGTTCTTTCAGATGGACTTAATGGCCACTTCCCTGTCATATGCTGCTGGTCCAACAAGTACTGAAAACCCCCTGCTAGGACTATTACCAACCGAGTATTGATTCATGGTCACCTTGAGCAGCTAAAAACTGAACTTCGGAATCGGGACTGGACAGTAACATATACCACAAAAAATGTCGATACAGTGCTTGACCACTTCATCAGTTGGTTCAATGTGATCTGTGATAGGCAAGCACCTTTAAAAAACAGGAAAGTAAAGGGGACCTACGACCCTTGGATCACTCCAGATCTTATCAAACTCCTAAAAGCAAGGGATCACCTGTTGCACAAAGTGTGGGCCTCAGGAACCAAATCCAATATTGAAAACTACAAAAAGGCTAGAAATGAGTGCACCAGTGCAATCCAGTTGGCCAAAAGCTGGTACTACAAGGATGCCCTCTCAGATAGCTGGAATAACAGCAGGTCATTCTGGAAAAGTATCCATATCACAGGAAAAGACCCTAATACTACCTCCAACATGCTGAATCTTGTTGGAACCCCAACCATGGAGCCAAAAATCATCACTGACGCATTCAGTAGGGCGTTCTCTGACCTCAGCAGCTTTCTGCCCCCAGACTATTTCAACAGTGCCCGAACAGGTGGCAACCAGATGAACCAATCCCAACTACATAACCACCCACTATTCTATTTCAAGGCTATCTCTGAAGGTGAAGCAAGGCAATACCTCCAGAAAGTACTTTGGATATCAAGGCACGATCAGGATTCCCTAGATCTTAAATTCATAAACCTTGCACTTGTTCTTGCACCTCTCACTAAGATAATCAACCTATCTCTCAGCCTCTCACAATTCCCCAAATGCTGGAAATCTGCCATGGTCACCCCATTGCGTAAGAGTGGTGACCGTGCACTTCTTGGAAATTACCGCCCAATTTCAATCCTCCCTCCACTCTCTAAAGCCCTGGAGTGCATTGTGGCTGATCAACTCATGGAATATTTGGAGCAATATCAACTGCAATGCACCCAACAGCATGGGTTTTGGCATGGACCTAGTACTGTCACAGCCTTACTAGAATTTATAGGATTCATCCATAACTCACTGGAACATGGGCTCTTGGTTGGGGCAACTTTTATAGACCTAACCAAGGCCTAACACTCTTCTTATCGAACAACTCACCAGCATCTGACTTTCCCCAGCCCTCCGCTTGGTTCTCTAGTTACCTAAACAACTGGTCTCAACAAGTGAAAATCAGAGATGCTCACTTTGTAAGCAGACCAGTACACTCTGAGGACCCACAAGGTTCCATCCTGGGCCCACTATTATTTAGTATCTTTGTAAATAAGCTCCCAGACTCTTTCAATGGCCACATACTTCTTTACGTAGATGATGATGTTATTTTCACTAGTCACTTGCAACCAAAGCAACTTCAGGACCAGCTCCAGCAGAGTTTCACATCTGCTGAAAAATGGTTTACTGACCAGAAGCTTATCTTGAACTACAAAAAAAACTAACACTATGATGTTCACCAGTAACCACAGCAAGCACAGAAACCTTCTGCTCACAATCACCAATATCGAGGGATCCCCCCTACAGCTAGTCCAACAATTTAAGTACCTGGGTATAACTGTTGACTCTGCCTTGTCCAACACCCATCACATCGACAAGGCCTTGAAGGCAATAAACAGAAGAATAGGCATGCTTTACAGACACAAACACAACCTGACCCCAGACACTTTGCACCTTTCCATTCATAGCTCTGTTATCTCACTCGCCAACTATGGCATCATTATATATGGATCAACTATGGACACGGCCCTCTGGCACATCAAAACAGCCTTAAATAAAACCTGCCATCTTCTCACCAATGCTAAGCAAATGATCCACATGTGTGATCTTTACTCCCAGGCCAAATGGCTACAATTTGACAGGAAGTTCAGATTTCAGACCTGTCTGATTGCTAAAAAAGTCAGCCTTGGTATGATGCCCACCCAGCGTCCAAGCCCTTCTGACTCCTCCTTTAAACCAGAGAGCTACAAGAAACTCCTCCAGCCAGATATTCAGAACTCCAAGGTGCTGTACTGCACTAGGACAGCATGCTTTTGAATATAGAGTCCCACACTGAAGCAATTGGCTGCAGTCTGATATATTAAATACAACCATGCTGGGTTCCTTCAAACATTTGCTATGACAGCACCTAGTCACTGAGGCTACCTTTGACTGCTACCACTAAGACTGCCTCCCTGCTCCATACATGCACCTTATGTCTCACACTCTACACACATTACCCTACTGTGCCATCACCCTTTCAGCACTTACTCTCTGCTACACCTTCCCATTTATCCCCACCTATCCCTTTCCTCCCATGTCCTTCCCTCCCACCTACCTCCTTCCCCTTCTCTCGTCCACCTCCCCCTCCACTTTTGACCTGCTATACCTTCCTGCCCTTAGTAAGCTAGCTATTACCTGACTCAGACATACCTTGTACACTGCCTCCATTGTTTAAATGAATTGTACTGTCTGTTCGAAGTGTATTCATTTAAAACCCCTTGTCTCTATCCTTTACCTATCCCAATGTGTCTAGTCCCACCTCAATTTTAATCTGTATTTTTTCAGTGAACCTATGGCTTTTGCTGTATTCTGCTTAGATATATTCAGGCCTGGTGACACTTGCAATGTACCTGTTATTGTAATTGTTATCATGATGATGATGTTTTTCTTTGACATGGAACTTATGTAAAGAGCTGCTGCTCAAAGGTATTAATCCAAGATTTCAATAAATAAATAAATAAATAAAAAACAGTTTAACTTATGCAGATGATCTAGTCTTGCCTTCCACATCCGTCCTAGGCCGTAAAAGAAAATGAAGTCTCTTTGAAACACTATGCAAATAAAAGAAGCTAAAAATTAACCATAGTAAAACAAATAGTAATCTTTGGAAATAAAACAAGGAATATCCCAAAATTTAAGATCTATGGGAAAACTATTGATGTAGTGAATCATTATGACTGCTTAGGTCTAAGATTCAATTACAACCTAAGTTGGAAAAGCTATTTGGAGTTGATACAGAATAAAATGTTCTCAGCTGTAAATGCACTCAAGGTCTTTAATGCTAAGATGGCTAAATCCTCTATTAAGGGGATTATAAAAGTTATCAATGCTAAAATAAGAGTGAGTATAATTTATGTGACAGAAGTATGGGGATTTACCAACATAAGCCCCCTAGAAACTATTCTCAATAAACTATATAGATACATCCTAATGCTTCCTCATGGTATTCATACTTGTATACTAAAATTGGAACTGGGACAACAGTCCCTTCTTTCCCTAGTCAAGGAAAGGCAACTTACATTTTTATTTAAAATTATTTTACTTTTAGATCAACATTATCCCAGAATGTGTCTGGAGGAAGCAATTAAGATGGTCACTCTTGGTTATGTGCATCCATTTATTCAGTTAGTTAAAACAAAATTAATGTCCTTTAGTTTGAGACATTTACTTTACACCATATATATTAGACCTTGGGAGGAAATTAAAATTGAAATTAAGAGAAGACTCAGAGATTTGGATGACAACCTCATATTTTTGCAGCTTTCCACACTGAAACTTCATGGACGGTACAAACAGTTTAAGACTAACTGGGGACTGGAATCTTACTTAATCCATTTAATATGTCCAAAACTGAGAAGAATTTATTCAAAGTTCCAAACAGAGATGTATAATCCTCAATGCATCTTTTATAGACAAAAAAAGACAAAACATTATCTCTCCTTACTGCAAATGCCAGTCTAAAACCTATGATGATTTAAAGCATGTCATCCTCTTATGCTCACTTTATGAGGCTAGTAGAAGAACGTGGCTGGGTGGGTTGCTAGAAAGTCTCAGTCTCTCTCCTGAGGAGATAATTAAATATCTTTTCACTGTACAAGAGATGAATACTCAGATATTAGTAGCCAATGTTTTGCTAACTACACATTTATAGGACTAACATGATAGGAAATCACATTAATAATGATGTACTCATTCTTTCATAAGCCTATGATGTTGTGGCTTAAAGCCTAATTGTTATTCTCATTCAAGCTAGGTTGTATAATGTCCTTTATCGATTAGAAATACATTTTTGAATCAATTGAATGTTTTACATCTTCACATATACATATATTTATTCATTTTATTCTAAGTTTTAAATAGGATATTGTAACAGCTTTACTGATCAATAAATTTGCACTTTCTTTTGTTAGACCAGAAAATGTTGATCAAACTTGCAACAATTGCCATCATGGGATAGAAAATTAGATCGCTGCAAGTCCCATGCACTGTATCGCCAGTGCACCGGGGCTTGCAGCAATCTAGGAGCTTTGAAAATCTGCCCACAGTTTTTGAGTATTTGTAATATTTGTTACTTTTTGAAACAAAAACAAGATGGTGGATGTCATGATTGATATTTTTTCTCAAAATGGATAAATCATGAACAGTAAACTGTCATGATTGATGTTTTTTACCAGAAGGTTATCCAAAAACCATATTGTCCATGCTCAGAAAAAAACTTCAAATCTTTATAACTCTGGAACCATTTAATAGTTTTCATTAAAGACACAGGTTGTTTCTACCCTAAAAGTTTTGTTAAAAACATGCCATACCATCTAGGCTGTACATGAGAGAAGAAAAAAAAAAGCTGTGTTAAGTATAGGTAGGAAAAATAGAATTTCATTAAAAATCAACATTCCATATCTTGTAAACTGAACAAGATGGTGTCATGAAACTTTTCACATCTTAAGGCCTGCCAGAAAAGCACATATGAAGAATTTTAAGCTATTTTGTTAACCACCACCATAGTTATTAAGGTGCAAAAAATGGGGTTTAACATTAAACAACTTACTCAATCCTAACTATATTGATGTTACTGCCCAAGTATAATATCTCTCTCTGTCTATATCTATCTATCTATCTATCTATCTATATCTATCTATCTATCTATCTATCTATCTATCTATCTATCTATATTATACTGGTGTGGTAGCACCAGTATAGTTAGGGTTGAATGTAAACTTCTATGCTAAACCCACAATTTTGAACCTTAAAAACTCTGGAACTGTTCGACGAACTTGCACAACATTTGGCATGCATAAGCTCTCGGTGAAGGTTTCATGATGTGCTGAATTTTGTATGAATCCATTTTGTGGGTTTTGAGCTAAAGAGCATCAAAAGAATCCTACATGTACCACTTTTTTGCCATTTTGTTGTCCACCTGTATCTCAGAAACAGCATTAGATTGTGGTCTGAAATGTTCAGGGTAGAAAGCCTTTGGTTCACTGATGTGCCTTTTGAAGGTTTGGTAAAAAAAATATTTATCCATTCAAAAGTTATTAAAACTTTAAATTTCCCATTGTTTCCTATGGGAAAATTTATATGCCAGGCACAAAAGTTTTCTTGTTTTTGCAAGCAGTATTATATACGCAAATAATGTTTTTTTGTATACTTTTTTGCATGGAGGGGTATATACAGCCATTTTTTTTTGCAAAACTTACTGTCTTTTTGCATGTAGGGTCATATAGAGCCTGCTGTACTTTTGCAGAGCTCTGTTGAGTCTGCCACCTTATTTTGCCATTAGCGAGACATTGAAAATTGAAGGAAATACATAAAAATGAATTTAATACACAAACCCCCCATCAGAACTAAACATTCTGATTTTTTTTGTTGTCTGTGGCAAGAAACACCTTTTATGGGCACTCACAATCTTGGGCGCAAAGCTTAGTGAGAGGATCGCTTCTCCCCCATTCTCTGTATTAGAACAGTGGGATTTTCTTAACTCCTGCAGCCACAGCTGGAGCTCGTGCTGCCAGCTGCAGGTTTGTCTGTAGCCTGCCCTTTTCTCTGATGTCTAGTGGCACCTGGTGATCATTGATCCCTATCCCTGGTGTCTAGTGGCACCCCCTACCCTCCCATTGTCATCATTTATTTAATATTATCTGACACCAGAATGCCCACTCCCAGTGTCAGAAGCTCCCCTCTCTACCATCTGTTTGATTTGTTTTGTCTGATATCGGGGTGCCCAATCCCCATGTCAGCAATGAAAGCCCCCCTCAGCAGTGTGGGGCACTGGGGAACCCACTCCCAGTGTCCCCAAATATTTATTCAATGTTCCCTGCAAAGAAGAAAACCATCCCCAACATCTTTTTTCCCCTGAAATAAAGAAAATGGTCATTTGTAATCCCTGCCAACCCAGCCCCCATCCTCACCCTCCCACTGAGTACCCACCACCCCACTCCCCATTACCCTATACTTACCTTTGGAGGATGTGCTGTGTCATCTTCTGTGGACTGGGACAGGATGGTTGTGCTCTGTCAGCTGAATATTTCACATTTGAAAATGTGGTATGTGCAAATTTGAACACATACTTCATTTCTGAAAGTGAAATATTCACTTCATTGACACATTTCATAAATAAATAAAAAACACCTGAACAGCTGTGGTTCCCCAGTGGTTCAGAGGACAAGGCAGAGGGATGGAACACCCATGGGTCCTGGGTTCAAATCCAGTCTCCCTATATTTTTTTCCATCTACAATGAAGGTGGAAAAAATATAGAGATACTAGACTTGAACCTAGGACCTTTGAATGTTCTGTCTCTGTGCTTTGTCCTCTGCACCACTGCAAAACCATAGATGTTTTGGTGGTTTCTCTCTATTTATGAAATGTGCCAGTGGTATGCATGTTTGGCAGCAAGTGCATGGTTAATGTTCGAAAATGTGGTATGTGCGAAAAAGGTAATTTTCACACATATCACACTTTCAGACATTGCCTATGCACTTGTGACTATACATGCATGTGATTGACAGCTGAGTTGCAAGGATCCTCCTCTCTTCTCCAGTAGTGTGGGACAGGGCAGCCCACTCCCAGTGTCCTTAGAAATGTATCTCACCCCGAGCAATGTGAGACACTGGGGAGCCCACTCACAGTGTCCTGTGTCCTGTATCCCCCAAGAAGTGTGGGACACTGGGAGCCCAGTCCCAGTGTCCCATGATATGCATCATCAACCTCCCCAAGCAGTGTGGGACACTGGTGAGCCCACTCACAGTGTCCCAAGAATAAATCAACCCCCCACACCAGTATGGGACACTGGGGAGCCCACTCCCTGTGTCCCTAGTCATGTCTATCCCCTCAGCAGTGTGGGACACTGGAAAACCCACTCCAAGTGTCCCAATAAGTATATGCCTTCCTCCAGTAGTGTGGGACACTGGGGAGCCCATGCCAAGTGTCCCAAAATATATTTCTTTTTCAAACCTGTAAGTAAAGAAAGCAGTCCACTGATGTCTTTTTATTATTAAACCTAAAACAAAGAAAATGGTCCCTCTTCATCACTGACATCCCCCTCCACCATCCTGTCCCTTCCACTGTGTACCCACACCCCCTTTCCCTATACGTACCACTGTAGGTCATCAGCTGTCATCTTCTGTGGACTGGGACATGTCTGCACTCTTCAAAGCTGAACTGCAAACCGAGTAAGTAAGGTAAGTGCTGTATAATGACTTTTAATGGCATTTTCATCTTATGTTGATATATTTGTCATTTTTATGCATTCTTTTCACCAAATTTTCAACATTGGCTTTTTCAGACCCCACCTCATGAACACTGTGATGGTTTTTTTGTTAATAGGGTTACTGTGTGAAATCACCTTTCAGGACTAATTAATGAAATGACAGTGCCAGTGTTAATGAGGTGGGGCCCCAACAAAAACATGTTGAAAATTTGTTGAAAACATTCTTCAAAATGGCTGAGTTAGGTGCAGTCATTGAAATGTTTCTACACACACATGTAACTTTGGTAATTTTCCATATTTTGACTCCAAATTTTCAACATAGCCATCTTGTCACACCACCACCACATGAACAGTAGAGCTGTCATTTTTCACATCCTTCCCAAAATGTGTTTTTGCACCTGTGGCATGTAATGGCATTTTGGCACTAATGTTAACATTTTCAACTATGGGGTTGATGAGGTGGGGTCATAAGAAGAGGATGTTCAAAACTTGGGGTCAAAATATAAAAAAAAGTGCCAAACTTATAACCATTCGTTGCAATCTCAGTATGCCCTCTTGTAACTGTGGAAATTGAAAATATTTTGACCCCAGATTTTCAACATAGTATTCTTATTACTCAACCTCATGTATGTCACAGCTGTCATTTTTAAAATCCTGTCCAAAATGTGTTTTCACACCTGTGGTGCAACATGGTGTTGCAATTGCACAGAGTTAAGTTTTGGCGGGGATTTGAAAATTTTGTCTACTGGGTACATGTGCTGGGGTAATAAGATGCATGTGCTGATAATTTGGTGATGCATCTATGGAGGGATGGGTGTGCAGGGTCTGAAGGACTCTGCACTCCCACAGCAAAATAAGGAAAATCACCCACTGTGACATAAGGACAGTTATGGAGGGTGGAGTGCCGGGCCCTGTGCTCCCGCAGCCAAATAAGGATACAAGTAAACAATCTGAAAAAGTAAGGACATTCATTGCAAAAAACTTTGTTGATGCATCAGTTAGGGTTGTTACTAAAGCAACAAAAGTAGGGAACCCTAATGCCCCACCCTCACCCTGCAGACACTGATAGGCATTGGGGTGTGCCTTGGGGTCATCCGCTCTAATGCTCACCCCGTTCTCCTATACTGTATCCATCGCCACTTATTTACTTATGGAATGGGGTGAGCGTTGGGACTGATGACCTCAAGGCACACCCCAGATCCCATTTGGTATCTGCAGGGTGGGGGTGGGATGCCATATTTCCCCACTTTTTTCACTTTAGTAACAACCCTAACTGATGTATTAATAAAGTTTTTTTGCAATGAAGATATATATGTATATATCTTCTCAAAACATAATAATGCATTAGTTAAGTTCATATTAAAGTAAAGTATGGAAATGAAGTGTCAGGGTTCCTTTGTAACACCCCCTGCTACCCTCCCCCATAAGCAACAATACCACTCCACCCCACCCCCGCCCTACACACAGCAACAGGCATCAGGGTGTACCTTGGGGTCATCAGCTCTAACACTTACCCAGTCCATGTGTAAGGAAGCTGAGATGTTACAACATAGGAGAATGGGGTGAGCATTAGGGTTGATGACCTCAAGGCACACCCCAGCACCTGTTGCTGTGTTTAGGGTGGGGGTGGGGTGGCATGGTTGATTGCAGGGGGAGGGTGGTGTGGGTGTTAGGGTTGGGAACCCTAATACCTCATTTCCATAGTTTTGCCACTTTAATATGAACCCTAACTGATGCATTAACAGTTTTTTTTGCAATGAATTTCCTTACATTTTGAGAAAGTGAAATCTTACCCTTATGTGGTTGTGGGAGTGCAGGGCCATCAGTCTATAGTGTGTTGTGGGAGCACAGGGCCCATGCATGCATATTGTAATTGTCCCTGATTTTCATGTGGCTGGGTCCTGTGCTCTTATCTAACCATAAGTGTAGAGACATTGTAACTAACCCTCATGTCCCTGTGAGAGCATGTCCCTGTGGGAACCTAGGGCCCTCCAGGCCCAGTACTCCCAACACTCCATAATGGTATCCATTTGTGGGAGCACAGGGCCCATGTATCCATAGGTCTGCAAACATTGTAAGTAACCATCATCTCCCTGTGGAAGCACAGGGCCCTCTTGGCCCTGCACTTCCATCTACCCATATGTGTAGTGATATTGTAATTAACCCTCATCTCCTTGTGGGAGCCCACTGCATAATGTCAATAATGTTATCCATAGCAAGGCCCTGTGCTCCCATCTATCTATAAGTGTAGAGACATTGTAATTAACTCTCATCTCCTTGTGGGAGTGCAGGGCTTGTAGGGCACTGCACTTCCATTACTGCATAATGATATCCATATGTGGGAGTGCAGGGTCTTCTGGGCCCTGTGTTCCCATCTATCCATAACTGTAGAGAAAGAGTGCAAGGCTACAAACATTCCAAGTAACCCCTGTGCTGCAAATGGTACAGTATCAAGTAACCATAGGGACATTGGAAAAAATTCCACTGCAGTTGTAATCAAGGTCTGGCAACATGCGCAGTTGCTCAGTACATCTAAAGGTGTTCCCAGCCCAAAAGGTGTATTAAGCTGCGTTTAGTGAAAAATGCATATTTATTTTTTATTTTATTTATCAAGTCTAGGATTACAAATACCTTTGAGCCATGGCTCTTTTACAAAGGTTCCACGTCAGAGAAATACAAATTATGGGGAACATCAAGACAGGCATTACAACAATGTGGACATTGCAAACAGAGTACAGATTAATACAGTTCAAGGGTAGCATTGCAGCAAGGCAGCCAGCGGCATTTGTCAGAGAAAATAGACAACAGATAAGAAGTGCCAGAGTCATAGGGAGAGGGAAGAGGGTAGGGGGGGAGAAGGAATGTAGGAAGGATGGCAAGAGGGTGAAAAGTGCAGTATTGGGTATACCAAGATGTGAGGGTAGAATTCAGTGGGGGGGAGGGACAACTAGAGCAGAAAGGGAAGTGGAGAAACAAGGTTAAGTTGGGCAGTCACAGGAGCTGTTGGTAGTGAGATAGCCCCGGAGTCAAGTTTTAAATATACCAATAGTTGGGGCAGAAGAGATGGTTGGTCTGAGGCCATTGAACCAGAGTGGCACTCGATAAGCAAAAGAGCGTTGTCCCTGTGAAGTGTGACAGTGGGGGACTTTCAGTAGCTGTAGCGTGGATCTCCTAAGGTGCCATTTGTTAATTCGGTGTTGTAAAAGAGTTGAGACCCCAGAAGGTGCAAGGCCAAGGTAGATTTTTCTCACCATGGAGCAGGTGAGAAACTTTATGCAGTTTGATAGTTTGAGCCAGCCAGTCTGAGTGTACAGGTCACATGTGTGGGTGAGACGGTGAGCACCAGTGATGAGCCGACATGCTTTATTTAAGGTAGTTGAGAGGCATCTAAGGGTTGTGGTTGTGGCTGAGCCATAAATGATGAGACCATAGTCTATTACAGAGATCACAGAGCTCAGGACTGCAACCTTCAAAGCTTCTGGCGTGAGGTGTGGTCTGTGTCTGTAGAGGAGACCAAGCTGTGTATTAGCAGCTCTAGCTACACTATCTACATGAAGTCCATAGGAGAGATTAGGGTCAAGCTGTATCCCTAAGTATTTGAAGGACCCCACCTGATCTAGAGTGTTCCCCTGGGTGGTGGAAATAGCCAAGTGGTGTAGCTTGTGTGGGTTATGAGAGCTGCAGAAGAGCATAGATTTGGTTTTCTTGTCATTGAGGACCAGTTTATGATTAAGAAACCATGTCTCTACAGAACTGAAACCAAGTTGAAGTGCTTTTGACATATAGCCGATGAAAGGTACTGTGACCACCTCAATGTTATCCTATGGGAAATTTCTAAACTTCAGAATGCTATAACTATGGAATCAATGTAAATTTTATCACTATACCAGCAAAAGGCACATCTGTGGGCAAGCCCTTTTTACCCTGCAAAAGTTGACTCACATGCAAAAGAAAAAGTGATTTTGAGAAAGAAAAACAGTACTTTCACACGGGACAGCTAATTTTTCCCATAGGAAATAATGGGAAACTTGAAATTTTATTTACATTTGAATGGATTAATATTTTTTCACCAAACCTTCAAAAGGCACATTTGTCATATAGACCTCATATAGCCTGAAAGTTTCGGACCAAAGCACCAAGCAGTGTTGGAGAAATGGTATGACAAAGAAATTGACAAACAAGTGGTATTTTTCAAATTTTTTGACATTCCATAGCTCTGTAACCATACATCTGACCTGAACAAAACTTGACAGCTCCCAAGATCTATGGTACCAGACAGCACATGCAAAACTTCAGGCAAATTGGTCAAACAGTTGCAAAGTTATTAAAGTGCAGAATTTGGGGTTTATAGAAGTGACCAAAAATATGTATATACATATATTCCATATTTTGACTCCAAACTCTCAACAAAACCATTTTTCACACTACCTCATAAACATGTCAGGTGTCATGCTTAAATACTGGCTAAAGTGTGTTTTCACACTTATGGTGCAAAAATAACAATTAAGAAACATTGTGTGAGTGTGTGTGTGTATGTGTGTGTATATATATATATATATATATGCAACTCCATGAAAAGGGGTTACCAAAGTGTGGCATGAGTGTCAATTTTTAAAACCCAAAGTAGATGAATTTTGTTATGTGTTTTTTGATGCTGCTCCCAACCACTTATTAAGTGATTATATTGGGAGATAACTTCCTGATTGGTGCCTGAGAAAATGGGTCATGAAAGTTACACACATAACAAGGGACACCAAAAAATTGTGATGTGTATGTGTGTTTTTGTAACTTCTATTGGTAAAACACTTGTTATTAGGTTTAACTTGTGTACTCTACCAGTGAGTATGCGGTGTGGTATTTGGTAACTCTCTTATATGGGCTTGAGGTTAATGCATCTTTAAGGCTGCACACGTAACATGGACACCAAAGACCTTTTTGAGGGGAAAAGATTTTATTAAAGCTACCATTCATTACATAATACTGACACTATCTATTACACAATACAAACCATCCAACATCAAGCAATAGAAATGTGAAATATTTACAAATCATCCTTTCCTGCCCTGCAGTGCATTTAAGTCAATTGTGTATGGCTGGAAAGCAAACTATTCTTGTCCTGCAAGCAAATGAAAATTATTTCAAAGCATTTTAGCTAAGTGTATTTCATTTAATTTTTAAAAGATTGTTATTTGTTCTGGTCAGCAGACATGTCTTTCAACTCTTGTGACAAGCTCCAATACACTCCTAATCCCATTTCTGCCTCAGTCTGAAATACTTTCCACATATTTCTTCCATACTTCAGTGCTAATTTTAAACTTTCTACCTCCCTGAAGCCATAGTAGCCCATAAAATATTTGGGTACGTTTTACATTGCATAGTCATAAAGCCTTTGCCATGTAAATGTTGAATCCCTAAGCTGATGAAAGAATTTGAAGGTGTACAGGTGCTTATGTACTGCTGTGACCTCACCAATGTAGAATGCATTTGATTAATAAACAGCATACCGTTTGTTGACTTCAATTGAGCCTGATGGCGTGATTCTTGTTTTTGCTGGCTGCACACTGTGTGTGGTGGTATCAGGTAGCAGAACACATGGGTCCTCTGGAAGATCAGTTTGGGTGCTTGTTGTGGGGGCTATATCATTAGAGGCAATGTCATTCTGATTAGTGCAAATGGCCACTGATCTAGGGATACTGAAAGTAGTTTCAGCTGAGTGACCACTGGTTTCAGAAGATTCTGGTATTGGTTCATGTGACTGTTCAGTGTGCAGCAGGCAAACAGGGGTCTTTTGTGAAGTGGGCACAGAAGCTGTTGTTAAATGCTTGACTGTCCATGGTCTTACATACCTTCTGTTGTCACATGGTAGCTATCATTGACAGTGTCTACAGAAGCATGTTAAGTCTCTGAATGCAACTCGTCCTGCTTTCACTGACGTTACACTTTGTATTTGGCGGGTCCCTGGCATGGTTTTGATATTACCAAGTATTTTTCATTTAATGTCATTGCTACCAAAACAGAAGAAAGTGTGAATGGAATGGCTACACCCATCACTGGCTGGCTCTTTGGTTAGATAGTTCTTGCAGTATGTATACAGGACTTCTGCATTAGCAATGGCAACACACAGTTAAGGAGACGACTACACTACGTTTTGTTAAGAACTGTTACAAGACGCACGTGCAAGAAAGTGGCAATGCTTTTCTACTTGAACAACACACAGTTAAGGAGGAGAGAAAACAACATTTTGTTAAGAACTGCTACAAGACACACAAGCAAGAAGGTGGCAATGGATTCCTACTTGGCGAACACACAGATCAGGAGGAAACTGCATGTTTCTTAAAAACCATTACAAGATGCACATGCGAGAACATGGTAAAGGTTTTCCACTTGAAAACACAAAGGTAAAGAGCTATTGGAGCCCAAACAGGCAGACAGGAAAACACAAATTTGAACTGGTAGTCCTTAGTAACTTTCTATTCTCTGAAGTATATTTATTTTCTCATCAGAAAGTGAGATGATGTGATAATACTGTGCTGGATGTATTTAACAGATGTTTGACTGCCAGTTGACAACTCTACTGCCCCACAATACATCATCAACATTATGATCTCAGTGACTTGACAGGCGATTGCCCTGGCAGTCATTTACTTGCTGTTCCTAAGTAGCACTGATGTCACAGTCAGCGAGGTCAAATTGCTGATTTATTGTGGGGCAGTAGATCATCAGCTACCATGTTAACCACTGTTCCACACATTTTACAGTCCAAGTACTCCAACTCCACACCTTGGGCGATGTGGGACAAATGCGTGTGGTTATGTGCACATTTTGGCATCTTGTCACACCAGGAGAAGGGATTTCATGCTATTTCACACATAAAGCATAAACTATTTATAGTAAACCCATGCCCTCCCTGCTCAGGGAATATTGTGCCAGTTCAAGAATGAATGGAACCAAATCACTCACAAGCCCCACCTTGTTTGTGTGTAAGCCTTGGCATGACTACCACAGAAAAATCATAATGGGTCACAGAAGAAGGGTGGTGTTATGAAACAGCATTAAACAACGCTCCTTGTGAGCAGAAAGATGGCAAAGTACCATGGCAATCAACACAGTACCAACATATTGCATGGAGTAGGGGTGTTCTGAGAATTCTTGGCCTGCTGCTAGCACATGGTGCCTAAAGTAACCAAGACCACAAAAGTAGGCAAAAATAAAACTCTGAAAAAAAATAAAACAAGATAATTGCTGAACCAAGCTCCAAATAAACATAAGGCTGAAAGATACCATCCTACCAGCACAATTTACTTGAAGGGTACTGTATTTTAATAAAATACAGTTTATGGGTGGTTAACATAATGGAGACCCCAAGCACATGGTGCCTAAAGTAACTAGGACCACAAAATTATGGCCAAAATGCAAACTCTGAAAAAATAAAATGCATATAATTGCTGAATCAAGCCCCAAATAAACAGAAAGCTGAAATATACCATCCCACCAGCACAGTTTACTTGAAGGGTTCTTTATGTTAATAAAATACAGTTTAAGGGTGGCTAACATAACGGGGACCCCAAGCACATGGTGCCTAAAGTAACCAAGAACACAAAAAGCATTCCAAAATGCAAACTCTGAAAAAAAAAAATTAAACACAGATAATTGCTGAATCAAGCCCCAAATAAACAGAAAGCTGAAATACACCATCCCAATAGCACAGTTTACATGAAGGGTTCTTTATTTTAATAAAATACACTGTATGGATAGCTAACATAATGGGGACCCCAATCACACGGTGCTGAAAGTAACGAAGACCAAAGATACTGACAAAAAGCAACAAATTTGTCTAAAACACACTTAGTAATAACACAGAACACATCTGTAGGTTACATTTCTCATGCAATACAATTACTGTATCATTTTTGTTAGAAAACCACTTCAAATAGGGACTACAACTGCATGATTAGTACAAGAACAAAGAGGCCCAAACTTCAACCAAATCACACAGCCTTAGAAATAATGTGAAAAAAATAATTTACCAAGAAAAAAATCACTTCTGTGAACACAATTATTTTTTGTTAAGGCTGCATTTGGAAAACAGACAAACACACACACACACACACACACACACACACACACACACACACACACACACACACACACACACACACATCTGAGTGTTTGGCCTTTGGGGCCCATTAAAACTGTACCACCAAATCCCCCTCAAAAAAACAACTTAACTTGCCCAAAAGAAATGTGTCACTGATTAAAACTGCTGTATAATGCTAGACTACATTTGTACACTATAACTGCCCATTGGAAGTTTGTAAAAAAGAAAGGAGCCAGAGTCACGTAATGATGGGAATGTCATTACTTAAACTGTGCCCCTCTTTAATAACATGATACCTCCAAGCCTCATTTCACAAGAAAAAATATATATTAAAATGTTCACATTTGTACTGCACAGTAAGTACAGAGAAACATTTTGTTCCACCAACCTTACAGCCTGATACACACAGCAGTACTGAGAATGAGCCCCATTTGGTGGTGAACACACAGAGACTACAATTCATTTGTAGTCCCCAAACACTGCATTGGGGCTTTAATGCTCATTAAGATCATCAAATCACTATAGTATTTACTAGAATAAGCCCCCCAAAATATGTACAGATGTACACTGTACTCTAAGCAACATCCCATTTGTATGAGGCATTCTGCAGCTGTATTCTTAGACCTGAAAGTAACAATGGCCTATCTGGGCTCCATATGGCTGCTCACGTAACTGACATGCTGTTGGCTGGACACCAGGATTATTCTGCGAGCTTGCGAGAGGAGTATTGGGACACTGATGCAAATTCTTGTGCTTTTAAGCACTTTGAGAGTCTTTCCCACTCTTGGTGCACATAAGTGCACTAACATGATTATTGGGCGTGGGGAGGGGCACCAGGGTGGGAGTGAACAAATGTCTGGGACTTCTGGACACCAGGAGACCATGGGGACAAAGGTCAGACACAGCACTCCTGCAGTACAGTATTCTCCAGTGAAACTTAGTGCTGTGTCTTTTGCAGAAGCTTCCTGATCAAAACACAATGCAATTTCTGGAGGATTTATTAACATAAGTACATTTTGGGGGCAAAGGATGAACATAACCACTGGAGACACAAGTGGTTACTTTAGCTACTGAATTTATTCTACTGTGTAAGTGCTATACAGGCACATTTAACATTGACTAAATGGTCTGAAAACAAAGTCTGGATACAGGACAATAAATGAAAGCAGTTTATTGTGGTAAAAGCATTTTTTTTATTAAAATACCTAATACTGTTTACAGTGTGTGCCACAATGTCACAAATTAGGCACAAAAATTTACAGGTTTTATCACAAATCATGTTTCTTTCTTGAGGAACTTAACAACTGGCAGCATTCATATTATGAAATTTATCTCTTCACATCACATATTGTTCTACAGCATAGTTATTCACTGGGCACAGGCTTTACATAGTTTATAGATTGCATGTACATTTTGGAACACCATTAGTAACCCCTTTTCATGAAGTAACCCATATATATATATATATATATATATGGAATATGACATGGCCTGACTGAAGATATCATATTTATCTTCACAAGAGGACAATGATATGATATCTCAGAAGTGGTGAAGCCACGAGTGAGATATCATGATGTAATTGGCCTTGAGAGAAGATAAATATGATATCTTCAATCAGACCATGTCATGTTCTGTTTATGCAATAAGGGCAGGATATTCAGAGCAGATGCACCATGTGTGACAGGGATGCACCAGCGCAAGTATGGAAATGTGCCATTGCATGATATTCAGTGGGAGGCGGCTGCGCAGCGTAATAAGCAATGTGCCAGAGCGCAACAGTAATGAATGCATGTGCAACCGTAGGGAGCGGAACCATGAATAACATGCACAGTGTGATATTCAACAGCATGCGACGTGCGCAATAGCGGAGCAAGTGGAAGTTACGCAACAGTGGAAATGAGCCAAAATAATAGGGAGCAAGAGAGGGGTGGAAGAACGCAACAGGGAAGCCACAGGTGGGAGCGTGGAGACAGAGAGCCAGAGAAGAAAAAAAGGAAGCAGGGTGCAGGACTGGGCAGGATCAGGACAGGGCCCACCAGAACTGTGCCAGAGTGAGGGTAGGAGTGGGTGTGCCCGTGCCAGTGTGCAGAAAAGGACAGGAGAGATCCACAATGTACTGAGGGCAGTGGCAAGAGGCAGGACAGCCACAGGCGAACAGCTGGAGGTGTACCCAGTGCTGTGGGATCACCAGGAACAGACAGTGGGGGGAACAGGACAACAGCCACCTGGGGGGAACACCAGCCAGGAACATGGCCAGCGCCACTTTCCAGATGGATGTGGTAATGAGGGGTGTGAGGAGGCAGGCAGCAGGGAGGCGCTGCCATGGAAGGGCCCATCGGTGGTACATCCACAACAGGCAGTACCGAGCCCGCACCAGCTTCGAACTCTACTCTGACACAGAGATTGTGGGCCGGTACTGCCTGAACTAGGCAATACTGAGGCTGCTCTGTGAGCTGTGCAGTGATGAGATGCAGGCACCCATATGATGGAGCCATGCTCTGTCAGTGGAGAAGAAGGTGACAACCGTCATGTGCCTGCTCACCATGGGCACCTTCCAGAGACCAACAGGGGACATGACAGGCATAACCCAGTTGGCCGTGTCATGCCTACTCACAATTCCTCAGCACACTGCTGCCACATGCTGCGGAGTGCATCCATTTCCCCAGCACACAAGTGGAGTGCACAGCACACATACAAGAGTTCCACAGGGTAGCACGATTGCCTGGCATGCTCGGGGCCATTGACTGCACCCATGTAGGCATCCACATGCCACCTGGCCCGGAGGGTGCAGCATACATTAACCATCAGGGATACTCAAGCATAAACTGCCAGGTGGTGTGCGATGCCAGGGGGTGCATAACCAATGTCTGTGCCACGCACCCTGGAGGAGCACACGATGCCTTCATCTGACACCAGTCTGCACTGTGCCACAGGTTTGAGAGTGGGGACATCCCCACTGGCCATCTAGTAGGTGAGTATGCATATCACGCAGGATGACGTGAGCAGACATGGGGGTGCACAGTCAGAGGTGCCATGGGTACCAGCCATGTTGGCCCATGGCATAGCGACCAGACCACCATTCTAATGTCCACCCTCTACACACAGGTGACAGTGGTTACCCACTACGGCCCTGGCTGCTCACACCATACCAGCTCCCCAAGACCCCATTGCAGCTACGGTACAATGAGGCACATGCCACAACACAGAATGTCATTGAGTGGGTGCTCGGGCTGCTGAAGGCATGGTTCCAGTGCCTGGACACCTCAGGTGGTGCCCTACAGTACAGCCCCTCGAAGGCCTGCAGGCTATTCCTGGCCTGCTGTATCCTGCACAACATGGCCACTGACTGTGGGATAGCCATAGAGGTTGAAGAGGGGGACAGCAGTGGGGACGATGAGGACACTGGTCCAGCTGGTGAAGGGTAGCTACCCACTGGGTGAAGAGACCCCCCCCTCTGATCCGGATGGCACAGCTGCCCCAGGACACCATTACAGAGGAGCACTTCAGACAACACAGGTAGGTCACGGAGCCATGCACAACCACCAAGGGCAATGGCACAGCCCACAGACAGGCAGGGCAGGGCACCAGGGGTGGATGGCGGTACAGGAATGGGTCTGAGCGGGGAACCGCACACGGCGGCAGGGATGGGCAGGGCCAAACACAACACGTGCACACACATGCACACACACCACAACACATGCACAAGGGGTAAATGGCACGACAACCCCAACAGCCACCCTCACCCCCACACAGGACCACACACAACCATGCCCAGTGGCCATCACTGTGCATGCCTCAGATGCTGGGCACCATTGCACACTGGTGGACAGCACAACGCAGGCATCATCATGCACACTCCACAGTAGCCAGCAGCCAGGAAGGTGTACACAAGGACTGTGTGTGTGCAGGGCTGGATACCCCATCCATGCATCATACAATGTACACCACACTGCACATAGGGCAGCGGCAGACAGTGGCCATGGTGGGAGACAGGTCAGTCACGCAGCACAGTACCACAGCCACCACGGATGCATGGGTGGCCCCACCGAAACCTGCCAGCCATGCCAGGCTGACCAGTGGCCTCATGGGGTGGCACTGATGGTCCCCCCAAGGGTGACACTGCGTGAACATGACTGTGTTCATGCAGGGGTCTGCAGCCCACCAAACATGCCCATGCCAGGCATGCTCGGTATGCCCACAGCCGAACCCGGTGTCAACATAGCAGGTGTCGCATGGCGCTGGGAATGGGGAGTGGACATGACACTGTGTGGTGTCTGTGGTGGCTGGGCACCGAACTGGGGCCCAGTGTAGCCATGACAGTTGTCAATGCAGTGGTCTGCCTGTCAATGGCAGCGGCCACATCCGCCCGCTGCCAGGCCATCTCTGCCAGGAGCAATCCATGGTCCCTGCTGCGCTGCTCGTCTGCCTGGCACAGAACTACACTGAGTGCAACCACCACCATCTTGAGCCGCATCCGCTGATCTAGTGAAGCCTGGAGAAGACGGCTGTGTTCATCAAAGAGGTCATCGGCTGGTCTGGCATGCTGCCCCCTCATGGTGTTCCTGGCCCTGCTAGCCAGCACCCCTTGACATAGGGTGCTGAACACCAGAGTCATGCTGGGGCATGTCCACACATGGTGCACTGCCACCACCCCCTGACACTGTCCCCCCATTGCCATTGGCCGACTGCTGGCACTGCCCCTCTGGCTGCCGATTGCCAGGGCTTACCGGCACTGCCGCAGCAGCTGCAACAGCCCCACCACCCTGGATGCACACCAGTGCTGCCCCACTGGGGCATACAGGCACAGGCTGGGACTGGGTTGTTATGCAAGCAGCCACGGTGGCATCACCCACAGCAACACCCATGCGGTTGCCTGCTGTGGGACATCCTGGTTCCCAACATGTATCACTGTCCGGGACATGTGGTCCATCATCATTGGTGCTAGATCCAGCCACAATCTGTGTCCCAGCATGCTGGAGACCATGGGCACTGTCACTCTGGGACACAGGAAGGACTTTGTCTGCACCCACACCACCCACATCAGTCCAGACAACTTGGCCGGTCCCTCAGACCCCTGTGGAGGTGGATAGGTGATCCTCCATGTCCAGGTCCTCCTCCTCAGTGGACACGCCCACCACTGCTGCCCCATGTAGTCACTCAGGAGCTGTAAGGGAACACATTAGCGTTAGTGGCTCCGCCTTGCCCTGTGGCATGTCCTCCATCACCCACACACTGACAGCACAGGACCTACCATGCAGTGATGGGCTGCCACCCATCTGGAAGCCACCACCAGGAATGCCCTCGATGGCACTATGCCACATGCTGCTGGCCACCTGCTCCTCCTGTGGTGTCAGGTGTGGTACATCCAGCTGGCTCCCACCAGTGGCAGCACGTGCAGCCCTGATGGCAGCCACCTTGTCCTTGATCTGCCTCCTGTCCATGCCAACCTTCTTCTTGCACTCCTGCACGGACTGCTGGTGGCTGCCATGCTGGTTCACAGCATGCACAACCTCACCTCACGCCACAGCATGGGCCTGTGGCGTTCCCCGCTGTCCACTGAGCAGCGGTTCCTTGTCCAGATATGCCTCAAACAGGGCATCTGATTCAGCGATGGTGAAGTTGGGCCTCCTCCTTCTCCCCCTTCCCTGTTCCTCCTCTTCCTCACGCTCGGTCATGCTCAAGCCTATGGGAATGACAGGTGTTACCTTGGACTGTACAGTCCCATTCAGCTCTCCCAAATTGCAGTCCTCACATCCCAACAGCATGCAACCCACCACAATGGTCTGCAGTACCTAACCATGGCCTCTGCAGCTCCATGTCACATTTATATAGTGCAACGCATGCAAATGAGGGCAGGCACAACTGTAAGTGGATGCTAATGCAGTGGATGTGCCGTGGAATGGCTAATGAGCTGATTTGCATATGCTGGCTGAATATCCTGCTGTTGCACCTTGCACAATGTTGGTGAGCATGCTCAGGCTATGGCACAGCACTGTGACGTGCGCAATCAGCACTGCACGGCGCATGCCTGGGGTACTGACGCCGATGCATATGGTGCTGCTGACTTACTGTGTGTGGAAGGCTGTGCAAGGAACGGACACTACTGTGCCGGTGGCACTAGTGCACTGTTTTCCCATGTGGCACTCGTGCCTTAATGTGCCATGGGTGCAATGGTGCCACAGCATGGTAGGCCACTGCAGGGCATCACACTCAAGCATCCTACCACGCTACATGCAGGGCATCCCAATAGCACTGTGGCGCACCGTGCGCAGACAGACCCTTGACCCTGCGGCCGACTTTTGCCCCCTAGGCGCCATGTGTTTGAATGGTTGCACCGCTATCATGCAGTCTGGTGACAGCGCGATAGGGACTGGCAGCGCAGTACCGCACTGCCTCAGCACATGGTGCATGTGTGCTACAGAACACCATTTTGTTTGCGATTTCAGCAGCAAGATGCCAAGAACCAGAGCACAGGTCTGGAGCGCCATTGCATTGGCAAACTTAGTGGCCCTGGTGGAGCCACATGCTGGTGCCCTCTTTGGGCAGGAACCCCTCCACAGGCCACGGACTGCTGTGTGGCAGGAGGTGTCAGAGGGGCTGGAGGAGGGGACTGAGATTAGCCAGTCAGTGGAGCAGTGTCGCCACCGCTATGGCGACCTCCAGTGGCAGGATCCTGACTGCCTGGGGTGTCTGCAGTCATGCGCCCGGCAAGACACCATGCCACAGCCAGGTAGGTGCTCCATCCAAACACTGGTAGTGTCCATCTGTCGGGATATCGTGGTGTGCATAAGGCCATGCCACAGGGGGGTGGGAGCCATCTAGTGGGGGTGGTGGTGGTGGGGGTGCGTCATGGCTGGGCTGTGTGAGCATGCACACACTGGGAGAGGGCTTTGTTACTGACCTGTACTGATGTTTCCCTCTCCATGTTTGCACCCTGGGCCTGGAGGAGCACCGTAGGGCACATCTGGCCCGAGAACAGAGGGAGCAGGCTAGAGTGGGTGCAGTACAGATGCAGCCGGGCCACGTTGTAGGGGCCATGGGCTAGCAGTGCCCTGCTGGCCTGGATGCAGGTGAGTGCTGCATTTCCCCTTACATCTGTGCATGCTGGGTTGCAGGGGTGGAGGCGAAACGTGGCCACCCACTCTTGGCCCCACTGCCGTGCATGCCACATGGTGCACTCAGCACTGTCCTGTGACACTGCATGTGTGGGTGGGTGCACTGGGTCCATGGCTGTGCCACTGCCTTCAAACCACATAGCCATGTCACTGTACAGCCATGGTGGTGCTGTGCGGGACATGGGCGGTGGGTGTGTGCAGTGTTCCACATGGCCATGGGTGCCTGGTAGTTGGGTCATGTGGGCGCGGACACTGTGGGTGGTTGCATGCCATCACAGGGGCATGGGCCACAGCTGTATGTCATGCATATTAGGTGGGCTGCAGGGGTCTGGCCAGTCATGCGTACTGACTGTACCCCCTTGTCCTAGGTGGATAACACTGAACTACCCTGGAGAGGAATATACAGGAGCTTCTGCAGCTGTCAAGGGCTACCCTGAAGCTGCTCCAAAGCATTGAATGGGGTGACAGAAGGAGGCACAGGAGGCGCCACCGAGACCGAAGTGGGGAGAGAGGTCACCATTAGGCCCTACAATGCACCTGTTGTGCATTCCCCGCTGGACTTACCCTCACACCCTTCATCTCACTCCCTGATGGACACTCTTGCCCCATGCCCACCCCCACCTTGTAAATAGTTTAGTTTGTTATGTTATTGGTATAGTTCACACCTTTATTACTTACTTGTTTGCTATGACAACTATGGTGGTCTCTGATTTGCAGCGGACATATGGTGCTTGGCTGCAGTGGTGTGCTTGGAGTCGGGGATGGTGCAGACCTGGGCGTGTGTGTGTCCAGCAAGGACACACTAATGGTGTGGGTGGGGGACTCAGTCCCTGTCTGTGGTATGTGTGTTGTTCCCTGTGCACTGGATGCCTGTGTGCAGTGGTCCCTGGTGCATGCGCTGTGTCCCTGGTGCCCCTGTCAGTATGCCCATGGCCCGTGCAGCTGGCCACCTTGCATGTCTGTGGTATGCATGGTCTGCTGGCATGTCATTGGTGGCTGTCCATGCCGGACACCCTCTGGCCACATCGCAATGGCGGCTTGCCTCCTGTCACTGGTTTGTTGCACGTCTGCCTTGGGTGACACTGTGGGCCATGCTGTTGTTGTCCCCCCTTCATGCTGTCACTGGTATCTGTTATGGTGTCTGTTCTGATGTCTGTCACTTGTGCTCCAGCCACATGCTGGTGGTGGATGGCTTCATGGTGCATGCGCAGGATGGCTGGTACACCTGTGCCATGGTGGGGTGCAGGCTGTGGGTACACAGCATCAGTGGACACATGCCAGTGGAATTTGTTGCCCCGCTATTGTGGCCCTGTGTCAGGGTGCCCTTGGGTCAGGGTGGGTGTTTAACCATGCCCTGTGTCACATCCTGTGTGGCGCATGCCTCCATGCACCACAGTGGGTGACTGTGCTGTTTGTTGGGGCCAGTGCTGGAACAGGGTGTGTGCATGGATGGGTGTGTGGGGTGCTGTCCTGCTGATGGTGGGGTCCAGAGCAGGCCTTGTCACATGCAAGGTCCCTCGGGTACTGACGCAGGGTAAACCTCTCTGCTGTGCCATGGATGGGCCGTGCAGGGCGGCACTGTGTCTGCAGTTGTTGCGTTGGTGGCTGGTGCCACCTGCTGTGGGGTGCTCACAGTGGGGCTGCCGTGCATGGCTCTATGGTGCACAGGGTTGCATTGTCATGGTGGGGGTAGTGGCATGCATTCAGTGCCATGCACTGTTGGGTGCTGCTCCTGGGTCAGGTATCTGGGGATCGCTGTACAGGGTGTGCTCTGCATTGGTGGGATGGGGTGGCACTGGGTGGCTGGCCCTCCTTGTGTTGCGGTCACTGCTTGCCAGGGGGGTGTGCTGGGGCACTGTGCCTCGGCTGCGGATTTGGTGCTGGTGTTCATGGGCTGGTGGTCCATCCAGCTCACCACTGGTTGTGCAGTTCATGGGGTGTGGGGGGGTGCTGTCTGGCCTGCTGCATACTCCTCTGCCCTTGGCTTCCATGGGTAGTGCACCCCTGCATCCTGTCCCTGTCCTTGCACATCCCTGGTTGTGCTACTGCACTTCTATCCTGCTCCACTGTGCATCCCTAGTTGTGCTACTGCATATCGGCCCTGCTCCACTCCACATCCCTGGTTGCACCATGGCATAGTTGGCGTGATATTCAGCTGTGTTGCGCAAGTGCACCTTGGCCTGCGCAGCATTTGAATATCGCGTGTGTTGCGCGGGGGCACACTGCACTTGTGCCTGCTCCTGCTATTGCACCTCTTTGTGGTGCAGTCTGAATATCCGGCCCACACTGGTGTGTGTATATATATATATATATATATATAGACATATATATCTGTGTGTGTAATGACATACTGGCACAGTAGGGCCAGTATAGTTATGGCTGAGTACAGTGTTAAATGTTACACCAACATTACTCAAAATTTTGGCATGCATTATCTGAGATGCATGTTCTTAAGATGTGGAAAGTTTTATGATGGCAACTTATACAGTGTTTGAGATCCAGATGTATGATTTTTACAGAAAAGTCTAAGTTATTTTAGGCTTTCATTACACTTTTTTTGCTGTCACCTACAGTCTAAATGGAACAGAAGTTTTTTCTGAAACTTTATGGTAGAAGGGGCCTGTGCCAAGAAAGTGCCTTTCAAATGTTTCATGAAAAAGTATTAATTGGTTCCAGAGTTTTAAGGATTTTAATTTTTCCCTGAGCATGCTCAATAAAGTTTTAGGATAACCCTCAGATATGACCCCAAAATTCTGATGTTGCAAGAGTTTTGCTTTTCCAAACATGGAGAATACATAAACATGATGATTTCTAAAAAAAATAAACATCTGTACCTAGGTAAACAGGGCACATTTAGCTAGATTCCAGTGTTAGCAAGATGAGCTGTTTTTTAGGTTGTGCTGCGACAAGGGAATTTTCATTGTCACATGCTCCATCCTTCTCCCAGCTCAGCCAGCCCTCCCTCATACTTCCTAATGATCCACCATTGTATTTTGCTATGCTCCCTTCCCATTCCAATGCGGTCAGCCCTCCGTCATCATTCCTGATGATGACTTGCTTCTTGTTTTAAGTGGACTGGGGTGCACACCCTGGAACTGCTCAAAGGTTCAAACCCCCATCACCTCCAACTCATCTGCCCTCCCAAACACATAAGTAGTGACACCTGGGTACCCAACTCTGGTGTCAACTTATAGTTTGCCTTCACTGGGGTGCCCAATCCTCAGTGTTGGTTTGGTCCCCTGAAATAAAGACAATTGTCCCTTGTTGATCTTTTTTTTTACTTTAAGCCTGAAAATAATACTCCAGTCCCTTGTACGTCTCTGCTCCCCACCCAAGCCACCCAAACCCCCCACCCAGCACCCATCACCTCATGCACCCTTACTCACCTAAAAAAGGTCCTACATCATAGATCCACTCTCTGGTCCAAAAGACATCCTCCCCAAACTGCAACTGTGATATGAGGAACTCAGGTAAATCTGTTTAATGTATTTCAATGTGTTTTTAACCTTTACTCATACCTTTGTCATTTTTAAATATTTTATCCCAAAGTTTTAACATGGGCATGTTGGGATCCTGCCTTATGAGCAAGGCAGGTGAAACGTTTCAAATCTAGCCTGAAAGGTGATATTGAAGTTGCTCAGCAAAATCAACTTTTGGGAGGGATTTGAAAATGTCATAGTTCATGAGGTGAGATCATAAGAAGACTATATGGAAGATTTGGTGGAAAAATATGGCAAAATGACCAACTTATGAGTGAGCATATTTCAACATTCACTCATAACTTCACTGTCTTTCAATATTTTTCTACCAAACTTTCAACACAGCCTTTTTGTGACCCCACCTCATGAACAAGGCAGGTGAAATGCTTCAAATCTAGCTTGAAAGGTGATACCAGAGTTGCTCAACAAAATCATCTTTCAGGTGGGATTTGAAAATGTTGTGGTTCATGAGGTGGGGTCATAAGAAGACTATATTGAAAATGTTGTGAAACAATATTGTAAAATAACCAGCTTGTGAGTGAACATCAAAATATTTCAATGTTCACTCATTACTTCACTATCTTCCAATATTTTTCCACTGAACATTCAACATGACTTTCTGGGATGCCACCTCATGAGCTAGACAGATTACATTTTTCAAATCCAGGCAAAAAAGTGATTTTACTGTCATTCCATGAAATGACATTTCCAGCAGAATTTGAAAAGTTTCACCTGCCTGGTTCATGACAAGGGGTCATAAGAAGACTGTATTCAAAGTTTGGGGTCAGAATATTTAAAAAAATACAATGTTATAAATGTACTTTGACATTTTTCCATGCTCACTCATAACTTTGGTAATTTTCAATATTTTGACTCCAAACTCTCAACAAAACCATTTTTTCACACTATCTCATAAACGTGTCAGGTGTCATTTTTTAAATACTGGCAAAAGTGTGTCTTCACACTCACGGTGCAAAATGACAATTTGACCTGTATTCTATAAATGCCACATGTCATGTTTATAAGGGGGAGTCATAAAATGTCAATGCTGAAAACCTGGGGTCATAATAGAAAACAAAATTAAGAAACATTATGTGTAGTTCTAGGCATTATCCTTGTGGGTAGGGATTTGTGATACCCTGTTGGTGAGCTATATTTGGGAGTGACCTCAGTGAGCCAGCTGGATGGGATGAGGCTAGAGATGACCCTGTCATGAGACACCACCACCCAAGCTGGCAAGGGAAGCTGCAGGGTTGGTTGCATAGGCCCAAGTATCAAATAGTGAAGAAAACCCTTCACTTGGCATAGGGCTCTGCACCTCTACACCAGAGGGCCCTGTGCTTTGGCTGACAGTTGGACTCTTTGCCCTGTGCATCTGTAGCCACATGAAAGCATCAGACCCAGAGGGCCCTGTGCTTCTTCAGCCCATCAGATAGCCATATGAATTCTTGGCTATTGTAGGCAGAGGATTCTTCCCTTGGCACAAATCCCAGTGGGTCCTGCACACCTGAATATGCTCATACAGGTCCCAAAGGAGGGTACAGTTTCACTATCTCAAAAAGATAAGCAATTCATTGAAAAAAAGTGTGTTAAAGAGTCCCTGACACCACTAGAAAAACATGAAAATAAAAATGTGAAACTTAAAACACAATTCAGTTGATATTTCATATATTTTCTATACTGCTTTCCCATTTTTCTTCATTACTGTGGACAGTTGTATGAAAGATGATTACTATTTCTTACACTTCATCTGCTCTTCCTGCTTGCCCTCACATGACATCATAATCCCCTGTTTGTAGCATCATAATGTTCTTCACAGCAACAGTTTGTGATGTTATAAACAGAACTGTAATGTTAGGTGTAGGTAAGCAGCCACAACAGATAGGGCAACTATCCTGTTTACATGCAAATGTCCTTAGAAATAAAAAAGTAAAGGTGAGAATTACAGAAAAAACCTATTAAATAAAAGCTGAATTGTGTCTAAACATTACATTTTTTCAAAGCTGTCACAACAGCATCTGGGGTTCTTTAATGCACCAGTTATTGTTCAACTTACTGTCACAAAAGCAGGGAAATGTGGTGTTTGGGTTTCCAACCCTAACTTCCCCCAAGCAGCAAAGGACAAGACCACATAAACAACCACAGAAAGCCATCATCAGGCAAGACAAACAACATACAACTGGTTCCAGATGGTACAAATGCAGTAGCACTGATGCACTATCTTCATGGATTTGCACCTGGGGCCTGTGCTTCTGCAGTCCCAAATATGTGTACATCTTATGGCATTCATGACTACTTGTGGCTGCAGAAGTGCTCACCCCAAAGGGTTCTGTACTTCTGCAGACAGATGTATTGCTGCAATCATTCATTTCTATATGCAGTTATGGAGATGCAGACCCCAAAAGGGTCTGTGTCTCTGCAGTCAGAAGCTGGTGTGTATGTTTTACACTTTCGGCTGCAGACAGGAGTACTCTTACAATTTTGGTATCATGGATTTCATGGGGCCTGCAATTCTGCTGCCAGAGATCAGTCTTTATATCTCACAGCTGTGACTGCAGAAGCACAGGCCCCTCAGGGGTCTGCACTTCTGTAGACAGAACAGTGTGTATGTTTTACAGTGTGCATGAGTACCTATGGCTACAGAAGCACTGGCCCTTTAGGGGCGTGCAATTTTGCAGACAAAATAACTCTTATAATTTGGGTATCATGGATTTAAATCAATGGCTGAAGGTACCTGTGCTTCTGCAGACTGTAGTAGTGTTGTGGTTTGAGTAGCATGATTTTCTATCTGCAGCCAGAAGTGAGTGTGTATGTCTTGTGGTGTATGTACCATAAATACATATGTGACTATGCAACATATATTTTGAGATAACTGGTCAGATAAAAAGTGATATCTCTCTGAACGTGAAAAGATAATGGCCCAGATATTCAAACTGCGTCAGTTTGTGGCGCAAGCCCATGCGCTGCTCAACATAGTTTGCAGGTGTGTGGCCAGGGCGATATTCATCAGAGCTGCGCTTATAGCCGCTAACTTTGAGATCGCCTGGCCACACCCACTGTGCATGGCGCAGTGGAACACTGAGATGCAGTGGCGCAAGTTCCATTGCGCCATGCACAGCACCTGCGATATTCAAAGGGTGACATGCAAATGGGACCATACTTTATGCAAGGCGCACGGGGGCCATTTGCATCTGATTACGGCCCCATTTGCATGCCATTAGCATGCAGGTGCGCCAATCCCTGACGACTTGCACCTGGCCCCTGCCAGGCAGCAGCCATTGGGGACCAACACCCCCTGCAGCCCGATCGTAGGCATAACATTGTTTCTCCCCCCCGAGTAACCCGATCGCGGGCAGAATGAACAGTAATCCCCACCCCGAGTAGCCCGATCACAGGCAGAAGTGTAACCTCTATCCCCGAGTAGCCTGATCGCTGGCAGAGTGATTCCTCCCAGTAGCCCGATCAGAGGCAGAATGTAACCCCTACCCCCGAGTAGCCCGATGTGTGGCATCAGACCTCCCAAAGTCCAATATCCTGGTGGTCCAGTGGACCGTGAGTAGCCAATCGCGGGTGGCATTTCTCACCTAAGTCCAAAATCCCTGGTGATCTAGTGGCCCCCACTCACCTGCCCTCTGAGCCCCACCATCCCACCTCCCGTCAGCTGAGCAGGTAGTAGCACCACCCGCCCTGCTACCGCTGCTCGCCGACTGACAGCTCAGTAGGTTGCACGCCCATTGGTTTCAGAGCATGAGCCAATGGGTATGCAGCCCATACCGCATAAGTCAGTCCAGATATGTGAATGAATTCATTCACATATCTGAACTGACTAGTACGGGTATGAAGGTACGCCCATTGGCTCATGCCTGAACCAATGGGCGGCAGCCCTCAACGGCTGTCAGTCGGTGGGCAACAGGGCGGCAGGTGGGTGGAGGTGCCACCCGCCGCTGATGGGGGGGAGAGGGGTGGTGGGGCCTAGTGGGCGGTGGGGTGGGGTCCACTAGATCACCAGGATTTCAGACTTGGGGGTGAGGAATGCCACCCACAATCGGGCTACCACGGTCCACTGGACCACCAGGGATGTTGGACTTGGGAGGAGGTCTGATGCCCGTGATTGGGCTACCTAGGGTGGGGGTTACACTTCTGCCCATGATCTGGCTACTCGGGTGGGGGACAGTTATGCCTGCAATTGGGGTATGGGGGCACCACAGGTGTGGCGGGAACAGGTCGAAGGCCACCCACAGGTGGTAGCTGCTGTGTTGCACCCTGCAATGTGGCAGCTCACCTGTAGGTGGCCCTTGACTTGTTCCTTTTTTTTTTCGGCTCAACTCTGTGCAGGTGCAGGTAGGGGTTGCGCCTGCATAACTCTGCATGGCTTGGGCTGAATATCAGGCTGTGCAGTTTATGCATGGGCACGCCCACCTGTGCCTCAGACACATCACTGATGCGCCCGGTGATCGGGATCGTGTGCAGGCGCACTTTTCCCTTTTAAATATCACACCGGGGTGCATCAGTGGGTTGTGCATGGTGCAACACTGTTGTGCCATGCGCAACCCTTTTGAATATCTGGGCCAATATCTTTTCATGATGCATTATGTCAAAGTGATATAATTTATTTTACCACTGAAGCACACATATTGTGATCTGGACCCGGTACTGACTTGTTTCTTGATGGGATGTGTCGGTTCCATTGGCCCGGTGCTCACCATGATTGTTGGAGGGGGTCTTCCCAGACTCCTTGAAAGAGGCTTTGGTGAGAACCCTTCTGAAAAAACATCATTAGACCCTGACATCTTGATGAATTACTGACCTATCTCCAGCCTTCCACTTTTGGGCAAGGTTGTAGAGAAGATTGTGGTGCAACAGCTTGAGGAGCACCTTGTGGCCTTTGATATCTATAAGCCACTCCAGTCTGGATTTCATGTGAGGCATAGCACCAAAACTTTGTTAGTTCGGGTGCATAATGACCTCCTTAGGGTGAGAGATCATGGAGAGCAGTCAGTTCTCATTCTCCTCGATCACTCCTCAGCATTTGACATGGTGGACCATGTTGTGCTACTTGACCATCTCAGAGAGTACTGTGGGCTTGCTGGCACTGTCATCTGCTGGTTTGAGTCCTACCTTATGACAGGAGGCAACAAGTAGTGATGGGGAATTTCTCCTCCTCTTTGAGCCTCCTGTCCTGTGGAGTATCTCAGGGGTCAGGCTTGTCACCGATGTTGTTTGCTGTGTACATGCTGCCCCTGGGTGAGCTCATCAGAAAGTACAATGTGGGTTTTCATTGTTATGGAGATAATACCCAGTTCTATCTTTCCTTTGCCCTTGGGAAATCCATTGCTGTAGAAGTGCTAAATAGCTGCCTAGCTGAGATTAACAACTAGATGTTCTCTAGCTGGTTGTGACTGAAACCTGATAAGATGGAGGTACTGGTTGTGGAGTCAAACCTTAGGTGAGATAGGATTTCCTCTGGTGTGGAAACTGATCTCTTTCTGGGGTCTACACCACTGATGACTTCCTCTAGGGTGCTCGAATTGGGCATATTCCTCAATGATGGGCTGACATTTGAATCTCATGTGTCATCCGTTGTCCAAAGTAGCTTCTGTCATTTAAAGAATATCGCCAGGATCGAACCCCTAGTCGTCTGAGGACCTTCCTGCCTTAGTGCATGCCTTTGTGTCATCCAGGCTTGATTACTGTAATGTGCTCTACTTTGGGGTCTCTGGAGGGACCCTCTGCTGGTTGCAGTTGGTGCAGAATGCTGCTGCCAGGCTGCTGATGGGACTTTCCAAGTTCAGTCATGTTGCCCCAGTGTTGCAGGAACTGCAGTGGCTGCCAGTCAAGTGGAGGATTCTCTTCAAGGTGGGCTTGTTCACCCTTAATGCCCTGCATGGACTATTCCCTGGCTATCTTGCAGACCACCTTACACCTGCCACTCCTGTCTGTTCCCTCCACTCCTCCTCTAGAGGCCTCCTTGCAATTTCCAGGATGAGGTTAAAAACTGCTGGTGACAGGGCATTCAGTGTCGCTGGCCCCATCCTGTGGAATTTGCTTCCACCAGCTGTCAGGGAGGCCCCTTCAGTTGAGGTTTATAAGAGCTGCCTAAAGCTTTATCTGTTTGCCTTAGCATTCCCTGATATAGAGCTGTGAAGATCTTTTTTATATTTGTAATGCTTGTATCCTGCACTTTGTCTACTGATTTTATTATAGTTATATACTTTTAGTTCTATTTATGTATTTATGATTGTGCTATCCTTTTGTATTCTTTGTACTTGTAAGGCACCCAGAGCCTCTGGGATTGGGTGCCTAAGAAATAAAAGTTGCCTTGCCTATGTCGTAGTTCAATGGATTCAATGAACTCAAGAAGTATCATGAGGAGTAAGTGAACAACACATCAGATTTTATTATGAACCAGAATACAAACTGCCACAAGATAGCCATGTTGCTTCGACCACGGGTGGGGCTTTGTCAGGGGGCATTTGCAACAAAGGCTAGCTAGCCCAGTTTATAGCACACCTCTTAAAGGGGAATGCACTCTTCAAATATCACCAGTAATTGCAAGCCCTGTAACAGACATAAAAGCAGCACAGATTTTTTTCAAACACATGAATGTCACAAGCACATTTTTAACACCTACAATCAAATTTATCCCAAAACATCTGTCTGTATAAACTGAAAATGGCATGGCCTGACTGAAGATATCATGTTCATCTCCATTACAGACCTAAGATATTATCAGTCAGGCAATGTGTGTGTGTGTGTGTGTGTGTGTATATATATATATATATATTAGAGGCAAAAAACTCTGTTTAATGCATCAGTTTGGGTTGTTCCACAGCGACAAAAGCAAGGAGATTCAATGTTAGGGTTGAAACCCCCTTTGCACCCCTCCAGTCTGCCCCCCAACTGGAATAAGAGTGCGTTGGGGTCATCGGCCCTAACTCTCACCCCATGACATGTGGAAAGAAGCTGAGGAATAGGAGAATGGGGTGAGAGTTAGGACCAATGACCCCAATGCGCACCCCGATTCCAGTTGGGGGTGGGCTGGAGGGGTGCAAAGGGGGTTTCAACCCTAACATCGAATTTCCTCACTGTGGAACAACCCTAACTGATGCATTAAATGGAGTTTTTTGCCTCTAATATCCCTTCTTTTTGAGAATGATAACGAGAAATAGTGAATGTAATGCGGTTGCTCCAGCCACATGATGTCTTGTCACATAGTAGCATTGTGCTCGGAAACGCAAATCGTAATGCACATGGTGACGCAAAATGAAACAGAAAGAGAAACAGTACTATAGACAGAAATGTTAAAAACAACACAAATGCAACCGCAAATGAAAACGCAAAGGGTAATGCACATGGTGGCGTAAACGTGAACGGTAAGTGAAATGGGAACAGAACCGCAAGCGGAAATGGTAATGGTAACAGTAATGTAAGCACACAGGCTGGCTTTTCCCAAAAGCTGCATAGAGAAAGACAGTGAGTACAAAGAATGTATGCAAAATAATGAGTCTCGGAACAGAAAATGAGGAGTTGGAATAGTAAATTACTTATATCTCAGGAACTGTACGACATAGAAAAAAAATTTAAAAGTCATATGAATTATCACTGTCCTGGCTAGTTTTGTACTTAGCCCCTAGATGGGGGCTAAGTATTTTTCTGACAAAAAGTCCGTATCTCGCACCGTTTCCGAGATACGGGCCTGAAAGGCGCGGTGAACGCCGTAATGTTATCCTATGGGAAAAAAACAGAAATTCGGAGTGCCATAACTTTGCCTCCCTGTAATATTTTTTCACCCAACCACTGCAAGACACATCTGTGGGATGTTGACTGTGTTCCCTGCAAATTTCAGCCCAAAAGAACAAACTGTTATTTTGCAGCAGGGCGCCAAACTATTGCTGCAATGCGTCATACGCCGTAATGTTATCCTATGGGAAAAAGTGTCAACTTTGGAGTACCGTAACTTTGCCGTTGTGTAATATATTTTCAACAAAACACTGAAAGGCACATCTGGGAGATGTCAGCTGTGTTCCCTCCAAATCTCAGCCCACAACTCCAAACTGTTCTTTTGCAGCAGGGTGCCAAAGAATTGCTGTCATTTTCCCACAGCCTAGAAAAGTACTGTCGCAATTTGCGAAAGCTTTCACAAATTCATTCGACAGTGTCGTGCGTGCGAAAGTACTTTGTGAAAGTACTTTTTCCAGAAATGTGAAAAACATATTTCTGGGGTGTTCTACCCCAAAATAAAGACATGGGCCCAGATATTCAAACTGCGCCCAAAATGTGTGCAACAGCAGGAGCAAGCACAAGTCAATTGTGCACATGTGCAACAGACGCGATATTCAAACGCGGAGCAAGTCAAACTGCGCAACCAGCCAATGTCTGAATATCACACAATCTGCACCATAGCGCAACCAGGTAGGGGAAGCTGAGTACATATGTCGCGCCATAGTGCAACAAGACCAGCCCAGCTGAGCAGTCGAGATGCGCCATAGCGGAAGCAGGGAGCCCCCCCAGCAGCAGAGCAATGGAACTGCACAACCAGGGAGGTAGGCAGGGGCCCACCACCCATGCCACAGATGGGCACAGGAACACAGTGTAGAACTAACAACACACCCCCACACCCGAAGCACAGCATCACCGGTGGAGGGACGGAAAATCCACTGGCCCATGGGGACAAACCTACAAAGCACAGCTGGGCCATGGCGCCCCAGCACACTCACTGGCAAGCAAATACTGCCACATAAAGGGGCCAGACAACCCAGGTGTACCACAGCCCCCACTGTGCACAGCACACTATGCTCTGGAACTCCAAGACACCACCCATGAGCAGTGAGTGTGACTGGCACTGCCGGAACCACCATGCCCCCCCACCTGGCACAATGCAACCGTGTGTACCACATAACCATACAAGCCAGACTCACCAGGAGCCCACAGTGGAGTGGGGCAGCACACAGCCAGACCAGCTGACAGCCATCACCACACCAGGGACACCCTCCCACGCAGACACACACACAATCCCAGGACCACACCACACCAGATGCCATGCACACCACTGCAACTGAGCACCGATAGCCAGCTGCAAATCAGAGACCACCACAGTATTCATAACAAAATAGATAGCTATATATATATTCAATAAAAAACAGAAGAAAAACAACAACAACAGGAACAACAATAACACTATATACATGTATATACAATACAGGTGTGGGGGTACAGGTACAAGGTAGGGGTGGGTGTGGGGTAGGGGTGAAGAACTTGGTGAGGGAAGGTAGGGTGTGAGGGAAGGGTAAAGGGTGTAGCTGTGGGGCAGCTACTGCCCCCCAGGCTGCAGATCTGCAGGACGGCCTGGACCGTGTGGCCTCCTCCAGCATCGCACACCCCTCTGATTCATCTCCCTGAGGATGCTGAGTGTCTCCTGTGACACCTCCATCAGGCGGTGGATGGCCTGCTCTATCCTGCACAGGATCCGTACACCTAGGGCAAGGGAACAGAATCAATGGCTAGGATTGTACACAACCCTGAAGCCCACCCAGTATGCATGGCATACAGCCAAGTGCCCTGCCCCTGTGATGGACTGCACACACACACACACAGTGACCGTGCATGGGCCAAGCCCAACCAGGCAGCAACAGCCATGTGTGCCATGACACACACACCCCCCCCATGCCCAGCACAGCACAACCAAGGCAGTACAGTGACATGTCTACGTGGTGGGAAGGTAGTGCCACAGACATGTGCCCAGTGCATGCATGGACCACCAGTGATGCACTCACAGACACGCAGTGCCACTGGACAGTGCTGACTGTCACACGTCGTGGGCATGGCAGTGTTGTCCATGGATGGTGGCCATGCCCCATCCCCCCCATTGCATGCAATACCATCTAGGATGTAATGACACTCACCCTCCTCCAGCTGCTGCTGCTGCTGCGGTGGCTGCTGCTGCAGATGCTGCTGCTGCAGATGCTGCTGCTGCTGCTGTTGCAGGCCCATACCGCCACCTCCTCCACCAGCCACCCCTGCAGCACCCCTGTGTGACTCAGCCTGGGCCCCTCCTCCGCTCCTCCATGCCTGTGGAAAACAAATGTTGAGAAGCACATTAGTGAGATCCAAATGCAGACAGACCCCAGCACCAATGAGTGTGCCTGCCCACACAGCCAGACCCATGCATCACACACCTGCAAACACTGACACAGCCAACCATGGAACAACCCTTCCCCATGCTCTGGCCCCAATACACAGTCATACCCCTGTGGACAATACAGGTGCATAGATGGGTCATTCACCTCTCCTAGGCACAATCCCCCTCCTGGCATGGGACCTGAGGCGTGCCAGCAGTGCCTGCTCCCTCCTGCGCAGGTCACTGTAGCAGTGCCTGCACTGCTCTGCTGTCCTGCGCTGCCCTGTGACCTGTTCCAGTGCAGTGGCCACCTGCTGCCACACTTGGGTGCAGGCCAAGTCTAGGGGTTCCCCCCCAAACAGTGGCCCATAGTGAGGCTCAACCACGGCCACTAGGTTGGCCACCTCCAAGCTACTCCACTGGGGAGCTCTCCTGTGTGCCATGTTAGCAACTTGATAGTAGGCAATATGGCACTCCGCAGCGCGGCAGACCCATGTGGAAATGTTGCACAATACAACCCCGTCTGTCCCTATTGCGCTGTTCAGGCAGTGCCGTCGGTCCCTGTCGTGCTGTTACCGAACAGCGCGATAGAGCTGCACACATGCCAGACGTACAGCGTCAAGGGGGAAAAGGTCGGGGCACAAGGTCATGTCTGTGGCGCAAGGCCATGCACAGCGCCATCGGACGTCTACACGCCCAGCGTGAGTGGTCGCCTGCGTGCCAGTGCCCCAGTGGACTATTGCACAGTTGTGCCACAGCACCATGTGGTGACCAGCGCTGTACCGCCACTGGCACAATGGTGGCTGTGTCATGAATAGCAGACCATGCACAGCACGTAATCAGCACCGCAGACGCCTGCGTAAGGTACCTGGGCATGCGCGGTGCTGTGTACTACGCAGTCACAGAACTGTGCCATAGGCTCAGCCGGCCCAACCATATTGTGCAAGGCGCAACAGCGCGATATTCAGCCGCCATATGCAAATCAGCTGATCAGCCATTCAAAGGCGCAGCGGCGCGATTTGCATCCCATTAAAGTTGCTCCACTCCTAATTTGCATGCATTGCACTATAAATGTGTGACTGTGATCTGCAGTGGCCATATTTGGTTACTGCAGGTGATAGGTGGGTTGTATGCTGTGTGATGTTATGGACCATGGTCATGGGAAAATGCTGTGAACTGCACAGTCACAGGTGTCCTCTTCCACCCATACAGACCCTGACATGGCCGAGCAAGGACTGGGTGAGGAGGAAGATGGTGGGCGGAAGAGGAGGCCCAACTTCACAAAGGCTGAAACAGAGGCACTCTATGAGGCCTACCTGGATGAGAAGCCACTACTCAGTGGACGGCGGGGCACCCCTCAGGCCCATGCTGCTGCGTGGGAGGGGGTAGCTCACACCATGAACCTGCATGGAAGCCACCAGCGCTCCGTGCAGGAATGTAAGAAGAAGGTGGGGACAGAACAGGAGACAGGTTAAGGAGAAGGTGGCAGCACTCAGGGCGGCACGCGCTGCCACAGGCAGGGGCCAGCCAGAAGTGGTGCAGCTGACCCTGGTGGAGGACCATCTTGCTGCATCCATGCTGTGCAGTGCCATCGAGGGCATTCCAGGTGGTGGCTTCCAGACAGGTGGAAGCCCATCACTGCACGGTATGACATGGTGGGGGGGGGGGAAGGTTGATCCCATGCACTAACATGTTCTCACTTTCTGTTACAGATCCTGTGCACCTGCAGGGACAGTGGTGGTGGGCCCGTGCACTGTGGACGTGCAGCCAGAGTTGGAGGAGGGTCCATCCACCTCTGCTGGTAGCCGGCGTGCATTGCACCAGTGTGCACACCTGGCTGCCAGCTCCGATGTCAGTGAGTCAGGTGTGGGGGTGCCCTTCCTGTGTCCCAGCATTCTGGCATGCAAGCATGCCAGCACGCTGTGGCTGAGGCTGTGGCATGAACCTGCACCATTGATGATGCAACAGCCACTATGGGCAGTGACACGTGTGTGTCACAGAATGGACACACAGCAGGACAGCCCATGCCCATGGACCTAGTGGGTTCCAACACGTGTGTGCCAGCACGTCAGCACTGTCCCAGGCTGTGCCTGTCAGCACCGGTGGGACAGCACCGGTGGCTGTGCAGGTCCCTGGCACTGTTGCGGACACAGCATTGGAAGGACTGGTCCATTGGGCACAGCAGGCGGAGGGGCAGCAGCGGCAGTCACCCACTGGGTCTGGGGGTACAGGGTTCAGCGGTGGCGTATGCACACCGCCTGTTGACATGCCCATACCTGGTCCTGGTGAACAGCACCCACCCTCAAGGGGTGTTGAGCATCAGGTCCTTCCATCCCCTGGGGGACAGGTTGCCGATTTGGTGGCCGACCCGTTTGAAGAGCACACCCGCCTGCTGCGGGCATTAGTACAGCACCAGATGCAGGTTGCAACGTCCGTGGAGGCACTGTGTGTGGCTGTGGAGTGGCACAGCAGGGACAATGCAATGATCCTGGCAGAGATGGTCCAAATGCAGCTGGATGTTACCACAGCCATTGACAGGATGACCCAGGCTTTGGTCGCTGTCGTGGCCACATTGGGCACCCAGTCAGGTGCCCCTGTACCATGCACCCCACACAGTACGCTCTCCACTCCACATTCCCGGCATCGTGTGACACCCAGCCTGTCAATGCCGGGTTCTGCTGTGGGCATCCCGAGCACTCCTGGTGCAGGTATGTTCGGCATGCTGCAGACCCCTGTGCAGACAAGGTCATACTCACGCAGTGGAACCCCTGGTGGTCCATCGGTGCCACCCCATGTGGCCCATGCTCAGCCTGCCAGTGTGGCTGGGTCATGGCGGGGCCGCCCATGCATCCGTGGTGGCCATGGCTCAGTGCCACCTGACTGACCTGTCTCCCAGTGCGGGCCCTGTCTGGTGCTGCCCTGTGTGCAATGTGTGTCTTGCTGGGCACTGCACCGGTGGGTGCCCTGCCCAACACGCTGACACATGGACCACCTGCACACCCACCCGAATGCTGTCCACAGGTGCGTGTGCATGATGATGCCTGCATTGTACTGTACACCAAGGTGCAAGGGTGCCCAGCATCTGACACATGTACATGGACAGTACAGGTGGTGGGGGTGGTCTGTGGATCTGTGTGTTTGACATGTCTGTTCCTGCTCTGCTGTGCAACTGCCCCTGTGCACTGTGTGCCTGGTGTGTGTGTGTGTGTCCATGTAGTGTGCAACTATTCACCCCTCCCTGATGGTGTGTTTGTGCGCCTATACCCTTCCACTCCCCTTGCCGTCATGCACCCCTAGTGTGTTACCCTGTGTGTATGTGGGTTGCGCCTTGACAGTGTTGGTTGCACATGGCCACATGACTTACCTGTGTTGTGTGAAATGCTCCTCTGTGATGGTGTCCCGGTGCAGCTGGGCCTGCCGGATCAGTTGGGGGTCATGCCATCCAAGGGGGGGCTGCTCATCCCCATCATCACCAGCATCACCAGCGTCCCCATCGCTGTCCCCCTCCTCGACCTGTACGGCTATCCCACAGTCTTTGGCCATGTTGTGCAGGATGCAACAGGCCAGGAATATCCCACAAGCCTTTGAGGGCTGTACTGTGGGCACCGCGGAGGTGTCTAGGCATCGGAAGTGTGCCTTAGCATCCCAAACACCCGCTCGATGATGCTGCGTGGCAGCAGCCTCATTGAAGATTGCTGCGATGGGGTCGTGGGGCACCGGGTAGGGTGTGAGCAGCCAGGGACGGAGTGGGTATCCACTGTCACCTGTGTGGAGATAGTGTAGGTTAGTGTCATGTTCAGGTCCATATTGTCCCTAGCCCTTTGTGCCACCCCCATGGCACCTGTGGCTTGCCCACCCGTCCCCCAACTTTGCTGCTCCTACATGCATACTCACCCACTAGGTGTCCTGTGGGGATGTCCCCACTCTTGAATCGATGGCACAGTACAGACTGGTACCATATGAATGAATCATGTGCTCTGCCAGGGTGCATGGCACAGACATTGATGATGCGCCCAGTGGCATTACACACCACCTGGCAGTTGACACTGGAGTACCCCTTCCAGTTGCGATATGCGGCCCCATTGGGGCCAGGTGGTGTGTGAATAGCCACATGGGTGCAGTCTATTGCCCCTAGCGTGCCAGGCATACGTGCCACCCTGTGGAACTCCTGTATGTTTGCTGTATGCTCTGCCGCGGTGCTGGGGAAATGGATGTACTCCACAGCATGTGGCAGCAGTGCGCTGAAGAATTGGGTGAGGATGCGTGATGTGGCCGACTGTGTTATGCCTGTGGTGTCCCCTGTTGGCCTCTGGAAGGTACTTGTGGTGAGCAAGCACATGCAGGCTGTTACCTTTGTCTCCACTGACAGAGCATGACTCCGTCATGAGGGTGCCTGCATCACATCACTGCACAGCTCACAGAGCCACCTCAGTATTGCCCTGTTCAGGTGGTACCGGCCCACAATCTCGACATCCGTATACAGCTCAAAGCTGATGCGGGCACGATTCTGCCTGTTGGGGGCATACCGCTGACGGGCCCTTCCATGGCCACGTCCCCCTGCAGCATGCCTTCTCACCCCTCACTACAGCTTCCATGTGGAAGGTGGCACTGTCCATCTCCCTGGCTTGTGTCCCCCCCAGCTGTTGTTGTTCTGTTCCCCCACTGTCCTGACTGCTACCTCCACTGCACCGGGTACACCCACTGGCCTCCAGACTCTGTGGCCCCACACGCCTTCGGCTGCCACTATTCTGTCCTGCCTACTCCCTGGCCTGCACTGGTTGCTGCTGTGGCCTGCTACCTGTTGCTGACTCATGAGCATTCCCTGTCTTTCTTGCGCCTCATCCTTGAGCCTTTTTATTTTGGCTCATTTCCGCTGTAGTGCAACTTCCGGCTATTCCACTGTTGTGCATTGCTCAAGCCTATGATTATCACATTGCGCTCTTTATGCATGGATCCACCCCCTTCAGTTGCACATGCCTTCATTTGCATTGCGCTGTTGCTCAGCATGTTTTCAGTGGTGTAGCTGCATCCCGCTGAATATCACGGAATGGCGCATTTTCGGACTTGCGCTGGTGCAACCCTGTTGCGCATGGCACAACCCTTTTGAATATCCGGGCCATGGCTAGCATCCTCAGGGTCCGACTAGGTGAATACAAAAAGAATTAGGTTGCTAGAGGGTCCCAAATTTAAATGCCAAGCATTTTTCTGATCACCAACTGAAAACAAAATGGCAGATTTGTGACAGTAAAAGGGCCATTTGCGAAAGTAAAAACTGCATTTGCGACACTGTTGAACTTTTTGTTAACTTTTCCCATTGACTTATAATGGGAATTTGTTTTTTGAATAACTTTTGAACTGTATAATATTTTTTCATGAAATCTTTGAAATGCACATTGGGGACCCCGGCCGCATGTTCCCTGAAGATTTCGGACCAGTCGTGCAAACCGTGCAACCTGTAGGTGCAACCATAGAATTCCAAAAAAAGCATAAATGCATGCGCAGATCATGCTTAATAACTCTGCAGCTGTATATCTGACTGGTACAAAACTTGGCAGATCCCACGGCATATGGGTCTTGATTGTGTATTCCAAATTTCAGGCAAATCTGTCAAATGGTTGCAAAGTTATTGAGGTGAAAAATATTGGGTTTAACATGTAACTGGCTCCTGAACCCTAACTATAGTAGCACTACTGTGTTACCTTTATATATATATATATATATATATATATATATATATATGGATATGACTTGGCCTGACTGAAGATATCATATTTATCTTCACGAGAGGCCAATGATATCTTGATGTCATTGGCCTTGAGTGAAGATAAATATGATATCTTCAGTCAGGCCATGTCATGTTCTGTTTATACAATATATGTTTTGGCCCCCAGACAGAATCCCCACATCCCCCACTTAGTATAATACCTATATATTTGATTTACCAAGCAGACACAATGCCTACATATTAGATATGCCAGGGAGATGCATGACCTGAAGTCAACCCCCAGGCAGCTCTGACATTTGGTTGATACTTTGATAGATGGTAAAAAATCTTTATTTAAAAAAAAATATTATTATCCTCTCAGTACAACAGGCAGTTCCACAACTGCGTTTCTCTTCCCTAGTAGTTGTGACACATGGTTGATAACTGCCATTATTGCTAACAAAGAAACACTTGTTTAAAAAATGTTTATCTGGTTGATCCTGCCCTAATTGGTAAATAAATATTTGTTTAAAAGAAACTTATCTGGTTGGTCCTGCCATTTTCTTCCAATGTTAATCAAGAAGCAGTTTGAGTTTTGCTGCTGTACATTTGTAACATGACCAAGTGGTTGTATGCTTTAAAATGAGGAAGTCGCCGAGTTTAAAAATAAGACAGTCTGCCAGTGAAAAGTTTAAAAACTGTGTTTTTTACTTAGTTTTCTGTTGTTTGTTTCAAATAAGCTGGTGACAGTAGAAAGAGGATAGAGAGAGAATCTGCAGCTTCAGAAAAGTGAAGGCAAGTGCGAGCCAGCGTTGCTATAGCAACACTCGCTGACTCTTGCGTTTGCTTTTCTAAAGCTACATATTCTCTCTCTCGTTGTCCTCTTTCTGCTGTCACTAGGTTATTTGAAACAAATATTGGAAAACTAAGGGAAAAGGGTGCAGTTTTTAAACTTTTCACAGGCAGGCTGTCTTATTTTTAAACTTGACGACTTCCTCATTTTACAGCATACAAAGCACTCGGTCACGCTACTAATGTACAGCAGCAAAACTGAAACTGCTTCTTGAGTATCACCAGGAGAAAATGGCAGGATGAACCATATACTGTACATTTTTTAAAAATAACTCTTTCTTACAGGATTATGGGAGGTCACAGACGTGTGGTGGTGATTGAGGTTACCAGTGTGGAGTGACAGTCATGAGAGAGGACCGTTCATTTGTGGCATGCAGGAGTAAAATCAAAAAACTTTCACTTTCGTTGTGATGACATATAGGAATGTGAAGATATCAGTAATATCTTCACATGTGAAGATATCACTGATATCTCCACTGCCTGGCTGAGATATTACTTTTTATCCTGTCATTTATCCCAAAACATGTGTTGTATAAATATATATATATATTATATGTATGTATCTTAAATTGGCATGTTAGTGCCTGCATATTGCCTGCATATTAGGGTTGTGTTGGCAATTCATTAAAAATGGCCATTTTCAGAGGGTCATATCTCAACCATTTTAAATTTGATATCTGAGTTTTTTTAGTCTATCCCATTTTGAGGACCAATATCCTAAAATCCTAATATTCTAAAAAACACTTATTAGCCTAACTATCTTTTTTAAAATGGATTATTTGGGCAACACTACTTCTGATTACTGCCAACTGAATTCATTATGCACAGTTTTAAATTATGTTAGCCAGATCATCTTAAAATAAATATTTGAAATTCAGCAAACACATACCATACCAGTAACTGCTTTAGGGTATGTGTCTTTCAGTTCAAAGGCCCATATGGTCAATAGTCCATGGAGCAGGGGAGTATGGCATGTTACAGTTCATGGAAGAACTGGTGTGTCCCCCTCTGAAGATAGCCTTCTGACTTTTCACAAACCAGAAAGGGTCCTGTGAAAACAAGTTTTGGAATCACCTACCGCTTTGTGTAGGGTTTTGACGGCCATGAATAAAGGAAGTCACTACACAAATTTATTAAAAAGCAAGGGCATTTATGGCAAAAAAAAAAAAATATGTCAATGCTCATTGGGGTTCTTATGTCTAACTCCCACCCTACCATGTTCCCTACATTTATGACCCAAGGACAGTCTACAGGTAGAGGGCCATATATCAGTGGTATGGTACCTTTTATATGGTCAACATAGCAAAATGGGCATACAGCAACCCTAATCCCCAACCCTCCCCCCTTGGTACCAGGGTTGGACAAAACAGTTAGCCAGATGGCCAGTGGCTAGTAACACAGTTGGTTTGCTACCATATTTGGTACTTAGCAGCAAGCTGGGTGTCTGCCCAAAAAAATGATTTCTGAGCCCTGGAAAATGATGGCCACTAAAATAGTGAATTGGCTAACTCATTTTGAGACCCATTAGCCAAACTGACCACCAGCTCACAAACTGATTTCTCCCACCATGGTGGTGACACAAGGTCAAGCTTCAAGTACTGCACCATCCTACAAGGTTTTGCTAGGGGGTTGTTCATTCAGGTACAACAAGGCCCTATCTAAAGTAGTATACATGTCCTAAACATATAACTCACTTTGACTATTTCTAATACAGTATGTGTCTTAAGAAAAGCAACTCACAATGCAATGTGTGATAGTAGTTTCAAATTTGGAACAATTCTGCTGCTTTGTGGAGGGTCTACAATATTGTGTGCAAAATAAGGCACAGGTTATGTTGGATGTAAACCTTCACAAGTATGCATCCCAAACTATTGTAATTACACATCTACAATGTATATGAAACACCAGATCTATATGTCATGACTCTGGACATGTTCTTAGCCCATCAGTCATGAGGGTAGGGGAGGAGGAGGAGGAGGAGGATGGGATTCCACACTACCCCACACCACTCCCCATCTGTGGTCTGAATTTCAGTCCTTTGCAGTGAACCCTCATGGTCTCATGGTGGAACTCCTCAATGTCTAATTATTTTGAAAATCCAGCCTATTATATTTGTTAGAGTGACTCCCCTCTGGAGAAAGGCTCTGATTTTCAACATCTGAGGGTCTGATGGGGTGTCACTCTGACTTTTCCTGCCATATAAATGCTAACAACAGAAAACTCTTCTCAAAGTTTGATGCACTAACTCTGAACAAAGAATGTGTCCCATTCTTTACTTATCATGAGATTGTTGAGAAGATGATCCTCCTGGCATTTCACTATGTGGATATGGTTTATAGTGATGCCTGAAAATCCACCATACAACTCCCTCTCCCACTTATTCTGCCATTTTACTCTTGACTGTCCTCCCTGCAACCACCGCTGATGTAGATGCACTGACTATGTAAATGTTTTTGTAAGGGGTGACCTTGCTTTTGTGTGTATAATTATGATATGTACTCAAAGTTTTGTATGTATTGAAGTGTATGTAATATTGTGTGAGTGCAAGGGATCTCATTGAAAATTAGCTCTGCTCAATTGAGTATCCAATTCATACAATGAATAAAATATTTTACTACTACTACTCCTACTGTTTTCATATTCATCCCTCTCTGTTCTAACCATGGTGAGTAGATGCCTTTCTCATTGCATATCTACTGTCTTTAAACTCTGGTTTGGTTCCCTTCCTTGCTACCTAGACTCTTACCTTACTTGTCCGCTCCCTTCTTCCTGCTCTGTTACAAACTCTGAATCAAATGCCTTGCCTCTAACTTGCTTCAAGACCTTAGAAGGACAGGCCACCTTCTCCTACAGGCTCCCAATCATTTGGTCTACAAAGTCCAAATGCTACCTGCACTCGCCTGTGCAAAAGAAGTTGTGGATCCCCTGGGGTAGTTGCCCCAGTCCAAATCTGGACTAGCATATGAGTGATCACTAACCACTACAGGCAAAACATTTGCTCTTTCTACCTTTTATGAATTATTTTTGAAATGCTTTCCTATGAAATAATTGCAGCATTGCCCAGTTATGTTTTGGTGTCTATAGTTGCCAGCCCTTAGGTAGTAAGCATTATGTTTACTAGTGATCACCATATTTTGGCAGATTCAGTAATTGCATTGTACAACTATTTCATTGTTGGTCTAATCCACACCAGCATCAATTCTGGTCTGGTACTATAAGTTTTTTTTTCTCAAGTTTCCTTTTTAATTCATTAGTGATGAGAGGTGATGGATATTTGATTTTTTTTTGTAATTTATAAACTGCACACATAAATGATCACTCCCTAGTTACCCATCCCCCGATGATGTTCTCCAAGTGAAGTGCTGGTGCAGTGGGCTGAGGTCTAGTCTTCCTTGCATTAGCTAAGCACTATCTTTGAGTAATTTGCCATGACAATACATTCTTTCTGTCCAACATTTTGGAGGCACAGTGTTTTCTTCTGTTAGTGCAGGTAGTATTTGGGCTTTGTATACTGTTTGTTGTACTGGCTGTCCTCATCATCTGCTCCAACAAAGCACCATGGTTTTGCAGCTCTCTCCCTGTGAACTGCATAGCTATCTCTAGTCTAGCCTCCCCTTCCCTCTGCACTTCCTCCTCCCCCTCCTCACCAAAACTTCTTGTCTGTAATCACGTTACTCATGTCTCCACTTATACAGGTACCTAAGCCCATCTCATGCTTTCACCTTGCTGCCTCTTTTCCCTCTGCTTTTTTATTAATTCTCACCTTCTTGTCACATCCCCTTCACCCATATCTCTTCTTCTTTTCCTAATCCTCTCTGCCCCCTCCACAACCGTTTTTTCCTTTGGTGATGCACACTTTCGTGAATGGACTTATTATCCTAGTAATCATCATTTCTATTTACAGTTCAAAAATCTCAACTAATTGCTTATTTTCTAGAGTCACTAGCTCATCATACTTTTGTAATTATGTACTCAATTGCATTGTGGCTCCTTTATGTATCTGACTTCTTTTCCCCAGGATGCACCTGGAAATTAGTTGATGTTCACCCCAGTGTGTCCTCCTTGGCAAATATTTTAAATTAATAAATGCTGTGACGGGGAGGGGTACTGGAATGTATGAAGTAAACTCTTTATTGTAGGAGAACGATAAGAGCACTGTCATTTCAAAAAAAATTGTACTAAATATTTTACTTCTTTTTATTTTATGGTTACTGTTTTGGATTTTACAGTACTTGCTGTGTTTAGTAGCAGCACAGATAATTTCTTACAGATTGCTACAGTATATCTGTCACCTAATCAGGGGGTCTGGGACACTCTGATATTCTTCTCAGTATTGTGAATATTCTGTTTTTTATTTTCTTGCTTCTGTCTTCTTTCACTAAATTTTAAGTAAATTTAGCTGTGTTCTGACATGTTATTGCATAGTTAGGGTCTGGTTCTCACAGGCAGCTGGATTAGTTTTGGGAGCCGCAGTCTACAGCATACTGCAACTGTTATCAGTTAGATGCTGTGTTCTTGTGCATCTATCTCACTGCTGAGATTTTGAATTTATTTATGATAATTCATTTTAACCACATGGATTAGTTTATTCCTCTGGGAAATGCTAGTACACAGAAGTATGAAAGCCACTGTGGTGTGCTATCCTCAACAATTTTTTCATCTGTAGTATTTTTTCTTTGTCCACTAAGTTTTGGATTGCAAATACCTCGTTAGTGATTGTGCTTATTTTTAAAATTACAACTGTGATGTCTAAGTACTGTGGCAACTGTAGTTTGACTATAGTCCTCATTGCTTTGTGTACCTTTGCATTCAGTTCAAACATCACATAAATTGACTGCAAGACCTATGAACAGTAGATCATTTCCTGGTGCATGGTGAAGCCCAAGACAGTTTGAAGCAAAAACACTAAGGGGAAGTAATATTGTTTTGTTTTCAGTAGTAGCTGTAACATTTTATTCTAATAGTACTGTATATACTAATAAGTAATAAGAAAGTAAGGTTATTAGTATAATAGGTTTAAATTTGTTTGGCAGTAACACTATAGAGTATGAAAATCTAATTCTGAACAAGGATGCAGTTATAAAAAATATGATGATTTGAATATAACCTAATACAATTTAAGCAGATTGGAGGACTATAATCACAACATGGATTTTAGCTATTGTTTGTGGTATCAGATAGTCTGCATTAAGGGATCAGGAGGGACTGTGATGAGAACATAGTTTCACATTGCACTCCAATTAGTTATTCGGGAACATTAGGTGAGTTAAGCGTAAGGTAGCATTATTTGAATCAAGTAAACACATAGCATTTAAACTATAATTAAAGAGCAGCTGACTGCACTGGGAAAACTGAAACAAACATTATTGTTTTTGTACTTTATTATTAATCTTTTCAATCAAATACATAACAAGAAAAAAAACACATGCAAGCCAAATAAATGGATTCCAACAAAAAAATAAGAAAATAATTATTAATAAGAGTAAATATTTGTTAACTTTATATCCTCTATAATAATGTTCATCAAGCTGGGAGGGTTCCAAGAGATTCCAAAATGAAGATGAAACATATGAACATTAACTCATTCTCTCCCAAAATCATTAAAACAACAGAATGGCCCCTATCCACTAACAAACTGTGTGTGCAGAAACAAGCCAGAAACCCAGTGTGGCCATGCAGATACATATTTTGTGGAGCAGTACTTTGCATGCAAAAATGAGTGTATAGTACACAAAGTGTGCTGTACACCTGCATAGTAACATATAGGATGGTGCAAAGCACACACCGAGCTGTGCAGAGGTATGCACCCTTGCCCCTTGACCCCACCATATAAGGAGGAGTTCACAGTAATGGTTTCACATGCTGTATGGTGTATAAATATATCTGTGAAAATGAATATGTTAGAGGTAAACTGAATCCCATCCAGGATGAGCAGCAAAAAGAGCACAACTGAGTGGTGTCCAATGGAAGAGGGTAGAGAAGACATTGCCCATGAACAGGGGATGAATGGTGCTATGGCAGGATCGACTGAGCTAGCCAGTTGTGGTCCACAAACTTCTGCACTAAGCAGGAGGCCACAATAGTGTTGGACATCCAGCAACACTATGACACACTGTTTGGTTCACACTCCATCAAAGCATCTGCAGAGCAGAAGGTGCAGATATAGCTTGATATCCAGATGGCAGTTAATGCAAGTGGCCCAGAGGCACGGACATGGGTGGCTGCCAGACACAAGTCACTAGACCCCAGGACAGCTGTGAAAAAGGAAATCACAGAGGCCAAACAATCCTTGGAATACACAGAAGAACCACCCCACACCACACCATCACCCGTGTCTGATCTCACCCTAACAGAGAATATAGTTGCTGACACAATCATACAGATATCACAGCATGGCAAGGAGGAAGTGACTGACACATTGCCAAGTATGGGGCAGCTAATATGCTCATCATGCAACAACCACAACACACAACATGACACACTGTGTTGTACTCCACAGATACTGTGCCAGATGTACCCATGGATGATGTATCAGAGGATGAGCTCATGGAAACACCAGCACCAACCCAAGAGGTGGCCCCCAGCCACCATCCAGCACCACCACCACACAACCACAGCACACATCAGGTAAGTAACTCTATGGAACATGTGCCTTTCCAGAGAACAAACATCACTAATTGCCATGCCTCAACAAATGCCATGTCCACTGTCTTCCACAGGCAGCCCAGATGGCAGCATAGATAAAGAACATGGGGATGAAGGCCAGGTGCACACCACACTGGTGAGGTGAACAAGACCTGTAAGACACATAGTTGCATCCCTGAAAACAATGTGAAGTCCACCAAAATGGACACCCACACATCAAATGCCTCAGCATGACTTGTGTCACAATACGTAGAGGGTCTCAAAGCTATCCCTCCAGACCCCATAACAGATATCACACAGGTCACAACTGTACTGACAGCATTGGCAGTCACCTTCTCACTACACACCCAGCAGCCACAAGTTCAACAAACCAGCACACATCCTACATACGCTTGGTCATGAACAATGGCCCATGTAGGACCAGCATAGCAAGTACACAGAAACACAGAACGTGACTGCAGAATAAGGCCGAATGGTTCATTCAGTCTGCTACCCTACCTAATTCTCCTGTGTTGGCCCTAATAACCTCCCCATATCCACCCCTCCAACTTTAAAAGTTCCTTGTGCCTATCCCACCTTTGTTTGAATCCAGCACTGTTTTGGCACATACCACTTCCTCTGGCAGTCTGTTCTACTTGTCCACCACTCTTTATATGAAAAAGTACCTTGCACACATACTTCCTGAATCTTTCCAGCCAACTTTAGTGGATTCCCCCTTGTGCATATGGTGACACATGTACACGGCAGCACTCACAGCACAAACACAAGTGTGATCCCTTCATGGATGGATGAGGACAGTGGCAATGAGGGATCATTCAACAGGTACAGACAGAGCAAAGGCAGGACCCAATGTAACAGCCTACTACATGGATACTAGTTTAAAGTTCATCAGCTGGAGCATGACAGGCTGCATGCTACAAAGGAGAATACCATGTAACTGTGTGTGTTGGCCACCAAAGTACAGGGTGTGAAAACAGAACTGAGCAATACACAGCACATACTGGAGTGTAAAGTTAAGTGTCAGAACACCATTCCAAGTGCAAGCATCATAGTACCACATATTTTTCCCAAGCACTGGAAACTCCTCTTTGATTCACCAAGTGTATGCTGTATCATGGACCATGTCCGTTTTTACTGGTAACACTGGTAAAAATCCCGGAATTCTGCTTCGTTTGTGGATTTTGAATTCTTGTACTGGTGCCTCACGGAAATTGCATTTCACTGCACAGAATCCCTAAGATTTCAGCGCATTTTTAAAAGTTTTTATTTTCTCTTTCTCTGCCCCCTTCTCACAGTGTCAGTCTCCACTTTTCAGAGATCTCTAGGCTGGGTATCCCCTAGCTTCACCTCAGGTAATGCTCAGGAACCCTGTGAGCCTGCACCAATCCTGCCTAGGTTGTACCCCCAGGTGGGACGGAGGAGACCTCAGGTCACCCTCCACAGTCCTTAATGTGTGTCGGCAGCCCAGTGGGTCCCTCATGGAAGATGGTTATGAAGTCTGGGGCAGCTGGGTCCCTTCTACCAGCAGCTGATGTGGGGTGATTGTTACTGGTTTTCTGGTCTTTGTCCCTGAGGGCACCAACACTCGAGGGGATTCAAGGAAGTAGGGCACATAGAGACATGCTGCTACTCCAGATCCTGGCTATCTTCCTCTCTTCCCAAATACTCTGCAGCCTCATTGCACCACCACCTGTGGTCACCCAGGTGGTAGTAAAGCAGCAGGACCTGCAAGCCATCATTCCCAGAGGAAGAGAACAGCCCCCCAGGTGCTCGATCCTACTCCCCTGGCCAGGCGTCTAGCAACCCAAATTCACTTCTGATCCAGAGTCCCTGGCATTGCAAGCAGTAGTACTACCTCAGGCTATTTACAGTGCTCTGTCAACTATACACCCACTTTGGTGTAAGAAAACATAAGCAGGTGGAGAGGGAAATAATTCAGTTTTAGTAAAATGTTGCAAAGTGTTCAATGTTCATAATTTGCACTGTAGATACTGTGCACTATTATTGAAATCATATATTAAAACATTATATATGGGTGTTATGGCTGGCAGTATACTCTAGTGGTTAGAGTAACAAACAGTGATCGAACTGAGTACATTCAGAAGACTTGGGTTTGATTCCCACAACCTCCACTTACATACTGTGTGACTGTGAGCAAGGCACTTAACCTCCACAGAGCTCCTGGGTCACCTCTGAAAACAAGCAGTTTTGCCTAGTGGGTTTACCCAGTTTACAAAAAAATATAAAAAAAATACCAATATATGTTTACTACATCATACAGTAGTCAGGGTACCATGTAATTTATTTAGTTGTACTGGGCTGCAATGATGTTGTATAGGTAAATATAAATGTTCAGATACATTCTGTGTTTTATAAGCTTCTTTTTAGACTTTAGTCAGGTTTTTATTGCATTTTTGCATATGAACATCTAGGATATAGATTGCTAAGCACAGGATCACTGTTACCAACTAGTTTATTCAAGTTTATATTCAGCAGGGCCTTCCAAAATCCTCAGTTGTTTGATTGAAAGTGAGTCTTAATGAAAGTATGTTCACAAGGCACAAGCTGCCTTACTACTTATTTAGGTGAATGAGATAGAAACATAGAAACATAGACTTTGATGGCCAACCTAGTCTGCCCATTTCATCATTTGTACCTTCTCTCCCACCTGTTGTGTCAGTCTCTGTGACAACAAAAAGTTTTCTGACAGACTGCTTTAATACAAAGCAAATGTTACGTGTGTAGGTGTACTTATGCTTGACCAGTGGATTTGAAAGCACATTCAGTGAAACATGGAAGGTAAGACCCCAGGGGCTGTATGATGCTGTGGGTAGAGTGGTATTCAATTCACATCTGAACAAAGACATGAAAACTGGGAGACACCCTTTTCATGGAGACCAAGGGAAAAAAAGGAATCCACATGTTTGTGAGATACATTAGAAGGTCCTCCACTAATCACCTGTGAATTTTTTTTAGGTGAAGACACTATTTCAAAGAAGCAAATTCAGGCAGTTTTTTTGTTCCTCCTACCCCCTGGTCATCCACTCCTTCAGGCCTGCCAAGTCCCCCCTACCACTGCTGCTAGGCCCCCACCATCCACTGCCCCTTATGGCCATGCTACCAGGTAACCCAAATTAACCTTCATCGGGTGGGCCCCATCCCTGTGGGAGGCTAACAAGGAAGACAATCACCCTAAAGAGCTTCCTGTATATCCCAGGCATGGTAGGGTCAGAACAGACACATGTGTCTGGGACTTCATGCTTATGGAGGGACCAGAAGCCATCCTCCAGGTAGCCAGCAGGTGTTTTTCCATTTTTGTGGGCGTGACAGGCCACATGATGTCAAGACACAAGCTGATGCCCATCACGCCTTCTCACAATGAGGGCCAATGTATTGCCATGCCCCAGCCGCCACCTGGGGCCAGCAAATGCTGAGCTGTGAATATACCTCCTCCCAGGAGAAGGCGAGTGGTTGTTGGACACCCAAGCCTTCACCTCCCCCGGCCGGTCTTCCAGCACCCAAACCTGTTCCCAAACCCTGGTCAGTGGTGTCACTGGCAGAAATCCAATTCAGGCAGTTAAATGATAGGAAAAAACAAATGTGGTCCACCTTAGTAGTGGTGGTGGTTCAGATTAATTCACATCTGAGTTCTAACAAGCAAAGAGACTAAGTAATTTGTAACTTGTGCATGTGGGGTGTGGGTATTGAAGAAAGGGGATCATAGTGCTATCACTACTGCCATCATCCCTGAGGGATGTGGACTGCATTGTTGCTACTGCCATCACACTTGAGAGGCGGGGGGGCCGTAGTGCTTCTGCCATAACCACTGGTGGATGGGGAATGTTGTACTGCTGCTGTCCCACCTGAGGGATGGGGGCCATAGTGCTGATAATGCCATCACACCTGAGGAATGCGGAATGTGGTACTGCTGCCATCACACCTTATGGATAGGGACTGCAGTGCTGCTGCTTCCTTCACACCTGAGGGAGGGGGGACACAGTGTTGTTGCTGCTGCCATCACACCAGATGGATGGGTCTGTAGTGTTGTTGGTGCTGCCATCGCACCAGAGGGATGGGGGCCTTACTGCTGCTTCCATCACACCTCAGGGATGGGGCTGTAGTGCTGTTGCTGACATCATATTTTGTACCTTAAATAACTTTAAATTGGTACAAGGATGGAAGGATGTGCAATAGTGGAGGTCAATACTACTAAAATGCATGTTAGCAGAGTTAAAAATTGTTAAATAAAGTACACAAAACCAAACACCGGTAAAACCGGATTTTGGCTTAGCAGACACCGGTGACAGTACCGTTTTTTACAATGTTCAAAATGGAATTTGCCCTTTCTCAATCCCGGTAAACCAGTGTCCCTGACCATGTCCAGTGATGTACCTCATTGTAGCATGCCTCTGCAGCTGTGTATGTCTGTGTGCTACCAGATAGAGTGACTTCAAGTCTGGCCATAATCGATAGCCATTATCATCTATGGAGACACACATGTAAAAATATGTTGCATATTGGTAAGCAGCATACACCCATCAGCAACACATGGTATCACATAAAAACAGTGAAGTTTAAACAGTGACTACATTTGGGTGACTGCATATGAGCGATTGCCATAATAGCCTACAGCACACAACAGCAATCTGACGGTAATGGCACCCATGGTAATGCCACATAATCCCACTATAAAAGTGTGGTGTGCAGCGGGAATATTAGAAATAGAGGGGGGCACAGCCCCCCACAGGGGGATGCGGCGGGCCCCCCACATGCAAGAAAGAGGAAAAGTAATTAACAGCAGATGTGGTGCAGCCAATACATGGGCATGTACTCAGGTGTGAGACATACTTTGCTGAAGACTGTGAGGATGGAGCAGCTATTGTCTGCTTTCGAGACCCCTATGGTGCGGCACCAGTATCAGGATTTAACTGAGCACCAGATCCAGATTATCAGTGAATATGATGAGCAGAGCCACTATGACTATCTCAGGGGACTTGTGTACAATTGTCAGCTCCAGATATGAGCTGACACGTCATTATTTCAGGTGTAGCTGTGGTGTGGCATCACCATTTTGTGCATCGTTATTTTGCATTCACCCATTTGACATTACCTCACTGGCTGAATTGACATGGAACCCCAACACACCACAGCTTCCCATGTCACTTACCCAGCAGTCAGCTGTACATCTCTCATGTGCAGTCAGTAGTTTGCTGATATGTGACTGCTTGAATATTTAGGAATAATGGCCAGAGTCATGGTATTTCACACATGAATTCATAATAATGTCATCCACATTGACTACAAGTTGGGCATTAACACTGGGAAAGTCCTTGTGATTGCAATAACCTCTTTGTGGGTCAGTGCCAGTATTGCAACATGAGTGCAGTCTACAGTACCCAGCACATTGATCAAAGCATGCTGCTGCACCAGAAATGTGATGTACTCATATACATGTCTGAGCATTGCATTAGTATTTTGACGCTGGGTTCTGGAGACAGATGACTGACTAACACTGGTAATCTCTTCTGTCACTCTCCGAAATGACTCTGGGGTATAATATGACAATTCACACAGCACCTTTGTCTTCACTATCATGGAATGTGAACACCTCGTAGTGGGTGTTATGTCTTCCTATACCAATTCATACAATTGCTTCATTGTGGTCTGGTCCACATGGAATCTCTCTAGACAGTGTCTCCGTCAGGGTACCAGCAAATAGCTGGTTCCAAAACACCTGTGGTGGTGGCTTTCTCCTCCTTTCCCTGTCTCCATTTGGTTCCCCAGCCATGAGGATGAGGTTTTTCAGCAGCAATGGCCAGATTTTTCTGTGGTATGGTTTGACACCTGTGACACCTGTGTCTTACAGGTGCTTACATGGTGAACCATGTGTATGCCTATAAGTGGTGCTGTGTTTGCACCAAGCATAACCATGACTGGTTCTGTGTTTATTTTGTACTGAGCCTGCTAGTGGCCCTTCCCCACTGTATGAGTAACTGTACAGCTACTGTCCTTTTAAGGTGCATGTCCCCAGCCCTGCAGCTTGTACATTGCAGCAGGTCCTGTGTCACACAGTCCAGCAGAATGTCCAGCATCATAGAGGAGTTGTAATACCAGTTCACAAGAAAGGTAGTAGGAAATGCCATCAAATTATAGACTAATTAGTTTAACACCAATATTGGGCTAAATTATGGAGAAATTACTTAAAGATCATATAATAGAAATTTTGAGTAGGGATGGAAACATTGATCACACCCGCTATGGATTTACTAAGAATAGAGCATATGTCATTAATCTAACATCCTTTTATGATCCCCTTCGTGAACTACTGGACCTAACTATACTGAGTGATGTGGTGTACCGTGATTTCACTAAAGCCTTTGACAAGGTACCACACAAAACGTTGATTAAGAAAGTAGGTGGCATGGGACTGGATACAAGGTTGGTGAAGTGGATAGGATAGTTGGTTAGGGGGAGGTCCCAGATATAAGAATAGAGATTCACTGTCAGATGGTATTGAGGTGACTAGTGAAGTGACACAGAGCTCAGTCTTGGGTCTAATTTTGTTCATGCTGTATATTTCAGATATGCATATAAGAATCACAAGCGATATTACTAAGTTCGCAGATGACACAAAGTTGGGGGGGGGGTCCAGCACTATCTGAAGAAGACACATCAAAGATACAAGATGATCTGGATAAAATACAAACATGGGTTGACACATGGGGTATGAACTTCAACAAAGATAAATGTGGTGTAATGCACTTTGGCAGACAGAACCCCAAGAAACAATAACAATTGGGTCATTACATCTTAAATAGTACAGAGCAGGAAAGAGATCTAGGGGTTATTATTCAGCCTGCTTCATCATTCTCATTTAACAGCAGACAAATCAGTAGCAAAGCACTTATAATACTGGAAAACATAAAAAGGAATTTTTGTAACAGACATAGAGATGTTATCATGCCCTTGTATAAATCCTTGGCCAGACTATAGATTATTGCTCTCAATTAAAAGGACAAATTAAATAAATAGAAAAAGTACAAAGGAGATGCACCAAGTGAGTACATGGCCTAGAAGGGCAGGACTATAAAACTAGACTAGATTCTTTAGGGTCTATAGTCTAGAAACAAGGAGAAAAAGAAGGGATTTGCTGTTAATTTACAATATAATCAGAGACAAAAATCTTTGTGCTGAAATGGGACTAGTATTAAAGGACTGTACTCACAATACTAGGGGCCACTGCCTGTAGCTACAAGGGAGAAAGTATAGGATGAACATCAGGGGATCATATTTCACACAGACAGAAGTGAGGCAATGGAATGCAGTGCCAAGCAAAATTGTCCTAGCAAATGACATCAATAGTTTTAAAGGGCTGTTGGACAGTTGCGTAATGAAGGTATCTGATCATTTCACAAAGTAGTGGGGAATAGGCATGAAGGACCACTTAGGTCAATTCCCATTCCTGATTAACCTTAGTAATCTCAGAAAACGTAGGAATCGGCAGCACAAGCCAGCATTAGTGCACTGAAGGATGCTTGGGGGAGAGGCAGCAACAATACCTGACACACTCCATTGTGTTAACCTCCTAACCTATCAGGATGATATATTGAACCTGTGGTCACCTTGTCCCTGCTATTCTAGGGAAAGTGGAATAACAGGCTGACTCTAAATTAAGATACTAAACAAAAAGATCCTAATATACTATAAAAAAGTAAATGGTGGGTAAGTGTGGCATACTCGGAAATAATACCCATCTATGGGGCTAATGAGACAATAAGGCCGCTCATCCGTGGGTATATTTCCTTATGTGCAATAGCAGTGGGTGTAAAAAAGTTATCTTAGCTAGTGGCATCAGTAATAGCAGCATATCAAAAATATGTCATTGTTACTGTTGTCACAATGAATATTTTTGATGTTACTGTCATTCTGGGTTGCATCTTCCTTTCTCAAACCGCTGACTCACTCGCTCCTCTCGCTACAGTCGGTGGCTTATTTTACAGCAGCAAAGTGAAAGTAGCATAAAAGACATTCTTTTTTACTTTTCTGAACACAGAGGGTCTTACTTTATACTTCTGGCAGCACTTCAACTACGGGCATTTACACCACTCGGTCACACTACATTTCATAAATAAAAGTGAAAGTCCTCTGCACTTGCTTTCCTATCTGTAGAGACAGTGACTTCTTCTACAGACATGTAAGTAAAAAACTAACCAAAAAAAGTGTTCTTACTTTATGAACAGAGACTGGTGTCATTTTAGTCATTTGGAAGCACATCATTTATAAATGATACTCCTACACTAACACATTCTCAAAATGGCAGGATTAACCAGATAAGACTTTTAAATGATAATTGATTTAGAAAGTATGGCAGTATCAACCACATAAATATTACCTAAAACTTAAATCTATCACAGTTATCACTAGATCAACCAAATGAGCTACTGCAAATTAAAACTGTTATCTGTGCCACACAGGGACTACTTTTTGCCCCCCCCACCAATACTTCTGGCTATTTTATAAGATAGATAACCCACTGCAGGGTGGCATGTGGTCGCACTCTGATATACTCATGCCTTGGGTGATTGAATGCACTTGGTCTGTGGCCTGTGGTGTGACTGCATGCCCTGTAGTGGGTTATCTATCTATCTATCTATCTATCTATCTATCTATCTATCTATCTATCTATCTATCTATCTATCTATCTATCTATCTATCTATCTATCTACCTACCTACCTATCTATCTATCTATCTATCTACCTACCTACCTATCTATCTATCTATCTATCTATCTATCTATCTATCTATCTATCTATCTATCTATGCAATAGGCATTGACCCAGCAGCTGTTGTATAAATCCATTTATCTTCACTCCCATTGAATTAATTTTATTTATCTACATAGTACACATGTCTTTGCTGTTTATCTATACAGTAGACACGTCATCGTGATGTGTCTCTCCCCCCCCAACGCCCAGCCGGCACTACTTACAACTTTATATGCAACAGTCACTAAATTTGTATTTTTATGTTGCTTGCACGCATGTGCAAGAAACACAGTGTCATCATCCGAGTTTTCGGAAGTGTGGCACCCATCTTCCAATTCAGTCAGTGTGTTTGCAGGTGCGGTTCCAGTTCCCTAATCACTTTTGCAGCTGCCTATGACAGCATTTTAAAATGCAGTGGTCATACAGTTGAAAGGGAGAGCTCCGTTTCAGTGAGCAGAGCTCTCCCCCCCAACACACACACGCAAGCACGCATACTGGCGTGCTGATGCACCCCTCCCCCACACACACTGTATGGCTGACAGGGGTGCCCAATCCCCCATCGGCTCCACGTCCCCCCAAAAGCTGTTCTGGTGCCACGCTGGGAGCCTACCCCAGCATGGCAGCAACTGTTATAGCCGATGGGGGTGCCCAATCCCCACCTGCTCCATGGCTGCACGCCCACCAAAAGCTTTCAGGTGCCACGCGGAGCCCACCTCGTGGCAAAGCTGTTATACCAACAGGGTGCCCAATCTCCCGCCGGCTGCAGCCCCCAAACAGCCTTTCCAGCTGCCATGCTTGGGAGCCCACCCCAGCGTGGAAAACGTCCCGCTATCTTAATAAAAATAAAATAAACCTGTAAACAAAAAGTCCCCATAGTCTCCTGCCCCCACAACCCACACCCACCCGCAGCGCACTTTCCTCCCCACACACCCCTCACTCCCATACTTACCTCCGGACCTCGGTGCGACGATCTTCGGTGGACCAGGAACACGTCTGCACTCTTCAAAGCTGGCCGCGAACTGAGGAAATGCCGGTAAGCTGTATAATGTAATGAATAGGGTTTTTTCAACTTTGTTGCATATCTCAGGCATTTTTGGGAATTTTGGGCCCAAATTTTCAACATGGGGTCTTTAGGACCCCTCCTCATGAATTCTTGCACTGTCACGGCGTTAATCGGGCTGGAAGGGTGATTTCATGGTCACTGCATGAAATCACCTTTTGGGACCAATTAATGAAATGACACTGCCAGTGTTCATAAGGTGGGCTCTCAAAAAGTCTGTTGAAAATTTGGTAAACAAATTCCTAAAAATGACTGGTTCACCAGTGTGCGTTGTGCAGTTCCTACGCAAGCTCATAAGTTCATGAATTTTCAATATTTTCACTCCAGATTTTCAACATTACCATTTTACCACACCTCCTTTTGAGCAGTACAGCTGTCATTTTTCACATCACACCCAAAACGTGCTTCCGCCCATGTAGCGCACAATGGCGCAGTTGGTGTGCAAAATTAATGTATGGGACACATTAAGAAAATCACAGTGACACTGTTCATGAGCAGAGGTTTCAAAATGGCTATGTTGAAAATTTGGTGAAAAAATTCCTAAAAATAACTGTTTCACGAGCGTGCATTGCGCAGTTCCTACGTACGCTTGTAAGTTCGCGAATTTTCAATATTTTCACTCCAGATTTTCAACATTGCCATTTTACCACACGTCCTTATGAGCAGTACAGCTGTCATTTTTCACATCTTGCCCAAAATGTGTTTCCACCCATGTAGCGCACAATGGTGCAGTCGATGTCGCGAAATCAATGTATGGACACATTAAAAATCACAGTAACACTGTTCATGAGCAGAGGTGTTGAAATGGCTATGTTGAAAATTTGGTGAAAAAATTCCTAAAAATGACTGTTTTACGAGCGTGCATTGTGCAGTTCCTACCACGCTCGTAAGTTCGCAAATTTTTAATATTTGCACTCCAGATTTTCAACATTGCCATTTTACCACACCTCCTTATGAGCAGTACAGCTGTCATTTTTTACATGTCACCCAAAATGTGTTTCTATGCATGTAGCTCACAATGGCGCAGTCAGTATGCGCAATCAATGTTTGGGACAGATTAAGAAAATCACAGTGACGCTGTTCATGAGCAGAGGTCTTAAAATGGCTATGTTGAAAATTTGGCGAAAAAATTCCCTTCAGCCATTCTGCAATGTTACTAATGAAGACCCTGCCGCACCCCACTGGTCACCCCTTCTCCCTAGACTGCACCCCATTTACCACCACTCTCTATCTCCTGTCTGTTAGCCAGTTTCTAACCCAGTTTACCATCCTTTCCCCCATGCCCAGCCACCCAGCTAGTTTATCAGCCTCCTGTGTGGGATGGTGTCAAAGGCTTTGCTGAAATCAAGGTAAGCGTGGTCCACTGCCCCACCCTGATTCACTTCCTTTGTCACCCAGTCAAAGAAATCAACCAGATTTGTCTGACATGATGTCCCCACTGTGAATCCATGTTGTCTATGGTCCTGGGCTCCGATGGCTTCTAGATGCCCCACTATCCTTTCTTTAAGCAGTGCCTGCATGATCTTCCTCACTACTGAGGTGAGGCTGAACGGCCTATTGTTCTCTGCCTCCTCCCTGCTGCTGCATTTGTGTAGAGGGACCATATGTGCCCTCCTCCAATTCACTCATGTTGAATGACTCGGTGAACATGGCTGCCAGAGGTACTGCTATCTTCCTTCACAGTTCTCTTAATATCCTTGGGCGTATGCCATCTGGTTCCATCACTTTGTCCACCTTCAATTTAGTAGCTCCTGCAGGACTCGTTTGCCTTTGAATGGACTATTGTCCACCTCTTCACCCCCTTGGCAACTGCTGTACTGCTGTGGCCCTTGCCCCTCCCACTCTTCTGTGAATACTGAGCGGAAAGACACAGTGGATGACTTGGGAGGAAGGCATGGAACTATCACTTCCAAATACCTAAACAGCACATATAAGCAAGCAACATTCAGCATTGAAAAATGCTTGTTTATGTCAGCCTGCAAGTTCAGTTCTCTCACTTACCCATCCCTCTTTGCAACAACTCTCACTTTTTCATGTGTACCTACTCTCTAACTACCCTGCAGTCAGACCATTGAAAAAAAAAAGTACCTTTTTTTAAAGCCTGAATACAATTGTAAAGCAAAGTCAGCCACCACTTATTTCTTGCTTTTTCAAAAGTAGCACTCCCGATGTGTTCACTAACTTCATCTCCCTCCAGGATCAAACATGCTCCATGGTGTCGATGTCTCTGCATTAAAAAAAATAAAATAAAAACTCCCCATTCTTTGGGTTTATTTCTTTTCTTTTCTTTTCTTTTCTTTTCTTTCAAACAGCTGTCTCCAAAAACAAACAGCATTCCTGTCTGATGCTGTACTGTTCACTCCTCTTCAGTGTGCCTCTTGATCTCCTGCTTTGGTTCTCTAGGTTCTCTCTCTCTCTCTCTCTGGGTCACTGAATAGTAACATTCCATGAACTGTTGTAAATTAAAACAAAAAAAAAGATCAGCTCTCCAACTGCAGCTCCCTGTCAAATGGAGCTGACTAAGCAGTTAAACATAAATGGACCACTGCTATTCATTCCAGCTAACACCACCAAAAACCGCCAACCAAAATATGGGGTCAAAATATATTAAAATGCAAAGTTATGTGCATCCATTGAAATTTACCTATGATCCCTTGTAAGTTTTGTAATTTTAAATATTTTCACTCCAAATTTTCAATATAGCCATTTCTTTACATCGCCTCATGAATGTGACAGCTGTCATTTTTCAAGTCTTGGCCAACATGTCTTTTCACACCTCTGGCATGAAATGGCATTGTGGTGGTGCAGAATTATGTTTTGATGGGGATTTGAACATTTTTAGTTCCAGGTTCATGAGGTGGGGTAATAAGAAGGCTATGCTGACAATTTGGTTGCTGTTGTCCCAGAAATGGAAGTGCAGGGCTGGAGGGCCCTGTACTTCCACATCAACATACATATACACATCTATGGAGGGATGGGAGCACTGGGTCCAGGGAGCCCTGTGCTCCCACAGGTAAATAAAGATACAATTATACTATCTCAAAAAGTAAGGAAATTATTTGCAAAAAAACTGCATTATTGCAACATTTAGGGTTCAGGTTAAAAAGAAAAAAGTAGGGAAATGTGATTTTAGGGTTTCTCACCCTAAAACCCCACCCCCACACCTACAACAAATCAGGGGTGCAGTCTTCGTTGAGGTTGTTAACCCTAAAGTTCACCTCATTAGGTGTGTATGTTTCTGGAGTGTATAGAATGGGATGAGCTTTAGGGTTGACAATCCCAATGTAGACTGCTCCCCTGATTTGTTGTAGATGTTGGTGTGGGGTTTTAGGGTGGGAAACCCTAAAGCCGCATTTCCCTACTTTTTTCTCTTTAGCCTGAACCTTAAATGTTGCATTAACACTTTTTTTGCAAAGAGTATCTATCTATCTATCTATCTATCTATCTATCTATCTATCTATCTATCTATCTATCTGTTACAGAAAACTTTGGTAATGCTCCAGTTAGGGTCAAAGCAACAAAAGTAGGGAAATGAGGCATTAGGGTTTCCAACCCTGCCACCCCATCTTCCCAGACTATGCAGGAGAGCAGGTGTGGGGCGTCCCTCAGGCCTAACATTCACCCTATTCCATCTGTAAATAAGGTCAGATGTGTAGACTTTATGAGAATGGGATAAGTGTTAGGCTTGGGAAACCCAAGGCACACCCCCACACCTAGTCTCCTGCCTGTTTTTTTTTTGTTGACTGGGTAAGTGCACTAGACAGATTCTACCTATTTTCAGGTACGACTTGGGGGAGGGGGATACAGATGAAAGCCAACTGACTTTGAACCAGATTAAGCTGTTGGTGGTATTTTTTAGTGAATGGGGGGAGATTTGGCCAGGGCACCAGAGAAATTCCCCTACTGCTTTGCTGTCAGTAGAGGGAGGTGTTGGAGCTGGTCTGTGAGATGGCAGACAATGCTCAACCTTTCATGCAGCAAGACGTACTGTTGGATGGTCCTGCTATACCTATGGAGATGACTGTTGTTCTTGAGAATTCTTCACTTTCTATACAGGAGGAAAATGTTTCTTTACCTTCTACTTCGAGGTTACAGCAGGATATGCAGGGGACTATTGGTGGCTTACCAGTTTTGGAGAAAGCACCTGAGTTTAATTAATCGACTACAGCAGGCAAACTGTTTGTTGAATCTTCGAGAGCTCAACATTTTTCTCCAGATAGAGCGTCTTCAGATGAGTTTGTTCCTAATGCATGAACAGGACTTCCGGGTTCCATGCTGCTGCCGCAACACGCTAGAACTTCCACTTCTCCTCTTCAGGTGACCTGTTCAACATCATAAGTGGTGTGACGGCAATTCAGACTTTCTTCAGCTTCTGGAGACTTTCTTACTGACTGGCCAGCAGATGAAGCTCTTCAAACGTCTTGTTGGAAACGCAGAGCTTCAGGGCAATGGATACCAGATTTGGACTGGGGATCTGTTCACTGTACTGACTCTACTTCTAAGATGCATGTCACCGTGGATTCCTCTTTGAGCTCAGGTACTGAAGTGCCTACTGATACTACACCCTTTTCTGTGGATGCGTATCCAGTTAGGGACCGAGCTGCGGCCTTGTTTGTGCTGAGCACGTCCTCGGGGGGTGGTCTGGAAAGGGAAAGGCAGGTTCTGCAAATTTAAACTCTGACAAACCAAACTCACAAAAATCTAATAGAGTACCAATGTCCGAATTATTTAAAAATAAATTGGATCAAGCACCTACACATAATCCAGTGAGATTACGATATGGGGGGGGGGTCTTGTTGAACGTCCAGACAGATATTACATAACCAAACAGCTTTTAAGGGGCTCTATGCATTTTTTCCTGCAGATATTTATGCTCTCATTCATATTTCAGGTGAAGACTCCTTTGATATCAGTTTTAAGCCCAATAATAGCTTAGAAAAATTTTGGGAGAATTATTCTACCCGCAAATCTACTCCTCTCTGGGCCCCTTTTTATGCAATCCCTCTTACAAAGCCACAAATTAGACATATTATTGTCATGTTTCATAATGAAGGGACCCATGTAAGTGATATTTATCACTGGTTACAGAACCGCTGTGATATTTTAGGCCCCCCAGAAGCCATTCTTGTTCTGGAAGGAATCTGGACTGGAGGGTGGAAATTTAAAGTAAAGTTGTTTCAAGTTAACTCTGATGTTATTAATTTACCCAATAGTTTTTTCTTGGGTAAGGATCATACCTCTCAACTGTCCCTGATTTTTAGGGACGTCTCTGATTTTGTCTCACAATTTTCCTCTGTCCCTTGTAAAATTTGTATTTTTGTGACAGAACACTGGGGATTAAAATCACAAAATAATGTCAAACATTTTAGTTACAGACTTGTTCTTCTTCAGAAAATGCATCTTAACACAAATCCTCTTATTCTATCAGCATTCTGAGTAAATAGTACCAATTTTTAAGATGTGTGCCTGATTTGGGGTCTCTGTCCCTGATTTATTTAAGCCTTGTCCCTGATTCAGGTGGCAAGAGGTTGAGAGGTATGGTAAGGATAGAGGGGTTTGTTTTTATGGGACACAACCAAGAGCTTGCTATAAATGTGCGGCTAAAACTCATATTAGCAGTTCTTGTGACATGCTCAAATGTTCTTTATGTGGGGGGGGGTATGGGCACTCTATGGATTTATGTGAAAATATTTTTCAGTGTAACCTATGTGATGAAAAGGGTCATGCTTTTCATCAGTGCCCTTGGGCTAAATGTAACAGGACAGAAAGGTGGGACCAGGATGATTTAGTTAATAAAGCACAGGAGAAAAGGAAGGACTCTACCTTCACAGCCTCCCCTGAGCTACAAGAGGAAGATATAGTTCATACAGATTCATTACTTCTGCATGATACTGTGGCTACTGGAGCCTCTCCTTTGGAGACTGAACCCACCCTACCTACTCAACAAGAGAGCAGTTCTGATGTTTCTATTACTGCCTCTCCTGTAGTTCCTTCTTCTGTGAAGGAAATCTCTGCTGTTAGTCCTATGCCTCCTCCCATGTTTGAGACCGTTAAAAATCGAAGATTTACCAGGGCCTGTCTTAAGCGACTAACCCCAGCCCCTATACCTACAAAAAACATTTTTTCACCACTACAAGATTATTTAGGGGACTCAGATCTTGAGTCTGACACTTCACATAAATCTGAATTGGTGACTGAGGATGAGGACAGTAAATCCACTGAATTATCTAAAGGCAAAAAAGGAAAAAAGAGAAAAACTAGTCTTAGTCAAAAAGGGGACCTTAATTTCCTTTTCTAATTATTTAGATGGCTACCTTACGGATTGGGTCATTTAATGTATGCAGCCTGAAGAATTATAAGAAACAGGTATCTATATTTTCCTTTTTTGACTCCCTTAAGGTAGACATTATTTTCATTCAGAAAACTACATTATTTTCTTTATATGATATTGGCCAATCAAAGAAAAGATGGTGGTGGGGACCTTCTTTTTGGTCCTTTGGCTTGGATTCCACTGATGGCATTGGAATATTATTTAAATCTACACAGTTTCATGTCTCTAGACTTATAGATTTACAACTGGGTTGTGCCCTAATTGTTGATTGCTCTTTTGGAGACTTTTCTTTTCATCTGATTAACATATATGCCCCTCAAGTAAAGACAGCTAGAATTGAATTATTTGACAGCATCAAACCTTTCTTATATACCAAGAGACATATTATATGGGGGGGGGGTAATTGTGATATAGATCTTAAATTTAAGGGAGAAGTACAGAAAAAATGTACTATCACTCTCACACTTTGCAACACATTGTTTCAGATGCTGGTTTACTAGATTCTTATCGATATCTGCATAAAACTAAAAGTGCAGCCACGTATCATAGGCACTTTTATGCTACACGAATAGACATGTTTTTTTCTTCAAAACATATTAAGCCACTTTTTTGTGTTGCCACACCTACTGAATTTTCAGATCATTGACTTTTATTATGCACTTTTAGCCTGACTGATGTTCCTACTTAAGTTTTTTCCATTATACAATGGTGGTGGTTGAATTTATCACTCTTGAGTTCCCAGATTGCACCCTTAGTATAGAGGTTTTTTTTGAAGCTAGGAATTCTACCTTATGTCTCTATGATAATATTTATGATTGGTGGGTAGATACGAAATTAGAATTGAAACAGTTACTACTAAGTTTTGGTCGAAAAAAGCTAACTCTGATTATTTACATTATTTACAATTTAGGAATCAGTTGTAAAAATTAATGTCTTTTCCTCCACGTGATAGTGTGAAATTTAAGTCTCAGATTTTAGAAATAAAAAAAAATGAAACATTTTCAATATGATAGAGCCAAATCATTAGAAATGGAATTTAGATATGGCACAAAAAATACAGCCTGCATCAGATCCATACCAGGCATGTAAACAAAGATTGGATAAAACTTTAACGTCAAGTCTTCTTAGAAGTGATGGTACTTTGGTTACCACCAAACTGGGAATGTTGACAGTTGCACAACAATTTGTTGCTTCCACTTTTAGTGATAATGGAGAACCTATTTTAGCCACTTTAGATGAATTTTTTTCACCTTTTCCTCAAATAGAAGACTCCATGCAACAATGCCTGATAGAACCTATTTCTTTGACAGAGGTTGAAGCAGTGGTTAAACAACATACTTCAAGAACATCTCCTGGGATTGATGGGATCCCTAATGATTTTTATAAAACCTTTATTTTATATATGAGTTATTTTCTGCCTTTAGTTTTTAATTTTATGTTGACCTCCACTCACACATCTCTGAATTTAGTACTTCTCTTCTTTACTTTTTATATAAAAAAGGGGATAAAACATTGCTTTCAAACTGGTGACCCCTAAGTCTTTTGAATAGTGATTATAAAATGTTGACAAAAATTATTAATAATAGATTATTGAAAATTGCTGATTTCCTTATACATCCAGCCCAGACCTGCACAATTCTTAACCAGAAAATTCAACATAATTTATACATATTAAGAGAACTTTTTGAGGCAGGTGAATTGGGGACTGTTTCGGTTATATAGTAGCTTTAGATCAGGCTAAAGCTTTTGATCAGGTCAGACATGGGTATCTTTTTCCCTTGTTGTTGAAATATGGTATTCCTTTGAAATTTGTACAATGGATCACTTTACTACACACTGAAGCTACTATAATTCCCACTGTTAATGGAATTTTTGGTTCTGAGGTCTCCCTTGAAAAATGTATTAGGCAGAGCTGCCCTTTAAGTCCTCTTTTGTACATTTTTGCTCTTGATCCAGTAATTTGTCGTATACAATGGGATCAACGTATTAGGGGTCTAGCCCCCTCTCCTTCATTACCACCTGAAAAAATCACAGCATATGCTGATGATGTCACATTATTAATACAAGACATTGTTTCTTTACAATTGACGCTGGAAACATTTTATTGTTATGGGCAAACCTTTGGGGCTTGCCTTCTAAAGATAAAAGTTTTATATTTTCTCTAGATCAAACAAACACTGAGATAGGAAACAGTTTAGATATTCCTTTTGTCCCCATCCCCACAAAAATTCTGGGTATTTGGTTTGGACATGGGGATTTGGCTTCCTATAGCTGGGAACAACAATTACGGGTTGGAGAAACCAAGGTAAACATGTGGAAGCAATGGAGGTTTGGAAAGAAAAAATGTATCATGATTATTAAGAAATTTGTGCTACTTGTATTTCTTTTTTTAAGTTATCTATACCCAACCCTGATTAATTTAGAAACCAGACTTCTTAGTTTATTCTTTCAAATGGTCTGGAGTAATCAATTAAATCCAGTAAAAAGGGAGATTATTTATTTACCGGTTAAGAAAGGAGGATTGCATATGACAAATCCTATTGTTTTTTATCATTCTTTGTATTTCTTTAACTCCTTTAATTATTTATGGACTTCTGTCACTATGATTTGGCAAGTGTGGTCTCATTCTCGTTGGAAACAGTTTTTTGCAAAATGGGTTCTTTTACCTCCAAAAATATTGATTTCTGATGCTATACCTTCATATGGGAGGGCCACAATAAAAAAAGAATGCAACAATGGAAAGTTCCATTTCAAACATTACTGTCTCTGGACAGGAAATAATTTCATTCCTATATAATTTATGAGGTTCAGCAGATTTATCTTCTTTTTCCTAATTGTGTTCCTACTAAAATGATATTAGCTTTACACAAACTTTCAGATTTTATGCTTACTGTTCATAGTTGGGATATTGCCTGGATTTCAGCCCAAGGGAGATTAGGTGTTCAGGGAAATTTAAAATAAAAGCCACAGACAGATAGATATTGCCCTAGACCTACATGCTCTAAAATAGAGGAAAGTATGTTACATTTTTTTATTGATTGTCCTCACAGTAAACAATTTTGTCAGGTGGCAGCAGTTCATTGGAATATGCCTCTTTTAACACTTATTTCTTACAATACTTTGATTCTGGGAGATTACACGGGAATGTGGAAAAAATATCACAAAAGTACTTTGAATGCATTCTTTGCTTTTATTCAATATTTTTTTAAGGCAGGCTCCCTGTCAATATGTTTTACAGCAACAGATAGTGTTGAATACTGTTATTATTTCACAAATCGAAGCAGGATTATTATGTGTTAAAGAGACTGATGATCGTAGATTTTCATGGAATAAATTTGATGAACTATGGAAACTTTTTTTTGTTTAAATAACAAACATATTTCTTGTTTCTCTTTCTATTTGTATATTAATTTTGTTTATATGATTTATTGTCTCTTGTACTATGATTGATTTTGTGATGTTATGTTTTTCTTGTTTAATAAGCTTCCCCTACTCTACCTGCAGGGGGCTTGACTTCCTGTGGAGTGAAGGAGCTCAGTTTGGGGATGGACAGCAGTGGAGGAGGAAGTGCTGATGTGGCAGGGGAGATGGCCTCCTCACCTGCCTTGAATATGCCAGAGGCCACAACTGTTGGAAATACTAACGCTATGGGTATTGATATGGATCCTGACATGCAGGAGATTTTTGTATCAACTGAGGACCTAAGCCAAGGTGAAGTTCATCATGATTTTCCATTGGTTCAACCTAAGAAAGCAATATTGCAACAAGGGCAAGTTTTACAGGAGAAACTACTGGAAGAAGAAAAACACCATTATGAGGTACAACAAAGGATTCAGGATGAAATTGCTAAACTGCATGTCGTAGCTACGACTATCCCTCAAACAGAACGGCTTGTCAAAACTTCTAATGACGTGGCAACATCAAAGAGCCTAGCTCAGCTGGGTGAGCCAATTTCAAACTGTAAAACTGTGACAGTGACTTCTGATAGTAATAACACTATGTCTACTGAGAAACCTGATTTAGAGATCCTAACAAATGATTGTGCTGATGTAATCTGGGAATATAGTAAGCAAGCTACACTACAAACGGAATTAGTTAACATGCAAGATGGGACTAAATGCTTGGAAATGAAAGTTACTACCTGCACAGATGCAATGCAATGCAGTTTGAATGTTCAGCCCTTAAGAGCTACTCTGTCCCAAACCATGTCTAAACACTCCGGGTTTATTTTCAAGCAGAAAGTAAACCGGGGCAAGATCAGGCTGTGCAAACAACTGAGTCTAAGGTACACTTTCAAAAAAATAATGGTGGACAGGAGAAAGCTTCTGTTTTTACTTTCTCTAAGAGGCAATAGATGAGTATAAGCACTAAAGGAGACAGGAAGGAAAAAAGGTTGGCCTGGACTTTTGCAAACTGCAAAATGCAAGACAGTTCTACAACTAATCCACAAGGGGGAGCTTTTGGCATTTATAATGTTCCTACTACTACAATAGCTGCTGAGCACAAAGGCCTGTTTGATGACACCTGGAAACCGCAAACAACATTGCAAGAAGCAGGTTGGAAACAAACCCTTACTGGACAGTGGCTACCAGATCCTGCTTGGGATCCAACCTTAAATTTCTCGCAATCCAAACCTGAATGGAAGCCAGTGGCATTGGACATAGACTACCATGTGACTCCATGCCATGGCATTTCAGGGAAAGCAGATGCAGTATTTAATGCAGATACCCACATAAAGACTGGTCTCCCTATAACACGATCAGATGCTGTACAGGACAAATAATCAACCTCAGATAACTGTACAACAGTAAAAAAACATTGAATTTGCTCCTTCTAAAGATGAACATGTTGCTTCCAAACCCAAACCTTTACTATCTGAACTTTTTATCAAACATAGGAAAGAGGCGTCCCCACGACGGAATGCGGTCCGAATCCGTTATAAGGGAGATTTGGAGGAGAGACCGGATCGACTATTTGTAGGAAACATTTGCTTAAAGAGACTTTAAAATTTTCCCCCAGAGAGGTGTATGCCTTTATTAATATCTCAGGGGATGAAAACTATGCTGTGAGCTTCAGATCTTCTTATGCCTTAAAGTTATTCTGGGAAAGACACAGCCAAGTGAAGTTTTCACCCACATGGACTCCTTTTTTAGTAATTCCACTCACAAAACCCCTAATTAAACATGTTACTGTAATGTTTCATAATGAAGGGGTCCATGTGGATGATATAACATACTGGCTATCTCAAAAATGTGATATAATGAGTGACCCTGAAGCTGTTCTAGATTCTGAAATGTTCTGGACTGGAGGGTGGAAATACAAAGACAAACTTAAACAAACTGATGCTGGTATATGTCACATACCTAACTCCTTTATGCTAGGTAGATATAGAGGGGTGTGCTTCTATTCAGGGCAGCCTAGAGCTTGCTACTGCTGTGGTACTCAAACCCATCTCTCAAGCACATGCGATAAACCATGCTGTGACAACTGCGGTGAAATTGGGCACATTACAATACAGTGTGCAAATCACATGAGATGTGACCTTTGTGATGAGTATGGCCATATTTTTTCAGAATGTTCTTGGGCTGAAAAAAAACCAAAGCCACCTGTAGTAGCCCCGAGTTACTCATTCAACATGCTCAAGATCAGGTTACAAATGAACCACACATACCTGAACCACACATTCCTGAACCACACATACCTGAACCACACATTCCTGAACCACACATACCTGAACAACACATACCTATAGACATACCCATGCCCAACCCTACTCACCCTACTTCTGGTTCAGACCAAATCATAGTGTTGGATGATGAACTACTGTCTGAGAAACAAGGGAGTACAGCCATAAGACATACTTCCAACACTGAAGGGAAGGAGTCTGACATTGTGGCAGTACTCATGAGACTAGTTTGTTACACTGATCTTGACAATAAACATACTGATCCTCCCTGTGGTATGCAGATCCATGAGGAATTTAAAACTCCCTCCCTCGATTATTGAGGTCAAATGTGAAAATCCATATGAGGCCCTTTTTTCACAGGAAAATGAATCTGACATGGAACAAGGAGAACTAACCTCTCAATCCACTATCTCAGATCATGTTATACCTGACAAGGAGATGGTGGGTTATAAAGGAAAAAAAAAAAAGGAAAAAAAAACTTCAAGAGTAATTCATAGGTATGCTGTCTTCCTTGACAATATGTTCAATAAACATTCACAGCATATTGAGTGCAGTGAGACATCAGATGGTCTTCAATTACTTATTTTCTAAAGGTTTTGATATATGTTTTATTCAAGAATCTTGGATGCATGCATGGGAACAGCTTTGTTCCCTTAAATCAGATTGGTGGTGGGGGCCTTCTTATTGGTCATTTGGGATGGATTGTGCTGATGGTTTAGGTATAGTCTCATATCAGTTTTCATTAATAAAACTGATAAATCTAGTACCTGGCAGGGTACTAATTACTGATGGCAAGTGGGGTAATACTACATATAGATTTATTAATGTGTACAGTCCACAAACTAAGGCAGAAAGGGTTAAAACATTCACACTTATTCAACCATATTAGGTATCTTCACATAAAATAATTTTGGGTGGAGATTTTAATTGTGATATCAAGGAAAAATATATCACAAAAAATATATTATGACTCAATCATGTTAACAAATGTGGCAGATACTGCAGAATTTATATGCTGTGAGGCTGGTCTATCAAATGACTCTAAAACTACTAAAATTACTTATAAGAGAGGTAAATATATGACTACCATTGACCATTTCTTTATTTCACAAAATATTCCTAAATTTCAATTTTGTATAGAACCAGTAGAATTTTCTGACCACTCACTCTTGATAGTAAGACTTTGTGAGATACAACATAGTCAAAAACATAATCAGAAACAAAGGGACAGGTGGAGACTAAACATCTCTACTCTCAGCTCCCCAGAGAACAATTAGGAGTTAAATCTCTGATGAAAGCTCGTGACTTGGTTATGTGTTTATACGATGATAAGGGGGACTGGTGGGAAGATTCAAAACTTGATTTAAAAAAATGGTTCATTAAACTAGGCAAACAGATAGGGAATGATAATTTTTTTAAAATATTTAACACTTCATTCTCAATTACAGAAACTTTATTCTATACTACCTCTAGGATAGATTACTCACCTCAAATAAAGATATTGAAAAATGCTATGCTAAATTATGAATATGATAGGGCTAAAACTATTAATGTTATGTTACAATCTAGTACACAAAAAAAACAGTCAGAGACCCTTACTTAGCATGCAAGGAACTAAAGAATTCAATGTCCATCAAACTTTTAGTTGACTCTATGGGCTCTTTAGCTGATACACCAGAGAAGTTTATAACATTATTAAAACACATAAGAAATCACTTAGACCTGAGAAGAACCCAACACCAGAAGCTGTTCAAATGTTTTACAGGAAATTCAGATCCCTTTGATTCCTAAAGAAAATTCTATTATTGATACCATAATTTCTAGAACTGAGGTTTTGCAAGCCATTAAATCCTTAAAATCTGGCACATCACCTGGGTCAGGTGGATTACCCAGTGACTTCTATAAACTTTTTTCTGATGACTTAATAGATATCCTCACACATGTATTCAGATACTTCTTAACCTCTGGTAATATTAAACCATCCTTTTCAGAAGGTATTATAGTTTTTTTTATTGAAATCCGGGGATAAAACTAACATTACGAATTGGAGACCTATTATGTTATTAAATACAGACTATAAAATTTTGGCTAGCATAATCAATACTAGGCTTAAAGAGTATTCTAGTTTTATTCTGTCTCCCCATTAATATTGTGGTATTAAGGGAAGAAGAATACAACATGCTTTAATGGTAATTAGGGATTTCATTGAATATCTATCATTAAATGGTCTGGCAGGTACCATCATTTCGCTGGATCAGGCCAAGGCTTTTAATAGAGTATCTCACAGTTATCTCTTTGCTACTTTGCAGCATTATGGGATTCCAAGTACCATTAGACAATACATTGAATTAATGTATAAACGGGCATTGATATCTCCGATCATACATAAACAGGTCATGACAGGGTTTCATATTTCCACAGGAGTATGTCAAGGCTGCCCATTGAGACCCTTACTATATTTATATTCATTAGACCCTTTATTGAGACTACTAGCCCAGGCAAATATATGGGAAGGTTTGAAATGGATAGAAGCAGAGGAATGTCTTACAATACAAGCATATACAGATGATATTTGCTTATTCTGTAGGGATCCAGGGGATTTACCTCATTTTTTTAGAATCATGGAGACTTTTTCTATAATTTCTAATGCAGAACTGAATAAAATAAAGAGTAAGGGTCTCTATGTAGGAGCTAGTAGTGAGTTACCAGCATACATTGAAGGTATCCAGATTTCATCTCAACCTATCAAAATATTAGGGATTTGGTTTGGGTCACAGAATATCCCAACAAAAAACTGGGAAATGGGTATTGCCCAAATTGAAAAAAATATTATTAGATGGAAACATTGGAAAATGACTAAATATAAAAGAATTCCAATTCTCAAAAAATGTGTTATTCCAAAATTGCAATACATTGCTTTGATTTTTCCACCTCCAAACATATGGGAAACAAAATTATATGCATCATGTTTTATGCTATTATGGGGTAACAAATTGAATCCTATTAAATGATATTATACTTATTTGCCAAAGGATAAAGGAGGCATTGGGATGCTGGACCCAATAGTTTTTTTAAAGGTCCTATTTATAATACAAAATTTTAAGTCCGGATTATCAGATAGTACTGATCTACATTGCTAATGGCTGAGGAGACTGTTATTTAAATATTTTAGAGCTTGGACACTGGTTCCACCAAAATTGGGCTCCCATTTATCAGTCCCTGATTTTTTTAAATCCACTGCTCAGAAATTGTATAAATGGGGAATTACACAACAACAAATTCAACAATCTACTGTACCCAGTCTATATAAATTAATTATGGTCCTACTGTATCCACAAAAGCCTTGTTTTAAAAATTGTGCAGTTGAAAACAACTCTAAAGTTCTCTCATAATTAAATAATGATAGACTTTCAGGGTTTATGTGCAAAACAATATGGTTAGCTATGTATGGGAGACTTAATATGACAGGAAACGCTAAACATAAAGTCCTGGAAGAAAGGAATTGTCCATATTTGGAGTGTATTAATATGATAGAAACAATAGAACATTTTTTTCTGGACTGTTCCTATGCAAAACCATTATGGGAATTCTTGGCAACTAAATGGAAAATTACATGGTTATCAAAAATGTCATATGAAATCTTAGTTCTAGGAAATAACCCTGTTGGACAATGGTCTTATGATATGAATATGCTGAACTTATTTAAATGTTGTCTTATGTTTTACTTATGGCAAGCAAGATGTCAGTGGGTACTCCAGCAGAAAAGAATGCCATATTATGTATTTAGCACATTGATAGAACAATTTATGGGTAAATCATATCAACGTGATGTATCAGTACTCTACATTACAAGTACAGAGGTTGTAGAAAGGATTTAATAGCTTTATAAAATACAAATGAGAAGTTGGAATAATTTTTCTTTAGTTACAATTTCTTATTCCCTTTGTTTCTAGGGAAATTTATATTTATTGATATTGTTTTTTTAACTTATGTTATTATGAGACTCTTTGACCGTTGGTTATGATTTCCTTAAAATGCTGTATATGTGTTGTCATACCATGTATTTTTCAGGGTTTATTTAACTCTAAAAATTGATTAGCATTTTGCTCATAAAAGTTCTAAAGCATTGTGAAAATTGATAGCACTTGCTTCACTGTGTTTAACAAACATAACACTTCTAGAAAACCTATATAAATGCTTTCTGTACAGTTAGTATTGTCCCAAGAAAAAAACTGCTAATCAATTATTTAAAACCCTGTTTTTCAATAAAAACTCCTCACTGTTTTTGAGAAATGCCATGGGATCTTTAACATCCACCTGAACTACCACCAGAACAGGCAGATGGGACCTCGGTTTAATGTCTCTTCTGAAGGACGGCACCTCATGAGTGCAGCACCCCCCTTATGCTGCACTACAGTGTCAGTATTGGGATATTAACCCAAGTGCCTGGTGTGGGGATAGAACCCACAGCCTTCTGATCTCCCAGCCTCAGAGGTGAGTGTGCTACCTGCTAAGCCACTGACACTGACTATCCTGGTTTGGGCAGGTAGGGTGTTAGGGTTGGAAACCCTAATGCCTTATTTCCCTACTTTTATTGCTTTGACCCTAACTGCAGCATTGATGAAGTTTTTTTTAACTTATTTCCTCACTTTTTGAGACAGTGTAATATTATCCTTATTTTACTGTGTGAGCGCAGGGTCCTTCGGAAGCTACGCTCCATCCTTCCATGCTCTTCCATTTGTAGGACAATAGTGACCAAATTGTCAGCATAAGCACCTTATTACCCCATCTCATGTACCCAGTACAGCAAATTTTCAAATCCCTGCCAAAATGTAATTCTGTGCAACTGCAACACCATTCCATCTCATAGGTGGGAAAACACATTTTGAGCAGGATTTGAAAAATGACAGCTGTGAGATACATGAGGTGGGGTAATAAGAAGGCTATGTTAAAAATATGGGGTCAAAATATTTAAAATTTCCAAAGTTAAGAGCGTGTGTAACGTAATTGCAACTAATTGTCATAACTTTGGCATTTTTTCATATTTTGACCCCACATTTTCAACATAGCCTTCTTATGACCCTAGCTCATTGACAATGGCAGAACATTTTCCAAAATCACCCCTGAAAAGTGAACTTTCCAAGTGACCACAAAAATCACCTTTCAGGTGGGAGTTGCAAAATGACAGTCCTATTGTTCATGAGGTGGGATACCCAAAAGGCCATGTTGAAAATTTGGGGTCAAAATCTCAAAAAATGGTGATGTTATGCACAAAAGTTGAAACACCCATTGAAATACATTGAACTGCATTTACCTTAACTTCTCATAGTGCAGTTGTCAGTTCCAACAGCAAGACATGTCTTTGGAGAGTGGGTCTTGACCCTGGGACCTGTTCAGGTGAGTGAGAGTGTGTGTGGGTGTACTGGGGGTTGTGGGGTGGTGGGTGCTGAGTGAGAGGTGGGAGTGGGGGGGCTGACCGGTGAGGGATCTTTTTTTTACAGGTCAAACAAGCAAACAAAAAAACATCAATGGACTGTTTTCTTTATTTCAGGGTGTTTTGTTCAATGGGTGTGTGTGTGTGGGGGGGTGCCACTGGACACCAGGGAATACAGCAGGGCATAACAGGGACAGTGATTGGCAGGTGCCACTAGACACCAGGGAAATGTGAAACAGTGATTGATGGGTGGGGGGGTGCCACTAGACACCAGGAAAATGGAGAATGGCAATCGGAGGGTGAGGAGAGGGACCACTACACTACACTATGGAAAAATACATCATATGGGATCGGTGACTGGGAGGAGGGACTTCTACACTTTGGAAAATGAATATTCATATGATATTGGTGATGGTGGGGGGGAGGAGGGACCACTACACTATGGAAAACTATTATTTATATGGGATCAGTGACCAGGGAGGGAGCACTACTTTATGGAAAAGTAATGTTTCCCATGGGATTGGTGATGGGAGGGGGAGGGACCACTACACTATGGAAATAAATTACAGGAAAAGGCTGGGGAAAAGGCTTTTTTCCTGTGTGTCCCAAATCCTTTTTCATGACTCGTGATCCTTTTTCCTTTGATGAAAAAGGATTCATGGAAAAGGATCTTAGTGAGTGACGAAAAAGGATTTAAAATGTAGAAAAACCATTCCAGGTTCATTCTGGTACCAGACAACTGCAGAATTCAACTAACAGAGTTCCAATGAGCAAGATTCATTTCCTGGTTTCCCTACCGCACCTCATTTTCATGGGTTCTCAATATTTAAAAAAAAAACAGAAAACAAGATGGCAGTTCACAAAAAAGGAATTTTTCTCATGAAAAAGGATTGGCTCCTGATGGAAAAATATGGTACACAAGGTAATGATACTGTCAAGGGTTCAGACAGGCCATAAAGCCGTGAGCCTGTAGGGCCCATGGTCTTTATGAGCTTTTCTACCTTCAGATGGTATTATGGCATGAATATACTGTACATTGCCATATTACATTTTATATGACACTGTTTTCCAAGTTCCATGGTTTTTCCTATACTGTATGTGGTAGTATTTTTCTATAGTGTAATGTTTTTCCATACTGTATTGGCCTTTTTTTTTCTTAGTGCAATGAGTTTGTGTGATGAGTATGTTTTGTTCTTATAATGTTTTCATATTGCCATGGGGTCTTCTTCTGTGGTCTTCTCTTTAGTGTGTTCAGGATGGACAGCAGCATGGTGTGTTGTCAGGAGCAGTAGTTATTGTACCTTTGGAAGCAGCAGTTCAGGGCAGAGTGTGGTCAGTAGTGCAGTCTGGAGTGGTGCAACACAGGCATGCTGTTTGCAGTCAGGAGCAGCGTGGGGTTCAGAAGCAGCATGGAGCAAGGACCAGCATCAGCAGCATGGAGCGCCCATGTGAGGGAGACCTACAGTGTCAAGGAACATGGCTTTTTGGTTAGTGAGGCTCAAGGGAGGTGTTAGTTGTGTGAATGAAGTACAGGCTATGGTAGAATTTTTGTTGGGTGACCTCGGTCAGAGGCTTTAGTTTTGTGAAATATGAAAGGGTTTTATGGAGGTGATCCTTATGATTTTGCATTGATTACAGATGGCACTAAGTACCTGAAAAAAGGTTTAATAAAGCATATTTTTTAATGAGGACTTGTATATGGAATTATATGAAGCCTTGGGTATCATGGGGAATATTATGTTTGCCCCAAGAGGAGGGAGGGTTAGCTTGTCCTGATGTTCGGGCCTATTACTTAACATTTTCAGTAAAGCTGGCTCTAAACTGGGCTTGAAGAGCATATGAACATAATTTTTCAGAAGATCATGTTTACAGTCTTGGACATGATAAAAAAAATGTCATTTGCCCATATTTGGTCACGACCAGAAGAATATAAGAAAAGGAACAATAAGACTACCACGACTATCAGTGAAAATATACTGCAATATAAAAACAACATCAAGAACATGCTCAACATATGTGACAAAATCTGGTTCCATTCCAAAATTAAAATATATCAGAAGTCTTTTTATTTCAAATCCTTTTTAATTGCTAGGATTAACACATGGGAAGATTTGATGCAACATAATAGATTGCTCACATGGAAAGAATGTAAAAATCGGAAATGATTAGCAGATGGTGATTTCTACAATTATTTCCAGTTATTTCACATTTCTAACATTAACAAACAGACTAGGTAGGTAATAGTTTATTGTATGACAAGTTATGTCATTACAAAAGAAAATTGTACATTAACAATTAAAACATCTGTTTATTCATAAGTACAAAAAATAGCTTACACACTATACATTAGTTAAACATATGTGCAAAACAAACTCCTATGTTTCCCCTTGTTCTAATCCTGTTGACAATTTGCCACTTCCTTAGAGCATTCTTGATTTCATGGGTAACGCCTAGCATTCAGTTTTTAAGTACAATTTCTGCAGTTCCACACCTTTCCAAAATGAAACAATTCTTTCCAATATCCTTGTTGAATTTGAGTTCAGTAGATACTTTATTAGTTCATGTGTGTTCATATACGTCTGCCTTAATATTTCTCCTAGTATTTTCTTGCTATACTTTTCATACAAAGGACAGATAAGCAATTAATGTGTAATGCCATCATCACCTAAATTACATATGCACCTGCCACTGAAGCTAACATCTTTTTTGATAATGGCCTCCACATGTTCACTTTCATAGTCTTCAAATTGGTATTTCATGAATAGCTGTCTGCAACCTGGATGTTTTATGAGAAGCAAGTATTTCTCTAACCCAAATTGTTTTTGATTGAGAGCCAGCCAATTGCTTATTTTGAATTTTGCACACTCCTCTATGTCCTTTTGGTGAAAAATATCCCTGATTTCATTCTTAATATGGAATTGTATTTCCTTAAAGGGTCTTAGCAACACTTCAGTTATATATTAAATCAGGCCATAAGGTTTTATCAATGTTTCTGCTATTGTTACTGTTGGAAAAATAATTTTATTACTTTGGTATCTATGGGCTTCTTCTAAGCACATCCTTGGTAGTTTGTCTGCATGCATGCTATATATTTTAATCCAATAATCCAATGATCTGCTACATGCCTATAATGAGGCAATAACAGGGGCCCTGGATTCTATTGCACCATTTCGTGTTTGTCCTCTTACTCCTTGTCCCAGGTCTCCTTGGTTTGATGAGACCATGAGGGAATTGAGGAGAGTTGGGCGAAGGCTGGAGAGGCGTTGACGAAAGTCCGGTTGTGAGGATGACATGTTTAATTTGATGGACCATTATTTAGTCTATCAATCCGCCATCTCGAAGAAGGCAGAATTCCTGTCCAGAGAGATAGTGGCTGCAAAGAATAGACTGGCTCAGCTCTTTCGACTGTGGACAGACTCAGTAATCCAGTTTGTCTTCAGCCCAGAAGAGCCTTATCTCAAGAATGGTGTGAGGAGCTTGCCTTTCTTTGCAGATAAGGTTGCCAAAATCAGATCGACATTCGCTTCTTCCTCCTAATGGGAGCAGCGGTGGTCGCCAGGAGATGTCAAACACCCAGTTGGAATGGTCTGACTTCAGCCTTCCCATAATCGAGGATGTTGTGATGATCATTCGAGCACGCGACCGACCTTGCTGTGATTTGGACCCTGGTCCCATCGCGGCCTCTTAGTGGGTTACATGGATAAGATTGGCCTAGTCCTAGCTTTGATCGTATGGAAGTCTTTTGGAGAGGGGATTTTTCATATCCCCTCAAAGGCTATAATTAAGCCCCTTTTAAAGAAACCCTCCAGACCCATACCGCCTAGCAAATTACAGGCCAGTCTCTAATTTACCCTTTGTGGGTAAAGTTATTGAGAAAGTGGTCACAGCGCAGTTGGAGGATCATCTGACCAACAACAATATCTACGATTCATTCCAGTCTGGATTTAGGAAAAGGCATAGTACCGGACAGCGCTGATGTAGTACTAAATGACCTCCAATGGCAAGAGATCGAGGACCCGATCCATCTTGGTACTACTTGATCTCTCTGCAGCGTTTGACACCGTTGACCATGGTGTGCTATTGGAGCACCTGCGGTTAGTCTGTGAACTGTCTGGTACAGTCCTCAGATGGTTTCAATCTTACCTTGAGGGTAGGACTCAGAGAGCGGTGTCGGGAATTTTTTCCTCAGCATCATTCTTCCTGCCCTGTGGGGTACTGCAGGGCTCCATTTTAGCACCCATGTTATTTTTGGTGTATATGCTACCATTGAGGATGATTATTAGACGGTACGGTTTGGGTTTTCACTGCTATGCAGATGATACCCAGCTGTATATGTCTTTTGTGCCCGGTCAGGACACTGCCTTGTCGGTATTTAATAACTGCCTTGAAGAAATCCAAGAATGGATGAATGGGAGTTGGCTGAGGTTAAACCTGGAGAAAACTGAGGTGTTGGTTGTGGATATAGGTCACTGTGAGGTGGGTCTGCCAGAGGGATCACCCTCAGGCCTATGGCTTGGAGGTGTCCAGCTGATGACCTCAGACCAGGTGCGAAATCTTGGCGTAGTACTTGATGACCGTTTGACACTTAAATCCCAGGTGTCAGCGGTTATAAAGACTTCCTTTTTTCATCTGAGGAATATTGCCAGGGTGAAGCACTTGGTTCCTCCAGAGGACCTTCCAACATTGATCCACACCTTTGTTACCTCCCGGCTTGACTACTGTAACTCCCCATACCTAGGGCTATCGGGGGTTGAACTTCGCCGTCTGCAGCTGGTGCAGAATGCGACAGCCAGGCTGTTGACTGGAGTTTCTAGATCCAGTCACATAATGCCAGTGCTCCTGGACTGCACTGGCTGCCAGTGTTTGCCGAATTACCTTCAAGGTCGGTTTGCTGACCTATAAAGCCCTACATGATCTGGGACCTGCCTACCTGAAAGAGCTCCTGTGCCCCTATAGTCCCTCTTGCCCCTCCGATCCACTGATGAGGGATTGCTAGAGATTTCCAGGTATGCTTGAAAACATCTGTGCTAGATCGCTTAGTTTTATGGCACCTACCCTGTGGAACTTCTACACTCGGCCAGGTGCTAGACTGCCTGACCATCCTTAGTTTTAAAAGAGCGCTGAAGACCCACCTTTTTAATATAGCTTTTAAGGATTTTTGTTAATTTGATTTATTATATTTATTGTTATATTTATTTGTACAGGCGCTTTGATTTAAGAAAAGCGCCTTTTAAAAATAAAGTTGATATTGATATTGATAAAGGATTAGTCTCTCTTGTATTAAGCATTCCAGGGATAACTGCCCCAGTTCTGCTCGGATTAGTGTTGAAGGTGCATCTGGTGGTAAACTCGTGATTTTCTTGTAGAAAATGTTAATTCATTTCTCTATATTATTCTTGCTATTTAATCCCCAGATTTCACTTCTATGTAGTATTTTCACTCTTATCTTTGCATGTATGACCTTAATACTTCCCTTAATGGAGCTCCCTCCATATTTGTACATAAAGCTTGATATTGGTGGTAAAAAATTATTTGTTTTTATCTCTATATCTTTGATGTGTATTTTCCATGACAAGTTACTTGACAACAAATGTAGTAAACTTACAAGGGAACCTAAATAATTTTTCTAAAAACTATAAAATTAAGCCAAGGTACAGAAAGGGCTTTCTGTCTGGCTATTGCACCCACTGATCTGTTTGGCAAACAAAAAAAAAAGAACACTTGAACATAAAGAGGTGGAAAAAGGATACTAATTTATACTGGAATGATACACAGTGGTCTGCTATCATGGCTATGACCAATAAACCAATGTTTTCAGATCAACTAATAATGAAGCTCTACAATACAAGGTATTAAACAGGACCTTCTGTTTACCCAAAAAAAATATTTATAAGATGATTTTAACAAAATTATTTATAAGATGAATTTAGCAAACAATAGTAACTGTTGGCACTGTATTGCAGAGATTGGCATAACCTATATGTGTTGGGACTGTAATTTGGTTAGCAATTGGTGGCAGAAGACTATTAATATTCTTAATAACACAAGTAAAACGCAACTTTTTGTTGGGATGAATTGGTCTTTCTTTTTAGATGTTACCAAACTTAATATAGGGAAGACATTACAAATCTTAGTTGGTTCTGCTAGTATGGCAACTACGGAAATATGTTTTCTACACTGGAAAAAGCCAGTTGCAAATGAAACATTTCTAACGTGCAAATGGAAATTTCAGTTTCTGGGTATCTTATATTATGAAAGCCGGTTCATGGAGGCAACGTCATATCAGTTTATTATGCTATAAAACAGCACAGTAGACCTCCAAAATTGTAGATAATGAGGTTTGATTGGCTAGGGAGATACTGCACTTTGCACTAGAACTAATATATAATTGCAGATTATGCATTTATGAAATAGATTATAAACTGTTTTGTACTTCTTGCATGCATTTATGAAATAGATTATAAACTATTTTGTACCTCTTGCTATACTGTAAAAATGGAGTAAAATGAAACATGATTTGCAAAAAAAAGATGTGGACAATGTTAGGGGGGCTGTTCTATGTGGTAATAAGGTCATCCCTGGAAACTTTTATTCCCCCCTCATCTATCGATCTAATTTGGCCAATTTGGCCATGTAATCCTATGAATTGGTTGTTCACATCCCCAGGAAGTTTGTATCCCCTCTTTAGCCCTATGCCCTTCTGTAACTGTTGTTGAATGTGCTACCTACCTCTTCTCCCTGATTACAAGGCATTGACACATGAAAGCAGATTTCAGCAGGTGTACAGGTGCAGGGGTCACTGTGCCTTGTAACAATTGGGGTGGGAGGCTGGAAGGGCTGCATCATGCAATACCATACTATGATCTGTGCCCTAGACATTAGTGCTGCTGCTGATGCTGTCCCGCACTCTCCTCTCCCCATTCTTAGATATCAGCTTTATGTTCATACCAATATGTATATGTACACTGTTCCTTGCTGGTTTTCCTGTTGGTCCAATGGCACCAGAATCCTGTGAAATGGTTGTCCACATCCATAGAAGTCAGTGGATCACCCCTTACATAGCTCCAGTCCCTTCTTTTATTGTTGTCAGAGGTGTTGCGCACTGCCTAACCCATCCCCCTACCAGAATGAATGTTCTGGCTCACAGTATGTAACCACTACAAAAACTGCTTTCAGCTGTTCTATATAACAGGTGTATCTGCACCTTGCACCAGGGTGAGAGGGTGCACATGGGAGCTGCTATGCATAACACAGCACCCTCATTAAGTCAGACTCCTCCACCTTTTACCCTGTGCTGGCACACTGACATGTGTGCTATAGCAGGAAAAGACTTTGGATTACTTTCTGTATATCACATAAGGGCACATGAAGAAATGTGCCTCAAAGTGGTTGCAAATTTACCCTTACCTCATGGACTATATTTGTGTGTGCTTCTGCCTAACCTTGCTTATCCAAGGATATTGCATAGAGACTGAATATCAGTATTTGTATAGTATGCAGAATAACTCAAACCCTACTAATGCCAAGCATCATGGGAAGTATATGAAAATCACCCTGCCCATACTGCCTGTGATGCTTTGCATTAGTGAGGTATGCATACTTTGGTATTTCTTTGAAACCTGTTTTTTTTTGCAAATGCCCTTCCAGGGTAATCTTACTTTTTTGCTGTTACACTTCAGTTCTTTACTTTTGAAGCAGTAGTACAATGAAATTTGACAACAACTGACCCTACTTTCTTGCAGTCTAAAACATTCCAGGTATCTTTCAGTTTTATTTGGTAGTACAATTTTCTAATCCTACCAAAATCTGAGTATTTTATTAATGTCTTAATTTATGTTTTATTTTCAGGAAAAAAAAGATGTCCACCATTTTTTATGCAGAAATAGCATTGTAGGCCTGGCAAGAGTTATGATTGTGAAAACAAAAAAAAAAGACTCATGGTACACAGCATAGGCGGTACCTAGAAAAGTACATCTGACAGGTATGCTAATATATTTATTATGTGTAGCTGAAACTAGCTTTTTTGAAAACACATATTTGTTGCACTGCTGCTTTAAATTGCATTTTAATTTTGCGAGTTCCATGACCCAAATAAATGAGATCATGAGGCAGGTTCCTTCCGGTCCCTTGTGTGATATAACAGTTGACCCATATACAGTAGCAATGGTGGGTGGTGCTATTTTGGGAAACACTGTGCTCCTTTTACTGTCATTCAGTAAAACTGCCATACACAAATGGGTATCACTGTCTGCAGGAGATGTCTCTTCTGTGACAGTGATACAGCATCATTTATACAGATTGGTTGCCCAGATATTGATGCTAGCATATAGGTTGTCTGGCCATTAACATTCTGGACTGTGACAGCACAGGTGGTATGGCACCAGATGCAGAGCGCTGCTGCTAAAGTTGTTCTCCCCACCCTCCTTACACTATATTTTAATGGCTGCTAGTTGGCCATGTCAACATGAATATAAACCATTCCTTGCCAGTCTGGGAAGAGGTAGGAGTTGTACATGGGCGGGCGTGATTGGGCTCCTGTACTTTTACCGACTGAAACTGCCATACACAAATGGGTGTCCCTGTTTGCAGGTAGTGGACCAATTTCATCTTAGAACATAACCTTAACCTATGATCAGCTCATAGTAGCCGTTGTATACTCAAGCTATGTCCTGATGAATCAATAAGAATATATTGTGAAACGTTGACCTTAAGTGTCTTTTGCATACTAGTCTGCTTGAATAGTTGAAAAAAAACTTTTGAATATACATCATATTTTCTGTGAGTGGACCCAATTCATCAAAACCCTTTGGTGATTATTGATATTGCTTCAGTTTGGATCAGACTCCTCCCAAATTTTTTTCTATTTACAGGGAACAAGGGACCATGCTGGTTTTCAAGAGTTTGTTCATTACGTATAAATACCATTCCAGGGGCCAGATATTCAAAGCTTGGCACCAGACATAACCTGTAGCACTGGAATAGAGCTGAATTTGCACCAGGCTGCAATATTTAGAAGCTCAATCAGCGCCGGTGCTATGTGATAGTGCCGACGCTAAAGGTTAATGTATGCAGGGGAGTGAGTGAGGGGAGGGGCTATGAATGCCTGCTCACCGGCATATTCAAAAGAACAGTGCCACGTTACAGGAGTTTGCATGACCTGCAGCATGGTGCACAATACTGCCAGCAAAAAGCATGTGGTAATGCGGTGCAAGCAGGGGTAGGCTGATCTCCCAGTCCCTGCCAAATGTGCACAACACACCATGCCACCCCATCATGATCCCCGACACCCGTTGTTATTATCCTAGGTATTTTCTTGGTAGTCTAGTGGCCCCCCACTCCATCATGATCCCTGACACCAGGTGTTATTATTACACTGATTTCCCTGGTAGTCTAGTGGCCCCCCACCTTCCCCATCATGATCCCTGACACCTGCTTTTATTGTTGCAATACTTTCTCTGGTAGTTTAGTGGCTCCCCACCCCCCATCATGATCCCTGACATCAGCAGTTAGTACTGCAATACTTTCCCTGGTAGTCTACTGGCCCTCCTACCCCCATCACAATCCCTGACACCCATAGTTAGTATTGCAATACTTTCCCTGGTAGTCTAGTAAGCCCATCCACCCAGCAGTGTGCGACCACCCCACTCCCCCATCCAGGTATAGAGCTGGTAACTGGCTCGTGTACTGTATGAGTATGTGCTCATTCATAACTGAGTCAGTGGCTAGCCATGGAGGTGAGTGGTGGGCTGCACCAGTCACCAGCTCTGTACTGGGATGGGGAGGAGTGGGTGGTCAGCACTGCTTGGGGTGGGGTGGAGGGTCACTGGACTACCAGGGAAATCAATGCAATAATAAAAATTTGTCAGGGATTTTTATGGGGGGCCACTAGACTACCAGGGAAATCAATGAAATAATAAGAATGGGTGCCAGGGATCATGATGGGGTTTGTGGGGGGCCACTAGACTACCAGGGAAATAACTGGGATAATAACAGTGGTGTCGGGGATCATGATGGGGGGCACTAGACTATCAGGGATCAGACCTCTCATCCTTTTGTCACTGACATGAGGGACATGGACTCTCAACATGAGGGTCAATGAGGGCCACTGACTCTAATAATGAGAGACACATCCTCAAACATGGAGATACAAGTTCAAAACACTGTGGAAACCATTGCCTTTACTTACACAAAGTTTATAGTTGATGTAGCATCTTGATATATTATTGTCTGCCTTAGTGTCTAAATATACAACATATTCTATGTGCGTGGCACCTTTTCCATAAGGGACAGATGAGGGACAGGGAAATTTTGAGGGGGTAACATGAGGGATGTCCCTCATAGTGAGGGACACATGAGAGGTATACCAGGAATTGGGATGGGGTTCTCTTTACTGTGTTGTGGATCATGCCTGCCGGGGGGAGCACTACACAACCAGGGCAGATGTGGACCTACCAAACAGTGCTATGTGTATTTATTTATATTTCAATCTCTGTATCTATAGATAGACACACACACACACACACACACACACACACACACACACACACACACACTTACTTATACAGTCATCTAGTGTCCCTCAATACAGGGGACAACCCTCTGTGTACCCCTCACTATAGCCCTGACCTCCATTCATCCCTCCTGGGAACAGTGGTGCACACACAGAGATTATGCTGTACATTCACACTTGCAAGCAGGAAGTTATAATATTCTACTGTGCTATATAACTCTTATCCTGTGTACATACGAAGGTAATGGTTTCCATTGTTTTCTGTGTTTGTGTCTCCATGTTTGAGGATGTGTCTCTCATTATGGGGATCAGTGTCCCTCATTGTTCCTCATTCAGAGTGTCTGTGTTCCTCATTTCATTGCTGACTGGGTGGGAGGTATGCAATGAGTATGCTTGCCGACACCCATGGCCTGCAGCTAAGAAACTGTTTCTCTGGTCTGGCATACAGGTGGAGCTGTGTGCACACCCCAGCTAGCGGCTTCTGACCTGTACTTCTAGCCTGACCAATAGGTGGAGCTGTGTGCACACCCCACCCTGCTGCTTCTGACCTGTACTTCCAGTCTGACCTACAGGTGGAGCTGTGTGCACCATGCAATAGCACCAGGCAAACTACATTAGAGTGCATGCAAAGCAGGCCATATTGAGATGCTAATGTGGCTGTTTGCACATGGATTGCTTGAGTAGGCTCATTCGCATAGGGGCTTTGAATATAAACATAGAAACATAGATAGTGAAGGCAGATGGGGACCAAAGATCCATCTAGTCTGCCCTGTGTGCCCCCCCTTAGGGTCAGAAGCCTGTTCCCACGCAAATGTCTTTAAAACTAGAATGAGATGCCCTGAAATTCCATGTTTTTTCAGAATATCATGATATTTGAGTACTACTACTACTACTACTACTAGTAGCTTGGCAGAAGACACCAGGAGAAAGGACTGCTGTGTGACTGGACTTCTCTGCTGGGACTAAAGAAGTAGAACTCTTGTACTTGGACCTTTAATTTAGGGTAAAAAAACACTAACAAACAAAACAAAAAAAAGTGTGCATTTGTCTGAGTTTACTGAACTGAATGGTTATCTGAACAGTTATCTAGGTGTAAATCTCAGGTGATTGAAAGGACTTGATAACTGTGAGGTTTAAATTACTGTAGAAAGATCTAGTAAGTGGGGGAGTGGCTTAGCTAGAAGGAAGCTACATTTAAAGACTGCCTTAGAAAGATTCTCCTAGTAGCTTGGCAGAAGACACCAGGAGAAAGGACTGCTGTGTGACTGGACTTCTCTTCTGGGACTATATTGCCCTCCTTCCCTCCCCTCCACCCTCCCACCCAAAGCTAGTTCTACTTTTATAGGCACATGATTTGACTTACAACAGGAACTTCCTGTTTGGGAGCAGGAAATGAGTGATCACAGAGCCACCAAAGACCCACCATCCTAGAAGGGCAAGAGTAGCTCTCCAGACCCCTTTAGCTGCTGGAGGTCTGCCTCTGAGCAAGTAAGGGGTCTACTGAGAAATATAGGATATTCTTGTCTCAGAACAGGATAATCAGGAGCTTAAAGGGCACACAGGCAGAAAATAAGGAGAGAGAGAGAAAAAAAAACAGAGAAAAGAGTAAGGATTGCAAACAGTTAAGGGGCCAGAAATAAGACATGATGGGAGTGGTGCAGTGCAGCGGCTGTGGAGCAGCAGTCTTCCGGGAGACATTCTGGAGGATGCAGTTTTGTCCCATCTGCAGGCACCTCTCTGGGCTGAGGGAGGAGGTTGCTCATCTCCAGGCTGAGTTGGCCAGGATTTGTGGGACCTACTCTTCCATCCAGGGACCACCAGTGCCACTGCTGTTGCCTCAGAGGTTGCCAAGAAAGAGGAGCGGTTGGACCACAGTGGGCTCAGGGAGGGTGAGGGTGGTGGAACAGAAGCATCCTCCAGTTGTACCTCCACAATTCCTATGCCATTCTGGCAAAGTGTGGTTCCTCATGGAGGCACCCGCAGTGGAGACCAAGGAGGATGTTGGGAACCTCCACAAAGGAGACCCACAGGAGGGTGGCAGGGAAGGAAACAACTCCTGGTGGGGGACTCCATTGTTAGGAAGGTAGAACTGGGGGAGGAAGGGGAGAGGGAGGTAAGGTGCCTGCCTGGTGCCATGGCTTGGAGGGACAGGGAGTGAATCCTCAGGATTGCCAGAGCAGCTGCTCAGGGGAGGGAGCTGGATGTCATTGTCCACCTAGGGACAAATGACCTGGCTAAGAAAGGGATTAGAGAAGTGCAGGAAGAGTTTGTTTAATTGGGGAGGGGCCTTAGACAAGTAGCATGCACGGTAACCTTCTCGGAGGTGCTGCCCATCTATGGCGTAGGAGAGGCTAGGGTGTTCCACACCATGGGATTCAATCAGTGGTTGAAAAACTGGTGTGGAGCTCAGGGATTTGGCTTCATTAGGGACTGGGGGTCCACCTGGAGTGATGCAAGCCTATACTGGCATGATGGGCTGCATCTGTCCAGGAGGGAACCAGGATCCTAGGTGATAGGTTTAAATGCTTCATTGGTAAACATTTAAACTAGCCGAGGGGGCACTGGAAAGGAGCAGGGAAATCCTAGCCCCAAAAATAACGGTAGTGGTACGGTAAACACCAACATAGAGGTGTCAATAGGAGAAGGGCGGGTAAATGGATAGTCGGACAAGGCAAGAAGGACAGGATGGGGCAAAAAGGAGTAAGGCCATCAGGAAATGGAGGGTAATGAGTACCAATGTCCAGAGGTCTGGGCAACAAGCTCCCTGAGCTGGTGGCCTTGATGGAAGAGGGATGCCTGATATCATAGCAGTCACAGAAACATGGTACACAGAGAACCATAACTGGGATGTTAACATACCAGGGTACATAAACTACAGGAGAGACAGGCAGGGAGAAGGGGGAGGAGTAGCTCTCATGTAAAAGAAGGGATAAAAGCAACTGAACAAAAGAGTAAACAGGGAGGAGAGGAGGCACTGTGAGTCACCCTGGAGACTGGAAAGGGCACCACAACCACACAGGGGTTGTGTACAGACCCCATGTCAGGGGAGGAATGGACAAGAATATGATAGAAGGCATTCTTAGAATGGCAGAGAAAGAGGAGATACTGTTGATGGGAGACCTGAATATGCCAGATGTTAACTGGGCACATTTGCTGCAGCCACATCCAAGAGCAGGGCCATTCTTGATGCCCTACAGGTGGCAGGCCTCAGACAGCTAGTTTCGAACCCACTCATGAGGGAAATCTCAGACCTCTGCTCTCAAACGGGGGCAGTGAGAGATCTCAGATCTAGAAGTGGGTTGCCATCTGGGAACAAGTGACCATCAAACAGTGTGGTTCACATTAAACTCAGCTGCAAAGTCAAGCCATACAAAAGTGAGGGTACTGGACTTCAGGAGGGCTGACTTTGGCAAGATGGGAGAGTGCCTCAGAAAAACCCTAGCAAACAGGCTAGAAGGAGGTGTGGATCAACAATCGGGAATCATCAAAACTGCTATCACAGAGGCAACAAGCCTTTGTGTGAAGCAAATAAACAAATCAAAATGAAAGAAAAAGCCACTATAGTTCTCAAAAGAGGTGGCTGTGAAAGTCAGGAAGAAAAAGATAGCATTCCAGAAGTATAAGGAAACACAGAAGGAGCAGGACAGAGAGCTGTACCAGTTAAGGCAGAAGGAAGCTGGGAGAGAAGTCAGAATAGCAAAGGCCCAAACTGAGAAAAAGATAGCCAACTCGGTTAAGAAGGGGGATAAAACCTTTTATAGGTTCATCAGCGAGAGTAGAAAGACAAAGGGAGGGATAGTGAGGCTGAATAGAATGAACGGTGGGTGGGCAGAGGGGGACAGGGAAAAGCAGGGATACTGAACGAATATTTCTGCTCAGTATTCACAAAAGAAGAGGTGGAAGTGCCTAATCCAATTAACACAAGCACTCTTGATAGGGGGGTCGATCCCAGTCCTTTCACAGAAGAAAGGGTTCTGCAAGAACTCCTAAAACTGAAGGTGGACAAAGCAATGGGGCCTGATGGAATTCACCCCAGAATTCTAAAAGAATTAAGGGGGGAACTAGTGAAACCACTGGCTACTCTTTTTAATAAATCATGGGAGGATGGGGTGGTACCCGAGGACTGGAGGAAGGCAGATGTGATTCCCCTTCACAAAAGTGGGACCAAGACAGAGGCAGGAAACTACAGACCTGTCAGTTTGACCTCTGTGGTACAGAAAGTGATGGAGTCACTTCTGAAGGAAAGAATAGTTGAGTACAGAGAGGCCAGTGGGGCACAGGACCCAAGGCAGCATGGGTTCACAGCGGGAAGGTCATGTCAGATGAATCTAATAGATTTCTTTGACTGGGTGACCAAAGTAGTAGACCAGGGAGGGGCTGTGGACATGGCCTACCTAGACTTTAGCAAGGCATTTGACACAGTCCCACACAAAAGATTAATAGTCAAATTAACCAGCCTTGAGTGGGTCCCAGGGTGGTAGCCTGGGTAAAACATTGGCTGGACAACAGGACACAGAAGGTAAATGTATATGGAGTCCACTCTGAAGAAAGAGGGGTTACTAGTGGGGTACTGCAGGGTTCAGTATTGGGTCCAGTCCTTTTTAATGTCTTCATAAGTGACATTGCAGAGGGACTGGAAGGAAAAGTATGCCTCTTTGCAGATGACACAAAGATCTGCAACAGGGTTGATACACAAGGAGGAGTGGAAAGGATGAGAGGGACTTGGCAAGGTTGGAGGAATGGTCAGAAGTATAGCAGCTAGGATTCAATGCAAAGAAGTGCAAAATAATGCACCTGGGAAACAAGAACCCAGGGGAAGAATACACAATGGGGGGGGGAGGTAGTAACAACAACAAAAATGGAAAGGGACCTGGGGGTAATCATATCAGATGACCTTAAGGTAAGCAAGCAATGTGAGAAGGCAGTAGGGAGGGCTGGGGGTATACTGGGATGCATAGGGAGAGGCATCAGCGGTAGAAAACAGGAAGTTGTTATCCCTCTGTACAGACAGTTTGTGACACCCCATCTGGAGTACTGCGTCCAGTTCTGGAGATCCCATCTCTGCAAGGACATAGACAGGATAGAGGCAGTCCAGAGGAGGGCAACTAAAATGGTGCAGGGTCTGCAAGAGAAGCAGTTTGAGGAGAGACTAAAGGAGCTAATATGTATACCTTTGAGGAAAGAAGGGAGAGGGGGGACATGATAGAAACTTTTAAGTACCTCAGTGGAATCAACAAAGTCCAAGAGGGTAGCATCTTCCAGAAAAAGAGACGTGCAAGAACAAGGGGACACAATTTAAAGATAGAGGGGGCGGTTCAGGGCAATGTGAGGAAGTATTATTTCACAGAGAGGGTAGTGATGCATGGAACAGCCTTCCTGAGGAGGGTTATAGGGTCTAAAACTGTGGAGAATTCAAGAATGCATGGGACAGACATAAAGGCAATTCTTGTGGGGGTAGGAAGAAATAGGCTGTTGGTTAACTAGGATCTGCGGCCTATCCTGTAGGTAGGGAAATGGGCAGACGAGATGGGCCAAGCGGTCCTTATCTGCCGTCAAAGTCTATGTTTCTATATTTCTATGTTTCTAGCAGACTTTTGCCCCAGCTGATGTGTTAGCACTATGCAAATGAGTTAGCCCCAGGCAAACATCTCAAAATCATAGCACAGTTCTGCAGTGTGTGGCCTGCACTGTTGTTTGCAGTTTTTGTGACTCCATTTTTTTGCTAGCACACACATTGGCCATGTAGCTCACCTTTGCCTTACTCCACGTCTGTATGCACTGGGCTGCTGTTGTAGTTTGCACTGCATGGTTGCTATATTCAGTGTTGCCTTATTTGCTGGGCTAGTTTCGCACTGCACTCAAGGCCCTGTTTGCACTGCCTCATTTGCACGCATATTCAACTGAGGTAGCCCTGGGGCTATTACTTTGAATCTAGTGTGAAAATGGTTCCGGGCTAATTTTGCACACTGTGCAGTGCTACATTTGCCCCGGGGCTAAGTTTTGAATATCTTGCTCATGGTGCGTTAATGGCTACAGAATCTTGTGAATTGTTGTTTCATGTCCCTGGCACTCAGGGGATCCCTTTTCTATACCCTGGTCCTCTTCCATAACTGTTTTTGGTGGTGCTTAACCCATCCCCCTACCAGAATGAGCACACCAACACTCTATGTGTATTTTACAAGAAAATGTAAAAGCAGCAGTTTTGGCTGCAGTCAATATTTGTTTTTTAACTGAATGAATTTTCATAAAACCAGGATCTTTTCTCCTTAGACTTCAACTGTTCATATTTTTTTCCTGCTATGAAGTCATACTCCTCTACTTGTAACATCACAAACTGCTTCCCCAGAGAGGATTCTGATTTTGCAAGCAGAGAATTATGTTTATGTGAAGAAAAGCATCAGGACAAGATGAAGTCTTAGGATCAGAAGCCTGTTCTCATGCAAATGTCTTTAGAACTAGAATGAGATGCCCTGAAATTCTATGTTTTTTCAGAACATCTAGATATTTGAGTACTACCAGTACCAGCTGTTACTGTTTTGTAAAAAACTAGAAAACCCAAACAAAGGGCCATCCTGACTGCCCAGTGGTGCACTTCCATTCAGGTAACCCATGTTCAGGAGGGAGACCCTCTCCCTTTGTTAGGATGCGGAAAGAGAAAAGTGTTGTTGATGACTATACTCCATATATCACTGAGGGGGGCAACTCATGTCCCTTTCACAGCAACTCCTGTGGTATATCAAGGAAGTCTGTGAACGCATGTCACCTTCCTTCTTCTGCAGTGTGGCCATAAAGGCTGTGAGGTTGACATGCCAGGTAGGAGGCTTTTGAAGATGAAAACATGGCTGACATCTCCTGGGTGGTAAATAGGAGAACACTGAGAGGCTGGAGACAGGATGTTGACCACTATCCACTGCCTGGGCCTTTCCTGTAATATTTCTCTTATGCTGTGTGGAGAGCACCCACATGGGAGGTAAGCCTTGGGGGTATCATGGATGGTTATGTTTGTCCAGGGAGATGAAGTAGCAGGCCTGATTAGGGCCATAGCTGCAAGTCCAGAGAAAGTGAATTAAAACAGTGTCAAAGTAGGATTAGAGGAGCAAAACATAACAGTAAGAAGGTCTCTAGATGCATACAAGAAAAAAATACAGAAATCTGAAGGACCCCTAAGGCTCTCAACTGGATGAAACCTAATCAATGAAGACTGGGGGAAAAAAAAAGAATGTCTACGTGACTATTTTGTATTTTTTTAAACAAAAGAAAGGAATATGCACATTAGTGATGCATATACTTAATTTAAAGAAGATCAATAAACACTGATAACTGAAATAATCATAAAAAAGGAAGACGTAGAAAACTATTTTTCAGGGGAGTTAAAGGGAAACAGTCAGCACAAAAGGCTCACTCTCAAGTGTGGGGCTGATCCCAATGTGCACTTTGTGTACAAAACCATTTTAGTTTACTTACTGTTTGCTGTAGTATGGTAGATTATAATGTATGGGAAGGTGTCATTGTGAATGGAAATTCATATATCATACAATGCGATAGTTCTGCAGTAGTGATGTAACTGCTACAGCACAGCGACTTCTCATTCTGCTGTATTAGTTACATCATTGAATGATACTCCCTATCAGTTGTTTTCATTTACACAAGAACCACTGTAGCTAGAGTGACATGTGTGACCTGATGCTTGTCCTGTGACCAGGATTGCTTTCAAAAATTTTCTTTTGAGCAGGGCTGCCTCAATTAAAAAAAAATATATTTGAGCTGCTGATGTGGAGATTGAAGACTTGACAAGCAAGTGGCAGGGTGAATGAGAAAGCGAGTGGAGTGGGAGGAGTTTATTATCTGGTCAGTAAGATTTCTGCAGAAAGAACTGTCTGTGAACCCTGGCCCTGCATGACTATATCAACTAAGTATTTATTTCTTACAGACTCTAGGTACGGGACACAATGAGTATGTGAGAGGTCAAACAAGCTGTGGGGAAGATGTCTGGGAGGGTGGGGGTCGGGTTCATCACCCTGTCAGTGTTCTAAATAAAATGAGCAGTAAAATGTCTTAGCTGATTGTGCATACACTATATAAGATAAGGTATGGACAATCACACACATCAAAGCTGTTGTCCCTGCTTGGGGTTGCCATTATGAGTAGACCAGGGAGGGGCTGTGGACATGGCCTACCTAGACTTTGGCAAGGCATTTGACACAATCCCACACAAAAGATTAATAAACAAATTAGCCAGCCTGGGAGTGGGTTCCATGGTGGAAGCCTGGGTAAAAAATTGGTTGGACAAGAGGACACAGAGGGTAATAGCAAATGGAGTCCACTCTGAAGAAAGGGGGGTTACTAGTGGGGTACCACAGGGTTCAGTACTGGGTCTGGTCCTTTTTAATGTCTTTATAAGTAACATTGCAGAGGGACTGGAAGGAAAAACATGCCTTTCTGCAGATGACACAAAGATCTGCAATAGAGCTGATACCCAAGGCGGGGTGGAAAGGATGAGAAGGGACTTGGCAAGGTTGGAGGAATGTCAGCGTGGATCAGTTGGTAGCACATCGCCTCTGGACCAGAAGGTCGTGGGTTCTCATCCCACACCGGGATTGGACTTGCACCTAAAAATCACTGGCATCCGAGTGCAGTATTGGGGGGTGCTGTACTGCTGGGGTGTGCCGTCCTTCGGATGAAACGTTAAACTGAGGTCCCTTCTGCCCATCCTGGTGGGTGTCCAGGTGGAAGTAAAAGAACCCAGGGCACTCTTCGCAAAGAGTAGGGAACATTCCCGGTGTCCTGGCCAACATTCTCCTTCCCATAAACCGGTTCATGCAATTATCCAGGCTGTGTGTGAGTGATGATGTGCGATATGGCTGCCACCACACATTCAGTCACTTCACTACCAGTCTAGCATCGCTTGTAAAGCACTTTGGATGTATGAAAAGCGCTATATAAATGCTGATTCTTCTTCTTAAAAGTATGGCAGCTTAGATTCAATGCAAAGAAGTGCCAAGCAATGCACTTGGGAAACAAAAACCCAGGGGAAGAGTACACAATGGGGTGGGGGAGGTATTAACAACACAAGTGGAAAGGGATCTGGAGGTAGTCATGTCAGATGACCTAAAGGTAAGCAAGCAATGTGAGAAGGTAGTAAGGATGGCTGGGGAGGATACTGGGATGTACAGGGAGAGGCATCACCAGCAGAAAACAGGAAGTTGTTATCCCTCTGTCCAGACAGTTGGTGAGACCCCTTCTGGAGTACTGTGTGCAGTTCTGGAGACACCATCTCTACAAGGACATAGACAGGATGGAGGCAGTCCACAAGATGGCAACTAAAATGGTGCAGGGTCTGCAACAGAATCCACATGAAGAGAGACTAAATGAGCTTAGTATCTATACCCTTAAGGAAAGGAAGGGGAGGGGGGACATGATAGAAACGTTCAAGTACCTCAAGGGAATCAATAAAGTCCAAGAGGGTAGCATCTTTCAGAAAAAGAGACATGCAAGAACAATGGGACACAATTTGAGGACAGACGAGGAAAGGCTCAGGGGCAATATGAGGAAGTATTTTTTCACAGAGAGGGTGGTGGACGCATGGAACGGCCTTCCTGAGGAGGTCGTGAGGTGAAAAACAGTGGGGGAATTCAAGAATGCATGACACAGACATAAGGCAATTCTGGTGGGGGATAGGAAGAAGTAGGCTGTTGGTTAACTAGGATCTGTTGCTATCCACTAGGTAGGGAAATGGGCAGACTAGGTGGGCCAAGGGGTCCTTATCTGCAGTCAAAGTCTATGTTTCTATGTAACCTCTCAAGCTTTGCTGTCAGGGTAACTCTGTCATCATAGTAACCCCTCGGTGGAAAAACAGCATTGTTATGTATGGTAGCCCATACATTATTCTATATGTGTCAGACTAATTTGCTTAGTTCCAGGCTGACATCTTCTGTTAAGTGGTGTGCAACAAAAATCTTCCACAGGCAGAATTCAAGTGAAAGTCTGACTTTTGAGTCCGTGGAAGTTCAGAAATTGATTTCCCATCCAGGCACAGAGTATTATCCTACTGCTTACCTGGCTAGTTTATTCAGTTTTTTACTATTTGGCCAGCATGTTCCGTTCTCTGCTTCTACAGACATATGTAACAGTCTGTAAGATCTTTGCAATGTATCTGACTGTTTTAATGTTTGTATCATCTTAATAAGTCAAATCAATAAAACTTATTAACCACAAAAAAAGAAATTGATTTCCAAACTTCCGAGGAACTTCCACCCATGATCGCCTCTCTGATTGCGAACTTGCCCCCCAAAAAGCCCTGGTGGCTAGTGTAATGGTCCCTTCCTCACCCACCCCACATGTAAAAAATTATCCATGGTGGCTAGTGCTCCCTCCCATATTCCCGGTAGTAACCCACCCACCACAAAATGTATAGTAACCCCACCTTGCATCCCTATGTCAACATCTTCTGTTAAAAAAAAAAAAGTCTGGTGGCCTAGTGTTTTTTTTTATTTAAACCCCCTCCCTATCCCCAGTCCCAATAAGACCCTGGTGATTCAGTGCCCCTCACTCAGCCTCTCCAGCAGCCAGGTGTCCCACAACCCTGCTCCCACCCTTAATGCAAACCCCGGCAGTGGTGGACAGCACAGCCCTCCTTCTCTCTCCTCCATGACCAGCCCACTGACTGAGCTGTCAATGAATGAGCAGTACATACGCTCATTCATTGACAGCTCAATCAGCAGGCTGGCTGTGGAGGGAAGAGAGGAGGGCTGTGCTGGTCCGCTGCTGCCGGGGCCTACGATGGGTGTGGGAGCAGGGTTGTAGGACACCTGGGTGCTGGGGAGGCTGGGTGAGGGGCACTGGATCACCAGGGATTTATTGGGACTGGGGATAGGGAGGGGGTTTAAATAAAAAAAAAAAAAACACTAGACCACCGGAGATTTTGTTTTTTAACAGGAGAAGTAGAGATAGGGATGGGGGGGGATTACTGTACATTTCATGGTGGGCAGGTTACTGGGTGGAAAGGAGGGATCAATAGCCTCCAGGGATAATTTATTACATGTGGTACAGGTGGGGGGAGGGACCATTAGCCACCAGGGCTTATTGTATTATTTCCAGGCAAAATTTTGCCTGGTAACTTTCGTGGATGTTTTCCACTCTGCCACAGGTGGAAGTTCAGAAACTTTCGTGAAAGTCCCTTGATTTCTGTGGAAGTTCTGCTGGGGCAGAAAACAGCAGTTTTACCCACCCCTACTTCTGTTGCTACAAATCTGAGAATCTCCTGCAGCTGACATCAAAGCAATAGGGTGCAGTGGCAGATTCAATAGTCTGCAATGCATGTTAGAGCTTTTATAATCTCTGATCAGATATTTTCTGGGTCTGCTTTTCTCCAGGGACTCAGCACAGTTCTCTGTGACTATACTTAGCATAGGTAGGACAGCAGAAGCAGCAAGCAAAGGATCAGAGCTTATATAAACTCTAATATGCAATGCAGGCTGTTGAATCTCACACTGTTGAATACTGCTCTGATGTTAGATACAGGGAATTCTGGGATTTGTAGTAACAGAAGATGTCAGCCTAGAACTGAGCAAAATTAGTCTAATACAATATACTATACTACAGTAAACAGTAAGTAAACCAAAATGTTTTTGGACACAAAGTGCACATTGGGACTGGCCTCACACTTGAGTATGGAACCCTAGGTGCTGACTGTTCTCCTTTCATTTTAACAGAAGTCCTAGGCCAGATGGGTTTCATACAGCAATCAGAAGAGAACTGGCTGGCTGGCCCAGTGGCACTGAGGGTTGAGGCGCTGGATGCCACACCTCACACCATGCCAGCGACCTGGGTTCAGTGATGGATTCAGGTCACTGGGGGTCGTCCTGGGGGAGAAGGATTGAGCGTCCAATGGCTTGCGATACTGCCATCTCCTGGGTGGCCACAGGTGTCAGCAGTGTGGTCAGGGAAGCAAAGTACTAGGGAGGGGCTGATGTTGGCTGAAGACCTGAGTAGAGGCTTATCTCAGCATGCCTCTACCTCATCAGAGCTTATATAAACTCTAATATGCACTGCAGGCTGTTGAATCTCACACTGCTGAATACTGCTATGATGTTAGATGCAGGGGATTCTGGGATTTGTTGTAACAAAAGATGTCAGCCTAGAACTGAGCAAAATTAATATAATACAATGTACAATCTACAGTAAAGGGTAAGTAAACCAAAATATTTTTGGGCACAGAGTACACATTGTTTCCTACCCTCCAGGTCGCACCAGGAAATGAGCAACATGTTACTCAGCGTGCCTTCCTGGTGAAACATTTCAATAAATAAATTGGCCCTCCCTGAGTGCTGACATCGGCAGATGGGCTGGAGCAGAACAAGGGAAAAACACCCCAGCTGGTCTTGGCGATGAGCCCTCAGCACCATGCATCCATGGAGGGACGGAGGGCAGACTCCTCTGTGCACACTTCTCTGAAGTTCAAGGGAGGTAAGAGGGGAACCTTCCTTGCCCCACCCAGGGGGTTAACCAGGGGCTTTGGACAGTGGAGTAGGTGCACTGTAGGAGCCAACTCCTCAGTCCTTGTGGTTGAATGCAAGGATGCTTGGAGGCTCTGAGAGAGATATGACAGACTGGGGCAGTAGAGGAGCAAAAAAAAAAAAAAAACAGTAAAAAAAAAAAGAGAACTGGCTCATGAGTTATGAACACCTCTTGCAATAATTTTCAATAAGTTAGTTATGACAAGAGTTTACCTGGTTACTGGAGGGAAACTTGTGTTAAAAAAAAATATACACCACAACCAGGATATTAAAGACATTGTTATAGAGCAGCTCTGCACTTCAGCATGTGCTTTCATAAATAAGATGCTTCAGATATTACAATTTACTTGAGATTATGCCATGTACTTGGACACTGACCAATCAGATAGGCAGGCTGGCACTTTACCTGCCATGATTATCTACCGATAATCACCGCAAAAGGTACCAGCCAGGAGCATGTTCAAAAAAAAGCAATCCGATGGCAAAAATCATGGAACTCCGTCCACCATCTTGTTTCCCCGCTAAGCGGAGACTGTAAAACAGCAGCTCCGTGCATCAGGGGACAGTAAACAAACACACTGACTGCTCTACAACTGAGTCACTTACTTAAGCATTATAGCAAGTACTGTTTTTTTTTAAATAAAAAAAAAAAAAAACAGTACTTGGTATAATCGCAATAAGCCACTTGGGGGATCTGAATTATCGGGGGATTTACCATGGCTGGCGCCGATTTACCCATGAGGCGCAAACCACTCCAGCCATGGTAAATCCCCTGATAACCCACACCCACTCGTGGCTTATTGCTTAAATACAGTATTAATGTTTTTAGTTTTCCTTTCCAGGGTTTATAACATTTCTTGGTAACTCATTAAAAAAGTCTGTTCAAAAAGCATGTTTCTGCTTGCTTGATTTTATAGTCCATTTGTTTAAGACATCATAGTGCTCACTATGCTCGTAAGGTGTTATATCACAATCAGCAATTGGGAAGTTAACTTGTGACAGTCAGATTCTTTCTGAAAGGCTCAGTGAAATAAACATGGCATTATCTGATATATATTTATGTGTTCAGTTCCAGCATCCCATATAGTTAGAAGTGATGCTGTACTTTTGTCATTGAAAACTGAAAAAATTAATGGTATTTTCCTAGTCAACAGACAAATGTAATAGCACTCCTAATGCAAAACTAAAGCATTGGGGTAATTTGTTTAGAGTTCTCCCTATTTTAGAAACTACAATACATTGGTCTTTGGTTAAAATCAAATTTATTATCTGTGTATTTTTGACACTTTTCCTTTATGTATGTTTGCCACATTATACAAAATAAATGTACACTCCTTTGCCGTATATCTGCTTTGCTTCATTTTTGTACTAACAGTGCTACTCACATTTGTCTGTTTAGTGTGTTGGAGCCAGCTTCTCCAGTCAACATGGTTCTGAATCAGTCACAGCACTGGAGTGCAACCCTCCTTTGTGTCTCTACTGTCATAGTCAAAATGATAAAAAAAACATGGAATTCATAGTTAAAGTCATGAAAGTCATGGGTCCATCGTATGTTAAACAAATCACATCAGTAAATATTTAGATGTTTAAAAATTTTTATTGTTAGGCTGGCTCAGAGGCAAGAGTTTGCATACTGTGTTTCCATCTTGGAGACCGGGGCTCATGTGCAAGCCCTATAATCTCAAACTGGGGCAGACTGGAGACCAAGTGCAATGCAATGGTGAGGCACAAAATGATGGGTCGATTACTGGCAAACACTAACCTCTATGGTGTTTTCATGGAAAATTCTAAAAATAGTGAAGCTTTCATAAAAATGGGATAAAGTCATAATAGCCATGATGTCCATAACAAATGTACATTCCTAGTTATAAGAGTGCCTTCTTGACTTCTTAGGGTGTGAGCACTACAAAATGAAGTTGAGCAGATTTGGCATACAAAGGACTTGAGAAGGCATTCTTATAACCACAAGTGATGCCGAAACAGTATGTGTAACATATAGAATAATACATGGGATGGTGTGTTTAACAAGATTTTACACACACCTCCCGAGGTGTTTGATGCTACATAAACCCCAAGAGCGAAGCCCGAGGAGTTTACTTAAGCATCCAACACTGAGGGTTTGTGTAAAATGTCAAGTTAAACACGCCACCCCATGTTATATTTTGTGTAATTGCTGGGGATCATTTTTTGCCTGCAATTGTATAAAATAAAAGCACGTCTCTCTGCTGTTGCTGTCCACTATGGTTTCAGTGGCTGTCTGTGGTCAGAAGCGATGGCTGGCGAAAGGACAATTTTCCTTTGTTTTTTTCTTTATTTCTTTTTTTTTAACTGCCATTTAAAAGTTTGTTCCCCCTTTGGCCAGTTATTTATTTGTTTTAATAAACTTACTGATGACTCCGGGTGGTGGTGTGATGAGCATCAGGGAATGCCAGCTGGCATAAAAGCAGGACTGAGCACAGATAGCACAGTAAAAAAAAAAGGGACACTGGATGTGTGTTCGCCATTGTAACCCATGTGTTATAATGGTGAATTATAACCCGGTTTCTCTATGGGGAATAAAACATCCCCAGTTATTATATATAAATTATATTAAAACTTCTGTTTAAAAGCTGAAACTTGAATTTAACATTTAAATAAGAACATAAAAAATAGCCAGCAGAATGAGACCTCATGGTCTATCATGTCTGCTTGATGTAATAATGCAGAATCCCAGCCTTAAGTTTATACCAATGATCCTGACCCCCCCCCCCGTCTCCTCCTCCCCTATACCCCTTCCCTTTTCCCTGTCTTGGTCCCATGACTTTTCTTTATGTTTGTCCCAGGCTCTTTTGAAAGCTGTCATTGACTTTTCTGCCACTACCTCCTCTGATAGTTCATTCCATGCAGTCACTACTCTTTCTGCAAAGAAGTGCTTCCGTACGCACCTCTTGAATCTACCCCCCCATCAGTTTTAGGCTGTGTCCTCTGGTGGTTGTGTTGTCCCTTTTATTGAAGAGACCCTCCCATTCCACTCTGTTGATTCCTTTCAAGTACTTGAAGGTCTCTATCATATCCCCTCTCTGCCTCCTCTCTTCCAGAGAGTACATCCTTAGGTCTCATAGCCTCTCCTCATATGTTCTATCCTGCTGCCCCTTGATCATTTTAGTTGCTCTCCTCTGGACCCTTTCCAGCATATTAATGTATTTCTTCAGGTATGGATACCAATATCTTACACCATATTCTAAATGTGGTCTTTTCAATGACCTGTACAATGGCAACATAACCTCAACCCTATGTAGGAAATGAACATTGCCAACTGAACTTAGAGCTTCAGAATTTTAGATCTGTTTGCATGAGAGCCTTTAGGACTATAAGGGTGTCTGGAATGTTTACAAATAACAGGCTAAAAATGGTGCCTTGATTTATAAAATATTTAGCAGCTCAGCAACAATAGAAAGTAAAAGAATAAACTATAAAACACCACAGTTTAACACATGTGTTGTAAATCTATTAAAGTGTTTTATTATTAGAAGAAAGACGTTCTTTAACATCAATACCAGGAGAACTGATGGAACATCGATCACGTACAGCAAAGAGAAATGATTCCAAGCAAATTTCATTTCATTCTTTGAAGGAGTAACTGAGAAATGGAAACCTATAGATAATGAGGGGACAAAGGGGCATTCAAAGTCTTTGAATAGAGGAAGATTTGAATTATGTAAGGCTGATGGAACCTTCTGCATATTTAAAAGATAACAATAACTATATAGAAGCTTTGCAGTTTGAAAAGAGCTACTCATTTATCAATTAAAATTATTTCTTCTCCATTCAGCATGGAAACTGTTTTATGGGCATAGTATTTACATTTTCTATGGAGCCATTTTATTATATATTCCACCAGATTCCTGCTTCCAGAGAAGCCTAAAGAATTAAACAAGAATGTTTACATTCATTCTTCATTTATTTTCATGTATCTTTGGCTGATATATATTTCATCATGCCAATATAAAGAATTATGGATTTTTTGTTAGGAAAAAGCTTTAGAATTACAACAGTTTTGGTATGTAAGCTGTTCTCTAGCCACACGCCAGCAGCAATAGCAAACTTTTCAAAACTATTAAATGTATCAGTGCAATTGTATGCTACAACTGTTAAAGGCAGTACACATTTCTTTATAGTTCTGGTCCAATACAGTATGTTCAAAATAAAAAAATAGGCAGAAATAGTCTGTAGCTTATGTGACCATTTAGTCTACAGTTCTTTTTCCAGATACATCGCCCTTCATGTTTTTAGAAGAGACAAATAGCAGTCAGCTTCTAGGAGAGCAAAGGGCAAAAAGACAACCAAATTGTTAGAATTGAGACAAACTACTGTCTGTATCCTCTAAAGAATGTCATAATATAATGGGGAAAGGGTCAGGAAAAAAATAAGAGACTAAGAGACAGTATAAACCTCAAAAGAAAACATTGTTTCTGTTGTCATGTTTTCTAAATGTTGATGTCTTACATGCACAGAACAATCTGAGAACTCATTACTCTGAAGCCGCTTAAAATATTTTAGTTTTCCAAAAAAAAAAAGGGTGTGGACCTTCAAAGGTATATTGTTGAAAAAAGGGCACTGCATGCAGAGATTGGGTAAAACTGACCCCAATCTGTTTTCATCAGGTCCTAACACAGAATCTTCCTAGTAACAGTAATATTTGCACTGACTGTGAAAAGTGGCTGTGCTCAGTTGGAGCTGTCACTGAGGTGGAGCATAACCATATCTGAATTTCCCCTAGGAGCCCATGCCCCACATTAAGTAACACCCCACAATAAGCATGAGGACACACTATCCTCTTATTCACTGACCTATGCAGCCAGTATAGTGTTATGCTTGTGTAACTGTGTTAGTTTTGGTTGTGAACATTCGCACTCTCTATTCCAGAGGAATTATCACCCTGTAGGGGCACGAAGCAAGGAACTCTTGGAGAGGGTTCTGCCCCTAGAGGTGCCACGGGACGGTTCCCATGGCTAAAGGTACCTTAGAAATCCCCTTAAGGAGAGAGCGCTGCCACTGGAGGTGAAGTGGAGGACGGTGGGGAAAAGACAAAATGCTTCACAGTGAGGTTGAGAGGAACTGCTTATATAGCTCAGGAAGTGGGAGTGGCTGGCTGCTTGGCCACTGAATTACAGGCAAGCCTTTCAATTCACTGACCTACGGAGCCAGTATAGTGTTACACTTCCGTAACTGTGTTAGTTTTGGTTGTGGCCATTCACACTGTCTATTCCAGAGGAATTACCACCCTGTAGGGGCACGAAGCAAGGAACTCTTGGAAAGGGTTCTGCCCCTAGAGGTGCTACGGGATGGTTCTCATGGCTAAAGGTACCTTAGGAATCCCCCAAAGAAATATAGTATTATTCCCAAAGGAGGCAACATGATGCGTATGAGCAAGGAGCAACAGTGACGAAGAAGCAGTAACTGGAACATAGTAGTAGAGAAGAATAGTGATGGCTTGCATTGAGAGAAGGGGATCCCCTAAGGAGAGAAGGAATGGCAGGACATCCTCCACCTCCATCCAACAACGGAACCTACTTAAGGAAACTGGGGGAAACAACTATGTTAACTAAGTGTTATGACCTGAGGCAACAGAGGAGAGAAAAAACCCTCTATGAGGAGGAAATCTCTGGGGATCCAAGGCCTAGGTCGCCTTCCCTCCAGGCTTGGGACAATGTATTTAGTGACATCTCGGCAGCTGCAATTTGGAAAACCCAATTAAAGTGAGGTGGAAAATATTCCAATTTGGAGGAAGGCTCTCACTCAAACCCTCTAGTGGGAATGTCTTGGAAGGTTGCGAGAAAACTCTGCAACAATACAAGCATCCAAGGCGCAGGAGGAGAGCAACAACTGCTGAGGCACTCACCTGGCCTACCCGGCCTAAATCAAATCAGGTGAACCAGAGGCAGTCGTGGGGAGAATGCGGTGAAGGTGCCTTGCTAGGGAAACCACTAAAGTCAATGGCCAACCATTATAGTGGAACACTAGAGCCAAAGGAGATCGTCATAACCACCCTTCACTGCTAGTCTTAAATTCTACACCAGGAGCTGCTGTTGCATAGCAGGCAGCTAAAGCCAAGCCCGGGGTGAGGACATTCCCAGCTATGGGCCAGGTGAGAAGGATTCTGCCCAAAGTTGGACACGCTCGATGATGCGGACTAAATGCAGAGCAAGACCATCAGCTGCAGGAACCTGCGCCAGATTAGAATGGCTGGCATGCCCCAGAATTGATTGAGAGCTGTAAAGCTGGTAAGCTGAATGAGCATGATGTGCTGAGATCATAAGGAGCATTGAGTGCTGAGACCTTGCAAGGTCAGATGCAGATTGAGAGCAGTAGAATCCCAGGCGAAGCCGGGGGGATGGCACTAGGCATAAGGCAATGCTTTGCGTAAGCAAGGAGCAATGGTTACGTAAGCAAGTGGGAACCTGATAGGTCAGTAAGCAGTAGTAATAGGTTGACCTGCATAACAACCGTATAGCAAGTAAACAGCACTGAGTTAGGGGCAAGCCAACCAGACATGAATAGCCAAATCAAGGTGACAAACTCTGAGGATTTTCGGTTGCGAAGACAGGATTTAGAACAAAATTAATTAACCACATAGGCCACGACCCCCCAAACACCTCCCATTCCCCACCGTAGGACAAACAAGGAAGTGATGAAAGGCCGAGAACCACATGCAGATATAAAAGTTAGTTCAATAGTCTCAGCAGGAGCTTCAGCTAACCTCAGAGTAAACAAGGTAGAATAGGAATGGGTGTAAACAATGCAGCAGCAGGAAGCAAGTGGGCCTGTACAGCAGTAGTTAAATGAGTACAGTGTTAAAACACAGACACTGGGTACAATAGTAATTAAAGTAAACAGTTAGCAGCAGTGGCTGAAGATGTAGGCAACTGAAAGCAGTAGCATGAGCTCTGAGTAGGTTTGCAGTTGCAGTGCAGTAAATTGAGAGTTGTAACTGAAAGCAAGCAGAATGAGCTCTGTAGTAGCAGTATGCTAGGAGTTTTAAAAATAAAAGCCCCCCCAAAAGAGGAAACCAAAACACAGCAAAACAGAAAACAGGGAAAGCCCCCCCCCAAAAAAAAAACAGAAACAAAACACAGGGAAGCATACAGCTGGAGGAAAGAAACAAACCAGAAGCAGGAAAACAAACACTGAAGTCCAGCAGAGTCACACAGAAACAGCAGGCTTGAAAGTTTAGGCCTCAGCCAGCTCAGAAAACAAACCAACATAGCCTCCAGCTGCAAAAACAAAATGCTTCAAAGTGAGGCTGAGAGGAACTGCTTATATAGCTCAGGAAATGGGAGTGGCTGGCTGCTTGGTCACTGAATTACAGGCAAGCCTTTCAATTATTGAATTTCAAGGTATGGTAGAAAATAGTAGTTAAAGCAGCAGTGCATGATAGTGGTGACAATTTTGACCAAGACTTTTTTATTCTATTTTTAGAATGCCCCTTATCTTCTGACTTGTGTTATAACCCTCTTTCTCCATTTTGAGTCTGCCTTAGTAGTTTTTTCACATTTGAAATAATAAAAGCAAAGCTCCTTCTAATATGGCTTGGACCAGGTTTTCATCAGTACTTGTAGCTTTTTTGAACACTTATTGTTCCATGAGGTCAGGGAGCACTGCTGCTGCATAATGATTCATTTTAGTAACAATAAAAGTGATTTTAAACAATCAATGTACAAACACAGCTGAGAATACTGATGAAAACCTGATCTGAGCCATATTAAAAGGAGCACTCCTTTTTATTTTAGATGTGAAAAAAGTATTAAAGCAGACTCAAGTTGTGGGAAGAAGCATATCATAAAAGTCAAGAGATAAGGGGCCGTCTAAAATGGTATCACACCAACTCCTTTAGTGTAAATACAGCAATTCAAATACTGCACAGTGAAAGGCACAAAAGATTTCTCAGCAAGGGAGAGATTACAGCTCTGGGTTGGTGCCATGTTTGTGGGATGTCATAAGCGCATGATGTTAACTGGCTGTGGAAGACAATTTGCCTCGGTGTGGGTGTTTGTTAGGTTTTCAGTGATGTTTATATTTAGTAAGAGGGGTTCTGGGGTGAATCCCCCTGCAGAAAAATTATTGTAGAAAGATTTAAGGTCTCCTCCTTCACTGCAGTTGAGGTTTGGGTCGAAGAGTCTAAGCTGCCAAATGTGTGCTAGTTCAGCATGCTGATGGCGTGGCTTAAAGGTTAGGGTGACAAGCTGTGAATGCTGTACATCCAGCTGATTCAGGTTTGGGTGTCACTCTGTCATTTTCGTTTTGCTTTTTTTTTTGTTGTTGGCTGACGTGCCCCCAGTCTCCCCCCCCCCCATATTTGTCCCTCCCTGAGTTGCAATTCTAAATGCGGACCCTTCCTGACTTCTCTCCCCTGAGTTTCATCCTACCTGGAATTTGTTTCATTTATTTGCACACCCACTTGAATTTCTCCCCCAGTTGTGTCCCACATGGAGTTGTGATATTACATTTGCCTATCCCCGACTTTCTTCCCCCCTGAGTTGTGTCCCCCTGAGGTTCCTTTAAGAAGTTTAGGCACTCCCTCAAAGTTTCACTATGTCGTGAGTGTGCCTAATGGGAGACATTTTGTTTTTCCGCGGTTTTCCTTTTAGCAACATTTTAGGAGTGCTGTGTTTCTGTGTGCTGTTTTTACTGCACTATTTCATACCTTGCTGTTTTTTTTTGGGGGGGGGGCTTGTCGAGGAACCATCTTAAATAGAATAAAAAAGTATAGGTCAAAATTTTCACCACTGTCATGCATGCTGCTTTAAGATATCATGACCAGGACTTTCAGACAGGATAAATGTGCAATAATCAGAGTATTTCTTGGCTTTCATATTTTCCTGTATATGTTATCAAAATGTACCATTATAATTGTGGGCTAGTGCAACCATTTGCTTGTTAATGCAATTTTGAGTCAACTTGTCCTGCTGGTTAGTGGAAAAAAAGGTTAAGGTTGACTCATGATTAGGAATGAGAAAATAACAAACTTATGGCGCACAGCATAGGAGGTAACTGGAAAGGTAGATTTGACAAGTATCATAATCCGTTTATTATTTATAGCTGAAACTAGTTTTTGGAAAAAAAAAACATTTTTTGCTGTACTACTGCTTTAATTTCGTCTTCCTGCCTCTTCCCCACCTGAAGTGATAATGTTCCATATGTGACATCACAATATGTTGCTGTGGAAATGATTATAATCTTACAGAAGATTATGACTTCAGTGCGGTGGGGTGAGGGGAGATGAACTCTGAGACATAAAGTTCTTTTTATCTAAATGTATTCCGTAATAAAGCACAAGCTGACATATATACAGAAAATGAATGGCCATCAAATGCAATTTTATTTCCTAATAAAAACATCGCTGCTACAAGAAGACAAAATCTGCAATTTCCAACAGCAGTATTAATTAATGTTGCACAGGAGCTGGGTCTTTGTGAAGAGAGACCATGCAGTAGTGAGAATTAAAAGGAAATAGTGTGGAAACTGAAAAAAGCCTTCTCCTCTCATTTTTTTCATCTCCTTAAATTATGAAGTTTCTGTGAAGGCTCTAGTCAGACAAAAACTGTGCCTGAAAATGTAAGTATAGTATAATGCAGAAAAGGCACTGATCTTGAAGATATTCATATTTTGTCCACTACAAGCAAATTTTAGTTGCTTTTATTACTGAGTTCAGGCTTTATCTGAAAACAGACTGGTAATGCATTTTAAAGTAATCAGTTTATAAAAATCCTACCTCCATGCATATCTAGTTTGTTTGGCAAGCTCTCAGTATCCCTGCATTTTTCTGTACAAATAGCCTACATCAATACTGACATCTTCCAGATGTTGGTAGCTTTGATTTGTTCCCCATGTTGTAAATGAGTTGGCATGGAAACAGCTCTTTTCTGGCAACATGAAACATGTGGTACAAAGCCAGCTGCATTTAGTACAGATGATTGCTTTAGAGATCCATCTACCAAAGAAATATTTTTATAGCTATTTTAGAAAGACAGATAGTATTCTAATGTATTGCTGGTTATTGATCAGTGATTTTTGTAATGCTGACCAATGTCATATGTCTATGTACTGTCAATAAAGTATTTGTATTGCAATATACAAGTTAAATATTATTAGAATTGAAATCCTTTTAGTATAGTAAAATTAAGATCCACAAATAATACACTGAATTCTTCAAAAATACTGTGATTTGCCTTGCATTTTAGAATAATAAATATATACAGTGGAACTGGAATATTTCTATTTAAAATCAAAAATCAGTTTTGTTCAACAAAGTACTACAGCGATAGACTGCATGAAGCATTATCTGTGAAACAGTGACAAAGCTGTCTATGGCAAAATAATTCAACATTAAGAGTTCTTCACTAATCCATGATCCCAATGTAGAATATCTGGCATGTGATTCTGTTCACCCAATTCATTTTGTCATGTACTGACTTTTGTGCAAACTATGGCATGGAGCCAGTAATGGGTGGATGTGCTGGTATGCAAGGCTATATATCATTAGTGTATACTTCTTCATGGTGAGTAAGACAGACTTAAACACTTGACTGAAGCTCACAGTCGTATTTACTTCATTCCACTTTCCCAGCTACTGTGGCCACATATAAACAGACTAAGTCAGAAAAAAATGTGTTAAAGCAAAAGCTATAGAGATCTTTCTTCAGTTGTTCAAAAGTTATCTACATTTTATAATTATCTGGCAATAAAACCATTAAGTAACAAACACCAGCAACCTTTGAATTTGATATAAGCTTTGGCTATGATAAGAAAATAAATGGTGGAAGGTTAAAAGTAATACTCTTTAATACCTATTTATAAAGTTTGTTGTGACTCATGCAAATGCATCAACCATTTTGTGAACTTTTTTAATCCTTCAGTTTTTGCATTGCTCCTGTGCTGCTTGTAACAATGTTTGTCATACTCGCTATATTGATCTTTGAAAGTAGGTGTGGCAATGATTTGTGCTATACTTTACCTATGCTGAAACCTGACCACTGGAGATACATGTGTGCACGTGTATCCAACAATTTACTCACCCTTAAGTTTAGACTCAAAGTCTCCCAAGAAGCAGAAGTTGCTATATCTCCACATATAATGTCATCAACAGGTCACCATGCTGATACACCCGTATGCGCCTTCAACAAAATAACAAATAACTATTTCTAGAAAATGGAATTGGATTGGTAATGGTCATTACAAAATAGATTTTTGAAGAAACATGTCTGCTCAGACATTTTAGGGGTGTTAGCAGACTTTATAACTAGGCTTTGCAGATACCACCCTCCAAGTTTCATGTAGTTTGCATGATGGCACTAGACACCTACAAGGATACTTGTGGATATTTCACTATTTGCTAGCCCATTATACTTCTAACATGGATTGGAAAATATCTCTTGGACCAGTTTTGTGCCATTACACAACCTGCAAGACCTAACCCCAAGTACCCTAAACAGCATACTGTATTCCATACTCTCCTTTCTACACCATCTGCAAAGCAGCATCTTGTATAATCTGCCACCTCCCACAAGATGGGGGGACTAGTCCCACCACAAGACCATAGTTTTGTCTAGGAGTCTCCTCTGTCTTTGAGTAAAAGTGATATTTCTGGTTATGTCACCATACTATTCCATTATACCTCAAATAGCCAGTCCTCTTCACCCTAACTTTGAAGTCTTCAGGGGAACCAAACTGTTATTCCTAATTGGCCACCATCCTGGACCCTGCATTACCTACAGTAAGCTTCACATGCAGCAGATAATGCTGCTCTTCACTGTCAAGTTCACTGTGGGTCAGACTGAGATGGTGCTGGTGGTGGCCAAAAAAGGGGGGGGGGATTGATTGGTAACCATAAAGACTTTAAAAGTAGTGTGAGGAGGGATAGCTAGCTGGGTGGAATTAAGTGGTGTGATAACTGGATATGTCCTTTATCCAGAGAGGCAATGTGGGAAGTTGATGAAGAAAACTGCAGTCTTAAGGTGGCACACACTTCCCTGGACTTCCACACTTGCAATTAAAAGGCTTAAAAGCCCCAAGCCAGGCCGGGGAACAGACAATTTTAAAGGCTGTTTTGGGGACATTGGAAAGAAAAGAAGATAAAAGGGTTTCCAGAAGTTATCCCTTTACTATTCTGAGGAATCAGACAGTAATCAGATAGTTAGAAGATACTGTGCAAGATAGATGATTATCTGACATAACAGATAATGGACTATCCACAGAATCCTATATATCTATGACAGAAAATATTTTATTAAATATTTATTTATATCTTACAATTTATTTACCCATGATATCCAAGCTGAGATTTAACATCTTGTTTTCAGTGGAGTCCTGCTTCTATTCATTTTGTAGCAGTGAGGATTAGAACACTAGGAGGTTAAATGACTTTTCCAAGGTCATCCATTAAGTATCTGGCTATATCAGGGTCTAATCCTGTGATCTACAGGTTCCCACGTCAATGTTCTAACCACATTACCACACTACCTTCTATAACTGATATTCTTATGCAGATAATGTTTAGTATTCTCTATTTATTTTTTTATTTTTTTTTATTTTATTTAAACAGCAGTTTGGAAAACCTTTGAGCCATAGGCTCATTTACAAAGGTACCTTGTCACAGTAAGACAAACCAAAATACACAGTATAGCAGTACAACACATAAGTATAACAGTAAATTAAGACATAGATACAAACAAGCTGGTACAGGTAGGATGGATGCAAACAATACCAGAGTTATGTCATCCTTAGCAGCTTAGTAATAAGCTTTGTCATAAGTATTGAGTACGGCTTTGACTAGCGGCAGTTACAGCATCGGGTGTTAATAAGGTGGTTATGTAAGGAAGTTTTGAAGCACGATATAGTTGGAGCTTCGGAGATGGAGGGGGGCAGTGTGTTGAACCAGGAGGGGGCCCTAAAGCTGAAGGCTCTTTGGCACTATCACAGACAGAAAGGGTTGGACTTAAAATAGTCAGGCCAAAGGCATTTGAAGTAAAAATATAAAAACAGGAGTCCAAAGATAGCATCTGAGTCTGAACTATAAGACATATAATTAGCAATAAATCCACTTTATCAGAGGTCTTGGCAACACCAGGGTTTTCTCATACTGTAAGTTGGGAGTGTTTTTACAACTCTTCATAAAAAAGACAGAGAGAAACAGAAAGCTATGATGTCAGAATAATGTGAGCTGGGTCACAGAGCTGTCAAGAAAAGAAGTAACTTCTGAAGTTGAACAGCGAGAGGGCTGCCAAAACTATAAATAAGTTGATATGAACTAGGAGTGTAACTGACGTTGTGAGCCTACTCCATTGGTATGAAAAGCTGAGCATGTATCCTTAATTGTGGAACTTTAAAATGCAGAAAAATCCTTTTTCATCATAGCTTATATTTCAGTGTATATTCAGAACACTGAACCACGCATAGGATCCCAAGGAAACTACATGCAAGGATGTATGGGAGACTGAGTGACAGAAGTATCCAAACATAAAGGGTACACTCTGCCTTCATCTGATGCAGGTCTGAGAAAGCTGAAAATCCAAAGGCTGGGAAGTTGTGAACATTTGGTGCAATTGAACCTGTTCAGGAAATCAAACCACTCCCGATGTCAGCAGTGAGGGGCAAAATCTCAGGTAGTAAAAGGTGCCAAAGTGATAATAACGTATATAAATTTTAGTAATGACCTTATAAATCCTGGGCAGGCATTACTCTTCCAAAAACTATTTTAAAATCTGTATAAGCAATCAAACTACATGTGCAAACATTTTAAGTACCTGGCCCGGTGAGATTTAACGTTACTCTAAAAAAGCAGAGGTTGCAACTAGCTTTTTTTTATTCAGTCTTTACCTACTGTAGCAACTATCCCCAGTGTGGCCTGTTTCTATAATAGTCAAATACATTGACTTGTAGATGACTTTTCAGTTGGGCCCAAAAGCAATCATAAATGGGATTTATACTAGGGCTTGAGGTCTTCCCCCTCAGTAAGGTACTATATTTTCCTATTGTATACAGTACCTCTGTTACATCCCCTTTTGGGTGTTGCCTTGGCAGTGATACCCATGCCAGTGTCTTGCTATTAGCAGGATTTTATTATGTACTGAGTGGAGATACAGTCCCCAAGTGGAGAATGTTAGCCTCTGCTGGTTGTTGTGGACTTCCTGGTCCCAGAACAAGAACATGAATCATTCATGTGGCCACTCATTTTACTACTACCAGTGCCGCAATTTAACCCAAGTAAACCTGCATTATCATTCTGTTATCTAAAATAAATACTTTGTTCTCATCCAGACATCTTTAAAAAATAGTTGGCACACCAGTATGAAAAAAACAGAAGAGAGATGTGCAAGTAACAGTCTCTCTATTTGTTTTCATTTTTTGAATGAAGCCAACCTCACAAATAGAGGATGGATACTATAAAAAGACTAGAAAAACTTCCATGATATCTCAAACAGTCTACAGTCAGAACTCATTTATCCACCTGTCACTTACCCGTCGCACTCTTTTTCCATCCATGTGGCAGAGCTATCTTTTGCTATGCTCGTCATAGAATCTGCACTCTGATAACTGTCACACTCAGATATCTGTCTAAGACAATGGGAACAGATGGAGTTGGATATTTGAGTGCTAACTATACTACAGTGTTTTCTATACAAACAACACTAATGTAAGAACATGTCCACAATAAACACACATATACTAAGTTGGAATGTCTTCTTCTTTGTGTGAATCATGTATTATTGTTAGAAAGTCCAGTCACTTACTTTTTGAAGTTCAAATACTTGTCTGTTTGCAGATGACACCAAGATCTGCAACAGAGTAGATGAGCCAGATGGGGTGGGCAGAATGAGAAGAGATCTGGATAAACTAGCAGAATGGTCAGAAGAGTGGCAACTGGGATTTAATGCAAAGAAGTGCAAAATCTTGCACATAGGGAAGAGAAACCCTGAAGCCACTTATAGGCTGAGAGGGGAGTTGCTAGCAGTCACAAAGGAAGAAAGAGACTTGGGCATCATCATCACTGATGACCTAAAATCATCAAGCAGACCTCTAAAGCAGTAGGTAAGGCTAGGGGGTGTTAGGGTGTATTAGTAGGGATATCACAAGTCATAAGAGGAGAGGTAATAATCCCTCTGTACAAGACATTAGGTTAGGCCCCATCTGGAGTACTGCATGCAGTATTGAGGCCACACCTTCACGAGGACATTAACCAAATTGAGGCAGTCCAGAGAAGGGCAACAAAATGGTGCAGGGACTGCATCAGAAGACATATGAGGACAGATTAACGGAGCTCAATATGTATACCCTTGAGCAAAGGAGGAGAGAGGTGATATGATCGAGGCATTCAAACACCTTAAGGGCATAAACAAGGTGAAAGAGTCTAACATGTTTAAATATAAGAAAAACAACAGGACAAGAGGACACAGCATGAGATTAGAGGAGGCCGATTAAAGGGGAATGTGAGAAATTCTTTTCACAGAAAGGGTGGTGGATGCATGGAATGGCTTACCACAGAAGTGGTGGCTATGAATACAGTGCAGGGCTTCAAACAGGCATGGGATAGGCATAAGGGAGCAATACAAATGACTATGAATAGGTAGGTCACTGACAGAGCAAAGGCCGATGGCACATTTATAAGGTAGAAAAAGAAATGGGCAGACTGGGTGGGCCTTGCGGTCCTTATCTGCCGTCAACTTCTATGTTTCTAAATATAATAGCAAACTATCAGCAGGGAACTGATTGTGCTGCTGTATGTACACTTTATGTGTTAGCCTTAGTCCTTCAAGTTTAATGAAGTGTATGTAATAATAACCTAATTGGCATCATCTGATGCTTGAGCTGTTACCAGCTTAGCACGTCTTTCTTGGTAAATCTTTTGAAGTAAATGCACAAAATAAATTATCATGTCCTTAATCTAGAAATCAATCATGCTACCCTTAAATTTATATCTACATGAACTACACACCATGGGCCCTATGCACAATGCCAACATGCCATGTAAACCAGGTGCGTTGGCATCACTATGACTGCATGCCATGAAGCGGGGTCCCATGGACCCCATGCGGCATTCACAGATGGGACCCATGGCAGTTACATGCCCGAACCCCCGGCCACGCAGACAGCAACATGCTGGGGGCAGGCAGGGTGTGTGTCCTCACTACGCGCCATTCACAGAGGCATGGAGTGTGGCTCACAGGAGAGCACAGTGGTGTGCAATTTATAGCAAATGGACCCCAACCATAATCCAATGTGTATCCACAGCTACTGCACCCATCAGTTACAGCGGGACTGGAAATGGGTTCCCCTGCTGCCACAGCCCACAAGCTGATGGGGATGGCTGGGGCAGCCAATAAGGGGAGTGCCTACTCAGTCATGGCAGCAGCCCCAGCCCCTATGTTCTAGCCCCCCACATGACAGCCCCATACCCTGGGGCTACACATGCAACACACCCAACCACCCATCAGTGCCTCGGTCCCTGTGAATGAGAAACACACACACACACACACACACACACACACACACACACAGTCCTTTGCCCCATCCCCATCTGTGTGCTGCAACCCCCCCAGTGCCACTCAGCACCACCTCAACCAACCACAGTGCATAGCCTCCACCCTGAACCTGGTACCCCACCCTGCAATGGTGTCCAGTGGTCCCCATTCCCCACAGCACTGTCACCACCCCCAGCCCCTGTACCCGCTGGGTGATGCTGCTCTCTAGACAGCCAGTGGCACAGCCCTCCTCTCACTGCCACAGCTGCCAGCCATCTGACATATGCGGGTGCACATTGGCTGAGCGCCCTTGCGTAAGTCAGACAGCTGGCTGCTGTGGCAGTGAGAGGAGGGCTGTGCCACTGGCCATCTCAGGAGTGGCACCGGAATACCGGTTTGGGGCCAGGGGGTGGGTGTGCAGTGCCACGCAGGGGGTGGTTGGTGCCATGTGGAAGATCACTGTCCAGCAGACATGCCAGTGGGGGTGACTGTGGGGAAATGTGGACACCATTGGAAGGGGTACCATGATGGGGTTGGGCCACTTCACACAGGGGCATGGGGGGGGTTAGGGTTGCTAGTACCGGTAATGGCCCTGCAGTGAGGTGGGTGAGTGAGGGCTGCCAACCAATGGCTCATCATTGGGTCATGTGTGCATGGGTACAGGTACTTGTGGTGGGCATTCACGGACCTGGACCCATGCCTCTTAGCACAAGGGATCCAGTTTTGGCACAGGATGGTCATCTGATTGGATGCCTGCCTAGGACTGCAACCCTGCCCCTGGCTGCCCTGCAGAGTCCTGCACACTGGGGGGGTGGGGCCATGGACAGGAGGTGGCTGGTAGTGAATATCAGCTGGTGTGCATCTGTCCTCAGGTGTGGAGCTGCGCAGGTGGGTTATGTGCTTTTGGTGTGTAACCTACTCCCAATAGTGCATAGGGCCCCATATTTTTCTACAGAACCTGATGAAAGAGCATGCATATTATATTGTGAGCATCGGACTGACTGCTATTTTTAACATATGTTCACCCTTGATGATAATTGCTGATATACTATAGTATTAGGTAAGGAATAAAGAATGACGGGGGGATTATGCTATGGATGGGTTGGAGTACCAAGCTCGAAGGGTGAGGGATTGGAGTCCTGGGCTCAAAGGATGAGGGACTTCAATCAACATGAGGTACATTAAAGGAGAACTCCAATTGCCTGAATCCCCCCTCCCCCAAAACCTGGCCACCTGATTAGGCTTTTCACAACAGAAAAGAAAAATGAAGTGCCTGCACTTACTTGCTGTTATACTCATAAACTCTGCCAGCAGGCAACATGATGGGTGCTGCACAGTGCCATCGCATGTAGAGAGTGCTGTGCCACACTGCTCACTTAAATTTAAGCATACAAGCGAGCAGTGCAGTGCTGCACTCTCTACAGGAGATGGCACTGTGCAGCGCATGCCATGTTGCCTGCCGGTGGTGTTTACAAGTATAAAGGCAAGTAAGTGCAGGCACTTAATTTTTTGTTGTCTGTTGTGAAAAGCCTATTCAGGTGATCAGGTTTGGTGGGTGGGGAGTTTCAGGTAACTGGAGTTCTCCTTTAACACAGCATAATCCCCCCAATAGTATTGTCTTATTCCACTTACAAAATGTTTAGTAATGTTAGTTTTTTATCTGTGTAGTAGTGTTGTAATTTGGTGGTGTATTTTTAAATGGCTACCTTTAGGGAATTAGCATAATTAGATATGCAGCAGGGGTTAGGTTGCAGCTAGTATGCTGCACTAATTGGGAGCATTTGCACTGCAAGGTAGTGGACTATGTTGTTGCTTTAAATAGGTGTTCCTGACTTTTGACTTCCTATGCTTCCCATGTGATGACCAGTGAGGCTAAACTGGAAGGCTGGGGTTTGCTACCTGTTCTTTCAATTTGATAGACGTCAGACCTGGTAGTCTAGGCAACTGATTAGATGTCATATGATCTCATTCAGATGCACTGCTGGACAGTTGAGATTCAAGCAGAGATATTGAGCTGTCCTTTGTAATACAGATATGTTACCTTTTACAGCAATGTTTGTGGAAGTTTTGCTGATGGTTTAGTGATGTATGAATGCATGTTTCTGTTGTGTAGAATCATAATTTTGAAATATATTTTGTGATTTACTAGGTGTATAAAATGTTTTTTTTTTTTTTTGTGTAAGCAACACTGAGGGTTTTTGGGGTTTGGACTTTTTAGTAGAAATTACTGTATGTTTTTTCAAATTTGTTGGATGGATTTCCTTCACAGTTTGTGATTCTGGAGCAATGTTGTTGTGTGTGTGGGGGGGGGGATGGGCATGCTTTTTTAATTTGCATGATTTATTTTTGGTGTTGCTTTGTTGTTTGATTTGCACTGTGACCTTTTTAACCCAGAGGATATGCACTTTGCATATTTGCCTTTTTTGACCCCGGCTGCTTGTGCTCTTGATTAATGCACCTCTATCATGTCTTCTGAGCAGAAGTGGATGCTAAGTTAATACAATATCACAAGATGGGGTGGTGACCAATGAGGAGTCAGAAATGACCAGACACAACATTATCATTTATGTTAAGCATTTAAAGTGCAAATTAGCCTGAGAAAACAATAATGTAACCTAACTTAGAATTGAACCCAGGCTCTTGAAATACTGATTTAGTGCTCAGCTGGTCATGCACTGTGGTCAAATGCCTATTCAGAACTTCTTACATACATGTTCTTGTTCAGAATTAAAATCCTTCAGCTAGGAAGAATCTAGATGGTAATTAATCACTGGTGCAGTAATAACCAATACTAAACCTTTGAAAATGAATTATAATTACTAGTTGAGAAGTTTATGACCCAATGTCTGATCACTTTCAAACTCCATAATAACCAGCCTCTACCATAATACATGGAAAAACATGTATTTTCCATGTATTATCATCAATTGGGAAAATCTCCTTTTCTTTAGTTTACACCTTGCACCCTATTACTCTTTCCACATGTGGCAGGTTGCAAAAAAAAAAAAAATTCCAAAGGCAGTGTCAGGAGCTGGACAGATAGAGAGGTAGGAAGCAAAGGACAGTGAGAAGGGTGTGATGGCCGAGTGGGAAAGCAACAGGTAAGAGTGGGGGGCATGTGGAATCCAGCAATTATGTAAAATAAGATATCTGGAGTTGTAAAAACTGTTCACCCTTGGTGTGTGATGCCTAGTTAAATCCCTCAACCTTCCTTCTTTGGTTTAATTGGCATCACGCATCTGAGACGTATGAAACAAACTAATAATATGCAACTCCTCATACATTATTTTCTATGTAATAAGAAAGAAATAATGTGACCTAACTGGGAACCAAGCCTCATTGACCCCCTAATACCATCCCTGTGTTAAACCAGCTGAGCTATGAGGCCAACTGAGTTGCTTGAGCTTCCTCTTCCTACATTACCTTTTTTATGAGATGGAAAATCCTGCACTTTATGGGTATGATTCTTATAGGACCAGTATTCAAGTTGGAATTGCTGTCTCTCTATACTTCCTTGCTCCAACTGGGAGTCTACTATTCCTGTGCTACCCAACTCAACTGTTCATTTCTTGGTGAATCAATGCAACTAACTCCAGCAGCTGATGACCACCTGCTCTAGCTGCCTTCCCATCCATTAACCTTTTATTTAAATCCCCAGACTTCACAACCCTTGACAAGACCAGCACCCTTTCCCTTTTGGCTCAACTACAGCACATCCCGAGCATGCAGGCATTCCTTGCCCCCAAAATGCCTCCTAACTTGCCAGAAAAAGAAGACCCTCCTTCTTTCAACTTAATCATAACATATATTAGCTTGTCTAATTGATGCCACTGTCATTCTTCATAGGCCTTATAACCATTAGGGCCTTGGAGAATATCCCTCTGTACATCTTTCCCCTTACGAACATCTCCAATTAAATAAGTGACCTCTTCATGTCCTAAGGACCTGTACTCCCTATCACAGTCCACACATCATAGAAACATAGAATTTGATGGCAGATAAGACAGCCATCAATCAGCTACTCTCTCTATATGCAGTACTTACCTATGGATCTAACTGTTTTGACCTACACCGTAAGCAAGCAAATCACCTTACCTGCATTAGCATAAAGGTACAGCAATGTGCCTTCAACCCTTCTGCTACTCTTACAATGGAGTCCCCCATGAATCCAGCCTTATTACTGCTCTCACGAAGTTTTTTTTTTTCTTCATGGCAGATTAAGTGTATGACTGGGCAAATATACATAGATTATGGCTTCCACAAAATTAATATGAAATTTCACAATTTTTTCAAAGACTCATACAATTCAACTTTAAGTACTGCGGCCGATATTCAAAGGTTAGTGCCCGTGTTAACGTGGTTAGCACCATTACTAACTTGGGTTTGCACTAGTGCTCTGGGCAGGACCATATTCAGAGGCCCTGAGAGTGCCTCCCAAACTCAGTAGTGCCAAGGTGCTGTATCTATACAAATGAGGGGATCCTCTCATGCATATTGGTGCAGTGGTGTATTAAAGGTTTGCAACTACAGTAAACAGCTCCCCAAGTGGTTTTGTTTACTGCCACAGAAAACTACATCGTAACTAGGCACTAAGCCCATGCCCCACTTACAGAAGGCAGGGAAGCTGTACTGCATTCACCTGCCCTTGATCTCCCATTCCCAGTCATTACTAAATCCCTAGTGATCTCCCTATCTGCTGATCTCTGTCATTACTTAGTCCCTGGTCACCCAGTGTATCCTCCCACTCCCAATCTTTTGTTCCTAATTGCTGGTCTATCTCTGGTGTCACAGTGATGCCCCCACCCCGATCGCCCATTCTTTATACAGTTAAATATTATCTGGTGGTTCAGTGGTTTCCCACAACTGTACCGGACCACTCACCTGCTCACCCACTGAGAACCACTGACCTGCACCCTCCCTACCCCTGGAGCCAGTCCTGAGAATATGGCAGCTGGCATAGCCCTTCTTGCGCCTCCTTAACCAGCCACCATCTGACAGTAATGGAGTACAACCATGTACATGATCATGCTCCATGACTGTCAGATATTGACTGGTCAGGGAGATGAGAATAGAACTCTGGCCAGCCATCGAGGTTCATGGGACCAGCTCCAGGGTAGAGGTGGGGGCAGGAGTTCTCTGAGGTTGGGGAGTCAGGTATGATCATAGTGGTGGGGGAACTACTGGGCCACCAGGGAATACCTACAATATAGGGAACAGGTAATTGTGGGTGGGGAGAGCAACTGGATCACCAGGAGATACTTACAATGTAAGGAACAGGTGATCAGAGGGTGGGGAACAATGGGACCACCAATGCTCTCATTTCTGTGAAAGGGTGCTAAGGGGCTATTGCACTGCATGCAAATGAGCCCATAATGGGCATGCAAATGGCTCTTTATCACCTTTCATGACCAGAGGGCTCATTTGCATGCTCTGTTTGAATATGGCCCACAGGGGATCCAGGACTATCCTGTTTCAGGCAGTGCTATTCCTTGTGGGCCAGATGCAGCCCTGGCTATATCTGAGCAGTGCAGATTCACTTAGTTCTGTGCCAGCATGGACTGATATTCACTCAGATAGCATCACTCCATCGGTGAGTGCTATCCATCTGAATATCGCAGGAGCCATGGGTATTCATGGGCAAGTACAGTATAAATGGCTGTGCTGAACTTGCTCTGTTTTTGAAAAATCAGGCACCAGTTGTTATTCTCAATCACTGGAAGCTTAGAACATTGACATCCCTTTAAGCAAGAGCTTGAACAATTGACACATGCAGTCTACTTTTTAAGGTCCATGAACCTGCAATGTTTAAATTGTATTGTGTTCTCTTTTTGTAATGTTATGGGGGCTTATAATTTTGCAGTTTACATACTTGCAAATTTTTTTTTTAATTCTGAAAGTTTGGCTATATATAACTTGACCTTCTTTAAAGATAAAGTAACATTTGGTTAAGTTATAGTATTTTAAAATAAGATAGAAACAACAGAAATTTTAATTTAGGCAAAAAGAGTGGCTGTTTGTAACTCAGCCCCCTTTTAAGCATGAGACCTAAATGCTTAACCATTATTTATGGTTATTTAAATATTAAAACTGTGTAGAAATTTTGATAATATATATTAAAATTAGATGGAAATATCTGAAAAGTAAGTTTTCATGAAATATTTGGCCACCTATAACTCATCTTCCTTTAAAGCTAGGACTCTGAAACTTGGTACACTTTAAGTTTAGAGAAATATGGATAAGATACATTAAAATGAGATGGAAATAGCTGAACATTAAATTTTGATGACATATTTGGCTACCTATAGCTCAGCTCCTTTAAAGCTAGGAGTCTGCCAATTAGTACGCACATACTAGTTATACAAACTTGTATACCTGAAAAATCTGGTAACATTTAAATGAGTACTTTCAAAATTAGACTGAAATGACTGAAATTTAAATTTTGACAGACTTTTCCAAAATTTTCATTCACATCCTTTGAAATTTTATGGAACTGGAATAGTAATCACACATAAATTTTAAGAGCAGAGTTCTATATTCCACATAGCTTTAGTGAGTACCAAAACAGAAGCAAAAAAAGATTTCCCCCAAATTCATAGACTAAATATAAATGCACTATTATACCCAGACTAAAAATGTACTTGGAGATATCTCTTGGATGGTAGCTGGGCAAAACCACTAAACAATAAGAGCTTGGTAAAAACTGTGCAGAGAAAAGAGTTTGGGTGATAACGGCTACAGGGAAACAATAGTGCTGTACATTACAGCGCTGTACATGTAGTTATGATCACTCTCACCAAGTAGTTAAAGGCTATGGCTGTCTCTTTCTGAATCACACTGCTTTCATGGCACAGAGATTAGTGTACCAGGTCCTGAGAGTCAGTGCACGCAAAATTGGCAGTGGTTTGAGTCTGAGCCTTGTAGTGTGAATCTGTTTTTTTCCTTCACTGCAAAAAAGGCAACATCTTCCCCTATTGCCTACCTGACTTTGCCATTTTGCCTGCAGAATTTCACTGCAAAGTAGGGCGAAATTCCTCACTTCACAGGTGGACCTTTGGAATTCACAGACTGAAGTTTTGTAATTTTGCCCATCTGTAGTCCTGACCCCTTACAATTGTCTTGTCCCAGTGCCCACTCCTGAAGTGACAGGTTTCCCCACTTGGAGTTTTGCTTTCTGAATCCCTCTGTATGTCCTCCAGTTTATTCCCCATGTCTGCACTGTCACTGTCTTTTCTGAGTGCTGTTTTCATTTACAAGCTTTTGCATGTGCTCTTGTCAACCACGCTCTAATAGTTTAACTGTTTTCTACCTAAACCTCCATAGACAAGTGAGCAATACTTGATCTCTGTGGTCTGCTGTAATCACAGATGGAAAGCAGGACAAATCAAGATCATGAAATGATTGTGTTAGTAAAGATTACATCAAGCTTAAAGCTCATGACCACTGGCTTACTACAACGAGTGACAGGGAGGCCTTCCATGGTAAAATGCTTGCAGTTTCTAGATGTCGTGATCAGTTTCTATAGACTATGGTAGAGTGATTTGGCAGCTTCCTGCAAAGATACTACAGTTGACATAAGTAACTAAAAATCTTATAACTATCTCAAAAACAGAATTCCAGGATACCCATTCTTTATTACTAAAAACATTTGAAAGCAACCATGTTTTATACCCCATAGACTTTATCCAGTCTTGCTGTTTTTTTCTGCTGTGAAGTCATAATCATCTACTTGTTACAGCAGAATAATTTACATGGCAACAGGTGATGAAATCATAGGCATGGGATTATGACTTCCCTGCAGGAATAAGCAACATGGACAAATGACGTAATGGAAAAGTTCCTTTTTTTATTTAAAGGATACCTAAACCATCTTTTTTACACATTTTGTTTTTAAGAAAAAAAACACATTAACATCACCAAGTGAATTTATGGCAATTGTTTATGTACATGTCTTCATTCAGCAACAGTGTCATGTTTCTAAAGTGACTCAAATAGTGTAGCAGAAAACAGGGCAATTATACACAATTCCCTGGGCACGACTTCTGCCTTCTTACAGGTGATTTCAGATTGAGAATCCCTATAATGGGTCATCAATAAAAGCTTATCCTCCCCAACGCTGGACCTCCGCTAGTGTTGCTCCAACCTTCAACCTCTCATTTTCATCTCCCTCAGCATCCCATCTACTGGTGTGAAGTGAGGGGTCAAACACAGACAGGTGTGATACAGTCGAGGGCCATAGTAACTACCCTGTTATAGGCTAGAACTAACTCCCCCAGCTCCTTGCACACACTCATCATACTTGATAGGCCCAACACTGCCATCAGACCCTGTGGGGTCAAACCCCTTAAAGGGCAGTACTGGACCCTCTCCATAGGGGAAGGTCTATTGAGGGGCTTAGAATGAGAATCTCATGATATGGTGGTCCAACCAAGCGACCAGCTTCATCATATGATCAGTGACCTTTATTCCCAGCAGGAAAACAAGGTCCAATGAATGACTGCATCTCCAAAACCAAAAAAGGGAATTCGCATTTTCAAATCCTCAGGGATCCAACCATGTCATGGGTAAAGAGATATTGAAATGAAACAATAAACAACTGCATTTTTATAAGGAGAAACAGAAATCAGGTAATATGAGTAAAGGGTATTACACATTCTGCAAAAAGGTTAAACATTTATTTCTTCATTTAATCCTCTTGGTTTAAGACAATTTTGTTTGTGTTTTCATCTTGATTCTTTCTGAAACAGGAATTTCAGTCTATGCCCCACTCTACGTTTGGGGCGAAAATCCACTCTAGACAGACAAATTCCAACTTTGTTCTACAGTCTTTCACCCAAAGAAGCACACCGCACCCAGTATTGCTTTTGGTTGCTCAGTCGGCATACCATTTATTAAAACTTTGTCAGTCACAATTTTATCAACAATATTGAGTTCCTTTATATACCATATTTAAACACATTTCTTTATTTTCATATTCTCTTTGTTTGAACTATCACAGTTTATATCATATTTTAAACCACATTTTATATCACATTTCATAACACATTTTTAACACAGTTTTCTTCCCTCCCAACCGAAGGGTCTTTCATTCTTGTCTGTTTTCTCTCCCACCCCAGATGTAAACCTGGGCCAGGTCCAATTCCTACCACCCATTTTCATCTCTGGGTGTCCACACACTTTCCTCTTGTCTGGGCCAGGTCCGCTTCCTGTCCCCATTTTTATTCCAGGGTGTCCACACCCCTTTTCTCTTACACCCCACCTTGGTGTAACTCCAGAATTCCCCCCCCCATCTCTTAAATATTTTCTTTCTCATTCTTCCTTCATTGTATCCCATAATTCCTTGGGTGGTGGGTGGGAAATCAAATTCTGCCTAGCAAAAGTGAGAGAGAGCTCTCTTGTGCAGCCCCTTATATCCCCCCTTTCAACCCACCCCCTTGCTCTCTTTCTCTCTCTCTCTCTCACACTCCCTTCAACCTATCTCCTGCTCCCTTTTCTTCATGCCCCACCTCTTTTGTGAGATCATTCTCTCTGGAGCTGAGCCCCCTTTTCTTTACCTGGCCCTCCCCTTATAATCACTTCTTCAAAACCCCCCCCTCCTTCCCTCTCCCCCTCCTTCTCTGTCTCTCCTTTTAGGATTCCAGGCCTATAACAAAGGGGCTTGTCATTTTAGTGGCAATCCTTCGTGTACTGCTTGAATCATGCTTCAGTTGAACTGTAGAAAAGGTGGTGTGTCACATTTTAAATTGAGATTTGATCTAACATGTTCTTGTATTCTATCTTTAAGAGATGTTATTGTTCTACCCAGATAAACCAGATTACACTGATACCAGAGCGCATAAACTACAAAAACAGTTACACACTTTTTTTGTACACCAATTTTACTGAAAAAGTTTTAAGCGTGCATAAACATATACAGTACAATACAATGAAATATAGGGCCTACGGTACATAATACAGAAATAACTTAATCAGGTCATAGACACACGTGTATTTCCCACAGTAGATGGCAACTAATGATTCAATGAATTCTCAATAGCAAAAGAAAAGGAGAACCATGGTACATAATTTTCAGGTCAATGAGGTCTTACCAATAGCTACCTGCTGCCACCTAAGATTGCACCAGTTTACTGTTGTGTACCTTCAGAAATATCATAATGCATGGAAAGTCTGTCCACAGACAGAAGGAGTAGGAAGCTTACTAATTATAAATTAACAGCCAAACGTGTATCAGGTATTGGTTACACCTTGTACTATTGCCTTAAATAATGGGCCCCAGGTACTGTACTTTCAAATAGAGCTTTTTGCCCATGAGCTGTTAGCTGGTATCTTTCTATTTTCATGCATAGTAATAAATTATTTAGCCAGTGGGCTGCACTAGGTGGGGTGTCACTAACCTAGTGTTGTGCAATGGTTTTCCTAGCACTGAACATTGCAATTTTCCACAACCTGTACACCCTTGATGGCCCAGGTGGTTTGGATTCAGCTCCTAGCATGAGCTCCTGAGGCGAGTTTGGCATGACTGTTTTCAGGACTTTTTGCATTTGATCATGTACACTGTGCCAAAAGAGTGCCACTTTGGGGCACATCAGGGCCATATGTAAGACATCTCCCAACCCCACACAACACTTAGGACATATTGGGGTTCTGTCTTGGTGAAATCTATGCAGTTGAGAGGGAGACAGGTAGACTCCATATATAAAGTAGAATTGTATTCTGTGCAATTTATTTGATCTAGAGCAGTTATGGCCATGGTGGATGGCAGCTTTCTATGTTTTGTTATCAATGGAAATGCCCAGATCCTGCTCCCAGTCCAATTTTGCTTTGATTATGGGAGTATAGATAGCACCTAGGAACAGCTTATAAAGGCAAGTTAAAAATAGATGTATTGGGCAGTGACCTGCAGAGAGTTTTTTCTATTGGTATTAACTGGGGAGCCACATTAACAAGGTGTTGTCTGACCTGCAAATAGGCAAAGAAACCCCCAGACCCTATTGCTGTTTAAGTTCAGTTAAAGGTATACGAAAGCTCCCATAATACAGATCTCCAAAACATTTGACCCCAGCTTCCCCAATGCAGAAGTGCCTGATGTATGATCACAAGATAGCCTTTTTGATCAGTAAAGCTAGCATGCAGTGCTGCATTGGGATATATTCCCTTAGTATGACCAATGCATTGATATGCACCTTTCCATATTCTGACTAATTGACAGATGTATGGGTTAGGTATTACCGGGAGTGTTTTCTTTTTAAGACATGGTGACAGGAGGCCCTGCAATAGCCCACCAATTTAAGATTCCTTCTCCATGTGCCTCCAAGAAGGGTTGTGCCCCGTAACAGAAGTCTGGAGGAAAGACAGTTGTGCTGCCCAGTAATAGTATTTAAAAAAGGGAAATGCCAATTCTCCTGCCTTCATAGACAACTGCAGTATACTTATTTTAATTTTGGCAGCTTTTCCCCAATAGAAATCTATGCAGAATGCTACTTAACTGTTTAAAGAAGAGCTCTGGGACCATAAGGGGCATATTTTAAAATGAATACATACATTTGGGATGGATATTCATTTTGATAGTATTAACCCTTCTGATGAAGCTTATAGGCAACCCCTTCCATCTCTCACAATCCCTATGCACATTATCTAAAAGTAAAGGATAGTTGTTTTTTTTTGTAAAATGTGGGCTGTTTTGTTAGGAATGTGGATGCTCAGATATTTTAGACAATTGATTATCTTCAGTTTTAGTGAGAGGTTAGACATCAAGTTATGGTCTACCTTACCCAAAGGCAGCAGCTTACTTTTTGTCCAATTGATTTTATGGCTAGCAATCCTCCTGTATTCTGTCAGGATGTCCAGAAGAATGAGCAGACCTTGTTGGGTGTCTTTTAAGTCTACAAGCAGGTCATCAGCAAACAGGGACACTTTATATATTAAAGCCTCTGCCTGTAGGCCCACCAAGAACTGATCATGTCTCAGTATAGCTGCCAGGGTTCTAATGCCTCTCCCTAACCCTTTTCCTCCTAGTATGTGTTTTTAAGCCATTAACATTCTATAAGCAGACTGTTACATTATCATCCATTATCCCTTCTGTAGGCTATACCAGTAAGTACCAATGCATATTGAACTACCAAGCTGAAGCTAAGTTTTGAAACAGATATCAACTAACAATAACCAGATCATGAACAATATAGCCCCATCATTAAAAGTCTGTCACCCTTCCCATCTCCCTGGCTGCCCATTGAGGGGTTCCACAACAAACAGAATCGAATACTGCAGGAAGTAGGTACCTCGAGAGAGAGCCATCCCCCTCCTCCCACCCTAACCCGTAGACGTCCCTTGAAACTTATGGTGGGAGGTGCCACCTTTAATAGAACTAAGATCCATAAAAGAAAAACACATAAAAGACAATATACTTTCTCTGTCTCCCCCTCCCCCAGATGTATAAATTGTATGCATCTACACCTGTAGCTGATTTGTTGGTTAGCTAGCTGGTCAGTTAAGCACCTAAACAATTGTGTGTAATAATGAAAAAAAAAAGGAAAAGCAGATAATAATAGCTAGTAACAGTATATCCTGTTGTGACTATGTCCTCCCCCACCCCAAAAGAGGTGGGGGGCAGGACTTATATAGAGCTACAATTATATACTGCCACAATTGACCAGAAATTGGAGTAAAGACCTTGAGTGACCACATATTAAGATTATTTTTTTAACCCATCCCATTGTTGCAGTTTGTAGAGCTTTGACATTAGATCTGATGTTATGTGGGTCCTGGGGACAAGCACATCCTGCTCTTGGGAAATGCTGCAGCTCAGATGAAGAGTCTGTATTTATTAATCACTTTAGTAAGCTGTGCTATCAACAAAATCCATGAGGGTTACTCCATTTGAAAATAACATCCACCATAGAGATCCAGCAACCTTTCTGAGACTGTCTGAATCAATTCAGGTGTCACCAAGTTAAATCCAAAAACAAACACAGTCATATTAAGATAGAAATAATGAAAAATGGCATATAAACATAGAATATGGATTGGAAAAGTGTGTCATTTCTCTACCTGTGGATCTTTATGATCAGATCATTGGTAGGTCAATTGATAAAGCTGCTCCTATCCCGTCCGCCTACCCATCACTAGCTATGGCCCCAGTCACAGTTGAAGAGTGGCTGTGGTGGGAAGCAAAAAATCAGAACTTCTGAAGAGTCACTCATGACAAGACAGGTGGCTTAGATTTATTTGTATCCATAAAGGCAGTGCATGGATTAAACATAAAGCAGACTACATGCGAGCAAGCCAATGCTGAGTTAATTGTTGAAAGCAACTGTTAAAGACCAATGAGATCAAAGGCCTTGATGTCAAACTCTGCACTGCAGTTGCAATTCTGATCTAGGCATAGCACAATTTACCCTGGACAGTTCAGAAAACAGAGTGGTCTGATCACTTACCTCCATAGGCAGTAGTTGGGAATTCCTCAGCAGAGAATAAAGCAATTAGTGAAGTATGTCATTGACGCTGCTGTTCGAGAAACTATGCACCACGCTGAGTTAGTTCACACACTTGTGCCAACATGAGGCATGGAGTGGGTGTGTCTAATCCCGCCTTGTGATTGGTCGCTATATTATGTGTGTTAGTTTCACCTGAGTGACAGATTAAAGATTACCACCATTTCTATGTCATTGTTCTGCCCACAAAGGCATGCATGTGCATATGGCTGCTAAGGATTCCATTTAGTGGCCATGTTATTTTACCCACTGTATCAATACAGTGAGGGTCACCCTTTAGCCAAATAGACATACAAACCCAGTGGGAATCCCAAGACTCCTGACTGTCTCCTCATATCACCACAACAGTCACAGTCTAATTTGCCCAATACCACAAATAATACAAAACATTGCTGCACCTGTATAATACAGGCTTCAATATATTTTCCATGTATCTGCATATTGCCACATGGCCAAATGCCCAAGCCAATGACTAAAAGTATAACAGGTTGAGTCAGAATTCTGCCCCCACATGTTAAAGGATAGATCAGCTCACATCACAATGCCAAACACACAAAAAGAAAGCAGCACTACACAAAGGCTCTAAAAATGTGCACTTTACTTAAGTGCATATTTTTGGAGCCTTTGTATAGTGCTGCTTTCTTTTTGTGTGTTTGGTCTGCTACCCTTTGAAGCAGCAGCTTCACTTTTTATCTTGGCGCAATGGTATCTGTGCATTGTTCACATTACAATGCCACCCTTGTCTTTAAGAACAATTTGCTCTTTTTAAATGTAAATTGCATTACTTTGCCTTGTGCAATCATTGTGCCAGCACAGTGGATTGGGGATGAGACCTGCCCTCTGCTGCTGCCAGCTCTATATTTACATACTGTTCGGCGTCTTGGGGCTTCTCAAAAATTTAGGGTGGGCAGACGGGTTTTGTAATACATAGTTTTTGCCAGGTATAATAGGGTGAAGTCCTATCCATGGTGGATCAGATTTATTTTAACACCTGTGAACTTCTGCCATTTGGCTTAGAGGTCTTTGCTATAATCTTAAAATATAGATACACAACTTCCCTTCACTGCGATCGGTCCTTGGTCTCCACCTGCTCTCAGCACCTTCTTGTTTTCAGGAATTATAATGTACTTAATTAAATAATGCCTCAGCTTATACCCTGGCTTAGGTTTTGGTCCAGTATGATGTGCTCTCTGGATTTCATAGATCATTGCCACAGGTTCCAGCCCCAACTTTTCCATGAGCCATGTTTGCACTGCTTTGCCACCTTCCTTTCCAGCCAAGTCTTCTGGTAGCCCAATGATGCCTATAATCGATCTTCTGGCTCAGTTTTCCTGGTCCTCCAAGTGGGCAGCTAATTTTTCAGGTTTGTTCTTTTAAAATAATTTTCTCTCTGGACAGATCAGTAACTGCATCTTCAAGTTCACTGATCCATCATTGGGCTTCGTCCAGTCTGGATCAGTGAATGGCCAAAGTTTCTGCTAGCCCAGTAACCACTGTTTGAATATGGGCTACCTGGGCAGTAAGGTTTTCAAAGTTGGTTCTCACTTCATTCTGTAAATTGATAATTAATGCATGCAGAACCTCTATAGCAGGGTCTTTAATGCCTGGTTCCTGGGAATCTGGCATGGCCCTCTGCTGATGACATTTCAGTTTTCCCTGGTCCTTCAAACTGGAGGGTAATCTGCTTCTTAATCAGTGTTTGTAATGCCACGGTAATATACTGCAGGTTGATGCCATTTTCATGCAAAAAGAAACCTTCTAAATATCAATATTCACCATTTTAATGCGGGTGCTTTTGGGAGCTCAGCTAATGTGCATCCACCATGTTGTCTAGCCAGGCCACATCCCCCCAAAATAGTTATACACTTTATGCATTCTCTTACTTCATGGGTAAGAGAAACTGGATAGTGAGTCCAAGAGCAATTTATACATATGAATATATGTAGAAGCCAACAGAAGAAGGCCATTTAGTCTATCAAGTCTGCTCATATTGCAGGGTCCATAGCTTGAGCTAATGTCCCTGCCCTCCTCCTCACTCCTCCTATCCTCCCTACCCATGATCCTTACCTTCCCCCATGCCTATCCCAGCCTCTCTTAAAGCTGCCCACTGTCTTCAATGAGATGACCTCTTTGGGCAGTGCATTCCAAGTATCCACCACCCTCTCTGTGAAGAAATGCTTCCTGACCTCCCTCCTAAACCTTCCATCCTCCAGCTTAAGACTGTGCCCCTCATGTTATGGTTGCCACTCAGCTTAAAGAGACTCTCCTTATCAACCTTATTTATTTCTTTCCAGTACTTGAAGGTCCTAATCATGTCCCCTCTCTGTCCCCCTCCTGCCTTCCAGGGAGTACATGTTCAGTGCCCTCAACCTCTTCTCATATGCCTTACCCTGCTGACCTGCTAGCATCCTTGTTAATGTCCTTTTTGAGGTGTGGGCACCAGTACTGAACTCCATATTCTAGATGCAGCCTTACCAGTGACCTTTACAATGAGAGTATAACCTCCTCTCTCCTACTACTGATTCCCCTAGATATGAATACCAGCATCTTGTTTACCTTTGCTGCTGCTTTCTTGCACTGTGTGGCGTGGTTCAGGTCATTGATGATCATCACTCCCAGGTCCTTCTCCTCCTCTGATGCAGATACTCACACTCCACCCAGCTAGTACTCTGTCCTAGGATTCTTGGCATTGATGCCAAGCTGCCAGATCCTGGACCATCTCTGCTGCTTTTCCAGATCTTCTTGTAGATCCTGTATCCCTTCAGCTGTGTCCACTCTCCCACAGAGCTTGGTGTCATCAGCAAAAAGGCACATTTTTCCATTAATGCTATCCCCAATGTAATTGATGAAGACATTGAACAACACTGGCTCCAGCACTGAGCCTTGTGGGACCCCACTGGTTACCTCTCTGGTGCCAGATAAGTCTCCCTCCACAAGCACCCTCTGGGTTCTGTCCCTCAGCCAGTTTTCCACCCATCTGGCCACCTTTTCCCCAACCCTGAGATCCACCAACATCCTGAGGAAGAATATCATCAAATGACAGTTCAACTGGTCAAAAGAAAACAGTTTTTTTTTTTTAAGAGTGATTGGGGTCAAGGATTTAATAAGAAATGTATGAGAAGGACAGCTGCCTTAAATATGGTCCTTGATCTCTTAGAAAACAAGCTTAGAAAAATCCTTGCATCTGATTGGTTAGTGGCATTCTAATGCCATGTCTTTATTGTCTGTGAGGTGTTTTGGCACCATGCTGTCCTGCTTAAAGTTGAACCAGCCTTACCTCTTTCATGACGATTTTCTACAATTTCCACAATACCTTGTATTAGTGGGGTATATGAAATTTGGTATTTCTTGTGTTTTTATGAAGTTGTCATACAAGAAATCTATATTGTATTATATAAAGTTGGGCTATAGGAAAATGACTGCATTCTGAATGATACATTAAAGTGATTTTCTGCTTTCTAGCAAAAATTCACTATTGTCATCAACACAAAATCCCCTAAAACTTAAATTTCAAAGCTTTCCATTGTTTTAATGCTAATACATTTAAAGATCTAGCCAATACACGTATAGTGAATAGTCTGGGCTGGATCCAAGTGATTTAAGGCTTGTGACTGGCAAGACACTGCTTTGATTTGCTCCACTCCGCAGTCGATAATAGTGCAGAGGGAGCCGAAATGGAAACTGTACTTATTTACCTCTATTGTTATATTTGAATTAGAGAAGTTTGTTTAACCTGCTTTCCTTGCAGTTTGCCTTTCAGAATGGGAGCCACCATGTTTGGTCCAGGACTTGCAGTAAGTGGACCAATACGACTTAGGGGACCTCAAAGGATCCTTAGCCCAAGTGCCTCATAGTAAGGAAAAATTGTAGTTTTTGTACTTTTTAGGTTGGTGCCTAAACTGAACTGAAGGAGGAGTCTAACCTATGACTGACAGCTTCCCCAGCCAACCCTAACTCAGGAAATCAAGGGAAATGCCCAGAACTGTAAGAGACAGCGGATCAGTTAGAGTTGGAGCTGGGAGAATGAACAGTTCAAGCTTTTGAGCAGCTGCTCCCTGAACAGAGCATAGGGGACTCGACGGAAAGAGGCCAGACTGCCTCCCAGCCACTGTTCTCCTGCATTGAACTGTCTGATTGTAGAAGTTGGAACAAACTGATTTATGACTGAAACTGTGTCAGAAAGCATCAGAGACATTTGAAAGCACTGTTTGAGAACTGGACCAAAGATTTGCTCCTATGAAGCGTTCAGCCCAGCTAGTGTGAGAAACTGATATTGGATCGAAATGTTTGCTCAGTGATCGACTGCAATAGCAACCGGACTGTATGCAATCTGTGAAAAGTTAATGCCATTTGATTTAAATGTGCTGAATGTTACGTGTGGGTTAAAGCCTGCCTATTCATGACCCGATTTGCTATGCCAGCTGGAGGCTTCATCAGCAAACCAAACTGAACTTTGCCAATGTGCTCATCATGCCTGGGCCTTTGTAAATCCAGCCCAGACCAACTGCCTGCACCAGGGACTGTCTTCAGTGAGAAACTGGCTTTGGGGATCCAGCCCCTCTGCAGAATCAACTTGCAGGTTGTGGCCACCTGGAAGGAAAGACCATGAAGAAGAGGTGTATTGTATTGGCCCTGCTTCCCCATGCTCATTGGCGAATAACACAAGGTCTCCATATCACCAGCAACATCACAGCCATCTGGCAGCATGAGTACAACCAGGGTAGCTCCCTGCAACAAGTCACTTAATTAACTATGGTACCATATACTTTCTTCTGTAGATTTCTGGGATTCATGAGACTGGGCCAACTGGCCAGGATTACAAATAATCACCTTGTTGCTGTGCATGCTAACTGCCTTTCTTTCCATCAAGGGCCCAAACAATAGCTGCGATGTTGGTCACCCCTTGGAACACCTCAGGGTAGCCAGCATTCCATCCTGGGCACCCAGTGTTGTAGAACTACTTAATTGGGATTACATCCTGCATGCCAAAACACTTAACTTAATCAGAATACCAATCATTTAACTAAATTCATGCCCAATCCTTGTTCACATCCTCTGAATAAATCTGATTGTTATTTCATGTTTAACCTGGCTTATGTGCATATTATTAGTGGGACAGAGCACTAAAAGTATGTATTTGCTTGCTAACTTTGGCTTCATAGGGATGTCCAGGACATTTACTGATGGCCAGACCCTGGTGGTAAGTGTAAAGGGCATGTGCATATTATTAATGCTAAATGCTGACTGTGTGTTAACTGCTTTTAAAGGTACAAAGCCACTAGGAGGGTTGGTAGGTGGTTATAGCTTCCCAGAGGGCTATAACAGGTTAGATAGACATCCCCATTACTGTTACTCTGGGTGGAGGCACCTTTATACTGAATCTAGACCCCTCAACCTGTGGTCAGAAATATAGGCTGGGGTTATAACCTTAGGGATAGTGCTGCCTAAGGGTTACATCTTGGAGGCACTGCTGGGATTATCACCCCCCAGTGACCGAAATATAAAATTTCAGTCAGTTGCAAATTTGATGCCAAATTTGAAATGGAGAGCCTCACTACAGCCAAGATGACTATTTTCCCCCATAAACTGGTCATGCACCACATGATGGGGTGGAGCGAAGTGGAAGGGGTTGACCCCCATCATGCTTTATTGTTGTTGGAGATCCCCATGGGCACCACTAATGCTACTATAGAGGAAACTGTGGGGAAGATTAAGTGTTTGGGGGAAGTTTCAGTGTGAGGGCAGGATGCTGACCTGTTTGAACAGACCCTAATAGCCCTCATTTCATGTAGTGTTCCTATAGACTCAGAGACTGTACCCCTGTTATCATGCCTGAAGGATCCCAGACAGCGTGGAGGGTCATCCACATGTATAGTGAGCCATCTTCTCCTGGGGGGTTTCCCAAGGTGGAAGGATTTAGGGTGAAGTTACTAAAGCTATTAGCTACTGAAGGACAGACTGTTAAAGATTTGCAAAGGGCTTTGGAGGATTCTGAAGGGGTCACTCCCATACACTCTTCCCCAGCCTCCCCACCCTTGCCCAGATTGTCACCAATTGCAGTGACCCCTACAGTGGTACCCTCTGTACACCTAGACTCTTACTGCAGGCTCAGGTTGTTTACAGGTGCCATCCCTGTCCCCATGGGGGAAGATGACCTGGAAACCTGGATGAACTATGCCACCCCACTGGTCCAAGAGTGACAATGCTCTGAGATGGAAAAATGTAACAGACTTATGGAAAGTTTAAGGGGCCCTGCACTGGAAGCCATCCGGTTCCTCCAGTCCATCAACCCAGAAGCCTCTGCTGCTGAGCACTTATCGACTTTAGAGGGAGTGTTTGGTAGCACCGAGTCAGGAATGGATTTGATGTGCAAATTTAAGTACACCAAGGGGTGAAATAATGAGTGACTGTCTGCTTTTGTGATGCATGTAGAGTGGGCCTTGCAAAGGGCAGACCAAAAGGTGGGCATCCCAGCTTGTGGGCTGAATCGAGTGAGATTAGAACATATCCGCAAGTCTGCCCGCTATTCAAGTGTGCTCATGTTGAAGTTAAAATTTCAGGATCTCAAAGACCACCCTCCTGAATACTGTTGATTAATGAAAGAAATCAGGGAAGCTGAGATGGTAGATGATAGCTGTGACCCCTATGCTGGGGTTGCATGAACTGCCCCAATCCCAGAAAGACCTAATCAGAAAGAGGGTACCTTAGAGTTGCAGCAAATCAGTGAACTTTTTAAGGAACTCAAAGAACTGATTGCCAGCAGGTAAGCTCTGGCTGACCTGGCTAAGACTCATGGTCCTTGCCCCTTCAATACTGAGACCACTTGCGAGACTCAACCTGCCTGTATGGGGCCAATACTCATGTTGCTGAATTCTGAGTTGACAATAGTGTAGTAGAAGAGATGAGGGAGTTGTGAGCTATGGTGCGAGACCTCATTTATGTTGCATGACCATCTGCCCCCTGGAGGAGCTATGGGGGAGCTGAGCCTGAACCTACATCAAAGGAGGAGTGTAGGCCTCCGGCCTAACCCTTACAAGCCTCTCAAAGACATGACCTGTCCCACTGAACCTTGTACTAAAGTGTATTGTTATCGGTGTGGAGCAGGTGGGCACACTAAATAAATTTGCAATGCTCCTGAAGACCTATGATGAGTCCCTGCCAAATTGCTCAACCAGGTTCACCAAAGCAATATAAAGCCACAACAAGTGCCATCATAAAAATATTTTTCCTCTAAGCCCACAATGTACAAAGCTGCTAAACCTGCACCTCCAGACTGGTTAGAGATAGTGGGTCCTTCTATGGAGACCGCAGTAACCATTAATGGCATTTCGACCCAAGCCGTGTTGGACAGTGGATCTTAGGTTACTATTGTGTTTACAGATTGGTATGACTAGCACTTGTCTAACCTCCCATTTCAACCCCTTGAAGAACTTCATGCATAGGGCTTAAGAGACAAATCTTGCCCGTACCTTGGTTATGTACAACTGTGGTTATCTTTTCCTACTGCTATTGCTGGCATGGATGAATCGGTAGAGACATTGGCTTTGGTATGCCCACCGACCTTAATGTATGATGGTATCCTTTTGTTAATTGGCACTAATGCCCACATGTTCAGCAGACAAGCACAGCTGTGCCAGGAGAAGCAAGCAAGGAGGACTGAACAGGCTTTATGCATCCCTGCCATGGTGCGTACAGCATATGACCTACAGATGCAGGCCAAAGAGATCAACAAGGGTGAGCTGGTGGGAATTTTATGGAAAAAAGATCCAGCACTACTTGCATTACCACCCAGTGCTCAGTGTACCATTAGTGGAGAGGTATGAATAAAAAATGATGTCAAAAACAGGAGTCTTATGCTGGATGCCCCCAAAAGAGGGGAAGCTACCAGAGGGGCTTCTAGCTAGGCCTAGCATACTGCCTGTCTGAGCTCATGCCTATGCTCAGCATGTGGTGGTTCAAGTTCAAAATATGTCTGATCAGGATATTAGAGTTAACCGAGGTTGCACCCTGGCTACTGTACATTGTGCAGATACTGCTGTGTTGCCTAGTAAGTGCTGTACCAAAGAGGATGCTGAAGTAACTCCTAATTTGTTCGATTTTGGGGAATCTCCCATTACTGAAGAGTTGAAAGCCAAAGTCAGTAGAAAACTGGCCCAGCAGAGCAAAGTGTTTTCGCTGAGAGAATGGGATTTTGGATGCATCACTGGTGCAGAGCATTACATCAGTGCTTCATGATGAGAGGCCATTTCATGAAAGATCCCACCAATTAGCACCAGCAGACACTGACGATGTTTGACACCACCTCCAAAAAATGTTAACAGTTAGAATCATACAAGAATCCTGTAGCCCGTATGTCTCTCCCATTGTGGTAGTCCAAAAGAAGAATGGCTCAGTGAGGATGTGTGTGGACTACTGGACCCTCAACTAAAGAACTATACCAGACCAATATACAATGCCTCACATCCAGGGTGCCCTTGATTGCCTTAATGGAAGCCAGTGGTTTTCCATTTTAGACCTCAGGAGTGGGTATTACTAAATCCCAATGGCACCAGAAGATAGAGAAAAAACTGCATTCATCTGTCCTTTGGGTTTTTACAAATTCTTGCCTATGCCTCAGGGCATCTCTGGAGTGCCTGCCACCTTCCAAAGGTTGATGGAATGAGCTGTAGGAGACATTAACCTACTTGAATGAGCAGCGTATCTGGATGATGTCATTGTGTTTGGAAAAACACTTGAAGAGCACGAGACTTGGTTGTTCAAGGCCTTGGATCGCCTTGAAGATTTCGGCTTAAAATTGTCCATCGATGAATGTCAATTTTTCCAGCAATCTGTAAAATATGTAGGCCACATTGTGTCCTCTGAGGGCATTCAAACTGATCCAAGTAAAGTGGAAGGCTTGACCACCTGGCCCCAACCTAACAATCTCGAAGAACTGCAAAGATTCTTGGATTTCTGTGGCTACTATCACCATTTCATAAAAGATTACACCAAAGTAATTCACCCTCTGCTTAATCTGACTCAGGAGTACTCACCAACCAACCAAAAATCTAAAAAGAGTGCTGTGAAAGAGGGGGATAAGGCCTATTTCAAAACCAATGAACCATTCAGGGCAAGGTGGACCAAAGAATGTTATGCAGTTTTTTAGGATATCATTCATCAACTTACCCATGCCCCTGTACTTGCTTATGCAGATCCAACTAAGCCTTATGTGTTGCACACTGATGCCAGTTTAAAGGGACTTGGAGCTGTGCTTTACCAGGAGTATGAGGAAGGATTACGCCCAGTGGAGTTTGCCAGCAGAAGTCTGACACCCTCTGAAAAAAACTACCCAGTGCACAAACTGGAATTTCTCACATTGAAGAGGGTGATAGTAGATCAATATCATGAATACCTTTATGGTGCAAACATTCTGGTAAAGACTGACGACAACCTCCTTAAGTATGTCCAAACCTCATCCAAGTTAGATGCCACTGGGCACCGTTGGTTATTGGTTCTTTCAACCTATGATTATTCAGTAGAGTACTGTCCAGGCCTGAATCACATTGATGCTGATGCCCTATCTAGAAGGCTTGTATCCAGCTCTGAGTGGGTGAGGATGTATGAATAATCTGTTAAAGCACTTTGCGACAAGTTTGACAAAGATGAACACTCGTCCTCTGAAACAGTTGATTGCCTGGTCCCACTTGACACCTGTGTTTCTGCAGCCTATTGCAATTTTGCAGCATTCAATCTAAGTATTCTGCCTCAACTTACCCCAACCAATACCCAGAGGGAGCAATATAATGACCCCATGATTAAGTCTGTGTTGGATGTCATAAATGCTGGAAGAAGTGTTTCCTAGCTTTGCTCTAAAGACCAGAGAACTGCTTTGTTATTCTGAGAGGGGCCTAGGCTTAAGTTGTGTGACAAGATACTTTACCAAGAGACCATGAATTGACAAGGCCAGGTCATCAAACAACAGCTAGTGCTGCTTTCTGCACTTAAATGCGTGTTTTTATGTGTTCTCCATGACCAAATGGGACATTTGGGTTATGATAGAACTTCAGATTTAGCCTGTGCCCAGTTTTATTGGCCCAAGATGGGTGCTGACATTGACACCTATATCAAAACATGTAGCTGCTGCCTTCAATGATAGCGCAGCCTCAGAGAGCAGTGCCTTTATTCAACATCTCCACCAGTGCACCCATGGAGCTCGTTGCATTGACTTCTTGTGCTTAGAATCTGATAAAAAGAACATTGGAAATGTGCTGGTTGTGACTGACCATTTCACTCACTATGCCCAGGCCTATCCAACCAAGGACCAGAAAGCAGCCACTGTAGCCCAAGTGCTTGTAGAGAATTTTTTTGTCAGTTACGGTGCCACATGGCAAATTCATTCTGACCCAAGGAGACACTTTGAAAGCCATCTAATTAAAGAGATGCTCTCACTCTGGGCGGGGGGTAAGAAAATTAAGAACCACCTCCTAGCACCCTCAAGGGGACCCACAGCCCAAAAGATTAAATAGAACATTATTAGACATGCTGGGCACACTTCATCCCAGAGACAAGACAAGATGAAATCAGCAAATAAGTACTTTGGTTCAGGCATATAACTGTACTCGTAACAATGCAACTGGGTTTTCCCCCTACCATCTGATGTTTGGCCAAGAAGCAAGGCTACCTGTTGATATTTGTTTGGAGTATCTCCTGATGGAATCCAAGCAGAGAATTCTCTCTAGTACATACAAAATCTTAAAGCTCAGCTCAGTCATGCCTATCAGTTGGCATACACAGTGGCTGCCAAGAGAAACTTAGCAAACAAAGAAAGACATGACAAACATGTTAAGGCCCAAGAGTCACAACCTGGGGATCACATTCTGTTAAGAAACTTGGGACTGCACAGTAAACACAAGATAGCCAGCAGGTGGCATCACATCCTGTACATTGTTGTCAGCAAGCTGGAGGACCTGCCAGTTTACAAAGTGCATCTGGAGAATGACCCACGAGCTGTAAAGACAATGCACAGGAATCACCTGTTACCAATTGGGCAAGTCAGCATAGACTTTGTACCTCAAAACAATGACCCCCACTGGGCCTGTGACCCAGGCTGCAGCTAAAAAGAAACAGTTAAGCTCCTCTTCTGCTGTTCTGCAACCCAAAGCCTGCAACCAGTAATGCTGTCATCGATACTGACAAGCAACCTGAATCTGATCATAGTGGATGCGAAGTCACCTATTATCCTTCTTATGAACTGAGCCAGTTATTTCAAGAAAATCCTCTATGCAACATGGAAGTTGAGGCTGGACCTTCAGGACTCTCTAATTCTCCAGCCCTCTCAACTACCCCTGTACCCCCTGATAGTGAAGTGCAAAGTATAACATCTGACACAGCTGACTTTATGTCTCGTGTAACTGACTGAACCTCAAGAGGCAAACCCTGACCATGCGAGCCAGAATGGCGAAATGCCAGATGAAGCTGAAATGTCTGAAAATGGTAACTCTGATATCGTGCCGGACAGTGATGCTAATTTAAATGATGATTCTGAAAGTATCAGTAATGTGTTACATGATTTAAATTCCATGGAATTTCCTCATGATGATGAATCTAAGTTTACAGAGCAAGCAAATGCAAGTGTTTCTTCTGAACCAGATTCTATAGAACAAGCCAATGCAAGTGCTCCTTCTAGGTTTCAACCAACAGTGAGTGCAGAGGTGCCCCTTTCATCAAAAGCTGACTTAGTGCTGGATAATGAGCCGGGACTGATCAACCCAAATGCCAGTGTTGAAAGGACTGAGCCTGTTACTGCCCCACCCAGAAAGTCTGGAAGAGCCATTAAGCCTGTGGTATGCCTTAGTTATGATTCCCCAGGAAGGCCTGTAGATCTTCTCATGAATGTACTGTAGTTCATAAAGGGGCTTACATTTCAACAAATTCTCTTCCAAATATAGGTTATACTGCAACCTCTAAGTTAATAATCAAGCCCTCTAGTCAGTATTCTAGTGACTACTCCCCACACAGCTCATGGTTAGCTCTCCCACCATGTTGGTTATTGTGCAGGAGGTAACCCAGACAAGGGTAAAGTGTTTAACTAACTTGAGCCAGTTTTAAGAAAGTGAAATGTTTCAGTACCATGATAAATGCAAAATGTAAAATGCTTAAGCAGTATTGTGTATAGATAAGCATGCTTAATTATGAATAATGCATCACATACGAATATTTATGTCATATGAATATAATAGTTTATGGCTTCAACCTGTATATATTCATGTATAGTGTTTGTTCTGAATCAAATTGTTTATAAAATATAGACTTGAGATGGATGCCAAGTTTTTCCAGGCAGGGAAGAGTGTAACCCCCCCCCACCAATTTGGGGTTTACCTTAATGTTTTCTTGGGCTCCTTTTATGCCCACTGCCAGGCTTATATCCTGCAGTGGTAATAGATCCAAGAGTATATATTTGCATCTGTTGATTTATGTGTGAGTGCCATGCTGTGCCTCCACACCTGTCCTTTTAAGGATCTAGCCAATATGTGTATAGTGAATAGTCTGGGCTGGGTCCAAGTGATTTAAGGCTTGCGACTGGCCAGACACTGCTTTGATTTGCTGCACTCTGCAACAGATAATAGCGCAGAGGGAGCCTAAATGGAAACTGTACTTATTTACCTCTAGTGTATTGCTATATTTGAATTAGAGAAGTTTGTTTAACCTGCTTTCCTTGCAGTTTGCCTTTTGGAATGGGAGCCACCATGTTTGGTCTGGGACTTCCAGTAAGTGGGCCAATAGGAGTCAGAGAACCACAAAGTGTCCTTAGCCCACGTGCCTCGTGGGAAGGAAAAATTGTAGTTTTTGTAGTTTTCAGGTTGGCACCTAAACTGAACTGAAGGAGGAGTCCAACCTATGACTGACAACTTCCCAAGCCAACCCAAACTCAGGAAATCAAGAGAAATGCCCAGAACTGTAAGATAGAGTGGATCAGTTAGAGTTGGAGCTGAAAGAATGAACAGCTCGAGCTTTCAAGCAACTGCTCCCTGAAAGGAGCATAGGGGAATTGGCGGGAAGAAGACAGACTGCCTCCCTACCATTGTTCTCATGCATTGAACTGTCTGATTACAGAATTCAGAACAACACGATTTATGACTGAAACTTTGTCAAAAAGCATCAAAGATGTTTGAAAGCACTGTTTGAGAGTTGGACTGAAGATTTGCTCCCGTGACATGTTCGGCCCAGCTAGTGTGAGAGACTGATATTGGATCGAGAGGTTTGCTCAGTGATCGACTGCAATAGCAACCGGACTGTATCCAATCTATGAAAAGTTAATGCTGTTTGCTTTAAATGTGCTGAATGTTCCTCGTGGGTCGAGGCCTGCCTGTTCACAATCTGATTTCCTATGTGAGCTGGAGGCTTCACCAGCAGCCCAAACTGAACTTTGTCAATGTGCTCATCATGCCTGGGCCTTTGTCAGTCCAGCCCAGACCAACTTCCTTTCACCAGGGGCTGTTTTCAGTGAGAAACTGGCTTTGGGGATCCAGCCCCTCTGCAGAATCAACTCAAAGGCTGCAGCCACCTGGAGGGAAAGACCATGAAGAAGAGGAGCATCGTGATGGCCCTGCATCCCCATGCTCATCGGTGAACAATACAAGGTCTCCATATCACCAGCAACATCAAAGCCATCTGGCAGCATGAGTACAACTAGGGGTAGCTCCCTGCAACAAGTCACTTAATTATCTGTGGTACCATCTGATTTCTTCTGTAAATTTCTGGGTTTCACAAGACTGTTGCCGACTGGGCAAAATTACAAATAATCACCTTGTTGTTGTGCATGCTAACTGCCTTTTTTTCCATCAAGGGCCCCAACAACAGCTGCAATGCCAGCCACCCCTGGGAACACCTCAGGGTAGTCAGCATTCCATCCTGGGTACCCAGTAGTGTAGAACTACTTAAGTGGGACTAAGTCATGCATGCCAAAACCCTGAACTTAATCACAATACCAATCATTTAACTAAATTCATGCCTGTTCCTTGTTCACATCCCCTGAATAAATTTGATTGTTATTTCACATTTAACCTGGCTTATGTACATATTATTGGTGGGTCAGAGTACTAAAAGTTTGTATTTGCTTGCTAACTTTGCCTTCACAGGGGCGTCCAGGGCATTTACTGATGGTCAGACCCTGGTGTTAAGTGTAAAGAGTGTGTGCATATTATTGATGCTAATCGTTGACTGTGTGTTAACTGCTTTTTTTTTGTTAGTTGTTTAACCAGGACTAGCACACTAAGCTGAAAGTTTTTTTACAGGTGTGACCTGGGAGCACAGGGAAGTTAAGTGACTTGCTCAGGGTCACACAGTCTGCAAGTGGAAGCTGTGGTATTCAAACCCAGGTCTGGTGTGCTGGATGTCACCAGATTTGCATCTCAGAGCCTTAAACCACTGCACTATACTACCTCCCTTTTAAAGATACAAAGCCACTAGGAGAGTTGGTAGGTGGTTATTGCTTCCTGGAGGGCTATAATAGGTTAGCTAGACATCCCCATTACTGTTACTCTGGGTGGAGTCATCTTACTACTGAATCCAGGCCCCTCAACCTGTGGTCAGAAATATAAGCAAGGGTAGTAACCTTAGGGATAGCGCCACCTAGGGGTTACAGCTGAATGGTACATGAGTTACAGTATCACAATAAAGAATCAATATTACAGACATAAAATAACAGGCAACATCTGAATTTTAGACATGAATTGCCTATTACTGAAAGTTAATAGAATACCAAGGGGCATCCGCATATATAAGTTGGTAACCATATATTGTAATTCCATATTCTACGATAGGCTGTACAAAATAAAAATATTGTTAGGTTATAAAAGTATCATCCACAGATATTATATATGTAACCCAGCGTTGGCATTTTGTCTGAAATTGGGATAGCCAATTATGCAGAGAAGCGGTCAGTCGCTCCCTAACATAGAATTCTTTTATTTAATTTATTTGAGGGAAGATTCAGACAATACCTTTGAGCACAAGTGCTCTTTTACAAAATTCCATGTCAGATTACATTATTACATTCAAAGCAAGGTCAAAATATTCAAGGCAAGTTCCAAAGGAAATGTTTGTCAAGAGTTCAATAAACATACATAATATTGAAAATCATTCAGATTAAGAAAGGACTTTCTTTACTGTCCCTTGCCACTGCACTACAGTGGGGGTGATACACTCTGCAGCCAGAGTCTAGTAATGTGTTTTTTGCCACAAGAATATACAAGTGAGCTACTGAGGGGGAGCTAAGCGGGAGTCCAGCCAGAGGGACAGGCAACAGTACCATAGTTGGGGACAGCACCCCTATCGGGTAAAACAACAATACCAACTGATGGACAAAGTCATGCCAAAAAGCTTCAGTTATTGGGCTCAGCCAGAATCCATGGGTGTGGCCTGTGAGTGCCTGGCTGCACTTCCACCAGGAGTGCCCATATTCAGATAGCATAAATCTGGCCAGAATTGCCAGGGCCAGACAATACAAATAACTGCACTTCTATGTAAATTTCCATCACTGGATGGAGAACATTATTTTGAAAGGTAGGAGGGCATACTTAATTCAAATTTTATAAGTAAGGGTGGTACTGACTTTTGGTGACATCATGATCCCTGAAGCACCCTAGGGACATCGCTCTGCTCAGATGCTGAAAAAACCTTTATTTTACAGTGAAAATCTGGTAAACATTTTTCTTATAACTACATTTGGAGGTTAAAGTACAATGCAGTGCAGAGGGATGAGAGGTTAGCCCCCCCAGAACCCCTCAATGGTGGAGGATTAACTGACGGAGGGTCAGAAAGCAAAAACTCGCAGGTCTCCTTCCCTACCAGGCATGGCCATGCCAAAACAGACAAGCAGATTATTATTACCCTACAGAAACAATTAAATCCAATATTAACAGAAATTAGAGACTTTAGGAAAGGGATGAGGGCCATAACAATGGCTCTCTAAACAGATACTGGCAAGCTTGACAAACATCAAGAGGGCCTGGAGAAGTAACTCACCTCCCAGGACCAGCACCTTGAAATGACCGTGAGGGTCATCTTACACCTCCACAACATGGTCAAATCTTTGCAGGACCAAGTGAAAGACATCAAAAGCCACAACTGGTAAAATAACAAGAATATCTGGTATACTGAATGAGGCTGAGTGCACAGAAATAATCCCCTTTATGCAGCAGCTGTTTAAATCCACACTAGAATGACCACCTGGATTAACTCTTGAGATTGAGCACTCCAACAGGACCCTGGGACCAAAACCAATGGCAGGAGCATGACCCTGAACTATCCTAGTTAAAATGCTCTGGTTTGCAGAAAAATATACTATTATTCATTCTGCTTGGAAAAAGGGCAATATGATGTACCAAGAGCACAGAGTTTATTTTGAAAACGATTACTCCCCTAAAATTATGGCAAGGAGAAAGACATACATACCTTTAATGAAAGTGCTGAAGGCAGCTAAGCTTCAATTCTGTACCCTTTATCCTGCCAAAATGATTATTTTTTTTTTCTGGAGGGCTGATAAACATTTGAGACATCAGCAGAAGTCTCTCAAGTGTTAATGAACAGGAAAATTGAGGTCCCCCAACAACAATCAGCAGCAAAATCCACACTGGCCACCAAATTGCACCAGTGATTCTGGCAACAAGAACAAAGAGAAGCATGGTGGAAACAGGGAACAGAGTCCCTTAAACAAACTGTGGAGGAGCTGCGTAAGCAGCAGAAACAGCTTGCTTCACTGACTTGAAATGCTCTCTCATCAGATCAGTGAGGTTCTAGTGGTATGATGGGGGGGGTCAGTGATCCTAGATTGCTCTATTGTAATCCCCTACACCCTCTCCCACTATGATTATGGCCTATATGTGGTGATCAGTGCCCTCTCCATGGCACCCTGTCCTGCCTCCTTCCTCTGGGACCAGTCATGGTAATATTTGAAAGGAACCAGTCACCCTGCTTGCGCTGCCAGTCCTGAACTTCCAGACCCCACAGATTCCACTCCCAGGCTTTTCTTCACTTAAAAAAAATGTTTGAAAAGAGAGTAACACATGTTGTTAAGAATCAGGGGTGTGTAGGGTGGCTCAGCTAGATCCCAGAAATGGAGGCTGGTGCAGTCATGCTACCTGTCCTCACAAGGATAAGCTAAAGAGGAGAGGGAGAAAAAGTAAAATGGCTGAATCTAAATTGCTGGGCCCTGGAGTCTGTGAGCAAGTTGCTGCTTGGGGGGGGGGTGCATGGGCAGGGGCAACCACTCCATAATTCAACTCACAACACTGTTAGTATTAATAAATGCAATAGATCCTGCTGTAAGCCAGATGTCACTGCTGGTCCTGGGGTTGGGGGGCAGGTGGGGCATCTTTGGGGCAGGGGCACTTCTCACCGCTAGTGGGCGAAGTGATCTTGGGGATGGATGAGGAAGGGCACTGGATACCACTGCAGATCCCACTCACTTATGTGGAAACAGCAAAAAAATCACATTCACCAGAGTAATGAGGGACACTAAGTCCAAGACTGATTTGACTGTCGAACTAATGATGGAGATCATGGAAGAGTTCGGATTAAAAGATAACTTGTAGAAATTTGATCATTAAGTGCAAAGGCCTTCACCTGGAACGTCATGACTGGAGCTCCAGGGCAGCAAGCTGAGAACTTTGTGAACCGTGACTCCTCTGAGGAGCCACTCCTATGCTAGGGGAGGACTGTTCTAGCAGTGGATCAACAAACCAGTATTTCTATCTAAGTTTGGCTATGTATATGTGTTTGTGTGTGCATGTGTATGTATATCTATATGTGTGTGTGTGTGTGTGTGTAGGTATGTATACATATGTGTGTAGCCATATATTATAAAAAAAAAGGAAAAGAGAAGAAAATTAAAAGAAGAGATGGGGCTATTAATAAAAGAAGTGAATAAGTAAAGAGTAGGATTAGGGGAAGAAGAGTAGGGTGCCAGAGAGAGCACCCAGTTGAAAGAAGATGGGAATGGGGCAATTTCCACGAAGTGTGGATTGGGCTGAATGAGTCCCAAAATCTATCTCCCGTAAGCAAATGTAAATAAACCAGAACCCTGGGTCATTTACTCTTAGGGCAGCACTTCCCCACCAGCCTATAATTAATGGAGATTGCATTTGACCCCTATGAGAACGTAGTATAGGTACCTAGAGTGGATAACCCTCTCAGCAATGGGAAACTTCCTGATGGAGGGAAACAGTTTCACGAGAGGGGAGATGATGGCAAGGGCACCTGCAGATTACAGAGAGCTTGTGTCTGTGCATGCAGTTTGAATTTAGTCTATGTTGCCATTTTATTGTTGTTTATTATCAGCTTCTTGAATGCCTCATTCAAGTCTGACTTGCTGAACAAGCATTGTTTAACAGACTTTAGAGACTTTCTTTTTATTAGAGGTACACAAGACTTGCACATGGACATATTCTAAATTGTTTATCTCTGTTTTCCAAGATGGTGATTTCATGCTGTGAGACTTGAAGAGGAAGTTCTGCAATTGAGTTTGTAACAAGCATACTTAAAATTTATAACAGATATACCATTGTTGCCTAGAATTTTAAGCATACAATCCTTATCAGTCTGTCTTGTGTGCCTATTGGTATCAGAAATACCCTGTTTTGTGTTCTTTGCCCCCCAGTTTGCAGGTGGAGACTGGGCAGTGGAGGAGCCGACACCATGACTGGAGTGAGGCAGCCGACCCCGCGGGGGATTGAAGAAAAACATAGAAAACCATGAAGGATACTTCTGAAGATACTCTTATTGTGGACTGCTTGAAAGATCTCAGCGTTCTCAAGAACTGTTGAAACTGAAGCTACTTACTGGTGGCTATTTCTGACCCTTATTACACTGCAGTGGATATGTGGAAGAGACTGCTAAGCAAGCAGAATGAGTGTATACTGTCAACATTTATTTCTTATCCCAATGATCGTGGAAGTTCGAGGATGTTTGAGAAATTGTGATGGGGGATTTTACATTTACTTACTTCAGCTTTACTTTAGCCTTATAAGGTATATAGAGCATTTGGTGTGTCTGTATTTTATTTAGATTTTGCAACTGTTACACTTCCATTAGCATCTCAATTAGTATTTTAGATGAATATGTAGTATCTTAAGAAGCTATAAAATTTACCTCGCATCTGGATTTCCCAGTTTATTTTATGGTTAGCATTGGCCCACAGTATCTTATTTATTCATTTGCTTACTTATTTTTATTTTTAAATTTAAACGAGCCCATTGATTTCCATGGGTAAAAGTGACATCAGATATACGGTCACTACTTGGGAGTTACCTGCATCCACCTGAGTACATGCAAACAGGTATACTATGCAATCAGTGTATGAGCAGGCTCAGGTGTTTATAGGGCAGGTCTTTATTCACAGCAGATGCATTAGATGCAGTGAGAGCATGAGACACTGAACGCTGTAATGCCAAATGGCAACTGCCGCTTAGGCAACATTACAGTATCAGCTCAGTCTCCAATACAAAGATCTTGTTAGCTAGTATACCAAGCTCCTGATCTGTGGAGTTTATCATAATTTAATTCTATCAAACCTGAGCTCTGGAATTTAACTTGTGGTGGTCTCTAACAGTTACAGAAAGTTTAATTGGTAAGTAAATATTACTGAGAGCCAGTGATCCCATGAATGCTAGGTTATCCATGAAAAGAGATCTCAGGCATCAGAAGGATGGTTGATTCTCAGTTTCTTGACTTTCCTGATATTGTATTAAATTGTGCATCACAAACTGAGAAAGCATGTGAGTGTATTAACAGTTTTATATTTTATCTATTTTTTAATACTATTTAGTAATACTAATAGTAAAATTGCTAACATTTATAGCATTTATAACAAGGCAAGTTAAATTCTCTTTGGTGTTGTAAAATCTAAGATATTTTTAAAAGGGGCTGGTGATACTAAGCTGGCTTGTAAAAATAATTTGGTTGTTTCTCAAAGAATTCACCTGAATTGCCACTGGTTACCTCTTAAAGTAAGAGTCACTGTATTTAAGCATTTGATATTATTTTAGGAGTAGCAATGGGGATATAAGAGGAACTAGAAAGACACCTGAGGAGACACTGCAGAACCAGAGAGTTTTGGAGCACTGGAGAATGCATAAGGAAGTCAGAAATGGTGTTTGCCTAGAGGGCATAAGAAAATCATGGCAGCACAGTGATTCATTTCTGGCTATTGGACTGTCAAACTAAAAAACTGCAGCTAAGCCACATTTTGGGACTTTAGTGTGATAAGATAGCAAAGTCTTAACCTGCCTATCAAATTTCTTTTTGTAGGTGACCAACATAAAAAGGACTGATAGTTAATCTGAGGGTGCTTGCCCTGAAAATAATTGTTGTTTTGTTTTTAAAGGTGTTTGCCTAATGATTACACATTGGATAATCAGGGGTTCTAAAAAGGGGAGTCTTACAGATTTAAATTAAAAGTTTTTATTTTAAAGCAACTTTTGGGAGGTCAGTAGATTGCTCACTCAAATATGTATACTAGAAGTGGGAAAATGATTGTGGAAAAGCCAAATACTAATGCCTTAAAAATGAAAACTAAGAAAAAGAACTGCAGTATTTATATGGGGGATATAGAGATCTTTACCCCCAACCCTTCTTCGACCCCCACCCCTACCCCCATGGAAAGTGGCAATAATATTCAGACTTATGCTGATAAGATTAAATTAAATATCAAACAGGGGACAAAATAAAAATTGAAAGAAAAGCTGGGAAATCACCATTAAGAGGCTTGGGGAAAGCTAACCAAGTCAAGGTTCAAAGTATACACCAGGAAACAGAGGGAAATGTTAAAAGTGTTACAGGGGAAGGATGTGGAATTATTACTCCAGCTCCACCAGTCACTGTGGACAATATTATGGAAAAAGATAAGAACACCAGACAAAAAACAGGGAAAACTTTAAAAAAGCAAAAGAAACATTCTAAGGAGACAAAGAACATCTGTGCGCAAGCACTGAGGCAATGGTTACCCCAAAGGGCATTTGGCTGGGAAGCCAAGTTTCAAAGAAATACAAAATCACACATGCCTCCACAATGCAAAGCATCATGGGCTGCATTTGCAAATCACCGCAGAATATTATGCTGGTTCAACTTTAAGCACAAATGCATGGTGCCGAAAGGCCTCTCACACAGTTTGCAAAGGGTGCCAACAGAAGACATAGACACGTGTTTCATCCTACCAGGACTCATCAGTATGCCTTGTCTGTTTGACACCCCAGTGGAATTAACCAGCTACCCAAAGATGGTCTATCTGGGTTATGTTGCGGTGAACCCAATTAAAACAAAAAACAATTTAAAAGACAAAGAACCTCTCTGTGGGCAAGCACTGAGGCAATGGTTACCCCAAAGGGCATTTGGCTGGGAAGCCTAGTTTCTAAGAAATACAAAATCACACATGGCTCCACAATGTAAAGCATCATGGGCTGCATATGCAAATCACCACTGTGTCTATGTCTTCTGTTGGCACCCTTTGCTAACTGTGTGAGAGGCCTTTCGGTACCATGCATTTCTGCTTGAAGTTGAACCAGCATAAATATTCTGTGGTGATTTGCATATGCAGCCCATGATGCTTTGCATTGTGGAGGCATGTGTCATTTTGTAATTCTAAGGAGGTTCAGTTACACAATCAAAAGGACATTAAAGATTGTTTAGTACCAAAACAAGTACTCTTGAGTTTAAATAAGGCAAACTCAGTGGATGCACTGGTTACAGCAGGTGTAAGTTAGTGAAAGATATCAATAACTCACAAGTATCCAATCAAAGGAATGAGACTAGACTAGAACTGTTTAGTCCACTTGACTTACCATCTGATTTTAGTGAAGACATTAACCAAAAAAGGGAGGGTCAGGATGACTCATTATTAGCTGCATCACCTAACGTTGTTTTCCAAAGATTGGACAAGGAAGTGGAACAAACAGAGCTTGAGGCCGACTTCCTAGAACAGTGCGCAAATTCATTATCCAAGTACACGATCAAAGTATTGGCACACCCTATGATATCTAATATTGTACTATTAGAAGCTTTGAATATTAGAAATAAGATGGATTTTACCAACTTGATTTTTTTGTGCAGATTAACAACATTAACTCACCAATTGCAAACTTAAGACAGGAAATAGAGGCAAAAAGAAGGCTGTCATGTTCCACCATAGTTATTCCTGATACCCCAGAAGGAAAGAATATAGGTAAAAAGAAAAGAAAGAGGAACGTTAAAAAAGGAATAGGCAGTTAACAAATACAAGAAAGGAAAAACAAGAGCAAGAGGTAACCATTAATAAAAGAAACACCCATATCCCAATTGAAGTATTTATTAGAAATAAGACTACAGATATAAACACAGAGGGTACAATAGAAAAAAAATAATGAGAAATGAAATAAAAAGGTTGACAAAAGGGAGAAGGTGACAGAAAACAAAGGGAAGCAAAGAAAAGAGAATCACAATGCTGCTAAAAAAAAGAGGAAGCTGACACTCATAAAATCAGTCTATCAGCACAAGAAACAGTAATAAGGCTGGAGGGAATGTTTCATAGACTGTATGAGACAAAGGAAACTCTAGAGGAACTAATTCTACTTCTGCTGTCCGCAGAATTAGAATTAGTGGATTCAAAAGAGAATCTACTTATGGTCTTTAGGGATGTGACTGAGAACATCAAACCAACATACATCTTGGCTAAGAATATAGAATTTGCAAAACAAATATGGTCTAAACAACTGAGACTAAACCATTTAGGATTAGAAATTAAGCCACTGTATCATAGAAAACAGCAGATTGTGAGACCACTTTAAAAAGAGAATTTAGTGGTATCATAACATGACAAGAGTTTTCTGAAAAACTCACAAAGTTAAAATGAAACTTTACAGTAGGGTCCCCATTAACCTCACAATAAGAATATAATCTAGCAATTTTTGGGATAGATACACTGCACAGAGAAAATGAAAACAGTCTAATGGACTTGGTGACTATCCTCTTTTCTTGTATTCTGTGGGAAAATCACAAAAAATGTATTTTTTTAAATAGATAGGAGCCTTACTATAGAAGAAGGTAATAGGATTGATATTGTATGTTTGACAAAAGAATATTACAAAATTCTGTTGGATGGGGCCCACAGACTTGATCAAGCTGGAATATTAATACTAGACATAGAAGATCTACGGGGAAATAATACAGTCACAATGCTATACTGACTAAGTAAGGAAAATAAGACTGACAAAACATGATTTAGTTATACCACAGAGTGAAGGGAAACCAAATTGTTTGATATGGAATATTGCTGAAATATATAACAAGTTACCAGACTTGGAATGGAGAGCTTTTGTTACTCAATTTGAAATAATCATGTTACAAGAAACTTTGGCAACTGAAAATATAGATTTAAATGGCTTTCAGGTGTTGTTCAACCCTGCCATAAAAAATCATAAACTAGGTAGACCTACAGGAAGCCTAGCAATTTATCTAAAAATTGACACAGACCTCGAAATAGTTGAAAAAATGAATATTAAGGCACATTTTTTCAGCTTAATTTTTAAGTGGAATGGTCAGATGTATGTGGCAACCAATGTGTATATTCCACTTGCTAAAAAGAAGGGGAATGCAAATATTTGGCATAAGTTGACATTAGAGATAGATAACTCCTTTAAAAAATATCCAAATGCTATACTAATAATGGCTGGAAGCTTCAATGCCAGGGTGGCCAATATGGATAACATTGATATATTTACCACAAAACTGGAAATGGGTGATAAAAGGAATAGAAAGAGTCAAAACAAACAGTATAATATTCACTGCAAAGAATTACAGAAATTTGAATGAAAACACACTGATTATATTGAATGGGAGAATTAATGGAGCTTCAGAAGAAAATATGACATATTTCTCTCCTTTGGGACAGAGTGTGATAGACTATGTGATATGTAATCCAACAAATATTAATTATTTCAAAAACTTAACAATTTAAATGCGACCTCAGAGTGATCATGCCCCATTAATACTATGGCCCAGATATTCAAACTGCACCCAAAAAGTGCGCAATAGCAGGAGCAAGCGCAAGTCCATTGAGCCCATGCGCAAGAGACGCGATATTCAAAAACGGAGCAGGCCAAACTGCGCCTACAGCTGATGACTGAATATCACACCACCTGTGCCATAGCGCAACTAGGGAGGGGAAGCTGAGCAGATCTGATGTGCCATAGCGCAACAAGGGATGTGCAGCTGAGCAGTCCAGAGGCGCCATAGCGCAACCAGGGACGCCCCCCACAGTAGAGCAATGTCATTGCACAACCAGGGAGGCAGGACCACCACCCATGCCACAGATGGGCACAGGAACACACAGCAGAACAGACATCGTCACCCCACACCCCATGCACTGCACAACTGGGGGAGGGCTGGAATAACCACCGGCCCATGGAGACAAGCAAACAACCCACAGCTGGGCCATGGTGCCCCATCACACCTCCCAGCAAGCTGTGACTGGCATACAAGGAGGACTGACCACCCTGTGCTACACCATCCCCCCAATGCAGGGCACACCCTGCACCATGACCCCCAGACACCCACCCAGGAGCAGTGACCACCACTGCAGGAAACCCCATGCATGCCACCACCCCCACTGTGACAATGCAACCCTGTGCACCACAGAACCATGCAAGCCAGCCCCACCATGAGCACCCATCAGCGGGTGGCAGCACACAGCAATGCAACAACAGCAGACACAGTGCCACCATGCACAGACCCCTGAGGTACTGCTGAGAGACCAACCATGCGTCAGCACATGAGGTACCCCACATGGGACAGGGCTTGCCCTGGACACCACCACCAGTGGTACAGCACCCTGCACAGTATTCCAATGACACACCCCAACTCACCACTGGCCACAACAGTCAGCACAGACACCCACAGTGGTGCGTGGAAGCATGCACCACACTGGATGCTACACAGTGCATGGACAGACACCCACCCATACCCAAGGGCACAACAACACAGGGACACAGTGGTAGGGCAACCAAGCCCCCAGTGTGGGCCCATGTAAACTGTGTACACACAACCTGCAGTCCTCCATGGCACTGGAGTGCCAGCCACCCTGTGCAGGCACTGTGGACCCGTACACCACCATCATTTTCCCAGAGCACATGTCACAGACAGTGGTGCACATCCCCTGCAACACACACAAGGCACAGCATGGAGGTGGGACAACAACTGTGGAGGCCACAGTGTCACCCAAGGCAGACATGCACCACACCAGTGACAGGAGGCAACCCAGCAATGTGATGGGTACAGTGGCTGCCCTGCAGGGACTGCCATCACTGACATGCCAGTGGACCATGCAGGTCACAGACATGCATGTGTGTCAGCTGCACAGGCCATGGACGGGCTGATGGGGGTGCCATGGACACAGAGCATGCACCATGGACCACTGCACACAGTCATCCAGTGCACAGGGCACAACACACACACCACAGACACTGACTGGTAGCTACCCCCACACCATAGTCACCTCCACATGGACACACACACATACCCATGACCGCACCACCCCTGGCACCATGCACACCACTGCAGCTGAGTACCTATAGCCCACTGCAAATCAGAGACCACCACAGTATTCATATCAAAATAACTCTATTGAACAAACATATAAAATTCAACTATTTACAATACTATGTACAAAGTATATACAAGGTTGGGGAGGACCACAAACAAGGTGGGGTGGGTAGGGGCAGGGTGGACAAATGGGATGGGAAAGGAGGGTGTGAGGTGGGTCAGGGGTAGGGGATTACAGGGACAGAGACCCCTAGCGGAAGCGCCTCCCACTCCGACTCTGTCGTGCTCTGTGCCTCCACAGTACCCCGGTGTTGTCAATCCTGCGGAGGATGTCCCGCCCTTGCCACCTGGAGTATCTCCCGCAGTGCCTCCCTTATTTCCTGGAGATGGTGTGTACCTAGGACAAGGGAGCACAGTCAATAGGTGTGAATGCACAACCCCATACAGCCCGCCCACTGTGCATGGCATACGGCCGTGGGACATACCTCTGTGATGGTGTGTGACCACCCACAGTGATCACGTCCACATGACCTGCCCACCCAGGTGCATACAGCCATGCGGAATGCTGCACACACCCACCGGCCAAGTCACACACAGCACCACCGTGGCCGTTTATTGACATGGCTATCTGGTGCAAAGGCAGTGGCACAACCATGTACCTGGTGCATGCATGGACCACCATAGATGCACTCCCAGACATGCATTGCCACTGGACAGTGTTGACTGTAACAAGTTGTGTGCATGGCAGTGGTGTCGATGGATGGTGGCCATGCCCCACTGCCCACCCTGTTACACAGCATGCAATAGTAATCATGGAGGTATGGTACTCACCTTCATTGGGCTGGTCCAGTGGGCAGTGAGGGCCCTCACCCCTCCTGGCTGCACTCTGCTCCTCCTGCCGCTGAAGATCACGGGCACGACGGCGTTCCTCCGGGCCTGTGGTACAAACATGGAGAGAGGAACATCAGTACAATCCCATAGCAATGTCCCCTGCCACCAGGTGTGTGCCCTCCCACCCAGCCAGACCCACCCACCCCACACCCTGATAACACCACCACAGCCAACCTCAGACAGTCCCTCCCCATGTGCTGGACACATACAACAGTGTTACCCATATGGAAGATAAAGTGTGTTGATGTAACACCTACCTGGCTGTGGCACCGTGCCTCCTGGCACGTGCCCACAGGCATGCTAGCAGCTCTCGGCTCCCTCCGCAGGTCCCGTACCTGTGGCGGCACTGCTCAGTTCTCCTCCCCCATCCTGTGGCCTCCTCAAGTGCAGTGGCCACCTCCTCCCACACCTGGGTCCTGGACCTATCCAGGGGCGCCTCCCCGAACAGTGGCCCATGGTGTGGCTTCACAATGGCCACTAGGTTGGCCAGCTCTAGTGCCGACCACTGAGCTGCCCTCCTGCGTGCCATGCTCTCTGCTCGATTTGGCAATATGGCGCTCTGCAGTGCGACTCCCCATGTGCAGATGCTGTGCGGTACAGTGCTGCCATTCTCTATCACGCTGTCACCGAACAGCGTGATAGAGGTGCACCCATGCCTGACGCATGGCGCCTAGGGGGCAAAGGTCAGACACAGGGTCAAGGGTCTCTGGTGCACGGACATGCACAGCGCCATTGGAACCCAATGCATGTAGCGCAATTGGCTGCCTGTGTGCTACCACCATTAGTTGCCTACTGTGCAGTTGGCACAGTGCACCTATGATGGCCCAGTGCCACAGTGCCATGTAGTGACCATCGCTATAGCGCCTCTGGCACAATGGTGGCCATGCCCTGCATTGCCTACCATGCACAGCACATAAGCAGTGCAGCAGATGCCTGCGTCAGCAACCTGGGCATGCACAGTGAGGTGTGTACTACGCATGTCACAGAACTGTGCCATTGGCTCAGCACATTCAACACAATTGCGCAAAAGCGCGATATTCAGCCGTCATATGCAAATCATCTAATCAGCCATTCAATGGCGCAGCACTGCAATTTGTATCCACTTAAAGTTGTGCCTGGACTCATTTGCATGGGTTGTGCTATAAAAGTGCTACATTGGGCTGCAGTAGCCATAGTTGGTTACTGCAGTCTATTGGTGAGTTGCATGCTGTTTGGTAGTGTGGACTGTGGATTTAGGGACATGCATGGGACTGCACAATCACAGGTAACAACTGCCATTCTTACAGGCTAAATAATGACCGAGCAAGTTGTTGGAGAGGAGGAACACAGTGGTGGGAGGAGGAGGAGGCCTAACTTTATCAAGGCCGAGAATGAAGCCCTGTTTGAGGCCTACCTGGATCAGGAGCTGCTTCTCAGTGGATGGCAGGGAACACCTCAAGCCCGTGCTGCTGCATGGGAGGAGGTGGCACGTGCAGTGAACCTGCATGGCAGCCACCAGTGCTTCGTGCAGGAGTGTAAGAAAAAAGATGGGCATGGACAGGAGGAGGATAAAGGAGAAGGCGGCTGCCATCAGGGCAGCATGAGCTGCAACAGGTGGGGGACAGCCGGAGGTGGTACAGCTGACCCCACAGGAGGAGAGGCTTGCTGGAAGCATGCAGTGTAGTGCCATTGAGGGTGTTCCGGGTTGTGGCTTCCAGATGGGTGGTGGCCCATCACTGCATGGTAAGTCATGGTCTGTCTATGGGGGGGGGGCAGGGTAGGTCACATGCAGTAACACGACTTTGCTTTCCCTTACAGATCCTGAGCATCTGCATGGGTCAGCGGTGGTGGGCCTGTCCACTGAGGACAGTCAGCTGGAGATGGAGGAGGGCCCATCCACCTCCACAGGTATACGTGGGTCAGTGCGACAGTGGGGCCGCCTGGCTGTCCACACTGATGTCGTTGTAACAGGTGCAGAGGAAGTCCTGCCTGTGTCCCAGCATGCCGGTGTACACAGATGCCAGCATGCTGTGACTGGGGGTGGCGCAGAGTCTGTCACCGATGATGATGTCGTTAACATCATGGGCAGTGACATGTGTGTACCACAGGATGGCCACACAGCAGGACACATCGCACCCATGGCTGTGGGTGGTGCTGCTGTGGAGGCCTACATGTCATCACAGTCCCAGCCTGTGCCTGTCAGCACCAGTGGGGCAGCACGGGGTGTTTGTTCAGGACAGTGGGACTGTTGCGGCCACTGCGGCAGCACCACTGAGCCCAGGGGAGCGGCAGCCAGAGGGGGCAGCATCAGCAGTCGGCCAATGGGCTTAGGGGTACAGGATTCAGCAGCAGCGTCTGTGCACCACCTGTGGACATGCCCAGACCTGGTCCTGGTGCGGAGCACCCACCCTCAAGGGGTGCTGAGCATCAGGGCCGTGAACACCCTGAGGACAGGATGCCGAGGAGGCAGATGACCTCTTGGATGAGCACACCCGCCTACTGCAAGCATCAGTCCAGCAGCAGATGCAGCTTGTGACGTCAGTGGATGCACTGCATGTGGCTCTGGAGCAGGCAGAGGAGCATCGCAGCAGGGACACCACTCTGATCCTGGCAGGAATGGACCGTTTGCAGGAGGATGTGACCGCTGCCATTGACAGGCATGCACAGGCATTCACTGCTGTCATGGCCACAATGAGCACACAGTCAGGTGCCCATGCATCGCGGACACCAGGAAGTGCACTGTCCACCCCCATTCCTGGTGTCATGCAACTCCCTTCCTGTCGATACCGGGTTCAGCTGTGGGCATCCCGAGCACTCCTGGCGCAGGCATGTTCGGTGTGCTGCAGACCCCTGCATGAGCATGGTTGCGTTCACGCAGTGGAACCCCTGGGGGACCATCGGTGCCACCCCATGAGGCCAGTGGTCAGCCTGTCAGTGCTGGTGGGTCTCAGCGGGGCTGCCCACACATCCGTGGTGGCCAGGGCACTGTGTCACGTGACTGACCTATCTCCCAGCGTGGCTATTGTCTGGTGCTGCCCTGTGTGCATTGTGTCTTTCAGTGGGCAGTGCACGGGTGGGTACCTGGGCCTGCATGCGGACACACAGTCCACCTGCACACCCTCCCAGCTGTTGTCCACAGTTGCATGTGCATGATGATGCCTGCATTGTGCTGTACACCAATGTGCAACGGTGCTCAGCATCTGACACACGCACATGGACAGGCAGTGGGCATGGTGGCCTGTGGACATGTGTGTGGCTAGGGTTGGCGTTCTGGGTCGGTGTGCCTCCTGCCCTCTATGCACGTTTGGTGCATTGTGTGTGTGTGCGTGTGTGCGTGTCTGTCCATGTGGTATGTTAATCCACACCCATCCCTGGTTGTGTGTGTGCTTCTGTGCCCTGCCACTTCCTTTGATGGCATGTACCCCTGGTGTGTGTGTGTCCATGCATGTTTGTGGGTTGTGCCTTAGCCACTGTTGGCTGCACATGGCCCCATGACTTACCTGGGTTGGCTGAAGTGCTCCTCCATGATGGTGTCCCAGTGCAGCTGTGCCAGCCGGATCAGTCGGGGGTCCCGTCGCCCAAGGGGGGCTGCCCATCACCATCATCACTGGCGTCCTCATCGTCCCCATCGCTGTCCCCCTCTTTGACCTGTATGGCTATCCCACATTCGTTGGCCATGTTGTACAGGATGCAACAGGCCAGAAATAGCCTGCAGGCCTTTGAGGGGCTGTACTGTAGGGCACTGCCGGAGGTGTCCAGGCAACAGAAATGTGCCTTCAGCATCCTGAACACCCACTCGATGACATTACGTGTGGTGGCGTGTGCCTCATTGTAGCGTTGCTGTGATGGGGTCACAGGCCACCGGTAGGGTGTGAGCAGCCAGGGACAGAGTGGGTATCCACTATCACCTGTGTGTAGAGGGTGGAGGTTAGTTTGGTGATCAGCATCACCCTGCCCCAGGCCATGTAGGCCACTACCCATGTCACTTCTGGCCATGCCCCCCCAGGACCTATGATTGTCCATGTGGTTTGCATACTCACCCAGTAGGTGGCCAGTGGGGATGTCCCCACTCTTGAATCTGTGGCACAGTGCCCACTGGTGCCAGATGATGGCATCATGTGCTCCACCAGGGTGCGTGGCACAGACATTGATTATGCGCCCCCTGGCATCGCACACCACCTGGCAGTTGATGCTGGCATAGCCCTTGCGATTGATGTATGTGGCCCTCTCAGGGCCAGGTGATGTGTGTATAGCCACATGGGTGCAGTCTATTGCCCCTAGCATGTCAGGCATACGTGCTACCCTGTGGAACTCCTGTATGTTTGCTGTGCGCTCTGCCGGTGTGCTGGGGAAATGGATGTACTCTGCAGCATGTGGCAGCAGTGCACTGAGGAACTGGGTGAGGTGGTGTGACATGGCTGACTGGGTTATGCCTGTGGTGTCCCCAGTTGGTCTCTGGAAGGTACCCATGATGAGCAAGCACATGCAAGCTGTTACTTTAGTCTCCACTGACAGGGCATGGCTCTGTCGTGTGGGTGCCTGCATCACATCACTGCACAGCTCACAGAGACACCTCAGAATTGCCCTATTCAGGTGGTACCGGCCCACAATCTCAGTATCAATGTACAGCTCGAAGCTGGTGTGGGCTCGGTACTGCCTGTTGGGGGCATACCACCGACAGGCCCTTCCATGGCCACACCCCCCTGCCGCCCACCTTCTCACCCCCCTCATAACGGCCTCCATCTGGAAGGTGGCACTGGCCATGTCCCTGGCTTGTGTTCACCCCCCAGCAGCTGTTACTGTATTCCCCGCTGTCCTCCCTGCTACTTCCCCTGCACCGGGAACACCTGCCTGTGGTGGCCTCTGTGCTGTGTGGCACTTCTCCCTTCTGCACTGGCTTTGGCTCCCCACACCTTCCCTGTGCCTGTGTGTTCAGGGTGCCCTTTTCCTGGCCTGCCCTGTGTGTCCCTCCTGCCCTGTCTGTGTGGCTAGAGTTCTGCCTCATGTGGCTTCCCTGTAGCATTCTTGTGCCTCTCCCTTGCTCCTTTTTATTTTGGCTCATTTCCGCTATGGCGCAACTTCCGCTTGCTCCCCTATTGCGCATGGGGCAAGTTGTCGAATATTGCACTGCGCCATTTATGCATGGTTCCTCCCCCTTCAGTTGTGCATGCCTTCATTATCATTGCGCTGTTGCTCAGCTTGATTTCGGGGGTGCAACTGCCTCCTGCTGAATATTGCAGAATGGCGCAATTTCAGACTTGTGCAGGCGCAACCCTATTGTGCATGGCTCAACTCTTTTGAATATCTGGGCCTATGGGTAGATTCAGGTATAAACAGTATTAACGAAGTACAAAATAATACACCATTAGCCACACTATGGACATCAGGAAGATATCAATTAAACAGAGGTAAGAGTGATACCCAGATGGTTGCAGATTTTATAGAAAGTTGGGAGGACTTTGTTATGGAACAAGAATAACATCAGGAAAAATCTGCAACTGTATTTATTAATAGTATAGAAAGTTTACACTTCTTCACCAAAATTAGGATGTTTATTAAGTAATGAGTTGTAGTATACTATCCAGGTCTCTTTAGGAATATATATCAGCAGTTTTAGGTTCTGATTGTTAGTCCCTTTGGATGCTAATGGCCAAAAGAGACTAGAATCACCCTCCTTAATGGCTTGATACATTACTTCCCACTGTTTATATGTGAACTCATTTTTTGGGGGGCGAGGAATTTTTTATAATCACCACAAGCTTTATTTAGCTTTAACATCGCCCTCTTAGTCAGGTTGTTTTAGGTTTGCCTAATGAGCCTCGCTAAGTTTCCTTTCTCTCTCATACATTGGCCATCAAACCATGATACCGACTTAGGCTTGCTAATGTTTGTGCAATAGATCTCTTTATTGCAGTGTCAGTGGCTCAGTAGGTAGCACACTCGCCTCTGAGGCTGGGAGATCTGAGGGCTGTGGGTTCAGTTCCTACATCTGGCACTTGGGTTAATATCCCAGTACTGACACTGTAGTGCAGCATGAGAGGGGTGCTGCACTTCTGAGGTGCCGTCTTTCAGATGAGACGTTAAACTGAGGTCCCATCTGCCTGGATTGGTGGTAGTTCAGGTGGATGCTAAAGATCCCATGGCACTTATTGAAAAGAGTAGGGGAATTTCCCCGGTGTCCTTGCCAAATTTCCCTCATTCACTAAAAATACCACCAACAGCTTAATCAGGTTCAAGGTCAGTTGGCATTCATCTGTATCCCCCTTCCCTGGGTTGTGCCTGAAAATAGGCAGGATTTGTCTAGTGCACTTACCCGGTCAACAAAAACTAAATAAAGAAATAAAAAAATTATTCATTTATTGATATCCTAAATTCAATAGCTGATTAACTTGCTCACTTTTGAGATCAGTCTGTATACTATAATAAAGGTGGACAAAACTAGGGGAATATATTAAATTTGATACTCCATTCATGGCCTTGTTGTTCAGCCTTAATCTCTTTTTCCCTTGTATTTCAACCTCCGCCATAGGCTTTATTGGAGAAAAGGTGTTGCTATCAAAGTTCCTAAAGGCCAATGAAATTGCTGCATGATCACTTTCTGTTTGCATAACCACCTCCAGTCTCTTAAAGGATTGATAACTAAGAGGGGAACATAAAATAAAATCAATCCTACCTACCTAGTGGGGAGAAAATGTGCTTGCCCCATCCTGGTCCCCCTCCAGTCTCCCATTGAGAATCAGGAAATTATTATCCATGATGAAAATTTGAAAACATCTCCCTGCCTCATTTACAATCATGTCGGTTGTTGTTTTTTGTTCATAGTCTGACATGTATAATTGTTCTCGCAATGCCAGTAAATTATCGAAATTTGCTATCCTAGCATTAAAATCACCTTCTAATAATACAGTATCTACAGTATTGAGCTGTATGAGTGAATCTATTTCTGTAGACAATTTAAGCCAAATGTCATATGTAGGGTGAGCATGAAAACTTGGGGGGATATATACATTCACAATCCAAACTATAGAAGAATGCCAATTGACTACTACCATGAGAATTTCAGGGGTGAGAGAATAACTTTTTAGTACCCTTAATCCATCCCTGATTTTTATCAGAAGACAGTAGGGAGGGCTGGGGGTATACTGGGATGCACAGGGAGAGGCATCACCAGCAGAAAACAGGAAGTTGTTATCCCTCTGTACAGACAGTTGGTGAGACCCCATCTGGAGTACTGCGTCCAGTTCTGGAGACCCCATCTCTGCAAGGACATAGAGAGGATAGAGGCAGTCCAGAGGAGGGCAACTAAAATGGTGCAGGGTCTGCAAGAGAAGCCGTATGAGGAGAGACTAAAGGAGCTTAATATGTATACCCTTGAGGAAAGAAGGGAGAGGGGGGACATGATAAAAACTTTTAAGTACCTCAGTGGAATCAACAAAGTCAAAGAGGGTAGCATCTTTCAGAAAAAGAGACGTGCAAGAACAAGGGGACACATTTTCAGTTCAGTTCAGTTCAGTTTATTAGAAAAAGTGTATTAAAATCAGTACAATTTGTTACACTTACAAATTAACAGAGGATCATAATCTTTAAGACAAAATAATTTATCAACAATACAAAATACTATTAAACATTCACTGTCTAGCTAGAAAAAATTTGGCCAGGCCAAACATCAATTTAATTGACTCCATATTTAAAATTTGATTTATGTAATATTCATCTATCCCAGCCATAAATTTAGGAAGGAGAGCCTTGATGTATTCTGTCCTTCGTTCTGACCAGCTTTCACAGTCAAATAATATGTGCAAAATCCTTGGATTAGAAATATTCAGGCATGAACAACCTCCATTTTTCATTTTATAGAAACAGTTGTTAATGTTATGATAAGTATTTCCCATACAAGCTAATCTCACTTTACAAAGTATATTTCTATGTAATTTATTTTCACATAAAGCAAGGTATTTTTCTTGACCCCAAGTCAACTTGATTTTTGAATATAACCCCAAAGGATCTAAATCATGGATAATACTAAAATCTGTTTGAATAGCTACATCTTTAATCCTTTGTTTAACACTATTCAAATAGGTTAAGGGTGAGTTTACTATAAAAGTGGACCATAGGTCTCCCCAGCCTACAGTATACTTTTTAAAATATTATTTAAATTAGAAAACCAACAATTTCTCAGACTCAAATCACATAAATTTTTATAGAATTCTAACCAACACATTTTGGGTAATCTTTCACTATCCATTTGAATTATCTTTCCCCAGTAATTTGTCACCCTTAACAATATTTTAGTGTTAATAGAAAGCAAGCCTGATTCAAGTCTGAGAAAAGAAGAAGAAGTATCTCATGGTAAATTTAAAGTTATTTTCAAAAATTGATTTTGAATACATTCAATATTTAGCTTCCTCAGAAGCAAAGGTAATCCCCAAATTTCAGAACCATACAGTGTTTGAGACAATAATTTGGCCTCAAAAGTTCTTTTAAGGGCCAAAAAAGAGTTATTTGCAAATTTATTTGCAAAATTTCTTATGGCTCCCATCGATTTATATGAGCTATTTTTAAGATCAGAAAAAAGAAGTTTCCATGACCACTTAGAATCAATTTTTATTCCAAGATAATTAAATTATTGGACCACTTCAAATTTATTCCCAGTGATATTCCAAAAATCTTTCTCCAATTTAGGTTTTCCCAATATTAGAACTTTGGATTTCTCTATATTTAACTCAAGATCTAAATCAAATAATGAATCCATAATATTAATTAAACCTTGTTTAAGACCTAGTGGTGTCTGGGAAATAATAATTGCTTAATCAGCATAAAGTAGTATCTGAATTTTTTCATTATTTATAGTAGGGGCAAACGTATCTATTCTTGAAATATTAATAATAAGTATTTCTACATACAAATTAAATAGAATAGGCGCGAGTAAGCAGCCTTGCTTTACTCCCTTGGTTATGGATATTTCTTTAGACGAGACACCAACCCTCCCAAATCATACTATTGCTACTGTATCTTGATATAGAAGTTTTAAGATGGATAACAAATGAGGGGCGATATTAAATTTTGCCAATATATCCCACAGTTTCCATCTATTCACTGAATCAAAGGCAGCTCTTATATCTAAAAAAGCCAAATAGAGTGGGCCCTTTTTATAGTGAACATACTTATCTACCAAATAATTCAAAGTAAATAAAAGATTCAAAGAGCTACATTTTCTTTTAAACCCACATTGAAATTTAGAAAGCAGCTTTCTTTCTGCAACCCATAACTCCAATCTTGAAAGGATTACTCTAGCAGACACTTTTTGAACTACAGGGAGAAGCGTAATAGGCCTGTAATTTTTGGTATCTTCTTTGTCCCCCTTTTTATACAATGGGACAATAATACCTTTATTCCAGTCCAATGGAAGTTTCAGCTGAGAACAAATTGCACAAAAAACTGGGGTAAGAATACTAGCCTAAAATTCTGGGTTATGTAAGAAAATCTCGGCCGGAAGACCATCAACCCCTGCTGCCTTATTTCTTTTTTGAGCTCAAATGGCCATTTCAACTTCCTTCACAGAAAACACAAAAATATTTTCATCTATGAAAGATTTGCCAGAACTTAAAATTGTATGATGGCTACCTAGGACACCACTCGTATTCCTATATACTTCATTAAAATGAGAGACCCATTTCTCAGCACTGATTAATCCAAACATATTATAATGTACATCATTGTCATTATAACCAATGGCCACCATATTCCAAAAAGCCCTAGAATCTTTCCTAAATATACAATCTTGAAGTTGTTCCCACAGTTTTATTTTATATAGTTTCTTTTTATGAACTAATAACTTCCTATACTCATTTCTCAATTTTTTTAAAGCTCCCAGTACTGAGTCAGAAGGTAGGCTTGATCTAATTTTCCCAACTTTTTTAATTTCTTTTCTAAGATTATAACATTCAATATCAAACCATGGTTTCTCAGTATTAATCATATAACTTCTTTTTGGTCTCTCATAAGCACCTAATTCATCCTGACAAGACTTAAGTAACACATCAAATCTTTTTATTGTATCATCTCCTTCTCCCTTATTAAACACTAAAATACTACTTATATTATATTGTAGTTTCTCTCTCATAATTAGATCCTCTAGAGTTACCTTAGAAAACTCATTCCATTGGATTTTTTTCCCATACTTAATGCACATATTTTGATCTGCTATAATTTCCTCCTTGGTATTTATTTTTCTAATTTTGAAAGCTGTATACAGTGTGCACAATACTGGAAAATGGTCACTGTCCCACATTTTTTTTCTGTGTAATCTTTTTCTCCCTCCTACATGCTCCTCAACAGCCACTCCTTCAGGCTTGCCAAGGCAGTCTCCAGATCCATCCGTCCTTCTGAGACTCCACCTGCCTCAGATCACAGCCGATCCCCAGGGTGACCCGGCGTAACCCTTTTGCTGGATGGGGCCCCCTCCTCCGAGGGGGAAGGCACCGGTCAGGGGGAAGCCAGCACTACTATTTCTTTTAGCCCCAGGGATGCTGCTGAGGCGGGGAGCTCAGTCAGACTATTGATGGCCTCAGAGCGCCGGGCGGCCATCATCCAGCTACCGTAAAGCGGTATTTCTGCTTTTCTGGTGTTCCCTCCATCTTGCATGCATCAGCAGTGCTTCTGGTCTCCACCAGGAGCTGCTGCAGCATGGCAAGCTCCCACTACCCACCCCTGGGAGAGCAGTCCTCCAGACGCTCGATCCTCTCCCGCCTCTGCCAGTCCCCGATGACCTGAGTCCATTCCTGAACTCGGATCGCCGGTGTGGACTGAGGTAAGGCGCCAGCGCCTCAACCCTCTGTGCCACTGGGCCGGCCATGTTTTTAATACTTCAAATTTTTTAACCATTCTATATTCACTTGGCTCTATAACACATAAATCTAAAACAGCTCCACCATTTCTTGTGGGAAAAGTGTACTCTCCCTGCCAATCTCCCCTAGTGCACCCATTCAGGACTCTCAGACAAAACTTATCAAAAAGTTGTAAGATAGATTTTCCTTGGATTGTTACCCTCTTATCTTTTGAGTCCCTTATAGGGATGTTAAAAACATCATCTAATCCCCATTCTATTTTTTTTTCCTCTAATTGATCTCCAATATGGGCATTGAAATCCCCTGCTAATAATTTACTCCCTGGAAATCTAAATTTGATAGACTCCAAGCTATCCTCTAACATTTTAGTCACTTTCTGAAAATCAGACAGTATAAAACCAGGGGGAATATACACATTATACAGTATCAAAACATTGCTATCATCAGCAATCACTAGATAAAAAAAACAATTATTATAAGAACCAACCTCAATTAACTTATAATTTAGACTAGTATCTATCAGAATAAGCAGACCTCCTTTTAACCATCCAATTTTTTTCCCTATAAGCAGGGGAAGACCAAATATTAAACCCTTCTATTATTTGTTCATTAGAATTTTGCATCCATGTCTCTTGAAGCAGTATAATGGAAAATTGTCTTAACCATCTTATACAATCTTTATCTAACAATTTACTCTTCAATCCTGCTATATTCCAACTAAGAAAGTTAATCTTATTCCTTAACTTCCCTCTAGTATGCAGTCAATTTGTTTCAGCAAAACTGCTTATAGTTGAGGCTAGACTTTCAATACTGATTATGGTATCGCTCTTATCTGAAGAAATAGAAGTTTCCACGGAGACCTCATCCTCTAAAATTACACTACTATTTATTCTTACACCAAGTTGTTTTCTACCTCTTATCATTACCAATTCTTCTTTGTCCCCCTTTAGGCTATGAACAGTTTCATTTGGCATCATACAAGCAGTTATCCGAGGCTGTTTCAGGCCATGGAAACCACCCATTCCATCATTCTTGTCTATGCAGTTTTTAGATGTTTCTGTATCTAAATCTTTATCTGAGGTCAATGTCATTGTTGCATCCAAATATAATCCAACATCTAAGAATTTTCCTTTCATACCCATTAGTTTTCTCCTTTTATCTACATTGAGAACCACACAAACCCATCCTTTATAGGGACTAGCAAAATACCTATAGACAGATTTGATGTCCTGCCAGCTAAATTTGTTTCCCATAAAACCTTTAATCAAATTGTAAATTGTGAGCTTAAGGATATAATTATTTTCTGATTTAACTTTAGGAAGTCCTTTTATAAATAGAGTAGGTAATAGGTCTCCTGTCATAATCAGCCGTTCTTTCTTTTCCTCCCTTGTTTCTAGTAAGTTAGCCTTAACCCCTTTTTCTGGTCCAATAATTTTGTTACTTAGATTTCTAAAATGCACTCCACACATTTTTGTTTTTTTGTCAATCTCAACCTTCTTCTGTGACATCTGAGTTTTATGTTTGGCTATGGTTACAATATCTGTTTGATTTATATTGCCCTTTTTTTAGATAAATCTTCCCTCATGATATTTTTTTTTACTTCCTAAATAATCTATTTTATTGTTTCCATCACCAGACTTCCTAGCCTTTTCCTTTAATTGCATTTTCCTTTCCTTAAGGTCCCTTATCAATAAGTTGATTTCTTCAACCTCTTTTTTTGAGATTGAGTCAGTAATTGATTTTATACTCCGCTCCACTTGAGTTTCTGATTTGTTGTACTTATCAATTTTCCCTTTGTTGATCTTAGCTTTTCGGAATTTATTAAGGTTAGATTGATTTGGAGCTACATTTTTTTTTCTGTTTCTATTTCTATTTCTATTTCTATGGCTGTTTCTATTGCTACAGCCTGCGTTTTCATAACAGCTCTATGACAGCTACAATTTTCTTTATCTGAAACATAGAATTCAACAAGTGTCCTAACAATAGTAACCAATTCCAAAAGCTGGTTATTACCAAAATTGATTTCTTTTTTAAATCATTTAGTTTAGATATTAAATTTCCATTTTCACCACCAATAAACTCATCATTTTTGCCACAAGAAGGAACTTTATCTTTATCTTTCAAATGTGTATAGCTATGTCCACCTTCGCCCAGCAACGATGGTTTCTTTATATTATCAGTTATTAATTTCCCATCTACATTGCCAAGCTGGGTAAAAGGAGACAAAAAGGAATCAAAATCTTTTTTTAAAAATCTACTTTTTGTAAGTTGTAAGTCAGGTAGATTAATGCTTTAATCTCCTTTAATAATTTCCCGGCACTTTGAAATTGGTTTTATAGATCTTACTTCATCAGAGACACTTTTTAATTTATTGCCGTCATTCAAAACTGGGGTTGACAATTATCCAAATTCTGGATCTTTTTTGACACATAACTAAGGCCTCCCCCTATAAGTTCAGACAAATGTAATTCAGGAGCTACAGCTGATAAATTCTTCACACATTGATTCTCTGATATAATATCTAATGATCTCCCTATTACTTCACTTCTCAAACATGGTTGATTTCGATTTGTATAATTCTCAGAGACTTCTTCTAGGCTTCTGATTTTTCTTAACAATGGATGCATAGATATCTGGGACTCTTGAGATCCAGACCCTACTGGAGATGAAGTCACTTTAGGGGCAAAGGGTTTTATTATTTTATTATTTCTTAACTCTATCTGATTAATTGGTGATTTAAAAAACTGTGTTATTTTTTTTATTTAACCCTATTGGGACCTTCTCCACTAGTTTCAATCCTTTTATCCTTTTATTAGGCCCCTTTTTACCATAGGTTTTCAGAACCTTCTTCATTTTAACTTTGGGCCCCCCTTTTTTTTAAACTTCCAACAGTAGATAACAAACAAAAAGTAATAATATCCGCACAAAAAAAATCTAAATAAACTAAACAGAGAAATCTAAAACCGAGATACAAATCTTCTCAATCTTCACACCCTTATAGATCTCAAAACTTCGTTCGTTCATTCTCAGTCTTATTTGGGTTGATGGTTTTTATAAAAACTTCAGAGAGATATCAGCAACAACCAAAAAAAAAAAAAAAATCAAATAACCAAGCAATCAGGAAGTCAAGTAGTCATATAATTGTATGTTCGGCAAATCCAGAATGGAGATACAGCAGAGATGGTAACCAATTATCCACTTGGCATTGCAGTTCACAGGCTTGCTTACTGAATGGTAATTTGGATAGTGATTTTCCCCAAATGTTAAACACACTAGATGGTATCCAATTATCCACTTAACGCTGCAATTCACTGTGTTGCTGATTTGATAGTAATTCTGGTAGTAGTTTTCCCCAAGTGTTAAGCACACTAAAACAAAGGGAAAAAAACTTATAAGAATTAAGAATGTCCCCAATAAAACAAGAATCGGTCAGTTAACAATCGGATAACAATTAACAACGAAATAAGAACACAGTGAGATGTGGGTAAAAAGACTAAAAAAAACACAGGGTCACAAAAGGAATATGTGCAATGATTACAATAGTATCAGCCAGTATAATAAAAATACCAATAAAATGACCATCTAAATCTCTAAATTGATTTAAAAAATTTAAAGCAAAAAGGGGAGATAAAACAATAAAAAATAGGCTTTAGGGAATAGCACTTTATGCTGAAATACGTTATCAGTAGAGTAAAACGATAGTGTAGATAAAACACTTACTCTTGCACTTAGATGTAAGCTTTCCTTCCCCACACAAGGTACAGCAGCTTCAAGAATGCGCTCACACTTTCAATACATAGAGATGGAAACTCAAACCCAAAAAATACAACGACGATACGGAACAGCTTAATCAGCGCAGTTACAGTTGCGGTTGTATTCACAAATTTAACTATAGTGCTTCAAAGCAATTAAAATGGAGCAAGAAACCACAAAACAGCTCAGAGCAGTACAAAACAGCATGAAGAACAATGCACATGCTTCGGAACAGGCAGATAAATGAATGAATGAATTACTGCGAGATGTGCATGCTCTTTATACGTCTATGGAACCTCCCTTCATTAACATATGGCATGAATTACAAACCAAAAAGAAAAAATAAAGAAAAAAAAAATATATATAAAATCAAAGCCTAAAATCTCTACCAATATATAAGTGATTTCAAAAACATACTCTATACCCTTATAAATCTTTTTCTTAAAGCGAAGATATAAAAATAAAATAAAATGTCAAAACTGTGCAAGTCTGTGTCAGTCTGTATACAAAATCACTTAACTTTGTCAGTTTTTAACAGATTGTAGACAGATATAAAATTCAGATGACGGACTCCACTAATCATAGAGGCGTTGATGTTTAGCTTTCTTCTTCTCACCGATCTGACTGGCTGCTGTGTAAAAATCACTGGGACGGATTAATAACCCCCCTCCCTCAATTCAATAGAGTTTCAACACAAAGCAGCCGGTAACTCTCCAGCTTCTCCTCTCCGGACTATATAGCTCTCACAGAGGGTACAAATCAATCTGGGTGGGGGTAGAGACACTATCCATCCTGAAAAAACAAAACACAGCAGAGAAGAGAAAACACCACGCCAGCAGCTTTACACAATAAGATGGACTGGAAAGGGAGCAGATACAGGCAACAACATCATTCTTTTTCTAAATAAGATACGAACACTGCTCCTCTGCTTCTCAGTTCTCCTCCTCAAAACTGAGAGCGCGTAGTGAAATAGCTGCCACTTTCTCTGTTAAATTCGTCTCAACACACTCAGTGCAAACTACCTCAAGCTTCAGACAGCAGCTCCCGGAACCTTGTCTTTACTTTTTAACTTGGCCGTGTGGCTCCTGTGTCTGCCAGTATCTTTGCCACATTCCACGTCTGTGGATATTTCTCTGTGATCTTAGATCTTATGTCTTTCAGTTATGAGAAAACAGTTCTACAGTGCATGTACACATGTGTCCAAATACCTGTGTCCCATAGTTATTCTGACAATCCTAGCACATTACTGTGCTGCTCTAATCTTCAAACCAGCCTCCTTCATAAACCAGTTTATCTTTCTGGGTGCTGACTGCAACAGTTTCTCTGTCTCAGTGAAGCCTGCAACTTACTGAATAAACGGTCTAAAGATGGGGGGGCAGTTCTGGGGCAATGTGAGGATGTATTTTTTCACAGAGAGGGTAGTGGATGCATGGAACAGCCTTCCTGAGGAGTTTGTGGGGTCTAAAACTGTGGGAGAATTCAAGAATGCAGGGGACAGATATAAGGCAATTCTTGTGGGGGGTAGGAAGAAATAGGCTGTTGGTTAACTAGGATCTGCGGCCTATTCTGTAAGTAGGGAAATGGGCAGACTAGGTGGGCCAAGCGGTCCTTATCTGCCATCAAAGTATGTTTCTATGTTTCTACTAAACCTCCTTTGTTTCTTCCATGCATTTTCTCTTTGAGTGCAGGGGTGAAATTTGACTTGTAGCCATTAAGATAGGGCTGTTTTAAAGCCCATGTTTCTTGAAAAATAATGACTTTGTATCTAGAGACAAAGCTAACCCATTAAGGGTCTGCAAATTTGTTATGGAGTCCTGCTATATTCCAATTAAAGACATTGCAGGTAACATTACTTATTAACCCCCAATCTTGTTCTAATGAAATGTCAATATCTTGACTTTCAGATAGTTGTAGTCATGGTTGAGTAATTCTAGATTGCGCTTGTATCTCCCACTCATTCAGTTCTAGCAAATAAATGCCCACCTCATCCAGCATATGTCTATTCTCCACAAGTAGTGCTACTAATTGTGCAGAACAAATAAAACAATTTATCTGGGTACTCTCTTTATCCTCAAAGACCCTGTCCACCTGAACTAGTTCATCAGTATGTATTTGAATTTTAATAATAGCTGAAAAAATCGTACTCAAAAGGGATGCTAAATTAGCAGCAGTTTCTCCCTCCAGTGTTTCTTTCCTAAAGATGGAAAACATAGAATATTCAGGAGAGGCTCCAAACTCCCAATTCAGCTGTGCAAGAGTAGAATTAAATTTGTCGTATGTTAACATTTTTCCTGGTTTTGAGCCATTGCAAGTATTTTTCCAAATTGTAGCCCAGGTAACCAGTGATGATAACAACATTCCCAATGAATTTACCAAGCTTTGCTTTGCCAAAACTTGTTTTGCTATATCCATGTTAGGAAGAATAAAGTAAACTGAATTGGAAGGATTGAGAGTGTCCCTAGTTACCATGTTAAGTGCAGCCACAACAGCTGGTAGTCCCAGTTCAGCTCTTAACATATGGGCTATCAGATTGGTCAGTGAGACATTAGTTTCATAATTTTTAAGATAAATCTGATCTAGTTTAAAAACTACTTCATTACTTGTGCATACTAAATGATATGCTTTGGGTTCTTCCTTATCGAAGGAATGAGTATCCTCCATCAATAACAATGGGATACACCCATACCCCCTTTCAACCCTCCTTCACCTGGGAGGACCCTGGGGAACATTTTTGATTGTCCAGGGCCTTCTTAGTGGTAAGGAGGTAATCCTGGAAAAAAAATTAAAAGAATTCCTGACAGAAAAAAATTAAGAAAATCTAAATTCACAATACTTCTGATGACATTACTTCAGCAATATACTGGGATATCCTCAAACGGACCATTGTGGGCATTTAATGCAGTATACCTCAACCCAAACTAAAAAAGAGACGTGAACATCAAGAGCATCTGGAGCATACATTACATTTCCTACAGATGGCCCTTAAGCAGGGTGATGTCTCGCTTTTACCACAATTGCAACAAACAAAGGCAGAACTAGATACCCTCTGCAAACAACAAACCGAAATAGCACTTACTTTTCTAAGGCAGTGGTACTATGAGGTGGGGGCCAGGGCTATGTGCTTATTGGCTTACCAGATATGCAGACAGAGGTGTTTTGCAACAATAACTACACGAATTCACCCCAATAATAGAATGAAACTAATGAAGCTTCATGACATCACCTACCAGGTCATATTGTTACAGATGAAACCACACACAAGATTGAGCTGGCAGTAGTGTGTATGGCTTTACAGTGACAGGGGAATTACAGCAACATGAAAGTATCGCTAACCCCTGTCACTCACCAGAAAGGAGGAAGTGGATGTAGCCACTGTTGGTTGGATGCTTGGTTGAGGTACTCCCATGGTGGAGTGGCTGGAGCACCCAACCCTGCAGTGGATGTGGGCAGAACATGGTTTGAGTCCCTGCTAGGGAATACTTTATTTTTACTACTTTATTTCTTGCTCCGTGTCCACACCCCCTTGGAGTTGATTATAATAGTTCTTGGGGATGCTGGGTGTATGTGGGGCAAAGCCCCCAGCAAAACAAAAGAAAAACTTTCCATTGTTGCTGCACGCTGTTTGCAGGCACGTGGTCTTGATGTGCATGATGCGCACCCAGATGGGGTGGGCAGAATGAGAAGAGATCAGGATATACTAGCAAAATGGTCAGAAGAGTGGCAACTGGGATTTAATGCAAAGAAGTGCAAGATCATGCACGTAGGGAAGAGAAACCCTGAAGACACCTATAGGTTGGGAGGGGAGTTGCTGGCAGTCACAAGGAAAGAAAGAGACTTGGGCATCATCATCACCGATGACCTGAAATCATCCAAGCAGAACTCTAAAGCAGTAGGTAAGGCTAGGGGGATGTTAGGGTGTATTAGTAGAGGTATCATAAGTCGTAAGAGGGAGGTAATAATCTCTCTTTACAGGACACTGATTAGGCCCCATCTGGAGTACTGCGTGCAGTACTGGAGGCCTCACCTTCACAAGGACATTAACCAAATTGAGGCAGTCCAGAGAAGGGCAACCAAAATGGTGCAGGGACTGCATCAGAAGACATATGAGAACAGATTAATGGAGCTCAATATGTATACCCTAGAGCAAAGGAGAGAGAGAGGTGATATGATCGAAACATTCAAACACCTTAAGGGCATTAACAAGGTGAAAGAGTCTAACATGTTTCAATATAAGAAAAACAACAGGACATGAGGGATACAGCATGAGATTAGAGGGAGGCTGATTAAGGGGTAATGTGAGGAAGTTCTTTTTCACAGAAAGGGTGGTGGATGCATGGAACAGCCCACCTCAGGAAGTGGTGGCTACGAATACAGTGCAGGGCTTCAAACAGGCATGGGAGAGGCATAAGGGAGCAATACAGATGAGTATGAATAAATAGGCCACTGACAGCAAAAGACGATGGCACATTTATTAGGTAGAAAAAGAAATGGGCAGACTGGATGGGCCTTGCAGTCCTTATCTGCCGTCAACTTCTATGTTTGTATGTGCATGGTTTTGTCTGCAACATTATGACCCTGTGCGATGATATCACTAGTGGGTTTAGTACATTTTACTCTGCATTATCCACCCCGGAAAGAACAGAGGTTCAGGAAACTATTAATGAGTTCCTGTAGTCTTTGACCCTCGCTCACCTCATGGAGGACCACAGTGATCAATTTATGGCACCAGTAATGGCTGAAGAGATTGCTGAGGCTATTTGTCACTCAAAATCATTGAAACTCCCATGCCAGATGGCTATGGAGATGAATTTTATAAGGCAGCAAGAGAACAAATAACTCCAATGCTGCTTAAAACACTTAATGCCACCTTGCAGGGGGACCCACCTCTGCCTACCTGGTCATATGCTACAATTTTGGTAATTTTGGAACCAGACAGGAACCCACAACAATGTATTTCTTACATACCTATGTCAGTACTAAACATTGATCATAAATAATTTATGAGCATATTAGCCAGATGCATTGATATAATGGTCCAACAGCTGATGAGTTGCATCATACAGAATTCTTTAGATCCAGAACTACAACAGATAACACCAAGTGTACTCTACACATAATCCATGAAATGGAAAGTCATAATCAGCCATCTGCCCTCGTTAGTCTGGACACTGAGAGGGTGTTCGATCAAGTTTCCTGGTCTTTCCTATGTTCAGTTATGTGGAAACTAGGATTCCCGATCCCCTTGATTCAAGTGATATAGAACATCTATGAGGCTGTACTGGCCAGTGTGAAGGTAAGCAAATACCACTCCCAGTATCTCCCACTGCAGAGAAGCACCCGATAGGGTTGCCCAATTTCTCCTATTCTTTTTGCAATTTATTTTGGAGCCACTGGCACAGATAATTAGATAGTCAAGGAATATGACAAGAATAAACTTGGAGGGAGTAGAGCATCAAGTGGCATTATATGCTGATGATGTGCTACTATATTTAGGAGACCCAGAAAACTCTCTTCTGGCAGTAAAACTCCTTTTGGATGAATTTGGGAAAATGTCTGCCTACAAACGCAACATGACAAAAACTGAATCCCTCACCTTTTATTACCAACCTTCCCAGGAAATAAGGCTCCTTTTCCCATATAGAAGGGATCTAGATAAACTAAAATATCTAGGAATCTCTTTAGCCAGAACCCCATCCTCAGCTTATAAAAGCAATTATGCCCCCATTTTGATGCAACTGACAAGATACTTTGCATACTGGAATACTCTCCCTCTGAGCCTCATGAGATGAATTGAAACCAAACGAATGATGACCCTACCCAGAGCATTATACCTGTTCCAGAACATGCTGATCCCCATACCACTGGCCATATTTTGGTAGTGGAACAAAGACATTTCAAGATTCCTGTGGGCAGGACAACAACCACATATTTTATGCTTGCCTAAGGCCAAGGGGGGAGGAGGGGTTCTCCATTCCAAATTTACACTTGTACTACTGGGCAGTACAACTTCGCTACCTCCTGGCCTAACAGCTTAACACACTACACTCCCATGGGCACAAGGTGGAGATGTTCCTGTTTCCCAATACAGATTTAGTAAAAGTCATTTACCACACTCATTATAACCCATGAATGATACTGACCAAAAACCCATGGATTAAATTACAAATCTTGATTTGGACCACCATATGTAAATCGCTTCACCTTACCCCATTCCTGTCATTATTATGCTCCATACCACTTTTAGAAGGATTTCACCCAGTGGACCTGGATCATAAGTTCCAGGTGTGGAACACTACATATATATATATATATATATATATATATATATATATATATATACATGCCACTATAGTTAGGGTTGAGGAGCCATTTACATGTTAAACCTAAACTTTTGCATCTTAATAACTTTGTAACCGTTTGACAGATTTACCTGAAATTTGGAATACTTGATCAAGACCCATATGCCTTGAGATCTGCCAAGTCTTGTACTGGTCACTTATACAGCTGCGGAGTTATTAAGCCTGATCTGCGTGCATGTTTATGCTTTTCTGGAATTTTACTGTCATCTCTACAGGTTGCACGGTTTGCGTGACCGGTCTGAAATCTTCAGGGAACGTGCGGCCATGGTCCCTGATGTGCCTTTTGAAGATTTTGTGAAAAAATATTAAATGGTTCAAAAGTTATTCAAAAAACAAGTTCCCATTATAAGTCAATGGGAAAAGTTAAAAGTTCGACAGTGTCGCAAATGCAGTTTTTACTCAAAATGGCCTTTACTGTCACAAAACCGCCATTTTGTTTTCAGTTAGTGATCAGAAAAATGCTTGGCATTTAAAATTGGGACCCTCTAGCAACCTAATTCTTTTTGTATTCACCTAGTCGGACCCTGAGGATGCTAGCCATGTTTTTAATTTTGGGTAAAACACCCCAGAAATACGTTTTTCAAATTTCTGGTAAAAGTACTTTCTCAAAGTACTGTCACACTTGCGACACTGTCAAATGAATTTGCAAAAGCTTTCACAGACTTCGACAGTACTTTTCTAGGCTGTGGGAAAATAACAGCAATTCTTTGGCACCCTGCTGCAAAAGAACGGTTTGGTGTTTTGGCCTGAAATTTGGAGGGAACGCAGCCGACATCTCACAGATGTGCCTTTCAGTGTTTTGTTGAAAAATATTACATGGCAGCAAAGTTATATGCTTTTTCCCATAGGGTAACATTACGGCGTCCGACGCATTGCAGGAATCCTTTGGCGCCCTGCTGCAAAATAACGGTTTGGTCTTTTGGGCTGAAATTTAGAGGGAACACTGCCAACATCCCACAGATGTGCCTTTTTGTGGTTTGGTGAAAAAATATTACAGAGAGCCAAAGTTATGGCACTCCAAACTTCTCTTTTTTCCCATAGGATAACATTACGGCGTTCGACGCGCCTTTCAGGGCCCATATCTCGGAAACGGTGCAAGATACGGACTTTTCGTCAGAAAAATGCTTACCCCACTAATGGGAATTAAGTACAAAACTAGCCAGGAAAGTCATAAATCATATGACTTTTGCATTTTTTTCTACGTCGTACGGTTCCTGAGATATAAGCAGTTTAGTATTACAACTCCTCATTTTCTGCTCAGAGAACCATTATTATGCATGCATTCTTTGTACTCACTGTCTTTCTTTATGCAGCTTTTGGGGAAAACCAGCCTGTGTGCATCCATTACTGTTACTGTTTTTGCTTGCGGTTCTATTCCCGTTTCACTTACCGTTCACGTCTACGCCACCATGTGAGTTACCCTTTGCGTTTTTATTAGCGCTTGCCTTTCAGTTGTTTTCAAGATTTCTGCCTACACTACTGTTTCTCTTTCTGTTTCACTTTGCGTCACCATGCGCATTACTATTTGCGTTTGCGGGCACAATGTTACTATGTGACAAGACATCATGTGGCGGGAGCGCGGGGCCCTTTCACATTACATTCACTATTTCTCGTTATCATTCTCAAAAAGAAGGGAAATTAGCAGCAAAAAACTCTGTTTAATGCATTAGTTAGGGTTGTTCCACACTGGCAAAAGCGAGGAAATTCAGTATTAGGGTTGAAAGCCCCCTTGGCTCCCCCTGCCCACACCCCCAACCGGCATCGGGGTACGCATTAGGGTTGTCTGTCCTAACTCTCACCCCATTCTCCTACATCTCTGCTTCTTTACACATGTGATGGGGTGAGAGTTATGGCCGAAAACCATAATGCACACTCCGATGCCGGTTGGGGGTGTGAGCAGGGGGGGGCCAAGGGGGGCTTTCAATCCTAACTCCGAATTTCCTCGCTTTTGTCGGTGTGAAACAACCCTAACTAATGCATTAAATGGAGTTTTTTGCCTCTAATATCTATATCTATATCTATATCTATATCTATATCTATATCTATATCTATATCTATATCTACATTATATTTCAGTTGACAGTGGAGGGGATCTTTAAGTCATTTGAGGAGGCCCAGAGGAAGTTTGGATTACTGTACATAGATCTGATTTTTACTGATTTATACAGCTCAGCCACTACTATCTTGCACTTCCTGTGGGTGTCCCACTTCCAGAATTGCACCCTGCATTACTCATAATACCGATCACACACATCTGGAGTCAATGTTCAGAGCACTTGATTTCCTTTCTATATCAGCCAGTGCTGGAGACATCAGGAGAATCAACATTAGATATACAATTGATGTGGCAAGAAGAGCTTGGTGAACCAATTTCTCAGGAGCCCTGGCTGAAAGTTTGCCAAAACTCATCTATATTACTAGTTTACACCAGTGGAGGGAGTATTCATGGAAGCAACTTATCTGATACTTTAGAACTTCTGCTATAACCAAAATTACTCCCCCACAGGAGATGCTAGCTGATGGCGACACTGTGGAGAGACACAATCTCACCACACCCACATAATGTGGGCCTGCCCAGTTTTACAACCTTTCTTTGGTTTATTACAGATAGAGTTTGGAGAGCTGTTTGGGAAACTAGTTCTGCTGACACCAGAGCTCTATTTTTTCTACAGTACCCCTGGGGTTGTAGAGATCCCAACACACTCTACCTTATGGGTATCTTAATTACAGCTGCCATCACTAAATCCTGGTTAACCCCAAAATCCCCACCTTGGTAGAGTGGTGGAATATTGTTAACCAGAGTTACCATACGGAAAACATAAAACATAAATTAAAGAGGAACGTTGTTCCTCATGATAGACAGGTTGGTTATTATATGTCATGGTTAAAGGCAGGAATGTTGTCCCTTAAACCAGGAAACCAGGGGAATTACCCACCATAACAATACACTTATGCTAAAAGCAGGAAGATACATCATGGGATAATGGCCAATTTTGTGAAATTTACATACTTAGCCCTCTAGATTAAACATGAAAGGCAAACTCTTGGGATCCTGTTGATTGGCTTGCCCCCACCTCAGAACAGAGTCTGATATTGTAAAGCACACACCTTCGTAGGCTGGGTTATAACTAGACACTCTATTAAAATAGATCAAAGCCCCCCCCCAAAGCTGGATCAAAGGAGAGGGAAACTATTAATGACTAATCCCTGGTTTACCTGTCTTGAACAAGATATAATAATGACTCATTACTACCTTTTTTTTAACTTACTTGGGCTCTCTGCTTTCTTTGGAGGGGGCCTTGTACCCCCACCTCAAGTCCTCCGCTGGGCCCTGACATACTGGGATCCCAGCTTCATGGTGCTCAGTGTCTGGGGGTGTTTGTGTTTTTATCCTGTCTTTGTCCCCATCCCCTGAGGGCACCGGTGTGAAGGACACATGTCCAGACATATGGCTTGCAAATGCACGCTGCAGTCATGCACCTGGCAGCGCCTTCCCCTCCCTGACTATATAGAGCCATGCACCCCATTGCCCGTGCTTCCACTGACAGTAGAGCTACAGGTGCATTTGCTACCCAGTAACCCACCCCACCATGCAGGAGGAGACCATCCATTGGGACGGTCAGTCCTCCTTCCCCCAGCTGACCCCCAAAGACCCAGGCCCATTCCCAAACCCGGGTCGCTGGCATAAAGCGAAGTGTAATGTCCAGTGCCTCAACCCTCAGTGCCACCGGGCCAGTGGTCATTACTGCCTTTTGATGTATAAAAACAGATTTTATTATGTATAAACATGGAACATGCTGATGCTATAAAATGATTAATAAAAATGAAATAACAAAAAGTAAAGGCAGTACCAATTCTTTATTTCACAGGCTAAGACTTATTCAGTGGAATTACCTAGCAGATCCTGGAGTCCCCAATGCATGTTACCTATTGCATGTTTTATTTATTTATTTATTTATTTTGTTAACCGGGTAAACATATGAGCCAAGGCCCTTTTTCATATGCGACCCGAGACTATAAAATAGTCACAAGATGTTATACAAAAGATAACTTTTACATTCACTTAATACAGGAATACAAATACATGACATATAAGACACACAATTGTTGCTAGGTAACCCCACAATAGGTCCCCATAAAGATCTGCAAAAGTGTGTGTGTGTGTGGGGGGGGGCAGGGCAGATCAGATGGACTAGACCTCTCTACCGACTTATGTAATAAATATGTTCTAACTTGTAAATACCTAAAGTGTTTATGCCCAATAAGGCCATATCTTTGTTGTAATTGATCAGAGGGGACCACTCCATTGGAGTCCAAAAATTGAAAATTGTAGATTAACCCCAGTTGCCTCTGTCTAAGAAGCATATGGTCTAAAAGGGCAGGAAGGAATTTGGTATCAGCTGCTAGGACCTGACAGTAATAAAAGACCTGAGTGAGTTTAGGTGATAGCTGTAACCTAAACCATACTGCCTGTGTCTGGGCAGTAAATCTGGTGAAGTGGGCCAGTGGAGGAGAGGGAAAATGAAAGCTAACCAATAACAAACATATACTGTAATTGATAACACATTCTATTTGCTTCCATGGGGCTAAATAATGAGGACAAAGTGAGCAGTATATTGTGCAGAGGTGATATGCCTTAGAGGCTCACAATTAAGCAGTTCCGAATTTCCCTTTGCCTTGGGGAATATGAATCCCCAGGAAGTTCAGTCTAGTGCTCTGCCACTTCAAGAGGTATTTCCACTTCAGGAAAACGGAGGGGGAGTAATTCAAGAGTAATAATTCTGTTCTTGGGAAATTAAGTGCAAATCCCACAAGGGAACTAAATGTGTTGAGTGCAGACCATGCCTTTGGTACAGAGGAGTCTGGATATAATAATAGAGGAGTCTGGTTTCAATAATGTTAGCAGAATATAATCCACATACAGTATGAGGTGGCTTTATATTCCGCTCCCTCCAAAGGTATCCCTTTTATGCCTGAGTTAAGGCAAAGTGCAATTGCCAGCAGCTCAATATATAAGGTAAACTGCAGTGGACAGAGGGGCAGCCCTGCCTAGTGCTCCTATGGAACTCAATAGGAAGGGCATATGGGCCATTAACTTTGACATATGCCCGAGGCTCAGCATAAATGTTTTGGAGCCAAGTGAAGAAATTAATTGGGAATCCAAAGACTGACAGTGTGCCACAGAGGAAACTCCAGGACACCTTGTCAAAATCATTCTCCATATTCCAAGCTAATTAATGCCATGGCAACAGCTTGATTGGCTGTGTATTCAAGGAGAAGCAGCTCTCAGTGGATATTGTTCACTGTCTATCTACACCTCATAAAACAAGTCTGGTTGGGGTGGATGATGGACGAGCAGATTTGGTCAAGCTGACGTACCAATATCGCCACATAAAATTTTAAATCTACATTTAGGATGGAGATTGGATAGTAGGATGAAGGTGTTTAAGGATCTTTATTGGGTTTAAGAATGATAGACAGGGTAAAGAATCTCCAATGGGGGAGACAGTCTCCAATGTGCACTGCATCAGAAGTTAAAAATAGCTGAGGGGCAAGCAACTCCAAAAAGGTCTTGTACCATTCCACTTGGTACTCATCAGGGCCAAGGCAGTTTTGTGTCTTGGCTTCTTTCATAACCTCTTGATTTTCACCAGTAGTAAGGGGAGCAACAAGTAGTGCCTTCTGAGAGTCCAAGAGAGTATGGGAGAGCGAGACTTGCCAAATATTTCGCTATACGAGGGACGTCTGGTGGTGACTGGTCAATAATATTCTTGAAAAATGGATGTAATTTTGCTAATCTCATGAGTCAAGACTCCCATGCAGGGGCCCTTGAGCAGAAGGACACAAGCAGCTCTCCTACACACTCAGACTTGGTGAGCCAATGGACATGTGCCCTGCGTGCCCTACTCATCATATGAATGTTTAAGCTAGGCCAGTGCTTGCTTTACTCTCTGATCCAAGATGGTCTGAATATCAGCTTGTAGGGCATTGATTTGAGTTGTAGTGGGGGACATCTTCCTGGGGAAAATACATGTTGCAGTATATGCAACTGCTCTGTCAGACAGTGCTATCTCTCAGTTTGCTGATATGCCTTGTGAGAGGCAAAAGAGATAATATCGCCCCTCAGGACTATCTTGAGGGTGTCCCAGATAATTGGCATGGTGGTTTTCTGAGCTGGTATTTTCCTCCAGGATCTGTGCCACCTGGAATGTAATTAAAGTACAAAAGGATTCACCCATGTGAAGTGAGGTGTTAAACCTCCAAAAGAAAGATTTATGTAGTTTATCCATGTCTAATTTCAACCAAAGAGAATTATGGTCAGACAGAAGTTGTGGGCGATAATTTAAATCCTGGATATTAGTAAAATGTTAACAGATACTGAGAGGAAAAGTGAGTAAAGTTTTTCTCCATGGGGAAAAGGTTTTGCCATATGTCTACTATTCTCAGTTGGGAAAGGTTAGATCAGACATGTTTCTAAGCCAGTGAGGCTTTAAAGCTGGCTGTGCGCAAAGTGTCAAGGTCAAGGGACATGGTTATGTTTATGTCACCCCCCAGATGAGTGGTCCTTATAGGAGTGCAGTAGTTTACTCCAAAAAGGTCCTCAAAACTGTTTCATCAAAGCTGGGAAAGAAATAGACATTTGCTAAAGTAGTCTCTGTAGAAAAGAGGTGACTGGTTAGAATGATATATCAGCTAGAGGGGTCACTATATTCTTGTTGCACTATAAAGGGGATAATCGAAGGGATCAATCTGGCTACACCACATCTCTTCCCTTTGTATTGCTGCATAGTGAGAGCTATCATTATGTATTGCCAATGGAGTATCTCCCCCCCCATTGCAGTTCCTGCAGACTATCTCTCTCTGCCCCCCTCTGTGGCAGCTCCTGATGACTATCTTGCCCTCTCAACAAAATTATTTAAACATCTTTTAAATGTTTTGGCAGCCTCTCCTGCCGTGCTGACTTTCTTTCTCCCCACCTAACCAGTCACAGATCCTGCAGAATCTTTTCCTTTTCTGTGAATGGCTCCTGTAGACTGTCTCTCCCCCCCAAACAAATGGATTAAAAAAAAAATTTAAATGTTTTGCCAGTCTTTACAGGGCCTTGTGTCTCTCCTTCCCTCATCTGGTTCTGGCTCCTTCCAGCTCTTTCTTTACCTCCCACCCACCCACCCATTCATGGATCCTATGGATTCTCTGTCTCCCACCACACTCTCATCACAGCTCCTGTTGATTGCCCCCCCATACCCATCATGGTGACATCAATGAAGAAAAAATATAGGAAATGTTGGGGGGCCCTTTTAAGTAAACACTCTTCGCTCAAGTTGTTGTTCTTCAATCTTTCTTTTTATTTCTCTTCCCCCTACGTTTCGCTCGACTTGGAGCTTGTTCACTGGGTTTATTCTTTGTTACACATATTTTTTCTTGAATTTGAAGGCCTAGATTGGGGGCTGAAGAACCTAGAAGAGAACCATTACCCACTAAACAATATTTACATGACGTCAATGAAGCCCAGGATTGCAGTTGCATGGAATTATGTTTTGGTAGGGATTTGAAAATTTTCAGTACCAGATACATGCAGTAGGGTAAGAAGAAATATAGCACTTGACATCAGATAAGGACTGCCTGGCCCACCTAGTCTTCCCATTTCTTGACCTACTGTATAAGCTCCAGATCCTATTTGATCTGTGGCCTGCCTCTCCCTTCCTACCACTAGTTTTGCCTTCTGCGTGTCCCATGCATTCTTGATTTCGCTTCCTTACATTTCTACTGTCTTCCCCCTCCAGCCTCATATTGTGACCCCTTGTACTTGTGCATCTCCTTTTCTGAAAGATACTGCCCTCTTGAACTCTGTTGATCCCCTTGACATATTTGAATGTCTCTATTATATCACCCTCTTCCTCCTGTCCTCCAGAGTATACATATTGAGTTCTCTCAGTCTCTCCTCATATGATTTCTGGTGTAGCCTCAGCACCATTTTCATTGGCCTTCTCTGGTCTGGCTCCACGCTGTCGATGTCCTTTCAGAGATGAGGACTCTGGAACTGCACGCAGTACTCTAGATGAGGTCTCACCAACTGCCTATACAGCAGCATCACCGCCTTCTGTTTTCTATTGGTGATACCTCTCACTATGCACCCCAGCATTCCATCGGCTTTCCTCACCAGTTTATTATTGTTTGGCTACTTTTAGATCATCTGTTATGACTACTGCCAGGTCCCTTTCCATTTTGGTTATTGCTTGTACCGCCTCCCCATTGTGTATTCCTCCCTTGGGTTTTTGTTCTCCAAGTGCATGATTTTGCACTTCTTGACATTGAATCCGAGCTGCCACACTCTTGACCACTTCTTCAGCTTGCCTAACTCTCCTTATTTGCTCTACCTCCTCTGGAGTGTCAACCCTATTGCAGATCTTGGAGTCATCAACAAAGAGGCATACTTTTCCTTCAAGGCCATCCACAATGTTGTTTATGAAAAAATTAAAGAGAACCTGACCCAGCACTGAACCTTGTGGCACCCTACTGGTTAACTCCCTTTCTTCAGACTGAACTCCATTTACCACCACCCTCTGAGTCCTGTTGCTAAGCCAATTTCTGACCCAGTTTACCACCTTGGGACCTTCTCCCAGATTGCCCAACTTGTTTACTAACCTCTTGTGTTGGACTGTGTCAAATGCCTTGCTAAAATTTAGATAGGCCATGTCCACCAGCCCTTCCTGACCTACTACCATTATCACCCAGACAAAAAAATCTATCAGATTCATTTGACATGAACTTCCTGTTGTGAATCCATGTTGCCTTGGGCCCTATACCCTGCTGCCTTCGTGATATTCTACATTCCTTTCCTGTAACAACAGTTCCATCATCTTTCCCATCACTGAGGTCAAACTGACCAGTCTATAGTTGCTTGCTTCTACCTTGCTCCCACTCTTATGAAGGGGCATCATATTCACCCTCCTCCAGTCCTCCAGTACTACTCCCTCCTCCAACGATTTGTTGAATAGGACTGTCAGTGATGACAGTATCACCTCTTTGAGCTCTTTTAGTATACTGGGATGTATTCTGTCTGGCCCCATTGTCTTATCCACCTTCAGTTTCAAGAGTTCCTTTAGGACTCTCTCCTCTGTGGATGGACTGGTGTCCACCTTTCTTTCCTGTTTGTGTCTACTTGCTAATATTGGTCCATCCCACTCCCCTTCTTTTGTGAATACTGAGCAAAGGTATTCATGCAGTATCTCAGTCTTCTTCAGGTCCCTCTCTGCCCACCCCCGTTTTACTAAGCCTCACTATCCCTCCCTTGGCCTTTCTTTTTTTTCCCCCCACCCTGTGCTCACTGGCCCCCACTTCGTCAGGCTCCTACATGTCCCCCTCGCCCCTACTGTCCTTACCCAGCCCTTCTCTGGACCTCGTATTGCAGCCGAGCCCGGAATATCCCAGTGTATCCCTTCACTGGGCAGGTACCCCTCCTTCGAGGGGGAAGGCACCAGGAGGGGGATGACCCCAGCACATACTTCTAGGGCCCAGGATGCTGCCGAGGAACAGGAGGCCCTGGGAAGGCACTGGAGGCACTCAGGAAACAGAGGACCATCATCTAGGGGCCAGCGAGCAATTTTCCTGATTTCTCTGTGGTGCGTGACATCTGGACATCAAGGCAAGAGCTGACATCTGCCACACATCTCCCAGCAATGACCTGATGTGCCGCCCTACCCCTGGTCTCCACCAGCAGTTGCCCAACACCGGGTCACAGTCCTCCCTCCCTCCCTCTGTGAAGACAACGAGCAGTCATGGGATGCTCAATCTGTCTACCCCTGGCCGGCCCTGCAGTGTCTCGAGCTTGCTCCCGAACCCGGGTCACTGGCATTGCAAGTGGAAATTGTACCTCTGCACCGGCGGGATGGTTGGGCCCTTGGCCTTTCTTCTTTCCCTTATGTACCTAAAGAAGGTTTTGTCCTCTTCCTTCACTGTCTGGGCTATCCTTTCCTCTGTTTTTGCCTTTGCGCTTTGCTTTACCTGATACACTTCCTTGTGTTCCTCCATTTGCATTTCCTTGTATTTCCCAAATGCCAGTTTTTTCTCTCTAACTTTCCCTGTCAGTTCTTTTGAAAACCATAATGGTTTTCTTTTTCTTCTGGCTTTGTTCACTAACTTCACAAAGGCTTGTTGCCTCTTTTATGGTTCTCTAGAGGTTCTCCCACTGTACCTCTACTCCTCCTCCCTTATCCTGTTCCAGTGTTTTCTTGAGGCATTCACCCATTTTAGTAAAGTCGGCCCTCTTGAAGTCAAGGAATCTGGATTTAGTGTGGCTTGATTCTTCTACTCTCTTTACCCTGAACCATACTGTATGGTGATCACTGGACCCCACATGGCTGCCACCAATACATCCATTATTCTGTCTCCATTGATGAGCACCAGGTCCAATATCGCCCCCTCATGGGTGGGTTCCTCCACAAGTTGTGTATGGCATGCCCCTTGCAGGGCATCCAGAATTATCTTGCTCCTGGATGTGGCTGCAGCATAGGTGTTCCAGTTAACATCGAGTATATTTAGGTTTCCTACCAACAGCACCTCTCCTTTCTCTGTCATTTTAAGTATGTTATCTTGCATTACCATATCTGTTTCCTCCCCTTGCCTGGGGGAGATGTAGATAACCCCTGTGTGGATAGTGGTGCTATTTCCTGACTCCAGTGTGACCCACAGTGCCTCCCCTCCTCCCTGTTTTTCTTTATCTCAGTCACCTTAATCCCTTCCTTGATGTAGATCGCTACCCCTCCTCCCTTTTTGCCCTCCCTGTCTTTCCTGTAGACTGTATACCCAGGTATATTAATGTCCCAGTCATAGCTTTCTGTATATCATGTTTCACTGACTGCTACAATATCTAGATCTCCCTCTGCCATCAATGCCACTAGGTCAGGGATCGTGTTATCCAGGCTGTGAACAGTTGTACACATAGCCGTACATGTTTTGCTGGCTTTGCCCCAATTTGTTCTGATCCCATCCCTTTCCCTTGTGTCTCCCCTGACATTACCCCATTTCAGTGCTTTGTGTTTCCTGATTCTTGGTATCCTCTTGTCTGTCTACCTTGACCTGTTGGGTGGGGCAGTTGAGTTTTTCCTGCATAATTCCACCTCCTTCCTTGGCTAGTTTAAATGTCTGCCAATTAAACATTCAAACCTTTTACTCAGTATTCAGGTCCCACCTCAGACAGAGGCAGGCCATCCCTCATATACAAGCCTGCATCTCTCCAGGCAGACCCCCAGTCCCTAGTGAATCCAAAACCCTCAACTATGCACCAGTTCTTCAGCCATTCATTGAATCCCCTGGTGCATAGTATCCTGACTTCTCCCATGCCATAGACAGATAGCACTTCCAAGAAGGTTACTGTGCATGCCACCCATCTAAGATCCCTCCCCAACTATGTGAACTCCCTCTGTACTGCCCCAACCTCACTGTCAGCCAGGTCATTTGTCCCCAGGTGGACAATGATGTCTAGCTCCCTCTTCTGTGCTGTTGCCCCTGTGATCCTCAGGATTCACCTCCTATCCCTCCAAGATGAGGTACGGGGTAGGCACCTTACCTCTCTCCCTCCTCCCTTACTCACCCTCAGTTCTACTTCCCTAATAATAGAGTCCCCAACTAGGAGTTGCTGCCTTCTCCTCTTGGGTCTGTTACCTGCCTCTTGGGGTTTTCACTACAGAGATCCCTGCATCCACCTTGTCCACCACTGTAGGTGCAACCATGGCATAGCCTCACTCAGCCAGAATGGCGTAGGAGTTGTGGAGTGGAACCACAGGTGGTATGCACCTCTTCCCAACTCCCTCACCCTTCCTAAGCCCACCGTTGTCTAGCTGTCCCTCTTTACTGGCATCCTTTCAGGCAGCGGGGGTGGCATTGGTGATCCCTGGGGTGGAGGAGGTCTCCCGAATCCTAGCCAGATCTGCCTGGAGATGAGCAACCTCTGCTGTCAACCTAGAAATGTGCATGCAGATAGGGTAGCACCACTGCCTCCAGAATGTCTCCTGGAAGACTGCTGCCCCACAGTCACTGCATTGCACCACTCTCAACATGACTATTGTTGATGTCCCCCTTTTTTCTCTCTCCCCCTTTTTTACTCTGCCTTAATGCAAGAGTGCAGTTCTAAAGGTGTCTAACTTGTAGTTTTATGTGTAGCTGTAAGCTCTACCACCCTGTCTTGAAGCAGAAAGTTGAAATTAGTATCCCAGGTGTACTCCTATAATGGTGAACTAGCCAAGGGAGGCCTAATCCCCTAGAAGAGCTGTGTAAGAAAAACAATCAGCTCCTTCAATGTGAGAAAGAGAGATCAAACTGCAAAACCTGTAAGAACAAAACAAAATAGTAACCAAACAGTAACTCTGCTTAGCCAAAAGAAGCCTTAATGCTTCACCTTGCTCTGTCCTTTCAAGCAAACCTGGAAGACAAAAATCTCAGTTAAAGCTAAGTGGTCTCTGTCAGCAAACTTTAGTCTTTCAAGAAGGTTATGCTGACTGTTTGGTTGCTGTTGTCTGCCCTATGCTTCCAGAGCAACATACATATATGCATCTATGAATGGATGGAAGCACTGGGCCCAGAGGGCCCTGCACTCCCACAGGCAAATAAGGATACAATTAGACTGTCTCAAAAAGTAAGGAAATTCTTTGCAAAAAACTGTGTTAATGCGTCAGTTAGGGTTCAGGATAAAGTGACAAAAGTAGGGCAAATATGATGTTAGGGTTTCCAATCCTATCACTCCTGCCCCACCCCTCAAGTGAATGAAAGGGGTCTCTTCCTTGAGGTTGTCAACTCTAATGTTTACACCATTCTATGCACTAAAGAAACATACATACACGTCTCCATCACATCTCAGCTTTTCTGTTATTGTAAGGAGTAAGCATTAGGGCTGAGAACCCCAACAAAGATTACCCCCCTCATTTGCTTCAGGGGTGAGGCAGGGGCATTAGGGTTAGAAATCCTTACATCACATTTCCCTACTTTTGGCACTTTATGCTGAACCCTAACTTATACATTAATGCATTTTTTTGCAAAGAATATGTGTATATAGGAGAGGCCAAGTCGGTGGCAGTGGTTCTGTCAGGGAAGCCCCCACCTCCAACTACTTGTTCCGTAGGATTTAACACAGCAGGATGGCCAGTGTGCAGGCCCCCCCAAGTGATCTGACCCCAACAGGGTTACACAGATGCCAAATATGCCAACATGTATACAGATAAATCAACGCAATAGTAGACTGTCATGGAAATTTTAGAAAAAATAGCATGATAACCTAGGGTCAACTGGATCCCAGACCAATCAGAGAGGCAGAAACCTGGGATTAGAATGGCCAGCAGGGCAATTAATACCCAATATATGAGCAAACATAACATGTACATTTCGAAGGTAGGGGGTACCTGAAGTCAAGCACCCCTAGAAGGGATTGATGACAAATCCCTCATTTGGGGGAAACACAGGGAAACAATGTGCCCACACTACAGGTGAAAAACAGTAAAATATACAATTTTATTTATTTATTGAAATGTTTCACCAAGAAGGCACACTGAACAACAAGTTGCTTATCTCCCTGTGCGTCAAGAGGGAGAGGGAACAGGGTTGACATATGCAGATAAACATCATATAAGTACAAGAACAGCAAGAACAGTGTAAATACTATTGGGTTACAGAGGTTAAGCACCATGCAAGTGCATCATAATAACCACAATAATAAAACAATAGCTAAAAAAGAAAATTCTAATATAAAAGTAGGTAATTAAGAAAAGAAGATAATTAATCCTACTAGCTTACAGGTTAACCAAGGAGGTAAAACTCATAAATTCAAGCAGTTCAGGAAACAGGGAATGAGCAGGAAGTAGGTGAAACACAGAAGAGGAAGGGGTAAGAGTGGGGTGGTAAGTAAAGGGGGGAGAGGGGTAGCAAAAGGATTAGGGACAGTGGGAATATAGAAGGGGAGAAGTGTAGGAAAAGGAGTAAGGAACAGAGGGATTCAGTGGGGGTAGATGGATAGACAGCAGTTAGGAATATAGTGTCTATATGGGTATTAAGATAGAGAGGTGAGGAGGAGAGGAGATACAGAGGTGATTTTAACATATCATACCCTGGGTGGCCGTTTTGTGTCAGAAAAACAATGGATAGTTCGGACTTCTGAAAAAGCTATTGGAGGTAATGAGTTAATCACAGGTACAGTTTACTGAAAGGAAGTTAAGTAGAGGAGAAGAGATGGAGTTAGGTGAGGATGAGTGACAAATCTGGGGAGGGAGTGCATTCCATAAATTAGGGAAGCAATACGAGAAGGCCAATTGGCCAACAGTGGTAGCCCGATGAGGGATTACCAATAAGCACGAGTCATAAGATCTGAGCGAATGGGCAGGAGGTGGGAGGGTAGATAGTGAGGTGTTAGGGTAGGGAGGGAGCATACCAAACCAGAATTTAGGCACAAATTTAGCACAATGGAGGTGATGATGGTTTTCTAATGAGGAAAAAGCCAGGGAGTGGTAGAGATTACAGTGGTGGGTGAGAGAAGGGGAATTCAGAGTGAAGCAACAGACTGTTAGCATAGAGTCCCACTTCCATGACCCAATAAATCTAATAAAAAAATAAAAGCCTCTGAGGGTAAGATTCAAAATGAGGTATACAACATTATCCCATAGCCCCACCTGGGCATCAAAGGCCCCTCCAGTCTCTTAGAAAACTAGCCCACAGCATGAGACCTCTGGAGTAACTAATGTGCCAACAGGGACCGGGTGCCTGTCCAGAGGATCCAAAGGTAAGTCCCAGATTACCAAGCACAAGGAAAGTTTGCACTTCAGTAAGATTTGGTAGGATTGTCAGTAATTCAGAAACAAGTAGTCTGGTCAAGATAACATCAGGACAAATTGGACTGGAGGTGAGGGAAGCGGAGATCACTGCACCTTGGTGCAGGAGGATGGCAGTTAACATGGCAGCACTTCAGCCTGCCCTCTGGTGCAGCAGTAGTGCTATCATTTTGCAGCGGTGATGAACCTGAGTTCAGGAATGACTCTGGAGCATTGGATGGTCAACTAGAAAGGAGAGGACTGAGCATCCAGTAGTCAGCTCTCCTCCTCTAGGGAGGGAGGGTTGCAGCTCTCAGCAACAGCCTGACCCATAGTATTGGGTGGGGGTTGGTGAACCAGAGACTGCAGATGCAAGAGGACTGCAGATGAGGTAGACATCAGTGTGTCACCAGGATGCTAGTACATGTACTCTCCTCCAGGGAGAAACCAGGGGGCCAAATGGCCATCGAATGTGAGGGTGGCACCACTTCTGCCCACCACATCTTCTGCCTGACCTGAACTATTTGGACCTTTCTGCTCCTGGCCCTTACTTCTGTCTGTGGCCAACTGGATGTGTGGAGAGTTAGGCATGGCACTGAAGACCACCTCATCTCGGGTGGAGTAAGCTTATGGGAGCCTGGCCAATAGGTGAGTTGCAGGTGGACCGGGGGAGTTCAGAGCCATGAGCGGGGGTGGGGTGTCAGCCAGATGGTGTAAGGGCACTGAAAACTGACTGAAGGATGTCCCATTCAATGGATATAAGGAGGATAAAAAGATTTAAAAACCAAAAAACATGGGAACACCCCATATATACATAGAAGAGACACCAAGGCACTGGACAGCTCCATAAAATCAATTGCTGAAAAAGGAAAGAGGGAGAAGTGCATTCTACTGAACCATTCCAGGAAAAGGTTAGTATATCAGCCATTCAGTAAACTATAGTGACCAGTTTAGGTCAGTTAGGCATTGGGAATGGCCTGCCAATCAAGCCTCCATCCCAAAGTCCACACCTGTGCACTGCACAGCTCGTGAAGATCACAATACTTGAAGGTGAGGTGACTACAGATAATCTTTTTCATGGTTTTGGGGTGGGGCCTTTTCATGTCATTGGTGAGTGCCATCTGCATTGTGATCAGCTGGCCCCTGGGGAGTTCCTGTACCCAGGACAGTAAGGCCCTATAAGTCACACTGTTGCCCAAGTAGATTGCTGCAGACATGGGCCTATAATCTTGCAGTGTCAATAAGAAGGTGTTCGGAAAGGAGATCCAGTACCCTCCAAACCATGGTGTGGAGAGAAGGGGGTAGCAGATCCGGGGTCTCCCACTCCCTCACTCTGGCTCCCAGTGGGGAACCCCCCCACCAGAACCCCCGGTAATGTGGAGCCTGGAACTGCAGGAACAGTTTCTCGTCCACAAGCATTGAAAGTGGCTTCCAGCTGAAGGATCTCAGGGAATACCGGAAAGCAGGCATTGAAGTCAGTGATGTAGTGGGGCTGGCTGTAACATCATAAATGTTTCTGATGTAGTCTGACGACAGGAGAAAAAAAAGGTCTGCAAAATGAGGGTAAGCACCATAGCTCAGGAATGTGTCTGATGGTAGAACCGTCTCAATAATTCTTTAATATGCATTAAAACCTCTTGGGAGTGATGGTGTTTATTATTTTGTATAGGAACATTTTATTGAGACTTTTCAATAGGTAATATCCAAAAAGCAATATGTAAAACGTTTACAGTGTGCAATAGTAACATTATTATGACTGTTCAAGAAACCATTCATTACTGCAGCATTCATTGTTGGCCACACTTTAACCACAGCCTCTTGAGAAAGTGAAACTAAGTTATATTCAGCTATACTTCATCCAGAAGTGCTCTGACTTTGGCAAACATATTGACCTCAGTGTTGCTGTGGCAGCATCTACCAAGGCCCAGGCAAGGGAAATAAGGAAGAAATAGTAAGAAGTAAAGATCCGAAGACATCCACTGGGGTCTTATTGGATGAGGGGGTCTCAGAGTAATATATAAGAACAGACAAGTTACACAACATCAACAATCATTGACACCCAGTTTTCCCAACCAAGGCACCCATACAGTATCTTGTGGAATTTGGGAAGACTGTTTTTGTGCCAGTGTAAAACTTGTACATAAGAAGTCACCATCAAGACAGCTTGTCACCATTAAGTGGTAGATGGAATAGTCGTTTTTGTCCCATTGTGAAAGAATTAACTGTTGACTTCTAATGCTGCTGTAAATAATAAGGGTTTGTGATGTGTAATTTCTCTAGGTAACAGACTGGAATCTCCTAGAATCTGAAAACAGTGAGATATAGGCAAGGCCCCTGGAATTCTGCAGTTCTGCGGTTGCGGAATTTGCTGCAGAATTTGCATCATGACACAGAATATATAGTGCAGCAGAATTCATTGTTTTTGGTGAATTTTCATATAAATATACTGTTTTTTCATAGTGTCAGGCTTTCTTTCCCACCTCGTTTATCCTGAAGCCACTCCTCTATGCTCAGCATTATGATGTCATCGATGACATCACATCATATTTAGCCAATGACAGGACTGCATTCCGCCAGAGAAAGAATAAATCATGCCGCAGAAATCAGAAAATGCTGCCGCAGAAGTCAAGGAGCCCTGCTGCAGAAATCAGAAAATTCTCCCGCAGAACACCAGGGGCCCTGGATATAGGCAAAGTGGTATGAAGGTCGTGTTCTAAAAAATCTGTAATAGAGGACCACCAGGCTTTAATCTGGGTACAAAGGATATGAAAAATTGTGCCTGGGGCATTTCTGCATCTTCAGCATTAATTATTGGTAAGTAGGCCCATGTGGATCAATTTGTCTGGGGTCCTGTACCATCTTCTCAAGATTTTCTTTTAAAGCAGTTGAAGTTTGGAGCTCGGGGAAGCTATGTGGGCTGTCACCCAACAATGTGAACATGTTTCCTCATCCAGATTGTCCTGCACTTCAAAAACCCATTTCTCCCAGTGAGAGTCCAAGTCTGGAAGGAAAACTGTCTGAAGAGTTTTATATATTGCTCCTATGTGACCCCTTGAGAGATTTAATCACTGTGTTACATGGGAGGACAATTCACTGTGCATAAGAGTATGATCTTTAGTGTGCCAGGGAAGTAAGGCATGTCTGAGTTGTAAATAGAATCACAAAATCATGTTGGCAGAAATGGACCATTCGGCCCATCAAGTCTGCCCGAGATAGCCCCCCACCTCCCTTTTACCATCCACCCCTCTGCCCTCTCTCCCTTCTCCTTCCTAATCCCATGAAGTTATCCCATGCTCTTTTGAATTTCTCTACTGTATTCACCTCCACCACCCAATTCGGCAACCTGTTCCATGATTGTACAACCCTCTCTGAGAAATAACACCCCTTCACATCCCCCTTAAATCTGCCCCCCTCCAGCTTAAATGCATGACCTCTGGTGGTTTTGTTTTTGCTCAGTCTGAAGATGCTGTCTCCCTTAACCTTATTTATTCCCTTCTTGTATTTGAAGGTTTCCACCATGTCCCCCCCATCCCATCTCATTTTCAGTGTATAAAGACCAAGCTCTTCCAGCCTCTCCCTATATGGTCTCCCCTGCATACCCTGGATCATCTTGGTCATCCTTCTCTGTACCCTCTCCAGCCTATCATTGTCACCCTACAAATGTGGCCTCCAGAATTGAACTCCATACTCCAGCTGTGGTCTGACCAATGTTTTGTATAGTGGCATGATCACCTGCCTCCTCCTACTAGTGAAGCCCCTCCCAATACATGCAAACACTCTTGTTGCTTTCCCAGCTGCTCGTTCACACTGACTCCTAGCCTTTAATGTGTCTGTGATCCAAATCCCCAGGTCCTTTTCTTGTTCTATGACCTGCAGTGACCCCCCAGGCAGTAAGTGGCCCTTGGGTTATTCCTTCATATGTGCATTATTTTGCACTTTTTTTGCATTGAATTGCAATTGCCACTTTTCTGCCCACTCCTTCAGCCTGGCTAGATCCTACCTCATTCTTCCCAACCCCTCTGAAGTGTGCACGCTGTTATATATCTTTGAAAGACAAAGAACCTCTGTGCGCAAACACGGAGTCAAGGGTTACCCCAAAGGGCATTTGGCTGGGAAGCCAAGTTTCAAGAAAATACAAAATCACACATGCCCCCACAATGCAAAGCATCATGGGCTGCATATGCAAATCACCACAGAATGTTATGCTGGTCCAACTTTAAGCAGAATTGCATGGTGCCGAAAGGCCTCTCACACAGTTTGCAAAGGGTGCTAACAGAAGACATAGACACGTGTTTCATCCTACCAGGACTCATCAGTATGCCTCATCTGTTTGGCACCCCAGTGGAATGGACCAGCTACCCTTAAGGCAGTGTGCCTTGGATATATTGTGGTGAACCCATTAAAATAAAAAAAACTATTTAAAAGACAAAGAACCTCTGTGTGCAAACACTGAGGCAAGGGTTACCCCAAAGGGCATTTGGCTGGGAAGCCAAGTTTCAAGAAAATACAAAATCACACATGCCCCCACAATGCAAAGCATCATGGGCTGCATATGCAAATAACCACAGAATGTTATGCTGGTCCAACTTTAAGCAGAATTGCATGGTGCCGAAAGGCCTCTCACACAGTTTGCAAAGGGTGCTAACAGAAGACATAGACACATGTTTCGTCCTACCAGGACTCATCAGTATGCCTCGACTGTTTGGCACCCCAGTGGAATGGACCAGCTACCCTTAAGGCAGTGTGCCCCCCTCTCTCTTCATTCTCTCTCAGAGACCACCCCCCTTCCCTGAGGAGACCGGAGGTCGCGAGAGCCTGCTCTGAAGCCCTCCCTGCCTGCAGAAGCCCCGAACCCGAGACACACCAGGTAATTTCTACCTTGATCCAGGCTGCTGCCACCATCGTTGGCCATCTGACGCCTTTTCTGAAATGGCCACAAGCTCCCCTGCTCAGCGCATGAATCCCGGCCAGAGTAGCACCTCGAGTTGCTGCCCAGGCTCAAACGGAGCAGAACTGTTACTTTTGTGCCTTATTTTGAAACTTTTAAAACGAACCAGCTAAAACTATTTGCATTTGCCTGTAACTGTATTTAAAAGCTTAGAGTCACTGCAAGCCCAGGACCTGTGTTCTATCTGAAATCCCCCACTGTGCAAATCTCATTGGGGACTGTTTGTTAATTTGTAAAGTGCATTTCCAGTTGTAACTGAATTACCTCCCTGTGAAAAACTCATTTGGGGACTGTTTAACTTCTAAGTGCTTTTCCTGTGTGCAGAATTTCAGTTTGCCCTGCTAGTAATCACCTTCTTTTTTGAATCACAATAGTACCTGATAGCCCACAGCCCATTTGCTCTTCTCCCCACACCCACTACCAGCCCACCCCCAGCAAGTTAATCTTTTGCCTGCGCTTGAAAAAAAAATATATACTCTGTTTGACAATGCTCACTGAGCGGCCCCCCCCCTTCCTTTCCCTACAATTCCTCCTCCCTATCTCCTCCCTTCTACTCCCACCAGCTCTCCTCCGACCATAAGTTTTGCACCTTTTGTTATCTTTTTGCTTCGTTGAGATTGTATTCTATTGTAACAAAATTGTAATTGAACTGTAACTTTTTTGTTTGTAAGTACTGTGTCCCTTGTACTACTGTTCTGATGTCCTCTTTGTGACGAGGTACCTTTGTAAATGAGCCTCTGGCTCAAAGGTTTCTAAACTGATGTTTAACTAAATAAATAAATAAATATATTGTGGTGAACCCATTAAAATAAAAAAACTATTTAAAAGACAAAGAACCTCTGTGCGCAAACACTGAGGCAAGGGTTAACCCAAAGGGCATTTGGCTGGGAAGCCAAGTTTCAAGAAAATACAAAAAATACAATATATCCAAGGCACACTGCCTTAAGGGTAGCTGGTCCATTTCACTGGGGTGCCAAACAGATGAGGCATACTGATGAGTCCTGGTAGGACGAAACATGTGTCTATGTCTTCTGTTAGCACCCTTTGCAAACTGTGTGAGAGGCCTTTCGGCACCATGCAATTCTGCTTAAAGTTGGACCAGCATAACATTCTGTGGTGATTTGCATATCAGCCCATGATGCTTTGCATTGTGGGGGCATGTGTGATTTTGTATTTTCTTGAAACTTGGCTTCCCAGCCAAATGCCCTTTGGGGTAACCCTTGCCCCCGTGTTTGCGCACAGAGGTTTTTTGTTTTTTAAATAGTTTTTTTATTTTAATGGGTTCACCACAATATATCCAAGGCACACTGCCTTAAGGGTAGCTGGTCCATTCCACTGGGGTGCCAAACAGACAAGGCATACTGATGAGTTCTGGTAGGACGAAACACGTGTCTATGTCTTCTGTTAGCACCCTTTGCAAACTGTGTGAGAGGCCTTTCGGCACCATGCAATTCTGCTTAAAGTTGGACCAGCATAACATTCTGTGGTTATTTGCATATGCAGCCCATGATGCTTTGCATTGTGGGGATATGTGTGATTTTATATATCTTTGTATCATCTGCAAACAAAAACGTCTTTCCATTTAGACCCTCCGTTAAGTCCCTCAAGTACACATTAAACAGTATGGGCTCTAACACCGACCCATGTGGTACCCTGCTCATCACCCCTAGTTCCCTAGAGGCATGGGGTCATAATGACACAAGACATTATGCAGCAGCATTGTACCGAGCTGCCAATACAGCACAATATATTGCAAGGTGCATATGTCTTTCTGGTTCCCTGGATTGCTTCCCATTGAGCAACACTCTGGGTTCTCTGACGTAGCCAATCCTCCACCCACTTTGTAAGCCTAGCTCGCACACCCATACTGCTCAACTTGCTTACCAGCTTACCATCTATCTATGTGGGACAGAGTTGAATGCCTTCCTGAAATCCAGATAGGCCACATCCACCGCTTCCCCTGATCGTATACCTCTGTAACCCCCTTGAAGAATTAGATCAGGTTGGTCTGACAAGACCCACCACCCGTGAACCCATGTTGGTTGTCATCAATCAGACCCTCCTCCTCTAGGTACTCTACCAGTCTCTCCTTTATGAGAGTTTCCATCAGCTTGCCTACAACCAAGGTGAGACTAACTGGGCGGTAGTTGCCAGGCTCATCCTTTTTCCCTCCCTAGTATAGCAGTACCCCCAGTGCCTTTTTCCAGCTTCCTAGGACCCTCCCCAATTCCAGGGATAGATTAAACAGCTTTGCCAGAGGTCCTGCCAGATCCGCCCTTAGTTCCTGAAGCATCCTTGGGTGTACCTGGTCAGGTCCCATAGCCTTGTCCGTTTTTATTTTTCCCATCTCCTCCAACATCTTCACCTCTGTAAAGGGACTTGTGTCTGCCTCCTTGCCCTCCCTCCCCTTTTCACTCAATACAGGCCCCTTTCCATCCTTCTCGGTCATGAAAAAGGATGCAAGGTATTCATTTAGGAGGGTTACCTTATCCTCTTCTTCTACAGCTATTTTATCCCCCTTCCCTCTACATCTTGGAACCCTCTGCCTGTTTCTCCCCTTGTCACTCACATACCTTTGCAATCTTTTGTCACCCCTTTTCACCTCCTTAGCTATTCTCTCCTCCGTGCTTGCTTTTGCCTTCCTAATTGTTCTTCTTGCTTCCCTGAGTTTATCCTTATAGACCTCCCTTTCCGCTATTCCCTGTGACCATTTGTAGGCCTCAAAAGCCTTCCTCTTCTCCTTGACAGCCTCCCTAACCCCTGCCGTGAACCACAGTTGTTTTCTTCCCCTTTTGCATTTGCTGATTCTCCAGATGCCTTGCTCTGTGGCCTTGAGAATTCCGCCCTTAATTACTTCCCACAGCTACTCTACCTCCTCTAGGTCTTGGATCCCTGCAAGCTCCCACCTTAAGATGCCCCTCATCTTCTTGAAATTTTTCCTCCTGAAGTGGAGCACCCCAGTGGTTCACCTGACTGATTCTGCCCCTGCCTGGATGGAGAACCTGACCATCCAGTGATCACTGTCCCCCAAGCTTTCCTCAGTATCAACCTCCCCTATTCTGTCCCCATTTGTTAAAAAGACATCTAGTGTAGCCTCCACCTAGTAGGTTCTTTAACTATCTGGCTTAGGAGTGCATCTTGCAGGGATTCCAATAAGCCCCTGCTCTTTTCTGTTGTGGCCGATGGAATTTGCCAGTCCACATCGGGTAGATTCAGGTCTCCCACCATTACTATTTCCCCTTTCCTGGCCTTTTCCTGCATAAGCCTAGCCAATTTCCAATTCACTTCCTTGCCTTGATGAGGTGGTCTCTAGATCACCCTATCCTTATTGGCCCCCTCCTTGCTCCCTAACATAACTCAAAGGATCTCAGTGGATCCCTTCTCCTACCTACTGTCCACTGCAACTATTCCCTCCCGCACACATAGTGCTACTCCCCTCTTTTTACAATGTCTATCCCTCCTAAAAAAATTGTACCCTTGTAGTTCCAACTCCCAGATATGGCCCTCCATCCACCATGTTTTTGTTACTGCAATTAGGTCCAGGTCATCCACCCCCTCCACCGCCTCCAAGTCTGCCATTTCATTCCCTATGCTCCTGGCGTTGGCTAGAATTCCTGTCCAACCCCTCCCCACCCTAGTAGTACCCTTTCCTCATGATGTCCTTTGTCTCGCACAGTGGGAGAATGCAGGCTGGGTTGTCTCTGCTAGGCCAAGGGTCCTCTACCCCCCTAGTGTCGCACCCTCCATCTAGTTTAAATTCCAGCCAACCCCCAGCCTCTTGTCAATGTAGCCCTGCAGTTTTGCTCTTTATAATCTATCCTCTGTGTCACTTTTGTGTAACCTGTCTCTTGAGTACAGTTGTTCATCCACCCATGTATCTCCCCAGTCTCCCAGACATGTTAAGCTCACCTCTCCACACCACAGCCTTAGCCAGAGGTTAAAATCCTTTACCCTGAGTTGCTTGGCTGTGCTACATAGAAACATAGAAGTTGATGGCAGATAAGGACCACAAGGTCCATCCAGTCTGCCCATTTCTTTTTCTACCTTATAAATGTGCCATCGGCCTTTGCTCTGTCAATGGCCTATCTATTCATACTCATCTGTATTGCTCCCTCATGCCTATCCCATGCTTGTCTGAAGCCCTGCACTGTATTCATATCCACCGCTTCCTAAGGTAGGCCGTTCCATGCATCCACTACTCTTTCTGTGAAAAAGAACTTCCTCACATTATCTTTTAATCGGCTTCCCTCTAATCTCATGCTGTGTCCTCTTGTCCTGCTATTTTTCTTATATTGAAACATGTTAGACTCTTTCACCTTGTTAATGCCCTTAAGGTGTTTGAATGTTTCGATCATATCACCTCTCTCCCTCCCTTGCTCTAGGGTATGCATATTGAGCTCCGTTAATCTGTCCTCATATGTTTTCTGATGCAGTCCCTGCACCATTTTGGTTGCCCTTCTCTGGAATGCCTCCAATTTGGTTAATGTCCTAGTGAAGGTGTGGCCTCCAGTACTGCATGCAGTACTCAGATGAGGCCTAACCAGTGTCTTGTAAGGGGATTATTACCCTCCCTCTTCCGATTTGTAATACTAATACACCTAACATCCCCCTAGCCTTACCTACTGCTTTAGTTGCCTGCTTGGATGATTTCGGGTCATCGGTGATGATGATGCCCAAGTCTCTTTCTTCCCTTGTGACTGCCAGCAACTCCCCTCCCAGTCTATAGGTAGGTTCGGGGTTTCTCTTCTCTATGTGCATGATCTTGCACTTCTTTGCATTAAACCCCAGTTGCCACTCTTCTGAATATTTTGCTAGTTTATCCAGATCTCTTCTCATTCTGCCCACCCCGTCTGGATCATCTACTCTGTTGCAGATCTTGGTGTCATCTGCAAACAAACCTTACCCTCCAGTCCATCTGCAATATCACTGATGAAGATATTGAAGAGGACTGGCCCTGGGACTGATCCCTGAGATACCCCACTTGAGACTTGCATCTCTTCTGACTGTATACCGTTTACCACCACTCTCTGTTTTCTGTCCGCTAACCAGTTTGCCACCCAGTTGACCAACTTTGGACCCTCCCTGAGCCTACGCAGCTTATTAATCAATCTTCTATGTGGAACAGTATCGAAAGCTCTGCTGAAGTCAAAGCAGGCGACATCAACTGCTCCACCTTGGTAAACCACTCTGGTTACCCAGTCAAAGAAATCTGTGAGATTAGTTTGACAGGACCCTCCTTTTGTAAACCCATGCTGTCTTGGATCCTGTGCTTCTATGGATTCCAGGTGTTGCACTATCCTTTCCTTAAGTAGTGCTTCCATAATCTTGCCCACTACTGAGGTAAGACTGATTGGTCTGTAGTTCTCTGCCTCCTCCCTGTTACTACTGTTGTGGAGCGGGATCACATGAGCCCTTCTCCAGTCTTCTGGGACCTCTCCTTTGCTCAGAGACTCACTAAACAGTTCTGATAATGGCTGTGCTAGTTCCACCCTTAGCTCCTTTAGTACCCTGGGATGTATGCCATCAGGTCCCATTGCCTTGTCCACCCTGAGCTTATCAAGCTCTTGTAGGATCCTTTCTTTTGTGAAGGGACTAGTGCTCACCTCCCTCCCCCTGTGACCATGATGCTGAGCTGTGGGCCCTGCCCTACCTTCTCTTCAGTAAATACTGAGCAGAAGTATCTGCTTAGGATAAATACTTTTACATGGTCCTCCTCCTCACATGCCCCCCTTATCTCCTTTGATCTTAGCAAAACGCCCTCTGGACTTTCTCCTTTCACTAATGTATCTATAGAAAGTCTTGTCACCTTCTTTTACTGTTCGTGCTAGTGTTTCCTCAGTTTGGGCCTTTGCCTACCTTACTGCCTTCCTTGCTTCCCTTAGGGAAGTTTGGTGTGCCTCCCTATCTTCATCCTGCTTGTGTTCCCTTATATCTCCTGAAAGCCAGCCTTTTGGCTCTGACCTTTTCTGCTAATGATTTTGAGAACCAAAGTAGTTTCCTTCTTCTTTTGCACTTCTGTTTCTGTCTAACACAATGGGATGCTGCTTCACGTATTGCATCCTTTATGCTTGCCCACTTTGCCTGTACCCCCTCACCTGTATTTCTTTTTGCCAGGGCTAGTTTAACTCTGTTAGCCATCTTATCAAAGTCAGCTCCTCTGAAGTCCCATATTTTTGCCTTGGAATGGGATGATTTAGTTGTAAAGGCCAAGCTACTGTAGTGCGATGCACTGGCAGGATGTCCGAGAAGGCCAGGGAACTGACCAAGCCCTTACAGCCCTTCGCTAACTCCATGAACCTTCTTTGAGCCACCTCTACCTCTTCCCCCACCAAATCATTTGTGCCTAGATGCACTATTAGGTGCGGCTTACTGCCCACTAGATTGATGCAGTCTTTTATCCTGTGGAGTGCCCTTCTAGCCTCCATTCCTGGATGAAAAAAACTGACCTCTACTTAAAAACTACTTTCCTCCTTTGCCACTGAATTCCCTTAATGACTGAATCCCCATATACAATCATTGCCTCAGTTCTTTCTTCCCTCATGCTTGCCCATTCTCCTTGACTTGCCCATTCATCCACCCTGCTTCCAGTGTAGGTGCCTTCCCCTGCTCTCTGTCCTCTTCACTTTGGTCTCCCCCTGCCCCCTTTTCCTCATCTCCCTTTTCCTTGATACCAGCTACCCTCCCTGTGTCCTCTGGACTATCTTCCCCATCCGAGTCCTCACTCTGGATTCAAGCTCCTGCCCCCCCCATTGCTCTATACTTTTCCATGCTCTCCTCCCTGCTCCTATCTCATGCTGCATATTTCCTTCTACCCCCATGACCTAACTTCTGTTTGTGTGCTACCTATGCTTGTCCTCCCCTTCACTGTCCCTACTTTTCTTTCTCATGTGCCCCTCTCAATTCCCTTCCCTCTCTTGACCCTACAGTGCTCACTGCTCCCCTTCCCCTCACTCCTTCCTTGTCCCTCAGCCCAGTCAGAGGCCAGTACCTGTTCGACTCCATTGTATATCTCCTGTAGAGTGCAATTTCCTCAGTTCCCTCCTGTCCATAGCCTCTTTGTCCTCTTCCTGCTCTGGACACCCCTGTCCCCACTCAGGGTCCCCCAGTCCCTCCCCATCTTGTTTCCCCTCTGCCCACTCAGTCTTTCTTCTTGTCCCCCCTCCCTCCTCTCCATCCACTCCCTCCCTGTCCATCCTTTCAAGATCCTCCTTCAACCTCACTAGTTCAGTCTCCATCCTCCTTAGTTTTTGACAGATAGGGCATTCCCCTAGCTTCGACAGAGCGCTCATGAAAACAGCAGTCCCACAACCATTACAGCTAACTATTCCTGCCCCCCCCATTTCATTGCCTGGTACTTATAATTATCACTTCCCTCCCTCCTTCCCTCCAAGATGGCACTGGCTGCTGTTGCTCTGTCCTCCACCAGCATCACCTGCTATGATTCCCACCCCTGGTCCAAGCCGGTTTCTCCTTGGGTCTCCACATTTTTCCTTCCTTGTCCCACCCCCTTACTGATTGACTCACGATCCGCCGGTCAGCCAAAAGCCCTTTCAGACAAGATTAAGACCCTCCCATCCCTACATATTACACAGTCATCCGAGAGCACTTTCTGAACAAGCCCTGATCTCTCCCCTGTCCCCTTTTTCAATTAACACACTGGTCAGTAAAGAGTCCTCCCATAACAAGTATAAACTGCCCCCTCAGTAACTAGGTACCAATCTAGAGCCCTTCCAAAATGCAAGCAGAGACTGCCCCCTCATTAGGCTAGATGGCAAGCAAAAATAAATATTTCAACAAGCAGAAATTGCCCCTTCGATAACTAGGTGGCAGGCAATCATCAGTATTTCTAACAGTAAAAACTGCCCCTTTAACAGGGTACCATAACTATATCAAGGCAACTGGTAACCATAAAAATGTCCCCCCTCTTTGTCCAGCTTTAGTGCAAGCAATCAACCCTCCTCTCACCAGCTCAGTTTTTTTTAGTTCAAGTGATCAGCCCCTTCCTGCTGACTTGAGTGGCCCTACAAACAATCAAGCCTCCTCTCCCCAGCACAGTTCTTGGTTCAAGTGATCAGCCCTTTCTTGCCGACTTGAGTAAGTGGTCTGTAATAGCAACCAATGAGACCCTTCTTGGTGTTGTCCCACCCTCCATGGGCATTTAATAGAGGTCAGGGCTGGGGTGGGTGGGACAAAATACTCTCTCCTGTTCCAATGCTGATGGTCCCCTCTCTGTGGCTGAGAAAGCAGCCACTGGATTCTACTGGGTTCTCCTGTTAATGCAACCGAAAGTGCTGCCACTGGTCACCGGTCCCCTATCTGGCTGAAACTGCCACCTCTGGTCCACTCCCTGCAGCCAAAAATGCTGCCATTGGTCCTCCTCCATGTGGCTGAGAAAATCCGTGCTGCTTCCAGAAATCTTGGGGAAGGAGATTGAATTCAGTTTGCAACTGATGGTATCATTTTAGTAGACCTGAACTGGGATCAATCATCTGATAAATACTTCTTAAACCTTTGGCTCACCAAGTGTGCCAATATACAGTATGTGGGTACCCCTAATTTGGATCTTTGGGTTGTTCCAAAATCACTTATAGGGATCTAAGTGGTGGGAGTTCCAGTGAAGCAATTTCAGTATTTGAGTCCAGCTTTGCCAAGTAAATAAAATCGGTAATGTTGGGGAACAATTCTTCCGAAGGGATTCTGTCAAGGCAGTGGCCAGTGGAGTAGAACCTAGAAGGAATTTCTCAATGCTTACCCACAAAGGAGTAGAAGAGGTTAGTGGGGACAGCCAGTGTAAAGCTTGTTTAATATCGTGACAGACACAGTAGGTCCAAGGCCACTGCATGTTCCACCCACCCAGTTTCATTGGCACTGGGAGAACAGTTCTACTAAAATGTGGGCATTTACCTTCCCAAATGAATTCTATCAATCCTTTGCCATTGCTGCTGCGTGATTGGTATTGGGTTGATTACTTATACACTAGAACAATTTCAGAAAGGCCATCAGTTTGATTGATGGTGGTAATTTTACCTGGGATTGTTAGATGAAGTTTAGACCACCTGCTAAAGTCTAACTGCAGAGAATCCAACAGTTTGTTTTGATTTCTATGGCACATATCTTGAGGACAGCTGGAGATGGCCATGCCTAGGTAGGTAAACTCAGTTGGGGACAATTTGACCTGTTTGTGGACTAAAAGAGCCCAAGTTGGATCTTCTTTATAAAGGGGCATTAATTCCATTTTGTTCCAATTTACACAGAGTCCAGATATAGTGCCAAAAGGATCCACAATCTCCTAAGTCTGAGGTAGGGAGGAGTCTACCTGCGTTAGTGTAAGGAGTAGACTGTCTGCGTATAATAAAGTAGCAAATGATCCTCTCCCTACCGGTATGCCATGAATATCTGGATGTTGCCAGAGGGCTGCATTAAGGGTCTCCATAGCTCATAAAAGTAGTAGGGGACTGAGAGGGCATCCTTGCCTGGTGCTGCGGAATAGTGGGAAACACTCAGAGGGGATGCCATTTGCCAAGACTCTTGCCTTAGGGGAAGAATACAGGGATCTCACCCAGGACTGGAAGGTGGGACCTATCCCCACTTTATTAAGCATATAAAATAAGTAGTCCCAATCTATTAAACTGAATGCCTTTTCAGCATCTATGGCAGCCTAGGCCACAGTATCTGAGCCTCGAACAGCTAGCTGAATGAGGTGTATTACTGTGCTGAGGTTGTCACTGCCCTTCCCATCCCACATGAAACCTGCTTGCGATCTATGAATTAAAAAAGGGAGAACTGTCTCTAATCGGGTTGCAAAGATCTTGGTGAGGATTTTAGAATCCACGTTAAGTAAAGAAATTGGTTTGTAATTTGAGAACAGAGCTGGATCTTTATTGGGATTTGGCAGGACAGTGATGGTCACCTCCTGCATAGTAGGAGGTAAACTACCAGTTGTGTGAATGACCCGATATAACTCTAAATGTCTGGGAGTGAGAAGGGTCTCAAAGGCCTGGTTGAAATCAATGCTCAGTCCAACGGGTCCAGGAGCCTTGACAAAGGCTAGACTATGAATAGCTGTCATAATCTCCTGTTTGGTAATTTCAGGTTCTATGGTCTGGGCGAGATCAGAAGATAAATGGGGAGGGATACGTAAGCAAAAAAGAATTCATGGTTTGGAGGTCCTTGGGTAAGAGAAAATTTATATAATTGGGAATAATCTCTAAAATAAATGGCTGAACTCACACATCCAAAAAAGAGATGAAATTACTGTTTCTTCAAGAAAAGCTTCCTTTTATTGTAAGCATATTCACTACACAAACATGAGAATAAAATAAAGAAGCCAAGTGGTGGCAAATCACCACTCCCTTATGTTTCACCCCCACCTGTAGGAGGCTTCATCAGAGGATGAGCTACAGTGACGGAGGCATATTATTTAAACTAACTTCTACCAATGGCATGCTCACAACAATCACACATCATTAATTAATGTAATTAGCCTCAAATTACACCCAGCAGTGGAAAACCATAAAAATAAAAGATCCCAATGTGACAGCTTCATTTCTGTGATAAGAAAACTTGGTTCATAACATCCAGAATCCAGAGGTATAAACCCTAGGAGAGAACACATAAAAAGACCTTTAGCACATTGTATTTCACTATCAAATACACTTGATACCATCTATGAATTCACTGGTGTTCCCTTCAACTACTTTGTCTATTTTGGGGGCAAGGAGAGGGGGGCAGAGGAGGAGAGTTATAGTTATATAAGTAGGGGGTGCACCTTTTTTGTATATACAGATACATATTTTAACATATTGGGTCCTTATACAAGGAGCTATACATAATAGAGACCAGAACACAAAAGGGGGAGGGGGGTTCATTAGCTTTATTCAAATGTTATTTATCTTTTAGTCAGAAATGGTTTGACCTCAACTTTTCCATTGAGGCCTGGTTTCTTCAGTGCTCCCAAATGGAAGATCCATTCCTGTTCTTTTCTGTTGAGATGGGTTTCCAAGTCTCCCCCTCTAATGTTTTTAGGGATAACCTCTGTCCCTATGCTTGTACCATTTGTGTGATACTTGGTGGGGACTTGTGTATCTGGGCCGTTATTGCATATTCCATATTGACCTTTTTAATAGCCTGTAGATGTTCATTTATCCTGGACCTATCAGTGTTGGGGCAGCTTCTGCAGTTGGAGTGGAGGAAGTATTGGCAGCCTATAATGGGGCTGTTGCTGCGGCCTTTGATTCCATCGCACCCATTCGTGTCCATCCCTTGTCTACTCACCAAAGAACTCCTTGGTCTGATGAGGATTTCCAGGATTTAAAGATGAAGGGGCAGAGGTTAGAGAGGTGCTGGAGAAGATCTGGCCTGCTGGAGGACAAATTGACCCTGAAGTCGCATTATGTCAACTATCAGGGGGCAATTTCCTGTAAGAAGGCAGAATATTTGTCTAAGGAGATTGCTTAGACAAGGAACAGACTGGCTCAGCTCTTCTACATGGTAGATGAGCTTTTACATCTTGCCTGTCTCTGTGTCGGGGGAGCAGGTTCTAGCATGGTTCTATGTCATAAAGGCACGATCGTCATTATGGTGAGTGTACATCACCGAAATTCAAATTTGACAATGTACACCCCTGCAAAAAAGAAAACGGTGCAAGAGACACTAAAATGTACTTTTATATGGGGGGCTGTGCACCCCCCCACTATTAGATTCTTAACTCCAGGGAGTGCATGTCGGGGGGGGGTACAACAGTGTAAAAAAAAATGTTACCTACTTGGGCCAGGTGCAACAAAACATACCTCCGCCTGGACCCGAACCCTGCATCCTAGACACCCCAGGCCAGCACCCACCAACCATGCCACAGAGCCAGCTCGATGGCTGACTGTGGCACCACCCCTCACAAACCCTTCTGCCCCTCGCTCACCCCCATGAATGGGTACATATAGTGACATTCCGTCACCATTAACAAATCCTCCCCATCCGGTCACCCTCCCTACTCCCTCGCTGTCTGGGTATGCACCGCAAGTGAGTCACTGTTTTGGTAGGCACCCACTTATGACTAGCCCAGATCACAGGATACCTTCTAGCACTAAATGTGAGGAGCTGTCTGTGTTCTTCTCCAACAAGGTGTCCTCTATCAGGGATGGGGTCTCTTCGAGTACCTCTCGAAGGGGATGCAGGGTCTGGCCTGAAATGTGTCAAAACACTCCTCCTCTCTGGGATGAGAGTTTGAGCTAGCTGGGGTGAAGGAGGTGGCAGAAATAATCTCAAAGCTGTGGCCAACCCAATGTAATCTGGACCCAGGTCCAACCCAATGTTTGGTTGGATATTTGGACCTGATTGGAACTGTGATTGCTGAGGTCATCTGGAGTTCTTTGAGGAGTGGGGTCTTCCCATTGGCCTTGAAAGACACCTTGGTTAGACCCGTTTTGAAGAAACCCTCTCTGGATCTGGACTGCCTCAGCAACTACAGGCTGGTCTCAAACCTCCCATTTTTAGGGAAGGTTATTGAGAAGGTGGTGGCCATATAGCTCGAGAGACATCTTGCCTCTTCCTCTACCTATGAGCCTTTCCAGTCTGGGTTCCATGCGGGGCTTAGTACAGAGACTGCCCTGGTGAGGGTGCTTATTGATCTCCTGATGTTGAGGGACAGGAGAGACTGTACCATCTTGGTCCTCCTAGACCTCTCTGCGGCGTATGACACTGTGAACCATAAGGTGCCACTTGACTGCCTGCAGTTCTGGTGTGGCCTGTCCGGTAATGTCATCAACTGGTTGAGGTCATATCTGACAGGCAAAGTGCAAAGGGTGATGATGGGGTTAGGCTCATCTAACCAAAAGCCTCTGTGCTGTGGTGTTCCGCATGGTTCGGTCTTGTCACTATTGTTGTTCACGGTGTACATGTTGCCATTGGGAGACATTATCAGGCAGTACAGGCTGGGTTTTCACTGCCATGCAGATGATACCCAGCTGTACTTGTCCTGTGCACTCGTTACCCAGGTGTCAGCCTCTGTATTTAACAGCTTCCGCGATGAGATCCAGTCATGGATGACTCAAAATTAGATTAAACTTAACCCCGACAAGACAGAGGTACTGGTCGTGGATCCAGGTCTTTGGGGCAGAGGGGGGTGAGGGTTATCCCCTGGCCTAGTGTTAGGGGGTGTTCCCCTTACCGCATCTAGACAGGTGAAGGATTTTGGGGTGATCCGGGACGACGGTCTGACGCTTGATGCTCAGGTGTCGTCAGTCATCAGGAGTGGATTTCACCATCTCTGGAATATCACTTGAATCAGATCCCTGGTCCCACTTGAGGACCTGATCATGCTGGTGTATGCTTTCTTCACTTCCAGGTTGGACTACTGTAATGCCCTGTACCTAGGGTTATCTGGAGGCAACATCCACAGGCTACAACTGGTGCAGAAAGCAGCGGCAAGACTGTTGACTGGGGGTGAGACAGTGTGAGCATATCACTCCAGTCCTCCATGGACTGTACTGGCTGCCGGTTAGTTGGAGGATTGTCTTCAAGGTAGGACTCCTGACCTACAAGACCCTGCACAAAAGGGGATCTGTCTATCTGAAAGATCTCCTTGTCCCCTACCATCCACCCCAGGTGCTCTGTTCTGCCAGGGGAGGCCTCCTTGGAGTTCCCAGGGTCAGGTTGCGGCCTTCTGGGAACAGAACATTCTCAGTGGCAGTGCCTACCCTGTGGAACTCCTTTCCTGCTTATTTAAAGAAGGCTCCCTCAGTAGAAGCCTTTAAAAAGGACTTAAAAAATTATTTGTTTCAGCAAGCTTTTATTGATTGATTAATTGTTATTTGAAAGGGATGGATAGATGCATTTTAAATCTGCTTCAGGCTGAATTATTGTATATATATTGTTGTTTGTTTTATTGTACAGTGCCCAGAGTCCCTGGAAATGGGTGCTTTTATAAATAAAATATCTGTTTTATTGTACAGCACCCAGAGTCCCAGGAAATGGGTGCTTTTATAAATAAAATAGCTATCTATCTGTCTGTCTGTCTGTCTATCTATCTATCTATCTATCTATCTATCTATCTATCTGAGTCTGAATTTGTGTTTAGTGTGGCCTACATAGAACGCACCACAAGAGCAGTTTAGTAAATAAACTATGGCTACAGTATTGCAGTCTATTGCAGAGTGTATCTTCTCCATTTTTCCTGTCTTTGGGTTCAGGAATTTTGTACAATTTGTTACGAGAGGAGCATACTCTGCACATGCTACATCTCTTGGTGCCCTATTTTTTCTTTAGGATTGTGGGGGTAGGTTTGCCCTAGTAGCTGTTAACTAATCAATCTTTCAGATTTCTGCCTCTCTTGTATGAAATATGTAATGGCCTTGATAAAAAAGGGCATAGTTGTGGTATACCCTTTAGTACTGATAGATTTCATTTCACAATCTCGATAACTTCTTTCACTCCCACCCCCCATATGTAGTGATAAACATAAGTGAGGAATCAGTCTTGATTTTCCTGCTTTTGGGGTGGAACATGTTTTCTCTGACTATAACCTTCAGCTGTTGTTCTATTTGTTCCAAATGATCTGCCTTATAGCCCCTTTCTAATAAATTCTTGGTCAGTTCCTCTGCCCTTATTTTATACAAGTCTTGGTTGCCACAGTTTCTTTTAATACACATATATTGCCCCTTTTGGAAGGTTCCTAATCACATTGGATGGCAACTTGTAGCATGCAATATACTGTTTCTATATGTTTGTTTCTTATATAATTCAGTGCACAATGAACCATCCTCTAACTTGAAGATGGTTAGGTCTAAGAAATTAACAGACTGTCTTTCTGCTGTAACTTTAAACCTTAAATTCTGATTTGCACTTTCCAGATAGTTAACAAAGTCTGACAGTTCCTCTTTGGAACCTCTCCAAATAATTAGCAGATCATCAATATAGCATTTGTACAAATCAGTTTTGTCAAAAAACTCATTCTTATTTTCATCATACACAAATATTTCTTTCCATTCCCCAAGATACATGTTGGCTAGACTTGGGGCTAGTGCCCCCATTGCTTTACCCTTTGTTTGTTTGTAAATCTTGTCTTCAAAAAAAGACATTTTGTTTTTAAGAACCAATTCAGTGAGATTTGTCAACATGTTGATTTTTTCTTGCGGAAGGTTTGTGAATTTCAGCAAGTGATATTATATAGCCTGAAGTTCCCCTTCATGTGGTGTGTTAGTGTATAATGATTCCACATCCATTGCTACCAACAGGAAGCAACAGGTTGTGATGGGGAATTTATTCTCCACCCCTAGTCTCCTATCTTGTGGAGTTCCTCAGGGATCAGTACTAGCCCCAATGTTGTTCGCTGTGTACATGCTACCCCTGGGAAGGCTCATTAGGAAGAATGGCTTGGGTTTTCATTGCTATGCTGATTATACCCAGCTACATCTTTCCTTTGTTCCAGGAACATCCAACGTGATGGACGTGCTGAACAGCTGCCTTGCTGAGATCAATGACTGGATGACCTCCAGCTGGTTGTGACTGAACCCCGATAAGACAGATGTATTGGTGGTGGAGTCAAACAGAGTGCATGATGGGATGGCCTCTGAATCAGCGACTGGGCTTGTTCTGGGATCTATTTCATTGAAGACCTCCTCTTGGGTGCTAAATCTTGGTGTCATCTTGAATAGGAATTTGACTATGGAGGTGCAAATATCCTCCACGGTCCACTCCTGTTTTTTCCATCTTAGAAATGTTGCCAGGATAAAGCCCCTTGTTCCACCTCTGGACCTCCCCACCTTGATATATGCCTTAGTTACATCAAGGCTTGACTACTGTAATGCGCTCTACCTCGGGGTCACAGGAGGATCTCTCTGCAGACTGCAGCTAGTGCAAAATGCAGCTGCCTGGTTACTTATTGGGCAGCAAAAATCTTGCCATATTACACTGGTGTTGTGTGAATTGCACTGGCTGCCGGTTAGGTGGAGGATCCTTTTTAAGGTGGGTCTTCTCACCTATAAGGTCCTACATGGGCAGGGTCCTGGTTATCTGTTAGACCTTCTTGTATCTGCTCTCTCTGTCCGCCCCCTCCGTTCTTCCTGTAGGGGCTCCCTGGCGATTCCTAGGATGAAGTTGAGATCTGCTGGCAACAGAGCTTTTAGTGTCACCACCCCTGTCCTTTGGAATTCACTGCCCCATGGGGTTAAGGGGGCCCCTACTTTGGAAGTTTTCAGGACCCACCTTAAGGCCCTCCTTTTTTCCCGGGCATTTCAGGATTGAATTTTTTTTGGGGGGTTGATTATGATGATTATTTGATGTGTAATTAATCATTTATTTTCTTTCTTATATTTAAATGTGTTATGCATCCATTCTGTTATTTTGAAGATGTGTTTAATTATTTTGTACCGCACCCAGAGCCTCTGAGATTGGAAATTTTTAAATAAACTTTGCCTTGCCTTGCCTTGTCTTGTGTCCCTGATATACTATACTAACAATATATATTTATATAAACTATAGTTATTCAGATGTGGAAAACTATACCAAAGAGGCTTACAGACAGTTAACAGACAGTTCTATAAACTCATCACACATGACCCTACAAATGAAATAAAAAAAGAAATAGAAACATACTTGTTAGCTTTACGTCAGGAGGATCTTATCTCTACTAATGAACTATTTTTCCTCACAGTGCAGAACCCCACCAAGCCTGCATTTTACACTCCCCCCAAGATTCATAAAAAGCCAGTTACCCCACCAGGGCGACCTATCATCTCTGGTATCGGGTGGGTCATGGAACCCCTCTCAAAATTCATAGACTGCTTCCTTAGGCTCATTGTTCCTAATATACAAAGCTATCTCAGGGACACGAGTCAGGTTCTAGAGATCTCAAATGACATACACTGTGAACAGGATTGGTTACTGGTAACAATGGATGTGGAATCGTTATACACTATTATACAATGGCAAGAAAATTTCCTGGACTCTGACTGGTCAATGTATGCCTGAGACAGTGATGTTATTACACAATAACATCACTGTATTGTTTTTGGATGCTATGGATGATGATCATTTGGATTCCTTAAAATATTTTTTTTATTTTGTATAACAACGAGCCATTGTATAATTGCAATAAGACACTCCAGGGATGTGTGTTATCATGTAATAACGTCACTCCTGGGGTAGTGGAAGCACTCAGCTTCACCTCGTGCTTCAACCCACCCCAGGAGTGATGTTATTACATGATAACACACACCCTGTCATGCCTTATTGCTTAAACATACCACAAGAAGGGAGACTTCAGGCTATGAAATATCACTTGCTGAAATACACAAACCTTTCCCAAGAAACAATCAACATGTTGGCAAATCTCACTGAATTTGTACTTGAAAACAGAATTTTCTTTTGAAGACAAGATTTACAAACAAACAAAGGGTACTGCGATGGGGACTACACTAGCCCCAAGTCTAGCCAACATGTATCTTGCAGAATGGGAAGACATCTTTGTGTCTGATGAAATAAGAACCAGTTTTTTGACAAAATTGATTTGTACAAATTCTTTATTGATGATTTGCTAATTATTTGGAGGGGTTCTGAAGAGGAACTGTCAGACTTTGTTAACTATCTGGAAAGTACAAATCAGAATTTAAGGTTTAAAGTTACAGCAGAAAGACAGTCTTAATTTCTTAGACCTAATCATCTTCAAGATAGAGGATGGTTCACTGTGCACTGATTTATGTAAGAAACAGACAGAAACAGTCTATTGCATGCTACAAGTTGCCATCAAAAACATGTGATTAGGAACCTTCCAAAGGGGCAAAATATGCATATTAAAAGAAACTGTGGCAACCAAGACTTGCATAAAATAAGGGCAGAGGAACTGACCAAGAATTTACTAGAAAGGGGCTATGAGGCAGATCATTTGGAACAAATAGAACAACAGGTGAAGGCTATGGTCAGAGAAAACATGTTCCACCCCAAAAGCAGGAAAATCAAGACTGATTCCTCACTTATGTTTATCACTACATATTTGGAGGGGAGGAATGAAAGAAGATATTGAGATTGTGAAGCAAAATCTAGCAGTACTGAAGGGTATACCACAGCTATGCCCTCTTTTATCAAGGCCATTACAGATTTCATACAAGAGAGGCAGATATCTGAAAGACTGCTTCATTAACAGCCACCAGGGTAAATCAACCATCACAATCCCAATGAAAAAACAGGGCACCAAGAGATGTGGCATGTGCAGAGTATGCTCCTCAATAAAAAAACTGTACAACATTCCTGTACCCAAAGACAGGAAAAATGGAGAAGATACACTCCGTAATAGACTACACCACTGAAGCAGTAGTTTGTTTACTAAACTGCTCTTGTGGTGCATTCTATGTGGGCCGCACTAAATGCAAATTCAGACTCACGGACAATGAACACCTACAGGTTATTAAAAAAGTCAATATGGAATATGCAATAGCAGTCCACATACACAAGTCCCCACCAAGTACCACACATGTGGTGCAAGCAATAGGGATAGAGGCTATCCCTAAAAACATCAGAGGGGGAAACTTGGAAACCCATTCCAACAGAAAAGAACAGAAATTAATCTTCCATTTGGGAGCACTGAAGAAACCAAGCCTCAACAGAAAATGTGAGGTCAAATCATTTCTGACTAAAAGCTAAGTAAAGTTTGAATAAAACTAATGACCCCCCCCCCCTTTTTTCTTGTTCTGGTCTCTGTTATGTATAACTCTTTGGATTAGCATCCAATATGTTAAAATATGTATCTGTATATACAAATAAGGTGCACTCCCCACTTATATAACTATAAATCCCCCCTCTCCCCCCTGCCCCCAAAGTATACAAAGTAGATGAAGGGAACAATAGTGAACTCATAGATAGTATAAACTTTATATTGTTGATAGTGAAATGCAATGCTCTAAAGGTCTTTTTATGTGTTCTCTCATAGTGTTTATACCTCTGGATTCTGGGTGTTATGAACCTAGTTTAAATGTGCTTCTTATCACAGAAATGAAGCTGTCACATTGGGATCTTTTTTTTTATGGTTTTCCACTGCTGGGTGTAATTTGAGGCTAATTACATTAATTAATGATGTGTGATTGTTGTGAACACACCACTGGTAGAAGTTAGTATAAATAATATGCCACAGTCACTGTAGCTCATCCTTTGATGAAGCCTCCTACAGGTGGGGGTGAAACATAAGGGAGTGGTGGTTTGCCACCACTTGGCTTCTTAATTTTGTTCTCATGTTTGTGTAGTGAATATGATTACAAAAAAAGGAAGCTTTCCTTGAAGAAACAACAAGTTCATTTCTTTTTTGGAATGTGAGTGCAGCCGTTTATTTTATTTAGATTGCAGTAATTTTCTTGGGATCTGTGACATGGAGTCCTCCTGCAGTTCTTAGGTGCGAAATTTGGATCTCTGCCTGTTTGCATTATAACCGAAAGGCTAGAAGTTTATGTTTTCTTTCTCCAGATTTCCAAAAAAATTATTTCATAAAGAAAAGAGCCTTAGTAGCTTGTTGGTGGAATATAGCATTTAACTTATATTTAAGAGAGAAAACTTGATTAGCCAGATGGTCTTGTCTCTGGGGTTGTTGATAAATGGCATCCTCTGAATGTTTTATTTTAGCTGTGAGGTCTGCAATTTCCTGTTTCCTACATATATTTTCTCTAGAAGTGTAAGAAATAATTCTCCCACTGATAAAAGCCTTAAAGGCTTCCCAAAGAGTTAATGGCAAGATTTCTGAAGTTCAGTTGGAAGCAAAATATAAACATAGAAACATAGAATTTGACTGCAGATAAAGACCGCTTGGCCCACCCAGTCTGCTCATTTCCCTACCTGATGGATAAGCTGCAGATTCTAGTTAATCAACAGCTTACTTCCTTCTGCACCCCACTAGAATTGTCTTATGCCTGTCCCATGCATTCTTGAATTCTCCCACTGTTCTTGACTCCACAACCTTCTCAGCAAGGCTGTTCCATGCATCCACAACTCTCTCTGTGAAAAAATACTTTCTAACATTACCTCTAAGCCATCCCCCCTCTATCTTCAAATTGTGCCCCCTTGTTCTTGTACAGCTCTTCTTCTGAAAGATACTACCCTCTTGTACCTTGTTAATTCCCTTGAGATACTTGAAAGTTTCTATCATGTCCCCCCTCTCCCTCCTTTCCTCAAGGGTATATATATTAAGCTGCTTTAGTCTCTCCTCGTATGTCTTCTGGTGCAGATCTTGCACCATTTTGGTTGCCCTCCTCTGAACAGCCTCCACTCTGTCTATGTCTTTGTGGAGATGGGGTCTCCACAATTGCACACAATACTCTAGATGGGGTCTCACTAACTGTCTGTAGAGAGGGATAACAACTTCCTGTTTTCTACTGTTGATGCCTCTCCTATGCATCCCAGTATCCCCCCAGCCCTCCTTACTGCCTTCTCACATTGCTTGACCACCTTTAGGTCATCTGATATAATTACTCCTAGGTCTCTTTTGATTTTGTTGTTGTTATTAACTCACCCCCCATTGTGTTCTCTTCCCCTGGGTTTTTGTTTCCCAGATGCATTACCTTGCACTTCTTTGCATTGAATCTGAGCTGCCATGTATTTGACCATTCCTCCAGCCTTGCCAAATCCCTTTTCATTCTTTCCACCCCACCTTGTGTATCAACCCTGTTGCAGATCTTTGTGTAATCTGCAAAGAGGCATACCTTTCCTTCCAGGTGCTCTCCAATGTCACTTATAAAGATATTAAAGAGGACCAGTCCCAGTACCGAACCCTGAGGTACCCCGCTAGTTACCCTCCTTTCTTCACTGTGGACTCTGTTTACTATTATATTTGCATCCTGTTGTCCAGCCAGTTTTTTATCCAGGCTACCACCTTGGGACCCACTCCAAAGCTGGCTAACTTGTATATTAATCTTTTGTGTGACACTGTGTCGAATGCCTTGCTAAAATCTAGGTAGGCCATATCCACAGCCCCTCCCTGGTCTACTACTTGGGTCACCTAGTCAAAGAAATCTATTAGGTTCGTCTGACATGACCTTCCTGCTGTGAAACCATGCTGCCTTGGGTCCTGTGCCCCACTGGCCCCTAGGTACTCAACAATTCTTTCCTTCAGAAGTGATTCCATCATTTTCCCTACCACTGAAGTCAAAATAAAAATACATTTCTGATTTTAACCATTCCTTAAAGTCTGCTGAACAGAGTAGGGGCTAGTTAAATCTTCATCTGGGGGATTTCGCAATGCTACCGTCGGGCACCCAAATTATGGTAACCAGAGCATGATCCAAGAGTGTAATTGGTTGTATGACTGAGTCTAATATGTTGGAAAGTGTTGTGGAACTACAAATGATGTAATCTAACCTGCTACAGGTCTGGAATCTGGGTGACCTGTAAGTATAGTCCCTAGACTGAGGGTGATGGATTCTCCAACAGTCAACTAAATTATATTCTATACCAAGTTGTTTAATGGCTGTTCTAGCATGTGAGTGAGAGGAAGCCCCTCTTTCTTGAGGGAACCTGTCCAAAAGGGGATCTAGTACTAAATTGACCCCCCCATGATAAATGATGTAGAGGGTGAGCAAAAATCAGAGAGGATTTGTGCTAAATGTAAGAAAAAATCTGGATCATCTGTGTTGGGTGCATAAATGTTAACGACTACCACTGGGTTGCCTTGTATCTTACCAAAGAGGACAATCCATCTATCCTCCTTATCCAGGACAGCCTGCACCACTTGAGGGGGACAACCTTTTCTCAGCAATTTGGAGATCCCCTGTTTTTCAGAAGAATAATTACTGGAATGTATTTGTTCTACCCGTCCTCTGAGCAGCTTATCCAACTCCACATTGAGAAGGTGGGTTTATTGGATAAGGGCAATGTCACATTTGTGTGACCCCAAATAGGTTAGGATTTTTTTATGCTTAATAGGATGGTTAATACCTTTAATGTTTCAGGTGATGATCTTAAGGGAGCGATGACATTTGTTGTCTTTGCTGGGCATGGGATGAGGAGAGGTCCAGTGTCCAGTTTGCTGGGATAGATGAGTTCAGCCTCTGCAGCTTGAGCAGGGTCAAAGCTGTGAGCATGGCAATTGTGAGATAAGAACTCCTTGGCACACTACATCTGTCTTTGCTTCATCTGGTGTGAAATAGACAATGTCACGTTCTTGATACATGGTACAAACTTTAGTTGGGTATAGGGTTTGGAGCTTGACTCTGGCCTGCATTAGGGCCTGTGTTTTTGTTGGATTGCCTGTGCATAGTCATGGTCTAGGTAAATTTGAAAATCTTTGTAATGGATGACCTTTTTTCACTATGCTATTAACAAAACTCTTTGGTTTGAAAGCATGGAAACTTCATTATTATAGAACAAGGTCTCTCATCAAGGCCAGGTTTAGGGCCTAAAGCCCAGTGAACCTCTCAAGCTCAAAGAAAAATCAACCAAGAGTTGAATGGAGTCCTCGGGAAACTGCTGGGCAAAAAGTGTGATCTGCTGGCCCTCCTCCCATAGAAGAGTCCATATATTCTCAGATTTCTAAGACAAAGGTGTCCCTCAAGGTCTTGCTGCTTATTCTCATTGGTGCGCCTGGCAGTGGTGCAGATGGAGTAATGTGTTCAGATCAGTCTGCCAGCTCTGAAGTCGCAGTCCAGTCTGGAACTCCTGATTTTTACATTTCATCCCCTCAATGCTGGTTTGCATTGTAGTAAGGTAGCTAACAGCTCCTGTAGGATGTGATCATTGGGTACTGCTGGCAGAGTCGGCATCTACTTGTTATGCAGGGAGGAGGCTACACTGTCCATAGCAGAGGGAGATGATCCCTCACTGCTTCTTGGGAGTTTGGGTGAATCAGTGCCTGCTGCTTGATTTTTGTTGCACCCCACCCATGTGTAGATATGCACCAGACCCAGATGCAGAATAAGGTGAGAATATTGTTGGTGAAAATGCTGCTTTTTTGGGGGTCTGTGTAGAGGACCTGTGGGGTTAAACTGCTATTCAGTGCAGTGACATCACCAGAACAACTGGAGTGCAACTCTTTTTAATGTTCGGTTTTTGAAGACCCTGTTCCTATAGGTTTCTCTGTGATTGGGGACTAGGAGTGCAGTGCCACAGAGTTGGTGCCCTACAGGAAAATAGGTTCAGCACCCTAGGGGCTTAGCAGAGGAGCACACTAGGTGCTTGGGGACCCCTTATGACCCCTTACATAGTTCAAGGGCAGTTATAGATATACCAATGAACCCTTAGGTCCCATGAAACAGGGTTGGATGCCCATATGAGGCCTGAGTGAAGCCTGGGGAGCATGGCAGTGTGTCTTGGGGATCTCTACAGGAGGTTGGGGCATTGACTGTGTGTCAGGGAATCCAGGGAGCAGAGTAGGAGGACTCTAAGGTTTATTTAGGGTTTATTACCCAGAGTAAGTAGCTAGTAACCCTAGTAGTAGCCCCTTAAACACAGCCCCCCCCCGTAGAAAAGCCATACCAGTTTATCCACAAATGACCCCTGTAGCCTGCATACCCTATCAGTAGCAGCCCTGGTGTTCCTTGTAAGCCCAAGTCTAGACTACACTTTCAAAACATATTTTTTCTGTTAGCTGCTGCCTGTTTTTTTAGGATCCCACTTCCAGGAAGGTAGTGGCAGAGAATAGCAGCCATGCTCTTGGGGTTCTGATACAACCCAGCACATGGACCGTTTGGAAAAGAAAAGTTAGTGCTTCATGCTCAGGGTTTGTGAATGGACCCACAGCTTTTAAAAAGAACAATGCATATTCCTCCTTCATGGGTGGGTAAGATCATTGATCCTATACATAAAATATGGCATTTAAATGATTTGCAGCTGTATTGTCCCATTAGTTTGATTGATATGTCACAAAAAATCTTTTGACACATAGTATTGGGTAAATTATAGAATGAGATAGATGAAAATCATATTATGGATGAACTACAAAATGACTTTAGGAAATCACATTCCATAACTCAACATTGTGTGATACTCTCACACCTACCATATAAATATGTTAAAAATAAAGAAAGGAAAGCTTCAGTGTTGTTTTATAGACCTAAAAATGGCTTTTGATAGCATAAGTTGCAAGATATTATTGAATACTCTTTTTAATATGTGTGTTAACAATTTTTATTGGACATCATAATAGAAATACATGAAATAACATGGTCAAAAACACAATAACTTAAATGGACATTTAACAACATCAATCAGAATGAACTTAGGAGTTTGCCGGGGTTGTATTATAACTCCTTTGTTTACTTTATATCTGAATGATATTATAAAACAGCTTTATGGCTCTAGTTTTCAAAATAAAACAGTTCCTTTATTAGTCTACTCAGATGATATGGGGTTTTTCTTCACCTTCCTTTTAGGTCACCAATAGAAGTTGGATACATTTTCTAGTCTTTCCAACAACAAATTTCTTGTGATAAATTAAAATAAGACTCAACTTTCGTTTTTTTCTTCTAGTACATTTAGACACAGATATAAATTGTATAACAAGGGTAAGAAGTTGCAAACAGTTAAAATGTCTGACTATTTGGGATCTTACATTTGCAAATAATTTGAAATGTAACAATCATTTTGAATACATAGGCCCAGATATTCAAAAGGGTTGCGCATGGTGAAACGGTGTTGCGCCATGCACAACCCACTGATGCGCCCCGGTACGATATTTAAAAAGGAAAAGTGCGCAGACAACCTGACGTCTGGTGCATCTGTAATGTATGCAGGCACAAGTGGGGGGGGGGGGGCGTGCCCATGCATAAACTGCACAGCCCGATGTTCAGCCCGGTCCATGCAGAGTTATGCAGGCACAACCCCTACCTGCGCCTGCACAAAGTTACACTGAAAAAAAAAGGAACAAGTCGAGGGTCACCCACAGGTGAGCTGCCACATTGCAGGGCACAACACAGCAGCTGCCACCTGTGGGTGGCCCTCGACTTGTTCCCGCAGCACCTGGAATTGCTCCTCCATGCCCTGATCGCGGGCATCAGTATCCCCCCCAAGTCCAATATCCCTGGTGGTCCAGTGGACCGTGAGTAGCCCAATCGTGGGCATAACTGTACTCCCCCCCAGTAGCCCAATCGCTGGCATAACTGTAACTCCCCATAAGCCCGATCACGGGCATCAGTATCCCCCAAGTCCAATATCCATGGTGGTCCAGTGGACCGAACGAGCCCGACGCTGGTGGCATTCCTCACCCCCAAGTCCGAAATCCCTGGTGATCTAGTGGACCCCCACCCCACCCGCCCACGGAGCCCCACCACCCCGGCCCCAGTCAGCCGGGCGGGCAGCAGCACCCCACCCGCCTGCCGCGCCGCCCGCCAGCTGACAGCTAGGTATGGCTGCACACCCATTGGTTCAGAGCATGAGCCAATGGGCGTGCAGCCCATACCGTATTAGTCAGTCCAGATATGTGAATGAATTTCACTGCACCACGCACAGTAGGGGTGGCCAGAGGGCGATATTCAAAGCAGTTGTGCCATAGCGCAACTCTGTTGAATATCGCCCTGGCCACACCCCTGCGTAACTATTTTGAGCGGTGCACAGGCTTGCGCCACAAACTGGTGCAGTTTGAATATGAGGGCCCTAAAGTTCAAACTTATGAAGTCTGAAAATGGAATCAAATGTTTCATGAGACATTACGGAAGGCAATCAGTCCAAGGGTCACTAATGGTGATCAATGCAAAAATAAGAACTGCTATTACTTATGCAGGATAAATCGGGGGCATTTCTAATGTAGCACCTTTGGAAATCTTCTTGAATAAGTTATACAGGTACTTGCTGAATGTCCCTTCATATGTCCCAGGACATTCTTCAAGCTGAACTTAGTAAATATTCTATCAGAAGAACGATAACAAAGCAAGTAATTATTTTTGTAATGGGTCTTAAATTTATGTCAAGTTATATGCTCCCAAAGGTCTGTATGGAAGAACAAATATAATATTCAAGTAAGGGTGTTACATGTCCCTATTTAAATTTTATGAAACTGAAATATTTTAGTTGGGGCTGGGCTCAGTCCTAACTGATGTCTCCAGAATTCAAAGAGTAGATTTGTTGGAATGAATTAAGTAAAGGTACAGAATAGTAGCAACAAGGAAAGATATGGCCAAAATATTGGACTGTAAAATTCATAACATTTATCAATACAACAAAACATCTTTTAACACAGAGTATTATTTAACAGTGATTAGTGATCTGAGAGCTAGAGACCAGTTCACTAGATTTAGATTGGAAATACTCAGTAGTAATTTTCTATATTACAAACAACATAGGGAGGAAGTATTCTCCCTATTTTGTAGGTGTGGATTGAGTGAATTAGATGACCTTATGCAAGTGGTTCTCTTTTGTTCATTTTACAAAAATCAAAGAGACAAATGGTTGTATGATATTTCTAGGTGATATGCATGGGACTCCTACAGATTTCATAGTATCATAGTTGTTTTCTTCACACAATATAAGTGTTTAAACAAATGTATCAGCTTTGTTGTTGCCGTTAAACTTTGGCTAGTGTTTATTTGATAGATATTAGAATTTAGTAAGTTACCATGAAATCCATCTAAGATTTTTAAGAACAATCTTGGAGTATAATTATTACATTGTATTCCCCTTGCATTAACAAGAGTGATATTCATCTCAGCAACTAAAGTAATTTTAAATACAATGCAATATTGCAGAATAAATGTAATTATATATTATATTAAAGTACAATTATTTTTTTTTGTTATATATTTTTCTAGTTTCCTCTGCGGCTGGGGGGGTGTTACCAATGGTTCCCCCCAATCCGGCCTGACCAACATCACTCCCCAGTCTGCCCCCCCATCCCAAGCTCAACCCCCCTTACCTTCCAACCATCACAGCGATCTGTTTTCCATGGTGGGCACACGACTACCGACACGGGATCTGAAGGGGTTATCCAGTTCCGGGGGGAGCATCCAGGCAGAAGCCGGCGGAAGGCAGCTCGTCAACCTTCATGTAGCCCACAAGGATTTTTCCTTATTTCCTTCCCTGCGTCTGTGGCGTGCAATGACGCCAAGGGACCGGAGCGTGCACGCTCCCGCATGCGCCCCTTCCCAGCGTCTTGCCACAGCACATCCCACAGGTTCAGCCCCTGACTTGCCGTAGCCCCCAGCCACCGCTAGGAGCCAGCGAGACAGCAAGGCATCCCTGCTCCCACCCCTGGAGAAGGAGAGCAGTCTAACGGATGCTCAATCCTTCTTCCCCGGCCAACCCCCGATGACCCAGGCTCGTTCTTCAACCCGGGTCGCCGGGCGACCGTGAGGTGTGGCGTCCAGCGCCTCAACCCTCAGTGCCACCGGGCTGGCGAAAGTGCAATTATATACATTTCCTCTCCCGCCACTTCCCTGCCTGCTGCCCTACAGATTATTTCTCATTTTGGGTTAATTTCCAATTATAAATTAAATCTTGCTAAAACTGAAGTTATGCCTCTTAACAGTAATACCTTTAAAGCAGAAATTGAACATCTAGGCCTTGTCTGGAGATGGGATAAATTGAAATACCTGGGGATTTACCTTAGTACTTCACCTCTTAAGATGAAGCAATTCAATTTTGACTCCATGGTATCCCGTATTTAAAGTGTACTCAGACCGCTGGTCCTTGCTACCTCTTTCATTGTGGGGCTGATTGAATGTTATAAAAATGAATGTTTTAGCCCATTTATTATATCCTCTTCAGATGTGCAATTTTGCTTTTCCCAGTTGTAGTTTACTCACGCGCATAGGATTCTCACTTCTTTTCTATGGTCAGGTAAACTAGCTCGTTTGGGCCTTGTTCAAGCTAATACACTCTAAACAGGATGCTGGCTTACACGCTCCCAATTTTTTCTTATACTACTTGGCCATACACCTTACTAGACTTTCTTACTGGTTTAGATATCAGGTCACTTCCTTACCTTTCCAGGAAAAATCTCCTCCAACCATTGTGGGGCACTTCATTGGAGGCATCTCTATGCATTCATTTACAGTTAAGTTCTCTGCTTAAGATTTGTCCGCATAAAGATATTTCACAACCATTATTTGGCAACCCTAATTTTCGGATAGCTGGATGACTACTTTCTAAAGGATTTGGGCCAGGAATGGATGTGGACACAGTCAGAGATCTCACTCTCAGTCAGAAATTGCTCTCTCTCTCTTGGGTCATGTGATGGTGGTCTGATGAGCGATAGTACTCTCCCGTGGCTGTATCCCTCTCCCAATTAAAACCACTGCTACTCACTGAATTTATACAATTAAATGATTTAAAAACAACCTGCAACCCTTGGAGAAGCATTCCGGAATTTGACCTGCACACAGAAATGGAGGTCTATATGAAAAAGGTGCCTCCATGGCATTCTCCTCCCCGACACTGGAGAAAGACAAGGCCACGAAGCGCCCTAAATCACAGCCTGCAGGCTCCATGAAAAATCTTTCCACCACAACTGCTCTCACAGAAGAGAGATTTCTGAAGATTATGCACCCTATGCAAGAGCAGATCACCAGCATCTCAGAAGACCTCCACCAAATTAGATCCTCTGCAGACTCCCTCACCATGTGGGTGGGGGATTCAGAAGCCAGGCTGATCTCACTAGAGGAAAAAGCAGGACAAAGCTGTGCTGGACCTCATGACTGCTAGTCGCTGGATTAAAAACTTGAGGAGAAACTTGAAGATTTGGGAGGAAGGAGTAGGCGGAATAACCTCCTCATTATTGGGGTGCCCGAGAAGGAGGAAGGAACTGCTCCTATTTTGTTCTTACAAAAGTTCAGTGAAAAGATTGCAGACCCTTCCCCAAATGGCCCGACTTATATTATAGAATGGGCACCCTGGGCCCTCCGTCCCCCTCCTCCACCAGGCTCCCAACCTCGACCCCTCATTTTCAAATTACTCAATTTTCTCGACAAGCAGTACATACTCACTAAAGTTAAAGAACTGCAAGAGGTGCAGTGGGAGGGCCATAAAATTTGTATTACACAGGATCTCCCACACTCTGTCCATGCAAAGAGACAAGAGCTATACCCAATAGTATTGAACTTGATTGCTGCAGGAAAACCATTTCATGTGCGATATCCAGCGGTGCTTCAAGTTAAGAAGGGGGACCAGTGGCTATCATTTGAATCCCAGGAGCAAGCTGCACAAGAGCTGAAAGTTCTGTTCCCTGACCTGTTTAAATGAGAGGACATACTCGCAGCTGTGGCTGTACCTCCTGATGTTGAGAACTGTGAGTGAAAAATAGCTCTTTTGGATGAATGCACAACTTATGACTGTGATTATTTCTTTTCATGGAGGGCCTGTTTCAATCTGCAATGGCATGTTTATTGATGCAGTGCATTTGTAACCTGGACATGCACTAGATATCAGGCCCTGATTGCTCAAAATGAGGCTGTATGTTGAGCCTTTTGTTTGGGGACTGTGGGCATGCCTACAATGGAGATTGGAGCTGACTCCAGCAGGGGCTGATTGAAGACCAGAGGGACACTCTGCACTACTCTGATACCCCTCCTGCACACTCTTGCTTCAGAATCTGTATACGGAGGGGTAAGCCTTTGGAACTTTGTGTATACTGCTGGGGCGTCGACTCCCTGCATCAGAAGTAGCCCTAATGATGTTATTGGGGAGACAGATGTCCAGTTTTGAAGCTACCCTACCAAGCTCACAGCTTCCACGGACTCTGCCGTGATAACCATGTACCCTTTTGATTACTTTCTTACTGAATACCCAAGAAACAGGGTATACGCCCCCTTGGTACCTGGGACATACCTTTATTTTCATTTGGAGCTTGGCCCATTAATAGCAATGTGTGTCCATGGAATTACAGATAACTATGGGATCATAAATTTTACCTGCCAGATCCTTGCTTTCATACCAAATCCTTAGTGTTTCACTGCCAGCTGACTACTTATGGACTCCCACAAACATTATCAGTTACCTTGTTTTACTTTCTGTAATGTGGTTATACCTGTTTTTTACCCCGAGTGAAAGTTGTTATAGTCAAGCTGTTTCGATGTTGTAATTCCAATGCTCACAGCTTTTTTGGATGCTGATGTGACAGGCAGGCGGCTCCTTGGTTACTTTTTTGTCAAATACCCAAAATCTAGGGTACATGCCTGCTGCATATGTGGGGCCTAATTTTGCTTTTCCTTTTGAGCCTGGCCTAACTGGTAGCTGATGTGTTTGTCTGGAGCTCTAGCTCATTATGGGTTTAACTTTTTAACCACAGGCTCCTGACTCTTATATCAAATCCTCACTAGTTTGCTGCCAGTCAATTATATATTGACGCCCCTACGAACTTTACTTTCACGTTTAACTAGTTTTACCCATAACAATGTTGTTGCAATTGTTGTTATTATGAATGTAGGTTGTGACAGTCAAGTTTAGATTGGAGAGGGAGATCGTGGAATTGTAGACTAGTGCCAAAACATCACTTGTTGGTGAAAACTGAGTGTTGCAGTTGCTTAGAATTGGGGCTGGGTTTTCTTCTCTTTGTAAATGTTTACTTTTCTGGTAACAAGTGGAGAGGGTAGTCCTCTAAAAGACTGGTGCCTACAAATTTCTTTCTATTGTAGTCCTGTGTTTTTTTTGGGAGGTGATAGGTCAAGTGCATCAATTGGGATAATTAGTATAAGATGTCTTATACTGCCTATGACTATGAACTGTGGTCATTGTTTATTCCCCGGTTTATTGGATGGTTAAGGGTCAGTCTCCTGATGGAGGATTCTTTACTTGTTATTGTCACAAACGCACTCTGCAGGTCAGACCCTCTGCTCCCACATTGCCAAACTCAGAGCGTAATAATGTGAACAGGTAACAGACAGGGTAACCCTCCTGTCTGCTTTTGGGTCCAAATCACCTTTAGTCTCAAGTTCTGGGGGGATTCGTACCCAATGTACATGCTCAGATATGTACCCTCTTCAGGGATTGCAGTACAATCTTTCATCAGGGGCACCAAGCCAGGCTTCCAAAATGAACCCTTGACACTCTATTAGAGATCATAGGTATATTCTTACCTTTTTACTCAAGCTCAGTAACACCATCAAGCTGTTGAACAATTTTGTCAGACTTAACTATCTATATGTCACATGCAAAAAAAAAAGAACTGGCAGACACCCAGGAAGTCTTTCAAATAAAAGATTCTTTACTAAAAGATGATAAAAATATGAAAAATGTAAACGCAGAACAATATATCAAAGAGCATCACAATCACATAAAAGAAAAACAAGGAAAACTACAGAACAAACTCCGATCAACATACAGTTAGATCTTTTCTATCTAATGTATTACCTCTGTAAGTGCAGTTAAATTAAATCAGAGAGCTGTGTCTTCCTAGAGTCCCAAGATGGTATATGACTCAAACAGGTCAGACACAAGTATTAGTTTAACTCTGTCTCTCCACACCCCTTCTGTGAGTCATCTGGCTCCTCCTTTAAGAATATAAAAAATACAAACATGATGTCCTATAGGAGGTATATTAAATAAGGTGACATCAGCAAAAACTCATTTCCCAAATTATGATTTTTGATCCACTAGTTCCTTTGAGGATTACAGCCCTGCAATCCATCACTTAGGTGTGATATAGCCAACAGGAATTAGCTAAATGATGTCCTGTCCTGTAATAAAATGTATATTTAGTTTCCAACTTCAAAGCAGCAACAGGCCGTAAAAGATAATAAAAATGCCCTCTGGAAAGAAGGTAACTAATTAGTTGGTTCCTGGTCAGTTTACATATCCTGTATCTTCACTGAAACCTGAGGGGGGGTGCACCCATGGAAGCCCAGGCTGTCTTATGTGAGACAATCACATACTATATTTTTATATTACAAATATCATTCAATAATCATAACCAGCTGGCCAAGCATCACACTCCTCCCCACCTAGACTGAATTTGTGGCCTCAATCCCCTGCATGGGATGAGCTCCCTAAGTCAGTTCACTCCTCATATAGATGCGACAGGCCATCTGTGTTCTGACTGGTCACTCCAGCCCTATGTAAGATAATCATGTCAAACTCTTGCAAGGCAAGACTCAATCTTAATAGTCTACCATTGGTTTTTCCCATTTGTGTCAGCCTAACCAAGGGGTTTTGGCCAGTTTGTACCTCAAAATGCTGCCCATATAAGTATGGCTCTAACTTCTTTAGGGCCCACACTATGGCAAGACACTCTTTCCACAGTAGAGTAAGCCTGCTCCCTGGGAAGTAACTTTTCACTCAGGTACACTACAGGATGATCTTTCCCTTGGTTGGATGTCTGACTCAGTACTGGCCCGATACCCACATCTGAGGCATCAGTCTGGACTATAAAGGGTCTGCTATAGTCAGAATTTGTCAATACAGGAGCACTGCACAGTGCCTCCTTCAGTTTGGTAAATGCTTTTTCACAGGCTGACTCCCAGGCAATTTTCTTAGGCATCTTTTTCTTTACCAGGTCAGATAGGGGAGCAGCCAGGGCACTGTAATTGGGTACAAATTTCCTATAGTACCCTGCTGTCCCTAGAAAACTCTTGACCTGCTTCTGTGTTTCTGGTCTAGGCCATGCCTTGATCACCTCTATTTTTTCTTGGTTAGGATGGAGCTGTCCCTGGTCTACAACATGCCCAAAGTATGCCACTTCAGCCATGGCCACCTGGTACTTCTCAGCTTTGACAATGAGCCCGTCCCTCTGTATCCTGCCCAGCACTTCCCTAAGGTGGGACAGATGTTCCTCTCAGCTGGCATTAGAGATGGCAATGTCATCCAGGTACACCACAGCGTACTCCTCAGTGCCATTTAACACCTGGTTTACCAGCTTTTGGAAAGTGGCCGGAGCATTCTTCATTCCAAAAGACATTATTTTAAATTCAGATAAACCTATTGGAGTGATGAAAGCCGACCTCTCTCTAGCTCTGTCAGTTAACACTACCTGCCAGTACCCCTTTGTCAGGTCAATAGTCGTAAGGTATGTCACCCTCCCAACTTGTCCAGGAGTTCATCCATCCAGGGCATCGGGTGGGCATCTGACTTCGTGACTGCATTCGGTCCATGATAGTCCACACAGAAATGAGTAGAGCCATCTGGCTTGGGCACAAGGACTATGGGTGAGGCCCAATGGCTGTGGGATCTCTGGATTACCCCTAAATCCAGCATTTCCTCCACCTCCCTCCTAATGTCCTTTTGGACAGCCTCTGTCACCCGATATGCTGTCCACCGTATGGGCGTCTGTGTTTCTGTCTCCACATCGTGCATTGCAAAGGGGGTTAGTCCAGGCTTGGCACTAAACAGTGGGGCGAAGTCTGCTAAAACCTCCCTTACTTCCTGGATCTTGTCCGAGGCCAGCTGGGGAGCCAATTTAACTGCCTCCACAGAGGGCTCCTGCTTGCTTTCTTCCAGCAAGTCCCGAAGTGGGTCTCCTTTATCAGTCCCCTCCCAAGGACTACATACTGTAAACACCATGTCAGCCCTATTAGCATATGGCTTCATCATGTTGACATGGTACATTCTATCTGTATGTCTTCTGTCCGGTAATTCTATGATATAGTTCACATCATTTACCTTTCTAACTACTTTGTATGGTCCTTCCCACTAAGCCTACAGCTTGTCTTTCTGGACCTGGATAAGGACCATGACTTCCTGACCCACTGAGTATGAGCGAGCTCTGGCTCTGCGGTCACACAACACTTTTTGTTTCTGTTGGGCAGCTGCCAGGTTGCTCTGGGCTGTCCCCCATAATCTCCTTCAGCCTTTCCCTAAACCTAAATGCAATCCATTATGGGAGTGCCCTGGGTGGCATGCTTGCCTTCCCAGTCTTCCCGGATCAAGCCTAGGGGCCCATGTACCCGGCATCCATATAACAGCTCAAAGGGGGAAAATCCTGTTGACTCTTTGTATGCAAGCAACAGGTGGGGAAGGTATTTCTCCCAGTCCCTCCCATGCTGTTCAGCAAATGCTTGGAGCATTGACTTCAGGGTACCATTAAATCTTTCCACAAGCCCATTGACTTGGGGGTGATAAGGTGTCATGCACCTCTGCACCACCCCACACTTCTTCTACAAACATTTCATCCAGTCCAGCATGAAGGAACCCCCTCAATCAGTGATAACCTCCTGTGGAAACCCAACAAGGGAGAAAATCCCAAGTAAGGCATCTGTCACTTTGTCCTTAGTGAGGATAGGGTGACTGCCTCTGGATACTGGGTAGCATAATCTACCACAGTCAGGATGAACCTCTTCCCAGAGGAGATGGGGGTATTTAAAGGCCCCACAATATCCATCCCCACTCTCTGGAATGGCTCCTCCACTATGGGCAATGGAATTAGGGTGGCTTGGGTTTTCTTACCCACCTTCCCTATTTCTTGGCACTGGTGACAAGACCTGCAATACTCCTTCTGCTGGGTGAAGTTGGGCCAATAGAAATTTTGGGCCAACCGCCACATAGTGCATGCAATTCCCAGATGACCAGACAAGGAAATATCATATGCAATCTTGAGCAACTGCTCACAGTACCCCTGGGGAATGACATGCTGCCTGCCTATCACCCCTCCCTCTGTCTTAGCATCCAATGTATACATCAGTCCATTTTCCCAATAAACTTTATGTTTACCGTCACCTCCCTGTGCTTCATCAGAGTCTGCCCAAGCCCTCAGCTTCTCTAGACTAGGATCACTTTTCTGAGCAGCTGCAAACTCCTTACACACTCCCAAGGCATGGGACAGGTCACCTTCAGTCTCTAAACTAGGGCCCCTAGCACTAGCATCAGGGCACTCAGGATCACTGTCATCCCTAACCTTCTGACAATGGGTCACCCCTCCTTCTTCAGAGTAACCTTCTGTAGCTGGGTAGTTAACTGCTACTGGGGAAATTATGACCCCCTTTTCATTAGTCTCCATATTAGGAGACACAGGCTGGGGAACCAGCCTCCCAGTGGTTTCCACAATGGCTTCTGTGGGGTTCAGGGAACTACAATTTTCCCTTGCTGCTTGGCTACAGGTAACTGCACACACCATCCCCTGTTTGAGATTGTTGCCAAGGATGACATCAACTGCTAACGTTTTGGCTATAGCCACCTGTTGCACAGTTCTCCCGTTTCACCCCAGTCTAGGAGAACACTAGCGAGTGGCAATGTTTTCTCCTCCCCAGTGAAGTCTTGTACAGTTACAAATTTATTGGGTATAAGCTGACCAGGCTCTACCAGATCCCCTTTTACCAATGTCAGGGATGCCCCTGTGTCCGTTAACCCTTGTGTCTGTACACCATTCACCGTGACTAGGTGCATGTGTTCCCTCATGTTCATAGGCATGCTTCCAGGGACACACAAACAACCCACTTCTTTCCTAGCCCCATTTTACATATTGCTCATCCTTTTGGGACACTGTCTGGCAATGTGCCCAATTTCTTTACAAACCCAACATTTGTTTCTTTTTTCAGAGAAATCTTTTCTTTGAAACCTGGAGCTAACTGGTTTCGGTGGAGGCAGTGAGGGTTTTAGCTGCCCTGAAGGTGCACTTTTCCCTTTCTGTGCTGCCATGCCCACCCCGTTCGTTCTCAGAGCAGGTCTGCTCTTGGCATAGCGGTCCGAGAGTTCTGCAGCCTCTTGCACTGTTTTGGGATCTCAGTCCTCCAGCCAGGTTTTCAGCTCTGCTGGGCATGCCCAAATAAACTTCTCTAACAATATAGCATTTTCAATTCTATCTACAGAGTCTGCTTCAATTCCTTCCCACTAACGTTTTAAACACTGATGTTGTTTTGTGGCTAGCTCCTCATAGCCCATGTCAGGGCTTCTCCTGAGCTTATGGAACTTAGCTCTGTATGCTTCTGCAGTTAAATCAAATGTTTTAAAAAATGTAGCTCTAAGTTTGCTGTAATCATTGCCGTCCTCATTGTCCATTTGACCCAATGCATCCCGAGCTTTCCTGGTCAGTAGTGGGGATAGCTGGAAGCTCCAGGACCCTCTAGGAATATTTGCCTGTATACAAACTTTTTCAAAGGAATTTAAAAAGGCATCCATATCCTCCCACTCTTTAAATTCAGCTATCAATTTGGAATTTAATTTGTAACCCAGTCCTGTAGTTCCAGTTAAACCCAAGCCACTTACCTGCTCTGGTGCTGGTGGTTGGAGTCATAACTTCTCCAGTTCATGTCACCTCTGGTGGTCACACTCTTCACGGTCCACCTCTCACTGTTCACGATCAGCTTCTCACTGGTCTCGCTCCCTCTTCTCCTCTGCGGCTCACTGTTCTCACTCCCTCTTCTCCTCTGCAGCTCGCTGCTCTCACTTCTCTTCTCTCTGGAACTCCAGCTCGATTCTGCACAACTCAGTCTGCAGCCTGATTGCTTCTGGCTCCAGAATGCTGGTGACATTTCCCTGCTGCTCTGGCCCTTGGCTTGCACTGGCCCTGCTGTCCTCCCCACTGGATCTGGACACTGCACTGGCTGCGAGCCCCTCCATGCCCATGGTTTGGTCCTTTACAGCCACGGACTGTGATTTGACACTCTGGGCATCAGCAGCCATCAGAGCATCCACAAGGTTCTGCTTGGTAGCTCTCGCCTTGTGCAGGACTCCTCTCTCCTTGCACAACTGCTTCAGGTAGTCTGCAGTATGCTCACTGTAGTTGGAAGCCATCTTCTTCCCTAAGTATGGCTTCTCTAACTTGCACTTTGAAAAAAAAATAAAACAGGTAGGACACTTGACTGTAAGCAAAATGATATAGTTCTTTTTCCTTTTTAAAAATAAACCACTGCTTTATTTTGCAAGTGAGCTGTACAGTATTAAGCTGACACAGTGAACAGTTAAAGCTTGTGTTGCCAATTTTTATCACACCACTGCTAACCAAATCTGTCACAAACACACTCTGCAGATCAGGCCCTCTGCTCCCACAGTGCCCACCTTAGAGTGCAATAGTATGAACAGGTAACAGACAGGGTAACCCTCCTGTCTGCTTTTGGGTCCAAATCACCTTTAGTCTCAAGTTCTGGGGGGATTCAAACTGTGAACCTTATGCTAGTATATCCAATGTACAGGCTCAGATATGTGCCCTCCTCAGGGATTGCGGTACAATCTTTCACCAGGGCCACCAACCTAGGCTAAAACTCTGTATATTCTTACCTTTTTACTCAAGCTCAGTAATACCATCAAGCTGTTGAACAGTTTTGTCAGACTTAACCATCTATACATCACATGCAAAAAAAGAACTGGCAGACACCCAGGAAGTCTTTCAAATAAAAGATTCTTTACTAAAAGATGATAAAAATATGAAAAATGTAAACACAGAACAATATATCAAAGAGCATCACAATCACATAAAAGAAAAACAAGGAAAACTACAGAACAAACTCCTACCAACATGCAGTTAGATCTTTTCTATCTAATGTATTACCTCTGTAAGTGCTGTTAAATTAAATCAGAGAGCTGTGTCTTTCTAGAGTCCCAAGATGGTATATGACTCAAACAGTTCAGACACAAGTATTAGTTTAACTCTGTCTCTCCACGCCCCCTTCTGTGAGTCATCTAGCTCCTCCTTTTAGAATATAAAAAACGACAAGCATGATGTCCTACCAGGAGGTATATTAAATAAGGTGACATCAGCAAAAACTCATTTCCCAAAGTATGAGTCCTTGATCCACCAGTTCCTTTGAGGATTACAATCCTGCAATTCATCACCTAGGCACGATATATCCAACAGGAATCAGTTAAATGATGTCCTGTCCTGTAATAAAATGTATATTTAGTTTCCAACTTCAAAGCAGCAACAGGCCATAAAAGATAATAAAATGCCCTCTGGAAGGAAGGGAATTAATTAACTGGTTCCTGGTCAGTTTACATATCCTGTAGCTTCACTGAAACCTGGGTGGGGGGTTGCACCCATGGAAGGTAAGGCTGTCATATGTGAGACAATTACATACTATATTTTTATATTACAGATATCATTCAATAATCATAACCAGCTGGCCAAGCATCACAGTTATCACCTCCCGAATCCCACTTGAGTAGTACCCAATATGAGTGACCCTTATAGGATAGTGAGCTCGAATGTAAGAGGAGCCCAAGATAAGTGCAAGAGGCTAATAATTCTTGGGCAACTCCTGCACTTAAAAGCAGCAATTGTGTGCCTCCAGGAGACACATCTTGGATGGGAGGATGTCCATTTGTTTTGCAAAGGCTGGGTAGGACAGGCATTTGGATCAGGGATCTCCACTAGTAGCAGAGGAGTGGCAACCTTGTTTGACCAAAAAGTCCCTTTTAAGCTGATGCAAGAAGTATGGGACACCAATGGTCGATATATCTTTCTCCACAGAATACTGGAATCCAAGCTGGTTCTGTTGGGGGCAATATATGGCTAGAACTCTGACTCCCCCCAGTTCTTTACTCACCTGCTGAATCTGGTGGTTAGTAGTCCACCTAAATTAACCATTTTGGGGGGGATTGGAACACCACCCTACACACAACCTTGGACAGGTCAGATTTTAAGAGATGTGGCCTGTTCCCTGCCCAGAGGGCCTTGAATGACCTCATGAGAGGAGCAGATCTTATAGATGTCTGGTGAGTGCAGAACCCAGATGAGCACAATTATACCTTTTTCTCTCCCCCGCATAAATTCTACTCCAGAATTGATTATTTCCTGCTCAGTTCATTCACCCTGCCAGGCATCATAGGCTCAGGTGTACAAGCCCAGGTCATTTCTGACCATTTCCCTGTTTTGTCACCAATCGTTTGGGGCTTGGAATCCATAGGGACACAATACGGTGTCTGAACACCCAGCTCCTACAGATTTCAGACTCCCTATAGCATATTCAGACTTCATCTCCAATTTTTTGGAGATCAATATTGGATCGGTGCCAAAAATAGACATGGTATGGGCTGCCATGAAATGCACCCTAAGCGTGGGAATGCCTTCATTTAGTCACCACAAAAGCCAGGCAGTCAAGGCAACAAATGGAGTTTCTTTTTAACTTCATTCAATCTCTGGAGCACACGCTCACCCGCTTCTCCCTGGAGGAGGATTGGGTCAAATTACATAATTTGCAAACCCAATACACTGCACTGCTCTAGCAGAAGGCTGAACTTTTCCTGAAACACACTAAACTCAAATATCTCGATACAGGTGAAAGGGCAGGTAAAATGCTGGCAATTCGGATTAGACTGGCTGAAGCCTCCTGCTCTATTCCAGGACTTTGGCCCAGCCTAGATAACCCAGTGGTGTCAGACCCCAGAAACGTATCCACAATTTTTAGACAATTGTATCAAAGTCTTTACTCTGAAGACTGGAGGGAACACCCCACTGATGTGGATATCATCAGCTATCTTAATTCAGTGGAGCTCCCTAAACTGTCTCCCTATGAAACTGCCTCCCTGGGTAACCAAATTGCTGTCTGGGAAGTTCAGCAAGCTGTGAGACAACAACCACCTGATAAATCCCCTGGGCCTGATGGCCTATCTAATAATCTACACAAGACCTGCCTTTCTGAGCTTGCCTTATTGTTGACAAACGTCTATAATTTCTGGTTTGAAGAAAGGCTATCGGAGCCCAATTTCCTTAATGCCCTCATAACTCTCATACCTAAGCAGGGCAGAGAGCTCCAATATGCTGAGAATTATAGACCTATTGCACTGCTCAATACTGATGTAAAAATACTCATCAAGATACTGGTCAATAGGCTAGGACCCCTTTTGGTTAACTTAATTAGCAGAGAGCAGGTGGGCTTCATGGCGGGGAGGTCCTTGGGAGACCATATGAGTAAGTTGTTGCATCTCCTCTCAGTATCCAGGGACTCAACATTGCCTGTGGTCCTCATGTCCCTGGATGCTGAGAAAGCATTCAGTCGGGTCTCCTGGGACTTCCCTTTTGAGACCATGGGTCACTTTGGTTTCCCAGAGACCTTCATTAATTGGGTTTGACTACTTTACTCCACCCCATCAGCCCAAATTTGGTGTAATGGCATCCTCTCTGATCCCTTCCCTTCCCTTTCTATCGTGGTACCAGGCAGGGGTGTCCACTGTCCCCTCTTCTCTTTAACTTGTAATTAGAGCCCCTTGCCAAAAGATTAATCACCTCCACAGCTCTCAAAGGGATTCAAGTGGGTGAACATTGCTATACCCTTTCAGCCTATGCTGATGACCTTCTGTTACACTTGGAAGATCCCCAAAATAGCCTTACAGCACTCATTGAGGAAACAGATGCATACTCGCAGATATTCTACTATAAACTCAATTTTGCTAAAATCTAAATATTCCCACTGAATAATAGAGTATCTCAGATTGAGCCTGCTCACTATGACTTCTCATGGAAACCAAAGTCTCTTACATATTTAGGAATCAAAGTGACCAGAGACGTGCCCACAATGATCAAGGCCAACTTTTCAGAACTATGGAAGATTCTTAAGACAAACCTGGACAGGTGCGGTATCCTTCCCTTGACACTTTGGGGGAGAATTAACATCATAAAAATGAACATTCTGCCTCATCTCCTGTACCCAATGGGCATGCTTGGGTTTTTCTTCCCTAAACCCTGTTTTTTTAAGTTTTAAAAGATGCTCACCACCTTCTTGTGGCAGAGTAAGGGAGTCAGGCGAGCCTATTTTAAACTTACTGCTCCAAAACCTCAAGGAGGCCTGTCAGTTCCCTCCTTTTTCATGTATTATAGTGCACATCACATTCATAAGATGGCACAATGGATACAGGAGGATGGGATGGAACCTTCCTACTATGTACCACTTTGGTTGGAAATAGAAACATTTTTGACTACACAATACCACTGTATGCTCCCATCATTATTATATATGAACCCCAAAGTACTACCGAAGGCACTGAAGCATACCCCAATTGGGTGGTCCATTAGAGCTTTACACCAACTATGGACACATCTTTCTTTGCCATGGCACTCATCCCTGGATCAGCTGATCCTCAGCAACCCTAATTTTAAAATTGGACATAAACCAATCTCACCTTCATATTGGCCCCCTTTGATTGGAAAGAAACTCATTGACTTATTCAGGGGGTGAAATGCTCTCCTTTCCCAATTTTCAGGTCATATTTAACAAACAGGGCACCACTGCTTCCAAATACATGCAGCTCAAAGCTGTAATTACCACCCACAGGAGCAGAAGAAAGGAGGCACCGGTTCCCACTGCTGAACTGTCCTCACTTTTATAAATAGCGTGCCAACACCGTGCAGTCTCCAAAGTTTATAAAGAATTACAGTCATTAGATCCCCATTTATCTCTAGGTGTTTCTTACTACTGGTCCCAAGAACTGTCCTTAGCAACTGATGTACACTTCTGGAAGAAACCATGGCTCAACACATACACATTTATCAAGCAAGACAGATTACGCCTTATACATTTTAACATCATGCATAATCTATATTTTATCCCTGTGAAACTACATAAGATGAGTAGGCTCCCTTCCCTCATTGGCCCACGATGCACTGGTTCTCCAGGAGCTTTGTGTCATATGCTATGGACTTGTCCACATGCACAGGTCTTATGGCGGGCTATCAGGGGAACCTTAGAGCCTGTTCTTGGCCTTGGCCCCCTGTTTACTCCTGAAACTTGTATACTAAACAGTCCCCCCCCCCCGGAGTCCCCAAGATCTGCAAAGCTCATATAGCACTGATCTCTGCCACAGCTAAGCTATTAATCATGAGACATTGGAAGGAAGGTCTCTTCCTCCAGTCTGGCATAAAGAAATATTGATTGCATTACAACTTAAAATACATATTGCTTCGATGCGTAATAGAATCCAGACCTATCACAGTACATGTGGGACTTTAGATGCACTACTTACCACATGGAAGCCATACAAACTACTTCAACATGACCACCAGAACACTTGACACATTCAAACCCATTGCTAATATTTGCACTTGACCTGGGGAAGGTTGCGGGTGTTCTTGGGGGGGGGGATTGGACTGTTTTTATTTTCTTTGTTCTTTCTCCTTTTCCCATTTGTACTGGTACTACAGTTATTTCCTGTATTAGAATAGAACAATTTACTTTGGAGGCCTTCCCCCCGCTTGGTTTTCCTACTATTGTCCATACTGAATGTGGTTTGTGTAAAACCGAAAACCAAATAAAGTATAGTAAATAAAAAAAAAAGAAATTGCTCTCTTTTTAGGACACCCATATCTTCTATAATTGGCCCACCTCTTCCTGTTTTCGATACCTCCAATTGTCACACATGCTTTTGCAATTTTTTGGTTTGGGCCCATGGTTTAGTCCTCTGAGAAATTCAGTTCTCCCTCTTTTTTATATGGCTCCTACCTTCCATCTTATTTTGTGTTATACAGATCTCTACAGGAACTTATAGTTGCCAATGAATGGCCAAGGTTCTATTGGTGGGAACAAGATTTGCCAACTTCTCATTCCTCTAGAAACTGACCAACCATCTGGAAGCATTTGTATAAGTTTATTAAGCAGGACAGATTCCATTTTATGCAATTTCAGATTATCCCTAAGCTTTAGTACACTCCAGTTAAATTGCACAGGATGGGTCGTTTACCCATTAATTCTTGCTCCAGATGTGGTAAGGAGCTGGGCACTTTACTTCATATTCTGTGGTCCTGTGAAACAGTAATCCCCTTTTGAAATTCTATCAGATCTCACCTAGATCCCCTGTTGGGGCTTTCCGCTGCCTTTCTCCCTGAAATATGTATTTTGGGTGAGTATAGCAATAACCTGATTGGCAGCTAAAAACCACAGATGGCTTTGATTTCAGCATGTGTGAAAAAAGTTATCCTCTGGCACTGGCTTGATCGGTGCACACCTCAGTTCCTAGAATGGTATAGGGAGATCCTGTTTGCTTTGTAAGCTGAGTGCCTTATAGCCAGCATGTCTGGTAAGATCCTTACATTGAAACATGTCTGAGAACCACTATATGTTATACTGACAGCATGAATGCATGTCTTCTTGGTACTCATAGCCTTATACTATTAGATGGGTGCATATCAGATGGGGGGTCCTGATCTCTGTATTTCTGTTGTTTTATTTTCTCCTTCTGGTGGTGGGGAGAGTGGATGATATGGGGGATAGAATGAGGGGTGGGGAAATGTTTGTTGTTGCTTGTTATTTGTTAATGGTTAAATCTTGGACTTGCTCAAATTCCTCTTACATCTTACTATATGTCTAGGTCTTGATTTGTTCCTGTAAGTGGTGTTTTCCTCTGATGTTTTATTTATTAATAAAGTTCACTCAATTTGAAAAAACGTGCAATTATACACTACTTCTTGTTTTCACAGAAAATGTTTTGAAAATATTGAAAAAAAATATAATTACATATAGTGTGTATCTAATTTATGTTTGTATAGTATAACATTTGTATTTAATTGTATTTAATAAGTGGTTTTAAACTGTCATAAAAGCCTAGCAAGTTGGCTGACTAAATGAAGAAACTGCTATAAGTTCATGAAAACCTTTGAAAAAAATTGTACTGTGCATGTGTAGCCTGTAGCATTTCATTTTGTTGCAACTTTCAAATGTTTCATTCTCATAACTACAAAAGCAACACCTTTAGAACAGGATCTAAGAAACTTGTGAATTACAAGTTTCAAATGTTTACCATGCTTTCGTTTTTGAGAGCAAATAGTGGTAGTAGTTATAGAAATAGAAGTACTGGAGTAGTAAGTTTATTCATCAAAGTATGACACAGAATTTAACCAATTAATGCAACTGAGCCATTGCTCATTTTAAATGGGTTACCACATTCATACCACATAAGATGTTATCAATAAATTAGATATAATACATAATAAATATATATGTGTTTTAAAATTGCTTATTTTTTACTATAATGGTACTTGTCTATTTAGGACCCCATTCAGGACCAACAAATTTTTCTTTAATGTCAAACTGTCCTTAATATGCCATACTTCACAATACTTCACAAACTAAATCTTGGACCACAGGACACATTTTTAATATTGTGATATCTTCAATATACAGTGTCCTTAAAATGTTGAGGAGGTGATGTGGTCTAGTGGTTAGAGCTTGGCTTGGTAACCAGGAGACTGCAGTTACTAATCCTGCTGGAGTCAAATACTAACTGCATGATCTTAGGTAAGTCACTTTGCCTTGTTCTAAAATAGACAATGCTACAGGCAATGAAAACATTTTTAATGAGTATGGCTGGAGCTATCCCAGATGCTGCAAGCACTACAAGGAAATAGAGGTGGGGGGTTGCTCACAAATAAGTTCTCAGATGTCTTCTTTATTTTTTTGTATCTTTATTTGGCATTTGCCCCAAAGTTATGCTACTATTCATCTGGCTTCTTCAGGGAACTCACCAAACTCCTCTAGCTCTTTCTGCTTTGCTGACAAGGAGTGAATAGTCATTCCTGTCTTCCTCTTGAGCCCAGGAATGGCCTGATGTCCTGACATCAGCATGATGTCACCACATGCCTGCATGCACTTGCATGCTGGGTTGCTGGGCAACTCACTGGAAGTGTAGAAATACTAGCTGGCCTTCATTCCCGGGCTCTGTGACAGCAGTAGAAAACATTACACATCTACAGTAGCTAGAGGAGTTTGCTGAGTTGAATTTCAATTTAAAAACTCTAAGAAGTTAAAAGGGATGTAATGGAGTTCTGCATTGCAACAGAGGAACAAACACTACTGAAAAATAAAATGGACATACGTATTCCTTCTAGTTACAAATAAAAGCAGAAGGCATCCTAAAATGGCTAAATGAATCAAAGTGGAAAGAGAAGCTCAATGCTGACAGGTAGAGAGATGGCTTTTCCTGAGTTAGAGGAATAAAATATATGAGGATAGTGTGCTGTGTCACTGAATTCACAGGGTGCTGGTGCTAGGTGCACAGCAGGCTTTAGGCCTAAGGAATGTAGACACTTTAAAATGTTCAACATTTTTAATTTAGGTAAAAGCAGAAGAAAAAGCAAAAACTGAAAAGTTTACCAGAATGTAAGGTACTATATAAAGACAATGATTTCTCATGATGACAAAAACACTTAAAATTGTTGGTTTATGACTTTTTTCATAAACAAAATATTAACGTATGATTTTATTTTTACGGTAAGCAATTTAAAGGAGTCCTCTGAAGAAGCCTAATTAATAGTTATGAGATGGGACAAATGCCAAATAATGATAATAAAAAATAAAAAATTAAAAAAAGACATCAAAGATTGGATTTATGAGCACCCCACCATTTCCTTGCAAGTCACTTTATCTCCCAGTACACCATTTAACCCAGCTGTTGAAATAAGTAGCAGTGAGGTACCACTGAAAACAAGGTTTGGTATCTCAGTTTTGCTATGTTGAGTAACTACATTGTAAAAAAATGAATAATCATAGGCAAATTTGACTTTAGTATGACCCCAACCTTAAAAACAACTTAATTGATCTATACCTTAATTGACCTATACCTTAATTTAATTGTTCTATACCAAATTTAGCAGGTTTGCAGATCCAAAAGGTCCCTAGCATATGAAGAAGTCAACATTTAAGTTGTCAGATTACCAGAAAGGAGTGGAGGCATAGTGGGAAAGAATAAGGTAGAGCATAATTAGAGCAACAGACCTCTGCATGAAAGAGGTAACCAAAAGCAGAATGAAAAGGAGACTTTTATGATCCTCCAAAGAAGTGGCAAGGTTGTTGGAAGAAAAAAAAAAAGGTGGCATTCAAGAGGTACAAAGACTCACAGAGGGAGGAGGACAGGGAGGTGTACCAAGTCAGGAGGAAGGAAGCAGGTAAGGTGGTCATGGGAGCAAAGGTGTGGCAGAGGAAAGGACTGCTTGGGGGTATCTAAATGAGATAAGACTTTTTTTTCAGATACATAAGAGAGAATAGAAAAGCAATGGAAGGGATAGTGAGGATTAGAAAGTTGGAAATGGGAGACTGTGCAGAAGGAGACCCAGAAAAATATGATACTCTGCACAGGTGCTTCTTTTCAGTCTTTACAGTGGAAGGAGGGGGAGGGGCCACCAAGGAGCAGCAAGAACAGGGGGTGAGGGAGGGGGGACACAAGTCCATTTTCAGAGGAAAGGGTCCTGAAATGACTCACAGCCATGAGGGTTGTTAAGGCTATGAGACCAGATGTGATACACCCCAGAATACTGAAAGAGCTCAGGGAAGTGACAGCTTCCCTCCTGAAAGCCTTGTTCAGCAGCTCACTGGAAAGAGGGTGGTTCCAGAGGACTAGAGAAGGGCTGATGTGGTCCCTCTACATAAAAGTTGCAGTAGAGAGGAAGCTAGCAATTATGGACCAGTCAGTCTAAATTCAGTGGTGGAGAAACTAATGGAAGCCCTACTGAAAGAGAGACTGGTTGAGCATCTAGAATCCAGTGTGCTACAGAACCACAGGCAGCATAGATTCATGGCGGGGGGCCGGGGTCATGACAAATGAGTCTGATAGATTTCTTTGACTGGTTGGACAGGGAACTCGATCAGGGGAGGGGACTTCAGTAAGACTTCAACACTATGCCGAAAAAAGGCTGATTAAGAAGTTGAGCAGCTTTGGAGTGGGAGCCAAATTGGTAGATTGGGTTCAAAACTGGTTAACAGATAGGTAACAGAGGGGGTGATTAATGGTGCACACTTGAAGTATGGGAGAGTGACCAGTGGGGTACCACAGGGTTTGGCACTGGGACCAGTCCTCTTTAACATTTTCATTGGGAAAATTGCAGAATAACTGGAGGGAAAGGCATGCATTTTTGAGGTTTGCTGTTGTGAAGGTGCCGTGATGAGGGTGCCATCATGTGGCTGCCACAACAAGGTCACGAGTGATGGGGGTATTCTAGATTTTAGAATGCCCCGCACTCACACTATGTTCCATGTCTCCACAATTCACCCACCCTTCATGGCATACCTGACCCAGAGTTAGTTATATTAAATCTTTTGGGGGTGGAGGGGACACGGGGGGGGGTGAAGCCCCCTGCAAAATGTAACTCTCCCAGGGATGATCCTTTGGTGTAGTAACTTTCTGGGATGGGGGCAATGTCTTCCATGATCATGATGTGGCAACATTTCTCCGGTGCCCTCATTTACTCTGACCATATCTCCAGTACACAGACATGGATTAACCTGTTTTTGCAGATGACACCAACATCTGCAATAGGGTGGATACTCAGGATAGGGTACAGAAAATGTGCAAGGGTCTTGGGAACTGGAGGAGTGGTTAAGGACATGGCAGTTGATGTTCAGTGATGAAAAGTGCAAAATAATGCACTTAGGATAGAGGAACACTGGTGCTGAGTATAGGATAGTGGTAGATATTGGTAGACACTAGACTGGAAATAGATCTTGGGGTTATTATATCAAAGGATCTCAGTGTGGCAGCACAGGGGCTAGTGGGATTCTGGGGTGCATATGTATGGGTATCACCAGCAGGAGGATGGAGGTGGTGCTACCAATGTGTCGCACTCTGGTATGCCCCTCCTGGAGTACTGTGTTCAGTTCTAGACTGCACCTTCGAAAGGAGCGACAGGATGGAGGCAGTCCAGAGGAGTGGAACCAAGATGGTGCAGGGGTTACAAGGGAAGCCCTACGAGGATAGACTGAGGGATCTCAACATGTACATCCTGGAAGAGAGGAGAGTAAGAGGCAAAATGATCAAGATCTACAAGTACCTTACAGTTGTGAATAGGGTACAGGAGGGGTGCCTTTTCTTTATGAGGATAAGCTCCATTAATAGGGCCATGTGATTAAGCTGGAAGGGGGAAATTCAGGAGGGAAGTGATGAACTATTTCTTCACTGAAAGGGTGGTGGAGGTATAGAAGTGATTGCCATTCAAAGTGGGGCAGGAGGGCTTCAAGCGTCCATGGGATAAACAGGGGTACAGCAGAACAGAGGCAGGGAGGGTTGCTGGACACCAGTTAAGGTTTGTGAAGGCAGAATAGTCAGGGAACACTTTGGCAGAGTGGGTGGGCCAAGTGGTCCTTTTCTGCTGACAGATACTATGTTTCTACTGTATGTTAAGTGGCAAAAAATCATGACTTAACATAGAAGTACCTACTTAACTCTAACTATATTTTTGATATTGTGCCAGGATCATTACTAGGAATGAAAGAAGCCTAACCACTAAATTTTGTGAAGTAAAAAAAGCTATGCTGTTTTCATGTAGTCTTTGGCATGAAGCAGATGGGTCGGTACTTTGCATAGCCTTGCAATGGTGAAACATTGCTGGCAAAGTGCATTATACTTCACAAAGTGTTTGCCAGAGAGCAGTTCATATGGGTATATGGGTGATTTCCTGTCTAAATGTCACAGTACTTTACATGCTACAGTAGGATGTTCTTCAAGGGTCCCTTGCTTATGCAGTCAAAGAATGACAGCAGAAGGAGTAAGACGTGTTTCTGAATGCTGCATTTTTCAATGTGAGTGCTGACGGTCTGTAGAAGAGATCTGGTAAAGACTATTTAGACAGAAAAAGTTTTAGCAGATATTTTTACTTTTTCTGATAGTGCATCTTATCTGAATCTGTTGAGGGAGGGAAGAGTCAGCGCCTAGCTTCAGTTTTGTTTGACTAAATGTTTAAAACTTTGAGCATTTTTTCACTAGTGCAGCTTTTTGTTTCATTGGCTGCATTGCTGGCCACTTATTGTGAGTAAGCACTGACCACCATATCATTATTTTGGAAGTGAGCTGATTTTTTTCAAATTGAAATTGTATATAAAAATACATTTTTGTCTGTGAAAGACAACAGTTAGAAATTATTTGTGTAACAACAGTCCTCTTGTGCACTTCAGTGTTTGTGTCATTGTAGTGTAGATGCCAGTTGTACTGTATATGATGTGGGAATACTCAAGGAAAGGACAGAGGTGTGAAAGGCCAGGGTAGGGGGATTTAACATTTTATTTAGTTATTTATTGAAGATATTGGATAACATACCTTTGAGTCAAAGACTCCTTTACAAAGGTTCCACGTCATTATATAAAGAGACATCAGATAGAATGGCAACATGTAAGACACAATAATTACAAAGAAGCTTGTACATTAGCATAAGTGGTTACAGAAAATTGCAAAAACGGTTACAGAGTAAAGACGGTAATCAGCTAACAGGGTACATACACTGCAGGATGGTGGCACCAGCCATGCCCTGGTCGTTATTTAGTAGTCTAGGCTGGACTAGTGGTGTCCATTGTCTAGGTATAAGCATGCCCTGGGGTGGCAGGACCAGAGTGAGGTCCAAATACGAGGGGGGACATGGGTAGAGCAAAAAATCAAGGATGAGATCAAGAGAAGAACATCAAGATGAAAAGAAGAAAAAGCAGAGATCATTACCACTAGATGTGGTAGGGACCAGCACTCACCATTCAGCATCACAAGGCAGAGGCAGGGCGACAGTAGCTGACTTGTCTGTCATGATTCTTTTTTTTTTTTATATATATATATTTTGTAGGTATTTTCATTTTTTCTCCCTGACCCCTCATGTCCCTGTGTAGCACGCTCATGTGGAGGCACGTGAATGTCACGCACTACAGGATGTCCCACTCTACCAGTTGCTCCGTTGCCACCTGTGCCTGCCACTGGACCTCCATCCATTGATGATGGGACTATGGACATATGACCCCTCCGAGAGAGGAGAGCCAGTGCTGAATCCTGCCCCCCCCCAGTGCTGGCACCCTGATGACCCGAGGTTGGTCCCGAACCTGGGTCACTGGAGTATCATGAGGTAAAGCATCCAGTGCCCCAGCCCTTAGTGCCACTGGGCCGACTTATCTGTCATGATTCTAGATGAGGAAAGCAGGAAGACTGAGCCCTAGCTTACCCCAAGAGTATCACAGTACCTTAGTAACCGGCACCTGTCCATGGCAAGCGATTCAATTGAACCTCCAACAGCATTCACTGTTCTCTTGTAATGATGAAAAGGCTCACCACTGTTTCTTTGATCATGCAGAAAGCTTCATTGTTGAACAAAGTGCCAAAGTGCCAAACAAAGTACAAGAACAAATGCTCCCTCAGTTTAAAAGTTCATCAGTTCCTTACTCACCCTCACCAGTCACCTGACATGATTCACACCAACTATGCTTTCTCAAAGGATGACCAAGTGATTGCCAATCATTTCTTAAATATCCATCCCCCTTAAAGAGACAGTGCTATCCACGCATTGAGTATACAAGTGCTTAGCTATGCATTTTATCAAAATTGTGATTAAAGCTATTCTGAAAGGTCAATTTATATGCACGAAAAGAAACTGTGGGAAGGAAAACCTCTATGAGGAGAGAGCAAATAAGCTAACAGAAAGATTGCTTGAAGAGATTATGATAAAACATTGATTCAGGAGGCAGGGGTACAGTGCATCAGATACCCAGAGAAGAACTACTAATAGAAAAGGTGAAGGTATCCCAGACAGACCCACAGTTAACATTTGTTAGCACATTTAACCCCCAGTCTATATGTTAATAATAGAATAGCTAACATTGTCCAAACACATTGGCACATGGTAAGACAGGACGCTGCATTTAAAATTATGGAGGTGGAAGGACCCAAAATAGTTTTTTAGGAAAGGAAAAACTATCAAGGATCATATTGTTCATTCTATGCAGCCTGTAGAGGAAAGTCCAGGCATGTGATTACGCCACAGGAATAGCAGCAGCAATATGTGTGGTAATTGTAAATACTGTAACAAAGTCAAAAATACAAACATATTTAAAAACCCTGTTAATGGAAGGGACACAGAGGTTAGAGGTGTTATGACTTGTAATACTTGTGGGCTAGTCTATCTAGTTGAATGTAAATGTAGCTGCTTTTACATAGGCAAAATAAACAGTTCATTTAAAACTCAAATTGGAGAACACATCTGAGCCATAGACAATGGTGACACCACCACTAATGCACTAGCCACACATAGTTTGAAGTCTAGGAATAAATCAGAAAATGACTTAGTTTTTGCTGGAATAGAGAAACCTATAATGTCAAAAGGAGTGGGGCAACTATGATAAACTCTTATTGAGAAGGGGACAATATTGGATATATGCATTGAATGCAATGAAATGTTCAGGGCTGAATGATAAAATTGAGATAAAGCCATTTTTAAAGAAGAAAAATAACGTGCTTGTATAAATATTGATATATATATATATATATATATATATATATATATATATGTTATTAGAATGTATTAATTACTCCAATAGCTCCATATGAAGTCCGAACTATCCATTGTTTACCTGACACAAAATGGACACCCAGGAGGTAATGAGTTAAAAATCTTTTTCTGTCTGTCTTTCTTTTGTGGGAATTACACAAGCAACCTTTTCAAGACGGCTGTCAAGTTTTATGTTTGTTAAAACATAGTGCATCCTCTTTCTATCTTTTTCAGGAATGGACTGCTTAAAAATGTGTGTCACTTATATTTTGAAAATAATGATGCACACTGATGGGTCATCTTGATTTTAACTTAGATTGGTATATATTGTAAATATGTTTTGATAAAATGTCTAGCTAAGCACTTTTAAAGTCAATGCATAGATGGTACTGTCTCTTTAAGCGGGGTGGGTATTTAAGAACTGCTTGGAAATCACCTGGTCATCCTTTGAGAAAGCACAGTTGGTATGAAACATGTCAGGTGACTCTTGTCTAAGGATCTGAAGAACTTTTAAACTGAGGGAGTGTTTGTTCTTGTACTTTGTTTGCAATTTGGCACTTTGTGCATTATCAAAGAAACAGTGGTGAGCCTTTTCATTGTTACAAGAGAACAGGAGAACAAGAGAATAGTGAATGCTGTTGGAAGTTCAGCTGAATCACTTGCCATGGACAGGTGTCAGTTACTAAGGTATTGTGATTTTCCATTTCAAATCAACCAGGCACTGCCAGTATCCTAGGTGCTGTCATTTTGTCTTTCTGCTTCCCCAAGAGTAGTCCACAGTAGTTCCATCAATAAGGAGAGTGAGGCAGCTGAGGAAAGGGTTGTCAAAGATAAGGGGGGGGGGGGACAATTCTGATGAGACTAGTGAAGAAGAAGAAGAGAAGGCTGAAGGTGATGATGATGTGCTATAACAGATGCTTCCATAAAACCATATTGCTCCGAAAAAGTTAATAAGTGCAGCCTGGACAAGAGGTATTTGATGCCATTAGTCGTCACAGGGCAAAAAGACCCAACAATGTAAAAGGTGACACTGTCATAAATTAAGTGGGTAACCTCACAGACCAAGATAGCTGAAAAGCAAAAAAATAAAAAAGGAAAAAGCAGTCACAAGTTACAAAACCAGAGGAAGTACTTGTGGAGACACAACCTTCCACTGCAATGAGTTACTGCCTATTTTATTGATTAAGTAGTTGAGAGTGTGGCAATATGAAAACTATACCAGACACATGCCAACCATGGAAAATGGGAATCACATTTAGGCACTGGTGGGCAGCTAACCCACCATAAACACAATCATCTGTCAATCAGGGCCAAACACAAGAGCAGGGATGATGAAGTACAAGGAGCACATGGTATTCATCAATGTACATGACCAAGGGAGGCAGTGGAAGGAAAAGAGGAATAACTTGATAAGGGTGACATCACTTATACTACTGTCACTTTAAAGAAACTAAGGGAGAACTCTTATTTTTGTCATTACAATAAGAGTTGCCTATGGATAGTGGTGGTGGTGGTGGTGGCCATCCTTGGCCACATACCTCTGTTGGTAAACTTGTGGGGAAAAAAAGCCTGAGATTAGGACAGGCTATTTCATCAGCCTCCAACAAGGCAGTCATTGTTATGTCTCACAAAGTTGCCTATAATCACACCGTGTCCAGGTAAATTAAAGCCACTGTGTCGGAATTGCTCACAGATGATTTCTTGCTATACCCCTTCATGCAGAATCCAGACTTCAGGTAGCAGATGGCATATGCTTGTTCCCAGTTGCAAGTTCCTTTGCATTCATATTTCATGAAACAGTTTGTACCCAAGCTGAGGGATGTGGTTACCCACTGCCTAGAAGGGGCCAGATATTCAAAGCTTTGCACCTGTCACAAATCCGTAGTGCTGGAATAGTGTCGACTTTGTGCTGGACTGCAATTCAAAAGCCTTTTTAGCGCCAGTGCTGTGTGATAGTGCCAAAGCTAAAAGTTAATGTATGCAGGGGAAGGAGGTTCGGGAGTGGCCATGAATGCCAACACACCTGCATATTCAAAATAGTAGCCCAGTGCTACTGGTGGTTGCACCACCAGTAGCGTAGCACTAAATACCACCTGCAAAAAGCATGCGGTAAGTGGCAGTGGAACCTGAAGTAATTCGAAGTGACACTTCAAATTACTACCATAGTAATTCAAAGTGTAATTTTTAATTACATTCATGTCCAATCCCACTAGTCTAGCGTCCCCCCATGCCAGCCCACTTTTATTGCCGTAGGGGGTGCCCAATCCTCCTGTTGGCATCATGATCCCCCCCCCAACTCATGTGGCACACTGGGAGCTCACCCCAGTGTGCCCAAATGTATTTTTTAATTTCTATACCTGTAAATAAAATAAAAAAACTGTCTCCCCAGGATGTCTTTTTATTTTGATGCAGGATCTTGCATAAATATTTTCAATGCAGGATAAGAAACAGGCAGTTGGTTAACTAGGATCTGCAGCTTATGCTGTAGGTAGGAAGATGGGCAGACTAGGTGGGCCAAGCAGTCCTTATCTACCATCAAAATCTATGTTTCTATGATCCTGCATTGAACTTCTGCAGTCTGGTCCAACAAATCCACTGACATCAGGGTGCAGAATCCCCGTGTTGGCATCATATTCCCCCACCTCCCCAACTCATCTGGTGCACTGGGAACCCACCCCAGTGTGCCCAAAAGTTATTTTATTTTTTATTTATTGCCTTGCTGATGGGGGTGCCTAATCCCCCTGTTGGCAGCATGTATCACCCCCAACTCATGTGGCACACTGGAAGCCCACCCCAGTGTGCCCACATTTATTTATTTATTTATTGTTTATTAATGTAAATAAAGAAAATTGTCCCCCAATGTGTTATTTTTTATTTTTTTTTAACCTGGAAAAAAGAAAATGGTCCCTCATCATCTTCTCAGTACCCCTCTTCCATCCCCACCTTCCTGCTGAGCACCCACCTGCCCACCACCCCCCCCTTTACCCCATACTTACCTCCAGAGGTTGGCGTTGTCATCGTCTGAAGACCGGGACACATCTGCACTCTTCAAAGCTGAACAGCAAAATGAAGAATCAAAGGTAAGCACCATATAATGGCAGTCAATGGGGGTTTCAACTTATGATGACATCTCAGCCATTTGTAGAAAATTTGATCCCAAATTTTCAATATGGTGTTCTTGGAACCCCACCTCATGAACACTGTCACTGGCATTTCATTTCACGGTCCTGAAAGGTGATTCCACAGTCACTATGTGGAATCACCTTTCAGGACTGATTAACAAAACAACAGTGCCACTGTTCATGAGGTGGGGTCCCAAAATGTTGCAAATTTGGAGAAATAATTCCCAAAAATGGCTGCGTTATGAGCATGCATTGTGCAGTTTTTACGTATGCTTGTAACTTCACCAATTTTTTAAATTTTCACCCCAGAGTTCCAACATTTCCATTTTTTTCACATCTCCTCATGAACAGCACAGCTGTCATTTTTCACATCCTGCCGGGAATGTATTTTTGTACCTGTGGCACAGAATGGCGCAGTCACTGTGCAAAATCAACTTTTGGGATGGATTTACAAAATCACAGTGCAACTGTTCATGAGGGGAGGTTTGCGTTGTGCAGTTTTTACACACGCTCATTACTTCACCAATTTTTCATGTTTTCACTCCAGATTTTCAATATTACCATGTTTCACACCACCTCATGGATAGTACAGCTGTCATTTTTCAAATCCTGCCAAAAATGTTTTTCTGCACCTGTGGTGCAAAATGGTGCTACAGTTGTGCAGAATGATATTTCCATGGGGATTTGAAGGTTTTCTGTACTGGGTACATGTGGTGAGGTGAAAAGAAGGTTATGTTAAACATTTGGGGTGAAAATTATTTAAGATGACACAGTTATGACTATTTGTTGTTATTTTGCTATGCCTGCTCATAACTTTATGTGTAGATGTGCAAGAGCCAGAGACCCCTATGTTTCCATAGCTAGATACATATGTGCATCTGTGGAGGGATGGGCAGACTCTGCACTCCCACAGCAAAATGAGGATACAATTATACTATCTGAAAAAGAAGGGAAATTCATTGCATAAAACTCCATTAATGCATCAGTTAGGGTGAATACTATAGCGACAAAAGCAGGGAAATGAGGTGTTAGGGTTTCCAACCCTAACGCACCACCCCCAGGGTTCCCACCCCTGCCACTCCATCCCCACCTCTCCATCATCCACATACCAACAGGCATCTGGGTGTGCGCTGAAGTCGTCAGTTAGGGTTGAGTACCCCATTTAAGGTTAAATCTGAAATTTGGCAGCTTAATAACTTTGCCACTGTATGACAGATTTGCCTGAAATTTGGCATGCATTGTATGGTACTATAGATCTCTGGACCTGCCAAGTTTTGTTATGGTCAGATGTACAGTTGCAGAGCTACAGAGCACTGAAAAATGCACAAATTATGCATATTTGCACATTCTTTGCTCTTGTGACCAGTTCAAAACCTTCAAGAAACATGCAGCCAAGGTCCTTGATGTGCTTTCGAAGATTTCATGTAAAAGTAAAACAAAATGTGCGAAAGTGTCGCAAATGCACTTTGTACTTTAGCAAATTACCCTTGTAGTGTCGCAAATTGGTCACAGAAATGCTTGGCATTTACATTTGGGACCCTCTAGGGACACAATTCTTGTTGTGTTAACCTAGTTGAGCCCTGAGGATGCTAGCCATGTCTTTTTTTGAGGGTAAATTACCCCAGAAATATGTTTTTAAAATTTTTGTAAAAAGTAGTGTCGCAAAGTACTTTCGCATATGCAACACTTTCATGATTTCATTTGTGAAAGTGTCATGATTTGCGAAAGTACTTTGTGACACTATGGCCAAAACAATAGGGAATCTCTTCCACCCTGCTACAAAAGAATGGTTCGTTCTTTCGGGCTGAAATTTGGAGGGAAGAAAGCCAAGATCCACAGATGTGTCTTTTTGTAGTTTGGTGACAAAATATTAGAGGGCAGCAAAGTTACGGCACTCTGAATTTGACTATTTTTCCCCATAGGGTAACAGTACGGCGTCCGCTGGGCATTTCGTGGCCCGTATCTTAAAAACGGTTCGAGATACGGACTTTTCATTGTAAGAATAATTAGTCCCCTGCTAGAGGGCTAAGTACAAAACTAGCCTGGAAAGTCATAAATAATATGAGATTTTTAATTTTTTTCTACGTCGTACAGTTCCTGAGATACAAGGAATTTAGTATTCCAAGAGCTAATTTTCTGCTCCAAGAGCCATTATTATGCATACATTCTCTGTATTCACTGTGCTTCTGAATGCACTTTTTTGCATTACTATAACCATTAGCGTTTCCGCTTGTGTTTCCATTACCATTTGTGTTAGCGTTTCCGTTTACGCCACCGTGTTCGTTACCCTTTGTATTTGCATTTGCGCTTGCGTTTGCATTACTGTTACCATTTGAATTTCCATGACCATGTTTTTGCGTTTACTTTTGCATCACCATGTGCATTACCATTTGCGTTTGCATATGCGCTTGTATTTCTGTTTGCGTTACTGTTTTCTTTATGTCATCATTGGTGTTATCGTACTCATTTGCATTTCCAATTGTGTTACCATTACTGTTTGCGTGTTTGTTACTGTTTGTGTTTCCGCTGGCCTTAGCGTTTGTGTTATCGGTACCGTTTCCATTGTCGAGTGTGTAACTGTTTCCTTCTGCGTCGCTGCTGCCATTACCATTTGCATTTCTGGTTGTGTTTTTGTTATTGTTTTCATTTTCGTTACCTTTTGCGTTTCTGTTGCCCTCAGGGTTTACCTTACCGTTTGAGTTACCATTTCTGATTGATTTACATTTTTGCTTGCATTTCTCTTACCATTTGCATTATTGTTTGCATTTGCATCACTGTGTGCATTACCGTTTGTGCTTGCATTACCGTTAGCATTACTATTTTCTTTTACCTCACTGTTGCCATCACCTTTTGCATTAACATTACCGTTTGTGTTTTTGTGTTGGCGCAGTGCACTTCAAAACATTATGTTTTCATTATTTTTCTGCACTGTCTTCTGTGACACATAGCACAGCCAGTGTGTGGTTGACTTGATCTGAATCTTGCTAGGTAGAAAGACCTTTGCTCAAGGAACATGCCCATTTTTGTTTGGTGAAAAATTGCTGCTCCGTTCCAGAGTTATTGCCATTTGAAGTTGCCCCCCCCCTCGCAGTTACAGATTTTTCGGCTGCCAGGTCCACCATATTAGCACATTTATGGCCATGTTTTCCGCCATTTTGTGGTGGAAGATGTCTTAAAGGTGCAGAAACATAAAAATTGAATATCTCTGGAATGGTTTGGTCTTCTCACGTGAAATTTGGAGGGTGTTGATTGGATGTCCTGGGGGTGTGAATAGTGCTGTTTACATGTTGTAAAAATAATTCACTGCAGAGATACTGCATCACACAGTTAATGTTTTGCACATAGCATTCTGCATGGTGCTACTGGCTTGATAGCGTAGGTAGCCCTAGTAGTAGTATGGAGGTGTCTTGCAGTGGTTCGGTGTGTAAAACATTAACAGGTGCGAAATTATGCCACTCCAATGAAGGAAAATTTGGTTCATTATGCTTCAATAACTTCTGAACCGTGTGTCCGATTTGCCTGACATTTGGAATGTACAAAGATTTCTAATACATCTTTGACTCTGACAATTTTCGGGTCACTGGCACTTACAATTGCTGAATTGTGCCTGCACAGTTGTTTGCTCATGGCTCTGTGTGACTGATGAACAGATGTTCACACAATTCTGGACACACAGTGTGCTACAGTACATGTCTTCTTTTACCAATTTTTGGTTCCGACAGATATATGGTTCTTATGTAGCGAAGTGACAAAATTCAGATAACATTTGTTATACATGTTGTGGTATGGTACATGTCTTCATTTATGCATTTTCATTTCATTCGGTCATACAGTTTTTGTGCAGTGAAGTGACAAAATTCACATGGTGGGCGCACGAGGCCCTCCCACCACCACATTCCATTCACTATTTATAGTGCACATTCTCAAAAAGAAGGGAAATTTATAGCAAAAAAATCCATTTAATGCATCAGTTAGGGTTATTCCACAATGACAAAAGTGAGGAAATTTGGTGTTAGGGATGCCACCCCTTGCACCCCTTGCATCCCACACCCACACAGCCCCCACCAACAAGCATCAGGGGGTGTGTGCTGGGGCCATCAGTCTTAACTCTCACCCCATTCTCCTATACTGCACCACCTCAGCTTATTTACACATGGGATGGGGTGAGAGTTAGGGCTGATGACCCCAACACACACCCTGATGCCTGTTGGTGGGGGCGGTGTGGGTGTGGAGTGCAAGGGGTGGCAACCCTAACACCGAATTTCCTTGCTTTTGTCACATGGAACAACCCTAACTGATGCATTAAACAGAGTTTTTTGCCATGAATAAATAAATATATATGTATATATATATATATATATACACACACACACACACACACACACACACACACAGTTATACAGTCCTCTACAGTGTCCCTCAGTACAGGGGACATTCCTCTGTGTTCCCCTCACTATGTCCCTGACCTGCATTCATCCCTTCCCTCCTGGAAACAGTGGTGCACACACAGAGACTGTACTGTACATCCAGACTTCCAAGCAAGGAGTTATATTATTCTGTGGTGCTATATAACTCTTATCCTGTGTACATACAAAGGTAATGGTTTCCATTGTGTCCTGAGTTTGCGTCTCCATGTTTTCGGATGTGCTTCTCATTATGGGGATCAATGTCCCTCTTTGTTCCACATTCACAGTGCCTGTGTCCCTCATTCCATGTACTGAGTATGCCTACAGACACCCATGGCCTGCAGCTAACAAACTGTTTCTCAAGGCTGGCATACAGGTGGAGCTGTGTGCACACCCCAGCCTGCGGCTTTAAGCCTGTACATCCAGTCTGACCTACAGGTGGAGCTGTGGGCATCATCCAGCCTTCGGTTTTTGACCTGTAGTTCTAGTCTGACCTACAGGTGGAGCTGTGTGCACCATGGAATAGCACCGGGGCAATCTTCATGCTAATGTATGCTAAGCAGGCCTTAATGAGATGCTAATCTGGCTGTTTGCACATGGATTGTCTAAGTAGGCTCATTTACAAAGGAGTTTTGAATATAGCAAACTTTTGCCCCAGGCTAATGTGTTTGCACCGGGCTAATGTGTTTGCACTGTGCAATCGGGTTAGCCAGGGCAATCATCTCAAAAGCATAGCACATTTCTGCAGTGTGTGGCCTGCATTACTGTTTGCAGTTGCTGTGCAACACTTCATTGCTATTGCACACATTGTCCATCAACTTCAGCTCTGCCTTACTCCATCTCTGTGTCCACTGAGTTGCTGTTGCATTTTTCCCTTCCCTGATGCTATATTCAGAGCTATCTTATTTCCTGGGGTATTTTAGCACTGCACTCCCAGCCCTGTTTGCACTGCTTCCTTTGCATGCTATATTCAGCAGGTTTAGCCCTGGGGCTATTCCTTTGAATATAGCTTGCTACTGGTTCAGGGCTAATTTAGCACACAATGCAGTACTAATTTAGCCCCTGGGCTAAGTTTTGAATATCTGGCGCAATATGCTTTGTCACATTCAGCAGTTACATACTAACATACTAATGTACTAAATTGCCAGCAGATTAGGCCCAGTGGTCTATAGAGTCTGCTCAAGTAACAGCCTATAGTCCACGCACTGTGGCTGCCCCCCTTCCCTTATGTGACCCCCTGCAGACCCTTTACATACCCTACTCTCCCCCACCTGGACTACACCTATGTACCTGTCCTACCCTCTCTTGAATACTCCCACTGTCTCCATCCCCACCAATTCTGATGGCAATGAGTTCCAGGGTGCCACTACTTCCCTCTCAGTGAAGTAGTATCACCTCATCTCCCCCTTAAGCCTCCCTCCCACCAGTCTCAGGCTATGTCTCCTCATGGCTCTGTCCTTCCTCAACTGGAGCAGTCCATCAGAGCTGACCCGGTTAATCCCCTTCAAATATTTAAAGACCTCTATCACATCCACTCTATCTTTCCTCTTTTCCAGGGAATACATGTTCAAATCCCATAGTCTCTCCTCATAGGACAGGTCCTTCAGATCATGAATCATCTTTGACGCCCTCCTCTGGACCCTCTCAAGAAGGGCAACATCCCTCCTCAAATATAGGTGCCAAAACTGCACACAGTACTCTAGATGCGGCCTAACCAGGCAGTTGTACAGGGGCAGTAGGACATCTCTCCTCCTTGATGTTATCCCCCTGCCTATGCACCCCAGCATCCTATTTGCCTTCGCAGTTGCCCTTCAACACTGTTCTGAATTATTCATTTTGGCATCTATTGCCACCCCGAGAACCTTTTCTTCCCTGGAGGCCACCAACTTTTCCCCTCTGAGACTGTAGTTGTACCCAGGTTTCCTGGCCCCCAAGTGGAGTACACTGCACTTCTTGGCATTGAACCTCACCTGCTAAGTGTCTCCAAGTCCTCTTGCAGCATCCTACTCCCCTCCTCCTTGTTTACCACTGCTCCCAGTTTGAAGTCATCCACAAACAGACTCCTAATTCCAACCTCAATGTCTGAGATGAATGCATTAAATAGGACTGGCCCTAACACCGATCCTCAGGGGCCCCCACTAATGACCCTTCTGGGAGTTGAGACCTCACCCCAAGCCACCACTCTCTGATACGTATCTGTTAACCAATTCCCAACCCACCCTAGTATTTTCTTCCCAACCCCAATCTACTCAGCTTCTCCAACAGTCCATGGTGCGGCACCGAGTCAAAAGCCTTAGAGAAGTCCAGGTACAGGACATCCACTGGCTTCCCCTGGTTCAGAGGCCTTGCGACCCAGTCATAGAATTCAACTAGGTTTGTCTGACATTATCTTCTCTGGATGAACCCATGCTGTTGTTCATCTTTGAGACCATGGGTGTCTAGGAACTCCACCATCCATTCTTTTAAGATGGTTTCTAGCAGCTTCCCCACCACGAACATAAGGCTAACTGGTCTGTAGTTTCCTGGTCACTCCCGTGGACCGCTCTTATGTAGCAGCATGACATGCACCTCCCTCCAGTCATGGGAGACCCATCCTGTTTGAAGGGAGGAGTTGAATAAGTCCATCAGTGGTTCAGCCAGGACATCTGACATTTCCCTCAATAGCCTGGGGTGAATCCCATCCAGACCCAGAGCCTTATCACACCTCAAGGACTTTGGAACCTCTGTCACCCTCTCCAATGGTATCTCCTCATCCATGAGTGCCTCCCCACCCCCTCCCACATTCCACCAACCCCCTTTGGATATGGTTCCCTCCCTCCTTTTTAAAGACCAAACAGAAGTACTCGTTGAATACTTCCACTTGCTCCACTGCTTTCTGGGCCCACTCCTCCCCTTTTCTAACTTATCAGTTTGTCCCCCCCCATTGCTTTCCTTTACTTCCTGATATACCTGAAAAAACTCTTTTCCCCCTTCTTGATCCCCTGCGCAGCCACAGCTCCTTATCTGCCTTGGCTGTTCTCACCACTGGAGAGCCTTTGGTATTCTTCTCTGTCTTTATCTCTTCTCGACTGCTTGAATCTTTGGTAGGCCAGTCTTTTTTCTCTCACCACCTCCCGCACCTCCCTGGTCCACTAGCTGGGTTTTCTGGCCCTAGCATTCTTGTGGATGACCCTAGTGCAGACTTTAGTGGCCTCCAGAAGACCCCCTTTTATTATTTCCCACTTGCTCTCTGTGTCCAACCTGGGCTAATCCCACCTAGGTGCCTCTACAGGACTGCCACCATGCTCACAAAATCTGCCCCCCTGAAATCCACCACCATTATTTTCATATGATTCCCAGTCCTGTCCAGGTCTAGGGAGAACCAAATCATGGCATGAACACTTTCTGCCAGAGGGTCCACCACAATCAATCCTTAACCATATCCCCTTCCATACAGTGGGATTTCAGATTTTCCAGTAGTTCCTCATCTTGCTCCTCCAATTGGGCAGATGGCATGTACACCACCCCCAGCTTGACCCTCCTATCTCTAGGATCCTGCAGGGTAACCCATAGTGCCTAAATGTGCCCCACCACTACCTCCTCCCAGCAGCATTAAATACTATGCATAACAAACAGCACCCCCCCTGCCCTTACCTGTTCGCCTATCCCTCTGAAGAATGGTGTACCCTGGAATACCCATTTCCCAGTGATGATGCTGTGTGGCCACTGTCTCTGTGACAGCAGCCACATCCACCCTCCCCTCAGTCATCAATGCCTGCAGTTCAGGCATCTTGTTCCCCAGGCTTCTCGCATTGATCAAGACCACTCTTGACCACTGATATGTGGAGTAGTGGTTTCTCCTTTATGTATTTCCTGTACATAATGACCCACGTGAACAACTGCTGTGTTTGTCTGTGGGCCCAGGCATCATATTGCAGAATTGTATCAGTCCCTCCACACCCATCCTGAAGTTCACAAGCAAGCAACTTCATCAAAGACCTTTGTGTCACAATCACACATTGTGGGTAACATGTCAGTTGAGTTGCTGGAGAAAAGTGACACTTGGCTGCACCCATTATCTGTAAATGGTGGCTTTATAGTTATCAATATTGGGCAAAATGTGGTCAAAGTGATAGAAGAGGGTTGTTTCTTCTGAGTTTCAAGCATGACTCAATGTATTATTCTGATAGTACAGGACATTCTCAGGCAAACAGATATCAAAGAGCTGGAGGTGTGTGTGTGTGTGTGTGTGTGTGTGTGTGTGTGTGTGTGTGTGTGTGTTTACATTTGTGGCCATTTTGCTCACTCATTCAAAGCAAGGCAGCGGTTTTGGGAGCTACAAATGAAAAATAACTTGCCCCAGCACTGAATGAAGCAAGAAACGGTCACCCAGTAGAACATCACCATCTGCAAAGTGATTACATGTTTCAGCAGCACCAGGTGTTGTCTGACTATATGCACATTCACACCACCCATGATGTCTCAAGAGCCTCCATAAGCTTAACAACAGAGAAGTAACATCTCATGGATGGCCTGCTTCTCATCTGATTGCCTTTTGAATAGGTCACCTGGGCAAGCAGTGGCCACATGACATCCATGAGCCCAGCAATCCCCCTTCTGTGTATGCTAAGGCAGGCAGGGTACAATGAGCATCAGTAACTGGAAGCAGAGTGATGATCTGTCTTACTCTTCCCTCATGGAACACATGCTGATACTACTACATAACCATGCCCTCCTGCAATCCATCCGAAAATCCACAGAACACAAACATGACCCCTTATTAGACCCATGATATAAATGTGGCATCCCACCACTTGATGGAGGGGGAAAGTGCAAAATACATTCCAGTAGGTGAAAACTCACTTGATTGAAAATGTGTGTACTCAGCAAATGACAGAAAAGCTAAGATAAGAATGGCATCAAAACCTCTGAAATCACAGTCCTTTCAAAAGGATCCTAAATATTGACTCTGACCCAGACATATCATCATTATCACCCTTACCACCTTCAAAGGCCAACCTAGTAGCAGTTCCAACTGTTTTTGGGCAGTATTGTCACAAGTGGAGAAGGAGAATGTCAACAGTGAGTCAGTCAGGTACGCCTCCACCATACATTCTGCAGACTTAGACTGTCAATATTGATGAGGAGTCACTTTTGTACTTTGCAACAAATGTTCAGGCAGGGCTGGCATTGTCTTCTCTGGCAATATTCTCTTGGGGCTGCCCACTATCCTGTGTCAATTCCAAAAGAGTGTTCAGTTTATCTGGGGTCATCATTTCTGAGAAACAAACACATCTGTCAGCTAAAAATATTTTTCCAATATAAATCTTATTGTTTTTCATAATCCATGAACTAGTCAATGCAGTCATAATATAGCAATCCAATATATGTCAGTACTGTATAACAAAAATAATCAATGAGTGAAATAAGAGAAAGGGAAACAAGGAAACAAAACAATTTGTTTTCTTGTACAAGAGTTATGTTTCAGGGTCATTACTTATTAATAAACAATTAAAGAAACTCATACAGTATAGCAAATATTGTTTTCACCTGCTGCTTATGTAACATGATGTCTGTTTATTTCATCTGTGCTTTTGCACCCAGGTTGTGCCTGAAAAAAGCTTCTACTGCCACTTACCTGGTCAACAAAGTTAAATAAATAAATAAAATAAAAAAGTATCTCATGTTCTGAATATCGGAAGTATACTTCAATACTTAGTCGTTTTGATGGAAATTTAACATTTATAAGTTAGAAATGGTTCCCATATCTTGTGAAAGCTATATCATTTGTTGAGCAGTAAATAACATTCATATTCATTCATTATTGGCTGTTGAACCCATCTGGTCCACCCATTGTCCAACCAGAGTTTTATTATTTTTTTCCAGTTTTGACAAATGAGTCTCTTAAAGGTTAGGGCTGCTGCTAGTAATTATGTTTGATGAGCTCTTTCAAGATTAGACAATTTACCTTTTATCTCCTAGAATGAAAATAGATGGAGAAAAAGGGAATGTTGTACTCAGTATTCTTTGAAAGACAGAATGAATTTATTTCCGTGTATGATGTATAATTGATTGGTCATAACCATAACATATGGAACAGGTTAACTTGGGCAAGTTACCTTTGCTGCAGTAGTGTAATGTGGTATGGCCCATTCTCTTCAGTTTGTCTGGGGAATAGTGGTAATGATAAAACATTTTAAAATGTGTAAGCTTGCATTTGGTTTACCTATTACAAGTATGCATTCTTCCACAGTGAGGACCACATTTCTGGGTAGATGTATATCCCTAGTTTTTTCTCCTATTTGTATTTTGTACAGTAAGTGATATATAGATCAGGCTCTGAGATAATGTTGTAAACAAAGCTGACTTCCTACTCATTCGGGCCATTTTAAAAATTTGGGTCTGGTCTAGTCTGGTTTGTCTGAAAATTCGTGTTGGTGGTCTGAAAAGCTTTGAGACAGGGTTCTCTAATTTGCAAATAAAGCCAAAAGTGGAATTTATGAATATTATATTTAGATTTGACTTCTTTATAGGAGAGGAGGCAATTACTTTCTGGGTGAATCAGACCCTTCACTATTTTTACGCCAGATTTGTGCCAACATGTCTTTTATTTGTTTGCTCTTGAATACTTACAAACATACGAGGTTAGCCAGCAGATAAAGGCCAATAGGTCTATCAAATCTGCTCGATTATGCAGCTAGATGTCTTACTTAGCACCTGCCCCTTCCTCCCTCCCTTCCCTGCCCTCCTTTAACCATCCCCCTTACAATGTCCAATCCCCTTTTGCAGCTGCTCACTGTTGTGCAGGCCACCACTTCCACTGGCAGTGCCTTCCACTCAGCCACCACCCTCTCTGTAAAAGTGTCTTCTCATCTCCCTCCTGAACCCACCCCCCTCCAATCTCATATCATGACCTCTAGTATGCCTGCCTTCCCTTACTTTGAACAGGCACTTTGTCCCAGCCCTGTTTATGCCTGTCAGGTTCTATCATATCCCCCCGTCCCTCCTCTTCTCCAGCGAGTACATGTTCAGTTCCCTCAATCTGCTCTCGTACGGTAAGTCCCCCAGACCATGGATCATTTTTGTTGCCCTGCATTGCATCCCCTCCAGTAACTTAATGTCTTTCCTAATGTATGGGTGCGAGTACTGCCGAAAGTATTCCAGATGTGGCCTAACCAGCGATCTACACAAGGGCAGAATAACTCCCACCCCGATGATATACCCCTGGCAATAAAACCCAGCAATTTATTGGCTTTCGCTGCTGCTTTCCTAAATTGAGCTGAGTTGTTCACTGATCCCATTATGAGGACCCCCAGATCCTTTTCCTCCTCTGTCACTGCAAGCTAAACTCCCCCCCCAAAGATGGTAGCTCCTTTTTAGTTTTTTTGGCCCAAAATGCAGCACCTTGCACTTTTTTGCATTGAACACCAACTGAACACCAACTGCCATATGTCCAACCAGGTCTCAAGCTTTGTCAGATCCTCTTGCAACCACTTTCACCCCTCCAGATCATCCACCACCACCACCATTTTGGTGTTATCTGCAAACAGACTGATCTTGCTCCTGATACCCACTGAAATGTCTGCAATGAATATCCCAAATAACACTGGCCCAAGCACTGAGCCCTGTGGCACTCCACTAGTCACCATCCTTGGAGATGAGATCTCCCCATCCACAACCACTCTCTGCCGCCCACCACTTAGCCAGTTTCTCACCCATCCCACCATCTTAGCACCCACTGCTGTACCTTCTAGCTTACTTCCTAGCCTCCTATGTGACACAATTCAAATGCCTTGCTGAAGTCTAGATACAGGACATCCACTGCATGGCCCCCATCCAGCTGTCTAGTTACCCAGTCATAGTACTCCACCAGGTTGGTCTGACAGGATCTGCCAGTGACAAAGTCATGCTGCCTGCTGTCCTGCATCCCATTGAACTCCAGAAGAGCCACCAGGCTCTCCTTCAGGATCATCTCCATCACGTTCCCCATAATGGATCTGAGGCTCACTGGCCTATAGTTCCCTGATTCATCCTTGGGGCCACTGTTATGGAGGGGTACCACATGAGCCATCCTCCAATCCTGAGGTACACACCCTGATTCCAAAGATTCACTGAACAGGTCTGCCAAGGGCCCTCTAGGACTCCTGCCAGTTTCTTCAGTATCCTGGGGTGGATGCCATCTGGACCTGGCACTTTGTTCATCCTCAGTTCACTTAAGCCTTCCAGCACCCTATGTTCCATTCTAACCCCATCTGTTGCCCTCTCCCCCTCCATTCCTGACCTCCCACCCCCCTTGGGTATCTTCCCCCCTTTTTCTTTTGCAAATCCCAGGCAGACGTAGTCGTTAAGTGCTTCTGCCTTATCATCCCCCTTTTCTACCCATCCCCCTTACTTCTTAATCATCACTGTCTATTCTTTACAGCTCCTTTTCTCCCTGATGTACCTAAAGAAGCCCTTTTCCCCATCATTAATGCCTTGCATCAGCCTGAGCTCCTTCGATGCTTTAGCTGCTCTCACTGCCCTTGTCACCTTCCTTGCTTCCTTCAGGTACTCCCCCTGTCTTCCTCCCTCCCTGTTTTTTGTATCTCCTAAATTTATCTCCTAAATTTATTTTATTTATTTAAATTTTGGTAACCGGGTAAGCCCATTGAGACCATGGCAGTCCCTTTTTCAGGGGTGACCCAGGATTAGTTACATGTACCTAGAGGGAAAAATAAGGGTTCAACACATAAAACTGAGAATGATACAAAGTTGGCAAGTACATGACAAAGTGTGTTAGTGACAAGATACAGCCACAGGAGCAGGGTTTGAATCCATGTGTTAGTATTATATAAAGGCAACCCTTTTCCTCCTCACCTTTACGTGACACCTTGCTCATCCAACTTGGCTTTTTTGCCCCAGCCTTCTTACTCTAAGCCCTGCTACAGGATTTGGTTGCTTCTCCTAACCCCTTGGAGGGGTTATTCCATAAAGGGTAATGTTGAAGAGGGAGAGAGGCAGATTTTGTTGGAACAGTTATCTTTTTATGAAGTCAGACAGAGGTCGGGATAGTGAGGTGATCGTTAGGATAGGCAGGTATGTTTAGATGGAAGGGTTTAGAAAGATTGTTTTCAGAAATGGCCCACAAAGAGAGCTAAACATATTGAGAGATTCACATTCATAAAAATAAATAGCCACCTAATCCTTCACAGGAATATCACGTTGCTGCTGGTTAAAGAATAGTCTGCACTTGAATTCTTGCTTGAATTCCCATCTTGTTTCAATCCAGACACTGATAAAGAAGAAAGGTACTCTATTATGAAGATGATGATTAAGGCAACCAATTGGTTATGATGATTATTTTATTTATAAGTTTAGGATTAATATAGCTCTCTCTCTCTGATTAAGAGAATCATTTGGTTGAAACTGTTATTGATGAGGGAGTCCATTTGTCCAATCATCTTAATAACATTTAAAGGAACACTGCAAGGCAAGCAGATCCTTCTTAAGGGCCTATTCGGTGGGTATAGCTTTAATCACTGCAAGCCATTTCCTCCTTGCATGTCAGACAGGCATAATGTTTTTTAAAAAAACAAAAGTACTCAGCACTCATGAATAATGCAGTCACTGTAGCTCAGGTGCAAAATCCAAAATTTATTGTGGCTGGGTTGTCCCCATGCTTCAACCCCTCACAGGACCTTCTTCAGGGGGTGGATCTGAGGCATGTCTCTTTGGGATAGCACCTGGCTCCTGTTGTCCCTCTTGGATTCCTTTTAACATGTTCCAAGATAGTATATCTTAGCTTATCTGTTTTTTTATATATCACTGTGGTGTTTTTTATGTTGATCACTTTATTGGAATGTGTACAACTTTAAATATGGTGATGTCAGTCATGCCTCATGAGGAGGACCATGTGTGGGGGTTCATAGAATTCATATGAGCTATATGAGTCAAAAGCAGAAGTGCCATATAGACTCACCAACATTTAAATGCTGGGTTGATAACCAAAATACTTATCTTAGGATCATTTAAAGATCTCCATTGAGTCACTTTCCACAATGACCTGTGTTGGTGAATTCCAGACTGTAATCACCCTTTGGCTAAACCATTTACCTCTCTTAGTGGTGTTGTAAGTGTCTGCTTTTAGCTGTTTGTTATGTTTTCTAAGACTTGTGCCTGTGTTTTTTTATATTCTAGACCCAGACACTCAAATAAATCTGGATTTCTTGTGGCTTTATGAACCATGCAAAGGTCTCCCCAATGTCTCCTGTTTTCTAATGGATACAGGTTTAGTTCAGTTCATCTTTGTAATTAAGCAATTCCATATTTGTGACCTTTCTAGTGGCTTTCCTCTGTGTTATATCCCAGAGAGTATATGGTGACCAGAACTGTGCACAGTACTCAAGGTGTGGTCTAACCAATGCTCACTACAGTGGCACTATAACTCTCCTGTCTCGACAAGTGATATGTTTAAAAATGGACCACAATATCCTGTTACCCATAGAGGCCACACATCTAGTGTGTTCAGAAAAGGTTAGATCATTAGGTATGATGACACCTAAATTCTTTCCCTTGTGACAATTCTAGGAGAGTGTCATTAAGATAGTATTTCTACAGAATTTTTTTTTTTTTTTACTGAAATGTATTACTTTGCATTTAGATGTATTGAAGTAAAGTTTGTGTGCATTTGCCCAGGCTGATATTGCATATAGGTCTTTTTGTAACTGTATGCAATCAGAGGAATTATTAACTAAAGTTCCTAATTTAGTATCATCAGCATATTTGCAGATCCAGGTACTGCTAAATGTTTTTATTGAGGACACAACTAAACTAAATAATATGGGGCCCAGGACAGATCCCTGGGGCACCCCACTGCTGACATTACCACAATCTGAGTAGAGATACAACAAATTTAAAATCCGCTGGAGAAGTGAACGTGAAGAGCCTTGTTAGTGGAAACGTACCCACATTTTACCACAAACTGACCATTATAACATAAAGAAACATTCAGAAAGCTGAAGGCCATTCAGTATAATGGAGCTCACCCCCATGCACTCCCTGGCATCACGTCATAACGTTGCTGAATGTGGGGGCGGAACTTGGGTGGCTCTTCAGAATGGGAAGTCCTCCGTGACCCGGTTTATCGAAATTATGAGCGTTTTTGCCAGAAAAGCATTGCACTATGTAAGGACATGTGGAGCAAGAAAGATTCCCCTTGAGGTAAGGCACCCATATATTGGGTGCAATACCATAGTTATGTAACTTGGTGAATCTCTTTAAAGCAGCAGTGCAACAATCTATTGAAATTTTTGACCTATAGTTTTTTATGCTATTTTATATTGCCACTTTACTTACATTCTGACTTGTATGATACTATCAGTATTTGAGTCTGCATTACTACTTTTTTCATGTCTGAAATAATAAAAGGAGCACTCCTTTTAATACGGTGCTGACCAGGTCTTCGTCAGTATTTTCGCTGCTTTTCTCTGTCAGTTGTTATATATTATTTCTGTTGTAAAATTAACAATTATGCAGCAGGCAGTGTTTTATGACCTCACAGAATAATATTTATTCAAAAACAGCTGCAAATAGTTATAAAAACCTTGTCAGAACAATATTAAACAGTGTGCTCCTTTTTTTTTCTATTCAGACATGAGAAAAAGTAGTAAAGCAGACACAAATTGTGAAAAGAAGGGTATCATACAAGTCAGGAGGAAACTAGTGGCTGGCAATGTAAAATAGCATAATAAAGTATAGGTCAAAATTGTCACCACATTGTTGCAATGCTACTTTAATCTATAATTTAAGTAAGTGTGTCCAGAAAATTGACAAGTGCTAATGAAGTGAAATGGGAGCATTACACCACATGCAAAGTCCCATCAGAAATGGTGACCATGACAGAACTGTTGCTGGTCCAAAGTATGCTGCGATTCCCGCAAATGCTATGCGATAACCTCAACTGGATGGAAGGGTGCCCTGTGTCTGTACACTAATAGTAGCCTTGGTGAGTTTATATAATTATTTTTTGTATTTTCTAGGTGGGGGGTTGACATATATAGACATGTACTCATTGTATTGTTTTGTATCACAGGTCACAGATACTGTTGGTGTGCACATTCCAGTGCTTGATGAGAACTTTTGGTGTTGAAATTGGAAATGGAATACTCTCAAGCCAATGAAGGTAAATATTTTTTTTGGGGGGGAGCATATTTGCAGGTGGGTCTCATGAATGATTTCTTATTTGGTTACTTCTTCAAAGAATTCATCTGCATCCTTCTCGAGTCTGGTTGGTAATGATGGTCATGGTCATTGAATGAAATGACTTCTGTGTGTTGCATGTCTGCCCCAGCCTGGGGGGGGGCCGATGTTGAAGAACTTCTTTGGATAAGGCAACTATGCCAAACAAAGCATCTGGAAGTTTACTAAAAGAAGAAATGAAGGACTTATTACAACTTGATTGCAGAAGTAACACACTGGGCTGGATTTTCAAAGCCCCGACACAAGCTGCAACAATGGTAGCTTGTGCCAAGTGTGGTGCACCTGGGATCCTGCTCTCAATTTTCAAATCTACAGGGTCCCAGTGCCAAAGTCCAGTGGCTTGCAGCAAAGGTGGTGCTGTGCCAAACATATGGCGCACCCACCCAGAATTTCGCAATGGCCGTGGAGAGTCTGCAGCACCCACAGACAGGGGCTTGCAACTGGACACAGCCCCCCCAACACCATCACACCACCAGCACCTGTACCCCAACACACACACCGGTACCCTGGTGGTCTAGTGTCCCCCCACAGATAGTGCCCATCACTGCACTCCAACTCCCGTCCCGTACCCTGATCCGGTGACTGGCATAGCCCTCCACATGCCACCACAGCTGGCCACTGAATAAGCTGTCAGTGCACGTACTGTATACTGTATACAGTACACACAGTGACAGCTCATTCAGCAACCAGCTGTGGTGTTATGTAGAGCGCTCTGCCAGTCACCGAATGGGGTATGGGGGGTGGAGGCTGAGCGGCACTCACCTGTGGGGGATGGCAATATGCACAGTAGTGGGTGTCGGGATCATGACAGGGTGAAGGGAGACCACCTGACCACCAGGGATCACCTATCAGGGATGGATCGGGGTGGGCCACATGGTGGCACATACTAGATGACCCCCCAGGAGCTGTCTAAGTACCATTAGACAAGCCCCTCACTGGTCTAAGAAGATTGGCACTTCGCTCCTGGGGGGGTCTTTGAAAATCCGGATCCAAGGGCTGCGGCAGTCTGGGTCTGCTGCAAGCCTTCTAGCACCATGACACAGCCACTTTCATGGTGCAAAGCCAGTGCTAGCACACTTTGATGCAGGCAGCCTGCTGGGTGACACAGGCTGCCTTTGAAAATTGCACTTGGTGCAGCCCTTGGAACAAGGTGCCTTTGTGTCAGACCTGTTTGACGCAAGCACCTTGTGTCAGTCTAAGGCCTTTGAAATTCCAGCCCATTATGTTTAAGCCGTGGTTGTTGCATGGGTATCTGGATTATTAACACAGATAGTAAGCTGTCACACTGCAATCAGCAGATCAATCACAACTTAATTTAGTACCAGTCTGAGTAACAAATGCACTGTGCCAGTGTCCCTGGTTCTCAATCTCAACTCAAGTTACATTTCAAAACCACATCTTGTCAAGTAACACAACCTGTGTCCAACTTTTTCAACACTGTCATGGCTGCACAGTTGCAAGTTTGAAATACAGTGCATGATATGTTGCAGAAATATAGTTTTTTGTGACATATATGCAGGGCCCCTTCTTTTCTACGGCACAGTGGGACCAAGTTCTGCGGCAAGACTACCATTTGCCGCAGAACTTCTGCGGTGGTGGTTTGTAATTTCTGTGGAAGTTCTGCGGCACTAACAAACTATCACATCACAGTGTCAGCTTGTCATCCTAGCTTCACTTTCATGGCAGTGGTTATAGCAATCAGGATGGTGGAAAGCACAGTAACACTAGTTCAAAAAATAACAGACTTATAAAAATAATTTTATGCCTAAAAAAGCAAAACAAATGTCTCCCCCTTTAGGTCCTAGCCTGTTGCATAAATGACATATGCAGAGGGGATCTTATGTGATAAATAAGGTATTTCTATATGCATGCTATCTATCCCACTAATGAGGTTTCCACTGTCTATCACTCATACATTTGTATGTGCTTTCTACACCATTCATGAGGTTCCCACTGTGTATCACTTATATATTTATATGCAATCTGTAACATACATACAAATGTGTGTGTGTATGGTGAGAGAGACATAGATACTGTACATGTGTGTATATGTGTGTGTGTGTGTGTGTGTGTGTGTATATATATATATATATATATTTTTTTTAATTTCCATGAACTTGCATCCTCATTCATACAGGTCCCATTGAAATGGAATAGAGGAGTTATTGCAAAACTCATTTTTCATGTCAGCCTGCTTACCCTGACACTGCGTAACACCATCAGGCCATGCCATGCATGTGAACTGATTGTGAGATAGAGCTCTCCAGCCCATCACAATGTGTCCATCATGTGACAGAACACTGCACCATACCTTCCCAGGCTCTGAGCAGTGATGTGGTCCACCAATCCTTGTGCTGCCCAGCCAGCTCCCAGAGCTAATCTCTGAACCTGAGTTGCTGGCACAGAAACACAGCATGCTACCCTCTGTCCCAACAGCTGTCCCTGTACACAACATTTCTCCATAACTTTTAGATGATTCTATCAACCAATGACAATATGTAATCAATAACCCTGGCAAAAATGCTTACAAGGCAATTATTTATTTAACAGGTCTATTCTTTCAACAGGTCTACACATTATTATATTCCACCTTTCTGGGCATAATTACTTTATTTTTCTTAAAAATGACAGTTAGATTAATTTTACCAGTTATTCATTTCAGATGGCATCTCTATACCTTAAAGGCAAAAATAGGTTTGTACAAAGTGAGGTATGGACTTAACAAGTCTGTGCTATTGACAAGGTTTTGTTTAAGTTGGCCCTAGTGCAATAATGTAAGACTGAAAATTGTATCAGGCTGTAGTGCAGGTTGAGCAAATATCACCATGCATGATGTGTTGTGCCACCATCTCTGGCAGTGGGAGCTGTGGTAGATAAGTGACTGTTCATTTATGTTGCAGAATGCAGCCATTTCGATAGTTAACGTATGATGTTATAGCAATGATAACATCACATTCTGAACATATAGGGGGGTTTTGGATATAAAAAGAGGGGAAGAGAACCAGATTATATGGATAAACAAAAATATTAATAAAAAATCACCAAGAAGAGTGAATTCTGCGGCACCGCAGAAGTTCTGCGGTAGATTGCAAGTTCTGTGCAAAATTCTGCGGCCACAGAATTCTAAGGGCCTTGCGTATATGTCACCTAGTTTATGAAGCCTCAGTTGGATTTGTTGCACTCTTTAAAAAAAAAAAATGAACAGATGAAATAAAATATATATATACTTACCAGTATGGATTTGAAATGGATATTCCATAAGTTCCTGTGTATGGTACTGCTGCTGTACCATTGATACCGACTTTCAGTGAAGGAGAGTCATTTTTTGTTAACCTGTAAAAAAAAAAAAATTTGCCGTATGTGTTTGACCACTGCAGCTCAGAAAAGCAACAGAAAGAAAAACACACAGCTAAAGGAAGTTGAATAGCATAAAAAACAGTAGTACACATATTCACATTATAGTTTCAATATTAAGAAGCCTTGTACCTGTGGCTGATGGATGTGGTCTCCTGTTTGACTCCCTCTGCCTTGGCATAGTCAATGTAATGGGAAAACATTGTCAGAATGGCACTGCTGGTGGGTGATGGTGGTCATAGCTGTGGCACATGACGACATTCCCTCTGACATCTTCCTGCATCTGGTGGTGGTGGCAGTGGCTAACAGCGGTATTATGGTGGTGGACCGGGGGGGGCACACAAAGTCATTCCCTGTGGCGGCAGTGGCTAACTGTGGTCTTATAGTGGTGGTCCACGGGGGCACACAAAGTCATTGCCTGTGGTAGCAGTGGCTAACAGTGGTCTTATAGTGGTGGTCCAGGGGGCACGCAGTCATTCCCTGTGGTGGCAGTGGCTAACAGCGATCTTATAGTGGTGGTCCGGGGGTCACACAAAGGCATTCCCTTTGGTGGCAGTGGCTAACGGCGGTCATGGTGGTGGCCCGGGGGGGCATACAAAGTCATTGCCTGTGGTGGCAATGACTAACAGTGGTCTTATAGTGGTGGTCCAGGGGGCACACATTCATTCCACGTGGTGGCAGTGGCTAACAGCAGTCTTGTGGTGGTGGTGGTGGTCCGGGGGGGCACACAAAGTCGTTCCCCATGGTGGCATTGGCAAAGAGTGGTCTTATAGTGGTGGTCCGGGGGGGCACACAAAGTCATTGCCTGTGGTGGCAGTGGCTAACAGCAGTCTTATAGTAGTGGTCCAGGGGGGCACACAAAGTCATTCCCTGTGGTGGCAGTGGCTAATAGCGGCCTTATAGTGGTGGTCCAGGGGTCACACAAATTCATTCCACATGGTGGCAGTGGCTAACAGCAGTCTTATGGTGGTGGTCCAGGGGGGCACACAAAGTCATTCCCTGTGGTGGCAGTGGCTAATAGCGGTTTTATGGTGGTGGTCTTGGGGGGCACAGAAAGTAATTCCCTGTAGTGGCAGTGGCTAAAAACTGTCATGTGGTGGTACAGGGGCAAGGATATATTGTGCTCTCTGTTACAAATGTGACATGACATATGGAATTTGAGTCACACTCTAAGTGGGACACTCATTGAACCGTATGAAAAAGAAAACATGTATCAGCAAATGTCACGGCCTTTTAACAACTTCAGTTAAAACCTGCCAACTTTAACCTCATCATCTTCATAAAGAAAGCTTCCCTCACAATCATCTATGTCTGAAGTCTGACCACTGGAAAATTCTTTCTGCATTGTGTCATCATCTACATCAGTGGTAGGCCGTTTCAAGCTGCTGCTGCCACTGCCAGTGCCACCAGGATGGTCCATTTCTACATCACCAAAACCATGACTAGGCTGGTGTACGAATACTGCGGTTGCAGTCTGTACTGGTATGTGCCTCTCATTCATTTTTATAAATGTTAGCAAACTAAAATTTGCAGGAGAGAGGTTTGTCTGACGATCCCTATCTATTGCACCTGCTGAGCTGAATACCCTCTCGACACTTACACTGGAGGTTGGGCATGTCAGGTACTTCAGTGCCACTGCAGTCAACTCTGGCCATTCACTGACCTTTCCACTCCAGTATAAAACAGGATCATCAGTTATTGACAGATGGCTGTTTTCAGACAAATATGACTCAACCATTCTCTGTGCCACACTAAGTCCAGTGGTTGATGCACCATCCTGTTCTCTGGAATCATTTATTTTACAAATCCCCACGTGGGACAAAGCCTCCCAAAGTGGGTTGATGCCAACTGCTTTGAATGACAGACCACCTGTATCTGCAGTCCCCTTCCCCTTACAGGATATGCTTGATACTCCTCCAGGTGCACCTTTAGCCTGATTATGCTGCTGAGGTTTGCTGACCTTGGCACATGACTTCTGTGCCCCATGAACCTAGCCCACCAGTCACCCACTGACATTTTTTACCTGTTCAGGCCCTCCCTCCAGTACTGAGGCAATTCCACGTTTGTATCGTGGGTCCAGCATTGTTGCTATTGCAAAGTTGTCACTACGCTGAATGCTCAAGATGTGATGATTCTGGTTGAATACTGTCAGTATGTGTTTCAGCAACATACTGTTAGCACTGTCTCCGGCAACATCAAGGCTATGCTGTACATTCACCAGTGTCTGCCTCAGCACTCACAGCAGTGGAATTGATTGGCTAATGGAGGCAGACTTGCCACTCACTGCCTGTGTGGCATGTTCAAAAGGCCACAAAATTGTTATTACAGAGTCCATGAGGCACCACTGTTCAGTCATCATAGACATGGAGGCTCCAGAACTGTCATGGCTAGTGTGTATGACAAGATATTTTGAGATGGCTTTGTGTTGTTCATACAACCTCTCTGCCATGTATAAAGTGGAGTTCCACTGGGTGGCAACTTCCAGCTTCAAGTGGTGCCAAGGGAGGCTGTTTCGCATCTGCAACTGCTGAAGTTGGTCATGGGCCTTTGCAGATTGTGAAAGGTGAGAACAGATACGATGTGCAACTGTCAGCATTTCCTTTACATCAGGGTGCTGCAGAAACTCCTGCACCACAAGATTTAAACAGTGGGCCATGCATGGAACATGAAAAAAGCCACCATTCGTGATACATTTCACCACATTTGACCCATTGTCACTTGCTATGAACCCAGCTCTCAGGGACAGGGGGTTCAGCCACTTGTCAATTTCAGTCAGTACCACGTCCAACATGTTTTCACCAGTGTGTGAACAGGTCACTTTGTGCATAGCAATCGTTGCATGCTGTCGAATTCCTGGAAGATTGCTACTATGACACTCCACCTTACTGCACTGATTATTCACACTACAAACAGCACAAACAACCCCCGGCACCTGCACCCAGTGTGCAGTTATACACAAATATGAACTCCTCGCTGTTTTGCCATTTGTCCACATATCCATACTTAAATGGATGAATGGAGAGGAGGAATGTTGAAGGGCATGTCTTACTGAGTTGGACACAGTACGGTACAACTTGGGGACAGCACGGGTCAAAAAGTATGTCCTGGATGGGACTTTCCATTTTGGACAGGTATGTGCAGCAAACCGCCGGAACCCAGAATTCTCCACAAAGGAGAAGGGCAAAAGATCAATTTACAGCATTTCAGCTACAGCAGCATTAAGTTCTTGTGACGCTGTATGATTGGGTGGGTACTTCAACTTATGTGCAAAAACACTGTAATGTGGGCTGCCTTAAATGTTTTACATGGGGTGTGATGACAAATGGTTCTGCTTTGCGAATGGCAGGGGGTGGAGTGTGGATGTTTGATGAAGACAGTTACACAAGTGATGATGACAAACCCACAAATGCAGTTATTTTGCCACATTTACCAACTGGGTTTGATGTACCACTTGTACTAAACATATCGCATTCACCAGCACTGGCCAACATTTCAAAATCATTATGCTCCTCCACTTCATCATGCCTGAAGTAACCCTCTGCTCTAATTTCATCACTACTGCACGCATTTAATTTCCTACTTAATTTAACAGTCATGTAAGGGGATAACATGCTCGTTATAGTTGATGACGAGAGTGAACGCCCCACTGTGGTATTAGTTGCCATCTTGTGCTGGGTCCACAGTGCCATGTGCCTGTTCTTAAGATGCATATGCTGTCCTCCTGTGCCCAGATGGCTCCCCTTTTTACCTTGACTCACATGCACATGGCAAACCTGGCAGATTGCAACTGACTCATCATTTGCATCTTGCACAAAAAAATCCCAAACAAAGGATTGTGATGCTCTACTTTTAACATGTCCCTGATGCTGCTTATTGGACTCTGTTCTTTTAAGCCATGAAGTGGGATTTTCCAGGCAGAACACACTTGGGCTGCAACTGACCACCATGACTAGCTATCATTATTACTGTGTCATTAACATCATCATCACCATCAACTGAAACTGGTAAATCACAAGTTTTTATGGTGGGGGGAGATTAATGCAAATATACTTGGACACAGCCACCTTGAATTTCTTTTTCTCTAGTTCCCAACTGGGGTCAATATCATCATCGTCATCATCATCTTCATCAACATCACCCACATCCACATCTTCTGCTTGTATGCTGGCATGTGGATTGCATGTTTCAACCACAGCAACATCATCATCATCAGAGTCATCATCATCATCAACACCACCATCACCTGATATTTTTTCACCACACTGTGAATCACTGTATGGAAAATGTGTGACCTGAACCGCGGTGGAAGAAATGTCACATTGTATGCTATCGTTGACATGATTATCAGAATCCTCATGTTCAGTTACTGGAATGTTACTGGGAAGTACAACATCATCTACACTACCATTCACTCACACTGCTTCACACTCCACTATATTTTTGGACATGGTACACTGGTCAGAAGTGAAACTTAAGGCAGCAATACTCTTACCATCACCAGCAACTGAACTAACTCCACCAGCTGGGACAACATCATCTCCTCCAAACTATGAGTGAAGCTACTGATTGGGCTGTAAAAAACATATACCACATATTGTAAACAACCTGAAATTATGAACTGCTGAACCATATTCACACAACACACAATCAGCAAAAAAATTTCAGCAATTACTGACAATATTACTGTGTGTACAATAACAGTCAGTTATATAACAAAAATATAACCAAAAAACAAAGAACTCCCTATTTCTCCAACTTAAATCTACTTACACCACAGATACACCCCTCCCCCAATGCACACTTTCATTGTCTCTTACTACACAGACTCAATGTTGTTCATTAACATTAAAAATCCACACACAAACAATAAACACACGATGATATGAGCACAGGAGGGTTTCCTATAATCAATGAACTAAAGTTTGAGCAAAAAAAATTTACTCAAAAAGGCCTTTTTAACAGCTTTTAGGTTTGAATCACAGACAGCTCTCAGAGCACACTGTCTCCTACAGTTTCTTACACACACTACCCTGAACTGAGGCTGTGAAGAATATAGAGCCCATGTGACCTGAAATCCCATGAATCACTGCAAAATTCACCTTTGGAGCTTAAAAACAAAGTGAAGTACATTGTTTTCAAAGCACTTCGCCTTTAAAATTGATGGAATAGAGGTCTGGGAAGGCGTAGTAACGTGAAGTCATTGTTTTCAATGGACTTCGTGTTACCCATCATAACACAAATTACTCCGCTTCATGTTGCGGAGTACTCTGCAAATTCACCTTCACTCTGAGAATCACTTCACAGAGCAAATTGAGCCCACTTCTTCCACCGCTAAATCTAAGCAATGTCCCCTGATTGAAACTTTTTGCTTTCTCCCTTCTAGCCAGGAGTTTACCCAACTAATGATGTTTACTTTTAGACTGATATCTGCAAGTTCTTCTATGAGCTCTTTGTGAGGTACTGTGTCGAAAGCCTTAGTATAATACAAATAGATCACATCCACTGCAAAGCCTTCATCTAGTGCCTTACTTATGGGCTCAAAAAAATGAAATAAATTTGACTGACAAGCTCAGGTAGAAGTGATAGGGAAGTAGGATGTGTTAGTGGGCAACCCAGCCACAATACATTTTGGATTTTGCACCTGAGCTACAGTGACTGCATTGTTCTTAAGTACTGAGCACTTTCGTTTCCTTGCATATACTTCAAGGCTGGCAGCCCCTCTCAGCACCAACCTAGCTGCCCTTGTGTGCTCCTTTGTAACTTTCTGAAAAATTTTTTAAACACTGGTGGCCTACCATGTGGGCCGCTGTACCTTCTGTTCTGCCAGCAACAATGACATGTCAGGGAGGCATAATTTATTGAAACAGTGATGGCCACTCTTTTGAGCTGTTGTACCTGCTATTGTGGCAGCATCAATATATATATATCAGACAGACATAATATATGAAACATTATAAAATGCCAAGAAAATATCTAGAAACTTTATTGGCTAAGAGGCATCACCTGACTGTACATTAAGTTTACTGCATGTGTACTGCACAGTCAGGTGTTGGATCTCAGTTCCAAGGCAAAAAATCTCAAAGTTTACAAAATCAGAAAATATTTCATGTATAACTTGCTATTTAAAATGTATTTAAACAAATGATTATGTAAAAAAACACATTAAAAATGCTTCTCTTGACATATAATACAAAAGAGAAGTGAGCCATTTTATAAGTGCAATAAGGCACTCCAGGGTGTGCACTGAAAGATTTGAAAGCACTTTCCTAGGGGTATAAGGATACTCTGATTTTAGCCTCATGCCTCATTCTCCTAGGGTTTGCATTAAAATCCTTTAAGACCACCCTTTCATAACTGATTGCTTATATAGCAACCATGTGTGTTGCTGTGCCTGTTATTTTTCCAGCAACGTTAAACATGTCATACAGGCATGTTTTGAGACAGTGGGCACCTACACCCTCTGGGCTCCTGTATGTACCTACATTATACTGACAGCAAAATTAGCAGTCCCTCCTTTAACCTCTACTCACCTTCACTTCACTTCACTTCACTTCACTTCACTTCACTTCACAGCTACCAGAATGGAGAGTGAGATTAGTGTTTACAAAAGTATCTGAGCTAACTTTTTATACTAAGCTCACTTCCAAATACAGTTCTGAGTACTGGGAATAATCTTTTATGTAAAAATGTACTTTTTTAACCAATTTAACTTCCATGTCACTTTCAATCATACATATGGTAGGAGCACTGTAAACACAAACTATCAAAACATACTGTAGCGGCACTAAATCAAGAAATGTTTCTGTTTTTGATTGTTGTTCTTCACTGCACAATAGAGGCACAACCTACTCCTTCACCTAACAGGCTACAAAAGCACACTGCCTCATGATTATATCCATGTGCTTCCTGCACCAGTGTAGCCATGTAATCAGGCTTTTGTACAACATGTGACCTGCCCAGATATTCACCTTTTTCAAAGTAAAGTGGAGTTGACTTTACTACAAAACACAAGGCATAGTTTCATAATGTGCACTGTGCCCCACATTTAGCAAAGAGGGGTCACTGTACAAGGTCTTCATGAAGGGAGAAGTTTGTGACTTCACCACATCTTCAATAGTAAGGAAAACTCTGACTTTTTGTGAGGTAGCTCAGGTGCTGCAAACTGGAGCCATCATGTAACTGAAGAGCACTGTTTTTACCTCTCAGCCTGGCTCAGAGAAAGACAAGAAGTGATACTGAAGATGCACTGCAGGATAAATAAATAGTTTTTATTGGTGAATATTTCACTTAGCAGTGTAACTCCACTGACATAGAAACAAAGAAACATAGAAGTTGATGGCAAATAAGGACCACAGGGTCCATCCAGTCTGCCCATTATTTCTACCTTATGAATGTGCCATAGGCCTGTACTCAGTCAATGGCCTCTCTATTCATACTCATCTGTATTGCTACCTTATGCCTATCCCATACCTGTCTTAAGCCCTTATAGACTTCTTGTCTTTCTGTGAGCCAAGCTGAGTGGTAAAAACAGGTAAGAAAAACTTGATGACACCTCTAATTATTATGTTGCATAACATTGATTTATATATTTTTTTATTTATTTTGTTTTTTTATTTTATTTCAGAAGAATCAGAAATACCTTGGAGTCATAGACTCCTTTACAAAGGTTCCATGTCACATATAACAAATCGGTTACACAAATACAGTTAGTACAGATACAGATACAAATACAGTGATTATTACAGAGTAAGGTTAAGTTACAACAGGAATGCAAGGCTAGTATTCAGGAACTTAGTACAGTTTGAGACAGTTAAAAGAGACTGGAAACTTAACATCCCTGAGTAAGTGGAGCAGAGAGGAGTATGCAGAGGCAAGCCAGAGGCCATTGTCAGTAGTACAGGGAGAGGGGCACTAGTTCATATGCAGTCGCAGTCACTTGAGGAGCGAAGATGGGCTCTGAGGTGTGTTTTGAAATGACTAATTCTTTGATCTAGATGCAAAGAGGAGGGTAGGTTATTCATCCACAAGGGTGCCCTGTAGCAAAAAGGATCTTTGAAATTGAGTAGTGCGACAGGGAGGGATGGAGAAACAAAGGGTATCAGAGCTACGGGTATGTTTAACTTTAGAGTCCAAGGTGATTAAGGAGGTGAGGGATGCGGGGAAGAGGCCAAGGGTAATTTTTTTAGCTAAGACACAAGTGTGGAATTTGATTCTGTTATCAAGGTTAAGCCAATTTGTGTCCTTATATAGCACACAGGTATGGGTGAGTCTGTCACACCCTAATATCAGATGACAGGCCTTGTTTAGCACAAGTCTAAGACTGTCAAAGGCTGAAGGGCTTGCCCTCCAAAAGTCAGAAGGCCATAGTCAAGTAGGGAGAGAACCGAGGAGGAGATGGCAAGTTTAAGGGCCTCTGGGGTAAGGCAATGCTTATAGCAGTGCAAGAGCCCTAGCCTGATGTTTAGGGCCTTGGATAATTGATGTATATGCTCATGATAGGTGAGGCCAGTGTCCAAAGTGATGCCCAGGTATTTAAAGGTGTGCACAAATTCCAGGGGGGTCAAGGACACTGATAGTATTTGGGGAAAAAGCCCTTTCCTGGAGTTATGTGGATGTGCGAAGAGCATACCTTTAGTTTTTTATAGTTAATAATAAGGCATTGTGAGGTGAACCAGCTTTCGACAGCATTGAAGGAGGACTGTAGGGAGTGGTGGAGTTGAGAGTGGTCTGGGCTGGAAGAGAAGATGACTGCATCATCTGCATAGAGTAATATGTTGGAGGTGCAGGATGTGGGGAGGGAGTTTAGGAAGAGGCTGAAAAGGAGGGGAACCAGAATGGACCCTTGTGGGACCCCTGAGAGGACTGGAGATTTGGAGGATAGTGTATTGCCAATTTTAACTTGAAGGGTCCGGTTGGTAAGATAGTCCAAAAACCATCCCACAGCATCCTGTGAGAGACCCAGGTTGAGCAAGGAGGTTAGGAGAAGAGAGTGGTGGATGGTATCAAAGGCCTTAGTGAGGTCAATGAAGACTGCACCTGTGTTGTAGCCTTTATCCAATGCAGAATGGATGTGTGATGTTAGCTCAAGCAAGGCCGTAGTTGTGCTATGACCTTTACAGAAACCATGCTGTTGTTTGCAGAGTAGGTCATATTTATTGAGGTGGTTGGTGAGCTGATCCAAAACTATCCTCTTTAAGGCCTTGGAGAAGGTGGGGAGTATGGCGATAGGGCGGTAATTGTTAGCAGAGGAGCGGTCACCCCCTTTTAATATAGGCATGATAGAGGAGGATTTCCAAATGGTAGGGAATTTACCTAGTGATAGGGAGAGGTTTAGAATGTGGGTGAGAGGAACAAGGACTTCCTTAAGGGAGAGCCGAAGAATTCTGAGATCAATGGAATTGGCGTTGGGAGAGGCATGACTAAGGGCAGTGGTAAGGTATGGTTCAGCTGACTTGGGAGAAATGCAGCGGAAGTAAAAGGGGGGGCACAGAGATGAGGTGCGGGTGTGCTAGGAGCTGGTGGATCATAAAAGTTAAGGGGGAGAACATGGCTAAGGTTGGAGAAGACATCACTGAAAACTGCAGCAATGTGTGTAGGGTCAGAGGTCAAGGACCCATTTGACATGACTTGAGAGGGGACCAGGTTGGGGACCTTACCACAAATTTCCTTGATGTTGTTCCAAAACTTGCAGCCTGAATCCCAGGACGAGGTTAGGGCGGATTTATAGTAATCCGCTTTTGTCCTGCGAATGGCCCAAGTGCACTTGTTCCGAGCCATTCTATAATTCTGTCTATCAAGGGGGAGGCTGGATTCAATGGAGAGCTGCCATAGTGAGTCTCTGGTTCGCATTAAAGTCTTGAGCCACTCGGTAAACCAGGGTACGTGATTGCCTTTAACCATTCTTTTCATAAAAGGTGCATAGAGGTCACATATATTATTGAAGGCTCGGGTAAATAGATCCAGGGCACTGTCAGCGTTAGCCGTGTTCAAAATGAGGGACCAGTCCATTACTCTGAGGTGCACTTTTAGTTGTGCCAATTTACCAGGACCAAGTTTACATTGCACAATAATTTTGGGAAGGGACCTAGGGATTTTGCAGGACCAGGAGCAGCTAACTGGGGAGTGGTCACTGAGGGCATTTGGCAGGATGGAAACATTGGTAATCTTACCCGGGCAATTGGAGAAGATAAGGTCCAATAGGGAGGAGGAGCCAGTACGCGGATCCAAATGAGTGGAGGAAGTGACCAGTTGAGTTAGGTCTTGGGCTGTGGCGAGATCAATGTGTGGGGTGGCATCCTTACTTAGCCAGTTGATATTAAAATCACCAAGTACTAGTAGTTCTGATTGTGATGGTAGTGTGTCCAGATGTGACAGTAATGCTTGGAAAGCTGATTTTTGGTCCCTTGGGGGAATGTATTCTGTTGTTCTGTATAAAGGATTTTGGGCTCTTCCCAGTGCCAATTTAACTGTTAGGGCCTGTGTGCCCACTCCCAGTTGAGGGGAGTGGAGTAGGTGCCCTTGTAAGGTATTCTTCGTGTAGAGGGCGCAGCCACCCCCTCGCTTACCATGCTAATCAGCACGGTAAAGGATAAACCCAGGCAGCGATACAGTGGAATTCAGGGTCTGAGGGGTGAGACAGGTTTCACACACTGCTATGACATCCGGTTGGTGCTGTAGTACCCAACCCTGGAAGGAGTCCCACTTTTTTAGGATGCTACAGATATTGAGAGAAGCAATGTGCAGCTGACCCTGGGTACGTTGGGGAGGTGTCAGACCATCTGGTGGTCCAGGATTAGGATGAATATTTCCCAATAGGAGGAGGAGGAGGAGCAGGAACCTTGAGGAGGGGTACCAATAACCCTTCCTCTTAACAGTGAAAGCTAACAGGGTATGTGGTATATTGGTGCTGACGGTTGGCATGGGTAGTGCATGGGCCTTAAGGTAGGCCTGAAGGAAGTAGCTAAAGTCTAGGGAGGCTGACGGTGTTATGAGTTGAGGTTTCTGAGTCAGGACAGCCCCGGGGAGCGTCCAGTGTAGAGTGACTAGACAGGCAGTCATAGTAAGAAAGTGGACTGTAAGTAGTCTGCCAATCTCCTATAACAGGGTCATGGGGGGGCTCAGGTTTACCCAAAGTATAACTAGCTGCCAAGCATTCAGACTGCTGCCAACTGCAGAGGAGGGGGGTGGGGGGTGACAGGGTATGACAGGGAGGGGAATTGGGCCAGGGGGAGCAAATGGCAAAGCAGCAGGATTAAAGTAAACATCCTGTCACTATGATGAAACCAGAGTACAAGCAGTAGTGCAGCCTCTAGTGGTAGAATAATATAAGCTGCTAATGGAGAACTTGGCTGATTGGTTAAAGATCCCTATAAAAGGGAGTGCTCACCAAAGAGGGTGGTGGTGGGGGTGGTGGGGAGCCGACGCCCTGGGTCGGTGGGGCCAAGCTACACAGCACAGTCTTAGCTGGGTCTTAGTTGCACAAAAGTCTTAGCTGGGTCTTAGTTGCACTTAAACTGCAGAGCAAAGTCTTAGCTGGAGGCAGCACAGCACACGCGGTGGTTCCCTCACGCTATACCCTGCACCTGGATTCAGGGGTGGGGTGGGGAGGTGCCGTTTAGGTCCTTGGCGACCTCCTGATCATCGCCTGGATTCAGGGTGGGGTGTGGGAGGCACCGCTAGCCTCCCTGCCACCTCCTGATCGCCGCCTGGATTCGGGGTGGGGAGGGGCTGTTGTAGCCCTCACGACCTCCTGATCATTGTCTGGATTCGGGGGGTGGGGGAGGGTGCTGTTGTAGCCCTTATGACCTCCTGATCGTCATCTGGATTCAGGAGGCTGGGGGTGGGGGAGGGCGCCGTTGTAGCCCTCGCGACCTCCTGATCGTCGTCTGCTATATGGTAGCATAGTGTTGTCATCATGGAAGAGGCTTAAGAGTTAATCTTGTTAGGAGTATTTTCTGGTATACAGTACTGTTGCAACCCACCTACCAATTTGGGGGCTTACCTTTAGCCCAGTGGCTTCCATTTTTCTCTCCTCCTTAGAGCACCTCCAATTGCCTGCTATTTTCTTTTCTGGTTGCCCCAATTCTTTCTGTGTCCTCTTTGATGTCCCTGGTAGCCCTCCGAATAGCTCTGGTGTCATTTCAGCCCTTCTGGGCTCTAACCATTTGAACCACAATCTCCCACTCTGTGGCTGCACTCTGGTGCCATGGGGATCATGCAGGCACAAGTGGTGCTTTTGATGTTCAATTGCTCAATTTTGCAGTCAAACAGGAGAGAGAATTCGGTCCCGGTGTCCCCACCTACTAAGTGGGACCCGGCTACTACTCCAAGGGCCCTGATAGCCCACTTAATTAAATAATTAAAGAGATCCATGAGGTGTCCAAGATCAGGGCTCATGAATATTAATGAGCCAGAGCCCCGATCATCATGCATACTCATGAGGGTCTGTTCTGCCCCAAGGGAAGCTCAGTTCGGCAACTGCCAACAGGAAGAAGAAATCATTAAATAAATAAATTTAACTACTGTAAATGTGTGGGGACAAATGTTTACAAGAGGGAAAGAGTTTAAAACAAATAAATGCTTCAGTCGTGGTTGCACCAGTATAATGCTGGGACTCAGAGAGACCTCCTGCCTGCTGCAAATGGTGGCTGTAAAATATTGGCAGCAGTGACAGGCAAATGGACTGAGGGAAATCTGGGCAGCGTCTTAAACGACACACCAGTGGCTACAGAACTGTGGGGCATTTGGGCAATTTAATTATTCTAGCTGCACCAGGACTTTATTTGGGACTGTATTGATTCTGCTTAAGGAACTGTGTATTCAGCAGCCATTACAGAGCAGCCACAGCCAATTGGAAAGTTAGGAGTTTAAAGCCAGGACTTGTGGGACATTTGCCAAAGCTCATGGGAAACTTCCAAGTGCTCACAGGCAACTGCAGGGACCTAATTTCAGGTGCCAAAACAGCAAACCAACTGTGCATCGAGAAGGCTTCATGAATAATTCAGTTTTTTGAGTGACAAGCCTTCCAGCAAATCAGAGGCCAAGCATCCAATAGCTTCAGCCAATTGGGAGCCTCAGGAGAGTCCGATAAAAGACTGTGTCTTTCAGCAAATTCCAGATTTGCACAGGAGACCCCTGGAGGGGTGGGGGCTCAGGGCCCACAGCTATGCAACTGGGCCTGGTGATCGAGTTAAGCCCCTCCATCCAGGAGGGGTGTTTTGACTTCTTTGCAGTGAAGTTTAAAGTAATTTAGTTTAATGCAGAACCTGCTAGCCTGGGGGTTGCCAGAATGTCCTCCAGGTGCTAGCCCTCCCTTCCAAGTTGGGGAAAGACATGGACCTGCAACTTGACCTCAAACCAGCTGTGAGAGCGCTGATCCTGCCTCAGTGATGAGAGAACTTGAAGACATCAGAAGCTTTCATTGGGGAGATCCTACTATGAAGGAGCCTGAGTGAGTACTCTTGAAAGAACAAAAATTGCTTATGGGGCTGCCAATGCCCTAGTGACTGTTGCTGTTTAAGACTATCTAATTGGCCCGCACCTTGCAACTGCTGCACCCAAGTCTTGCCCTGCACAGGTGGACCTAACTGCTTTAAGGGACCCAGTGAATCCAGTTAACATGTATAAATGTGCTGATATGTGTTATCTGCTCAGTGCCTACAAGACTGGAAGGGGGGCACTCAGGTCAGGGGCTCATCCTGACTTTGCCTGGGAGGTCCAGTATTTGCAGAATAGTTAAATGGAGCTGCAAACTTCAGCCATGTGCCACAAATGGGACTGAGACCTCAAGTCTAATCCAAATTGACTACTTTAACTGGAAATAACTGCTTTGAATACCTAAGTTTGCTCATGTGAATGCAAAGAAACAGGGTCCCCTTAGATTTGGGAACAAGCACCCACTAATTTAAGTACAAAAGGACCAGGGCAGCCATCCTGGCCCCTGGTTGAATGTGCTGAATGTTCAGAAATTCCAATTGGGCTCAACCCAGTGTAACCGGCTGGTTACACCTAACCAGTGTTTAGCTTGCAACATGCAGGGCACCTCTCTGCATACTCCTAAAAGATTGTAAATAGTTCAAGTATCTCATGTTTGAAAGTCTAGTTGCAAATCTTTCTAATCAAGCCAGCCAATGTATACTGTATCTGCACCATCCAACAGGCCTGCAACTTGTAAGAAATTTAAAGTATTGTGTATCCAGGTTTAAATGTTGGGATTGCAGGGTTACAATATACATTTGGGGAACTTGTACCAGTTGTGGGAAATGCAATACTGTGTGTCATCTGATTTCAGGCAGTTTAAATAGCCAGAGCTCTCGTCAACTGGGTTGGCATAATGTTAATTATCTTTTGATTTGCAAAACTGTGTATCTACCCAGTTGGAGGGTTTTCACCAGCACAAACCAAAAATCTAATCTTCTGTAAATATTGTATATACTGCTTGCATAACATCTACTCCCTTTTTCCCCCATTCCTAAGCCCTATTCCTCCTGTAAATAAATCATTGTTGTTTGCAGATAATGGTGTCATGAGCATATTATTAGGAGCCATTCAATAATTGTACCAGGTATTGAAATGGAGGAAATGTTTATTGGGTACTGGTTGTGGTGGCAAATGGTTATAGTGGGTGGTACGGTATCCCAGGGGGTTGCACCAGGTGAAAGCTAGCCCACTTAAAGCTGAACTCTGGGTGGACACACAGTGACAGGGTAATATCTAGGAAATAACCAGCTTAAAAGTAATCTTGGGAACCCAGGTCCCTCAACCTTGTTCAGGCTTGCCAGGCAGACGTAGTAACTCTAGGAATAGTGCCGCCTAGGGGTTGCACTGTATTTTGATATTTCCTGATGTATCATAACCTCATTCAATTAATAAGAGTATCAGTGACGTAGCACAAACATCATGACATAACATTAAATCTAGCTACTTACTGCAGACTGCTCCTGTGTACCAGATTTGTCTACAAACACACCTCCACACTGATGATCTACCATAAAATGTTACCCCTGTTCATGTTGCATAATCCTGAGAGCCATTCTCCATAATGTATCTGTTTAGCCCTGCTTCAGAAACTTTAACTGTACTAGCATTTACATCCTCACTGGATGGGTAAGAGTGGTGATCCTATACTGGAATCTCTAAATCTTCTCATTGTCAAGGGCCTCATTGGGATGGCCCAGAGCATGTGGAATATCTGCAGTGCAGTCAGTGGACATCGTGCTTGCCAGTGTAACTGACTACCAGGCAAAAAATCAAGCCATTTTACCAGAAAAAGAAGAAGGAGGAGAAGAGGAGGAAGAAGAAGCAGCAGTAGCAGAACAAGTAGTATTTTATATAGCCCTTCTCATGCACATTGACTCCCAAAGCACTTGACAAGCAATGAGAGACTGGCAGTGAAATGACTTTAAACATATAGTGGCAGCCATTTCACACATAAACACCCACACTCAGCCTTGGGCAATTGCATAAACTGGTGTTGAGAAGGAGAATATTGGCCAGGACACTGGAAACAGTCCCTCAGTCTTCTGAAATGAACATGGGTTCCATTACTTCCACCTTGACACCCACCAGGACAGTATCAGAGATGAGCTTAAGGGACCTCAGCTTAAAGTCTCATCCAAAGGAGGGCACACTCTGATGGTACAGCACCCTCCTAGTACCACATCCATGTGCCACCATTTATGGTATAAGCCCAGTTCTGGTGTGGGTCAAGAACTCACAACCTTCTGACACAGAGGCGGATATGCTATCAGATGAGTCACGCTGACATGAAGTCCTTAGTCACAAGGGATGGATGGGATAGATTCCAAGATCATTGTAAAACTAAATCAACAATAGACAGTACCGCTTGCAGTAATCATTTAAGAGTTTGTCCAGACAGGTGTGCTGCCAAGGTATTGGAAACTGGGCAATATGATTTCCATCTTTAAGCAGGGATAAGGTTGGACCTGGGCAACTTTATGTCAGTGCTGGGCATGGTTCTTGAGGCCATTATCAGGACAGAATAATGGAACACATGGACACAGCTCCAAACTAATGAGCTAACTAACTATTGAGTCTTGGTTGAGGCCAAAGTAGTTGTCTCATTTCCCTTTGATTCTATGAGGGGCAGATCATGCCAAACCAAGCTTTAAAAAAATGGATGAATGCCTCAGAGATGACCTATCTGGAGGGATGACATGGGTGGAGTGGAGGAACAGTGGACGAAGCTAAGAGAGGGCATAGTGAAGGACCTCTGGACAATGGAAGTGAGCAAAAGCAAGAGGAAAAAGAGATCACTATGGTTCTCAGAAGTTGCTGAAAAGGTAAAAGCTAAAAGGGTAGCATTCAGGATGTATAAAGATACACAGAGGGAAGAGTAAAGGGAGCTGTATCAGGAGACTCAGGCAGGGAAAACAATAAGGATCGTGAAGGCACAAACCAAGGAAAGAATAGACAGAAACTCATTACAACTGACCAGAAGACAGAATACCCACAGTATATGAAAATGTGACATAGTGCAAGTGGAAAGAAATTATTACAGATATGTACAAATTATATAAAACATTTAAACTGTAAATGACGCTGTTTGGCATTAGGATTTACTTGGACTATATCATGGACCCCGACAAATGGTTTGCCTTTATGTGTTACAAATCTGAAATAATTCCCAGTAATGTGTTATATGCAAGGTTTGCACATGTTCCTGCTGTTCATCAGACTCCCGGTAGTTCTTGTTTGATTGGGGGTGTAAAGAACTTGTCTCATGTTCTCCTTGTCTGTCGATGGTATAATAAAATGAGACAGATTTGGATTTGTCCAAACCTGGTAGGGCTTTCCTGTTTACCGGATGATCCTGTAACTTTCTTATTGACGGTTCAGGCTACTTTTTTTTTTTTTATTCATTCATGCATAATAATTATAAACAGTAATTAATTCATATGGTGACACACCCAAAACAGCTTTTGCAATATAACAAACATTCCAAATTGCAGACAGAAGATATAATAAAAATCAAGTTCTAAACAAATTATCACTTTTACTGCATTAGATTATTATAAGTTAAATACAGTTAATACTAAGATTAGGGCCCGGATAGAGCATTAACTCTAACCTTTAATTCCATCAACCTCATTCTAATTACCTGAGGTCTTTAGAGGTGTTCAGTACTTCCTGAAAGGAGAGGGTATGTAAAAATCCAATAATTTTTCTTTCAGAGATTACATTATAAACCCCTAGCTAAGTCAAGATTATTCTTAAATGGTAACCATATCTGTTTGTATTTTTGCATTTGTTTTACAGAGGTGTAGTGTATTTACTCTAATGCATGTATCTCTGTCATGGAGTTAAGACAGACGTTCAAGTGTGGGGGCTCTGAGTTTTTGCATTTTAACAGGATTTGTTTAAAAGTGAGCACCAAACTTATATCATCAAACACTGTTTTGAAAAATTGTATTTATTTATTTAAAAGTTGATAACTGGGATAGGCACACTTAGCCGAAGCTCGTTTCCAGTCATGACCCAGGGTGGGGGAATAAGGGACACAAAAATCACAATATAGAACATCAGTATAAAGGAAATAAAAACATGAGAATACAGTAATACTTGAAATATATAGAAAATTACAACGTATACAGCAGTATGCATGGGCATATAACAAATACGCAGTGAATTTAGCCTGAGCTGGAGGCTAGACCTCGAAGCATGCCTTGAGGTGGACAGTGATTTATTGGTCATAATGATAAGACAACTCCATAACTAGGCTGGGAGTACAGAGGCAGCCAAGAGTGCACAAGTAAGTGCATTTAAGGGAGGACCGGTCCGTAATAGCATCCATACAGGATTTTTATCAAGAGATATTTTAGTGATTTCAGATAAAAATAACATAATTCCACCAGGAATTCAATTTAGGACATTGTATGAGCATGTGCTTGAGAGTTCCTGATATAGTATTACATCTAGGACACTGTGATATAATAGTGGAGTTCATTTTATGTATATTATGTGGAGTATGTTATACTCTATGTAGAATCGTAAACAAAAGTTGCTGTGACCTTATAGTTTTCAGCCCCCAAAATTTAATTTTCTTCCAGGAACTGTGAGATATATGTATATATAGATTGTTTCTCTTCCCATTTCTGTTTTAGTTTACTGGATAATATATTAGTCTTGGGTAAAATAATTTTATATATCTGAGATATCAATTTTGCTTGAGAGGGCTGTTTTAGGATATATTCCAGATTACTTAAAGTCTCATTAGGGGGTTTATTCATATTTTTATTAATGAAAATCATGAATCTGAAGATAACATAAAAATTGTGTATTTAATAAATCACAGCTGTCTTTCAAGTAGCAAAATCCAAAATATGTCCTTCCTGGAAGAACTGACCAATTTCTTTTAAACCTTTATTGTACCAACTTTTAAAAGTGGAATCTTGCAATGATGGGGAAAAGTGATTACTGAGATAAATTGGTGCATTTTTTAAGAATATTGATTCCTGAAGTTTAAATGGGAACAATTTATTCCAACTAAAGAATATAGTTTTGGTGCTTAAAGCGAGATTAAGTTTGGTCCTGTGAGTGACTATATATAATTAATGTTTAATATTATCAAATGGAGAGCAATAAGATTCTTTATTATATGAAAGATCTTTTTGGTCTTCCTTAAACCAAGACAATATAACTGCTACATTGGCCCCGTAATGGGCCCTATGCACCAACGGGTGGGTTATACATGCCTGAGGCTTGTACCTCACCTACATACCTATGTGGCCCCAGACAGGCACAGGGTGTATGGTTTGCATGACTGCAAGCACCAGAGGGGCACCTGTCCATGGCCATACCCACTCAGTGTGCAGGGTCATATGGGCGGTTGATGGCAGAACCACAGACCCAGGTGGGCATCCACTTGAATGCCCATACCAGATCCCTAAGTGGAGCCCTTGCACCCCTGCAGCAGGTGCACAGAGTAGGGGCCAACCATGTAAAGCGGTGATGGATGAAAACCTGTTGGGCATTCACCTGAGTGGCTGCCCTAGCACTCCTCAGCAGCCTAATGGGCAGGGACAGCATGGATGTCTGTTGGCTGGTGCATCCGTGTCTGGTGGATGCTGCATACAGGGGTGCATACCAGGTTACACCTGGTCTTGGCTGGGGTACCCAGTGCTCCCTGTGCCTGGCACTACATGGCTTGGTGAATGCCGTGTAGTGCAGGCATGCCCCTGACACATTCACAGCATAGTACTCCCCGAGGGGCTAGGAAGGCAGGTGTGCAAGTGCCTTGTGCTCCCTTGGTGAATGCTGCTGGGGGTCCACGGGACCCCCGCCATGCAGCATTCGCACTTAAGGTTGCCGACATGCCTTGGTTATGCAGCACATAGGCAACTATTTTGTTAGTGCATAGAGTCCATTAATAGTATTTAAAGTGAGGAAGAGCTAAGCCAGCTTCAGAGTAAGTCATATATGATTTATCTAATTTGAGCCTAGGTTTTTTACCTTTCCATAGGAATATTTTAATGTTTTCTAATCCTTTGAAAACATTATCCAGCAATATATTAGGCAGGGATTGAAACAGAAACATAGATTTAGATAAAATAATCATTTTTATAACATTGACCCAACCCATAAGTGACAGCAGAGGAGTCTTCCAATGTGTTAGTAGTTTTTTGGTTTCTTCTATCAATGGGTCAAAATTTAAGTTTTGTAATCATGTTAAGTTATTGTCAAGTTTGACTCCAAGGTAACCCTCACAGAAATAATTATATGAAATGTTTTCATGCCACGCACATAAAACTACCCATGTAATATGCATGCTGCAATCATAATTTAAATGTTAAACTGGAACTGATTGCATGCATGTGGCATGCATGTAGCAAGCAAGTGTGGAAAGCATGATTTTCATATTAAATTGGAACAGACTGCACGCATGTGACATGCATGCAAAAAGCAAGTGGTTACTGATAACTGCACACATAAAAGTTAAGTTACTTGCTCAGTATCACACCATGTACTGTACAAGTAGGGGTTGATGAGATTCAAACCCAGGTCTTCATGTCTCCTGGTTTCCAGTTCGGTGCCTTCATCCACTAAGCCATACTGTCTGCTCACACAACTCGCTTGTATTTCAATACAAATCTGAGTTCATCTGCACGCATGCAGCATGCTTATAGCCACTGTTATACTTTTTAGTTTTCTTGTCTTCCCTCATCTAAGCTGCATAGCTTAACTGTTGCACACATACCGATGGAAAAATACATGGTTCTTCTCATCCCCAACACACACACACTTACCCACAAAACTACTTCATTATTTCTGTCTGGCCTGTACTCCTGCTATTTTCTCTCATTAGTCTTGAATGCTTCCATGCAAACAGACTTTAAGGAGCAAATACAAAAGTAGCAACTGCTCGACACCCACCTACATGGCTAGTCCCTCCCCCCATGCACACACACTGTAGTAGTTGCAGCCATGCTGCTACAGACAACCCACCAAGTATCAATATAAGTCAAGAGTCTCTTATTTGAGCACTAGGAAGCCAGAGGCAGGAGTCTTTAAGAGATGATGTCCATGGGTCAGAGTGCTGGGGCATACCAATGAATGGAGTTATTTTTTATTACAATTTTATGCATTATGATGGTGAGTTGAAGAATAATGAAGGCCACTTTTCTACATCAACAATGTATAAATCAGTAATAAAAAAAAATAGCCCCATTCATTTCAGTAGTGCATGCACCTACAGTCTCCCTTGCTCTACGTCATAATGTGCCTGAGCATGGGGATGTGAAGGTCAGTTTCACCGGGGGGGGGTAAGCCTGACTATGATGGGATTCCAGTAGTCTGTACATACCATACCGCTCAACTGTCCCTGAATGCAAAGGACAGCCCTCATTTTACCTCTGAAAACTAAAACTGCTGTGCTCCTCATCCATTCCTCATGGAAAACATGCTGCTTACACAGAGGATGTCCTGTAAATTTAGACTTTATGGCAGGGGTGCCATTTCAGATTTCAGCAGGGGGGAGCCAACAACCAGTGGAGGCCAGGTGCTAGTTAGTCCCTAGGTGGTAAGCTCTAGAATGTCTGGAATATCTCTAAAAGGTAAACTCATTTGTTGTGACTGAAAAATCAGGAAAAATTCTGATGTATAAGATTTATCTGTCTATATCCTGGAGCAGTGCATCAGATTTGGGCTTAAACCCACACAGTTACTAACCAATTTTCTTCCTAGCTGATGATCTGACCCCTCCCCAAAAAATAAAGTTGTCCTGATTTCTTTCCCTGACTCCATTTCATTCAATACCTATCCCATATGGTTCATGAAGCTGCCCAAAGGTTCATAAATGTGAAATACACATCAATATTTGAGTCCTTCCTTCTTCCCCAATCCTGCTGTAAAAAAAAATTATTTACTTTTACTTACCCGGCCATCTGGCCAAAACCTGAAGCCTGGCCCATTGTGCCACCAGCCCAATTTCAGTCCTCTCTGCCTCCTTTGTCCTTCTGCCAGAAGCTGGATGCTAGAATCAATCATCCCAAGTCCCCAATATGGTCCACAACAGAGTCACCTCACCAACCGAACTCACCCATCCTATGTTGTTTACTTCTTCTTTGGCTGCTACCACACTGCACTGATCACCCACACCACTGTCACCACTGCTGCTAGGCCTAGCTTGCTATTGTGGGGGTCTATGCTGTTTTTTGGTTTTGTTTTTTGCGAAGCGAGCCTTGTAGATTAAGTAGGTAGCCTAGCCTGATGTTAGCTTCTAGCTCACCCTCTGTCCCTTCAGCCATTATGGAGGCTGAGACTCACCAAGAGTAGGCCAACAAAAATATGCTGCCACAACACTGCTGTTGAGAGTTCAGTGCTCACTGAGTCCTACAAGCTGTAGTGTGCAGCCTGTCTAATCTGTGGAGGGAAAGACTGTGTCACACTTGCATGATTCATGTGCTCTTGCTTGGCTAGAGCTCCTCCATGTCACATGTGATGGTGCCACTGCTAATAGGTGAAGAGAGTAGACAACACAATACAGATACAGTCAAGTCAGCACTGCACCTGCAGGTTGAGAGCACACAGGCTAAGGGGCCACTTATTGTGCAAAAGATTAAATCTAAATCTGCCATCAGCATGTATGTATTAAATGTAATGCCATTATTGCCACACCATAAGAACAATCTAGGCACAAATGTGGGAGGGGCAACTGCCCCCCTCTGCCCCTTCTAAATGGCATCCCTGCTTTATGGTAGAAGTTCATTCTTAGGTGCTAACATCGGTACAGGTAAATACAATGGTTTCCACTGTGTTCTGAGGTACTGTATCTCCATGTTTCAGGATGTGTCCTGATCATCGTGAGGGTTAGTGTCCCTCATTGTCCCTCATTTTGAGTGTCCATGTCCCTCATTTCAGTGACAAAATGTGAGGTATGGTGCATGCTTCCAAGACCCTACTCAGCACAAAGAGTGCTTGGCCATAGTGTATATGCTCCATACAGAATGACAAATGGAAAGTAAGTGATCTGAAACAGTCATGGAGAAACACATTTGTAGCACAAAATATGTATAAATGGATTTGCAAGGCCCAAAATAAAAAGGTCAGGATTGACAACACAGAGGCCCCTCTTCGCACATCTGGAATGGGGGATGTTGACTGAGCATATCCTAGGCATTTAATGCAGTACACAAACAATATTTTACAAATTAATGGTGATTTAATAACAAAAATCAAAAGCCCTTAACTTGCAAAAGAATCAGAATTAATGAGTTTACCTAATTTTAGTCGGAACTCAAAAGAAAATGTATTTTAATGGCTCTAATTGTTAGCAGTAGTATAAGAAATAGAAACTGATATGTTTCTTTTAGATGAGATTTGCACCAGCTTAGCTGCTGCACACATGGAAAATGTGCATCATGTGAACCTGATATGATTTTTAAATGATGTCCTCACCAGCTTAACTGCTGCACTCATGTCAAGCATGCAACATGCAAACTTGATGTAATTTTTAGAAGATGTTTGCACCAGCTTACCTACTGCACACATGTCAAGCTTGCAGCATGCGAACCTGATTTGCTTTTTAGATCTTGTTTGCTTAGGATCACTGTGTGTATGCGAACCACTTGCAAACATGGCACAATTAAGCCATTCTGTATGTATACAGTACACTTATATTTCTGTAAGTGAAGTAATTTGAGAGAACATTTGAATATTTAAATATAGTGGTGGTACGAAGGGGTTAAAATGTGAACTGGTTTCTAATACTTCAGTTTTTGACCAATTAACTTTATAGCCTGATAATGAGTCAAATTGCTTTGAGTTCCAAAATATGTGGGAAACATTGATATAAGTTTATGACATAAAAAAAGAGTATCGTCTGCATAAAGACTAATATGGAGCTGCTCATTATCAATTATAGGTTCTAGTATTTTGGTGGAAATTTGACAGTGATGGCCATGGGCTCTAGTACCAAAGCAAAAATAAGGGGTGAGAGAGGGCAGCCCTGCCTAGTACCTCTTTGTAAATGAATCATAGGAGAGAGGTCAGTATTGATCCTAACCCTGGCTACCAGTCTGGAGTATAAAATATCAACCCATTTATGAAATGAGGGGCCAAATCCATATTTACACCTAATGAGTTTAATATGTGGCCATTCTACTCAATCAAATGCTTTTTCTGCATCTACCAGTATCATGGACAAGTCAGAATCTTGTAAATAATCCATGATGTTGATAGTAAGCTGAATATTTGATCTCAACGATCTGCCTTTAATAAAGCCATTTTGATCTGGATGGATGAAAATAGGTAATATTTTTTCCAGTCTGGCAGCCAGGGTTTTAACCAATATTTTAGCATCCAAATTTATAAGTGAAATTGGATGATAAGCTGCAGGATATAGTGGGTTCTTATCTCTTTTTTGGAAAAAGTAATATATTAGCTTCCCTAAAGGAAGGCACAAGGGACTGAGAATCAACATGTAGTCAAACATTTTTAAGGTGTGGTATTAAATTATGAGAAAAAAGCTTATAGAAATCAGTTGAACGCCCATCTGGACCTGGGTTCTTACCTGAAGGTAAAGATTTAATTGCTGTCGCTATTTCTTCAGAAGTAATATCCTGATCCAGTAAAAGGACTAAGTTATTCGGTATGGTAGGAGATATAATGGTAGATAGGAAATTCAACTGAGAATTTGAATATGCAGGCTGTTCCAATGAGTACAGTGCCTGATAAAATTTATAGAAAACATTATTAATATTCAGTGGAGAAGACTGAACTTGGCCTTCATGATCAACTATTGGAGTTATCATGTTTTTTTGTTGAGCAGCCTTTTTCTGCCAGGCCATTAACTTATCAATTTTGTCTCCACTGATATAGTAGTTACTCCAGGTATAAAGTAATTTATTTTCTACATGTTCAGCTGCCATACAGTCGTATTCCTCCTTCAGGGAGACAAGCTTTGAAGTATTTGAGTATCATTTGTTAGCATACTTTATGTGCAAATTCAGTCTCAGAAATACTTTTTTCAAGGTGTCGCAGTTTAATTTGCTTATTTTTATTACATTCAATCTTGTATGAAGTAATGCACCTGTGAAGATAAACTTTAAATGAGTCCTGTATATTGGCTATTCTAGTGTCATTAGCAGGGTAGACTGTAAAAAAAGAAGTCTTTCTCCTTGTTTACATACTCAGCAAAGAATGTATATTTAGTAGGATTGATCTTAAATGAAGGAGATTTGTTATAAATTGGAATTTGCAGAAATATTTGGATTGGGGCATGATCTGATATTAATATATAGTAATATTTAATTTTCTTAACCTGATAGTCAATAGACTGTGATATTAGTAATAATCAATATGTGAATATGTTTGATGGGAGATGGAGAAATAAGAATATTGATGTGTAGTGGGGTTATCAGAATGTCATAGTTCCTTTAAATTATAGTCGCCCAAAACTTTTAGTATTTTTGTGGCTGCTGAAATAATTTGTTCAGGACGAAGACTGGACCTATCAAGCTTTGGGTTTAATACCACATTAAAGTCTCCCCCAATAATAAATGGGGCCAAATAATTGGCTAGTTCCCCAAAAATATGCTTGAAGAATTGAGTAGAATTCTCATTAGGGCAATATATATTGCAAATAGTATAGGTATTCCCAGAAATACAGATCTGACATAACAAATAGCGACCATTTGGGTCTATGCAACATTTAATAATTTTAACACCGTGTTTTTTTTTAAAAGAACTATGCCTCTTGAAGCTTTAGTATGGGGAGCATTCAGCCCATTTCCCCATCTGTTAGCATGTAACAGAAATTCTGCTTGGTTCAGATAAGATTATTGTAAAAGAACACAGTTGGCCCCAACCCTGTCAATATAATTAAATACTTGTTTGGCCTTTTGTCTATCTTGAATACCCCTCACATTCCAAGATACAATTTTAAATTTTAATTGTTGTGCCATCTGAGGTGTCCAAGGAAATAATAAATTATTTACTCATACCTAAGGCATAAGATTTTCATGGTCATAATTTCAGCTGTTTTAAATACATACAAAGGCCCAGTTATTCAAAGGAAATGTGGCCAAAATGCACCCCTGGACCATATTCAAAAGGGGGTGATGCGCCGCACAATTCTGGATGTGTCGCAGTGAAAATATAATGTATGTGGCGCATCCAGAGGGAGCTTTCCCATGCATATGAGGCACATCTCGATATTCAGCTGAGATGTGTGGCTCAGCTGCCCGCACATCTCAGAGATATGCTGCACAAAGTTAGGCATGGAAGAAACATGCCTAAGTCAAAGCCACCCACAGGCAGGCTGCTGTACTGCACAGAGCAATACAGCAGCTGCTAACCCCTGGGTGGCTACCCCTCAGACCCGATTGTATAAAAATACATTGTTCTCCTGTCCCTGGTAGTCTAGTGTCCCCCTTCCCAGCCCCGATCATATGGAAAATAAATCATACCCTGTCCATGGTAGTCCAGTGCACCCCCACCCATCCCTGACCCTGATGTAATAATAAAAGACTGTTCCAAAATACCCTGATAGTCTAGTGGCCTCCTCCTATCCCTGAACCCCATCCATAGAATAATCATAAACCGAACATCCATGGTAGTCTCCCAACCCTGATTGTAACATACAAAATGACCCCCAAGGTCTCCCTCATAGTCCAGTGGAACCCCTATCCCACCATGGCCAATGATGCTGGTAGGCAGCAAAACCCACCTGCACACCTCCATGGCTGGCTGCCAACTGAGCAGTCACTGAATGACAGCTTACAGTATGCACTGCAATACCATTAGCCGACATTGTCGATCAATGGTCTTGCAGTGTGTACTGTAAGCTTTCATTCACAACTTTGTGTTAGTCACAAAGTTGTGAATGAAAGCTTCATTACAAACTGCAGTGCATATGTAAGCTGTCAGTGACAGCTCAGTCAGCAGGCAGCCGTGGGGTGTGCGGGTGGATTTTGCTGCCCTCCAGTGTCATTGGCCATGCTTGGACGGGGAATGGGGGTTTGTGGGGCCCAGTGGGGGTCCACTTGACCACCAGGGAGATCTTGGGGGGTCTTGTGTATGTTACAATCAGGCTGGCAGACTACCATGGATGTTCAGTTTACAGTTATTCTATGGGCGGGGTTCAGGAATGGGAGGGAGGCCACTACACTACCAGGGTATTTTGCAACGGTCTTTTATTAATACATTGGGGTTTGGGATGGGTGGGTAGACCACTGGACCACCAGGAAAAGGGGTATGATTTATTTTTCATATGATCGGGACTGGGAGGGGGGCACTAGACTACCAGGGGGATGTGGTGTGTTTATTGTATGTTTACAGGGACTTTGCAGGGTGCCCGGTGCATTCTGTCAGGTGCACCCCTGCCCGAGCCATGCGAATGGGGCCATAATGACATGCAAATGGCTCCATTTGCACCTTGCATGGCTAATGGCCCCATTTGTATGTGGCAGTCTGAATATCTGGAATTTGTGCTCAGTGCAACCTCAGGATGAATTGTGCATCCCCATTCCAGGTAATCAGACTGCACAGGGGGGATGCGCTGGTGCATCTTCGGTGGCCCCTATTTGTGCTGCCTGCATCTTTTGCTGTATTCAGATGGGATGTGCAATAGAGCATCTCATTTGAATATAGCAAGTGGCGCAATGTGACTCAGTTGCGCGGTGCACACACTTGCGCCATTTCTGGGTGCAGTTTGAATATGTGGGCCAAATTGTTTCTATAGCAAATGTCACACATATTAACCATAACAGCTTTTTTATTTTTCCCCATTAGTGATTTTAATGTACTTGCTTCCCCCCAACCCTCCATCCCCCAGTTTAGCAAACCCCTCTACCCAAATGAGAATAATTTCTTCTGTCTGTATTCAGGGAGCAAAGGCATAATAAAATGATAAGATACATGACTATATCAGTCTTGTAATTCTTTAGCATTTAATTTAATTGAGATGGTCTTTTAGGTCTATATACCCATAGCAGTGATATAACTAGATACATTTCAGCTGCCCTAGAAAATAAAGCAATCATTAATGTATTGCATTTGCTCCTCCAGATATTAAATAACCTCCAGATCTCTAAATTTACTTTTACCCCTGTATAGCGAACCTGTTTACTTTTTTATTTTTGTTGTCCCATAACTTAGTTACTGATACTAGCAATATTACTATGGATATGAAAAATCATATGGTATCAGTACAGGTCCTCCCCCCTTCCCCCTTGTTCCTTGTCCTAATGGTCACACTCAGAGTCTGGGTACAGTGCACGTATGCCTCAACCATTCAAAATGAAAGAGAGAAATGAGAGAAGAGAAAGAAAAGAAAGAGAGGAGAAAATAAATGTGACCTGACTAGAAATTAGTTTACATTGCTCCCATATTATAACTCTCCCCCACACTCATGCCTCCACACTTCACCAATCACATACAATCAGCCATCTTATAGTTATTGTTGCTTTACATATACTAAACATATTAACGTTGGTTAGCATTCCAATTCTGACTCAAAACAAATTGCATAGCTTTCTTAGGGTCTGAAAAAATCCAAGCATTTTCATGTAAAAAGATTCTTAACTGAGCTGGATGTAAAAATGAAAAATTAACACTGTGCTGTTTAAGCAACTCCTTATTTTATGAAACACATGACATGCTTGAAAACTGTTTGAGAAAGATCAGGAAATGCTGAAAACTTAATTTGTTCATATTGAGAAGGCCCCTGTTGATCCTTGCATGCGACAAAATCAGTTCTCTATCTTTGTAATTATGCGGTATGATAAAGATAGGCCTAGGGGCCAGAGTATTATTAGAGTGATGTTGAATATACTTTGCTCCCCTGTGGGCCCTGTCCAAGCTGATACTTTCCTCAGGATATTTACAATTCAGGACCACAGATAATAATTTTTCCAAAAATGGGAGCTGGTCACCCGACCCCTCAAGGCCCTCGGGAATACCAATTAGTTTAACACTGGCCGGCCATGAACGATCTTCTAGATCAGTAATTTTTGCTTTAAGTTCCACAAACTCTTTCTCCCAGCTTGATTGTTTTTCAAAAAGCAGGGTGACTTTATTTTCTAGGGCACTTATTCTAACTTCTGTCTCGGTGGTTCTTATGGTTAAGGTCTCCATTTTATTTTGAATACTGGATAGCATTGTAGACAAGTCTGAAATGGCCATAGATATAGCTACAATGCCAGTTTTGATTTCATTTTTCATTTTGGCCTAACATTTCAGAAAGTCTTGGATTTTGAGAGAATTAGAACCCTCCAACTGTAATGCCTCTTAATCCCCTGCTTCTGAAGCCAATGCTGAAGTTAAACAAGTATCTGGACTTTGACTTCTTGAACAATTATCAATGCTGTTATGTCCAGTTTGATTTAATACAGACTTGCACCTTTCAGAATTATCAGGGCAAGTGTTTTTTTCCATACTGGAGGATACTGAACAGCTTTCAACTCCAGAAAAAATTATTTAACATGACCACACCAATCTTTGCTGGCAGATTATTCTGTGAAGTTTCAGTAACATAGTAAAGTAATGGAGGGCTAATGTCATCATCCTCTGCAGCTGTATAGCTCATCTCTTCAGGTTCTGGTGTCAATGTGTCAGCCAGGGTGGCTACACCAATTACCTTCTGTGAAAAAACTGGCAAAGGGGAGCGGGGCCATCCAGGGAAAATTTAAGTGGTTCCAAAGAAGCTATTCAGCTTCTGCTACTGAAGTCTGGGTTGGCCAGTAGTGGGGTGGCTTGGAATATCCGAGACAGAGCTTGCTGAGCCACTACACATATTCATAGTATGTTTCTTTTTCCAGCATTGCTCCTGCAGCATTTTCAAATTCAGGGTGTTATCATCTTGGGAGGAAGACATAATCTGGGGTATAAGCTTTAACGAGACCACTGCCAATTTATGGTCATCGTTTCATTCATAACAAGTCAGTGAGTAAAATCAGAACAGGACTACAGACATTCTGAAGGTCAAGCCATGAGCGCTGCAAACACCCACTCTTGTAAGCTGCCATCATGAATATGCTACATCGAATGTAGCACCACCTCCCTTGATCATCACCAGCCTCAGGCTATCAATATACATTTACGGGTCAGAATACTTTCATACTTAATCAATTACTGGTTATTTTCATATAATCAAATGTATCAGAAAAAATAAACCTTTTTTATACATAGATAAATTATTTATTTAGAGAATCTTTTACTCTGCAATGCTTAATGCAGTTGAGCAAGAAATGTTATCATTCAAATTTGAATATTTTTGCAATTGCCTGTTTTCAGTCATAAATCGGTCCTTTTTAGGACTGCAGTGGGCAGAGCCCGTAGCCCTCTTGCTGTAGCTGTAAAAACAGGACACCAAAGCACAGGTTTGGAGTTGCAGTACATGCTTCTGCAGCTGCAAACCACTCGGCTTCTCCCCCCACTACTATTTTTTTCAGCTTGTCTCTCATCATACCTGACAGCTAGTGTTCGCAAGTAGTCACAAAGGCAAGTTACACTTCTTTGAAGCAGTTAAACTGTCTGCAGCAATGCAATTAGAAACTTCTCCTAGACCTTCCCTAGTCCAAAGCAAAAGCTAGCACAGAAGTGATTCCTTGTCCTGATTCAACAGCCCACACTGGAAGAGGTAAACACTTCAGTTAGTTGTACCAGGCATTTGTCAAAAGAAAACATTGAAAGTCTATTTGACCGATTTTAACACTGGATTTAGTATGTTCACTTGCTGGATTGTTAATTTTATTTATTATTGAAATGTGATTTGCTAGTCTTTGGAGGGTAAATAATTTACTGGCATAACTTTCAACAGACCATCAAGCTAACTCCAGAGGAATTTCAAATTACAATTCTCTCTTTCTCTCTCTCTCTCTTTCTCTCCTCTCCTGTCTGGAGAGTAGAGATAGGGGAAGTGGATAAAATTCACTTTGCAAAATAATTTGTGAAGTTGGCAAAATTTGTAACATGCTGACTTTGCAAAGTTTTTACAAGGTGACGTTGCCCTTTTTCTAGGTGAACTGACTTAAATTCAATGAACTTCACCTTAACTTCACCACTTTTTGAGGCGAAGTTAGGTGAAGTTGCGAAGTGGGAATTTCGTGAAGTAATTAACAAAAGTGAATTTTGCAATTTTGTTGGAACGTCACTGACAAAGTAAAACTTTGCAATATCTCTACTGGAGAGTTGGTTTATCTTAACCCTTTCAGGACCTACCTAATTCTTAATGGCATTGATACCCTCATGACTTTATACTTGTAGGAGAGGTAAATGCTAGACAACTAATGTTTTAGGGGTTTCCAGTGGTTGCAAAGGGCATCATAGAGGATTGCAAAGAAATCATAGGGGTGTTAACTGCAACACCTGGCTACTCCTGAATGCATACCTCTCACCATGCCAGGATCCAAATGAGGGACACTGCTCACTAAAATCAGGGACAAATGCTCAAAATCAGGGACACCATTTTGCTTGCTGTATAGTGTGGTTTCACAGTTTTTACATTTATTCAAATTCACATCACAACCTGTCCTAACTGCAACACTGTATAACTGCCATTAATATACACAGTACTCCTTTGTAAAAGGCATGCATAGATAAACCCAAAGCTAATTGACTGAAGAGCATTGCAACCACATTACAAGTGATTTCCCAGAAATGAATAAAGTGGTAAAAAACAAACAAACAGACAAAAAAAAAAACAAGGTCACAAATTGTAAGGTGCATCCTTAGCTATGTTTCGTTACTGTGTAGACAATGTCTGGATTATTAAAATAAAATAAAAATAACTAAAATTCCATATTGTAGCTAACCTAACATTGGTATACAGCTGGGTACCATCATAATACAATAACTTCATACAGTATGTACCTATCATGGTGTCACCACTCTGAGTAGTATATTGTTTCACACTTGTTTCCCTTGGTTTTTTCCCTCCTGCTCAATGCATATATTATTACTCACTTGATTATTGTGTCTGTGTAGCATAGTACAACATGAATTATGTGTGCCACATAGTTTACAGTATTGACATTGTGCATATTAATAATTTTAAACTGTATGCATTTGAATCACATAACCTGTCATATATAGAAACATTTGAAATTGATGGCAGATAGTGACTGTGGGGCCCCTTTAGTTTGCCCATTTTTATTTATGTTCACTTTTGCTGCAGAACCACAGCACTGTCTCTTCCACCCTCTTCCTTCATCCTAGGATTCCTTTGTGCCTGAGACATTTTTTGAAACCTACCACTGGTTTAACCCCCACTGCCTCCCATGGAAGGCTGTTCCAGGAATCCACCACCCTTTCTGTGAAGCAGTACTTCCTCACATCTGTTCTGAATCTATCTCCTTCCAGCTTCATATCATGACCCCTTGTTCTACAGCACCTTTTTTCTCTGAAATGTATCTCCCTCCTGTGCCTTATTAACACCTAAAGGTCTCTGCCATATCCCAGCTCTCCCCTCTCTCCTTCAGGGTGTACATAAACACTTTCATAGGGCTTCTGAAGCAGACCTTGCACCATTTTGACATCCCTCAGCTCTCTTCTTGTTGCTTTTTCCAATTGTTCCTGCTTCCTCACCTTTCTCCTTTGATAGCTCCTTCCCTCTCCTTCCTCCTTTGCTAATCCACTGCTTCCTTGATTAACTTGCATTCTGGTGGGACTCTTTCCACTTGGATCACCCTACTCTCTATAACAGTCTGTGGTGGCCCACTTTCTGCCTCCCCTATTTCTTCTGTCACCCCCCCTTGGCTACTTTAAATGTCCATCAAAATAATATGTAAACTGTCCACTGATGACTATGGTTCCCTCCTTGATGGAAACAGGCCATCACCTTGGTATAGGCTCTTATCCTTCTAGGTTGGGCCACAGTTCCCACTGCAACCATACCTCTCCCCTCTGCACCATTTCTTGAACCATTATTTGAAGGCCTTGGTGTGAAACTCCCTCTCCCTCCCCATATAGTACAAGACACACTCACCACTTGCCTTTTAAACACATGGGAAACACAGGATCAACCAGATAAATGATCTAACTTTACCAAAAATGGAATTTGAAAACAGAGCTGACTACAGCAATTCATTTTTATGTTTAAGCCCATGAAAACACCCTTATCAAGTTAATGCATTAGCAGCCGTAGTGGTTCTAACCAAATTTTGTTTCTTTAATGGACTTCTGGCTATTCTCGATTACATGCAGTCTGAACTGACTGTGCTAACTGTCTGAATATTGGGCCATGGTAGTGTGGCATACAGCAGGCAGTCACCATGCTTTGTGCTGTGCTACCAGAGTGCTGTGCCAAGGATTGCCCATGGGGTAAAGCATGGCACACACTGGTTAGTGCCCCATCCCCATGAGCAATATTCAGCCCAAACATGCAGATGAGTCCACTGGGCATGTATGGCACTTGCGAGCCATTTGCATTCCCATTATGGGCTCATCTGCATACCATGCATGGGCCAAGTACACCAAGCCAGGTTCCCCCTTCCCAGCCCTGATCCCCTTCCCAGTATTATTTTGTAAATCCCTGGTGGTCCAGCAGTCCCTCCCCAGCCCCGATCCCCCCTTTCTCTATAATTATCTGTAAGTCTTCATGGTCTAGTGGTCCCTCCTTAGCCCTGATCCCCTCCCTGGTATTTGTTTGTAAATCCATGGTGGTCCAGTGGTCCCTTCCTAGCCCCAATCCATGCTCCCTGTATATTTATGTAAGTCTTGGTGGTTTAGTGACCCCCACACCAGCAAGTACTGTTCCATCATTCCACACACCCCAACCCAACCCCAAGAGCCAGCGACCAGGACAGCCCTTTGCTCACCACCACTCACATACTGTACAATATTCTGAAGGTCAAGTGTAGTAAATTCATGGGCAATGTTAGCAGGCACTTTTCTCCCAGATGATGAAACTACAGAATCGTTCACCAGCAGAATGTGCAGGCCTTTAAGAAGCCTGAACTAATTTCTTCTTACCATGGGGATCCCAGGGTATCTTAGGAAGCAGAGTGGGCAGATAAAATTATACATGTTTGCACCTCATACTTATTTCATCCCTGTTTATGAAGTCCTGATGGATTCAGCTTCCCTTCTGACCTTAATTTTCTGTGATAATGCAGTGACCCATACTGGACACAGTAACAGCACTCCATGCACAGTCTAACCAATGCCTTGCATAGGGAAGGATTACCCCCTTGACTTGCTCCATACGCCTCCTAATGCATCCCAAGACTATGTTTGCTCTATTGACTACAGTAGCAATTTTCCTTCCAAGCTTTAGCTTACTGCCTACAATTATCCCTGGAGCCATCTTCTCAGATCTACTGTCCACTGCTGCAGTGCACAAGGTCTATATGCAAATCAAATTCTTTGCCACTAGGTGTAGTAACTTACATGTCTCTACAAGGACTCTTAAGCTCCTATTTCTCAGCACATATGCCTATGTGGGAATGACCCTCTATAAGCATTTCCCCTTCTGCTGTGTCCACTCTCATCTGCGAACATCAGGATATTACTGCTGTCTCTCTTCCAGGTCATTAGTAAATATGCTAAAGAGAAAAGAACACAAAACTGACTCCTGGGTAGCCAACACTCAGAAAATCCCTCCAATCAGATTGTGACTACTCGCCACCACTCACTGCTTCCTACCTGTCAGCCAACTGTCTACCCATTTCCTGTACATATTGTAGGCTCAATATTGGGCTGCTTTCTGCATGAGGTGTCCATGTGATACAATGCTAAAGTTGTTGAAGTCCAGATAGACTGAATACGCTGCATAGCCCTTAGCCACCTTACAGTATTTACAGGTTGCAACTAGTTCTGACTGCAGCAGCTAGAATATTTCATCCTGTTGGTCACAAGATCATAAAAAACTGTATATATTAGGCATCACTTATAGCGGATGCCTGTAAGCCAGATAGCCACTGATAGCAGACAGAATTGCCAATGCCAAAAACCCTTCCGTATACTGGGCATGTAAATTGCATCAGTTTCAGTGAACCTTAGCCACTGAGGATATCAGACACCTACTGGGATGTTCTGTTACTGAGCCGAGGTAATTGGTTTCACAGGCTTTAATTGCTGTTGTATTATGAATCCCTTCCTGCCTAGCCCTGTACTTCCTGCTTACCTTGCTGCTGATTTGAAGTGCCATTGCACATTTCTTCTGACTATCTTCAACTGGAGTATTTTGATATGGCCACCAAATGTACTGCTCTCACCCTAAACCAAAAAATTGACATTTTGACCACTGTTGACTCTCTGCCATGCATGAGTGTACATGATCCAGTGGTGCATTTCTCCATGGCCAAGTCCACTATGAGTGGCCAGCTTAAAGACATAGAGAAATTATTTGAGCAGAGGCATATAAATCAAACCCCTTCACACAAGCACATGTGTGAAGGGAAGGACGTTGATGTAGAGGAGGCTCTACTAAGGTGTTTTTTAAATGTCCACAGGAGGGAGGCTATATTGAGTGGTCCACTGTTGATGAACATAGTACACCAGCTTGCTGCAGCATGGAAAAACAAGATTTTAACTCCTGAGAAGATGGCTACAACAGTTGAAACAGTGCAAAAATATCAGGTTTAAGCTGGTGCATGGGAAAAGCTCAATGCCAATATGCTTGGTGCTCAGCAGTGGCTCACTGAAGTGCTGCCTGATCTCTTATGGGGCTATGAGCCAGCTGACATTTTTAATTGTGATGAGACCAGTTTATTTTGCTAACACAGGTGGTATGAAACCCTTTCATTTAAATTAGAGAATCCTATGGGATTGAAAAAGGCCAAGAAGCAGATATCTATCCTCTGTTATTGCACTATGACCAGGGAAGAAAAACTAGATCTTCTTATTGTTGGCAAAGTAGCACAGCCCTGGTGTTTCTGAGCTGTTCAGAATCTCCCAGTTATCTACTGCAGTAACCAAACATCATGGATGACTGGGGACATTTTCATGGAGTGGGTCCAGGAGTTGGATAGAAGATGCAGAGGGAGTAAAGACAACTTCACAAGGTATCCCAATGTACATGGGCTTGAAAAATGTCAGGCTTGTTTTCCTCCCTCCAAACACCACCTGCATCATTCAACCTCTGGACCAGGGGATCATTTACATTTTTAAGCACCATTATGTATGCTCCACATGGGAGAGAGTTCAGCAGGCTCTGGACACAGCATAAGATTTAGCAGCTGCCACCTGTGTTAAACAGATTAGCCTGTTGGATGCTGTATGGCTAATGAAAATTGCCTTGGATGTCCCTGCTGAGACCATTGTTAATTGGGAGAGAATGAGGATCAATCAAAGTAAATGATATTGTGGACATACTGGCCAGTCTGAAAAGTGAGGAGGCTGCTGAAAGCCCTAGTGTTGATGAGGACAAGCACGATTACCCCCCCACACTGTCACCCCCACTGAAGTTCATCAGGCATTGCTAACCTTACGAATGCCAATGGAGCAGCATGGGGAGATTGCCTGAACTGGGAAAACCTAAAAAAACTGAGGCATTGTGGGACAGCTACATAAAAAAGAATACAAAACAAGTCAGCATACAAGACTTCTTTAAGTAAGCAACAAACACCATTTTTTAAAGAAATGCCATTAATAAAGTTTTTCTCTAAAAGTGACTTTTTTAATGAACCACCCCAATAGAGCACCAAACACCCATCAAACTACCAACAACTTGAAAATACAAACATCAAAGCACTCAGCAAAAAGCAAAACACACTGTAACCCACCTTGCCATCTTGTATTGCATGAACTGCTCTGGTTGCCAGTCATGTAAGGGGTGGACTTTAAGGTCCTTATGTCAGTTTACATTGGTATGGGTTCTTTCTACTTACATAACCTTCCAACTCCGTATACTAACTTTACATTGTCTGAAATACAGGAATTTATTTCATTTATTTTATTTAAATATATTTTACCAGGTTAGCAAGCAGTGCCCTGGATGGCATATTTTCATTTATGACTGGAGGGAGTACAGAGGAATTTACAGGAGTAAATGTAAACCAACTAGGGTTGTTATTTGTCTGCCCCAGTACAGATTAAAATCTACTGGAGACCTTTCTTTTGCAGTTGTGGCTCTTGCTCTGTTTAGTTCCTTGCCAGTAAATATTAAACATTACTCCTCTTTGATGTTGTAAAAAAATATGAAATATATGTTGTAGTTTATGCTGGCATTCTGTGAGTACTTGTAAATTTATACTATCTGCTAGGTACTCTGCTTCTGCAATCTCTTTAAACTTTGTAATGCACCCTAAGCCCTGGGGAAAGGGTGCAACAGGATGTAAATATACTGTAATAAATAAAATACATAACCAAATATAAAAGTTAAACTTCATTGTCTGGACTGATCTGGTAGCACCTTACAGCATACATATAGTTATGTTTAGAAATTGCTTTATGCTGCATGTTGCATAATTATGTACTGCAGCTTAAAATACAACTGACAGAGAATTTGGAGCTTAGGCTAAACAGCAAGGGAGATGGGACCCATTCTGAGAAGTTAAGACCTGGAAAATCAAGAATACATTATGAGTATACTGTAGCAATGGAAAATAAATATACAGCAGTTCAGCACAGCAATGTTTTGTATAATTTATTTTAAAGTGCTAATATACAAAATTCAAAGATTAATTACATTACTAAATGTCTTAATGGTCCTGCCTCTTTCCCTTTTTGAAGATCCTCTAGGCTTCCATGATTTGCTCTTCATATTTTTACTGATGGATTCAAATGTTGGAAAGTATCCAACTGTACAATAATTTCTAGTTTTTGTTTTCTCCTGATGTAGGTGCATATTATAGGACAGTAAGGGTGTTTTGAGAAGAGAGAGGAAAACTTGGAAAACCAAAAACAGAAAGCCTCTAACAATTGACTGACATCACCAGTTTATACAGCTGACGCTCATACAATCATGCCCTTTTGTGAGACCACTGTCTATCTATAATTAAGGTTTATCAGCTGGGTATCAGTTATTTTAGCTATTTTCTAAATAATAGTTTGTTTTCTGAAATTGTTTAGGCAGTCTCTCCCTAACATAACTATTCTGCAGTAGTCTAGTCTTTCCAGGAAGACTGACTCTCTGCCTGGCTTGATCTGTGTTCTTCAAAAACAATATTGCTACATTTATGATTCATAAATGTTTTGTTGAGCATGCCATATCCCACTTTCTACAGGCCTGCATTAGTCTGCTCCTAGTTTTAGATCCAAATGGTATGGCTCCCCCCCTTCAAGATCTCTTTGTCAAAGCTGTCATTTCTGTTGTACTTCCATAGCCTGGAGTATTTTGAAAATCATTTGTCTTCATCTCCTTGTTGTCAGCCTCACACTGCTTGAATTCATTCTTGTTGATCTAGCTGCTAGGGGCGCCTTTCACTGTGCTGTTATTGTTCTTATGACAAGTTCACTGCCAAGTCAGCTTCTGTATGATTGGAACAAGGGAATGTGGGAACATAGGCATATAACTTGGAAGCCCATCATGACTGGCCCCTACTTAATCAGCAGTTGTTATACTTTAGGTCTACCTTACTCATATACTTGTCTAGAATGGCCTTAAAGGTCATCAGTGTTTTAAGTACTTGGTAGAGGCAGAGTTCCATAAGTCCGCCACTGAGTTAAGAAAGATTTCTTCATTTTTCCCCGAAACCACCCCCCCCACTAGTTAATTACTATGACCCTTGCTACTCAGTTTTCACTAGTCAGTTTCAGATTTATGTTATGTAACAGGCTAGTATCTGAAATTAACTTATATACTTGAATCAAGTCCCTCCATAGGCATTAGCATTCCCCTTGATCAACTTACAAAATATCTCATGCTACATAACATGATCTTGTGTTGACATTGATTGCCACTTATTCACACAGTTTCCTGCATTTTAACTTTTTGGTAAAAATTATGCAACTTTTTCCTGACCCATTTCTTTAAATACTAAGTGTAGCAATAAGACACAATGGGGCATGCATTATGCTGATATAACTGCACACCCAGGGGTGTTGTGAGGCATGCAGGTGGTGTGCCTTCAACCCTTGGAAGTGTGGTTAGATCAGCATAATGCACAACCCTGAAGTGTATTATTGCACTTATAAAATGGAAAAACTGAGAAAACTTAAAAAACAAAAAAATGCCCACTTTGTTTAAAATTAAAAACAAGTATTTTTGTTAAATATAACCAGTGAAACTTAATTCCTCACCACCTATCAAGTATCTGTCTAACCACACATTCAACAGATGGAATTTTTTTTATCATTGAATGCAGGAATTCAGACTTCTGCAGAATTCTATTGGCTGAATGTGTACCCTCCCTACACATGCACATATAACAGAAGGCCTTGGTAAAGGCAGTGATTCAATTTTATCTGGAGAGTGCAAGCATCAAATATTTCCCTGATAGGCAGGTAAGAATGGGAGAACATGGTCAGAAATGAACCTCCAAATAATAAAACTGTGAGTTGTACATCATTATTTAATTGTGTATGCACTATAGAAGGGGAATATAAAAGAAAACAACATTTAATTAATTTGTTTTTATTTTGAGGGAGTTTTAAATTTAGGGCCTAGATTTTTTTTAGTGTGCAAAGGTGGCAACTATGTTTGTAATGGCAATCAAGGATTTGTGAACAAAGCATTGATATTAATAGTGATGTGACCTGATTACCACTACTTTTTACCTGTGCATTAGACATACCTAAGACATAGGTGCCAACCAATTGGGACACAGGATTTGCCTACTCATTTTATAACATGTGTTTCTTGCTGCCCAGGTGCATCACCACACACTTTTCTATATTCAGTTACATTTTTTACTTTACAATCCACATAGCTTTATTTTTATATTTCTTCCCTACTCTCAGAATTCCTATTTCTTACTCACCAGTTATTTGCACATTATATAAATTATGACACTACCAATCAGGATTGCTTAATTTTAAAAATTCTAGAAACTCTTATGTACTGTATATGCAGAGTTCATATGACTTTTGTGGCTATAATCATTTATTTTCAAGTCCTTTGTGTGCCAGAACTGCTCAGCTGTGTTTCCCAGTTCTCTTATCCAAAGAATCCGAGAAAGGACTCATAACCACAAGAGACATAATAAGTGAGTAGGGGAATGGGCAGACTAGGTTGGCTGTATGGTCCTTATCTGCTGACAGATTCTATGTTTCTATGTTTTTATGTTTCTAAGTATACATATAAACATATTCATTAAAAAAATACATTTAGGCATTGGGTAGCGTTAACTCACAAAGCCTCAAAGTAAGAAAATGTGATTGTAAGGTAAAAAAAAAAGTCCCCTGAGACTTAGTGAATCTTGGCATGTTGTTTCTCATGCTCTGAATGATTGCACAATGCAATATTGGCATCACCCTAACTCCAGGTGCAGTAAAATACTGACACATCAGTGCTTGGAAAGAGAGTACCAAAGTTAAGGCAACCCTGCTCCTAGTGGCAATCTTTATTGTTTTGTGTGTGTGTGGGGGGGGGGGCAGGTGTCAGTCCACTATTGTACCTCTAAGGATTGGCTCTGGTAGATACATTTTTTCAACTATATTCTTAAAAGAAAATTCTTTATCAACGTCCACTCAGTTTCAGAAAAACATTAAAGACAGGGATCTGACACTGGTGATGGACTACCAGCATCAGTAATTAAGAGATAGGGACCACCACCAGGCATGAGCTCCTAGCTTAAGGAAAATATTCATCACAGGGATCTGACAAATGGAAGATCTCCCAGTGTTGGAATTGGGCTTGGGGGGACCAGTGGGGATGGAATACCAGTGGCTGTAACATTGCTTTGTTTATATGATCCAACAGCGAAGAAGCAAATTATATATTTTTCATCTCTGCAAACACATGTTTTGCTTTCAGGTTTGATGTGTGAACTTAGTTTTTCTGCAGCATGAGGAATGCAACCACAGTTCTACTGTGGCATGTAAAAACACCTTATTAAAAAATATATATATTTTTTTGGTCTGAAAATACAGTATGTGGCTGGCCACTGTTTACTCTTTATAAAGTTCTTTCATTTTACATTTTTTGTTCAGTTATCCACAAGAGGCATACCCTTGGAACAGGATCTAATGAACTTAAAAGTTTCATGTTTCAGATCTCTGCTGTTTTTAGTTATAGGTGAGCAAAACTTGAAATGGATATTTGTATGTATTTTTGCAGCTCTGTAACTCAGAAACAACTGAATCAAAATTTTCCAGATTTGACAGGTCATGCAGTCCTAACACAAAGGTTGTGCATGCCAATTTGCTGATCCCTAGGCCCAAAGACAGCAGTTATACTTGGCCAAAAGTAGGGTTTTAACACAGAAGTGGCTACCCAATCTTAACCATAGTGGTACTACTGCACTTCTATAATGAAAGAGCTTAACGTCTAAAGATTAGAACCCTAATAGTAAATGAAAAGCTGTAAACCGAGTTAGAACCAGAACTAAGAAATTCAGTGGGTTTTAACAACCCTATATAGACTACTTACCTTGTCTATAATTTGTTTGTGCCCTGAGTCTAAACTTAGCATGGGGCTTCCTATGTTCAAAGCACCAGTTTGCGTACTGCACATTCAGTTGCACAGTGACGCAAACTTAAGGGCTGCGTACATGAAAATGAGTGGGGGGCATACTATGCTGTACTCGAAGTATTGTAAAGGAGCTAAGGGTAGTTTTGTACTGTGCAAATTAGAGCATTTAAATGGCATGATTTAACTTAGTGCATAGTGTGGAGAATTTTGCCCCCGAATTATGTGAGCTAAGAAATATATTATTATAAAGCACTGTAAAGACATACACAGTGAGAAATGTGTTGCTATAATTTAGAAAACACACATACTGTACATGCACCTTGTGACTTGATTCAGTTATTATACCATCTAAAATATCAAACCTATCCACTTCCACAAAGTCTTAAAACACAGTGTGACATTGATTAATCCTGCTAAGGATATACGTGTTAAAGCTCCATTAAGGTTTCCACTTGCTTTAGTCACATATTCACTGTTTTGCCATTTTTTATTCATTGCAAAATGAAAGTCACATCATTTAAAGGTAAATTATTTTTTGTCTTTGAATATTATCTTTCAGATACAGTGTATGTCAAAGCTCCTTGTAAAGCAATGATTTAAATACTGGCAGAGCCAATGACTAAATGTGGTCATTTATGCTCAGTAGACACATGGCATCCATAGACAGGCATGGATAATTGCATTTCAGCCTATTTTTCAGAGTGGTGACTGTTAGACTAGACAGCATAACAGCAGTAATTCCTTGCTTGTACTTAAAGTGTGATGGGGTCTTTTACTTCTAAATGTGATGGGATCTTTTACTTTTGAATGACAAGCACCAAAGATAAGGCTGAAGGTCAATGAGTTTGCTGTTCCATCTGTAGGACAGTACTTCCAACAGGGCAAATTCCCACCAGAACTGTATTTCAGCATCAGCTCTAGATATAACTCAAGTACCTGATCTGAAGTTAAACCCATAACTTTCTGGCTTAGTAGCAAAAGTGCTGCCAATTGAGCCATACAGACACCTGTAGTTCTTATTTATTCCAGAGACTGGGGGGAATTGTGATTGCTGCATCAGCGGCAATAGCGGAGACATTTGGCGACAGCAGAGGGATCAGTGATTGCCACATCAGTGATGGGGAGAGAGGCTTTATTGGCAGCGAAGGAAGACGGAGCGGATCCTCACTCAAGGGACAAAGGCAGAAGAGCTCAATCTGTGTGGCTGGGCTTTAGCAGTAGTGTCCAGCTGCAAAAGGACAAATGCAGGGAACTGTTCTTGCTTGACTTGATTGGGCTGGAGTGGCTGCATCGGCAGCTGATGACAGGGGCCCTGTGGCCAATCAGGGGCCAGGGCACCAAAGTTTAAATCATGACCAGGCTTAAAAAGCCCAGCTGCCAGTGCTGTTGAGCAAGGAGACTGCTGTGGAATTGTGATCACCACAATAGTGGCAGAATAGTGGAGCAGGATTGGCAGCAGCAGAGGGACCAGTGATCACCACATCGGTGGTGAGGAGAGATGCCGCATTGGCGGTGAAGGAAGACAGAGCATATCACCACTCAAAGGACAGAGGCAGGAGGGCTCAATCTGTGTGGCTGGGCTTTAGTAGCAGCACCCAGCTACAAAAGGACAAATGCAGGGAGCTGTTCTCACTTGACTTGATTGGGCTGGAAGAAAAGGCCCCCCATGCACCCCGTCTCCTGACCTTTTGTTAAATACTCATTCAGGCACAGGGACAAGGCTTGACATCTGGGGGAAGGACTGCAGTTTCAAACTGAATCTGAACCAATTGGACTTAGGGACTGGGAGGTGGTGGTGGAGGAACTTTGGGGCATGCCACTCCCATTAAGGGTTGAAATTGTATGCTAGAGGTTAATGGCTAAAGTTTTAAGTATGTGACCACAGTTAATGGTAAACTGATAAGGTGTCAAATTGATTGAAATGGTTAAGGTGTCAAATTGTTTGAGTTAAAGCTGCCAGGCTAGGTCAAGGCTCAGCTAATAGGTCTGGGTTAAGGTTAAATTGTTAAAGTGTCAAATTGTTTGAATTGGAAGCTGACAAGCTCAAGGCTTAGCTAACAGGTCAGGGTTATGGTTTAACTTGTTAACTTGTGACGTGTGATGGGCAGGACAGGGTAAAGGAAAGGGGGCTGTTCATGGGGGCATGGCACCAGGGGACCAACAGGGAGAGAGGGGGGATGCATTTGGGGAAGAAGGGTGTGGGCTGGAGGATACAGCATTATGGGAGGGCACACCTGGGGGAGGGTCAGTGGCAGCCTCAAGGGATGGAGCAGTATGGAGGGGCACAACAGGGTGTAGGCCAGTAGCATAAGGGGAGGGAAGACCAGTAGAAGGAGGGTCAAAGGGGGCATGAGGGAGAAAGAATTGTGGGGTGTAATTACTGTGGTGCAGCATGGTTCATGAACACTCTGTGGAGGCTGGGGACATGCCCAGTTTGCCTACGGCTGGGGTGGCTGGAGGCTGAGCTAGCATGGTTGCAAAGGGAATTGTCCTGGGCAAAGGGTGAAGTCATGAGGAGAATCACTGAAGACAATCAGGCAGGAGACAGGAGACGGACCGGCAAGGGGGACAGGAGATGGAGCGGGCAGATCACACAGGGGGTTAGGGAGGGTAGGCCCAGATCGGGGGGGACATGACGAGCAACAAAAATAGAGTTTTTAAGCATAGATACACAGAAGGCTCAAACAGATATTGGCCCTTAATGGAGGTGACGGAGCATGAGGAAGTCAATGGGATAGGGGTTAAAGTGAATAAGGAGCTGTGACAGGAGAGGCAGAAAGAGATGGAAGCAAGGACTGATCAGGCTAAAGAGGATAATGGGAAGGGCAACAACAGGAAAGAAGGCAGAAATAGTGTGGAGGGACATGATGTAACAGGCAGGAGCAAGAAAGAGAGGGGAAGGAAGCAGAAGAGGATGTCCTAAGGAGGGAACAGAGAAGGGCACAAGGTACAGGCATCCAGGGAGAGGACACCCTAAGGGGAGAACAGTGTCGGGCCCAAGGTACAGGCACCCAGAGAGAGGATGGGGTACTGGAGACAAGGATAGAGAGTAACAGGAGCGTAATAGGTGGAAGCTGGAGAAGACATGGTGGGAAGGGCAAGCAAGGGACCACCCGGCAGGGCAGGGGGACAAAAGGATAGTGGTGGGGAGGTGGAGAGAGGGAGGTCAACAGACATGGGAAGAAAGTCAGGTAATGGCAGTGGAGGCACCCTTGGATTTAGTGCAGGAAAAATCAGTAATAGTGTATGGGGACTCTATTATTAAAGGGATCCACTGGCTAAAAAAGGGAGTAGTTTTTAAGAGCAGGTCATTTTTTTGTGAGCCAGGGATGGAGGTGAGGAAGGCATTCCCAAAAATTAAGGCATACATTAGGCTGGTTGGGGGAAAACATAACCTGGTTGTGCATCTAGGTACAAACTACCTGGCTGGGGAGGAGGTGGGAGAGGTGCAGAAAAGACTTATGGAACTAGCAATAGGGTGCAAAGGGATGGTGGATTCCATAGCTTTTTCAGAAGTTCTGCCAGTACACTGTGCCAGTACAGCTAGACAATTGAGAATCAAAGATTTTAACCACTGGCTAAGGCAGTGGTGTAGGAGGGAGGGCTATGAATGTATAGGTGATTGGGGGGACACATGGGTGGACCAGCATCTGTATGCAAAGGACAAGTTGCATATAAATGATGAGGGGGCTATGATTTTGAGGGGAAAGCTGCAGGGATACATAGATAAAATACTAGGAAAGGGGGAGGACAAAGCTAGGTGTAGTCTGGTAGGAATGGCAGGAAGATCTGACCAAACTCTCTCTTCCCCACAGCTGGGGGCCAGAGAATCCAAGAAAGGAGCAAAAAGAGAGAAACAGGGCTGGTGGAGGGGCTTGCTAACAAATGTCAGGATTCTAAGTAATAAGATGGGAGATCTATTAGCGGTGGTGGCAGAGGATGACCTGGATCTAATTGCAGTTACAGAGACCTGGTGGACTGAAAACCACAGTTGGGAGGTGGAAATACCTGGGTACATACTCTACAGGAGGGACAGGACAGGAAAAAGGAGGGAGGTTGCCCTTTATGTGAAATATGGGATTAGGCGATGATGTGCAGGGCAGGGGATGTACCAGCAGAGACCCTATTGGTCAATTTAAGCAAAACGAGGGGAAGATAGTGAAGGTAGGGGTGGTCTACAGACCACCAAATCAGGAGGAGTAAGTAGACAGGCAGATTGCAAGGGACATACAGGAGATGGCCAGCAAGGAGGAAGTCATGGTGGTGGGAGAACTAAATCTTCTGGACGTGGATCGGGACATCCTGGCAGCATCCACTGAAAGGAGTAGGGAGTTGCTGGAAGCCTTGCAAGAAGTGCTCATCAGCCAACTGGTAATGGAGTTAACTACGGGGAGTGCCATACTTGACCCGGTTATGACAAATGGGGACAGTGTCGAGGGGGTGGAGGTTGGGGGAAAGTTTAGGTGACAGCTACTATAGGATGGTAAACTTTAGAATCAGAAAAGGTCAGAATAAGAACAGTTCCAACACTAGAGTGTTAGACTTTAGAAAGGCAGATTTTAGGAGGATGAGGGCAATGGTTCAGGAGGAACTAGAGAGGAAAGAAGGTTTAGAGGATGTGGAGGAGCTCTGGGAGAAGATAAAGAGAGGAATACTGAAGGTGACAGAACTGTGCATTAGGATGGTTAGCAAGAAGAAGAGAGGAAGAAGCCACTTTGGTTCATAGCAGAAGTGATGAGTGTAGTTAGGGGGAAAAGAAATGTGTTCAAGGTATATAAAGCATTGCAGAGGGAGGTTGACAGGGAGGTATATAAGGAAAAGCTGAGGGAAATGGGGAAGGTGATCAGACAAGTGAAGGCTGACATGGAAGAGCATATAGTGAGGGAGACAGAAAGGGGAGATGAGAGGTTTTTCAAATACGTGAGTGACTGAGGTACAGTAAGGGGAAGCACAGGATTATGAAGCTGGGGAGGCAATGGTGGAGGAGGGGAAGAGGCCAAAGCTGGAAAGTAGGGGAAAAATGGGTAGGGAGGTGAACCTAAGTCCCTTTACAGAGGCTAAGGTACTGGAAGAATTAGGAAAGCTGGATAAGGCAATGGGTCCAGACTGGATTCACCCCAGAATACTCAAAGAATTAAGACAGGAATTTGCAGTGCCACTCACGAGGTTATTTAATCTGTTACTGCACAAGGGAAGGGTTTCTGGGGACTGGAAGAGGGCCGAGGTAGTACCCCTACATAAAAGTGGAGGAAGGGAGGGGCTGAGAAACTACTGCCCAGTTAGCTTAACCTCTGTGGTTGGAAAACTGATGGAGATGTTTATTAAGGAAAGGCTGATAAAATACCTAGAAAGGAAGGGCCTCCTAAAGGACAATCAACATGGATTCACAGGTGGTAGGTCTCACCAGGCCAACCTGATTGAATTCTTTGACAGAGTGATGGAGTTATGGGACCAAGGAGAAACAGTGGATGTGGCCTACCTGGACTTCAAGAAGGCATTTGACACCTTCCCCCACAGGAGACTGATAGGCAAGGTAGATAGCTTGGAAGTGGGGAGCAAGCTCTCAAGCTGGTTAGAACACTGGTTGAAGGGGAGGACACAGAGGATTGTGGTGAATGGGGTGCACTCAAAGGAGGAAAAGGCAATGAGTGGGGTTCCCCAGGGGTCTGTGTTGGGACCTATACTCTTCAACATATACATTGAGGATATCACTGAGGGTCTTTGGGGGAAGGTGTGTCTGTTTGCAGATGACATGAAGATATGTAGCAATAGGGCTGATACAGCGGAAGTGGGGTGGAGGATATGAGGGAGGATTTGGTTAGACTGAAGGAGTGGTCAGAAAGAGGGCAGCTGCAGTTCAATATAACAAGATCTGGCAGAGCCACTACAACTGTGAATGCCTTTAACTAGATAAGGGTGTTTCATGGGCTTAAACATAAACATTTATTTATTTAAAAAATATCAGATTTACAAACCTTTGAGTCAGAGACTCATTTACAAAGGCACCTCATCAAAACTAATACAAGACAGCACAGTTAACAAGTCCAAAAACAATGGCTCAGAGAGCAGACAGTTATAACAATTATTCACTGGAGATACATGGGTAGTAGTAGATAAACAGATTACGTAGTTTAGGCACACAGGCACCACATCAAGAAGACCAAAGCAGTTCAAACAGTATACAATAGCTAAAGCAAATAGACATCGAGAGTCAAAGAGAAGCCCAGAGTGTTCACATGAAGGCTGTTTCATACACTATCTGAATCAAAGTATAATACATTGAGAAAGGGCATATTTAAGCAATAAGGCATTACATGGTGTGTGTTATCATGTAATAACGTCACTCCTGGGGTTGGTTGAAGCACGAGGCAAAGCTGAGTATTTATTTATTTATTTGCACATATTTATTTGATCCACTGGATCAGCAATATTTGCACAAGCTGTGCCCAGTGCAGATTTTATAGCACTAGTCCTGGTCTGGTGATCTCGATTTTACCCATACCACACTGCATATGACTTAGTGATATACTGTATAGATGGCTGCAGATTCTAACCCATTGAGGGTTGAAGTTTCAGAAAACCATTATGCTACAAATATCAAGACTCACTCCCTCCCTCACCACCCAGTCATTATTAATCCTCTACCAAAGTCATGCTTAAACAGTGGTGCCTCTACATCCACACCACTAAGCTTTTAATGCCAACATGCTTCTTCTGCTGCTGTGAGTTAAACTGTTTATTTAAAAACATTTTGTTGAGAAATTTTTGTTTTAATATATCCATGGTCAGGAAAAATGAATTTGTAAAAGAAACCAAAATCCCAATTTATCAGTTCATTGAATCACAATGCAGCATGTTATGAATTTTTTGGATTCTATGTGTAACCTACAGTAAGTCAAACAGGAATTAGACATAAATGCCTACCTATCTGCAAGTGAAGCAAATGTGGTTATTATCATTCAGTTGTAAACACCTATAGTCACAGCCAGGATTCACATTGTTAGACTCTGGGTAAGTATGACAAGTTTCCTAAATACTGGTACCTTATCCAGCTGTGTTCTGCTTGTGTGTGTGTGTGTGTGTGTGTGTGTGTGTGTGTATGTGTGTGTGTGTGTATGTATAAACATGTAACTTTCTATAGTATATTGTTTAGCACTGTGAATCCTGGCTGCAGTGTTTTTTCTCTGCTGTGGCTAAGCAAGACACTGTAAAAAGACACTGGCCTGCTGTAGGGGCTAGTAGACATCAAACCAAAGGGTGCACTGTGCAGACTAACTTGGAGAAGATGCAATAAAATAAACTTGAATGACAGCCCCCGGATGTCATAAAACACCCCCCAGGGAAAATTAGAAAAACTCCTCTAAAAGCCTAGGCTGAAACAAAACACTGGATTGAAGTGAGAATTCAAAACTGGTAGTAATACATATATTCCTGATTTTAACATGCAGTTTTCCTTTAAGAAGATTCAGTAGAATGTAACAGTAGGCCAGAACTGCCTGTCTGAGAATGAAGTTGGTATATTATTTGGAAAAAGGGAAGGCTAGGTCTCTTGCTATGCAATGTCCAGTAAAGTAACACACTGACTGCTCTTAGGATGGTGGTGTCAAATGCTGTGAGGTGCCATGGGGAACTTGTTATGCAGAAAGTTCTAGGAAGTGTTTAACCCATTCTACTTCTAATAGCTTTCTATGGTGTCTGTACTATTCATTTGTGCAAGTCAACTCCACTTTTCAAACTTAAAAAGAAAATTACACTTCATCACAGACTGTGTTTACCAAATACTGTGCCCATGATTAAAATAATTTGAACCCCATCCCCCCAAAAATGTGCCCTCACATGAACATGCATGATTTATCTGTAAAGACAATTAAAAAATGTATTTCTAAATGCATTAGTAACACCAATGCTTTCAAGATTTTGAAACTACTAAAAAGACAAACTATATATATAGGTAGATAGAATATGGTAAGCAAATATTGTTAATCCCAAAAGCTGAACTTTGGTTTTAGTAGTCTTTGCAGATGACACAATGATCTGCAAAAGGGTTGATACATAAGGAGGCATGGAAAGGATGAGAAGGGACTTGGCAAGGTTGGAGGAATGGTCAGAAGTATGGCAGCTAGGATTCAATGCAAAGAAGTGCAAAATAATGCACCTGGGAAACAAGAACCCAGGGGAAGAATACACAATGGGGGGGAGAAGGTAGTAACAACAACAAAAAAGGAAAAGGACCCGGGGGTATTCATAACAGATGACCTTAAGGTTAGCAAGCAATGTGAGAAGGCAGTAGGGAGGGCTGGGGTATACTGGGATGCATAGGGAGAAGCATCCTCAGCAGAAAACAGGAAGTTGTTATCCCTCTCTACAGACAGTTGGTGAGACCCCATCTGGAGTGCTGTGTCCAGTTCTGGAGACCCCATCTCCACAAGGACATAGACAGGATAGAGGCAGTCCAGAGGAGGGCAACTAAAATGGTGCAAGGTCTGCAAGAGAAGCCGTATGAGGAGAGACTAAAGAAGCTTAATATGTATACCCTTGAGGAAAGAAGGGAGAGGGGGGATATGATAGAAACTTTTAAGTACCTCAGTGGAATCAACAAAGTCCAAGAGGGTAGCATCTTTCAGAAAAAGAGACGTGCAAGAACAAGGGGACACAATTTAAAGATGAGGGGGGCGGTTCAGGGGCAATGTGAGGAAGTATTATTCACAGAGAGGGTAGTGGATGCATGGAACAGCCTTCCTGAGGAGGTTGTGGGGTCTAAAACTGTGGGAGAATTCAAGAATGCATGGGACAGACATAAGGCAATTCTTGTGGGGGGTAGGAAGAAATAGGCTGTTGGTTAACTAGGATCTGTGGCCTATCCTGTAGGTAGGGAAATGGGCAGACTAGATGGGCCCAGCGGTCCTTATCTGCCGTCAAAGTCTATGTTTCTATGTTTCTAGTATATAAATGTTTAAGAAATACCTGAAAACTGTCTATTGTCCTTAGTTTTTAGATACTTCTTAGTCGTTCCTTTTGAGACACCAGGTGACTCTGATAATCATTTGTTCCAAGGGTTTTTAAGTCAGTTTGAAGGCATTTTAAGTATCTTCTGTCAGACTTGTTCTGTTCCCTTGGTCCACATCCCAAACATGTGAGTCTTCTTTCAGGATGCTAGATCCACCTCATGCCCCTCCCACATGAATGAAAAAAAAGGTGGGATGGACCTTTTGGAGCTTCTTGGGTGGAGGTGGGGAGAACCTTGCTTCCCCAGAAAAAACAATGCTGCCTCTCACTACTCAGGTTCCAGTTCTTGTACCACCCATTTAAGAAAGAAAAGAGTACCCTGCAAACGTTGACTAACATGAAAGCGTATTTATTTGAGGGCAGAAAACATTTCTTGGAGGAGGATAAGGCGGAGGAGACTATTTACACCTTCAGTCAGTTCCACGGACAAAAAACATGACATGACTCCTTTTGTAGATGCAATACTCCTGTAGGCTCTGCCCACAGTCATAAAAAGTGCAAAATTATGCACATAGGGTGAAATAACACAAAGGCAAAGTATCAGCCGGGGGGACTGGAGGTAACAGAACAGGAAAGAGACCTGGAGATCACTATTTCTGGCAACCTGAAAGTCCAGGGTCAGTATGACAGAGTTGCAGGAAAGGCATCCAGAAGGCTGGTATGCATAGAGAGGGGATTCACAAGCAGGAGGAGGGAGTTGTTCCTGCCACTATACAAAACCATGGTCAGACCACACATGGAATATGGGATCCAGTTCTGGAGGCCATACCAACAAGGGGACAAGGACAAGCTGGAATGGGTCCAGAGAAGAGCAACCAAGATGATGAAGGGGCTGCAAGGGAAGTCTTATGTGGAGAGGCTGGAAGAGCTGGGACTGTACACACTGGAGGAGAGGAGGGATAGGTGAGTTATGGTGGAGAAGTTCAAGTATTTGAAGGTCATAAACAAAGTGAGGGTCAACAACATCTTCAGAATGAAGAAGAACAACTTCACTAGAGGGCACACCTACAAACTGGAGGGGGAAGATTCAGAGGGGATATCAGGGAAGGCTCTTTACTGAGAGGGTGGTAAGGACATGGAACAGTCTGCCAGAATGGGTGGTGAGGGTGGATATGGCAGATAGCTTCAAAAGAGCCTGGGATAGGTACATGGGATGAACGGGCAGGAGGGTGGGCTGATAAAGGAGAGGGGTCTTCCTAGGGGGATGGCTTATGGGCAGACTGGATGGGCCATGGGGTCCTTTTCTGCTGACAGTTTCTATGATTCTATAATTCTTTTTTTCCTTCCTTGGTTCCACCAACAAGATTCTGTTTTTCCAGCAACCTGTACCTGTTGCAGTCTGGATCAAACCATTGGCACCTTCCTCATACAACCTAGAAAAGACCTTTCAGCTTGCCCCCTCCTTGCCATTGGGGTCTCTTCCTAAATGAAGGTGACCCAAAGGGAACAGGATGGATCCAGCTGGGGAACAGAAAAGATATGCTGACTTCAGGTCCACATGTGATGTCCACCATGAGAGCAAGATATGGACCTTCTCTGCTGTCCCACTGAATTTCAGGCAGGGGCCAGGAAAGAGGTAATTTGTGTATAGGTGGAACTTCGCTCCCCATGAGCTATCAGGGGGCAGTCATGCTGTGGAAGATATAATGGTCCCTTCCTTAGGAACTGCACTCATCATACACTAGCCTGATGTGGATCAGGACACAAACCAGGGGTGCCCCCATCTTCTATAGTATGGCTGTCACTAGGCCTTTAGGACAGCTCAATACTTGTCATAAACATGTGTCTGTAGCATTAACAGAGTTGTCAGTTCCAGTATAGATGTTTTAGTTGTTGTCTTCAGTTATGGCCCCTGCTTCTTGAAAGTATTGGAAGTGCTTGTATACTTTACACATAAACACTGACAAATATGCTTCTTTCTCCTGATCAAGAGCTTACCCATCTTTTTGAGTGTTGGGATTGTGTGTAGGTAGAGTGGAGTGATCCATTGACTTTATTGGGTGACTGGTATTCAAAACAGCTGAGAATACTGTTGAAACCCTGGGCAAAACCGTCCTTTTTTATGTCAAATGTATAAACAAGTGCAGAGCAGACTCAAAATGGGGAAAACATGCATCTTACTAGAAAGGAGATAAGGGGCCATTTAAAATAGAATAAAATAAGTAGCAGTCAAAATTGTCACTGTTAGCAATGGTGCTTTAAGAGTATTTTATAATATGAGTTCATAGGGACAGTCAAGCTGTTGCTTATGGCTATAAGGTTGTCTCCATTCACATTCTTAGGGTGGGAGAACTGTGAACCCAAGGAAAGCAGTTCTGGCATCCTAAGAAATGAAGTGGTTACACTCTTATAGTGTGACTGTCCCTAAAAACTTATAAATTATCAAACTATATTTTCAAATTTATTATGCTTACACTTTTGACTCTGATTGGTTTTGATGTTTCTGTTTCGACTTGTACTGTAACACGCCCTGAGTCTTCGGAACAGGATGCTATATAAATGGAATTTGCCTTGCCTTATGAACTATGTTTGTTATTAGATTTTTTTATTTTTTTAAAGTAGTCCAACTTAATGCTTTTAATATTTTCAACTTATGTAACCCTTGTCAGAGGAAAAAAGAATTCACCATTGGTTGTAATGTCTATGCAATAAAAACAAAGATTTATGAATCTTTAAAAAATGTGTATCTACAGTATATGTGCTGTGTTCTGTATTTTTTGCATGCTTTCTTTATGTACAGATGTGTTTTCTTGGTTATGGTGTGTATTGGTATTCATGTATTATCTGGAAACTGCAACTTTTCATTTGAGATCCTGTCATGTGAGTCCTAACCCCAAAACATCTCCAGAATTGCACATGGGGTGCTATCTTTCAAGAAGCCCAAACCAGAACAATGCATATAAAAACATTTTGACCAGAACAATTTACATTTTTTTCTACTCCTGACAGGTGGTGTCTCTTAATATATTCAAAACTAAAGCAGAGTACTTTATTTTATTTATTGTTGGTTTGCATTCATTTTCATTAAGTAACCCACTTTGCCATATTTCATTTAAGTTGATTAAGTTCTGTGCTTCATAAATGAAAATAAAACAGTATTTTACCTGGTCTCAGATCTGGACATCTTCCATTTTTCCTTTTTTTTTTTTGCCATTTTTTGCCAGAAACTAGTAACCCAAACTAGTACTGTCCTAATCAGATTAGGTCATGGGGCAGCCCCAAGAGAAACTGCCAGAGTAACTGGCTTGGTTGTGGTGCCTCGATGATGTTGCATAATACCCTGTGTAGGTTCCTGCTTATGTCTGGGAACTATGGCTCCGATACTGGGGAAAAGAAACTGGACAATTGCAGCACAGTCATTCACACAGTGCATCCTCTTGTGCTCCTCCAGGTCATGGTGGTATACAGATAGCTAGCACTCACTGATGGATAGCAGTCACATCTATCATATTATAGCATTAGATGTAGGGAGAGTCCACTTCCATGCCTTCATCTTTCAAATCTACATCTGCATGGAGGGAGGTTAGCTCACCTGCATGAACTGCATCTCCACCACCATCCCTTTCCTCCTCATCCTCCATTTTGGACTGATGGACAGCAACTCCCTGTACTGGCAAGAGTACGGGAATTTTTTATTGAAACAAAAATAAAACAAACATAAGATAGATAAACCATGCAAGAAATTAAACAGGAGCTACATCATTCCAAAAGAACAAGTAGAAACAAAACAATCATGTAAGACAGATAAAAAAGAAACAATTAAAATGAAACAAATCATATTATGATATATGGGATATGCCATGCCACAACTGGAAATATAAGTGATATTTCCCTGAGTGTAGTTTGACCTTATGACATCACAAGGTCAAACTACAAGAGGAGAAATATCACTGATATTTCTAGTCATTCTGTGGCATATTTCATTTTTGTTATGCCCAGTTATTTGTTTGTTGGTGTCGTTTTTAAGATATATAGTTCAGTTTCGGTTTAATACCTTTGAGCATAACATAACATGACATTGCTGTACATAACAAGACATTGCTTTATGAGGGTTAAATTGCATAATATGGCATTGCTATACAGGGTTGCTCTGTACATACAGGTACATTGAGAACAACAAAAATTTACAATATTTTCAGCAAGGGAGCACAGACATAGACATCACACCTTGAGTGAGGTACAGCGCTATGAGAATTGCTAAGTGCTTAGTAGGGTCACTAAGAGAGGTAGTGAGATAAGCAACCAGGCTAGGCTTTGTCAGTGGGGAGGAGAGGCAGGTAGGGGGGAAAGCCTAGAGACAGGTGGGGTAGAGAGGGCTTAGGCTACAGAAAGGTGGTGTGGAAGTAGCCAGGGTAGGCTTTGTCTGGGTGTGGGGGAAAGGGAGAGGGGTAGGGACCAGGGAGAGCATGGGTGGCATACAGGTGATAAGTGCAGGCTGGGGTGATAAGAGAGATGGGCAATAAAGAGGTGTGTATGGACAGCATTAGATAAAGCAGGCACAGACATTTTTTAGATCCAAGTGACAGCAGAGCCCAGTTTTAAACTGGTGGAGCCTAGTTGCACTCTATTAGGGTAGTGGGTAATTCATTGATCCATTTGGGTCCTCTATAGGAGAGGGATCTCTGAGCTACCGTTGTGCACTTGAAAGGCACCTGCAAACACCCCTTAGTCACACTTCTTGTGTTGATGAGAGGTTGTGCATTTTTTAAAGAGTCGGGAGGTTGAGATGATTATGAGCCCCATCATTGATTTTTTTCCCAGTAGGCAAGTCTGGTATTGTGTCCTGAGGTGGAGGGGGAGCCACCCAGGCCTGTTGAGAGTGAGCAGGTATGGGTCAGATGATCAGCCCCCAGGACCAAGTGGCAGGATTTATTGAGGAGTGTTCTTGCCCTTTTTAGGGTGGTATTGGAGCCAGCCCCATATATTACTAGGCCATAGTTGATGGTTGAAAGGATTGAGCAATAAGTAATGAGTTTTAAGGTATCTGGAGTCATGGAGTGCCTGTGCTGGTATAGCACACCCAGTTTCATGTTTGCTGATTTGATGACTTGGTTGATGTGTGTGGAAAATATGAGGGTGTCATCCAAGTGTACACCAAGGTATTTAAAGGTGCTGACTTGCTCCATGATGTCACCTCTGTGGCTCTTTATTAGCAGCTGTCCAAATTTCTTCTTGTTCTGAGGGACTGTGAAGAGCATGCATTTTGTCATCTTGTAACTGAGCAGTAGTTTGTTATGTGTGAACCATGACTCAAGCTGAGAGAAATTTCCTTGTAGTTCTGTGGTGATTGTGGAGTGATTAATGTCAGGTACTGAAATGATGGCATCATCAACATGTAGAGCATGATGTGTGTTGGGAAAGCAGAGGGTAGTGAGTTAATGAAGAGGCTGAAAAGGATTGGCCCCAGAATTGATCCTGGGGGGACACCAAAGTTTACCTCTCTAGGTTCAGAGAGTTTGCCACTTATTTTTACACATTGTGTCCTGTGTGTAAGGTAGCTGTTAAACCATGCCACAGTGTCAGTAGATAGGCCTGTAGATAGTAGAGAGTTCAGCAATAGTTGATGGTTTACCATGTCAAAAGCCTTTGTGAGGTCTATAAAGATAGACCCCACTGCCAGGCCATTATCAGTTGCTTCATAGATCTGAGAGGTGTAGTTAACCAGTGCGGTAATGGTGGAATGATTTTTATGGAAATCATGTTGCTGTGTGCTGAGACGGTTGTACTTTTCCAGGTACTCTGTGAGTTGATCAGAGACCACTCGATCCAGGGCTTTGAAGAGTTGGGGGGGGGGAGGATAGATATGGGCCTATAGTTGGCCAGGTTAGTTCTATTTCCAGCTTTGAAAATGGGGGTAACCAGTGCAGCCACCTGTCTGGGAACACAACCATTCTTAATGAGGCATTAAATACTTTTGTAAGTGGATAGGTGAGTTCATCTAGGGTGAGGGTGACCATCTTCATGTCAACTAGGTCACTCCCCATCCTAGTCTTCTCTAAGACCCGCTTGACAGATTTTATGATCTCATTCCTTTTGATCTGCCTGAAGTAGAATGGTGGAGTGCTGCAGTTGGGGGGGATGGTGGATTTGTGGTAGATAGCTGGCTGGATTGCTGGGTGAGGTAGTCTTTAGATAGCATGGTGTTAAGTTCAGTATAGGCAAGGTTAAATGTGTTCACAATGTTACAGGGTTCCTGGAGTGTACCAGCCATAGTAATGATTAGGTCAGGTGGTGCTCTAGAGGCCTTCCCAGTGAGTGATTTCACTGAGTTCCAGAACTCCCTGCTATTTCCCCAGTTCTTGCTTAGGAGGTCATTATAGTACGTTGCTTTGACTGACCAAATGAGCTTCATGCATTTGTTTCTGGCAGCCTTGTAGGCAAGGAGGTCAACCTGGGAACAAGTTACCTTAGCCTTATGCCACAGGTTGTCCCTATGACACATGAGCTCTAGGAGACAGCCCGAGAGCCATGTGTTGGTAGATCCTTTTACCTTTCTGGCTTTGTACGGGGCAAAGATGTCACAGGCCTTCGTGAAGGTCATAAGGAAGTAATCTGGTGCATGATTCCCATCTTTTGCTCTGTTGAGCAGTGACCAGTCTATAAGTCTCAGGTATTGCTTGAAAGCATCTAGTTGGCCAGTTCTCAGTGACTGATTTCTAGAGACTTGGGGGGTGCATCTAGAGAACTTGTTAGTCCAGGTGCACATTATTGGGGAATGGTCACTGAGGGAGTCTGGTAAAACTGATACTTCAGAGACATGATCCTTGCAGGTGGTAAGGAGCCAGTTGATAATGGTACCATTGCCAGTCTGGTAGTTATGCCTGGTGGTTTGTGTGACCATCTGAGTGAGATACTGTATAATCCTGATATCTGGTCCCTAACAGACAAAGTTTCTTTGGACTGCTAATTAATGTTGAAGTACCCAACAATAAGGTGTTCCCAGTTTTGTCTTGTCTTGTCTGCTAGTGGTGGTTTATAAATTGCTCAAAGCCAGTGGTATGTTTATCATGGGATATATAAACAGTTGAGAGTAGTAGGACTTTGTTTTGTTGGCCTTTAGTGAGCTTTATGTCCATGATTTGTGCCTTCTTGGATTGCATGCAGCCAGGAAGTATTTGTCCTTTAATGTCACTTTTGAGATAAACCATACAGCCACCCCCTCGCTTGAACGGGCAGTCATGGTGGAAAGTGATGTAGCCTTACAGGGCTACTGTTGCATCATTGATCTTTGGGGAGAGCCAGGTCTCTGTGAATGTGATTATATTGGGCTTGAGCAGCTCCACCCAAGCCTGGAACTGCAAAGCTTTGGTAGTAGGCTTCTTATATTTAGTGATACAATCTTGAGTTGTCCCAGCTTCTCGAGGATGCTTGCCTGAGGGGGGTCCTGGGTTGGGGTGCACATTTCTGGATAGTAGGAGGAGTATCAGCATCAGCTTTCTTAGGAAGCATGTCCAGAACACCCAAGAGGAGTTGGTGTGCTATATGTTCGAGAGCTTATTGTCATTGGTAGCACTAGCTAAGGTGCGGCAGTATAATGGGTTAGCTATGGGAATTATAGGTGGTGCCTGGGTTTTGTATATTTTGGGTGGTAGCTTGTAAGCTAGCAGAAGGTGGGGTTCAGTGATCATTCCACTTGTAATGTAGGTCCTTGGGACTGGGGTTCCCAAGTGGGTTGGGGGATCCGATTGAGGTGCAATGATCTCCCTGTTCACTTTATTCCCAAGAGAGATGACAAGGAGGGAAAAGATTACAAGCTTGGGCAGTGACAGCATAGTGTAGTTCTATAGCCTGGAATAGTGAGCACAACAGCTGAGGCAGGTGGGTTGGGTATCCCTTTATAGTAGTGCACAGTTAATGTGGTTATTGTAGCATTGTGGTAGGGGTGGTCGTTCAGTGGAGTTCTAAGAGGTCCAGGGGAGTTCTAAGTGGACTGGGGATCTGCTAAGGCATCAGCCAAATGGGAGAGTGGATCAAGGGCTTGGGTGGGAGTGTGCAGCACAGGCAAAGATAGTAGTCAGGGTGATGTATGTGAATAACATAATAGGGGGAATCAGGGTAATTTAGATAGAGGGGTGGGGAAGTGCAGAGTTTTGGCAGCAAACACACTAGAAGCTAATGGTCTTGGAGCTAGAGAGGCAGTAGAAAGTCGGTTTCAGACCCTTTAAGAGTATGTATGTGCCCAAAAGAAAGAGAGAATAGGGGACAGTTTATTAGCCTTTCCACAACAAAGAAAAACAAATCAGAGGCCACTTCACTCCTTCTCTTAAATAGTATTAAAGCCCTAGAGCAGATCCTCTCTGCTGCCTCTCCAGGTGATGACCGAGTGGCCCTGGAAGCGCTTAGAGACCAATATGTGGAGAGCCTGAGAGAGAGGGCCAAATATGCCCTTCTTAAGACTCATGCACACTATGTTGAACAAGGGGATAAAGCAAGTCACCTCCTTGCCCTACGGTTGTGACAGCAGGAGGAATCTCGTCTAGTGCTGGCCCTCTCCTCCCTAGTGGATGGCATTCAGAAATTATCTCCCAAAGACATAATGAGTGAATTTGAGCTCTATTGTTGCCAGCTATATAGTCCCCCTGCTAATACACCCTCCGCTGATGAACTCAACTCATACCTGGCTGGCATCCTCCTCTCAAGTTTGACACTTAACCAGCAGACTGTTCTTGCCCAACCTATTATTTCCTTTGAAAAATCAGTAGCAATTGCCTCTCTCCCAACCGATAAAGCCCTGGGACCCAATAGTCTCTCATCTAATTTTTATAAACTTTTTTCCAAAGAGTTAATTCCAGTACTTCAGCAGCTATACTCCTATTTTTGTGAACATGGGTTGTCAGACTTTGCCCTCTTAGAAGGTCTGATAATTGTGCTGCCAAAACCAGATAAACCCTAAGATAGGGTGACGAGCTATTGCCCTATCTCCCTCATGAATTATGATATCAAAATCTTTGCCAAAATCCTAGCAACCTGTATTGCACAGGTTTGGGAGGGTCTGGTCAGCCAGGAATAAGTTGGTTTTGTGAAGGGTAGGTCCTTGACAGATCATCTGTGCAAACTGTCCCATATCTTCTCCATATCCAGGGACTCTCCTACCCCAATGGCTCTGGTTTCCCTGTATGTGGAGAAGGCTTTTGACAGGGTAGATTGGACCTTCCTGTTTGCAGTTCTTGAAAAGTTTGGTTTTCCTTTAAAATTCATGAAGTGGCTTAAGGTTTTATATTCTAAACCAAGTGCCAGAATTTATTGTAACAGGGTTTTCTCTGCCATCTTTCAGCTGGGCTCAGGTACCTGACAAGGTTGTCCACTGTCCCCTTTACTGTTCAACCTCTATTTAGAACTGCTGCTGTACCACTTACAGACTTCACCCCTGCTCTCTGGAATCTGGATCGGTTCCTTTGATCTCAGGCTCTCCACGTATGTTGACGATATTTTATTACATATTTCGGACCCTACTACGTCCATCCCAGCTGTATTGTCCATTATTCAGAATTTGGAAAGTTCTCTAATTATAGGCTTAACATAGATGAAACAGTAGTGATGCCATTAAACACAAGGGTCCATAAGGTAGACGTTTTAGTTCAGCACCTAAATTGGGCTCCATGACTTAACTACTTAGGCCTAACTCTCACCCACTCCCATGCGCAACTAATTAAACTAAACCTAGATGACCTCCTGATTACTATTAAGCAAGACCTGAACCGTTGGTCCTCCCTTTGCCTCTCTCTTCAGGGGAGAGCCAATATCATCAAGATGAATGTCATTGCCTGTATATTCTATCCCCTGCACATGCTAAATGTGTTTCTCCCCCTTAAATGGTTTAAAAAGGTCCACTCCTTTATCTCTATCTTTCTCTGGAAGGGTAAACCTCCGAGGTACTCCTATGCCCGCTAAGGGGCTTTTAAACACCATGGGGAGCTTAAGGTGCCTAATTTCTTTCTCTATTACCTAGCAAGCCATTTTTCCAAATATGTAGAATGATCTATGGCCCCTTCATCATTAATGAACATATCTATATTCTGATATGGCTTCCGATTGAACGCTGTCTTATTGCAGAATCTACTCTTTCCCCGGATAGTCTGCCCTTTATTTCCCCCAAATTGTTACCACCATCCCTCTGCAACTGAATCATATCCAGTTATCTAGGGGTCCATGCTCAGTTGTGCAAAGCTCTATGCTATGACAACTCAAAAGATGTCTCACAGCTGATATGTTATAATCCCAACCTTAAAGTGGGAGGTCAGATGATAACACCAGTGAGATATCTCTACTTGGCTGGGAAAGTAGTTGGTGACTTGATTATTGAAGGCCATCTCATGACAAGCCAGGACCTCTTAATAACATTTTTACATACCCCTAAAAGTATTTTTAAATTATACCAGATCAGGCATTCACTGATCCAATGGTTTGGTACAGTTTTCTGGACCATTAATCAAAGCAAATGTTTCTGTTCCCTACAAACCATGACTTGGCAACCTCATTCAGTATCTCAGATTACTTCCACCCTGCTTCCCAATATGTTCCCAGAAATTAGGGGATACTCCCTATACTGGTGTTCTACTCTCCCGATTTGAGATTTTGATTGGGAATGCATTTGGTCAGATCTCTATAAGTATACCACCAATGACAGGCTCCGCCTTACTCAGTGGCACATTTTGCATAGCATTTATTTCACTCCTGCCAAATTAAATGCCATGGGGAAAGCTCCTTTCTCTCTTTGTACCAGATGTGCTCAAGAAATGGGCTCATTGATTCATGTCATGTGAGAGTGCCCCAAAATTGCTCCTTTATGGGAACACATTAAACATAAAGCTGACCTTCTACTAGGTTTGGAGGACCTGTTTACCCACAAAATCTGTCTGGTGGGAGATTACTCCCAGATAACTGTAAAAGAAAGATGCTACCATATGTCCCTATTCTCTTTATCAGTGAAACAGCTGGTCCTGCACCACTGGAAAGACAGTTTACCTATTTCATACCCAGAATAGCTGAGTGAGCTCCTGGCTAATCTTTGGGTAGAAAAGATGGTAGCCAGCCTCCAGGGTTGGCTGAACAATTACTCTAAGCAGTGGAGTAAACTACAGACCCTATTTTCTCTTCTGCCCAATCTGTAACTTATATCTAGGAGCCTGTGCCATCTCTGCCTTGGTACCACTTTGTTTTTCCTTTCTAGATATGATATTGGATTCATTCATTCATGACAATCCCCCGTAAGTTTTTCAGGGCCCCACTGGTTTGGTGTAACCCCATAACATCTTTTTCTTATTTTAGGTTACCTATCCTTCCCTCGGTAGATTTTAACTCCCTTATTTCTTGATTCCCCATTGGGAGGGGGGATGTCGAACAGGGAGGGGAGGGAGTAAAGAAGAGGGTTTTGTTGTTTGTTATTTGATGTTTGTGTCTTGAATTTGTTGTCAGCTCTTTAATGTTTGTATTATTGTTACTATTTACTTGTTGGAAACTTAATAAAATTTATTAAATTTAAAAAAAAGGAGATGACCTGGTGCAGTTCACCAATCGGGAGTCAGGCCAGCAGTACTGGGTCCAGGAGAACTCTGTACCTGTGAGTTGCGGCAGGTGGGTGAGTTGGTCTGGCTATCAGGTGCGGCCGGCAGGGATCATGGCCGGCACAGCCAGTAGAAGTGAGCCCGATCAGGGGCAAGGCTAGAAAAAGTGTGTGTGTGTGCATGTATGTATGTGTATGTATGTATATATATATATATATATATATATATATATATAGTCTGTCAAGGAGGATTTTTCTGTGGTGTGTTGTTTCTATGGTGCTCATAGTAGGTAGATGGGGATGCTAGCATGGTAGCTAGGGTCACTACGAGCCTCTGTTGTCAAAGCGGCATTTCATTGGCTGCAATTTTGTGTGTGGGTGGGTGGAACAGTTTTAAAAACCGTGTGGCAGCATCTCTTGCTTAGAGAGGGAGCCAGGTTGCTGTGCCGTAGTTTTGTTTAATTTTTTTTCTTTTATTTGAGATTTATTGTATTTATGTTATGTGTTTTTGGCAGCCCCTTCAACCCAGTAGAGCAGCTTGTTGCTGGCCATTGGAGGTACTGTGAGCCAGTCAGAGTTAGGCTTTGGCAGTTGGGGCTGGGAAGAGAGGGAGGTATTGGACTTCACTGCTCTGTTTTAGGGAAGGGTGCAAAGGTTTTTCTAGTAAAATTTGTGTTGGGAGTGTTTTTAAAGAGTAGGAAAATGTAAAAAAACAAAACAAAATTAACCTCTCTGTGTGAATGTTGGTTTCACATTGAAAAGGTTTAGAGTTGGAGCTAGTGTGCGGGTAAACCTTGAGCTACGTGAGCTGCTGTTAAGTGCAGTATCTGCCTGTGGTGTGCCTACTGTGTGGATAAATGACCTACAGTGAGGATAGATGTGATATTGTCACTATAGGTCTGACTACACTGAAAATATTGTTAATATTTCTCATTTTATATCCTCACAGGCATTACATACTATAATTCTTTTTTTGGGGGGGTTGTATGAGTTGATCAGGGGTGAGTTTAATTGTGGTTATTTTATTAGTGTGAGTTTTTGTGTGGTTGGTAGGACTACTGCTGCTAGTTTTAATGTGGGAAGTATGTGTTGGCAGTTATCTTTGGTGAACAGATGCTACTCCCCTTCTAGGCTTGGGGGCGTACGCCCCTTTGACTGTCCTTCTTTACCACCTGAGGTCTATAGGCATTGTTGAGCCTTGGGGATAGCTCAGAGGGATCAAAGGGGTGTGGGCCCTCGGTCGGGAGGAGGACAGCAGTGGGATGGATGGATTGGGGTAGTAGTGGTGGGCACAAGGAGGCACCATGGGGTGAAATGAGGCCAGGAAAGGGTCTTTCCCTGTCTGGTTCCCATACCCAAGGGCTCCACCAATGGTGGGCAAGTAGTGTCCTCTTCTGTTGCCACTCATCCAACTCGGGTGGTGTTGTGCAACACCAGGTCAATAAAGAATAAGATGGCTTTATTTGCTGATCTTGTTGGAACATCTGACCTGGGTTGCATCACTGAGACCAGGCTGGAGGAGAATGCAGGTCCTGTATTAGAATCAGCAGTTCCAGCCTGGTACTCCGTGATACACCGTCTGAGACTGGATCATAGGGGTTGGGGTGTAGCAATCTGTTTCAAGACAGAACTGAGCCTTATGGAAATAACAGTGGGGGCCACCAGATCCTTTTAATGTATTGTGGGTGCTGGTGTGGGTTGCAGGATACTTCTTGTCTTCCCTCCACCAGGAGATGGGAAAGTATTCCTGCAGGAAATTGCGGGCTTTGTGGTTGACACGGTGTTGGAGTCCCGCAGGTGGTTGGTCCTGGGGGTTTCAGTGCCTGGGTCGACAACGAACTCTCACAATTTGGACAGGACTTAATCCAACTGATGATCTCATTGGGCTTCACACAGGTTGTTTCTGCTGCAACCCATAATCATGGTCATTTCCTGGATCTGGTGTTCCTCCTGGGGATGGAGGTCACCGATCTGGGGGTGGAACCGGTCAGGTGGTCCAATCATCATACTATAGGGTTCAGTTTCGCAGCTCCCCCAATAGCTCTGCCCCTTCGTAGATGGTCCAGTACCACCTTTTAAGGGGCATGACCCCAGAGGATCTGATGAAAGTGCTGGACCTATCAATTAGGCCTTTAGAATGCTTGGATCCAGGGGAACTGGTATAGTACTATAATAGTGCAGTGTTGGGGGCCCTGGATTCTATAGCTCCTGTTCGTGTTCGCCCGCCCACTTTTTGCCCTCTGTACCTGTGGTTTGATGGGAATCTGAGAGATTTGAGGTGAGTGGGGCAAAGGTTAGAACGATGCTGGTGGAAATCCGGCCTGGAGGATGACAAGCTTAGATTGATGGCCCATTATTTGGACTGTCAGTCATAAATGTCTTGTAAGAAGGCAGAGTTCCTGTCCAGAGAGATTTCTACAGCAAGAAATCAACCGGCTCAACTCTTCTGAACTGTGGACAAGCTGTGCAATCCAGCCTGCATACAGAATCGGAGAGCATTTTCACAAGAGAAATGTGAGGAGTTTGAGCAATTTTTTGCAGATAAGGTTGTCACCATTATGTCAGAGATCCAGCTAGCACGTTCTGTCGAGTGTTAACATACTATTTGCCAGCAGATTAGGCCTTACGGTCTATCGAGTCTGCTTGAACCTTAGATCCTTAGTTGGGTGTTGTGACTGTTGGCGGGAGGGCACAGGTACCCAGTCAGTCTGGGCAATTTTTGACTAGCCAGCGATCACTGATAACGTGAAGGTGGTCCAGGGCTTGCAGCCAGCTTGCTGTGGTTTAGGCCCTGGTCCTACCTGCCTCCTTGTGGAGTGTTTGGATGTCATTGGACCAGTCCTGGCTGAGACTATCTGATATTCATTGGAGATGGGTGTGTTTCTGGGCACCTTGAAGGAGGCAGTGGTAACACCCCGTTGAAGAAATCTTCCCTCGACACAGACTGCCTCATAAACTATAGACCTGTCTCTAACCTGCCCTTCATGGGCAAGGTTATTGAGAAGGTAGTTGTGCTGCAGCTCGAAGACTACCTTACCATGCATGAGGTCTATGATCCTCTCCATTCCAGTTTCTGGAAGAGGCATACTACTGAGATGGCCCTTGTTTGGGTGCTAAATAATCTCCTAATGGTGTGAGATTGGAAGAGCTGTTTGATCTTGGTTCTCCTTGATCTCTCAGCAGTGTTTGACACCGTGGACCATGGGGTATTACTGGAGCACCTACAATCAATCTGTGGACTGTCAGGAACAGTCCTCATATGGTTCCATTCTTTCCTCACAGGCATGTCTCAAAGAGTGATGTTGGGGATTTTTTCTGCTGTCCCTTTTCCCCTGTCTTGTGGGGTTCCACAGGGCTCTGTTTTATCTCCCATGCTGTTCACGGTGTATATGCTGCCATTGGGTGATATCATGAGGAAGTACAGGCTGAGTTTTCACTGTTATGCAGATGATACTCAGCTGTACATGTCCTTTGTGCTTGAGCAGGGTGATGCTATCTCGGTCTTTAACAATTGCCTCACTGAGATTCAGGATTGGATAAGTGCTAGCTGGTTGAGACTGAACCTGGAGAAGACTGAGGTGGTGGTGGACCCAGGTCATCAGGCAAAGGGGCTACCTCCTGGTCATCCATCCAGTATTATACTGGGGAACAGCCAGTTGAGGGCCTCTGAATGAGCGCTTAACCTGGGTGTTGTACTGGACTGTGAGCTGACACTGTAAGCTCAAGTGTCAGCCATGGTCAAAACCTCATTTTATCATCTGAGGAACATTGCCTGGGTGAAACATCTTGTTCCACCTGAGGACCTTCCAACATTGGTCCATACCTTTGTGTCCACCCACCTTGACTATTGTAATGCTCTCTAACTAGGGCTCCTGGAGTGGATATCTGCCATCTGCAGCTGGTGCAGAACGTGGCAGCCAGGCTGTTGACTGGCTTATCCAGAGCCAGTAATATTATATCTGTGCTCCGTGAACTGCACTGGCTTCCAGTACTGTGGAGAATCACCTTCAAGGTCATGTTGCTGACCCATAAGGCCCTACACAAACAGGGACTGTGATATCTGTAAGATTTCCTCTGTTCCTCCCGGCCCCTCCACCCACTCTGTTCCACCAACAAGGGATTGCTGGATTTTCCCAGGGTCCATTTGAAGACCTCTGGGGCCAGAGCATTTACGTATATGGCCCCAACCATGTGGAACTCTCTACCTCATTGGGTGAGAGAGTGCCTGTCCACTGAATCATTTAAGGCTGCGTTAAAGACCCATTTATTTCAACAAGCATTTTCTAACACAGGTTGATTTTAAATTTGAATTGTAATTTTAATACTGAGTATTTTAATTTTGAAATGTTGTCTTTATATTGTACAGGCACTTTGGTTTTGGAAAAGAACTTTTATAAATAAAACTTGACTTGAATTGTCTTGACATAGTTATAATCCAATAAATGCATTTTCACAATTTCTTCATTTCAGAACTAGGTACAATTCCTGCATCATTGTCATAAGTCATAGTAAATTCCTAACAAATGTTCTCTATCAATCTTCCAGTGGTATGTGCTTGCCATGTGCATCATTTTATACAAGTGAAAATAATCTGCACTGTACCCAAATGAAATTCCCCCAATTTTGTGACAATACACTATAGACTAAAGTATCAAAATTCACTTGAGAAAACATTGGTTCACTCCTTCTTTGAGCAAGTTTCTTCTATGATGTAGAAATGTATAGGCAAAAAATAAAAGGATGTTCCATTGTCTCCAAATGCAGATCACAGCCCTGCCTTAAATAGTACCTCTCCTCTCCTCTAAGGCCTTCTGTTTATGATTATTCTGAACATTTAAACCACTGTGGCAATTGAACCAAATGGTGTCCCACATTTTTGCCTCAGAGTGGGGGAATTCTATTGGATATATACAAAACAAATACATACAAATTAATGTGTAAGCAGTCAGTACCTAACCAATCACCATGAAATCCAATGGCAACTGTTTTCTGCTTGTTCATTTCAGTTTGTCACAAAATCTACAAAAAATAAAACACTCCTCACCATTCCCAACCCAAAAAACTTTTCTTAAATGTGTAATACAGTGAACAAGCAACTTGTTCTATTTACAAAACACTTATCCTTATTTTATTGAACATATTTCCTTCCACAAAGATACAAATAAATCTGCAGGAAAACACTTTTTCATAAAAATAAATTTTGGATAAAGCTGACTCACATACTTGCCATATGGATTGATAAGATGCTCTTTGTTTTTGTAGCACAGACTGGCACCTGACCTGCCACAAGTAGTATTTTAGGCATGCTAGTATAACCATAAGTGTGCTTCCATTGTACCTCAGTAGCTGTGGAGGGAAGTCACCAAGAATTAAACATTCATAGATAATTTGCTGTAAGCATGGACTTTTCCACATCATAGCTACTGTAGGAAAGACCAAAACCCTTTGCTGAACTTATAATTCAGAACAAAATGTTTCATTGTCTCTTTTTCATTTCCACATTTCGAGTATGGACATCTCTCTTCCATCACTTTTATGCATGTTATTACCTCATACCCCCAACTTACCATAGCAGCATAACCATAGCACATTCCACATACACTGAGGAACTCTGAAATCCATTAGCTGATTGTCTAGTTCTTGAGAAGCAAGTCTTACTTATTACTGTAATATACATCTGTTTCCAATTCAGAGACATAACCTGTTGTTTTGTGAGAATCCATTTTCCTAGTTTCCTAGTTTCTGTAAACACAGTTTACTATATTCTGGTATCTCTAGATGTTTAGTAAGCCTTGTGGATACTGTTTACTATTTAACAAAAAAATTAACATGGGTTCCTGCAAATTCATATTCCTGCTGGTAAGGTCAGATTAGTCATCCCTAATCTTAGTAAATAATTTCAAAAAAATAGAGAATGAAAGAAAACTATGGGGTTTAACATATTTAAACCTCCTTATTTTTTGGCAGATATGTAAAATCTTACTTAACAGGGTTAAGATGACTCCCCCATAGCATTTGAAATAAGATACTATAAATCCATGTTTCCAGAATAATCAATGGAGCAAAAACATAACTCAGATATAAAAGTATGAGGAGTAAGAATTATCAGATTATTAATGCCCTTTTAGATTTTGAAAGTTTCCAAGATTTCCACCAATTTACCTTACCTTCACATGTGGGAAGTGTCTCTGTCCAGTTACATAATGCCATATCACCCCTTCTAAAACATACTCCCAACACTGAGATTGGGCCTTCAATAATCCAGACTGGATACTGGGGTGCATAGGGAGAGGCATCACCAGTAGAAAACAAGAAGTTGTTATCCCTCTGTACAGACAATTAGTGAGACCCCATTTGGAATACTGCATGCAGTTCTGCAGACCCCATCTCCACAAGGGCATAGACAGGATAGAGGCAGTCCAGAGGAGGGCAACTAAAAATGATCCAGAGTCTGCACCAGAAGCCATGGGGGGACATGACAGAAACAATTAAGTATCTCAAGGGAATCAACAAAATCCAAGAGAGTAGCATCTTTTAGAAAAAGAGATGTGCAAGAACAAGGGGGCACAATTTGAAGATGGGGGGGCAGCTTGGGGGCAATGAAAGGAAGTATTTTTTCACAGAGAGGATGGTGAATGCATGGAATAGCCTTCCTGATGAGGTGTTGGGGTCAAAAACAGTGGGGGGAATTCAAGAATGCATGGGACAGACATAGAGCAATTCTTGTGCAGGGTAGGCTGTTGGTTAATAGGATCTGCAGCTTATCCAATAGGTAGGAAAATGGGCAGATTGGATGGGCCAAGTGGTCCTTATCTGCCATCAAAGTCTATGTTTCTATGTTTCAGACCTCTCCAATTGAGGAAGGTTGTGGGAGGTTATCCTCTTAACTGTATACATTTGCTTTTGTTCATATTTATCTGGGATCCTGAGATCTTTAAACATGATCATACCACATTCAATGATCTTTGCCCTGGCTCCAAATCTGATGCAGACAGGCATACATAATCTACATATGCCATAATTTTTAAATGTCTGCATTGTCTTTTTCTTTATGAAGTAAAGGATCTAAGGTAAAAACATATAGGAGTGGGCTCAAAGGACATCCTTGGCACACTCCTACCTTTACAGGAAAAGACTTCCCATGTCTATCCTATAAGAAAGGAAGGGGTAAATGTTATAGTTCTATATATCAACTGCAACCACCTTATGAATTGTTTTAGCATCCCATATAAAAGTAAAACTTTGAATAAATATTCATGTGGTACTTTATTGAATGCTATGGACTGATCTAAGGAAAAAAAGAACCAGACACTTGATATCTATTACAATAATGAATAGTTTCTCTAAGAATATATAAATTGTCACAGATTCTTCTGTTGGAAATAGAATACGTTTGTGGAGGGTTAATCAAGATTACCACTAAAGTCAAAATTTAGAAGACGGATAGGTCTCCAATTGTGAATGTCTAATTTATTACCTCTATTCCATAAATAAATTCCCTTCCAAAAACAAAGGTGATGCTATCCCTGAGGATAACAATTTATTGTAAGTAACTAACAGGTTGTCTGAAATGTCTTTTGAAAAGCATTTATAAAATGAATTTGAGATTCGATCCTTCCCTGGTGAAAGCCCTTTCTTAAGACCCTTAGACACTTCTAAAATTTCTATCTTAGAGATTGAGGAGTATAACTGCTCTTTCTCATTCATAGATAATCTCAGCCATTCAAAATCCAAGAAATCTTGTAGTAATCCAGTTGACTGTGTAGTGGTATTAAATGCTTTCTGGGCCTGCTTTTCTGCCTGATGTAGCAATTCTTGTAAATGAATTATGAGAGTCCTGTCCTCTCCATGTAATTCTGCAATTGATGATTGATCTACTCATTCTTTGTAGGAACTGAAGGGGTCTCTAAAAGGGTGCTTCTGTGTGCCATATTTTAGCTCAGCTTCTAGGGAGGCTGCTTGGTCATATTTATATTTGCTGATTTCTAGTTTAAATTGTTGTATCTGGTTAGAAAAATGCCCCTTCCCATTACTTGCTGAAATTATTATCTTATGTAATTGTTCTCATAAAGTTACGTACTTAAAATATGCCTTTCATTGTTTATTCTTCCCATAACACTGAAAGACCTTTTGTATAGCTTTATTTGTATCCTCCCACCACTCAAATAGATATTCATAAAAACTAAAACCAATTTTCTAGCTATTAATAATTGTTTCATTTCATGTTTATTCTACCAAGATGTCTAGCAATGAGGAATTCAGCCTCCATCTATCTGCTTTCAGTGGTAGAGGTGTACCAAAACTCACTAAGGTGCTTAAATGCAAATGATTAGAAAATTCTAATAGATGAAGGGAAAATTGTCTCGGTTTCAAATTTGAAGAACAAGAAGTATAATCAATTCGAGTGGCTAACTGATTCCTATGGTAAGTCATACCACCAGATGCATTTAAAGAATGATGATCAATTAATCTAGCCATAAGAATAATTTTATGTAAAGAAAATGAATCACAATATACTTTTTTCACTTCTACCTTAAGAAAAGTGATGTCTAAGGAGCAGTTAAAATCACCTCCCAAGATTACATATCTAGCTGTGTAAAGATAAGGTTTGATTTAATCAACTCAACCCTTTTGGCTTTTGTCTCAAGAGCATGTGTATTAATACATCTTAAGCATTTATGCTGCCACTGGATATCCAACATTGGTGCTCTTCTTGGACTAATGTCTACTAATTTTTCCACTTGGAAATTGGTACCCCAAAACATAATACCTACCCCATCCACTTTACCTTCTCCAAAGGACCAGAAGACAGCCCCCATACCCAATTACCTTGAGATTAATCAAATATGGAAGCCATCCATGTTTCTTGAATAATCTGACATGCAAAGTCTTCAAAAAGGGAAAACAGTGCCTTCTATCCTAACCCTGATTTTATACAAGATACATTACAGTATGTGATTTTTAACTGATCCATAGTACACCAAAAAGCAGTGTTGGTATTATACTCGTCAAGTAATCTCTCCTTCCATCACTAATTTTCTTTTATTTTTGTTTTCATTTTCCAGTGGAATAATCTGACCCCGATGCAGGTCTGGAATGTGAAAAGGATGCACCAAAATCCATGCCCCCATATCTGAGTCTCCCCAGTTTTTCTGCTTGTATAGATCTTCAAACTATTAAATAGGGTTACAGTAGGTTGTTTTGCCAATCTGGAGCTCCTTTGAGTGATCCATCTTTTTCACTTAATGGTGGCGTTTTGCTGATTCAGTCTCCTGGCCTGAAATATCTGTAGGTATGTCTGCTTCATTTGGAGGAGCTTCTAATGAAATGTATAATGTTCTGTTTAAATGAGGGAGGTAAGTTTTCTCTTTTTACATTCTCTGCTTTCTTAAAGACTTCTGACAGTGTTTCTGGAGGTATATCGGTGGGTTGTATATACTCTGGTCATCCTATCTCATCTTATATTACCAGCTTCTGGGTTGGACCTTGCAAATGTTGAATCCTGGGTAGCCTCTGTGGGCCTTCTTTGTTTTTGGTTGTTTATAGATGAAAGCAGTCTGAGTCGATGTGTGGATATTCCTGTTTACTGTGCATTCTTTAGAATTCCATCCTGATTCATCCTACTTGATGTGTTTCTGGCTGCCCATGGACAGTGATGGAATGTATGTCACTTCTCTTTGCAGCGATTACATCACAGCCAGTTTTGACAGATCATACTTATTTGGCCAAATTCTCCGCAAAACCCACCTCAGAGTTTATTGCATGCACTCGACAGATGATTTCTGGAGCAACACTTGTAACATGCTCTTTTTTCATTGTTAAAGATTTTTATTATACCAACACACAGCAACAGACATACATGAAACCCCTCAGGGGAACACTGCAACATTTGATGCCCCTTGGGGACTAATGATACAATGGTTGAGCTAGACAAGTGCAAGTTATTCTTATATCAGATACCTAGGGGAGGATTTATTACATTGCAACCATGTAAATCTGGCTCTCTCCTCTCATCTGCAGGGGATCTAAGTTCTATCCCCTCTATGGGGGGGGGTTAGTAACATGCTTTTGACTGTCCTGAATAAAAACGGATGCCTCTGTCTCTTCCCAAAGAAAAGCTATTTTGGAGGTGTAAAATATAATTCACTGCTATCCATAATTTTACCTGAAAACACCATCCTTCAGTTCAGATAAGATCAGTGCCAGAATTTCACACTTTTGTTGTAGCCAGTAATAAATGTCTCTGATGTTTACCCCTTCATTTTGGAACATAATAATTATTACTTTGATGGTTAGTTTTCTTAGGGGAATCACTGTAAAGGGAGACCAGGTAGGAGAAAATGTTATCTGATTATGCTTGTACCAGAAATGATCTTGGCTCTGTGGAGTTTTAAAACTCACATTGAAGTTGTCTTCACCGAAATATGAATCAGTGCATACATCTCTAAGACTTCAAACTGCAGTGATGTTATTAGTAGCTGTCTAGCTACATATGCTCAATCTGGATGCTCATCCATTCCACCTTTATATTGAACAAGCACTGTATTCCTTGTGAGGGCTAGCTCTGTCTTATGTTTTTTTGCTGTTAATTTCTTTATCCGCCAGTCCCTGGTGGTTCTACATCCAATTGGATTCCCCCAGCCCCGTCCCCCACTCACAGCCTACCCTTCCAGCTGCACCACAACTTACCCCCCCCCATGGTGGGGTGGAGGGGAAAACCCTCAACCCACCTAGCTCCAGATCCGGTGCTGGAAGGGTTACTGCCCATCGTGGGAGCAGCGCCTGCAGGGACTGACCATCACTATGCCTCGCCAGTACCCATTTTCCTCCTGTTTTTTTTTTGGATCCCCTAGACAAGGCATGCAATGTTGCACAAGGAGCGAGTGTGCACACTCCCATATACGCCCCTCTGAACATCTGCCTGGTCTACCCCCATGTTGTAGCTTTTGGTGTGCCAGCCCCTTAGCCTTTGCCAGGGGCCAGTCGAGCACTGAACTGCTTGTGACCCCCCCGAAGAAGGAGAGCAGTCCACGGATGCTTGATCCTTTTCCTCCTCTGCTGACCCCCGGTGGCCCGTGCTCATTCCCGAATGTGGGTCACTAGCATAGCGTGAGGTAAGGCGACCAGCGCCTCAGCCCTTAGCACCACCGGGCCAGCCAGCTCTGTCTTATTTTGAAATAATTTTGCAAAAGTTGATCTAGATTGCAGTGTTGTCCAGTCCAAGGTTTGTTCATCCTCTGCATCAAAGGAGACTACTGGGGGGGAGTGGTGGCTCTACTTCTCTCTCAAGGTAGAAGGTTTTGGGCTACTTAATGGTGCTGAGGTTTGATTCTGATTGGTCTTAGTCTTTGACTGCTTCATTCTGAGTGGATTCTAAACCATGGTAGCACAATATTCTGTGTTGTCTACTATACCTGAAGGGGACATATCTAGATGATCTTTCCTATCTTGCTCCTCAGTTTGAGGTGTAGATGAAATTACAAAAACCATATTCCATTTCCCTCCTCCATCCCCATTCTCAATGCCTGGTCAGAAATTCTCAGAGACAGTTTCCATATCCGTTGTATTAGCACTGCAAGTCTTAGTGGTATGTTGTGGTATCTTGCTAGGTAGTGTAACCCTGTATTCAGAATGACAGTTAAAAGCCTTTTTTATGTTGTCTTGTGCACGTGCAAGCAACATATTGGGGTAGCCTGGAATAGCAGGTTTTAGAGGCGTGGTCGTATTGTGGCCAGTGGCACCACTGCTTTTTCAGGCTGAGCTCCATGGTATGAATTAGGTTGCATGCTGTCTATGAAAGCAGTGCAAAAGCATGCCACCAACTTGAAATGATTTAGCTGCTGCAATGAGAGAGCTCCCTCTCATTGCAAGACGTGCCTTGCCTGGTGTAACATTTCAATAAAAGATGACAGCGGCTGTCGCCGTCAGCATCACAGTCTCAATCAAGTCGACATCGGGGGTGCCAAATCCCCCTGTTGGCTTGCCCTCTTCCCAGTTCAGTTTGCTGATAGGGGAGCCCAATCCCCATCAGCATAATGACCCCCTTATCATTTACTTTGTGTGCCAAGGGGGTGCCCAATCCTCCTCAGCATCTTGTACCCCGACATGTTTCTATGCCGATGGGGGGCCCAATCCACATTGGCTTCAGTCCCCTCCCCAAAATACAGATGGCAGACTGGGAGCCCATCCCAGTGTGCCAAAACACACCTGCAAAATAAGAAAACCAACCCTCATTGTCTTTATGTTTTTTTTTTGTTTTGGTTTTACCTGAAAAATGAGAAAACAGTCCCTCAATGTATCTGGCACCCCTTCCCCAACCTGCACACACCTTCTACATACCACACCTCCCCACACCTCCCTTCAACCCATACTTACCTCCAGAGCCTGGCGCAATGATCTTCGGTGAACTGGGAACACGTCTGCACTTTTCAAAGCTGACCGCAAACTGAAGAAATGCAGGTAAGTTGTGTAATGGCACAAATGTTTTTTTTTCAACTTTGGTGCATATCTTGGCCATTTTTGTGAATTTTGGCACAACATTTTCAAGATTGGGTTCTTGGGATCCCACCTTATGAATTCAGTCACTGTCATATCATTATTCGGTCCAGAAAGGTGATTTCACGGTCACTGTGCGGAATCACCTTTCAGGACCGATTAATGAAATGACAGTGTCACTGTTCATGATGGGCTCCCAAAAAGCCTATGTTGCAAATCTGGTAAAAAAATTCCAAAAAATGACTATGTTACGAGCGTGCATTGCGAAGTTTCCACATATGCTCATAACTTTGAGAATTTTTAATATTTGTACTCCAGATTTTAAACATTGCCATTTTTTCACACCTCCTTATGAACAGTATAGCTGTCATTTTCCACATTCTGCCCAAAATATGTTTTCATACATCCGGTGCACAATGGTGCAGTTGCTGTAGAAAAAAAGGTTCAGGACAGAGTAAGAAAATCACAGAAACACTGTTCGTGAGCAGAGGTCACAAAATACCTATGTTGAAAATTTGGTGACAAAATTCCACAAAATGACTATGTTACGAGTGTGTGTTGCGCAGTTTCCAGGCACAGTTGAAACTTCAAGAATTTTTAATATTTTTACTTCAGATTTTCAACACTGCCATTTTTGCACACCTCCTTATGAACAGTACAGCTGTCATTTTTCACATCTTGCCCAAATGTGGTTTTGCACATCTGGCGAACAATGGCGCTGTCGCAGTGGGAAATCAATGTTTGGGAAAGATTAAGAAAATCATAGTGCCACTGTTCATGAGCAGAGGTTTCAAAATGCCTAAGTTAAAAATTTGGTGAAAGAATTCCAAAAAAATGACTGTGTTACGCACGTGGGTTGTGCAGTTTTTCGCATGCTCATAATTTCAAAAAATTTTAATATTTACACTCCAGATTTTCAAAACTGCCATCTCTTCACACCTCCTTATGAATGGTGCAGCTGTCATTTTTCACATCCTGCCCAAACTGTGTTTTCACACGTGGCACAGAATGGCACGGTCACTGTGGGAAATCAACATTCTGGACAGAGTAGCAAAATCACAGTGCCACTGTTCATGAACAGAGGTCCCAAATGTTTTCATGGGGGCTCACAAAAAAAGCCATGTTGAAAATTTGGAGTGCAAATACCAACAAACTCCTGGAGCATTAAGGTTTCTAACTGTAACGTTCCACCCTGTACAGACTAACAGGCATCAGGGGGAGTGCCTTTAGATTGTCAGCTGTAATGCTCATGCCATTGCACCCCTACCCCTACCCTGCAGCCACTGACAGGCATCAAGGTGTGCCTTGGACTCTTCGGCCCCAAAGTTCACCCCATTCTCCTATACTGCACCTATCTCAACATACTTCCTTATAGAATGGGGTGAGCATAAAGCCCAATGACCCCAAGGCACAACACAACACTTATCAGAGTCTGCAGAGTAGGGTGAGGTGAAATGGCATGAGCATTATGGCTGATGACCCAAAGGCACACCTCAATGCCTGTCACTCTCTGCAGGGTGTGGTGGGGTTGACATCGGTTCCATACTTTACTGCCATTCCTATTACGCATCTCTCTAACTTCTGCACTACCAATGCCAACACCAGCAAGACAACATTCGGCATTGACAAATGTTTGTTTTTTATCTATTTCTGCACTTTGGCCTTCTGGTATATTTTGTATTATTGAGATGACAGCCTTTTGTTCATGCTTATTATGCACTGTTTTTGCATTCACACAGTCTATGTTTGCAGTTATTACTTCAGTGGAAATTGCAGCTGTAATGCTGGTCTGCCCATTTGAGCAAGCTATGTCAGTTTATGTTACCATGGCAACCATGACTGGAGCCCAGGAAACCATTGTAGTTTCATTGTCATTCACTGACTTCTGCCTGGGCTGGTCTTTCATCAGCCTCTGCACCTTTTTTTATATTCTTCTTATTACTGCTTTCCAGAAGTGCTATTTGGTTTTCTTTGGATGGTATTTGGGGCTGTGAATCACTAGAGGAGAACAACACGCTGTTGGAAGTATCCCACCCCCCCCAAGTTTGCTTGTTTCCAGCCTACATTTCTTAATGCTGTTTCTGGGGAACAGGGAATACTTGTGCTGGTGACTGCTGAGCTGTCAGTCATAAGTTTGAAGGCTTGTTTTACTCTCTCTGTAGCTGTCACATGGTTTTCTGTCTATATTTTCCTGTCCTTTCAATGTTTGTGCTGGAGGTAGCTATGTCAGCTGCTGCAATGGGAGTTTGTTTTACCTCTTTTATCAGTTAATTTTCTTCTCCCTTTTTCCTGGAATGTTGTTCACTGTTTCCAAAATTGACCCTCCCAGTACCTCACAAGGAATTCAAATCCCTGATGATAAACTTATCACTGTCTATAATGGAAACCTTAACAATCATAGGCTGCTATAGGCTGCCTACGAGTGGCCTGGAACTTATAAATTACTTGAGAAACATTTCAGACACAAGACACAACTAAATCATTATACTCTGCAACTTAAATATCGATTGGATAAAAACTTGCAACAAAAGCTCAGAGCTCAAGAACTTTTGCAACGAAGCCGGATTTGTTCAAGTGTTATCGGATATCACTCGCCCAAATCCCAAGTCCCCCTCAAATGGATCACTGATTAACCTAATTTTTACTAACAGACCCCATAAGATCTCCCACACAGCAGTATTACCCAACAATGCCAGTGATCACTGTGCCATGGCCTGTGTAAGGGGTCAGCCCCCCAATTCAGATGGTAGGTTTATTTGGACAAGGAGCTTCCATAAATTCAACCTCACCCATTATTTGTATGACATCAAAAACATAAATTGGCCCGATCTTTACCTGGCCACAAACATCGATGAGGCAGCCTCTATTTTCAATACCATGTTAATCAGCATCATCAACAGACATGCCTTCCTCATAAAACATACAGCAGAGCATGGAAGATTTCCTGGCCCTGGTTCACAGCTAAGGTACTGACTATGGGATATTGCTAGATGGACCAAACTCCCCTCAGACTGGGCATCCTTCAAAGCTTGTCATAACAATTGCACAAAAAGCATTAGGGCTTCAAAAGCAAATTACTACCTCTCTGCTTTTGATTCTGCAAAGGGCAACTCCAGCAAATTCTGGGAGATAGTTAAAACAGCTGAAGGCAATAAGCTGTCTTCTCTGTTACCTGGTATGATATCCTTCAATGACATAACGCGCTGTGACAAATCCAACATCCTTTGTGGCTTCAATGATCACTTCTCTACTGCGGGCCTTGCATTTCATACCTCCAAAGCCACCTCCCTCATCTGCAGTTTGACTAAACATTCCTCACCACCACCTATTATTGCCTTCTCCTTCGCCCCATTCCAGTACAAGGAGGTGGAAGACCTACTTCTCCATCTAGATGTCAACAAAGGTGCTGGTGCTGACGGGATAGGACCCTATTTTCTTAAAGTGGGTTTTCAGTACTTAACATCCCCTATCTTGCACCTATTTAATCTGTTTATCAGCTCCTGCTCTGTACCTGGTGCATGGAAAATAGCTCTGGTACTCCTGCTATTTAGATCAGGTGATCCTAAGGACCTAAATACTGTAACTACTACCCTATATCTATCTTACCCCATCTCTCTCAACTCCTTGAGAAATTGGTAAATACTCATGTAAGGGACTATCTCATTAAAAACAACCTAATAAACCCATCCCAATCTGGATTCTGATCAGCCCATAGCACTCTAGCTTCAGTTACTAATGGCTGGCTCCTTGCAATGGATAAGAAACATATCACAGGGGCTGCCTTCCTAAAGCCTTCAACACTGTCGACCATGCTTTACTCCTTGATGTATGAAATTGGCAATGCAGCTCTGGACCAGCTCTGTCATGGTTCAATAGCTACTTGGCTGATAGACTCCAACAGGTTAAAGTGGAAGGTGCCCTATCCCCACTCCTTCCTCTCAAAAATGGAGTACCTCAAAGCTTGATCCTGGGACCTATTCTTTTCATGATTTATATCAACACCATTGGTAATAACATCTGTATTGTGAGCCTACACTTTTTTGCAGATGACACCATGATATATATATATATATATATATATATATATATCAAAACCATCACTAGATGAAACACACTTGGAGCTACAGTCCAAATTTGATCTACTCCAGCACAGCCTTGTGCAGTCCATATTGCTACCGAATGCTAAAAAAACAAAAGTGATGTACTTCTATTCCAGTCACTTGACTGCCATTACGAATGCACTCAAAACCCTGCCCTCCATTAAGACCCTCCTTGATGACACTCTCGAGGTGGTCAATAGTTTCAAATACCTAGGCTGTGAACTAGATCAACACCTAATGTTTTCAGCTCACATCAACTCCTTTGCAAAAGTTGCGGCAAATAATTGGTTTCTTTTACAGGAACAAATTCCTTTTCACCTCAGAAGCCAGACTTTGATTGGTCCAGACAACCTTCATCCCTCTAATCAACTATGCTGACATACTGTATGGCTGATGTGCAGACTATCTGCTTCAACAGTTGGACACCCTCTACCATAAGGTGTTACACTTCATCTCTAATGCCCATCATTGTACTCATCATTGTGACCTTTATATCTTCTTGGGTTGGCAATCATTATCATCTAGATGTCTCACCCACACTCTCACCTGGTTCTACAAAGCTCTCCTATCAAAGCTTCCCCCATATTACTAACCTCTTTTGGCGACTTCCTGCATTTATCCCTTATGAATCAACTCCTACATTATATTAGCTATCCCAAGTTCCTGCTCCCACTTTGGAGCCATAGCAAAAATGATGCTCTTCCGGATGCTTGGAATAAAGCCCAAGCTAGACTCAAACTCCAAAGTCTAATCCCCCTAAATAACTTCAAAAAAGTAATCACTGATAAGCTACATGACTCCTGTGTCTGCCACTGAAATTGTGATGTCACCTCATCCATTATTCCCTGATTACACAACAATCATATCCTGCCCTACAGCTCCTTCCACTACCCTCTTCCCTACTGGAATTACATCATCCTTCTCCCTTACCAGCCCTCTCATCCTCTACCATCTTGACTCCACCTACCTATCTACAGCCTCACCCTCTTCTTCACCTTCCATTGCCTTCACCGCCATCCAATCCATTTTCAATACCAGGTCAACCTCCTCCCTCTGTCTTCCTAATCAGTGACACTACATGAGGATCTCCTATAAGATATCTGGTTTTGTATGCTACACAATTCTAAACTAATATCATCATCTTTGTCTGTGATATCCAGATTATCTACTGTAAATAGTTTCAATTGCCACACAATGTTGCCTTGTACCATAAACATTGTCATGAAGGTCTGTAAATAGTCTGAAATAATTCCATACTTTGTATATAGCCCAACCATTTTTTTCTATTTTTTTATTGCCTTTATTGCATATGTACTTCCTTGTTCTAATCTGTATGCTCAGGACCTCCTTGTAAATAAGCCTGCTCAATGGAGTTATTCCTGCCAATAAACTTGAAACCTGAAAATTTAAGGGAAGCTTTCTTTTTATAATACCGTTCCTTATCTTCTTCCATAAGTTTTTAATAAATCTTTTTTCCCTGCCAGCATTTCAGCTTCTGTCTCTCTCCATCATGCATATCCTCAGGGTTTGTTTCATTATAATTCTCAAACTCCATCTCTTCAGTTTCTTACCAAAAATCCATCTGAGTATCCTCTTGAGCAACACAAGCTGGGGTTGAGGACTGTACCGCAGCTGCACTGGCCTGTATCCTCCATCTTGGAACAGAGAGCCAACAGCGCCTCTTCCAAGAGTGAGGGAGTTTTTTTTTTTATTTAATCTGGTTTTAGCACCCTGCCATGGCTCACCCAGAACACCCTCAACCCCAAGGAGTCGGGGGGGGACCACTGAAACGGTGGTCCTAATGCATGGGGGGGCACTTTGCTACCCTCATTATCCTGGAAGATGCCTGTGTGCAGGGAAGCCAAATGAGCCAAGTGCATACAGAGACATGCAGCCACTCTAGGCTTCCTGCCGATGTCCTCCCCATTCCCTTCCATAGTGACTCAGACTGCACTGTCAGTTGTGGTCACTGGGTGGCAGTAATGCAGTGGTTGCAGATTCCCCCCAGAGGAGGAGGTGCTTAATCCTCCACTCCCCAGCTGGCCCTCCAGTGAGTGAGGCTTGTTCCTGAACCCTGATCACCAGTGTCGCAGGTGGTAACTCTATAGCTGCGCTGGTGAGCTGGCAGGGGAGGTTTTTATTGAAAAGAAAGGATATACAAAGACAAGTTCATGTGCATAACAAACAAAAACAAATTACAAAAGGAAAATACAAAAGAAAAGTAACCAAAACAAAATAGGATGGTATTGGGAAGCATAAAAAAAATGACTAATCGTCCCACTCCTCTCTTATTCAACAAAAGTATACAAACATTACAGCATCTGAAAAGATAAATTTAAATCCATGTCACATTTTTCCACAAAGACTGATATGCTGACTGTGGTAATGTGACCCTTTCCTGCTGATATACCCTTTATAATTCCTGGGTTATCTAAGAGAGCAATAGATGAAAAGGAGTAATTTTTCGATGGAACAAAAATGCACATCTTGAGTGCCAGATACACCACTAAAGGCAAGCCATTATTAAACATAAAGTGCTATAATGCCATTTTTTTCCAAGAGTGTGGAAAAGTACAATAGATCAGATTGCCATAGTTAATAGTTACAAGTTCTGAGGTGTGCCATACTGTACTAAGTTCATTCCAAAAGGTTATTCTATAAGGACAGGAAACAAATAAATGTTGCAAGATTTCTTCTGTCCAATCACAAGTACCTTAGCGACAAAATCTTTCAGATTCCCTCTTGTGCTTATTATTACCTCTCACCTGCAGTTTGCCACGAGTACATAACCACAGCATGTCTTTCATTTATCAGGGTATCCTAGGGTCCAATAGCTGTTTTGTCACCACAGAGGGTGGAATATCCCAAGTACTGTTATAAACTGGTTCTGTAAAAAAAGTTCAGAGGATATGTTTGTACAGATCTTTCATTGTTAACATAATAAGCTGTGAGAAAGTTAGTTTCCAAAATCTAATTTTGTAAACACAAGAATAAAAGAAGGGACTTGAGGCCTACGTCTACCTATGGTTTTATCTTTCTTAATCTTCCATAGGATTAGATGGTCAGACCACCAGTCCTGTCCGAAAGTAACCCATGTTTCATCCAAATTTAATAAGGCATGTTTTACAAAAAATGCAGAGGAGGAGCACCAGGTATAGTGACTACGGTGCTACAAACAAACTGAAAATGGCAAAAATCAGAAACATGAGCACCTGTAGAGGAAGCACTGAACTGACTCACTAGTTAAAGAGTCATAAATATTACTTTATTTCAGTGACAATAACAAACAATGCAGTGGCCCACTGACCATTACACAGTAACCTTTCCCCTGACGTGATGCCAGGCTTCTTCAGAGTGATCTAAACACACATATAGAAATTGCCTCATATATACCCCGGGGGGTGTGGCTACTTCTTCCCCTAATAGAAAGTGCTTGTGACTTTAACCATGTCATTCATTTAAAAACAACATGGATTTCCAATTAAAAAATATCTGTCAACTTGGGCCTCATGTTAACCGTTGTTAATAGAAAGGGCATATTACTTTCTTTAAGTTCAAAAGGCATATTATAGCCAATCATATTTAATTAATATTTATTATTATTAAATATTGCACACTGAGAGGCCCATTCATACAACGGTAAACACAGGCTCAGGCACCTGCTTAAATTCATGGTTTGATCATACTCAGGTCAACATACTAATTTCTGTCCGTAATTTCTTGTCCTCCATAAACACCCTCCTGAACCAGAAACCGAATAAACCAATAATGGAACTCACCTCCCCTGCTGGTCTCACAAACGATCTAGGTATCATTGCAGATACCGTCAACAGAATGTTCACTGACCTCACCTCCTATACCACCAAAATCCCTCCTCAGTCCTCCTCTGTCCAGAACAACCACCAAAGGCATCCTTATCCACCTAGCCCTGCTTTCTACCTAAGGGCCATTGATCACAGAGTCACTGTCAAACTTCTTAGGGGGCTACCCTCCAGGGGTAGCCTAGGCAGTGATGGCCTGCATCCCTCCTTTTTGAAAATTATCTCCCAGCCCTCATCATGCCACTGACCTGCATTTTTAATTTTGCTCTCTCATCCTCCACCAAGCCTGACTCATGGAAACATGTGCATGTGATGCCTATTTTCAAAGCTGGTGACCTGACTGCACTGGAAAACTACTGTCCCATCTCCCTCCTCCTGCACCTAAGCAAACTATTAGAAAAAATCATACACCAACAACTTTCTGAATATCTTGAAAGCTACAATATCTCCTCTGCCCTGGCCCTTTTTTCCAACCATGTCCTAAGAAGCATGGACATTGGCATAGCCAAAGGTGCGGTGTTCATGGACCTTTCTAAAGCCTGCGACCTTGTGGACCACCACCTCCTACATTCCACCCTGCTTAACCTAGGTTGCTCCATGGATGCTGCTGCTTAGTTGAGCAGCTACCTGACAAACAGATCCCAGTCTGTCACTATAGGCAAGGTTACTTCTGCCACTCTGCCAGTCCACACTGGTGTACCCCAGGTCTCCATACTGGGGCCTCTGTTGTTCTCTCTCTTTTCATAAATAATCTTCCTGCAGAGAGCATAAACTGCAATGCTCTCCTCTATGCCGATGACCTCATCATCTACTACAGTGCCACATCCCTCGAAACCATATCCTCCACCCTCACCACTAACTATGGAGCAGCACAGAACTGGTTTCTTTCAAAAAAACTCCTGGTAAATGAAAAAAAAATGAAGCCCATGCTTTTTGGTGCAAAGCCATTCCTCACAAAGGTTGTCAAAATAAATGCCACACTACTGATAGTAACCCCTGCTGGAACTCCTCTTGACATAGTATCCTCCTTCAAAAACCTAGGAGTGACTCTCTATCCTTCCCTTACCTTTAATGTCCATATTGATAATACTATAAATAGGGTCCACCAGAAGTTGAGGCAGCCTACCGGGTCAACCACCTCCTGACCCCTGAAACTTGCCTTGCTATTGCACAGAGAAATCCCCTGCCCTTCCTCGACTATTGCTCTCCAGTTTTCTCTGCCACCTCAGCCTCACTTGTCTCCCGGTTAAGCACCACATATAACTCCATCTGTCGCTTCATCCTTCAGGTTCCTTACTCCACTCATCACTGCTCTCTTTACCAGTCACTAGGCTGGCTATCCCTTCATGGCTGCTATGAATATGCCATGGGCAATCTAGTCGACACCTCTCTGTCAGGAACTCTCTGAAGTCACCTTTCTCTCTGATTCTTACTGCCCGTGTGGTTACTCATTCTCTCAGAGACTCTTCCATCCCTCCCAGTAGTCCTCCATGTATCCACTGTCATAGGAAGTAAGGCCCTCTCTCTTTCTGCCCCCTCTCTCTCGAACAAACTTCCACCTGCCATCAGAATGGCACCCTCTCATCAGTCTTTCAAACTGCAACTGAGAGAGAGGCTAAAGTCCTAGGCCATCTGTACATGCTCACTAGGCAACCCCCCCACACCAAACAGCCACCGTAGAGGCTATACTGTAGCTCTCGACTTACCTCCAGGGCGCTGACCACTAATTTATACCTCTTAGTACTGCTTGCTTCTCTCTGGGTACACATGGATTACGGTAATATATTTCCACCATGTACTGTTGCATATTCTGACTGATAAAATGATGTGTGGATCTAACGATGTGACTGCTGTATGTGTACTTGTCCATGTATCTGAGACTCGGGCATGCACTCTTGTATTTGTTATGAAACTTGTTGTGTTACATTTGTTGTGTAATGTATCATTGGTGTTGATTTCATATTACTCAATGTATATTGCTCCTTCTGTATTGTAACCTGTGCCTATTGCTTCAACCTTGTATTGTATCCTACTGTCCTGGCCCAGGTCGCAACTGAAAATGGTCCTTTGGATCAGCTTGCTCACCCGGTTGCCAAAAACATAAATAAATAAATAAAATAAATACTATTTACAACTGCTTGCATATATCAATAATATTGCACATCTCATATTTCCACAGTCTACTAAATCAAAACTTGATTCAACAGCATTTCATTTACTTTTTTTCAATACCTGAACTTCTTTAAAAAAGCTGCCAGATCTATACTAACATTAAGTCCTCCTGGATTTCTAGCTTCAAATTCATAGACCCAGAAGCTCTCCCTCATTCCTATTATTTTTTTGATGTCTTCTCCCCAGGTTCTACTTTCACATGCTCAGTTCCTGAGAATTGTATTTCATGGGCAGCTCCTGGTGTGGTTCAAACATGCTTAACTATAGCATAGCTAGTGTTCCCCTTCTCCAGGGCCCTAATGTGTTCTCCTATTCTCACTTTCAATTGGCGTGTGGTCCTGCCTATGTAAAAGGCCCCACAACTACATTTCAACTGATAAACTACTGCTGTAGTGTTGCAGTTAATAAAATCTTTTACTTGAATAACATATGACTTTCTGTAATGGTCTATGGTTTTACAGGTCTGACTATAACTGCAATATGTATACTTTCTACACCTGAAGTTGCCCACTGGTGGGGATAAGGAATGCAGGATACTACGAATTGGTTCTGGACCTGACTCGTAACTTTTTACCACCAAACCTTTGATGATTTTACATTTCCTAAAGACTACTTTAGGATCTTTCACATAGATCTGCTGTAATTTTGTTTCAAGTTCCAGTAAGGACCAGTTGTCATTAATAATCTGTATAACTTGATTGGCATCTCTGGAGAAGGTGGTGAGAAATGGACATGTCTGTACTGTATCTTTCTGTCGGTCTTGATATATCAGGGTATCTCTCCTATTCATAGTTTGTGCAGCATCTACTGCTGAAATAATACTATGGTTACTGTATCCCCTCTCCTGGAATCTCTTAATCTGTAACTTAGTCTTTTCTCTAAATTCCTCCTCCTCAGTGCAATTTCTCAAGGTACATATTAATTGCCCCTTTAGAATGTTAAATTTAACATGGGCGGGCTGACAATTATCAAATCTGAGAAGACTATTACGGTCGGTTGGCTTTTTGAATAAGGTGGTACACACGTTTCCATCTCCCTTTTTATAAATCTTAAGATCCAAATAAGTTATTTCAGTAGGGTGGATGGTATACTTAAACTTCAATGTTTTGCAAAAGAAGAAACAAAATACAAAAGAAAAAAACTAGAGGGTTAATCATCCCAACCCCACCATCCTTAAGAGTCCTATAGGTATGTGCTCATTCAGTGGGGTTTAATTCACTTCCCCAAAGGAGTTTGAAAAAACTACTATACAGCTTGGTTCCAAGTCTTTAAGGGGAGGGAAAGCAAAAACTAATATATAAAAAATCAGAACCAAAAATGTGCTGATCATAAAAACTGTCATGGTCTTGGACATTGGCTATCAATTCCACTGAGATACCTTTCCTTCTGCAAGTGTAACTTTGCATTCCCAATTAATGCAGCAAAGGTCTGTATCCCCCAAGAGGATCCCTAATATTCTGATCAGTTCCTGAACTATGGAATATTCATAACAGTAGCTGGACAAGCCTCTCTTAAGGATCCCAAAGCAATACCTTGGCTTTTCCTTAATTTAATGTTTGTGCCAGACATAGCCAAGAAGGGCTGTAATGTCTCAAAAATTTGAGGTGCAGAGCATAAATTAGGAGCCGATAAACAAATATCATCAGCATAAGCTAAAATGGGGGGAAGTATTGCTCTAGTAGGAGTGATCATATGGGGAATCTGGGGAGATGATTGAACTTTACGAATCAGAGGATCAAGGAAAAACACATAGAGGAGAGGACTCGAGAGACAACTCTGACAATCTCCCCTCTTAATCTGAATCAAATTCCCATGCCACCCATGTAATGTTGGAAAAATCTGGACTATCGCATAAAGCAGTCATACCACTCTCAAAAATGTTCTTGGAATCTCATAAGTATGTAATACATTAAATAAGAAGTCATGGGAGATAATATCAAAGGCCTTTTCCTCGTCTAAAGATAATAAAAGGCCAGAAATTTGATTCTTATTTCCTCTTTCAACTACTTCCCTCAAAGTTTGAATATTATCATGAACACTTCTATAGAAACATAGCAGGTACCAGGTAAGGACCACTTGGCCCACCCAGTCTGCCCATTTCCTTACCTATTGGATTAGCTGCAGATCCTAGTTTTACCAACAGCCTACTTCCTCTTACCTCCCACTAGAATTGCCTTATGTCTGTCCCATGCATTCTTAAATTCTGCAACTGTTTTTGGCCCCACAACCTCCTCAGAAAGGCCATTCCATGCATCCACCACCCCCTCAGTGAAAAAATACTTCCTCATGTTGCCCCTGAGTCATTCCCCCCTCTATCTTCCAATTGTGCCCCTTGTTCCTGCACATCTCTTTTTCTGAAAGATGCTACTCTCTTAGACTTTGTTGATTTCCCTGAGGTACTTGAATGTTTCTGTCATGTCCCCCCTCTCCCTCCTTTCCTCAAGGATATACAGACTAAGCTCTTTTAGTCTCTTTCTTTGTATGGCTTCTTGTGCAGACCCTGCACTATTTTAGTTGCCCTCCTCTGGACTGCCTCCATCCTGTCTATGTCCTTGCTGAGATGGGGTCTCCAGAACTCTACGCAGTACTCCAGATGGGGTCTCTCCAACAGTCTGTACAGAGGGATAAAAAGTTCCTGTTTCCTACTGGTGATGCCTCTCCCTATACATCCCAGTATCCCCCCAGCCCTCCTTACTGCCATCTCACATTGCTTGCCTACCTTTAGATTGTCTGATATGACTACCCCCAGGCCCTTTCCATGTTTGTTGTTGTTAGTAACCCCCCCCATTGTGTACTCTTTCCTTGGGTTTTTGTTTTCCCAGGTGCATTACTTTGTACTTCTTTGCATTGAAGCTAAACTGCCTTATTTTTGACCAATCCTCCAACCTTGCCAAGTCCTTTCTCATCATTTCCACCCCCTTGTGTATCAACCCTGTTGCAGATCTTTGTGTTATCTGCAAAGAAGAATACTTTTCTTTCCAATCCCTCCACAACATCACCTATAAAGACATTAAAGAAGACCGGTTCTAGTACTGAACCCTGTGGTATCCCGCTGGTAACCCCACTTTCTTCAGAGTGGACTCCATTTACTATTACTCTCTGCGACCCTATGAGGAACACTACAAGACTGAGCAGGTTCTAATAAGAGGGGAGCAATATGTGAGAATCTGGAGGCCAAAATTGGAGTCAGTATCTTAAGATCTGTATTCAAAAGGGTAGAGGCCACCAATTGTTTATATTAGCTTTGTCACCCTTTTCATATATAAAGAGTAAGATTCCCTTCATTAAACATGGACCAAAGACACCAGAATTAAACATGAAATTAAACAGCTGAGCTAGTCTAAACTTAATTGAATTACAAATCAATTTGTATAACTTGCTAGGGAGTCCATCAGACTCAGGAGCAGAATTATTGCCCAAGGGTTTAACTGTTGCAGAAACTTCCTGTGCCATGATATCTGATTCCAGGTGTGTTACAAGACCTGGTGATATGGTAGGAATCTGAATATCTTTAAGAAATTCATGGTCTGCATGTTGATTAGGTGCTGGAGTACCAAAAAACTGCTTCATGTGTTGTTCAATAAAAGCCAGTTTCTCTGGGTATCAGATAAAACAGTATTCTCAGAATTCTGGAGACTAGAGAAGGTTTGGGAAGCAGTATGTATTTTATAATCATAAAAAGGGTTAGTTTTGAAATTTAGTGTTGCTCCACAAGTAGGGAAGACAATCACTGATATTGGAGAAACATAATTTCAGACTCAGTGTTAAAGATTTGTGCAGAGAGATCCTGACCTGTGCTAACTGCTATACCTAGTAGTCTATGAAACTAATCCCTCATGGATAAATATTTTAACTGCCTTTCATCAGAGAATTTCTGAGACTGAAATTTTGAAAAAAGGATATTAAATCCATTTTCACATCTTATTTATTTATTTATTGAAATGTTTCACCAGGAAGATGCACTGAACAACAAGTTGCTCATCTCCCAGTGCGACCGGGGAAGGGGCAATGGACATTAAAAACAAACAATTTCAGATACAGAGAACAGATACAATATGGAACATTTGATTCAAAAATAAAACATTATATACACCAGTGAGCAGTTCACACAGTTAAAGCAATCGACAACTGAATCCACCAGTAGGTGGATACAGAATATATGAGACAGTAAGCCTGTCAGATAGTGATGCAGCAGTACAGTCATAGTGTGATATATTTGCAAAGATATTTACAAAGCTCTGCACTGAGATAGACAACAAGTGCTAGGTGCAAGCAATGGCAGGAGTAGAAGTAGGGAACCCTGCAAGGTGGCAGGCCACAGAACAAGGCAGCAGACAAGAACAGTGAAAATAGGAAAACTGGTGGCAAGCCATTAACTAGTTAACCAGTTGCCCCCTCAGGGTGCATGAACCCTGCAGGGGGAGCAGGTATTGGTGAGCTGGACAGGGTATAGATGGGTTAGGGGGAATTAAAGCAAGTACAGCAGGAGGAGAAGTATTTGTGTAAAGCAGTACCAAGGAAGTAGGTGGAGGAGGAGTGATGTATTTGTGGAGGGACAGCATTCCAGGATCTGGGGAAGTGATAGGAAACACCAATGTGACCTGCCAGGATAGATCTCCGTGGGACTAACAGGGAGTTAGTGTCAGCAGATCTCAGGGAGTGAGAGTTAGGAGAATGTGGGATAAGGGAAGATTGGAAGTAGGGAGGGAGTTCACCAAGCCAGAATTTGGAGGTTAGTTTGGCAATGTGTGTAGGCCGCCAGTTGGACAGTAGAGAAATACTATTGTATGATAAAGCTCACAGTGATGAATATGAGAGGGTGCATCTAGGGCAAAGTGGCAGAAGGAGTTAAAGAGAGATTCCAATTTGGCCAGGGAAGATTTGGGAGTCGCATCATAGACTACGTCGCAGTAGTCAAAAATGGAGAGTATAATCTTCTGGACAAGTTTGCGCCTTGCAGTCAGTGGGATACAACTGCGGTTCCTGTACAGGGCGCCAAGCTTGGAGTGCAGTTTCTTCAAGATGGCATCGATATGTACAGAGAAGTTGATGTGTTGGTCAAGCCAGACAACAAGGTATCTAAAACAGAAAATGTTCTCCAGGGTTGTCCCATCTAGGGTGTGGAATGAGGGTAAGTCAGAAAGCCTCAAGAGTCTGTGCCTGGTGCCAAATGTCATGGAGAGTGTCTTCTTGGCATTGAGTGAGAGCTGGTGTGAAGCAAACTAGAGCTGGACCTGGTTGAAGTCACACTGTAAGCTGGTTACCATGGTTGAAGGGTTTCTGCTGCAGCTGAACAAGACAGTGTCATTAGCATACATATGGATGGAGGAGGTGAAGCAGGCTGTGGGAAGGTCATTTTTAAAGATTGAAAAAAGCAGAGGACCTAGCACTGAGATCTGGGGGACACCAGTGTCAATATGGAGAGGGGGAAGTGGAATCCGAGATTCTTACTGATTGTGTTCTACTGGTGAGGTAGGATTCAAACCAGTTAGTGACAGGTGTGGCCAGGCCTGCGGCAGAGAGGGAACCAAGGAGAAGGGAGTGGGAAATAATATCAAATGCTTTGGCTAGGTCAACAAAAATGGCTGAGGTGATCAGGTCATTGTCCATCCCAGTAAGGATGGAGTTGGTGAGCCTGAGGAGGGAGGTAGTAGTAGAGTGGTTTTTCCAAAGCCGGATTGGAACAGGGTGAAAAATTAGACATCAGAGAGAAAGGGGGAAAGTTGGGAAAAGAACTAAGTGTTCTTGTAGTTTAGCAAGTGTAGGGAGGAGAGGGATAGGGAGATAGTTTCCAGGAGCAGACGAGTCACCACCCTTGGGGAGATGAATAACTACAGCATGCTTCCAGGAGGTGGGGACTTGCGCTGTCATGATGGAGAGGTTTAGGATTAAGAAGATACGGTAGGTAATAACAGGAGCAGAGAGGTAAAGAAGTTTGGGATAAAGGTCATCTGGAGAGGAACCTTTTGAGGGATTCAGGGAGAGCAGGGCACCTAGAGCGTCAGTGGGGGAGATTTAGGAGGAGTAGAAGTCTTCCCACTATTCTACCAGGGTATCATAAAACACTAAGGTTGTGGTTTTTTTGCCTCAAGTAGATACGTCAGCTTATCCTTAATGAGTTTGTTTTGTAATAAAGAGACATTAAGTCTCCAAAAACAAGGGCCACATGTTTTTCTGTGGGAATCTTCCCAAAGTCAGCTTGCACCAGTCTATGGTCTGAGGTTTTTTCTGGTATTACCTGCGAACCAGTACAAGACAACCATGGAGAACAAAAATATAGTCTATTCGGGTGTAAAGGTTACTTTTGTAGAAAGTATGTACCCTCTGACCTCCAGACTAGCAAGCGGGTATATAGTAAACCGATAGTTTGTATCACACTCTGAAGACAGAGTCACAAAACAACGCAGTGGTTTTAGCCCCCCTATCAAAGAGGGAGAGTCCACAGTTAAATTCTCCTCCCAAAATTACACCCCTAGTTGTAAACAGATATGGGAGAAGTAGTTTAAATAATGCTACTTTATCTGCTTTTAATTGAGAGATATATATATATATATATATATATATATTAATCAGAGCTTCATACCAGACAAGGTCACATCAAGTAATAAAGCTGTTCCTGGAATTAGATCTAGCAACCGAGATGAAGAGACAGAGAGGGTTGAAAATAAAATACCCACCCCAGAGCACCTATCTTCTCCCATTGAAAAAAAGGTAGGGCCAGATGTCCAGAGGCTCTGGACATTGTGTACATCTTTCAAAGTATACAGCCTAGTATCCTGTATAAAAATTATATCATGAGTCAAACTGGAGAAGTAAAATAGGAGCTATTATCTGTTTAGGATTTTTTAAACTGTTGGTGTTTAAAAAGAACCATCAGTAAAACGAGGAACTATTTCTCCCATCAATGAAAGGGTAGCCCATGACATGTGCAACTGCGATTGAGTGAAACTAAAAATGACGACTCAATCACAGCTCATGTCATGGGGGCTACCGATGAGGTAGGGTGACCAGATTGAGGGGGGGTTCACGTATATAGCGACAGGATGTTGCTACATGTACACGTGTGGGGGAGTGAGCATGGTCAGCAGGGCGGGAGGGTTTTGAGGGTGTGGTGCTGGGGTGGGCTGCCGAGTTGGCCCCATGGTGTGGTGGGAGGGTTTGTGGCTTGGGTGGACAGGTGCTGGGTTCTGGTCTGAAACAGAGTGCGTTTTGTTGCACTGGTGCACTTTTCTTTTCATGTTTTCACCCCACTGACATACACCCCCTTGGGTTGAGAATCCTTAAGTGGGAGAGTGCGAGAGAACAGTCCCTGCATAGAACAATAATTGTAAGTCCCGGTGCCATTTGCTGTGTGCCAGTGAGTCACATCGCCGAAACTGATTTTTGGTGATGTGACTTCGACCTAACAGTGATCGCCTTTCGGCGGTCACTGTTATGACATGGAACTAAAGAAAGAAAGAGAAAAAAAGGTAAAGACTATGTCCCAGCATCATGCTGTTTTCTTTCTTCTTCCTCGTATCTTCATTTTCTTCTTTTTTGAATTATCACAATTCTGAGTACCTTCTTCTGCATCGGAGAAGGGGTCTTGCTGAGAAGAGTCTAGTGAGAACCTATTCAAATCTTCTGCAGCATCTCCCCAGTCCTTTCTTTTCTATAAAATCTCATATTTATTCTGTAATGTGGTATCTTCATTATCAGACACATTATGCTGGTGTTGACCTCTTGATGTCTGTGATCTTGTGACCCTCTGTGAAAACTGTATTACTGGTGTTGACAAGGGTAACATAGTGTGGGATAGACTCACTTGTGAAGTCTCACTGGTATTGAGCTGAGAATCTGGCAAAGTTTTATCCATGGGAATGGAATCACTTCTGGGCATAGCGGTACAGGATTGTAAGACAGGAAGTTTTTCTGGAGCATCCAGTACTGGTTGCATGTCCTGTTCCAGGGAAGAGACCAAATTTGCAGATAAAATATCATCTGTGTCCTCAGCTGAGATGCATGGTGGGGCTGCAGTGTCTACAGGTTTTACAGTTTCCAGAGAAATCTGCATATCAGTTTCATTTTCTTGTTGAGGTGCAGTAGGGTGATTACTTTTATTCTTTTTTTAATGAGCCTTCTCTCTGGGCTTTGTTGATATAGAAATTAGGGCTGGGAGAACTCGATGAAGTTCTGACACTTATTAAATAAGAACAGAACATGATGAAGTTCTGATTAGTTCTGATTTATTGACAAATATTTGAAAAAATGTGAAACAATGCATAAAAGTGGCCAATGTTGGTCACATTTGATGCAGAGGCCCAAAGGAAATAATTTAATGGATTATTGGTATAAAAAGTAATGTAAAACTGCTAAATAAAAAAAAGCAATCACTCACTACTAACCCCTTCATGGCTGGCCTGTAATGGTGGCATATCCTTCTTGGGTCCATGACATGAGTGTGCTTGGAGAGACAGAGAGAGAGAGGGGGGGGAGAGAGAGAGAGAGAGAGAGAGAGAGACCTACAGTATATCATAACACCATCAAGCATTGCCAGGCAGCTAAGATGTTTCTTTTTATTAATGCTGCTGTGTGTGTATTATCTTTTATGGATGTTCCAGTCAGAGCCAAACAGGTCAACTAAGTGGATATGAATGATCAAATGAGCAGCATTAAGAGAGCCCACCCATCCTACCCATCTGAATGATGCAACTGCTTCACATGCCCAGGTGTACTGTGGTATATGGTACACTACCTGGTCCAAGAGGTGGTAATGTTTTTCTAGTGCTGTGACTACTCCTACTGATTTTGATTAACATTATGAATCCTTAAAGAAGAAAAATTAAAGATGTAGTAATCACCACCACCACCCAGGCAGGCAACCAGTCACACATCACATAGGTCAAGTGCAGTGCAGTCACAAAAAAGTTTGCCACTGCCACCTGAAAACTTGATGACATACAGAAATAAATTAGTTGCTGTATTTTTCTTTGTAAGAACAGATCCAGAAGCAAATGGTTTGATACCTTTTATTGGACCAACACAAATGTTACAAAAAGAAAACAATGTCTAAGCTTTTGGACCAACCAAGTCCTTCCTCAGAGACTTATGACAGTTGTTCAGAGAGTCACATTCTATTAACATCCAGATCATACATTAAAAAAAAACAGAAAAAATGCTCATAGGTTTAAAGTACCTATTTCAAAAAAAAATCACAGATTTAAATGGAATGAACAGCATTCCATTAACTTACTACTACTGAGAATCTTTTCAAGGTCAAATGACATCCAAAGCACATAAGCTGAACACTCAAGTAGACAAAACCTATAACTGAAATTATTAATGAATGAGTGTGTTATGGGAATACAGTACATTCAAAATTAAAAGCAAGACCTTTAGATTTAATACCACAAATGCCCAAGATAAAACTTGATAGTACTGTATGATAAAAAAAACTGTACAACAAAACTGTATGTATAGAAATGAGGAAATAAAAAAAATAGGTACCTTGTACTGTTTAAAACATTAACATACTAACATGCTACTGCCAGCATGTTAGGCCTTACGGTGTATCGGGTCTGCTCGAACCTCAGATCCCTAGTTGGGTACCGAGGCCCTCCCCCCCTTGTGTTCCAGAAACTCCTATCATCCATCCCCACCCCCCTGGGCCAGGCCATCATCTGATGCATCCACTTTCTGTGTCTGTCCCACCCTCTCTTGAAGCCCTCCACTGTGGATCTCTGAACCAGCTCACCAGGCAGCGCATTCCAAGGGTCCACCACCCTCTCAGTAAAACCTCATCTTCCTCCCCCACCCTTCCACCTTCCAACTTCAAACCATGCCCTCTGGTGAAACCTCCTGCTTAGGCTAAAGATTCCCTCTGTGTTTACCCTATTTATTCCCTTGAGGTACTTGAAGACCTCAATCATGTCCCCCCTGTCTCTCCTCTTCTCCAATGAAAACAGGCAGAGCTCCTCAAGTCTGTCTTTATATGTCATATCCCCTAGTACTTGTATCATCTTAGTTGCCCTCCTCTGTACCCTCTCCAGGAGCTGTATGTCCCTCTTCAAGTGTGGTCTCCAGTACTGTACACTGTATTCAAGGTGTGGTCTAACCAGTCCATTGTACAGTGGCAGAATCACTTCCCTGCTCCTAGAGGTGATCCCCCTTATGATGCATCCCAACATTCTGTTTGCTTCACTAGCCACTCTCCTGCACTGCTCAGAGTTATTCATACATGCATCCACCATGGCCCCTAGGTCTTTTTCCCATTTTGAGGCCTCCAGCACCTTCCCTCCCAGGGTGTACCTGTGTTTAGGGTTCCCCCATCCAAGATGTAACACCTTGCACTTGGTGATATTGAAATTTAATTTCCATGTGTGAGCCCACCTTTCCAGGGTGTCCAGGTCCCCTTGCAGGGCCAACCTCCCCTCTTCCCCCTCAACTACTGCTCCCATCTTGGAGTCGTCAGTGAAGAGATGACATGATCTACCTGGCACAAACCCATGTTGCCGACTATCCAGACCTCCCACCTCCTCCAAGTACACCCCCAATTGTTTCTTTAGTATACTCTTCATTAATTTTCACACCACCGAGGTCAAACTGATGGGTCTGTAGTTACCTGGTACTTCCCTCGACCCCCCTTTATGGATTGGCACCACATGTGCCTCTCGCCAATCCCTAGGTACCCTCGTTGTCTCAAGTGACCTGTTGAAGCGCTCTGTCAGGGGTGCAGCCAGTATGTCTGCCAATTCCCATAGTACTCTCGGATGAATGCCATCCGGCCCAAGAGATTTATCTTTCTTTAGGGCCTTAAGGGATAACCACACCCTTTCAGTGGAGATAGCATCATCTGTCCCCTCCACCTTACTGGCCTTTTTATCCTTATCCTTATGTGACACCCCTGGGGTACCTCTCCCTCCCTCTTGCTCCATTTCTGTTGCTCCCCTGATCCCACTCACTACCACTTCTATCCCCATCTTACCTTGCTTTGTAGATATCCCATTCCCCTCCCTAGTGAACACAGAGGCGAAGTACATGTTTAATACCTCTGCCTGGTCCCTTGCCTCTTCCACCCAGCCTCCTTCTGATCTCAAACTGCCGAGATGGCCCTTAGTGTTTCTCCACTCCCCAATGTACCGGAAGAACCCCTTTTCCCCTTCCCGTATCTCCTGTGCCAGCTGCTGCTCTTTACTGGACTTTGCACCCCGCACCATCCGGGTGGCTTTTCTAGATGCAAGATGGTAAATTTTTTTTCCCTATCCCATCTCGTTGTTTTATATTTTTTGTAGGCAGCCTTCTTTTCTCTGACTGCTACCTGAACCTCACTGGACCACCAGCATGGTTTATGTGACCTTGCTTCCTTATGCTTCACCTTGGCGCAGGTCCTGATTGCCTCATGAAGTCCCCATTTTATGCCCTCCCATCTCTTTTCCACATTTGTCATTGTTGCAATCCCCTTCAAGTGATCCTTGTGAATATTTCCCATGCCCACAAAGCCTGCCTCCCTGAAGTCCACTGCCAGTGTCCTAGAAATCTCCCCCCCTCCGCCCATGCTTACTTGAAACCAAACAGTATTGTGGTCGCTCCCAGTCAGGGGATCCTCTACAACCAGGTCCCTTACCAGATTCCCATCCACCAGAACCACATCCAGGACATGCCCCTCCCTTGTGGGCTCCATCATGTGCTGTGTTAAGAACACATCCTGGAAGCCATCCAATAGCCTCTGCTCCTTGGCCACCTTAGAAGACATGGTTCTCCAGTTGGTACCTGGCATATTAAGGTCCCCATCAACACCACTCCCTCCTCTTTTGGTCCACACTGGGCAATGATGTTGTCCAGAAAACCATCCTCCAGAACATCACCCATCCCAGGGTGCCTATATACTACACCCAGCTTGACCTTACCTCCTGCCAGGGTTCGTAAGGTGACCCATAAAGACTCCACATTTCCCTCTGCCTCTTCTACCCTAGCAATTTCTATGTCGCCTCTAATGAACATAGCCACTCCACCCCCTCTGCCCTCCTTTCTATCTTTCCTAAGCATAGTGTACCCCCACACGTTAAGGTCCCAGTCATGGTTTTGTTGACCCACATTTCCATGACTGCCGCCACATCCACCCTCCCCTTGAACATCATGGCCTGGAACTCTGGAAACTTGTTTCCCAAGCTTCTGGCACTTACTAACACCACCCCCCACCCCTTATCCCTGATCCCCTTTGTTGAACCCCACCCAGGTTCCTTATACTTCCATCTTCCCTCTGCTCCTCCTGAAACCTCCTCCCCCAGTCTGTTTCCCCCCTCCCCTTGGGTTTGAGGCTACTCCCTCATCTGGAGGAGGGCTTCTGGTCAGCCCTCCTTGTCCCTCCCCTTCACAAGTTTAAACCCCACCTTTCTTGAATGTAGTCAGCCACCCCCTGTTTAAGGACTTCCTTCCTAACAGGGCAAGATGAAGCCTGTCCTTGGCATACAGTCCTTATCCTCCCAAATTCCTTCCAGTTCTCTTTAACCCACTTTCTTCACCCCACTTCCTGAGCCAGTCATTAACTTCTGTGATCTCCATTTTTTTCTCCACTGAGGCCTTTGGTACCGGCAATATTTCTGAAAAGGAAATGTTGCATCCATTATCCCGACAGACTCTGGAAAGTTCTTGGAACCTTGCTTGGATTTCCAAAATGCTATTTCCCCTCTAGATCGTTAGTTCCCAAATGCACCAGGAAACCAGTTTCCCTCCACAATCCCTAACCAGTTTGTACACCATGAACTTTGCTCTGTGCACCATCAGCCAAGAGATACTCACTACCTATACCTGGCTATGGCATCCACCCCCCCTTCTCTCCCAATGGATACCCCTAATCATCGAGTCTCCCAATAACACAACCTTAATACCACCATCATCCTTATGGTTACCTCCACTATGTGCTTTCAACCCCCCATCTCCCCCTTTATTCATGATCTCAATGCCATGGGAGTCTTCCTGCCTTATTAGAGACCCCCTTGTCACCCTTCCCCTTCTGCCTCCCTTGTTATTGTGCCCACTTAACTCAGACCCCCCTGAATAGGTGTCCCCTTTAACCCTCTCTTATCCAAACCATTTATCCTGGCCCTGATGGTTTCCCCTTCCCCCACACTGCCATCCTTCCCCCTCGTAATAGTACCCCTACCTCCAGAGGCCCTCTGTGGGTCTCCTTTACCTAGGACCCCATCCTTGGTACAGACCCCACTCCTGAAGGGGCCCCTCCCCCACCTCCTTGTCTCCCAGTTTCTCTCCAGTCATGCTCTCCTCCCTCATGTCTGCAATATGTTGCATCTCCCCCATCTGCTTAACATTTATGTTATCCCTTCTCCCTCTGGGACTATTTCTATCCTTTCCATTGCTGGTCTGTGATGTTCTATGAGTATCTGACTCCCTCCCCCCAGCCACTGTATCATTTTCCTCATTTCCACCAAACCCTTACTCCCCCTCTAGGTTGTAGGTAGCTCAAATTTATTGTAACACTCTATGCCAGCCTCCATCAAGTCAAATCAAATCAAATCAAATTTATTTAAAAAGACGCCCAATCCTGAAGGCTCTGGGCGCCACACAAAATCTGTACAGTGTGTCATACTGTATACATTTCAATAACAATATCATACAAATATAAAATATATAAAAACTCAGTCACCAAATGCCTGCATGAATAAAAAAGTCTTCAGACGACTCTTAAAGGCCTCTATGTGGGAGCCTCTCACTACAACTGGCAATGAGTTCCAAGCCGAGCAGCAACTCCAAGCAGGCGATCCCTGCAGATTTTAACCTTGCTCTCGGAACTTTGAGAGGCCCCACTAGAGAGTGGAGATCTCGGATAGAGGTGTATGGTACCAGGAGATCAGAAAGGTAACCAGGGCCCTGTCCATGTAGGGTCTTATAGGTGAGAAAACCCACCTTGAACAAAACTCTCCACCTGACAGGCAGCCAGTGCAATTCACGCAATACTGGAGTGATATGACAAAACTTACTCTGCCCGGTCAAAAGCTGGGCAGCAGCATTTTGCACTAGCTGCAGTCTGTGAAGAGAAGTTCCAGAGACCCCGAGATAGAGTGCATTACAGTAGTCAAGCCTAGAGGTAACTAAGGCATGTACCAAGGTAGGGAGGTCAGAGCGGAACAAGAGGCTTAATCCTGGCGATATTTCTAAGATGGAAAAAACAGGAGGCGAACCACGGAGATATTTGGACCTCCATGGACAGGTTCCTGTCAAAGATCACACAAGATTTTGCACCCATGGGAGGCCATCAATGACACCGCTCCTAGCACAATGCCACTTGAGAATCAGAGGCCATCCCATCACGAGCTCTGTTCAACTCACTACCAATACCTCAGTCTTATGGGGTTCAGTCACAGCCAGCTGGAAGACATCCAGTCATTTATCTCAGCCAGACAGGTGTTCAGCACATCCACTGCATTTGGTGTTCCTGGGGCAAAGGATAGGTATAGCTGAGTATCATCGGCATAGCAATGAAAACTCAAACCATACCTCCTAATGATCCCCCCCAAGGGCAGCATGTATACTGCGAACAACATTGGGGCCAATACCGAACCCTGAGGGACTCCACCGAAAGGAGGCAGGGTGCTGATGAGAAATTACCCATCACAACCCGCTGCCTCCTGTTAGTAAGAAATGACTCAAACCATTTGATAACAATACCAGTGAGTCCGCATAACTCCCTCAGGCAGAAAAGCAACACACAATGGTCCACAGTATCAAATGCTGAAGAGAGATCAAGGAGAACAAGAATTGTCTTGTCACCCCGATCTCTAGCCCTGAGAAGGTCATTTTGCACCCGAACTAATGCAGTTTCAGTGCTATGTCTGGCCCAAAAAGCTGACTGGAAAGGATCATATAACTTCGTGAGTCATGAGATGTTCTCCCAACTGAAGTGATACCACCTTCTCTACAACCTTTCCAGGAATGGAAGATTGGAGATAGGGCCAGTATTTGCCCTAATCTCCGGGTCCAGAAAGCTTTCTTTAAAGGGTCTCACAGAGCCTCCTTCAAGGCATCTGGAAAGACACCTGACTCAAGAACACCGGACAATCAGGGCAAACACCGAGCCAACAGTGTCAATGCACCTCATCAAGAAGCGCGTTGGCAGGGATCCAGTTCACAAAAGGTATACTTCAGATTGGCCACTATCTCAATGACCTCATGATCCTCCATGGCCTAAACTCTCCCCAACCAGAGAGTGCTCTCAGAAAACAACTGGCGACTACTGACAGCAATGATATTACTGGCTGAGAACCTCCCGCTGGATCATGAGACACCCTGTCCGAGAAAAACCGAGCAAATTCCTCTACAATCCTCATTTGAGAAGCTCTTCGGGCTGGAGACAAGATGGATGAAGAAGTCTATCAACAGTCCGGAAGAGTGAGGCTGGTCGGCTTCTCCGGCAGCAATCTCCCGAGACAAAAATATTGCCTTCTTTTGGTTGATTGCCTCCTGATATGCAGAATAATGTCACACAGGACCAGTTTGTCAGCCCCAGACAGGATTTCCTCCAGCGATGCTCTAATCTCGACCTAACTTCATCATCTCCTGAGATCGCCATCATACCAGGCGACCTCAGGTATGAGTTCTGGGTGCGTACGGACAGGTGCGAGGAGTCAATGGTGCCAGATAACACCTTATTATAGGCGCCAACCCCGGCATCAACGGCTCCGCGCATGCATCACCCCACTGATAAATCAGCTGCTGCCAGAAAACCATCAGGGTAAGATCTTTAGTGAGCGACAGCGAAATATCTCAGAAGGAAGAGTTTATGGCGGAGCACTGAACTAAACTTCACGTGCAATGATCAGACCAGGCTACTCGGTCAATAGCAAGATCAACGATCTTAAGTCCCAGTGAGAACACCAGGTCCAATGTGTGGCCGTCCTGATGAGTAGGCACGCCGACAGACTGCTCCAGTCCCAAAAGGGACATACTCTGCAGTAACTCATCGGTGTACCTTTGACTTCTATCTTTGGCCCAAACATTGAAGTCCTCAAGAAAAATACATCTTGGGGAATCCAATGTTTCGGCGGCAACAAACTCGGTGAATTCCTGCAGGAACCCCCCCATCGAACCAGAAGGGCGGTAGATGAGGAGGATCCTGCAGCCCACACCAAGTCCTCCACGAACGGACACACACTCAAATGAACCTGGGGTTCCCACCGGGTGCACGGTGAAGTCAAGATTAGATTTAAAACAGATAGCTACACCGCCTCCCCTACGATTGCCTCTGGGGCAGTGCACCACAGTATATCCTGGGGATTGCAGCCTCAAAACAGGGCCAGCATCATCTCCACAGGTCTCTGTGATGCACGCCAGGTCGACTCGATGAAACAAGAGCGGCAATAATAGCCGTCTTGTTTCTGATCGACCTGGCATTATAACACTGCCGTCAGAGGTATAGAAAGGTGATGCAGCCCTAATGGTCACCTGGCCACTTGGACTGGTGGCCCCCTGAAATAGGCACCAACCATGTCTGACTTCTCCTAGATGCTCTATTTATTCCAGGGCATCTCCTGGACTCACACCTCAATCCTTTGATCAACCCGCTCCTGGTCATCCCACAGTGAATACGCAGAGCAATCCCCCCCAATCCCCACTTCCCTACAGCGTCTGATAGTAATATCAGATACAGGGAGGGGGATAAAAGGATGCAATGCATGCAACTGCGAGCTCCCATAAACAATCCTAGGCCCCAAGACTTGTCTAATAAAATTCCTACACATAACTAATTCAAAAGCCAAAATGGCACATACAGACTCATACAGCAATACACATAAAAACTCTACTTTATAATAGAACTGATTGACATATATAGACAGCAATACCATATCTAATTCCCCCTCTCATCCAGAAACAGACAGTAATTTCAGGCTCCGAGTGGCGTCTGACACTCACAATGTCAGCCCACACTCGCTTATGAAGCGGCGCCTGCTTTTATGGACTGCCTCCCATACCCACGCACCAATCACTGGCAGCCTCTGTAAAACTCCAGCTCCAGCTGGTGATGATCTTATCAGTTACACACAGCCTCTCACGCTGTGTTTAGCCAATAAGGTCAAGTGGGCAGGCAATCAACACAGACAGGCTCCAGATGGATAGTGCCGATGGTCCAAAAGCACCTGCAACGGAGGCGTTCTCAACTGACACACGATGCAAGGTAGTATAAAAGTACGAAACTTCCGCTTGCGGCGCCCTCTGCTTTATGGACTGCCTCCCACACCCGCACCAATCACTGGCAGCCCTCTGTAAAACTCCAGCTCCAGCTGGCGACGATCTTTATCAGTTACATACACAGCCTCTCACGCTGTGTTTAGCCAGATAAGGTCAAGTGGGCAGGCAATCAACACAGACAGGCTCCAGATGGATAGCGCCGATAGTCCAAAAGCACCCGCTGCAACGAGCAGCGTTCTCAACTGACACACGATGCAAGGTAGTATAAAAGTACAGAAACTCTGAAACAGAAACCTGAGTTTCCCCAACTGCCCCTCTAAACTGCCCCTCTTCCTCCCCTCTTGCCCTGTTCTCCTTAGGAGCTCCCTTCCCACTGTCTGCTCTTTTAGGCTTCCCCACAACAGCCCCTCCTGACTCTTCCCCCCCACTCTCTTTATATTCAGAATGTTTACCATGTAAGTTTTCCCCTTAGTGTCAACATCCCTATCTAAGGGTCCTCTGTCCCTAATATTCCCCCTCCTGCTTGCTATAACATAACGTCCTGTAATTTCTGAGCATTTCCCCAGCCTCCTCTCAGCCCCACCCTTCTGCCACCCATATCCACACCCCTTGTCCTTGGACACACACCCCCAACTCCCTCAGCTTACTCCTTAACCAATATACTTCCCTCCTGATATGAGATAACAGTCTACAGAGTGGGCAGCCTCCCTCCCTCTCTCTCCAGGCCCAATTGAGAATTAGTGCCACCCCACAGCCTGTGCAGCCTACAACCCTTCTGAAGATGCCTGCCATGGTGGAATGTGGCCACCCTGTTTGTCCCTCTCTGTTCATAATGGCACACACCCCTTTTCTCAGTCCCTTCCCCCTGGAATACAGTGTTTCTATATACTGACTGCAGTTGTTTATGAACCCAATTTCAAACCCACCAATAATGTTCCCAAGTCTCACAAACACATACAGTCCAATGTGTGTCCAGTCCCGCTAACCGTGTGTGTATGCAGACATCAGGTACTGTATGATGTCACAGGCCCACCAGTTCCTGTTGCTTCAAATTTCAGTCACAAACAGAAATGCACAGCCCTTCAGTCCCAACCCCCAGTGGCTTTTCAGTATTTAAGAAAGCCTACAAAACACGGTGGGTGAGAGGGCTCTACCACCACCAGGCAAACATCACATTTAAATTTCACTCTAATTATCACTGCCAAACAAGTGTTCCCGCAACCAGCACACAAGCCCCAATAGTTACAATATCACAGCCCAAGTAACAGTTCTAACTCAAAGTAGTAATCTTTAACACACAGAACTAATTTCAAGTACAAAACTATTCAAATATTTCAGTTAAAACAGACGATAAACCAAACCTCTTTCCTGAACAATCTCCTACTTCTGTTCCCAGGTGGACAATGAAAGACAAGATGATTCTTGTAATTACCCCTCCCCCTAACACCAGGCAAACATCACCTTTAAATTTCACTTTAATTATCACTGCCAAACAAGTGTTCCCACAACCAGCACACAAGCCCCAAATAGTTACAATATCACAGCCCAAGTAACAGTTCTAACTCAAAGTAGTAATTTTTAACACACAGAACTAATTTCAAGTACAAAACTATTCAAATATGTCAGTTAAAATAGATGATAAACCAAACCTCTTTCCTGAACAACCTCCTTCTTCTGTTCCCAGGTGGACAATGAAAGACAAGGTGATTCTTGTAATTATCCCTCCCCCTAACACCAGGCAAACATCACATTTAAATTTTACTGTAATTATCACTGCCAAACAAGTGTTCCCACAACCAGCACACAAGCCCCAATAGTTACAATATCGCAGCGCAAGTAACAGTTCTGACTCAAAGTAGTACTTTTTAACACACAGAACTAATTTCAAGTACAAAACTATTCAAATATTTCAGTTAAAATAGATGATAAACCAAACCTCTTTCCTGAACAACCTCCTACCTTTGTTCCAGGGATTGACAGATGTCAAAAGTGCATGCTAGTCCAGGACAACTAGCCTTGACAAAAGTGGTAGTCTCCGAGTTCCAAGTGGTAGTCCAGCACATTTCAATGGAAATGTTTAACCAACTGAATAGAAATAAATTAAGCGGTGTGGCAGGGCTTGCATTTTTACTACTATTTCATAGGATGGACATAGAGATGTAGAAGAACTTCATAAATCAGGAAAAACAATATTTTCCTATATTTTTCTGTTAATACAGGGTAGAGTACAGTCAGAAGTCTGTATTAGAAGAGACTGGAGATGGGAAATTATGCAGCTGGTATGGTCATATATCCCTTTGAAATACCTGCTGGGATTTCCAGCCAGGACCTCCGACCAATGTTTTGAGAAATGGGACAATCTGGGTATTAAAAGACTAGGACAACCAACTAGAGGGGAGAATATGATGGATTTTTGCTCATTACAAGTTGAGTTCAAAATCCCTAAGCGAGATTTTTATAGATATCTGCAATGTAGGCACTATATAACATCTGGGCCAGGGTTGATCACTTTAACGAGTGGTCCAGCCCTGGGAGTTACCCTCATCTGCACTAAAGCTACTTTATGGGACACTAAGATTATTTTGCAAATATATAAATTACTACAGGAAAATGTAGGGACCCTACATATCCAGCATATACAGGACAAGTGGGAAAAGGAGATGGGAGCTGGCTTCAGGACACTTGGGTCACTCACCCCTCCTTAACTCCTTTCCACACAAAATCTCCTCTATCCCAACAGCCCACACACAGTTAGGCTTCTCTTATTTTGTTTTCCTTTACAATCTTTTTTTTTTTAAACTATTTTTTTTTGTCTTTCACAAGCCAGCTGGCCACAGGACAATGAGTCAGTCACCCCTCCATTCCGTTCCACACTGTCTGTCACACAGTTCCCTTCCTCCCAACAGTCCACATAAAGGCCTCTCTTATTTAATTTACTTTAAAATATTTTTCTTTGTATTAGCTGTTTTTTTCCTTTTATTCATTTTGGGCACTGTAGTTAGTCAAATTTGCCCTTTACTGCTGCCTTTTGTTTTTTGGTCTTTCAGTTAGTTATACTTGTCTTCTGCCCAGTGCCCTTTACTTAGTTTCTAGGCAACACTGCAGAAAGCCCAACTCTCTAATTTGCCTCTACAACTTTTACTGCTGCAGGTTCTCAGTAGTCCAGCTGACCAGCTCCACCCTTACTTCGGTATTTTATTTTAGTGTACAGCAGCAATCAGAGTAGCAGACATAGAGTTAAGCCCCTCTCTATTTTGTTTCTCCAACTCTCAGTAGTTAGGTCTTTTTAGTGCATGTTATACTCCTTAGTTGTTTTTTAGGCAGGGATTTGTTTTATTTATTCAATCCAAACCTGTATTTGTAATAATGGATTATGCCCTTCTGTTAGGGGAACACAAAAAAACCCTGGCCTTCTCTCTCTCTCTACTCTCCTGAATATTTGCCCTACCACTCCTTAATTTAGTCACCTTTGGCACTGTTTTGGCAGGTAGATGATTCTGTTTGATAAGCCTGAAGGCAGTTACTTCGATGAATCAAACCACTGCCTCCATGCTACAGCTCCCACCCTTCCTGTCCCCCACTGCGGCTCTTCACTGGCACACTGACTACCTCTTTAGTGCTCATCCCCACACTAATTTTTATAGCTCAAGTCGGGGAAACATTTTTTTTTGCATGCTGCAGCTGTACACAAACAAAGATTGTAACTGGCAGTGGTCTGGTTGTGAGTTAAGAGTAAAATACAACACAGTCCTCCCGCCAATGACCAACACAGAAAAACACAATCACTCCATGAGTCCAGAGCACATCCTTTCTCCTCACTAACAAGATCCTGAGTGATAAGCACATCTCCGATCTGCCCTGCCAAATCACTACCATGACCAATGGGCATCACTTACCGATGCGAACCTGATCATTGATTTAGTGCCACTCCTGCCAGTTCGATGACTGGCTCCTCCTCTGTTTTCTTTCAGCCACCTCTCACTCCCACCTGGTGTTTGCTTGCTCCCTAACCCACTGATCATGTGAGCACTGCTCCGGTGTGTCAGATGACAACACGGACGGCTGGAGTAGCAGGGAGCACCCTACTGGAGGAAGCTAGTACTGCACCCAAAACCTGTTTTTTAAACATTAAAGCAGAACTAGCCCATGGACAAGTGAATGAACAGAAAATGCTTGTCCGTGGATGAAAACTGGTAGCCCAGGATGTTAGGCTATAGGATTTGTCAAACCCTGCTTTGTTCCCAGGTGGAATTAAACCTGTCTGGAGATAGTTTCTAAACTATACTCTCAACCAGTTAACACACTTCCTAGACATTAAAACCTATAGTGCTGTAACAAAATTTTTTTACAAGATAATATCAATTGTCAGTATTATTGCCAAATAAAAAAGTAAATCTCTCAGGTATCACCTAGAAAATGAGTTCATGCATCTTAAAATGTTCAAGTTCAATAATGAGTCAGTATATAATCAATTCACTATATGAACAGAAACAGTCTTAAGAATCTGAATAAAACCTGAATGGAATTAAACTCCCCCCCCCCAGAAAATATAACTAGAAAAGAAGTATGTATTCACTATGTATGTAAGCCAAGAGTCCTAAGACCCAGTAGCATACTTATGACATGTACCTGACTGTAAGCCTACTTAAATACATAAGCAAAACCTCAATCCCTCCCCCCACATGGAAAAATACAGCAACTATTCTATTTCTGACAGTGATATATTTTTTAACCCAGTGCAAGAGGAACAACATTATCCTTAAAGGTTTAACTATTTGGAATCCATTAAAGTACACTGATAATTCTAAGTATGCTGAACAACTCTGTCGTAGGACCTCTGAGAAATTGTGAAATCACCGGATCCATAGATCACATGCCAAGAAAGCATTTTTGAAAAAACAGTTTGATGGAATTGTTACCACACTGGAGAGTATGTCTGGTGAGCCTATTACAGACACCCTACACAAGATGCGCATGAGCTACTAAACAAACTTAAGACAAGCCATGCTCATTAAAAACAAGAAGTTAGATACCCTTCAATGTACCATACGTACTAACAACCATGAAGAACAGAATAGAGTGATTGTACAACATAGCCACACAGATTGCCACCTTTCAGTGATTAATTTGCTCAACCACACACTGACTAATGGGGAATTAAGTGTACTTTCTAAGGGACTCACTTTCTGTCCAACAAAACCACTGGACAGAATACAGTTTTGAGGTGAACTGGAGGAATACTTCTGTAGATTGAGACTTAAGGAATTCTTTCACTGCAGAGAAGAAATCACAGGCAGATATGAGATCACAAACAGTAACAATTCAATGGATAATAAAAAGAAATCATCTAATTTTACTCCCCAAGTGGGCATAATAAGAAACTGGATAATTACATTCATTGCTTTCAACACAGAGTGACTGGTCAGATCCTTAATAGCCAAAAACTGACCTGTTACAACCACTCTCAGTTGGAATGGAGGGCAATACAAACACTGAAATTGAACCACAACATTGTCATAAAAAAGGAGATAAAGGCTCTGCAGTGGTGATATTAAACCGAGAGAATTATATTAATGAAGCCAACAGACAGCTAACTGACCATACCTACTACAGAGAACTGGAAAGTGACCCCACCACAAAATATAAGAGAGAACTACAGGACTTAGATAATTTCCTAACCAACAGACAATGCAGACTAATGGACCTTATCCCTGTTGAACTCCAGCCAGGGCAATTCTACATACTGCCTAAAATACATAAACCTGGTAATCCGGGGGGCCCCATAGCCTCTGACAATGGTACCCTGACTAAGGGTATCTCAGGATTTGTAGAAACCATTTTATAAATGCTGGTTATAGAAAGGGACAGTTAAATCCAGGGCACCACACACTTCCTGCTTAAATGTTCTGTTTATAAGGACTTGCCTCCTAATACCATTTTAGCAACAATGGATGTAACATCCCTCTACACTAATATTCCACACACAAATGGCATTTCAGCCTGCCTTAAGTACCTGCAAGAGAAAGGATTAGACTAAAACATTGACCCTGAAGTGGTGGAGAAACTTATTGAATTCATTCTGACACATAGCTTCAGCTTCAATTGTGAACATTATGTTCAAACCATAAGAACAGCAATGGGCACCAAGATGGCTCCACTGTATGCTAATCTCTTTATGGTGAATTTGGAGGAGGACTTTTTAAGGCATTGTCCTCACAAACCACGCTCTTATTTCCATTATATTGATGATTTGTTTATAATTTGGATACAGGGCACTGACACACTTAAAGATTTTCATCAGGAACTAAATAACCTCCACCCTACTATAAAGCTTACCCTGGAATATTCTGCCACCAGTGCTAATTTTCTGGACACCACTGTCCCCATCAAGGATAGAACCTTACATACATGTATTTACAGGAAGGCAACAGACAGATACTTACACAATAATAGTAATCACCTGAGCCACACAAAAAAATCTGTCATATACAGTCAAGCACTTCAGTATCACCGTATCTGCTCAAATGAGAAAGACAGAGATATGCATTTGGCTATGTTGAAAAACACCTTTATGGAGCAGGGACACTCTTCCAGAGAAATTGGCAGAGCAGTAGAATGTGCAACATGGGTACCTAGAGAGCAACTACTTCAGTATAAGGAAAGGACCACTACCAACAGAATACCCTTAATAGTCACATATCATCCTGACCTTGAACATCTACATAAAATGATTAAGGACCTCCACCCTATATTTAGTGAGGATGAGTCTCTAAATTGTATTTTTCATGAACTACCACTACTGTCTTTTTAAAAAAAAAACTAATTTTGCCAACCTGATTGTTAGGAGAAAACTTGCACCAGAACAGGGTGCCATGACACTAAATGATACACAACCCTGTAATCAACCCAGATGTAAGACTTGTGAGCTCATTTCCACTTCAGATTGTGTGGTTACATCACAAAACAGACTATTCAGGATACAGGGGAATTATACCTGTACATCACAAAATGTTTATGTCATTCAATGCGATAGATGTCCACAAACAGGGTATGTTGAAGAGACAAGCCAACCTCTCTACACTGGAATGAACACACACAGATATACCATTAATATGAAGATGACTGAAAAACCAGTAGGGCTGCACTTCTCTCAGAATGACCGCTCTATCTCAGATATGTCAGTAATGGTCTTATAAGGACATTTAAAAAATACACAACAGAGACAGACTTTTGAGATTAAGCTTATTTTACTTCTCAATATGGTAGCAGATGGCATGAATATTGATTTGGGTTTCATGACACATTGCCCCACATAAACTTACACAGACTTTTACTTCATAGGATGGACATTTAATATGACTTCAGCGTGTTGTTGTTTTATTTTTATTTTGGTTAACAACATGTTGGTTTCTCACCAAATATACATCTGGTGTGTGTGTGTGTGTGTGTGTATGTGTATGCGCAATGTTTACTAAAGCAGGCCACATATTTTGTTTGGATTTCCAGTATTTCAAAAGATCAGCATTCTAGCTGATGTTGGGCTCTGCCAGGTACATTTGAACAATGGTCTGTGCTGAGGCTGTGTTACAAGAGGCAGATGAAGAAAATATTAGAATTGCATCTTCTAAGTGACTGCAGAGACATGAAGTTGAACCAAGTGACTGTAGAACAGTGCTATGTTTGGCTGGTGGTGAAGAAGGAGTTTCAGCTGCAATGGCTGAGGAGGAAGGGGGAGAAAATGCTGCAACACTACAGGATGGGCCACCTGATGCTGTGTTGTGTCATGAAGAAGATTCTGAATGTGGTGCTGCTGTTGTACTCTGTTTCATGACAGCATGCTCCTTGTCAATTATTTCTTGTTTGTTTATCTTGAAAAAAGTGTCCTCATCATCATCACTCAATAGTTGCTTCAATTTGTATTGTGGGTCCAAGATTGTTGCTTTAATATAGTACTCAGAATGAAGCATTTTACATAGTTTGTCATCTTCTTCAACTTTTTTGATCATACCTCTCACTATATCTTGTTGTATTCTAGGGGGCAACCTGCATGTGTTAGCAGCACCACTGGCAGCCAGTGTGATCATGGAACTGTCTTGCATCTCTAACTTTTCCCTAATTAGATTGTCTGAATTTTAACATTTTTATTAGGGGTACCACCTGGCTGAGAGTTGCTGTGTGTGCACTAACCTCTCTGGTGATTTCCTGAAATGGCTGGAGCAGTACAATGAGAAACTCCAGCATGGCCCACTGTTGTAGAGTAATACACACGTCTGCATCACCAATTTTATTTTCCAAGGTGTATTGTCTGACAGCTTTTTTTGTTCCAGCAGCCTTGGGAACATATAAAAGGTCAAATTCCATTGAGTAGAAATGTCTTTGATCAGTCTGTGCAAAGGTTGACTGTGCTCCTGCTGTATTTATTTCAAACAAGTGACAGGCTTTGCTTGAGTGTCTGAAATGAGAACACATTCTTTTAGCAGTACTAACAAGAGTCTTAATCTCCCTGTCATTGAGAAAACCATGAACTATTAAATTTACCAAATGCGCAAAGCAGCGGATGTGAGCAAAGCCCCCCCTCCTTTAAGACCTTCCTTATGTTGGACCCATTATTTGCAACTATAAAGTCAACTGACAGTCCCTGTGAAGTCATCCATTGCTGTATTGATTTTTGGAGCTCTTCATTGATGTTGCATGAGGTATGTTCAGATGGAAAATAAAACATTCTTAGAACAGCAAACTGTGATGCTTCACTGTCCCCAGTCCCACATGAATTATTGAAACATGCCCAATGTGCCATGACAGACATGAAGGGTTCATGCTGACAGCTTGTCCAGATATCTGTTGTGAGATGCACCACCCTTCCCACAGCACTGCAGAAGACGAGTCTTAATTTTTTACATACTACATTGTAAAGATCTAGAATACTTGTTATTGAGAAGTATTTCCACGATGATATACTATATCAAGGTTCGAGGTACTCAAACAGCTGCCTGAATCCTATATGCTCAACCATGTTCTATAGTAGCAAATCAACAGCTATAATTTCTGAAATTTGGTTATCGTAACAGCAACAACAACAGGGTGAGTTGAGGCATATTTGGCTTCATGCTTATATGTTTCTGAGATGGTAAGCTGTCTCCTTGAAGGAGGAGGGCTTTTGAACACATGGTCACTTTCAGTAACAGTAGGAAGAGTCCTTCAAATGGGAGGAAGTGGTGGTGGAGATGTTTCAGTTGTGCTATGGGAGTTACCCCTGAGTGTAGTGAGCTATCACTGTCACTTTCTCTTCAAGACTCACAACTGCAGTTGTCAGTAATGTTATGACACCTGTCTAGGTGCCTTTTCAGTGCTTAAGTTCCCAATGCTCCTTTCTTTTTACCCCTGTTGACTGGCCATTTACAAATAGCGCATGTTGCCACCAACTCATTGGAGGCACTAATGGAGAAGTATGACCAAACGAAAAATTATATTTTTTTTAGCTTTTTTCCCAGGAAGAGATGGCACCTTGGTCACCTTTTCAAGGTCCCCCCCCCCAATTTTTCTTGTGTCTGTTCCTCTTGTGGTATACTCCCACTACCCCCCTCCTCAACCAAAACATTTCTGTCTGTTTCTTTCTCATCTGCAATTTCTATCCCCTCCAGCAAACCTTGTGCTGCCTGATCATTCTCTTCATGTTTATTTTTACCCTCATTGGATTTAAGCGCAGAAGAATCAGATGAGGAACTGGCAGTAACATAGTATGGAAATTGTTCCATATGTTGGGTGCCTCTGCAGGTGATACCCACCACACCTTTAGTTTTTTTAACTACATAACTTTTTTTTTTACTTGGGGCTGATGATGATCCAAGACATTCACCTTTTTTGGATTAAAAAATTTGCTTGGAAGACAAAACCTTAGACGTGAAAAAATCACTTTTTGGGGTTTAATTTTGTTTTCCCTTTTCAGCCTGATTACTGTCTTTTGCAGTGCTACTGCCCACCTGAGAAATAGAATGTGCCTCATCAATACTTTGATCTTTTTTCTTAGTATTCTAACCTGTAAAACAAGATCCCTCTAAATAACGTGATGTCCTTCTGATGACTCCCACCCACACCCACAAGTCAGAGAGAAATTAACTGTTGTGACTCATGACTGTACACAGCACACCAACAGCACATCAGTACACCACCACTTCCTTCCAACATTACCCAATTGACTTCTGCAGTTACTATTCAGTGACAAAATTCAGCAACTGTTAGGTGTGCCTCAGAATTTGAATTGGAGATGCAGACACATCTGGTGTATAGCTGCATGCAGCACAGTCCCACACTGGGGTTTGGTAATGCTTATACGTAGTGTAAAGTGATATACTATAAAACTAATGATAAGGAGGAATAATGGGGAATACGTGATGATGATGATGACACTTATGTGTACTTTACTTGTGTTGTAGTGTAAACAGACTGCTTTGAGTCACAAAGACAGATTTTTCCCTGGGCCACCAACAGCCAGGAGCACAGGTGCATCAACTTGTATGTTGTTTGTCCAAAGTATTTTTTTTATATATGAAATCATGAATGAACATTAACAAGTGTTTGTGACTAGATGGCACAAGTCAAAGATTTATTTTGCCAGCCTGCCCTTGCCCTATACACACACACATCCACATTGAAGCCATGAAAAAATAGCAACTTTTATGTGGGATTTCTGGGACTGTTAAATTTTTCTTGGGCCCCCTGCAATCTCACTCTCTTTCTCTCTCCACTGGATGGCACAAGTCAAAGATTTATTTTGCCAGTCTGCCCGCACCCTGTACACACAGCCACTTCAAAGCCAGAAAAAAAAGAAACTCTCATCTGGGATTTCTCTTGCTGCCCCCCCACACAATCTCTCTCTCCCCTCTGGATGGCACACGTCAAAGATTTATTTTGGAAGCCTGCTCAATACACACAGCCACACTGAAGTCAGGAAAAAAAAGAAACTTTTATTTGGGATTTCTGGGACTGTTAAATTTCTCATGCCCCCTTCCCCCACAGCCTTTCCTCTCTCTCTCCTCTGTACAGCAAAATTGAAAGATTTATTTTGTCAGCCTGCCCTTGCCCTGTATACACAGCCACACTGAAGCCAGAGGAAAAAAAAAACTTTTATTTGGGATTTCTGAGACTGTTAAATTTCTTGTGCCCCCCCCCCATAGTCTATCTCTCTCTCTGTCCTCAGGAGCTGGATGGCAAAAGTCAAAGATTTATTTTGCCAGCCTGCCCTTGCCCTGGCCTATGCTACACAGCTACACTGAGGCCAAGAAAAGAAAAAAAAAACTTTTATGGATTTCTAGCAATGTAAAATTTCTCTTGGGCCCCCAGTAGTTTCTCCTTCTCTCCTCTGGATCTGGAATGACACAAGTCAAAGATTTTGCCAGCCTGTCCTTGTTCATGTACACACAGCCACACTGTCAGAGGCCAAGAAAAGAAAAAAACTTTTATTTGGGATTTTCTGTAACTGTAAAATTTCTCTAAGGCCCCCAGTAGTCTCTCACTGTCTCTCTCATGTGGATGATCTTCTGGATTCAATTTCTGGATGGCACAAGTCAAAAATGTATTTTGCCAGCCTACACTTGCCTTGTAGTACACTGCTACACTGCCTTTTTTATTTGTCTTGCTTGCCTCCCCCACCAGCAGCCACCCACCACTATCTCTTCTCTCTCTCCCCCAGTCCCTCCTTGGATTCCTCTCCAGTCCTCCCCTTCCCTGACAATAAATTTCTCTCCCCCCTCACCCCAGTAAGTCTTCTTTCTCTCTGCTCTCTTTCTTTCCTCCCCTCTAGCTCCGCTTCAGAGATAAATTTTTTTTGTATTTTATATTTTATTTAGTTTCTTTCTTTTCTCTCTGCAGTGGACAACTTTTGCTGGCTCTGCTCTGCAGCAGCACAAGCTCCTACAACCATCCTCCAACTTGCTCTGGGCCTGCATTGCACACTCACCATGGTTACATACCATGAGTGAATCACATGACTGACTATCCTGATCTGTTGCCTGATTAGATGCCATCAGCTACCTGTACATGGGTCGAGCATGCTGATGGCATCTCCATGGCAACAGTACACTAAATGGCACTCCATGGACCCAGAACTGGACTACTGCAGTGAAGTCTGCATTTATCTGGGTCCGTGGAGTATGGGTTCGATCCAGGGGTTAGGATCTTGATTGGAACAGTCTGCCCAGCCCTAATAGAAATCTTGTTCCACTAAATCCATTTGGTTGTTATTGTTATGTGCTGCCCATGGGCATTCCATATAGGAATGGCCCGATTCATCTCACAAGCTGCAGCTCATGTGATTAGTACAATTAGAACAGACATGTCTAAGATCAAGGCAAATATCACATTTAAGTTTATCACAGGTGCTACTTAAATGATAGGTAGAGCCACATTTAAAACAGGCCTTTGGCTGACCAGGGTAGAACAATACTCCTCAATCATGACCCAAATAAATACAATTAGGTAAATGATGGATACCAGCATCGAAATGAAAAAGTTGAACTTTTATTTTCCTACCACCAGTCCAAATAGACTCTGAATCCATATTTGGGTCAGGTGTGCCTAGCGCTGTACAACATTGCTTGAGCCAGTATAAAAACGTCAGTGATACTGACACCTTCATATTTGAAAAATATGGTGATAGTTTTTACTGCTGATTTTGTTAATGGGACAGCAATAAAGGGGGATTGGTTAGGTGTGTGCTTTAAGATAGCATACATCTGCCAGCAATGGTCTAGGCCAGCAGGAGATTTGAAGTTAACATCATAGACAGCATCACCAACTGAGTGGATCAAGGCAAAAATTTCAGAATCAAAAAACTTCATAAAATACATAAGAAGGGTGCAAGCTATGAACAGTCTATCAATAATATCTATCAGTTCCCCTCTATATATTAGGCTCTGTCCACACTTGTGTTCTTGTAACATTACCGGCAGTCTGTAACATTACATGAATGGCAAACATGTATCGCGTCCACACCATAGAATGGTAAAACTGCGTTAGGAACCATGTTTAAAAAATGTACTAAAACCCTGACTAGAACAGGGTTTTAGCATGGTTTCAGACTGACACAATTGCTGGTTGGGAACTCAAGCAGGCAAGCATGGTGTCGGAGTGCAGTGTGGATGCTCCGTCAACCATGCTCAAACATGGAAATCAAAATGTTTTGAAAAACATTTTTAAAATGCATGCCAGTGTGGACAGGGCTTTAAACAAACAGCATTCTGTTGCTTGGCTGGTTCAGAGGGTGTGTGAAACAAGTCTGAAAACTTCTTCTGCTGTGGAGGGAGGGGTGATGGAAACCTCAGTTCACAGTAGATGTACCAGGTGTAGAGTCTCATTCTGTTTGTGCCCCACCAGCAGTAGAGCTTTGTGTAGTTTTTTGGTCCTCTGCTGTCTTAGTATATAAGTCTGCCTTCATAGGTACAGGATTCCCCAAAATAACTGGGGAGGGGCTGAGTCTATGGAGGAACAGTGGTTAAAATAATAGTAGGATGATCCTCAGAAACTTCTGTCGTCAGAGGGGCCTCATACACTGTGAGGCTACCTGTGGGGCCAGCCTGGAATAATACAGGAGTAGAAGAAAATTGAAAAGTGTCTGGGACCTTCAATGAAGGGGGGGGGGGTGGTAGAAGCAAGGTGTGCAATGCTACCAGCAATGTTACTGAGTCTTTTATCAAATCACTAGAAATGGATGCTGATTCACTAGAAGCCATCTGTGGCCCTACAAAAGGTGAGTTTCTGTGATAAGTGAGACATAGGAATTTCTACTGGCCCACAGTGAAGAGGGGGAGAGCCAGGGTGCCACCCAGAACCATCAGCATGTTTTTCCCATTTAGCCACATGGAGTTTTTGAGCTATACATTCAGGGGATAAAGGCTTACTGTGAGGATCAATTTCTTCTGTACTAGGGCTAGTGGAAAAAGGGAAAGTGGTATTCTTTGCTGCAGAAGTCAGGACTGAGGGAAAACATTCTGCAGTATTGTCAGAAGAAACTGAACTTTGCACAGAACGTGCAGTGCTACACTGAGATTCCTTCTCGAGTCATGAGGAACCACACTTTGCAAAATTCAAATTTTAGTTCTTTTAATACCAATAAAGTACCCGCAGATATGGACAGTCACTGCACACCACTAGACTGGCCTGGCACTTCGAGTCAGAACTCTTCATCAGGGAGCACATTAAAAGTACTAAAATTTGAATGTGGTTTCTCATGACTCACTAGTGCAGGTTGCTTGAAATTTTAGTGTTTTGGGCTAGCCTCCCTTTTCCTGCACTGACCATCTTTCTGAGGATTTGCAGTCCTCCACTTTGGAATGTGCTATGATGACAGCCTATCTGTGTGAATTTTTTGATCAGCTGCAGCGGCGTCAGCTGCACTTGACAACTGCTGCTCCGGCTGTGCAGTACAGTGTAAGGTAAACACAGTAGAAGCGCAAACAGTACCTGAGTGTAAGAGTTCTGTTCTGAGACATGCTTTCTCAGCCAAAACCTGCTTTTCTTTATTTCAAAGTAGACGCAGGAGAGAATATATATATCTTTTTTTTGCAGTTCTGCATCTAAATGACATTCCTCTTCCAAGACGAAACTTGGGATAGCAGCTTTGGGAACAGTGGTCAGAGCCATTACAGGAGACTGATAGGTAGATGCAATTGGACCTCCAGTGGTATGAGTAAATTAAATTTTGTTTCCCAAAACAACAGTCTGTGGAGGGAAATCATCACAGGAACCAGACATAGGTTTTACAGCATCTGCCTCAGACCATGTGGGGATTGCCTGCTGTATACTCGAATCAGCATTCTCCAAAGCAGTATTATTCAAAGCTCTCACAGTATAGTCAGTCATATTCAGAATAGACACAACAGAAACAGATGCAGATTCCATAGAGAGATGTAGAGAATCAGAGACAAGAAATCTCCCTCTTCCTCCTCCTCCTCCTCCGTCCATCTGGGCAGCCATTTTGCAGGGTAGGAAACTGACCAACATTGCCCCCTCTGAACAGCAGGGGAATTTTTATTGAAAGATGGACTTCATTACAAAAACAACAAAGAAAAATTAAAACTTATAATACATCACAAATATACTTCTACAAAATAAGATAGCAAGTTTATTCCACATGCTATTACAATGTTCATAAATACAAAAAGAACACTGTGGTATTAAGTAATATTTAACCATTTTTCACAATTGATCCAGAGATGCTAAACGTCATCTTCAGGAAAACACAAGAGACCCAGATATTCAAAAGGGTTGCATGGTGCAACAGTGTTTGCCTGTCTTAATCACTGATGTCCTAACACGATATTTAAAAAGGGAAAAGTGCGCCACACAAACTCGCTGTGCCAGAGTGCATCAAGTACTGTATGCAGGCACAGGTAGGGGGCATTCCCATGCATAACCTGCACAGCCCAATATTCAGCCTGGGATGTGCAGACCCATGCATGCGAACTCCCTACTTGCGCCAACACAAAGTTAAGCCAAAAAAATAAGGAACAACTGATGGCCACCCACAGGTGAGCTGCCACATTGCAGGGCGCAACTCAGTAGCTGCCACCTGTGGGTGGCCACTTGAGTTCCGGCTGCACCTGGCGGTGCTCCCCCATGCCCGATCATGGGCATATGTTTAAAAAAAGTCCCCGTCCAATATCCCTGGTTGTCCAGTGGACCGCTATGTGTCTGTTTGTGGGCATCTGTTTAAATGAACCCCCCCATCCAATATCCCTGGTGATCCAGTGGACCGAATGCTGTCCAATCGCAGGCATCTGTTTAAATGAACCCCCCCATCTAATATCCCTGGTAGTCCAGTGGACTGAATGCTGCCAGATTGTGGGCATCTGTGTAAATGAAACCCCCACCCCCGTCCAATATCCCTAGTGGTCCAGTGGACCGAATGCTGCCCGATCACGGGCATCTGTGTAAATGAGCCCCCTGTCCAATATCTCTGGTGGTCCAGTGGACTGAATGCTGCCAGATCATGGGCATCTGTTTCACAGAAAACGTCCTATTACCCTGGTGGTCTAGGGTACCCTCCTCCCCACCCGCCCACTGAGTCCCACCGCACTGCTCCCCCCCAGTCAGCCGGCGCCAGCAACCACCCACCTGCCGCCCGCCGCCCGCCGACTGACACCGGTAGGGCTGCATGCCCATTGGTTCACAGCGTGAGCCAATGGGCAGCCCCCGCCTTTACATATTCCAGATATGTGAATGATCCTGCCTAGACCACCAGGGTAATAGGACATTTTCTGTGAAACAGATACCCGTGATAGGGCAGCATTCGGTCCACTGGACCAGCAGGGATATTGGATGGGGGGGGTTCATTTACACAGATGCCCGCGATCGAGCAGCATTTGGTCCACTGGACCACCAGGGATATTGGACGGGGGGTTTCATTTAAACAGATGCCCACAATTGGGCAGCATTCGGTCCACTGGACCACCAGGGATATTGGACGGGGACTTTATTTTTTAACAAATGCCCATGATCGGGCTGCAGGGGGCATCGGTCCCCGATGGCTACTGCCTGGCAGGGTGCCAGGTGCAAGTCGTCGGGGATTGGTGCACCTGAATGTTATTGATGCAAGGGCCATAATGACATGCAAATGGCCCCATGTGCGCCTTGCATAAATTATGGCCCCATTTGCATGTCCCCTTTTGAATATCGCAGGTGCTGTGAATGGCACAATGGCACTTGCGCTAGCGCATCTCCATGCTCCACTCTGGCCACTTGCGCTGATGCAGTGCTACTGCACCATGCACAGTGGGGGTGGCCAGGGTGCGATATTCAAAGCTGCTGGGCCATGGCGTAGCTCCTTTGAATATCACCCAGGCCACACCCCTGCACAGCCAAGTTGAGCTGCGCCCAAGGTTGCGCCACAGCCTGGCGCAGTTTGAATATCTGGGCCAATGTATCTTTGTGCAGGATTTTCTCTAAGGTCTTGAAAATATTTGCAAGTATTTCAATATAGGTGACTACTTTCTGTTGCAAAACCCACAGGCACCCAGCCTGCCAAAGGTAATACCTTATTATTGCAAGAATAATGTAGACAGTGTCTGTATGGTATTTGCCCCAATGCCCTGTAGGTGACCCATACATTAAAAGCGGATATGAGAGTGAAACAAATCTGGGTTTCTCCCATTGTGCTGCCAAAAAGTCCCAAAAGGTGTTTGCAAATTGGAAATCCTGAAATAAATGTTGTTGGATCTCTAGAATTTGAACACAAGACTCCCTAGGACAGTATCTTTCCGTGAGCTGCTTGTGTTTATTATTATTTCACACACTGAGGGCCAGATATTCAAAACTTTGCTCCGGGGCTAAATTAGCACTGCCCGGCGGGCAAACTTAGCTCAGAGCACAAAGCAAGCTATATTGAAAAGGAAATAGCCCGGTACTAATCCTGCTGAATATAGCAGTCTATGGAAGATGGGCAAAAAGGTCTGGGAGTGCAGGGCAAAAATAGCCTGGGAATAAGACGGCACTGAATATAGTAACAGGGAAGTGCAAACTGCAACTGCAGCTCATTAGACTCTGTAGGAAGCTAGTGTTGCAGGTGGAGAACATTGTGTGTGATTGCACAGAGATGTCTCACATCGACTGCAAATATACCTCTAAACCTCCTGCCTCATAAATCAGGGACAAGGCTTAAAAACATCAGGGACAAAGGTTTAAAATCAGGGCACATCCTAAAAATTGATGATATCCACTCAGGAAGCTGGTAGAATAAGTGGTTTAGTGTAAAAATTATTTTATGCTTACAACCCCCACTGTTTGGCATGGAAACACAATTTTTAGGAGGGACAGTGTTAAATATTGAGGTAAAATCAGGGACGTCCCTGAAAATCAGGGACAGTTGAGAGGTATGACTGCAAACAACAATGTAAGCCACACACTGCAGAACTAAGCTATGCTGAAGTAAGGTTTGCCCGGGGCTAACCTGATTGCACAGTGCTAACACGTTAGCCCGGTGCAAACTGGTTAGCCCGGGGCAAACGGAGCTATATTCAAAGCTCCCATGCAAATTAGCCTACTTAGGTAATTCATGGGCAAACAGGTATATTTGCATCTCATTGGGTGTTGCTTAGTGTACAATACAATGCAGTTTGCCCGGTGCTACTGCATGGAGCACAAAGCTCCCCTTTTTGGTCGGAATGGAAGTACAGGCTGGACGCTGCAGGCCAAGGCATGCCCACAGCATCCCCTGTTGGTCGAAATAGAAGTACAGGCTGGGAGCAGCAGGAAATGTGTGTTGCCAGGCACAGTCGGTGCATACAACACATCCATGCAGCTGTGCAGGCAGGACCTGTATATATGCATGTGTGTGTGTGTGTGTGTATATATATATATATATATATATATATATATATATTAGAGGCAAAAACTCTGTTTAATGCATTAGTTAGGGTTGTTCCACAGCGACAAAAGTGAGGAAATTCGCTGTTAGGGTTGAAAACCCTAACTCCGATCACCCCAGCACCACACACACACAGACACACACACACATTCAAAGTATGGGGAGGACCAAGTCAACACAACCAATGACAGACATCCAGCAGCAGGTGACAGAAATAACAAACAATTGTCTAAATGTACTCTGAGACATCCCCACCCACCTGACCAGGTACTGCATGCTCAGTGGAGATCAACAGCAAAACTGAGGCCATGTACACCAAACGTACACATCCCTGATTGCAGCTGCACACAACGTACCACACTTAGTAGTTGCATGGCCTTACCTACCGATGCCCCACACCACACCACAACTGGTACTGTGCCATTAGTCAATATAAATGCTGTAGGTGCATGATGACAGTTGTAGAAAGGTTTTAACACTAGTGAGTATACATTAATTAAGAGAAGTACATAAATTAACCACAAGACACTAGCATGCTCAAGATAAAAGTAGTGTTACATTTAGTAGGTGATTTACATAGTAGTACATTTACTGCAATGGTTTACTCAAGATAGAGAGGCTGATGTAGCGATGGAAAAGCATTGCCTGTTCAATGCTCTGAAATTCGTACTGCCAGTATCAGATGCATTCTTACTGATGAAGGTGTACTGCTCATGTACATACATAGACCTTCAGTGTGTTTCAATACTAAAGATGCAGTAAGTATTCTTGGTAAGAAACATTGTAATTGCATGGATCAGGCCAAGCAACTTCTAAATATCATAGCACTACTGAGCCAACAATGACGTACCTGTATCGGAGATGTATAATGGATAGATTTTCCTGTAGGCACTTACTGAGTATGTTGTACCTGATAAAGACAATCTCATTGCATCGGTGATGACTAACTTATTCAAATAGTAATACATTTACTATTGTTGCAATGAGTGATCTATGCCACTTATGGACACAGTGTAATTTTTTTAACGGTTGTTTCATACTCAGGCTGTATGCCTAGTGTTTGGGTTTGCCACACTTCTGTCACTGATGCTATCAAAGTGATAACTATGTTAATTGTGGTACAACAGGAATCAAGTAGGTATGGTGTAGATATAAACAGAATGTCTTTTAGTATTGATTTAACTCACAATGGGGTAAGTGTACTAGGACAGCAGGGGTTATTCTCTATCACTGACTCTGTCAGTTATAATCACACTAGGTTTCGATGACTGTAATGATCAAGTTACACTGTTCATCTTCATGAGTTCATATTCACAGCCATTTTCCAGTAACTAGACAGTGTATGGTGTAACTGGGTGGGACACTGTGTTGCAAAGCTGCTACAGTGCCTAGCAGAGGGAGACTATCTACTCCATAAAGACAATTCAATAAGGCATGACCAACAGTTATGTTAAATGGTCTGTTAATCACCCTGTGGGGGTTTAATGTTGAATGAGGCATAGCCGAGTGCCACATGTCGCTAGACAGTGTTAAACTGACCATTAACATAATACCTGGGAGTGGCTTACTGCTATCATAATAAAACTGTTTTTAAACAACATTAAACCATGTTCATCATATGGTTAGGCTTACACGTATGTTAATAAAAAGTAAACATAAGGCTGTTACAATGTTTACAGTCAATTAGAAAGCTGCATTTCTCAAACCCTTGTTATAATCAGAGATATTATACCTGTACAACTCCTTGGTTTTGCTGAACTCTATTGCTCAGGTGGCCCACCACATGTGGTCTGGTCTGGTGTGGAGCAGCGGTAGGTAAGGCCATGCAACTACTAAGTATGGTACGTTGTGCAGCTGCAATCAGGGATGTGTATGTTTGGTGTACATGGCCTCAGTTTGCTGTTCATCTCCACTGAGCATGCAGTACCTGGTCAGGTGGGTGGGGATGTCTCGTAGTACATTTAGACAATTATTTGTTATTTCTGTCACCTGCTGCTGGATGTCTGTCATTGGTTGTGTTGACTTGGTCCTCTCCCATACTTGAATGTGTGTGTGTGTGTGTGTCTGTGTGTGTGTGGTGCTGGGGTGAATTCAGAGTTAGGGTTTTCAACCCTAACAGTGAATTTCCTCACTTTTGTCGCTGTGGAACAACCCTAACTAATGCATTAGACTGAGTTTTTTGCCTCTAATTTCACTTCTTTTTGAGAATGGTAATGAGAAATAGTGAATGTAATGCAGCGGTGGGGGGCCCCGCGCTCCTACCACATGATGTCCTGTGGCATAGTAACAAGAGCAGCAACGCAAACAGAAATGCTAACAGTGGCACACATGGTAACACAAGCGTGAATGAGAACAGAAAGGGTAACGCACATGGTGGCGTAGACGGGAACGGTCTGCCACGTGATGTGTTATCACATAGTAACATGGTGCCTGCAAATGGAAATGTCAATGGGCATGGTGATGCAAAGTGAAACAGAAAGAGAAACAGTACTGTAGACACAAATGGCAAAAAATAACAGAAAAGCAAGCACAAATGAAAACGCAAAGGATAACGCACATAGGGCCACGTGCTCCGGCACGTATCGCGCATGAAGTTGAGCCGCTGGGCCCAAAGGGCCCCACACTCCCACCACATGATGTCTTGTGGCATAGTAACAGGAACAGCAATGCAAACAGAAGCACTAACAGTGGCGCACAATGTAACGCAAGCACGAATGAGAACAGAAAGGATAACGAACATGGTGGTGTAGACGGGAACGGTGTGCCACATGATGTCTTGTCACATAGTAACATGGTGCCTGTAAATCGAAATGGTAATGGGCATGGTGAAGCAAAGTGAAACAGAAAGAGAAACAGTACGGTACACACAAATGGCAAAAAGTAACAGAAACGCAAGCGCAAATGAAAACGCAAAGGATGACGCACGTGGTGGCGTAGACGTCAACGGTAAGTGAAACGGGCATGGAACCGCAAGCAGAAAGGGCAATGGTAACAGTAATGTAAGCGCACAGGCTGGTTTTCCCCAAAAGCTGAATAGAGAAAGACAGTGAGTACAAAGAATGTATGCATAATAATGGGTATCGGAGCAGAAAATGAGGACTTGGAATACTAAATAAGTTATATCTCAGGAACCGTACGACATAGAAAAAAAATTTAAAAGTCGTATGATTTATGACTGTCCTGGCTAGTTTTGTACTTAGCCCCCATTAGGGGGCTAAGAGTATTTCCGATGAAAACTCAGTATCTAGCACCGTTTTCGAGATACGGGCCCTGAAAGGCGCGGCGAACGCCGTAATGTTATCCTATGGGAAAAAAGAGAAGTTCGGAGCACCATAACTTTGCCTCCCTGTAATATTTTTTCGCCAAACCACTGAAAGGCACATCTGTGAGCTGTTGGCTGTCTTCCCTCCAAATTTCAGGAAAAAAGACCAAACTGTTATTTTGCAGCAGGGATCCAAAGGGTTTCTGTAATGCGTCGGGCGCCGTAATGTTATCCTATGGGAAAAACCATCAACTTTGGAGTGCTGTAACTTTTACACCGTGTAATATTTTTTCAATACAACACTGAAAGGCACATCTGTGAGATGTCAGCTCCATTCCCTCCAAATTTCAGCTCAAAACTCCCAACGGTTCTTTTGCAGCGCAGTGCCAAAGAATTGCTGTCATTTTCCCACAGACTAGAAAACTACTGTCGCAATTTGCGAAAGCTTTCGCAAAATTTCGACACTTTCGTGAGCACGAAAGTAATTTATGAAGTACTTTTTCCAGAAATTTGAAAACATATTTCTGGGGTGTTTTACCACAAAATAAAGACATGGCAAGTATCCTCAGGGCCCGACTAGGTGAATACAAAAACATTAGGTTGCTAGAGGGTCCCAAATTTAAATGCCAACCATTTTCTGATCACCAACTGAAAAAAAATGGCCGATTGTGAAAGTAACAGGCCCATTTGACGAAAGTAAAATGCATTTGTGAAAGTGTTGAACTTTTGTTAACTTTTCCCATTGACTTGTAATGGGAAACTGTTTTTGAATAACTTTTGAACCGCTTAATATTTTTCATGAAATCTTTGAAAGGCACATCGGGACCCTGGCCACATTCCCTGAAGATTCGGGCGATCGTACAAACGATACGACCTGTAAGTGACGACCATAGAATTCCAGAAAAAGCGTCAGGCAGACAGATCACATTTAATAACTCCGCAGCTGTATATCTGACCAGTACGAAACTTGGCAGATCCCAAGGCCTATGGTTCTTGATCATAAATTACAAATTTCAGACAAATCCATCAAATGGTTGCAAAGTTATTAAGGTGCAAAGTTTTGGGGTTTAACATAGAAATGGCTCCTCAACCCTAACTATGGTAGCACTACCGTGCTACCATAATATATGCATACATACATATGCAGATCAATAGCTAAACACAGACACACTGCCCATGGCCATATGCCATATATGTCCTGAAGGATGCCTCCCCCGACAACATAGGTACCCCACTGCAGTAGTGGGTGAAAAAGTGGGGGGGACGCAATGCATGGGACAGGCATAAGGCAAACCTGGTGGGGGCAGGTGACAATAGGCTGTAGGGTCACTAGGAACTAGGATATGCAGCATATCCAGTAGATAGGGAACAGAGCAGTCTGGCTGAGCCAGGCAGCCCTTTTCTGCCATCATGGTTCCTGTTCCACTGCATGCCTGTTACACCCTGGTAGGCTGGTGCCTCCACCCCAGCATGCTCCCCCACCCCCAGTAGCCCCACAATTCACTGTAAACCCTGGCAGTCTAGTGGTCCCCCACCCCCCAGCTTGAACCTGACCTCCATGCAATGTAAAACAATAGTTTTCCCTGGTAGTCTAGTGGTCCCCAGCCCCCAGCTCGAACCTGACCTCCACGTAATGTACAAAAATAATTTTACCTGGTAGTCTAGTGGTCTTCCCACCCCCAGCTGGAACCTGACCTCCATTGAAAATAAAAATCTATGACTTGTCACTGGTAGTCTAGTGGCTCCCTCCACCTGACAGTGACTCCTCCATCTATCCGAATCAGACCCCCCATGAATCGAGCCGGCATCCGGCTCAGCCCTCCTCTCACCTCCACGGCCGGCTGCCGACTGAGGTACTAATTCGCTCACTCATACCTCAGTTGGCGGCTGGCCATGGAGGTGAGAGGATGGCTGAGCCGGTCGCCGTCTCAATTCATGGGGGGTCCTATTCGGATGGGCAGGGGAGTCACTGCCTGGTGGGGGGAACCACTAGACTACCAGGGACAATTCATGGATTTTTATTTTCAATGAAGGTCAGGTTTGAGCTGGGGGTGTGGAGACCACTAGACTACCAGGGAAATTTATTTATTTACATTACGCGGAGGTCAGTTTCGAGCTGGGGGATGGGGGGAACCACTAGACTACCAGGGTCTATTCATAGATTTTTATTTTCAACGGAGGATGGGTCCGAGCTGGGGGTTGGGGGACCACTAGACTACCAGGGAAAATTATATATTTACATTACGCGGAGGTCGGGTTCGAGCTGGGGGTGGGGGGACCACTGGACTATCAGGGGAAATTATTTTTCTTACATTACATGGAGGTCGGGAGTCAAGCTGGCGGGTGGGGGGACCACTTGACTACCAGGGAAGATTATTGTATTTTACAGTACACGGAGGTCAGGAGTCATGCTGGGAGATGGGCGGACCACTAGACTAAGTGTCCTGTTCTACTTACCAACTAAAAAATGCCATCCATCAAAGTTGGTAAGTTGAACAGGACATGAAATGTCAATATTCACAAGGCATAAACTACGAACAGTTTCAGGGATAAATTCAGCATGGAGTTATACTTCTGAATATGCCGGTGTGCTGGCATTCAGGGCCCCTCCCCTCAGTCCCCCCCACATACATTATAATTTAGTGTCGGTGCTAACGCCTAGCGCTGGCGCTAAATGTCCCTTTGAATATTGCAGTCGGGCACAAATTCGGTGCTAGTCCAGCACAACAGATTTGCGCCCGATGCTACCATTTGAATATCTGGCCCTTAGTCTCCTATAGTTGCCCAACCAAACACAATCCCAAACAAAGGAGGGGAGTCTGGGATTAGTGAGTTGCCTGAGTACTTTCTTCAATTGGTTCTCTGGACACAATGGAAAGACAATCTCTGCCTGACATTCTGTTTGTATTATTGTTTTGTAAACAACCTTCCTGTCCATGGTTTGAAAATGTGAGGGTGCAGTTTTCCATTTTATGTCATTCTTCATGCTTTCCAGGCCATATTGAGGTACAGTGCCCATTCTCTCCAACATTCAAGATTTCCCTTGCTCCTAAGTCTGAAGCATGGTAATAACTATCTTGTACCAGTAGCCTCCATAATTTTTCACCTTGTTCCCGTGCACTCCCCAAATTATAACAAGAAAAAAGACTAAAAAAGAATGCTGTGGGGTGTACCATATTGAGACCCCCCCTTCAGAATTGTTCGATACGTGTATTCCCTTTTTATCAAATTTAGCTTAGAGCCCCAAAAAGCCTAAAAAATATACTATAAAGTCCTGTCCATATGTTTGAGAAAGGGGAAAAATTTGACTGAGATACAAAAAGACTGGAATCAAAAGTGTCTTAATCAATACAACCCTCTTCTTTTTAAAAATCTGTTGACTCTTCCATCCAGCCACTAACCTATTTGCATGGGCCATACATGATTCCCAATTATTTAATGTGATATTCCCCTGACCAAATGACACCCCTAAAATCATAATGGGTTCCTGAGTAACTTTAATACCGGCTAGAGTGCCAGACACAGGGAGGGGGATATTACACAAAGCCACCCCTTTACTTCTTTCCAGGCTCATCTTTGACCCTGAGATGTCTGAAAACTCTGCAAAACTTCTGTTAGATAGCGCTCACCTATTTCAGGGGCCAGGGTCATTACCAGGTCATCAGCATATGCTAACATTTTTATAGGAGGAAGATCTGGAGCAACTGAAAGACCCTTGATTTCAGTAGCCATCAAAATTTTACATTTAAGTACATCAGTTCCAAATCTATGTAACAGTGGGCTCAGGGAACATCCCTGCCTGATTCCCCTTCGTACCATAATTTGTTTACCATACCATCCATTTACATTCGGAATTATTTGAGCATGGGGGTACATGTCCTGAAGCCAGGCAACAAATTTATCTGGGATACCAAAGGCCTTCAAAGTTTTAAGTAGGAATTCATGAGATAGCCTATCGAAGGCCTTCTCATGATCTAATCCTAGCACATAACCTTGCAAACTATTCTGCTCTCCCGAAAAGAATAGCTTCGTTAATACTATTAAGTTATTCTGTTGCTTCCTGTCTGGGATAACACAAGTCTGTGGTGCACTAATCAAATACCTAGACACCATGGTCAGTCTGGCCAACAAGATTTTACTTAAAATGTTGACATCCGTATTTAGCTGGCTTAATGGCCTCCAGTTTTTAATGTCCGATTTTGACCCCTTTTTATGTAGTAGCACCAGGACAGCTGTAGTCATGGATTTTGTATACTGTTTAGTAGTGAGCATGTGATTAAACAAGACCATAAAGGCCGGGACTAACTCCTCTCTAAATGTCTTATATACTCCAGCCCCTAGTCCATCTGACCCTGGGGCAGTATCCCCTTTCATTTGTCCAATAGCTTGTTCACCTTCTTCTGCTGAAACTTCCTTTGTTAAGTCTTGAATATCCTGTTCAGTTACCTGGGGCAAGTGTAAAGAATCCCCAAATTCCTTAGCATATAGAGATGCTGTGGGGACCCCTAGTAAATTCTCTACGTATTGTTCTACCACCTTTAGTAAATCAGCCGGAGCAGTAACCTTTTGCCCTCTGGGGGAATCTAATTCAGTAATAACTCCATTGTCAACCCTAGTCTTGCATTCCTTGAAAGGGTCCATAGAGCCCTTCTGTACTTTAGTTCTGAATTTAAGTTCCTGGTCAAGTGATTTTGTTCAACTGTATTGTAAATCAAACAGTTGAATTTTCAAACTGCTAATCTGTGTGCTATAATCAATGTGGGTTACTTTGGATTGTGATATTAGGTGTTGTAATTGATGTCTTAACTTTAAATAATGCAAATATTCTGTATTAGCAATATATCATACATATCTTATATATATATCAATATAATGTACTTGGCTCAACATGTTCCATTTCGACTCCCAATATGGGGGGACTGTCTCTCCCTAGGTCCCATTCTGTGCCCAAATCAGGGAGTGATGCAGCTCATGGACTGACTGCTGAAAGGAGTCTCCTGAAAGAGGGTTTCTCAAAAAGGGTAGTGGGCACCCTTATGGCTGCCAGAAAGATTGCCACGACAGCAGCTTGTGCTCACATATGGATCACCTTTTTGGCTTGAGTTTGGCAGATTTTGGGCTTTCTGCAGGAAGGAATGGAAAACGTTTTGGCCTTGAGCTCCTTGAGAGGTCAGATGTTGGCCCTTGGAGCTTCTTTGGGCTCATTGTTTGGCACGAACTGGGAGGCTTTTAATTTTCTGAAAGCTCTCAGCAGGACCTGACCTGTTCCAATCCCCTGTTCTTCCATGAGATCTGAATCTGGTACTAAATGCTCTTTGTAATGAACCCTTCAAACCACTGATGTCAGCTCCCTTGGATGTGTTTTTCCACAAGGTGTGCTTTTTAGTTGCTGCATATTCAGCTAGGAGGATTGGTGAGCTCCAGACTTGTCCCACAAAGAATCTTATGTCATGCATAAGGACAAGGTGGATCTTACTTCGAGGGTATCTCTCGCAGCGGGCTACACCAGTGGGACTTGCTGCTGGGCTCTGGGACCATGCAGAAACTTTCTGGCTGGCGGCCTATGGGGGGGGTTGTTGTCCCCTGCTGATGTTGCCCTCTGACGTTGGCATAGCCTGTGGATGGGTGGGCCCCATGTCCTCCCCAGTTCTTTTCCTGCCATCGACCAAAGCACGTCGGACCTCTGAAAAATGCTGCAGCATCAGTCAACTGGCGTCTTCCCGCGCTTTCAGTGTTTTTATCTCTAAATTCTCACCGTAGTTCTTTTTCTTTGTTTTTTTTTTATTTTTTATGTCTTCTAAACCATATGCCAGTGTGGTGTTGAATTGAGGTTCAGTGCTAAGAAGTGCAGAATAATGCACCTTGGTAGAGGGGACACTGGGGAGAGTTACAGGATGGGGAGGGAGGAGCTGACTGTCATTAAAGAGGAAAGGAACCTAGGGGTTATCATCTCTAATGACCTCAAGGTATCAAAGCATTATGCAAAGGCTGTGGGGAAGGCCAGTGGCATGCTGGGGTGCATAAGCAGGGGTATCACTAGCAGGAGGAGGGAGGTGGTGATGCAATTGTATAAAACATTGGTAAGGTCTCATCAGGAGTACTGCGTGCAGTTCTGGAGACCACACCTGCACTAGGACATAAACAAGGTGGAGACTATCCAGGGAAGGGTGACAAAGATGGTGCAGGGTTTGCAACTCAAAACATATGAGGAGAAACTAGGGGACCTCAATATGTACTCACTGGAAGAGAGGTGAGAGCTGGGCGACATGATAGAAACTTTCAAATACCTCAGGGTCATAAATATGGTACAAGTGGGGATCTTTTCCAGGGGAGGAAAAGTACTAGAACAAGGGGGCATGATAGAGGGGGGTAGATTAAGGGGTAATGTGAGGACATTTTTCTATACAGAGAGGGTAGTCGATGCTTGGAATAGCCTGCCACAAGAGGTAGTGGGGGCAAGCACAGTGGAGGGGTTTAAGCATGCCTGGGACAGGCACAGGGGAACCTTGAGAGGGGAGGGAATGATGAAAAGCCATTGATCACATAGGGTCAGTGGTCACATACACTGTATAGATCCTACGAGCAGACTGGATGGGCCTAGTGGTCCTTATCTGCCGGCAATTTCTATATCTGGCTCTTTTCTGAAACAAAATCTGCCAGGATTTCTTTGCATCTTCCCACCACTGTTCTGTGAGATATTCATAGCATTCTAACATTGAAATTCTGGTTATCCATTCATGCTTCTACTTGTTTAGTACAACTGGGTCTTCTAATAAGGACTCATTGAGCCTCCAACAATTTTTTTGCATGGGGGAGGTATGTTCCCAGGTGAACCGTATTGTCATAGCAGGGTGGTCTGAAAATTCACTAGCCTTTGTGGCAATATTTAGGATAGTATTGTAGACATGAATATAAAATCAATATGAGTTTTTAATATAACTCTAAAATACATGTGCCCACTAGAGGGGTGTATGCTTCTACAAGCACCTATCAATCCAGCTGTAGAAACAATATTCTGTAAAGATGTAGAATCACAAAACATCTTTGAAGTCCAAAGCCCCCGATCCAGCTGGCTGAGGCCACAGTTAAAGTCTCCCACTCATAAAAGAAGTTGAGAGGTGTGTAGGTAAGGCTGCATTTCCTTAAAGAGGGACACCCTTTGGGCCTTAGTCTGTGGGGCGTAAGTAACTATAAGACAAAGTCTTTCAGTCAGAAAAGAAATATTTAACAGTAGAGCCCTGCCTGGGTGAATGTCAACTAGATAGGATACTGTCCAGGAGGAATTATTTAGTAAAATACCGACTCTGTTGCAGGTTTCTTCCCCTATGGACCAAAGCGAGGGCCCAGCGGTCCATAATTTAGAAACCTGCTGTAACTCAAACTGAGTTTTAGTGTCCCGAATACAATATAGATCCCTCTTCTCATCCTGTAATGAAAAAATTATCCCGTGCTCTTTCTTTTACTTTTGATACTATTTACATTGAGTGCTAGGATAGAGATGGATGTCATAGTGAAGAAGAAAGGAGATCATTACAAGTTGCCAAAGTCACCCCGGTCCTAAAGAAAGGTGACAAAAGGGTTGTGACAACTATTGGCCAATAGCCGTATTACCTGTCCTAAGCAAAATAATGGAGAAATTAGTTTCTATACAAGTAACTGAATTTCTGACCAAATATAACCTCTCGCCGATTCAGTATGGATTTCATAAAGGCCATAGCACCGTCACTGCCTTGCTTCATCTTACAAATGACACCCTAACTGCTATGGATAATGACCATCTCACAGGTGCACTCTTTATTGACCTCACTAAGGCTTTTGACCTTGTTGACCACTCTCTTCTACTAGAAAGCCTCAAAGCCCTTAGTTTCTCCTGTAACTCAGTGGCCTGGTTTAATAGCTATCTATCTAACAGAACCCAGCTTGTCAGATTCAATTCGTCTGAGTCAAGTGCCTTACCAGTTAACCTAGTTGTCCCTCAGGGGTCGATATTAGGCCCCCTTCTTTTCTTTATTTTTATAAATAGTATCTCATCAGCTGTCCCAAATTGTTCTGCGATCCTCTATGCGGACAACCTGGTACTGTACTGCAGTGACAAGAATGTTGACCACATAAACAAAACTCTCTCATCTGCTTTCATGTCTACTCAGTCCTGGCTCTCCCTTCACAAGTTAATCTTTAATGCTAATAAAACTCAATTCATGATGTTTGGAACTGCAGTCAAACAAAAACAAAATTGTGACTTATTTAAGGTATCTGGTCAGGGAGGGTTTGACGTTGAATCAGTACGCTCTTTCAAGTATCTTGGCATCCTCCTAGATGAAAATCTCAATTTTGATAAGCACATAACAGCTACCTGTAAAGCAGTCAATGCTAAAATTGGGGTAGCCTACAAAACAAGCTATGTCGTTACACAGTCTGCTAGATTAGCCACTGCTCGTGGTATATTGCTTCCATCGCTATCCTATGGAGTAGTCACTTAGCTCTATGCATCCCACTCGCTCCTCAGAAAGTGGGATACCACTTATAACAGCATCTGTAGGTATGCCTCTGCCTCCCCCTGGTCAAAACATCACTGTCAGCTCTATGCTGATCTAAACTGGCTACCTGCTACTTCTGCTCGAGCTCTCATCCTTGGCTACATGACTGGCAATATTCTCAGAGCAGGAATCCCTGTCTCACTTGCCTCACTGCTTACCCCACTGCCTTCCTTGCACAGTCTTTGATCATCTGATAAAACCTTGCTGCTACTAAGTAGATGCAAATCTAACAAAGGAACCCTAGCATTCTCACACTCGGCAGCCAAACTCTGGAACTCCCTACCTCTGGATGTCTGTCTAGCTCATAGTCATGACAATTTCAAAATTAAATATTCCTCCTTCCTCTTTAGCCAGGTCTCCTGTATGTGCTTCAAACCCCCCTGAACTTGGCACCCTGCTTCTGCTGCCACTTTTCCTCCTGCTGTAATTTTATCTCCTCACTCCAGGCTCTTAAGCTCTTAATGGCTATGCTTGATGTTCTGAAACCAATTTTCCTATTTGCTTGTTGTGTTGTATTTCTCAGCTTAGTACTGTGTATGTACCCTAAACTGTTTATTCTTGTTTATCTCTGTATTGTGCCTCTCTCTCAGGATATAATATGTATTCGCTGTTTTACCTCCACCTCACTGTAACCTCTCGGGGTGTGTAAAGAATTTGGTCCTGTTTTTCCACCAGGGCACTTACCTGGCAAAACAAATTATAATTATTTCAACTAATTACTATAATGTGACTATTAACTTTTGTAACAGTTTTGAACCTACTGAGCAAACAAATGCTACCTCTGTTTATGCAACCTTTTCTAAACTTTGTACCCTATATGTATATGGAAGTCTTGATGTAATTTTACTTGTTTTTTGAACCTTTTTCTGTATTTGCCACTGTCTGAAACTTCTCTGTAATTTGTTCTGTAATTCTCCCAGGTCATGCCTGAAAATCGTCAACTCTATGACTAGTGCACTTACCTGGTAAACAAAAACTAACTAAAATAAATAAATAAACATACTATGGGGTCTTGGAAGGCCTTCCTTGTCTGGTACGTTTGGCTACTGAATCTTCACCCCCTCCTTTTTCTGTATCCGTGGCAGAGGATATAGATGAGGTGTCAGTACCCTCCTCCCCTGAATCCCCATCTGTGGGGTCAGTGTTCAGAACTGCATACTGATTACCCTTTTGCCATTTTGGGACTTCAGTATCCTGTCTACCCCCTGCAGCAGTGCCTTGCTTTTTTGAAGATAAAGTCTTCCCTGGCTGGGAACATTTCTTTTGTGTGACCATCTTCAATGGCCTGTCCTTACATGGAGTTGGGGGGGTCATCTCGGTGTCTCCTGCATCAGCTATTCCTACAGCAGTGCTTGGTAGAACTTCCTCCCCTTCAGGTAAATGTGCCGAAGAGCCCTCTGTTAATACCTATACTTCCATCTGCTGTATATCAGATGTCTGGATTTGTACACCGTCAGAAGTTACGGAAACTTTGGCAGACTCTAGGGCTTCCTGTGCTACTCTAAGGTTTTGCTCAGCTACCCTTTTTGCCTGCAATTGTTGGGCTATATTAATTAGGCCTTCATGAGATGGACAGTCTTCTCAATTGTGTGATGTCCAGGGACAACGCCCAGAAGCATGGCCTGTCCATTTTACATAAATTACACTTGAATAGATTCAAGCACTTAGCAGCCACATCCCATATTCCAAACACTGACTACACTGGCAGTGTCACAAGCAGAACTCCTATGTGAACGTGAGCCACACTTTGAACAGGAACATGGCTGGTCTGCATAAAACAGAGATCCAAGGTCTTTCCCCCAGAAAAAAAAACTACTTGGAAGGTGAACAGGACCTGAATTGGTGGAAAATAGTTTAACCCTAATCCACCACTGTACGGTCTGGAATCCATTGTCCTGCTTTCACCTGTAAGCAGCCAGTGTCCTCCAGGGCATGTACAGTGGACGAGTCCCCTGTCCCTATGCTGGTGGTCTGGGGGGGCAGCAGCACAGTGTCAGCATTGTGGTCAGGATTTCACATCTCTGTTGGCTTCAGCCACCACATTCTTTGATTTTGGGAAGGAAAATACTGTTTCTTACTCTTACTCATTTTCCCTTACATCCGGGGACTTGGCAACTGCACCGGCTCTAGAAGTATGCCATCCTACTCCAAGACATCCTTTCTTCTGTTTTTCTGGTGGAGCAAGGAGAGGAGAGGATTTTGCGGCTCTGGGAACATAGCCATTCGGCTGCTCTCACTGCCCACCACATTACCCTCTCCTTGTACAAAATTGATGGGAGCCAGACTGGGAGTGCCTTCAGTGACAGAAGCCACAACTGGAACAAATTGCATAACCATCCCTGAAGGAGCAGGGTTAACCATTCCAGGAGTTCCAGCACTAAGTAAGGCACTTCCCTTAATCTGCTCTAATATTACCTCAAGCTCCTGTGCTTTCTTGAGGTATCCTTCTCGCTCTTCCTGTAACAGTTTAAGGTGAGCCGTTTTCTCCAGCCGCTCAGGTGATCTAGGCACAGCAACCAATAGTGCTGTCACTTCAACTTGCTTCATAGTAGCGCCCATCAAGAGCACCACTTCTTGTAATTCTTCTGAGGAAACAAAGTCACCTGTGGCTATGTCTTCCTCCAAGAAGTCAGCCACTGCCATTGCCAAATTTACAGCCTCTTGAGTATTGAGAACAGGAGAGGAGGCTTGCTCCACTGTCTCCTATGCATCCATCCTCACTGCTGTCTCCTCCAAAGTGGCCACCCAAGAAGAGATGGCCAAGGGTTACCCCTACTGAAGAGTAGGGGGATTTCCCTGGTGTCATAGCCAAATTACCCCTGTCAATAAAACAGACTCGTGCAACCTCCCCCAGCACCTGGAAACAAGCAATAATAGCTTAGTGAGCCTTCCATGGTCAAAAATTACAAATAAATAAAATAAATAACCTGCATTTGTCTGTATTTGCAACAATTTTCTGTTTTGTCTAGAGATGCAGTGAAATTAAATTCCACTGGTGAAGTGAACGCGAAGTGGCCACTTCACATTGTCACACCACTGCGCAGAGTGGCCAATGGGAAAGGCTCACTTCACCTTGTAATTATTACTTCGCGTTGTCATTCCACCTTAACGCAAAGTAAAGTGGAGTGGCAACAATATTGGCAGCCCCCAGTGCCCTCCCACAAACACAGTCACCAGAATTAATGTGCATCCCCAAAATGCTACTGTCTTGTGTCCAGAAAACTCCCCAGTGCTGACGAAGTGAAATGAGAGCACAACAAGAAATACAAAGTCTCCCAGAATTAATGGCACACTCAGTCATGTGCGCGGTGGATGTGGTCGCATCACACTCAGACACCAGAATTGATGTGCATACCCAAAATGATACTGTCTTGTGTTCAGAAAATTCTCCAGTGCTGGCGAAGTGAAATGAGAGCATAACAAGAAATGCAGTCTCCCAGAATTAGTGGTGTACTGCAAATGCACAGACAGAGTAAGATTGCATTGCGCACTCAAGAGATGCAGAGTCAGATGCAAAGGCACAACAACACCTAACCAGTGCTCACAAGTCACAAATCCAAATCTGGAAAATAATATCTTTTGCCAGTTTGGGGAGGTAGTGCACAGCAGTAACAGTCCACTACCAGTAAAGATATCACAAAGCAGTATGAAAAATTCATGCGGGTGCTGTGGATAGCAGGTTCACTCTGCTGCAATTACTCTGGCACAATAAAAGCTGTCTGATTTAATGGTATGCATCACACACACACTTACACACACACACACACACTACAAGTACTGCGTAGCAAATTGAAAACCTTTAGCAATATAACCAAATGTTTTAAACAAACTGAAATTTTACACTGCTGCACCACTACAATTGGCAAAAAAATGTCAAGAATTACTGAAAATATTGCTGTGTGTACATTAGCACAGTTATACAAGAAAAATATAACCAAAACAAAAAGACTGCCTTTTTCTCCCAGTTAATCTACCTACACCACAGATACACCCCTCCCTCAAAGCACACTTCACAGTACACAGACTGACTGTCCTAAATTAACATTCAAAATCCACACACAAACAATAAACACTCGATGATATGAGCACAGGAGGGTTTCCTACAATTGATGCACTAAATTTTGAGCAAACAAAATGGCTCAAAAAGGCTTTTTTAACAGCTTTTAGAGGATTTGAATTGCCGAGCTTTGAGTGGAAACTGTCTCCATCTTCCACTACACACACACTACACAGAACTGAGGCTGTGCAGAATAATCTAGGGCCCATGTGACCTGCAATCCCATGAAGCACTGCAAATTCGCCTTGGAGCTCAATAACAAGGCAAAGTGATGCGAAGTACATTGATTTCAATGTACTTCACCTTAAAATTGGTGGAGAAGTGGTTTGGGGAAGGTGGAATAATGTGAAGTAAATGATTTCAGTGGACTTCGTGTTCCCATTATGATGCAAAGTACTCCGCTTCACATTGCGGAGCGCTTCACGGATTCCGCGTTACTCCGTGAATCGCTCCGGGGAGTGAATTTTGGCCACTTCACCCATCTCTAGTTTTGTCCTGCAGTAGTTTCAATATGCAGTGTATTAGATAGTATTAAATACAGTTTGTAACTCTCCATGATAGGTCACAGTATGACAAAACCACAGCATTTTAAAAAGTAAAACAAGACACAGCAACAATGGCTGCAAGGAGATTTGTTGGTGTGAATGCCTCTAGGAATATTCTAGCCCCAAGTTACAGCTCTTAGTGGCAGAGAAGTAATTTTGGTATAAAAGCTTTTTTTTTGGGGGGGGGGATTCCAGGGAGGTTGGGAAGATTTTGAGTCAGTTTGGGTTTGCACCTGTTTTTTTCATGACAGTACTATGCTCCAAAAAAGGCATATTTACAGAAAGTCATCTTTCAACTATGCAATAAATAAATAGCTGCTACATATTTTCTGTATTTCTGTTAAATTCCATGTTGTCACTGGGAAATTCGTTTACTGCTGCATAAATACTATCTCATTTAACAAGAGATCAGCACTAATGCATATCCATGATTTCCAAAGTTGTTGTCGCATCTCTGGAACCCAGGGTGTAAGTATTCCACTTGCAGCATTGGAAATCACCTCTATCAACCATGACTGGGATGTCAGCATACCAGGGTACACAATCTACAGGAGGGACAGGGAGGGTAAAAGCGGAGGAGGAGTTCTCTACATAAGGGAAGGGATCAAAGCAATGGAACTAAAGGGTAAACAGGGAGCAGAGGAGGCACTGTGGGTCACCCTGGAGACAGGAAATGGCACCACAATCCTTACGGGGGTTGTATACAGACCCCCATCTCAGGGAGAGGCAATGGACAAGGAAATGATAGAAGGCATCCTTAGAGTGGCAGAAAAAGGGGAGATATTGTTGATGGGGGACCTGAATATGGCAGATATTAACTGGAGCACATTTGCTGCAGCCACATCCAAGAGCAGGGTTATTCTCAATGCCCTACAGGGGGCATGCCTCAGACCGCTAGTGTTGGAACCCACTTGGGAAGGCGCAATCTTAGACCTGGTACTCTCAAAAGGGGATGGAGAGAGGATCTCAGATTAAGAAGTGGGTAGTCACCTGGGAACAAGTGACCACCAAACAGCGTGGTTCATGATGAACACAGCTGTAGAGTCAAGCCATACAAAAGCAAGGGTATTGGACTTTAGGAAGGCTGACTTTGGGAAAATGGGAGAGTGCCTCAGAAAAGCATTAGCGATGGGCAAGAAGGAGAGGGTGGAGAAACAATGGGGAAAAATCAAAACAGCCATTACAGAGGCAACAAACCTTTGTGTGAAGCAAATCAACAACAAAAAGAAACCAGAGGAAAAAACCATTATGGTTCTCAAAAGAGGTGGCAGGGAAGGTTTCAGAGAAAAAGGTAGCATTCAGGAAGTATAGAGAAACACAGAAGAAGCAGGACAGAGAACTGTACCAGTTAAAGTGGAAGGAAGCAGGGAAGGCAGTCAGACTAGCAAAGGCCCAAACTGAGGAAAAGATAGCCAACTCAGTTAAGAAGGGGAATAAAACCTTTTATAGGTACATTAGGGAGCAAATAAAGACTAAGGGAGGGATAGTGAGACTTAATAAAGGGAAGGGTGGGTGGGCAGAAGGTGACAGCAAAAAAGCAAGGATATTGAACAAATACTTCTGCTCAGTATTCACAAAAGAAGAGGAGGAGGAGGTACCTAAACCAAACAATAGAAGCACTCTGGATAGGGGGGTCAATACCAGTCCATTCGAAGAAGAAAGAGTCCAGAAAGAACTCCAAAAACTGAAGGTGGACAAAGCAATAGGTCCTGATGAGATTCACCCCAGAATTCTAAAAGAACTAAGGTGAGAACTAGTGACACCACTGACTAGCCTTTTTAACAAATCATGGGAGGATGGTGTGGTACCTGAGGACTGGAGGAGGGCAGATGTGATTCCCCTTCACAAAAGTGGGAGCAAGACAGAGGCAGGAAACTAGAGATCTTTTAGTTTGACCTCAGTGGTAGGGAAAATGATGGAATCACTTCTGAAGGAAGGAATTGTCGAGTACCTAGAGGCTAGTGGAGCACAGGACCCAAGGTATCATGGATTCACAGTGGGAAGGTCATGTCAGATGAATCTAATCGATTTCTTTGACTGGGTGACCAAAGTAGTACACCAAGGAGGGGATGTGGACATGGCCTACCTAGACTTTAGCAAGGTATTTGACACAGTCCCACACAAAAGATTAATAAACAAGATTTCCAGCCTGGGAGTGGATCCCAGATTTGTAGCCTGGGTAAAACAATGGCTGGATAACAGGATGAAGAGGGTAATAGTAAATGGAGTCCACTCTGAAGAAAGGTGGGTTACTAGTGGGATATCGCAGGGTTCGGTAATGGGACTGGTCCTCTTTAATGTCTTTATAGGTGACATTGCAGAGGGACTGGAAGAGAAAGTATGCCTCTTTGCAGACAACACAAAGATCTGCAACAGGGTTGATACAGAAGGAGAGGTGGAAAGGATGAGAAGGGACTTGGCAAGGTTGAAGGAATGGTCACAGTATGGCAGCTTAGATTCAATGCAAAGACATGCAAAGCAATGCACCTGCTAAACAAAAACCCAGGGGAAGAGTACACAATGTCAGGGGGCGGTACTAACAACAACAAAAATGGAAAGGGACCTGGAGGTAGTCATATCAGATGACCTAAAGGTAGGCAAGCAATGTGAGAAGCCAGTAAGAAGGGTGGGAGGGATACTGGGATGCAGAGGGAGAGGCATCACCAGTAGAAAACAGGAAGTTGTTATCCCTCTGTACAGACAGTTGGTGAGGCCCCTTCTGGAATACTGCATGCTGTTCTGGAGACCCCTTCTGGAATACTGCATGCTGTTCTGGAGACCCCATCCATGCAAGGGCATAGACAGGATGGAGGCAGTCCAGAGGAGGGCAACTAAAATGGTGCAGGGTCTGCACCAGAAGCCATATGAAGAGAGACTAAAAGAGCTTAATATGTATACCCCTGAGGAAAGCAGGGAGAGGGAGGACATGTTAGAAACATTCAAGTACCTCAAGGGAATCAACAAAGTCCAAGGGGGTAGCATCTTTCAGAAACAGAGATGTGCAAGAACAAGGGGGCACAATTTGAAGATAGAGGGAGGGATGTCTTAGGGGCAATGTGAGAAAGTATTTTTTTCATGGACAGGCTGGTGAATGCATGGAACAGCCTTCCTGAGGAAGTTGTGGGGTCAAAAACAGTGGGGGAATTCAAGAATGCATAGGACAAGCATAAAGCAATTCTAGTGGGTGGTAAGAGATAGTAGGCTGTTGGTTAACTGGGATCTGCAGCTTATCCAATAGTTAGGGAAATGAACAGACTGGGTGGGCCAAGTGGTCCTTATCTGCTGTCAATGTCTATGTTTTTATGTTATTTTCAGTTTTTAGTGTTGATTGAGGGACCAGCAGTTCTGGCTTTTGGCTTTGCTGCTTGATAATTTCTTTGCAATTATTTGCTATTTTCCTTACTGTGATAATTCTCAGCAGAGCCCTGTTTATTGTAAAAAGCAAGATTTTCAATTTAAACCTTGCCTGCTGTTCAAAACGTTCAATTGACAGCTGCTTTTTAACCCTGATCCTCCTGGATTTCTAAATATGCTGCCTGTTTGGGTTTATCATCTATGATTGTGGATGTAGGTTACAGAAGCTAAACATTTACAATTGTTATGTTTTGTTCTGCCTGGTAGCCTGGCATTTGAGGTAAGTTGGGGTACTTTTTCCTTCCAGAATAGTCTCTTTCTCTGCATTGATGCACTTATGCATGCATATTATGGTTTTTGCTTGCAAATGCAATCCTGCCACCTAGGAGTGATACAAAATGCAATTCTTATGGAAAAAAGGATGCAAAATTTATTACTATACAAAATGTGCTGGAAAATGTGCTGCATCACAAAATTTGGCAAAACCAGTCAGTTTGTTTATACAAACAACTGTTTTGACGCAAATGTTTGGATAAATGCAAGCCCTTGCTTTGCTGAGGCAGTGACTATTGTGCTGCAATAAGTTTGCCACAAAGAAATTCAATTTTGATATAAATACTAAAACAAATGCAAGTTGCTGCAGATAGTACCACAAACACTAGCGCAATCATACAGAAGAGGTTAACACAAATCCTGGCAGCAAGTGCAAGTTTAGTGTACTAAGGGCTGTAGCATGTTTTCACAGCAAGATGCAAAGCTACCATGGTGGCACTAGGCAGACCATATTTTCCTGAGGCAAATTATATTATTTTGCAGGCCTTGAGCAGTCATATAAAAAGCAAAGTATACCTAATGAACTTGAAATAGTCTCTATGGTGTACTAGCAGTGTTGTTAGTCTTGGCTTCTGGACCCAGCCAGTTGGTGGTCCAGGAGAAGAAACATCTGTTTTTTGGCAGGAACAGGTAGTTACGCAAGTACCATTGCTATATGAAATTAAAGTTATGTGCCTGTGTATTCAGGTGGTGCCTCAGCTCACAAATCCACATTGCAGAAGCCCCCCAACCCCAGGGTTTGGGACAGGATGTCCAGATGTATTGGGATGTTCTTCACAAAAGTTTTATGATGACTATGCACTTCCTGAATAGAAATATTCCTAGGCCATCTAGGCAAGATAACACTTCTCAACCTTGGCTTTTCTTTTTCTAATCCTTTGTTTCTCTCCAGTCTCTCTAACCAGCCCCCATCTGGTACTGTCCCCCTGACACTGTCACCCAACTTTCCTGGGGTTTACTTGGCTTTGCTGGTGTCCTCTGCCACAGGACTTGGCTGAAGGTGCCTAGTTGATTGTGCAGACCCTGTGAGGGACTGGACCCTCACTGCTCTGTGGTCAGAGCTTTTCTCTTGCATTTTCTACCTGCGACCCAATGATGTGATATGCATGTGCCACCTCCATGCACATGCCCCAGCATCCAGGCATGGGGTCCACTTCCTAGACCAAGTGTAGATGGAGGTGGGGTGCCACCTGAGAGCTAAATAAATGCAGATGGTTGTTTAATGTGGCAGATATACCACAAATTCATGATCTGTCTATTGATCGCATGAATGCTGGGGTAAAATGGTAGTTTGTATCAGTTTTGTAGTGACACCTTGACAAATTTTGTGATTTTCAGCTCCACATACTTAATGCAGATTCTTGGGATGTTACTTTGAGAGTAAGTGAAATACAAATTCAAGTGTGGTTTCAATGAATAGGCAAGAGTTAGAGCATTAAAATGCATATACCATTATTACATCGACTTGAGGACACCGAATCCCTGACATCGAAACCCCAATGTCGATGGAGTTTGCACCGATGAGGATTTGTCATCGACTGGAATTTTTCCTCAACCGGGGCAAGCACCTAACTTCACTGTCTGTGTGATGTGGAGTTAGATATTTAAAGAAGGGGATGCGTGGGGATGCAGCCCCCCCCCCCTTCATTGACATTGCCAAGTGTGGTGGATGGTGTCAGCATGTTGTGGGGTTGTGTTGGGATGCATCGGTGTCAGTGATGTCAGCTGGATCACGTCAATATAAGGGATGTCATCGGGATTTTTATTGCTGCAACTTGGTGAACCTTTAAAATGCATACCCATATGTTACCTCAAAAGATTAATGTTATAAGTTGTAGGGTTAAATACCAACCACCACACCTTAATTTCTTGTGAAATTTCAAAATATTCTTAGATTTAATCTTGTCAGACAAGATTTATTGCACTTTGTAATTAAATTTTATGTTGTCTAAAAGGGTAAGGATTCTGCTTTGAAATACATATATAGTTTTGAAGTCCTAAGGTAATATAAAAGGATAAATTGATAAAAGTGAAGACACCATTAACAGAATAATTTTTAGTTAGTTTATACAGTACCTTGTTCAAGTTTTGCAATTTTCAGCTAAGCATACTTAATGCAGATTCTTGGACTATTACTTTGAGACTAATTTAAATATGCATTCAAGTGTGATCTCAATGAATAGGCAGGAGTTAGAACTTTAAAATGCATACCATTAGTTGCCTCAAAGGTTAATTTTAAAAGTTTTGTTACAGAAGAACATTTATCTAAAAGAAAAAAAGACCTTTGTTTACACAAAACATCTTTATTTCAAAAAATTTAACATTTTAAATATGACTGTTGATAAAGTAGTGGAACATAATCTTGTCCATTTAGAAAAAAATCTTCATCTTCATCAGATATGCCAATATCTTCTTGGTAATCACAAACATCTTGGTACTCATCTGAGTCCTCAACATTTGCATTATAGAACAGAGACATAATATTATATGGAAATGATGTGTCCATCCACTTTATATTGAGATCGAGTCACATGATGCCTGCAGACTGAGAAGCAGACCTTAGGAAGAGCTCTCTTCTCCCTCTCCTATAACCTGCCTAAATTATGATTTCAAGAGGGGATTCTACATTTTAATCAACCTATACTGGTGTCTGTCACACCACCATCTAAGTATATCATCTTTTTACATCGCTATTGGTGGAATTAACGGCGTGATGGACTTGGAGATGAGGCAGGCCCCACCGCACCACACGCCACCAGCCTCACCGCTGAAAGCATTGAAAAAAGCAAAAGCTGAAGGGAGCCAGCATGCTCATGCAACTGCACATACAGTACATCAAGAGCTACTCCCCTAACTGAGGATAGATTCCTACAAGGAGCTGCTTCCCTTCAGGGAAACTCTAGATGATATCTCGACAGAGCTGAAATCCTTGAGATTGGACATGGGAGACCTGGGGTGGAAAATTGGCGATATGGATGCCAGGGTCTCATCACTGGAAGCCTGGAAAGACCGCACAGATCCAGAGATCATCAAACTTAGACAGCACATGGCTAAACTTCAATCAAAAACAGAAGACTTGGAAGGTAGGAGTTGAAGAAACAACATCCTTATATTTGGCCTGCCTGAATCTGAAGAAGGAGCCAACATAGTTACCTTTATCCAAAAGTTGCTAGCCAAAGTCGTGGGCCCATCTCCTTTCAATCCTGGCTACCAAATCAAGCATGCACACAGATCGCTGAGACCACGTCCCCCAGAAGGAGCACCTCCAAGACCAATAATTCTAAAATTTCTTAGCTATTTGGAAAAACAGCACATTCTGTCCAAAGCCCGAGAGCTCCAGGCTATCCTTCGGGAAGACAAACCTCTACATATCATACAAGATTTACCCCTGGAAACATGCCAGAAAAGATCTGCCTTTCACCCTATTGTCTCAAAAATAATTGCTGCCAGAATGAAATTTAGGATATCATACCCAGCATGTCTTCAGATCTGCATCAATGATAACTGGCACTTCGATGATACTCCCGAAAGTGCCAAACAAGATCTAAAACAGAGACTTCCTGATCTTTTTAGCTCTACTTGAACTTTCTACATCCCGATTACTGAATAGCTACTTAAAGATATTGATCTCAAGCTCTGTTTTGTTGAAATACCCTTTAGGTTCACTTGTCTCCCGATTGTAATGCAAAGAGTAGCAGGGACCTTGAGGGCTTACTATTGCATATCCCTGACTTTTCCTGTCCTCAGACAGCCATGATTGTTTCCTTTCCTGGGTGTTGAATGTTGGCTCTTAACCCTTAGCCTCCTCCTATGGATCCAACCAACTGGAAATTAGTTTTAAACTGCTGTTTCCAGGGACATGCTTAGTTGAGTGCTAGTTTCACACTCATTTGGTTCCCCTAGCGCACTCCTAAGATGAGGCTGTAACAATTTTTTTTCCTTTTTCTTTTTTTCCTTTTTTACTTTTGTTTAATCACTTCCCACGACAATGTATTAAGAACATTTTCAGCAAAGAAGCTGCATTAATGCCTTAGAGTGGGCAACTGATGGCTCTCTCCTTAAACGAGCAGTACCATTCCAAGGTTGAGCAACAACAGCTCCTGCCATAATTACTCTAAAATCTAAGACCCACTGATCATGTTCTCCCTTCCTATATAACAGTTCTTGAGAATAGACCTCAGGAATTTCAAACCATCGTGGTGAATACCTGTGTGTTTCAAGAAAAGGGCAGGTAAGCTACCGTTTTACGTGCTTCTGGTTTCCCCAGACTAACACCTCAGTTATAATATAGAGAAGGGGGGAGGGGAAGAAGAGCAAAAGGTGTGCTATAGTGTTGCGTAGCACCACAAACTGGACTAAGGGAGGGTTGTGCTTGCTCCTATTTGTTGGGTATATTAACCAGTTCACTCCTGTTTATTTTTAACATTCTGCCATAGTGAATGGAACCAAGCACAATGGGGTTTATCATCTTCTAACACTGTTTTTTTATACTTGTTACAGACTAAGTTTTCTAGAACAGGATACTGTAAATAGTTCAATTAGTGGGGGGAAATTGATAGTTTTGACAAACCCACTGATTTTACTAGACAAGTTAATCCTATCTGTGTCCTTGGGGCGGGATGGGGTAGTATATTCTTGAATCTTGTTTCATTGGCCCTTATTCACAGACTAAAAAGCTTCTGTATGCCTGGCATTTACAGTTTGAAAGGTTGGCTGATATTTTTTATACTTACAGTGACGTGTTAGGGCCTTATGGATTGATTTATGGGGGTGAGGTGGAGAGAGGGATGGAGTGTGCCTAATGTTCTGCAAAACATGAGCGATGCTTGACTTTCATCTTGTTCATTTTGGTTATACAATATGGGGAGTACAAGCTTTAAAATTGTGACATGGAATGTTAGGGGTGTCAGGGACCCTACTAAGTGATATCAAGTTTTAAAACACTATGCCTTGATACATGCTAATATAATTTTTCTACAGGAGACCCATCTCATTGTTAAAGAGACCACATGGCTATGCAGGCAAGGAGTAAATCAAGTGTTTGCCTCTGGCAACTCCTCCTCGAGCAGAGGAGTAGCTATTCTGATAATGAACACCATTCCCTTCCAGGCTGCCTTGACTATTTCTGATCCTGAAGGTAGATTCATCCTGGCTAAGGGAACTATTTCTCATACAGAATTAGTCCTAGGCTGTCTTTATGGACCGGTCGATGGAGATGCATAGTTCTTTATGGAACTTGTGAATAAATTAGCCTCACTACTACCTACCCCCTTAATATTGGATGGAGATTGGAATGTTCCACCCACACAGGATTTAGATCATTCATACTTGCCTCTGAAACTCCCTTCCCACCCTCAAAGAGCCCTAAGAGATTTTATAGATAGGCTGGGCATATGTGATCCATGGCATCTCCTTAATCCCTTTCACCATCTTTACTCCTTTTATTCACCCATCCATCAATCTCCAGGCTTGATTATATGTTGATCAGCTTTTCCTTACGATCCAGTTTATGTCAATCTGGACTTGAACCAATTGTCTTATCAGACTACTCAATAGCCTGGATAGTTATATCTCCTGACCCGGATATACAAAAAGATTCCTCTTGGAAACTGAAAACACAACTCTTAAAAGACAAATCTCATACCAAGATGATCTCTTCCCTTATACAATCTTTTACTGTACATAATAAAGGAATATTCCCAAGAGCGGACATTGAATGGTGTGCACTTAAGTGTTACCTCCAAGGAGAACTTATTAAACTGTCTTCTTATAGGAAAAAATTAAGAGAAAAGGAAGCACTAACACTCTTATCTCAAATTAGAACTACTGAGTTAACCCTTTCCTCATCTACCTCACCTACCTGTCTAAATGCCCTGCTGTCACTGAGAAACAAATATGCAGACATTCTCAGAAAAAAAGCCAAATACTCCCCTTTGAAAACACGTTCTAAATATGTAGACCAGGGAGAAAAAGCTGGTAGATGTCTAGCTCTCTGCTTGCAGAAAATGGAAAGCTCCAGATTGATTCCATTGATCACTGCCCCAGATGGCTCTATTAAGACTATATCCTATGACATAGCTTTAGTTTTTGAAAATTACTATTGTAAACTATATGGTAAAAACCCGTCCTCCAGAGGCTCAAGATGTAGAGGCTTACTTGGATACTGCTCAACTCCCACGTCTCCCCAAACATCACCAAACCACCCTTTCATCTCCCATTTCTATTGCTGAGGTGAGTTAGGCTATTAATAACTTGACTCTGGACAAAGCATCAGGCCCGGATGGCTTTCCTTCTAATTTTTTGTAAATCTTTTTCCAAGGATTTATCACCATTGTTACTGAGGCTCTATCACTATAGAATTAATGTGAATACACTGGACCCATCACTTTTTGAAGCAACTATAGTTCTCATTCGTAAACCAGATAAACCCGAAACGCAACCGTCTAGTTATTGCCCCATTTCCCTTTTAAACTGTGATATAACAAATCTCACAAAAATTCTCTCTACATGCATCAGAAAAGTCTGGACACTCCAACTGATTCTGGAACAAGTAGGTTTTGTACCTGAAAGATCCTCAGCAGATCATATTTGGAAACTAGATCATATCTTTCAGATTGCCCAATCTTCTCCCTCTCCTATGGCTCTCATCTTTCTAGATGCTGAAAAGGCCTTCAACAGAGTGGACTGGGGCTTTCTCTGGTCAACTCTCAAACTATGAGCTTCCCCTCCAGTTTTATACAATGGGTTCAAAACATATACTCTTCCCCCACTGCTAGGATATATTGTAATGTGTTTTTTTCTTCCCACTTTCCTCTCTTCACCGGCACTAGGCAAGGTTACCCCCTTTCACCTTTTCTCTTTAACCTATACCTAGAACCTCTTCTTAGACATATTAAACTATCCCCTCAAATTAAAGGTATTCAGGTATTCAATTCTACTGTCAAACTATCAGTATACACAGACAATATTCTCTTGCATCTACAGCAACCTGCCACATCACTAAAGAGCGCTCTTGAAGTCATTTCTAAATTTAGCCATCTCTCCAATTACAAATTAAACTTGACTAAAACCAACTTTTTTCCCCTCAACCACCACACTCATAAGGCAGATTTCTCAACTCTTGGCATGAAATGGACCTCCCAATCACTCAAATATTTGGGGTTATGCTAACAACTGACTCCTCTCTTACTAAAACACTGAACTTGGATAATCTAGTGACCACTATACAACAAGACCTTAAGAGATGGGAATCTCTCCCAATTTCCCTATGGGGAAAAATAAATGTTATCAAAATGAATGTTTTTCCTAGACTTTTCTACCTTCTGAGCATATTAAATATCTGGTTACCTTTGACTTTTTTCTGCCACATCCACTCCTTCATAGCCAATTTTATTTGGCTGAACAAACATCCCAGATGTGCCTACTTCAAATTGAGTCTCCCCAAAGATTTAGGTGGTCTCCATCTCCCAAACTTCCTCTTGTATTACTGGGCTAGTCATTTACTAAAATAGGACAATGGCTGATAAACACAGACAAAGAGTAGTTTCCCACATGGAGACAGTTAGAAAAACAACTTATTTACACACATAGCTTAACTGCTCCTATTATTTTCTATTGCCCTTGGAGGAGTCTACCAGAACCCCTCAAAAAACTTGCCCATAGGTACCTCAATTAGAGTTTTCTTTCAATTTTGCTCCTTTTTTAAAATTTGTCCTCAGAAACAACCCTCCCAACCTCTCATCTTTAACCAAAATATTAAGATAGGAGGCTCCTGTTTAACATCGGGTTGGTTGCCACAAATAAGAGAAACTACAGTAGTTCACCTTTACTCTTCGGACTCTCTTCTTTGTTCTCTTGACATCATCTGGGCATTTAATATAGCCCAAGTACACACCTTTAAGATCGTCCAGCTTAGACATTTAATAAATCAACTGTTTGGGTCTACCCCCTAAACCTTCCAGCCTGTCTCCCATCGTGACTCAATTAAAGGACATAGCGGATAGACCGCATGGAATCTCCTTATTATATTCCTACTTCCTTTCTTGGGGACATCCTGAACCACTTAGGGGTTCTAAAATCTGGGACCTCCTGACACCTGGCATGATATTAAACTGGACACAGATTTGGAAAGATCTCCACACCTATATCCCTCAGGACAGACTTAGACTTGCACAATATCGCATTCTCAATTATATGTATTAAACTCCTGTTAAACTTATCAAAATTGGTCACCTATTCTCTTCAGTATGTTCTAAATGTGGCAAGTTTGAAGGAAATATACTGCACATTCTATGACATTGTGAAAAAGTATCCTCTTTATGGCAGACAATTCAATCCAAATTAGATCCCCTGCTAGGATTAGATGGTCTCTTTAACATTGAAGTTAGTATCCTAGGTGTTTACGACAACATTGGTGTAAAAGAAAGAAGATATCACATGGCCTTAATTTCAACAGTTGTCAAGAAATTAGTATTATGCCATTGGATGGACCACCTCACAATCTCCTACAATGAATGGTTAAATGAACTTTCCGCTTGTTTCCGAACTGAACGTCTCATAGCAACTTCTAACAATAAACTTCAAGCTTTCAATAGAAAATGGGGTAAACTCTATGCCCTATATCTACATTAAGATGTATTTTATTTGCAACTCTCCATAAGTACTGTTTTAAAGATAGGTAATAACAATCAATCCTTTTTTTTTACTATTTCATTTGCAAGATAGACACACTCCTGGGGGGAATTAGGGTGGGGAGGGGGGCTGGAAATAGTTAGTTAACATGACATGTACTGTTTTCCTTGTTAACATTTCCATGTGTATGGTTTATTATGTAAAACAATAAAGAAGTTGAATTTCACTTTACATTGAGATCATCAGTACAGCCATGCAAAGCTGCATTTGGGGCACTGATAACTGCAAATGAATAAAGCCTCCACAATTGGTAGACATAGTTGGCTCATAGAATATGTAACTTCAGGGTTTCCTGGCAGGGTGGTAGTAGAGATAGGTCAGTTATTCTGTAGTCTTTGTTAAATTTCTCCCAGAAGATCTGCTGTCTCGCCATAGTTACATTAGTAACTTGCTTTGTTCCATATAGTTTGCAGACATATTCCTCCAACAGACCTATAACACCCTTATCCACTTGTCAATCACTCCCACATTTCTGAAAGACATCAAGGAATTTGGGGTACTTTTGAAGGACAGTCTGTCAGATCTTCTTACCTTTTCTGAAGAATGCAGAAACATAGTCATTGCCTGTGAATGTTTGGAAACTGATTAAAGCTTTTTTTTGTTGCAGTGGTCATTTCACACTTGCTAATGTTGAAGATTTTCCTACTGTTACCATGCCCATTGTCCAGGTATATACTTTGATCACATTCTGAAAACAGTGATAGTAAAATTACTGGTATATCGGTATCCCCAGATAACGACAGGGCCTGGACGTATTGTAATGGCATGTTGCACATGAACAGCAATTTTTGTGTCTGCTTCTTCCTGGTCAGAACAGGGATCATCCACAACTACAGTCCCTTCTTTGGTGATCATGTATCATTTGTCTCTCCTCGAAATATAGATCATTTGACCCTCTGCTAAATTCATGCAATTTTCTCCCCAGACCTGCATGATCAAATCAATCAGACGCTCCTTGTTAGATCCATTAGAAAGGAAGTAACCAAACTTCTTTGGCACTTTGTTGTTGGGACCTTTGATAATATGCTTCTCACTGTATCCTCATTGAATTTGCCCAGCCTCTTTGATTGACTGCTCTCCATATTTATCTGCAACAACATCCACTCTTGCTAATCCTTTTGGAAGACCATTCAGGAGTTCCACTGCCAGATCAACAAAGGTTTTGAGGATTCCTGTCACAACCCACACTGTTGTCATCATTAGATCAGCTATGTATGCTGAGACTCTTTTCCTGGGGGGGAAGCTCCGAAGTGTCTAACAGTGGACAGTATTCTGCTAGCACCTCAAGTAACTTGCTCTTTGGTGTTGTCCATCTAGTTCCATCTGTATTGGCTAGACTCAGCGGGACTGGGCCAGGCAATAAGTTAATAACTTTTTTATATCTACAGGGAAGTTGTGCTTGTTTAAAATGGCCAAAGGTTTTCCCAATATATCTCTTTCAAATCTAAGTTCTGTAACTTTTCCTTTGGTAGTTACTTGCGCTTCTTTATTTGCATCATTGAAGGTTTTGACTGGGGCTTTTGAAATTGGATCAAAATATTTATTTTTACCACTTTCCAGTCTTTGAAAAACCATTCATACATTTCTGTACCTCATTCAATGATACTGGTGAGGTTCTTTTCACTATCAGGAGCAACAGGTGCTCCAAGGAAAAATTGTAGAATCTTTCAGCATTTGAAGTAGCACTGAATGGGTTGATAAACTCTTGCTTGTGAAGAGTCAATATGGCTTTGACACATTGCTCTGACTTGATAATTTCAGATGTCCTGCATGCTTTTTATGGAATACTGGCTGAACTGTGAAAGCCAGTCATCTCCAACATTGTCTCTGAATTTTTTTAAATGTGACTGATTTAACATCCATTTATCATAGGCCATTTGATTTGCAGCAAAGTGTTTCATTCCACCTGTAATTTTGGCACTTCAATTGTATGTCTGCTCACCAGCTTGGTCAACTTATTCCATACAAGCTTTATGATGCCTCCTTTGAACTGAAAGCCCTTGCTTTTCAATTAATGTCCTGGAACTTGGATGAGAAGCTTCAAGAGTTTCAAGTGTGTGCACCTAGCAATCCCCCTATTGAGCATAATTTTGCTTGTTGAAGGTGAAAAACAGGGGCACTGAATATATTCAACACAGTAGTCTAAGATCAAATTTTTTTTTATTGCTGTGTTTAGCAAGTGCTGCCGATCCAATATATCCAGATATGTCATTCAAAGCTGTGAGGTTTTCCCCAGTTCACAGCGACAAATCCGCTGCCTGAAGGCCTCATACTTAGTCTGGAAAATGACAATCTCATCTTCCTGAAGCAGTTTATGGAAGTCTATGGGTTGAGGTGATGATCTAATCTGGTCAAGAAATAGTGCAGGGGTGGCATTCAATTCTATTGAATACTCTAGAAATCTGACCTGAAACAATTGCTCTAAGGCATCTGCAAAATGCTCATGTACAGTCCATGCCCAATTGTAATGATTCTCATGCAAAACTCCCCTTATGCTGCCAGAGGCACAAAGGCCAGGCTGAAATACTATGTCCTCAAAGCCACAGCCACCAACTACAGTAACTGTTCTATAATGCCAATGTTTTCCAGGAATAGGTGGAAATCTCTCAAATGAATTATGACATTGTGAGACTGATCAGGGAAATTCGACACAACCTGTTATGCCTTTGCTTCTGCTCCAACATCAAGTGTCAAGTGAACATAGGGTATATTTACTTACTGAGCTATTTCTTGTGTTTATATGATGTATTCAACTACAGTGGCATAATCAGTGACAGGTTAGTGGATGGGTAGAAGATATGTGATAACTGTCTTCTTTGGTGAATTTGAATGATTGTTACAAACTAGCATCAGCCAACCAGGGACCTTGGGACAAGCTGATCCTCTGTGTGTGCTTCCTGACTGAGTTTCCATAGCATTATCTTTGTCTTCCCAATATTTACCACAGATGTTGGCACAGTAGACTTGTGCATATTGCCAAATGTGGTTGGCATCTTCTTTGAATTCACTTGTTGATGTTCTAATTCCTTTTTGTTAGATATAATTGCCCTTCTTTTTGAGTGAGTCATTTTAATAGCATCCTCTCCGAAAATGAAGCCTTCAGATTCTTCTTGGTATGCAACACCATATGTATTGTGTATTGTTTCATGTCCAGTTACTGTGTCTTTCATTTTATCAATTTATCCTCTTATATTACCTTAAAACTTCACAATCACATATGTATTTCAAAGCAGAATCTTTACCCTATTAGTCAACATAAACTTGTATTATAAAGTGCAATAAATCCTGTCTGACAAAATTAAATATAAGAATATTTGGAAATTGCACAAGAAGTTAAAGGGTGGTGGTTGGAATTTAACCCTATAACTTTTAACATTAATCTTTTGAGGTAACATATGGGTTTGCATTTTAAAGCTGTAACTCCCACCTATTTATTGAGACCACATTTGAATGTATATTTCACTTTCTATTGAAATAATGGCCTAAGAATTTGCATTAAGTACATGGAGCTGAAAATCGCAAAATTTGTCAAGGTGTCAGTACAAAATTAATGCAAACTACCATTTTGCCCTGGTGTTCATGCGATCAATGGACAGAACATGAATTTTCGGTATATCTGCAAACAACCACTGGCATTTATTTAGCTCTCAGGTGACACTTCACCTCCAACTACACCTGGCTTATCTCTTGTGGTCCTATGTTGCTGCTACCTAGATTCCTCCAGGTGGCATTTGATCCATGGGACATGAGTTCTACCTTCCCCAAAGGAGGTGAGCTGTCCTAAGGAGACTCAATCCTTTCTCCCCGGCCAGCCATTGAGCAATCCTGGTCCATCCCAAACCTAGGTCACTGGTGCAACAGGTGGTGAGGCAGTCATTTCCTCATCCACCATGCCACAGGGCCAGCTACTTGTCCTTGAGTTTTGACTGAATCCTGAGAGAGAACAGGGGAGGGAAGATAGTTGGAGAGATTCACAAATTTCCTTGGTATTATTTTCAATGAAATGCTGGACATATCCCCAAATGGAATGGAATAGTATGATGTTGCAGGTACTGGACATCTCATTTTTTGATGCACTGCAGTTGGAACTGATATTGAAGTATTGCATTAAGGGTATGACTAGTGGAGACCCAGTCTACCACTAAGATGAGGATGATTCATTTCACACTGCACATGAAGATAATTGAAACTTTTTGAGTCTTTTGGGTATTAGAGGTTTTTTCCTCTTTGATATGCTGTATTTATATGTCTACAACCCATGCAGGGATCATTTCTATGCCTCTCTTGAGACTAAACATTTGAAAATAAATTTGAATTAATTCTGTCAATAAATTCAATGTTTAAGCATAAATGAGTTCACTTTCACACTTACAGCAGCATTATGATCAAGAGTTCTTGGGGCCTAAATGGCTGATAATATAGTTAGCCAGTTGTGGTCAAGGTGAGTGCCACTTTGGTGAAAAGGGCAGTCTTCAGGATGATCTGAACACCTATGTACAGATACAGCTGAATAACAAGCTTGGTTGACCTGAACATCAATGTTTCATTCCATCTAGCCTAATTGTGGGCAGTGCAGAGGCAGCAGTTATGTGAGTTATCTCTATGGTTATTATATGACAAATATATCCTTTTCACCCCCTGACAGCTTTGTGAGTTATGAACTGTGAACTGGATAACCCATAAATGTTCTATGGGACTTTGGTCTATGAATGAGACTTCTAAAACTCCTATGTCATGAATCAGATTTTCCTGACATTGGTGTCATGGTTACAAAGAAGCCATTCAACTGTTAATTGTACCAATGGTACCATTTTCAAGTGGAGATATTTGATTTGGTTCTGCTAGTCAGTTTTAGAAGTCCTCTAATTATGGGATGCAACATTTGAATTCTTGTTGAGATATCCTATTCTTAACTATAGCACCTCGGCAAGTGTTTGATTGCAGTTGTGGTGCACTTTTCCAGTTACTGGGTGTCTTTTCTAGTCTTGACTGCAATAGCCATAAAAGTTATTTACTGTATATGGGGTATATCATCCACATTTTTTTTTTTTTTTTTTACTTTTGTCTCAGTTCCATACTTTCAAGTCTTCTTTCTGTGTCCTCCTTTAAGGAGTTGTATAATTCCAATATAAATTTCAAAATTCTCACTGTGTGTGTCCATCCACTCTTGGCTACAGTAGCCATGAGTTTCATAGATTATGTCTTCAGAATACCACTTGAGTTGTTGTGTGTGTGATTTTGGTCTGCATAATCTGGGGCCTGGGGGACAGGCCCTATGGGGAGAGGCTCGAAGAGCTAAATAAGTACACATTGGAAGAGAGAAGGGACTGGGGGGACATGATAGAGGTCTTCAGGTACATGAAGGGGTTAAATAGGGGAAGGGCAGTCAGGGTGTTCTGAAGGAAGGAGTGGGGCAACTAGAGCGCATGGGTGGAAGCTGGAGGGGGAGATTCAGGGGAGAAAAGAGGAGGTGCTACTTCACTGAGAGGGTGGTGGAGCCATGGAATGCACTGCCTAGGGGGCTGGTGGAGGCAGAGACAGTGGAGGGGTTCAAGAGGGGGTGGGACAGATACAGGGGAAGGGTTCCAGAAGCAAAGTCCTGTGCAGCAGGAATATCCAGGACTGGGAAGGGAGAAGCCAGAGAGGGCGAGGAGGGCAGTAAGGTCAGCTCCCAGGGTGGGAACTGACCAAATGAGCAGAGATGAAAGACCTTTAGGCATATTCTGCTGGCATTTTAATATGTTAGTTTTCTAGACTGTAAAGGCTCCTTTCAGTCCATGCCTTTTAATAAGGTGGATATTTCCATGCTGAAATTCACAGTTCTCACTGAGAAATAATGTGTTGCCATCTGTACAAGGACAGCAGCAATCTACACTAAGGGTGGGATATTCAGACTGTGCCAGGCAGGGGCGCAAGCCTGGGTGCAGAGTAACCGGGCTGTGCCAGGGCATGGACCAGGTGATATTCAACGGTGCTGCACCATGGCTCAGCACTGTTGAATATGGCACTGATGGTGCATGCACTGTGCATGGTGTAGTGGCAATGCACCAGCACAAATGGCAGAAGGGGAGCAGAAGGATGCGCCAGTGCAAGTGCATTTGTACTAGGCACATCAACTACGATATTCAGCATTGGGAATGCAAATGAGGCCATTATGCATGCAAGGACAAATGGGGCCATTTGCATATCATTACTGCTCCATTTGCATATGGTGCACTGATCCCCGGCGACTTGCGCCTGGTGCCTTGCCAGGTTGCAGCCGTCGGGGACCGACACCCACCGTATGCCCGATCATGGGCATATGTTCAAAACATCCCTGGTGGTCCAGTGGACCGCTGTCCATTGCCCGATTGTGGGCATCAGTAAATAAAATCCCTGATGGTCCAGTGGACCGTTCCCCATTGCCTGATCATGGGCATCAGTAAATAAAAGCCCTGGTGGTCCAGTGGACCATTTCCCATTGCCCGATTGTGGGCATCAGTAAATAAAATCCCTGGTGGTCCAGTGGACCATTCTCCATTGCCCTATAATGGGCATCAGTAAATAAAAGCCCTGGTGGTCCAGTGGACTGTTCCCCATCACCTGATCATGGGCATCAGTAAATAAAAGCCCTGGTGGTCCAGTGGAACCCCCCCAGTGCCCGATCATGGGTGGAATCATCGAAAGACACCCTGGTGGTCCAGTGGTACCCTCTTCCCACCTGCCCAACATGGCCCCTGCCACCCAGCGCCCCCCCAGTCAGTGGTGGGTGGCATCACCCTGCCTGTATGCCACCCAGCTGCCCACTGACTGGCAGCATACAGTAGGGTCTGTACACCTATTGGTCCACTACATGGGCCAATGGGCATGCAGACCATACTGTACTACACAGGCCTGATATGTGAATGAACGTGTAAAAAATCTGTAGTTCTAGACTGCCGTATCTTGCTCTGAAACCAAAGTTCTCTTCTGTCAAAAACAGCATGAAGCTGTAACTGAAGACAGCTGCTTTTGTACTCCAAAGCTGCTAAGCCATACCCCCAATTAGAGTCACCCTCTGCTCTGACTCAGTAAATTAAGCTGATGTAGCCCCCTTCCTCAGAGAAATACAGTGATGTTCTTCTTTTTTTTTACTTAAATGAGACCTCCTTCTTCTAATAAAGTATCTGTTTGCTTAATCCAAACAGGTACTAACTCCTGCTGTGATAGAAGTGATTTTATCAGTAAAAAATATGTAGTTCTAGATTGCTGCATCTTGCTCTGAAACCAAAGTTCTCTTCTGTCAAAAACAGCAGGAAGGTGTAATTGGAGACAGCTGCTTTTGTACTCCTAAGCTGCAAAGCCACACCCCCAATTAGTCACCCTCTGCTGTGACTCAGTCAATTAAGCTGATATAGCCCTCTTCCTCAGAGAAACACAGTGACTTTCTTCTTTTTTTTACTTAAATGAGATCCCCTTCTTCTAATAAAGTATCTGTTTGCTTAATCCAAAAATGTACTAACTCCTGCTGAGATAGAAGTGACTTTATAGTAAAACATCTGTAGTTCTAGAGTGCTGTATCTTGCTCTGAAACCAAAGTTCTCTTCTGTCAAAAACAGCAGGAAGCTGTAATTGGAGACAGCTGCTTTTGTACTCCTAAACTGCTAAGCCACACCCCCAATTAGATTCACCCTCTGCTCTGACTCAGTAAATTAAGCTGATATAGCCACCTTCCTCAGAGAATCACACAGTGACTTTCTTCTTTTTTTACTTAAATGAGACCCCCTTCTTCTAAGAAAGTATATGTTTGCTTAATCCAAACAAGTACTAACTCCTGCTGAGATAGAAGTGATTTTATCAGTATAAAATCTGTAGTTCTAGACTGCTGTATCTTGTTGTGAAACCAAAGTTCTTTTCTGTCAAAAACAGCATGTTAATGTTGCAAATGTTTTTCTGTTTTGTTAATCTATAGGTACTTATGCAAAACTCAATACAGTATGCTAAATTAAAAAGAAGTATTTCTGGATCCTACCTCATGGTTCTTACCATATCCTTGCTGATCAGTCTTCCTCATATCTTGTTATCATTTTGTGAGGAGGCAGATCTTCCCCCTTGATCCCTACCCAAACAACATAAATGAAGATGATCAGGAGGACTGGTCCCAAGACCAATCCCTGCAGCTCTCCAGTGGTGACCACCTGACCACTGTGTGCTCCCTATTTAGGACAACCTACTGGATTCTCTCACTTAGCAAGTTCCTTATTCATTAGGCAATCTTATCCCCTGTTCACAGTTCCCTCATCTTCTTGACCAATTATACATATTGGTCAAAGTCAAAGCTTTGCTGAAGTCAAGGTACAGTGCATCCACCTTCTGACCCTTGTAGACTGCCTTCGTCACCCAAAGAAGTCAATCAGGTTTGTCTGACATGATCTCCCTCCCATGGACCCATGCTATCTAGTGCCCTGAAGTCCATTTGCTTCAAGGAAACTATTAGCTTCTCCTTTATGATGGTCTCTAGTAACTTTTCTACTATAGATGTCATGCTGACAGGGTCTGTGATTTCCTGGTTTGTCCCTACTGTACTTTTGTTCTTGTGCAAGAGCACTGCTTCTGCTGTCCTCCAATCGTTTGCCACCTCCCTGATCTCTAATGAGATATTAAAGTGCTATGCCAGTGGTGCAGTCAGGGTCTGTGTCCCATCTCTTTCAGCACTCATTGATGTAGTCCACCTGGGCCTACGGAGTTGTACACCATTAGTCCGTTTAATCCTTTCAATACTCTTGCCTCTGAAAGTGGTTCTATATTGACCCCCTGGCCTTGACAATACAGTCAGATAGCATCTTCTTATCCACCACCATGAGCACTGAATAGAAAAAGTGGTTCAGTAGCTTTGTCATCCTCATCCTCCTCCCACCTCTCCCACTTCCTTGATCTGGCTATCCGCTCCTTTATTTTTGCCCTTTTTCTGTATGCACGAAGGAAGGATGACATAGAAACATAGAATTTGATAGCATATAAGGACTGCTTGGCCCACCCAGTCTGCCCATTTCCCTACCTACTGGATAAGCTGCAGATCCTAGTTAATCAGCAGCCTACTTCTTCCTACCCCCATCCCCTACAATGGCCTTATGACTGTCCCATGCATGCTTGAATTCCACCACTGTTTTTGACTCCACAACCTCCTCTGGAAGGCCGTTCCATGCATCCATAGCCCTCTCTGTGAAAAAATACTTCCTTAAATTACCTCTGAGCCGCCCCCCTCTATCTTCAAATTGTGCCCCCTTGTTCTTGCACACCTCTTTTTTTGAAAGATGCTACCCTCTTGGACTTTGTTGATTCCCTTGAGGTACTTGAATGTTTCTATCATGTCCCCCTTCTCCCTCCTTTCCTCGAGGCTATACATATTAAGCTCCTTTAGTCTCTCTTCATATGTCTTCCGGTGCAGACCCTGCACCATTTTAGTTGCCCTCCTCTGGACAGCTTCCATCCTGTCTATGTCTTTGCAGAGATTGAGTCTCCAGAACTGCACGCAGTACACCAGATGGGGTCTGACCAGATGTCTGTACAGAGGATAATAACTTCCTGTTTTCTACTGGTGATGCCTCTCCCATGCATCCCAGTATCCCCAGCCCTCCTTACTGCCCCTCTCACATTGCTTGCCCAACTTTGGGTCATCTGATATGACTACCCCAGGTCCCTTTCCATTTTTGTTGTTGTTAGTATCTCCCCCCATTGTGTACTCTTCCCTAGGTTTTGTTTCCCAGGTGCATTACCTTGCACTTCTTAGCATTGAATCTAGCTGCCATACATTTGACCATTCCTCTAACCTTGCCAAGTCCCTTCTCATCCTTTCCACCCCACCTTGTGCATCAACTCTTGTTGCAGATCTTTGTGTCATCTGCAAAGAGACATACTTTCCTTCCAGTCCCTCTGCAATGTCACTTATAAAGACATTGAGAGGACCCGATCTAATACTGAACCCTGTGGTATTTCCACTAGTAACCCCCTTTCTTCTGAGTGGACTCCATTTACTATTACTCTTTGTGTCCTATTCTCCAGCCAATTCTTTATCAGGCTGTCATCTTGGGACCCACTCCCAGGCTGGCTAACTTGTATATTAATCTTTTGTGTGGGACTGTGTCAAATGCCTTGCTAAAGTCTAGGTAGGCCATGTCCACAGCCCTCCTGATCTACTACTTTGGTCACCCAGTCAAAGAAATCTATCAGATTCATCTGGCATGACCTTCCCACTGTGAATCCATGTTGCCTAGGGTCCTGTGCCCTCTGGCCTCTAGATACTTGACAATTCTTTCCTTCAGAGTGATTCCATCATTTTCCCTATCACTGAGGTTAAACTAACAGGTCTGTGGTTTCCTGCTTCTGCCTTGCTCCCACTTTTGTGAAGGGGAATCACATCTGCCCTCCTCCAGTCCTCAGGTACCACCCCATCCTCCCATGATTTGTTATAGAGGGTAGTCAGTGGTGTCACTAGTTCTACCCTTAGTTCTTTTAGAATTCTGGGATGAATTCCATCAGGCCCCATTGCTTTGTCCACCTTCAGTTTTAAGAGTTCTTTCAGAACCCTTTCTTCTGTAAATGGGCTGGTATCAACTTCTGTATCCAGAGTGTTTCTACTGTTTGTTTTAGGTACCTCCCCTCTTCATTTGTAAATACTGAGTAAAAATATTTGTTTAGTATCTTTGCCTTTTCACAGTCTCCTCTGCCCACCCTCCTCCCTTTATTAAGCCTCACTATCCCTCCCTTGGTCTTCCTTCACTCCTGATGTACCTATAAAGGTTTTATCCCCCTTCTTAACTGAGTTGGCTATCTTTTCCTCGGTTTGGGCCTTTGCTGTTCTGACTGCCTTCCCAGCTTCCTTTTGCTTTAACTGATACAGTTCTCTGTCCGGCTCCTTCTGCGATTCTTTGTACTTCCTGAATGGTCTGTCTTTTGTGGGTCTCCCCTTCATTCCCTCTGCTATTCTCAACTCAGCATCTGACTTTGCCCTACTTGGTCCCTTGCTGGCCTCCTTCATGCTGTTAAGATTCATCACTAGAGCTGGGCACAAGTTTCAAATTCTGATTTTGTGGAACTTTGTGAAGTTTTGTAAATTTCATGACATTTTCCAAACTTCCACATTAACGAGATCAGACTCTTCTGAAAGTGTTTGGCAGATTTTGCCCTCTTCCATGGAATTTATTTGGGTGAACTGCAGAATAATACACATGAACTGCAGAATGACAGTTCTGAGGAATTTTATTCTGCAGTTTAATAGATTATTCCATAATCCATGTAATTCTTCCACAGTCAGTGATCAGTTCTGTGGGAATTTCTTTCTGCAGTATTATTCATTGCCCTGAATTCCCCCTCTCCCACAAAAGACAGACCACCTGTGTGTTGTTGTGCTCAGATCGGCAATCAATTTATTAAAACCACATTTTCTTTTGTTTACATCATCATCATCTTTTATTGTCATATTACACCTCTTTAATTATATTGTATTACATAGTCCACATCAGTTTAGTCTCCTCCTCTGCTTGTTCTCACCTCTCCAGATGAAAACCTAGGAGCTTTCTTCTAACTCTCTTTCTTATAGGCAATGGTGCAGAGGACACAAGGAGGAAGGAGTGCTATGTGACTGGACCTCTCTACTGGGACTAAAGAAGTAGAACTCTTGTACTTGGACCATTAATTTAGGGTAAAAAAACAAACTAACAAACAAAACAAAAAAAAATGAGTGTGTTTGTCTGAGTTAACTGAATTGAATGGTTATCTGAACAGTTATCTATGTGTAAATCTCAGGTGATTGAAAGGGCTTGATAGCTGTGCAGTTTAAATTACTTGTAGAAAGATCTAGTAAGTAGGGGGAGTGGCTTAACTAGAAGGAAGCCAAATTTAAAGACTGCCTTAGAAAGATTCTGTTGGTAGCTTGGCAGAAGACACCAAGAGGAAGGAGTGCTGTGTGACTGGACTTCTCTACTGGGACTATATTGCCCTCATTCCCTTCCCTCCACCCTCCCACCCAAAGCTAGTTCTACTTTTATAGGCACAGGATTTGACTGACAACAGGAACTTCCTGTTTGGGAGAGGGAAGTGAGTGATCACAGAGCCACCAAAGACCCACCATCCTTGAAGGGCAAGAGTTGCTATCCGGCCCTCTCTAGCTGCTGGAGGTCTGCCTCTGAGCAAGTAAGGGGTCTACTGAGAAATATAGGATATTCTTGTCTCAGAACAGGACAATCAGGAGCTTAAAGGGCACAGAGGCAGAAAGTAAGTAGAGAGAGAAGAGAAAGAAAAAAAACAGAGGAAAGAGTAAGGATTCCAAACAACAGTTAAGGGGCCAGAAATAAGACATGATGGGAGTGGTGCAGTGCAGTGGCTGTGGAGCAGCAGTCTTTCGGGAGACGTTCTGGAGGATGTGGTGTTGTCCCATCTGCAGGCACCTCTCTGGGCTGAGGGAGGAGGTTGCTCATCTCCAGACTGAGTTGGCCAGGATTTGTGGGACCTCCTCTTCCATCCAGGGACCACCAGTGTCATTGCCGTTGCCTCAGAGGTTGCCAAGAAAGAGGAGTGGTTGGACCACAGTGGGCTCAGGCAGGGTGAGGGTGGTGGAACAGAGGCACATCCCTCCAGTTGTACCTCACCACAATTCCTATGCCATTCTGGCAAAGTGTGGTTCCTCTATGGAGGCACCTGCAGTGGAGACCAAGGAGGAAGCTGGGAACCTCCACAAAGGAGACCCACAGGAGGGTGGCATGGGACCCCACAGGGGAAGGAAACAACTCCTGGTGGAGAACTCCATTGTTAGGAAGAAAGACCTGGGAGAGGAAGGGGAGAGGGAGGTAAGATGCCTGCTTGGTGCCATGGCTTGGAGGGACAGGTAGCAAATCCTCAGGATTGCCAGAGCAGCTGCGCAGGGGAGGGAGCTGGATGTCATTGTCCACCTAGGGACAAATGACCTGGCTAAGAAAAGGATTAGAGCAGTGCAGAAAGAGTTTGTGGAATTGGGGAGGGGCCTTAGACAAGTAGCATGCATGGTAACCTTCTCGGAGGTGCTGCCCATCTATGGCGTCAAAGAGGCTAGGGTGTTCCGCACCATGGGATTCAATCAGTGGTTGAAGAACTGGTGCAGAGCTCAGAGATTTGGCTTCATTGGGGACTGGGGTCCACCTGGAGTGATGCAAGCCTATACTGGCATGATGGGCTGCATCTGTCCAGGAGGGGAACCAGGATCCTAGGTGATAGGTTTAAATGCTTCATTGGCAAGCATCTAAACTAGCCAAGGGGGGAGGCACTGGAAAGGAGCAGGTAAATCCTAGCCCCCAAAAAATCACTGTAGTAAGTGTGGTAAACACCAACATAGAGGTGGCAATAGGGAGAAGGGCAGGGGTAAATGGGGAAAGTGACAAAGGCAAGAAGGACAGGGATGGGGCAAAAAGGAGTAAGGCCATCAATAAATGGAGGGTAATGAGTACCAATGCCCATAGTCTGGGCAACAAGCTCCCTGAGCTGGTGGCCTTGATGGAAGAGGGATGCCTGGATATCATAACAATCACAGAAACATGGTACACAGAGAACCATGACTGGGATGTTGACATAACAGGGTACATAACCTACAGGAGAGACAGGCAGGGGAGAAGAGGGGGAGGAGTAGCTCTCTATGTAAAGGAAGGGATAAAAGCAACTGAACAAAAGAGTAAATAGTGAGGAGAAGAGGCACTGTGGGTCACATTGGAGACTGGAAAGGGCACTGCAATCCACACAGGGGTTGTGTACAGACCCCCATGTCAGTGGGAGGAAATGGACAAGGATATGATAGAAGGCATTCTTAGGATGGCAGAGAAAGGGATATACTGTTGATGGGAGATCTGAATATGCCAGATGTTAACTGGAGCACATTTGCTGCAGCCACATCCAAGAGCAGGGCCATTCTCGATGCCCTACAGGTGGCAGGCATCAGAGAGCTAGTTTGAACCCACTCGTGAGGGAGCAGTCTTTGACCTCGTACTCTCAAATGGGGCAGTGAGAGGATCTCAGATCTAGAAGTGGGTTGCCATCTGGGAACAAGTGACCATCAAACAGTGTGGTTCACATTAAACTCAGCTACAGAGTCAAGCCATACAAAGTGAGGTACTGGACTTCAGCAGGCTGACTTTGGAAAGATGGGAGAGTGCCTCTGAAAAGCACTAGCAAACAGGCTAGAAGGAGGGGTGGAGCAACAATGGGGAATCATCAAAACTGCCATCACAGAGGCAACAAGCCTTTGTGTGAAGCAAATAAACAAATTCAAATGAAAGAAAAAGCCACTATGGTTCTCAAAAGAGGTGGCTGGTAAAGTCAGGGAGAAAAAGACAACATTCAGGAAGTATAAGGAAACACAGAAGGAACAGGACAGATAGCTGTACCAGTTAAGGCAGAAGGAAGCAGGGAAGGAAGTCAGAATAGCAAAGGCCCAAACTGAGGAAAAGATAGCCAACTCGGTTAAGAAGGGGGATAAAATGTTTTATAGGTACATCAGAGAGCATAGAAAGACAAAGGGAGGGATAGTGAGGCTGAATAGAATGAATGGTGGGTGGACAGAGGGGAACAGTGAAAAAGCAGGGATACTGAATGAATATTTCTGTTCAGTATTCACAAAAGAGGAGGGGGAAGTGCCTAATCCAATTAACAGAAGCACTCTTGATGGGGGGTTGATCCCAGCACTTTCACAGAAGAAAGGGTTCTGCAAGGACTCCTAAAACTGAAGGTGGACAAAGCAATGGGGCCTGATGGAATTCACCCCAGAATTCTAAAAGAATTAAGGGGAACTAGTGAAACCACTGACTACTCTTTTAATAAATCATGGGAGGATGGTGTGGTACCTGAGAACTGGAGGAAGGCAGATGTGATTCCCTTCACAAAAGTGGGACCAAGACAAAGGCAGGAAACTACAGACCTGTCAGTTTGACCTCTGTGGTAGGGAAAGTGATGGAGTCACTTCTGAAGGAAAGAATAGTTGAGTACCTAGAGGCCAGTGGGGCACAGGACCCAAGGCAGCATGGGTTCACAGTGGGAAGGTCATGTCAGATGAATCTAATAGATTTCTTTGACTGGGTGACCAGAGTAGTAGACCAGGGAGGGACTGTAGACATGGAGTACCTAGAGTTTAGCAAGGCATTTGACACAGTCCCACACAAAAGATTAATAGTCAAATTAACCAGCCTGGGAGTGGGTCCCAAGGTGGTAGCCTGGGTAAAACATTGGCTGGACAACAGGACACAGAAGGTAATTGTAAATAGAGTCCACTCTGAAGAAAGAGGAGTTACTAGTGGGGTACTGCAGGGTTCAGTACTGGGTCCAGTCCTTTTTAATGTCTTTATAAGTGACATTGCAGAGGGACTGGAAGGAAAAGTATGCCTCTTTGCAGATGACAAAAAGATCTGCAACAGGGTTGATACACAAGGAGGCATGGAAAGGATGAGAAGGGACTTGGCAAGGTTGGAGGAATGGTCAGAGTATGCAGCTAAGTTCAATGCAAAGAAGTACAAAATAATGCACCTGGAAACAAGAACCAGGGAAAGATTACATAATGGGGAGGTAGTAACAACAAAAAAAAAGAAAGGGACCTGGGAGTAATCATATCAGATGACCGTAGGGTTAGCAAGCAATGTGAGAAGGCAGTAGGGAGGGCTGGGGGGATACTGGGATGCATAGGGAGAGGCATCACCAGCAAAAAACAGGAAGTTGGTGATACCCATCTGAGTACTGCATCCAGTTCTGGAGACCCCATCTCTGCAAGGACATAGACAGTATAGAGGCAGTCCAGAGGAGGGCAACTAAAATGGTGCAGGGTCTGCAAGAGAAGCCATTTGAGGAGACTAAAGGAGCTTAATATGTATACCCTTGAGGAAAGAAGGGACAGGGAGGACATGATAGAAACTTTTAAGTACCTCAGTGGAATCAATGAAGTCCAAGAGGTAGCATCTTTCAGAAAAAGAGACGTGCAAGAACAAGGGGACACAATTTAAAGATGGGGGCGGTTCGGGGCAATGTGAGGAAGTATTTTTTCTCAGAGAGGGTAGTGGATGCATGGAACAGCCTTCCTGAGGAGGTTGTGGGGTCTAAAACTGTGGGAGAATTCAAGAATGCATGGGACAGACATAAGGCAATTCTTGTGGGGGAGGAAGAAATAGGCTGTTGGTTAACTAGGATCTGCAGCCTATCCTGTAGGTAGGGAAATGGGCAGACTAGGTGGGCCAAGCGGTCCTTATCTGTTGTCAGATCTATGTTTCTATGTTTCTAAACTGAAACCGCTTTCTTCTCCTGCTGTTACTTCTCCTTCTCCTCCTTTTTTTCTTTCTTTTCCCCCCTTCCATTTTCCCCTTCCCTCATGTTTCCCCTTTTCGTTCTCTCTCTCTCTCTCTCTCTCTCTCTGCCATCCACCTTTGGCAGGCCACCACATCCGACTGGACTCCTGCTGTCATCCACCTGTGAAACAGCCCCTCTTAAAACATTGTTGGGTGGGTGGGAGGCAACACAATTGTCCAGCAAAAGAGGCAGAATACCTCTGTGCTGCCTGTTATGTACCCTGCCTTCCCTCCCCTTCCCCTTTCCCAAAACCACCTATGGTTACCTTGTTCATCTTTATGCTCCTCCCCTTCCTGTCTCTGACCATTGTCCCTGGGCTCCTCCCTAAACCCCCCCCCCCACTCCTGCACCTCTCTGAGCCATACCAAATTTCTGCCAAGGGGGGGGGTTCACCAGGACAACTTGGTCTGCCCCTTCAAAGGGCAAACTCCATTGTCCCGGATTCCCCCTCTCCCACAAAAGACAGACCACCTGTGAGCTGTTGTGCTCTGATCGGCAATCAATTTATTAAAACCACATTTTCTTTTGTTTACATTATCATCAACATCATTTTTTATTGTCGTATTACACCTCTTCAATTATATTGTATTACATAGTCCACATTGGTTCAATCTCCTCCTCTGCTTGTTCTCACCTCCCCAAGTGAAAACCTGGGAGCTTTCTTCTTCTTCTCTTTCTTATATGTAACGGTGCAAACCAAGACTGCTTTCTTCTCTTGCTGTTACTTCTCCTTTTCCTCCTTTTTTTCTTTCTTTCCCCCCTCCCAATTTCTCCACCCCTCATTTTTCCCATAGCATGTCTCCAGCTTGTGTTGGATGACTGGCCTTCCCCAACCCCCCCTCTTTTTTTTCTCCCCAGTCTACTTGCCTTGCTGTCTCCTCCATGCCTCAATGCAACCCATCATCTCTGTGTTGAACATATCTATCGCTAGGTCTGATAAATATACTCCGTCTGAGCTATAAAATGCATCCACCTATTCTTCCACTCCTCTTGGAATTACTCACCCCCCATGTTCCTTACAAGAGTCTCCACTCTCCTATTCATCTTTCTCCTGGCCCTCTCTACCGCTCCGTGTCTGTGCGCGTGTCTCCATACTCTCTGTGGTATCATGTTGGACCACACCAAAGTGACGCCTGGCCACCATTGTTTTACTTTTTCAAAGTCACTTTTTTACTCTTGGATACGTGTCCACCCATAGTTTTTCTCCTATGTTGTTCCCCCCAAGTGTACAATAATCAAGTCTGGTGTGGGTCTTTGTTGCTTCATCTCCAGAAACGTTGGGAGTAACTGTGCCCACTTCATACCTCGGATACCACGCCATGTCTATTTACAGTGCCTGACACCTTGGTAGAGCTGCTTTCCCCCAGCCTTCTTCTCTGCTCTCTTTTCAGCCCAATAAATGTAGGAATGCCCACAGATCCATACTTCTGTGATTCCCCCTCTACCTATAAATTAGACAAATCTTGTTAAATACCTTACTTCCTGGTTCCCCTATATTTTTTTTAATCCCATTTCACTGATCTGTTCCTGCAAGACAAAACAAGATGACATGTTAATCTTGAAATGGGCTGATATATATTTTATAGCTGGCAGACTGCCATTGCCCCATTTCCAACATTTTGTCCGCTGACTCTCCTTCCGCCGCCCATTTTGACGTGGCTCCTATCCGAAAAGAATGGGAGAAATAATTTGTCGGGTCCTCACCCAGAAACTCCATGCCTTTTTTAAGTACCACTGTTACCTGATAACTGGTCACTTTTCTCCCATTCCCATGTACAAACAACCTCCCCTCCTTGTTGTAGCGCTCTGCGGCGTAAACCTAGAGAGCCTTCACTGGACATAATGATACCTCAGTATGCAGTTTTAAGGTTATGATACAACCCTTTCCCCCGATCTGTTTTTAACCTCCTGATTACCAGCTGTATTGCTGTTTGCCCCCATACTATATCTTCCCATTCCAGGCCCCCGGCCTCATCTTTTTTGCCATGCCCCACTGCCTCACTCACTCTCAGTGCCCCTGCAAACATTGTCACATAAATTGTGAAAAATAGCTGTGCTTCATCTTTGGATTTACACACCCCTGGCAGTATGTACCCCAGTCTGGCTAACCAGTGCTCTGCTATTGGTCGGCAGCCATCCCTGTCCTTCCGTCTCAACCTACTCCAACCTTTGCATCATCCTTCAACTCAGCATTGATTTTGTGGGATCCTGCCACCTCTTCAGGCTGCATACCACACTGATCCCTGATAAGTACACCCCCATCATGGTGTATGCCAGTCCTTTCTGCCATTGCTCAACTGTAAACCTTCCTAGCTGCTCTACTGTAACTGGCCCACTTACCTCCACGTGGTGTGCAGCTCTGAAAGCCTGCAACACCCTCCAAGCCCCTTCATAGGCCCTCAAGGCTCGTGGTGCCCATGAACTCTGAAACAGTGTTTCTGCTCCATCTTGCCAATGTCCCAGATGTTCATTGGAATGGGTGTTTTCTGTTCCTCTGCTGTTGGAGCCAGTGCCCGAAAATGGTCCAGCTGCAGACGGGAAAGGTTATCAGCCAGTATATTCCTCACCCCGTCTATGTGTTTTGCCCTAAATGACATATTCAACTGCAAACCCCTTAGCACTAGCTGCCTCAACACCTGTGTTACCGGCGCCGACCGTCACGCCTTGCTATTCAGGACATCCACCACCACCCTATTTTCACACCAGAATGTAACCTTCTGGTTTTTCAATTCATCTCCCCAAACTAGGGTGCAGGCCCATATTGGCATTATTTCCAATAGTGCGATGTCCTTTACCCTGTCATCTTTTACCCATTCGTCAGGCCATGGCTCTGCAAACCACTTTCCCCTCAAGTACCCTCCCATGCCCTCCCCCTCCCGCCGCATCTGTGTACAAGTCTAAATAGGTGTTATAAACCCATTCTTCCTGCCAAAAGGATATGCCATTGTAGTTACTCAGGAACTCCCGCAGACCATAAAGTCCTCTTTTACCTCCTGTGTTATATCAACCCAATGGTGCGGTCTCGTCACCCTTGCTGCTGCTCTTGCTAGTCTTCTTGTGAAGGTCCTTCCTGGCCCTATTGCCCTGCATGCAAAATTCAGATGTCCCAAGATTTGCTGCACTTGCCTTAACTGTACATGCCTCCAGCTTGTGTGGTGTTGAATCAGCTCCCTTAGCTTTGTCACTTTTTTGTCTTTCAGCCTAAATACCTCTTCCTGTGCATCCACCTCAATTCCTAAAAACTCCAGCACTCTACTAGGGTCTTCCATTTCTTCTGGTGCCAATGGTATACCCAGCTCACCACACAAGTGTTGAAAACTGGCTAGCATCTCCTCCGCTTCCCCTCTTCCTCTGCCTATCAACAAAATAATCATCCAAATAATGTACAGTATGACCATCTTATGCCCTGTTTTCTTTTGAAAGATCCATTGCTGACAGGTGCTGAATGTCTCAAATGTAGCACATGCTATCGAACAACCCACTGGCATTGCTTTATCAAAATAATACTGCTCCCCTATTTTAAAATCTAACAGGTCCCAGTCCTCTTTTCTAACTGGCAGTAGATGAAAGGCCGCCTCAATGTCTGTCTTTGCTAGCCATGCATCTGGGGTAGCCTGAATGATTTGCACTGCCTCTTCCAGTCTTGCATGAGACACCTGACTGTGCTCTTCCCCTATGAAATCATTAACTGAATCTCCCACTGGGAATGACAGGTAATGGATGACCCTATATTCCCCTTCTTGTTTCTTGGGAACCAAACCCAGCGGGGAAATCCTCAAGTTAGCTATTAGGGGGAAAGGGTACGGGTCTTCTACCCTCCCTGCTGCCCTCTTCTTTTCTATCTTCTGTCTCAGGATGTCCTCTTTTCCCCTGAATGAACCCAGATCATTTGCCTCTCTCGCTTGTCTTGGCATTATGCACTGTAGGGAAAAACCTGACCTACAACCCTTTCTTAAGGTTTCCACCACCGTCTTGTCCAGATACTCTGCAAGCCAATCTTCCCAGGCCTCCCATTTGATGGGACTCTTGGCTACCTGAAAATGTGCTGTATCCATCCTACCCCCTGTGTTCCCTATCTGCCCCCTTCCCTCGCCCTCACTCTCCCATTACTTCAGTAAGATTGGGCTCCCCTATTTCCATATCTTCTGCCTCTCATGCCTCTGTTTCAGGTCTGACCCTTATAACCCTGCCCCTCCCGAAAGGGCTGCTGGTAGGCCACTTGACTACCCCCCATTTGACTCCCCTGGGGCCACTGGTTCCTACAGCATGCCGCAGGATGAGTCCCCCCACACTTCGAGCATGCATGTCTAAACCGACAATGTGGCCATGAACAGAAAGCTTTGTTGTAGCTCCAGCAATATTTTCAAAGTACACATACTGTCTTGCCCGTCTCACCCTCTGGGGTGGATTGGTCGATCACATAGTCCATCCATAAATCCAACTGTTTCATGTCCCATCTGACATCCCCATAAGTGGCCATTCTTTGGTGAAAAAACTCATCATAGTATATCCACCCCACACCTCCTTTTGCTTTTGCCCGCCTTATGATCAGAGAATATGTAATCAATGGAATCCCCATCTCTGTTTTTTTCTCCAGCACAATGGCTGAATAGGTGGCAAAGGCCACAAACCAACCATCCCATGTCTTCCCCTTGGTGAATTTGTCTTCCTCTTTCTTGCCTAGTAACACTATGGCAGCTGCCATTTTACTCTTGCCTATACTCTCCGACTCCTCATATTTGGCAGCCGCTTCTCTACTTACCAGTGCAAATATGTCCACGTATTCTCCTTTCCAAATCTTTTCCTTCATGGTCAATGGCACGTGCTCACCTATCCTTATGCCAGGTGTTCCAATTTCTCTAGTGCTTTTTTCCATGCTCTCTGCTTCTTTCTTTTCTCCTTCTGCCCCCCCCCCTTTTGGACCTGATCTCTGCCAACGTGGTCTCCATCTGGCCTAGCCCCCCTGCCCCCAAAGTTGCAATGATCTGACCAATGTAATCCTTGATACTTTCCCCCACAGAACCCGATACACTACCTGTTGGCCTGTCCATTCCTTGAGGCATGTTGTCCATGGGCTGCATTGGTCCCTTTTCTTGTGCTGGGCTTGCTGTTGACAGGGGTATGAAGGCAGTTGTGGACTGGGGTTCTGCCATGGGCTCCACCGGGGGGATGACCACTGGTTCTGGGGGCTGTACTAATGGTTCCGGGTTACAAAGAGGCAATGGTACTGGGCTGGTGGCTCGGGGAGGGGGCTCCACCATCCCTTGTCACTGTGGCCTTCTGGACTATCTGCCCATGCCATTGGCCTCTTTCCATCACCCTTTCTCCCCTTCTCCACTTTCCCCCCATCCTCCCTGGCTCATCCCCCTCCACCAGCTGCCACATCATGTTGGTCTTCTCTACCAGTTCTAGTATTGCCATGCATGCCTCTGTTCTGGAAGCTTTGCTTTTCTTCGGTGCCATCTCTCCGATCATGTTACCCACCACTACTGCAAGAAAAACTGAAAAATATCGTTCATTATCTCCCAATGATACATCTTTGACACATCTGGCCCCTTCACACGTAGCAATTCCAGTTATTGTAACACTAAAAACCTTTATGAATGCCTGGGGCTCCCTTTTCCAATTATAAGTTAAGGTTCTCCCAAGATTCCCCCCACACACATCCTCCTTCCTCTATCTTCCCCCCCATTTCATTTATTTATTTTGTACCCCCCCTTTTCACATGGGAGAGAAATCAGAAAAAACTGCACCCTTGGCTCTAGGGGCAGGGACCTAGCCCAGCAAGCCATAAACTCTGCTTGCAAAAACTGTGATCTCCCAAAAACCGAGGCTTCTCCTCAAAACAAGCATCTGCTGCTCATAAAACACATGGGGGCTCCTGGCTCCCAGCCTTTCCTTCCCCTTACAGTGCCATATTGCAGGATGATATATTTATCTGTGTGCCCCATGCAATCATCACTGTGGCATCCTCTCAAAATGAGCAAGTCTTCCATACCCCCCAATGGTACCTCGCTCGAGAAAACCCCCTCCCCACACGGAGTGACATCAGATGCCACCTGCCAACTGCATCCTGGCTATTTGGCTGACAAGGCTTGCCCCCCAAACCTATGTTGCCTTTAAGCCGGCTTGCCGCCTGACCCAATGATAAAACTGTTGCCTCTCATTTCTTGGCTCAGTAAATTTTAACTTTAAAATATCTTCTTCTCCATTCCTTTCCGAATTTCATTGCTGGGGGTTGAAAACAAACAAAACCAAAGGCCCCTTGCCTCCCCCGCACTGACTGTAAGCCAAGCCACCTGCCCATCCATCAGGCCCCAGTCCTATTTGAATCACTCACTCTCTAAAACCCCTCTATTTCACGCGGTGTGACGTCAGACGTCACCACCACCGGCAGCATGGCTTCAGTCCGGCCTAGTTGTCGGTGCATCCCCTGCACTGACTGTTCCCCAAGTCAAAAAGCCCACTATCCATTAGGCTTTGCAGGCCTATTTCCCCTGGCCAGTAAGGCCTGATCATCACGTTTCTGTGCCTGGCATGGCTTCAGCCCGGCCTAGTTGTCAGTGCATCCCCCGTACTGACTGTTCCCCAAGTCAAACAAAGCCACCATCCATTAGGATACTCAGGCCTATTCCCCCAGCCTGTAAGGCCTGATACCATGTTTTTGTGCCCGGCTCTCCTGTAACCACGCTCAGATCCACTCGCCTCACTTGCTCCTCTACCCTTCCCCCACCATGTGGTGTGATGTCAGACACCACCACCGCTGGCTGCATGTCCTCAACCAAACCGGCCTAATCGTCAGAGAAGCCACACCATCAGTTTTTCTCCTTAAAAATGCCTCTTGGCCCTGCCATTGCATTCACTCACAAATCGGGACCCTAATGCATTCAGTCAGCTCATTTGCAGTGCCTTGCGCAAACCGCCAGCTTCTCGCTCTGAGCTCCACTCCTCGAAAAAATGCTGTATCTCTCCCCGGCCCGGTCCGGTACTCCCAGTCCCCAGTTCTATCTACACAGCATTTTGTACATACATGCATGAACCAGTTCAGGACTACAAGGCTACTAGGACTAACTCTCCCTCATATCCACCATAAACGAGTTTGTTGTTTTTTGTTTTTTTTGGAAAACTCTCCCCACCTGTGGTTCAAATATTTTCAAGTAATTTACAACGTTCTTCTAGCCATCTAGCTACTTCTATATATATATATATATATATGTATATATGCATTTAAATTCTCTTACATATTTTGCCTTACAAATGACCAAAGTTGTTACCTCTGTATGTGTGTATATATACATATATATATATATATATATATATATATATATATACTTCTTTTTTTTATATATTTACCTTATAATGACCAAAATTGTTACCACAGGCTGATTCTTCCCAAAATTCCATCAACTAAATGATAGCCGATTCTGACGTGCTGGTCCTGTTGAAACTAAATCATCAAAATTGTCCAGCAAAAGAGGCAGAATACCTCTGTGCTGCCTGTTATGTACCCTGCCTTCCCTCCCCAACCCCTTTCCCAAAACCACCTATGGTTACCTTGTTCCTCTTTGTGCTCCTCCCCTTCCTGTCTCTGACTATTTTCCTTGGGCTCCTCCCTAAACCACCCCCCTACTCCTGCATCTCTCTGAGCCATACCAAATTTCTGCCAAGGAAGGGGGTTCACCAGGACAACTTGGTCTGCCCCTTCAAAGGGCAAACTCCATTAATCCCAAATTCATAAATACATTCCACAGTTCAGTGACTCACTGATCTGTGGAATGAATGTATGAATTACATATTAATGTAGTGCAAGAAAACAAATTTGTACAAGTACCTTACGATGACTGTATTCAGAGGCTCAGTGATTACTGTAGCTGGACTTAATGTCTTTTGTGTGTCTCTCCATTATTTTATTTTTTTTATCTTTTATAAAAATAAATATTAAAAGATGCATGTTTTTATTGAGTTTCTTTCTCTTCCTTTTCATGCAGAGTCAGATTTGCCTGTAGCCTGTTCACTTGAGCTTATTAATGTTAAAAAAGTAATGACAAGAGTTTGAGTTTGGGGCTACACATCTCATCGGTGTTCCGTTTCTTTTGTATCTCCATGGTGAATGCCATATGAATTACATTTTTTCACTACTTAACCGCTGTTATCATGCTGCACACATGCCCCCTAAAAAAATTATATGAAGTCCAAATTTCACAGTTTTGTCTGTGCTTGCAACACAGTGCAACTGAATTTCTTCATGAAAACCTCTAAAATCTTACCCACTCCAACCCATCACAATTGCAGTGTGAAGCATTTATTTTGCACTAACAATGTGCTGCAATGTCTAACAATGCACAGTATTGCATGATGCTAGTGTCTGCATCTATGCATTACTGCACAAATCCAGACTTAATTGTAAACTCTGCATATTGTCATCCTGTGACTGTAGTATCTATAGAGAGCACAGTATATCCAATTTCCATCACTTTGATTAGGGCTGCACTGATGCATTCTAATCGGGTTATAATAACATTGCATTGCAGAGTATATCATTGATTTATTTCATTCAAGCTCAAACATCTGAATTCCAACAATCCCTTCCCCTCACCTCCAACACACACAGACACCAGCAGTATCTAGTTGCTATGAATTGCCAATAATCATATACCTGTATTTATACATTATATTGTAGTTATACTTGTAGATGAAAACAGTATAGACCCCAGTAAGTTTGGACCATTTTATCAAATCGTGACAGCATTTAATAATGAACATTTGATGTAGTGTTTTCATATGTAACTAATAATTATAGAATTGTATAATTTGCAAGAAGATCTACAGGTATTTATGCATACTTTCTCATTTCTCATGTTAAAGAACATTTGGAAAACCACCTAACAATTTAACCCTTGCTGTGTGGCTGACATGTATACATGTCCTAAAAACCTATATGTTCTAAATTTTCTGGCAGCCTAAGGGTTAAGATGTGAACTAGAGCAAGACCAAGTTATGTACATCTGATTATTGCTTTAGTCATTAACCTTAAAAAATAGCATAAAATAAAGTAATGTAAAAGGGGGTTGGGGTAGTTACCTTTTGGTCAGCATTTGATAAAGTCAGCACTAGCTACCACATCTATTTTTATGGAACTCATATTTATTTTTCAAAACAAATGTACTAATTTCATGAACTAGATAATCTAATATACAATAGGATGTATGGTTTACATTTGCGTGTATCAATAATGAATGCTCCACCCACACAAGCACATATACTATATAGATCTCTTTGCTGGCATCAAACTATTACATAAAATTATTTTTTTTTTTACTTTACAAATCATGCAAATTCACCATTTCAATTCCCCATAAATTGCAAATGGAAACTGAGAATCAACCTTATGCAAAAGTGCGATGTCAAACATGAGATGATGTTTGGAAAGCCAAATAAGTTCATTCAGTATTTGAAAAATGTCTAGTTTGTGTGGTATGCAGAATTCAAGTGACTATTAAATCCTCATTTTAATATAAGGATAAGCAATGCTTGAAATCACCCTGTATGTATAAATATTCATCAGCAGTTTATGTACACTAGTAAACACTGTCATCCTTTGGCCCCATCCTTTCCACTAGCATGTCTAACACTGAGACCATACAGGCTTGGAAATCTGCCTACTCATATATACATTATCTGTCCATTTTTGGGGGGACTATCTCCCATTGCCTGACCACACACACACACACACACACATTATTAGATGAGATACACAAAAAAGTTTAACCATCATATGTGACTTAGATCTTAAGCAGTATGAAACAAGGACACCATGCAACTGTTCATCAATGTCTCAGGAGCTTTGTATTGAACTCTTTTAGGATATGCAATTTACATATTATTTGCAATCACTCTGTACACATAGGTAAGCTGTTTGAGTCCATTCAATGCCCACAAAATACATGAGTTGAGACAAGTCATTGTCAGAAATAAATAAATAAATATTAAAATAAATTCTGTTAACTCATGCTGGGTAATTGTCTCATTATATTTAGTATGGCTTCACTACTCAAACAGGTATTAAAATCAATCCTAATCCCCCCCACCACAACATACATATGCAGATTCCCTGGTTTGGGACGTCAGTGATCCAATGTAAATTGATCACACAAATGCTCGTTCCTGCTGCAGAAAATTAAACAACTTTATGATCATAGCAGACTTTTATCAAATACTATAAATTAATTCAGTTACAAAACATATGTCACACTAAGCATGAATAATATGTCTAGCTCATAACTATTCAAATGATAATTTTGCTATGGTGTCCATATAAAATCAGTTTTGTATGAAATTATATTTCAAAGTTACAGCACAAAATCCATGAAGCATCCCCCCCTTTAAATAAAAAAAAAATCTGTAAATGACAGGTACCCATTTACAGCTTCACTACCACATTTAAATGTTTGTAGTCAAAACTGGCTAAATCTTGAAGTTCTGTAAGTCCAGACTTAAAACAAAAACAGAACACAAACATCACCCTGGCAATGCTGAATCATTGTCACTAGAGCTTGAACTTGAGCTGATTCTGACAAATGGATCAAAATTAGCCAGTTTTACACATAGTTTGCTATCTACTCACAGTGGAGATACACTTCATAATATCGACAGCTTTTCAAGGCGTGTCCGGTGCGCTAACAGGCTTAGATGTACACATATTCCTATATATTTATGAGTGCTTTTTTGAATGATCCTATTTTGCTACATTGATTGGGTCACACCAGAGGGTATCCAGTGATATGGGTGACACAATTTGAGTGACTCAAAATGAGTGACTCAATTTGCACGCCCGACGAAAGAGCAACCATCAGACAATAGTGAGGGGGAAGGAACAGCGATTGTAAGGGACAAAATAGCGAGGAACAGCAAGTGTAAGGGACAAAATAGCACATGTGAGGGACTGATTAGGAAATACTATGCATGATAAATACAACAACTGAACAGGCAACTGCCAAGCTGGCCACTTGGTATGCTGGTTAGGGTCACTGTCTGTGATATACAGTATATGGTACCAGGTTCTGGACTGTTTTTATATGCTGTTGGTTTGGCACTTTGTTTTATTTTATTTTTATGCCCATTTGTTCCCCTGAGATTCTTACCCCCACCTGTGGGTTATCTCTCTCTGAGTAGTCCCCTCCAGTGTTTTCCTCATTACCCCAGTGTCCACCCCCTGGAGTTGATTATAATTATTTAGGATGTCAGAGTACTTTCCCCTGCAAAGGTTGGTGTGGGGGCATAGTCCCCTGCATAACTCATTAGGTAGATAGCCTGGTTTCTTTCAGTGGTGTGGTCACGGTTTGGGTTTTCAGTGTAGTGCTAATTGCCAATTTTGTTTTCAGCAATTAGCACTTGCTGTTATTTCTCTCACCGATGAATCTTCACTATTATCACATGGACCCACACCAGAGTGAACCTCACCTTTATTTTTCATTATTGTTTGTGTCCACATATTTAAATTACATTTTAGTACTATTTAAACTTTGGATATATTGAATGAACTAATTGGCTCCCTGCTTGTTATTTATGCATATTCTAAATTGGTTTCTGTTGCACAGTTACACTGTTTTTTTATTGCTGAACTACTTCAAACATAATGGAACTTTTCTGTTTTCCTCCTTCTTCCCCAACCCCTTTTCATTTCCCTTTTCCTTTTTTTTCTTTATTATGGTTGGATGTCACCCCAAATCATTTTTGAGTTTGTCACTCATGTAATTTAATTTCTATGTGAGCGCTACTTGTAGCGGATGCATTTTTTCATAGTGATTGGGTCACATCTAATCTTTGCTTTTCCACTCTTCTTGTTTGTCTTTATCATCTAAAGGAGCAACACTTTCATTATGACACCTAAGCAACTTTAAAACTTTATACGCATTTGAAGATGTATTTTGGTTCCTGAGTGATTTAGCTGCTTTTTAACACACAAGTCACTATTTATTTGGCATAAGGTTTGTGTGAATTTGTATTGGGTGGCTTTTTGCTTTCACTTTGTTATTCACCTATATTCAATTCAATAATTTATTGATCAGCTAAAATGCCATTTCAGGACAATACAAACATATATTAACACAGTACATTTCTATATTATCTAAATTATAATCAAAATGCTTCACATAATAAAATACTGACATACAGTAATCAGATTTGAAAATATTCAGTCTGATTTAAAAACATTAGTTTTGTTATAAAATTAGATTATACTACTCTATGTATATTCTGATGTAAAGTCAACTTCACCATAGTTTCTAGTATTTTATAGTCATACATAGGAAAGCAATGTTATCCTGATCCTTTGTATAGAAACCAAGTTGTAACAATGTCATATGTATTTAGTTATGCATCAGCATTTTTAGTCTTTTTTTTCCAAATGTTAACTATTTCTGTTAAATACATGGCTAAATCTATAAGAATGTTTTCATTTTTGGCATTAAAAAGCAGATCCAGCATGTATCTGTCTGGAAAATTGCAGGTTCCCAGATATTTCCCCAGGTATGTTTTCCTCTGGTTATCAAACCAGGGTCATCTTTGTGTTTCGTGTCTGAGATCTTCTTCCTCTTGTAAAATACAGTAGCACCTTTTTGTTAAGTTTTGATTTTTATTATGTCTAATTTCTAAGATATTACTAGAAATAGTTTCAAATATGTATGTTATTAATATTGTTCTATGTTCAAAAGTCTTTATTATATTTAAATATGGTTTTAAATTATGTTCATCAGTATTAGCCACAAGCCAGTTTGATGTTTTTATTTGTTTTATCTCTCTTGCCTTTCTGTTTAGAATTTTCATATTATTTTTTTGTTATGTATCCCACATATGTTTTATTAATAAAATGTTTTGTTTGTGTCAATCTCTAAGGTATGTCAGGCCATTAACCTCCATTATCCTGCCTATTTTATTCAACCATCCTGAGGAGTTATAGTCTAATAATTTCTCTTCCTCAGTCATACATAGTTTTAATAAATAGTCTGAGTTATCTGTTGCTGCCTTAATCTAGAAGTTAATCATTATTGCCTGTACCATATATTCAAAACTTGCTTGGCCCAACTGTTACCTTACCAGACTGTCTGAAGTACCTGTTGGAAGTCTAAGTATTTCTTATAGGCTCCATTTAGGGCTGAATCAAATATTTTAGTATTACCTACCCCACAAATTTTTGCTGAATATAAAGCTTAACTGACAGCTTTGGCATTTATTGTCCTTAATAGTGGAACCTATGTTCATCTACCATATAGATAATTAAATCTAGTTAGTGCTTTTATTGTATTTTGTACCTTCTTAACTGTATTATTTATATGTTTATTCCAGCAAAGATTGCTGGAGAACCATACCACTAAATATTGATATTCTTTAACATACTCCAATTGTTTTCTAGTAAGAACACCTTTTCTATATTTCTTGCAGCTCCCAAATACTACAACTTGTGTTTTTAGAGTATTGGGTTTAAACTTATGTTTAACACATAGTTTGTCCATCTCAGATAATGCTTTTTGTAGACCTATTTTACTAGTTGAGATTACTACAAGATCATCTGCCTAGACCAATATCAGTATTCTGGCATTTCCTATTCTGGGAGCATGATGTTTTCTATTATCCACTGCATTTATTATGTTATTAATATACAGTATATATTAAATAGGGTTGGTGCCAATAAACAACCCTGGTGAACACCAAGGTTTGTCTTGATCTTACTTGTCAGGTCTCCTGCTTTAGTGTATTGTATTTGTATCCAGGTATCTGTATACATTCGTTAAATTAAATTTAATAAATTGCAGTCAATTCTGTATCTTCACATTTTTTCCCAGAGTAAAGATCTTAATAAAGAGTTAAATACAGATGACAAGCCCACAAAAGCAACACATAATGGTTGTTTTCTAATCTTACAATATTTTTCTAACAGATGATTTAACAAAATATTTGGGTAACTGTACCTTTATTTTTTGTGAATCCTGCCTGTAAGATTGAAATAATCTGTTTTCGTTCAAGCCATTCAATTAGCCTATTCAATAATACTTTGGCAAAGATCTTAGAGAGATTATCTGTTAGGCTTATTGGTCTATAATTATTGGGATCCAGATCAGAACCCTTTTTATGTAGGTAGAAAGTAGTCATGCATTATAAATTTATTAAACAGTTCTGTAAGTATAGTAGACCACCAATCAACATTTAGTTTACAGAAATATGTGGAGAACTTATCTGGCCCTGGCAACTTATTTTTCTTAAAGCTATTTATAACTATTTTTAGTCCATTATCAGAGAACCATTTAAAATGTTCATTTATTTCTAAGTTTTCTGTATCTTTTTGTACAGTCACATAATACAACATTTTTGTTAGTCAACCCATTTGTCTGGGGTACTGTATACCTCTAATCTGGATTTATAGACATTAGTACCTTTGGCTACCATACACCAACATTTTTTATCATCTCTTTCTCTTATTACAGTAAGCATAGACTACTATAGTTCATTTTGATGTTCCCTTTTCTTATCATTAGCATATATTCTATACTCTTTTCTGACTGAGTGAGTATTGTTAAGTTTCCCTTTGTAGGTTCTTTCTTAGTCCATCTTATTTGTTGGGACAATTTCCTTTTTTCTTGCCTACAGTGCTTATAGAACCAGTTTTCATACTTATGATTTGTATTTGTGCTACTGTTTTTTTTTATTTATTGTATCCAGACAATTGTACTATACAGTAGTTGTAATATTTTACTGTATATTATTTCCGATTCAAATTCAGCTTCTAGATATTCCTCCATCTCTTTTAGTAATTGATTACACATTTTACAGGCTGACTTCTTGGGGATCTTATCCCATTTTATTTTATAATTTCTTATTTCTATTTTTGTCTTCTGCTTTTTGTATAACCAGATTTGTAACTTCTGTATATAATAATCATGGCATATGGTCACTTTCTGGTCTTTGTATAATTTTGAGACCATAGTATCTATTAAACTAATATAGGGGACACAATGTATAGTCTGTAGTTGTTGAGCCTTTAACGTTTAGGCATATTGCTTTTCCCTCTATGTCCTCTGGAAGCCAACCATTCAGTATCATTAATTGTAATGTAGCTAATAATTTTTCAATTTTTTGGTGTTTGTCTGTATTCTTTTTAATGATAGAGTTTCTGGGGGTGTATCTAAATTTTTTAATATTTCTTTGTTTTGATTGTTTTGATTTTCATTGCAACTTTGTATGTTAAAATCTCCCATTATTAATATTTCTGTACACATTACATCTGTCAGCATCATTTTGATATTTTTTATCATTTTCTCAGTTAGTTCTTTGTCATTGACAGAGAATTAGAAGGTGGACTATATATATAACCAATTAAAAGTGTATCATTCCAAATTTTAATTAAAGTAAACTGATAGTTTGATATTGGTTTAATATTGGTATTTAATACTTTCATGTAATCTGTTATTCTAATATACGTTATTAACCCACTTCTATAAGTCAGCCCATTTTCTTAATTTTTTTGTCCTGGACTTTGTATTTTTATATAACCATTTAGTTTTATTTAATCTATTACAACTGGACCATGCCAGGTTTCTTGAAGTGTTATAATTTCAGTCTGATTTAGAACTGTTATAAATTCTGCATCAATAAATTTGGAAGTTATTCCTGCAATATTCCATGTCATTATACTCAATTGTTTGTTATGTTTACTTATATAGTTAGTTATGGATATAGTTAGGAAAAAAAAACAGGTTCCTGATTTATACATATGACATTGTTCTTATAAGCACTTTCATCAGCCTTGGAAAGTCAATCTCTCTGTTCCGTAAGCACTTGGAATCTCTTGTTTACTTTAACATTACATAACACATTACTTTTCTCTGTTACATTTCTTTCACAGAACATATGAGCTTCTTCAGCTGCATTCATATCAGCTATATATATCACTAGTTTGTCTACCTTGTCACTAACACATAATATATTATCTACTAGTATTTGATTGTTTAATGTTAAATCAATCTGATTAGCATCTTCCCAGTTCTCATAGACTCTTTCCACTTGTACCATGTCATCCTCATAAAATTATACCCTGAGAAAATTGACCATCATCTGTGGAACAATTGATTTCAACTTTGAGATTCATTGCCCATGTATTTGATCCCAGAAATGGACAGTGTTATGTCTGGTGGTTCACTGGTTCACTTTCATACATTACTATGTCTTGCAGAGAATACATTTTTGCCATTTTCTCAGTTAAGTCCAATTCAGTTTGTATCCCATTTTTTATCAGTTCAGATGTCAGAACTGGATAATCCAAACTTATATTAACTGTATACAAGCAGTTTGAATTGCACAATACATAATTAGCCACTCTTTCATGCAAAAAAAAAAAAAGCAACAACAAAAAAACAGCATTATCTGTTCATTTCCAAGACAATCATAAGCTCTTAAGGCCTTCACAATATCATTAGCAGCAATATCAAGTTGTAATCATTCATTGCAAATCAGCTGTTCCATTATCTGCAGTACTTGTTCATTTTCAGCCTCTTTCTTAGTAACACCTCTAAGTAACATTATTGTTTGATCCTCTTCTAAATGCATCATCTCCAACAGTGTAATTTGTGTACCTGAATATCTGTTTTATTTTCTATCTCCTTTTGTTTTGTTTTATTACATCTTTTCTTGTTTACCTGTTTCTTTGGATGTTTGATTTTTACATATATTGGTATCCTTATGTCAAGATTTTTTAGAAAGTTTTGTTTTCAACTTTTTGTCAGTTGTCATAAAGTTATCTTTATTGTTGTTTTTTCCTGTTTTATTTTGTTTTTGAATGTTATTGTTTTGTTTTGAAGCTTCTTAATTTTGTGTTTGTCTTTTTTCAGTCCAGAATTTGTATTCTCAGTAGTACGTTCTATATTTTGTGTTTTAACCTTTTTCCCCCCTCAGGCTGTAATTGACTGATGTAACATGCTGTTTAGCCCCACATTTAGTTTGTTTACTTTGAATTTCTATAAGTTCTTCAAATTTTACTTTATTATGAGCTATCTCATCCCTCAATTGTAAAAGCTTGTTCTTCATTAGTATGATTTGCTCCATTATCACGATATTAGCCATGTGCTAGTCTTTTAAGACCTCTATCAAATCAAGTTCTAAAAAGAGATAATAACAATGTTGCTTGGGACACTGAGAAAATGGTCTCTCATCATGATTATGTTCCTTTTTTAAGCTTAAGTTATGCTCCATATTTATGATCTCCTTCATACCTGTTATGGTTTCCTGTAATTCCTGTCTGATTTTGTGACTTTCTTGTTCTTTATGAGTATTGTCATTTGGAGTTTTCCTTGAAGAAATTGATTTGGGATATTGTTCGGGGAGTTGTTGAAAGCTGTCATTCTGATTTAAATATTGTACTTCTGCTATGGGGATAACATTATCAACCTCGGTTTATCCAGCATTTATTAAACTGGGTTCTTTTTGCATATTGTGTTCACTACTGGGACTAATAGATTCCAAATACTGTATTAGGTTAGGTAATCTTTCTATAGATGATTCTTGCTCACTCTTCGTTTCTCTGTTCTTACATCTACTACTCTTTGGCCCCCATATTCAAAGGCTGGGAGCATTCCAGCACATTTAGATGCCCAAATAAATGGGCCAGCACAATAAAGGGCTGTATGCCATGGAAGTGTGCAGTGGGCTGTGCTGCTTGCCAGCTTCCTGGACATGCTAGGACAGGGGGTGCAGGATGGGATGTGGGTGCCTCAGTGGGTGGGGGGTTGGGGTCTACTACACTATGAAAAGGCAGGGTACATGTTGTTTGATGTACTCAACACAGGGATCAGTATGGGGAGGGGGGCTACATCACTATGGAAAAAGAGGTTGGCTAAGATGTTTCTATTTCACACAGAGATTGGTATGGGGACATTACAATACAGAATGAGGGATTGGGCTACATTATATTATTGCAAATGGGGATTGCTATGGGGAGGGGGACACTACAATATGGCAAGGGGGTTCAGGCTGCATTTTATTATTGCAAATGGGGATCATTACAGGGAGGGGGACACTACAATATGGCAAGGGGGATCAGGCTGCATTTTATCACAAATGGGGATCATTATGGGGAGGACACTACAATATGACAAAGGGGTTTGGGCAATATGTTTACTTTGTCGGGGTCCGGGGATGAAGGGGAAGGTACCACTAGAATACCAGGGACTTTTTACATTTCCATACAAAGTTTATGGCATGATTGGGGATCAGGATTGGGGGGGCAGCCATCAGGTTGTAGGGGCTGGCAGCTGTTGTGTTGCTGTGTGCAGTACAGCAGCCCACCTGTGAGTGGATAGGGGTTAGGTGTGTTTCCAACATGCCTAACTTGGTGTGGCACATCTCCAAGATGTGTGGGCAGATGTGCCACACATCTCAGCTGAATATGGGGATGTGCCACATATTCATGAGAACGCTCCCTGGAGATGCGCCTCATACATTATGGCTATGCTTGGGCACAGCCAGAGATGTGCAGTGTGTCTCCACCATTTGAATATCATGAAGTGGCACAATTCTTGAGATGCACCAGTGCATCTCCTTTGAAAATGTCCCCCTTAGTGTCTTGTATTATTATAGGTATAGAAGAATCTCTTATGTTATACTCCTTAGTTGTTTGTTTTTTCAGAGGCTTAGTGATTAGTGTGTGTCCTACCATTTTGTTTCCTTTTTCTTTATCTCTTGTTTGTCTGCTAGTCTGTCTCTGTACTTTTTCCATATGTGTTGGATTCCAACCATAGTCTTGCCCCAGAGCTGTTTTTGCAATTCCCCTTCCTATTTTGTCCCTTTATTTCCACATATTAATTTGTGCCTGTCAGTTTACTATCAATTAGTTCCAATTCTGATTGTTTTTTACTTCTTGTTCTCATTTTATATATGGTGTTATTCAAACCAATGTGCTTACATAACTGATATAAAGAACCAGATCAGTTTAAACCACTCAGTACTGTGATTATCAGCTTAAAGGGTTAACTAAACATTTGGTCAATATACAACATATACAATAACAGATATCTACCTAAAGTCCAAAGTTCAAAAACCAAAGGAAATTTTTATAATTTTAACAGCTACTGTCTGATTACAGTTCTATTTTACATGGAATATAGTTATAAGAAAAACAAAAAAATAGTTGCTAAGTAGCTAGATAATAATTAAATTAGTCAGCTGGCCTGGTGGCACTGAGGGTTGAGGCACTGGATGCCACACCTCACTCCACGCCAGTGCCCTGAGTTCGGGAGTGAGCTCAGGTGCTGGCAGGGGATGGATTAGTTTGAGAGCCCGCTGGGCTGCTCTTCTGTCCCGGTGGAGGGTGTTGGGGAGTCTGGTGCTCCTGCAACCCCTGGTGGAGATTGGGGGTGCTGCAGAGTGCTGGGCTGCACCTACACAGCTTGGCCCAATGCTGGCAGGGTGGTCATGTACAGAGAAATCAGGGGACGTGCACCATACATGGGAGGGGGAGGAGGGCATAACAAGAGGGGGAAAAAGCCCTCTCCTGCTGGATAGGCAATGCTTCCTCCAGTGCCATCACCACATGCCCAACTCTGGTCTCCCATCACTGCCCCTTCAATCTCTCCGGGGCTGTAGGGCCCACGTCCCTGGGCAGTCATAACATCCTTGAAGATGATGGGAGGCACAGTGGACAGTAGAGCAGTCAGGCCAGTGGGTAAGCCTGAGAGAGTTCTGGTCAGGGGAGAGATAAAGAGAATCTACAAAAAAAAAATTAGTCAGACAAAAGTGATACCACAAACTTCCAAAGAATAAATAGAAGCATCAAACATCAAATATCTCCTTCAACTGTTGATCTCTTATTGTCCTTATACTTTTTATATTGGAGTCTCAGCACATAATATAATCTGTAGAAGGTAGAGTAAAGGATGTCTTGAAATCACCTTGAACATTCCCTCTATTTAAATCAGGCAGTCATTCACTCATAAATTGCACGCAGTTTTAAATAAACCACAAACCAAGCAAACAGTGTAGAAAGTACAATATGTTCAAATGGTAAAGACTGTGCAGATCTCTGCCCTGTAAGCCTTAAAAGAGAGCAAAAAGAAATAAATATCCAAGTAAATGTGTATGTATATAGTTAATCCTTCTGCACATATATCATAATATAGATACTAGTAATATGTTAGTATCTATTAGTATGTACATTGTCTCTTAAAAAAAGGAAATAGTAATCTGGAGTTTTGTATAGTTGTATACTTACTCCATTATGGCCATAAACAGGTATATATGAGAGATCATTGCCATACACTGGTTCAGTAGCAGACAAAATGCACAAATTAGCATCACTAAGACAGGATTAAATCTCTGAAAAATAAAGCAAAAGTACAGAGTGATTCTAAAATCAGAAATTTCAAAAGATTCTATTTGATTTGATTCTAGTTTCAACTGAGTCTAACTGAGTCGTTACGTACTTGTCCAAATCAGACTCAGTACTCAAAAACAATATAACTTACTGCTTGTAACAAGGCAGAAAAAAATTACCCATTTGTGTGTGCTTTGCAAGCTCTGCATTCTGTATACCAGCAAAATGGTGCTTTAAACTATAGGTCACATGACCAGAACACGATAGTTTTTGCAACTCTAAAAAGTTTTGTATTTTTGTAAACTGCTAAATAATATTCTAGTGACAAGCACACACTCTATAGTATATATAAAAGAAGTAAAAGTATTTAAAAAAACTCCAGGACACCTAAACCTTAAACCTTTCACTGGAAAGTCACTGGCTATCACAATTTTAATATAAGAACTTTAAATGCAAAACTTAGAACATTATAAAATCTTGAGTAAATACAACTGTAAAAAACATATATGAAAGCAACTGCAATTTACTGCAGCCAGATCGATTTCTCTTCATTCAATGAAAACAAGTAGGAGTGAGTAGTTCTGATTAGTATGCTGAAAGTTCCTGACCTTATATATGGAAAAGAAAGTCACTAATTGCTGCGTTTACTGAGTTGACTGTGCGTTTACTGCAGGTAATGTGTTAGTTTTCTCTGTTCTCTCTGCAACTCACCCACAGCTGTTTTGCAAAGTCCCATGAATCTCCTTCTTTCTCCTATATGGTTAGACAGTCACTCACTTCCTCCCAGTGCTAGCAACACCCAGTTCTTAGTTCTTAGCACAAGTTTTAATGCTGTACTGTTACCTTCTCTCCTTCTCCTCCTACAGTGAACACTGATGCTGAAATACTAAAGTGCTAAAAGTGCTGAAGCTGAGAGGAAAAACACTTCAGCCATCCCGGTCACATCGGGTTACACCAGTAGCCAAAGCTACATCTTGCTGCCCTTCTCCATACTTGACACTCCTCTCTCTGACTGCCAGTCACCCTTCTCTCCTGGTTCATGTTTTTTTTTCCCTTGCTTTTCTTCTCTGAAATGGCAGCTACTCACTCACAATTAGCACATCTAAGGAAAAATTAAGAGACTGCTGATGCACTGGGGGCTTGTATACCATTATTAACTGCAGACTTCTAAATAATGTGGCAAAGGTATCATACCTGTTAAAAATGTGTTAAAAGCATTTAGAAGCCCTGCTACATCTGCTCCTCTGAGTCCCTCCTCAACTATAAAAATGTGCATTCACAGCTCTCCAGCAATCTCTCCCAGCAGCCTCTCTGTCTAACCCAGCACCTATCTATTCACCTAAATCAATTGCTTCTGTTATGTTTGGCAGATAAACTAATGTGCTTGGCAAAGTGAGACTGCATTTGTATGTTAATGTATCTTTAAGATTGCACCATTTAACAAAGTTGGTTCTCGCTGCAATGTCATGCCCCTGATGAAGTCTCATGCCTACAAAGCAAAGTATTGGGGCTCAGTACTGTGTTTTCAATGAATAGAGGTTGGATTTTAACACTTTTTTGCATTTCTATGTTTTCTGCTGAGTTCTGCTACAGTTGCTTTGATCTTAGATGGACACTAGCATGTTCATGTCAAGAGAAACAATAGACGTGATAAATGATTGGCTTTTGTGGCTTATATACAATGCGCATGTCCAGGAGTCGCAGAATTCAACATAGTGAGCCTGGTGGAGGTGCATTACCATGCTAGCAAATAGGCAGTAGCAACTAAGACTAGAAACAATAGGGTAAAATAAAAGATTCCTTCCATATTTTTTTACCAAAGCCTAGCTGCATGGTACATCTTATTTCTCAATTTGCGATGTAGCACTGCTATTGTAAACTGTGGAAAAAAATCCTCAGAACTAACCACTGGCATTGATCAGTTCTGCAGAATTTTGTTCTGCTGTTTAATACAATTATCTACAGTTCATACATTTATTCTGCTGTTCTAAGTCAAAATTTCTGTGAAAGTTGCCAAAGTGCGTTCTGAAATTTTACAAAAGCAAAATTCTGGCTAGAGCCAAAATTCCACCGGTGGAAGCTTAATTTGGAACAGCCCTATTTTGCCTGTCTCGGTGGCATGGCACAGGGTCATAATGTCACAGATAAAACTGTTCACATCAAGAATGCCACATGCAAATCAGCATGTGTCAAAATAACACTGACACAACACGCAGACCAGGAAAGAAAAGCACACACCGGTAGAATATCTTTGCTTTTGCAGGGGGCTTCACCCCCTACACCCCATGGACTAATTATAATCAACTCCTTGGGGTCATGGACTTTTGGAGAAAAAGGAATCCTCGGAGCAGGGAAAACTTGTTTTTTTCAAAATAAAAAGCTGCATTACAGTGGAACCAGGGGAGAACCAAACCATAGCCCCTGGTTCCCAACACTGCAGGAGGCTGGTGCCCTAGCCACTCCACCATGAAAGTGTCTAAATCAGTAACCACCTTGGCAGTGTACTACACATTCTGGCATGGAAGCATACAGTGACAGGAGTACCAGTTCTTACTGCAAGCTGAAACAACCCCTGTTGCTATATCGCCATTCATGCAATTCCATGCGCAGTTTTGTCCATGCTATAATGACTGGTGCCAGTGGCACAGAGGGTTGAGGCACTGGATGCCACACTATCCACCATGCTGATTACCTGGTTCTGTGATGAACCTGAGTCACTGGTAACAAGCAGTGTGGGACAGGACTGAGCATTAATCTGACTGCTCTCCTCTTCAGGGCAGGGGGGTCCAGCTGCAGCACTCCTACATTGCCAGCATGTGGTGGTGTGGTTTTATGGCAGCAGGGTGGCTCTGAAGGAATGAATGGTGGCATGTGCTGTAGTATATGTGCTCCTCCATGCATGCATGCATCTTGCATCATTGTATGCTGCTGGTCTGGGGAGGAGAACAGGGGAAAGGCTAAGCATTCAACCATGATGCCCTTTCCAGCCAGCCCCTGTTCACTGACTGCCTGTAATGCTGGCCTCTTTTGGATGTGTGTGTTCCAGGGGTGAAGATGGCCTTCTCCCTCCTGGTCCTTCCACAGTGGGCAATTTATATGGGAATTTTAGCATGTAAGTCCCAAGGGAGCTGGTTGTCAGTCAGAAGTGGCTGAGCAGGAGCTGAGAGCACTCACTTGCATCAGAAGGATAAAACAATTTATAAAAAAAAACACTCTATTCTCCTCTATCTAGCTGGTTTTGTATTTTTTTAAGGACTTATTTTTCTCCCTCACAGCCTTCCCCACTTCTCGTGTACCACAATGGTTTCTTTAGGTATGGCCTACCCAACAGAGAGCTGGGTCAGATAGTGTGGGTATAGCCTATTTCTGGCTGTGTAGGGTAGTTTAGGTAATATATAGGGCTGGACAGACTGTTCCATGGGAGCTCTTGATCCCCAGATTGATCCCACAATCCATGGACCCAGAAATATATGGACATCCCTGCAGAAGTCCAGTTCTGGGTCTGTGAAAGTCCATTTGTGCCATTGTGTGTATTGTTGCCATGGACATGCCATCGGTACACTCAGTCCACCAAAGGCAGCTGGTTGCAACCAATCAGGCACCAGATGATCACATGATGCACTCATGGTATACAACCATGCTGAGTGCACAACGTGGCCCGAATGAGAGGAGGAAGGGTCGGAGGAGCACCTTGCTTATTACTGCAGCAGCCACCAGAAGAAGTTGTTAAAAAGAAAAAAAACACACTATATATATATATATATATATATATATATACATTTTGGAGGGAATGGAAGAGAAAAGGAGAGAGAAAGGACTCAATTTACTGCTGGAGGGAGGGGAGAGAAACTGATTGTCGGGGGAGAGTGCCAGGTTGGGACTGGAGAATGGAGGAATCCAGAGGGACTGGGGAGATAGTGGTGGCCTGGATGCTGCCAGAGGGGGGAGGCAAAAGTTAGGCAGTGTGACTGTGTACACGAGCAAGAGCAGGCTGGCAAAATCTTTGACTTGTAGCATAAAGATCAAGAGGAGAGAAGGAGAGACTGCTGGAGGCCCAAGAGAAACTTTACAGTTACAGAAAATCCCAAATGAAAGTTTTTTTCTTTTCTTGGCCTCAGACAGTGTAGCTGTGCGTGTATTTATTTATTTATTCGTTCATTTTTTGTTAACCAGGTAAGGCCCACTAGGCACAATTGCCTGTTTTCTGGGGCAACCCAGGAACTTTGGGCTGGTTAAATGACTTGCTCAAAGTCCCACAGTATGCAAATAGAGGTTGAGGGACTCAACCCCACATCTGCTGGATGTACCAAGCTCATTTACAGCTTGTTACTTTAACCTCTAGGCTATACTGCCAGTTACATGAGCAAGGGAGTGCAAGCTGACAAAATCTTTGACTTGTGCCATTCCAAATCCAGATCCAGAGGAGACAGGGAAAAATATTGGGGGCCCAAGAGAAATTTTACAGTTACAGAAAATCCCAAATGAAAGTGTTTTCTTTTCTTTGCCTTAGACAGTGTAGCTATGTACATAAGCAAGGGGGAGAAGGCTGGCAAAATCTTTGACTTGTGCCATTCCAAATCAAGATCCAGAGGAGAGCAGGAGAGACTACTAGGGGCTAAAGAGAAATTTTACAGTTTCAGAAAATCCCAAAGGAAAGTTTTTTCCTGGCTTCAGTGTGGCTGTGTGTAAGGACAAGGGCAGCAGGCTGGCAAGATAAATCTTTGACTTGTGCCATCCAGAGTGGGGGAGAGAGAGAGAGAGAGAGAGAGACTGCAGGGGTTCCATGAGGAAATCAACAGCCCTAGAAATCCCAAATACTTTTTTTTCCTGGCTTCAGTATGGGTGTGTGTTCAGGGCAAGGGCAGCAAGCTGGCAAAATAAATCTTTGACTTGTACCATCCAATCATGAATCACAATCACTTGTAAACGTTCATTCATGATTTCATGTATTAAAAAAATGCTGTTCAGACAAACAACATACAAGCTGATGCAGCTGTGCTGCTGGCTGTGGGTGACCCAAGGGATAATCTGACTTTGTGACTCATAGCAGGCTGATTACACTACAGCACAAGTAAAGTACAGCTACTGCACACACAGGTGTCATCATCATCGTCACTCATTCCACATTATTCCTCCTTATTATCATTAGTTTTATAGTATATCGTGTTACATTATGTATAAGCATTAACCAACCCCCAGTGTGGGACTGTGCTCCATGCGACTATGCACCAGATGTGTCTGCATCTCCAATTCAAATTCTGAGGCACACTTAACAGTTGCTGAATTTGGTCACTTAACAGTAACTAACTGTACTGTAGGAGTCAGTCAGGTAATCTTGGAAGGAAATGGTGGTGGACTGATGTGCTGTCAGTGTGCTGTGTACAGTCACAAGTCACAACTGTAAATTTGTCCCTGGCCTGTGGGTGGGAGTCATCAGAAGGACATCATGTTAGTTAGAGGGATCTTTTTTTACAGGTTAGAATACTAAGAAAAAATGGATCAAAGTGTTGATGAGGTGCATTCTATTTCTCAGGTAGGCAGTGGGACTGCAAAAGACAGCAATCAGCATGAAGAAGGAAAACAAAACCAAACCCTCAAAAGTGATTTTTTTCACATCTAAGGTTTCATCTTTCAAGTGAATCATTGAATCCAAAAAAGGTGAATGTCTCGGATCATCATCAGTCCCAAGTAAAAAAAAAAGTTACATAGTTAAAAAACTAAAGGCTTGGTGGGTACCACCTGCAGAGGCACTCAGCAGTATGGAATAATTGCATACTATGCTACTGCCAGTCTCTCACCCTCATCTAATTCTTCTGATGTTGAACCTGATGAGGGTAATTAAAAATAAAGATGAAGAGAATGATTAGGCAGCACAAGATTTACTGGAGGGGATGGAAATTGCAGATAAGGAAGAAACAGGCAGAAATATTTTGGTTGTGGAGGGGATAGTGGGATTAAACCACAAGAGGAACAGGCCCAAGAAAAATCTGGGGAGACCCTGAAAAGGTGACCGAGATGCCATGCCTTCCTGGAGAAAAAAAAAACAAACAAATATAATCTTTTGTTTGGTTATACTTCTCCATTAGTGCTTTCAATGAGTTGGTGGCAACATGCACTATTTGTAAATGGCCACTAAGCAGGGGTAAAAAGAAAGGAGCATTGGGAACTTCAGCACTGAAAAGGCACCTAGACAGATGTCATAACATTATTGAGAACTCCAGTTGTGAGTCTCAAAGAGAAAGTAACAGTGATAGCTCACTACACTCGGGGGTAACTCCCATAGATGAAAGCGGTGGCAGCCCCCGCAGCACTACTGAAACACCTCCACCTCCATTTCCTCCTATTCAAAGGACTCCTCCTACTGTTACTGAAAGTGACCGTGTGTTCAAAAGCCCTCTCCTTCAAGGAGACAGCTTACCATCTCAGAAGCATATGAGCATAAAGCCAAATATGTTGCAACTCACCTTGTTGCTGTTGCAATAACCAAAAGTATTTCAGAAATGATAGCTGTTGATTTGCTACCATATAATGTAGTTGAACATATAGGATTCAGGTGGCTGCTTGAGTACCTTGAACCTCAAAATAGTACACAATCGTGGAAATACTTCTCGATAACAGGGATTCCAGATCTTTACGATGTCGTATGTAAAAAATTAAGACGCATCTTGTGCAATACTTTTGGGAGAATGGTACATCTCACAACAGATATCCGGACAAGCTGTTATCATGAACTCTTCACATCTGACATGATACATTGAGCATGTTTCAATAATTCATGTGGGACTGGGGACAGTGAAGCATCACAGTTTGCTGTTTAAGAATGTCTTATTTTCCATCTGAATGTACTTCATACAACATCAATGAGGAGCTCCAAAAATCAATACAGCAATGGCTCACTTCACAGGGACTGCCAATTGGCTTTATAGTTGCAGATAATGGATCCAACATAAGGAAGGCCTTGGAGGAGGGGGGCTTTGTTCACATCTGCTGCTTTGCGCATTTCTTAAATTTAACAGTTCACGGTTTTCCCAATGATGACAGGGAGCTTAAGGCTCTTGTTAACACTGCTAAAAGAATATGCACTCATTTCAGTCACTCAAGCAAAGCCTGCCACTTGTTTGAAAAATACAGCAGGTGCACAGTTCACCTTTGCACAGACTGATCCAAGATATTTCTACTTAATGGAATTTGACCTTTTATATATTCTAAAGACTGCTGGAACTAAAGAAAGCTGTCAGGCAATACACCTTGGAAAAAAAAATTGGTAATGCAGATATCTATATTACTCCACCTCAGTGTACCATGCTGGAGTTTCTAATTTTTCTGCTCCAGCCATTTGAGGAAATCACCAAGGAGGTTAGTGCAAACACAACAACTCTCTGCCAGGTGATACCCCTAATAAAAATTTTAAAATTCAGATTAAATCTGATTAGGGAAAAGTTAGAGAAGCAAGACAGTTCCATGATCACACAGGCTGCCAGTGGTGCTGCTAACATGTGCAGGTTGCCCCCCAAAATACAACAAGATCTAACAAGCTGTATGATCAAAAAAGTTGAAGATGACAAACTATGTAAAATGCTCCATTCTGAGTACTACACTAAAGCAGCAATCTTGGACCCATGATACAAATCAAAACAATTATTGAGTGATGATGATGACACTTGTTTCAAGCTAAACACACAAGAAATAATTGACAAGGTGTGTGCTGTCATGGAACAGAGTACAACAGCAGCAGCACCACATTTAGAATCTTCTTCACATGAATTGCTCTCTGACTAGTGTCTGTTCAGAATGATTGTTTAGTTCAGCTGGTAACATCATTACTGACACATGATTCTGTCTGACACCAGAAAATGCTGAGTGCCTCACATTTCTCAAAGTCAACATTCTTCACTTTAATTTCAAATATGATACCTGAATATTTATTTTTATTTTATTTATTTATCAAGTCTAGGATTACAAATACCTTTGAGCCTTGGCTCTTTTACAAAGGTTCTACGTCAGAGAAATACAAATTATGGGGAACATCAAGACAGACATTACAACAATGTGGACATTGCAAACATAGTACAGATTAATACAATTCAAGGGTAGCATTGTAACAAGGCAGCCAGCAGCATTTGTCAGAGAAAATAGACAACAGATAAGAAGTGCCAGAGTCATAGGGAGAGGGAAGAGGGAGGGGAGAGAGGTATTAGGAAGGGTGGGGAGAGAGTGAAAAGTGCAGCATTGGGTATACCAAGATGTGAGGGTAGAATCCAGAGAGAAGGGGAGGGGGGGACCACTAGAGCAGGAAGGGAAGTGGAGAAACAAGGTTAAGTTGGGCAGTCACAGGAGCTGTTGGTAGTGAGATAGTCCTGGAGCCTAGTATTAAACATACCAATTGTTGGGGCAGAGGAGATGGTTGGGCTGGGGCCATTGAACCAGAGTGGTGCTCGATAAGCAAAAGAGCACTGTCCCTGTGAAGTGTGACAGTGGGGGACTTTCAGTAGCTGTAGCGTGGATCTCCTAAGGCACCATTTGTTAATTCGGTGTTGTAACAGAGTTGAGACCCCAGAAGGTGCTCGGCCAAGGTAGATTTTTTTTCACCATGGAGCAGGTGAGAAACTTTATGTGGTTTGATAGTTGGAGCCAGCCGGTCTGAGTGTACAGGTCACATGTGTGGTTGAGACGGTGAGCACCAGTGAATAAAACATACACTGACTGTTCTGAGCAGGCCCTATCTACAAACCACTTTCAAGAATTTGTGCCTGGGGTGAAACTCTTTTGTGAACTGGGTCTACTGCATGAGGTAGCAATTAGTTGCAACAAGTCAGGTCAGGACGGACTAGGCCAGGCCACTATTACTTGAATGATGACATGAGCAGCACGAATTAGTAAAAAAAAATAATAACATCAGTGGATTCAGAGTCCAAATATATCAAGCAACTACATTTCATGTCACAAACATACTTGATGGTACATGGTACCACTATCTGATCTGGAAATTAGGGTACTGCTGTCTACTACTACTACAGTTCTACTACTACTACTGTCACTTTTTGTCCTCATGAGTCACAACTACAGTACTACTTATCACTTTTTGTCCTTACTTCAGTCCTTCCTTCTACTACTTGTCACTTTTTTTGCCCTCAGCAACTGATTCTGACTGTACTGTTTTAATTTTCATACAGTGCATGGCTTAGCAGATGCCTGAAACCCAGAAACTGAATACTCTTTGCATATTTTTCACATCCCCATATTTGGCTGCGATTAGTTCACAGAAAAAAAATGGTACTAAATTGAAAATTCATATAATTTCTTTATTGTTTGTGTGTGCATGGTATGCTAGCCTGGTTACATCTCACAGTAACTGGGCTGAGATTATTATATTACTATATTTTATTTTTGATACTAATATTACTTGGCAGTGGCTGGTAGCAATTGTGGAACTAGGATGGATGTAATTGTGTTGTGTGTTTGCCATCAGGTCTTCAGGTGGTAGTGGCAAATGTTTTATGACTGCACTGCACTTGACCGATGTGATGTGTGATGGCTGCCTGCCTGGGTGGTGGTGATCACTATGTCTTTCACTTTTCTTCTTTAAGGATTCAGCATGTTGATTAGATTCAGTAGAAGTAGTACTACTAGAAAACATTACCACCTCTTGGACCAGGTAGTGTAACATATACCACTGTACACTGGGGCATGCAAAGCTGTTGCATCATTCACATGGGTGGGGTGGGTGGGCTCTCTTAATGCTGCTCGTTTGATCATTCATATCCATTTATTTTGCCTGCTCAGCTCTGACTGGAACATCCATCAAAATAATACCCTTAATTAAAAAAAAATATCTTAGCTGCCTGGCAGTGTCTGCAGTGCTTGGTGGTGCTACGATATATGTATTTGCATATGTCTGTCTGTCTGTCTCTCTCTTTCTTTCTCTGTCTCTCCCAGCACACTCATGTCATGGACCTGAGCAGGTTATGCCACCATTATAGGCCAGCCATGAAGGGGCTAGTAGTGAGTGATTGCTTTTTTATTAAGCAGTTTTACATTCATTTTTATAAAAAATAATCCATTAAATTATTTCCTTTGGGCCTCTGTGTCAAATGTGACTGACTTTAGCCACCTTTATGCATTTTTTTCACATTTTCGCAAATATTTGTTAATAAATCAGAACTAATCAGAACAAATCAGAACTTCACCGTATTCCAGTTCTTGTTCAGAACTTCACAGAGTTCTCCCAGCCCTAGTATTATACTACTGTACCCGACATAACAGTGTAATTCTTAGGTCAGGTAGTTTGAGATGGGTAACAGGTAACTTGTAATGGGTAATTACTAATGTTCCTCATCTCTCCCACAGCTGGTAAAGAGTTAACAGTTTTTAGGCATAAAAGAGAGACACACCTAAATACTGCAATACTTGGTGCTTACTGTTTGCAGGGAGATCAGTGTTCCAACATTTGTAAGTTTCAGAAAACCCTGTTTCTTGCAACTTACAGTGAGCTCTCTGCAAACAGTAAACACCAAGTATTGCACTTGGGGCTAAGCGGCTGAAAAAGGCTCCAGGCGTGAGTCTGCCACAGAGCTAGCCATGCCCCCACTCTCCAGGGACCCAATCGCAGGAATCTGCTGGCCCACTGATCCATTTCCTTCTGCTCAACAGGAATAGGTGATCAGGTGCCTCCCCCACACTGCATCCTCCACGCTAAAAACCCAATCGACAAGGACAGCAGAGTCTGACCACCGGAGTCAGCCCAATGAGGCAGCCAGCAGCCAGACACTGCACCACAGAAGGGAAACAGAGATACAGTAAAGTAGTGAACTAGTCACCAGGACATAGCAGGAGGAAGTGGGGAACCAGGAGGTCTGCCTCTAAACTAAGGTAAGATTCCTGGTTAGCTGTTTTCATAGCTCACACAATACAAGGAAGTGAGGTGTGGAAGGGTCATGCTAATATTTTGGGGTAGCTGAAACACCCTATCCAGTGTAGGGAGGGTTTAGAGTAAGTAAAAGTTTGGGTTTAGGTGAAACACCTACCTAGGGTAGGGGTACAACAAGGGTTTCAAGGAATCAACATATTGCAAGTAAGTACAGTACCCTATCTATGGTAGAGGTACAAAAAGGGCTAGAGTAAGCAAAAACTTGGGCTTAGGTGAAACACCTGTCTAATGTAAGGATATAACAAGGGATTCAAGGAAGGAGCAAATTAGAAGTAGGTAAAACACTCTATCTAAAATGGGGTAAAAAAGGGTTAAAGTAAACAAAACAAAAACAGGCAGAGCAGATAATAGATATGCTGGGAGTGGTGCAGTTTGAACTTAAGAACATGTCAGCAGAAGGGGACCATGTGATCCATCTAGTCTGCCCAGATTGTCTACCCTCCTATTCTGTTCTTCATCCATTTCAGTGGTTATAGGGTGGCAGTTTTCAGGGAGACATTCTGGAGACTGCAGTGCTGCTCCATCTGCATGCACCTCTCTGGGCTGAGGGGTGAGATTGATCATCTCCAGGCCAAGTTGCCTATGGTTCAGGGGGCCTCGTCCCCCACCCAGAGACCACCAAGTCTGCCACTACTGCTCTGAAGGTTGCCAAGGAGGAGGGGCAGATGGACTACAGTGGGCTTAGGAAAATTGAGGGTAGTAGATCAGAGGCACATCCCCCAGATGGTACCACTACACAACTCCATTGCCACTGTGGCAGGGCAGGACTGTCCCACAGAGGCACCCACAGTAGTGACCAAGAAGGATGTGGAGGTCCTCCATAGTGGAAACCCCAAGGTGGGTGGTAGAGGTCCTCAGAGGAGGAGGAGAAAGCAACTCCTGGTCGGGCACTCAAATGTTAAGGGAATATATTTGGAGGCAGGAAGTGAGAGGAAGGTTAGGTGCCTACCTGGCACCATGGCTCTGATGGATGGGGAGCAGATCCTGGGGATCTCTAGAGAAGCAGGATGGAGAGGAGAACTGGATGTCATGGTCCACCTCAGGACCAATCTCCTGACTAGGGACAAGGCTAGGATAGTACAGTACAAGAAGAGTTTAGGGAGTTGGGGAGGGGTCTTAGGCCGGTATCATGCTCAGTGACCTTTTCTGAGGTGCTAACTGTCTATGACAGGAGGAGGATAGGGTACTCCGAACCAGGTGTTTCAATTCATGGTTGAAGGACTGGTGCACAGAGGGATTCAGCTACATTAGGGATTGCGGTCCCACTTGGAGGGATAGAGGCCTGTACAGGGGAGATGGCCTGCATCCATCTGGGAGGGGAACTACAGTCCTCAATGAACGGTTTAAATATTACATTGACAGGCATTTAAACTAGCCAAAGGGGGGTGGTGGAAAGAAAATTGGAAGACATAAACTGCCCCCCCAAACTGAAGTAGGCATCAGGGAGAGACCAAAGGGAAAAAATCTCCAAGGGTACCCAACAAAAAAGGAAACAAAGTAGTAGAAGTGAAGAAAGATGGGACTGAGAGCAGAGGGGGGAAGTAAGATAGCAAAAGGGGATAGGGGATGATGGTAAACAGGGTGGTAGCATATACTGGAAGGCCAAGTGTGCAAATGCTTGAAGTCTGAGAAACAAAATCCAGGACCTTGAGGCCATTATAGCATGGCAGACCTGGGCACTGTCACCATTACTGAGTCATGGTGCAATGAGAACCATGACTGGGATATAGCCATACCAGGCTACACTCTGTTTAGAAAGGAAAGGGTGGGAGAAAAAGGGAGCCGGGAGTGGTTCTTTATGTGAGGGGCAGCATAAAGGCTACTGAGATACAAGGAAATCAGGAAGGGGTGGAGGTACTGTGGTTCACCCTAGAAACAGGGAAGTGAGCCGTTGTTTTCACTGGCATGATCTACAGACTTCCAACACAGGGGGAAGTTGGATAAGGTTCTAGTGGAAGCCATCCAAAAGATGATAAACAAGGGAGAGGTGCTGCTGGTGGGGGACTTCAATCTGCTGGATCTGGATTGGAGCATCCCAGCTGTAGCTTCAGCTAAGAGCAGGGACATCCTGAACTCCCTCCAAGTGGAATTCCTTAGGCAACTAGTAAAAGACCCTACTTGTGAGGGGGCAGTACTGGACCTCATACTCACCAACTGGGACAGTGTTGCAGGCGTCACAGTGGATGGCTACCTGGGGACCAGTGATCATCGTACAGTGTGGTTTAATGTAAGCACTGCAGCAGGCTTGAACCACACAAAAGTGATGGTCCTGGATTTCAGGTGAGCTGATCTTAAAAAGACGGGGGAATGCTTCAGGGATGCCCTTGTGGGGGGGGCCAAGGACATGGGGGGGAGTGGAGAAACAGTGGACAATTCTGAAAGGAGGGATAGAGAAGGCAATAAACCTCTGTGTCAGACAAGTAAGCAACAGCCGGAGGAAAATTAGACCGCTATGGTTCTCAAAAGACGTGGTCAGGAAGGTAAGGGCAAAAAAGTTAACATTCAAGAGGTATAAGAAGACACAGAGAGAGGAAGATACAGAGGTGAATCAGGAGAAACGGAGTTAGGCAGGGAAAGCAATTAGGAGTGCAAAGGTGCAGATGGAGGAGAAAATAGCCCAGGCAGTGCAGAGTGGGGACAAGGTATTTTTCAGGTACATATGCAAAAAGAGAAAGACAAGAGAAGGGATAGTAAGGCTTAGAAAAGAAAGAGGGGAAGGTGTGGAGGGGGGTCCAGGAAAAAGTGGATATCTTGAACAAGTACTTTTGTTCAGTGTTCACAAAGAAAGGGGAAGGTGAGGGACCACAGAAAATGAACAGAACTGGAACAGAGAAGAATTAGAGGGAACTTAATGATGTTGTATAAAATGATGATGGATCAGAATTTAATTAAGGAAATGGGTATTATAACTTAGGATAAACCATCAGGATTTAAGGGACATAAAAACAAATTAGTGTGGACACAGCAAAAATAAATAGTGAACATTTTTCTTTCCTCAGTAGAACAGGTAGAATTTGGAATATACTCCCTAGTGAGATAGTGGACAGTAAATCTGTAGAGACTTTTAAAGAAAAAGTAGATGATTGGTTAGTACAGAATAGGTCAAAGTGGACCCACTGATGTAGGGAATGGTTTTACAGGCTTTATAACCTTCTTCCATTCTAACTCCAGTATGAATATCAAAGGAAGGGAGGCACACACATGTCCATTTACAGAGGTGAGGGTTCTATGGGAACTCTCAAATCTGAAAGTGGACAAGGTAATAGGGCCAGATGAGGTGTATCCTAGAGCACTGGGTTGGAACATCACCAACAACAATAGCATTGTCAAGAACCACGCAGCAAAGATTTTCATTAGTTTCTTTTCTCGGGAGCTCTGCTCCTCACACCTCATGCACCCCCCCCCCCCACTATAAGATTCCCACTCTGGGGGAGAAGCGGATCACGGGGCAAGTTGAAATTTGCTGGGCTGCACAATACTGTTTTCACAGCCCCGTGTGAAAAAAAAACAAAGTCCCAATGCACAAAAATCCTAGGAGACCAGGATTAGAACTCTGGTCTTCACTGCCACCTGGCCATGCTACTCTATGCCCCAGTCCTCCATGCCACGGAAGCAACACAGCTAGCCTCCTGGATTCTGGTGCCTTTGTTCCTTCTCAACATCACAAACAGTGACCTGGAGAGCACTTACTGCAAGCGCTGTAAATCCCCTCTCACTGCCCATGGTACTGCTATTCAGAGCAGTGCTCAGTTGACTGGCTCTATTCTGGTAGCACTATTCCAACTGGGTACCACATTCTAGGATATTGAGAGAGCTCAAGGAGGTTCTGGCTGCACTTCTGACAACCTTGTTCAATCACTCACTGGAGACAGGAGTTTTTCTAGAGGACAGCAGATGTAGTCCCACTTCAGAAAAGGAGAAGCAAAGAGGAGGCTGGCAACTACAGGCCAGTCAATCTGACTTCAGTGGTGGGGAAAGTAATGGAATCACTACTGAAGGAGAGGACTGTGGAATATCTGAAATTCATTGGCCTTCAGGATCTGAGGCAGCATGGATTCACTGTGGTGAGATCACGTCAAACAAATCTGATCGATTTCTTTGACTGGGTAACCAGGAAATTGGATTAGCATGGAGTGGTGGATTTGGCCTACCTAGATTTCAATAAGAAATTCAACCTGTTCCACATAGGAGACTTGTATACAAGCTGGGAAGCCTAGGAGTGGGTCCTAAGGTGGTAAACTGGGAGAGAAATTGGCTGCGGGACAGGAAACAGAAGGTGGTGGTAAATGGAGTTCACTCTGAAGAAGGGAGGGTAACAAACTGGATGCCACAGGGATCACTACCAGGACCAGTCCTCTTTAATGTATTTATTAGCGACATTGCAGAGGGGCTAGAAGGGAAGGTTTGCCTCTTTGTAGATGGCACTAAAATCTGTAATAGGGTAGACACTCGGGTGTGTGTGTGCGTGTGAAAAAAATGAATAGTGATCTAGAAAAGTTGGAGGAGTGGTCAAGGGTGTGGAAGCTGGATTTCATTACTAAGAAGTACAAATCCAGAAGCAAATGATTTGATACCTTTTATTGGACCAACATAGATGTAATAAAAATAACAAAGTGCTTTAGCTTTCGGACCAACCCAGTCCTTCCTCGGAAGTCTAATGACAGTTATTTAGAAAATTCCATACTTTTAACACCCAGATTATGCAGAAAAACACAGAAAAAATTCCCATTGGTTTAAAATACTCATTTAAAAAACAACACAAGACTCATCAGAGAAGCTGAGAATATCAGTTCAGCTGAAAAAGGTTGAAGGTCAAATGTGCTTAGAGCCTAGCGCCATGCAAGGAGTGCTGCACATAAATTAAAGTGACTTAGAGATACCTTCAGAGTAAGATAAGGACATCTGGAGAATAGATCTCTATAGCTCAATTATGAGGGCAGTTCATGAAAAACAAACCCCACTCGGATTGTCATAATTGTAAATTAAAAATAAACCACATAAATTAGAATTACAAAAAATAAATATACATGGCATACAAAGGGTTTAAAGTAAAGATTACCTAATGTTAGCAATAGTTGGAAACATTACCCAACTATACTCTCAAACTGGTTATTATGCTCCATAAACCTAAGTCCCTTAGTGTTGTAACAGGAGTTTATACATGATAATATAAATTGGCATTATAAGAGTCAAACAAAAAGCTGCTTATCAAAGAACACCAAGAAACTAAGACCATGCAATCTGATGTGTACAGATTTCAACCTGATGTACTAAAAATGTTTAAGGAATCTGAATAAGAAATCATAGGAATTAAATCCCCCCCCCGAGGGGGGAGATAACTTGTTGTGACACACACACACACACACACACACACACACCCACGGCCAAATGCACCATCATTCACATCAATCAATTCAAATGTTATCCAAAGGAATTAAACTTGTCCTGAACCTCCAAGTAGAAGATATATGTACAGAGTTCAAAAATGCAAAAAAATTCCACCCTCCCCAGGGTAGATAGCTAGATTGAAGTGAATGTACACTATGGCCCAGATATTCAGAGCAGTTGTGCAATGTGCAACCGAGATGCACGTGCACAACCACAGAAATGCACCCCACAGCCATATTCAACCAATGTGAATGCGAAGTGCAAAATCCAATGCATAAATGTGCAACAGTAATGTATGTGACACAAGTACAAGGGGGCGTACCCATGAATAAGCTGTGCAATGGCATATTCAGCCAAAAGCATGGTGCAAGTCAGGAGCAACCCACAGAATGTGCCAGACAGAACTGAGCATAAAAAAGGAGGCTCAAACGCACACACAGCAGATGTGCAAGACTGAGACAGATAGAGATGGATGCAGGGCCATTTGTCATGGAAGCAGTAATGAGGGGTGCGAGGAGGAGGGAAGAACACCAATGTGACCGAGGAAGGGACTGGTGGTGGCATGCCCAACACAGATGGTACCGTGCCCACCTCGACTTTGAGGATTATGGGGATATGCAGATCGTGGGCCAGTACCGGCTGGAACAGGGCAATTCTGAGGCAGCTCTGCAAGCTGTGCCATGATGAGTTGCAGGCACCCACCAGAAGGAGTCACACCATGACAGTGGAGGCCAAGGTGACAGCAGCAATGTGCCTGCTCACCACGGGTACCTCCCAGAAACCAACTGGGGAAACCACTGGGATAACTCAGTCACCATGTCCTGCCTTCTCACACAGTTCCTCAATGCCCTGCTGCCACACACTTCGGAGTTCATACGATTCCTAAGCACACAGGTAGAGCATACAGCAAACATGCAGGACTTCCACAGGGTAGCACGCATGCCAGGTGTGATTGGGGCCATAGACTGCACCCACGTAGCCATACTCACACCACCTGGCCCAGAGGGGGCCACCTATATGACTAGGAAGGGGTACCCCTCGATCAACTGCCAGGTGTACATCCCCAATGTCTGTGCCACACACCCTGGGAGTGTACATGACTCATTCATCTGGCACAGCTCCATCCAGTGCCAGAGATTTGAGTATGGGGAGATCGCCATGGGTCACCTGTTAGGTGAGCATGGCATGGGCCAGGTTGTGGGGTCAGCCATGCCATGGACAAAGGCCCATACCACGCATGGTGGGAGCTGGGAGGGTGGCTGCAGGTGGCAGGGGTGAGGGGGGTACAAGCAATGCAAAGTGGTAACCTGCATGATCTACCCACACAGGTGAGAGCACCTACCCCCTGTGGCCCTGACTAATCATCCACTTCTGAGGTGCCCATCCAATGCTGCAGAGGAGAGGTACAACAAAGCACACATCGCTACATGCAGTATCACTGAGTGTGTGTTTGGCATGCTCAAGATGTGATTCCATTGCCTAGACAGGTCTGGTGGTGCCCTACATTACAGCCCTGTGAAAACCTGTGGCCTATTCTTGGCCTGCTGCATGCTGCACAACATGGCCATTGACCTTGGGATAACTGCCTAGGTGGATGAGGGCAACAGCAGTGATGAGGATGGGGATGACTGGCCGGATGGGGTTGGGCAGTCACCCATGGTGAGGAGGGACCCCAGGCTTGCTGGACAGGCAAGAAGGCACCAGGCCACCATAGTACAGAAGCTCTACAGGAACCAGAGGTGAGTGAACTGACATGCCTGCCATGCATGTATGGATCTCCCCCACCCACACACACACGCAGGGGTGCACAGTCACACAGGGATGCATGCAGTGACACCGGCACACACACAGCATACACAGGAACCACAAAAACACACACAGCATGCACAGAAACCACACAAACACACAGCCATGTGCCCACAGCACAGTTCACAGGCATGGACACACACACATACCAATGTGCATCTAGACGTGGCATGGATCAGACTGAATACACTGGCACACGGGCAAGGCTGGCACAGTGCTGACCTCATCGTGGCCATGCCACAAGGCCCAGCAGCACAGCATGCACACACGGAGGATGTGCCACATGCCACACATACACACCGCCACACCCACATGGGCACACCCACACATGTGTGCACCAGACAACAGCAGCGGACAGCAGGATAGGACAGCACACCTAGCAGGCCTACCTTCTCCTTGATGCATCATTGGTCCATCCCCACCTTCTTCTTGCATTCCTGTGCACTCCTATTATGCCTCCCATGGGCACTGACGTAGGTTGCCACCTACTCCCACTCAGTGGCACATTCCTGCCAGATGCCCGTGACACCACTCAGCAGTCCCTCACTGTGGAGGTAGGCCTCAAACAGGGCCTGCTGCTTATTCTTTTAGTAGTTGGGTCTAAGCTTCTGTGCATGTCCTTCCTCATCAGCTCTCTCTATCTCAGACATGTTGCTACCTGTGGACAGTGAAACGATGGCCCCTCAGCGGGCTTGGCAGCCCAACCAGTACCTGTGCAATATTGGTAACATGGCCAGCCCATTCACAATGTGTGCTACCTTTTACCTCACTGGCTGCAATATCTGTCAGTGACCTGTGCTGTATTGTGGTGCTTTTATGGAGCAACGCATGAAAATTGGCTCCAGCGCAACTATAATGCAATGCAAATGAGCCTGACTGCGCCATGCATTGCCTCATGAGGCAATTTGCATACACTGGTTGAATATTGTGATTTTGCACCTTGCATAATGGGAATGCACCAGAGCAAACTTGTGGTGCATTTCCAGCACATGCACAGTGCGCTGCTGCGTGGTGCGCATGTGCGCCGTTGGTGGCACCCCATCCTATGCCCTATCATGCAGCTGTGTGTGTTGCGCGATGGTCCAACATTGTGCATATGGCACATGGCACCTACTACACATTGCTGTAGCCTGTATGACATTGTGCAGGGTCACACATGGCACTTACGTGGGTCATGGATGTGACCCCATACTCCCGCCATGCTGTGATGCGGTGCGCATGTGTGGTACTGTGCAGTAGGCCTCCACTGTGCACGTCTATCATGCATCCATGTGCTGCATGGCCATGGACCATAGTCCACTATTGCTCATCATACCTGTGCATTGCCATGTGCATACAGTGTAGGCCGCAGTGGTCGTGCTATCACCCTGTCGGATCACAGTGCAGTATGGCGGTGTTCGGATCACGATCACAATGTGCACTAAACTGGAGTGAGGTGGAAATGTGCTACCTTGTGGCACTATTGGAGCCTGTTGCATCCCAGCTTTTTGGGCCTGATGACCTTCAGGAGCCATGGTCCCAGGTGTGGGACAGGGTGGTGGCAGAGCTTGAGCACCGCACGGGTGTTCCGCACATTCCGCACATAGGGGAGCAGTGCTGATACTGTTATGGTGACTTGCAGCAGAGAGATCCAGTGCACCTATGCCAACTACAGGTGAGAGTGTGATGGGGGGCTGTGCCACAGCCAGGTAGTGTCCACCTGCCCTGCGAATGCCTGCAGTGTCCATTTACTGTGCTGACAGGTGCGCTGCATGTGCAGCTGCCTGGGGGGCCCTGCACTGGTGGGTGCTGCATGACCATCATCACTACCCTGCGCACCTCTGTAGTGCATGGTGCTGTTGGCCAGGCACCAGCACCCACAGCCGGGTCAGTGTACCATCCCATGCTTTGCCAGTGGTGTGCATGGGGTTGTTGGGGGGGGATAATGTGCATGGCATTCCACTCATTTCCGTGTCTGTCTCTCTGTTCCATTCATAGGACTGGAGGACCACAGGAGGACCAGGACAGCCATGGGCCAGGACAGATAGCAGTGTGACAAAGGTGCCGTAGGTGCACCAGTGCAGAGATGGGCAGGTAAGCATGTGCAGCATGTCATACAGTGCATGTGTGGGGCTCTGTAGGGTGTTGTGGTCCGGCCTTGGGCAATGCTGCCATGCATGGCCACAGCATGGGTAGGTGCCTGCCTCCACCACCAGTGCCATGCTGTGCTGGGTGTGGGGGCACCATGCACATGGCCTCTGTGTGTTGGCACCCTGGTGCTGAACCTGTTGGGATGGGACAGTGTGCACAGCTCCCATGGTGTGAGACAGCTGCCTAGTGTTTGTGGTCCACCTGGGAGGGAGGGCTTGTACCTGCACTGTGGCATCCTTTGTGTTGGTATGGGTGCATGTCATCCCAGGATTGCCTGGCTGTACAGCTGTGGGGTGCATCAGGGTAGGCTGTTATGGTCCACTGTGCACGTGTCTTTGGGGGGGGGTCCATCCACCGGTGGTTGCATAAGCTGTCTAGTGCACATGCTTGGGTGGGTATGACCTCCTTATAGCATGACACTTATTGCCTGTTCTGTCCCTTCTCCTAGGTTGGGCTGGGCCACGGGCCTGAAGACGAAAGCCGAACTGACTGGTGGGGGGCCTGTTGATCCTACACCAGCTCATGTGAAGGAACATAAGCCACTCCATAATGCTGCTGTGGGTGGGATGGTGCCAGCTAGCGGCAACTGAGGTGCTGCTACAGGAGGTGCACCAGCTGTGGACACTGCTTTGTCAGCAGAGACATTGATCCATGCACCCATCCCTGCTGTTCCATGGACTTCCCCTGCCCTCCTCTTCCTTGCTTGGTCCACCTTCCCCACCTCTGTACCTTCTGCCAGTTCCTGCACCCTAATGTCCCATGTTGCCTCTTCCTGTGTTGACCCCTTTGTTCTTGTTCCTGCATGCTCTGCTGGCACACCAGTGTTAGACTTTGTTGAGTAAAACTTTATTTTTCTACAACTTCAGTGTCTGTGTCTCCTTTGCAGGCAGCCTGTTACGCTGTGCTGCAGTTATACGGTTGTGTTCTTGGGCGTGTCCCATCCTGTCCCACTGTTGTGTCCTGTGGGTGGTGCTGCTGTGTGCACTGGGTCCTGTTTGCCGTTTTCCTGTCTCTTGCATGCCCATGGGCGGTGGGTCTCACCCTGCCCTGTGCATTGTCCAGCGCCATTTGTCCCTGTCTGCCTGTGCTGCCCTGCTGTCCACCTGCCTTGTTGCCATTGCCAGTGCCAGTGTGCACTGCACTGCTGTGCCTTATGTCCTTGCCTGTTTGTGGTCCATATGCCCCTTGTTCCCCTGTGCTTCCCTGTCTCCTTTCCTGCTGTCCACTGTACATGTCTGGTGACCTTGCACCATGGCTGTGCCACTGTCCACCTCAGTTCTGCCTGTCGGGGTTGTGTTGCTGGTGCACTGGTGTAGGCCTGCCCAGGGGCATGCCTTCAGGGTGGGTGGGTTGGTGTGTTTTGTAACATGGGTTGGTGTTGGCCTGATATCCTGTGTGGGCCTTAGCCTGGTGCCCCTGTGGTGCATCCTGGCCAGTGTGCCCTTGTGGTTTGGGTCTGGCAGTGCTGGTCTGGCACTCTGCTCATGTGCAGCCCTGTCTGTGCCCCCCCTTTGCCTGTTGTGCTTGCTCAGCCTGCTGATTTCTGCATCCTTGCTTATTCCTGCACATTCCTGGTTGCACCAGCACATGTCTGGTTGTGTAGTGGTGCATCCTTGCTATAGTCAGTGTGCTTTGTGCCAGCGCATGCCGCTGGCACATCATCTGAATATGGCGTCTGTTTCCTATGGTGCATCTGCATTGCACTGCGCATTCCATTGTGCACATCCTGATTGCACTTCTGAATACCTGGGCCACTGAGACACAAGTCCTAACATACCTTCATTTCCACAGATCACTACAATATTAGTCCAATGTAATTTAATCTGTCAAGGACCCCCATGCAAATGAGATCCTACACTACAATATATTCAGAGTACAAAAATGTGACAGTATACAATAAAACTAGTGTATGAAGAGCAACAGGCAAGGAATCTGAATAAGACTCAATGAAATTAACCCTACCCAGTAGGTAAGAAGTGCAAAATCATGCATGTGATGCATAGAAACCCAGAGGCAGAGTACAAAAGGGGGGTAGTATTAACCACCACTAAACAGGAGAGGGGCCTGGGAGTAATAATATCTGATGACCTAAAGGTAGTCAGAAGTGTGACAGGGCAGTGGGGAGATCTAGTGGGATGCTGTAGTAGGCTACATAGGGAGGGGGTATCACCAGCAGAAAGAGAGAGAGAGGTGGTGTTCCCACTGTATAGATCACTGGTGAGACCTCACCTACAGTACTGTGTCCAGTTCTGGAGACCACATCTCTGGAAGGATATAGACAGGGTACAGGTGGTCCAGAGGACGGAACCAAAATGGTGCATGGTCTGCATCACAAGCCCTACGAGGAGAGACTGAAGGACCTCAATATGTACACCCTAGAGGAAAGGAGGGAGAGGGGGGATATGATAGAAACAATCAGATACCTCATGGGTATAAATAAAGTTCAAGAGACAAGCATTTTTTAGAAAAAAAAATGCTCAAGAAGAAGGGGCATGCTATGAAGCTGGGGAGGGGGACTCAGGGGAAATGTGAGGAAGTACTTCTTCACAGAAAGAGTGGTGGATGCCTGGAACAGCCTCCCTGCAGAGGTGGTGGGCAAAATTGCTAACAGGCTTCAAGAATGCTTGGGATAGACATAAGGGAACCTTAGAGGTAGGGAAAGGGGGGGAGGCTAAAGCCGGAGATCAAGTAGGGTCTGCGATGTTATAGTACATATGGAACATGGGCAGACTAGGTGGGCCAAGACATCCTTATCTGCTGTCAACATCTATGTTTCTGTTTCTACAAAAGAAATTAATCTTTATGTGCTCAACTGGCACTGAGGGCTGAGATGACTTTGTCTGTGTAGTACTACTACTAGCCTGCAGCAACATTACCAGTGGTCAGTTGTGATTCATTAATAGAAACACAGTGAGCCCCTACATTTTTCCAGTTCCTGTAAGTTCAGTGGCCCTTGGTGAAGCCAGAAGAAACTCCACTGTGTGGCGCTTTTATGGCTGTATAAGGCATTTGTCTCAGGGCCATAGTCTGTACTGACATTTAAAAATTTTGAGGCTGGCTCCATTGCGTTGAGCAAATGGGGATCATTCGGCGCACTGGTGACCCAGGTTCATGCCCCATGCTTGGACATCAGAAGCAGAGACTGGAAGGGAAGGGGTCAGACCATCCTATGGACTCTTTCATCACAGGAGGGTGGGGCAGTGCTGGACTGCTTTACTAGTGGCTCCTGGGGGTGGTTAGTGGAGGCATTCTAGGTGATGTGGACCACATCACGTTGCCGAACTTCCCCACCCCCAGGATGCTGCTGCAGCTGCATGAATGTGGGAGGTGGGTGGGACCAGAAAAGTGGAAATCACCCATCTGGCTGCTGGATGATGTCTGCCTCATTCCTCCAAGCCACATAGCCAGTCACAGCCTCTTCTGATCCTCCTAGACTCCGCTCCTCAGTTAAGGTAGCAGGAAGTATCTCCCCTCCTCTGTGCCCCCTTGGGGAGGGGATCCCCCCAAAAGGGTCTACCAAGGATGACAACTAAATGAGAACAGTATGGATGGCAATGGGGATGGCCCGGCAGGTGAAGTGGGGGTTAACACTGAGTGGCCTGAAGGAGTGGCTGGCTGGAAGGGCAGGGAGAGGTGGAAAAAAGATGAAACAAACAAAAACAGATTTGGCATAGCCAGCTCAACTCTTCCATGGGTTTAATTTTTGTAAACAAAAGCAGGCTCACTCAGAGCAGCTGCACCTCTTGTAATTGCCTTTCTCACCCAATGGCCCGATAGAAAAATTATTTATTTAATCATTAACAGGTCTCTGTTTCAGTAACTACTGCAGACAATCTGACTGGCAATGTCACATTAATTAAGAAAAATCGGGGCATATCACAGTGGCCCTAGAGAAGAACACCTCATACAGCCATAAAACTAAAGACTGTATTTTGGAAACAGAAGCAGGCTTGCACAGAGCAGCTGTGCCTATCTTACCTGACTCTAAACAGATCCTTCTGAGTAGTTTTCTCTGTTAAGGGTAGTCAAAAACAAAGTCTTTCACATTTTGTTATAATCAGGGTAGGGTAATAGGGTAGCAGAATGATTAGGGTAGAAACTACCCGACCCTAATCAACTGCCCATTTTGCAATAGGGTATTTTTAGGGTAATTTCGGGTGCTTGGAGGTACCCGCAGGTAGTGTTTAGGGTAGGGTATTTAACTACCCGACCATGCCTAGTTTCTTTCCTCACTTTTTCTTCCCTACCACCCTAATGCAGAGACTCATAGCCTCTATTACCCCAGTCTTAATCAGTTCACACTTACTGTTCATCCACTTTCTGGCCCCATCCCTTCCAGTTTAATCTCTCAATAGCTTCTGCATCATGTCAAAATCTACCCTTCTAAGTCCAGAACTTTTGTCTGTAACTGCTTCCTAGACACCTCTAGTTTTATGTTGAACTGCAAGGGCTGGCTATTGCTTATTTCCAGTGTGTCCTAAGCTGTGACCTACTTAATACTGTCCCTGTTTGTAAGGACCTCATCAAGTATTGCTACACCCCTTGTAGGTTCCTTAACTCTCTGTAACAGAAATGCTTTCTGAAATTCCTCTACTAGCAAATAATTCCTTGTACTTGCTGACACTGGGATTATCTGGCATGCATCTGGCATTTTGAAGTCTCCCATTAGCAGTACCTCCCCCTTCTCTACTGCCCTTCTAAACTACTTCACCAGTTCCCTAACAGTCACCTCTTTCTGAGATGGTGGTCTATTTTACACTCCAATCCTGATGTTCCTCCCCTGCCAGTGATTACATGCACCCACACTGTTTCTGTACTCGTCCCCCCCCCCCGAAGTTCGTTGACTACTATGGCTTTGATACCCTCCATTACTTAACACCCCCTCCACCCTTCCTTGTTCTTTTTTTTTAATTTACAATTTTTGCATCTTCTCCCCCACCCAGGACTCCAGCAGACCAGCATGTGCGTGGAGGCGCACATGCACGCCGGGTACTGGTTTGGCCCCTTCCACCCCATCCCTGGCAATTGCCTGCTGCCCCTTCTGCTTATGCTTCCCATCAGACCTCCACCCAATGGGAACAGAACTATGGGGGGAGCAACCTCCACTGGGAAAGGAGAGCTGCCTTTCAGCTGCTCAGTCCTGCTCCCCTCCCATGCCAGCTCCCCGATGACCTGAGGTCATTCCCAAACCCGGGTTTCCAGTACAATGAGAGGTAAGGTATCCAGCATCTCAGCCCTCAGTGCCAATGGGCCGGCCACCCTTTCTTGTTCTGTATCCTTCCTACCATTGCATAACATGGAATGGTCCAGTCCCAGTCATTGTCCATTGTTGCCCATATCTCTTGAGATGGCCACCAAGTCCAACTGGGTTTCTGCCACCATCTTTCTTTTGTGCAATAGCAAAATGGTTTGTGGCAATCCATTCTATACCCAAAGTCTGCTGTAATTTTACTTGATGTTCTTACATGCAAAATTACTTTTTACATTATCATATGTTGTATATATTTTTGTATATGTTGTATATATTTTATTTCTTTGTCATAACAACTAGTGTTTAGAATAATAACTGTATTTATGTATTAATGTATTGGAAACCTATGTAACTTTTGCAGCTTTTTGCTAAAATGTATAATGCCACTTGAAATTAGCTTCACTCAATGGCCTTTCCTATTGTATAAATATGCAATAAGGTTATTATCATTATTAGTGTTATTATCCGTGTTGGTCTGTGATTACCCACATTTTCATTGGTGCATGTTTGTGCTTGCATGTGTGTATGTGAAACATAAAATGTCCATAACATAACATGAACTTGCCATGGGGTGGAGCTGGGGGAGGGGGGTAAGCCAAGAAGTACCTTGCAAGTATGGGGCTGTGGTAATTGGATACAGGACCAGCACTTCATGAAATAATCTCTGATGGGGCAAAAATAGAAGGTAAAAAAAAAATTTTAGCCAACATTTTGCGTGACATAAGAATGGAAAAACAAATATTCAAAATCTGCTATAAGACTATTTTCCTTTAAATTACTGGCTATTGCAATCCAGTGTTACTTTCCTTCAGGTGATGGCAGAACAGGAATGAAGAACATGATATTTCTATGATCACAGTATTATTGCTTCATGTGGGGACTGGATTGCAAGCACTTCCAGGGTACCCACAAAGTAATTTCTGAGCACTCAATTACAGGTGTTGAACTTCAATGCTGCTTGTCCACAGGGCCATTCATGTAACATCATGGACCTTGTAACCCATTTCACAGCCTGCTGTGATCATTTGAGTTACTGCTTTCTAAAGGTGGTAAGCCAGGGAGAGCACTCTCAACTGTGCAAGAAAGGGGAGGGAAAGAGGACTGAACCAGATGATGGGAGGACCACAGAAAGCCAAGGAGCATTACTACTGGAAGTGGGAGGGTAGTGCCACAAGGCATCAGGGAAGTCATGGAGGGATCAGTGACTAGGATAGAAATGGATCACTGACTGGTTTGGATTGGATTGCTAACTGGGGGGATCAGACTGCTAATGGAGGAATGACTTTGAGAGACTAGGAGATGTCATCAGGTGGGTGCCACTGGACACCAGTGATCACTTTAAATGTTAAAGCAGGTGGAAGAGGGATGCCGCTGACTAAACAACAGTTTACTACTTGGAATGTTATGGAGGCTGTTTGTGAGGGCCTGGCACCACTGGCATGGTAATACAGAAAAAGCTGGACTGGAGCCCACTGAAAATATAATCTTGCACATCAGCTGTGTTATTTTAGGTATATGATTTATATAATAAAACTACATTTTGTTGTGCCATACAGTGGGTTGCTGTAACAAGCCTGCATCTGCAATCAGTCTTCTGGATTAGTGATTTGCATAACCCTGCACTCATGAGGGGGGGGGGACTTGTTCTCCTGCACTCTGACATGTGTTGAGCATCACAGTTTTAGATGGTAGTGCAACACAGTAGGTAAAAATCATCTATTTTACATCCCTCCTGAATGCAACTCAGAATTGGACCCAGAGGATTTGAAAGGTAGAATGTCAGCAAAGGGAGAGAGCATGAACAGTCTGGGCATGGAAATAAGAATGAACATGAATAGAGATCCTGCAAGAGAAACAGAGACAGTAGGACAGAACAGAGGACAGTTATTAAATTGGGAATGTTGAGGTAGGGGGAACTCTCACATATAGACTTTTAGGTGGTGGAACTGTCATGTCTAAGTTGTGAAACACTCATATAGTATTCAAAGAAAAAAGATTACAAAGGTGCAAAACCTTTCATAAAATTCTGTAAGAAGTGGTGGTCCAATTTAACCCCTAACAATAGCAGAAAAAAACCCTAGAATTTGTGAAGGTGAGAAAGAGAGAACTGAAATAAGAGAAACAGAGAACCATAGAAGACTATAAATAAAACATCTGGGGGTAGAGCTCCATATAGTAGCTGTATGTGTCTCCTTAAGTGAGGAAACTGTTCTTAATTGTAGTTTTCATGCATGCCTATTTTTTCCCCAATAAATTATGATGACCTGTCCTAAAAGCACTTTATAAAGATTACTTTTGTGACACAAGTTTTAAGAGGCCCTGTAACAATGTTTGCTAGAAGTGTAAGCACCAATTTTAACTTGTAGTAGGTTATGTATGTAACCTCTTCTCCTGGGGGCGGGGTGGGGGGCTAACCCTGATTGCACAAAAGAATGGTTGAGGGAGAGTTCATGTCTTGAAAATGTCCTGACTCTGAGTAGAGGAGACAGCACATAGGAGGACTTACACTTAACACAATGCTCAACACAAGCAATGAGCTCAGTGTCTACAACTTGAAAGCATAATCAAAGCTGTGCAGAATTTTATTTTACACCTCCAAATGCCACCATCACTTTCAGCAGTTTACAAAACCAACACTTTTTCAGAACTCTTACACTGAGAAAACTTCCTCCAGACATAAATTATTAGAGTTCCAACATACGCTGTGAACACTTTTCCCAGGAACTTCACCATTGCTTTAATTATTCATGTTGCCTTTACTAGCTTTACCCTCAGCCTTCTCAGACCCCATAAACTGGGGTCCCAAGAATAATATACTTTCTGCCTGCTGAACCACACAGTGCCACTCAGTGCCTCTACAATGGCTCACATCTTACTGGCAGGTTTTACATCACTTTCTACATCTTTTCTCTTTGCATGTAGTCCCTAGGTAAGGGTCACCCTTTATCCCAGTTTACACATTGTCTTCGATGGGACCCCTCATGCTCAGGGGACCACAGGGACTTGGACATCCTAGACAAAGAACCAAACACTATCAGCACATCATATTGGCCTGGGGGCTCCTGACACATGGCTTTTCCCCTGCCTGGTTACCTCCACTTAAATACAGGCACCCATGTCAGGTGAGGCAATGTTTAGATGAACCTGTATGTATGCTTCTTCAACCCTATTCTGGGTATACCAATCAGAGCAGGATGCATGTATCCTTTTTCCTTCCCATCGTGACCAGGACCCTATTTCAGGAGCTGGCAATGGGACCTTTAAAGGCCCCTAGGAGACATGACTAGGAGGAAGCTAAACATGCAGTGGTACAGGGCCAGGTGCAAGTACAGGGATTACCACTCCCCAAAACCAAAACAAGCAGACAGGGAAGTACTGCACTCACAAAACAATCTGTGCTACCATGAATAAGAGTCATGAAGCAGTAATTTTACTGCAAATTAATTTATTTTAAATAGGAAATGGTAGTGCACAGAGACAACAATTCTCTGCTCAACCCAAAAGCCCCAGCACTTCACTCATAAGCTTTGTCAGAGTGCTCTTAAACTTAAAGACCTAGGAGACATGCACTGAGGATTGATCTCACTCTGCATCTCACTACATTCTCCTCTCCTGCATAATCTTTTCCTATGCTCACCAGTTATTCCTACTGTGCTGCACTTCTTTACTTTGCAATCACTCCTGCCTCCCAAAATGGATGGCAACCTTTATTTTTCTACCCAGGGTAGCCAGATAGTGTGCACCACTTGCCCCACTACAGATTGATTCCTTGTTGGCCAAGTTTACATAAAGATGAACAGCTTACATGTAGTCCCCTAGTGACAGTGGATAGTAGCTCAGATATACAATAAAGTAATAAGCCTTAGTTGTGTTTCTTGTATCCTTTCATAGTTCTCCAAATTTTATTTTTGAAAATTATTTTTTAGTTTTTGTTGATGATTCTATTAAATAAGTACAGTCACTTACACTCGCTTGCTGGAAGAGGTGAAGTTCAGAATCCAGCCCATTAACATGCTTTGTACAGAAACCAGCATTCAAGTGATGTATACAGCATGCTGCCATGTATGGCACATAAAACTCTTGTTTTCTGTGCACTGCATGGAAAATGGAGAGAAAAGCTACAACTACTTACAAAGCCACAGTTGTCATACTTTTGATGATCCATGGCAGTGTCCAGAGTAAATCTTCACTCAGCAGAGTTCCTGGCAAGCCAACAAAAGCTCTGGGTTCTGGTTTAATGTTGCTTTATTTTACCGTGCAGGTTACAGAAAGTACTAGACATTCTGCGTTCTACTCTTGGAAATAAGCAACATTCATTACTCAGGAACTAGGTTCATTTTTCAGATAAGGTGACAATGCCTCTTAATTTATTGTACATCAGTCATTTGTACATGAACATCTAACAGTAAAGTTTTCTTAAATAATTTCAGAGCACTGAAATCATATTTTAACTAAGATGCACAGCAGAAAGTTTCCTTTTGCTGAGATCCATTACAAATGGGCCGAAACTTACACAAAATATTTTTCATTGTGTGTGTGTTTGCATGGGCGAGAGATGGTTAATCCAGCTCATGCTGTGTGTTTGCATGGTAGAGAGCTGGTTAATCTTGCTCAAGTTTCCCACATAATCATGAATGAAACTTCTAACTGAAATCTAGACTTACACAGATAGTAGATTTTCTTTAATCTCTTATAGAATAATAAAGAGAATAAACTTATCTGCATTCATCACTTTTACAGAAATTATGCTGAACACATCTCTGCAAATAAGCAGTTCAGTAAAAAAGGAGAGGCGTAACCACTAAATAAAATGAGTTTTAGCAAGCTGGTTAAACAGGGACAAGGACAGGTGATTTTGTTCACATATGAAGAACGTGAGCTTGCACACTTTTGAAGATAAGTCTGACAAGCTCTAAACTTGGATAATTGATCCAAGCTGTGATCTGAATAAAAATTAGGCCCAAAGATGTGTAATTATCTTGTTATTGATTAGCCAGGAACATTTTAGTTCTTGTCTTCATCTTTCTAAAAAAATGAGAGTATCTTGCAGCTATCAGTCTTTCATTTTGTATAACATGAATCAATTTGTGTCGTTACAATCTTTTTAAATGTTTAAAAGTACCTGGGATATACTGCTTAATCTCAAAGGGTAAGATAAATGAACTCAGACTTGAATGTCTCTTTTATAAGATACAGCTCCCGTATCACATGAAATTTCAGCTAATGTATTTAATTTCTGTAATCAATCTTTTAAAACTAATCACACATTCTAATAGCCACTGCTCTCTACATGAGACTTGTTTCTAAAGCAAGTGATTATTTGTGTGGAGTGATAAGTAGTCAGTACAAAGCTTCAAAGGCTACATTTAAACTTTGTATTTTAGACTAAGCATTCTATTTATTTAGTTGTAACATTATATGATCATTCATTTAATCATACCCCAAGTAATATTAGTTAAAGATGAGAAAATATAATGTTACAGGCAACAACTCTGTCGTCCAAAGAGTTATGGGCTCTCAGTGGCATTTGTAAATATTGCCAAACCCCTTATATGTAATTGTGAATTCTGGCAGTGTTTTTCATGCTGCAGTGGAACTGTCTAGGGTCATAGATCAACTGCAAATAAAATCATGTGGCTGGTTAGGATGTTATGGAAGAGAAATGGATTCATTGATAAATGGATCTTTGGAATGTGATTGGTTTATATTTGATTAAAAAGAAGCAATGGTCTGTGCCAACATTCAGAAACTAACAAATTTTATGAGACATTCCAATCCTTAAACTAGTCATGCCACATTTTGCCTCATGTGTGTCCTACAGTAATTCATTTTTAGGAAAGTCCAGCTGTTTACAATTCATCTGAATTACCAAATGTTCAAGTTACAAATGTAGCTCTCCTTGTACCTACATCTCTTCATGATTTCCTAGAATTTTAAAGTACATTAAATGTTGAATTGACTTTGTCCCACCTAACATTGGTTTGGTTTGCACGAACTGGTGATCTATGCATATTGTATGCTTATTAATTTTTCAGCACTTGTTTTCGGTGGCATTATTATTTAATTATACTAATTGTAGCATAGACAGCAGATTGAAAGCATGACATATAATAGGAATGTTCTTCAACTGAGGCATGGGATTAAAGAAATAATGATACTGATGTATACTGTGAGGCCTGTAAGATAAACAGCTAGAAAGAGATTATAAAAGCAACATAGAGAGCCTCATTAATATTTGCATAAACACTTCTTACTGAAGTTAATGTGGGTTCAATTTTACTCCTTAAAACCCATATCCAAACTGTACACATGCCTTCTTTGTCAGATTCAGTAAAGATGCAATTACTGTATAATGAAGAATTGAATCATAGCATTAAAAGTAACTGAGATTCCATCCTTAATTTTTATATAAGGAATTTGCATTTATATGTTCTCTTGAAAAGCATGCACACATATTGGTATCAGTGTAAGCTGTGAGAGGGCTTTTGGGGTGTGCCCCTCCTTCAATTATCACAGCTACAGAATACCTAATATCCTCTCTAGTTCTGCCCTCTCTCCTCCTTTCTCCACCTACTCTCTGCCTTTTTCCTTTGCAATGCTTGGTTCTTGGTCAATCACAACACTGTAAAATGCATGGTGGAATTGAGTTTTGCTTGTGCAGTTTGTAGATCCTACTAGTAATGTTTCCATGAAGTATGTTCCCCGTTACTGGTGCTGTCCACTCGGTTGTTTCTCTGCTGTCCTGAGGGCAGCAGAGATGTTGCACAATACCCACGGCTTTTCCTATTTGAGGCTGCCATTAATACGCACTTAACCTGCAGTGTGCACTTAACCCCACTGCAGGTATATCCCCTCCAACCCAAACCAATTCTTTTAAAAAAACTGTCTGTTGGTGCTCAGTCCCATGTCCAGATTCCATCTCTCATCCAACCCAACACCTTCAAAAAAATGGTGATGGGTGCTCAATCCAGCCACTAGTATCCCCCCACCTGACCAAACTGTTTTACAACACCTGTGGGAGGTGCTCAGTCCCACCTCTGGTATTCCTCTTCCTGCCTGACAGACCTCTGATACAACACAGGCAACAGATAATCAATTTCACTGTCGGTCTACCCTCCCACCTGACCCAGCTATAATACAAAACTAGTGGAAGGTGCTCAAGTTTACTGTCAGTATTCCTCCTGCCAAAACCAACCCTATAAGAACCCACCACAGTGGTGCACACCCCAGTGCAGGTAAACAACAACTTCCCCACACACACGCTCCTCCCAGAACACACTTATGACACCTGGTTGCCTAATACCTGGTACTGAGTGGGTTGGGGGTGTTATGGAACTGGAAAGAAGTTTGGGAGGATAAGGGACTGTATGCCAAGGACAGGCTTCATCTTGCCCCGTTAGGGAAGGAAGTTCTTAAACAGGGGGTGGCTGACTACATTCAAGAAAGGTGGGGTTTAAACTTGTGAGGGGGGAGGGATAAGGGAGGGGCTGACTATAATCCCTCTTCCTGATGAGGAGTAGCCATCAAACCCAAGGGGAGGGGAAACAGACTGGGGAAGAGGTTTTCAGGAGGAGCAGAGGGAGGATGGAAGTATAAGGAACCTGGGTGAGGTTTTGACAAAGGGATCATGGAGGTGAGGGTGGTGTTAGTAAAGCCAGGAGCTTGGGAAACAAGTTGCCAGAGTTCCAGAGCCATGCTGTTTGGGGAGGTGTGATTTGGTGGTCCCGAAACGTAATAACAAAACCATGACTGGGACCCAAATATGCAGGGGTACACTATGCTTAGGAAGGATAGAAAGGAGGGCAGAGGGGGGGAGTGGCTATGTTCATTAGAGATGACAGAAATTGCTAGGTAGAAGAGGCAGAGGGAAACGTGGAGGCCTTATGGGTCATCTTACTGAACCCAAGCAGGAGGTAAGGTCAAGCTGGGTGTAGTATATAGGCCCCCCAGGATGGGTGATGTTCTGAGGATGGTTTGCTGGACAACATCACCCAGTGTGGACCAAAGGGAAGGAGTGGTGTTGATGGGGACCTTAATATGCCAGGTACAAACTGGGGAACCATGTCCTCTAAGGTGGCCAAGGAGCAGAGGCTGCTGGACGGCTTCCAGGATGTGTTCATAACACAGCATGTGATGGAGCCCACAAGGGAGGGGCATGTCCTGGATGTGGTTCTGGCAGATGGGAATCTGATAAGAGACCTGGTTGTAGAGGATCCCCTGACTGGGAGCGACCACAATACTGTCTGGTTTCAGATAAGCATGGGGGGGGAAGAAATATCGGACACTGGCAGTGGACTTCAGGGGCAGACTTTGTGGGCATGGGAAATATTCTCAAGGATCACTTGAAGGGGATTACATCAATGACAAATGTGGAAAAGAGATGGGAGGTCATAAAACCGGGACTTCATGAGGCAGTCAGGACCTGTGCTAAGGTGAAACATAAGGGAGCAAGGTCATATAAACCATGTTGGTGATCCAGTGAGGTTCAGGTAGCAGTCAGATAAAAGAAGGTAGCCTACAAAAAATATATAACAACAAGAGGGGATAGGGAAAAGCAAATGTACCATCTTGCATCTAGAAAAGTCACCCGGATGGTGAGGGGGCAAACCCCAGTAAAGAGCAGCGGCTGGCATAGGGGATACATGGAAGGGAAAAGGGGTTCTTCCGTACATTGGGAGTGGAGAAAAACTATGCCATCTCGGCAGATTGAGATCAGAAGGAGGGTGGGTGGAAGAGGCGAGGGACCAGGCAGAGGTATTAAATGAGTACTTCGCCTCTGTGTTCACTAGGGAGGGGGATGGGATATCTACAAAGCAAGGCACAATGGGGATAGAAGCGGTAGTGAGTGGGATCAAGGGAGCTACAGAAATGGAGCAAGAGGGAGGGAGAGGTACCCCATGGGTGTCACATCAGGATAAGGATAAAAAGGCAAGAAAGGTGGAGGGGTCGGATGATGCTATCATCACCGAAAGGGTGTGGTTAGCCCTCAAGGCCCTAAAGAAAGATAAATCTCCTGGGCCAGATGGCATTCATCCGAGAGTACTATGGGAATTGGTGGACATACTGGCTGCACCCCAGGTGGAGCTCTACAACAGGTCACTTGAGGCAGGGAGGGTAGGTAGGGATTGGCAAGAGGCACATGTGGTGCCAATCCATAAAGGGGGGTCGAGGGAAGTACCAGGTAACTATAGACCCATCAGTTTGACCTCAGTGGTGGGAAAAATAATGGAGAGTATACTAAAGGAACGATTGAGGGTATACTTGGAGGAGGTGGGAGGTCTGGATAGTCGGCAACATGGGTTTGTGCCAGGTAGATCATGTCAAACCAATCTTGTGGAGTTCTACAAATGGGTAATATCAGAACTGGATAGGGGAAAGCCTTTGGATGTATTATTCTTGGACTTCAGCAAGGCATTTGACTCTGTCCCCCACAATGGTCTGGTGGAGAAACTGACAGGGTTGGGAGTAGGCCCTTTGATGGTCAGATGGATTGAAAACTGGCTAGCTGGATGAACCCAGAGAGTAGTGATCAGTGGGGAGCTCTCGAGCCCTAGTGAGGTCAGTAGTGGAGTACCGCAGGGCTCGGTCCTGGGTCCGATCCTGTTTAATGCATACATATCGGACATCAGGGAGGGTATAGGGTGTGAAATGAGTCTCTTCACTGATGACTCCAAGATGGGAGCAGTAGTTGAGGGGGAAGAGGGGAGGTTGGCCCTGCAAGGGGACCTGGACACCCTGGAAAGCTGGGCTCACACATGGAAATTAAATTTCAATATCACCAAGTGCAAGGTGTTACATCTTGGGCGGGGAAACCCTAAACACAGGTACACCCTGGGAGGGGAGGCACTGGAGGCCTCAATAGGGGAAAAAGACCTAGGGGTCATGGTGGATGCATGCATGAATAACTCTAAGCAGTGCAGGAGAGCAGCTAGCAAGGCAAACAGGATGTTGGGATGCATCATAAGGGGGATCACCTCTAGGAGCAGGGAAGTGATTCTGCCACTGCACAATGGACTGGTTAGACCACACCTTGAGTACTGTGTACAGTACTGGAGACCACACTTGAAGAGGGACATACAGCTCCTGGAGAGGGTACAGAGGAGGGCAACTAAGATGATATGAGGACTAGGGATTTGACGATGAGGACAGACTTGAGGAGCTCTGCCTGTTTTCATTGGAGGAGAGGAGAGACGGGGGGACATGATTGAGGTCTTCAAGTACCTCAGGGGAATAAATAGGGTAAACATGGAGGGGATCTTTAGACTAAAGCAGGGAGGTATCACCAGAGGGCATGGTTTGAAGTTGGAAGGTGGAAGGGTGAGGGGGGGAAAGAGGAGGAGGTTTTTCACTGAGAAACTTGGAATGGGCTGCCTGGCTAGCTGGTTCAGAGATCCACAATGGAGGGCTTCAAGAGAGGGTGGGACAGATACAGAAAGCGAATGTATCAGATGATAGCCTGGCCCAGGGGGGTGAGGATGGATGATAGCGGTTTCTGGAACACAAGGGGTGGAGGGCCTCGGCACCCAACTAGGGATCTGAGGTTAGAGCAGACTTGATAGACCATAAGGCCTAATCTGCTGGCAATTAGTATGTTAGTATGTACTGAATGTAACAGTGGGGTGCCTGCCTCTGCTGCAGCCAAACAACCCACCAACACTAAGGTGCCCAATTCCCAGTGTGAGTCTCTAAAAAAAAAAAAGAAAAGAAAACCAATCCTCATTGTCATTTAAAAAAAAAAATTGTTCCTAGTAGAAAAGAAAACAGTCCAGTGATGTCTTCTGCTCCCTAAGATCTGCCTACACCCTAACTACCTCTCTCAGAACCCACCATCCCACATTCCCAACCCCTCAGTTACTTATATACTGTATGGCCCACTGAAGCAATCCTCTCTCTACCAACAAACATCCTGTTGCTACTGAGGCTCACTACAAACTGAATGAAAACAATGTAAGTGTGATTATTTGCTGTTTAATGCACTTTCAACTTTTGCTCATAACTCTGATTTTTAACATATTTGCCCCAAATTTTAAACAATGGGCTTGATTCTCAGAGCTCCATATTTGATGCAAGGTGCCTGCTTCACACATCAGTAGCGCAAGGGGCACCTTGCATCAAAACATGCAGATTTGGGGATTCTCAAAGGCCTCTTGCACCAAAAAAGGACCCAGTATGCCAGACCGGCCCTACACCAGGTTGGCAGCATGCAGCTGGGTGTGTCAGAGCACTAGGGGGTTTGCAGCAGACACAAGCTGCCATATCCCCTAATTCAGGATTCTCTAAGCCCTCCTAGAGGACACACATCTAAGTATCATTAGACAAACCAAGGCTGGTCTAAAGGTGCTTAGAAGTGTGTCCACCATGAGGGTTTAGATAACCTGTGCCACCCCGGAGCCATACCTTTCCACCCTTTAGCCCAGGCAAAATTGAATACAACGAGTATGACATTTGTACAGGTAAAACATACATTACTAGCAAATACGGTATACAAACAACAAGTAATAAATAGTTTTTAAGCACACATTTGAAGCAAGAGAATGTAACAATAGGTAATTTCAGGATTTTATAGCAGCATAAAGAAAGCATTGCTGGGTTAAACTCAGTTTTTGTTTTCTTTTGTTTTAAACAATGCACATACTAGTTCAGTTTATAAAATGGGCATCCAAAAAAAAAAGTCTCATAGGTCAAACTATATCATGTGACCGTGCATGAAATCTGTTTATAAAATGGGCATGCAAAATATGGAGGTCTCATTGGTCAAAATACATCATGTGACCGTGTATGGAATCTGTTTCATGCACAGTCATCTTGGTCCTAAACCACATCACACAATGAGCAAATAAGTCCTCCTAGAATCAAAACTATCTTCCCATCAGTCCCCCTACAACCAGAATTTATCTTCCATCACAAAAATGGCTGCTACTTTTACATTGTAAAAAACCTTCAACTGGGCCCTAAAAATAAAACTACCTTAAACAAAAAATAAAACAAATTAATAAAATGTTGTTTCCCTAATTATCACACTTTACGTGCACACATAAACAAATTAGAAACATTAAGTATTGTTTATAGTTGTAATTACAACTGTTTCTTTGCTGACAATGAAAAATCCCTCATCTGTCTTTACCTGCTCATCAGGGAAATCTCTTCTGCTTGCCCTGACAGTAAGATAATTGAGTCTATGGCTTTAGAAGAGGCCTTTGTTGTTTGTGTGTACAGTATGTTAGGAGAGGAACATTCTGCCAGTGGAACTGAGAAGAATTTTAAATCCATGTATTCCATGTTAAACATTCCATATCTTGAATCTTGATGCCAGCAAAGGACAAACTTTGTCCAGCAGGGATACAATGACATCATTTGCAGTGGGTGAAATGACTATTTTATCATAAATGCAAACAAGTAAATCTATTGTCTCTACATACACACATGCTTTTCCCAACTGTAAAAAGTAAAAAAAAAAAAAAAAAGAGAGTCCATTTTATAAGCACAATAAGATGCTTCGGGTTTGTGCATGGAGCAGATTTTACTGCACTTCCAGGGGCTGAAGGCCCTCAGCTTGTGGCCTCATGCCTCACTACACCCCTGGGCATGCAGGAAAATCTGTTCCATGCACACCCCATTGTGTCTTATTGCTTACATATCATGTTACACTACAGTGGAAATATTTATGGTAATCTGTGGCACAAGTGATTATCATATTGTTATAGTAGATTTTGTGGCCAATAGCTCAAATCTGACTAACAAATCTCTCAAATATTACAAAACATCATTTTTGCCTCATGTGTGGGCAGCGTCTTTTCTATGAGGGACAGATGAGGGACACAACACTTTTGAGGGGTAAAATGCGGGTCATCCCTCAAAATCAGGGACAGCTAAGAGGTATACCTGGAGCCCTCTCTGGGCAGGAGGGGACATGTGCCATGGTCCCCCCTCCGAAAACCCAATTCATTGTTGACTATAATAAAACAGTTCCCTCATGGCTAGCAGATCCCCTCCCCATCATTGATCCCTTATATAGGAACATGTCAACACTCCTTGATGTTTACTGTTCCCCCTTCCCATTCCCGAGCACCTTGTCCAACAATACCCAACAGTCCCTGATGTCTAGGGGACAACTCACCCTGGCAGGTAGCTCCCCACCACCCCACTCCCCCATCCCATCCTGAAGCCAGAACCCGGCACAGTTCTCCAAACTCCACCACAGCCAGCCACTGACCAAGCTGTCAAGGAGTGCATACTGTAACAACTGATTGTACAGTATAACAGGGTTTTATTTAACTCCAAATATTGTTTAGCGTTTTGCTCTTAAAAGTGCTAAAACATTTTGAAAATGCATAGCACTTACCTCACTGTGTTTAACAAACATAACACTTCTAGAAAACCTGTATAAATACTTTCTGTTCAGTTAGCATTGTCCCAAGAAAAAAACTGCTAATCAATTATTTAAAACCCTGGTATGAGCTCCTTGACAGGTCTGTCAGCAGCCGGCCATGATGGAGAGTGGAGAGCTGTGCCGGTTGCTGGCTCCAGGATGGTATGGGGAAGTGAGGTGGTGGGGCACTACCTGCTGAGTGGGGAGTCCCCTAGACACCAGGGACTGTTGGGTATTATTGGACGGGACACTTGAGGATGGGGGGAGAACATTGTATACCAAGGAGTGTTGACATTTTTGTATATGTGGGATTGGAGATGGGGAAGGGGACTGCTAGCTACCAAGGAATGTTTTATATGTTACATGTTTGTATTATACTTGTTGAACATACTGTTTTGGCAGCCTGGCTTTCACCTACATCCTATGTTTTTTTACAAGAGTGCCGGCTAACCAAACCCATATCTTGCGACAAACCTTCCAGATGCACAGTCTATTTAGCGCATGGCCACAGTTGCCGCAAGCTGCAGGACTTTGCCACGTGGACCCTACCTGATAGAGATTTGGGGTGCAGAGTCCCTGCTGCATGGGCAATCAGTGCAAGCTGCCATTGGCACGGCTTGCAAAGCCCTTTGAAAATCAGGTGCATAGTCTTTTTTTACCCCACCTCATGAACAAGGCAGGTGGAAATGTTCCAGTCCCCTCCAAAACATGTTTTTGCAGTCACTCCATGATATCACCTTTCAGGCATGATTTTAAAAATGTCACCTGTCTTAATCCTAAGGTAGGGTCATAAATAGACTATGTTGAAATCTTGGGGTCAAAATATTAAAACACAATGTTTTACTCATGGCTTTGTTATTTTTACAGATATTGACCACACATTTTTAGCATAGCTATTTTGTTACCCCACCTTATAAACATGACAAGTGTCAATTTTTAAAACCAGCCTCAAAAGCCATTTCATGCTAATGCTGAAAAATGATGCTTTGGACAGGATTTTCATAAAAGACGTCTGTCATGTTCATAAGGTGGGCTCATAAAAAGACTATGTTGAAAATGTGGTCTCAAAGTCTTGAAAAACAACTAAGCTATGAAGCAACATTGAAATTCTTTAACATTTACCCATAACTTTGCTTTTTTTCCAGATTTTGACCCTAGATTTTCAGCATAGCCATTTTACTTCACTTCATGAACATGTTCATGCCACATAATTAGTCACAACATTTTGTTTTGGCTAAGATTTTTTATAAATGACAACTTCCATGTTCACAAGGTAGTGTCATAAAAAGGCTACAGTATATTGAAAATCTGGGGTCAAAATCTTAAAAAAAGCAACAAAGCTACAAACAAACATGGACATTTTTAATGTTTACTCATAGCATTGCAATTTTTGTTACATGTTGAACCCACATGTTTAACATAGTCATTTTTCTAACTCATCTTTGGAACATGGCAGGTGCCATTTTCAAATATCTCTCCAAAACTTGTTTTCACAGTTGTTCTGCAAAATCATGTTACAGGTGGCATTTGATAAATGACACGTATCATTTTCATATGCTGGGTTAATATGCTATCCTGAAAAATTAAGGTCACAATCTAAGAAAGCAACAATGTTATGTATGAACTTCTTCATTTCCAAATCATGTCAGTTTCACTATTATAACATGTGTTATTAATTTGTTAATTTTTACTGCTGTGAAATTTATGCCTGACAACTACACAGCAAATACAAGCAAGTGAATGTTTAGCATTGACTGTTTGTTTGTTTGAAGTTGTTACTGCAGTAGTGTTGGAGAACTGAACATACAGAGTATTGATTTGCTGATGCTGTATACAATTACAGTAGGTAATGTTGAAAGTTTGCATGTGACAAGATCTTGGGAAACCAGTATAAACTGCTTCATAGTGGTTTGTTAACCCACATTGTTTATTTTCCCAACATTTTATGTCTGTGTCCTACCGGATAAGCCCTTATGTATATTAATTCTGTGTTTATCTGGCAAGCTCTTCCTCACCAAGTGGCAGATATTCAAAGCTTTGTGCCTGGCACAAATCTGTAGCACTGGAATAGCGCTGAATTTGTGCCAGACAGCAATATTCAAAAGCCCTTTTAGTGTTTGCTCTGTGTGATAGTGCCGACACTAAACGTTAATGTATGCAGGGGAGGGAGTAAGGGGAGTGACCATGCATGCCAGTGCACTGGCATATTCAAAAGATAAGCGCCGAGCTACTGGTCTTTGTGCCACCTGTATAGCGGCTCTAATTACCACCTGCAAAAAGCATGCGGTGTTACTCAAAGTAAGTTGAAGTGTAACTTCAACTTACTTCAAAGAATACCCTGGTAGTCTAGTGGTTCCCCCATGCCCATCAAGATCCCCGACCCCCGTATGTTCCAACAATACTTATGTTTCCCTGGTAGTCTAGTGGTCCCCCAACCCCTTCATGATCCCTGACACCAGTATGCCATACAAACAACTATTCCATGGTAGTACAATGGCCCCCTACCCAGCAGTACCGCCCCCGCTGCCCCCCAACCATCCCCGAATGGAGCCGGTGACTGCCTCAACCCACTGTTCACCTCCACGGCCAGTCACTGACTGAGTGCTGAATGTGAATGAGCACGTACCCAGTGAGTAATGAATGAGCGCTCATTCATTACTCACTGGGTACACACTCATTCAGCACTCAGTCGGCGGCTGGTCACAGAGATGAATGGTGGGTTGAGCCAGTCGCCAGCTCCATTCATGGATGGTTGAGGGGGTTGACACTGCCAGGTGGGGGGGTGGAGGGCCACTGGAGTACATGGGAATAGTTGTTTGTATGGCATACTGGTGTTGTGGATTGTGATGGGGACCACTAGACTACCAGGGAAAAATAAATGGTTTGGAACATACAGGGTCAGAGATCATGATGGGGGTGGGGGACCACTAGACTACCAGGGAAAATAAATATCTATGGAACATACAGGGTTAGGATCATAATGGGGGTGGGGGGACCACTAGACTACCAGGGAAAAATAAATATTATTGGAACATATGGGGTCAGGGATCGTGATGGGGTGGGGTGGGGGGACCACTAGACTACCAGGGTAAGTAGTATCATTCTTGTACTATGGGCATCTCATGTGTGACGCTGTGTCCCACAATCTGGGGCATACCTCTGAACTGTCCCTGGATTTCAGGGATTTCCTTGTGTTTGCCTCAGATGTTCACCCTGTCCCTCATGTATTATGTGTTTTTGTGACTGAACAGAAGGGATGGTATGCTCCAGATTCTGTCACACAACAAAGTTACAGGCCTGTTGTTCCTTGGACATTGCATCTTACACTATTCCCCTTATTCTGTCAGCTGTTTGGGTGGATATTACCAATGTATAGGATATGTCCCTGAGTTTGGTCCATAGTCCCTGATTTTTTAAACCTCATCCTTGATTTCTGAGGCAAGGGGTTGAGAGGTATGTTCTTGGGAGTGGTGTCCCTCACTGCCCCTCAGTCAGCACATCTGTGTCCCTCATTGCAGTGCTGCATGGCCAAGTGGTATGCACTTAATGTGCCTGCAGACACCCATTTCCTGCAGCATCCAGCCTGTATGTCCATTTCAACCAACAGGGGGTTGCTGTAAGCACACCTTGGTCTGCAGCTTCCAGCCTGTACTTCCATTTCGACCAACAGGGGGTTACTGTGAGCTCCTTGCAATAGCACCGGGCAAAGTACATGGGAGTGCATGCAAAGCAGGCCATAATGAGAAGCAAATGTGACTGTTTGCCCTAGGATTGCCTGAGTTGGCTCATTTGCATAGGATCTTTGAATATAGCAAACATTTGCCCTGGGCTAACCTATTTGCACTGTGCTAATGTGATAATGCTGTACAACTGGGTTAGCCCTGGGCAAACCTCTCAAAAGCATAGCACAGTTCTGCAGTGTGTGGCCTGCATTGTTGTTTGCAATTGTTGTGCACCACTCCATTGTCATCACACAAATTGTCCACCAGCTTCAACTCTGCCTTACTCCACCTCTGTGTCCACTGAGCTGCTGTTGCATTTTGCACTTCCCAGTCACTCTATTCAGAGCGGTCTTATTTCCCGGACTATTTTAGCATTGCACTCCTAGCCCTGTTTGCACTGCTTCCTTTGCATGCTATATTCAGCAGGTTTAGCCATGGGGCTATTCCTTTGAATATAGCTTGCTACTGGTTCAAGGCTAATTTAGCACACTGTGCAGTGCTAATTTAGCCCTGGGGCTAATTTTTGAATATCTGGCCACAGGTTATTTGCTTTAGGTATGTTACCTATATTGTGCTTCAGTAGAAACCATGTCCTTCTGCTACATATAACCGTAATATTCTGTTTCTCATACCTGTATTTTCATATCACATTGCTCACCAGATCCACTGGCTATCATTTTGTCCTATATATATGACTGTTTTATTATCTCTTTACTGTCCCGGTCATAAGTCTATAACTGCCCTGTCTTACAACTTGTCTAGTGGATGTCTCAAGAGTGAGAATGAGAAAGAAAGAACAATCCAATGAGTGAAAAAAGTTGATATGGCTTAATTTACATCTGCGATGGCAGTTGAAAACTGCTCTCATCTGCAGTAAAACTGCTAATACTCTCAGCAGAGATGGGAGCAGAAAAATCTATCAGCAGGGCTTTCTTTAGGAAAATGAAACAAGCAAAGTTACTGTAGAACTATTTATATTCATGCAAGGCAGATTTTGATTGGCCTGTCCAGCAGCATTTAAACATGCATATTAATTGTCTCGCACTGTCGCAGGTAATTACTGTAGCTCTTCTCTATCACTCAGTTACAAGTTACTTTCCAGTGTCTTAAAAGAGAGGTCTTGTCTCCCTCATCTCACCTCACCTCCAACCCCTGACTAATCGCTGGCAGACTACACTCCAATACCACAAGCAATGTTTTTGGTTCAGTGAATATCCCATCATAAAGTAATTAAAAGGGACTTTACCACAATCGACAAGGTCGACCCAGAGGAATTATGCCAAGATGTTGTTTTGCCTTAGAAAACTGCAAAAAGCATTGTGCAGGAGCTTACTCATGTTATCACACCAGCAAACAAAAAAAGACACTCAGAGTATGGCTGTTATTCCATTGACCTTTGATTCAAACTGTACAAATACTTCCCTAATCATGGAGTAATGAACTGTGTGAGGTACTACATGAATAAACACCAAAGTACCGTAAATGAAAACACCATTAGACAATTCAAACAGGACTGTATCTGATTTAAAGGACACAGCAGACCCAACACATCTGCATCATCTGCTCAACAAAAAACAATGTGGAAGGCCAACTTTACTGATGGAGGATGTTGAAGCAAATCTCTAGTGGCTAGTAATTAGACCCTGTGCTTGGAGAGTGCAGTGATTGATGTGAGAGTCTTGATAGCAATAGCTACCAGTGTTATAAAATCCACCAACTGTCAGATGTTAGCAGAATTCTGTGGCCACCTCACTTTATCTTGATAGTGGATCTGGTTATTTCTGACCTGTATGGGCTTTTCCAAACCCAAGGAGATGAAAACCACAAGGAAAACCACTGATGGCTTTGATGCTTTGAAGTCACATCTCATTATGAGAGTGCAAGGTGCAACTGCCCAGGAGCTGATTCCACCTAAACTAATGATAAATTTAGATGACAGTGGGGTTAACGTGCTCCCCTGCTCAGAGCAGACCATGGAAACCACAGGGTCCCAATAGGTGTAAGTTGCCAGTTTAGGAAACAAATACCAAGTCTCCATTGTACTAGCATGCACTCTGAGTGATGACTTTCTGCCACCACAGGTGGTACATTTAGGGATAAGGCACATTCTGCCTCCCTTCTTTTCAGTTCCCCCTGACTCTGGTATTATTATGAGTGACAACAATTGGGCAAACACCTCGACTATGATGGGCTACATTGATAGAGTTTTAACCCCACACATACAGTTCACAAAACAAAAAAACTGGCTACCTGCAGAACAGGAAGCAAATATATGAATGGATTTTTTAGAGAACACACAATGGTGGAAGTCCTGGAGAAACTAGAGAATGCACAAGTAATCCCAATGTTTATGCCAGCATCATGTACGAATAAACCTCGACCACCTAGTGCTACAATGAATAAACTTTTTTAAGGATGAACTGAAACATCAGTTCACCCAATGGTACACTGATATTGCATCCATGAGAAATCTGCATGCCCCATGACTTATTCATATTCCCTTAAATGGACTCCTGCACTGTGATCCCTGCTATGGTGAAATTGTGGATGCAGTCCTCTCCCTGGGAACACAAGTTATTGAAACTTGTGTTCTTGGAGGGAGGACTGCATCCATAGTTTCACTATGGTGGTGATTACAGTGCCTGAGTCCATTAAATCAGGACTGCCAGACTGCAGAGAGGACTGCACTGGTATGGGGTAACACTGCTTGTAGTATGATGTTTATGATATATTAAATGTCACACTATACCTACTTTGCTTACTGCTGTCATTGATTAAATCATAAAAAAACTGATATGAACTGCCATAGCCATAGCAGAGATGATACATGTGATATGGACATTAAAACTGCCAGCAGTATAATGTTTTAAACATTTCTAAAGTTTTCATCTTGCATTAAAGTTTGCATCAATACAAAGTTTTTCTTTACTTTATTATATTATGATTTACAGTGTACTGCATGTGTACTAGTCATCAATGATACTGGCATGGATACATACTGTATATGACTCGTTAATTTCACTTCTTAAACAATTTTTGTGCATTAGTATGACCAGTGAATACAGTAACATTATTTGACAGCAAAATCAACTAATTCAACAGAATTTTCCTCACAAAATGTCACTAAATCAATTGAACTGAAAGTATTCGCCATATTCTCAATATTAGAGAAAGCAAAATTAAGATATGTGTTCAGAATAACTTCTTGCAGAGCTGTGCAACTGTTCAGACAAAATAATTGAATACTACAGAAGAAGGGTTGCTCATTTTTCTGTACAGTAGGTCAAGAGACCAAACATTTTTGGACCTCAGACTACTTTAGACACATGTAACAGCCACTTTGAATGTACGGTACAAAGCGGCCACCTTGGATGTGTAGAAATGCATACATTTTCATAACCTCTGAAATTATGGTGTGCATTTTTGTCTGTGTGATGTGTTTTCATGCATGTACACTATAGTTGGGAGTTTGATTGTTTTTTCAATAAAATTCATAATCCAGCCTTCATGAATTCCAAGCCATGTGCATATTCATAATTTACCACCTGTAGTTTATTTTATAGAATGGGAAGGACATTTGTAGCATCCTGATTGGCTGGACCAGTTTCTAATTAATGTACTGACCACTGTACAACCAATGGATAAAAACAAGGGGCTTGATTTTTAAATGGGCACTTAGAGTAACACAAGCTGTGGGAAACAACAGCTTCATCAGAGCTCAGTGTGCCAGGGACTCTACACCTGATTCTGGTATAGGAGGTGTCCTGACATCAAATCCCCCCCAGTTGCCACAACCTCACCCAGGCGTCTAAAACATGGCACACAGGTGGGGATTGATGGAACTTAGTTGTTATGATAAAAAAAACAGTTTTTCAGGTTGCGATGGCCGATATCTTTTTGTCAAACTAAAAAATATGGAAAAATTATGTATTAAAAAAACAGCTGAGCCTAGTTGATTGTGACCTGTTACGCTAGATTCTGGTGTTTGTTTTTTATAATTAGGACCAGAGATCCATTTTTAATGAGACTTGCAGAAACAAAACTGGGTCTATCTATTCTGCCAGCTTAGATGACTTGCAAAGACATGAGCAATTTTGAAAAACTGCTGCTCTTTTTAACATGATCCCCCTAATGATAGAGTGAGAAGAATGAAAGGACAAGGGGTCCCCATGTTCAGTTTGGGGAGGGTTCTGTGGCTGAAATGGATGACAAATCTTAGTCAAGTTAATCTGCTGCAGCTGATGCTGAGGGTTCTGAAGCTCATATGGAAGACAGGTCTCAGGTTGCTGGGCTGCATCTGATGCTGAGCTGGGTGGTACCTACAGGTACAGGGAGTTCAGTTCAGCTGCTGCTATGGCTGGGCAAAATGAATCTTCTACAAACAGAATTCTGGTGAAATCAGATTTTACTTCCATGAAATATCATGAAATTTCCACAAAAATGTCACAATGTTTTGCCACAATTGTGATTTCAGTTATTTCCATCTAATTTTAAAAGTATTTGTCCAAATTATGCCAAATGTTTAATGGTAACTTTGCCACGGTCCATACAGATGTGTGCTAAGTTGCAGATCTCAGTATTTAAAGGTGACTGCATTATAGGCCTCCAAATATTCAGTAAAATTATATTTCACAATTATGAAATTGCAGATTTTAAGCCCCTATGACTTTAAAAGTAGAGAATAGAATATCACCAGTTTTGTTAAGTTCATTGACCTTAAATTTTAGCTTTGAAGCCACTCCCATGACCCAGCAGGAGAGCGTCATGCTGCCATGCTGATGACCCAGGTTCAGAAGCAAACCTAGGAAATTGCACTGGGGGATGAGTCATGGCCAAGACAGCTGTTGCTCAGCAGTGCATCTCAGTTGAGGAGGGCTGGTGGTGGGTATCATCAACATAGCAACCCCTGTGGCTGGGCCAGAGAGTTTGCTCCTGCCCCAAGGGAAGTTGTGGCTGTGCGACGCTGAATGAGGCACTGCCCCTGCAAGAGGAGATGGGAAGGGAAAAAATGGTAGAGAAAAACCTGGTAGCCAGCTGGATGATGGCTGTGTTCAGCCTGATAATGGTATATCCCTGTGAACAGGGTATATACCTGAGAGAAGTGCTACCAGCAGCGAGAAAAAACAATACATAAAACAATAGGTTGTGTGTCTTATTTATTTTTAGTTACTGTATTTATTTAATTCTTGGATTGTAATACATCTACACTCTAATCTCTTGCTCAGAGGCTGGCCAAGTTATCAGCAGCCAAAGATTCCAAAATAATATCTTTAATTATAGATGAATGTTTGTGAAATTGTGGAATGTTGTGATACTTTTGTCAAAGCCATGTCCATACATTTTACCCAGTCATAAAGTTGTCATTGTGGAGGAAGGTAAAGGCTAGGTAAAGTGGAAATAAGACAGCATTCATAAGAGGCTCCATAGTAAAAGCATAATGATACCAAGTGTCAGGTCACTATCTTGAGTGACAAACCATGAAGAATAGTCATGGACATTACTGTGCACTACCCTGAATTCTTGCATATGCCAGACAACCACTAGAGCTCACTGACTAAATGACTTGTGGAAGCAGATGCACATGCAGCATTGTTTCTATATGATGCCGCCTGCTAACTCTTTAACAATTATGTACAAAACATTGTGTATTTTTACAACTTGAAAACAGTGGCACCAAATGATGTCAATCTTTATGACTAACTGTGACCTAGGCCATTGTGGCAGCAGTATCTACAGTAGATATACTTAGTCATGATGGAGCATGACATGGGGCATCATTGTTGCAGGAGTGTTGAAGGGGTATTGCACAGCCATGACGTAAGTACAGGTAAGGTGATTCAGTGGTGATACTTACTTTGTGAAAGTTAAGTTCCACAAATGGAATTTTAGTGGTATTGCCTATTATGTGTCCATGAATATTTGAGCAAATTTTGTCAATAGTATTTTCTAAAGTAGCCATAATAAGTTGCAACCTATTAAACCAAACTTATGTACCTTAATAAGACTCCAAGATATATTTACTTTGATATGCATGACAAATCCTGAGTGTATACCAGCAATAGCAGTGGAGCTATAAACATTCAAATATTTTGAAAAATTTCTCACAATTTAACAAATAATTAAATAGTGAAATCACATCTCTATTTAGCACTTTCTATGATTCTTCCAAGAAAGTATACATATACATTTTCAATTATCTAGCTCCAAAGGTGGTCAAGTTGTGAGCCTAGAAATATTTTCAGAAATTTTCACAGGAATAATAAATTGCCAGATTTTGAGACCCTGTAACATCCCTGCCCCTCATCCAAATATCATGAAACTTGGCAACCTTTTACAGACTCTTCCAAACAATATTCAATGTTCAGACTTCTAGCTAAAATACAGACTGAGTTATGACCACTTAGAACATTTCAGAACATCTTATAAAATGTTGTGAAATTTTGTGGAATTTCACGAAAGTCACACAAAATTGGAATTTGCTAATTTTCCCTAGCTCTAGCTGCTGCGAAAACTGCTGCTATGGTTTCAGGGAGAAACCATCCAGGGACCATAGGTTTTTTTTGTGGTGTTTGTTGGTTGTTGTCATTTTTTCAAACACAAAATAACTTCATTAAAAAAAAGTGGTATTTGTTGGTTGTTGTGTTTTTTTTCAAATACAAAATGCATTTTTTTTCAAAAAAAGAAACCATCCAGGGACAATTCAAAGCTGCTTCCATTGCCTATTACATCATATTAAAGGAAATAGGTTGAGTTAAGGGATTGAGGGAGTGGTGGTGGGCACTTCACGAGTACAAGATAAAAAGGACAAAAACATGGAAATTAGCAAATCCAGGACTGGTTTTGGTAACAGTTCAGAGCAGCAGAAACATTGCCTGCCATATCTCTGATGGTGTGACTTTTAGTGAGGGTGCCTTGGCAATATTACAGGTACTGTACAGCGAGTGAAGCTCATTTCCACTGGTACTCCTAGTATACATTTGTTTTTCTGCAAAGATCACCAATTATAAATGACAACAACTTAAGACTGAACATCGTTCCCACCCACAGTTTCATTCTGAGTATTTCATTCTGTGAGTAACTTTGCTGGCATTTTGTACCCCTGAGGTTTTTGGTACATAGATTTTCTTATTATTGCCCAGTTGTTTTAAATGTGTCACTCCTCTATTGCATGTCAATGATGGCAATACATTTTTATTTTTGTTGCTGTCCCTTCCCTTCCCAGCTCAGCAAGCCCTACCTTGTCCTTCACTCTTTGAAATATAATTTAATAGAAAAACAGACTGGAGTGACCACCTCCAGTACCACTTGAGTACTCCCCTTCCCTCCAGATCACCCACCCCAATACATCGCTGGCAACACTGGGGTGCCCACCCCGGCACCCCCAATTAATTACTGCCAGCACTGCAGTATACAATCCCTACTGTTGGGACCAGTTTCTCCTCATTTTTTTATTTAAATGTGTAGAGAAGAAAACGGTCCCTCATTATGTTTTTTTATCAAACAGAAAATAAGGAAATGGTCCTTTGCCAATCTGAGCACACCCACCCCACTGACCAACCACTCGGCATCCCCAATCCCCACATACCCTCACTCATGTGATATAAGAAAATACAGTAAGTCTGGTTAGTATATTTCAATGTGTTTTGAACTTTTACTCATAACTTTGTCATTTTAAATATTTTTGCAGCAAATTTTCAACATGTCCATTTTGGTACCCCACCTTATGTACAGGGTAGATAAAATCTTTCAAATCTGTCCCAAAAGGTGATTTTGTGGTCATTTGCCATTATCATGTAAGAGAACCAGCATACAACTATTTCCAGATGACACAAATGCAGTAGCATTTCTGCAGACAGAAGTGCTGCTGCAGTTTGGGATCATGGTTTCAGCAGTGGATCTAGAAATTTTTCAAGGAGGTAGCAGTTTTGTCTAGGAGGTGTCACTTCCCCATAAAATGTAAAATGTTACCTGTTAAAGCTCAGATTAGTTTAAAGCAGCTATTTTTTGCTGGCCTAAGGGGGTACCAGGTGGTGCCTTGCTACATAGCTCGATCTGCTAGTGCATGTTTTTTTATTTGCAGCTGTGTAGGTGTGGGGGCCAGAGGGCTTCTGCAGTCAGAAGTCTGTGAATATGACTTACAGCTATGACTGAAGAGGCACAGCCCTCTCAGGGGCCTGCACTTCTGCTGACAGATGTACTGTTGCAATTTTGATATTATGTATTTTGTGGCCCTGCACTTCTGTAGCCAGAGGTCAGTGTGTATGTTTTAAATCTGCAGCTGCAGGGCCTGTGCTTCTGCAGACAGAACTGTATGTAGGACTTACTGTGCAGACAGGTACATGTGACTACAGAAGCGTTGACTCCATAGGGGCCTGCATTTCTGCAGACAAAAGAACTCTTGTAATTTAGGTATTGTAGATTTGTATCTGTGGCTGCAGAAGTTTGTGCTTCTGTACACAGAAGCAGCATTGTGAGATGAGCATCATGGATTTCAATCTGCAGTCAGAAGTGAGTGAGTATGTACTACAGTGTTTGTATCACACATACAAATCCATGAAGGTAGTAAATCAGTGTTGATGTATTTGTGTCACCTGGAAACAGCTATATTATTTATCTTACCTGATGATGGCCAATGCCACTGATTTACAGTGATCAAAGTAATGAAATTCTGTTTTCAAGACTTGAAAATGAGAGAATTGCACTGGTGATTGTTAGTCTAATTTCCAGTTTTACCAGGATTTTACTGTCATTCTTTTAATATGTGTATAAATAATCAGAACAAAAGAATGCTTAATAAGCACAGCATTAAATGAAGTGAACTGAAAATAGTACAGGAAGGAATTCCAAGAAAAATACAAGTTCTGTAGATTTACTGATCTGTTATAAAATGTTGAATTCCATGACATTCTTTGTTTTTACTGTTGTGCAGGCAGTCCAGCTTTTGGAGCGCTACAGAATTTTCTGGTAAAAAACCAAAACCAGTAGCCTTGATGATGGCTGTCTGTGGTTGCTTATGTTGTCTTTTCCTTTTGCTGCTGGAAAGGGAAAGGGAACAGGAACATTGTTTAACCAGGAGTAGCACATTAAGCCAAAGCTTGTTTCCAGATGTGACCTGGGAACACACAGAAGTTAAGTGACTTGCTCAGGATCACACAATATGCAACTAGGTGGCTGTGGGATTCAAACCCAGGTCTCCAGATTTGCAGCTCAGAGCCTTAACCCACTGCACTATACTGCTGGGGGGTGAGGAGTTAGGGTTGGAAACCATAACACCACATTTCCCTACATTTGTGGTGTTAAGTCGAATCCTAACTAGATCATTAATACATTTTTTTGCAAAGTATATATATATATATATATATATATATATATATATATATATATATAGTAATGGTGCAGTAGTGCCACTATAGTTAGGGCTGAGTAAGCTGTTTAGTGTTAAACCCCTAACTTTGCACTTTAATAGTTTTGCCCCTGTTCAATGGGTTTGCACAATATGTTGCACGCACAGTCTTGGGAGCAAGGTGTCTTAATGTGCCAAGTTTTGTTCTGGTGGAGTGTGTGGATGTTGAGATGCAGACAGTGAAAAAAATGAATAAAATCTGTTTTTTTTTTGCTGTTTGTTTGTCTTCATCTAGCACCCAGACAGTTTGGAATTTTAGTCTGAAATTTTCAGTGCCGGAAGGGCTTGCCCCAGAATTGTACCTTTCATGGATGTGGAACCTTTGTAAAAGAGCCCTGGCTCAAAGGTACTGTAATCCTAGACCTAATAAATAAATAAAAAATAAATAAAAAATAAATTGGTTTGGTGAAAAAATATTAATCAGTTCTTGAGTTATAAGGATTTGAAATTTTGGTTCTGGGCATGCTCAGTATGGTATTTTGGATAGCTGTTTCATACAAAAAAGAATCTGACCATATGACACAGGATTCTGTTTCATGGGGGGGGGTAATCCTGTTTCATGAGAATTAAATTTTGTTTCATATGGCAGTCATCTTGTTTCCATTTAAAAAATTAGAAAATTAAAAATCATGTCCTGCAGAGACACCAACACATGTATCTTGCTAAACGGGACCCCATTGGCTGGATTCTACATTTAGTTTTTGGAAAAAGGACCAAGAAATGTGGTTTTAAATCATTTTAAAAATCTTATTTCGTAAGATAATTTTCTAGTTTCATGTGGTGTCACAAAACAGGAATAGCGCCATATGAAACAAGATTAAGTTCATATGAAACAAAAATTTGGATATAGTTTTTTTTCACAATTTTGTTTGTAAGAACCAATCCTGTTCCATGACAATGATACAATCTTATGAAACAGGATTCGTTCATATGAAACAAATATTTGGACTTAGTTTTTTTTCACATTTCAAATGTAACAAGCCATTATTCCAACAATATCTGCAGTTAAGGGACAATCTATATATCTAAAAACAGGTCTTAATGAGTACTACAACACTAACACATAATAACCTACAAAAGAATTCAGGAGCCATATGAAAAACATAAAAATGTAACAATTACATTTCTTATAGGATAACACTGCAACTTTAACAAGCTAACTCCTTCAGTCTTTGGAATAAAGGGACAATCTATATACAATATATCAATAAAAAGGTCTCAATGAGTACTATATGACTAAGCTCCTAAGAAATACCCCTACAAATAGACATATGAAAAACATTAAAATGAAAAAATGAAAATTTCTGTAGCATAGTATTTCAACTTTAACAACCTTAACTCTATCCCCTCAAAAACATTACAACCACGCAGATCAATTGCTTTTCTGGAGGAATGGAAGTGCAGGGCCAGTAAAATCCTACACTTCCACAGCCACATATGTATGTGCATGAATGGAAGCAGGGAAGTACAGGACCCATAGGGCCCTGCAATTCCATAATCACATAAATGCGTTCATGCAGGTCCTAAAGGGACCTGCATGAATAATTCGATTCTACTGTCTCAAAAGTAAGGAATGTCTTGCAAAAATGGCATTAATGCACCAGTTTGGGTTCAGATTAAAGCAGCAAAAGTAGAAAAATGTGGCGTTAAGGTTTCAAACTCTAACTCCTCACCCTCACCACCAAGCACCAAAAGGAAAAAGTGATATGATTTTCACTGTTGTCATTGTTGGTGAGTCAGGGTGGGGTGTTCCTAGGGATTCGCAACCCTACCTTTCACCCATTGTGTTATATGCTTCAAATGTACAGAACTGAGTCTCTGCACATGTTGCCAACAACCTATTGGCCCTACATTAAGTAAACAGATCACATCTCACCTTATTTGTGCATGAAATGGGGTGAGCATTAGAGTTGAAAACCCCAAGGAACACCCCACCCCTGATTCTCCAAGAGTGATGAGAGTGAAAACCATAATGTTTTTTCCTTCTGGTTCTTGGGGGTAGGGCTGGGGAAGTAGGGTTGGAAACCCTAACACTACATTTCATTACTTTTGTTGCTTTAATCTGTTCCCTAACTGGTGCATGAATGCAGTTTTTTTGCAAAGAAGATATATGTATACCATGTGGTCTGCTAGCATAATATCTGAGTCTTGCTTTGCTGGAAGAAGGACTGTGTGTGTGGGCGGGGGTTGTTTTTGATACAGATGGGATAAGGGGTGGGATAAATTTGTATGAATGGTCCTAGGTGGTGGGATGAGGTGGAGTCAAGTAAACAGAATGAGTGGGAGTTGGAATTTATTACAAAAAAGGTTTTTTAAACAAACACTTTGCATACAGTAGTTCTTCAAGGGAATTATGCCAGTGATTGCCACTATGTGTAGTCTTCACCAGGCAATGTAGGCACTTTGTCTTCACACATCTCTCTTGATGACTTCCCCCCAGTGCTAGAGAACAATTAGGGATAAACAGAAAACAAAGGAAGATATGTCATAGGACTGCATGCTGTTGCAGCTGGTCAGGGAACCTATAAGGCAGGTGGCCAATTTCAACATGGTGCTCAACTCAGAAATGATAGGTGGAGTGCATCTTGGAGAACCATTGGGATCCATTGACCATAAAACCATATGGTTAGAACTGGACATTAGCACTAGTATACCCTCATCAAACACTGAAGTCCTAGATTTCAGAAGAGCAGACTTGAACCAAATGAGGGAATTAGTCTGAGATATGTCAGTTGGGTTGGACAGAATCAGGAGTGTGGAGGAAAGGTGGAGAGTAATTAAAGGGGTCATTCTTGAGGCAACAAAATCATGCTTGAGGACAGTCACCAAGAGAAACTGGTACAAGAGACCAATGTGGTTCTCTAAGAAGGTCAAGAAGGTTGTGAGGGCCAAGGAAAAAGGCATTTATCAGATACAAGGAGAAGCACGGGGATGACAAATGGAGTGACTACCAAGTAAAATTAAGGAAAGCCAAGAGGGCAGTCAGAGATACAAAAGCAGATGCACAGCTGCATATTCTAGAGGGGGTGAAGGGTGGAGAAAACAGTTTTCAAACATATTAGGGATAAAAGACAGATGGGAGGAGGAGGAATTGTTAGGCTGACAGAGGAAGCAGAATAACAGAGGGCTTGCAGAAGGAGCCATTCTTAATGACTACTTGTGCTCATTTTTCAGTGGAAGATAGTGGGCCTTTACTGGAAAAGGGCATAAAGGTTGCTGAAAGGAGCATTTCAGAAATGAGGCATAAGGAATGTATACCTGAAAAGGTCAAAAAGATTTGTAGCCCTGAAGATAGATAAGCCCTTAGAGCTGCACGGGCTTCATCCAAGGGTGCTCAGGGAACTGGGGTAGGAACTGGCTGAACTGCTGGCAAGGCTATTTATAGCTCAGTTCAGTCAGGGGTGGTTCAGAATGGCTGGAGGGTAGCGGACATAGTTGCACTCCACAATTCAATTTCAATTTAGTAATAATAACCAGTGAGCCAAGTCTCATTTACAATGGTGTCAATCAGCAGTTCAGTCTCCAAATCATTACATAGTTGCACAATAAAAGTACAAAGTACAAAAGACATCACAAATTAACATTAAGTATAAATAATCCACGTTTTGACATACAAAATATGAAAACATCATGAAAAGCTAGTTTAAACAACAGAGGTAAAAAAGCTAGTGATGAGAGAAGACACAATGGCCCAGATATTCAAACTGCACTCAAAAAGTGCGCAACAGCAGGAGCAAGTGCAAGTCCACTGCGCCCATGTGCAAGAAGCGCGATGTTCAAAAACTGCGCAGGCCAAGATGCGCCTATGGCCGACAACTGATGATCACACCACCTGCGCCATAGCGCAACTAGGGATGTGAAGCTGAGCAGTCCAGATGCGCCATAGCACAACCAGAGATGCCCACTGCAGCAGGGCAACTATGCAACAGCACAACCAGGGATGCAGGGGCCCACCACCCATGCCACAGATGGACAGAGGAGCACACAGCAGAACAGACATCGTCCCCCACACCCCATGCACTGCACAACCAGAGAGCTGGAATAACCACCGGCCCATGGATACCAGCAACCAACCCACAGCCGGACCATGGTGCCCCAGGAAACCCCCTGGTGAGCTGTGACCGGCACACAAGGAGGGCCTACCACCCTGTGGCACCCCATCCCACCAATGCAGAGCACACCCTGCACCACAATCACCATACACCCTTCCCAGGAGTAGCGCCCAACAGTGCAGGACACCCCATGCATGCCACCACCCCCACTGTGACAATGCAACCCTGAGCACCACGGAACCATGCAAGGCATCCCCACCATGTACCCTGCCGCGGGTGGCAGCAGACAGCAGTGCAACAACAGCATACACAGTGCCACCCTGCAACCGCCCCTCCCCGAGGTACAGCTGAGAGACCCACCATGCATTGCCACACTAGGTACCCTCACATGCAAGGGTATGCCCCAGACCTCACCTCAGTGGTACAGCACCCTGCACACCTCCCAAGGACACATCCCATCCCAGCACTGGCCACAACAGCCAGTACAAGACACGCACAGTGTAGCATGGAAGCATGCACACACAGGATGCAACACAGTGCATGGACAAACACCCACCCATACCCAAGGGCACACCAACACAGGGACACAGTAGTGGGACAACCAAGCCACTGGTGTGTGGCCACGGCTGATGTGTACACACGGCCAGCACCCCTACATTGCACAGGTGTGCCAGCCACCCTACGCAGGCACCATGAAGCTGTATGCCACCAGCATGCCACTGGAGCACAGGTGACAGACACTGGAGCACATCCCCTGCAACAGACACAAGCGTCAGCATGGAGGGGGGACAACAACAGCGGAGGCCACAGTGCCATCGGAGGCAGAAATGCACCATACTGGTGATGGAAGGCAACCTTGCATTGTGCCAGGTACAGTTGTTATCCAGCATGGACAGCCACCACTAACACGCCAGCAGACCATGCATATCACAGACATGCAAGGGTGTCAGCTGCACAGGACATGGATGGTCTGAAAGGGGTGCCATGCACACAGTGCAGGCCCCGTGGACCACTGTACACAGGCATCCAGTGCACAGAGTACAACACACAAACCACAGACAATGACTGATCCCCCTGCCCACACCATAGGCGGTTCACCTCTGCACACACAAACACACACACACACACACACACACACACACACACACACACACCCCCATGCAGCACCCCTGATGCCATGCACACCACTGCAGCTGAGCACCTGTAGCCCACTGCAAATCAGAGACCACCACAGTTGTAATAACAAAATGCTTATATTTAAAAGAAATAACAAAACCTATTTACAACTATTTACAAGAGGGGGGAAGGGCCACATAACAGGTAGGGGCCGGTAAGGGGCAGGGGTGAACATATGGGAGAGGGAAGAAGGGGTGTGAGGGTGGGTCAAAGGGGGGAAGGTGGTAGTAGGGGCATGGAGTCCTCAATGTGCACCCCGGTCCTCCTCCACATGGCACCTACGTCTGCCGCTCCTTCTCAACCCATGGTGGTGGATTCACTGTAACAGCTCCAGTGTCACCCTTGCCACCTGGAGCAGCTCCTGCACACTCCTGTCCAGTGTCTGGGGTCACCGTCCACCTAGGATGACGGAGCAGAGTCAATAACTGTGACTGTCCATCCCCCTGCAGCCCACCCATTGTGCATGGCATACAGCCATGTGCCATGCCCCTGTGATGGTGTGCGACCACCCACAGTGACCGTGTCCACAAGACCTGCCTACCCAGGCAGCCACAGCCATGTGGACCACTGCACACACCCACCGCCCATGTCCTGCACAGCACCACCATGGCTTACAGTGACTTGGTTATGTGGTGTGAAGGCAGTGCCACAGCCATGTGCCCAGTGCACACATGGACCACCATTGATGTACTCCCAGACATGCAGTGCCACTGGACAGTGCTGACTGTAACAAGTTGTGTGCATGGCAGTGGTGTCAATGGATGGTGGCCATGCCCCGCTGCCCACCCAGTTATACAGCATGCAATAGTAATCATGGATGTAAGGTACTCACCATCATCAGGCTGGTCCACGCACCGATGAACGCCATCATCCCTTCTGCCTTGCTGCTCCTCAAGGCAGTGCCTCCACTCCCTGGCCTGTCTTCATTCTTCAGGCCCTAAGGTGCAAACAAGGAGAGAGGAACATCAGTACAATCCAGTAGCAAAGTCCCCCCGCCCCCATGTGTGTGCAATCCCACACAGCCATACCCATCCATCCCACACCCCGATACCACCACCATGGCCAACACTGGACGGCCCCCCCATGTGCCAGACACATGCAACCGTGATATCCTTATGGATGATAATAGTGTATGGATGTGGCACCTATCTGGCTGTGCCACTGTGCCCCTCCTGGCATGTTCCCACAGGTGGGCAAGCAGGTCTGGGTCCCTGCGCCTCAGGTCCCCGTAATGGTGGCGACACTGCTCCGCCATGCACCCCATACCAGTGGCTTCCTCAAGGGCGTCGGCCACCTCCTGCCACACCGCACTCCTGGCCCTGTCCAGGGGTGCATCTCCATACAAAGCCCCAGCATGGTGCTTGACGATTGCCACCAGGTTGGCAAGCTCAACCTGGCTCCACATTACTGCTCGTCTCTGCGCCATCTCATCAGTGTGGTGGATTCAAAATGGTACTCGACAGTGCGGTCCTGCCATGTGCATATGCTGTGTGGTACAGTGCTGCCATTCCCTATTGTGCTGTCACTGAACAGCGCAATAGTGGTGCACCCATGCCTGACGCATGGCGCCTAGGCTGCAAAGGTCGGACACAGGGTCAAGGGTCTCTGGCGCATGGACAGCCACAGTGTGATTGGAACCCAATGCATGTAGCACGATTGGGTGCCTGTGTGCCACCTCCTGTAGTGGCCTACAGCGCTGTTGTCCCAGTGCGCCTATGATGCCCCACTGCCACAGCACCATATATGTGAGCAGCACTGTAGCACCACTGGCACAATGGTGGCCGTACCCTGCATTGCCTCCCATGCACAGCATGTCAGTAGCGTGGCAGGTGCCTGCATCATCATCAACCCAGGCATGCGCAGTTAGGTGTGTACTGCACATGTCACAGAACTGCACCCTTGGCTCAGCACGTTCAACACAATTGCGCAAAGTGCAACAGCGCGATATTCAGCCGGCATATGCAGATCATCTAATCAGCCATTCAATGGCACAGTCACTGCATTTGCATCCACTTAAAAATGTGCCTCGCCTCATTTGCATGGGTTGCGCTATAAAAATGTGACATTGGGCTGCACTGGCCATAGTCAGTTACTGCAGTCTATTGCGGTGAGTTGCATGCTGTTTGGGAGTGTGGACTGTGATGTTTGGGACATGCATGGGACTGCACAGTCACAGGTAACACCTGTCATTCTCACAGGAGGAATCATGACCGATCGTGAGGTGGAGGAAGAGAAACAGAGACGTGGGAGGAAGAGGAGGCCAAACTTCACAAAGGCAGAGAAAGATGCCCTGTTTGAGGCCTACCTCGACCAGGAGCCGCTGTTCAGTGGATGCCAGAGAACACCACAGGCCCGTGCTGCTGCATGGAGGAGGTGGCGCATGCTGTCAACCTGCATGGCAGCCACCAGCGTTCTGTGCAGGAGTGCAAAAAGAAGATGGGCATTGACAGGTGGAGGATTAAAGAGAAGGTGGCTGCCATCAGGGCAGCATGGTGTGCGACTGGTGGGGGACAGCCGGAGGTGCAACGCCTGACCCCACAGGAAGAGCAGGTTGCTGGCAGCATGCAGTGTTGCGTCATTGAGGGTGTTCCAGGTGATGGATTCCAGATGGGTAGTAGCCCGTCACTGCATGGTAGGTCCTGGTCTGTCAATGGGGGGGGACAGGGTAGGTCACATACATTAATGCTACTGTTTTTCCCTTACAGCTCCTGAGCATCTACATGGGTCAGCGGTGGTGGGCTTCTCCACTGAGGGCAGTAGCATGGAGATGGAGGAGGGCCCATCCACCTCCACAGGCATACAGGGGTCAGGGCGACAGTGGACCCACCTGGACGTCTGGACTGAAGTTGGTGGAGCAGGTGCGGAGGAGGCCCTGCCCATGTCCCAGCGTGCCAGTGTCCATGGATGCCAGCATGATGAGACTTGGGCTGGTGCCGGATCCATCACCGATGATGATGGAGCTAACGTCATGGGCAGTGAGATGTGTGGGCCACAGGATGGCCACACAGCAGGTGACATCGCGGCCATGGCTGTGGGTGGTGCCACCGTGGAGGCCTGCGTGACATCACAGTCCCAGCCTGTGCCTGTCTGCACCAGTGGGGCAGCATTGGTGTGTGTCCAGGACAGTGAGGCTGTTGCGGCCACTGCGGCGGCACCATTGTGCCCTGGAGAGCAGCAGCTGGAGGGGCAGTATCAGCAGTCGGCCAATGGCCATGGGGGTACAATGTCAGGGGGTGGCATCAGTGCACCACCTGTGGACATGCCCAGGCCTGGCCCTGGTGTGCAGCACCCACCCTCAAGGGGTGATGACCATCAGGGCCGTGAACACCATGAGGGACAGCATGCCGATCAGGCAGATGACCTCTTAGATGAGCACACCCGCATACTGCAAGCATCAGTCAATCAGCAGATGCGGCTTGTGATGGCAGTGGATGCACTGAGTGCGGCTCTGCACCAGGCAGAGGAGCGGTGCAGCAGAGACACTGCTCTGCTCCTGGCAGGGATGGACCGGTTGCGGGAGGATGTGACCGCTGCCATTGACAGGCAGACACAGGCATTCACAGATGTCATGGCCACAATGGGCACATAATTAGTTGCCCATGCATCGCAGAACACCGTGCAGTGCAATGTACTCCCCGGTGTCATGCAACACCCTCCTTGTCGGACACCAGGTTCAGCTGTGGGCATCCTGGGCATGCCTGGTGCAGGACGCTCGCGTGCAGCAGACCCTCGCGCCGAAAGCACGGTCAATGCTCACGCAGTGGAACCCCTGGGGGACTGTCGGTGCCACCCCATGAGGCCAGTGGTCAGCCTGTCACTGCTGGTGGGTCTCGGCGGGGCTTCCCACACATCCGTGGTGGCCGTGGCACTGTGGCGCATGACTGATCTGTCTCCCAGCACAGCTACTGTCTGATGCTGCCCTGTGTGCATTGTGCAGTTCAGCATGCAATGCACGGGTTGGGTACCCTGCCCTGCATGCACACACACGTTCCATCTGCACACCCTCCTGGCTGCTGTCCACTGTGGTGTGTGCATGATGATGCCTGCATTGCACTGTACGCCACTGTTGTGCAATGGTGCCCAGCGTCTGACACACACACAATGACAGGCAGTGGGCATGGTGGTCTGTGGACATGTGTGTGGCTAGGGGTGGCGGTCTGGGTCAGAGTGCCTCCTACCCTTTGTGCATGTCTTGTGAGGTGTGTGTGTGTGTGTGTGTGTGTGTGTGTGTGTGTGTGTATGACCGCGTACCATGTTAGACCTTGCCCATCCCTGGCGGTGTGTGCAGTTCCATGCTCGGCCACTTCTCTTGACAGCATGCACCCCTGGTGTTTGTCTTTGCATGTTTGTGGGTTGTGCCTTTGCCACTGGTGGTTGCACATGGCCCCATGACTTATCTGGGTTGGCTGAAGTGCTCCTCTGTGATGGTGTCCCGGTGCAGCTGTGCCAGCCGGATCAGTCGGAGGTCCCATCACCCAAGGGGGGGCTGCCTATCACCATCTTCACCAGCGTCCTCATCGTCCCCATCGTTGTCACCCTCTTTGACCTGTATGGCTATCCCACAGTCATTGACCATGTTGTGCAGGATGCAACAGACCAGGAATAGCCTGCAGGCCTTTGAGGGGCTGTACTGTAGGGCACCGCCAGATGTGTGCAGGCAACAGAAACATGCCTTCAGCATCCCGAACACCCGCTCGATGATATTGCATGTGGTGGCATGTGCCTCATTGTAGCATTGCTGCGATGGGGTCGTGGGCTGCCGGTATGGTATGAGCAGCCAGGGATGGAGTGGGTATCCACGGTCACCTGTGTGTAGAGGGTGGAGGTTAGTTTGGTAATCAGTGTCACCCTGCCTTGGGCCATCTAGGCCAATACCCATGTCACCTCTGACCATGCCCCTCCCAAGCTCTACGTTTTTCCATGTGGTTTGCATACTCACCCACTAAGTGGCCAGTGGGGATGTCCCCACTCTCAAATTTGTGGCACAGTGCTGACTGGTTCCAGATGAAGGCATCATGTGCTCCCCCAGGGTGCGTGGCACAGACATTGATTATGCGCCCCCTGGCATCACACACCACCTGGCAGTTGATGCTTGCATAGCCCTTCCGATTGATATATGCGGCCCCTTCAGGGCCAGGTGGTGTGCGGATGGCCACATGGGTGCAGTATATTGCTCCTAGCATGCCAGGCATACGTGCTACCCTGTGGAACTCCTGTATGTTTGCTGTGCGCTCCGCTGGTGTGCTGGGGAAATGGATGTACTCCGCAGCATGTGGCAGCAGTGCACTGAGGAAGTGGGTGAGGTGGCATGATGAGGCAGACTGGGTTATGTCTGTGGTGTCCCCTGTTGGTATCTGGAAGGTACCCGTGGTGAGCAGGTACATGCAAGCTGTCACTTTTGTCTCCACTGACAGAGCATGGCTCCGTCATGTGGGTGCCTGCATCACATCACTGCACAGCTCACAGGGCCACCTCAGAATTGCCCAATTCAGGTGGTACCAGCCCACGATCTCAGTATCGGTGTACAGCTCGAAGCTGGTGTGGGCTCGGTACTGCCTTTTGGGGGCATACCGCCGATGGGCCCTTCCATGGCTGCACCCCTGCTGCCTGCCTTTCACCCCTCATTGCCTCCATCTGGATGGTGGCACTGGCCATGTCCCTGGCTTGTGTTTCCCCCCCCAGCATCTGTTTCTGTATTCCCCCTGCTGTTCCAGCTGCTACTTCCCCTCCACTGGGAACACCTTCCTGTGGTGGCCTCAGTGCTGTGTGGCACTTCCCCCTTCTGCACTGTGGTTTGGCTGTGGCTCCCCACACCTTCCCTGTGCCTGTGGGTTCAGGGTGCCCTTTCTTTGTCCTGCCCTGTGTGTCTGTCCTGCCCTGTGTGTCTGGCTATAGTTCAGCAACATGTGCCTTCTCTGTAGTGTTCTTGCACCTCTCCCTTGTTCCTTTTTATTTTGGTTCATTTCCGCTCTCGCGCAACTTCCGCTTGCTCCCCTATTGTGCATGGTGCATGTTGTTGAATATCGCACTGCGCCATTTATGCATGGTTCCTCCCCCTTCAGTTGCGCATGCATTCATTATCATTGCGCTCTTGCTCAGTGTGATTTGGGGGCACATCTGCCTCCCGCTGAATATCGCAGAATGGCACATTTTCGGACTTGCGCTGAAGCAACCCTATTGCGCATGGCGCAACCCATTTGAATATCTGGCCCAATGTATTTTTATTCACCTATATTGATGTTTTAATGTTAAGCCTCAGATACTGGGCAGCAAATGTCATGTAGGGGCACTGTACCCTTAAATCATGATATAAGAGAGGACATTGTGGTTTCTTCCCTGTAATGATTTTAAATTCTGCAGAAAGGGAGTGCCACAGATTGAGAATGAAGTGGGGAAAGAAAAAATAGCTAGTTGGGTTTTAACCCTTGGTGTAACTAACTCAAGTTGGTTTGCTGTTGTTAGGGAAGCTATTTTTTCTCCTGATAGTCAGGTGCTCTGTTAATTATTGTGGTGTCAATTCGTATGCACTTTTTACTGCAAAAATAATCTTGTATAGTTTTCTATGATTCTTCAGAGAAAGCGATCCTACCCCCTTATACAGTTCACAATGCTGAAGAAGTTTAGGGTAATCTAGAATCATTCGTGCCAGTCTATTGTAAGTATGTCAAGCTTATGAAGCTTGTCTTGTGTGGAATATTCATAAACTATATCAACATTATCAAACAAGAGGAGGATTTGTGTTTCAATTGTTTTTCCTCAAATCTGGAGGCAGGAATTTGTTATAATGTGACAGTATGCCTATACGCATGTCTTTTTTTTTAGCCAAGATATCAATGTGGGTATTTTTCATGCCATTGGATTCCAGCCAGTACACCAGGTAACTGTAACTGTCCACCAAATCTAGTAAGCAACCCCCTGGGGTTGAAATAGTAAAGGGGGAGTGCTCAGTCCTTTTTAATTTTGCTGGTGATACAAAAATAATTATTTTTGTTTTGCCTACATTTAGTTATAATTTTGAACTTGAAAAATATGATTAAGAAAATTAAATCAATTTTGTAGTTCAACCTAGACAACTGAGAGGGAGTCCCCAGCTACATAAATCACAGTATCATCTGCATAAAGGTGATAGATCACGTTCTTTAAATTGTCACCCGGGCTTCTCATGTATAAAGTGAACAGGAGAGGACGTAGTACTGACTCCTGGTGGACCCCTCTCAGTATGTCCAGGCTGCCAGATGTATGGCTATTAACTATAGTATATTTTTTCCTATTTCCAAGATAAGATTTAAAAGAGCCAAAAGCCCCATAGCCATGTCCCAACCATGCTAACCTTTCCTAAAGCATACCATGGTCCACAATGCTGAAGGCCTTCGAGAGGTTGATAAAGATGGCCCCTGTGCACTGTCCAGAGTCCATAGCCTTGCTGATGTCATCCAGTGCCCTCGATGTGGAGGAATTGGTGCTGTGATTTTTTTTTTAACTCAACTAGTACGGGTCTTCCAGCTGATTTCTACCTATGTAATCCTGAAGTTGGTTATGCACCAGCATTTCTAACATCTTAGACATACTGTAACAGGCAAAAGTGAAATAGGTCTATAGTTGGTCATTAGGTCAGGTGACCCACTCTTAAAAATAGGGACTACCTTACCCAATTTCTATCCACCTGGCACAGAGCCTGACTCCAGTGACCAATTAAACTAATAGGTCAGTAGCTCAACTATGTGACAGGCCAACATTTTAAGTAGTCTTAGAGAAATGTCATTTGGGTCAGCGCTTTTATTCCCTTTTAGTAATAACAATAAGTTTTGTACCTTAAATACATGAATTTTGGGAAAACTAAATTTAGGATTACAGTACTTGATTCTCCCTTCCCCATATCCTCCCATGACATAGCAGCAGTTCTTTTAGAAGTAAAAAGGTTTCCTCATTCAATAAAAAATGGATTTACTTCATTTACGATCCCTACCCCCACCAAGTGGGTATCTTTCTTTCCCTTCATATTAGTATTAGTTCAGTTGGTATATATTTTCCATTTAGACAAAGGTGGGGATAAGAAGTACCTGGATAACTGCAGGTCTGGCAATTTGATCTCTGTTGTGGGTAAACGGATGAAAATACTTGTCATAGAGGACCTACCCGACTACTTGGAGAGGAATGGGCTGCATGATAGTAAACCGCGTGGGTTTGAGGCAGAAAAGTCTTGTCCAACCAACTTGATGGTATTATTTGACTTGGTAACTAGGACATTAGATAAGGGACAAGCAGTAGAATTACTCTACTTTGACTTCAGCAAAGCATTCAACTCAGTGCCACACAGAAGGTTGCTGAAGAAGCTGGAGTGTTTAGTTGTGGCAAAGAACATAGATGGGTTGGTAGTTGGTTAGAAGGGAGGCAATAGAGGGTAGTGATCAACAAAGTTAAATCCGGAAAGTGGGAGGTCATTTGTGGGATGCCACAGGGTTCAATCCTGGGTTCAGTAATTTCAATATGTTCATCAGTAATGTAGAAGAAGGAATTCAGTGCAAGGTGTCTCTCCTTGTAGATGACACTAAGCTCTGTGGTAGGGTAGACAGCAAGGATGGGTAAGGGAGTTGCAGAGGGACCTGAAAAGGTTAGAGATGGGGTTTGAGGTTGGGCAGTTGAAATTCAATAACAAAAGTGCAAAGTGCAAGGAACAAAAACTCCAGGACAGAATATTGGATGGGAAGGTTAAGCTGGGCATAACTGCTGAAGAAGGGTACCTGGGAGTCATCATACGTAATTACCTTAAACAATGTAGCAAATGTAACAAGGCCTATAACATTGCAAGCAGGATGTTGAGGTTTATTGGAGAGGGTTGGCTGCAGGAAAAAATAGGCATTATTATCTATCTATAGGTCACTGGTGAGGCACCACTTGTAATGTTGTGCCCAGTTCTGGAGTCCTCACTTAAGGACAGGCAAAGACATGCTGGAGATGCTGCAGTGTAGAGCAACCAAAATGATTCATAGACTGCAGGACAGATCCTATGAGGACAGGCTTAGAGCATTGAGTTATGTACTCACTAGAGACCAAAAGGGAGAGGGGTGATATGATAGAGATCTTCATATTGCTGAAAAGAATGAACAAATAGTAGTAGTTTATTTATTGTTTCACAGTTTTAAACAAGAATTACGGCTACAAAGTGATGAATTTGCAGCATAGCCTTCTTATTATCCTTCCTCATGAACCACGTAGGTGAAAGTGTTCAAATCCCTGCTGAAATGTGATTGTGTGGCACCGAAACATTATTCCCTGCCTCAGGTGTGAAACATATTTTGGCAAGGATTTGAAAAATGGCAGCCATTACATTCATGAGGTGGTGTGAAAAAATGGCTATGTTGAAAATTTTGGGCCAAAATATTTAAAATTAATGATGTTATGAGTGAACCTAGAAAAATTTCAATGTATGCTCATAATGTTGTCATTTTTACATATTTCGGCCCCGAATTTTCAACATAGCCATTTTATAACCCCACCTCATGAGCAATGGCAGTGGTGAAATGTTCAAATCGCACCCAAAAGGCGATTTTGCCAAGTGACAGTGAAATCACCTTTCAGGACTGATTTGCATAATTCCACCACCATTGCTCATGAGGTAGGGTCCCAAAAAGACCATGTTAAAAATCTGGGGTGAAAATATGCCAAAATGACAAAGTTATGCCTCAAAGTTAAAAATCCCACTGAAATACATTGAACCACACTTACCTTAGTTTCTCATATTACAGTTGCCAGTTCCAGCAGCAAGATGTGTCTTCAATCGGAGAGTGGATCTTTACCCTGGAACATGTTCAGGTGAATGAGGGTGTGTGGAGGCAGTGTGTGCCGGTGTCAGTTGGTAACTGCTAAGTGCAAGATCATGGTGGCAGGGGTGAGATCAGTGAGGGACCATTTTCTTTTTAAAGGTTTAAAGAAAGAAAACATGGAGGGATGGTTTTCTTTATTACAGGTTACATTTAAGACATTAATACAGAGCTGGTGATTGAAGGGTGGGGTGGTGTCACTAGACACCAGGAAAACATTAGTGAAACATGGGGGTGATGACCAAAGGGTGGGGGGAGGTGCCACTAGACATCAGGGAAGTGTTAGGGAAACATAGGGACAGTGATCAGAGGGTGGAGGTTGCCACTAGACACCAGGGAAACATTAGAGAAACATGGGGATGGCAATCAGAGGGTGGGAGGTGCCACTAGAAACCAGGGAAACATTTGGAAAAAATGGGGATGTGATTGGGGGGTGCCACTAGATACCAGGAAAATATTACACAGATAGGGGGCTGGTGACTGGAGGGCAGATAATATCGCTAGACACTAATAAAATATCACATAGATAGGGGATGGTGATTGGAGAATGGGGTTGCCACTAGACACCAGGGAAACATTATGGCAATAAGTAGATAGCGATCGGAGAGTGGGGTGCCACAATACACTAAGAAAACATTATATAAATATGGGGATGGCAATCAGAGGGCAGGGGATGCCACTAAGACAGCAGGGAAGCATTACACGGTGGGAGTGCTGCCTAGCTATGAACTAGAAGTAAGCACAAAGCAGGTAAATAGTGCACCCAGTGGGTGGGGGGACAGCACTGTACTAAATTGAGAAGCCTGCATGTGCTTCATATCCACTGTGGAAGGACACGGTGCAGGTATCTGGTCATGTGTTTCCAGATTACTCTCTCTCTCTCTCTCTATCTCTCTCTACGTAATAGAAATACATTGCATAGCTCTGCTATGCAGCTGTAAAAACAATCATTGCAATCAATTTAAAACAAAAAAGTGACAACAGATATAAAATGATACAGTTTTACCATTACATTCTCTTAATGTATTTCATTGTATCAGGGTATCATTGCACAAGTGATTATATCAGCAAGTTAGCTGGGGAAAATCAGTGAATAAACATTAGATAATGCTTATCATAAAATAAGCATGTAAATTAAACAGATATTCATTGGCATGGTGGGTTCAGTGCCAAAGAACCTTAATCCATTTAATAATCCCTATACTTATTGAGTCTCATTGACCAAAGAATGTCTTATTCACTGGGTTGCCACTGTTTTCTTAATTCCAAGTAGTTTTCTCTTTTTCTTATAAATACGTTAACATTTTTTTGAGACAGCTTCAGCTTCAGGTAGTCACAGGATGAAGAAGAATAAAGAGGATATACTGTGTATACAGTAGATGATAAGAATATATTTCAGTGTGTTACCTATAAAATGTTTTCTCTATTCATTATACAAAGGACATTGTGTAGTTATAATGGTAAATAATTTCATCAAAGTCTAGCTTGCATGGACACTCCATGTTAATCTTGGAGGAGTTATTCTTACTCTTGTCATGGAGTTCTAGCATTTTATTTGGGAAGGGTTCTGGAGTGTCTCAGGGCTCTATATTGGGACCTCTTCTTTTTAGAATCTTTCTCAACAACTTCCCTCATTTCTGCCACCAACAGATCCTCATTTATGCAGATGACACTGTCATCTTTACTAGCAACCCTGACTCCAAGCTACTGGAACACCACCTACAGTGTAGCTTTGAGGAAATGGAGGATTGTTTCAATAAATACAAATTGGTCCTGAACTACAAAAAACAAAAGTCAGTCCAGTTCAACAGCACTCGTAGTAAGCACAAATCCCAAGCCCTAACCATTACAAACTGCCTGGGAGTCCCACTTGAACGAATCCAACACTTCAAGTATTTGGGGGTAAACTTGGACAGCTCCCTATCTTATGCCCAGCACTTTGATAATGTTGCCAGGGCTGTCAATATCAAGACTGTATTACTCTACAGACATGAGCACTGCCTGATGCCTGAAGCCCTCAGACTTGCAATACTTAGTTCTGTCATATCTATTGTCGACTACGGCCTGGTAATTTATGACACAGCCTCTACCTCATCTCTCCATAGGATATCCATGGTACTAAATAAGACATGCAGACTTCTCACTGGTGCAGCATGCCTCACCCACACATGTGATCTGTATGCTCAAACAGGTTGGATTCAGCTAAGTGGAAGGATACAATATCAAACCTATCCTCTGACGTGGATCGTTTGGAAATGAGTCTATGACGCAAAGGGTTGTAATTCCGATTGCCTAAATAAATAAATAAATAAACCTGTGTGCTAGCTAAAAAAACACATCTCGGCCTCTTGCCCCCGGTACTGAAAACCTTCTAAGCCCACACTGCAGTTCTTGGCATACTCGATGCTCAGCCAACCAACTTCTCCATGTTTCAAGATGCTGGACAACACAAGGACAATGCTCATTTGCCTACAGAGCACCTCTTTGGTTTAATGCACATCACAGAGATATTTTGACCTTACCAAAATGAGGTCCATTCAAACATATGCTTCATCAGCATCTTATGGCTAACAGTTCATGTGACTGTTACACCTAAGATACCACCATCTATGGGTACAACCTACCTTTGTGCTCTCACTTCCTCACTATAATAGAAGGACCTTTCATGTCGCTTGCTCAGTCCTCTATCCCCTGCCTATCTGCATCCCCTCCTTCCTTTGCACCTGCTACCCCCCTCTCCTCCCCAGCACCCATTCTCCACCCATACTGCCAGTACCCCACTCTCACTGCCTTTATCTATACAGGTTTGACAAGGCCTTTTGGCTACCTCTTCCATTTTCTGGGTTCTCTTAACTACCTTCCTCTCTCTCTGCTATACTTTGTTCATCTTCCATGCTACAATTTTACTTTTAGATACAAAGTATGTCATTATTGCTTGACTTTTTTGTTAGAAACTCTGTAGTTTTGCCTCCTTTGCATGTTTGTCACTCTTTCTCACTGACGTGGTACCTTAGTAAAAGAGCTGCTATGTGCTCTGAAGTATTGTAATCCAAGATTGAATAAATAAAATAAAAATAAAGTAAAGAGATCAAACATTGCTAAAATAATTGGACTCTGGTCATTGGTTGTAATGGTAGAAGAAGATATCCTTCTAAATAATGTAAGATTTTATCAGTCCTATACCATGGTGCAACGTTTGACTGTCTCTCCAATTTCATATCTGCTTGTTGAGCTTTTTGAAATAATTTAGTTTAGACCAACTTTCCATAAGTCAAAGAAATATTGATATTTTTAGTAAAATCGGACCACAGATGGCTTAAATTCATACTTCTAAAGCAATATTTCAAAGATGTCAGGCATTCTGATTGAACATCTAGATTATTCCAAGAATTGTTTTCTAAAAAACATTCCAGTGGTAATATATTATACTGATTATTAATTATTCTCAGCCAATATGAAATAACTTTCAATTTTACTTAAGTATATAAATCAATTTGCCATAGTTCCAATCTTATCAGTACTGTTGGGGTAGGTTATTGCAATAAACCTTTATAGAATAGCAGTGGGGGAATTCTAATTCTCTGGGTTCATTTGACTCACAGACTTCTACGCCATAAAGTAATACCAGACTTATTTTCATTTATTTTGCAGTAAGAGCGGATGTCAAAGAAGTTCCACCATGTTTGTAATTAAATGTCAGCAAAGGTTTTGATGTATGGTTTGCCTTATTAATTAGATCTTTCATATGTTTTGTCCATTTACCATTATTGGACAACTTGACACACAAATATATGTATCCTTAACAACTTCTGTTTTTTTCTGTCTAAAGGAAAAAACAAGTTTTTTATTACTATAGAAAATTATGATTTTTGTTTTACTTTGATTGATCTTTAGATGTAACTGGCCATACAAACATTTAAATCAGTGTATCTTCCTTTAAAGACCTATCACTGAAAGTAGAAAAGGACCATATTATCTGTGTACTCAAGATCATGACAATAATTGTTTTTTAGTCTTAGTTCTATCAGAGTTTTGGTCTATTATTGTGGTCAATGAATTATGAACATAAAATATAAGACTATTAATACAGATATTAAAAAAGTTTGGTGCCAGAAGGCATCCTTGCTTGACTCCTCTATCTACCACAAAAAGAAGATGAAAGGTTGCCAAGGTTGTCATACCTGATAACAGTTTTGTTCCTTGAGTATAAGTGCACAATAGGAATTAGGGCTGTATTATATGTGATTAATTTTGTCAATAACAGTCCCTTCCATCTTAAGTCTCCTATTGCCCCTCACTTTTAATGGGATATTTAGGGAGTTTGGCTTCTATTCTTAAGAGTCCCATTTTGTGTTTATTATCAAGTTAAAGATGTGTGATCACTTTTTTCCTCTCATTTTTATATGTATGCAAGGCAAAGTTTATTTGTAAGGTGTCTGATCATGGAGGATCTAAGTGCCTAAGACACACAAAGGCAGGTAAAACATCCAGTACAGTAAAGCAAAAGATAATAAATATCAGATATCAGAATTATTAAAACAGCACTTAAAATAAAACGGGTAAAAGACAAATATCTTTGAGGCTCTATAGTTGGAGATTGATAACACTCTGACAATTTGGACCAAAGTACAATAAGTGACAGTCCCATTCACATCTCGTTCCAGTCTCCCATTTAAGATGGTTAAAGCATTTCATCTATAAATTCAATTAGTAATTTTCTATTCTCATTAATACCAGAATCAGTATTTTTCCTTTAAGTTATATTGGTTGTATCTATGTAAATTTCCAAATTCTTTATAGTGTCAGAAATCACTAATCTGGCATTGCAGTCTCCTGCCATTAAAACAGTAGCCGAGGGATATTTGGATAATGCTGATGCCATACTGGAACCTAAATGTAACTATAGCTTTATATTATATTGTAGTGACCCTCTAGGAGGAACATATACATTTACCAGAAAAACAGGACGTTATCTCATTGAAGAATTATCATGGAGTTACTAGAAATTTCTACTTTTTCTAATATTTGACCCCGGACTAATCTTAAAATAAGTTATTAGTACACATGACCTTTTTATTGTTATTTCAGCGAGTGAACAAAAGGCTTCATAACCATCAATATCCAAAACTTCAGGGCATCATGTTTCTTGAAAACAAATAATCATAAAATTAGTTGTGTAAGACAACTATTCTGAGTCTACCAGTTTACCACATAATCCAGCTATGTTCCATGATAGAACATTATTTTTACAGAATTTTAGTATCCAGATTATTATGTGAGTTCCACAAAATATTATTTTCTTTATTATTAAATTGCTTATCTATTGTATATGGTGCATTTGTTTCCATTAGTTTATAACTATCTGCTATCAGAATTCCCAGTTGATCTCGCTTTACAGAATTGTCCAGGATCTCATGTGGTAACTTGGAGCCTCTCAAACTTAAATTGTTTTACCTACTGTCTGATTCAGGGTCAATCATATTAACACTAGCCACCCCCATATTACCCAATTTGACTTTAAGATTTCTAGACAACAGAAAATATACTTCTGTTGTGAATTTTTAAGTGTTTTAATTCCTCAACATTTCCATACCAAACAATGACAAAGTAGCTTTGCTATCCCTGTGTACTGTAGCATCAGTAGAAAAATTTGATCTGTGTGAAAAATCTATTTTGGAGTTACCAGTGCATATTGGAAAACCATGTATTCTATCTTTATTCTTATTTGTTTGTAATGAAAGATTACTCTATCAACAAATTGCCAAGTAAGAGGTGAGGCTATCTCAAGGCCCAATTGAGAAATGATATCATAAAAGGATAATTTAAATGAACCATTGCATTTATCTGTGAGTCTTTGCAGTCCAGAGTTATTCATGTGTAAATCAGCCTATAATTAAGGGCTAATGGCAGTCACATGTTTTGGGCTCCTGACAGGAAATGATGTCACCGAGGGTCTAGGTCCTCCTTTGACTGTATTTAATCCAACAGATTAAATAGGAGATCGTCTGTTTTATTATGTGTGTTTCAAGGTGTTATTGCAACACTTTGTACATTTATAATAATTGTTTTGTATGTGCATTGAAACTAGTGAGTTTTCACCTTAACATTTCAAACTGTTAGTAAAAAGAATCCATCTTCAGGATTGCTTTAACCTGTAGGCTATACTGCCAGCTGATGATCAAAAACTACACATCTCAATGCTGGCTGTGTGATGCCAACAGATATTGGGGTCCCATATCAGGATTTCTAAACCCTGGCTGTGTTCATGTCAGTACAGATTTCTGGGACTGCCACAGCACCAACTTTTGTCTTTTTCTGTTCCCTCTCCTGCAGCCTTTTTTCCTACAATTTCAGGTGTGAACTCAAGTCTAAAAGATGCAAATGTGGCTACATACCTACTGGCCTAGCATCATGGGGCCAGCCTTGAAATGTGTAGCTTTTGATTATCAGCTGGCAGTACAGCCTAGAGGTTAAAACAATGAACTATGAACAAGCTTCTTTCATCCAGCAGAATGGGTTTTGAGCATGTGTTAATATTCTGAAATTATTATACTCTTTCTATCCAGATTGGACTTGAAAAGAAAAAAATAAGATACAATTATTTGTTTACAAAAACAAAAACAAAAAAATAGATGGACAACATTGTTAAAACATGCATAACCTAAAATTCATTATTAAAATATAGAATAATATATGGTGGGTGGTGGGTGGTGTGTGTAACCAGAATTTTACACATATTTGAGGTGTGGGATGCTACATAAATGCCCTTGGGGTTTATAAAAGCATCCCACACAATGTAAAATTCTGTTTCTTACACACACACATATGCACGCACATGCACACACACATGTATAGTATTTTATTTAATTAATGGTGATAATGTTTTTCCCTTTCAGCACAATTTAGTTAGTGCAGCACTCACACTCCTGTCATAGACACACACACACACACACACACTCTGCCTGTCTCTCCCTTTTTTTCTTCCTTTTGTGCTTTTTTTTTCTTGTTTTACAATACAGTGGTAATGGCATTCTTAAAAGTCATGGTCCATCAGCATAGCTACGACGTGTAAGACAAGCTAGAAGGGTATCAGCATCAGGATAAACCATATTGATTTTATTTTCATTTTCAAGGCAGGATCAACTAGATAGATACTTAAAAATATTTAAAATCTTACTTGTCTTAACAGTGTGTTGCAAAGCTTGAGTGCCGGTACCGGTGCTTGGTAACAGAGCCGCCATGTTGGGCAAGATGTTCAGTCGGCCCACAGTGAAACTATGCACCAATTAGCTTTCTGTGGTGACACTTGATTGACAGGTGTTGATTACAACCTCCAGGTTGTAACCAAAAATATCAACCGGGAGGTTGTAACTGGAGATAAAAGTGTCTTTATCTGTATGTAAAAAATAATCACCATTAATTAAAGAGTATTCCTTTTGATGAAGTTAAAAATATAACAGTTTCTTACTGAAATACTTTGGATGGAATGGGGTTTTCTACCATAACAATGCCAGAATTCTATTGGATTATTTTTATTAACAGTTTGAAATATAAAGGTGGTAATTCATTAGTTTCAATGTACATACAAAACAATTATAAATGTAGAAAGTGTTGTAATTACTAAATCCCATTCCATCCAAGGTATTTCAGTAAGAAACTGTTATACTTTTAACATCATCAAAAGAAGTAAAATACTCTTTTAAAAATGCATTTCAGATTATGAATGTTTTAACGATGTAGTCATCTATGGGTGGGATATTCAGAAATGCACCTGGCAGGAGCGCAAGCAGGGCACAGCGCAACTGGGATGCACCAGGGTGTGGACTGGATGATATTCAATGGAGCTGCACCATGCCTCAGCACCGTTGAATATCGCAATTAGGCCTCCTGCATTGCACATGGCACAGTAGCACTGCACCAGTGCAAGTGGTAAGAGTGGAGCAGGGAGCTGCATCAGTGTAAGTGCGGTTGTGCTAGGCACAGGAGCCATGATAGTCAGTGGTGGATATGCAAATGGGGCCATAATGCATGCATGGCACAACTGGGGCCATTAGCATGCCATTATGGCCCCATTTGCATGCAGGTGCGCCGATCCCCTGTGGCTTGCACCTGGCACCCTGTCATGCTGCAGCCATCGGGGACAGATGCCCCCTGCACATCAGCAAAGTGCCCCAATGCCCAATCGCGGGCATACACATCTGTAAATACATGTCCAATATCCCTGGTGGTCCAATGGACCACTTGCAGTCCAATCGCGGGCATAAGTAAAGATGAATACACGTCCATTATCTCTGGTGGTCCAGTGAACTGCCTGCAGCCCGATCGCAGGCATAAGTAAAGATGAATACACCACCAATATCCCTGGTGGTCTAGTGGACCGCTTGCAGCCCAATTGCAGGCATAGGTATATTCAAAAACATTTCTCTTTATCCCTGGTGGTCCAACGTTATCCCCTCCCCACCTGCCCACTGGAGCCCCGCCACTCCTTCCCCAGTCAGTGGTGGGTGGCAGCTCCCTACCAAGCTGTCCAGCCACCCACCGACTGACTGTGTACAGTACAGCTGTATGCCCATTGGTCCACAGTTGGTCATCGGGTGTGCAGACTCATACCCGTACACACAGTCCAGATATGTGAATGGCTCCATTCATATATTGGGACTGTAGTTGCAGATCACGCCCATTGGCCCATGCCGTGGACCAATGGGCATAGCTGTACTCTACTCAGTCAGTCGGCAGGTGGCTGGGTGACTTATGGTGGGAGCTGCAACCCGCCACTGACTGGGAGGAGCAGGGTGGTGGGGCTCAGTGGATGGGTGGGGAGGGGTACGCGCTGGACCACCAGGGATAAAGTGAAATGTTTTTGAATATACTTTTGCCTGCGATCGGGCTGCAAGCAGTCAGCTGAACCACCAGGGATATTGGATGTGTATATAACTATACACATGCCCGCGATCGGGCGTGGGGGGCATGACGCCAACAGACTCTGGCCCCGTAGCTCGGGTGGCTACCCACAGCTGGCAGCTGCCATGTTGGCCCTGCAATAAGGCAGCTCACCTGTAGGTGGCCAGCCCCTGCTCCTATTTTCTTCTGGCTCAACTTTGAGCACCAGTGTGCGGCGCAAATTGGGGTTGAAACAGCATATGTGCCGCACATCCCAGGCTGAATAGCGGGATGTGAGGAATATGCATGGGCATGCCCCCAACACTTGTGCTGCATACATTAGTGATGCACCCCGACGCATTGGGATCTGTGAGGTGCAACATCCCCTTTTGAATATCTTACTGGGGCGAATCAGTGGGTTGCACATGGTGCAACACTGTTGCGCCATGCGCAACCCCTTTTGAATATCCCACCCAGAGTGTTTTGCAATTAGTAAACAAGTAATTGTGTCATATTTTTTTCCTTTGAAGTGAAATCTGGAAAGAAAGAGGATAATATTTTTAGAATCATAATACATGCTCAGATTGTTTTTACTGTCTTTGTCCAGGAAAGGCACACTGAGCAATAACTTGTTCCTGTGTGTGTTGTGGGAGCACAGGGAGGCCATGATGCCAGGCCAGTAGATACGTAGCCACATTTGCATCTTGTAGACCCGAGGTCACTGCCAAAATTGTAAGACAAAAGGCTATAAGAGAGGAAACTGAAAGAGACAGAAGTTGGTACTGTGGCAGCTCCAGAAATCTGTAATGACATGGTCAGCTGGCAGTATATCATAGAGGTTAAAGCAGTCCTGAAGATGGATTACCTAATCCAGTCAATGGAAGCACTCTGGATAGGGGGTTTGATATTAATCCTTTCACAGAAGAAAGGGTTCTGCAAGAACTCTTAAAACTGAAGGTGGATAAAGCAATGGGACCTGATGGGATTCACCCCAGAATTATAAAAGAACTAAGGGAAGAACTAGTAACACCAATGAATACCATTTTTAATAAATCATGGGAGGATGGTGTGGTACCTGAGAATTGAAGGAGGGTGGATGTGATTCTCTTTCACAAAAGTAGGAGCAAGACAGAGGCAGGTAACTACAGACCTGTCAGTTTGACCTCGGTGTTAAGGAGAATGATGGAATCAATTCTGAAGGAAAGAATTGTTGAGTACCTAGAGGCCAGTGGGGCACAAGACCCAAGGCAGCATGGATTCACAGCAGGAAGGTCATGTCAGACAAATCTAATTGATTTCTTTGACTGGGTGACCAAAGCAGTAGACCGGGGAGGGGCTGTGGACATGGCCTATCTAGACTTTAGCAAGGCATTTGACACAGTCCCACACAAAAGATTAATAAACAAATTAGCCAGCCTGGGAGTGGGTCCCAAGGTGGTAGCCTGGATAAAACACTGGCTGGACAACAGGACACAGAGGGTAATAGTAAATGGCGTCCACAATGAAGAAAGGAGGGTTACTAGTGGGGTACCACAGGGTTCAGTACTGGGTCCTTTCCTTTTTAATGTCTTGATAAGTGACACTGCAGAGGGACTGGAAGGAAAAGTATGTCTCTTTGCAGATGACACAAATATTTGCAGGAGGGTTGATATGCAAGGTGGGGTGGAAAGGATGAAATTGGACTTGGCAAGGTTGGAGGAATGGTCAAATGTATGGCAGCTTAGATTCAATGCAAAGAAGTGCAAAGTAATGTACCTGGGAAACAAAAACCCAGGGGAAGAATACACAATGGGGGGTGAGATACTGAAAACAACAAAAATGGAAAGGGACCTGGGGTAGTCATATCAGATGATCTAAAGTTGGGCAAGCAATGTGAGAGGGCAGCAAGGAGGGCTGGGGGGATACTGGGATGCATAGGGAGAGGCATCACCAGTAGAAAACAGGAAGTTGTTGGCCCTCTGTACAGACAATTGGTAAGACCACACCTGGAGTACTGTGTACAGTTCTGGAGACCCCATCTCTGCAAAAACATAGACAGGGTGGAAGCTGTCCAGAGGAGGGCAACCAAAATGGTTCAGAGTCTGCACCAGAAGACATATGAAGAAACACTAAAGGAGCTTAAGATATATAGCCTCGAGGAAAGGAGGGAGAGGGGAACATGACATAAACTTTCAAATACCTCAAGGGAATCAACAGAGTCCAAGAGGTTGGCATCTTTCAGAAAAAGAGGGGCACAATTTGAAGCTAGAGGGGGGACGGTTCAGAGGTAATGTAAGGACGTATTTCTTCAGACAGTGGGTTGTAGATGCATGGAACAGCCTTCTTGAGGAGGTCGTAGAGTCAAAAACAGTGGGGGAATTCAAGAATGCATGGGACAGACATAAGGCAATTCTAGTGGGGAGTAGGAGGAAGTAGGCTGTTGGTTAACTAGGATCTGCAGCTTATCCATTAGGTAGGGAAATGGGCAGACTAGGTGGGCCAAGCAGTCCTTATCTGCCATCAGATTCTATGTTTCTATTATTTTTACTAACAGCTTTGAGACGTAAAGGTGAGAACTCAGTAGTTTCAATGCACATACAAAACAATTATAGATGTAGAAAGTGTTGTAATGACACCTGGAAATTCTTTTAATAAAACAGTTGACTTCCTGTTTAACCTGTTGGATTAAATACAGTCAAAGGAGGACCTAGACCCTTGGTGATATCATTTCCTGTCAGGAGTCCAAAACATAGGGCTGCCACCAGCCCTTAATTACAAGCTGATTTGCATATGAATAATTCTAGACTGCAAAGACTCACAGATAAACACAATGGCTCACTCAAACTAGCTTTTTATGGGCTTTCAGACGTCAAGAAATCCCGTAGATGACAGTTCCCCTTTAAGATAAGCTGACCAAATTATGGACAATCAGTTTCTCTGATGGGCCCGTTCCACTACGAGGCAGGATTATTATTTAAAACGTTCTCATCTAGTCACTTCACCTATGGATCAATAGCCTTCTACTTGGGATTGGAGGTGGGTAAGGGGGGAGGGGAAGGACTGGCTAGCCACTATATAGTGGGGCTTATGCTTGGACCCTCTCATATTCCCCCCTTCTCTCAGTGGCAGGGCCACCTGTACATCTTAGCCCTCTGGGCTAGGTTTGGAATGCAAATGTCCAGGCTGGGCTTAGATGGCCCTGTGCCTTTGCAGCTCATAAAGATTCATGCCCTAGATTACAGGGGCCTCCAGCACTCCAGATGGATGATCATAATTGCAGGAGGGGATGGGGTGGTGGCAAGGACTGGAAAGGACAGCCATTGGAAATGTTTAACCTCTTTAGGTTCATTTCCCCCTCGAGCCCCCCCCATTTCCTAAGAGACAGCCCCGACATGTAGAGGCCCAGGTTTCTTAATAGGGCAAGGTTTAAACTGCCAAGTTCAAATGGCTAAAATTATTTTCTGAGCAAGGCTACCCAGGTAACTGATGGTGGGGCAGTATTATTACGTGCCCAGTGAATGATACCTCTTGCACTCACAGAGGTTACAAGGGGCCTAAACCATACTGGTATTGCCCTGCACAATGCTACACCCTCACTCTCCTTGTTCCACTGACACCCTACTGAATCCTGCAGGCCCCTGAAAGGGATGTGCAGTGAGGGGGACAGGGAGGAGGATATCGTAGACACAATGGGGGTTCAGCGCTTGTCACCAAATATATAGTCACCTAGTAGATGGGAGGGGTCGGGGTGGTCTCCCCCCTGTGAGGGGACCCTGTTAAGTTAACATAAGTTCCCTCCATGGGATAAATCCTGGGCTGTCATATAAGGAATGCATGGGCATGGGATGTACATTAAACTGCACCTCAGTCTTGAGCAGCAGCCACTGGACTCATCAGCTAATCTGCAGGCCAGATGTCAGTGGCGGCCACTGGGGGGGGGGTACCGCTAAAGTGGTCCAGTTAGTACTGTGGATTTGTGGCAAACCTAGTGCAGCTTCTTCTTGATTAGGGTGACATGGTTCTAAAACAGTAGAAGGGGCAGCACTAGGTTTGCTGCAAATCCTCAGTACTAACTGGACCGCTTTAGCGGTGCACGCCCAGTGACCGCCACTGACATCTGGGCTACAGATTAGCTGATGAGCCCAGAGGCTGCTAGTCAAGATTGTGGGAGGTGGGGAGGGAAGGGAGTTATGGTTGCACTATGAGTTTCATGTTAGTTTTCAATGTTGTTGTTTTATATTGTTACGTGCATTACAGTTATGATATGTATATGTGTAAGACTACCAATCAGGGTAAAGGGGTGTGGGTGGGAAGGGGAAGTTTAGGTGTGGTAACAAGGGGTGGGTCCCCTCTGGATTCTATGAGGGATGACCCAGGTTGGATTCTGGTGCCCCGACCCATACAGGATAAGGTCCAAGGAGCCCCCTATAGAGACTAAATTGGATACATGGAATGTGAGGGGGTGCAACTCACCAATCAAAAGAAAGAAAGATTGAGCCCCCAGATCGCATTCCTGCAAGAAACCAAATTAACTTGTGGGAAAGCCCAGAAACTGAAGCAAGGTTGGGTGGGGAGGAGCTGCATAGTGTGGTGCCTTGAGTGAAGCGGGGAGTCTCAATACTCCGTCATAAAGACCTGGTATGGAAGGTGGTATGCCACAAACAGGATGGTGAAGGCCGGTGGATCCTGGCTGAGATGGGGACCCCTGAGGGATCTCTCATTCTCCTTAACATATATGCCCCTAATCAGGACTGTCCACAGTTCTTCCATGAATTTAACCAAACACTGAAAGAGTTTAATATAAACAAACTCCCAGTTCTCATGGGTGGGGATTTTAATCTTGCTTTGGACCCCAAGGTGGACAGGAGCAGAAGTACGGCTGAACCTCATAAACAAGCAGCCAAGTTGGCTCTTAGGTTCCTATCTGAGCACTTCCTGCTGGATGCTTGGTGCACCAGACACCCGGGGATGAGGGACTACACATGTTTTTCTGCCACACATGGGTGCTCAAGTAGGATCACTCTGTGGCTAATCTCAGCTGCCCTATATGATAGGGTGACTAAGGTGGATACCCACCCAATAGCCATCTCCGATCATGCTCCTCTAGAGCTCGGGATAACCTGGGGACCTGAACTACCCCTTTCGAATACGTGGTATCTTGATGCCCTTCTGCTCAAGGATCCACAGTTTCGTGCATGACTTGGTTCCAAAATTGCAGAATATTTGGGTAATAATGATAAGTTTCAGACTCATCCCTGTAGGAGGACTTCAAAGCTATGATTAGGGGGGCAGGATCATTGCCTTCGCCATGGCTAAGAGGCAGCAGAGGGAGTCAGAACAGGTTGCTCTGGAAAGGGAACTAGCTGATCTGGAGTCTCAGTGCAAGGCTGTCTTCACCAGAGACCCCCCCCCCATACTCTATTAGCGCAGCTGACTAGCACCAGGTTCCAGCTCAATGCTCGTCTGACTAGACTGGCAGAATTGAACGTTAGGAGGCAGTTGCATGCCTATTGAGACGGGGAGAAAAATCTAGCAAACATCTGGCTTACTGTCTCAAATGTAGGCAAGTGGCCAGAATGATCCCTGGACTGAAGGATGAGAAAGGGGAATAGACCTGCTCTCAATATGGGATCAATGGGATCATGGCCCAGTTTTATGAATGCTTCTACTCCTCTCCACCCCCCTTGACTCTGCCATAGTTGAGGCCTTCCTGGCCACACTTCCTATCACACGCTTAAGCTCTTCCATATCCTCTCCCTTGGATGAACCCCTGATAGAAGCAGAGATCTTGAAAGCTATTCAATCCATGAACCCCAATAAATCCCCAAGGAAGGATGGGTTACCCATAGACTCTTACCAGCTGTCAGAAATCCAGCTCTCCAGCTATCTGCTACAGACCTTCAGAGACTTTCTGATGCAAGGGGTTATCCCACACTATGAGGGAAGCCATGATAATGTTACTCCACAAAAAAGGAAAAGATCCATCAAACCCAGATAGTTATTGTCTCATCTCCCTTATTAATGCTGATGCCAAAATACTGGCCAAAGTCTTTGCTGGTCACATGGAGAAGCTTCTAACGGGCTTAATCCACCTGGCTCAGACCAGGTTCATTAAAGGCAGGCTAGGGCTGGACTATCACAAGACCCTGATCATGCTAATGCATGAGGTGCAGGCCTGCCATACCCCCATGCTTGCACTCACAGTGGACTTCAAGAAGGCCTTTGACTCAGTCAAATGGTCCTACTTGATTCTCACCTTGGGGAGAATGGGTACAGGCCCCTCCTTCAGGAAGTGGGTTAAACTACCATATGCCTCCCTGATGGCCACTGTCCTGACCAATAAAAGTATGTCCCCATCCTTCGCCCTTCATAAGGGCACGAGACAAGAGTGCCCCTTTCCCCCTTTTGTTTATTCTGGTGATCGAACCACTGGCCATAGCTATTCGAGAGTCTAGGGGTATTCCAGGAGTAACAGTGAGAAACTCTATATTTAAGACATTTCTGTACACAGATGACCTTCTAGTCATCATAGCATATACACCACAGGTAATTCCTACAGTCCTGGACACCTTGGATAGGTTTACTCAAGTGTCAGGCCTGAAGGTGAACCAGGCAAAGATGGAGTTCCTCCCCTGAATAAGGCCTGTACCAGTCAAGCCGTCAGCCTGCAAGGATTGAAATAGTCCCTGGAGGGCATCACATACCTAGGTTTCACCATCTGCCCTAATATCTCAAAAATGATTGCAATTAATTTTGTGACCCTCCTGGAAGGGATCAAGGGGGATCTAGGCAGATGGAAACCTTTGAAGGTATCCCTGGCAGGAAAATAGATTCCGTGAAAATGATGATTGCCCCCAGAGTGTTATACCTCCTAGCTCACCTCCCCATCCATATTCCTCCCAAGTGGTTTCAGAAAGTGGACATCTTGGTGGGGAAATTTTTATAGGAGGGAAAGCCACCATGGTACAGTAGACAGAAGCTTTGCCAGCACTGGAGCAAAGGAGGATGGGGACTTCCCTGGTTCTATGGTTACCATATGCCTTTGCTACAACACAACCAGCTGGTTTACATCAATGAGAAACTCTCTTCTCCAGCCTGGGTCCAGCTCGAAGCAATATTGGTGGGGTCCCCCTCTCTGGCCACACTGCCACACGCTATTAAGAGACTCCCTGGGGCACTGGCACCACCTATCCTGTTATCAATTAAATATTGGCACAAAGTGCACTCATCACTGCACTCTTCCCATCATCCCAGCGCATACATGCCCCTGTGGAATAATTCGCATGTGACTGTGGATAGGAAAGTGATCCACTGACGGATATGGGAGACGCAGGGCATTAAACTAGTACAAGACCTACTAGTCCCGGGTGCCAACATGCTGAGCACTTTTGAGGCCTTGTGAGAGAGGTATGATCTCCCTTCTAATCATTTTTGGAGGTATCTGCAAATTAAGGATACTATCAACAGGACAGTGTACCCCCTTCTCTCCCCAAGCCAATCCATGGCTCCTTCTCCAATGAAAGTCTGGATAAAATGGGAGAAAGGCCAGGCTAGCTTGATTTACAAAGCCCTCCATGAGGCTGCCCCAGACCTGACCCTTTCCACCAAGGTCAGTGGGAACAAGAGATGTGCACCCTCATCTCGGCGAAACAATGGGCACACTGCTGGGCCAGGGTACACCAGGCCTATAGAGATGGCAGAACAAGATTGAGCATGAAGAAAACCCTGTTACAGTGGTATTATACCCAGTCCAAACTCAAACAACTGGGCCTCCTTCAGGACGATGCCTGCAGGTGGTGTGGGCAAGTTGGGGCCCATCTATACCATGTATAACCCCTAGGCAGCACTACTCCTAGAGATACTACCCCTGCCTACTGCCCAGGATGTAGGTTGAGGGGCCTGGGTTCCCAAGACTTAACTTGAACTGGTTCCTACCCAAGATTTTACATAATGCGCAGTGCCTTCAACCAGAGTTTAACTTCAAGTGGGCTATTTTTCACCTGGTACACCCCCTCTTGGGATGCTATACCACCCACCGTAACCATTAGCCACCCCATAACATGATCTGATAAACATTTCTGACATTTTACCATTTAATGACTTTCTCTAATAATATGCTCACGATATCATTAGTTGCAAACAACAACAATATTTATTTACATGGGGATTAGGGCTTATGAATGGGGAAACACAAGCAGTAGAGGTTATGCAAGTAGAATCATTATTAATAATATGTACAGAGGAATTAGATTTGGCTTGTGCTGGTGAAAATCCTCCAACTGGGTGGATTCCTGCTATGCAGATTAAAATGTAATCACACATTTTGCCAACACACATGACCAGAGCCCTGGCTGTCTAACTGAACTACCTGAAATCAGATGGAACACAAATAGTATTTTACCCACAAATGGTACCTGTTCCCCAAAAGTGAGTGCGAGACCCCGCAGTCCTACACAGTTAAATCTGGGTACCCAGTTACCAAGACAGTCCCTTGATGGTTGCAGGCCTGGTGGACGGTGCAGCTGTTTGTTGGCCAGCTTGATTCAAGAAAGAATTAGTGCTTGAACTTGAAAACAATTAGGCAGATAAAACTATTTACAGTCATTTGAATCCAAGACCACATGCAGGGATTGCCCTGCATGTTGCAGTTGGACACACTTGGTAGGTGTAGCCAGCTGGGTACACTGGGTTTGGAAATCAATTATATTTTTCTGAACATGCATCACATTTATATGTTTTGGTACATTTAGCACATTTATATGTCAGACACATTTGGTACAATCATTTGGTACCTTCAACCAGGGGCCAGGATGACTGCCTTGGTCTGTTTTCATAAGAACAGTCATTTCCAGGTTACAGTAGTAAAATTTAATAGAATTGGTGTCTCAGTTCTATTTGTGGTACATGGCTGTAGGTTGCAGCTCCACTGGACATCTTGACCGGCACTAGTTAGCAGATACTGGACCTCCCAGGCAAAGTCAGGTTGAGCACCGGTACTGAGTGCTCCCCTTCCAGTCCTGTAGGCTTGATAGCAGACAATCACATATCAGCACATTTATACGATACTGTGGGCTCACTTGGGTCCCCCAGAACAGTCAGATCCACCTGCACTGGGCAAGATAGGCGCAGCAGATGCAAGATGCACAGCAAGCGAACAACATGAATCAGCAACAGTCTATGGGCATTGGCAGCCCCAATAGCAAGTTTCTTTCTTTCTTTCACTTGGGGGTGGGGGTGGTACAAGAGTACTCACTTAGGCTCCTTGTGGTAGAATCTCAGCAATGAAGGCTCCTGAAGTCTTCTGTCCTCTCACAGCTGAGGCAGAATCAGCTTTCTCACAGCTGGCTTGATGTCGAGTTGCAGGTCCACATCTTTTCCCGATGTGGAAGGGAGGGCTAGCAACTGGAGGACATTCTGGCAACCCCCAGGTTAGCAGGTACTGCATAAACCTAAACTACTGTAACTTTACTACAAAGAAGTTACTAACCCTCCTCCTGGATGGAGGGGCTTACACTGGATCACCAGGCCCATTGGCATGGCTTGGGGCCTGAGACCCCACCCCTGTGGGGGGCTTCAACTCGAATCCGGAAAAATGCTGAAAACACAGTCTTTTATGGGGCTCTCCTGACACTCCTGATTGGCTGGAGCTTTTGGTTGCTTGGCCTCCGATTGGTTGGAGGGCCTATCAATCAAGAAAATGAATTTTACATGAACCTCACTCGATGCACAGTTGGTTTATTGTTTTGGTGCCTGAAATTAGGTCCCTGCAGTCCCCTATGAGCACTTGGTAGTTTCCCATGAGCTTTGGCTACTGTCCCACAAGTCCTGACTTTAAAATCCTGGCTTTCCGATTGGCTGTAGCTGCTTGAAAATGGCTGCTGAACACACAGTCCCTTAAGCAGATTAGATACCATCCCAAATTAAGTCCTGGTGCAGCTAGAATAAACTAAATAATTGCTCAAATGCCCTTCAGTTCAGTAGCCCTCGGTGTATACTTGCTGTTGCTGCCCAGATCAAGTAAGTTGCTCAGTCTATTTTCCTGTCACTGCTGTCAATATTTAAGGATGCCTTACAGCAGGCAGGCTATTTCTATCTGAGTCCCAATTTTAAGCTGGTGCAGCCAGGACTTAAGGCATTTTGTTTTTTGAAACACTTTTCCCCTTTTTAACACTGGTCCCTTTTTTACACTTTTCCCCCAAACATGTACAGTTACAATTACTTATTTTACATTTGCTTTTCCCTCTTCAGCAGTTGCTGAAAACACTGTTTTCCGAGGGCAAAGGTGCCTTCATGAATATTCAGGAGATCAGGGCTTGGGCTCATTAATATTCATGAGCCTCACTCTTACTTGCTATGTGGATCTCTTTAATTAAATAAAGAAACAAGCTCTCTGGGCCCTTGCTGTGGTTACTGGGTCCCGCTTAGCTGGTGGGGATACTGGGGCCGATGGATACTCTCCCAATTCAACCGCAAGTTGGGCGGTCACAAGATCAAAGGTGCTGTCTGCGCCTGCGCAGTTCCTGCTGTACCAAAGTGCATGCCTCGAGCGGGAGATCATGGTTTGATTTTGGGAGCCCCGCAGGGCTGGAATCACTTTGCAGCTGACGTCTGGGGCACAGGGACACAAACAAGGACTTGGGCCAGAACTGGGGGGGACCAAGAAAAAAAAATAGCAGGTAGACAGAGGTTCCATAGAGGAGGAGAGCAAATGGGAGCCACAGGCGGCAAGTAAACCCCCAAATTGGTATGGGGTTACACATGTACTGTGGACATGCCCAGTGATCAAGCCCTTTTGAACAGCAGTCATGAACTTGTGTAGGAAGGTGACACCACAGCTAGTTTTTGATTCCCCTTTACTTCTGCTGGGCTGTGTACTTGAGACCCTACCTAAGCACAACCCCAGAGCCCAATGGGTTACAGTAGTAGGGGCTGCAGTGAAACAGCTTCTGTTGATGAGATGGTGGTCCCCGGAGCCCCCCTCCTTGACTGAACTGTTGCTGTCCTTGGCCCAGGTGGCTTTTTATGAGAGGCTGTCCAGCTTCACTGCCAGCACACTGCCCAGGTTTCATCTTTGTTGGCAGCCCTTCCTGGAGTCTACATATTGCCATAAAGCCCAAATGGACCCAGATGGCGGACAGCTATCCCATGGTATACTGTAATTTCACCCTGTCCTTATTATCCCCCCACTGATACCCAGAAGTACTCCTTGTTCACAGCTGATTGACAAGGTGTATATAGTTATTGTTTGATTAGGTTAGTTTTATGAGAGACACCCATCAGCCACAGTACATATTTGACAGCACAGGGCATGGGGTTGAGGCAAACACCTAATGCTGCGCATTCTGGCCATTCTGGTCAGAGGCATGGTAGGCATGTGATGCAGGCCATCCAAGTACCCAGACTTGCAGAACAGTTTTAAGGCAGCAAAAGTAACTGTCAATTTTCTGAGCTCACCTGTGTATACTTCCTTGAGTGATAAGCATTCTATGTATAGGCCTGTATGAGCAAGGTTTGTCCTCAACCAGGATATTGCTACTCTTTTTGCAATTGATGTAAAGGTACGCTATGGTATTATTTCAATAAAATATTTCAACCTCAAAATAGATTGGCAACAGAGTGTGGTGGTAAATGGAGCTCACTCTGGGAATTGAGGGTGACCAGTTGGATTCTTCAGGGCTCAGTACTGTGACCAGTCCCCTTTAATGTCTCTATAACTGATACTGGGAATGGACTGGAAGGGAAGGTCTGCATTTCTGTAGATGACACTAAAATCTGCAATAGGGTGGATACTCTAGAGGGGGTGGAAAGAATGTGCAGAAACCTGAAAAAACTCAAGGAGTGGTCAGGGGCATGGCAGCTGGGTTTCAATGCGAAATAGTGCAAAATCATGCAGTTAGGGCACAGAAACTCAGAGTTGGAGTACAAAATGGGAGAAGAGGTATTGACGGTTACCGAACAGGAAAGGGACCTGGAAGTAATCATATCTGATGACCTCAAGGTGGTGAGGCAGTGCAACAAGGCAGTTGGTAGTGCCAGTGGGATGTTGGGGTGCATAGGGAGGGGTATCACCAGCAGAAGGAAGGAGGTGGTGTTACCACTGCATAGGTTGCTAGTCAGTCCCCAGCTGGAGTGTGTCCAGTTTTGGATACCACATCTCAGGAAGGATATAGACAGGTTGGAGGTTGTCCAGAGGAGGGGAACTAAAATGATGTAGGGTCTGCATTAGAAGTCCTATGAGGAGAGACTGAAGGACCTCAACATGTAAACCCTGAAGGAGAGAAGGGAAAGGGAGGGCATGATAAAGACTCAAATACTTTACAGTTCTAAATAAGGTACAGGAGGGGAGGATTTTTCAGAGGAAAAGATGCATGAGAACAAGGGGATATGCAGTGAACCTGTAAGGGGGTAAATTTAGGAGAGATGTGAGGAAGTACTTGATCACTAAAAGAGTGGTTGATGCCTGGAACAGTCTTTGAGCAGAGGTGGTGCAAGTGAAAACAGTGGTAGGATTCAAGAATGCATGGGATAGGCATAAGGCAATCTTAGTGGAAAGCAAGTTGGGGGAAGGAACTGTTGATCAAGTAGGATCTTCAGTGACAGTATAGGCAGGGGATAAATGGGCAGATTTGGTGGTCCAAGTGATCTTTATCTGCCATCAAATTATATGCTTCTATGTTTACACCAACTATGGTCTCTGGTGCTCTGTGCCATAGGAATGCCCGTGTCTGTGTCGGGTATGTTGAAGACTCCTAACAGGATGACTTCTCTCCAGCTGTGCCCTCTTGATCTCTGTGACTAGTGCTCTGGCCACCTCCTCTGACTGACTAGGAGGCATGTATATCACTTTCATGTGGACAACTCTTTCCCCCATCTGCCAGCTGTACCCATACCAATTCAAATTTTCCCCCTCTAGCTGTCACCTTATCCTGTAACACCCTGTTGTCTTTCCAAACATACAGTGCATTCCCTCTCTTCTCCTCTTTCCTTCTCCCTCCTGAATATTGATAACCTGGATTGTGAAGTCCCAGTCATTGTTAAATGATCACCACATTTCTGTTATTGCCATCGTGTCTGGGTTGCCTTCTGCTGCCATAGCCAGGAGATTTATCATTTTGTTACCATGGCCTCTGCCATTATTTTTGAACAGCAACTGACATTTTGTTTCCATTCTATTTATTTTCATCATTCTTTGTATGTGTTGCTTGTACTGTCCCTGCTCCCTTGGAAGCAAGCTTAGTTTAATTAGCCCCTTCTGGTCACCAATAAATTTGTCACCCACCAACAAACCCAAAAATTAAAAATATACCTCACAATCAATATCAAGGAGAAACTTGCTTTTGAGCAAGGCCCCTAGAATGCTGTGATTCTGCAGCTGTGGAATTTTCTGTAGAATTTGCATCAAGCCACAGAATGTATGTAGTGCCACAGAATTAATTGCTTTTGGTACATTTTCATTCATATATATATATATATATATATATATATATATATATATATATATATATCCATCGTGCCTGGCTCTCTTCTTCTTTTTTATCCTGAAGCCCCTCCAACCTGCTCCACATATGATGTCATTGATGACATTACATAGTATTTTGGGTAATGGCAGGATTGCATTCTGACACAGAAACAAATAAATCATGCCACAGAAATCAATGAATGCTGCTGCAAAAGCCGGGGAGTCCTGCCACAGAGAATGAGGGGCCTTGCTTTTGAGCAAGTGTCATCCTTTAAAAACCTAGGGGTATGACTGATGAATGCCTAATTAGTCTACCAGAAGCATGCGGGTCACATATTTACATCAGTAGGGCCCAGGTTAGGTGCCTGTTCAAATTCAGAAACTTCCTCTGTTTTATCATGAGAATGCAGGTAACAAAACAATTCATGCTACCTCTGCTACAGTATATCATGGAGATGTGATGTACTGTATCACTCAGCTCCTAAAGCTACACTGCAGAGGCTGGATGGTCTCTACAAAAGATTCTGCAGGTTTGCCCTACAGAGAAAATCAAGATTCACTGCTGTTTTTTGCATAGCCAGTTTGGCTGGATGAACCCAATGACCTGCAGGAACTACTACTTGTACATAGTTCTCCATAAGTTTATTGTATCAACTCTACAACACCCACATAACTTACATCCTTCTTCACCTTTGTACCCACCCTGTAAAATAGTCTAAGGCAGCTAACCAGCTAACTGTATAGTGTCCAGTTTCTATCCATGTTTTATCAGACAACTAGGCACCCTACTTCTCTTGCCCTGTATGATGGAACAACCTACCATCCCCTCATCACCAAAACCCCTAATATTTCTACTGTCCAGAGGCTGCTACTTCTGTTTCTCAAAAATCTACATAGATGGTCTGCAACCCGAGACCTCCTTCATATCTTCCTGCCAGTATTTACTGATTTGCTTGCAAGCAATGAGACGCAATGTGGTGCTGATTGTCATGGGTTAAACATATGCCATAGATGTATAAGTTAAGTATGAGGTACTTGCACCATCTCCCTCCTTCCCTTCCTCTCTAAACTGCAAGAGAAACTGATTCACTCCTGACTCCTCAATTTCCTCTCATCCACTAACTTCCTATTGCCTTTCCGGTCTAGCTTCTGGAAGCACCACTCCACAATCTCCTCCCTTCTGTGTGTCATTGATGCCATCTTCTCCAGGATGGACCAAGGGGCTCATTACTGCATCAATTTTTGTCAATCTAGCCAAAGCATTCTACTCTGTGTTCCGCCCACTTCTCTTGGACAAGCTGAAATCTGTTGACCTCTCTGCCCCCACTGCTGCTTGGTTCCATTCTTACCTAACCAGCCATCTACAATAAGAACAGGTTGGCGGTTCCCTGTCACCACCCTTTCCTATTCAGTCTGGGGTTCCACAGGGCTCCATCCTTGATCCCCTTCTTTTCTCCATCTTCTCAATGACCTCCCCTCCACCTGTGTCAAGTCGTGTATCCACATGAATGCAGATGACACAGTCATCTTCACCTCTGGTCCTTTCACTGCAGTTGTAGAAGACCTGCTGTAGTGGGCATTCAACAATGTCCTCCACTGGTTCCATTCCAACCAACTTAGAGTTAACACTAAAAACAGTCTCCATGACTTTTGGTACCAACTAGAAACAAGCCAGACTCACTTTCCCCCTTGTCTTCACCACTCTGGATGGAACCCCACTTGAAGTGGTTCAGTCCTTTAGGTACCTGGGGGTGTGTCTAGATGGTAAGCTTGACTTCTCAGCCCACATTGATGCAATCCATGCCAAGCTCTGTCCCAAGCTTGGTGCCCTCTCTCTCATTACACAAAGATTGCCTATCTCTGCATCTCCACAGGGAGCTGATTACCAAAATGGTGCTCCCTGTCTTCGACTATGCAGATATAATCTGTGGTTCTGCACCTTCCACTTTCCTCACCAGACTTGATACCTTCCTCAATTCTTTCTGCCATTTTGCATCTAACTCTTTACCATGCACACATCATTGCTCGCTGTATTCCTCCCTATCCATCCTCCCTCTCACCGCCAGGCCCATTGTGCTTCATTCATCTTCAAATATTGTTTCAACACCCTTCCCTCTTACCTCTCCTCTCTCCTATCCTGAATCCCCCCTGCCTCCTGCTCCCTCTGTTTGAGGGACCATCACACTTTTACCATTCCTTACCCATGCTCCTCTGCTGGACAATCTGCATTCTCCTATAGGCTTTCCTCACTCTGGAACAAACTCCCTTCCTATGTCCATCTCTCCCCAACCTATAGCTCCTTTAAATGCCAGCTGAAACTTTAACCCCCCCTCCCACACTTGCTCCTGCTACCCTTCTTCTGGTTAACCTTGAAGGGTTTGTTTTAATCCATACAGGTTACTGTTTTGTGTTTCTATGCACTGCTAATGTTCACTGCACTTTGTTTAACTGCTGTATATGCAGATTTTTTTTTATTTATTCTATTATTGTATTACATTGCTCATCTGCCTATTCAGATGTTATTTTGCTATTGTCTGCTGCTACTTGCTCCATCTCCCCCTTCCCCAGGTCGCATCTGGAAACGAGCCTCAGCTCAGTGTGCCTTTCCCTTAAAAAAAAATAGAATTACACATTTAAAAAAAAAATGACATTTTGAAGTTTTTACTCTGTGAAAATTAAAAGTATTCTTTGTTCCTAATTTGTGTTACTATGTGGCACTGTCTACAAATGGTTTGTTTATCTGTCCTTTTCAAATAGTTCATTTGGATATACTTGGCTGTAATTTTTAAACAGTATGGCTGGTTACATGTGCCTTATAGTATTCTTATTACCTGATAGGAGTTCATCCTTTAATTGTTATGTCCATTTTGTTTGGTCCATCATGGGAGTAAGATGGAAGTTTGGTGTTGCCGATGGCAGGAAAGAAATAATCCATTCCTGATCATGGCCGCAGTGAGAGAGTGACTGACCGAGCAGGTGGGGGATTTGATAGAGGTGGGGTGTTGATCATAGCTGCACTCAGAAAAGGACTGACCAAGCAGGTGGGTAATTTGAGGAATTGGGAGGTGCAGTCTTGCATTACAGAGACAGTAGCAGTACTCTTACCTGCTACATAGTTAATTATCCTAGACTGTTGCCATGAACTATCTTGTACTGTGTAGGTAACCTGCATTTGTGTATCAGTTTGTAAAGAACACCTATGTATTAAAATGTTGTCTTAGGCTAAACATGCTGAACTGCAAGCAATTCACTTCCTGGTGTGTTCTGGGGATAAGGTACATCAGAAAAGATGAAAACAGGTGCACACTAAATTATTGTGAACTGAGTACAAAACCAAAGATTTAATACAATACAAACAAGAAAGAAAGAAAGAAAGATTGATTTGAGCAAAACTGTATAAGTAACCAAAATAGAAGTTGGCTGTTACAGGCACTTGACAAGTAGCAGAGGATCACATAACTGGGTAACTAAAAAAAGTACCATTCAACAATGGTACAACCTTACCAACCCAGGGGGATTACAGGAGTATGGAGCAGCTGCAGGAAGGAGTGGTAAAATCTTATGTATTCTACAGTACTATACTGCACTATAAACTAAACACTTCTTGCACATTGCTGTACCAAGGGACCTCCACAGAAACATGATATTGTATATCACTGGCCTTACCAACATCTGCTTGTTCCCAATTTTAAATAAATAAATACATTCTAAATAATTTGTGTGACAATCTGTGACAGCTTGAGGCAACCAGAAATGATAAATTGAGTTAATTACATATCATAGAATTGTCTGACAAAAAAAATGAATATAACTAATTTCACACTGTAAACCAAAATAAACATGTATAATAAGAAACAATGCTGCTGTGTATTTATTCCATTGTCTTGGTGGTATATTAAACTTTGGAATAATGCCATGGAAGAGAAAGAGCACCTTAACCTTTAATTCTGTAAACCTTTAATTATGTAATGAACTCCACAGTTCGTATTCTGTTTCAGGTCATTGATCGTAAGCCTACAACTTTGCAAAATTGGCAATACCTTGATGACAGCATGACCTTTTCTTTATTTTACAGAACATTTCACAGTAGACCAATAGTTATTTAACTTGGAATATCCCTCCATCTACTCATAAATAAATAAAATAAAATAATAAATGATATATATAAAGGTTCAAAAGATGTTGAAAAGTACTTGCTGTCTCTGTTTCACTATAAGAAACAGGCAAGAATGTAATTTCTCTCCCAATTTTTATTTTAAGTGAACTTGTTTTCCTTTTTCTTTTTCATTTGCAGTTTCTGGGTTTTTACGAGTTTTCTCCCAGCCCCTGCACCCATGCATCCCCCGACGCAGTGTGTGTTGTGGAGGCACGCGTAAGCATGCTGTGTGGGATGCGCCTCCCTGTCAGTTGCACCGTTGACCACCTGCACCAGCACCGAACCTCCATTCAGTGATGGCGGGACTAAGGGCAGGTGACTCCACCAACCCCACCCCTTACCTGAGAAAGGAGAGCCAACGCATTGGCACATGGCTTCCTGATTTTGACACAGCCTGCATTTAAAAATCAGGATTGCCACAAACTCTGACACAAGGTGCCACTTGCATCATAGCTGCTTGGCACACGCACCTTGCATCAAAGTTTTTGTTTTGAAAATTAAGCCCATAGTTTGCTGTAAAATCCCAAGCCATTTTCTAGTTCTTGCTCAGACCATGGTTTCAGTCAAGATTAATCCCTCAGGAACTTTCTTGCAAGTGGCCATGTTTGTTGAATGAGTAACAGTCATATTTACTGGCAACAAGGTGCTGTAAAAGTAACAGTAACTATAATTTGTAGTAGTTACAACACTGTGTTGGAAATCTGTGGAAATCTAAAAGACTGTTTAAACTTGGTGAGGAGGTGTTTGGAGCAAATTAGGGAAAGCACGCATGCCCACTGGATCAGGAATTACTGTAAATAAAAACTAGAAAAAGTGTGTAGTTCTCCAATAGGGGAAAGCCAGTAGTATCTTCAAAAGCTGTAGTGTTCCACAGTATGTCATCCACATACAATCCCCTCACACTAGCTCTCTGAACACACACACATAACTGGTTTCCCTTCACATAAGCCACAACACTCCCTCCACCCACCCAATCGGGACTGCTACCTGCCATAGACAGATTCTTAGGCCTGGCATTCCAGGCACTTGTGATATGATTTCACCCTACTTGAGGTACTTGCTATTAGATCACAGAAAGTGACACATGCACCAAATATTGGATGCATGTATTAGTGGTGTGGGGAATTTTTTAATTCTGGCAGAATGGAATTTTGTGGAATTTTTTAAATTCCATCAAATTAATCAGACGCAGAATGGCAGAATTCCACAGCAGAAAAATGCAGAATGGGTTTTCTTCTACATCTCTGCATAATTCTGTTCTGTGAATCTTAACATTTTCCACAGAAATGTTTGGAGAATGATTTTCTGTGGAAAAATGCTGTTCCAAGGAATATAATTCCATGGATCATATCAGGCAGAATTATGCAGAAGGACCTACAAAATTATGGCAGCAATTTGGCCAGTGAAATGGTCATTCCATGTTAATTCTGCCACCAGAATTCTACATTCCTACAACCCTACCTCACCTCCTCCTTTATAACACCCCCCCATCCTCCCATTCCCTTAGATCAACCGACTCCCACACACTGGTAGTCCCCCGAAGATCTACCCAAATTAGCCAGTCCTGTTACTCTCACCGCCTCCCAAAAATTTGTAATGCCCTCCCCCCTCAAAACTGGCACTCATCCTCCTCTACTCCATCAGATCTGCCCTCAATAATTACCTTGCACTTAGCTGCTTCTGCCATGTCCCTCCCTAATTCCCTCATCTAAGTCCTAGAAAAACCCTACCCCTCTACTGTCACCTTCATTTTACCCTGTGCTCCCCATCCCCCATTTCTAGCTCTCCTCCCCTTCTCCCAAATTGCTCCCCCTTACGTTCTGTTAGAGATCAAGGGAGGCCAGTAAGGGACCCTGAATGCTCTCCATGGGTCCCTCTCCTACACCCCCTTGGGGCTTATATCTCTCATCTACTACCTTCCCCCACCATCCCTCCTATCTCCCTAGACTTGTAGTCCTTTTGCAGGGTTCTTAGCATCTTGAAGGGGTCTTACTGCATCTAGGCTTGTTTCCACTCCTTACCCCTTCCCCATCTACCTGTTCCCCTAGCCTTTGCAGTCCCCTTGCAGGGTTCTCAGCATCCTGAAGGGGCCCTACTGCACCTAGGCATGTCTCCTCTCCTTCCCCTCCCCATCTACCTTTCTCCCTGGCCATGGCAGTCCCCTTGCAGGGTTCTCAGCATCCTGAAGGGGTCCAACTGAGCCTAAGCATATTTCCCCTATTCTATCTAGCCACTATCTTGGCTTTCCATGACTACTAGCAGGGTCCAATGCATCCCGATGGACTATTGATTAGTCCCCATCTCCTCCAAAGGTGCACATTTTCTTCCCCTCAAGGATTCAATTCTCACTCCCACCCTCTCCTATCACTCTCTTAATCCCTATCTACTGACCTTCCCCAACCCACTTGCAGGGTACCCTGCATCCTGAAGGGTCCTGTCTTGGGACAGGTCCTATTCCCCCTTGTAGCATTGTCACATCTCCTCCTCCATCTCTCTCCTCTCTCTTTAAATGCCTACAGACATATCCCCCTTTCTATCTAGTCCCACAGCCCCATTGCATGGTTCCCCACATCATGAAGGGGTCTCTCTGGGACACTGCCTTATCCCCTTCTCTCTGGTCCCTCCAGTCTTCTTGCAGGGTCCTCACATCCTGAAGGGGTCTCCAGGGACACAATGCTTCCCCTTCCCCATCTCACCCCTCCCTCTCCTTTCCCCCTTTTCTTTCACGTAAGCACTTGTTATTTATTAACTCAGCACTTATTATTGCCCACTGTTTCTACCTACTATGTGCAACACTGTTGATTTTTTTAATTAAAGATTTATTAGGTTTTAACAATACAGAGAACAGAACCAACAAATAGAAAATACAGTCATTCAGTACAAAACAATGTATCGGGACTGTTTCCCTCCTCACCAACCCTTTCTCAACCCACCTCCTACCCACCCACCACCCTACACAACACATTCAATAAAAGACAGGTGAGACACAGGATTGAATTTATGTTGGCATATAGTGGTTAAATAGAATAAAGGGTGTATACAGGGAATCCCAGATGTTCCTATACTTCTTCTGCCTGTTATTGAGACTAGCTATGGCCTTCTCTGTTCTCAGATTTGCAAGAAGTTCCTGAAGCCATTCGGAATAAGATATGTCCACACTGTCCTTCCAATGGTGCAGTATCACCTTTTTGACAGACATGGAGATGAGGGCCATGTGATATCTGCGATAAAGTATCAATACCTCAGAAAAGTCACCCAGTACACAAATCTCTGGGGTAAATAGGGCATTCAGGCCCAGCAAGGGATCCGTTCATTGTTGAATGGTAGTCCAGAGTACTGAGACCTTGGAACAAGTCCCAAAAATATGGAACAGGGAACCTTCGTCTTGGTGACAGCAGACACAGGTGGGGGATGTAAGAAGACCAAATATAAATAACTTTTGTGGGGAATAATATAAATTATGTAATATATGGAACTGAGTAATGTGCAGTCTATCTTGGGTAATGTATTTATGGCAGTTGTGCCATAAAGCTGCCCAATCTAAGTCTCGAGTGAGAAATGCTATGGACCAATATGTTAAGGGAGCAAAACCACTTGGGTAGGCCCAATTGTACAAGATCCCGTAAGTCTTGGATACTGCTTGTTGAGCACCTACCAAAGACTTCAGTTCCTGTGAGAAAGAAATATTAGCCGGTTGTGGAGGAATTAAACCAAACACCTTCAAAATCAGATGCCTTAATTGAAATATTTTGAAAACATTAAGGGTGGGGACATTAAATTTGTTTATAATCTCAGTGGTGGAAAGCCAAGAACCCTCTTCTGTCACAAAGAGAGAAAGGTTTCCATCCCCCAAGAGTGGCGGACAATGAGCACTGAACATTTTATCTATCCTGAGCTTAGGGTTGCTCCATATGGATTGTGCTAAGTCTTGAGTGTGCTTATATTTAAGGAAAGAACACAGCTGTGTATGAATCCTGACCTAGATTGCAATAGGGGTAGGTTTTAAACTGGAAGGACTAGCATTAGCTTTAATATGTGAAAGACTGACTGAGGTTATACCACAGGCCAAAATATGAGCCAACTCAGTTCTAAGCCAGTGGGGTAGTAGAAGGGGAGACGCTATTTCCTCAGGGGGAACTAGCCATTAAAGGAACTTGGTGGCATGGCTGGCCCAGTAGTAGAACACTAAGTGAGGTAAGCGTAAGCCCCCTTTGACCTTTGGGGCAGCAAGTTTGTGATATGCCAATCTGGGTTGTTTGTTATACCAAATAAATTTGGTTGATGATAACTGAATATTCTGGAACCAAGTTAAAGGTAGCCAGGTGTTAAGTTATTGGAGAGGATAAAAAAGCTGAGGGAAAACATTCATCTTGACTAAATTAATCCTGCCCCAGAGAGAAATTGGAAGTTTAGACCATCTTTCAAGATCCCCAGTGATAATTTTCACTGAGGATTCCAAATTCAATTTCTGGGTAAGTGTTGGATTTCTTGATATTTCTATACCCAAATACCTGAATGAGTCCTGTTTCCAGGAAAGGCCCAGATAGAGCTTTTAAGCACCTTGTGTTTGAGAGGGAATACTATAGCTTTGTCCAGATTTAGTTTATAGTTGGACAATTGGCCGTATTTTTCGATGTCGGATAGCATGGGGGGATTGAAGCAGTTGGGTGTGATAATTTGTAAAAGGAGGTCATCCACATAGGCAGAGACCTTAATTTCATGACCTAGAATGGATATTCCTTGTATCCTGTCACATGACGTCAGTAGCTGAATAAGAGGCTCCAAGAATAAATTAAATAGCAGTGGGGATAGAGGCAGCCCTGTTTGGTACCGGATGATAAAGGGAAGGAACTCGATACAGCCCCGTTAGCCATAACCTGAGCTATAGGGGAAAGGTATAGAGTTTGTTTCCAAAGCTGGAATTGTAAAGGAAACTTGTAGGTGTGAAGAGTACGGAACATAAAGTTCCAATCCACTCTGTCAAAAGCCTTCTCGACATCCACAGAAATCAAAACTGCAGGAAAGGGAGCATCTCTGGATGCTGAGAGGACATGCAACAATGTTCAGAGGTGGTCAACTGAGGAAAGCCCCTTCATGAAACCTACCTGTTACAGACCAATAAACTCAGGCAATATAATGTTAATACGATCAGTAATCAATTTGGTTAAAATTTAAATATCCTGATTCAATAGGGAGATGGGACGGTAACTGGAAACTAGCTCTGGATTCCTATCTGATTTGGGCAATAGGACAATTAGGGCTTCAAATAAGGAGGAATCCACAGCTGCTCCTGACAAGATGTATTGGAACAGGGGCAATAATAAGGTGAGAATTTGCTTGTGAAATTTTTTTATAAAAGTTGCCAGAAAATACGTCAGGACCAGGGGATTTATCAGAAGGGAGAGACCTTGAATAACTCTGGTCAGTTCAGTAGAGGAGATATGGGTTGTAAGGACACTGTATTGATCTTCAGAAAGAGAAGGTAGATTAGCTGTAGCCAGCTATTCATCTAGGATTTGATTTGGGGGTGGGTCAATCATGAGGCTATATAAGTTGCTGTAGTAATTGCAAAACTCTGCTACTATATCCGAAGGGGATGTTTTTAGGGATCTATTTGGGAGTGAATAGATGTAATGTATCTAGATGACTCCAGCTGTTTAATCCTAAGTGCTAAAAGGTGCCCTGCCTTTTCACCCTGATCTGAATATGATGCCTTGGTCTGTAAAATTACAAACTCTGCTTGTTCTCTTAACATTTCTAAATAGGCATCTCTTCATTTGGCTAGCTCCTGTCTGATGGTATCAGGGGAATGAGGGGTCAAGGTAGCTTCAGCTGTTCGAATTTGAGCGAGAAGGCTGGATAATCTTTGTTCCCTTTTTCTTTTCCTTTGAGCACATAAACTGATTAGTATCCCTCTGATATACACTTTGAAAACACACCATTCTAAGTCTAGTCTAGAAGTGGACTTAAAACTAACTTCAATAAACTGTTCTATATGTTTAGAAAGGGTTGTGACCAACTCAGGGTCTTTCAGCACCTGGTTGTTGGTCTTCCAATGTGATGTTCTCGTAAGAGGGGGTGAGAGAAAAAGTTGGCAAGTTATGAGAGAATGGTTAGAGGGGGGACCTGGTTCAATGGAGGAAGTTATAACACCAGGCATTAATGTATGGGATAATAGGATATAATCAATACGGGAGGCAGAGGTGTGAACTGACGACCTAAAGGTATAACCCCTTTCCGTGGGGTTAAGCACACACCATACGTCACATAGGCCAACTTGATCAATAAGCTCCAGGAAGGCTGGTTGAGCCAGTGAGAGCCCCTTATGGGAGCAACCAGAGCGGTCAAGTGAGGAGTCAAATACGAGGTTCATATCCCCATCTAGTATTATTGATAAGGAGAGAAAAGGGGTGAGACCACCAACCAGCTGTACGAAAAACCCTGGTGAATCCAAATTTGGCCCATAAACACTGACCAACAGAATCTCTGTTGTATATAAAGTGGCATGTATTAGAACAAATCTACCCTGTGGATTCTTAACCATCTGGATGAGTGAAAATGGGATCTTTCTGTATATTAGAACCATGACCATGCAACTTTGTGAGGAACCCTCAGCTGAAAACACTTGTCCCATTTGGAGTCTCCTCATCCGAATGGCTTCTGAATCCAATAGGTGAGATTCCTGTAGAAATATAACTTCTGCTGATAGTAAGGATAAATGTTTCAGTACTTTATATTGCTTCAATTTCTGCCTGATTTCCTTAACATTCCAGGTAGCAAATTTAATGTCATTCACCATACTTTGTACCATACATAGAATTAGCCAAGTAGTACAGAGATGGTATTGGAATCGCCAGCATTACAATCTTCCAAGAATCCTTGTTGCGTCCCCTCCCACCCACCCATCCCCAGTCCCAAATATTTGTCCCCTATCCCCCAAACCCACCTAAAGAACAAATAATGAAGTGGGAGCAAACGAAACAACCCAACCCCCAATCCCCTTAATTATTGAGGACAGCATTCTGCAGATCTCCATTTCTATAGCTCCCTCCCTCTCTCCAGCCACCTTTGAATGCAGCCAGATCCTATTCCCTGTAATAGGGAATCTAGGACAAGAGACAAAGCAAACCAAAGAAAAAGCAAACATGGGGGAGTCAAGATATGAAACATATTAAAATTATAAAATTAAATAAAATCCACGAAGCCCCAAAAAGGTAACATGCTAACTTTGATCTTGAAGTTATTCCGAGATACCCCCCTGTATTCTATCCCAACAAATTATTATAATCTAATACGCTGATTAATACCTTGTTACTGCTTGGCTAAATAAAATTTGTCAGGGATAGCAATCTTTTCCCTATTTAAAAAAACACTTAAGTCAGCGATTAATTTCACTATTGAGCAGAATGCAATTTGATCTTAGCCAGAGCAGTGACATAAACTAGGAACTTGGGTTACTAGATTCTAACTGGTAAACATTTCTCTACAAAACGTATTCAACAATTCAAGAACTCTAAGAGACAACTAGATTTGTGACCTTATCTCTGCCAGAATATCGAGGAACCGTGAACTCCCAGAAAAGAAAGGAGTGAGCGCCCTCTAGTGGTGTTTAAAAGTAATAAATTCAGCCTGAGTAGGAAAACAGAGATACTAGAAAAATAATAGCACAGAGTTTGAACCATGTAGTGGAACCCAAATTGGTCCAGTAGTAAACCGAAGATCCCAATGATGTTGCTGATCGAGGAAAGTCAGCGACCTATTGCAAGAGCTTAAGTCAGAGAACTCAGATCATACAAATCAAAATTCCAGCACTGCAAGCCATATTCTCCATATGTAAGCATCCTTTCCCAATCTGATAGAGAAATTACAGTACCTTGGACTTATAATTTATGGCTCCAGGGCATTAACCCCGAAATAAAGTCAGGTGTCACGAAAGAGGTCAGGCAAAGCTTCCTTGAGTCCTTTACGTGCCAACTCAGGATCCTCAAAACTATGCCAGGTACCTTTGATTAACACTTGGAGCCTTGTGGGGTATGACATATGGAAACGGACCCCAGTGGTGATGAGCTTGGACACCAGGGGATAGAAAGCCATCCTCTGTTGACGAATAGTGGCTGGAAGATCTTACGCCACTTGAATCTTAATACCCTTCCAGTGGACCTCTTTTATTTCCCTCACTTTTACTAGGAAATGCTGATGCTCCAAAAAATTCAGGAATTTAAAGATGGGCGGTCTTGGGGGGGGGATCCAGCTGGCAGGGTCAACCTGAGTGCTCTGTGGACCCACTTGATCACATATTTGGAGCCATATGGAGAGGGCCCGGTGATTTTTTCTACGAACTTTTGTACAAAAAGTATAGGATCTTGCCCTTCTTCCGCCTCTGGCAATCCAATGAGGACCGCATTATTCCTGCGGCTGTGGCCCTCCAGATCCTCTATTTTTAGCTCCATTTTAGCAATCTTTTGCCTTGTAGATACAATCTCAGGATCAAGTTTGTTGCAGCATTTTTCCAGTGAGCTGATTCGAGCGTCTGAGTCTGTAGTGCATCTGGAGATATCTTCTAAAGCATTCGAGATTGTTTTAATCTCTGAAGTGATCGAACGAAGCTCCTCCTGAAATGGTCTGAACTCTGCCAAGAAGACTACTAAGGTGAGTGGCTCTAGATCTGAGGAATGACTACTAGCATCAGGAGAGTCAGCAGTGTGAGAGGCCCTGGGTTTCTTTGGGCCTTTCTCAGGTGTTGCAGGCGGAGTTCGTTTAGGCAAGCTCTCCGAACTTTGACCTCTATAAAGGAAATTTTGCAAGTTGATCATAGCACAGCAGTTCGAAGGTCTTTTGAGCCAGTTGTAGTACGCTTATTCAGTTATATACTCAGAAAATTAACCGATAAAGTGATCAGGTGGCTGGAGCGAGAAATTGGAGCTTTCACCAGGTTATCCGCATCACGTGATCTTCGTGCAACACTGTTGTAACACTGTTTGTAACGCCTATCTTACAACTGTATTTTAATGTTGACCTTGTAACTTGAATGTTTAATGTCTCATTTCTTTTGTACCCCTTCCCTCCCCCAGGTCACACTGGGAAAAGAGCGACTTTTTGCTCAGTGTGCCTTCCTGGTGAAACATTTCAATAAATAAATAAATAAAGACATTCTGCATAGCACAGGCATGCATAATTTTTCAGCCATAAACTGAGTAAAGTGTCATAACTGAAATGTTTGAAAATTGCCCCAAAACATTCTGGCACATTTACGTGGATTCAGCTGTAGCAGTGCAACCACTGCAACAACTGCATCAAAATGTCTGAATATTCAGGGCATCCTCTCAAAATCTGAATGTGAATCGGTAAGTAATGCTTGCACACTATTTTCACGTGTTGTGATTAGAGCTGTGCATAATATGAAATTCTGCCCACAGAATCCCCATGGAATTACCATTCCAATTCTGTGGAATTTTGTGGAATGTGCATGAAATTTCTGTGGAATTTTACCAAATTTTTAATTTCAGTTATTGTGCTCAAACTTTTAAACTATGCATTCATGTGACACCAAGTCTGGTACACAGATTGTTAGTAACTGCTTACATAAGTGTACCAAATGTCATGGTTATATATTGAAAGGGGGAGTAATGGGAGGTCAAACATTTGCTCAAAATTTTATTTTTAGTTATTTCGATCTAATTTTAAACTTTCTGATCCAGATTTCTTCAAAGTTTCAGGATTTAGAGAAACATGCAACATGGATATGTGCACCACGTTTTATGTCTCAAGCTTCAATGGGGACTGAGTTATAGGTAGCCAAATGTTTGCCAAAATTTAGATTTCTGTAATTTTAGTATAATTTTGATAGTATTCATTGAAATGTTACGTTACAATTCACAGGTATATAAATTATCACTATATATATACATATATATATACATACACATATGATTTCACATTTGTAGCATCAAATGGGACTGAGCTATAGCCTGCCAAACAAAACTACCTGTTTTGCTGCTGCAAAAGCTCTTTTGATTTAACAGCACAGTTCGCTTCTCATGGAATTTCTAATGGCCCAAATAATGTTACTTGTATGTTTATTGTACTGTTGATTTGCACTAATTCTTGTATCTCAAGTCTTTTTTGTTGAAGTGCTGTTATTTTTGTACCCTAAATGTTTATCATCTTCCTGTTTTTCCCCGGGTCACACCAGCAAACAAGCTTTGGCTCAGTGTGCCTCTCCCGGTTACCAAATTTTAAATAAACACATTCCCACAATTTAAACTTCAGTTATTTCTCTGTAATTTTAAAACAACATATCCAAATTTAATCAGATATGAAACATTCAACCAGCTATTCCACATGGTCTTTTCTGACAAAGTTTATATTTACATCTTTAAATGGGACTGAATTAAAAGTAGCCACATTTTCATATCACTTTAAAATTTAATTTTGCAAGAATGTAAACTGCAAATGTATAAACCCCTGAAACTTAAAAACAGAGAATAGAATTCCATTAAATGTTGCTGGTTCTTAGACCTTACAAGGAGACTGTGTGTCAGTGTTATTAATTGCTTGCTGCCCAAAACTGCAAAATAGCATCTGTACTTAAAGTCAAATTCCTTGAGTCTTAGTGAAAATGATGGAATTTCATGAAAATCCCATAAAATTGGAATTTGTTAATTTCACTCAGCCTTATTAGGGATTCAAATTAAATGACAAGGGCATGAGAGGCAAGTAATGCAGGGTGTCACCAGGTCCAGGAGTTAGATGCATAATTTCACCAAAAAATGGACAGCTGAGCTGGGTAGCACAACAGTGGTACACCCCTGAGTTGGAGCAAGGAAGCACAGAGTGTCAGCAATTCCAACCTGAATGCAGGATATATAAGAATCACACTCAGCAATTTGATGACCCAGGGAGCCTGATGTACTTGCAAGTCTGGGACTTACAGGTCCTCAAAAAGATGTAGTGGGGAAGACAATGCCGGGGTACCAGGAATGAAGAATTCTGGCTATTCCAACAGGAGACGTTGATGGGAAAATGAGTAGGAGACTCTCGTTTTAAGATATTTTGTCACTGTAAAGAACTAAGAGGATATCAGTGGGATCAGAAGTTGTACTGAATCAATCTGGCTATGCTAAGGGGTCAAAATAGACACCCAAAGAGGAACATCAGGTCTACAAAAAGCTCAGCCAGCTTATCAACTGAAGTAGTGATACGTGCCTTCTGAATGTTTAAATTCAACAGAAAGAATTCTGGATGATATGCTATCTAGGAGTGGGCAAAAGCTGCGAATTCCGCTTTTGCAGAACTTCTGTGAAATTTCTGAAATTTTGAGGAAATTTCAGAACTTTCGCGATTGGCAAAACTGGGATTTTCTGCAGATTTTCACTGAGTTCCACCAACATTTTTGTGAACTACAGAAAAATGCATATAAACTGTGGAAGAATTTAATGAACTGTCAGTGAATGAGTGTGTGCTTGTACAACCATGCAGTCATTCACTGACAATTCAGTGGGCCACCAGTAGTGGAGGAGAGAGGAGGGCTGCACCCGTGGCCCACTGAAGGGCAGGGTGGGGGAAGCGGGGTGGTGGCAGATGAACCATCAGGGTGGGGGTCCAGTAGACACCAGGGAATTTTGATTACTTTTTTTAGAAGGGCTCTGGGATAGGGGTGATCCACTAGACATCAGGGCATACTGGGAATAGAGGGGGATGAGTCAGTGGATTGCGAGCTGTTTTTTTGTGGATTAAGGAATCCAGGATAAGGAGAGGGGTTAACTAGACACCAGGGAAATCAAATGTTTTTGAGGGCCATGATGGGTGGGTGGGGGTTACTAGACACCAGGAGGGTCTGAGGGAGGGATTGGAGGTATTTATTTATTTACTGGGACCCCTGATTAGTGGGGGTGGGGGTGGAGGTGGATTGATGAATTAAACTGTGGTTAAAAAAAGCCTCAGAACTGACCACTGGCAGTGATCCATTCTGCTGATCCCCCCCCCCACAGTTTAATAAATTAACCCACAGTTTGTATATTTATCCTGCAGTTTTAAGGTGGAATTTCCATGGAAGTTGTGAAAATGATTTCTGAACTTTTGTGGAAGTGAAATTTGCACTTCCATGGAAATTCCACCAGTGGAAGTTTGTTTTCTCACACCCCTAATGCTTCCATAAATATTTAAGAAAATGTTGCCAATATTTTTTTGTTTCACTGTAAATTTAAAACTGCTATACCAGTGTATCCAGTTGTGTTAGACTCCAGGATACGTTGACATTAGATATGCATGTCAAATGTTAAGTCTATGCCTGCAAGAGTAGAGAAGTTACAAACAACCACATTTTTCAGAGTTTTCACAGCATTTTACAAATATTTATATAGTAAGCTTTTGAACCTCTGTAACTTAAAAATCTCTAATCCAATTTTCTACATATTTAGTTGATTCTATAGCCATTACAAAAAGGATATTTGTGCTAAATTATGCATGTCTAGCTCCAAAGGTGCTTGAGTTGTATGCAGATAAACATTTTCATGAAATTTCCCATAAAAAAAATTAAATGACAGATTTTAAGCACATATAATTTTGAGATGATGCATCCTAGTGTCATATATGTGGCATATTTTTTAACACCTACCATGAAGTAATCATGCCAAATCTATGATCTCTGGCCCAATAGATGGCTAAGGTATATACAGATACAAATGTTCATGAAATTTCCCACAAAAAAATAAATAAATAAAATGACAGATTTTGAGCACCTATAATCTTGAGACAATCCATCCTAATGTCATGAAATTTGGCACATTGTTAAAACTCCTATTATCAAGTAATCTTTCCAATTTTAAGATCACTGTCCCAATAGGTGGCTCAGGTATATGCAGATAAACATTTTCAAGAATTGCCCCACAGAAAATAAAATGACAGATTTTGAGCACTTATAATTTTAAGACATTCCATCCTAATGTCATTATATTTGGCATGCCATTATAAATACTCCCATATATTAAGTACACCAAATTTCAGAGTTCTTGCTCAATAAATGGCTGAATTATGACCAAATTTATACATTTTAGAACAGTTATAAATGTTTGACAAAAATTCGGCAGAATTTCACAGAAGTTTGCAAAATTTCATAAGTCTGCGAATTCAGAATTTTCTCATTCCACACAGCTCTAGGTATGATGCACACTTTATGGCACAAATTTGATGCATGCATCATTATTTTGATATGTGCATCATTGTGACCTAGTAGTCATGTCACAAGAAGCACAATTCTGTGAAAATCATTCCACAAATCTTTGAAGTTCCAGCCCCTTAAATATAGTTCTGAGCCATGGGAACAGTCATTTTTCCTTTGTAGAGTTGGGTGGGTAGCTTGGGTTCAGCAACTATAATATGGTAACATTTAAAATAATATGGGTTGCAGAAGAAGTCACAACAAAAATGAAAATGCCAGACTTCAAGAAGGCATGCTTTAAACAATTGAGAAAATTGGTCAAGGAGAACTTTATAAAACAGTTATATAAAATGAGTGAAAGGGATGTGGAATTTCTTTAGGGAGATAATAAAATGCAGTAGGCCACTGAATATCCATGAGGCATACAGTAACTGAATATCCATGAGGTGTTAAAGGGCTTAGACAACAAAGTTCATGGCAAAATACATATCATTGCCAGCTTAGTTGTTTTATGACTAGATAAACTGAAGGTGAATAAATCACAAGGACTAGATGGTATGCATCTAAGACTACTCTAGGAGATAAAGGATGTAATTACAAATGATGATTTCTCAACAATCATTGGAAATTGGTGTGGTGCCTATGGATTGGTGGACAGTACATGTCACATCTCTCTTTAAAAGAGGGAAGTAGAAGTGATATAGTTAATTACAGTATAAGCCAATGAGCCTGACCTTGACTGTGGGAAATAATGGAAACAATTATTAAAGATCACATTACAAAACATTTGGTCCTGGACCGATTTTGACTGATAAAGTACAGTTAACAGGGATTCACTAAGTGGATCTTGCAGCATGATTGGTATCACCATTATCTTAGTCTCTGTACAACAGGGTGAGTTGAAGGTGAAGAACACATGAACCAGATGAAATATATCCAATAGTGCTCAAGGAGCTGAAGGATGAATTAGTGGGCAAACAAGAAACAAAAGGGCATATGCACACCATGAAGTGAGTGAGTGCTAGTCCAAAATAAAGTCTGATAGGAGAACACAAAAGGAAAGCACTATGCCAAATCAATAAAAATGAAGCCACTCAATGTGAGGTCAGAAGCGAGAATCTGCAGCACACTACCCCAGCACTTCATGGCCTCTCCAGGACACTTCATCAGAAGGCGGGGTTCTGAAGCTCAGAATCTCATTTTATTTTCAAATATTTAAGTGGCAGTGCACAAATTGTAAATTCATCACCAAAAAAACAAGAAGAACCCACAATATAATTGTCCAGACACCAATTGATTAATATTTAAATATATATACATTTGTGCCTACACGTGATAATTAAAAACAAGTATCCAAAATATTCAAAATTGCACTCAGAAATAGCAACAAGATCTGGGAGGTTGTTTTTTTGGTGATAAATTTACAATTTGAAAATAAAAAGAGATCCTGAGCTTCAGAACCCCACCTCCTGATGAAGTGTCCCAGAGAGGACACGAAGCGCTGAGGTAGTATGCTGCGGATTCTCGCTTCTGACCTCACACTGTGTGGCTTCATTTTTATTGATTTGCCAAAGAGTGCTTTCCTTTTGTGTTCTCCTGTCCCCCTCCTGAATTAGTGGGCACTCTGGCAATGATTTTCTGGAATTCAATGGAAATTGGTAAGGTGCCTACAGACTGGAGGAGGCAAATCTGACTCCTCTATTTGAAAACAAAAATAGAAGTGGCCCAGGTAGCTTTAGACCACTGAGCTAATGAGATGAACCTAAATTAAGGGAAACATACCGGAGATGATTGTCAAGGTTCAGATTGCAGAGTATTTAGAAAAACTTCCAGCAGTTAAAAGAAAGTTAGCATCAGTATGATAAAAGGAAACTTTGTCAGTCTATCTTGTTAGCCATCTTTGGAGTAACAAATGCACTAGACAGATGAAAGGCAGTTGATTAAATATACAGGTATTTCAATAACACCTCTAGCACAGTTTCGTATAAGTAGTTGGTTTCGAAGTTGAAATTTGAAATCACTGGAAATATAGCAAAATGGATAGAAAGCTGGTTAAGCAACAGGGGTCATCATGCAGTGGTGCATAGAACAACATCAGACTGAAAACAATCAGTGGGTTTCCCTGGAGTAAGTACTGGGACATCTGTTGCTCAGTATTTTTATTCCTTAATGACCTGCCCTCAGTCAACCTTGCCCCCATATACAGTACATATTCATACTGATGATATAGTCTTGCATACCAGTGGCACAGATATTGCCTTCCTTGAATTGTCATTCAGCCTGACCTAGATGCCATTACATGATTCTTCCACTCAAACCAGCTGACCCTGAATGACAAAAAGAACCATGACCATGATCTTTGGTTCTAAACCTCAGCTGTCAGTTCTGTGATCAAGCCCTCTGGTTAAGACCTGGGATGGTTCTTCTCTAAACTGTTATGTCTTTTAAGAAAAAAAAAATACCCCTAAGGAAAATCAAGATCTGAGATTCTTACCTCACCTGGATCTCTGCTGAGCTGCTGGTCTGTCTTTAAGCTATGGAACCTGGCCTGGTGGTCCAATAAGACCACTCGTTCCCCTGCCACCCTCTAAAAGTATTGGACCCTACACAGTGCCTGCACCAAACCCACCAGGCTTGCAGAATCAAAATACTTTGCATCTACACTCCTGAACATCCTTAACCACCCTTCACATTTCTGGAAAGATATCCACTCCATTTCCTCCCTCCCATCCCAATCCTTTCATCCTGTCCTCAAGGTTGGCAACTCCCACATCACTGATCCTTCTGCCATTTCTGCTTTCTTAAACTTCTTTTCCACCATCTGCTCCCTATCTCTTCTCCCCCTTACATCTCCCCTCTTCCCCCACCCTTCCTCTTTATCCTTATATTCCTTCTGCTTCTCTTTCTCTTCTACCAGGCCCTCTGCCTTTCTTAAGGCCCTGCTTCCTCTTAACCCAAGCAATGGTATGAGCCAGATGGCCTTGTCCCCAAGCTTCTGTACCTCTCTGTACCAGCCATAGCCTTCCCTATTTCTCTCCTCCTTAACCTCTCCTTCTGTGCTGCTTCTGTCTTCAATGCTTGGAAGTAGACTACTGTCATCTCGGTCCTTTCACTCCTGGAAACTTTTGTAACATTTCTCTCCTCCCCACACTGGCCACTTTACTAGGATCATCTTGTCCTCTCACAACTCTCCTCATTCCTTGACTCCTCCTCCTTTTTCACTCCCTTCCAGTCTGGTTTCTGTACATCCCAGTCCACATCCACTTCCCTTTTCAGGCTCATTGCCTTCATCCTGTTCAGTATGGACCGGGGCCAACTGACTTACGCCATCTTTGTCACCTTGGCCAAAGCCTTCTACACTGTGTGAGAGAATAGCCCAGGTAGTAACAACTAGGAACAAGGAATTTTTTAGGTATATAAGTGAAAAGAGGAAGATCACTGATGGAATTTCAGGTTAAAAAGGGAAAGGGGTGGGGGGGAACTGCGAAGTAAGGGACCAGGATAAGGCAGACATCCTGAACATGTATTTTTGTTCAGTGTTCACAGAAGAAAGATAAGGGGCGGGGCAACAAAAAAGTTACAGGTGCATTGGTGAGTGGGAGGTGGACACTAGTACATTTTTGGTGAAGAAAGTCCTGAAGAGACTTGCTAATTTGAAAGTGGATGAAACAATGGGGCCAGACAGAGTGCATCCAAAGGTGTGAGAGAGCTCAGGGAGGCACTGGCAGCAACTCTGACAGTTCTATCTAACATCTGTTTGGAAATGGGAATGGTTCCCCTAGGATTGGAGGATGGCTGATGTGGTCCCACTTCACAAAAAGTGGTACCAGGGAAGAGGCTGGCAATTATAAGCCAGTCAGCCTGACATTGGTGTTGGTAAAGTTAATGGAATCACTTCTGAAGAAAAGGATTGTGTCATATATTGAATCCAATGGGTTACAAGACCAAAGGTAGCAGGATTCATGGGGTGGGGGTTGAAGGACATATCAAACAAATTTGATAGATTTCTGTGACTCGGTGACCAAGGAACTAGATCAAGGCAGAGCAGTGGACATAGCAAACTTAGATTTCAGTAAGGTTTTCTACACCATTCCACACAGAAGACTAGTAAGCAAGCTGGGTAGATTTGGGTTGTGTCCAAAGGTGGTAAACTGGGTTAACCAAAACTGTGCACCAAAACATTGAATTGCTGTACTACCTCAGTAATTATTTCCCCAAGGAATCTAGGCTTGCAATTGCAAATTCCACTCGTCTCCTTGTATTGCTTAATGTTGCCTCAATACTGAGAGCCATCAGGGCATTCAAAATGCAAAAACTCAAAATACTGTATCATAGCATTATTCACTTTGATGCAGGATCCTCAAACAGGGCGTGTAATTCCTCTGTACTAAAACTACTCAATTGGCCCACATTGGATGGCAGACTAGATTTCCCCCCGTAGCACTCCTTGTGATCAATACCCCGACGACGAAACACAGAAAAAGACCATTATGGCAACATTCGTGGTAATGGTCTTTTTTCTGTGTTTCACCTTCCACCAGTGTTCCGCCCCCTCCCCAGACCAACTTCAACCTGGAGTTGGAATCCAAGAGTCTGGGAGGGTGCAGGGGGCATGGGGGGTGCAGCCCCCCACAGGAAACAGTGATAGAAGAGGTGGCACAATACCTGTGTCGGTATTCTGCCGTTGCTGTGGGGTAGGTTGGCATTCTCACCGATGATATATCTTGGTGCTTCCATTTCCCCCTACTGAGCCTAGCATTTAAGTTACTAAAAGGATCTGCTCCACCTAGCATGGGGGATATTCTGACTACCAAGCCACAGAGAAGGACTCTCTGGTCCTCAGCTGACACACTTCAGGAAATTCCTAGGGTAAGTACCAACACAGGTCAAAGGTCTGCCACTATTGCCCCATCACTATGGAACAATCTCCTACCCTCCCTCCCTCCCTCCCTCCCTCCCTCCAAGACTGCACATCCCTTGGGGATTCAAGATAGGGCTAAAGATCTCTCTTTGAGTGTAATATATGCAAATGTCTTTGCTGATATGGTCCCTCCCCCAAAAGTGCACTCTTGCCTCTACTGAGCACTTGACTTGTCTTAATACCAGTAACTGACCAATTTGTGGGGCTGCTGGCATGATCTATCTTGCCTCCTTTGAACTGCAAGAGTAACTGGTTTATTGTTGTTTTCCATATGTATTTGGCTCCAAATGTATGTAATACTGTTTGAATGAAGTATGAATCCCTGCTCTTGTATCCTGTATGAAAATAACCTAATGTAATCCTAAACCACAACTAAACACACAAAATCTGTACTGTCTATACCTCTTTGTAATTAAACCTGGGTTGCCCCTGAAAAAGGGACTCTTAGTTTCAGTGGACTTATCTGTTCAACAAAAATTCAATAAATAAATAAATAAATAATTATAAAAATGAGCTTTTTATTTGGAGGCATCTGACTGGCTGGTACCCATTCCATGGGGGTACATTAACTTTCAATAGATGCCCACCAAATAAAAAGTCCCAGCCCAAACCTGCCTCATGCCCAGCCAAATATCCTTGTGCCCAGCCTGCTTCATCATTAGTTGAAGCACTGGGCAAACAATTTCAAACTGTTGCAATTTTTTTTCATTGCTTAGTGAGCGAGTAAGATCCCCCACTAACCCCTGAAACATGATACCACCCAGTAATTGCCCAAAAGAAATCAGTGTGCATGTTTTCCCTTCTACAAACTACTCTTTCATTTTTTTTCTCTGGGAGTAAAACCCCTGCTGTTATAAATGGCTCCCTATGCACTCTACGCTTCACAACCACGCTCTGCATGAACTCCACACCCATTCATTGGCTGTCAAATGGCTCCCAACCAACTCCACTCCACTGTACAAACTTTCCCCAAAGGTCAACAAAGAATCAGCCCCACAACTGAAATCCCACAAGTGGGACACATTTGCCAGAAATTGAAACAACCTTTCTCCCCCTTGCAGTCTCTCTCCCATCTGGCTCCAGTCACACGGCCGTGCCATCCAGTCTCACTGCAGATCTCCGATACATTTAAAAGCTTTCAAACTACACCCTGTGAATTTCAAGTCAGTAGCCACCATTTCTTCATGCTCTATTAGGGAAAGCCACCCCCCATGTCTTAGACCAGACACCACACCAAGTTATGTAAAAATATCAGCAGTAATCAGGGAACAGAAATAAAAACAACTTCTTTTTTCCAAGCGAATGAGTGGGCGTGCCAGCTCCCTGGTACATTCTTTTACAACTGTACTATGCCTCAGTCCTGCCCAACTGTTAATGAAAAAAAATGAAACATTGCCACAGTGTGCACAGATCCCCTTCCCAATACACTCACAGTACGCAGACCCACTTACTGATGTATCCCTATTAGTGTTCTTACTGGCTGGCTGATTGGTGGCTCCTCCACTTTGGTACCTGGGCACTGACTGACTGGACAAAGTGGCACTCCTCTTCACACTCCCGGTCCTCATGAAAGGCAGCAAGGACCCCAAACTCATAAAAAAACACAAAAAAGCCCCATAAATGCTCACAGGGCAGGCAACTAGGACCGAGAAACTGGGGGGGGGGGGAGGAGGATAACGTTACTTGTATACTTTTGAATGTATGCACCGCTGCTTCAAATCCCAAGGGCAGGCAGCGGGAATCGGAAGATCTCATGGTATTTTTACAGGAGCACAGTTCCCAGAGCAAGCAGGGGGACCAAAAAAAATAAACAAGAAATAATCTGATTCATTCCCAGTCCTCGGGGCAGGCAGCAAGGACTAGGAAACTGTAAATAAACAAAAAAAAACAAAAACCAAAAACAAAGCAGGGCTGGCAATGAGCAGTAAATCATAATTTTAATGAAATATAACAGCTCCTTCTAGTGACCACTAGTGAAGCCACTATTCCAGCAGTATAGGGACTACGTTAACAAAAAGGACTAAAAATACAATTTCAGTCATTTTGTTTCGGGTTTACTTTAATTTTTTTGTAACCCTATAAAAAAATGACACATGTAGACCATTTTCTAAGTGCAATAATACCCTCCAGGGTGGGTGGTATAGGTAATACCAAACCTTCCAGGGGCTGTAAGGCCCTCCGCCTGTGGCATCAGGCCTCATTACACCCCTGGGCAGTCTGGTATTGCCCAGTACCGCCCACCCTGTTGGGTATTATTGCTTGCATAAATAAATAAAAGAAATTGGTTAGGGGATAGGCATCAGAGTGTGGTGGTAAACAAAGTTTACTACAAGGAAGGGAAAGTGACCAGCAGAATGCCTCAGGGATCAGAACTGATACAAGTCCTCTTTAATGTCTTTATAAGTGACATTGCAGAGGAGCTGGAAGGGAAGATCTGCCTCTTTACAGATGGTACCAACATCTGCAAATAGGTGGACACTCTGGGGGATGGTGGTGGAAAGGATGAGCAATGACCTGAGAAAACTCAAAGAGATGTCAAGGTATGGGAGCTGGATTTCAATGCAAAAAAGTGCAATATATGCACAGGGGCACAGAAACCTGGGGACAGAGTACCTAATGGGTGGGGTGGTACTGACTACCACCAAGCAGGAAAGAGACCTGGGGGTAATCATATCTGATGACCTAAAGGTGACTAGGCAGTGTGACAAGGAAAATGGGAGGGATAGGGGGATGTTGAGGTGTATAGTGAGGGGTATCACCAGCAGAAAGAGGGAGGTGGTATTGCCATTCTATAGATCACTGGTAAGACCCCACCTAGAGTTCTGGAGACCACATCTCCTGAAGGACATAGATTGAATGGAAATGATCCAAGGGAGGGCAACTAAAATGGTGCAGAGTCTTCATCAGACGCCGTACAAGGACAGAACTTAATTATCTTAATATGTGCATCCTAGAAGAGAGGAGGGGGATATGATAAAGATCTTTAAATATCTCACGGGGTAAATAAGGTATTGAAGGGAAGTATTTTTTAGACAAAAAGATGCTCAAGAGCAAAGCAACATGATATGAAGTTGGAGGAGAGTAGATTCAGGAGAAAAGTACTTCTTCACAGAAAGTGTGGTGGATTCCTGGAACAACCTTCCAGTGCAGGTGAAAACTGTGATGGGGTTCAAGAATGCATGGGATAGTCATAAAGGAATCTTAGGGGAAAAGAAGCAGGGAGGGATAATGGACCCAAGTTCAAGTAGGCTATGCGGTGAGACTGCAGGTAAGGAAAATGGGCCAACTAGGTGGGCCATGTGGTCCTTATCTACCTGTAAATTCTATGTTTCAATGTGTCACACCCCCATCTCCTTGACAAACTTAAGGTAATGGGGCTCTCCACTCCCTCAATCAGCTGGTTCTGCTCCTACTTTGAGGGCAGGTCACAAGATGTCCATATTGCAGACATCCACCTCCCCAACCCCTGTCTGCTCAGGCATCCCCCAAGGATTTGTCCTGGGCCCCATACTCTTTTTCATAATTCTAAATGACCTCCCCCCACCTGTTCCTCTGTTTCCATCCACAGGTACACAGATGACACTGTGCTGTCTGCTTCTGGCTCCTCTGCTGCTGATCTTACTATCCATCTCCAACAGGATTTTAGCAGTGTTCAGCACTGGTTCATTCAAACCTGCTGTCCTTCAGTGTGAAGAAAACTGTCTCCATGACCTTTGGCTCTTGGCAGAAGCTTGTCACACTCACTCCCCTCCCCTCCTTCCACACCCTTCATGGTATTGCATTTGCTGACATTCCCTCCTTTATGTACCTTGGGGTCCAACTGGACTGGCACTTTGACGTCATGGCACACATTGATACAATCTGCCACTAGCTTCACCTTAAACCGGGTGTATTTCATCAAAATTAAGCTAGTATCCCTCTCCCTGCCTGCAGGAGGCTAGTTACAAAGGTGACCCTTCCCATCTTTGATTACAGTGACATTATTTACAGTGCTGCTCCCAAGTCCACTCTTGCCAGACTGGACCTCCTCTTCCACTCTGTCTGCTATGTTGACCTGGACTGTTCCCCTTGTACACGTCACTGCTCTTTTTACTCTTGTCTATCTCTCCCTACCCTTGATGCCAGATGTATCATACACAGTGCCACCTTCACCTCCAAATTCTGGTGGGGCACTCCCCCCACCCCCCTCTTCACTGCTTTCTCCTACCCCCTCTGGAACATTGCTTTCCAATCCCTCTCCCTTCCCCCAGAAAAATTTCCATGGGCCAAGCTGCCTTCTCACATAATTTTCCCAAACTCTGGTCCTCCCTTCCCATCTATCCATTCAACCTCATCCTTCTCTTCCTTCCAATCCCTTCTCTGTGACTTAGCCACAACCTTGTATAACTGCTCTTGATCCCTGACTCTTGTATGCCCTTCTCCATGTTGTTAACATCCCTCTGCCCCCCCCGGGCTGTGAGCAACTTTATTCTCCCCCCAGGCTAACAGTGCCTTAATCAGTCAATCCTTCTGTTATATTGTGCTCATGAGCATATCCTCTGCAATGACTCTGTTAGCACACACTTTAGCAGTATGAGTGGTGCTAATTCTGCTAGTACCTGGCATTGCTCCCTGTACTACTTAGCACTTGTATCTAAATTTCATTATGTCTCATCTTTGTTTTTGTGGTCATACATATTCTATCTGTAAACTGTGACTGTGCACTGTATTTATTTAGAATAACTGGTGACTCCCTGTAATGACTGGATGTGCATTCCTTATATAACGCTGTAATAACCCATTGAATTCCATAATAACTTGATAGAAGTTATTATGGTGTTCTCCTCCTCGTGCTCTCAGTTTATTGAAGCATTAAAGAAAGCACACTGTATTTATGTAATCATGACGGGTACTCAGGGTCGCACTTGCTTGAACAAATACAGCTTACAGTTTTTCTTTCTGTTGAAACCTTGCACTAGCTATTATAAAACAATTAATGCCTGTGCTGTCGGGGTTAATGGAGTATCACACACCTCGGGTGTGTGAAGAAACCTCTTAACACACACCTGCACTGGCATTATTCTCAATTTACTATATTTTATTGTGCGCATTATTACTGTACTTATTTTATTACTGTTGCAGCTTGCATTATATATTTTCACTTGCATATCTTGTACTGTATGCTCCCTTCCCCGATTCCCCCAGGATGCATCTGGAAACGAGCTGTTACAAGCTCACAGTGTCTTTCCTGATGAAACTTTTGAGATAGATAGATAGATAGATAGATAGATAGATAGATAGATAAAAATACTTGTGTCTGGTTAGACCAGTCCCTGGACTTGTCTACACATATTGGCTCTATTTCCTCCAAGGTCTTCCCTGTGCTTGGTGCTCTTCACAGAAACAGCTTTTCTCCCTGCTATAGCCAGGTAGGAGATTTTGCAGAAAATGATTTTCCCTATCTTTAGTTATGCTTTTGTTATTTACAGCGCAGTCTCCAAACATGCAGGCCAGACTGAAATCCTTTGTCATACTTTCTGCCATTTTCCCCTCTACTGTCCTGTTAATGCACTCTGAATAACAATGTTCTTTGCTCACACCTTCTCTGCCCTCTGTTGCTTTAGACACACTTACCGTTGCTCCTTCCATACCTACTTCCTCACCACCAGATGGCACTTGTCATATGGATGGGTAACTTTCTCTTAGAGACTCCCTGGGCCCGATTCCAATAGGCATGGTGCAACTCATGGGCGTATATGAGTTGCACCACGCGGTGCTATGCTGGGGCCCTGCATCATATTCCAGGACAAGCAGGGTCCCCAGCAATTACACCCATGATTTGCGGCAGCTGAAGGCTAGTGCCACATGTATGGTGCACCAGACCTGGGTGCCTCAAGTTGCAGCACACATTCTACTGTTTCCCCAGAGTCCACCACTCTGGAACACCACTGCAGGCACCAGGGGGCATGAGGGGCTGAACAGGTGGCACTGTCATTCATGGGGCAACTTGAAAAATGGACCCTGGAGGTCCCCGACATTTGAGGGGGTGGAGGACATGCATGTGCTGTGAGGGGCACAGGGAGCATGTCTGAGACATTGCTGTGGCACAGCAGAGTGGGCATCCATCATACAGCATGGACGGATGCCCCTTAGACCATCTCCCTGTTGATCTATCTCCACTGCACCACTGCGGCTCTTGGAATGGCATACGTGGGTTATGGCAGCTGCCCTTTGGGAATAGGGTACAGTTTCTGCCGTAACCCACCCTTGAGCCATGCTGCTGTGGGTTGCAGGTGTAGTGGAAGGCATAAACCACATTTGGTGCAACCCATATATGACATGGCACAAGGCACCTTTTGGAATAGCAACTGGCATTATGCCTGGCTTAAGTTGCGATTTGCACCATCGGGTTCAGCGTAAATCTCTTTGTGCCAGGTGTACCGCCTTTTGGAATCAGGCTCCCTACCTTCTGGAGCTCTGTCCCCCCCTCCCCCTCCTCCAGTATTGCACTTTATAGTGGTCTGTAAAGCCACTTTCAGAAGTTGCTCCAGCTTCTATCTGCTCCACTACTGCTGCAAAGGCTATTTGCCCAGGAAATAGCTAAGCATCTCCTCGCTGTTATCCTCTGCCAACCTGCTTGATTTGTTGACCCAAAGTCTATTCTACCACCAAAATACTATGATGCTAATAAAAGGGACTAGCACTGAATAAAAGGAACAACTTCAATAAATGGCTGAAATGTCTGTTTTTACTGATGCTAGATTAGTTTACCAAGTATCAAATTATGTTCTATTTTTTCCTTTTCTAGATACAAAAATTAGGGCATCCTAAAATTTACAGTTGATTTGAGCAGACTGGATGAAGGGATTATGCTGGCATATTGATCCACTTTGTTTAAAAGAATACGTTGTGGCACAGTAAGGCTGAAGTAACAGCACGTGCAAATCTTGCAGATGATGGTGGTATCAATACTTTGTTGCACATTTCTTTATATTATACTGCTTTCATTATCTAGATTCTTTATTGATCGTGGCCTTAAAAGCAGAAGCTTTTATTATAATAGAGTACATGCACAGTAGCTAAAACCTTGTACTATCATTGCTCTTCAATGAATTAATGTAAACAGTCTCCATTTATATTCTAATATCTTCTTTTCAGAAACATTTTTTGCAACACAGTATTCCTATTTTGAATTATCAAGGATACATACAGAATTACTATAGCAATAAAACTATATGCCAAAGTATGCTGTAGGACAATACAGTTTCTCAAATACTCAAACCTTAATTACTAAATTAATGCAGATGTTGGTTTTAGCCACACTCCACTCAGGGGAAATTAATAAAATGTTGTCCACATTAATCCACCCACTGAAGAGTCCTTCCCCTCCCTGTGAGTCTAGTACAGTGTTTTTGTAATTTTAGTTTTTTTTTTTTTTTTTTTTTTTACAAGAAAATGCACACTGAGTTGTGATACTGTAGTTCATTTCCAGGTGCCTCCTGGGGTGGGTTGCATGGACCTGTTTTAATGAAAGCGGGAATGTTGGCCAGGACACTGGGAAAAATTCCCTTCCCCTACTGGACTGGGTAGTTTAATTGCTTTTTGTAACCACTGTTCAATATTTTTGCCATAATAAATTCTCCATCTCGTAGGATAAGTGCCATGAGATCTTTAACTTCTACCTGGGCGGCCACCAGAGATGGGCAGGAGGTTGCTCAGTTTAACTCTTCTTCCAAAGTATGGCACCTCAATAATTCAGCACCCCCAGTACTGTAGTTCAGTGCTAGAACTGAATATTAGTGGCCAGCCCATTGTTATAGTGGTAGAGATACTGTTCATGATGCTGCCAACCAGTGGTTGGGAATGACCTCAGGTCATCGGTGGCCATCCGGGGGGGGTATTGAGTGTCCCAGAGGACACTCTCCTCCTTTAGAGAGGGAGGGTAGCCAGCTCCACTGCTATGTTGCCATCTGGGTGACTAAAGGTGGCAGTGCAGCTGAAGCAGCTTGTGGGCAAGAGGACATCAGCAGGCACAGCACCATTCATGCTTACGTGTTTACATGCATGGTGCGCCCTCAATGTCCTAGGGAACATGTGATAAAATGGAAAGAACTCCAATTGGATTGATGACGCCAATCTGCTCATAGGCCCTGCATCTGGCTACCTGGTGCTGCCTGCCACAACCAGATTCTTCAGCAGCAGAGAGATGGGAGGACCCCACAACTCCCGCCAGAGGGGGAAATGCTCTGGGGGCACACAGGGAGGTAAAAAAGTAGGTCCTAGGGGATACCAAGGTGACAGAGCTGGGGTAGGTCAAGCAGAAGAGGGGGCTGACTGGAGAGCAGGGGACATAAACACATTGACAACAAAAGAGAATAAACCAGCCCAGTGGCACAGAGGGCTGAGATACTAGCAGCATCTCACCTCTCACCAAACTGGTGGTCTGATTTCAAGAATAAGCTTGGGTTGCTGGGGTCATTCAGGGGAAGGCTGGGAGAGGATCAAGTGACCATCTGCTAGCTCTCCTCTCCTGGACTGTGGTGGGGAGGTGTCCCAGCTCTTGACTGACTTCGGGTGGTGGCCTGGTGGTAGCGCTGACACTCAGGAGGCAGACATGAGTTGGGTGGGTGGAAGGGGTTTGTGGTTCTGGAGCACATGCATGCCTCCATACACATGCATTTTCTATGTTTGCCATGACCTTTGGAGAGATGGAACTAAGGAGGAAAATGCAAGGGGGAGCGGCTTCATAAAGCCCTGCCCAAGGTGTCACGGCCTGCCCTGACACTCTGGTGTGCAAGGTGGACATCTGGATGAGAGTCTCAGTGGGGGGGGCAGCTCTCTCCCCTGGCCCCACCATGGGGGAATTCACAAGGGAGGTACCCCCTCGAAGAAGCAAGGTAGTCAAGCCAGACGATGGCATCCGAGGACAGGGCAGAACAGTTGTCTGGTCAGCCCAGGAGGCTAAACACCTTCATAAAAAAAAGGAATATTAGCACAAGTTCCTGGCATGGCACTAGAATCCAGGGCCTTCCTATACTCTGTCCCCAGAGGTAAGCGTTTGACCTACTGAGCCACTGGCACTGCTGTAGTATAGTTAGAGATGCAGTACTTACATTTAGGAATTTCTTACTTCCCAGTATGAATATTAAGGACAAAATTTAATCTTCAGTATTTTTAACCTTGGTATAAAGGTAGTCTTCCACTACTGGGAATGTTTTACTACCCAGTAAGAATATGCTGGGCCAGAATTACTTTCCTGTATCTTTATTCCTGGAATAAAGTTACACACCTAGTGAAATATGCCAGTACCTCCTGGACACTCTCCAGTATCTTTAGCCCTGGGATAAAGTTACTCCTTCACTATCAAGATTTTATTACTCTGCAATACCTTTATCCCAAAGATAAGGTCACATCTCCAGTAAGATATGCCAGGACCAGACTTACTCAACAGTAGCTTCATCCCAAAGATAAACTTACTCCCTCACTCTCAGAATTGTATTACTCTACGGTATCTTTATGCTTAAGTTACTCTGCTATGGATATATTCAGGGCCAAACTTACTCCCCAGTATCTTTATCCCTGAGTAAAACCTACAACAGTACTGAGAATATTCTGGTTAAAACTTTCTTCCTAGTACTTTAATCTTTGGAATGAAGTTACTGCACCTTATGACAACCTTTACACCTCCAGGAGAATTTACCTCCCTAAGTGAAAATGTTTCTATATTTCTGAAATATAATGTTTGAATTCATGAATATAGTGGGCTTAAACATTGCATATTTCACCTCTTTAATTTTCATGAAAAACAACCAACACTGGAACAAGAGTTTTTACATTTACTAATCAAGTGCTATGACATTTGCTTCAGCAAAGCCAAGTGAATTTAGAATGTTTTAAGTCTGTTTTTTTTCATATATGTTGTATCCTCCTTGGCCAAGGTGGGCTTGGCTCCCTTCCACCTTGTCCCCACTGTTCCCCATCATCTAACACCCTTGCCAGCACTTACCTTCAGTCCAGAGCTTCTTCCAGGTCCTGGTGGTGAAGCTGGTGAGGGACCACATAAAGGGCTTCATACATGCCTGCCTTGCTACCATTTTCCTCCAGCCCCCCCCCCAAGTGCTGGGACACTCATGTCAAGCGTGCACATGTGGAAGCATACGCACGTTGCATGGTCCCACTGCTCCCTCCCTATGTTGCTGCTTCTGTGCCACACTATTACAGGCCTCCACCTTGTGGCAGTGGTTCAGTGGAGCCAGCAAGCCATTCCCCTGGGATAGGAAAGCAGTCCATTGGATGCTCGATCCTCTGCCCCTGACCATTCCCTAGTAACCCAAGATTACTCTTGATCCTGAGTTGGTGGCATGGTGGGCAGTAGCACCATCATTCTGCCACAGAGCTCAGCCTGTTTTAAGTCAGTATTATCTCACTACATTCATGGGTTCAAAAAATATATGATTGAAATAGGACTTATATTTTCCCAAGGGGAAATAACATTCTTACAGGGGTACAAAGGTTGTCATATAGTGCAGTAATTTTTTTTGTACATTTTCTTTATGCTCCCCCATTACTAGCCACCTGGACTCTCTCCAGTGTGGTCTCATGGCTCAGCCTCTCCCACCCCGCATGAAGTCCCAAGTCTTACCTCCAATTTGGGCCAATCTCCACTCCTTGCTCCTCCGATTGCCCAACCCCCCAGCACTGAGCCCTCCAGGGTGGGACTGACCACTCCTACTGGTGCTCTATCTATAATCTAGTGGCATGACCAGGGAGTGGAGGGAGAACCAGACACAGGCTGGAAGGACATGGCTATGGGCGTGGGGGCCATCCACTGGACCCACCTTCGCCTACCAGGCAGCCAAGGTTTTTACCTTTTTTGTTTCTCCCCCCTTTGGCTCAGACATGCAATGCATTCCAGTTTGTGTGTGTGTGTGTTCCCGCACATGCTCACAGGAATGCCACCACAGCCAATCCCCTGCCATAGATCCTGAAAGGCTGCCACACCCCCAGCAACCACTGGGACTCACCAATGCCTGGGATCTGTGACCCCCTCCCTTCTTGGAGAGGAGAGCAGTCCTCCGGATGCTCAATCCCCTCCTCCCCCACTGCCCCTGATGACCAAAGTCCACTCCTGAACCCAGGTTGCCGGTGTGGTGCAAGGTGTGGTGTCCAGTGCCTCAACCCTCAGCACCACTGGGCTGGCCAATAGTGCAGTAACTTTACACCCAGGATAAAGAGGAGTAATTTTATCACTATAACTTAACACCCAGGATAAAGGGGAGTAATTATATCTAAAGATATTCATACTTGTGAGTCATTTCTCCAAGGGATGATGAGTGGAAATAAAAGTAACTTTATACAAACAAGCAAACATACAAAAGGCCAGCAGAAGATGACCCAAACTTCTATCAAGTCTGCTCAATGTGGAGCTCATTCTTGTATGCTAAATGTTGCTCCACCACCTGCCCTTTCACCTTAATCTCCCCTTGAATCTATCCTATCCTTTTTACGACTGTGGGTGGAGCCTACAGGAGTATTGCATGTACAAAAAGAGTGATGTCATGTTTTCTGTCCATGGAACTGACTGAAGGTGTAAATAGTCTCCTCTGCCTTACCCTCCTCCAAGAAATGTTTTCCGCCCTGAAGTAAATACGCTTTCATGTTAGTCAATGGTTGCAGAGTACTGTTTTCTTTCTTAAATGGGTGGTACAAGAACTGGAACCTGAGTAGTGGGAGGCTGCATTGTTTTTTGGGGGGGAGTAAGGTTCACCCCACCTCCACCCAAGAAGCTCCAAAATGTCCATCCCATCTTTTTTTTATTCATGTGGGAGGGGCATGAGGTGGATCTATAATCCTGAAAGAAGACTCACATGTTTGGGATGTGGACCAAGGAACAGAACAACAAGTCATCTAAAAAATAAGGAAAATAGACAGCGTTCAGGTATTTCTTAAACATTTATATACTGAAACAAAGTTCAGCTTTCGGGATTAACAATATTTGTTTGCCATATTCTATCTATCTATATATATAGTTTGTCTTTTTAGTAGTTTCAAAATCTTGAAAGCATTGGTGTTACTAATGCATTTAGAAATACATTTTTTTAATTGTCTTTACAGATAACCTTGAAAGCACTGGTGTTACTAATGCATTTAGAAATACTTTTTTAATTGTCTTTACAGATAAATCATGCATGTTCATGTGAGGGCACATTTTTTGGGGATGGGGTTCAAATTATTTTAATCATGGGCACAGTACTGGATAAATACAGTCTGTGATGAAGTGCATTTTTCTTTTTAAAGGAGTAGTCCACCCAGAATGTGCAGAAAACATATGTTATGTAGAGTGTTTTGATATGTACGTTAAATCCTAGTGTGTCCTTCCCTTTGTCTGCTATTAAGAGTTTTTCCTAAATTAGCTTGCTAGCTGTATGGTAGTTTTACGACCCCTGGAGATCTCCATAACAAATAGTTTTATTGGCTTTCTTTCTCCTACGATGCCCCTGTCTCATGTGACAGTGATGAAGCCATGCCCTTAGTTTTAGCATGTGTACTGCTTTAAAATTAGTTTAGCAACAGCAGAGCCTTGTAACTGTTCTTATCCAGAGAGCACAAATGTCAACAGTTAGTTTAGCAGATATGTGAGAGCAAGCTAACTGGGATTTCTGTAAGACAATAGCTACTAAATAGCTCTAATTCACTATTTTTGTTTTCTCTGTGCATCAGGTCTAGCTAGCAGGAGTGTTTTAACATCAAAAACACAAATAATGAATTAAAGCTATTTAGCAGCTGTTTTCTTACAGGAACCCCAGTTAGATAACTTTCAGGTATTTGCTAAACTAACTGAAGTAGAATGGATTAAACACTTCCTGGAACTTTCTGCATAACAAGTTCCCCATGGCACCTCGCAGCATTTGACACCGCCATCCTAAGAGCAATCAGTGTGTTACTTTACAGGACATTGCATAGCAAGAGACCTAGCCTTCCCTTTTTCCAAATAATATAATAACTTCATTCTCAGGCAGGCAGTTCTAGGCTACTGTTCATATTCTACTGAATCTTCTTAAAGGTAAACTGCATGTTAAAATCAGGAATATATGTATTACTACCAGTTTTAAGTTCTCACTTCAATACAGTGTTTTGTTTCTGCCTAGGCTGTTAGAAGAGTTTTTCAAATTTTCCCTGGGTGTTTTATGATGTCTGAGGGCTGTCATTCAAGTTTGTTTTATTGCATCTTCTCCAAGTTAGTCTTCACAGTGTACCCTTTGGTTTGATGTCTAATAGACCCTACAGCAGACCAGTGTCTTGTTACAGTGTCTTACTTAGCCACAGCAGAGAAAAAACACTGCAGCCAGGATTCACAGCGCTATACAATATACTATAGAAAGTTACATATTTAAACACACGCGCGCACACACACACACACACACACCAAGCAGAACACAGCTGGATAAGGTACCAGTATTTAGGAAACTTGTCATACTTACCCAGAGTCTAACAATGTGAATCCTGGCTGTGACTATAGGTGTTTACAACTGAATGATAATAACCACATTTGCTTCACTTGCAAATAGGTAGGCATTTGTGTCTAATTTCTGTTTGACTTACTGTAGGTTACATATAGAATCTGAAAAATTCATAACATGCTGTATTGTGATTCAATGAACTGATAAATGGGGAGTCTGGTTTCTTTTACAAATTCATTTTTCCTGACCATGGATATACTAAAACAAAAATTTCTCAACAAAATGTTTTTAAATAAAGAGTTTAACCCACAGCAACAGAAGAAGCATGTTGGCATTAAAAGCTTAGTAGCATGGATGTAGAGGCACCAGTATTTAAGCATGACTTTGGTAGAGGATTAATTGTGACTGGGGGGTGAGGGAAGGAGTGAGTCTTGATATTTGTATCATAATGGTTTTCTGAAACTTCAACCTGCAATGGGTTGGACTCTGCAGCCATCTGTACAGTATATCACTAAGCCATATGCAGTGTGAAATGGGTACAACCCAGATCACCAGACCAGGACCAGTACTGCAAAATCTGCACTGGGCACAGCTTGTGCAAATATTGCTGATCCCAGTGGATCAAATAAATATGTGCAAATAAATAAATAAACACTTGGCTTTGCCTCATGCTTCAACCCACCCCAGGAGTGATGTTATTACATGATAACATACACCCTGTCATGCCTTATTGCTTAAATATGCCCTTTCTCAATGTACTATACTTTGATTCAGTTAGTGTATGCAACAGCCTTCATGTGAACACTCTGGGCTACTCTTTGACTCCTAATGTCTATTTGCTTTAGCTATTGTATATTTTTTGAACTGCTTTGGTCTTCTTGATGTGGTGCCTGTGTGCCTAAACTATGTAATCTGATTATCTACTGCTACCCATGTATCTCCAGTGAATGATTGTTATAACTGTCTGCTCTCTGAGCCACTGTTTTTGGACTTGTTAACTGTACTGCCTTTGTATTAGTTTCGATGAGGTGCCTTTGTAAATGAGTCTCTGACTCAAAGGTTTGTAAATCTGATATTTTTAAAATAAATAAATAAATAAATGTTTATGTTTTAGCCCATGAAACACCCTTGTCTAGTTAATGCATTCACAGTTGTTGTGGCTCTGCCAGAGCTTGTTAACCCTCCCCCAACTGTAATGTGATTTACAACACCCTCTGGCAGATTTATTCCCCTCTTTGGCAGCATGAAATTCAAAAGAGTGGGGAAGTAACTTTATCCTAGGGATAAAAATAAATATGAGAGAGTAAATTTGGCCTAGGCTGCTCTCACTGGGGAGTAAAAAGTTCTGGAGAATAAGAATCTCCCACTATACCACTGTTCCTTCCACTGAATCAGAACCATGGATAAGAAACCACCCTGTGAATCCTGCCTAACTACTTCCAGAGGGGCTTCCTACCTACTCTCTACAGACTTTAGGCAATAATCATGTCTGCAGTTCTTGAAATAACTGCCATCTGTGTCTCCTACCAACCAAATTAAGATTAAAAATTGAAATGGGTAGTATAATTTCCAATAGTATTAGCTGGTGGAGGACCATATGACTGTGACATTGTTTCCTATCGCTATGCGTTAATTCCCTATCTGTTAATTTCATTTATGGGATGCACCTGAGGCAGGAGCAGTTAGTTGGACAGTGAGGATTAGGATGAATGCTGTAAGTAAACAATAAATGTTCATATGATGTACATAATATTACATGTATGGAATATTAATGAAAAAATTCCTGATCAAGGCTATTTTCTTATGTTCAGTATTTTAGAACATACAGTTAAAATCTTTCAGACAACAGGCTTTAAAAATACTATGCAATATGTTAGAGCTTGAGTATCCCAAATAACAATTATGCCTGAAAACGAATAAACTTCTAAGTTAGCTTAAACATTAAGAACCTTTGTAATTTCTTAGTTTAGCTTGCTGTAATGGAAGCTGCAACTTGTTTATATTCCAGATGCTAAGAATAGAGCTGTGCAAATATGCAATTCATGAAACATTTGCTCTTGCATTGTCATTGTCATTAACAATTTATAAGAACACATTTTGAAACTGCTTGAGAGTGGAACTGGCTTCAGGAAAAAGAGTCTAATTAAAAAAGTTCTCCAACAGGGACATATAAAAAGCTTAACATGCCATAATGTCTGAAACAAAACATTAATGCAATGCAGATTGCATTTCTATGTACAGCAGCAGGGGACTAAATACTGTGGAAAGTGCCAAAAGGTACATGAAAAATCAGAGATTTGACAAATCAGAAAGGTAAGGTACTGCACTGAATTTGATTGGAACATGCTGTATTGTTGCTGCCTGTTTGCTATGCCCCAGTTCCCCATGATATGTTTTCCCACTAGATATTCTTCCTCCTACATACAGAATGGATGCACAAGCAAGCATTCAAAGCAGTTATTTGACATCTAAGTAAAATTGCTGGACTGAATTTACTATAGCTGATAGTTTTGCATGTTTTTAGGATAGCCTCTATTTAAATTTTAAGGCAGAAATGAATGACTATGATATAGAAAAGTATCTCAACCCTTTGACTCTGACAACGGTACCTGAAGAGGTAAATCAAAAAGTATACTTGCCAATCACAGTGCAAGAGATTTCAGTGCATTATTAAAAATTGAGACTACTGTATTAAAATCTGAGGGGTAGATGGAGGTTCATGAGAAATTTCATGAGAGCATATTAATACAATTACAACAGACCTAAAACTAAAGTAATTTTAACTGGTATATTTTTAAGATTCAAGGTGCCTGACAGAGTACAAGTAACATACAGTAAACAATTAGTAACAATTACTACATTGCTATAGACACACCATTCAGACAATTGTTTTTTAGCCATTTCTTTCAGCATTATAATGTGGGGGCTGTATGCAAATTATAAGTAAGTGTATACAAGAGGGAAGAATTCTATGTTACCTTCTGTTTTCAGTTTAGAAGGAACACCAGTAGCAGTCCTGAGAAACTTAATGTTTGTGGTGGTACATAAGGACAGCAAATGTTAAGGAAGTACAGTAACTAGAGTCAAGTTTATTTATATAGGGCTTTTCAATAAGCTCAAAACATTTACAGTTTCACAGATTGAAACTATTTAATAAATTTACATACTATGTAAGAAAACCAGCCTATATAATAACACTTAACACATAAAATGTTTAGGCCAGGATATTGGAACAGTAAACTCAAGGCTAAATGGTTTTGCATCATGCTAACTGTGGTTTGTGTGCCCTACATGCAGTTAGCATGCATGGGGGTAGCATGGTACTAAACTGTTAGCACGGGTGCACTAATGACACCCAGGTGCACTTGAAAAAGAGGGGTGCCGGCATGCATACAGGGCACAAACACTGGTGAAATGGACTTATTCTGAAAGCACTACCATGCAGCCAGTACAGTGCTAGTTAATGCTTCCAAAACCTTAATTTTAACAATGCATGTAGTGGTGTGCACTAACCCCCTCTCCAAACCCCAAGCAGCTATCCCTGGCACTAATGGTAGCCCCTTCCTCTCTTTTGGTCCCAGTAGAATACAGAAATGATATATCTGGTAATCTAAAAGTCCACCCCCAAAAACAATTGATGGGATTTCCCTTTGGTTCTGTGCAGCAGCAAGCAACATTTGCCATGCCACCTACCAAATGGTCCTGAAACTGCATGTGCCTAAGTAATCATGAGAGTCTCAGTTTCATTGCAGCAGCAATGCAGCTGCCAGTTTGCCCAACTGACCTCTCCCCACCATCCTCCCCTTATGGGCTTCCTTGTTGTTGCTGCCTTCTCCTGCATAATGCTACTCACTTCCAGGTCCCCTTGCTCCTGTTCTCTATTGCTAGTTGCTTTTCTGCTTCCTGCTGCCCCCTGCTTTCCTGGTCTCCTCACTTCCTGTGCTCTGTCTGCTTTCATTCACTCTTTTGACATTGCCCAACCTTCTCAGTAATAAGTGGCCAATGAATCTCTTAGCATCTACCTATTTGTGCACTCATCCTCCTTATCATTATCTTTTCCTACCCAGACCATGCCTCCTTATTATCCTCTCTACCTGGCACCTACAGTATGTCTCCCTATTCCTTGTCTGCTCAGTTCTACTACTTCCAGTCAAGGGCAATTGTCTTGCCTGCTAGGCTATATTGGGCTGGCAGTATAGCCTAGAGGTTAGAGGAATGAGGTGTGAATGAGCTTGATACATCCAACAGACCAGACCTGAGTTTGATTCTCATGACTTCCACTTGCATACTGTGTGACTCTGAGCAAGTCACTTAACCACCCTGTGCTCCCAGGTCACCTCTGAAAACAGGCACTTGTGCCTAGTGGGCCTTACCCAGTTACCAAAGACTAAAATAAAATAAATTCTGCCCAGGAAGTTGATGTGCTTGCTTTGCTGTCCTGAATTCTGCATCTTGAAGATGTAGCCCTTGCTGGGTGGGGGGGGGCCTTTTAGGCATATAGATTAACACAGTGGCACCCCTTGGCACTCCCAGACTTTTTTCCTCACTGGGAGGGTAGGACTATCATTAAGGGCTGCTTTAGCTGTGCAGATTGACTCTTTGGAATCTCATAGTGTAGTATTTATGACTTCTGTTTCTTGTGGTAGAGCTTCTATGTCCTTGTGGGTTCCTTTGGCCATGCTGATTGACTCAGCAGCACCTCTTGAAGCAACTCTTTGTGTCTGCCTATGGTCTACTTGGTCTCTCTCCATATCCCCTTCCTTTAGTTCCCCTATTATTATCAATTAAAGGTTAGGCCTCCTTATTGACCTCAGATAAGACATAAGCTTCCCTAGGCCTCCACATAGACCTTGGTTAAGATGTAAGCTGTGCAGCAGCTGTCACTCTTCTGCCCTCCATGCTTTGAGGATAGGGTCCTTTTCATGGGTACAAGGGGTTCCTCTAGCTGTGCAGATCAACTTGGCAGCACCTCATAGTGTCATTCTATTACAGGGATAGATTGAAAGCCTTCCAGTCAAAGATCTTCCCCTGAACTGGATTCCAAAGTCAGCATTGATAACAGCCATCATAATAGTAACCAATGCCAAGAGGGATGGCAGCTTAGTTCCCCAGAGGTTTCCTCCACAAGGGGAGTTTTTCTCTCCTCAGTACAAAAGGTCATAATGTAGTGTGTGTTCAATTAAAAATATAAACCTGCACTAATCAAACAATTACTGCTATATTTCTACACTAATTAAGGGTATATACCTACACTAACTAAATATTACATACAACCCTATGGGATTACATTAATTACAACTACTTAACACAACAATGAACCAATTTACACTCCCACCATTTCTCACCAAACAAGTACGTCCCTTGATGCTCCTGCTGTGCATCTCCTAAGATGCTATGCCCTCCATGTTGTTGCTGCCAAGCCCCTTAAATGCTGCTCTCAACCACAGATGCCACTTCCAAAATCATATAAAAGCTTCTATCGACTGCAAATGCACACCACTCATCCTGACAGCAACCGCATGTCACTCCTGACTATAACTCTATGCCACTCCTGATCACATTTAAAAACTAAGGGATGGGCCAGCCGAACCACACTTCCTTATATAGGAGGACCATGCATTACAGAAAACAACTTGGGTAAAAAAAGAAAAACACCAATTCCAGAAATTATTGCAAATGCGATCTCAGTATAATAACCATCCTAATGTATTATATTCAACAAACAATGGGTAAGGGTGGTGCACTCTGAAGTATGCCCATCTCTGGGGCTAATTAGGGCTATAAGGCCACAAGCCCAAATGGCTCAGATACAGATACATGTATCCGCAAATACAAATCCATGAAGGAAGCACGTAAGTGCTACAGCATTTGTGTCATCTGGAAACAGTTATATTTATTTATTGAAAAGTTTCACCAGAAAAGCACACTGAGCAATCCCTTGTATGCTGTTTGTCATACCTGATGATGGCTGTCTGTGGTTGTTTGTGTGGGATTGTCCTTTTGCTGTTTGGAGGAGTGAAGGTGGAGAGTTAAGGTTGGAAACTCTAATGCCATATGTCCCTGCTTTTGTGGCATTAAGTGGCACTCTAACTGGTGCATTAATGCAGTTTTTTTTGCAAAGAATATATATATATATATATATATATATATATATATATATATATATATATATATATATATATATATATATATATATATATATACATATAATAGTACCTAAACTTTTTGCTGAGTGTTTGAATTGGATGGAAGCCCTTTACTTCAATCCCTTTTTCCCTTCTTTAATTTTGGCATATCTCTTCAGGCTGTCTCCTCTCCAGGGTACATCTCTTTTCTCCTATGGAACAGAAGTTCTTGTCTGTTCATTCATTTGTTCTTTTGGACCTTCTTCTGTAAGGTACCTTTGGTCTGAGAAGACATTCTTGTGACTCCTCTAGGGATGTATCTCTCCTTAAGAGGGATCCTGAATCATTTAAGCAACCTGAAGTGGTGGTAGTTCCTTAAGAAGGTCAGAAACAACATAAGCCAAAGTAAAAATCATGTTACATAAGCATTCTACATACCACATATCTGTGTTCTATACTAATCCCTATCAATCCTTTCTTACACTCCCTAAGCATTCCTAAATAAGGAAACAAAGGCCCATTTATAAGTAAATTGTATCCCTGATAGTCTAGTTGTCCCTGCTCTCGCTCTCTCTCTCTGGGTCTCAAAATAATAATAAATTGTATACCAGGTAGTCTAAAGGGGCCCCTTTCCTCTTTTGATCCCATATCTCTGGTGATCCCATGGTGCCCCCACCTTCACCATGTCCAGTTGAACTACAAAAATATAACCTTGGTGGTTCAGTGATCCCCTTCCCAGTTCCAGTATCAAATGTCCCAACCCATCTTATCTGGGCTCCTATCTCCACTGAGTCAGTGTCTCTCCTCGATCGCTCTGCTCAGATGCAGCTAGTGGCTGCTCTCTCAACATAAGAAGCAGTTGGAACACTTATCCAGAATTCTTAGCTGCTGTATGTGAATCAGCATTTGTACTGCTGTACCTCTACTGAAATAGTGGTCGACTAATAGCAAGCTCTCAACTGGAAGCAACAGCTCAGACACAAAGGGCACCCCAGGAGGCATACCCCAAGAGCAGTCCAGCCCCTAGCCTTATTGTCTGCTGTACCCACCACTGAAATAGTGGCTGGCTAATATAAAGCTCTCAGAAACAACCAGAAGCAACAGCTCAGACACAAAGAGCAACACTAAGAGGCATACGTCAAGTGCGGTCCCGCCCTTAGCCTTACTGTCTGCTGAGCTTCACTGATCTTCACTGACTGGGAAAGAGATCTTCTCTCCTCCAGTCTCTAGTTGTGCTACTAAGTGGAAGACCTTAACTAACTGATTGTTTTTTTTCAGCAGGCAGGAGTAACAGAGGTTCTCCTCCCACCCTACCCCTAATCCCACCCACCCCTGGGTCCTCTTCCCGTATAGGTTCTGTATGTCACCACCCACTTCCTACCTGACCTAACTAGAAGACCCAAAAAACCAGCAAACATTGAAATGAGCACTCAGTAGCAGGTATAATTCAAAAGCAAGATGTTTTAATAACAAGGAAAGATCCAAAACCCCTGTGCTTCAACTTAACACCTTCAAAGGGGTATACATGACTCAAAAGCACAGCAGTATATATATATATATATATATATATATATATGCTCACAATGATGACATCATATCAAATCAATTATCCAATCATATATAAACATAAACAATGAGAATTATCATAGAAAAATAAGAAAAAGTTTGTAAACAAAATAAAATATACATCTGAATGCATAGACATCACTAAGGGTGTAAGTTTGTCATGGCAGTCATACACGTCATTGATTCCATGATGTCTGATCTTTATTCAGGACTTCCATGACTTTCACTAGTGTCATCAGAATGTAGCAATGATGACAGTGCCACAACATTTACTACTGTTTACTAATGATTTCATGAACAATGAGTCATTAAAACCTCATCCATGACAAACTTACATCCCTAGACATCACAAATCAACATGTTGGATATTCTAAACATCTCATCTATTTAAAACCATTATTTTAGAGAGATAAAAATCCAAAATTCTAATTCATTATAAGGTTAGAAAATACTGAACCCTAATATACAGTGTTGATTCAGTGGACTACCACAGACTTGACATTCCTAGATCTTGCTAAGTTAAATTAACCATTTTAACCTTGTTATTATTTAACCAAGACCTTTACAAAAATAAACAAAGAATGAATACATAAAATGTTAAGGATAAGTACAAGAGATAAGAGATACTCAAAAAATCCACTAGATAGCAGACAGATAATAACTTTCAATGGAGCTCAAAAGGACATAGAACAGCATGAATGATGGTGCAGACTCAACAGTGAAAATTAAATAAGAGGTGATGGTGGAATGATGAAAGATGATGGTGGAATGATGATAGATGTCATAGGTGATCACCCTCAGTCCACTTCATTCCATATTTGGAGAAGGGAAACCAATCAGGTGGGGATCTACTTGAATAACATCTGGATGGAAACTGAAACACAAGGAAAAAGAAAAAAACATACACAATTTAATACAGTATAATACATATACAGACACAATCCTTTCTTGAGTTGTTTCTTTCCATCTTTAAGAAATGGTTTCAAGTCCCACTTATCATTCAGTCCATCTGGTTTAACTGTCTTTAATTTATATATCCATCTACTCTCTTTTTTAACAATTAATTTGTTCTGTCTCCACCATATTTATTAGGAGGATGCCATTCTAACCCCATAAATTTTAATGTTCTTAGGTCAGATCCATGTTTGTTAAAAAAATATTCTCCAACTGGAGTGTCCTTCCTTCCATTAATTATGTTTCTAATATGTTCCCGTATCCTGACCTTTAGAGCTCGTGTAGTACATCCTACATACAACAAATCACAATCACACCAAAGGGCATAAATCACAAATGTAGTGTCACAGCTAATAAAATCTCTAATCTCATGTATCCCACCATCTTGGGGGTGTATAAATTTAGATCCCACATAATAATAATTACAGACATTGCATCTCTGACATTTGTGGTTGCCCTTTGGTTTTGTGCCCAGCCATCTACTTTTTAAAGGTTCAACCAGTCTACTCTGGACTAATTTGTCTTTGAGATTTGACCCTCCAGAGAATGTGATTCTTGGTTTCTCTCCTACCACCTTCCCTAACTCTGGGTCAGTATGTAATAGGTACCAATTCCTGTACACAATGTTGCCCAATTGACCTGCCCAATTGTTATAGTCAGTAACAAAAGTAACTGGGAATTTGTTCTGAGCAGGTGAAATTGGAGTAGAACAGGGAATGTCTATGGATGGTTTAAATAGTTCCTTTCTAGCTTTTATAAGGGCTTTACCAATTGTTGCTGTTAGTAATTCTTCCTTATAACCCCTTCTGATGAATTGTGTTTTTAATTCATCTGCTTGTTTCAAAAAAATCTCTTTCCTCAGAACAATTTCTTTTAAGATGTAGAAACTGGCCATAAGGAATGGATTCTTTTAAGTTTTTAGGATGCGCACTGTCAGCTTTCAATAAGCTGTTAGTTGCAGTAGGTTTCCAGTGACATTTAGTAATAATGTGCCCATCAATTTTAGATGGCTTTAGAATCTCCAAATCCAAACATTCTATTCTATTCCTATCCCATTCGTGGACAAAATGCATATTTATTTCATTAACATTTAGCCAATCAATAAATTGTTGAATCTCTGAGACATCACCTCCCAAATGCACAGAATATCATCAATAAAGCGGGTCCAAAACACATTTTTTTGCAAAAAATAGGTTTATATTTTAAAATACTATTAGCTTCTCCGATTTTCCTAGAAAAGGTTAGCATATGAAGGTGCCATGGAAGCCCCCATGGCTGTGCCACATTTTTGCAAGTAATTCTGACCCAAAAATTCAAAAGTGGTTATGTGTCAAAATGAATTGAACAGCCCTCAGAATAAAATCTACTAGAATATTTTCTGACTGTGCCTCTTTTTCTAAAAAGTATTGGCAAGCACTTAACCCCTGAGTGTGTTGAATGTGAGTGTATAAGGATTCTGCATCTATAGTAACCCATGTCATAGTATCCTTCCATTTCAGTTTTTGTAACTTAGAAATGACATGGATTGTGTCCTTAGTAAAAGCCTCTAGTTTCTTTACCTCCCTTTGCAGAAAAAAATCCACAGATTGTTCCAGTTTTTCAGTAATTGATCCTATTGAAGAGATAATAGGTCTCCCTGGAGGGTTTCTCATATTTTCTGTATTTTTGGTAAAATATAATAGCAAGGAACTATGGGATTTTCACACCACAAAAACGTAAGCTCTTTTTCACTATTCTCACCTGTATGTATAGCTTCCTCCAACAACTGATTTAATTCCACCCTAAATGGATACACTGGATTATTATTAAGTTTCTCATAGCTAGAGGTGTCTGCAAGCATTTCTAAAATAGTGGATGTATAATGATCCCTATTCAAGATCACAATATTACCTCCCTTATCAGCTGGTTTGATTACAACAGTAAAGTCAGTTTCCAGTGCTTTCAGAGCCCTCAGCTCATTTTGTGACACATTTTTATTTCTAAGCTGACCAGCCCCCTTAAGTACCTCATTCACTTCTTTAATTACCACATTTTCAAAAGTTGTGATGGCATGGTTAAATATATATGGCACAAAATCAGAAGTAGGAGAAAACAATAATTTCCTTTGAGAATCAAAATCCAGGTTACTCACATCAGAGGGATTAGAATCAGACACTCCCCTGCTACTCAGTTCAATTACCTCCAGGATATAGTCAATGTCTTCCATAGGTTCAGCCATTTCACTTTGCACATCTACCTGTTCCACCAAATGATGAAGTCCTGTACTATATGATGTGTAGCCCATGGTGTCTTGTTGTTGATCCCCCTCCATTTTTTTGTTGAAAAAAACCTTAATTTAATCTTTCTAAATAATTTGTAAAGATCCACCTGGACTGAAAACGATTAATGGAAGGTGTAGGTACAAAAGGCAATCCTCATTTTAATACTTCAATTTCAGTTTCAGTTAGTATTTTGTCAGAAATATTGATTATTTCGAGCTCTTGCCCCTGCCCTTGCCCCTCACCCGATCTCTGACTTTGCACTTTTCTGGCGAGGCGGTTTCCTCCTCTTGTACCCCTTCTGGTTCTCTTGTTCCTTCTTATGTTTCTGTTTCTCTCCCTGAAAAAGGGCTTCCATCTCTATTATTAATGCTGCCATCATCCTTTCTTGTGAAGCGTACTCTGGAACGGCTTCTGCTCCTACTCTGATAGCTGCCTCTCCGTCACCAGATAAAGACCTTTTCGTTATCAAAATCTTCCTGCTCTCTAAGTAGTTTTCTTTGTTTCTTGGCAATAAGCTCAGTCCCATATTTATTCAATTTCTCTCTCATATGGACTTCTAAATCCTTAAATGCAGCTGTTTCTTTAAATGCCAAAACTTCTTTCTTTACTATATCCAATTCTCTACTCGCATCTTCATGTTTCTTAATATCAGCTCGAATAAGTAAATCTATAAATGTTTTGGAACATAGTGCTGCAGCAGCTATCCATTCATCTTTAAATGGAAATGTTTCCAAACCAGAAGATGGCAATACAGTTACTCTTAGCCCTCGTGGTGACTGTTCCTTCATAAGATATTGTTCCAGAGTTACTATATTATAGGTTAAATCTAATTCTTTCCTTAATAGCTTTTCAAGTTTTGAAAAAATCAGCTTTACATCACCTGGTACATTTGATGCTCCTTCGTTTATTTTTAGCCTCTCACAGGCTATGGTGCGTCTAGCAGCCCATGGCGCTGTGTGTTCCCAATTGAAAGCACCTGATGCATCTTCACCTGAGCTGCCTGCTTGCATAGCTTAATGCAGCTTACTTTTTCAGTTTCACTATTTTTCTTGCCATGGGGATTCAACGGGATAGTCACTAAGATCTGTCCGAGTGATCAAAAAAAAAAAACCTTGCGTATTATTTTACTGTCCTGAACTTACGCTCTGGAAAATAAAACCCCTAAATGTTTCCAAGCCTTCCGAGTGCTGCTGTCATCATAGCAGGAATAAAAACAAAACAAAAGTAGACAGCGCAGCTTCAGCAAGAGGGTGCTCAAAATAAGAGGTGCTAACCTCAAATTATCAAGCAGCAAACATTGAAATGAGCACTCAGTAGTGGGTATAATTCAAAAGCAAGGTGTTTTAATAATGAGGAAAGATCCAAAACCCCTGTGCTTCGACTTATCGCCTTCAAAGGGGGTATAAACGGCTCAAAAGCACAGCAGTATATATATGCTCACAATGATGACGTCATACCAAATCAATTATCCAATCATATATAAACATAAACAATGAGAATTATCATAGAAAAGTAAGAAAAAGTTTGTAAACAAAATAAAATATACATCTGAATGCACAGACATCACAAATCAACGTGTTGGATATTCTAAACATCTCATCTATTTAAAACTATTATTTTAGAGAGATAAATATCCAAAATTCTAATTCATTATAAGGTTAGAAAAATACTAAACCCTAATATGCATTTGTTTTGTTAAAAAAAAAAAGCCTGCTTCTCTTCCATCCACCTGGAACAGATCTTCTTCCTCTAAATTTGAATAATGATGTACTTTTTCTTTCCGTCCACTGGCACGCACATGGATATCATTGACTGCCAACACTGTGGGACACTCTTCAATGGTCACATTGCCCCGAAGGCAGGGCCGCTGTCCCATATGCTTGGAGATATGTCACCTCAGGGCTCAGCTGCAAGAGGCATAGGGTGAGATCTGCATCCTGCGTAACCACCTACAGGGAAACATTTCTTTTAGGAGTGCACCTCCACATCACCGACACCAAACCAGCACACCTCTCCACCAGAGAATGACCAGGCCTGGGGATGGCAACTGGTTGCAGGAAAAGGGGGCAGAGCTTGGGCAACTCTCCCAAACCAACAAAGCACTCTAAACACAGCAAACAGGTACACACATTTTACATCCATACCATCCATAATGACGGAGGATGTCTCAGGCCAAAGGAATGCCAAATGCAGCAGGATAACAAAACAACATCATAAACAAAACCTCAACAGGAAAAAAAATCATAATCATAGGGGATTCCATGATTCACTGTGTGGACCCCAACCTGAGGCAAAACAAATGTGCAGATGTGAAGGTCAAATGCCTCCCAGAAGCATCCTCTTGGAGGAACGTTGACTGAATAGTTAACATAGTTAAAAAAGAAGAAGACAGCTCAAACATCCTGGTCCACCTAGGGACCAAAGACCTTGCTAGCTGGTTGGTTGAGGAGGTTAAGGAGCACATTGTGGAGCTCGGTGAGAAATTGGTTTCATTTTTGTCCAACATTACATTCTCTGAGATTCTGCCTATTTGGGAAAAGGGGAAGAACAGGCAGAAAATCAGAGAGAAAGAGATAAGTGTGCTCAATGCTTGGCTCAAGGACTGGTGGCACACAAAGGGGCACAATTCATTGGAAACTGGGGCAACTTCTGGGAAAGGGAGTTCTTCAAATTCGACAGCCTCCACCTGACTAAAGAGGGAGTCAGAGCACTGGGCCAGAAATTTGAAGTCCACATAGGACATTTAAACTAGTGGGAGGGAAGATGACGGTAGCTCTAGGAAAAGCACACATAGATCTTGCTGTCTCTCCCCCTCCAGCTAGCACCAAATCTACATACTCCAGGATAGCAAAAGCAGATAGCCAGTAACATAAAACCCTTTCTGGTTCTGGCATTGACCATGACAATGGAAAGGGAAGAACCATAAACAGTTAAAAATACAAAGGGATGAACAGTAAGCTCAAGGGAGGCATGACAAACAGAGTGACACAGCAAGAGTAATCAGCAGTATGCCTGAATACATGCAGTGTGGCTAACAAGATGACTGACCTCACTGCCACAATAGCTGAGGCAGGACTAGACTGGGTGGCCATGACCGAAATATGGTTCACAAATAATCATGACTGGGAGGTGACTATCCCAGGGTACAACTTGTTTAGGAAAGCTGGGACTGGGAAAAGGGAGTGGGAGTGGGGGTAGCTATTTATGTTAAGGATACCATCAATGCTACAGAAATGCAGCAGGCAGTAGGGGAAACAGAAGATCTATGGATCACAATAGTGGCTGGAAGCCAGAAACCCATTTGGGTAGGAATAATATATAGACCCCCAAATCAGGAGGAAGCCAGGGATAAGGAAATCCTGGAAACCATCCTCTAGATGTCAGGCAAAGGGGACATGGTGCTGGTGGGGGATTTCAATCTGCCGAACATAGACTGCAGTATCCACACAGCAGCATCAAAGAAGAGCAGGGAATTCCTAGTCACTCTACAGGATGAAGCAGGCCTAAGTCAACTAGTGGCATCACCCACAAGGGGTAACACGATTCTTGATCTGATTCACAAATAGTTATAGGGTTATGGGTGTGAAGTAGGGAACCACCTGGGCAACAGTGATCAAAACATGGTATGGTTCAGGGTAAAAAGGACTGTAGACTCCACACACTCCAAACTGAAGGCTCTTGACTTCCGGAGGGCAGACTTCACAAACATGAAGGTCTGCCTAAGAGGCAACCTTCACAACTCAAAAGAAGGGAGCATTGAGGAATATTGGACAAGGTTGAAGGATGCAATAACCATGGTCACATCACAGTGTGCCATCAGGTTAGTAAGAACAAAAGGAGGAAAAATCCACTATGGTTTTCCAAGGAGGTGGCAACCATGGTGAGAGAAAAGTGTATAACCTTTAGAAAGTAAAAGGAGTCATGGAATGAGGCAGACAAAACAGAATATAAACAGAAACTAAAAGAGACAGGGAAAGTGGTTAGGATAGCTCAGGCAGTAAAAATGGGTAACAAAATCTTCTACAGGTACATATGTGATTAAAGGAAGACCAAAGGGGGCATTGTTAGAATCACAAAAAAAGACAGACAAACAACAAAGCAAGACGGGGAGAAGGCAGAGGCACTCAGTGAGTACTTCTGCTCAGTCTTCACACAGGAAGCAGATGGTAATGGATCAACAATAGACATAACGAAGTGTCCGACTGAAGGTATAGACACGGGTTCCTTCACAGAGGAAAGTGTCCTGGAGGAAATAGACAAGTTAAAGGTAGATAAAGCTATGGGGCAAGATGGGATACACCCGAGAATACTGAAAAAAACTAGGGAGGAAACTGGCAGCCCCCTTAGCAGTGCTCTTCAACAAATCATTTAGGAGTGGGGAGGTGCTGGAGTATTGGAAGAGTGTAACAGTAGTACCACTCCACAAAAGTGGAAGCAAGGAGCAGCCAAGTAACTACCATCCAGTTAGTCTAACGTCAGTCATGGGAAAACTGATGGAGTCCCTGCTGAAGGAAAGAATCATAGCTTTTTTGGAGCAAACTAGTCAGCTCAACAAAAATCTACATGGTTTCAAGGCTGATTTTTTCAATTGGGTCACCAAAACAGTGGATCAGGATGGGGCAGTGGAAGTGGTTACCTGGACTTCAGCAAAGCTTTTGACTCTGTTCTGCACAGGAGACTAGTCAAAAAAGTGGAGAACATGGGAACTGGGCCTGAGTTTACAAACTGGGTCAGAAACTGGTTACATGGGAGAAGTCAGAGAGTATTAATAAATGGCACTGTCTCTGTGGAGGGGAGCGTGACTAGCAGGGTCCCGCAGGGCTCACTTCTGGGGCCGATCCTCTTCAACATATTCATCAGTGACATTGCAGATGAATGCGGTAGTGTGGGTTCCAATAAACGGATTATACAACCAAATATGATGCATAAAATACACATACGTCTGCATTTATCATTTTATTGAAAGAAAACAACATCAAAAAAATAATAATAAAAAAAATGAATATATACAGAAAGGAAAAATAAATGGTGTTATTCCTTCACACCTCTTCAAACATCGGGATATCATGCTTGCTTCCAAAGCACTATACAGAATTCCTGAGTTCTTTCCTCTTTCTCTAGCAATGTGAAAACTTGCACAATTACTTCTCTTAGATCCTTCTCTCACCTTGGTCAGAACCCTACTGACCACCTATCTACTTTTTGTTCTCCTACAGGAACCTTTTATAATGCCACTGAGTGACCTCATAAATCATGTGACACTTTAATTAAGATGAACAATGGCATTTTCAAGCTTAATAATATATATATATATATATATATATATATATATATATATCTATATACAGATTTTAAACCATTTGGCGTCATGCTAGCATGTCTAGGATTCATCCAAATAAGTATTTATTTCCTCATAAGGTCATAAAGCAAAGATATATACTTAATTATAGGGCTATGATGTCAGAGCATTAGCTTAGCTCCTCCCCTTATGACATCATCCTTTATTGATCCTATATAACTAGCCATTTTATGGGTTGCCTGCCCTATAGTAGGACCTTTTCAAATAACATGAGTACTCAGGTAAAAAGAAATTTTTAATGCAATACCTTTTTAAACAAAAGAAACCACTGAGTAATTCTAACAGATGGATCTATAACTTTAACAGGAAAACACAGATGAGGAGCGCACCCCCTATCTGATTTCCTGTTAGGTGATAGAAATCCATTTGACTTATAATACATAAACCTTTAAAAAAAGTTTATTTAATTCATACAACTATGTTTCAGGTTTATACAATAATTTCCTATAGTCCTATACTTTGTTTGTGCTGCACAAAATCCTTTTTTTTTCACAATTTCCACCAAGTGTACACTTCTAGTTTACTTTATCTAACAGCTGAAACTGCAGCTGGTTTTCTACAACTCATCCCTCTACTGATTAGAGGATTTATTTTAAGTGATACAGCTCCTTTATATATATATATATATATATATATATATATATATATATATTGGGACACAGGGCTTTATATTCTATGTCCTCCATGTCCTTGGCACATTTTCAGCTCCTTTTGAAAGTCTCCAGGGAGCGACTACTGGAACAGGGTTATGGGGCTGAGATATAGCACTCTGGCAACTGAGAACAGTTGCACTGCTCCAGTCTCCTTCCTGACCGCAAAGCTGCTTCTTTTCTAAATCTCAACAAGAGCTTGCGATTTCTTTCTTCAGTGGCTGTGCAATTCAGACTCTCTCCTGCACGAATGTGCGCAGGGTCCTGAGCGAGCATGTGAGCATGCGATAGTGTGCACATTTCGCTGCTGCAATCTTTCGCTTGGTTGTTTTTAAAATCGCATAGAGTTATTTCATGAACTGGGTAGACCAGCTTATTTTATTACATATTTTGTTATTTAAATCATGCCTCTACATAGAGTAAGGAAAGGGGATAAAATAATTGTACCTATGGGCTTAGTACTGGGTTTAATAACCACAGCATTCTTTCTGGGCACAGCTTTTTAAATGTAATTTTTTTAGCAAGATGCAATTACTTACTAACAGGGCAAAAAGTGACAGTAAAAGGCAAGATAGAAGATTGCCAGGTTGGCCACCCAGACAAGAAAATATAGTATAGATTTTGAATTATAATAGAGGATAGGATAGAGTGAAAAGAAAAAAAGGGGGGGGTTTATTGCTTCTTTGAGTGATTGGTTTATACTTCATAACAGGACCCCCATTACAATGAACTGAAGGGAAAGGTGTGCCTGTTTGCAGATGACACCAAAATCAGCAACAGGGTAGACATAACAGAGGGACAGAAAAGCATGGAAGCTGATCTCCAAAAACTGGAGGAGTGGTTTAAGACCTGCCAATTGAAATCCAATGCCAAAAAATGCAAAGTCATGCAGCTGGGAAAGTGTAACCCAGGGAAACTGTACTCAGTGGGAGGGGAGCAGCTGGTGGCTACCAGGCAGGAGCGAAACCTAAGGGTGGTCATATCAGATTTTCTCAAGGTCAGTAGACAATTTGCAAAGGCAGCACTAAAGGCTAGTGGTATCCTGGGATGCATAGGGAGGGGCATCACGATCAGAAGGCATGAAGTAATCATGCCCCTATATAGGTCCCTGGTTAGGCCTCACCTGGAGTACTGTGTCCATTTCTGGAGGACACACCTCAGGAAGGTCATAGATTGGCTGGAGACGGTACAGATGAGAGCAACAAAGATGGTACAGGGCTTGCATCAAAAACCATATGAGGCAAGACTGGATTACCTCAAATTATACTCCCTAGAACAACACAGAAATCGTGGGGACATGATAGAAACATTCAAATACCTTAAAGGAATAACAGGGTGCATGTGCCGAACCTCTTTCAGGTAAAGGACTACAGCAGGACTAGAGGGCACAACCTTTGACTTAAGGGAGGAAAGTTAAGAAGCAATACGAGGAAATTCTTCTTCACAGAGCATGTTGTAGAACCATATAATAGCCTGCCAGAGGGGGTGGTGGGAGCCAAGATAGTGGGGCAATTCAAGCGGGCATGGGGCAGACACTGTGAGATATGCAAGCAGGCAGCTAAGTGGGGGGGTAGGAAGCCAAGGGCAGACTTGATGGATCATATGGTCCCCATCTGCCGACAACTTTCTATGATTCTATGTTTCTATTTTTCATCGGCAACTTCCGTGGTGAAAGACTATGTGGAGCAAGGGTACTAACCAGTCTGGGACACACTGGTTTTTAATTTGCTCCTACACTGCCATATTTGGGAGCCTGATGACATACTCCTCTGTGTCCAGCAGGGTCTTGTGACCTGCACAAAGCCACCTGTTACAGAGTCTTGCATTGTGCTGCAGCATACTAGTACATGGATTGCTCATTTGACATGCTTTGCACTAATATTACATTTGGCACAACTAAAATGTACCACTAGGGGGCCCACAGTATATTGAAGATAAAATTGTGTAATTGTAATCAGACCCACTGCAAATTGTAAGTTGTTGCATTTTATATACAGTACTATTGTGATAACATGCCACTCCCCCTCTCAGCACCTTCTAATGTACTGTGGTACAGTTTGCTAGTGTGTAATATGCTTTACGGTGATAGCCAATGGTAGCATCTGTTTCACTGCTTTTCTTTTAGTCAGCAATTATAGTTAATACCTACTGACTGTATTCACATGCAAACATGGTTTCATACATTCTCCTGTATTCCTCCAGTCATGGAGCACTTTGATCCAAGCTGCTATTCTGTAGTTTCCAGGGCTATTTTCCATTAGTTGATTTATGGTCCTATAGCTGCAAGGCTTCTCACTCACCAGACTCTCAGCATGAGCTACCCTGGACTGTTAGCAGCTCACTTAGCTCCCTGAGCTCTGCATATTACCACTGCCCTATAATCTGCAGTTCTATTACAAATTCCTTTTGCTACACTATTTCCTAGGCTTGCCTGGCACTCAGTACTTAAACGTCCAGTCCATGATCTGGCCTTTAGAAATTTGGCTCATCCTAGTTACTAAATAACCTAGTACATGCTTACTACCATTATAAAAGTAAACACCTCACATTCATGAAGATTTTTTTATGCCTCCTTCATCTTCAATGTGGAAACATACAAGCTTAGCCTGGCCCCTACACATCTCCCATTATCACATCAGAGGTATTAGAAGAACATGGTGTTTCTCTTATCCAGTTTAATACTAGAAGCCTGACACTATGTAAGCCTGAATCATTGCATGCTCCCCAGTATTTGTTGTCATTACTATAGATCAAGGGAGCACTCCTGACCAATTGGAACACTCATTTCCTCTGCACATGAGACACTCTTATTCTGTGAAGAGTGTCCCACACACAGTTTCCCTGGAAATGGGCATGTCTGGTGCAGGGTTTTTAAAATGTTAATATATTATATACAGAATAATGAATAGGCAAGTGTGTGTTATGAATTTATAATAACGGGCTTCCCCTTTTTCACATAGGGAAACCATGGCATCATTTGACGTTATAAAGGAGTGTTTATAATGGCAAACATGGGGGTGGTTTCCTTTGCTGTGTGCATGCTCATGCAGCAGTGCTACCACTCAAGACCGCTGACTGCTTCCATCTCTCCTGAAACAGCAACGCGACCACCAGAAGAACTCGGCGGTAAGTTCTTTTTTTCCCCCCCTACACAGTGAAAACCTCACAAACCAGGGCAAAAAAAGGTTTTAAAATATGCCGATTCAAATTGGCACCTGAGAAGCCATACTGCGAATGCATCAGAAGCTTTTTATTTCATATAATTGCTGAGGTGAAAAAGGGAAACCCAGCAATTATATAAAATAAAATATGGGTCGGAATGTGTGTCAAACTCAATTTTACACACACCCTCATTGTGAGATGTTTTTCACAAACCACACAACTCAGGTGTGTGTAAAATCTCGTTACACACCTCAACCCATACTTTATTCTCTATTTTACACACCTGAGGTGTGTGACGACCCATAAACCTTGAGAGGTAAGCGCGAGAGGTTTATACAGTCATCACACACCGAGGGTGTGTAAAAAATCCATAAAAACACACTTGCCTATCCTTTATTTTTTATAATTACTAGGGTTTTTTTGCATGATTTGCATAGCTTTGTGTGGGGCTTTGCATGGCTTGCGCAACTTTGTGACTTTGCATGGGTGTATTAAATTATCAGAATGTCATAATAATCCAGTTTTGGGTTATTATAGCAATTTATTGATGTAGTAAAACCAGTTATTAAAGGGGATCACCAGTAATTATTGATCAATCTCACTCAATAGTATATTAATACCACTGTTGAGACCATTCTTAGGGTCGTAAGAATGGTCTAACTTACATCTTTTGTGTATTAGAACCACTCACTCACCTCCAGTTCATGGTTCTTATACACTAAGAATGCACATGAGGCTACTCTTACAAGCATAAGCGTGATCTCTGCAGTGGTATTAACATATATGGAAACATGAGTAAGTAGCAAAATAACTGACTCAGCTGTAGCTCTTACTGATCACCAATCCTGGAGTGTAGAACATGGAAAATGGGGTGGAGGAGTAATACTCTATTTCTCTGTAAAGGACAGTGACAAAGTGTTTGCTACCTGGATGCCATGTCCCTATGGGCTACTACCCCTCCCTGGGTGGCCACAAACCAGGTTCAGGGGCCTGGGTTCCCATTTCTGATTTTAAAGTGGTTCCTCCCAAGATATTATTTTATGCAGGGCCTCCACCCAGAGTATGCTTTAAGTGGGTCTGATAACAAACTAGTAAACCCCCTGGAATGCTGTACTCACCCACATTTCCATATTGTCACCCCACACATGGATCAGCATCACCATATCCCCAAATACCAGTTTACTGAATTATTGACTCACCCTGATAATATACTCATGACACCAGGTTTATAAAAACGGTTAACCAACAACTTATTTACAAAGGGGTGTAGGGTTAGGAATGGGTAGATGGATGTAGAGGTTAACAATGGTTCATATTTGCATTTTGGCATTGGCATCAAACAATCATTTTGTATTTTAAATTCAGACATCTTTTATTAATGCTGGCCACCCACCAACCTTCTGATGGATTCAGATTGGAACCTGGTATCTATCTAGCTACACAGATTTTAAGACTTGAAGAATACCCCAACAGGTACCAGTCCCCAGTCCAAAATAGAACCCCACATTTCTATATCTGGGTAGCCAGTACTAGATGTTGCAGGCCTGATATGTTGTAGCTGGCTGGCGCACTTGAACAAAAGCAAACTTAACTTTCCCTTTTCTTTAGTTACATTCTGTATTGAACTCTGTAGTAGGCAGGTGGATGCCACACTTTAGCAATTTAGGCATTGGATACTGAACTTGGCAGAACATAACAACAACTATATACAGTCACTCCATTTGCAGAGCTAGGTCTGCTTACTCAAAGTTCTGTAGTCAGACATTTGCAGATATAGCAAGGATTCTTGCAGGCAAATATGAGGTAGACATAGTTTGTGGAACTTGATATGAGCTGAGGTGCATGGTGAAAGCTTGCAGCAGGATCCCCTTTCTGAACTGCAGGCTCTTGCATCTTTGCAGGCTGGAGCTTCTCTTAGCTTTATTTGGCAGTTGTCCTTCTTCTCAGGCTGAAGTCACAATCTGGAAATTCAGACCAACAAAGGGACCAGTGCCAGCATGCCTCAGACCTCCACGTATAGACTTGACCCCTCAGGGGCAGGCGCAATGGAAGTGTCTAGCTGGCACAATACCAAGCTAACTTCTAATGCTAATTTTAAACATGGTCCCTTTCTGTCTCTCTTTCAGACAGTTATGCACATTTAGTTAGGTTGGTTTCTCAACCATGCTGCTAGCATAGCAGCAGTGGTTCTTTATTGTTAAGCACAGTCTCAGACAAGTCTCTTTCCTCACTCATGGAGATGGACACTGGAGCTTAAGGCAAGACTCCCAACTAAATAAGGAACATTTTGAAATGCAGTAAATTCACTTTACACGGCAACTTCTTATAAGCAGAATCACATAAGTAAACAGTTCCTCTTGGCAAGCATGGTGTTGCAGCTCCAGTCAGAACATTAAACTTCTCACAGGCAATTTCTGGCAAACTCCTCATCACATGGAGACTCCCATTTGATTCCTGCAGCAACTTGACCATCACATGGCCATTTCACAAACACAGGACCATCCACGGTCAGTCACTAAACAGATGTCCACCCTATTCTGGCACAGAAGTAACGTAGGGTGCAGACAGGCACTGGGCACCTCTTGGATCTAGTGGCATCTTGGCCCCAAACAAGTCTCCATCCCACTTGCATTTTGCAGGAAATCTACTCACTCAGGATAATTTATGCTGCTGTCTCGCAGAGTCGCAGCTGAGGTTATCTATTCTTGCAGTGCCCTCACACCTGAGATGGAAAATTCTTGCAGCTCTCTCACAACTTCAGGCAGGTTCCTTACAGCTCTCTCACCACTGAAGTTATGAATCAGGATTCTGCAGGCAAAATTTTCCCAAATGTGGAAAGGCAAATGCTGACCCTGGGGGACAAGTAACTGGTAACCCCCAGGCCAGCCACTCCAAGTCCTTGCAGCCACATTTCTCTAGCAAGGGGCCAGAGCCCTTTCCCTATGGAGGGACTCTCACTGAACTGGACACTGAACCAAACGTCTCAGGTTTTGGGACCTTCTGGCAGCTCCTGATTGTCTGAATCACTTGTCTACTTGAAAAATTGATATTCATCAGGCTCCTTCGATGACTGATTAGTTTCTTAAATAGGCACCAAGAATTGTCCCTGCTTTGTCCCCCACAAGGCTTCTGCACAATTCCACAAGTCCTTAGTAACAATCCTGGCTTTCTGATTGGCTATAAAAAGGGTTAAAGGCTGAAAATATGGCTTTTGACAAATACAGTCTACAAGCAGTCCATACATTGTCCCACTTAAAAGTCCTAGTGCAGCCAGAATAATTATTTTTACTTCTTTCTTGCCCCACAGTCTCAAAGCATTTTATGTGCCCTACCAAATAATTGCAAAATCATACAATTTTGTTGAGCCCCACCACCTGTTACTGCTGCCGAAGTACAGTGCCCTTAGGCAGCATGCAGACTCCCTCATTAATATTAAAGCTGCCCTCATTAATATTCATATGGCCACCCTGATGTTGATAGATGCTCATTATTCAAAATATTCTGAGGCTCCTCTTGCACCCCACTCAGGTCTCTGGTCTCTGCCCCACCACAACCAGGAACCAGGACCCCTGAAGAGCCCCCTGTTTTACCACCACAATGGTAAGAAAACAAAAGCATGGCACTGCACATGCGTGGGCCACCCACTCACATATCTGTGCTGGAAACAAGTGGCGGCTCTGTGACTTGCTTCTTCAGCCCCCACTCAAACTGCCAAGCAAACAAGGTCCGGATGGAGACTTAAGGGCATCTGCGGCCTGGGCCAGGAGTGGAGAACATTCAGGGGAAATGGAGGATCAGGAGGCAAAGCGAGGCGAAATGGGGACAAACAGGTAAGCCCCTGCATGGGGGGGGGGTACATATTCATTAGAGAGTTGCAGAATTTGTGCAGAATGGCAATTATTCTTTTTGAAATGTTTTTTGGGATTTCTTTTTGAATTCCACATAATTCTAAGAAGCATTTCTATAGAAGGGCTTTGGCCATGATTCAGTGTTGGGGGGAATGAACGCCTCCCATTAACCCCATAAAAAGCCAGCCTTCCCCACAATCTATATTCAGATCCAGAGGCAGTGTTAGGCACAAGCAAACCAAGTGGCTGTTTGGGGTGCCAGCACAGAACGGGCTCACTAAAGTAAAAAGTATAAGCATACATCAGCTTGAAAGTGCAAAAAAAATATATATTAATATAAAAACCCAAATTATTGTTGTCATCCTTGTATTCATAGAAGTTTTATCATTTTCTGGATGTATGCTGGGGCAAAACGGTAGAGAGGGGGCAATGGGAGCAGTGAAGGGGATACTGCAGATATTTCTGCTTGGGGTGCCATTAGGTCTAAAACCAATCATGTTTAGAGTGTTTCTAGCTCAAAAGCAACTGTGTGATCTGTGTGGCTGTGCCTTCTTCCCTCTCCTGCTGTTCACTTTTCTTGCTCTTTTCTGCTGCTGTGGCTCTCTTCTGGTGTTTCTGCCTCTCCCTTTCCCTCACTACTTCTCTCTGTGCATTCTTGCTTCCCATCCTTTTGCCTACCTTCCCCTCCCATCTCTCTTAGTTTGCCACTCCTGGTGCATTCTGCTCGGCAGCTCCCCGCTCCCTTTTTCTTGTCTGCTTCTCTTCCATCCTTCTGCCAGTTTACTTGCTGCTCTGTGGCATTCTTGGTCTGCGCCTCCTCACTCCACCATGTACCTTTTCTCCTGTGCTCATTTCCATCTCTCCCTCCCTCCCTGTCTCCACTCCTTCCCCTTTGTGCTGCTCATACCTTAGTCCATGGTTCTTTTTGGGGGTCTATCTATTCTGCTTTGTCCTCGGCCCTCTCTCTTCTGGGTTTGTGTCACAGCTGATGTCACAAGCTGTTAGCTTCACTGCACTGCCTCCTCATTCTGCATAATTCCTACTCCTTTCTGCTGCAGATTCCCACACATCCCACACCTTGTTTCCTAGCACTGTATGTGGATTTCACCATCAGTTCACACTCTGCATAACCTTGTCGCTCACACTAGGCACCTAAGGCAATTCTCCTATCCATATCAGTGATGCAAGAGCACCTAGGGATTTACAGGAAATCATATATTGCTATTTTATTTAAAACATACGCTATGTTCTCTTGCCAGTCAATTCAGTATTTGATCCCTTACCAGCAGCTAATTCAATCTGCTTTGCTGCCTTTCTGATTGGCCTACTGTAAGCACTAACAGACTTCTTAAAAACAATGGGGCCAATTCTTGAAGCCCTTAGAAACATGCAAGGTGCCTGCGTCAAACATAAATGATGCAAGGGACATCTTGCATTAAAGAATGCACCCCACTGGTCCACCAGCACAGTAGTAGCACTACCGCTTGTGACGCTGTTGACTTGGGTTCAGGAACAAGCCTGGGAAGATGGAGGGTCTTCTGAAGGAGGTTTGAGCATCCAGAGGACTTCTTGCCTTCTCTGGGGAGGGAGGGGGTTTGAGGCTTGATGCTTAGCTGACTTCTGGAGGAGGCCAGAGGCATAGCAAGCATCAGAGCCAAGATCAAGGGGTAGGGGTGTGACAGACGGTGGTTGCACCTTGACATCTGGGTGCACATCGCACCTCCTAGAACATGGAGAAAAAATTGGATCTTGGAGTGCCAGGGAGATGGAGCACCCGGTGCAGACCCTGTTACTCACGCCTGCCTGTCCTCCCATTGGGTGCCTGACAAGACAAGAAGGATGTTGTGATGAAGGGCCCCACCTCATACCCTCCTGAGGGGTATAGCCATGGCTCCATGGGGGTTCACCTGCAAGTTCAGGTAGGTGGAGAAGTGGGCAGACACCATTGGTGACTCCCGAGGATGCGGGGTTCTGAGAGCGGGGGGAGGAGGAAAATAGCAAGTAAAAAAAAAAAAGAAATGTGCCCCAAGCAATTCTCAAAAGCAACCTGCAACAAATGTAGGCTGCTTGTGGCAAATGGGGACTTGCCCCATAAAATGGACTGCGGCATGGCACTAGGGTGTGTGTGGCAGATGCAAGCTGCCACATCCCTTAAATCAGTATTCTAAAACCACTCACAGAGGACAACTGTTTATGTACATTTAGACCAACCAAGGGCTGGCCCGAGTGTACTTAGGTGTCACCTGGGTGTTGCACCAATGCACCGCCAGGGTCCAATCCCCCATGTACATGGTGCCCAGGCAGTCTAGGGCACAACCCCCCAACAGCCCTGATCCCCAATCTCCTTGAATTAATAAAGTAACCTGGTGGTCTAGTGGTCCCCCCAACCCCATGCCTTGGTCTCCCATAAAATTTATGTAAATCACTTTGGTGGGCTAGCAGACCCTTCCCAAGCCCTGATATCCCAAAACATGTATATATATTGCCCTTGTGGGCTAGTGCCCCTGCAAGCCCTGATCTCCCATAATATTTCTTTATATTGCACTAGTGGGCTAGCTGATGGTCCTGATCTAATGGGACATGATATATCCAATATTCTGGTGGTTTAGTGGCCCCCCACCCCACAATGCCCTACCACCCTGCTTACCCCAACCCATAACTCAGTGGTGACTGACACAGCCCACTGCTCACCACCATGGTTAGCCACCGACTGAGCTATGAATGAGTGCATCCTATATACACAGTAATATATGCTCAGTGAGTGACAGCTGCTGTCAGTCACTGAGTGCATCCTATATACAGTACTCATTCATACAGCAGTTCAGTCAGTGGCTCGCTATGGTGGTGAGTGGTGGGCTGTGTCAGTCACTGGTTGAGTTATGAGTTGGGGGAGTCGGGTGGTAAGGCACTTTGGGGTGGGGGTCCACTAGACCACCAGGATGTTGGATATCATGTACAGGGGGATTGGGAACTTCTGCTAGCCCGCCAGGGAACTTTACATTAGTATTATGGGCGATCAGGGCTTGGAGGGTACGCTAGCCCACCAGGGCAATATAAATAAATATTATGAGAGATCAGGGCTGGGGGGTCCACTAGCCCACCAGGAAGTTTCTTTTACATTTGTACCTGGGATTGGGGCTGGGTGGGGGTGATATGCACCAGGGACTGCTGTCATGGTGCTATTGTGGCACAGCTGCCCTGTGATAGTGGCACACCTTCACTATGCACCGTCTGTTTGGTGCATGGCCAAGGTTGTCACAAGCTGTGGGACTTAACTGCTGGGACCCTACCCAATAGAGAATTGGGTGCAGGGTCCCCGACGCATCAGCAATCGGTGTAAGCCACCTTTGCCGTGGCTTGCACCACCTGTTTAAGAATCGGCTCCAACATTTATTTGTTTCATTCCCTTCTGCCCTGATGTTAGTGTAACTTTGAAAAAAAAATTGCTGCTTATGAGCATATCTAAGCACATTTCCTATGAACAATATAATTACCAAAGAACTTTCTATCAAGTGAGCCCTTTCATACAGTGACCTACTAATTCCACTATACATGCAACTCAACTAAAGGAAGATAGCCCACTCCCTCTGTTTTTTTTGCTGTTGTCTAACATTCCCTCTGTTCTGCTCCTCACCTATTTTCCTTAAATTTATCAGTTCTCACTTCCCAGCCTCATATCCTATATCTCCATATTATTCCCCTCTGCCTCCATGTCATCTATCTAATATAGTCAGTCCTCACCAGCAGCACTACTAAACTCCATCTCCCTAGCTCATACCTCGAGGAGGTCTATGAGTTTAGATAGTGTTTGTCTTCATCCACGAGAGGCAGGATTCTGCAATTGCAGTCCATCAGCAATTCATCAAACTCACATTTCAGTTCTCTTTCAGTTACTCAGCTGATCATATCTTAGGGTTTGACCTCATCTGCCAAAAGGAAATCCTGTAATCTTCAAAGTTGCCATGCAAACGCAGACCCTGTGGAACTGTTTCCTCCATGACAGTGTCCAGTGATCAGATCAGCTGCCTGGGTTTCCAAATATTATACCAAGGGCTGGACTTCATCCTCTGGGAGCGATGCTGCACTCTCAGCTTTAAAGTGAATACAGACTGTTGGAGCCATTTCCATCAATAAAAGTGTCCAGTACCTGGCCCTAGCTGCTGAGGTCCACTCTGCTCCTTAACATCACCAGTAGTGATACCTCTTTTTGAACTGTGAATCAGTCCATTATCATCTATTCTTCAAGGTTCAAGTTCCTCCACCCAGGTATGTTATAAAGCATGTATTGGCACCATGATCTCTCACTCCTTCATCCTTGGGTTCAGAAGAAGGAGGTTCCCAGGATTCCCTTAGACTTCTTCAGGCATGTGTCCTTTTGGCACAGATCTTTTCCACTTCTATCAATTTTTCAGCTTTGTATTCCAAAGAAGGTCCTCTGGGCTCCCAGACATCTTCAGCCATGCATTCATCTAACCTAAGACCTGCAACTCATTAATTCATGAAGAGTAGTCTTTCTTACTCTTTACAGCTTGATGGAAACCTTGGCATTTTGCCTTCATCTCATCCCAAAAATAGGAACTGTTCCATTTCTTATTAGCCACTACATCTCTTCCTTCCAGCAATCCTGCTCCTAGCCTCCTCATTTCCCAGCCAATTTCTGATGTTCCTCTCAGATGCAAGAGTCTAGCTTAGGCTCACCACATCTGCATCAGAGTTCAGGCATATCATTTCTCAAAATATGCCTTCTCCAGCTTCACAGTACCTGCCATCCTTCCATCCACAAGCCATATCAATAACACAATGATCCTACAACAATCTCAGGAGCTCTATCTACTTCATGAACTGCCAACTGACAGAATTCAAGAATCAATTGCTTCATCTTCCTCTCATTTTATCTAGGTCCTCAGGAAGGCTATCATACATCAATAAGCAGTTAATCTGCTATCCTTTCTCACCTTGTCCCACACCATCATCTCCCAGTCTTTTGAAAATGTGGAATACATTTCACCTGCAGCTGATGTCACAATGTGCCTTGCTCTGCATTTCATCCAGAAGTGAAGAACCAGACTTGTTTATCTTGGCATACGAACATAGATATGGAGAAAGCACTTCAACTAGCATCATTGGTCATTTTCCACAATGCTGTGGCTGTATTAGCCATTTTACTTTGAAACCAGAGATAAGCTATCTTGACTAACAACTGTCTGATTTTCTTCTACTAAGCACCAAGCATACTACTGCCTTGTGCAGCTCCTTGCCCATGTGTCTACTCTTGTCCTTATCAATATCTCCTGTCTCACCATCTATTCAAGCTGGATTGATAGACCAGCCAAAGCACCTCCTGTTCCCTCTTCTTGAATCGTTCCTCACGATTAATTGCCTCCTTTTCTCCTTTATTTGGATAAATGACAGAAACTCAGTAACAATTCAAGAGGCAAATTAATTGCATTATCACATCAATGGAAGCTGCTCAAGCTCCAGCAGTCAGTTTTATCTCATCTGTAGGATTCTGGAGATGGCATATCATGTCACATTCTAAACCATGACAATTACCTTCATTCCATTTTCTTGTCCACTAGAACTCTGTTTCATATCTCCAAGAATTATCTCCTGCCTTCATCATCAGAATTTGATGGTGCATTACTAACTTCAAGCATCCCTGAATCATTTGCCTGGCTCCCTAAATTGCCTCCCTTCAGGACTGGTAACAACATCTCCTCTCTAAGCCATTGCAATGTATGGGAACATCTCTAGTCTTGTAGACCATCTTAATCTTCTGGACAATCAGCTCACAGTGGATGTATCAATAAAGGCAAGTTGGTGACCTATTACAGCAAGATTAGTTATTAGAAGACTGACCTGGTTATATATGTGCATACCTATTTTGATATACTTCATACTCCTGGCAACATGAACAAAGTAGCTATTCTTTATCTATATCATTCCAGGTTTCTATCAGTTCAGTACTTGTCCTCAGTTTTTTTCAGATCTCCTCATAACTTACCATACAATCACCAGCAAGCCTACAAATCTGGCACTTGCTTCCCAAACAACTCATATTTTGCTGCAAGAGATATTCCTTATTTTACCCCCCCCAATCAACTCATCTATCATGTCCTTGCATTCATAACAACTGCTTCAAGGTCATTATAGGACTAAAGCTGTATTCATCTAGAATCCTATGCTTCATCGTCAAATCCATCTCCATCTTCAAGTTATCTCTAGTTTGTTTAGATTTTTATCACTTCATCAGCAAACCACTAAAACAATTCCCTATCAATGGACTTTAATTCTGAAACTCATCAAACATGCTTCATACTACATCACATGCTGATTTCATCAGCCAATTATATAGCCTCTTTGTCTCTGAAGAATTGCTTATGTCATCAGCTTCTTCTGCCAAGAATCCTCAGAGAACAATTCAAGACATCATGCAGATTATTATATCAAGCTGCTTCTACTTCAAAGACATCTGTCTTCTTGCAGGTTATTGCCTGAGTCATCAACTGGTTCCTAACTTTCCATCAATTCCTGCTATACCCATTGTTTTGAGTATTCTTCAACCTTTTCTCGTTTTTAGCACTCACTTCCCAAGCAACTCATGCTTTAGTTCAAAGAAGTATTCCTTATTTGAACCTTCCAACCAACTAATGGATCATGTATTTGCATCCATTATGCTGCCTCAAAATCATCATGCATTTTACAGCTATTCATCTAGAATCTTGTGTTTTTTTCATCAAATCCATCCATCCTCAAGATTTCTTTACAACAACCGCAAGCTGCTAAACACCTCCAGATTGATGAACTCTATTCTGGAACTCATCGGACATGCTACATACTTCATCAATTATTCTGGTCTCATCAGTCAATCGTCCAACCTTCTCATTTCAAAAGAACTGCTTACATCATCTATCTTCTGTGGAAATTCACACAGATGGCATTCAAGATATTAAACTGCTTCCACTTCAAATCCCGACTGACTTGCCTCAGAAATTCAGATTATTACACAATTCATCATAATTGGTGCCAGAAGCCTTTGACCAACCCTGATATTTTTTTCTTCAAGTCTTCTACAACCATTCCAACTTCATCAATCATACAGCACAGCTCATCTGAGAACTCTTTTACTATGGCTTGGACTGAATTCTCATGATTGTCAGGTCACTTCTCCACATAGAGTCAGGGGGAGAAGAATGATGTGTTCAGTAGATGCAACATATGGGCTGAAATGTTCACTTGGGAGCTTAAGCAGCAGGCAGGTAGGAAAGAGGTCTGGAGTTATATTCTGTTTTAACTGAAATATTTGAATAGTTTGTAAGTGAAATTAGTTCTATGTGTTAAAAATTATTACCTTGAATTAGAACTGTTACTTGGGCTGTGATATTGTAACTTTGGAGGCTTGGGGATAGTTGTTTGGCAGGGATAATTAGAGGGAAATTTAAATGTGTTGTTTGCCTTGTGTTTGGTAAGAGCCCTCCCACCCACCCTGTTTTGTATGCTTTCTTAAATACTGAAAAGCCACTGGGGGTTGGGATTGAAGGGCTGAGTATTTCTGTTTGGGACTGAAATTCAAAGCAACAGGAGCTGGTGGGCCTGTGACATCACTCACGGTACCTGATGTCTGCTTACACACACTGTTAGTGGGACCGAACACACACTGGACTGTATGTGTTTGTGAGACTTGGGAACTTTATTGGTGGGGTTGAAATTGGGTTTGTAAATAACTACAGTCAGTATAGAGAGAAACTGTACTCCAGGGGAAAGGGACTGAGAAAAGGGGGTGTGCTATTATAAACAGAGGGGGATAATCAGGGTGGCCATATTCCACCATGGCAGGCATCTTCGGAAGGGTTGTAGGCTGCACAGGCTGTGGGATGGCAATAATTCTAAATTGGGCCTGGAGAGAGGGAGGCTGCCCACTCTGTAGACAGCTATCTTGTATCAGGAGTGAGGTATACTGGTTAAGGAGTAAGCTGTGGGAGCTGGTGGGGTGTCCAAGGATAAGGGGTGCAGATATGGGCAGCAGAAAGGTGGGGCTGAGGGGAAGCTGGGGCAACGCTCTGAAATTACAGGATGTTATGTTACAGCAAGCAGGAGGGGGGATATTAGGGACAGAGGACCCTTAGATACGGAAGTTGATGCTAAGGGGAAAGCATACAGGGTGAACATTCTGAATACAAAGAGACTGGAGGGGGAAGAGTCAAGAGGGGCTGTTGTGCAGAAGCCTAAAACAACAGACTGTGGGAAGGGAGCTCCTAAGGTGAACAGTGCAAGAGAGGAAGAAGAGGGTCAGTTTAGAGATGCAGTCAGGGGAAACCCGGGTTACTTGACGGAGGCTGACATAGAGTGTCACAATAAATTTGAGCTACTAAGCAACCTAGAGGGGGAGGAAGGGGTTGGTGGAAATGAGGAAACTTATACAGAGGCCGGGGGGAGGGAGTTGGATACCCATAGGACATCACAGACCAGCTATGGAAAGGATAGACATAGTCCCAGAGGGAGAAGGGGAAACATATATGTTAAGCAAATGGGAGAGATGCAACATATTCCAGACATGAGGGAGGAGAGCATGATTGGAGAGAAACTGGGAGACAAGGAGGTTGGAGAGGAGCCCCCCTTCAGCAGGGAGGTCAGTACCAAGGATGGGGCCCTAGCTAAAGGGGACCCACAGAGAGCCTCTGGAGGCAGGGGTACTATTACAAGGGGGGAGGATGATGGTGTGAGGGAAGAGAAACCATCGGGGCAAGGATAAATGGTTCAGATAAGAGAGGGTTAAAGGTGACACCTATTCAGAGGGAGTTTGAGTTAAGTGGGCAAAATAGCAAGGGAGGCAGAAAGGGGAGGGTGACAAGGGGGTCTCTAATAAGGCAGGAAGACTCCCATGAAATTGAGATCATGAATAAAGGGGAAGGGGCTGAGAGGGCATAGTGGAGGTAACCATAAGGATGATGGCGGTGTTAAGGTTCTGTTACTGGGAGACTCGATGATTAGGGGTATCCATTGGGAGGGACAGGGGGGTGGATGCCGTAGCCAGGTGAAGGTAGAGAGTATCTCTGGGCTGACAGTGCACAGAGCAAAGTTCATGGTGTATGAAATGGTTAGGGATTGTGGAGGGAAACTGGATTTCCTGGTGCATTTGGGAACTAATGATCTAGAGGGAAATAGCGTTTTGGAAATCCAAGCAAGGTTCCAAGAACTTGCCAGAGTCTGTCGGGATAATGGATGCAACATTTCCTTTTTGGAGATATTGCCAGTACCAAAGGCCTCAGTGGAGAAAAATAAAGCTTCACAGGGTTAATGACTGGCTCAGGAAGTGGGGTGAAGAGAATGGGTTGGGGTGTTAGGAACTGGAATGGAGTTTGGGAGGATAAGGGACTATATGCCAAGGACAGGTTTCATCTTGCCCCATTAGGGAAGGAAGTCCTTAAACAGGGATGGCTGACTACATACAAGAAAGGGGGTTTAAACTTGTAAGGGGGAAGGGTTAAGGAGGTGTTGACCAGAAGCCCTCCTCCAGATGAGGGAGTAGCCTTCAAGCCCAAGGGGGACAGACTGGAGGTGGAGGTTTCAGGAGGAGCAGGGGAGGATGGAAGTATAAGGAATCTGGGTGGGGTCTGACAAAGAGGATCAGGGATAAGGGGTGGGGGTTGGTGTTAGTAAATGCCAGGAGCTTGGGAAACAAGTTGCCAGAGTTCCAGGCCATGCTGTTCGAGGGGGGGTGGATGTGGCAGCGGTCACAGAGACGTGGGCCAACAAAAACCATGACTGGGACCTAAATGTATGGGGGTACACTATGCTTAGGAAGGATAGAAAGGAGGGCAGAGGGGGTGGAGTGGCTATGTTCATTAAAGATTATATAGAAATTGCCATGGTAGAAGAGGAAGAGGGAAACGTGGAGGCCTTATGGGTCACCTTACGATCCCCAGCAGGAGATAAGGTCAAGCTGGGAGTAGCATATAGGCCCCCCGGGATGAGTGATGTTCTAGAGGATGGTTTGCTGGACAACATCATTGCCCAGTGTGGTCCAAAAGGGAAGGAGTGGTGTTGATGGGGACCTAATATGCCAGGTACAAACTGGGGAACCATGTCCTCTAAGGTGGCCAAGGCAGAGGCTGCTGGATGGCTTCCAGAATGTGTTCTTAACACAGCATGTGATGGAGCCCACAAGGGAGGGCATGTCCTGGATGTGGTTCTGGCAGATGGGGATCTGGTAAGGGACATGGTTGTACAGGACCCCTGACTGGGAGTGACCACAATACTGTCTGGTTTCAAATAAGCATGGGGGAGTGGGGTGAGATCTAGGACACTGGCAGTGGACTTCAGGGGCAGATTATGGGCATGGGAAATATTCTCAAGGATCACTGAAGGATTACCTCAATGACAAATGTGGAAAGGAGATGGGAGGTCATAAACGGGACTTCATGAGGCAGTCAGGATCTGCGCTAAGTTGAAACGTAGGAAGCAAGGTCACATAAACCATGCTGGTGGTCCAGTGAGGTACAGGTAGCAGTCAGAGAAAAGAGGTGGCCTACAAAAATATAAAACAACAAGAGGGATAGGGATAAGAAATGTACCAGCTTGCATCTAGAAAGTCACCCGATGGTGAGGGAGCAAAGTCCAGTAAAGAGCAGCGCTGGCACAGGGATACATGGAGGGAAAAGGGTTCTTCCGGTACATTGGGGAGTGGAGAAAAACTAAGGGCCATCTCAGCAGATTGAGATCAGAAGGAGGGTGGGTGGAAGAGGCGAGGGACCAGGCAGAGGTATTTATCGAGTACTTTGCCTCTGTGTTCACTAGGGAGGGGGATGGGATATCTACAAAGCAAGGCATGAAGGGGATAGAAGTGGCAGGGAGGGATCAGGGCACAACAGAAATGGAGCAAGAGGAGGAACGTACCCAGGGGTGTCACATCTGGATAAGGATAAAAGACCAGTAAGGTGGAGGGGACGGATGATGCTATCTCTGCCAAAAGGGTGTGGTTAGCCCTCAAGGCCCTAAAGAAAACAAATCTCCTGGGCCAGATGGCATTCATCCGAGAGTACTATGGAATTGGCAGACATACTGGCTGCACCCTGGTGGAGCTTTTCAGCAGGTCACTTGGAGGCAGGAGGGTACCTAGGGATTGGCGAGGCACATGGTGTAATCCATAAAGGGGTGAGGGAAGTACCAGGTAACTATAGACCCATCAGTTTGACCTCGTGGTGGTAAAATTAATGGAGGGTATACTAAAGGAACGATTGGGGTGTACTTGGAGGAGGTGGGAGGTCTGGATAGTCGGCAACATGGGTTTGTGCCAGGTAGATCATGTCAAACCAACCTTGTGGAGTTCTATGAATGGGTAACATCAGAACTGGACAGGGGTAAGCCTGTGGATGTATTATTCTTGGACTTCAGCAAGGCGTTTGACTCTGTCCCCCACAATGGTCTGGTGGAGAAACTGACAGGATTGAGGTAGGCCCTTTGATGGTCAGATGGATTGAAAACTGGCTAGCTGGGCGACTCAGAGAGTAGTGGTCTGTGGGGAGCCTCAAACCCTAGAGAGGTTGGTAGTGGGGTACCACAGGGCTCAGTCCTGGGTCCGATCCTGTTTAATGCATACATATCGGACATCAGGAGGGTATAGGGTGTGAAATGGTCTCTTGTGGATGACTCCAAGATGGGAGCAGTAGTTGAGGAGAAGAGGGAGGTTGGCCCTGCAAGGGACCTGGGCACCCTGGAAAGCTGGGCTCACACATGGAAATTAATTTCAATATCACCAAGTGCAAGGTGTTGCATCTTGGTCGTGGAAACCCTAAACACAGGTACACCCTGGGAGGGGCTGGAGGCCTCAATAGGGAAAAAGACCTAGGGTCATGGTGGATACATGTATGAATAACTCTGAGCAGTGCAGGAGAGCAGCTAGCAAGGCAAACAGGATGTTGGGATGCATCGTAGGGATCACCTCTAGGAGCAAGGAAGTGATTCTGCCGCTGTACAATGGACTGGTTAGACCACACCTTGAGTACTGTGTACAGTACTGGAGACCACACTTGAAGAGGGACATACAGCTCCTGGAGAGGGTACAGAGGAGGGCAACAAAGATGATACAAGGGCTAGGGTTTGACTTATGAGGACAGACTTGAGGAGCTCTGCCTGTTTTCATTGGAGAGAGAGAGATGGGGATATGATTGAGGTCTTCAAGTACCTCAAGGAATAAATAGGGTAAACATGGAGGATCTTTAGACTAAAGCAGGAGGTATCACCAGAGGGCATGGTTTGAAGTTGGAAGGTGGAGTGTGAGGGGAAAGAGGAGGAGGTTTTCACTGAGAGGGTGGTGGACCCTTGGAATGCACTGCCTGGTGAGCTGGTTCAGAGATCCACAGTGGAGGGTTCAAGAGAGGGTGGGACAGACACAGAAAGTGGATGTATCAGATGATGGCCTGTCCGGGGTGGGGATGGATGATAGGGGTTTCTGGAGCACAAGGGATGGGAGGGTCTCGGCACCCAACTAAGGATCTAGATTCGAGCAGACTCAATAGACCGTAAGGCCTAATCTGCTGGCAAATAGTATGTTAGTATGTAAATACAGAAATGCCTGTTTTCTCTAAGCGAGAAAGTTGGAAAGATTAAATGTTGTCTGATCTTGGCATTCTCCTTATCATGAAGAATTGAGAGACGTGAAGAAAAGTCACTACGGAGAAAACTGGAATGGCATTGTATATGCTGATATGCTCAAATCGTGCTTCAACTAAAGGTATGCCATTATTGCCTAGGACTGAGGGGAGGGTCTCATTGTTTTCAGTGAGATGAAATTTTACTACACTCAGTCATTGATGCCAGCTTCACAGTTTTTGCACTAGACATTGCATGGTGTCCCAGCACCACCAATGACCCTCTTTTAATTAAATGCATAGAACTTATTTTTGGATGTTTTTTTTGGGGGTTAGTTACCTCGAATAGCCCAGCACAGCATACATCTCAACTGTCACACATCACAAGAAACATCACTCATTTTACCTCTCAGAAACCCTCTGTCCCACATGGAGAAGGCAATATTCCACATTGCTCAATGAGATTTTAAAGCAAAAATTCATAATAATCTATGATGCGCTGTAATTTTCAGACATCACAATCATTAGCGCACTTGTTTCCATTGGATTTTAAGCTTGCAGGCTCATGTTTGATCATATGGCATGCATTATGCCCATTTGTCACACATTTGGGCAATGAAAGGCTGAGAAGTATGTAGCTTAGATGCAATATCTCCTTTTCAGTGGGTTCCTGCTTTTGCCTGAGCAGTAAACAAAACCCTCAGTTCATAAGAGGGCAGATAGGAAATCTCACTTTTAAGAAGTCAGGCAACACTTTCTCTGGATATTGCACCTATATCTGTTTTTTTTTCCCAAAGATAGCTCAGTATGCATTAAAAAGAGGTCTACAAAAGCAGCAGCAGCTGACAAACAAAAGACTTCTTATAGTCTTCATTTCTAAGATGTTCTGACAAGCCAGCAACAGAACTGAGATGAGAACTGCAAAGAGTTAACTGCAAGTAAGGCTAACTACAACAGACTGCTCAAGTTACAGCTGCCAGGAATGCAGTCAGCTCTGTAGTGGGCACCTTCTGTTTCGTGCTACACTTTTTCAAGAGCAGCTTTCTTTATAAAATAGCTCTAATTTTTAGAAAACACTAATATTGTGAAAATCAGTGGAGTTAGCACTATCCATAAAGCTATTTATCCTATACGCCCCCAAAATAACTCTGAGCAATTACTACCAAAAGCAGTGTTTCAATAGGAACCAGAGCAATTATTTCCTAAAGCTCATATTAAAGGGGCTCTAAAAATGGCTTAAAACAAAGTGATAGTCAAAGTATGTAACTGAAACTTACAGTCCACCAATGAAATAGTGCACATATCTCAGGCAGGGCTGGGGGAGGGCAGACACAAACACACCACTGTAGAAAATGGAGAGAACAGTGGAGTAATGTGAGTCATGTCCAAAACCAAGCAACTCAGTGGAACACTACAGTCTAATAATCCTGTTAAGTGCTTTCACAGTCCTTTCTCCTACTCATTGCAATACATCAGCATGGTGACTTCACCAAGCAGCCATAACAAAAAATAAAGGGAAAAACTGTGCTACTGATCAGTTAGGAAATGGACAATTTAATAAGCCATTTTTAAATAATCAAAATCAACACTCATATCTCTGAAGAGGTAACCCAGAATCAAGATGTTGCAGGACCTATGCCATCTGTAAACATTCAAGAAAAATCAGGAAGTACAATACCAACCAAAGAGAATTCTCAGTCTCAAGAGTATTTCATGTTTCCCAGTGGACCAAAATGAAATCTCACAAGCTATGTTAAAGAAAGTAACATTTGTATTATATCTGTACCCAGAGAACATGATATTAGACAAGTTCATAGGTGTATGGATTCTGATTAAGATGGACTGATAATGGTAATAATGTCTCATTTTGAAAAAGCAACTCAAATTTGGAACAACAGAGATTCTTTGTGGAACTTCCTACAACCTCCTCAACTAATTTCTGGTTTTCTGAACAAATATTTTATTTTGATAATAGAACTGATAATATACAAAGGGGAGGCATAAAGGTTGCTGATTTGAAACAAAAGACATTGTTGGAGACTCACAGAATTATATGGGAAGAACATGAAATATCACTGAAATTGTTAGATAAACATGTTGAATAAGGGGAGAGCAGCTGGTATACATTAGCAATAACCCACAACAAGGTATTGGGTTTATAGGCATTAATCCATGCCTGGGGTGCATTGAGGCAGCAAGGGCCTGGCAGTGTCTCACAACACCCAGGCATGAATCATCCGCCCTGAGTGGGTTACTGCACTTATAACATGGGTTATGCTGACCAAATAGAAATGTCACAGACTCCCTACTGACATGATCTGTGACATTTCTTTTGCATAACAATATGGGATACTGTGCCTGCAACGGTGGATGCCCCCTTCCCCATGTCACTGTTTCTGTTCCCAGGGGCAATCTCACACACTATGCAGCCCTTACTTACTTAGCAAAAGGAGCAATACACAGTGTATGTGCTACTCACACAACTTGCTAAGGGCTGAGTCAACAACAGAACACTATTTCACCCACTCTGCTATGCATCAGAAAAAACATACATGCTAGATTGCAACCCCATCTGGTCTGTGTGTTCCACTCTCTCTCTCTCTCTCTTTCTCTCTCTAATGCCCATGCCATGGTCTGTCACTCTCTCTCTCTCTCTCTCTCTGTCACTCACTCACCCTGGAAGCAACATGCAGTGTAAATGATAAATTTAAGGTCCCACTTGGATATCTGACATGATGCATAACTGACAACTTGAGAGACTGCAGGAATGCAGAGTTAAAAAAAAAACTCACGGTGTGTCTTTACTGTCACTCTCTCTGCCTCTCTTGTGAGCAGAACAAGCATGGCTCTGAATGCTGATGTGCTGCTGCAGCACTTGCCAGCAACTTCTGTGGACACCAAAGTACAGCACAACACACTGGGACATTTGCCAGCTCAATTACCTGCGCTGAGTAATGTTCCCAATGAGCTATTTCAAGTATGCCCCGTTCACTAGCCGAGCTCCCTGGGCACAACACAACAGCAAAGGTCTGACTGCTTTTGGTCTCAGACAGAGTGGGCAATGCATAAATGTAATGGATGTGGCATGGGAGTATAGGGGGCGGGACTGAAACCAAATGTAATGAATGTGGAAAGTCAAGGTCACAGATAGAAAACTGCCCTTTGTATGATTGGTCCCTGTCCATCTGTCATGTTGTAGCTGCACGATTACTTACTGGGCAGCTTAAATTTTGCCATATCACTCCAGTGTTGCATGTTCTGCATTGGCTGCCAGTCAGGTGGAGGATCCTCTTTAAGGTGGGGCTTCTCACCTATGAGGCCCTGCATGGTCAGGGCCCTGGTTACCTGTTAGACCTTCTGGTTCCCACTGTCTCAGCCCGTGCCCTCCGTTTCTCCAATGGGGGCCTCCTAGTGGTTCCCAGGTCGAGGTTGAAGTCGGCTGGCAATAGGGCATTCAGTGTTGCTGCCCTGGTCCTGTGGAACTCGCTCACTTCTGGGATAAAGAAGGCCTAGACATTGGATGTTTTTAAAGCTTACCTTAAAGCCCACCTGTTTACTAAGACATTTTTGAATTAAACTGAGAATTGTCTAAACTCAGGTTTTAATTAGAGTTTAGTTGATTACTTGCTGTATTTTAATAATTTTATTATTGTATGTGTAATCATATTTTGTTATTCTGTTGATGCTTTGAATATGTGTTAATTTATTGTACGGAGCTCTGATCCTCTGGGAATGGGCGTATTTAAATACAGATTTTACTTACTTACTTTTACTATGCTGCTCGCAGCAATGTATGGGTCAACTTTTCTGCATCACTCCTCCCCCCACCACCACACACATCTCTCACTGGGTGAGCTGTTGATGAGCCCGGGTGAGTAGCTTAGAGGTCTCTCTCTCTCCCCTGCTGAGCTGCTCCTTTTGTTTCCGACCTTGTGGGAGGGGTGTAGATGCAGGTGCTGAGGAGGTATGCGCAGGGTGCACTGCACAACTCCCTCTCTCTCCAGAGAATATTGTGGTGCTGCAAGATTGGGTATCACTCAGCCAATCTTAAACAAAGAAGTCACAAAAACGGGGGTTCTGTGCTGCCCAAACAGGTGACATGTCACTGTCTCTATTGTGCTACTCACACTGTCAGGGGGGGGATGAACCAGCACTTACAAAACTGCAATTCCCAGCACTTCATGTTGGAATGGGGTACAGCTGGCAGTGCTGCTTCATGACGGGACATAGTGCACTATAGGGAAATTGGGTACAGCACTGACACTCAGCCATGTAGTTACCACTGTATATCTCTCTCTGGCTTAGGTGTACTTTTAATGGCTGCTTGTTAGTGCTGAATTCTCCACAGATAACAAATCCCACTCTGCCCAGGGATCTTGCTGCCTGGGCATCTCACCTTCAATGTGGATTAAATAGTGAATTTAAATCATGGTCAGATGATGCTCTTTGACCAGTGATGTCCCTGCCTTTTGTCAACCCATGTTATAAATTCATTTAGACAACAATCTTGTGACCCTCCCCCCCCCAGGAATGTTCCATATATTTGGAGAAACTTGAGTTAGCAAACAACATCAGGGGAAATGGATTTCTGTTGGCTACTTTAGAGGTGTTTTATGAACCTCCAAGATTTGTCTCACCATGTCAGCTATCCCCCAATTGGCTCTGTTCATCCGGATCAGGAAGCATAAATAGAGTTCTTGAGGTAATTGATAACTATGCTGAAGAAATCCATTCTGAGGGTAATTAATCTCTCTCTCTCTATGGGTGAAAAATGCCCAAGAATGAGTTATAGACAATGCTAAGAAAAACATTAGCATGCTTCAGTCTTACAGTTGGGCATTGATCTATGTAAGACCAGCATAATATTGATTGATACAATTCTTAGTTTTACAAACTTTCCACAAATTGACACAACATTCAAAAATCATAGTCTAGATTAACAACTTGTGGAAAACAGCTAGAACCTGGCTTCTGTGTTTATATTTTTAACAGACTTGGTGATAGGTTCCCCAAAAGAGAGAATAATTTCAAATCAAATGGGTCCAGAACCTGTATTTGATATGCAAGTGTTGCTACCCTTATATTTTGTGCTCTTTACTGTAACATTAGGTGGATTCAATTACAATCTGCAAATAACCATTGATAAATAGATCAAACACATATTATAATACAAATAGAAGGGTGAAGAACCAACTATGTTGAAAGTTTTGTCTTGAAATGTTGAACCTTTGAACACAAAACTTGTTGATCAAAATGTTTTCAGTGTCTTATTCAACATGATTTTGTCTTATTCAACATGATTTGGTTTTAACACAAGAAACATTTCCATGTTCTAATTTTTAGTATTGAACTGAAATGTTGATATTTTATTTATAGGGCCAGATATTCAGAAATGTACCAAAGCCCAGCACAAGTCCAGCGCAGCACAAATCCAATGTGAACTGGCACAACAGGAGCGATATTCAGAGATTGCACATGCCGTAGTGCACCACCGCAACCTAGCTGATTATGGCACAGTTGCGCTATGGTGCAACTGGGAATGCACCATGGTGCAAGAAGAGGTGTGCAATGGCACAAGTAGAAGTGCGCCATGGTGCACACACACACAGTTGTGCCACAGCAGCAGAGTGACAGGGGGGCATGGCACAGAGAAGTGACCCAGGGACAGAACCAGGTAGGCACAGTGACAGGTCACAGGAGGCCACCACCAGCTGGGCACAGCAGGGTGTGAACAGGCACCTACACCCCACCCCAGATTACAACAGTGGCACCGAAGGTAGGCAACAGGAGGTACCAATGGCCAACAAAAGGCCACCAAGGGGACCTCCCGCAGGCTGCATGCCATACCCACCAACACAGCCAGACCAGAGCAAGCACACACATCTACAACATGCCCCTGACAGCCCTCCCATGGGCACCCCACGACACGCCCACTGACCAAGGGGAGGGACACCACCACAGTGGGACACACCACAGCACACAGCAGGGAACCACAGAAGCACAACATGCACCCTGACACATGCACACCACAAAGACAGGCACTGGGCCACTGCAGCATGCTGTTGCATGCCACCTGCAAAGCAAACACTGACACAGGCAGGTAAGTCAAAATATTGTAATACAGAAATAAGAACAGCAAACTATGTACAGAACAATGGGGGAAGGAAAGGATAGGAATGTGAGGGATGAGAACAGGGAACAGGGGCTGTACAGTGGGAAGGGGACTGTAGGGGGAGGTACAGCAGGGGAAATAGGGGAAGGTAGGGTGCACAGTAGCGGTGGCCAAACCATGCTGCCCCACATCATCCACAGTATCCACCTCCCATCACCCGCCAGTGGATCTGGAGCACCACCTCCATAGTGGTTGACAAAATGAGAATGAGCTGCCGCAAGAGCCTGCAGTAGAGGGGCATCCTGCACCGTCCCACTGACACCTAGGAGAAGGGACAGGACAGACAATCAGTACAGTGTCCCAAGAAACCATGCCCATCCACTGTGTGCATTGAGCAGCAGGACCACACACCCCTGAGGGCCTGAACAGGCCACCCACAGGGGGAATGGGCCTACGATTGCCAACAACGTGGCACACCACAACAGTGCACAACGGTGGTCTCTGCTGCACAGTAGCCACCCAACTGCGCAATGCCAGTCACATGGCACAGTGCCTGTGCAGCACCACAGCATCAGCAGTGGCAGCTGGGTGCACACCCACCCCACCAACAGCTGGCACATGAGTACAATGGATGCGCCACAGTGGTGGGCACCACACACAGTACAACACACACAGCTGCCATGGCACATGACACAGGTGGCCATGCACGCACCCATACCCCCACTAACCCCCAATACAAGTGTGATGGACCATGACAGTGCCTACCTGCTCTCCATAGCCACACTGGTGCTGGGGCCACTGCAGCACCACCTCCGGCTCCCACTGTGGCCTGCTGTCCCACTGCGGCCACTGCTGCTGCCGCCCTCCAGTAATTTTCAGGACCTGGGAAAGGAACATAGTCAGGAACACATCAGTAAACAACCACAGTAGCTGACCCCCACACAGTGTGGGCCCCTGCCTGGCATGGTCTGCACAGTGGCATGTCAACGCAAGCAGTGGTGAGTGATGCAACCCCGTGATGTGCACAATGACAGTACACTGCCCTGCAGGACATGCCAGGCAGCCCAGCCAACACCACAGAACAGCACCAGGGCACACATGCATGCTGGGCCTACTCATCTGGCTGTGGCACATGCCCATGCCTGACATGTGCCTCCAGCCTTTGGAGGTGACCTGGGTCCCTCTGCATCAGGTCCCCATAACGGTGCCGACACTGCTTATCAGTCCTGGCCACCCCAGTTCACTGCACTAATGTGGTAGCAATATCCTGCTGCGGTAGTGGCACCTGACCAAACAGTTGTGGTGTGTGGGGCTGGACGCAGGCCATGAGGTTGGCCAGCTCCATCTGCATCCAGTTACTCACCCGATGAGATCTGCACTGCGCCATGTCTCCGCTGGGAGCCGTGGAGCAAAATGGTGGCCATAGGCCACAGCATGTGCCAGACACGTGGGATGAGGGGATATGCGCTGTGTCCACCTATCATGCAATGGCAGAGATGTGCGGCATGGGTGTGACTGGGTGGGGCCACATGTGCAGGGTCATCTAGGGTCAGAGGTCAATGCAGGGGTCAGAGCATGGCCACACACTGTGCACCAACTGCGCAGTAGCAGCCTTAGCACACTGTGCACCATGGCTGCTGTTGCGCAGTTGGTGCTCAATTAGCAATAGGAGGCAGTGCACCACAAGGCACCTGTGCACAGTGCCAATGCACACCGTGCATGCGTGCGCATTGTGCCACATCATGCTCTGAAGAAATCATATGACTTGTTCTGGAGCATTCTCATTGCGCATGGCACAAATATGCGATATTCAGCCTCCACATGCTAATGAGCTCATCAGCCAATGCGTGGTACAGTGGGGGCATTTGCATATCATTTCCGTTGTGTAAAAGCCCATTTGCATACGATGCACCATAAAAGTGCCACGGAATGGCACAGGCCATGGACCGGTATTGCATCCTTGTGAGGTAAGTTGCTCATGCTGCCGGAGCACACTGAGCACAGAGGGCACCGCAAGGGGGGTGGCAATGGGTGTTGCTGCCACTGACAAACTGTGCTGTCCATTTCCACAGGAAGTGACATGTTGGAACCTGAGGAGATTGGGGAGCTTGGGCCTGCTCACAAGCGCAGGCCCAGCTTCACGAAAGTAGAGACAGAGGCTCTGTTCAAGGCCTACCTCAACAGGGAGCTGCTCTTGAGTGGTGCCATGGGCATGCAACAGGCCAGGGCTGGGGCCTGGGTGGAGGTGGCATATTGCGTGAACCATCAGAGCAGCCACCAGCGGTCAGTGCAGAAGTGCCACAAGAAGGTGGGCACTGACAAGAGACAGATCAAGGAGAAGGTGGTGGCAATCTGTGCAGCCCAGAATGCCACCAGAGGGGGGCCTGCTGATGTGCCACAGCTCATGGCGCAGGAGGAGCTGGTGGCAGCCACCTTGTGCTACAGCACCATGAAAGGTGTGCCTGGTGAAGGATTCCAGACAGTTGGCAGCCCAACCCTGCATAGTACATATGGCAGCAATGCACAGCATGCTGTGGCATAGTGGGGGGCACTTGTGACCATTGCTTCACTGACACACCTGTTTTATCATCCAGCACTGGCACACCTGCAAGCAGAGGATGGAGTGCTGGTAGCAGACGTGGAGGCAGAATCAGCCCCAGCCAATCAGCCATCCACCTCAATGGGCATCCAGGGGCTTGGGAGGAAAGAGCACACCACCACTGTCCAGCTGGATGTCCTGGGCATGGGGTTGGATGAGGCCCTGGATGTGTTTCTACAGAATGCCTGTCTCAGCATCCTGTGCATGGAGACACAGATTGGGGTGGGGTCTGACACTGATGACGACCTCACCATAATCCTGGACAGCATGGATGGTGTTGTGGGGGAGATGCCCATACCAGGCACAGGCAGTGTGTCCAATGAGCTGACAGCAGGGGAACAGCTGCCTGCCAGCACTGTGGGTGCCACTGTGTGCACTGCTACAGCTGTGTCATGTGGTGGTGGTGGTGGTGTGGACACACAGGCACTGGGCAGTGTTCAGAAGTCAGAGGGGCAACAGCAGCAGGCTGCTGGGGCCACAGGGCAGCCAGACACAGGGTCCACTGCCAGGGCTTCAGCTAGGGACATACCCCAAGAGGACCCCACTGTGCAGTGTCCACCTGAAAGGGGGGCTGTGCAGCATGGCTGGTCACCACAGGAGGGTCAGTGTCCCACTCAGAATCCCCAGGATGCTGACCCAACAGCAGAGCACACCGGTTTGCTCTGGCCTCCATTGAGCAACAGGCGCAGGTTGCCGCTGAGCTGCATGCACTGCACACGGAGGTACGCCAGCTGGCCGAGCAGCATGAGAGGGGCATTGCGCAACCCCTTGCGGGGATGCAATGCATGCAGAAGGCGATGACAGCTTCCATGGATCACATTGCACACCACATTCAGGAAGCCATGACTGCATCCATGGATTGCATTGCACAGGCGGTCATGGAAGGCTTTGTGTTGCTGGCTGCCACAGGATGTGGCTGGCCACTGCGGACCCCATGCAGTGCATTATGCACCCCATGATCCTGGTGTTGGGTGACACCCACACTGTTGATGCCGGGCTCTGATGTTGGCATTCCAGGCACACCTGGGGTGGGCCTGTTTGGGCGCTTACACCCCCCGCACCGACCCAGTCATGGTCCCATAGGTCAACCCCTGGTGGGCTGTAGCAAACCCCCGCTGTGGCTGCTGATTGGCCCCGGTGCAGCTGTCCCTGTAGCTGTGGTGGCCAGGGATCTATGCAGTGACCCTGATATGTGGCCCACCCAGACCGCAGTCTGCTGCTTCTGCCCTGTGTGTGCATGGGTGGTGTGTGTGTGTGCATACCACTGGTGTGGTGCCTGTGTGTTGTGCTGCATGCTGCCTGTATGCATACTTACCCAGCCACTGGACCATGTGGTGTTGACTTGATGAGGCCAGATCTGCACCTGTTGTCCCTGTGCACCGGTGCAATGCATCTGATCCTCTCCACATGCCAATGCCTGGGTGTGTGGGTGCATGTGGGTGTGGGTGTGTGCATGCATTGCTGTGAGCTGCCCTGTGCAATTGTGTGTGGTAGTGTGCCACTGACTCCACTGACCTTGCACCATGCCTCCGTGTGTGCATGTCCATTGCCATGCACACCCCTGCATGTGTGCTGTACCTGTGTGTGTGGCTCATGCATGGGTTTAGCGCCACCTACCTGGGTGCACCATAGTGCTCCTGTGCGATGGTGTCATGGTGCTGTCAGGCCTGCCTCATCAGCCGTGGATCCCTCTTCCCAGGGAGGGGCTGTCCACCTCCCTCTGGCACATTGCCTCCATTGTCCCCACTACTGTCACCCTCATCAACCTCGACAGCTATCCCACGATCAATGGTCATGTTGTGCAGTGTGCAGCAGGCCAGGAATAGGCCACAGGCTTTTGAGGGGCTGTACTGTAGGGCACCACTGGACCTGTCTAGGCAATGGAAACATGCCTTCAGCATTCCAAATACTCACTCAATAATACTCCATGTGCTGGCGTGAGCCTCATTGTAGTGTCCTTTGGCTGGGGATGATGGGCGCCGGTAGGGGGTTAGCAGCCAGAGCTTCAGTGGATAGGCACTGTCACCTGGGTGGATAGTGACATAGTTAGCTCTCTGCCTTCTCTTACTGTGCCCCTTGTCTGCCCTGGCACCATCGCCCACTTGCCCACCCTACCTCCCCTGCTCCATGGCCTGCCCTGCCCGTCACCTCTTGCCTGTCCCATACTCACCCACTAGGTGGCCTGTGGGGATGTCCTCATGTTTGAATCTGTGGCACAGCATGGAGATGTGCCAGACGAACACATCATGTGCACTCCCAGGGTGTGTGACACAGACATTGGTGATGTGCCCAATGGCATCGTACACCACCTGGCAGTTGATACTTGGGCTCCCCTTCCTATTGATATATGCTAGACCCTCGGGGCCAGGTGGCATGCAGATGCCCACACGGGTGCAGTCAATGGCCACAAGCACACCAGGCATATGTGCTACCCTGTGGAAGTCCTACATGGCTGCTGTATGCTCCACCTGTGTGCTGGGGAAATGGATGTATTTTGAAGCACATGGCAGCAGCACATTGAGGAACTGTGTGAGGAGGCATGACGTGGCTTACTGGGCTATGCCTGTGGTGTCCCCTGTTGCTCTCTGGAAGGTGCCTGTGGTGAGCAGGCACATGACTGCTGTGACCTTCATCTCCACAGACATTGCATGGTTCTGTCTTATGGGTGCCTGCATCTCCTCACTGCACAGCTCACAGAGCTGCCTCAGCATGGCCCTGTTCAGGCAGTACCAGCTCACTATCTCCATGTCAGAGAAGTTCTCGAAGGTGGTGTGGGTACAGTACCACCTGTGTCAGGCATAGCACCGACAGGGCCTTCCTCAGCCATGTCTGTGTTCCACCTTCCCCCTCACACCCCTCATTATAGCCTCCATCATGTATGGTGAACAGTCCATGGCCCCTGCTGGCTCATCTCCCCCTGGGAAGTTGGCTGCTGTGGGATGTGTGGCACCCTGGTGCACTGTCTGGCACTGTGCCTGCCTGTCTCTCTCTCACTCTTTCTGTCCCTTTCTTCCTTTCTACTGCCACCTCTGTCACTCTCCCTCTGTGGCTGCCTCTGCCTCTTTCTTTCTTTCTTTCTTTCTTTCTTTCTTTCTTTCTTTCTTTCTTTCTTTCTTTCTTTCTTTCTTTCTGTTTCTCTCTCTCTCCCCTTTCCTCTCTCTCATCTGGTGCAAGTGCTGTCTGTGTGCTTGTGCCTTGTATTTATACGGTCAAGTCTGCTCGGCGAATCTTGGTTTTGCTCCACATGTGCACCATGGTGACACGGTTGAATATCGCACTGCACTGGATATTCGTGGGCATGCCCCCCTGCACTTGCACCTGAATTCATTATGGTTGTGCATTGGCACAATGGTATTTGTGCTGTGCATTGGCTCCTGCTGAATATGGCTCTTTGGTGCAATTCCGCATTTGCACCAGCGCAACTCAGTTGCATCATGCACAACTGCTTTGAATATCCTGCCCATAGTGTTTTTAATTGTTTCTGATGTATTTATTGTACGGCTGCCAGAGTCTCTGGGATTGGGTGCCTGAAAAAGAAAATTTGCCTTGCCTTGCCATTCAAATCCTTCTAGATTTCCAAGGTATTGTATGTTTCATTAATGATCCCAGCAAAACAGTTGGCTGGACAGGTCATATATCAAGCTGGACTTGTAACTGTTGCTAAATTTTAATCTCAGTGTAGCAAATGCAGAAACCAAATCAAATGTTATTTTAAGCAGTTAAATTTGAGAGTAATTCTTTCTGTCTTGTTCTGAATTTCTGAATATTTATAGTCCTCCAAAGAATAATAAAATTCACACACCAAAATTTGGAGAAATTTTGAGTAATTTGTTGAGGGAATACTGTATAGCAGGAAATATTCACTTACAGTTTATTTTTGCTATATTATCTTAACTGACAAAAGCTCCAAAATAAGCTGATTGCTAATATTACAGGGAGCATAGTGCTGTAAATGTTCATGAAGCTGATGCGCTAATTCAATTTGGCACTAAATAATACTTCACCCCTCTCCATGAAAAATAAAGAGGGTGCTAAAATAAACTGCTATATAGTAGATCTCAAGTATAGCAACTTTGATATGTTGGCTGCAGGGGATGTCAATTCCCAGACTAAATGGACCCTTGGCCTTTTTCTGCCATCACTGTGTATATTCCCATGTTTCCTGTTTGGTCACTTTTGACTAACATGGAACTGGATAAAGATGTAGAAAGGCAGGAAGCTCTTACAACCTTAGTCTTCAATCAAAATATGTCTACAGGTGGATCATTTAAGGTTAAAAGAACAAATGGGTTTGGTAAGCTGTAATATAAAATCATGAAAGATGCAGCTTTCTTTATTTTAAATGAGAGAATACATGGTGATCATGAGGGAGAATTATCATTTTCAGAATTAAACTGTGTCTCAACAATAGATTTGGTTTGGACTAATTTAAATATTTTGGAAATAATTGATAGGATTGTAATAGAGCATCCTGAGTCAGCACACACTCCAATGTGTACTCTTCTGAAAGTAGAGAAATATATACAAATCAATTATGTAGGTCATCCAGTGTCTGGGAATAGAGAGATGTATAACCTTGAACTGATCAAATGGACACATCACTTTCTTCAAGATCTGGATTTAATATTATTTTCTGACAGAATATCTTTCCTAAAATTCAGTATTCTGCAAGACACTAAGGCCCACATATTCAGAGCTAGTCAATTGTGCATGCAAGCCAGTAGCACTATGGCCATTTAGTCCCTGGACAAATCATTGTGGATTATTAGGAGCAGACATATCATCACAGACTACACGGAGTTACTGTATTCGTCGTGTGGTCATCATGTTGCTGGACTACTAGTCGCAATGCGATCACACATACTCAAGAGGTTTTTGTATCAGAAGGTGCAGAACTTAGTCTCAGGGAAGGAAAAGAGATTCTCCCTATGACATCCCTATTAGTAATTTCAGTAAGCTCATATTAGAGGAATCAGAGATGAAGTCGTAACTTCTTCATGCTAATACTGATGTGAAACACTTGAATGGTGCTGCCCTGTCTGAGTTGTATTTAATGTAAACACTCTAAGAGAATGTCAATCTCAATTACCAGAACAGTCCCCCAGTTTCAAACTCATAAAGCAGCACTAATTCCACATGAAGAACTAAGTCCCAATGTCAGGCAAAACAATGAATCCTTAGTATGCTGACTAGATGGTGCAACACCAAAGACCTTGGGGGGGGGATTGAAGTTTGGGCAGATGGCGGTTACTACATTGGTCTTCAGATTGCTATGGATGCTAAGTACAACAGACCCAGATGCTGTAGTGGAGGGAAGCATCCTTAGGAATTGACCCTCTCTTGCATGTACAGCATGGTGCAATGTGCAGTCTGAGAGTATTTTTTGGGGATGTAGCAAGTAAATCACATATTAACTTGCATGACTTGGTGTGAGTAAATATATCAGTTTGCAACCTGGTTGCCAAGGAGTTACAGCAGCAACAAAGTGAGGTGCAATGTGCAATGAGTGAGTTAAATATAAATAGAAATGTAAAAAATGTCACTGGTAACTCGCCGTAGTGTCTACATTTTGCCCGTCATCAATTTGGCTTGCGACAAATGCAATATTGCCGAATTGTCTGCAACAAACTGTCTGTGGCAAATTAAACCACGACTAATTGTCCATGAACCCATGGCACATAGTGCACAGTTGGCTGTGAGCTATATTCTGACAGTTAGTGCACTCTAATGGAGCATGCTGTCTGACTATGGGACCATGCAGGCACAGCAGAAAGTGACTATGTGCTGTGCTGATGTGGCCCAAGGCTGAATATGGCCAGCAGAAGGAGCTCACTGGAGATAGTGCTGTCCAAAATGGGATGGCACCAGGGCTCCTGTAGGCTGTATTCAGCCCTTGCATGCAAATTAGCTCATTGGGCATACATGGCACTAACGTGGCCATTATGGGCTCATTTGCATATCAGCAGCAGCCCCTTAGCATCCATGTTGTAGGATACAATTTAATTCCCTGGTGTCTTTTGGTTCCCCTTTCCCCAATCACCTTAGCATCCATGTTGTAGGATACAATTTAATTCCCTGGTGTCTTTTGGTTCCCCTTTCCCTAATCACCCATGTTTTAAACATTAATTAGAAAAGAATGTGTGTATTCTTAGGAAGAACAACCAACTAGTATCTTCTGACCATTTTCAAAAATAATCTTTTATGATATTTTATAATGCTTGAAATTATATTTTGAAAGCTGTAACATTTGAACTGTTAACTATAGTTTTTTTTTTTAAATGAAATCCAAACAATACAGTTCTACTGTGTTAATTCATGTCTATACACATCAGTGTAATATGTTGTTAACAATGGCTGGAATTGAAATAATTAGTGAACCATTTTGATTTTTTATATCGATATGTAACATTTTATGTTTTATTTACATCAATATATGTTCACTGAAGTACTATCTTATCAATATGTCTACTTATCTGACTTCAAGCTATAATTTAAAAACAATTAAGCCTCTAGTCCTAATGGTTCTAGAGTTATCCCATTGTAAAGAAAGTTTTTTTGAAAAGTCTAACTTTGAAACTGCTGGGGCAAGAACCTTAGTTTGTTTTCTAAATGAAAGCTTGAATCCAGATGTTAAGAATTAGTTCAGATGATGCTGTTTGTATGTGTTAATACTATTCTATATGTATCAATACCATTATGATCCTGCTTTCTCAGTGTGTTGTTGACATATGTTTTATGTTGTGACAGCCAAAAAACAAACTCTGGCCAGAGCTGATAGGGCTGCCTGGGAGGAATTTAGGGTAAAAATATTGAAAATTACTAAAGTTATGAGCCTGCATTACCATAAATTTGTTGTTTTGTAATATCTGTACACCAAATTTTCAACATAGTCTTGTTATGACCCTCACTCATGAAGAAGGGCAGAGCAAATGTTCAACCCCTACCTGAAAGGCGATTTTGCGCAGATGCTGTGAAATTAACTTTCAGCACACAAAAACACATTTTGGGCCAGAGTTGAAAATGGCATTTATCACATTCATGAGGTGCTGTAAAGATATGGCTATAGTGTAAATGTGGGGTCAAAATATTGAAGATTACCAAAGTTACATGCTTGTGTTTGTAAAGTTCAATGTAGGCTCATAACTTTGTTGTTTTTTTATTTTATTTACACCGAATTTTCAACATAGCCTTCTTATCACCCCACCTCATGAACGAGGGCACAGAAAACTTTCAACTTCTGCCTGAAAGGGGATTTCACACAGGGACTGCAAAATCACCTTTTGGGATGTGAAAAAATATTTTGTCCAGGATTTGAACAATGACAGCTGTCACATTCCTGAGGTCCTGTAAAGATATGGCTATGTTATAAATTTGGGATCAAAATATTGAAAATTACTAAAGTTACAAACCTGTTTTTGCAAAATTCAATGAAGGCCCTTAACTTTCTCCACAGACCTGCTTCTTGGGACAGAATGTTTCCTCAGCTCCCAAAGATCAACACTAACCACAACAGCAAATCGGGTGAAGCTTTAAGCACTTTTTTCTGAATGATCTACTATTCCTCACAGTGCACTTAAACCATCCTCCCCTCTGAAACTCCACTGCTCAGACTGCCAGATGAATAGCATATTGCCCTTCATGGAACATTTATCTTACCTGTTTCTGTGGTTGCTTGGTCTGAGCTGGGAGACTGGGATGGCCCCACAGCTTCCACCTTGACCCCATATAAGATTTGCTTTGCCTAGACCTCTTTCCCTTGAGCAGTTTAAACTTGCACTGGAAAGCCTTGTATTGCAGGCCACACAGATGGATTTTCTCAGGATCCCTCCATGAAAGCTGATCGATATATCACTGATGACAACTCGACCTTATGGCAAGGCTCGAGATACTGCAATGTGCTTTACTCCTTTCTGACTGGTCCTGTTTCCATGTGTGTTTGACCCTTGTGAACATCCTTCTGCTTTATTTTTCTGGGCTAAATTCCCTCCCCACCTACCCCTGCTAAAGCTACTCCCCCTGACTGGTGCACACCACCGGGTATGACTCTGTTGTACCTCCCCACACAGATATTGTGTGCTTCCATCACATGGGATAGCAGATCAGTTGGTGGGTGTAGTGGGCCAGACATTGGGTGCCTGCCAGTGGTGCCTGGCTCACACCCTACACAGTTTTTCCTGGCTCTGCTAAACAGCTGGGAGGTCCCTGCCAATTTACAGCCCTCCCATTGACCAGACTGCTCTGCTAAATCTCCCTGATGGCTACCTCCCTCCACTAGTTGCCCGTTCATATGTCTCACCCTTCTCCACTGCTGCCCCTCCAGCTGCTGCTGTTAACCTTCCTGTGAACTCTGCTTTGGGCCTGCTTGATGATGCTGTTTTGCTGACTGAGATGGACTGTCTCAGAGAAATGGCTGCTCCCTGACCTGTTGTAAACTGGTCCCCATGAAAACTAAAGAATTCACTTCTCCTCTGGATGTCTTTCTGCTGTTCAGGCAACTCAGCACTTCTCATCTCCCTTTAAAATTTTGGGGACTGGCAGCCAGCTATTCCCCAGAAGCTCCTAACTCCTGGTGGTAGCTACTTAGATAGTTTTGTGGGGCTGTTTTTCTCCAGATGGTGAGACCATTATAGAGGTTGGTGAGGTGGTCCCTCAACTATCTTCTCCAGGGCACTGTTATTGGACCAATCCTGGATCTTCACTGTGGCATGCCACTATACTAATTAACCTGGGACCAGATATTCTTGTTACACTTCTGATAATGCCTGCACCTGAGCCCTGAACTGCTCATCAGACTTTCAGCTCCCAGCAGAGGGGCTATAACCAGGCTGCCAGACCCACAGAGATGGACATTAATATCCTTTTGTCCAATGGTGCATGCTACCTGGGCAGTTGGTCTTTTATCTATTTAATATAATTATATGTAACAATATGTGGGCTGGTTTCACTGTTCCCTCCTGATAGCAATTTCAGGTACCTTGTGGTTGTGCCCTTGGGGTGTCATTTGGGAGATGGCATTCTGCAACCTATATGGGTTTGGGATTGTACCCTCCTATTTATTTATTTATTTATTTATTTAATTTTGTTGACCTGGTAGGCCCACTGAGATGAGAAGTCCCTTTTTCAGGGGCAACCAGGGAGAGGGGGGATACAGATGGTATCCAACCAAAACTGAACCAGATTAAGCTGTTGGTGGTATTTTTAGTGAATGGGGAAAATTTGGCCAGGACACCCAGGAAATTCCCCTACTCTGACGTAGGGGGAAGTCCTGGCTGTTTGCCAGGATGGCCGCTTCACGCCACACCTTCCGAGGTGCACGGATGTGTGGGAGGCAGGGGAGTGGGTCTCCTCCCCTACCTCTGCTTGTCTAGAGACCGAAGATTCTCAGGATATATCGTTTTCTCTTATGGATGTGGAATTTTCTGAACAAGGTTCTCATTTTGTGGAAGACATGCAGAAAGAACCTGTAGTATATCTGTCTAGTACAGTAATGATGAATCAGGATTCCCGATTGGTTCAGGTGGAGGCAACAGCCTTACAGGTTGCATTTTCTAAAACTACAGATCAACTGCCTTTAATTCTTGGATCAGAGAGACAAGAACCTGAAACTGACACTGTGAGTGTACCTTCTCAGTCGAGTAAGAATCGCAAAGCTGTGCAGATGCAGTGAGTGGCTGCCACGCCCAGTTCTTCAGTAAAAGCAGACAACACAAGTTTACCTGCCGAGTCACCAGAGACTTCAACGTGGGCAACTGAATCAAGGTTGCCTATGCAGGAGAAAGTGCAAAGGAAAACTTTGGGAGTGCAATTTTCTCAAAGAGGATCTATGTGGTGCTCTGGTGATGCACTTCAAGCCGCAGGGTGGATACCAAAGAAGAATGGCTCTTGGAGACCTGACCCATCAGATCCTGCTGTTGCATGGTATGAGGAGGTCAAAATTATGACCACAGGTAAACTAATACAATCACAATGTACAAAGTACAAAGGGACAAAGTAAAAACAAGGATTCTGTTCAGGCTCAGACAGATTCTTGTACTGTTCCTGCTGCAATGATTCAAACATCAACAGAAGCTTTAGAACTTACTGAATCAGGTTCTCCTGCAGCAGATGTAAGCTCAGAGGTACTTAAGGGGTCACAAACGCCAAATACTTCCAGTTTTGAACAGATCAGACATGAGAAGACTTTATCAGCAGGGCTTGGTGTGCAAAACTTGCAAGATCCTAATAAAAGGAAACTTTTTAAACCTATGTTTCGGATGGCAGACTTATTTAAAAATAAAGGAGAACCTGCACCTCATAAAAATGCTATCAGCTTGTTGTATAAAGGAGACCTAGAGACCCCTCCAGATAGGGTGTATGTAGGCCGAAACTTACTAAAGAATTCTATGAACTTTTATGCTTCTGAGATATTTGCTGTCATACATAGAGATGAATATAGCAATGGTATAAGCTTTAAAACTGAGGAAGCTTTGGACAGATTCTGGGTGAAATATAATGAAATGAAAAATTCTCCTGTTTGGACCCCTTTTTTGGCTATACCTATAATGAAACTGGCAGTAAGAACTATCATGATTATTTTCAAAAATGAAAGTGTGAATATATCTGATATTTTATACTGGCTTAAGAAAAGACGTGAAGTCCTTGAACAACCTGTCCCTGTAATTGATTCAGAGCAAATTTGGACAGGAGGATGGAGCATAAAATGTAAACTGTTTATGTTGAATACAGGTATTGCACATCTTCCAGGTTGTTTTTCCTGGGGAATGACAGAGGATCCCTTTTTTACCCTGGTCAGCCAAAATCATGTCATCGCTGTGGTTCTAGGTTACATCTAAGCAATGTTTGTGATACCCAAAAATGTACTCATTGTTTGGAACTGGGTCATCTTGCAGCATCATGTATAAATATGTTTGGTTGCAATTTATGTAAGGAGAAAGGTCAATCCTATGTTAAGTGTCCCTGGGCCTCCCATAATGGGGAGGATGTATCCACACATGATGCTTTAATTACTCAGGCATAAAAAAAAGGCTGTGCTGTAGCCTCAGCACATAGGATACAAGAACTTCATAAACAGAAGGAGACAGACAAAGCAAAATAAATTGTGGTAGTATAAAAAACCCAGATACCACAGAAAAAGAGGTAAAGGGTAAGATACAGCCACCTTTTGAGGAAAATCAACAACAAGGTACTGAACCTACAGCTCCGGATCACTCTAACTTATCTCAGAACAGCAAAACATTGGAAACCACAGCATGGGAAATGGAGAAGGTGGACGACATTGATTTGCTTGCACTACAAACTGACATAGGTCCATCTGTTGTCCCAGAATCTATGCCCCCCCCCGGTTAATACAGAAACCCGATTCAAAACTGTAACCTATAAAAAAAGGCCACGAGCTAAGACTGACAGTACAGTCAGATCTAGAGGAAAGGGATGAAAAATCTCCCAGGGCACACCCAAATGGACCTCGATGAATCAGTATAAAGCTTTGGCCACTGAAGACTCTGATGATGTGGATTCAGATTCCTGTTCTGTTTCTTCCATTACCAAGGATCAACCTTCATGGGTGGATGATAATAGTTCTACAGATACAGTACGGAAAAAATGGACAACAAGATCCCAATCTTAAAAGCTCTAGTTGATTTGAGTAACGTTCCTTTGTTTTCCTTATGACATTCCTTAGTATTTTAACTTTAAATGCTAACAGTATGAAAAATACTAAAAGAAGGTTGACTGTTTTGACAGCTCTTTCACATCAAAGGGTGGATATTATATGTATACAGGACACTAGGCTTAAATCCCTATATGAAATTGCTCAAGCCACTAGCTTATGGACTCAGGGAGTTTTTTTCCGGTTGCAAGGACTGGATGTATGTGATGGATTGGGGTTTTTATTTCTTAATCCTGATTTTAAAGTTACCAAATTGATAGAGATAGAATTAGGTTGTGCTCTACTTTTAGATATTCAATATGGACACACCAGAGTGAGATTGATAAATATGTATGCACCTCAAGGTAAGACAAATCGGATAGATTTATTTAAAAAAATTCAACCCTATTTACACACAGCCAGATTACTTATTTGGGGGGGGGGATTTCAATTGTAGTATAGCAAGGGAAGATAGCGGGTTTCTAACTAACAAAATTTATTGTGATAGTAATGTTTTAAAAGAGATTCTTTCTACATCTAATTTACAAAATTCATACAGGGTTATACAGAATAAAGGGGGATTTACTTACAGTAGAGGGTCTCACTCTACTAGAATTGACTTTATAGTTACTTCAAATTCTTTAGAAGTCATCTGAGGGAAGGTATGGGACATGGCTTTCTCTGACCATAAGGCAGTTGAAATAGTGATAGATTGGGGTAATAGACCACCTTGTGGGAAATACCCTTGGAGACTGAATGTAGAACTATTGGAGGTAGATTATACAAACAAAAAATGGGAACAATTATGGGTGGCAAGAAAATCAGTTCGGTGTCTATATGACAGGACAAAGAATACAAATTAGTCGAGGGGTAAGGCAAAGGTGTCCCCTGAGTCCCTTACTCTATGTTTACTGTATTGATCCACTATTACGGGCAATACTGATGAATAGAAAGATAGAGGGTATTAGGTTAACAGTAGATATGGCCCCAACATCCGTAATGGCATATGTGGAAGATATAATTTTGGTTATTAAAAAAACTACTGAAGAAAGAGAAATTATACATCAGTTGGAAAAATATTCAGAGGCCTCAGGATCTCATATTAATACAGATAAAAGTATAGGTCTGCAATTGGAAGGAGTTGAACTGTCTCAAATTTCATATGCTGGTATAAATTTAACACAGGATCCTATCACTATTTTGGGGATATTATTTGGTTCTGGGGATCTATCTCTTTTGAATTGGGAAAGGAAAATGGATATGGCTGAAAATGTATCTAAATCCTGGGCTAATCAGCAAATCTCAAAACGATAAAGAATATTATTGATAAAAACATTATTAATACCTATATTCTTGTGCATTAGTGTTTATTTCCAACTCCAATACAGTTAGAAACTAGATTATATAGTGTGTTTTTGAGCCTTCTGGGGGAGTTTGAACCCAATCAAGAGGGATGTTACATGTAGACCAATTAAAGAAGGCGGGATAGGGATGGTTAATCCCATTGCCTTCTATTATAGTTTTATTCTTATATGCAAATATAATAAGTTGGCAGGGTCAGAAGAATAAGGTATGGCAGGAGAGTATATCTGAATGGATAGAAATTTGTATGAATGCATGGATACAAGGGAAGAGTAGATTACTCTCTAGAGTAAATATAATACCATCCTATGTGTAACCACTTTTTTCAGAAATTGATAAAATGGAAGGTACCATGTAATCAGGTCATGGTGGCTCCTAAACAAAGAATATACAAGAAACTCATGAATGCAATTTGTCGGTTCTACCACACTGTTCAGTAGCTGACAAGAATACTGCCATTTCGCAGCTGACGAATAAAAGAATACCTGATTTTGCATGGGATTTACTTTGGTTGACCATTCATGGAAAATTTAATGTAAAAAACAACAATTAAATATAAATCCAGAGAAGAAAGATTTTGCCCAATAAACTTATGCCAAGGTATATTAGAGACACAAGTGCATCTTTTTTTGGAATGTACATATGTACAACTGTTATGTGATGAAGTAATCCGTATTTGGAAAATACAATGGCTTACATCATTAACATATGTAGAACTACATTTTTGGTGTATTCTTCATGTTGGGACTCATGTTCATCAGACACTCTACAGGTCATTTTTGCTATTCTTAAGTATTTTATCTGGCAATCCAGATGCAAATGGGTACTACAGCAAATTTATGTGCCTGCAGATGTATTTTGGAAAAATGTAAAGACTTCTTTAAGACAAGTTTATGAAGCAGATGGCAAAAAACATTCAAAAAAGAAGATGGATTCACTATGGGTTGCCTGCACCAATTTATTATGGAAAAAAAAATGTGGAAGCATTTAAAAAAATATCTACACGTGTAATAAGAATGGATAATGAAGATAAGTTCTGGTGTAGAATATGTTATAGAGTACTTTGACAGTTACGGTACAGAATGGACAGTTCCTGAATTATGATTCCCCTCCCCCCCCCCCAAAATTCCCCTACTCGCTGGTAGGGGGAGCTGCTGCTGTTCTATCCTCAGAATGGCAAGACGGCACCAGGTCATCAGTGGAGAAGGACGTCTTGGAGAGTAAGCAACCTAGGATTTCAAACCCAACCCTGGCTACAGCTTGTGAAGGGGTTGAGAAGGGAATGACATCTGGTGAAATAAAACAGGAGTCTGGCAGTGATGTGCATGGTTTTAACCATGCGGCAGGAGAATTAAATAACAAAGAAAGTCCTGAATTTCTTCATACCGCTACATCAGAGAGAGCAGCAAAAGGCAGAACCTAAGAAAACCAAGCATGAAAAGCTTACCACAGACCGCGGATTTTCTTTCGGAAGGACTGGCTAGGACAGCTGATTGTCAAAGGCAGGGAGCAGCCAAGACAGCTGGAGTGAGTCAGCCTTCTGACACAAACACCGAAGGAATGTGGAAGGGAAACATTAGATGCGCGAGCTTTCCTGATAATGACTGGACCAAGGAGAAAGCCCTGCAAGATGCAGGCTGGACTTTCCAAAATGGCAAGTGGATTCCGGATTTGAACTGGGTCACTTTCTCACAGGACACCCAGACACAATTGGAGGCATCTCAGGACTCGAGTACAGGTCAGAAAACTACTGAAAATGAATGCACAAATGAAGGGGAGGGGGAAGGTTTGAACACTGGGACTGACAGTTTTGCTGCAAATGGGGCACAATTGGACTCCCCCACCCATTCCCCACCTCCTTACCCTTGGAGAGACAAACAAAGAACTGGGCCATGGTTTTCTGATCTATTTAAAAACAACAGGTTGGAGCAAGCCCCCAGAAGAAATGCAGTTCGCCTCAGATATCGGGGTGGCTTGGAAGAACATTCAGACAGGGTTGATACACAAGATGGAATGGAAAGGATAAGAAGGGAACAGGGTTGATACACAAGATGGAGTGGAAAGGATAAGAAGGGACTTGGCAAGGTTGGAGGAATGGTCAGATGTTTGGCAGCTCAGATTCAGTGCAAAGAAGTGCAAGGTAATGCACCTGGGAAACAAAAACCCAGGGGAAGAGTACACAATGGGGGGTGAGACACTGACAACAGTAAAAATGGAAAGGGACCTGTGGGTAATTATATCAGATGACCTAAAGGTGGGCAAGCAATGTGAGAAGGCAGTAAGGAAGGCTGGGGGGATACTGGGATGCATAGGGAGAGGCATCAATAGTAGAAAACAGGAAGTTGTTATCCCTCTGTACAGGCAGTTGGTGAGACCCCATATGGAGTACTGTGTGCAGTTCTGGAGACCCCATCTCCATTAAGACATAGACAGAGTGGATGCAGTCCAGAGGAGGGCAACCAAAATGGTGCAGGGTCTGCATCAGAAGACATACGAAGAAAGACTAAAGGAGCTTAATATGTATAACCTTGAAGAAAGAAGTTAGAGAGGGGACATGATAGAAACTTTCAAGTACCTCAAGGGAATCAACAAGAGGGTAGCATCTTTCAGAAAAAGAGATGTGCAAGAACAAGGGGGCACAATTTGAAGATAGAGGGCGGACGGCTCAGAGGTAATGTGAGGAAGTATTTTTTCACAGAGAGGGTTATGGATGCATGGAACAGCCTCCCTGAGGAGGTTGTGGAGTCAAGAACAGTGGGGGAATTCAAGAATGCATGGGATAGACATAAGGCAGTCCTAGTGGGGGGTAGGAGGAAGTAATCTGTTAGTTAACTAGGATCTGCAGCTTATCTGTTAGGTAGGAAAATGGGCAGACTAGGTGGGCCAAGCGGTCCTTATTTGCCATCACATGCTATGTTTCTATGTTCAGATAGATTCTATGTAGCCAGGAAATTGTTGAAGGAGTCTATGGACTTTCAGGCTTCTGATATTTATACATTGATTAATGTTAGGAGGGAAGATACATTTGATATAAGTTTTAAAACCTCTGCCAGTTTGGACAAATGTTGGCAACGTTATGAGGGATGTAAAACACAACCTTTATGGACACCTTTTTGGGCAATACCCATCACTAAACCTTTGTTTAAAAATATCAACATTATGTTCAGATATGAAGGGGTGAATGTGGGGGATATCCTTTTTTCGGTTAGAACAGAAATGTACTGTGCTAGGGGACCCCTGAGGCAATCATTGATGGGGAAGGTATTTGGACTGGGAGTTGGAAATTTAAAGTTAAACTACATATGATTGAGAATAATGTGCAACACAATCCACATTTTTTTTTCAGGGAAGAACAGAGGGATTTGTTTCTACCCAGGGCAGCCCAAGGCCTGCTATAAGTGCAACAGAAGAAGACGCCTTAGTAGTGCATGCAATAAGATTAAGTGTGCTCTATGTGGGGAGTTAGACCATGATAGTGGAACCTGTAGAAGTATTTTTAGATGTAACCTGTGTGAGGAACAGGGGCATGCCAATCATCAGTGTCCTTGGGCTGGGCAAAACAGGCAGGGAGGCCTGAATAAAGAGGACCTGATAAATCAAGCACAGGATAGGCATAGGCCCTTCACAAATAAAAGGGACACACCCAGAGCAGAGCCTGAGCAAGTGCGAGGCCCAAGAGAAGGAGCAAATAGTACATTTCAGGGGAGTTTTCCCAGTGATACCCAATCTGGTGAGCAGAATGAACAGAGGGACCAGCCATGCACTTCACAGTCAGAAACTGGGCCCAAAGCCGTGCCCCCTCCTGCCACTATACCTGAATTTCAAATATCCCACCCAAAAATGGTAACCAGGGCCTCTAGTAGGCAGTTACTCCAGAGTTTTGAAACTCCCATTGAGAATAACTATCAGGTTCTTCAAGATCAGGAGTGTAGATCAGAATATGATGTTTTCACTAGGTCTGGGGTTATTTCAGACGTGGAATGTGAAGAAGAGGGTGGGGCAGAGGTTCTAGAAACCAAAAAGAAAAAAGGCAGGAAAATGAAGAAAGATTTACATAAGTCCTGAGGTAGGCTGGAAAGTTGGCAACTCTTAATATATAGGGGCCCAGATATTCAAAAGGGAAAAGTGCGCCGCACAAATCCCGATGCGCCAGAGTGCATCAGTAATGTATGCAGGCACAGGTGGGGGGGTGTTCCCATGCATAACCTGCACAGCCCGATATTCAGCCCGGGATGTGCAGAGCCATGCATGCGCAACCCCTACTTGCGCCAGCACAAAGTTAAGCCAAAAAAAAAAAGAAACCACTGATGGCCACCCACAGGTGAGCTGCCACATTGCAGGGTGCAATACTGCAGCTGTCACCTGTAGGTGGCCACCCGAGTTCTGGCTGCACCTGGCGGCACCCCCCCATGCCAGATCATGGGCATATGTTTAAAAATGAAGTCCCCGTCCAATATCCCTGGTGGTCCAGTGGACCGCTATGTGCCCGATCACAGGCATCCGTTATAATAACCCCCCCCCGTCCAATATCCTTGGTGGTCCAGTGGACTGAATGCTGCACGATCATAGGCATCTGTTTAAATGACCCCCCCATCCAATATCCCTGGTGGTCCAGTGGACTGAATGCTGCCCGATCATGGACATCTGTTTAAATGAACCCCCCATCCAATATCCCTGGTGGTCCAGTTGACCGAATGCTGCCCGATCACGGGCATCTGTTTAAATGAAACCCCCCCATCCAATATCCCTGGTGGTCCAGTGGACCGAATGCTGCCCAATCACGAGCATCTGTTTCACAGAAAACATCCTATTACCCTGGTGGTCTAGGTACCCCTCCCCACCCACCCACTGGAGTCCCACTGCCCTGCTCCCCGGTCAGCTGGCGGGCGACAGCACCCACCCGCCTGCTGCCCCGCCACCCACTGACTGACACCTTGGTAGGGCTGCTCAACCATTGGTTCACAGTGTGAGCCAATGGGCATGCAGCCCCTACCGTACTACACATTCCAGTTATGTGTGAGTTTAAAATTTCTTTATTGCATTGGAGAAGGAAAAAAGTAACAAAGACTACATAATATATCTGGAATATCGAAATCAGTACTATAAACTACTAAGATTCATACTAAGAAAGTAGATACACAGAAGGCCGGAGCCATAGATGTGTATCTCCAGCCAAGTTGGTATATCATCCCTTATTTAGTAAATATTGGTCAAGGTTTCTCTTGAAATCTGTGTGGTTTAAAGATACCACTACTGATTGGGACAATGAGTTCCATATGGGGATTATTCTTTGAGTGTAAAAGAAGCACCTTTTGTTGTTTCTAGGATATGTAAGTGTCAGTTGATGTTTGTGACTTCTGAGGTTACATTCTTGTTGTCCAAATGTCATCCCTAACTGTGACAGTAGTTTACTGTCATTTAACAGTTGTACATTAGAAGAAGGTCTCCTCTAGTTCTCCACTGTTCCAGGGAGCATAGATTAAGTTCATCCAACCTTACCTCATATCCTTTATTGTACAGATTAGTAACCATTTTAGTGGCTCTCCTCTGGACACCCTCCAGCCTATTTATATCTCTCTTGTGACAGGGATTCCACAAGGGTGAACAATAGTCCAAATGAGGCCTTACATAGGCCCTAAACAGTGACAATATACACCCCTATCTCTTGAGTTAAAATTCCTCTTTATACATTCCAACACTCTATTGGCTTTGTTTATAACATGGTTACAGTGGTTGAGAAAGGATAAATCTTGGGAAATTAATTTGCCTAAGTCACTATATTGTGCTACTGTTGTGAGAACTTCACTATTTAAAGCAAACTGATGATGGGTATTAGTTGTTCCTAAGTGCATTATGACACATTTACTGATGTTAAAGGACGTTTGATATTTTAATGCCCAATTCTCTAATGTTTTTAGGTCATAGATGAGTTTACATCTTTCTTCCTCGGTTTTTAACCGGGCTGCTAATTTTGTATCATCTGCGAATTTGATAATGAAACTATTGATATGCTCTGTCAAGTCTGAAATAAAAATGGAAAGCAGTATTGGGCACAATACTCACCCCTGGGTCACTCCACTACTCACTGGACATAAATCGGATGTGTAACCCCTAAAACATACCCTCTGGGTGCGGTTATGTAACCACTCTTCCACCCAATTTATAATAGTGTTATTTATTTTTTGTCTCCTCATTTTGGTTACTAAGATGTCATGAGGCACCTTGTCAAATGCTTTACCAAAGTCTAGAAAAACCACAACGAAAGGATTGTTGTTCTCCAACATTTTACTGATGTATTCATAAAATACCAGATTTCCAGTTAAACAGGATCTATTTTTTTTAATCCATGCTGGGTATGATCAAATAACTCCTTTGTTTCTAGATCCATTTCCAAATTAGCTTTGAGCAGTGATTCAAAAATCTTTCCCGGAACACTAGTCAAGCTGATGGGACTGTAATTGGAGATCTCTGCATGATTTCCCTTTTTATAGATAGGTATCACAACTGCTGTTTTCCAGTCTTTAGGTATAATGTGATACCGTAAGTATGATTAAAAATCTGATAAATTGGCCCTACTAGCCGGTCCTTTAGTTCCTTCAAGAGTCTTGGGTGCAACTTGTCGGGCCCTGGAGATTTGTTTACTTTTAAAGTATTTAGTTTGAGCAATATCTCAGCCTTGGAAAATTCAAGGGGGTCTACTGCAGCTATACTTGATAAAAGATTATTTATAGTAGTCTTAGAATTGAACGCAGAGCTGAAGTATTTATTAAATTCCTTGGCCATATCCTTTGGTGCAATTAGTTCCTCATTGTTAACCTTAAGGGGTCCAATTGTCCTTGGGGTTAGTTTTTTATTGTTGGCATAGGAATAACAACTCTTAACCCCATGTTTAATATATGCCAATCTGTGTTTAAATGTATTTTTTTCTATTTTGATTTTGTTTTTACATTCCTTAATAATTTTCCTATATCTCCATTTATTTAAATCATTTTTGTCTCTTTTCATTAATGTGTATGCCCTTTTTTTGCTTTATCAGTTTTAGTATGTTAGTAGTAACCCATGGTGGAATCCTTCCCTTTTTATTATATATGATCTTATTTGGAACATAGATTTCTTCCAGATCCAAAATGTTATCCTTGATTCTTGTCCAGAGCGTTGATGGAGAGGGAGACCCTCTGTCCCATTTCCAGTTATATAAATCCTGCTTTAGTACAACAAAGTTTGCCTTGTAGTTTTTAAAGACTGTTTTGCCCAACTCTTGTTTGGTTTGTATATTAGTATCAGATGTTATGACATTATGATCACTATTTTGAATGGGTTCTTTAATACTGATATTGCTGATTTTATCAGGGATGTCTGTCAAAAGTAAATCTAATATGTTATTTTTTCTTGTTGGTTCTTTAATTAACTGATACAAACCATTTGATGAACAGATATCTAGGAAGGAATTTTCCTGATTGTTAGTTCCCAGAACCTCATTCTAATTTATACCAGGGAGATTGAAATCACCCAGTAGTATAGTCTCTTTATAATTGGATTTATTACTAATACTATCTAGAATGTCCTGATGTTCGGCATGATTAGAATCAGGAGGCCTATAACAAAGTCCAATAAGTAGTTTGGGTTGATTTTCCCTTAATAATTCAATCCATATTAACTTGGTGGATGTATTTTCAATTGAATCAATAATTGGTTTGTACTTTATATTATTTTTGATAAAGAATGCCTCCCCACCTCCCCTTCTTCCTATTCAATTTTTTTGGTAGTTGTGTAGCTTGGTATATTAGTGCTCCAGGCTGAAGAATCACCCCACCAAGTTTCAGTTACAGCAGCTATATCGATATCATTCCTAATTAATGCTATTTGCAGTTCCTCCAATTTAGGGCCATGTAAGCTCCTAATATTAGTCAGGAGAAAGGACAGACCATGTTTCTTTGTTTTTCTCAGTGTAGTTTTTTTTATGATTAGTCTCTAAGAAGTCACACTTATTGTTCCCTTTCTTATCTATAATGTTTAAAGGTTCCCCTTGCCCTATAATCATCATTTTTTTTTTTTTTGGTTAAGTATATTGTGGAAAATACATCCAAGACACGTAGATCCCTGTCTGCTCAGATGAAGCCCATCATAGCCATAAAGTATATGATTATTTTCAAAGATCTCCCAAGTCTTTATACATTTTATATTATTTGTCAGACTCCATCTATGCTACCAGTTATTAACATTTTTTGATATTTCTAGTTCTTTTGAAACTTGCCTTAGGTACAGGTAGGATTTCTGAGATTATGGGGGCTGCATTTAGCTCCTGTATTGTTTTTATTGCAACCTCCATATTTTTAATTATGTCTCCCACATCCTGTTTGCCGAGGTCATTCATACCTACATGCAGCAATACAGTTTTAGGTTCAGGGACATTTTACAATATGCCAGGTAAAAGTTGAGTAATGTCTTTAATAGTTGCCCTGCTGTGACTGCAGCTTGTAGTGTTTATTTCCCCTTGAAGTATATGTATCTGTAAATCTTGACATAGAGTCCCCTAATATAAAAAAATGTTCCTGTTTCTTGTTTGTCAGGAATAAACTAACTAAGGAGCTATCATTATAGTCTGGCTCTTCTGTATCTATTACATTTGGGTCTGCTTGCTCTAAATACATTTCCTCAGTTTGTTTTGAACTAATAGCAAGGTTAAGAAAGGGGTCTAACTGATCTGTATCAATTTCATTTGGAGCTACTTGCTCAATATATGTGTCTTGTACTATATATATATTTTCTTGTTCAGCAGAGGACTTTATTGGGGGTAAGGTGGGGCATAAAGAGGGCATGCCTTAATTGACTGTTAATTTAGTTACAGCGTCCAAACTATTCTGCAGTACTAAAGTAAAGGCCTTTGCTTTTCTCACCTTTTTAATTTTTTTGCTGGTCTTTTAAACTGTACATTAAACCAGTCATTGTTCAGATTTTCTTGAGCGTCATCACCCCTTGTTCTCTTTTTATTTAGAGAAAGCTTTTGTGTTGTGCACGTTTGTTCTGTGTTAGTCTCCTGATCCAATTGAGTTAATAGAAGGTAAGTTGTGACATAAATTAAGGTTTGGGCTATGTTGTACCTCTACAGATTGAGAAGTAGTTGCTATGTTTATGTCAGTGCATACATTTCATTTCCTGTAACCATTCTCTTTATTAGGCCTTGCTGACTACTTTCAGCTACCTTTAATCTTGCATTAAAAAGTGATATCTCAGTCTGCATCTCAGTATTCTGTTTACTTTTCAAACAAATAAAAAGGGGTTTCAGATACTGGCACATCTGTAAACAAGTACATGTCACATGACATACATAATACGCCCATTTTACCCTTAAGTAGATCTAAGAGGTCCATTATACTTTACTGGTATTAAAACACTACTGTGTCAGGACTAGGTTTATCTAAAGTTCAGTGGACTCATGTTTATGTTCTATACTTTCAGCATTTTCCCTCTTACCCTCGCACAACACGCGCCGACATGTGTGTCTCTGTGCACATCTCTGTGTGCGGTGATGCGCACTCTGTCTGCGCTCGCCCTGCTCATGGCAGGGCTCAGTTAAGAAGCTAGAGTGACCCAGAACTACATGTGGGGTCACAGCACCCTCACAGCTACAAACTGCACATTTTTGTGGTTAAAATCCCCAATTAAAAGCCCATAATTATGTGGTTGAAATAAAAACTGCAGCAAGTGTCAAAGTTTACATTAATTTAGCCCCAGAATAGATGTGTAGTTCACTTTGAAGCACATACAAACTACAACACCTCTCTTCCTACTTCCTGGAAAGTAGGGCTCAAGATAGGTACACATAATAAATTACACAATCATTTTTACAGTGCAAATGTTTCATTTAGACCAGCTGCCATGCATGTAGTGCTTCTCATGCTTCGTACTGCATATACTGAGCACAATTTATCTTGCCCACTCATGGCAGGGCTCAGTTAAGAAGCTAGAGTGACCTGGAACTACACTATGGGGTCACAGCACCCTCGCAGCTACAGACTACATGTTTTGTGGTTAAAATCCCCAATTTAAAGTCCACAAGTATGTGGTTGAAATAAAAACTGCAGCAAGTGTCAAAGTTTACATTAATTTAGCCCCCGAATAGATGTGTAGTTCACTTTGAAGCACATACAAACTACAGTACCTCTCTTCCTACTTCCTGGTAAGTAGGGCTCAAGATAGGTACACACAATAAATTACACAATTGTTTTGATAGTGCAAATGTTTAATTTAAACCAGCTGCCAAGCACGTAATGCTTCTCAGTGCCTCATATTGCATATACTGAGCACAATTTCTCTCGCCCACTTGTGGCAGGGCTCAGTTAAGAAGCTAGAGTGACCCAGAACTACACATGGGGTCCACACCCTTGCAGGTATAAACTACATGTTTTGTGGTTAAAATCCCCAATTAAAAGCCCACAATTATGTGGTTGAAATAAAAACTGCAGCAAGTGTCAAAGTTTACATTAATTTAGCCCCAGAATAGATGTGTAGTTCGCATTGAAGCACATACAAACTACAACACCTCCCTTCTTACTTCCTGAAAAGTAGGGCTCAAGATAGGTATCATAGGTAGTTACTGAGCAGAGAAGACTTTCGTCCATTGCGCTTGCTTAGCCCCTAATTATGGTAACTCCCGATTTTGTTTACTACACAATATTTATCCAGTTCCCTCTTGAACTCAAGCATGTTCTTACTTGCAACCACCTCTTCAGGCAAGTTGTTCCAGACTGGAATTACCCTAACACTAAACCAATGTTTTCTTTTTATTGTCTTAAAATGTTGCCCTTCAACTGCAATGTGTGCATCCTAGTGTTATAATACTGATCCCTAAGTGTAAGTCCCAGTTTTCCCCTTAAGTCACACCCTAGCAGTGTCAGTGGCTCAGTAGGTAGCACACTCACCTCTGAGGCCCGAAGATCAGAGGGCTGTGGGTTCAGTTCCCACATCTGGCACTTGGGTTAATATATCCCAGTACTGACACTGTAGTGCAGCATGAAAGGGGTGCTGCACTTCTGAGGTGTCATCTTTCAGATGAGACGTTAAACCGAGGTCCTATCTGCCTGGATTGGTGGTAGTTCAGGTGGATGTTAAAGATCCCATGGCACTTATCAAGAAGAGTAGGGGAAGGTTTTTATTAATAAACAGAACAATAAATCAGAAAAACAGTAATACAATTCATGGAAAATAAGAAAAAAAACATAACAAAGAGAATATTAGCAAGACTCAATTCTCTTACAGCAGAATGATTCAACCTATGTTGTCTTTCAAAAAGGGAACCTCTTTCCACCTCATAAGCCAGACAGTGTTGGACAAACATTTGCGTTCAGAATCCCATTGTAACAACAAATCATGTTCAACACGTTGAAGAACTTCAAGTGGTGAGTGGTATAACTATCATAGAGTAAGGTGACATCTGGCTTGCCATAAATGAAACTTGAACATAGCGAACAGCAGCCGTACTACACCTGCATCCAACAAAGTAGAATGTAGCAAAAAAACTCCCACAACTTCCAGATTTGTAACAGCACACCAGAAAGGCTGGTTCCAATGGGCAGAAAGGATCATCCAGAATTCTTGCACAAAGGGGCAGAAAACAAAAAAATGGGACATTGTTTCCTCCTGATTAATGCAAGTATCCCTCGGACAAGTACGTTCAGTAACCATTTTATGCTTTAAAATTCCCTTAACACTGAGTCACCCTTGACAACAAAGCCATAAAACATCCCATAATCTAGGTGGAATCCGTTTATCTACCAAACTTTTAAGGAGGTTATCAACATGACCATCTGGTACATCCTTAAAAATGGGGACTATGGAATGTGCTTTAGATTGTAGGACATCATAAATACCTGTATATTTGCGTGATTTGCAATACACATGGGCCGGAAGTAACTTCTATCTATTAAGTTTCGATATCACAGGTCTGACATAAATCGGGTAACTAGAAGTGTGTAAATTTTTCTGGCTCAAACCTGGCCACTCTGAGGACAATCTAGGTAACCAACCATATGCATAAATCACCCATAACACAGAGTGTGGATGATTAATGTCTAGTAAATTCCAATAAAAAAATACTATAGTAAAAAGTAATTGGATTCACACAATTCAAATCACCCTGTGCAACAGGAAAATACAACACATCTCTTTTAATGGGATTTAGGCGACTCCCCCAAATAATTTGAAAAAAAAAAGACCCAATAAAGTGGCTTCCAAACCAGAAGGAATGGGGCATACTGCACTAAGGTATAAAAATTGAGGAAGAAGTAAAGATTTAGTAATGCTAACCTTTTTCTGTTTAGTTTGTTGCAACGACTTCCGTACTCTGATTCTAGATTGAACTGCCTCAATTTTAACTGACCAATTAAGTAACGCATTATCACCTTTACCAAAATCAATACCTAAAATTCAGACCAGGCCCTTTATAACAGGAACACCTTGCAACTCTGTAACCTCAGGAATGGCAGCATGCAGAGGATAAAAAAAACTCTTAGATTTATTAAGGGAAGAACCTGCAACATCCGAAAAACTAGAAAAATGACTTAACGCCTTATCTTCAGAGGTCAAATCAGCAACAAAGACACAGACATCATCAGCATAAGCTGAAATTTTGGCCACAAGGGTGCTATGAGGGGAAGCAATACCAAGAATCTGCACATCTTGGGCAATTGTACGTAAAAGTGGATCCAAACTAAAAACATAAAGCAATGGACTCAGGGGGCAGCCTTGTCTCTCCCCTTGATGAATAGGGATATAGAAACCCAAATAACCATTTACCAAGGGCATAGCATAAGCATGACTCTAAAGCAAAGCAATCCAGGTTATAAAGCGGTCAGGAACTCCATAGGTTCGTAAAACCTGAAGCAAAGAACTATGTAGGACCTCATCAAAGGCCCTTTGTTGATCCATGGACATAAGAAAACCCTTTATAACATCAACTTTACCAAGCTTATTAGTTCCCGAAGCAAAAGGAGATTATTATAGATAGATCTGCCCGGTACTGAACAGGATTGGTGTAGGGAAATCAAGTGTGGAGCTATGGACAGCAATCTGGTATTCAATATTTTCATTAAAATTTTAAAATCCGTATTAAGGAGACTTAAAAGTCTCCGATTGGAAAATAAAGTTCTATCATCTTTCTTATATAACAAAATCTGAATTGAAGTACAAAAATGGAAATCGAGAGTGTGATGTTGCAAATTCCAATTAAACACTACTGTGAGCACATCACAAACCAAAGGACTACAGGATTTACAAAATTCTGCAGGCAAGCCATCAATACCAGGTGCCGTGATATTCTGTAAATGAGAAATTTCCCTTTTAACCTCATCAACATTAATCAGAGCAACTAAAGCCTGTAATAGTATATCAGAACAAGGGACAATATGGAGAGAGGAAAGGAATTGTTCTACACCAGCGCTATGCACTAGAGATGCAGCATGTAAGTCTGAAAAATGCAAGGAGACTGCTCACAAGATATCCTGAAATGCAGTGTAACTATTACCAGCAGTATCCATAACTTCAGTCAGAAGGCGATCAGCAGAATGCCTATGACTACAATCCAAAACATCCCCCAAAGCAGATTTATTAGCAGAACAAGCCCTATGATCATGTAACAGGGAAGTAGCTCTAGTATACTGTAGTGCAGCCATTTCTTTTTTTATATTCTGCACTTGTGCTGTCAAAGAGAAGCCTTGTGAGGGTATAGCTGAATATAAAGTTTCCAACTGCATACATAAAGACAAATATTGCTTATATTTAGTCACTGCAGCATATTTAGACATCCTCCTAGCAAAAGTAGAGATTTCAGATTTAGTGAGTAGCCACCAATCTAACAAATCTTTGGAAAGTCCTGATAGTGACATACGAGCTTTCAACAAATCATTAACTTGGGCCAAAAACCTGTCATCAAGTAGCAGTAAAGAATTCAGTTTCCAATATCCCTGCCCCAGTTTAGCATGAGGGCCTACCCCTAACGTGACAGTTATCACATTATGGTCTGAAATCTCCACTGGAATGGTTTGAGCCTTAGTCACCCTTAAAGCTGCAGAGACAAAAAGAAAATCAATCCTAGTGGACAAGGAGCCCTTAAAAAAGTATGCCCACCAGTAGGATGACAAACCCTATAAACATCCTGTAAATGACCCTGGACAATAATGTGATTGAGTCAATGTGTATCACAGAAATCCTTATCAGTCTGTGCCCCAAATCTGATTTATGCACTACACAATTAAAGTCACCACCTCATATAAGAAAGCGTGACGTGAACAAAAAAGGCTGCACCTCATGAAAGAGATCCACTCGACCTTTCTTCATAACTGGTGCATAAATCACAATTAATCTCCAAGTGTAATGTAAATAAGTAAAATCCAATATTAAGGCCCGTCCCAAAAGCAGTTCAACCAACTTGGTAACATGAAATTCATCACCCCTAAACAACACCCCAACACCACTACATGTGTCTAATCCCAAAGAAAACAAAGAAGCACCCCATCGCCAAAGCCATTTGGCCACATTAACCAAAGAAAGGGTATTGAGACGGGTATCCTGAATAAGGCAAATATCACATGCTAAATCACTCAAAAGTTGAAAATAATCAGGTGCATATGAACATTTTTCATGCTGTTCACATTGAGGGTGGCTACAGTGAGATGAAATGCCATGGCCATGAAAGAGAATCAGATAAAGGGTCAAAATAAAAATAAGTCAACATCAAGTAACCCTTCCCTTTCTAGTACTTCTCTGGGGTCTCACTTCTGACCGCGAGGGTCGAGTATCCATAGGCAACTCCTTTGATTTATCATTCTCAGAATCAGAGGATACCATTGGTTGTGAGGAGGTGTCAGAATTAGCTTCCATATCGGAAGACTGAGTGTGATGGGACAGGACCTCAAATTTATTACTTAAGGGAACAGAGTCACCAGGAGAAGACGCTTTAGCCAATTTGGCCCTACCTGTAGTCTGTTTTTGAGCCCATTTCTTTGCCTGAACACTAGACTCAGGAGGGGGCATAATAATATTATCCAGAGGATTGTCAGGGACAGGCACAGGTTCAGCAGGAACTGGAGAAACAACAGAAAGAGGGGGAGGGGGCGTAGAGGAAGGGTCCTGTACAACCGGTCGTGGAACTTCCTGTAAAGGAGGCTCAGAGAAAGGTTAAGATATTGAAACCACTGACTGGGGAGCAGGCACCACAATATCAGGGCATAAAGGGGGACCAGTGACTACCGTAACATGTGAAGAAAGGGATTGCACCATAGCAATATCCTTTTTCTGGTCATTAAGAAGGATCACATCCTGATCTGGGCTATCTTCCCTGTTATGGGAAGCCCAAGGACAGGATCTAAAACCATGACCTAGTTTTTCACACAGGTTACACTTTAGTTTAGAATTACAATCTGTACTAGCATGGCCAAAAGATAAACAAAGGGAACATCGTAGTCTATCACAGGCAGCGCTGAGATGGGAAGGGGAGCCACATTTAAAACAGGTACGAGGCTGACCCACATAGAAGCAATGCCCCCGTTCCCTACCTAAAAACAAACTATTAGGCAAGTGTATGGGACCCAGATTTATATTTCTAAGTCTCACCCTATAATGCCAACCACCAGTCCACAAGTGTTCAGAGTCAAATATAGGCTGTGGCAACCACAAGACATCACAGCATTTAGCGAACCAATGCGTAATATCACTAGCTGCTACATTCTCATTTCTAAACAAAATGGTGACATTTTTAATAGAAGGTCTAATAAGTGGAATAGCCCAAAATGGTAGCCACAACTCAGTGTATTTAAGAGTATCATACTTTGTCCAGAATCTATCTAATCCCCTAGGGCTTTGAAAACTAACATCATATAAGGAAGAACCTGATACATGAATCAACGCAAATATTTCTTTTGTAAAAAAAAAACAAAGATCCTTTCAAAAGTGACTTTCCCACATAGAGACGGTCTGGAGCTACATCAAGACCCCCAATATACTGAAGACGGACCACATTACATTGTTGAAGAGGAGGGGGGGAGTTCCTAAATGTATCCCTTCTACGAAATTCTTCCCAAGTAGATTTAGCTTTGTTCCCAGGATCAGGAGAAGGGCCTGGAGGAGGGTCAGGGAGTGGGACATTCATGTCCATTCTATCACCCCACACTGGTTCCCTAGAGCTACGACCTTCATCACCCGAAGAGGAGGGAGGCAAAGAAGGAACTTTAGCCAGCAGAGTATTATCAATGCAGGATGCTGAACATCCTCAGCACGCAAATCCAAATCCGAGCTACCAGGCAAAGGTGGAGGCATATCTATCAAGAGGGACTGTTGCCCTCCACAACCAGGTATCGTGCTATGGGCAGGGTCAGGTATCCAATGCCCTAAAATGCCTGGTTTCCAACCTGCACTTCGTGGGGAGGCCTCTAAAGAGACAGGTAGTGGGCTAGAACAAGGCAACAGAGTGGGAGGAGGCAAAACAGGCAAGACAGTCTGCGCATTAGGTGAAACACATGGTCTAGGATGCATAGTACTCACAAGTTCACCAGGCAAAGTCACTGCTGAGTTCAAAGGCGGAGAAGACACTGCTCAATTTGCAGGAACTGAAAACTCCAACGGAGCATGGTGCAACACTGGTAGGACCAGTGCAACAGAATATTGTTGCCGACTCTGCACCTCCAAGCAGCCTGAAGTTACCGCATCTGTAATCATCATCATCATCATCATCAAATCTTTATTTATTCAGCCGATCATCATTGAGCAAGGCTCATTTACAAGACGGACCTGATAAGGTCAAGGTTCGAGTTGATGCACAGCAATTACATCACATACTTATGAGACAGTTATACATACAGGAAAAAAGAAAATGTTATTTATAACACAATAATATACAGATAATTCACATTTTAAAGCTTGGCTAAGAGAAAGTTAAACTAACATCTACAATATGTACAGTACATATATATCACAATGAGGGCCATGACAGTCACTCACATAATGAGTACAAGGATGGTGAAGGGAATATTGGGTGCCATACTGGTGGTGTCTGGCTGGAAGTAATATGCCATATGTGATTGGAATATGGTTTTGTGGGATGACTATTCTATCTCTAGCGGTAGCAACTGCATTTCCCTGTGAAGAAGGCTGTACAGTGCTGCTTGAAGGATGTAAATGGAATGATAATGGACAGTTTTAGGGATTTTTGTAGGGTGTTCCATGCTATGGCTAGAGAATAGCTGATTACTGCCCTCCCTATTTTGGTTTTGACTTTGGGCAATTTGAGCAAGATGATATTGTTGCTTCTTAGGGCATATGAGCTGGGAGTGGTAAGGTTGAAGCAGTCCAGGATATAGCTTGGGAGTTTTTTTGATAAAGCTCTGTAGATCCATAGAGCTGCATTTCTGCTCCTCCTGACCTGAAGGGAAACCCATCCAATTGCGTCATAAAGAGAACAATGGTGAGTATTATATGGCAGGTCTGTAATGAGCCTTATTGCTCTATGATATAAGGTATCCAACTTTTGAAGGTAGGGAGTGGGGCAGTGACTATAGAGGAAGTCTGCGTAGTCAATGACTGATAGAAAGATGGCCTGGACTAATCTCATCTTTGAATCTCTATTAAGGAAGGGTTTTAATCTGTAGAGGAGGCCAAGCCTTAGGCGAAGCTTTTTCAGCAGTTGTTCTAGATGCTGAGTAAAGTCAAGTCTGTTGTCAATCCACACACCTAGGTATTTGAAATGTTCAACATACTCCAGATTTTCTCCAAATATAGTGCATAGCTGGGGGGAGATTGATTGAAGATGATGTGTTGGTGGAGTTTTAGGTTGTGAACATCATTGCTTTGGTTTTCTTTGCATTTAGCAGAAGCTTTTTCTCGAGTAGCTGATGTTGTAACAGGGAGAATTCTGCTTGTAGGATTTCATGAGCAACTTTAGGCAAAGGGTTGCTGACATACAGTACAGTGTCATCAGCAAACAGATGTACTGAGGATTTGGTAAGGGTTGAATCAATTTTATTTATATAAATGGCAAAAAGGATAGGACCCAGAATAGAGCCTTGGGGGGACTCCTCTTGACAGTGGTCTTAATGGGGAGAGGTCACCTTCAGCTTTTACCTGCTGTGATCTACCGGAGAGGTAGCATCTGAACCACTTAAGGGAGGATGGATCTAGGCCAATGGAGTGTAGGGATGAGAGTAGCAGTTCATGGTCCACAGTGTTGAATGCTTTGCTCAGGTCCAGGAATACTGCACAGACATTGTTCTTTTTACCCAGTTCAGTTTTCCAATCATTGGTGACCTTGGCTAATGCAGTGATAGTGCTATGTTTGGCCCTGAATCTAGATTGAGCTGGATTTAATAGATTAGCATTGTCCAGATATTCCCTTAACTGAATACTCACTAATTTCTCCAGCATCTTGGATAACACAGGTAGGATGGAAATGGGCCTGTAGTTATTAAGATCCATAGGGTCCCCTGATTTTAGAAGGGGGACCACTTGGGCTGTCTTCCACAGTGTGGGAATAGAGCCAGAGTTTAGGGAAAGGTTAAAGAGGTGAGTTAGGGGGACTGCAATCTTTAGAAAGAATGGGTCCAGAAGATCTGCTCCTGCACTTTTTTTGGTATCCAGATGCCATAATAGATCCTCAACTTGTTTCAACAGTATAGGTTTGAAGCTAAAGGAGGAGTCAACTCTTTGTTCACCAGTATAGTGGGAGCTTAAATGATCCCTTAATAGGTTAGCTGGGCAGGAGTCAAAGGCAAGGCCAGCTGTTGTGAAGTGGTTGTTGAATGCATCCAGGATTTCCAATGTGCCAGTAATGGGGCCATAGTTACTGTGTAATTGGGTTGGAAGGGGGTTGTTAACATCCTGGCCCATCATACCCTTGATGGTGCCCCAAAATCTAGAAGTACTGTGGTAGGAGGAGTCGAGCTCGGCCAGGTAGTAGGCAGCCTTTGCATCCCTAACTTTCCTAGTGCATTTATTCCTGGCTTTCCTAAAGATCATCCAGTCCATGATATTCTTAGTTTTTCTTGCTACTTTCCAAAGTTTCTCTCTCTCCAGCAGTGCAGCTTTGAGGTCAGCTGAAAACCAGCGACAGGATTTGTTTTTTATTTGGATACTAGAGATTGGGGCATGGGTGTTAAGGGCATTTAATATAATGCTATTTAGCACCTGCTGAGCTTTTTCTACAGAATGTGCAAGATAGAACTTTTGCCAGTGTGGAGAGTAGGCTAGATCATGCAGATATTATTCAATATTGATGTTTTTTCTTGGATCTCCTCATGAGGAATTTTGCAGGATCTGTTTTAATGCTGTTGGATCTTACCCCTGCAATGGGGCAGTGGTCACTTATGTCGCATAGGAGCACTCCAGCATGTGTGAATAGATGTGGTTTACTCACTAGCGTGATGTCAAGTAGAGTACTGTTACTACTATTCCTTGCATTTAGTCTTGTTGGTTCATTAATTAACTCTGTGAGCCCATAGGTGTCACAGAATGATACCAGAGGTGTAGCTGCCTGGGTGAGCCAGTTGAAATTCAGGTCTCCTATGATAATGACTTCTTCAGTACAGGACTTGACCAGGTTTCCCAGGTGGGATAAGAGCTTGTGTTCAGCAGAGGGGGGGTCTGTAGCATCCAATTAAATGGAAAGCTGCTGTATTGGGGAGAGAGACTTTTAGAGACAGACACTCAAATTCCTTGGGCATAGATGTTGCAGCAGTACAGGATACAACTAAACCAGCTTTTACATATATGGCTACTCCGCCTCCCCTTGTTTGGCAATCAGCTCTGAATAGCTGATAGTTAGGTTAACTTCCCTGTCCATTGTGGTGGTCTTGAGCCATGTCTCAGTTATCAAAAGAAAGTCTGGCAAGGTATGGGCAACCCAGGCTTGTAGCAATGTAAATTTTTTCAACAGACTGCATACATTAATATGCAGGAAACTGAGGCCTTTAGTTGAGGATAGGTCTGATGGAGAGGTGATGCTTTCAAGAGGTCCAGAGTTGATTTCCACATTACCAATACAGAGCAATAGGAAGATCAGTAATTTCATAAGGGCTGCCAGTGATAGAGAGAGAGGGCTGTCTTTGGTCCTCCTTTTTTTATTCCGTTGCCCCTCTTTGTTTTGGGTGCTCCCTGTGGATTTAAGGTAGTGTGTCGGGATACCAATTAGCAGTTTGACGACTAGGCTTAGTGGGGATCTATATACCCAGCAGTGGGGCCTTGGCTGAGACATATATGTGGTGATATGTGTAACTTTATGGTGATTGTACCACTGCAGTAATGAAAGCAGGAAGCCTCCACATCCCCAAGTTCTGGCAACAGAGTCCATGTCAGAGGCTGACTCAAGAGGCCTAATGGCATCAACAACAGCGAGTACCTGGTCCTGATGTGCAGCAAGGAGGGACTTCAACCAAAGTTCATCCACAGGTAAAAAAAATCTGACGATGCAGAGGCAGACTGAGCAGGTAAAGATTCATCCGGTACAGCGAGATCCACAAGCATATCAACAAAATGGTTGGGCATCCTCAGTACTTCAGGTTCCAAAGCTGGACCTGCAGGAGTGGAGCTCTGCTCTCCTGCAGGTACACCAGCAGAATGACTGGGTCCCATGAACAAATTCATGGTCCAACAGTGCCCCCACACAGAGTAGGGGAATTTCCCTGGTGTCCTGGCCAAATTTCCCTCATTCACTAAAAATACCACCAACAGCTTAATCTGGTTCAAGGTCAGTTGGCATTCATCTGTATCCCCCTTCCCCAGGGCATGCCTGAAAATAGGCAGGATTTGTCTAGTGCACTTACCCGGTCAACAAAAACTAAAATAAAAAAAAAAATAAAATAAAAGTTGGTGTCTTTAAGCAATCTATACACCATACACAGATCTCCTTTTAATTGCCTATACTCCAGTGTGTACATCCCCAGCACCTCCAGTCTGTCTTCGTAATCTTGGTCCCTAACATCTGCCACCAACCTTGTTGCAACCTTCTTTGAACCCTCTCCAATCTCTTGACATCTGTCCTAAACCCTGGTGACCAGAACTGGGCACAATACTCCAAATGTGGTCTCACCAGTGAACCATAAAGATACACAATCACCTCCCTCTTCCTACTCTTAATATGATTCTTAATATTATTAAGAATACCACTAGCAGTTCTTATCATCTGGCTACAGTGTTGATGGAATTTGAGATTATTAGTCACTTTAATGCCCAGATCTCTTCCTTCAGTGACCTTCCCCAGCATATGTCCATTTAGAACATAATCCGTTTTTTTGTTATTTTTCCCAAAGTGCATAACTGCACATTTATTAGTGTTAAAAGATAACTTATAATCCCTCGCCCATCTTTCCATTTTAGATAAAGCAGCCTGCAGCTTCATTGCATCCTCACTATTTTTGATGCTAGTACCAATCCTGGTGTCATCTGCAAATTTGGTCTCCCAAACATCCCCTCCACTAGTCAATAAGTGTATATATATATATATATATATATATATATATATATATATATATTAAACAAACAAAGCCCCAGTACTGATCCCTGGGGAACTCCACTTTCCACATTTAACCAATCAGAATATGCACCCTTCAAACAAACCCTCTGCTTTCTTTCACTCAACCATGCTTTTACCCAACATGTAATATACCCAGGTATATTGTGTTCTATTAAGGCATCCACTAATTCCCCATGGGGGACCTTATTGTATGCCTTTGAAAAGTCCAAAAACACTACATCCACAGAGGTGCCCTTGTCCGATGCCCTACTTACATGCTCATAGAACTCCAGGAGATATGTTTGGCATGATAAACCTTTCCTAAAACCATGCTGTGCATTATCACAGTCTCCTGCCAAGTTCATGAACTCCACTATTTGGTCCTTAATAATGGTTTCCAACATCTTCCCCAAAACAGTGGTCAAGCTTACAGGCCTGTAGTCACTCAGTTCTTGTTTTGACCCCTTTTTATAGATTGGGACAATGTTTGCTTTTCGCCAAACCTCTACCACCTTCCCTCTATCCAGTGATGTTTGGAATAGTACTGTTATGGGTGCTGCCAGTACTGTTGCCAGCCCCTTAAGGACTCTAGAATGGATCCCATCTGGTCCCTGAGATTTATTTGGGTCCAGATGCATCAATCTGTCCTCAATATCCCCTTTATCCAAAGTAATTATATAGCCTGCATTATACCAATGGTCCCTAGTACCTTCAGATTTGGCATTAAAGACCGATGTAAAATAAGTATTGAAATGTTCTATTTTCAAACTCTTTCTGCCATCCCCACTCCATGAGTTCCCTCCTCATTTTACTGAAATTGGCCTTGTTAAAGTTCCAAACCTCAGTTGAACCAAAAAATCATAGTATTTACACGCTTAAGTTCAAAACTAATCATACAATGGTCACTTGAACCAAGTGGGGAGGTAACACTACAGTGTTTAATTGAGTCCCCTAAATTACTTAACACCAGGTCTAATGTGTTATTCCCCCTTGTATTACTCCCTTTATGTTGGTCCAGACCCGCTAATAGAAAAGAGTACACACAATAAATTACATGATTGTTTTTGCAGTGCAAATGTTTCATTTAGACCAGCTGCCATGCATGTAATGCTTTTCAGTGTCTCATATTGCATATACTAAGCACAATTTCTCCTAACTAATGTCATTACCAAATGTAGCTGATGTAAGGATAAGAGAGCAAATAGAGCAAATTAAAACCCAAATGAGGAAATATCAGTATGATAGGGTGGCCTCCTTACAGGCTGAAATGAATTATGGACTAAACAAAACTCCCTATGCGGATCCTTTCTCCACATGCAAACAAGCGGTAGGAAGCAAATTAATGGAGGGTCTCAGGGATAGGACAGGGCAGATTAAATATACAAATGCTGAAATGCTTGACATCATACAGAATGCCCTAAATGAACAACATGGGAAGGCTTAGAGAATGTCAGCAGAATGGAAGGACAGTCTGAATTTTTAACTGACTAAAATAACTTCAGCGAAAGGAAGGGATTTAGAAAAACCCATTACCAAGGAAGAAGTTAGAGCTGAAATAACATGCTTAAAGTTAGGAATATCCCCAGGAGATGATGGTCTTACAAGTGAATTGCATAAACATCTACAAGAGGATTTGTATGAAATATTACACTGTGTTTTCAATTAAATTCTAGACACTGGAGTGTTGTACAAAAAGTTTTCTGCTGCAGTAGTAATATTCTTGCATAAAAAGGGGAAAGAAAGGAATTGGGCAATTGGAGGCCCATAAGTCTATTGAACACAGACTACAAGATAGTATCATCAATTTTGTGTCAGAAGTTGCAAAAAATAGCTTTCTCTCTAATACACCCAGTACAGACTTGTTCAATCCCAACTAGAAATATTCAACAAAACCTCTCCTTCTTAAGAGATATATGTGAATATGGAAAGCAAAAGAAATTGATAGGATATTTGTTGGCTTTGGATCAGACTAAAGCCTTTGATAAAGTTTTTCATGAGTTTCTACATCAAGCATTGAAGAAATATGGGTTTTCACCTAAATTCAGATCCTGGTTTCAAATTTTATACAAAGAACCTCTGATGTACCCAACAGTAAATGGGATGGTAGGGGAAGGTTTACAGCTTAAACAGGGAGTGAGACAAGGGTGCCCAATCAGTCCATTATTATATACCTTCATATTGGATCCAATAATTAGGGAAATTTTGAATAACGGCTCGATACAAGGATTACCACCCTCCATAGAGTTAAACCCCAAAGACTTGTGGTTTATGCAGATGATATCTGTCTTCTAGTCCAAAATAAGGAATCAGGGATAAATGCAATAAAAGTGTTAGAGAGTTATGCATTATTAGCAGGGACCGAAGTAAATCTAAAAAAAAGTACAGGGATTTTTATAGGTGAAGGGGAATATGAATCACGTGTTGGATAGATAAAAATCTCAAATGGTACAGTTAAAATACTGGGGTACCATTTTGGGAATGGGGATTTAGCAGGGCTCAATTGGGAAGAGAAACTCAAAACAGGGGAACAGCAGGTTCAAATCTGGAAAACCTGATCTTTTTTTTAAAAAAAAAGGGCAATGGTGATCAAAAAATTCATAGTCCAGTTTTCTTATATCTCAGTGCCATTTTCCCCATACCAGGGGATCTAGAGACAAGACTGTTTAGTTGTTTTTTTCAGATGCTTTGGGAGAGTTGATTCAGCCCTGTCAAAAGAGATTTTAAATATTTAACCTTGAAGCAGGAAGGTTTAGGTTTTTCCCAAAAACACATTTGAGAAAGAGGTGAACAGCACTAAGCAATATGACAAATGGACAGCAATTCTTCCCCAGCCTTTTGTACAAAAGGGGGGGGGAAGAAATTCCTAGAACACATGAATCTTTGGAGGTTCCTGGGTATGCTGTACCAGCAGTTAAAAAACTGAAATTATGGAGGCTCAAAAAGACACATATACAGGACCTACAGAGGAGGGCTGTCTATGCAGACATAATGGGGAGAAATGTTTCTGTTCAAATAGATTTTTCAAAGTGTGTACCCTCTAAATTAGAAAGTGTTGTAAAAATTTCGAATAAATAAAAGAATTCCAGTTTCAATGTGGGATGTGCAGTGGTTAAATTGTCATGGGAAACTAGAAGAGAAAGGAAATTTAAAACATAAACTGGTAACAGAAAGACAATGCATTAGAGTGGAGTGTGGATGTAAAGAGGAATCCATGGAGCACTTTTATCTGGGTTGTGTTTATGCTAAACAGATTTGGATAGATCTTGCCACTAGATGGCATTGGGACCTGCACAACACATCCCCTATGAAAGTCTGGTCCTGGTAGAAAATGCTGGATTTTTGTCACAATATCACACCAGCACACTGAATTTAATTGATAGTCAATATAGTGAGCCCTCCCCCTCAATACCTGACCTTTCTGTTTTGTGTACCTATTGGCCTCCCTTGTACCTGTACTTGGACACCAGTTTTTCCTGACATGCCCACCAGGACTGAGGTTCATTTTCATCTCCTCAAATTCCTCCTCCTACCTGTGCTCCCCACCTATTTTCTGTTTCTCCTAGTCACATACCTCCATGTCCCTAGTACTACCAATGGACATACTGGCATGAGGCCAGCTAGTTGCACCCCCCCTTCACCAGTTTACCTGGGGTAATGTGCTTTATATGTTAGAATGCTGGTTTGGATAATTGCCATAACTTACAGTTGTTTCTAGTTCAGTGTTTCCTCAGGTGGTGACAGTGAAAGATATTGTTCTTTGCTTTCTCTTCCACTTGTTACTACTTAACTGTTGACACCCCTATTTCTCTGATCTTGGGCCTTGGAGCTTTGGTTTCCCTCCCACCCTCTGGGACTGGAGTTAGTTTAACTGCTTACTAGAATTTATTGTCACACAGGTAGTACATACAGAATTGTTCCTCTATCATTATATGTATGTTACAAACAGCACTCAAATTACACTGTTTCTTGGTCATACCTTGCAGGTTGTAATTTTTTTGTGTTGTGATTGAATATATTTTATTGAAAATGTTTCTTTACAACCAGAGTTGACAAAAACAAAGATAATCACGTTAACAAACAAGAAAAAGGAGCAACGAACATACAGTGGAGGAACCAAAAAATACCTGCCCTCCCAAGGCCTGCACCTCACATTACCAGTTGTCATTTTAATGTGCATGGTCAATCTGATACCGAGGGCACACCCAGTGGACAGATGTCCAAGTACAAGGTCCAGCTGCCAGGTTTAATGGAACCACTCACTGGCTCCTCCACCCCAGAGACTTTTATTGTCACTTCCACAGCAATGCCTTACACCTGTTGTCTCTCTGATGACTACGCTGCCATATATTACATTGAAAGTATGAGTCCTGAATTCCCTGACTCAGGATCCTTGAAACCAAAATAGCCCTGCTGTAAAAAGCCTTGCTTTGCCCAGAAGAAGTGGTTAAACTGCATGAGGATTGGGCAGGTCTAGAGGTCCACAGCTGCATGCCCACATCTAAGGCTGGGGTTTCTGTTCTAATCCACAAACCCCTCCCCTGGTCTCTGGGCCATTCATGGAAAGATGCAGCAGACAGATGGGTAGCTGCCAGATTTAAAACCCTGGAAGGATCCTTTTTCCTGGCAAATATGTATGGCACCAACCAAGATGACCAGAGTTTTTTTCAATACCCTCAACCAAGTACTTGCTGACTTGGTCACTCCCCCTTCCCTGATTTGTGTGTGTGTGTGTGGGGGGGCATTTTAACCTTACACTGGACACCTATCTGGACAGGAATGCAGGGAATCCAGAGCCAAATGTTAGAGCCATTGCAGCGATCAAAGACATGATATCAGTACATGCCTTGGCTGATCTCTGATGCCTACAGCACCCAAACACCCATGACTATTCCTAGTTCTTAGCCTCCCTCTCCACTTCCAGTTAGCTAGATCTGTGGCTGACTTCTCCATCTACCAGTAGTACCTGATTTGCATATATCTCCTTAATTTCTGTTGGATCATGCTCCACTGGTACTGACAGTCATCTGGGGCCCTGTGTGCCTAAAGTTAGCCTCATGGTGGTTGGACCCCCTTGTTGCTTTAAGACATAGAATGTATCCTCTAGCTCTATAAACACCAGTGATATTACCAAAGCCACCCTCTAGGAAGCCTTTAAGGCCTTTTCCAAGGCTGCATCATGGAGTTCACAGCCACATGTCGCAGGAAACATGAAGCAGAGCAGAGATATCTGGAGACCTCCCTTGTGGAAAATAGAAGGCTTACAAGGAGATCAAACTCTCCCTTCTTAAACACTCTCTGCTTGGAAATGCCCAATCCCTTCCCATGCAGCTCAACACTCTAGTGACCCGAAAGGCAGAACTGGTGGTACTAAGATTAATGCAAAGGTACTGGAATGGGTGAGAGAAAGCTATTGTCCTATATGCTGTGCAAGCAGCAGGCAGACAGGTAAACCCATGACCAGCAGAACAGTGTGGGCACCTTGCATTCCCTCACTGACCAGATAAATAAGGTGATGTGAGATTTCTATGAGGGCCTTGATGCATCTAGGGTTCCTCTAAATCAGGATAAGGCAAGACAAGACAAATTTTATTTTTATGGCGCTCAATCCCAGAGGCTCTGGGCACCTAACAGAGTATTACAAAATAAAACAACTATTTGAAATCCAGAAATAACAAATAAACAGCAATGAGAAATTAGTTATTCAAAATCACTATAGTAATAAAACGGATAGATGCAGATTACTCTGTGAATGCCAAACTGAAGGGGTGGGCTTTTAGCCTCTGCTTGAAAACAGCAGTCGAAGGGACCGCCCGGACTGCAGATGGAAGCATGTTCCACAGGGTTGGCCCAGAGACACTGAAAGCTCAATCACCAAATGTCTTGAGCTGAGCCCTAGGAACATCCAGGAGACCCCTTGAAGAGGAGCAGAGGGAGCGAATTGAAGTCACAGGTGTCAGGAACTCCATCAGGTAGAAAGGACCTGGGCCTTATAAGTGAGAAAGCCCACCTTGAAAAGGACTCTCCACCTGACCGGCAACCAGTGTGGAGCACGCAGGACCAGGGTCACATGATGACCTAGGCAGGCCCGTCAGTAACTGGGCCTCCACATTCTGCACCAGCTGCAGCCTGCAGAGGGTCCCTCCCATGACCCCAAAGTAAAGAGTGATACAGTAGTCAAGCCCAGTGGTAACAAAGGCATGTACTAGAGTCAGCAGATCCTCGGGCGGAATGAGGGTCTTGATCCTGGCAATATTTCCAGGTGGTAAAAATCATTGTTGACTACAGACAACACTTGATGTTCAAAGGTCAGCCTGCTATCCAGGATCACACCTAGATTCTGCACCCTTGGGAAGCACCCAGAGGAGCAGACCCCAGGAAAAGACCTGAGTCTGCTCCAGGTTGCAACCCATCATGCCCACGACCTGGCTCAATCACCAACACCTCTGTCTTATCCGGGTTTAGTCTCAGCCAGCTGGAAGCCGTCCAGTCATTGATTTTAGCCAGACAGAAGTTAAGCACATCAACAGCATCAGATGTTCTGGGCGCAAATGACAAATACAATTGGGTGTCATCTGCATAACAGTGAAATGCCATGCTGTATTGCTGAATGATCTCAACCAGGGGCAGCATATACACTGTGAACAGCAACAGCAACAAGATCGAGCCCTGTGGAACTCCACATGACAAAGGCATGGGCATAAAGAGAAATTCCCCATCACTACCCACTGCACCTTATCAGAGAGATAGGACTCAAACCATATGTATGATGACAGTGCCGGTGAGTTCACAAAACTCACAGAGATGATCAAGAAGCATGATGTGGTCCATGGTGGCAAATGCTGATAAGAAATCGAGAAGCACAAAAACTGACCTGTCTCCTCTTTCTCTGGCCCTGAGCAGATCATTATGCACTCTAACTAGAGCTGTTTCTGTGCTGTGTCAAGCCTGAAAACTGGACTGAAATGGCTCATAGATGTTGTAGGACATGAGGCAATCCTCAAGCTGTTGAGCCACTAATTTCTCCACAACTTTGCTCAAAAAAGGCAGGTTGGAGATTCCACGGTAATTCGCCAGGATGTCTGGGTTGAGTTAAGACTTCTTAAGAAGGGGCCTCACCAGTGCTGTTTTCAAAGTCACTGGGAATACCCCTTGCACCATCGAACACCTGGCAATCCTGGTGAACACCGGACCAACTGCCTTGGCAAGACCCATTTAGAAAATGCGTCAGGGCTGGGTCTAGTTCACAAAATGTGTGCTTCGGCTCTAAGATCACCTTAGTCACCTCAGACACCTACACTGGCCTAAACTCCTCCCAGACAGGCAGAGTGCCTCTGCTACTACTAGTCTGACCACTGTGAGTCGAAAGCCTCCTAGACGGAATCTCCGACTGGATAGCCAACAGTCTGTCAGAGAAGAACAGAGCAAACTCTTCACACAAGGTCGGATGAAAAAGTCTTCTTCAGCTGTAGACAGGCAGGATGAAGAAGCCTCTCCACAGTCTGAAAAAGCTGAGAAGGTCTGTTGCAATCTCTGGACAGGAATTCTGCCTTCTTACGGGAGATTACCTCCTGGTACTCACTGCAGTGAGCATGCAGGACCAGATTGTCAGCCTCCAGCCAGGTCTTCCACCAGTTATGCTCCAAATTCCAACCCTTGATCTTCATTGCCTTGAGATCCCCATCAAACCAGGGGGATCTCAAGTGAGAGGATCTGGGTCATATACGAACCGGTGCAATGACATCCAGTGCTTTGGACACCACCTTATTATAGGTGACCACTGCCTCACTGGTGCCGATCGCACAAGCTACCTCAACTCTAGATAGGTCAGCCTATGCCAGGAGTCCTTCTGAGTGTAAATCCTTTAAAGAGCGGTAGCTGACCATCTCCACAGGGGAAGGACTTCAGGGGAGCCCCAAACGTGAACCCCATGGTGCAATGGTTTGGACCAAGTGACCCAATCAACCCTGTGGTTATCAACCCCAAGACCCAGCTGGAACACCAGATCTAGTGTGTGGCCATGCCGATGGATCACAGAAGCAACTGCTTGTGTCAGGCCCAGTGAGGACATTGACTGGAGGAGGTCATGACTGAACTGCGAGGATTCATCATTGACCCAAGCATTGATATCCCCCATGATTAAACACCTGGGGAATGATGAAGTCCACTACCTCCTGCAGGAATTCTCCTCTCAACCCCAGAGGGTGGTAAATAAGGAGAATCCTGCAACCTGCACCTGGACCCTGGCGTATGGCAACACACTCAAAGGACCTGGTATTATCAACCAGATGTGCTGTGAATCCCAGGTTGGCTCTAAAAATTATGTCCACTCCCCACCCCCCCCATAATCCTTCTTCTGGCAGTGCTCCACAGGGTACCTGGCATGGACGGCGGCCTCTAAAACAGTAACAGCATTGTCACCCAGTCAGGTCTCTGTAATGCAAGCCAGGTTGATAGAGAAATCAAGTCCACAAAAATAGTGGTCTAGTTCCTTATCGACCTGGCATTGCACAGCACTGCCCGAAAAGGATTAGAGGAGGCAGCCAACCCTATAGCTACTTGCCCACTCGGTCCAGTGGAACCCCTGGGTACGGAAACAAACATGTCTGGCATCTCCCTTTGCCCTGTTTAAACCCAGGGCATCTCCTGGACCTTACAACCTCAATGCCCCTCACCACCCCCTCCTCAGCTGCCCTCCGTCAACAATGACCCACCCACCTCCTCATAATTCTGACCTCCCTGCAGCATCTGGTAGTAGTAGATGAAACTGAGAGGTCAGTGAAGGGGTGGAGATTGTGGAGCAGAGAGGCAGTATAGGTGATTCGTGCTAGGCCAAGGCCCCAACACATCTCAGCTTGATGTACTAACCCAAACCAGAAGAACCCAATAAAACAAATGCTAACTAATAAATATTACCTTAATTATACTAAACTGCAAACTAGCGTGCACGCACACACACACACACTACCCACTCATACTAGATATACAAACTCTGAATAACACAGCTACACACCTCAGTTATACACCCCGCCAAATAAGTCCCCCATTCCACCTAAGTTACAAACAAATCAAATAATGATTAAAATAAGCAGCAAGGGAGGAAAGGCAAAGGAGCATGCACTGCAGCAAGTTCCAAAATAAGCCCAGAAAGTCCTTAGTAAAAATGTCACTCTCTAAATAAAGTTCCAAGCATATTACAGCTTGAAAATATTTCAAATGTGCAAAGGAAACTAAGGTGCTCACACCACCAAGATTCTGAAATGTGTAAACGTGCACCAAAACAAAGAATTTCCAAATATCAAGCTTAACATCTTATTTATTTATTTATTGAAATGGTTCACCTGGAAGGCACACTGAGCAACAAATCACTCATCTCCTGGTGCGACCTGGGTGGAAGGGGTACAAAAGGAATGAGAAATTAAACTTTAAAGTTACAAGATCAACATTAATATACAGTTGTACTTTAAGGCAGGTTTTACAAACAGTGTTGCACCAGTGTTGCTCATAACAGGTAGAAAGAGTGGATAATAATAAGTGCCGGGTTAATAAGTAAGGGCTTATGTGAAAGAAATGGGGGAAAGGGGAAGGAGTGGGGAAGGGATGAGTCATGTCCCTGAAGATCCCTTCAGGATGCGAGGAACCCTACAAGGGGACAGGGGAGACCACAGAGAAGGGGATTAGGCAATGTCCCAGAGAGATCCCTTTAAAATGGTGGGGGAAGGGAGTAGATGATAGATACAACCCCCTTGGGGGGGTAGGAGAAGGACCCATGGAGCACATTCAGGGTCCTTTACATTCTGTGAGAGATCAAGGGAGGCCAGTGAGGGGGAGCAATTTGGGGGACACATGGTGGAACAGAGGGCAGGGTTTGAATCTCCAGTATCTGCTCAGGGAATTGGGACAGCCACAATGGCCATCTCCCCACATAAATCCCCTGGAGGGGATGACATTCCTATTGTCTCTTACTAGCAGATTACAGAAATTGTTTCCATAGTCCTGCAAGTTATTTTCCTGGAATCTCATGGGAAATCCCTTCTCCCACCCTCCCAGAGAGAGGTCATGATTACAGTCCTGTCAAAGGAGGGAAAAGTCCCACCTCTTTCAGGACATTACAGGCCCATTTCACTCATAAATATGGACACTAAGATTCTTGCTAAAGCATCAGCATCTTGGCTGGCAGAAGTCCTTCCCAGTCTAACACCCCTCTCAGGTGGATTTTGTGAAGGGGTGACTTAGCTCATAGACCACTCCTCTCCCTGATGCACTGTGTCTCCACTACCCCCACTCCAGTCACTGCTGTGGTAATTGACTTTGAAAAAAGTCTTTGACTTGGTTGAGTGGGGGTACCTACAACCCATATCACAGAAAATGGGGTTTGGGACTCATTTCAAGGACTGGGTCCAAACACTGTACGCACGACCAATGGCCAGGGTACTCACAAATTCAATCCTCTTCTCTCCCTTCAGTTTGCACTTGGGCCCTCACCAAGGTTATTCCCTCTCCCCTATCTTTTTCATTCTGGCCACAGAGCTCCTGGCCATAGCCCTGCAGTACCATACAGAGTTGCCTGGCATCCAAGGTAGTCACTTGGACATCCACACCCTCCTTTATGTGGACAACTGTCTAGTGTTGCTGAGGGATGCCCTTGCCAGCCTTCTCACTCTCTTTGAGGTTCTCAGCACTTTACATGGCATCTCAGGTCTCAAGACCAACCCTTGTAAGATGGCAGTATGCCCCCACCATGCTCTGTGCATTCAGGTTTCAGCAGCCCCCTTTAGGTTGCATTGATCACCTAAGGGAATTAAATATTTGGGTATCAGTGTCCAGCCTGAAATTGTCGAAATGATGTTTGAGAATATTACTCATCTTTTGAAAGCATTAAAAGAGGACTGTGACCCTGGACACTGCTGTGCCTTTCTCTGGTTGGGAAAGCAGTGGCAATAAAAATAATTATGGCCACGAAGTTGATCCACTGCTTTGCACACCTGACGGTGGAGATCGCTAAGTGGAGGCTGTCCAAAATAGGTACTATTCAAAAAGGAAGTCTCACTTTAACCATAAAAAATCAAACTGAGAGTGGTTTCTCTTTCTTTATGTTTATTAATTATTTATTTCCAATTTCAGTTTCATGTGCTCCTTTGTTTTCTTTTCTGTAACGTTTCGGAACTTCAGTCAGTTCCTTCATCAGACTTGGAGATCTATCTTAATTATTTTAAATCAAAAATAAAATAAAAATGTGTTATGTCATTATTTATATGATTATTTTTTCTCATCAATCTTTATATGTACAGGAATAAATATTTAATTTATATATATATATATATTGGGTTCACATTTATAGATGTATACCAGGTGGAACTAACCTGTGCTTTATATGGTCCTTTCCCTAAATTTATAAAGTTCGACTTTAGCATGGAATGGGGAGGGAGCATTGTTTGTGCCTTTTGATTCACCTTTAGTTCTCAAATCTAAATAAAAAAGTATACTTGATTAAATCTTTATATTGCAAATCATATATGAGCGTGTTTTTAACTTTTAATTTGTAGTTTCCTTACTCGTAAATCCCAAAGGGTAAAAGATTGTCTTTAAAGTAAAACTTCTCGGTTGTTTAAAGAACTCAATCTCTGCTGTAAATAGATAAAAATAAAAGCCGTATCTAGGCATTGTTTCCAATTTTAATCATGATTCTTAAAAATTGTGTGCTCAATGTGACTTATCTTACCTGTGCTTCGATAAGTGTTGCTTTACTTTTGGTGTTAAATCCAAACTAAAAAGGCTAAAATAGCTACTGCTTCTGACACCATTACACGCTAGCTTGATTGTGATGAGATGAATATTCACCTTTCAGGTGAAGAAGAAGGGCTGGGCCATAGGTTGCACACCTGTAGGTGTGCTGACATTAGTTGTGATGTCACCTGGGCAGCCCGGTCATTGAAGAAACTGAATGGAGTATGATAATGGGTGACCTCTCTGCTCATTTCTTCTCTCCGCAGCTAGCCCTTAAACAGGTTAGGCCCTACCATGACCCCTACCCTCAAGGCATGGAAGAAATTAGAGTATTGGCTGCAAACTCCATTGCCCTGCTGTCCATGCTCCCACTATGGGGGAAGCCATTAATCATGGTAGGACTCCCACTCAGACTCCCACTCTTCTGGAAAACTTGGAAAGACGGAGGTATAACACTGATGTCTGATGTGTGGCACTCACCCATCCTCTACTTATCAGGACTACATTGAAAATCTCAGAGCAAGGCAGAACCTTCCCAGAAAGGACTTCTGGAAGTACCATTAGCTCAGGAGTGCCTTTGGGTGTGTCTTAAGAAACTATCCCCTAGGCCTTCTTCCATACCTGCACACTCCCTACAATCTTGGTTGCAGGCCTCCCATGGTGAGGCGGGCCTGACTTACAAAAAAATTCTTCAGGGTCTCCCAGATCCATCGGATGACATAAGGGGAAAATGATCCTAGTTTCTGGTAATTTGCATCTTTGGAACCCAGTGGTTACAGCTGTGGTTGCTTCATTGCACTACCTGCTAAGACTCCAGGAGTCTTCTCATCCAGAATAAGATTATGCACCTGTGGTACCATACCCAGGCTAAACTTTGTTCCCTTGGCCTTCTGCCCTACAATACTTGTTGGAGGTGTCAAGCCCCTGGAGCTAACCTGCTCCACATCATGTGGAGTTGCCCAAAACCCATGCTTTTCTGGTCTAATGTCCATGACTGTTGCAAAAATATCTTATGGGTTCCCTGCCCTCTCTCACTGCAGCTGTATCTTCTAGGCCTGCTCCCTTGAAGCTCTCTTTTTTTAATTTTTTTTGCTATTCTGTTTCATGCCTCTCTGATGGCCCTCATTCTGGAGAGTGCCCCAGTCCCATCCCCGTGATGTCCATTGGACCTCACCAACTGTCTTCCCCCAGGGCTTGCCCCCCCAGTGGGGTCAGCAGGGGGTTCCCAGGCCCCTACCGAAGACCAGATCCAGTTCTGGTCAGCACCCAGTTGGTTGGGGAGCAGGACCTGCAAGCTCCTCCTTCATCCAGCCCTTGGAGATGTTTTTCTCATTTTCTAACCCCAGAAGAAGGGCATGAAATGATGTAAGTGACAGTGTTGCTCACACTCCCATGTGCAGCACATTGGGCATCTGCCCCACCTCTGCCCACCATGTACAGCATCAGAGTGCCAGCCCCCAGCCTCCACTAGGGGCCAGACAAACACCAATCACTGACCCCCACCATCCCCAGAGGAGGAGAGCTGTCCTTGAAATGCTTGATCTTCCTCCTCCCCGGCTGACCCCCGGCGACCTGTTCACACCATGAACATGGGTCACTGGCATGGCAGGAGATAAGGCAGCCTAGGTGCAATGACTCCCAAAGGCCAGCATGAAGGCCAAGATGCTGGTACACCAGAAATGGATCTCAATGGAGATCCCAAATGTTACCCACTGGTTGGCTGCAGTATGAAATGTAGCTACCCTAGATAGAATTTCACACTTCAGGAAGAAAACCATGTCAGATTACCAAAGTGTTTGGGACCCCTTTCTATACTCCAGTTTTGCAGTGATGGATTCTCATTCCATGCTGGGAACCATCCCTCCATCATTCCCATGTGCAGGAGACTCTTGAGTTCAGATTGCTCTCCCTCCCCCCTCCTTCAGACTTCATGGCATCTGGCCTTTCTGAAATGCTGTTTTTTTACTGTATTTATATTTGACCTGTGCTCACTTTACTTTTACCTGCTCGAAGTCCTGTATGACAGTGTTATGCACTGTACTTATACTGCTGTTGAAGTCTAATGTTATGTGTTACCAAAACAATTTAATAGAAAGTACTAACTGCAAAAAAAAATGAGTTGCTATGCATCCCCCTAGGCTCAATGGCAGTAGATTCCACCTAGCCACATCAGCCTTTATTTCTTGTAAAAGTTTTTCATAGTTACAAGCAAACAGTGTAGCGAGGTTTGAAGATATTCTCACCCCCACATAGTGTACCATATTTTTGGAGGACCATTAAAATGGACAGTGCTTCATGATGTTTAGCAGGCATCTGCCTCACATGTAGATCACCACAGACTTTCCAAGTTAATTTTATAGTCTGATATGGCCCTGTGTGCTCTCAGCTCCTCTAGGAGGGCTGGCACAGTCACCTCTAGAGAAAAAAGGTAAAACAAAGAGTCATCCGCGTACATGGTGATTTTTGGCTCCTGGCCACCCACTTGCACCCCTTGTATATTTCTTTTTTTTTGATGTTGTTCTGCCATCCCTATTACCTCACCCCATCCCCCAAGACTTACCTGCTGCCTCACTGGAGCACATTCTGGATAACCCCCCTGGGGTGGTGCCATCAAGGAGCCCTCCTCCTTCACTGCTCTCGAATGGTGCCTCATGGTGGTCCAGTGGCAGAGTGCCTTGGTCAGCTGTGTGGGGTTCAGTGAGGGAGGCAGATGTCCTACATGCCTCAGCCTTTTGTTTCCCTGTTACTGGGGAGGCGTAGCATGCAGTGACATAAGGGGCAACATACCAACGTCTGACACATGTCCTGGAAGCTGCAAGCCTCTGCCGTGACACCCTTGGCCTCCGCCAGGGGTCAGTCAAGTACTGAGTGCTGTCCCACCCTCCCCCCGGAGGAGGAGGAGGGGAGCTGTCCATTGGATGCTCGATCCTCCTCCCCACAGCTGGCCCTCCAACTCCCTGGGCTTGCATCCAAACCCAGGTTGTCGACATCACAGGTGGAAATCTACCAGCTGTGCCGGTGGGCTGGCTACTTCTTGTACATGTCTTTTGCCACAGACTGCCACCACCAGGGGCTCGATACACAGGGTGAAGAGCAGCAGAGATGGGAGCAACCATTCCTTGTACCTCTGGTTTGATTTAATTGGGCTGATTGTGCCCTATTAACCCACACTCTCTCGTGTGGTGCTTCTTGTAGTGTCTGAATACAGTGCGTGACAAGTGGGTCCATCCCCATGTCCTCCAGGGTTCTGTGGAGGAAGTTCCAGTTCACCCTGTCAACCACCTTTTTGGTGTCCATAAACATTACCATAGTTAATTCCTGACGCTGTTTTTGGGAGGAGAAGATACTAAGAAACTTCCATATATTGTCGTGCAACAACTGACCATTAATAAATCCCATTTGGTCAGGGTGAACCATGGCCCACACACTGTTGTAGCCTCTTTGCCAGAATAGTTGCAAACACTGTATGTATTTTCTTGTCCAGCTTGAGGAGTGTGATGGGGTGAGAGGAACCGCAGACCACTGTGTTCTTTTCAGGCTTCAGGATGATCATGATCTGTGCTTGTTGCCAGGACAGAGTGGTTCTCTCTGCTGCTTGCACTGCCCTACAGGAGTCCCTCAGTAGTGATGCTGGCATGTCAAACATCTTGTAGAATTCTACCACTAGTCCATCAGGACCAAGGAATTTGCTTGACTTCAGGTGCTTGATTGCCTGCTGAATTCCTCTACTGTGACCTAGGCCTCCAGAGCCTCTCTTGCATCCTCTGACAGTTTTTCTGCCCAGACCTTGTGAAAGAAGGCATTGAGCCTGTCTGTATAGTCCTCCACTTGATCTTTGGTATATAGTTCTTTGTAAAATTGACCAAAACAATCTGTGATTCCCTTAGGGCTCATTTAAAAGTGCAGAGACTGCCCTGGTTTGCAGATTTTTAGTACCACCCTGCTTACCAAGCCAGGAGGTGCCCTGCTGTATTGCTGGATTCAACAAAGCATTGCCTAAAGTAGCAGAGAGACCCTTCTACATTTATTTATTTATTGAATTTTGTTGACCCGGTAAGCCCACTGGGTCTAGAAGTCCCTTTTTCAGGGGTGACCGGGGGGGGGGTGGTGATACAGATGGTGTTTTTAGTGAATGGGAGAAATCTGGCCAGGACACCGGGGAAATTCCCCTACTCGTTGTCAGTAGGGAGAGCTGCTGGCCGTCGTTATGGCCACTCTGCAGAAGTCGGTGGACAGTATGCATGTGTGTGAGCCAGGGGAGAGGGCCTCCTCCACTGGGCTCGAAAACCTGGAGGCTTCCTTTAATTTGCAAGATGGAGATATTTTTTCTGCTGAGGAGGTGACTGCTTTTCAAACTACTACGTTTTCGTCGGAAGGAATTGTTCAAGTTTCTATGCCCGAATTTCGGATAAGTACAAATGACTTACAATCAGAAATTTCAAAACCCTTGTTCCCTCCAGATGTTCTTCCTAATAACACTGGCAATATTAACCTTTTTTCTGTGAAACCCGATGCAATAGATTTGGGTTCGACTTACAGTTCTGTCAAACATGATGACGCAGCAGCATCACATGGCGGTGCCGCCTTGGACTTTGAGAATCTCTCTTGTCAAAATTCCTCAGAGAAACAGCTTGACATAGAGGAAAATTTGGCTGGCAGTGGAGTCGCTATAAGCAGTGAGTGCCAAAAGCCGATCCCCTGTCAGAAACCTGTCCCTATGGAAACTGTTTCAGAAATTAAACAAGGTCAGTCCTTGGGGTCAGATTTTTTTTCTCCGAAGCTTGGACTGATTGTCAGCAGGCTGCCTGATGACAAGCAAACAAAGCTCTTCATGATTGGTTCTAGTTGCACTGTGGCTCAGGGAACAGGGGTGCAAGGTGCAGTTTGTAGTTTCTCGCAGGGGGAGCTGGTTTATCAGACTGACGCTTCTACTCAAGCTCAAGTTACTACTTTTTCATTCTCAACAAAAACCAAGATCTCCCTGGAAGTTATAAAGAATAAAAGAGCAGCATTAACAGCAACTAATCGCAATTTGCTTGCAAAACCCTGGGTACAAAAACCCGATGATAATTCTAAGACTGCTCAGAATTTGTCTACTTCAACTCTTATTCAGCGAGCCTTTTTTCTCCCCTCTAGTGTTACAGATAATGCTGATAAATGGGCCCCTGAGAAATCCTTACTGGAGTCAGGATGGAAATTGGGCCCCATGAAAGTATGGATCCTAGATCCTGACTGGTCTTCTGTTTCTCCCCTTTCTTCTAACCCCATGGAATGGTCTTCTGCTATACTTGGTAATAAGGATATGCCCATCTCCAAGTCTTTAGAAACTAAAACTGAACTTATGGTAGAGTCCTCTCCATCCAAGCCAGAATTAATGGTTAATAATCCACCCGGGGAGAAGGATTTAAGGGATGCTTCTGTGGCTACCCCACACCCTAGGCCTCTCCTTTCTGACCTTTTTCCACAAAATTGTAAAGAAGCAGCCCCTGGAAGGAACACTGTGCGGATACGATATAAAGGGGGACTGGCCAAAAGGCCTGACTGGGTGTATGTAGGGAAGCTTCTTTTAAAAGCATCCTTACAGTTCTTACCTAAAGATGTCTTTGCCTTTATTAACATTTCAGGGGAGGACAATTATGATGTCAGTTTTAGATCTGCCTTCTTGTTAGACCTATTTTGGCAAAGATACAGTATAATCAGCTGAAATTTCCCCACTGTGGTCTCCCTTTATTGTTACCCCTCTGACACCATCTTTGACTAAATATGTAACTGTGATGTTTAGAAATGAGGGTGTTCATGTTGGGAGCATCGCTTATTGGCTTTCCCAGAAGTGTGATGTCTTGAGCGCTCCTGAGGCTGTGTTAGATACTGAATTGTTTTGGAACGGTAGCTGGAAGTACAAGGTAAAACTGAGGCAGATTAATAATGAGGTTATTCATATTCCTAACTCTTTCACACTAGGCAGAGATAGGGGTGTGTGTTTTTATGCAGGGCAGCCCCGTGCCTGCTATAAGTGTGGGGTTAGGACACATCTCTCAAGTTCCTGTGACTCCACTAGGTGTGACATTTGTGGTGAGCTTGGGCATGGCAGTTTTCAGTGTTCTAATTTAGTGAAATGTGATTTATGTGAAGAATCTGGGCATGGGTATCAGGATTGCCCTTGGGCTGCCTCTAACAAAGCATCAGTCATTAGTCCTGAGTTATTGATCCAAAAAGCTCAGGATGCAGCTCTTTCCAAAAATCAGAAGCAAAAGCCTTATTCCATTCCCTCGGGGAAGGCAGCAGCTGCTGGGGACAAAACTGTTCCAGGTCCTGACCTTCCCCCTAGGTCTGAAGCGGGAGCAATCCCCCAGACCCCTTTAATATTAATGAATTCCCCCCAATTTGTTACCAGGAAGTAGTACAAACAAAACTCCTCAGTTCTGCTTTGATTGAGAAAAGGGTTACCAGGAGCTCTAAGCCCCTCCTTGTAACTCCCGCCAATCTCTATGGAACCTCCTACTTTTGAAATGGAAAATTCATATGCCATTCTTGACACTGTAGAAGGTGACTCTGACATGGATACTGGTACTCCTGTTCTTTCCCAGTCATCAGAGACTAAACCCTTTCAAAATGACTATAAAGGGAAAAAAACGAAAACAAGGAAAAAAACCTAAATGTTTATGGCAATTCTTAGTATTGGGTCCCTAAACTGTAGTAGTCTTTTGAATAACTTCAGAAGGGCTGCTCTTTTTCATTTTCTTCACCAGATTAAACTTGACATTTGTTTTCTACAGGAAACATGGGTTTACACTTTGGATCAATGTCGTTTTTTAACCTCAGAGTGGATTTGGGGACCATCTTATTGGTCCTTCGGCAAGGACAGGGCTATAGTATATGGTATAGGGATTCTCTTTGGCTCTTTTAATTTCACACTTAGGAAATTAATTGATCTCATACCTGGGAAGCTTTTTATAATTGATGGGATTTGGAAACAAGCTGACTTTCGATTTATAGTAGTTTATGGACCTCAGACAAAAGCAGGTAGGGTTAACATGTGTAACACCCTCTTACCCTTCCTGGCTGCTACTTGCTATGTTATCCTGGGAGGTGACTTTAACTGTGAAATCTCAGGTTTTAGTAGAGGTAAAGCAGGTAAAAAAATATATTGTGATACGATAGCACTGGAGAGAGTCATTAACCTTGCAGGCTTAAGGAATGGCAGGAGTTATCAGACTGAGGGGTTGGCCTATACCTTTAGAAATGGGATTTTGACATCTGCTATTGACTACCTTTTTTTTTTCTAAAATTCTTTCCTCTCCTGTCCACAAAACCCTTATTACTGAATTTTCTGACCACTTGCTTATTACTATCTCCTTTGGTGTCTCCCCCCCATAAAATAATGAATAAAAATAGATGGAAACTTAATACTTCAGTCTTACAGGACCCCTGGGTTATGAAGGGTATATCCTCTTTATTTTGGGCCCGAACATCTGTTATGGATCTCTATGATGACTTATGGGAGTGGTGGGAGAATACTAAATCTGATGTTAGGAAATTTTTTCAAACCTATGGGAAACAAAGGGTTACAGCTAAATTCTTGCAATATTTAACTTTACGGAAAAAAACTTCCGGGGTTGTTTTCTGACACTAACACTTCTAGAGGTGATTTTTCGGCACAAATACATCACATTAAGTTAGCAATGAGGAATGCCAATATGATAGAGCACAGACATTACGTTCAGAATTTTCCTTTGGAACCCAAAAAAGCCCAATAGGTGATCCCTTTGAGGCCTTTAAAGAAAAGATCAGCTCCTCAGGTTTGGAGGTTTTACATAATGAGGCAGGGCAGCTTAAAACTTACCAGATAGACTTATTTGCTATTATTCAGAATTATATATGGGAACAGGAGGGTTTGGATGTTCCACATAGAGATATTCAGAGATTTTTTCAGGATTTTAACATCCTCCCCCCCTTTGGCCAGGATCTATATAAATCAGCTGACCCTATATCAGGACAGGATATTCTCAGAGTTATGTCTTCTTTAAAGTTAGGGGTTTCTCCAGGTTTAGATGGTCTGCCTTATGAATTTTACAAATATTTCAGTGACATCTTGGCTCCTTGTCTCAAAAAAGTCTTTTCCTTTCTCCAAAATGTCCACTGCTTACCCTTAAAGTTTACGTCTGGATTATTGGTGTATATTTTTAAGGGAGAGGATAGAACTAAATTGAGTAACTGGAGACCCATCACTATTTTAAATTCTGATTTCAAGATATTGTCCCAAGTATTAAATAATAGACTGAGAACCACCTCTAGTGATTTATTATATCCTCTTCAGTTTTGTGGAATTCCAAACAGGAGAATTCTGTCTGTCCTAGTTATTACTAGGGAAATAATTGAATTTTCAAATAGGTATCCACATTGTCATTACATTCTGTCTTTAGACCAAAATAAGACCTTTGATAGGGTGTATAAGCCATATTTATTCACTGTGTTGGAAAAATATGGTATCCCCCACAAATTTATTAACTGGATTAAGTTAATGTATGATAAGGTTATAGTCTATCCCGTTATTAAAGGGCAGTTTTCCCAATTTCAGTTAATTTTGGAGTCTGGCAGGGCTGCCCTTTAAGTCCTTTGTTATATGCATTTTCTCTTGACCTTTTACTCTGGAATTTGGACCAAATGGATGCCCTGCCAGGCATCTCTGGGAATTTGCAGGAAGATACTGTGGTTGTTCAAGCCTATGCAAATTATATTTGTATTTTTTTGACTAATGTGGTTCAAATTTCTATTGTTTTAGATTGTATTGGTAGATATGAGAAGGTCTCAAATTCTAAAATCAATATCGGGAAATCAAAAGACCTACTTTTAAGGCCTGTAACTCAAGATGATTTTGGGGTATCTGGTATTATTATTTCCTCTACACCATGTAAGATATTAGGAATAATATTTGGATCTCAGAATCTCCCATTGGAAAACTGGGAAATAGCCTTGAAAAAGACAGAAACAAAGGTTCAGAGGTGGAAAGGGTGGAGTTTGTCAAAAAAGAAAATAATTTTGGTCATTAAAAAATTCATTATTCCCAGGTTGTTAGACCAAAATAAGACCTTTGATAGGGTGTACCAGCCATATTTATTCACTGTGTTGGAAAAATATGGTATCCCCCACAAATTTATTAACTGGATTAAGTTAATGTATGATAAGGTTATAGTCTATCCCGTTATTGCCATGTTATATCCCCCTCCATTAGCCTTAGAAACTCACCTGTATGCTCGTTTCTTCTCCATGCTTTGGGGTAGTAGGCTTAACCCTATTGAGCAGTGTTATACCTATCTCCCTATTTCTCAGGGTGGATTAAGTATGGTGGACCCTCTAATTTTCTTTTATGCCCTATTTCTTTCCCAGAATTTTAAATTTGATCCCCTCTGCCCTGTGGCTGTACAACAATTATGGGAACTGAATAATTTCACATTTTTTCCTGATGTATGGGTGCAACCCCTCCCCCCAGTCCATAAGGGTGTATATATACCATTATTTTTTAAACCTTGTGCCCAGAAATTATTCAAGTGGTCTATTTCTTCCCAGTGTATAAAAGAAAACATAGGTACTAGATTATATAATTTTATTCTTGGGACAATTTATCCAAGTGAACCTGAGTTTGTTAATTGTCCCCCTCCTTGTAAAAGCTATGTTATTAAACAACTGAATTACCCTAGGATCCCTATCCAGATGTGGGAGGTATTATGGCTTTTGGTCTATGGATGATTAAATGTTAAAGGGAATGCAAAACATAAGATGGTGAGTGAGAGATATTGTCCTTATTCCCGATGTCAGGCTATAGAGGAAACCATGGATCATTTTCATTTCCAATGTTCTTATGCAGCAGGGTTATGGCACTTTTTAAGTGTCAAATTACAGTTTCAATGGTTGCAAAAACTAGATTATCAGACTCTAATTTTAGGGTTTTTTTCCCTCCTTCTTTCCTCCTTTGCTTGGGGTACGTTAGCTGTGTTTTTTTGTTGTTTAAAGTACTATTTATGGCAGGCCAGATGTCAGTGGGTGCTACAGCAAAAATTCATTTCATACGAGACTGTTTTTGTGCTCTTAATGGAAGCTATGAAATCAGTTTATATGACAGAATGACAGATAAGGGTTTTGGCACTTCCAGGAAAGTATTTAAATGGTGGAGAGGTTTACAGGTTTTCATTAAATATAAATAAAGGGATTCATGGGAGATAATCCATATTAGCAAAATGATGTAGCTTGAATGTTTGATCTTGTATTATGTTTGTATAATTATATGTTGACCTTATGTTTCTTTGATGTTTTTTCAATAAAAACTCCCCTACTCTTTTTCGATAAGTGCCATGGGATCTTTAGCATCTAACTGAACAACCACCAATCCAGGCAGATGGCCTCCAGTAGCCCATTTAGCTTCTCCCTACACACTTGCAACCTTCACAACCTCCTCCATCGAGGACTATTTTGTGCTCTGCTTCACGTATAGTTTCTGTTCTAACTCCAGTTGTTCTTTAACCCTAACCTTTTTCAGGTTGGATGCAAAGCTAATGGGGTAGACAGTAATGATTGCTTTGTGGTCATCCCAACATGCTCTGAGAACTAAATTGGTACAGAAGGCCCACTCACCCAAAAAATAATTTCATTAAACTTGTTTTTATTATCAAGCTACAATCTCAAAAACAAACATTTCAGAAATAATCCTTCATCAGTGTTCAGACTGCATCTACGTAAATAATAATATATAATTATAATACTATATTGTCATGATTTGAATTTCAGAAAAAAGAGGGGGGGAATCAACAGCGGTTGAGATGCTCACCTATCTGCACATTATTGGTATGAACCATTAAATAGCCACAGCTTCTAATTATATATTATCTAAAAAAAGGGGAAAATATGTATTATTTTTATTTTTCTACACTTGCCACAGCCCACTACTAAGTGAGTACATACTTTATTTGATTATGAGCAGATGTAACATTCATTTGACAAAAGGTTTTTGATTTAAACTTTTTGTTGCTAAGTGAGTGGTTCATAAGAGGAATAACAAAATATAATTTCAAGATAAAGACAATTTTGAGGTGAAGTAAAATAACGTTTTCTATTTTAAAAAAATAGCCATCACATATTACCCCTATAATCAGGAAGCAATTTCAATGAAAGATTCTTTGTTGTTAACTTTTGAATGGTGTAGAAATCAAACTTTATGGTTTGTAAGGGTTAGATATGTTTGTAACATGATTTAGAGATAAGAATGGGGTGCAAGAGGATCCGTAGATGTCACTAGGTGTTTGTGGTGCTGTGTGCCCACTCGTGCTTGATTCTAACATTGTGGAAATTTTAAAAATGATCAAAATCAGGCATAACATTTGAGTAAAGTGATATAATATATAGTTGTCCTTTAGTTTCTGATAAATTGACTAATTGTTAATATTGTTTAACATTTATAAGTGGTAAAACAATTAAAAACAGAGTAACAGCAATAGAATATTTGATTGATACATATGAAACTTTCTAGGAAAACGGAGGATTTGATTAATATGTGGTGGGATGAATGTATTAGAAAGAGAAATATACATAGAATGTGAAACTCATCTGTACATTATGGTTATTTAAATACTAATTTATGATGGCAAGTGTAGAAAAATAAAAATAATAAATATTTTCCCCCTTTTTTTAGATAATATATAATTAGAAGCTGTGGCTATTTAATGGTTCATACCAATAATGTGCAGATAGGTGAGCATCTCAACCGCTGTTGATTCCCCCCTTCTTTTTTCTGAAATTCAAATCATGACAATATAGTATTATAATTATATATTATTATTTATGTAGATGTAGTCTGAACACTGATGAAGGATTATTTCTGAAACTTTTGTTTTTGTGATTGTATCTTGATAATAAAAACAAGTTTAATGAAATTAATTTTTTGGTGAGTGGGCCTTCTGTACCAATTTAGTTCTCAGAGTAAGATTGGCATAAAATTGGTATGGGCCTCTCCCTGATGAGTTTTGTTATCTTTTCCTTCTGAGGTTGGCTGTGCTGGATCCAGATTTAATTTGGTCATCCCAACATGCTGCCACAGATACCTGTTCCTGGAATTCAGCATCTGGTATTCTGCCACCATCTCTTTCACTGGAGTCATGTATTCCTGGTTTGTTAGGAGGGATACACTAAGGTACTAGGTTGGTCTTTTCACTGCAGGTGCAATCAAGAGATCCAGCACCACTGGTGCATGATCCAACAGGGTCTGGGGCTATATTGCGCAAGTGCCTGCTACATGTACCCAGTCAGAGAAAAGCAAAAAGAAATTCAGGCAAGAGTATGCCTGATGAGGGGCAGACTAATAAGTGTAGTCCCAGTTTTCCAGATTGAGAAACCTCCAAATTTCAACTAAACCCAGATCCTTTCTCAGGCATCTGATGCAGTCCCCTACCCTACTACTACCTGCTTCTTGTCTCCCTGACCTGTCCAGAGAGGGCTGTAGTACACCATTAAAACCCCACCCTTTCAAATACATTTACCCTGCAGGAGGAGTAGGTTTCAAAAGCTGTTGTTGCAGGAAATGTTTTGTTTCTCCTTCTACATTTGGTGCATACAAATTAAGCAGGGTGCATGGGACAGAGCTCAGGGACCCCTTGAGGCAAATGAAGCATCCTTTAGGATCCAACACCACACTTTCCACTTTCAGAGGCAGGTCTTGAGGATTAGATAGCTAGATAGATATTTTATTTATATAGCACCTCTCTCCGGGGACTCGGAGTGCTTTACAATACATTTTAAAAACACAATAAAACATTAACAATACACAGATTCAGCACAGAACAAGCAGCAAAATACAAAGAAGTCCAATTATCATACAACATAATAATTAAAAACCACTGAATGCCTGGTGAAATAAGGTTTTTAATCCCTTTTAAAAGGATTCCACTGAGGGTGTCTCCCAAAGTTGTTGAGGAAGAGAGTTCCAAAGGGTGGGTGTGGCCACTGAAAAGGCTCAATCACCAGAGTTCCACAGTCTCACCATAGGAACACTGAAGAGGTAACCCTCAGCACAATGGAGAGTTTGGGAAGGGCAGTAGGGCACAAGAAGATCTTGCAGGTAGACTGGTCCCTGACCATGTAGGGCCTTATAGGATCATTACACCCTGGTGGTGTGGATGCTTCTCATATGTTGATGCATACACTGTCCCTCCCCAGGAGTGTTTCAGTTTTGCATGCTCCACCACCACCATGACGTGCGTCTTCTGCACCATTGCTATCATTGCCATATTATATTGCACTTCTTGTAGAACCTGTACTGTTTTTGTGGAGCTATTCACACCACTGACATTGTGCATCACTATCTTGGTAACCATTTACATTCAATTAGTTGAAACTCTTCCCCAGCCCCTCTGCAGCCTGCCCACCCCACCTTGAATTACAGAGAAAGACTGTGTGGAAATGATAAACCATGGCAAACAAATAGATACCATTAACATGCAAACCTAAAACCCCTAAAACATTAATTGGTCAGGTATTCTAAATAGTAGTTGCATTGATGGCAGCTGGGTTACAAGGAGGCATTAACCTAGAGCCAACTTGGTGCATGACCTATGCCTCAGAGCTACCCTCCTGCCTGTCACTTCTGGTTGCTCAGCATTTTCACTTCTCATTTGTTGTGTCTTTATAGAGACTCAGTATGTGAAGTGTCATGGCTGTTTCTCCCCTCTAGCAGCCAAGTGGGTCTGGGGTCTCAGAGTGCATAGCCCCTCTCCCATGCCCTCCTCAATTAGGTTATAAGCAAAACTGCATCCATACGGTATCTGAGCATTTGCTACCCCCTCTTCAAGGTATGCTGGGGACCACTCAATTCACCTAAGTAAACATGATCAGCAGTAGCTAAATCATTGGGTCAAGATAGTGAGCCACCCATATTGCTATGAGAAGATCCTGGAGCCAGCTGTATTGGACACCTATCCTGTCTAACCACCCATGTCACCCTTGATCATGGGCTCACCTCCCCCAGGGTGCAGCACATTCCCCAACTCTGACATCTCCTTCTCTGCACCTCATCTCTACAGTACCTAGTAACATGGCCCCCTCTCAACCAATTGAACCCCGTATATACCAGGTATCATGCTACAGGAGTGTACCAGTTGAGCTTCACAGGAGAGGCTGTGGCCATAAAGTAGCCCTCATCCTAATTCTGCCCCAATCCCCACTCCTCTACAGAGTTACCACAGGAACTTGTTCGAGAGGATCACCCCATTAGGTGCTGTGTTTAGCTGGTGTGGGGAAAGGAGCTGCTGTAGCACAGGTGGGATGAAACCCATGTGGTCTGTGCCATTGCAGTGAGTCACTCAGGTTCCCATCCTTTTTTGTCTTATTGTTCATTTCTATATGAGCCTTCCAAGCTGGGGTGGGTGAAATAAAACTAATTCATGGTGTGAATGATGCAGACAGGCCATCACCTGACCTGCCCCCCATGCTGAATAGGTCTCATGTCCCCAGTACCCATGGCAGAGTTACACTGAAACCCTATGAACATTAATTCTGCTGCCTGTCTCCAGTACTTACATAAATCACTTAAGTTCCATGGGTGTAAGCTGACCCACCTTCCTTCCCTCCTCCCTCCTCCTCCCTCCCTCCCTCCTCCTCCTTCCTTCCTTCCTTCCTTCCTTCCTTCCTTCCTTCCTTCCTTCCTTCCCATACTGAGCAGAACTGCTCATTTCTAGATGTATCCTGGGGAAGTAGTGCAAGTACAAAGTCACATGAATACAAAGTGAGTAGATGTACATAGTAAGCATACATTTCTAAATATTACACCAGCTTTTCACAGCAGTTACATCAAAAATAAATACAGTCAAAAAGAGTACATGGTAGATGTAGGTGCTCATATTCAGTCAATAATACAAAATACGATAGCCAAAGAAAGTCAAGAAATAGCTTAGGGTAACAGAAGCAAGCCAATTGGAGTGGCCTAGTTCAAGTCCAGCCCTTGGGAGCCCAGGTGAATGAACATTGCATAAGGTGTCAACCCAGTCAGAGCAGAGGCCTAGGTAAGCCAGAGCCTGAGGGTATGGATTAGGAGGAGAGATGAGGAAGCAGTGTGTGAAATGAGGCCAGACGGATTTGGCAGGAGCAGGTAGGGATTGTGTAGACATGTAGTAGGGAGGAGAGAGAAGTGTGAAGTGGCATTACAGATGGAAGTGGGGAGAGCATTCCACAGTTGTGGACAGTGGAAGGAGAAGGTGGATTGGCCAGTGGTGGTAGGTTGGTGGGGGATAGCGAAGGTTCTTAGGTCAGAGTTGCAGAGGGAGTAGGTGCATAGGGAGGAAGTGGAGATGGAGGAGGAGAGATAGGAGATGAGGTTTCCAGTCCAGAATTTTGCCATGAAAGTGGCAGTATGGGACAGACATCTGGACTCCAGGGATGGGAGAGATAGTGCTTTATACAGGTCACAGTGATAAGTGTGAGGGGGGCAGTATAGAATAAAGTGGCAAAAGGAGTTGCACAGGGTGTCCAGCCTGGCTAGTGTAGTTTTAGGTGTGGCACTGTAGACTATGTCAGCATAGTCCAAGGTGGGGAGGATCATTTTCTGCATGATTGCCCTGTGGGCATCTCATGGAATGTAATCCTTGTTCCCATATAGAGCACCAAGTCCGGGGTGTGGGTTCTTTTGGATAGCATTCAAGGAGGAGGAGACTGGAGTTTAGATAGCTTCTGTCTAGTGCCAAAGGACCCATTGCAACTATTATTAGCATACATGATGCCCACAGCACATAACAACAGTCACATGCATTAGAAAAAGGATATTATGCAGGCAATCACTATAAGAAATCTACAAATCTGGGTACCACCTTTCATTTTATTTTTTATTTAAATTTTTGTTATCCAGGCAATTGTATGAGCAGAAGCCCTTTTTCATACATGACCTGGGGCTAAAAAGCCACTGGTGTTACAGAAATAGGAAAAATCAAACTATAAAAACACTTAACATAAATACATAAATACATCCTCACATTAAGAATGAATAAATTTGACATACAGTACTATACATAACAAATCAAACAAAGCAAGTGCAACACAATTGGTCATGGTAAAATTGTTTAAGACCTGTTTTAAAGGAGGCATAACTGTTCGCCTCGAGTAATGCATTTGGAAGAGCATTCCAGCATCTAGCAGCACATACACTAAAAGCACGATCCCCATAATAGTTTTAACTCTAGGGATAACTAAAGAAGAGTTATTTGAAGATCTCAGGTGTCTAGCCTCAGTTTTATAATCTGGTAAAGAAAATAGCAGTGACATAGCACCTTGATGTAAGGTCTTATCAATTAGACGCATCAGATTAAATTTGCAACTAAATTTAGGTGGCAGCCAATCCAACTTACTGTACAAAGTGCAATGGTGTGTCCTAAGGGGTAATTGTAGCACAAACCAACATATTGCATTAAAGGTAGTGTTAAGTAGAGATAAATCAGATTTTGAGATCTGAGCAAACAAGAAGGAATTATAGCATAAAGCTGGTAAAAGTACACCATTTCCAATGACAGTTCTGGCAGGCAAGGACAAATCTTTTTTTAGTTTAAATAACACTGCAGTTTTACAGTTTACTTGGCAACATACTGTTTTTAGATGCTAGGTAAAGGTTAACTGAGGATCCAGTAGTCTACCCAGGTATCTAAACAATGTTATCTGTTCTGTCAACTCACCCTTCCCATTAAAAATTTCTAAAGGACAACATTTTGATATTTTTGGACAGGACCCAAATATCATTGATTTAGTTTTTTACTGTTCAACAATAACCAATGTTCCCTAAACCAATTTTCCAATAAAGGAAAATCAGAACCTAAAGATTCACTCAATGCAGTAGCTGATTCTGAACTGTGATATAATGTCACATCATCAGCTTGCATTAATATGTGTGTTTTTTGAAGAATAGTTGGTAAAGGATCTATAAAAAAAGGAAAAAGGAGCAGCCCCAGGATAGATCCCTGGGGCATGCCCTATTTCATTAGAGCAACACCAGACATCTGGCCTCCGTTACAAACTCTCAAAGAACACTGAGCTATATAACTAGTAACCCAGTTTAATGGAGACTGTGTTAGTCCCATGTCCCCCAGTTTCCTGAGCAGCAATGGGTGATCTACCAAATGGAATGCCTTAGACAGATCCAAAACAGCACCAACAAGCTCCCTATCATCAAGTACCCTGCTGATGTGGTTTGTGAACACTGCCAAGGCCGTACTTGTGCCATAGCCCTTTTTGAACCCATGCTGCATGGGAGACTGGAGACCACGGGAAGAAATATACTCAAGAAGTTGGATGTTTACTATCCTTTCCAACATTTTTTCCAGTATAGGCAAAAGGGATATGGGCCGATAGTTGTTCACATTATCCCTTTGTCCACCTTTAAAAATCAGAATAATCAATGTACTTTTCCATTGGGGGGAAACTCACCAGTAACTTTAGTCCAAAGAACACATATATAATCTGTGACCAATTTCAAGAACTTGTGCTTCAGGTCATCTCCAGTTGAACTCTTATGAACCAGAATAGTACTCAAAAGTTTCTTGACCAAATTATAACTAACTGATCAAAAATTGGGGTAAATTTAATGTGCTAGAAGGTGATTTATTTTCTGAACTCTGATGATCATTCTGTTTAAAATCCTTGGTAAAAGTTGTCAAATCAGTAAATCTATGTAGGAACAGCTCACTGAACCTAGAGGGATCAGTAATAACAACTTCCTCATTCAGTGAAGAAGTGGGATGCTGTTTAGTCTTAGCATTTACAATGGATTTTACTGCTCCCCAACATCTCCTAGGGCCTGTCAAGCCATCCTTCTGATTTTTAATAGATAATCAGACTTTGCCTGTTTGATTAATCTCTTACAAATATTTATTGTTCTACGGTACTCATTTAAATCAGCATGGGTACCAGATCTTTTATACTTAAGTCATAATTTATCCCTGTATTTCATTTGTTTAAACATGTTAGATGAAATCCACTTGTTTATCAAACCCCTGATTCTTCTAGTTACCTTGGGGAAATAAGTATTTTGTAGACTAAGTAAAGTAGTGTTAAGAAAATTGACAGCGTGCTCAGCAGAGGGCATCACATCTAAATAAGACCAGTCAACTTGTTCAAGATCTTCCTTAAGGCATGCCATTAGTTCAGTGATGAATTTCCTAATGGTTATATACCTTGGAGCCAATTTTACCTTATTAAACTTCCAAACTAGATAAATTGACATATAATTGCAAATAACGTCTGAAAATACTCTCCAACTTTTTACCCTATTTAACTTATTTGTAAGAATCCAGTCTATAGTAGTATGATGTCCACTTGCCAGATTTAGTTGTGTGGGGGTACTAATTAATTGAATGAGTCAGCACTAGTAATATTTATTTATTGAAAATGTTTCACCAGGAAAAGCACGCTGAGCAAGAAATGCTCGTCTCACGGTGCGACCTGGCGGGGGGTTACAAAGGAGGCAGGTATACATACAATAGTTGAACTCACAGTAGCATAATATGGGAAAAGTACATAGTTGGGAGGGATTACATCTGAACTTATACAAAGGCAGTACAGTGCAGCGGACATAGTAAGTACAGGTATACAATTATAGATTCACAGCGAGGAAGAACAGTACAGGACATGATCATAAGGCAAGGTATACAATACAAGGGTAAGCTTCGAGGCAAAAACAAGAAGTGCATAAGTGCAAGTTGCAGAACAGAGGTAGTAATAGCAGGTATTGAATGACTGTAGTGGAAGTTGAGCTTCAGAGAGATGCAACACATAGAGAGGGAGGATTTGGAGTGAATATGGGGGGAAGAGATAGAGGGGGAGGAAACATAGGTGAGAACGGCAGAAGTATAGGTGAGGAGATGGGAGTGGAGATGGGGAGCTTAGGTTGAGTAGGACGAGGGGAAGGGAGGGAAAGAGTGAGGGGAGGAAGTAGGGGGAGCATAAGTGCGGGGGCAGCATAAGCCAGACACTAGGCATGGCCAGGCCGCTGGTCAGGCACAATGGGAGTGGGGGAGGAGCCAACCCAGAGGGTGGTCAGAGGCAGTGCAACTAGGTGCCAGGAAGTTTGAGAGGGCATAGGAAAGGGAGAGCTTGGATGAAGAATGACGGATCTGGGTGGGTAGGCCATTCCAGAGTTTAGGGAAGAGGTAGGAGAAGGCAGATTGGCCGGTGATGGTCCTACGGCGTGGGATGAAAAGTAATCTAGGGTCAGTGGATCTGAGGGCGTGTGAGGGGGTGGGTGGGGGGACTAGGGCAGATGCAAGATAGGGAGGTAGGGAACTGAGACAGAAGTTAGAAGTGAATTTAGCGCAATGAATTAGGCGCCGGTTACACAGAGAAGGTAGGGATAGGGAACGATGAAGCGTGCAGTGATGTGAATGAGGGGGGGCGTCGAGGACAAAGCGGCCAAAAGCATTGAAGAGGGGGTCTAATCTGGTGAGGGTGGTCTGTGCTGCGGAACTGTAAACTACATCACAGTAGTCGAAGGAGGGTAGAATCATTTTCTGAACAATTTCGCGTCTGACAGGAAGAGGGAGACTGGTGCAGTTTCTATAGAGGGCACCAAGTTTAGGGTGCAGTTTGGAAATGATGGAATCGCCGTGGGTAGAAAAGGAGAGGTGGCAGTCGAGCCAAACCCCGAGGTACCTGAAGGAGGATACTTCTTCAAGGACCGTGTTATTCAGAGTGTGGAATCTTAGAGGGGAGGTGAGTTTGGAAAGGTGCTGTCTGGTGCCGAAAATCATAGAGTTGGTTTTCTTAGCATTTAGGGAGAGTTGGTTGCAGTTGAACCAGAGTTGGATTTTGGTGAAATCAGTTTGAAGTTTGGAAGTGACTTCTTCGGGGGTCCGGAGGAGAAGAGGAGAAGAAGAGGACTGTGTCGTCTGCATACATATGAATGGCGGAAGAGGAGCAGGAGTTTGGTAAGTCATTTAGGAGGATGGAGAAGAGGATGGGACCGAGAACTGAGCCTTGCGGAACACCAGAGGTAATGGGGGGGGATGTGGTCAGCTATTTTAGTGGATTGGGATCTATTTAGAAGGCAGGCACTGAACCAGTTTATGGCGGATTCAGCTAAATCAGCTCCAACAAGGCAGGATAGTAGGAGAGAATGGGATACGGTGTCGAAGGCTTTTGCTAGGTCGATAAAAATAGCAGCGGTGATTAGCCCTTTGTCCATCCCAGTGAGGATGTGGTCAGTGAGTCTGAGCAGGGAGGAGGTGGAGGAGTGGTGCTTTCTGAACCCGGACTGGAAAGGGGTGAAGAAGTTAGTATCTGTGAGGAAGTGAGAGAGTTGGGAAAGCACAAGGTGTTCCTGGAGTTTAGCGAGGGTGGAGAGGAGGGAGATGGGGCGGTAGTTGGATGCAGAGGTGGGGTCACCACCTTTGGGGAGGGGTAGAACAGTGGCATGCTTCCATGTGGAGGGGAGTGACTCGGTACTGAAGGAAAGATTTAGAAGGGCTGCGAGGGGGGTAGCAATGGCAGGAGCGGATAAGAAGAGGAGCTTGTTGTCAAGACCGTCAGGGGATTTGCCTTTGGAAGGGTTTAGGGCGCAGAGGGCATCTAAGGTTTCAGAGGGGGAAATGGGTCGAAAGGAGAAGGGGTTCTTGCCGGATAGGTGGGGGATAGGAGACTGAGGAGACGGAGTAATTGCAGGTGGAAGGGCTTCAAGGAGGGCATGGGCGCAGGTAGTGAAATATGAATTAAACTCGGTGGCGACTTCCAGGTGATCGGAGAGGAGAGAACCCTTGGCAAGGAGAAGAGGTGGAGGGTTAACTGTTTGGGGGAAAAAGGGCCAATGACTTTCCAGAATTTGGAAGGTCTACAAGGTTAGCATTAAGTGTGTTATTAAATATTCAGACTTAGCTAGAGCGGATGGCCTTGGTGCACCTATTGCAGAGCATGCGATAGAGGTGAAGTCACTGGGGAGGAGTGAGGATTTGTAGGTTACGCCAGGTCTTGTGTCACGGGCTTGTTGGTAGCAATCAGCCCGGGAGTGATCCAGGGTAGGTGGAACCATGGACTCTAGCCCGGCGAGGGGGGCGTGTTTGTCCCAGACGGAGAGGAAGATGTTCTGGAAGTGCATAAGGACTGAGTCCATATTAGAGCGGTTTGTGCTTGGGACCCAATTAGAGTGGTGAAGATCACCCAGAAGGAGGGAGAGGTTGAGGGATTTGTAGGAACGCTGGAGTATAAATTTGGGAGGGGATTTGACTCTGTGGATTTTGCGGACTAAGTAGATAAGGTGGTGGTCACTAATGGAATCAGGGAGAAGACCAGAGCTGACGATGCGGTGTGGGTGGGAAGTAAGCGCCCAGTCGAGGAGTGAGTGATTACCGGACTTAAGGTTAGAGCGGGTGGGTTCGGTAATTGTTTGATAGAGGTTAAGAGCAGTTAACTCGGTTTGGGTTTTGTTGAAAGTGGGTGCTAGCCAGTTGTGGTTAAAGTCATCCATAGCGTAAAATTCACCCGATTGGGCAAGGGAAGACAGCTGGCCCAGCAGGTCGGTGACTATAGTGGTTGGCGTGCCAGGGCAGCAGTAAATGCCAGCCACAAAGATGGGTAGTGAGGAGGGGGGGGACAGTTTTACCATCAAAATCTCGTAAGTTTTGGATACGGTTTTTGTAAAGGAAACAGTGAAGTGGAGGGCTGAACTGATGTAGATAGCCACCACCTCTGGAGGGTCGGTCTTGCCGTATGATATTGTACCCTGGAATAGCGAAATTATTATCAGGTAGGCTAGGTTTTAGCCAGGTCTCAGAAAGGATGATTATATCAGGGGAGTGGTGAACAGCTAGGACCTGGAGCTTAAAGAGCTTAGGGGCTAGGCTATGGATATTTAGATGGAGAAGACGCAGGCCCCGGGGGAGGAGGCTAGGATGGGGGACGGAGTATGCCCTGTCTGAGGGGTTTGGTATGTGGTGGGCAGGGCCAGGGGTACAGACTGGGCTGGGGTTAGTGTATATCCCAGCAGCCAGGAGTAGTACTATGGTGGTGGCAGTGTAGCATGCAAGGGGCCGGGATTTAGGCTTACAGTGGGTGGGGCGGTAGCTGAGTGGGCAGGATGGAGGGGTAGGTGCAGGAGAAGGAGAGAGAGAGGCAAGGAGGCAACCGAAGGAGTATGATGGGGAGAAGGGGGGAGTGGGATAATGGGACCAGAAGATAGCTGGGAGGGAAGCAGTGGACTTAGAGGGGGCAGGAGAAGGGGGTAGCTGGAATGGCAGTGGAGGGGAAGGTGAAGGGTAGGGACATAGAGGGGGAGAGGGTGTCGGGAGGGATAGTAAAATGGAGGAGAACAGAAGTAGTGCCAGGGCCATAGAAGGTGTCATTATGTCAGATGTGAGGAAGAGGTGACCAGTCATGATACCCTGTTGAAGCCGGGCAGGGAATTACAAGTGAATGAGTTGCCCTTCAGATAGTGTAGATACCACTTTGGAGTAGTGGTACTGTCACGGCCTCTGGTGGGCAGGGTGCAGGGTTCGAAACCCTGGTAGGGCAGTAGGGCTCGGACCTAGCTGGGAGCAGGGCACCAGGTACTAGGCGGCGTACCGTGGGCTATGATAGGGCCAGAAAAGGGGGTTGAAATAGTGACTCCTAGTGGACACTAGGGAAGTAGCAGGCTAGGTGAGGGGTGAGCAGTAGGGCTAGGGGGGTGCGTAGGGTTAGCCAGAGAGATGGGCACAAGGAGGGGAGTGGGCAGAGGCAGGTGATAGGGGAGGGGAGAGAAGTGGCCTGAGCAGGAAGAGAGATAAGCAGAAGTGAGAGGGAAGTACAGGTAGTGGAGGAGAGAACAGAGAGGCCCTCTAGTGGCTAGCAGGTATAACCTGCAAATGGAGAAATGGGGACTTAGTTAAAAGGGGTGACAGGAAGTGATGTCACTAGGCTGAGCCTATATAGGAAATGCCGAGCCAGGGTGGGCGGGGCAGTCGACATGCGTAGCGCGTCGATGGGCTATCACCCTTCACAAGGGTGCTGCAATCTGGAGGTAGTTTATTACCTCCTAGTGCCCGCGTGATCCACGCTCCAGGAGGGAGCTCTCGAGGTGGGGTTCTGATGAGTAGTTGCTGCAGGTCTGGGGCTGGGAGTCCTGAACGCTGGCTCTATATAGAGACAAAGAAGATGGTTATTATGCAGCCGGAAACTAAGCACTGCACTGCGTATGAGCAGGAAAATCAAGACCAAAGGCGAGAAACAAGACAAATCCAGGATACAGTCTGGTAAGCTGACTAAACTCTTGTAACATGCATATATGCTAGCGTTTGTAACAGTGACCAACCTGTGCTAATGGAGCTTGTTACCCCCCTTCCCCAAAAAACAACATTGAACAGTGTATACAGCTATTGGTAGCCAGGGACAAGGCATGAAGCACGCCCAAGTAAAACGAATTGCAAGAATATGAGTAAACAACAGTTTAACAGTTAAAACTAAACAACAAAGCAAAACAAATGTTCCCCTTCACAAGGGTGCTGCAATCTGGAGGTAGTTTATTACCTCCTAGTGCCTGCGTGATCCATGCTCCAGGAGGGAGCTCTCGAGGGGGGGGGGGTTCCGAAGAGTAGTTGCTGCAGGTCTGGGGCTGGGAGTCCTGAAGGCTGGCTCCTAGCGCCCGTGTGATCCACACTCCAGGAGGGATTTCAATTCCAGCTGTTCTACAGGGTTCCAATTTACATTGAAGTCTCACATTATTATCAAGTCACCCCCAGACTGTAACATCCCAACTAAGGTCAAAAAATCAGTTAAGCCATTACGTGAATTTTTAGGGGGATTATAAATTGTGCAGATCTTTAGTTTATGGCATCCACCCAGTGTTAACTCAATTACCAACCACTCCAAATTTGTTTTGTGTTGATGAGCAATATGCCATTCCTGCACTTCCAGGTGTTCCTTACAAAGAATCAAAATTCCTCCCCCTTTCTGTCTACCTATCAATCTATACATTTTAAATCCAGAAATAGCACAGAAGTCATTGCAAACTTCAGGTTTCATTCATGTGTCAATGAAGCACACTATGTCTGGATCTTTTAACTGTAACCAAGATTCAAGTTCTGCCTTCTTGGAGAAAAACATTCTATTATTTAAATGAATTAACTTTAATTCATTCGCGTTCCATGTGTTATCCTTCGTCTCCTCCTCCTCCTCTGGTGCAGGTGGACCAGGGTTCAGCTCCTCATCTCCAGCCAGAAACAGTAATAGCCAACTAATTGATGTGGCTATGAAAACCAGTCCAGTCCACTCTAGGGAAGGAGAATTTAAGAATAGACTGATTTCACAAACATTTCTTCTAAGTAGACTTCCTAAACATTTAGTAATGTCAGGAATAATATATTGAGAATTACATAGTAAATTGGAATAAGTAACGTCTTCACTAATTTCCTGGGAGGGCTTCAATATGTGCAGAATAACAAGACATGTATACTGAACATTTATCCAAGAAAATAAGGACAGCTAATAAGTACGCCAGCAAACAAATGCTTCCTTTCATACTTAAAACTTAACTAAAAATTATCAATAAACAAAAAAGGCAAATACTTAATTTATAATACCCTAACTTACACTACTTAAGTCTGCAACACCACTAAAAAGTTATAAATATCTAACTCAAAATATGTGTTAGTTTAAACTCTGGAACTGATAAAATTCCAGTTCCTACAATGTCAGATTAAAAATACAACCAAACAAATGTTAGTATAGACTTCTGTGTAAGGCTTCTATCTATATCCAACAGTAATCTAGTAGACTTAGCAAAATCAGACTTAGCAGAGTGAATCAGGGTCCAAAGAGCAATATTCTAAGTTTTTTTTCTCTAGGAGTGGTGCAGCCACTCATGCTCACACCCAAGGGCTTGCACCTCGGGCTGGTATTGGGCCTTTTATGTGCCACAGTCTTACCCGTTCTTGCTCTCATTGGATGAGCAACTTGCCGCTGAGCCCCCTCAACCATGCAGCTCTAACCAAACCAAAGCACAGGGAAGCAGCATCCTTATTCACAGTACAAACCGCAATTTATTTTACAAGCGGTGAAGCAGTCTGTGCATCCAGAGGTATATCCTGTAAAAATATCTTACTGGGCAAATTACAGGACAACAGCAGCAAGTGATGAAAGCTTAATGTCTCTAGCAGCTAGCAGAACCCAAGAACAGGGCATGATGGTATCAGCAGCAGGCAGATGAAAGTGCAGGCAGTAAAGTGTTCTTGATGAGAAAGAATGAAAGAGAAACCTTCAACCAGATCAACTCGTTATCAGAGTTCAAGCCCCAGGCTCTGCTTAGTTCGCACCAGTCTTTATATGCTAGTGAAGTTCACATTTTGTTGGTGCAGTGTAAGGCCATGGGAAGAAGAATAAAATAACACAGTCCCTTGTTCACAGCTTGTAGGGAACCCTGCACAGACAAAGTTATCGGGTTCAAGTGTCCATATCCTACCCTGGTGATCCACTAGATGTGGAGCGCTAAACACTTCCTTCTGATATTTGTCTCACTGATGCTTCCTTTGAAGCCTGGGGTGGATGGTTTCTTTTCTGCTGTTTCCTGATCTTCTTCCATGATTGAGGGTCCTGCAGTGCTGAGAGTCCTGGATCTGGAGCAGAAAACATTTCTGTTGGCACTCCCAGTTTTTTGAGCAGCAGACAAGTCTCGGCTAGGGTTCAGAAGAAACAGGGACCCTTTGAGGTGTACATTTGAAATTGGGCTGGTACATAAAGCTGTATTTTTAATGTTGTGGGATTCCAAGTCCTTACAAATGGCCAGGACATAGTGTCACTTCAGGAGAGTCATCGAGGTAAAATCCTGCTCAAAATATAGGACTGCTTCTCCAAATGTCACCTCTTTGTTTTCCTACCCCAGCTGCAGGATCTTGATTTTCACCCGACAGTCACAGAATTTGAGCACTATGAATCTTGGGTGAGCTTAGTGTCTCAGCTTTGTCCCCAGTGCCCTGTGTGCTTTCACAATGTCCAATGAAGTATCTGTTGGTCAGCTCAGGATTTCTCTCAGAAAGAACTCCAGAAAGGTCTCCATGGCACCCTGCTCCATCCCCTTGGGTAAGCCATGGATATGAATTTTGTCTTGCCACACCCTGGGTTCCATATTGTATAATTTGTCTTTCTGATCCCTCTCTCTCTCTGGGTCAGGTACTGGAGAGCTATGCCATGCTGTTCAATTATGTTGGAAGTCTCTGAGAGCCCACTTTCAAGAATGATAGTCCATGGTTGTACCTTGTGGAGTTCTTTTTCATCTCCCCCACTGCTTTCTCCAGGTGCTCCATCATACAGCCTAGTGTCTGAAGCTTGTAAAAGAGGTGTGAACTGATCCTTTGGGTCATCCTCACTGTACCAGATGGCCCTATCTAAGATGATGGACACTGAGCAGCTGCAGCTATAAGGCATGGCCTTGAGGAACTCGGAGTTTCCTGCTTCTTTCTCCTGGTGTGTTAAGCCATCCTTTCACTGAACTTTAGCATGCATCATTGTTGTATGTTCTGTATGCATTCACCACCTGCAGTCCACTCAGGCATGGTTTACACTTGATTTTAGCTGTCAGGGAGTCAGAGACAAGAGCACTAATGGCTGCATGGATGAGAAGTGGAACCCGAAGTTTTGTTGTAAGATAATTCCCTGATAATCATGTGGCTTCCCATCCCCCTGAGCAACACAAATGCTTCAAACTTGTGTAATTCCCTGGTAGTCTAGTGGAAAGCCCTCTGCTGATCATCCCTGTTTTCAAACATATGCAGAATTCTCTGGTGTCTAGTGAACACCTCTGCCCCTGATCACCCCTGTTTGCAAAGAAGAATTCAGTTGCTGTCCCTCTTGGGCTTGGTGCCCCCCAATGAGTGCTAAGCCCTCCAAAAGATTATTAGCCCCCCAACCATGCCACCTGCTGAGGACCTCCTGCCCTGCCCCCCCACTCTTGTCACCAGTTCCTCACTAAATGATGGCAACTGGCACAGCCCTCCACTCACATTCTCAGCCAGATGCTGTCTGTAATTCATTGAACATAACTGTGTGTAGTATAGTAACAGCCATGGAATTATGTCTAAAATTTAGGCAATTAAGGAGATGGGTTCCACAAGACTAGCAGGACATTATTTATAAGTTTGTAACAGTGGCAATCAGGGAGGAGGAATGGCACATTGCCATAGCGCTGGTTAAGAGCAGGCTTTCGGTATCAATAAACAGCACTTCGCTGGTGGCCATTTAGTGCTGCTGTGCCTTATTATGCATACGGGATACCTCATTTGCATAGGTGCAGTGGTATATTTTACGTGATCATACTAACCTTTTGAATATAGGTGCCTAACCTGAAAAAGATCATGAAATATTTTTCAGAATCTGAACAGAATCCTTTGTTTATCACTTTGCATAGCAAAGAAACAACACTCATTTAGAAAAAGTTGGTATAATAGTAAATGTAAAACAGGTGAATGAGAACTACATAAGTTTATATGGGGAATTAAACAATAGGCATAATTCACAAAAGGCAGCGCATGCTACTCCAATGGCAGCTTGGTCCGATTGCCGGTGCACCAGGGACCCTGCACCCGATTCTCTATTGGGGAGGGTCCTGGTGGCAAAGTCCTGCAGCTTGCGGCAAAGGTGGCCATGCACCAAAGAAATGGTGCAACCAAGAGGTTTGCTGCAAGCTGCAGGCGCAGTCAGGTGGAACTTATACAATTAAAATATAAAGCAGTCCCTGAAGACTAGTGGGCCCCTCAGCCCCAATCCCCTTTTTATTACAAGTAATTACATCTCTGGTGGTCTAGCAGAACCCCTCCCTATTCCAGAGCTCCCCTTTTTATGAACAGTACTGACATCCCTGATGGTGTAGCGGACCCCCTCCTTATCTCTGATCTTCCCTTTTTATTAACAGTAATCACATCTCTGGTGGTCTAGTGGACCCCCCTCCCTATCCCATTCCCCAATCTGTCTGTACAGAATTACATATAAATCTACTTGGTGGTCTAGTGGACCCCACCCTCTCACCCCAGCAGGCAGTGCCCCATCACCTTGCCCCCCCCTCGTCTGATCCCGGAGCCAGTGACTGGCACAGCTCTCCACCATGGCAGGCCACCAACTGAGCTATTAGTGAAGATGTATTGCTTAATCAGCTGTTACAGTACATGCTCATTGACAGCTCAGTCAGCATCCAGCTGTGGTGGAGAGCAGAGGGCTGTGCTGGTCCCTGTGCTCAGGGATTCGACCAGGGGAGCATGGTAATAGGGCACTGCCTGCTGGGGTGGGGGGTTCACTAAGCCACCAGAGAGATTTATATGTCATTTTATATTGGCAGATCGGGAATAGGGAGGGGGTCCACTAGGCTACCTGTGAAGTGATTACTGTTAATAAAAAGGGGGAGATCAGGGATAAGAAGGGAGGTTCACTAGACCACCAGGAACATCAGTATTGTTCATAAAAAGGGGAGATTGGGGCTAGGGTGGTCCACTAGACCTCCAGGGATGTCAGTACTGTTCATAAAAAAGAGAAATCAGGGATAGAGATGGGGGGTCTGCTAGACCACCAGATATGTCAGTACCATTCCTAAAAAGGGGAGATCAGGGATAGGAAGGGGGTCCACCAGACCACCAGGAACATCAGTACTAGTCATAAAAGGGGAGATCAGTGATAGGATGGGGGAACTATGGCACGTGCTCCCTCCTGCCCTGGTAAGGCTCCCGGGATGGTGCAAGTTCTCTAACCCTCCCAGAGGACACACTTCTAAGTACCCTTAGACCAGACCTGACTGGTCTAATGGTACTTAGAATGTTGCCCTCTAGGGGTTTAGAGAATCCCGAATTAGGAGATATGGTAGCTTGCATCTGCTACAAGCCCCCTAGCACCATGCTGCAGGCCATTTTGTGCCTTTGGCACATGCAGACTGTGTTTGCCACAGGCTGCTTTTGTGAATTGCTCCTGGTGCGGCTTTTGGGGGCATGCTTCACCTTGCATCATTCCTTGTGGTGCAAGCCCCTTGTGTCAGTCAGGGCAGCTTTGAGAATCGAGTCCAATAAATCAAATGCTAATTTGAGATTGTTAAACCAGAAAAGGAAAGGGTACAGAAAACCTTTGGAATATGAGAAATCAAAATATCAAAAGGATTTATTTGGAGAAGTTAAGACAGTCAGTCTTAAAAAAAATGACCCCAAATTCTTCTTGACATTAGTCTTAAAAGGTTATGACTCCCGTTCATCTATCATGGAGATTCACATACAACCTGTAGAATAGAAAATATATTTTAATCAGTTCTTTTTCACTCCAGTAGGAAGTCAAAGGGATAAAAAAAAACTCAAGAATTGAATGAGAAACTGAAGAATATTGATAGATCATTCCCATGATTGTTTCCCAGGAAAATATTTTAGAGGCCTTTAAGGATGCAAAGTTTAACAATGCCTCTGGTCCTGACAAGATCTGGGCCAGTATTTATGTTTCAATGAGAGAGATGGGTAACATTTTTTTTATTCCTTATTTACTGTAAGTCTATATTGAAGAGCCCCCTGCTAGTTGGATGGAAAACATAATACACCAATATATAACAATTACTTGCAAGAGCAAATATGGCTGCAAAATAATGGTATTGTGTGCCGTGAGGAATGTGTAAAAAAAGAGGGTGTGAGAAATTATTGAGAATGAAATAATACAGTTTTATTATGGAAAACCTGAGCAATGCTGGAAGACATAATATCAAAATATTGTTATAAATAGATTTGTACATGTTATAGGAGTGGGTATAGCTAGAAGTTTGTGTCAGTGTGGTGAACTGTACTGACAATTGATTTATGTGCTTTTTCAACTGTACTAGTAAGATATACACAGGAAGTACTAAGAAAAAGAGAGATATCTTTTTTGTTTGTTTATTTGTTGTTTTTTACAGTTATTCAAGTTTGTAGAAGTAGTGACGTTTGGACCTGTGATGTCCCAGTTTCCATGTTGGTGAACTAATCACACTGCCTATGCATTATCTTTACACTCTGAGGAGAGCGCAATTATTATAAACACTTGTTATCAATGTATATGATAACTAGAGAAAACAGTTAACTTGATATACACAACCAGGAACGTGTCAGAAGAGAGGAATAACAGACGTTTAAATTTTTTTAAAACTATATATGCAACACAGTAACAATAAATGTCTAGGAAGCAGGTTAATTACACTGGATAGCCTGAGACCTTATGTTGTTGGGCTTTGTTCTAGAATTTGGTGACAGAAGCATGGGAAGGTCAGCGAACTTACTAAAGGTCACAGTGGTATTTTTTTCAACCTAGTGTCCATATTTTACACATATTTTCAAATTATTAGTCCACATTGCTACTGTTTTGGTCTTTACACTACTTAACAATGACAATAAAAACTGCAAGCGGTTGTAACTAAGGTAGTACTGCATATTTATAATTTTTTCAGCTAAACCAGTGTTTTGGGAGGTACTGCAGGTGCCCTCCTTTTCTCATCCCTGCATCAATATATTTTGTAAAACATTTTAATCCAGCGACATATCTAGAAATGTTGGAAGGGTGGGCTCGATGCATGGGGGGGGGGGAACGCTGTATTTTCTATGACCGATACATCATATTTCCTGTGTACTTAAACAGCATCCCTGTCTCAACCTCTCTTCTGCATGCAATACAGTAACATTAAATGTCAAGGAAACAGATTAATTACACTGGATAGCTCAACTGAGATAGTATGTTGTTGGGGTTCCTTCTAGAATTTGGTGACAGAAGCACAGGAAGGTCATCGGACTTCCTAAAGGTTACAGTGGTTTTTTTTCAACCTAGTGTCCATATTTTAAACTGTTCCATTCAAATTACCAGTACAGATTGCTACTGTTTTGGTCTTCACACTTCTTAACGATGATAATAAAAATTACAAGCAGTTGTAAATAAAGCAATACTGCATATTAGTATTTTTTTCAGCTAAACCAATGCTTCAGGAGGTAGTGTAGCACTCTTCTTTTCTCATCCCTGCGTCACTATATTTTGTAAAACATTTTAATTCAGAGTCAGATCTAGAAATGCTGGGGGGGGGGGCACTGTATTTTCTATGACTGACACATTATATTGCCCATGTCCTTAAAGAAACGGCATCCCTGTCTCATCCTCTCTCCTATATTCTTTATTCCACTCTGGTTAAATAAAATTAACTTGCAATGCCTAAAGCAGGCAATACTGCTAAGGTGAAGATACACCAGACTATTCAGCATTACCCTGGTTACTATATCTGATTGGCACTAACCGCTGGATATTCCCTGGCTCTTTTCATGCAGATTTCATTTAGTTATAATAGTTTACAGCCATGTATCTCGCCATATAGCAGCTAACTTGTACAACTGCAGGAACAACAAAAGATAAGAACACAGTATTCTACATAAGCAATAGTGGTGGTTACTACTGCCGAGTGTGATCACTGTTGTGCAGAGGACCCTATGATATCTCGCATCAACTTATAAAGATCATTTGAATATGTATGATACACAGAAACAATAAATGTCAAGGGACCAGTTAATTTACATCAGAATGCCCAACTGAGATCTTATTTTGTTGAGGTTCTTTCTAGAACATGGTGACAGAACCACAGGGAGGTCAGGGGGACTTGCAAAAGGTCACACTGGCATTTTTTAACCTACTGTCATATCTTACACAGTGTTGTGTTCAAATCGCTAATCCACATTGAAACTGTGTTGGTCTTCACACTTCTGAAAAATGACGAGAACAACTAAAAACAGTCATAACTAAAGAAGTACTGCATATTAGTCATGTCTCTCAACTAACACAGTGTTTCAGGAAGCACTGTACGCACTCTCCTCTTCTCACCCCAGCATCCATATATTTTTTAAAGCATTGTAATCCAGGAAAGATTCTAGAAATGCCATGGGGGGGATTGATGCATGCAGTGGTGTTGGGGGGAGGTCGATGTATTTACCATAACCAAGGCCCCTAGAATTCTGCGGCCGCAGAATTTTGCGCAGAACTTGCAATCTACTGCAGAACTTCTGTGGTGCCACAGAATTCACTCTTCTTGTTGATTTTTTATTAATATTTCTGTTTCTCCATAGAATCTGGTTCCCTTCCCCTCTTCTTATATCCTAAACCCCCCTATATGCTCAGAATGTGATGTTATCACTGCTATAACATCATACATTAGCTAATGAAATGGCTGCAATCTGCAACAGAAATGAACAGTCACTTATCTACCACAGCTCCCACTGCCAGAGACGGTGGCACAGCACATCAGGCATGGTGATATTTGCTCAACCTGCACTTACAGCCTAATACAATTTTCAGTCTTACATTATTGCACTAGGGCCAACTTAAACAAAACCTTGCCAATAGCACAGACCTGTTAAGTCCATACCTCACTTTGTACAAACCTATTTGCACCTTTAAGGTATAGAGATGCCATCTGAAATGAATAACTGGTAAAATAAATTTAACTGTCATTTTTAAGAAAAATAATTATGCCCAGAAAAGTGGAATACAATAATGTGTAGACCTGTTGAAAGAATAGACCTGTTAAATAAATAATTGCACTGTACGCATTTTTGCAAGGGTTATTGATTACTTATTGTCATTGGTTGATAGAATCACCTAAAAGTTACGGAGAAATGTTGTGTGCAGGGACAGCTGTTGGGCCAGAGGGTAGCATGCTGTGTTTCCGTGCCGGCAACTCAGATTCAGAGATTAGCTCTGGGAGCTGGCTGGGCAGCACAAGGATTGGTGGAACACATCATTGCTGGAAGCCTGGTGAAGGTATGGTGCAGTGTTCTGTCACATGGTGGACACATTGTAGTGGCCTGGAGAGCTCTATCTCACAATCGGTTCACATGCATGTCATGGCCTGATGGTGTTACGCAGTGTGTCAGGGAAAGCAGGTTGATATCAAAAATTAGTTTTGCAATAACCCCTCTATTCCATTTCTAATGGGACCTGTATGAATGAGGATGCAAGTTCATGGAAATAAAATATATATATATATATATATATACACACACACACACACACACATACATACATACACATACAAACAGTCTAGGGAGGTCAAATCATGGAAAGCCATGTGTGCAAATGCCAGGAGCCTTAGCAACAAGATGGAAGATCTGGAGGCTGTCATGGTGCAGTCAGACCTGGACATTGTGGCCATCACTGAAACCTGGTGTAATGATAACCATGACTGGGAGATGGCCATACCTGGCTACAACATATTCAGAAGAGACAGAGCAGGCAGGAAGGGAGGAGGATTGGCACTGTATGTGAAAAATGGCATAAGGGCCACAGAGATCCAGGAGGAACAAAATAGGGGAGAGATACTGTGGGTTAAGCTGGAAAGGAAAATGGGGACAGCCATCTGCACAGCTATGGTCTATAGACCACCAGCCCAGGAGGAAGAAACAGATAGGGAGCTGATGCTAGCCATCCAAAGGATGGCAGACAAGGGTGAGGTAGTATTGGTTGAGACTTCAATATTCCAGACATGGACTGGAGCATCCCAGCAGCAGCATCAACCAGGAGCAGATTTATCCTGGACCTCTTCAGGGTGCCTTCCTCGCCAACTGGTCATGGAACCAACTCGGCAGAAGGTAATACTGACCTTGTGCTCACAAACAGGGACAGTGTGATGGGGTAACAGTGGGGAGCACCTGGGAAATAGTGACCACCAGTCATTGTGGTTTGAAATCACAGAAAGAGCAGAACCAAACCACACAAAAACACGATCCTGGATTTTAGGGGCAGACTTTTGGAAAATGGGGAGATACTTGAAAGAGGCATTAAGGGAATGGGACAGGAATCCGGGTTGAGGAACAGTGGGCAGTATTTAAAATGGGGATTACAAGAACAACAGAATTATGCATTAAGCAGGTTAGCAAGAGGAAAAGGAAGAGGAGACCATTATGGTTTTCCAAAGAGGTAGCAAAGAAAGTGAAAGCCAAAAGATTGCATTCAGGCAATACAAAAGACACAGGCAGAAGGGGATAGGAGAAGTACCAGGAGAAGCAAAGGGAGGCAGGAGGTCAGTAAGGAAGCCAAAGCTCAGACAGAAGAGCACATTGCAAAATCAGTGGGTAGAGGGACAAAACCTTTACAGGTACATAAGTGAAAAAGAAAGACAAAGGGAGGGATAGTGAGACTGAAGGGGAGGATGGGGGCTGTGTGGAGGATGACAACAGTAAAGCTGACATATTGAACAGGTATTTCTGCTCAGTCTTTACTGAGGAAGAGGAGGGTAATGGGTCTGAAGGGAGTACAAGGGTGAGAATGGTGCAGAAATGGACACAAGTCCCTTTACACGAGAAAGGGTCCTGAAGGAACTGGAAGTAATAAGAGTTGATAAAGCAATGGGGCCAGATGGGTGCACCCCAGGGTCCTAAAGAACTAAGAGGTGGTGGCTGAACCTCTGGCTATCCTGTTTAGCCGATCACTGGAAACAGGGAGGTACCCAAAGACTGGAGGACAGCAGATGTAGTCCCCTTATACAAAAGTGGGAACAAAGAGGAAGCAGGGAACTACAGACCAGTCAGCCTCACCTCGTAGTGGGGAAGATCATGGAAGCACTACTGAAGGAGAGATTGGTGGAACATCTGGTTGTCAATGGACTACAGGACCCAAGGCAGCATGGTTTCACCAGGGGAGGTCATGTCAGACCAACCTCATTGAATTTTTGACTGGGTGACTAGGAAGGTGGATCAGGGAGGCAGTGGACATGGCCTATCTGGACTTCAGCAAGGCCTTGACACTGTGCCACATAGAAGACTATTACACAGACTGGGGAATATGGGTGTGGGCAGGACAGCAGTGTGGTGGGTAGGTAACTGGCTGGGTGGCAGGACACAGAGGGTGGTGGGAAATGGCTGTCACCCAGAGGAAGAGTGACTAGTGAGGTACCACAGGGATCAGTGCTGGGACCGGTCCTATTCAACATCTTCATCAGTGACATTGCGCAGGACCCAGAAGGCAGAATTTCACTGTTCGCTGATGACACAAAGCTCTGTAACAGAGTAGACACACCAGAGGGTGTAGACAGAATGAGAAGCGACCTGCAGAAACTTGAAGAATGGTCAGGGTTTGGCAGTTGAAATTCAATGCAAAGAAGTGCAAGATAATGCATATGGGCACAAAACCCTGGCACAATGTATCAGTTGGGGGGTGAGGATATAACATGCACCAAGCAGGAAAGGGATCTTGGGGTTATCATCTCTGATGACCTCAAGGTAAGGAAACAGTGTGACAAGGCAGCAGGTAAAGCAAATAGGATGCTGGGATGTATAGGCAGGGCATCACCAGCAGGAAAGGAGGTCATAATTCCGCTATACAAGACACTAGTGAGGCCCCACCTGGAGTACAGTGTACAGTTCTGGAGACCATACCTATGTAAGGACATAGACAAGGTAGAGAAGGTTCAGAGGAGGGCAACAAAGATGGTGCATGGATTGCATCACAAGTCCTATGAAGACAGGTTGAAGGAACTGAACATGTACTCCTGGAGAGAGGAGGGAGAGAGGGATATGATAGAGACATACAAGTATCTTACAGGGAGGAACAGGGTGCAGGAAAACACTATTTTAAGTGAAAAGATGATCCAGGACTAGAGGGCATGGGATGAAGTTGGAGGGAGGATGATTCAGAGGAAACATGAGAAAATTTCTTCACAGAACGGTGGTGGACAAGTGGAACACCCTTCCAGAGGAAGTGGTGGGGCTGAAACAATCACGGATTTAAGAATGCATGGATAGACATAAAGGAATTCTGGAGGTCAGGGGTAAGGGGCAACAGACTTCTAGGAAAACAAACTGAACTTACAAGCTCAAATGGGCAGACTGGGTGGGCCATAGGCCCTTATCTGCCGACACTGTCTATGTATCTATGTATCTATGTACAGTATCTCTGTCTCTCTCACCACAGACACACACACACACACACACACATTTGTATGTATGTTACAGATTGCATATAAATATATAAGTGATACACAGTGAGAACCTCATGAATGGTGTAGAAAGCACCTGCAAATATATAAGTGATAGACAGTGGAAACCTAATTAGTGGGATAGATAGCATGCATATAGAAATACCTTATTTATCACATAAGATCCCCTCTGCATATGCCATTTATTTAACAGGCTAGGACCTTAAGGGAGAGACATTTGTTTTGCTTTTTTTGGCATAAAATTATATTTATAATTCTGTTATTTTTTTTGAACTAGTGTTACTGTGCTTTCCACCATCCTGATTGCTATAAAAACTGCCATGAAAGTGAAGTCAGGATGACAAGCTGTCACTGTGATGTGGTAGTTTGTTACTGCCACAGAACTTCAGCAGAAATTACAAACCACCGCCACAGAAGTTCTGCGGCAAATGGTAGTCTTGCCGCAGAACTTGGTCCCACTGTGCCACACAAAAATAGGGGCCCTGACCATAACCCACACATTATTAACTAAGGGGCATCTCTGTCTCAGTCTCCTGCATTCTGAACAAATTGCACTCTGGTTAAAACCAGAGGGACTACTTCCCCTGTGACCTGATTAGGGAAGCTCATCTAAATTACTTATTGCTGTTTATCAGTGCAACTTGCATACATATGACTCCTCACAGTAACCGGTCCTATTAGGCACACTGCATTTACTGTCTGCTTAAAACTGTGCATCACTTGATTGAGAGTGTTGCATTATCAGGCACTAAAATGGACTAAGCAATGGAATATCTGCTACAGCACCACTATTTGAATATAGTTATGCCTGGAGATCCCGGAGTACAACATATTGAGACCCCTGGACAACAGCATTTAAAAGATACTAAAAATAGAATAACATGTTTTTCTCTGTTACAGTGCTGTAACTCCATTGAGGGATTCTAGTGACATCATTACCTGAAGAGCAAAGCTTGAGAGGTTATTGATGTCCTAGAATCCCAAGATGCATTTGCAGCAATATAACAGATAGAACTACAAATGTTTTGGTAATACTGTACATAGCACATCTGCCAGTCTCGTTTTGGCATTTCTGATTGAGTTGCATAAGTGTTGCTGGATCCAGCAGAAAGCCCTGCATAAACAGTTTCCTAAGAGTTAACACTCATATTTGCATTGCATTGTGACTGAACAATGGATGCATCCCAGCTGAGCTCCAAAAACATTTCACAAGCATTGCTGTTGAGCCGGTTAAGTAGTGAAAAACAATGCAATATGAGTTGCCAATGCATTGCCAACTGTAATAAACAATGCTAAACCAACTCATTGGTGAAACAGTTTAATGCAACTTGGACTGTACCTACAAAACCAAATACTATGACTTGCTATCAAACTGGCTACCCCCACATAGAACTGCAACTACAAATTGTTATATATTTTCCCTGGTGTCCAGTGGTACCCCCCACCATCTGATTATCATCCCACAATATTTCTTTCCCTGGTGTCTTGTGGCACATCCCACCCTCTGGTTCCACTCCAAGTAAATAATTTATGTATCCCTGATATCTAGTAGTGGTCCCCACCCTCCCATGCCTGACTGCATAACACTGCATTTTACCTCTGATGTCTAGTGGCACCCCCACCTTCTGATGGCCATCTTCTGTTGTAGTTATGCTTGCCTTGGTGTTTAGTGGCACCCCCCACTCTCTGATGTCCCTCAGAACCTGAAAATAACTTCTCTGAAGAACATTGCTAAACATCTCATTCAGATCAGCAATGACATGCATAAGGCTGAAACTGAGCTAGATAGTGGGTGAATGTAGACTAGCAATGTTTGCACTATTCACTGAGCCACCTAACTGCATTTTCTAATTGTTGTCATACATACAAACACTGACTAAAACATACACATATATACATATATAGTTCAGAATAACAATAGCAGTGCACTGTCTACACACATAAAGCATTACCACACACACACACACTAACACTGCCTTATATGGCATTTATTTACTTATGCATCTAACCCTAACTTTTATTGTATTTAGGATAAGCACTGTGACACATTAACAACATGCACTGCTTCATATTCTAAACAGTGTGCAGTACCACAATATAGCATTGCAGTCATTTGCAAACTGACTAGGAAAAGGTTACTGTACCAGGAAAGGGTTAACAGAGTCTCACACACAGACACACACACACACACACAAAAAAAAAATTACCATATAGGGGAAACACACAGAGCCCTTTGACTCTGCCTACATGCAACATTCCTTTCTTTGCCTTCTTGTTGTACTAAATTTCACCAATTAATTTCAAAAATATAAACAATAACCAGAATAATCAATACAAAAAAACTCATTAAAGATCAAATGCACACCTATTTCATAAAAAGTTTGAATTCACTTGAAATCACATGCCTGTGTCATCAGTAGTGTTTCCTGAAAATATCATGCTGTTTGGTTTTGTGGTTTTCTTTAAATCAACATCTGTTAATGAGCTCTGCAGTAAGTGAAAACTGAAGAAACAGTAAAGATGTTTCTGTCCCTGTCAGTGAACAATGACATCACACCTGTCCTGCCTGCTGCTTCTGCAATTAAGTCCCTGATTGCTAAATAAGCAGCTGCAGTCCCTAGTTAGAGCAGTCTGTAGAGCTAATTGTTTTCACTCAGAGTTTGTTACTAACCCATCTGGTTTGTGTTTAGAGAGCTATGCTTAAAATATATCTTTCTGTTCTCATAAAAAATTAATAATTTGTGGTTCAGTGCTGAATTGGTGTGGTATGAATGAATCAGTGAGAAATAACATTTTCTCTATCACAGCTCTCGGTTCTCTGTCATCACAACTCTGCATTCTATTCTGGCCATACAACACAGGGTTGTTTAATGGATATAAAATAAATGACATTCTACTAATTCATAGAAGCAGCGTATATTTAATGTAGTCTCAATAAATATGTTCATGTTCATGTGATAACAATTTTGTTTCCATGTCAGATTGACAAATGTGTGTCTGCCAGACTCTATTTCCAGAACATGTACTGTTTGAACTCCTAACATTCAATTCTTTTAGGTTTTCAATGTGGAAATACATCATGTATATGCAGAACTAGAAATACTATAAGGCATCCTGATGCTTCTATCTTCTGCTTCTCAGTTGAGGCTGCTGCACCCTGCTTCCTTCTGCCCCCCCCCCCAGTCAGGGCCAATGCACTCTGTTGCCCACTTTTCCTGCCCCCACAAACAGAGCTAATATGCTCTGCTAAGCCCTAGAGTCCCAGAGCCTCTGCCTCTACAGTTTGGGCTGCTGCACCATGCAGCCCCAGGCCACTGAATGTAAGGGCTTTTGCTGTATCCTACTACCCACTTACATTGCCCCAAATGGGCAGGGCTGCTGCACCATGTGCACCCTGATACACAGTCAGGGCTGCTGTATCCTGATGCCTCACCATGTCCTGCACCACAGTCAAGACTTCTGCATCATGCTGTCCTCTGTCCCCTGACACCACTGTGCCCTGCTGCACCATAGAGCCACTTGCCTCCACAGTTAAGAGTTGTTGCACCATGCTGCTCCCTGCCATTAGAGTCAGATCCTTTGGTACACTGCCGAAACTATTCAAAAGAAAAAAACAAAAACTACTTTCATCTTATGTTATAAGGTGGGGGACAGAGGGTAGCAGGGTGCAGCAGCCTCAACTGTTTGTGCAGAAGACAGCAGGGTGCAGCAGCCCTGACTGTGTGGAGAAGACAGTGGGCAATGGGCTTCAGCAACCTCAAATGAGGGCAAGAGACAGGGGGCTTTTGGACTGGAGAAAGAGGGAAGCAGAGAGCTAATGCCTAAACTGTTGGGCAGGAGACGGAGCATCAGGATGCCATATAGTATTTCTAGTTATACACATACTGTACATGATATATTTTCACACAGAAACCCTCTATGAACTGAATTTTATGAGTTCATACAGTATACATTCCTGAAATAGCAGTGTGGCAGACACACGTATGTCAATCTGACATTAAAACAAAATTATTACATCTCTGGCCACCTACTCCATCTGCCCATACTAATGTCCAAGGCTCAGGCCCTCACCCTAAAATTAACCCTAGGTCAGTCAACATCCCCTCTCCTCCTCACCATGGCCTATGTCCCTCCCAAGGACCAGAAGCCAACCTTCCAAGCCATCATGTCCTACCTCACCAGCCTACCCCCAAAGCATGAAAAAATACTACTGAGGGATTTCAACATAAATTGGCTGGCCAAAACAGTCGCCCCATACATCAACGAGGCATCAGCCCTCGATCTCACTCAGGTCATCAAAACCCCCACCTGGCTACACGCCCACACGGGGTCATCCTCCTTAATAGACCTAGTTTTCACAAACCTCCCCCACAAAATAACCAGCACCAAAGTCCTCCCAGACACCCTAAGTGACCACTCTCCAGTTCTCTGCAACTGGTCTGGTACCCCCCAAAACCTTGCCTAAAATTATTGCAAAATGCAAACTAGGGCCTGGTAAACTAGCCCTACTCAAGGCCCACCTCAGAGAATGGGACTGGACACCCCTAACTAACACCCTTGACCCGGACCATGCCCTTGAACTATTTCACAACACCTTTAACACAGCCTGTGACAAGTTTGCCCCCTCACCAAAACAATGACCAAAGGGAATCATGCACCATGATTCTCTGACCACCGCCAAGGCCTACTTCATCAGCGTGATGCACTATGGCACCTTGCCAATGAGACCCAATGGCTTCTGGACAGGCAACGTTATCGGGAGTCCTGAAACAAGTGCACCTGGGCCATAAGCACCGCCAAAGTGACCCATCACAAAGCTACCTTAACCTCCACCTGGGGCTCTGGTCGCTAGTTCTGGCAAAACATTAAGGAACTCTGTGGCAAAGCCCCAAACCTGCCACCTGACCAAATTCTAATAGATGGCTGCCTCTCCTCTGACCCCCTCAGAATAGCCTTGGCCCTTAACACTGCTTTCACTAATCTGTCCCATGTCCTGCCCCCTAATTTATTCAATCCCCCGCCTGCCCATAACACCCCACATCCTCCCCTTGCTCCACCCTTCTACTTGTGAGTCCTTACCCCAGAGACTGCCAAACCCTACCTAACCAAAGCTATTAGCCAAAATCACTATAGTCACGACTCCCTGGACCTCAGATTTCTCCATCTCACCCTCCAGGAAGTCCTAGCCCCACTCACCCACATTCTAAACTGCTCCCTCTGTCAAGGGAAATTCCCTACCCACTGGAAATTGGCCTACATCACACCCATCCATAAAAGTGGTGACCACACATCCACAAACAACTACCGCCCCCTCTCTATCCTACCCCCCAGTCTAAGGCACTAGAACGTATAGTCACCGATCAACTTACTGACCACCTTAACAAATATAACCTTTCATCTGGACAGCAGCACGGTTTCTGTAAGGGCCACAGTACCACCACCACCCTTCTTGAATTTACCTCCCATGTCCACTCAGCCCTGGACTACGGCCACTTCACAGGCGCCATCTTCGTGGACCTATCTAAGGCATTTGATACTGTAAACCATGTCCTCTTGCTTAACACCCTGGCTTTTACGGGTTTCTCCAGTGACACCCTAAACTGGTTCACCAGCTATCTCTCCGATAGAATGCAGATAGTCAAGGTAGGCCCTGTCCTCTCCCCCCCTGCCTCCCTATCCGCTGTGGTGTCCCACAGGGCTCCATACTTTGCCCCCTACTTTTCAGCCTATATCTCAACTCCCTGCCAGCGTCATGCCCTGGAAATCTACTACTATATGCAGATGATGCGGTCTTGTTCACCTCTGACCCGTCAGCCCCAAGCTCCACCAAACTCTCCAACACTCATTCCGTGAAGTTGAAGATTGGCTTACCACCCAGCATCTTATTATCAACTACAATAAGACAAAAGTCATGCTCTTTGCCCACCCCCAGAACCCACTCAAGAACCTCTGCCCCCAATTCCTCACTGCCAATCAGACCCCATTAGAACAAGTAAGCAGCTTTAAATATTAGGGATCACTCTAGACCCCACCCTCAGCTTTAATCAACATATCCTGCACCTATCAACAGCCCTTAGCTCCAGACTAGGGGTACTGTACTGGTACAAATGCTGCCTCACCCCTGAAGCATTACAACTTACCATAAACTCCTTGATCCTCTCCCTGCTAGACTACAGCATCCTAATCTACAGTGCCGCTCCATCCACCACCCTAAGCAGACTCTGACTCATTTTAAACAAAGCCTGTCATCTCATCCTTGGATGTGATTGTTTTACACACTACTGCTCCCTTTACAGCAGCACAAACTGGCTAAACCTAGATAGCAGAGTCAGGTAGCACACCTGCCTTATGACCAAAAAGGTACTACTAGACCTCACCCCACCTACCCTAAACCAAATCATCCGCCCAACTCCCCCAGTCAAAACAACCCGCAGCTCAAACAAGCAGCTGCTAAGGGTACCCCATGGCCGGACTTCCCAATTCCAGTGAACCTTCACTTACAGGGTCCCCTCCTGGACTAACACCCTTTCAAGTCATATAACAAATGAATTAAGGCTTGGCCCTTATAAATCCAAGCTACAGAAATACATTCATACCTCGTGCCAATGTGACTGCCCTTGACACCAGATTGACATATGCAGCTATCAAACTAACTATTGTCGGACTCCCCGTACCAGATTGTAACTATGAAACCCTATGACCATCAGCCTCTACAGAACCTCTATAACTATTATGGCTGTTCTAAGAAATGAAACTTGCTGTTATTCAACAACTGCACAACTATGTTACCTCACTGACTGTTATTTGTAATTGTACTGTAATCTGTATTCCAAGTTCTGTCCATGTATCCTTGTATGTATGACGTGGAATCTTTGTAAATGAGTCGCTGACTCAAAGGTCTTTCTGAATATTTCAATAAATATAAAATAAATAAAACTGAGGCTACAATAAATACACACTGCTTCTATAAATTAATGGAATGTAGTTTATTTTGTATTCATTATACAGCCAAAATAGAATGCAGTGTTTTGATGACAGAGAACGGAGAGCTGTGATACAGAACTTTTATTTCTCACAGATTCATTCATACCACTTCAATTCAGCACTGAACCTCAAGTAATCAACTTTTTATGAGAACAGAAAGATAGATTTGAAACTTATCTCTCTAAACACAAATCAGATGGGTTAGTAACAAACTCTGAGTGAAAACAATGAACTCCACAGACTGTTGTAACTAGGAACTGCAACAGCTTATTTAGTCAAACAGGGACTTAATTGCAGAAGCAGCAGGCAGGGCAGGTATGACGTCATTGCTTACTGACAGGGACAGAAACATCTTTACTGTTTCTTCACTGTTTTCAGTTACTGCAGAGCACATTAACAGTTGCTGATTTAAAGACAACTGCAAAACCAAACTGCATTATATTTTCAGGAAACACTAATCATGACACAGGGATGAGTATTCAATGGGATTCAAGCTTTTTATGGAACATGTGCATTTGATCTTCAAGTGATTTACGTGAGTTAGTGTGTTATTTACTACAGTCCTTTTTTAACTCTTACAGATCTCCTGAACTGATAACAGTACTTTACTGTCTGTTGATCTGAGGCATTTTCCAATAGCCTTTGAAATCTGAACCTCCTTCCTCAGTCTCAATTACAGTTTATGTCTGGGAATTGCTGGCTAAGTTGACATGTTTATGAGCTATGAAACTTTTTTGAAAGAGAATACTACCCAGATTGAACCTAGTAACCACATTATCACACAAAATACTGTGGTGCAACACTGCTCAGCTGAATGAACACAGTAGATTGCTTCAGTTAGCATTAGTGTAGTGATTGCATTTCACCTTCAATTTTGCTTAGTCCATTTGGAATCTGGAGAGCTCCGTTTTTCTACTGTAATAGCAAGACATCTGCAGAGCTCCGCCCCTGTTCAATTAGCTAGTAACTTAATGTTATTGGAAACTCAGCTACATGCTTCAGATTCCCATTCACCTAAGGTGAGAGGTAATTTAATTAGCTTGTTGGCATATGCTGATGATGTAGCATTCATTTCAAAATCCTTTCTCAGCCTCCAAAAAAAACAAGTTTGATGAGTTGTATATGCAAATGTTCTCACTATAACTAGAGATAAGATTAAATTAGTAATATCTGGTAGTAAAAACAAGAATAAATACAAACTTTACATTACTACCAATCCAATAGCTACAGTGGACTTTTATAATTACTGTATATACTCACGTATAAGTCCTATACCTTACCCCTCGGCTTATATGTGGGTCATTCAGTAGATGTGAGTGAGGAGGTTGTCTGATTTCAGCAAACCGGTACAGTAATAGGATGCCACCACAACCTATAAATATAAAGTGTCACCAGCATGTTAATTACATGTAAGAATTAGCGTTAAGAGAAAGCATTATGCTTTTGATGCAGCTTTCAAACTACGAGCAACTGAATATGCAGATGATACCAATAACTGTGCCACAGCACGGCACTTTGGCATCAACGAGAAGCCAGTTACAGCGTGGAAGAAACAGAGGGAAACTCTTAACAAACTCCCCAAGAGGAAAAAAAAAACTGCTGTGGAGAACGTCCAGCATTCCTGTAACTTGAGGGTGACCTAAACTCATGAGTACTGGAATGCAGAAAAAGCAGGTTCATTGTGACTCATATGTCAATCAGATGTAGGCTCTTAAGATGGCTAAGCAGGACACAGGACGATGCTCTGTTCGAGAAGAGTGAGAGCGAAGAGCAATGCCCAGAGATTGAGGAGGATGACAGTCCATCCTATGATGTTCTGACTGAGGAGTTTATGATGGAAAATGAAACAATAAAAACTAACAAGCACTACAAGTACTATATCTGGCACTAGCACATTTTGATTCACTGTAGTGATTACAGTAACTGTAACTGAATTGATATTTTGTATGCATCTGTGCACATTTGGTTTAATAAAGATTTCAGCATCGGCGTAGACATGGGTCAATAGTGTTTACTGAAATCAGCTGTTTGAATCGGAGGTTGGCTTATACGTGAGTCGGCTTATACGCGAGTATATACGGTACTTAGAAGTCTGTTATGTAGCTAACTCAAATTAGACAAAATATACTAAACTTATAAAGACTAAAATGAATATAGCACTCACTGCTTTAAAAAGCCTTAGCTGCAGATACAAGGGCAACTCAGTAAATGGTACTCTTAAAGTTCTTAATGCTAAAATTAAACCCTCCATATCGCATGCAGTTGAAATGTGGGATAATTCAAATCACCTTCCTTAGAAATGATCCTTAATTAAGCCTACAGGTATATTCCTCAGGTACCTAATTCTGTCCTATCATATATTTTGAGAGTAGATTTGGACCAATACCTGATTTCAGCATTGGACATGGAAGAGATGGTAATATTCTTCTTGGATCGGTTTAAAATGCCTGACTAAAGTTTTCTTAGAATGTGTCTGGTCTGGGGGAACAAACAAAGCATTCCTCCAGTGCATTTGTTTAACTTAGCATTCACTTTATAAAAGACATTATGTATCCCCTGGGCCTTGGTGATCTTTTAACCATGATCTACAATAGACCTTGAGATATTTTTCAGAAACTCAAAAACAGATGTAGAGATGCTGCAGTTCAAAGTAACATGTCTATTATTTCTCATTTCAAAAGCCATCTTTGGTACAAACACCTTAAATTCAATATCGAGAAAGAATACTATCTCATAGTCTTACAGAAACCCAAGGATTGTGGTATGAAACAAGATTTAGGTTAGAATTATACAAGATGAAATTCTCTGCTCTACAGGCTGAAAAGACCAAGTGCTATCTCTCCTAATTGTAGATGTGCCTTAGTGGTGCCAGATGACCTCAAACATGTGCTACCAGTTTACCCCTAAATAAACAGAAAAGAGACACTTGGCTAGCACCACAACTGGAAAAATGATGTTGTCGTCCTGAACTATTATTTTTCTCTCTGTTTAATTCTCCTAATCAAGATGATCTATCTAGTTTAGCAAAATGTTTCCAATGTTTTAAGTTATGGTAGTTTAGGGTGCACTGATTGCCTATCATGTACAATCCCCCCATCAGTACCCACACTCTCCCTTCCCTTCCTCGTTTTGCAGTCAGTTCCACTTTGCTCAACTATTGATATGCTATCGATATGCACTGTTTTGCACTACTTACTTTGTGCTTCTCTCAATTGTATACTGAATAATTTTTGCATTTTTGTAATTATTATTGTTTTATCATTGTAACATTGCTGATATAACATATTACTAATCTCTTCACATCCCCTTCCCCCCAGAACACCTCTGAAAATTAATTGTTAGCTCAGAATGTTTTTCCCATGGAAACTCTTGAAATAGATAACTACATAAATAAATAAATAAACAAACAAACAATTTAAGCACTCATTTTGTGCTCTTTTATTTTTTTTGTTAGATTATTCACTCTAATTTTTGGGAATGTAGGCAGTCAGACCTGAACTTCTAATTTATTGGATTATATACACCTGGTAATTCCAACGGTAAGATCTAATGTCAAAATGTCAAGACACCACTGAACCCTATCTGGTATGGATGTGGAATCTACATAACAGGATATTGTATCCTGTGGTTTGTTCTTATGGCTTTCTTCAGTTTTTCTCCTAATTAATTTGTAAAGGTTGTCAAATTCATGATACTTTCTTGTAGCTATTGAGTTTACCTGTAACAAATACAGTTGCAGACAATATGTAAAACTTTATCTTCTCTGTTAACAGGACCGTGTCAACCTTTAGGTCTCAAAGTATTTCTAGGTTAAAGGACAAGTAAGCAAACAATTTTTACAACTACCAATTCCAAAATCTGGCTTCATAGGGAGGTAAAGGACAGGCTACTGTTCACATTTATGCTAAAACTGCTTTTATATAATTAACATAAATGCAGTTTCATAGCATTTGAAAAGTGTTAATAACAGCCCTCTCCTTTGAAACCTCCTGCTCTGTCTGCTCCCCAAAATGGCTGCTGAATATGATACATGATGAGCTCATAGGAGCAAGAACCTCTATACATAGCTCTTTACTGTGAGAACCCACTCAAGTTTCCCCTGTCCTTTCCTATTGTAGCTACAAAAAAATGATCAAAATTATGACTTAACATGTTTATTATTTTTATAAATACACTTGTTAAGCTATGATTTTGTTATTTCCTTTTCCCAAAACTGTAGAAATTCTGGACAAAAAATGGCCACGTCTTCTGAATATCAGTGTTACCAGTTTCACATACCTGGTGGTCTAGTGGCTGATGCTGATAGCGGAAGTCTGGTCTAGATAAACAGCTTTCATTAGTTAATCCATTGTTTGAAATAAAGGCTTGAAATTTTTTTTTCCATTATTGTAGAGACCCCCCTCAACAGCTGCCAGACAGCCGGCCCACTCACTGACTGTGCCACCCATCAGCCTGCTGTCACCTATTACCTGAACCTGTTTTATGCCACTTTCCTGTCTGAAATCACATTGCCAGTCCAAATTTGAATAAGGTGCACAACCAGAGCCTCCTCGATAGAGAACAACTTTACTGACTGCTCCCTTCCTCCTGGCAGGCACTACTTAATGATGTGGTCTCATTATTTAGTAGTGCCTGGAAGAAATGGAAGGAGCAGTTGATGAAGTTGTGTGCTCAATTGAGAAGACTTCGGCTTTGCACCTTATTCTAAGGCTTTTTAGTTTTACCACTTCTATACTTTTTTATGGTCATCTTGCATGTTTTTCCCAACATACAAATTGTAAGAGATTTTTTCCTGAACTTTTGTCTAATGAAGAGAATATTTTCTTACGTTGTAGTTCTCCAGTCATTTTTTTGGTAGAAAATATCCTCAAGTGCCCTGAGCACTGTTGTGACTAAATTAGCTACAGTACTAAACTTCACCAGGAAGCTGGAGAGCCATATTGTTGTCAGTGCCCCTAAATGTATGCTTATTGTTAAACAAAACTTACTGTAGCATCATTGCAGTTATGAAAATGCATCAAAGTGCTTTATAACATTATACTTGTGATATATTATTTTTTTCTCAGAAAAGACTCACACAACCCCCACATTTGCCTTTCTGTGAAGACATCTTCTATAGCATTGCACTGCACTCCTTTCAGCAAGGTTGACTTTCTATACTATCAGTATCACAACTAACATTTTTATGCATGGGCCCAGATATTCAGAGCAGTTGTGCATGGCACAACTCAGCTGCACTGGCGCAAGTGTGAACTTGCACCAAGGAGCCATATTCAGCTTGTGCCATTGCATAGTGCAAAATCCATTGCACCAATGTGCAACTATACAGAATGCAGGTGCAAGTGCAGGGGGCATTCCCATGAATATCCAGCACAAAGGCATATTCAACCGTGAAACCATGGCGAAAGTGTGGAGCAAATTGAAGTAGCTCCAAGCAGATTTGTTCCTATAAATACAGGGCGCAAACACACAGAGAGCACTTGTGCCAGGGGTTAGAGTGAGAGGGAGTGGGAGAGAAAGAGACAGAGAGAGAGAGAGAGAGAGAGAGAGACAGACAGACCAAGGCAGACACAGAAGGAGAAGGACAGAGGTGGCATTGGAGAGGGAGAGAGGGAGAAAGAGAGTGAGAGAGAGAGAGAGAGAGAGAGACACACACATACACACTGACAGGCAGTGCACCAGGGTGCACACAGCCAGCAGCAGCCAACCACCCAGGGGGCACTGGACAGCAAGGGCCATGGACAGTGCACCCTTCATGATGGAGGCTGTAATGAGGGGCATGACTGGGCAGGAGGAACAGCGATGTGGCCGAGGAAGGGCTCATCAGTGGTATGCCCAACACATGTGGTACCGTGCCTGCATCACCTTTGAGAACTACAGCAACACAGAGATTGTGGGCCAGTACCACCTGAACAGGGCCATTTTGAGGCAGCTCTGCAGGCTGTGCAGTGAGGAGATGCAGGCACCCACCAGATGGAGTCATGCTATGTCCATGGAGATGAAGGTGACAGCCGTCATGTGCCTACTTGCCACTGGCACCTTCCAGAGACCAACAGGGGACACCACAGGCATAACCCAGTTGGCCATGTCCCTCCTCCTCACACAGTTCCTCAACACTCTGCTGCCACATTCCTCAGAATACATCTGTTTCCCCAGCACACTGGTGGAGCATACAGCAACCATGCAGGACTTCCACAGGGTTGCACATATGCCTGGCATGATTGGAGCCATTGACTGCACCCACGTGCTCATCCACATGCCACCTAGCCCTGAGGGTGTTGCATACATCAACGGGAAGGGGAGTCCCAGCATAAACTGCCAGGTGGTGTGTGATGCCATGGGGTGCACCACCATTGTCTGTGTCACACACCCTGGGAGTGCACATGATGCATTCATCTGGCACAGCTCTGCGCTGTGCCACAGGTTTGAACATGGGGACATCCTCACGGGCCACCTAGTGGGTGAGTATGGCACAGGCAAGGGGTGATGGGCAGAGCAGACCTTGGGATTTGGGAGGGCAGGGTGTGCATGTTGGCATGGGCACTAGGGACAGGCAAGAGGCACAGCATAGAATAGCAGAGGGATAACCATGTCATTATCCACACAGGAGACAGTGCGTGGGAAGGTACCCAAAGACTGGAGGACAGCAGATGTAGTCCCATTATACAAAAGTGGGAACAAAGAGGAAGCAGAGAACTACAGACCAATCAGTCTCACCTCAGTAGTGGGGAAGATCATGGAAGCACTACTGAAGGAGAGACTGGTGGAACATCTGGTTGTCAATGGACTACAGGACCCAAGGCAGCATGGTTTCACCAGGTGGAGGTCATGTCAGACCAACCTCATTGAATTTTTTGACTGGGTGACTAGGGAGGTGGATCAGGGGAAGGCAGTGGACATGGTCTATCTGGACTTCAGCAAGGCCTATGACACTGTGCCACATAGAAGACTATTACACAAACTGGGGAATGTGGGTGTGGCAGGACAGTAGTGTGGTGGGTAGGTAACTGGCTGGGCGGCAGGACACAGAGGGTGGTGGTAAATGGCTGTCACTCCACAGAGAGAAGAGTGACCAGTGGGGTACCACAGGGATCAGTGCTGGGACTGGTCCTATTCAACATCTTCATCAGTGACATTCTGGGACCTAGAAGGCAGAATTTCACTGTTCGCTGATGACACAAAGCTCTGTAACAGAGTAGACACACCAGAGGGTGTAGACAGAATGAGAATTGACCTGCAGAAACTTGAAGAATGGTCAGGGGTTTGGCAGTTGAAATTCAATGCAAAGAAGTGCAAGGTAATGCATATGGGGCACAAAAACCCTAGCACAATGTATCAGTTGGGGGGTGAGGATATAGCATGCACCAAGCAGGAAAGGGATGATCTTGGGGTTATCATCTCTGATGACCTCAAGGTAGGGAAATAGTGTGACAAGGCAGCAGGTAAAGCAAATAGGATGCTGGGATGCATAGGCAGGGGCATCACCAGCAGGAAAAGGGAGGTCATAATTCCACTATACAAGACACTAGTTAGGCCCCACCTGGAGTACAGTGTACAGTTCTGGAGACCTTACCTACGTAAGGACATAGACAGGGTAGAGAAGGTTCAGAGGAGGGCAACAAAGATGGTACATGGATTGCATCACAAGTCCTATAGGACAGGTTGAAGGAACTGAACATGTACTCCCTGGAGGAGAGGAGGGAGAGAGGGGATTTGATAGAGACATACAAGTATCTTACAGGGAGGAACAGGGTGCAGGAATACACTATTTTTAAGCGAAAAAGATGTTCCAGAACTGGAGGGCATAGGATGAAGTTGGAGGGAGGATGATTCAGAGGAAACATGAGGAAGAATTTCTTCACATAGTGGGTGGTGGACAAGTGGAAGTGGTGGGGGCTGAAACAATCACAGGATTTAAGAATGCATGGGATAGACATAAAGGAATTCTGGAGGTCAGGGGTAAGGGGCAACAAACTTCTAGGAAAACATAAACTGAACTTACAAGCTCAAATGGGCAGACTGGGTGGGCCATAAGCCCTTATCTGCCGACACTGTCTATGTATCTATGTATCCACTGAGGCACTGGATGCTCACTCCCTACTGGAGTCTGTCATCCCCAGCAGAGGGATGCTACAACGAGGCACACGCCAGCACATGCAACATCATCGAGCGTGTCTTTGGCATGCGGAAATTCATGTTTCCATTGCCTAGACAGGTCAGGCAGTGACCTATAGTACAGCCCCTCGAAAGCCTGTGGCCTATTCCTGGTCTGCTACATACTGAACAACATGGCCATTGACCGTCGGATAGCTGTCGAGGCTGATGAGGGCATCAGTAGTGGGGACGCCAGAGGCAATTGGCCAGAGGGTGGTGGACAGCCACCCCCTGGGCAGAGGGATCCCCTGCTGCTACAGCAGGTGAGATGCTACCAGTACACCATTGCACAGGAGCACTATGATGCACACAGATAGGTGGTGCAATACACATGCATGGGCCACACAAACAGGTACAGCACACATGCAGAGGCATGCATGGCAATGGGCATGCACACACAGAGGCATGATGCAGGGGTAGGGGGTCAATGGCACACAACCACACACAGCAACACACACACACACACACATATATACACACATACACACTAGTGTTGGTATGTGGCATGGGTCAGATGCATTGCACTCCAGTGCTAAACTGCCCTCATCATGCCCACACCACACGGTCCAGTGGCCCGGCAAGCATGTACACAGGCAGCAGACGGTGCAATACACAGGTGCCACACCAGTGGTAGGCACACACAGACCACCCATGTATGCACAGGGCAGCAACTGCAGACTGCGGTCAGGGCGGCCCACACATCAGGTCCACTGCATGGAACCATAGCCACCATAGCTATGGGGGCAGCCATGCCGGGGCCAATCAGCAGCCAGAGGCTGCACATCAGCCATGGGGAGGTTTGCAACAGCCTCCCAAGGGTTGAACCACGGGACAGCAACTGTTTCCAGGTGGGGTTGTGCAGGCGCCCAAACAGGCCAGCCCTGGGTGTGCCTAGGATGCCTACATCACAGCCTGGCATCGACTGTGATGGGGTTGTCTGACACCAGGTTCATGGGGTGTACAGTGCACTGTGGGGGGTCATCTGTGCATGGCCATGCCCTGTGGCAGCCAGCAGTGCAACGCCATCCATGATCGCAGTGGTGTTGTGATCCAGGGATGCAGTCATGACCTCTTGCATGTGCTGCATCCCTGCCAAGATCTGCACGGTGCCCCCTCCTGCTGCGCGGCTAACTGGCACACCTCCGCATGCAGTGCATGCACCCCAGTGGCGAGCAGCACCTGTTGCTGAATGGACACCCACAGCAGACGGGTGTGCTCAGCCAGCCTGTCGGCATCCTGGGGCCCCTGGGTAGGACGTCGATCCTCATGTGGTGACCAGTCATGCTGCACAGCCCCCTCTCTGGTGGATGTTACACAGTGGGGTCTGCAGGGGGAATGGGCATAGCAGGTGCACTGGTGGCAGACCCTGTGTCTGGCTGCCCATGGCACCTGCAGCCTGCTGCCATCACCCATTCAGCTACTGTACGCCACCCAGTGCTTGCATGGTCACACCACTGCTTCAGGGCACAGCTGTGGCAGTTCACACTGCTGCACCCACAGTGGTGGCAGGCAACTGTTCTGCCACTGGCAGAGCACTGGGTGTCATGCCTGTGTCAGCTGCCAGCAGGGGTGACACACCCACAATGTCACCCATGCAGTCCAGAAGCTGCATTTAGTCCTCATCAGAGTCGGACCACGCCCTGATCTGTGTCTCCACACACACAGGACACCAAGACTGGCATCCTGGAGAATCACATCCAGGGCCTCATCTGACCCCAGGTCCAGGTCATCTTCCTGCACAGTGGTGCTGAGCTGCAGCCTGTCGGGCCCCCAGATCCCAGTGGATGTGGATGACTGGTCCTCTGGGGCCATACCAGTGTCCACAGATGCTGCTGGTGCCCCATAATCTGCACGGAGGTGTGCTGGTGTTGCAAGAGAAAAAAGTCATGTCAGTGATGCAATACCCACATGTGCCCCCCCACACTGCTGCTGCATGTGTCCTGCAGCATGGCATGCATGTGGGTGCACACACATGCACATGACATGCATGCCAGCATGCCTGTGTATGCACACTCTGTGCCCCCAGCTGTGCGTGGCTGACATACTTACTATGCAGTGAGGGGCTGTCACCTATCTGGAATCCACATCCAGGCACACCCTCCACCATGGTACGCTGCATGGTTGCCGTCACCAACTCCTCTTGCTGTGTTAGTGTTGGTGCATCCACCAGCTCCCCTCTGGTGGCAGTTCAGGCCACACAGATGGCTGCCACCTTCTCTTCAATGCATCTCTTGTCTGTCCCCACCTTCTTCCTGCACTCCTGCACCGACTGCTGGTGGCTGCTGTGCTGGTTGACATATGATGCCACCTCCTCCCATGCACCAGCCCTGGCCTGGGCTCCCTGTCCAGGTAGGCCTTGAACAGGGCACCTGTCTCAGCCTTTGTGAAATTGGGTCTGTGCTTCCATGCAGGCCTCTGCTCCTCACCCTCAGCATGATCCGACATGTCACTGCCTGTGGACATGGACAGCACAGTGTGTCAGTGGTAGCATCTCCTTAGTCCATCCCCCCCGCAGTGCTGTCTGCTCCCAGTGAGCTGCAGCGGCATGCACAACTCACCTCAAAAGGATGCAGTATCAGCCCATGGCCTGTGCTGTTCTGTGGTGCTTATAAGGCACAATGCATGCAAATGAGGTTTGACGCAACAGTAATGACATGCTGATGCACCCAGTGCACCACACGTTGGCTGATGAGCTCATTTGCATGTGGTGTCTGAATATCGTGATATTGCACTGTGCACAATGGGATTGCACTGGAACAAGTGACGATGGCGCAATGCACATGCATGTGTGGTGCACAGGCCCACAGTGCGCATGTGCATCATGACATCATGGCGTCAATCATGCACCATGCATGGACAGTGCAATGCAGTGGCATTGCACATGTTGTGCATGGGCCAGCTACATGAATGGCCACTTATGGGGTGCCATGCCCTAAGGTGCATGTGCACAATGCCGGTCGACCTATGACCCCTGGGTCAGACCTCTGACCCTGTGACCCCACGTAGCTAAGCCCATTCTGTGCATCTTCAGCGATGTGCATGCACTGTGCATGCTCCCGCACATCATGTGGCGGGTGCACGGTGTGGACTCGTGCACTTCCTGCCACCATTTTCATCCCTGAGATCACAATTATTAACGTGGTACAGGGATGAGTACAGCATGCCCCAAACTGGATACAGGTGGAGCTGGTAAACATGGTGGCCTGTGTTGAGCCCCATGCCCCCCAACTCTTTGGGCAGGTGCCCCTGCAGCAGGCCAGGGTCACTGCTTGGCAGGGGATTGCTGCTAGGCTGCAGCAGAGGACCGGGGTGGCCAGGACAGGGGAGCAATGTCACCACCAATATGGGGACCTCCTGTGGCAGGACCCAGAGCACCTGAGGAGGCTGCAGGCACACGTCAGGTGAGGGGCTGTGCTACAGCCAAGTAAGACATCCCATGATGCATGTGTGACCTGGTGCTGTACTATGGTGTTGGCTAGGCTGCCTGGCATACCCTGCAGAGGGGTACACTGTAGTCATGTGCTTCACAGTGTGGTATTACCAGCCACCGCTTGCATTGCGATGCAGCCGTGTGGGACATGTCAGGCAGGGGCACACTCTGTGCACAGGGGTGGGGGTGGTGGGTGACTGCTGTGGTTGATTCCTGATGTGTACCTGTCTTTTTTCCATTCCCAGGGCCTGAGGATCATTGCCAGACACAGGCAGCAGCTGCACAGCAGGCCGCAGCAGGCCAAGGCAGAGTGGGACTGGCACCGGCGGGGACGCAGAGGGCAGGTAGGCACTGTCACGATCCTTCGCACTGTACATGGGGGGGTAGTGGGGGAGTAAACGAGGGCATGGCTGCCTGTGCCATATGCCATGACAGCTGTGTGTTGCACTGTGTGTGGTGCATGCCACTGTGGTGCATCCATTGAACACGTGTGCCAACTGTTGATGGGGTCGGTGTGTGCCCGGCTGCCACTGTTGTTGCTGTGGTGCTGCCAGTGCACTGTGCCATGTGACTGTCATTGCGCAGTCAGCTGGCCATTGTGCAGTGGGGACCACCTCTGTGCAATGTCGTGGTGTGCCGAGGTGCTAGCAGGCAATGGCCCACCCCCTGTGGTTGGCCGGTATGGGCCCTCCAGGGGTGCGTGTTTCTGCTGCCCATTGTGCACTGTGGGTGGGCATGGTTCCTTGAGACATTGCACTGATCACCTGTCCTGTCCTTTGTTATAGGTGTCCAGCGTCAGAGGCCTAGGCGACCATTATATGGGTGACTGCTCCGGCAGCTGATCCTCATCACCTCAACGACAATGGAGGCAGTGTTCCAGATCAGGCGCCTGCTGTTGGTGGAGGCAGCAACTATTCCAAGGGGTGGCAGGACATGGCCACTGTTAGTTTGGCCCTAGCTTTCCCCTGTTTCCCCTGCTGTACCTCCCCCTACAGTCCCCCTTCCCACTGTACAGTCCCTGTTCCCTGTCCCCTTCCCTCCCTTTACCTACCCTTTCCCAGCCCCATGTTTTTGTACTCGGTTGTGTTCATTAATATATATTTTTTGACTTATCTGCCTCTGTCAGTGCCTGTTTTGCAGGTGATGTGAGGAGCCATGCTGCAGTGGTCCAGTAGTGTGCATATGTAGGGGAGCATGTTGTGCTTCTGTGGTTCACTGCTGTGATGTGTCCCACTGTGGTGGTGCCCTCCTCCTCCATTGGTGGCTATGCCTTGGGGTCTCCATGGGGCGGCTGTCAGGGGTGTGTGGTGGGTGTGTGCATGGTGGTGGCACACAGCCATGGTCATTGGTCGGGTACTGGCTGCACACTGTGTTGAGGCCCCTGCTTGGTGTTGTGTGGCCTGTCCCATGTGGTCTGCCATGCTACCTGCCTCCTGGCACATTCAGTGCCTACTGTGGGCTTCCAGTGTGCCTGCGTGGCATATGTGTGTGCTTGGCTGCATGGTCCTGGGCATGGCCTGCTATGGTTTGAGGGGGCATGGCCAGCAGCCTGCAGGGGGGGCTCCCTTGGTGGCCCTCCATTGACCATTGGCACCTCCTGTTGTCTGCAATCTGTGCCACTGTTGTGTTCTGGGGACAGGTGTCTGGGTGCCTGTGTATGCCCTGCTGGTGGAGGCCTCCTGTGGCCTGTCACTGTGCTTCACTGGCTCTGTCCCTGGGTCTCTTCTATGTGCCATGCCCCCCTCTGTTGCTCTGCTTCTCTGCTCCCACAGTTGTGCTGGAGCATCTCTTTCTGCACCATGGTGTAACTCTGATTATGCCATGGTGCAACTCTGTTTGCGCCATGGCGCAACTGTGCCATATTCAGCTGGGTTGCTCTGGTACAGTTTGGCCTGTGTACGCTCTGAATATAGCTCCTGTTGTGTCATGGTGTATCGGATTTGTGCTGTGCTGGCCTTGCGCTGGCCTTTGGCACATTTCTGAATATCTGGGCCCAGGTATAAAGCATCTTTCCTAAAATGGAATACTGCCAACAGTAACTTTCACTCACAAACAGGATTTCTTTCAAAAATAGATCAAATTAATTGTACTTTTAGAATCATATCCAGAAGAAATTCCAGAGCAATAGATATACTGGATGTATTTCTACCTTTAAGAATGGAAGCAAAAACAGAGGATTGTTTGTTCTTGATTAGTTCCTTTCAGAGCAAACCTCCAGCTACAACTAACTAACTAACAAACTAACTCCTAAGACTTTATATATAGTGGATATGTCATGAATGCATTGAGACTACAACATTTGTCTGGGCAAATTGATTTCAGAATTCAGATCTCATGAGTGACAGAACATAGTAGAGCCACGAGTGTGGTCACCAAGTTCTGAAATCAACAAATCCAGATAAAGACTGTATTTTCACAGAGTCCATGACATGTTCAATATATAATATTGGAGTGTTTTCTCCAAATCTTTTGTTTTCCAATACTTCTTTGTCATTCTATTGTGGTTTGTCTCAACTGAGTGTCAGTTTCTAATGCACTCAAGGGGAGACAGTAACTGTGTGGCTTTCACTTTCACTACACATTGAAGTGTAATGCCAGCCATAAATGATGATTGCAGCACTCAAAATGAGAATAAACTTGGAATGGTAAGAATAACATGTTTATTCTCATTTTGAGTGTTGTGTAGGTGAAAATACAGCAAGTAAAGTTGCAACAAAACACATGGCCAGATATTTCCTGAAACTTCTGTGATATCACTAGAGAAATTCACGGCTTCCCTGCAGTACAACAGTGGGCCACCAGAGAGAATAGCTGTAAGCAATAATACTGAACAGGATGGGTGATATTGGGCAATACCGGGCATACCTCTCAACTGTCCCTGATTTTCAGGGACGTCCCTGATTTTGACCCAAAATTTTCCTCAGTCTCTCGTAAAATTTGTGTTTTTGTGACAGAACAGTGGGGATTGAAAGTACAAAATAATGCCAAACATTAAAGTTACAGACTTGTTCTTCTTCAGAAAATGCATCTTACACTAATCCACTTATTCTATCAGCTTTCTGAATGAATAGTATCAATTTTTAAGATGTGTCCCTGATTTTGGGTCTTCGTCCCTGATTTTTTTAAGCTTTGTCCCTGATTTGCAAGTAAAGAGGTTGAGAAGTATGATACCGGGCAGCCCAGGGGCATAATGAGGCCAGATGCCACAGGCGGAGTGCTGTATAGCCCCTGGAAGGTTCACTAGTGCTCATTTCGCCCACCCACCCTGAAGGGTATTTTTGTGCTTAGAAAATGGCAAACTGTGGCATTTTTAGATGGGATTTAAAAAACATTTTAAAAGTTTAGAGTAAGATTGACATTTCTGTCTTTTTGAAATAATAAGAGGGACAGAAAATACCCCTGCCTTGTGGCACTAGGTCAAAATGTCGAATGTCAGAACAACATTGTAAACAACGATCCAGGAATAACAGTGCCTGTCAAAACAGTGCTCAGTAAAAATAGCATGGAAAACAACATCACCAATGGTAGTGGTCCAAGCACACACCGAGGACAGCTACAATTGCTCACATAAATCATAATACATTGTGTTTTTGCAGTGGGCTATGCCCCCCGCAGCCCCTTCATGCAGGGGCTCTGCCCCCAGCATCCACCGATATTATTATAATCAACTCCACAGGGGGTTGGAACTTGGGGAGGGGTTGAAACTTGAGGGGAAGGGGTATGCTCTATGAGGGTGAGGGGACTTGTAAAAAAATAAAACTTTGAGGGGGTGGAGACAAAATCTTAATGATTGGGAGACCAGGAACTAAACCCTGGTCTCCAGGTCTGTACTGGCCAAGCTGCTCTATGCCTTAGCCCTCTCCCCCACAGGAGCAGATCAGCCAGTCAATACACTGTTTTCTTCTTGTACACTTCCTCCACATCATCCTCCTAACATGACAGCTACAAGGGTAGCAGTAACTAGCTTTCACTACGCTACCCCTGTAGCGGTCCTTGATTTTGCTATAGTTGAAATGCTGTTTTTACCAGTGCTATTCTTGAAATGCTGTTTTCACCCATTACGCTGCCTTGTACCTCATTCAAGTATAACTTTGTCAAAAGTATCCCTTTACACTGAATATGTGCTGATGGATGTTAGTATAGCACCCTAGCTCAGCTCACAAAATCCTTTCAAATACCATATTTACATAAGATAGTAAATGAAAACATCTGGGAGACCCTATCAAAGGCCTTTTCAGCATCTAGGGATACCAGGGCTGCAGGGACCCCTGCAACCCTAGATATCGAAACCAGATGGTGCAGTTTTCTAAGATGATCACTAGTGCCCCTCATAGCCATAAACCCAACCTGCTCCACACCAGTAAGACAGCCCTAAAGTTTATCCATTCTATTGGTCAGTGCCTTAGCTAGTATTTTAAGGCTCAAATTAATTTATGAGATAGGCCGGTAACTACTAGCCAATGTATCACCTTTCTCAGGTTTGGGGATTAATGTAATACCAAATTTCTGTAAGAGTTCCGTCTGTTTAATCTACAGTGTATAAATGATCGAAAGTCTGAGTGAGCAAAGGCACTAGCTCCACACTAAAAATTTTGTAAAATCTGTCTGGGAAGCCATCTGGACCAGGTGCATTGTCAAGGGATAATTGATTTATCACCTCCACCACTTTCTTTTCCCATATCAAACCCACTAAGCAGACTGTTGATCTTCTGTTAACTGAGACAATTGTACCGAATGTAAATCTTCCAAAATATCCTGTTCAATGTATCGCCTCTGTTGCTCAGCACTATATAAAGCTTGGTAGAACCAATGAAAAAGAGCACCCATCTGCCTTGGCTTGGTTATCAAACTACAGTAGGTCTCCCCTCTTCCAGTAAGTCCCAAATAGTTTGTAGAGCTTCCTGATATCGCAGCCTCAAAGCCATAATTTTTCTGGAATTTTCACCCTGATCAACATATCCAACTTGAGCACAAAAATTGCCAATTCTGCCTTCTCTGTCATCAGCTCTCCATATCTGGCTCTTTAGGAGTGAGCCAGGTAGATGATGGGGTAATCCAGGAAAAGGAAAGAAAAGTGCACAATGAAAGCCCACACTAAATGTAGAATTATGAACACAAAAAGGCACAATCCATAAGGTGCTAAACCAAGTGTAGTAAACTGCAATTTAATGTGATTCAAGCCTTTTTATCTTATACAAGTTTTTCCAAACCCCTAGCACCTCGACTCTCGTGAGTCTTCAAAGACCCCCTTTGAAGACTCATGAGAGTCGAGGCACTAGGGGTTTTGTTTTATGCAGAAGTTCCCGTTTACACACCGATTGAAAAACTTGTAAAAGATAAAAAAGGTTTGAATTGCATTAAATTGCAGTTTACTACACTTGGTTTAGCACCTTGTAGACTGTGCCTTTTTGTGTTCATCATTCTACATTTGGTGTGGGCTTTTGTTGCACACTTTTCTTTTCCTGGATTAGTCTGTTTATGTGGAGGTAAGCCACCTCTCTTTAAAGCTGCACTGTCAGCCTTTGTCCATCGTTTTGTGAAGGACACTATATCTTTTCAACAATTAACCCTTCAGTATGTTCAGCACATCCCTTACCTAAACATGTGTTCTTTCTGTTAGCTCAGTTTCCTAATGTTCATAATTTTACCCCATTTGTGTTTTCCCTCGGTCCGCATACAATCCTTCCTTTCGTAGATACAGCCCCTACGCAGTGGCGTCATGCTGCCCTGCTTTGACTGACATATAAATTCTTATCACACCTGTCCCTAGCATTTCCAGCTCCTTTAGGCTGCCGCGTTGAAACAATCACTATACCTCTGGGTTCCTGTCTGAAAAGTGTGGAAGGTGAGTTCCTACAAATGCTGTCAACTATTGCTGCCGTTTTCTCCAGGTAATCTCAGAAAAGTAGTCAGTGGGAGCAAGAGCGAGCAGGAGGTTTGCAGACTGATTATTTTATTTAATTTCACTTCGGACTAAATGGGCAAATAAACACGGCTGGGCAGGACAGTGGGCTAGGAAAGGTACAGTGGCGATCAGGCGTGCTAACGGCTTTCTCAATTTCCACTATTCCAATTATTTTATTTTGTACAGCTTGTCATATAAATTATAAAACTCGCTAGTGGTGGGAAGTTCTTGTTATGTTGCGAGAATAATAAACATACGTATCTTGGCAGAGGTGAAGGAAGCAACGTGGTCCCTTACCCGAAGGCTACAGCTGTGAACGGTGGTGAGGTGAAGAACGGATTTGAATATAGGTGATTAAATGCTGAGAATAAAATTATTCCAGTTTTTCAACAAGTCTGGATAAATGTCAGGGAAACGGTAAAGACACGTAAAATGCTATGGGACTGGCAAAAAAGAAGAAACGTTTTATGATGCAACTGGACTGCACTGGACAACAGGAATATTAAGTTTGTGACAAAAACATAATACAACGGGAAACTAAAAGGGCAGTTTATAAAGAATTACCATAAAGGGTACTGGGAGCGAGAACACGTTGTTGCATCGTTCGAGTAAATTGACCGGTGAAGAGGTGTCCTCCTAAAGAAAAATATGAGCAACTATAGTTCTGTGAAAATTGTTTTTTGCCTTGGAAGACAAGATGAGAATATTGTGAAAGGTCGCGCCCCCCCCCCCGCCGAGTGGCTGTGGATGAGATGTGACTGAGCGGTGGGCACTGAATGAGTACTCTGTACACTGTGTACTCTGATCGGAAGGGAGTACAGAAAGGGGGGCTTGTGCATGAATGAGCACATCTAACCCGAAACACTTGGTAGTGCATTACCTGTTTTCAGTGGTAAGAGTAAAATGATGGTGGTGGGTGTTTGTGCGCTGAAAATAAAAAAATTGAATGAGTCCAGTTTTGTTTCATAGTTTCAGGATATTCCCAGGCTGAGATGCAATGTCTGGACATCTGACAGTCTCCATAAGAGGGCCTCCCATGCTGTAAAGTTTGTATTTGGTCACTGTAAAAAACTAAATACATCAAGTAGGAACATAGAGAGAAAAAGCACATTGTAATTTAACTGAAATTGTCATAATCATTACATACAGTTAGACATAAAATTTCACAGGTTCGTTTTATTGTAGGATCCATGTTAATAAATTAAAAAAAATTAGGTTTTAAACTTCTATGCCGCTTCCTGGCTCTGGTGCATATCTATCAACCCCCTGCCTCAAAATCGGGAACACAGCCAAAATCCGATTGGGTTGGTATAGTAGACCCTTTACGGGAGTTGTACATGCTGAGTCTATGTCAGAGACTGGCAGAACTGAAGAAAAACTTTTTGTGCAGACAGGATGCTGTGGCTTTGCAGCAGTACAGCTGGGGTCTGCAGCGATCATCCACCCTGCATGATGGACTTGCTCCCATCCCTGCTGAATTCGGCTTTCAGAGGGGGATGAAGGGCTAATCACAACAGCAGTTCAGCATAGGTTCCTGGTTCTCAGTCTGACTGATGGGTGTCGGTCGAGGCTGCAGAGGTCAAACAAAATGTATCACCAGAAGTGTTACTGTTCACTAGCAGTAAATGCCATATTAGAGAAAGGAAACCAAAATTGCATTAAAATAAAAGAATGTTTCATGCACAGCTGGTCAGATGGTGCTGGAATACATGGCTAATGATGCATCCAGAAAAGCTACAAGAAATATGACAGAAATTATCTGTTGTGCGAAAAAAGTCAGTATTAATTGCTAACGGTATAATCAATAAACCTAACAAACAGTATAAAGTGACTCTTGAAGTCGAAAAGAAAATATGAAATCAAAATGTGGCAGAAATTAAGGAAACAATTCTTTCATAAGATACTGTACAATTCTGGTTACTGGTAAGGCAGGGCTTTAATGAATACTCCAGAAATATAGACGTAGGAATTACCTCTGCTGTTTGGGTAAATCAATTTTCTCAGTTAAACATTTCATCCTCAGAAATTTCATCATCTAATTAAAATGGTGTTACTATTACATCTTATCCCAAACCTTTTTACATACATAGTCACAAAAGAATAATTGCCATTAATCGAATATTGCTTAACAAGGCTCCTGGCCATGATAAAATATTGGCGGATGTATTAAAGTTATTTGCTGATTGGTGATTATGCGTTCTTCGCAAAATTTTTAATTATTGCATTCAATGGGGCTGTTTTCCCAAAAGTTGGCTGGGGAGTATAATCGATCCTGTTTTCAAAAAAGGTGAAAGTAATAATCCTTCAGTGTACAGACCCATTAATCTAATCGATTCCACTCAGAAACTTTTCACCTCAATTATTTTATCCCTTATTCAAACCTGGGCTGACGAAAACAACATTATTAGTGAGCCTCAGGTGTAACCATTCTACGATTCTCTGGTAGTTTCTAACTATTGAGTACAGAAGCTCCAGAGAGCGACTGAAAAAGAGCGGGACACAGACCGAGAGGAGAAGGTGCCTAGCACCATAACTTGCCACCTACTTCCGTTTTCATGCCACGGTGGACAGTATGTGTTGCGATTATGCATCTGAGCCTGTCTCTGCCGGTGAGTGCTCGCTAATTCCGCCCCAAGCTTTCTAGCACCAACGACCTCCAAGATTATAAAGAATGGAGGATTATTAATTTCTTTAGGAACAGTTCAACAGCAGAATTTATGACCATATGAAAATTATCTGCCTTTACTTGCACTCTGTAATCTTTTTATAAATGCTGCATGAAATGGGGATGTTTTAGGTCTGTTACATGTTTATTATTGGCAAGTGTTATTTATATTGTAGGACACAGGACACCTCTAAAAAAGGATACTTTATATAGTCAGGGATGTTTCCTAAAATCAATAAAATGTCAAATGAAATTATTGCAACATTTGAGTGTATGTTTATGATCTCTAAATGATTTTTTTTTCTTTTAAATCAGCATCTAAACAAAACATAAAAATCCCAGGGAACCATATTACTGTGGTAACACCAAAACTCAGGTGCCCTGTTCATTTGTGTTGACCATGCTCCGAGTAAGTAAACAATGCATGTGATATTACAGTAAGAACTTGTAAAAAAAAAAAGACCTCACTCAGATGTTTTAAACACATATTTGAATAATGTCTCATAGACATTTTCAAACTTCAGCTGTTTCTCCCCCACCATTTTAATTTAAAATGGCCAGATTGAGACTATAAATGAATGGATGTTAACCTTAAAAAAGTAACAGATTGCACTTTGGTTCTGTATACATGTACATGTGAATGTGCAGATAGGGCCCTATGCTCGAATGCCTATGCACCGCATAAAGGCAGCAAGTAGGTATTCCTACACCCACATTCCGTGCAGCAGTGATCTTTGCACCCCCAGTGTCATTCTTCACAAGTGTGCTAGCACCTTGTACACTGGATACTCCCAGCCGGACATGCAGTGCAACACCAGGGGCGGGGCAGGAACATTACAGTGGTACCCGAGCCACACATATGCATGACAGCACTTGTGTGCCACACCAAAGTACATAATGCTATGTGAGGGGGGACCCTGCCATAAGAATTTACTTGCCCCCAAAGGTTAACAGCAGGGCAGGACTGGGATCCCCCTGTACACAGACACACTTTTCTACTGTGCTGCCTGGAAGGGCTGAGGTGTCCGGCAGACACCCAGTGTTCAAACCATGTCAAGTTATGCTCCTTCCCAGGACACCTGAATGAGCACAGCGGGATACACTTCAGGACCCAGTACGTGCATCCAACTGGATGTCTGCCTGCACTGCCATGTTCCTCCCACATGCTGCTGCGTGCGTTGGTGGGGCTGTGGATAGGCAGCTGGCAGTGGTGAATGCTGGCCAGTGTGGACCTGCCCGCAAGTGCTGGGTAGTGTGGGTCAGGTATGTACGTTGTGCATGTACCCATGCCCATGTCATGCATAGGCCCCATAATGCAGAAATAAAAGAGTTACTTAGCTGTAGCAATTATAGAGCTTCGGTGAGGCTTGATCTTTCAGCAATCAAGCACAAGTTGCAATTTTTATTTTTTATATGTATTTATTTTACTAAGATTTTGTACCAGCCAAATTCTTTGGAGCTTGCACTCTGTAGTCAAGTATGATCTGGAAGGTACAAGAGGCAGCAGCTAGCATTTACGTAGCACTATGCAATAACACTATTTACACGCAAATGTGTTATCAACATGCTGAAACAGTTATGCCTTAAAATGTGGAGCCCAAACCAAAATGAGCAAGGAGCAGTTGCTTTCAAGAAACCATACCACAATTTTCTTTAGTGATAGAATTAAAGCATTTGTTAACAAATTCAGGTGCTGTCACAAATGTGATGTGGTGGTGCAGATAATTGCTGCACACCAGGTGCCCTCACACTTCGCTCTGGTGAGCTTTGTCAGGGTCCAACTTTAATTCTATTACTACAGCATGTCATGTCATGTTTTCTTGAATGTGGTTACTCCTTGCTTTTTTGATTTCCAGTGTTGGTTGGCCGACCCACAGCTGCACCACAACCCCTGCATCAGCTGTGCGTGAGCCTTTCTATTTTTCCATGATGCAACATGTGCCTCTCACCTGATTCTGATACATTCTGTACAAATTTTCCTATGTTGGTCAAACAGAGAAAATTGGAACCTTTTAGAAGCAGATCACAGTCAATATCTGAAGTGGGTCATAGCTGACCCACCAATCCTAATGAAAGAGCTTCATTGTTTGACATACTTAGAAGTTGGATGTTTTTAATGGGGTTGGGGACAAAGTGCTGTTACAGCTATAGTTAAAAGGTAAGTGTTCCAGATCTGTTGATATATTGTATGTTTTTATGGCTATGTACTGTAAGATACTTTTGTGTGACAGGGTCAGAGGGGCACTAAATGAATGCACTTTGTTGCCTCAACCTTTACATATTTCTGTCCTGTTTACCTGTAATGTGCAGCTTCCCACACCTTAACTGTATATGTTTTCATGCTTTGTATTTTGTTTTAAAACTTGTTTTCAAGCTTTTTCTTATGTGCCGTCATTAAATGTCTACTATTGTTGTTCCGCCCCCAACAGCATTACATCTAACCATAACGCTGCAAGGTGCATCAGCAAGCACATATATTCTCCATGCACCTGTCCTCTCTCATTTCCATCTAAAATAGGTTTCCGGAGTCAGAGCAAGCACTCTTCCCATTTGTTTCCCATTGTGTCAGAGTCAGGTGAGTTCCCAATGCTTGAAATTTCTCTCGCTTTGTGGCGATTTCACTGTTACTCATTTTTTAATGCACAACTGAATGTTTTGGTCTGGATGTAGTGCTGTTTTTGTCCCTTCTGGCCATGTCATAAATTTATGTCTTCCTTTTTTATATGTGCAATTGTGTGGATTCTACCTGCACCCAAGAACTGCACCCATCCCCCTCCAAGAGTTGTAATTACTGCTGCCCTAGTTCATTTGTGCAGAAAGTCTTTGTATTGGTATTTTGGAATGCCAGTATGTGAATAGCGTGCATCTAGTGACTGGTTCTGTGTTCTGGTATGGCCCTAACAAGTCTTACTGCGGACTGATGCACTGGAAGTAATCAAAAGCTGTGCAAATACCTTTTTTCAATTATTCTGCTGAATATTCAGTATTCATTTCTGTCAATTAGTAAATTAAAAAGTCCCAGGTGGTCCAGTGGACCTTGCCGCCCTTGCCCGATTGCGGGCTTAAGTAAATTAAAAAAGCCCTGGTGGTCCAGTGGACCTCCCCCCCCTCCTGATCATGGGCATATGTATATTAAGAAATCCATGTTGGTCTAGTGGATCTTGCCCCCTTGCCGTCTCGCATGCATAAGTAAATTAAAAAATCCCTGGAGGTCCAGTGGACCTTGCCTGATCGTGGGCATAAGTAAATAAAAAAATCACCGGCACACACATATCGAACGACCCTGGTCATTGGTAACCCCCTCCCCACCCGTCCTCTGCAGTACCCCTCCACCCTGCACCCCCCCAGTCAGCGGCAAGTGCCATCACCCCACCTGCAAGCCACCCCGCCCGCCGCGGGCGACTGACAGCATACAGTTTGGCTGTACACCTTTTGGTCCCTGCGTGTGCCAATAAGGTGTTCAGTCCAAACTGCAATACACAGTCCCGAATGTGAATGAACTCTCTCATTCACAATTCCAGACTGCGTAGTACAGTTTTGACCGAACACCCATTGACCCACGCAGTGGACCAATAGGCTTACAGACAAACTGTACGCTGTCAGTCGGTGGGTGGTCTGGCCAGGTGCTGCCCCTGACTGGGGTGGTTGCAGGGTGGAGGGGTATGGCAAAATGTTGGTGGTGAGGGGGTACCACTGACCACCAGGTCATTCCTCTGTGTGTGCCTATTATCAGGTGATGGGGGTGGTTTCTCTTTTAATGCACTTTGCCACCATTGTGAGACAAGGGGGAGGTCCACTGGACTACCAGGGATTTTTTTAATTTACTATGCCCACAATCAGGCAATTGAGAAATTCCACTAGACACCAGGGATTTTTTAATTTACTTATTCCACCATAGGGCGAGGGGGAGGTCCACTCGACCACCAGGGAATTTTTTAATTTACTTATGCCCACGACTGGCACATTGGGAGGATTCTACTAGACCACCAGTGATTTTTTATATTTAGTGATACCCAGCGATTGGGTGAGGGGGTGGGAAGTCCGCTGTACCACCAGGGATATTATCTTTTACATTTGCCTGCACTAAGGGGGGGGGGGTTTGGGCACTGGACCACCAGGGATTTTTTTAATTTACTTATGCCCGCGATTGGGTGAGGTCCACTGGACCACCACAGATTGTTGAATTTACTTTTGCCTGTGATCTGGCAAGGAGTGAGGCCCACTGGACCACCATGTTTTTTTTAATTTACTTATGCCCACGATCGGACGATTGGGGGGGTTCTACTAGACCACCAGGGATTTGTTAATTTACTTATGCCCACAGATGGAGGGGTGATGTCCACTGGACCTACCAGTGAAATTAAGGGAATTAATTTAAATTTTATATATATTTGTGGACTGAGAATATTGGTGAGAGTGGGGGTGGGGGGTGGATTCTTTCTTTTGGACTGGCGATTGAGCGATCCCTTGTTTTTCTTTTGTGTCTCACTTTCTTTCAGTCTGTCATTCCAATATGATCTGCTCAAACTACGTTTTTGCACTCTGCCTGTTTGTGAAGCACAGTCCTGCCTGATTTGATCTACTTTTTTTTTTTTGGGACATGTCCCTGTACTGTGCTTTATATTCCACAGCACTGTTACTCTTCTTCATTATGTCTCCACTTAATTTTTAAAGCCAGTGCAACAAGCCTCAGTTTTTGTAAGTATCCCATCTAGTGTGGTTATTTGTCCTAGTACTGTAGTTCTCTCAGTACACACTCCATCAATGAGAGCCATTCCCCTCCAACCTTACTTAGGATGAACTCTGAACTTATAATAACTCTTGTTTTGTCATACATTTCTTGTGTCAATATAAAGGTATAAATTGAGTCTGCATTTGCTGTATTTTTTGTGTGTGTATGTGTGTCCACATTTCTCTATTCTTTTTTTGTGTGTGTGCATCTCTGTCTTCTTGGCTGGCTGCCTATATGTATGTATGCAAAACGTTTTCCATCTCCAGTGGTGGCTATCATCTAATCCACTTAGACCCACGTTTACATTGTGCATTGATTTATAGCCATTTAATACTATAGTTTGTCAAGCTCACCATGAAACATCTGTCCCTAATTCGAACTACTGTGGTATATGTTGTCTCCCCATATACCCCTTATATGCTTTCCACAGTGCATACTGCTCAGACTTGAAGTCATTATATCCTCTCTCCCATGTTAATCATATGTCTTAACATAGAAACAGAAACAGAAACTTTGACGTCAAATAAGGTCCAAAGGACCTACCTAGTCTTCTCATTTCCCTACACTATTGGATAAGCTGCAGAACCAAGTTAACCAACAGCCTGCTTCTTCCTACAATCCCCAGAATTGCCTTTATTGCGGGTTTATGGACTCTTGAATTCCTCACATTCTTTGACCCCATGACCTCCCGCTGAAGCGCCATTCCATCCATCCACCATCCTTTCCTGTGAAACAATACTTCCTCACTTTGCCCCAGAGCCATCCCCCTATATCTTTGTGTCCCATTTTCATGCTCATCTCTTTTAATGAAAGATGCTACCCTCTTGATAATTTGTTGATTCTCTTGAGGTATTTAAGGTTTCTCTCATGTCCCACCTCTACCTCCAACCCTCAAGGTATTCATATTAAGTTCCTTTACTCTGTCTTTAAATGGCTTCTGTTGCAGGCTTTCCGACCTTTTAGTTGCCCTCCTCTTGACTGCCTACATCCTGTCTATGTTCTTGTGGAGTCTGGGTCTCCAGAACTACCGGTGTTGCAGTCCTCAGATGAGACTTACCAGCTGTGTGTATCGAGTGATAACTTCCAGTTTTCTACTGTTGATACCTCTCACTATACATCTCAATATCCTACCATCCCTCCTTACTGCCTTTTCATGTGCTTGCCTACCTGTAGGTCATGTGATGACTGACTACCCCAGGTCCCTTTCCATTTTGCTGTTGTTAATACCACCTCATCCCCCATTATGTACTCATCCCCAGGGTTTCTGTTTACCAGGTACATTACTTTGCACTTCTTTGCATTGACTCAAGATGCCACACATTTGACCATTCCTCGAACGTGCCAAGTCCCTGTTCATCATGTCCCCTCCTGTGTATCAACCCTGTTGCAGTTGTTTGTGTAAATCAGCAAAGAGGCATACTTTTCATTCCATTCCGTCTGCAATAGACTTATAAAAAGACTTTAAAAGGAACTGATCCAGTATTGAATCCTCGTTACCCCCGACTAGTAAACCCCTTTCTTCTTAGTGGCCTCAATTTACTATTAGCCTTTGTGTTTTATTGTCCATCCAATTTTTAAAGCATGCTAACACAGGACCCACTTCAAGGCTGCCTAATTTGTTTATTAATCTTTTGTGTTGCACTGTGTCAGATAACTTGCTAAAGTCTCAGGTAGACATGTCCACAGCCCTCCCGGTCTTCTACATTGGTCACCCAGTCTAAGAAATATATTAGATTTGTCCTGACATGTCCTTCTTGCTGTGAATCCATGCTGCCTTGGGTCCTGTGCCTTGCGGCCTCAAAGGTACTCAACAATTTTTTATTTCATAATTGATTCCATCATTTTACCTACCACTGATGTCAAACTACCAGTCTGTAGTTTCCTGCTATTATGCTCCTGACAATACAGTCTTGCTTATTGATGTGAGCGTGTAATGTTTTATTGTCATCTAGTTGTTTTCCTGATAACACATTTGGTGTAAATAAATGCTTAGATTTGAAATAACTTTACATCCTGTTGTTCTATTAAAATAAATGCCACTCACCCTTTTAAAAACCATGTGAATAAATTAAAGCTCTTACATCATTGACTTTTCCTGGAGTCTGTATTGGTTTCTGCATTGCTTTGTATGGATGTCTATCACATGACACATATAGCTGCTGTCTGTCCAGCAATCACAAGCAATTCATCACAATAATTATCCGGTGTCTGGAACCTGTTTCTTTTCTGTGCTCAGTTATATCAGGGCATACAGACTGATTCGGCACATAAGCTAAGAAACATCCAGTGTGCCCTTTAGCAGACAAAAATAGAAATGAAATAAAAAGCTAGTTGAGGTATACAGGAAGCATAAGGCCAGCAGCATAACTGGGTGTCGAAGAGCATGCCATGCTGTTGGACAGGGCCAGGTGGGTCCACAATGGAGCAGAGGTTACAGTGGATATCAGTGACAATGAAATGGGTTTACCAAAAAAACAACTGTAAAGAATTAAATCTCCATCCAGGTATGGAGGTGGAAAAAGCTTCTTATGGATAACCACATAACAATAAGGAATGGCATGCACCTCCGTCCTGCACTGGCGGTGACTGGGTCACAAGTTAGGGCAGATTCAGTCAAGAGTGCTAGTTCCAGAATGAGTTTGGGGACTGGAGAAGTGGACAGGTAAAACATACGAGAATGTACTGGGACACTTGCAGATGTTTAATAACAGGAGCAGTAATGCGTAGTATAAGCTCATGGATTCAGTGTAATCACAGACAAAGTAGTGGTTGATAGGGAGCATGGGAGTAAGCACAATGGGCGGTGCAGTGAAGTCATGGTGCATGGAGTGGGGAGAATGTTAAGACAAAGGAGGTTGGTTGCGACCCGATCCCATCAGGGAGATGTCCCTATCCAGAATGCTGAGAACCCTTGTGAGAAATTTTATATATCCTAAAGCTATATTGCTATTAAATGCCTTGAAGCTATGCTTGCTTTGAAAGCCATGCTGCCAACAAAGTCATAATGAATATAGTAGAAATTTCTGAGTTCATGTTTTCTTTTTTAAGGGTTATAGAATTTGTACTAAGGTTACTTGAGGTACATTTGTAAAACAGAAAATAGATAAAACCGAGCAGAACTGGTTATACAGCCTAAATAATGGGCTTGGACAAAATATAAAGATAAAGAGCATGCCTGGGCAAAATATAAAATAACATGCACGTAGTGGCATTGAAGGCAAGCTGTACATTGCTATGGTGTGAGTAAAACTCATTGTCTCTCTCAGGTCAGCTTGACCCAGGCATATGTATCAAGCAGTGTTGGAAAGAAATGGAATAAGAAATAGTGGAAAAGTACCTCATACATAAACTTGTTTCTCTTTTTCTATTACATTACTGAAAACTTGTTATGCTGTCTTATGATTGGCTTATACTGAAATGTTGGTATTTTTCAAGATAAGAATTACAAAATCTGAAAACATAAAAGCTGCTGTAAATTGTAATCCCGAACTTCTCCGGTTGTAGAAGTCCACATGCATGTGTTTGATCAAATAAAGCGGCGTTAAGACAAAACCCAGTGGTGTGGTTTTGCCCGTGACAGGGAGTGGTTGCTCAGGTAATACTTACAGTGAGAGGAATTTGCGATCACAGTTTTGGTAAGTCGGCGGGATGAGTTCTTGATCAGTGTCACCTCATGATCGGGTTGTTTCCCTTGGACAAAGAAGGACATTTTGTGAGACCCCATCAGGATGTAGGCCTAGAGAATGGCGAGCACTCATCATCACTGTAAGTACAAGAATACCTTGGAAGCAGAGTGTGCACTATAAAGGACGAGCCCTAAATAATATAGGAAACAAAGGGAAAAAATGGCTGGGTCCAGAGTTAGTATTATCTGGACCGCAAAAATAACTATGTTTGACAAGTTTGACCAAACAAATTACAAGGGCAACTACTGCCCTTTATGCTTATAATTTATGCTTACTGCAAGTATAGCACTGTAGAGCCAATGATGGCTTCACAGTTCAAGGCTGCTTTAGGAGAAAAACAAGGGCTGATTAAGTAAAGTTAGATAAGCAACATCTAGAGAAAGAAAAAATAGAAACTACTGTGGATGTCACACTGTAGGTGACTACAAACAGGATGATTTGAAAATCCTCCCCCATATTGCCTATCTGTGTAGTTTCAAGTTTTTCTGTATCAATTTCAAGTTCCCTTGCCTCCTATAGAGCTAAAACATTCGATCTCAAACCCAAGTACTGGGGACCTCTACCAGATGGATCTCAACCTAGTACTGTTAGAGATTTTTTGTTTTGTTTTAAACTGCAAACCAGAGCTCTGGAAAAAAGACTTGGTTTGGCAGGTTACTAAAATAATGAAAACCTTTGAAAGGTTAATAGCTGCAGTGTTTGGAAAATATCATGAAGGTCCTGCAGTCAGTTTTCTTACTCAGACTAGTGAATAGGAAGAAGAAAAAAAAAATATCTTGGCACCGGGTAAGTCTGAATTTTTATTCAAAGTTGTTTATATCTGTCTGTTTATTTCAGATAATACATATACTAAACAAGGTAATGCTCCGTCTTTCTCGTGCATATTTTTCTAGCTTATATCTGTGTTCTGTAATTATGTTCTGTTGTCAAGGTTAGCGAGATAGGACTGACTGCCTTCAGTGCACAACATGTTACAGTAAAAAAAGAAAAGAAGCTTCTTTGCCTCATAGCTGACTGTTTTAATTGGCTTTATTTTAATGGAACATTTGTACTGCCTAGAATAGGGTCAGTGAAGAACTTTGTTTGTAGTTGTTGGATTGGAGCAGAGTAGTGTTGATGGTGAAGAGTTATGACGTCATATAGATTGCAATGTGCAGAAAGATTTATAGTTGCAAACAATATTAAAGCCACTGCTAGGTGAAAATATAATGTGTTAACAGCTATAAATGGCTTTATCATACTTCTAATTATAACCAAAAATTTTTTGCAAAATGGCGGGGTGCCATATTTTGGCTATGTGCCAAAGGTGTAACCATGTTATACAAAAGATGTGTTACTTACAGATGATATGTTGTGCTAGTTTCAAAGGAGTTAAAATGTCATTTAAAAAGTGTTTTGTTCTGGAAAGATTTGGCATGGCATTTGTATAAATGTGTTGATTTAAAATTGTCAGTGTTACAAGACAGGGAGGCAGCACATATATCTAAAACACGTACAGTTTTCTAATGAAACTATGGGCATTACCTCAACAAATTGGTATGAAACAATGTCAGTCTTATTTTGTGTTAAGTATTTCTTTTTGTGTATATGTATGTGTGTGTACTGTCTTGGCCAACAGTTTTATTCTAATGCTTTAAAGATATTTAATATCAGTAGTGTTAAGGACACTAAAAAAAAAATAACTAGGTTTGAGCGACCCTTGCATGCACACTGTGACCTTTTACCCGTTATTTGACCTTCTTGTGTTTCAACATTTTATGTTACTACCAGTTCAAACACATGTGTATTCCATACCTAAACGCAACTTTTCACACAGAATGTATGTTTTCATGAAAGCACACCAAGAATGAACCATGTAATTTGGCTTTTTATTGCAAAACTAGTATTCTAAAGTGAAGAAGAACAAACTTTCTTCTCGTCTCACTGCTTCTGACTTGCAGCCAACACAGGCAATACTCCAGCTGGAAGGGAGATTATTCATCATCTCCCATATTTTATTTTATATATATATATATATATATATATATATACATATATATATATATATATATATGCAGCTTTTGAAAAAAGGACTATTACAGCTATTTTGAGAGTTTACCATCTACAGTTAAAAACAATAGCTTTTGTTTTATGTGTGACCATGGTGTAATCATTTTTTTTATCTTTTGAAATGCATTCTAAGAACACGTCACATGAAGTATTACCATCAATTTGGATTTTTATAAACTCAGCTGACATTTTGTCATGCTTAGGATAAAGGAACCCAGGGACATGGCTTCTTTATCCTATAGGAAATAATCTTGTTTTATTTTAAACTGGTGTATGTTTGTTTTGTTGTTTGTCTGTGTTTCTTCTCTTTCTTCTAGGAAAAAGTTCCCCATCTTTATAGTAAGGAATGGAAACTTACTAAACTAATTGTAATATTATCTTGTTATAATTTAAAGTGTAGTAGGTGGGGATCAGTCACCATCACACTAACCTTTTATTGCTACAGTGTTAGAGTTGTCTCTTTCACTTGAGGCTATCTCTCTTCCACCAGTAGGAGCTTGGGGGGAGGGATAGCTACCCTTCCTCTATACCCTTCCAGTGTAGTACCCACAAGGTTGCCAAGGTACATCACTGTTCCCCAAAGGGGTAAATAAAGAAAATGTGTGTTGCCAATGGTATTTCTTATTTACAGGTTTTAAAAAAGACAGGTATTTATTGACATAATGACTCAAGCCCTTCTGTTTTTTCTAGTGCAAACAGTTAAATCACACCTATTATTGGTACGGGTTTCTGCCCTCGGCAAGTAATCAATGATTACGCTGGAGGGTGAGAGATTACGTATGTATGTCACACATATTCATTCTTTTGATTGTCTTTCAGCTTTCTTATCCTGTTAAAACAAATGCAAAACAACTTTGATCATTGCCTACAACAATTAATGAATGCATTTTTTCAACCAGTAAATTCTGATACTCTAACATTTCTGGACTCTAAGCTAAGTTTACAGTCTATATGTTGTTTAAAATATATTTTATCCATTATGCATTATACTCAATACTAAAGAAATGTTCTATTACAAACATGCTTATGTTTCATGTTTATATTATAATGTTTTGATATACATTTGCTACACACTGTATCATGTGTGTATTCAGAAAAGTACTCCACATGTATAACGTTTTTAATGCTCATAACCAAACCTAAATACTGGGACCGGAAGTTGCTATTGCAGCTGAAGGCCAGCTACATCTCTGCCACTAGCTTGCTGCAGTACACTAACACACTGTGGTATGACACAGTCACAAATGCAATTGCACCATACAAAACTACTAACTTTCAATGAAGAGTGCTACTATAAAAAGAAGGTAGTTGGTCACTTCTAATGTTCCCCACACGTAACCAGTAGAACTCAGCATCTCTCATTTACCTGAACCCCCCACAAGTCCTGATAACCAGGTGCACTGGTACAATGGTCAGTTATACTATTACCCATCCCACTGGTCTCACCTGAATGGTTTCACCACATATGACCTTTCATGGCTATGCATGGTTGAAACCTTACACCCAGTATCAGATAAATTTTTTCCAGTATTCTGCTCGCACTATGTAGTGGCCATGGCACTGATGTAGAATTAGTATGTGTTCTTTGACTTAAAGCTTTTCTGACATGTGTCGATGATGTTGCCCTTTTTCTGTCTAATATTTTATATGAGAACCTACTGCAGAGTGATGATGTAACCGTGTATGTTTTGCATCGTTAGCAAATCTATGTAAAATAATCTTTCTATCCTCTCTGTGCTGTAACCTCAGGGCTGAGGACGAGAAGAAGTGTTATAATTAATGTCTAGTTCCCCTGATCATTCATAAATAAATAATAATGACTGACCACGATATTGAATGCTGTAAGACAAAAAAAAGGCGTTTGACAAGTACTACTACAGCAAGGCACTCAATGTGAGGTACCTTGTAGACAACTGACTGCTAAGCAAGACTCAAAGACAAAGACAAATGATTGCCTAAGTGCATGAAAACATTTTCAGAGGACTACAAAGAACATTGTTAGCCTGAGACAAGGCATTACACTTTCTGTGAAACTATCAGAGAGCCTTTCATCCTTGTCTGACACTACAAGAAGGAAGACAAAGCTCTCTGAAGGGGTAGACTGTGGCTTGAGATAATGAGCTTAGCTCAAGCTGCTTATTATATTTATATTGCAGCAATGTCATGTACATTACAAGGCACAGTCATACTCAATGAAAGCCTTGAAGTGGGCTACACAAAAGGAGTAGCAGGAAGGGTGATAACACGTGGAAACAAACACATGGTCTAGGCACACAAAGATCAATGTGAATTATAATAACAAATTTACTTGCATCAATTGTTTGTCTGCAAAGGTCTGATAAGAGGCCATTGATAGATGAAGAGAATTATCTTATTTATTGCATAAGTATTGTGAAGTGGAGTAGTCCTGGGAGATATTTAGGAAGAGTTTCATTTGATGGAAGGAAACATGGTTTGAAAGCAGTCAACATAAAACTTGAGTAGTAGATAGGGTAGACAAGAGTACGATTTGGGCACATGGAATAAACCACGAACAATTAGGCAAAAAAAATAGAGCATCAAGCACTACAACAACCAATAAATGGTATATAAGACTGCATTCATTAACTGTTCAAAAAATATAACACAACAAAAAGAAACAAATAACGCACTCAGTTGTAAGCCATGGGTAGTGAAAGACGATGCTGTCTTATAGAAGTGTTCTTGAAAACATAGATAAAAAACAAATGCTGACTTCGCGAGTTCACAGAGACGGTGCCATACTCTTTGCTGTGTCATACTCCCACAGCAAATAAAAACATATTCAAACAGCATGCCATGATTTACTGCATGGATAACTGCATCCAGCCATGGTAACACTATGTCCATGTATGTAAAGACAATGTGTGGCTTTTTTTTAGTTGGCAGTCAAAATAACAGTAGCAACATGTACTGAGAAAGCGCAAGGGGACAAGAACTTATTATAAGGATGAATGGGGCATGCACAATTTAGAGTCAAAAAATTAACCAGAAAATATGCCATAAAACATGAAGCCCATCAATGGAAATGTACAGTATGCACTAGTCAATACTCATGTTCAGTTAGCTTGAACTAAATGCTACTATTGCTTCAAAGGACATTATTGAGTATTGTACCAGGAAATACATTTTAGACAGAAGGGTGCATGAACAAACAACATTGAGAGGCAAACGATTTTCAAGTCCGGTGACCTAGTGAATTGCATCCACATGGTAGGTGAATCAGTGGGGTTGTGCGGACAAGTGCACGGCTAGACAGTGAAAGGTGAAACAAACTTCAGGGTCATGTACAAATACGAGGAGTCAGTGAAAGACAGGGACTGGGTGTGTGTACTAGCACCCCACCCCACACCACAGCAGCACGTAGCACTATAGGTGTAGGCTTTTGTTCATGGAAAATGAAAAAAAATGCAAAATTGGGGCATGGAAGGAAAAGAATGAACACATGTACTGAGGGCACTATACCAGCACCCCAAAATGCCACCACATAGCACTCTCAGTGTTTGGTTTGATTACTGTGAGCAAAAAACTGATACACTGGGACAGAGAGGGAAACAACAAGAGACATGGACTGTGATGCTACACTGTCCCCCACCACCTATATGGCGATCTTGGTCTAGGGTCAACAACAAAAAGTTTTCCTATTGGTTTTTTTCTTACAGAGCAAAAAACAAGAAAATTGGATAGATAGAAAACATTATGCACTGGGTGGCTAAGATCAACCCCCACACCCACCACATAGTGATGTTGATCTCGTCAACGAACAAAATGTTCAATTTGTTTGTTTGCTGGAAAACAAAATAATGAAAATTGGGACACAGAAGAAACCAATGAAAAACATGGACTGGGTCACCATACTATCCCCTAAAGCCTACATAGTGATTTTGTTCTGGGCAACAAAATATATTTTTGGTTTGGTTTGTCCCTGGCAAATGAAAAAAATGCAAAATTAGGCTACATAAGGAAAACAATGAAAGACATGGACTGAGCCACAATACTAGCCTCCCTCCCACACCACATAGTGATTTTGTTCAGAGTAGACAAAATATTTCTTTGTTTTTGTTCCTTGCAAATCAAAAAAATGCAAAGTAGGTCATATAAGGAAAATAATAAAAGACATGGACTGGGTCACCATACTAGCACCCCCCACAACACCACATAGTGATTTTGTTCTAGGTCAACAAACAATATTTGTTCATTTGGTTTTCTTGGAAAATAAAAAAATGCAACATTGGGGAATAGAAGGGAACAAAATAAAGACATGCACTGGGTTGCTATACTGGCCCCACACCACCACCACCACATGGTGAACTTGGTCTAGGTCAACAAAACAACATCATTTTGTGTGGTTTTGTTCATAACAAATGAAAAAAATGCAAAATTGGGGCATATAAGGGCAAAGAATGAAAGACATGGACTGGGTCACCATACTACCCACCCACCCCCATAAAACAAAGTGATTTAGTTCTAGGGCTACCCAAAAATATGTTTTCGTTTAGTTGTGTTCCTGGCAAATGAAAAAAATTCTAAACTGGGACATATAAGGGAGAACAATGAAAGACATGTACAGGGTCACCATACTAGCACCCCACCCACACCACATAGTGATCTTGGTCTCGGTCAACAAAACAAAATATTTTCATTTGCTTGTGTTCCTGAAATGAAAAATATGCAAAATTGGGGAATATAAGCGAAAAGAATGAAAGACATGGACTGGGTCACCATACTAGCCCCCCCACCCACCACATAGTGATCTTGGTCTCGATCAACAAATAAATATTTTTACATTTGGTTGTGTTCCTGGCAAATGAAAAATATGCAAAATTGGAGCATATAAGGGAAAACAATGAAAGACATGAGCTGGGTCACTATAATAGCCCCAAACACCACATAGTGATCTTGGTCTAGGTCAACAAATCAATATTTTTTGTTTGGTTGTGTTCTGACAAACGAAAAATATGCAAAATTGAGCATATAAGGAAAAATAGAAAAACATGGACTGGATCACCATACTACCCCCCACACACACACACCACATAGTGATCTTGGTCTATGAACAAAAAAAATTGTTCCTTTTTGTTTTTGGTACCAAGAAAAAATTACAAATTAGGACACAGAAGGAAAACAATGAAAAGACATGGACTGTGTCACCATACTATCAACCCCTCCCCACCCACACCACATAGTGATCTTGGTCTAGGTGAAAAAATCAATATTTTTCATTTGGTTGTATTACTGGAAATGAAACATATGCAAAATAGAGGCCATATAAGGGAAAACAATGAAAACATGGACTGGATCACCATACTAGCCCCCCTACACACACCACATAGTGATCTTGGTCTATGTCAACAAAAAAATATTGTTCCTTTTTTGTTTTTGGTACTGCCAAAAGAAAAAAATTACAAATTGGGATATAGAAGGGAAAAAAATAAAAGACACAGACTGGGTCACCATAATAGCCCACCCCCCAACACCACTTAGTGATCTTTGTCTAGTCCAAAAACAATATTTTAGTTTGGTTTTGTTCCTAACAAACTAAAGAAATGCAAAATGAGGCATATAAGGAAAACAATGAAAGACATGGAGTGGGTCAAGCATACCAGCCCCCACCCCACACACATAGTGATTTTGTTCTAGAGTGAACCCAAAACATTTTGTTTGGTTTTGTTGTGACAAATGAAACAAATGCAAAATTCTCGCATATAAGGCAAAACAATGAAAGACATGGACTGGGTGCAGCAGATACTAGCACCTGACCCCACCACATAGTGATCTGGTCTGGAGTCAACAAAACAATAGCTTTTTATTCGTTTTGTTCACAGCAAATTAAAAGTGTGAAATTAGTGAATAGAAGGGAAAAATTAAAGACATGGACTGCTAAACGTTTACTAGCCCCACAACACCACCACCACATAGTGATCTTGGTTTGAGTCAACAAGACAATATTTTTTTGGTTTGGTTTTGTTGAGAACAAATGAAAATTTAGGGCATATAATGGAAAACAAACACATGGACTGGGTCACCATACACCCCCCAAAAAATAGTGATTTCTTCTAGGTCCAGCAAATGTATTTGTCATTTGTTTTGTTCTTCTTAAATGGAAAAAATCCAAAACTAGGCCATAATAAGGAAAACAATGAAGACATGGACTGTGTCACCACTATCAACCCCTCCCCCACCCACACCACATAGTGATCTTGGTCTAGGTGAAAAATCAATATTTTTTCATTTGGTTGTGTTACTGGAAAATGAAACATGTGCAAAAATGACAGGCCATATAGAAAACAATGTAAGACATGGACTCGGTCAACATACTAGCCCCCAACACATAGTGATCTTGGTGTGAGTCAACAAATCAATATTTTTAGTTGGTTGTGTTCCTGGCAAGCGAAAAATATGCACGAGTGGAGTATAAGGGAAAACAATGATAGGCATGGGCTGGGTCACCATACTGGTCCCCCCACAACACATAGTGATATTGTTGTAGTGCAACTCAAACATGTTTTTCCTTTGGTTTTGTTCCTGGCAAACAAAAAAAAATTAAAAATTGGGGCATATAAGGGAAAACAATGAAAGACATGGAATGGGTCACCATACTAGGCCCCCCCCCACACACACACCACATAGTGTTCTTTGTCTCAGTCAACAGAAGAATATTTGGCTATTTTTCTTTTTGTTCCTGGCAAAAGAAAAAATTGAAAATTGGGGCATAGAGGGGAAAACAGTAAAAGACATGGACTGGGTCACTATACTAACCACCCCCACCACCACCACCACAACCACATAGTGATCTTGGTCTAGGTCAACTGAAAAATATTGTGTCTTTGGGTTTTGTTGATCGCAAATGAAAAAATTCTAGAATTAGGGCAGAGAAGGGAACACAATGAAACACATGAACTGGAATACTAGGCCCCCATAGTGATCTTGGTGTAGGTAAAAAAAAGTTTTTCTTTTGGTTTTGTTACTTGCAAAATGAAAAAAATGCTGAACTGAGGCAGAGAAGGGAAACTATGAAAGACATGGACTGCAAAGCTTTACTAGACCACCCCACCACCACCATCACATAGTGATCTTGCTTTCTAGGTCAACAAAACATAATTTTTTATTCGCTTTGTTGCTGGAAACAAAAAACATTCAATTTGTGCAAGATAAGGAAACAAAATTAATAACATGCTTTTAAAAAGAATTAGTTCTCCATCTGAGGAAAGCATACACTACACACAAATGTCATACAGGTAAAAAAGCAGTGATAATATGTTTACTTTGAGATTCGTCGAATGGAAATTAAAATGTGATACATTTGAGGAGGAACAGGTGAGCCACATGACTAAATTGGTTGTTTTGCTTTGTGCTGTGTTAGATATCTCTATGGCATCTAGAAAGTAACACCAAATGTGTTAGGGAAGGCTGCAGCAGCGCTGCTACTGCTGAGGGGTTAGTGTGCTTAGTGAGAGAATTCCAGTAAGAACCAGCCAGAACGGTACATTTGGAGGTTATGGCTACACCGAGTGTATGTCCCTCTCTCACACACTAGGCAGACGGATGGCACGCACGCATAGTAAAACAATTCCCCTAGCACTAATCATAAGGCACCATATCTGGTTGATTTGAGGAAGATAGCATGGCCTAAGGATTGGAGTACAGTGATTTTTAATAACAGAACACCAGTCCTAGCCTCAGCAGTATTGACTGACCTCCGGGAAACATGGAGCGAGTCAGTTGATCTCCTTGTTCATCAGTTTTCCCGATGGAAAGACATGCACAGAAATCACAGTGTGTTATAGCACATCATACCCGGCTAAAGAATTGTATCAACAATTCAACCTGCAAGACAGTCATTTCTGTGGAAGTTGTTTTTTAATACTGGTTCCTGTTGCATCTTTCCTGCCTTTTAGTAAATGCTAGTCCCCTAAATTGCATGGTTCCATTATTTCGCCGGACAGAACAGCTAATAGTGGAAGGCTGTCGCCTCACTCTCTGTAGCCAGACTCATTGCACACTGGATCCAGCCTTTGTACATGTAGGGTGGCATATGAACACACTGATGACGTGGCCAATAGGTCAGATAAGAAGCGTATATGTGTGAGAAAACAGCCAAAATACACTAGATGCAGCACCTATGATAGGAACTTACCAAACAGCAGAAACAGCAATAGGATGGGAGCAGCAGGAATGAGCAGCACACACGCCTGTTTCCAAGACGGCAGGAAAGAATGACTGAATGCGAATCACAAGCACACTGATTGCATGGATGCATGAGACCTGGGTGGTTAGTACGTGCTGTGTGGTGGGAGGTACACCACAAAGACGGGCATTAAGTCGGACCCGAGGGAATGTCAATTATTGATTATAAAAAAATATACACTTGGGCTGCCCAACGAAGGTAAAAAATTATTGTAGCCTCATAATGAATGCTAGTCAATATAGAAGTTTGCTGTTTGAGAAAAACACTAAAATCAGCAGGTTCGAAAAGCTGACAGTGTCCTCTAAGTAATGCTGTTCACAGGTGTGTATTGGATCACACATACTGTAATGTAAGAAAAACACCTGATCCCCACACAATCATGCGCGCCGGTGATCAGCACATTGTTCGCTATCCATCATGGCCTGCCACCAACCAAGTTGTACTACCTGCTGTTACAGTATGCACTAGTGACAGCTCAGTCAGCATTCTACATCTCTGCTTGGTCAGTTTCTCACCTGTGCTGACACTCAGCATCCATTCCTGGCTAGATAGAGCAGGCAGAAGTGGTGGCCATGTACATTTATACCTCCTCCAGTTCTCAACAGTTTACTCTCTTCTAACTCAGTGACCCGTGATGCTTTAGCAAGTTCATGTGTCCATTCCATTTACTATCCCTATCTTTGTAGCTGGTATCTAATGCTGTCCTACCGTCCAGCCCTCTATTATTCTTGACCTCATAACTTCAATCATTTGTTTCTCTAGCTCTGTGGAGATCTACATCCTCCCCTTCCCAAGGCAGTGACCCTTCCTCTTCTGGTAACCACCACCCTATCTATCCTTCATACACTACAAAAACTTAAAGAAAAGAGTGTTCTCACATCCTAACTCATATATGACACATCCATTCACCCCTTCCCAATCTGTTTTCAGGGAAATATGATCTACTGCCACCTCCTTAATTGACCTCACTGACTATATACCGACAGAGATGGCCAATGGCCAAATCACCTCATCAGTTTAGGTCATCCGGGTTAAGGCCTTCAACACTGACTCCCACTCCCTTCTCTTAGATTACCGATCAACAGCTGGTCTATTTCCCTCAGCCACAAACTTGCTCAAAGCAAAACTCAATGGTAGAACCAGTCAAGATTTCTGCTGAAATTTCACCTCACATACAGATTGGAACTGGTGTCTCACAGGGCTCAGTGTTAGGGCCCTTACTATTCTCCATCTTTCTAAATGACCTTCCATCATCTGCTCACCCTCCACCATACACATGTACGCTGCTGAAACGGTTCTTATACATCTGTTTCAACCCTGTGGAGGTTCAATCCAACTTGCAGCATGATTTTGACAAAGTTCTTCTCTGGTTTTCTAACCAGCCACTGTTTCTTAATGCCAAGAAGACTGTGTCCATGACCTTTGTCACAATGCAGAGACTCTATAGGCTTGCCTCCATGCCCACTTTCCGCAACCTTGATGATAATCTACTTGAATACACATCCTGCTTCAGGTACTTTGGTGCTTGGCTGGACCAACACCGAAACTTCTCCAGACATATCGACGCCATCCTTAAAAAATGGTGTCCCAAAAGCTGTGCCCTGTTCAGGAACTATCGTTGCATTCCTGCTCCTATTTATTTTGAAAATTTTCAAAAGTGCGGAACGGTCTCGACTGGAAAAAGACACCAGCAGGAACAAAGAACCACTGATAGATTATACGGTTCATCAGGAATCGAGGTGTTACAAAATTAAAGTGACACTATAACACCATGAGCAATGTTACAATCTAAGGTCCATCAGTTGCCCTTAGCTGGAGCTTACTTGATGGATGGGGGCGACTTGACCATGGCAGCTGAAAATGAATTCAGCTTATCTTCACGAGAACGATGATGCCTGGTTCCCCACCACCTTCCGTACACAACGATCCATATGCGATGCAAATGGGGGGGGGAGGGTAGTAACAAGAACAAAAAAGGAAAGGGACCTGGGGGTAATCATATCAGATGACCTTAAGGTTAGCAAGCAATGTGAGAAGGCAGTAAGGAGGGCTGGGGGTATGCTGGGATGTATAGGGAGAGGCATCAGCAGCAGAAAAAAGGAAGTTGTGATCCCTCTGTAGAGACAGTTGGTGAGACCCCATCTGGAGTACTATGTACAGTTCTGGGGACCCCATCTCCACAAGACATAGACAGGATAGAGGCAGTCAAGCGGAGGGCAGTTAAAATGGTGCAGGGTCTGCAAGAGAAGCCGTATGAGGAGAGGCTAAAAAAGCTTAATATGTATACCCTTGAGGAAAAAGGAGAAGGGGGACATGATAGAAACTTTTAAGTACCTCAGTGGAATCTACAAAGTCCAAGAGGGTAGCATCTTTCAGAAAAAGAGATGTGCAAGAACAAGGGGACACAATTTAAAGATGGTGGGGCGGTTCAGGGGCAATGTAAGGAAGTATTATTTCACAGAGAGGGTAGTGGATGCATGGAACAGCCTTCCTGAGGAGGTTGTGGGGTCTAAAACTGTGGGAGAATTCAAGAATGCATGGGACAGACATAAGGCAATTCTTCTGGGGGGTAGGGAAAAATAGGCTGTTGGTTAACTAGGATCTGCAGCCTATTCTGTAGGTAGGGAAATGGACACACTAGATGGGACAAGCGGTCCTTATCTGCCGTCAAAGTATGTGTTTCTATGCTGCTGTACCCTATCTGCTGTCATGTCAGGCATGCACTATACTATACCCAGATGCTGCTTGTTCTGTCCCCCGTTCACCACTACCATATGATCCACTTTACTTTAGAGTCCTCCAGAATTATGACTGACTGCTTTATGGGCTCTCTCTGACTCTCTCTCTCTCACTCTCTCTCTTTCCCTCTATCTACCTCTCTCTCTCCCTCCCTCTCTTTTTATGTGAGTGCTTTTCAATGCCTCAAAAAAGCTTCCTTTCCCCTAGTCCCCAAGCTATTCACCCCTTCTGCCTCCTCCGGTCTGTGTCCTGACTTCTCTCCCTTGCCAACAATGGCTGGTGAATCAGCTTCACTAACTAAATCAATACGGATTTACGGCGCAGTGCGCGGTGTGGCATACAGCGCCTCAAGCAACAGTGCCACCGGGACAGTGCAAAGTAGATATATTGACCACTGTGGATAATTTCCCAGTGCTCATCCCAAGCAGAATTGTGTGTCATAGTAAAAAAACAAATAGGCCACAAAGGAACACAGATATGTATGACAGTGTGACTGGCAATCTGATGCTAAAGACACTGATGTGCTCAATTCATGGTGTCTTGCAGTGTGTTCAAACTACTAGATTTAGCTTGATGACCCAATTGTCTGTGTGATTGTGCTGTACTCAAACACATAAACTGAAGCACATTACCAAGGGTAAGCAGGTGAGATTAGCCCCTGATTGAGACTCAGTGGGGGTCATAATGAGTGCAGTCAACTGCCATCAAGTGATGCAGTTATACACAATGGGACTGTTGAACTACCAAATGCCCCCCACACCACCCAAAGCCGAAGAAGAGAAAATAAGTATAATTATGTTGTAGCAATGGGAATACCATGGAGGGAAAAACAAATATCAGTGTCTTTTTTTTAATTTTGGGTGGACAGTAAAAGCACTATGAGTGGACGGGCACCACAAAGTGTGACACAGGGTACATACATAGCACAAGAGGAAAACTGGAACCAGCACACACGGAATGATGACACAAACAAATATAGAAAAATGGATATTCGTGGCAGACAAAGACTACTAGGCCATTCCCGTCTGCCAGCGGGCCCAATACAGGTAAGCATCTACTCACCCTAAGTGATCCATGTCTCGTCACAACTCACGCCAACCCAGTAGGAGTCCAGGATTAGAGGTATACATCCCTGTTGCAATGAAGTAGCCACTCCAGGTTCCCCCCTCACTGTTCATCAACTCCCAGCTTCACTAAGAGTCCTCTGGTGGCCACCGGCATTCCTGGTGCCTGTTCTGGTGTCCTGGGAAGTCAAGGAGTCACCCAAGAGCAGCACTGTGACTGCCTCATTATCCCTGTTACCACTGGCTACCTGTGGGTCCCCCCCTCCCCCTACATTAGCCTGCATGTCTCCACCACCCTCCCTCTTGCTCGAACCATGTCCATCCCCACAGGCTCGAACCAATATCTCCTTTTGTACTGATCCTCCTTGGATCCATTACATCCTGCTGGATCACTGTGGACAATGTCAGTTTGTACACCGGAGCAAGGCAACACCACCATCCCGCCTACAGAGCTTTCTCTCACTGAGCCACCACTTCGACTCTCCTTTCTTTTGGCAGTGATGCTTCTGGGTAACACAGTATCTCCTACTGGAACATTGACCCCCAGCCCCAGCTCATTTCCTCCATCTTGACCAATGCCAACACTTTTCTAGCTTTACTTGTGTCTCCCCCAGGTGCCTCCCCAAAAATATTTTCTTTCTAGTTTTGGTGAAATTTCAATTCCCCCAAGAGAAGTTCCCCCATGTCTCCCAGATTGTGTGCCCCGGAAACATCCTCCGAGGGAGTGTCTCCTTTCCTCCTTGCTGCTGCTCGTTCCTCCAATGGTTCCTATTAGTTGCTTCCTTCTCCTGTCAGTGTGATGAGGGGTGCATAACTGTGTTCCGGCTGGACGCCCAGGCTTGTCCTTCACATGTTTGTTGTGGCAACATCTGAATATAGGCACACAATATGCAGCGTCTTCCTTCTTTTTCCTGAACCTACTGTCTTCCACCCTCCTGAATCAGGATGTGCCTAGCAGCTGCCCCCGATCTCCCTTGATGTCCTCTGCCGCAGCATTTCGCCCTGCCTGGTTGGTACATGCTCAGCTGTAATAGTTCCCTGTCTTAACATCAATGATATGTGATCATCATTTGCATCCTCCACTCCGCCGCTCACTTCTTATACCGACAGGTGTAGCGGGTTAACATGACTGGAGAGACTAAGCATGCCAACCAATGCCCATCCGCCCCACCGCCAACCATCGAGGATCCCCATGGACACCTCTGGTCACTTTCCTAGACCTGTGGCAATGTCCACCTGCCATAGTTGCTCGCCTCCTGTTGGATGAAAGTTGTCCCGGTCTCGCACCAACAAGTACAACTTGTCCATCATTTCACCTCCCACTGTCTCTCATTGCCCGCCACAACAGCCACGGTTGCATGCTAAGCCAGTTTACCTCTCCAGTGGTCTGCAAGAGCTGACTGCACAGTCGGCAACATTCCTACCAACAATCTCCATTTAGTATTATCGCCACCCCACAGCCAGTGTGGCCTACACTCCATCACAATACGCATGCCCTGTTGGCTGGAGGACACCACAATTGTACTTCTCCATAAACATTGGGACGTTCCCCCCTGGGCCTGGTGTCCTCCCACTGTTAACACCCGCACTCTTGTCCAAGTGGCCAAACTGGGTTGGTCAAGATGAAGAACCCTTTTCAGTTGTAGATAACACACAGCCCTTATAACCAGTTCCTAATTGAGGTAAAATTTTAGCAACTAAACACTTCTAAGAGGTTATCACAGTTTACAAGAGATTTTAGCCAGAAGAAACTGCACCATCATTTGTTTTGAGCATAGATTGCATCAGTTTTCCTCAATTGTGCTCAGCCTCACCAGTCTGTAGTTCCCAGGATCATCCAGGGGCCCACTGTTGTGAGAGGTACCACATGTGGCTACCTCCAGTCTCTGGGAACACATCCTGTATTTAGCACAGTGTTTAACAGATCCACCAGTGGCCATGCCAGTACCCCTGCCAGCTCCCTAAGCATGCTGGGATGTAACCCATCTGGCCAAGGTGCCTTGTGTACCCACAGGGACAGAAGGACCCCCAGCAGCCTTTCCACCATGATGACCCCATCTGTGGCTCTCTTCCACCCACCCACGCACACCCTTTCCCTGCAGGAATGGCACAATCCCAATCCCTCTCCCTTGTGAACCATGAAAAGAAGTGCTCCTTAAGTACTTCAGCCTTCCTGCACCCACTCACTGCCTGTCCTGATGCTAAGACCTGTGATCCAAACACTGCTCAACACATTTATATGTAAGAACGAGGGGTACCATACCAGGCAGCTTATTTAAACTCCTGAATGTTTTTACTGCACGAATCGGGTAACATGAATGCAGCTTCACTTTTCCGGACAGGCAGCGTGATTGAAGCAGATTCTCCAGTTCTCTACAGGGGAGCCTGGTAGAGTAGCTGTCATGTATACAGCATCCTCTGCTGGCACACCACAGAGGATCTTGTCTGGCAGCTTGACTACTTGGCCTTCCACACGTGCTACCCGTGCAAAGACTCTACAGCGCAGGAGCACAGAGCTCCTTCTGTCAGCATGGCCACAATGACTCTGCTCCATCAGCCATTACGCAGGGGGTCCTCATTCGGGTGCAACCCAATGCGGTTGGAGAGGGATACCACTGCCAATACCCTCTACCTCCTTCTATTGGTGAAAAAAATTGTCCACCATCTGGACTTTAGTTGACAGATCAAGGGCCATACATCACATTTGCAGCCGGCTCCAAAAAGAGTCCCAGCCATAACTGGCAGCTCAATGCTCCATTTTAAGTGCCCTGGGATCCTCACTGTACCCCATAGAAGTCGGGGTCAAAAAAATGGAGGGGCAAAACGCACAAAGTCCCAGCTGCAAGGCAAAACAGGTTAGACAAACTAAATTCCTTAATACTCAGTCAACATATAATACATAAATACTACAGCCCAATAAGGGACCCACTATGCCTACTTAGCAATGGCAACAATAAAGCACATACACCATGGCTCTGGCGGGACTCGAGCAAGAGAACTCACAGTCCTCTCCCTTCTTAGTAAACTGACTGGGTCAGCAAGCTGGCAGCTCTTAAAGAGACCACTAGAAGCATTCTAGTAAAACACAATGTATAATGGGGTTACACTTAGGAAAATTAGATTATGCAACAAGCAGCAGCAATAGTTTCATTTGTGAATCTCATTCTCACCATGCTGTCTCAGAGGTGGTAGAATGTGCTGAACTGCATTGCCTGTAAACAAAGAAGATAAGCGATGCACCACTATTCAGGGCATCTTTACATTGCACATATAGTTGAATTTAGGTAATGTCATTCACAAACTGGTATGGAAAATCTTCATGTTCTTGTGCCCACCACCAACAAACAAAAAAATGTATACAGTAATACAAATTCGACACACAACAAATGAACGGTGATCTAGTGCAACCACCCTCACACCACCTCACAACACTTACTACAACAGAACCCTAAAGGAGGTGCAGAGAGCATATCATCCTCTCACCACCACCACCACGAGCTGATGACTGACTGTCATGAGTGGGAATGTACAGTCCATTAACCATATAGTGAACTTCAACAGTACACATGCACAGTGCAGTCAACAAACAGAGGTGTTGGTGATAGGGGCAATGTGTTAAGGCGATGCCATGGGGTTTCGTCGAAGGTGGTGGGTACATTATGCATGATAGCAGGTGGTTCTGTCAAGTAGACCACAGAACATGTGCATTTTTTGGGGGAGTATATGGAACATGAACTGGTGGCCTCAGATATAGGGGAGGGTGATCTCAAAGAAGTACAAGTCAGCATCATGGAAAGGGAACATGTATGTATAATAAACATCTGTATCACAAACATCAGCAAGGAGCAGAACACTATAGTGTGGTTGGAGATGCCCGACATTGAGGAGAGTGATTGCATATCACTATTAGTAAGCACTAAATCAGGGTGCCGAAAAGTGGGATTTATTACATCAAGGAAACAATTAAGACTCTGAGGAGGGAGATAGCACAAATGCAAAAAATATTAAGTGCTGCATTACGGAACATGACTTCGGAGTGGTTACAAAAAGTATAATTCGGCTGTGTTACAAGGCAATGTTACAATGTGTGTCTCATCATCATTGCACTTGTAGACACCTAAAGCTCATGGTGTGCTCACTGACACACTGATGACTAATAAATACAATGTGTGAAAAGTGCAGCTGGATACAGTACAACAGAAATGATAGATAAATAAAGCTACACATAATAGGTTTTGTTGTGCATTAGATCATTTGTAATTACCAATTCTCTAGCCATTCTGAGGTGAAATTGCAGGACTTTGGGGAAGCTTGTAGGCAGGATGACACTAGCTGTCATGCAAAAGGAGAATGGGACAGAACTGGGGAAGTAAATAGAGAGGGACTGAAGGAGGAAGGAAGTAGGATCGAGTTACTGACAGTGGCTGCACACCCCCACCTGCTTTAGACATTGTTAGAGTGCAGCAGAGCCAAGGCAGGTTCTTATCAAACCAAAAACCAAAGGCGGGTCTCACACAGCAGAGAATGCCAAAGTTATATTTGGATTTCTTACAAAAGTGCAAGGAAGAAAAACAAACAAATGGTTGTATCTTGATGGATGAAATATGGAGCACCACAGAGCCTAATTCCAGAATGCTGAGTGAGATTACAGATTCTTGGAAATATCTGACAGTGCAGCTTTAAGTGCTGCACGGCTGAGTTGTTTCTGTTGATTTTGCAGTGGCCGTCTGGATTTAGAAGATGGGGTAATTGAGGTAAGAATTTTTTCATCCCTTGAAATCTGGGTAAGGAGATCCGTTATCTGGTGAGCCTTATCATTATTCCTGTTGGTGTCCAAGCGAATGCATTCCCCCCTAAATGTACACTTTAGCTGCCCCCCCATAACACATCTAAATTAATAGTTGAACCCACATTATCCCTCATAAAGGTCTGAATACACTGCCTAAGTTTCTGACAAATCCCTTCATCCTTCAACAACTGGGTCTTTAGTTGCCAGGTTGTATCTAACGCAATACCCTCTGTGGTAGCTTGCGCCAAACAGACAGGGCATGATCAGACAACACCATAGCTGAAATGATACAGGATAGAATACCAGATATGCTTTCCTGATTGATTAAAAAATAGTCAATCTTAGAAAATGAATTATGGGGCCTAGAATTAAAAATTGTAACTTCTATCTTGAGGATAAAGCCTCCTCCAGGGGTCCATTAGGCCCAGAGTATCAATCATTTCCCTTAGTCCCCTTTGCCCTGGAATAAGGGCCCTTCCTAATGTTCCCTGACCTATCAATGTCTGACTGATAAGCCAGATTCAAATTCCTCGCCTCCAGTAATAATCAGCAGGGAAGTAAAATCTGCCAATTCAGTAGTCAACTGAGTAAAGACTGTGGGAAATATATATTAGGACCATAAACTGAACCCAGGAGGACCTCATGTTGCCCTAATCTCCCAAGTAATAGCACCTACCTACCCTTCAGATTCCACCTTTCCTCCAAAAGTTGAAATGCTACCCGCCTAGCAGCCTGTGTGACTCTTTCTTCCTTTCTGCTAGATGAACTCAGTACACTAATGAGGGATGCAAAGTCTCTTTGGGCCCACAACAATGACTTAAACACAATATAGAAACACACATGCAGACAACTCAATGCTTTTATATATGATTTTGCAAAAGAAAGAAAACTAATTTCAAAAATCTTTATTTTAGTGCAATGATATTATGATTAGCTATGTATTATTTATTCTGAGATTGAAAATATCACAAACAGTTTGGATGGACTACTTTACAAAAAAAACCCAGCAATTTTTTCTTTATAATACATGGCAACATGGAAACAGTGAAATTATCTTCAGAAAAGGACTGCATGGTGCACCCAGTCTGTCCAGATGATCCTTGCCTAGTCTGGCAATGCAGACTCCAACTGATTTCTGGTGACCCTCCCTCCTCCCTGACTATTTACCAATATTTGCCTCTGTCTATTTCATGCATTCTTGAAGTCTCTACTATTTCTGCCTCCACTACTTCGGCAGACAGACTTTTCTAAGCATCCACCACTCTTTCAGTGAAGTAGTACTTCCTCACATCCCTCTTAAACTCCCCCCCCCCCAAGCTTCATTGGTCCTGGATCTCTTTCTCATTTGAAAAAGGCTTCCATCCTGCACTGTGTTCACCTCCATGAGGTACTTGTAGGTCTTCATCATGTCCCCTTTCACTCTCCCCTCTTTCAGGGTGTACATGTTGAGATCCTTCAGTTTCTCTTTGTCAGGCATTTGATGCAACCCCTGTAGCATTTCAGTTGCCCTCCTCTGGATTGCCTCCACCCTATCTATGTCCTTTCCAAGGAGCAGCCTCCAGAACTGGACACAATACTCCAGTTGGGGTCTCACAAGTGGAAATACAATGGCAGGACCATCTCCATCGTCCTGCTGGAGATACCGCTCCCTATGCATCCCACCATACACATACACATACATACACATATACACATTTTGACACATTGAGATTTATAATGACACAGCTATTTATGATTGACCCTACTGACTCCTACATTGTAGGCTAGGGTCAGGATTTTCAGCCTCATTTTCAAGCCAGAGATACAGCTGCACTGTTAGACCTTAACAGTGTCAGGAACTCGGACATGGTAGCCACCACAAAGTTGGCAGTTGTGGTATAAAAATTACACATGCATAATTTTTTGTTGTAAGTTGATGTAAATCATGAAAAATGTCTCAAACCCATGGTTCCCTTTTAAAATAGGGTGCCCACATTTGGGCACATTCCAGCTGACACAGACATACAGTAGCTGGATACTTCTGCTGTGCCTACATGAGCACCATTTGAAAATTGTGGCAAAGATCTGGGATAACTCTGTGGTGTTTACTTTTGCAATCTTTGAACAGTGTCTTGAAGAATTGAAAAATTCAGGAAATGTACAGACTTCCATTAGTTGGTGACAAGGTGCCAGGTATGTGATTTGTGGATTTGTTTTCCACAATTTTTGATTTGTGGAAAGCAATTCCACCATTCCAATGCTTAAAACTTTTCTGGCATTTTGTTTTGTAAGACTGAGATGTGCAGATTTTGTTTCTACAAATAAGAAAATAAAAATGTGCCAAAAATGAATTTTGCACTTCAGCATTTTCCACATAAGTCAGCCAATTTGTGAGGAAATGCTGCATATTTAACAGCTTGAAATGTGGACATTGTATGTTTCTTTAAGGAATGTTGCCAATGAAATAACATTTCCTGCATGCCCTAAAATGAATATAGCTTCAAAACAGTAAAGGCAGAAGCGAGATTGGTAAAGCGCCCAGACCCAAGTGAGCCAAATAAGCAGCACAATAATAGTAGTTGTAATGCTAATACTAATTATATTTTCATTCATAATAAGAGACTCTTTTACTACATCCAGAAAGACAAAGAACATAACTTTCCTTTGATCACTAAGAAGGCATACAAAGTTGAATTCCCTTACAATGATAAAGTTCTAACACAGGTACCTTAAAACTTTGTTCTGTTAAATAATTATACAATTTCCAACTAATACGTTCCTAAATGTCTAGAATAAAATTTTGTTCATGCAATGTTGAGGCACATAAATGGAAAGTTTTGTTTGTTGTGAGACACAATATTACTATATGACATTAGTTGTTCACTGTGTATCTTGATAGACTGCCTAGAGCTACTTGGCAATTATTTATACTAAAGTACACCAATATGATAAATCTATTTATACATTTTTGCATCAAAACACATACAGTATATTAAATATAATACAACCTTTTATACAGCATCATAGGCAGATATACTATGTTATCTGGAAACTCGGTATCCTGAGCATCAGGCTACTGAGCCTAGATAATTGAAATACAGAATCCCGATGGCACAACTGCCCTGACCTAAGGTCAGGCAACACGGCAACAAATGCCTTTTTTTTTCAATGCCAGGGGCAGTGCCCCCCACACCACCCATAACTAAAATAACTAACTCCAAGGGGGAGCAGACTAAAACTAACAGTTATGGGGGGGGGTGTGTGTGTGCAAAGGTATGTGGCTGGTGCAGTCCAGAACCAGAATCCTATGGTGCATGCTGTCTGAGCTGCCTGTGCTCCAGCCTTCCACACCACAGGGGCAGCTTGGCCAGCTTCCAGATCTGATGGTGATTTCAGGCGTAAGGCTGCAAGCCATCACATCCACTACCTTACCCCGTCCTGTAACACCATCGGGCATGTCTCTGTCAGCACAATTGCTATCGGGACACTGCACCTGTCAGGCAATAGTGCCCAGGCAGGTACAGGATAGTGAGCCACAGGACATCATAAGGGTACCTCATAGGCAACACAAATTCACTGACATTAAAATAAGCTGATAGTCTTCCATTATTATAATTATTAAAAAAAAAGAGACAGCATATGATACATTCTTTGCATAGCTGATGATTTTTGAGACATACTCTAGGTAAGAAATGTTTAAATATCTATTCGCTGCCATTTTATATCATCACTAAGTAGTTGACTTTTTAATGCCTTTCCATTTTTCATTTCTACATACTCTAGTCTTACAGAAGGCAATAGTTGGACTAAAACGAGGATAATGGAAAGGTGGCTACAGCCCCCATGTGTCCTTGTACTATCAAAAACTACTATCTACCATTTTCTATAATGAAACACACTGAGAAATACCCTTATAACACATGGAGAATGGCTTGTCTAAGAAGTGAAATATGCCAGTACTTTCGACAAAGGTTTTTCAGACTAAGGAAATAAAAACCCAGATTTCAACTCTTACATGTAAATTACCATGACCTACATTTTCCAGTCATTTAGGCAAATCTGACAAGCGACATGCAGAGCTTTCCAAAAAACAAAAGCATAATGGAGGTGCTTAATGATATAGTGACGCATCACAGCACAATGGTTCAGAACTAGCTCTAAATTTCAGGTAATTTTTATAAATGTTAACTGCTTCAGTGCCAGAAACTGGTAATTTCAAAACATATTTTAAACACTATTATAATATCTGAATAATCAGCAATGAAAGTGCATTTATATCAGTGTACCAGTAATTACTTTTAAAAAAATCAGTGAATGAATTTAATGAAGTTTTGGTTTCATATAGTACCATCCATAGACAGTGTATCCTAAAGGGTTTTTACAAAGCAAAGCATTTACAGTGCAGGGACTTGGACAGCTATTTGTAGCCACTGAGCAATTGCCATTCACATATAGATATGGGAAATTGCATTGCAACTTTTTTGTTGGAGGAGGATCGCTACCCAGGACACTTGGGATTATTCCTCCTGCAATGGGATCTCTTGTTTTCATGTGAACAACTTCTAGAGATGGGCAGGAAAGAAATCTGTTGTCTCATATAAAGGGTGGTACCTCTGACAGTGCAGTATATTCTAGTACTACTGTACACTGTCAGTTTAGGACATAAGCCCCAGTTTCTGGTGTGGGATTTGAGCCTATAACCATTTATCCAGAGATAAGATTACTACCAACTGAGCTAAACTGGTACTATAAATTCAGTGTATATGTTTTTTATGTATAGTACTAGCACCTCTTATAGTTAGAACAGTTCCTTCCCGAGTCCTTTTGGTGCGAGAACTGCAAAGAGAAGCTGAGCAGTTCTGTCACTCAAAGAACTAGAGCAGGTACCCGCATACCTATAAAGATGACAGAACACTACATATAAAACATATTTTAAATCATGTTAAAAACTTCTTTTAAAAAAATGGAACTCGAAGTGAAAATCAGAATGGTTAAGTTTGTAGAAGAAAATTTTAAAAAACCTTATGTGGGAAATGCTCTATTCCAACTGAATTTAGAATTTCTGAATTTTAGAACTGCTTGCATGAGCAACCCTCTTATGGTCGTAACAGTGTCTGGAATGTTTAGAAGTAAACAATCCTGATTGGTTACAAATTATGTCAGGATTTATAACTGACAAACACTGAAGAAATTACAGTTGACAGAAATGAGGCAGTTGGTGAAATACGTTTCAAAGTGTAGCCCTTAAACTGCTGCATCTGATGGAAGTGGTATAACATAACATAACATAACATAACATAACACAACACAACACAACACAACACAACACAACACAACACAACACAACATAACATAACATAACATAACATAACATAACATAACATAACATCATAGTATTTTACTACAGTAACTAAGTGAATGAATCTGTTCAGTTGCTGCAGTTGACCAAGTAAAACACCATGCTACACTCCTGTAGGTGTTGCGCTTGAGCTTATGTGATAATGAAGTATTCAGTGGCACCAGGCAGGATATAAAGCAGAAAAGCTGCAGTATATCACGAAGTGCTGTGGTATACTACAAGGAACAGTGAAATTTCGTTATGCAATATTTTGTGATATGTCACTTACTGCAAGTTACTGCATTGCATCATGGCTGGCTCTGCTGTACTTGGTATTTATCCATTGGGCTACTGACAGAATAAGAACATACTGGAAATCTGGACTGATATATCTGTCTGTGGCTCAGCATAAGTTGTGTCTTGGCAATACAGGGCATGTAAGGGTTTAGCTGATAAAGCAGATCTGAGATACATTGCAGTTGTGCCGAGCTAGATTCTAAATGTAGGACCCAATTTAGAGACTATCCTAGTAACACAACTGGCTTTTGGAATGACCTTCCATAGTGGGAAAAGAATACTGGGTATGTGGCTGATTACTGCATTGCACAATAATCTAACAACTAAACTAGTGAATCCTCCTGCTCACAATGATAAAGCATAGTGCTGGAAATCCAAAGATGTTGGGTTTCAGTCTTGCTTTTCAGCTTATTTGATTATTAAAGTGTGCATTTTTTCAGACATATATTTTGCTTCTAGCCTTCCATCCAGGACCTCCTTCTGACTCAGCCAAGAGCCACCATCCTATCATGAAGCCATACCTGACTGCAACTAAATTAGAAGCACCTTTAGGGGACAGTGATCATAGGGTAATAGAGTTCTCATACAAGACATATTATATACAAACAAAAGGGAAAACAGCAGTTAAAAATGATCAGAAAGTTAATTATAATAAAATTAGGGAACATTTGTCAAACTGGGACTGGAAAAAGGATTTTCAGAATAAAGATTAAAAATGGTCTGGAAAATCATTAAAACCAGCTGGAACATTGTATAGAAAAATGAGTGCCAGTGATTATTAGAAACATAGAAACATAGAAGTTGACAGCAGATAAGGACCTCAAGGCCCGTCCAGTCTGCCCATTTCTTTTTCTACCTTATGAATGTGTCATTGGCCTTTGCTCTGTCAATGGCCTATGTATTCATACTCATCTGTATTGCTCCCTTATGCCTATCCCATGCCTGTTTGAAGCCCTGCACTGTATTCATAGCCATCACTTCCTGAGTTAAGCCGTTCCATGTATCCACCACCCTTTCTGTGAAAAAGAACTTCCTCACATTACCCCTTAATCAGCCTCCCTCTAATCTCATGCTGTGTCCACTTGTCCTGCTATTTTTCTTATATTGAAACATGTTAGATTCATTCACCTTGTTAATGCCCTTAAGGTGTTTGAATGTTTCAATCATATCACCTCTCTCCCTCCTTTGCTCTAGGGTATACATATTGAGCTCAGTCAATCTGTCCTCATATGTTTTCTGATGCAGTCCCTGCACCATTTTGGTTGCCCTTCTCTGGACTGCCTCAATTTGGTTAATGTCCTTCTGAAGGTGTGGCCACCAGTACTGCACGCAGTACTCCAGATGGGGCCTAACCAGTGTCTTGTAAAGAAGGATTATTGCCTCCATTTTTCGACTTGTGATACCCCTACTAATACACCCCAACATCCCTCTAGCCTTACCTACTTCTTTAGTGGTCTGCTTGGATGATTTCCGGTCATCTGTGATGATGACACCCCAGTCTCTTTCTTCCCTTGTGACTGCCAGCAACTCCCCTCCCAGCCTATAAGTGGCTTCAAGGTTTCTCTTCCGTATGTGCATGATCTTGCACTTCTTTGTGTTAAACCTCAGTTGCCACTCTTCTAACCATTTTGCCAGTTTATCCAGATCTCTTCTCATTCTGCCCACCCCATCTGGATCATCTACTCTGTTGCAGATCTTGGTGTCATCTGCAAAGAGACAAACCTTACCCTCCAGTCCATCTACAATGTCACTGATGAAGATATTGAAGAGGACTGGCCCCAGGACTGATCCCTGAGGTACCCCACTTATGACTTGCATCTCTTCTGACTGTATATCATTTACCACCACTCTCTGTTTTCTGCCTGTCAACCAGTTTTCCACCCAGTTGACCAACATCTGACCCACCCTGAGCCTACCCAGCTTATTAATCAATCTTCTATGTGGAACAGTATCGAAAGCTTTGCTGAAGTCAAGGTAGACAACATCAGCTGCTCCCCCTTGGTCCACCACTCTGGTTACCCAGTCAAAGAAATCTATGAGATTAGTTTGATAGGGCCTTCCTTTTGTAAACCCATGCTGTCTTGGATCCTGTGCCCCTATGGATTCCAGGTGTTGCACTATCCTTTCCTTAAGGAGCGCCTCCATAATCTTGCCCACTACTGAGGTAAGACTGACTGGTCTGTAGTTCCCTGCCTCCTCCCTGCTATCACTCTTGTGGAGCAGGATCACATGAGCCCTTCTCCAATCTTCTAGAACTTCTCCTATGCACAGATACTCACTAAACAGTTCTGATAATGGCTATGCTAGTTTCACCCTTAGCTCCTTTAGGACCCTGGGATGTATGCAATCAGGTCCCATTGCCTTGTCCACCTTGAGCCTATTGAGCTCTTGTAGGACTCTTTCTTTTGTGAAGGGACTAGTACACACCTCCCTCCCTCCCTCCCTCTCTCCTGTGTCCTTGGTGCTGAGCTGTGGGCCCTGCCCTACCTTCTCTTCAGTAAATACTGAGCAGAAGTATTTATTTAGAATAGATGCTTTTACATGGTCTTCCTCCTCACATGCCCCCTTATCCCCTTTCATCTTAGCAATACCCCCTCTGGATTTCTCCTTTCACTAATGTATCAATAGAAAGTCTTGTCACCTTCTTTTACTGTTCGTTATTAAGTATCCAAAGAATAAAAGACATCCTCCTTGGTGGAACAGGTCAATAAAAAAGTATTTAGAAAAAAGAGAAAGTTGTACAACAAGTTGAAGAGGAATTCATCTGGTGTCATAAATACAAAGTTAAAATAATGTAATAAACAGCTAATAACAACAATTAGGAAAGCTAAACGTAGCACATAATTAAGTATAGTAAACAAGACTAAGGATAATAAAAAACATTTTTTTAATTATATAGGGACTCTAAGAGGTAATCAAAAAGGGATAGGGCCTATAGTTACAGTAAATAAAACAATCACAGGTGAAAAAGAAATAGCATCAGAGCTAAATACATACTTCTCGAGTGTGTTTGAACTGAAAGAAGCATTGTTAAACACAAATATAGTCACACAAAATGAATATATTCTTATTAGTGAAAGAGAAATCATAACTATAGTAAAGGGGCTGAAATCAAATAGTTCAGCTGGACCAGATAACATAACTCCTAAATTTCTGCAGGAGTTGGTAAATGAATTGGTGGGACCAATTACATATCTTTTTAATATATCATTAAAAAATGGAAGGACACTATCTGAATGGGGACAAGCATACATAACACCGATACATAAATCTGGAGCAAGGTCCGAGGTGAAAAATTACAGACCAATTAGTCTGTCATCAGTTATAGGTAAAATACTGGAGAGAGTCATCCAACATAGGATACTTGACCATTTGGCAAAAGAGCAGATAGCTGATACCTCACAACACGGATTCACTAAGGGCAAGTCATGCCTCATTATCTTGATAAACTTTTTTGAACCTGTGAGTGAGAACCTGGAAAAGGGAGTACCAGTTGACGTGATATACCCAGATTTTGCAAAAGCTTTTGATAAGGTATTACATAAAAGACCAATTGAAAGCTGTATCAAATCAATTTAGGGAGAAATATAATAGAATGGATAACATCATGGCTGAAGGATAGAAAGCAGAGAGTGATAGTGAAGGGATATCAATCTGAGTTGGGGGAGGTAACAAGTTGGGTTCCCCAGGGGTCTGTCCTGGGGCCTACATTGTTTAATATACTTATTAATACACTCCAAACAGCAGATAATGCTTGGATAAGTAAGTATGCAGACGACTGCAAACTAGGGGGTCTGGTACAAAATCATTCAGATGGTCAAAAACTCCAAGATAATTTAGATAAACTCCTAGACTGGACTAAAACAAACAAAATGATGTTTAATATATATAAATGCAAAGTGATGCACTTCGGTGCCAAGAATCCTAATTTTGTATATAAATTAAATAATCAAATATTAGAAACAACTACAGAGGAAAGGGACAAAGGAATAGTTATAACAGATACATTATCAACCGATGTGCATATTAAAAAAAACAGCAAAAAAATGTCAGAAAATATTGGGCTGTATTTGACAAATATAAAAAGTAGAGATAGAGAGGTGATTCTCCCTCTTTATACCAGTCTGGTGCATCCGCATATGGAATATTGTTCCCATTTCTCCACTGCAACTACTGTAGGAAGTCATTAAATTGAAAGAAGGTGTACAAAGAAGAATAACAAAAAAAGTGATAGGACAATATAATGTGACATATGGTAACAGGCTACAAAATTTGGGACTATATTCTACTGAATATAGACAATTAAGAGGGGACCTATGTTTAGTATTTAAAGTCACCAAAGACCAATGGAAAGCATAGGAATTTGGGGAGGCAGTATAGCGCAGTGGTTTAAGGCTCTGAGCTGCAAATCTGGTGACATCCAGCAGACCAGACCTCGGTTTGAATCCACAGCTTCCACTTGCATACTGTGTGACCCTGAGCAAGTCACTTAACTTCCCTGTGCTCCCAGGTAGCACCCGTAAAAAAGCTTTCTGCTTAGTGTGCTACTCCTGGTTAAACAACTAAAAAAAAATTAAAAGATGCGAGAAACAAAATAAAAAAGCTAGATCTCACAACTATAGATTAAAAGATGATATAAATATGACAAAAAAGTTTGGATTTTTTTACCCAAAGAGTAATAAAAAGTTGGAATAAATTACCCAGACGTGGTGGAAAGTGAAACTATGGGAATTTTCAAATTAAAATTAGATGAATATATGGGAAATAAAAAAATGATGTACCACCAATAGAGATGAGCAAAGTGGCCCCAATTCGCTCCGTGAAGTGGAACATGGAGTGAAAGCGCATTCGCAGAGTGCTGCACAACGCAAAGCGGAGTACTTCGCGTTATTAATGGGTAACGCAAAGTCCATTGAAAACAATGACTTCACGTTACTTTGCCTTCCCAAACCACTACTCCACTAATCCTTAAGGTGAAGTACATTTTTTTTGCTGATTGTTGTGGTGCAGCAGTGTATAATTTTAGTTTGTTTAAAATATGTGGTTATACTATTGAAGTTTTCAATTTGCTATGCATTACTTAGTGTGTGTGTGAGTATGTGTGTGATGCATGCCATCAAATCAGACACCTTTCATCGTGCCACATAATTTTAGCAATGGTGACCTGCTATCCACTGCAGCTGTGTAATTATTTGTACTTCTTTGTGGTATCTTTACTGGTACACATACTAGTGACTCTTTCTGCAGCAGTGCAGTACACTGCCACCCCCCACAGCCCACCCCAACCGGCAAAGATATTCCTTTCCAGATTTGAATTTCTGATGGTGAGCACTGGTTAGGTGTTATGCCTTTGCATCTGCATCTCTTCAGTGTGCAGTGCAATCTTAATCTGTCTGCACATTTGCATCTCTTCAGGGCCCTATTTCCATCTCTAACTTAAGTCACAGTTGTTTCTTTGGCTTCCCTTCAGACTACTGGACAGGTGTGGTGCATAATTTAGCATGAACATTGTACTCATTAATATGCATTTTTAAGTCAGGACCATCATCAGGAGTCACTCATGATACAAATCACATTCTTCATCATCACGGTCACAAATGCAGTCACAAATTATGATTTGCAATCATGAAATGGATCACAACAGTAATTTTTTTTACTACTTACTTGGATGTATTGTAAGCCTGTTTTGTAGTATCTCTCCATGCTTCACCACCCCACCATTGTACTCATTAATGAGTGTTTTGAAGTCAGGGAGTTTTGTGCCACACCTCATCGGGGCCCAGGGAAGTACAGCTAGGCATTTGCATTTCTTTATCACCACGGTCATAAATGCAGTCACAAATCACTATTTACGATTATGTCACGAATCACAACATTAATATTTTTACTAGTTACTTGGATGTATTGTAAGCCTGTTTTGTAGTATCTCTCCGGGCTTCACCACCCCACCATTGTACTCATTAATAAGTGTTTTTAAGTCATGAGTGGGACAGTGTCTGCAGTACATACACAGACTGGAAAGAAAACTGCACCCATGCAGTTTAGCACAGTATACTTCCACTGCTCAGAATACATACAGAAGACAACAAAAAAAGACAAAATTGCATACAAGGGTCGGGGATGGTGGAGGAATGCATTTTATAACACAGCAAGGAGGGTGTGGGGGGGCACATGGTGTGAGAAAAAAAAAACTAATGTGGGATCCTATGGTGATCCAGCAGCAGTTCCAGCATGGACATAATTTGCAACTGATGTCCCTCTATGTAAGAAAAATAAAATTTACAGAAAGAACAAATTAAGTAAAAAAGAGTACAGACAGAAAAGATAACAAAATGTAGCTTTTAAAAAAGCTGTTGGGTCTAAATCAAAGTTTAAATCTCCTCTTCATTCTGATCTCAAAGTATCAGCAGTCACAAAAAACAATCCTCTCTCTCCATCTGCACAGGAAAAAGTAAAAGTGTCTGCTTGTATGATTCACTTTCTTCCTGCCTTGCTAAAAAGCATGTGACTTACAGTACTGTAAGCCATATGATGTGTGTGTGTGTGTGTGGGGAGGGGCTGCCAAATCTGAAACACCAAGTGGATCGCTTAAAATAATAATGAGGAACACGAAGTCCATTAAAAACAATGACTTTGCCTTACTTTGCATTGCCATTCTGCCTTAATGCAAAGTGGTAATGTCAAGGCTAAGTGAGCACTTTGCATTGCCCACTCCTCGTAGCAGAGTGACAATGCGAAGTGCCCACTTTATGTTCACTACGCCTGGCGGAATTTAAATTCGCTGCCTCTCTAACCACCAATAGAGTAATTAGGTGGAGAGTTCATTAAGGACAAATTGTCTACAGAACTTGGAAATTCACTATGAACCTATAATGCAGCAGTGTAACAAAACTAGACAAAAACATGTGACCCTCTATTGTTTTTCACTATGAAAGATTCCAGACATCTTCCAGTTTTATTTGGTGTAACAATTTTCTAATTCCACCAAAATCTGAATGTTTTACAAATGTTTTAATTGATTTTTTTCTCAAGAAAAAAAGATGGCCACCACATTTTGCATAGACATGGCACTGTAGACCTGGCAAGGGTTAGGGCAGAAAAGAATAAAAAAGGCTCATGGTGTGCAGTAGAGGAGACACTATACAAATACATTTAACAGATACAGTATGCTAATAGTTTCCTTAACACTAGCTGAAACTGTTTTTTTGGATAAACATTTTTGTTGTATTGCTGCTTTAAGATATCCTGCCCTGATGCAAAGCTGGTACTTCTTGATTTTTGAACTGAGGTGAGGCACTGTGTTTCAGTGTCAGTGCATCCATTGTTTCAAAAACAGGGGCTAAAAATGTATATGAAATGGAGCAAGAGAAAACTGATCAAATCTAAAATCCCTCTAGGGACTTTGTCACCTCTCTTCCAGATATTTTGAGTGCCTATAATGCCCTCTTTACTAATCTCAGCATCCCTGCCAAGCTCCATAACTCCATGGTGCCATCCATGATTGATCTCTCATCACGTGACACAAAGCCTGACCCTCATGGTCTGCCAGACTTTAAGTTTCAACAAATTACAGTACGTCAATGGCCCAAGCAACCAGAATAATGCTATGCTTGTGCAACTGTAATACGCTGTTGTGGCTGTTTGCACTCCCTGTTCCATTAGAAATTACCACCCTGTAGGGGTACTGAAGGCATGGAACCCTGTAAGAGGGTTCCATCCCTAGAGGTGCTAAGGAAATGGTTCCTTGTCTATAGGTTCTTTAGGAAGGAACCCCATGGGAATAGAGAAGTGAGCCACTGGAAGAGGAGGAGAGGATGGTGGGGCAAAGAAAAATGCTTCAGAGAGAGGCTGAAAGGAACTGCTTATATAGCTCAGGAAGTAGGAATGGCTGGTTGCTCTCTCACTGAACTACAGGCATAACCTTTTAATTCAATGGCCCATGCAACCAGAATAATGTTATGCTTGTGCAACTGTAACACACTGTTGTGGCCATTCGCACTCTCTATTCCATTAGGAATTACCACCCTGTAGGGGTACTAAAGGCAAGGCACCCTGTAAGAAGGATCCACACCTAGAGGTGCCATGGGAAGTGTCCCTTGGCTAAAGGTACCTTAAGCAGGAACCCGAAAAGAATTGTAGTAACGATCGGTGACTAGGAGGTAGAGAAGCGGACTCATAGCAAGAGGCAGTTTAATGAAACATAAATGAGACACACTAGTTAGCAGGATAGCTCCAATAATATGGCTTGCACTGATGATAACAAGGGGCTTCCTAAGGAGAGAGGGAATGGCTAATAGGGTCACCATCCATCTCCATCCAACAGCAGAACCTACCTAAGTAAGCTAAGTGTGTTACTAAATTTAAGTATTGTGATCTGCGGCACAGAGGAGAGAAATAACCCCTTCTGAGGATGAAATCTCTGGGAATCTAAGGCTAAGATTGCCTTCCCTCCAGGCTTGGGCCATGTTATTTAGTGACAGCTCGGCTGCTACATTTTAAAAGCAATTCAAGGGGGTGGAATCAGAATTAGCTCTGGAGCATCCAATGAGGAGGAGAAAGCCAGTTCTGGAATGAAGAGGGTCCAACATAAGAGGGAAACAGTCAAGGCAGTATGCGGCCAAATCTGGAGATCAGGTCTAGGCCAGACACAGTAGAGAAACATGGCAACACATGGCCCAATTGGGAGATAAGGCACAGGCCAAACAGCAGAAAGAAATGTTGGCACACAGCCCAATCAGGAGATCAGGCACAGACCAAACACAACAGAAAGAAATGCTGGCACATGCAGCCCAATCAAGAGATTAGTTACAGACCAAACACAGCAGAAAGAAATATGGTAACATGTGGCCCAGTCAGGTGATCAGGCACAGACCAAACATAGCAGAAAGAAATGTTGGCACATGCAGCCCAATCAGGAGATCAGGCACAGACCAAACACAGCAGAAACAAATATGGTAACACACGGCCAAGTCAGGTGATCAGGCATAGGCCATACACAGAAGAAAAAAATATGAGATAAAAATGTTGAAATCCATGTCATAGGTTCATAGGGTTATACGAGTTCATATAGACAGATTTGCCTTTTGGCAAACTCGCCACCAGTTTTCTTAATGGTGGAACATATACTGTATTTTTATCACCCATGTACCAGTCCAATCTGTTTTTGAAAGCTGTGATATTGTTACTATTTACTATATTACTTGGTAGTTTATTCCATATAGTAATTATTCTTTGTGTAAAATAGAGTGACCGTTTTTTTGAAAGGTTGATTTCACCCAGTAATTTCATTTTATGTGATCTGGTAGTTCTTATTTCATTTAGTTTGACTAAACCTATGGGTTCCAAGAGACTTTGTTCTTTCAGTGCTTTGTATGTTAGACAAAGGTCTCCCCTAATCAGTCTATTTGTTGTTGAATATAACCTCAAATGCTGTAATCTTTCCTAGTAGTTTCTTTGTTGTAAACCTGTGATTTTGTTTGTTATTTTTCTTTGAACACCTTCTCTTAGTTTTTGGTCTCTAACTGTTATAGGTGCACAGAACTGTGAACAGTACTTAACATGTGGGTGAACCAAACTATTAAATAGTGGCAATATCACTTCAGGTTCTCAGCTTTTTATATTTGATAAATTACAGCCTAACATTTTATGACATTTCTTAACAGTGACTTTAGTGTGTTCATTGAAGGAGAGATTATCAGTAATTATTATTCCCACATCTCTCTCTTGTGAGGTTGTTTCAAGTGTGTGGTTATCAAGTGTATAGGTTAGTCTCAGATTCTTTGAACCAAAATGCATTACTTTGCATTTTTTTACATTAAAGTTCATTTTGTTTGATTTAGCCCATTTGGATAGCATGTCTAAGTTTTCCTGGAGATGTATACCATCTGTTGGTGTTTGCACTAAACCTCCAAGTTTGCAGTCATCTGCATATTTACTTATCCAGGTGTTCTCAGTTGCTTGTAATGTTGAAACCATTATGTTGAATAAGGTCGGGCCCAGGACTGAGCCCTGTGGTATTCCACTCATCACATCCCCCCAGTCTGATTGATATCTCCTCACTATTACTCTCTGGCCCCTATTTTCCAACCATGATGTAATCCAATTAATTATATTTTAATTTAGCTTAATTTTATGAAGTTGTTCTATAAGTATTTTGTGCGACACTTCGTCAAATATTGTGCAAGCCATATTGGCTACAAGTATAATATATTAATGCATAGATAGCTGAGAAGCCATGTAGGCAAGGAGCATGATTCATTTAACTGGGCTGGCAGTATAGCCTAGAGGTTAGAGTAACTAGTGAATGAGCTTGGTACATCCAGCAGACCAGACCTGGGTTTGATTCTTACAACCTCCACTTGCATACTGTCTGACTCTAAGCAAGTCACTTAAGCTCCCAGTGCTCCCAGATCACCCCTGAAAACAGGCACTTGTGCCTAGTGGGCCTAACCCAGTTACCAAAGACAAAAATAAAAAATAAATAAACTTAAATGAAGAATGCTCCTGCTGTCTGCAGCCACAATACCCCATCATGAAATCACAGTTCCCCGACATGGGAATAACAGGGAAGTCACGAGCTGAGCACCATAAGACCAAACAGCAACTACAATGGTGGTAAGGTAACCCCTTCTAAAAATATCAGAGCCAATTGAAATGCTAAAGTTTCAGCATGGCAGAAGTCAGAAAAAGAATGCTGATGGTTTAGTAAAGCATGAAAGCAGGTTCGAATACCATGGAGAAGGGATAGAGAATTGCAATAGACTCAGGTTTGATTCCCATGTAGTGCAAATAAACACATGGGCCCAGATATTCAAACTGCACCATTTTGTGGCACAAGCCCCTGCGCCGCTCAAAATAGTTGCGCAGGGGTGTGGCCAGGGTGATATTCAATGGAGTTGTGCTATTGCACAACCTCGATGAATATCGCCCTCTAGCCACACCTACTGTGCATGGCGCAGTGGAACTGCGCCAGCACAAGTGGTCAGAGTGGAGCATTGAGATGCGGTGACGCAAGTTCCATTGCACCATGTGCAGCACCTGCGATATTCAAAGGGTGACATGCAAATGGAGCCATGATTTATGCAAGGCGCGGGGGGATTTGCATCTAATTATGGCTCCATTTGCATGCCATTAGCATGCAGGTGCGCCAATCCCCGACGACTTGCACCTGGCGCCCTGCCAGGCAGCAGCCATCCAGGACTGACGCCCCCTGCAGCCCGATCGTGGGAATAATAGCAAACTCCCCCCCCATTAGCCCGATCGCAGGCATAATAGTATTCCCCCCACCGAGCAGCCCGATCGTGGGCATAACGAAAGTCCCCCAAGTAGCCCGATTGCGGGCTAACGGTCATGGCCCCTCCTCGGTAGCCCGATCATGTACATAATGTTAAGCTCTCACCCCCTGAGTAGCTCACCACGGGCATAATGTTAAGCCCCAGTAGCCCAATCACGGGCGGCATCCTCACCCCGTCCAGAATACCTGGTGATCTAGTGGCCCCCACCTCCGCCCACCGGGCCCCACCACCCCACCCCCCGTTAGTCGGCGGGCGGCAGCACCCCACCTGCCTGCTGCCTCGCCGATTGACAGCTCGGTAGGGCTGCACGCCCATTGGTTCAGAGCATGAGCCAATGGGGATGCAGCCCATACTGTACAAGGCAGTCCAGATATGGTGTTTGGATCCCAGACTCGCTAACTCAATTAGCAGATCCACTTGTAAAAATAATATCAGATGGCAAAGTTATTGAGCAAATCAAAGTATTTAAATATCTAGGAATCTGGCTTGATGTATCACTTACATACAATAGGCACATTGATCACATCCTAACAACCATAGGACCCAAGCTCAATTTTCTCTGCATGTCTTAATGCTGTCACAGTGCTCATGTCAGGAAGTAGGTGATCTCCAACTTCCATAAGCTATGAAGAAATCATATACTACTCTGCAAACAAAACCACTGTGCCGCTTCTTGATAAATTGTACAGCAAGTTGTGAATACTTATTTTCTCCTGTGGATGGCCTACTCACCATTGTTTGCTAATGACCAGTTTAACTGGACGAGTCCATCACACAGCCATGACTACCACTGGCTTTGTTTGTTCTACAGCTATGCACAAGGAAAGCCCTGATTATCTCCTAAGCCACCCCACATGGTTGAGCAGTGCCTACTCACTTTGTTCAACAACAGTACTTACCTTCTCAATTCTCAGGATGAAGTATGAATTTAATAGAAAGGCCTTCACATTTTCAGTATCAGACTCCTAGAACAAACTCCCTGTCCAGCTGCGAAATACTTTTAGCTTGCATATGTACAAGTCCAGCCTTCCCAGCCACCTTAGAACCCCCTGTATTTGTTTTGGCTCAGTATCCCCTGTCCCTTGCCATGATTAGGTTGCATGCTGTTGCTCTTCTTTTCCCGCAATTCCAGTTTGTTAGCTTGCTTTAGTTACAGTTTGTATGTACTTACTTTTACGGTTTTTCCCTCTTGTATACTGTATGTAGCCCATATGTAACTATTCTTGCTGGACTATGTTAACTTGTTGACTGCTAATTTTCTTCCTGGGACCCCCATGAGAATGATATGCTGCATCTCATGGGGTTATCCTGGCTGGAGTAATTTCAAATCAGTTAAATCTGGCTAGTGACTGCCAGGCAATGGCATTCTGAAGACATATTTGGAGGTGGAGGAGTAGCACCTGTTTTGGCCTTTGGGGGCCTCATATATATTGTTTGTCCAATTAGCAGCTACAGTTTCTGTTTTTTACCCATCCTTGAGACCTCACATGCTAGCATCACTGGGTGTTGGCAAGGCATATGCACCAAAATTACACACGCTTACCTGTGAGTATTCAGTGGGTGGCAGAGCAGCAGAAAGCACATCCCTTGCTCTCAGACAAGGAGGAGAGCATCCTCAGGGATGCGCAGTTATCCTCTTGTAGGCCCTCCAATGCTGTAGGTTCAAGACATGAACCTGGGTTGCTGGCAGCCTGAGTGACAAAGCTGTTGCCACAATACCAGGCCAGCCCAAACTAATTAAATAATGCTTTGGCTCCTATTTTCCTAGTTTACATGGCACATTGCCTGCCAGGCTAACAGCCCATCTATCATATACACCTTTGGTGGTCTATGCCTTGGCATTTTCATACCCTCCTAGAGTCAAGCACATGGTTCACAGAAAGTCCCTGTATGCACTCTTGAAAAGGAGACGTGCAAATATGGTATGTGTTTGCAGGTGAGGGTGTCCTGGGTACCCCTGAATGGGGGAAAAATATATTTTTGCATACCCCACAAAATTTGCTGTTGTATTCTCCTGATTAATGGGGCAGTGTCCCCATAGTTACATGACCATAATGGGCTGCTTATGAAAGTTGCATTTTATTTTGTAATATTAATGGCACAAATTCCTCCTTCAGTGAATTTGTCCCCTGGCAAATTAAACAAATAATTTAATATACACTCATCTGCCTGTACACCCACCAGAGACATTGGTGAACTGCTCTGCATTTAAAGGTTTAGTTTTGCTTTGCTTTCTGGTTGCAATCTTTTGTCAATCAATCTGAACCTGCCAGAGTCTTTGTAATTGTTTAATTTGTTTATTTGTTGGTTTGTTGTATAATGTAGGCATATTGTAAATTATTTATTTCATCATTTGCATTAATGTATTTTGTTGCATGTTCCTTTTCATAAAATGGCAACAAAATTCTAGACACTTAATTGGCCAAGTGACATCACTCGACAATGCATTAACTCTTTATAAGCGCATACAGGTGCTGAATCTCATTTTCCTTCCCCAAAAAATCTACCTAGCACCATTTTATAAGTGTAATAAACCCCTTGGGGTATGCATCATAGGATGATAATGCATTTCCAAGGGGCGTAAGAATACTCAGCCTTTGGCCTTGTGCCTTACTACACCCCTGGGGCATGCATTAAATTCTATAATGCACACTCTGTCATGGCTTATTACTTACCTATTGCCAAAATTAATATTGTTTGTGGCTATAATACCCCTAAAGGGAGCATCACTGGTCTATCTGCCCTACAATCCTGCCCAAGTTAGGAAATCATGAGGTCCTAATTATGGGTGACATTAACCTTGACAGTCTTGCCCATAATGGGAAAACCTACAAATCAATCCTCAGCAAGGTGAGCCTTAGCTAAATTATCTCTGACCCTATCCACCTATCTAGCAAAAGCATGCACCACCCCTTACTGGACTGAATGCTATTCATCTGCCCTGATAGAGTCCAATTTGATAGAGTTTTACCTGATTCCATTAGTGACCACTCCCCCACTTTCTGTCTCTTGAAAATCTAGGTCACAATAGCCCCTCGCAAAGCCAGCACCCTCAGGAATCTTTCTTGCTTTGACTCCACCTCCCTTATTGCTGAGTATGAGATGCTCCTCCTCCTCATAGTCTCCCTTCCTTTCTCAGTTCCCATATTCATTGCTGGAGTTTATTGCTTTCCTGGCATATTCCCTCCTTCAGTCACTGAGCATCTCACTATCTTATCCTCTCACACCTCCTCTGGTTAGTTACTCACCCTAGGTGACTTCAATCTCATTTGGTTCTCACCCTCCCTTTAAACATTATGCCAAAGCGTAAAGTCCCTCCAGCTTTCACAATCAATCTCTGAACCCACGTGACTCAGTCACAAATCCCTCAAACACTCCTTCCTGAACTAGGTCCTCTCTTCTCGCCCCCACCATATTGTGGACGCTAGTACCCTCTCTGATGCCATCAGTGATCATCACATAGTCTACTATGTGAGCAAGGTTCACTGTCTAAAAGATTCCCCTAAATTCATCCAGATCTGATCTGTCTGGTCTCTGGACTTGTCCTCCTTAAATGCTGAGCTGGTGAGTACTGACTGGTTCTCCATGATATATGCCAGCAACATCAACTCAGCCCTCAAATTTTTTAACTGTAAGTTCTCATCTGTCTGGGATCATCATGTGCCCCTGAGAAAAAATAGGGGACAAGATTCTTACCTCCCAGGTTGCTGGACTGTCGCTGAACATGTGAACTTGTCTGGTGGACCTACAGTACAAATCCCCTGGTTCACTAACCAACCTTTTGTAGTTGCAGGGCCCTTTGTAATGCCTGTACCAGAGCCAGTAGGCTTGGGAAAGCTGATTACTTTGCATCCACTCTCCAGGACAACCTTAACCACCCTTCTAAGTTCTAGAAGGTCATGCATGCCCTCTTCTCTGACCCAGCCCCCTGTCCTCTAGATGGATGACCTCCCTATTTCAGACCCTGCTGCCATTGCCTCATCTTTCAACTTCTTTTTTTACCATCTTTGCCCTTTCCCTCCTTCCCTTATCTTCCCCTTCGCCACTTCCCTCTTGCCTCAACCCACACCACCTTCCCCCTTGTTCTCTTCTCCTGTGCTACTGCTACCTTCAAGGCCCTCTTAGCTGTAAACCTACACAGTGGTGGAAACCTTGATAGTCTTGACCCTAAACTCCTGCCATTGGTCTTTCTGTCACCTAACTTCTAAACCTCTTATTTTCTCTTGTCTCCACCCCTAAGCCATAGAAAGAGGTTTCAGTTATTCCCCCTTCCTTGCAAAGGGGGGGGGGACTCCATCCCTGGTAACTACCATTCGACCTCCCTTCTCCCCACTCTGGTTAAACTCCAGAAACAGCTGTCCATCTGCCAGCTCTCCCCTTTCCTTGATTCTTTCTCCTCCTTCACTCCCTACCAGTCTGGCATTAGGAAGTACTACTCTACCTCAACCATCCTCCTGTGCCTCACTGACTCCATCCTTTCTGGCATGGATCAGGACTATGCCACCTCTGCCATTTTTTGTTGACTTGGCCAAAGTCTTTGACATTGTTGCTCATCCTATCCTTCTGGACAAGCCTAAGGTGGTGGGGCTTTCTACCTTCTGAGTTGAGTGGCTCCACACTTACCTTGAAAGCAGGTCTCAAGCTGTCAATATTTGTGATGCCTTAGCCCGAAGGGTCCATCATTGGCCCTATTTTAGTCTTCATATTTCTGAGTGACCTTCCCTCTGCCTGCTCCTCTGCATCCATTCACATGTATGCAGATGACATGGTTCTTTATGCTTCTGGTTCCTCTGTCTCTGACCTCATGGCCCAGAGTCAACTAGATTTCAACATCATCCAGCACTGATTCACAGCAAATCAGTTGTCTTTCAGTGCCAAGAAAGTGGTATCCATGGGCCCGATTCCAAGACAGCGGATAGAGCAGTGCGCAAAGAACTCCAATGCATAAGATACACCACACAGCCTACGACATTCGAGCTGTGCCAGATTCCAAGAGAGTCATGAGATATGCCAAGAAATGCCAAAATAAGCAAGTTGCAACAAGCGCCACCACCGCATGGCACAGCCCGCAAGAGCGTCATAGTACTACGCAAGTTGCAACCCTATGACCATATAATCATGCGCAAGCCATAGGCATGTCGTAGGGGCTACGAGATGGCAGGTAGCAGGGGATAGGTGGCAAGTAGCAAAAGGCAAAAGAGGAATTCCACCCATTAAGAGACGGATGTCCTCCTGGACAAACTGGAGGCAAACCCAGACCTGCTGGGGAAAGGAGGTGAGCGTCAGGAATGGCTAAAGAGGAAGGCAGCATGGGATGAGATAGTGCAGAAGGTGAATGCAGTGTACTATGCATGGCCTGCAGAAGCTGTACAGTGACCTCAAGTGCCATGCCAGTGCAAAAGAGGCACATAACAAGCGGCAGGCAATGGCCACAGGAGGTGGCCCACAGGACGTGTGAATATTAAGCACATATGAGGAGAGGGTCCTGGCATTCGTGAGTCAGCACACCATCCATGGGGACTCGGAGCTGGACACCTTCCAGATGCACGCAGAGATGGGCAAGTGGCCATGTGAAGCATTGCAACTGTCATTTGAAGATGTCAAGATAGAATCGGAAGGTGGGGGTGACTTGCTGTGAGCACAGTACACCGCAACACAGTGTGAACTGTGAAGGTGGGGCACAGCAGTGCAAAGTGGAACAGTGCACAGGGGGTGGGGGCAATGATGGAATGCAGTCTGGCATAGTGCACGGCCCTGTTAACAGCTGACATCGCTGTCACCACAAGGGCAGTCAGCACTGATGTTATGTAACCCCCCCACAGGTGCAGCAGAAGCAGACGTGGGCAGGTCAGGTGGCGGCCAGCACCACCCAGCATGAGGTGCACACCAACACGGGGGTGTGTGGTGGCATGCATGGTAGGCATTGACAGGTATCATAGCACTAAAGCACTGTCATTCAATCCACAGGTGAAGAGCCTGAGGACACAGGGGACGGTAAACCAATGTCCGTCTGTGCCACCACCCTGTGGGATGGAGCTGAAGGGAAGTGGTCCATGGTAGGCATGGGTGTCATGTAATGGTGCAGCAACACTGATACCCTCACATTCACCCACAGGTGAGGATGCAGATGGTAATGTGACAGGTAAGGACATGGCCAGTACCAACAGGGTGTGTGGGAGGGCACTGCAGGGGTGGGATGGTAACAGGCATGACAGTGGATGGTGCACTGATGTCTCCTCACAGGCACAGCAGCATTTGACACAGTGGTGGTGGATAGTGCACCAGACAACACAGGGCAGGTCCAGCAGGACACAGTGGAGACAACAGTGGTGGGGGAGCAGCAATTGGAGGGGGAACAGCTGCAGGAAGATCTAGGTCTTGACCTCAGTGACTACCTGAGCTGTGGCAGCCTATGGGGTGATATACCACAGGACTTGAGGCCCGCATCCTATCAGAGGCTGGAGGAGGCCCCTAATGGGATGACATCACCTGGGGCAGAGGTGCAGCGGACCCTGACTGACTACACTGGGTTCTGCCAGACCCTCGTGACAGCCGACGCAAAGCAGGCTGAGATGCTGGGCTGCATACGCCTCAGTATGGATGCCCACCAAGTTGCATGGGAGGAGCAAATGGCAGCGCTGATGGGAGTGCAGGAGACTGGGGTGTAGACCACCAGTAGTGCCATTGAATGGATCGTGGAGGCCATGGCCAGAGCCCAGACCAGTGCACAAGCACAGACAGCCACCATCACCTGTCTGACCATGGCCATTGAGGGGTCAGTGGTGCAACAGGAAAGGCAGGCCCATGCCCTCATTGCCCTGCTGCAGCCCACACAAGCAGGCATGTGCCAACAGCCAAGGGCTGGGCATGACACAACCACACAGGTGGCACCAGAGGAGCGGCCAGCAGCAGCCCTGTACAAGGTGCCAGACAGAGGTACAGAGACCACAGCCACCGGAGGTGCAACTGCCAGTATCAGCAGCACCACCACCACCACCCCCAGTGGCACAAAGACCACCACCACCAACAACACCAAAGCCACCCACACCACCCCTTACAGCCATGACACAGCAGCGGTCAGCAGCACCGAAACCCCCGGCACCAGTGCCACTGTCCAAACCATGGGCACTGCAGCCCCCTGTGCTGACAACATCCAATGCAGTGGGGCGACAATGGCCAACAAAGGCAGCTGGCTGTGCACCGGTGGTAGCACGTGCTGCAGGAGCCACTGGCACTAAGGCAGCATCAACAACCCCTGCCAGAGGCATGAGGAGGAAGGCACTGGGCACAGAGTGCAGGACCACTGGCCTCATGGCTGGAGGAGGCACAGGTGGTGGCATGGCAGGAGGCCATGGACAGCAGTGCACCCTTGGGGAGCATCTGAGGGATGACACAACAGTGTGCACCACCTGCACCTGGGAGACGCAGCAAGACCCAGAGGACAGTGGTGTCAGTGGCACACAACAACAGTGGTGGCACAACAGGGGTGCAGCATGTACAGGGTGAGACACTGTCTGCATAGTGGAAGAGGACTGGGCAGTAGCAACAGGCACAGGTCTGACATGCACCCATGGCTCAAAGTTGCTGTTTGTTGGCTGTGGGAGTAGACTGGCCATGGGGTGGGCACGTGGTGCGTGTGGCAGCCATGTGTGTGGGTGTGCATGTGTGTTGGGGGCTGGGGGAGCACTGCATGGGGTCATGAATGTGCACTGCACGGGCACTGGGTGATGGTGAGTGTGGGGGATGTCACCTGTATATAACTGTTGTGCACTGTCACCCATGTGTAACCACCTGTTACCAGTAAATCTCTGCACCATACCACTTCGTGTTGTCGCTCATTACCACTGCTGTGCTCTGACATATGTCACAATGCATCCTGCACAACACATTACAGCACTGCATGCAGACACTTAGGTTGCGGCTGCGTGCAGGCCAGCATGCAACTGCATGGCCACAGAACGCAGACCGCAAGTGCTGCATACCGTGTAGGCCTCAGTTTCCTGCAGGCTGCACATGCATCTCACAGGAGCACACATTCATGCCGCAGGCCACAACTATGCACTTGCAACCCATGATGCACATGCAGCGTGTATATGCATATGCACCATGTGCTTCACGTATCCATGAGGTGTACTAGATTTACTAGGTTTACTAGGTAAGTGAGGACAAAAGGAGGCTATGAAGCCTATCTTGATTGTCCCCCACATTTGTGGGAAATTACACTTTGTTGTAGTTTTTGGAGAGCCAATGATCTACACCCTTTTTAAAGGATTCAAAGGTAATATAGTCTATTGGCTCTTGTGGTAGCTGGTTCCAGAGCCTTGGTGTTCTTACCAGGAAGAAATGAAGCTTCTTGTTTGTTTTTGCTTTACACACCATTAGTTGTTGATTGTGAAGTCTAGGTACTATTTTTCTTTGTTTTTAACAATATCACATTTGTCCATCAGAGAGGGCGAGTTGAGAATTTTATATAAGAACAGAAGATTACCTCTGGACCACCTAAACTCCAGTGAATGTAGGCCTGTTTTTTGAAGGCTTTCTGGATATGGTAGTGATGTTAAATGGGGTACTATTTTTGTTACCCTTCTCTGAACTCTTTCAATCACTTGAATGTCCATGACCATGTATGGATTCCATACTGGTGATCCATAATCTGTATCTGGTCTGATGTATGCTTTAAACAATGGGATAATACATTCCTCTGTCTTAGATATAAACGTACGGTTAATGCACCTAAGTAGTGAAGTAGTGGTTTTAGCTACATGATTACAGTGATTGGAGGAGGATAATTTATCATCTATCAGGATGCCCAAGTCTCTTTCACATATTGAAGATGTAATGATAATATTGTATAGTGTATAAATTTGGGATTATTGTAACCTAAGAGGAGAACAGAACATTTGTCTGTATTGAATGTCATTTTGTTTTTCTGTGCCCAATGCTCTAATACTGAGAGGTCATTTACTAATAAGTCCATATTATAGTCGGAATCCACCCTACCACCTAATTTTGTATCGTCTGCAAATTTCAAAAGTATGTTCCTGGAGTTAATCTGCATGTCTGAGATGAAAATATTGAATAGCACTGAGCCCAGAACTGATCCCTGTGGCACACCACTGGTCACACCCATATTACTGGAATAGACACCATTGATCCTAACATGCTGGGTCCTGTTGATTAACCAGCAGTTGATCAATTTTATTATGTTACAAGAAAAACCTAGGTCTGATAGCTTAGCTAGGAGAATATTGTGAGTAACCTTATCAAATGCTTTGCTATAATCCAGGAGGATGACATCCATGGGAATCTTATTGTCTAGTTCTTGGCTGACAGTATAGTAAAAGGCTATTAAATTGGTAGTGCAAGAAAAGCCTTGCTTGAACCCATGTTGTGAGTGGTTGATAGTGCCTAGAGTTTGCATTTCTGCCTCTAATTTGCTTTTAATAATTTTTTCCATTACTTTACATGGAGTGGAAGTAAGGCTGATGGGTTGGTAATTACTCACTATGGAACGGTTACCCTTTTTAAGTATAGGCACAACTGTAGCAGTTATCCAATCAGATGGAATGGATCGTTCCACTAATGATTTATTAAAAATAATGGAAAGTGGTGTGGCAATATTTTTAGCTGTTTCAACCAAAAATCTAGGATTAATTAAGTCTGGTCCACAGCTAGTATTTGGTTTTAAATTTTTTAACAAGGAAACTACTTCAAAAATAGTTAAGGTGTGATTATTTTCAGTAGAACTTAATATAATAGTATTTGTATCAATTATGACTATATGATTTGAGAATACTGATGCAAAATAGGTGTTAAATGTGTTGGCTGTCTCTTTATCAGATGTAATGATGTTTGTGCTGTTGGTCAATGGCCCAATTTGTCTGTTACTGCCTTTTTTACTATTGAGTTAAGAAAATAGGGATTTGTGATTATCTTTGGAATGTGCTATGTGGAACTCGAGGTTGGGTTTTGCCTTCCTGATAGTCCTTTTTAGTTCTTTAATGGCAGTTCTGTATTGTCCTAGTATGAGTTCTTTTGTGTTTGTTGTGCATTTTTTAAACAAGTAAATAGTTTTTTCTTCTGTTTGATTTTCCTGTGAATATCATTATTTAACCACAAAGGAATTTTACCTTTACTGTTACATTTTATCCGGGCTGGAATGTAAGCTTTTTCTAGGTCTATGATCTTGTTTCTAACAAATACCCAAGAGTCTTCCAGGGTTAAAGGTGATAACATTGTTTCCCATGGGGTATTTTTTAGGCTGTTGTTTATTGCCTCAGAGTTGGCTTTGTGGTAGTTATACACCTGAGCAATATTAAATATTATGCTAGATTCATACTGTAGATCAAATACAATGGTATGGTGGTCACTATTCCCTAGTGGGTCTGATATTGGAAGTGTTAAGACTTTGTCCTCAATATTGGCAATCATGAGGTCTAATATACTACATCCTCTAGTGGGTTCTTCAACAATTTGCTCAGGCCCTAATTCATTTATTGTTAAAATAAAAGTTTTTTTCGACAGCTGTTGTGCCGTTAGTAGTAAACCAATTTATGGACGGCATGTTAAAGTCTCCCAGGATCAGGATATCACCTTTATTCATCATGTGGCTGATGTCCTGTATTAATGTGTTTGTATATTCTGAATCAGAGGATGGCGGGGCGATAACATGTGCCCAAGATTAGTTGTGGGTGTCCCTGAAACTGAGTGGCTACCCATATACTTTCTGTTGGTGAAGTATGTGGGTATTCATGTGAATGCATTGTGTCTTTAATATAAAGACATAAACTACCTCCTTTTTTGTGAAATCTATCTTTTTGGTATAATTTAAAGCCCAGTATGTCTTTCATTCAGGTTGAATCTGGGTCCCACCACGTCTCTGTTACTGAAATGATGTCAATATCCAGTACCTGAATTTTGGTTTCAAGCTCGGAGATTTTTAACAAGTTTAAGGAACTTGCAGTAAGAGATAATATTTAGCAAACCTTAAATGTTGGAGGCTTATTTGCTAGAGTCTTGGGTGTCACCCAAAATTCCCCCCTTGATGTCAGTTTAAACAGCTGCTAATGTGTGAGAGAATTCTCCTGCCTAAGATGGAACTACCTGTAGGTAGGCCACAGCACCATTTTGCGGGTAACACGCTGGAGAACTGAAAGCTATGCAGAAGGACAGCAGTACCACAGGACAATAGGAGCAGGAGTGCACCACTTTGCAAACTGGCAAGTACTGGGACACAGCAGGCCATACCTCTCAACCCCCCCTTCACAGGACAGGCCACAAGAGACAGTACAGGACAGGCCTTAGGCACAACATGGCCAGCTGAACACACACAGGGACACAACTGCTGGCATGTCTGGATGTGTTCCACAAGCTATGTACCACATCTTGATCATTATGCATGGCATGTCCACAATGGCAGCATGACTGCTACCCCACCTGCTGACATTACAGGCGGGGTCACGTCCCCACTTCCCAGTGATAGGTATGCCACATCAGGGTGGCCTGAGGACAGTCCTGGGGCATATTCAGGGACATACCTGGGAGTCAGGGATGGGTGAAGGGTATGCAGCACCCATGAGCAGCAGGCCACAGTCACAATGATAGCACTGTTCTAACCCATGTCTTATTCCACTGTAGCACCACAGAGGACACACCCAAGCCATAGGTGAGTAGTAGCCACTGCACAGCATGCACTGTTCAATTGCATTTACTACACTGTGTGCCTAACATTGCTGTTCACTGCCCCCTGTGTAGGAGACAGCACCACTGCATGGGACCAGGTAGGAGGACACTGCCACACCACTGCAGCTGCTGCAGGCACTGTCTGTACCACTAGCTAATGCTGACCTGCACATTCTCCATCCAGGTGTGCCACCACAGCCAGTGGAGCCACCCACACCAGAACTCACAGTACACAGTCCAGGTAGGTGTTTGTCACATGTCTAACTGTCAGCAGTGGTGGGCCATGGGACTGCACCCTGTGCAAGGGTGGTCATCAACATATTTGCCAGTCCAATGAGTATTGACACGTGTGCTGTTCCTTCCCCCCATGCAGGTTACAACACACGCTGTGGACATGTTCTGGGGATTGGGCCTCAGTTTGAGCTTATAGTCTCTGAATTACACCTCCATGGAGACCGCCACGCTGGTGAACTGTGTGCAGCAGTGGGGCAGGTTGCTGTTGCCACTGGGGTGCAGGAGGCACACCGCTGCAGAACGAGACCATGCATGGCACACAATTGGGGCATGGCTGGGGGCAAGCAGCAGTGTGCACTGGAGGGTCCGCCAGCTACAACACCACTGGCAGGATCTTACGTGGAGAGATCCTGGCATTCTGGAGCACTTGCTCAGCATAGCAAAGTGCAGGGACACCGAGATGAGGTTGGGATGGGATGCAGGTGCAGGTTTGTATGCCTATGGCTGTACATACATCGGTGCTGTTCTTGCACAAGGGTCATGGTGTGCTGTGCTGCACATGTCTCACCATTCTCCCCATCCCCACAGGTGTATCTATCACATCCCAGGGAGAGCAGCATGGCCATGTCGGCAGCCTCAGGCAGGAGGCCCAACCCTGGAGGTTGGGTAAGTGCATGTGGTGGGTGCCATTTGCCATGGCCATGGTGGTCTGCCACATGGTGGCATGTGCTGTGACCATACATGCCCTGTGTGTGTGTGTGTGTGTGTGTGCCACGTGGCCAGGCCAGGCACTGACTGCATCCTTTGCAACCCAACAGGTGGCCATAGCCGACTGACACAGTGGCAGAGGGCACTGCTGAGGGCCATGGCAGAGCTAAAGGCAGCTGATGTGGAGGAGTACCACTGGTGCATGATGCACAGGCAGCAGAGAGCATGGGTCCTTCCACCTACATCGTCATCCTCGGAGGAGGGTGAGCCAGTGGAGGAGGTGGTGGTGAATGCTGCAGAGGGGCACGATGTGCAGGACCACATGGATGGTGGGCAGCTGGAGCCTGATCCATAGCAGGATGCTGTGCTGGACGCGGTGGCAGATGTGGCAGGGGAGGTGGCTCTGGCCACGCCACTTATGGGGCCCATGGTGGTGGATGCTGCAGTGCAGCAGATGGAGGTTGCACTGCCTATGGGTGCTGTTCAGTGTGTGGATACATCGGTGATGGGGGACCCTGGGCCACAGCATATGGACAGTGTCCTGGAACAGGAGCAGGGGGATGATGTGGCCGTCATCACTGGGGCACCTGGGGAAAGTTCCCGTGCAGGGGGCACGCTGGACCAACAGCACCTGGTGACCCCGGTGTCAGCTATTCTGGTGGACATTAGGTGCCTGCATGACTCCATGGGTGTCCTGCTGGAAGAGATAAGCAGGACATAGATGCTGTGCTGACACACTGTGTTGTGGGGGGTGGGCATGTATATGTGGGTGGGTATGTCTGTATGGGTGGGAGTGTATCTATGGGTGAGATTGTCTTTATGGGTGGGATTGTATATATGGGTGAAAATGTATATATGGGTGGGATTGTATATCTGGGTGGGGTTGTTTATATGGGGTGGGTCCTGGTGTTTGGTTATTGGAGGGTGCAGGTGGGCTTGTGGGACTGTTGTGCATTTCTGCCTGGGGTGTTATTCCATCACATAGTTGTGTTATGTTGTTGTCCTGGTTCCTATTATTCACACCCTTTCCCCATTGCTGTTTTCTGTGTGTCCCTCTTGTTCCATTTCATGCATTAAAATGTTTTACTACATCACTGGCTCTGTGTGTCTGTCTCAGGTGTGCATGGTTGTGTGCGTTTGTGTCCCACCGTGCAAGCTCACCTGTGGCAGTGCCTGGTGTCCCTGGTATATCCTCACTGTGCATCTGGTCTGTGTGCCAGCTGCACAGGTCACAGCCCCAGGCACACTCCAGTGGCCGCAGCTGCCTGGTGTCCTGTGTGCTGCAGCTCACCGTGCATGGTCTGGCACCCTTGCTGCCACATATTGCATGTCCTAGCTGTGTGGTGGCCCTGTGCCTGTATGGCACCCTTCCACCCCGGGGTCCAGTGTACCCTTGTGTCTCACCACCATATGTCTACAGGTCTGTGCCACCAGATGCTATGTCCCTGTTGTGGTTGCACCATTTATCTGTATCGGCGGCCATGGCAGGTGAACTGTGCCTGATGGTGCCATCATCCCAGCGTTGTGTCTGTGGCCTCTGTGCACCCTTTGCAACTGTGCCCCATGCCTTTAACACCTGCATTGCTGCCCCTTTCACTCTGTCCCATGTGTGCTGGGCACATAGGCTTGCGTGTGGTACCGTTTGCTGTGTGTTCCACCTTGGGGCACTGCTGTTTGTGTGCATGGGTGTCGCCAGATATGTCTGCTGTGGACACACTTTCTCTGACTGCTGCACCCCCCTCCCCTTAACATGACTGTACATACACATCTTTTCAGTCTGCTGTCCCTGATGTCAGTGCCCATCAGATATTCAGTTGGTTTCCTGGATCTCTCTTGGAGTTGTACACATCTATATGTCCTAAGCAATAGGCATTTACATGGATACTACGTGGCCTACTCTATCTCAGTTACTCCACATTGTGATGGGACTGTTGGCCTGTTGGCAGAGGGGTGTATGGGCTGGGACAGGTAGTCATGACAACTGCACACATATATGTATTGTGGGTATGCCTGTCTATGGCCTGGTTTGTGTGGTGTGGTACTAGCTGTGTGTGTGTGTGTGGGTGGGGGGGGGTCACTGGCCTGTGCACTGTTTAGGACAGCTTTTACCTGTTCTAACTTATGTGGCCTTCCACTGCCGGATCTATGTATGACATCTGTTTTGGAATAGCGTTTCCATGTGCTGGTGTGTTATGCCTGTCGTAGGCCTACATAACGCAGTAGCATATGCATTTTCTGTCGTATCTGTGTCATAACTTGTGGTATTCATAGAAGTTGTGGTGTGTGTTGTAAATGTCCTCTTGGAATCGCGCTTGTCACATCTCACTGGCATAACTTGTGATTTGCACTTCTGGCACTGGCATATTGCATTTATGCCTGGTGTACCTGTCTTGGAATTGGGCTCCATGTCACTTGGCACTCGGCAGAGACATACCAGACTCACCCCCTCCCATCTTTCCATACTCTTAATGGTGTTGCAGTCGATGCTATTTCCTATTTTAAATATTTTGGGGTCTGTTTGGATCATCACTTCGATTTTGCAGTTCATGTGGATGCCATCCACCAGAAGCTTCACCCCAAACTAGGTGTACCTTACAGGAATAATGCGAGTGTCCTGCTTCCTGCCCATAGAGAGATCATCTCAAACATGATTCTGCCAGTCTTTGATTATGGTGACATTGTCTACAGCACTGCTCCAAAGTCCACATTAGCCAGCCTGGACCACTTCTTTCACTCATTTTGCTGGTGTGCCCTTGACTGTTCCCCTGGAACCTAATACTGTTCACTTTACTCCTTCTTCTCCATTCTATCCCTTGATACCAGGTGCCTTGTTCATTGTGCCACCTTCATCTCCAAACTCTGACTTGGATCTCTCCCCTCATACCTTTCTTCCCTTCTCACTTCCCCTCCTTTCACCTCCTACTTCCTTCACAACTTTGTCCCTTGCTCTCATCACTAGTAAAATCCTTTGCTGGTCAGGCTGCTTTTTCCTTCTGCTTCCCCAAACTTTGGGGCTCTCTCTTTCCTATTGTTCAGACTGCTTTTCCTCAAACACACTAAAATCTCTCCTCCTTGATTTCACTACTCACTGCTGCAGTTGCCTCTGATCCTTGGTTCTGGCTTAAACCTGCTGCCCTCCAGTTTCCCCTCTCCCCTCTGATCCTGCTTGTGTCCCAATTACAGTGTTTCCTTGCCTCCTCTGTCTAGTTAACTGTTCTGTTTTGTGCACAGTGGTGCTGTAAACCCTGCATTTTTCTGCAATCTGCACTTTATGGCTTTGTTGCTCCTCTGATACTATATTCTGCATAACTTGATCGTGTTGGTACTTCTTATTGTAGAACTTGCATTTTTATTTTTGTAACACAATTGTTATAACTCATTGGTGCATGCTCCTCCTCCTCCTCCTCCAGCACGCATCTTGAAATTACCTCTTTTAGCTCAGTATGTCTTTCATTGTGAAACCTTTGAAATAAAGAAACCAATAAAATAAATTATTGCTGATTGATTGGTCTCCCATCCTCTCCTTCACCAATATCAACATGGCTTCTGGCCTCTTTCAGTTCTGCATTGCCAGCCTGCATAACAGACTCATTTTCTCACACTTAGAGGATTGTTAGGGGGAGTAGCTGCACATTGGTTGCACAGTGACCTACTATCTCTCTCTCATTTCAAAAATAGAAACAGATGCTGGGCATGCTCCAAACATCAGGACTGACTCGTCTCCAGGAATCTTCAGATCCCATGCAAAAAGACAACCCACTCTGCAAATAGCACCTTTTGCAAATAACAGTTACTTAACTCTACAGGTAGCTCTTGGAGATTTTTTGGGCAAATTGAATGACTAATTGGTTGCTCCACCAAATCAGACCAAGGGGCTATGACTGTGAACAGGTTCCACTGTAATAAACATGTAACTATCCCTAGTGCCTTCAATGCCCACTTTACTGACCTCACTGCCTACTCTCCTTGCTGCCTCACAGCCCCTATCACTTCAGCTGCCATACTGTCACCTTAGTCCCACACCCAAAGTTTGTTGAAAAATTTACACAAGAAAGGACATTTTTACCCTTCTCAACTCTCTCCACCACAATGTTAGTCCTGGTCTTAATGGAAATTAACCTAAAATTCTATTGTTAGGCACTACCAACATAGCCTCTCCCTTAACTCATATATTCAACCTGTCCCTTGCTACTGGCAATGCTCTTTCTTCCTGGGAAACAGCACAAAGTCCCCCAAAAGGGTGATCCTAAGCTCATCTGTCAGTACTGTCCCACTGCCCTTCTGCCTGTCCTGAGTAAATTAGTCAAAAAGGTGTAGCCACCTACCTTACAGATTACCTTCAGAAATACAATCTTCTCACCTCATCAGCATACAATTCAGAAGAGTACAGCACCACCACCATTGCCTTAGTCTAACTAACTAATGACATCAAGATTGCCATGGACAAAGGCTCTTTCACTGGTGCAGTTTTAATTGCACTATCCAAAGCCTTTGACTTAGTGGCTGACACCCTCCTCCATCTTAAAATAACTGAAGTTTGCCTCTCCTCCCACACCTCTATCTGGTTCTCCCAGTTATTTGCTAGAGAGGTGTCAATTCATGAAATTTAGTGTTGTCTCTTCTAATATTGTCCCTATTAACCAAGGGATCACCCAGGGCTCAATTCTCAGGCTACTTCTTTTTTTCCATTTTTGTCAGTAACCCCCACCTTGCTTCCACAGCCTCTTCAACAATTATGTACACAGATGATATTGCCCTTTACTTTAGCACCCCCCACCCTTCCCAGTTTCACTAAATGCCATGCTCAACCACGACTTCTCCCAAGCATAGAACTAGCTTGTTAGCAACAAGCTGGTCCTTAGTACATCTACCCAAGCCATGATCTTTAAGTCAAAGGTCTTCAGACTCTCCAGCACCAGCCTCCTATCCAACACCTGCTCTAATGACTCTCTCCTCTGTATCATGGAGTAAACCAACTAGTTTGGTATCACCCCACATTTGGCTCTTGACGTTTTTACTCTTATCACCTCCACCTGAAAAACTATTAACTGCAGGCTAGGCATGGCTTATAGGGTCTTCAATTTGATCACTCATCACTCACAAGGCAAGGATAGCCATATACCAAGGTGGTCTTCTCCCTTGCCTGCAGTATAGCTCTCTTGTTTACTCAACTGCCTCCAAATCAATTCTTCACAAATGGAATGTAATCTCCAACAACATCTGTTGGTTTGTCTCTTTCTCCCCATGTCTTACCCAGTATTGCTCACGATATACAACCCTGGGTTGGTGCGCCCCTTTTACTGCATGTTCCTACTCACTAGGGTGTTTTACTCATACTCAGGTCCTCTTGTTACCCCCCTCTCTCTCTGTAACAAATTGCCTACCCATCCTACTCATTCAGAACAGTGGATTCATCCACCCTCACCAGTCTCAAATTTGCTACCAAAATGGGTTATTAGACCTTCTCTTCTTTTGCCCCTAGGCTTTGGAAATCCCTACCCACCTACTGTACATGCAGAATGCAATTGTCCCACTAAATTCTCCTTCAAAGGGGTTCTGCAGAACCATTTTCTTTTATCTTTTGTCAGTGATTGCTCATAGCCCAGTCCTCTTTCCTAAGCCTAAATGGTTCTGCAAACATTGTCTAGCTATTCTGAGACCACTGCTGCTGTTATTACCCTGTTGTGTTGTACTTATTATCATTGTTATACTTTGCCTTCATGAAACCAAGCTGTAACCAATATCTGGCTATATTACAACTATTGTTTCTTTAATTGTACTAATCTCTTGTTATTGTTGTTCATGCCTGATCTTGCATTCTGACATGTCGGCCTCTTAACTGATCCTGCTTACAGTCTGTTGTCTTGTACTGTACAAAAAAACAGCATGGTTCATACAGATAAACAGTGCTTTAAAACAGACCACATTCAGTTGCAGACTAAAATATAAATGGTTTTATTGTAAGCTTAAAAAAAGTAGCACTCACCCCTGCTGCTGGCCTGCCAAACGTTTTCATGTATAAGTGCTTTATCAAGGTATAATAACTGGCTTACCCTTTTTCCCCATAGGGAAACCATGGCATAATTTGCCATTATAAAGGAGTGTTTATAACGGCAAACAGGCACACGATGTCCCTTGCTGTGTGCATGCTCACACAGCAGCATGACTGGTTGAGACCGCTCTCCTCTTCCATCTCGCCCGAAACAGAACTCCAGAAGAACTAGGCAGTAAGTTCTTTCCTTTTCTTTTCTTTTTTTTTCCCCCATATACCCTGGAAACACACAAAGACCTGCACAAAGAAAGAAAAAAAAAAGTTTCAAGACTAAAACGAAACCGAACCTAGGATACACTGGAAGCTCTTTGTTTTATATAATTGTTGAGGTGAAAAAGGGAAACCCAGCAATTATATAAAATAAAATATGGGGTAGTGTGTTTAAACTTGAAGTTTACACACACCCTCGGGGTTAGATGCTAACATGAACCCTGAGAGCGAATGAGCATCTAACCCCTCGGGTGTGTGTAAACTTCTCATTACACACACCACACCATATATTAGTCTATATTTAATGCATAAAAATGTTTGGTCAGTCAGTAACAGGGGTGAGTGCTGCTTTTTTAAGCTTACAATAGAATAATTTACATTTTAGCCTGTGAACAGGTGTGATCTGTTTTAAAGTACTGGTTGTCTGTATGAGCCATGTTGTTTTTTGGTGGAAATCTGCAGTTAGCAATATTGGCTCCAGAAGTGGATCACTTTAACTGCCTGTCCTTTGTCTTCTTTCGTACTCTCCTGGGCCGTACCTGAAAAATGGCGTTCATTTGCCTAGTGTGTCTACTCAGTTAACAAAAAACAAATGAATACATTTTGCCTCCTGTACCATGCCACTCCTGGAAATGAGCATTGGTTCAGTGTGCCTATCACCGACATTACATTTTGAATAAAACCAAATTAAATAAAAAAATAAATATTTCACCCAAAGAACAACATCTTTATCAGTGTAGCAGCCCTATGAACTGCACTACTGTATCTGTATTAATAACATATTATAAATAACTAAAATATGATTATTTAACACTTTAAAAGACATTATTTTTTAGTTTGATTTCAGGAATGAAGGAAGGCTAGAGAGGAGAGAAAGAGAGAGAGAGAGAGAGAGAGAGAGAGAGAGAGAGAGAGCGCGAGAGAAAGGAAAAAAAAATAAATGAAAACACCAATGGCTCTGTGCTCTGTGACTCACAGTGGCCAGGTCCTGATTCATGGCCCAGCTCCTGATCTAGAAGAACTTGTTTAATTTCACATATTTTAAATGGTTATACATGGAAAACAATGATTAAGTGCATTACAATCTTAATAGGGGGGCGTCAAAATGGGCAGACGAAGACACAGTTGCATTATCTGCTTGCATCTGCCTGATTGTACCATACCTTGCCCTATTCTCAAAGAGTTATGCATTTTTGTGACATTTTCCATGTTTTGTGGTATCTACCAGGTTTAACAGTGCAGGTGGATATCCACTTTAACAATAAGGAAGAAGGATCCCATTTGAAGATCCTTTCCAGTATTTATAAATACTAGTTTGCATTCATTTCATCATCTGGCCATGTAATGAGGTGATGTGATGAATTAGGCATCATCTTTTAAGTCTGAGTGGTTTGTATGGAAGGGGGTATTGCTTCTACAGTCTGACTGTACCTTCTGAGGACATGGGCCATGGACAGGGATTGCTGGTAACTGTGGGTTACAGAGCAGTGAGTCCTTTCTTTCATTACTGAGACCCAGTTGTTTGGCCCACTCTCCGTGGCTGGAGTACCATGAAGCTCTGTTTGTAAGCACCTAAACTAAGGAAATTACTGCCATAAGGACAGATTTTAAAAGGGCAACAGTGCACCCATGCTGTGCCGAGAAGTACAGAACAATTATGTTCATCAAGTGGTGGGTGTTTTTTTCTGCCTTGTAAATACATGCAGGGAAATCTCATCATATGGGCATCCAAAAAAAGGCACAGCTGATAGACATATTGAACAGAAATCTACACTCACCAAAGGGCTACAACAGCAGCACACAGGTATCAATAGCACATGAATAGAAAACCCAGAAGTGGTATAAACTACAGCTTGCAGCATGTTTGGGGGGCTGCATACTTCAATCAATCAATCAATTTCTTTATTTATAAAAAGGCGCCTTTCCAAAACCAAGGCACCTGTACAATAAAACCAAACACATTAATAAGATAACAAAATAAAATTAAAACTAATAAATACAATAGCATCTTTAATAATTGGAAAATGCCAAGCTAAAAAGATACGTTTTCAGGGCAGCTTTAAAACTTTGGACATTCAGGCAATCTCACACCCGATGAGGTAGAGAATTCCATGGGGTCAGGGCCACAAAACTAAATGAACTTGCCCCAGATGTTTGTAAATGAACCCTGGGAATCTCTAGCAATCCCTCATCAATGAATCATAGAGTGTAGAAAGGACAGTAGGGATGAAGGAGATCTTTCAGATAACTAGGTCCCTGATCATGTAGGGCCTTGTAGGTTAACAAAGCAACCTTGAAGGTGATCCACCATTGTATCAGCAGCCAGTGTGGTCCGTGGAACACAGGCATTATATGACTGGTCCTAAAGGTACCAGTCAAAAGCCTGGCTGCTGCATTCTGCACTAGCTGCAAGTGGCTGATATCAACCCCCGGTAGCCCTAGGTAAAGGGCATTGCAGTAGTCAAGGCGGGAGGTAATGAAGGCATGGACCAAAGTTGGACAATCATCTGGAGGAACCAGGTGCTTTACCCGGACGATATTCCTCAGGTGGTAAAAGGAGGTTTTGACAGCTGCTGACACCTGCAAATTTACTTCAAGTCTCTTCTAAAATTTGGTCTATGGCGTTTCTCTCCTTGGTTTTAGAAATGCACCTGTATAACAGCTTCTATGGTCCAACTTCACCAAATAACATAATACTATGGGATCAAACATTGTCAAATAAGATGTGCAACAAAAGGATCAAATACTGATCTGTTTTTAATTTACAATTGAAATTGAGGCAGTGTGGTGTAATGGTTAAAGCACTGCCTTGGGGACAAGGAGCTCACAGGTTCAAACTATAGCTGAGCCAAATATTTGCTGTGTAACCTCTGTTAAGTCATAGTGCTCCATTTCACCTAGTTACAGAAATAGGTAGAAGTAGGACCACACTGAAAACAACATGCTGCATCTCAGCTGGGCTATCCAGAGCAAATACATTCTGAAATGAAACAAAATTAGGCCATTCTAACTGAGACGTAATAATTTACATTCAGTAAGGTCCTACTACTACCCAATTTTACAGCTAGGCAGACTAAAGCAAGTGAATGGGGCAAGGTGCACAATGAGTTAGAGATTGTAGAGCAATTCAGACCTGTGAATAGCATTTTCACAGGTCTGTGCACTAACCATTTGACCATACAGTCTCCTCTATAAAAATATTGAAACCCCCAAATTGGAGGGCTTACCTTGAGTGTCTCCCTGGACTCCAGTAATGCCCACTACCTGGCTGATGTCCAGTAAAGGAAGGTAAATCTATATAGGCAAGGCAAAAATTATTTAAAAGATGCCCAATCCTGGAGGCTCTGGGCGCTGTACAAATTTTAAACAAGATTTTAAAACACAAAATTAAAACACAAAATTATACAGAATAAAAATAAATAAGTCTAATAAAATCACAGCCTTTACTGTATATACTAATCTAAATATTAAAGGCTTGGGAAAAAAGAAATGTCTTCAGGCGGGCCTTAAAAATATCCACTGTGGGGGCTTCCCTGACCTGAGCACAGCAAAGAATTCCACAGAACAGTAGCAACACTAAGGCTCTATCACCCGCTGATTTTAGCCTTGTTCTGGGGTGTCAGGAAGCCACCACGAAAAAGATCAAGAGGCGGGTGGAGAGGTAAGTAACAGAAGGTCTGACAGGTAACCAGGGCCCCCTGCCATGTAGGTCTTATAGGTGAAGACCCACCTTAAAGAGACTTGCCACCTGACTGGCAGCCAGTGCAATTGCATAAAACAGATTGTATGTATAAAACTTTGCTGCCAGTCAACAACCGGAGCAGCTACATTTCCACCAGCTGCAGTCTGTAGAGAGATCCTCCTGTGACCCCGAGATGAGGTGCATTACAATAGTCAAGCCTAGATATGACTAAAGGCATGTATCAAAATGAGAGAGGTCCAGAGGCAGGAACAAAGAGGCTAATTCTAGCAATGTTTCTGAGATGGAAAAACAAGGTACAAACCGTGGAGAATATTTGAGCCTCCATGGTTAAGTTCCTGTCCAGAATCCTCCCAGATTTGCTTTTAGGAGGAGCACTTCAATGACACAGCTCAGGGGAGCAAAGCGCGTTTCTGAGTCAGAGGTCATCCTATCACGAACTCCTGTTCGACTCCACTAATACCATCCAGTCTTGTCAGAGGTTCAGTCACAACCAGCTGGAGGCCATCCAGATTATTAATCTCAGCCAGACAGATGTTAAGCATATTCACTGCATTGGATGTTCTAGGGCAAAGGAAAAAATATAGCTGAGTATCATCCAGCATAAAATGAAAACTCAAACCATACTTCCTAATAATCCCTCCAGGGACAGCATGCAACACATACGAACAACATGGAGGGACGAGTACACGATCCTTGAGAGACTCCACAAAATAGGAGGCTGGGTATAGATGAAGAATTCCCCACATCATGACCCGTTGCCTTCTGTTGGTAGAAAGGACTCAAACCAGTTGATGACAGTACCGGTGAGTCCACATAGCTCCCTAATGGTGGACAAGCAACACACAATGGTCCACAGTGTCAAATGCAGAAGAGAGATCGAGGAGAGCAAAAAATTGTCTTGTCCCCGATCTTTTTGCCCTGAGGAGATCATTCTGCACCCGAACAAGTGCAGTTTCTGTGCTATGTCTAGCCTGAAATGCCGACTGGAAAGGTTCGTACAACTTGTGAGTCACGAGATGCTCTTCCAACTGAAGCGCTACCACCTTTTCCACCACCTTCCCCAAAAATGGAAGGTTGGATATAGGATAATAATTCACCTTGATCTCTGGGTTCAAAGGCATCCAGAAAGATCCCCTCAGAAAGGGAACACCGTACAATCAAGGCAAACACCGGGCCAACAGAGTCAATGCATCTCATTAAAAAACGCGTTGGCACGAGGTCCAGTTCACGAAAGGTATGCTTCATGTTGGCTGCCACCTCAATAACCTCACTAGCCTCCATTGGTCTAAACTCTCCCCAACTAGGCGGAGTGCTCTCAGAACACATCAGGCGACCACTGTCAGCTATAGTATTACTAGCTGAAGAAGCCACCTGCTGGATCAAGGACACCCTGTCCGAAAAAAAATGAGCAAACTCTTCACAGTCTATATTAGAAAAAACCCTCCCAGGCTGCAGACAGGCAAGATGAAGAAGCCTGTCCACAGTCCTGAAGAGTAAAGCTGGTTGGTTTTTCCCAGCAGCAATCTTCCTAGACAGAAACACTGCCTTCTTACGGTCGATTGCCTCCTGGTACGCACTATAGTGCACACGCAGGACCAGTTTGTCCGCCCCCAGGTAGGATCTCCTCCAGCAGCACTGTAATCTCTGACCCATCTTCTTCGTCTCCCTGAGCTCCCCGTCAAACCACGGGGACCTCAGGTATGAAGTTCTGGGTCGTACACGGACAGGTGCGAGGGAGTTGATGGTGTCAGATAGCACCCTATTAAGGTATCAACCCGTATCATCAACTCACACCTCTGAGCGTGCAGCACCCACACTAGACAATTTAGCTGCCACCAAAAACCTTCAGGGGTCAAACCCCACAAAGAGGCGACAGCTAATCATCTCAGCAGGGAAAGGGTTTATGGCGGGAGCCACAAGCGTGAACTGCACCGTGCAGTGATCGGACCAATGTACTCGATCAATCCTGAGATCACTGATCTCAAGCCCCAGTGAGAACACCAGGTCCAACATGTGGCCATCCTGATGAGTTGACACAGTAACAGCCTGCGTCAATCCTAAAGAGGACATAGTCTGCAAAAAATCACAGCTACATCTGTGATTCTTGTTGTCGACTCAAACATTGGAAATCCCCAGAAAAGGCATCTAGGGGATCCCAACGATTCCCGTCGGTGGCCAGATTCTGCAATCTCCTGCGGGAAATTCCCCATCGACCAGAAGAGAGGTAGATGAGGAAGATCCTGCAGCCACCATCAGGTCCTCCACGAATAGCCACACATTCAAAGGAACCTGGAGTTCTCACTGGGTGCATGGTGAAGGTCAGGCTGGATCTAAAACAAATAGCTACACCACCACCATTCCACTCTGGGGCAGTGCACCATGGTATATCCAGGAGGGACTGCGGCCTCAAAAATCGGGCCCACATCATCTCCCACCCAGGTTTCCATGATGCAAGCCAGATCGACCGAAGAAATCAAGGCAGCAATAATTGCCGTCTTATTTCTGATCAATCCTGGCATTGCAATGCCACTACCGTCAGGGGGATTGAGGGTGGTGCAGCCCTCGGTTACCAGACCACTTCGGTCTGGTGGACTCCTGGGGATGGGCACCAACCATGTGCATCTGGCCTCTCCCAGATGCCCGTCGTAACCCAGGGTGCCTTCTGGACCTAACAACTTCAGTCCTACCACCACTCATACATAGGTCTCCCCACTGTTCACAACCAGCACAATCCCTTCCAATCCCCACTTTCCGACAACATCTGACAGTAGTGTCTGACACTGGAAGGGGGATAAAAGGGTGCAAGCCGTGTAACAGTGAGCTCCCATAAATAATCCTGGCCCCCTAAAATCCTCCCATATAGCCCCTGCAAATCCCAAGCAACTAATACAGTACTTAACTATCAGACTGTAAACAAACACAATTTGTATCTAAAATATCTGCCTAGCCTACTTAAATACAAAGCATCTACTATTAATTAGCATTTAAAACAAACCACAACTGCTTGGCACTAATGCTCTCTAGCTAGGATATTCCTTTCTTCAATAATAGTTTAGACAATAAGATATAAACTAATAAAAACACTACTTAGAAGGGATAAAAGGAAAAACCTACCCTTTTCCTTCATTAATTACTAATAACATTTTCAGTTCAGTGGGGCGCTTGCGCCACTCACTACTAGCTTTTGAAAATAAGCGTAACAATTAAAAGGATACTATCCCGCCCTCAGATTCTCAGGTCCTAGCTCCCCCCCTGCATACACCTCTGGCAAATGGAAAAAACAAAGGACCCACTGCACAGCCTCTCACGCTGTGCAGGTCCTTCAATCAAGAGGGTAATTTCGGGCTTCAATGCCCAGCACAGAGGAAGGCACAAATTCGTTCGTTGTTCTATTTCCTAGCCGCTTACGAGTGGCGTTACAGTCCACAGATCCAAAGTTCAAAGGCACACAGATTTAGCCGCTTGCAAGCAGTGTGGCAATTTAAAAGGATACTATCCCCCCCCCTCGGACTCTCAGGTCCTAGCTCCCCCCCACATACACCTCTGGCAAATGGAAAAAACAAAGAACCCACTGCACAGCCTCTCACGCTGTGCAGGTCCTTCAGTCAAGAGGGTAATTTCGGGCTTCAACGCCCAGCACAGAGGAAGGCACAAAGTCATTTGTCGTTCCCCTAGTTCCTAACCGCTTCTGACGGCGTTGCAGTCTAAATCCAAAGAGTTCAAGGCGCACTGGTTATATACGGTAAGGTGGTACTGTTGTTCTGCGTAAGTGTGCACTGTCATGCCGCCGCGCTGTCCCTTTAAGAGTTCAGCCTGTGTGCATAATGTATGTAGCCTGGGCTGGGTCCAAGTGAAACAATGCTTGCAAACAGCCAGGCAGAACCCTACTCTGTAAACATTTATTTCTGAATCAGTACTGTTGCCATTTAAAATGAACTTACATGTGGACTGTTTACTTCTTCGGCATGGCAGCCACCATGTTTGAACTGGGACATTGCTTATGAACCAATCAGATCCAAGGGGTCCTCCTGGGGTCCTCATTGCAGTGCTTTATGGGAGAAACTGTGAACTTTCCTGTTTGGCACCTATTTTAATGAATCGTAGCTCCAGGAGAACGATTGAAAGTGTGGGCAGCCAACCGGATTACAGAAATCCCGGACTTAGTGTGAGACTGCATTTGAAACAAGAAGAGATCAGCTTGAGCTCTTGGAGAGTTGGGAGCCTGTGTGGTGTAGCTGAGAAACTTTGGGGGAAAGGCCTGCTTTGCCTCCCTATGGATATTGCTCTGGACTGCCTAAAAATAGAGAGTAAACGTCTGTTTAGCTATCAAGGCTGAGAAAGGGAACATTTTAGCTGAAATAAGTATATTTTGCTAAACTATCTTAGAAATAGAGCTTGCTGTAGAGAGATTGCTCCTGTGTGATAAGTGGATCCTGCAAATGCTGAAATAGTTTCCTGCCTCTCTTTCCAGAAAAGGGGGAGACCAGAGATATTTTCCAGCTCACAATAAAAAGACTGAAGTTTCTGAAATGAGTAAGCTGTGTGTGCCTTTTGAATTGCACCAGAGACTTAACTGCGTGTGCTGGGCCTGCATCATGAAAGGCCTCCAAGACTGTTGCTGCAATTCACCATCCATCCTGGCTAAAGACCAGCTTCTGAAAGTCAGCCCCTGCAGAGAGAAGAATCACAGGTTACGGCCACCTTGTGGTAAAGGCTGTGAAGTGGAGGTGAATTATATTGGCCCTGGTCCCCATGATCCTGCCTAGCAAGAAAGCCACCAGCCTGTCTATAGCCATCTGCCCTGTTGGTCCTGTTACAATGAGTAACCTCAGGGTTCTTGCCCTGCAACAGTGCTTTGTGTCATCTGATTTGTCTTTTGAATTCATGTTGGTGTTTGACCTTGTTTGCCAGCCATCGGGCTATGGATTACAGTTGCTTTACTGTTTAAAAGGGTTTTCTTCTAATCAAAGCAAGTTTTAGTTCTTAAAGGGCCCCAACCAGCTGCAACGCCAACCTACCAGCGGTAATGCTCCAGGCCTGCACCTAAATTTAATCTGGGTACCCAGCATCATAAACTGAACTACATATCACAAGGGTCTAAATGTAATATTTGCATAACTGATTTAATTCCTCTAAATGCCTTAACATTTCTTCCAAATTCATACCCCCTCCCTTGTTCAATTCCCCTATATAACCCTGATCCACCATTTGAAGTTTAATCTGGCCTATGAGCATATTATTACTCAGCTTCAAGTTACTGTGTCAGCCAAAAGGTATACAGTTATTTGCTGGTAACTGTTTTTGCAGAGTGCAGGGTATGTGCAAGAGGTCCAGACCTTGTTGGAAAGTGTTCTGTCCATGATCATATTATTAATGCCCACCACTAATTGTATTTTGAAAGCCAGATACTGTGTTTATGAAACTTTATGTGTATGGTCACTAGCTGGGGTTGTGCATAGTTACAACTTCCCAGAGGGTTGTACTAGCTTAAGCCTAAGCCACTTAAATATCACTCTGGGTGGAAGCACCGTTATTGTAGTTTTACTGCTGGGCAAGAATCCCCAGTAACTGTTAAATCTGAACTCAGGCCTGTCAACCTGCAGCCAGGGAAGCAGGCAGGGGTAGCAGCCCCAGGGGAGGTGGTGCCCCAGGTTACATATTATTGATGCATGTTATTATTAGGTGTGATTAGGTGCTTTTATATTATACCACCAGTTGTTACACTTTAATACCGTTGCTTTCTCTAGGCAGAATAACCTGTCATTTGACTTGCATGTTCTTGGGGCAAGGATCAATGGATTCTAAAATCTTGGTAATAATCGATTTCTGCAGTTTAAAAGTTTTAGAAAGTTGAAAACCTACAACAGAATCATTTTGAAAACTTTTTTTTGCTCACGGACAGTGCAACACAGACTGATTTCAAACCTAAAATATTCAGATTACTTAAGAATTTGGTTGAAGGATGATTCCTTGATAGGTGGCTTTACTAAGAACTTTGAAGTTTTTCAATTATTAGAAAATAAAATGCAGTTGATATGAATGTGCAGTTCATTTTTGTCACATATTTTTCTTAATTTTTTTTGCAATAGCATTTTCCATTTTTGTGAGGTGAAGTCCATTTTTGTGAGAGCACGCTTTTATTTTAATCAGTCTTAGTGGTCCTGAAAGTTTGTAAAAGAAGGAAAAAACGTGCATAAGAAACAAAGAATAATTCTTGGAGCTGCAGTCTGAAACTTGTGAGGTAAACAGAGTGGGGGTGTAAAGTTGATTCCTCAACTTAAAAAAATAGTTTTCAATTATTATTGACTATTAGATTTGTTTGTGCAGTATTAGCCACTGCTAAGCAATTTAAATTACACATTTTAGTGAGAAAGAAATAATGTGATCCAATGGAAGTTGAACCCAGGCCCTCGTGATACCACCTGACCACTGAGCACCTGGATGATATTCCAGGGGCCTGGGTTCAATTCTCAGTAAGTCACATTATTTTTTTTCTCACTACAGTAAATTATTACTGAAATTAGTCTGTTGCATGTTGTGAAAACATGGCCTGTTTTTGTGACTCGAAAACCTGTTTTCTTGACTTGAAAACCAATTTTTATGAGTGTTAGCGGTCAGTAAAGTGGGTAAATAAAAAAAAGTTGTGCATGTAAAGTAAAAATAATGTATGTGGTAGAAATAGTGGGCAGTGACAGTTAAGTGGATTCTTCAAGTGTTGCTTTTTGAAAAGCACAACTGTTTTTAATTACAGGTATTTTGTTTTTTGTAGTTAATTTCTTTTATTAAATGTGTTAAAGACAAAATAGACACATGTAATGCAAAACAGCTAACATGAGCTGATCAGCAATATCAAGCATAACACATGCTACACTATATGAAGTACAAATACCCACTGAAGAATGATGATATACACATAGGATACAATTAAACAAGGTCAGTAATTACCACAGTTCTTATTCCGGGGAGCTGGCCAAAGTAAGGAATAAATAGCTCCTAGTTAGTCACAGGGAATGTGTCCTACCAGGGTTCTTAGAGGGGTACCTGGTCAAGCTCTCTCATACTTCACCAACTAGCCTGCCCCAGGTATGGGGGGGAGAAGCAGAAAGGAACTGAGGGGGGCATTTATGTGCCAGCCAGAGACCACCATCATGATCAGGCACCTAGAAGTGGTGCAGGGGGAGGGGCAGGCTTAGTATAGATGGTGCACATGAGCAGCTTTGGGGGGAATTAGTAAAGAGAGTGGGAAGGAAGCACCCTCTTTCAAATGTAGCTTGGGCTAATAGGGGTCACAGCATGTTCTTATCCCTCTAGGGACCCTTCTGGGAGTCCAAAACACAAACATTGAAAGACAGAAACAGGCCCCAAATGTCTTAATACAAGGGTGTGATTTTGCAGGTTATAGAAGACATTTTAGACAATGTAGCCAAGCTTCTGACCACCTCCAACCCCTCCCTCACTAACAGGACATTCACAGTCCTCAACTGTTAAAGTAGCAGATGCTCAGCCTCTATTCCTATTATTACTAACCAGTGTATTGTAAGGGTTGGGATGAAATATGTCAAGGGGGGGACCCAGCAGGTACAGCTGCAGGGAGATGGGGTATGTTAGGCTAGTTATGGTGAGGCACCACTCACGCATTTGTCTACAAAATGGCTGAACCATGGGGCAGGCCCAAAGAATGTGGAGAAGCTTGGCCCTACCAGTCTAGCATCTCCAACATGCATCAGTCAGTAGAAGACCTAAGGCTTGGCACTGAGCTGGGTTGTGGTACCAGTGGTGCATCACCGTATTTGATATACAAGACTTCTGCTAACAGGACAGGCACCATGAATGAACTTCCATAGCTTCAACCAATCATCATGTATGATAATGTGTGAGAAACTGTCACAGTTACAGTTAGCACCTACAGGAGAATCAGGAATATTATCTAGTATAGCCCAATATATTATCACAGCTTTACCTTTTTTAGCCAATAGCCATGAGGTGATGCAGGGGTAACTGCTGCCTGAGAGGGCCCTTCCTTCAGCAGAAGGGTCACTTGACTCCATATTTGCAAAAACCTCCAAAAATCTACTTGGGGTAGATTGTGTTTATTCTGGAGGTTCTTGAACTAATCTACAGAGTGTGACTAATTATGAAGTAAGTCTTATCTGTCGGATGCCTAATACCTCCTATAAGTGCCAATAGACCACCTTTCCCCAATGAGTAAGGTGGGATTCAGCCATAGACAGGTAAGATCTCAGAGAGTCACCAGTGTCTTTTCCAGTGAGACCCAGTTTTTCCAGGCCCTAATAGCGGCTGACATGGTGAGCAATTCTGCTACTGCTTTAAGAGAGTGGAACTATAAAATAATTTCTAGAGCATGCCATGGGGAGGGGTTCTGATGGCATTTCTGAGCCCCTCAGAAGACAACCTAATATGCCTAGAACCATGGCAGGCTCCAGCCACCCTTCTTCCAGTGGGCATTTTTCTATGCCCTACTGTAGTTGGGGGGGGGGAGTTGACCTCCAATAAGAAATTCCTATCATAGTTTCCATCTTCTGGGACCATTGTGGTGGAATTTTAATTGCTAGATGGGCCAGACAATGCAGGAGTTTGGGAAGCTTAGTCTCATGTTGATCATTCCCCTCTTTATATTGTTGTTCCATCACCTCCAGCTGCATCTCTGAATCTTTTTGATCACCCTACTGGTACCTTCTATGATATGTCTGAAGTAGAGAGTAGGGAGAACCCAAGGGGAGAGGAACCCCCCTGTGTGCAAATAAGTAAAAGAAGCAGGGTGAAAGACTTGAGGAGGGAGGGAGGGGAACATGGATATTAAAAAGAGAAGGAAGAAGAAGGGGGCAAAAAGGAAAAAGGAGGTAACAAGCAGAGTGCTAACAAAATCTGGAAGGCCATGTATGCTATTGCTAGAAGTCTAGCAAATAGGATTCCACACCTAGAGGCCACCATGGCAGAGGCCGACCTGGATATAGCGGCCATTACTGAGTCATGGAGCACTAAAAACCATGATTAGAACATGGCAATCCCAGACTATACTCTGTTAGGAAAGACAGGATGTGAAGAAAAGGAGGGGTGTAAGAGGGTGTGTGGTGCTTTATGTGAGGGGAAAACATAAAAGTGATGGAGATACAGGGAATTAAGGGAGGGGTAGATGTACTCTGGGTCACCCTGGAATAGGGGAACAGAGCCACTATTCACACTGGCGTGACCTACAGAACTCTGGCACAGGGAGAGGAAATAGAAAAGTTACTGGTGGAAGCCATTGGCAGAATGATAAAAAGGAGGTTGCTGCCTTGGTGGACTTTAATCTACCAAATGTGGTTGGAGGCCTCTAACTGTGGCTTCAGCCAGAAGTGGGGGTGCTATGCGGTCGTCGGATTGGGAAGAGGTGCCCATCAGAGTGAAAATCAGTTTTGGTGATGCGTGTACTTGTGGTGGCGACCGAATGGGTGCCTAAACATATCTTTTTTGTTTTATGCAGAGGCTTTGTTCCGCACTGCCCTCTCCACTAAAGATTCTCAACTCAGGGAGTACATGTCGGGGAACAAAAAAAAAAATGTAATCCTGGACCGGCGTAAAAACACTGACGCACCCAGTATCAAACCCGGCATCCTCCCAACCCCAGCCTGCCATGAACCCACCACACCACATGGACAGCTTGGCAGCCCACCACCTCACTATACCTCACAAACCCTCCCTCCCCTTCTGTCCCCTTCTGCCTGTTGCACGGCATGCTTCCTCCCCCCCACGTTTGTGTACATATTGTGACAGGATGTCGCTGTATCTACATTCTACTTCCCCCCATCCATTAGCCCTTTGAACAGGTGTCACTGTTGAGTGCTCCTTTTTGTAAATGCTCAATAGCAGACACCCTTATCACAGGATACTGAAGTAGGGACATCCTAGACTCCCTGCAGGGGGCATTCTTCAGGCAGCTAGTAAATTAACCCACTTGTGATAGGGCAATACTGGACCTGATCCTCACAAACAGGGACCGTGTTGCAGATATCAAGGTGGGAAGCCACCTGGGGACCAGTGATCACCATATTGTGTGGTTCACTGTAAGGATGGCTGCAGAATCAAACTACACAGACAAGGGTCCTAGACTTCAGTAGGGAAGATTTTATAAAGATGGGTGAATGCCTTAATGATGACCTGGCAGGGGGCATGTCTGGGGAGGGTGGAGGAACAGTGGGCAAAGCTAAAAGAGGGGGAACAGTGAAGGTAGCAAACCTCTGCATCAAGCAACTGAGCAAAAGCAAGAGGAAAAAGGAAAAAGAGACCACTATGGTTCTCAAAAGAGATGGTGGAAAAGGTAAAGGCTAAAAGCGTTGCATTGAGAAGGTGCAAGGAGACGCAGAGAGAGGATGATAGGGAAGTGTATCAGGGAAAACAGGGAAGCAGGGAAAGCAGTAAGGAGTGCAAAGATGCAAACTGAGGAGAAATTAGCCCAGGTGATAACAAAAGGGGACAAGACATTTTTTAGGTATGTAAGCAAAAAAAGGGAGACCAAGTGAGGGGTTGTAAGGTTAAAAAGGGATGGGGGGGACTATGTAGAGGGGGGCCAGGAAAAGGAAGACATCGCAAACAAATACTTTTGTTCGGTGTTCACAATGGCAGAAGAAGGGGAGGGGCCACAAAAAAGTAACAGGAGCTTTAGAGGGAGGAGGAGGACACTAATCCTTTTTTGGAAGAGAGAGTCCTAAAGGGGACTCACAAATCTGAAAGGGACAAAGCAATGGGGCAAGATTGGGTGCATCCAAGAGTGTTGAAGAAGCTCAGGGAGGTACTGGCTGCACTTCTGACAGTCCTATTTAACAGATCACTGGAAACCAGAGTGATTCCAGAGGATTGGAGGAGGGCAGATGTAGTCCCACTTCACAAAAGTTGTAGCAGGGAGGAGGCTGGTAATTATAGGCCAGTCAGCCTGATGTTAGTGGTGGGAAAGTTAATGGAAACACTGCTGAAGGAAAGGATTGTAGAATATCTTGAAACCAGTGAGTTTATAGGATCTGAGGCAGCATGGATTCAAAGGAGGGGAGGTCATGTCAAATGAATCTGATAATTTTTTTTTGGCTTAGTGACCAAGGAATTAAATCAGGGTGGAGTGGTGGACATGGCATACCTTGACTTCAGAAAGGCTTTCAACACCATTCCACATTGGAGACTAGTAAGCTGGATAGCTTAGGAGTGGAACCAAAGGTGGTAAACTGAGTAAAAATTGGTTAGAGGATAGGAGACAGAGGATGGTGGTAAATGGAGTTCACTCCAACGAAGACAGGTGGCTAGTGGGGTTCCTCAGGGATCAGTGCTGGGACTGGTCCTTTTTAATGTCTTTATAAGAGACATTACAAAGTAGCTGGGAGGGAAATCAGTAACAAGATAGACATTCAAGGGGTGTGTGTGGAAAGGATAAGCAGTGTCCTGAAAAAACTCGAGGAGTGGTCAAGGGTACGACGATGAGTTGCAATGCAAAAAAGTGCAAAATAATGTACTTAGGACACAGAAACCCGGGGCAAAGTACAAAATGGGTGGAGTTGTATTGACAACAACCAAGCAGGAAAGAGACTTAGGAGTCATTATATTGGATGACCTAAAGGTTGCCAGGCAGTGTGACAGGGCAATTGGAATGGCTAGTGAGATGCTGGGGTGTATAGAAATGGGGTATCACCAACAGAAAGAGGGTGGTGGTGTGGCCCCTGTATAGGTCATTGGTAAGACCCCGCCTTGAGTACTGTGTCCAGTTCTGGAGACCACATCCCTGGAAGGACATAAGCAGAGTGGAGACAGTTCAGAGGAGGGCAACTAAAATGGTGCAGGGTCTGCATTGAAAGCACTATGAGAAGAGAATAAGGGACCTCAATATGCTCACTCTGGAAGAGAGAAGGGAGAGGGAGAATATAACAGAGACCTTTAAATACTTCACAGATGTAAATAAGGTGCAGAAGAAAAGTATTTTTCAGAAGATGAGGAGCGCAAGAAGAAAGGGAAATGCTATGAAGTGGGGGGTAGATTTAGAAGAGTTGAGAGGAAGTACTTCATCACAGAAAGAGTGGTGGATTCATGGAACAGCCTTCCAGTGGAGTTGGGGGGGCAATGGCAGTGGGGAAGGGGGTCAAGAATGCATGGGATAGGCATAAGGGTATCTTTTTTTTTTATCATGTCACACTTTCTACTCCTTCAGACAGCCCTCTATCTGACCGACCTCCCCAGCCCCGTTACCCAGAATTACTGGGGCTTACCTTGTGCCTAGCCCAGGAGCAGCACCTGTGGGGAGTCGATCTTCATCCTGTCGCCAATATTTTCTCCTGTGGTTTTCTCCCAGGGGCCCAAGGAGTAGGAGCGCATGCACATGGAGGTGCACATGCACCTTACAGCTCTGGTCATGACTCTTTTTCCCCCATCCCATTGGCCTAGTGCCTTGGCACCCTCTAAGCCTGTGCTGCCCCAGCCTCCACCAGGAAGCAGCCATCAGCTGAGAGATGCCACTACACCTCCCCAGAGAGGGAAGCTGCCTTCCAGCAGCTCCATCCAGCTCCACCATCTCCCCCCTGTTGCCGACCTCCAATGGCCTGGGCTTATTGCCAAACCTGCGTTGCTAGCATGCCATGAGGGAAGGCGTCCAGCGCCTCAGCCCTTAGCACCACTGGGCTGGCCTGGCATAAGGGTATATTGGTGGAAAGGGGGGTGGACAGAGAAAGTGCCAGAGGTCAATTGAGGTCTATGGTGGTACTGTAGGTAGGAAAAATGGGCAGACTGGGTGGGTTTAGTGGTTCTTATCTGCTGTCAGATTCAATATTTCTGTGCTTCTCTGTGTTGCATATCCTAAAATGCAGCCTCTCATGGTGGCCTTATCGACCTTCTAGATCATTTATAGTGAGTAGGAGATCACTTTAGTCTTAATCCATTTACAGAATTTGGGGTCCTGAAGGGGAAAAGAGTCCAACCTCCAGAAGGTTGACTGCTGGGTGACTAGTCCCCAGATTACTGTCAGGATAATCAGTGCATGGTCTGAGAGATACAGTGGGGTAATTGTAGAGGTCACAGCTTTTTGTATGATCTGAGAGGAGAGTCACAAATCTATCCTGATCTAGGTAGCATAGCTAGCTGAGAAGCAGTTGTATTCAAGTTCTCTTGGGTACATCAAATGCCATATGTTAGAGCGTATTCTGCCATCATGGCTTTCATTGCTGCTAATGCTTTGGTGTGTGGTTCCAATGCCCCAGGGGACCTATGCCTGGAGGATTTGATGGCAATGGTGAAGTCTCTTTCAGTCAAATCTGTAATGGCAAGTTCACAGATATCTGACAGAGCCTTAGAATGTGGAAAATGGCTGGATTGTTCAAGTTACAACTTTATACCTTCCCTAACAGGAGGGGGCCATCAGGGGTGTGAAACATAGCCACAACCCAGTGTCTGAGATTTGCCTACTAATTTTCCATTTAGGCAGTTTATGAATCAAGATGGCAACATCAGCATTGCCCTCACCAAAGTTGAATACTAAATTTAATATTAAAGCAGTCATTAATTTGTTTTCAAAGACTAATTTTAGTCATTTTTAATCATCTTTAATCATCATTAAAAAAATACAGCCTTTAAGAATACTAAATTCTAAGAAATATTCTGCAGACTGCTTGTTTAAGAGTAAATTATTACTAAATGAGGATTAGAAATAGAACCACAATGCTCTTCAAAGTATATTTTTTTACTACTACAGAATCATAAATGAAGATTACAGACAGCTGAGTAGTTCAAGGATTTGAAGCCAAACAAAGCTAGGTACATTACCATGCATTTCAATCCTACAAAGCAAGGAGGCAGATAAAATAACCAGCAACACCAATGAATTTTAGAGACGGTAAGCAATCATAGAATGTGTGTTTTTACCTAGAAATAATGTGATGCAAACAAAGTTGATGGTGTGCCTTAAAAAGTCTAGTGAACTATATTTTCCAGAAGTCTATTCAGTCAGTGAATTACATTTCCCAGTACCACTTTCTTTTCCTGTCAGACTGACTGTTAATCTCCATTCTGAAGATGATCAGCCTGGTGTTGCCTGCCTTTAAGATTTATCAGGCAAGTGCTTATGTTTAAATAGAAAATGCATCATTTTTAACTCCCTGAAATGTTAAATACAGTAAGGGAATTATTACTCAGGTTGTATTGTTTTCTGATTGGAATGTTGTGCAGTTTTAATGGTGAATGTTTTGTTATGAAGAAAGTTTCTCAACTCTCAACACATGTGGCTAAAAGCTTTTGAAAAGCCTTTAAAATACACAGATTGTTTTTTCAATCAAATTACTCCTTAAAGTGTCTAGTGTGCATTGTGCCTCTAGATTACATATTATTTGTGGTATTTTTACTGATTTAGTTACTTTAAAGTTGTGATTTCTTTGGGGGTGGAGACAGGGGAGTTGATTACCTAGCAGCAGGAAAATAATATGAATGATCTAATTGAGAATGCATTTTCTGTGTGCATATCCATTCAGTAGCATATTTAACTATATTTACAGAGAAAATACTTTACCATTTGTTTTATCTACGGAAAATCTGGAGTAACCTGCAGACTGATAAAGAAAGATGTATTTACTGCAGATATTTGAGCGTTTGAATGTGTGTGGGGAGCTGTGCTTTTTGTATTTGATATTGTATTTGATTAAAACATTTGCATGTGTTAATCCATTATATTAAATAGTAATGCTAAGATCCTTGTGCTTGTTTCTTGGTTCTATTTCTAAAGCTGCTGTTGTTTATGAAAATATCTCCTTATATACTTCTGGAGGAATATATATTTGCTTGGATCCTATTTGTTCATAAACTGATTCAAGGTGGGGTGGGAAAGCTGTGCTTTTTCATTTGATATTGTATTTGATTAAAACTTTAGCATATGTAAATGCATTACATTAAATTAGATAGGAATGCTCTGATCACTGTATTTTTTTCTTCTTTCTGAAGGCTGCTGATTATGACAATCTCTTTTGTGTATACTTGTGGAAGAATTTCTTGAGTAATTTTTCCATTTCTGAAAATCATGCCTTTTTTAACTGATTCTTTGAATCCATGTAGCTGTTTATTTTAAAGGAACTCATTCTGAATTTTTATTTTGTACGTTAGTGTCTCACATTTTATTTACACTACGTTGAGAGGTATGGGGTCTGTGGTTGTTGAAGGGTGATTTGGGGAAGGTGGTCTAGTTGCAGGGAGGGTTGTCCAGGAGAGGTTCTGCTCTGGAAGAATAGTGAGTCCATCTCATTAGAAGGGTGGTTATCTGACTGTCCCACTCCAGGGAGGGTACTCAACTTGGGGGGCTGATCTATGGGTGGAAACAAATCCAGGGGGTCCAGCTGCAGGGAGGGTTGTCTACTGGTGGAGGCTGGTCCAAGACATGAAAAAGGGTGATCCAGCAGCAAGGAGGGTGGCTTGTGGGGTGGGGGCTATTTCAGGGATGGAAGTGAGGTCCAGCTGCAGAGTGTGTGGCCAGATGGTGAGGCTGGTGTGGGGCTTTTGGTGGGTCCAGCTGTAGGTACAGTGGTTGGCTGGGGGAGTGTTGTTCCAGGGGCCTGGGGTGGCAGCTGCAGAGATGTGGTCTATTCGAGGGGCGGCTTGGAGGGGTGGTCCAGCTACATGGAGGTTGTATGGTATGTAGTTGGAGGCTGTTCCAGATGCAGGGAGGGTGGTCAGCTGGGGAAGAGGCTGGTCTGGAGGCTGTGTGGTGCTCTAGCTCCAGTGAGGTTGCTCATCATGGGAAATGCAGGGGCTAGAAGGGTTTTCCAGCTGCATGGAGGATAGTCTGGTGCCTGGAGGGGTGATCTAACAGAGATGAGGGTAGTTGGCTGTTTGGGGAGGAAGAGGCTGAGCTGAACACTGGACAGTGGAGGTGATGGTCAGACCAGAATTGTTAGGATATATAAGGGGGAACCTTGACTTTTCAGGATGAACTATTGACTACCAATAGTCATAACAACTGTCAGTCAGTAGTTTATCCATTAGGGTCAATATTTTCTCTCAGTAGCCCTCAACTGGTAAGGTTAGTACTGCTGGCTCCACACTGTGCCATATGCACTCCCCTCATCACAGTGTCATGTGCACATCTACCACCTCACTGTTCCACACACACACACACACTAACACCACTGCACTGTACCACGTGCACTGCCATCGCAGTGCATTTCCACATGCATTGCCAACTCTGCATCTTGTGCACTACAGACATGGCAGTGCAGCATGCAATACCACATGCACTGCCACCACCTCACTGTTCCATACACACTACCACCACTGCACTGTCATGTGCACCACCATCTCTGTTTGGTGCCATGTACCCTGATGACTCCATGCTGTGCCACATGCTCTGCCAACACCACACAGCGACTCATATATTATCGTCACTGCATTGCCAAGTGCACTGCCAACTGTGTTGTGCTATGTACACTGTCATCACCACATGGTGCCACTTGCACTGCTGCCAGCTTGCTGTTCTATGCACAGTGTCACCACTTGCTGTGCCACATGCACTGCCAATTCCACACTGAGCCATTTGCATTGCTATCGATTTGTGGTGCCATGTGCACTGCCGACTCCACTGGAACTGTGCCTGGTGTTGATTATTACTGTGCCCTTGCTTGTTGGCCCTGGGCTGGATGTTGGGGTATCAATTATTTTTATCCACCCACCCTTGAAGGCCCAAGTATTGATACATGCTCTGTAGGTCAGGTAATATCCATGGGCAGCAGAATTAAGGCATATTATGTTAAAATTATTGAATCAAAATGAAGACCTACACTTTAAGACTATGGTCTGGCTAGTCCCCTGACCAGTTTACAATGACACTCAGTTTCAACCCAGTTTTAAAGCTAGGAGGTCATGTGTCATTCCCAGTGTTATATCCTGAGCCAGTGACTGTGGTAAGATTTGAACTAGGGATCACCAGGCTTGTGTATGTAATATCTGTTCTCCCTGTAGCTCTTGTACTTCTTTGGAACTCTGTTGGTTCTCTTGCTTTTAGTTTATCCTCATAATTATCCTTTTTTCCTTTATTTCTACAGGTCCCAGATGGCATTGACCCCGGTCTGACAGGACACAGACTACCTACATATCAGATAAGTATTGTTTATGTTTAGCCTTCTCTGTTGGTCCCATTTTGTTCTTGAAGCACTATCGATCCTTTGTGATGCCACGTATATTCTTTTTTACAGGTACGTTGGACATCATTCCTAGCAACCCATCCCAGTCTCCCCAGGACACAGGTAAGAGCTCTTTTATCTATGCTAGGTAGGCAAGCTGTAATGATGCAGCCTCAACTGTGCCTTGCCTGTCTCCTGCACCCTTTGCATTGCCTATGCCCATTACCAACATATCATGTTAATGCATTTGCTGCAGAACAGCAAGAATCAAAATGCCAGAACCAGTAGGAATACAACAAGCAGAATACGGGTGTATTCAGGTTCCCACATCCCATTTCCTAACCCTGCAGGAAGAAATGTTTTGAACTAAAGCAGATCTATCAGTTTAAGGGTCTTTTCTTCACAGTGCCAACATAAATGTGTGGGGACAGCCCTAAGTAAGTTATTAAGGATGTTAAGTATTCGCCTCCCTCCCAGGTTTAGCTCATCTTCCAAGGTTCAGAAGGTCTGGCATTTCTCATTGATAAAGGCCAGCAAAAGCTGATTTTCCACTATGGGCAGAGGTAGCCCCTTGAGGTAAAACATGGGCTGGGTAGTAGGCAAGCTTTCTTTATGACCCTTTTGACCCACCTGACCATCCATAACATCCACGAACCTCTCCAGGCTGGTTTCAAAAGAGGCACAGTGCTGAAACGGTGCTGGTTTGGGTGCTCAATGATCTTCTGATGTCGAGAGATCAGACAAGTCGTTCTATCTTGGTGCTCCTTGATCTCTACTCAGTCTTTGACACTGTAGACCATGGGGTGCTGCTTGGACATCTGAGGTCCATCTGTGGATTGACAGGTATGGTCCTCAGGTGGTTTACATCCTTCCTCACTGGCAGGAGTCAGAGAGTGGTGTCCGGAATTTTTTCCTCAGACCCATTCTCCCTGCCATGTGGTGTACCTCAGGGTTCAGTGCTGTCCCCCATGTTGTTTGCAGTGTATATGCTGTCCCTCGGAGACACTGTAAGATGGTATGGCCTTAGGTTTCACTGCTATGCTGATGATACCCAGCTCTACCTAGCTTTTGCTCCCGACCAGGATAGAGCTGTCTCAGTATTTAATACCTGCCTTGCTGACATCCAGGACTGGATGAACTCGAGTTGGTTAAAGTTGAATGCCGGAAAGACGGAGGTGATGGTAGTGGACCTGGGTCTCCGGATAGAGGGGTTATGGGCTGATCAGCCCTCTGGACTTTTTCTCTGGGCTCTCAGATCCTATCCTCTGAACAGGTGCAAAACCTGGAAGTAGTGCTTGGCGACAGGCTGACTTTATGAGTTCAGGTATTGGTTGTCATCAAGGCTTCCTTTTATTATCTTAGGAATATCTCCAGGATTAAGGACCTGGTTCTGTCCAGTGACTTGCCTACATTGGTCCATGCTTTTGTGACCTCACATCTTGATTATTACAACTCACTGTACTTAGGGCTTCCTGGGGTTGATATCTGCCACCTGCAGCTCATGCAGATTGCAGCAGCACGATTGTTGATGGGGGTATCTCAGGCTTCCCATATTACTCCTGTGCTGCACGATCTGCACTGGCTGCCGATTAGGTGGCGGATCACCTTTAAAGTTGGTTTACTGACTTACAAAGCCCTACATGGACTGGGTCCTGACTACTTGAAAGAGCTTCTTGTACCTTACCGCCTGGTGCGACAGTTGTGTTCGGCTGACGAGGGGATGCTGGAGATTCCAAGGGTGTCTTTGAAATCTTCTGGGGCCCACACATTTATGTACATGGCCCCAACCCTTTGGAATTCTCTACCCCATCAGCTTTGGGAGTGCACAACTGTGGAGGGTTTAAAGAGGCACTGAAAATCTTTTTATGGTGCCATGCTTTTGGTGGCACCGAATAATTTAGATCCTCTGTTATTTTGTTACTTATTTTATTCTTATGTTTACTGCTTTTGTCATGATTGCTTTTATCTTTTTGTAAAGCTCCTTGTTGGCCTGAAAGGTGCTTGTGTGAAATAAAATGTATTATTATTACTATTATTTTGAAGAACAGGATGGCATGATGCCAGGAGGCTAAGACTCCCATTGGAAGAGGCACTGGGTGTTGCTGCTCCAGGTGCACTAATAGTGACCCCTTGTTTATGCTGGAGTGCTGCCTCTGAGAGGGTTTGCAGGCTAAGGGCCAAGCCTGGGCTGGCACCTGGGTCCAGGGCAACAACACAGAATTTGTCCAGCAGGAAAGAGGTTGGCCTCTGGGGGCAGGGTAAGGAGGAGTAGAGCTGTTGCTGGCATGCAGGGTCAGATTAGGTAGTATCAGGGAGAACAGACTCAGTCTAAAGTATGTCAGGCACATTGGGAGAGGCTGAGGGTCAAGTACAGCAAGAGAGCAGAGGTATTTTGAGTGAAAGATTTCTGCTGCTGCATCTCTGACTATGAGGAAAATACAGCAGGAAGTGACTTTATCGCAACAGCTGGGCAAGGAATGCACACAATTAGTATAATCATCATATTTAATATTATCCTGGTGTCTATATGCACATGCTGTCACTTTTCAAACAGGAGCTCCATCCATGGCCTTGAGGGAGGGAGGGAGGGAGGCAAGCAAGCAGGTGTCTCATGGACTTTATCCAGGATTCACAACCCGCACATCAGCTTGTGCCATCTGCAGGACCACACAACTGGAAAAAACATAAACAAGACAGGAACTGCAATTCAACTAGTCCATGTAAGGGCTCACACCACACATCATGCTACAGATAAGTAGTCATGAGTCATGCGGCTGGGTCAATTATTTGGCCTGAGAAAAAAGCAGTTGGAGGGCATCCCTCAGCTGGAGGTATTTCCAGAATTCTCTTTTGGTGAGTGCCACCTACCTGCTGAGGTATTTGAATGAACAAAGAGTCCAGCTAGTGTAAGCCAGGAGGTCGTGCACTCTGTGGAGCCCTCTGTCTCTACACTCAGGCCAGTTCAGGGGAATATGTCTAAGGGTATATAAAAGTTTAGCGGAGGTGAACAATTTTTTTGTAAATTTTTTTTATTGAGCTACCAAAAGGCTTTACAATGCATCACATTATTTATATGGTATACTTCTTTGCTGGATGATATAGAGCACAGGACAGAAAATCTTACAGAGGTCCACACCAGAGACCCAGACTACTACATTACAGGGTACATATTAAATCATAGCACCATAGTTACATCATGTTTAGCAATATTAGTCAGATGGCATGTACAGATTTACATATGCACAACCCTTCCCTTTAAACTAGGTCACACAGTAGCTAAAACCAGTCCACTTCTAGTGGATTTATGTGATAATGGCAAAAGCCTAAAGTTGATCACCATCATCACAAAGCCAGACTGCCGAAAATCAGTTTCGGCACTCTGACTCCCCGGTGCACAACAAAACAGCGCCAGGCACTTAGTGCTTTACATGTTTTATATGGGGGCTACGCACCTCAAAAATTCTCAACTTCAGGGGTGCATGTCGGGGGGAGGGGCAAAAACATATAAAAAAATAATTTGTGCCAGGTGCACCAAAAACGCACCAGCAGCCCGACCCAAACCCAGCACCCTGCCCACCAAAGCCACCAAGCCACCAACCATGCCATGGGGCCAGCTCGGCAACCCACTGTAGCACCACCCCCTACAATCCCTCCTGCCACTCGCTGTGTGTGCTCGCTCCCCCCGTGCATATGTATAGTGATATCCCATTGCTATATTCGCTGACCAATCCAGTCGCCCTAGCCCATCAGTAGCCCCAATGACATGCGCCGGGGATTGGATCACCATTATTACAGATGCCCAATCGCCGATGCCTGTGTCACGGGCTACCTCTCTAGCACATCCTCTTGTGGGGCCACATAGCATTATATTTTTATTGGGCATTTAATACTGTAGTCTGCATTTTCCCCAGTTTTGTACTTTCAATGATGGTGTTACCCCACTATGCAATTATGGAGGCTTGTACCCCCAGCCAGTGCTGGCCCAGGATCTTCTTCTCTATAGTAATACCCAGCAAGCAAAAGGGTGATTGTAGGGTCCACTCCCTCTAGCATTTTCATGAGCCCCAAACAGCACCTAGGTAGTCCCTGGCTGATATGGGCACCCGAGTATCTCAAGACACAATATGTACTAACTCTATCCAATATACATTGATTATAGGGCAGAACTAGGCTACATGGAAGAAAGTTCCCTGTTCGGGATGACAGTTCAGGAATTCACTTAATTTAGTGAGGTCAGTTTTTTAGCAGTATATTGGGTATAATACACTTCATGGTGTGTGAAGTTTGGAAAACTTTGATTCACAATAACTTCACGAAGTCTTGCAACTTTGCAAAGTTATTCGCAGTTTGCAAAGTCAGACTTTGAGGTATTGGCAATTTATCAAAGCTGCAGATTTACAGTTTTGCTGGTGAAATTTTTTGGAGCTTTACAAAATGGCTGAGCCATTAAGTGCTGTTACTGCATCATGTGAACTGCAGATCACATGGTTACACTGCAGCAAGAAGCAGACCAGAAGAGCTGTGCTGTGTTCAGTTCTAGGAAGTGTGTTCAAGAAATAGGATCTGCACTGTACTTAGAGCTTCGTTTTTGGCTTGATTTGTACTGCTGTTCATGAACTGCATAAAACAAACTTAAAAAAAACATATTCTACTTCGTGTTTTGCATCTGCAGACTTGATTTTGAATGTTTTTGCCTACAGTTTAGTCATTTTTCCCTTTCTCTTTCTGTGTGGTGCTGCTATGCATGCTGGACTAGTCGTGTATGTGTGTGTGTGTGTGTGTGGTCGGGGGGGGGGGGGCCTGGCTTTTGTCTGCAGCCAGCAACAGCGTTAGTTTCAGTGCATTTTCGCTGTCACTGTCAGACAATGAATTTTTCTCTTCTCAAGTCCCATAATTTCTGTACACCCTCAGCATTCCAGTGCACCTGTGGCAGGTAGTTGTAGAACTTACTTTTTAATATTTTTGGTTATTATTTTTCATAATGCTTTAACCCTTTCTTGTAATTTAGAATTGTTTTTTATTTGATCATAACAATTTTTCCATTTACAGTAATTTTATTATTGTTCAAGCCACTAGTACTGCTAAACATTACCATATTAGAATGAGTGGTAGAAGGAAAGGAAAGGGTAGACCGGGAGGTAAGGCAGGGAAGGCGGCAGTGGTAACCACTGGTCGAGGTGGATGAGAATGTGGTGTGGCTGTAGTAGTGTATCTGTAGTGTGTGATGGCAGGGGCACCGTCAAAATACTTACAGCACTTGATTTGGCTACTCTCTTAGTTGAGGGAGGTTACAGTCAGAGTCAAAATCTTTTATTCTTTTAATTTCCTCAATCCCATCAAAACCAGTGAGTAAACATGGTGGTGTTGAAAAATATCAAAAAGAGTCTACAGTGTTTAGTGGTACTGGATCTGAGTCTGAGGATGATGCAGTGGCAGAGTTGTGTGTGCCACTGCCATCTCAGGAAAATGAGGAAGAGGAGAACCTGCAAGAGGAGGAGGAGGAAATGGAGGGTGAAAGTGAAGTTGCCAGTGTCATTGATCCTTCATGGGAGACTGAAAAGAAAAAAACAAAGGGTGATAAAAGTGTACACATTTTTCAAATTCAAGGGTAGGCAATCTCAGTCACAAAAGATAATATATGATGGCACATATCACAAAGCAGAAACAAGTGTGGGTGTGGTGGCCATAACTGGTGCTTCACATAAGTTTGTGCATCCTTCAAAATCCCTTGTGTGGGACTTCTTTATTACTGATCCAAAAGATGACACTGTGGCAATATGGCAGCTTTATCAGGTCCATGTAAGCTATGGCAGGAAAGGGTCTAGTGTTGGCACTGGTAGACAGCATACCCATCTTAAAGTCAAACACATGACTAGGTGGAGAGCACATCAGGAAAAGGTGTCTGCAGGTTGTTTGGGAAGTAGAGATGAGGCAGACGATATTATGGAGGAAAAGATGACTGAGGAGGAGGAGGAGGTCAGTAGAACTCTTGAAAGTGTGAATTCACTAATGACCATCAGCAGCAGCACCACTCTGGCAAAACGCCTCAGCTAAGTCACAGGTTTCTTGACACTGCCTCTGTTTGTGACATCTGAGCAGTGTGGTGCCCGCTAAGAATGGGAAACCCGGCAGGTAGCTGGATCAGGCAGTGTGGGTATCACCAATTTTGGTCTGGACAGAGTAGTTTGGTTAATGTACTACTCTGCCTGACATATGAGTGTAATTCTCAGATCAGGTAGTATGAGACGGGTAACAGGTAGCTGGAAACAGGTATTAAAGGGCAGCCTGTGGGGTCCATCATGGATTTAAAGCAGAAAATGGAGCATATGACATCAGGCTGACACCAGATTGTTCAGTGGTGTCTGTGCTCCATTTGCTGCACAGAATACAGCCAGTAGCAGTCTGCTTATGTGCGTTGTGGTGTGTGGTAGCAGCTCTGTGTGGGCACTCGCTCTGACTGCAGCACAAATCACAGCCATAGAGTCGATGGGATGGCAATTTGTTTGATCAAAAAAGACAATCAAACTATTGAAAACAAATTATTTAGTGAAGTTACACTGCTAGAAGTAAAAGGACAGGCAGAGTGGGGGACTAAGAAACAGTCTCAGCAGGGGGGCAGGCCAGCCTCAGTTGAGGAGGTGGTGCTGGAAGCTGGGGAGACAACAGAGAAGGAAGTTGGGGTGTAAAAAAAAATAGACAAAAATAGAAGGCACGTTGGGATTCTGGTTTCTGTTACTTTGTTAGGTGCCCCTGCACTCTGTCATTTACTGTGAAATAGTCATCATACAGTGTTTGTCTCAGCAGCATAGTGAAAGCTTTTTATGGCTGCATATTACACTGTTTGTTAGGTGCCCCAAGGGTGAGCCCCCCCCATCATTTATTACTGTGACATTAGAGATGAGTAAAGTTGACATTCTTAGCTCTACGAAATATTTTGTGAAATTCACGCATTTCGTGAAATTTTTTGCATGAGCAAAATTGCAAATTTCCACCAGCAGAATGTGAAATGGAGGGCCAAAATTTGGCCATTTTTCAGGGGGGGTGAAAATTAATCCCTGGTGGCTAGCAGTCCATCTCTCCGACTCCATCACCTGTCCCCCTGATGTGTTAAAAAAAATAATCCTGGTGGATAGCACCCCCCCCGAGCACTCACCTGCCCGATGTGTTAAAAAAATAATAATAACCCTGGTAGCTAGCGCTCCCTCCCCTGCCCACCCAGTGTGTATTAAAAGCACAACCACCTTATCTCTGGTGGCTAGCAGCCCTTCCCACCACCAGATCATGGTGTCCAGTAGTGTCTGACCCTCCCATGCCACCCGATCACACCTGCCCACCAGCCCAAATTGTTTTAAAAAACAGCCACCCTGTCCCTGGTGGCTATCAGTCCCTCCTACCACCCAATCATGGTGCCCAGTACAGCCCGCCCCCCATCCCCAGCTCAGATCCCCATACAGTGGAAAAAATATTTTCCTCTGGTGGTCTAGTGAACCCAAGCCCTCCCTATCCCTGCTAGAAAATATTTTTTTTACTTATTCTCCCTGGTGGTCTAGTGGCCCACCTCTCCCCCCACCCTGGCAGGTAGTGTCCCACCCCACTTCCCCCCATCCTAAAACAGAATGGGCCACTGGCACAGCCCTCTACTCTCCTCCACAGCCAGCAGCCACTGAGATGTGAATGAATGATCATGTGCATTGTACATACGCTCATTCATTCACATCTCAGTCGGCTGCCAGCGGTGGAGGAGAGTGAAGGGCTGTGCTGGTGGTCCACTATGTAACTGTTTTGGGATGGGGTGGTTTGGGATGCTACCTGTTGGGATGGGGGGTGGGGAGCCACTAGACCACCAGGGAGAATAAGTAAAAAAAATACTTTTGATCGGGGATTGGGAGGGCTGGAGTTCGCTAGACCAGGAGGGAAAAGTCTTTTTTCACTATGTGGGGATCTGGGATAGGGATGGGGAGAGCAGTACTGGACACCACAATTGCAGTAGGGAGGAAGTGCAGCCACCAGGGACAGGCAGTTGTTTTTTAAAGCACTTTGGCGAGGCAGCATGGTGGGATTAGAGTGGCATGGGGTCAGGCAGTACTGGACACCACGATTGGGTGGTGGAAGGGAGTGCTAGCCACCAGGGACAGGGTGGTTGTTTTTAAAGCACTTTGGGGGGCAGGCGGTGGGATTAGGTGGCATGGGGGGTCGGGCAGTACTGGACACCACAATTGGGTGGTGCGAGGGAGTGCTAGCCACCAGGGACAGGGTGGTTGTTTTTTTAAAGCACTTTGGGCGGGCAGGCGGGTGGGATTAGGTGGCATGGGGGGTCGGGCAGTACTGGACACCACGATTGGGTGGTGGGAAGGACTGCTAGCCACCAGGGACAGGGTGGTTGTTTTTTTAAAGCACTTTGGGCGGGCAGGCGGGTGGGATTAGGTGGCATGGGGGGTCGGGCAGTACTGGACAGCATGATTGGGTGGTGGGAAGGACTGCTAGCCACCAGGGACAGGGTGGTTGCTTTTTTAAAGCACTTTGGGCGGGCAGGCGGGTGGGATTAGGTGGCATGGGGGGTCGGGCAGTACTGGACAGCATGATTGGGTGGTGGGAAGGACTGCTAGCCACCAGGGACAGGGTGGTTGTTTTTTTAAAGCACTTTGGGCGGGCAGGCGGGTGGGATTAGGTGGCATGGGGGGTCGGGCAGTACTGGACAGCATGATTGGGTGGTGGGAAGGACTGCTAGCCACCAGGGAAAGGGTGGTTGTTTTTAAAACAATTTGGGCAGGTGGGTGATGATTAGGTGGGGGAGGGACTGCTAGCCACCAGGGTTATTTATTATTTTTTTTTAAAACACATTGGGCTGGTGGCCGATGAAATATTGCATTTCAGGGGTAGAATTCCACAATTTTACACCCCTGAAAAATTTTGCAGAGTGCTCGAATTCCATGAGATATTTTGTGCGATGATATTGCTGATTTCACAGGAACTTCACCTCCGAAATTTAACACTGGCCCATTTCTATGTGACATTAGCTACACTGTCTGTCGCTGCAGCACAGTGAAAGCCTTATATGGCTGTATTATACTATTTGTGAGGTGTCCTTGAGGCACAAGCCCTGTCATATTACTGTGACATAGTCAGCTACATACATTGACTGTCTCTGTAGCATAGTGAAAGCCTCGTACAGCTGTGTTACACTGTTTATTTGGTGTCTGTGAGGCACGAGCCCTGTCATATTACTGTGAATTAGTCAGCTACATAGCTGTCTGTCTCTGCAGTGTAGTGAAAGCCTTGTACGGCTGTATTGCACTGTTTGTGAGGTGCTTCTGAAGCACAAGCCCTGTCATATAACTGTGACTTAGTCAGCTACATAAACTGTCTGTCTCTGCAACATGGTGAAACAATATCCTTTCATGGCTGTGTCTACTATGTCTCATACTTCCCAGTCTAAGTCTACAAAATGGAAGCACAGTACTGCTGCACATGCAGCTGTTAATGATATGGACTATACGAATCATAGCACTAATGAAGAACATAGCAACAATAATAATAACATCACCGGGACTGGCATTAAATGTCCTATACTTAAAAAGCATGTTAGCAATGAAATGGTAGTAGTGTTTCAGAAAGAACTGTCTGGAGCTACCTGTAGAGGTGCTGAACATTTTGCCACATGTTCCAGGAGATATCAAGCTGCTGAAGCAGCATGCAAGGAGAGGGAGGCCTCCTCATCAAATTTAAGCTCAGATGTTGAGGCAACGAATACTGATAGAGATGGTGGTGATAGCGAGGACTGGGAATGGAATAGCCCAGGCTATGTCCCACCTAATGATGATGGCACTTCCAGTTCTTCTGAATCTTGTGAAGATAAGGTCAGTAGTGTTGATGAGGGATAAGGAGAGGATGCTGCTGTAAGGCATAAGAGGTAAGTGCAGAAAAAAATCATATGCTGCTAAATGTAAGAATCAGAAGATGAGTATGAATGAGAACAATTCATCCCAACAAGGAAATGGCAGTATAGGGACTCCTCCAGGTCCCTTGACTGTGCAAGGAATAGTGCCAGGAACCATAGCACAAACCAAACAAGATAAATCTTTAGTGTGGTATTTATTTTATATTGACCCTGCAGACAACTCTTGAACTGTATGCAGTCTGTTCAGAAAAACAACAGTCGTGGTGGCAATCCAACAAATTTTGGAACATCAGTAATGAGGCAACATGCAAAGGCAACCGCCCCCCAATTGGGCCTGCCCGGTGGTGCTGAGGGTTGAAGCGAAGTACGCCACACCTTGCGCCATGCCAGCGACCTGTGCTCAGGAACGGATGCAGGCTGCCGGGGGTCGGCATGGTGGAGAAGGATTGAGCATCCAGATGGACCACTTGCCTTCTCTGGGAAGGGGGGATTCTCAGCTCCAGTGCCTGTTTAACCTCTAGTGGAGGCTAGGGGACAGGAATGCTGCACTAGAACATGGCATGGAGCTTCTCCAGGGAGGGGGGGGATTCTCAGCTCCAGCACCCATTCGCCTTCTGGCAGAGGCTAGGGGACAGGGGTGCTGTGCTAGAACATGGGGTGGAGCTGAGGACGGATGCTGGAGGTTCTCCATTAGCATTATTGCACGTCCCTCAGCTCCAAGGGGTAAAACATCACAAAAATGCCATCTCCCTATATATGAGCTGGCTCCGGTGCCCAGTCCCTCTGGCCACCTTCAATTTCACCTCCAGTGGACCCACTCGGGGGGGCTACCCCAAGTATGAGGGATTGGGGTACTGGAGCAGGGCGAACCATTCACGGGGCTGGGGAGTCCGGCAGCAAAAAGAAGAATAAAAAAAAAAAAACAATTGAGTGGGTAACGGCAAGGGCCAGTGTGGCTGGTAGTGGAGGTGGTGGTGGTGGCAGTGACCATAGTAACAAGAAACTGGTAGCAGGAAGTGACATTGAATCACTTAGAAACATAGAAACATAGACTTTGACAGCAGATAAGGACCGCTAGGCCCATCTAGTCTGCCCATTTCCCTACCTATAGGATAGGCCGCAGATCCTAGTTAACCAACAGCCTATTTCTTCCTACCCCCCACAAGAATTGCCTTATGTCTGTCCCATGCATTCTTGAATTCTCCCACAGTTTTAGACCCCACAACCTCCTCAGGAAGGCTGTTCCATGCATCCACTACCCTCTCTGTGAAATAATACTTCCTCACATTGCCCCTGAACCACCCTCCTTCTATCTTGATGTGTCCTTGCAGTCTTCCCAGAAAAACATAGATTGTTTCATGTAACCATGAAGTACTGGAAAATCCTAAAGTAGTACTCCATGAAAAAGGCAAGAAAAATACACTCCCTCCAAAATTAAAAATATCTTGTTCTTGTCAACTAACATTACAAGAAAGTGTTATGAGGACATCAAAATTTACATACAAGAATCCAACATGCCAGGTGTTAAATAGAGCCATTGCACAGCTGTTGGCCAGTTGTCAACTCACTTTTGCTTTTGTTGCCTAAGGTTTCCTCAACTCATGAACCAGATTGAACCACAGTACACTGTTCCCTGTTGATCATATTTCCAAAAAAAGGCTGTTCCACAGTTGTATGACTTGATGTGTATTGAAGTCATTAAGCAGCTGAAACTTTCTGAGGTCAAGCAGGTTCACGTAAGTACAGATATATGGACCAGCAACCAAACAATTGACTACATGACATAGCTCATTGGGAACATTTTCAGTCAGCAAGTAATAATGCCTGCAGTAGGGAGCAGGAGGCTGTATTATGTGTCACCACTTTTGAGGAAAACCACACTGCTGTGAATATTTTGCAGGAGCTGGAAAAACAATTCCAGAAATGGTTTACTCCATATTCCTTTTCTCCCGGGTTCATAGTGTCAGATAATGGTGCCAACATGGTCAAAGATGTTAGAACTGGCAACTACCAACACATACCTTGTTTTGCAAATTGTTTAAATCTTCTCATCCATAATTTCTTAAATGGAAACAGAAATGTTGAAAACCTGCTAAGTCTTGCTAGGAAAATATTTCAGCCACTCTGTGACAGCACAAAAAATCCTGATGGAGCTGCAGAGGTTGAACAACTTACCGCTGCATACATTAAAGCAGAAAGTTCCAACCCACTGGAATTCATCATTTTACATGTTGGAAATGCTCCTTGAACAGAGAACAGCTGCACATAACTATACCATGCAAAATCTAATAGGAAAAGTAAACATCATGCTCAGATCCAGGAGCTGAAGTCTACTTGAATCTATGGTCACCTTACTGGAGCCATTTGAGGCTGCCACACATGCTGTCAGTGTGGACGGTGCAACTCTGAGTCAAATTCATCCTCAAATAAGATTTCTTCACATATTCCTTGATGACACAAAGAAAGACGTTCAGTCAAAAGAAGACATCACCACTGTTATGCTGGCAGATGACTCGAGTCTCAGATTGTCGAATGATCAGAGAATAAATTCCACATTTAGGAATGACACCTATGTGTTGGCTACATTGCTAAATCCCCTCTTTAAGGGGAATGTTGAAGCCATCCTTCCTGCAGGGGAAGACATAGACTATTGGAGAGATATTCTTCTAACCAAATGTGATATTACCCCACCAACACCATTAAGTGATGAACAACAGTCAAACTCTGCCGAACCATCAGATTGCACCACTTGCATAGACAGTAGCACATCTATAAATTGTTCATTCACCAGTGTCATCAGCAAGGGAGAGGACATCTACAGCAACTTCTTAGGCATCCCATTTTCAGGGTCAGAAAGACAAATCAGTTCTGAGTCACCTGCAACAAAAGACTATCATCCTGTAAAAAAGGTGCAGCTGATTCATCTATCAGACTGTCAACCATCTCACACAACACAATGATCCAGAAATATTTTTCAGACCATACTGTGATAGGTATGGAGGAAGAGCCATTACTCTTTTGGAAACAAAAGAAAACAATATGGCTAGATCTAGCAAATCTTGCAACAATGTGCATCAGTTGTCCACCTTCAAGCGTATATTCAGAATGCATATTTAGTGCAGATGGAGGAACAGTCATTAACCACAGAACGCTGCTGAGTCCTGTAAATGTAGAACAGCCAACATTTCTCAGAATTAATGCTTACATATTCCCAATTGCTGCAAACACTGAATTATGTACTTCTGACCCTGAAGATGAACAACAGCCTACAAACAGCAATACCGAATATGATGACTAGGTTGTTATGAAACAAACAGAAACTCCTGTGTGGAGTGGCGTACTGCCATATTTGATAACATTGCCTTTCGTACCAACCTCATCAATGCCTGCCATGGATATAATTTTTGGAAACAGCAACAGGCTCACTCACAGCAGCTGCGCCTCTCATGCCTGCCTCAGCAATGCCTGCCATGGGTATAACTTTCGAAAACAGCAACAGGCTCAGTCAGAGCAGTTGCGCCTCTTGTACCTACCACATCAATGGCCACCATGGGTATAATTTTTGGAAACAGCAGCAGACTCATTCAGAGCAGGTGTGCCTCTTTTACCTACCTCAGCAATGCCCGCTATGGATATAATTTTTTGAAACAGCAGCAGGCTCACTCATAGCTAGGGGTGGGCAAAAGTTGCGAATTCCACTTTCATGGAACTTTCATGAAATTTTGTAAAATTTCATGAGTTTTTCGGGACTTCCACCATTGGCAGGATCAGAATCTTCCAAATGTGTTTGGTGGATTTTCATCCTGTTCCACAGACTTTTTTGGCTGAACTGCAGAATAATATATTAAACTGCGGAATTCATTCCATCTACAGTTTAATGTATTATTCCGTAATACAGACCCCCACACAGATTGCAGGCCTCCTGTAGAATAAAATTCCTCCCTGGTGTCTAGTGGCCCCCCACCCACTGATCACCAGCCCAATGTAGAAACACCTCTGGTGTCTAGTGGCCCCACACCCGCCGATTGCCCAGCCCCAAGTAAAAAAATCTCTGGTGTCTAGTGGTCCCCCCAACCCACTGATCACCGGCCCCAAGCAAAAAAAATACCTGGTGTCTAGTGGCCACCCCATTTGCTGATCGCTGGCCCTGTGTAAAAAAAAATACTTGGTGTTTAGTGGTCCCCACCTCCTGCCGATCACTGGCCTCATATAAAAAAATTCTTAGTGTCTAATCATCCACTCCACCTGCCGATTGCTGGCCCCAACTAAAAATTCCCTGGTGCCTAGTGTTCCCCCCACCTGCCAATCATTGACCCCAATAAAAAACAAAATCTGGTGTCTTGTGGTCCCCTTCCCAACTGATTGCAGGCCCAATGTAAAAAAAAAAAAATTAAATAATTTTCCCTCCCTGGTGTCTAGTAGACCCCTGTCCCTAACCCTGATCCCCTTATTAAAAAAAAAATAGTCAGTAGTCCCTCATACCCTGGTGTCTAGTGGACCACCCCACCCCATTCCTCCACCTGGCACATAGTCCCCCACCACTCCACTCCCCCCTACCCCGAGCCCTAGCAGGCAACCAGCACAGCCTCCTCTCTCCACTGTGGCTGGCCGCCCACTGAGTTGTCAATGAATGAGTGCACATGGACATGTTCATTCATTGACAGCTCAGTGGGTGGCCAGCTATGTTGGAGAGAGGACGGCTGTGCTAGTCACCTGTTCAGGGTCAGGGTGGGGTGAACAGGGTGGTCGGGGACTACCTCCTGGGTTAGAGGGTGTGGGGAGGTCCACTAGACACCAGGGAATGAGGGACCACTTATTTTTTTTAAATAAGGGGATATATGTTGTATATATTATAATATAGTGACGTGCATAATTTTTTTTTAAACCTAACTTCTGCATGTGGTTTCATTCATACTACCGAGTTCTCTGATATTTGATTGTGAAACAATATTTTATTTTATATTGCTAATTCATTTAATGCCTGTTTCTGATGTATATAGTGACTATGCTGCCTCGATTTTTTTTTGGTGTTATTTGGTTTCTTACAGTTACAGTACTGTTTTGACTCAAATACATCCAGATAACACTACCTGAGTTCACTTGTCCTGAGTTCTATTCTTTAAAGACATATTCACTATTGATGCATGTATGTAGGAATGAATTACAAAGTCTTAATTAGACTGACATGAAAAGACGAAAGTAATATCACTGACAAATTGGTTTTATTCAGTCATAATTGGTGATGCTGAGCATACACAGATTTATGAGAATGGAAGTAGGAGCTGTCAAAAGTTGCACCACGCTACTCAAGAGACATAAGGGTGATCATCGCTAACAGGGGTTGTGATATAATACATCATGTGACAATCACTAGCAGGACGACTCTCTTGGCAGACAGCGGCTCCTCAGTTCAGGCTTCAGCAAAGAATGTAGCACGTCATAAAATGGGAATAATACACAAAAATACATATCTGTTTTAGACAAATGAGCAAAACAGGTAACCTACAAACATATGCCAGCATGATGAAGAAAATGAATCAGACTGCAACAGCTAACATTTCATCTTTAAACTGTGGTGAAAACGCCGCAGAACTGATCACTGACAGTGATAAGTTCTGTGAATTTTTTTTCCCACAGTTCAATACATTAACCTACTGTCTGTGCATTTGATTCACCATTTTAAGGTAGAATTTCGATGGAAGTTGCCAAAATGATTTCCAAACTTTTGCAGAAGCAAAAGTCCTACCTTCACGGAAATTCCACTGGCAGAATTTCTTTTTTGCACACCTCTACTCATAGCAGCTGTGCCTCTCATATCTGGCTCATCAATGCCTGCCATGGGTATAATTTCTGGAAACAGCAGCAAGCTCACTCACAGCAGCTGCACCTCTCATACCTGCTTCAGCAATTCCCACCATGCGTATAATTTTTGGAAATGCAGCAGGCTCAATCAGAGCAACTCTGCCTCTTATACCTACCTCAGCAATGCCCACCATGGGTATAATTTTTGGAAACAGCAGCAGGCTCACTCAAAGCTGCTGTGCCTGTCTTACCTAACTTGAGACAGATCTTTTTGAGTAATCTTCTCTGTTTAGGGCAGTCAAAAACAAAGTTTTTCTCATATTGTTATAGTCAGGGCAGGGTAATAGGGTAGTAGAAAGATCAAGGTAGTAACTACCCTACCCTCTCCAACTATCCATTTTGCATTAGGGTATTTTTAGGGTAGTTTGGGGGTACCCGAGGGTAGTGTTCTAGGTAAGGTATTTTACTATCCACCCATCCCTAGTGCCCACGAAAAACTGTTCCCAAAAATCACCCACCAAAAAAAAGTCAGCCAACTACTACTTGTGTTCTGTCTAAGTAATGTAAATTCCCCCCAAATCATTCAGTTGCCAGGGAATTGAATGCTGCCACAGCAGAGATGATCGCTCTTCATCATCTCTCATTTTCTTTAGTTGAAAATGGTGGTTTCCTTCGCTTTATGTCCAAAGCTTGCCCCAAGTGGAAAGTGTCATCCAGAACCTGCTTTTCACAGTGGAAAATTCCTGAACTGAGGAATGTTGTTGAAAAAGAAGTTTCACATGTCCTTCAACATTCCTCCAGTTCATACATTCATCTTACCACGGATATGCGGAGCAGTGAGCCAACAGCTGCTAGTTCGCTTATATGTGTAACAGCACATTGAATAGAACTGAAGGGGGTTGGTCATTATCTTGACAGAAAATACAAGCAATTAAATTGTAATGGACGCTACATGCCTGGATTTCACAAGCATGCAACACTGGCTATGAAGAACACACTTGATTTATACACTGGGGAAACATTTTGGCATCAATACTGGAGAAGAATGTTGTAAGCAATAAGACATGATGGGGTGTGCATGGAACAGATTTTACTGTATGCCCAGAGGTGTAGTGAGATATGAGGCTGTAGGCCAAGTGCCTTCAGCCCCTGGAAGTGAAATAAAATCTGTTCCATGCACACACCAGAGTGTTATATTGCACTTATAAAATGGGTTACCTTTTTTCAAATCAATATTTTATGTTAAAAAAACTGATTAGATATGAAAAAACTGAAGTAATTTGCTATAAGTGTTGCAAAATAGTCCCTCCGCTTTTATGTTTTGTGATTGCTTTGTGACATTTGTCTTTTATGGGAATCCGTACATTGAGCTCTGCCACCCTCCACCCCATTCCTATGGAGCATGTGGTCATACTGCTCCCGACTCAGTTAGTTGTTTAAAAAAGCCTATATCTAGCTGCCCAAAACTGCTTATAAATCCTGCACATGGCACATTGCTGTGTATGATCTTGTTCATACAAAAAAATCCACTTATCTAGTTAAGCCTGCCATTTAGGCATTCCCTTAATTACCGGCTTGCTTCTCCGATTTAAAGCTTGCACTGTTTTAATGAAAACTGACACAAAACAGGAACACTGGCTTTTGCTCGTGTCTGTGCTTGTGGGACCAAAGACTCACTCTTTGTCTCTCTTTGCTGTGGAGTTGGCAGCATTTTTGGAGGATGCCAACTGGATTTGTTTTTTGTAGGAACACACAGATTACTAGTTTTATGATAAACAAAAACAAATTATGATTTTGAACTTCAGACAAACTTCACCTTACTTCAACAAAACCCACTCATTCATGCTACCGTGCAGGCTGAGAATGACGGTGATTGGATGGCGGGGGGGTAGGGGAGAGTTTGAATGGGAAGATCAGCCTTTACATTAAAAAACTACCATGATCAACCAGATCACCTTTATTTGTGACAGATAGATTATGGAGTGATCAGGCTTCTGGTATAAATCAGCTGATCTCCTGCTGTGCTGTGCCTTCCTTCTTCACTAACATTGCAGCTGAACCCCCACTCAGCCACACTCACAGGTGCAGAGTAGAAGAGGAACAGAGCTTAAAGATCAAATGGCAATGTTTTACAAATTTACAATAACACAGGACTTCAAGTCCCTGTGTCATGATTAGTGTTTCCTGAAAATGTCGTGGTATTTGGTTTTGTGTTTTTTTTTTAATTGGCATCTGTACATGTGCTCTGCAGTAACTGAAAACAGTGAAGAACAGTGAAGATTTTTCTTTCCCAATTAGTGAGTGATGACATCACTCCTGCCCAGCCTGTTGGTGCAGCAATGAAGTCCTTTATTGCCTGTAGTAGCTTTCTAGTCTGAGTAATCTGTAGAGCTAACTGTCTTTACTCCAAGTGTGCTACTAACCCACCTGGTCTGTGTTTAGAAAGATTAGGTTACAATCTAGCTTTCTAGTCTTATAACGAGTTGGTTATTTATGTTTCAGTGGGTAACTGAAGTGGTAAAAATGAAGTTTGTGAGAAATCTCCTATCTGTATCACAGCTGAGTTCTGTCACATAAAAATGATGCATTGTTATTTGCCTATATAAATCCAGGGTTGTATAATGGAAATAAAATAAATCTAAAGTTTAAGTCATAGAAGTAGTGTGTCCTTGATGTAGCCTCCACACATATGTTCATATGAGAACGGCACTGTTATGTCTGCCACACTTTGTTATTTCAGGAACCTGTACTTTATGAACTCTCAGAATTCATTTCTCTGAGGGATTCTGTGTGGAACTACATCATGTATGTGTGTAATTAGACATAATATATGTCATCCTAATGCCCCTGTCTTTGGCCCCTCAGTTGAGGCTACTGCACTCTGCTTCCCACTGCACCCCCTCCAGTCAGGTCCAATGCCACCTGTTACCCCCTCTTCCAGTCTCCACAGACAGGACTGCTGTGCTCTGCTTAGCCCTAGAGTCCCAGGGACTCTGTCTCCACAGTTGGGGCTACTGCACATTCTGTCCAAGGCCACCAAAGGTGGGGCATTTGCTACCTCCTTCTATCTACTTCCACTGCCCCCAAATGGGCAGGGCCACTGCATTATGTGCACTCTGTCTCACAGTCAGGGTTGCTGTACCCTGATGCCACCATTTGTCCTGCCACATGGTCGTGGCACCTGCAAGATGCTGTCCTCTGTCTTTGCCACCACATCCAAGGCTGCTGCACCTTACAACCATGTTGACACATTCAAGGCTGCTGTGGTCTGCTGTGCCCTAGAGCCCCATGCCACCACAGGAAGGGCTGCTGTGCCCTGCTATTTTCTGTCCCTACCCTATAACACAGGATGAAAGTGTTTGTTTTTTCTTTCGAGCAGCTTGGGCAGTGTACCAAAGGATCTGACTCTGGTGGTAGGGAGCAGCATGGAGCAACGACCCTAGCTGTGGAGTCAAGAGGCTCTATGATGCAGCAAGGCACAGTGGTGACAGGGAGCAGAGGGCAGCCTGCTGCAGAAGTTTTGACTGTAGGGAAGGACACAGTGGAGTATCAGGGTACTACAGCCCTGACTAATACAAGGTGCCTGTGTTGCAGCCGCCCTGCCCATTTGGGGCAGTGCATGGTGCAGCAAAAACCCCACTTTTGGTGGCCTGGGGCAGCATAGTGCAGCAGCCCCAACTGTGGAAGCACAGGTTCTGGGACTCTAGGGCTTAGCAGAGCACAGCAGTCCTGTCTGTGGAGACTGGAACAGGGGTCATCAGGTGGCATTAGCCCTGCCTAGGGGGGGTAGAGGGAAGCAGGGTATAGCAGCCTTAACTGAGGAGCAAGAGACAGGGGTATCAGGATGACATTGTGTATGTCTAGTTACACACATACATGATGTATTTCCACACAGAATCCCTCAGAGAACTTAATTTTGCAAATTCATACAGTACATGTTCCTGAAATAGCAAAGTGTGGCAGACACCTGTTTGTCAATCTGACATAACAATGCTGTTCTCACATGAACGTATGTATGGAGGCTACATCAAGGACACACTACTTCTATGACTTAAACTTTAGATTTATTTTATATCCATTACACAACCCTGGATTTATATAGGCAAATAACAGTGCAGAGTTTTTATGTGACAGAACTCAGTTGTGATACAGACAGGAGATTTCTCACAAACATTCATTTTTACCACTTCAGTTACCCAATGAAACACAAATAACCAACTCTTTATAAGAACAGAATGCTAGATTGTAACCTAATCTAACTAAACACAAACCAGGTGGGTTAGAAGCACACTTGGAATAAAGACAATTAGCTCTACAGATTACTCTGACTAGGAAGCTACTACAGACAATGAAGGACTTCATTGCTGCACCAACAGGCTGGGCAGAAGTGATGTCATCGCTCACTAATTGGAAAAGAAATATCTTCAATGTTCTTCACTATTTTCAGTTAATGCAGAGCACATGTACAGATACTAATTTAAAGAAAACCACAAAACCAGACAGCATAATATTTTCAGGAAACACTAATCATGACACAAGGACTTGAAGTCCTGTGTTAGTGTAAATCTGTAAAACGTTTTGACATTTGATCTTTAAGGAGCAGTGACTGTATTCCATTCCCCACAGCATAGTAAGGGAATGGAGTCTGTAAGCTTAATATAATGTCAAATAATAAGAATAGCAAAAAAAAAAGAAAGATGATCCATTTTAAACTGCAGGAGCGTGATGGGCAGTACAGACACGAGAACTTGGGACAGAATACTGAAGAACCACTAATAATCATGCAAAGTTTACTTTGTGCACTACATCTGATGCACAGTGTTGCACCCTCAAATTTTTGTGGGTTAAGCTCTTTAAATCTAACTTCAGATTAAGCTGATCTTGCGCATGATCACCGCATGATCAGCCTGTACTGAAGTTTGATTACTGCATGATTACTGCTGTTAGCATGTCTCTGGTTAAATGGCTAAACTCACCCACTGCTAAGGGAACGAGAAAGAGAGACTTCACTGCTCTCCAGACCTCCGACATAGATGCTGACGTATTAGCGGTGACAGCTGACATCTCTAACCTGATGGTGGAGTCTGTTTCCCCAGAGCTTGCTGTTGCCTTCCCCCACCTAAAAAATGTCATTCTCAATATACAGTGTATCCTTCTAAGGTTAGATTTTATGTGGGCAAGTATTCATGTGATCATGGCATCGTGAATGCTGTTTGGTACTATGAGGCACAGTATAAAAAGAAAATCAATGAAAGCACTGTGCGTACCTTTAAACAGGACTACCTTGCTAAGATAAAAGCAGACCCTGACCCAGAGAAACTAGTCCATGAACTGCCAATAAAATCTAGAGGACGTCCACATCTCTTGCTTGCAGACATTGAATGTGAGCTAATAAACATTATAAAATCATTAAGATCTGAAGGAGCTGTCATAAACGGAAGGTCGATAATAACTATTGCGACTGGTATAGTTAAAGCCAAAAGCCCTGAACTTCTAATTGAGAATGGAGGCAGTCTCTGTTTCACTAGGCAGTGGTCCTGGCTGTTTCTCAATAGAATGGGATACAGCAAAAGAAAGGGCATGAAAAATGCCTGAAAAACACCAGTAGATTTTGACTCCCTCAAGTCTGGTTTTCTGCACCGTATATCCACTGCTTCCCATCAGGAACTGATACCCCCGAGTTAGTCTTAAATCTTGACGAGACTGGTGTCAACCTTGTCCCATGTTCTGAGTGGACAATGGAAACTGTTGGCAAGAAACAAGCTGAACTTACTGGTTTGGGTGATAAATGCCAAATTACAGTTGTACTTTGCTGTACTCTGGCCACTTCCTACCGCCACAATTGATCTATTAGGGTCACACAGCTTAATACCACCCTGCATACAAGTTCCCCACCAATTGGCATGTAACACATACAGAAAACCACTGGGCAAACTCGGAAACAACAATACAGTTTGTGGATTCTGTAATCATCTCTTATGTGGATTCAGTAAAAAAAAAAACAGCTTCCCAGTGAGCAGCGGTCTCTTCTAATTTTGGATCTGTTCAGGGGCCACATTATAGATGATGTTATAAAATGTATGGAAATGAACAACATTATCCCTGTTAATGTGCCCGCTTCCTGCACCGACCAATTGCATCGTTTGGACCTCTCCATTAACAAAGTGTTGAAAGATGAGCTAAAAATGCACTTCACAGACTGGTATGCTTCTGAAGTTGCAAATAAACTTCAAGAGTGTAGTGGCGGTGAGCTCAGTAAGCTTGACATTGACCTTAGAACAAAAAACATAAAGAATCGCCATACTCAGTGGCTAGTAAGCAGCTAAACCAAATTGTCTGCAAGAAGTGATGACTGTAGACGAGGATTCGAGCAGGCAGGCATTCTGAGTGCCGGCACTGACTGTCTAAATGGTAAGCTCACACAGCTCACACAGTTAATGTATGCCTGTATCATTCTCAATACTCAACCCCTCATTTTTTGTTCATTTTACTGTATTTCAGAAGAAGAAGAAAACATTGAAGGCAACAATACAGCTGCTCCTGCTCCTGCTGTGAAGTGATAGCAGAAGCCATACAAACATCAAGATTAGAAACAGCACTTGTAGCAGCACCTTTAACACACTCGTAAAAAATATTTGTTTGTTTTTTCACAGCACTGAATAAAGAGAACTGTTTGCAGTTTAACTCACCAAGCAAACCATGGTTGTTTTTATTGTAAAGTCCTCTGAGAAATTATTGTATCAAAAAAACAAACGATATGCGGAAGTGAAATCTGACCAACCACATGGTCCCAACAGCAGAATCGCATATGAGCATTTAATCCCATGATTGCACCTTGGTAGTGTTGTCAGTGATGATCCCATTCCTGATACCAGAACAAACGAAATTCAAACAAATTCATTCAAGGTAGGATCGACCATAGGCATACTGAAACTATTGATAACAAACTACTCTTTACTGAGATTCAAAACAAAATAAAAAAACTAAAAAAAAAGCAAGTAAAACAAGTGGCACAACTACTGTCTCTAAATGATTGCTGTAAATATATATTCGCTGACCATAACTGACAATCGAATATAGCGATAATATATTTACAGTGAACATTTCAAGTTCTACAATAATACAACTAAATCTGGACATAAGAATATACTATTAGTTTTAAATTTAAATGTTTAATATGTGGTTGGCTTTCCTCAAGTAGACAAACTCAGCAAGGGGTCACTGCAGAGCAGAACTGTTCAGTAATTTTTTAGAAAGATTTCCTTGGTAAGGGAGAAAAAAATGGCAGCATTTAAAAAATGTAAAGTTCCAGAAGCCCACTGATTTTTTTAGTTTACTGCTGCAGTTGTTCTTTTCAGAACTTGTTTTTACCTCTGCATCAAATGGATTTGCTGCACAAGTAACAACCAATTAAAAGGCTGTATTTTCTCTCCCCATTTTATAAACTTGGTTGAACCCACTATCCTTAAAAACTGGCTTCATAGCCAGTGAAAATGGTGCAAACATTGTCAAGACATTATTGATGAAGGCTTTGTTAGGGTGCCCTGCATGCCAACACTGTCTAAACCTGGTTGTGCAAGAGTTCTTGTCACAATGTGACATTAAAGAAGTGCTCACCCTGTGCCATCAAATTTGTGGCAATTTTGCATGGTCTGAGAAGATCAGAAACCAGTCACATGAACGGCAATTAAAAAACAGCCTGCCTTAGCACCAATTAAAGCATGAGATTGCCTCCAGGTGGAATTCAACCTTGTATATACTGGAGCAGATGTACAGTATGAACAGTATAAGGCATCGTTAGAGCATATGCAACTTCATGCAAGCTGTGACAGTTCTGGAGCTTCTATGTCACTGACAATAGAACAGTGGAGTTTTATGGATGGGTTGATTTTGATCTTGGGGTCTTTTGATCATGCCACACTGCCTCTATTAGCCAGGCCATTATACTGCTCTGAGTGCTGAGACAGGCCATCTGTAATATACAGCAGCAGTTTGAGGCAACAGTCGACTCTGTAAAACTGCATTGTCAGAAAACATGCTTAATGTACTGGATCATAACAACTACCTGAATGTTATCTTGACATCTGTTGATGTTTTAACTGTGTTTTTATATATTTATTGTGAAGGCACTATGATCTTTGGAATAGCGCCTGTTAAAAATAAAGATGATTTGATTTGATTTCAGTACTGCAATAATGCTGGTTCCACAGTACAAATGGGGGCTTTCAGTCATAATTGATGGTCGTAATCAGAAAGTTGAGCATCTGCAAAGACTGCTAATCAGTTGTGTACGTGGTTTGCAAATGCTAAAAAAACCCCCAAAAAACAGTATATTAAGATGAGATGCACTGTATCACCATCACCAACAGTCAGCAAGGGAAGTGAAAAATGTGGAGATGTAGCTTCGACATCTACCAGTAAGACCGCCAGAAAACCACCTCCAAAATCAAATCCTCTGTGGGCAGTTCTTGCATAGGTTGGTGTTGCAGATTGTGAGAAGGAGAAGGAGGAGGAACTGTCGAGGGATGCCAGGAAGCAAAAGGAAGCATCCAGATCTGTTGAGGCATATATGGCAGATCCCAAATACCTTGAATCTGATGGTGAACCCCTGCTGCACTGGATCAACAAAGTTAGAGTGATCAGCACTAGCAGATGTGGCTTTTAAATATTTATGCTGCCTACCATCTAGTGGTAGTTCTGAAAATGTATTCAGTGCAGCGGGGACAATCATCACAGACTGCCGTACAAACCTATCCTCCAAAAATGTCACTGTGTTGATAGTCATTAAAATGAATAGTGCACATATACCTCCAAACAGAAGTGCATCACTGTGGGCACCACTGACACAGCAGGATGAAGCAAGGGAGGGACAATCACCCACCACAGAGGTAGACATGGGCTTAATGCATGCAGAATTTCCTTGTAGTAAAAATTCAGATATTGAGGCTGTAGAGGGTATTCTTTGTAGAGCATGCAAAGCAGTACATTGATTAATTTGGAGGACACAGAAAGGAGAAGAATGTAACTCTGCACTCTGTCCTTCTCCAGTCTTCCTGACCCAGGTGCAACATAGGCCTCCTCCTCCTCCTCCATCTCATGCATGCCTTCAGAAAAACTTAGACTCAACCCAACGTAAATGCCAGACACCTGTCTAATGTGAACCTGCTGCCATTCCTGCCTCCAGTGTTGATGCTTCACACTCTGGTCTCCTCCAGTCCTTCTTACCTGTGAACTACATGGGCCTCCTTCTCCATCTCATGTATGCCTCCAGACAAAAAACAGACTTTTAACCCAGTGTAAATGCCAGATACATCGACTATTGTGTGAACCTGCTTCTGCTGTCCTGCTGCCTCCTGCAGCCACCAAGATGTTTATTCCTCCTGCATCTCTGGGCACCATCTGTCATTCCTAATGTGATGATAAGTATCATTCAATTTTGTTGTTGTTTTTGTTTTTACTTTTCTATTTTAATTTTCCTTTTACAGGTACAAAAGACCATGAGTGGGCTAGACTCTAAATATAAATTTCACTCCAGGTCTCCTCTTCTACTGCCTCATCCTTAGCAGCCAGCAAGCCACCTTCCCCCAGTACCATTGTGCCTTTACACAGCCTGCCCATCACTAGTGTGATAAGTATCATGCCAGCATTATGTTTCTTATCTCTTTTCAGTTTTCCTTTCACAGGTACACTATGAATCTAGGTCCAACAGTGGAACAATAATTTCAGTCATATCTTGACAGGTGACAGCAGAACAGTAAGACTGGGAGTGGACAACAGATATACTGTGTGGATGGCCACCACAGTGGACAACTGGGGAACAATAACTTCAGCCTTGTCTTGACAGGTGACAGCAGAACATTAAGACTGGCAGTGGACAATGGATATACTGTGTGGGCAGCCACAACAGTGGCTATTTGACTAGAGTCTAAATTATTTTCTACTATCTTCACAGATATACTGTCCTGCTGCTTCCTCCTCCAGCAAGCAAACATCCTCCACCTTCTCTGTCTTGGGCACCATTGTTCCATGCATGGCCATCACAAGTTTGAAGGTAAGCCTAATTTCCATAGTTTGTCTTTTTTGTATACCTCTTTATTTTAATTTTGCTTTCACAGGTGCAATATGACAGATAGTGGACTGGAGTCTAAATAATTTAACTTTTTCTTCATAGGTCTCTTCTTCTCCTCTCCTGAATGTCTGTTCACTAAAGTGCTTAAAGAGAGGAGCTGTGGCTGGAGATTGACACAGCACAGCAACACACAGCATATATAATTTATGGGACTTGTGAAAATATGGCAAATTAGAATTTCATATAGTATACATCATTGTTGAGGCCTAGGTAAGACAAAGGGGGCACCCCTCCATGGAGTTCCAAGAGTCTGCTGGTTTGAGAGCAGCATCTGGTGTGTGGCCTTCCTGGCCACACCTCAGCATCTGCAGTCCCCCATATCAACGTGTTGTTGTACTACTTCATCACTTAACTGATCTGGTCTTGGGTTCTCTCTCTTGTCCACAGCCCTGAGTCCAGCTGTAGGTCCCATTTCCATCGTCAGTGCCCCCTTCTGGCAACTGTGCACCTCACCGTCACTCGCAGTGCTGCTTCTCACACAAGGACCACTGGCAGTGATATCACCTCCACTCCTCTCAGCTGACTTTGTGTATTTCTTCTACTCACAGTGGTGCCTTATTCTGAGGTGGGTGTGCTGTCCAACAGTGCCCAAGTGTTTGCCCTGTTTATCATGCCAAACAACTGCCTGGCATAGTTTGCAAGTCACAGCACTGTTGCCAGAGGCATATAAAAGCATCTTATATAATTTCTTGACTTGAGAAAAATTGGGAAATATGATTTTCATATAGTGCATTTCTGGGCACTGAAGTGAATTACAACTTAGAGGTGCTGTTGCTATGTTGGGAGACTGACTGACACAGCGTAGAGGCAGGTAGTGTATATATATATATATATATATATATATATATATATATATATATTTTCTGGGAGTTGAGAAGAATGGGAAATAAAATTTTCATATAGTGCACTTCTGAGCACTAAAATGAATTTCAACTTAGAGGTATTGTTGCTGTGCTAGGAGACTGACACAGCGCAGCAACATGTAGCAAGTTTATATAATTTTTGGGACATGAGAAAAATAGGGGAAATGAGAATTTAAGACATATGGTGTGCATTAATTACTATGGCCTGGGTGGGACAGAGGGAGCATGCCCACTGTTGAATTCCACCATTCCTCAAGCAGTGTCTGTTGGTTTGACAGCAGCATCTGGAGTGTGGTCTCCATGGGCAACTCTGCATCTGAGGTCCCCCATCTAGATGCAGAGCTGTGCCACTTCATCTCTTAACCAAGAGCTTAGAGGAGGAGGAGGATCTACAGATGGGGTCTCATGTACTCTCACTGGCTGCAGCTCCCCTGAGTCCAGCTGCAGGTCCCACTTCCTTCATCAGCGACCCCCTCCAGCAACTGTGCACCTTACTGTTACTTGCTGTGCCACCCTGCCATGGCACAGAAGGACCACTATGGACCATTCAGATTGGCACTGCCTCCACCCCTCTCAGCTGCCTTCTTGTATTCCTCCCATTCACAGTGGTGCCTTATTCAAAGGTGAGTGTACTGAACACCAGTACCCAATGGCTGCCCTGTTTACCATACTGAACAACTGTCTGGCACAGATTGCACTTCACAACATTGTTGTTGGTGGGGTTCACATCAGAAAGTTCCAAAACTGGGGACTTATGCTACCAAGGGGAGGAATCAGAGGTGGATGGTCTCAGGCTGCTTCTTCACAGGGATCAACCAGTGGTGGCAGCAGTACCATGGGGGGGGGGTTATCTCTTGAAGGTGTATAAAATGCAAAAAAAGCTGTAAAACGTTGATGAACAATCATTTTTCAAGGCTCAGAAAGCAGCAGATCTGTTCTCTTCCACTCACTCACACAGACTGCAAAGTGAAACTGTAGGACACTGTGTACATAGAGCTGCATCATGTGATCTTTAGGAACTGTTGCATGTAACCTACAAGTACTTGTTTCTGTTTCTGAGAAAATTTTGCTTGAATTCACCATAAAGCAACATCTAAGGCAAAGTTAAAAGGGAAGTGCCAGTAAAGTTTTTCGAAGTTGAAGTTGCCACAAAATGGACAGCTTCATGAAGTGGTTCACAAAGTCAAAGTTGGTGATTTCACTGGAACTTTGCAACTGAAGTAAAACTTCGCTGCATCTCTAAATACATTCTGTAAGGTGTAGTTGTCTCAATCTGTTATTTCTTGAGCATATTTGTAGGACTATTGCTGCTGTATGCCACCAATTGTCTCCCATATTTGGATGGAGTAGGTCCAGGAGCCATCTATCTTGAGTTCTTTGCATCTCCCTTTGCTGCCTTCCCATCAGTAAGGAATGAAATAGTTTGATGGGTCTGACAAGTAAACAATATCTATAAATAATTTTTTCTATTGGGGGAAGGTTAGGAGCACTGGTCAAGCACTGTCACAATGTTGCCTGCTGCTGCCAAACCTGGTTATATGCAAAGAAGACTGCTGGTAGACGTTTATATCTTTTAGATAGTTGCTGATAGAAGCACAGTACTGCTCCTTCATAGAAGTCTATGCTCACCAGTCTTTTCTTTTCCTATTTGGTAAGTATTTTGAGAGTGGGACCCATTTTCACAGAGAGCTCCAATCCCAGAGCTATTATGGACATTGGAGATCTCCCCACTGCATTACCTCTAATGACTTGATTTTGCCAACCATCGATACTTGTAGTGACTTCCCTCTCTTAGATTCATCTTGCAGCTTGCTTAGTAGAGAAGTAATTTTGGTGTAGAAAATGCCTTCAATAGTGTTTAGAACTTTCTAAGTAAGTAAACCCCTTGGTGGACCAGTTAAGTGCTGCTTAAAGAAAAGAGGTGAGGCAGGCTGGGTAGGGTGGGATAACTTGTGTTTTACTCAGATTGCCTATTTATGTCCTGACTCTAGTGAGTGAAGTGAGCCCCACAATTTTGTTCTTTTGTACTTGTGTCCTGACCCTGCCATGAATGAATCGAAAATGTACATAAGTTCTAGCACAGAGGTAATAGGATCTAAGGTAGTCACCATAAGGTCATCCACATAGATGATCATGATGTAATGTCTGCTTCCAGTTTGGATGCTGGAGAAATGATCATCCTGTCAGATTACTGCTGCTAGGGGGTTCAATGACCAAGAAGAAGAGGATTGTGGAGAAGGGACACCCCTGTTAAGTGCCCTTCTGTAATGGAAGTGTACTGGACATGTTCTTATTGGTGTATAACCTAGCCACTGGGTTTGTATACCGGGTCATGTCCCACAAACAAAAAACCTCCGCAGTTCCCAGTTGTCTGAGGACTTTGATAAATAGGTTTATTCAACGCAGTCAAATGCCTTCTTGAAGCCGATCACCATTTGCCACCACTGCAAAGTGACTGACAGAGGATTGTGCTGCATGTATTATATTGACTAGTTATCAGAGGTGGTCCACCCCATCCTTGCCTTTGGTGAACCCAGCTTGGGATGAGTGAATTAATTGGGGAGCACTTGTTCCAGGCCAGAGGCTAACACCTTGGCCAAAATCTTGCACCCAAATTAATAAGGGAATTCTGACAGTAATTAGAACATAGAAGGGAATCTTTTTATTTTTGGGGGATTACTGTTATGATAGCTCTCCCTAAGGCTCAGGGGGATGATACCCTGTTTAAGAGAGAAGTTAAACATGGCCAGCAGTGGTGGGGACACCACATCCAGTATTAACTTATATAATTCAAAGGGGATGCCATCATCTCCTGGGCAGTTTTGCACATCCATGTAAACTTATTTTTTTTAAATTTTTTTACAGCTGCAGTAGGCAGAACCCTGCAGACATTTTCCTGTCAAGAAAGGACTCGGTGTATTCCTTTCAACCGTACAACATACTGGAGTTGCACCACAGTCTCCTCCACAGGATGTGAATAACTCCACTGTCTGTATTCATTGCAGCAGTCCTACAGCACTGTTTTTTCTCTCTCTCTCTCTCTGTCTTTGTCTGCCTCCCAAGAACTGTGTTGCCCAAATGCCAGTGTTTAATGATGGATCAATCTCTCTCTCCCCCCCCCCCGTGATCTGTGTCTTCGCTGCCTTCCTCTGTCTCTCCCTCTCTCTCTGTCTTTGTTTTCTTCTACAGCAATAGACTGCTCAGTTTATTCTTGCTATGTTTTGGCAGTCAATCAAAGTTTCGGTTACCAAGCTGAACTGGGGAGGGTTGAGGAAGCTCTTTCCCTCTGTGCTGTTTTTTTTTTATCTTGACAGTTGGTGCATTGATTGCATAGCCTAGCTGCAGCATTTTTTAATTTGTCTTTTCTTCTCCTTCTTTCCTTTCTTTTATTTGGATTTGTTAGATGCTACCCAGCTTGTTTCAATTGGGCACAGTCACAGGTCCACATTGAGTTGCTCCTTCCCTTATTCTGACTTGCTTTATCTCTCCCTTAGCTCATGCAGTCTTAGTTAAATAGATACTTCTTAGCTATAGATACCAATACTATACAGTTGGCAAAATTGTTCTTTTGCCTTAGGCATCTCGCATCTCGAATAATATACTTAGAAATCAATCAATCAATCAACATCTTTATTTATCCAGGTGAACATCATTGAGCAGAGCTCTTTCACTAGATGGATCTGGTTAGAACAAGGTCAGGGTATCATTCAACATAAAAAAATAAAACAAAAAAACATATAAATACATGTATGTAAGTATGTAAACACATTCATTTTGATGCAATATAGGTGATTCAAAGATAAAGGAAGGGAGACAAGGAAGAACCATAACAGAGGAGGATTCAATTACAAGGGGTCAGGTCCACCATTGAAAACTTAATTACATAAATACAATTTGATATAATCCATGTTCACTGTAGAGAAATACCAGATAGATCAATTACCAGGGGCAATCACAGGGACCAGCCATGAAGATGGCATGAGGGAACCACCAACCAATGGCAGATAGGGGTACCAGGAGGTGTATGTATGTATTGTATGAATGAAGGATAACATGGTGAGATGTGTAGTCCCATGGACAGGAGAATAAAATAGAAGCGGGAGGGGGAAGGGGGCGGTAGGAATATTATAGTTTGATTGCATGTAAATGGTGGAAATATCCTGTAAGGTTGTGAAAGAAAAGGCAGGAAAAAGCAGGAAAGCAGGCCAGCATCAAGAAGGAGGACAGAGCCATCACAGTGTTATAGGTTAGCATGGTGACAGACCAGGGTCAAGAAAAAAAGAAAACAATTGCACTATTAATTTCTGGTACAATGGTACAGGTTAGCATGATGACAAACCAGGGTCATGGAAAACAATTGCACTGATCATTTCTGAGACGAGACTATAAGAGCTTGAAGGATGAGATGCTGATGGGTGATCTTAATTTCAGATTTTTTTGCAGTTTGTTCCATAAGGAGGACAGTGTAAAGTTTATAGCAGCCCTGCCAAAGCGAGAGTTAACTTTGGGAACCTTCAGTAAGATAGATGTGCAACTTCTCAGGGCATAATTGCCTATTGGTTTTAGAGGAAGACAGTCCTAATTAACCTGATGGTACTCAAGCTGTTACTGTTAACATCTGACTGTTACAGGGGGCTCATGATTCTGCCTACATTCTCACTATTACTGCATTCTGTGTGAAGTATGTGGTCACCAAATGTTGGGAGGGATTTTTCCAATACTAACTGATGCTCAATCCCTGCCACAGTATCTGTCTGCTCAATGCACCAGCCTTTGTGTTTTTAAAGTTTTAAGACCACAACCTCACGTTATTATTACCCTTCCAATAGAACAAAATGAACTGTATTTCCTGCAGTTAGTGCTGAACATTCTCAGCGTGGACTCATTTGTCTCAATTTTGAATTGTAACCTTAAAGATCAATGGCAAATGTTTATATGTTTTGCTAAAGGTATCGAATTCTGTAATCTTTATCAGTTGCTTTTTTTCAAGGATCAGAGTAAAAATGTGTTATTTATTCAAGTTTGTCACCTTTTGTGTTTAGATTCTTCTCTGTTTCTGCACCATTTTCTTTGTTGCTACATGTGTCCTGATAGTCAGCAAATGACATTATTTGTTATTTCTGTCAAATGGTGCTGTCAGTGGGCTCACGCTACATTGGTGATCTCAAGATTTTCTGCCAGAGTGCTGTCACAGAGTGTTGACAAAGTTGCTTTATTATGGACTGAAAAAGTGGTGTATAAAAAGAAATAGGCTTTACAATTCAGTGTGAAGTATGTCACGGTTTGTTATGGCTATGAGACTGACACTATTTATTTGATTTTTTTTTCACTGTTGTGTTACATAGTGTTATTCATCATCTCTGCTCAGTCTGATGTAACTGATTGCCAGCTCGTAATGGGAATGGTATCAATGCCTGATGTGATGTTGTTTAATTTTTTGTTGTTGTTTTTTCATTCATTGTAAAATATGCACACAATGCAATGTAGCCTTTGTCTTTATTTTATTTTTATATTGTTTTTGCAAATTTTCTGAGTTAGGTATCAGTGGATTCAGGATGTTATCTCTTCTAAAGTAGTATAAAGCTGATGAGTGAACATAGCCGTTTTTGGTAGCAGGACAAGTGGAAACTACAAATGGAGAAAAAGACTGTCCTGTAAAGACTTTGAGCAAACTTTTAATATATCTGAGTTCCCTTCTTTGTCTTCAGGTTGCATGAATGCAGTTACGCCTGTGCTTTCTCTGAGTTAAGTGTATGTGCCTAGGCATTATCTGTTAGTTCAAAGTAACACAGGTTGTGTCAATCCATTCATTTTTAGCAGTATCAAATCATGGCAATGTCAATTTAGTTTTTTATTGAGGATTTCCTACCTTGTGTTATTTTTCACATTGATGGCTTTAGTGTTATTGTGACACTTATCCCGTATACATACACACACACACACACACACACACACGCATACAGAAACACGCACCCATAAGCACAATTCAGACAGTCTTCTGCATGTTTCATTGAGTGGTGTTAGTAATTCTGCACTTTGCTAAGTGGTGGAAAAGCAAGGAATCAGTCTATAATGGTATTTTACTTTTAGTGGGAAAAAACACCTAAAAATGGGGCAGTACGCACATCACGCTCATATGCATGATGCTTGTTAGTCCGAGGCATAAAAGGTAGTAGCACTCAGCATCTTCTTCATGTAGCTCACAGATAGGATCTCTGTGTGATACATTACAAGGTGGAGCATTAGAATTATATTCCTTGTACCTATTACTCTGCACAATGCCTGCTCTAAAGGTCTGACAGTTTGAGTGCAGTACTGGCATTCGAACTCACACATGCTTAGTGATTGTTTATGTGAAAGGAGCTGCAGTTACAATTGAATTAACAACTGAACTTGTAATCAGCTTCCTTTCATGAGCTATATTTTTGGGGCCACCTTCCTGATAATGGAAGTAGAGGTAATGGAGTTTGCCTTTAAGGGGCAGACCATGTTGTCCTGGTGCACCCCTTCCCTCCTTTTAGGGAATGGTTGTGCTCAGAAGGGAAGGGGGGAAGGAAGGGAAGGGGCTAAGGGCCAGAACAATGGACAGGTAGCAGGAAGGGGAGGGGAGAAGGGAGGCTCATAAGGGACAGCACAAGGGGGCCTCAGCCACTTTTTGCTGGAGTTTTGATTCCTCCCACCCACCCTACTAAGACAGAGCAAGAAGGGAAGACAGTCAATCTGGGACTGTATGGTGGGTCTGTTAAGGTGGATGACAGATGCGTCCGGTTGGACAGTGGACTGCCAAAGGTGGATGGCAGATGATAAAATGGTTATGGACTGCCAAAAAGTGGATGGCGGGTGATAATATGGTTATGGACTGCCAAGGTGGATGGCAGGGGGGGAAGGGGGAGGACAGGAGGGGGGAAGAAAAAGGAATAACACAAGAGGAGGAAGAAGATGAAGGAGAAAGCGGTCTTGGTTTTCACCATTACCTAACAGAAAAGGAGAAGAAGAAGGCATCCAGGTTTTCGCCTGGGGGATGGATAATCAGAGAGTGACATATGGATGGAAATAAATGAATTTTATGGAAATATGATAATAAAGAAATGAGAAATGGAATATGGATTTATGAATATAAATTAATTAATTGCCAATCTGAGCACAACAACAAACAATGGTCTCTGTCTTTTTGTGAGGGAAAATGGGTGAATCAGGGACAATGTTTCTGGTTGAAAAGCTATACCTGATGACATATATCTATTGCAAATAAGTTACCAATTATAGTATGATGTGAATTGTGGACATCAATGAAATAACTTGATGAGAATAACCAAGTTAGTATTCGCAAGACTGACATTCATACAGTACACAGAACATACACACTGAAAGTAATATTGCTTGTCTCTGCAAATAGAACCAGAGTGGATCACAAGAAGATTTGAGACTTGGCTTAGGCAGCACCACCAGTATAGGATTAAATAGAGCTCCTAGTCAGGTACATTCAGACATGGGTGTAAATATGCCCACACAATGAGTTTACATAACAACAAACCACTGTACTGAACATCACTGTCAGTATTGCCTGTCATGTATTGGAGTGAAATACATTTACACGGCTTCAGGATACAGTAAAAACAATGCACATGACAGCAGTATATAAATTATAAGCATCACACTATATCAGACAACCTCATCACAGCAGAGGTATGTTATCAGGGATAGCTCCGCACAAATAACATTACCACTAATTCCATTATCAGGAGGATGCCCCTACAGATATAGCTCATGAAAGGAAGCTGATTACAAGTTTGGTTATTTATCTGATTGAAACTGCAACTCCTTTCACAGACACATTATGGCTGCAGTCTTTTTTTGCATTTAGCAGGATCTTCTTTTGCCACAGCCAAGTGTTCAGACAGTCAAAGTCAGTCTTTAGCATGAAGTTTATGGGTGCTGGGTCCTTGTTGCTGGTGTAAAGCACCATATTGTCTGCATAAAGGACAATAGAGGAGAGACCGGGGGGTTAGGCAGGTTATTGATAAGAAGGGAGAACAACAATGGTCCAAGAATGTATCCTTGGGGGACACCAAGGCTGGTAGGAGCAAGATCCGTTTTGATTTTGTTGATCTCCACAAACTGAGTACAACCAGTGAGCTAGATGAAATGTAAATATTTACATTTCCAACATAATAGAAACACTGTTCAAATGTAGTATTAAATAAAAACTGTATGAGGGAATTATAAATAGGATGCCCTGAACCAGAACAAAACTCATTCAATAGCCAGAGAGTATATAATTAAGTTTTACAGTATACAAGAGCAGTGTTCAAGAATAAATTGCTAGGACCACAGATCTCTTATTTAATATGGAGGACAGGCAGCTTTATGCACACAAATTTATTTTTCAATAAAATATCCACTTGAAAACTAAGGTCTATGCTGGTAGTACTAGTCTTACTCTGGATTAGTTTAGCAACCTTATTGCAAGACATACCTTTTCTGTCTTCTCTGAGATCTCAGTCAAGCAGCCCCCACCCACACACAAGACAGAAGCCCACTCTACCCCAATTCAGTTAAGAAGCTCACACCCAACATGCACTAGCCCCCATCCATCCTCCTTCAGCACTCAGAGGATACAGTGTGAAGTCATTAATTTGTGTCCCACAATGGAGCTGCTTGTACTGGTCTTCTTGTTGTTCCAGTATGTGGTACACCACCAAACCAAAAAAAAGGCACTGTATAGTTAACATTAAATTAGCAATGCCAGCTTTTATAAAATACAAATTACTATTCAGCAAGGGCAGGACTAGTTATTATAGGCAGTTTTCATTTAATCATTTAATTCTCAGTTTGTCAGTTTTATTTTGATGGCTGTGGGTTTATAAAACTTCCTTTTTGCTCCTGGTCTCTTTCTTCCCCTTCTGCCAGTCTGTTCCATTGCCAGCTCCATGTCCTTCCTCTGCATTCTGCTAAAAAGGTAGCACACTACCAATGCCAAACCTGAACACATCTATTTTAAATTGAATTTACATTTAAATTGCATGCACCTACAACCATCATGGCTGCTGCCAGAGTTTGTTTCTTTTGCAGATGGTGGCTGGCTGTGGTGGAGGAAGGGTTATGCCGATTGTCCCACACCATATTTTACTTAAAAGGTGGATGTAATGGGATGGGTGCTAAGTGGGCTGGAGGGATGACAATATATTTTACTTGCATTGTGGGAGGGTGGAATGGGTGCTAGTAGGTGGGGTTGGGAGACTTTGTTTTTTAAATTATTGCCTGACACTGAGATTGAGCATTAGGTATCATAAACCAAAAAAAGGGGGGGGGTTGCTTTAGGCCACTTATGGTCTGGCACAGTGCATGTCACCATACAGCTGCTTTATGAAGTAACCTACAGATCTGGTACAGTGAGTGTTACTGTACAGCTGCTTCAAGGGTTGAGTAAGCACTTTAATGTTAAACCCACATTTTTGTACCTTAAAAGTGCTGTCTTCATTCAGCCAATCTACTTGAAATTTGACAGGCAGAGATTCAGTGCCGGTATCTCTAGATCTTGCAATGTTTGTGATGATCAGTTCAGCAGGGTCAAAGTTACAGAGATGAAAATAGACATGAATTTACTACAATAAAGACTATTTTTTTATCATCAGTAACTCACAAAACTATGCAAATGCTAAACCATCTGAAACTTTCAGGTTTCACAGAGTTTGCCCCAAAGCATGTGCTGTTGTAGTTTTTAGTTCTGTACTTCTATTGGTTTTTAAAACATTAGAGAAAATATGCTCAGTTTTTTGTGCATGCTCAGTGAAGAAATAAGCATTCTGAACATAACTGTATTAAGGGCATATAAATATGTGTGCCTGTTTGGCACGCCTATGTCCATTTGTGGAGTGGCGTGCACTTTACGTGTCACCATGCATGTGCAAAAGATGCTATTTGCAGCATCTGTATAGCATAATGATGTTTGTGACACGGGTAGTCAGGGCCATGCATTACAATGTGCTTCCTCCTCTGGACCGAGTTACATTTTTTTAATGTAGAAAACAGAGTAGGGTGCTGCTGAATCCTGCTGCTGCCATCTCTGTTTAGCTTTTTAAATCAAGTAAATTTTCTGATATTGGACTGCCAAACCCTTGGTGCTGCGTAACACCCTCTCTCCCACCTCCCATTAGTTTGCAGCACTGGGGTGCCCACCACCATGCCTCTGAAGTTGATTTGGATCCCCCCCTCACACTGATAGTGTATGATACTCCCCACATCAATACTGTCCTATTTCAACCCCTCCTTGTGATAGTTTATGGCAATGGGGTATACAACCCCAGTGATGTAAAAGTTGATTCAACCCTCCCTTATACTGACAGTGTATGATAATTCCACCCACAGTGATACTGTCTGGTTTCAAATCTGTACAATAGTGTGTGACACTGGATGGCCCATTCTCGGTGCTGCCAAACACCACTCCAATACTAGTGTGCCCAATCCCCAGTGTCGGTCCCTGGACTTCTGGTTCCCCACAGTCTTTTTTATTTCCTGTGGAAAAACTGAAAAATTACCATTTTTGTCTTTTTCTCCACCCCCCACCCTCACCTCAACCCCCCCCAGCACCTACCAACTCACCTCCCCACACCCCTCACTTACCTAACAATGTCCAATGGTGCAATTCTCTGTGGAGCAGAGGCTGTTGTGCTGCTACCTTCGCTGATTGGGAACACACTGAACTCAGAGTAAGTGCTGTTATTGGCTTCCTAATGAATTTTGAAACCTTTACTTATAACTCAGTTGTTTTTTAATATTTTTGGCCCAGATTTTGAACATGGTCTTTTTGTGACCCAATCTCATGAACCAGAAAGGAGAAATTTTTAAAATTTCCTCCAAAACAGTTTTCACAGTTGCCCTGTGAACTCAGCTTTCCTGTGGGATTTAAAACAGTTCACCTATCTGGTTCATAAGGTGGAGTCATAAGAAGACTATGTTGAACATTTGAGATCAGATTCTTTAAAACAAGCATTTGTCAATGCCGAACGTTAGCTTGCAGGTATTTGCAGTGGTGTTTGGCACGTATGGTGCTTTACCGTAATGCCCTGTGCGATTGCTGGTATTTGCACAATAAATTTTCAGCATGACCTTTTTGTTACCCCCATTGTGCGCTACATAGGCGGAAACACGTTTTGGGCAGGATGTGAAAAATGACAGCTGTACTGCTCATAAGGAAGTGTGGTAAAATGGCAATGTTGAAAATCTGGAGTGGAAATATTGAAAATTTGCAAACCTACGCGAGTGCATGGGAACTGTGCAATGCACGCCAGTAAAACAGTCATTGTTAGGAATTTTTGCACCAAATTGTCAAAATTGGCATTTTAAAACCTCTGCTAATGAACAGTGTCACTGTGATTGTCTTACCGTGTGCCATACATTGATTTTGCACACCGACTGCGCCATTGTGCACTACATGGTCGGAAACAAGTTTTGGGCAGGATGTAAAAAATGACAGCTGTACTGCTCATAAGGAGGTATGGTAAAATGGCAATGTTGAAAATCTGGAGTGAAAATACTGAAAATTCGCAAACTTACAAGCGTGCGTAGGAACTGCACAACACACGCTCATAAAACAGTTATTTTTAGGAATTTGTACACCAAATTTTCAACATAGCCATTTTAAGATCTCTGCTCATGAACAGTGACACTGATTTTCTTAATGTGTCCCATACACTGAGTTCACACAGCGACTGTGCCATTGTACGCTACATGGGCGGAAACACGTTTTGGGCAAGATGTGAAAAATGACAGCTGCACTGCTCATAAAGAGGTGTGGTAAAATGGCAATGTTGAAAATGTGGAGTGAAAATATTGAAAATTCGCAAACTTATGAGCGTAGGTAGGAACTGCGCAATGAACACTCGTAAAACAGTAATTTTTAGGAATTTTGTCACCAAATTTTCAACACAGCCATTTTAAGACCTCTGCTCATGAACAGTGTCACTGTGATTTTCTTAATGTGTCCCATACATTGAGTTCGCACACCGACTGCGCCATTGTGCGCTACATGGGTGGAAACATGTTTTGAGCAGGATGTGAAACATGACAGCTGTACAGCTCATGAGGAGGTGTGGTAAAATGGTAATGTTGAAAATATGGAGTGAAAATATTGAAAATTCGCAAACTTACGAACATGCGTAGGAACTGCGCAATGCACACTCATAAAACAGTCACTTTTAGGAATTTTTTCACCAAATTTTCAACATTGCCATTTTAAAACCTCTGCTAATGAACAGTGTCACTGTGATTTTCTTACTGTCTCCCATACATTGATTTCGCACATCAACTGTGCCATTGTGCACTACATGGGCAGAAACACATTTTGGGCAGGATGTGAAAAATGACAGCTATACTGCTCATAAGGAGGTGTGGTAAAATGGCAATATTGAAAATCTGGAGTGAAAATATTGAAATTGCAAACTTACGAGCGCATGGAACTGCACAACGCAGCTCGAAAACAGTCATTTTAGGAATATTTTCACCAAATTTTCAACATAGCCATTTTAAGACCTCTGCTCATGAACAGTGTCACTGTGATTTTCTTAATGTGTCCCATACATTGATTTCACACACCGACTGCCCATTGTGTTAATGGGTGAAACACGCTTTGGGTGAGATGTGAAAATGACAGCTGTACTACTCATAAGGAGGTGTGGTAAAATGGCAGTGTTGAAAATCTGGAGTAGAAATATTGAAAATTCACAAACCTACCGCTGCGAGGAACTGCGCAATGCACGCTCAAACAGCCATTTTTGAATTTTTGCACCAAATTTTCAACATGGGTTGGGACTGTGAAATCACCTTTGGGCCCAAATAACGCCATGACAGTGACATCATTCATGAGAAGGGGTCCCAAAAACCCCATGTTGAAAATTTGGTGCAAAATTCCAAAATGCCTGAGATATGCAATAAAGTTGAAACCCCTATCTAGCCACTATACAGCTTACCGGCATTTCCTCAGTTGGTCAGCTTTGAAGAGTGCAGACGTGTTCCCAGTCCATCAAGATCGTCGCGATGAGCTCCGGAGGTAAGTATGGGGTGAGGGGGTGTGTGGGGAGGCTGGGTGCACAGTGGGTGGGTGCGGGTTGTGGGAGGGGGGACTGGGAGATGCGCCGTGGGACTGTTTTCGATTTACAGGGAAAAAAAAAACAGATGATGTGGGACATTTGCCACGCTGGGGTGGGCTCCCAGCGTGGCAGAAAAGATGGCTGGGGGGTGCCGAGGAGCCGACGGGAGATTGGGCACCCCATTGGCGAAACTCACGTGGGGGCCAAGGAGCCAATGGGGGATTGGGCACCCCCATCGGTGAACTATGCTTCACATTTGCCACACTGGGGTGGGCTCCCAGAGTGGCAGCAGGATGGCTTGGGGGGACCGTGGAGCCGACGGGGGATTGGGCACCCCCATCAGCAAACAACTTTTGCCATGCTGGGGTGGGCTCCCAGCATGGCACAAAAGCTTTGGGGGGGGGAGTGTGTCACAGGGGGAGTGTGTGACGTGAGGGGGGCTGCGTGATGCAGTGCTTGGTATGACAGCAGTGGTTTTCTTTGAAGCGAAGACCACCGCTGTCATACACAGCTCCTGCACCCATTGGTGCAGGACCACCACGCCTGCTCAACGGAGCACTGGATTACAAGGGAGAGGCACACCTCCAAAGTGTGCTACTCTCCCAAAACGTTCCTTGCGCATGCGCACAAGCTAACATAAAAGTCAATGTTATATAGAAATGTTAACATTTTCAATATTTTAACCCAAATTTTCAACATAGTCAGTTCCTTCACACCACCTCATGAACATGACAGCTGTCAGTTTTCAAATTCTACCCAAAAGGAGTTTTTGCACTTGGGATGCAAAATGGCATTTAGTCAGTATTGTATAAATGACACCTGGCATGTTAAGAAAGAGTCATGAGAATGCTATGTTGAATAATTGGGGTCAAAATGTAAAACAAATGTAAAAAAAAAGTTATGACGAAACATTGTGTTCAGGGCTGATGGTTGGCCCAGTGGGTAGCATGTTGCAATCCTGTGTCAGTTAACTGTGCACAGGGTTGAGCTCAGTGAGCCAGCTGGATGGATTGATGCTGAGGAGAAGGCACTTCTATGTGGCACCACTTCCAACCTGTAGAGGGACAACACAGTGCTAGCTGCATGAACAACAAGTAACCATGTAGTGAGGAGAGCTCTTCACTTGGCATACTGCCCAGTGGGCCCTGATCCTCTGCATTCATAGCTGCATAGAAACAGAGAGCCCAGAGGGTCCTGTGCTTCCTCAGCCAGATGGACCTTTGGTATAGTTCATCTATATCTGTAGCCACATGGAAGCACAGGGTCCAGAGGGCCCCACTCTTCTGCAGGCACAAGATGGCCCCATAGATTCTTTGTATCCATAGCTGCATGGACTTTAAGGGCTCAGAGGGATCTGCACATCCACAGGCAGACAGACTCCTCCCTTGGCCCTGGTCCCTCTGGTCTCTGAAGCATCTGCATTTGCTCACCTGCATGAATGAGGACATGATTGAACTATCACAAAAAGAAAGGAAAGACATTGCAAAACAACTATTTTAAGGCACACATTATGGCTAATGAAAGGGAAGCAGAAAAAGTAAGGAAATGAAAACCATTAGGGGTGGAGTTTCAGGAGTGTTGTTAAATCAATGGTTTGGTGTTCATTGGGGTTGCCAACCCTAAATACCCACCCTTTCCCCTGAGCAAAAAAAAACCAAAACAAACAAACACGATCTCTTGCTTCACACAGGGCATGCAAGTCCCTGCATGTTCAGAAAGCTAAAACTGATTCTTTGGCTTACATGTGATGAGACATATTTATCTTCTTCAAAAGAGTATATGCCTATGAGGCACTGGCTTGAAGCTGTATCTTGTACTTCAGACAGGAGGCTTTGGTTGGGGGAAGGGTGGGCATTAGGGCTGACAACCCCAAGGAACAACATACCACCAATTCACCAAGATTCATGGACTCCAAACCCTAATAGTTTTCATTTCCTTATTTTGTCCACTTTTGCACTCTTCAATGTGTACATTAAGGTACTTTTTTGCAAGGAATATATATATAGTATGCTACTTCTCTACCAAGGTAAAACTAAATGCAACAATTAATTGCCATTATGTTAATTAATTGAAAACACAACTACTGTATCTTTAATAAAAAAATACGCTGAACTAAATTTGAAACTGAAATTCAGAAAATCTGCAACTCAGCCATGATCTAAACCATTACTACAGGCCAAATCCCACATGCTGGTAGTAAAGCCCTTGGTCATTTATTCAGCTTTGCACTGTAGCATGATAAACTATTTAAAAAACTAATGGGCTGGAAAATCACATTGCATAACAGATAAGATTCACAATGAAATCACTACTGACATTAAGATAAATTACAAACCATTTTGCTGTAAGTATTTTTTTCAAGTTTTAAAAGTAAAGATAATCACAGTACTTTCATTTTTTCCTTTCAGTTCTACCAAAGAATTAATCAAATCCCTATTTCCTAGGTAAGAGCAATAGACAGTTTAATCATTTCCTATTCTACTGTACTCTCTTAAGTCTAAATAATTTGGCTGCATCAAACCAAGACAGATTGGATTCCTTCAACTATTTATGTGTTGTAAAGTGCAAAGTTGTTGAGTTAAAAAAATTAATATGATATTTTATGTGCACTGAACATTTGTGGAGAATAAGAATGATCTGCAAAGAAGTTCTCAGACTATATTTCATATTATTAGTAGTGTGGCCATTGTACTGGGAAACATTTCAAAACTTCCAGAATTCAGCAGTCCTGATGTGGTTTCTAGTTACTGTATTTATTGAAAGTTTGTACCAGATGGTCCATAGTATGAATGTATGTGTAACCCCCAATGGGGGCTACATGTTAAAACTCCTTTGCACTCATACATCAAAGGCTCTGGATTTGGAGCCTGAAGGAGGTTAAACTTCAGGACATGGTTTGTTCCTCCTGTTTGAGGGAGGAGAACTAAAAAGGGAAGCATGTGTTCCTGCTGTTTAGATTTTATTGTCTTAGCTTATACTGGGAGGGGATATGTGCCTGAGGGTTTAATCAGTGCTGTTTGGGATTTGAGCTGTTTCTTACTGCAATTCAGTTCTGTGTGGTTACACAGGAAGCTGAAAACAGATGTAGCCTTGTTGGAGGAAGGCTGGGGAAGGGGAATCTATCCAGGAGCCATTTTAAGCTAATTGCTTCAGTTTGGATTTGGAGCCTGAAAGAGGATGAACTTCAGGACAGGGGTTGTTTCTGCTGTTTGAGGGAGAAAACACTAAAAAGGGAAGTATTTGTTCCTGCTGTTTTGATTTTATTGTCTTAGCTTGTACTGGGAGGGGGTATGTGTCTGTGGGTTTAATAAGTGCTGTTTGGGATTTTAACTGTTTCTGACTGCAATTCTATTAATTGCACTACCTTTGTGTTTGATTGCAGTAATTTCAGGCTGCTGGGCTGACTGGGGGGCCTCTGTTTGTTTCTGCTGCAGTTGTGGAGGTACCTAGTGGCTTCTAAGTGGGTGTGGCTGGACTAGCCACTGCCAGGGAACTCCTTGGCTGATTGTTTTTGGACAAAGCTTGTGGGTTTGATCCCACCCACCCACTCCACAACCCATCCACCCCAAGGCTCAGCCTTCATTTATAGGGTGGGTACCATAGTGCCTTGCAACATCCTGTAACCACACAGCATGTTGCAAGCAAAACAAGACGAAAAATGGATAGGAGATAGCAGATAGCAATTAGGAGGCATAAGCAGGTAGAAGAATGAGGAGAGTACTACAATTTCTTATTTTTTCATCAGCACAAAGCCTAAGGGGAAAAGGGCTTTTATAGGTACGATTGAGGAAGGTCCTTCTTGCTTTAGGACTTGGGGGCAGACTGCATTTATTTGAGGGGTAAGCTTTGTTTATTGGGGAGCTGGGGGAATCATGGGTGCAACTGGAAAAGGTAGATGGGAGGGGTCACATGTGGTATGGACATCGTTCTACTGAAAATTAGGGGGGATGCTGGTGGGCAAACAGTGGTATGGGAAGGGTGGTAGGCTGCAGCAACTGTGGAGTGGTGATCTTTCTTAATATTGCATGGAGAGTGGGAAGATGTTTGGTGTGCGGGCAAATAAAGCAGCTTAGAAATGAGATCAGCAGTTTACAGAGTTTATGAGGGGACTGAGGGATGTGATAGTGAACAACTCAGCAGCCAAGGAGGAAAGGAGGGTAGCTGTGGGGGGAGGACAGATCAAAGAGGGAGTGGGAATATGGGGCAAGATTAGGGAAGGAGATGGGGGTCCCAGTTCAGAGGACAAATGAGGCCAGGAAAGAGGACAAAAGGAAGATGGGAGGGAAGGAGGAATCTAACAGTTGCAGAGTCAGCAGCGGTAGAGAGGTGAGCAGACTGATGGAGGAAATAGGTGGTAGTGAAGAGACATTGAAAATATTGGTTTGAAGAACTGGCAGGATTGGGGGATGTGATGGGGGAGTGCAGGCCAGAGGAGATGATGACAGACAAGGCAAGAATGGAATGGGAGGGGTGGTCAAAGGGTTGAGGGGATATGGTATAGGGGACTGGTCAAGTAAGGAAGGTGGTGGGGAAGGGGGGAGGGATGTATTAGGGGGAGGAGGCAGGTGGAGCCCAGTGGAGAGGGGAGGTAAAATCAGAGGAAAAAGGGGAGAAGGAGAGCAAAGCAGAGGCAGGGGATACTACAACAGGAGCAGAAGGGGGAACAACTGCTCTATAGGAGGATGAGGAATGGAGAGGAAGGGGATGGGATGAAGGAAGGACAAGGTGAGCAGAACATGAAAACAAGGGTGGGATCCTAGTGCTGGAAGGATTGATTCTGAAAGGAATCAGATGAGGAGTCAAGGGGGAGAGGCATAGTCGCATATGGGTGAAGGCCATGCCAGGCATGACAGTGGAAAGGGTGGGCTAATCTGTTCTGAAGTATGTTAAGAGGGGTAGGGAGAAACCTCACGTAGTTCTGCATTTGGGAACAAATGACCTGGTGGAAAATATGGTATATGTAGTCCAGAAGAGGTTTAAGGAGCTGGGGCTGATTTGTAAAGAGGCAGGTAGATCATTAACTTTCTCAGAGGTGCTTCCAGTCCCCAAGGTTAGCACGGCAAGGAAGCTGAGAATACAGGAATTTAACATGTGGCTAAAAGAATGGTGTCAGTCCAAAGGGTATGGGCTGGTGGGGGTGGGGAAGGCCCTTGGAAGGCAAGGATCTCTACGCTAAGGACAGGCTACACTTGCGTGAGGAGGGAAGGAGGGCATTGAAACAGAAACTGGAGGAATACTAGCGTACCCCAGACAGATGGGAAAAATCTCAGTGGGCAGGGTACTGGAGGGCTTGAGGGCACTGAGGATGGACAAGGCACCTGGGCCAGATGGTATACACCCCAGGTTGCAAAAGGAGCCAGCAGAAATCCTGGCAGAACCCTTGGCAGACCTGTTCAATGCCTTTCTGGACCTCAGGGAGTGTACCTCTGGACTAGAGGATGGCACACATGGTACCCCTCCACAAGAGCAGCCCCAAGGATGAGTCAGAAAACTACAGACATTCTCACAATCGTGGGAAAGTGGATGGAGACAATCCTGAAGGAGAGGCTGGTTTCCCTCCTAGAGGCTAATGGGCTGCAGGATGGCAGACAGCATGGGTTTGTCTCAGGGAGATCCTATCAGACCAACCTGGTGGAGTACAATGACTGGGTAACCAGGCAATTAGACAGGTCCATGCAGTGGATGTTCTATACCTGGACTTTGGTAAGGCCTTTGATTTGGTGCCAAATGGGAGGCTAGTAAATAAGCTAGAAGGCACAGGGGCAGGGGTGAAGATGGTGGAATGGGTAGTGAATTGGCTGCAAGGGAGACAGCAGAGGGTGGTGGTGGGAGGGGAGCTCTCATCTCTCAGGGCGGTGACAAGCAGGGTGCCACAGGGCTCTGTACTGGGACCGGTTTTGTTTGGGATCTTCATAGCAGACATCTTAATAGGCATTAAGAGCAAGATCAGTCTGTTTGCAGATGATATCAAGATGGGAGCAGTAGCGGATGACTTAGGAGGGTGGCAGGGGTTGCAAGATGATCTGGCAAAATTAGAGGCCTGTTCAAACACTTGGCAGCTGGGGTTCAATGGCAAGAAATGTAAGGTGCTACATTTTGGTGCAAAAAAACCCCAAGGAGTAGCTACCAGTTAGGGAGGAATTCAACTAGCCAAGACGGAGGAGGAGAAGATCTGGGGGTGATCATAATGGGAGCAATGAACAGCTCAGCACAGTATAGAAAAGAAGCTGCAAAGGCCAATATAATGCTGGGTTGTATTGCCAGAGGCATATTCTCCAGAAGTGGGGAGGTTATCCAGCCACTATATAGGTCACTGGTTAGACCACACCTAGAGTACTGTGTGCAGTTCTGGTGACTGCACCTGAAGAAGGACATTAGGTTACTGGAGGCAGTGCAGCACAGGGCGACAAAAATGATCCAGGGTCTAGGGGACTTACCCTACGAGAGCAGGCTTGAGGGAGTTGAACATGTACTCCCTGAAGGAAAGGAGGGATGGGGAGACATGACTGAAACCTTCAAGTACATGAAGGAATAAAAGGATGGGCATGGAAGTGCTTTTCAAATTAAGAAGGGGGGAGGGACACTCGTGGGCACGATCTGAGACTGGAAGGGGGAAGGTTCAGGAGGGAAATGAGGAGACACTTTTTTACAGAGAGGGTGGTGTCTGGGTAGAATGCATTGCCAAAGAAAGTGGTGTCCTGTAGAACAGTGGGCTGCTTCAAAAGGGGATGGGACAGGGTAACGGGGACGGCCACTAGAGGGGGGAGGGGCAGCTACAGTATAAGGGCTGCTAGCTGCATTTGAGCAGACTTGATAGCCCATAAGACCTTTATCTACTGGCAATTTCGTATGTTTGTCTGTGCCAATGGAGCAATTAAATGACCCAAACTAGTATGGTAACAGGGTCGGAGGTTGAGACTCAGACTGCTTATAGAGAGAGCCCAATGGCTTCTGGACTTGTGAAGGAATTAATTAATTCAGGTGCCTTTACAGCAATCAACTGCCTGTTGAGTGACAGACCATCCAGAATTGCCTACAGTGACTGACAGCTCAAACCATCAATCAGAGCTGTAAATTTCCCAGTGAATTGCAGGACAGGTTTCAGTCTCAATTCAGTATGCAGGAGACCTTGAAGCAGATTTGTGACTATGTGCTTTGGAAAGAGACAGCAGCAGCTGTTGACTTGCAGATACAGACTGCTTGTCTGCCAGAGTCAGAACAAAGGTGAGAAACAGAACTCTTGCAGCTGTAAGAGAAAAGGAGGTAATGGTATGCAGCTTGCCAAGCTGAAGACCTTGACTAGAACCACCTGGCTGGTTCCATAGCCAGTACTGGTTATTGCCCCAGCTCCCCCATTGGAATTGGATGCCAGGACATGCTGGGTGGGGTGGATCAACTCAGAAATCCAGAGGAGCTGCACTATAAGACAGGGATTTGTGCTACTGAATGCCAAAGGAAGGTAAGGTTTGACCTGCACCAAAGGAACAGTAAGAGTACCTCTTTACATAAACTGCCATCACAGATGTGAGAGAGAGTAAAACCAGCCAAGACAGGGACTTTCAGCAACCTGTGCTATCATCCTTGCATTGTGAGTGAGATCCTCCAGTTTGGGAAACTGTGAGTAAAAACATTGTTTGCCCTGCAAGAAAACCTGTCTTATATGATAGGAATCATTTACTGGACTAAGCCTTCTGGCAGGGAGTTTCAAAAACCTAATTTGATGTTGAAAAGCAGTTTGGTTTGGGAATTTATTTCTGCAGAGCACTGCTAGTCTTTTGATTAAGTGTACCACCACTAGCCAACCATGTGCAACATCTTATGGCCTACACCATTTCCATAGGTGGGTACCCACTGCCCAATGAAGCTTAGAGACCTTCCTAGTTAGAACTAAGGGTATTATACAGGTACTAGTGGGGAGAGGGTAGTGCCTCATTTCAGGTGAGCTGCCTAACTGCTGTGCTGTGAATGCATGATTTGGGGCTGGCTGCTATTACTGAGTGAAGCCTGGAAGGGCACTAAGCAGAGTCCAGGTATCACTATTATTTGACTGTGCCTGAAAGGGCACAGAACTGCTGTCCTGTACTAAAGTAGGCTGGGCCTGGAAGGGCACAGAAGAGCCAACTGGACTATGCAAACTATCTCATTGCATCTAACCCACCTCTTTCCCCTTTCTGGAACAGTCCCTCAATAAAGATCCAGTTTGTTGAAATTCCTTAACAGCAAAACAAAAAGCAGCACAAACCGTTAGTTATTAAGGTGGGGAATTTATTTGTGTGCGTTCCTAGGTACACTATCCCTTCACATGGGAGCTAACCGGCCCTTTTGTTTTGCTGTTATGTTTTTGACAGTTTCTAGTTTTGTGATTGTTGAAATTGCTTGTCTGAGTCCTTTAGGGTATAATGGCATGCTGTGTGGGGACTGGCACTGCAGTGATCTTGTTCGTTGGTGGAGTGGCTGTGGGGAAGTACTGCAACCCAGGGGGGCTATACTATACTTACACCAGGTCCACTTTACCTGTTCTCTGTTTACCTTTTCTCTGGGTGAGGCACTGCGCTAATTACTATATTTAAACTCTGGCTATAAACCCCTAATGAGAAGCTTAAAGGAGCCACACCACTCAACGTTACTGAACCCCCACAACTGTGGTGCGGTAGTACAACCCAGGGAGATTTAATATGCTTACGCCAGGTCCACTTTACCTTTTCTGTGGGTGGAGACACTGTGGTTATTACTATCTTTTAACTTTTGATATAAACCCCTCACCCAACCAGAATCCAAGCACCTCAACCTTATGGAGTCCATAAGGAAAGGTAGCTGCCATAACATAGCAGCCACATGCCCCAGATCATACAGTATGTATACAGAGAAAATACAGATTGAACTTGACCTATCTGTCTTTAATATCAGTTTTTAACTCAGCTGTGTATGGCTTCTTGTGATTTGGGTTTTGCTATGAAGCTGCCTCTTGTTTAACTTTTTTAATTTTTTTGTTATTTTTTACCCTATTGGTCATGTAATATAGATATTTTGATCTCTGTGATCTCTCTCTTTAGAGACTGGTTGTTGTGTCATCCAAATTGCTACAGTTGTATTATGAGAGACCCTTTACACTTGTGCAAGCCCCCCGTCCTGATGTCTAGGGGTATCCAGATGATAACCTGCTGGGAGGGGGTACTTCACAACACAAGCATCCACAGTCCAAGGGCTTAGAACAAGAACAACTTGTTACCTGAGTTCAGAGATGGTAGTGACTGGGAGTCAAAGAATTAGGAGAACAAAGTCACTTGATGGGTGTTCCAGAGGCCTGCAGGAGGAATATTGGTTAGAGGAATACAGTCACATCTACATTGATTGAGTTCAATGTCCACTCCAGAATCAAAATGCAAAACAATTTAATTAAACATGAAACAGCAACAGACAATCCTTGGAACACGATGGGTTTCCTTCACAGGCAGAGCTGGAAAGTCTACTGCAACAGTCTCTTGAGCTAACAGACTATTTCATTTCATGCAGTTTTCCCTTAAGCCATGAAGGCTAAATTCCTGGCCGCAATTTTGGAGCTGAAAAAGGGCTTTGCTTGAGGTACTGTACAGTAGCTTGGTATTGACACACTTTACTAAATCATCTCATTCCTTGCTTTCTCTCTCCAGAAGTTACCTTTCTTTCCCTTTGGACCCTGTTCTGGCAATTCCATTCCTGTACCTTTACTCTGGGCTTATGACAGCATGAGACATTTCTACTGTCCCAAACCCACATACTCTCTTTAGTTCATTCCTATCTGCCTGGTCTTATATCTTATCCACCGGGGGGCTAATACGTATGGAGCATAAACTTCTTTTCTTTCCAGGTTTTAATTCTGTACATTTCATTTGATGTTCTTAGCAAGAACTGAACCACCAGAACCCTTTCAGGCATCCAGTCACTGATGCCTTATGCCTATAATGGCTTCCTCCATGTCTATTTGGGCCACAAAACCAACAGCACCTTCACTCATTCAGCAACTCCAACCTCTGAACTGACTCATCAGGGGGACCTGTGTCAGTGCCATGCCAGATTCCCCAACAGACTGCCAGCCCGCTGGGGTCCCAAACATCACTCCCCCCCAAATGGACTTTTCCTGCCTCCACAAGCGGCTCACACTTTGGGTGCCAACTCTGCAGCAGCCTCCAGCCTGGGAATTAGGGGTAACTCTGCCACTGTTACACCCTCAACAGCTCAGGCTGCCACTTCCAAGCTGCACCCCAGCCCTACTGTCATAATGGGCCCACCCACAGTAAAACCATCTGACCCATAGCTGAACTCACCCATGGGCAATCTTTCTTTGGGCTTTAGGGTCTGAAGGTGCTTACCTTACCAAGGTGCCAAAGTTCACTTGGCGGGTCTCCATTTTCTTTCTTCTCCTCAGACTCCGGCTCCCAGTTACACTGACAGGCCCCTTTGCTTTGCTCCATTGCTCCCCCTTTTGCCCCCCTAACTGTCATTTTCATATCGTGGGTCTTCAAGAGTGGTGGGCCAGGGCCACAAGTGGACCACCCAGGCCCTGCTATGGCCCTCCAGCTGAACTAGTGGGACGAACCCCCTGGCTCCTTCCCCTCAGTCTCCCCTTGAGTCCCCTCCCTTTTTGGTGCCAAAACCTTCCCTTTATATATCCTTTGGGGATGGGCCCCACCTACAGTAAGCAGGCAGCACCACTAGCTCCATCTCTTTGCCTAGTACCCCAAGCAACCTAAAATTAACTAGTAAGCTCCCAGAGGGTGCTTATACTTGTAAGCACCCCAAAGTATGGGTGCTTACTATTCAGCCCTTGCTCCTCCCCTTCCTTCTTTTTGGTTGTGGGGTTTGTGGCCAGCCTGCATGACAGGTGGAGCTATGACTCCCAGCTGGGTATCTAAGGGAGGTTTTGGCACCATTTTGGAGAGGAGGAGAATAGAGGTAGAGGACCAGTGCTAAGAGGAGGTCTTGAGTCCAGGGCCAGAGTGGCCCATGCCATCCCCGGCCCAGCCAGGATCTTTAAGCGGGTGGTGTGGAGTCAGTCATCAGGGCAACAGTACTGTGGGTGGTTGGTAAAGAGATGCAGTGAGTTGAGTGGCTGGTGGGTGTTCTACCTCGGTAGTCACCACAATGTTAAGAGGATGCCCTTTGGATTCCACATATGAGTAGGCCCCACTGCCACTTTAGTGGAGCCGTAGCCCGGGTGTGCAAACGGCACCAATTGCATGAACTGCAGCACTGAATGGGTCAGCTATGGGTCCAGATGAACAGTATGCCTGGTTTTTGCTGTTGGGGCAGTGTGGTGATGAGAGGTCATGCTGCAGGGATGGTAGTGATGGCAGCCTGCCTTCCCCTTTTCTGGTGTGGCACTTCAGCAGAACCTGATTGCTATTTGGGCCTGAAGGTTTTTCTGGGGCCAGTGTCAGTGAGTCTCTGGGATTGCCAGGGCCTGTATGAATTGCCCTGGGGTGCTCAGAGCCCGGTGCATCTTGAGAGACATGAGGGTCAGCATGTGTCGTAGCCCGCAAATGTGAAATCTGCATTGTGTCCGGAAAGTGTTGAGCAGCATTTCATCTATGTTGCTGCCATCAATTCAGAGACCCTATTTGGTTTCCTGGACTACCATGCTTTGACCTGCTTGATCACCAAGTATATGCTGTGGCCCTGTGTCACTGAATTTCTGCTACCTCAGAAGTTATGCCACTTGTGCCTCACTACTCCATGGAGTGAAAGTTTCTATTTTACCAAAAGAATTTCATTTGTTTCTATTTTTGTTGCATCCTCAGTGTGGACATTGGACTTATTTGATGAATTGTTTGCCAACCTATAACCACCTAGTTGCCCCCTCTAGCTGACATTGCCCCATAGCTGATTCACCCTATGCATGATCTCCAGTCAAGCACGAGGTTTGAACCCAGGTAACTGCTTTTCTATCCAAATATTCTGTGACTGCTGTATGCGTTGCCAGGCCCTCCTCTTATTACCATCAGGTATCCCTAGACACAGGGTGAGGGGGCTTACTCACTAATTCTATTTTAAATAAATGTTGAATAAAGAGATTTTTATGGTATTCATTTTAAGGATATTATGTATGTCCCCATTTACACACCTCTTTACCCCCATTACAATAATTATGGACTTACATTTTATATAGTACATACGAACATGCAAAGAAGCCAGCAGAGGAAGGCCATTTGGTCTATCAAGTATCTATTACTATCTATCTACTGTATTATCGGTGTAACCCCTACAAATAGGGTTCTCGAAAAGTCTTCCTTGAGCTTGCCTAAATGCTCACTGCCAGGCTGGTGTTCTGTATTTTAGCAGTTTAAATGTATTGCCAGCGAGTGCCTATATAGCCTCTGCGTACTATCTCTTTAAGAGCTGCCTGGATTGCAGGCATAATTAATCTAAGAGGGATCTTTGTTAGAAGATGTACTTGTTTGCTGATCATTTGTTAAGAGTATTAATAATATTGCAGTTTGTTCTAATCTGCTTTCTTTGCAGCATGGACAGTTCTGTTTGTTTCCATCATCTTGGTCCTGGACTGCTGAAATGGGCCAATCAGTACATTTGGGACTCTAAAATGGAGCTTGCTTAGAGGGGCTTGGTGGGGCCAAAACATATAGGAATTGTAGTTTTGGGCTTTTGGTGCCAACAATAACCTGGAGGGGGAGCTCTTGTTGTGCCTGACAGTCAGATCAGCCAACCGAAACTTTTGGATCTTGGGGAAAGTCCTACACTGCTTGCAGTTTCAGTTAGATCTGCATTGGGAAGTGAAGAAGTAACAGCTCAAGATAGTTTGAGCAGCAATCCATAGTGGATTTGAGTGGGAGAACTATGGAAAGGCCTGAGTTTGGCCTGCATGCCTGCCTGCTGTTCCTGAGAGGAAACTTGTGCTTTCTTTTTTTCGGACTGAATCCGAATTTGGAGAGTGAATTAAGCTACTGAACTGTGACCAGGCTTTAACCTGAAGAAGACCAAAGATCTGCTGAGTGCGATCAGCCTGTCAGGACTTCCAGCTACCTCTGAACTCCTGGATTGTGCAGAGACTCTGTAATTGTGGCCAGAGAGCCATTTGCCTGGTACAGTGGAATTTCCTTACATGTGAATGTGCTATGTGCTTACAGTGGGTCGTGATTTGGTTCCCCACTGTGTGTCTGAACTGTGTTTTGCTTGCTGGAGGCTGTATCCAGCTCCATGAACTGAATCTGTATCCATTTCCATTTGCGTGGGCCCTGCTACACTGGCCCAGCCAGAATACCTGGCTACGCAGAGAAAGTAATCGACGAGAGACCGGCCTGGGGATCAGCCCCCTGCTCAACGCCTTGAACAGGAATGACGCCTCTGTGATTCGTGTGGGCCCTGCTTCTCTGAGCACTCCAGCTCAACAGCCTGCAGTCTCAATTTCATCCTGCCTGTGTCCAGTATTGGGTATCGTGAGTAAACACCCAGGGTAGCTCCCTGCAACAACAGCTAAATCTAAAAGTGTTGTCATCTGATTGTCTTGTTGCCTTTTCTTTCATGAACTGAGTCCTCTGGCTCCAGATTACAAATAGTGTGTGTTATGCATGTTGCTTTCTTCCATCACAGAGCCCCAACCAGCTGCAATGTTCCTGGCTAGCCCACTGTTTTCCTACCTGGGTACCAAGAGTGTGTGGCTGTGTAGGGACTCTGAACTGCATGCATAACTGTCTGATTAATATAGCTTTCAAGCAAATCAACCTGATTACACCCCTCCCTTGTTCAAGTCCCCTGAATAAATCAGATTTAACTGTGTTTGCATTTAACCTCATTCTGGTACCAGTTTGTGTCAAAAGTATTGTACTGTTGCTATTTTCTGTGCTTAACCTTGTTTTACAGGGGGTCCCCAGGGTCAAGCTAGAGAAACCAGCTCTGGTGGTAAGTGCAAACAGTGTAGTAATTGCCTGGTGAATAAGGGTCATTGTGAAAGTAATTATTGTATATTGTCCAGGCCAGTAGAAGGGAAAGAGGGGGGATACAGTGTCCTGGAGGGCTGTGCCCAGGTTAGCTTGACCATTAACAACCCTGACCTCTAGGTGAAGGCACCCGTTTCATTACCCAAGCCATTTAACTTGCTACTAGCCAAGCAGGCAGGGGTAATAGCCTCTGGGATAGGGACACCTAGGGGTTACATCTAGAAATTATTTTTAAATGTAAAATATGTCATTGGACTATAAATAATATTTAGATAATCACTGAGCCTTTTAAGAGTTGGATCAGTGTTAACATTCTGACAATGTTGTGTTTTGGCAATTTCAGTCTTTATCACATATTTTTCAAACCCTTCCCTCCTGTTTTTCTTTTTTAGCTTCATTTTTGAAGTGCATTTGTTTTCTTTATTATATTTGCTTTCATTAAATTTTTTGTGAACAATTGTGATTGTTTTATCCCTGGTATATCTTTGTTGATCAATATATTTAATAGAAGTTATGTTGGGAACATTAACTGTCTTAGTCAGGATAGGGTTTAAGGGGCTTGAGGCCTTATCTTTTAAAGGTAAAGGTTGCTTTTGCAAAACTGAACTTGGAGCTGGAAAGGATGCACAATCTTGAACTAGAAAAGTGGAGGAAGGCACAATCATGTTCAAATTCTGAGGGAAGTGAGCTTTACTTCTAATTTTACACTGGTTTATGCTTGCTTGAATCAAGAAGGGGTTTGCAATACTGCTGATCTTTTTGTAGACTACTACTTTACATACAGAGGGATTAAAAAACTGCTGATTTTTTTTCTGTGAATCTGGTAGCTTATTTGTAGCTTGCTAGTATTTTGGTAACTTTTTGCAACAAACATTTAAGTTTTCACTGGTGTGTTCTTTCATTCCTGCAGTCAGTCAAGTTGTGTATTAGAGCAAGACAAAGCCTCAGGAGGTTCAAACTGGATTGCTCTGATTGTCCTCACAGCACAGAACAGGTGGACTTCCCAAAACCTCTCCTCCCCAATTCCCACCCTCGCCCGGCTAATCTAGCTTCATGAGGTTAGGCAGGAAGGTGTGACAACTTACTGCTCAGACACAAAACAGGACGTTGTGTGCCACAGAAAGCAGCCAGGCAGTGTTGCATAAGCTGGGAGGATATCTTGCTGTGATTGCTATTGTAACAAAAACAAAAAGCTGGGGGATCCTAGTACATAGTCCCTAGGAAAACGGTTACACTACTAAGGGAAAGTGAGGTTCCCTAATAGCGAGGAAAAAAAACAATAACACAATTTCAACAGAGAGGGAGAGAGACATGTGGGGAGTGGTGCAATACACTGGCTGTAGGGTGGCAGTCTTCTGGGAGACATCCTGGAGGCTGCGATGCTTCCCTATTTTCAGACACCTCTCTGCTCTGAGGGAGGAGGTTGCCTGTCTCCATGACGACCTGGCAAGGAGTAGGGAAACCTCCTCCCCCACCCAGGACCTGGCAGGGGATTGGAAAATCTCCTCCCCCATCCAGAGACCATCAGAACCACTGTTGCTGCCTCAGAGGTTGCCAAAAATAAGGAATAGATGTACTATGGTGGCTCAGGAAGGGTGAGGGTGGTGGAACAGAGGCGCATCCCTCCAGTTGTACCTCTCTACAATTCATATGCCTTTCTGGTGGAGCATTGTTCCTCTATGGAGACACCCACAGTGAAGACCAAGAAGGATGCTGGGAACCTCCTCAAAGGAGATCTGCAGGAGAGTGACATCGGATCCCGCAGGGGAAGGAAACAACTTCTGGTGGGGAACTCAATCTTTAGGAGGGTAGAACTGGGAAAGGAAGGGGAGAGAAAGGTAAGGTGCCTGCCTGGCACCATAGCATGGAGGGACAGGAAATGAATCTTCAGGATTGCAGGAGCAGCTGCATGGGAGAGGGAGCTGGATGTCATTGTCCACCTAGGGACAAATGACTGTAGCTGGGCATGGGAGCAGAGCTTTGCAGAAGGAGACTGTGGAGTTGGGGAGGGGCCTTAGACAAGTTGCATGCACGGTAACCTTCTCAGAGGTGCTGCCTGTCTATGGCATGAGTGAGGTTAGGGTACTCTTCACCTTGGGATTCAATGAATGGTTGAAAAACTGGTGTACAGTACAGTATTTTGGCTTCATTGGGGACTGGGAGTCCACCTGGAGGGATAAAGACCTATACTGGCACTATGGTCTGCATCTGTCCAGGAGGGGAACCAGGATCCTAGGTTATAGGTTTAAATGCTTCATTGGCAAGCTTTTAAACTAGCCAAGGGGGAGACACTGAAAAGGAGTAGGGAATTCACAGACTCCCCCCACAAAACAGGGTAGTTAGTGAGCTTAACACCAAGGTAGAGAGATCAATAGGGGGCAGGGCAGGGGTAAATGAGAAGAAGGCAATGGCAGTAAGTACAGGGATGGGGCTAAAAGTGAGAAAATCATCAAAAAATGGAGGGTGATGAGTACCAATGCCCATAGTCTGGGTAACAAGCTTCCTGAACTAGTGGCCTTGATGGAAGAAGGACACCTGGATATTGCGGCAGTCACAGAAACCTGCACAGAGAACCATGACTGGGCTGTCACCATACACACCGTACAAGCAACGGAACTAAAGGGTAAACAGGGAGGAGGAGAGGAGGCACTGTGGGTTACCTTGGAGATAGGAAATGGCATCACAATCTGCATGGGGGTTGTGCACAGACTCCAAACTCAGGGGGAGGAAATGAACAAGAAAATGATAGGAAGCATCCTTAGAATGGCAGAAAAAGGGGAGATATTGTTGATGGGGACCTGAATATGCCAGATGTTAACTGGATCACATTTGCTGCAGCCACATCCAAGAGCAGAGTCATTCTTGATGCCCCACAGGGGGCATGCCTCAGGCAGCCAGTGTTGGAAAACATTCGGGAGGGAGCAGTCTTAGACCTGATACTCTCACATGGGGATGGTGAGAGGATCTCAGATTTAGAAGTGGGTAGCCATCTGAGAACAAGTGACCACCAGACAGTGTGGTTCACAACAAATGCAGCCGTAGAGTCAAGCCATACAAAAGCAAGGGTACTGGACTTTCAGAGGCCTGACTTTGGCAGAATGGGAGAGTGCCTAAGGAATGCAGTAGCAAAAGGGCAGGAAGGAGGGGTGGAGGAACAATGGGGAGAAAAATCAAAACTGCCATCACAGAGGCAACATGCCTTTGTGTGAAGCAAATAAACAAAACAAAATGAAGGAAAAAGACACTATGATTCTCAAAAGAGGTGGAGGGGAAGGCTAAGGAGAATAAGATAGTATTCAGAAAGTATAAGGAATCACAGAAGGAGCAGGACAGAGAACTCTATCAGTTAAAGAAGAAGGAAGCAGGGAAGGCAGCCAGAAAAGCAAAGGCCCAAACCGAGGAAAAGATAGCCAACTCAGTTAAGAAGGGGGATAAAACCTTTTATAGGTACATTAGAGAGTGAAGAAAGACCAAGGGAGGGAGGGATAGTGAGGCTTAATAAAGGGGAGGGGTGGGAAGAGGGTCACAATGAAAGGGTACAGAAACTGAACAAATACTTTTGTTCAGTATTCACAATAGAAGAGGAGCAGGATTTACCTAAACCAAACAAGAGGCACTCTGGATAGGGGGGGTTAATACCAGTCCATTCTCAGAAGAAAGGGTCTTGAAAGAACTCTTAAAACTCAAGGTGGACAAGGCAATGGGGCCTAATGGGATTCACCTCAGAATTCTAAAAGAACTAAGAGGAGAACTAGTGACACCACTGACTACCCTTTTTAACAAATCATGGGAGGATGATGTGGTACCTGAGGACTGGAGGAAGGCAAATATGATTCTCCTTCACAAAAATGGGAGCAAGGCAGAGGCAGGAAACTACAGACCTGTTAGTTTGACCTCAGTAGTAGGGAAAATGATGGAATGACTTCTGAAAGAAAGAATTGTTGAGTGCCTAGAGGCCAGCAGGGCACAGGACCCAAGGCAGCATGGATTCACAGCAGGAAGGTCATATCAGATCAATCTAATAGATTTTTTTTTTAAACTTCTTTATTGTATTCAAGAGTCAGTTCACATTGCACATTTCATACATTTTGAATAGCTCAGTATTTCCTTCATAACTCGTACATTTAATTTCACACCATCTCTTCATATACTACCACTGTTACTCTATAGTTTAGATGTAAAGGTCATTGGTAATTTCTTGATGGCTGACCACTCCTTCCTGTTAACTTAATCACATTTAATTCATAAAACTACCAATAACAATACAAACATTTCTAAATTGTGCAGATCAATTTGTTATAGAATGCTTCTCTTTTATCTTGTGCATTATACCTGTATAGTTAGTTATAAAGAGAATCTAGTAGATTTCTTTGACGTGGTGACCAAAGTTCTCTCATAGCCCTTACGGCTAGCACCGCCTCTGCGGACACCTCCAACATGGATCTATATGCCTCCATGGTGAGAAGAACCTGCTGCCACCCACCCCAGAGCCCTTGCTTGCAGGCATCCTCTCATAGATCTTTGGGCCAGCACCACCTCCATGGACACCTCAGATGGGGATCTACATGCCTCCATAGTGAGAAGAACCTGCTGCCACCCAGCCCAGAGCCCTTACTTGCAGTTACAGCCTGGACAATGCTCCAGGAACTCAAGGCTATGTAGCTGTCTCTGTAAATTTTCAAAGGACAGGCACCTTTCTCATGGGACAGCTCTCATTGGTCGCCTGTGGTCCACAAGCTCCCTGATTGGCTTCTCATCCTGCCCGGCATTTTCAATTCCTCCCGACTGGACTATGTCACTACCATTGGCCAAATTTACTTTATTTTTCACCTAATCCTGTATTGCCTCTGATGTCTGGTGTATTTTTATACTCAGTGCTGCATCATAATTTTGGCATTTGCAGGAGTCTTGTCTCCCTCAAACTGCCGATCTTTCTCATGCGCCCACTGCTAAATTCCTTTCGGTTTAAAGAGTAATTTTACTTGTACTTAAACTGTCTGTTTGAACTGAGAATTTTAGAGGGCTAAGATTGTATTTCTGATTCTGTGTTAGAACTTGAACAATTCTGTGCCTCTGCTACCTAATTGGGATTTTCTACGAAAGCTATTTTCAGTTAATTTCTCCTGTTCACCCCCGACTGTAGCTTCTTTGGTTTCTTCCCCTTTGCAGATCCTGCTGGTGCCTAGCTTGCTGTCTGTGACCCACCCCCAATTTAACTCCCATTATTTATGACACAGCTCTTTTGTGAATTTGTAAAGCAGAAAGCCTCCCACTGTTTCCTAAGCTATTTCTAACCCCTGCTTATCCCTTTCTCCCTCAGGCCTCTTCTTATAGCTGTTTGGGCTAGCACCACCTCTGTGGGCACCTCTGACAGGGATCTACATGCCTTCACTGTGAGAAGAACCTGCTGCCACCCACCCCCGACCCCTTGCTTGCAGGTACGGCCCACACAGCACTCCGGGAACTCAAGGCTGCATGGCTGTCTCTGTACATTTTCGGCCAACCCACCCTCTCACACCCAGCTACTTTTTACATCCACCTCAAACCCCTCTCTTGCACATAACCTGTTCTCATTTGCCCCTGTGTAGTTTATTGAAATTGAAGGGACACATGCCCTCTCCTGTGCTTGTCCCATCCTCCTGCTCACTCTCCTACCAGCCCTTCTTCCCACAGTTGTTCTGCCTGTTAACTTACTTATAACAAGCATCCTGACTGTAACTCTTCCCTCCTTTCCCACCATTTATTACTCTTGCAAGCTCTCTTGCCACCATGTAACTGCTACCACTCACACTGCTTGCTGTCTTGCTGCCATCCCTCCCGGTGCTGTTGGACTACTGTGCTAGCCCACGATCAAAAGCACCTTGTCTTCTTCTCTGTCACTCACTCTCCCCTGCTACACCCCTCTCCTCACTCCTCCTGGGAACTATCTTCCCTTGGCCTTATCACCCTCTCCTTTCTCTCTAACCTTGAATGCTGTCAACTTGGCCACTACCTGGCCTCCCTCTCTGGTTCTCCTGTGGCCTCCTCCTAACCATATATACTCTTAATAGCCTGCCTTCTCCTAGCCAGTGACATTGAATGCAACCCTGGCCTAACCAACTCTCACACTGACCCCTTCTGCAACATCTGGGCTGATGCTCCAGGGCTAGAAATCATACACATCAATATGTGCAGTTTTCCATCTAAGTTCCCTGACCTGGAGTCATGGGTTGCACTACACAAGCCCTATGTTCTGGGACTTTCCAAAACCTGGCTAAAGCCCCACCATGCTGACATCACTTACCAGCTACCTGGATTCTCCTCCCTGCAGCATGACAGGCCAGGCAGGAAAAAGGGTGGTGGTGGTGTTGCACTATTCCTTAAGGAACCCCTGTCAGCCAATATTGTCCTCTCCTCAGATCCAACCTCACCTAGTGAATGGCTCCTATCTGAAATTACCATGGGAGCCTATAAGAAATTATACATAGGCTGCTGCTACAGCCCTCTTTCTGTTGAAGCTATGGGCCTAGATAGCCTTCCTCTCAGGCTTGAACTCTTTATCCCCCCACAGAGATGCAATTCTCCTTGGCAATGTTAACTTAAACTTGCTGAGCACCCACCAGTCTGACTATGCCTCCCTCCTAAAACAGCACAACCTGGTCAAAATTATTATGCTTCCCAGCAGGCAAAGTCAACTTACAGGCACTCAATACCTTCTGGACTGGATCATTACCAACAGGAATGATTATGTACAGCATGCTGGTACCATGGCAGACTCCATCAGTGATTACTCCCCTACGTATCTCCTCTGGTCATGTAAATTCAAATGTCTCCCTCCCAAATACTAGTCCTTTCGCAATTTCAGTAGCCCCAACAATCCCAACCTCCTTGAAGAGGCTCAGTCCTTGGACTGGTCTGCTGTTTACTCACTCTCCGATGTGACACAGGCAGTAACCCTCCTCTCGCAGACCCTCTTGACCCTGCAGGACCGGCACTTCCCGGTCACCACAAGAAGTGTCAGAGGTGGCTGTTCACACTGAGTCATGAAAAACCTCCTTACCCTTATGAGAGATAGGGATCGTGCTTGGTCACATATGAAGCATCCCTTTCCCCCGCCCTATGGGATGCATACTGGCGTCAGGGGAATCTATGCAAACATCTGTCGAAATCCCTCAAGCAGACCCACTTCTGTAATCTCCAACAGGCTAATGTTAGAGACCCTAGGAAATTCTGGGTATCCATTGGCTCCCTACATAACACCCACACCAACAAGGCTGCCCTGCAACTTAATTCTCCAAATGACCATTTTACAGATCCTCTGGAAGTGGCTAGAGCTTTAAACGACAAGTTCTCCGACCTATCCATGTATCAAAGTAAACTACCTAAGGGCCAACCAAATAACTTGGTCCACCATCCAACTCCCCCCCCCACCTACCTCCGATGGGACAATTACCCAACCCCAGATTCCCATTTTCTTCTACGAAACTCTTTCGAGAGCTGACACAGCTAAGCTCCTCAAAAGCCTTCCAAATCATGGCTCCCCTTGTGCTGATGGCCTATCCCTGATCTTCCTTAGGCTCATCTCCCCAGCCATCATTGAACCACTCACTTGTATCTTTAACCTCTCCCTCTCCTCATCCTCCTCCATGCCTGACCCCTGGAATACTACAAAGGTGATTCCAATTTTTAAAGCCAGGGACCCTCTATCTACAGACAACTATTGTCTGATCTCCATCCTCCCCACCTAAGTAAACTACTCAAGAAAGCTGCCCACCATCAACTTGCTGACTACATAGGCAAACACAACCTCCTGTGCAGCCAACAGCATGGCTTTCAATAAAAACACTCCACCGCCTCTGCCCTCACTCTTCTGACCAACCACATCTTCATTAATATGGACCATGGTAATGCCACCGGAGCAGTCTTCGTTGACCTCTCTAAGGCTTTTGACATGGTAAACCATGCCCTTCTCCTCTCCAAACTACGTAGCCTTGGATGCTTTCAAGAGGTTACTACCTGGTTCAAGAGTTACCTCACTGTCCCCTCCCAATTTGTGTGCATTGGCCCTGCCCATTCCGTCACCCTTCCCATCACTACAGGTGTCCCCCAGGGCTCCATACTGGGCCCCCTGCTATTCTCTTTATTTACAAACTCCCTCCCTTTGGACTGTCTCATTTGTTACCCTCTCCTCTATGCTGACAACCTTGTGATCTTCCACAGTGATAAATCCCCAGACAATATTTCCTCAGTTCTCTCCTAAAACTATGCTGTGGCCCATAACTGGTTCACAAATAACCTCCTTCTGGTAAATGCCAAAAAAACAAAATCTATGCTGTTCGGATCAAAGCCCTTCCCAACTGAATATAAAACTCACCCCCTTCTCAACATTATTTCCCCTGATGGCAAAGCCCTTGAAGATGTGTGTACTTTCAAATACCTAGGAGTCATACTCAACCCCTCCCTCTTCTTTTCTGAACACATCTATTCACTAGTTCAAAGGTTTCACCAAAAATTAGGTGCTGTCTACAGATTCTGGCAATACTTATCTCCAGAAGCCCAACTTGCCATCATACAGGGAAATTGACTCCCTATCCTGGACTACTGCTCCCCTATCTATGCCAGGATGCCCACTACCCTCATGGCCAAGCTCTCTTTTGCCTATGACAGTGCCTGTCATTTTGTCTTGCTGGCCCCTTTTACCACACACCACGGTGTCCTCTACAACTCACTAGAATGGCTCCTGCTGCAAGGCCATTTTGACCTAGCCATATGCTTGCAGGTGATTCTGCCATCTTGTGGCTGGGCTGCATCTCCCCTGTTCCTTCCTTGCTGTATGAACCTTGCACCATTGCCTCCACTCAAACAGCATCCTCCTGAATATCCCCAGGATATCTACCAACAGGGGTATCAGAACCTTGTTTGTGACAGTCCCTACACTGTGGAATAAACTGCTTGCCATGCTCCGCTCCCTCAACACCCACTGCCAGTTCAAAACCCACCTTAAAGAATGGCTCCTGATGACTTTCTGCTGCCACTGCTTCCATGGGTAGTTCACTCACTTTCCCAACTGCACCCCACCAAGGAATGTGTATGTATATTAGGTCAAGCGGGAATCAATTAAGCTGGCCTGCAATGCACTTGAACTTTAGTACCTATGTTTGTTTATCCTGCCTTCCACCCCTCTGCCCTACCCCTTCCCCTCCTCGCCCCTATACATTGCTATACCTTATCCCTCTTTCTACTTATACTTAGACTCCCTTGTTTGTCTCCTATTGTAACTGCTGCTGATAGAACTGTACATTTACAGATGTCCTTACTTATTGTAATGCCTAACTGATGTATGGTTTATGGAATCCTGTATTTTTTGTAGTTCTTCCATTTGCTATTCCCATGCACTATTGTAACCTTTATCTTGTTTGTTTTTTTGTTTTTGTCAATTTTTCCATGCTTTGTTGTTTGTTACATTAGATTCTGTGCCACAGTATGTGGTCTGGGTCATGCCTGAAAATTATCCCAGGGATCAGTGCACCTACCCAGTTACCAAAGTCATGAATAAAAAAAATTAATAAGTAGTAGACGAGGGACGAGCTGTGGACCTGGCCTACCTAGACTTTAGCAAGGCATTTGACACAGTCCCACATAAAAGATTAATAAACAAGTTAGCCAGCTTAGCAGTGGGCCCCATGGTGGTAGCCTGCGTAAAAAATTGGCTTTATTGTTATACCTAATTGCCATGTTTGCATATCTTGTGGACATGTAGACTAGTTTTATGTAAGCATATTTATAACAGAAATACACTTGAAAATAGGACCTCCTTTTGCAGTAATGTTAATTAAACCTCAAACAGGAATCCATGCCTCATGCTGAATTGTTCAGCATTTTCAAATGGCAAGCATACACTACGTTAAACTAAACAAACCTTGTCTCAAAAGCACATGAGGTTCACATGCAGCACACCTTACTAGTGCTTAGCAATTATGCTGGCTCCCATCCTGCTGAAAGAGAAAATTTGTTTTTTTACTACTGAGTTATCCTTTTTGGCTCTTTAGGGATACCATAGATAGTTCTGTTTAGAACAGTTGCTTCCTTCTTTACTGGCAGTTGCTGCAGGGAACAGATATGAGTCAGTAGGCACTCTTTTTGTTAGCTGAGCAATGATTACAAAAAGCATGGTCAGAGGGATTTCCTCCAGAAATGAATATTCCAGGAAAGACCTTTTGGGTGCTCAACTGGCAAATGTTTATTGATCCAATTTTACCATGCATCAAAATTCCAAACTCTGTCAGTATCACATATCATATATACATTATATTTCACATTTCAAAACATCGACATTCCAGTCCAGCTAGCTTCTTTCAGCTTTCCATTCCATTCTTCCTTGTTTGCCAGTTTTCTTGGGGCCCAGATGCGTGACCCGACACCCTGTTCCAGTTTTTCATCCTATCTACCTTTCCTCAGGTCAGGTGCCCCACAAACCCACCCCCCCAGTTTTTCTTTTCTTCCTCTTCACCTCCTCCCCTCCTCCTCATCTGTCGCCATGTCCGGATGTTACTAACCCCAGCACGTGCCTACTGCCCTTTCCCTACCCAAAACTTACCCACCCTGCTGTGCCCCTCACCCTACCAACCCCACTATCCCCTTCCTTCACTAACCCATCTCCAGCCTAGTGACGGATGGTGGGCTTCCTCCCATTACTGTAACCTCTGCCCCTCCCATCCCTCAGTTGCCCCAATTATAGGTAGGAGAAAAAAACAACATTCCAACTATGGACAAGTGTACCCCATCCACATGAAAGTTCCCCAGGATTGCATATGATATGTCCCTATGTGATATGCATACACCCACTATCTCTGCTATCACCATGGCCACCCTTCAGTTAAGATGCTTCCTAGCCTTTGCCACCAACCTGATATCCCTGGCATGGCTCCACACTCCTCTGGAAATAATTTCAGACCATCCTATGGTAACTCCGGCCACCGTCCCTTTATGGTCCCAAAATCAGCCTGTATGTCCCAAAATATACCCTCCCCCATTGTCTATCCCCAAGGTCATCCCTCCCCACATGTATAATGAGCAAATTGGGTTTTGGCCATTCCTTTTCTGCTTTTCTAGTAAGGGTTGTGCCCACCTCATGCCTCAGACCCTTATTCATTGTATCTGTGCATCTTTGATCTCCCTCAGAAGTTGTCTCCCACCCGGCATACTCGAGGCATGTCTCTCTGCCCAGTACACAAAGGAATAGCCTATGATCCATATTTGGAGTTGCCGTCTCCTGCCTGTTGATACAAATAAAACACCGGTTATACCATATTCCTAACATACCTCCTTTAACAACTCAACTTCCACCTGCCTACCTACTTCACGTCATCCTCCAAGCCCCCTTACGCTGCCATCTCTGAGGCTGCACCTATTCTGAATGAAAGAGGTGAAAACTGGTTCGGGTCCTCCCCAATGAATAGACCACATAAGGAATGCAGGATACTGTACATCACATTAGACCTGCAGGCAAGGGAAAAAAAAAAGCCTTTAGTACCCCTGTGGGGTTGTACGAATTTGTTACAATGCCATTTGGGTTGCATGGAGCTCCAGCTATGTCTCATCTGTACATGGACTATATACTGGTACCACATACTGGATACTGTTCGGCCTACTTGGATGAAGTGGTGGTATACAGTCCTACCTGGAGTATACATATGGCACACTTGGCTGAGGTGGTTAAATCAATAAAAAACAGCAGGGCTTAACATTAACCCCCCCAAAATGTGTGGTTGTCATGACCAAGAGCCGCTATCTAGGCTTTCTGTTAGGTATTGGGCAAGTCAAGCCCGAAATAGATAAGCTGCAAGCAGTGGCAAAGGGTCCGATCCCCACTACAAAGAAACATGTGATGTCATTTTTAGGGGTTGCAGGGTATTACTGATGCTTTATCTGAAACTTTTCATTGATTGCTACACCACAAAGAAACGGTGTAGCAAAGTGGTACAGTGGGACCCTAAGTGCGATGAGGCTTTTCAAACCATCAACGCCGCCCTCTGTTCATCCCCTGTATTAAAGAGTCCTAATTTTGAGATGGACTTCAAGGTACATATGGATGCCTCAGAGACAGAAATAGAGGCAGTGTTGAGCCAAATAATTGATGGGGAAGAACACCCAGCTTTGCACATATCAAGAAAACTATACGAAAGGGAACAAAAGTACTCCACTGAAGAGAAGGAAGCTTTGGCAGCTAAATGGGCAATAGAAGCCTTAAGATGTTATTTGTGGTGAGTAAAATTCACCTTAGTTACTGATCATAATCTTTTATGTTGGATCCATCAAATGAAGAATAGGAATGGTAGAATAATGAGGTGGTATTTGGCCGTTCAGCCATATAGTTTTGTGGTGCGACATAGATCTTGAACCTTACACAAGAATGTCGATTTTCTTTCCCATCATGGAGCAATGAATAAGGGAGTTATAAAATAGAATGTGTGAAAACTGTTATGTTTAGTTTTAGGATATTAGGCAGTATCTGTGTGAATTAAGCCCCAGGGTATGTATTTAAGAAGGATGTCTGTATAGTGTAATTTTGTCACCCTTCATTTGCTTATGATTAAAGGACCCTGGGGTGAAGCTCTCATAGTGGGTGAGAGAAAGTTTCAACCAATCCCCATTCTACTGTACTGTTTTAGTAGAAAATTTATGAATGAGAGAGGGTTCTTGGAAAAAAACAGTATCGTTTTGAGAACTGTTTTTTTCTTAAGGAGGGAGGTGTGTGGTGGAGTTAGGCTATACCCTCAGCTGTGACTGATGGACCACTTTTCTATCTCCTTATTTCCTATCTACCAAAACTTCTGTTGCACAACAGTTAATGCTTTTCTCTTAGCTTTTCTTCTTTTTCTCCCCTACCCTAGGTTGGCCACCGAGTGTAGCTCTTTATTGTCCCTACTAAACTTCCTACTAGTTCTCTCCTTTCATTCTTTTTCCATTTACATCCATCCAGTCCATGGAATGGTGCCAAACACCCAGAGAAATGTTGTGTAAAGTGTATAAGTGCATTTTATGTACAAAAAGGCATGAAGGCTATTTGAGATCATAGGAATGAATACAGTTAATAAAACCTTTTTAAAGAAAAAAAGGACTCAGAAGCCATATAAAACAATAATAATTTCATGATTAATGCAGTTATAAGAAATCCTTTAGGTATTTTCATAAAGTCACACTATAAACCTGTTACTGTATAAGATTCTATGCAGTGTCAGTGGCTCAGTAGTTAGCACACTCACCTCTGAGGCCTGGAGATCAGAGGGCTGTGGGTTCAGTTCCCACATCTGGCACTTTGGTTAATATCCCGGTACTGACACTGTAGTGCAGCATGAGAGGGGTGCTGTCTTTTGGATGAGACGATAAACCGAGGTCCCATCTGCATGGATTGGTGGTAGTTCAGGTGGATGTTAAAGATCCCGTGACACTTATTGAAAAGAGTAGGGACATTTTTTATTAAATCAACACAAATCAAATCAGATAATATACAATGCAGTATTACCAAATACAAAATCATACAAAAGAAAATAAAACCAAAATTAAGTATTGAATAATGCAATCTTAAAACTTAAGAAAACAAATTTGAACCCATCCCCCCTCCCATTTATAAGAGTACAGAAATCTTTCATTGAACTCAAAGGCTAACTAATACACACTGTGTAAACTCAGAACAAAATTTAAATAATAAAGAAATAAATTATTAAGATCCTATTGATCTAAAAATAAAATAATAACATCTACAATGCATAATAGAATCACTCCCCCCATATTCCACAAGAAAAGCAACTAGGATCCCTTAATTCCTCAAATAAAATCAAAATATGTATTTATTTATTTATTAGCTTTTGGTAACTGGGTAAGTGCGCTAGGCAAACAATCCTGCCTATTTTCAGGCACGACCCGGGAGGGTACAAGACAAAGGAGCCACAAAGTACAGTGATACATCAAGACATGATAACAATAAGGAAAGAAAAAAAAGATAGATTGCAAGCAGAAATATAACATTTTCAGGCACAGTCCGGTGGATTACAAGACAAAGGTGCCACAAATTAGAGTGATACAACATGACGTAATGACATTAAAGTAAACAATAGATTGCAGGTAACAATATAACCAGTATACATAGTGTAAGGACAACAATTTAGTACTCCAGGATACTCATATCAAAGCTTTAATGTTGCAGCAAGTGGGAGGGGGTCAGGGCAACAGGCCGGTGGTCATGGTTATGTTATGAGCATCGGCAGTGACCAAGTGGGATAAGGTGAGAGAACAACGAGTTTTTGAAAACCCAGTGGGAGGTGGCATTTTTGACCTGAAGGGGGAGAGAGTTCCAGAACCGAGGAGCGAATTACGAGAAAGCCTGTTCGCCCATTTTTGTGGCGCAAGGTCTACATGAGAGCAGGGGTGAGGAGGAGGATCTAAGTGAGCGAACTTGAGATGCGGGGGTCAGCAGGAGAGCCAGGGAGTCCGGTCTAGGGGGTCGAGTTAGGGGAGTCTATAGCAACCCAGAGAGAAAGCCCGGAGCTCCTTGGGTGGCAGCCAGTTTAACCCGGAGTAAAGGCGGCAGTGATGAGTGAGGCGAGGGGTGGATAAGGCAAATCTGCAGATATTATTATAAGAAGTGTCCCATCTGCTGAGCATGCTGGAGTTAGTGGAGTATAGAAGAGGAAGGCCATATTGGAGCTGCAGGAGAAGCACCCCCCTTGCTACTGATAGTCTAGCAGAAGGGGTGAGGGGAGTGCCGCATCTGTAGGGCCCACCAATTTTTGCTTTAACAGCACAACAGACTGTGTTGATGTGTGTAGCAAAGTCGAGGGAGGGATCAAGAGTGACCCCCAGGTATTTGAAGGAGGACGTGTTGGTGACCGAGGAGCCGTCCTGGCATTGAACCTGAAGCTTTGGGGCCATGGGGTTAGTTTTTTTGTACAGCCAAACAGCATGGCTCACGTTTTGTCCAGGTTAAGATGTTGATGGTTGTTCAGAAGCCATTGCTGAAGGACCTGAAAGTCGTTTGAGAGTGAGAGGTTGATGTTCGCGATCGAGTTAGATCCCGAGTAGAGAACCAGATCATCAGCATACATGAGAATGCAGCTTTGACAGGTGGAGTAGGGAATGTCATTTAGGTAAAGGGAGAAGAGTAGAGGACCAAGAATGGATCCCTGAGGGACGCCACGGGTGATCGGTCTGAGGGAGGATATAGCTTTGTGAAAGGCTACAGCCTGGGAGCGATTGTCAAGGTAAATATGGAACCCAGATAGGGTGGAGTCAGAGGCCCCAGTGGCTTGAAGCTTAGACAGCAAAAGTTGGTGATGAACCATGTTGAAAGCTTTGGACAGGTCAATGAAGATGGTGCCAGTGAGTAGACCGATATCCATGTTGTTTTTTATATCACTGGTAAGTTGGGTTAGAGCCGTGGTAATGCTGTGTCCAGGCCTAAATCCATGCTGGCAGTGGGTAAGGAGATTGAACTTCCTGAGGTGTTCTGAGAGTTGGCGATGAACAAGTTTCTCAAGAACCTTACTAACAGTGGGCAGGAGAGAGAATGGGACGGTAGTTGGTAATTTGTTTGACATCGCCCTTCTTGTGAATAGGGATGGTTCTGGATGTTTTCCAGGCCAATGGGATGGAGGAGGTCCCGATAGATAGATTGAAAAGTCTGGTGACCGGCTTGGCAAGCCAGGGAGCAAACTGCCTGAGAATGCCAGGATGGATGCCATCTGGGCCTGAGCTCCCATGGGCTGGTATGGATTTAAGAAGTTTACGTACTTCATGGTACGTGGTCGGTGATAGCATGAAGGAGGGATGAGTAGGGCTAGAATTTGAGGGAGAGCGGGCCTTTCGCCTCGGGTCTCATCAGAGGCGTCAGCCGGAAGTGAGGAGAAGAGGGAGTTGAAAGCATTGGCAATAGTAAGCGGGTTATTACAGTGAGTGCCCTGTATATACATGTCAGTAGGAGTCTGAGGCTTGTTATTGCCAAGAATTTCCTTGATTTGTGCCCAGTACATTTTAGGGTTGTCAGCCGAGGACTTTAGAAGGTTCCTGAAGTAGGTGCTTTTGGCCAGGCGAATGTGTTTTTTGCAGTTGTTCCGAGAAGCCCTGTAGGCTTCAAAGTCGGATAGCAGACTAGAGCCCTTAAATGCAGCCCAGAGTTTGTCCCTATGTTTCAGCATTTGAAGAAGGGGGGCGCATGAGCCACTTGGTCACCTTCCCTGCCACCCTGCGTGTAGAGGTGGGGATGTGAAAGTTTTGCAGAGAGAGAAGGACGGAGTTGAAATAGTCAGTGGCCTGGTTTATGTCATCAGTTAAGTATATAGGAGACCAGTCAATGAGGCCTAGATCAGTTATGAAAGCATCAGCCCTTAGGTGGGATACGTCAGGGAAGGAAATGACTTTAGAGGGAAACGTGGGGGTGGAGGTGTCCCATGTATAGTAAATGGGATAGTGATCACTTATGGTGTCTGGGAGAACACCTGCCGTGTTCACGTAATTCATCCTATTTGTGAGGATCCAATCGAGCATGGTGGCACAGGCACCCCCCCGGGAGACTCTCGTGGGTTCCTGAATGAGCTGGGAGAGGTTAGCCTTACTAGTGATAGATGATAGGTGGGCTGAGTTATTCTCAGACCAGTCTTGGTTGAAATCACCAAGGCAGATAATGTCGTTTTTGCCTGTACCAGATAGTAGGTTGTCCATGAGTTCTAAAAGACCCTGATTGGAGTTTTTGGGAGGGACATATATATACAGAAGAAATGGAGTTTCTTTACGCTGCCAAGTAAAAGAAGGGTGTGGAGTACTTCGCAATTTGGCAGAGGGGGGTCCTGTATGAGTGTGATGTTAAGGTGTGATTTGAAGTAGAGCGCTAGCCCACTGCCTCTTTTAGTCCCCAAGTGATCAGCTCGGAGCATACTGTACCCGGGAAAGGAGCACTGTGAGTCTGTAACAGAAGGTTTTAGCCAAGTCTCCGTGATGGCTAAGATGTCTGGGCAGTTCATATTCATCCATACTTGAAGATCGGCAAGGTTGGCTAGGAGGCTTCTAGTATTGATATGTGCCAGGGTGAGACCATAGGATTTAGGGAGGTATGTCAACGGGGGAGGTAGTCCTGGGTTGGGTGCCCTGTGGGGACCAGGATTAGCCTCAATGTCCCCAGCTAGTGTTAAGTAGAGGATGCAAGTCCAAGGTGGTCTCCTGAAGCAAGTCCATATAGTTGATTGGGGGGAGGATTTTGTCCTGACTGGGCGGGACCTGGTTAGCTGGAGCCGGCGCTTGCTGATTAGTGCAGTAGGGGGTATAGGAGATGATGAATAGGATGCAAGTAGGTTGGAAAAGTTAAAGTTGTCCACAGAGAAAGTGTTGGGAGGTGAGCAGAGTACAATAGGGCAGGGGAGTGCAGAAAGTAGTATAAGGGAGAAGGCACACATTAGAAGAGACATGGTAGCAGTGAAAGCCATAGTATAGAGAGGGAATAATTCAAAAGGTGAGAAGGGAGGTGATCTGAAAACGAATAGAGGCTGGCAGGAAAAAAGATAGTTACAGCTGCTGCAACAGTCATCAGCTGGTGGATGGGGTTTGAAGTAAGAAAGATAGAAGGCTGGGTGGGTTTGAGTCCCAGGTGTAAGTATCAGCTGGGTTTAGAGCCCTCTAGTGGCCAGATGTTATAACGAGCAAATGGAAAACAGCGCTGTTAGAAAAAAAACTCGAGACAGCACGACCCGCGACCTATCGCTTGACTTGTGCCTATAAGTCTAAGGCCTGAAAATCATGGGGGGTATTGGGGCGGGTAAGGAGCAGTTGTGAAGTGACTGCGGGGACAACTCTGAGCTCCGAGATGCAAGGAGCGCTGTCCCTGGCGACTACCTGTGCGGTGGCAAGATTCGGTCTGTGGGGGGTGGGGGAGAGCCTCCAGTCCGCCTGGTATTCGGCCCTCGCGACCTCTGGGGGGGTGAGGGTGAGCCCCTGGCCTAGACTGCAGGATCCAGGACTGCTGAGCAACTGCTGAGGAAAGGAGAGGTAGGACTCAATAAGTACAGTGTTAAGGGGGCTGAACCGAATTCCAAGGTTCACGCAATAGGCTGCTGGCATGCAAAACAGGAAGCAGGAGTGAGCTTGCTATCAGGAATACTGGCTTTAAAATTAATTATGGCAACAGGATGCAGGTTTCAAATTGACTTTAAAATTAATTATGGCAACAGGATGCAGGTTTCAAGTTGACTTTAAAATTAATTATGGCAACAGTGCAGGTTTCAAATTGATTACTCAACAGTTGCACAAATACAGACAAACCCCTTGCTTGGCTGTTCAGGACAGGGTTCGCATGTAATTTCAGTTTACTGAACTCTAAGGTTTGCTAATTTCTGATGCTTGAGAAAAGAAAAAAAAGACACCAAAATTTAAAAACTCTGAGCTCCGAGATGCAAGAAGCACTGTCCCTGGTGACTACCTGTGCGGTGGCAAGATTTGGTCCGTGGGGGTTGGGGGAGAGCCTCCGGTCCACCTGGTATTCGGCCCTTGTGACCTCCGGGGGGTGGGGGTGAGCCCCTGGCTCAGACTGCAGGATCCTGGACTGCTGAGCAACTGCTGTGCGGTGGCAAGATTCGGTCCGTGGGGGTTCCCAATGTTGATTCCAAATCTTAGGTACTAATTGAAGTTTCTCTGCCTGCTGCAGTCCCTTTAGATATTTCTGTTGTATAAAGAACAATTCTGAAGCTGAAATTGATTGTTGTTGCAAAGTAAATCTACATCTACTTATCCATAGCCAGTACAGAAAATGTACCATTATCATTCTAAGTGTACTATGAGACAAATGCATAAGCCCAGAAGGAATCACTCCATAATACAATAAAGCAGAGGTAGGTGGTAGAAAAGGTGCCTCTTTCCAATGGTTTTTCACTACATCCCACAACTGCGCTGCATATGGGCAATGAAAGTACAAATGATCCATTGTTTTAGGTACAGATATACAAGTAACTCTAGAACAAGTTCTTTCCTGAAAGGACTTGTGTTTTTGGTTCCCTTTAACATTAATCCGTCCATGAATTCCCAACCAAACTGTATCCCACATGTGATCTGGTATCTATTTATCTAACACATATGCAGAAAACTGCTTTTGATGAGGAACTGAAAACTCTGCAAAGGGTTGTACTGAAAAACAAGACTCTAATACCTCAAAATAAAGGGCCTTCCAGTAAAGTTGAAGCACTGACTCATATCTAATATTCCCGATTTTGATTTTATCAAAGACCCCTTCCCACTGACTCCCTAACCTAGGAATACATTTATTTTTATGTACAAAAGCGTTTTTCTCCCATTCACCCAATATACCTTTCAACTTCATATAACCCCAAGTCCTCCACAATTGTGAACATCCCTTCATTAAGGGCAAAATATTTTTTTATAAAAATATTGAAAAGAAAAATAAAATAGAATTCAACATTCCTATTCCTCCATCCAAAATTGCCATATATAAAACATTCCTTTTGATAGGATTAAGCCTTCTACCACAAAAGCAGTTAAAGAAGCATCCTAATAATTTAACCTCCAAACGTTTAGGTAGCGGAAAAATTATACTAATAAACAAAAAGACAGGAACCAACAAGGTTTTAATATAATATACCCATTTTTTCTTAGAAACCTTCCATTTGTTCCATTGGGTCACTTTAGATATACCCACTTGTATAGCTTTTTCCCATTTATAAGCAGCCATATCATCACCTCCATAATAAATGCCTAAAATTTTACACGATATCATAGTTACCTGAAAACCTCCACAAGTTTCAGCTACTAAAGGAAAACCACATAAACAAAAACATTTGGTTTTCCCAGGATTGAGACTTGCACGCATAACTTTACCTAATTCCTGTATTTACTTGAAAGCTAGAATTAAAGATTTCTCATTCTTTAAAACTAAACATAAATCATCTGCATATGCTATAACTTTATACAGCTAGTAATCATATTTATTTAAACTAGAAATATTCAGAGATTTTTGCAATATGCGTAACACTGGATCTAGTGAAAAGCTGTACAAGAGAGGACTCAATGGACAGCCCTGTCTAACCCCCTTTAAATATCTTAATTTTCTTACCCAAACATCCATTCTCATATGGTCTGACATAAGCCAGATCATAACATAATTGGAGCCATTGAACAAATTGGGAAGGAATCCCATAAAACCTAAGACAATCCCACAAATAAGAACGAGAAACCCCGTCAAAGGCTTTCGCCCGATCCAAACTAGTGATATAACCAGGAAATGTCAAATCCCTTTTATTCATCACTTCTCCATCTATCAATTCTCTCAACAAAATCAATGCATCAGTAATACATCTACCAGGTACTGAACAAAACTGGGTAGGAATTATTAAATCCGGCATTACCAAAGCTAAGCGATTTCCCAAAAGTTTCGCAAATATTTTAAAATCAATGTTCAACAATGCCATTGGTCTCCAATTATCAATATTATTCCGTACACCCGATTTAAAGAGAAAAATTAACAATCCCTCATACATTTAAATAGGCAGAAAATGTTCAATTAGAAAAAAATTAAATAACTTCAACAAGATCTGTGGCATTACTGACCATAGTACATGGTAAAATACTCCTGGCAAACCATCTGATCCTGGAGAAGTATTCAATTTTAGGCTACTTATCACCCTTTCCAGTTCCTGTATTGTAAAAGGTTCTATTATCTGTTCAGCTAAAACTGAATCCAATTTAGGAGGATCTGCAGCAGTCGAATATTAACGAGAAAAATTTCTCGTTCTCTGTCAAACACCCACATTTTCATTCAATATGGTCTTCAATCACTTCCATAATACCAATATTATCTCAAACATCTCTACCACATGAAGAAATCAGGGAGGGGATAACTCTTTTTTCCCTCTTCTCCTGACTGGCTAACTATGGATTTACTTGAGCTGCAGTACCATGGACACCAAAATGACTGGTCTTTCATCAAAGAATTGAATCGATTATATTGGAATCGAATCATCTGGTCTCTTACTGTTTCAATTTCAGACATTAAATCTTCCTCACCCTCATATTGTCGAGAAAGTAATTCCTCAAATACTGACCTATATCCCAAATATTCTTTATATTTAGACTGTACCCTTGCACTACCCATAACTTAAAAAAAAAATCATACAACACTTAAAATCTTCCCACCATTGTCCAATATTATCATATAAATCAATTGTAGTAACCTGATCCCAAATTACTGCTTTTAACTGCCCGGATAACCTCTTCTTCCAATAATATGGAAGTATTCAGTTTCCAACAACCTCTACCTGTCTCAAACAATTGATGGGGAAGAATACCCAGCTTTGTACATATCAAGAAAACTATATGAAAGGGAACAAAAGTATGCCACTGAAGAGAAGGAGGCTTTGGCAGCTAAATGGGAAATAGAAGCCTTAAGATTTTATTTGTGGGGAGCCAAATTCACCTTAGCTACTGATCATAATCTTTTATGGTGGAGCCATCAAATGAAGAATAAGAATGGTAGAATAATGAGGTGGTATTTGGCCGTTCAGCCATATAGTTTTGTGGTGCGACATAGATCTGGAACCTTGCACAAGAATGTTGATTTCCTATCCAGTCATGGAGCAATGAATGAGGAGTTATAAAATAGAATGTGAAAACTGTTATGTTTAGTTTTAGGATATTAGGCAATATCTGGGTGAATTAAGCCCCAGGGTATGTATTTAAGAAGGATGTCTCTATAGTGACATTTTGTCACCCTTCATTTGCTTATGATTAAAGGACCCTGGGGTGAAGCTCTCATAGTGGGTGAGAGAAAGTTTCAACCAATCCCCATTCTACTGTACTGTTTTGGTAGAAAATTTATGAATGAGAGAGGGTTCTTGGAAAAAAACAGTATAGTTTTGAGAACTGTTATTTTTTTAAGGAGGGAGGTATGTGGTGGAGTTAGGCTATACCCTCAGCTGTGACTGATGGACCACTTTTCTATCTCCTTATTTCCTATCTACCAAAACTTCTGTTGCACAACAGTTAACACTTTTCTCTTTGCTTTTCTTCTCCCCCCACCCTATGTTGGCCATCTAGCATAGCTCTTTATTTAGTCCTACTAAATGTCCTACTAGTTCTCTCTTTTCATTATTTTCACATTTACATCCATCCAGTCCATGGAACGGTGCCAAACACCCAGAGAGGTGTTGTGTAAAGTGCATAAGTGCATTTTGTGTACAAAAAAGCATGAAGGCTATTTGAGATCATAGGAATGAATACAGTTAATAAAACCTTTTTAAAGAAAAAAGGACTCAGAAGCCATATAAAACAATAATAATTTCATGATTAATGCAGTTATAAGTAATCCTTAAAGTATTTATATAAAGTCACACTATAAACCTGTTACCGTATAAGGTTCTATGCAGTGTCAGTGGCTCAGTAGGTAGCACACTCGCCTCTGAGGCTGGGAGATCAGAGGGCTGTGGGTTCAGTTCCCACATCTGGCACTTTGGTTAATATCCTAGTACTGACACTGTAGTGCAGCATGAGAGGGTGCTGCACTTCTGAGGTGCCGTCTTTCAGATGAGATGATAAACCAAGGTCCCATCTGCCTGGATTGGTGGTAGTTCAGGTGGATGTTAAAGATCCCATGGCACTTATCAAAAAGAGTAGGGGAATTTTATTAAGAAATTAAAACATTACATCGTGAAAAATAAAAGACAATCAACATACTGTATATACGATCAGATGAAGAAATGAAACAAATCACAAAGACATATAAAGAAAATCAGAAAAGCAATATACAAGATACATCAGGCAATATAACAATGAAAATCAAGATACAAAAGGAAACTATGCATCCCGAAAGAAGTCTAGACAGAAAACATTTCATGAAAGAGAAATAATATATTTCCACAACAGTTGAAAATGGACCCTCGGTAAACAGTTTTTTTCCATTTCCATAATTCTAGAAAGCGCCATTTCAATTTGCAAAATAATAGTCTGAGAAGATGAGTGAACTTGCTGTAAAACATATTGACATCTGGCTTGCCATAGAAAATATTTACAAACAGAAAAAATAACTCTCAAAGTACTGCTACGAAATTTACCACATATGCCAGAAAAGCCACCCAAAATCAGAGTCTGGTAAGTAATTCTACTTAAAAAAGGCCATTACCATTTAAACGCTAAAGTTTTCCACAACAGTTGAGAACCTCCACATTCAAAAAAAAAAGTGTTGCATGGTTTCCTCAAGCAGTGCACATGATTGTTTTGGGCAGTACCTCTCCTGAAAGGATTTATGTCTTAAATTACCACGAAGATTCAGTCTGCCATGACAACACAACCACATGACATCCCACATATGTTGTGGTGTCCGTTTGTCAATAACAAGCTGTAAAGCAAACTTCATTTTCGAAGGAGTGCAGTCTGGAAAGAGAAGCATAGGCTCCGTAATACTGACAATTGTCTGATAAATCTGTTTCCTAGTAAGAGGAAGAATAGATGATTTCTTCAATTTCCAGTGTCTCAATTTCTTGAAACAATCTATCACATAGGAAGGTATATTTAAATATTGTGCAATTTTAGGAGGTAAAATATCCCATTTTTCTACAACTTCATTCATAGAATTACTCACCCAAAGAGCCCAATTAGCACAAGTAATATGTCTCCCACAATACAATATGTGATAAAGAAAAAAGTGTGAAAGAAAGCAATAGGATTAATCATCCCAATACCACCTCTCTTAACAGGTAAATACGTGATCTCTCACTTAACGGGATTCAGCTTACTGCCCATATCATTTGAAAGAAGGCACTGAGAATACGTATCTCCAGGTGATTAGGGGGAACATAGATATAGCTTAAATATAAAAAAATAGGGAGTAAAAATTTCTTCACTAACATGACCCGTTTCCTTTTCCCCAATTTCCATGCTTTCCAAATGCTAACTTTATTTTCACATATACTCAATCTTTTCTTCCAATTAAAGGTAGCTGCATCTGATACATTAAACCACACCCCTAAAATCTTGTGTGGGTCAGTTATTGTCCGTATACCTCCCACATTCGGAATCCAGACAGAATCAGCATCTAAAGGAATTGAGATACTTTTCTGTATATTAAGCGTTCCCCCTGATATAGCTGAAAAACTATGAAATATCTGTATCACCTTATCACCAGCAGTTTTAGTCTGAACAAACAAACAAAACCACATCATCTGCATAAGCAGATATTGTTTCTGGGCATAAAGCAGAACACAGGACCAAACCAATAATTTGGGTATCCCACTTAATCTGTCTAATAATTGGGTCTAAAGCAAAGGTGTACAACAATGGGCTTATTGGACAACCTTGTCTTATACCAGTACATTGAGGAATAAAGGTTCCCAAACAACCATTTATCAGTGTCCTAAGTCCAGAAAAAGAGTACAAATGAATAATCAGTGTAAGAAACATCCGAGGTATACTGTACAGTTTCAAAACCTGAAATAAATAGTTATGTTGTACATTATCAAAGGCTTTGGCCTGATCCAATGATAATACAAAGCCCTTGACCTCATGTGTCAATTTCGCCTCAAAAATCTCTCTCAATAAAAATAAATTACTCTGCATATTCCTACCAGGGATGGCACATGTTTGTGAAATAGCTATAACCTCCCTTGCCATCTTCTGCAACCTAGTACTTAGAATTTTGGTTAGAATGTTATAATCAGTGTTGAGGAGGTTCAGTGGCCTTACAATCTGAAGAAGCAATGTGTGGCAAAGAAGGGTTAGTAGCACAGTCTCCACTATTGAGGAGTCCTTCCAAACAGGCATGAGACACAGGATCAAAAGGTGGAGTATCCACCAAAACCCCTACCCTAACAGATTCTGGGGATTCCCCTCCCAAGCAAACATTATCACAAACTGAAGTAGAATCTCTCATTGGTGATAAAACAGGCGGTTTATTTAAATCAGCATCCACAATACCACCTCCCCAGTGTTTTGATTGTTGAAAATTAACACTTTGTCCAGTCATACCATGTTTTTTTAAGTTCAGTACCTCGTTGGAGCTCAAACAGTTTGTCGCAGCCCTGTTAGGGGAGAACAAAGCGCCATTCTTTTCCTCATTCCACGTAGGATCTGGTATCCAAACAACTGCAGATGACCGAGTCCATCCAGCATGTTCAAGCACTCACAAAACAGTCCAGGATTCCCCTGAAGCAGCTTCCTGATGTGAAACTCTGAATTGCTGTTTAAAAATCTGAGACATGGAGATTACCCAGTCTCCTGACGAATTCAACAGAAAGTCTCCCAGAAGTGGCCCAGGTGCCGCATCAACAGTCTCACCCCCTGGATGGGAAACAGCAGGGGGAAGTTCATCTGACACAAAGCCCGCAGTCAAGAGCTTTGGCTCCACACCAGAGCCAGTCAGCTGTAACTGCAGCTCCTCCTGCACACACATCGATGAAACTGGAGAGAGCTCAAGCATGTCTCTCGCTCCACAAACCCCATCATCACAGCCAAGCATCTCCTGAACGGAATCAATCATAGTAGTGGTCTGCATACACAGGGGCTGCTCCACAACCTTCTCCAACTCCATCTCAGCACCAACTGAGACCTCCATCCACGATGCCAAGGATCCTCCTACTGGAGAGTAGGGAATTTTTTTTATTAAATCATAACAAAATATATACAGATCAGTATTATGTCATACAAAATCACTGAACGAAAAAAATCAAACATAAATAAGTATTAATAAAAAAAAATAAGGAAAACATTATAAACAATATAAACAACTTAAAATACCCCCCACCCCACTATAAGAGCATTTTTATGGAAAACTAAACAAATCATAACAAAATTATATAAATCCAGATCCTTTCTTACATAATCATAAGAAACAAAAAACATAAATAAGTATTAATTCATACAAAGATCCTAAACATAAAAAACAAAATATAAACCCACCCCTTCCTCTTCCTCACTATAAAAGTTTTAAGGAATTTATATTATAAACTTCATCAAATCAAACATAACCAACTAAACTCATACAAAAAGAATAAAACATATGAAATACAAAAAAGTATTAGAGTCATACTTTGTCCATTAATTTGAGGATAACCCAAACCTAATACATAAAAGGGTCCCTCCCCTAAGTATAGGGGACAAAAATCAAAAAAATATTTTTTTGGTCGCTCAAGATCACAACATCTAAATACATGAAAGGAATATCGTCAAAACCCTTGAAACCTAAATACCACGGTAACTCATTCCTCTAATCAAACTTTCCTTAACAAAGTTGTTTTGATTTAGATAAAAGAAAATTGCTTCCATCTCAAATTCCAGGTGTCAGTGTCCAAATTACTTTCCTCTTTCCGCCTTATACATCTGAGACCTGAATCTATCAGAAAAAATAATTCTAAAACTGGGGTAGTTTGTTGTTGTAATGTAAATCTGCATCTACTGATCCAGATCCAATATAAAAAGTGGGCCATAATCAGCCTTAATGTACTATGTGAAAAGGCTTGTATTTCTTGTGGAACTATTCCATAATACAAGAGGTCTGATTTGGGCGGAATAAAAGGTGGTACTTTCCACCGATTCTTAACTACATCTCAAAACTGTGTCACATATGGACAATGAAAATATAAATGGTCCATAGACTCCATTTTATACATACAGGTTATCCTTGAACAATTTCTTTCTAACAAAGATTTGTGTTTTTGGTTCCCTTTCACATTAATTCACACATGAATACTTAACCAAACCTGATTCCACATATGAACTGGTATTCTGTCATCTGAAATGTATTTAATAATCTGATTCTTAGCAGATACTGGAAACCCTTCAAAAAGTGTTATTCTAAAACATGATCGTAAAACCTCCTGATAAAAGATTTTCCTTGGAAGTTTTAATACTAATGCATAGCTAATTCCTCAGTGTTTAATCTTATCAAAAACTCCCTCCCATTGCTTCCCTAACCTAGGGCAACGTTTATTTTTATGCATAAACTGATGTCGTTTCCATTCATTTAAAATCCCTTCCAATTCCTGTATTCCCCAAACTCCCCAAATTTGTGAACATTCTTTCATAAGGGGTAAAATGTTTGCATATAAAAAAATTGAAAAGAAAAGCAAAATTGGATTAGGCATCCCTATACCTCCATTTTTAATTTCCCTATACAACACATTCCTTTTAATTGGATTTAACCTACTACCCCAAAAACAACTAAAAAAACAACACAATACCTTCGTTTCTAAATCCAGAGGGAGAGGAAAAATCATACTAATAAATAAAAAAATTGGAATCAACAATGTTTTTGTATAGTACATTCTTTTCTTTTTCGAGACTTTCCACTTATTCCATTGAAGCACTTTGGCAGTACCTGTGCGTAATGCTATTTCCCAATTGCACTTAGCCATATCTGTGCCACCAAAATAAATCCATAAAATTTTACAAGGTATTTTAGCTACCGAAAATTCCCCCAAAGTTTCAGGGCCTAATGGAAACCCAGCAAGTTTAAACATTTTCTTTTCCCCAAATTAAGGCATGCCTCTGTTTCTTTCCCAGTTCCTGAATTAAATTGCTTGCTTTAATTAAAGAATTCTCATTTTTTTTAAATTAAACATAAATCATCTACATAAGCTATTAGTTTACATACTGGTAAATCATGTACTGAAATACCACAAATATTAGGAGAGTTCTGAAGCATCCGTAATAGTGGGTCTATCGCAAATCCAAATAACAGGGGACTCAGGGGCAACCCTGTCTCACACCCTGATAAATCCCTATCTTTTTACCCAGTTTACCATTTTCAAAAGGTCTAACGTATGCCAGACTGTAACACAATTGAATCCATTGTACAAACTCTTCAGGGATTCCATAAGATCTAAGACATTCCCACAGATATAGATGTGAGACTTTATCAAATGCCTTAGATTGATCTAGGCTCACTATATAACCTTCTAAATTTGGAACCCTGTTTTGTCCCATGCCTTTCTCCACCAGATATTTTTAAAAAATCAAAGCGTCGGTCAGACATCGGCCAGGTACGGAGCAAAACTGAGTAGGAAGTAACAACTCTGGCATAACAGAAGCTAATCGGTTCCCTAATAATTTTGCAAATAATTTAAAATCTACATTTATCGATGCCAATTATTATTATCACTATGCATCCCAGATTTGAATAAAAAAATCAACAAACCTTCATACGTCTGTGTAGGTAGTATATGATCCAACAAAAAGGAATTAAATAACTGCACCAATACCATAGGCATAATTGACCACACCAACTTATAGAATTCCCCCTGTAAACCATCCTACCCAGGAGAAGTCTTCATTTTTAAACCCATTATTACTGTTTCTACTTCTTGTGTTGAAAAGGGTTTTAACAAATCCTCTGTTTGTTTTACTTCTAAATGAGGGGGTGTTGCTAGGTCTAATATTAGCTTCACTGTCTCCTTATTCCCACTTACAGATGCAAAAGTTGTGCCAATGTAATTTTCTAATTGTGCCATAATTCTCTCGTTACTTCATACCTCAAAACCTCCCTCCGTTAACAAAAAATGAATCTTTTTTTTTTCTTTACTGTCTTGACTAGCAAGATACTGGTTCACCTGGACTGCTGTACCCTGAGTCCCAAAGGACTGTTCCTTTTGCAAAGAAAGCAGTCTATTATACTGAAATTGGCACATTTGCTCCCTAACTATCTCTAATTCAGTTGATAAATCTTCTTTTTCCTCACACTGATGAGAAAGTAAATCTTCAAAAACTATCCTTAACCTTAAATATTCTTTATAGGATGACTGTACTTTAGTAGTACCTAAGATTTTAAAAAACCCTGTTAGACAATCTTTAACATCCTCCCACCAAAGTCCAACACTATCATAAAATGCCAATGTTGTTAATTTATCACTACTAATCATTTTAATCTGTTGAATTACTGCTTTCTGCTGAAAAAATTGAGATATTCAGTCTCCAAACGCCTCGGCCTGCTTCCCTATGTAATGGAATAGCTAACTGAAAACCTATTAAGCAACGGTCTGAAGTTTCTATTGGGGTTGTTTCTACCTTTGCTAAGGGAATGTGTTGTTTAATGAAAAGAAAATCAATCCAGGAAAATAGGTGACCCTTATGGAAGGTTGAACGAATTTTCCCCCTAGAGTCTGCACATACAGCCTGCAATCCTGCTATTTTAACTATTGTTGTAAGCATAGTTTTGTCACAATATTGTTTCCCAGGGGTACCCTTTTATTGTAGATTTATATTAAAATCCCCACCCCAAATCACATGCCTGCTTGTATGTAAATAAGGCTGTCTTTTTTTCAGCAGGGAAACCCTTAGAGCTTTAGTTTGGGGTCTAGAAATATTAATTAATCAACATGATACTGAGTTCAAGATTACATCCAAAATAAGTGCACGCCCAGGTTCTAAGTCCACCAATCTTAAAATTTGAATTGCGGGCATCAAAAAACAAAATCCCACCCCACAACAAGTTTCTGTCCCAATCGACCATTGGGAAAGTCCTCATTTCCAATCCGCTGAAGCCTGCACTATGTCACTTCGAGAGTGCAATCTAGTGTCCTATAAAAAATACACATCAAAATTCTGATGTTGTAAAACACCATATGTAGCTAGTCATTTTGAATTAGATTTTATGCTGTTCACATTTAAACTAGCTACTTTCAAATTAGTGGGTTCAGGGAGGAAATTTCTGAGATTTCCCACTCGAGCATGTCACCTGCTTCTGTGGTTTCCTACTCGGTATGGCCTTGGAACAACTTGAAATTCCATTTAAACTGAATTCAGTCTCACTTATCAAATCCTCCATATCAATAGTACCAGTTTCCATGGGTTGGGCCATTTCTACCTGATCACCCCATGTAGAAACAATGCCATACCTATTGCTTAAGGGAAATGGGAATAGGGGAACTTCTGGAGGGAGGGTAGGTATACTTTCATCCTGTATTAAATCCTTTGTCCTTTCCTCAACCTGTGGTTTACGAAAACTTTCCTCTTGGGAGTCTCTTAACTTTTTCCCCTTCTGCCCTTCAAGAACTGTTGAAATAAGACTTCTGCGAGGTGGAGAACTTTGGGGAGTGGTAAAAGAAGTCTCCTCTTCCCCTCTATTCCCTTCTGTAGATGTGCCTTCTCTAGATGTCACTAAAGGCTCTACAATAATGTCTCGTCTAGGTGGTGGGGGGGGCCTGACATCTTCTCTCTCTCCACTACTTCCCCTCCCTCCTCCCCTAACTCTACCCCTCTGTCTTCCAGTGTTAGAAGTTTCTGTAGCAAAAAAAGGTTTCTGGGCCAGTACTAAAAAAATTCCTGATCAGAAGCTGCATCCGTATCATGTTCTGCCCATGGACATTCTGAAAAGGAATGGCCATTATCCCCATAAAGATTACAAATTGGAGGGGCCTGACACCTATTTGCTGAATGTCCTAATATCCCACAGTGGAAACACTTAATCTGGTCACAATCGTTGCTCAAATGTTGTAATGAGCCACACTTAAAACAGCTCTTTGGTTGCCCTGTGTAGAATGAAATCCCCCTATCCCTTCCCAAATAGAAAGAACTTGGCAAATGCTGTATTCCCATATCATTCTGTAAAAGTTGTACTCTTACTGTCCAACCCCCTGTCCAGAACCCATTATCATCCATAATCGGTTTGGGTATGTCAAATACTGTGCATCATTTCCCTAACCAAAACAAAATATTGCTAATGTTAACCCCTTCATTTCTAAACAGGAGGGTAACTGTTTTAATAGTAGGCTTCGTTATAGGGATAGCCAGAAAGTCTGTCCAAATGTCCGTATCTTTTAATTCATAGTACAATCTCCAAAATTCATCTAAAGCATGCATAGTACAAAAACTAATATCATATGTTCTATCCCCTGGAGCGTGTATAAACACATATATTTCAGCAGGGGAAAACCCCAAAGAGTCAATGATAAGGGTTTTACCCACCCATAGTCTGTCCGGATGCACTGGTGCAAGATCCTTATACCATAAGCGCACTAAATACCTCCTTTTTTGCTGCTTCAGCTGGTTTCCTAAAGAACCCCACATAGGACTGTTTCTCCCGAATCTCCTCCACTTGTAGGTAGTCCCTGTTTCTCCTGGGTGCTCTCATTTCCTTCTGTCGGCAAGTCTGATGAAGCTAAATTCTTGGATACACTATCTGTCTTATTTAAAGCCATTTTTTGTGCAATAGGTGTGGGAGACAAACTATCAATGAATGTGTCCACAACATCTAGCATAGTTGTAGCCTCATTTGTGTCCTGCAACGAAGCAGTAAGAGAAACCTGGGACTTAGCAAAACCACCACCACTTGTAGTCTGATCTCCAGAAACACACTCTTGCCATTCTCTTCCAGCTGTATTTGTGGGCTCCACCATCCCCAGAATTGGAATAGCTGCATCAGGAATCCATATCTCATTTTGCAAAGTCCAGCCTGCTTCCCGAATGGCCCCTCCTGGGGTCCATTCCTCCGGAGAGCTGTTGGCATCCACATCATCCTGCCTTGGGACCAAAATGCTCTCATATTTATTTGGTGGTCCAGGAATTTCTTTCATAGCCAAAGAAATAGGAAAACGTTTATTTCCTTTTTGGATAGGGCTTACCGCAGATCTTTTCCGTTTAGTTCTTTCTTCCATCGATTGCATTTTTTTCAACCGAAAATCACTTTCTGCTTCTATTAGCATTTCAGTTAAATGTTTTTCTTCTCAATAAGTTGTTTTTGTAAGATTAATTCTTCATCCATCTCAGGTCGTGCTAGTGAACATTCATTGTGCCCCACAAAATCCATTGGCAAAGGCTGCACTTCTATACCTGGAACATGACTAGTACTAGGTCCACACTCAGGACCTGGAGCTATTGCAATACAACCTTCCTGTTCCTCATCCAAAATTGAACTGGAGTCCTCCATCCCTGTTGCAGAGCAACAGCGCCCTCTGCAGTCACAGAGTAGGGGAATTTTTTATTATAAACTTCAAAAATCAAACAAATGCAAACAGTGTGAACTCACACAAAGGAAGATACAACATCATAAGAAAATCAAATAAGTATTAAAGTCATACATTGTCCGAAAGTAAATTAATAACAACCTACAGCATATCCTAATACATAAGAAGATCCCCCCATCCCCTCTAAAAGAGTAGGGGATTGTTTGATTAAAACTTGAAAGTAAAATATATACATAAGAGTGTTCCTTCACACAAAAATCAGAATACAAAAATAAAAAGAAACATAAATTAGTATTCCATCTTACATCCAATACTAAATTCTCTTGTGATAATCCCAAAACATATCAATAAATGCTAACCCCCCACTACAAGAGTAGGGGAATTTTTTATTCAATACTTTAATCAAAAAATACAAAACAAATAATACAAAAATTGTATTGCATCATACAAAATCATAATGAAAGAATTCAAAAAACCATAACCACGTATTTTATCTTATATGAGCAGCAAACATAAAAACTCCATATTTGTACATAACTCCTGTCTAATCCCCACTAAATAAGTAGGGGAATTTTGTAGTAAAACTAAAAAATGAAAACAGATGCACTCTAATGTATCAGCACAAAAAAAGTGCTACAAAAACAAACATAAACAGGGGTAAAAATAAGTATTACATCATACAATCAAGAAATATATCAATATTTCATAGATACTAAACTCACCCAATTCTATCCCCCCAACTATAAGAATCCTCCCCTTACCCTGTATCTAACCATGACATTTTCCTCCACCATATCCTATACAGATCTTGATGAACCTTCTCCTGTTCTAACAATTGCCACTTCACAATATCTTTTCTAATATTCTGCACAATCTGAGCTTCCATCTTCATCTGCTTTCTGAGTGTTAAACAACAACAAGCCAGCCAAAGCAGATACCCTATAAACCCCATCAAAAGCCTTATAGTGATATTATCATATATTACCCATGCACCCGGTAACAGTCCAAATTTCAACGGACTGCCCCTTAAAAGGATTCAAGGGCCAAATTGTATGAAAGGCAGACCAAAAGGATTGAACAAAGGGACACTCATAGAAGAAATTAGATAAAGATTCTACCAAACCCATACAAGTTTCCTCCCTAGGACAATATCTCTCAGCCAGTTCTTTGTATTTCAAGTTTCCTTTAACACCCAATTTTTTATTCAGACAAAGCCACAAAAAATCCCATATGTATTTAGGGACTCTATTACTGGATAATAATTTTAATTTTGCATGTTGTACAGCCATGGGCAAATCCAAAAACCAAGGATCATCATAAAAAAATCCTGAAGAACCCCAAAATATAAATGTTTTCCTGTTTTCATATAAATGGCCTGTTTCGTGAGTCTCCAAACTTTCAATTTCCCAATCACTTCTTTAAAGTATCCAGGGAGCTGAGATACCCTAGTCTGGCAAGGCACAGTTTCCAAAAAAACCCATCTTTCTATTATATCACCAATCACATCAGCTACCCAAGGGGACCATACCCTAGACTCCTCTTTCAAAAGGGGGGTAATATTATAAGATATAAATGTAGCATAAAAAAACACCACTGGATTCATCATTCCCACACCCCCTTCCTCTATTGGTAAATAAGTAACCCCCTTTTTACTGGATTCAGTCTGCTCCCCCACAAGCATGGAAAAAAACCCACATATAAAGAGGTTTCCAAAGTAAGCGGGGGGGGGTAGACTGCTGCCAAAAACAAAAAATAAGGTACTAAAAAGGTTTTTATAAGATAAACCCGCTTTACTTTGGTCATTTGCCACCTATTCCACTTATTTACCCTATCCTTAGCTACACCCAACTGTTTTTCCCAATTATATCTGGGAGCTTCCTGCCCCCCAAAATAGATCCCTAAAATCTGTCTATACCCTTGTTCAATGGGGAACTGCCAAATTAAGGCAACATCAACCCCATCATATCCCACCGGCAATATCCCACTCTTTAATGGATTAATAGAAGAACCTGACATTTTAGAAAAGGTATTTAACACCAACTGGGCTGCTATCGCTGAAGACCTGTCTGCCAAAATCAAAACCAAGTCATCCGCATAAGCTACTGTAACAATAGGAATATCCTCACAGCCTACAGATAACCCAAGAATCCGTGGGTCCCCATTAAGAGCATATAATAAAGGGTCTAATGATAACACATACAGCAATGGGTTCAGAGGACATCCCTGACGTACCCCCCTATGTACCATTATCCTGTCCCCTTTCCAACCATTTATACTTGGAACTAAACTTATGTTCCTATAACATGTTTTCAACCATGCTATATACTGTTCAGGGAATCCATAACTCTGCATCACTTCCCAAAGATAAGTATATTCAATATGATCAAAAGCCTTCTGTTGGTCCAAGCAAACTAGATGACCAAATATTTCATCAGAGCACCCTTATGCAAGATCTCTCTTAGCAAGATGAGAGCATCCTGTACCCTCCTCTGAGGAACTCCACAGTATTGGGAAGGATGAATCAATACATCCAAAACCCCCTGCAATCTTTTCCCAAAAATTTTCATTAATATTTTATTATCCGTGTTTAATAATGTCAAGGGTCTCCAATTATCCAAATCCCCCTCTCCCCATTTTTATAAATCAATAACAAAAGGCCTGTCCGCATGCTTTCAGGGAGTTCCCTGGACTGCAAACCCCCATTAAGTATTTCCTGCAATTCAGTCCCCAAAACGTCCCAAATAATTTTATATACTTCATGGGGTAGTCCATCTGAACCTGGTGCAGTCCCTGCCTTCAAAGCCCATATTACTGTCTTGAGTTCCTCCAAGGACACAGGCACAGTCAACAAATTCCCCAACACCGGGGACAGCTGAGGTAGGTTACACTCCTTTAGCCAAGACTGTATTGCATTAAGTGACAAGGGTGTGCTGCTAAAGACTTTAGAAGTATATGTATGTATTTCTGACAAAATACCTACACTAGAAATAGTTCTGCCTCCCCGAGCTGTATTCAAATATAACATTCCTCGAGACTCTGTCATAGTACTAGCAGTTTCAAATGGTAACGTTTCCCCCTTTTTCCCAGAAATTCCATACTTATGTTTTTTCTCAATTTCGCTCAAAATGGCCAGTTGTAAACAGGCCAACTCAGCCTTTATCCTATCCTGATAGTCCACACCCCATTGTCGGAACGTGGACAAGGTAGCTATATGCTTCCTTAACAGCCTTAATTTATCATGTTTCAATTTCCCATTTATGTGCCCTATTTTTTTGAAATATATTCGGATCTCGCCTTTAGTATCTTCCCACCATTTATTCATATTATCATATAAGCAAAAGACTGACTGATGAGCAATCAAAAGAGCATACAACCCCTCCTTTATACCAGGGATATTTAATAAAGAAACATTTAATTTCCAACCCCCTGGGCCCCTTTGTTTCTCTGGCACATCACCTACCCTAAGTTTCAACAATAAATTATCAGAAGTAGTCATCTCCTGCAGAATTTTAGATTGTACTACTGACTCAGGGGAAAGAAAAAAGTAATCAACTCTTGATGCCCTAGGCCCACAAAAGTAAGTATTCTGATTACCATCCAGGGAAGCTCCAAACACATCCACCAACCCAGCCTTCCATATACCCTGTGCCAAACATAATGCATCACAGTACACTTTCTTCCCCTTATCAGGCAATAACTCTGAGGGTAAAGCACAATTAAAGTCACCCCCTAAAATAAGGGGAAAAGATGTATACAATAAGGGAAAAATAGATTTAAATAAAGACACCCTATCACATTTCTTCTGGGGAGCATATATGTTCAGTAGCCTTATGAGAGTATCCCCATTTTATATCCAAAGCAGGGCCCTACCTTCTACTATTTCTATATGATGCATCACTTTAACGAGATCTAAAGAAACAAATCCCAACCCCACTGCACAAATCCTGCCCCTGGGACCAAAAGCAATCTCCCCACACCCAACTTTTTGTTGCAACATCTAATTCCTCTGTTAAATGTAAATGGACATCTTGAAAGAACACACAATCCAAATTTTCATGCATGAACGGAAAAAATGTATTCCGCCTTTTCTCAGGGGATTTAATGCTGTTAGCATTTAAAGATGCTACCCAAAATTGTAAAGGCTTCAGCATCAAAACCAAACAGCTCACTTAACCTTGCTCGAGGATCTTGTCACTCTACCACTTGAAACATCCTGAGGCCGTAGGTCAGTTTGGCCCTCCACCATGACCTGTGGGAGAGATTGCAGAAGGGGTGCTGCCTGATCTTCCCCTGTTAAATCCTCCAAAAGCACCTCAAAGGGATTAGGGTCTACCAAAGTAGGGATTGAAGTGATATTTTTCTTAGCTTCTCTTGTCTTCCTTTTTACTTGTTTACCCTTCTTCCCCCTCACCATAGTGAAATCCTCCACCCTGGACTACATGGCCGGGGGGGGGACGGTCCTTGTTTACCTCTGCTGAAACTTCTTGTGCCATAAGAGACGATGACTTAGATATGTGATCAGGAACAACATTCAAAACAAGTGCTGTAGCAGCCACACAGGCCTGATTTCCCACCACTTTTCCCCCACCCAGGCCTCCATTCCCAAGTTTCCCTCCTGGAGTCTGTCCTTGTTTCACCGCTATCCTAATAAAATGGTCCTGTACCCCAAAATCCACCTCTTCCGTGTTTTGTGCTGCCACAGGGCAAGATGCAAAGTTGTGGCCTACCTCCTCACACAAATTGAACTTTGCCAGCTGGAAACAGTAAGCACTAAGGTGCCCCATCTCCCCACAATGAACACACTTCAACACGTCACAATTAGTACTTATATGCCTTTTGGATCCACACTTAAAGCATACCCTGGGCTGTTGTGGGTAAAACAGAAACCCCTTATCTTTCCCCCCCAAAAAACAGTTTGATAAATGGATAAGATCAGCATCTGTAGAGTGCAACTTCACCCTAAATTTCCAGCCTCCATTCCAAAACCCCTCATCATCCAAAATAGGGACTGAATTACCCTGTATCTCACATTTTTCCCCAACCAATGCATAATATCCACAATATTCACCCCCTCATTGTGAAACAAGATGGTGATAACCCGAAAAGGTTGCTTCATGAGGGGAAATACAATAAAATCAGTCCAGAGAGGGTTAGTCTTTAAATTTAAATAACAACACCAAAATGTCTCTAACAAGGCAGGAGTCTGAAAACTAATGTCAAAGGAAACTTCCCCCTGTATATGTATCAGGGCATAAACTTCTGCTGGAGTAAACCCCATGCTTTGTTTTAGCAGAATCTTCCCCACGTAAAAATGATCTGGGGGATTGTCCCTTGGTCCCACATACCTTAGTCTAATGGCATTTTGCCTGTTCCACCATTTGATGGAAATGGCTAGCATATGTGGGCCTAGCCTGGGCAGCTGAAGCCAGGGGCTCTTCTGTGTCTTTCTCCCCAACCCGCTCTTTGTCCCCTGGGATTTCACGGGGGGGTTCTATGGGGGGGACTCTGGGGGGAGTAAATCACCACCACTTGCTGCCATGTCCTGTGGCAAAGTAGAAGTAAAAGTACTTATCTCCTCCATTTCGTTGAGTAAAACCTCTGTAGCCTTTTCTGCTGGTCTCCAATTTCCACCCGATACAGGGACCCATCCTGTCTCATGCGGGGCCTGCTCTGGGGACCAGGAAGCATCCATCATGTCCCCCCAGGATTTGCCTGCCTTTGTTTTCCTTGTTGGCGTCTGTTCCATAGACGCATGCAGCTTCTGTGAGCTTTCCGTCAACACTGCGCTCGGGGAAGTGGCGTCACGTTTCCGCTTCCAATCCTCCTCGCTTTTCTTGTTCCAGCCTTCCATTGCCAACAATTCGCTTACTCAAAATAATTCCTCCTCTAAGCAGCGACGCTGCTCTTCCAAACTCAAGGGCTGTATCGGATGCTCTAAAATGGGACTGATGTCTTGGGTGATATGCTGGCCACCCAAAGAGTGCATCCCAATTTCCTCTGCAGTGGGTCCCTCCTCCCGTGTTCCTTCTGGTCTCTCCATCTCCTGGGCCAATGCAGCCCTCTCCACCGAACCTTCCTCCTCCATAGCTTTCCTCCAACTGACCACCAGACACAGTGTCAGGGGCCCCCTATCATCAGAGTAGGGGAGTTTTTATTGAAATAATAAACATAACAAAACAACACGGTTTAGTCAGTTATACAAAGTGGAAAACAAAACCTGATCAGGCAAACTTATACTATAAACAAAACAAACAAACAAACAAACAAAAAAGTATAAATAAGATAGTTGTCAAACTATATCATACATTACTTGAACTTAATAAAGTGAAGAAACCCTTTCCACATCTTTAAAAGTTTAGCCGGTGCTGTCCTTCGAGCATCCTGAGAATAAATCCTTGAGAGTTCCTGTGAAACCAAAATACTAAAACAAATGTAAGGTATTTTCCTTTGGTATATAACCCACTGACACCTTGCCTGCCATAAATAGTATCGTAAGCAACCGAGAAATAATGACAATGTCCCCTCATGAAAGTCAGAAAAAGACACTGGATAACATCCTAAAACCAGGATATGGTATGATAGAGAATTAAGCCATTTAAAACCCCATAGTGTCACCAAATAAGCCCACAAACCCTTAGCATAGGAACACTGCAGGAAAAAAATGTTCCATTGATTCCTCAACATTTATGCAATCCAAGTAAGGACACTTCCTTTCCTTGATGGCCTTATATTTAGCGTTGCCCCTAACATTCAGGCGGCCATAAAATATTAGCCATTGGGTCTCCCATTGTGATTGAGGCAATCTGAGACTATTTAGTTGGGCCAATACTTTAGGATTCAAGGTAGAAGGGCAATTCTTGAAACTCGGCTCTAGAGGAAGTAAATTTGCCATTATAACCTGATAAAATCCCTTCATACTATTACTCAAAATTGTCTCTTTTTCTAATTTCCATCTATATAGTTTTTGTGCAGCCGGTCTAAAATGCTATGGGAGATGAATATGAGGGTTTAATTTTGGAGCCAAAGAATGCCAATTCCTAACATATTTGCCCAGAGATCTGGAAATCCATTTGTCCCCAATCCCTGCTTCTAATCTTAAACCACATTTAACCGAACACATAATAAATAAAGAATGTACAAAAACCACAGGATCCACCATTCCGAGTCCTCCTTTTTTTTTACTTAAATAAGTATAACATCTCTTTACCAGATTCAATCTGTTACCCCAAACCATTTGAAAAAATAGACCATACAATTTAGTTTCTAAATGCACCAGAAGCGGAAAAATCATAGCTACATATTGAACACATGGTAAAAGAAACTGTTTGATGACATGTATGCATTTCAATTTGGACAATTTCCACTGTTTCCATCTGTTAACCTTATTCTCTACTGTTTGGAGAGCTGAATCCCAATTTTCTACTGGCATATTCTGAGGGCCAAACTGGATGCCCAAAATTTTAAGGGAGTTCTGAGAAGTGGATGCCCCCTGCACTACCTCCATAGGACCCGTTGTCTAATAAATAGCCCTTTTGTTTTGTGCAAATTTATTTTAGCACTTGAAACTCTTGAAAAAGCCTCAAATGCTGTCAAAAAAGTATGCACAGAAGAGTGGTCTGAAAAGTATAAAATCAAATCATCTGCATAGGCCTGCACCAAAAGATGATGATCCTTAGATATATTATCAGAAATTCCCAACCATAACGGAGTAGTAGTTAGGTTCTGCAAGAGGGGGTCCAATGAAAAAATGTAAAGGAGGGGGCTGAGAGGGCAACCTTGACGCACTCAGTATGTAAATAAAACTTTCGCCGTATGGCCTTCACAAATGGAAACACAGTATTATAGTCATATAACCTTTTAATGAGTTTTACGGTTTGCAACGGGACTCCATAGTGTACTAGAGTTAAAAACGCAAAAACCAATGCCCTATCAAAAGCTTTTCTAAGTCAGCGACCATCCTTACAATTCGTGACCCCCACATCAGAGAGGTGTTCAATAACCTCGCGTATGATCATTAATGCTGTCTGGATTCGTCTATCTGGTACCCCGCTAAATTGGTAGGGAGAGATTACCCATCTAGCATAGTTTTTTAACCGATTGTTCAAAATACTGGTGAAGATTTTATAGTCCGAATTTAGGAGGGTGATCGGCCGCCAATTTTTAATATTCTGCCTATCACCGGATTTAAATAGGTAAAATAACAATCCTTCAGAAAAAGAGGGAAAAAAAACAGCATTTTTTATAAAATACTGAAATAAAATAAACAAACTGTGATAGGATGCAGTGTATGTGGGCAATCATATAGAAAAAACGTCTCACCATTCCTTATAATTTTTCCAATTTTAATTAGTTCCTTTTTCAGACATCAATCACAACAGGATAATTCCAGCATGGTACGGTACTTTTTCCCTTCTTATATTTCCTTTCTGACAGCAGACATTACATTGAATGGCATAATCGGGAAATTTGTAAATCTTCAAATTCAGAGCAGGAATTAACACAATTTATCAAATTCCTCAGAGCACTTTTCAACAGCATCCAGAGCATACCTCCAGGCCCACAGCAAACAGAATCTGACCTCTCATCCCACACAGCCAAAATTTATACCCAGAAGGGGTCATGTGACCATTCAACTCCACCCCAGCATATAATTATATATTTTAAATCTTTATTTACTATGCATTTATTTTATTTAACGAAGCAATACCCCTTTAAATCCATATAACAATATACATTCAAGTGTCAAAATGAATTACACCTTTTGTAAGCATTTAATCTTTATTTCTAGCATCAGAAAGTACCACCCCTTTTAACAGCATTATTTAAGGATTCATAGAATGGCTGGCCTGCTCTTAGAGAAGCTACAGCCGAAAGTGCAGGAACTCCGGAGCTCCACAACGCTCAAAACCCTACGTTTCCAGACCAACACCAAATTATTTCAGATCACAGGAATTCGTCTCCTAAGGGTAAGAAGAGCAATTCTCCCTATTTTAAATTACAAAAAGTTAAAGTTTCAAAGAACTAGAGGGTTAAATGCCCTCACGACAGTACGCACTAATGCAAAGGGTAAAGAACCACCCACTTTGAACTACAACAAAAAGACAATAATAAACCGACCATCTGGTTCTTACAAAAGGGGTCGGAGCCATAAAGATTCAAAAGGCTAAGTCGACAACCACAGCACCAAAACCCTCGCTCCACAAACCCCCCTGAAAACCCACAAAACACCACAATCCCATCAGACAGGGCATGCACCAGGCTAAACGCCCTACCCTAAGGACACCAATTCAATGTAGCAAATATTCAAAAGCCCACTTCCCCACACAGCAGCGCGAACACACCAGCAGGAAACACAAGCTCTCCAACGCACGCACTCGCACCACTGCAGGGAAGCCCAGACCCCTAAAAGTCAACCATGCAATGATCCACAGCCGCCTCACAGAGAGCCAATCATTCTGGAAATAGAACCAACCCACAGGCATTCAATCCGGCAATAGCCTACGGGAAAAATGCACCCATGCTTTCAGGAAAATGAAACAGAATGCCCGCGACACAAGCAATACAACTGTCCCCCTCTCCTTAAAATATCCAGACCACCTAGGCAGCGCCGTTAGATTCTTCCACTTTATTATTTTTAATTTTAGATAGGCTGGCGGTTCGAAACTCCGCCCGACCTGAAAGCACTTTGCCTTAACAACTTAAACAAGCTTAAGGCTCAGCTACTAATTTCCTTTATATTTTTTTCTTTATTTTTAACAAATGCCCCTGTAAATAGCGGCTGCCTTTTAGCTGAATGGACCAGCGCAATTAAGCTCAACCACCCAAAATTAACACAGGAGGCTGAACTAGACAGCCTGACATGCGACAATATGAAATATCACAATACCTTTAGGGTAACAAACAGCAGAGCCTTCACATATCTAACATTATTTCAATTATTATCTTGGGGCCCTCAACCCTTTCCCAGGGCATCCTGTGACACTCCTCCCCGCCTAAGAGGGCAACCATTTATTTGGTTGTCCTACACTATTAACATCACCTGATAGAGAAAATAAACTATATTTAAACCGGTGGAGCTCTAGCCCACCCACACCTAAAGCTCCACCCCAGGGTCCCTTTTCAGAACTTCCCTTTCTTAACCTGATTGAACCTTTCGACACATTCATACCCTGGGGCTTCGATTTATAGGGTCACTACTTCAAAGTCTATAACTTACTATCCAAAGAACAACATGGAAATTATACAGAAGTAATTAGAAATAGTTAATATTCTCCCATCTGTGACAGTCCATGAGGACCCCCCCATCACCACCAGACACTCCTCTCTACCCTGGACCCTACCTCCTAGAAAAAAAAATCTACTACAGCAGAACTTGTCCCCTCCATAGGTCTCTTTCACAGGTCCCTTTCACCTTTCTACCCCAATGGGGTAGCCTCCCACTATGGCACTCCTCTCCACCCTTCAACCCGCCAATCTTCCACCCCTTGTCCAGGTGTTGGCACAGCAGAGGCTGACCCAGCCACCTGCCCCGGCCAAACAAATACAGGGGAGCAATCAAAGCAAGCCCCATCCCCCTCAGTCTTCCAAAAGGGAAGCCTGGAAAATAACCCACACTGTTCAAGCAAAACGTAGCAAAGCAAAGCCCGGTTGGAACACAGAAAAGGGGTAGTCGCTCTATACCATCCAATACATGCTGCCCTCAAGTCAATCCAACCAAGAAACCAAAGAGGCACCCACACACTCCCGAGGCACGCCAAGATGTGCCCCCGATGCCCACTCACACCATCAATTCGATTCCACTAATTAGATGATAATTCCATCCCAAAAATAGCCCCCACAAAATTACTTAACCCAAGTAGTAATAATACCTTGGCTCTCATAGTTATCAGGACTCCTCCACATGGCTATTCTCTGTCCACCTCCCTTTAACTTTTTAATTCCCAACAAAGCGAACATGTACTACTCAGGTTAGAACACACTAACCCAGTACAACCTTCTTTAGAGCTTTAGAGATCTACCACCTACCTCTAACATCTTTATCCTTATAAGAAGAATTCCGTTTTCTCCAGGGAAGCCACTTATTGTGCTTATCAGCCCTTCGGGATATATCCTTCCCATAGATTCCCACATGTCTACGTTCCCATAAAAACACTGACATCTGTCGATACATACCAGGCCAGTGAAAATATGGTACCAGACATTTTAAAACTTCCCCACGATCTAAATAGCCCTTTTTTTTACAAATTTCTTCGAGAACCCATGTCCTATACTTACATGGTATTACCACCCTTGAATCAACCTGATTGGTACGGGGGTTGGGTTTCATGTGATATAACACCTCATTTTTCATCTCATACCACCATAACTTCCCATTCCTCCCATCCACATCTACATCTTTATTTTGGGGTTTATCATATTTACTAAGATGTATGATTTCAGGATCCCCTGCCTGTAACACATCCCAGTTAATGGCACATAAATCATCTTTGGGTACATGACAAAGTATATTAACAGTCTCTCCAATAGGTTGTGTGTCTTCATATGTTACTGTTGTCTTCACCCCACAGTCCTGAACAGTCTCATTTGGGGTCTTACTGGTAATACACTCTTCCCTTACAACAGGCAATTCAGAATATACAAAACAGGGAGTACAATAATTTTCTGTCTTCACCCCAATGTCCCGAACAGTCTCACTAGGGGACTTGTTAACGATTTGCCCTCCATCTTCTAACCAGTATAGTCCCTCAAACTCAGGTAAATCAGGAAGTTCATTACCTTCTTGAATCAGTGGCTTCAACTCCTCTCCAGCAGGTTCCAAAACAGTATTCTCTTCAGTAGATACTATCAGACGCTCCAGAAGTTTATGATATCGTATTTCAGCACCTCTGCAGCGTTTCTCCACCTCCATCCATTGCTCATATAACCATCTCAACACTCTCAGATGATTGCAGTTCTGCTTAGCTTGTTCAGACATGGCCGCACCCTCTGTTTCTTGTTCCACGAACTCCATCACTGAAAACAGCTCCTTTACACAACCTGTTGTAGTGTTCCATCAAATGCAGTAAAACAACTCCTTTCAACAGTAGCAGACAAATCTGTTGTAAAGTCCCATCAGATGCATTTGCCCACCAGACCTTTGCACAGGCCACACTGATCCCACTTCTGACACCATATGTGATAGGGCGCAGTATATGTGGGCAATCATATAGAAAAAATGTCTCACCATTCCTTATAATTTTTCCAGTTTTAATTAGTTCCTTTTTCAGACATCAATCACAACAGGATAATTCCAGCATGGTACAGTACTTTTTCCTTCTTATATTTCCTTTCTGACAGCAGACATTACAATGAATGGCATAATCTGTAAATTTGTAAATCTTCAAATTCAGAGCAGGAATTAACACAATTTATCAAATTCCTCAGAGCACTTTTCAACAGCATCCAGAGCATACCTCCAGGCCCACAGCAAACAGAATCTGACCTCTCATCCCACACAGCCTAAATTTATACCCAGAAGGGGTCATGTGACCATTCAACTCCACCCCAGCATATAATTATATATTTTAAATCTTTATTTACTATGCATTTATTTTATTTAACAAAGCAATACCCCTTTAAATCCATATAACAATATACATTCAAGTGTCAAAATGAATTACACCTTTTGTAAGCATTTAATCTTTATTTCTAGCATCAGGAAGTACCACCCCTTTTAACAGCATTATTTAAGGATTCATAGAATGGCCGGTCCACTCTTAGAGAAGCTACAGCCGAAAGTGCAGTAACTCCGGAGCTCCACAACGCTCAAAACCCTTCATTTCCAGACCAACACCAAATTATTTCAGACCACAGGAATTCATCTCCTAAGGGTAAGAAGAGCAATTCTCCCTATTTTAAATTATAAAAAGTTAAAGTTTCAAAGAACTAGAGGGTTAAATGCCCTCACGACAGTACGCACTAACGCGAAGGGTAAAGAACCACCCACTTTGAACTACAACAAAAAGACAATAATAAACTGACCATCTGGTTCTTACAAAAGGGGTTGGAGCCATAAAGATTCAAAAGGCTAAGTCGACAACCACAGCACCAAAACCCTCGCTCCACAAACCCCCATAGAAACCCACAAAACACCACAATCCCATCAGACAGGGCATGCACCAGGCTAAACGCCCTACCCTAAGGACACCAATCCAATGTAGCAAATATTCAAAAGCCCAATTCCCCACACGACAGCGCGAACACACCAGCAGGAAACACAAGCTCTCCAACGCATGCACTCGCACCACCGCAGGGAAGCCCAGACCCCTAAAAGTCAACCATGCAATGATCCACAGCCACCTCACAGACAGCCAATCATTCTGGAAATAGAACCAACCCACAGGCATTCAATCCGCAATAGCCTACGGGAAAATGCACCCATGCTTTCAGGAAGCGAAACAGAGATACCCAGCGACACAAGCAATACAACTGTCCCCTCTCCTTGAAATATCCAGACCAACTAGGCGAGCCGTCAATTCTTCCACTTTATTATTTTTTATTTTAGATAGTCTGGCGGTTCGAAACTCTGCCCGACCTGAAAGCACTTTGCCTTAACAACTTAAACAAGCTTAAGGCTCGGCTACTAATTTCCTTTATATTTTTTTCTTTATTTTTAACAAATGCCCCTGTAAATAGCGGCTGCCTTTTAGCTGAATGGACCAGCGCAATTAAACTCAACCACCCGAAATTAACACAAGAGGCTGAACTAGACAGCCTGACATGCTACGATATGAAATATCACAATACCTTTCGGGTGACAAACAGCAGAGCCTTCACATATCTAACATTATTTCAATTATTATCTTGGGGCCCTCAACCCTTTCCCAGGGCATCCTGTGACACAAACATTGACTCAATTCTTTCGAAAAAACTTTATACAGATTATTAGAAAGACCATCCCTGCCTGGTGAAATATTCAATTTCAATTTCCCAATTACATTTGCAATTTCCTCTTGTGTGATTGGTTCCAATAATGTTGAGGCTTCTGCTAACCTGGGGGGGACCTTGGATGCTCTTAAATATGAAAGCATTTCTGACTCAGTAATAAGAGGGGGGGGGGTTCAAGGTCCGAAAATGATCAACAATCAATTCTCTGAGTTGTACAACTGTGGTGGCTATAGAGCCATCAGAGTTTTTTAAAGAGCCGATATTAGAGGAAGCCTTCAAATTTTTACAAGCCTCTAAAGGATCTCCAATGGGAGATTTTTTTATGCTATTAGGCAGAATGGCCTGAAGGGTTTTAGCCCTATCATATTGAAAAGTCTTCATGTCCTCTTTCAGTTTAATAATTTGATCAGAGTAGTCTGAACGAGAGGCATACGCAATTGTTGTGAGTTTCTGGAGTTGTTGCCTAAGGGACAAGTATCTCAAAAACTTATAATTTTTTGTTCTTACCCCTTGCCTTTTAAACCAATTGCGTAAATCAAACTTAGTTGTTATCCACCAATCCCCTAAATCCTCATAAAGAAAAGCCACTGATAATCTGGCTGTTAGAATATGTTTCACCCCGGACTGTATATAGGGTACGTCCAACATAGTGTTATTCAGCTTCCACCTAACTTGTCTATGCTCAGGGGGACCTGAAAACTGAAAACTACAAAAAAGAAAAGAATGATCTGAAAATTCACAAGGGATCATCTTAAAAGAATCAATTTGCACAGAAGGGGAGACAAACAAATAATCTATTAGGGAAAACAATTTACCCTTTGTAAAGGAATACAGGGGTCCTTAAGAAGAAAAAGAAAGACAATTAAATAAACCCGCTATTTTAACAATGTTAGCTAATATGTGAGAATCACAATAAATTTTATTTTTCTTCTGATTAGGTGAATCAAAAATTGTGCAGTTGAAATCGCCTCCCCAGAGCACCTTAACTGATGTCACCAAAAAGGGTTGAACAGCTTTTAAACAAGAAACTCTTCCAGCTTTTGTTTGAGGATTGTAAATGTTGATAAAGCGATAGCATATATCATGCCATTTCCCATCTAATATCATTACTCTCCCTGGGATAAGGTCAATTAAATTATGAAGTTTAAAGGAATAAGCATTAAACAAAATCCCTATACCGTCTGCCGTATCTGTTCCAAAGGACCAAAAGGAAGGGCCCCAAACCCAATCCCATTTAAAAGAAGAAAGTTGTTCCACTGAGTGCATCCAGGTTTCCTGCAAAAAGCACACAGATAAATGCTGGTTTCGTATATAGTGAAAAAGGGCTTGCCTTTTGACTATATTTAGCAGGCTATGAGTATTCAGAGAGCCCCAAGACCACTGCATTATGCTTTATGAAGATAGGACAGACTTATTATTTTTTCCTTTTTTTCTTTTTCTTTTCTTTATAAGTATCCACTGGCTGAGACCGAGTGGATAAAGAAGATTTTTGGGAGTCTGAATCTCCCAATTCCATCTCTGTATCTCCCCATGGGGTAAACAAGGCAGCATAAGAATTACTTGTTTCTATGATAGGAGCAATGGGGTTTAGGATGTAGATTTCTAGAAGATCTGCGCTAGTAGAGATGACCTAAGATCTAAAGCCTAGGTGCTTCCTCAAGTGTCTCCATCGGAGCCTCAGAGTAACACACAGGAGGGAATTCCAAAGGGTCAGGTGGGCCCATGCAAGTTTTTTCAACTGCCACAAAATCAGAAACAGGTTGTACAACCTTATCTAATTCTTCTAAGGGCTTGTTGATGGGACGCTCCGTGCCAGGAGACTGGTCCATGATTTGAGAAGAGGGGAATGGTAGAGGGGACTGTAAACCAGGAGGGGGGAAGTGTACAGCATCCTGAGCCTTCTGAATTAAGAGATCTGAATTTATACAGGAAGTTTTGTTTTTAGCAGCCCAAGGGCAAACACGAAACGTATGACCAAATTCTTCACAGAGCTCACATTTAGTCTGATTGTGACAATACATAGCTAAATGCCCAACCTCCCCGCAGCTGTCACAACATGGTTGATCGCAGACACTTGAAAGATGTGTTTTAGCCCCACATCTGTAACAAGCCCGAGGTTGTCCGCTATAAAAACAAACACCTCTATCTTTCCCCAGCAGAAAGGAATTGGGAATATGCACTACCCCATCTCAGATTGCCTCAGTTTAGTTTTATATTTCCATCCCCCCATCCAAAACTGTTCGGAATCCAGGATAGGTTCAGGCCCACTCAAAATTTCACATTTGAGGGACAACCAAAAGGATATATCTTCCACATGGACCCCCTCATTTCTAAACATGACTGTAACATGTTTTATTAGAGGTTTAGTTAAAGGTATAACCAAAAAAGGGGTCAATATGGGAGAAAATTTCACCTGACTATACCTATCCCAAAATAAGTCCAAAGCATGTGGTGACCGAAAACTAATGTCAAAATTGTCCTCCCCAGAGATATTAATGAAAGCATATACATCTTTGGGAGTAAAGTGGCAAAGAATCTTTCAATAAGGTTTTTCCCACATAGTGTCTATCTGGTCGATCCTCCAAGCCCCCTTTATAGCGAATCCGGACAGCATTTCAGAGAGGTGCTGCTTCTCTCTTGGAATTAGAAAATAATTCAGACATAAGTGGTTTCTGAGGAACAGGTTTCGTCGAGGAGGGCATTTGAGAGGAAGAAATATGTTCTTGAAGGGGTGGTACCAAGTCTGTATTTGAAGAGGGGGATATGGATGTTTTCGCCTCCAAAGGTATAGCAATAAGTGGAGATTTCCCTCTCTCTGAACAGTTTTTATTTTCCTGTCGGTCTTGCACCAAATCTTTCTGCTGTAATTCTGGTTTCCACTCTGGGGGAATGCTGTGAGAGGGCTAAGTCTGCGTCCCAGATAGGATCAGGCTTCCAGATGCCTGCCAAATTTTGCTTCCAGCCAGCCCCTCTGAGCGCTTTATCAGGGGACCAGGGTTCCGGAGCCTCTTCCTTGGATAAAGGAGAAGGTTCTGATAAAACTGATGTCGGGATAACAGGTTTTGCTTGGGGTAGTTTCTTTTGGGAAAAAAAAAATTCAGTGGCCCCAGTTTGGGAAACAGCTGAGGATTGGTAAATCACTTTAGGCTGTGCATGTGAATCCATAGTCCCAGGGTTTTTGAAAACGAACCCAGCTGATTTGTCCAACAGTGCAGATTCTGGCTGTTCAAATACTGATGTAGGCAAAGTTTGGTGTAGTGCTTTTTGGGTCCCCACAATAGGGCATTTAATATGTGAAACCTCCAACGCTGTAGTGGGCTGTAGGCACTCACTAGCACACGCGATTGTACTGCCAGCCTGAATAAAAGCAGGGTTTACTGCGGGAACCTTCTGTGCAGGAGTGAGGCTGGGAGGTATGTGGTCTCGCCTGACAAGGCTTCCAGATTCAAAAGTGTCAGCCGTAATTTTGACAGGGCCAACGCTGCAGCTGTCAATGCAGGATTCCTCCTGCTGCAGAGATGGTAACTCAGGCTGTACGGCTGAGCGCCGATTTGAAAAGCCCTCAAGTAATTCAACTGCTTGCCTCTCCCTTACGCCCAAAATGCTCAAGTTTTATTGCGAAAGGGAATCAGGTTGCTGTGCACATTCATTTATCCAAAAAGCAGCTACATGTAAAATACTCTCCGCTTCAATTGCGGGTTTCAAAGTGCCAGAAATATGCTGAAAAAACTCACCACTCTCCACGGAGCTATTTTCGGGGTTAGTCCAGAGGAATTTTTTGCAGTATTAATCGCACCATCTTCCGGGAGGGCAATATCGCAGGTAAAGTGTGCAGCTGAGTTTTCAGGTCCCAAGCTGGGCTCGATCCTTGTGTCCAGAGATCCGTGCTCATGCGTCTCCGTTTTTGCAACCAATATAGGGAGTTTGGTTTTTTGTTTGCCCAATTCAACAACTGAATCTTCCCAAAGGACTACCGCATCATGGAACTCCATATCAGAGTCAATGTCCTGGGTGTTCAAAAGACCGGCCTCCACGTTGCTCACTGTGGGAGTAGAGGCCAAAGCTCCCACTGTGCAGACGTCTTCCTCCTTCAGCAGCTCACTCCGAGTGGCCATCTTGACAATGGCCCATCCCCCTACTGGCCACAATGCAGCAGCAGAGTAGGGGAATTTCCCCGGTGTCCTGGCCAAATTTCCCTCATTCACTAAAAATGCCACTAACAGCTTAATCTGGTTCAAGGTCAGTTGACATTCATCTGTATCCCCCTCCCCCAGCTCGTGCCTGAAAATAGGCAGGATTTGTCTAGTGCACTTACCCGGTCAACAAAAACTAAATCAATAAATAAAATGTATAAGAGAATTTAGTCACTGTGGATCAGAGATATAGAGAATCAATATCTGTGGATATATACATTGTGCCTTTAACTGAACCAGGATATCCCCTGACACAATCCCTTCCCTCCTTGGTTTTGAAACATGTACAGGCATGTAAGGGCTCAGTCAGGTGACCCTACCAAAAAAATATAAAAACCTTTGCACATAGTTTACTTCCATTTAGTCTAGTAGAGATCAGTCTTGAGAGTGAAGGAGAGAAGTGCTACTGCAGACAAGCTGTTGAATGCAGATGAGAAGGGTCATAGGAGCTCTAGAATCCAGGACTGTATTATGTGAGAAACTACTGATATTAAGTAGTGATTTTCTTTACAATTTTGTTGTTTTCATTTATTATTTTTCGAACTTTGGAAAAATAAATATCACACCAAGGTGTGTTTTAAACCTATAAATTTGCCTCATCTGAAGTTTATTCCCTCATGCTGTGACACCCCCATATCCCCCATATGCCCCTTTCCTGTTGTCTCCTCCCCAGACTCCCTTGATATGCTCCCCCTCCCTGTGCAGAGTTAACCCCCCCAAAAGGGCTGCTCACCCTGCTGTTAGTAGCCTTGTCTATCGCCCATCGTCCTGCAGTGCGACACTGAGTGCTGCCCCGCATGTTTTGAACATACATGCCTAAACATGCAATTAGACCATGTGCAGGAGGCCTTGTTATATCCCCAGCATGTCTTAGTAACCTGGATACTATTCCCCCTTTTCCCAGCCTTCCTGCTGGCTCCACCTGGCCAGACAGAGTTCACACCCTAAGCTCTGAATGGGTACAGTCCCATCTCAAATCACCCCGTGCTGCCATCCCCTGTCAGTAAGCCTCATCATATTTCAATCATCCATAACCCATCTTAACCTTGTATGCATCCCTGATAATGGTAGAATATGCCAGAAGTGGGATGGCTAAATAAGGCTGCTTTCCTAGCAATATGGCACTGAATATCGTGAAACTCAGTTGCCATGTATCAATATTCTTCCCTTAGTACTGCCAATCCCACCGCCATCTCTGATTTCCCAACTGTCTCTTTCTGTTCATATTTCTTTGCTGTCTGTTTGTCCACTAACGCAAAAATATCAACAAACTCTCCTTTCCAAATCTTTTTTTTTGATAGATAGTGGGACATGGTCCCCCAGGGCGATCCCCCTGAGACCCCTCCCTCAACCCCTTTTCCCCTGCCCCCATTCCTTTCTCATCCCCTTTTTCACCTTTGATCTCTTTTCATACCTTCTCTATCTTTTTCATGCTCTTTTCCCCCAGTTTTTCAGGTCACCACCTTTTGATAAATCCATCTTGCCCTTACCATTCCATGTGTCTGGATCCTCTGGCTTGGGAAGGGGCTCTGAATCAGGAGCCAGCTTGGGTACTGGTGCTGGTGGGTGCTTTCCTCTGCCCTTCCCCTTTGGACCAGGCAGATTCTTTCTCTTCCCAAACAGCTCCTCCTCTTCCTCTTCTTTGCTCTTCCATGCAGCCTTGATGAGCTCATTCATCTTTCTCATCAGTGCTATGGCTTCCTCTCTCAGCTGGGCACTTGTGGAGGGGACTTGTGCTTTTTTAGGTGCCATCCTGTCACTGTAAAAAGAAATGGGTGGGGAGGGACACAAAAAACACCATGCTAACCTCAGCATCTTCAAACCCCATGCTGGCCCCCTGAAGGCAGTTCCGGGGCCTCCTTCTCCTTTCCCCTTCCCCCTTTAATAATCTTCCCACCTGTGCCTCGCCCCCGTGAGTCCACTGCATTGCCCCACATCCACTGTAGTTGTTATGACATATGTTTATTTTCGATATTATTATTTTATTTTATTAATTTTTTTTTATCTCTTCCACCCAGGAAATGTTAACTGCTAAAAAGCTACTATGTCTTACCTCCTAAATGTAACTGCTGAAAACCTACTATGTATTATGTTCCTCGCTGTCTAGTGTAATGTACCTGTGCTGTATGCTACCCCATGTATTATTCCATGTAATTCCCCGGGTCGCCTCTAAAAAAGGGACCTTCGGGGCCCAGCGGGGTTACCCGGTTATCAAAATTTAATAAATAAATAAAATAAATAAAATTTGTACCACCATAATCCTTGGGAAGTTATGCATGCATGAACCATCACAAGTTACTTGACCCAGTCCAGCCCAATCTCCCTGGTACTATGTCTGTAGGGAAGCTTGCACTCACACATTTAAATAACTATCTTAAGTGTTTCCAGTATTAAACAGTGAGGAGGTTCAGGACAATTTGAAAAACTGAATCCCCACTTGTAAGCATCTTGTAGGCCCATATCTGCTCCACTGTACAGTGTGCTCAGGTATGCTGTACCCAGAATAACCCCTGGCTCCTTGTTGGCCACCTATTTAATTAATGCCCTTTCTCAATGAAACCCACTGAACCATACTGTTGGCTTGCAAGCAAACCCTCTTCCAAGCTGAGCAGCCTACCACTCCACCCCTTTTTTGAGACCCCAACATTAGTCAAAACCACTCGTGATTGTGTCCTCTTGGGCGGTCACCATTTTGGGATTCTGGCCTGCACCATCCTGTGTCCATCCACTCCCCCCCCAACAGCTGATTTATGGCTGCACATTCGCTACCAGATGCCCTATGGTTTCTTGTCTTTTCATTCTTCTTCCTCTTATTTTTTGGCCTAAAAACCTCCACCCCCAGGTTATGTCCTGGTATCTTTCATTATATGTGCATCCTCCTGCACTGACCTCGACCACCATCCTTTGCCTTCGACTCCTGCAATCTGGAAAACCTGCTTTTTTCTCCAAAGGCACTCCATGCCATGAACAGCAGGTTGTGTGTTGGGACCCCTACACACTTTCCCCCTGTGTGTTAGACCTTGGCACCAATCAAAAAACAGGAATCAGCATCCATCCCACATCATCTGCCTATGTAACCAGTCCTTTTCCCATTTGCCGAGTGGGCCCAAACACCCAATCTTCCCTACCAAATCTCTTTTAACCTCTGTAGTCCTCTGGGTGGTGTTCCCCACCAGTCCTGCATTAAGTAGCATTTTAACATAAAGCAAGAGGGTCCCTTTATTATTTATTTTCTTTTTGAAAATAATTCAGGATTACTACCCACCCCCGGTGCTGCAGCTGGGCCCCTGACACTGTGGCCTGATCCCGTTGACCACTTTTTTTTTGAGTCTGTTTATCCTCCTCCTCTCTGACCCCCAGATTTTCTCTGGTGTGGTTGCTCAGTGCTACCTTGTCCCACCCTGCCTGAAGTCACCAGCCTTACCTTCCAGGGCAGGGGACTCCTTCTTGTTCCTCTGGTTCTCTGATGCCCCAGATCTAAACTCCTCAGTGCAGGATCATTGACTCCTCTAGGCAACCTTTCTGAAATCTAGACAGAGAATACCAGTGAATGAAGAAGCACTGGAGGCAGGCCAGAAGACTCGGCATTGGGTGTGGAGGTTGGCTACCGGACCCACCTTCACCTGCCAGGGGATGGGGTATTTTCCATGTTTCTGTGGTTCTCGAGAGTGCGATGTGTACTGATATCCAGCACAGCATGGGCACACTTCTGCACCCACCTGCAGGAAATCTGCCATGGCTCCCATACCCCCTTTCTATGTGCCCCATGAGCTGCACCACCTGGTCACCACCAGGAACCACCACAGCTGCGTGAAGCTTCTGACCCTCCCCAGGAAAGGAGAGCTGCCAGTCGGCAGTTCAATCCAAGTCCACACCCTCTTCCCCGGTGACCCGAGCTCACTCCTGAACCCAGGTTGCTGGTACAGTGTGAGGTTTGGCATCCAGCACCTCAACCCTCAGTGCCACTGGGACACCCATTGACCACTTCATCATCATTTACCTGGTGCTTCACTTCAGGCCTGCCTCTCACCCGCTTATGCTCGCCTTCCCTTTTGAATCTCACAGCCTCTGTGCACCATGCTAGCAACTGTGAATTACCAATGCCTGACAGCTACCAGCACATCACGCAGCATTAATCTTTTTTGCTTGTTTGTTTTTAGAAATTGCCTTGATGCTCAGACACCTCTGGCCCACTGACAATGATATTGGGCCTCTGCCTACCACGCCATATTGTTGCTTGTTCGGCCATGCATGTGGTCAGCCTACCACTGCCCTGGTCACCAGAAGCCATGTGGACAATCTACCGCAACTACCATTTTATTATCACCTTATGTAAGCCCGCCTGGGTGGCCTGCAACCCCTAGGACAAAATCGAACCCCCCTGAGGACTGCCTACATACGGTACCATCGGCCTCACAACTCCACAGCAAAGCTCTTGAAACCAGGTAAACTTTATCACAGAACTTGCTAAACAAATAACAAGATAAAAACAAAATCACTCTCCCAACAACTGCCAAGGAATACATCAACAGAACTAACAATCATCAAACTCAGTAACAAAATCTAGAAACTAGGTTAAAAAAAACTGTATAGTCACCAAAGCTAATCTATAATGAATTAAGATAAATCTGGATATCTCTGCTGAGTTTTCCATCCTTTGCCCCTGGGCCCACCACATACAGACCATCTCAGACACCAGCTTACATAGCCTTATCTCCAATGGATCAATAAACCTCCACAATCGATGTGCTAGGGATGAAGTTTGTCAAATGAAAATCCTAGCAGAAAGAAGGGAGAACCTAACCCTTAGCTCCCCTTATAAATCCCTTTAGGACCACTTCAGGACCCCTAGGTTGCTCCACCTTCTAGTCAATCCTGTCCCTTTTCTTGACTGCATCATTTTACTATTCTATGACCTCACCTGACTTCACCCCTTCCCCCCTCCCCTCCCCTCTTGCCTAGCTCCCATCCCCTTCCCCACACTGCAGCACCCTGCCATTTCTTTTCAGAAACCCCTGACAGTTCTGGTTGCCTGAAATTGGAAACCCCATTTCTTTTACAAGGTAAGATTTTTAATTGTCACAGTTTTTCATTCTGCAGAACTAAAAGATTGCAAGGAGCATGATTGTGTATTTCCTGGCTTGTGTCTGTGTCTCGTGTGTGTGCGTGCATTCTCTAATTCTATTCTAGTTTTCCTATAGTTTTATAAAAAACATAGAATATGACGGCAGAGTAGGGCCACTGGGCCAACCCAATCTGCCCATTTTCCTTTTAACAATCCATTTTTTTTTCTTGCAAGATTCATTTTCAGTGATAAATGTGCTTGGCCAATAAACACACAAGTCATTGGAAATGCTGTTCCTGAAACTCAATATCCTGTTAAAGTGTGCAGTTCTTATATGTGTGATCTAGCTAGTGCTCATGCATTAATGGGGAATAAAGTTAAAATAATTATTGTATTAAGAAACATTTTGGTTCACCTAAACTTATTACCATTAAGTGATATGAAACAAATGGTACAAAGTTGGGTATAAAGTGACCACAATGCAAGCAATATAGTGCACAATCTTTAGGTGGCAGCACAGTGCCCAACATGTTTCGTTACAGCAACAACAGTTACCAAAGTCAAATATCAAAAATCAACAATTTCCAGAGTCATTGTAGTTCTCCAGTTGCCCTTGGACAGGGTCTGTCTATCATTCGGGGTGAAGGACATTTACAGGTGATGGTAGCAGTGAGGGATGCCTTGTAGATTGAAAAAAAGGGTGTGAACCCTGGGACCGTAGAAGCACAGGCAGGCTGTTCTGAACATTTGAGGCAACTAATGCGAAGGCTGTCTGGCCCATAAATGTGGTGACTTGTCAGCACGCTAATATTAGACTGGAGGAAGTCCAGAGGCCTTGATGGTGAGCTTTGGCCTGAGTAAGAGGGAGTAAGAGGGGAGACACCTCCCTTTTTCCGATGTATTTGTCAACTAAGAAGCCTAGGAGGTAGTCCCGGTGGGCTTGAGAGGGGAGCTATCCTAGGGCCCAGTACAGGGAGTAGTGATGTGTGAAGTAAGTTACCATCAAGGCAAACTTCCGGATGCTTTTGTAGGTTTGTTTAGTCTGGGCAGCACAGAAATACAGCACCAGAGAAAGGAGTACATGCAGAAGATATGTTTATTGTGCAAACATTGCCGAAAAAGTGCAAAATAATAAATTGCCCAGTGATAGTATAAATGGGGCACACCCACGATAAAACCACCAGCAGTTTCGCTAACAAAGCATCATTAGGAGGATACACATCAACTGACATCATTTCATATAAACTGCATTAATCATACACTGCAAAAAGTTAATTAAAATGACTAAATAATAGATATCAAATGCTAGAACCAGGGGGTTCTGAACTAGAGTTTCAAAAATGCTATAAGGGGTATTATACAGTTATATATCATTTGTACATATAGGCCCAGATATTCAAAAGAGCTGAGCCATATGCAATAGGGTTGCACCTAGAAGAAGTACAAAAATGAGCCATTCTGTGATATTCAGCAGGAGGCAGTTAGCCCCCAAATCACACTAAGCAACAGCGCAATGATAATGAAGGTACGTAACTGAAGGGGAGGAACCATGCATAAATGGCGAGTGTGATATTCAACAACTTGTGCCATGCTAATAGGGGAGCAAGGAAGTTGCGCCATAGCAGAAATGAGCCAAAATAAAAGGGAGCAAGGGAGAAGTAAGACCGCCAGGAAGCCACATGAGAGCAAAATACAGCAGGACACACTGGGCAGCAGGGACACACAGGGCCAGGCAGGAAAGGGCACCTGGAAGCAATAGCCACAGGGGAAGGTGTGGGGAGACATTGCAGAAGGGGGAGGTACACCACACAGCAGTGAGGCAAGCACAGGCAGGTGTTCCCAGTGCAGGGGAAGTAGCAGTGAGGATAGTGGGGGGAATACAGTAACAGCTGCTGGGGGGGTGAACACAAGCCAGGGACATGGCCAGTGCCACCTTCCAGATGGAGGCCATTATGAGGGGGGTGAGAAGGCAGGCAGCAGGGGGTGTGGTCGTGGAAGGGCCCGTTGGCGGTATGCCCCCAACAGGCAGTACCGAGCCCGCACCAGCTTTGAGCTGTACAGTGATACCAAGATTGTGGGCCGGTACCGCCTGAATCGGGCAATTCTGAGGCGGCTCTGTAAGCTGTGCAGTGATGTGATGCAGGCACCCACACGACAGAGCCATGCCCTGTCAGTGGAGACCAAAGTGACAGCTTGCATGTGCTTGCTCGCCACGGGTACCTTCAGAGACCAACTGGGGACACCACAGGCATAACCCAGTCGGCCACGTCACGCCACCTCACCCAATTCCTCAGTGCACTGCTGCCACATGCTGCGGAGTACATCCATTTCCCCAGCACACCGGTAGAGCGCACAGAAAACATACAGGAGTTCCACAGGGCAGCACGTATGCCTGGCATGCTGGGGCAATAGACTGCACCCATGTGGCCATCCGCACACCACCTGGCCCCAAGGGGACCACATACATCAGTCGGAAGGGCTATGCCAGCATCAACTGCCAGGTGGTGTGCAATGTCAGGGGGCGCATAATCAATGTCTGTGCCACACACCCTGGGGGAGCACACGATGCCTTCATCTGGCACAAGTCGGCACTGTGCCAGAGATTCGAGAGTGGGGATATCCCCACTGGCCACCTGGTGGGTAAGTATGCAAACCACATGGACAATCATAGGGCCTGGGGCGCATGGTCAGAGGTGACATGGGTAGTGGCCTACATGGCCCAGGGCAGGGCGATGCTGATCACCAAACTAACCTCCACCCTCTACACACAGGTGACAGTGGATACACACTCTGTCCCTGGCTGCTCACATCCTACTGGTAGCCTGTGACCCCATCGCAGCAATGCTACAATGAGGCACATGCCACCACATGTAATGTCATCGAGCAGGTGTTCGGGATGCAGAAGGCATGTTTCCGTTGCCTGGACACCTCCGGCGGTGCCCTACAGTACAGCCCCTCAAAGGCCTGTGGGCTATTCCTGGCCTGTTGCATCCTGCACAACATGGTCACCGAATGTGAGATAGCCATACAGGTCAAAGTGGGGGACAGCGATGGGGATGATGAGGATGCCGGTGACGATGGTGATGGGTAGCCCCCCCTTGGGTGACGGGACCCTCGACTGCTCTGGCTGGCACAGCTGCACCGGGACACCATCATGGAGGAGCACTTCAGCCAACCCAAGTAAGTCATGGGGCCATGTGCAGCCAACAGTGGCTAAGGCACAACCCACAAACACGCATGGACACACACCAGGGGTGCATGCCATCAAGGGAAGTGGCAGGGCATGGAACCACACACACAACCAGGGATGGGTGAGGTCTAACATGCCACGTGAATGGACACACACACACACACACAACGCATCAAACATGCACAAAGGGTAGGAGGCACACCGACCCAGAATGCCACCCCTAGCCACATACATGTCCACAGACCACCACGCCCATTGCCTGTTCATGTGCATGTGTCAGATGCTGAGCACCATTGCACATTGGTGTAGAGTGCAATGCAGGCATCATCATGCACACGCAACTGCGGACAGCAGCCGGGAGGGTGTGCAGATGGACTGTGTGTCTGTGTGCAGGGCTGGGTACCCACCCATGCACTGCCCACTGAAAGACACAATGCACATAGGGCAGCACCAGACAGTAGCCACTTTGGGAGACAGGTCAGTCACGTGACACAGTGCCCCAGCCACCACAGATGCAGAGGCGGCCCCGCCGAGACCCGCCAGCACTGACAGGCTGACCACTGGCCTCATGGGGTGGCACTGATGGTCCCCCAGGGATTCCACTGTGTGAATGTGACCATGCTCACGCATGGGTCTGCAGCACACCGAACATGCCTGCACCAGGCGTGCTCGAGATGCCCACAGCTGAACCCGGTGTTGACAGGGTGGGTGTCGCACGATGCCGGGAACGGGGGGTGGACAGTGCACTGCGTGGTGTCTGCAACACATGGGCACATGACTGTGTGCCCATTGTGGCCATGACAGCAGTGAATACCTGTGCATGCCTGTCAATGGCAGCGGTCACATCCTCCCTCAACTGGTCCATCCCTGCCAGGATCAGAGCGGTGTCTCTGCTGCGACGCTCCTCTGCCTGCTCCAGAGCTGCACGCAGTGTATCCATTGACATCTCAAGCCGCATCTGCTGCTGGACTGATGCTTGCAGTAGGTGGGTGTGCTCATCCAAGAGGTCATCTGCCTCCTCGGCATACTGTCCCTCAGGGTGTGCATGACCCTGATACTCAGCACCCCTTGAGGGTGGGCGCTGCACACCAGGACCAGGTCTGGGCATGTCCACAGGCGGTGCACAGATGCCACCGCTTGACCCTGTACCCCAAGCCCATTGGCCGACTGCTGATGCTGCCCCTCCAGCTGCCGCTCCCAGGGCTCAGTGGTGCCACCGCAGTGGCTGCAACAGTCCCACTGTCCTAAACACACACACCACTGCTGCCCCACTGGTGCTGACAGGCACAGGCTGGGACTGTGCTGACACGCAGGCCTCCATGGCAGCACCACCCACAGCCATGGCTGCAATGTTACCTGCTGTGTGGCCATCCTGTGGCACACACGTGTCACTGCCCATGCCGTTAGTGACATCATCATCGGTGATGGACTCGGCACCGGCCCGAGTCACAGCATGCTGGCATCCGTGGATGCTAGCACACTGGGACATGGGCAGGGCTTCCTAATCACCTGCTCCAACAACATCAGTGTGGACAGCCAGGTGGGCCCACTGTCGCACTGAGCCACATATACCTGTGGAGGTGGATGGGCCCTCCTCCATCTCCAGCTGACTGTCCTTAGTGGACAGGCCCACCATCGCTGATCCATGCAGATGCTCAGGATCTGTAAGGGAAAACAAAGTCGCGTTACTGCATGTGACCTACCCTGCCCCCCCCCATAGACAGACCATTACTTACCATGCAGTGATGGGCTACCACCCTTCTGGAAGTCACCACCCTGAACACCCTCAATGGCACAACGCTGCATGCTTCCAGCAATCCTCTCCTCCTGTGAGGTCAGGTGTACCACCTCTGGCTGTCCCCCTCCTGTCACAGCTCGTGCTGCCCTGATGGCAGCCACCTTCTCCTTTATCCTCCTCCTGTCTGTGCCCATCTTCTTCTTTCACTCCTGCACGGAGTGCTGGTGGCTGCCATGCAGGTTCACAGCACATGCCACCTCCTCCCATGCAGCAGCATGGGTCTGAGGTGTTCCCTGACGTCCGCTGAGAAGCGGCTCCTGATCCAGGTAGGCCTCAAACAGGGCATCGGTCTCAGCCTTGGAAAAATTAGGCCTCCTCCTCCTCCCACCTCTGTGTTCCTCCTCTCCCACAACTTGCTCGGTCATTTTTTAGCCTGTAAGAATGACAGTTGTTACCTGTGCCTGTGCAGTCCCATGCATGTCCCTAAATCCACAGTCCACACTTGCAAACAGCATGCAACTCACCAATAGACTGCAGTAACTGACTATGGCCAGTGCAGCCCAATGTCGCACATTTATAGCTCAACCCATGCAAATGAGGTGAGGCAAACTTTAAGTGGATGCAAAATGCAGTGCTGCGCCACTGAATAGCTGATTAGCTGTTTTGCATATGATGACTGAATATCGCGCTGTTGCGCTTTGCGCAATTGTGTTGAACGTGCTGAGCCAAGGGCGCAGTTCTGTGACATGCATAGTACACACCTCACTGCGCATGCCCGGGTTGCTGACGCAGGTGTCTGCTGCGCTGCTGACCTGCTGTGCACGGGAAGCAATGCAGGGCATGGCCACCATTGTGCCAGTGGTGCTACAGCGATGTTCACCTACATGGCACTGTGGCACTGGGCTATGATAGGCACACTGGGGCAACAGCGCGGTAGGCCGCTACTGGAGGTAGCACACAGGCAGCCAATCACGCTACACGCATTGGGTTCCAATGGTGCTGTGCGTGTCTGTGCGCCAGAGCCCCTTAACCCTGTGCCCGACCTTTTCCCCCAGGCGCCATGCATCAGGCATGGGCGTACCACTATCACGCTGCTCAGTGACAGCACGATAGGGAATGGTAGCGCTGTACTGTGCAGCATCTGCACGTGGGGAGCCGCGCTGCAGAGCGCCATTTTTGCAGACCGAGCTAAGAGAATGGCGCACAGGAGGGCTGCTCAATGGAGCCAGGTCGAAGTGGCCAACCTAGTGGTCATAGTGGAGCCACACCATGGACCACTGTTTGGGGAGGCACCCCTGGACAGGTCCAGGAGCCAGGTGTGGGAGGAGGTGGCCACTGCACTTGAGGAGGCCAATGAAAGGGGGCAGACAGCAGAGTGGCGCCGCCACAGGTATGGCGACCTGCGGCGGAGGGAGCCAGACCTGTTAGCCCACCTGAAGGCACGTGCAAGGAGGGACACGGTGCCACAGCCAGGTAGGTGTTACGTCAACACACTTTTATTTTCCATATGGGTATCACGGTTGTATGTGTCCAGCACATGGGGGAGGGACCATCCGGTGTTGGCTGTGGTGGTGTTATCAGGGTGTGGGTGTGGGTGGGTCTGGCTGGGTGGAGGCACACACCTGGGGGCAGGGGGCTTGCTATGGGATTGTACTGATGTTCCTCTCTCCATGTTTGCACCACAGGGCTGGAGAAGCGGCGCCTGTCACGTGAGCTGCGGCACAATGAAGAGGACAGGGAGGCAAGGCGGGGCGACAGTCCACATCGCCCGAGGGACTGGCTTGATGATGGTGAGTGCCATACCTCCATGATTACTATTGCATGCTGTGTAACAGGGTGGGCAGTGGGGCATGGCCACCATCCATTGACACCACTGCCATGCACGCAACTTGTTACAGTCAGCACTGTCCAGTGGCACTGCATGTCTGGGAGTGTGTCGATGGTGGTCCATTTGTGTACCGGGTACATGGCTGTGCCAATGCCTTGTCACCACATAACCATGTCACTAAACAGCCATGGTGGTGCTGTGTGTGACTTGGCCGGTGGGTGTGTGCAGCGTTCCACATGGCTGTATGTGCCTGGGTGGGCAGGTCATGTGGACATGATCACTGTGGGTGGTCACACACCATCACAGAGGCATGTCCCACGGCCGTATGCCATGCACAGTGGGTGGGCTGTATGGGGCTGTGCATTCACACCTATTGACTGTGCTCCCTTGTCCTAGGTGTCTGCCAGCTGATGGAGATAAGGGAGGCGTTGCAGGAGATCTTGCATGTGGCAAGGGCATCCCTGGAAATCCTTCGCCGCATTGACCAGATTGGGGTCTGCAGGAGGCACCGGCAGAGGAGAAGCCAGAGCGGGGAGTGGGGCTCCTGTTGACAGTCCCTCTGCCCCTGATGTCCCCTACCCCCCTGGACCCACCCTCACACCCCTCCTTTCCTGTCCCTTTTGTCCACCCCTGCCCCTTACCCACCCTCACCTTGTTTGTGGCCCTCCCCCCCACCTTGTATATATTATTGTATATAGTTAACTTTTTTATTTTGTGTTAATACAGATCTTTTGATATGAATACTGTGGTGGTCTCTGATTTGCAGTGGGCTATAGGTGCTCGGCTACAGTGGTGTGCATGGCGTCAGGAGTGGTGCAGTCATGGGTATGTGTGTGTGTGTCTGTGGGGAGGTGACTGTGGTGTGGGGGTAGCTATAAGTCAGTGTCTGTGATGTGTGTGTTGTGCCCTGTACACTGGATGTCTGTGTGCAGTGGTCCATAGTGCATGCTTTGTGTCCATGGCGCCCCTGTCAGCCCATCCATGGCCTGTGCAACTGACACCCATGCATATCTGTGACCTGCACGGTCTGCTGGCATGTCAGTGGTGGCTGTCCATGCAGGGCAGCCACTATACCCATCACAATGCTGGGTTGCCTCCTGTCACTGGTGTGGTGCATGTCTGCCTCGGGTGATACTGTGGCCTCCACAGTTGTTGACCCACCTCCATGCTGTGGCTTATGTGTGTTGCAGAGGATGTGCACCACTGTCTGTCACTTGTGCTCCAGGTAACTGCTGGTGGAGTACAGGTCCACAGTGCCTGCGCAGGGTGGCTGGCACTCCTGTGCCATAGAGGAATGCAGGTCGTGTGTACTCAATTTACATGGGCCCACGCTGGGGGCTTGGTTGCCCCGCTACTGCATCCCTGTGTTGTTGTGCCGTTGGGTATGGGTGGGTGTCTGTCTATGCACTGTGTGACATCCGGTGTGGTGCATGCTTCCACGCACCACTGTGGGTGTCTGCGCTGGCTGTTGTGGCCAGTGCTGGGTCGGGGTGTGTCATTGGGAGAGTGTGCAGGGTGCTGTTCCACTGGTGGTGGGGTACGGGGCATGCCCTGTTCTGTGTGGGGTACCTCATGTGCCGACGCATGGTTGGTCTCTCAGCAGTACCTTGGGGGGGGCTGTGCATGGTGGCACTCTGTATGCCGTCATTGCATCGCTGTGTGCTGCCACCCACTGATGGGTGCTCATGGTGGGGCTGCCTTGCATGGTTCTGTGGTGCACAGGGTTGCATTGTCACAGTGGGGGTGGTGGCATGCATGGGGTTTCTTGCAGTGGTAGATGCTGCTCCTGGGCAGGGTGTCTGGGGTCACGGTTCAGAGTGTGCTCTGTATTGGGGGGATGGTGTGGCATGGGGTGGTCAGCCCTCCTTGTGTGCCAGTCACAGCTTTCCGGGGGGGTGTGATGGGGCACCATGGCCCAGCTGTGGGTTGGTTGCTGGTCTCCATGGGCCAGTGGTTATTCCAGCCCTCCCCCAGTTGTGCAGTGCATGGGGTGTGGGGGGACAATGTCTGTTCTGCTGTGTGTTCCTCTGCCCATCTGTGGCATGGGTGGTGGGCCCCTACCTCCCTGGTTGTGCAGTTGCATTGCTGCCCTGCTGCTGGGGGGGGTGTCCCTGGTTGCGCTATGGCACCTCTGTACTGCTAAGCTGAACATCCCTTGTTGCGCTATGGCGCATCTGATCTGCTCAGCTTCCCCTCCCTAGTTGTGCTATGGCACAGGTGGTGTGATATTCAGTTGTCAGCTGTAGGCGCAGTTTGGCCTGCTCAGTTTTTGAATATCGCGCCTCTTGTGCATGGGCGCAATGGACTTGCACTTGTTCCTGCTATTGCGTACTTTTTGGGTGCAGTTTGAATATCTGGGCCATAATGTTTGGAGCTCAGGTCCATGTAAATGCACCCTAAGCACTACAGTTATGCAGGATAAAAGCAAATGTCTAAGTAAAGCTAAAAGAAAAAAAAAAAAGAAAAATCAGCATTATTAGAGGTACTCACATCATTCAATCATTATCTCACAGTAGTCATTTATTTCAAACAGTTGGTAAATATTCAAACCTCATATTTAGTCCAGGAGGACTTAAACCACCCAAGTGAAAAATCTAGATACTTTCCCTTTTGAGTAAAGCCAACTCATCCTTAGGAACTACACAGTGGAACATCCAAAAATAGTATATAGGAGGGCCCCTAATTTGAATTACCAGATTGGGTAGCCTGTGAGTTTAGTGACTGCAATTGAGCACCTGTCAAAACGGCGACTCAATCGTAGCACTTTAGACCTCAGCGAGGATGGAGGGAGGGCAACCGGATGGGGTGCAGACGACTATAGCGACAGGATTTCACTACATATATACGTCTGGGGCGGGGTCAAGCACGCTGCTTATAGGGTTGGACAGGAGGGAGGGAGTGTGAGGGGTGGTGCTGTGGTGAGCTGCTGAGCAGCTCCCATGGTGTGGTGGGTGGGTTCAGGGCTAGGGCATGTATGGTGCTGGGTTCTTGTCTGGGCATAATTGCCTTTTGTTGTGCCCAGCCCCAATTTTTTTTTACTGGATTTATACCCCCCCGACCTGCCCCCATGGAGTTGAGAATCCTTAAGTAGCTGGGTGTGGGGGCTGGCCTAGGTGAATTGTAAATATAAGTCCCGGTGCCCTTGTGCTGTGTGTTGGGAGTCAGAGTGCCAAATTGATTTTTGGCACTCTGGCTTCAAGATAATTTGATTGCCTTTAGGCTTTCACCATTATCACATAAATCCCCAGATTGTACACAGTTTGCAACTGCTAGGAAGACCACACATGGAGTCATGGCTGCCAAAATTACAAAATGGGATGTTTACATTGTGGGAGGTGCAAATTTGTTAAGGTTTTGCTGTGCACAGACAAATTTATTACCACCAATGCCAGTAAAGTTTATGATATGCAATGTTTTATTAACTGTGATACACAGAGTATACTGTAGTTTATCTTGCAATATGTGAGTGAGGGGCATTTTATGTAAGCAAAATCTCTTGTAGTTTTAAAATCAGACTGGGTGAACATCTAAGAGCCATCGGGGACTACACAAATTCTTTAGCAGAACATATATGCCTTCTAGGAACTAGAAATGGCCACAGTTTTAAGTTCTGTAGCATAGAGAGAGAGAGAGTTGTGCTAGAAAGGAGGGGTGGTGACTTTAAGTTGCTATTGCTCAAAAGGGGTTGTGTTGGTTGCCCATCATGGGAGTTTTTTGTTAAGATTGGAATTGTGGTGCTGGCCAGGTGGTGCTGAGTGCTGATGCACTGGTCTCCTTTCCTTGTACCACACCGGTGACCCATGTTTGGGAATGAGCACTAGCCACCAGGGGTTGGCAGGGGAGGAGAAAGATTAAGCATCTGTCAGGGAGTCCACAAGAGTTGGCGCCTGCTTTCCCCCTGCGGAGCCTGGGGGACAAGGCGCTGCACTGTATGTCGGGAAGGAATCTGAGGAAGGAGTGTGTATGGACAAGTGAGTGCTTCCTTCTGCTGGCATCATTGCACACCGTCTAGCTCAGGGGAGAAAACATCTATCAAAAAAAAATGAGGAGTGTGCATCTGGGTGGAGCAGCTTGATGGCCATCCATGAGTGCTGGCTCTGGGGGTACTTAATAGGCTGGATCCTTTGGGGTGGGAGAGATGGGGGCACCTTGCTGTGGGGGGAAACTGCAGGGGAATATGGGCATGACCTCAAAGAGTTTGGATACTTGGACAGCGGCTGGAATCCCAGGGAGGTGGCCAGAACATGGAAGCAGCCCAGGTATGCACAGAGAGGAGGCAAAAAGTATAAAAGAAAGAGAAAAAAAAGACTGAAATTGTGGCTGCTGGGTGGGGGGAGTAGTTTTGTTCAATAGGATTCTGGGATGGGAGTTTCTACCATGACTGGACTAGGGAGAAGGGTGGGGGTTGGCTGTTTTTTCTTTTTTTTTGTTTTGTACTATTTCCTGAATACAAATAGGCATGAATAGTGCCACTGTTTGTTATTTTGATCTGAATAAAGTACAGTGTATTATTCAGTGTATTCGGGGAAATACTGTTTGTTACTCATACACCCTTAGCACAGGGCTCAGTACTGAGACTGGTCCTCTTCAATATCTTCATAAGTGACATTGCAGAGAAACTGGTAGGGAAGTATGCCTTTTTGCAGACTATACCAAAATCTATAATAAGGTGGACACTCAGGAGGAGGTGAAAAGAATGTGCTGGCATTTTGGGAAACTTGAGGAATGGTCAAGAGAATGGCAGTTGGGATTCATTACAAAAAAGTGCAAAATCATGCACCTATGGCATAGGAAAAACAGGAGCTGAGTATAGGATAGGGTGGGGGAGGCACTGGCAGTCATTAAGCAGGAAAGCGACCCTGGGGTTATCATACCTGATGACCTCAAAGTGGCAGGGCAGTGTGACAAAGCAGTGAGTAGGGCTACTGGGATGTGGAGTGCGTAGGGAGAGGCATTTCCAGCAGGAGGGAAGTGGTGTTGCCACGGTATCACTCGCTAGTGAGACCCCACCTAGATTACTGTTTCCAGTTCCAGAGGCTACACCTAGGAGAGGGCATAGCCAGTGTGGAAGCAGCCAAGAGGAGGGATCTAAAATTGTGCATGGATTGCACTAAAAGCTGTATGAGGAGATACTGAGGAATCTCAGTTCTAGTACTTCAATAAATAAAAAAATAAAATAAATCTCAAAATGTATACCCTGGAAGAGAGGAGAACAGGAGGGGATAAAATAGAGACCTACAAGTAGAGATGGGTGAAGTTGGGAAACTTCAGACCTCGAAATAATCTGCAAATTTAGTGCAATCTGTAGAATAATTCATCGACGCAAATTGTGAAGTTCCACCCATGAAGTGTGGAATTTCGCATGCAAATGGCAGAATTTCATTGTGAATGGCAGAATTTTACTATTTGTGAGAGAAAGTTCACCACTCACAGATGAAATTCTGCCATTTGAGGGTGAAATTCCACACTTCACCGTGAAATTCTGACAAAAAAAAATCCAGCAAAGTCAGATAGGTGAATTTTTAGCTTAGTAGAAAAACTTCATGGACTGCTCCATGGAGGAGAATTTCTTGACTTCGCCAGAAGTTCACCATTGAATATAAACTTAGCTGCATCTCTACCTACAAGTACCACACAGGGTTGAACAGAGTGCAGGAGGGGAGTCTCTTTCAAATGAGAAACAGCCCCAGGACTAAGGTATCATGTGATGAAGCTGGGAGAGGGATTAAGAGGGATGTGTGAAGTACTGTTTCACAGGAAGGGTGGCAGACACCTGAAACAGACTGAAAGTGGAAATGGTGGAGGCAAAAACAGTGGGGACTTTCAAGCATGTGTGGGATAGACATAGTGGAATATTAGAAAATAGGTAGGAAGGAGGGAGGGTCGTGGTAAACCAGTTATGGTCTGCAAAGAAGGACTTGGCAGGGAACATCTGCACAGACTGAGAGGGCCAAACAGTCCTTTTCTGCTGACAAACTCCATGTTTCTATGTTACTTCTTTAAACATTTTACATTTCAAAAGTGAAATAAATAATTCACATACCTCCATTAAAAATCCCCACAGCCCACCATCACCTGGACAGATGCATGACCCATGGCACTGCTTCCCCACAGCCACAGATTGCATTTTTGCATAGTAAGGGGTTACAGGCAAGCACATAACCTTACCTGGAGACTCAGGTTTGAATCCCACAACCTTCACTTACTCACTGTAACCTTAGGTAAGTAATTTAACTTCCTTGTGCTTTAACTGTCTGTAATCTCTCTGATATTAATCTCTCTGTTTACCTAAATGGCAACAACCCCTTCTCCGATTGTAAAGCACTTGTGGATATAGTTTGATTGTTTTAGGAGTGCCACTACTTAATATGAGGTGTGTAATAAAAATAAGACATATTCCTTCAACATAGACATCCTTTTCTATTCTACCAACTGTTGGCTATAGAGAAAATGGAAGCCAAACAGGCTGGAAACTGCTCCCTACCACATAGCGCCCAGCTACTTCTTAACTGCCTATCTTGTGGGCCTGACCATCTGATCCAATCCTACAGTGCAGTGATTGGTATTGCTGTCTTGTTGTCATTGTTGCCTCTTGCTCTGTCACCGTGACTCACTCACACTCAGTAAATTGTATAGGCTGCTGCCATTGATGATCCTGCACTCTAGTGAGTCAGAGCACGAGAAGAGTACAACAACAATCTGGAAGCAGCATTAGCATGTGAATAGATCATACAATTCTCAGTGTTGGTTAGGGGGATAATCATACAGTAGGTTGGAGTCTGCCCTGGTACATGTGGAAAACTGATGTCAACCCCCTCCGACCCCTCATGGTCAGCAGAAAAAAAAACAGAACCAAACCAGCCATCTCAGCAGTCTCTACAGAATGTGAACAGTCATGATATGTTGTATTTTAAACTATCACAATTTGAGGCCTAAGGGGGCTGACAGTGTTCCTTTAACACGAAACATATATGTATATGGAGGGGGTATTTGACAGGAGTCAAGAGGAATATGGGGAGGGGGCAGTTCCCTGTGTAAATGCAGTTCGAACAGCACAGTCAATTAGATGAAATAGATCATAAGGCCTTTATCTGCTGGCACATTCATATGTTTGTATTCTAAGAACAATTTGAGGCCTATGAACGTTGGCAGTGTTCTTTTAACACAACAAATTTGATATGCGTACCCAATGATATTTCTGCTTAGTTGTAATATTGCTTTAATGTTGGTTAATACTTGGCCGAGATGATGGAGGTGTGATAGTTTCGGTGGGAGGAAAGGGAGGAGAGTGATAGGAAAGAGTAGAGGGAGCAGTGATAAGTTCTGGGAGGGGCGTTTCAGGCAAAATGACAAAAAGCATTGAAAAGGACATCCAATATGGAAAGGGTGGATGCAGAAGCAGACCTGTAAACAACATCTGCATAATCAAAGAGTGGAAAGACTGTCCTGGGGTGGAGGCTCTGGCAAACGGGAAGGGAGAGGGCATCTTTATTTCTGTAAAGAGCACTACATTTGGGGCAGAACTTGGAGTGAATGTGGTTGATGTGCGTGGTGAAATCTAAGCAGCTGTTGAGCCAGACACCTAGGTACTTGTATGCTGAGACTATGTCTAAGGTAGTGCCATCAAGAGTGGCGAAGTGGGGTGGAGTTTGGCAAGTTTTTGGGGTGTGCCGAAGTTCATGAATACTATTTTAGTATTATTTACTTTTAGTTGGTTGTCCAGGAACTAGTTCAGGATGTGATTAAAATCTGACTGTAGTAGGGAGAATGCCTCATAGGCTGACGGGCCAGAAGTGTAGAGGATGGTATTGTTTACATATAGGTGAATGAGGGAGTGATAGCACATGAGAGGGAGATCATTGAGAAAAATGGAAAAGAGGATGGGACCCAAGATAGAGTCTCAAGGGATGCCCGCTAGGATTGATGGGGGGTGGGGGAGAGTATCACCAGCCTGGATGCATTGGGATTGGCCTGTGAGGTATAAGCAGAACCATTGGACTGATAGGGGGAGTGTTCAGCTAGTTCATGCTTCGTGAGAAGGAGCGGATGAGAGATGGAGGCAAAGGCCTTGGTTAGGTCTATAAATATGACTGAGGTGAGGTGGCCTAGGTCCGTACCAGTAAGGATGGTGTCTATCACCTGGAGTAAAAAGGAAACCATGGAGTGATTCTTTCTAAAACCCAACTGGTATGGGGGACAGGAAATTTGAGGAGGTGAGGAAATGGGAGAGTCTGGTGAAAACAAGGGATTCTTGGAGCTTGGCCAAGACAGGGAGGAGGGAGATGGGGCTGTAGTTTCCTGGTTGAGCCAAGTCTCAGTCTTTATGAAAAAGGATTATGTTTGTAGATTTCCAGGCCTGTGGGATGAAGCCAAGGGTGAAGGAGAGATTATGAAGATGAGACAGGGGGTGGCCAATGGCTGGGGCAGAGATCTGAAGGAGGAGGGGGTCAAGCCTGTTGGGACTGAATTGACATGGGTTCAGGAATTGGTGGGCACAAATTGCCTCCTGGGCTGTGACAGGGAGAAATGAAAGTCATTTGGGGTAAGGGGAAGGAGGTGCTATGGGGAGTATGCATGGGGGCAGGAGATGGGGAGGGAGGAGGGTGGGCTGGGGAGAGGAGGGTTGGGCAGGTGTGAGGGTGGGCAGGTCATGAAGAAGTTATTCAGGGTAAAAGCAACAGTGAGAGGTTCAGACACTAGGATGTAGTTGATGAGGAGGGAGGGGGAGGAGGAGCTAGGTGGGGGGTTGAGAAGAAAGGACAGTGCATGCCAAAATTTATTGGGGGTGTTGAGGTTTAATGTAGAGCATTCTTAAAATAGTGATATTTTGCTGTTCTAATACCTTTGGTGCAAGCATTTCTTAGGGCATAATAGAATTAGAGGTCATTAGGGGACAAAAATGCTTTTTAGACAGCCCTGGCATGGTCGCATTTGTTGCAGAGTTTGATGATGAAAGGTGAAATTCATGGGTGGAGAAAGTGTCTAATCTTGTGTTTATGCAAGGGTGTGTATTTGTTCCAGACATTATTTAATATCTGGTAGAAGAGGGAGAGTGCCATATTGACATCTGTTGTGGTGTAAAAGAGCGACAAGTCTAAGGACGCAAGATCATGTAGTAGATAAGAGGTGTTTAGGGAGCGTGTGGAACATGTCCAGCAGTAAGTGGGGGGGGGAGTGGGGAGCTGGAGTTTATGAGTACAGTAGGTCATAAGGTGGTCACTGAATAAGTCAGGGAGAGTGCCAGCAGTGGAGCTACAATGCAGTTGTGAGGACAAGATGCAGTCTAGGATGGTATGGTTGTGGGAGTGGGGGTTGGGTCTGTTGGGTTCATTGATGAGCTGGTGAAGGTTGAGAGGGTATTTGTTGAGTGATAGGTTTAAGGGCAGGGAAGGGCCAGATCAAGTTAAAATCACCAAGTAGGATAAGTTCACCTGAACTAGCAGTGGATGAGGAAGGAGATGGTATTTATCACAGAGGAGTGGGAAGCTTTAGGAAAGGAGTAAAGCACACCAATGAAGATGGGGAGAGAGGACAGGGATAGCATCTTAATGAGGAGGAGCTTGTGAGTCTTAGGCTGAAGGTAGAAAAGGAATGGTAGGTACTGTATGGTAGGTAAAGTATGATTGGTAGGAAGGATTAAAGTGAAGACCCCAGGAGAAGACACTATAGCTACCTGAACAGTCTGGTGGGTTGGTAAGAAGCAATGGATCAAAGATGCAAAGAAGCACCAGGGGCGAAGCACAGCCACAGCTTTGGCTGAATAGGCAAAGCCCAGCCCACGACAATCCCAACAGAACAGAAGTACTGCAGGATGGCTGCATTACAGTAGGCAGGCCACAGGGCTTGGTTATGGTTTATGTTATCAGACTGCTCTACAGTGTCTATACAGGTCTAAACAGCAACTCAGAATCAAAGCCAGATTATTTTTACTTGAAAAACTAAAACCCCACAAAAACAAAGCAGCACTCCCATCACTACAGACATGAAATAGGTACTGTTAAAGACTGCAATATGCCAGATTTTGGTCTGCTGTCTGTACAGGCAGGATACTGTAGCTGCCTACAGGCATATACCACTGGGTCTGTTTTTTGACTGTTCAGATACTGAAAAGGCCTGATTTAATAATTCAGGCATAAAACAGTGGAAAAACAGACAATGAACAGGCCATCTGTTTTCAGCAGGAAGTAATAAGATAGTGCAGCAACTGCACGGTGTTCTTGCTTTCCACATCTCTAGACACATCCAAGCGGAGGCTGGCCTGTGTTTGAGTCTATGCAACATTAGGCATTTAAATGTACAGGTAACATGGTGCCTGAATCTGGGGTATCAATTTCTAACACTCCCTAAGAACAATAACATTACTTCTGCCCCGGCTCCCCCCCCCCCATAGTTTGTTGTTGGAAATATTTCAGAAACCTGGGGCACATCTTAGAAAGGATATGAACTTCATTCACATTAATATGACATTTATTGTCCACTATGAATTGGCAGTCAAGCAGCAGGGGTTTATGTAACAAATGATTTGTTGGGAGGCATAGCTTTGCCACAGGAAGTGGTTCCCTGCTAGACAAATCATTTCAAGCATTTTCAAGCACTAGATTTCTTCAATGCTCCAGGGAATCTAATAATATTGTTATTTAAATCAGAGTTAATCTCTTTCACTTCACCAAAAGTTTACTTCTCCAAGGGGGCTGATATAGCTACTTCTTTCTGTCTTATACATTCATTATGCATACTTGTCCAGAATTCACATTTAACATCTTCCCATTTTGATATATATTTACTGCCATCAACTCCTTGAACCGTGTCACAGTACTACTTTTCCACTGAATTCCTTTCCAGTGCTGTCCTGCATTTACAACAGTTCATTATATTAGCTAGGAAACCTGGCTGCTGGTTTTACAGTTGGTTGTACCTTAGCAGATTGAAAGTTTTCCTCTTTCGGCAGCAGAATTTTTTTTACCCCCTATGGCTTCCTTTCAAAGATGGCAACCAAACTAGCATTCCTGGAAGCTTCCTCACATGGTCAGTCATATATACTTTTTGTACACCCCATTTTTTGCCTGTGCTCCATATACTGCTAACCCACTTTCATTTCTTCTGGAGGTCTCTATCTGTGCTGCCATTCTCTGCTGGATTGCAACTTGTTTTTGGGTTCCTAGACAGGCCCTCTGGGGACCAGGACTAACAGGTTCTTCCATGCCACACCTGGATTAGGACCATTGCCACCACTCCAGGCTGAGTAGAATCACCTTGTACCCAGCCTCCCAGAAGCCTTGCCCCCTAAATGGGTGAAGAAGCTGCTGTCTTGCAGAAGTGTAGTTGTGAACCCTTTTATAATCTCACCCTTTGAAAGGAGCAGTTGAACAAACAGAAACAAATATTTTATGAATCCATACAGAAAAAGAACCGTGTGTACAGTACATCTGAGGTGAAGAATTCATCATAGTTACCTGGGTATCTGGACATAGGGGCTAGGGCCCTGAAGCAGATCTTGGCTGAAGAGGCCTTGGGCAGTGAAGGGTTAGCACGTTTATCAAATTCAAACCACTTACCCACCGTACCTTGTTAAATTCTTTTGTTAAATCCCTTCCCCCTAGATCTCTTCTCCCATCTTCCCAGGGTTTCCTCACCCCGTGCTAATACATGAGACTCTTTGCTGGGTCTGACTTGCTTGACTGACTCTGGCTGTTCAGCAGCAAGGTAGTTTTCAATCAGCTGCACTGTATCTGCCAGAGTAGTTTGTTCATGACTCCAGATCAAGTCTCAAATCCTACTGAGAAGAACCTCACAGTATTGTTCCAGCATGATAGCATCCATCATGTATTCTTTGTAGCACATCTCTGTCCTCAACCACCTACTGGCAAGATATTTCAGCTGCTGGGCCATGAGCCATGGATGAATATCTGCTACAAGGCGACAAAGTCTGTGGATTGGAACAGTCACCAGAAACCTTCCTCAGTAATGTCAAACCTTGATGGCTGCTTTCACAAGTTCATAGTCTCATATGAGACTTCATCAAGGGCTCTGTGTACTGCCTATGCCTCTCTGGTCAGGTATGGTGCTACTGAAGTGGCCCAACTCTCTCTTGGGATGAAGCCACTGTGCTTCAGCTTGCTCAAGAATCATTAAGTACAGTATGTCTCAGGATCATCATCAGGCTCCAGTTTTGTCCAGGTGTTCTGTTGTCCTATACTGGCTAGTAAACTAATTGTGTTACTAGTGGTTTGAAGCTGGAGCACAACCTCTTGTTGCCGATGTTTTGCTGCCTGCTGGTCTTGCTGCCTTTTTAACACATGTGCCATAAGTTGTTGAGCCTGTTATGCTTGCTGTATCATCAAATCCTGCTTATTTGGCTTATCACAGTAGCTGCAGGGCCTGCTGCACATGTTGTAGGTTTTGTTGAGTCAGTTATTGGGTTACTTGCTGTAGCATCTGACCCTGTTGTTGTAGCAGCTGAGCTTTTTGTTGCTGCTGTTTTGTCATATATTATAGAAACATCTCTGTACTCTCTCTATCTATCTATCTATCTATCTATCTATCTATCTATCTATCTATCTATCAATCTAGTCCCTACCTGCTAAAAGAGTCCTACTATATTTCACCAGATAAGTAAACCAAGTGTGACACAGCAGCATCAGCTAGTGACGAAGTAGTTTTGGGAATGCTCAAATGGAAGAAATGTTAGACCAGGTTAAAAGTTCATTTAGTAACATTTTTGTCCCCTCTATAGTGAATACCTCTGGAGCCAGCCGAGGTGTTTAATATAGGTGTTCTCTATAGCGAAGTGTTAACATGCCTAATAAGGGAATAATGGGAGCCATCACAGGTGTTCTCTATAAGAGGGTGTTTGTTATAGAGATGTTCTTTATAGAGAGGGAGCACTGTAGCAATACAAAATTCACTGTTTTGTCATAGTCAAAAATTAAAAGTACAATAAACTAACCAGTTTACATCAGTCTGCATTCTCTGGGTTGTGGATTCTTGGCCTTAGACTCTTAGTATTTCTCTCTGTCTCTTTCTCCTTCTTGTACTACAAGTAGAGGCCCCTTAAATAGGGGTTGATCAACTCAGGTGAAGGCTAGCTTAGTAATCAGAATCTGAATGCTCAATGCTTCCTCCATGTAAAGCCTCCCAGGCCACTGTAGAGGCTCTGCGTGGCTTTTGAAAGGGCTTGGTTCCAGCCAGACAAATTGGGTGGGCCACATGGTCCTTATCTGCATCAGCTTCTATGTGTGTATGTTTCTGCAACCCAGGTTTATCCCCTATCAGGGCAAAGACGCTTGATATCTTGTGGGAGTGATGGATGTATGGCATGTACATCCCATCACAGACACCTTTGAAAACAATTGCATGAAAGAAATCCTAAACACATATGAAGATACAAACATTAAAAAAACCAAAAATAGGAGGGAAGAAGTCCTTTTACCCATTGGGACTGACCCTAACTCCTTCTTTTCAGTGGTAATACCTTGTTATATTTGCTTCCATAAATATGCAAAGCAAGGCAAATTTATTTGCTAGGCACACATTTAGGGCTATGATCACCTTACAAACAGAATACATTATTTTAAATACAAAAAACTATAACTAAACAAGTCGGGAAATAAGAGTGACAAAGATCAAATAGACCACCCTAAAATTTCTGACAGCCGGCTAAGTGGTCCCGAAGGCCATGTTAAATAATTGAGTTTTTAACAAACCTTTAAAATGTTCTGATGAGGGAGCCCATCTGATTTCTGCAGACAGTGCATTCCACACAATGGGTGCAATCATGCAAAAGGCATATTAATCCCTTTCTTAAATGTTTCCATCCTTTCTAGGTTTACTGTGCTAACTGGGCACAAGTTCCAAATTCCTGACATTTTCTGCAAAAAAAAAAAAACATCAGTTCCTTCTGTTACCTTTCATTCTGAATATTTGCCCTTGTAAATGTTTATTATAACCCCTTGATGAAGTTTCATTGTGTTTCTGAAATGTCCCCGACTCCTGATACAATTTGGTGCTCCATAGGAAACCATATAGATCAATAAGATCTACATAGAAACGTAAAATCTAACAGCAAGTAAGGGCCTCTTGGCCCACCAAGTCTGCCCATTTTGTACCTGCAATTTCCTCTTATTATCTTCTACTTCCAAACTAAACATGTTCAATGTATTTAGCCTCTCCCTATATTCAGTGCTGTTATCTCCCATCATCATTTTGTTGCTCATTTCCCATCATCATTTTTGTTGCTCTTCTCTGAACTTGTCCTAATCTTTCTGTATCCTTCCTGTGATACAGATTGAAGAACTGGCAGCAGTACTCCAGTTGAGGCCTCATGCAGGCCCTGTATAGTGGTGCTATTACTTTCCTTGATCTGTTAATAAAGTTCTGCCTTACACATTCCAATACCTGAGCTGCTTTCTTTGATGCTGATTCACACTGCTGTCTCTATTTTGTTTGTTGTCATTACAATGCCTAAGTTTCATACTTCCTCCACTTTCTTTTGTTCCATTCCATATAAATAATAATTTATCTTTCTATTTCTTCTTCCTAAGGTAACAACGTGGATGTCCATCTGTATACTATCTGTATCAGCTTCTGTCCCTGCTACCACTCCAAATTTTGTGTCATCTGCAACTTTGATTATCCAGTTTTCTGTGCCTTCATTAAGACCATTAATAAATATGTAATATATGGTGTGTGTGTGTGTGTGTGTGTGTGTGTGTGTGTGTGTGTGTGTGTGTGTGTGTATGTATATATATATATATATATATATATATATATATATAATTATTGCAAAACGTTGTTAATGCACTAGTTAGGGATAAAATGACAAAAGTAGGGAAATGTTGCATTAGGGTTTCCAACAGTAACACCCCACCCCTACCCACCAGGCAGCAACAGGAAAAAACATTGGGCCAGATATTCAAACTGCGCTATTTTGTGGAGCAAGTCCTTGAGCTGCACAAAATAGTTGTGCAGGGGTATGTCCAGAGCGATATTCAAAGGAGTTGCGCCTTTGAGCAACTCCTTTGAATATCACCCCCCAGCCACAGCCACTGTGCATAGTGCAGTAGAACTTGCGCCACCGCAAGTTGTCAGAGTGGAGCATTCAACCTATGGTGGCGTTAGCCACCATTGCGCCCAGCGCAAAATCCCGATATTCAAAAGGTGACATGCAAATGGTGCCATAATTCACGCAAGGTGCAGGGGGAGCCATTTGCATCTGATTATGGCTCCATTTGCATGCCATTAGTATGCAGGTACGCCAATCCCAGAGGACTTGCGCCTGGCGCCCTGTCAGGCAGCAGCTGTCGGGGACCGATGCCCCCTGCAGCCCCAATTGCGGGCAAAACAGTGTAGAATCCTCCCGACCACCCCCCACTGGCCCGATCGCGGGCATAGTGTAATTCCCCCCCACCAGCCCGATTGCGGGCAGCAATGTTCCCCTAACGTCCCTGGTGGTCCAGTGGACTGTAAATCCCGATCACGGGATGGGCGTAATAAAACACCCCCAACACATCCCTGGTGGTCAGTGGACCGTAAATCGATTGCGGGCTGGTATAATGAAAACACCCTCAACGCTTCCCTGGTACCTGTTGTCCCCACCCCACCCACCCGAAGCCTGCACCCGCTCCCCCCTCATGACGGCGGGTGGCAGCATCACCCGCCTGCCACCCCACGACTGACTGCGGTATGGCTGCATGCCCATTGATGAGCAAAAGCCAATGGGCGTGCAGCCCATACTGTAAGACAGTCCAGTTTTGTGAATGAATGCATGCATTCATTCACAAAACTGAACTATCTTTAACCTGATATGAGCTACGCCCATTGGCTCTCTGCACCAATAAGCGTGCAACCACTGACGGTAGTCGATGTGGCGGCTGAGCAGGCAGGCAGGTGGGATGCTGCTGCCCGCCGGCTGCGGGGCGGTGGTGAGGTCGTGTGGTGGGTGGGGTGGGACACTAGAGCACCAGGGATATGTGGGGGGTATTTCGTATCAGCCTGGAGTCGGGATTTGTCACTGGACCGCCAGAGATGTGATCTTCAACCATCCATCCAGCGATCCGTTACAGTCACTGAACCCTGAGATATGAGAGAGGGCACCGTGCTACCATATCCAGCAGTGAAGGCTTACTATGCCGGCGAGGCTAAACCCTTTTGAATATCTGGCCCATCATGTTTTCACTTCTCTTGCCTCTCCACAAATCAGACATGGGGTGTTCTTTTGGCTGTCAACCCTAATGCTCACCCCATTCCATCAGTAAGTAAGCTGAGATAGGTCCAGTACATGAGAACGGGGTGAACGTTAGGGTTGACAACCCCAAGGCATATCCCATGTCTGATTCGCTAAAAGGGACGAGAGATGAAACCACAATGTTTTTTTCCTGTTGCTGTCTGCAGGGTGGGGGTGGGGTGTTAGGGTTAGAAACCCTAATGCCACATTTCCCTACTTTTGTCACTTTAACCCTAACTAGTGCATTAACCAAGATTTTTGCAATGAATTTCCTTACTTTTTCAGATAGTATAAATGTATCCTTATTTGCCTGTGGGAGCACAGGGCCTTCTGTGCCCTGCTTTCCCATCTATCCATAATTTTTGAAATAGTGTAATTGTATCCTTCTTTGCCTGTCGGAGTGCCTGGCCCTCTGTGTCTGCACTCCCATCCCTCCTTGGATGCACGTATGTATGTTATTGTGGAAGCGCAGTGCTCTCTGGGCCCTGCACTTCCATTTGCAGGACAACGGCAACCAAATTGTCAGCATAGACTTCTTATTACCCCATGTCATGTACCTGGTAAAGTAAATTTTGAAATCCCCATCAAAACATGATTGTGTGCCACCGCAATGTCATTCCACACCACAGGTGTGAAAACTCACTTTGTCTAGGATTTGAAAAATCACATTCATGACTTGGTCTAAAAAAATGGCTGTATTGAAAATTTGGGGTAATAATATTTAAAATTACCAAAGTTACAGGTGAGTGTAGCAAAATTTCAATGCATTGGCATTTGTTTTCCATTTTTACAGATTTTGAACTCAAATTTTCAAGAAAGCCTTCTTGAGACCCGACCTCATGAATAAGGGCAATGCAAATGTTCAAATCCTGCCCAAAAGGCGATTTCGCCAAATGACCGAGAAATTGCCTTTTGGACTTGATTTGTGAAATTCTACCACCATTGGTCATGAGTAAGGCTGTATTTTTTTCACGGGGGTCAGGGATTTCACGATTACTGTGAAATCAGCACTCTCCCGTGAAAATCACCAAAACCAAAATCATACCACACAACGGGCAGCCAATCAGAGTGAGAGTGGCCGGAGACACATGATTCAAACTGCAGAGGGAGTTGAATAGCCCCAAAAGGCTTGCTTGGCAATCCTTCAGACCAGGGACATTGGGGGAGGGCATCTGTTCACCCACATTCCATCTTCGTGTCCTGCACCCACACACTCCACCCGTCCTCACCTGCTGTCTCCTGCTACATGCTTTTCCCCATCTAATTAATTTGTGGTTCCTTGCAGTTCTGAACTGCGACTTATGGCAGAAGTACAGAGGGAGAAATTAAAGTTTGAGTGTTTATAGGTGCCTGGGTCCTGCTCTCCTGTCAGGTCAGGGCATTGCCATATCACTGACCAGGTGCTACCATGGCTCAGTCACCCAGGAGTCCCACAAGCAAGTGCTGCAGTGATGCACTGTACAGGTTTCACAGTGTTACTGTAGGACAGACTCTGCATTCAGAGGGGAAGTGCCATACCAAGTTGTGGGCAGCAAGCGAGTTAATGAGCAGGCTGAAACAGTTGGCAGATGCACTTCTCATATCAATTTTTTCACCATGAAATGCCATGAAATTGGCCGTTTTTTACCGTGAAAAAAATACAGCCCTAGTCATGAGGGTCCCAAAAAGGCCATATTGAAAATTTGGGCTCAGGATATGCAAAAATGGTAATGTTATGCATCTGAGTTGAAACCCCCATTGCATACCTTCCAAGGGAGCTCTGATGCTTTGCTGGATAATTTGAATAATTCTGCTGGATATCTACAGATTTTGCTGGATGAAATAGTTATATAAATGCTAGAGGTCTGGGTGCCAATAAGCCCCCAGAAGCTCTGGGGTGTTACATGCTCTGTGGTACATTTTGGAGTTTATTTTGAACATAAAACACACTTCTGTTAAGTACCCCCAGCACACCTGGCTCCATGGAAATTAACAGTAAGGGAAATATGCAATAGAACAGCACTACACGAATCCACAAATCCGCTCCCTTAAATGTGTTCCTTTTCTCCCTCTCTCTCTCTCTCTCTCTCTCTAAGAGCAAATGGAAAGTACAAAACAGGAATACTTTTCACTGGTTTAATGGATGCTATCACCCAAACATTTGCATTGCACTGTAAAACAATGCAGAATAGAAACACTTATTCTACAGGACACAGCAATTCTTATTGTGTCAGGCTATATTCCATAAACATGTTTTAAATAAGAAATAAAAAGTCTGCAACAAAGTCCCTTCTATAACCTGTACAATAATGAACAGCACACCAGTCTCATAGTCACAATGTCAAAGGGATTCCCAAAAAAGGCCTTTTAGTATAATGGCACACAATGTACAGTAATACATTGAAAACTGACAAACCTGTGGGACTGTTACACAACTGTTGTTTGCCCATGCAAGACTGGTCAGTACACAAAGCACACAGTAAGAGCATTTTTCTTCCATGACCCAGTTTGCATTGCAGAGAGCTAATATCCTCTTTCTTGTCAAAATTTGTAACATGAACTCAAACAGAAGCCTAGGTTAGTAGGTTCTGCACTGCCATCTACAATGCAAACATGTATGTGCAAAAGTTTGACAGTATTTGACACATGTAACATCTGTAAACTGCCGCACTCTGATTAACAGTGACACTTCATTCAGGGCAAGAAATGCAAACAAGGAGTGTTGTACTGTGTGATTGCTAATGAGCGTTAAACTTTACATAGGTATTTTTTAGTTAGTCTTGAAAGACTAGGTTTCTAGAGAAATTAATTCTTTAGCAAAGCCATTTAGAAAATACATATGTAAATTCATTACACACATGAATAATGCCCACATTTTGTTTCTCCTGAATGAAATGCAGTTTGGCACTGCATAAAATGTACTGAAATGCAACCAAATATCAAGCAGTCTTACCACATATATAAAATGCACAAAAAAAACCCTACCCACATATGGGAGGGTGGTAAAAAAGGATTAGCCTTCCTCCCTTCTACCTTAATTCTCTTCTTGCAGGCATGGGTAACCAGTACCTTCAGTTTCAGGTTGCTCCCTGCAATGTCTGACCCTTCCGGGGTGTGCATCCCGGAGGGTCGAAGGCCTGCCCCCTCACCCTCTCCCCTCTGCTCCATTATTCAGTCAGCCTAGTAATATTCTCTCTTTTCCCCTCTACCTAGTCTGTCTCTGCTAAGGGACTACCCTCTAACCTCAAGTTTTTAATGTACAATATTATATTTCTAGGCTGAGATATTCAAAGGAGTTGCACCAGTGCAACACCAGAAATGCGCCCTGGGGCAATATTCAACAGTGGGAACAGCACAGCGCAATTCCCTATGTGCCTGGGTGCAAAGATAATGTATGCGGCACATCTCCAGGGAGTGTGCCCATGCATATGCGGCACATCCCAATAGTCAGCCAGGGATGTACGGTGCATCTGCCAGCACAAGCCAAAGATGCGTCACATACCTTGTCTCAAAGTTGAGCCTGTAAAAAAAGGCTCAACTGCTAGCCACCCACAGGTAGGCCGCTGTAGTGCAGGGTGCAACACAGCAGCCGCTGGTCGTGGGTGGCAACCCCCCAACACCATGCACAAGCACCCACAATAGTCCCTGGTGGTCCAGTTGTTCCCCCCTCCCCTCCCATAGCCCCAATCACCGTAATATTATTTATTCTACTATCTCTGGTTGTCCAGTGGCTTCCCCTTCCCCTCCCATAACCACAATCACCATAATATAATTTATTCTACTATCCCTTGTGGTACAGTCATTCCCCCTCCTCACCTGAATCCCTGATAACACGGCTTAGCTTTGAATAAGTCCCTGATAGTCTAGTGGTATGCCCCTCCCTATACCATACCTGTAATCACCATAGAGAGATTGCTGTAATATCCCTGGTAGTCCAGTGGTTTGCCCAACCCTGCCGGTAACCCTGATCACCATATGAATCCTATGTATGATCCTTGATAGTCTAGTAGCACCTCCTGCCCCATCCCAGAACCATGATCACCGAAATAATAGACCAATATCAGTCCCTGGTAGTCTGGCAGTCCCCCCACCCACACAGGACACCCAGCCCACCCAGATCCCCCCTGGTCATTAGCGGGCAGCATACCCACCCGCATACCTCCATGGCTGCCCACTGAATGACAGCTTACAGTAAGTGTTGAAAGCTTGTTGGTCCATAGTGTGGACCAATGAACTTGCAGCACATACTGTAAGCAGTTAATTGGTGGGCAGACGTGGAGGTATGTGGGTGGGTATGCTGCCTGATGATGATCATAGGAAGGAGCTGGGTGGGCTGGGGGTCCTGTGTGTGGGGGGGACCACTAGATTACCAGGGACCAATATTGGTCTGTTATTTTGGCAATCTGGGTTCTGGGATGGGGCTGGGGTGCCATTATACTACCAGGGATCATACAGAGGATTTATACGGTGATTGGGGTTACCAGCAGTGTGGGGGGATCCACTGGACCACCAGGGATAGTAAAATAAATAATATTACGGTGACTGGGGCTATGGGAGGGAAGGGTGGAAACACTGGAGCATCAGGGACAGTAAAATAAAAAATATTATGGCAATCAGGGCTATGGGAGGGGAGGGGGAACTACTGGACCACCAGGGATAGTAAAATAAATAATATTACTGTGATTGGGGCTAAGGGATAGGGAAGGGGAACCCCCTGGACCACCAGGAGTATGACAGACTTATTTTATGGTGATCAGAGGTACGGGATGGGTAGGGGGTACTACTGTGGTCCTTAGTACAGGGACCGCATGCTGTGCAGGGTGCCAGGTGCATTTTGCTGGCCAGCCCTGCACAACTCATGCAAATGGAGCCATAATGACAGGCAAATGGCCCCATTTGTGCCATGTATGTATAATGGCCCTATTTGCATATCCAAGTCTGAATATCTGGGTATTGTGCCCGGTGCAGCTCCAGTTGCACTGGAACATTCCCATTCCTGGTATTCAGACCTATCTGGGGGATGCGCTGGTGCATTGTATTTGCACCATGTGCATTATTTGCTATATTCAGAGGAGACGTGCTATGGCATATCTCTTGAATATGTCCCTAAATTGCTCCAGTGCAGCTCTGTTGCACCATTGCCAGACTCAGTTTTGAATATTGGACCCCTATTGTTTTGCCCTCTGTACATATTAAGATGGGCATAACTTTAATTCTTTAACATTTATATCATTGTACATATTTTGTTTTTGTATCTTGGATTATGTATACTCCAATTGTATTTCCATCTCCTTCCCCCTAGGACACATCTGGAAATGAGCTATTGTAGCTCAGTATGCCTTTCCTAGTGAAATATTTTCAAATAGATAAATAAATAAATGCTGAATATATGCATTTTCCAGTAGCTTTTCCATTGCAGTCAGGCACAACCCTTCTGTTCCTGCACCTTCTCCCACATGGAGAACAGGGAGAAGCAACTCTCACATCAGAAAAACATAAGTATTCAAAATCTACCATAAAGAAATATATAAAACCAAGGTGTATTTCAATAGTTCTGATAATCTCTGGGTTGCTAACTTGCTATGTCTCTCTTTAAAATATGGACACAACACTGCGGGCAGCTTCACGGGTTTCCTCCCCTCCCTCATTTTAAATGTAAATCAAGCATGGTAGCTTCTTACCTTTATATAATACACAAGCCCTAACGGAAAGCAGGAACTACAAAATATATATCCAATTTGATTCACCTGCTGCAGCAGCTCCACAACAATAGCAATCACAACATACTGCAGGCAACATTGAACTACATTGAACCACACTTACCTTAGTTTCTCATATTATAGTCGGTGGTTCCATCAGGAAGATGTATTTTTGACCAGAGAGTGGATCTTCACCCTGGGACCTGTTCAGGTGAGCAAGGATGTGTGGGGGTATGAGGGAATGTGGGGTGGTTGGTGCTCAGTGGGAGGTCAGGCTGGGGGGGGGCAATTGGTGAGGGACCTTTTTTTTTACAGGGTTGAAAGACATCGAGGAATGGTTTCTTTATTACAGGGTCCTAAAATACAAGAACAGTGATTGGAAGGGGGAGCCACTAGACACCATGGAAACAATGAAATATGGGCACAGCAATTGGAGGAAGGGGGTACCACTAGACACCAGGGACACATAATAAAATATGGGGATGATGATTGGAGGGGGGGTGCCACTAGACACTAGGGAAAGAGAAACAAATACGGGAATGACAATCGGATAGGTGGGGGTGCCACTAAACACCAGGGATACTTAACAAAATTCAGGGATGGCGATTGAAGGGAGGGTCCACTAGACACCAGGGAAACTGAATCAAATATGGAGATGGTGGTCAGAGAGGAAGGGGATACCACTAGACACCAGGGATACTTAATAAAATAAGGGGATGGCGATTGGATGGGGGAGTGCCAATAAACACCAGGAAAACTAAAGCAAATATAGGAATGGCAATTAGAGGAGTGGGGGATGCCACTAGACATCAGGGACACTTAACAAAATCTGGGGATGGCAATGGAGGGAGACACTAAACACCAGGGAAACTTTTATTGGTCTCTCTGTACCACGTCATTTATGTGGATTTTGGAAAAAAAAAACTGAAAACATGGTGGCAGCATACAAAAAAGGATTTTTTCACATGTAAGAGGATTAAGCAATACAAAAAAAGATTGTTGTTAATATGACTTATTTCTTGTTTCCTTCTCTGCAGCTAACATGAAAGTGCCTACTGAGCATGCTCAAAACTGAAATTTTAAAAATCAGTAACTTTGGAACAGATTAATATTTTTTTCACCAAACTAGCAAAAGGCACATCTGTGGGCCAAGCCCTTTATGCCCTGAAATTTTCATACCAAATTTCCAAACTATTTGGGTGCTATAAATGGACAAAGAAAACAGCAAAAAATCTGGAAAATCTCTTTTTTTCACTGTCTGGATCTTGGAATCTGCACATCTGATCAGAACAAAAGTCGGCGCATCAAGAGATCTACTCCACAGGATCAGGATGTAAAATTTCATGAAATTCGATTGAATGGGGGCAAAACTATTAAGGTGCAAAATTTGGGTTTTAACATTGTACACCCTACTCAACTCTAACTATAGTGGCATGATAGTGTCACTATAAGTTGTGTTAAACAATGTCAGACCAAGCACTGAAACCATTATTTCTCACCCTTTGTTTTCTAATACAAAACCAGTCACTTACCTAGTTTACTATCTTGCAAATGGTATCGATTGTGTCACGTTTGTTAATTAGTTCTGCATGCAGTTCTGTATCAAAAGGTTTGCTGAAGTCTAAAAATATTACATTGACTGTTGTGCTCCATCTATAATTTTAATGACTGTCTCATAAAAGGCTAACAGATTGTTCAATATTTCACATTTTTCAAATTTATTTCAAATGTATTGTTAGACTATTATAGTCATCAACAATACATACAACATTATCAAACACATACACATAGCCATGTCAACATAAAAAACACATATTACTCTTAACATTTATATTATCATAATCTAGATATTAGAACCACAATAACTAAAATTTCATTCACCTACAAAATATATTTTTATAATTTCTAATATATCAATCAATTGCACATTTCTCAGTCTTAATTTTCTTGTTTATTACCATAAAATACTTAGCCACTCTTTCAATAGTCCAGGTATCAGCTGTATGAACAAAAACATTTGTCAGTATTTTTGGGTCTAGATCAAATTGTGAATTTAGGAAAGGTTTGAGCCAGTATGCCCATTCTTTAGTGTACCAAGTATATTTCCACATGACATGGAAAAGATCTACTATTCCTCCCTCTGAGCATGGGCAACTTTCTGTCACTTTATATGTTTTATGTTGTCGATATTTTAAAACATTGCTGAGGAATCTTTTAAATTTGTAAGCACTAAATAGTTTCCTTAACTTGGGATCTGTTAAAATGTCCAAATATAGTTTTATCCCTGTATAATAATTATTTTTTGCAAACCATTTTACTAATATATTCTAAATCATTACTTTCCCAAAAGTTTATCTTTTTTGAGATGTACTTTTTATATTTATTGCTAATCACAATTCCTTTCTTAACATAATTGGTCAGCATAATCAGTTTGTTTTTCCAGGAATTTCAGTATGTTGTTATACCAGAGCCCAGTACAGACATCCATAGAATGACAGCCTTGTTTTTCTTTTAAGCATAGATTTGATATTCTACTTGAATCCTGCTTTGAAATTCTTATCCAAAAATTTACCTTCCTTATTTCAGTGTTGGTGTTTATATTTATTAGGCCAAGTTCTGCTCTTAGATATTGTTCTGGGCATGAAGTGCCTAATCACATAATATTTCTTAACATTTTATGTAATGGAATACTTAAACATTCTTTGTTCTTAATGTCCCATATCTCTGAGTCATATAATAACTGTGCTTCATATTTTGCATTAATTGCCTGTACCTGAGGTGTAATACTTAGTCCACCATATTTGTATTTAAATCTAGTTAGACCTGTTATGATTTTTTTCAAAGTGTCTATTAGTTTTATATAATGGTCATTCCACATAGTGTTAGCACTAAATTCTATTCCTAGATAAACATAGGAATTACCAACTTCCACTCGTTCCTTCTCTAGTATCCATTTTCCTCTATTTTGTATATTTAGGTTATTTTGTCCAAAATTACAATCTTTGTTTTTGCTAAATTAATTTTCAGTTTCAATTTCTCTGATTCATTATGTATGAAATCTATTTTTTTTTTTAAGTCTACTTTGTGTTGGAGAAAAATAACTAAATTGTCCGCATATGTCAGTATTGCACATCTATTCTGCTTAGTATTTGAGGAGTCTGAGTAAAGTTGGTTTATGTCTCTTAACATCTGATCTAGACCCCGGAGCCACCGTTGGCTGTTGAAATTGTGGGCCACAATTCAGAGCAGTTGCAGTTGGCTGGAATTGCCTTGAGTTGCAGCCATAATTGACAGCAGTCAAATTTTGCTTTAAATCCACAATGCTGACTGCCTTTGCAGTTTGCTGCTGTTCCCCCCCTGTCCCCCTTCCCAGTGCCACAAAAGCCGATACATAATTTGTGAGTGTGAGCGCCCCTTGCAGCAGCCCTTCTTCCATCTCCCTCCCAACCAATGCCAAGTGCTGCCTTCACTTGGTGCCAGCTAGTCCTTCAATAGAGAGTAAGCAAGAGGGAGGAGCCAGGAGTTGTGTGCACTGCACATGAGCTCAGTTAGAGTAGCCCGTAGGCCTGGTGAGAGAATGAAGTGGCCCAGACAGAGGAGTGAGTTCGGTGGGAGGACGGCTGGATTTATTGCGCAATGACGGCAATGTGTGGGGTTTCTACTGGTCTGGGGTCACACCACCACCATACTGCACTGACAGGAACAGCAGGACTCAGATGAGATATAATCATAGCAGTCAGTGGACTGACAGAAAGTCGGGAGGTGGTGGTGGTCTAGCAGGTCGGGGCCTCAGGCTCAGGAGTGATAGCGCCTGGCTGAGCAGCCAGTTCAGTATGTACCATGGGATTTAGGAGGGAATGTGGTGTGGTGAGTGATAGACTGGGATCTGTAGCACTGTGGGTAGGTCTGGGCTGCTGCCAGGATTACAGACACCCTAAAACTGCAGTTCTGAGGGTAAATGCTCACCTCACATTATATTGTTAACTGGTGCCCAGTGCAAGGGGAGCCTAGCCCTGGCTGGTATTTTGGCCTTGGGCACCACCATGAGGATCAAGGAGTGAACAGAGAGAGGTCCCAGGCTGGAGATGAAGTACTGGTGTTGGTCAGGTAAGAATTGCAAGCAATGAAAAGAAAAAATGAGTAGCTGCTGGCTCTGAGGTGAGTCTTTTTTTTTTTTAAAGAAGCAGTGGTTCTGAACCGTCGATGCTGGAGGGCACCTGAGGATCCTCAGTATCACAGTGGGTTCATTATTGAGCAAACATTAGGGTGCTAGTAGAAAGAGAGAGAAAAGAAGAAAGAGACTGAAGACTAAATTAGACAGAGTTTTTAAAATAAAGTGTATTTGCTAAAATGATTATTGTAGTAGAGAAAAGTGTTTGGTGTGTAAAGGGAGATGGTAAGCTGAAATGTGGGTAGGGAACTGAAGTTTACAAAGAATATAATACGAATTTATTTGAGGTGCTTAAGGTGCTTGGGTGTCTAATGGACTTATTGTGTATAGCAACTTACAGTGCCATCATGGCACTCAGACTTACTCCCTTAAATTTATGGGCATCGATCAGGTGCAAGCTAGCCCTAGAGGGTGAAATCAATGCAGAATATTAGTCCAGTGAGAATGAGATGAGGGTAAACTTATATTTAGGCTAGGTGCCCTCTTGTTTAAATGATGCATGGAATAGTCTCCCTTCCCTGCAGTTGTTTTTGCCCCCTCTTTATCTACTGTATGTTCTATTCTAGTGCTCTGAGCTGCTTTATATATAAATAGCCTCCCTTCCTCCTTCTTATATCTCATTTTTGTTATACTGTACATTTAGTGTATTTTTTTGTCATTACCACTGAATTTAAATTTTGCTGCCTTTTAATTCTGCAGCATAGAAACATGACTTATACTTTGGTTCCATAAGTAATAGTAGTATATTTTTTCTGGAATAAGGGGGCCAGATGACTTAAACGTAGACAATGATGGCAGAAAAAGACCAGAGGTTCATCCAGTCTGCACAAGATCCCTATAATCCTTGACACCTACTATTCTTCCAGGGCACTAAACCTCCCTGGTGTCATCTCTCTAGTCCCCTCCATGGTCCTGTCTTCCCCGGTAACCACTATTTCCATCATTATGTCCCAGCCCTGCTTGACTCCCCCGACTGTTTTTGCACCCACCACCTTAGGCAACAGACTGTTCCAGGGGTCCATCACCCTTTTCATAAAGCAATACTTTCTCACGATACTCCTGAACATTCCTCCTGTTAATTTCCACTTCTGTCCTTGTGACTGTGAGTTGGTATTCAGGCTAAATAGTTCCCTGCAGTTCTCTTTGTTAATTTTTAAGGAATTTGAAGTTCTCTATAATATCTCCCCTCTCCCTTCTAGTCTCCAGTGAATACATATTTAGTGCCTTGAGGCGCTCCTCATGGGATCTGTCCTGCTGGCCCTGAATAATTGTGGTTACTCTGTACTGCTCTGTCTCCAACCTATCCTTATCATTTCTGAGGTGAGGACTGCAGACTCCAGAACTGGCTGCACTGCAGTACTCTAGGTGAGGCCTCACCAGGGATCTGTAGAGAGGTACAGTAATTTTAGATGTTAGAAGTAATAAAGCCCTAGGTTATGATGGCGTTATCGTCAGGATCAAGGAAAGAGTACACAAGCCAGTATCAAACAAAAATTGAACACCCTAGAAAGGCATATCACCTTCAAAAGGTACTAACTCTAGTTAGTGTAAAAATACAAATCTGTGTCACTAAGGCCGCATTCGCATTGGGGCATTTAAAATGGTTCTCAGCGCTAGAACCATTTCAAATGTGTGCTGGCTTGGATCACATTCACACTTAATCCACTTCCAGATCCGATTTATGGAACCGTGCTCAAACCCTGATAAGACCTGGGCTCGAGCATGGTTCAGTAAATCGTTTTTGAAAATGAATAGGTTTACTTACAGTGCGAACGGTCCAGTCAGTTTTAATCCATGTTGGCTGGTACAGCATGCGGTGCATGATGGTAAGCAGCTTTTAGCAGCTGCTGAACTGGACATGCACTTCACACGGATTATGGCCATAATGCAAATGCCAGAGACCATTTCTCCCAAAATGGATCAGAGAAGTGAGTTTCAGTGCAAATGCAACAGCACGGTAAGAACAAATTTGTTTTTTTAAAACAAATTTTGCAACTGTGCTGTAGTGTGAATGGCGTCTTACAGAGACATCAGAGGAGTCCCTCCAAACTCCAGCAGCTGCATGCCTTTCTGGCAGTTCTTCAGGGCATGGAATTTACCAATAGCTTAATTCCTTTTATACTAGATTCTTAAAGGCATGCTCCTAGCCTACCACAATTAATTATGGGAGATACAAAAAAAAAAAAAGGATTTTCATTTCATTACAGACTTGGCCACAAAAGGCATTCACAGGAATTTCATCAGGGTGGATTCTGTCTTCCAGGCTTCCACCTGAAAGCCATTATGGCATTTACACAAGTGAATTTCTTAGCCAATGTAACTCATTTTGTGCCCTCATTTTGCCCTAATTTTTGTGCCTTTTAACGTTTTTAGCATTTGATATATTTTAATATGTCTAGACTTTTTTTCTATCTTAGATTCAAGTGCTATTTTATCACTTGTCTGTTTATACAGCACTGCTGAAATCGTAAAGGACCTTTAAAGGAAAGCTGTCATTTGCCACTCACCTGATGTGCAGCGATGGAGGCACCCATCTGAAACGGCCTGCTGCAAACCAACAAAATCACATCATCAAACATAGCATCATGGCCACACACACATGCGCACACACGCACACACACAGATCTGCAAGTTAAAAAAAAAGTTAAAAGGGCCAAAATGGCCATCAACATAGAAGCACATTGGAAACCAATAAATAAGTAAAAAAAAAAAACAGCATGAAACACCCTGCCTCAGCTCAGAGCTTTCTGTTGGTGTGCACATATAACTTTCTAATTTTCTCTATCTGCTAGCAGATAGTGCTTGCTTTAAAGGAAAGCTGTCATTTGCAGGGGCTCCCACCTCTGCAAAGCTTACCCTACAGTTTAGCTTCTGGGAAATAAGCAGCTTTTTTCCAGCACTGTAAAGTAGTTTAATTTAATTCTGAAAAGTCCGCTACCCGGAAGGATGGTGGATGCTGGGGTGGCTCCATTAATTTTAAAGGTGCAGCCCCACACCATGCGCTTCAATACAAATGCATTGAAGTGCATGGTGTGGCATTGCACCTTTACAGTTAATAGAGCTGCCCCAGCATCTGCCATACTTCCGGGTGAAGCACTTTTTCTTTGCCCCACCATCTTTCCCTCCTTCTCCAGTGGCAGCACTTCTCTTCTTAGGGAGATTTCTAAGGTACCTTTAGCCACATAAATTGTCCCATGGCACCTCTAGGGGTGGAACCCTCTCCAAGGGTTCCTTGCCTTTGGAACCCCTACAGAGTGGTAATTCTGCTGGAATAGAGTGCAAATGGCCAAAACCAAACTAACACAGTTGCACAAGCTAACACTATACTGGCTTCGCAGGACATTGAACAATAATAAAATAAACTGAGGTTCTGTAGCATCGGACCCAACCAATGTTTCCTGGCTTTCTCATTAAGGGGCAAAATAATATTACATGTCTTATCTCTTCAATCGCTTTATTATTGCAATTGCAAAATTCTGTTTGAATGCCTGGTTGTCTTTGTCGAAAGTGCATGTAGTTACTTCTAAATAATTCTAACCTGTATCTTGTTATATACTAGTGTATTCACTAAGTACTGTAAATGAATGTGCTCTGAAGTTTTTCCACTAATTGCTCTCAAAAAGTATGACAAACTAGTACATAAATAAAATTCAACAATGATGAAAGTTGAAAAATTGGTTGAATTTTCTATAGTTAGTTGAAGTCATAAATTTCAAACTAGTTGAAAAAATCAGTCATAATGTGTGATGTCAGTCTTAATTGTTTTTTCATCTGACTCTGGGGTCTAATCTGATAATGTAGAGAGTGAACAATACAGGGACCAATATGTATCCCTGTCTGACACCCTTATTTATGTCAAATGCAGAGGACAAATGTCCACCTAACCCTAAACAAATTTTTGTCCAATTTTTAGAGTAAAGGTTGTTTATGGTAGAGACCCAAAGACTTATCTATATCCTTCTTTAGTAACTGTGTTCACAATAAACTTCTGTCTATGGAGTCAAATGCTGTTGAATAATCTGTAAACAGTGCATATAGTTTTTGTTTTCGTATTTTCACATGCTTTTCAATTAAGTGATGTAAGATAAATGCATTATCTAATGTGGAAAATGTTATTCTAAACCAGCTTGAAAAGGGGATAAACCTCCCTTTTGACTTATTTGACAATTACATTTTTCCAGCAATACTTTCACAAAGATTTTTGAGTTTACATCCAGCAAACTTATTGGACGGTACATAGCTGGACTGGATCTATCACTCTTTTTATGTAGTGGAATTATATTCGCACCCCTCCATGACTATGGGAAAGTTGTTTCTTTTATGCACTTATTATAAAATATTGTTAGAGTTTTACACTATTGACCTGTATGACAGAAATATGCCTCTGCAGGTACACTGTCAGGGCCAGGGGCTTTACCCTTTGCCATATAGACTTCCTCTGTGCTAATAAGTACATCAGTGTAATCTTCATCTTCTCTTGGGGGAAGGTTTCCTCTGCTACTTGTTCATAAAATATCTGCTTAAAGCAGTTTATCCAAATGGGTACCAGATTGGTCAGATATTATTTTCTTTTATAAAAAAAAAATACATGTAGTGTTTCATTCATATATATGTAGTTCTTTCAGTTGGTGTTCCATTTCCTCCTTTAGAACGGATTCCATTAGTTTACATAGAATTACCGTTAGGCTAATCAGTCTAATTTTATTGCTTACTTATATGTGTATTTTTGAGCAATGGTATACTGTAGCATTCTTTTAATCACCCAGTACTTTACCTGCCTCAAGAGAAACATTTAATAACTTAATATCAGGGCCCATGATTCCTTCTGCCAGTTCTTGTAAGACTCTTGGGCAGAACTCATCTGACCGTGCAGATTTATCCATCCTTTAAGTTTGATAGATTTTTTAGAACCATCACCCATTGTGAAGATACCTCCATAGTCTTTGTTTTCAGTTCCTGGCTCACCACACAATTGCCTCTTACCACTGGTTCTTTTACACTAAAAACTGAACTGAAGTACCTATTTAGTTCTTCTGCTTCCTGTTTTTTTGCCAGTAATTATCTTCTGTTCCAGACTTCGTGGTCCCACAGTGTTAGTCGCTGTTGTGTTAGTAGTTGTTCTTTTAGCATTCAAGTATTAGTAAAATTCCTCTGTTGGCTTCTATTGCTAATTGCTTTTTCAGCTATGTTTTTTTCCTCATTTTATTAATCTAATACACCTTTTGATCTTTTCTCTGTACTTGTCCCATGCCTCCCTTTTACTGAGTAATCCCAGAACTGTGGAAACAGGCACACGTGGTCCCGATCCATAAGGGAGGGCCTGCAGAACCAACTGAAAACTACAGGCCAATCTCCCTGCTCTGTACCCTGGCAAAAATACAGGAGAAAATCATGTATGCCCAACTTAAGGAGTACCTGGAAGCTCACATGCTGCTGTCCCCATTGCAACATGGTTTTAGAGACAATCATGGGACAGACACTGCCCTAACCAAATTCTCTTCAGACGTACTCAAAGACCTAGATGCTGGATCCAACACAGGGGTGGTTTTTATAGACCTCTCCAAGGCCTTCGACCAGGTGGATCACAGACTACTCCTCCAAAAACTCCTCCTCGTAGGCCTAGATGCCCACGCCCTCAGATGGATAGAAAGCTACCTCACAGGTCAGACTCAGAGAGTCAGGTGGCAGGACAAACTCTCCAAACCTCAGTCCCTAATGGATGGAGTACCCCAAGGGTCCATACTTGGGCCCCTTATGTTCTCGTTGTTCATTAATGAACTGCACATGCACTGTGGAAGCAGCAATATAATCCAATATGTGGATGATGCTGTTATTTACACGTCCTCTTACAACCTGGATGACCTATCCAGTTCTCTCCAAAATGACATTCACATCATGGAGAGGTGGCTCATTAACAACAAAATGGTTCTTAACACCAATAAAACCAAAGTTATGCTGTTCGGACCAAAAGCCTTAGGACAAGATAGATCGCAACTTCTCCAGATCTCATCTCTGGAGGGCAACAAGCTAGAAGTTGTTCCCTCTACAAAATACCTCGGCCTCACCCTCGACCATGGCCTCACATTCAAACAACACGTGGACCAAGTCACTAAAGTAATCCATTCCAAACTCGGATTACTATATCGGCTTAAGAATCTGTTAACCCTTGAAGCTAGGACTGCTATAGCAGCAAGTGTCCTACTTCCAACACTGATATTTGCTGCCCCGGTCATGCAGGGTATCTCAAAGTGGGAGTATGGTAAACTACAGGTCCTATACAACAATGTGACCTGCTTTGCCACTCTATCCCACTCAAGGAGCCACCACTGTGAGGTGCTAGTTAAGCTTAGCTGGCCATCCTTCGAAGCTCGCTTCAGCTACCCCGTGCTCTGCCTGGCCAAAAAGATAATTAGCCTTTCCCTTCCCCCTAGCCTCGGGGGACTCCTCACAGTAAAGAGTAACCAGCGCAGCCTTAGGTCTTTGGGCCAAACATTGCTAGAGGTTCCCAAGGCTAGGACTAAGGCAGGCCAGAAATCCTTCTTGTATGCTGCCCCCTTCCTTATGGAACCACCTCCCGTTGGAGGTGCGAGAAACCCCTTCAGTGCCGTGCTTCCGCACCAGACTCAAAACCCATCTCCTATCAAAAAGTGTATGCCAGTGCCACTACACCTGACACTACCTAAACTACCACTATGAACTATAAATCCACCCCCCCAACAAGGTAGCACTAACTTTTCTCCTCAATGAACCATCCTAATGCTCTTGAAGTATGTCACCCAAGGAATCCATAATATTGTCTCACTTACATGCAGGACAAATGTTTGAATGCAATGAACTACAACTTACCAATATGATATATAATACCCCCTAATAACTACTGCTATGTGTAAACAGCCGAATACTGTATACCCATGACTTCCTGTATTATGTAATTGCACAAAAGTTCATAATGTCTGTACTGTTATTCCCGAGTCACCCCTGAAAAAGGGACTTGCGGGGCCCAGCGGGCCTACCTGGTCATCAAAATTCAATAAATAAATAAACAAATAAATAAAATAAAATAAATTTCACATACTTGTACACTTTCCTTTTGTCTCTTATGTACTGCATTTTGTTTGTTGGTCACATTCCTTTCACTCTCCCTTCTTATTGTATTCAATCTTTTTGGTACTGTCTATGTTTTCTTCTCAATGCTAACTGCTTGGATGTTATCAGATCAAGTTGTTCATTTATTCTTTTTTCTATCATCTCTTTACACCGTATACAACTGCTGAGATCCCTTCTCATATTATGACTGTCAGAGCTGTAACTGTAATATACTTTCTGTCCCCTTTCTACAACCAGCTTGTTTTGTATTTTAAATGTAACCTTGTTATGATTGCTCCATGTTAGTGGATCCATTGTTTAACACCCAATTAAATAATTCCAATTTAATCATCACCCATTACACTAGCAGTGTCAATGGCTCAGCAGGTAGCACACTCACCTCTGAGGCTGGGAGATCAGAAGGCTGTGGATTCTATCCCTACACCAGGCACTTGTGTTAATATCCCAATACCAACACTGTAGTGCAGCATGAGGGGGGTGCTGCACTCCTGAGGTGCTGTATTCTGGATGTGACATTAAACTAAGGTCCCATCTGCCTGTTCTGGTGGTAGTTCAGGTGAATGTTAAAGCTCCTATGGCACTTCTTGAAAAGAATAGAAGAAGTTTTTATTAAGACAAAAATTTCTCATTTACACAATTCATACAAGGAATCAGAACTTTTTCATTTGTTTTTCTTCCATATATATATATATAGTTTCTTTTTAAGTTCTTATAGACTTTTAACAGTTTTTCCCTGTTTCCGTACTCCATCATATATAATACTTCCATTTATAGCTCACCCCCTTTACTTTTACCTTTTATTTCTCTCTTACAAACCAAATTTAAAACACCTTTTTACCCCACTCCTTCAAAATTCCTCCACAGATCGTTCCTTCTGCCCCAAAATTGTCACATTCATTTTGAAATAATTTATCCATTTCTCCTTGTATTTTAAATACTAAATCATTGATAGATATATCCTTGTTTTATATAAACCTCTGGCATCTTACCTGCCAGATTGCACATTTAATTATTGCAAATACTGTATATACTGTGCTGTTTTCTGTATCCTTAACATTTTCTGCCAATTGTCCATATACCAATACTTCATATGTCGGATCGTTAAATGTTTCCATACCCCACAAACATGCTAATAAATCCCAAAATGGTTTTATATATTTACACTCAAATAACATGTGTTGTATAAGTTCCACTTCCATTCCACATTCTATCACTGGGCAACTCCTTTCATCCGTTTTCTTATGTTTCAAGTTCCCCTTGACATTAATCTTTCCATGACTATAAATCCAGTTTACTTCTTTCATATTTTTTTTTTTAATTTTATATTCCAACATTGCTGTCAACAAACACTCTATGTTTATATTCTTTTCCACTTTAAAAACTGGTTCTTCGTAATATTTTTGCTCCATTATTTTATTATAGAGTGCATTCATTTTCTTTATCAGGATATCATCCTTAGATACTTCCCATAAGCTTAAATATTTTCTACATTCATTTACTTATTTTGGTATTTTTGCTTTTTTACTTACATTTCCATTTTTTCTCCTGTTATAAAACAAAATCTCTTTCCATTTCTCTGTAAGAAACATCCATATATTTTGTTCTGCCTGTAAAAGTGATCTTATATTTGCATAAATATAGATCAAACCCCCCAAAAATTTATAACATATTTAAACCTCCCTCTTTTATTGGTCTGTAAGTATGGTCTCTCTTCACTGGATTTAATCTGTTTCCCGATAAAAGGGTAAAACATAACCCCAGCTGCCTGGTTTGCATATTCAAGGGAACTGGATACACATATGCAATATGTAAAAATATAGGAATTATAAATGTTTTTAACATAAAAATTATCTTTTCTTTTGTCATATTCCAGTTCTTCCATTTTTTTTTATTTTCCTCTCTGCTATCTGCATCTTTTTCGCCAGTTTTCACTCATGGGATCCTCCCCTCCAAAAACGATTCCCCAAATTTCTATCTTACCTTCTACTATATCTATACTACCCTGTTTTTCTGTCGTAATTTTCCCTAATGGGTAGATTTTACTATTCTGTTTATTTCGATCTCCGTATATGCTGTCTGGCTATTTATTATTTGTAATGCTTTCTTGTCTACACCCTGATTTTTAACAAAAATTACACAATCATCTGCATATGCACTTGTCTACGGAATTTTTTTTTATTTCCCCATGTTATTCCTAATATTCCCTTATCTAATTCTATTAATCTTAAAATTGGATCCAGACACATTGGCTCAGATATTCAAACTGCTCCCAAAAAGTGCACAACAGCAGGAGCAAGTCCAAGTCCACTGCGCCCATGCACAGGAAGCGCAATATTCAAAAACTGTGAGGCCAAGATGCGCCTACGGCGGACGACTGAATATCACACCACCTGCGCCATAGTGCAACCAGGGATGTGAAGTTGCGCATATCTGATGCACCATAGCACAACAAGGGATGCTCAGTGGAGCAGTCCAGATGCACCATAGCACAACCAGGGATGCCCCATGGTGCAGGGAGGCAATGCAACAGCACAACCAGGGATGCAGGGGCCCACCACCCATGCCACAGATGGGCAGAGGAGCACACAGCAGAACAGACATCATCCCCCACACCCCATGCACTGCACAACTGGGGGAGAGCTGGAATAACCACCGGCCCATGGATATCAGCAACCAACCCACAGCTGGGCTATGGTGCCCCAGCACACCCCCTGGCAAGCTGTGACTGGCACACAAGGAGGGCCAACCACCCCATGCCACACAATCCCACCAATGCAGAACACACCCTGCACCATGATCACCATACACCCTTCCCAGGAGTAGTGCCCGACAGTGCAGGACACCCTATGCATGCCACCACCCCCACTGTGACAATGCAACCCTGTGCACCACAGAGCCATGCAAGGCAGACCCACCATGTGCACCCTGCTGTGGGTGGCAGCAGACAGCAATGCAACAACAGCATACACAGTGCCACCCTGCACATCCCCCCAAGGTACAGCTGAGAGACTGACCATGCGTCGCCACACTAGGTACCCCACATGTGACAGGGCATGCCCCGGACCCCACCATCAGTGGTACAGCACCCTGCACACCCTCACAAGGACACATCCCATCCCAGCACTGGCCACAACAGGCAGCACAGACACACACAGTGTTGCATGGAAGCATGCACCACACAGGATGCAACACAGTGCTTGGACAAACATCTACCCATACCCAAGGGCACACCAACACAGGGACACAGTAGTGGGTCAACCAAGCCACTGGTGTGTGGCCACGGCTGATGTGTACACATGGCCAGCACCCTACATTGAACAGGTGTGCCAGCCACCCTGCGCAGGCACCATGAAGCTGTATGCCACCAGCATGCTGCCGGAGCACAAGTGACAGACACTGGAGCACATCCCCTGCAACAAACACAAGCGACAGCATGGAGGAGGGACAACAACAGTGGAGGCCACAGTGCCACCGGAGGCGGACGTGCACCATACTGGTGATGGAAGGCAACCTGGCATTGTGCTGGGTACAGTTGTTATCCAGCATGGACAGCCATCACTGACACACCAGCAGACTGTGCATATCACAGGCATGCAAGGGTGTCAGCTGCACAGGCCATGGACGTCTGACAGGGGTGTCATGCACACAGTGCATGCACCATGGACCACTGCACACAGCCATCCAGTGCACAGAGAACAACACACAAACCACAGACAGTGACTGATCCCCCTGCCCACACCATAGGCGGTTCCCTTCTGCACACACACACACACACACACACACAGACACACACACATGCCCATGTGTGCACCACCCTGATGCCATGCACACCACTGCAGCTGAGCACCTGTAGCCCACTGCAAATCAGAGACCACCACAGTTGTCATAACAAAACAAATGTATTTAAAACAGGAAATACAAAAACTATATACAACTATGTACAATGGGGGGAGGGCCACATACCAGGTGGGGGAGGGTAAGGGGCAGGGGTGAACATATGGGAGAGGGAAGAAGGGGTGTGAGGGTGGGTCCAGGAGGGGAGGTGTAATTAGGGGCATGGATTGATCAGCGTCTGCCCCGGTCTTCCTCCAAATGGCGCCGATGTCATCTCCGCCTCCTCACCCCCTGGCAGTCCATTCTTTGCAGGAGCTCCAGGGTCACCCTCACCACCTGGAGCAGCTCCTGCAGTCCATGCTCCAGTGCCTGGAGTCACCATCCACCTAGGATGAGGAAGCAGAGTCAATAAGTGTGACTGTCCAGCCCCCTGCAGCCCACCCATTGTGCATGGCATACAGTCATGTGCCACGCCCCTATGATAGTGTGCGACCACCCACAGTGACTGTGTCCACAAGACCTGCCTACCCAGGCAGCCACAGCCATGTGGACCACTGCACACACCCACCGTCCATGTCCTGCACAGCACCACCGTGGCCATACAGTGACTTGGCTATGCGGTGTGAAGGCAGTGGCACAGCCATGTGCCCAGTGCATGCATGGACCATTGATGCACTCCCAGACATGCAGTGCCACTGGACAGTGCTGACTGTAACAAGTTGTGTGCATGGCAGTGGTGTCAATGGATGGTGGCCATGCCCCGCTGCCAGCCCAGTTATACAGCATGCAATAGTAATTATGGATGTAAGGCACTCACCATCATCAGGCTGGTTCCTATGCTGCTGCAGACCTTCACCTCTCCCATCCTGCTGGTCCTCCAGGTGGCGCCTCCGCTCCCTCACCTGCCTGCGCTCTTCTGGGCTTAAGGTGCAAACATGGACAGAGGAACATCAGTACAATCAAGTAGCAAAGTCCCCCCACCCCCATGTGTATGCAACCCCACACAGCCATACCCATCCACCCCACACCCCGATACCACCACCACAGCCAACACTGGACACCCCCCCATGTGCCGGACACGTGCAACCGTGATACTCATATGGATGATAACAGTGTATGGATGGGGCACCTACCTGGCTATGGTACCGTGCCCCTCCTGGCATGTGCCCACAGGCGGGCATGCAGGTCTGGGTCCCTGCACCTGAGGTCCCCGTACCGGTGGCAACACTGCTCCACCATGTGCCCCATACCAGTGGCCTCCTCCAGAGCATCAGCCACCTCCTGCCAAACTGCACTCCTGGCCCTGTCCAGGGGTGCATCACCATATAGAGCCCTAGCATGGGGCTCTACAGTGGCCACCAGGTTCGCAAGCTCCACCTGGCTCCACATCACTTCCCTTCTCCCAGCCATCTCAGCAAAATGTTGGATTCAAAATGGCACTTGGCAGCATGGTACTGCCATGTGCAGATGCTGCGCGGTACAGCGCTGCCATGCCCTATCACGCTGTCACCGAACAGCATGATAGGGGTGCACCCATGCCTGATGCATGGTGCTTAGGGGGCAAAGGTTGGGCAGTGGGTCAAGGGTCTCTCGCGCATGGACAGCCACAGTGCGATTGGAACCCAATGCATGCAGCATAATTGGGTGCCTGTGTGCCACCTCCTGTAGTGGCCTACAGTGCTGTGGCCCCAGTGCACCTACGGTGTTCCAGTGCCACAGCACCATATATGTGAACAGTGCAGTAGAGCCACTGGCACAATGGTGGCCGTGCCCTACATTGCCTCCCATGCACAGCACGTCAGCAGCATGGCAGGTGCCTGCGTCATCACCCCAGGCATGCGCAGTTAGGTGTGTACTACGCATGTCACAGAACTGTGCCCTTGGCTCAGCACGTTCAACACAATTGCACAAAGCACAACAGCACATTATTCAGCCGGCATATGTAAATTAGCTAATCAGCCAGTCAATGGTGCAGTCACTACATTTGTATCCACTTAAAAATGCACCTCGCCTCATTTGCATGCATTGCGCTATAAAACTGTGACATTGGGCTGCACTGGCCATAGTCGGTTACTGCAGTCTATTGTGGTGAGCTGCATGCAGTTTGGGAGTGTGGATTGTGGTGTTTGGGACATGCATGGGACTGCACAGTCATAGGTAACACCTGTCATTCTCACAGGAGGAATAATGACCAATTGAGAGGTGGAGGAAGAGGAACAGAGACATGGGAGGAAGAGGAGGCTGAACTTCACCAAGGCAGAAACAGATGCCCTGTTTGAGGCCTACCTTGACCAGGAGCCACTGCTCAACAGATGCCAGGGAACACCACAGACCTGTGCTACTGCATGGGAAGAGGTGGTGTGTGCTGTCAACCTGCATGGCAACCACCAGCGGTCCATGCAGGGGTGCAAAAAGAAGATGGGCATGGACAGGCAGAGAATTAAGGAGAAGGTGGCTGCCATCAGGGCAGCATGGTCTGCAACTGGTGGGGGACAGCCAGAGGTGCAATGCCTGACCCCACAAGAACAGTGGGTTGCTGGCAGCATGCAGCGTTGTGCCATCGAGGGTGTTCCAGGTAGTGGATTCCAGATGGGTGGTAGCCCATCACTGCATGGTAGGTCCTGGTCTGTCAATGGGGGGGCAGGATAGGTCACATACATTAATGCTACTGTTTTTTCCTTACAGCTCCTGAGCATCTACATGGGTCAGTGGTGGCGGACTTCTCCACTAAGGACAGTAGCATGGATATGGAGGAGGGCCCATCCACCTCCACAGGCAAACAGTGGTCAGGGTGACAGTGGGCCTGCCTGGACATCAGGACTGATGTTGGTGGAGCAGGTGCAGAGGAGGCCCTGCCCTTGTCCCAGTGTGCCAGCATCCATGGATGCCAGCATGCTGCGACTCGGGCTGGTACTGGATCCATCACCGATGATGATGGAGCTAACGTCATGGGCAGTGAGATGTGTGGGCCACAGGATGGCCACACAGCAGGTGACATCACGGGCATGGCTGTGGGTGGTGCCACTGTGGAGGCCTGTGTGACATCACAGTTCCAGCCTGTGCCTGTCTGCACCAGTGGGGCAGCACTGGTGTGTGTCCAGGACATTGGGGCTGTTGTGGCCACTGCAGCGGCACCGTTGAGCCCTGGAGAGTGGCAGCTGGAGGGGCAGTATCAGCAGTCGGCCAATGGCCATGGGGGTACAGTGTCAGGGGGTGGTGTCAGTGCATCACCTGTGGACATGCCCAGGCCTGGCCCTGGTGTGCAGCGCCCACCCTCAAGGGGTGCTGACCATCAGGGCCATGAACACCATGATTGACAGCATGTCGATCAGGCAGATGACCTCTTAGATGAGCACACCCGCATACTCCAAGCATCAGTCAATCAGCAGATGTGGCTTGTGACGGTGGTGGATGCACTCAGTGTGACTCTGCGACAGGCAGAGGAGCGGCGCAGCAGAGACACCGCTCTGCTCCTCGCAGGGATGGACTGGTTGCGGGAGGATGTGACCACTGCCATTGACAGGCAGACACATGCAATCACAGCTGTCATGACCATAATGGGCACACAGTTATTTTTCCATGTGTCGTAGACACCGCGCGCAGTGCAATGTCCACCCCCGTTCCCGGCATCATGCGACACCCTCCTTGTCGACACCGGGTTCAGCTGTGGGCATCCCGAGCACGCCTGGTGCAGACATGTTCAGTGTGCTGCAGACCCCTGCATGAGCATGGTTGCGTTCACACAGTGGAACCCCTGGGGGACCGTCGGTGCCACCCCGTGAGGCCATTGGTCAGCCTGTCACTGCAAGTTTTGGCGGGGCCACCCACGCATCCATGGCAGCCGTGGCACTGTGGCATGTGAATGACCTGTCTCCCAGCATGGCTACTGTCTGATGCTGCCCTATGTGCATTGTGTTGTTCAGTGTGCAATGCACAGGTGAGGTACCCGGCCCTGCACACACACACATATACACACACACACACACGTTTCATCTGCACACCCTCCTGGCTGCTGTCCGCTGTGGCATGAGCATGATGATGCCTGCATTGTGCTGTCCACCACTATGCAATGGTGCCCAGCGTCTGACACATGCACAATGACAGGCAGTGGGCGTGGTGGTCTGTGGTCGTGTGTGTGGCTAGGGGTGGCGGTCAGGGTCGGCGTGCCTCCTACCCTTTGTGCATGTCTTGTGAGGTGTGTGTGTGTGTGTGTGTGTGTTGTGAGACTGCGTGCCATGTTAGACCTTACCCATCCCTGGTGGTGTGTGCGGTTCCATGCTCGGCCACTTCCCTTGACAACATGCACCCTGGTGTTTGTCCATGCATGTTTTGGGTTGTGCCTTTGCCGCTGGTGGTTGCACATGGCCCCATGACTTACCTGGGTTGGCTGAAGTGCTCCTCTGTGATGGTGTCCCGGTGCAGCTGTGCCAGCTGGATCAGTTGGGGTCCCGCACCCAAGGGGGGCTGCCCATCACCATCTTCACCAGCGTCCTCATCATCCTCATCGCTGTCCCCCTGTTTGACCTGTACGGCTATCCCACAGTCGTTGGCCATGTTGTGCAGGATGCAACAGGCCAGGAATAGCCCACAGGCCTTTGAGGGGTTGTACTGTAGGGCACCGCCAGACCTGTCCAGGCAACAGAAACGTGCCTTCAGCATCCCGAACACCCACTCGATGAAATTGCGTGTGGTGGCATGTGCCTCATTGTAGCGTTGCTGTGATGTGGGTCGCGGGCCACCGGTATGGTGTGAGCAGCCAGGGACGGAGTGGGTATCCACTGTCACCTGTGTGTAGATGGTGGAGGTTAGTTTGCTGATCACCATCGCCCTGCCTTGGGCTATCTAGGCCAATACCCATGACACCTCTGACTATGCCCCTCCCAAGCTGTATGTCTTTCTGCGTGGTTTGCATACTCATCCACTAACTGGCCAGTGGGGATGTCCCCACTCTCGAATCTGTGGCACAGTGTTGACTGGTGCCAGATGAAGGCATCATGTGCTCCCCAAGGGTGCGTGGCACAGACATTGATTATGTGCCCCCTGGCATCGCACACCACCTGGAAGTTGATGCTTGTATACCCCTTCCGACTAATGTATGTGGCCTCTTCGGGGCCAGGTGGTGTGCTGATGGCCACATGGGTGCAGTCTATTGCCCCTAGCATGCCAGGCATACGTGCTACCCTGTGGAATTCCTGTGTGTTTTCTGTGCGCTCTGCCGGTGTTTTGGGGAAATGGATGTACTCCGCAGCATGTGGCAGCAGTGCGCTGAGGAATTGGGTGAGGTGGTGTGATGTGGCCAACTGGGTTATGCCTGTCATGTCCCCTGTTGGTCTCTGGAAGGTACCTGTGGTGATCAGGCATATGCAAGCTGTCACTTTTGTCTCCACTGACAGAGCATGGCTCCATCGTTTGGGTGCCTGCATCACATCACTGCATAGCTCACAGAGCTGCCTCAGAATTGCCTGGTTCAGGCGGTACCTTCCCACGATCTCGGTATCGGTGTACAGCTCAAAGCTGGTGCGGGCTCAGTACTGCCTGTTGGGGCATACCGTCGATGGGCCCTTCCACGTCCATGCCCCCCTGCTGCCTGCCTTCTCACCACCCTCATAACTGCCTCCATCTGGATGGTGGCACTGGCCATGTCCCTGGCTTGTGTACCCCCCCCCCCGGCTGTTTCTGTGTTCCTCCTGCTGTCCTGGCTGCTACTTCCCCTGCACCGGGAACACCTTTCTGTGGTGGTCTTAGTGCTGTGTGGCACTTCCCCCTTCTGCACTGCACTGTGGCTCCCCACACCTTTCCTGTGCCTGTGGGTTCCAGGTGCTCTGTCTCTGTCCTGCCCTGTGTGTGTGTGTTGCCTGTGTGGCTGGCTATGGTTCAGCAACATGTGCCTTCCCTGTAGCGTTCTTGTGCCTATCTCTTGTTCCTTTTTATTTTGGCTCATTTCCACTATCGCGCAACTTCCGCTTGCTCCCCTATTGCACATGGCGCATGTTGTTGAATATCGCACTGCACCATTTATGCATGGTTCCTCCCCCTTCAGTTGCACATGCATTCATTATCATTATGCTCTTGCGCAGTGTGATTTGGGGGGTGCATCTGCCTCCTGCTGAATATCGCAGAATGGCATATTTTTGGACTTGTGCTGGCGCAACCCTATTGCGCATGGCGCAACCCTTTTGAATATCTGGGCCATTATGTATAGTAGGGGACTTAATGGGCTCTCCTGCCTGACTCCATTTTTCACATACATGTGTATACCCAAGTGTCCATTTACCATTGTGCAAGTTTGGGCTTCTTTATATAAAGCCTTTGTTAACTTAATTAGTCCTTCTGCTATGTTATATTTCCCCAACACATCCCATATATAATCTTGCTGTATTGAATCAAACACAGTCTTCTGATCTAAGCTATATATATATCCTTCTAGCTCTTCTTTATCTCCTTTGTCTATTACTTCTCTTATTAATATTAAATTCTGCTTTATATTTCTACCTGGAACAGCACACATCTGCATTTCCATTACCAATTTTGATACATATTCCACCATTCTTCTATGTATAATTTTTGTTAACATTTTATAGTCACTTTTTAGCAACATAATTGACCTCCAATTTTCAATATTTGACCTTTCTCCTTTTTTATAAATAAACACCATTACTCCTTGTTTCATTTTATCTGATAGTTCCCCTGTCTCTTTTGTGATGTTGTATACAAATGCTAAGATAGGGACCAATTCATTCTTAAATTCTTTATAGAAGGCATTAGGGATTCCATCCAATCCTGGAGCTGCGTTATCTGTTAGGTTCCCAATTGCTTCTTTGACTTCATTTTGCGATATACTGTATGTTCTTCCAATAACCATTTCTCATCATCTGAAATTACTGGGAGTTGTACCTCCTTTAAAAAGGTATCCTTACTTCCTATCCCTTTACTTTGAAATGGTGTTTTCACATATTCTTGCACTATTAATAGCATTTCTTAAATATCTGATTTTTTTCCCCTTTTTTATTAATTAATTCAAAAATAACTCGCTTACCTATTCTGTTATTACTATCATCCATGGGGTTAGTTTGTGCTTTAGTCACTTATGTTCCACATTTTTGCTCCATCAAAAGTAACCTTGTTCTTTTATATTGACACTTCCACATTCATTTTTGTATTTCCCCTATCTTCCCACATGACCCTTCCCATTCTTATGCTGCTCTATCATTTTCTTATATAATTTTGCCCTTATGCCCAGATATTTATGATATTTTGATTTCCCTTTATTCTGGGCTGCCTTTATCAAAATATCTTTAATGTCCTGCTTTGTATCATCCCACCATTTCATTATATTATCATAGACATCCAGAACCGTCCATCAGACACCAACATATCTTTCAATTATTCTACCACCAATTCTTCTTCTAATTCTATATTCATCTTCCAATACCCTTTTCTGTATGTCATTGTTTTTGAAATGTGCATGCTAACACTTAGTGCTACATGGTCTGAAGTTTCTAATGGAGTTATAAACATCTGAAATTACTGTATTTTGGGGCATAAACCAGAAGTCTATTCTTGACTTTAATTTACCTCTAAAATAAGTATGTTCTACTTTTTTTCCTTTTATACTATACATATTCTCCATTCTTGCCTTATCTAAAATGTTTTTCAAACAATTTGTGTCGCAAAACATGTTTTTTGATTTCCTTCCCCAACCCTGACTTGACAGTACACAATTAAAGTCCCCCCAACAAAGTTAATTTAGCTATGTGTACATATGGTTCTATTTGCTTCATTAAAATAATTTCTTCCCCTTTCTCTGGGGATTGTATATATTTATTAACCGCAAGTCCTTCCCCTTATACCATACATCTAAAATTAAGGCTCTTCCTGGACTGATGCCTGTAACTTTTGTGATTGTAACATCATGATTCCCAAAATCAGTCCCTTCCCCTGAATACATTTCCACCCCTGATGACCATACCGAGGGGCCCCATCTCCACCCCTTCTGAGCCTAATTTATTTAATCAATGGTGTTTAATCTTGTACCCTGCATAAAAACAATACCTGAATTTAAACCACTTAGTATTTTAAAAGAAACCAGTCTCCTGCTTCTATTTTTTATATTATTTCCATTATAGGAGACACAGTGCAAGTGTGCCATATAATCAGCAAAGACACCTCCCCTTCTATCCTATTTTACCCTTCTTTCTTTTCTTAGATGCTCATGTATCTGTGGAATCATCACTTGATCTGTCTTCATCGTCTTCCTCTTCTTCCCTACCCTCTGATATACAATCAATCCATTCCTCTTCCACCTCCCCCCGGTAACACTTTAAATTTGTTTATTAAAGTCACAGGTTCTTTTTTTCTGAATTATTCTTGCTTTCCACTCTGAAATATTTTTTTCCCCTTATTTTTAGACCTTGTCACCATTTGGAATTCTTCTTGTTTTATTTCTCAAAGTTCTGTTTTTTTCCCTCCATCACTTCCTTACTAGTATCTATAACACTAGCATTGTTCCCTGCTTGTTCTGACTGTGCGCTGCTCATTGGTGGTGCACTATCAGTTGCTGCATTTTCTTCTTCATCATCATCTCTTTTCTGGGCCTCTGCTATCAGTTTTTCCTGCTTAGCTTTTTTTCTTTTCTTGCTAGTGCAAGGTATATGTCCTGCTCTCCTTGCTCTCCCGGGTCCAGGCTATTGTGAGTTTCCCATGGGAAATTGTTGAAAGAATGACCCAACTCTTCAGATAAACTGCATTTTATTTCATTTTTGCATGTTGCTCCATAATGTCCCAGTTGCCCACATAGTCAACATTTTACTTCCTCACATGGATTGCAGAGGTGTCTTCTGTCCCCACAATGGTAGCATGCCCTTGGCTGACCCACATAGAAAACTACCCCTTTGTCCCTCCCTAGAAAGAAACAGTTTGGTAAATGCATAAATTCTCCATCTTTTTGCCTCAAAACCACCGTGAAATGCCATCAACCTGTCCATAGGTTTTCTTCATCAAGAATAGGTTTAGGGGGTCCTTTACACTTTTGCCTCAGTCAAAATGAAATATCGGCCACATTTACCCCCTTATTTCTAAAAAGTACTGTTACTACTTTAAAGGCCGGCTTTGTTATTGGGATTGCTGTAAATTTATTCTATAATGTGATATTTTTCAGTTGGTGATATCATTTCGAAAAAGGCTCAAGTCCTGTGGGGCATTTAAAACTGATATCATATAATATGTCTCCTGATATATAAATCAATGCATAGATTTCATAATCATAAAGTTTCATGCTGTTTTTTATCAGTTGCCATTCCACAAATAACCTGTCTGAGGTGTCTGCTGCCATCCCTCTGAATTTTAAATGAACTGCATTTCTTCTCTTCGCAGGTTCATTTAATCTATTTGTTACTTCATGGAAAAGTTTCTCTTTTACATTTTCTCCCTACACGTTTTCCCTTTTTTGCCTTTCATTAGCACTACTCTTTTTCTCCCTGTATTGTTTTTTCCTCCATGTCCATAGAAATTTCTGATTCAGATTCTACCACCTTTGGAGGTTCTTTATTCATCATTTCTTCCTCAATTTCCTCTTCTACATTTTTACTTTCTGGTATCTGACTTTCCCTTTTTTTCCCCTCTCTTTCTCCTGTTTTTCTTTTTCTGTTTCTGCTTGCTTAGTATTATTTTGAGTGGGTTCTTTGTTTGGGTCCCAGCTTTTCCAATCAGGGGTTTTCTTCCACCCAGCTCCTATAAGGGCTTCTGCAATCCACTCCAGGGTGTCAGGGAATTATACCACTTCAGTATCTGAACCAGCAATCTGTTTTTCTTTTAAATCTTTTTTTTTGCACTTGTTTTTCTTTCACAGGTTTTTTCTTAATATTACATGACTTGCTACTTTCTCCAGCATTATTTTCAACATAACTACTTTTTTCTCTAACTTGTCTCAACCAGAGCCATTTCCAACTCATTAGTATGCATACATTCATTCACATCAGGTCCTTCATCAGACTCATCTGACTGGCCTGACAATGCACATCTTCCTCTTGTTTGTGCTCTTGACAGGCTTCCTCCCTCCTGTCATCTGACTGTGAGTTTTTCTGTTTTGCTTTTACATTTTTCCTTTTGCCTTGCACTTCTGCAGTAATACTTTTAAAGTTACCTCCCTTTTCTTTCTCCATGGAGGAAGTTGTAGATTTCTTTTTCTCTGTTTCACTGCTCAGCTGTCTTGCATCTCCATCCTCCTCCGCTCCTTTATTTTCCTCCAGTTGCACCTTTTGTACATTCAGTCCATGCATTTCTGCAGTCTCTCACCTCATTAAGGCTGAGGAGGAGACCAGCTCCTCAGCCTCCAGCTCTTCACTCCAACTCACCCACAACATGACTGAACACCATCAGCTTTACCGCAGAGCTCCCACTACTGATTGAGTAATGGCATTTCCCTGGTGCCCTGGCCAAATTTCCCTCCATTCACTAAAAATACCACCAACAGCTTAATCTGGTTCAAGATCAGTTGGCATTCATCTGTATCCCCCTCCCCCAAGTTGTGACCTGAAAATTGGCAGAATTTTTCTAGTGCACATACCTGGTCAACAAAAACAAAATCAAATAAAATAAATAAAATTTTACTTAGGACTGGATCAGATTTCCTCATCTCTGGTTTCATGATTTACATATTGACTAGAATTTCAGTCCATCTCTGGTTTCATGATTTACATGTTGACTAGAATTTCAGTCATTACAGTAGTTTTCCGTGAAATGTCAACTGCTCTGCTATGAGCTTTCACAGTATGCCAGTCGAGTTCTCCATGATTAAAGTCTCCCAACAGTATAACATCTCTTTCCAATGTTGCTTTCTCAAGCTCCCTATTCATTGCCTGGTTGCTCTCGCTGTTTCAGTCTTGTGGTCTGTGACACACCCCAGTCAGGACAGATTTTTTCAATATAGCCAAGTTAAGGTTAAGTCAGCTTCACTTGTATAAATGTTAAAAACACACATACAGTATCAGCACTGAAATGTAAAAAAGAAGCTTATATTGTTCCACAGAACTGCAACATGTGCAAGCATAAAGATGTCTTGCCCCAAACTGCATACATACAGCCCAAAAAGCTGAACACAAACTGCGACAGTGACTAACATTTCACATCATTAACTTTAAATGCTTCATCAAAATCTGGCTCAGTGTAAGATTCTCTTTTTATATTGCAGTGCTAATATGTGTGTATTTATCCCAAGTACTGTACAAGCACAGCTGACTTTACCTCACCCTGATACTGTTTTCTGTCAATGTGTGTACCAAGTGGTTATTTATTTTTTTTGCCATAAAGCAATGGATGGGCAGCTATTCAGGCATGTCCCAATGTCATGCAGCCAGCTATCCATCACCACTGAGTTCCCAGTACACATTTCTTCATGGATTCCCCCATGGCATGGCTAGAAGAGGGAGGGCTATCCTCCCCCCAACACACATATCCAGAGATCTCAGGTCCTCAGCTGGCAAAGCAGGCTACAGGGAGATGAGCAAGGCTTCATGTAGCTGATCCTCCCTTTTTCCATTTTTCCTCTCCCCATCACTGTGGTGTGCACATCAGACCATGCATGGGGAGGGATGCACACTCTACAGAAGTCTTGCAGCTCTCTCCCTTTTGTGCAGTTCTTGGTCCATCCTACCACCAGGCCTCCCCCTGCTGGCAGTCATGTGGTAGAGTCAGCAGCCACCTTCCCCTGGGAGAGAAGAGGAGAGCAGTCCATCATATCCTCAATCCTCTCTCACCTAGTCAATCTCCAGTGAGCTGAGCATATTTCTGAACCCAAGTCACCAGCTTGGGAAAATGTAAGGTGCATATAGTGCCTCAGTCCTCTATGCCACTGGGTTAGCACTGGTTTATTTGATTTTTAACTTTTTTATGATATTCACATCTCTCTTGACCCATATAGATTTTGTTTCCAATTTTGATTCATTTATGTTTAAGTCTTGCCTAGCTTTTCTTATCAGATACATGGAGATTTAGAGGGTATCTGTTGTTTCTCTGTAATGTAATGCATCATAAGAACTGTTTGCCAAATTGGGTTTTGAGCTATCAAGTGATTTACACCAAAATAGTGGACATATGCTCCAATCTGAAAGCTTTTGAAATAGAAAAGCAAACATTTTTTCTCTTCACAGAGGGTGGACAGAATATGGAATGGGTCCACAGATCACAGTTACTTCTGATTCTAAACCAAGTTTTAAAACCAAACTATACAGGTTATTACTCTGTGAAGAAAATTAGCACTATATCCACTGAGAGGAGGGAAGCAGTTAATTTGGGCACTGTTGCCTTCTTCTGCTCTAAAATCCTCACCATGATGCTTAGTATGATGTTGCTCACATAGATTGTCATCCATTCACCTCACTTGTTTTTCCTATCCCTTCTGAAAAGGTAGTATCCATATGTCTCACATTTCTTCCCCCATGTATCTCCCTCCACTCACCACATTGATGTTATTGGTATTATTTCCAGCTTCCTTTTTTATGCAAATTCTTATAGTTCATCAGCTTTTAGTACTATTAACCATTTCTATTTTTTTTAGCATTTTTATCTTTTGTTCCCATTCCTTCCTGTACCCAACTTTTCCTGAGTGTATTTGATCTCTTCCTACTTGGCATGAAAGGGTTTCCCCACTGTCATTGATCCCACGTCCCTATTCAATTTAAATGTTCCTTTGCCATCCTATGTATCATCTCCCTCAGTACCAATACTTCCTTCCTGTTCAGGTGCAGCTTGGCACTTCTGAAGTAGTTTTTCCTGTGCTAAATGCTGCCCCAGTTCTGCACAAAGGAAAACCCTTCCTCTTTGGCTCAGTTACGCAACCAGGCATTTGTTATTTACTTGCTGTCTGCCTCCCTGGACCAGCCACTGGCTCAGGCAAGATCTCTGACATAATTATCTTGCATTCCCTGTTCTTAAGGCCCTCCCAAGTTCCCTAAAGTCCTGCCTAATCTCATCTATTCTTCTACCTATATCATTCATCTCCACATGAACAGCCACTACAGGTTCCTCCCCAAATCCCCAAAAACTGCCCACCTTGATGCATACTCCACCTTTGCTCCCAGGAAACAACTCATTATCCTGTTCTTCTTGCCCTCTGTACATGCTGTGGCATAAATAAACCTTACTATTGGATTTACCATAACCACTAACTGCCTTGGTCCCTTATCTACCTATGTGGCACTTCTCACCAGGGAATTCAATGAGTGGTTGAAAAACTGGTGTGGAGCTCAGGGTTTTGGCTTCATTGGGGACTGGGGAGCCACCTGGAGGGATGCAGACCTATACTGGTGCGATGGTCTGCATCTGTCAGGGGAACCAGGATCCTAGGTGAGAGGTTTAAATGCTCATTGGCAAGCATTTAAACTAGCCAAGGGGAGGCACTGAAAAGGGAGCAGGAAACTGGAGCTTCCCCACAAAAACATGGTGATTAGTGAGGTAAACACCAAGGTACAGAAGTTATTAGGAGCAGAACAGATTTAAATGTAAAAAAAGGCAAAGACAGTAAAGATAGAAATGGGGCTAAAAGGGGTAAGGCTATCAAAAAGTGGAGGGTGATGAGAACCAATGCCCGTAGTCTGTGTAACAAGCTCCCTGAACTAGTGGCCTTGATGGAAGAGGGTTGCCTGGATATTGTGGCAGTCACAGAAACATGGTACACAGAGAACCATGACTGGGATGTCAACATACCAGGATACACAATCTACAGGAGGGTAAAAGAGGAGGAGGAGTAGCTCTCTATGTAAAGGAAGGGATAAAAGCAACAGAACTAAAGAGTAAACAGGGAGCAGATGAGGCACTTTGGGTCACCCTGGAGACAGGAAATGGCACCACAATCCGCATGGAAGTTGTATACAGACCCCCATCTCAGGGGGAGGGAATGTACAAGGAAATGATAGAAGGCTTTCTTAGAATGGCAGAAAAAGGGGAGATATTGTTGATGGGGGACCTGAATATGCCAGATGTTAACTGGAGCACCTTTGCTGCAGGCACATCCAAGAGCAGGGTCATTCTTGATGCCCTACAGGGGGCATGCCTCAGACAGCTAGTATTGGAACCCACTCAGGAGGGATCAATCTTAGACCTGGTACTCTCAAATGGGGATGGAGGAAGAATCTCAGATTTAGAAGTGAGTAGCCATCTGGGAACAAGCGACCACCAAACAGTGTGGTTCACGATAAACACAGTCATACAATCAAGCCATACAAAAGCAAGAGTACTGGAATTTAGGAGGGCTGACTTTGGGAAAATGAGAGAGTGCCTCAGAAAAGCACTAGCAAACAGGCAAGAAGGAGGGGTGGAGGAACAATGGGGAGTGATCAAAACAGCCATCACAGAGGCAACAAGCCTTTGTGTAAAGCAAATCAAAAAAACACAATGAAGGAAAAAAACGCTATGGTTCTCAAAAGAGGTGGCAGGGAAGGTTAAGGAGAAAAGGACAGCATTCAGGAAATATAAGGAAACACAGAAGGAGCAGGACAGAGAACTTTATCAGTTAAAGCAGAAGAGGCTGGGAAGGCAGTCAGAATAGCAAAGGACCAAACCGAGGAAAGGATAGCCAATTCTGTTAAGAAGGGGGATAAGACCTTTTATAGGTACATTAGAGAGCGAAGAAAGACCAAAGGAGGGATACTGAAGCTTAATAAAGGGCAGTGAATGTGGGTAGAGGGTGACAGTGAAAAAGCTGGGATACTGAACGAGCATTTCTGCTCAGTATTCACAAAGGAAGAGGAGGGGGAGTTACCTAAACCAAACAAGAGAAACACTCTGAAGACAGGGGTCGATACCAGTCCATTTACAGAAGAAAGGGTTCTGAAAGAACTAATAAAATTGAAGGTGGACAAAGCAATGGGGCCTGATGGGATTCACCCAAGAATTCTAAAAGAACTAAGGTAGAACTAGTGACACCACTGACTACTCTCTTTAACAAATCATGGGAGGATGGGGTGGTACCCGAGGACTGGAGGAGGGCAGATGTGATTCCTCTTCACAAAAGTGGGAGCAGGACAGAGGCAGGAAACTACAGACCAGTTAGTTTGACCTCAGTGGTAGAGAAAATGATGGAATCACTTCTGAAGGAGAGAATTGTTGAGTACGTAGAGGCCAGAGGGGCACAGGACCCAAGGCAGCATGGATTCACAATGGGAAGATTGTGTCAGACGAATCTAATAGATTTCTTTGACTGGGTGACCAAAGTAGTAGACCAGGGAGGGGCTGTGGACATGGCCTACCTAGATTTTAGCAAGGCATTTGATACAGTCCCACACAAAAGATTAATTCACAAGATAGCCAGCCTTGGAGTGGGTCCCAAGGTGGTAGCCTGGATAAAAAATTGGCTAGACAACAGGACACAAAGGGTAGTAGTAAATGGAGTACATAGTGAAGAAAGGAAGGTTACTAGCGGGGTATCGCAGGGTTCAGTACTGGGACAAGTCCTTTTTAATGTCTTTATAAGTGACATTGCAGAGGAACTGGAAGGAAAAGTATGTCTCTTTGCAGATGACACAAAGACCTGCAACAGGGTTGATACACAAGATGGAGTGGAAAGGATGAGAAGGGACTTGGCAAGGTTGGAGGAATGGTCAAATATATGGCAGCTCAGATTCAATGCAAAGAAGTGCAAGGTAATGCACATGGGAAACAAAAACCCAGGGGAAGCATACACAATGGGGGGTGAGATACTGACAACAGTAAAAATAGAAAGGGACCTGGGAGTAATTATATCAGATGACCTAAAGGTGGGCAAGCAATGTGAGAAGGCAGTAAGGAAGGCTGGGGGATACTGGGATGCATAGGAAGAGGCATCAATAGTAGAAAACAGAAGTTGTTATCCTCTGTACAGACAGTTGGTGAGACCCCATCTGGAGTACTGTGTGCAGTTCTGGAGACCCCATCTCAGAAAGACATAGACAGAGTGGAGGCTGTCCAGAGGAAGAACCAAAATGGTGCAGGGTCTGCACCAGAAGACATACGAAGAAAGACTAAAGGAGCTTAATATGTATACCCTTGAGGAAAGAAGGGAGAGAGGGGACATGATAGAAACTTTCAAGTACCTCAAGGGAATTAACAAAGTCCAAGAGGGTAACATCTTCCAGAAAAAGAGATGTGCAAGAACAAGGGGGCACAATTTGAAGATAGAAGGGGGACGGCTCAGAGGTAATGTGAAGAAGTATTTTTTCACTGAGAGGGTTGTGGATGCATGGAACAGCCTCCCTGAGGAGGTCGTGGAGTCAAGAACAGTGGGGGACTTCAAGAATGCATGGGACAGGCATAAGGCAGTCCTAGTGGGGGGTAGGAGGAAGTAAGCTGTTGGTTAGCTAGGATCTGCAGCTTATCTGTTAGATAGGAAAATGGGCAGACTAGGTGGGTCAAGCGGTCCTTATCTGCCATCAAATTCTATGTCTCTATGTTTCTATGTGCCTGTTTTTTCCCCTACATTCTGTGCCTCCATTGGACTTGCTCCCCTTCCCCCTCCTCTTCTTCCCCCATATCTACCAGGATTTCCTAACTGTTTCTGAGATCAACTGCTTGTCTTGCTCTGTGCCTCCTTTTCTGCCTTCTTCTTGTCACCCTTGTCCACTCTTTTTCCTGGTAATCATCCTCCTCCTCCTCCTACTGCAGTCATTACCTTTTTCCACCTGACCCTCTATTTCTAGTTCCATAGTATGCCCCTCAGCCTCTTTCCCTTGCATTCTGAGCAGGGACTACTCAACAAAAGTCTCCAGTGTATACTGATGTCATATATTCTAGCCAGTCTATTGTTTAGGTCTCTGATTTCCTCCTGTAGCATGCTAACTAAACTATACTTTGCAAACACAAATTCCTTTCCATCCCTACCTTCCTCTACTAGTGCATAATCTCAACCCTCATACCCCTCCTTCCCATAGTATTGATGAGCTTTCTCCATATCAACTATAGTAAACTTTCCCTGTACAGATTCTTGGTACCTGCCTTGTTCCCTGATCATACTCCTTTCTAGCAGTGTAACTGACCTCCCGTCTTCCTCCTTCAGCTGACTCCAAGGCAGATGCAAGGCAATCACTTTCCTCTACCTTGTTTGCCTGTGCTGTGCTCACCTCCACCTCCAAGGGGAAAACTTTAATAGTGGGGTAGTGGGACACTTCCACCCTAACCAACTTCATTCTGTTTGTGGCAACTGCTGCTGCTGCTGAATTAATTGTGATCCCAAAGCTGCCTAATCCTTTGCAGTTTAACTTTTATTTTGTAGTGCTCCTGTACACAATTACTTGTTAATTTAAATTATTTGATTTTGGTCCCACTGGATTAGCATCGTATCTTCCTGTCTCCCAAATCTAGAAGTAACATCAGCCCTACCTCAGTACACCCACTACATGCAAACTTATTTTTTGTGGTCACTAAACATCTATTTTATGCCCAATCAGTGCTTGTTTAATTTTCTATCCCTTGATAAATCAGTTTCATATTTTTAATCCCCCAAATGTAATACCGAATAGAACACACATAATTTGTTTGCTATGTATCCTTACATGGTATATTGCCTACACTACATTAACTAAAATGTTCCCTGCCTCCTTTCTCTAAATATTGATACTCTCTGTTGCTTGACTACAGTTCCCAAGATAATGAAGTATCAACAAGATATGTCAAAAAAGGGAAAGTATGATCAAGATTACGTCATGTCAGTGTCATACTGAGAGAAACATTTATTGTGCCCCTCAACACATTATTACCAACACAAATACTGTAATGGAACCCAGTCAGTGACAACAGAATGGTAGGGCCAAAATTGTTATGATCAAATACAATTACCGCAACTGACCTAAAGATAATGGCTAGGACTAGAATGAAGTGCAGAGGATATGAAATGGAAATGATGTTGGAGGATTAATGTGCTTGATAATCCTTTTCCTTACTATGGAATGATTGCCTCATTGTTAACACAGTATTTTGTTGGAGTTTGAATGCAAACAATTTATGTATTATGTCGTCATTTTGGCAACGGATTACTATCAATGAGGACCCATGGTTCATATCAACTAATTAATGAGTACTGTATACTTACCTGTCAGTTGATAATTTATGGAGCTCTGTCAATGCTTTATGCCCATTTACATGCCAATTTTCCATACTCTTTATTACACAATGTACATGTTAATTTCCCCATAGCCTTTATTATGCAAACAGGTGTGTAACATGTTGTTGATCGATAGAACTCATGAATAAGAATTCCACACATTGGGAAAATTAAGCAGATTTAAAGCACATATGTCCATATCATACAGTTCATACTGCATTATGAAGTAAGAGAATAGGGGATAGGAATGAGGAAAGAGGGAATATGGAAAACAGCTGGGTCCAGACATATAATGTACAGTAGTAGTAACATTTTATTTTGATACAGGAGAAAAATACACAGGTATACACATTTAAATTGGGCTGTGAGGTTGCAAGTATTTTTGATAAGTGAGGTGGGAGGCAGATAACCAGACCTGAATCCCTCTTCCCCCAAAAATAACTAAATGCCCTGTTTACACTGTGACTTTCAAACCTAAATTAACAAAGGATTCTTTGCAATTGACCCTTGTATGTGGCAAACCTTTTAATTATTTTCATAATTTATTTTTTTCTTATTGTGATATGTAGGTTCAAAAGTACATTTGTCTTTTTGTAAAGATTAACAGTCAAACAAAATAAAGCAAACCAAACTCTTCTGGATATACAAGGATGAGAGTACAATGGGGCACTCAATGTCTCTGAAAGGAAGAAGATTTAAGGAAAATATCTGGAAGAACTCCTTAACAGAATGAGAACTGAGCATTTGGAATAGGCTTCCAAAACAATTGGTGTCAATTGACTCTGTTTCTAACTTCAAGTCTAAACTAGATAAGTACCCTGAACAAAAGGGGTTTCAGGGTATTCCTATGAGTTGTCATGAGAAAGAACTCTATGGAACACTTGTCATTTATCTCTCTTAAGTTCATACAGCATGTTTATATACTAGAGGAGCTACAATAGTTTTACTCATGCTGAATAAGGTTGTTAATGACAGATAGGGGGCTGATGAGCTGCTCCTCTGAGACAAAAGATTCTTCAGGTGGGGTCATCTCTTGTATGGATATGAATGGGTAGCTTAACTTATTTACCTCATGGAGGATCAACTCCAGAATCGGTCAAAACTGCCTGATTTTGAATGGAGCTGATTGAATGTTGCTGAAAAAATAAGCTAGTTGCCAATAGAGCTATAATATCTTAGCCCTGCATGACCATTGGAGCTCAATAACTTAATACCGTGGGATGCCAGGCAGGAATCAGTCCTTCCCTCCACTGATGCTTAGAGATAACCTCATGAGCCCTGGACATCTTGCAACCAAGGAAGGGCCTGTTCAAATACTGTATGCCCATTTCAAGAGGAGAAGAAAAGAGGCAGTCAGGGTTGGAAACCAGAGAATGCTATGTGAATGTTGCTCAGTCCAACAACCAGTAGGGGCCTGACTCAATTCCTGTTGGGAGAAGCTGTGTGCAAAGACAAAGAAATGTAGAAACATAGACAGTAATGGCAGAAACAGACAGATGGTCTTTCTGGTCTGTTCACATTATCTTATCATACCCAAGGATCTATTGTTTCTGTGAGGTCTTCGTTTACACTATTACTTCTTCTGTTATCCATGTTTCCGCTCTACTTCCCACTAAATAACTAATATTCCCTTGACTCTTTTTCCAGCTGCATTTGAAGACATTTATGGTTTGGCAACCATCACCTGTCAGCAGACCATTTTATGGCTCAACCACTCTTTCTGTAAAATAATACTTCCTCTTAACCTTTTTAAACCTTTCCCCCGTTAACCTCCACGTGTGACTCCTTGTCCTATCTTTTTTATTCCTGTTAAATAGCTCCACACAGTCTGCCTTGTTAATTCCTTTCAGGAACTTGAAGGTCTCTATCATACCCTATCTTGCTCTTCTAGTTCTGAGGGAATACATGCTCAAAATCTTTTGTCGATACTCATGGATCTTCTCTCCTGGCCCTGAGTCATCTTGGTCATCCTATGCTACACATTCTGTAGCATGTCTTTGTGCTTCTTTAGGTGGGGACTCTAGAACTGGGCACAGTACTCCAGGTGTGGTCTTAAAAGTGACCTATACAGTGGAAACAATACCTCATGTCTTCTACTGTTGAACCATCTCCCATTGCATCCGAGCATACTGTTGGCCTAGCTGAAGAACTTGCTTCATTGGCTGATTTGTGTAAGGGATTCACTTATGATGACTCCTAGGCCACTTTCCTCTGATGTTGTGACCAGCTTAAACCCCTTCACCCCCACATCCAATACACTGTTCTGGGATTTCCATTCCCTATGCGCATAACTTTGTACTTTTTGGCATTTAATTTCAGCTGCCAGACATTGGACAAATTTTCCAGCCTATGCAGGACTCTGTTACTCCCTTTTCCCCTAAACATTGTCAGCCCTACCACAGAGTTCAGAGTCATCTGTGAATACCCACAACATGCCTGGATTCCCTCTCCCATGTTGCTGATGAACATATTGAAGAGGACTGGGCCCAGAACAGATCCCTGTGGTACTCCACTTGTGACCGCTCTTTCCTCTGATCTGACTGCATTCACAACAACTTTCTGCTGCCTCCCCTCATATCAACTACATACCCACCATTCTATTTCCTTAGCTGTTCCCATATCCCCTATCCCCTATCTTCTTCACCAGCGTTCCGTGTGGCACCAAGTTAAATGCCTTGCTGAAGTCTAAGTAGAGTAAATCTACAGCATGGCTCTCATCAACTACTTTGGCTATCCAATCAAAGAATACTATCAGGTTGGTTTGACAAGACCTCCATTTCATGAATTCATGTGACTTACAATTTTGAAGTCCATGTTTCTCTGGGTATTCCACAAGATCATCTTTGATTAGGATCTTCATCATTTTCTCTACCACTGAGGTAGTTTTCTGGCAGCTCCTTGTCCCTTCCCTTGTGCCCTGAAACCATGTCTACCATCTTCTAGTTCTTGGGAAACCACTCCCTTGCTGCATAGAGCTGTTGCATTGCCCCACCAGGGTTCAGCTAACACTGATGCCAATTCCCATAGCACCCTAAGATGCATCCATTTTGGCCTCAAGGCCTTGTTTACCTTCAGGGCTGCTAACCCCTTTTCAACTTTTTCACAAGTAAATTTGCAGTTATATTTTCAGGACCTCTCTATCAGCTGCCTTTATGCCACTTTCTGGCAAGGGCCTGCTATTCTCGCTCATGAATACTGAGCGGAAGAGTCCTTTAGCACAGTTGTATTCTGCCCATCCTCCTCTATTACCCTGCCCCCTTCATTAGCCTGACACTTTGAATGGGGTAGGGGATTGATGCAATGCACTGTATACTGGGGATGACTACAGAGAGGGCAAAATCAAGGATAACTAAGGTTATGGGCCAAGAAGGGGGGCAGCTGCACCTCATCATTCACCTGGATATGAACAATCTGGCTGACAGTGAAGTGGGAGTGGTCCAAGACAGGTTCAAGGAAGTGGCACAAATCTGCAGGAAGGTGGGGAGATCAGTAGCCTTCCTGAAGTGCTACCTGTACCATGGGCAAGCGCTGCAAGGAAGACTAGGATAGAGTAATTCAATGTCTGGCTCAGGGGGTGGTATAAAGAAGAGGGATATGGAATGACTGGTGACTGGGAAAACACATATGAGAACAAGGACCAATATGCACTGGACAGGCTGCACCAAAACAAGGAGGGAATGAGGCTATTAAAGGTAGGATTTGAGAGGTGTATTAGCAGGGAATTAAATTTAAATTGATGAAGGGGGAAGCAGGGGTCAAATATCCAGTGTTACCTGAAGGAGAAGGCCATTAGACCTCCTCCCCATTTATGATAGGAGGACATAGGGGCAGACGAGGCATGATAGGATTGAAGGGGTTGGGGAGGTGGGACCAGGAACAGGAGTGACGTCAGTCAATACAGGAACAGAGGGTGACACAAGTCTTTGTGAAGGGTAGTGTCTCTAAATGCAAGGAGCTTGGGAAACAAAATGTCAGCGCTGTATTCACTGATGGCAGCAGAGGAAGTGGACATGGCTGCCATCACAGAGACATGGGCCATACCTAACCATGACTGGGATCTCTCTATCCAGTGATACAAGCTATATAGAAGGGATGGAGGTAGATGGTGGGAGTGGCTCTGTACACAAGTGAAGATATCACCTTCACTATGGAAGAGGAGACATTAGGATGGACAGAACTAATGTGGGTGCAGGTGCAGTCACTGAAAGGCAGTAAACTATAGGCTGGAGTTGGGTACAGGCCATCTAACCAAGAAATAGAGCTGGATAGTGAGCTGGGGACCAAAACTGTGGAGATGACCAATAAAGGGAAGTAGTGATCATCGGAGACTTCATAAGTTTCATAAGTTAAGTCAAGCTTCTGGACTTTCATCCATAATGCTCGCCATTTTTTTTAAATTTTAAAATGTAGTAGTCTTATCATAAAGATATTTATCAAGTCGTGATTTGAACATGTCCATGCTAGTACTCCCTACCACGTTTATCGGCAAGCAATTCCATGCAGACACCACCCTTATAGTGAACCAGTGCTTCCTTAAGTTGGTATTCCATTTAAGCAGTTCTAGTTGCATACAGTGCTTATGAACGCTAGACCAGCCTGCTCTATATGACATTTTTAGATCTTCTCTTAGTGTAGTGTCTTGTGATATCCTAAACATCATACAAAGATCTCCTCTTAGTCTTCTATAGCCCAAGGTGTATAAATTGAGTTTAGTTAATCTCTCATTGTAGGACAGATTTTTTAAGGTTAACACTGATCTTGTCGCTCTATGCTGAACACTTTCGATTCTCACAATATCCTCTCTGTACTGAGGTGACCACAGTTAAGACAGTACTCGAGGTATGGCTCCTCACCATGCACCATACAATGGAATGATCACATTTTCATGTCTGCTAGAAATATGTCTCAAAATACAGTTTAAGCTCTGATTAGCCCTTTTAACTTGTTGTTTGCAATGTGATCTAAACTTTAAATCTGGTGTAATTTTGATACCTAAATTGCTCTCTTCTACTGTTGTTGCCAAGATATTATTCCCAATATAATATATATGTTTATTGTTGTTATGACCCATATGCATGATTTTACATTTGGAATTATTGAGTTCCAGTTTGGAAGTTTTAGTGGACTCATAAATTTCATTTATGGCCTGTTGCAGGGAAAGTGCCTCTGTTGTTGAAGTCACAGATGTTCCCAGTCTGCATCATCAGCAAACTTAGAAATCCATATATGAGGATTGCTGAGCTGCAATGATGAAATGTAGATGTTGAAGAGGCATGGTCCCAACACCGAACCCTGAGGCACACCACTAGTGACCTCAGACCAATCAGACTTCACACCCCCAACCACCACTCTCTCCTTTCTACCCATCAGCCATTTAGCTATCCAATTAATAATTTTGTTGTTAATTCCAGTTTTAATCAGAGTTTGTATTAATTCCTCGTGAGGTAATTTATCAAACACTTTTGCAAAATCCATAAAAACCACATCCACCGGTTTGCCTTTGTCCAATTTTTTGTTAACATTGCCATAGAAGGAGAATAAGTTTGTTTGTCATGATCTAAATTTAATAAAGCCATGTTGTACAGGATCAGATAAATTGTTTGTTGTTATATAGTCAACTATAATATCCTTTAAAATACCCTCCATAACTTTAGCTAATAGTGATGTCAAACTAATAGGCCTAAAATTGGCTGGGTCAGATCTTGATCCTTTTTTATGGAGAGGAACTACCAAGGCATTTCTCCAGGCTTGAGAGACTTCACTTCTATCTAAGGATGCTTGATATAAAAAGCTTAGTGGTTCTGCCAGATGATCAGCAAGTTGTTGTAAAATTCTACGGTAAATATTATCAGGGCCTGGGGATTTATTGATGTCTAGTTTACTTACTCTGTTCTTTACCTCTGTGGATGTTATTTTAATATTTTCAACTAAGGGAGTTAAAGTGTCAAAAGTAAGAGATGTATTACCAGGATTAAAAATAGCGCAAAAATAATTGTTTTGTATGTTGACTGTTTCTTGTTCATTAAGTAGACCACCATTATTGTCTTTAAAAGGTCCCAGTAATGCATGATGAATCTTTTTACTATTGATATGAGCAAAAAAAGATTTTTTATTATCTTTGATTTTGTTGGCCAAGGTAAATTCTTGCTGGGCTTTTGCTTTTTTAATAGATGACTTGAGTAATTTAGTATGTTTATTATATGCTAAATAATTCTTCTGTGTTTTATCTTTCATATATTTCTTGAATAGTCTGTCCTTTTTATTGATTAAACATTTAATTTGTTTGTTTAACCACCTAGGATTAGATTTTTTATCATTCATTTGTTTAGATTTAATGGTTGGAATATATTTGGTAATTAACTGACTTCAGTCTACCTTGGGTGGATTGGACAATCCTGGCTAAAATCTGCACCAGGTCAGAGGTGCTGCTGGAGACATCCCAGAGTGGGTTACTTCTACAATGTGTCCAAGAACCCATCAGGGACAGGGCAATACTGGACCTGGTTCTGACAAATGGTGTACATGTCTAGCAGGTGAGGGTGGAAGCATCACTGGCAGGAACTGAAAAAAACATGGTGTGGTTTTACCAGGACATGGGCAAAGAGAAGACAGGAACTAAGACAAGAGTGCTAGACTTCAGGAAGACAGACTATGGAAAGATGGGGGGTGTTCTGGAAGAGAATCTTGCTGGAATCAAGGAAGAAATGGAGTGGACCACAAATGGGCTGTCATCAAGGAAGGGCTATTGGTAGCCACTATTGTGTGTCAAAGTGAAGCGCTAAAAGCCAGAGACAAGAAGCCCAGCTGGTTTGACAGGGAGGTTGCTCAGGTCATTAAGAGCAAAAGGGCTGCCTTCAAAAGGTACACAAACTCTGGGAGGGATGAGGACAGGGAGGAATACAGTAGCAAAGCAAAAGAAGTGAGCACTGTAGTACAAATGGCCAAGGCCAGAAAGGAATTGCAGCTGGCTGAGGGTGTGAAAATGGGTGAGAAGGACTTCTTCCAGTACATCTGGAAGAAGAGGAAAGGACGGGATTGTAAGGCTGAAGGAGGAGAAGTTGGTGGAGGGTAGTGTGGAAAAGGCAGTTTTCACGATGGCCAAGGATGGCGCAGTCCTTCAGAGAAAGGTGGGGTAACTGGGGGGATGTGCCACAGATGGAGAGATATACACTGATAGGGTAAGGAAGGGATTAAAGACATTGAAGGAGGATAAATCCCCAGGACTAGATGGCATACACCCAAGGGTTGTGCGGGAATTAGCAGACGTGCTAGTGGGCCCCATGGCAGACCGGGTTAAACCCTCTCTTGAAACAAGAGTGGTTCCCGTGGACTGGAGAACCGCACACATAATGCTGCTACATAACAATAGGCTGAGGGATAGCCCTGGTAATTATTGGCTGGTTAGTCGGCCCTCAATAGTGGGGAAGTTCATGGAGACTATTCTGAAGGAAAGACTGGTAAACTTTCTGGACAATAATAGACTCCTGATGATAGGCAGCACAGATTTGTGTCAGAGAGGTCCTACCAGAACAAATACATTGATTTTTTTGATTAGGTAACAAGGACAGTGGACAAAGGCCTAACAGTGCACATACTGTACTTGGATTTCAGTAAGGCTTTTTACTCTGTTCCTCACAGGACATTGATTAGGAAGCTTGAGGACTTGGGTGTTGGGGCAAAACTGGGGAGTGGGTTATACATCAATTATGGAACAGAAACCAAAAAGTAGTGGTCTGGGGGAATTCTCAGAAACTAGGCCAGCCACTAGCAGGTTCCCACAGGGGTCAGCACTTGGTCCAGTGTTATTCAACATCTTCATCAGCAATATTGCTGAAGGGGTAAAAGACAGAATATGCCTCTTTTCAGATGACACAAAACTCTGTGGGAAGATGGACACAGAGAAAGGAAGGTAGGACATTAGGGAAGAATGGCTAAACTAGAGAGATTGTCAGGCATTTGGCACCGTCAAGGTCCAGTTACTGACATATAAAGCCCTACATGATCAGGGACCCCATTACCTGCAAGATCTCCTTTGTTCTTACTGCCCCCTCCATCCTCTCCAATCTGCCAGTGAGGGATTGCTGGAGATTCTTCTGGTTTATTTAAAGAAATCGGGGGCCTGGTCTTCTGCTTTTGGGGCCTCAACCCTGTGGAATTCTTTACCTCTTTGTGTACAAGAGTGCATGACTGTCCAGAGTTTCAAAACAGTACTAAAAATATATTTATTTAGCCTAGCATACTCAGATTCTTGCTGAACTTAATATTTAGCTTGGTGTATTAAGACTTTTATTGAAGCCGATATTTATTGCACTGTAGCTTAATGGATTTTAACATTTTTGATTTGTCATGAGTGTTTTTAATTGGTATGTTTTGTTTAGTTTATGTACAAGCACCCTGGTTTTTAGAAAGGCACTTTTTATAAATAAAGATGATGATGGTGAACTGTGATTCAACACCAAAAGTATAAAGTAATGCACTTAGAGGTGAAGAAGCCAGAGACTACATATTGGCTGTGGGTGTATGCAGATCATTACAAACACATGGGGCAGCTCCAGAGACAACATGCCATGTCTCAAAAGCAATAGCAACAGTACAAAAAGACACCATCCACCAGCAGTATCATTGTTGCAAAAGTTTATTAGCATACAAAAAAAATGCAAACTCACATGTCAATGCAACACAGCAGTACAGGTACAATTCAGGAAATGGCCGACTGGTTTCGTACATGCACTGTTTATCAGGGTGGCCAGCCAGGATCATTGAGTCTCAGTAAACAGTATTAAAAAAATGGTAGTCCAAAAGGCATCAACACTTTTACCTTGCTGTCAGAGTTAATGATAATCCAGTGTTATGTTTACAGGAGGGATTAATTGGATTATTGAACAAATTTCATTTTTGGCTCATCGTTATGCAATCCTAAAACAGAATATTGATACAACTTGTAATGAATCTGAAGTTGAGGCAATAAAGAGTATTTGCATGGAATAATTAAATATTCATGTCTGTATATTGTATCTACTGTTGGCATTTACATAATGCAATTTCCCTATGCACAACTGGGATTTGTATGTCATGTTAAATATATGTCAATTGTTATAATTTTTAGCATAAATGTGTAACTTGATAAGGCAACATGGGACCTCACTGAAAATTAGCTATGGCTCAGCTAAGTTTCATTTGACATGAATAAAATTTTACTACTAATACTATTTAAAGTGATAGTTCATAAAAAGTTACAGTGAAACAGGTGAAAGTTAAAAACAAGCTGGTAAATCCAATGCCTATCTGAACTTGGTAGGATGCATTAATAATTACATAAATAAATAATAACATAAATGTTATATATGATATTTGATGATGGAACGCATAATACTGGTAACTGCTGCAGGAATAAAGAGAAGCTCCATCCATGCTCAGTAATTTCTGCTGCTTGTCTGTGCAGACTCCCTTTGGCACTGGAGCTGAAAAAAAGTAGTACAGTAGGACATTCATTTAAACATTTTCACACTGGAAAAACTGTTGTCACGTCATTCATAAAAAGCATTTCTAGAGTCATGCTGTATAAGGAGAATCTTGAAGAAAACAGACAAGGTATAAATAAAACGAGGAGAAGAGGGCGGTGGAAATAGAGTAATAGAAAAGAGAAAATTCAGAAAATCAGAGTGATGGGAACAGAGAATGAGGAGGGAGGAAGGGCATGAAAGAAAAAAGAAAAACTATGGAAAGAGGGATTATAGGGGATCAAGGATATATACTGTAACAAATAAACCCTGGCTAATTACAAACATAATTAATTACTGTAGAAAGGGCATTGTATCAAAATTGTCATTAAGCCCTGGAACTCGCAAGGCCCCAAGCTATTAAATCCAGAATGCCTCTCTACAGAGAATTTTAGTATCCAGATCTCCTCCTCTCAGACCCACTGTTACCCTTTCTTTGCCACAGAACTGGACGTGATGGCTTGCTCTACCATCACTTTCCAAGAGGTGCCTCGCTAATGCATTATTGGCATTGCCACACCTTATACTGTATCACTTAAATGTTCCCCTATTCATAACTTGAACATTCTTTTCGTTTTGCCAACATAAAATGCCTGACAAGTATAGGTGGCCAAATATTTGACTCATGTAGTTGAACAGTTAATGAACTGATTTCAAATGACTTTGTGGCACTGGCAGACATAAAGTCAGCCTGTTTCAGTACTGTTTCACAGTACCTACAGTGGATACATTAGAAGCAGCCCTTCAGCTGCAATGGAATTGACTGAGTATTGGGTCTACTGATAGGCTGTAGAAAATGAACAAGATGGTCAACAAGGTCATGATCTCTTTTGTAGGCCATACAGGGTGGAGCATTACCCCCCAATAGAGGTTCTGTGGCAAGTACTGTATATGCCAGTTTCTGGCTGATATATCCCTATGCCCATAGAATGGGGGCTGTAGGTCATAATAAAATTGAGAATTTCAGGCTCAGTTCTCAAAAGAGTAAATAATTTAAACATGCACTCACAAGCCCCACTCATACGTGGAGTCTTGTGATTACTGGCACCACTAGTACAATTTAAAAGCAGTTGTAAGTCTATTCATTAGCAGGCAACAGAGTTAAATGCACAGCAGTGGTAATTATAGCACAAGACAGGCTGCTACTCCAACTACTTTTAATACACTTCTGCCCTGCTCGCTACAGCGGGTGTTTTGTGTCGGCATGTCTAATTCTGACTCCTAGGGGCTCTATACTGTGTGTAAACAAAAAGTGGGAACAATTGGTGGCACTGCCTAGTGCCTCTTAAGTTATTAAAGCTACTGGAAAACACCCCACTGAGTCTCATTCTGGTGCTGGGTTTGCTGTAGAGTCCACTTTCCTGATTTTGAAAGTCTTCTCCTACCTCACTGCTGCCATTTACATGGATCTTGCAAAGGTCTTTGACTCCATCTTCCATCCCCTCCTACTCTCTAAACTTGGCTCTGCAGGCCTTTCTACCCTCACAGTTGACTGGTTCAGGTCCTGCCTCCCTGGAAGCACCCAACAAGTCCTTGCCGGGGACGTCCTCTGCCCCCTACTCCCCATCCAAGTAGGTGTTCCTCAGGGCTCTATCTTAGGCCCTATCCTCATCTCTATTTTCCTAAATGACCTCCCTTCTGTCTGTATCTCCTCTCAAATTCATCTCTGTGCTGATGATGCCATCCTCTATGCCTTGAGTCCATCCATTTCCATAGCTGAGGTTAAGCTACAGTGACTTCACTCATGTTTTATTTTGGATCCAAGACAATCAACTCAGGGTAACAAAAAAACAGTAACATATCCATGACTTTGGCATCCTCACAAAAACTCTCTAAACTTTCCATTCTCCCTTCCTTCTTCACCCTGGATGGTACCAGCCTTGATTCAGTTCCCACCTATAAGTTTCTGGACATCTGGCTCAACAGCCGACTTGACTTTTCTACCCATATAGATTACATCCATTCCAAACTTTGCCTGAAGCTAAGCATTATGTACAGAAACAAGGATGCCCTTTCCCTTCCTATCCTCCACAAACTGGTCATCAAAATGATCCTCCCCATCTTCGACTACTCTAGCGCCATTTTTGGGTCTGCCCCCTCCACTTCTCTCTCAAGGTTGGATTTGCTTTTTTATGCCTTCTGCTGCTTTGCAATTAATGCTCCCCTTTGCACCCATCACTGTACCTTGTACTCCTGCTTCTTACTTCCTTCCTTCCCTCTCCCTTTGCCACCAGCTTCATGCCACCACTCTCATCTCTAAATATTGGCTTGGGACTCTCACCCCCAACCTCTCCTCTCTTCTCTCCTCTCCTCTTCTTCTTCCCCCTCTTTTTACCAGCTGCACTCCAGAAATCCTCACAACTTTACTCTTTCCTATCCTCACTCCAACTCAGGGCATGCCACTTTCTCTTATCACCTCCCCAATATTTGGATCTCTCTTTCCAGCTCCCTCCATCTATCTCTTTCACTACTCATCCTAGCACATGCCCTTTCCCAATACGTCCCTACCTCTAGCACTTGTTCACCTGCATCCTGAATTTCTCCTCATCTTACACACACCCCTTCCTCACCTCTCCCCTCTAAAGCACTTTCTAAAGCTCTCCACTCTGCCCTCCCACTTCTGCTAGCTCTCTCCCCCCTTTTCCATGTGCTTCTACTCTAGGGCAAAATATTTCTTTAATTTTTCTCCACTGACTTGTTGTATCCTGCCCTTCTTAGTCCCTTTTGCATTGTACTATACTATACATATCACAGCAAAAATAATATGTATGCACCGTCCACTGTAATGACTATTTTGCTAGGTTTTATGTCTGTATGTAATTTACTTATGTGACTTTTCTACCTAAATGATGTATTACATATGTATTATGCTATCTAAACAATGTTATTTTCTTGCTATGGTTGTAACTTACCCCCACATTTTACCCTTTCCCTAGGTTGCACCTGGAAATGAGCCTTGGCTCAGTGTGCCATTCCTGGTTACCAAATTTTAAATAAATAACACGAATAAATAAATAAATTATTGATAGCTTTTGTTGATAGCAGTTGCTCCAATGGTAAATCTTTATTTCAAGATCCCCAAATAACTAAAAACAACCACACACAAGCACCCTTGTACTTCTCCAATGTTTTAAACTGCACTGACTCTTTGTCAAGGAATAGGGCCATCTAGTGAGCTGAGAATTTATAGCAACTGATTGAGTGCATGATTAATTACATTAAAGTGACAAGTGTCAAAACTGCTAAAATACATAATATGTGCAAAACTGAAAAATACAATATCACAAAGCCCACCCTAGATGGCTGCAGTACCATTATTGCCTCTGAAAACATGGTCAAAAGGGAAGGGGGAGGGGAGAGATAGTGGTGGAGAAAGGAAGCAGGTAGAGATGGGGAGGGGATGAGAAGAAGGAAGGGAGAGGGAGGAGAAGAGGGAAAGAGTAAGGCAGAGCGGGGAAGAGAGAAGGAGGGAGGAAAGCAAGGGGGTGGATGGAGGGGGAGACAGACATATAGAGCCAAAATGATTAAAACCACATAAGTACATACAATAAAAATATGTAGAGAAAATTTATACAGAAAAAAATATTGTGCACTAGAGATTACTGTAGTGTAATTGTTAAATCTGGTGTATAATCAATTGCTACAAAACCAGCCTACCAAAATTACAATACTCATATTTGTCTGTGTACTAGGACATCAAATATGGATGTACAGTAACTGGAACACTTCATTCAATCCTAATAAATCATGGGCCTGTAGGGTGTATTGCTAAAAAGTTTCTTTTTGTAATAAATGTTTGTCCAAATCACCCCCTCTTGACCCTAAAATCCCTTTCTCCAGTCCTATACAGCCGAATTTATAATCTGTGCTTTCTTTTTTCACATGCATAGCTAAAGTATTGCTGTGATTCCTCTCTAAATCTCTATTCTCTATAGCTCAAAGGTGTTCCCCAATTCTTTCTGAGAGGTCTCTAGATTTTCCCTATGTAAAACCCACCAGAGACACATTTCCATATAAACAACAGACTCAGTATTACAGTAATTAGTTGTCTGATGTCAGAGCTCTCACTGATGCTGGAACTAGAAAACTGACTGCCCTTTTTAATGTAGCTACATGAGTGGCAGTTTCCACAAGGATAACATCCTTTTAGTAAAGCTGTTGTTCCTCAGTCTCTGATCTTGTCTATGATGACTGTGTACTAAGATGTCACACAGATTAGTACCTCTTCTGTAAACCATTCTAGGGGGAGTTTTAGTAATGTGGTCCAGTCTTTTTTCTGATAGTAGTACATGTAAATGTTTTTCCAATTTTTTTTTCACTGCACGTGCCTGAGGAGAGAAGATAATAACAAAATTACAAGCAGGGCTACTATTTCCATCAGAATATGCAGTTATGTTCCCAGTTTCCACCCTACTATAGTTACTAGCCTTATTTTCTGTTTTAAGAATACACTCCCCATTATAACCTCTCTCAGTGAATCTGTCACCCAACTGAACCACCATCTTTTCAAAATGTTTCTCCAATGAACAATTCCTTCTAGCTCTGATATACTGACTGCTTGGAATGTTTTCCACCAGGGCACATGTGTGGCAGCTGGTAAAATACAAAATCAAATGTCTGTCTTTTTCTTTTCTGTAAAGATCAGTCTGTATCTTTCTGTCTGCATCTACAAAAAATATGTAGATTCAAGTGGTTAATCTCTTTATAACTACACATTGCTGTGAACCTGAGATTTGAATTACTTCCCTCCAGATACTGAATAAATTCCCTCAATTTACCTCTAGTCCCTTTCCAAATCAAAAACATGTAATCTATAAAGCACGTATACTGTACATGTGAATATGGTCATTAAATGGATTCATTATCTGTTATCTACAAATGCTTTTATAGATTTAGATGGAAATACAAAATATCAGAGCTAGTGGGAATTGTTCACTGGAGTCAGATTTCGAAAATAGGGTGGTTGAGTGAAAGATTCCCTGAGAGAGGTTATAATAGGGATTGTATGGTTAGAGCAGAAAATAGGGCTAGGAACTATACTAGGGCAGACATAGGGAACATAATTGCATAGTCTGATGCAAATAATGGCTCTGCTCTTAATTTTGTTACTACCTTCTCTCCTCAAGCACAGGCAGTGAAAAAAAATGTGGAAAAACATTTGCATGAACTATAATCAGAGAAAAGACTGGATCACATCACTAAAACTTCTCCCAGAATGGTTTACAGATGAGGTACCAATCTGCGTAACATCCTAGTGCACAGTCACAATAGACAAGATCAGAGACTGAGGAATAATAATTTTCCAGCAGGATGCTCCCTTGTAGAAATTGTCACTTTTGTAGGTACATTAGCAAGGGCAATCTGTTTTCCAGTCCCAACATCAGTAAGCACTGTGATATCAGACAACTGATTACATGTAACAACTAGTCAGTTGCTTATATGGTAACATGTGTCTTTGGTGGGTTTTACAGAGTAAAAACCTCAAGACCCCCCCAAACAAAGAATTGGGGAACATCTTTGAGTTATAGAGAATAGAGATTTAGAGAGGAATCATACCAATGCTTTAGCTATGCATGTGAAAAATGAAGGTATTGATCATAAATTCAACTTTATAGGATTGGAGAAAGTGATTTTAGGGCCAAGAGGGGGTGATTCGGCCAAATGTTTATTACAAAGAGAAACATTTTTGCAATACATCTTATGGGCCCATGATTTACCAGGATTAAATTAAGTGTTTCAGTTACATCCATATATTGATATCCTAGTATGCTGACCAATATGAGTATTCTAATTTTGGTAGGCCGGTTTTGTCTCAGTTGATTACATATCAGGTTTAACAATCACACTACAGTAATCTGTAATGCACATACTTTTTTCTGTATAAATTTACTCTGTACATTTTAATTGTATATACTTGTAGTGATGTGGTTTTAATCTGGCTTCCCCTTCACTCTCCTCTTTCCTCCCTCCTTCTTTCTTTCCCCCTTACTTCTTCCCTCTATCCCTCCCCCCTGCCCCTTTTCCCTTTCTCCTTCTCTTCCCCCAATCCCCACCTGGTTCCCTTTTCTCCCCACTTTCTCACCCTACCCCCTCCCCCTTTTCCCTTGTTTTTGAGGCAGTAATGGTATTAGCAGCCATCTGGGGTGGGTCTTGTGATAGTGGCCCAGATATTCAGAAATGCACCAAAGACCAGTGCAAGTCTGGTGCAGCACAAATCTGATGCACCATGGTGCAAGAGGAGCCATATTCAGAGGTTAAGCAGGCTGAACTGTGCCAGCACAACCTGGCTGAATATGGCAGAGTTGTGCCATGGTGCAAACAGAGTTGTGCCATGGCACAAACAGAGTTACGCCATGGCACAAACAGAGATGATCCAGTGCAACTGTGAGAACAGAGCAGCAGAGCAACAGAGGGGGACATGGCACAGAGAACAGACCAAGGGACAGAGCCATGGAAGCACAGTGACAGGCCACAGGAGGCCTCCACCAGCAGGGCACACACAGGCACCCAGACACTGGACCCCAGAACACAACAGTGGCACAGATAGCAGGTGACAGGCAGTGCCAATGGCCAATGGAGGGCCACCAAGGGGGCCCGCCCACAGGCTGCTGGCCATGCCCCCCTCCTAGACCATAGCAGGCCACTCCCAGGACCATGCAGTCAAGCACACACATGCCAGACAGGCACACAGGAAGCCCCCACAGTAGGCACTGAATGTGCTGGGTGGCAGTTAGCATGGCAGATCACATGGGACAGGCCGCACAATACCAAGCAGGGGCTCCAACACAGCAAGCAGACAGTACCTGACCAATGACCATGGCTGTGTGCCACCACCACACACACAACTGCTACACACCCCTGACAGCTGCCCCATGGGCACCCCAAGGCACAGCCACCGACCCAGGGGATGGACACTACCACAGTGGGACATACCACAGCACACAGCAATGAACCATGGAAGCACAACATGTGCCCAGTCTCATACACACCACATGGACAGACACTGGGCCACTGCAGCATGGCTTCTCACACCACCGGCAAAGCAAACACAGACACAGGCAGGTAAGTCAGAAAAATATATTTGGAAGCAAAACTATTTACATTAAACCAGGGGCTGGGAAAGGGTAGGAACAGCGAGGGAAGGGGACAGGGAACATGGACTGTACAGTGGGAGGGGGGACTGAAGGGGAAGGTACATCAGGGGAAATCAGGGGCAAAACTAATGGCAGCCCTGTTCAGCCACCCCTGCTAGCCAATGCTCCCTCCTCTCGCCTTGCAGCATCCTCCTGATCTGCACCACCACCTCCAGGGTACGTGAAGCCACAAGTAGCATCTGGCACAGCAGTCAGCTCAGCATCACCCTTGGCGATCTTCGCCGCTGGACACCTATAATGAGGGACATGACAGGTGAACAGTGCAATGGTTCAGGGAACCATGCCCACCCACAGTGCACAATGGGCTGTGGGAACACCCTTCTGGAGGGCCCATAATGGCCACCCACAGGGGGGGTGGGCCAACACCAGCCAGCAACTCAGCACACCTCGACATTGCACAGAGGTGGTCCCTGCCACAGAATGGTCTCACAACTGCGCAATGACAGTCACATGGCATAGTGCACTGGCAGCATCACAGCAACAACAGCAACAACAGTGGAAGTTGGGCACACACCCACCCCACCAACAGCCAGCACACATGTCCAATGGATGCACCACAGTGGCATGCACCATGCACAGTGCGACACACACAGCTGCCACAGCACATGGCACAGGTGGCCATGCCCACACTCACTCCCCCCACAACCCCCCATGTACAGTGAGAAGGACCATGACACTGCTTACATGCCCCCTGCTGCCCTGCTGGTGCCGGTCCAGTGCTGTCATGGCATGCTGCTCCCTGCTGCTCTGCTGCAGCCCTGGCTGGCCATCAGTGCTTCAGTCCTGGGAATGGAAAGAAGACAGGTGCACATCAGTAACTGACCACAGCAGCTGTCCTCAACCCCTGTGCATAGGGTGTGCCCCTGCCCGACTTGTCCCACACACCTTCACGGCTGCATTACAACACAAGTGGAAGCTGGCAGTGCCACTCCATGATGTGCACAATGACAGTGTACCCCACTGCAGGGCATGCCAGGCAGCCAAGCCAACACCACAGCACAGCATCAGGGTAGACATGCAACATGGGATGACTTACCTAGCTATAACACAGCCCCACAGCCTGGCGCATGTCTGTAGCCTCCTCAACCTCCCCAGGTCCCACCGCATGAGGTCCCCATAGCAGTGGCAGTATTGCTCACCTCTCCTGGGTACCTCCATTCTGTGCTCCAGGCTGCCTGCTAGCTCTTGCCACAGAGTGCCCCTGGCCCCCTGCAGGGGCACCTGACCAAAGAGCTGGGGGGCATGGGGCTCCACACAGACCACAAGGTTGGCCTACTCCACCTGCGACCAATTCTGGGCCAATCTGCATCTTCCCTGCACCATGGTCCTGGTAGGGAGCTTGGTGGTGAAAATGGCGGGAGGAGGCACACATGTCCACAACATGCCCCTGATGCACAATGCGCAGGAGCATGCACAGTGCCCACCCATCACACAGTGCCAGAGATGCATAGAGTAGGCATGGCTATGCTGGATCACAGGATCAGAGGTGTGACCCAGGGTTCCAGAGGTTTGGTCCATGGGTCAGGGTCACCCATCATTGCGCATGTCCACAATAGGGAACAGTACCCCATGTGCAACGATGCATGTAGCTGGCCATGTGCAGCATGTGCAATGTCACTGCATTGCACTGTCCACGTATGGTGTGCAATTGACACCATGATACCATGACATCCATGCGCATTGCACCACTGCAACTTGCTCTGCTGCAATCTCATTGTGCATGATGAAATATCCCGATATTCAGACACCACATGCAAATGAGCTCATCAGCCAATGCATGGCACAGTGGGTGCATTAGCATGTCATTACTGTTGTGCCCAACCTCAGTTGCATGCGTTGCACCTTGTAAGTGCCATGGAACAGCACAGGCCATGGACCAGTATTGCAACCTTGATTGGTAAGTTGTGCATGCTGCTGCAACTCATTGGGATCAGACAGCATTGCAGGTTGGGATGGACCAAGGAGATGCTGCCACTGACACACTGTGCTGTCCATGTCCATGGGCAGCAGCATGTTGGGACATGAGGAGGGTGAGGAGCGGGGGCCTGCACAGAAGCGCAGGCACAACTTCACAAAGGCTGAGATTGATGTCCTGTTTGAGTCCTACCTGGACAAGGAACCCTGGTTGAGTGGTGCCATGGGCACACCACAGGCCAGGGTTGGTGTATGGGAGGAGGTGGCAACCTACTTGAACCAGCACAGCAGCCACCAACAGTCAGTGCAGGAGTGCTTATAGAAGGTGGGAACAGACAAGCAGTGGATTAAGGAGAAGGTGGCAGCCATCCGGACATCCCATACTGCCAATGAGGAGGGCCTGTGGATGCACCCACACTAACGATGCAGGAGGAGAGTCAGTGGCAGCCATGATGCACCACACCACTGTGAAGGGTGTGCCAGGAGGAGGATTTCAGATGGGTTGCAGCCCATCACTGCATGGTATGTATGACAGACACACACAGCTGGTAGCAGGAGGGTGCGTACATGGGCATGCTGGCGTGCATGTGGCCGGCATGCATGCTATGTGCATGTGTGCACACCCACACATGCCATGCTGCAGAATACATGCATCGGCAGTGTACGGGGGCACATGTGGGCATTACATCACTGACATGCCATTTGTCTCTTGTAGCACCAGCATGCCTATGTGCTGATGATGGGACACCGGCAGTGGCAGCAACAGTGGACGCTGGCATGGCCACCGGCATCTGGGAGCCTGACAGACTGCAGCTCAGCACCATGGTGCAGGCAGATGTCTTGGACCTGGGGTCAGACAGGGCCCTGGATGTGATCTTGCAGGATGCCAGCCTTGGTGTCCTGTGTGTGGAGACACAGATCAGGGTGGGGTCCCACTCCCAATGATGACTACTCTCAGATCCTGGACAGCATGGGTGACATTGTGGGTGAGTCACCCCTGCTGGCATCTGCCACAGGCACCACACCCAGCACTCTGCCAGCAGCAGAACGGCTGGCTGCCACCACTGTGGCTGCAGTGGTGTGTGCTGCCATGGCTGTGCCCTGCAGTGGTGGTGATGCGGCCATGCAGGTGCAAGTGGCATACAGTGGCCAGACTGGCAATGGCAGCAGGCTACAGGTGCCACCAGGCAGCTGGGCACAAGGTCTGCTGCTGGTGCACATGCTGTATCTATTCCTCCTGCAGACCCCACTGTGCAGCGTCCACCAAAAGGGGGGCTGTGCAGCATGGCCAGTCACCACAAGAGGATTGGCCTCCCACACGGGAGCCCCAGGACATCGACCGTCTGGCTGAGCACACCCGGCTGCTGTGGGTGTCTGTTCAGCAACAGGTGCTGCTTGCTGCTGGGGTGTGTGTACTTCATGCAGAGGTGAGCCAGTTGGCTGAGCAGCAGGAAAGGGGCACTGCACAGATCCTGGCAGGGATGCAACGCATGCAGGAGGCCACAACTGCATCCTTGGATCATATTGCCAGTGTGATCATGGATGGCTTTGCATTGCTAGCTGCCACAGGGCATGGCCATGCACAGGTGACTCCCCCACAGTCAACCCCACGTATCTGGTGTTGGGCGACCCCAATACAGTCGATGCCAGGCTCTGATGTAGGCATCCCAGGCATGCATGCCTGGGGCTGGCCTGTTTGGGTGCCTGCACACTCCTGCAAGGACACAGTCATGGTCCTGTGATTCCACCCCTGGGGGGCTGTTGTAACCCCCCCCGACTGATGCGCAGCCTGTGGCTGCCAATCAGCCCTGGCATGGCTGCCCCCCCATGGTGGCCATGGTACTATACAGCAGCCCTGATTCACGGGCCACCCTAATTGCAGTCTGCAGCTGATGCCCTTTGTGCACATGGGTGGTGTGTGTGTGCCCACCACTGGCGTTGCGTCTGTGTGTTGCACCGCATGCTGCCTGTGTGTGTGCTTGCCCAGCTGCTGGACCATGTGGTGTGGGCATGATGAGGGCAGTCTGGCACCAGTTGCACCTGTGCACTTGTGCAATGCGTCTGATCCACACCACATACCAACACCTGGGTGGGTAGATGCGTGTGTGTGTGTGTGTTGCTGTGTGTGGTTATATGCCACTAACTCCCCTACCCCTGCATCACGCCTCTGTGTGTGCATGCCTATTGCCATGCATGCCCCTGCATGTGTGCTGTACCTGTTTGTGTGGCCCATGCTTGTGTAGCGCACCACCTACCTGTGTGCACCATAGTGCTCCTGTGCGATTGTGTCCCAGTGGCGTCGCACCTGCTGGAGCAGCCGGGGTTCCCTCCACCCAGGGAGTGGCTGTCCACCACCCTTCGGCCCATTGCCTCCATCGTCCCCACTACTGTCACCCTCATCAGCCTTGACAGCTCTCCCATGGTCAATGGCCATGTTGTGCAGTATGCAGCAGGCCAGGAATAGGCCACAGGCTTTTGAGGGACTGTACTATAGGGCACCGCCTGACCTGTCTAGGTAATGGAACTGTGCCTTCAGCATGCCAAAGACATGCTTGATGATGTTGCAAGTGCTGGCATGTGCCTCGTTGTATCCGTTCCTTTGCTGGGTATGACGGGTGCCAGTAGGGGGTGGGCAGCCAGGGCTTCAGTGGGAATGCACAGTCACCTGTGTGGAGATTGACATGGTTAGCCCTCTGTTATTCTGTGCTGTGTCTCTTGCCTGTCCCAGGCACCCACACCACCATGCACACCCTGCCCACCCCCATCCCTAGGTCTGCTCTGCCCATCGCCCCATGCCCATGCCATACTCACCCACTAGGTGGCCCGTGGGGATGTCTCCATGTTCAAACCTGTGGCACAACACAGAGCTGTGCCAGATGAATGTGTCATGTGCACTCCCAGGGTGTGTGGGGCAGACATTGGTGATGTGCCCTGTGGCATCGCACACCACCTGGCAGTTGACACTTGGAATCCCCTTTCTGTTGATATATGCAACACCCTCAGGGCCAGGTGGCATGCAGATGCCCACGTGGGTGCAGTCAATGGCCCCAATCATGCCAGGCATGCGTGCCACCCTGTGGAAGTCCTGCATGGTTGCTGTACACTCCTGTGTGCTGGGGAAATGGATATATTCTGAAGCATGTGGCAGTAGTGCATTGAGGAACTGTGTGAGGAGGCAGGATGTGCCGACTGGGTTATGCCTGTGGTATCTTCTCTTGGTCTTTGGAAGGTGCCCATGGAGAGCAAGCACATGACACGGTCACCTTTATCTCCATGGACATGGCGTGGCTCCATCTGGTGGGTGCCTACATCTCCTCACTGCACAGCTTGCAGAGCTGCCTCAGAATGGCCATTCAGGTGGTACCAGCCCAGGATCTCTGTGTCACTGTAGTTCTCAGAGGTGATATGGGCGCAGTACCACCTGTGTCGGGCATACCACAGACTGGCCCTTCCTTGGCCACGTCACTGTTCCTCCTGCCCCCCACACCCCTCATTACTGCCTCCATCATGAAGGGCACACTATCCATGGCCCTTGCTGTCCACTGTCCCCCTGGGTGGTTGGCTGCTGGCTGTGTGCCATCCTGGCACACGGTATGTATATATATGTGTGTGTGTGTGTGTCTCTCTCTCTCTCTCTGCCCCTCTCTCCCTGTCCCTCTGTGTGTGGCCTTTGTCTATCTGTCTGTCTGTGTCTCTGCCTGTCTCTCTCTGTCTCTCCCTCTCCTCCCGGTGCAAGTGCTGTCTGCGTGTTTGCGCCCTGTATTTATAGGAACAAGTCTGCTCAGAGCAAGTTCGATTTTCTCCACACTTGTGCCATAGTTTCATGGTTGAATATGCCACTGTGCTCGATATTCATGGGAATGTTCCTGCATTTTCACCTGCATTCATTATAGTTGTGCATTGGTGCAATGGATTTTGTGCTGCACATTGGCTCCCACTGAATATGGCTCCTTGGCACAATTCTACACTTGCACTGGCACAACTCAGTTGCACCATGCGCAACTGCTCTGAATATCTGGGCCAGTGTATTTTTCACTTTTGCACTTATTATGTATTTTAGCAGTTTTGGCACTTGTCACTTTAATGTAAATAATCATACACTCAATCATTTGCTATCAATTCTCAGATCACCTGGTGTCTCTATTCCTTGACAAAAAGCCAATACAGCTTGAAACGCTGGAGAATTATGTGGGTGTATGTGTGTGGTTGCTTTTAGCTATTTTGGGATCTTGAAATAAAGATTTATCATTGGAGCAACTGTATAGCTTCTTGGTTCTCTTCGTGGAGTGGAGTGTTTGAGGCCAGCTTACCCTGTGAGTACAGTTGCAGGAAGTGCCAATTTAGGTCATGAAACATCTTTTCAGCATTGATTGAAATTACTGCACTGTTAAGTACTCTCTCCTCTGTGGCAGAGAGTACATTAAGGAGTTTCTGGATGTTGTCCTGGATGTGTCTCCCAGGGATGAACTCCATTTGGTTTGTCGATTAGCTAAAATCTGCACAAATATTTTTTGGGTCGTGATTTAATAACAAAATGGGTCTATAAGACACACATTGTGTAGCATCCATCCCTGGTTTGTGCGGCATGGTGACCAGTGCCTCCTGCCATGGGGGGGTGGGGGCATCCCCTGAAGTTTTGACTGCTAAGAAGACTGTATGTTCTATGGAAACCACTTCACTTCTGAATGTTTTATAGAATTTGTTGAAGAATCTGTCTGTCCCTAGGGATTTATTGGAGGCAGCTTTTAATTGCCATGATGTTTTCTGCCTTGGTCATTGTAATTCTTCTTGCTGTTCTTCTGGGATCTAGGCAGCTGCACCTGAGCTAGGAACTGCTGTTCAAGTCATTAGGAACTACTGTACAAGTTGTTTGTGGTCTGCCTCTTCCTCCCTACTGCATAGGTTGCTATAGGAGTGGCCAAATAGTTCTGCAAATTAGGTAGGGCCCATCACAAATCCTAGTTGCCTTCCCTTCATCCTGTGGATGTACTGTATCTGTTTATCACCTGCTTCTTGAAGTGAAATGCCAAGAAGCCCCTCGCTCTGTCCCTATGTATATAGTACATTCTATTGGTGACAAGTAGCTGTGCCTCAACCTTCCTGAGTGTGATTTGATTAAGGTCTTCTCTTAGTTTTTTTTGTACTGTTCCTTGCTATGCGTTTATGTTCTAGTTCCAGCTGAGTTAATTTTGCTGATAATTATTTGATTCACCGTTACCTTTTTTATATGGTACTTAAGAGATCAAATGGCCCCTTATCACTTTTTTGAGAGCATCCCAAAGAAATCTGGTGTAAGATTAATGTGTTAAGTTAAATTCTTGGTATGTTTTAGTGGCTTCTCTTATCTTGGAGCAGAATATCTTGTTACTTAAATATCTTGTATTCAGATAACATAGCCATTTGTCCTGTTTATGGCCTAACTGCTATTCTAGTTTAATGAGGGCATGATCTAAGATTGTGATTGGACCTATCTCACATGACTTCATCACATTAAATAGGGATTTTTGTGTATAAAAAAACTATCTGTATGGGAATAACAGTAATGGGGGAGTAGAAGGAACAGTTTTTGTCCCATGGGTATAGTTCTCTCCAGGGGGCTATTAGACCCTACTCTCATCATAGAGCCCCCAGTGTTTTTCCTGCAGCCACCATTATTCTGTGCTCCAAATGAGTAGCCTAAAAAGGGTTTTTTTACTGCATTCCAGTGTCCCCCTATAATTATGTGCTCCAGTGGTAGTGAAACCAGCTTTTGAAATAATCTTTTGTAAAACTCTGAGGCTGGGGTGGGATGGTCTCCCTAGGTTAAAGAAGCTATTGCTGCCAGACCTTCCTTATCTGTATATTTGTAGCCTGTCTTCCACCATATACCTTTACAGAGCATATTGCCACCCCTGTTTTTTACTCTGTGGGTGTGATGCCACAATATCTTGCCCCACCAAGCTTCGTCTCAACTTCTGGTATTCCTTTGGGGTGAACCTCATTTCCTCTGCTAGCCCTATATCACACTCATCACCTTTCAGTTCTTTCAAGATTCATGCCCTCTTCACTGCAAATCTAAGGCCTTCAACACTACATGATGTAACAATCAATTTAGCCATCTTGATATTGGTGTAAGCATAGGGTCCCCAGTGCAGATACTTTGTCTGTGCTATATCTGTTAATGTGCTTACTGCTTATGACAGTGCTCTTAGGGAGGCAGAACTCTTGAATTCAATTGCCACCCTTCTTGGCTAGTACCCTTGAAAAAAGTGCATTCTGTACTTCAATTGTGTTGATATTCAACTTATCATCCATGCAACTGATAACAATCAGAAATCATAACTGCGTCTTACATAAATAACACATAAACATCAACTCCAACAAGGAACAATTCAAACACTGTAGAACTCGGAAACGCACCTCTCAGGGTGTGCAGTGAGGGCCCCGATCCTATCTCCGAAGGTTCAGTCACTCATGTATGCTAACAGTGGTAGCTACAAAAAGCCCTGGAGGAATTCCTCCTCTCCTGAAAAATTGTCAAAGGTGCACTCCCTGTCCAGGCTCAAGGCTCTAACTGGGTAAGTTCTAACTAGAGTGGCAAGTGAGGGTGGCTGCCCTCTTTTCTGGCAGTAATTATAACCTTAAATACCCTTTTACTTGCTAGTATAGGCAACTGGTGAGCTGATCTACTCACTGGGTCACAGGCTACTATTTTTGAAACATCTGGGTACAATTTGTTCAGCAACTGCTGCCCCCCACCTAGCACTAAAGGTGAGCAGCCCCCTTCTCTCCCACAGCTTTCGTCAGGTGCCCTTGTGTACCATGGTAGGTCTTAGCTTCTTTATACCAACTCTCCAACCCCCCCGGTGCTGAAATCTTAACCTTTGGCAAATTAAAACCAGGTACAGGTGATTGCTCAGTTCTTACCCTATCATGAGCATGTCCTCTTACTCATGCTGGCTTGTGTATCTTCAGCCCCTCGCCTCGCCAATCCAGTGGCAATACTGTTAGCTGGTCATAACTAATCAAACATTGATTATGGTTTTGGCATGCTGGACCTTTCACAGTTAAAGTAACTATTCTGCCAGTAAGTAGCACTATGGGAAACATGCTGAAACAGGAAAGTCAGTAGTTTTACCTGCCGTTTTGGTCCTCTCTAAGTCTTGCCTCTGCCCCCCCCCCCCCACTGATTGCTCTGTCTATCTCAAATGTGTGCACAAGAGCCATCTCAAACATGTGATATTTGTACTGCCAGAACATCACAGTGAGGGAGCAATGTTTTACAGTTGTGGAGGTAGTCCAAATACAGTGCTGTCAGCAAGCCAGAAAGAGCAGCTCTGAATCTGCTGTAGGCAGTCTGTTTTAACGAATAGGTTCCATGAAGCACCTTGATAAGAAGGAGACAAAAGAAAAAAGGTTAGGAGGGGTTGTAACTTTGTCCATTCTTCAAGAAAATATTACCCCTCAGGATCCTATGTGCTGCCATAAAGTGAGGCAGTGAGGTGATATCTGTTTATTCTAGAACAGAACGTTGTCCACATTACTCCCTAAATAGAGTTACTCAGCTACTCCTGTTTCCAGTCCTCATGTTTATACTGTGCCTTGAAGTTTTTGCTTCAACAGTCCTTTAAACTATTTCTTCACATCAGTCCTTACTTCTTCAACTGATGCAGGTCGTTGGGCACCCTGAGAGCTTTTAGATTTCCCAGCTACCGGACAGAGCATTTGCTGCAACTCCTTCTCATAAGCTTCTGTTCGGGGCCTCTGTGCCCACGTTTGCAAGGAATTTATTAGCCTGCATTAGGTTGTAATAGAGCACAGGGCCTCATTCTCCTTGTACCAACAGTTTGGCCAGGTATTTTAGCTGGGCTGTAACTTGTTTATCCCAGAGTCAATTGATGATACTGTGTACAATACTTGCTTTCCATTCTTTGGCATGACTGGAGGGTAGGGGTGTACAGCAGGTCAGGTTACAGATTTGGGCCGGTCGAGTATTGGGTAGTCTGATCCATCAGTTCAGAGCTACTCTGATCTGATTTGTGGCCAGATTTTTGTCATAATGGCCACAAATAGTCAAGATTAGTGTTTTCAGTGCTGCAACTTGCTGTGTGAGTGTCAATAAGCCTCCCCCCAATAATGACCACCTGTACCTGCATGCCATGTTCCATCCACAAAAATCAGTGCATTCAGTTCTGCTACCTGTTGTGAGTGTCAGTAATATGCTCCACCAATAATGGGTGCATGTGCATGCATGCCATGTGCCATCCACATGTAGAATGTTAGCTGATTGGGTGCTTTGCTTTGGATTGACAGGTATTTGGCAGTGCGGCAGCTTCAACATCTATGTCTGCCTGATTATGGCTGCACATTAGGGTCCTCCTCTGAGTCCTTCCTTTCAGGCTGCAACCATCACCCAGTCATTGCTAGAAGGACCAGTGTTTGCCACAGGCTCCAACCAGATGGGTGACAGCAGACTCTGGAGGAGGAAGAGGACAAGGTCAGAAAATGAAACGCACAACAGGCAGCAGAGAAGTTTTCTTTAGGCTGTTGTTTCTTTGCCCATTTAGCTTGTAGCCTTAAATATGTCTTTGGGGCAGAAAGGGAATGTGTGATGACTGGCTTGACCCTAACTGACAGAGCTACTCAGTGCAAAGTCATAAACGTTATGCTACCATGAGGAGGATGCAAGGAACAGAGCAGAAGGAGCAGGCCAAGACATGGGTACTCATTGACTATGCTGCATAGCACTGCTGGTAAGTTAATGTTTTTTTAATTAAATCAGTTGAAGTCTCAGAGGCTGTCAATGGTGTCACAATCAGGTGTTCTAACCCTCCATTTACTTCTGAAGCCTTTCCTTTGGTGTACTGTATGTGCCATGGTTGTGTTGAACTTTATAACATAAAAAAGAGCCCTTGCTTTGTGCTCAACTCCTCAGAGTGGACTGGGCCCAGCCCCAGCTTAGCTGTGATTTAAGAGCAAGTATGAGTTTGACTTGAGGGTGGGCAGTTCATTGGCAGATGGAAGGAACAAAGTTTCAAAATAATTCTAACATGTTGTGACAGTCATTGCTTATTTCTTTCCCCCCTCCCCAATAACCCCACCCCAAAAAAGAACTTATTTATAGGGACATGGCTGCATGTGCACCCCATCCTTTAGACTCCCAAATAACTTTATTTGCTGCTTCCTCTGATCCCCTGTTACATGGGGGGGGGGGGCAGCAGAATATGTCCTAGCTGGACAGACAGGAGCAGAAAGCCAAGAACTGAACTGGTGCTAGTCAGCCCAATGATGTGTGGGGGGCAGAGTCATGTAAGTGTCCAGTTACAAAGATGCTCTAACACGAGTTGCACCCACAGTGCATCACTGAACATCACTGAATATCATGGTTGCTTCCTCTTCCTCACAAGTGGCTAGTCACATGTGGGTTATTCTGCTGCTTCCATACACAATGGGGCATTGAAGAAGCAGTCAGTTGACTTGGGAATTAGTCTGGAGAATGAGGGGCACACACCTGCAGACTCCAACCAGTCATGACCAACAGTGAGAATATTATATTTCAAGGGGACCTAGAGTGAGAACATCACAATATCCTCACTCTAGGGCCAGAGTGTTATATTCCATTTTATATCCTCATAGGTATTGCATAAATTACTGGGTTTACTTGGGGTTTTAGACAGAAGTTGGCTATGTAGACTACTGAGAACCTCTCCCACTGCTAGTGGGTATATGATTCCTCGTTCTTTGTTTTTGAAAGATATACATCTATTTCAATTTCAAATCTGTGAAATGATTTTATCTCTACCAAATCTTTTGGTAAGTTGTTCCACTCTCTTGCTGCCCATACTGTAAAAAGATTGTTACGGCTATTTTTGTTTGACTTACTTTTCTTTAGCCATCTCTCTACTCCACCTTGTATTATAAGGTCTGTGCTTCCTAATATTTTGAAAAGTTGTAAATGTCTCTTCTCAGCCCCTGTCCTCCAAAGTAAACATTTTCAGGTCTCCCAGTCTCTCAATATATGAATTGTTTTTAATTTTGGCATCAATTTAGTTGTTTTTCTTTAAATATAGCTGGAGATCTTTTTTTCAGATATGGATTCCAAATGAAGACCCATATCCAAGTTTGGACTCACTAGATGTTCTATAAAGGGGTGTAATGCTTTGTTCAGTTCTTGATAAAAAGACTTGTTTATACATTCTTTAAGTCTATTTGATAGTTGCACAATTTTTGTACTGATTAAAAGTAGTCCGGTTATCACTGATTATGATCCCCAGATATTGTTCATTTTCCACTGGTCTTGGTGCTATATTATTTAATTTGTAACCTCATTGGATTATTCCTGCCGAGTTGGAACACCACACACTTTCAGTATTAAACTGCATCTTACTTTTAATAGCCCATAATTCAATATATTTATGGGTCATTCATTAGAGACTGGTATTTTCCCTTGGTGTCAATTTCTCCACTAATCTTGGTGTCATCAGTGAATTTAGCTATGCTATTTACCACAAGTTTGTGCCTGTCCCCTACATATAATCCAAAAAGTATCTGTTCCAAAACAGACCCCTGCGGCACATTACTACTCACCAGTCATTCTTGTAATAGAATTCCCTTAATCCTGACTTGCTGAGTTCTGTCTGTTAACCAGAACTCCACCCATTGAGCTAATTTGATATCAAAACCCATATTTTTTATCTCATTAGTTAATTTGTAATGCAGTACCTTGTCAAATGACTTTTTAAAATCAAACAGAGTTCATATGTCTACTGGGATATGATTGTCCAAGCTGATAATAACATTGTTAGAAAAAGTTATGAGACTTGTGGTGCATGATTTTCCTGAAATGAAACCATTGTTGTGTACTATCCTACTGATTCATTTCCAGTATTTCCTTATCGAATCTTCCCTTCAGTAATTTTTCCATTACTTTGCTAAGGATTGCTGTTAGACTTATAGGTCTGTAATTTTCTGCTGTTTGCTTGATTCTCTTTTTGTGTATGGGTATGATGACTGCTCTTTTCCAGTCCCAGGGTACCGTGCCATCTGTGTGTATGATTTACTATATAGCAGTGTCAGCAGTCCAAGTAGTGCAGTAGATAGTTCATTAATAAACCTAGGCTGTATCCCATCTGGACCTGAAGATTTATTTGGTTTAATGGTTTTGAACATTGCCATAGCTTCATGTTCTGTAAAGCAATTTACCTCAGTGGTTTGTTAGTCTTTTGATACCCTTTCTTGTACCTTTTCTTAAAACACTGAACAGAAATAGTTGTTCAGAACATTCACAGTTTCTTTAGGCTCATCTATTATTCCCCATTATGTACTAAAGGTCTTACAGACCTGTCCCCATTCCTACTACTGTTAATGTATGAACATAAAATGTTTTTTTGATTGTTCTTGGTGTGTGCTATCTTAAACTCTTATTTTTTTTCCTTCATTCCTTATTAATGACTTTTTTTGTCCTGACTTATATTTTATTATGCTCTGATGGATCTTTTCTAAAGCTTGCATAAGCCTTTTCTTTTTTCTTGATTTCCTTTTTTATTTTGTTTGTTAGCCAAATTGGTATTTTGTCCCTTATTGTATTTTTTTTTAGTGGTACAAAATATTGTTCCAGTTCCACTAGTTTATTTTTATCAGGTTTCAGTGGTCCTCAACAAATTTGTCACACAGATGTTTCTCCTATTCCCAAGACTCCAGTGACCCGAAATTCAAAAGTTTGTGCGGGCATTAACAGGTCTTTGTCTGCGCAAACCAGGGTTTTTGCACTGGATCCCCATACTCAAAAGGATCTGTTGTGTGGGCAAAGAGGGTTTGTGCCCACACAAAAACTATAAATAGCCACAATGTCCCATATTCAGTGGCTTTGTGCTGCTCAAAAGGGTTATGCACAGACCTTTTGCACAGTGCAAATACTGCTGAACAAAACCCAGACATAACTCCAGGCAGTCCTAGTGGCTGCCAGAGGTAATGCAGCCTCCTAGTTGGTTGGTCACTGGGGGAGCACAACCACCCTCTGTAGCCCCTGGCACACATACCCTACCGATTCCCAGCCCATTCTGTAAAAAAATAAATATCCCTGGTGCTAGTGGTCCCCATCCCTCTGATCGTCAGCCTGCTCTATAAAAAAAAAATTCCTGGTGGTAGTGGCCCCCCTGGATCCCTGGCTTATTCTGTAAAAAATCTCCTTGGTGCTAGTGATCCCCCCCCCTCACTGATCGCTGGCCTGTTCTGTAAAAAAGGAAATATCTCTGATGCTAGTGGTCCCTCCTCCCTCTGATCTCTGGCCTGTTCTGTAAAAAACAAATATCCTTGGTGCTAGTTGTCCCCACCACCAATTGCTGGCCCGTACTGTGATAACATGAAATCCCTGATGTCTAGTGGCACCCCCACCATGGCACTGAACCCCCCCAGTCACCTTCTCAGAACCCTTGCTGATACAAGTACATAAGCAAACATTGTAGCCCTCTTCACACCTCTTCAGCTGGCTGCTGTATTTCCAGCCAGGGAACATGTCTCTTATTTATAGGAGAAGGTGATGTGTCCTGTCCTATAACTAAGAGGCAAGCTCCATGCCAAGATATGTGGTGGCTGGCTGAGGAGGTGTGAGGATGGCTTTGCTAGTTGCTGTATGCACCTGTGGCACCTAGGGGACTGGAAAGGGACTGAGAGGAGGATTTCTGGTGTCATAGTGGGGGAGCTGCTAGATACCAGGGATTTCATATTATCACAGTATGGGCCAGTGATCGGGGTAACCACTTGCACCAGGGATATTTGTTTTTACAGAATGGGTTGGCAATCAGAGAAGGGGGATCACTAGCACCAGGATATTTTATTATTTACAGAACAGGCCAGTTATCTAGGGGACAACTACTAGCACGGTAAGGTTAATCCAGCCTTAGTTACCCATGCAAATGAACCCATAATGGACAATCAAATGGTCCCTTAGTACCTTGCATTCCCAATGGGTTAATTTGCATGGGTGCATTTGAGTATTACAGGTAGTGCTCCGGCGCTATCCATTCTGGCGACATACTTCAGGAGCTCTGCCGTGGCATCGTTAAGTGGCTTAGCGCTGCACTGACAATACATAGATACATAGATACATAGACAGTGTCGGCAGATAAGGGCCTATGGCCCACCTAGTCTGCCCATTTGAGCTTGTAAGTTCAGTTTGTTTTCCTAGAAGTCTATTTCCCCTTACCCCTGACCTCTAGAATTCCTTTATGTCTATCCCATGCATTCTTAAATCCCGTGATTGTTTCAGCCCCCACCACTTCCTCTGGCAGGGTGTTCCACTTGTCCACCACCCGTTCAGTGAAGAAATTCTTTCTCATGTTTCCTCTGAATCGTCCTCCCTCCAACTTCATCCCATGCCCTCTAGTCCTGAAACATCTTTTTCGCTTAAAAATAGTGTTTTCCTGCACCCTGTTCCTCCCTGTGAGATACTTGTATGTCTCTATCATATCCCCTCTCTCCCTCCTCTCCTCCAGGGAGTACATGTTCAGTTCCTTCAACCTGTCTTCATAGGATTTGTGATGCAACCCATGCACCATCTTTGTTGCCCTCCTCTGAACCTTCTCTACCCTGTCTATGTCCTTACGTAGGTATGGTCTCCAGAACTGTACACTGTTGCTCTACTGTCTATTAAGTTGAATAGTGCCAGTGTGCTATTCAACTGAAAAGAACATCCTCTGGCACCTTGGCACCTAGGGAGGGCTGGGGGGATATTGGGATGTATAGGGAGAGGCATCACCAGCAGAAAACAAGAAGTTGTTATCCCTCTGTACAGATAGTTAGTGAGACCCTATATGGAGTACTGTGTCCGGTTCTGGAGATGCCATCTCTGCAAGGACATAGATAGGATGGAGGCAGTCCAGAGGAGGGCAACTAAAATGCTGCAGGGTCTGCAAGAGAAGCCATATAAGGAGAAACTAAGGGAGCTTAATATGTATACCCTTGAGGAAGGGGGGGGGGACATGATAGAAACGTTTAAGTACCTCAGTGGAATCAACAAAGTCCAAGAGGGTAGGATCTTTCAGAAAAAGAGATGTGCAAGAACAAGGAGACACAATTTGAAGATAGAGGGGAGACGGGATGGCTCATGGGCAATGTGAGGAAGTATTTTTTCACAGAGAGGGTAGTGGATGCATGGAACCACCTTCCTGAGGAGGTTGTGGGGTCTAAAACTGTGGGAGAATTCAAGACTGCATGGGACAGACCTAAGGCAATTCTTGTGGGAGGTAGGAAGAAATAGGCTGTTGGTTAACTAGGATCTGCAGCTTATCCAGTAGGTAGGGAAATGGGCAGACTAGGTGGGCCAAGCGGTCCTTATCTGCCATCAAAATGTATGTTTCTATGGCAATCACAAGGGGCAGCAAAGATTTTTGCGCTCCACTTTGCACAGTTCTGAGTATCAGGTCCCAGGATTTCCTTTACTTTTTTTCTAGTTCACCTTAGCATAGTTTCTCATTACACTGTTACCAAAGTTTCTGTTTAAGTATGTTGTTACGCAGAATTGTATCATATTGTGGTCACTTGTTTCCAGATTCCCCATAATAGATATGTTAGATATTTTCAGTGGCAGGTTTGAAATGATTAGGTCCAGAATATTTTGTCCCCTTGTTGGTTCTGTTACCTTCCGCTTTAATCCTTGCAATAGTAAAGTGTCAACAAATTCTAATTTAAGTGAGGATGATTAAATAGGATAATTCAAGGTCTATGGGGTGACAAAATCATAGATTCCCCCTCCTAGGTGATGTCAAATAGATTATATGGGATCATAGTATCACAGAACGAGTAAAAACAATTATGGGTCACTTGCTCACACTGATCGTTTACGTGAAGCAGCCCCAGAGCTGCTATATAACTTTATTCTAATTTTCAGATAGGGTGCATAATTTATTTTCCATATTTATGTACTGTATATATTGTATTTTTGGTTTTGGTTTTGGCTCTGGTTCTGATTTGCCTGAACCGACATGACTCAGCCCATTAGAACTGGAAAGCCAACCTGCACACCCCTTCTGGAGGGTAGTGCTGATCTACACTGAAGTTAAGGTCCTCTTTTGCCCATGCCTTATATAGTGGTTGCTCCTTGACAGAGTATTTGTGGAACTTGGCCATGATCGTTCTGGTTGGGTTTTGAGGTTTGTGCTTTGGTCCATGGGCCCTGTACAATCTTCCTATATTGATCAGGAAGTCCTCAGACAGGCCTAACTCTACCTTTAGCCTCTTTTTAAAGAAGCTGTCTAGATCCAGTTGATCAGCCTCTTCAGGAAATCTGAAGAAGCGGAGATTTTTTCCTATATCCCTGGGCTTCAGCATCTTCTGCCCTGTCTGTGAGTTCTTGCTTTCTGTGGCAGAGGTATAGGATGGTGCAGTCCAGTCTGCTTGCTTCCTCACATTGCTCCAATACTACCTCTTTCAGAGCCACTGCCCTTTTATCTTTGCCACATTGTCTATTCTCTGCAGTTTTTCAGGATTGCCACCGAGTAGGCACAATCAAAACTGGGCTGCCTGAGGGTCCCACATCTTTCTGCTCTAGTCCCAATCCCAGCAAGTAGTTAAGAGTCCCTGAAAGGTGAATTGCTAGGGCTCCATCTTCTAGTTGACGATCTGACTTATAGCTGCTTTTAAGACCCAGATGCTTTGCTCTTTCAGGGCTGCCCCATATTGACTTTTCAGTGCTGGGAAATAGGCAGTGGATAGAAACATAGAAACATAGAAGTTGACTGCAGATAAGGACCGCAAGGCCCATCCAATCTGCCCATTTCTTTTTCTACCTTATAAATGTGCCATCGGCCTTTGCTCTATCAGTGGCCTATCTAGTCATACTCATCTGTATTGCTCCCTTATGCCTCTCCCATGCCTGTTTGAAGTGTTTGAAGCCCTGCACTGTATTCATAGCCACCACTTCCTGAGGTAGGCCGTTCCATGCATCCACCACCCTTTCTGTGAAAAATAATTTCCTCACATTCCCCCTTAATCAGCCTCCCTCTAATCTCATGCTGTGTCCTCTTGTCCTGCTATTTTTCTTATATTTAAACATGTTAGACTCTTTCACCTTATTAATGCCCTTAAGATGTTTGAATGTATCAATCATATCACCTCTCTCCCTCCTTTGCTCAAGGGTATACATATTGAGCTCTGTTAATCTGTCCTCATATGTCTTCTGATGCAGTCCCTGCACCATTTTGGTTGCCCTTCTCTGGACTGCCTCAATTTGGTTAATGTCCTTCTGAAGGTGTGGCCTCCAGTACTGCACGCAATACTCCAGATGGGGCCTAACCAGTGTCTTGTAAAGAGGGATTATTACCTCCCTCTTATGACTTGTGATACCCCTACTAATACACCCTAACATCCTCCTAGCCTTACCTACTGCTTTAGAGGTCTGCTTGGATGATTTCAGGTCATCGGTGATGATAATGCCCAAGTCTCTTTCATCCTTTATCACTGCCAGCAACTCCCGTCCCAGCCTATAGGTGGCTTCAGGGTTTCTCTTCCCTATGTGCATGATCTTACACTTCTTTGCATTAAATCCCAGTTGCCACTCTTCTGACCATTTTGCTAGTTTATCCAGATCTCTTCTCATTCTGCCCACCCCATCTGGATCATCTACTCTGTTGCAGATCTTGGTGTCATCTGCAAACAGACAAGCCTTACCCTCTTGTCCATCTGCAATGTCACTAATGAAGATATTGAAGAGGACTGGCCCCAGGACTGATCCCTGAGGCACCCCACTTGTGACTTGCATCTCTTCTGACTGTATACCATTTATCACCACTCTCTGTTTTCTGCCCATCAACCAGTTTGCCACCCAGTTGACCAACTTCTGACCCACCCCGAAGCATACCCAGCTTATTTATCTATCTTCTATGTGGAAAAGTGTCGAAAGCTTTGCTGAAGTCAAGGTACGTGACATCAACTGCTCCTCCTTGGTCCACCACTCTGGTTACCCAGTCAAAGAAATCTATGAGATTAGTTTGACAGGACCTTCCTTTTTGTAAACCCATGCTGTCTTGGATCCTGTGCCCCCTATGGATTCCAGGTGTTGCACTATCCTTTCCTTAAGGAGTACCTCCATAATCTTGTCCACTACTGAGGTAAGACTGACTGGTCTGTAGTTCCCTGCCTCCTCCCTACTACCACTCTTGTAGAGCGGGATCACATGAGCCCTTCTCCAGTCTTCTGGGACCTCTCCTGTGCTCAAAGACTCACTAAACAGTTCTGCTAATGTCTCTGCTAGTTGCACCCTTAGCTTCTTAAGTACCCTGGGATATATACCATCAGGTCCCATTGCCTTGTCCACCCTGAGCTTAGCAAGCTCTTGTAGGACCCTTTCTTTTGTGAAGGAGTAGTGCTCACCCCTCCCCCCTGTGTCCATGGTGCTGAGCTGTGGGCCCTCCCTACCTTCTCTTCAGTAAATACTGAGCAAAATATCTATTTAGGATAGATGCTTTTACAGGGCCCTCCTCCTCACATGCCCCTTTTTCTCCTTTGAGCTTAGCAATTCCCCCTCTGGACTTTCTACTTTCACTAGTGTATCTATAGAAAGTCTTGTTACCTTCTTTTACTGTTTGTGCTAGTGTTTCCTCAGTTTGGGACTTTGCCTGCCTTACTGCCTTCTCTGTTTCCCTTAGGGCATGGTATGCCTCCCTATCTTCATCCCGCTGTGTTCCCTTATATTTTCTGAAGGCCAGCCTTTTGGCTCTGACCTTTTCTGCTGCTGTATTTGAGAACCAAAGTGGTTTCCTTCTTCTATTACACTTCCTTTTCTGTCTCACACAAATGGAATGTTGCTTCAAGTATTGCATCCTTAATGCTTGCCCACTTTGCCTGTACCCCCTCACCTGTGCTTCCTTTTGCCAGGGCTAGCTTAACTCTGTTGGCCATCTTATCAAAGTCAGCTCCTCTGAAGTCCTATATTTTGGCCTTGGAATTAGATGATTTAGATGTAGTGGCCAAATTGAACCATACCATGTGATGGTCACTGGCCCCGAGGTGACCTTCTACCTGGAGATCTGTGATCCCTTCTCTGTTAGTCAGTACTAGATCTAGGATAGCCCTGTCTCTTGTGGGTTGTTGTACCAGTTGTTTGAGGCCCTCCCCCTGCAGGGAATCCACCATATGTCTAGTTCTGGCAGATGTTCCTGCTGGTATTGACCAATCTGTATCCAGCATGTTGAAGTCTCCCATTATCAGAACCTCCCCTTTAGCTGTCATGTTTTGTATATCTTCTAACAGTAATGTATCTATGTCCTCCCCTGTTCTGGGGCCTGTAGACAACCCCAGTTCTTATGGCTGTCCCATTTTCTGTTCAGGGTGACCACAGTTCTTCTGGCTCCTTATGTGTATTCTGAATTTCTGTAGCTTTGATATTTTCATTGACATACAGGGCCACTCCAACTCCCCTTTTTGCACCTTGGTCTCTTCTGAACAGTACATAGCCAGGTACTGAAGTCTTCCAAATGTGGTTACTGGTAAATCACGTCTCACTAATTGCTACTATGTCCAGTTTAGCCTCTGACATTATTGCCTGCTTTTCTGGGATCTTATTTCCCAGGCTGTGAGCATTGGTGTACATGATTTTCCATTGACCAGATTTCGGTGTGTTACTTGTTGGGTGAGGTTTGGCATTTCCCCTTTGCGTTGTATGGGGAGACGGACCTTGTTTCTTACCTGGTGATGCAAATAAACTGCAAACATGCTGAATCCCTGTTTGACCACTAGCTGAGGGGGGAGGGGTGTTCTTCCCATTTGACATATCTGGATGGATGACAATCTGGTGATGCAAATGAACTACAAACATGCTGAATCCCTGTTTGACCATTAGCTGAGGGGGGGAGGGGTGTTCTTCCCATTCAACGTATCTGGATGGATGACAGTCTTAAAATATGGGATACAGAGCTGGAGGATCAAACCACCATTCCTTTCATGACATCACTAGAAGTCTGGAAAAGATATTTGGAAGGAAGCAACTAGTCCATCTATCATGGTCCAGTAAGTATGAAATATCAGGGAGCAATTAAACATCTATTAAAGTAACAGCAAATTTAAACCACTCAGTATAACCAGGGTACTTAGAATGTGGTCATTCCTTCCTGGGATTAAAGTTTTACTCCTTTAACCGAGCACTGAAACCAAACTCCTAGGCAAGTGATAAGGATGGGCAAGGTTGTTTGGAAGGTGGAGCCTGCGGACTATTGGGTTATTAAGACTGGACTAGAAAAAAGAAAAACAGGTGTACACATAAATTAAAAATCTGGAAAGACAGGAAGGTGCTACTTATTGACCCTAAGACAGGTACATTTTTATATACATTTTCATTGCCTTTTATCATCCCCCTGGTCCCAGCAGTATCCCCTCAGCCCTGTCACCAATCCGTCTCAGGGCCTTATAGGTTAACCACAAGGGTTGCTTAGCCTGTAGGATCATGTGGTGCTTGGGGGAACATCAGCTGAGCTGGGGGTATTTTCAGCTGGTTGTTCCCAGGGTGTTGTGCATGCATGCTAGAGTGCAAGGCATGCAGATGTGGTGAGTCTGTTCATGCCCTCTCTACTCAACTGTTCTAGCTGTCACCGCCATCCAGTCTCCACTAGATGTGGTCAAATGGTGGAATGCAGGCACCCCCCCAACCTGAGGGAAGACAGTGGTCACTGGACGCTCAGTCCTTTCCTTTTCTGGACTGCCCCTGAGATCCCTGGTCTGTTTCCAAATCTGAGTCACTGGAGTGGCTGGTGGTGTGGCATTCAGAGCCTCAACCCACCATGCCACTGAGCCAGAGGTAATGTTCTTTTGAGTCAACTAACATACTATACTTGATACTGTACTTGAAATAGAGATGATAGAAATCTATTAGCATATGTTAAAATCCTCTCCCACTTCTCAGTGGCTGTATCCCTCTATGTCTATGTCAGACATGTATTTACCCAGATTTTGTTTAAAGGTCTCTAATGTAGTTGTGCATAATATCCATTCTGACAGGCTGTTCCACAAGCTCACCACCCACTGGGTAAAGAAATTACCTCTGATTCTTTTTTTGAAAAGTTTTGATGCTAGCTGCTTGATGTGCCCTCTTAGGTTGTGTGAGTTTTGCTTGAATGTCATTCCCAGTGTCATCATTAGGTTGTTGTCATTTATGATTTGGTAAAGCTGTAGCATATCACCTTTTACCTGTCTCTTCTCCAGCATGTGCATTCACAGCTTTTCTATCCTTTCCCTGTAGGTATTCATCTTCAGGCCTTTTAATACTTTAATCATTTTTCTTTGTGGCCTTTCTAATAGTTGCATCTTTTTTGTGATACAGGTTCCAAAAGAATGAACAGTAGCCTAGCTGTGGCCAAAAATATGACATGTATGATGGTAGTATTGTCAGTCTAGACCTATTTATAAATGTTCTCATTAGAGTGCTTATTAGCCTATTTATTTTTCTTGTTATTTCTCAGCAAAGTGGTCATTTGGATTCAGGATATTATTATAAATTGTTATTCCCATGTCCCTTTTTCTGGTCTCTTTTAAAGTTGTTCCATTTAAAGCGTTTTATTCACTAGGGTTGTTCGTGCCCAGGTAGATTACCACACACATTTCTTTACTGAAGGCCATGCCATTTTTTATTACACATATTTCTATAACCTTAAGATTATTAGTTAATCTCTGCTGCTTTCAAAAGGTTCCTACAGTGCTTCCCAATTGTGTATAGTCTTCGAAGACATTTTTCCACTACTTTACACTAATGTCCATATCAGATATGAAGGCTTTGAACAGGAATGGTTCCTGGACACTCCCTGAGGACACCACCAGATACATCTTCTTCTGACAACACACCATATATTCTAACCCATTGTTTTCTTTTGGCAAGCCAGTTGTTAATCCAAGTTGTTATAAATGTGTTGATTCCTCCTTTTTTGCGTTTATTAGTGGTACAGTACGTCAGGCACTTTACCAAAAATGTTCTGATAGTCTAAGAAAATGATATCTATTGGTTTGTTGTTATCCATAATCTCACTTACTTTTTCATAAAAAGCAAGTAGATTGGTTTGGCATGACCTATTATGCGTGAATCCATGTTGGGATATTTTCCAATTTCCTTTATTTTTCAGTTCTGTATTGAGTTTGTCCAGGATTAGTCCTCCCATTATCTTCCCCACCTCTGAGGTAAGACAAATCGGTCTCTAGTTTCCTACCCTCATGGATAGGCATCGCATTTGCTGTACCCCAATCCATTGGTGCTTTGCCTGTCCTGATCAGTTCATTAAAGATGTTAAGCAGGGGTATCAAATTAGTTAGCCCTTTAATTAGCCTAAGGTGAGTTTGGTATGGGCCAGCTGATTTGTCTGTCATTTATTTTCCCAATTTCTTTCTTACGGTGAGGATACCAAACTGTATTTGTTCACAATTGCAGCTGTCCACCAGGGTTTCCTCTTTTTCTACACTGCCTATGGTATTGCATACTGAGCTAAAAATGCTGTTGAATAGTGTCGACATTTCCATTGATGTGCACACCCTCCTGCCATTGTCCAGGAATGGCTCTGCTGACCTGTCCACTGCCTTTGATGTATTGGTGTAGCTATAAAAGAACTTCAGGCTTTGCATATACTGTTCAGAGCTCCAGTTTGTTTACTTCTTCCCTTATTGTTTTCTTAATGTACTTCAATGAATTATTATATCATTGGATACACTTGGATAGACTAATTAGTGTAGACCCAGAGGTTGGAATCTTTCATTTAAGCCCCATGATTTCTGTTTCTTCAGTCCTCTTTTTCCCTCAACCCTGGTCCCTGTGTCACCCAGATCCAGTCGCCTGTCAACTATCCATCCCCATCCACCTCTAACTTCACCACTTTAGCCAGCTTCCTCAGTTTTCTCCTCTGGTGAAGGGATCATTAGAGGGCATCCTCCTCTGGTGACTCACTCAGGACTCAGGACAAACTTTGGGCTTTATGGGGTGGTGCCTCTATGTGCCAGGTTACGATCATCATCCAATTCCTGACAAGGGGTTTTCTGTCTTGTAGTACTGCCCTCCCAACTCCACATGGCACACATTAGAGTCTCCAATGGCCTTCCCAATATACAGCTTCACCAGCCACTGGAAGGTAAACCTTCCAGGCTCTACTGCCGGGGTTGCTGATGCCACAGGAGTGTTGAACCATTTCATCTGATTGAGGGCACACTGCCACCAACAGCACTCTTTGATCACTAGTCATCCAGTTGCCACTATCTTGGGCTGATTCATACCCTGAAACCTGAGTTGCCAGCATGGAAGCATGACACACTACAGGCTGGGTCAATGGATGGCCCAGGCCCCAGAGTTATAAAAGAAAAGAGTGACATCTCACTGGATTTTTGACTCAAAGAAGCCCAAAAGCAGGAAGCCCTAGGACTGATAGCCAGTATCAGTGATGTATTTTCCCCAAGGCCTGGAGAAACCCATGTTATCCAACATCACACAGAAATGGAACTGGGCCTAGGGATCCTCAAAAACCATATAGACTCCTGGTTCAATGTTTTGGTGAATGGAGTATGGGGTTAGTAGTGCTTATGTAATTGTAGCTTACTTTTTGGATTTTCTCTATTCTCACCCTTGGTAGGGAAGCTGGGTAGTGAGTAGGAAATAGGAAGACCAGCACCAAGGGTGAGCAGAGTGCCGGAGAAGGAGGAGGCAGGGGTGGGTGGTGGGTGTTTTGCAATGTGCTAAGCAGGAAACTGCCATGGGAGGCTGATCTTTATTAGGGATGTGGGAGGAGCTATTCCTACACATTGAACCATGGGCTTTAGCCCTCTCATTCAATGTTTTGGTGACTAGAATATGGAGTTAGTTATGGTTATGTAACTGTAGTTTACTTTTTGGCTTTTGTCTAATTCTACCCTTGGTAAGGAAGCCAGGTAGTGAGTAGGGAATAGAAAGCCCAAAAAGATTACCTCCTCCAGCTCACTGAGAGTATGACCAGTAGCACGCAGCAGAAGAAAAAATCCCAGAAGAGGGAGACCTCTGAGGAGCCATGCTACTGACCCACCCATCCTCAGGGCAAATTAAGAGGAGGTGATCCTAAGTTCTTCTATCAGGTAGCCCAGAACAGCATGGGCTGGTGTCTTTTTCAAACAGTAGGAGTGGTTTGGGTCCTGTGCCGCACCTCCACAGAGTCGCTGCTGGAGTTCCCTTGCCATTGAGCCAATGCTCACTTTCTGCTACCCCTGCTGCAATCACTGCTCCCTACTTTCTCTGCCGCCTGCCCAGAGGAGGATCAGTAGCTCCACTTCTGAGGCCACCACTTAGCTATCAGTTATGCCTCAGAGCCGCTTCAACGTACAGCCCGCTCAGGATTTTTTTGAATTTCTTGGCACCTTCCAATACAGGACTCTGATTGGAGCTGGCATTTTGTGGCTCCACTCCCGATTGGCTGTTTTGTTTTCCCCTTGTTTATAAACTTTTACTACAGTACCTGTTTACTGCATATTTTCTTTCTGCTTAATAGTTTAACTAAGCTTAGAGATTTAGTAGAGCATCTTTACAGATTTTTAGAAATTGCACTTGTGGTAATAGTTTTGATTCATCTGCTTAAGATTTTGTTTTCTGCCTACGCTTGCTTTTCCCTCTGCTGAAGCTTTGCCTCCCTGCTTTAATTTCTTTCCCTCTGCTAAAAATTTGCTCCCTTGATTAATTTCCGACCCCGGCTTCACTCATTATTTCCCCAGTGAGCCCCTGCACCATTTTTGCTATATTTTAATTTCTCTCATTGCCTACAGCCCGTCTCCCAAACTCCACCTTTTTCCCTTTGTATTTTAAACTGTACTACCTCCTTCCTGTGTCCCCACCCAGTTTCTTTTGTCTGCCTGAGTCCTCCCTTTTCCTAGCCACTATTTAAACTCTCCTTCCCTTCCTCCTCAGGTAGCCCAGAACAGCAGGGGCTGGTGTCCTTTTCAAACAGCAGGAGTGGTTTGGATTCTGTGCTGCATCTCCAGAAAGCCCCTGCGGGAGTCCCCTTACCATTGAGCCAATGCTCACTTTCTGCTATCTCCACTGGAATCACCGCTCCCTGCCGCTGAGCTATACACTCCTTCTCTGCCATCTGTCCCGAGGTGAATCAGTAGCCCCAGTTATGCAGCCCCTGCTTCACTATCAGGTAGCCCAGGAGCTGCTTCAACATTCAGACTGCTCAGGAGTTTCCCTGTCAGTGCTTTGTGCTGGCTCCCCACTCTCCCACTCTCCCTACCTGGGCACTTACTTATACAGGGACAATTGGCTGTGTCATATGACAATCAGCCAGTTTCTCATTTGCTAGTTATACTCATTGCCCACTGGGGCATTTCTCACTGATTTCACCTTCCCCCTGACTCTAACATCTTACTCCTTCTGAACACTTCTGAGTCCTGTTACTCTCTACTTTTTCTCCTGAATCCCTTTACAACATGGCTTTACAACTGGGATTTCTGATGATCACTGGGGTAACATTAGTCATCCTTTATTAGCTCTCTTTGGGCACATGCTCTCATGCCAAGACCCAGTCAGCACCAAGTCTGAAGGATTTCACCTTCTCAAACATGATTGCTGACCCTGGCAAATACACAGATCTTACCCATATGTTCCTCCTGAGGTTCCTAATATACTATGCCACTTTCACCACTAAAATATGTTTAAGGCACCAAATACATCAGCTCCACCGTTTCTTACCTCGCAAGCTCTGGTACCTGCTGCTACTTGCTCTGTCACTATCAGGAGATATCGCAATGAACCCTGGCCCTATGACACAACCAGTGCATACCAGTGTTGGCTGTCCTAACATAAAAGGTATGCATATTATGCACCTCAACATCAGAAGCCTCCTCAGAAGCTTTTCTGAACTGGAGGCCTTTGTGGCTGTCTATCATCCTGATGTTCTCTGCCTATCTAAGACCTGGCTTAAGCCTTCAATTCCTGATGCTGTATGCAACCTAATTAACTACAATCTTGTTAGGTGTGACAGACCATACTCTGAACATGGAGGGGCAGTTGCGATTTATTTTAAGACCCATCTAAATCTCTCACTGGCCACTAACCCCCATACAGTCATTCAAATCTCTCCATGCAGTCCTCTTCCTAGTCACAAAAAAGCTACACATAGTATGTACTTACAATCCCCCACGAAGTGGCCCCTCAGGCCTTACTGAGCTGCTTGAACACTCTGTCTCCTCTCTTGGGCATAATGAACTACTAATTCTTGCTAACATGAATCTGAACTGGTTAGGTCAAGTCCATAACACCCTCCTTTCCTTAGTACAAGACTATAACCTGCCCCAAGTGATAACTGATCCAGCCAGGATAACATGTACTTCCACTTCGGACACACTTATTGACTGGATAGTATCAAATCGCATTGACCGGGTTGCAGCTGCCAGTACATTACCAGATGCCATAAGTGACCACTCTCCAATTTTCTGCATTTGGAGTCCCTCTGTTGTCCCCTCCCCCTGCCACAATTTATTACTTTTTGCAACTATGCCAAACTGGATCATGCTAGCTTCCTTAACGAGGTCTCTTTATTGACTGGTACTACCTTCATCGGATCCATGATACTCAGGCTGCTCTTGAATACTTTATTGACAGGTTTGTGACCCTTCAAGATAGTCGCACTCCCCTCACCACACGGTGTGTTTGGGCAAAACAAACAAGATGACTACATAAAGACCTACTGGCCTCCCTTGGGCTAGGGACAAAAGTTGGAAGTGTTTTAAAAAATCAAGCTGCCATCTGATTATAACACCTACAGGGCTCTATGGAGTACCTGCAAAAAAACAAATCAGATTAGCTAAAAGCTCCTGTAGTAAAGGACTCTTACTGCATGTAGCAAGGAACTCTAGAAAATTCTGGACTCACGTAAAAACCTTTCTGGGGTCCTAACAATATCATTCTAATAATGACATGGTCCTAAATGGTGTCCATTGTAACAATTCAACTACTATTGCTAATGCTTTTAACGTACAGTTCTCTGATCTGTCGAAACACACCTCAGTTTTTCCTACCTCACCCCCCATATCCAACCCTAAAACTGTGAACCACATGCCTGAGCACCCCCCTTTCTACTTTAAAGCCATATCCAGAACTGATGTCCTCAAGCATTTAAACACTATTTTTTTTCCAATTGTTTAACCAGGTGAGACACACTAGGCTGAAAGCTTTTTTACAGGTGCAACCTGGGAGCATAGGGAAGTTAAGTGACTTGCTCAGGGTCACACAATATATGCAAGTGAGGGCTGTAGGATTCAAACCCAGGTCTCCAGATTTGCAGCTCAGAGCCTTAAACTACTGCGCTATACTGCCACCCTTTGGATAACACTAGTATAGGTTCTGACGGCCTTGAGCCCAAGTGTCTCAAACTGGCTGCTCCCTTTATTGCAGCACCTCTAAACAGAATTTTCACCCTGTCTCTCTGCCACAGCAATGTCCCTGGCATGTGAAAAATCACTAGAGTCACTCCAATATTCAAAAAAGGTGACAAAAAAGACATCACCAACTACTGTTCTATAGCAATCTTATCAGTACTGTGCAAAATCCTGGAAAAGATAGTGAGTGACCTCTCAGATCTCTGATTTCCTCTTCAAATATAATTTTCTATCACCATATCAGCATGGTTTCCATAAAGGGCATAGCACCTCCACTGCTCTCCTCCAATTCACAAATGACACCCTTTGCACCATGGATTCTGGCCTTCTAACTGGGGCCATATTTATCGACCTTATGAAAGCCTTCGATCTAGCAAACCACACTCTTCTTCTTGCCAACCTTACATCCCTTGGTTTCTCATGAAACTCTGTGGCCTGGATTGAAAGCTACCTATCTAATAGAGTTCAAGCAGTGAAATTTAACTCTGCAATATCAGATAAATCTTTATAAAAGTTTCCCAGGGCTCTATCCTGGGCCCACTCCTCTTCTTTGCCTTTATTAACCAGTTTGCGCTGAACATCACTTCCTGCTCAACCATCCTCTATGCGGATGATCTTGTCTTGTATTCCAGCTCAAAGGATGTACATTAAATCAACATTAAGCTATCCTCTGCATTTCTACAGATCCATTCCTGGCTCACAAGTAATAAACTTATTCTCAATGTGTCTAAAACACAGGCAATGTTCTTTGGCTCAGCAGCCAAACTGAAAACTTGCCATGGTCAGCTTAAGATACCTAGCCCAGATGGCTCATTCCTGGACACTGTGAGCAAGTTCAAATATCTGGGAGTCCTTCTTGATGAAACTCTGGGCTTTGACCAGCATATACAAGGTACCTGAAAATCGGTAATAACAAAATCAGTATTGCTTACTAAACAAGTCACATACTCCCTCTGCTAGACTGGCCATTGCACAGGGCATTTTATTGCCATTGCTTGCCTGTGGTGCCATCACATATGTTAATGCTTCCAAGGCCACGCTTTGCAAATAGGATACCACCTACAATAATATCTGCCATTACTCCTCTGCATCCCCATGGCTAAAATAACACTGCCTGCTATATGCTGATCTCAACTGGCCTTCCCCCTTGGCCCACCGGCTCCTCTCCTTCTGCTCCCAGACAGACAATATAATCAGGTATAATACTCCTTCATCACTGAGCACCCTCTTAACTCCTCTGACCTCCTCCCATGGCCTTCGCTCAGTTGATAAATCCCTGCTACACGTTCCTAGGTGTGAAACCTGTAAGGGTTCTACTGCTTTCTACCATGTGGCCCTTAAACTCTGGAATTCCCTGCCCTTAGCCATTCATCTTACACCCAGTCATGCCACTTTCAAAAATAAGCTTTGAACTCACCTTTTCAACCCTGCACCTTGCACTTGCTATAATCCTCCTTAGTATGCCCGCCTTCCCTACAATGCATTTCACTGACTTATATTTGCCCCTCTTATGACCCTCTGTCTACCTCCCACTTTCAGTCACCTCCCTCTCACTACTGCCTAGACATCCCTCCCATTGGCAATCTTCACTTGGGCAAAATGGTATGCTTAGATATCAGTCTTGTTGTTTTATCTCTCTGCCTGGTTCCTGTTGACCTGATGCCCTGCCCACCCCAGTGTCTGAGTTGTATTATGTACACTTGTCCCTGTTGACTTGTAGTCCTGCCCACTCCAGTGTCTGAATTCTATTACTTTATAAGAGAAATAGCTAAAAATTGTAAATGGCACTTACTTGTTACTCCATGTACCTAGCCTGTTACAACTGCATAATCTGTATCTGTAATTGCTTTGCACTACTTGTTTTTCCCTATCTATGTCTACTGTATTATATTGTTATTTACTTCTATGCCTAACTGAAATGTTTGTAATTTTCTTTCTTGCAAAAATGTTGTACTATATCACTGTTACATAATGACACTTTGTAACCTCCCAGGTCATGTCTGAAAATAATCACTTCCGTGTCTAGTACATCTACCTGGTAATCAAAAACTAAATAAATAAAATAAATAACGAGACTGCAGTAGGAACCCCAGAGAGAGCAAGAATGAAGCTACACACCCTGAGAGCATCCACGGGGAACCAGCAAAGCTGCTATGGAGGCTCTGGGGAAGGGACACAGGATAGCCAGACCGGAACTGCTCAGGAGGTGAGAGGCAGAACCAAACAGTGGGGGAGCAGAATAGAGAATGCAAGAGGAAGGTCAGAGCAGGACAGGGAGAAACCTGGCTGGGAGGAGGCAACAGCAAACAGCTGAGGGCAGAATAAAGAAGTTACAGGAAGGAGGAGAGAGTTGTTGGCAGAAGAGAGGAACTGGACAGGAGGGGAGACAACAAGAGCGGGGGGACAAACAACAACAGTTATGAGGGAGAGAGACTGAATGAGCAGGGGACAGTGAGGGGGCAGGAGAAAGGAAAATGGGACAGAAGAGAGTGGGGGGAGCAAATAGAAAAGAAAAGGAGGCCCAGCTACACAAGCCCTGCAGGTGCCTAGCGCTTGTGAAGGGGTGGTGTTTCGCAACATGTTAAGTGGGGAACTGTCGTGAGAGGCTGGCCTTTATTAGGGATGTGGGAGGAACTATTTCTCCACATTGAACCACGGGCTTTAGCCCTCACAAAAGAAAATGGTAGTCCATAGGAGATCAAAGCATTCTATGTTGAAGTTGGTATTATAAAGGAACCGCAGAGCAAGTGATCTAGCCTGTTTTTTCTGATCTCAGAACCAGATGGGGCCATCCTGTTTTTGCATTGACTTCATAAAAATTCATAGGGTACAGTATCCTAGTTCAATGCTTATCCTTCTCCATGGTTTGATAAACTGCTGGATGGGCTCAGAAAGGCTCGGTTTATTAGTACCCTGGACCTAAAGGGTAGTGGCAAATACCCTTAACTCATGAATTTCATGAGAAAATGGCATTTGCTACTCCTTTCAGCCTGAATCAACTTATTTTGACACCGTTGGGGTGAATGTAGCCCCGTCCATTTTTTGTGTTGATTACGCGCATGCGCAAGAAACATATTACGGCAGCTTTCCAGAAGCAAGCAGTGGAGGCATGGCACTGTTGTGGTCAATGCCCCCACAGCCTTTAAAGGCTTGGCCCACTTTCCCCAATGCCATGGCATGCTGCTGCTGACACTAGTTTAGCCAGCGTGCCACAACCTTTTAAGGTTTCAGCCGCTGCAATCAGGGGCCGCCTTGTCATTGCAGTGTAAGCCATTTGCTGCAATGAGGAAGCAACCAGTCATTGCTGGGTGGAACCTTATTACAGTGATACTGTTTGTGAACATAGTGGTGGCTTGCCACCATGTTCTCAAACAATTTTAAACCCCCCCCCACCGAGTGGGTGCCCAATCCCCCTTGGCAGCATGTGCCCTCCCCACCGTGTTTGTTTCCCAACAGGGGCCCCAATCCCCATTGGCTTCAGTGCCCCAAGGTTGATGTTGCTGACGGGGGAGCCCACTCCCCGTCAGCATTATGTACCCCACTGCTTTTGTTGTGTGCTGAACAGGGGTGCCCAATCCCCCATTGGCTACAGCTGCCCCCCCCCAAAAAAAGACTCCATTGGCATGCTGGGAGCCCACCCTAGCATGCCACTTGCCCTGTAAAAAGATAAACAGTCCCACAATTTTTTTTTTCCCTGTGGAAAAAGGAAATGGTCCCTTGGCGGTCTTCCTGTCCCCTCCCACAACCTATGCCCACCCACTGTGCACTCTGACTCCCCACAACCCCCCACCCCATACTTACCTCTGGAGTCCGGTGCGACCATCTTCAGTGGACCGGGGACATGTCTGCGGTCTTCAAAGCTGACCACAAACTGAGAAAATGCCGATAAGCTGTATAATGGAATAAATAGAGTTTTTCAACTTTGATGCATATCTCAGGCATTTTTTGGAATTTTGGCACAAAATTTTCAACATGGGGTTTTTGGGACCCCTCCTCATGAATTCTGGCACTGTGATGGTGTTATTTGGCCCTGAAAGGTGATTTTGTGGTCACTGCACAGAATACCCTTTTCAGACTGATTAATGAAATGACAGTGCCAGTGTTCATGAGGTGGGCACTCAAAAAGCCCATGTTGCAAATTTGGTGATTAAAAATCTCAAAAATGACTGTTTTACGACCGTGCATTGTGCAGTTGCTATGCACGCTGGTAAATTTGTGAATTTATAATATTTTCATGCCAGATTTTCAACATTGGCATTTTGTCAGACCACGATATGAACAGTACAACTGTCATTTTCCACATCCTGGCCAAAATGTGTTTTTGCACTTCTGGCTCAGAATAGTTTGGTCACTGGGGAAATCAGTGTTCAGAACAGATTAAGAAAATGACAGTGCCACTGTTCATGAGCAGAGGTCCTAAAATGCCTATGTTGAAAATTCGGTGAAGATACTCCATAAAATGACTGTGTTATGAGCGTGCATTGCGCAGTTTGTACATATGCTCATAACTTTGTGAATTAATAAAATTTTCTCTCAAGATTTTCAACATTGCCATTCTTCTGCACCTCCTTATGAACAGTGCAGCTGTCATTTTTCACATCCTGGCCGAAATGTGTTTTTGCAGTTCCGGCACAGAATAGCACAATCACTATGGGAAATCCATGTTTGGGACATATTATGAAAATGACAGTAACATTGTTCTTTAGCAGAGGGCCTAAAATGCCTATGTTGAAAATTTGGTGACAAAAGTCCATAAAATGAGTGTGTTACGAATGTGCATTGCGCAGTTTCCATGCATGCTCGTACCTTCGCAACTTTGCAATATTTTCACTCCAGATTTTCAACATTGCCATTTTTCCACACCTCCTTATGAACAGTGCAGCTGTCATTTTCACATCCTGGCCAAAATGTGTTTTCACTCTTCCAGCACATAATAGCCCGGTCGCTATGGGAAATCAGTGTTCAGGACACATTAAGAAAATCACACTGACACTGTTCATGAGCAGAGGTCCTAAAATGCCTATGTTGAAAATTTTGTGATGAGACTCCATAAAATGACTGTGTTAAGAGCGTGTGTTGTGCAGCTTCCATGCACCCTTGTAAGTTTGCAAATTAGTAATATTTTTACTCCAGATTTTCCACACTGGCATTTGTTCACACCTCCTTATGAACAGTACAGCTGTCATTTTTCACATCCTGGCTGAAATGTGTTTCTGTGCTTCTGGTGCAGAATACCACAGTCACTGTTGGAAATCGGTGTTTGGGACAGATTAGGATCGAGTGACTGGGAGGGGGAGTTACTGAGCTCAACTGAGCTCTGACAGGACTGCTGTAGATTTCTTTGTGGGCAGGAAAAGGTGCCAACACAGGCAGGAGCCCATTACAAAAGGGCAGCCTGCAGCACCGGGAGACACAGAACAAGCGAGCGAGGGAGGGGGAGTGAATGAGCTCAACAGAGCTCTGTTGGGACTGCTGCCAATTTCTCTGTGGGCAGGAAAAGGCAGCAATGCATATAGGGGCCCAGTACAAAAGGGCAGCCTGCAGCGGTGGGAGAAACAGAATGAGCGACTGAGAGAGGGGGAGTAAGTGAGCTCAACGGAGCTCTATCGTGACTGCTGCGGATTTCTTTGTGGGCAGAAAAGGGCGGCAAAGCAGGCAGGAGCCCAGTACAGAAGGGCAGCCTGCAGCACCGGCAGAAATGGAATGAGCGAGTGAGATGGGGGAGTGAGTGAGGCCATCGAAGCTCTGTCAGGACTGCTGCAGATGTCTTTGTGGACAGAAAAAGCCACCAATGCAGGCAGGAACCCAGTACAAAAGGGCAGCCTGCAGCAGTGGGAGAACCCAGAATGAGCGAGTGAAGGAGGGGGAGTGAGTGAGCTCAACAGAGCTCTGTTGGGACTGCTGTGGATTTCTTTGTGGGCAGAAAAAGGCAGCAATGCATGCAGGGGCCCAGTTCCAAAAGGGCAGCCTGCAGTGGCGGGAGAAACAGAACGAATCAGTGAGGGGGAGGGGGAGTGGGTGAGTGAGCTCAATGGAGCACTGTTGGGACTGTTGCAGATTTCTTTGTGGGCAGAAAAAGGTGCCAACAGAGGCAGGAGCCCACTACAAAATGGCAGCCTGCAGCACCAGGAGAAACACAAGAGCAAGTGAGAGAGGGGGAGTGAACGAGCTCAACAGAGCTCTGCCATGACTACCATGGATTTCTTTGTGGGCAGAAAAAGGCAGCAATGCAGGCAGGAGTCCAGTACAAAAGGCCAGCCTGCAGTGCCGGAAGAAATGAAACAAGCAAGTGAGAGAGGTGGAGTGAGCTAGCTCAACGGACCTGTGTCAGGACTGCTGCAGATTTCTTTATGGGCAGAAAAAGCAGCCAACAGAGCCAGGAGCCCAGTACAAAAGGGCAGGCTGCAGCACCAGCAGAAACAGAATGAGCAAGTGAGAGAGGGGGAGTGACCCACCTCAACAGAGCTCTGTTGGGACAGCTGCAGATTTCTTTATGGGCAGAAAAACATGCCAATGCAGGCAAGAGCCAAGTACAAAAGAGCAGCCTGCAGTACTGGGAGAAACAGAATGTGCGAGTGACACATGGGCAGCGAGCAAGCTCAACAGACCAACGCCTTCAACATTCAGATTTGACAAATGCTTGTTTAAAGGGTGATAGATCCCACCCTACTTTATTATTGACAATCTGCAGCATCACACATAGATGACATTGTGATTTCCATTCTGGATTGATAGGTCATTTTCAGGGTGTGGCTTCAGTTTTACAATTGCTTTTGTAAGCAGGATTACTGGTCAAGGTAACAAAGTGCATTCTTGGGCAACAGGTACTAAGTATATCAGGCACCTGACTGAGAATGGACAATTTGACCTGTGGTGGATAAAGTTCAGGCCTTAGCCAAGTGCCTTGTTCTAACTGCAAATACACAAATCAGGTCATTGTTTTGGACTGGGAAGTTAACCAGTTAACCTTGACTTTTTGATGATAGCCATCCACTTGGAACTGACCAACAAAGCTGCCCCAAGTAAAGTCCAATGGTCTGCATACTGTTAGGTGATATTTTAAGTCCTTGCAGCTTCATTATGCAAGGATCTGGGATTTAGGAGTCCAGACATTTCTCAGCCCTTTATTTTTCACATCAGTACTTCTGAGGTTGGGTTGGGAGCTGTTCTGTATAAGAGAGTTGCACCCCATTTTGTACATGTGTAGGAAGCTATTCTCCAGGGAACAGAGGTATGCTACCATGAAGGAGTATGACCTAGTAATGAAGTGGATTGGCCTTGTGATATTACTTTCAGGGTTAGTCTTTCACACTGGTGGTGGATCATGCTCCTCTTAAATAGCCACTGGTACCTAGCTTTCCAACTCCTTTGGGGTGCATCACTGAGCTGACAAGTTGCACACCATTGCAAATATTTTCTCCAGGAAATGGTATAATGGCTACAGTCAAACATGCCCCATGTATGCCTCTGAAGGGGAAAGTATATCATGGAGTGTACATCCCGTACCATTGTCATCCCCCCCAACAAGATATGAAGGATCTATGCCATGGCAGAGTTGAAATTAGGGCTGCAGGAGGTACTTGAATCTACTGCATCTGTCTGGCTTGGACTGGACCCTTTATAAAGAGATGTAGAGCCTTACAACAGCCTGGAAGGCTTTAGGAGGAGAAGGAGTTTAAGTTATTATTTAATTGCTGATTATTGAGCTAAAGTGCACCTGCTATACCTTGATAAATCCCTAATTAGGGGGCCTCTCCCTGGAGCATGACAGACAGTGACAGAAAAATAGAGAGAAATAGAAATAAATACTGGCAGTCTAGGACTGAGCACTGAGAACCAAGAGAATGTAGAATGCTATAGTGGTTGCTTTATTGTCCCATTTCATGTTTTTACTGTGATGAAGCAGTGCATCTCTAAAGTTGTATCCATAAAAATATTTGAAAGAGACAGGTCTGAATAAGGAATTTTCTTGTTTGAACCATTAACCTGGTGTTGTGTACCTTTAATCTAAGCATTCCCTGAACTGCCTAGTTGACAGTTTATGCTGCCTTGTCACAGTGTCTAATTTATTCTTTTTCATTTTAGCCATTTGCCAACATTCTCCTCCATAATGCAATTTGACATTGGGGTGGTATACTCTTATCTTCAGTTTTTAACTGATGTTATTTTTTTGTGTCTCACCAAGCTGTTTCACTGCACTGTCTTCCCTTCATATTTGTGCTTTCATTTGCATCTTGATCTTATTGTCTTCAGCCAGTTTGCTGTCAAGAGACTGAAAGCTAGAATCATTTGCAAATTGACATTGACTTACCTCATTCAGGTTTTTGAGATGATATAAACATAGCTTTTGGTACCCATGCCACTTCCAACACTGCAATTGTTGTCTACCTTCTGCTGTATATTTGTGATATCTTCTGATAGTAGTGCTGTGTAGTCTGCAAAGCTCAGAACTGCACGTAATTCATCTTAAAATGTTTGTCCAGTAACTTTGCTAACAATAATTTACAAATGAATTAGATGCTGGGTGACCCTAATCATTAATCAATATTTATTAACATTGCCCTTCCAATACACAATAGGGTTAAATACTGGTGGTGTTAATTTCAGATATCTTTTTTCTCTTTGTTTTTTCCTGTGGAGTAGTTTGTATTAGGAAATCTAGAAATGCATGTACTGTATGCATGGGGTCTCAGGGTGCATCTCTGAATTTGCTCTTGTATCAATAATTGTTGAACCTCTGAATCAAAAACCCTCAGGCATGACCAGTAGATACATTAGATCCTTGCTTGAAATAAACAAGGCCAACAGTGCTGCTTTTTCTAGAAATGGTAGAGACTGGAGTCTTCCGAAATTCATTTCTGACTGGCCAAAGGACAGACACTGTATGTGTGCATTGCAGCTTTCGGATCAGAAAATACACTCCTTTGTATATTTCTATCCATACATATGAGCTGCTTAGTGCTTAGGTCTGTAGCAGGATTTGAGTCCTGACAAAAATGACATTTTTGTCTCCACCACACGTAAACTTACCTTATGTGGGCCTTTTGGTTTCCATGCTTCTGCTCAGGTGCTACAATTTTAAATCGTTCAATTTAAGGATAAACCTTAAGATGACCTGGATGTCACCATCTGATCCCATTGTAGGCTGGTGCTCAATGAACACACTGAGACTACCACTAATCACTGCTTGGATTGCTAACTGTCAGATTCAGATTCTTTATTACAAATACATGCATAAAACATTAGAGCTTGTCACATGTAAAAAATTACACAGTCAATAATAAAATCAATTGAAAACAACATTACTCACTCTCTTATAGTAGCATATATCTTAAGTACAAATTTTGCCATAGCAAAGTAGGTAACTGTCCTCAGTATATGACAGTTTAGCAATTTTACTGTCAGCAGGGTCATAATAATAAATTTGTTTTAAAATAAACAGTCTTATGCTTTTCTTCTGTTCTTTTTCCAGTAGAATGCATTCAAACATTAGATGTTCAACAGTCTTCCTCTAATTTTGGTTACATTTACAGCAGTTGTCCTGACTAGTAGATGACAAATAACTGGGCCACCTTAACTTCATGTATCAGGCCTAGGCATACACTACAAATAGCTTTTCTTTGCACTGTATCCTCAGTATATAAGGTAGGGCTGATAATTTATATTACCCTTAAGCTCCTTCTAAAGTTTCATTTCTGGCAGATCCCCCATTTTAGTCAGATCATTTTGAAAAAATGTATCAATAAGTCTTTGCTTTAACATATTTATTTATGAGTCTGAATTTTCAAATAGTTCAGGATACCAAATGGAACACAGTCCTACTTATACCAGTTAATTATCCAGCTTATGGAACCAAGTTGTGCTGCACTCTGTATATGTTGTTAACCCCCACGGAATCCTGGAAAAATGGCAAATTAAAATGAGCAAGCCCAAAAACAGTGATGGCACTTTGGTGGCTTCAAAAACAGTGACAGTACATGTCAGTGAGTGCATTACCAGTAACAAATGCCCCCCCTCCCGAGGTGCTATGACCTTGGAGTTGATTATTTAAGTAAGGGTGTGTGTTGGGCAAAGCCCCCTTCAATAAGGATTGTGTGGTGCAAAGACCCCCACTGATTAATGTTCACACTGACATTTATCGTCACTGTATTTGAAGTTACCGAAGTGCCATTGCTGTTACTGGACGCGCTCATTTTGAGTCACCCTTTTTATATGAAACCCTTCCCAGCATTGCTTACAAAGCCTACCTTCCTCCGTTTTTATTATCTTGTCCCAATAACCCACTGCTCTGTTGACAGCCTGTAGTTCAGTTGCCTTCATACCTGACTTTGGTCTCAACAGAGCTGTGGGTGTATCATTTGGGAAATCAGGAACCATCCAAATGAACAAATTCTATATGGTCTCAACAGTATTTTAATTAGTATTCAGGGGCCAAATTTCAGCCCCATATAGAAGGTGACTGTTAACAGTGACTTCAAATGCCCTATGCACTGGTATAAAAGTACTCCTTCCAAACTTTCTAGCTAATTTGTTAATGGCTTTAGTTGTCACTATCCCAACAACTTTGATTCCTTTCATATAAGATTTCCATTACATATTTTTGTAATGAATTCTGTTACTTTCTCCATAATGACCTCATTCATACTCCAATGATTATGGGTAAGTTTTCTTGCCCATAAACCATTATTTTAGTTTCATTAATAAATAAATCCAATGTCCTTAAATGGTTAATAGTTACCAGCCATGCCCTCTTAAAGAACATGTTTCAGTTGTTACAATTTAGTAGAGAATTCATTTTTTAATTTTCAATGTTCCTTTCCAAAATTTATAGCACATCTTGGTCATCCATCTAAAAAGTCTGTACAGAAAACATTTGAAAGTACGTGCCTCTCCCTGTTAACCTCACAGTGCCTTTGTTTATGACAGCATAGTGCTCACCATGGCAACAGGCTGTGATGTCACAAACAGCAATTGTGTGGTAAGTAGGAAAGGGTCAGATTCAGTTTGAAAGACTCACTGAAATAACTGCTACACAATTTACAATATTTAGAAAGACCAGCAGCAGGGGAAAGTGAAAACAATAACATATAACTAGAAAACAATAGAGTTACAACATAATTGATGTAAAACTAGTGTTTTTAAGCTGTTTTTTATAATAGAGAGTTGCTCTTTAAGGCCAGTCGGTGTTCTTGAAAGTAAAATAATGTCATCTGTGTATAACAAAATTTGTACCATTACATTTTTTATTCATGGAAAGTGGGTGTCTATATTATGTGCCTTTTTAACAGGGTTTCAATATATAGGTAGAACAACAGGGGGGTCTAATAAGCACCAATGTTTTACTCTCCTCTCAGGGAATATTTGATCAATCACAGCATCATCCCCGGTGACCCTTACTCTGGCTGTAGTGTTATCCTGAAGCATCTTAAGTATCGAAAGTAGTTTTGGTTCAGTCCCTTGATCCTGAAGAATTTCCCACAGCAGCTCCATGTTTACATTGTCAAATGCACAGCTGATATCTAACAAAGCTAGATGTAAATTTCCTTCCCTTTGCCTTACATATATATGGATCAGATAGCTGAGGGTAAATATACGATCTAATATACCAAAAGATTTGTAAAACCTTACCTGATAAACTGGAAACATCTCCTTACTAGTTACAGTTTCCTAATATTGCTAAAATAATTCTTGTGTAAATTTTCATACCAGTGCATAATAACATTATTAGTCTATACCATGTTGGATTATCCTTTTCTTTTTCTTTCTTTTTTGAATAATGGTTATTATCAAACCCTGATTCTATCCTTTTGGTAGTTTCCGATTATTATTTAAATGGGTAAATAAGAATGCAAATATTTTTGCCCATACATAGAAAATTCGGCAGAAAAGGTCCTTTAAGTCCATCCAGTCTGCCCCTTGTCCATGCCTATTCCATCACCACTGAGCCTACTGTAGTTGGTCATAGGTGTCAGTGTCTCCCCCCATTCCTCTATCTAATAAGCCCCTGTGTCTCTTCCATGCATACTTGAAGCTCCCCGCAGTCTTTGCTTCTACTACCTCCTTTGAGAGACTGTTCCAGTCATCCACTGCCCTTTCCATAAAGAAGTAAAATGTCCCCTGGTGGCATCATTGCATGCTCCCTTGTTCTATTGCCTGCCTTTTTCTGAACTAGACCCTCCACTTGCATCTTGTTCGCTTCTGTGAGGTACTTGTAGGTTTTATCCATGTACACTGTCTCTCCTTCCCTCCTCTCTTCTAGAGAGCAGATGTTGAGTTCCTAGAGCCTTTCCTTGTATGGCTTCTCATGCAACCCCCTCACCATTTTGGTTAACCTCCTCTGTACTGCCTTCACCCTTTTAATGTCCTTGCAGAGGTGTAGCCTTCAGAACTGGGCACAGTACTCCAGGTGGGATCTCAGAAGCAAGTAATACAATGGCAGCACCATCTCCCTCCTCCTGCTACTAATCCCTCTCCCAATGCATCCCAGCATTCTGCTAGCCTTTCTCACTGCTTTGTCATACTGCCCAGCCACCTTGAGGTCATCAGGTATGATGACCCCTAGGTCTTTTTCATACTTGGTGACTGTAAGCTACACTCCTCCCATCTTATACACAGCCCCTGGGTTCTACAGCTCTCAGTGCACAATCTTGCACTTAATGGCATTTAAACCCAGCTGCCACCTCTTTGGCCATTCTTTCAGTTTTCTGAGATCCCTTTGCATTCTTTCCACCCCTTCCTGAGTGTCAGCCCTGTTGTATATTTTTTATCATCTGCAAAAAGACGCACTTTCCCCTCAAGTTCTTCCACAATGTCACCTACAAAGACATTCAGGCACTGCCTTATATATTTCTGCTGGTACCAAATTGATGCCTGGAAATTTTTTGTACTTTTTTTGTTTTATTGCCCACAATACCTCCACCTATGTTATCTCTGGCCACGGATCTGCTGCATTATCATATACTTCTGCTCTATTTGTTTTTCCCTCCTTTTGCCCATATATAGCTCTTAAAAAGTCATACAAAATATTGGCATAATAAAACATTCTGTATTGACCTCCCTGTTGCTTGTTCCATATGCAACTGAATCCCAAGAGGATTTACTGTCTTTACAAACTAGCATACATTGCAGATTTGCCCATAGCTGGGATTTATATTGTTTTTTCTTTTGCATTAACATATATTTATATTTTCTATTTTTAGTCTCAGATAAACTTCTCGTGTGCTCATATTGTAATTATTTTTTACTAAGCTTGCCAGGTCTTATTGCTGTTTTTTTTGCATTCACCTTCATACCAGTTATTCAATTTTGGTACCCCCTGAATGTTGCAAGTTCTATCTTCCTTTTCCAGGCCCCTATTATGACATCTGTAAAGTTTTCAAAGACAACACACACATTACATATTTCACCATCCATAGGTACATCTTTAGCATTCTTTATTAGGTTCACAAAGCCAGAAACAATTTGATTTTCCTTTAGCAGGTCTGTAATCTTTTGCTGACAGAAAGGTCTCCACTTTATTTTTTAATTTTTCTTAACACTACCATACATTCATTTGCATCTCCAAGAACCTCTATCATATACATTGCTTTCTTCTTAATGTTATTATTAAGCCAAACTATTATTGGAAAGTGATCACTTTCACATTCTTCTAGCCCACTAAAGAGTGGGTAAGAAAATGCATATATAAGTGCAATGTCATTTACTGAGCCCCATTTTTGTGGGATAATATTACCATGCGAATCCCCTTGATTCTTCCATTCAATATTCTCAGTCAATTTTGAGCAGCCAAATTCAGCAGCTGTTTTCCTCTTTTACTGATATTTCCACACATAGTGTCTTATTGGCATTGTTAAGGTGTCATCAATCTCTCAGTTAGTGGAGTATATTCCTAACCCATTGGCTATTCTGGCATTTGTACTTCCATAGTCAAAACTGGTACATATTTTAATGTTTAATTTATTACTATAAGTACATAGTACAGTAATTTGAAGGCCACCAGTTCTACATCTTTTTAACTTTGGTAAGATGTACAAGTTTAAACAGATACACACAGGCTCACCTGCTGTACCCAAACGGGTGCAAAGGAAATAGGGATAACCAAGTTCAAGTTTTTTGGCATCTTTAAATATATCAGTTGCAACTAATATTACCAGCCCTACATTAGGGCATCCATATCTAGCTAATCTTTTTGCTGGTATGTTAAACATGAGGGGCCCAATTCTCAAAGCTCCCAGCATAGCAAAAGGGGCTTGTGCCACAAAGAATGGTGCAAAGTTCTCCTTGCACCAAAAGATGTGCCAGGAGTGAGTCACAAAGGCAGCCTGTGATAATCACAGGCTGTGTGTACCAAAGGGTGCTTGTGCCATCAATGCGCCACAAAATGGGATGCAGTATGGTGCAAGGGGGCATGCAGGGCTGATAAAAAGATACTTAGAATTTCACCCCTAGAAGGGTTTAACCACTTGCACCACTATCAGAGCCACCCATCATTGTATGCCATGCCCCCTCGATATGCCTGTATATTAGGATGGTAATAAAATCATTCCCTGTTGATCTAGCAGGACCCCCCTCCCACAGCTGTGATATGCCCATTATATAAACTGTTGCAATAAATCATTCCCTGGTGATCTAGTGGACCCACCCAGCCCTGATCTGCCCATATGTTACAATGTTGTTACCATCTTTTCCTGGTGGTCTAGTGGACCCCAACCCCCAATCCCAGCAGGTAGTGCCCACCTTCCTGCTCTCCCCTAAACCTGAACCCCAAGCCAGTGACTGGCATAGCCTTCCTCTCACAACCACTGCTGGCCACTGACTGAATTGTCACTGAGCGTGTACCGTATACAGTATGCATTCACTGACTGACAGCTCACTCTGAGCTCTCAGTCAATGAGTGTGTACTGTATACAGTACATGCTCAGTGACAGTTCAGTTGGTGGTCAACCATACTAATGAGAGGAGGGCTGTGCTGGTAGGGGGTTGGGATGGGGGGAATGGGGGACACTATCTTCCAGGGTTGGGGTAGGTTTGGGTGCACTAGAGCACCAGGAAAAGATGGTAACAATATTGTAATATACAGGAAAATCAGGGCTGGGGGGGTCTGCTAGATCACCAGGAAATTATATTAGTTAACATTTTACTATATGGGCATATTGGTGCGGGGGGGGGCACTAGACCACCAGGGAATGATTTATTTCAACAGTTTACATTATGGGCATATCAGGACTGTGGCATCCACTAGATCACCAGGGAATGATTTTATTTAACATTTTATTATATGCACAGATCGGGACTGGGGGGATCTGCTAGATAACCAGGGAATGATTTAAATTAACAGTTTAGTTTATGGACAGCTAGGGGTATGAGGGTGCCGCTAGCAACCAGGGATGTGCCAGAGCATGCACAGCCACCCCTCAGCTTGCAGCAAGCCCTCCGTCTGTGCCATCTGTGTGACACATGTCCACGATTGCTGCAAGCCAAGGGACTTTGCCACCAGGACCCTGCCTGATAGAGAATCAAGTAGAGGGTCACTGTCACACCAAGCTTTGACACAAGCTGCCTTTTACCACAGCTTGTGTCAATCTAAGGGCTATTTGAGAATTGAGCTTGAGATATCCTTCTACAAAATTTGTGCTTACTGTACTTTTTCTAACCAAATTTCCTGTAACATTAAAGCCAAGTAGTTTTAGTAAGCTACACCCACTTCTGTTTTCTAATTTTCCACTCAACCCAGGAACATTCCAGCTTGAAAGTTTTATACCTTCGAATTTCTCCTCATGGTCTATGTTGTTATTAGTTTCAGGTCATTGCATACTATCCAGTTCTATTAATGGAAGCTCATTATCCACCTCTGTCACTGATATTTTGAGATTGTCTTTCTGTAGTGAAGATGAGGTGGCCAATTACAGAGTGATACATACCCAGCCTTTCTCACTACCAGTCTAGTACCTGTACACTATTTTAAATCTGCTCAACATATGATGTTATCCTATTATTGTTATATGCCATGATTTTAATTGTAAATAATGTTTTATTCTTTTGCCTTGGCAAGCCTTTCGAATATTTGGTCAGGAGCAACTTTCCTCTTCTTATAAGTGTCTCCTTAGTTTCCTCTTCTTTTTCTACTGTTCAATTTTTATTGTTCTTCTCTACTTCTATATCTATTTTGCGTGCTTTCTCTCCATGACTATTGGTAGTATAATGTAATTGCTTTATATCTGCTCTGGGGCCAAATTTTACAATTTTTTCATCTGTGACTGTCCATTATTAGACTTACTTTTTACTTTATTTATTTATTTATTTAAGATTAGGATTACACCTTTGAGCTGGGGGTTCCTTTACAAAGGCTCCAAGTCAGTTTAACACAGGACATTACATATGGTACAGGCAAGTTCACACGGACAACAAGACAGTAATAAACAGAGATCCAGATCATTTATTAGTTACAAAGTGCAAGAGGCATATAGCAGCACAACAATAGATGTGGCACAAAGCTTGTTAGGTGCAGTACATAGCTTAAGAACACTTGAAATACACAAGTGCAAGGTAGGTAACAGCAGCAAAATATTGTGGTATAGTGTGTGGTATAATGCTTTTTTAGGTACTCGTGTGTTAAATAGGTGCTAGTTAAATAAAGCAGCAGCATAGCAGTAGAAGCTGTGAAACTCATATAGTAGTAGGAGCAGTACATTCCATATAGATGCTGACCAGTTAGTGTACTGTACATTCTATTACTAGGTGGCTTGGCTTAGGAGTAGCAGAAAGAGAAATTTGTCAAGGCTGCTGGTGGTAGCTGACTCGATAATGAGGGTGGTGGCAGCCTGAGATGGCTTTGTCAGGAGGAAGTATATCTGATGGGACAGGATTGAGCCAGGTGGTAGGCGGGGGAAGTGGGGATCTAGGTGCAAGCTTGGGAGGGGGTACTTTTTTGTTCATCGCCTGTTTCTTTTGTATTATTTATATCATCTTCTACAATTACAACATCTCTCTCTCTTTTTCTTTATTTGCTTTCTTGTTGTGTTATAGTTAAGGCATTTCATTATCTGTTCTCCCCTCTGCGCGCCTTTTTTTCGCAAAATATGTTTTTTATTGAGAGAGAGATAAATTCAATAAATAGGTTACAACACTTTAAAAATCAATAACTTACAATTGAAAAAAAAAGCCTTTAATACATCATGGTTTGGGGAAGAAACACTCTCATCTAAAGGAGTCAAAATTCATTAAGATAATTGATATACGAAAAAAGTGCCTGAAGCTATTGTAAAACCCTCTTTAAATTCCATCACTTAAGAAAAATGGAAGAGTTGATGACACCAGTCAGAAATTGGAAGTTTATATATTAACCAAAATGCTTCATCAGATTTGAAAAAGTTAAATTCATATAAAGCAGTCATATAAAAGTTGCTTCCATTTTCAAAGCAGAAATAGATCAGCAATATTATTCAATTTCCAATATTTCAAAATGAGCCTTTTTGACCTTTACCAAGCTATTTTTTTTTTTTTAAAGAAAGTAATTATTATACCCCTCCAGAATTACAGATAACATGTCATGGTGTAGATTACCTTATTTTTTCAATGATTGAAAAGGGCTCTGACTACCCAAAATATTCAATTGGACACAAAGCAAATGTTTGCACTTCCCTTTGTAATTCCCAGGGGTCTGAAGATGCTATATTCAGTTGGGCACTACCCGACTGAATATAGGGACATGTCGGCACAGCTCTTAGACAGGTAGTGCCACCCCGGCATGGGTCCCAAAGCTGGCTTCAGGTGTTGATAGCAATTTTCAAAGGCACCCATGCAAATGAGCCCATTGGGCATGCAAGACCCTAAGGGGCCCTTTGAATGCCTATTAGGGACCCCTTTTCATTGATAGCAGAGGCAGATAGCACAGTACCACCACCCCACCATCCATGATAGCTGAAGCTATTCCTGGTGGTATTGGTCCTCTTCCTCCAATCACCAGCCCCATATTAAAAATAAACATTCCTGGTGCCAGTGGTCCCCCCTGACCACCAGCCCCAACATTAAAATGAAATTCCCTGGTGCCATTGGTTCCCCCTTTCCTCTGGTCCTCAGCCCCGTATGAAAAATAAACATCATTGGTGATAGTGGACTCCTTCCCTCTGATCACCAGCCCTGTATTAAAAATAAAATGTCCTGGTGCCAGTGGTCCCCCCTTCCTCCGTTCACCAGACCATATTAAAAATAAACATCCCTGGTGCTAATGGTGCCCCCCTCGATCTCCAGCCCCATATTGAAAAAAACATCTCTGGTGCCAGTGGTCCTCTCCCTCTGACCACCAGCCCTGACATTAAAATGAAATCCTCTGGTGCCAGTGATCCCACCTTTCCTCCAATCCCTAGCTCCATATGAAAAATAAATATCCCTGGTGGTAGTGGTCTCCCCTTCCTCTGATCACCAGCCCCATATTAAAAATAAAATTCCCTGGTGCCAGTGGTATCCCCTCCGATCACCAGTCACTTATTAAAAATAAACATCCCTGGTGGTAGTGGTTCCCCCTCCAACTGATAACCATCCCAGAAATACACAAAAAACCCTCCCTGGTGTCCAATGATCTCCCCATGGCACTGGGCATACCCTCCAATCACTATAACATTATCTGTGGTGATGTCGGAGCATGGCAACTGGCACAGCCCTCCTTACACATCCACAGCTGGTCACTGTATGTACAGGCAGTGTGCTCACCTCTTAGGACAGCCTTGTTCTGTAAATAGGAGGTGCACTCCTTGCCTGTACAGTGGAAGGGGGAGAGACAGGAAGAAGATGGCAGGACACAATGTGAACTGTAGTATCCTTGAATGCAAGGAGCTTAGAAAACAAAGTGTCAGAGTTACAGGCAATGATTTTGGAGGGGAAGGTAGATATTGCTGTCATCTCAGAGACGTGGGCCACCCAATACCATGACTGGGATCTCACAATACCAGGATACAAGGTGTTCTGCAGAGACCGGTAGGGGTGGCAATTTATGTCAGAGAGAGGATACTGTGTACCATAGAGGAAGGGGATGACGGGAGGCCAGAAGCCATATGGGTTTTGCTCCTAAGCTCTAAAGTGAAGAAACTCAGGATTGGGGTGGTGTACAGGCCACCCTCACAGAACGAGGAGGTAGATGGGGAGCTGGCTGAGCAAATCAGGAAGGTCAGTGGCAAAGGGAATACAGTTATAGTGGGAACTTCAATCTACCTGGGGCTGACTGGAAAACAGTAACTACAGTACACACCAGAGAACAGGTGTTGCTGGAGGTGATCCAAGACAGTTACCTAGTGCAAGGGGTGATGGATCCTACTAGGGAGGGAAACATACCGGACTTGGTGCTAACAAATGGAGATCAAGTCCAGGATGTGGTAGTACAGGACCCTCTAGCAGGAAGTGACCACTGCTCAGTGTGGTTCCTCCTCAACACAGGGAGGGAGTCTGCTAAGACCAGGACAAGAGTGTTGGATTTCAGGAAGGAATATTTTTCCAGAATAGGCAGCATCCTAGAAGGGTATTTAGCTGAAATTAATCCAGGGATGGATGCTGAACAGAAGTGGGCAGTCATTAGGAAGGGGCTAAATAAGGCCACAAACACGTGTGCCAAATCTCAGAGTAAGCAGTCCAGGTCAAAAAAATCTAGCTGGCTCAGCAAGGAGGTGGAGGGGAAGGTGAGGGACATAAGATTGGCCTTCATTAAGTTCATTAAGTTCAAAAAAATCTGGGCGTCAGAAGGATAGAGAAGTGTTCTCAAAGGCATCTACAGTAGGGAGGTGGCCATGTCAGCCAGAGCAGCAAAGGCAGCAAAGCAGCTGAAGTTGGCTCAGGGGATCAGAGAGGGGGAAAAGGGGTTCTTTAAATACATAAGAGAAGAGGAGTTGTAGGGATAACATCGTTAGAATCAAAAAAGAGGGTGGATGGGCGGAACAAGGGGAAGATCAGGCAGAGGCACTCAATGAGTATTTCTGCTCGATGTTCACAAAAGAAAGAGATGACCCAATACTGCTGGGGATAGGGGGCAAAGGTGGAGGGGGGCATAGATAACAGATGAGGTCATCCAAGAGGATTGAGTTCTGAAGGGCCTTAAAGGGTTGTGGGTGGACAAGGCACCATGATCAGATGGTGTACACCCAAGGGTCCTGAAGGAACTGGCAGAGTTGTTGGCAGACCTTCTGACAGACCTGTTCAACACCTTCTTGGAGATGGGGAATGTACCCAGGGACTGGAGGATGGCTCACGTGATGCCCCTTCATAAGAATGGACCAAGGACCAACCAGATAACTACAGACCAGTGAGCTTGGTGAAGTTTATGGAAACCATTCTTAAGGAGAGGCTGATAACCTTTCTTGATAGCAATGGCCTGAAGGATGAGAGACAGCATGGGGTTGTCATGGAAAGATCTTGCCAAACTAACCTGATCAACTTCTTTGACTGGGTCACTAGGGCAGTTGACAAAGGTCACATTGAGGATGTCCTGTATCTGGACTTCAGCAAGGCTTTCAGCTCTGTGCCACACAATAGGTTAATGAGCAAGCTGAGGGACATGGCAGCAGGGGAAAAACTGGTGGGGTAGGTTGAGAACTGGCTGCAGGGCAGACAACAGAGGGTAGTTGTAAGGGGGAGACATGCAAGCCACAGCCAGTAACAAGTGGCATACCATGGGATTCAGTGCTGGGCACCGTTTTGTTCAAATTCTTCATTGGCAACATTGCAGAGGGGGACAGTAGTAAGATCTGCCTGTTCACGAATGACACTAAGATTTGTGCAAAAGCGGACAATGAGGAAGAGAGGCAGGCACTCAGTGAGGATCTAGCTAAACTCAGATACTGGTCTAGGGAGTGGCAGTTGGGATTTATCACTAAGAAGTGCAAGGTCATGCACCTTGGAGCCAGAAACCCCAAGAACAGCTACTGGCTGGGGGGAGTGCAGGTAATAGCTTCAGAGGAGGAAAGGGGACCTAGGGGTAATAGTCACAGGGGACATGAATGTATCTGCACAGTGTAGGAGAGCTGAAGCAAGGGCAAATAGGATGCTGGGGTGCATCACCAGAGGGATCACCTCTCAAAAAGGGGAGGTCAACCTGCCATTGTATAGATCACTGGTGAGGCCACACTTGGAATCTTGTGTACAGTACTGGTGCCCATACCTAAAAAAGGATGTCAGATTACTGGATGGGGTGCAGCATAGAGCTACAAAAATGATCATGGGACTAGGGGAGTTGCAGTATGAGGAAAGGTTAAAAGATCTCAACATGTACTCACTGGAAGACAGAAGGGTAAAGGGGACAGGATAGAGACCCTTAAGTACTTGAAAGGCATAAACAAAGTTAGTGAGGGAGGATTTTCTGAATAAAGGGGGGAAGGGTCACTGGGGCACAGTCTGAAGTTGGAAGGGGGAAGGTTTATGAGGGAGATGAGGAGACACTACTTCACAGAGAGAGTGGTGTCAGGTTGGAATGCACTGCTGGAGGAGTTAATCAATCAAAGGACAGGGGATAGCTTTAAGTGGGGATGGGATAGAGTCAAGAGCTGGGTTAGTTCAGACAAAAACATAAAGGGGTGAAGGACCAGAAAAGAGGAGCAAGAGAGAGGTTTGTGTGGTGGCGGGGCAGCGGTAGTGATTTGAATCTAAGAGCTGCACAATTGGGCAGACTTTATTGACCTGTGGGCCTTTTTCTGCTTGGAATTTCATATGTTCATATAAGGTGGCTGGCTGAGGAGGTGTAAAGAGGGCCATGCCAGTCTCCATATGATACTGCAGCATCACAGATAATGCTATGGTGATTGGGGGTGGTATATCTGGTGCCACTGGGTACCACTCAATGCCTGTGAGGGTCTTTTTTGTACTTCTGGGCTGGCAATCAACAGGAGGAGTGGATCACTATCTCCAGGAATATTTGTTTGTAATACAGGGCTGGTGATCAGAGGGAGGTGTGGCACCACTAGCACCAGGGATGATTATTTTTAATATGGGGTGGTTGATCAGAGGGGGACAACTGGCAGCAGTGATGCTTATTTCTAATACAGGGCTGACTATCGGGGGGGCCACAGGCACCAGGGGTGTTGATTTGTAATATGGGGTTGGTGATTGGAAAGGGGGACCAATGGCACCAGGGAATTTCATTTTTAATACAGGGCTGGTGATCAGAGGAAGGGGGGACCACTACCATCAGGGTTGTTTATTTTTCATACGGGGCTGGGGATTGGAAAGGAATGCAGTGGACCACAGGGGTGGGTATGCTCCCCCAGCAGCCAACCCACTGGTTGGCTGCATTACCTCAGGAAGCTGCTAGGGTTATACAGAATAAGAGGAGGTTTTCATCAATGGTATCTGTGTGGCACAAAAGGAGCACACAAACCTTAATGCACAATGCATATCTGCTCAATATAAACATGCACCAATATTCCTGTCCCTGCCCCCTATTTACATACCCCCCATTTGGTTAGCACAGGTGCTACCCCTGTTTGTCAGCACAACAGAGTCCTTTCAATATTGGGCTCCAGCGCAAAATGCTGTTTGTGCAGGCAAACACTGGTTAGCACCTGCACAAACTACAGAATACAGAATAACCCCATGTGTGATAAGTCAGTCAGTCTTTTCTTCTAAACAATGCCAGCAACTCAAGTTCTCTTTTATGTTTGCTTTTAATAGTCTTAAAGGCATAAAGGCATAAATAGGCTCTGTTTAATATTTTAAATGTTATAGACCTGTCCCTAGATACATTATACTCATTAGCTGAGAAAAAAGTATTTTTCTATTGTTCTCTTGTGATATTACTATCCAGTTCTTCTACCCATTTCACATTAACTCCCTTAACTAGTGTCTCTTTCTTTTGATACAATTGCTCATCAAATACTTAAAATGCCTTTCCACTTTTTTAATATTATGTCTATTCAACTCTTCCTCCTTTCCTTTATTATACATGAGATTTGGAGGAGCCCTTTAACGTAATGTATTGTCCTCTGAAATATATTTTTAAGCTGTATATACTTAAAAAAATCTGATTATGACAAAAGATATTTTCTTTTACAAACATCCCACTCCATAAATTTATTTCCCTAAATCAGATCTCCCCATCTATGGATACCTTTTTGTTGCCATGAATTAGACCTGACCATCTTCCCACTAAACTTGGTAAGGTTCACAGGTGGCTTGCATGGTGTCATTGATAATGGGCACCATGTAGCAGTCGTCTTTGTGAACCTAACCGAGGGTTTTGATTCAGTAGATCATAATTTACTGGTTAAATCTTTGCTGAATTTTTAGTTTTCTGATGAGGCTTCATGTTGGTTTTCTAATTGTTTTACTGGAAGACATCATAAAGTGTCAGTTTGTGGTTTTCAGTCAGATTCACTTCCCATTAAAAGTGGGGTCCCCCAGGGCTCCATTCTGGATCCCCTTCTATTTTCATAATTTTTGAATTCTGTTACCAAAATTTATAAATCATCTGAGGTGTTACTTTATGCAGATGATGCTGTAATTTTTAGTTCTGATCTGGTTGCTAGTGTAGCCACTGATTTAGTGCAAAAAGACGTTGATCAATTTTAGTATTGGCTCCTTTTGCATACAATAGTTTTGAATTCCAAGAAAACCAAATTTATATTTTCTTCTGAACATAAGATGGAAAGAGAACCAGATTCAACTGTTATGAATTTGAGCAGCAATTTTACTGAATATTTTGATAATTTTAAGTACCGTGGTTTAACACTGGATAGTTCTTTATCATTTAAATTGCACATTAACAATGTTATAAAAACTATACAGCAAAGACTTGGGATGCTGTACCAGATTAAAACATTTTTCATTCCAGAATCATGTAAGCTGCTAGCCCATAGTATCCTACTTTCAGTTCTTGACTATGTGCTACCAATTTACATTGCAGCAAATTCTGTTACTGTGATACATCTGAACTGTTTATAATAACATCTGTAGGTTTATAACTAATCACCTAGAACAGCACATCATTGTTCCTTGTATTTATCTGCTGGCTGTCTTTCTTTAGAGGACCACTGTAATCTGCATTTTGGGTTATTAATGCATAAGGAGGTTTTGTATATTCCTCCTGAATCAGTTTCTGGATTGTTTTGCTTATTAGAGCACTCTTGTATTTTAATAGAGGTATATGATTATAGTTATACAACCCTTCCTGCATATTGGTTAATCTGATTCCCAGTTAGTTCACGTGGCTTATGCCAAATGTTAGTATTTCAGATTTTTCTTCATTGATTGTGTAGCCACTAACTGATGAAAATCTTGTTATTACAGATTTTAACTCTAATAGGCTATTTTTAGGATTGTTTAATAGCAGGACCACATCATCTGCATAGGCATGAAGTTTTATCCCCTATTTGTATCCCTTCTATTTTTCTGGTGCTTCTGAACTCAATTAGTAAAATTTCTAGAACTAACACAAAAACAGTGGAAGGTAAACCATTTGATTGACTTGCCGTGAGACAGCTATGTGCTGTGTGTCAGAGTTTTCTTTATATACTTTTTATTATTGTGTATTATACTTGGGCTGTGTTGGGGGAGGTCACTGGGTGGATATCCCAGGAAACAAGCAGACCAGGAAGGGGAGGTGTTTGTAGTTTGTGATAGCAGTCCACAAACTACAAGACGTAAACCATGGTACTGAGTTTCGAGGCACTAAAGGCTACAGTCCTAGGTGGGCTCCACTGGATGGCTGAGCCATAAAACAACACATTTTAATTTGATTTTATATTTCTAAATTGTAAATTCAGTAAATGCAGGAGTCACATGACCAGGGGAAAGTATTTCTGGGTCACACAGTACAAAAGCCTCACTGGGAGTGAGTGGGTCATTTTTCAAACCATTTCACTGAGCTGCTGTAAGACAGCTACGTGTTGTGAGTCAGTGTTTTCTTTATATACTTTTATATTTATTGTGTATTATACTCGGGCTGTTTTGGGGGAGGTCACTGGGTGGATATCTCAGGAAACAAGCAGACCAGGAAGGGGAGGTGTTTGAAGTTCTTGATAGCACTCCATGAACTACAAGACTTAAACCACAGTACTGAGTTTTGAGGCAATAAAAATTACAGTTCTAGGAGGGCTCCACTGGATGACTGAGCCATAAAACTACATGATTTAATTCGATTTTATATTTCTAAATTGTAAGTTCAGCAAAAGGAGAAGTTCCATGACCCAGGAAATGTATTTCTGGTCACAGTGCAAAAACATAACAGGGATCAAGCAAGGCATTTTTCAAATAATTTCATTGAGTTGCTGTGAGACAGCTCAGTATGTGCTGTGTGTCAGTGTTTTCTTTATATACTTTTATAGTTATTGTGTATTATACTCAGGCTGTGTTGTGGGAGGTCACTGGGTGGATATCCCAGGAAACAAGCAGAAAGGGGAGGTGTTTGTAGTTTGTGATAGCAGTCCACAAAGTACTAGACTTAAACCACAGTACTGAGTTTCAAAGCACTAAAGGCTACAGTCCTAGGTGGGCTTCACTGGATGGCTGAGCCATACATCTACACATTTTAATTTGATTTTATATTCTTAAATTGTAAGTTCAGCAAATGGAGCAGTCACGTGATTTGGGAAATGTATTTCCAGATCAGACAGTACAAAAACCTTGCTGGGAGTGAGTGTGGCAAGCACATGTCCATGCACTCAAAGATGTGCACAGCGACATGCATATCTGTATGTGTCTTACATGTCCTGCATGGACCAGAGGATGGAGCACCGTGCTATACCTACAGGTATCAAGTTAGTTTACAGTATAATTCATCACTGCTGTGTATAAACTTAAGGCATCACTACCTTGTAAACACCACCTTCAAGTTTGAGCCTGCATAAAAGAAACTAAGACTTGAACTATAAGCTAAGTGAGGATAGTAGGCCTGGCACTTATGGGAGATCTGTTTTTTCTGTGCTAAAACTTCATTAGTATGTATCATATTTAATAAACCTAAGAAGGCTGCTTTATTAGTGATAACTAATTTCCAACCTCAAATCTCTTATCCTCATAACCCACTTGAGCTAACAGCACATATAAAAAAAACCTGTGGCATTAGCTGATCCATTTGCAGGAAATTTCCTGGACATTTATTTTGTCAGGATGGGTCTATTCTAAAATGTAACATTTGCAAAATGTGTTGCATATTGCAGGACAACTATCATGAATATACAGGCTGCAGTCCAACACAATTTACAGTATTTGTAACAAATGTGTCAGTTATGATAAATTAGCAAAATAAGTTATGATTCTTAAGCAGTAGTTAGTAGATGCACACAATAAGAGAAAGGAAACACAGCTTAGCACAAGCTTAATTGGTGGTGCAGACCGGGGAAAAGAATAAAAAATTGTAGTGGGGAACAAGTGGGCTTTATGGTGGGTAGGTCCTCTGGAGATCATATGCAGAAACTGTTGCACCTAATCTCGGCGTCCAGGAACTCTGACATGCCAGCTGTGCTCATGTCCCTGGATGCTGAGAAAGCATTTGACCATGTTTCCTGGGACTTCCTTTTTGTTACACTGGCTCAGTTAGGGCTACCTGATGAGATCATCCAATGGGTGCGGTTGTTATACGCCTCTCCATCAGCCCGTGTCTGGTGTAATGGAATGCTTTCAAATCCAATATCATTATTTTGTGGCACCAGACAAGGATGCCCACTATCCCCCCCCTTTTTTATTTAGAGCCATTTATTTGTAAGCTATTATCATCACAAGAAATAACAGGTATCAAAGTTGGGCGCACAAGATATGCACTCTCTGCTTATGCATACAATTTACTGCTACATGTAGATAATCCTCAAACTTCCATTCCAGCCTTATTAATGGAAATTGAAACATTCTTTAAAGTGTCCTATTATAAGTTAAATCGATTTAAGACTAACATTTTCCCTCTTAACAGCAGAGTGATCCAGACTGAATTAGCAGCCCATCACCTCTCCTGGAAAGCTAAATTTCTTACCTACTGGGGCATAATGGTAACACGGGATATGCCTGCAATGATCAAGGAGAATATTTCCAAATTACTAAAAGTTTTATATTCAGATATGGATAGATGGGGATCCCTCCCACTTTCCTTCTGGGGTAGACTCAGCACAGTTAAGATGAACATACTCCCTCGTGTTCTCTATCCACTGGGTTTGTTGGGCTGTTTTCTCCCCAAAAGCTGGTTTGCTAACCTCTAGAAGTCATTGAATGCTTTCATATGGAAAGGGAAAGGAGTTTGCAGGGCCTATTTCAAACTTACTGCACCTAAAACCTGAGGTGGTCTGGCAGCTCCATCCTTTTTTAGATATTATAGTACATTCCATGTTAGTAAGCCAGCCTACTGGACCCAGTGTATGCATCCCTCTACTATGCTGAATTACTCTCCGTTATAGCTGGAATTGGAGAGGTACCTAGCATCACAATACTCCTACTCATTGTCTGCTCTCTTATATGTTACTCCCTCCAATTTACCAAAACCACCCAAAAATACCCCGATAGGATGGCCAATTAGAGCATTGCACCAAACCTAGAACCATCTTTCTGTAAACTGGCATAAGTCACTGGAACAGCCCCTTATATATAATCCCCATTTCAAAATAGGCGATAAGCCAATACTACCCACATTCTGGCCAGTGCTTAAGTACTCCAAACTTTCTGATTTAGTCAAACATGGGAAATGTATTCCTTTTGGCGAATACCAGTTATAGCATGAGGTGCCAGATACCTTCAGATTTAAGTTTATCCATGTTAGAAAAGCCATCCATTCCTTTGTAGGGAACACAACCTTAACCTTACCTACCACTGAATTAATTATGCTCTTGCAAATGGCAAGACAACCTCATGCAGTCTTTTTAGTATACAAAAAACTGCAGGATATAGACCTGGCTTTGCCAAAAGGTATCTGTTACTACTGGACACAGGAATTAGAACTGCCTGCAGACTCTTTTTTGTGGGAAAAACTTTGGCAGAATATATATATAAATTCATAAAGCAAGACAGGCTAGATCAAGTTCAATTTAACATTATGCACAATATATACTTCACCCCAGTAAAGTTAAACAGAATTGGCCTTTGCCCATCTCCAATGTGTGCATGGTGCAAACTTGAAAATAGTACTTTATATCATGTGTTGTGGAGCTGTTCTAAGGTACACATCTTCTGGCAATCCATCAGGAGGGTTTTAGATCCATTATTGGGCCTAGACACATTGTTCACCCCTGAAGCCTGTTTAATATATTTATTTCCCCCTTGAACACCCAAAATCAGGAAGGCACACCTTGCTTTAATAGCTGCCACTGCCAAATTATTAGTTATGAAGTAGTGGAAGGAGGAATTTTTGCCCTCAGTCACAGAGTGGTATAGAGAAATATTTCTGGCATTACAACTAGAAAAGCATATTGCCTATATGAGAGATAGGATCCAAACTTATCAGAGTCTTTGGGGCCCTCTTGAAGCACTGCTTTCTATATAGAAGCCACAAGTCCTCCACTATTCCATCTAATGGACTGTGAGCTCTTACAGTATAATCTTTAGAACATGCTCCAACACTATGTATTATATGTACTGATATTATCAAAAGTCTTAAGGAAATGCTTGGTAGGGTGGTTATGGGGAGGGAGGAGGTGTGTGGTTTATATATGTAACTGATGTATGTCTACATTGTTATTTTGTCTTTAATTCTTCTTTGTAATAGTATGCAGTCCTACTGAATTGTTTTATCTGTCAAATATGTATGCTTGACTGCCTTAAAGAGGAGAAAAAATTCAATAAAATATATTTAATAAAAAAAAAAGAAATTGTTGTGGATCTACCCAAGGGTCTGAAACTGAAGATCGTATGACAAAAAGGGGAAGAGAGGAGGACAAACTTGACAACACTATGGAATGGACCTTAGTAAAGAGTAACAAAGAAAAAAAAGGTTGAAGGGCTCTCAGCCACAAAGAAATATCACTAACAAATAGGCATAGTCCATTAGAAAACATGTATAGAAAACAAAGACATGAGGCAGATATGAGTCCTAACTACACTTAAATTAGAAAAGAATTAAATAAACTAGTAGTGGGAGACTCTAGCATTAGATATGCAGAGTCAGAAATTTGTAAGAATGACAAAGAAAACACAGTGCTTACCTGCCTCCCAGGTGCTACAGTTGCAGATGTCCAAAAATCCCTTAACAAGCTAAAGATAGAAAAACAAGCAGTAGTAATAGTACATATTGAGTCAAATGACATGGATAAATCTCACGAGAAGGACATTTGCCTGAACCTAATCACAATGGGGAAAAACATTCAAGAAAAAAGGTGTAGATGGCAATCTCAAGCATCTTATCAATACCCAGAGCCCATGTAGGGAAGAATAAGATAATAGAAAGAATAAACACTAGGCTCTCTAACTGGTGTAGTCAAGAAGGTATTATGTTTATAAATAATTCAGACATCTTCACGACAAGTCCTATTCTATACTTCAAGGATGGGTTGCACCTAAATAAAAAAGGGCTTTCCTACTGGGAAGAAGCTTTTCAAACTCATTAAATAAGCTCTGTTTAAAATGAGCAGTTTGGGGGAAACAAGTAGTCCACCACAGTCATGGAAACAACCAAATATGCATATGGGAAAACTGAACATCAAAAATAAAACAAACAGTAAAATCAAATGCTATCTGGCAAACATCAGGAGCATTAACAACAAATTCTACAAACTGTTAGCAATAGTCAAACAGAAAGTTGGTGGAATGAAAATAATATCTGAAATAAATGTATCCCAGGATATGAAACTTTTTACCAAAATAGAAAAAATAAGAAGCGAAGAGGAATAATTATGTTTATCAATGGCTTATTTAAACCAAGTGACATAACTTACTCTAAAATAAGAAGGACCCAAATGCCAACTCATAAACCTTATGGATAAGGGTATTTCCAAATCATAAGAGTAGCTTCATTATTGGACTGGGATACCACCCACCAGATGCTACCCTTGAGGATACATCCTGTATAACCAACGAATTGGAACTTGTATGCGAAGGAGATGCATTATTTTTAGGGGATATGAATCTGGGCAAGATAAACTGGGTGACGTCCTTGGTAAACTCTGCCCACAACAACATTTTTATTGCAGTATGTGAACAGCTTGCACTTCACCAGTATGTGTCTGGCCCCAACAGAGGGACAAACATACTGAACATTGTACTAGGGACAGAAGGACTAAACATAAACAACTGCAATGTGGGTCCACATCTGGGAACTAGTGACCATAATTCAACTATTTAACATAAGTTTCCCATATACTACACACCCAAATGAAAGTGTTTTCTGTAATTATAATAAGGCATATACAATAAAGATCTCTAATATACAATCTGGAACAGACTGGGATTCTATGTTCATCGATTTTGACACAGAGCAAATGTGGTCTAATATAAAGGTTTTCATTTTGGATCTATGTAATAAATGTATTCCTAAAGATTGGCAAAACAAATTGAATAATAGATTACAGTGAATTACAAGGCTGTAATTTCATCAAGAGGTTCTGAAATTACTGTATTACAGGTGGAGCTTACATTTTTGTGACTTTTTTATCATTGGGCTAAGCAAAATTACTGTTTGACACTGTGTTTTATTTTATTCTTGTTTGTTGAAAAGGTTTGTTGTCTCAGAGGTGTTTCAGTCTCCTTCTCACATTGAAGGAGCTAATTGCTTTTCCTCCCACAGCTCTTCCAAAGGATTAGGTGTGTATGTGGGGGTGGAGCTGGCAAACTGTCAGTAATTTCCAACAGAAAGAAGGGTTAAAAGTCAGGTTAGTTGATATCTTGTAGAGAAGACTTGGTTTGCTGGCCAAGGCACCTAGCTTCACCTGAGCTCTTTCCTTCTAAGACTGCTTGAAAGGCAGAGTAGAGAAACTTACCAGAGCAAGGGAGAAGGATTAAGACTTAGTTTGGCTAAGCAGATTTACTGTGTGGTGGTGTTTTGATTTTTTACTCACAGGGATTGCTACTGTTTGTGGCTAACATTTCATTGCTTTATTTTTTCTCTGATTCAAATTGTTGTTGCTGGTATACCTTCTTCTGCATTATTACAAGGTGTGCCTACAGGTGTGTGCTAACAGATTACTGCTGTAATCTTCTGATTCAAATTGTCTTTTGCAAGGTATATCTTCTGTTACTGCTTTATTTTTCTCTGGAGCAAAGTGTTTCTTACAGGGTATATCTTCTCTGAAATTACTGTATTACAGGTGGAGCTTACATTTTTGTGACTTTTTTATCATTGGGCTAAGCAAAATTACTGTTTGACACTGTGTTTTATTTTATTCTTGTTTGTTGAAAAGGTTTGTTGTCTCAGAGGTGTTTCAGTCTCCTTCTCACATTGAAGGAGCTAATTGCTTTTCCTCCACAGCTCTTCAAAGGATTAGGTGTGTATGTGGGGTGGAGCTGGCAAACTGTCAGTAATTTCCAACAGAAAGAAGGGTTAAAAGTCAGGTTAGTTGATATCTTGTAGGTAGAAGACTTGGTTTGCTGGCCAAGGCACCTAGCTTCACCTGAGCTCTTTCCTTCTAAGACTGCTTGAAAGGCAGAGTAGAGAAACTTACCAGAGCAAGGGAGAAGGATTAAGACTTAGTTGGCTAAGCAGATTTACTGTGTGGTGGTGTTTTCATTTTTTACTCACAGGGATTGCTACTGTTTGTAGCTAACATTTCATTGCTTTATTTTTTCTCTGATTCAAATTGTTGTTGCTGGTATACCTTCTTCTGCATTATTACAAGGTGTGCCTACAGGTGTGTGCTAACAGATTACTGCTGTAATCTTCTGATTCAAATTGTCTTTTGCAAGGTATATCTTCTGTTACTGCTTTATTTTTCTCTGGAGCAAAGTGTTTCTTACAGGTATATCTTCTCTGAAATTATTACAGGTGGTGCTTTACAGGTTTTACAGTTTTATCTAACATTAGGATAAGCTTTCAGGTTACTCCATTTGTTGTTGACTGATTGTTTCTGCTCTTACCTCCTTGTTCTTTCGTCCGTGGTTCTTCTTTTTAGGCAGGGAAGGCCCAGCCACCCACCCCATCCCCAACCACCCACGCTACACTCCTTTTATAGGTACCACAGTTGTGACATTTCCTGTGGCAGAGCAGGAAGGGCGGATCAGTGGGGCCTCCACAAAGTGATCTCATTTACAGGGCACTAGTAATTTAACTTGTTATAACAAGTTAAACAAAGCACAATTAAACCATTACTTGCATTTTTCCTTTTTTTCCTTCTAATTACTCTGACTAGGTTACAAACCCAGCAACTTATTTGGAATGGATTTCATTAACTGCAGGTACTGTGGAACAATTTTCAGAAGGACAGTCTTACAGGATTTAGGACACTGTCCTACATGCTGAGCCTTTGGAGATCTTAGGTCTCAGCTCCGGGCAGCATGGGCAGAGATTGCACGCCTCAAATTTCATATTGAAGAGGAAATACATTATAAGAACCACCCGCCATTTCCCCAGCATCCAACAGAAAAACCTCGACCGCAGAGGGTAGTTGGTCCAGGAGGTTGGCAGGTGGTTAGGAGGAGCAAATCAGGTGCCCCATCACTCTCTGCTCTCCAACACATTACCTCCAAAACCATATAACGCTAACAAACAGGTATCTGCCTCTATCTCTGAAATCAAATAAAGAGGCAGAAGACACTGCAGAGCAGGACACTGCAGCACAGGAGCTAGCACAACAATACTCACCCAAATCAGGAACCAAACTAAACAAGCACAAAGGAAATCCAAAAACTTCTGATCATAGGAGACTCCATGATTAGGGAGTTGATACCCATCTCCAGCCAGGGTGATGGTCAGATGTCTCCAGGTACATCAGCATGGAGAGACACTGACGCATTATCAAAATTGTTCACAAAGCAGGAGAAAACATTGATGTCCTAGTACACATAGGGACTAATGATCTCGCCAGCCCGGTCAGTTGTGGAGACCAAGGAACACCTGACTAAGCTGGGTGACAAACTATCATCTATTTCGTCCGGCATCTCCTTCTCTGAGATCCTGCCAGTCTGGGAGAAAGGAACAGATGGACGGAAGGTCAGAAAGGAGAGATGGGGAGCTAAACACGTGGCTCAAGGACTGGTGCCAGGAAAAAGGACACAGATTTGTAGGGAACTGGCAACAGTTCTGGGGCGAAGTTCTTTAAATTTGATGGACTGCATCTGACTAAAGAGAGTCAGTGCATTGGGGCAGAAGTTTGGCGTCTTTGCAGAATATTTAAACTAGCAAATGGGGAGAGGGTGCAGCACCCCATACGTCGAATGGGAAGAACACCCTCCCCTCAGCTAGTGGTCAAACAGGAATTCAGCGTGTTTGCCATTCATTTGCATCACCAGGTAAGAAAAAGGTTTGTCTCCCATACGATGCACAGGGTAATGCCAAACTTCACCCAACAACTAACACACCAAAATCTGGCCAATGGAAAATCATGTACACAATGCTCACAGCCTGGGAAATAAGATCCCAGACCTGCAGGCAATAATGTCAGGCTAAACTGGACATAGTAGCAATTAGTGAGCGTGGTTTACCAGTAACCACACTTAGGAGACTTCAGTACCTGGCTATGTATTGTTCAGAAGAGACCGAGGTGCAAAAGGGGAGGTGGCCCTGTATGTTAATGAAAATATCAAAGCTACAGAAATTCAGAATACACATAAGGAGCCAGAAGAACTGTGGGTCACCCTGGAAAAGAAATGGGACAGCCATAAGAACTGGGGTTGTCTACAGGCCCCCAGACCAGAGGGAGGACATAGACACATTACTGTTAGAAGATATACAAAACATGACAGCTAAAGGGGAGGTTCTGATAATGGGAGACTTCAACTTGCCAGATATAGATTGGTCAATACCAGCAGGAACATCTGCCAGAACTAGACTCATAGTGGATTCCCTGCAGGGGGAGGGCCTCAAACAACTGGTACAGCAACCCACAAGAGACAGGGCTATCCTAGATCTAGTACTGACTAACAAAGAAGGATCACAGATCTCCAGGTAGAAGGTCACCTGGGGTCCAGTGACCATCACATGGTATGGTTCAATTTGGCTACTACATCTAAATCATCCCATTCAAGGCAAAAATATGGGACTTCAGAGGAGCTGACTTTGATAAGATGGCCAACAGAGTTAAGCTAGCCCTGGCAAAAAGAAACACAGGTGAGGAGGTACAGGCAAAGTGGGCAAGCATAAGGATACAATACTTGAAGCAACATCCCATTGTGTTAGACAGAAAAGGAAGTGCAAAGAAAAGGAAACCACTTTGGTTCTCAAATACAGTAGCAGAAAAGGTCAGAGCCAAAAGGCTGGCCTTCAGAAAATATAAGGAACACAGCGGGATGAAGATAGGAGGCATACCAAACTGCCCTAAGGGAAGCAGGTAAGGCAGTAAGGCAGGCAAAGTCCCAAACTGAGAAACACTAGCACGAACAGTAAAGAAGGTGACAAGACTTTCTATAGATACATTAGTGAAGGAGAAAGTCTAGAGGGGGTACTAAGCTTAATGGAGAAAAGGGAGCATGTGAGGAGGAGGACCCTGTAAAGGCATCTATCCTAAATAGATACTTTGCTCAGTATTTACTGAAGAGAAGGTAGGGCAGGGCCCACAGCTCAGCATCATGGACACAGGGGAGGGAGGTGAGCACTACTCCTTCACAAAAGAAAGGGTCCTACAAGAGCTTGCTAAGCTCAGGGTGGATAAGGCAATGGGACCTGATGGCATACATCCCAGGGTACTTAAGGAGCTAAAGGAAGGACTAGCAGAGCCATTAGCAGAATTGTTTAGTGAGTCTCTGAGCACAGGAGAGGTCCCAGAAGACTGGAGAAGGGCTCATGTGATCCCGCTCCACAAGAGTGGTAGCAGGGAGGAGGCGGGGAACTACAGACCAGTCAGTCTTACCTCAGTAGTGGGCAAGATTATGGAGGCACTCCTTAAGGAAAGGATAGTGCAACACCTGGAATCCATAGGGGCACAGGATCCAAGACAGCATGGGTTTACAAAAAGGAAGGTCCTGTCAAACTAATCTCATGGATTTCTTTGACTGGGTAACCAGAGTGGTGGACCAAGGGGGGAGCAGTTGATGTCGCCTACCTTGACTTCAGCAAAGCTTTTGACACTGTTCCACATAGAAGATTGATAAATAAGCTAGGTAGGCTCGGGGTGGGTCAGAAGTTGGTCAACTGGGTGGCAAACTGGTTGACTGGCAGAAAACAGAGAGTGGTGGTAAATGGTATACAGTCAGAAGAGATGCAAGTCACAAGTGGGGTACCTCAGGGATCAGTCCTGGGGCCAGTCCTATTCAACATCTTCATTAGTGACTCGCAGATGGACTAGAGGGTAAGGCTTGTCTGTTTGCAGATGACACCAAGATCTGCAACAGAGTAGATGATCCAGATGGGGTGGGCAGAATGAGAAGAGATCTGGATAAACTAGCAAAATGGTCAGAAGAGTGGCAACTGGGATTTAATGCAAAAGTGCAAAATCATGCACATAGGGAGAAAACCCTGAAGCCACTTATAGGCTGGGAGGAGTTGCTAGCAGTCACAAAGGAAGAAAGAGACTTGGCATCATCATCACTGATGACCTAAAATCATCAAGCAGACCTCTAAAGCAGTAGGTAAGGCTAGGGGGTGTTAGGGTGTATTAGTAGGGGTATCACAAGTCGTAAGAGGAGGTAATAATCCTCTGTACAAGACATTGGTTAGGCCCCATCTGGAGTACTGCGTGCAGTATTGGAGGCCACACCTTCACAAGGACATTAACAAATTGAGGCAGTCCAGAGAAGGGCAACCAAAATGGTGCAGGGACTGCATCAGAAGACATATGAGGACAGATTAGCGACTCAATATGTATACCCTTGAGCAAAGGAGGGAGAGGTGGTATGATCGAGACATTTAAACACCTTAAGGGCATAAACAAGGTGAAAGAGTCTAACATGTTTAAATATAAGAAAATTGCAGGACAAGAGGACACAGCATGAGATTAGAGGAGGCCGATTAAGGGGAATGTGAGGAAATTCTTTTCTACAGAAAGAGTGGTAGATGCATGGAATAGCTTACCACAAAAGTGGTGGCTATGAATACAGTGCAGGGCTTCAAACAGGCATGGGATAGGCATAAGGAGCAATACAAATGACTATGAATAGATAGGTCACTGACAGAGCAAAGGCCGATGGCACATTTATAAGGTAGAAAAAGAAATGGGCAGACTGGATGGGCCTTGCGGTCCTTATCTGCCGTCAACTTCTATGTTTCTATGTTTCTATGGGGACATAGATAACCTCAAGAGCGAAGCTCAAGAGGTTTCTATGTCCCCAGAACCTCTAGATGAAATTTCAGCTGAGTAATTTACTGTAACCTATTTTTTATTTTTTGTAATATATGGATCTGATTTGGAAAATGTGCTGCTTTTTTAAATTCTGTGAACTGGGCTGGCCTCCTGTTGCACTGAAGATGTGCTCACTCTTGGCCGACCACCCACAGTATTGAAACTGTGCCCAACTCAAGTTTGTGATGAAAGTTTTTATTTTAATTTGGTAGTCCTACTGTTTACTTTCTTTCTTCATTTGGCAGGTAATCCACTTTTCCTTTTGCTGAGGAAATAAAAGCAAAGAAATGAACTGGCCATAACTTGCGTTGGTCTCACTAAGCAAGAGTAAAAGTCCGCCATGTTTTTGCAGTTGGTTTGCCCGCCTACTGAGAAAGTCTGCCAATGGCATTGCACGTTGTTACATTGGGTGCACAGACTGGAACATGGCACCATGGCAACCGTGTTTGTGTGGCAGGGAGACTGGCGCATTCACTGTGGGGTTTCAGTGATAATGCTATCGTTTGAAGCTGAAATGATAGTAATATCAGCAGTGAACGATATTATTATCACTTGAGGAAGGGTAGTATTATGGGAAAGGGAGCAGTGCATTACAGGGATTTTTTTATATGCTTTTTGGGGGTATTATTTTAACAATCCATATATTACAATAACAATAACAAATTAAGACCAAGATGGTTAAACAGTAAGATTAGGAAATTAATATAAAAAAAACACACAAGTGTCCTACACTTACAAAAAAATGCAAACATCAAACTACTGGAATAAATACAAACAACTAGAAAAAATGTAAAATAGCAATAAGAAACTTTAAGAAAAACACTGAACTATACCTTGCTACAAATACAACAAAAACAATAGCAAAACGTTTTATAGTTATATCAATACTTAAAAAAAAAACATGCAGGGTGGGGTCACTTGAACATAATAATCATGTGGTACATGAAGCAGGACTTATGGCAGAGGTTTTCAATACATGCTTTAGTAGTATTTATAGCGCTAAACATAACACACCTCTGAATTATGATAGCAACCAAACAGAACACATTACCATTACTGGAAGATGAAATATCTGATAAGATCAAACTTATCAGGGAAGATTGCTTACCAGACCCTGACCACATCACAGGTAAAATTGTTAAAATAATGTCCAAACACCTCTTATACCTGCTTAACAGACTATTTGAAAGCAGTTTAAAGTCTGGTTATGTGCCTCTGGACTAGTAGACGTCCAATATCACTTCAAATTTCAAGAAAGGGAACAAAACAAAGGTCAAAAACTACAGATCAATTAGCTTGACATCTTTGGTGGGAAAGATATTGAAAGGTATCATAAAAGAGTGGCTGGACTGCAGATAGATAGCATAGATAGAACACAACATGGTTTTGTCAAAAAAATATCATGCCTGACAAATTTACTGTGTTTTTATGAAACAGTAAGCAAAAGACTTAACAATAAATTCCCCTATGACATCATTTTTATCGATTTCAGTAAAGCTTTCGACAGGGTACCCCCACAACTACGTAACAGTTAAACTAATGTGGAGAAATGTACAAAAAGAGTACATAAAGTGGATATATAACTGGTTGGATGGGAGAACACAGAGGGTGATGATTAATGGACACTATTCTGGAATATCAGGAGTCACCAGTGGAGCCCCTAGCGCTCTGTGCTGGGCCCCTATATCTTCTAAGTTTATATTACTGACATAACTGAAAAAATATACAACAATAACATAAGGTTCACAGATGATCTGAAAGTGGGGGGTGTCTGCAGTACTCTGGAACATATGTCAATACAGAGAGAGATCTTGATAACATCACTGAGTGGACAAAATATGGGGTATGGCACTCAACATTGACAAGTGCAAGGCCATGCACCTAGGTCACAAAAATAATAAGCACCAGTATCACCTTGGTTGTAACATACTCTCAGTAACAACACTGGAAAAAGATATAGGAGTACTGAACGCAGATGACTTGAAACTTTTTAAAAAGACTAATGCAGTTATTGGTAGAACAAACAGGATCCTATGGACCATAAGAAAAAAAATATTACCTCAAGAGATGCTAAGGTCCTCCTTCCTCTGTATCAAGCCTATGTTAGGCCACATGTTGATTACTGTTCCCTGCTATGGTCCCCTCATAAAAATATAGACATGCTACACTTGGAAAGAATTCATAGAAAATTTACCAAACAAATAATACATTTAATAGACAAGGACTGTGACACCCAACTTAAATCTTTTAACCTTATGTCCCTGGAAAAGAGATGGCAAAGCGGGAGCTGTTGCTTCTTTGGGATGTGTTAATGATCCCTTTCTTTTCATGGACATGGGATTTGCCTTTAAACAAGAAACAGTGAAAACAAGAGGGCACCCATTGCAACTGCACATGTTTAAGTACAACACAAACAACATAGGATTATTTTTCTCACAGAGAGTAATAAGAGTATGGAACAACCTACCATTGGACATAATTGTTAGTGAAACTAAGCTAACATTCAAGAACAGATTGGACAGATGGATTCTTACTTGAAGGAGTCCACATTATTAGGGGTTTTGAGATAGGAACTACAATGAGCATTTTGCCTCCAGTTTCCCAAACAGCTGCAGTATGAACCGCAGTATGAAAGGATGGCCCTGTCTGACCCCCTAAATAATTCAAAACTCTCTATTATTTATATGAGTATTGATTTATAAAAGTTTCACAGAGCTTTAATCTATTCACTCAGAACATTGGGGAAACCCTATTGTTCTAGGATGTCAAAAAGATAAGTCCATGCCACCATGTCCAAAGCTTTAGTGGCATCCAAACTAATTATAATTGCTTTATCCTCTGTCTTTTGTATTGGACTCTGTGGATGCTACTGTGTAGCTGCTTGCCGGGAATAAATCCACTTTGATTACAATGTATGAATATATGTAAAAATTGTAATAACTGGTTATTAATTATTTTTGGGAAAACTATATTTATTGTTAAAAATCACAATTGGTCAATAATTTTGTACGTTTTGTAAGACTTTACCTTGTTTTGGAAGTAACATAATAAAAACTGATTTAAAAGAATTTGGATTTGTGTGATGTATCTGAGTTGCCTGAAGCAGTGTAATCAGAAAAGGGATTAATGTATCTGACAGTACACAATAAAATTCCAGGGTACAGTCATCCTCTCCAGGGCACTTCCCTTTAGCCATTGATCTTTAAAGTTATATTATTTTTTCTAGGCTAATAGAGCTAATACTTGACTTGTTTCTTCTTCAGATAGCACAACATTTTGCAGCAGAGGTACATAGTAATTTAACTGATCTTCTGACAGATTGCAATGGGATTTGTATAAATCCTGATAAAACTCCAGGAAGCATTTAGAAATGTCATCTTTTTCCATTAATAATCTGCCTCTATTATCATAGGCAGATGTAATGTCTGTCTATTGTTCTGTTGCTTTTAGTCACTTAACCAGAAATTTACCTGACATATTGGCTAGATAAAAGCCAGCATTTCTTTTTCTTTTAGCCAATTAGTTTTAATGCCAAGAATTTCTGTATTATTGATAACTTTTTCTGTATTTTCATATTCCTCTTTCAGGGAAACATTCTTCCTTGAACTTTTCATTCCAGCTGTAGTTGGTCTTCTATTTTATTTATTTAGATGTCCTTTGTTTATGTTTCCAGGATGCTTCTGCTATAAGTATTTCCTGCAACACAGCTTTTAAGATGTCCCAAACTGAAATAATATTAATGGTATCCACCTTGTTCAGCTGAGTAAAGTCAGTATTAGTTTCCTTAACCCTATTCCTCATTTCCTAATCTTTTAATAGGCTATTGTTCTGCCTCCAAATAAAACAACTAGGATGTGATGCCGTTGGATATAGTAACTGAGTTCCGTAGGTACTATAACGACTTATATATCCCTATGATTGATCCTCCCCTCACTCTAATGCTAGATGATTATCTGGCTACAGCTAAGCTTCCCTCCCTCTCTGAAGACCAATACGGTCCCCTTAAAACACAGATCTCTACTATGGAACTGATTAGTATCATTCAGTCTCTTCCTTCTGACAAGTCCCCTGGGCCAGATGGCTTTTCAGCCAACTTTTATAAAAAATTCCACAAGGAAGTTATTCCCCTACTATTGCCTCTATTTTATTACATTTTGTCTGGGGCTGTGGTTGACCCCTCTGTATTTGAAGCACTAATTGTTCTACTGCCCAAGGCAGATCAGAATCCAGAATGTGTTTCCAGTTACTGCCCTGTCTCTTTATTGAATCATGATATTAAAATTCTAACCAAGTTGCTTGCGGAGCATATTAACACCATTTTGCCTGAGCTTATTGGCTCAGAACTGGTAGGCTTTATGAGGGGACGTTCCTCAGTTGATCACCTCCATGTACTGTCGCATGTTCTCTCGGCATCCAGAGATGCTCCTTTCCCATCAGTTTTGATTTCTCTGGATGCCGAGAAGGCCTTTGACAGAGTAGATTGGAATTTTTTGTTTTGTGTGCTTCATGCCTGTAAGTTCCCTCGACAATTCCAGTCTTGGATACATGCATTATATCAATCCCCAGTAGCCCAGGTTATGGCTAATGGGGCAGTATAAGAGCCTTTTCCTTTACAGTCTGGTACCAGATAAGGCTGTTGTAACAAGGGATAAAGAAGTTTGTCCCAATATTTCAGGCAAACCTCATTTTGGTCTAAAACATAATGTATTTGTGTAAGAAATATTGACCTATGAAGCTGGATCATATAAAACTTGTAAAGCCACAAGACAAGCTAAACCACAAGTTGCAATATTAAGGTGCCTTTTGATATTTGTGTTGACCATGTGAGTAATATCAAACAGTTGCTTTATGTGTCTGCAAAGCAGAAACATAGGATAGTGTTCAAATTACCCTTTGACTATCTCTAGTGTTTATTATTATCAGGACAGGCCAAAATGCTTGTATGCACATTCTTAAGTCCAAATCTATTTCTTCCTCCTAGACTTTGGTAACTGATAGTGACAGTTGTTACTAGCCATATATAATAATAGAATGTACACTATCTATACATTTGTGCTGACCAAAGATGAGCTCATACATATACTAAAAGGAGAATTGCCTTTTAAGTTGATGTTTGTATTTGTTTTGAACCAATCATAGAACTCCATAGGAAATGATGATACTGTCTTCCACTGTATAAGCAATCCAGCACACACTGTTATTTTGAAGAATGAAGAATGTACCACTTGTAATCTCTCACTGTGATTATTATTATAATCATTAAATTCTTCCGCCACCAGCCTCGTCTCCATTCGTCTCATTTGTAATTGATAATTTAAGTATAATAACACAACGGCTACATTTGGACTCGGATCACTGGTGCTGTACGCTCTGGAGCCCCCCATAGCAGGGTGATGACACTCGGAGACACAGTGCTGTTGGCTTAAAACGAGAGAAAAAGGTGCACACAGACAGTTTTAGCCACTTGCTAATCAGGTGATGTATGCTTTCCAATTTCTTTAAATAAAAGTAATGCTTAACTCTGTAGGAACTCATGGGGCAGGGTAGGTATGTGAAGGTGCTGGGACTTGCAAGCCGGACCTCACAGGAGAGCTGTAAGACATAGCTAGATGGACTGGGGCACCACTGCACGAGTGGACCCGGCAGTGAAGGCTAGGCAAGCACAAAGATAAAAAATGAGTATGAAAACATTAATAGGTTGTTTCTTAGGGAAACACCTAAAGGGGGGAGCATACAAACCATGATCAACAGGCACAGCAGTATTTTAATTAAAAATTAAAAAAAGAGAAACTAGCAAATACTGTACAAAGTCTGTGATAATATAGCCAGGTGGTAATTCGTTAACACATGAGATTTAAAAAAAAAGGAAAGCTGCATGAGCAGCAAGATGTAATAATCCAGCTACAGTCAAAAATAGATAGTTTAGAAATGCAAATAAGTCAAGAGCCAAAATCCCTGCAAGAGAAAAACCAACAACTAAAGTTACAGTTAGTAAAGGTACAGGGAGACCTTTGTCTTTTAGATAGGGATAATTCTCTTTTATTGATTGCAATATAAACTATAACACAGCTTCTGTTAATAAATAGCACATTTGTAAGATGTAAATGTCTTAAAATCTAAAAACAAGCACTTTACAGCGTGCTAATTCCTGTATCTGAGCAGTTAAAATGTAGGAGTAAAAAGTCAGATATGGCAAACTTGCGCCGTCAGCCAGCGGTATTGGCAAGGCATACTAACTTAATGCCCAAAGACCTTGCCTCTTCTAATGTTAAAGAGTTTGATTCTAAATACTCTCAGTATGCTGTGGGGTGGACTAGAGCAAAGGCTAGCCACTTGTTCTTCTGTGATTGCTACCATAACCAAACAAACCACCCGGAGTTGTTTGGCATGATTAATAATGTTATCAGTAACACTAGCGTTTCTGAAGGACAAAAGATTCTCATTAAAATGACATTGGCATACTTTAAATATGGTATTCAAGTGTCCTTGGATAAAAATGTTAAGTTAATTACATGAAAAATTGTTTTCATTTCCTGTGCGTAACATCAGCCAAGAAGTCTAAACATACTGCCTTTCCTATGCAGTGCATTAATACCTTAAGCTGCAATATTAAAAACAATGTTGCTACCATACAGCAACATTCCGGTAGAAAAACCCACTTTACATTTGATGGGGAAGGGGACAACCCTGATTCTAAATGCCCGTGGCTGTAATATTTTCAGCATCATATATCTAAAACACGTACAGTTTTGTAATAAAACTATGGGCATTACCTCAGCAAATTGGTGTCAAATAATGTCAGTCTTATTTTATGCTAAGTATCTCTTGTGGTGTATGTATATGTGTGGGTACTGTCTTGGCCAGCAGTTTCATTTCGTGCTCTATTATTATTTAAAGATATTTTAATATCAGTAGTGTTCAAGGACACTACACAAATAACTGGGTTTGAGCGACCCTTGCATGCACACTGTGTGACCTTTTGCATTTTATTTGACATTCTTGTGTTTCAACTACCAGTTCAGACTTGATATGTATTCCATACCTAAAGCACAATTTTTCACAAAATGTGTGTTTTTATGAAAGCACACCAAGAGTGAACCATGCAATTTAACTTTTTATTACATAACTAGCATTCTAAGTAAGAAGGAACAAACCTTTTTTTCCTCTCTTTTCTCCTTTCTTCTGGGCTTGCAGCCAACACAGTCAATCAACATTTAACTGTAAGCAAAACTTCTTTGTTTCTGAATAATATCATGTGATTCCTATACTATGCAAGGCAGTCCAGCTGGACGGGGAGAATTATTCATCACCTCCCCATACTTTTTTACTTTTTTATATATGTATACAGTACACTTTTAAAAAAAGGGACTATTACAGCTGTTTTTGAGAGTTTACCATCTACAATTAAAAAACAATGGCTTTTGTTTTTTATGTGTGACCATGGTGTAATCATTTTTTTAAATGCATTCTAAAAAATACGTACGTACAGTATTACCATCAATCCGGATCTTTTATGAACTCAGCTGACATTTTGTCATGCTTAGGATAAGGGAACCCAGGGATGCTTGGCTTCTTTTATCCTATGGAAATAATCTTTTATTGCAGTAGTTGAGCTGTCTCTTCCGCCAGTAGAAGCTCGGGGGGAGGGGTAAGCTACCCTTCCTTCCTTCCAGTGTAATGTCCACAAAGGTTGAAAGGTACATTGCTATCTCCCCATAGGGGTAAATACCCAAAAATGTGTATTTGATTCTTCTTAAAAAACCTATGCTTCAAGATTCCATAATAGATCCTTTCATTTGTCACAGGTGCAATAGGCACTATTATTAAGTTGGCATAGGCCAACAATATATGTATTTGTCCCACTATTACATAGTGTAACAGGCATATTGCTATAAACTATATGTTTAAAGCATATTATTGTAACATTACAAGATTTTATAACTCGGGTCTCAGTTAAAAAAAATTATGTTCATCATTCTCTACCCGCTTCTGTGATTTAAAAGCAAGGTAGAATCATAACATTGTCATGGATTTACAGATGGTCAAATGGTATATTAAACCTCGACCTGCACCCCCCAGGTGTGCGGTTGATGTCCCATTTTAATTTTTTTCTCTTTTCATTTGCCACAGTTTTGATGTCATCACTATCTTTGTGTCTAATTGGTTCCACATAAGGACTATTGCATAAATCAAGTCATTATTACCTCTGCAAGTGTAATGTTTTTAGCAAAATTACATCTATTTGTAAAACTTTAAATCAACTGAAAAAGGCCCAGTCAGTTTAAACTCTGCAATCAAGCTTATTGTTTCTGCTTACTATAAAGTTAAGTCTAGGGTAGGGGCAATCCCCTAACTTCAGCAAGAAGATTCTTCTTCAATTGATCTTCAAGCAAGACATCCATCTTCTTCACTGCTGTTTGTTCCAAACATGGCTGATACTTTATGCAAACCTATTGCTTTACTATGGACTGTGTTTTCAATGGTTTATTGTAAACTATTACTTTTTTATGGACTGTTAATCTGTGTGCCAGGGTGTAATCAACTACCACAACACAAATGCCATGCCAGTGTGTGTGGCTGCTCCATTAAAGGACTCAATGCACAATCTAATGCACCTGGCCATTGTGTCTGCTAATCAGCCATCCAGCAGCCAGCAATATAAACACTGACTTTTCTACAAATTGGTGTGTGGACATACTTAACAGCTGGTCTAGCTGTGCATCAAAGCTCAAGACTGGATCACAGCAAAGCTACATGGACTGGGAACAGAAAAATGGGCCTCTTGTTATAAACAGAGCCACACCAAAGGACAATGGTGTCTATGTGTTAACTCTGTCCTATTGTCTTTGGGGTGATAATAGTGTTTGTAACTATGCTGGTTTAAACAACTCATTACGTTTCACAGTCTCAGATGCCATATACTTAACTGTAACACCAACCGAATGCCCAAATGTGACAAAAGGACCAGAGAGTGGACTTACATCAACACCTATTGATCAAATGCTTGTGAATAATGTAAAGTACAGTAGAGTGCATATAAACTTAGATTTCTCTGGTTGGAATATAAATGTTAACAGTAGTTGTGCATACACTGGTCTGTCAAAGTTTTATGCCACTATGTTGATTGACATGTTAAGTGCCATCATTTGGAGCTGTGATACTGCTCCTGTCTCTTAATGTACAGTCATTTTTAAATTGAAAAAGATATTCATTTGATACAAATCCAAAATACTTCCCATAATGCACAAGCAGTTGTAAATGAATTGCTCAGTCAGAGTGATAATGAGCACTTGATTTATAGCTATGCAGGAGGACCCTTAGGAATCCTGTCTTTTAAAGCTTGTGTTGCAAGTGGTCTTAGTGTTCTTGGTAATTATAGGCCTGTGTCGCTCAAGACTTACTATTCTTAAAGTACGTAATGAGATGTACATGCTCCAAGGAGCTGCATTGTTGCACAAATAATAATTAGGAAATATTGGGCCAAGGGGGGCTTGTAACAAGGGAAAAAGAAGTTTTTCCCAATATTTCAGGCAAACCTCATTTTGGTCTAAAACATAATGTATTTGTGTAACAAATATTGACCTATGAAGCTGGATCATATAAAACTTGTAAAGCCACAAGACAAACTAAACCACAAGTTGCAATATTAAGGTGCCTTTTGATATTTGTGTTGACCATGTGAGTAATATCAAACAGTTGCTTTATGTGTCTGCAAAGCAGAAACATAGGATAGTGTTCAAATTACCCTTTGACTATCTCTGGTGTTTATTATTATTAGGACAGGCCAAAATGCTTGTATGCACATTCTTAAGTCCAAATCTATTTCTTCCTCCTAGACTTTGGTAACTGATAGTGACAGTTGTTACTAGCCATATATAATAATAGAATGTACACTATCTATACATTTGTGCTGACCAAAGATGAGCTCATACATATACTAAAAGGAGAATTGCCTTTTAAGTTGATGTTTGTATTTGTTTTGAACCAATCATAGAACTCCATAGGAAATGATGATACTGTCTTCCACTATATAAGCAAGCCAGCACACACTGTTATTTTGAAGAATGAAGAATGTACCACTTGTAATCTCTCTCTGTGATTATTATTATAATCATTAAATTCTTCCACCATCAGCCTCGTCTCCGTTCATCTCATTTGTAATTGATAATTCAAGTATAATAACACAACGGCTACAGCTGTCCCTTATCCCCATTGCTATATAACTTATATTTAGAACCCCGTATCCAGTTACTGATATCATGTGACAGAATTCAAGGTATTTCTATCTTAAACCATGAAATCAACACCTCAGCTTATGCGGATGATCTTCTTTTACAAATATCACACCCGTCAGCATCAATTCCCCCATGCTTTCCCTCATTAAGAAGTATAGCCAAATGTCCAGTTACAAGTTAAATTTGGATAAAACGATTGTATTCCCTCTTAATTATAAGACCCTTAAAAGTTCTATTACTATGATGGGTCTCTCTTGGAAACAGGATGCATTCCGTATCTTGGTATAGAGATATTGTGGAGCCCTATACTTACCTGGAAACTAAATTTGGATTTGATAGCAAAAATTATCAGTGGAGACCTTGAGAGGTGGTCCAAACTCCCGCTTTCTCTGTGGGGCAGGATTAATATAGTGAAAATGAATGTTTTTCCTTGGCTTTTCTATCCCCTTCACTTACATGGCTACCTTTAACTTGGTTCCAGAATATTCACGGTATCTTTACCAAATTCATTTGGTCCAACAAGCAACCCAGACTAGCTTATTACAAACTCGCTGCCCCCAAAGCTAAAGGGGGGTTATGTTTATCACATTTAACTGTCTATTACTCAGCCAGCCAAGCCTCTAAATATCTTAAATGGACACTTCCCTCTGAGGAGATATCTGCTCAACGTTCATTACCCCACTGGCTTAGAATTGAGCTTGCTGTTTTCTCGGTCTATGGGGTGTCCTCAGCAAATCTCTTACATATTAATCCCAAGGTCATCCCGCCCAAATTAAAATCTACCCCGATAGCCGTCTCAGTAAGGGTTCATATGCAGTTATGTTCCTTCCTTAAGTATAACCATACTCATCACTTGGCACAATCCATATGGGGCAACCCCAAGCTTAAGATTGATAACAAAATGCTTCAGCCCTCTTGGTTACCACACCTGGGGGATGGCATCCTTTCTCAGCTTATTTCTGACAGAGGTTCTTAGCTCCCCTCAACTGAGATTATCAGTAAATTTAATATTGCGCCTTTTAATAGGTTCAGAGTCTTAAAATTAAGACATCTAATTCTGAAGATGCTTGGTCTAATTCCCCCTCAACGGGCTAATATTTCCTTTATTCTAGAGCTGCAGCCCTTAGCATGCACCCCACATGTGGTATCCAAGATCTATGGGATTTTCTACAACTGGGCCTACCCGGTCTGTTTTGTCTCATTAGCAAACTGGTCTGCTACATTTTCCACTCATTATTTAGATTGGCCAGCTATTTGGTGCAGTTGTCATAGGTATATCACACAAGATAGGTTGCATATCATGCAGTTTCATATTTTACATAACCTATATTATTCCCCACAAAGGTTATTTAAATTCGGTTTTCTTCTAGCCTCTGCATGCGTCCGGTGTCATCAAGAAGAAGGCTCCCTGTTCCTTATTTTTTGGTCTTTCCCCAAGACTTCGATGCTCTGGTGTACCATTCAACAAAGATTGGATCTACCACTGGGATTGAATGACTTATTTACTCCAGAGATATGTGTACTAGGTGACTTCTCAGAGGTAATGGTACTCAATTACAGATACCACGTGGCCCTTATTTCCATGTCTGTCAAGAAGGTGATATTGCGTCACTAGAAGGACGATGTGGATATCTTCTATTCTTAGTGGCTTCAGGAACTCCTTGCAAATCTTAGAACTGAGAAGGCCATTGCCAGCCTTAATAATAGGTTAAAGAAGTATAAACCCATCTGGGAACCCCTTCACACTCTTTATTCTGTTTAAGTCCCCTATAACAGCAGATGTATAACTTTGGGTTTCATCGGGTATTTACATGTTGTGTCAGGTGTTGGGTGGGTTAAGAAAGGTTTGGGGTGGGGTGATTGGGAAGGAAAACAGTTCTGTTACATTGTTCTGAATTAATGTTGTTTTTTTTTCCCTGCTTTTTATTTGTCGGATCTGTTCTCTGTATAGTTAAAACCTAATAAAGTTTGAATTGAAAAAAAACAAATAACTAGGATTTAATCTGTCCTACATACAGAAGACTATAATTCACTATACAAGTGGTTGGTATCACGTCAATATAGTGCGGGGATTTCAGCAATGGTAATTTGAGCAACAGTTATTGGGTGAACATTAAAACAGTGATGGTACATTTGGGCACCCTACAGTACAGGTGACAATTGTTTTCCCTGTGCTTGAGGTGCTACAACCTTGGAGTTAATTATATAAGTAAGGGTGGTGCAGGGGAAGAGCCCCCTGCAATGGGGGGTGTGGGGGAAAAGCTTCCCACAGAAAAACAGCAATGTAATTATCGCCCTTACCGTAGGGTGCCCAAATTCACCATCACCATTGTAACGTTTGCCCAATAAACATTGCTCAAATTACCATCACTTAAATCCCCATGCTGATTTGACATGGAACCCAAGAGGTTTCAATACTGGACTAGTGACATCAGCAGTTAATCAAAAAATGCCTGGACACAAAAATATAGTCAAGCTTAGAGCTTAAATTACCGTATGCCATGAAGAGTAAAAAGTATACTGTCTAGCATCTGTGTGCAACTGTCTCCAAATGTCAGCTAAAGAATTGTAATTCAGAAAATGATTTAAAATGTAGGACTTGAATTTGTTCCATCCTTTGCTTATTTATTTATTTATTCAGTGTTTGTTGACTGGGAAAGGAGGGCTAGATAATTCTGCCTATGTTCAGCCTCATCCTGGGAAGGGGGGATACAGATGGTAAGCAACTGAAACTGAACCAGCTTAAGCTGTTGGTGGCATTTACTGTGAATGGAGGAAATTTGATCAGGACTCCAGAGAAATTCCACTACTCTTCCAGTAGCTGGACCTCTAGCCATCTGCTTCTAGACATGATGATTGCTCTGGAGGAGGGTGAGAGAATGGAGGTGTTAGAAGCAGGGGAGATAGCCTCCTTCCCTGCTTCTTCTACACTAGAGGCTTCAAATGATACTGAAATTGAATTACTGACCATGGTTCTGCAGACAGAAGCAGAGATTTAAAGATTCTGTTTTTTACCTCCCTCCCTCCTATCAGAACAGGACATGGTAAAAGTAATATTGCAACTAAAAGAGGCTTATCTGAAAAAAGGCCCTGGAAAAGCACCAACAACAATTACTGGCACTCATAGCAGAAGAGGAGTAGAATTCTGAAAGAAAGAAAAAGCAGCTTGCAGACGAGGCTTTCTGCACCTCTAAAACTGTCAAGATACCTGATGGGAATGCCAATGCCATCACTGTCAAATCAGCTCAGCTATTGAATACCACAGCCAATGACACAGGATCATCAAAGGGGAAGTGGCCCTCTGTCTATTATGAAGGTGAGCCTGTGTAGCAGTACCACTGACAGCCTTCACTCTAGCACAATAATACATAAACCAGCTAATATTTTTACTGAAATATAGTCTGAAAATGACTCTGTTGCAGCCCAAGCCACACAAGGTGCAAACAATATTTGGGAAGTGTTTTCAACAACAGGCACATTCAGAGACTGCAGTTCCCTTTAATATGGACAGTATAAGATAATCCCTTCCCGGGGAGGGGGGCAGAGCAGCAAGATGGCTGCTCTGCTGCTCCGCTCCACACCACGCCAAACAGGTGTCCTAGTATTTTAAGACTGTGAAGATTTTTAAAATTTCAAGCTTGTTCCTATCATTATACATAAAGCGGTGCTGCAATATATTTTAATTTTGTGAGTCCAGTCTTATTAAGTCAGGCTTGTCCTATGGAAGCATTTGTTTCCAAATAGAATAAGGGTAATGATCAGCGTTGTTGCATTTGTGTTGCTGAACTGACTTTTCCAAGCTAAAATGCTAAATGACAAATATGTTTTTCCCCAGGCAATTTAAAACACTGAAATAATGAGCCTGAGAGAGGACGCTTGCCTTGGTGTGCCCTATTGCTTGTGGGTCCCAAAAAAGTGGATATCAGCCAAAGGAGTGAAGAGCTGAAGGAGGAGATGGAGCTGAAATATCAGCTGTCTGAACTCGGTTTTGTTGGAGAAAGATCCTTAAAGAGGATGATGACAAAGCATTCAGACGCACTTTGGTGCCAAAATGCCCAAGTTATATTTTGAACAGGTATGCCATTGTTGCCTAGGGTCAGGGGTCTCAAAAGCTTATTCCAACTCATATTAAATTTACTGTGCTCAGTGGAGTAGTGTTATATTTTGTTTATTGTTGCAGGTGCTGGAAAAATGGCTCCCAAATCTGAGGAATGGAGCATAACAGAGGCATGGAGTTGGGGAGAGCTCATTAATTTATTAAGGAACTCCGGGACAAGTAAAAGGAGTTTTCTTCCCCCTATGTTTTATTTTTGGTGACCTCTCATTACCAAGGTGCACAAAGGCACTGCCTCAGCAATAAGTGAAGGATGAATGTGAGGTTATTTCCCTAGTGAGGTACAGTATTTTTTGAATGGTGATTTGCTACCCAGTTCAGCACATGAATTTAAAGAACTGGGTTCAAATGGATTCAATGCCATGACATTGTTATTAGTCTCAGATAATGGTAGCTATAATCCAATTCAGTTTTGTTAACCCCTTATTGTATCTGGAATGTTATTGAGAGGATCCCATCCTAGTTTGTATAATTAAATCTGGTATTGTAACCAGAAGCTTTAAGTGAGACTCTTGCAAGCACCACTCTGAACTGCATATTGGCTGTTAATTGAAGTTGTTTAAGCAAAGCTTCTTACCATTTCTACATGCAGCGCTGTTAATGGATTTTATAATGATGTTTCTGTAGCCACCCGTGGAGTATGAATTATGGACAACCCCCCCCCCCGGGTGCATTTTCTTTGATTTTTTGGAATGTGGATCCATAAAGTGAGTACATTATTTTGGTCACAATTCTTATTAACTCTTGCTGTGCCATGGACTGCTAAATCAGTCCAGAATTTCTGCATATTCTAATTCTGTTGGTACCTAAGGGTTAAGTTTCAGTATTAAAAGCTTTACTTTATTTGGTGGGACTTTATGCAAATAAGTCACTGGATGAAAATGAGGACTTCTAGATATGAAGCCGATTCCTACTACTCACAAATTTTTAAGTTCAACATGACTCTTGACATGTTTTGTTTAAAATTGGATGGTCTCTTAACTATAATGGAGCCCCTTAACCTCCTTTTTTAATTGTTGAGCTTATGATGATGCTAAATTTTATGGAGTGATTCTAGGAATTAGCTAAATGGTAAAATCAGCAAGGTCATGGAAATAAAACTTTTTTTTTTTAGTTGACTAGAGACTCAAGGGCTCAAAATGATTAAATATATTTTTTTTCTGTTGACCATGAAGCTCTGGACATCTCATGGAACAACCAGCTTATTAGCTCACTTTAATGAGCAGCTGGTGCTTGACAGTTTTGTTTAAACTGCACTTAGCTTTAATTAGTTTGTAACATTATTGAGTCCCAAAGGCTTTTAAAACTAGGAATATTAAAAGAGATATCATAATGATAGACAATTCTAAATATGTGTTTGTCATAATACTCAATGTTTATTGGATAATGGTTGATATATCTGTTTAGCATCCAGGTATACTTGTATTCAAATAGTGATATTATTTAAGGTTAAATACAAGTAGAAGGTTTACTGGAAAATTATCCTGAATAGGTAGATAATAAGGAATTATACTGTATGGAGGATTTATACTTCTTTAAAAATGGATGCATTATTTTATTAGGGAATTTGCATAAAACTACATTGAATGTGATGGATTTTATATTGTGGATGTAAGTTATTGAGCTACTGTTATAATTGTTCGTTTATATGAATTGTTCAGTTTATACAACATGAGATAAATTGAGTCTGGCAAGCTATATTAGATTAACAGAATTAAGAGGCTGGAAATGTAATGCATTTTATTCAATCTGAATTAATTCCTGTTATTTGGTACCTGAGATTTGATCATTGTTCAGTATTTGAAAATATGATTAGTTATTTGCTGCAATACTTTGAATGCCTCACTCATGCCAGCCTGCAGCACGAGCTTCATGGGGATCACAGAAGGTGCCCCAGGAATACTCACAGGCCTCACTCGAGCTGGTCTGCAGCAAGAGCTTCACGGGATCACAGAATGTAAATACACCCCCCCTCCAGCTACTCTCTGTAGGGGTGTAGAACTGAAATTGTCTGCTGACAGTGACTGATAGACTGAGTAGCTCCACAAACTCCATTTCCTCAGGCAGCTTTTCTCAGCAAAGTCATCAGAGCTTTAAGGCTCTCTGAAAAGTCTGCATTTTTGCAACTTTACTGCTGACTTGTACTAGCTACCGTTTGCTAACCTGCTGTATATGTACTGTTTCTGTAGCCATCTATCATGATATTAATGCCTGCATATCTACTTGTACATCCAATGTAGAAAATGAGTCAGCGTGACACCAGTTTCACTGCAAATTTAGATTTACTGCCCTCGTTTTGCTTTCAGCTTGCATGTGCATTGTTACAGCTAATTTTAGTGTGTACTTGCCTTAGGTAGCACAGGGACCGTGTCTCAGGGTTTCCTCTGGGGTTTCTGGCTAGTGCCTCCATACCATGGTGGTTCTTTTCCCTGACTCCTACCATCTACCATCACAGATTCCTGCATGTGCCTGCCATCCCACTCAGCCTCTCTGAATACTCTGACCCCTCTCCCACTGCATATTAAGTATTCTCTTTGTCTTCATTACTACAGAGGTGCCCCAGGAGCACTCACAGGCCTCACTGGAGCCTACCTGTAGTGTGAGCTTCACAAGAATCACAGAAGGTAAATACCCCCTCCAGCTACTCTCTGTAGGGGTGTTAGCCTGCCCCAGCCACCCTCCCACACAGGGGCATCCATTAATTTAAGGACTGCCCCATCATGTGATTTCCTGTTGTTGCTATTACTAAGTGCCCACTTTCCCATTAGCAGCTTATAATGATCACCCACTAGAGGAAGTATGCCCCTCAGTACTACTTGCTGACAAGCCTCTCTAACCTCCTGTTTGCCTCAATGAATGTCTGTAGCCTCCTGAAGAAATCTGCAGCCCTCCAGTGCTGGATTGTACAGCACCAACCTGATGTCCTAGCTCTGGTGGAAACCTGGCTCTCAAAATCAACCCCTGACTCCTTCATCAACTTCCCCAGGTACACTTTATTCAGGGAGGACAGAGTGGGTAAGCATGGGGGTGGGTGGGTGAGCTTTTTATATGTGTGACACCCTACTGGGCCATGCCTTCCCACCACCCAAGTTGGAAAATGGGACATAAGCTATCTCCCTCAAAACCATCCCTGACCCTTCAAAGGCCCTCCTTATCATCACTGTGGCCTATGTTCCCCCACAGAAACAAACCCCAGCCAATCTCTCACTCTCAGAATACTTCTCTAACCTGCCACATAAGGTTGAGCAGATCCTTCTGAGGGACCGCAATACAAACTGGCTTGCCAGCTTGGTGTCTCAAGCCAAGGACACCTTTACAGCTCTTGACATAGCTCAATTAGTCTCACAGCCAACCAGGTGCAACCCCTCCAACAGCACTCACACTTAACTGGACATAGTCCTTACAAACTGCCCACTTAAAATTGTGGCTATCACTGTCCACCAAACTCTCCCAGTGACCATTCCCCAGTACTCTTCACATGGTCCACTCTCCTACCCAAGCCAGTGCCCAGGACAGTCCTCCATCAGCGCCTTCACCCCGGTAACCTCAACTACATTTCTATCATGTCCCCCCTCTCCCTCCTTTCCTCAAGGGTATACATATTAAGCTCCTTTAGCCTCTCTTCATATGGCTTCTCTTATAGGCCCTGCACCATTTTAGTTGCCCTCCTCTGAACTGCCTCTATCCTGTCTATGTCCTTGTGGAGATGGGGTATCCAGAACTGGATGGAGTACTTCAGATGGGGTCTCCCCAACTGTCTGTACAGGGGGATAACAACTTCCTGTTTTCTGCTGGTGATGTTTTTCCCTATACATCCCAGTATCCCACCAGCCCCCCCTACCACCTTCTCACATTGCTTGCCAACCTTAAGGTCGTCTGATATGATTACCCCCAGGTCCCTTTCCATTTTTGTTGTTGTTACTACCTCCCCCCCATTGTGTAATCTTCCCCTGGGTTTTGTTTCCCAGGTGCATTACTTTGCCCTTCTTTGCATTGAATCCAAGCTGCCATACTTCTGACTATTCCTCCAACCTTGCCAAGTCCCTTCTCATCCTTTCCATGCCTCCTTGTGTATCAACCCTGTTGCAGATCTTTGTGTCATCTGTAAAGAGGCATACTTTTCCTTCCAGACCCTCTGCAATGTCACTTATAAAGACATTAAAAAGGACTGGACCCAGTACTGAACCCTGCGGAATGCCACTAGTAACCCCTCTTTCTTCAGAGTGAACTCCATTTACAATTACCTTCTGTGTCCTGTTGTTCAGCCAATGTTTTACCCAGGCTACCACCCTGGGACCCACTCCAAGGCTAGTTAATTTAACTACTAATCTTTTGTGTGGGACTGTGTCAAGTGTCTTGCTAAAGTCTAGGTAGGCCATGTCCACAGCCTCTCCCTGGTCTACTGCTTTGGTCACCCAGTCATAGAAATCAATTAGATTCGTCTGACATGACCTTCCCACTGTGAACCCATGCAGCCTTGGGTCCTGTGCCCCACTGGCCTCTAGCTGAAAAAGTGTTTGATCAAATTAACCAGCATTACCCATTTGAAGTGCCATGGTGGTATGGTATACCAGCTGGTTTCATGTGTTGGATTCAAATATTATATAAAAATGCAGTTATGATTCCACATATCAATTATTGTTTAGGTGGTCCTATTGCAATTAAAAGGGGTGTATGATAAGGCTGTCCATTAAGCTCCTTACTGTACATTTTTATGGTAGACTCCCTGACCCCCTACTTAGAATGATACGATGCCATGAGAGAATTAATGGCATACAACCTACATCAAACACTAACAAACTGAAAATCCTGGCTTATGCTGATGAATTATGCATTATCTTACAAGATCAGGCCTCAGAAGAAATAAAGTGGTGTTACAGACATTCACAGAACTGTCTGGATCACAAATTCATTATACCAAAAGCACAGCTATACCAGTGGGAAATCCTGCACCAGCAGATAACACTGACATTTCAGGTATAACAGTTTGAAATGATCCAGTTAAATTGCTAGACGTTTATTACAACCATCAAGATGCAGCATCTTTGATTGGTTACATTGTATACAGACAGTCGAGAGGAACTTAGCTGTGTGGAAACAAAGAAGCTTAACTAAACAGAAAAGGGTATATTTACTCAAAACTTTATTACTCCTCTGTTTCACTTCTTTACATTTTATCTTTCTACCTCCAACTGACCTTGAAACAAGACTATACAGTTTGTTTTCTCTGGACTTTGGGGATGCCAGCGCAACCCAATGAGGGATGTTACATTCCAAAGGAAGGCATGGGGAGGACTAGATATTGTTAACTCCACAGCTTTCTATTTTAGAGTCTGCATAAGTAGCAATTTCACCCCATTGCTAAGAGGGGTTAAAAAGCAATGGGTTATAATAGTTGAAGATTGGATTATGTCTTTTTAGCTTACTGGGGCAGAGACAGCAAAAAGCTAATGGATGCGAATATGATCATGTGATTCCCTCCTATATAAAATTGGCAGTACGGAAAGTACAAATATGGAACTTATCACATGCTGAAATTGCCAGGACTGAGAGGAAGGGATTGTATAAAACTATTGTTGACAGGAACCTTTCACCATCAGTTGACCTTAAGAACTGTCCATCAAACAGAGTGGAGATAGCTCTGTGATGGTTATCCAACAACAGAATACCAAAATACATGTGGGACATTTTATGGTTAAGCATACAGTACATAGCAAATTAGCTGTAAAAGACTCCATTAAACATTGTCATTGATTAAAGAGTCTGTCCTCAGTCTGAATGCAGAGGGGTTTTGGAAACACAAAATCACTTTTTATTTGAATGTCCACTTAACAATCTATTCTGGATACAGCCGAGTAAAGCGTGGAATTGTCAACTGTTTGCAACAGTGACTTATCAAATAGTGGAATTAGGACTCTGCCCACCTGAATGAAGCAAATTCAATCACTGTACATTGCAAGTCTGTTTTGCAGTTTGTAATGGCAAGAACACTGTGCTTTTACACTACAGCAAAAAACTATTTCCCACTCATGATTGTTAGTGTCGTACATAAATGTATTCAGAAACTGTACTGGCAAGATATGAAGACCTTACCATTGTATTGTTTCCACAAATTATGGAAAGTTTTTCACACAATTTTCAATTTTTAACTCTGTTATTGAGTCTTAAGATTCCTCTTTGATCTAATGTAGCTGTATTTTTTCTTTGTTTGGTGTGCTTTGTTAATAAAAAATTCCCCCTACTCTTTTTTGAGAAGTGCTATGGGATCTTTAACATATGCTTGAACAACCACAAAAAGAGGCAGACAGAATCTTAGTTTAATGTCTCATCCAAAAGACAGCACCTCAGGAGTGCAGCATCCCCCTCATGATGCACTAAAGTGTCAGTATTGGGATTTTACCCCAAGTGGCTGATAAGGGCCATGAAGCCACAACCAGCTGATCTTCCTGCCTCAGAGGTGAGTGTGCAACCTGCTGAGCCACTGATACTGGCTTACTGAAGTTTTACCCAATAGAACATTAGCAAGATTATTCATATCACCACCCAACAAAATATTCTCACATTCTCACTGGCATGACACTTTATAATAGAGGCAAAAAAGGCTTGAATGTTTTTTGAACAGAGCATAAACAGATTCCATCATGCAAAGCATATCTCCTAATCATACATTTACTACTGTAATTCTTCCTTCTTTATCTGAACAGGAGTCTGGTATTGTTCCTTTTAATATATTTCCTATCAGTAGGGACGCTCCTTTACTCTTACTATCCACCGCTTTAGAAAAGCATACCTCTTTAATTTGTCCCCTTTTTAATCTGTGCGATTCTTTTTTATTTAAATATGTTTCTTGTAGTGCCATCACATTAAATCTCTCTTCTTCTATATACTTATAAAACTCTACTTCTTTTGATGGGCTGTTTATGCCATTCACATTCTAAGTTTCAAATTTCAAAAATGTTTCCATTAGATATACTGTAGTCTCCTATTTTCCTTTCCATTCTCATCTGCATAAGATGCATTGTGCACAAAAATCCACTGTGTGTAACCTCCAATTTATATCCATCTTCTTTTTTTTTTTGCTTCAGATTCTCTCCTGCTTCCCATCAGCCTCCTCAACCCCACTTAACATGCACACCACCACCAAAGATGCCAAGGCTACAATCCAGCATCACTCCCCACTTCACTTAGCACATATACTGTACACTAGCAGAGGCCATTGCACCTCCATCCTTTAAAAGAATAGTTACATCAAAATTAAACTAAAAGATGAAAACAATGGAAAAAGAACAACAAAACAGCAAGGTAATCACTTATACGTAGTATCACAAATATGGTAGGAGATACCTAGAATAGCATAACATTTCTCATTTTACCTTCTATTTGAGTCCACCCTCTGATCCAGGCCTCCACAGCATGTTTCAACAGTACAGTACTTTAAGACACTTGAAAATGGTTTGACAAACATATTTTTAGAACTTTGCAAGCTTCTGTAAATACAGTGGCAAACAGTATAGTATATAATTTCTCATTTTACCCCATATTTGAGTCCAACCCAGCCCAGGTCCCCACAGCAAGTTTCAACAACGCTTTAAGTTCCTTGAAAAATATTAGGTAAATGTATTATTAGATCCTTGCAAGCTTCTGTATTGTTCTTGGGAATCAGAATTTGTCCATTTAAAAATACTTTTAGTCTTACTGCAAAGATCAGTACTGTACCGATATAATTTTTCCTGACCACAAAGTTTGCAATGTGGTTGCAAATTGCTTTCTAAATTTCCAGAGCTGCCTGATGCTGATGTCCTAACTATGAAAAGAAAGGTTCCTGTTTTGCGAAATTGCCTTTATTACTTTCCATTTGTTCTCACTTCTTAGTAACTTCACAATAACTGGGTGAGACTCACCCTTGTCAGATAGATTTTTATATGTCCAAATCCTGTGCATGCTGTCAGTCTCAGGTGTGTCTGATTCTGAACAAAGAGACTTTTGAATAGCTCCACTACACCATCTCTTAGTGATGATTCCATTTTCCAGCTCACAAAGATACCGAAGATTCTCAAGTGTATTTCTTTTAGTGCTAGTCTCCTGATCATCCTGTTTTGCAGATAGCTGTTGAACATTTTAATTTTTGTATTGAATTTTTTCCTCCTGACCACCTCTCTGCATCCCCGTTATCTTCCTCGCAACCTGCCAGGGATCCGGCCGCCATCCATCTTGCTAGCACCCTCTAACTCCTGCGGCTTACCCTCAGCAGCAGGGAGCAGGGAGCCCCCCATATCCCCACCCTTTCACAGATCCAGTTCGGGTGCCCGATGAAACTTGCAGATGGCCATCAAGCCACGTGAAAGGTGCCACTTTTTCCTCTGTTCCCCCTTACGTTGGTGGGCATGGAATGACACCAGCAGCTGGTAGTATGCACACATCTGCACATGCCCACATCCTGGCATCTACCCCCTGACTTTGCCCCAGTGTATGGCATTTGTCCCTGACTCCCAGCCTCTGCCAGGGGGTAGTTGGGTGCTGACCGTCGTGAACCCCCCTCCCAGGAGAGGGAGAGCAGTCTATCAGATGCTCAATCCCTCTCCTTCCCTGCCAGCCTCTGGCAAACCATGCTCACTCCCAAACCCGGGTTGCTGGTGTGGCGCAAGGAGCGGTGACCAGTGCCTCTGCCCTCAGTGCCACCGAGCCTAACATTTTCATTTTTTGACTTCTTCAGTTACTGGGTTGATGTTATCTTCTAACTCTGTCTGCCTATTTTCAAGGCTTACTGTTTTTTTGAAACTTCATCAACTTTTGCATCCAGGGCATCTACTCCTTTTTTAATGTTTTGAACACTTTCTAGAATTTCTTGCAATTTTCTCATATTCCCTTGTAAGTTAGTGTGGGCCCCCAAAGACTGTATAGCCCAAGTTGGGAGGGGGTAACATCTTCTGACTGGCCTTTGACAATTCCTCTTGGCCTTGAACCTCCACTTCATTGTCTAAAGTATCTGTACTCTCTTTGTTTTGTTTTTGAGTTAAATCTGCCACCTGATTACTTTGCTATTTTCTTTCGTTTGCTGACATGTCTCCTTCCCAATATTTGGGTTTTGCTTCCAGCTTTTCTCTGTATTTGTATTCACCATTTTATCTATGTTTTGCTCATTTAGGTACTTACAGTAACTGTTTCTTACTTTCTGTTTCTATTGGATTTTTAGATGCCATTTTCTGACACATGTTGTCTATTTTTGCAAATTCAGGTTAACCTGCATTGGATTAAACAGCCTGTGTGATCTCGTTCTTAATTGATGTTTTTTATTGGTCACACCTAAATAATCCCCCCCCCCTTTATTTTTAATTGTCTCAGCTTTTGTGTTTTTCTTTGCGGAAATAATTAGTAACTAGTCTTTTAGTATGGTCTTCTTCATTACTGACCTGTAAAAATAAGATATCTTTAGTTCTTTTTCTGATTTAGAATAGACAGTCTGCATTGGTGTATCAACCTTTCAGTATTTATTAGTATGTATTGCTTTTTATAATTCATTATTAGTTGTTGGGAAGATAATGTGTGCTTATACAGATAAAGTATAAAATGTATAGTCTTTTATTCTAGTTTAGTACCCCCAAATGTCCTGCTCAAACTGTAGGTTGTGGGAGGGGGATCCCTTGGGCAAAGCAGTCTTTCTTGCACTTTTTCTTTCTTTAAAATGGTTTTGAAATGCAAGTAGTACTTTTTTTATTTCCCAAAAAAGTTAAGAGCCTTAAATGAACTTGTCTGCAGTATACTATCATATTAGATCTGATTTTGGCACCAACACAGTACTTTGAACTCAAAGGTGCTGCCCTCCGCTTCTTCTACACATGGAAGACATATTTTCTTACAAAGTTCAGACAAACAGAAGGCATATTTCAAGCAAAGGCTTTGTTTGTTTTGGTATAGAGGGTTATTTAAAAAATAAAATGAAAAGATAGTTACCACCCTTAAAGTGTTGCTGATTAGACCAAGATAGGTAAAGTTACATTTTATGTAATATTCTTTTGAGGGGGAGGATGCTGACATCAGTTCTGCATGTGAGGAGCTGAGTGGGATGCTGGACAGTAACTACGAGGTCAAACGGTGGTAGATAGTGGCGGTCTTAATGGTTCCCTTTCCTCTTATCTCCTAGTCAGCAAGCTTTCCTCTATCAGAACCTTTCTCTAGCCACAGTTTGCAAGAAGATAGTTTGGATGTGCATCGGTAAGGGCCCTAACAGAAGTGGGCGGGTAGTGTAAACATTTGTATAAATGTGGAAGAAAGTATCACCAGTGGTGTTCGATGTCTATTAAAATCAACACGTTATGTCCAAATTGATCCATTGAGTGAGAGGGATCACAAGACAAAGAAGCAAGCACTGAAAGGCAGAAGAGGCCACTCAAAATCTTGATGTTCTACCTGACTCAGCAGAACAAAAATTTCTCCCCCAGAGGCTTGCTGAGATTGCTTTGGTAAGCACTACCCAGCTCTCTCCCATACTCACCAGTAAGTGCAAATCCAAACTTAAGCACACCAAGTAAAATATAATTCTATTATAAGTGCAGCTGGCTCATTGGTGCAGTGGTTGGATTTTCGTTCATGACACCGGTGACCTGGGTTTGGGAACAGACCTAGGTCATTGGAGGACCGGCAGGGGGAGAAGGATGGAGCATCCCATGGACTGCTCTCCTTTTCTGGGGGAGGTTGGAGAGTACATCTGGTGCTCAACGTACCCTTGACAGAGGCCAGTGGTACTGTAGCAGCCAGTGTCTGGATGTCCTTGGGGGTGGGGCAGATGCTGGAAGTCATTGCACATCCCCACCCCCCAAAAATAGGGTTAAAAACACCCACAGCCATTGCCTTCATGATGCCCACCTTGTCACTCCTTCATCGCTCCCAGGGTGGTTCCCCTGATCTGACCTATGTCCGAGACACCTTGGCTGGTGCCATGACCCTGCCCTGGGGGGTAAGCAAAGATGGCAACAAGGAAGTCTCAGCTGATTTGGGAGTGAGGGCCGGCAAGGTCTGTGACTGGGCTGAAGTCCTGACATTGGCATGTGGGACAAAAAGCATAATAAACAGCAAAAAAAAAAAATATTAATAATTCTATTATAATCAAAAATGAGTAATAGCCACAGACTGGCTGCAGAAACATTTTAAAATGCCTCCAAATAATAAAGCTCTTATGGAGATAAAATTGCATCCAGCATAACTGAAGTTCCACTATAGACTGAAAAAAGGGGACCCATCAGGAGCCACTACAAGTACTACTAATTCTGAACCCTGTTGATGGAAGGGAATAGGTGTGACTCACCAGAGGAATATATCTGAGCTCCTGATTCTCAAGAGCCACAAACTAGATCCTCGTGGTAATCTGAAATTATGAATGCAGTTAATTCATTATGTGTTGAAATGCTGCAAGCATTAGGGGAAATTAATACCTCCATTAAAGGCATTTGACTTTGTAAATATTTTAACAGAGAAACTTGCTGGTCTCACAGTCCGCACCTGAGAACTTGAAGAGTGGGTATCCCAAATAGAAGATATTAAGGGCCCCATTCACAAAACACACACTAATCACAAAAAACAACTACAAAATCTTATTCAGAAAGTTGCAGATATGGAAGACAAATCAATAAGGGGGAACATAAGAATTTGTAACATCCCAAAGGGGTGGAAGGCACAGGGGACCCTGTACCCTTTTTTGAAAAATTGCTAACTGAAGCTATGGGCAGGGATTACCCTGATTAAAAGATTAGCTTGGACAGAGCGCATAGAGCTGGCTCATGTTTTAATAATGTATCTCAGGTTTACCCAAGACCCATCTATGCAAAACCTCACAGGTATCAGGATAAGGAAGCCATTCTACAGAAGGCCAGGACTGAGAGAGGCCTTAAGTACCAAAATTTAAGTTTCATTGCTTATCCTGGCCTCTCAGATGAAATGGTGAAGAAACAAAAGTTATTCAATCCCGTTAAAAAAAAAAAGCTATATGATATGGGTATTAAATTCACAATGCTGTATCCAGCAAAATTACAATTTGTGGTTAACGGTAGATTAACTACATTTGTTGACCATGAGGAGGCTGAGGAAGCTTTTGAGAGTTGCTATTCACAGCAAAATCCCCCCCCCAGATGTCAAAGGCAATATCCTTATCAAGTTCAGAATGTCCCTTCTAAAAGCTCTGAGAAACAAACATAGAGAAAACTGAAAATAATTATGAATTAACAGAAGGAAGAATGAAACAAAGGAAAAGAAAGGCAAGGAGGAGTGGAAAACAAAAGCAGGATATGAAGAAAGTTGAAACTTATTAAACTTAAGATTCCTTCCTTTAAACTCTGGAACAGTCGATACCTGTGATCTCTTGTTGTAATTTGGGATTATACAATGAATGTAACAATTGATCTTCATCAAATGAATATGCATTAACAGTTTACTTCTCCCTCCCATCTCTTTTTTCTTTTGATGTCCACCTTATATCTTTCTTGAGTAAATAACCTAAAAGTGGGAATGGTAGAGACAAACTCATGCTCTCTTCATATTTAAATCAGCTAAAAAATATAAATGATATATGGAGAAAGGATAACTAAAAGGGGGGAGATGAGGCAAATAAAACTAGAAAGAAGGAGAAAAGAAAAAATATAAAATTAAAAAGAAAGGAGAAAAAAATCTAAATAAAGAATTTAAGAAAAAAATACCTCGGTGGCGTGTTTCTGGCGCAAGAGATGACAGAAAGTTCATCTCTGCTAATAGCGGGGGAGGGTGGAGAAGAAACTAATTTCTTCTCTTTAAGGGGATACTATGCACTTGGGTGTTGTGTGTGTTGGGTGATGGGGAGTACATTAAAAGATTAAAACAGCATAAGTGCAAAAAGCAAACAAAAAAAGTACAACAGATGACCCAGGATCTAGGAAGGTCTAGCAGCAGTTACAAGTTTCTAAATAATATATTCCAATTGAAATGATACATATTTTAAAATTGGCTTCCTGGAATGTCAAAGGACTTAGACAAAAAGTTAAAATGAACAAAATAATTAATTATCTCAATAGAAAACAGATAAACTGTGTATTATTACAGGAAACAAATTTTCAGGATAAAGAATTTCAGTGGTTTCAGAAAAATGGAGCTCAGGGGCATTTTTATCTTTCAACCCAAACTCAAGGTGTGTGGCAATATTTTTTCATAAACATAAATTAAACACCCCAAACAGTAGGGAAAACTCAAGCTCAAAATGGAATGTACATAATACTTGAAATTGAAACTGGGACTAGTCATTTTACTTTATTCACTATTTAGGGGCCAACTTTTAATAATCCAGCTATTTTCTCAGATTACTTTTTTACAGCTATCGATTTGTAAAGCTCCATGCAACATAGGAGGGGATTTTAATCTAACATTGAATAAAAGAGATAGAACCCCTAACACCACATATAACTTCAAAACTGCCATAAGAACTATTAAAAATGTTATGTTAGCTTTTAAATTGATAGATCCTTGGAATCAACTTAACCCCAATGTAAGGACATTCTCATACTATTCTAACATTCATCAATCATACTCATGAATAGATAACATCTTGATTTCTGAAACATTATGCTACAGAATAATAAAGGTAGATTATCCTGGAATCATAATTTCAGACCACGCTCCTTTTTTTTTAATTACAGAATTATTAGGTGAACCTCTACACACAGGTAATTGGAAAATGGACATTACTCTATTAAACACCAAGAAACTAGTGATACATTAGTACAAGAAATAAAATAGTTCTTCAGCAGAAACACAGAACAAGACAATGATCTCCTGACAATATGGAATGCATTTAAAGCCTGGATATGAGGTAAAATACAAGATTTAAATGGAATAAGGAAAAATAGATGGTCCTCACAACATAAACAACTAGAAAAGGAAATACATGCTTTTGAACAGTTACATTCAAACATTTTAGACAAAAAGATATATAACCTAACACAAAAAAGGAATCATATAATACATTAATAATGGAAACACTGAAAATCAGATGTTACAAGCTAGATCTAATTACTATATCAGTTCAGATAAACCTTTGCAATTAATGGCCTGCCAGTTAAAAAAAAGACCAAGAGAAAAACAATATAACATCAATAAGAGACAAAGATGGCAATATATGTAAAAATCCTACAATATATGTAAAAATCCTACAAGCCACTCCTGTTTAATGCCTACATCTCTGATATCAGGGAAGGTATCAGTTGTGAAATGAATCTCTTTGAGGATGACTCTAAGCTGGGGGCGGTGGTGGAGGGGGAGCAGAGGAGATTGACCCTGCAAGAGGACCTGGATACTCTGGATAGGTGGTCCTGCAACTGGAAATTGAAATTTAACTCCTCCAAGTGCAAGGGGCTACACCTAGGGTGGGAAACCCCCAACTATGTGTACACCCTGGTGGGGGATGAGTTGTAGGCTATGGCAGGGGAAAGAGACCTAGGAGTCTTGGTGGATGTTAACTTGAATAATTCAGAGCAGTGCAGGAGGGCTGTGGTCAGGGCAGATAGGATGCTGGGATGCATTGCTAGGGGGATTACCTCTAGGAACAGGGAGGTGATTTTGCCACTGTACAACAGCCTAGTTAAACTGAATCTTGAGTACTGTGTGCAGTTCTGGAGGCCGCAGCTAAGGAGGGACATCCAACTTCTGGAGAGGGTTCAGAGGAGAGCAACCAGAATGATCTGGGTCCTGGGGGATATGACATATGAGGAATGACTATGGGAGCTCAACCTGTTCTCACTGGAGGAGGGACCAGTGGGACATGATTGAGGTCTTCAAGTACCTCGGGGCATAAATAAGGTATGCCGAGATAGGATCTTTTGCCTGAAGGAGGTTGGATTCACCAGAGGACACAGTTGGAAGATTGCAGGTGGTAAGATTAGGGGGGAAAGGAGGAGGAGGTACTTCACTGGGAGAGTGGTGGAACCATGGAATGCACTGCCCAGGGAGCTGGTACAGGCAGCTACGGTGGAGGGATTCAAGAGAGGGTGGGACAGGTATAGGCAAAGGGTTAAGCAGAGGCTGGTTTGCCTGGGGGGGCAGGACTGGGGGATGGAGTAACAGTAGAAGGAGACAGATAGAGGGCTACGGTACCCAATCAGGGTACTGAAGCATGAGCAGACTTGATAGACCAATAGGCCTACTCTGCTGGCATCTAGTATGCTAGTATGTAAATAAATAAGCTCATTACAGAATTTTATAAAAAAACTTTACACAACCCAAAACTCAAGTGACACAGATGCCCCAAATACATTTTTAGAAAAAATAAACCTTAAACAAATTTCTCCCAATTTAAAAGATTCCTTGGATAGCCCGATAACAAATCTTGAGGTAGAAACTGCAATAGAAGAACTTAAACCTGGCAAAGCCCCAGGCCCAGATGGCTTCCAGCCCGAGATCTTTAAAAACATGTAAAGACATTCTAGCTCCAATATTGACAAGATTGTTCAATAGAATTAATCATGTTAATATAGCACCATCATCTTTCGGACAAACTCATATTCATTTATTCCATAAAATAGGTAAAGACCTTGACCAACGTAAATGATATAGATCAACCTCTCTGCTAAATGCAGATTATAAAATATTTGCTAAAGTACTTGCCAAAAGACTTGAGAGGGTACTTCCCGAACTAATTGATCATGATCAAAATAGATTTATTAAAGGCAGACGTATTACTGAAAATGTCAGACGTACAATAAACACAATGTCTAATACTAAATTTAATGATGCTATTCTTTTTATAGTCAATGCACAAAAAGCCTTTGATAGGGTTGAATGGAACTTCATTATATCAACACTTAAGAAAATGAACTTTGGGGATAAATTCATTAATTGGATCAGGACTATATATCAGGAATCATCAGCCCAAACTAAACCAATAACATTATCACCACCATTCAAATTATCTAGGGGCATTTAGCAGGGTTGCCCCCTCTCACCCATGATATTTGCTTTAATCATGGAACCCTTAGTTGAAGCAATAAGAAATAATACACAAATTTTAGAAATAGTACAAAATCACATAGAATACAAAATTAATTTATACGCAGATGACACCCTATTCTACCTACAAAACCCACAGAAATCAATAAAATAATTTGTATTTCTTCATATAGCAAAACAATATGGCAAGGTATCAGGGTATAATATAAACCCTCAGAAATCATTAATTCTTAAAATAAACAAGAATACTGTCATTCAGCTTCCTGATGACTGCCCATGCCCCTTAACTTACTCATTTAAATACTTAGGAATACCACTTTCTAACAACCTAGAAGCTCTATATGATCTTAATTTAGAACAATTGCTTCAAGATATTAAAAAAGATTTTGATAGATGGGGTACCCTACCATTAACACTAATAGGAAGAGTAAATGTTATAAAAATGCTAATTCTTTCAGACTCTCCCAATAAAAGTATCGAATGATTTCTTTAAAATATTCAAAAAAAATTAACCACAAACTTCATATGGCAAAATAAAAAAACAAGAATTTCATGGGAGAAATTGGATTACCTAAAGAAACTGGGGGTTGGCACTGCTGAATTTCTACATGTACTATTAGTTTCACAAATCTCTATAATCTGGAATTGGGCTAGATACTCTCAGGACATCCCCAAGATGGTAGAAATGGATACAAATATGTATGAGTACGAAAAACTAGCAAGTCTGCTTTTCTCTGGACTATACCTGATTAAAGATAATAAAAATAAAGGAAACCTGCAAGATACACCACCACCACCATCGTTAGTTGGTATGAAATTCACAAAATACTAAACTATAAAATAGGAGTGACACAGTTCTCACCCATATATAATAATTATCACTTTATTCCATTAATAAATGACAAGTGTTATAAAAAAAAGGCAAACCTTAGGTCTTTATGAATGTGGACAACTCTTTTCTAAAAATCAAATTCAAGACATTTGAACAATTGAAAGCCCAATACAATACCCCAAATAGTCACTATTATAAATATTTACAAATCAACGGCCAGATATTCAGAACTTTGCCCTGAGGCTAAATTAACACTGCCCAGTGGGCAAACAGCCCAGAGCACAAAGCAAGCTATGTTTAAAAGGAATAGCCCAGGCAAACAGCTTCTGAATATAGCATGGGAATGAGACTGGGCAAATTTGGCTGGGAGTGCAGGGCAAACTTAGCCCTGGAATAAGACAGCTCTGAATATAGCAACCAGGAAGTGCAAACCACAACATCAAAACAGTGCACAGCAATGTGAAGGGAGGTAGAGGTAAATTATATGGCCAATGTGTGTGCCAGCAAATGTGTGGACCCAGTACAGCTGCAGGCAGCAGCGCATGTGAAAGTACAGTGTTCAAAACTGTATAATGTTCCCCAAACTGTTTGCACAGTGCTAACACATTTGCACAGGTTAAGCGCAGGGCTAAACCATTAGCCTGGTGCAAACACATTTGCCCAGCGCTAAATTTTGCCATATTCAAAAGTGACATGCAAATGAGCCTACTTAGGTAGTCTCTGGGCAAACATCCAGATTAGCATCTCATTATGCCCTGATTTGCATGCAGTTTGCCCAGCATTACTGCAGGGTCCCACAGCTCCATCTGTAGGTCAGTCTGGGAGTACAGGGGCTGGCCAGGTCTGACCGCAGCTCCACCTGTAGGTCAGTCTGGCAGTGCATGAGGATGACTGTAGGCTAAATGTAAACAGTACAGCATAGCATAGAATACTGTACCCCAGGGGACAACACAGCATAGGCACAGATGGTCGTGGTGCTGTATGCAACTGTCACACTTTAGGTCATGCTACAGTACACAGAAGACACTACCGTAGCAAGAGAGCCAGTAGTGTGTGGACACATCATTGCCTATGGTGTGTAGGGCAGTGCTGATGACTGCAATATACACAGTGACAGGCCCAACATGCAGATGTTTACTGATAGTGGACATTACTGTTATGCTGTTGTGTGGCCCACAGATGCTGCACCTCTGGCAAGGGATGCTCACAGTGACATATACATGTCTGGCTTTGTGTGCTGTGGCAGTTCTACAGTTGTGTGGTATGTGGCAGGGGGGCATATATTATCAGAAAGGCACACTGGTGTTGGAGTATTCCCAATATTCGCCCATGTGCACTGCTTGATGTGTCCCAGCCTTGTGGCCACACTTGGTCTGTGGCACAGCCTGGCCACCCATACACTCTTGTCTCAACATCCTCCATGCCCACAGTGCTGCATGTGTGGGCTGGCATCTGTTGGTGTCCACAGAAGAGTGGTCTGCAGGTGTGTGCTGTATGGCCACACTGCCATGATGGCCACTGGTGGCAGGGTCATCACTGACTGCCTGGCATGGCTGAGACTGGTGGCAGATGATGGCATCATTGTGATGCCATCAGTGAGCAGCATGTTTCCTCTATGTCTGGCTTTGTTTATGTATCATATTTATTTGTTAGGGTCATGCACAGCTGCCAAAAGCTGCACAAACACTACACAAAACCAAAATGTCATGAAAAACTGATTGCCTAGGTTTAAAACTACTTTTTCATGGGTGGTAATGTGCATTGTGCTAAGTGTCGCGCTAAGTCGTGCAAAACCACTTTGCGTGGCTCAAGTCACTGAATATAGCATTGTGCTTGTATTCATGTACACGCACCCTCCATTTTCCCCTTGCATACATTATGATTTTGCCCAGTGCTAATGCAGTTTGCATGTGCTATTCGGACTTTTGAATATAGCAAACCCACGCTAATCCAGAGCTAAACCTGCACAAATGATTTTTGCCCAGGAAAAGTTTTGATTATCTGGCCCTAAGAGCTTTATTAGTAAATCCAATAGGGGTCTAAAATTACAGTCCATGCCAATCCTGGATGTAATTCTAGCACAAAAAGAAAACAAAAATCTCATATCAAAAATATATTCTAATTTATTTTCTACATCCAAGATTAATATCACAACATTAAAACATAAATGGGCAAGAGATTTGGGCATTGAAATTTCTGAGGAATTATGGTCCGTAATACTGTCTGCTCCATTCTTAAAAATCAAAACAAGTAAATTGCAACAAATTCAATATAACATCCTTCATTGGGTATATTATACACCTTATAAGCATCATAAGATGAATTCTCAAATAACTGAGAAATGTCCAAGATGCACTAAAACAACAAGCACATTAATCCACCTTATCCACCAATGCCCGTACCTATCTAACTTTTGGTCTAGAGTTGTCTGCATAATAAATAATGTAGTAAATAAACATATAAAACTTTCTTTGCTTTTCACTGTTTTTTGCAATGGAGGAAGAGGCATCTGATCTGGATTATTTTCAACAAACATTTTTAGCAATAGCTATAACATAGCTAAAAAATGCATTCTTATTAAATGGAAGGACCTGAAGCCTCTGGTCTTCGAAACATGGGTACATTTTGTGATTTAGTCAATGAACTTAGAAAGAATTCAATATATGAAAATGAAAGAAGATGAACTCTGAAAAAATATGGAAGCCTTTCAAGGAACAAATATCAAAAGGCATATATTAAAATTGGACACTGCTAGCCATATTAATACCAAATATATTTATATGTTAAGATAATAAAATATACTATTAAAAACAAACAAACTTTTAAATAATAAAAAAGGAATCCTGGATCTTTAGGGTTGGAGGTGATAATGTTTTAACTATAAGGGTTAAAAACATCTAGTTGTCTTAAATATCAGAAAATTGAAATTCTCAACATAGTGCTACCAACTGAACCTCCAACAACAAAATATATATATATTCTTCAGAGCTGTAACTTCTAAAACTACCCTTACCTGTATCCTTGTGAAGCTTCATTGCAGGTTTTACCTCCCTGTCAGTTTCTGACCATCCAGGGTTTTTTCAGATCATTGCCCTTATCTTTGTTGATCCCAGCACATAGCTGCAATACTGAGGGTTTACTGTACCGTATAAAGGAAGACTGCTCACCTTACATCTATGTATTTGTTCACTCCTGCAATGTATCGTTCTTTCATTCTGTTAGTTTCTCTATCTCAAACACATTTTCTTCCATTATTGCTTCTGTAATTTTTCTTAGTTCCTACATACATACGAACATATGATTGTGCCAGTAGAAAAAGGCTATTGCAGTCTATCATGACTGCTTGAGTTTGCAGGCCCTTTAGTATCTACTGAAGGATCTACCCCCTCATTATCCACTCCTCCTCCCATCAATGTCCCCTTCCCTCCATGCTCCCCCCTACAAGCAACCTTCTCCTTTATTATGTGAAAGCCTCTCTTAAAGCTGTCCACAGTCTTCAGGGAGACAACTTCCTCTAGTAACTTGTTTCATTTAACCACCACCATTTCCTTGAAAAAGTGTCCCCTCATTTCCCTCTTGAATCTTCACCCAGGCAGCTCGAGACAGTGACCCTAGTGGTCCTGTTCCCACTAAGGTTGAAGAGATCCACAGAGCTTACATTGTTGAAACCTTTAAGGTATTTGAAGGTTTTGACCATGTCACTCTTGTCTCTTTTATCCTCTAGATAGAACATGTTGAGATCTTTGAGTCTCTCCGCATATGGTCTGCCTTGCTGTTTCTGGATCATCTTGGTTGCCCTTCTCTGAAACATATCCAGTGGGTTGATATCTTTCTTTAGGGAAGGACAACAATACTGCACACTGTACTCAAGATGTGGCTGAACCAGTGATCTGTACAATGGCAGAATGACCTCTCCTTTTCTGTTGGTTATAGCCCTGGCTATATAGCCCAGTATCAATTTGCTTTGGCTGCTGCTCTTTTGCAGTGTGCTAAGTGATGTAGGTCACTCATGATGATCACACCCATGACCTTCTCTTCTTCTGAATTTGTAACTTTCACACCTCCCAGCCAGTATTTGGTCTCTGGGTTCTTCACCCCCAAGTGAATTACCTTACACTTTTGGCACTGAATCCCATTACTAAATATCTGCCAAACTCTCCAGTTTGGCCGAGTCTTCCCTAAGGCATTGTCTCCCTTCCTCCATGTACACTCTCCAACAGAGATTTGTGTTATCCACTGACATTTATATCTTGCCTTTTATCCCATCTGCAGTATTGCTGATGAAGATGTTAAATAACACCAACCTGAGCACTGAGCCCTGTAGGACCCTGATAGTTACTGGTCTAACCTCTGAGAACTCCTCCCTACTTCTACTCTCAGATTTCTATCTTGCAGCCTGTTTCTAAACCACTTAATCAGTTTTACCTCTACCCCCAGATCATCTAGTTTCCTGATAATCTCCTGTGGGGAAGAGAGTCAAAGGAATTACTGAAATCTAGATACAGAATGTCCACTGCTTGACCCTTGTCCACTATCCTGGTTACCCAGTCAAAGAAATCTCCACCCCACTCCCCAAGCACAAAAGGAAGAAAAAAAATAGGGTTTTGGGTCTTTGGTGTCTTGGTAAATCAGTGCTGGTATCTTCTTTGGGGTTGTAGGGTTGTCTTTCTTAGCAACATCTCAGAGGGGCTGAAAGGAAAGGTATGCCTTTTTCATGGATGACACAAAAATCTGCAACTGAGTGGACACACTAGGGGATGGAAAAATGAAGGAAGATCTAAAAAACTGGAAGACTGATCAAGGATCTGGCATCTGAGCTTCAATGCCAAAAAATGTAAAATTATGCACATGGGGCACAGAAACCCAAGGGCAACATATCATTTGGGAGGGGGGATGTTGACAACAACAACAACAGGAAAGGGATCAGGGGGTCATCATATCTGATGACCTGCAGGTAACAAAGCAGTGTGATAAGGCAGTAGGAAAGGCTAGTAGGATGATGGGATGCATAGGGAGGGGCATCACAGCAGAAAAAGAGATGTAGTGTTACCTCTATATAGATCAATAGTGATGCCACACCTGGAGTACTGTGCCCAGTTCTGGAAGCCCCATCTCAAGAAGGAAATAGACTGGGTGTAGGTGGTACAGAGAAGGGCACCCAAAATGGTGCATGGTCTGCATCAGATGTCCTATGAGGAAAGACTCAAAGAATTAAATATGTACTCACTGGAGTAAAGCAGAGAAAGAGAAGATATGATAGAAACATTGAAATACCTCAAGGGTATCAATAAGGTACAGGAGGGTGGCATGTTGCACAAAAAGAGATGCTCAAGTACAAGGCGACATAATAAGAAGTTGGAGGGGGGAAGCTTAGAGTGGATGTGAGAAAATATTTCTTCACAGAAAGGGTGGATGATGCCTGGAACAGCCTCCCAGCAGAGGTGGTTGGTACCAAAATGGTAACAGGTTTCGAACATGTATGGGATAGACACAGGGGGACCTTAGTAACAGGGTTTGGAGGGTAAGGCCAGAGATCAATCAGAGTCTGCAGTAGCACAGTAGGTAGGAAGTTTAGGGCAAACTAGTTGGACTAAGAGATCTTTTTTGTTGACAACTTCTATGTTTCTATGTTTGTGAACCCTAATGCTCACCCCTCCCTCATTCCACAGCCTCTAGTTGGAAGCACAAGGTACGGCTCCAAGCCAGTGCCTCACAGTGATATACCCTTCAAAGGCAGAGAAGTATAGCTTGCCACATGTTGCCAACACAATTTTTTGCAGTCTTCTTCGTGCAGAGCCCTGCAAGCCCTGTGTGAAGAAAGGAGATAATTTGTGATGTTGTTTGCTCAGGGAATGGAGTGGATATTTGGGATGAGAACCCCAAGAAAGACTTCACCACTTATTCGTTGTTTTCAGAGACCCAAAACCCTAATTTTTTCCTTTTGCTGCTTGTGAGTGGGGTGGGGGTAGGGTGGAGAATTAGGGTTGGAAGCCCTAATGCTACATTTCCTTACTTTTTTGGCATTAAGTTACCGTAACAGGTGCATTAATGAATTTTTTTGCAAAGAATTTCCCTTCTTTTTGAGATAGTGGAATTGTATCCTCATTCATGCAGATACCTTTGGGACCTGCGTTAGCAGGTACAGATGCACAGGGCCCAAAGGCTCCATCCACCAACAGAAGTGTAGGACTTGACTCATCCACCCCCCACCCTGGGAATGCAAGCTGCAGGATTGTCTGCATGGGCCCGGGTACCATATAGTGAAGACAACTGTCCTCATTCACTCTTTATGTATTCACTTTTGCACATCCACTCTTATTATTATTATTAGCCCTCTTATTACCCCAGCTCATGAACCTGGTAGGTTAACATTTTCAAATCCCCATTGAAACATCATTGTACACACTTAAGCTTCATTCTGTACCACAGGTGCGCAAAAATAATTTAGCCAGGATTTGAAAAATGACAGCTGTCATGTTCATGAGGTGGTGTGAAAAACTGGCTATATTGAAAATTTGTGGTCAAGATATTTAAAATTACCAAAACCATGAGTGAGCATAGAAAAATTACAATGTACGCTCATAACTTTGTCAACATAGCCTTCTTAGGACTCCACTTCATGAAGAAAAAGCTGGTGAACATGTTAAAATCCCACCTGAAAGGTGATTTCTTCAAGTGAAAGCGAAATTGCCTTTTGGACCTGATTTGCATAATTCCACTGCATTGGTGAGGAGGTGGTGTTCCAAAAAGGCCATGTTGAAAATTTAGGGTGAAAATATTCAGAAATGACAAAGTTATGCATCAAAATCCATTGAAATACAATGAACTGCACTTACCTTAGTTTCTCATAAGGCAGGCAGTGGTTCCAGCAGAAAGATGTGCCTTCAGTCGGAGAGTAGATCTACATCATTGTACATGTTCAAGTGAGTGAGGATGTGTGGAGTGTGTGGCGGGGGTGTGTGGTGGTGGATGCTGTGTGGGAGGTTGGGGTGGGGTAGATGTGGTGTGTGTTTAAGGGGTGAGAATTGCAAGGGACCACTTTTCCTTTTTTACCTGTGTTAAGAAATCATTGAGGGATGGTTTTCTTTATTATAGTGGACTTGCAGGGGACATTCTGACACTGGGGATAGGGCACCCCAGTGTTGGGCTACTGTTCTGTAGCACCAGAGGAGGGGGTGAAGAGAAGCAGTACCGGGGTGGGCACCCAAGTCAACCTATATATTCTAAAAAGTTTAAAAAAATATATGCGACATTGGGAATGGTGGGTGGTGACCTGGAGGGGGGAGAAAGAAGCAGTACCATGGGTGGGCACCCCAGTAAGAGATAGACAGACAGACAGAGGCAGAAACAAATAGACAGAATACGGGATCGGCAGCTCACTGCTCTCACTGCAGCCCGTAGCATGACTTCCTTATGCAGCTGCAGAACTCAGGAAAGTCCCTCTGTTCTCATACAGAGAACATGGGTGAATGGCTCCTCTCACTAAGCTGGGCACCCTGGATTTTGAGGTGACCAGAAAAGGTAGGGCTGGCAAGTTTTAAAAAACAAACAAACAGCAGAACCTAGCTAAACAGGTACCATATAGCTAGGTTCAGGTGTTTGTTTAAAAATAGATAAGTTTTATGCATTTACAACATTTGTAAGTCTAAAAAGGAAAAAAATGGTGGCCATCTCAATCAGTATTTTATTTTCTGCACAACAGATAAAGAATGAAAATAAGCACATACAATTACCCATTCACATTTTTACATTAATTAAAAATCATTATAACAGGCCCAGTGGTGCAGAGGGCTGAGGTGATTAGCTCTTTACCTCTCCCATGCCGGCAACCCAGGTTTGGGAATGAGCATGGGCTGTCAGGGGTGAGTCCGGGGGAGGGCTGGGAGAAAGAACGAGCAGCCATCATGCAGCTCTCCTCTCCCAGATTAGAGAGGTCTGTCTTCCTGGCACTTAGCTGCCACAAATGGAGGATTGGTGGTAGTGCCACGCAGATGAAGGGCCAAGCACAAGACCAGGTGGTTGGAGAGGTGCCGCCAGTTCTGGCATGCAAGCATTTTTCCATGCGCACGACAGACCAAGTTTGTTGAGGCCCTGGGGAGTAGTCAGGAAAGAAAAACTGAGGAAAAATGACAGGTGCAGCAAGAGCATATGGTGGCCACTGGCCATACCTCCACCCACCACATCCCCAGGGTGGCCTACAGCAAGGCACTGGATCATGTGCTTTGTAGGGAAGGATGGAACTCTGTCTCCTGATCCCACCATGGGAGGGTAATCTGTGGGGGTATCCTCACCACTGGAGTCCTGGGAAGATGGATGGATGACAGTGCGGAGAGTGGCAGGTAGCAGAGGTGAGTCCTCCCTCGCTGTGGCCATGGGGATAAGCAGAGTATAGCAAAACAAAATTGTTATAACTCTGGAACCATATAATATTTTTTCATGAAACCTTTCAAAGGCACACCCTTGGCATGGGCCCCTTCAACTCTGAAAATTTTCATGAATATATTCCACACTGTCTAGGCTGTAGGTGAGAGCAAACAAATCCCAGTGTCAAGTATATGGAGACCAAATGTGTTTTGTTTTCCATTTCTTGGCACTCTGTATCTCACAACTGAACAAGATGTCATTACAGAACTTTTCATGTCTTGAGACTCTGACAGCTTGACCATGTATGCTAAATTTTGGGCTAGTTTTTCAAACAATTCCAAAGTTATTAAGGTGCAAAAAAACAGCCTACTCGATCCTAACTATAGGGGCTCTAGTGTGCCCATATTATAGAGGCAAGGTAGTGCCCCTATAGTTAGGTTGAGTAGGGTGTTCAATGTTAAACCCAAATTTTTGCATGTTAATAACTTTGGCATTCTTTGACAAAATAGCACAAAATGTGGCATTTGCGGTCAGGCTACCAGAGTCTCAAGACATGAAAGATTTCATGATGGCACCATATTGGGTTTTTAAGATACAGAGCACCAAAAAACAGAAAAAAGTAAATTGTTTCCCTATACTGAACATGGGGGTTTTTGCTTTCATGTACAGGCTACATAGAAACATAGAATTTGATGGCAGATAAGGACCACTTGGCCTCCCTAGTCTGCCCATTTCCCTACCTAATGGATAAGCTGCAGATCCTAGTTAACCAACAGCCTATTTCCTCCTACCCCCACTAAAATTGCCTTATGTCTGTCCCATGCATTCTTGGATTCCTCCACTGTTTTTGATTCCACTACCTCCTCAGGAAGTCTGTTCCATGTATCCACAACCCTCTCCATGAAAAAATACTTCCTCACATTTCCTTTGAGCCATCCCTCTCCCCTCTATCTTCAACTGTGCTCCTTTGTTCTTGTCCATCTCTTTTTCTGAATAATCCTACTCTCTTGGACTTTGTTGATTCCCTTGAGGTACTTTAAAGGTTTCTATCATGTCCTCCCTCTCCCTCCTTTCCTTGAGGGTATACATATTAAGCTCCTTTAATCTCTCTTCATATGTCTTCAAGTGCAAACCCTGCACCATTTTAGTTGCCCTCCTTTGGACAGCCTCCATCCTATGTCCTTGCAGAGATGGGATCTCCAGAACTGCATACAGTTTTCCAGATGGGTCTCACCAACTGTCTGTACAGAGGGATAAAAACTTCTTATTTTCTACTGGTGAGGCTTCTCCCTATGCATCCCAGTATCCTGCCAGCCCTCCTTACTGCCTTCTCACATTGCTTGCCCTCCTTTAGGTCATCTGCTATGACTAGCCCCTTTCCATTTTTGTTGTTAGTATCTCACCCCCCCATTGTGTACTCTTCCCCTGGGTTTTTGTTTACCAGGTGCATTACTTTACACTTCTTTGCCTTGAATCCAAGCTGCCATACATTTGACCATTCCTCCCTTTTACCCAGGCTACCACCTTGGGACCCACTCCAAGGTTGTCTAACTTGTATATTAATCTTTTGTGTGGGTACACGGTACTGAATCTGTGCACAAAACTTTTGGAGTACATTTGTTCTGTACTGAAGGCTTGGTGAAAAAATATTAAATGGTTCTTGAGTTATAAGGATTTAAAAAATAGCCACTGCATACAAACCAGACATTTTTGGTTTGCAAGACTGTTTTTTTGGTTAGTAATTTGATGTATCATGAACCAGAAATGGGTCTCACAAGCCACTTTTTTTTGTTTGTGATGGCTGCCATCTTGTTTCTTTGTTACTACTAAAGTTGCAAAACACTTGTAAAGGAACAGTTTTAGCAAAACTTAAACATCCCTGCTGTACAGTGTTTGTCATAAGCAGAATTTAATAGTTTGTTTATGGGGAAATTTGCTAAAATGTTACATTTCACACATTTACAATGTATCCTGAATGATTTCTGATTTGAACCACTTTTTGGGGGGTTTGAACTAAAAAATGTCTGTTTCACAACCCAGAAAAAGTGGTTCAAACCAAAAAAATTATTTGAAGCTGAAATCACTCAGGAGAGATTGTGATTTATTTTGAAATGGTTAACCTTTCCCAAACCATCACCCTCCCACGCTCTGTTCAGTATCTTATATTTTATACAGGATAATAGAGACACTGTAAGGAAGAGACATCAGTAAATAAAGAAAGCACTTGATTTTATGAGGAGAATGCACAGTGAAAGTGTGATGACAGGATGTTTACAACTGAATGTGCATCTAGCTGGCTACTCTGTGCATTGCAGTGAGGCAGGAGCAAGTACACACACAGAGCTGAAAGCAGTTAATGGTAAAAAATATACAGTAAACAATAACATGTTCTTTTGCATAATAAAGATCAAAGACACAGCAGAGGTGAAACTGTAATGTTTTTTCCTGTTGCTGCCTGGTGGGTGGGTGGGGTAGTAGGGTCAAAGCCCTAATGCCACATTTCCTACTTTTGTCTCTTTAACCCTAACTAGTGCATTAACAAAGTTTTTGTAAATAATATATATATATTTTATATATATATATATATATATATATATATATATATATTATCTATATGTATTTATATTATGGTAGCATGGTAGTGCTATCATAGTTAGGAGTTGAGGAACAATTTACATGTTAAACCCCAAATTTTGCACCTTAATAACTTTGCAACCATTTGACATATGTGCCTGAAAGTTGGAATACATGATCAAGACCCATACACCTTGGGATTTGCCAAGTTTTGTACTGGTCGCATATACGGCTGTGGAGTTATTAAGAATGATCTGTGCGTGCATTTACGCTTTTCTGGATTTTTATTTTTGCTCCTACAGGTAGCACGATTTGTGTGACTGGTCTGAAATCTTCAGGAAACATGCGAACAGGGTCCCCGATGTGCCTTTTGAAGATTTTGTGAAAAAATATTAAATGGTTCAAAAGTTATTCAAAAAACAAGTTTCCGTTATAAGTCAATGAGAAAAGTTAACAAAAAGTTCGACAGTGTCGCAAATGCAGTTTTTACTTTCGCAAATGGCCCTTTTACTGTTGCAAATCTGCAATTTTGTTTTCAGTTAGCGATCAGAAAAATGCTTGGCATTTAAAATTGGGACCCTCTAGCAACCTAATTCTTTTTGTATTCACCTAGTCGGACCCTGAGGATGCTAGCCATGTCTTTATTTTGGGGTAAAACACCCCAGAAATATGTTTTTCAAATTTCTGGAAAAAGTACTTTCGCAAAGTACTGTCGCACTTGTGACACTGTTGAATGAATTTGCAAAAGCTTTCTCAAACTTCGACAGTACTTTTCTAGGATGTGGGAAAATGACAGCAATTTTTTGGCACCCTGCTGCAAAAGAACAGTTTTGTGTTTTGGCCTGAAATTTGGAGAGAAAGCAGTCGACATCTCACAGATGTGCCTTTCAGTGTTTTGTTGAAAAAATATTACATGGCGGCAAAGTTATGGCACTCCAAAGTTGACACTTTTTCCCACCGGATAACTTTACGGCGTCCGACACATTACAGGAATCCTTTGGCACCCTGCTGCAAAATAATGGTTTGGTATTTTGGGCTGAAATATGGAGGGAACACAGCCAACATCCCACAGATGTGCCTTTTTGTGGTATGGTGAAAAAATATTACAGGAATCCAAAGTTATGGCACTCCAAACTTCTCTTTTTTTCCCATAGGATAACATTACGGCGTTGTTCGCGCCTTTCAGGGCCTGTATCTCAGAAACGATGCAAGATAAGGACTTTTCATCAGAAAAATGCTTAGCCCCCTAGTTGAGGCTAAGTATAAAACTATGCAGGAAAGTCATAAATCATATGACTTTTAAATTTCTTTTCTACGTCGTACGGTTCCTGAGATCTGAGCAATTTAGTATTCCAACTCCTCATTTTCTGCTCCGAGAACCATTATTATGCATACATTCTTTGTACTCACTGTCTTTCTTTATGCAGCTTTTGGGGAAAACCAGCCTGTGCACTTACATTACTCTTACTGTTATCGTTTTCGCTTGCAGTTCCATTCCCGTTTCACTTACCGTTCACGTCTATGCCACCATGTGTGTTACCCTTTGCTTTTTCATTTGCTCTTGCTTTTGCATTGTTTTCAACATTTCTGTCTACACTACTGTTTCTCTTTCTATTTTGCTTTGCGGCACCATGTGCATTACTATTTGTGTTTGCGGGCACAATGTTACTATGTGTCAAGACATCATGTGGCGGGGCCCTGCACTCCCGCTGCAGCATTACATTCACTATTTCTCGTTATCATTCTCAAAAAGAAGGGAAATTAGAGGCAAAAAACTCCATTTAATGCATTAGTTAGGGTTGTTCCACACCGACAAAAGTGAGGAAATTTGGTGTTAGTGTTGAAAGCGCCCCTTGGACCCTCCTGCCCATGCCCAACCGGCATTGGGGTGCGCGTTAGGGTTGTCGGTCTAACTCTCACCCATTCTCCTACACCTCTGTGCTTTTTACACATGTGATGGAGTGAGGTTATGGCCGACAACTAATGACACCCTGATGCCAGATGAGGTGTGGGCAGGGGAGGCAAAGGGCTTTCAACTAACACAATTCCTGCTACTGTCAGTGTCGAAGACAATAACTGCGATAAATGGAGTTTTACCTCTAATATATATATATAGCCCAATTTTTGCACTTTAATAACTTTGCAGCAGTTGAGCAGATTTGCATGAGATTCTGTATGTGTGGTCTCGTGTGGTAGATCTGTGGATATGTCAAGTTTCATTTTGGTCAGATCTGTGGATTTCGAGTTCTGCATAGTTTAAAAGTGAATTTTTGGGTCATAGGTTTTGCTGTTTTATTTTTTTTTTAACTTGGCTACTGCTGAAACAGTTTGGAATTGTGGTCTGAAATTTTCAGGTTATAAAACAGCTGGCCCACAGATGAGCCTTTTGCTTGTTTGGTGAAAAAATATTAATCCATTCCAAAACTATTTAATTTTGAAATGTTGACAAATTTGTTTCTGAACATGCTCAGTAGACACTTCAAGATAGCTGTATGAAATGAAAAAGGAATCCTTTTTCATATGGGGCCAATCCTTTTTCATCTGCCGCCATCTTGTTTCCTTTTTTCTAAAAAAAAAAAAATTCAAAAGTCACAAAAATTACATCCTCCAGATAAATCAAAACATCTATCTGGATCATCAGGACCCTGAGAGGTGGATTCTGCACTTAACTGTTTGACCCCCGAGTGTGCTTTTGGTTATATTTCACATCCTTTTTCATGACTCTCTCTATCAGCCTTTTTCATGACTCACGTTCTCAGTACACAGTTTGAAAAGAAAAAGGAATACTTTCTCATCTGGGGCCAATCCTTATTCATGAGGAGGAGAAATCCTATGTCCCTGGTGTCTAGTGGTGCCCCCTCCAGTTACCTATCACCATTCCCATATTGATAATCATTTCCCTGATGTCTAGTTGTGTCCCCCCCCACTGATCGCCATCACTGTATTGTTTCTTTTCTTTCCCTTCCCTGGTGTCTTGTGACACCCCACAACCTCCAGTCACCTTCATGCCTGTAATAAAGAGAGCAATGCTTCGATGTCTTTTTTAAACTTGTAAAAAGTAAAACAGTCCCTCACTGATCAGTCCCCCCATCCTGACCTCCCACTCAGCATCCACCACTCTACACCTCCCACACACACCCAACATATCCTCAGTCACCCGAACAGGTCCCAAGGTGAAGATCCTCTCTCTGATTGAAGTCATGTCTTGCTTCTGGAAAAGCTGACTGCTGTATGAGAAGGTAAGTTATGTTCTGCTCAATGTATTTCAATGGTTTTTTTTAACTTTGTGGCATAACTTTGCCATTTTTGCATATTTTGACACCAAATTTTCAACATGGCCATTTTGACACCCAACCTCATGAACAATGTAGGTGTAATTACACAAATCCACCCAGAAAAACAATTTTAAAGTCTCTTGTTCATGAGGTGGGGTCATTAGAAGGCTATCCTGAAAATTTGGGGTCAAAATATTTACAAATGGCATACTTATGAGCATACATTGACATTTTACTACTTTCACTCATAACTTTGCTAATTTTAAATATTTTTACCTCAAATTTTCAACATATCCAGTTTTTTTACACCACCTCATATATGTGACAGCTGTGATTTTTCAGATCCAGGCAAAATTGTTTTTCGCACCTGGGGCGAGGAATGATGTTTTCATGCCATGGAATTACGTTTTGGCAGGTTTCATGAGGTAGGATAATAAGAAGGCTAGGCTAACAATTTCATTGCTGTTTTGCTACAAATGCAAGCATCTATGGAGAGCCCTGTGTTCCCACTGGAAAATGAGGATGCGATTATACTATCTAAAAAAGTAAGGAACTTCTTTGCAAAAAACTCTGTTAATGCACCGTTTAAGGTTAAGACTACAGTAACAAAAGTAGGGAAATATGATTTTAGGGTTTCCAACCCTAAAACACTGGGCCACCTCCCTTGAAGCAAATTGGGTTGGAGTCTTCCTTGGCATTGTCAACCCTAAAGCTCACCCTATTCTATACACTCCAGAAACATACTGTACACCTGTGTCTAATGGGGTGAGCTTTAGAGTTGACAACACCAAGGAAGACTCCACCCTGATTCACTTCGGGGTGGGGTGGGGTTTTAGGGTTGGAAACCCTAAAATCACATTTCCCTACTTTTGTCACTGTAGTCTTAACCCTAAATGGTGCATTAACAGAGTTTTTTTTTGCAAAGAATACATATCATGGTGGCACAGATGTGCCTTTTGCTAGTTTGATAAAAAGATACTATTTCATTCCAAAGTAATGACATTTTGAAATTTTAGGTTCTGAGCATGCTCAGGAGGCACTTCAAGATAGCTGTATGAAGTGGAAAGTAATCCTTTTTCGTTTAAGGCTAATCCTTTTTTATGAGGGGAAAAGTCCTTTTTCATTTGCTGCCATCTTGTTTCCATTTAAAAAAATGTCAAAACCCAAAAAATGACATCGGTCAGAGTGACCAAGACATCTATCTTGATCATCGTGACTCTGTTAGGTGGATTCTGCACTTAACTGTTGGAGAAATTATCTGGACATTTGTTTTTTACATTTGAATTCCTTTTTCATTACTAGCTTCCAATGAAAATTTTCATATGAACAAAAATTTCATATGAAAATTTTCCTATTAATAGCTGTTCCCAAATTTATATAACTTTTTCCTGATGTCTACTGGTTCCCCCACCCTCTGACTGCCATCCCCTTAATTATTTAATTGTTCCGTGGTGTCTTGTGGAATTCTCCCACCCTCCAATTGTCGGCCCCATAATTATTTAATCATTCCCTGGAGTCTAGTGGCACCCCCAACCTACCGATCACCATCTCTGTAATTATGACATCTTTTCCTGGTGTCCTGTGGAACCCCCCACCCCTTTGATCACCATCCTCATAATGTTTAATATTTCTCTGGTGTTGAGTGGCACCCCCTATTGCCATCCCTGGAATTTAGTGTATTTTTCCCCGGTGTGCAGTGGCACCCCTCACCCTCTGATCACTGCCCCTTTCAGTTTTTTTTTATTTCCCTGGTGTCTAGTGGCACCCCCCACCCCTCCAATTGTCATTCATTCTGAAATAAAGAAAACAGATGCTCAATGTCTTTTTTATTCTTAAAACTTGTAAAAAATAAAACAGTCCCTCACCAATCCAACCCCCTCACACACCTTCCCACTCAGCACCTACCACCCCACACCCCTCACACACTGCACAACCCCCTCACTCACCTGAACAGATCTCAGGGTGAAGATCCACTCTCCCATGGAAGACCTGTTTTGCTGCTGGAAAAGCTGACTGCTGTATGAGAAAGTAAGGTAAGTGCAGTTCAATGTATTCCTTTTTTTCCATTTACATTTTATTCTCCCCACAGAGCTGGCCTGCAGCTTTGGCCCCTCCCTCAGGGGGGCTCATTCTCTGGTCCCTGACTCTCCCACATGTGACCCTCCTGGTAATCCCCCATGGGTTGTCCCCCATGACAGGGCCTAGGGTGAAGGGTATTGACATTCCCCCCTTCCCCAAGGAAAAACATCTAGACTCCAGGGGGACCAGTGCAGGTGCTGCGGGACCATCAATAGAGCCTGCAGGCTCCATTTTTCATTTTTCTTCTCTTTATTTATTTATTTATTTATTTATTTATTTATTTATTTTTAGTTTTTGTTGACTGGGTAAGTGCACTAGACAAATCCTGCCTATTTTCAGGCACGACCCGGGGCAGGGAGATACAGATGAATGCCAACTGACCTTGAACCAGATTAAGCTGTTGGTGGTATTTTTAGTGAATGAGGGAAATTTGGCCAGGACACGGAAATTCCCTACTCTCCTGTGGGTGGGCCGGCCATCTTGTAGCAGATGGTCACTCTGAAGTCATCGGAGGAGCTGGATGTGAGTCTAGTAGTGAGGGAGGCCCCACTATTAGCCGAGGAAAAGTTTTTGGAGAGTTCATTGCTAATACTGGATTATGAGGGGGACGAGATTTATCATGAAGCGATTTCGGTACCAGATCAATTGTTGCTTGTGAAACCTATTATGGTTACAAAAGATCTGAAAGGATTGGAAGGCTCACAAGTCGGCGAACAAGGGCCGAAGGAACTGAACACAGTGGAAGTGCCCAACTCTCCTCTACACTTAGCGTCATCTGCTGTTTCAGCTGAGCGGTCTGACAAGCCGCCCACAGGTGTTGACAGGACGAATGAGGAAGTAGCAAGTCAGACGCCACTGCAAGAAATGGGTGAGTGTGCTGACAAAAACCTCAATGTATGGGACTTAAAAATGATTCTTCAGGCTGGCAGTTCAATCGCTGGGCATAGTGAGTGCCGAAAGCCATGTCCTCCTACTGTTACAGAAGTCAGAATTGAACATGTATCTGTTTATTCAGAGGGAATCCAACTCCCGACCCCAGTCACCTTGCAAAATAGAACTGATTCACAGTTCAAAGAGACAATTACCCTGACAAAAGAGTCAGGGTTTGTGTTTTACCCACAGCCGACTTCTGGTGCTGTATCTGAGCCCGCTCTGGTAACCTACCAAACAGGTGCTAACAATCAGAAAGTGGTCACTGAATTTAGTTTTTCAAGGCCAGTAACCCCAAAACCCCAGGTTTTAGCTATGAAGGAGGCTAAAGCTTCACTGCAATAGTGCAAGCAGTCGAAGGCATGTAGTTTTACTACTGCGGCTGTCTCAAATAACCAGGGGTTAGGGGATACTGAACTGCATGATGATTCCTGGTCTCCCCAAAAAGCGCTGCAAGAAGCAGGTTTGGGAGAAAGGGCCTGCAGGTGTTTGGGCCCCAGACGAGGTCTGGGATTCAGGATTTAATTTTCAATCAGCCTGTCCTGAGTGGGGGCCCAAAATGGAACAGAATACTATACATGGTACTTGCAAGGTGAGTCTGCCTATTGGGATGAAGAATGCAAGTATTTCCAAACAGTCATCTGTACCTGAGCTAAAGGCTGCTTCAGTTGGTGACAAAGCTTCGTGCCACAGTTTACAGAAGAAAAAGAGGATTTGGAGGCTTCAGGTCCTACAAACAAGCCCTTATTATCTGAACTTTTCTCTAAATCCAGACGGGAAGCTGCTCCTCAGCGAAGCACAGTGAGAATACGCTACAAAGTCAGGTTGGAAGTGAGACCCGATAGACATTACATAGGGAAGTATTTAATTAAGGACTCTTTGAAGTTTTTACCTAGGGATGTATTTGTGTTTATTAATATTTCTGGGGAGGATAATTTTGACATTAGTTTTCGATCATCCTATAATTTAGCCCTTTTCTGGGAACGTTATGGTCAAGTTAAATTTTCTCCCATATGGACCCCCTTCTTGGCAATTCCACTCACTAAACCTTTAATAAAAAATTTCATGGTTATGTTTAGAAATGAGGGGTCCATGTGGAAGATATTACCTACTGGTTATCCCAGAAGTGTGAAGTGCAAAGTGATCCTGAACCTATTTTGGACTCTGAGCAGTTTTGGACGGGGGGGTGGAAATATAGGGTAAAGCTCAGGCAATCATACTCAGGGATTGAACACATTCCTAATGCTTTTTTGTTGGGTAGGGATCGTGGGGTATGTTTCTGTAGTGGACAGCCCAGAGCATGCTATAAGTGTGGGGCAAAAACTCATCTTTCTAGTGTGTGCGACCAGCCTAGATGTGACAATTGTGGTCAAGTAGGTCATATAACAATGCAGTGTGCTAACCACACTAGGTGTGACTTGTGTGATGATTTTGGCCATGTCTTCAGGGAATGACCATGGGCAGCCAGGAACAAAGCCTCTTGTGGAAGTACTGACCTAGTCATTCAGCATGCACAGTACACTGTGTCTAAACAAGAGGGGACTAAGGTAGGTACTCCGCCACCCCCTTATCAGCAGGAGTCAACTAAAACCTCTTCCTCTTTAAGTCCCCCCTCCCTCCATCCATTTTACCTCCCTCTTCTGAGGTTCCCGTCTGTTTTGTCAAAACTGAATCGGAGGTGGTAAACCTTTTGGAACCTGTTTGTTATAAAGATCCTATAGCTCCAGAAAGTGTAGGGATGGAAAGCACAGGAGTGGCACCCCTTCCTCCATGGAGGTCTAGTAGACATTTGAAGGCAGTGGCTGCACCGAGGAGTGAGTCTATCGAATCTCCCAACTCATATGCCACTCTGTTTATCTCTTGGGGTGATTCAGAAATGGATGTTGGGGAATCAGATTCCCAAAAATCCACACAAGAAAACATAGGTACCCCTATAGAAGAATATAAAGAAAAGAAAAAAAGACGGAGGAAAAAATGGGCGAAGATTCAAACTTTTTTCCCCTAGTTGACTTAAATGGCTGGTTTCTTATGGGGTTCCTTAAATACGCATAGCTTACTTAACTCAGTTAAAAGACAAGCTGTCTTTCTGTTTCTTAGGGACCAGAACATTGGTGTTAGTTTGCTTCAAGAAACCTGGATATTTTCCCAAGAACAAATAGCTTAATTTCAAAGGGATTGGCCATGGGGGCCATCTTATTGGTCATTCGGTAGAGACAGTGTGGATGAGATAGGTATTTTGTTTAATTCTTTTCAATTTGTTTTACACAAACTCATTGAATTGATTCCTGGGAGAATACTAATAATAGATGGTCTGTGGCATTCAAGATATTGTAGATTTATTAACACTTATAATCCACAGACGAAAGCCCTGAGAACTGAATATATGAAACAAATTCAGCCATATTTTATTTCTTCCCTTAATATTTTTTGGGGAAGGGATTTTAACTGCAGTCTCCACTTGTGGGGTTGTTCAAATAAGAAAATCTACTGCGACTCAAATTGTCTGGCATCTATTATAAAGTCAGGGGATCTGGTTAATTGCAACCTCTCAGCACAGTTAGACTCTAACTACGCTTTTTTTAAAGGGAAAATAGGTTCCATGATTGACCATTTATTTCTCTTAAACTGTTACAATGGGGATGTTTAGCATTGTACCTGTAGAATTCTCTGATCATCTGTTAGTGCAGGTTGAAATTGGAACTTCACCCTCTTTTAGGAGGAAATCAGCTAGATGGAAATTAAATCCTTCCATCCTGAAAGAAACTTTAGTTACTATCTCCCTTTCCCTTATATTATGGGCAAGATTATCTGTGGCATTTCTATATTCAGACTTAGGTCTCTGGTGGTTGTAAAAAAAGTGAGACTGCTGCATTTGGTTTAAAAAAATATGGCATACAAAGGAGGAAGTCAGTTTTTTTTTCATATTTAAAATTAAGGTCCCAATTACAGTACTTGATATCCTTAGCCAATGCATCCAGGTATGATTATTCTGCTCAAATTGAACATACTAAAGATCGAATGAAAACTTACCAGTATAATAGATCTCAGACCCTACAAGCTATTTTAACTAATCATTCTTCTAAAACAGTGGTTGGGGATCCATTTGAATTATGTAAAAAAACTTAAATATTCTATAGCTTTGGATTACCTGATGCAGAATCAGATTAAGGTGGAGGATGAAAAGGGTATCAATTCTATCATAAGTGACCATTTTTGTCATCTAAAACCAGAATTTGAGCCATCCTTTTCTGATATTTCAGGTTATTTAGGGGTGTCCCCGGATCTGTTAGATCCCCAGGATGTTAACCAATTGGTAGCACCATTTTCTTGTACAGAAATAGAAATGGTTATTCACAAATTAAAAGATAATATCACTCCGAGGGTGGACAGTCTTTCTAATTTATTTTATAAAACTTTTCAAGCAGAAATTACTGCGTGTTTACTTCTAGTTTTTCAGTTTTTTGTGTTCAGAGTAAGGATTCCAGACTCTTTTACAGAGGGTTTTATGATTTATATATTTAAATCAGGGGAAAGGGGGGACATTAGGAATTGGTGGCCCATTAATATTTTAAATTCAGATTATAAAATGTTTACTACTTTATTAAACAATAGATTAAGATTCATAGCAAATAAAGTAATATCTCCTGTTCAATATTGTGGACTACCAGATCAACAGATCCAGTCTGCCTTAACAATAATTAGAGGTGTAATAGAGTTCTTATCCTTAGAAGGAAAATCAGGTTATGTGTTATCAATAGATTTGGAGAAAGCCTTTGACAGGGTTAATCATGCTTTTTTATTTCAGGTATTAGAATTTTTTGGGATTCCTATTTCATTTACAGGGATTATATACATCAGTCAAAGTCTATCCGGTAATTAAAGGGATAATCACAAAAGGAATAGTAATTAACACAGGCGTTAGCCAGGAGTGCCCTTTTAGCCCCTTGTTATATGTATTTTCACTAGAACCTTTATTACGGGGTCTAACTCTCCCTCCTAGATGGGAAGGGCTATATACACCACTTTCCAATGATCAATTAATAGTACAGGCTTTTGCAGACAATGTTTGCCTTTTTTTCAATAATCAAGAGCAGATTCCGAATTTCTTTAAAGAATTTACTCTTTTTTCTACTCTGTCCAATGCTAAATTAAATCATAAGAAATCCAGAGGTTTACTGATGGGGAGTATCACTCACTCTACTATGTATATAAATAATATCTTTTTTTCTGAGGAACCTTTATCTATTTTAGGTATTCTATTTGGGCCCCAAAACCTACCAGTAGAAAATTTGGATTTGGTACTAAAAAAGGTTGAAGCAAAAACAGCCAGGTGGAAGCAGTTTAAATTTTCAAAACTTAAAAGATTCCAAGTTGTTAAACAGTCCATTATACCCTGTTTACAATATATTGCTCAAATCTTTCCCTTACCCTCAAATTATGAAGCCAAATTATATAGTTGCTGTTTTCAACTACTATGGGGGAATAGACTGAACCCAGTTAAAAGATGTTATACATATTTGGCTAAAGAAAAGGGGGGATTAGGTATGATGGATCCGGTTATTTTTTACCATGTGCTGTAATTTCACATAATTTTAGAAGATGTTTGCTGTATCGCGAAAGTCGAGATGGGTATTGGATTGGGCAGTCCTTAGAATGGTATATGAAGGCCTGGATTAAGTATGCTCCAAAAATTAATCCACATACTCACTTCTCATCTTATTTCAGACCAGCGGCTCAGAAGTTGTATAAATGGCTAGTGTCAAAAGACCAAATAACTTCTCATGCCACGAAATCTCTCTAAAAGTCTGTAATGTCTAAAGTTCATACTAAGAATTCCTATTTTAAAAATTGCCCCATAGCTATGAATAATAATATTTTAGTCCAACTTATTAATCCCAGACTTCCTATGTATATGTGGGAAACTCAGTGGCTCACTATGTATGGCCGATTGAACATTAGGGGTACGGATACCTATAAAGCTAGAGAGGAGAGGAACTGCCCTTTTCCAGACTGTATTAACCAGAAAGAAATGATGGAGCACTTTTTCCTGCATTGTTACTTTTCTAAATCATTGTGGATCTATGCTGCAAACAAATGGCATATGACTTGGTTGTCACTTATCAACTATAAAGCTCTAATCATTGGGGTGGTGTCACCTGGCCTAAGAATTTATGATAAACCCACTTTGCTGATTTTTTTTGCATGTTTAAGATTTTGTCTATGGCAATTAAGATGTCAATGAGTTATTTACCAGAAAATGAGCACAACTGAGGGGTCATGTTGCTATGTTAGGAATGAATTGTTGAAAGTTTACCTAAAAGATAAACAAATGTATAATGTTGATAAAGTTGAAATCTGGTGGAAGGGATTTTCTCATATCATTAAATATAAATAATTTATTTACTAATCCCTCTTTGGGGGTAACCATTTAGGAGTGATACTGTTTGATTTGTGGGATTTTCTGGGTATATTGCCTTTTGTGAATATAGTTGTGATTTTCCTTATATGTTTGTTGTATTATTTCTCTGTATGCATTATTGTAAATAAAAACACCCCTACTCTGTGCGACAGAGGGCGCTGCATCCTTGTGATTTCTCCTCTGTGTGGGAGTTTTTGGTGTGAGCAGACGTGTGGGAGGCTGAGGAGCAGATCACCTCCTCAGCTCCCGATGGACGGCGTGATCAAGATGGACTCAGACTCGGTTTTGAACCTGACAACTTCTACTGGAATTTTGCAGTTACCTGATGAGGATTGCTCCTGCAATGTTCCCTAGGAGGCAGGAGTGGCTTTGCTGAACCGTGGTGCAGTCAGAACTAATTTTCGACTTGATGAGCTTGACCGTCAATGGAATCTTTTGTTGCAGGAATTGCAGCAGTGCCGAGAGGATGTCCCTTGCGCCCTGGAACAGGAAGGGCCATGTATCACTGCTGCACCAGACCTTTGTGCTGTAATGCCAACTATGGAGCTCACGGAGCTGACCCCTGTACAACCTTCTTACTCCGCCAATGAAGTTCGGTCTGGAATGGGTGAGTCTACAGTTTTATCTACTGCTGCAATATTACATCTGACTGCTGGTTCTGTGGGGATTGATTCTGTTTTTGTTTTGACTGCATCACCTAAAGGATCGACTGTGGGGCTTTTTTCTATAGGCCTCTCCCTGAAGGAAAATAATCTCAGCATGGAGGTGTAGTGAGTCAAACTGCTAAGGGGTGTAGATCCCCTTCTTTACCTGTGACTGCTTCCGTTTCTCCACAATCTGTGAAGCCATTAGATGGGGATGCTAAAGCCCCTGCTACCTGGGTAGCTGCAGCCTTAGAAGCTGTGGGATGGGTAAAATCCCCTGATAGAAAATCTTGGGATGATAATTTTCCTGCAGTAGGGGACAAAGCTCCCTCTTCTCCAGTTACAGCCTCACTAATAATGCCAGGTCAGTTGCCTGCTGAAAGGTCTGATTTTGTCTCACCTACTCTTGGTCATGATTTAATGGATGACATTAGGCGGCTGGAAGACGATGGCCTGCCACCTCCCACTGACCCCCCCACCGAAACCTTGAATGAAGGTCATGCACTTCAGCAGCCCAGTCCTGCAGCACCTTCACTGACTGTATCCAAACAAAAGTCTACTTCATCTGTATGGCATGCTAAGGTGAATGAAAAACTGTTTCCTGCTAAGTTTGGTCTGTTAAATGAGCCTGCTGCCAGACGAAATGCAGTGAGGTTGAAATTTATGGGGATCAGTGGATGACATTCCTAATAGACTATTTATAGGGCGGGAACTGCTGAAAAAAAGTATGAGGTTTTATGCATATGAGATCTATGCATTAATCCATATGCCTGAGGATTTTATATTTGATGTTAGTTTCAAGCATCCTGCTGGGCTGGACCATTTTTGGAAACTGTATCAGGCTTTAAAAAACACTCCTTTATGGAAACCTTTTTTGGCTATCCCCTTAACCAAACCTGTTTCAAAGAAAATTACAGTATTATTTTGCAACGAAGGAGTCAACGTTGCTGATATAACCTATTGGTTACAACAGCACTGTACTGTTAAAAGCCCCCCATAGCCAATTCTTGATGATGAACATCTTTGGACAGGGGGTTGGCATTATTTGATTGATCTGCACTTAGAGAATGGTTTAACTAAACACTTGTCTAACTGCTTCATTTTGGGATGGGACAGGGGTGTTCTTTTTTATCCGAGACAACCAAGGGCTTGTTATAAGTGTGGGGCATTGGGACATTTGAGTAATATGTGTGAGCATCAGAAGTGTGGGCTTTGTGGAGATTTAGGCCATATAGGGGCTCATTACAGACGTCCAATGAGATGTAACCTCTGTGATGAGCAGGGGCATACTTTTTGCTCTTGCTCCTGGGCCTCCCATAATCAGGCTGATCCTACCCTACGTGCTGAGCAAGATGTGTATGTTGCCAATGCTCAAAAGGAGCACCAGAAGATGCAGGATTTACTTCTTCAATCTGATTTGCCTACTACTGTCCCTCACATGCCATCCACCTCTTCTCCAGTTCCTGCTGAAGAAGGGAAAGATCAGGCTTAGGCCCTGGAGCAAATGGACACTTCTGCCCCAGTCCCTCTTTCTCCTACTACCATTGGAGTGGGTGCTGATTTTTTTCCTGTTTCCCCTGTTCTCCCTACTAGCTCTGAGCAGGTGTTTCTTTCTTTGGTAGATGTGGGACTCCCTCCACTAGATGTACCCCAGACTAGTGTGCCTGTGGAGGGACAGGAGTCTAATAGTATGCCCCCCCCGGGGGTACAGTATGAAATCCCCTTTCAGAGGGTCACTCATTCTAAGTCTTTGAAATCTAGTTCTGAAGCCCTTTCTTTCTCTACTGAGCCTGATCCAGTTGTAGCTTCCAATCCTTTGGCCCCCTTACTTGACCATGAGGGAGATGATGATGGGGTAGATTCTAATTTCTCCTCGGTTGCTTCCTCACTCCCAGAGCCTTCCCCTGATACAGAGGTTAAGGATAAACCTAAACCTAAAAAGAGGAAAAAAGGAAGTGATTTACTCTTTACCTTAGTCCTTGACCCTCACCCTCCTTAATTTTATGGCAAAAGACATTTCTTTTCTTACTGTTAATGTGAACAGTATCAAATCTCAGACAAGGAGACATATTACTTTTGCCAGCTTAAGTGAAAATTCTGGTTCCATCGTTCTCTTACATATTACCAGATTGGGCTCATTGAAAGATATAAAAGATGCAGAAAAAGATTGACAGTGGGGTGTCTCCTTCTGGTCATTGGGAGAGGATGTCTGTGATGGTTTGGGAATATTATTCTCTAATATAGAAGTCCAAGTTTTGCAGGTCCTGGATATTTTGCCTGGTAGGGCTATGCTTCTGGATATAATTGTTTCCCATTGTGTATACCGCCTTATCAATGTTTATGCCCCTCAGTCAAAAGCTGACAGGTAGACTTTGTTTCACCACATTTCTCCGTATTTGCATACCTCAAAGCTGGTCCTGTGGGGCGGTGAATTTAATTGTGGTCTCGCTGCTAGAGATTGGGGTCATAAAACTCAGAAACTATTTTGTGATTCTAATGCGTTATTACAAGTTTTAAAATGTAATCATTTACAGGATGTTTATGATAAGTTACAGTTGACACCAGTGCATACCTTTTTTAAAGGTACCATTTCTTCTAGAATAGATTTCTGTTTTTTATCAGAGAGACTTATATGTTTTACCATTACAACTTTACCATTAGAAACTACTGATCATTTAATTCTCAAATTATCTATTGGCTCATATTAAGAACTTCTGATGGGTCGTGCTTATTGGAGGTTGAATACGTCCTTGCAACAAGATGACGATCTTCACTCGCAAATTAATTCCTTTTTTTTGATACGTTCAGCTATTGGTTTTTTGTATAACAGTCCACTTGATTGGTGGGAAGACCCTAAATGTGATCTGAAGAAAGTTTTTATCCAAGTCTCTCAGACTAAGGCCAGGAATTCCTATTTAACTTATCTGAGTTATAGAGCCTAATATTTAAAACTTTTATCACATGAGTGCTCCTCACTGGGTACTATGCACCAACAGTTTCTAGCTGTTAAAAGTAAGATGATTGACTTCCTTAAATCCTGGGAACAAAGGTATAGATACCAACAAAAATATGTCACAACTGGTACTTGAGAACAGGTAAACCCACTTGATCTTTCTGAGCAGGAACTGCCTAGATTATGTATGTCTGCCTTACAGGCTCCTGATGGGTCACATATACAAGACACCAGAGGATTATGGACTTTAGTTCAGTCCTATGCTTTCCAAACTTTTAAAAAAACCATTTCTGATTGCTTTCATCCTTTTTTTCGACATATTGATATTCCATCACTATTACCCTCAGAAACTGAGGCACTTGAGTCCCCTGTTTCCATAGACGAAATTATCCAAGCTATTAGTCATTCCTCTGCATGCACTAAACCAGGGATAGATGGACTACCAAATGAATTTTACAAAACATACATAGATATTCTATCACCATGGTTACATTTAGTGTACCAAGCTGTTTGGGCAGAAAAAAGACTTACATCTAGTATGTATAATGGCATTATCATTTTTTTATATAAAAAAGGGAATCCTACATTGTTACAAAACTGGAGACCATTGAGTTTACTAACATTAGATTATAAAATTCTGGCTAATATTTGAACTCAACGCCTTTCCAAGCTTGCCAATAAACTGTTAATCTCTACGCAAACGTGTGCTGTTCCTGGCAGAAACATCTCTCAGAATCTTGTGTATATTAGGGAATTAATAGATCAGGGTCTTAGTAATAAACTATCTGGCTATCTTTTAGCTCTAGACCAAAAGAAAGCCTTTGATGCCATACGCCATGATTCTATATGGGCTGTTATGAACCACTATGGTATTCCTGTTCAGTTTTTGGCATTGAACATTATATAGTTCAACAAAGGTTACACCTTTGGTTAATGGGCATTTTGGTTTCCCTGTTCCTTATCAGGTTGGGATTCATCAGGGATGTCCTCTGAGCCCTCTGTTGTTTGTTTTTGGTTTGGATCCTTTATTGCGTTTAATTGAAACAGATGATAATATTTTGCATCCGCATTGGCTTTTGGCCTATGCGGATGACTGCGCATATGTTCTATAGCTGATTTGGATTCTGGAAAACATATCCTTGCCCTTTTGGATTCTTTACAAGCCTGTACTGGTATTAGGATTAATACTACTAAAAGTTCATTGATGTCCTTGGGTGCAGCCCCTAGTATAGGTACTTTCATCATTCCAGTTGTTAAATGTAAGGCATATGTCCATTTTTGTAACATGGATATACATATGCGTATCTACGGGTTTGGGGAAGGATGAGGTTACCTGGCACAAGAGACCTAGGTTTGACTACTCTGCACAGGGGCACCCAAGTAAATCCAACTACAGGAAGCAATAACTGTAATGTCCAGAACCAGAATTGGGATTTTTCAGTGTGGCTTTATTTATTAACTCACTGAACATAAACAAAGCTCTGTATGGTCCCCCCACAGGGCTACGTAACTGTAATGCAGATTAGAGGTTAAACACAGTGGTCCATTTGGTGAATGAACACTTTACAACAGTTGTCTGGCTTTGGACCCACCAGGCACTCAGCCTGGACTTTGCATGCGCATTGGATACACAGCCCGACTGGCCCAGCTCCCCTGCCGGCCACTCGACTGATGGCCCACTTGGTGAATGAACCCAAACTCTACTTGGAAAGACATCCCATCAAACAAGGAGGCTCCCAAACTGTGGCTCCCCACACCACTTGAAGTCTGCGACTCCTAGAGAGATTTTGTTTTCGTACTTCCAATTCGAAACTCCCATCAAACAGGGAGACTCCCATCCGACAAGGAGTAATGGTCCCATCCTGTGGCTCCCCACACCACTTAGAGTCTGCGATTCCTAGAGAGATTTTCAAGTTGCGACCCATGTCTGGGTACCCACCCCATCACTGGCCAAGCACATGAGGTGAGTAGCAAAAACAGAAGAAATCCATAGAGGTGGACCTGGTTACTAAAGATGGGGATTTATCCACCTCCAGCTCCCACAGCCCATACCCAGCCATTTCTCTGAACACACAGAAACTTTAGGACTTTAAAATGTAGATTGCATGGTGGATGAACTGACGCACCTCCTCTACTGCAAACTCTAAATCCATTTGAACTTTAAACTGACTGCTTCATTTGTTTGTCCTAGTGTATATAGTCCTCCCAAACAGCAGTTCCCAATAAAACCATTTGAAACTTGAAACTGAATTGACTGCTCCATTTGTTCGTCCTAGTGTATATAGTCCTCCCAAACAGCAGTCCCTTAATAACATTTCCTAACCGAAAAACAGTTGTTTGCACCTTAAACTGGAGCCAAACACTCACCCAATTGTTGCAGGACCCCACAGGCAAAGTCTTTTAACCTTTTCTGTATTGTAGAACAGCCAACACAAAATCAGGCAGCTTCTTTCCTTGGTGGGAGAAGGGGATTGCCCCTGGAACCCACAGAGACCTTTTCCTACCCCCTCCCCCTGGAGGGAGGAGGCACTGAGACTGAGGGGACGTCTCCACCACTTTAAAAATGGTGAAATACAGAAAAACCTCCTTCTGTGTGGAGGCAAAACTCAAACTACAGACTGATGCTTCCTTCTTGCTCAAGGACAAAACTAAACTGACTTTTTCTCTGAGAGAGAAATCACACTGCACAATAATGCTTCCTTCTTGCTTAAGGACAAACGGAAGACTGACTTTTGAATTCCCAAAGTTCTAAGAACTCTCTGAGCTGAAGATTCCAAATGTGGCTCATGCAGCTGTAACAATTCTATATAATGATGTCATCTCTCCAGTCTCAGTTGTGACTGAGGACAGAGTGAGACAGTATGAAACCCATTTAACTGGAGTTTCACAAGCTGCCTTCCCTGCCTACCACTAGGTCTTACTGGGATTCTAGTAACCCCAGGTAACAAAGGGGTTACATAAAGATAAATTGAAACTTCTTGGTATATATTTTGGTTCTCGAGAGGCTGTACAAAGTAATTGGGATATGGCTTATGATAAAGCATACCATAAGGTTAAAAAATGGCAATCCTCGAAAATGACACGTAAGAAACGGGTGTTTCTTCTAAAATCCTATATTGCTCCTCTTTTTTTGTTCATTTCACATATATTTACATTACCATTTTGCATGCATATGAAAATTTTGAGTCTTTTTTCTCGGCTGCTGTGGGGCAGTCATTTGAACCCTGTGAAGAGGGCGCACACCTACAGACCCTTGAACATGGGTGGACTGGGTATGATACATCCCATTGTCTATCTCTTTGGAAATTTTTTCTATAGCTCAATTAGGCCTATGTTACTAGAAAATAATGATATGGGTCAGATGTGTATGTCACTGTGGGGCCGCCCCTTTTTAACTGCTTGGGAACAGGGTAAATGGCATTCCACAGAAAAACAGCTCCCTATTTATGTTCAACATACATTAAAGTATATTAGGATGTGGAAAGTGGAGCTCAGTTGGTTCATTTCCCATGAATGGAAATCTTTTTATACTTATGTTGTATCTTTCTGTTATTTTGAGGAACCCCTTTTTAATACACCTACTGGTATAAACACTGCTTCCCTGTTGGCAAGCATAATAGATCCTAGAATCCCCCAAAAAATGCAGGATGTGATTTGGCTGTCAGCTCATCAAAAGCTTAATGTGAGGGCCAATCACAAGCATAAGCAGCTTAGTGATAGGGTTTGTCAAGAACAATCATGTCAGGGGCAGTTTGAGACTATGCAACATTTGTTTTTTGAATGTTCCCTTACTCGAAATTTTTGGACTACATTGGCACACTGGTGGGGAGAGCCACTAATTGGTTTAATATCTTATAATCTTTTGGTATTAGGACAGATTCCAACAGAATGGAATAAATGGCATAAAAGCACAGTTATAGTTTTGCTAGCCTGTCTAAAATGGCATATTTGGCAAGCCAGATATTTAAGAGTGCTTCAGAATAAAGTAATACAGCTGCAAGATGTTTTTTTTCATATACAGGAAGAACTGGACACTCTTTATGAGTATGAATTCCGCACTCTAGGAGAAAAAGTATATGCTTTCTTATAGCATAATATTGGATGGGTAGGATGAAATACTGTTTTATTTCTTTTTTACATGTGGAAGATTATTGCATATAATGATTTGGTTTTGTTGTTTTTTTTTGTACAGTGTTGTCTATGTATGCTACTTTCTTTTCCGTTTTTTGGCTTTTGTTATCTAATAAAAATTTCCCCTCCTCTTTTTGATAAGTGCCATGGGATCTTTAACATCCACCTGAACTACCACCAATCCAGGCAGATGGGACCTCGGTTTAATGTCTCATCCAAAAGACGGCACCTCAGAAGTGCAGCACCCCTCTCATGCTGCACTACAGTGTCAGTACTGGGATATTAACCAAAGTGCTAGATGTGGGAACTGAACCCACAGCCCTCTGATCTCCTGGCCTCAGAGGTGAGTGTGCTACCTACTGAGCCACTGACACTGCCCTCCCCTTGCCATGACTACTCATGCATGTGTGGAGGCATGCACATGCAGTGATCCGTAGCTCCCTCCCTATGCTAGTTGCTCCTGTCTGCACTACCCTTGGGCCTGCATCCAGGTGCAGCCTTGCAGTGGGTACAAAGAGGTTCCCTAGCCTGGAGAGGAGAGCAGCCCTACAGCAGTTCAATCCATCTCCTGGCCCCTCCCAACCACCAATGGCCCAGGCTTGTTCTTGAACCTGGGTCACCAGCATGGCGCGAGGTGTGACGTCCAGTGCCTCAACCCTCAGTGCCACTGGGACAGCTCTGTTAAATGTATTTCAAAGGGGTTTTCAACTTTGATGCATAACTTTGCCATTTTTGCATATTTTTACACCAAATTTGGAACATGACCTTTTTGACACCCCATCACATTAACAATTGCAATGAAATTCTACAAATCTGGCCTGAAAGACAACTTTGTGGTTACTTGGAGAAATCATCTTTCAGGCAAGATTTGAAAATTTTCACCCCTCTTGTTCATGAGGTCGGGTCATAAAAAGGCTATGTTGAAAATTTGGGATCAAAATATGTAAAAAGAAAGTTATCTCATACATTGAAATTTTTACTATACTTTGCAACTTTGTTCATTTTTAATATTTTAACCCCATATTTTTCAGCATAACCATTTCTTTACATCACCTCATGAACTTGATAGCTGTCATTGTTCAAATCTTGGCCAGAATGTCTCTTCGTGGCTGTGGCACAGAATGACATTACGTTGGCATGGAATTACTTTTTGGCGGGGATCTGAAAAATTTCAGCACCGGGTACTAGACGAGGGATAATAAGAAGGCTATGTTGACAATCTGGTTGCTGTTGCCCTACAAATGGAAATGCAGAGCCCTACTTCTGTATATATTATACCGTGCCACTACAGTTAGGGTTGAGGAGCCATTTACATGTTAAACGCAAAATTTTGCACCTTAATAACTTTGCAACCATTCAGTGGATTTGCCTGAAATTTAGAATACATGATCAAGACCCATACACCTTGGGATCTACCAAGTTTTATACTGGTTGCCTATACGGCTGCAGAGTTATTAAGCGTGATCTGCGTGCATTTATGCTTTTCTGGAATTTTACGTTCGCGCCTACAGGTTGCACAGTTTGCGCGACTGGTCCAAAATCTTCAGGGAACATGTGGCCAGGGTCCCCGATGTGCCTTTTGAAGATTTCATGAAAAAATATTAAACGGTTCAAAAGTTATTCAAAAAACAAGTTGCCATTATAAGTCAATGGGAAAAGTTAGCAAAAAGTTCGACAGTGTCGCAAATGCAGTTTTTACTTTCGCAAATGGCCCTTTTACTGTCACAAATCTGCCATTTTGTTTTCAGTTAGCGATCAGAAAAATGCTTGGCATTTAAAATTGGAACCCTCCAGCAACCTAATTCTTTTTGTATTTACCTAGTCGGACCCTGAGGATGCTAACCATGTCTTTATTTTTAGGTAAAACACCCCAGAAATATGTTTTTCAAATTTCTGGAAAAGTACTTTCACAAAGTACTGTCGTGCTTGTGACAGTGTCGAATTAATTTGCGAAAGCTTTCGCAAACTTCGACAGTACTTTTCTAGGCTTTGGGAAAATGACAGCAATTCTTTGGCACCCTGATGCAAAAGAACAGTTTGGTGTTTTGGCCTGAAATTTGGAGGGAAAGCAGCTGACATCTCACAGATGTGCCTTTCAGTGTTTCATTGAAAAAATATTACATGACAGAAAAGTTACAGCACTCCAAATTTCCCATAGGATAACATTATGGCTTCCGACGCATTACAGGAATCCTTTGGCACCCTGCTGCAAAATAATGGTTTGGTCTTTTAGGCTGAAATTTGGAGGGAACATAGACAACATCCTACATATGTGCCTTTTTGTGGTTTGGTGAAAAAATATTACAGGGAGCCAAAGTTATGGCACTCCGAACGTCTCTTTTTTTTCCCATAGGATAATATTACGGCATTCGCCGCGCCTTTCAGGGCCCGTATCTCGGAAACGGTGCGAGATATGGACTTTTCATCGGAAAAGTACCTAAGTATAAAACTTTTCTAGAAAGTCATAAATCATATGACTTTTAAATTTTGTTTCTACATCGTACGGTTCCTGAGATATATGCAATTTAGTATTCCAACTCCTCATTTTCTGCTCCGAGAACCATTATTATGCATACATTCTTTGTACTCACTGTCTTTCTTTATGCAGCTTTTGGTGAAAACCAGCCTGTGCGCTTACATTACTGTTACCATTACCATTTTTGCTTGCAGTTCCATTCCCGTTTCACTTACCGTTCACGTCTACTCCACCATGTGCATTACCCTTTGCATTTTCATTTGTGCTTGCTTTCGTTGTTTTCAACATTTCTGTCTACACTACTGTTTCTCTTTCTGTTTCACTTTGCATCACCATCGCATTACTATTTGCATTTTGGGTGCAATGTTACTATGTGATAAGACATCATGTGGCGGAGCCCCACGCTCTCGCTGCCGCATTACATTCACTATTTCTTGTTATCATTCTCAAAAAGAAGGGAAATTAGAGGCAAAAAAATCCATTTAATGCATTAGTTAGGGTTGTTCCACACCGACAAAAGTGAGGAAATTTGGTGTTAGTGTTAAAAGCGCCCCTTGGACCCTCCTGCCCACACCCCAACCAGCATTGGGGTGCGCATTAGGGTTGTCGGTCCTAACTCTCACCCCATTCTTCTACACCTCTGCTTCTTTACACATGTGATGGGGTGAGAGTTATGGCCGACAACCCTAATGCCCGATGCGGTTAGGTGTGTAGGGGGGGCCAGGGGCTTTTCAACCCTAACACCTAATTCCTCACTTTGTCGGTATGGAACAATCCTAACTAATGTATTAAATGGAGTTTTTGCCTCTATATATATATATATATATATATATATATATATATAAATTGGTAAAAAAATGCATTTAATGCATCAGTTACAGTTAAAGCAACAAAAATGACAAAATGATACATTAGGGTTGAGTCCCTAACCCCCCCAACACCTCACCCCCATCCTCCACAGTCTAGCAGATGCCAGTGTGTGCCATGGGGTCGTGTGGCCCAACTTTCACCCCATTCCATGTGTAAGCAGGTTGACATGCTACAGTAAAGGAGAATGGGGTGAGAGTTAGGCCTCATGACCCCAGGACACCCCCCCGCATCTGTCAGTCTGTGGAGGATGGGGGATGGGGTATATTATAGGGGTGACTGCTCCCCTATGATATATATATATATATATATATATATATATATATAAAAATGTATTTATTTCTATTTATAGATGGGAGCACACAGATAAATAAGGATATGATTATTCTATCTCAAAAAGACTACAGTGACAAAAGTAGGGAAATGTGATTTTAGGGTTTCCAACCCTACCCCCCCCATCCACAGCTGAAGATAATCAGGGGTAGAGTCTTCCTTTAGATTGTTAACCTTAAAGCTCACTCCATTGCAGTAGTAAGACCACTTATATGTGATGGACACAGGTATGTATGCTTCAGGAGTGTATACAATGGGGTGAGCTTTAAGGTAGACAACCCCAAGGAAGACTCCACACTTGATTTACTTCAGGTGTGGGGGGTTTGGATTAGAAACCCTAAAATCATATATCCCTACTTTTGTTGTGGTAGTCTTAACTCTAAATGATGCATTAATGAAGTTTTTTGCAAATAATTTATTATAGGAGCATGGTAGTACCCCTATAGGTAGGGCTGTACAGGCAGTTCAGTGATAAACCCCAATTTTTGTAGTTTAATAATTTTGCAACTATTCAACAAATTTGCATGACATTTTGCATGCACAGTCTCGTGGGGTACATCTCTTGATGTCCTGGTCGGATGTGTAGATACCGAGATATGGATAGTACAAAAAATGAATTTTTCAGGATTTTTTTCCCAGTGGTTTTGCTGGGATTTCTGTCAACTTGGCTAGCATCCAGACAGTTTGGAATTTTGGCCAGACATTTTCAGGGTAGAAAGGGACTGGCCCACAGATGTGCCTTTTGCTTGTTCGGTGAAAAAATATTAACCCATTCCAAAGTTATGTAGTTTTGATATTTTTAATAATTGATTCTGACCATGCTCAGTAAGCAGTTAAAAACTTATAAATGGCTATGAGATAATGGAGGAGGCCTGTTACCTCTTACAGAAAGGCAGGGATCCACCTCATGTGGTGCAGTGTTCTTGGCATGGGTCTTAGTGCTTCTTCAGCTGCCCTGTGGGCTTATTATAGACTAAATACTAAAATGACAAAGAAAACATAAAACATGTGTGCCATCCATGACACAGGGACAGAGCTGTGGCAGATGATGTACAAGGTGCATCCAGCATGTATGCAACTTAAATGGCCCTCATTGAGTCAGCACACAATACATACACCTGAAAAAAACACCTGTGCAGTGCACAGTGGCACATATGGACATGGCCCATGCCAGGCATGCACATCACAGGACCTGCTAATGACTGTGAACTGTGGACACTGCGACCCATAAGGCTGGTCACATGTTTGTGGTACTGTGGGCAGTGCTGTGTGTGACACAATGGGCATCTGCCACATGTAAGGTTCCCCATGTCCAGAGGTCAAATGACACAGTGTCAAGCATGTATGTGACAATAGTATGCTGTGTGACACAGGTAACAGTGGTGAGGCACGGGTTGGGTGGTATGGAACAGATCAGTGGTACAGTGACATGCAACCAACAGTGTTGCACTCTTAGTGTTCAGTTCACCACAATGTGCAGACCAGCAGACAGGGGTAACAGCTGGAGTGTATTGCCAAGTGGTGCCACATTGGGATTTCCAACTGTACAGTAACATACACATGGTACACAATGCTTACCAGCAAACACATCACCAGACATAACAGGGGCACACAGGCAGTGCAGAATGCATGGTGGTAATTATCTACATGTTGTCTATACCAATGTAATTTTGAGGTACATTGAGGCATGTGACATACTGTACACTGTGCAATGGCTGTAACATGATCCTGATCAGGCATACAGCAGTATCACCTCAGTAAATAATCAACAGTTGTTTTACTACCACAGGAGCAAACGCACTACTAGGGACACACCAGACACAACTACAGGTATGGACAGCAGCCTGTAGTAAATATGACATACATGTGCAGGACACACAGGTGTAGTAGGAACACCATAGTGAAGTGTGTGCCAATGGTCAGGATGCATGTGGCCTCAGTGTAATGTGTGCAGTGGCACAAGACACTGTTGCACAGATGTAGCAACTGAGGCAGAGGGACCATGATAAAGAAAGTACCATGTTGCACAGCCACAGGGTAGTTCAGCTAAGAATACCCGAGAGGTGTTCCACAACCCTGTGGGACACCACTGTGGCCCCCCCTTCCCTTGGACATTGCCAGCTGAACAACACAGACAATATGTACAAGGCATATACCCTGTGGTATTTAGTGCATAACACAAGAGGAACAGGACCGACCATGGGACAGAGCCATTAGCAGTGGAAATTGACTGGAACACCACTGGCACAATATGTACAAAGAAAGCAATAGTGCTTGATGTTGTGCGTTGGGCCCAGCATACAGCACCACATAAGGGAAAACATGCAGGCCCCACCTACCTATATGCACAGATCCAAGTCATGTGTACCACCAACAGGAGAGGGTGGGCAGCCCCCCCAACTGTATTGATATTATCTGTGTGTGTGTGACACATTTTACCAGGGATGCATCCTACATTACCTGAGGCAGAACAGGGATCAGCAGACACAGCCATGCAACAGTGCTGTAGCATTGCATCATGGACTACACACCACATAAATGCTGCAGCCAAGGTCAGGTGGCATGTGTGTACCTGATGTGTCACATTATGATGAATGGTGCTATGGTGCCTGTATGGTTTCCGCACTGTCTACCATGATGTGTACCAACCATATATGCAAATTCTGGACATTCAATAGCAGGCAGTGACACCACTAGTAGCAGCACTGCTGCCCTGAATCAGCACTTATGGCAGCCAGGCATACCGCAGGACAACTGTGCCAATGCTGACTTAGCTGCATGGATATCCTTTATGAGCAAATCCCACTGTGGTACATGGAGAGCTGAGTAAACTGTGCCCAAAATAGGTGAATGTGCAGCACCTGTGACATCTCTGGGCCAGCAGTACAAACACAATGACCTCACACAAATGCAAATGTAAATGTGCCCCCTCCCCGGGGACACAGTGCAGATGGTACAGTGTTTGTGCCATGCTGTACAAAGATTTGTATCAGATGCCACAGTACAATCCACCAGCTTGTAACATGGCCCACCCTGCCAAACCAGAAGATCCTGTATGGCCCATGAGTAGACAATGTACAACGCTGCACAGTGGTAGTAGGAATGCACAGCTTAGGAATCTGCATGCCACATGCATGAAGAATGTACAGTATCCAGCAACCATATGGTGCACATGGGGCCAGATGGTGCAGTCCTCAAACAAATGGAGACATACCTGAGTGGGCCACCCTACATGGCTGTGCTGGTGGGTCCTCACCTGGGACCAGTCCCCAGATATCCCAGATCCTCCTCCTCCTCTGAACTACTGGCTGTTGTGCCTCTCTCAGGGGCCATGGTGCCTCATACTGGGCCCATGACTGTTGGCAGCTCTCCCCTCAGGTGAGTCTTGTCATGGGTGCCTGGGATGTGTCTGCACCTGTTCCTCTTCTTCCATATCCTAGACCCTAGGTCATTGTTCCCCTGTGGCTGGAGCTGTGGATATATGGAACACAGAAAACAGTATGTAAGTGAATTACAGGGCACTAAGGGGCATCATCAATCATCAATCAATCAATCATTCTTTATTTATATGAGGTGCCTTTCTTAAACCAAGGCGCCTGTAAAAATTATATTAGACAATAAATATTTAAAACAAAATTAAAATAATCAGCAATCATTAAAAGCTTTGCTAAAAAGGTAGGTTTTCAAGGCTCCTTTAAAGCTTTGGACAGCCAGGCAATTTCGCACCTGATGAGGTAGAGAATTCCACAGGGTCGGGGCCATAAAACTGAAAGATCTTGCCCCTGAAGTTTTTAAGTGAACCCTAGGAATCTCTAGCAATCCCTCATCAGTGGATCGGAGAGAGCTGGGGGGACAGTAGGGACAAAGGATATCTTTCAGGTAAGCAGGTCCCTGATCATGTAGGGCCTTATAGGTCAGCAAACCGACCTTGAAGGTGATTCGCCAACAAACTGGCAGCCAGTGCAGTCCGTGGAGCACAGGCATTATATGACTGGACCTAGAAGAACCAGTTAGAAGCCTGGCTGCCACATTCTGCACTAGCTGCAAGCGGTGAAGTTCAACCCCCATGAGCCCTAAGTATAGGGCATTGCAGTAGTCCAGGCAGGAGGTAATGAAGGCATGGACCAAAGTCGGAAGATCCTCTGGAGGAACCAGGTGCTTCACCCGCGTGATATTCCTCAGATGATAAAAAGAGGTTTTGACAACCACTGACATCTGAGATTTAAAAGTCAGACAATCATCAAATACAACGCCCAGGTTCTGCACCTGGTCTGAGGTAGTCAGCTGGACACCCCCAAGCCATAAGCCCGAGGGTGATCCAGCTAACATACCCGCCTCACAGTGACCCTGGTCCACAACCAACACCTCAGTTTTTTCAGGGTTCAACCGCAGCCAACTCACATTCATCCAGTCTTGGATTTCGGCAAGACAGTTATTAAAGACTGAAATGGCAGCATCCTGGCTGGGCACAAAGGACATGTACAGCAGGGTATCATCTGCATAGCAATGAAAACCCAAGCCGTACAGCCTAATAATCACTCCTAATGGCAGCATATACACTGCAAACAACATGGGTGCCAAAATGGAACCCTGCGGTACCCCGCAGGATAGGGAGACTGATGTTGAGGAAAAAATTCCAGACACCATCCTCTGAGTCCTAACCTCGAGGTATGATCGAAACACCTGAGGACTGTATCAGACAGTCCACAGATAGATCGCATATGTTCCAGTAGCACGCCATGGTCCACAGTGTGAAACGCTGCAGAGAGATCAAGAAGGACCAAGCTGGAACAGGTCCTTCGATCTCTCGCTATTAGGAGGTCATTTAGTACCCGCACAAGTGCTGTCTCGGTACTATGCCTTTTCCTAAATCCAGACTGGAAAGAATCATAGACGTTGTTGGTCAGATGATCATCCAACTGTGATGCAACCACCTTCTCAATAACTTTACCCACAAATGGTAAATTAGAGACAGGCCTGTAATTAGCCAGACAGTCCGGATCCAAGGAGGACTTCTTAAGAAGGGGCTTAACTACCACCTTCTTAAGAAGATCTGGAAAAATTCCCCTCTCCAAGGACCTCCAGACTATCTCAGCAAGGACTTGGCTGATTTTATCCACACAATCCACTAAGAGATGTGTGGGGCCCGGGTCCAAATTACAGTTGGTCTTACGCAGTGATTGGATGACCATCAAAATGTCACTGATTGTGGGGAGGCTGAAGTCAGACCACACAAACTGGGTGTCCGACATCTCCTGCTGACCATCACAACTCTCATTTGAGAGGGTCAGATGGACCTTGGATCTGATTTTGGCAACCTTATCTGCAAAGAACAGAGCAAACTCCTCACACCGTTCTTGAGAAAAGACTCTTCCCGGCTGAAGACAGATTGGATTGCACAACCTTTCCACAGTCCGGAAGAGCTGAGCTGGTCTATTCTGTGCAGCTGCAATCTCTCTGGACAGGAATTCTGCCTTCTTATGAGAGATTGCAGATTGATAGACCAGATAGTGTTCCATCAATATAAGTTTGTCACCATCCAGACCCGACCTCCGCCAGCACCTCTCCAACCTTCGTCCAACTCTCCTCAACTCACTCAAGGTCTCATCAAACCAAAGAGACCTGGGGTGAAGAGTGAGAGGACGAACATGAACAGGAGCAATGGAATCCAGGGCCCCTGACACCACCATATTATAGCCAAGTACCAGCTCTCCTGGATCCATGCAATCTCTCGGTAAGCCCGATAGGCCCAGCACCACCATCAGGTCATCCAGGGAAACACCCCTTAAAGGGTGGTACCGGACCATTTCCATAGGGGCTGACCTACTAGGGGTGGCCTCAAAACTGAACCCAATGGAGTGATGGTCCGACCATCCGACCGGTTCCACCACCAAGTCGGATATCTCCATCCCCAGAAGGAACACCAGATCCAATGAATGACCACCAACATGGGTCGAGGAGGAAATAACCTGTGTGAAGCCCAGTGAAATCATTAACTGGAGAGTCTTGACCAAAGTGCGAGAGTTCATCATCAACCCAGGCATTGAAGTCCCCCAGAACCAACCATCTGGGGGATCCCAGTGTCAGGTCGACAATGAAGTCTGCTACTTCCCGCAGGAAAACATTCCCATCACCTGGTGGACGGTATATGAGAAGTATCCTGTGCCCCACACCCTCGCCTAGAATACATTCAAAGGATTTGGTAGTTCCCACTGGCATCTCCACTAGGCCCAGTTCTGTTCTAAAACAAATAGCAACACCCCGGCCCCTACAATCCACCCTCCGGCAGTGTATCACCGAGTACCCTGACGGAATTGCTGCTGCCAAAACTGGTCCACCATTTTCATCAAGCCAGGTCTCGGTGATGCACACCAGGTCAGATGACCCAACAAAATCAGCTATAATAGCTGTCTTGTTTTTAATAGACCTGGTGTTGCACAACACCACCTGAGTAGGATGAGCCTCCGAGGATGACCATGCTACCTGCTGACTATAATCAGGACCCTTGGGTATGGGCACCAGACAGGGAGGTCCCCTTTCCTGGGCCCATTTCACCCCAGGGCATCTCCTTGTCCCCTCTGTCCCAATCGGCTCTCTCCTTTCCATTCCCCCTCCAGACCCCGCCCCGGTCCTCCTCCTCCTCCTCCTCCCCACAATCCCCAAGGCCCTACAACATCTATAGACCTCCGGTGATAAGTGGGGGACAAGAAAAGGGGCGAAGATCCCTGAGCCTGGAGGGGGAATAATACCCGACTGTTCTAGTATTGTCCCAACACATAATTATCACACCAAATAAACAATCCAAAAATTAACCCACCTCTAAAACTTAAATAAATACAAAGCTCTATAATGAAATAAAATACAGTTTAACCAAACCTCAGACTATTAATTTAAAAACTCTTACCCCCAAACAAAAAAACAAATACAAAACATTAACTGAATTCCCCTTCCCCACCCTATCCTCTCATCACTGGGGAAACACTATACCTTCTAATCAATAATTAAATTAACTTAATTTAATTCAATTTAATTCAATTCCCTCCCTACCCAGTCCTCACACCACTGGGAAGAGAGGAATATACTACCAATATCAAACAATAACATGAACTAAAAATCTAAATAAACAGAATAACTAAATAACTAAATAACTGGATATAGAGTCCTCTCACTACCCAACTATCCAGATAAAATAAAATATTATAAATCAATTCCTTCAAACCAAAGTATCTATAACTTAAAATAAAAGAGTAAAGTCTGAAGTCAAATGTCCACAAAGTTTCACCAAGCTCTAGGCTGGCCAGTAACCAGTTCACCCCTCTCACCGGTGAAAACCAGATCAATACTGCAGACCGCTCTCAGAATGAGTCAAATATTTGTCTCTCCAAATAGTGATTCAGGTTTCAAAGTGAGCTCCCACTTCACTTAAAAACCTTAGACAAAAGTCTCATCTTCAAATAAATAGGAGCAGTCTGAATTAAAGTTCACTGAAAACCCACAGAGCAGGGAGGATCCAGAAATCAAATATCCAACCAATTTGTTTTTTTTTTTACCAGCTATGTGCTCTGCACACCCATGTGGCAAGGAGGGCATGTAACATACAATACTGCACACTTATGCACAGGGCCTTGACAGTATGTGGTTTGATTACACTGGCACAAAGGTGCATACATTGGTGTGGATTTGAACATTCTACATGTTTATCTGGTGACTCACATGACCTCCCCTCTCCTGGAAGCCCCATAGATGGACATCAGATACAATGCACACACAATACTACCAGTGAACTACACACCTCAGTATATGTAGAGCACACACTTTGACATGTGTAGCCCATGCAACTTGTAGTTGTGGATGCATACAGTAGTGGCAAATGGATGCAGGTGTAGGGGCACCTTCACTGTGTCTAAGGGTATGTATGATGGTCCCTGAGCTTTATTCATGGAGGGACAATGCACAGCACAGAACCATAATGTGTATAACACTGTACTGGATCTGGGGTAAACATCATATGCTGCCAACCAGGTCATGGCCTCTTGTACGGTAAGGCAGGACTGGTACCAGACCACAGCTATCGGGCTCTAGAACACCTGTCCACCACTGAGTGATGGACTAATCAATTGGCAAGGTTTATCACAGCCAGAAGGAGTGTTTGTGAGACTCAGAGCACTCATGTGTGTTTAGAATCAGAAATCTGTGCAAATGTTCAACATGTTGCATATACCTTGCCAAGGGGGGTAGAGATTTGTAAGGTCCCTTGGGCACAGGTCTGGCAGTCAGAATACACATGCATTGGGGACACACAAATACCCAATTTCCAATCCAGTTGACCCCATCCTAGCCTTGGATGAGTGCACTTATCCCCCCTTCCCCCCACCTCACCCTCCTGCTTTAACTCTATCTCTTGCCCCTTGGCTAACTCCTAATTTCCCATGTACCCCACCCCACAGCCCACCCAACACCCTCTACTCCCACCTACCCCCCCCAGCATCCACCAGCGTTGATCAAAACCCCCATGGTCCGTGCACTTAACCTATTCTCTAGTTGTTCATTGTGGCCTCTAATGTGATTGACAATGCCCCCAGCTGCTGTATCTGTACCTGCTATGAGAATTTGTAATGTGGATTATGTTGCAGTTGTGTCTAATTTATGTGAAGTGAATCTCAAAATATGTTGCCCTCCTGTGAATCGAAACTTGAATATGTTGATCTTCCTATGTAATTTGGAATGTGTAACTTTCTGTTGCTAATGTGTAAAATTGTCTATTTGTAAGTATGCTGTTGCAACTAAGTTTTTGTCTAAACTGCTTGACAAGGATCTCTTGTAAATGAGCTGTTAGCTCAAAGGTTGTAATTCCAATCTCCCAGTAAATAAATAAATAAACAAATACTACTGAAGCCAAACTGAGCCCGTTTAAGCTTAAGCTCTGTCAACACCTTATAACAAACAGCAGTTGTGACTGTTTCCACTAGACATCCCTGCCACCCCTTGCTGTGTCATATCTAGCACTTTAAACTGCCCTATGCTTTCCTTTTCCAACCCTCCCTCCTATCTATCCCCCATTCCCGCCACCCCCCTTATCCCCCTCCTCCAGGCACTTTCTCTACCACCTCCCCTCGCCCAACATAGCTCTCATTGTTAGCTAGTACCTGTCCTGACAAGGCCTTTTAGGCTGATTCTCTTAGTTTGTTCATCTGTGTGTCTCCTGTATGCTTAACAGCTGTGTGCATACTGTACACCAGGCACTCTTTGCACAATTCTGTTCATTCGTTTTCGTACATTCTGCACCTGAAATGTGTTATTAAATTATTTTATTCTGCTTGTTTGCCTCTGTTATCTGTTCTTAATCTACTGGCATGGAACCTTTGTAAATGAGTTTATTGCTCAAAGGTGATATAATCCAAGACTTCAATAAATAAATAAATAAAATAAACAAATGCCTAGAACATGTCCGTGAAGTAGTTCAGCAATAGTGTCACCCATATGCAATGTGTGTACAGAATAATGATACTGTACAGAGCATGAACACATTAATAAACACTGAAAATCACTGGCCCAGTGGCATAAAGGGCTGAGGCACTAGTGCCCTACCTCTTGCAATGCTGGTGACCTGGGTTCGAGAACAAACTTGGGTCACTATGGGTCAGATGGGGTGGTAAAAGATTGAGCTTTTGAGGGACTGCTTTCTTCTCCCATGGAGAGTGTGATGCCTGTTACAGGGATTTATTTAACTCTAAAAATTGATTAGCGTTTTGCTCATAAAAGTGCTAAATCTTTGTGAAAATGCATAGCTCTTGCTTCACTGTGTTTAACAAACACAGCACTTCTAGAAAATCTATATAAATACCTTCTGTACAGTTAGTTTAGTCCCAAGAAAAAAACTGCTAATCAATAATTTAAAACCCTGCTGTTATGCCATGTGACTGTCACCAGGTGGAGGCCTGGTGGCTGGACAGGGCAGTGAGCAATACATAAGGGAGGGAGTTGCAAGACTTCTGTGGAGTGTGCATGTCCTCACTTAAACACTCTATAGTGCATGCCCCAGCATCGAGAAGGGAAGAACATGGAAAATGGGAGAACAGGCTACAAGAAATCCTGCCCCTCTCCCTGTGGCTCACTTTTCCAACTGAGGACCAGGGGACTTTTAGATGAGTCTGTCTGGGGTGGAGGATGGCCCTCCTTATCTGCCCTCTCCCACCCACCAAGTCGCTACTGTTACCTCAGAGGATGCCGGGGAGAGGAGGAACAGCTGGACTGCAGTGGGCTCTAGAAGGGTGAGGGTGGTGCGTTGGAGGCATGTTCCTCTACTGGTACCACCACAAAACTCCTACACCACTCTGGCAGGATAGGACTGCCAGGGGGATACACCCATGGTAGTGGCCAAAAAGGATGCAGGGGTCTTCCATACTGGAGACCCCAAGGAGGTTGGAAAAGGACTCCAGAGGAGTGGGAAGCAACATCTGGTGAAGGACTCGATTGTCATGAAGATAGATTTGTGAATAGGAAGGGAGGTGGAGAGGGAGATCAGGTATCTATGGGGCACTACAGCCCAGAGAGATGGGAAGCAGATCCTGGGGATTGCTAGTGCAGCAGGACAGAAGGCTGAGCTAGATGTTATTGTCCACATGGGGAACAAAGACCTGGTTATGGACAGGTCTGAGACAGTACAGGGGGAGTTTAGAGAGTTGGGGGGCTGCATTAGACAGGTAATATGCTCAGTGGCTTTCTCTGAGGTGTTGCCCATCTACAACAGGGAGGAGAAGAGGGATCTCAGCACCAGGAGCTTTAACTCATGGTTGAAGGAATGGTGTGGAGAACAGGGGTTCAGCTACATTGGGGACTGAGGAGCCACCTGGTTGGATAAGGGCCTACGCAGGGGCGGTGGCCTGTATCCATCTAGAAGGGGCACCACAGTCTTCAGTGGATGGTTTTAATGTTAATTTGAACATTTAAACTAGCCAAGGAGGGAGGTGAAATTAATCAGAGAGAGAGAAATTGCCCCCCCCAGGTTGAGGTAGAGCGCAGAGAGAACCCGAGGAGAGAGGAACCCTTGAGGGCACAAAGTGAGGAAGGAAGCAGGGTGGTAGAGACACAGGGGGTGGAAACAGGAACATTAAAAAGAGAGGGAGATGGAGGGGAGGCAAAATGAAAGAGAGGGTAACAAGGGAAGTGCTAAGAAAATCTGGAAGGCCATGTGCACAAATGCTAGAAGTCTAAGAAATAAGATTCCAGTTCCAGAGGCCATCATGTCAGAGGCTGACCTGGTTATTGTGGTCATTACAAGGTCACAGTGCACTGAAAATCATGACTGGGAAATGAACATACCAGGCTATACTCTGTTAAGGAAAGCAGGGTGGGAAGAAAAGGAGGGGTGTGGTGATTTATGTGAAGGAAAGCAGAAAAGCGACAGAGATATAAGGAATACACTGAGGCAGAATTACTGTGGTCACCCAGGAGATGGGAACCAGAGCCACTATTTTGACTGGCATGATCTACAGTCCTCTGGTACAAGGAGAGGAGTTAGATAAGGTACTGGTGGAAGCCATTGGCAAAATGGCAGGATAGGGGGTGGTGCTGCAGTCTGCTGGATGTAGATAGGAGCCTCCTTGCTGCAGCTTCAGCTAGGACAGGGACATCCTAGACTGCCTGCAAGGGCCTTTCCTCAGGCAACTAGTCATTAAACTCACTCGCAATGGGGCAATACTGGACAAGGTACTCACTAACAGGGACAGTGTTGCCGACACTAAGATGGGAGGCCACCTGGGGATCAACAATCACCATACAGTGTGGTTCAATATAAGGACAGTTTTGACATCAAATCACATGAGGGCGAGAGTCCTGGACTTCAGGAGGATAGATTTTATAAAGATGGTTGAATGCCTCAGGGATGACCCAGCAGGGGGATAACATGAATGGGGTGGAGGAACAGTATGTGAAGATAAAAAAAAGGGTAATAGCGAGGGATACAAGACTCTACATCAAGCAAGTGAGCAAACGTAAGTGGATAAAGAGACCTCTATAGTTCTCAAAAGAGGTGGCGAAAAAGCTAAGAGGGTAGCATTTACAAGGCAAAAAGAGACGCAAAGTGAGGAGGATAGAGAAGTGCACCGGGGTAACAGAGAGAAGCAGGAAGGGCAGTAAGGAGTGCAAAGGCACAAAAGGAAGAGAGAATAGCTCAGGTGGTAACAAAAAGGGACAAGACTTTTTTAGGTATGTAAGTGAAAAGAGAAAGACCAGGGATGGGATTATAAGGTTAAAAAGGGAAAGCAGGATTGTGTGGAGGGGGACCAGGAAAAGGTAGACATCCTGAACAGATTGCTTTGTTCAGTGTGTTCACAGATGAAGGAGAATGGGAGGGGCCACAGAAAAGTAATAGGAGCCTTGAGAAAGGGAGGTGGACACTAGTTTGTTCCCAGAGGAGAGAGTCTTGAAGGGATTCACTTATCTGAAATTGGACAAAGTGATGGGGTTGCATCCAAGGGTATGGAGGGAGTGCAGGGAGGTACTGACTGCATCTCCGACAGTCCTATTTAACAGATCTTTGGAAACAGGTGTGGTTCTAGAGGACTGGAGGAGGGTGAATGTAGTCCCACTGCACAAAAGTGGTAGGGAATAGGCCGACACTTATAGGCCAGTCAGTCTGACATGAATGGTGGGAAAGTTAATGGAATCACTGCTGAAGGAAAGTATTGTATAATATCTTGAATACAATGTGTTACAGGACCCAAAGCAGCATGGATTCATGGTGGGTAGGGGGAAGGGGGGTGTCATGTTAAACAAAGACTAGGTTTGCTGGCAAAGGCACCTAGCTTCACCTGAGCTCTTTCCTTCTAGGATATACTGGACATGAGCACTGGGAAAATGGTGCTTCTCCAAAGGTAACAAATTTAAGAACCTGATGGAGAGCACTCACCCTTGCCACAGAGATTTAAAACAAAGCAGTCCAACACAAACAAATGCGTTTTATGCAGTGTTTACTTCTTCCATTTCATCAGAGCAAGACAGTGCAATTACAGGAATGGCAGTGCCATGCACCACCTCGTATGTTTTTTCCCGATCTCTCAAAGAAATAGCCAGGGAGTTACAACAGGGGATTGAGGCTCAAGAAAAAGTAGTATCCACTTTTCAGCAACACCCTGACTTTAAAAATGCCAACAAAAATGTACAGAATATCTTAAAAAATATGATGAGAGACTTTAAGCCCACAAACAAAAAAAGTTTCTAAGGTACTAAAATGACTATGCAATGAATCAAGTATTTTGCTGGAAAAAATGTGCGAGAGTGGGCAATACTAACATTGTTGTGAATGATTTAACAACAGCCATTCAAACTCCCCCATCTGATAATGTCCCAGGAACTAGCACAGACTTGGGTAGTGCACAAACACCACACCCCATCCTTAAAAGAACTGACCACCTGTCCACAGATTATAGTATTGGTGAAAGTAACTCAGAACTGGATAGTGAACCTGAATATGGGCCTTTTAAGGGGCCACTCCTCCTGGGCAACCCAAACCCAGGAGGAGTCTGAGATGCACCAGATTTCAGTTCCAAGGAGAACAGGGAAGAAGGGGAAAACAAGGAAGATACAGAGGAAGACAAAGAGGAAGAGGACGGGGCAACAAAGGACACACAGATATTAACTGTTACTGTATTAACATTTCAGATTTAATACTTACTCATACAGAATTACAGGTACTAAGTAAAGGTTTGTCCTTAGTGTCAACACTCTCAGTCACTGAATGTGATGCATTTATTGATGTTCAAAGATTTGCTAGGAAATTGAACTTGAAAATGTTTTTCTCCAACAGGGGTACCAAAGGCACCGACAGGGAACAAGCAGACACACAGGGCAGTGAGAGATCTGAGTGTGATTTACCTAGTTTCAAACTTCCATCCACATTTTGCCCTCCATTACATCATAGGGTAGCTAGCTTTCTTGACTATTGTATCAGGGACCTGGAAGAATTATACACCAATACACCCAGGTTGCTTTTTTGTATTACGACCAAGGAAGATACGGCAGCAGTAGACAACCTAGAAAACAATCCACAGATTACCATCAAACCTGCTGATGAAAGGGGAAGCACTGTGGTTCAGAATGCAAGCCAGTATGTGCAAGAAATAAACAGACAGCTTTCAGACACCACATGTTATGAACATCTTTTTTGACCGCACACAAAACATGAAAAAGGAGTTTGAAAATGTCCTTTTGGATGTACACCAGTGTGAGCATTTTAGCACAGATGAATTGTAGTACCTTTCAGTACAGAGCCCCCCAAAAATGGCCCTTTACACCTTGCCTAAAATATATAAACGCCCTACTACATCCCCACCAGGACGTCCAATCGTATCAGAAATTGGGTGGGTTACTGAACCCACTTCCAAATAGTTTCCTGAACCCCATAGTTCCAAACACATGCAGTCAAATTGAAGACACCACCGGCATACTTAATATCCTGGATGACATCCAGACGGAACTACAGTAGCTATTAGTCACACTTGATGTGGACTCTTTATATACCAATATTCCCCATGAGAGGGCATTAGAGGCAGTTGAACAAAGCCTCTTACAATACACTGATTTATCACAGCCAAATATTAATATGCTTGTGGATATGACAGGGATTGTTTTGAAAAATAACATTTTCATGTTCCAGGAACAGATCTTTAAACAGATCAAAGGAACTGCTATGGGGGTGACTATGGCACAGAGTTTGGCAAATTTGTATTTAGCCAGGTGGGAAGATGAAGTGATCAATAATGCTGAGAGAAATCCATTTTTTGATAAAGTTGATTTATATAAGCCCTTTATATACTAGGTGTTTTTGATTTGGAAGGGTGATAGACAGGAGCTTGATGATTTTGTGCTATATCTGGAAAGTACCAATGGAAATCTTAGGTTTAAAGCCACAGCTGACACATCCAGAATACATTTTATGGATCTTACTATTACCAAACTTGAAGATGGGTCTCTACTGACAGACTTATACAAAACAAGATACAGACAGGAATAGTTTGTTACTTGCTACCAGTTTCCACCCAGGTCAAGTACTTACAAAATTTACCCAAGGGACAGTATATGTGTCTCAAGAGAAATTGTGCAACAGATGAGCTTTATGAATTAAGAGCTGAGGAACTTACAGAAAGGCTGAGGGAGAGGGGTTACAGGGAGGGATACATACTTAAGGCCAAAACAGCAGTGGACTGTATACCACAGGAAGAACTACTAGCACCAAGAAATAAAAGACTTGAAACTGAGAGCACTATGACCTTTGTCATGACTTATGGTGGGGGTAGTAAGGAACTGGTTAACATTGTAAAAAAAAAATTTGGGTATCCTGAGGGGATTAACTCCCTTGGCCCCCATTTTTGAGAAACTACTCAAAATCTCCTAATGTAGGGGTCCAAATTTACATGACAGATTGGTAAACAGTTATCAAGCAAAAATTAGAAACCCTAACACTGATAAGAAATTTGGACCTAGACCATGTGGATTCTGTGGTACATGCCCCTTTATGCAGAAAAGGGATAGCTCCTGTAACCCAAAAACAGGCAACATAGAAAAAGTTAGAGGGTCTATTAATTGTAGTACTGAGGCAGTGGTATACATGCTCACTTGCTCATGTGGTAGATTTTACATTGGCAGGACCAAACGTAAGCTGTGCCTGAGGTTAAACCAACTTATACTGTCTATAAAAAAACAGAATTATGAATATGCTATGGCTCTCCACATCAAATCATGTGGAAACCCCAAAAAACACAGAGTGACAGCAATGGGTTTGGAAAGTATTCCCAGGAATGTCAGGGCAGGAGACATTGAGGGTCTCCTTAATGAAAAGGAACAACTTTTGATTTATAAAATGGGAGCTGCAAAGCATCCCAGCCTAAATGACAAAATAGAATTAAAACCCATCCTTAATAAAAGAAGAAAATGAGGACAAGTAGGGGTGATAACTCCCGCCCCCCAGTCCCAGTCTTGGTTATGTTAGTTAACCTCATAAATCAGGGACTTCCAAGATATTTGTTTTAGCATCTTCTTAAGAAATTGAATTGGATGTTACTTTATATGTATATACTGTATATGTATGTGTGTGTGTATATATATATATATATATATATATATTGATGTTCTTTCATCTAGGTCTCTGGAACACTGGTGAAAATATTCAGAATTAAGAAAAGGGAGGACCAGAAGAAAGTTTTTCATCTGGACTGATAGTATAAATATTTGTTTGATTTAAGTTTATGTTTTGAATGAAAATAAATGATGAAAAGGAATAAACACCAAAGTTTTTATCCAACACCTATTGTATAGTGGGTTACACAGACTACTAACTGGATTGGTTAAGCACTTATGCTTCTTAGCACTGCTGTCGGTTAAGCAATGAACATTGTCACATGTGTCTGTATTTTTAAACCTAGGTTTGTAATAGCTCACTATCTCTGAGGAAGCCTGGGAGGTCAGAAGAAGCATAAGAAGAAGAAGAATCAGCATTTATATAACGCTTTTCATACACAGTATCCCAAAGCGCTTTACAAGCAATGCTAGACTGGTAGTGAAGTGACTGAATGTGTGGTGGCGGCCATATCGCACATCATCACCCACACACAGCCTGGATAATTGCATGAACCGGTTTATGGGAAGAGGAATGTTGGCCAGGACACCGGGAATGTTCCCTGCTCTTTGCGAAGAGTGCCCTGGGTTCTTTTACTTCCACCTGGACACCCACAGGACAACACCAGGATGGGCAGAAGGGACCTCAGTTTAATGTCTCATCTGAAGGATGGCACACCCCAGCAGTACAGCACCCCCCAATACTGCACTCGGATGCCAGCGATTTTTAGGTGCAAGTCCAATCCTAGTGTGGGACGAGAACCCATGACCTTCTGGTCCAGAGGCAGATGTGCTACCAACTGAGCCACACTGACACCTAAGAGAGACACATAAGAGGCAGTGCATGGCACTGCCATTCCTGTAATTGCACTGTCTTGCTCTGATGAAATGGAAGACGTTAACACTGCGTAAAGCACATTTTTTTGTGTGTCAAATTGCTTTGTTTTAAATCTCCGTGGCAAGGGTGAGTGCTCTCCATCAGATTCTTAAACTCTTTTTTTCTAGGTTTGCTTGTAAGGACAGAGCAAGGAACAACATTATCAGACCAAGGAAAAAGATTAAGGATTCTTTTGGCTAGGCAGATTTACTGTGTGTTACAATTTTCTTTTGTGCTCACAGGTTTTGTTACTGTTTTTTGCTTACATTTTACTGCTTTATTGTTGTCTGATTCAAATTGCTGTTGCAGGGTATACTTTCTGCTGCATTATTACAGGACGTGCCTTCAGGTTTGTTACTGTTTTGTGCTTACAGATTACTGCTGTAATCGTCTCTGATTCAAATTGTTTTTGCAAGATATATCTTCTGTTACTGCTTTATTTTTCTCTGTAGCAAAGTGTTTTTTGCAGGGTATGTCTTTTGTGAAATTGTTACAGGTAGTGCTTACAGGTTTTACAGTTTTATCCATCATTAGGCTAAGCTTTCAGGGCTACTGCATTTGTTGTTGGTTGATTGTTTCTACCCTTATCTCATTTCTTTCATCTCTTACCTCATTTCTTTCATATGTGGTTCTTCTTTTTTGGCAGGGACAGGGCCCAACCACCCACCCCATCCCCAACTACCCCATGCTACACTTCTTTTATAGGGTAGCACAGTCATGACATTTCCTGTAGCAAAGCAGGAAGGGGATGATCAGAGGGGTATCCACACAGTGACCTCACTTACAGGGGCACAATTAATATGACTTGTTATAAAAAGTTATACAAAACAAACAAACAAACGAAAATATATATGTATATATATATATATATATATATATATATATATATATATATATATATAAATATATATACACACACACACACATATATATATAAAAAATCTTTTGATTTCATTTTCCTTCTAATTACTCGGACCAGGTTATAAACTTGGCAGCTCTAACTGCAGGTACTATGGGACACTTTCCAAAAGGGCGATTATACAGGATTTAGAATGCTGTCCTACATGCTGGACCATTGGAGATGTAAGGGCTCAGCTCCAGGCAGCATGGGCAGAGATTATGAGCCTCAAATCACATATTCAGGAGGAAATATATTACAAGAACTGACCACCAGTTCCCCAACATCTAACTGAAGCACCTTGACCACAGAGAGTAGTTGGTCCAGGAGGTTGGCAGGTGGTTAGGAGGGGCAAATCGGGTGCGCCATCACTCAATGCTCACCAACGTATCACCTTCACAAACAAACAAAAAAAGCAAAAAGGAAAGCCAAAACACTTCTGATCATAGAAGACTCTATGATTCAGGGAGTTGATACCTACTGTCAGATGGGGGTAATGGTCAGATGTCTCCCAGGTACATCAGCATGGAGAGACACTGACCGCATTACTAAAATCATGCAGGAAGCAGAAGAAAACTTTGACATCCTGGTACACATAGGGACTAATGATCTTGCCAGCTGGTCAGTTGTGGAGACCAAGGAACACCTGATCAGGCTAGGAGACAAACTGTTATCCATTTCATCTGGCATCTCCTTCTCTGAGATCCTGCCAGTCTGGGAGAGGGGGGCAGATGGACAGAAGGTCAGAGAAGGGGAGATAGGGGAGCTAAGCATTTGGCTCAAGGGCTGGTGCCAGGAAAAAGGACACAATTTTTTAGGTAACTGGCAACTGTTTTGGGAGTGAAAGTTCTTTAAATTTGATGGACTGCATCTGACTAAGGATGGAGTCAGTGCACTGGGGCAGAAGTTTGATGTCTTTGCAGAATATTTAAACTAGCAAATGTGGAAGGGGTGCAGCACCCAATACATTGAATGGGAAGAACACCCCTACCCCCTCAGCTAGTGATCAAACTGGTGTTCAGCATGTTTGTAGTTCATTTGCATCACCAGGTAAGGAAAAAGGTCCAGCTCCCCATATGATGCACAGGGGAAATGTCAGACCTCACCCAACAACTAATGCATCGAGATCTGCCCAATGGAAAATCATGTACACAAATGCCTGCAATCCGGGAAACAAGATCCCAGACCTGGAGGCAACAATGACAGAGGCTAAACTGGACATAGTAGCCATTAGCGAGACATGGTTCATCAGTAACCATACTTGGGAGAATTCAGTACCTGGCTATGTACTGTTCAGAAGAGACTGAGGTGCAAAAGGGGGAGTTGCCCTTTATATCAATGAAAATATCAAAGCTACAGAAATTCGAAATACATATAAGGAGCCAAAAGAACTGTGGGTCACCCTGGAAACAGGAAATGGAACAGCCATATGAACTGGGATTGTCTACTGGCCTCCAGACCAGGTGGAGGACATAGATACACTACCGTTAGAAGATATACAAAACATGACAGCTAAAGGGGTGGTTCTGATAATGGGAGACTTCAACATGCCAGATACAAATTGGTTAATACCAACAGGAACATCCACCAGAACTAGACACATAGTGGATTACCTACAGGGGGAGGGCCTCAAAAAACTGGTACAACAACCCACAAGAGTCAGGGCTATCCTGGATCTAGTACTGATTAACGGGAAAAGGATCACAGATCTCCAGGTGGAAGGTCACATGAGGGCCAGTGATCATCACATGGTATGGTTCAATTTGTCCCCTAGAACTAAATCATCCCATTCCAAGGCACAAATATGGGACTTCAGAGGATCTGACTTTGAAAAGATGGCCAACAGAGTTAAGCTAGCCCTGGCAAGAAGAAATATTGGTGAGGGAGTACAGGCAAAGTGGGCAAGCGTTAAGGATGCAATACTTGAAGCAACATCCCATTGTGCTAGGGAGAAAAACAAGAGCAAAAGAAGGAGGAGGAAACCACTTTGGGTCTCCAAAAAACAGTAGCAGAAAATATCAGAGCCAAAAGGTTGGCCTTCAGGAAATAAAAGGGAATGTAGCGGGACGAAGATAGGGAGGCATACCAAACTTCCCTAAGGGAAGCATGGAAGGCAGTAAAGCAGACAAAGGCCCAAACCAAAGAAACACTAGCATGAACAGTAAAAGAAGGGGACAAGACTTTCTATAGATACATTAGTGAAAGGAGATAGTCCAGAGGAGGTACTGCTAAAATCAAAGAGGATAAGGGGGAGTGTGAGGAGGATGACCATGGAAAAGCATCTATCCTAAATAGATACTTCTGCTCAGTACTTACTGAGGAGAAGGTAGGGCAGGGCCCACAGCTCAGCACCATGGACACAGGGGGAAGGGAGGTGTGCATAAGTCCTTTCACAAAAGAAAGGGTCCTACAAGAGCTCACTAAGCTCAGGGTGGATAACACAATACGACCTGATGGCATACATCCTAGGGTACTAAAGGAGCTAAGGATGGAACTAGCAGAACCATTAACAGAACTGTTTAGTGAGTCTCTGAGCACCGGAGAGGTCCCAGAAGACTAGAGTAGGGCTCATGTGATCCCGCTCCACAAGAGTGGCAGCAGGGAGGAGGAGGGGTACTACTGACTAGTCAGTCTTACCTCAGTAGTGGACAAGATTATGGAGGCACTCCTTAAGGAAAGGATAGTGCAACACCTGGAATCCATAGGAGCACAGGGTACAAGACAGCATGGGTTTACAATAGGAAAGTCCTGTCAAACTAATCTCATTGATTTCTTTGACTGGGTAACCAGAGTGCTGGACCAAGGGGGTGCAGCTGATGTCACCTACCTTGACTTCATCAAGTCTTTCGATACTGTTCAACATAGAAGATTGATTAATAAGCTGGGTAGGCTCGGGGTGAGTCAGTGGTTGGCTAACTGGGTGGCAAACTGGTTGGTGGGCAGAAAACAGAGAGTGGTGGTAAATGGTATACAGTCAGAAGAGATGCAAATCACAAGTGGGGTACCTCAGGGATCAGTCCTGGGGCCAGTCCTCTTCAATATCTTCATCAGTGACATTGCAGATGGACTGGAGGGCAAGGTTTGTCTGCTTGCAGATGACACCAAGATCTGCAACAGAGTAGATGATCCAGATGAGGTGGGCAGAATGAGAAGAGATCTGGATAAACTGGCAAAATGGTTGGAAGAGTGGCAACTGGGGTTTAACTCAAAGAAGTGCAAGATTATGAACATAGGGAAGAGAAACTCTGAAGCTACCTATAGGTTGGGAGGGGAGTTGCTGGCAATCACAAGGGAAGAAAGAGACTTGGGCATCATCACAGATGACCTGAAATCATCCAAGCAGACCACTAAAGCAGTAGGTAAGTCTAGAGGGATGTTGGGGTGTATTAGTAGAGCTATCACAAGTTGTAAGAGGGAGGTAATAATCCCACTTTACAAGACACTGTTTAGGCCCCATCTGGAGTATTGCGTGCAGTACTGGAGGCCACACCTGCACAAGGACAGTAACAAAATGGAAGCAGTCCAGAGAAGGGCAACCAAAATGGTGCAGGGACTGCATCAGAAAACATATGAGGACAGATTAACAGAGCTCAATATGTATACCTTAGAGCAAAGGAGGGAGAGAGGTGATATAATCAAAACATTCAAACATCTTAAAGGCATTAACAAGGTGAAAGAGTATAACATGTTTCAATATAAGAAAAATAGCAGGACAAGGGGACACAGCATGAGATTAGAAAGAGGCCGATTAAGGGGTAAAGTGAGGAAGTTCTTTTTCACAGAAAGGGTGGTGGGTGCATGGAATGGCTTGCCTCAGGAAGTGGTGGATATGAATATAGTGCATGGCTTCAAATAGGCATGGGATAGGCATGAGGGTGCAAAACAGATGAATATGAATAGATATGCCACATTCATAAGGTGGAAAAAATGGGCAGACTGGATGGGCCTTGTGGCCCTTATCTGCCGTCAACTTCAATGTTTCTATGTTAAATCTGATAGAATTTTTTTGGTTGGGTGACCAAGGAACTTGATCAGGGTGGAGTGGTTGATGTAGTCTACCTCAATTTCAATAAGGCTTGCAACACCATTCCACATAGAAGACTCATAAGCAAGCTGGTTAGCAGAGCAGTGGGTCCAAAGTTGGTTAATTGGGTAAGAAATTGGTTAGGGGATAGGGCAGAGGATGGTAACGAATGGAGTTCACTCTGAGGAAGGGAGGTGATTATTGTAGTGCCTCAGGGAAGAGTGCTTGGACTGGTCTTGCTAAATGACTTTATAAGTGACACTGCAGAGGATCTGAATGGGAATGTCTGCATCTTTGCAGATAACACTAAAATCTGCAATAGGTGAACACTGCAGGGAGGTGTAAAGGAGGAGCAGTGGCCTGAGAAAATTTGAGGAGTGGTCTAGTGTATGGGAGCTGGGTTTCAGTACAAAAATTACAAGATAATGTACTTGGGGCACAGAAACCCAGTGGCAGAGTACAAAATGGGTGCGGTCATACTGATGAGCACCAAACAGGAAAAAGACCTGGGGGTAATCCTATTGGATGACCTAAAGGTGGCCAGATAGTGCGACAAGGCAGCAGGGAGGGCTAGTGGGATGCTGGGGTGTACAGGGAAGAGTATCACCAACAAGTGGTAGGTGGTGTTACCTTTGTACAGATCGCTGGTAACACTCCACCTAGAGTACTGTGTCCAATTCTGGAGACCACATCTCTGGAAAGACATAGACACAGTGAAGGTGATCCAGGGGAGAGCAACTAAAATGGAGCAGGGTCTGCATCAAAAGCCCTGAGAGGCTTAAGGACTGGAACACTTTTTTTCATTCTTTTGATAAGGTAAGGCCAGCTAGGCACAAGTGCCTGTTCTCAGGGGCAACCCTGGAGCACCGGGGAGATTAAGTGACTTGCTCAGAGACACACAGTGTGCAAAGGAAGGTTGTGGGGATCAAACTCAGGTTTGCTGGTTGTACCAAGCTCATTCGCAGCTCCTTACTCTTAACCTCTAGGCTATACTGTCTTTACACACCGGAAGACAGGAGGTAAAGGAGGGATATGATAATGACCTTTAAATACCTAAATGGGCTAAATAAAGTTCAGGAGGGAAGTATTTTTCAGAAAAAAAGGTGGTCTAGAAAAAAGGGCATGATAGGATGCTGGAGGGAGGTAAATTCAGAACAGATGTGATGAAGTACTTCTTCACAGAAAGAATGGTGGATTCCTGGAACAGCCTTCCAGTGGAGGTGGTGGGGCGACAACAGTGGTGGGGTACAAGAATGCATAGGATATAATAGGTTCAAAGGAATCTTAGGGGAAAGGAAGGAGGGGGATAACGGACCAAAGATTAAACAGTACCTCCAGTGATACTTTGGCAGGGAAAAATGAGCAGACAAAGTGGGCCAAGTGGTCCTAATGTGCTATCAATTTCAGTGTGTCTATGTGGCCCCACCAAGGGGGGAACCTGTGGGAGATCGTGCACCCAGGACTTTGAAGGCAGCAGAAGCTGGCTACAGGACATGGGTACAGGGTTGAAGAGCTGCCTGTTCACCCAAAGGTAGAAAAAGCTTTATGACCCAAAAATAAATAAATAAATGCTGCAAGTCATGCACACATCATAGTATCAAATACAATTACAACAATCAATACAGTACTGCTGCCCTACAGTTTCTATCGGTGGTTAATGCCCAAAATGGAGGTGTCCACATTCAAACAGTTGTAGCCAAATGGCTCAAAGACAGTACAACAGATGACATTGCCTTACTTGCCTGTATCCCTCTGTCAGCATGCTATGCACACAGCTGTTGTAGATGCTACCCTCTTGCCTGGTCAGATCATCCCAGCAGTGCCAGCACTGGGCTGGGGTGCAGTCCTGACCCTGCACCCGGAAGACCCTCCTTGCCACAGTCTCCTAAATCCGGGCCTTCTCAGCCTTGCACCCTACTGGGTCATAATGTCGTACGCTTAATAGCGTACGACATTATAGCTAACCCGAGACAGCGCTGTCCATGACAACAAATGGTGCAATACCGCGTATACTGCTGTACACAGTATTGCACCATTCACACACTCCCAGGTAGAGGATAATACCTCTGCTGGGAGTGGGTTCCATTGAGCAGCTGCCATGGCTCACTGGACTGAGCCACAACAGCAGAAACCCAGGTGCTGCAACCGGGACCAGGTTTGATTCCTAGTCCCAGAAATTTAATTTTTTCTGCTATTTGTGCACTCCTTGAGTTGGACCCCCTGGAGTTAAGAATCTTTAGTGGAGGGGTCTGGGGGGCTTAGCCCCCTGTAACGGAAGGGTGTGGGGTGGAGGCCCCCACAGAAAAAGACTTATGCCACATGGCAATCAGCGCTGTATTGGCAGCGCGATTTTTCCATGCGGCATAATGTCTTGTGACATTATGACCCCATGCCACCTTGCACACATCCCTTGCTGTGTCCTCAAAAAATAAAGTCTCTCTCTCAAGGACCCACCTCATTAGAACAGCCACTTTGGTTGAAGTGCCTGTTTCTCAACCTCTCCTCCTCAGGCACCCTACTGCTTCTGAAGACTTGTTACAGCTCTGTGTGTCCTGCTCTACATAGTTTGATGAATCAGCTGCCATTTGTGGATGTTACTTCCACAAACAACATGACTTGCATGCGTAACATCTGCAAAACACCACTGGATGACAATACCATGTGTATACTGTTCCACGCATGCACAGTCAGGTCAGACACTTCCATGTTGTTTGTAAATGCTAGCAGCTGCATGCGCTCACAAAGGTGCATGTTTGTGAAAAATGTCTAATGTCATAATTTGCAATTGCCCTGACATCCATCAAGGCACACAATTGCCAAATGCATGTGTTTGTGGAGAATTTGGTGCATACATCATTAGCTACCACTAATACATTAGTGACAGGCACAAAGAGCTGTATATTGAAAGGTAACATGCAAATGGGCCTACTCTCCCATTCAAGGTGCAAAATCTGATTTGCATGTCATCATGCATTCATTACTGGCTCATTATAAAAAGGTAACTCCCCCAAGGGTGCAGATGAACAGTATTAACATAGCTGGCTGGAGAAGCTGCACTTAGTAGGGCCGTGCATGCTCTGAATATTATTTCCTGAATACCACGAATAATGCATTATCTGTTATTCGGGTCCTGAATAACAGATAGTGCACTATTCATCTCCTATTCAGGAAACACCTTTATGTAGTATATAAAGCATAAAACATAAAAAGCCAACAGCCTCCCATCCTCCTCCCTAGCCCAGATCCAGTTACATACACAAGCCCTCATTCCCACCTACCCTCAGTTAGCACTCACATCCCCCTTCCCCCAGCACCACGTTTTGACAAGCCAGAATTTGTTATTAAAAAAAAAACAACCTACAACTATGGGTGATCAGCACTACAAGCCTGCCTCCATGGCTGACTGCCAAGTTTCATGACTGTCGTCTCCTCCCCACCCCACCCCAGTACCTAGCAGCAGCCCAGGACCTGAATGTAAATTGAAAAAGAAGGCAACCAACACAACCCACCCTCCTCCATAGCTGGTTGCCTTCCTCTGAATGAAGGCACTCACGTGCGCATGCTCACATAGTAAAACCAGCAGATGACGTGATCAGCTGGTCTTACTATGTGAGTAAGTACGCCTGCAGTGCCTTCATTCAGAAAGCAAGCTGGCCATGGAGGGAGGGTGGCTGTCTTGTTTGCCTTCTGTTTGATTTACATTTGGGTGTGAGGGGAGGGCTGCTGCTAGCTCGGGGTGGGGCTGGCTGTCATGAAACTCGGCGGCCAGCCATGGAAGCCTGCGGGTTGTGCCAGTCACCCATCATTGTAGATTTTTTTAAATAATAAATTCTGGCATGTCAAAATGTAATGTGGGGGTGGGGAGGAGGGATTTGGGTGCTAACTGAGGGTGGAGAGATGGGGGCTTCTGTATGTAACTGGATCTGGACTAGGGAGGAGGAGGAGGATGGGGGTCTGCTGGCTTTTTCTTTTCTTTTTTTTTAAATTTTAGAACCTGAATACCGAATATTCAGCCGAATACTGAATACCTGGGCACCGAATACCGAACATTCAGCTCAATATTCGGAAAAAAGGTATTCGCATAGCCCTAGCATTTAGAGTACTTTGAGGGGAGAAGATGCAATTAAAAAAGGTAAGTTGAAGCAGAACAACTAAAATTTATAATGTTCCCCCACAGGGGCTGTCCACGTTTCCATTACTATTGTGTTTTATACTTATGTGTTGCAGAATGCACCAAAAAAAACCTAAAAGAAAAATGGAGAAAAGCTATGGAGACAGATGTTCAGTCTGCATGAACTACAGGTAGGCATCTACTGCATACAACACAGTGCTGCACAGCTTGTTTCCTATTGTTATATTTGCACTATCTTGTTTAAAATAGAAATGAAACAGTTACTGTACATGATGCTCATTTACAAGAGTGTACTGTGTTTGCAGCCAGTACATTGTATGGCCAGTATCTGAGACTCCTAATATGTTTCACTTTTACCATGTAAGGCACACTAGGCATTCTGTGTTCAGTGGCAGATTTGGGTCACTGTGGAGGCTGCATGTGCTGTTTGGGGTTACAAAGTATTTATGTCACTACTGTGTCCCACCACCTGAGGCATGAATGTTGTAACATGATCAATATCCACATCTCTGTAATCTATATCTTTGTCAATACTGCCTGTCCACATTATTCAGTATTGGTATGTGTGACACACCCATTAGTCCTGATCACATATAGAGTGGTCCACCCATACTGCCTTTCTGACAGACTGCATATTGTATGTGGACACAGGTAGGGGTCCAGGTGTGGCGGGGCCTGTGAACAAACATACCATGGTGTGTGGGCATTGCAGAGATGCTATCTGCCTCCACCAAACACACAGACACCAGAGCTGTCTGGAGCACATGGGGGGGGCAGCATACTGTGCTGTGTTTGATGTGATCTTTTGTGGTGTCCAGTGTACACAGAACTGTCCTTCCAACACAGATTCTTGTCAGGGAATACTTTTTAATTGAGGAGTGGTTCCACCTGAGTGTCCCCTCACGAAGCCGGGTGGCAGCATGGCATAGGATAGCAGTGTGGAGGTGGGTACATGATTGAGAAAGTTCAGAAGAGTACTGTGATTTGAGGATGCAGACAAGGAGAAGCTGGTCGTGGCCACACAGGACCTGCGTGCCACAGGTGGTGGCCCACCAATCCAGAGCACCCTCTCTTAGGAAGAGGAGCTCATTGTCAGCACCCTGGGGTGTCGTTAAGTTGAAGCTGTGGAGCGTAGCATCGATACCATGACCACAAGCAGCCAAAATGGTAAGCACATGCACATGACTGTGTAGTTCCTATGCATTTGTTGTAAGCATTACTGACTATAGGCCCCTGAGATATGGCACATTATACATTTATCAACCACTAAGACCACCATGTGGCAGTGGTCAGGACTACACATGGGCAGAACAGGCAGTTGCAGTGTACCTGGTGATGCAGGTGTTATTCATTCCACCGCATGTTGGCGCATGCATGGTGTTCTGGGTGTGCATGGGGGTCTGCATTGCAAGGCAGCCTGTGGTCTAACTTTAGACTGTAGCATTGACCAGAGTGGGTTGTGATGTGTAGCACAGCTATGCTGTTGGCCTGTTTGAGACATATGGCCTTGAATTCCTCTCCTTCCAGATGAGGATGATAGTGACAAAATTAGCCCAGATGATTCTTTGGATGACATGAACAGACAGTCCGAGTAGGACTCATCAGGGAGGACAGGGAAGGAGGGCAGGAGATGGAATGTGGGGAGCACAAAATGTTCCTCTTCTCTGACACAGAGATAGGCGTGACTGAGCTGCCCTATAAGGTGCAAGAGGATATGGGAGAGAAGCAGGAGGAGGAATGCACATGGTATGAGCCCCCAGTCAAGCCAAGCCATGCTGCAAGGGAGAGAGGCACACAGCCCTGGCACGACACACAGTGTCCTCTCCACAGCTGCAAATGGGCATCACGACAATGACCCTTGCTTCTACCATCTGGGTCCCTCCAAATGGACACCATGTATCAGGAAATGTATAGGGTGGGCTGTAGGGGCCCATGACTCTATGAAACAGAAGCTGTGGGCAATGACAGCTGAGGTCTGTGAACAGGGCAACAGGCAGGTGCAGGTGTTGGCAGACTGTAATGATTCCTTGTAGGCCATCCTTTCCACCATGTGCCACAATTACTACCTGCTGTAGCGCATTGCTGTGGCCCAGGAGGATCAGTCAGATATTCTGGCACACAGTACTGTGACTACAGTTACAGGTGGCATCCCTGACCCACTTGGATGAGGTAGCCGAGGCAATGTTTCAATGGAACCCTCAGCAGCAGGCACAGGAGGGTCAGAATATAAGGGGAATGGCATGTAGGGATGAGTCTCCACTGTATCTGGGTCCATCCACATGGCCTGCACTGGAGCCATCTTCCCTTGTAGAACTATGGGTCTGGACAGCTGTGGGTGGTCATGGGCGTGGTGCAAGCCCATTCGTGGTCCCTGTTGGTGAGGGGTCCATGGAGGACAGTTCTCCCCACAAGCATCCCACACATGGCAGGTGAGCCTGGGGGTACCTTGTCAAGAGAACACAATTTTTAGGATCCCTGTGCTACAACCCTCCTGAGCTGAATACATAGGCAGCAGAGAGGACATTTTGATGTATTGTAACTCCCCACCATGCAATACCACCCCTCTGCCAAGTGCACTCTATTTATGCATGTTCCCTTCCCCTGTGCTGCCTTACCCTGTGTAATGTCCTCCCATGTCAGGTGCCCTTTAGATTATGTTTCTCACTATATTTCTGTTTTCTCCTTGCCCTATTCATCTTTCACAGTTATTATGTATCGATTTCTTTATGCAACATGCATTTTCTTTGCTCTAGTAAACATTCTATGACGACAAAGTTGTGTCTTATCTTGTATCTGCAAAGCTCTGTTCAGTCAGGCAATCCCTTACCTCCTTGGAGCATCTGGCTATTCTGTGGTCACACCTGCCATAGTGGACCAGTGGCTGGTCTACTGTAGTTGACCCGCCATCGTCATCCATGGTGTTACCTCAGGGATGTGCATAGGTATCCTATGTTGGACTGCTAGGTCGTGGAGGATGCTGCAGGCCATGAGTATCTTGCATATCTTTGCAAGGCTATACTGAAGAGTCCCACTGGACCGGTTCAGGCATTGGAACCTCATCTTAGGGATTCTGAAGACCCTTTCTATGTTGTTGCATGTGGCCTGGTGTGCCCCATTGTAATGCTCCTTGCTGCCAGATTGCAGCCACAGCACAAGTGTCATCAGCCAGGAAGACAGGGGATATCCACTGTCAACTGCAGAGGAAGGTAAGCGACATATGTTGTTTGTGTGCTTTGTGGGGAAGAGTGGGGTACTTTTCTTACCAAGTAGCCATCTGTCATTTTTCTGCTTGGTCTCAAACATCCAGCATAGGGAGGAAGTGAGCCAGATGAAGGAATCGTGTACCACTGGGGTACTTCACAATCACATTTGTGTTGCAATAATTGTTAATGCACACCACCTGGACATTTAGGGAGTAGAAGCCCTTTCTTTTGATGAATGTCTCCCCTTCCTCCAAGGTGGTGTCTTGATGACAACAGGGGTGCAGTCCATCACTCCCAGCACATTGGACATGAGGGCAACCTGGTAAAATTCCCATATAGTTGCTGATCTCTGCTCCTGTATCATAGAGAATGTGATGTAGTCCTCACACCTCTAGTCAGAGCATCTAAGAACTGGGTTAGTAGATGGGATATTGCTGACTGTGTGATCCCCAGGGTTTCCTCACAGGGTGTCTGAAACATGCCAGTGGACATAAAGCACAGCACAACTGTTACCTTTATTTTGACTGATAATGCCTGCCTCCTGGCTGTGATGCTCTGGAGGTCCTCATGGAGTATATCACACAGTTAATGGATGTTGTTGTGTTCTAGCCAGTACTGGTTCACCACCTCTTGGTCAGACAGCTCCAGGTAGGTATGGTGGGGGTCTGTGGACCCTCTTGGAGGCATATGGCCATTGGACATGCCTGTGTCAATGGTTCGCATAGGCCTGGTCCAGGTCCAAACCCCAGATCAGCTCCAGCAGCAACTGGTGCACTCGCATGTTATGTGTCCAAGTGTGTCTTACACAGGCCTTGTTACCTTCTGTAGCTCCCTGCACTAGTATTCTGTATCCCTGTGTTGATTTGCAACTGCTTACAGCCTGCCTTTTGGGGGACATTCTGTTTGCGATTGCACGCAAACAGTTCAAGGATGCTAATTGCATTGAATATGTGACTGTGCCTGATATGCATGGCCAGTGTACTCATTTGCATGCTGATTGCATGCATTGATTTTAGCAATTGTTGGCAAACCTTTACTCGATACACATGTAGATCCAGTATGGGGCAACAATCACTACACAGATGCAAATGTCATTTAGTGCTCGCTAACCACATTTGTGCCTATATAGACATTCAAATATCTATCATATATCCTATGATTTGAACATTGTACAGTTTATAAAACATAGTATAAATTGGCCAGACAATAGCCTGGCTCAGAATAAGCCTTTCACAATCACTTGTGAAGGTGCAGGACTTGCATAATTCACTTGTGGCTCTGCCAATTGTGAGAATTGCTCTTCTCATCATATGTGAAGTTACGTGGTATCTTCTGCATCATCTTGCATATCCCATATTCATATATCACAGGAAATTGCACTGAAATGAATGGTGATTTCCTGTAAAATATCTAGAAATATCTAAATGTACAGTACTGGGACATATCTCTGGCTACCACTGTATAGTACGGAGTGTGTTTAAGTGAGTTTGCATTGCATCCCCACATTATGAACAGTTAGATTAGACAATATGTTTCAAACTGACTTTACAGAATGCTAATTTTAAATCTGAATGCATTGGCAATGTGGGTTCTGTTACAAAATGCTTTGCAAAGTGATATACACAATTTCCTGGGAACTCATTTAAAACTCACTGCTGTTCCTGAAGTCAGTGCATTTGCAGCTGAAATCATAGCTCATTATCAGTCAAATGCAAAATTACTTATAGTTAATGCATGTTAAACTGTAATTGAATGAGCAGAGCAGTACTAAAACAGAAGACATGTGATAGAGTAACTGTGACATACTGGCAATAACAGTGCTAGAGCTTTTAGTGATTGCTGTCCCAAAATTAGAATAGGGTTATGCTATCCTTCTGAGGTTCAACTTTTAGAATGAGATGGGTTAAACCAGGGACAGCTTGCATAGTTCAGTTGGCTGTATCCATAAAAAACAGAGAAGAAGCTCAAAGCTGGCCTAGTGGAATTACACATTCAAATGAGGAACACGGGTTCATGTCATGATCTCGACCCTTAGCTCCAGGTTCGTGGAGCTCCAGGAGTGCTGCAGAAGCAGCACATTCAGACTCTGAAGAGGGAAGGGCATGTCATCCACTTTAAAAGTACCTTCCATGGTACCTGTGGACACAACCATGGATATTTGGGGAAACTTGGATTGCCCGACAGTTGAGACACCTGTAAGATCGGCATTGCATGGTGACCTATATTTCAAAAGAGGAGGGTCAAGGATAGGGAGGAAAAGAAGCATTTGAAGAAAATAGGTAGAGTGTGCAGATGACCTAACTGCCAGTCTCCACAACTAATAAGGCTATCCTGGCCTTTTGCCACCTCATCCCTTAGAGAGTAGGCACTCACTCTCATTTGCTGAGGAGTCTCCAGGCCTGGGGCTTGCCCAATTCATTGGGAGTGGAAATGTAAGTCCTATAGGGGTCCGCCTTTGTGGAGCTTATTCTGCTAAGCATAACTGGAGGAGGTTTAGGAACAACACTTGGAAGGGGACTATGTCCACCCAAGTCCTGATGTTGGTGGAAAGGCAACCATATGAAGCAGATGTAACCCTGGCACCATCCTTCTGAAGGGCTACACTACCACTGCCTTTGCTGGCCAGACCAAGGTTGAGGGGCCTGGGTTCTTACTTTACTTTAAAACTGGTTCTTTCCCAAGATAACAAAAATGTGCAGTGCCTCCACCCAGAGTACATTTACGTGGGCCAGATTAATACCTGGTACAAGCCTCTGGGATGCTGTACCCACCTACAATACCATAGGGCCAGCCCAAACATGACCCACTCTTCAAAATCCCACATTAAGACATTTAGCAATTCTTGACTCTCTCTAATAATATGCTCATGGCAACAGAATTATGCAAAAACATCAAATAATTTATTTACATGGGGTGAGAGTTAGGAAGGGACAATTGTAAGTAGAGGTTAAGCTATTTACAATTGGCATTAGTTTGATTTTGTTTAGATTGTAATCAGTATAATCATTTTGCATTTTAAGTTTAAACATTAATCACAGTGGCCACCCACCAACCTCTGAGGTAGTTAGCATATTTGATCTGTCGATCTAGCTAGCTGCATTAGATGGCAGAAACATTGTATTAGATGCCTACACAATACCAGTCCCAAAAATGTATATGAAGCCCACAATTCTAAACCTTTTTCTGGGTACCCAGTACTAGAGTCTTAAATGTTGCAGGCCTGTTATGTGGTGCAGTTGGGATGGCTGGCTGAGTTGGGGCCCTTGAAAGAAAAGCAGATTAATCTTGGCTCTGATAATTATCTTTACAACAAACTCTGTAAAAAGGTTACTCCCTTGCTTAGTTAGCTGGGGCCTTAAATCACTGACGCTAGGCAACAACTTGCAATAACTACTTACATGTCCCTTCAGATTTGAATAGGGCACGGATTCTGCATATTCACGATTTGGTAGTCATCATAGGCAAGCTGAAGTTAGGCTATACAAGGTAGAGTCAGGGGATTTCAGCATGTGAGATCTGCTTTAGATGCTGAGATGCAGGAAAAGGCTTGCAGCCAGGGACCCTCTTACTGACTGCAAGATCTTGTAGCTTTTGCAGGTGAAAAGTGTCTCTAGCTTCTTTTGGAGTGCCCGTCTTTGTAGGTGGAAAACATCTTCTGGTACAGACCACGCTGGGACTGGAGGTCCACCCTCTCTTGAGCATTGGTTAATGCAGGGTGCAGACAAACGATAAGTACTTCTGGGCCTTCTGGCCCCAAACAGGATCTCAATTACTCAAACGTGTACCATGGTGTACTTTTGCTGCTGGCAGCCTCTCTTTCTCTCTGCCAGAGGTAGAAGCCCCTCCAATATGGAAGGGCTCACACTGAATTGAACTAGGCCATTTTGTCTAGCTGGGGGCCAGAATGCCCCCCCCCCATTGTAGAGGGGCTGCCACTTGAACTGAGCTCAGCCTGAAAATCTATGAGTTTTATGGAGTTTTTCTGGGGCTCCTGATTTGCTGAGTCCACTTGTGTGTTCCTTTACAATTGGCTGAAATCACTTGTCAATGCCCAAAATGAATATTCATTAGCCTCCTTCAATGCTAAATAGGCTCCCTGTTTTGGTGCCTGAATTTAGTCCCTGCGCTTTCCCCACAAGCCTTTTGCAATGCCCCAAGAACCTCTGGCACTGTCCCAACAATCTTTGCTCTGAAATCTTGGCTTTCTGATTAGCTGCTTACTGCAGAACATGGCTGCTAGTGCTTACAGTCCCATTGCAGTTTAACACAGTCCCTGAAATAAAGTTCTGGTGTAGCCAGGTAAAATATTTATTTTACTTCCTTTCCCCACCATTCAGTTATCATCACTGTGCCCTCTTCAATGCTGCTAAGTTTAAATATTTTATTACAGTCTTTAGCCGGTCACTAGTGCCAAAATCACCAGTCCCCAGGCACTAGACAAGCAGCTACAAGGGTGCCAACTTTAATAGTCAGGTTGTGCACAGTACATTTACTCTATTTACAAAAATACCACACTGTAGGTTAGCCCCTTTAATGCCCTTAAGAACACTTACATTTATTTACATTTATTAGCAGCCCTTTTCTTGCTGCAGCTGCAGAAACACAGTGCCCCTATACCCACTCATAAATATTAATGCCCCTCATTAACATTCATAGAGCCGGGCTAGTCACAAAACAGCACTCGCAACGCTCTTTATTTACTTTGTCTGGTGGTTTCCTCTGGTCCAACCCAAGTCACTGGCCCCCACCCTGCACCTTATGGGGACCGAGACCACTGGAGAAGCCACTCTTGGACCACAACTGCGGTTGGAATGGAGTGCACCTTTGCACATGCCTGAGCCCACTGGCCAGCTTAAGGAAACACTGGCAACTTGCCATCCTGCTCCGTGAGCTCAGAAGAGGGCAAAATAGAAGAAAAGGGCTCTTGGGGACCCTGGGTCACACAAGGACTTGGGCCAGTGGTGGTGAACACTTCGGGGAACATCTGGGGAGAACAGGAGGCAAAAGGAGGCAGACTGGAGTAACAGGAGGCAAACAAGATATAAGATAAGCCTCCATTTGGGGGGTATTACACAGATATCTCAGTTTATTTATTTATTTATGTATTCATTTATTTATATGTTAGAAGATTCAGATGATACTTCTGAGCACAAGTGTTCTTTTACAAAGGTTCTACCTCAAAGTTACAAGTTTTACAATAGATGACTCAATAGAATTACAGTAAATGTTACAATTAAGTAAGAGACAGGGCGAATGAGCACATTCCACAGGGAAAGCTTGTTTAACAGTAAAAGAAACACCAAGCTGTGTGAGTACAAAGCTGACTAAACAAGAACAGGTTCAAGCAGCAGGGCTAGAGAGACAGCACAGCAAAACATTTCATGAAATTATGCTGTTCCTCAAAATTTTTCTCAGGGTGTGAAGTTGCAAACTTTCACCCACGGAACGCGAAATGTCACCTCAGAATGCACAATTTCACCTGAAATGGCAAAATTTCACCCATGAAATTTCACATTTCGCAGGTGAAATTTCACAACTTTGCACCCTGGGAAAAATTTTTCTAAATGTGAGAATTTTGCAAAATATTTTGGGTAACGAAATTTCGCAGTTTTACACATCTCTAATTGGAAAGCATTTTTCTAAGGGCTCAAAGTTTCCCTGCAATTAGAGGTGAGGTTTCTAAGATTACTGCTTTTAGCATAGATGGCAGCATCATCTGCATACAGGAGAACATGAGCTGACTGACAGTCATCTGGCAAGTGGTTAATAAAAAGGCCAAAGAGAAAAGAGCCCAGAATAGAACCCTGTGGCACACTTATGGTTAATATCTGGTTGTCAGGCAGGGAACCAGGGAGCCATCAGTTTTCACCCTGTGTGTGTTCAGATAGATAACTTTGGAACTATGCCACTGAGTCTATAGACAGATCAAGGCCAAAGAGCTCATTGAGTTGCAGTTGCCAGTTGAGCAAATCAAAGGCCTTTGTTAGGTCAATATAAATGGCTCCCACTATATTACCAGTATCAAGGGCCTCATGCATACAGTTGGTGTATTCTACCAGTGCTGTATTGGTGCTGTGGAGCTTCCCAAAACCATGCTGCAGGACACATTGCAGTTCATATTTATGTAGATATGTGACTAGTTGATCTGACACAATTAGACAGTGGGGAGAGGATCAAGATAGGTCTGTAATTAACTATATTGGAATAATCACCATTTTTGAATACAGGAGTGACCAGCACAGATTTCCACTTTTCTGGGAACTGGTGATACCTCAGCAAGAAGTTGACAATTCTGGAGATGGGGAGGAAGAGTTCATCCAGAGCCAGGGTGAGTAACTGCGTATTCAGTGTGCCCCAACCCCCCTGGTTTTGCCGAGGACCTTTCTAATATGCTTTAGGGTATCTTTAACAGATATAGTATTGAAGTAAAGTTTAGGATGCCTTAGGTCCTTAGGTCAGGGTCCTGAAAGAGGCCAGCTTCATGATCAGGACCCCTGGAGATGGGCTGGTCCGGCACACCTGGGATGATGGCAATGAGGTCCATGATGGCTTCATTAAATCTACTGGCAATCATACATTGACCAAGGACCTCTTTCCTGTCAACCATGAGCATTCTTGGGGGCATTTTTTTCACCTTTGCCCTGAAGCTGTGAAACATTTTCACAAGGTGTATGTTGGGCCTAGCAGTACTCTGGTTTAGCCAGTCTTCTTTCTCTGGTACATTTTTTTCTGACTTCTTTAAATTTTTGGATGTGAGCCACTGACTCAATTTCCCTGGTCACTGATCCCAGTCTATCTCACTCTTTCATAAGAGTAAGAAGCTCAGGGGTGATCCAGGCAGATAGTTTTCCCCTTAACCTTACATTTTTTTGAGAGGTGCAAATTTGTCACAGACTTTAGAGAATTCAGTGATAAATAATTCAAGAGCAGAACTGATATTGAGAATTGCATCTAAGTAACTCCAGTCAATTAGGCCTAGATAGGATTTGAAGTCAGACAGCTTACTTTGGTTTGGGACCTTGCTTGTAATGAGTCAGGGGTCTCAAACTGTTTGACTACCCATACACATAGCATCTGTGAGCGATCGCTTAGAGTGTAAGGCAGAACTTTGACTGATTTAACCCTGTGAGGGTGATTTACCAGAACCCATTCGATTAGTGTCCTGGTCCCAGTTCTATAGTTGGTTCTGGTGGTTTCTATGGGGGGGGGGCACCAAAATTGGCCCTCAGTGCAGGTGCTGAAAGTCAAGCAGACTAGAGAGACCATTAGGCCTATTCTGCTGGCATTTTAGTATGTTAGCATATAAATATTTTGCCAATGCATGTATTCGTACTGCCAATTAAAAGTGTGCTGCCAATAGTAGCAAATTCCATTTAAGGCAGTGGGGTTGACCGATTGTAAAAGGAAATACTAACTAGCCACTTGGTGAGGGTGGGCTGCCAAGGAAAGGAGTTGAGACAGAATTTCACTGTCACTGGATTCCGGAGGGGTATGACCAAAAATGGACATTGTAGCCTTATTGAATTGCAAGTATTTAAAAGAATGGAAAACAGGTATGGAAAAATGATTTTGCAGCTGCCCAGGAGACAAAATCTGGCCCCACTCAATAAGTGAGGAAACAGAGGTCTCATTCAAACAAGAGCAGAAAGATACAGGAATTTGGTGGCCACCAATATGAATATTAGGGTTTGCCAAGACTGGTTGAAGTAAGGACCGAGACCAGTCCAGGTGAAGAAATTGTTCCAGCTGTACATGAGCCTTAAGAGACCACACCAGTGGGGGAAAATGCAGGAGGGGTGGCAAATAAGTTGGCTTAATATAGAGCAGACTGCTGAGATGATTGCTGGCCTTCTGGCAAAAAGGTTATTCAATTTGTAACCATAAGGGTCTATATCCCACCCTGTCTAGCTCCTCTGGAGTAAAAGCCCATTGCAAAGATTTTGCACCATGCAAAGCTAAGTAATAAAGGAAAAAATTAGGGAAATGCAGGCTGCTTCTCTCCCTTTGGAGACTGAGTTCAGAATATGCATGTCAGACTGTGCCCTCTCTCCAGAGGAAGCAGTTCAAAAGCCGTTGAAGTGATATAAACCAAGCTTTAGGCAGGAAAGCCACCAGCAATCCCAGCGGGTAAAGCAATTGAGGGAGAATGTTCATCTTGACAATGTTGAACTGACCCCAGACGGTCAAGGGCAGGGCAGCCAATCTGGCCAGATCATTCTTAACAGATTGCAGGAGGGGAGGGAGATTTAAAGGGACCAAATCCAAGAGGAGACAGGACAAGCAAATTCCCAGATATTTTAGAGGCGAGGGTTCCCATGACAAGTCCAACTCCAGAATCTCCTGCCTGGAAATAGAAGTATTTAAGGGCATGACTTGAGACTTGTCTAGATTCAACTTATAACCCACTAATTTGGAAAATGAATCGATCTCAGATAGGGCCACAGGGATAGAAGAGACTGGATCTTCAGTATGTTGGAGCAAGTCATCTGCGTAAGCAGATAGTTTGTGCTTCACCCCTCCCAGTCATTATTCCTTTAATATTTTGGGAAGTCTGCAGTTTATAGAGAAGGGGCTCCAAATATAAGTTAAACAGGGAAGGGGAATGGGAACAGCCCTACCTTGTACCTTTAAATTACAGTGAACTCTAGTAGTGGGTTTGCTATACATGTCTTGAATCCATTTATAGAAATTGGCAGGTATACCAAATTTCTGGAGGACCTCAAACAGAAAGGGTCACGCTACGTAATCAAAAGCTTTTTCTGTGTCCAGGGAGACCAGATCCCCTGGGGAACTGCTCTCTCTGGACACAGGAATTAGGTACAAGAGCTTCCTCAAGTGATCGCTGGACATGCGGCCAGCCATAAAGCCCACCTGAAATGGAGAAATCAGCCCCTCCCACATGAATTGCAATCTACTAGCAAGAACCTTAGCCAGGATCTTAATATCCAAATTCAATAGCGAAACTGGGTGGTACCTGGATGGCAGGAAGTCATCCTTGCCAGGTTTCTGAATAAGTGTTATCCAAGCTTGAGTGAAAGAGTGGTCCTCCAACCCTTCAGTCAAGAAAAAATGAAATAGTTGGGTAAGGAGGGGCGCTAGTTTTTCTGAAAAAAAAACTTACAGAAATTGTTATTAAAGCCATTTGGGCCAGGTGCTTTAACCAGGGGGAGCTGCTTGATTACATCAAGAACCACTGAGACCCTAACTGGTTCCTCTAGGAACTCCTGCTGGGTGGAATAAAGGGACAGAAGGGGAATTTCCTCCAGGTAGGCCTGGATTCACATCTTATCAGCCAGGGTCACTGGAGTGTCATTATATAAGGTTTTATAGAAATCTCTGAAGGCATCCACAATGTCACGAAGCCAGGCAAGGTTAATGTCACCCAGCCGAGGATGCGAATGATGGATCACCTTCGTTTCTTCCAGCTGCTGAAGCCTCCATGCCAGAAGTCAGCTGGCTCTTTCACCGGATTCTAGATAACAAGAACTGGTATGAAGAATGGCCAGTTCTGATTTTTCAGCAAGTAGGTCTGCATATTTTAAATGGGAGACATCAAGTTCCTGCCAGACATCAGGAGGTGAACTGGGGGATTAGCACATCTCCAGGCACCTAGTATCTAACAAGAGTCAGTCCTCTTCCAGAGCATGATGATTTTTGAGTTCGCTAGCTAGCTTGATGCACTCACCCCAGGTGGCACATTTCAGGACCCCCCATAACCAATCTAACCTAGACACAGAACCTCTGTTTACTTCTATTAAATTGAGATGGAATTGTCTCAGATGATGGACCATGGTGGAATATTTTAAAAGTTGGGAGTTAAGGTGCTAAATCCTGTCTCTTTCCTCCCACTCATTCAAAACTTGTATCAGCCCTATGGGCACATAATCCAAAAGGACCTTGGTTAGAATATCAGATGACATAAGGACACTCAGAGAGTGTTTACTCATGAGAAAAAAATTGATTCTGAAAGAGGACCCATTACACCATGAAAATTAGTAGATAACCAAAATACCCCTAGCAGACTGCAGGTGTCAGGGCCACTTAGTTAAGATGTTTGCAGTATGCTTAAGTGATTGACAACATTTGAAAGAGAAGTTTGCTACAATTAATTTACCAAATTGAGATTTTAAAACCAGTTAATTAGGGTGTACCCAGAAGACCTGGAGCTATGAGCTATGAATGAAATTGGGTAAGTAACGGTAGTCAGAAAACAACATCAAATGCTGAAATAACCACATCGAGTTTAGCAGGGGCTAGATAAACAATGGATAATATTGGGATTCCCAAATATAATGGTAAAACCAGGCAAACAGTATAATCAGCAAGCAGAGTGAACACTGGTAACAAAACCTAGAACTGGACGTTGCAGACACATGTGTCATATAGGGTGAGCAGAGAATGTCAGACAGTCATAGAGTATGGAATGCAACACCATCAAGGCAACTGATCCAAACCTGGAAGGCAGTAAAAGTTGTCTACACAGTGAAACTAGTCAGCTTGGTTATGAATAACATCAAGAGGCAATTACATAGTTACCAAAAACAACAGTATACTAGCACATTCCCCCTTAGCAGGTAGGGCATAGCTGTGGTGTGCTTCACTTAACAGCCACTAAATCAGAATGAATCACCTTTACTGGTACCTTTAGGTTCCATGGGCCATGCAAGGAACAGTTTGATAGCATGAGTTGGCGGGAACCTAGGGAGCAGCATGGCTGGCTGACTGGCTGACTCATGGCTGACTCTGGGCAGACTCCCCATGTCCTTTGCAGAGGTCCTTCATGTGAGGGCCGCAAGTGGGAGGACTGCTTGGAAGTGGCAACTGATATGGGAGTCAGTGGGCTTACAGAGCTACACCCCTGGATTGTTTGTCTACCTGATAGTTGGAAAAGTCAACAAGGAACTGGAAACAAGGGCCTGTGGCAAGCTGGTGTGGCGTGGAAGTTCTCTGTGGAGAGAAGGGGGCAGCTAAACAACTGAACCCTCTCACCCTCAACAGCTCCAGTGACAATCTGAGCTAATGGGGAACAATCCCAGACAAAAGGTTTGAATGTTGGTGGGCTGGACTGTTCATTTACCAGATTGGCAGAAAAGTCAACAAAGGACTGGAAACAAAGGGCAGCAGCAAGTTGTCATGGCATGGAAGTCATTGGTGGAGGGAAGGAGCGCAACTTAGCAACTGAATCCTCTCACCCTCAACAGCTATGGCAGTGATCTGAGTTGTTGGAGAATAGGAGCCCAGACATAAGGTTTGAACTTCGGCTGGCTCACACAGCTCTGCCCCCTGGATCGTCTAAACCCCTGATTGGCAGGAAAATCAGCGAGGGACTAGAAACAATAGGCATATTCAAAATAAAAATGAACAATCAACATGTAATCAGCATATAATTACTGGTCAGGTATTTTTCCATAACAAATAGCTATGTGGGGGGGTCACTTGATGCAGTCCACTGAGTAGCAGCTCCTGCACCATGCTTCTTCTCTATCTACTTTTAATTATGTTAACTGCAGCTTACTGGAAGCCTTTTCATGTCTGTGCTGTTTATGAAAGCTGACAGATTTTCACTGGATTGTTAACAAGTGGTTTTCGGCTCACAATCATTAGTTTTAACTGCAGTGATGGATTTAGAAATGTGCCAGGTGCCTCCTCACCATATGCCACCATAGACAGCGGATAACAATAGCAAATGCTCTAAGGGCCAAGGCTCCACTCCCAGCAAGGCTGTTGCTGCCAGTCCAGCACCATCTCTCTTGACTGAAGAGAGACTACTGGCTGAATTTCAATCATTTAAATCTGCAATACAGGAGCTCACCTTGGAACTCAAGTCCATATGGGCTGATCGTGGTGAAGCTGCTAAAAAGATATCGGATGTGGCGGCCCACAATACTTCACTGAAGCATTGGCGTGACAGGGTAGAACCTAATCTCACCTCCCTCCAACACAAGCTTGTGAAGATGGAAGTCAAGTTGGAGGACCTGGAAGGCTGAAGTAGGAAGAACAACATTGTTAGCTATGGCCTTCCAGAAGAAGCAGAGGTAGTGCTACCCTTATTTTATTTGCCCAGAAGCAGTTGGCTAAGTTGGCAGGTCTGTCTCCCAACAATCCAGTGTGCATTGTTAAGAGGGCTTATAGATCTCTACACCCTAAACCACCAGAAGGCTCCGCTTCTCACCCATTTATCATGAAGCTGCTCAATTATCTGGACAAGCAGCATGTTTTGGACAAAACTAAGGAGCATTGAGAAATTCTGTGTGAAGGCTCCAGAATTCATCTCACTCAGGATTTGCCCATGGCAGCCCAGCAGAAGAGAGTGGTGCATCATCCACTTGTGATAAAACTGAAAGCGGCCGGAGTCCACTTTCATGTCTTTTATCCAGCCAGGTTATTGGTTTACTATCAGGATTCTGGGCTCTCCTACGACTCAGCAGAACAAGCTGCTACCAAACTTAGGAGACTATTCCCAGACTTATATAAAGAAAAGTGAAACCTGCTGTGTATAGTCTTACTTTCTCCAATGGACATCCTAGCTGCATCAGTGTGGGGTCCTATGCTTTGATCAACCATCCTGATTCGATACAAGATGGTTATGTGAGCCTACTGCAGTTACCCTATGTGCGGTTCTTTTGTGACTGATCTTAATGTTCAGTTTTGATTTCTTTGACTTTGGCAATATCCTCCTTAATGTTTTGGTCTGCTGGTTGTACACTCCTCCACAAAGCTATAGCCAGCAGTGTTTGGTGTCTTCTTTTGATCTTTCTCTTCTATTGGTCTGGACTGGTTTCTTTTTTTGAATACAGGAGATTGTGTTTGAATAGGGATTGTGATTTGATCCTGGGCCACCTCCTGATTCCTCAGTCGCATGGGAAGGCCTCTGATCATAGTTGTTTGAACCTTCCACCTCCTCTACTATTGTACATTTAGTGCTCAGCTTTATATCACCCTCCACCTATCCACTATGGCATGCTGGTCTGATATGGGAACAGAGCTGGACTTTTGAACAATCGGACCTGGCAAGTGACTGTAATCCTCGTTCAAAGCAAGATCTCCATTACAGCTCTCCCCCATTCATTTCTGGCTCAGGATCACATCACGGCTTCTTGGCTTCTTGAACTGGTATATATGTCTTCCTCTGCATTTGCTTTGTTGCTGGATTCACTTATTTTGTTTGGTCCGGCTCCTAAGACTTATTGCTTGTTTTCCTTCTGCCACCAGAAAAGCGCTTGTCGAAATGAAGACCTTGTTGTCAGCCTTATATTTATTTGTTGGTGTTATTTCTTCCGGGGCTATAATCTACACTCAAGATGTCTTGTTGATTTTTCTTTCAGTACTGGTTGAGGACATCTGGGTGTTTATGGTTGTGGTCCAATGATTACTAATATGTGTGTGTGCGTGTGTGTGTGTGTATATATATATATATATATATATATATATATATTCTATACAAAAAACTTTGTTAATGCATCAGTTAGGGTTCTTCTGCAGTGAAAAAAGTGAGAATTCGATTTTAGGGTTCCAGCCCCCACCCCATCCCACCCCCACCAACAGTAATTGGGGTGTGCATTGGGGTCCTTGGCCTAACTCACCCCATCCCATGTGTAAACAAGCTGAAGTGGTGCAGTGTAGGAGAATGGGGTGAGAGTTAGGCCAAGAACACCAACGCAGACACCCCAATGCCTGTTGGTGGGGGGGCGGGTTGGGTGGGGTGCAAGGGTGGGAACCCTAAAATCTAATTTCCTAATTTTTTTCAATGTAGAAGAACCCTAACTGATGCATTAAAGAAGTTTTTTGCATAGAATTTCCTTACTTTTTAAGAAAGAATAGAAAAGTAGAAAGTTGCGCAAGTTGGTGGGAGGGGCCCCACGCTCCCACCAACTTGTAAGTGTCAGGCCACATTATACACCCAATGACTAAAAACTACATTCACAACAGCAAGGCCAGCCACCAAACAAATGTTAATCTAGTAGAACAATAGAAAATGCTGTCCACAAAATGCAAACTGTGCCACACAATATGTCCCACAAAAATATATTGTCTGACATGTAAACACCTCTATTAACATCTATAGGACATGCTGTCATCACCCTCCAAATTTCAGATAAAAAGACCAAACAGTGTCCAAGATATGACATATCAAAATTTGAAATTTTCATTTGTCAGAGTGGCACAGTTCCGCACCTGTTGACATTTAGCACACACAAAAACTTAAAACTACATCCATGACACTAAGGCTAGGTATCCTATCAATTTTAAGCCACCACCACAAGCAAAACACTGTCCGCAGACAGTAAACTGCACCACGCTATATCTGCACCACAAAAATATTTTCTGACACGAAAACACTGTAATTGTCATCCACATGATATGCTGTCAACACACTCCAAATTTCAAGTGAAAAGACCAAACCATGTCCGAGATATAATATTTTAATGTATGAGGTTTTCATTCATCAGACTGGCACAGTTCTGCACCTGTTGACATTTAACACACACTACAACTGAAAACTACATCCATGACACTAAGGCTAGGTATCCTATCAATTTCAAGCCACCACAAGCAAAACACCATCCGCAACATGTAAAGTGCATCACACAATATGTATGCAAAATACATTTTCTCTGACATATAATCACCATAATTCACATCTACAGGACATGCCTTAAACAACCTCCAAATTTCAAGTAAAAAGACCAAACCATTTCCGAGATATTCAATATCAAAGATTACTAAAATTTCCGTATCTATTCCATTATAAAAAATCTGGCTATCTTGTCCTTCCCTCGCGATCAAAGATGGCAATCAAAGAATCTCATGATCAAAGAACCACCCTGAGCTGAGAAAATTTATTTTTTAATCTGGCCATCTCGTCCTACCCTCATGATGCACGGTCATGATCAAAGAATATCACGATCAAAGAATTTGCAGGCTCACGATCAAAGAATTTGCAGGATCATGAACAAAGATTTAAAAACCTTATAAATCAAATAATTGAAGGAATTGCAGTAAACCACCACCATGGTTCGACAGAACAAAGCCCCCTGAGTAAAAACCACCTTCATCTGACTTTCTACGACACCCCTGGGCTGATAAAATTAATTTTTTAACTGGGCCATCTCTTCCCTCACTCACAATGCACAATCGCGATCAAAGAATCTTACGATCAAAGAATTTGCAGGGTCACAATCAAAGAATTAAAATTCTTCAAATTCACAAAATATACAGAATCACAGTAAATCACCACCATGGTTCATCAGAACGAAGCCCCCTGAGTAAAATCCACCCTCATTTGACTTCCTATGACACTCCTGGGCTTTGAAAATTGATGTTTTCATCTGGCCCTCTCATCCCTCGCTCGCAATGCATGATCGCGATCAAAGAATCTCACGGTCAAAGTATTTGCATCCTCGCGATCAAAGAAATTGCTCCCTCATGAATAAAGAGCGAGGTGTGAGATGGCCAGATGAAAAAATTTATTTTATCAGCCCAGGGGTGATGTAAGTGTTAAAAAGGTGGGTTTTACTCAGGGTCCTATTATGTATCTGCATGAGAAAATAATGGCACCTATCCTGGTAGTCTAATGGCCCCCATCAGAATAAAATATTAACATCCCTGGTGGTCTAGTGCCCCACCCCTGTATGTCTTCCATCCCTGGTAGTCTAGTGGCCCCCCTGAGCTGTATTGTATTATATGATGAATACATTTTATATCCCTGGTAGTCTAGCTGCCCCCAGCATAATGAAATTGATAATGATTAATATTTTACCTGGTAGTCTAGTGGCTCCCCACCCCCACTCATCCATGGCAGCCACCCAGCACCCCCAATCTTCGCCAGCCAGTGACTGGCACAGCCCTCCTCTCACCTACACAGCCAGCCACTGACTGTTCAGACATGAGTGGTAATGCAAAGAGTCACTCAGAAATATTTTCAGAGCACCTCTTTGCATTACCACTCATAATGCAGACAGTTGGTGGCTGGCCATGGAGGTGAGAGGTGGGCTGTGCCAGTGGCCGGTTGGCGAAGGATGGGGGTTGCTAGGTGGGCTGCCATGGATGGGTGGGGGGCCACTAGACTACCAGGTATAATACTAATCATTATCAATTTCATTATACCAGAGGGGGGCACTAGACTACCAGGGATATAAAAAATATTTATCTTGTAATACAATACAGCTCGGGGGGCACTAGACTACCAGGGATGTGAAGACATACAGGGGTTGGGGGGCACTAGACTACCACGGCCCTACATAGGGTAATATATTTTATTTGGGGTCCACTAGACTACCAGGGATGTAATATTTTATTCTGATGGGGGGGCACTAGACTACCAGGGATAGGTACCACATTATTTTTCTCATGCAGATGGGGCACAACGAAGCCCCCTGAGCAAAACCCACCATAATGCAACACTATAGGGCACCCCTGGGCTATAAAAAACTATTTTTAAATCTGGCCATCTCGTCCCTCGCACGCGATGCATGATCACGATCAAAGATTCTTGTGATCAAAGAATTTGTCGGCTCACGATCAAAGATCATTAGCGAGCCACAAACAAAGAATTTAAAAGCTAATAACTCTATTTTTGGACCAATTTGGATGGAACCAAAGCTATGGCTCGATAGATCGGGGTCCCCTGAGTAAAACCCATCAAAGTTTTACTTCAGAAGTGACCCCTGAGCCGAGATATTTGTGTTTGTGCAATCAGAAAACTGAAAACAAGATGGCGGACCTTGTGGTCAAAGAATTTTTGAAATTCCTCAGGATCAAAGATTCTTGAACCGCGAGGCTGCAAATTCTTTGACCGCCAGGTGGGACGAGATGGCCAGAATCCCATTCTTTGATCGCAAGATATACATATAAATTTTCCTATTGACTTATAATGGGAACTTAAAAGTGCCATAACTTTTGAATGCCTAAATAGTTTTTTCACCAAACAAAAAGTGGCATGTTCAGCCACCAAAGCTCTTTCAAATGAGCCATCTCGCAGAGCAGCATGCCACACAATGGCCATGCAGGACCACATTAAGAATGCCAAAAGGTGCCTCCAAAAATGGATAATTTTGCATTTTTCAGTGCTTTCGTACATGAAGACCAGCACTCTGACAGAAACACAATTTGGCAAATCAAGAGATCTAGTGCATCCCAACATGTGTACTAAATTTCAAGCAAATCCATTGAACGGGTCCAAAGTTATTAACATCAAAACTTTTGACTTTAGTATGTAACTGGCCGCTCAACTCTAATTATGGTAGCACGTTAGTGCTACCATAGTTAGGGTTGAGTAGCCCTTTTAAAGTTAAAGGGTCAAACTTTGCACCTTAATAACTTTGTCACCATTGAACAGATTTGCCTGAAATTTGGTAGGCATCGTTGGGCATTGTAGAGCTTGAGATCTGCCAACCTTCATATCAGTCAGATATACGACTGTAGAGTTATTAAGCAACAACAAAAAGTGCAATTACGCTTTTTTGTGAATTCATTGCTCTCACCTACCGGTTGCACAGTTTGTGCGACCGGTCCAAAAACTTCAGGGAACATTCGGCTGGGGTCCCCAATGTGCCTTTTGAAGATTTCGTGAAAAAATATTGAACAGTTCAAATGTTATTCAAAAAACAAGTTCCCATTGTAAGTCAATGGGAAAAGTTAACAAAAAATTCGACACTTTCGCAAAAGCACTTTTTAGTGTCGCAAATGGCCCTAGTAGTGTCGCAAATCTGCCATTTTGTTTTTAGTTACTGATCAGAAAATGGTTGGCATTTAAAATCAGGACCTCTAGGGACACAATTCTTTCTGTGTTCACCTAGTTGGGCCCTAAGGATGCTAGCCATGTCTTTATTTTGGGGTTAAACACCCAAGAAATATGTTTTTCAAATTTCTGGAAACAGTAGTGTCGCACGCACGACACTTTTGCAAATTTCTGTGAAAAGCATCGCAGTTTGTGAAAGTACTTTTTTAGACTTGGCCAAAATGACAGAAGTTCTTTGCCACCCTGCTGTGAAAGAACAGTTTGGTCTTTTGAGCTGAAATTTGGAGGGAAGGCAGCCAATATTTCACAAATGTGCCTTTTTGTGGTTTGCGGACAAAATATTACATGGATGCCAAGTTACAGTACTCCGCATTTGGAGTTTTTTCCCATAGACTAACATGGTGGCGCATGTTGCACCTTTCTGGGCTCGTATCTCGAAAACGGTGCATGATACAGAAGTTTTATTGCAACAGCAAAAACCTAGCCAGGTAAATCATGGTTTTTGTGAAATTTAATTTTTTTTTCTATGTTGTGCTGTTGCTGAGATATAAGCAATTTAGTCTTCCAACAGCTCATTTTCAGCTCTGAGGCCCATTATTATGCATACATTTTTTTCACACACTGTGTTTGTCTATGCTGCTGTTGGGACAAAACTGGCTGAACATTAACGTTGGTATTACTCCTATGGTAACCACTTGTGTTTTTGTACCCGTTTGCGTCATTATTATCGTGTGCACCACCATGTGCGTTACACTTTGCGTTATCATTTGTGTATGTGCTTGCGTTTGTGTTTATGTTTCTGTTTACTTTGATGTTATGTCTGCTGTTAATGTTAGAATTTGTGGTTTCAATTGTCATTTTTTGACCGCGTACTTTATGTTTTACGTTTCTGTATGTGCTTGCATTTACTTTTGTGTTTCTCTTTCATTTGGCATTATTGTTGGTGTTACTGTGAGTATTTACATTTAGAGCTGCAGTAACGTGAAAGTGTGTTTTATGGTTTGCGTTTTGAGGACACACAAGTTAGCACAGTTAGTACTTGGATGACCTCTACCATGCAATGCCCCCCTTCCCCACAGTACAAGTAGTTTATGCTGAGTGGAGAATCACAGGAATAGTTATGCTATGGATATGAACTGTGCACTTCACTGCGTGTGACTGCACACAAGTGAGCACAGTTAGTACTTGATGTTCTTTCCGAGGTGATGGTCTCCTTATATAGAACAGGTTCTGCATCTTGAGTGGAGAGCCACAGGGAAAACAAAGATCATGGACATCAATGGTACAGCTCCCTGACTGCAGGTACACTTCACTTAGTACAGTTATGGCCTCAGTCACGCAATGGTCCCACCCATACTACAGAACAGGTACTGTATTCTGAGTGGAGAGACATAGCAAAATTGAGGCTGTGGACATCAATGGTATAGCTCCACAATTGGAAGTACAGTTGAGTTAGCACAGTTAGGAGTTGCATGGTGTCAGTCAGGCTATGCACCCCCAACTACTTAAACAAGTTACTGCATAGTGAGTGTAGAGCCATTGGAAAATTAAGATTATGGTTATGAATGGTGCACCTCCCTCATTGAAGCTGTACACAACTTTGCACAGTTAACAATAGCACAGTCTCGATCTGGAATCCCCCGACCCCCAACTAGAGCAGGCACTGGATGAGCCATGGGAAAATTAAAATCATGGTTATGAATGGTGCACCTCCCTCATTGGAGCTATACGCAACTTTGCACAGTTAGCAGTAGCAGAGTCTCAACCTGGAATCCCCCTTCCCCCCCAACTAGAGCAGGCACTGGATTCTGAGTGGAGAACCACATAAAAACAAAACCCGTGGATATCAATGGTACACCTCCCTGATTGCATGAACACTACTGTTAGCGCAGTTATGGCTTGTACACCCTCAGTCGTGCAATGCTCCCCTCCCACACTACAGATCAGGTACTGTATGCTGAGTGGAGCTATACAGCAAAACGGAGTCTGTGGACAGTAATGTTGTTTTTACTTAATTGGAAGTTCAGTTGAGTTAGCACAGTTGGAAGTTGCATGACTCAGACTGGGCGTGCACCCCACTTCTCACAGATGAGGTACTGCATAGTGAGTGTGGAGTCACATCACAAACAAACCCATGGACATCAATGGTGCAACTCCCTGATTGCAGATGTACACAGCATTGCATAGTTAGGAGTTGTACAGTCTCAGCCAGGATTCCACCCCTCCACAATTAGGCCAGTAACTGCAGCCCTGAGTGGAGATCCACAGGACAACAAAGCCAATGGAAATCAATGGTTCACCTCTGTGATTGCAGGTACACTCCATCTAACACAGTCATGACTTGCACAGACTCGTCCATGCAGTGCTCACCCCACACTACAGATCATGTACTGTGTCTTGAGTGGAGAGATACAACAAATACTGAGGGTGTGGGCATCTGTGGTGCAGCTATGCAACTGCTATCACACTCAGGTTAGCACAGTTATAAATTACATTAGTCAGTCCTGTAATGCCCCCAACCCCCTATGCAGTAGGTGATGCATACTGTGTGTGTTGCCACACCAGAAATAAGGTCATGAACTTCAATGGTGGAATTGCATGGTGTCAATCAGGCAATGCACGCCCCCACCCACTGAAACCAGTCAGTGCATACTGATTGTGGAGCCATGGTAAAAATAAGATCATGGTTATCAATGGCGCACCTCCCTTATTGGAGCTGTTCATAACTTTACAAATTTTGCAGTAGTACAGTCTCAATCTGGAATTTCCCCCCCAACAACTAGAGCAGGCACTGGATTCTGAGTGGAGATGCACATAAAAACAAAACCCATGGTTATCAACGGTGCACCTCCCTGATTGCATGAACACTGCAGTTAGAGCAGTTATGGCTTGTGTGCCTTCAGTCATGCAATGCTCCCACACCACACAGATCAGGTACTGTATCCTGAGTGGACTAATACAGCAAAACAGAGTCTGTGAATGGCAATGGTGATTTTACTTAATTGGAAGATCAGTTGAGTTAGCACAGTTGGGAGTCGCATGACTCAGTCAGGCATTGCACCCACCTCTCATGGATGAGGTACTGCATAGTGAGTGTGGAGGCACAGCACAAACAAGCCCATGGGCATCAATGGCACACCTCTCTGACTGCAGGTCTACACAGCTTTGCATAGTTAGGAGTTGTACAGTCTCAGCCAGGATTCCCCCACCTCCCCAACTAGGCCAGTTACTGCAACCCTGAGTGGAGTACTACTGGACTACTAAGCCCATGGAGATCAACAGTTTACCTGTGTGATTGCAGGTACACTCCATCTAACACAGTCATGACTTGCACAGACTCGTCCACGCAATGCTCACCCCACACTGCAGACCAGGTACTGTGTCTTGAGTGGAGAGATACAACAAATACTGAAGGTGTGGATATCAATGGTACACCTACATAATTGCAAGTACACTAAGGTTAACACAGCTAGAAATTGCATGACTCAGTGATGTTATGCCCCCAACCCGCCATAGACTAGGTAATGCATAGTGAGTGTATTGCCATGCCAGAAATAAGGGCATGAACATGAATGCTGCACGTCCCTGATTGTATCTGTATGCAACTTTTCACAGCTGGGGGTTGTACAGTCTCAGCTTGGGATCCCACCCCACTGCAGAGCCATAGTAAAATAAAAAATGTGGACATCAACGTTACACTGCCTGATTACAGGTATGGTCTAGTTAGAACAGTTATGACCTGCATGGCCTCAGCTGTAAAATGCTCCACCAACACCACTAATCAGGTACTGTTTCCTGACTGAACAGACACAGCAAAACTGATGTTGTGGATAAGAATGGTGCAAGTCTGTGCAGTGTCAGTACCTTTTGTGGTTAATATAGTCAGGTATTCAATTGTGGGTGAGAACCTTTGAGGGAAGAAAGGTTATTCATATTCTTTTGACAACTTTATGATTTGATCACACTGACCTTGTTATTGTTAGCTGTGCTACGGTATGGTTTAGTCAATGGCCCCCACTACGCATACAGTAAAACTATTTCTCTCGTACTGATCTAAGGTACCATGTAGACAATGTCTCCTGCTGGCCGTTCGGCTAGTAAATGAACCTTGATCCACCCTTCCAGACAGTTACATGAAAAGCTTTTTGAGTTGGACTATAAAACTCAGTTTTATTATAAAATAAATATTTATTTTGTATAAAGATATCTTGATTGAAATACATACAGATAATACTGCCGTTCTCTGTTCAGCTGTAAAAAAATAAATTCAATTTTTGTACAAAAATATTTGTTTCTTTTAGAAAAAAGTAAGACTTGGAAATAATGACAGATTTCGACATCAAACAAAATGCTTAACAAATAATGAGTTGTACTGCTGGGTGATCCAGGCAGCTCAGGTAGGAAGCTGAAAAAATGTCGAGGCACATCCGGAGTGGAAGCTGTTGCACCAGCTTGGGAGGAGATACCAGTGTCAGGCTGTGGAGGCTGTCCATGGGTGGCCAGGGAGACTTGTTCACACCACAGGTGAAGCAGTGCTACTGTCTGCGCTGGCACATGCCACTGTGTCCACAGGCTCGAGCACAAGGTTGACTGTTGCCTGTTGTGCAGTGAGCATTTCAATAATTTTGCCTTGTTGCTGCCAAATTTATTTTATTTCATCGGTGTGTTCCTTTTTCATTTGCTGTATTTCTTTAGTGAGGTTGTCAACCTTGTGCTCCAGCCTACATACACAACGGCAGTGCAGAGTGTGTTGCTTTCTATGAGGCTGATATGTGAAGAGAAAAAACACATCAAAGATTTACTATGTGAGAATGTGAAAAAATATTTCTGTGTTTCTATAACTCTTTTTTCTTAGAATGTTACTTTATGGAAAAGGTTTGGTGCTATACACGTCACAGCCTCAATTTAAGTTTACACAGTAGTTGGGACTGTTATTAGTTAGATGACATATGGTAGTGGATGTTTTTCTACTAGCTACAGAAAAAAATTGTGTATCTTCTCTTCTCTGTAATGCGCTGTGCTTTTCAGGGTATATTTGTCTGAGATGTAACGCATTATGAGGAGTGCTCTTCTTTGACCTTCATCACAGCTCCCTGTTCTACAGTGTGAGAAGTTGTTTTATATTGAGAGGCAAGATTTAGAAGCAACAAAACTTTGTTTATTATGCAATACAAATAATTTTCAATTAATAATACACTAGCTTAGCATAGGAACACCATCTTTGCAGTGCTAAATTTGTTATGTTAAGATTTGAAAATGAATTACACATTTTGTTCAACTGCCATTAAAGTTAGATGTTAATTCGACCACATATTGGGGGTACAAAAAGGTTGAGAGGTATCACAGGGTACTGTGATTGTTCAGTGTTGAGTGAGAAGAAAACAAGCTAGGAACTCATGTATTTTGCAGGTCTCTTTTTGTAGGAACATATGGGATTGGGAAGCTGTAACTTTTGTGCTGTCAGTTAGTGAATACCCTCCCAACCCCCCCATAGTGCTGGCAGCCAGTTGCTGGGGACTGTATCTTTACTGGATAGTGATTAGAAAGAAACAGTGCAGTCATAAATGGAAAATATGTTTGTTTGAGATTGGGCAATAATTAAGTAACTAGTAGTTGGGTGGTGTCAGGCAGGTGGTGTTCCCCAACCCCTCATACTGTTACACATGAGAAATTGTTTTTAACGTTCAGACTGACACCGAATTAGAGGGTGTGGATATTTATGTTATAGTCTTGTGATGACATTGCACACAGGTTGGAACACCTTCTTGTTATGTGGCATGAGAAGGCAATGTGCAGCTACACACAAGTAAGTAGTGCCTTACCTCCTGCCACCCCCCACTCACTCTGTGAGTACTTAGTTTATCTGTGGTGGATAACACAGTAAAAGAAGGACTACAGTTATAAATGGCACTCTTTTGTGGTTGTGGACCTTGAAAGTTAGTAAAGGTGTGTGCTTCTATTGTGTCAGACAGAGAAAGGCTCACAACCTACAGCTACTCATTCATACAGACTAGAGATATTTACAATTCAGTTGTGTGATTGTGCTAACTTATAAGTTGTGACAGTTAAGAGTTGTATGGTGTACCCTATTTAATGTTACACACGTCCCATCTCATAGCTAGGACAGTTGGTCTATGAGGAGTGGGAGGTAGCTGTTAAACTAGTAAATAGACACAAGTGGTCATTATGTATGGCTGCAGGTACATATAACTTTCTGAGCTGACAGTTGAATGGTAACAGTAGACAATACCTTGCTTGCACAGAACAGGAACTGCATGTTCATTGGAGAAAATCTAGATTTAGTAGTTCCCGTATTGGTCCTTGCAAGAATAGATACAGAAGCAAATGATTTGATACCTTTTAATGGACCAACATAGGTGTAACAACAAGAACAAAGTGCTCTAGCTTTCGGACCAACCAGTCCTTCTTCAGAAGCTCATGGCAGTTGTTTAGAAAATACAATACTTATAACAGCTAGATAATGCAGAGAAAAACAGAAAAAAATCCCCATTGGTTTAAAATACTCACTTAAAAAAAAAAGAAGATGATGTCAGAGAAGTTTAACAGTTCCATACTGCCTTCAGCCAGGTGGAACACACATACAAAGAATCCTACTGCATATAAATTTAATTGACATAAGATAACACTGCTGAAGCAGATAACTCCTAAATCAAGCTGAGTGTCACAGTTTGTATAAGGATGTGATTACTGAAAGACAACCCCCACCCAGATTAGAGACAAACTAAGATTGTTATAGGGCTCATGAAGTTTCAATGTCTGCATTATAGACAAGAATTTACCATTAAAGTTGTCTTAAAAACATCAGTGCACACTGTGTGATGTGTAAAACCTAGCTGGACCTGTCACCAAGCTGTACTCTCAAGCTAGATATAAGACCCAAGAAATTTCAAAAACCTCAGGACTATACAAATGATAATTTAAATATAAATTGACAATATTAGTGTCAAACAAAAAACTCTAGTCGAGGAACCTCAAGGAATTAAGACCATGTAGCCTGATATGTACTGATGTCAATATACACTGAGAATGTAATGACTTGATGTACCATAAGTGTCTAAGGAATCTGAAAAAGAGATAAAAATGTAATTTCTCTCCTCCTCTTCATACAAACAATACACCCTAACCTGTTCATTGGAGAGTAATCACTACAAATATGTATGGGCATAAATGGTTCATCTCCATGATTGTAGTTGTACAGTAACCAGGATAGTTAACTGTTGCATGTCATCAAGCAATGAGTGGGTCCTCCCCACCAAAAAATAAGTAATTAATGAAATCGCAGTGGAGAGTTAGATAAAGAAAAGTCCGATGGATATAAATATAGCAGGTGAATTATTCCACTTACATTCAACTTGCCATTGTTAGTTGTTGCATGTTGTCAGCTAAACAATGCTGTTAGGTGATCTGTAATGGGCGGCTCACATGCACTGTTCACATGTGATTGTGGCATATAGTGATACTGCTACCAGCATAACCTTACAGCGTTACATTACTGTACACTTTTATGTTTGACCAATAAGGCATTACAGAGTGTGGGTTGTTGGGTGGATTTGACCATGGTTTGTGTGGTGTGTCACAAGAAACAGCTTTATGTCATGGCAATCGGTCTATCAATAGTGCTGTTCCATTTGAAAGGAGCCCGCTGCCATTTGTTCTGTTACTGCTTGTAACACATGGCAGTTAATAAACATGCATAATGACATCCTCCTTCAAACTATTGATGTCGGTGAGTTTAACTATTACCAAAAACATATCAGAAACAATGTTTACCATTGTGTGATAGTAATTTATACCTCCAGGGTGTGGGTGTGGTGCAGGACTTAATACAACTGGTATGATTTGGTCACTCCGGTGCACCTGGTAATCGAGAGACAACGTTCATGGCAACTCCACCACCATGCCCACATCCTGGAGGGGTATATAGTGTCATATCTCATTCCCTGATGTGCCTTACTGAATCATATACCATTTTACATGTTATGTCTTTTGACTAATAACTTAACAGAATTATCAGCACATATTGTATTATTATACACTTATGTTCAGGACTGCTGATGTTCAGGATTGCTGCCAGGCTCTTGCTTTACCTGTGGGTGAGCTGTTTCTGCTGTCTCCCCAGCCACTGTAAGACAGACATAGAGATTGTTTAATAGAGTCAGTGCAATTAGTTTAGTTACTCTTGCTGTTATTTTATATATATTTTTCTCATGTAGAGCTTTACATTTTTTCCACCATTTCCTGTACTGATGTTTGTACTCTTTCCACATCTATATGACTTACTTATTTATCATGGTGACAAACTGAGTGTGTTATACCTCAACTAAGCACTTGTCTGTTTACTATTGCACAACTAAAGGTGCCTTTAGTAAAATGGTAGTTAGTTGTCCTGTGCTGAATTCTACCTAGGAAAGTAGTTCTGTGTCAGGTATTCATTATTATTTATGCAGTTGGTGTGTTATGGTGTATAGTGGACTGCTTTCCTGTATAGGATTACAGCTCTTCAAGATGTTGTTATACCACAGAATCAAGGTGATGGAATGCTGTTCTACCGTACTCTGTTAGGTCAGCATCCTAGAACCCCTAGAGACTGCATGAGTAGTTTCATCTAGAAATTAAAAGAACTCACACAAGACATTTATCATGCAGTACTATGTACCATTGAAAATACAGAATGAGCTACTCAATACACAATCACTGTGTTTTGCTACTACGGGTTTCTGATTGCCATAGACCTTTTGAGGTTCAGTCTCGAGGTCAGAGGGAATGAGAACACCTCTGTGGCAGAACACATTGGTTGTGTATAGTTGTCGATTCAGTATTCTCTACATCTGTGTTAAGTGGAGAAGGATAGAAAAACTGTTTATACTTACAGTAATAGAACAGCTTGCTGATTATGGCATAACATATACATGTACAGTCAATAGTTTTATGTAGTTAGCAAAGTTGTGTGATGTATAATAAAATGGGCTATGGATTTCAAGCAATATGATTGTTAACTGTGCATTAAAAGTGTCTAATGCACATATTAAAGTAGGAACCACATTTATAATACACAAGACTATTTTCATAGGGACAATATGTCACTCTGGGGCTGTGCATTAGGCAGTTCTAATGTATGGGTAGGGAATAGGGATGCACTCGACCTGTGGCTTTGTGCAACACTATGTGGCACTAGACGTGCATTTGAACTGTATTATGCACAGCCAATCATCTCTTATTGCTTACATGATACAGAAAAAATTTCTGTTTTCAACTGCACAGTCTGAGGCATACTAGTACAGCACATAGCAATGTTCACAATATAACAGCGGTAACACAAGTTCAGAACTGTGATGTACATCAATTCTTGTCAGAAAGTATTATTAATGATTTGTTGTATAGTTTTCTTACCTTCTGACTCGACAATAATAACGCTGTCTGAGTCTGAATGTTCAGCCTCCACAGCCTGTGGTTCAGCTGGTACTACATCGCTTTGTGGTGGGGAGTGCCTCTGACAAACTATAAATTAGAGATAGTAAAGTTATTTGCTGAATGTGGAATTTGTGTGGGAATATTTCTAAAAAATATGCATTTGAACACATACCGTCTAGTCTGATAGTTAAGTTACAACTAGTTGAGTTGCTGTATTGTTATTGAGAACTAAAAAGATCTATCCATGCATAGATATTTAACAACAGGGTGATAGCAGTGAGATGTTATGTATGGTATGCGATTACAATCATCTATATACAATGGATTTTGTATCCTTACATTATTATCACAGTGAAAAGAGATCTACCAAAACTGATGTAACAGGTGCATTAATACTATTAAACCACAAAGCAATTATCATTATGAAAATATGCTACAATACATGGTTACCCTTTCTTATGTATAAAGATAGGCCTGCTGAAGATCCTTGTTAAGCACATTATAAACCGTTATGCACATTCTAAAGTAATGTTATACACAGTCCAAACAGTTTTCATACACAGTTCAAATGTCATGGGATTGCACCTTTCTCATTTATTCTACAGATATCTACTTAATAACTACCCAGTGCCCAAAGTCATACCTTTCACCTTTCAAGAGGCTGGAAATTCCATTTAGATAAGTGACTAGAACACTTCAATGGGGGTGTGTCACTCTAGTGTAAATAACAATGTACTATTGAAAATTAAATATTGACAGCCACACACAAGTCAGCATGTGTTCCCATCTTGGGGTTGAGATGGCAGTATGGACCTGTTGAGCTTTGCTGTCGAGGTTGATATGCTGTCATTTCAATCCTTCAATGGAGATACATAGTTGTTGTGTATGGTTGTCCATACATTATCATCTGTGCATAAGATATCATGTGAGTCAATAGAAAATCAGGAACAAGGCATGTGCTCATGCTATGTAACTCATATTCTAGCATTGTACTGCCACATGATGTGTGTGGGTGCTACATGCAACCAATACTTGGTAACATAATAGTTTTAAGTACTGCATGACTGCATTGTAGAACTATAACAAATATCTGTAAGCCCTGTGACACATTAGTTTGTAATGTCTGACCTGTTAAATGGTTTTAAATAGAAGTCAAAAATATTAGACTGACAGAATTTCTGAACACAGTGTAAAAGCTGTATTTGTTACATTTATTTAATACTTTGCACATCAGTTAGATTTTTTTTATTTCTGCAAAAGAAAATGTGCTGTTTAATAACAGATAGTTGCTTTACTCGAGTTGTGTTACGCACTCCCCGCATCTGGCCTTCCAGCCGCCTCCCACATCTCATATGTGATGTAGTACCAGCCCACATCACTCTCTGGTATCTCCTCTCATATTTTGAGTGTATAAAACCCCTGGCGCAACAGCTTCCACTTACGCTTGCACATCGGTGCATTTTTATTGCGTATCTTAAGTACAGTTCACATGTATTCATGGATGCACCTCCATATCTTCTCCAGCTTCATATTTGTGTTCCTCATGAGGAAGTGCAGATTCCCCCTGGACTGTGCTGCCTGGACTAGGCAGCACACCTCTTTCAAGTTCCACAGTCTCATCTCGATGATGTTCAGATGTTTTTTACAAGCTGTGAGAAATAGAGAAAACATTTTATTTTAGAACATTGTTTTGTGAGGTCTGCCTTTTTTCTGCCCTCTGTTGTACTGGTGATATCACAGATTATCACACAGTTACATTTTTTCTGATTGTATTCTCTTTGTAGCACAGTAGGACAATTAAGTTATGAACTGTGCTTTGTACTTAGGACTGGTTGCAGAAACTGTGTGACCTGTAGGTGTGAGCAAAGAATGTGCACAAAAATGTCATTGTGCACACAGATGTCGCTTAATAAATCCGCAGCCATATATCAGCAGCGCAGTGAACATCCCCCCTCCTCACATTAGTGAGGTTCTACAATGCTGTCTTTGGCAGTGGCTATGTCCATTGTATGCTGCTGGGTCAAGACTGTCAGTGACACTTCAGCTGTGCTGGGGTGTAGGTGGACGGTTGTGTTAAGGCACATGAGAAGAACTGTCTACATGTCTGTTGTGTGATGTGACATCAATGACATCTTGTTACTGTGAGGGTGCTCAGGTAACATTTTATTATGTTGGGAGCAGAACTGTATGACTGTTAGGGGGTACACTATTGTCACAATTGCCACTAGATATGGTATACTATGGTTACTTCTGAGTGGGCAGATTGCTCCTTGTACTGTTGACTGCAATAACACTATGCTGGAGCCTGGGGGATAGGTTAATCCCGCCCACAGTGTGTTATCATGTGAGAAAACATTGCATTATATGATACTTACGGAAGCGTTGTCTCTTTCTTATTTCATGTTTCAGTCTTTCCTACATGTATTGTAAAACAGCATAGTGAATAAATAATTATATAGCTTTTAAACTATGGCCCAGATATTCAAAAGGGTTGTTCATGGCACAACAGTGTTGCACCATGCACAACCCACTGATGTGCCCCGGCACGATATTTAAAAGGGAAAAGTGCACCGCACAAATCCTGATGCACCGGAGCACATCAGCAATGTATGCAGGCACAGGTGGGGGGGCGTGCCAATGCATAACCTGCACACCCCGATATTCAGCCCAGGATGTGCAGAGTCATACATAAGCAACCCCTACCTGTACCTGCACAAAGTTACACCAGGAAAAAATGGAACAAGTGATGGCCACGCACAGGTGAGCTTCAACATTGCAGGGTGCAACACAGCAGCTGCCACCTGTGGGTGGCCATCTGAGTTCCTGCCACACCTGGTGGTGCCCCTCATGCCCCATGGGGGGCATCTGTAATCACACCCCCCAAGTCCAATATCCCTGGTGGTCTAGTGGACCACACTGAGCCCGATCGTGGGCATCTATAATCACCCCCCCAAGTCCAATATCCCTGGTGGTCTAGTGTACCCCCACCCCCACCCGCCTACTGGTCCCACCCCGCTCCCCGTCAGCCAGTGGGAAGCGGCACCCCACCCTGCCTGCTGCCCTGCCATCCGCAACTGACGGCTCAGTGGGCTGCACCATTGGTTTACTGGCAGGCAATGAGCATGCAGCCATACCATACTACTCAGTTCAGATATGTGAATGAATTAATTCACATATCTGGACTGCATAGTATGGTGTGGGCTGCACACCCATTGGCTCATGCTGTGAACCAATGGGCATGCAACCCTACCGAGCTGTCAGTTGGCAGGTGGCAGGTGGGTGGGGTGCTGCCACCTGCCAGCTGATGGGGAGAGCGGGGCTGTGGGGCTCAGTGGGCAGGTGGGGTGGGGGGTACACTAGACCACCAGGGATATTGGACTTGGGGGTGCGATTATAGATGCCTGCGATCGGGCTTAGTGCAGTCCACTAGACCACTAGGGATATTGGACTTGGGGGGGGACTGTACTGTTGCCTGCGATCGGGCACATAGAGGTCCACTGGACCACCAGGGATATTGGACAGTTTTTCTTTTATCTTACAGGAATTCCCACGATCGGGCTGCAGGGGGCATCGGTCCCTGATGGCTGCTGCCTGGCAGGGCACCAGGCACAAGTCACTGGGGATTGGTGCACCTGCATGCTAATGGCATGCAAATGGGGCCATAATGAGATGCAAAATGGCCCCCTATGCACCTTGCATAACTTATGGCCCCATTTGCATGTCCCCGTTTGGATATCACAGGTGCTGTGCATGGTGCAATGGCACTTGTGCCACCACATCTCCATGCTCCACTCTGGCCACTTGCACTGGTGCAGTGCCCCTGTGCCATGCACAGTGGGGGTGGCCAGGGTGCGATATTCAAAGCTGCTGCACCATAGCACAGCTCCGTTGAATATCACCCAGGCTACACCCCTGCGCAACAAAGTTGAGCTGCGCCCAGGCTTGTGCCACAACCTGGTACAGTTTGAATATCCGGGCCTATATGTGTATGTATGTAAGAGTTCTGCACATTTGCACACCTCAGAATGTATGATGCACATTAACAATGAGACAGTGCTAATTTTTTTTGTGTCTGTAACCAGTGCAGCTGTTCTATTTCTTGTAACAATAAGATGTGCTGTTACACCATGATATTTTTCAGAGGACTGTGAGGATCCCATCTCAAAGGTCACCCAAGAAAAGGCAATTGCCAGCTTGTAAGAAGTGCACACTGTCTGGTAGGTACAGCCAATTATTACAAAATTTAATTTCAGGATGATGTATGGTGTGCATCCCAGCCATGCAGAGGTATCCAGATATTTGAATGTTAACCTTTCTATGAGCTCTGTCAAGCAGGTACATGTGCTGTTCTACTTGCCAGACTCTTCACTCTGTAATGTCAGAAAAAATTATCTTACAGGCAGGCAACATATGCATAATGGAAGCAAAGTACAATTTTGCTTCTGAGACTAAATCTACCCATCTTTTGGTGCCCAAATCATTACCACCAAGATGGATCAGCAGTATGTCTGGCTGAGCTTGAGTAGTCAGAAGTCTGTGCATTGTTGGCATGAGATGCACCCACCTCATGCCACCTCTGCCAAACCACCTCACAGAGCGATTTTGAAGCTGCAGGTCTCTCCCAAAACCACTCCTCTGAGCATACTCTGAAGCACGCCTCACTATGCTGTGGCCCACTATCCACATGGTCCATTTACTATTTTCTGACATTCTTAGCTTTTAAACTGAGATGTGGACAGAGAGCTACCAAAATAATATCAGTGTTTGTACTGCAGTGGCTAAGCACAAGTGAATGACAAACTAAGATCTCCCTCTCAGCTTCAACACTGCTTTTGTGGGGTGTTCCAAAACACAGTCACTTGGCATGTTATTGGTTGATGATTTTCCTTGGCTCCATGCTGAATGGGTGTTCTTGCTGTCAAACACAAATGCAGAAAATATTTTTTAGTGGTAAAATACAATGTAGCCATTGGCAAGTTCAAACAATTACAGCTCAACAGAAGAATGTGATTGGCTGTTTATCTTGTTATGATACACATGCTGCTTGCTTCTGCCTCCATTTGCAGCTCTATCTGTGCTAGTAAGTACTCATTGACAGTCTGAATTTAAACTGTTGTAACTTTTTTCCACAGTGTAGTAGGTGATTAATATTCACATAGTCAAATACAGCATAAAAAATTGTTTTGTTTACTACTACTTTTGTACAGATAATTGTTTTCATGATGGTAGAAAAGTATCTTAGAAAATGTGGTGTACTTACACAGTCACAAGCAGGGTATCTGTTGTTTTCTCTAAATGGCTGCTATGTCCTTCTTCTTCATTGTTCTGTGCTTCTGATTGGTTGCTTGATATGGCCTGATAAATGTGATGATACATTGGTTGCAGCATCTGGCACTCAAACAGGAACCAGTCTCTGATTGGCTGAGTGTGAAAGGGGGGTGTCTAGGAATCTTGATTTGTAAAAGTTTTGTGCACATGACACTGATTTGTGACACTTTCGTGCGTGCTACACCATTTTGTGACACTATATTCGATAGTGTCACATGCACAACACCATATTTTGCAAAACTGTTGCACGCACAACACTGTTTTTTGTGAAAGTGTCACACGCACGACACTACTTTTGAAATTTGTTTGCAGAAATAGTTATTATTGGGCAAAACAGTACTGTGTATGCTTAACATTGCAGCACTGTTTTGTGTTTCACATATCTAGATTACTATTCTTATGTTATTATTGAAGTTATGTCCATCACCATTTGAAAAGACTTTGTATTGCTTTACTGATGTTTGCTTACTACAGTAATTGTCTCCACAATGTTTAGTAGGCTGTAGTATTTGTTGTTCTTATATTACATATGGATAGCCCAGTATGTAATCTTAGGAGCAAACTACATAGATGAATTCTAATTCTTTTCTTTTCTGTACTTCCCAAACAGGTGTCTGGTTTTTCTGTAACATTGGTGTACTGAAGTGTGAATTGTGAATCAGGGAAGATGCCTTCGGAACAAAGACAGAAGTCTATGCAGAGACGAAACTGGTATAATAGCATGTCACTGTTGCTTAAGAGTCATGCAAAATCCAGTGATGGTAATTCAAGATGTAAAAATATTCAGCAATCCTCTGAAAATGTGAATTCAGAGCTTTATCACTCTGCAGGGAAAAAATGTGTTTGCTCAACAACAAGGAAAGGATGTGTACCTAAGCAACAGTTGTTCAGATCTGTGAATCGAAAGGAAACTGTTGCAAAGACACGCATTAATACACGTGGTAAGCAGCGTCATACATTCATGGCTGCTGATGGTCATCTGAGAAAGCAAAAGTAGTTTTGTTCATTAGCTTATAAAGCTAAGATTGACAGACTTATTGTTGCTGTGATGAGACGTGAGCACAAAAAAGTCAAGAGTCATTTCAGCTTGAAGAAATTGCGCCTCACAGTACGCACATTTGTTAGTACAGCAGTCTTTGTTCTTCAACGTTTATGGTGTAAGATGTCTCATGTACTTGAGCAGTTCAGAAAAATTGTGTATGCCATAAAGATGAGGCTACAGTGGCATCCTGTCTTGAGCGTGCACAATTTCTGTGATGTTTTCACAGGACGGTGACTGCACACACAGCACTCAGAGGCATATTTCTGGGAGGAGTCATATAACTTGCAAAGAAAGGACAGCAACTTGTGCATTGATGAGTCTGGTAAAGTATGTAATGTGCTCAGTGTGTGTGATGACACTACAATGGAGTCAGATGATGAATGTGAGGGAAGCACTCAGCCCCGTAAATGTCACTGTCTCTCATGGACATGTGATGAGAATTGCAACAGTAGGCAATCATCATTTGACAAAGTTGAGCACTTCATCAGCCTGTTTGCCATTACTGATCATAAAGACAGACATAAACTGTTTGAGACTATAGACCTTTGTGAGATCTGTCCACATACTGGACTTATGTGTCACTCACTTGCATGCCTAGATAATGGTGTTCGTGACAGTGTCTTTCACCACATGCGGATGCTTGGAGTACTTCAAACAGGTATGCGAAACTTTGTGTACAGGGTCTATGACGTTCGTCAAGTTGTCGCTCAGTATACTTGTCTGCATGAGTTACTGCAGTGTTGTGACATGCATGGTGCCACTGCATTTCTGAAACAGCTGTGGCATGCCAGTAGTGTGACAGATACTGTGATTGACCAGTCATCAATTGCTAATGGGAATTGTGTGTCTGTCCTAGAAACTGATATTGTCAAGCAGTTTGGGAAATCAATTGCCAAATTTGAGTTGGCAAAGACAGAGAAATTTGATTGTGTATGTGTGTCATGTGATTGACTCTGTTACAAAAAACAAACGGTCATAGTGAACCTGGAAACCTTGTCACCCTACAATGACATGTGGTTTTGACTGTCAGCATTTCTGCTGTTAGAGTGTGACTTCCAGTTAGACCCAATCATTGTGATGTGCAAGCACTGTTTTTCCAAAGTGAAGTGCAACATTCTGTCACCAAGGTCAGTCTTGAACAACATGGAGGCACATGTTACTCCAACTGAGATTGCAATGTTGAATATGTTTGAATGGATTCTAATTCAGACAATGAAACCATTTCAAACCATTCTATGACTAAATACAAAGACACGGAACATTCCACAAAAATAACTCATTAGATCTCTTAAGGGTTCCATTATGTATCTTCCACTTCCTCTGCAGGAAAATGGTGAGGTGATCTCTACTGAGAATACTTTGGTGATTCTTGTCAATGGGGTTCCAACAAAGTCTAAGGTCATTTGGCAGGATGTTGTCAATGTGGAGAAGGTGAAGCTTGCTCTTACTTATTTAAAGAGCAACAATCTCTTTTATGCAGACCTTGATATTGATCGCATGACCACTGTGTCTGTTGATCATGATCTGTTAGAAAGCACTAAACCAATGATTGAGAAGGTTAATGTGGAAACAAATGACAATGTGTATGAACAGTACACTAGTCACTCACTACATGGGAGAGATCCAGTAGGGGACAATATTGATCTCTGTCAAATGAAACAGGTGGAAGGTGAGCCTGTCAGCATTTGGGAGGCAACATTGGAAGCAAGCTGTATCCCAGACTTATTCCCAAGAGGGTCAGGTGGACACCTAGATGAAAGAGAAGTACGTGTACAGGGTGCTGAGTGCTGTACTAGCAGTGTGCTCAATAAGGATGGCAAATTCAGACGTAATGTACAGTACCTGTTTTATCTCCTATGGGAGAATGAGCTTAGCATACTGTCTGCATCTATTGCTCATACTATTCGCCTCACTACTCCACTTGATGGAATAACAGCTGCACAGTTCCTGCAGAAACTGAAGAAGAAGAATGAAAATGTGCAAGTGAATTTGTCTTCCATTCTGTCAAGTCTTCGTGGCACCAAAGAATACTGGTATCGCAGACACTCTGAGGTTATGACCATGCTGTGAGAGTATGGTCCAGCCACATGGTTTGTCACACTCAGTTGTGCTGAGTATGCCTGGGATGAGGTCATAGAGCTCTTAAAGTGGGAAAATTCAGATGTGGACGGCATTTCATCAATGACTGTCGGAGAAATGTGCTCACTCGACCCAGTATCTGTGACAAGGCATTTCCACAAGTGATTCCATGACATCCTGACTTTCATTTTGTCAAAGGACAATCCGCCTCTTGGTATCATGGAACATTACTTCTGGAGGACGGAGCATCAGGCATGTGGTGCTCCTCATATTCACATGTTACTGTGGATCAAGGATGCCCCACGCATAGGTGAACATGAAGCAGCACAAGTGCTAGCATTCATTAAGCAGTACATTACTTGCCATATTCCAGACAAGTATGACAGTCCTACACTGTGGAAGTTGGTGCAGAAGTTTCAATGCCATATTTGTGTGAAATACTGCCACCGGGTAGTGAAGAACAAATCTGATTGGTATACAAGATGCCGTTTTGGATTTCTAGACGTGTCTGTTAGGATGGTTGCATGAATGAACTTTTCTCAGTTATGTGACACCACTTGAAGGCAAAATCAACCAAGAGGGTTTATGAATTACCCAGAGAAGAGAATGAGGTGTACATCAATGACTACAACCCTACTGTTCTTCTAATGTGGCAAGCAAACATAGATGTTCAGTTTGTGGCTGATAACTCATTGGCTCTGGTTCGGTACGTCACTTTGTACATAATTAAACATGAACAGACTAGCTTGCAAGATATTTGGGAAGATATTGGCAGTTCAAGCAAGTCACTGACATCTCAGCTCTGGCCACTGGGGTTGAAGACTCTATCACACAGAGAATGTGGCACTTACAAGGTCAGTGATCAGCTAATTGGTACACATTTATACGGCAAGTCTGATGTTGTGCGCTTCCTCAGTGTAAACTACAAAGAGAAGCGTAAATGTGTACTTATTCCTCATGCTGAGATTGAGGAACTGGCTCTCAAGAGACCATCTTCAAGACATATCTTGAAGAACAACCTCATTGACATGTACTACCCCCGTAGACATGAAGACATGGATCGAATGTGTTTATTTGAGGTGGCTAAGTGGTATGACTACAAGACAGATGTCTCACCTGATTGTACACATGATATTTACAAGGTCAAAGGACTGGATGGCTGTCTCAATAAGAGACGTAAGCCTTGGCTCATTGACCACTGCAAGCTACATCTAGGCACATCTGAGAGCAGAGAACATTACTACTTTGCTCTCCTATTTTTATTTAGACCCTGTAGGAATTAATCTGAATTAAAAGGTGACTGTGATACATTCGAGGAAGAATTCAATCACGGTTATGAATCATTCAAAAGTGAATACTCTGACACATACATTCAGAGGCTAGACACTGAGAAGGAGCAACTTGAGAAGGCACAGAAACTGCTTGAAGAGGACACTCCTGTTAGTTCACAGGAGAATCTTGATCCAGAAGGACAAGGTATCCTTGGAGAACCTCTGCCTCTGAATGACCCAGAAGTACTCATGTCGGAAGTGGAGAGTGCTATGGAACATGACACACACTGCAGTGTTGACCCAGCTGAGTTGAGAGAGAGATTCAATGAGCAGCAATCGGTGGTTCACTCTGAAGTCACTGATGCTGTTTGGCATGGATTACTACATAAATTCAAGAAATGTGACTGTGTAGAATACAAGCCACTGCCGATGTTTGTTAGTGGCTCAGCTGGGACAGAGGAGAGTTTCCTTATAGAGGCCATAATGGCAGAAATACGGAACCTGACAGGGTCATCAATGTCTGTTGCTGTTAGTGCTTCCACTGGACTGACTGCATACAACATTGGTGGAATTACGTTACACTGTCTCTTCATGTTGCCAGTGGAGCATGGCAAAGCAAGAGAGTATCGCAGACTGCTATTTGAGGTTGCATCTTAGCTTTGTTCTATGTTTACTAAGATGAAGTTACTCATCATTGATGAGATTAGTATGGTCTCCAATGTGATGCTTGCCTGTATACACCTACGTCTACAGGAGATCCTGGGGACTGACTATGGAGATGCATTTGGTGGTAAAAGCATTGTTGTATTTGGAGACCTCTTACAGCTTGCACCAGTTAATATGGAACATGTCTTTGCAGCTCTGACTGTCAAGCAGGCTAAGAATACACTAGGCTGCATTGGAGGTTTTAACCTGTGGGAGTTATTTACCTATGTCAAGCTGTATCAGAACATGCGACAAAGTGGTGATCTGGCTTAAAAGGCACTGTTGGATCAGGCTCGTACAGGTTCTCTGTCACCAGAACATCTTTCAATGTTACATGGTCGAAGAATCTGAATGGATACTACATCCAAAGAAACAGCATGTGATGTTTTCAGTGATGTGTACTCCATTGGCACACGCATTATGTGTCTTATGCCATGACTGAAGAAATGTGCTGAATTCAACAGTGTCATGTTGCAGAGAGAGACTCAAGAGATTTTCACTCTACATGCTGTTGATACAGTTGATGGTGTCATTCAATTCGAAAAATAGTAGCAAAGATGACTGAGTGACTCTCTGAACTGAAGTCAGATGTTTCACGCACAGCTGGACTGGAAGCTGTTCTTACAGTTTGTAAGAATGCACATGTCATGCTGCACTGCAATTTTGATGTGGAGCATGGCATGGTAAACGGTGCCATGGGTAATATCATTGACTTCATTTACAATGTTCAGAAAATGTTTATTGAGACACTTCTTGTTCACTTTGACAACATGGAACTTTCTGTAGAGATTGATCATACCTGTGTTAAATTCCAGGTATTTAAGGATATCTATGTTAACAGGAAACAGTTTCCAATATGTGTTGGGTATGCTGTCTCACTTCACAAGTCTCAGGGCTTGAGTTTGGATTCAGCAATGGTGGGCATAAGGGACAGACATTTTCAAAGATGGCATGAGCTACATCACACTTTCACGTGTATGTAGTCTTTCTGGGTTGCACATCATAACACTCGCACCTCAGAAGATGCACTCTGAGAAGTGATGTACTGTTGAGTACAACAGATCACATACTCTATATCAGCCACAGATGTCTTTAATACAACTACCTACGTGTGTGGGTTGTCTCACATCCCACAGTCACAGATACATCTGGCAACAAAAGAAAATGAGCTTCTACAACTGATTCAACTGTGCAGAGTAGTATGAAGTTCACAATGTCAAATACAGATGCAGAATTGGCTGTTGGTCAGAAGTCAGTTGGTATGGCTGTTGTCCCAGTGTTTAATAACAGTACTAGAGTAAACTGCTATGCTAATTCAGCAATGCAAGTGTTTCTACACATGCCACACTTTGTGCAGACAATATCTGCTTCACAAGACACTCCTTTATCGAAGGCACTGAAGCAGGTTGTCAATGTGGCTTCTGATCAAGCTAACAACATACAGTCACTTTCACCTCTACGGCAGGTGTTGGGGACATATGATGGATGCAGTACATTTGCTGCTAACATGCAGCAGGACGCTAGCAAGTTCATGATGGCAACCATAAACAGCTTGGATGAAGAGGGGATTCCAATGTGTCAGTATTTCACTATGTCATACAGTATGTGACCAAATATGTATGTGTGTTATGTGGTCATTCAGAGCAAGAAACCACAGAAGACATGTTTTGGGTTTCTCTATTTGTGCCTCAGGTTAAAAGTGTCAAGTTCCAGCAGCTGTTTACGAATGCAGGAAGTGGTCACTTGTGTGTGAGGTGTGGAGATACATGTACTCAGTCCATACGCCTGAGGACTTCATCTCAATATCTTATGCTTGTATTGCATAGATTTGACTCTAATGGGCTCAGAGTTGACACACCTATTACTGATTTAACAGCTGGTAGAATTGTATTTAACCAAGCAGTGTTTGACACTCATGCTGTAATCTACCACTATGGCCAGTCTGTACATTCTGGATATTACACTTCTTTGTTGAGGTACAGAACTAGCTGGGTTGACTGTGATGAATCAACAAGCTCTTTCAAACAGAGACTACCGCGACACTTAAAAAATGCATACGTTCTGATATTGAAGAATTATGACAATCTTCATGTATCAGAGAAATAGTCACACAACATGTGACATACTTTGCTGTCCATTTTGTTACAGAGTGACTTCTGGAACATTATCATACTTTTTTAACCGATGTACATTTATTAACACATTGGCAACACATCACATGGTTGAATAGCATATGCTTACTCAATGTCACGTATAAGATTGTTGTGTTGATCAGTGACACAGTGGAAATAGTTGCAGTGGTCTTTCATCAGCACCAGCTGTCTTCACAGTCACTAGAAAAACTACACTTATATGTCTAAGAAAGACTTTTTAATGTCAAAAGAGAAATTCCTATCTAGTTGCCCTCTTCTGTCATTGTCTTTTTCTTATGAGTATGTTGTATGCAGACATAACAAGTACTACTTGGCACACTTGCCAAGTCTGTACCTCTACTAAGGCACAATACTTATCCATGTGCATTAATATAACCGTGTAACATATCTGTTTGTTACAATGTTCTTTATCTTAACATTATTAGGATCTTTTATAACTAAAAGATATCCTGCTGTTTGTTCCAGTTCTGTCTCAGCATTATTCAGGTCTGTTTTTTACATGGTAGTATAACCTGTACTTAAGAGTACAGTACTCAAAAAATTGACTTCACTCTGTACAGGTTGAGTAACATCAGATGTGCCGTGTTCCTTTTTTTTTGTATCCGCTTGTGTCTTTACTGAATACCACTATTTTGTGTCGCTCCAGTGTATCACTATACCTGTTTTGTTTTCATACATCTGTATTGTATTTATGTATATATAATACTTAATACATCACTTAGTAATAGTTTGTAACTGTGACATTTACAGTAGTTGTGTTACTTGCCATATTAATTGCTGTATTGCATAAATAACTAATATGACTGTTTAGAAGTATTACATTTCTAAGCCTTTTATGTTATCTGAATATAGTTATTAGTATGACGTAGATATGTAGTTGCAGATATACAGTATATTGTAATTCCATATAGCCATCATAGATATCAAAGTAAAGTGTTGTAGTAGATATTCTTAATTGTGTACAGGTAACATTTTTTGATTATAATATAATTAAATGTTGTATTTATAGCATTCTGTTAACTATTTCTTTTATGTAAGTAGAAGATGTAACAGATCTAGGTGATTTACTAGTTCGTTAGTAATTTGATTATTGATTTGTTACTTTTTACTGATGTATATAGTCCATGTTACCATGTGCTATTTGATTTAGTTGTGTGGTAAGTTAATTAAATGTATGTTTATTATAGTTAACAGTTGTACATCAGACACTTTCACTGAAAAAAATGAGTTTTTGTTTTGTGTTCCTGATAATATTTTTTGATCGCCTCTATTGAGGGGTCGGGTGGGAATTTTCCAAATGCAGTAACATAGTGATATGTCTTAACATCTATATGTATATGTATACATATGCGTATGTGTACACATTAAATATATACCAATTAAATGTTTAACACTAAGCTTGAGATGATTATTTTTCTTGACAGCATTGGCTGTTTTTGCTGCTATTACTTTAACGTTGCATCTGGTTTTTCGCCCATCCCAGGAACATTCACACTATCAGTCACACAATGACAACAATGTCATAACTGTTCAATATGTGTAAGCAGTGTGCAGAGAGTACTGTGCTACATGTGTTTATGTATTATGTGCTACCGTCACATGCTAGCCATTGACTATCTGTGAGACTGTTTAACATGTATTTCAAACATTGGTGAAAACATTTTAATGTTTGTTTTGTGAGACTGATTTTGTGCACCAATTGGATTTTTAATTCCGCCTTTTTTTACAACTTTTAATTGGGCAATAAATCTTTTTTAAGCCTTATCTACCTGTGTTGTGCCTTTCATTAAGCATAAAGTGATAGTCATAATATGTATATTGCTGTTGCTGTATTGATGGATCTACACAGTGTATCATGCTCATCAGAGCAAGATAACAGAGTTTGCACTGTTTACCAGCTATAGACCAATGTGGTAAACACATTCATCTCCTGTTCCATACATTGAGCATAGTATTTTTACATCAAAGGTTCAGAACATCAGCTATTGCTGTATAAACACTATAAGAGAACTACATATTCACACAGAGGTATCTATATCTTGGTGAGTCTGTGTGTGAAAATGGAGTCAAGGTCTAAACAACATATTCAAATTAATATGACAGAATTATTTCTCAAAAAGACAGGAAATTCATGGCAAAAAAACTCTGTTTAATGCATCAGTTAGGGTTGTTCCACAGTGACAAAAGTGAGGAAATTCGGTGTTAGGGTTGAAAACTCTAACTCCACATTCTCCCAACCCCCCCAGCTCCACACACACACACACACACACACACACACACACACACACACTTGCAAGTAGGGGGCAGGACCAAGGCAACATGACCAATCACAGACAACTAGCAGCAGGTGACAGAAATAATATAAAACAGTCTAAACGTACTACAAGACACATCCATCATCATGGGACAACAACTGTTGCATTTCAGCAGTCATGGGTGTACAGAGTGTTGTGTACATCTTCATATGGTCACATGTTGCAAGAATACTGTTACACATAGAATTTCTATGATATAGATTGTTCATGCTGCGATGATATTATGAGGTATTAACTTACAAGAAACTATCTAAGACATTGTTTGTTATGTGGACAAACACAGCAAAAAAATACAGTATGAGACCTCTTAAGTAACATGTATTGTTAAACAGATAGTTGCTTAAATCAAGATGTCCTTGTTCACATTGAGACACACATGTTGCATGAATGGTAATTTCTTTTCACATATCTATTGAAACATACAGCGCTCAGTACTTGTGTGACAGTTGTGTTATTAGCTATGCAAAAAAATATGCTAAATAAATACTTTGTGATTTTAGTGCCTCATGCAGAGCCACTGGCAAAACTAATACTGCTATAGATGGTTCATGATTTTGCCAGCCCTATGATAATAGACATATGACTGTGAAAATGTGAAAATGCTTTGCATGATGATTTGCACCATTGGACCATTATGATATTTCACATTTTGTAATGTCCAGTTTCATATTGCTGTTGTTGTGTTTAGGATTACATAGCAGTGAGCAGCATACTGTTGATTATTGCATTAAAATACATTTTTTGCTACTGTTGGGGTGATATTAGGAGTTTTTTAGAGACATAAAACCCTGTTATTAAGCCTTTCTAATATCATTCATTGATAGGTACAGATGTAGAAATTTGTTTTGCTTGAACAACACTAATACCACATAGGTAGTAATGTGTATACAAACATTTACTTGCACTAACAGCTACAGAGTCAGAGCAAGGCAAAAAGACTGAACTAGTGACATAGAATGCTTTGGGTAACACAGTGTCAAATTGAACTGTAAAGGTTCAAATTATAGTGGAGAATGACTTAGTAGATAATACCGTACTGCTGCAATTTTGTTTCTTATAGGATGGTGGGATCAGTGCGTTGTTAGACACACTAATGTGTCTTCAACTGATTTCTGCAACTATGTGCTCATGAAGATATACATCTAAACATTAATGGTTTGAATACCATAGTAGCAGCACAATATCAAATAGTGAAGGCACACAATTTTCTGTTTAAAATGACACATTTTTAGCAACTGAGCTATTGTATAGTGTTACCATGTGAGTTATCAGGTCTGAGATTTCCACGGTGATGTTACATTCTACAATATAAGATAATTGTGCTATACTGCTGTGCAGAGAATATTAGACTGACACAGGATTGTCTTATTTCAGGGTAACATCAGCAGGCATTAACAGTCAGTGAAGGGCTGTAACACTAGAGCTAGATAAATGTTATTACAGTGATGATTATCAACACAGTGTCATTGAGAAGATATACAAAATCTATTAGATATAAATAATCTATGTTGTTATACAATAACAACTGATGGGCAACATGCACACAGAGGATAAACTCCCTTGGATGCCAGCAGAACTTGCACACTTGTTGGCCCATGATGGTGGATGTGTCTTGTAGTACATTTAGACAGTTGTATGTTATTTATGTCACCTGTGCTGGTTGTCTGTGATTGGTTGTGTTGCCTTGGCCCTGCCCCCTACTTGCATGTGTGTGTGTGTGTGTGTGTGTGTGTGTGGAGCTGGTGGGGTGGGTGCAATGTGGAGTTAGGGTTTTCAACCCTAACACTGAATTTCCTTGCTTTTGACACTGTGGAACAACCCTAACTGATGCATTAAACTGAGTTTTTTTTCCATGAATATATATATATATATATATATATTTCTTTTTTTTTCCTCACCAAACAACATTAGCACATTGTGTAATAGCAATATACCCCTGCAGGGAGTGGAGTATACTGGTGGATTACCATGGCTGGTGTGGTTAAGTCACTCAGCTGCACCTTGTGACTGAACCACACCAGCCATGTTAAATCCACCAGTATACCCACAAGCTGCAGGGGTATACTGCTTAAATAACCACTCTGGTGGGAGAGGGCCCCATGCTCCCACCAACTTGCCCATTTCTGCATAACAATATGCATCTGAGAAAGCGCGGGCCCTCTGGGCCTGCGCTGCCATTTACGCATAGCTACAGAGCCATGCAGCATTCCTATTAGCCACCAAATGCTTGTAACAGTAATTTGTCCATATCTTGGGAACCGTAACAGCTAGAAAAACAATTCAGGTGTCATTGTAACCATGATAGCAAGATGATTATGGCAAAATGCAGACCATGCCCATATTTCACATCATTTCTGAGCTATGGGCACCAAAAAAGCTCTGGACAGGCACTCTTTGAACCCTTGTGACTGTACTTTCACAATATCTCATGAACCGTGCAACATACAAACAAAATTCCACTGCAGGCTGACTCTACAATGTCAAGTCTTTTTCCAGTGGCTAGATCACATAAAGGTGATCTAGCCACCTGTAGCAAAAAGTATGTTTCTCGCTTCATTTCCGAGATAATGGCACTGAAAGTCACGACACAGACTGCAATATAATCCTATGGGAAAAATTTCAATTACGCCATTGAATATTTCTGCAACAAATTATTTCCCCAACAACTAAGTAGCATAGTTCACATCTCTATGACATCCCCTCAACATCCTGCCAATTTCAAGTAAAAAGACCAAACAGTTTTTGAGAAATGGTCATCTCAATTTGGGCCATCTGGTCTTTCTCATTAATATTCCAAAAATACATATACATTTTCCCATAGGATATAATGGGAATTTCAAATTGTAATATCGTTTAAACAGATTAATACTTTTCACCAAACAAAAAAGCAGCATGTTCCTTGGCCCAAGCTCTTTCTATGTCCCAAGATTCGGACCAATAGCCCACACAGTGCCCGCACAGAGCCACAGACAAAAAATGCACAAAAGAGGCAAAAAGTGCAATTTTTGGCACTTCGCTGCTCAAAAACCATATGTACTGTATAACTGAAACAACTTTTAGCAGATCAAGGGATCTAGCACACCAGACTTTGCTTTCCAAATTTTGTGCAAATCTGTAGAATGGTTGCAAAGTTATTAACGTGCAAAATGTGAGGTTTAACATTAAAAGTACCTACCACAATGCAAAACGCTATACGCAAAATGTAAAGTGTGTCACAAAATATCTCTGCAGCAACCTAATTTTCCAACACCTGAATATGATAATTTACATGTACAGGATATCCCTTCAACACCCTGCAAATTTCAATTTAAAAGACCAAACCGTGTCTGAGATATAACATTTTAAAGTTTGAGATTTTCATTGGTCAGAGTGGCAGAATTCCACACCTGTTTACATTTCACATGCCTAACAACTGAAAAGTATGTCCATGGCAGTAAGGCTAGCTACCCTATAAATTTCAAGCCACTACCACAATGCAAAATGCTGTCCACAAAATGTCAACTGCGCCACACCATATCTCCACAACAAATATATTTTCTGACACCTAAGCACAGTAATTGACATCTACAAGACAGCCCCTCAACACCCTCCAAATTTCAAGTTAAAAGACCAAACTGTTTCTGAGATATTTAATTCTAAAAGTTGTTAAAATTGGGCTATCTAGTCCCTCCAAATCTGGCCATCTAGTCCCTCACTCAGGATCAAAGAATCTTTGATTGTGAGCCTGAAAATTCTTCGATCATGAGGAGGGACCAGATGGCCCAAACCTCATTCTTTGTTTGCAAAACAACCACATAAATTTTCCCATTGACTTATAATGGGAACTTAAAAGTGCTATCACTTTTGAATGCCTCAATATTTTTTCACCAAACAAAAAGTGGCATGTTCAGCCAGTGAAGCTCTTTCAAACAAGCCATGTTGCAGAGCAGCACACCATATGATGGCCATGCAGGGCTACGTCCAAAATCCTAAAAGCTGCCTCCAAAGTCTGATAATTTTGCATTTTTCAACATTTTCATATGTAAAGACCGTAAGTCGGACTGAAACACAATTTGGCAAATCAAGAGATCTACCATGCCCCATCACACATTCCAAATTTCAGGCTCATCCATTGAATGGGTCCAAAGTTATTAGCATCCAAACCTTTGACTTTAGTATGTAAGTGACTGCTGAACCCTAACTATAGTGGCGCGACCGCACCACTATAATAATATAATAACTACTCTGGTGGGAGAAGGCCCCATGTTCCCACCAATTTGCCCATTTCTGCATAACAATATGCATCTGAGTGAGCGCGGGCCCTGTGGGCCTGCGCTGCCACTTACACATAGCTACAGAGCCATGCAGCATTCCTATTGGCCACCAAATACTTGTAAAAGTAATTTGTCAATATCTTAGGAACCATAACAGCTAGTAAAACAATTCAAGTGTCATTGTAACTATGATAGTGAGAAGACTATGCCACAATCACAGACCATATCCACATCTCACATCGTTTCTGAGCTATGGGCACCAACAAGCACTGGATAGGCACTCTTTCAACTCTTGTGACAGTACTTTCACAATGTCTCATGAACCGTGCAACATACAAACAAAATTCCACTGCAGGCTGACTCTACAATGTCAAGTCTTTTTCCAGTGGCTTAGATCACGTAAAGGTGATCTAAGCCATTTGTAGCGAAAAGTATGTTTCTCGCTTCGTTTCTGAGATAGCGGCACCGAAAGTCATGACACAGACTGCAATGCAATCCTATGGGAAAAATGTCAAATACATCATTGAATATCTCTGCAATACCTTATTTCCCTAACACCTAAACAGCATAATTCACATCTCTATGACATCCCCTCAACGTCCTGCAAATTTCAAGTAAGAAGACCAAACAGTTTTTCCCATAGGATATAATGAGAATTTCAAATTGTAATAACTTTTGAACAGATTAATATTTTTCACCAAACAAAAAAGCAGCATGTTCCTTGGCCCAAGCTCTTTCAACTTCCCAGGATTCAGACCAATAGCCCACATGTTGTCCATGCAGCACCACAGAAACAAAATACACAAAAGAGGCGCAAAATGTGAGGTTTAACATTAAAAATGCCTATCACAATGCAAAACGCTATACGCAAAATGTAAAGTGTGTCATACAATATCTCTGCAGCAGCCTAATTTTCCAACACCTGAATATGATAATTCACATGTACAGGACATCCCTTCAACACCCTGCAAATTTCAATTTAACAGACCAAACCGTGTCCGAGATATAACATTTTAAATTTTGAGATTTTCATTGGTCAGAGTGGCAGAATTCTGCACCTGTTTACATTTTACACACCTAATGACTGAAAAGTATGTCCATGGCAGTAAGGCTAGCTACCCTATAAATTTCAAGCCACTACCACAATGCAAAATACTGTCCGCAAAACATAAACTGTGTCATGTCATATCTCCACAACGAATGTATTTGCTGACTCCTAAGCATGATAATTCACATCTACAGCACATCCCCTCAACACCCTCCAAATTTCAAGTTAAAAGACCAAACTGTTTCTGAGATATTTAATTTTAAAAGTTGTTAAAATTGGGCTATCTGGTCCCACCAAATCTGGCCATCTAGTCCCTCCCTCCCTTGGGATCAAAGAATCTTTGACTGTGAGTCTGCAAATTCTTTGATCATGAGGAGGGACCAGATGGCCAAAATCCCATTCTTTGTTCGCAAAATAGCCATATAAATATTCCCATTGACTTATAATGGGAACTTAAAAGTGCTATAACTTTTGAATGCCTCAATATTATTTCACCAAACAAAAAGCAACATACTCGGCCAGTGAAGCTCTTTCAAAAAAGCCATGTCACAGAGTGGCACACCACACAATGGCCATGCAGGGCCACATCCAAAATCCTAAAAGCTGCCTCCAAAAATGGATAATTTTGCATTTGTCAGCATTTTCATTCGCAAAGACCGTAAGTCAGGCTGAAATGCAATTTGGCAGATCAAGAGATCTACCATGTCCCATCGCACATTCCAAATTTCAGACACATCCATTGAATGGGTCCAAAGTTATTAACACCCAAACTTTTGACTTTAGTATGTAAGTGACCGCTGAACCCTAACTATAGTGGTGTGACTGCGCCACTATAACAATATAATAACCACTCTGGTGGGAGAGGGCCCCGTGCTCCCACCAACTTACCCATTTCTGCATAACAATATGCATTGGAGTGAGCGTGGGCCCTCTGGGCCTGTGCTGCCACTTACGCATAGCTACAGAGCCATGCAGCATTCCTATTGGCCACCAAATGCTTGTACCAGTAATTTGTCCATATCTTGGGAACCGTAACAGCTGGAAAAACAATTCAAGTGTCATTGTAACCATGATAGTGAGAATATTATTTCACAATCACAGACCATGCCCATATCTTACATTGTTTCCAAGCTATGGGCACCAAAAAGCACTGGACAGGCACTCTTTCAACTCTTGTGACAGTACTTTCACAATATCTCATGAACCGTGCAACATACAAACAAAATTCCACTGCAGGCTGACTCTACAATGTCAAGTCTTTTTCCAGTGGCTAGATCACATAAAGGTGATTTAAGCCACTTCTAGCAAAAAGTCTGTTGCTCGCTTTGTTTCCGAGATAACGGAACCGAAAGTCATGACACAGACTGCAGTGTAATCCTATGGGAAAAAAGTCAATTACACCATTGAATATCTGTGCAACAAATTATTTCCCCAACACCTAAACAGCATAGTTCACATCTCTATGACATCCTCTCAACGTCCTGCAAATTTCAAGTAAGAAGACGAAACAGTTTTTGAGATATGGCCATCTCAATTTGGGCCATCTGGTCTTTCTCATTAACATTCCAAAAACACATATACATTTTCCCATAGGATATAATGGGAATTTCAAATTGTAATAACTTTTGAACAGATTAATATTTTTCATCAAACAAAAAAGCAGCGTGTTCCTTGGCCCAAGCTCTTTCAACATCCCAAGATTCGGACCAATAGCCCACATGGTGTCCATGCAGTGCCACAGAAACAAAATACACAAAAGAGGCGAAAAGTGCATTTTTTGGCACTTCGCTGCGCAAAAACCATATGTCTGACTGAAAGAAAATTTAGTAAATCAAGAGAGCTACCACACCAAACTGTGCATTCCAAATTTTGTGCAAATCCGTTCAATGGTTGCAAAGTCATTAACGTGCAAAATGTGAGGTTTAACATTAAAAATGCCTATCACAATGCAAAACGCTATATGCAAAATGTAAAGTGTGTCACACAATATCGCTGCAGCAACCTAATTTTCCAACACCTGAATATGATAATTCACATGTACAGGACATCCCCTCAACACCCTGCAAATTTCAATTTAACAGACCAAACCGTGTCCGAGATATAACATTTTAAATTTTGAGATTTTCATTGGTCAGAGTGGCAGAATTCTGCACCTGTTTACATTTTACACACCTAATGACTGAAAAGTATGTCCATGGCAGTAAGGCTAGCTACCCTATAAATTTCAAGCCACTACCACAATGCAAAATGCTGTCCGCAAAATTGAACTGCACCATGCCATATCTCTGCAATGAATGTATTTTCTGACACCTAATCACTGTAATTCACATCTACATGACATCACCTGAACACCCTCCAAATTTCAAGTTAAAAGACCAAACCATTTCTGAGATATTTAATTTTAAAAGTTGTTAAAATTGGGCTATCTGGTCAATCCAAATCTGACCATCTAGTCCCTCCCTTGGGATCAAAGAATCTTTGATTGTGAGCCTGCAAATTTGTTGATCATGAGGAGGGACCAGATGGCCAAAACCCCATTCTTTGTTCGCAAAATAACCATAGAAATTTTGCCATTGACTTATAATGGGAACTTAAAAGTGCTATAACTTTTGAATACCTCAATATTTTTTCACCAAACGAAAAGCGGCATGTTCGGCCAGTGAAGCTCTTTCAAATCAAGCCATGTTGCAGAGTGGCACACCACATGATGGTCATGCAGGGCCATGTCCAAAATCCTAAAAGCTGCCTCCAAAAATGGATAATCTTGAATTTTTCAGCATTTTCATACGCAAGGACTATAAGTCCGACTGAAACACAATTTGACAGATCAAGAGATCTAACATGCCCCACCACACATTCCAAATTTCAGGCACATCTGTTAAATGGGTCCAAAGTTATTAACGCCCAAACTTTGGACTTTAGTATGTAAGTGACCGCTGAACCCTAACTATAGTGGCACAACCGCGCCACTATAATATAGATAGACATATATTCATCCAAAAAAATCCATTTAATGCATCAGTTAGGGTTGTTCCATAGCAACAAAAGTGAGGAAATTCTGTGTTAGGGTTGAAAGCTCCCCTTGCTCCCTCCCCAGCCCCCCCCAACTGGCATCGGGGTGTGCGTTGGGGTCATCGGCTCTAACTTTCACCCCATCACATGTGTAAACAAGCTGAGGTATAGGAGAATGGGGTGAGAGTTAGGACCGATGACCCCAATGCACACCCTGATGCCAATTGGGGGTGCAGGCTGGGGGGTGCAAGGGGGCTTTCAACCCTAACACTGAATTTCCTCAGTTTTGTTGCTGTGGAACAACCCTAACTGATGCATTAAACTGAGTTTTTTGCCATGAATTTCCCTTCTTTGTGAGAATGACGACTACAAATAGTGAATAGAATATGGTGTAGGGAATGCGGGCCCTTCAGGCTCTGCACTCCCACAACATGATATCTTGTGACATAGTAACAGTAATGTGATTTACAACACTTTCGCAAAATAAAAAAAATGAAAGTGTTGCAAGTGCAACACTACTTTGTGACACTACTTTTCCCAAAAATGTCAAAACATATTTCTGGGGTGTTTAACCCCAAACTAAAGATATGCCTAGCATCCTCAGGGCTTGACTAGGTAAACACAAAAAGAATTGTGTCCCTAGATAGTCCCAATTTTAAATGCCAAGCATTTCTGTGATCAGGAACTGAAAAAAAAATGGCATACTCAAGACACTACAGGGGTCATTTGCGACACTAAAAACTGCATTTGTGACACTGTCAAACTTTTTGTTAACTTTTCCTATTGATTATAATGGGAAATTAGTTTTTTGAATAACTTTTGAACCATTCAATATTTTCTTCACAAAATCTTCAAAAGGCACATTGGGGACCCTGGCCACAAGTTCCCTAAAGTTTTTGGACCAGTCGCGCAAACTGTGAGACCAGTAGGCGTGAGCAAAGAATGCACAAAAAAACATAAATGTGCCCCAGAATGTTGCTTAATAACTCAACAGCCATATACCTGACTTGTATGAAAGTTGGTATATCCTGAGATCTATGATTACGTCCTGTGGCTGCCAAATTTCAGGCAAATCTGTTGAACGGTGGCAAAGTTATTAAGGTGCAAAGTTTCACCATTTAACATTAAATGGGGTACTCAAACCTAACTATGGTAGCATTACCATGCTACCATAATATATATATATATATATATATATATATATATATATATATTATAGTGGCATGGTAGTGCCACCATAGTTAGGGTTGAGGAGCCATTTCTATATTAAACCGGAAAACTTTGCACCTTAACAACTTTGCAACTGTTTACGGATTTACCTGAAATTGGAATACGTGATCAAGAACCATAGGCCTTGAGATCTGCCAAGTTTTGTACCAGTCAGATATACAGCTGCGGAGTTATTATGTGATCTGTGCGTGCATTTACGCTTTTTCTGAATTCTACGGTCCGCTTACAGGTGCGCATAGTTTATGCTGACTGGCCCAAAATCTTCAGGAACATGCAGCCAGGGTTCCTGATGTGCCTTTGAAGATTCATGAAAAAAATATTAAAGCGGTTCAAAAGTTATTCAAAAACAGTTTCCATTATAAGTCAATGGGAAAAGTTAACAAAAAGTTTGACAGTGTCGCAAATGCATTTTTCTCATCAAATGGGCCTGTTACTTTCGTAAATTGGCGATTTTGTTTTCAGTTAGTGATCAGAAAAATGGTTGGCATTTAAATTTGGGACCTCTAGCAACCTAATTCTTTTGTATTCCCTAGTCGGACCCTGAGGATGCTTGCCATGTCTTTATTTTGTGGTAAAACACCCAGAAATATGTTTTCAAATTTCTGGAAAAAGTACTTCGCAAATTACTTTCGTGCTCATGAAAGTGTCAAACTTTTTGAAGCTTGCAAATTGTGACAGTAGTTTTCCATCTGTGGGAAGTGACAGCCATTCTTTGGCACTGGCTGCAAAAGAACCGCTGGGAGTTTTGGGCTGAAATTTGAGGAACGGAGCCAACATCTCACAGATGTGCCTTTCAGTGTTGTATTGAAAAATATTACAGCGGCAAAGTTACGGCACTCAAAGTTGACGGTTTTCCCATAGGATAACATTCTGACACGTCATTACAGAAATCCTTTGGATCACTGCTGCAAAATAACGGTTTGGTCTTTTCCCTGAAATTTGGAGGGAAGACAGCCAACAGCCCACAGATGTGCCTTTCAGTGGTTTGGTGAAAAAATATTACAGGGAGGAAAAGTTATGGTGCTCTGAACTTCTCTTTTTTCCCATAGGATAACATTACGGCGTTCGCCGCGCCTTTCAGGGCCTGTATCTCGGAAATGGTGCGAGATATGGACTTTTCGTCGGAAAAACTCTTAACCCCCTAATGGGGGCTAAGTACCAAATTAGCCAGGAACAGTTGTAAATAATATGACTTTAATTTTTTTTTTCTGTGTCATACGGTTCCTGAGATATAACGTATTTAGTATTCCAAGTTCTCATTTTCTGCGCTGATACTCATTATTATGCATACATTATTTGTACTCACTGTCTTTCTCTATGCAGGTTTTGGGGAAAACCAGCCTGTGCGCTTACATTACTGTTACTGTTGCTCTTTCCGCTTTCGGTTCCGTACCCGTTTCACTTACCGTTGACGTCTGCGCCACCATGTGCGTTATCCTTTGCGTTTTCATTTGCCCTTGCATTTCTGTTATTTTTGGCCATTTCTGTCTACAGTACTGTTTATCTTTCTGTTTCACTTTACGTCACCATGCCCATTGACATTTCTGTTTGCAGGCACCAAGTTACTCTGTGACAACACATCACGTGGCAGACCGTTCCGGTCTATGCCACCATGTGCGTTACCCTTTCTGTTCTCATTCGCACTTGTGTTACCATGTGCAGCACTGTTAGAATTTCTGTTTGCATTGCTGTCCCTGTTAGTATGCCACAAGACATCCCGCCACCGCATTATGCGGCGGGAGTGCGGGCCCTCTGGGCCCCGAGCTCCCACCGCTGCATTACATTCACTAGTTCTCATTATCATTCTCAAAAAGAAGGGAAATTAGAGGCAAAAAACTCTGTTTAATGCATTAGTTAGGGTTGTTCCACAGCGACAAAGTGAGAATTAGCTGTTGGGGTTGAAAACCCCTGGCCCCTCCGCCCCAACCGTCATTGGGTGTGCATTGGGATCATGGGTCCTAACTCTCACCCCATTCTCCAGTACTTCTGCTGCTTTACACATGTCACAGGGTGAGGTTAGGGCTGATAGTCCCAATGCACTAATGCTCTGATTGAGGGTGAAGCGAGGGGTTTTTCAACCAACTTCAATTTCACTTTATCGTGTAACTAACATTATTAAACAAGTTTGCTCTATATATATATATATATATATATATATATATATACATGTATATTATAGTGGCGCAGTCATGCCACTATAGTTAGGGTTCAGTGGTCATTTACATACTAAAGTCAAAAGTTTGGGCGTTAATAACTTTGGACCCATTCAATGGATTTGCCTGAAATTTGGTACACATGTTGTGGCATGGTAGATCTCTTGATTTCCCAAATTGTGTTTTGGTTGGCGTGCCAGTCTTTGTGTACAAAAGCACTGAAAAATGCAAAATTATCCATTTTTGGAGGCACCTTTTGGTATTCTGAATGTGGTCCTGCATGACTATTGTGTGGCATGTCACTCTGAAAGATGGCTCATTTGAAAGAGCTTTGGTGGCTGAACATGCCACTTTTTGTTTGGCGAAAATATATTAAGGCATTCAAAAGTTATGACACTTTTAAGTTCCCATTATAAGTCAATGGGAAAATTTAAATATGTGTATTTTGCGATAATGCAAAGAAGCGCTCAGAAATATTTTCAGAGTGCTTCTTTGCATTACTACTTATAATGCAGACAGCTGGCAGCTGGCCGTGGAGGTGAGAGGTGGGCTGTGCCAGTCGCTGGCTGCAAAGGGTGGGGGTACTGGGTGGGCTGGCATGGATGGCACTACCAGGTAATAGATTTAATTATTTATTTCATTATGGTGGGGGGGGCGCTAGACTACCAGGGATACCTATTATGAATATAACTTCATACAGAGTGGGTGGGGGCATTAGACTACCAGGGATATAAACATTAATAATAATATTATACAGCTCAGGGGAGCCACTAGACTACCAGGGATGTTAAAAAATACAGGGTGTGGGGGCACTAGACTACCAGGGCAGTAGATATGATTATATATTTTATTGTGATGGGGGCCACTAGACTACCAGGGATATTTAGTACTTTATTTTTGGTATGCAGATGGGGCACAATGAAGCCCCTTGAGCAAAACCCACCCTAATTTAACAGTCTAGGGCACCCCTGGGCTACAGAAATTTATTTAGAAATCTGGTCATCTTGTCCCTCACTCTTTATTCATGAGCAAGCAATTTCTTTGACTGCGAGCATGTAAATACTTTGACTGCGAGATTCTTTGATCATGATCATGCTTTGCGAGCGAGGGACGAGATGGCCATATGAAAAAATCAATTTACTCAGTGTAGGGGTGTGCTATGAAGAGAAATGAGGGTGGTTTTTACTCATGGGGCTTCATTCTGATGAACCATGGTGGTGATTTAATGCAATTCTGTACATTTTTTGAATTTGAACACTTTCAATTATTTGATCATGACCCTGTAAATTCTTTGATCACGAGCCTGCACATTCTTTGATCATGAGATTCTTTGATCACGATTGTGCATCGTAAGCGAGGGACGAGATGACCCAATTAAAATATTAATTTTCTCAGCCCAGGGGTGTCCTAGGAAGTCAAACGAGGGTGGGTTTTACTCAGGGGGCTTCGTTCTGTCAAACCATGGTGGTGGTTTACTGCAATTCCTTCAATTTTTTGGGGTGTGCATTGGGGTCGTCGGCCCTAACTCTCACCCCACCACATGTGTAAACAAGCTGAGGTACAGGAGAATGGGATAAGAGTTAGGACCGACGACCTCAATGCACGCCCCAATGCTGGTTGAGGGGTGGGCTGGGGGGTGCAAGGGGGGTTTTCAACCCTAACACCGAATTTCCTCACTTTTGTTGCTGTGGAACAACCCTAACTGATGCATTAAACAGAGTTTTTTGCCATGAATTTCCCTTCTTTTTGAGAAGGAGGACTATAAATAGTGAATAGAATGTGGTAGTGGGAGCACGGGCCCTTCAGGCCCCACGCTCCCGCCACGTGATGTCTTGTGACATAGTAATGGTAACTGCAATGCAAACGCAAGCACTAACAGTTAAGCACATGGTGACACAAATGTAAATGGTAAAGCAAACATTATTAGAAATGCAAGTGCAAAGTGATGCCGAAGCGAACAGTGAAGCAAACGGAGACACGAGCACGTACGGAAACACAACTGGTAACACGCATGGTCACGGTACCGCTATTGTAAATGCAAATGTTAACTGTTACAGCAACAATAATGCCAAAGGGGACAGAAACAGAAAGGCAAACGCAAGCACATATGGAAATGCAAAGCGTAACGCGCACGGTCATGGTACCGCAATTGCAAACATAAATGATAACAGTAACAGCAAAAGTAATGCCAAAGGAAACAGAAATGGAAAGGCAAATGCAAGCTTGCATGGAAAATGCAAACCATAACATGCATGGTCACGGTACTGCAATTGGAAACGCAAATGGTAACGGTAACAGCTAAAATAACGCCAAAGGAAACAGAAATGGAAACGCGAACCCAAGTGCGTACAGAAACGCAAACCGTTATGTGCACTGTTATGGTACCACAATTGTAAATGCAAATGATAATGGTAACAGCAACAATAACACCAAAGGAAACAGAAATGGAAATGCAAATGCAAGCGCATACAGAAACGCAAACCGTAATGCGCACGGTCACAGTAACGCAATTGTAAATGCTAATGGTAATGGTAACAGCAACAATAACACCAAAGGAAACAGAAATGGAAACACAAATGCAAGTAGGTATGGAAACACAAACTGTAACATGCACGGTCACGGTACCGCAATTAGAAATGAAAATGATAATGGTAACAGCAACAATAATGCCAAAGGAAACAGAAATGCAAATGCAAGCGCATACGGGAATGCAAACCGTAACACGCATGGGCACGGGAATGCAATTGGAAATGCAAATGGTAACAGTAACAACAACGATGATGCAAAACGAAACACAAATGCAAATGCAAAAGGAAGGGCAGCCGCAAACCCAAATGGTAATGTGCACGGTGACGCAAAGTGAAAGACAAACAGAAACAGTACTGTAGACACAAATGTTAAGAGTAATGCAAATACAAGCGCAAACAGAAATGCAAAGGATAACGCACACTGTGGCGTACACGGGAACGCTAACGCAAATGGGAATGGAAACACAAGTGGAAGTGCTATGTGTAACAGTAACTGGAGCACTCACCCTGGTTTTTCCCAACAGCTGCATAGAGAAACACAGTGTGTACAAAGAATGTATGCATAATAATGGGGCTCGGAGCAGAAAATGGAATACTAAATTGCTTATATCTCAGGAAGCGTGCAACGTAGAAAAAAAATTTAAATTTCCCATGATTCATGAGTTTCCTGGCTAGGCTTTTGCAGAATGCGTAGCCTCATCATGATGAAAGTTCTGTATCTTGCACCGTTTCCGAGATATGAGCCCCGAAATGCACAGTGAATGCCACCATGTTAGTCTATGGGAAAAAAATGTCAACTTCGGAGTACCGTAACTTGGCAACCATGCAATATTTTGTCACCAAACTACCAAAAGGCACATCTGAGAGATGTTGGCAGCAATCCCTTCAAATTTCAACTCAAAAGACCAAACCATTCTTTTGCAGCATGGTGGCAAAGAACTCCTGTCATTTTGGCCATAGTCTGGAAAAGTAGTGTTACAATTTGCAAAATTTTGCGAAAGTGTCGCAGGTGCGACACTACTTTGTGACACTACTTTTTCCAGAAATTTTAAAAATATATTTCTGGGGTGTTTAACCCCAAAATAATGACATGGCTTGCATCCTGAGGTGAACACAAAAAGAATTGTGTTCCTAGAGGGTCCCATATTTAAATGCCAAGCATTTTTCTAATCAGTAACTGAAAAAAAAATGGTGGATTTGCAACACTACTAGGGCCATTTACAACACTAAAAAGTGCATTTGCGAAAGTGTTGAACTTTTTGTTAAATTTTCCCATTGACTTATAATGGTAACTTGTTTTTTGAATAACTTTTGAACCGTCCAATATTTTTTCATGAAATCTTCAAAAGGCACATCAGGGACCCCAGCCGCACATTCCTTGAAGCTTTCAGACTGGTCGCGCAAACTGTGCAACCTGTAGGCATGAGCAAAGAATGTGCAAAAAAGCATAATTGTGGAAAAATAGATGTCACTTAATAACTCTGCAGCCATATATACAACCGGTAAGAAAGTTGGCAGATCCCAAGACCTATCATGCCCAACTGTGCATACAAATGTTCAGGTAACTCTATTGACCAGTGGCAAAGTTATTAAGGTGCAAAGTTTCACCCTTTACCCTTAAAAGTGCTACTCTACCATAATGTATATATATATTATGGTAGCACGGTACTGCTACCATAGTTAGGGTTGAGGAGCCATTTCTATGTTAAACCCCAAATTTTGCACCTTAATAACTTTGCAACTGTTTGAAAAATTTGCCTGAAATTTGGAATACACTATCAAGAACCATAGGCCTTGGGATCTGCCAAGTTTTGTACCAGTCAGATACACGGCTGCAGAGTTATTAAGCGTGATCTACGCACTGGTTTACGCTTTTTCTGGAATTCTACAGTCGCATGTACAGGTTGCACGATTTGTGCAACTGGCATGAAATCTTCAGGGAACATGTGTCCAGGGTCCCTGATGTGCCTTTCAATGATTTGGTGAAAAAATATTAATGGTTCAAAAGTTATTCAAAAAACAATTTCCCATTATAAGTCAATGGGAAAAGTTAAAAAGTTTGACAGTGTTGCAAATGCATTTTTACTTTCGCAAATGGCCCTGTTACTTTCGCAAATCTGCCATTTTGTTTTCAGTTAGTGATCAGAAAAATGCTTGGCATTTAAATTTGGGACCCTCTAGCAGTGGCGCTAGATATATTGCTAGAAATATATTGCTAGAAATATTTTTCCAACACAACATTGAAAGGCACATCTGTGAGATGTCAGCTGCGTTCCCTCCAAATTTCAGTCCAAAACTCCCAACCGTTCTTTTGCAGCACAGTGCCAAAGAATTGCTGTCATTTTCCCATAGACTAGAAAACTACTGTCGCAATTTGCGAAAGCTTTCGCAAAAATTTGCGACACTTTCGTGAGCACGAAAGTATTTTGCGAAAGTACTTTTTCCAGAAATTTGAAAAACATATTTCTGGGGTGTTTTACCACAAAATAAAGACATGGCTAGCATCCTCAGGGTCCGACTAGGTGAATACAAAAAGAATTAGGTTGCTAGAGGGTCCCAAATTTAAATGATTTACTGAAATATGCTTCTTGGAATGTTAAAGGAGCCAGATCCCCCTCTGAATGATATCAAATCCTTAAACACTTGTCGCATTTACATTGTCATATCACCTTTTTGCAGGAAACCCACCTTTCTTCTGTCCTCAGAGGGTAACTTGTTCTGAAGGCAGACAGTGGATCAAGTATTTGCAGTGGGTTTCACCCATTCTAGTAGGGGTATAGCCATCCTGATTATTAAATCAGTTAATTTCCATAGTCATCAATGCCTCTTAGATCCCCCATGGCAAATATGTTTTTGTTCAGGGGTTTTTGATAGATCTGAGGTTATTCTAGGTAGTGTGTATGGCCCCAACATGGCAGCTCCCACCTTTTTTATGGAACTGATGGGCCTCCTTTTTCCTTTTCTTCCCACCCTTCTTATCATTGGGGGGGACTGGAACATTTCTCTCACTTTTGATCTAGATAGGTCCAGCAGACCCTTGCTTGGTTTGTCTCCTATTCAGTGCTCCATTCAAGACATGATAGAGTCTCTGGGGTTATGTGATCCCTGGCAGATACTTCATCCGCAGAACAGAGTGTACTCTTTTTTCTCTCCTGTACATGGGTCTTATTCCAGTCTCGATTTTATTTTGATCAGTCACTGTGCTCTGGGTGGGGTACTGGACGGTGATATTGATGCCATGGTCATCTTGGATCATTCCTTAGTGTGGGTGAGACTTTCCGTTGCCACCATTCTACAGAGGGATACAACCTGGAAGCTTATAATAATCAACTTCTCAATGACAAGTACATTGTGAAGGGAATTAAAGACCAAATTGCATTATTTTCCCAGCATAATTCTAACTCCATTGAGAAGGGGGATTTGGAATGGTCTGCTCTTATATGTTTTCTCAGAGGGGAATTCATTAGGCTTTCTTCTAAATGTAAACACCAGCATGTGTAGGTGCCTGCGGATCTCTTAAAACATATTACTGATATTAAGCACTCCCTGTCCCCCTTGACTCTTGAGGTTACTCTCCAGGAGTTGACAGTTCCATGGGATAGGTTCACGGACTTTGTGAGGGAGAAGGCCAAGTATGCTATCCTCATAACACAGTCAAAATACATTGACCACGGGCAGAAAGCAAGTCACCTGCTTGTGCTGCATCTTCAAAAGCAGGAGGATTCCAGGTTAATTGCTACTGTTAGAGCCCTTGATGGCACTCTGAAAACTCAACCTAGGGTAATTTCTCAGGAATTCAAATCCTTTTACAAACACTTATACAGTCCCAGCCACTCTCCAGCACTGAGATCCATCATAGTGGATTATTTAGCTAGCATTCCCCTTCCACAGTTCACTGAGTCCCAGCAGGTGCTCTTGTCCCAACCAGTTTCTGAGGATGAAATCCAGATGGCTATTTTGAGCCTGTCCTTGGATGAGGCTCCTGGGCCTGATGGCTTTTCAGCCAATTTTTATAAAACTTTTGCCACTGGTCCTGCTCCTCCATCACTTTTATCTTTATATCTATGACTCCGGTATCTATGATCCCACTATCCTGGAAGTCCTTCTACTCAAACCCGGTAGACCCTTAGATTCTGTCTCTAATTACAGGCCTGTTTCCTTAATAAATTATGATATTAAGATCTTAACTAATGTTCTTGCACATAGGGTCAGCTGGGTTTGGGCTGGACTTATTAGTCAGGAACAGGTGTGATTTGTTTCCACCAGGTCCTCTGTAGATCATCTGTGGAAGTTAGCTCATGTTTTATCCACATCTAGGGATTCTGTTAAACCTATGGTGCTGGTCTCCTTGGAGGCGGAGAAAGCATTTGATAGGGTTGGTTGGGACTTTTTGATTTTGACTCTTGAAAAATTTGGCTTTTTGCAGTTCTTTCTCTATTGGATTTGGGTATTCTTCTTTTCCCTGACTGTCAGAATTTATTGGAATGGGGTGTTTTCCATCCCTTTCAGTCTATTTTCTGGCTCTCGTCAGGGTTGTCCCCTTCCCCCATTCATTTTAATTTGTATTTAGACCCACTTATCTGGAATTTAAAGTCCTGTTCCGATCTGACTGGCATATCTGTGGGCACTCATATTTTACAACTATCAGCATATGCAGATGATATGTTGCTTCATATTGCTTACCCTAGGGCTGGTTGCCTGCTACACTACATATTATTGAAGAATTTGGTTGGTTAGCCAATTGTAAACTAAATCTTAGGAGGACATTCTTTTGCTTGATATGAACTGGTCCCCCCATTGCATCAAAAATCTCAGCTTGTACCTCTCAAAGGATACTGCTCTAATGCACGAGCTTAATCTGGAGGATGTGGTGGTCAAGCTCCAGCAGGATCTTCATAGGTGGCAGGCTCTCCCATTGACTTTATGGGGGAGAATTAATATTATTAAAATGAATGTCCTTCTCTAACTTTTCTATTCCCTTAACATGTTAAATTTCTGGCTTCCCCTGGCCTGGTTTCAGCGTGTCCACAGTATGATTACCAAATTTATCTTGGCTAAGAAAGTCACGAAGCATGCTTACAAGAAACTTGCCAACTCTAAAATTTGGATGGTCTTAAACTCCCTCATTTTCTTATTTATTATTTTGCTAGCCATCTTAACAAGCTGTTTCAATGGCTTTTCCCTCCTTCTCAAGACCCTAATACTCTTTACATACCCATATGGCTGGATTTGGAACTAGACTTACTTAATAGCGTTGGCTTTTCAGTACCATCTCTGTTTTTTACCCCTTTGAAGTCTCCTCCTTCTGAATTACATGATACTGTCATGGGAACTTCACTTCGGATATAGTCCCAATTCTGGTTATTGATGAAATATCCTATTTCTAAGGATATTTCCCAACCTATAGTCCATAACTGTAATCTTAAAATGGGAGGTTGCATTATTACCACTGATTGGCTTCCCCAATTGGCTAATGTCCGGGTTTGTGATTTGTTGTCTGGAGGGTCTTTGCAGTCTACAACAGATATACTGGATTACCTTCAGTTGGGAAATAATCATATTTTTCGAATTTTTCAGCTTAGGCATGTTTTACTTCACTAGTTTGGGCCAGGCAGCTGGACCAATGACTTTTTGGAGTTTTTGTCTACAATGAACGATCTGGTTTTATAACCGCATGCAGTGTCTGCTTTGTATTCCCTGCTTTTTTCAATGCTTTTTCCAGAACTGGCTGGCTTTTCCCCTTCACGAGGTACTTTGTTCCCCTTATCTCCCCTCTCAGTGCCAAAGTATATAGACTGACTTATATCGTTATGTTGCTCAAGACAAATTGAGACTTACTCAGTTTAACATTTTGAGCAATCTTTACTATACTCCTAAAATGCTGGCTAAGATTGGCAGATTGTCTTCTTCTATCTGCACTAGATGTGGACAGGATGAGGGCTGTACCTTACGTATTTTCTGGAACTGCCCTAAGATTGCTCCTTTATTGAGCCTTATTGAAGCCAAGGCAGAACCGCTCCTGGGTTTACAAGGATTATTCAGGCCTGAGATATACATTTTGGGGGATTATAGTTCTGTTTCAGTCATGGAGTATACATTTTATATGGTTTTAATTTCTCTCTCTTTGAAGAAAGTGGTCCTGCTGCACTGGCTCGACCAGGTTTCTATTTCTTACCAGGCGTGGCTACATGAATTATTGTTTAATCTTAGGGTGGAACGTATGATAGCGAGTCTTCAGCACAGGCTTCCCCTCTTCAACAAAAGATGGGGAAGCTTTATACTCTCTACACAGTCTAGACTTTTAATGTTTTAGTGTTGTTATCTGTGATGTTGTATTAGATTGTTTTACCTGGCTCCTAGTTGGTTTATTCTATTGGGAGTTTCCCCCCTCTGTTATGTCATCATTTTGGTTTTGTCTTAAGGTAGCTCCACTGGGGAGGGTGTGTAGGTAGGATGGGGGGATAGTTAATGGGGGGATTATATTTGTTGCATTGTTATTTGTATTGTTATATCCTTTAATATTTGTTTTCAATAAAGTTTATCTAATTTTAAAAAAATAGCTATGCTCGAGCATCTTGTGCTGTCTTGAGACAGCATGTTTGTTATCCCTCTTCACACACTAAGCTGACATAAATCTCCCAGTTGACATGGTTTCCTCCTGTCCCAGGCCTGCTGTCTGTCCTAGAGCAGAGAACATAACCTTGACATGCAGCTCCCAGCTGCAATCTCCCCTGATGGCACTTACATCAAAGGTGCTGGTGTCATCAATGTGCAGGTCCTTCTGTTACTCACATATTTATAAAATTCTTGTTTTGCACAACACACCATGCATTACTCTAAATGTAATTAATAGGAAAATGTATGTAAATCATGCAGTCCAAAAGAGGATTGAAAATAAAAACCTTTCAGAACATAGGGTTGTAATTGACACCAGCTCTAAAACCGTCAAGGAGGGGCTCACCCATCTCAAAGAACAACTCCAAGCAACAGTTGGACATCAGCACAGAGGATACTTAAAGAAAGAAATCTGTTGGGACTGAGGGGTGGTGGACTTTTAGGAATTAGAGGGTGATGATTATAGCTGGAGACTCTGTATTTATTTTACTAAAGGAAGTTACAGTATCATGAAGGAGGTTTGTGTAGCTGGGTGGTTGGGGTATGGGATGTTTAAAAAATAAAATAGACTTGAAAATAGAGGGTAGTTTTGGAAGCTGGTAGGTGAGACAGGAAGGGGGTAGCAAGTCTGTAGCTACAAAAGTGGTGGTTCGTATCAGTTTCCTGGAGCATGTCTGGTGAACCATTGGCATTTTCAGCCAAAAGTTCACAGTTTTACATAAACAGCACTGCAGTTCTGGATAAGGTTGGATAGATAGCAAGCTGAAAACTTTTATTTAGTTATGAAGATGCCTGACTTGGACCAGACAATGTACTGGGGACATAATTTATTTATTTTGTTGAAATTTTGCACACCAGGATAGCCTTATTTAGGAGGACCACATTCCTTTTAAGAGGGTCTTGGGGGCCATAACAGCATCAGTGTTGTTATATGGTAGTTATTGCAGTGGTAAGAATGAGACAAATAGTACAATAAATGCCCTATTTACATGAATATGGCTAGGTAGCATAACAAGTCAGCAGAGGGAAGTGGCGGCAAGGTTAGCAAAACTTAGTAAGAGCAGGATATAGGAAGAAATTAGCAACCACTTAGTATGTAGAGGTGGTTTAGCAGGGCTCTTTTTGAATGTGTTCAAGGTGTTCCTGTGTTTGCCTCTGATGTGGAGGAAGTTCCATGTATGTGGGGCAGCAATAGAAAATGTGGCCATTCAAAATGGTTTATGTGTCCTCAGTAACTGCCAGAGGTTTTTAGACTGTGAGTTCTCCACTGCATCATTTTCGGATCATTAAATTACATTTTGCTATATGTTAGCAGTGTTTTGTGCTCCTCTTTTTTATTTTCAAACAGTTATGGCAGTATCTGTGGTAGTAGTACCGTCAGAGGTGGGAGTGCTTGGTTTGTTTTTTGTGACCCTATTTGGTAAGTCTGGAAAGGTTGGATAACAGGTCATTTACATCAGGTAGTAGTAGTAGTATAAATCTTTTTATTTTTTTAAAGGATGAAATACATTTAGGGCCAAAGCCCTGTGTACAAGGTTGCCCTGTGCTGGGTTGCAGTTTACATGTAGAACAATTACTAAGCAATGACAAATTTAAAATGTTAATACATTTAAATGTGACATGAAATGAAATTCATGAAAGTGTGCACTTTTTATGAAATTTCATGCAGTTTGGGAATTGTCACAGTATATGTTAATGCACATTTTTCACATAAAACATTTTGTGTATGAGCAACATGCACATTTTCATTTAATTTACACAAGATGAATGGCACAAAAGAAGCCATACAACTCCAATAGATGTACCCTCACAATATGGAAGTAATTTTGGGGGGCACAATGTAGCTTTTGTACAAAATGAATACAGCTGCACAATGTACTGCATGCTATTGAATCTTCCACAGCAGCCTACTGCTCTGATGTCAGCTGCAGGGGATTCTGGGATTTGTAGTAATGGAAGATGACAACCTAGTGCTAAACAAAATGTGTCTGCTGCAATCTACTATACTTCAATAAACAGTAAGTAAACCAAAATGATTTCCTTAAATCACTGCAATGTGTGGTGATCTAGGGCTGCAACAACCTCAGGGTGCATCAGAGACCCTGTGCCCAAGTTTATAAAAAAGGGAGTCCCTGCACCAAAGACCAGAGAGGTGCCACAGCTGCAGACTTGTGCTGAAGATTTGGCACACAAGTGGCATTTGATGGAGGGATCCATCAGCCCTCCATCTGGTGCAAAACAGAAGGGCCACAAATGTGTAAGGGTGTGAATATGCCTGCGGGGAGAGGAACGGGGGCATTGGGATCATGGGGGTGGCCTAGGGAGCCATGTGGCATGATGTCAATCTGAAGTGGATGAGGTGGCACCCTGCGGGAGTACCCTGTGCTAGTACATACAGCTGATTGTCCCTGGTACAGGGGGTCACAGGAAGGGACACATCCCTGGCACTTGCCCCAGAGGTGCCAATGACCACAACCCAAAGGTAGGAAGTAGCCTGCCTCTACATGAGGGGCTGAGTACCAGGAGAGTGTCACAGTACCCAGGGACCATTCCCATCCACCAGATGCACCCTACAACCTGCAGCCACTGCTGCCCACTTAAGGGGTTGGAATCATTGGCACCTATGGGGCAACAGAGCTGTGTCCCCCTGTGGTCAGGTTCCTGTCACTTCCTGCCACCCCCTGTACCCAGGCCAGTCATCTGTGTATACTAGCACAGGGTACCCCTGCAGGGTGCCACCTCATTCCCCTCACATTGTCATCATGCTCTGTGGCTCCCTAGGCCACCCCCATGCTCCCTGTGCCCCTGATTCCCTCCTTGCAGGACCCATGGCCCATTCACTGCCCTGCCCAGCAGTGACACATGGTCCTTAGACCACCTTCTAGAGTCGAGAGTCAGTCCCCTGCAGTGACCATAGTGGGGCTTCTGGACTTGCAAAAAAAGGGATGGTGCAGACCAACCATGGTGCAATCACTCTTGTGATCAGTTGCATGGCCACTTCTGCTGCAAGGATGCCACAGAGTAGCTTTGCCACATGGCAGCCCAGTTTCACCACAGCTGACATTCACAAATTGTGATGTCCACAAACTATGATGCAAGGTGCCACTTGTGCCATACCCGTTTGACACAGGCACCTAATGTCATAGTTGTAGTTTTGAAAATCATACCCAAAGTGCACATTTGGATCAGACCCACACTTGTGGGGCTGTCTGTGCTGACTGCTCCTCTTTAAAAATTAATCTCATTTTCTGCTTACTATTTTGGTCTACAAACTCTTTAAGAAAAAGATGATGCTATGAAACAAGCAATTAATAATTGGCAATTATATATCATGTATTTTATAGAAGTCCAACAATCAAAAAATGTGTTCTTTTTAAATATGGACAATTTGAAGACCAAGAGATGATATCAATGTTCCTTTAATGTTCAGTTCATACGAAAAGGCATATGAATGCCAACATGTGGTGTAAATAAAGTGCTTTTGCAGTTTTCTCTCCAGAAGCAGCTTTGATATTTATTGACACAAAACAATCTATATCTGCAGACTCACACATTTGTAGAACTTGGTGCTTGAAAATTCAGCTCATGCAGTCCTCTACACAAATGTTTTTTTTTTCATTTGTTTGTTCCATCTAAATGACAGTTACAAGAAATCTGCATATTGGAAGGCCAGAAAACCTTGCAAGAAAAAGTGTTGCCTTCACATGATGAAAGGTTGCTTTTAGCAAACACAGGCTGATGATTGTGCAGACTATTTCTTGCACTGTTCGATTTAAAATATTTCAGAGCTTTGCAAAGGATAACCTTTATGTTGCAACATTCAAGTTTTTTTTAAATCTGTGTTTTACAGTGGGATCATATTTCTAAGATGCAGGTCTTTTACATACAGCATATGTATTTTTTGAAAGTGATACAGTAGTATCCTTCTTGTTTCATGTAGTTTGAAGAATCACATTTTGACTGAGGATCAGTATTCTAAAAAGTAAACATTTTTCATCTTCTTGTTGATGCTCCTTGTCAGTTAAATTTAGCCAGCCTACTATATACACATCATAGGACCCCAAAAGAATATATTACTCTCTAGTACTGTACAAAGTATAAACACAGTAAAAGAAAAGCTCTCTTACAGAGGTGAAAATATTTAAGATCTTAAAACAATGCATATAAATATACTCTGTGCATAACTAAATACAAAAAGGTATTTCAATACAAATTTCAGGTCTATAAAAAGAAGAAATAACAGGTGGCAATTTAAAGGGACACAGTCAGCTTTTTTACCCATTTTTAGTGCCGCTGTAATATTTGTGCCTGTTGACAGAGCTTTAGTCAGTAATTGCACTGATTCCATTTGAAAAGCACATGTGCTATATTAAATGTATATTTTTTAGAAAAAAGACTTTCAGTTGTCCCAACCAAAATGCCGCTGTCCGCTCCTTTCTGCATGTCCCGACATAGGGATGGCACTGAATGACGCAGAAGATGTGCATGAATGAAATCAATAATTTTGTTGGAAAATAAAAAAACAAAAAAAAAAACAATAGGCGTGGGCAGGTACTGAAATACCTGACCCAAAATACTACCTGTGAGTACCTCTAAACTACCCCCAAATTACACTAAAAATAACCTAATGAAAAACAGGTAGTTGATTCGGGTCAGGTAGTTACTACCCTGTTCTACTACCCTATTACCCTACCCTGACCATATCAAAAACATGAAAGACTGTTTTTGACTGTAGTCTGTATACTATTACACTATTTGTTAGGTACCCCAAGCCCTGTCATTTATGAGGCAGGTATGAGAGGCACAGCTGCTTTCATTGAGCCTGCTGCTGCTTCCAAAAATGATACCCATAGTGGGCATTGATGAGGCAGGTACAAGAGGCACAGCTGCTATTAGTGAGTCTGCTGCTGTTTCCAAAAATTATACCTATGGTAGGCATTGATGAGGCAGATACGTGAGGTGCAGCTATTCTGATTGAGCCTTCTGTTTCAAAAAATTATACCCATAGCGGTCATTGTTGACGTAGGTATGAGAAGTGCAGCTGCTATGAATGAACCTGCTGCCATTTCCAAAAATTATAGCCATGGTAGGCATCAATGAGGCAGATGTGAGAGGTGCAGCTGCACTGAAAGCCTGCTGCTGTTTCGAAAAACTATACCCATGGCGGGCAGTGATGAGGTAGGTACGATAGGCGCAGCTGCTCTGAGTGAGCCTGCTGCTGTTTCCAAAGATTATACCAATGGCAGACATCAAACATAATAAACTGATGATTGACAAAACTAAGAGTAGTGTGGCACATGTGGCTGGCATGGTGGCAGTTGTGATGGCATATTTTGTCAGTAGTATGTGTCTAAGGAGAATGACAGTAAAACTGAGGAAACATGATGCCAATGGCAGAAACTGTGGTAACAGCTCATGATATAAGGCCTATAAGTTATTAGAAACAGTCCTTCCAGAATTTGTGTAGTGCTTGTATACAGCAGGACTGGAACAGTATGTGACATGTGGAACATGTTTGACGAGAAAATGTAAAAAATAAAAGTAAGTGAATAATGGTGCCAACATTGTCAGAAAAAAGACAAACCTGTCTGTTTGGCCATGAACTGTCTGTGACCATGGCAGGATGTATGTCAGAGGGACAGCTGCAACTGCTGAAAGAGAGATGTGTTAGCAATGCTAAGTTACCAAATTTGGCAGTACATCACTCCACACAGGATTTTCTATTCATTTTGTGCACTACCTAGTCATCATATTCAGTACCACTTTTTGGAGGCTGTTCATGTTCAGGGTCAGAATCACATAATTCGGTGTTTGGGACAACTGGGAAATTGTCAGCATTCATTTTGAGAAATGTAAGCTGTTCCATATTTACAGGACTTAGCAGTGTTCTTTGGTCTGTGACTATTCCTCCAGCTGCACTAAATAAGCATTCTGAATATATGCTTGAAGGTAGACAACTGAGCTACATTACAAGTGTAATGGCACTTTGACTCACCTTTGCTATTCTGGGGCCCTCAGGGTCCACACTGTACACACCTTCAAGGGGGAGACCAGCTTCTGGAGTGGGGAGAAGTGTTATGCTGCCTCCACCAGGGGTGATGGCAGGGAATATCTGTGAACAGATTGCAGATTACTTCCCCCCCCCAGGAGACATACAATATCTGCTCCCAAAGACACTTCCCCATGCAATAACAACCCCCCTGCAATGATTCACAGTACCAGAATATGACATGAACAATTAACAGTATTTATTTTGGGAAAAGAGGAAAAAGGGAAGAAAATAGCATAATATCATTAATAACTGGCCCAACAATGTTACCAAACACAATATCCCCACCTCCCACTAGCAGGTGCACCTGGCTTCCCACTGACAGCTGCAAAGTCATTATAGTACCCTACGGTGTATCTCACATCACGGTTCAGATTTCGATGGTGGGGATCTTTCATTGGGGCCCAAAAACCTTTTAAACAGGTGCAACCTTTAACTTTACTTTCTGGGTGCAGCTTTATACTTGGCACAGTCCTGCCCAGGACTTAACCCCTTTTTCTGACTAGCTAACTAGCTAACAAAGTTCTCCTCTGAGTTGCAGCCCAGAAGTACTTAAAATCTAATTGATAAAAAGGGGGTTACAGCAAGCCAGATTTGGCATGGTACCATGACGGTATCTCATTGGTGGTGCACCAGAGCAGCAGGCTTTTATGGCTTACAGGAACCACTGACATGTCTCCTAAATGCTTGGCAGTGCTAAAACAACAATTAGTACTCAGCTCCCATCTGGACAAGGGTCCGAGACAGTGGGATTTCGGTGGCCACAGCCATGGAGCACAACAGAGCTAACAGGCCCAAATCCCACCAAGAGCTACTTAAGGTCCACACCAGGGAGTGTCAGGAGCTGTAGCCTCACAGGTAAGCCCCAATTGAGGGGGGCTTACACAAGATTTGCTAGATCTAGTCATATTGCTATCTTTTGTTTCCAGTAGAGTAATGGATCTTCCTCGAGACCAGTCACAGTTTGGTCTGCAAAATACTCCTGGATCATTGTGCTGTGTGAGATGGTTACCAGTCTGACAGATGAACCAGCTGCACTTTCTTTATAGTATCCTAGTCAATGTTGTTGCAGGCAACTCAGAATTGATTTGCCTTTCAGACCCTTAACATAGCATGCATGAGAAGTAGTTGTAGATTACCTTTTCCTCAATCATGACACTTGTGACCGTGAAGAATTTATAAATGTGCTACTGTCTGGGCCAAAGGCACTCTCTGATGGTTCGGCAAAGTTTGACTGCTGTACATTAGTTAATGGTGATGATGGAGCAATATCACATTTGGATAGCAGAAGATCTCTCCAATACTCAATGTCTTCCCCTGCAGGAAGGATGGCTTCAATGTTCCACTTAAAGTAGGGATCTAGCAACACAGGCAACACATAGGCTTAATTCTTAAACATGGCATTTATTCTCTGATCAGTTGACAGACTGAGACTCAAGCCATCTGCCAGCATAAAAGCAGTGGTGTCTTCTTCTGACTGTGTCATTAAGGAAAATGCGAAGAAATTTTTTGAGGAAGAATTTGACTCAGAGTTGCACTGTCCACACTGACATCATGTGTGGCAGCCTCAGATAGCTCCAATATCATGAATAAAGACTAAAGTAGACTCCAACTGCTGGAACTTGAGCATAGTCTACTTAACCTGTTTGATTCTGCATGGTGTCATCATGTACAGCTTTTTCTGTTCAAGAAGCCTTTCCAACATGTAAAATGTTGAATTCCACTTGAATGGAACTTTCTGCTTTAATGGCTGCAGTGGTAAGTTGTTTACCCTCTGCAGCCCCTTCATGATTTGTTGTGCTTTCACAGAGTGGCTGAAATGCCTACATATTTTTCTAGTGAGACCTAACAGATTTTTAACATTTCTGTTTCCATATAAGTAATTATGAATGAAAAGATTTAAACAATGTGCAAAACAAAGTATGTGTTGGTAGTTGCCATCTCTAACAGGATTGACTATGTTGGCACCATTATCTGACACTATGAACCCTGGAGGTAAGGAATACGGAGTGTCTTCTGTAATTATTTTTGCAGTTCCTGCAAAATATTTACAGCAGTGAGATTTCTCTCAAAAGTTGTGACACATAATACAGCCTGTTTTCTACTGCTTACAGTAAAGTGAGGATTATTACTTTCTGACTGAAAACTTGCCCAATGAGCTGTAACAGTCATGTAGTTAATTGTTTAGTTGCTGGTCCATATACAGTATCTGTAGTTATGTGAACCTGCTTCACCTCAGAGAGTTCCACCTGTTTAATGACTTCAGCACACACCAAGTCATACAACTGTGGAACAGTCTTAGTTTTTTAAGAAATATGTTCAACAGGGAATATTGTACTGTGGTTCAATTCAGTTCATGAACTTAAGGAAACCTTTTTGGGCAACAAAACCAAAAGGGAGTTGACAATTGGCTTACAGCTCTGCAACGGCTCTATTTAACAGCTGGCATGTTGGATGCTTGTGGGTAGATGTTGATGTCCTCGCAACACTTTCTTTTAATGTTAATTGACAAGATATTTTACGTTTTTTTGGGAATGTATTTTTCATGCCTTTTTCATGTGGAATGCTACTTTGGGATTTTCCAGCATTTGATGGTGTCAGAAAACAGTTTATGTTTGTCTGTGAAGACTGCAAGGACATATCAAGTGATTCAATGTTACTTACTGCTTCCATTTGTATATTTTTATTTGCACACTTGTTTTTACAAGTTTAGAAAAAGAATCCCAAGTTCATGCCTCCAGTACATTTTGGCCGGGCTTCTTTATGGTCCACGATGCCAGCTGAGGTGGTCAGCACTATGTACCCAAACTGACAAGATGGCAGTAGTAGTTCTGCCATTTCTCCATATCTCTCAGTTGAACATCAAATCTGGGGCTGATAACTACACACTTGTTCAGTTTACCAGTGAGATTAACAACAATTTTCCCTGCTCTGTGATCTCAATAATCTCAAACCTGCCAATGTAGCCGTGCTTCATTATTACAGTCAAAAACCTCACAATTACTTTGGAGCATGGTCTAATGAGAATCTGGCATTTGCCCATTTTCTCTCCATTGTTGATGCTATTAAGAGCATCAGCAAGAATATTTATATGTATCATGGTGCCGGTGCTGCTTCCAGTTCATTGTCACTATGGTCACTGCCACTACCATCTCCACTACCGCCCTATACCAAGTACACTGCCCCTTACCCTGCCCCATTCACTTGGGTGTTTTGCCTTCGCATTGTGGCATCATTACATGTGTTCCAAAATGTACCTGTTTGCCCTCGCTTTGCCATGACTGACCCTCAATTTGCATGGAGCTGTCAGCAAGGCAATATAAAATAAATTCGCACTAAATATTTACCTTTTTTGCTTTGAGCCATGTTGCCTGGCACTATTCCTTGTACAATCCAGGGACCTGGAGGAAACCCTACACTGCTATTTCCTTGCTGAGATGAATTGTTCTCATTCGTTACTAAGTTTACTAGGTAAAAAAGACAAAAGTAGGGAATCTGCCCATTGAGAATATCTCCTACACCAAGTGGATGAATTATACCAAAGTATGCTTTGAACTGAAGTACTTATCAAGCCCATTTTTAAATCCCATTATGGTTGTTTGATTAATACTTGGGGTAATCAATTCCAAGTTTTTTCCAATTGAATAGTAAAGTAATTATCCCTTTTATTAGTATTTGCCCACTGGACAGAAAGCTGCTTGGTGTGGGACCTTAAATTGGCTGTTCTTGTACAAAAATTTAGCCCACACAGACATTGTCAGCTGAATATAGAATTTTGTATATCTGTAATAAATTCTCCCTTTGTCTTCTACTTCGTAAATTAATCAAACCACTCTCCATGAGTCTTTCCTCATGCGGTCTATTTTTTAATCAAGGAACCATCTTGGTATCCCACCTCTGCACCCTCTTTTCCAGATCGATGCCCCCCCCCCAAGTACTGTATGGATTCCAGAAGGGGAACCCATAATCTATATAAGGTCTGCATAACTCCTGTAGAGAGGGATCAAGCACTGTTCGTTACTAGATATAAAGGTTCACTGGATTGTTTTAATAATCCCATTTGCTGTTTTTGTAACTTTCTTGCAATGATCAGAGGTAGATAATTTGTTGTTGATCCAAACATCTATGGACTGAATCTGTATAGTACTGAGTATGGGTACAAAGGGTTATTTTTACCAATACTCTTCTTATTCTTACATTTTGCATATGATTTTTTTCCTACACTTACCTCTCATGCCTTAGAGTGGCATCCTCTCCTACCCCTCATCAAAACCTTGACCTCATCACCACAAGATCCAGTTGAACCGGAAGTGCCGTCATCATTATGTGGGACATAGCCTGGGCTATTCCATTCCCAGTCCCCACTATCACCACCATCTCTATTAGCATTTGCTGCCTTAGAATCTGAGCTTATATTTGAGGAGGATGCCTCATTGCATGCTGCTTCAGCAGCTGGAAGTATTCTGGCACATGTGACAAAACGTTCAGTACCTCTATCTGTAACTGCAGTCAGTTCTTTCTGAAACTCTACTGTCATTTCATTGCTAACATGCTTTTTTTGTTCAGGATGTTTAGTGCCAGTCCTGGTGATGTCATTATTATTGTTGCTATGTTATTCATTAGTGTTATGATTCATATTGTCAATGTCCATATAATCAACAGTTGCACTCCTTTCAATAGACTTAGATTGGGAAATACGAGACATAGTTGACACAGCCCTGAAAGGATAATGTTTCACTAATTGTTGGAGAGACAGACAGTGTAGCTGACTATGTCACAGTAAGAATGATGGGGCCTCAAGCCTTGGGGGCACCTCACAAACAGTGTAATACAGCTATAAAAGGATTTCACTATGCTGCAGAGATAGACAGTGTAGCTGACAATGTCACAGGAACAAATGAAAGGGCTTGGGCCTCAGGAGCACCTCACAAACAGTGTAAAACAGCCATAAAAGGATTTCACTATGCTGAGACAGACAGTGTAACTGACTATGTCAAAGTAATAAATAACAGGGCTCGGGCCTTGGGCGCCTTACAGACAGTGTAATATAGCCTTAAAGAGATTTCACTATGCTGCAGAGACAGACAGTGTAACTACAGTATGTCACAGTAATAGAAATGACAGGCTCAGGCCTCACAGGACTTTATAAACAGTGTAATACAGCTGTAAAGGATTTTGCTATGCCGCAGAGACAGGCAGTGCATCTGACTATGTCACAGTAATAAATGACAGGGCTTGGGCCTCAGGGGCACCTAACACAAACAGTGTGATACAGCTGTAAAAGGTTTTCACTATGCTGCAGAAACAGTGTAGCTGTCTCTGTCACAGTAATAAATGGCAGGACTCAGGCCTCACAGGCACCTAACAAACAGTGTAATACAGCAGTAAATATATTTCACTATGCTGGAGAGACAGACAGTGTTGCTGATTATGTCACAGTAATAAATGACAGGGCTCAGGCCTCAGGGGCACCTAATACAAACAGTGTGATACAGACGTAAAAGGCCTTCACTATGCTGCAGAAACAGACAGTGTAGCTACTGTATGTCACAGTAAGAAATGACAGTGCTCAGAGGCACCTACAAACAGTGCAATACTTTAAATTTAAACCAGCTGCCTTCTATATTGTCTATGTCTTTTCCCTAATCTTACTCCTCCTAAGGATTTCACTATGCTGCAGAGACAGACAGTGTAGCTAATTATGTCACACACAGTAATAAATGACACGGCTCGGGGCATCTAAAAAACAGTAATACTTAATTTCAAACTACCTGCCTTCTGTTTTTGTCTGTGTCTTTTCCCCCACCCCTTGCTCCTTCTCGGTTCTCTCTCCAGCAAACCCAGCTTGACTTAGGCTGATCCACCCTCCCCCTGGTGAGATGCTTTCATTCCCTTCCACCACTATTTCTCCCTTTGCTCCTTTGTGTAATGTTAGTATAGGTTTGTTGATTGATTCAACTTTTTTTTTTATGGAGCTACCTGTCCCATATTAGCAGCCCTACCTCCTGGACCCACCATCCCCTGTAAGTGATTCCCGCTTTGCAACTACCCCCAGGCGGGACCACTGAGGTGACCCTACCCCATGGAGACAGGTCAGGTTACTGTTCACATCACTGTGACTGGCACGGCTCCCTAAACCCCCCTGGAACACAGTCCCGTTCAGGGTTGGGTACTTGGGAGCCGTGGTACCAAGCAGTGGCACCATTCAAGGCAGCATTTTTGGTGGATGCCAATCCCCTCAGGAGGTGGGATGTGCAACGATGTCAGTGGGATGAACCCGATGTCAATCCTGCCTCCTCATGTATCAGGCCCCAGTAGCATCAGATCCCCCAGCCTCTGCCAGGGGTCCGCACTTTTGCACCGGACAGTTGATCACACCCCCCTCCCCCAGAGGAGAAGAGCAGTCCATGGGATGCTCAATCCTCCCCTCCCTGGCTGGTCCTCCGATGGTCTGAGTCTGGATTCAAACCCAGTCTCCGGTGTCTCAGGTGGAAATCATACCCCTGTGCGATTGATACAACTTTTAAAGAAAAAGAAAAGTCAACTCTTTACAGCCACAGAGCAATCACCCATGGAGCTGCTTAACAGACTTCTGCACCACACAGGCTTACAGCAGATGGAGCATAGCCCTTTAGATACAACTGACCAATGAGGTGTCAGCCCAGTGTCATGGGCTCCTATTCTGCTGTAAGCTCCATGATGGACCCCACAAGCTGCCCTTATGCCTGTTTCCAGCCTGAAAGTCCTTTACCCATTACCCATCTCAAATTATTTGACCCAAGAATTACACTGTTATGTCAGCTAGGGTAGTACATTATCTGAACTACCCTACCCGGCCAAAAATAGGGGATACCTGCAGTACCCAACCCGGCTACCTGTTGGGTAGCCCATGCCTACTAAACACATTGCTGAATAGTGCTAACCGTGCTGATGTTACAGGCATGGATCAAGGGCACCTTACCTCTGCAGTCTTCATCGACCTTGCCAAGGCCTTTGAGTCCATCTCGCATCCTCTCCTCCTTCCCAAACTGTGACTTGCTGGTCTTTCCCCTACCACAGTTGAGTGGTACAGATTTTACCTGTCTGGCTGCACATGTGTTCTGGCTGGGGACACCCTTCCTCTCTATTCTAGCTGGTATACCCTAAGGCTCAATTCTAGGCCCCATCCTCTGCTTTATCTTTCTAAACAATCTCCCTTCTGTCTGCTCCTCCTTCCAAATTCACCTATACACAGATGACACCATCCTCTACACCTCGGGCCCCTCCACCTTCTTAGTGTCTAATCAGTTGTACAATGACTTTACCCATGTTCTAAAGTGGTTCAAAATCAACCAACTTAATGTAAATGACAAAGAAACAGTATCCATGACTTTTGTCATGCACACCACAGAAACTCTCCAAATTTTTCCACTCTCCTCTCTTTCACCACCCTCAATGGCATCACACTGGACACTGTTTCTGCCTACAAAACCTAGGCTTTTGGCTGGACACCCATCTTGACTACACTGCTCTCACTGACTACTTACATTCTAAACTCCACCCAAAGCTCTGGGCTCTTTACAGAAATAAAGATGCCCTATGCCTCCTAGTCCGCTGCATACTACTCACAAAAACAGTCCTATCCATTTTAGATGTTATACCCCCCATATAGTGATACTTCTACAGTGACATACATTGATTAATGCCAACAACATTGACATGTCACAGCAGAAGTCTGCCCGGGACCCAGCAAAACTTACCCCCATCCTGCACTCCCTCCGTCCCTGAAGCAACTCTGACTCGGAGTTGGAACCTAAAAGTATGGGGGGGTGGGGGCAGAGCACCCCACACAAGGGAGGTTTGTGGGGTGAAACCCCTTGAAGAAAAAACACAGTCTGATGTGCGCAGATCCCTGCTGACTGCAAATCGCAGTTGACATGGAGCCTGGTGCTGTGATGCCAGTAGACAAAATAGTTGTCAAACCAGCATCATAGAGCCATTTTTGACTATGCTGATGTCATCTATGGGTCCTCCACCTCCTCCTCCACCCTCTTCAAAATAGAAACTCTATTCAATGCATTTTGCCATTTCACCATAAGTGCTTGCCCTAGGACTCACCACTTCACCCTTTACTGTACCCTCTCTCTCCCTCTCCCCATCCTCATGGCACCAGCACCACATCTCCCACCCTCATAGCTAAATACTGGTTTGGCTCACTCACCCCCTACCTTTCCTCCCTCCTTTCACCCTCCTCCCACACATTCTACCCTCTCCACTCCAGAAACACTCATACCTTTGCCCTTCACTATCCCAACTCAAACTCTGATAAGGCCGCTTTCTCCTACCACTTCCCTCATAATAGGTACTCCCTTCCATCATCTCTCTGCCTGCTAACCTTGTTAAACCTCTTTAAATGTGCCCTCTCCCAGCCTCAGCCTCCCACCTGCTCTTTCTACCAGACAGGCTAACTCCCCTACTTTTCGTTCACACTACTACAGATTTACTAGCTCTTTATCTTGCAAACTACCAAACAAAGTATTCTTGCTAAATGAGCTGCTCTGTATCACATATGTTTTATTTTGCTCACCTAGACTTTTTGTTTCTCACCCTTATACTTTATATTTATAGGTACTTGTGCTACGTGACGATTTTGGACTTCCATTTTTGTTCTTCTACCCAAGATATAGTAACCAGCCTGGCTAGATGTTTTTACACCTATCTTCTGTATAACAAGTGTCACTTCATAGAATCATAGAATTCTGCTGGCAGAAAAGGACCATTCTGCCCATTGAGTCTGCCCAAAAGAGATAGCCTCCCCCGCCGCCCTTTTACCTCCTACCCCTCTATCCCTTCTCCCCTCCCTCCCCTTCCTAGTCCCATGTATTTATCCCATGCTTTCTTGAAATTTTACACTGTACTCATCTCCACCACACAATCCAGTAGGCTGTTCCATGGTTCTACAACCCTTTCTGAGAAGTAACACCCTCTCATGCCCCCCTAAATCTGCCCCTAGCTTAAATGCATGACCTTCTCATCTCCTAAGTATAAAGACCAAGCACATCCAGCTTCTCTTGTATATGAAATTTTTACTTATGATATTTGTACTTTAAAATTCTCATTTGTATAATTGTCTCCCTATCCCCCTTCCCCGGGTTACATCTGGAAATGAGCCCCAGCTCAGTGTGCCTCTCCAGGTTACCAGCTTTTAACTAAAATATAATAAATAAAATGTCTACAATATAGGTGTTTTTTAAAAGTGAAGGCTATTTCCTTTAGTATTGTTTGAAAAGTGAAAGCAGGACTCCACACATGCATGGAGTCCTGGTTTCTCTTTTCAGACAACAGTGTCTATAGGAAATTGCCCTTGGTTAAAAAAAAAACAGCTACTGTATATTGTAGACATCAGCACAGTTATCACTATTCAGCAATGAGTTTAAATTGACAAACTCTTTCATGCACGACTTCGGTGTCATTCAGTGCCATCCCTGTGTCAGGACGTGCAGGAAGGAGCAGACCATGGCATTTTAGTCAGGGCAACTGAAAGTATTTTTTGTAAAAAATATACATTTAATATGACACATATGCTTTTCAAACAGAATCAGAGCAATAACTATGTAAAGCACATATATTACAAGGGCACTAAAAATTGATTAAAAAGCTGACTTTATCTCTTTAATCCAATTACAGTATACCCTATAAGTATATCTTTTAGGATAAATTAAAAGCCAGAAGTAATAATAAATATAAATATCCACTAGTGGGAAACAACTGCTATTACTTTAGCAAAAGAGCCACTTTTGCAGCATATAGTGCTTGAACAAATGTTGCTCATATATTGTAGTATGTATAAAATCAGATTAAGCCTCCAAAATGGTTAATAAAACAAATGCAGAATATTTCCTATGGGAGGGACTTGTAAGTACTAAACATTTTAGTGTAATAGACAAAGAACCTCTGTGCGCAAACACTGAGGCAAGGGTTACCCCAAAGAGCATTTGGCTGGGAAGCCAAGTTTCAAGAAAATACAAAATCACACATGCCCCACAATGCAAAGCATCATGGGGCTGCATATGCAAATCACCATAGAATCTGTTCACATTTTCCAACATGTAAAATGTTGAATTCCATGAATGGAACTTTCTGCTTTAATGGCTGCAGTGGTAGTTGTTTACCTCTGCAGCCCCTTCATGATTTGTTGTGCTTTCACAGAGTGGCTGAAATGCCTACATATTTTTCTAGTGAGACCTAACAGATTTTTAACATTTCTGTTTCCATATAAGTAATTATGAATGAAAAGATTTAAACAATGTGCAAAACAAAGTATGTGTTGGTAGTTGCCATCTCTAACAGGATTGACTATGTTGGCACCATTATCTGACACTATGAACCCTGGAGGTAAGGAATACGGAGTGTCTTCTGTAATTATTTTTGCAGTTCCTGCAAAATATTTACAGCAGTGAGATTTCTCTCAAAAGTTGTGACACATAATACAGCCTGTTTTCTACTGCTTACAGTAAAGTGAGGATTATTACTTTCTGACTGAAAACTTGCCCAATGAGCTGTAACAGTCATGTAGTTAATTGTTTAGTTGCTGGTCCATATACAGTATCTGTAGTTATGTGAACCTGCTTCACCTCAGAGAGTTCCACCTGTTTAATGACTTCAGCACACACCAAGTCATACAACTGTGGAACAGTCTTAGTTTTTAAGAAATATGTTCAACAGGGAATATTGTACTGTGGTTCAATTCAGTTCATGAACTTAAGGAAACTTTTGGGCAACAAAACCAAAAGGAGTTGACAATTGGCTTACAGCTCTGCAACGCTCTATTTAACAGCTGGCATGTTGGATGCTTGTGGGTAGATGTTGATGTCCTCGCAACACTTTCTTTTAATGTTAATTGACAAGATATTTTACGTTTTTTTGGGAATGTATTTTTCATGCCTTTTTCATGTGGAATGCTACTTTGGGATTTTCCAGCATTTGATGGTGTCAGAAAACAGTTTATGTTTGTCTGTGAAGACTGCAAGGACATATCAAGTGATTCAATGTTACTTACTGCTTCCATTTGTATATTTTTATTTGCACACTTGTTTTTACAAGTTTAGAAAAAGAATCCCAAGTTCATGCCTCCAGTACATTTTGGCCGGGCTTCTTTATGGTCCACGATGCCAGCTGAGGTGGTCAGCACTATGTACCCAACTGACAAGATGGCAGTAGTAGTTCTGCCATTTCTCCATATCTCAGTTGAACATCAAATCTGGGGCTGATAACTACACTAATTGTTCAGTTTACCAGTGAGATTAACAACAATTTTCCCTGCTCTGTGATCTCAATAATCTCAAACCTGCCAATGTAGCCGTGCTTCATTATTACAGTCAAAAACCTCACAATTACTTTGGAGCATGGTCTAATGAGAATCTGGCATTTGCCCATTTTCTCTCCATTGTTGATGCTATTAAGAGCATCAGCAAGAATATTTATATGTATCATGGTGCCGGTGCTGCTTCCAGTTCATTGTCACTATGGTCACTGCCACTACCATCTCCACTACCGCCCATACCAAGTACACTGCCCCTTACCCTGCCCCATTCACTTGGGTGTTTTGCCTTCGCATTGTGGCATCATTACATGTGTTCCAAAATGTACCTGTTTGCCCTCTTTGCCATGACTGACCCTCAATTTGCATGGACAGCATACAGCTTGAGAGCTGTCAGCAAGGCAATATAAAATAAATTCCGCACTAAATATTTACCTTTTTTGCTTTGAGCCATGTTGCCTGGCACTATTCCTTGTACAATCCAGGGACCTGGAGGAAACCCTACACTGCTATTTCCTTGCTGAGATGAATTGTTCTCATTCGTTACTAAGTTTACTAGGTAAAAAAGACAAAAGTAGGGAATCTGCCCATTGAGAATATCTCCTACACCAAGTGGATGAATTATACCAAAGTATGCTTTGAACTGAAGTACTTATCAAGCCCATTTTTAAATCCCATTATGGTTGTTTGATTAATACTTGGGGTAATCAATTCCAAGTTTTTTCCAATTGAATAGTAAAGTAATTATCCCTTTTATTAGTATTTGCCCACTGGACAGAAAGCTGCTTGGTGTGGGACCTTAAATTGGCTGTTCTTGTACAAAATTTAGCCCACACAGACATTGTCAGCTGAATATAGAATTTTGTATATCTGTAATAAATTCTCCTTTGTCTTCTACTGTAAATTAATCAAACCACTCTCCATGAGTCTTTCCTCATGCGGTCTATTTTTAATCAAGGAACCATCTTGGTATCCACCTCTGCACCCTCTTTTCCAGATCGATGCCCCCCCAGTACTGTATGGATTCAGAAGGGGAACCCATAATCTATATAAGGTCTGCATAACTCCTGTAGAGAGGATCAAGCACTGTTCGTTACTAGATATAAAGGTTCACTGGATTGTTTTAATAATCCCATTTGCTGTTTTTGTAACTTTCTTGCAATGATCAGAGGTAGATAATTTGTTGTTGATCCAAACATCTATGGACTGAATCTGTATAGTACTGAGTATGGGTACAAAGGGTTATTTTTACCAATACTCTTCTTATTCTTACATTTTGCATATGATTTTTTTCCTACACTTACCTCTCATGCCTTAGAGTGGCATCCTCTCCTACCCCCTCATCAAAACTATTGACCTCATCACCACAAGATCCAGTTGAACCGGAAGTGCCGTCATCATTATGTGGGACATAGCCTGGGCTATTCCATTCCCAGTCCCCACTATCACCACCATCTCTATTAGCATTTGCTGCCTTAGAATCTGAGCTTATATTTGAGGAGGATGCCTCATTGCATGCTGCTTCAGCAGCTGGAAGTATTCTGGCACATGTGACAAAACGTTCAGTACCTCTATCTGTAACTGCAGTCAGTTCTTTCTGAAACTCTACTGTCATTTCATTGCTAACATGCTTTTTTTGTTCAGGATGTTTAGTGCCAGTCCTGGTGATGTCATTATTATTTGCTATGTTATTCATTAGTGTTATGATTCATATTGTCAATGTCCATATAATCAACAGTTGCACTCCTTTCAATAGACTTAGATTGGGAAATACGAGACATAGTTGACACAGCCCTGAAAGGATAATGTTTCACTAATTGTTGGAGAGACAGACAGTGTAGCTGACTATGTCACAGTAAGAATGATGGGGCCTCAAGCCTTGGGGGCACCTCACAAACAGTGTAATACAGCTATAAAAGGATTTCACTATGCTGCAGAGATAGACAGTGTAGCTGACAATGTCACAGGAACAAATGAAAGGGCTTGGGCCTCAGGAGCACCTCACAAACAGTGTAAAACAGCCATAAAAGGATTTCACTATGCTGCAGAGACAGACAGTGTAACTGACTATGTCAAAGTAATAAATAACAGGGCTCGGGCCTTGGGCGCCTTACAGACAGTGTAATATAGCCTTAAAAGGATTTCACTATGCTGCAGAGACAGACAGTGTAGCTACAGTATGTCACAGTAATGAATGACAGGGCTCAGGCCTCACAGGGACTTTATAAACAGTGTAATACAGCTGTAAAAGGATTTTGCTATGCCGCAGAGACAGGCAGTGCATCTGACTATGTCACAGTAATAAATGACAGGGCTTGGGCCTCAGGGGCACCTAACACAAACAGTGTGATACAGCTGTAAAGGTTTTCACTATGCTGCAGAAACAGTGTAGCTGTCTCTGTCACAGTAATAAATGGTGGACTCAGGCCTCACAGGCACCTAACAAACAGTGTAATACAGCAGTAAATATATTTCACTATGCTGGAGAGACAGACAGTGTTGCTTGATTATGTCACAGTAATAAATGACAGGGCTCAGGCCTCAGGGCACCTAATACAAACAGTGTGATACAGACGTAAAAGGCCTTCACTATGCTGCAGAAACAGACAGTGTAGCTACTGTATGTCACAGTAAGAAATGACAGTGCTCAGAGGCACCTACAAACAGTGCAATACTTTAAATTTAAACCAGCTGCCTTCTATATTGTCTATGTCTTTTCCCTAATCTTACTCCTCCTAAGGATTTCACTATGCTGCAGAGACAGACAGTGTAGCTAATTATGTCACACACAGTAATAAATGACACGGCTCGGGGCATCTAAAAAACAGTAATACTTAATTTCAAACTACCTGCCTTCTGTTTTGTCTGTGTCTTTTCCCCACCCTTGCTCCTTCCTTCTCTCTCTCCAGCAAACCCAGCTTGACTTAGGCTGATCCACCCTCCCCCTGGTGAGATGCTTTCATTCCCTTCCACCACTATTTCTCCCTTTGCTCCTTTGTGTAATGTTAGTATAGGTTTGTTGATTGATTCAACTTTTTTTTTTTTGGAGCTACCTGTCCCATATTAGCAGCCCTACCTCCTGGACCCACCATCCCCTGTAAGTGATTCCCGCTTTGCCCTGGCTTACCCCCCAAGGCGGGACCACTGAGGTGACCCTACCCCATGGAGACAGGTCCAGGTTACTGTTCACATCACTGTGACTGGCACGGCTCCCTAAGCTTACCCCCCTGGAACACAGTCCCGTTCAGGGTTGGGTACTTGGGAGCCGTGGTACCAAGCAGTGGCACCATTCAAGGCAGCATTTTTGGTGGATGCCAATCCCCTCAGGAGGTGGGATGTGCAACGATGTCAGTGGGATGAACCCGATGTCAATCCTGCCTCCTCATGTATCAGGCCCCAGTAGCATCAGATCCCCCAGCCTCTGCCAGGGGTCCGCACTTTTGCACCGGACAGTTGATCACACCCCCCTCCCCCAGAGGAGAAGAGCAGTCCATGGGATGCTCAATCCTCCCTCCTGGCTGGTCCTCCGATGGTCTGAGTCTGGATTCAAACCCAGTCTCCGGTGTCTCAGGTGGAAATCATACCCCTAGCGTATTGATACAACTTTTAAAGAAAAAGAAAGTCAACTCTTACAGCCACAGAGCAATCACCCATGGAGCTGCTTAACAGACTTCTGCACCACACAGGCTTACAGCAGATGGAGCATAGCCCTTTAGATACAACTGACCAATGAGGTGTCAGCCCAGTGTCATGGGCTCCTATTCTGCTGTAAGCTCCATGATGGACCCCACAAGCTGCCCTTATGCCTGTTTCCAGCCTGAAAGTCCTTTACCCATTACCCATCTCAAATTATTTGACCCAAGAATTACACTGTTATGTCAGCTAGGGTAGTACATTATCTGAACTACCCTACCCGGCCAAAAATAGGGGATACCTGCAGTACCCAACCCGGCTACCTGTTGGGTAGCCCATGCCTACTAAACACATTGCTGAATAGTGCTAACGCGTGCTGATGTTACAGGCATGGATCAAGGGCACCTTACCTCTGCAGTCTTCATCGACCTTGCCAAGGCCTTTGAGTCCATCTCGCATCCCTCCTCCTTCCCAAACTGTGACTTGCTGGTCTTTCCCTACCACAGTTGAGTGGTACAGATTTTACCTGTCTGGCTGCACATGTGTTCTGGCTGGGGACACCCTTCCTCTCTATTCTAGCTGGTATACCCTAAGGCTCAATTCTAGGCCCCATCCTCTGCTTTATCTTTCTAAACAATCTCCCTTCTGTCTGCTCCTCCTTCCAAATTCACCTATACACAGATGACACCATCCTCTACACCTCGGGCCCTCCACCTTCTTAGTGTCTAATCGTTGTACAATGACTTTACCCATGTTCTAAAGTGGTTCAAAATCAACCAACTTAATGTAAATGACAAAGAAACAGTATCCATGACTTTTGTCATGCACACCACAGAAACTCTCCAAATTTTTCCACTCTCCTCTCTTTCACCACCCTCAATGGCATCACACTGGACACTGTTTCTGCCTACAAAACCTAGGCTTTTGGCTGGACACCCATCTTGACTACACTGCTCTCACTGACTACTTACATTCTAAACTCCACCCAAAGCTCTGGGCTCTTTACAGAAATAAAGATGCCCTATGCCTCCTAGTCCGCTGCATACTACTCACAAAAACAGTCCTATCCATTTTAGATGTTATACCTCCATATAGTGATACTTCTACAGTGACATACATTGATTAATGCCAACAACATTGACATGTCACAGCAGAAGTCTGCCGGACCCAGCAAACTTACCCCATCCTGCACTCCCTCCGTCCCTGAAGCAACTCTGACTCCGGGTTGGAACCCTAAAAGTATGGGGGTAGGGCAAACACCACACAAAGGGAGTTTGTGGGGTGAAACCCCATGAAGAAAAACACACAGTCTGATGTGCAGATCCCTGCTGACTGCAAATCGTAGTTGACATGGAGCCTGGTGCTGTGATGCCAGTAGACAAAATAGTTGTCAAACCAGCATCATAGAGCCATTTTGACTATGCTGATGTCATCTATGGGTCCTCCACCTCCTCCTCCACCCTCTTAAAATAGAAACTCTATTCAATGCATTTTGCCATTTCACCATAAGTGCTTGCCCTAGGACTCATCCACTTCACCCTTTACTGTCCCTCTCTCTCCTCTCCCCATCCTCATGGCACCAGCACCACATCTCCACCCTCATAGCTAAATACTGGTTTGGCTCACTCACCCCCTACCTTTCCTCCTCCTTTCACCCCTCCTCCCACATTCTACCCTCTCCACTCCAGAAACACTCATACCTTTGCCCTTCACTATCCCAACTCAAACTCTGATAAGGCCGCTTTCTCCTACCACTTCCCTCATAATAGGTACTCCCTTCCATCATCTCTCTGCCTGCTAACCTTGTTAAACCTCTTTAAATGTGCCCTCTCCCAGCCTCAGCCTCCCACCTGCTCTTTCTACCAGACAGGCTAACTCCCCTACTTTTCGTTCACACTACTACAGATTTACTAGCTCTTTATCTTGCAAACTACCAAACAAAGTATTCTTGCTAAATGAGCTGCTCTGTATCACATATGTTTTATTTTGCTCACCTAGACTTTTGTTTCTCACCCTTATACTTTATATTTATAGGTACTTGTGCTACGTGACGATTTTGGACTTCCATTTTGTTCTTCTACCCAAGATATAGTAACCAGCCTGGCTAGATGTTTTTACACCTATCTTCTGTATAACAAGTGTCACTTCATAGAATCATAGAATTCTGCTGGCAGAAAAGGACCATTCTGCCCATTGAGTCTGCCCAAAAGAGATAGCCTCCCCGCCTCTTTTACCTCCTACCCTCATCCCTTCTCCTCCTCCCTTCCTAGTCCCATGTATTTATCCCATGCTTTCTTGAAATTTTACACTGTACTCATCTCCACACACAATCCAGTAGGCTGTTCCATGGTTCTACAACCCTTCTGAGAAGTAACACCCTCTCATGCCCCTAAATCTTGCCCTAGCTTAATGTGCATGACCTTCATCTCCTAAGTATAAAGACCAAGCACATCCAGCTCTCTTGTATATGAAATTTTACTATGATATTTGTACTTTAAAATTCTCATTTGTATAATTGTCTCCTATCCCCTTCCCGGGTTACATCTGGAAATGAGCCCCAGCTCAGTGTGCCCTCCAGGTTACCAGCTTTTAACTAAAATATAATAAATAAAATGTCTACAATATAGGTGTTTTTTAAAAGTGAAGGCTATTTCCTTAGTATTGTTTAGGTGAGCAGGACTCCACACATGCATGGAGTCCTGGTTTCTCTTTTCAGACAACAGTGTCTATAGGAAATTGCCCTTGGTTAAAAAAAAACAGCTACTGTATATTGTAGACATCAGCACAGTTATCACTATTCAGCAATGAGTTTAAATTGACAAACTCTTTCATGCACGACTTCGGTGTCATTCAGTGCCATCCCTGTGTCAGGACGTGCAGGAAGGAGCAGACCATGGCATTTTAGTCAGGGCAACTGAAAGTATTTTTTGTAAAAAATATACATTTAATATGACACATATGCTTTTCAAACAGAATCAGAGCAATAACTATGTAAAGCACATATATTACAAGGGCACTAAAAATTGATTAAAAAGCTGACTTTATCTCTTTAATCCAATTACAGTATACCCTATAAGTATATCTTTTAGGATAAATTAAAAGCCAGAAGTAATAATAAATATAAATATCCACTAGTGGAAACAACTGCTATTACTTTTAGCAAAAGAGCCACTTTTGCAGCATATAGTGCTTGAACAAATGTTGCTCATATTGTAGTATGTATAAAATCAGATTAAGCCTCCAAAATGGTTAATAAAACAAATGCAAGAATATTTCCTATGGGAGGGACTTGTAAGTACTAAACATTTTAAGGTAATAGATTGAAGAATCTTAGCAAGAATGATGCAAGGTTTTTTCCAAAGAGCATTGACAGTTGTTTCAGAAATATAACACACATGCCACACTAGCATTATGGGTTGCTATATGCAATCATAGAATGTTATTCACTTTAAGCAGAATTGCACCATGCAATTCTGCTTGAGTTGACCAGCATAACATTCTGTGGTGATTTGTATATGCAGCCCATGATGCTTTGCATTGTGGGGCATGTGTGTTTTGTATTTTCTTGAAACTTGGCTTCCCAGCCAAATGCCCTTTGGGTAACCTTGCCTCAGTGTTTACGCACAGAGGTTCTTTTGTCTTTTAAATAGTTTTTTATTTTAATGGGTTCACCACAATATATCCAAGGCACACTGCCTTAAGGGTTGCTAGTCCATTCCACTGGGGTGTCAAACAGACGAGGCATACTGATGAGTCCTGGTAGGACGAAACACGTGTCTATGTCTTCTTTTAGCACCCTTTGCAAACTGTGTGAGAGGCCTTCCGGCACCATGAAATTCTGCTTAAAGTTGGACCAGCATAACATTCTGTGGTGATTTGCATATGCAGCCCATGATGCTTTGCATTGTGGGAGCATGTGTGATTTTGTATTTTAGTGTAATAGTGTTTCATGTTCTAAACAGTAAATCAGCTAACAGAAAGAGATGCAGGTAGATGATGTTTATTATAACATATACTTTTTTAATAAAAAAAATAAATAAGATGCTAGTTTCTTAAAAATACTTGGATGGCAGAACATGGGAGCCTTTAACTAGACCTTTATCACTGATGCACCTGATAAAGAACAATTTAACAGTACTACTTTTGTCCTTTAATTATTTGCTTGTAATACTTCACCAGGAATATCCTCAATAAGATGAAACTGCTTTAGGTGAGAGTTTGAAATGTAGCAGCAGTATGTTCCCATGTAAATATACTAACTGTGTAAAGCATGATAATTTATCTAATATGCTAGAGGAAAAAACAATTTTGGAATATGTTATGCTGTTTAATACCTACGACTGGTGACTGTGAATGCAGTCCAGTAGGAACATAATTGAGCAATATGACATGACATGATGGGTGGGATATTCAAGGCAGTTGCGCAAGGTGCAAGTGAGATGCACAAGTGCAATGGCGGATATGTGCCAAAGAGCGATATTCAGTGGGCAACAATGTGCAAATCGCAGTATGCCAATGCGCAACCCTAATGAATGCAAGTGCAATTGCAGGGGGCGTAGCCATGAATAAACAGCACAGTGCGATATTCAACAGCAGGCCGATGGTGCAAGCATGGAGCAACAGAGACATGCACGGAGTAAAGTTGAGCCTATAAAAGGATGGAGCAAGCAGGGGATGGTGGCTTGCACCCAGGGGAACTGGGGTGAGAGAGGGAGAGAGAGTGAGAGAGAGACAGAGTGAGGGACAGAGACAGTGTGAGACAGTGACAGGGTGAGGGCCATTGGCCAGGCAGGACAGCAGCAGGGGTGCAGGACAGTCACAGAGGCAGGAGGTGCAATGGGCAGTGGGACAGAGTGCAGGACCCAGACTGAGCCCATGGGCAGGCCAGACCATGCGTGTGGGTCCCCATCATGGATGTGCGCCTAGTGCAGGGGCCCAAACAGCAGCATAAAGCCAGGGAAGCCCAGGGAGACAGCTGCAGAGTGGGGGGTCAGACAGGCTGGGCCATGGCAGTGCAATATTAAAGATGGAGGCAGTAATGAGGGGTGTGAGGAGGTAGGTGGCTGAGCGGCGTGGCTATGGAAGGGCCCTGTGGCGGTATGCCCGGAACAGGTGGTACCGTGCCAGCACCACCTTCAAACAGTACATCAGCACTGAGATCATGGGCCAATACTGCCTGAACTGGGTGATTCTGAGGCAGCTCTGTGAGCTGTGCAGTGATGAGATGCCAGGCACCCACGATATGGAGCCACGCCCTGTCAGTGGAGACCAAGGTCACAGGTGTGATGTGCCTGCTCACCACGGGCACCTTCCAGAGACCAACAGGGGACACCACAGGCCTAAATCAGTCAGCCACATCACGGCTCCTCACACTATTCCTCAATGCACTGCTGCCACATGCTGCAGAATTCATCCACTTCCTCTACACACAGGCGGAGCGTACGGCAAACATTCAGGAGTTCCACAGGGTTGCATGTATGTCTGGCGTGCTAGGGGCCATTGACTGCACTCATGTAGGCATCCACACACCAACGGGGCTGGAAGAGGTAGTCTACATCAACAGGAAGGGCTACCCCAGTGTGAACTGCCAGGCGGTGTGCGATGCCAAGGGGCGCATAATCAATGTATGTGCCACACACCCCTAGGGGAGCACACAATGCCTTCATCTGGCACCAGTCTGCACTGTGCTGCAGGTTTGAGAGTGGGGACATCCCCACCAGCCACCTAGTAGGTGAGCATGCAGCAGGAAAGGGCAGCCCTGCACAACAGGGCAGGGCATGGGGGGTGATGCAATGCATGGGGTGTAGAGGATTCAGCTGTGTAGGAGGGGGGGCAGCCACACAGACCAACGTGCTAACCCAACATGTTCCCCCACAGGTGACAGCGGATACCCACTCAGGCCCTGGCTGCTCACCCCATACCGGCATCCATCGACGCCAGTGCAGGAGAGATACAACGAGGCACATGCCAGCACACGGAACATCATCGAGCGTGTGTTTGGACTGCTGAAGGCATGATTCCTTTGCCTGCACAGGTCGAGCGGTGCCCTACAGTACAGCCCCTCGAAGGCCTGTGGCCTATTCCTGGCCTGCTGTGTGCTACACAAAATAGCCACTGACCGTGGGATAGCTGTCGAGGTCGAAAAGGGGAACAGCAGTGGGGATGACGCGGATGCCAGGGCCAATGGTGGTGGGCAGACCCCTCGGGTGACGGGAGCCCCTGCTGCGCAGGATGGCCCAGCAGCACAGGGACACCATTGCAGAGGAGCACTATGGTACATGCAGGTAGGTGAACAGTTACACACACAGGTCACAGGGACCGGGGCACGGTAAACAGGCATGGCAGGCAGGGCCCCACAACAGACATGGCCAGAGGGGGGCAATGACGGACAAGGGACAGGTCACCATAGAAGCACCCCTGACAGAACAGTGGCCCCCACCCACACAGCCCCACACACCCACACCAACACAGGCACAGTCACATGGACACACACACACACACACACCCCGAGGCCACCAGCGGGCATGTGTCAGACGCTGAACACCGGTGCACTGTGGCAGATGGTGCTGTGATGGCATCATCATGCACATGCCACGGTGACCAGTGGCCAGAAGGGTGTACACAAGGTGGACATGACTTGCAGCCACAGTTGTCATGGCCCAGATGTGGACCGCACATACCACACCTCCCTGCATACAGGGCTGCGGTAGGCAGAGGACAGGGAGGGCGTCGGATCATGTCCGCCATGCAGGTGCACAGCCACCATGGATTCGTGGATGGCCCCGCCTAGACCGCCCAGCAGATGCAGGCTGTGTGGCAGCCACAGAGAGTGTCACAGATGTACCCCCAGGTGTGTTGCTGCGAGAATGCGACCGGGCCCTCGCAGGTGTCTTCAGGCCCCTGAACAGGCCTGCTCCAGGCATGCCCAGGATGCCCACAGCTGATACCGGTGGTGACAATGCTGGGGTCACATGACGCCAGGACCGAGGGGTGGAGAATGCACTCCGTGGTGACTGCCACAGATGGCCCTGTATCAGGGTGGCCAGTGGTGCCAGGCCGTCCGTGAATGCAGTGGTGAGCCAATCCAGGCCTGTGGTCATGTCCTCTCACATGCGTGTTGCCTCGGCCAGGAGCTGCTGAAAGTCCCGGTCATGCCTCCCTGTGGACTGGCACAGCTTAGTGCGGAGTGCATGCACCCCTGCCATGACCTGCATCTGTTGCTCCATGGATGCCCTGAGCAGACGGATGTGTTCATCAAGCAGGTCGGCACCCTGGGGCGCTTGGGCATCATGCCATCCTGTGGGGGTTACGTGGCCCCACGGCACAGCCCCCCACGCAGGTAGGGGCTGCAGAGCAGTGCCTTCTTGGGCCTATCCTGACTAAGGTGCACTGGCAGCAGACACTGCACCTGGTCCACCCTCAGCACCGTGCTGCTACCACTGCTGCCCCTCCAGCTGCTGTGTGCACGACATCACCAGGGAGGCTGCACCCCCCCACCAGATGGGCCTGACTGCGCCAAAGGTATTGTGGCCACTGCAACACCAGGCAGTGCAGCTGGTGGGTCTGCCAATGCCACCCATGCAACATTGGCGCTGCCATGTCCTGTGTGTGGTAGGGGTGCCTCCCCCTGTACAGCATCATCACCAATGTACTGGGTAGCGGCCATGTCATCATCAGATGTGGACCCTGCCCCGATCACTGTCTCAGCATACTGGACACCATGGCTGGCATCCTGCTGAAACACTACCTGGGCCTCATCCATGCCCACACCACAGGCATCCTTGCAGACAGTGTGGTGGCTCCGGCAGGGGTCCGGGCCACAGACCCTGGTGGAGGTGGATGGGTGCTCCTCCAGGTCCCCGACATCACCCAGGGTGGGCACCGCCTCCCCTGCGTCTGCACGCAGGCACCCTGGATCTGTAAGGGAACATATACACGTCAGTGCCGCCACCACGCACCCCCGCCCCAATGCACCCCTTACCCACATCCCCTTGTACCACTGTACCTATCATGCAGGGAAGGGCTAGCCCCATCTGGAATCTACTGCCAGAAACGCCCTCAACGGCACTGGGCCACATTGTCACTACCACATGCTCCTCCCACAGTGTCAGCTGTGGCACCTCAGGTTGTCCACCACCCATGGTGGCACCTTCGGCCTGGATGGCTGCCACCTTCTCCTTGATCCACCTGTGGTCTGTACCCACCTTCTTCCTGCATTCCTGCACCGACCTCTGATGGACACCCTGCTTGTTCACGGCCCTGGCTACACCCACCCATGCTTCCGCCCTGGCTTGCTGGGTGCCTGTGGAGCCACTCAGGAGGGGCTCCTGGTCAAGTACGCATCATATAGGGCATAGCACTCTGCCCTTGTGAAATTGGGCCTGCGCTTCCGTGCAGGCCCCTCCTCCTCAACTTCCTCTTGCTCTGACATGCTGTTCCTGTTGGTGGGGACATGAGGTCAGTGCTGGTTGCCACACATGAGGGCCCCCCCCAGACTTGACATGCCCAGTGCCTGGTGTTCTACCTGTGAAGGTTGCAATACCGGTCTGGTACCTGTGCGGCCTCATGGCACCTTTATAGTACATCACATGCAAATGAGGGAATGAGCAACTGTAATGGGATGCACATGCGTCCGATGCGCCACCAATATGCTGATCAGCTCATCTGCATATGCCTGCTGAATATTGCAGAATTGCGTATTGCACAGTGGGGTTGCTCATGCACATGTCATGGCGCATCTGTGTGACGTAGTCCGCATGGTACAGCGCATGCGCGCACTGATGTCGTGTACGTCGATGGCACTTCCCATGCATGATCCACTACAGGTGGCATGGCACTCAGCCACTATTGGGAATGTGGTGCACATGCACCATACACCTAGTCATGCATGTGTGCCATTGGCACACGGCCCATGGGGCACACTGGACCCTATAGCACATCATGCCACCCATGCTCTGGCATGCTGCTGCTCACGGTGCGCATGTCGTCCTTTGACCCATACGTGTGCCCCTTGATCCCCTGGTGACTGCGGCACATGTTAGCATTGCCCCATGCGTATCTCACATACCCTACCGATGCATGATAGGGGATGCCATTGCATCACCAGGCGTATCGCACATCCTTCACACGTGCATCTCATGTGCTCCCCAGTGCCATTATGCTGCTGTGGGTCAAGATAGAGCCATGCCACACAGGAGCACACTGAATGCACCAAACTGGACACAGGTGGAACTTGTAAACTTGGTGGCTTTGGTGGAGCCACATATTGGTGCCCTCTATGGGCAGGTACCCCTGGACCAGCCGTGCACTGAGGTGTGGCAGGGGGTGGCTGAGGAGCTAGAGGAGGTGACAGGGTCACACCATAGCAGTGATCAGTGCTGCCACAGGTATAGTGACCTGTGTAGGAGGGATCCTGACCAGCTAAGGTCACTGCAGGCATGTGTCCAGAGGGGCACTGTGCCACAGCCAGGTTAATGCATTTATCCCCATCCATGCCATGTCGGTGTTGTGTGGGTTGCCAGAGGGTGTTATGCTGTGCTGCTGTAGGTGGTAGGCAGTGGCCGGGCACACCACCGGACATGGCAGTGCACAGCTGGTGTGCTGTGCCTTGGCATTGATGCTGTGTTGGGTCATGGGGTTTACTGTGCTGAGGGGGGCCCATGTCTTGCTTTCCAGTGCTGATGTCTGTCTTACACTGTCTCCCTACTAGGCCCTGTAGATCGGTGAAGAGCCCAGATGGTGGATGCTGCTGTCAGAAAGCAGCAGGCCAGTGGTGGTGCACAACAGAGGGTTGCCGGCCAGCCAGGTGGTGCAGGTGGTCAGGCACCAGTTGGGCCACAGCTTGCAGGTAGGCACCTTGGCGGTGTATTTTGTTGTGTGGGGTTGGGGTGGGGCCACACCCCCCTGTGAACATGGCCATTACATTCTGTGCCTCGCTGACATGGTCCATTGCACCATACGGCACCCAGGGCACGTGTGTGTGACCACTGTGGGTGGGCTGTGGGTGCATCTGAGTCCCAGCCAGGCCACTGTCAGCCCCACGCAATGGTCATTCGCTTGGCTGTCATGGCTGTGGCATGCTGTGCCTGGTTGGTGGTGGTGTGCAGTGCTGAGTGTGGCTGTGGATAGTCAGGATGGTGGCTTGTGTGGGCACGCACACTGTGGTTGGCTGTGTACCCCCGTAGGGCACATGCCAACGTTGTCCGCTGCACATGGTGGGTGGGCTACGGTTGTGTGGGTGTGCACTCATCCATGTCCCCTCCTTTGTCATAGGAGCCCAACTGGTGGATGCCCATACAAGGTTGCTGGAGCAGATCCTGTGGGTCGCCATGGCCACCCTTGCAGTGGCATGCATTATTCGACAGGCCATGTTCCGGCCACAGAGGAGGAGGTGGCAGAGGCGCCAATAGTTGAGGACCTTCCAAGGGACCCATTGACCTGCTTCACCCTCCCTTCCACTGACACCCCTCCCATTTTTCCATTGTTACAACCCTACCATGTCCCCTGTCTCCCCACCCCTTCCCCATCCTACATTCCTAAATGTGTCCTCCCCAGTCCCTGCACCCTATCCCTGTTCAACTGTACATAGCTTTGTTTGTTGCTTGTTGTTTCAATACAGTTATATTTTGGTAGCCATCTGTGTCCGTGTCTGCTTTGCAGATGGCATTGGTGCCATGCTGCAGTGGTGTGCATGGTGGCTGTGTGGTACGTTTGTGGTTGCCTGGAGTTTGTGTCAGGTGGTCTGCTTACCGTGGCCTGTGTGTGTGTGTGTGTGTGTGTTCCCTGTAGCATGCATACATTCCCTGCTGGGCTGTGTGGCTGGTGTGGTGTGTGCTGTTGGCTTGTGTGTTGTCTGCTTTGGTCCCGGTGCCATGTCCAGTGCCGTCCTGTGGGTGTTGCCCATGGCTGCCTGGCAGTGGCCATGGGTGTCACGCCACCTCTATACACTGCAGTGGGATGCGTGGCCAGGGCATGTGGCCATGTGCCTGCCTTGCCACCCTCTGGTCATCCCCTGCACTATGCTGGCAGTGTGTCCTGCTCATTGCCTCTGTCCCTTGCCCTGCCCATGCTATGCTCCTGCGCTTCCTGCCTTGCTCCATTGCACAACCCTAGTTGCGCGATGGTGCCTACTGCCTTGCTCCCTGGTGCAGCCCTAGTTGCGCTATGGTGCATCCCTGTGATATTCAGCCATCTTGTGCTGTCACTTGCCTTGGTGCTCAGCCTTTGAATATCGCGTTGGATGTGCACCTGTGCAGTGTACCTTCACTGTGCCACTCTTGTGCCTGCTTCTGGTGCATTTCTGAATATCCCACCCAATATGCCTTTTTGTCAATAGAAACATAGAAACATAGAAACATAGAATTTGAAGGCAGATAAGGACCGCTTGGCCCACCCAGTCTGCCCATTTCCCTACCTAATGGACAAGCTGCAGATCCTAGTTAACCAGCAGCCTACTTCTTCCTACCCCCACCCCCTAGAATTGCCTTATGACTGTCCCATGCATGCTTGAATTCCACCACTGTTTTTGACTCCACAACCTCTTCTGGAAGGCCGTTCCATGCATCCACAACCCTCTCTGTGAAAAAATACTTCCTTAAATTACCTCTGAGCCACCCCCCCCCCTCTATCTTCAAATTGTGCCCCCTTGTTTTTGAACACCTCTTTTTTTGAAAGATGCTACCCTCTTGGACTTTGTTGATTCCCTTGAGGTACTTGAAAGTTTCTATCATGTCCCCCCTCTCCCTCCTTTCCTCGAGGCTATACATATTAAGCTCCTTAAGTCTCTCTTCATATGTCTTCTGGTGCAGACCCTGCACCATTTTAGTTGCCCTCCCCTGGACAGCTTCCATTCTGTCTATGTCTTTGCAGAGATTGGGTCTCCAGAACTGCACGCAGTACTCCAGATGGGGTCTCACCAGCTGTCTGCACAGAGGGATAATAACTTCCTGTTTTCTACTGGTGATGCCTCTCCCTATGCATCCCAGTATCCCCCCAGCTCTCCTTGCTGCCCTCTCACATTACTTGCCCACCTTTAGGTCATCTGATATGACTACCCCCAGGTTCTCCTTGTGCCTTCTATTACCTGTGATGCTATCATATACATGAAGAAAGCATACCCAAGATTGCCATACTCTAATTTTAAAATTATTTTCATGTGCTTTAGAAAGACAAAAAAGAGAACCTTTTTAAAAACAATGTTTATTAAGTTTTTTGCATGGTAATCTCCCATACCAAAATATAGTTCCTGAAAATGGGAAATGAATGACAACTGAAATATTCTTCTTCTTCTTCCAAAGAATGTTCTACCTTTCATGGCTGGTCTACAGTGCCATATTAGTTCAGCATAATCTTTTGGGATGCAGCCTGCTCTTACACTGAAGTGAAGAAGGGGTGAGCTTTGAAAGGTGATGTAATTAATAAGGTGAATTTTGAGATTATGCTTATCTCATTAAAATTGACTGTACTACAGTGGAATGCATGAAAGCATAATTTCCCACCACCCCTGATGAAGTGGGGTCCAGTCACAAAATGTTGGGCATACATTTTGATAAATAAAAATGAATATTTTGTACTAATAAGGATTGGATCCTTCATCCTTTTTTTCCCCATGATGTACCAGTTGACTGACAGAAATAGATTCTCCACTATACCATAGAACAACAGCCACATGGAAGGCAGTGGGCATTCAGAAATACGTCTCTCTTGCAAAAACTAAGGAACTGCTACAAAGTTTCTCCAATTCTTGCCATTATTCGGCTCTGGGTAGAGGTGAGATAAGGTGGTCAGTGCCAAATATCAGTTCTGTTTTGATTCTGGACCCTTTATCATTAGTGCAACTTCTGAAATTCAGTTTGATACTCTGATTCACAATGCTCTAATTAGCTTGGAGAAAAGCAGATTATAAATAGTCCTTTGAGCTCACCCCAGTCATTACCTACGTTTTACCCCCTCACTGTTCTTCCACACACATTTAAAAAAGGCCTGCTTCTGGCCCTGTACTAGGATCCAGCAATGCATATTAGAAGCTATCCTCGCCTTGCCCAAACTACACAATACATCTATTTGATAGTGGGTCCCACTCCTGACCCTAATCCATAATGTTCCATGCTGTACAAGCACACAGTTTCCTCCACTGTTTCTTGTGAAGGAATTCTGCTTGTGTCTGGCAGATGCATGGTTTGTCTCTTTACTCTCATTTTAGCTCTCCAGTCTGTCTCCCACAGTGGTCACACACACACACACACACACACACACACACACACACACACACACACACAGAGCTGTTTTGGAACAGCCCCTGCTTTTCACTGGGGAAAATCCAGCTCTTAGTTGCTTCCAGGAGCTGTCAGTCACTACCAGAAATACTGGAGATCCATTACTCGGAAACTGATTGGCGGTTTCATTCATGACTGTATTAATGAAGTCCTTCTCTAATCTATAAACCTTCTGTATCTCCCTCTGCAGGCTGTGAAGACAGATTGTCTGAGCACTCAGCCCCTGATCCAGTTGTCATACTCATGGGAGTCAGATTTGGCAAAGACTACTACTGAAATTATAGTCCACAAGCAGTCACTCACAAAATGTTTTCATTTACAAAGTTCAGGCAGGGGCTTGGCTTGGCAGCCAACAAGATGGCAGCCTAACTCCTCAGCTCTGTGATACTCCTGATAAAACCTGACAATATATGAGGCAACCCTTACTGCACTAGCTAATATTGGCACCCCTACCCATTAAACACTCACCTTGGAATTCATCTGAATAGCTGCTAGTCCGGCTATAGCTCAGTAATGCTGTATATTCCATGCAGTTGGCCTTCATTCCATCGACTCTGTGGAACACTGGCACTCTCAACACCATGGTGTCTTCCCTGCCAACTCACATGGACTCCATCCTGAAGGAAATTAAAATGATGTTTGAAACCATAATATCCCAGATGGAAAAACCAGAGATCACCTCACAATATACCACAGTTGAAATTATTGACCTCTCTCAGTGCCTCAGAGTCTCCAAGCAGCGTATTGCCCAAACAGAGGATTGCACAGACCAGCTGATGAATTACATCAGGGAGCAAGACTAAACCCTCCACCTTCTAGGGGATCACATAGGAGACCTGAAAAATAGAAGCTGATGGAACAATATTCGGTTTGTTGGCTTCCTGGAAGGTCGCGAGGGCCAGAATACAATTACATTCCTGCAGATTGTGCTCCTGGACATCTTAGGCTCACAATGGCCTGGCTCACTGGAAATAGATCAGGTCCACTGGTCTCTTGTGCTAAAACACCTGGTGGGAGGGGTGGTGGGCCATCATTGTCCTATCCTGGCCTGCTTCCTATGGTTTACAGTGAGAGAAGACATCATGCAGGTGGCCAGGGAGAAACATGAACTAGTCTGACAAGGTCACAGAATACAAGTATTTGCTGATTTCTACAAGGCCTTGACAGATAAGAGGAGGGTCTACACAACAATGCAAAGAGTGTGACGTAGACAGCCAGATCTGATTGCTGTATCATTTTTTTATTACATATAAAACACGTGATGGAAGGTCAGTTTGAGGAAACTACTGTCTTACTGGAACTGACACATCAAGACCCCACAGGGATAAGTTTAAAGGACAGGACATAGCTAAACTGCAGATATCTGGGGTGCAATTATCTTGTCAATTTGTTTTCATCCCGGGAAATAAGATTAGCCATTTATAATTCCCTCAGGGAAAATCCTTTGACTTACAATTGTTACCAGGAAGAACTTGAGAGGGAGGGGTGTCAGAGAGAAGCCAGAATGGACATTGAAGAGAGGTTGATGTCTGGGCCAGGGAGGACCCAGATGAATTTGGAAGGTCCAATATACTTTCCCAGAGAACCCTTGAATTACATCAGAGAGACCTTTGAGGTGTAGATTCCAAGGCCCAGATGGGATTAAAAAGGCAAATACACTTTTGCTTGAATACAGTGACTTAGATCAAAGAAACTTTTGAGATGTATGTGTAGCAGAGCACAAACTGGTTTGGTCTGGTTAACCTGAGGGAGGAAAGGCAGTGAGGTCACCTATTATGTTTTTTTTTAATATTTTATTTGGACATCCTGTGAGATAAAATATAGATATTGTTACACCAAGGTGGAGTTATGTGACCTCAGAAAGGGCCAGCTCAGAACTGTGCTTAATTGCTGAAAGAACCTTGACAGAGACACACAAGACAATATTCCTGACTGAGAGAAGAGAGACCCTCAAAGCACTGAAAGAAAGTAAGCATTAGATTAGACCAGTCTGAATGTACGTATTGTAGGAACTGCACTTTTACCTGTTTGTTTGTATGTGTTGGGATATATTTGTTCTGTATTTATTGTTCTGTTTTGATATTTTAAAGTAAAGAGATATTTTTCTTTTTATTTTAAGTGGAGCTTTTAAAGGTTATAAGTAACCCTGTGTATGAGCTTATTGTATACCAAACTGGGAAATGGATAGAAGTCTCTAAAGTCTTGCATAAAGTTCTAAGAGTTCATTTGAAAGACCTGGTTGGGTGCCCATAGGCAAAGATATCTGGTCCCATGAAGACAGACTTATCTGAGCCTGAAAATTGGGTACGCTAACAACAGGTTATCCGTTTGAATCCCTCCAGAGCTTGAGACTAAGGTGACTTGAACCCACAAAACAGACAAGAGGGTTACCTTGTTCTGTTCACTGTACACAAATCATACTCTCAGAGGTTGGCATTTTGGGAGTAAAGGGCTGACCGGCTGAACAAGTTGGTGACAGATTGGTTGGCAGCGGTGGCATAAAAAGTTGGCAAATAAGCTTCATTGTTCAGTGTGTCAGCTTGAGACCATTTAGCTCACTTGGATAAAAGGAAGGCAGTGTTTTATTTAAAAAGGAAACATTACTATATCCTTTGACTTACAGTTAAGTTCCCACCCATTTTATTTTTTTTCTCTGAAGTGCCAGTCAGACTAGTATTAGTAGTGAGGGAAGAAGAAAATGGCTTCCAACTACAGCAGGCACACTGTAGATTTCTTAAAGCAGTAGTGCGGGGACAGGGGAGTCCTGTTTAGGGTGAAAGCCAGTAAGCAGAACCTCATAGAGGCCCTGATGTTAGCAGATACCCAGAGCAGTGAGTCACAGACCATGACGGAAAGTGACCAAACCTCAAGTCTGGAAGGGCTAGAGGCCAGTGAGGGTTAATGAGCTGATGAGGTGGGCAGCAGGGCCACTGTCAGTGAAGGGCCACAGCAGCAGGGACAAGTCACCAGTATCCTGAATCTGGGAAGTTCTCAGGTTGCAACTTGAGTTGTGCAGGATGGACCTGGAGTCCCTGGAGAGGAGAGAAAGGGAACAATGAGAGGCAGACTGTTTGGAGTGTGAGCACCAGTGAGAGGCAAAAGAGAAGAGAGAGCGAGAATGCAGAGAGGCAGAGTGAGAACAGTGAGCTGCAGAGGAGAGAGGAGTGCCATTGGCAACGCAAACTGGAGAAGCTATGACTCCAACCAGCTTCACCAGGGCAGGTAAGTGGCTTGGGTTTAACTGGGACTACAGGACTGGGTTACAAATTGAACTCCAAATTAATAGCTGAGTTTAAGGTTGGGGAGGACATGGACACCTTTTTAGATTCTTTTGAAAAAGTTTGTATTCAGACTAAAATTCCTAAAGAGTCCTGGAGCTTCCAGCTATCCCCGCTACTTACCAGAAAAGCTCGGGATGCATTGGGTCAAATGAACAATGAAGACAGTGATGACTACAGCAAGTTAAAAACTGCACTGTTAAAAACATTTGAATTAACTGCTGAATCATACAGAGCTAAATTCCGTAAGCTCAGGAGAAGCCCTGATATGAGCTACGAGGAGCTAGCCATGAGACAACGTCAGTTTTTAAAATGTTGGTGGGAAGGAATTGAGGCAAACACTGGTGATAAAATAGAAAATTTAATTTTATTAGAACAGTTTTATTGGGCATGCCCAGCAGAGTTAAAAACCTGGCTAGAGGACCAAGATCCAAAAACAGTGCAAGAGGCTGCTGAACTCTTGGACTGCTATGCCAAGAACAGACCTGCTCTGAGAGTGAATGGAGTGAGTGTGGCAGCACAGAAAGGGAACAGTGTGCCTTCAGGGCAGCTAAAACCCTCACTGCCTCCACCAAAACCAGTTAACCCCAGGTTTCAAAGAAAAGATTTCTCTGAAGTAAGAAATGTTTGTTGGTTAAGTAAAGAAACTGGACACATTGCCAGACAGTGTCCAAGAAGGTCAAGCAATAATACGTAAAGTAGTACCAGAAAGGAAGTGGGTTGTTTGTGTGTCCCTGGAAGCATGCCAGTGAACATGAGGGAACACATGCACCCAGTTGTGGTAAATGGCATACAGACTCAGGGGTTAAGGGACACAGGGGCATTCCTGACATTGGTAAATGGGGATCTGGTACAGCCTGGTCAGCTTATACCCAACAAATACATAACTGTACAAGGGTTTACTGGTGAAGAGAAAACATTGCCATTGGCCAGTGTTCTCCTGGACTTGGGTGAAACAGTGAACTGTGCAACAGGTGGCTGTAGCCAACACATTAGCAGTGGATGTGATCCTGGGTAACAATCTCCAACAGGGGATGGTATGTGCAGTTACCTGTAGACAAGCGGCCAGGGAAAATCGTAGTTCCCTGAGCCCCCCAGAAGCCATTGGGGAAGATACTGATAGGATGGTTCCCCAGCCTGTATCTCCAGAGGGGGAGACTGATAAAAGGAGGGTAGAAATTTCCCCAGTAGCAAGTAACCACATAGCTACAGAGGGTTACTCCGAAGAAGGAGGGGTGACCTCTTGTCAGAGGGCTGGGATTGACATTGATCCTGAGGCCCTGATGCTAGTGCTAGGGACCCTAGTTTAGTGATGGAAGGGGACCTATCCCATGCCTTGGGAAGGTGTGAGGGGTTTGCAGCTGCTCAGAGAAGTGACCCTAGTTAAGAGAAGCTGAGGGCTTGGGCAGACTCAGATGGTCCACAGGGAGGTGACGGCAGATATAAGGTTTATTTGGAAAATGGACTTATGTATTCACAGGCAGTACAGACAGAGGGAGGCAGGGATGCTAGGCAGGCAACTTGTCATTCCCCAGGGATATCGTGAGCAGTTGCTCAAGGTTTCCCATGATATTCCCTTGTCTGGTCATCTGGGAATCGCACGCACAATGCAGCGGTTGGCCCAGAATTTCTCCTGGCTTAACTTCACCCAGCAGGCGAAGGAGTATTGCAGGTCTTGTCACTGGTGCCAAGAAATAGGGAAGGCAGGCAAGAAAACCCAAGCTGCCCTGATCCCCTTGCCCATAGTGGAGGAGCCATTGCAGAGGGTGGGAATGGATATTGTGGGGCCTTTAAATACCCCCAGCTCTTCAGGGAAGAGATTCATCCTGACTGTGGTGGATTATGCCACCCGGTACCCAGAGGCAGTTGCCCTATCTGCTCTGAGGACAAAGTGGCAGATGCCTTGCTTGGGATTTTCTCCCATGTTGGGTTTCCACAGGAGGTAATCACCGATCGAGGGGGTTCCTTTATGTCGGACCTAATGAAATGTCTATGGAAGAAGTGTGGGGTGGTGCAGAGATGCATGACACCGTATCACCCACAAGCCAATGGGCTTGTGGAATGCTTGAATGGTACCCTAAAGTTAATGCTCCTGGCATTTGCTGAACAGCATGGGAGGGACTGGGAGAAATACCTTTCCCACCTGTTGTTTGCATACAGGAAGGTGCCCCAAGAGTCAACAGGATTTTCCCCCTTTGAGTTCTTGTATGGACGCCGGGCACATGGGCCCCTAGACTTGATCTGGATGGACTGGGATGGCAAGCACACCAGCCAGGGAACTCCCCTTGTGGATTACATCCTAAGGTTAAGGGAAAGGCTGAAGGAGCTTATGGGGACAGCCCAGAGCAACCTGGCAGCTGCCCAACAGAGACAAAAGGTATGGTATGACTGCAGAGCCAGAGCTCGCTCATACATGATGGGTCAGGAAGTCATGGTCCTTATTCCAGTCCAGAAAGAAAAGATGCAAGCTGAGTGGGCAGGACCATACAGAGTGGTTAGGAAGGTAAATGACGTAAACCACATTGTGTAGTTACCTGACCATAGCCAGACAGAAAGGATGTACCATGTCAACATGATGAAGCCATATGCAAATAGGGCTGACATGGTGTTTGCAGTGTGTAGTCATGGGGAGGGGATGGATGAAGGAGGCCCCCTTCTGGACTTGCTGGAGGAAAGTAAGTGGGAGTCCTCTGTGGAGGCAGTAAAATTGTCTCCCCAGCTGACCCCGGGCCAGATCTAGAAAGTGAGGGAGGTTTTAGCAGACTTTGCCCCCTTGTTTAGCACCAAGCCTGGACTAACCCCCTTAGCAACACATGATGTGGAGACAGGGACATAGACGCCCATATGGCAGACAGCATATCGGGTGTCAGAAGCTGTCCAAAAGGACATAAGGAGGGAAGTGGAGGAGATGCTGGATTCAGGGTAATCCAGAGATCCCACAGTTCCTGGGCCTCACCCATAAGTCCTTGTACCCAAGCCAGATGGCTCAACTCATTTCTGTGTAGACTATCATGGACTGAATGCAGTCACAAAGTCAGATGTCCATCCGATGCCCCAGATGGGTGAACTCCTGGACAAGTTGGGGGGGCCGACCTACCTTACGACCATTGACCTGACAAAAGGGTATTGACAGGTATAGTTGACGGACAGAGCTAGGGAGAGGTCGGCCTTCATCACTCCGATAGGCTTAGTTGAGTTCAAAGTAATGCCTTTCGGAATGAAGAACGCCAGGCCACTTTCCAAAGGTTGGTGAACCAGGTGTTAAATGGTGCTGAGGAGTACGCCGTGGCATACCTGGATGACATTGCAATCTTCAGTACCAGCTGGGAGGAACATCTGTCGCACCTTAGGGACATACTGGGCAGAATACAGAAGGCCAGGCTCACTGTCAAAGCCAAGAAGTGCCAGGTGGCCATGGGAGAAGTGGCATACCTTGGGCATGTGGTAGGCTGGGGACAGCTCCGTCCTAATCAAATCAAGATAGAGGTAATACAGGCATCGCCCAGACCAGAAACTCAGAAGCAGGTCAGGAGTTTTCTCGGGACAGCAGGGCACTATCGAAAATTTGTACCAAATTACAGTGCCCTGGCTGCTCCCCTATCTGACCTGACAAAGAAACGGATGCCCAAGAAAATCATCTGGGGCCCAGCCTGTGAGGAAGCCTTTACCAAACTAAAGGAGGCACTGTGCAGTGCTCCTGTTTTGACAAGTCCCAACTATAGTAAAACCGTTATAGTTCAGATGGATGCCTCAGACGTGGGTATTGGGGCAGTACTGAGCCAGACATCCAGCAAAGGGAGGAACCACCCCAAAGTCTACCTGAACTGAAAGCTGCTCCCCAGGGAACAAGCATACTCCACGGTGGAAAAGGAGTGTCTTGCCCTAGTGTGGGTCCTAAAGAAATTGGAGCCATAGTTGTATGGGCAGCCTTTTGTGGTGCAGACTGACCAAAACCCCCTGGTTTGGCTAACGCAGTTGGGAAAAAACAATGACAGACTGCTCAGATGGAGTCTTGCTTTACAAGGGTATGATTTGAAAATCATACATAGGGCCAGAGCACAGAATCAGAACTCAGATGGACTGTCTAGGGTCTATGAGGAGTGAACTGATTTGGGAAGCTCATCCCATGTAGAGGATAGATCCCCCAAATTCAGTCTAGGTGGGGAGGAGTGTGACGTAGACAGCCAGATCTGATTGCTGTATCAATTTTTTTATTACATATAAAATATGTGATGGGAAGGTCAGTTTGAGGAAACTACTGTCTTACTGGAACTGACACATCAATACCCCCCAGGGATACGTTCAAAGGACAGGACATAGCTAAACTGCAGATATCTGGGGTGCAATTACCTTGTCAATTTGCTTTCATCCCAGGAAATAAGATTAGCCATTCATAATTCCCTCAGGGAAAATCCTTTGATTTACAATAGTTGTCAGGAAGAACTTGAGAGGGAGGGGTGTCAGAGAGAAGCCAGAATGGACATTGAAGAGAGGTTGATGTCTGGGCCAGGGAGGACCCAGATGAATTTGGAAGGTCCAATATACTTCCCAGAGGAACCCTTGAATTACATCAGAGAGACCTTTGAGGTGTAGATTCCAAGGCCCAGATGGGATTAAAAAGGCAAATACACTTTTGCTTTGAATACAGTGACCTAGATCAAAGAAAGTTTTGAGATGTATGTGTAGCAGAGCACAAACCGGTTTGGTCTGGTTAACCTGAGGGAGGAAAGGCAGTGAGGACACCTATTATGTTTCTTAAATATTTTATTTGGACATCCCGTGAGATAAAATATAGATGTTGTTACACCAAGGCAGAGTTATGTGACCTCAGAAAGGGCCGGCTCAGAACTGTGTGTAATTGCTGAAAGAAACTTGACAGAGAACACACAAGACAATATTCCTGACTGAGAGAAGAGAGACCCTCAAAGCATTGAAAGAAAGTAAGCATTAGATTAGACCAGTCTGAATGTACGTATTGTAGGAACTGCACTTTTGCCTGTTTGTTTTAAGATTGTATGTGTTGGGATATATTTGTTCTCTATTTATTGTTCTGTTTTGATATTTTAAAGTAAAGAGATATTTTTACAACGGAAACTGTCTGGAGTGCCTTGACATTTCTTTTTATTTAAAGTTGAGCTTTTAAGGTTATAAGTAACCATGTGTATGAGCTTATTGTATACCAAACTGGGAAATGGATAGAAGTCTCTAAAGTCTTGCATAAAGTTCTAAGAGTTCATTTGAAAGACTTGGTTGGGTGCCCCATAGGCAAAGATATCTGGTCCCACGAAGACAGACTTATCTGAGCCTGAAAATTGGGTATGCTAACAAGAGGTTATCAGTTTGAAACCCTCCAGAGCTTGAGACTAAGGTGACTTGAACCCACAAAACAGACAAGAGGGTTACCTTGTTCTGTTCACTGTACATAAATCATACGCTCAGAGGTTGGCACTTTGGGAGTAGAGGGCTGACCGGCTGAGCGAGTTTGTGACATATGCACCACCTGGGCCTGCAATATTCTATGAAATACCCAATGAGCCTGCAGATTAGCAACAATGAGGTGTCTATAAATTTTGATACCACTAAAGCAGCGGAATCCTTTTGGGCTAAACAGGTGCCCCAACTCAGCTGGGATAAATACCATCCATCTGTCCAGCAAAGAGGGCAACACAACTCTGAGTGCAAGATGAACACCACGACTACTAACACAGACCAGCTGTTTTCTCCCAGCTGTCAGGGCCCTCCACTGCCCCCACTTCAAGCTGATGAGGACCACTGTCTCCCATATCCAAAGCAGAGTAAAACAAAAAACGAGAAGAAATCTGGTGGAGGCAAAAGGAAAGAACATTCCTCTTGGGTTCAATCTCACAACTGTAGCTGTTGCAAAGACTTTAGCTTGTCATCGGGACTGGCCATTGTGATCCCGGAGAATAACTGATTTGCACCTTTGGTCCACCCATCACCAGAGGATACCCATACTCTTCTAAGCCTGCATCCATCAGCCTCCGACTCAAACCTTGTACCTGAACCAGCTGCAAAATCTTGGACTGAGAAAACCTCTCAAGTCAAACTACCCTTGAGTGGTACCACCAGTGTGGAGGAATTTGGTGGGACTTACCGGGTAGGCTAGGCCACTCAAGCCATCCTGCCAAATCAGACTCCATGGAGGAACTTCTTCATGCTGATACAGAATCTGACTGTTCCTCTCAGTTTACATGGCTGCAGCTTCTTTTATTCTGCTGTGCTCACCTGCCTCTCACATAAACAACTGGCAGGCACCTCATGATCTGACTTGTTTGGACCCCATCAGGACAACTGGGTAATTAAGTGTGACCCACCCTCTTCAAGTGGTACTGGTTTGGACTAGTTAGCCATGAGGTACTTTATGTGGAATGGGCCATCACCCTTTTAATTCAACCAGGTCCCTTATGTTGAACAGTGTTCTGTTATTTTTTTTTTCTGATTTTTTTTTGTAATTTTGTGTGTTATGACATGGGCCCCCTCTGGTAGCTCATTATATCCACCACTGCTTCTGTTTCATGCTTTCCCCAGGTATACCTCTGCCTCCTTGCTGGGTCCGATATGGGAGAGGGGTGGAATGAACTATAACTCCATTTTCAGGTGATTATTAGCATGTATAGATATTATGCCATCTGACTGTATTTTTTTTTCAACCTGCTCTCCCGCTCAACTCATGGCCTAGTGGTGTAGCCCTCATAAATGTGAACTATTTCTGCTTGCCCTCTCACAATCTGCCCTCTAAGAGATGTTCTCTCTAACCACTATGCACGCTTGCTTGAGCATATTCAGATGCTGGCACTTCATGGGGGGAGTTATGCCCAGGTCTATCTCTCCCCACCATCACCTGGTGGGTGGGAGCTGTAGGGATTTGAACAAATAGCTCTACTGATTCCCTCCCTCACACCAGTTTTACTGAGGTGTTGGCTCAGTACACCTGCATGCACTCCCTGGTGCTCCCTCCAGGGGACATTGATGGGCCTTTTCGTTTACTGTATGGTGGAGTGGGTGGCATACAATGATGGTAGGGTATCCTCAATATGGTGTTCAATAATGTAGATGTACCTATTGACGGAGGCCAGTTACCTGTCAGCAGAACCACACACACCCCCTATACAATGCACCATGCAGGCCCCACTAGAATGTGCTGGGAGGCAACACTACACCCCCATGTTTCTGTTCAGGTGCACTGTTTTTTTTTTGTTTGTTTGTTATTATCTCCCTGTCACATGCCATTCCAGGCCAGGGCTGCCTACAACCTGAACTTGGCTTATAATTTTTGCAGGAGTGGATCAGTTTTAAATGATGATGTACTTGCTATGCCCATCAGAGGTTGTGAATGTCTTGGAACTTTTTGTTCTGATGTCTTATGCAATCAGCTGGCTTAATGGGATAGTAGGGTTGGGATGGGATGTTTGGCGTTTACTGGTTTTGATTTGTTTTCTTCTACATGGTATGATGACTGTACTTTGTGTTTACTGGCCCAGATATTCAAAAGGGTTGCACTGTGCGCAACAGAGTTGTGCCTGCACAAGTCTGAAAATGCGCCATTCTGCGATACTCAGTGGGAGGCAGCTGAGCCGCCCAAATTGCAATGCGCAAGAGCGCAATGGTAATGAATGCATGTGCAACCGTAGGGGGAGGAACCATGAATAAATGGTGCAGTACGATTTTCAACAGCATATGCCATGCTCAATAGGGGAGCAAGCAGAAGTTGTGCGATAGTGGAAATGATCCAAAATAAAAAGGAACAAGACAGAGGCACAAGAACTCTATAGGGAAGCTAGAGGTGGGAGCAAGGTGACAGCAACAGAAAAGAGGGTAGCAGTGAGTGGGACTGGAAAGGAGCAGGACAGAGCACACCTGGGAACAACCAGCAACAGGACAAGAGTAGGGAGCCTGTGCCACTGTGCAGGAGAGACAGGGGAAGTGACACAGTGGACTGAGGGCAGTGACAGTGGGCAGGACAGCCAAAGGTTGTAGGTGTACCCGGTGCAGGGGGAGCATCGCAAAGGACAGCAGGGGGGAACAGGATAACAGCTGCCGGGAGGAACACCAGCCAGGGACATGGCCAGTGCCACCTTTCAGATGTAGGCGGTAATGAGGGGTGTGAGAAGGCAGGCAGCAGGGGGGCACGGCCATGGAAGGGCCCGTCTGTGGTATGCCCCCAACAGGCGGTACCGAGCCTGCACTAGCTTCGAGCACTACAGTGACACAGAGATTGTGGGCCGGTACCGCCTGAACCAGGTGATCCTGAGGTGGCTCTGTTAGATGTGCAGTGATGAGATGCAGGCACCCACATGACGGAGCCATGTCTGTCAGTGGAGACAAAGGTAACAGCCGTCATGGGCCTGCTCACCATGGGCACCTTCCAGAGACCAACAGGGGACACAACAGGCATAACCCAGTTAGCCAAGTCATGCCTACTTACACAGTTCCTCAGCGCACTGCTGCCACATGCTGCGGAGTACATCCATTTACCCAGCACACCAGCGGAGTGCACAGCACACATACAAGAGTTCCACAGGGTAGCACATATGCCTGGTGTGCTCAGGGCCATTGTCTGCACCCATGTGGCCATCCACATGCCACCTGGCCCAGAAGGTGCCACTTACATCAACCGGAAGGGCTATGCCAGCATCAATTGCCAGGTGGTGTGTGATGCTAGGGGGCGCATAACCAATGTCTGTGCCACACACCCTGGGGAAGCACATGATGTCTTCATCTGGCACCAGTCTGCACTGTGCCACAGGTTCGAGAGTGGGGACATTCCCAGTGGCCACCTAGTGGGTGAGTATGCAAATCACCAGGATGACATGGATTTTGGGGAGGGCATAGTCAGAGGTGCCATGGGCACTGGACTTGACGGCCCATGGCAGAGCGACGCTGACCACCATACTAATGTCCACCCTCTACACACAGGTGACAGTGGCTATCCCCTCTGTCCCTGGCTGCTCACACCATACCGGCAGCCCGTGACCCCATCGCAACAATGGTACAATGAGGCACATGCCATCACACGCAATGTCATAGAGCGGGTGATCGGGATGTTGAAGGCACATTTCCGTTGCCTGGACACATCTGGCAGTGCCCTACAGTACAGCCCCTCGAAGGCCTGTGGGCTATTCCTGGCCTGTTGCATCCTGCACAACATGGCCAAAGACTGTGGGGTAGCTGTAGAGGTCAAAGAGGGGGACAGCGATGGGGACGATGAGGACGCCGTTGCAGACAGTGATGGGCAGACCCCCCTTGGGACTGTGATGTCACGCAGGCCTCCATGTCGGCACCACCCACGGATATGCCTGTGCTGTCACCTACTGTAGTGCCATCCTGCATCCCACACATATCACTGTCCATGATGTGAGCTCCATCATCATCGGTGATGGATCTGGCACCAGTCCAACTCTCAGCATTCTGGCATCCATGGACGCTGTCACACTGGGACACGGGCAGGGCCTCCTCTGCACCAGCTCCACCAACTTCAGTCCGGACAGACAGGCAGGTACACTGTTATCCTGACCCTCGGGCACCTGTGGAGGTGGATGGGCACTCCTCTCTGTCCAGGGTATCACCCTCAGTGGACAAACCCACCACTGCTGACCCATGTAGATGCTCAGGAGCTGTAAGGGAACACAGTAGCATTAATGTCTCTGCCCTACCCTGTGGCATTCCCCCCACCACCCACACAGTGACAGATCAGGACCTACCATGCAGTGACGGGCTGCTACCGATCTGGAAGCCACCACCTGGAGCGCCATCTAGGGCACAATGCTGCATGCTGCCAGCCACCCACTCTTCCTGTGGCATCAGGCGTGGCACAGCCAGCTGTCCACCACCAGTCACAGAACGTGCTGCCCTGATGGCAGCCACCTTATCTTTTCTCCTCCTCTTGTTCTTGCCCACCTTCTTCTTTATTCCTGCATGGACTGCTGGTGGCTGCCATGCTGGTTGATGGCATTCGCCACCTCATCCCATGCCACAGCATGGGCCTGTGGGGTTCCCTGCTGTCTGCTGAGCAGCAGTTCCTGGTCAAGGTAGGCCGCAAACAGAGCATCTGATTCTGCACGGGTGAAGTTGGGCCTCCTTCATCTCCCACGTCTCTGTTTCTCCTCCACCTCCACCTCATGTTCAGTCATTATTGATCCTGTGGGAATGACAGGTGTTACCTCTGAATGTGCAGTCCCTTGCATCTCCCACACACCACAGTCCACACTGGCAAACAGCATGCAACCCACCACAATAGACTGCAATACCAGACTATGGCCTCTGCAGCCCTGTGTCACATTTATATAGCGCAAGCATGCAAATGAGGTGAGGCTCAATTTTAAGTGGATGCTAATGCAGTAGCTGCACCATGGAATTGCTGATGAGCTGTTTTGCATACGCTGGCTGAATATCGCGCTGTTGCGGCTTGTGCAATCGTGTTGAATGTGCTCAGGCAGGGGCGCAGCTCTGTGACATGCACAGTAGACACCTCACGGTGCATGCCCAGAGTGCTGACTCCAATGCCTGCTGTGCTGTTGATGTGCTGAGCATGGCAGACAGTGCAGGGCACATCCACCACTGTGCCAGTGGCACTAGTGCACTGTTCCCATATATAGCACCCTTGCCCTGGTGCGCCGTAGGCACCGTGGTGCCACAGCATGGTAGGCCATTACAGGAAGTCACAGAAAGGTGCCCTACCATGCTACATGCGGTGAGTACCAATTGCGCTGTGGCGGTCCGTGCACGAGAGACCCTTGACCCTGTGCCCGACCTTTGCCCCCTAGGCACCATGCATCCACATGGGTGCACCCCTATCACACTGTTCGGTGACAGCGCTATAGGGAATGGCAGCGCAGTACCGCGCAGCATCCGCACGTGGCGGACGTGCGCTAGGGAGTTCCATTTTGTACCATAGATGGTCCAAAGATGGCACAGTGATGAGCAGCAATGTGGAGCCAGGTAGAACTGGCAAACCTAGTTGCACTGGTTGAGCCCCATGCTGGTGCTCTGTTTGGTGAGGCACCACTGGACAGGGCCAGGAGTGCCATGTGGGAGGAGGTGGCGGTGGCACTGGAGGAGGCAACAGGGATACAGAGGACAGTTGAGCAGTGCCTACACCAATACGGGGACCTACAGCGGAGGGACCTGGACAGGCTTGCCTATCTGCAGGCACGCACCAGGAGAGGCGCTGTTCCACTGCCAGGTAGGTGCCCCATCCATACACTGGTTGCATCCATACAGGTATCACGGTGGGCATGTGTCCACCACATGGGGGGTGGTCCATCCAGTGTTGGCAGTGGTGGTGGTGGTGGTATAGGGTTGGGGGGCTGAATGGTTTGGCTGTGTGGGATCGCACACACCTGGGGGCTGTGGGGCCTTTGCTACTGGATTGTACTGAGGTTCCTCTCTCCATGTTTGCACCCTAGGTCCTGTAGAGTGTCAACGTGTGAGGGAGGATAGGCAGAGTTGTGAGCCACGTCCCCATGCCAGAGCTCCCATACAGGCTCAGTGCCAGGACCAGCCGAATGATGGTGAGTGCCTTACATCCAGGTTTTCTGTACATGCTGTGTAGCAGGGTGGGTGGTGGGGCATGGCCCCCATCCATTGACACCACTGCCATGCACACCACATGGTACAGTCAGCACTGTCCAGTGGCACTACATGTCTGGGTGTGCATCGCTGGTGGTCCATGCATGCACAGGGTACATGGCTGTGCCACTGCCTTTGCACTGCAAAGCCATGTCACTGTACAGCCACGGTGGTGCTGTGCAGGACTTGTGCAGTGGGTGTGTGCAGCGGTCCGCATGGCTGTGTGCGCTTGGGTGAGCAGGTCTTGTGGACATGATCAGTGGGGCGTGTCCCACAGCTGTATGCCATGCACAATGGGTGGGCTGCAGGGGGCTGTGCATTCATGCCTATTGACTCTGCTCCCTTGTCCTAGGTGTATGATGGATGGTGCACATTGAGAGGGCACTGCAAGAGCTGCTTCAGGTTGCCAGGGCCTCCCTTGAAATTCTGCAGAGGGTGGAGCAGCAAGGTGTGAGACAGAGGCATGGTAGGAGGTGCCATAGGAGTGGGCAGCGGAGCTCCCGCTGAAATACATCCAACCCTGGACTACACCTCCCCCCCTGGACCCACTCTAACACCCCTCCTTCCCTCTCCCATATGTTCACTCCTGCCCCTTACCCACCCCCACCCAGTTTGTGGCCCTCACCCATTTTGTTTTGTATATATCTGTACATAGTTTTGTTTGTACTGTTACAATACATTTGTTTAGTTATGCCTACTGTGGTGGTCTCTGATTTGTAGCAGGCTAATGGTGCTCAGCTGCAGTGGTGTGCATGGCGTCGGGGGTGATGCTCTCATGGGTGTGTGTGTTTGTGTGTGTGTGTGTGTGTCCGTAGGGGAGGTGGGTTTGGTGTGGGCATAGCTGTCAGTCACTGTCTGTGGTTTGTGTGTTGTTCCCTGTGCACTGGATGACTGTGTGCAGTGGTACACGGTGCATGCACTGTGTCCATGGCACACCTGTCAGACCATCCATGGCCTGTGCAGCTGCCACCCTTGCATGTCTGTGACCTGCACAGTCCACTGGCATGTCAGTGGTGGCTGCCCATGCTGGACTGCCACTGTACCCAGCACAATGTCGGGTTGCCTCCTGTCACTGGTGTGGTTCACGTCTGCCTCAGGTGGCACTGTTGCCTCTGCTGTTGTTGTCCCACCTCAATGCTGTCACTTGTGTCTGTTGCAGGGGATGTGCTCCACTGTCTTTCACTTGTGCTTCAGATGCATGCTGGTGGCGTACGGCCTCATGGTGCCTGCACAGGGTTGCTGGCACACCTGTGCCGTGGAGGGGTTCTGGCCATGTGTACACGGCTGCCATGGCCACACGCTGGGGGCTTGGTTGACCTGCTACTGTGTCCCTGTGTTGGTGTGCCCTTGGGTATGGGTGGTTGTTTGTCTGTGCACTGTGTTGCATTCTGTGTGGCACATGCTTCCATGCAACACTGTGGGCATCTGCACTGGCTGTTGTGGCCAGTGTTGGGATGGGGTGTGTCCTTAGGAGGGTGTGCAGGGTGCTGTACCACTGGTGGTTGGGTCTGAACATGCCCTGTCACATGTGGGGTACCTCGTGTGCCATTGCATGGTTGGTCTCTCAGCTGTACCTGGGGGGGGATGTGCGTGGTGGCACTGTGTATGCAGTCATTGCATCGCTGTCTGCTGCCGCCTGCTGATGGGTGCTCATGGTGGGACTGCCTTGCATGGTTTTGTGGTGCACAGGGCTGTATTGTCACAGTGGGGTTGGTGGCATGCTTGGGGTGTCCTGCACTGTTGGGCGCTACTCCTCGGCAGGGTGTATGGGGATCATGGTGCAGGGTGTGCTCTGCATTGGTGGGATGGTGTGGCACAGGGTGAAGGGGCATCCATGTGTGACAGTCACAGCTTGCAAGGGGGTGTGCTGGGGTACCATGCCCCAGTGGTGGGTTTGTTGCTGGTGTCCCTGTGCCAGTGGTTCTTCCTGCTCTCCTCAGGTTGTGCATTGCATGGGGTGTGGGGGGGTGATGTCTGTTCTGCTGTGTGCTCCTCTGCCCATCCCTACCATGGGTGGTGGGCCTCTGCATCCTGTCCCTGCGCATCCCTGGTTGTGCTGTTGCACTGCTGCCTTGCTCCACTAGGTGTCCTTGGTTGTGCTATTGTGCATCTGACCTGTGCCACTGCACATCCCTGGTTGTGCTATGGCACAGTTGGCGTGATATTCAGTCATGTGCCGCAGGCGCATCTTGACCTGCGCAGTGTTTGAATATCTTGGCAGTTGGCGCATAGGCGCAGTGGACTTGCGCCTACTCCTGCTGTTGTGCACCTTTGTGGTGCAGTTTGAATATCTGGGCCACTGTGTCTATAATAATATAATGCTCCTATCCTGGTGAGGGGGGAAGGGGCTGTCACACGATACACCCCTGGGTTTCCTATCATGGCTTGTGATGTACAAAGTATATAGTAATGGATTAAAAAAATGGAGTTAACTTGTATTAGTTGGAATGTCAGTGGGCTAAACTTGCCAGTCAAGAGAAAAAAGGCCCGGTCACACATCAAAAAATGTAATCCTCATATAGCATTTCTGCAAGAAACCAAACTTAACACACAGGAGGCTGTTAAACTCAATAAAGAGTGGGTGTGAGCTGTGGCTCACAGTATGGCACCCCTTAAGAAAAGAGGGGATGTCCATATTGGTCCATAAGGCCCTAGGATGGAAATTTACACTCACTAAGGCTAATAAAGAGGGGAGATAGGTGTGTGGCTTGGCAGACACTCCGCAGGGTCCCCTATTACTTGCTAATAGATATGCTCCTAACCAAGATGATCCAGCCTTTTTTCACTTACTGAACCAAATCCTTTTAGATCTGAATGCAACTCAAATACCTATCTTACTTGGGGGGGATTTCAGTTTAACCTTAAATGTGACACTTAATAGGAGTAAGGAGTATAGGGAACATGGAACCCCACCCCAGAGGGGTCAAATCTGTAGAGGATTTAATGCTCGCTCACCAAGTAGTGGATACATGATTAGAGCAGCACTCCAAAGTGCATGACTACACATGTTTCTCAATTACTCATGCCTCAATGAGCAGGATAGATATCTGATTAATATTCTCCTTGCTTGGTCTGCAGGTCATGGCTGCCTGCAGCCATCCAGTCATTATATCGGACCATGATTCTCCTGGAGCTTGGACTGCTTTGGCAGCCCCCCACAGGAAAAATCCAGGTTATGGAGGCTGGACCCCTCCCCTGGAGGACTCTGATTTTGCATCCCAGCTTAGGCAGGAAACCCAGTTTTACTAGGAATCCAATGACACAGGGATGCAGCTGATACCACATTATGGGAAGCCTTTAAGGCCTCCCTAAGGGCCAGCATTCTATTATATGCGATACATAGGAGGAACTCCAGAGAAGCAGAGCAGAACCACTTAAAGAAGGAAGTGAAGGAGGTGGAGCAACAATATAAGGTCTCATCTTCCAACTGTCCTACAGCATTAATTGCTCAGATTCTTAGTACACAGTCCAAACTGGACTCCCTCCTGCAAAGAAAAGCCAAACTGGCTCTTAGGAGGCTTCATTACTTATTTTGGAAAGGTGGTGAGAAAGCTGGGAAGCTTCTTGCATATAGATTGAAGTGTAGACAAGCAGCTAAAGAGATAAGTGGGATCCAGGACCCCACAGGCCACCTACACAACACCCCAACTGGCATTAACAGCATCATGAAAAAGGCTTTCTGAGTGTCTCTATGCCTCCTCCAACACTCCAAAATTGAATGACATTCGGTCCTTTCTGCGTACACTACCTTTTCTCAGGATCACCCCAGAGCAAACTCTTTTGCTAGAAGTCCCAATCATGCAGGAGTTGATCATGACAGCATTACAAACATTAAGCCCACATAAAGCCCCTGGGGCAGATGGGTTCATCATAGACTTGGGTCAGGCCCTAGGCTTGAACATTACTACTTACTTACTACAGGTATTTCAGGTGGCCTTCACTCAATGTATTATGCTGCCCTGTATGAGACAAGTGGTAATCACGATCCTTCCCAAAAGGGCAAGCACCCCCTGTTACCATGTAGTTACCACCCTATTTCTCTTACAAAGGCAAAGGGCAAGATTTTAGTGAAAGTCCTGGTCACTAGACTGGAGGTTGTCTTGCTGGGCTTGATCCACCCATCTCCGGTTCATCAAAAGCCACCTTAGCACTGATCACCTTCAGTCCCTCATATCACTCATTCACCACTCACAAAAGCTGCCTTAGCACTGATCACCTTCAGTCCTTCATACCCCTCTTTCACCACTGGCAAGCAACCACATCCCAGCAGCTGTCCTTGTGAACTTCAAAAAAGCATTTGAGTCCATTGAATGGAATTACCTTCAAGAGACTTTAACCAGAATGGGGATCGGACCTATGTTCAGAAACTGGGTCAGCTTGTTATATGTGTTTCCAGTGGCATCAGTTCTGACGAATGCTACTAAATCCCTCCCTTCCCATTGCAAAATGGCACCAGATAAAGGTGTCCATTATCCTCCCTTCTGTCTGTGATAGCAGTGGATCCAATGGCTGTAGCCATATGTGGAAATCCCAATATAAAGGGCCTATAGGTGGGCACTGAAGAGTATAACACTTTCATGTATGCTGATAACCTAATCCTCACTCTATCAGACATGGCTCAATCTGTGTTCCATGTTCTCTACCTTCTCCATACCTTTACTAGTATATCTGAGCTTAAGGTGAATCAATCAAAGGCTGAAGTACTTCCCCTGAGTTCTAGCTGAACGTCCAATATCTTTGCCCATACTGGTTTAAAGTGGGCACCGGAGGACCTAACTTACCTAGGTGTCAGACTGCACCATAATTTATTCAAACTGCCACCCTTAAAACTAGCTCCCCTAATCACTACCACCAGGTTCGAACTGGAATGCTGAAAAGTCCTACATTTATCACTAGAAGGTAAAATTGATGTGGTGAAATTAATTATTGCTCCAAGATTCCTACATCTCTTGTCCCACTTGCCTATTCACAATCCTGCCAAATGGTTTAATAAGATAGATGCCCTAATCGATTATTTCCCCTGGGAGGGGAAACCTTCAAGATTCAGCAGAGCTAAACTATGCAGCTACTGGTGCAGAGGAGGGTGGAGCCTCCCTTGTCTCTGTAAATATCTCATGGCTTATGTCTCTTCTCAGTCAAATGGTTTTCTCTCCCTTCATTGTGAGGGCCTCTATGACTCTTCACAGAATCTGCACTGCCTGGAAACAAGACTCCCTCAGTCACTCTACATGCTCCCCATAGGGGTCTACCATCACCATCCCCTCCTATGCACATCTTCATCAAATACTGAACTAAAGTTCACAAAGAATTAGACCCCATCACTCTGGATCATGCCCCCTATGGGATAATCCCATGAAACAAATAGGGGGATGATCAATCAGATGGCAGTTCTGGGAAGTACCGGGTATAAAGGTCACACAGGACTTATATATTCCTGGTACTAAGACCACAGACTCCTTAACTTCCTTAGTAACATAGTTCCAGCTATGAAAGAATGACTTCTGGAGGAATCTCCAAGTTAGAGAGGCACTTCAGTAGTTACATAGGCACCAAAGGGGGGGCCCTCCGTGGGAAGGTTATCTTACACCTCTTGTTAGGTGACAGAAAGAGTAAAAAGGGAAAGCCAGCTGCATATATCAAGTTCTAATGGATGCACAACAAGACTGTACAGTGAAAGCCAAAGCACAATGGCAAACAGAAATGGGGGTCACTAAAATTAACTCACAGTGGGCTCACTGTTGATTCAGAGGGCACAACGCTTGCAGGGATGGTAGACACCAACTCATCTTAAATAAAACCATCCTGAGATGGTATAGGACCCCCCAGGTTCTTAAACAGCTGGGTCTCATGAATCATGATAAATGCTGGAGATGTGGGCTTCCATCTGCACATCTCTTTCATATCCTATGGGACTGCCAACCTTTATGCCCTTTCTGGCAAAACAATCATGGGGATTTGTGCAGAACTGGTAGGCTCCAGCGTTCAGATCAATGCTCCCCTTCTTTTACTTGGCTGTTAATACTCCCAAGCACTCTCCAGATGCACAGTGTGTCACGGTGGTAGGGGTGGTGGCCAAAAGATTAATACTTTATATTTGGAGAACTACAGTGGTCTCCACAATTGTAGAATAGCTTCAGGCAGTAGGCCAAATAGCTACTATACATTTGAAGGTCTATCTAACTTTGCTACTAAAACCATGAACCATTACTACAGGTGTTGGAATCCCTTTCTTGAATGTAGGTACAGTTATAACTTCCCCCCCAAGCCACCACAGTTATGGATGAATAGACGATGCTGTGGGCCTAAACTGGTGACTTACAGCTCCAATAAATATATACTCTTTTACTGTATGTTAGTATTGCAGGTCATACTGATGTAGTAATTGTTTTTTGGTTAGAATGGTTCTATGTTCTGGTTCTGGTTCTTTATCACCCTTTTATATTTTTTTTAATTATACAGGGTACAATCCAATACAAGTTGTGTATATATATATATATATACTTTAGCACTCCCTGCACCTTTTGCATTTACAAATTTTTTCATATCAAGAGCATAATCCACAAATTTCTGTGTTTCATCCTATGGGTTTTGCTCCAGGTAGGAGATAATGAAATCTAAGCATTTTTTTTGTCTCTAATGATGTAATTGGAGGTGTTGGTGCTGCTGGCTCAAGGTTAGAATCCTCATCCTCAGTTTCAGGCATGATTGGTAGTATGATGCCCATAATCTCGAATCAGTTAAGAGATTGAAGTCTCAACTCTTCCTCAGCTGCTACATACTGTTCAGCTGTCATGGCTGTTCCTACTTGTGGTACTTGCTGTATCAAGGTTTGCAATTCACTTATGGTGCCCTCTAATGAAGCTGTTGAATGCCTTGGTGCATAATCAGCATGAGGCATAATGTGGACATGTCTCCAGCAATTCTTGATTGTTTCCTCTGTCACTGACCTCCAGGAACTATGAATGAACTGCAGTGCTTGGCATACTGTAACTTTCATATTGGCATCACTCTCAGCACACTGAATGAAGTGACGACAAAGTTCCTTCTTATAAAAGCACTTGAAATTTCATATAATCCCTGCATCCATAGGCTGTATGTGTGATGTGGTGTTGGGTGTCAAAAAATGAAGTTTCACATTTGACAGACCTGTTGGTGGGGTATGGCTTGTGGCATTGTCTGCAAGCAGGATAACATGTTTTAGCCATAGGGTACATTGCTCTGTTGAGAGTCAATGAGCCATTCTTTAAATTCGTTTCCGGTCATCCAAGCCTTTGAATTGGCTCTGTACCTGGCATGCAATTCTGGGTCAAAATTGCCTGAGAAACAATGAGGTTTACGAGCCTTCCCAATTACAAATGACTTCCACTTGTCTGAGCCATCAGCATTGCAGCATAAAGCCACAGTCAGCCTGTCCTTTGATTTTTTTTATCCCTGCCACTGGAGCCGAGACAAGAGTTGCACTGGGACCTAGTCTATAAAATAGACCGGTCTCATCAATATTGTAAATTGCACTGGGTGTGAATCCTGACAGCACCTCCTGTAAGTTTACCCCTACCTGCAACAACTGCTGAATGGTCTGCACTTGCTGCCACCCCGTGGTACAGTTTATGACTAAGCCCATGTCTTTTTTTAAATCCCTGTATCCACCCCCGAGAATATCCAAATTCTGTTACCCCCAGCTGTTCTCTGAAGAATTTAGCCTTTTCTGTCACCATAGCATCAGAGATGCTTACACCTTCAGCATTCATTTCTGCTACCACATACTGAGCGCTGCTTCCACCTCTAGGTGCTTCCCACTGCAGACCCTGGTTAGGCTGCTTGAATCAGCAGCAGAAGCTAGCCATTTTCCCACGAGCTCTCCAAATGTCACTGCAGGTTGAGGCTCCAAGGGTAAGCTGGAACTCTGACATTGCATACAGTGCGATATCTTTGTAAGTTGCCTTTGGATTACTCTGCCTCCAAACACATAATGACCTTTTCTGTGATATTGAGATCTCTGTCTGGCCCCTCTTTGTAGGTGTAGCTGACATTGTGTCTGAGAAAAAAAAAAGCTGATGTGAAATGATACAGGATACTGTACTGTAAAATCTCATTCATATGCTTTTAATTAGCATGCTCAGTTTAAAGATGAAATAAACTGTAAAATGCAAAAAATTCATTTTAAATTGGTCATCTTGGTCTGAGATCACAGAAATGGGTGCTTTTAAACACAGGCAGGGTCTGAACCTGGACCTGAGAGGTTCGGGGGGGGGACTGAATGGCCATAACATGAGCTTTTAAACACACCAAGCACTTGTGCAGCCCGGTATCGCTGCGGCGTGCTGAAGTGTTGTCTTCACTTTGGTCTGGACTGGGAGTTGAGAGGGCACAACAGGAGCTTTTAAACATTAAATTGGTCATCTTGAGCACAGACTGAGCAAATTGGGAACTGAGGGGAGCAAAAAAGAGAATGGGCACAATGGGTGCTTTTAAACATTAAATTGGTCATCTTGGTCTGAGATCACAGAAACGGGTGCTTTTAAACACAGGCAGGGTCTGAACCTGGAGCTGAGAGGTTCGGGGGGGGGACTGAATGGGCATAACATGAGCACAGACCGAGCAAATCAGGAACTGAGGGGAGCAAAAAAGAGAATGGGCACAGCGGGAGCTTTTAAACATTAAATTGGTCATCTTGAGCACAGACCAAGCAAATCGGGAACTGAGGGGAGCAAAAAAGAGATTGGGCACAACGAGAGCTTTTAAACACAGGCAGGGTCTTTTAAAACATGAAGCTGAGCTTTTACAGTAGTGTAATCACAGAAATGGGTGCTTTTAAACACAGGCAGGGTCTGAACCTGGAGCTGAGAGGTTCGGGGGATTGAATGGCCATAACATGAGCTTTTAAACACACGAGCACTTGTGCAGCCAGTATACTTGTGGCGATGCTGGTGTTGTTTTCACTGAAGGGAGCAGGGTCTGGACCGGAGTTGAGAGGCACAACGAGCTTTTAAACTGTATGGGCACAACGAGAATGCAAAGACTGAGTAAATCGGGAACTGAGGGGAGCTTTTTGAACTGAAGCTGATCATTTAAACAACAAAGAAAGCAGAGCTTCACTAACCTAGTCGGGAGGAGAAATCAGAAGAGACGCCAGTAGATGAGACGGCAGTGGAATCTGTTAGGGAATTACAGCTGAAAATTAAGAGAGAAGGGTCATTAACGAAAACATTAACTTAACAGTTTGCTAAAAAGTATTTGATTAAATATAAAGCTTTACACTTACCTAGCCAGCAGCAGGAGAACACTCTATAGAAGTTAATGTCGCATTCAGCACTGTATTAGGCAACAGTAACACGCCGAAGCATTAGCAGGGATTGTAAAGCACCAGCAATTATCACTCAGTTAAGGCTGTTAACACCTCCACCTGAGCTCACTAAAAATGGATTATAGAGGTTGAATACAATGTGAACTAATGAGCCTGTTTAAAAAAACTGCAAACAGATTCGGATTCTCAGTTTTACATATTAAAGAGGTCATTAACCTGAGATGAAATCCGTTTGCATTGATTCTCATTCGTAATGTGAGATATACGGACTAATAAGGCACGGATTAAACAGGTCTGACTGTAGCTAGCTATATATATATATATATATCTGAGAGGCAAAAAACTCCATTTAATGCATCATTTAGGTTTGTTCCACAGCACAGTGAGGCCTGTGTTAGGTTGAAATTTCTGAGCCTCAGCCACCCCTTCAGCCGGCATTGGGGTGCTGCTAGATCATCGGCCCAACTCTCACCCCATCACATGTGTAAAGAAGCAGAGGTATAGGAGAATGGAGTGAGAGATAGGACCAATGACCTCAATGCACACCTCAATGCTGGTTGGGGGTGGGTTGGTCCAAGGGGTTTTCAACCCTAACACTGAATTTCCTCACTTTTGTCGCTGTGGAACAACCCTAACTGATGCATTAAATGGACTTTTTTGCCTCTAATTTCCCTTCTTTTTGAGAATGATGACGACAAACAGTGAAAGTAATGCAGCGGCGGGAGCTTGGGGCCCTTTGGGCCCCAATCTTCTGCCACATGATGTCTTGTGACATAGTAACAGGAACAGCAACACAAACAGAAGTGCCAACAGTGGCACACATGGCAACAGAAATGTAAATGGTAAAGGAAATGTTAATAGAAACGCAAGCACAAAGTGACGCCAAAGCGAACAGTAATGCAAATGGACATTAAGCGCATATGAAAACACAACTGGTAACATGAAGAGTGATGGTAGCAGTATTTTAAATGGAAATGTTAAGTGTCACAGCAAAAAGAATACGAAAGGGAACAGAAACAGAAATGTGAATGTAAGTGCACACATAAACGCAAACCGTAATGCGCACAGCCATGGTACCACAATAGTAAACGCAATTGGTAAAGTTAACATGAAGAATAATGCCAAAGGAAACAGAAACAGAAACGGGAATGGAGGCACGTACGGAAACACAAACCGTAACGTGCATGGTCACGGAACCACAATTGTTAACTCAAATGGTAACAGTAACAGCAAAAATAACGCTAAAGGAAAGAGAAATGCAAATGCAAGCGAGTGCAGAAATGCAAACTGTTACGTGCACGGTCATGGTATCGCAATTGTAAACGCAAATGGTAACAGTAACAGCAAAAATAACACCAAAGGAAACAGAAATTAAACAGAAATGCAAGCTCGTATGAAAACGCAAACTGTAATGCACGTGGATGGTACAGCAATTGCAAATGAAACTGGTAATGGTAACAGCAACAATAACACCAAACAACACAGAAACATAAACGCAAGTGAAAACGCAAACCATAATGCACATGGTGGCGTAGACAGTAATGGCGCCACAGACGGTAATGGAAACACAACTGGAAACGCTAACTGGCACAGTAACGAAAGGGCACACCCTTCTTTTCCCAAAAAAATGCATTGGAAAACACAGTGAAAACAAAGAATGTATACATAACAATGGGCCTCGGAGCAGAAAATGAGGACTTGGAATATTAAATTGCTTATATCTCAGGAACCGTATGACATAGAAAAAAAATGTAAATTTCTTATGAATTATGACTTTCCTGGCTAGTTTTGTACTTAACCCCCAATTGGGGGCTAGAGTTTTACGACAAAGTCTGTATCCGCACTGCTTCCGAGAATACGGCCCCGAAGGGCGACGGGTGCCGTAATGTTATCCAATGGGAAAAAGCACTAATTTCGGAGTGCCATCACTGTGCTGTCCTGTAACATTTTTTCACCAAGCCACCAAAAGGTACATCAGTGGGATGTTGGCTTTCTTCCCTCCAAATTTCAGCCCAAAAGACCAAACCGTTATTTTGCAGCAGGGTGGCAAAGGACTCCTGTAATGCGTCGGACGCTGTAATGTTATCCTATGGGAAAAAGTGTCAACTTTGGAGTGCCGTAACTTTACCTCCCTGTAATATTTTTTCACCAAGATACTAAAAGGCACATCTGGGAGATGTTGGCTGCATTCCCTCCAAATTTTAGCCCAAAAGACCAAACCGTTCTTTTGCAGCAGGGTGGCAAGATCTGCTGTAATTTTGACATAGCCTGGAAAAGTAGTGTCGCAATTTGTGAAAGCTTTGGTAAAAATTTGTGACATTTTTGTGAGTGCGACACTACTTTGTGAAAGTACTTTTTCCAGAAACTTGAAAAACATATTTCTAGGGTGTTTAACCTCAAAATAAAGACATGCCTAGCATCCTCAGGGTCAGACTAGGTAAACACAAAAATAATTGTGTCGCTAGAGGGTCCCAAATTTAAATGCCAAGCATTTTTCTGATCACCAACTGAAAACAAAATTGTGAATTTGTGAAAGTAAAAGGGCCATTTGCGAAAGTAAAAACTGCATTTGAGAAAGTGTTGAACTTTTTGTTAACTTTTCCCATTGACTTATAATGGGAACTTGTTTTTTGAAAAACTTTTGAACCGTTAAATATTTTTTCACGGAATCTTCAAAAGGCACATCGGGGACCTGGGCTGCATGTTCCCTGAAGTTTTTGGACCAATCACACAAACCGTGCAACCTGTAGGTGAGAGCAAAGAAATTGCAAAAAAGTGTAATTGCGCAATTGGTTGTCGCTTAATAACTCCGCAGCCGTATATCTGACCGGTACGAAACTTGGCAGATCCCAAGATCTACCAGGCCCAGTTGTGCATGGCACATTTCAGGCAAATCTTTTTAACAGTGGCAAAGTTATTAATGTGCAAATGTTGACCCTTTAACCTTTAAAAGTGCTACTCAACTTTAACTATGGTAGTATACCGGTATACTATAATATATTTATGTATATATATATATATATATATATATATATATATATATATATAGTGCCTTCATGGTCTTTTTGCAGAGAACCAACAACGGGTGAGCTGTGTGAGACTTGATAACAGGGTCTCACTTCACATATGTTTCTCCTTCATCTATTGTGCTCCTTTTATGTGCTGACGCTGTACATGTTCATGCACATGGTTATAGCATTATATAATATGTTTTCATTTTTTTTAACTTTTTTATTTTTCCATGTAAGTGTACATGTTATTCTTACATAAATAGGCACTGTACAGTATATCAGAGCATATGAGCTACACCTGGGTATGAGGTGGTTACCTTGTCTTTGTTTGCAAAGTTTTGTTCAATTTTCAATAAAAAGATTAACAACAATGTTTTAATCCTACTTTATCTTATGCCCCAGACATGTAATGGGCAATCGTGCTTAAGTGTCTGGAAGGGTCATGAAAACAATGAGAGGAGTCCCAGTACAATCAGAAGTGGAAATACACTCACTCCATCAGTGGAGGTCAAGCCTTTGATGTGCATACTAGGTAGAACCTTGAAGGCAAGTACCCACATGGGGAGGGGTTACACATGTTTGTCCCAACAGTTTTCTGAGTGCATCTTACAGTGCAGCTGTTGCAACTCTCAAGGTCAAGAGCTTTTCCCATTTCAGCTTTATTTTGGCCAGCCAGTGTCTTCCCAGTTATATAGGTTTTTCACCTTGAATGACTACTTGAAGCAAGACCTTTGTTTCTCTCTTTCTCACACAGGTCACTAGTACCTAAATCTCCCCTGCATGGGGATTTCATTGCCAGTGTACATTAACTGGATTTGATGTGGTTGTAGCAGGCACTAACTGAGACACCCCTTGTAGATGTGCTCTTGCACAAGTGATACTGATGCCCGAATGTTGAGCTGCATGTTTACTATGTCGCCTGCCAAAATTTATTTATTTATTTGTTTACTGGGTAGGTACACTGATCCAAGGACCATTTTCAGGCATGACCTGGGCCATGGAGATGGCACAAAAGTCACTATACAATGCATCAAGTACAATACAGAGCACCTGGAAAATATTAGAAATTACAACAGTAGATGTGTACAATGAACAAGCAAGTAAAGTGAATGTATTACATCCATGAAGGTACAAAATTAGTACAACTGGCACAAGATGAGTGAATATTTTTCATTCAGGAAAGTGCAGAATTGTTACAACTGGCACAAGACATCATATAGGTACATTAAGGCTAAGGCCAAGGCGTAGGGAGGGGTACTGAATCATATACATGATGTTCACCCAGGGGAGGAGAAGCAGTTTACTGTGGCCATTAGGTGTGATTTAAAGAGGGATTTGAATTATTGATGAGAGTCTAAAGACTGCAGGGAGGGTGTAAGGCTATTCCACATGTTAGGGTCAGCAAAAGAGAAGTCCTTTTCACCTATACATGTGGAGATCTGTGGGCATTCCAGCAAGAGACTGGATGAGTGGTGGAGGTCTTGGCGGCTTGTCTTGGGCTGGAGCAGGGGGGAGAGGGTGGAGGCATCTTTTTTTCTTAGCCTTGTCTACAGTATAATCTAGGATGTAGTCATGGTGGATCTGTGGGGGTAGCCATCCTAGTGCCTGGTAGAGGCTGCAATGATGGGTGGAGTAAGGAGCCTGAAGGGCAAATCTACAGATGTTATTGTAGGTAGTATTTAGTCTTGATTGACCAGAGGAAGAGGTTAGTGCATAGATGGGAGAGCCGCAGTTCATTGGGGGAGGAGGTTGCACTGGTAAATGACAAGCCAGGCTTCTTGGGTAAGGTAGTTGACTATATGATAATCAATTTCCAATTTTTGTTTTATGCAATGGGTAGTTATCTCCATAGGGTCAGTAAACATCAGAGCGGGGTAGAGCGTGATGCCAAGGTATTTAAAGGAGCCAAATATCTCCAATGATCTGAAAGCAAATTTCCCCTACATTTCTTTCCATGCCATAGACTATGAACAGACCCAATTGATCTTCTCCCTGTTCAGTCTCTGGCACCATGTCCATAACTTTCTGTGATCTGCCAATTCACGTTGCACTTCTGCAGGCTCACGTTGCATAATTCTATTGTGCTGCTCACACCTTCTAACTTTTTCTTTATTGCTGTCCCTTGTTCTTATTTATTTATTTATTTACTTACCTCTTTTGTCTGATTTCAGAATGTAAATCAAAGACATTGGTGTAACTTAAGTGAAGAAAATCAGGTTCTGAAGGTCTGTCAGGCTGTGAACTAATAAGATGTCTGGGAATCAGACTGCACCAATGGTGGTTGACCTTGCAGATGATACAGATTTTCCACTGGAAATAGTACTTTTTAATGGAATTCACTGCTGTAATGTGTGTGCTGGGTTGCCTTTTTGATGATGCTGTATGCCAATGCCCTTTGACTCCGTTCCCCCTGCCATGACACTTCCTGTCCCATATTCCTCTGCTCTAGATTATGCCTACTGGGCAGGCTGAGTTTCATGCCACTAGGGGTGGATCCCCAATTGCCTATGAGCTGAGTGTACCCCACCCTCTACCACCTTTTTAGCACCCTGTAAACCTCCCCTCCATGATCACTGGAAACAACTGCACCACGCACAGAATTACTGGCAGTGGGTGCTCATCCTGCCATCAGTATCCCCCCCACCCCGCACACAGTTTAAAAGTACCCCCCACACACCCTTTTGTACCCACTGTGTACTCTACCATCCACCTCTCCCTCATTGGCACCCACCTCTGTTTCATATTGCAGCTCCACTGTCACTTGTTGCCAGATCCTCACTGTCCCTTGAAATGCTGCTTTTTCAGTCACCGATTGCATTGAAAAGAATAAGTACCATTCATTTCAAATGGCCACTTATTTCAATGTTTTTTTTAATTCATACTTTCATTTTTCTTTTTCCTACTTTTTCTGTAGATGTCTTTTGCATCACCATGCTCACAAACTCTCTGGGTGTCAACATTCAAATCCAGATGATAAGGCTTTTTGTGGCACATTCTAGCATCCCTTCAAACACCCATTTTGCAGGGATTTGAAAGCTGATACCCATGGGGTTTGTCAGGGTGAAGATAAAAAAGACCTTGACAGAAAAAGTAGATAAAAAATATTAAGAAAACAGTTATGAAAAAAGAAAAAACTTTGAAATGAATAGGCCCATGGGTTTTTCTTAGGTGATAGGAGCCATGCTTGGTAGTGATCCTGTTCACCTCTTTGGGAGAGGGGGGCAGCTTTAGAGGAGCAGTTCTCAGTGGTGATCCAGCCACCCTCCCCCAACCAGGGTTAGAGGGACATCTATATAGAAGCCATGCTCATCGGTGATTATGTGGCTCTCTTCCCCTTTCCACAAGGACAAATAACTAAATAAGCAACTGAACTTGCCAGTCCAGCTCCTCCCATAGCATAAAGGACTATTCAGACCACCCCATTTTATTTATCTCCTCCATGCCCTTGTTCACACTGCATTTGCTCTATAAACACATGCAATCAAACATCATTGACATTGACCAATGCATGTTTATATATGTTGCTCTCTACAACTTGTTGATAGTCCTTGATAGTCCTCTGAATGTCTGCCTTCAGATGGAGTGACAAAAGCAGAACTGCACTGACGGAACAGGGCATTGCAAGACTTTTATCTGTTTTTTTCAAATGGAAAGAACATGCACTCACATTCCAACTGTCAGGGAGTGGACACCACTCAGCCAAAGCAAATGAATTTGAATGTGGCTTAACATTCCATTTACTGTACTACAGTGATGATTTTTGGTCTCTTCAGTCAGTAAGGTCCTCAAATGGTCATGGAAGGCGATCAGCTCCGCACAGGAAGGAAAGCATTTTCTGTTATACACCCTGGCTCTGATAAACTGAAGACACATTCACATTTTTAGGGCTGCAGGGGATGGAGCCTGCAGTCCTTTAATGATCACAGAGTGAGGACTCTGTATTTTTTCCTTAATAAAAAAAAATGGATTCTCTCTGCCCACCACAACCCCACCCCCTCTCTGGCGCCTGTGCTCTACTGCTATCCAAACAGCTCCTCCCCACCCTTTCTCTGTCCATCACAGGCTATCCCCTCCCCGGTATCCCTTATCAACTATGTTTTTAGTGCTGCAGTAGCTCCTCTTCACCAAGCTCCACCTCGCTCCTCTCTGCCCTGCTATAAAAAGAAACCCTCATGTTTCCACCCACTGTGCACTGTACCACCCCGCCCCTCTGTTCCCACCTTCTTACTTCAAAAGAAATCCTCCCATTGCCACCCACTGTGAGCTGTAGAAAGTAATAACACATATATTTCTTTGCTGTGTAGTGTCCTCTGTGTTAAAAAAAAATCCTGCTCAAAGCCCTGGCAGCCAAAAGAATGTGATGGGTGACATTAGAAGGGGTGCAAGCTGCACACACAACTCTAGCCCCTAGAACTCGAATAAAATGCATCCCATTTGTTGTTTGCCCGCCCATAGCCCACACCGAGTTTCTTCCTTCCTTTCTTCTTCATGTGGCTGTCCCCCCAAGTTGCAGGCAGGGTCAGAGAGCAGATACATTATTGGGACCGAGCGGCTGCAAGCTCGACTTCGGCTACTTGGCCAGTCAAAGAGACAGACACAGAGAGACTGCAAGCAGTTAGCAGTTCTCCCACAACCTGCCCCAGCACTTTCCATTCCCCGATCTGTGGTGTGTGCCACCATGTGAATGGTGCTCTATACTCCCGGACAGCATCTAAGTACAAGGCACCTGTCTCTGTGCTGTTCCCGTTAGTGGCACTGTAGCATAACAATCTCCACAGTAGTGACAAGCAGAACCACACAGTGCTTGGGTAAATTACCTGTTATTGTTGCCACACCGTGCATTCATTGTCACAGTTCCTCTGTGTCTGTGATGTTCCAGTTGTTGCCCAGTGCTGCAGCATGTGCCCCTGCCTGTCACTTTCCCTCCAGTCTTCTGCTGCAGCATTTGTACCAGCCATGCCCATTCTTCAGTGCTTGTGACTTCTGTACATAGTTGCCCTTTCTGAACATGTAGCACCTAAGTACAAGGCACTGCCCAGTGGAGTGTAAGTGAATTTGAAAATGATTTAGCTGGCACATGTCTAGGTTCACTTCTTGTGGACCTAGAACTGAACAAGATGAAAATGTCTCTGTAATTCCAAGCAGACGGGCCAGAGATTTCAACCCTATAATCATCCCTTCTTTCTCTGTGACTACAAACCATTACACCAGTTACAGGGAGTCCATTCAAACTTTTGATCTTGTTAAAACCACACCATAGGCTGCCCAGAGTCTCAACCTCAGAAAGTTTATTCAGAAGCCCATATCAAATAAAGAGTAATACCCACATTCACAAACCATCAAACAAACAATAGTGCACAACTGCATGTAGCAAGGATCATACTCTGATCTATGCATCAGGTAGGCTGTTATAAAACTCCAGTATTTACACCATAAATGCCACTGGAGGTGGATGTTGGGGATTATAACTGGAGGCTGCTCCCCTGTCTTGTAAAATAACAATACAACCGCATCGCTCACCTCCCTCTGGTTTTAATTTCGGGGATGACCCCGACTTTACTTCTAAAATGTCCTTAGGCACATCTAAAAATAGTTATTCTTTCACTGGAGTATGAGGATTTGAAGCATACCATATTGTCAAACACTGAAGTTGCAGACCACCTTCAGGAAATGCTTTTATAATAAGTCACATAATGCAGCAGCGTTCTGCGCAGATATGTTTTGAACAGGCATTCCTGATTTTGGTCCCTTGTTTCTGATTTCTTTTAGTCTTGCCCCCGATGCTTAGAGGTATGTGTGAGGTACCTAGGTTGCCTACAGTTTGTTATTTTTCAGATCATTAAACTATCTGGATCATATTCATATATGAAAACAAGTCAGATCCCTTCAATGTTGGCAATGGGAGGGTCGGCGAATAATGGTTTGTGCAGGATTTCTCACAGCAAGTGCACCAGTGGCAAGCTGCATAGCGCAAAATCAAATCCAGACTATGGGCAGCTTGCATAAAACATCAGATGCTGTACTTTCCTTCCTGAAGGCCTTCATGGATGAAGGCACCTTCAAGTTTGAGTCAGTGTCCCATGCAGCTCAGGAACTCATTAAATTGCTCCCCAACCTGTTCGGTGTGAATCTCACTGGGTGATCCCGACTGCAAGTGGTATCTGCATGGTATCTCCAAGTTTAACAATCCGTGACCTTTTAAAGTTAGCTCTGGTAACTTGGACTTGACAGAATCTTATTGTTTTTCTTCAAAATAAAGACTTTTATCTGTTGCTTCGTTTGCAATTTATCATTAACACTGTTGTTTCATAAACTTTGTTTCAAGTTCCACTTTCTTGGATGATCCCGTTTGTTCTTACTATCACTTAGTTACAATTTTTTGAATAGCACCAGTTTATCTGGTTAGACTGGTAATTAATATACTTCTTTTCCTTTTTCTTACTTGTTATGTTCTGGGGAAAGTGGTTCTTCTGATCAGGTTTTTTTTTTCTCTTTCCAAGTTACTGAGGACATTTCAGCAATGGAAAGGTATCCTCAAAGTCAGTTGTATGTAGGAGAGCGAATAAGTTGTCTTTCCTCCATCCATCCCCCCAGTTTGTTTAAAATTGTGCCTATTTACATGTTCTAGTTATAAAGCTATGCTTTCAATGAATAGCTAATATACTTTATTATAGCTTAATCACTAAACAGGCTTAGATGGATTTTTTTTGCTAATGCATAATCAATATTGCGCCGCATAGGTAAAGAGCAGTAAGTATCTGCCTTGCTACTTATTTTCAGCTAGCTGTTGGAGTATTAAAAATCTATTTTTACTATATATATTTAAAATAGTAGATTATTAATTCCTGTTGGGACAATGTGCTTTAAGTCTGATCATCTTTATGATAGGTGCAGGAACCACACAATTTATATGTGTTTAGTAAAGGTGAGAATTACAGAAAGAGACATGAAATATAAAATGGATTATGTTTAAATATTACACTTTTCTAAAGTTGTCCCATGGGGTGAGGGGCTCTTTAATCTCACTTTGTTCCTAATGGCTGCTTCATCAATTTGTGGCTTGCAAAGTGCTTTGGGATAGAATGTGTATGAAACTGCCTACATAAAACCCAACTCCTTTCCTTTCAACATATAAGTATGACTCAATTGTTAGCACATGCAGCTCTGGATCAAAAGGTCATGTGTTCCAGTCCCATACTGGGACTTTGGCTCATACCTTAAATGCTTGCACCCAGATGCAGTATTAGGGAGATGCTGAAATATTGGGGTGCATCATCCTTTGGATGAGATGTTGACTGAGGTCCTTTATGCTCATCCCAATTGCTGTCCAAGTGGATGTCCTGGTGGTGTTGCAGACTACCAGTAAATGGTACAGTCCCTAAGGATGCCCTAGTCATGGACTGGACAGTGCAGTTCTTGCCAGATGACCCACCATTCCCACCCATTCAAACAGTGCTCATCATGCTCAGCAAAGAGCCAGCCACAATGATCCTGATAATTCCGGAATAGACCAGGCAGATATGGTACTCAGTGCTCCTAATCCTGTCCAGCAGGATTCTAATCAGCTTACCAATGAAGTATAACCTATTCACTCTATCTTGTGAGCAATCCTCAGTGTCACGATCAAGACACTGCTGATTTTATTTTAAATTATAGATATCCTCCCACCAACCCTCCCTCTCTAACCCCTCACCCCACCCCCAACACATGTAGCCCTTTCATGCCTGGCCAGAGTTTGTATTTTGGTGCCAACACTGGCTGCTTCAGGAAGCGTGCACCACAGCTGTAAGGTATTAGGGAACCTCAGAGCAGGAACATGCAGCAATAATAAACTGTACCAAGGGGACAAGTGCCTCCAAACATGTAGGTTAGTTTTACTTTTAAATTGAAAGGCTTACTGGCACCACCAACAGAATTATTGAACCCATACTTTATAAAACCTCATCACCACTGCAATACTTTGTTGAGGAAACACTGAAGACAAAGACATCTGCTTTAAGTTATGCAGCCAGCTTTATTAAAAGACTGCAGGCAGAACACGCACAACAGGAAGACCAACCTGGACTACATACTGCATGCGTCTGACCCAGGACTACTATCAAAATGGTGTCACATGTACTGTACTTCCAGGAGAGGTAAGCCATACAGAATGTTTAATACAGTATCCTGCATATTACCTTTGTAAATATACAGGTCAGGTGTTGTTGATCATTTTTGCTGTTTAATTTTGTCTTGTGATTTCATAAGTGATTGGCTGTCTCCCCCATCTCCACCCACCCCCATACATAGGAACGCTGGAACATTGGTCCAATGTATAGCAATTAAAATGCAATGCAAAGAAGTGCAAAATCAAGCACCTGGGGTGCAGAAACCCTGCAGAGAGTTACAGGATGAGGGGGGAGTTGCTGATGGTTACCAGGGAAGAAAGGGATTTAGGGATAATCATCTCAGATAACCTAAAGGTGTTCAAACAGTGTACCAAGGCTGTTGGGAGGGTCAGTAGCATGTTGGTGTGCATAGCAAGGGGTATCAGTAGCAGAAGAATGGAGGTGATGATGCCACTGTACAAAATGTTGGTGAAGCCTCATCTGGAGTATGGTGTACAGTTCTGGAGATCACATCTTTGTAAGAACATAGACAGGGTGGAGGCAGTTCAAAGAAGAGCAACAAAGATGGTGCAGGGCTTGTACCAGGAGACATACTAGAAGAGATTAAAATACCTCAATATGTATACACTGGAATAGAGGTGGGAATGGGGAAAGATGATAGAAACTTTCAAATATCTTAAGGGCATAAACAAAGTGCAAGTAGGTGACATCTTTCAGTATAGGAGGTGTACAAGACGAGGGGGCATGATATGAGATTGGAGGGAGGCAAGATAAGGGGTAATATGAGGAAGTGTTTCTTCTCAGAAAGGGTGGTAGATGCATGGAATAGCCTAACCCAGGAAGCAGTGGGAGCTATCACAGTGATGGATTCAAACATGCATGAGATAGGCACCAGGGAATCCTAGAAGTGGGTAGGAAAGGCTAAAGCCAATGACCAAGTAGGGTCAGCAATAACTGATGCAGGCAGGGAATATGGGCAGACTGGGTGGGCCCAGCAGTCATTATCTGCTGTAAAATACTATGTAACTATGTATAGCCTTGCTTACACATTTTGTATGTGTGCATTTACAAGTCCAGGTAGATACAGGAAAATCTCATACACCTTATTTTTTTATTAGATGTGTTTTGGGACATTTCTTTGAAAAACATTCTGGTCTCTGTGGTGTGCAAAATCTTCCAGGAATATTTAGGGGTGCTGCTATGTTACCTGGCTTTTGTCTCAGTGTTACAGGTGTTAAAATCTAGCATAATTATCATGAAGCACATGAGGAATCCAATTATAAGCACAGTTTCTCTAAATCATAGTTTTCTCTGTATGTTATTTTGCCATTTTATAACACTTTGTTCTGCAATTTAACATTCTGCTGACTCAAACACATTTTCAATAAATGGTTGAAACATGTTAAACTTTTATTCAGAATTTATAGGGCCCGATATTCAAATGTGCACCTGGCAAAGGTGCACATGGTTGCTCCGCGCAACTGAGTTGCACTGGAGCAACAAAGGGATATATTCAAAGGAAATGTGCCATGGCGCATCTCGTCTGAATATACCAAAAAATGCCCACAGCACAAATACAATGCACTGGTGTATCCCACAGACAGGTCTGAATACCAGGAATGGGAAATGCGCCAATGCATCAGAGAAACGCCATGTGCAAATTCTTGACATTCAGACACAAATATGCGAATGGTGCCATAATGCATGCATGGCACAAATGGGGCGATTTACATGTCATTATGGCCCCATTTGCATGAGTTGTATAGGGCTGGCCAGCGAAATGCACCTGGTGCCATGCACAGCATGCTGTTCCAGTACGAGGTACCGCAGTACTACCCCCTCCTCATCCCATACCACCGATCACTGTTAAACAGATGTTTTAAGATCCCTAGTGGTCCAGTGGCTCCCCCTTCCTGCCTGTACCCCCAATCACTGTAAAAATGGCCTTTTTAAATCTCAGGTGGTCCAGTGGTTCCCCCCCCCCATAACCCCGATCACCATTATATAGTAATTAATAATCCCTGGTGGTCCAGTGGTTCCCCTCTCTCCACCCGGTAACCCTGATTGCCATCAGAAAGTATTTTTCAAATCCTTGGTAGTCCAGTGGCACCCCCCCTACCCACACAGGACCCCTAGTCCACCCAGCTCCCCCCAAGTCATCAGTGGGCAGCATACTCATCTGCATACCTCCGCAGCTGTCTGCTGAATGACAGCTTACAGTATGTGCTGCAGGCTCATTGGTCCACACCTGGGGAATATGATATTTAGGGAGGAGGGTAAACAAGTAGTCCCATAAAACCTGGTCAAAAGCTTTTTTGGCATCCAGGGACACCAAAGCTGCAGGAGTAGAGGAATCCCTGGATGCCAAAAAAAGATAATGTAGCTTCCTAAGATGGTCAGCCAAGATTCATCTCTTTGAATTTTATAAATACCTAGTAAATTCATTGGCACCAAAACATAAGGAGGTTTTTTTCCTACAGTTATGAGAATAAAAAGTTACCACCATCCTTTGATCAGGCAGATGTTATACTAATTCACATAAAGGGGAAAACACTGGATCAGTGTGGCTCTTACCACCCTATTTCTTTGTTAAATTGTAATTACAAAATTTATACAAAAATACTTTCAAATAAACTGGCTAAAATTATATGCAAAATAATACATCTAGGTCAAATAGGATTTGTAGAAAATAGAAGATTACATCATCATATAAGAAGGGCAGTTAATTTAATTCAGTCTTGTGCAGGAACAGACACTGCACTTCTCTCATTAGATGCAGAAAAAGCATTTGACAGGGTGCAGTGGCCATTCCTGATTGAAGCCCTGAAATGTTATGGGATGGAGGGAAGTTTTTTGATCAGATAAAGTTAATATATAAAAATCCACAAGCAAGAGTTGAGACAAATAGTAACTATTCATCTTTTTTCCCCGTTACATAGAGGGACCAGGCAGGGATGTCCACTCTCCCCTTTATTATTCACTTTATTTCTGGAGCCTTTGGCTGTTAGAGTTAGATCTCAGGCTTTATAATTGGGAATACCAATAGGAAATATCTTTAATATTACCATGCTTTATGCAGACAATATTTTGCTTTCAGTTAAAAACCCAAATAGTGAATTATCAATTATTATGGGGATTTTACAAGAATTTGGAATGGTTTCTGGTTATCGGGTGAATTGGGACAAGAGTGAATTCTTATATCTAGGAATATTATAAATATAACTCACCCTCAGTTATTAACATTGCATAAAGAAAACATAAGATATCTAGGAGTCCAGCAAGCTTGGTATATGAATAGAATTATTCAATTGAATTTTGATCCATTAATTTACTTGGTCAAAGTGGATTCGGATAAGTGGCAATTTCTCCCATTAAAATTAAAGGGCAGAATAAGCATTCTTAAAATGAATGTATTACCTCGACTGCTGTTTCTATTTCAGGCTATCCCAATAATCCTGAAGGAAACCTTCTTTCTAAAGTTAGATAAAATGATTCAAAATTTTCTTTGGCAGGGAAAACATCCCAGAATTGCATTACATAAATTATATTTGCATCAGTTCAAGCGAGGTTTGAATTGCCTAAATTTTCATCTTTATTATGTGGCAGCTCAACTGGAAATAGTTTACCACTGGTTTCATAAACCAGATAATCTTTTAGTAGCTGGTTTAGGGTTAGAGCAGGAAGCTCTTAAGGGGTTAAACCTAATAAGCTCTCTTACATCATATTACCAAAATGATGAAATGTTGGCGACAACTAAAACAGTTAACTATGTTTAGTCTTGGGCTCTGAAGTACATGGGAGGTCAAGATAGATTATTTAAATTGACACCCATATTTAATAATAAACTTTTCCCTCCCTCTAGGACTGATGTAAGTTATCAGCAGTGGTATCTTGGGAAAGGGCCCTGTATTATTGAGAATTTTCTTCTTTATACTTCAGTTAAATCTTTCAATCAAGTAAAATTAGAATTTGGATTATTAGATAGGCATGTATGACAATATTCACAAGTTAGGAGTTTTATTTAAAAAAATAATTCTTTCAAAGTAGAGGGATCATTATTGGAGGACTTTTTCAAAAAATGTGGAAACAAAAAACATATGATCTTAAAAGTATATAATTTATTGATAGGAGAATCTGTAATGCCTGATACTTCTCTCAGAATTGCTTGGGAGAAAAAACATTCTACTCCTATCCCTGACCCCTGACTGGATTAAGGTTAGTAATTTAGAATCTTTAGGTATAAAGAATAATAAACTGTTTCAAATTCACTTCAATATGTACCATAAGGTATATTTGACCCCAACAGGTTGCGTAAAATGGTAAGTACAATATCCCCATTTTGCCAGAGGTGTATCAAGGTTAAAGGCACTCTTATACACATGTTGTTAGTGTGTGACAAGATAAAATCATATTGGGAAAAGATATGGTTAATTATGGGAATAATAATAGGGCAAGATACCCCTTTTGACCCCGGAATTATTATATTTGAATATTAGATACATCAATAGGATCATATTAGATACCAGAAGACATTTTTGAACATGGGATTAACAGTGGCATAAAAAGTATTGTTACAGCACTGGAAGGACCCAAGGCCTCTGGATCATAAGGAGTGGATCGGCCAGATGCTAGATGCTAGTAAGGTAGATAAATCATTATATCTGTTAGAAGATAATTCTGAAAAATACAACTTAATTTGGTCATGTTTTATAACTTATTTGAGAAACAGGGAATAAACAAAATGGATCCTTGTGGCACCCCACAAGACAGGGGGAGGGTGCCAGAGGAATAAATTCCAGTGACCACCCTCTGAGACCTGCCTACAAGGAATGACCAAAACCATTCCAGGACTGTACCTGACAGTCAGCAAAGGAACTGCAGAGTCTCTAAAAGCACCCCATGGTCCACAGTGTCAAAGGCTGCTGAGAGATCGAGAAGGACCAATATGGTACAAGCCTTTCAATCCCTCACCATTAGGAGGTAATTTAATACCTGAACAAGGGCAGTCTCCATGCTATGCCTCTTCCTGAAACCAGACTAAAACGCTTCATAGACATTATGGGTTACAAGGTGGTCGTCCAGTCGCAAAGCAACCACCTTCTCAATAATCTTCCACACAGAGGGCAAATTAGAGACAGATTGGTAAATTAGTTGGATCGTCAGGGTCCAAGGAGGGTTTTTAAGGAGTGGTCGAATGACCACCTCCTTTAGGGGGTCTGGAAAGACTCCCCCTTCCCAAGGATCTCCATACAATTTCAGCTAGGATTGGGTAAATAATATCTATGCACCCCACTAAAAGGGGGGTAGGGCTCGGATCCAAATTACAACAGGTTGGGTGCAAAGTCTGGACAATCTTCACAACGTCGCTGAATTCCAGTCCACTGAAATCTTTCCAGACAGACCAGGTGCTCACTACCTCCCATCGACCTCCGCAACCCCTCATGGAGAGAGCCGGGCCGATTCCGGACCTGATGCTGGCAACCTTATTTGCGAAGAACTGAGCTAGCTCATCACACTTAATTTGTGAAAAAGCTGTTCCAGACTGAAGACAGATTAGATTACACAATCTATCCACAGTTCAGAAAAACTAAGCCAGTTGATTCTGTAGAGCAGAAATCTCCCTGGACAGGAACTCTGCCTTCTTACAGGTGATTTCTGATTGATAGCCCTTATAATGTTCCATCAATCTAAGCCTGTCAGCATCCAGGCCTGACTTCCGCCATGCTCTCTCCAGCTTTCGATCAACTCACCTCAGCTCCTTCAAGGACCCATCATACCAAGGGGACCTTGGGCGAAGAGTGAGTGGTCGAACATGAACAGGAACAATCAAGTCCAAGGCATCTCCTACTGCCTTGTTATAAGCTAGTATGAGGTCCCCTGGACTTGTGCTTTCACCCAGCAATCCCAATGGGCCCAGAACCACTGTGAGACCACCTGGGATAACTCCCATTAAGGGGCGGTACCAGACCATCTCCGAAGGGGTTGGTCCATTTCGGGGGAGGCCTGAAACTGAACCCTATGGTGTGAGGTTTACCCATGCCACAGCAACAGTCAGCATGGAGACATCCCCAACAGGGACAGCCGCAGTGCCGACTGTCAGCATTACAGTGTCGGGGATGCCTCCGTGCATCCATCGGGGGGCTGCCCCTCCGAACTACCCCATGTGGGGGGCTCCGCCCCACACACCCCCGGTCTCTAGGATTCTAACTCCAAGTCAGAGTTGGAATGGGGGGCAAACACCCAGCGAGGCAGTCCCAATCACCAAACAGACCACCACAGTGACAGGCAGATTTTGCCCGATTCCTGTCACTATGGTGATCTTCATGATCTGGGAGTCACTGCAGCAAAGGTATACCATGGTGTGATAGTCAGACCAACTGACTGGTTCCACCCCAAGTCAGAGTTCTCCATCCCCAGGAGAAACAGAGGATCCAGTGGGTGACCACCTATATGGGTAGAGGAGGTATCCAACTGTGTAAGGCCCAGCATTGTCATCAGCTGGAGGAGATTTGACCAAACTGTGAGAGTTCATCATCAACCCAGGCATTGAAATCTATCAGAATTATCCATCTGGGAGACTCCAGTACCATGTCGACAATGAAGTCTGCAATCTCCTGCAGGAATAAACCCCCATCACCTGGTGGATGGTAAGTGAGGAGTATCCTGCAACCTACACCCTCATCCACAATACACTCAAAGGATCTGGTGGTCCCCACTGGAACATCCACAAAGCCCAGTTCGGTCTTAAAAAGATGGTTACACCCCCATCCCCTACGATCCAACCTCAGGCGGTGAACCACTGAGAACCCACCTGGAACTGCAGAGGCCAATACTTGGCCTGCATTATCATCCAGCCATGTCTCAGTGATACATGCCAGATCCACCATTTCAACAAGATCAGTTATAATAGCTGTCTTGTTCCTGATGGACCTGGCATTACATAACACCATCCAGGTTGGATGAGATGCTGAGGGAGACCTTGACTCCTGTACAGCATCAATTGTTGAGCCCTTGGGTATAGGAATGACAGGGATTACCCCTGTCCTGGCACCATTTCACCCCAGGGTGTCGCCTGGTCCCTACCACCCCAATTCTTCCCCCCTTTTCCCTTCCCCCACCAGGCCCATGTTCTCCCCCTCTTCCTGTGCCTCCTAGCAATCCCAAGTGATTGACAATGCTTGTAAATCTTCACTTATAAGTAAGGGCAGTCAAAGGGTGCAGTTCCCTGAGTCTGGTGGGGGAATACTGCCTGACCATATTTTGGCCTCCCAAGCCCATTTTAAAAACAACAGTTTACACATCCAAATTAACTTAATCCCACCAAATCAACTAACTATAACTATAACTATAATTATAACTACTAAAAATACAAATAATAATTATAACTAATAAACTAAATTAAAATATACTACATACTACTAAAGCAGTAGGTAAGCTAGGGGGATGTTGGGGTGTATTAGCAGGGGTATCACAAGTCAGAAGAGGGAGATAATAATCCCTCTTTACAAGACACTGGTTAGGCCCCATCTGGAGTACTACGTGCAGTACTGGAGGCCACACCTTCACAAGGACATTAACTAAATTGATGCAGTCCAGAGAAGAGCAACCAAAATGGTGCAGGGACTGCATCAGAAAACATATGAGGACAGATTAATGGAGCTCAATATGTATACCCTAGAGTAAAGGAGGGAGAGAGGTGATATGATTGAAACATTCAAAAACCTTAAGGGCATTAACAAGGTGAAAGAGTTTAACATGTTTCAATATAAAAAAAATAGCAGGACAAGAGGACACAGCATGAGATTAGAGGGAGGCAAATTAAGGGGTAATATGAGTAAGTTCTTTTTCACAGAAAGGGTGGTGGATGCATGGAATGACCTACCTCAGGAAGTGGTGGATATGACTACAGTGCAGGGCTTCAAACAGGCATGGGATAAGCATAAGGGAGCAATACAGATGAATATAAATAGATAGGCCATTGACAGAGCAAAGGCCGATGGCATATTCATAAGGTAGAAAAAGAAATGGGCAGACTGGATGGGCCTTGCGGTCCTTATCTGCCGTCAACTTCGATGTTTATATGAAAATTGCACAAAGCTTCATGGACATAAGTCAGACAAAGAAGAAGCAAATCAGTCTCTGTGTGAACTGCAAATAATGTAAGACCAACACCTGGAGAGCTCCCACCAGTCCAGGTAATCAAAAAGTCCTCGGTCCCAATACCATCTCTCACAGAGTAGGAAACGAAAAACAGAATTTTGTAATATTATAAAAATGCAGGGTACTCTCACCACCCCTCCAGAATAAACAATATTGAAAAGCAGCTGAGCAATGCAGTCCAAAGATGTAAGTCCCACATATAGCAGACCATCACGAAGGAAAAGGGCCAAGAGCCATAATCATTAATTTTAAATCCACAAGCAAGGGTCAGATAACAATCTTTAGTAGCCCCACCAAAGATACCTCCACAAGCTCAATCAATCCATTATCCAGAAGAATTCTGACCACAAAAAAAATCAAAGACTAGGCCCAAAGATGATAGTAGGAAATCAGAAGAGCTTTTACCGTACCACTAGGAAAGCCACTGCTCCCCACCAAACCTGAAGCTAGTGGCTACAGATGACCACAGGATCAGCCATCAGACTGACCCCTAGATGCCTTAGGATCATGCCACACTTCCCCGCTGACTTAACTGGTGGCCAGGTGCAGGTGTCCTACCCCAGATCCAGGCATGGCCAGGAAGACCACGGCCTCCTGATAGATGGCTACAGGCCTTCCCCAGCATCTACTCCAGTCATATACTTGGTGAAATCTCAAATTATAGGCAGTTGAAAAGTTCAAAAACACCACTGGACAGCAGCTCAAAGGCTCAACAGCACCTCACCCCTTGTCCAGAGATTCAGAGAATTCCTCTGCCACAATCACTCAAAAAGTGAGAACCGGCTCCTTAGACTGCTCCTCAGGATGGCTCCTCAAGCTAGAAAACTATCTGTCTGTCCAAACTTGCTCTGCTTCCAGTGCTCAGTGCCTCACAAATGGCAGCAACACTGCACTCGATGCCTCAACTTGCGACAAAGAATCAAATGACTACTTACAGTAAACGAGCACAAGATCAAACGTCCACAAAGATAGTGCAATTTACATTAAATTTAGCATGCATCAGCTTAACTAAAGCTCCATGGGCTGCTCTACCCCACCACAAAAAGGAAGAGAGAAGGTGATGAACTTGATTGAACCATGATTGGGGAAGGGGGTAGTTGTACATCCGGAGGGGATGCAATAGCCTAGGCAGGATGTTCATTTTAATAATGTTCAAGAGACCCCAGAGTGTGAGGGGTAGTAGAGACCAGTGATCCAAGTGTACCTTAGGGCGTGTCACCAGTGTATGTAAATTAAATTGGCGCATCTTGGAAGGGAAGATACTGACATTAATCCCTAGGAATTTCAAATTATCCGGTTTCCAAGTTAGGCTGTGATGGGCACTGTCAGCCTTGAAGGTGTCGTTGTTGAGAGGCATGACATCAGTTTGGGAAAGATTTAATTTATAATTGGAGATATCACCAAATTGGGAGATAATCTGTAAGGCAGCAGGCAGGTAAGTGATGGGAGAGGAGATATGAAACAAAATGTCACCTGCATATACAGATAGCTTGTAAGCTGTGTGACCTATTGAAATACCAGAGACCTGAGGGGAAAGATTACATTTGTGAATAAAGGGTTCCAGGAAAAGATTAAATAAATAAGGGGAAAGCTGACCACCCTGCCTGGTGCTTTGGTCTAAAGCAAAGGGTGATAATAAAACCCCATTACATAAGATCTGGGCTGATGGGGAGGAATAAAGTACAATGATTAATTGAATAGATACTTGGGGAACATCCTAATTGGGCACCTTGCCAAAATCAGCCCAGAGATGGATGTAAACCAGAAATGATCCATTATCAAGCTGGGTCTGATTGAGGCCACTAACATGTGTGCAAAGACCCAGAGTAAGAAGTCCAGGACTAAAAAGACTGAACTGATTCAACAAGGAGGTAACAGAGAAAGTGAGGGATAAGAGGGCAGCCTTTTGTAAGTACAAGTGAACTACTGTATGTGAGAAGTTGACAGGGAGGAGTACTTGAGGAAATACAGAGAGGTGAGTCGAGTGGTCAGGGCAGCTAAGGCCACAAGGGAACTAAGACTGGCACAAGGGATCAGGGAAGGGGAAAAGATTTATTCAGGTGTATATAAGAGAAAGAAGAAGTTGTAAGGTTGGGATTGTCAGGATTAAGAGGGAGGGGGATGGAGGAAAGTGATGTGGACCAGGCAGAGGCACTGAATGAGTACTTCTGTTCAGTGTTCACTAGGGAAAAGGATGGACATATGCCACAGGGGATAATAGGGTTGGGAAAGGGGGAGCAGATGTAACTGATAGGGAAATCCTGGATGACAGGGTTTTAAATGGCCTTAAGGCCCTTTGGGTGGATAAGGCTCCAAGACCAGATGACATGCATCTGAAAGAGTTGGTGAAGGTCATGGCTGTCCCTCTGGTGGACCTGTTCAACATCTCACTGGGGTCAGAGTGCATGCATCAGGACTGAAGAATAGCAGATGTGGTACCTCTTCACAAGAGTGGACCCAGGGATGAATTGGCTAACTACAGACCTGTCAGCCTTACTTCCATTGTTGGTAAATTAATGGATACCATTCTAAAGAAGAGACTAGTGAACTTTCTGGAAGTTAGTGGTCTCCAGAATGAAAGGCAGCATGGGTTTGTCTTGGGGAGATCCTGCCAGACCAACCTAATTGACTTTTTCAATGGGGTCACAAGGTCACTAGACAGGAGCCATGCGGTGGAGGTCCTGTATCTGGACTTCAGCAAGGCCTTCAACTTAGTGCTACATAGAAAGATGCTCAGTAAACTAAGGAACCTGGGAGCCGGGGAAAAACTGGTGAGGTGAGTTAGGAGCTGGCTGAAGGGCAGGAATCAGATGGTAATTGTAGGGGGGAGCTATTAAAACCCAGATCTGTAACCACCGGGGTCCCGCAGGGCTCAGTACTCGGACCAGTGTTATTTAACATCTTTATTGGGGACAGAGCAGACAGGTTCAAGATTAAAATCTGCCTGTTCACAGACAACACAAAGATCTGTGCAAGAGTGGACAGTGAGAAGGGGAGGCAGGAGCTCAGGGAGGCCGGCAAAGCTTGAACACTGGTCAGGCATCTAACAGTTGGGGTTCAAAGCTAAGAAGTGCAAGGTCATGCACCTGGGTGCCAGGAATCCTGGTACTAGCTACTAGCTAAGGAGAGTACAAGTATCCATTTCAGGGGAGGAAAGGAATCTAGCAGTAACTGTCACGGAGGACACAAAAAACACTGTACAGTACTGTAAAGTGACAGCCAGAGCAAACAAAATGCTGGGGTGCATCACCAGAGGAATGACCTCAAGGAAAGAGGAAGTCATCCTGCCTTTGTAAAGGTCACTGGTGAGACCACGCTTAGAGCACTGTGTGCAGTTCTGGTGCCCGTATTTGAACAAATTCTGGTCAGAGTCAGCACAACTGCTATGCATTAACCTGACACAAAGTCATTCATTTTTTTTTGTTTGTTTTTCACAGAAGCCTCTCAAAAAGTGTAATGCTTTACTTGATATAACCCACTTTGTCTGATTTTGTTTTTGCAGTGTAATGTGATACAAGTTAGGGATGCAACAGCAGAGCTATTTTGTCCAGTATGCATTGGGTTAGGTGCAACGCCAGCTGGTTATCAATGTTTTGCAGGGCTTGGCCTCTGCTAATGCGTGCATTTAGAATCTTGGGCTCTTTCTCAGTATGCAGTACTTATATTAGCAATACAGTTTAGTTGAAGGTAGGGGTTGGAGGTGCTGCCCTGTTGTGGGCGAGTTCATTTTGTCTGTTCATGTTGGTTAGTCAGGTAGTGGTGAAAGATCTAATCCCTTTTGTTCTAGCTGTCACTGGAAAATTAATTTACTACTTAATAAACATGATTTTATCCAATTAGGGACCAGCGCTGTAGAACTACAGTGAAAGCCATTTATAGAGGATTTCTTGGTGTATAGCTTATTTGTCTGCTGTACCAAGTAACCCCTTAATGTGGTGGTGGGCATGGCAACAAAAAAGTTTGTGATTAGTGCTTTATCCAGCTTTATCAGGCTTCAGTTTAGGCTGCTTAATGAAAGAGCTTTCACAAATACACTGCCCCTTGAATAAAACAAGAAACCATAACCGTGTTTTTCAAACTGGAGACTGACCTGTGAGCATGCTCTGAGCTGTTCTTCACAGCTTCACTTGTTTAACGTAAAATAAATTAATAAAGTCATGTTTTACTAGATCACACACTATTTAAGCATAGTACTACTGCAGTGCTACAAAACTCATTCGGTACTGTACTGTACCGAATAAGCTCTGCACATAGTTCAACAGTGGCCCAAAAATCAAGTGTACGTCGGAGCTTCGTTTTTTTTTTAATAACTTAATTAAAGTCTGTTTTAACAGACTGCTCAATGAACTGAATAATACTTAAGCACAATACAGAACAAACACTGCCTAAAGTACCCTGACACTCACCAGAAGTTCATTAAGCAACCTAAAGTGAAGCCTGATAAAGCTTGATAAAGCACTAATTGCAAACTTTTTTGTTGCCACGGGGTGACATCCAGCTAGACTGGCAACTGATGAAATGCATGGAAAAGAGCTTTCATGAAAACACTACCCTTGTATAAAATAGATCGCCATAACTTTATGACTTTATACTTTAAAAAAATGAAGCTCCAAAGTACAGTTGATTTTTGGGCCACTGTTGATATTCGGTACAGTAGGGTACTGAATGAATTTCAATGCACTGTAGTAGTACTATGCTTAAGTAGTGTGCAATCTAGTAAAACAGGACTTTATTTTTATTTTTTTTAAACAAGTGAACCTGTGAAGTACAGCTCAGGGCATGCTCATGGCTCAGTCTCCAGTTTGAAAAACATCATTATAGTTGTTTGTTTTATACAAGGGACAGTGTATTTGTGAAAGCTCTTTTCCATGCTTTCCATCAGTTGCAAGTCTGGTTGAATGTCACACCATTGCTCCCTTGCCTTCCGAAGTGAGAGTAGTGCATTATGGATTTCAGTGCAGGATACTGTTGATGTTTTCTGTTTGTTCTCCTCGATTTCAGTCTCATCAGGCCAGGTTCCATCTTTTCTGGTGCTGGTGCTGGAGCAACCACTTCTAGGACACGTGTGATGTCACCCTTCAATTCTGGGACAGGGTCTGAATAACCCAAATGGTGCAACAAGTCAAATTCAGTCTCTAACAAACTTCTCACAGAGTGTGGTCTCCTCAGTTTCCAAGTACAGCTCATCAGTAAGCTTGGCAAGCTCTGTCAGCATGGTGACCAAGAATCTGGCTTTTCTCAAACATTTTGAGATTGTTACTTTTGTCACTTTTTCCTTAGCACTTTTCAGAAGACATACAGCATCAAGCAGGTAAAACATAAGCCTATTGTTCCACAATCCCTGCATGTCTATATGACCAGCGAAATTGTAAAGCAGGAGTGCAATCTTTCTGCCACGTAGCTGCTTATCCCACATACTTACCCAGTCAGTAGAAATTTAAGTGGTCAGTCAGGCAGTTGTGTTGCTCCTGTATATAACTGGCAAATGTGCTACACCACAGAAACAGAGTGGTTGTGCTGACTTGGCAGCCACTAACAGTGTATTTCTGTTTCATACAGGGCCAGTGATTGGTGATCGTGCCCGGGGAGGGACCACTAGCACAGGGAGAATGTTTTTAACTGGGGCCAGTGATCGGCAGTCACAGGTGGGGGGCACTGGCACTAGGGAGAATTTTTTTCTGAGAAGCACTTTTGGGGATGCATACTGATTCATGCAGTACTATTTGTGACTCAACTCCACTGGGGCAGAAATGAAGAGCAAACAAAATGCTGTGCGTTCTGCATCCAGCCACAGCCACCCCCCCCCCAAATGACAGTCACACCCCCGCGATAAGACTGCTGATCGAGCCTTACTACTTACTATTGGGGTACACAGTACCCACTATAAGATTGCCTTATGTTGTATATTTGTTTTACATTATTTTATTCTGCTATGCAGTATGACTGTTCTGAGAAACACGAGGGGGGAGGGGGGAACAGAAAGCCATGCCCCAAGAGCCCCTTTGATGCAATATGTCAGTATAGCTCTGACACTATACAGCCATTAAAAGAACATCAACCTACTGGAGGGGGTACAGCGAAGGGTGACCAAGGTGATCCTAGGCCTAGGGGACAAAATCCTATGAGGAGAGACTCAGGGAGCTCAACACGTATTCCCTGGAGGATAGAAGGGAGAGGGAGAATAGGATAGAACACAGGGCATTTTCAACTTAAAGGGGAAGGGGTCCAAAAGGGGGCACAATCTGAAATTAGAGGGGGGGAGAGATTTAAAAGGGAAATGAGGAGACACCATTTCACAGAAAGGATGCTGGCAAGGTGGAACGAATTGACAAAGGAGGTGATCTCACTGAAGACTGTCGGCAGTTTTAAGAGGGGATGGGACAAGGTCAAAGGGAAGGTCAAATCTGGTGGGAGGTTGGCAAGGGGAGAGAAGAGGGTGGGGGATAATAATCTGGGGTGGAAAGGAGTGGAGAAGGGGAGCAGCTTTAATAAAATAAACTGTGTGCTGCACACTCGAGCAGACTTGATAGACCGTTATGTCCTGTTTCTGCTGGTGTTTTTCTTATCTCTGTGTGTTCATATGAACAATTATACTTTTATTTCTGATACCCTATTCCAGCTGTTTTTTTGTTGGGGTGTGTGTAGTTTTGCTTAAAGTTTTTTTCTAAACTTCTTTTTGCAGTGTTGCACCTCCTGTGTTTGGAAACTTAGGTTGGTGAAAATCTTTTTCCAGCATTTTTACTGCATAGGGTGAGAAGGAATCATATTTTGGCCCTGACCCAGAAGACAGCAGATCCCTTCCACCTCCCTATTGTTCGGCGCCCCCTGTGCTCAGGCACATAATGATGTGTGCACAGGAAGAGCGCAGGGGTAAGCCCCATTAAAGTCAATGGGGCTTGGAATCAAGTACTTTTATGAATGATGATGCCACTGTGTGATTAATCAAAGTGCACTTTGCTCCACTAACAAGTCCATGGCCTTGATTAAACACACTGTGGCCATCATGATGCATAAAAAAGTAATTCATTTTGAGCTCCATTGACTTTAATGGGTGTGCCACGGTGGGGCTGCAGCATCCCCTTATTTGTGATTTTGGAAGTCCTGCCATGGCCACAAGTTGGAGCTGTGGTTAGATCAGTCATAAGTTGGTCTAAGCCCTATGCTGTAGGTTTGAAGTGTGCTTAGTGGGGGAGGAGCAGGAAGCCTGCGAAGTTGGGAGACATGGAAGCTAAACCTGAAGGGTGCTATGCCATAGTGGGGGGCATGGGCACTGCAGATGTGGCAGGGTACTGAGATGACTCAGGGCAGATGAGCCCTTGACAGTAGTAGAGATCTGCAGACATAGTACTCACTGGAATGCATGCAGAGACTGTCCCAGACACCCTGGTGCCACCTGTCTGGCAGCCTTCCCAAAGTATGCAGAGTCCCTGACATGTGGTGTTAGTCCATGGCTGCAGGGTACTATGTGCAGTTGGTGGATGGGGACATACCTGGGGGACAGCGACATTCTCCTGCAGCACAGCCCACCGAGTGGTGGCATACTTTTACCATTTTTGTTGATTTAGCAAAAGCATTCAACACCATCTATCACTCACTCCTACTCCACAAATTCAGTTCAACTGGTCTTCCAATCCCAGCCACCCACAGACTGGTTCGGGTCCTACCTCACTGGGAGATCTCAATCTGTGAGGCTAGGAGGAGTTATATCCCCCCCCATTACCACCCGAGTGCCCCAAGGCTCTGTACTTGGTCCATTTTTATTCTTCGTATTTCTGAATGACTTTCCCTCTGCTTGCTCATCTGCATCCAAACACATGTACGCAGATGACACCACCCTATTTGTCTCTGGTTCTTTGTCAGCTGAGCTATTATCCAAACTCCAATCTGATTTTGACTCAGTACAGAAATGTTTTCAATCAAATCAGTTATCTCTAAATGTTAAAAAGCTGGTCTCTATGTGCTTTGGCACTAGACCAAGGCTCTCTAAATTCCTGTCCCTCCCTTCTTTTCACACCCTAGATGGTATCCCAGTTGATGACATACCTGACTTCAAATACCTTGGCATCTGGCTTGACCATTCCCTCCATTTCTCCCAGCACAAAGATGTCATTCATAAAAAGCTCCACCCTAAACTGGGTGCCCTCTTTAGGCATAAAAGCTGTATCCCCCTCCTTGCTCACCGAGACATCCTTACCAAGATGATTCTTCCCATCTTTGACTATGGCGATATTGTCTATGGTGCTGCCCCTAAATTGACCCTGGCCAGACTGGATCTCCTCTTCCACTCCTTCTGCCACTTTGCTCTTAACTGCCCTACCCGCACATACCACTGTACTCTCTACTCTGCTCTTTCCCTCCTTTCCCTGGATGATCGCTGTCTGTCCCACTGTGCCTCCTTCACTTCCAAACTTTGGCTATCCTCCCTACCCCCCTGTCTCGACTCCCTACTCTCTTCATCCACCCTCTCCTCCTCCTACTCCCTCCAAATCTCTGGGTATTGCTCCCTCAAGCTCCTTTCCTGTCAAACTCTCGCTGGTCAATCAGCCTTCTCTTTCTGCTTTCCTAAACTCTGGAACTCTCTTCTTGTTAACATTCGCTCAGCCTCCCCAAAACCCTCACTAATCTCTATTCTCCTCTCCCACACCACTCCCTCCTACCACTGTCCTTAAGTGTACACTGACCCTCCCTCCGTTCCCCTGGGTCCAAACTACTGTGACTATATTTTGCACTTATTGTATTCACCTACTTGAACATTGTATGAACTCAGGTTACCTAACTGTTACCACTGTATATTGCACTTATTTTATATACCTATGTATTTCTGTTACATTCTGTATATTTATTCCACCTCTGTATGGATTATATTTCTCTGCATGTCAGCCTGTGCAATTGTATATATCTTTTTAGAATGTTCTTATGCTTTCCCTCTCCCCTATCCCCCAGGACACATCTGGAAATGATCTATTTTGTGCTCAGTATGTTTTTTCCTGGTGAAACGCTTTAATAAATAAGTAAATAATTACTGTAGGTAACAGAGCTGGTATTGCTACAGCAAGGTGTGTGGGCTCCTAGTACCCTACAGCTGTGGACTATGTCAGCAGGTTAGCGACTGTGCAAGTGCTGGGACAACTGCCAGGGTTGGTGGCACCTGGGAGTCTGGGATAGGGTCTGTGCATGAATACCAGGGTATACCAGGCATACCAGGTCCAAGGGTTGGTACCAGTGTCCAGGGCACATCTGCCTGGTGCCACATGTGTACCCCTCCACACCCACCTTACCCATGCCACCAAGTATAACATCCCCAGGTCCATGGTTAGTATCCTCCAAACTCTCAGGCTTCCTCCCCCCCAACATCATGGGCCTGGGCTGACATTGCGCTGGGCAGGAGGAGCTTGACCAGGACCCTCTTCCAAACTCTTCTGGCATGTCAACTCTTTGACACAACACCCCACTTGCGGCAACTCAGGGGACTTTGGTGCAGGGACCCCTTTTCTACAAAAATACAGCCCAGGGCCCCTGGCACACCTGGAGTTTGCCACAGGTAGGGATCAGCGCAATGTGCACCAATCTAGCAGCTCTTTTTAAATCAAGCCCATTCTGTCCAACCTGGGGACTTACCCCCAGTCCAAAACATTCCCAAGTTCTACTTCAGACAGCTTACCTGGGTGGATGTTTATCGCTACCTGTCCATGCTCAAGATTAAAACAAGTTTGGGTCCTGATAACATCTACATGAAGCTCCTGAAGCATGGACATAGGGAAGTTACCTACCCCTGCAGCTAATCTTTAAGCTGTCCCTGAGTGCAGATAAACTTTTAGATGCACGGAAAAAGGCATGCATAGTCCCAATTTTCAGGGGTGGTGATGCCAAGTTGCACACCAACTGCCAACTTATCTCTAAGCTCTCACCCTTATCTAAGGCACTTGAGAAGATAGTGAATGATCAGCTGGTAGACTTACTGTGCAAACATTGAAATACAGATGAAAAAGCAGCGTAGTTTCAGAAAAAACTTTAGTACGATGACTGCCCTACGTGAGTTCACCAAATCAGTACATGGTGCACTGGAACATGGTGAACTGGCAGGTTGACTTAACCAAGGCCTTTGACCTTGTCAATCATGCATTTCTATGCCAAAAATGTATTTTGCTAGGCCTGTCCTCAAACACAGTCAGTCGCATTAAACATTACTTGTCTTGCTGGTCGCAAGCAGTAAAATGCAGTAACACACTTTCTGATGACAGGTCTGTATCAGTAGGTGTCCCACAAGGGCTGGGTGAAATGTATCTTCCATCAGTGAAATTCTGGCAAAATTCTGATTTTGCTTCTGTGAAATTTCACAAAATTTCCACAACAATATCAGCAAATGTTGAAAAAATTGTGATCTGTTATTTCTGTCTAATGTAAAATACATGTTTTCATATTGCACCTAATTTGGTATGATGACTTTGCTAAGGTCCAATCAGAAGTGTACCTAGTTTTAGATCTTTGTCTTGAAAGATAACTGAGTTAAAAGCCTCCAAACATGTGGAAAGTTCAAAAATTACATTTTACAACTATGTAAACTTAAAGTATTTGTTCAAATAGCACCAAATTTGGAATGATAACTTTGACAAAGTCCATACAGAAGTGTACCAAGTTTTAGATCTCTATCTTTGAAGGTGAGTGAATTATAGTTAAGCCCCTATAACTTTAAAATTAGAGAATAGAATATCAACATTTTTTTTTTAATTTTTATTTTATTTCTCAGGATAGCAATCCATACATCTCATAAAACAACATAGAGAATATCAACAGTTTTGTTAGGTTCATTGACCCTAAATATTAGGCTTTTAGGTTACCCTTATGACCCAGCAGCAGAGCATCGTGCTGACATGCTGATGACCCAGGTTCGGAAGTGATCCCAGGAAGTCACATCAAGAGACAGGACATGGCCAAGACAGCTGCTACTCAGCAATTCATCTCCATTGGGAAGGATGGTGGCAGGTTCCACCAACACAGTGACCCCTGTGACTAGGCCAGGGACCATGGTCCTACCAAGTAGCAACACGTGCTCTTGAAGGGGTCAGGTACTGTACCAAAAAGTGAACCACAAAAGAATAACCATGGCAGTGCTCCAAAAATTAAAAAGAAAAAAAAAAAGCATTACAACTACTCACATCAAGTTGCACTTGTAGCCAAACAATATATTTATTGCACTGAAATCAGATCATGGTACTGAGCCCAGGCACTTCACCTCTATAGCATGAGGCTTCATCGGGGGGGAGTGGCTTGTCATACTTTTCGATTTTTGAGTGCGCAGTTTTCTTTTTGAGCTTGCCCTACTACAGGGGAAGCTGTGGTAGTATGAGGGTGACAGAGGCACTGCCCCCACCAAGAGAGATGGGAGGGAAAAAAAATGTTGAAGAAAAACTCAGTAGCCAACTGAACAAAGGCTGAGTCCAGCCTGATCAGGGTATATCCCTATGAACAGGGTATATTCCTGAAAGATGAGCTGCTGGCTGAGAGAAAAATACAATATGAAATAAAAAAAAGGTTGTGTCCCCGAATAGATTATTTTTTGCTTGGGGCGGAATACCTCCCTGAGGTCCTTTTGTATCACTACACTGCCAAGGTCATATCTGACCACCACCCTGCCCTTCTCCAGCTAAACCTCACCCCCTTGCTAAACAGGGATAAAGTGTGGACCTTGAACAACCAATTGCTTAAATCGGGTGACCTGTTGAAACACCTCTGGTCTTTTATCATTTCATTTATGGAGATTATTTCTCCTTCTATGCCTACCCTCGACATTTTATGGGGAGCCCTGAAGTGTGCCCTTAGAGGGGAACTGATCTGACTGGTGACTACGTGGAAGAAATAAACCTCGGCTATCTTATCCTCCTTGTTAACCCAGATATGGGACTTAGAGGGACATCTCTTACAGACCTTCCCTCAATCTGAGTGGGTACACTTGGAAAATCTCCATTTTTAATTCAATTCTCTCTTGGGGGGGATAAAACGGAACATCTTCTGCTTCGTTCAAAGGTGAAATACTTTGATCAGGGAAAAAAGGCCAGGAAATTGCTAGTCCTTTGGCTAAGTTCCCAGCCCTCGGATAAGATAGTAACCTCTATCTGTGCTGACTCTCGATCTCTCCTCAGTTCACCACGGGATATTGTTGACTCGTTTCGGACATTCTTCCAATGCCTATACATCTATCCCCCCCTCTCCCTTCTGCCTTGTGCAATTAAACACTTTTTTACAGGATGTGCTACTCCCCCAATTAACTGAACCACAAGTTGCCACTTTATAAGCCCTGCTCACCTTACCGGAGATTTTACAAGCTATTGATTTCCTGACTGTGGACAAAGCCTCTGGCCTGGATGGCTTTACCACCAGTTTTTATAAGACATGTAACGACCAACTAGCTCCTATCCTCTTGGACACCTACAATCATATTTTAAAGGCTGGCCTTTCTGATTCCTCTCTTACTGCGGTGATGATTGTGATCCTCCCTAAACCTGATAGGGACCTCCTGCTGTTCTCCAACTATAGACCAATATCCCTTATTAATGTTGATATGAAGATCCTAGACAAAGTATTGGCCTGTAGGTTGGGGCTTATATGGGGTCCCTAAGTAGGGAACAAGTCAGCTTTGTTCAGGGATAACTCTTGGCTGACCATCTTAGGAAGCTATCTTATCTTTTTTTGGCATCCAGGGATTCCTCTACTCCTGCAGCTTTGGTGTCCCTGGATGCTGAAAAAGCTTTTGATCAGGTTTCATGGGACTACTTGTTTACCCTCCTCCATAAATATCATATTCCCCAAGTATTTATTCAATGGATCAGGGTACTTTATTCTTCCCCATCAGCCCGGGTCCTATGTAATGGGGTTTTATCATCACCCTTTGCTCTCCACCAAGGCACCAGGCAGGGTTGTCTGCTTTCCCCTTATTTATTTAATCTTTTCCTGGAACCCCTTATTTGCAAATTTAATCTTTCCCCTCAGGTCTTGGGTATTTCAATAGGTCAGACTGCTTACAAGCTATCTGTATATGCGGATGACATTTTGTTGCATATCTTCTCTCCCACCACTTACCTGCCTGCTGCCTTACAGATTATCTCCCAATTTGGTGATATTTCCAATTATAAATTAAATCTCTCCAGAACTGAGGTCATGCCTCTCAACAACGACACCTTCAAGGCTGACATTGCCCATCACAGTCTAATTTGGAAACCAGATAAATTGAAATACCTAAGGATCTATGTCAGTATCTTCTCTTCCAAGATGCGGCAATTAAATTTAGATACACTGGTGACTCACCCTAAGGTAGACTTGGATCGCTGGTCTCTGCTACTCCTCACACTCTGGGGTCTCTTGAACATTATTAAAATGAACATCCTGCCTAGGCTATTGTATTCCCTCCAGATGTACAACTACCACTCCCCCAATCATGGTTCAATCAAGTTCCTCACCTTCTCTCTTCCTTTTTGTGGTGGGGTAAAGCAGCCCATGGAGCTTTAGTTAAGCTGATGCATGCTAAATTTAATGTAAATTGCACTATCTCCATGGACGTTTGATCTTGTGCTCGTTTGCTGTAAGTGGTTGTTTGATTCTTTGTCACAAGTCGAGGCATCGAGTGTGGTGTTGCTTTTATTTGCAAGGCACTGAGTGCTGGAAGCAGAATAAGTTTGGACAAATGGATAGTTTGCTAACTTGAGGAGCTGTCTTGAGAAGCAGTCTGGAGAAGCCGTCTAAGGAGCCAGTTCTCACTCTTTGAGTGATTGTGGCAGAGGAATGTTCTGAATCTCTGGACGAGGGGTGAGGAGCCATTGAGCCTTTGAGCTGCTGTCCAGTGGTGTTTTTGAACTTTTTGACTCCCTATAATTCAAGATTTCACCAAGTATTTGACTGGGGTAGACATTGGGGGAAGGCCCATGGCTATCTATCTGGAGGCCACTGTCTTCCTGGCCGTGCCCGGATCTGGGGTAGAACACCTGCACCTGGCCACCAGTTAAGTCAGCGGGGGAATGTGACATGTTCCTAAGGCGTCTAGGGGTTGGTCTGACGGCTGATCCTTTGGTGATCTGTAGCCACTAGTTTTGGGTTTGGTGAGGGCAGTGACTTTCCTGGTGGTATGGTGAAAGGTCTTCTGATTTCCTACTATCATCTTTGGGCCTAGTCTTTGATTTTCTTGTGGTCAGAATCCTACTAGATAATAGATTGATCAAGCTTGTGGAGGTATCTTTGGTCGGGCTACTAAAGATTGCTATCTGACCCTTGCTTGTGGATTTGAAAATGAATGATTATGGTTCCCAGCCCTTTTCCTTCATGATGGTCTGCTATATATGGGACTTGCATCTTTAAATTGCATCACTCAACTGCTTTATAATATTGCTTATTCTGGAGGGGTGGTGAGAGTACCCAGCATTTTTATTATATTACAAAATTCTGTTTTTTGGTTCCTACTATGTGAGAGATGGTATTGGGACTGAGGACCTTTTGATTACCTGGACTGGTGGGAGCTCTCCGGGTGTCGGTCTTACATTATTTGCAGTTCACACAGTGACTGATTTGCTTCTTCTTTGTCTGACTTATGTCCATGAAGCTTTTGCAATTTTCATATAGTATATTTTAATTTGGTTTATTACTTATAATCATTATTTGTATTTATAGTAGTTATATTTATAGTTATAGTTAATTGATTTGGTGGGATTAAGTTAATTTGGGTGTGTTAGTTGTTTTTAAAATGTGCTGGGGAGGTCAAAAGATGGTCAGGCAGCATTCCCCCACCAGACGCAGGGTACTGCACCCTTTGACTGCCCTTGCTTATCAGCAGAGACTTACAAGCATTGTCAATCCCTTGGGATTGCTAGGAAGCACAGGAAGAGGGGGAGAACAGGGCCTGGTTGGGGAATGGAAAGGGAGGGATGAATTGGAATGGTAGGGACCATGCAATGCCCTGGTGTGAAATGCTGCCAGGACAGGGGTAATCCCTGTCTTGTTCCCATACCCAAGGACTCAGCAATTGATGCTGGACAGGAGTCAAGGTCTACCTCAGCATCTCATCCAACCTGGATGGTGTTATGTAGTGCCAGGTCCATCAGGAACAGGACAGCTGTTATAGCCAGTCTTGTTGAAATGGTGGATCTGGCATGTATCACCAAGACATGGCTGGATGAAAATGCAGGTCCAGTATTGGCCTCTGCAGTTCCAGCTGGGTTCTCGGTGATTCACTGCCCAAGGTTGGATTGTAGGGATGGGGGTGTTGCTGTCTTTTTTAAGACTGAACTGGGCTTTGTGTATGTTCCAGTGGGGACCACCAGATCATTTGAGTGTATCATGGATGAGGGTGTAGGTTGCAGGATACTCCTCATTTACCATCCAACAGGTGATAGGAGTTTATTCTTGCAGGAGATTGCGGACTTCATCATCGACATGGTACTGGAGTTTCCCAGATGGATAATTCTGGGAAACTTCAATGCCTGGGTCAACGATGAACTCTCTCAGTTTGGTCAAAATCTCCTCCAGCTGATGACAACGCTGGGCCTTACACAGGTGGTTACCTCCTCTACCCATATAGGTGGTCACTCATTGGATCTGCTGTTCCTCCTGGGGATAGAGATCTCTGACTTGGGGTGGAACCAGTCAGTTGGTCTGACCATCACACCATAGGGTTCAGTTTCGGGCTCCCCCCCGAATGGACCTACCCCTTCGGAGATGGTCTGGTACCGCCCATTAAGGGAAGTTATACCAGATGGTCTCATGTTTTTTCTGGACCTATCGGGATTGCTGGGTGAAAGCACAAGTCCAGGAGACCTCATACTAGCCTATAATAAGGCAGTAGGAGATGCCTTGGATTTGATTGCCCCGTTCATGTTTGACCACTCTCTCGTCACTCAAGGTCCTCTTGGTATGATGGGTCCTTGAAGGAGTTGAGGTGAGTTGGTCGAAGGCTGGCGAGAGCATGGCGGAAGTCCAGCCTGGATGCTGACAGGCTTAGATTGATGGAACATTATAAGGGCTATAAATCTGAAATCACCAGTAAGAAGGCAGAGTTCCTGTGCAGAGAGATTTCTGCTGTGCAGAATTGACCGGCTCAACTTTTCCAAACTGTGAACAGATTGTACAATCCAATCTGTCTTCAGTCTGGAAGAACTTTTTCACAAATTAAATGTGATGAGCTAGCTCAGTTCTTTGCAGATAAGGTTGTCAGCATCAGGTCTGGAATTGGCCCTGCTCTCTCCATGAGGGGTTGTGGAGGTCAGTGGGAGGCAGTGAGCACCTGGTGTGTCTGGACAGATTTCAACTGACCAGAATTCAATGACATTATGAAGATTGTCCAGACTTTGTGCCCAGCCTGTTGCAGTTTGGATCCAGGCCTTACTCCCCTTTTAGTGGGGTGCGTAGATGACATTTGCCCAATCCTAGCTGAAATTGTATGGAGAACCTTGGGGAGGGGGGTCTTTCCAGACCCCCTGAAGGAGGGGGTCAGTCGACCACTCCTTAAAAAAACATTCCTTGGACCCTGACGATCCAGCTAACTACCAACCTGTCCCTAACCTGCCCTTTGTGGGGAAGGTTATTGAGAAGGTGGTTGCATTGCAACTGGACAATCACCTTGTAACCCACAATGTCTATGAAACTCTTCATTCTGGTTTCAGGAAGAGGCACAGCATGGAGAATGCCTTTGTTCGGGAATTAAGTGACTTCCTAATGGCAAGGGATCAAAAGGCTCATACCATCTTGGTCCTTCTCAATCTCTCAGCAGCCTTTGACACTGTGGACCATGGGGTGCTTTTGGAGACCATGCAGTTCCTTTGTGGACTGTTGAGTACAGTCCTCGAATGGTTTTGATCCTTCCTCATAGGCAGGTCTCAGAGGGTGGTCACTGAAATTTATTACTCTGGCACCCTCCCCCTGTCTTATGGGGTGCCACAGGGATCCATATTGGCACCCATGTTGTTCACAGTGTATATGCTGCCATTGGGAGATATCATCAGGCAATACAGCTTGAGTTTTCACTGCTATGCAGATGATACTCAGCTGTAAAAGTCTTTTGTACTCAGACAGGTTGATGTGATCTCTGTGCTAAATAGTTACCTCTCTGAGATCAAAGACTGGATGAGCTTGAGTTGGCTGAGACTGTATCCGGATAAGACTGAGGTGTTGGTTGTGGATCCGGGTCATGCTGGGTTGGGTTTGGGGGCTGGGCACATGTCAGGCCTATGGCTTGATGGTGTCCAGCTCACTACTTCAGATTGGGTGCATAACCTGGGTGTTTTATTTGATGATGGCTTGACTCTGAAATCTCAGGTGTCAGCTGTGGTTAAATCTTCACTTTACCATCTGAGGAATATTGCCCAGGTGAAATATCTGGTTTCACCGGGTGACCTTCCAACGCTGGTCCATGCCTTCATTACTACCATCTTGACTACTGCAACTACCTAGGGCTGTTTGGGGTTGATATCCACCACTTGCAGCTAGTACAGAATGCTGCAGCCAGGCTGTTGACTGGTACTTCTAGTAGCAGCCATATTATGCCTGTGCTGCGCGAACTGCACTGGCTGCCAGTTCAGTGGTGGATCACCTATATGGTAGGCTTGCTTACCTTTAAAGCCCTACACGAACAGGAACCTGACTACCTGAAAGATCTACTGACTCACTACTCCCCCAGTCATCCTCTCCGATACGCCGATGAGGGATTGCTAGAGATTCTCAGGGTTCACCTAAAAACTTCTGGAGCTTCTGCTTTTTCATTTGCAGCAATAATCCTGTGGAATTCTCTACCTCATCAGTTGAGAGAAAGCCTGACCATCAGCAATTTTAAATCTATGTTAAAAACTTTTTTTCATTGGCTTTTCCAGATTGATTAATTTTAAATATTTATATTGCTGACTGTTTTTGCGTATTTGTGGTTTATACTGTGTAAAGTGCCTTGATTTTGAAAGGAACTATATAAATAAAGATTTGCTTGCTTGCTTGCTAAATTTGATGGGGGCCTACAGGCTCCAATTTTTATTCCATATTATTTGGCCATGCACCTCACTCGGCTTTCTCAATGGTTGAGATCAGTAGGAGGTGACCCATCTTGCCCTTATGTTCTGCTGTGGGTGGACACTGAGCATTCCCTTCGCTTGGACAATGGTTTGGATATCTGGCTGCTTCCTTATCTTCCTTAGAAAAAACTCCCTTCAGTGTTATGGGACTCCCCCAGATGGTTCCCTTCGGGTTAACTTGCAACTCTGCTCTTTCCTTAAAATCTGCCCATATAAATACACATCCCAATCTTTGCTTGGGAACCCTAATTTCTGGATAGCTGGACAGATCCTCTCTAAGAAGTTTTGGCCAGATTTGGGAGTACAAACAGTTGATTATCTTACTTTTAATCAAAAGCTGCTCTCCTTTCGGGATACCCAGGTCCAATATCACTGGCCTGCTTTCTCATGCTTCCAATATTTTCAATTATCACACACATGCTTCTTCAACACTTTGGCAGTGGCCCATGGTTTTGCCCATTTGGTAATCTGGTTCTTCCTCTTATTTAACAGGCCACTACATCTCTATATTTTGTATTACTATCGGGCATTACAAAATGTTCTAGCTACCTCTGAAGGCCCAAGGTTTTATTGTGGGACCAATCCCTCCCACCAAGCAGTACTACCAGGAACTGGACTACCATCTGGAAGCATCTTCATAAATTTATGAAATGGTTTAGGTACCGTCTAATGTAGTTTAATGTTATTCATAATCTCTGTTATACTCCTGTTAAACTGCATAGAATTGGTAGACTCTCTGATGATCTCTGCTCCAGATGTAGCAAAGAACCAGGCACTCTACTTCATATCTTGTGGTCCTGCAAGAGGGTGCCCCCCTTCTGGGACTTAATTTGAACCCATCTAGATCCCCTGTTAGGGCTATCTGAGGCCTTCTTCCCTGAAATATGTATATTGGGAAATTACACCACTGCCTTGGATGGGAACCAAAGACCAAACATGGTCCTGATTTCCATATGTGCCAAGAAGGTCATTCTCTGGCATTGGCTTGATCGATGTATACCTTGGTATCTTGAGTGGCACAGGGAGATTTTATTCACCCTACAAACTGAGTGCCTCATTGCCAGCATGGCTGGCTGACTATCCAAATAAAATCAGGTCTGGGAACCCTTACAGGTTCTATGAACAATCTGAGCATAGTTATTTCTTCCTCATATTGGCTTTTCCTCTTTCTTTTTTGTTATCGTATATCAATATTCCTTTGGCATTTCATGTTCTTTTTTTTTTTGCCTTGATGTGAGTTCTCCTGGGTTTTCTCTGGTGGTGGTGGTGATTGTAGGGGGGTATTGTGTGGAGGTGGTGGGGGGTGAGTATCTATATTAAAGCTGTACACCATCTGGTTTCATTCCTGTATCATTTACCCTTGATAATGTGCCTGAGATCTGACATTTTCTGTGGTACACTGTTTCTTCTGTTGGTGTTTTCAATAAAGTTTATTCAATTTGAGAAAAAAAAGGTTGTGTGTGTCAGCTCTCTAATCCTTTGCTCAAAGGCTGGTCAAGTTATAAATAGCCAAAGATTCCAAAATAACATCAGTAATTAAAGTTGAATTTCATGAGCTTTTACGAAATTGTTGAATGGTGTGATTCTTTTGTCAAAGTCATATCCATACATTTTGAATTGCCATTGAAGAAGAATATAAAAGCTGAGTAAAGTGGCAATAAGGTAGTATTCATAGGAAGTTTCATAGTACATTTTTTGTGGTGTCAAGTGCCAGATCGCTACCTTGAGTGATGAACCATGATGAATAGTCATGGACATCATTGTGCATTAGCCTGAATTCTTCCAATATGCCAGATAACCACTAGAGATTACTGACTTAATAACTTGTGGAAGTACATGCACATGCAGCATTCTTTCTGTACTGTCAGGAGGTCTAAACCCTCACTCTCAGGTTCTTGGCAATAATGGGACTGCAAGAAATCACAAACACTTTGCATAAGAGTAATAAATCTTGTCTATTACTACCAAAACAAAAATCATAGTTGCCCTAAATAGTTCTTACCATTAGGAACTGGGAGCCAATGCTATGCATTCCCTATACCTCAAGGAGTGTAGAAATCTCTGGGTCTCCAAGGTAGAAGACGTAATGTCTTACATTATATACCTAAAATAGTTACCATTGTTACTATAAGAGAGAAACATTTCTAGTTACAGACGTGAGCCCTATTGGCTAAATTAGAGGTGGCTCCTCAGTCCTAGATAGCATTATACAATTTTGTTATAATCATCACTTTGTGGAAATAAAGAAGTACAGTTTGTACATAGCCATGTAGTAATACAAATCATCAAAAGATGGCAATACCAACTCATATATCATAACACTACGAGGACACAGGTGTCCTAACATCTTGTAAGCAAGAAATACATGTGTATATTAGAAAGTAAAGCATATAGCAATCATTTGCATACATATCCTGACATCTACTCTTGTACGGTAGATGTCCTTAGCCCTATATGTTAGTATAACATATACATAAATGCTAGCTGTCTGCTGTGTACCTCTGGGGTATCAATTAGGGTGCAGTGACCTTGTGTAACATTCCCCCCCTTGTTGCCTCAGAAGGGGCAACACAAACAAAAGTAGGGAAGTGGAGAGAGAACAGGTGACATTTACAGACCAAATGCATGAGCCTTGTAAAGGAACTCCAGCTACTCATGGTGTAGGTGGAGTGTTCACTGGAGGCAGCAAAGTATAATGATAAGGAAAAATAACAAAATTGCTTGTATAATAACAAAACCTTTAAAGGTAATCTCGAACCAAGTACTAGTAAGTGCACTATTAAAATCACCATCATTAATAAGATCATATATTGCTTCATTGGCTTTGATCACATTATTGCTGATGTGGATGAGGTGTGTATCTTTCCTGTCTAAAAGTGACTTCAGTGTTAAAGTCAGTGGATCAATATGTACATTAAAATAAGGTAAATACTCTGAAAGAGTAAGGAGATAATCAGGGTCACCATCAATGATGTCTGGTTCCACAAGGGGAACAGGGGTGATAGCTGTGTGCCCATTAATAGTTGTCTGGTGAGGTACAAAACAGAAATTGGGTTGGGTAATAACACATAATTGAGTTCCATAAGTAAATTGCTTAAAATTAGTTACCACACAAAATTCACCATCCAAATTATATTGCCTTTTCATAGTAGGTAGTCTCCATTTTTGTAGTTGTACTGAGCAAGTGTAAGTCTGGTTGGAAATCTGTGCTGACAGGCGATGAACCTCCTTCCTGTAAGACTGGTACAGTCGAGAAGCGTCTGGAGCAGATGTTGAGTCCTGGTATTCTGTGCCATTGATGGTGATGTCATCGTCCATGGAAAATGATCACTTGTTACTGTCTGGGGAATATCCACATACAGGTTTAATAACATCAAATACGTCACATTGACACAAATAAATATACCCTTTCTTAGAACAACAGTCCTTGTGTGGTGAGATCCATGTATCCAGAAGAGGATGAAAACCCCAAAGAGGTGGCAAGTCGAGGCGTTCTCTGTAGATGTCTTCATCAAAGTACCCAATGGAGTGTATGGATGCTAGTTTATCAAATATAGCTGTATTGGGATCAAAATGTGATGAAGAAACAGAAAAAAACCAAAAAAAATAGTATCCTTAATAGAGCATTTCTTAGAAGTAAAGCAAGGACAAGTATTAGGGTGCCTGGTCTCAAATCCCAAATTCCTGGCAATAGAAACAGAAATAGAAACAGATTGTAACATACACATGGCAACACAGTTAGGGGATTTGCAGTGAGGGCAGTACCATTTAGAGATACGTCTATAATGTATGATCAGCAAGGCCACTGATTTACGGTGGTTAAAACAATTAAATTCCGTTTTCAAGACTTAAGATTCCGGAATTTCAACGGTGATTGTTACTCTAATTTCTGGATTTTACCAGGATTCTTTTATCATTTTTTAGTATGTACATAAATAATCAGAATTAAAGAAGGCTTAATATACAGAGCATTAAATGAAGCAAACTGAAAATAGTACAGGAAGGAATTAAAAGGAAAACACACTTTTTTATAGATTTACTGATCTGATAGATAATGCCAGATTCCATGAAATCTTTGTTTTTACCGGTTTTCAGGCAGCCCTAATTCCGGAATTTTACTGGATTTTCCGGTAAAAACCAAAAAACAGTGGCCTTGATGATCAGGGATTCTTCCGGATTCGAGATTGTGGAAGAGATTGTTGATGGTAGTGATAATGTATGACCCATAGGCAGAACATTATATTTCATGGGTGATGTATTGCTTATCTGCCTCCTTATTGTTCTGTGCAATAAGGGAGTTAATCTTTTCTTTAGAATCTGAAAATGCCTTAGCAATATCGTGCATATTATATACAGTGTATCTTTCTTCCTGACTAAGGCCATCCACACCGTGCAATAATGGGGGTATGATGTCATTGATCATACCAGCTTCAAACTTCTGTGAATGTGATTTGATAGTAGCAATGTCTTCTTTATTCCAAATAGACATTGTAGTACCAGAGAGACCAGTAAGGGTGCCTGTGGCACCAGTGATATCTGATGTGTCATGTGTGTTTCTCTTATGGCTTTGCGAATTAGGGTTCTGAGAAATAGGTTTTCTCCTACAATTGCCTGTATGTTCAGTGGTCTGTACCCCGGCAATAGGGTCTTGATTGTGAATCTGAAAAACTGCTATGCTATCAAGTAAGAAAGTACTATGAAATAATGATGTGTTAGTAGTATGACACATACTAAATTCTTTCATATTCCACTAAGTCAAATTAAACAAAACAGGTATATGCATATATTGTAAGTTGTTAATAAGTGTGCCAGGTAAAGCAGTGGCTGTGAGACCACTACAAGGACCAGGTTTTTGTTTTGGATATTCCAAAAGTTGTTTCTCAGTGGGGGGTAACATATTAATACATGGCAGCTGAGGCCATGTTGTGTATAGCACAACATTTCCTGGCAGAATCCTTAGAAAGTATATTACAATATGAAGGGTCAACTACGGCAGTAAGAGAGGTTTGGTGCAATGACAAGGTACCATTTGGGGATAATTTTGTGTTGGGCCATCCATGGAAAGTTCCATTGGAGAGTTTGGCCACGGGGAGTATTTGTCCTTGAGACTTGGTTTGCCACTCAATTTGTAGGATAGATTTATCAGGAGCAACAACTGAGGTAGGCATCTGAACCTTCCTGGACTGTAATCAAATTGTCAGGGATATTGAAAGACACTCCCCCTTGGGTAGTTGCAGGTGGATCAAGATGAGGAAGGATGTGCTTTACCCTGCCTTGGATGCAGGAGATTACTCCTGAGATGAGCAGAAAATGAAACAAGATAGTCATCTTGTTAGTGTATCTGAAAAGGAAAATCAAACATTAGCAAGATTAGTGCTATTCCGCCCAATGGGGTGAGTAAAAGTAATTATACTCCTTTATACAGTTTCAACTGGTTTGTATGTAACCATTTGTCAGTCAATTTGTTGTTTTGCATGAGTCTAACTTAATAGACTGCTGGACTGAGCTTGTTGGCAATTGGGTAGGGTCCTTCCCACTTGGAGAAAGAGTGTGTTGGATGCGCAAATCTGAGAACCATTACCTGATCTCCAACTTACCAATCCACTTCTTGTGCATGTTTGTCAAACTGAATTTTGGACTGTTGCTGGGCCTTGCCCATGCAGTTTGCAGCATACAAATGAGTGTGTATTTCACCTTTTCTCAACTTTTCCACATATTGGTCCACAGAGACACGATCTGCAGTGGGAGTGTGCAGGTGAAACAACAGGTGTTCAGGTAATCTCATACTTCTGTCAGTCATCACCTCAAAGGGTGTCAACTGAGTGGTGGCTGAGGGTGTGCCCCTAATTTCCAAAAGGAGTAATGGCAGTAGGGAATCCCAGTCATTGGGATTGTCTTCAATAAATTTGGAAAGCATTTGCTTAATCCATCTGTTGGCCCTCTCTGCTTGACCTGATGATTGTGGGTGGTATGGTATGTGGAAGTTCTGGTGAAGTCCAAAGAGTTCAAGGGCTTCTTTCAACTCACCTGTAAAACTGGTTCCTTTGTTGGAGTCTATCTTAAGAGGTAGGCACCACCTGGAGAAAAATCTATTCCACCAGGATTTTGGCAGTGGCTTTTGCAGTGCATGTCTTAGTGGGGAAAGCCTCAACCCACTTAGAGAAAAGATTAGTTACCACAAGGGCGTATTTGTTGTTTCTGCTGGTATTGATGAGGGAACCAATAAAATCAATCTTTAAGGCATGCCAGGGACCAGAATGCCTTTGTGGTAGTAATTTGGCATTTCTTTTGGTAGGGATGGAGTTGTTTTGTGCACAAACAAGACAGTTATCTATGTACTGTTTGACATCCTTGGTGACACCAGGCCACCATGCAGTGGTCTTGAGCCTCTGGAGCATGTTTTCAACTCCCTGGTGTCCATCAGTGGGGGTGTCATGCACCTGGTGCAAATATTCAGGCCTAAGATGACAAGGGACTACCCACAATTTTGTGGTGGTGTCATCTGGTTGGTATCAAATGAGCTTGTCATCTAGGGACAAGTGCAACTTACTTTCATGCCTTCGGTATGGGTTATGGGCAGTTAGATTCTTCTTGGTGCCTTTGTCCAGAAATCTGAACACATCCTTGAGTTCAGAGTCAGCATTCTGGGCTTCTGACAAATCCAAGGGGGAGAAGGGTTCAGGTTTCTTCCTGATGGCTGCAATGTGCACAGCTGCTCTGCTGGATGATCCATCATCCAGATGCCCCCCCCCAGGCCCCTTCCTTAGCTAGGGTGTCAACTGTGTCATTGAAGGCATGATGGGGGCATGTATGGAGTGGACCTTAACTTTGTGTACATAAAGTTTGTGTGCAAATTTCTGTGCCAGTGAATGAATGAATATTACCAGTTCCTTGTGTTTCACTGGGGTGCCATCAGAAGAGGTAAAGGAGTTCTTCTGCCAGAAGGGGATAAATTCTGTAGGGGAACAACAAACCCAGTTAGAGTCTGTAAAAATGATGGTATCCCTGGTTCCATGCTGGATGACCTCGAGGGCACAGGCCACCACTGCCATCTCTGCATGCTGTGATGACACTACACTGCAATGTTTGGAAATTTTATCAGTGTTACCAAAAGGGTAAATCACGAATATACCCATTCCTGCTATCTGTTCTCCCTGATAATAGTAGGTTGATCCATCTATAAAAATGCAATACAATGAGGTATTCTCAAGTAATTGTGGTGTAGCAGGGAGGAAAGGGCCTGGATCTGGTAGATCAGGTGGCTGCAGTGTACAGTCATGTCATTCTCCTTGGAAAAGGAGGCCGTGCACCAGCATGGATGGAATTTTGGTTGGGTGGACCTTGATGTCCCTATCCTGGAGAAGGAGGGACCAGTGTGTCAGCCTAGTATTAGAGAGTGATTCATCCTTTACTCTGTCTGAAAGTAGGTAGGTTGTTGGGGTGTGGTTTGTATTGATGATCAAGGGGGAGTACCCATTGATATACAAAAAGTGATTGACAGTCCAGTAGGTAGCCAGAAGGTTCCTTTCAAAAAGGCTATACTTCTGTTCCACTGGGGTCAAGAGCTGTGATGCATATGCAGTGGGTCTTAGGATGCCATGGACCTTCTGGGACAACACTGCAGACATTGCAATGTCAGAGGTGGCAGGTTCCTGATGGAATGGCAGCGCTGGATTGGGGTTGACCAAAGTTGGAGCTGAGGGCAGGGCCTGATTCAGAGATATCACAGCTTGGGTATGTATGGGTCCCCAAGTCCAGGGAACCTCCTTTTTCAGTAGTTCATACAGGGGCCGGCCTTCTAAGTAAAATCACAAATAAAATCTCTGGAATAATTTACCATACCTAAAATCTCCTAAGAGTGGCCACACTGTTGGGGAGTGGCAAGTCCTGTGATCCCTGTATCTTCTTCCAGGTAGGGCTTCTGCCTTTTTCTGTTATCCTCAGACCAAGAAAGAGTACCTCTTTCTGGCACAGTTGTGTTTTGCTGGGTTACATTTGAGGTCTGCCCTCTGAATGAGGGTCAGCAATTCGTCCAAGAGGTCCAGGTGTTGCTCATGTGTGGATGTGGCCACCAACAAGTCATCCACATACTGCAAGAGGCACTGGGGTGTAGATAAACCCTCAAGAGCATTCATCGTGTACAGATGGAAGAGGGACGGGCTGTTATGGAACCCCTGTGGTAAGCAGGTCCACATGCACTGCCTACCTTCAAAGGTGAAGGCAAACTTATATTGACTCTTGGGAGTCAATGGCAATGACCAGAAACCATTGGAAATATCCAGGGCACTAAACCATTGTTGGTCAGTGGTCAGTAGTCGTACCACATCTGGTGCTGATGCCACCATTGGGGCACAACTAGGGGTGACCTGGTTTAGTCTCCTGTAGTCAATTGTAAGTCTCCATGTGCCCGTGGGTTTTTTCACAGGCCACACTGGAGAATTCATAGTGGAAACACATGTCCTGATTACACCTTGCTTGAGAAGTGATTTGATTGTTTCCCTAAGAGAAGGCAAGGCTTTGGATGGAAAGGGGTATTGCCTTTGCCTGTCATGGGCTGGGCCTGTCACCACAATGACAGTGTGCATCTTGCCACAGTCATGCTTGTTGGTGGCAAATGCCTCCAGATACCTTTGTAGGATAGGAAGGAGCTTTGGGAAAATCATGTGGTTCTTGAACAAATCTATGATGCCATACTCTTTGTCATTGGCTGCTATTGTTGCAACCACATGTGAGTCAGGGATCATGATAGTGTGGTACTGTCCCTGAATCTGTATCAACAACATGTTGGTCAGGTCTACCACATAGCCGTATAGTGCCAAGAAGTAAATTCTGATAATACTAGGGTGATCATGCAGTACCATCAGTTGAAAGGTATGATACACCTTCAGGTGTTCCAGTATCACAGGTAGTGGCAGAGAGTGGTAACGCAGGTAGCCTAGTCCCATCTACACCAGACATATTGGTCTTCCATCCGGTGGACCAAGGTGATATGCCTGGGTTTTCATCCTGCAATACAGACACTGCCATGCCTGTATCCAGCAATACTGTAAGTAGGTGGCCCCCCCGACCTCAGTCCCTGTACAGGGCCTTCCATTTGCATCCAAGACTAGCTTGTTTACAATACAGACTGGGGCCTGTAATTGTCAATCTGTACCAGTGGAGGCATGGGGAAGCTCTTGAAAGAGCATCTGGGCCTGGTTTCTGTGAACCGTTTCACCATGCTGTACTCATGTTATATAGGGAGCCGCTTCTGGATTCAGGCCTGTAGGGGCCTGAGAGCCCAGATTGCCAGTGTCTCCACAGCCTGTGGAGGGCTGCTCTCCCAGCTGAACTGCAGCAAGGGCCTGAGCTGGGACAGCACCTGCAATGGAGCGCACTTTCCCAAGAAGGTCTCAGAAGCTTCGGTTCTCATTGGCTATCTCCCTATATGTGGGGCCTGGTCTCTGTTGTTTACCCTTATTATTTTTCTGGTGTTTCTTGTTTTTGTGGTAGTTCTGGTTCCCACCCCATGATTGTTGTTGGGCCTGCTGGAGTTGTTGGTGATCTGTGGGAAGGGGCTGTTTCTCTTGGGCCTGCCCCTCCACCTTGTACTGCATCATGGCCTCTGGGATGGACTCCATGGCAGCTACCTTCTTGGAGCTGGAGCCTGAATCACAGATTTAGAGTTGATAAACTCTTTCTGTTTTCCGAAGAATATTGGCAAACCTCTCCGTGGTGGGATAAGTGGTTGGCTCTACCTTTTCTCACACTGCTGGGATCATGTTCTGAAGGAACAAGATTTTGTACTCAATAAGGTCTGCATCAGCATCCTCTCCTACAAGGTTCTTTCCTGCTTGGTAGGCCATCCAAAGCCTCTAGTGGAAGGTCGCTGGACTTTCCTTTGCATTATGTTTCACAGGGTATGCGAGCATCACTCCTACCACACCTGGGTTATGTGCAGTAATGAGTTCAGCTGCGACTTCATCAAAGGTGGCATGGCTATCCTGATAGACAGCATCAGGGAGTTTCACCCATAGGCCAGGGTCAATGGTCTGGCATAGGAGCTGGGCTTGGTAATCTGCAGCGAGACTAAGCATTTTCATTTAGAACGCACCTTTTCCAAGTGGCAACTGAGGTTATCAGACAGGCTTATCTGACCAACGCTGTCAGCTATCTGCTGAACAGAGTGGGCCATTTGTAGGGGACTGCTGGGATGACCATTCAGAGGTAGATTGTCTCGGGCATCCTGCATGACTGCCTGAGCTGTAGCTTCAGCCACAGTGTGGACCATTCCTTCCCTAGTAGCAGTCTCCTGTAGCAGCTGCTTAATCTGTGCCCAGAGGGTCCATTTGCTCCTCTTGGGAAGGGTCACATTGCCTAAGGCATTATCAATTATGTTTTCTGTCTCTTCCTTATTGTCCACAGACATAATGGCAATTGGTGGTGCTGTTGGGACTAGGCCTGGGTCTGCTCCCCCCATCATGGGGGTCACTATGTTGGCTTCACCCATGGTGGTTGTCATGTCGTTGATAACGTAGAGACGTGGTGCCATATGACATGTGACAGGGATCCGCCATGTTGTGGATAGCGAGGCGGAGTCACTGGGCCATAGTAGGGGCATGAGTGGGCATTGTACTCAGAAATGTCATCATCAGACTCCTCGTCCTCAGATGATGTCATCAGGATGGGGGCTATGCCGCCCATTGCTTTGACGTGACCAGCCAGTACCTCTCATTGATGGTGCAGTTTCACCATTTTACATTCACATTCTTCATGACTAACTTTTGCAACATTCTGATCCACATCATCCTGTAACTGCTTTTGTAACACTCTATACGCGGCTCTCAATTCACAATTGTCCCTAGTAGCCACACCTATATCATTACATACTTGGTTCGTCTCATCCTGGAGCTCTCCTAACTCATCACGAATCTCGTCATTAGTTCTACTTAATAAATCATTCATTCATTCATTTGCAATGCCTGCCCCTTATCCTGTCTCAAATTTTCACATTCCTGCTTCAAGATACAAAGTTCCTGCTCATTTTTCTAAACAGAATGATGCAAAAGTGAATCATTTTCATTCCACAGAGTTTGGAGGTCAGACTCCAAATCCTGCTCTGTTTTCAAAAATTCAGTTTCCTGCAGTCCCATCTCCAGCTTGAGAGATGAGACTTACAGATCATGGGTTTGAAACCTTGCTTTGGAGGCTTCTAGAACAGTGTAGAGAGCCACGACCAACAGCCCTTTAACGTCACGCTTTCTGGCTGTTTGTCTCGTCTCTGTGTACTGGATTGAAATCCCCAGCACGGGGTTGTCGGATTGACTTGCGTCCCGTGTGAAGTCAGCCCATGCTCCTCAAAACTGCACAGATATTTGATACGGTGAACATTATGTGGAAGGGAACGTAAAATCAAACTGTGAAAAGGCACCATGCTGTGTATCGATCCACAACAGGTGCACTAAGTCACAGGCAGGCTACTGTGCACTTGTAAGCTTGCAATTCAAAACTGCCGTGGGGTGAGGTGAGTTGGCATTGACCACACCCAGTAAGCAGCCAGACTTTGCAAGTAATTACAAAGTGGGTGAAAAATGGGAGAGGTGATGTGGGTGTGCACACCTTCTGTCCCCGTTAGGAAGGGAAAGTAGTAGCAACAAGTGAAACTTTGCAAACACTAAATATTGCCTGCACGCGGTCGCCAATTGTCAGGAGGTCTAAACCCTCATTCTCAGGTTCTTGGCAATAATGGGAATGCAAGGAATCACAAACATGTTGCATAAGAGTAATAAATCTTGTCTATTACTGCCAAAAGGAAAATCACAGTTGCCCTAAGCAGTTCTTACCATTGGGAACTAGAAGCCAATGCCATGCATTCCCTATACCTCGAGGAGTGCTGAAATCTCTGGGTCTCTGAGATAGAAGACGTAATGTCTTACATTATATACCTAAGATAGTTACCATAGTTACTGTAAGATAGAAACATTTCTAGTAACAGAGGTGAGCCCTATTGGCTAAATTAGAGGTGGCTCCTCAGTCCTAGGTAACATTATACAATTTTGTTATAGTCATCACTTTGTGGAAACAAAGAAGTACAGTCTGTACATAGCCATGTAGTAATACAAATCATCAGAAGATGGCAATGTTGACTCATATATCATAACACTACAAGGACACAGGTGTCCTAACATTTTGTAAGCAAGAAATACATGTGTATATTAGAAAGTAAAGCATATAGCAATCATGTGCATAGATATCCTGACATCTGCTCTTGTACGGTAGATGTCCTTAGCCCTATATGTTATTATAACATATACATAAATGCTAGCTGTCTGCGGTGTACCTCTGGGGTATCACTTAGGGTGCAGGGACCTCGTGTAACAGTACAATGCAACCTGATGACTCTTAAACAACCCTGTAGATAACAATGTATATTTTTACTATTTGAAAACAGTGGCACCAAGTGACGGCAATCGTCAAGTCTTAAGACTAGTTGCAACTTAAGCAATTGTGACAGAAGTATCTGGATAACTTTAGTCATGATGGAACATGATGCTGGGCATCACTGTCGCAGGAGTATTTATTTATTTATTTATTGAAGAGCTTCACCAGGAAAGTTACACTGAGCAGAAGCTCGTCTTACAGTATGTCCTGGGGGAAGGGGATTTAGGACAACAGACACATATTGCAACAAGATACATACAGTAGCAGCTACGTTAACAACCATATATAATAGCTCTATAATAGATACAGTACACCTAATACATACATGTATACTGATATCCATATAAGTATACATTTAGCGGATTGTACTGTTTACAAACTACAACATAGTTACAGAGTTTTGGTGGGATAGAAAGGAATAGGTGAGGAGGGGTGGGAAATAGAGGAGTGGGATAATGCTAAGTTGGAGTAGGTGTAGACTTGCAAGAGCTACTATTAAGGCAGAATAAAACCAGCAGAAAATTTGGCTGGCCCTCGGAGGTTAGTACAGTTGCAGTTTGTCACTAGGTAGTTTGCTAAGGAAGAGGAAGGAGAGAGTAGGTCTAGGAGGAGTGGCAGATTTGGGCTGGGAGTAGGTTCCAAAGTTTAGGTAGGTGATAATAGAAAGCCAATTGGCCTGATGTAGTGTGTCTAAAGGACATGTTTAGGGAGCGGGTGTCCTTGGATCAGAGGGTGTAGTTTGACTGGTGAGGGGTGGATAAGGAGGTGACTAGATAAGTGGGCAGTCAGCCTAACCAAAATTTTGAGATAAACGTAGTCACATGCAGTGTTCTCCTGCCAGCAAGTGAAGGAAAATTCAGGGAACGGTACAGGGCGCAGTGATGTGCCAGAGCGGGGGCATCCAAAGCATAACGGCAGAAGGAGTTGAAGAGAGGTTCAAGCCTGGATAAGGAGGACTGAGGGGTAGCACCATATACGACATCGCAATAGTCAAAGCTAGGCAGTATCATTTTGTGTACTAGCTCCCTCCTGGCAAGGTGGGGGATACTCCTCCTGCTATGATAGAGGGCCCCTAGATTAGGCCAGAGTTTCTTTAGGATAGAATCAATGTAGGTGGAGAAGTTTAGGTTTCTATCGAGCCAGACTCCTAGATAGCAGAAGGACGCAGTGTCTTCAAGCACAGTTCCATCTGTAATGGTGAAGGTGGGTAGGGAAGGAAGCCTTGCCAACCTCTGCCTAGTACCAAACGTCATAGAGACTATTTTCTTTGTGTTTAGGAAAAGATGGTGTTCCCTTAGCCAGCATTGCACCTTTTCGAAATCTAACTGTAGTCGGTAGTGACATCAGGGACCGAGTTACCCGTTGTGAACATCACAGTATCGTCTGCATACATATGTATATCAGTAGTTGAGCTGACCTGAGGGAGGTTGTTCAGGAAAATAGAGAAAAGGAGTGGGCCTAGTACCGAACCCTGGGGAACTCCCATAGTAATGGGGATGGGAGAGGAGATGGCCTCTGCTATCTGGACAGATTGAGTTCTACCTGATAAATAGGATATGAACCAGTCAGTGGCATTTGGCAAGAGACCTACGGTCTTGAGGCAGTCTATGAGAATGGGGTGGGAGATGGTGTCAAAAGCCTTGGCCAAGTCAATAAAAATAGCTGAGGTTATGTGGCCTTTGTCCATACCCAAGGCGATTGTGTCTGTGAGGCGTAAGAGCGAGGTGGCAGTGGAGTGGTGTTTCCTGAACCCGGCTTGGAAAGGAGTGAGGAAGGAGGAGTCAGTAATGTAGGAGGTGAGTTGTTCAAGGACTAGGTGTTCCTGGAGCTTTGCCAGAGTGGGAAGGAGAGAGATAGGATAGTAGTTGTTTGGGGAGGAGGGATCACCACCTTTAGGTAGTGGGAGAACCGTGGCATGTTTCCATTCTGCAGGGACAGTGGAGTAGGCAAAGGAGAGGATATAGGGTAGGAGATGGCAGGAGCAGACACAGATAGGAGCTTGGGGTCCAGGCCATCTGGTGAGAAGCCTTCAGCTGGGTTGATAGACTGAAGGGCTAGGAGAGCAGCAGCAGGGGTGATATAGGTGAAGGAGAAGGGGGCATTGGGAGTGGGAGTACATGGATTTGGGAGGGAGCATGGGGTGGGGTCGGGCCTGTTGTGGAATTTGAGTCTGCCCAGGGTGCCAATTGCAGCATAGCAGCGCAGGACGAGAAGTGGGAGCTAAAGCAGTCAGTGACTGCCAGTGGCTTGGAGATGTCAGTGAGGTTTTGCCTAATGGTAGGTGTGGGAGGCTTGGAGGAAGGAGAGAAAAGGGACTGGACCACTTTCCAGAATTTGGGAGGATTATTTGTGCTAGCATGGAAGTTCGCCTGATAGTGTTCTGATTTGGCCAGTCGGATAGCTGTGGTACATTTGTTTCAAAGCTCCCTGTATCGTTCGAGGTCACTAGGGCATTTGGTAGCCTTATGCTTTCACCAAGCAGCATCACGGGCTCTTTGGAAGGAGAGGAGCTCAGGGGTTACCCAGGGCAGATGATGCCCCGGACTCTAATCTTACGCAGCGGTGCGTGTTGATTCCATACTTGGAGGAACTTATTACTGAACAATTTGAGAGCCACATCGATAGTGGTGCAGGTGGTGAGTAGCCACCAGTCTGTGTTGGTGAGGTCATGATGCAGAGGTAGTGTGTCCAGAGAGGAGCAGAGAGGAGCAGGTGCGTGTTAACAGGACTTTATGTAGAATTGTTTGCCTGTGTATTTTATGAACCATGTATACTGGGTGGTGGTCACTTATAGCATCTGGTAGGAGGCCAGCAGCCCTAACTCTATGAGGGTGGGATGTAAGGACTAGGTCCAGGAGGGAGTGGTTATTTGTTCTATGGTTTAGGCGAGTAGGCTCCTGTATTAGTTGAGTCAGGTTTAGTGACTCAATGTTGGAGCGAGTTTTGGCTAACGAGTTTGAGAGCCAATTTATGTTTGGGTCACCCAGTATGTATAGTTCACCAAAGAGAGTATAGGCTGTTAGGTTCTTGATCAGATTAATGACTTCAGAGGTGGGCTGACCTGGTCGGCAGTATATTCCTGCAATGAAAAGAGGGCAGGAGTGAGAAAAATGCAGGCTGAGTAGGATAGCTTTGTGAGAGGAGGGAGAGGTTTCCTTCCACACGACAGTGTGTTGTAGGGAGAAAGAGACATAGATCACCACTCTGCCACCTCTTCCCAGTCTTTCCATTCTAGTTGTAGTGAAACCAGGGATCAGGACTTTGTGGTCCATGATATGGCTCGATAGCCAAGTTTCAGAGACTGTGATGACATCAGGTTTGTAATTGAGGACCATGATCTGTAGTAGTAGTTTGTTGGTGAGGCTATGGGCATTTAGGTGGATCATTTTTAGTCCATTTGGTAGGGTGAGAGGAGTGGGTGTGTGATGGGGTGAGTAGCAGAGTTTGTAGGAGGGGGGCCGGGGTTAGGGTGGATATCACCAGCAAGCAGCAGGAGAAGCAGGAGAGCAAGGAATTTGGCCTTGCGGTAGTTGTAAGTTGTAGAGATGTATCGCAAATGGGGACATGCTGATGTGACATTGCAGGGTGCTGTTGTCGCTATATTGAGCAGAGTGATAAAGAAGTCAGGCAGGCGTGTAAGGGATGCACATGGTTGTGTGGGGTAGTGTGGGTGATTTCTGTGGCAAAGTGTCAGGGCATGTGGTAGCGCATCTATGTAGTTTACTATGTTCGCTTCTGGCTGGCTGGCTAGGTATGTGGGTGGGGGAGCAGGCGACTGTCGTCCCTAGGAAGGTGGTAAACCATAACACCCAGAGCAGGTGACGTGGGAGGCAACTGTATGCACAGAATGAATAGCAGGCCAGAGGATATGGAGGCAACCATGTCCCTCTAGTGGTGCAAGAGTATAAGTAGCCAATGGAGAAGTAGACTGTTACTTAATTTCGCTCATGTGACTACAGTTAAAAATACAATAGCCGAGCTAGGGTGAGGGGTGGGTGGGGAGCCGGCACTCAGTGCCAGCGAGGCACCAGGTGCTGTACCTCTAGATTCTTTTTGGCCAGGCTTGTGGTCTTGGGTGGTGTCTCCGGGGATGCCGCCCTCTGGGGGCCGGGTCCGGGAGAGCCAGCGGAGCTGAGCGCCCTGGTCAGGGGCAGAGAGGTAGCTGCAGGGAGAAGAGAGAAGATAGAAGAGAGAAGAGAGGCTTTAAAACACTGGCTGTGGGCTGAGGTAGCAGACAGTCGCAGCAGGAGGTGTTGGAGAGGGCAAAGGGAAAATAGCACCAGAGGGGCGTGCAGTGAGACAGAGAGAGAGAGAGGTACAATAACTCAGAGGAGGGCTGTATCACTTAAATCACAGTAAATGGCTTTAAACAGGTAATCCTTAACAGCAGTAGCTAAAATCAAGCAATTACAGGTCTCTTTAGGTACAGTCTAGTATAGCAGGCAGTTGAAATTGAGAGACAAAAAGGCACCAGATGGCAAAAGTCGAGGAGAGAGCTTTGGACCAATTGGAGCATAGCAGGAGGTAGCGCTCGGTTTCCGATTGGCTGTTCTTGGTGCCGTACCTCTAGATTCCTTTTGGCTGGGCTTGCGGTGTCGGGCGGCAGCTCTGGGGATGCCATCCGTCCGGGGACCGGGTCTGGGAGAGCCGGCGGAGCTGAGCGCCCTGGTCAGGGCAGAGAGGCCACTCTAGATTCCTTTTGGCCGGGCTTGTGGTCTCGGGCAGCAGCTCCGGGGATGCCTTCCATCCAGAAGCCGGGTCCAGGACAGCCAGCGGAGCTGAGCGCCCTGGTCAGGGGCAGAGAGGCAGCTCTAGATTCCTTTCGGCTGGGCTTGCTGTCTCGGGCGGCAGCTCCGGGAATGTCATCCATCCAGGGGCCGGGTCCGGGAGAGCCAGCGGAGCTGAGCACCCTGGTCAGGGTATTGCTAGGGCAGAATTGGTGATTCAGTGGTGATAATTACTTTGTGAAAGTTAAATTCCACAAGTAGAATTCTAGTGGCATTACTTGTTATGCATCCTTGAATTTTTGAGCAAATTTTGGTAATCTGTAATTTCTAAACTAACCATAATACATTTTAACCTATTAAACCACATTTATCTACTTAATTGAATTCCAGGACATATTTATTTCAGTAAGCATGCCAAATCTCAAGTATATAACTGCAATAGCAGTGGAGTTATGAACATCCAAATATTTGGAAAAAGTTCACACAATTTAAAAATAAATTGTGGAATTGTGAACTCCTGTAACTTACAATTTACAAAACCACCTATCTCTCCATTTAGCAGTTTATATGGCTCTTTCAAGAAAGTATGCATATACATTTTCAATTATCTAGCTCCAAAGGTGGCTAAGTTGTAAGTATGGAAATATTTTTTTGCCATAGACATATTTCTCCCAGGGTTGGTGTAAGCAGGCTCTCAGCCTTGTTCCTATCCCCTCACACCTAGCACTTGCTGCACTGGACCACCATACCCCTGATCCCCCATTGATTCTGCCCCATAGTGGGACTGGAAAGGGGAGGGCTATCCTCCCCCATCCTCAGGCACACAACCAGATGTTGCAGGTGATCAGCTGATGGTGTGGGGAAGAGGAAGGCAGGCTGGGCTTCATTTAGCCCACAACAACCATTTTTCCACTTTCCTCCTTATCCCCCTTGCTGTAGCAGTGCATAGGAGTGTACATGGAGGCAAACACACCCATGGAATTGTGGACCTTCCCTTTAAGTCACTTAGGCTGCTGGCACTATCCCCAGGCCTTCACCTGGGGCACCCAAGAGCTGAGATGGTGATCCACCCCACCTTGGAGAGGAGAGCTGTCCTCCAGATGCTCAGTTCTCTGTTTCCCTTACCAACCCTTGGTGATCTGAGCTCTTGCCCAAACCTGGGTCACCAGCGTGGGAAAAGGTAAAGTGCAAAGCACCTTGGCCCTCTTCACCACCAGGCTGGCAATATAGAAATATTTTCAGAAATTTTCACATGAATAATAACTCGCCAGACTTTGAGCCCCTATAACTTTCCCATTCCTCATCTAAATGTCATGAAACATGGGATTTTGATCTCTAGCTATAACATGAACCAAGTTCTGACCATTTAAAGAAGTTTAGAAAATATCATGACATTTTGCAAAATTTTGCAGAATTTAATGGAATTTCAGAAAAATTTCATGAAATTAGGATTTGTTAAGTTCACTCAGCCCTATGTCCCACAGGGCTTCATACTTGGGGCATTACTGTTTAGCCTGTTCCTGCACTCCCTCTTATCTGTCTTCATATGCCCTAGTACTGTTTTCTGTGCTTATGATGCTGTCATCCTCTGAAGAGAAATAAAAACTAATCACCTGATACTGAGGCTGCAGCAGGACTTTAATTCTATTTCAGGCTTGATTCTCCCAAAACCTTCTGGTCATGAATGAAAAAAAGAGACAAAATGCATGCTGTTCGGCATGTGCAACAAGATTGACTTGTCTCTTGGCCTAACCATTACCATCATTTCTGGTGCTAGCCTTGATCCGGCCAAAAATTTTAAATATCCTGGATTTATTCTTGACTGTTCTATGTCCTTCCTTGACCATGTTGACCAATTAGTTAAGGTAATTAATTCCAGACTTGAGTGCCTTTACTGGTACAAGCGGAAATTCCTCTTGGAGATAAGGAAACTCCTTGTCCAATGATTTATCTTAAGCTTCTTTGGCTATACATTGTGATCTATGGGTCTGTGAATGACAATGTACTATCCTGAGACAGGGGTCAGCCGAATAAGATTTGCTGTGTGGCACTAGACTTCAAACTGGACACACATACCTGTGTCATATATAACAAGCTAGACTTGCTAAGCCTCAACTCGAGGGTGTTACAACACACCTTGGTACTAGGTAAAAAAGCCCTTCTCAGTCTACTCTCCCATGGCTTGAAATTCATGTTCCACTACGTAGACAATAAATTGCCGCCAGAGGTGGGGCAAGTCACTCTCTGGTACTACCTTGAAGGAAAACCTCCTTGGGCCAAAACTGCTGTAATAACACCTCAAACATGTTAAGAAAGTGTACCTCTATTGCTTTATTTACATCACAGCTGTTGGCGATACTTACTACCCCTAGAACTATAAATGCTATTAAGAATCACTTATGTAATTCTGACAATGCATACCTACTGTATACTGTATATACTGTACCTGTATATGCCACAAACCTGTATCCTATTCCAGTAACTCTACTCTCTGTTTCTGTACAGCCAATGAATGTAGGTATAGTGTATGGTGGAACTTTGTTAGGGATGGAAATCCATCCCTTAAAAATCATTGTTATTCTGCACTAGCTACATCAGCTAGTTTGTTATGCTGCATTAGCTACATAGCTAGTGCAGCATAAATACTTAGAGCACGGTCGTGCATGCACGTTCTTCTGACCTGTGATCCTGGGTGAACGGCCACAGTGGTGTAAGCTCTCCGTGGAAGCTAAAAAAACACAAAAGTAAGGAAAGCATTTAAATGTATGAGTGACCACACCCTATAAAAGATTGTGCATGATTGCTCATACACTCCAAAGATATTTTTTTAACTCTCAAGGTTTCCATGGTAATGGACCTCACAAGCTGTGCGCTTGAGGTCTCTGGTTACCATGGAAACCTCTTGAGTGAAAAATATCCTTGTAGTGTATGAGCGATCATACACAATGCTTATATTTTTAATGTCTGCATACCTGACTGAATCCTTTGAAAAGGGGCTTGCATAAGGATTTTGTGTGAAATAAAACCAAACTAAAAGAAATGCATAAAGAAAACAGTCACAGCTTAATTAAACAGCTTGCAGTTCTTCCAAAATTTTTAGATTTAGTTTAAGCCAACATGCTTATGATACACCCATAGACCATGTCAACAGTATGACTATATTCAGATTATTTTTTGTAATTTAATTTTTACATTTTTAACTGTTGACTGTCTCTTAATGGGCCCTATTGACCAAGGGTGCCTGCTAACGTGCAATAAGCATGTTGCTGGCCTGCAGTGGTCTGGGCCAGGATATTGCATTGCATGTACCTGTGTGACACCAGCCTGCACTACTCCCATGTACATCCACATGCCAGAGTGGAGCTGAGCAACCTAGACAGGGTAGACATGGATGCAGGGCATGGCCAGGGACCAGGCTTTCATATTTTCTACACAATGAGGAATAGCCTGCTGTTACTTTTAGACCATCTCCCTGCTTCCCTTTTGCAGAGGATGGGTAGAGATTGTAGGACACAGACCAGTACAGTCTGATTGCGGCTGTTTGTCCCCCAGGAGGGCTGGTGGCTGTGGGTGCATGAACACTTATTGCTTGTGTTTCCTTGTTGTAGTGTATGCACCCCTCTTGCCGATCTCTCTCATACATTGTAGGTGACTTTGTGCCTTCCCCCATTGTGTGACCACTCCCCTGCCACATACTCATTCTAGCCATGTGTATAACTGTGTGTACCAGCAAGGATCAGGGGGCAGGTGAGACCTGTGGCACATAGCTGTATGCATGGCATGGAATTCCTGCCAACTCTCTCACAAGGTGATTAGTTGTATAGCAGTGCATAGCAGCACATATGGATACTGCATAGGGCCCAATGAGCACTTCCCACACACACTAATTCCACTGGATAATAAATATTTCCCCTTTTGCCAGTTCCTCTCTTTCTCTTCCTCCCAACACTGACTTTTTTCATAGGTACCCTTGCCAGCTCCCTAGTTTTTTAGTATGAGCCTCTTTACATAGAAACATAGAAACGTAGAATTTGACGGCAGATAAGGACCACTTGGCCCAACCAGTCTGCCCATTTCCCCACCTAATGGATAAGCTGCAGATCCTAGTTAACCAGCAGCCTACTTCTTCTTACCCCCACACCCTAGAATTGCCTTATGACTGTCCCATGCATGCTTGAATTCCACCACTGATTTTGACTCCACAACCTCCTCCGGAAGGCTGTTCCATGCATCCACAACCCTCTCTGTGAAAAAATACTTCCTTAAATTACCTCTGAGCCACCCCCTCTATCTTCAAATTGTGCCTCTTGTTCTTGCACACCTCTTTTTTTGAAAGATGCTACCGTCTTGGACTTTGTTGATTCCCTTGAGGTACTTGAACGTTTCTATCCTGTCCCCCCTCTCCCTCCTTTCCTCGAGGCTATACATATTAGGCTCCTTAAGTCTCTCTTCATATGTCTTCCGGTGCAGACCCTGCACCATTTTAGTTATCCTCCTCTGGACAGCTTCCATCCTGTCTATGTCTTTTCGGAGATTGGGTCTCCAGATCTGCACACAGTACTCCAGATGGGGTCTCACCAGCTGTCTGTACAGAGGGATAATAACTTCCTGTTTTCTACTGGTGATGCCTCTCCCTGCATCCCAGTATCCCCCAACCCTCCTTGCTGCCCTCTCACATTGCTTGCCCACCTTTAGGTCATCTGATATGACTACCCCAGGTCCCTTTCCATTTTGTTGTTGTTAGTATCTCACCTCCCATTGTGTACTCTTCCCTGGGTTTTGTTTCCCAGGTGCATTACCTTGCACTTCTTAGCATTGAATCTAAGCTGCCATACATTTGACCATTCCTCTAACCTTGCCAAGTCCTTCTCATCCTTTCCAGCCCACCCTGTGCATCAACTCTGTTGCAGATCTTAGTGTCATCTGCAAAGAGACATACTTTCCTTCCAGTCCTTCCGCAATGTAAACATAAAGACATTGAAGAGGACAGTCCTAATACTGAACCCTGCGGTACCCCACTAGTAACCCTCCTTTCTTCTGAGTGGACTCCATTTACTATTACTCTCTGTGTCCTATTCTCCAGCCAATTCTTTACCCAGGCTGTCATCTTGGGACCCACTCCCAGGCTGGCTAACTTGTATATTAATCTTTTGTGTGGGACTGTGTCAAATGCCTTGCTAAAGTCTCGGTGAGGCCATGTCCACAGCCCTCCCTGATCTACTACTTTGGTCACCCAGTCAAAGAAATCTATCAGATTTGTCTGGCATGACCTTCCACTGTGAATCCATGCTGCCTAGGGTCCTGTGCCCCTCTGGCCTCTAGATACTCGACAATTCTTTCCTTCAAGTGATTCCATCATTTTCCCTATCACTGAGGTTAAACTAACAGGTCTGTAGTTTCCTGCTTCTGCCTTGCTTCCACTTTTGTGAAGGGGAATCACATCTGCCCTCCTCCAGTCCTCGGGTACCACCCCATCCTCCCATGATTTGTTAAAAAGGGTAGTCAGTGGTGTCACTAGTTCTACCCTTAGTTCTTGTAGAATTCTGGGATGAATCCCATCAGGCCCCATTGCTTTGTCCACCTTCAGCTTTGAAAGGCTTCTTCACCTCTTTGATCACCAATAGTAGACTGGGGGGAGGACATGGTGGAAGTACGTTTTTAAGCAATGTTTACACTAACCTTTCGACAACACTTTGAGCAATGCATAGTAGCTGATCTGCTGCAAGCAGATCAGTCTTGATGCCATTTGAACTGGTGTAAGAAGTGCTATGGCAATTTTTTTTTTACAAATAAAATTAATTCAGAATTTGCAAATTTCACATTTGAGTCATTTCTGAAACATTTTCCAGAATTCTACTATACATTAATGCCTTAAGTGATGATAAAAACTAAAATACAACTTGTGGGAAAAGTAATTTGTTGGTAAGTACTGTCTCTATGTCACAGAAAAAATCTTTAAGTCATAGGAAAAATCTGTCCAGCGACAGTGACAAAACTTTGTGAACTGCCAACTTCGCAATATGACAAATTTCCCAAAATGTGTCCGTATGCATGAACTATGCTGGATTTAAATGCTGGCAATATTGCACAGCTCAAAGTGTAAGACAATTAGATATTTTGGGCTGGTAGTATAGCCTAGAGGTTAGAGGAACGAGGTGTGAACGAGCTTGATACATCCAGCAAACCAGACCAGAGTTTGATTCTCACAACTTCCACTTGCATACTGTGTGACTCTGAGCAAGTCTCTTAACCGCCCAGTGCTCCCAGGTCACCCCTGAAAACAGGCACTTGTGCCTAGTGGGCCTAACCCAGTTATCAAAGACTAAAATAAAATAAAAATAAAAATTGTTTCCATGAGCTGCTGCAGCGATTGGGAGCAGAAATACTACAGGCCTTTTCAGTTTATTTCTAGATGCTCCTTACCACCTGTGACAGTGTGGTGTGGTTGCCACTGTACTTAGAGTCAAGGGTTGGAAGGAGAAAACTCACAGTGGGACAGAATAAGATAGGGCATTTTTTAAAATAAAAAAGGCAGTGTTGGGTCAGTGTCAGGAGTGGGAAACGGAGTCCACAGTGAAAGAAAGAGTGAGTGGGAGGGAGTTTAAAAAATATAAAAGAATGGCACCATGGTTGTGGGTTAGAGGATGGAAGGAGCCTGCAGAGAGAGAAGTGGGAAGGATGTTTCCTCACGTGCTATGAAGTAATAAAGGAAACCATGCAGTGTAATAATGTTAAAAAATAACTCGGTTGGGAGGGTGTCAAGATGTCCATAACACTCTGCAGCTCCCATGTGTAGATGTGCTTGAAATGGCTGCAGTGCTGCTGTACTTTGCAAATGAGAGATGGCCTACTCCCACAATGTAGGGATAGTGTAAACATACCTTTAGAGTTCTTTAGAAATGCACATCTGCCACCAAAGTTGATCCGCTAATTAGTACAATATCGGTTGGCCCTGTGTATCCCAGTGGCCTAAGCAGGTTTTCAAGTGCCACTAGCATATATAAGGGCAAAACAGCATTGTACTAAATATGTTCACTTTGGAAGCTTACTAGTACAGTGCTTAATTAATTCTAAGACTATCCAGCTTAATTATGCAAGCATGCTGGTAATGGGCTAAACTCTTCTTTGCATCAAAAAGTCTGTGTGTGGGTTTATAGTACCTTGAAGAGGGTTGAGCAAGGGTTAGAGAGAATCGTGGGATGGGATGTTTGATGATGATGAGACTTACTAAAAGAAAAAGGTGGTAACAAAGGAAAGAGAAAGACTGAAACTAAAATGAATGCACAAATGGAAAGCAAATACTGAGATGAAAACAGGGCAAAGGAGGGATTGGGAGAGAGAGAGCAGAAAATGAAAACTGAAAGTCTAAAAAGCTCTCACATGGAAGGAAATGTCCGTGGCAGAGAAATACTGCAAATGAAACTGAAAGGCCACAGAGAAGAAAATGAAAGAATAGAGATTTAAGGTAAGATAGAAAGTGTGAGCAGTAATATAAAATCACTGCTAATTCACTTTTAGAATCTAATTAATGGCATGAAGATTGGGTGACGGTAACTATTGGTTCAACATTGCGTCCATGTGATTTTATAAAAACAAAAATACAAAATCTTAAAATCGCTGCACCGGTGGACATTCTAATTCTCAACTCATGGTGCGCATGGACAGCAGGTGCAGCTGTGGAGGATGTCATGTCTGGTCTTACAAGGTATAGCATTTCAACACAGCTGGGCATGGAAAATGGCCACGAGCAACCATAAATCATGGAGCCAGTCAAAATCTGGCTCTGCATATGAAAATATGGCACATGTGGCAAAACCTTTGGATGTACAAGGGAAGCCCCTCTTAGGCACACATTTTGATGACCATATGTTATTTTCAACCAATTTGAAAATTAGCCCCCTGCTGTGTGCTGTTATCTTTATAGCTGAGCAACACATGCTGTGGAGCTATAGCATTGTATTAAAGCATTAGCTTAGACAGTACCAAGGAACTGGAGCTCATCAATCTGTGCACTGATAAGCTTCAACTTCTGAGGAATGTCTAAGCTAATGCTTGTGTACCTTGCTTCATCTCATGAGCAAATGTTGCTTAGCTACGGAGTAAACTGCAAGCTACAGAAGAAAGCAGGGCTGTTACCTAATGAGCTAGCCAGGTGTAGAAGGAATCAACCACTTGTCCACCATTCCCCTCAGTACTATTGGAAATGATGGATGAGGAAGCCTTTATGAGGGGCTCTTGAACTAAAATGTTAATGGGCTGCAGGATAAGGGGTCTATCAAAAAGTGTCAGGAGGAAAGGAACTGGCAGGGAGCTAGACAGAACTTTTTCACAGTATGTGTGTGTGTGTGTGTGTGTGTGTGTGTGTGTGTGTGTGTGTGAGCGCACATGCGCACATGCGTGCATGATAGCTGTGAACCAAGAGACACACATTTTGTTCCACAAATTCTTACCCCATGTGTGACCCAGAGCATGTCACTTTCTGTGCTTCAACCCTCTGTAACCTTTTTATAATCTGTTTCTGAATTTCTCAGTGCACCTAATGCCAGTAGCATTTTCTCCTTCCCTTTCCTGGACTGGGGATGGGGGTGGTGAAGTCCAAAGAGCTGGGTGTTGTCTTTTGAAGAAGGACCAATAGCCTATGGTGGTCCTAACTCTAGGGATGTGGAGAAGCAATTCGTCTGAGGATCTAAGTGATCACCTGTTCAGTTTGGCCATTATCAGGTCTTTCAGGCTAGGGGAGCATTGCTGTTCCTGAGTTTAAAGGCTAGACACAGGGAGGAATAAGTTAGTTTACCTTCAACTGATGGCCAGTTTAGTGACTGTAGAACACTACAGTGGTGCTCCATAGGAAGTCACCAGCTGCAAAGTGTTCCATCCTGTTATATACGGTTCTAAGCTTTTGCATCTCCATGCTTCTGATGGAATGTAGTACCGAAGACCAATATAGCAAAGTGGGTAGAAGGGTACCAGTAGAAATCTTTAGCCAAGATTCCTTAGTGAGAAAGGGGCTTAGAAGATACAAGAGACCTATCTTTTGGTTCAGAGATTTAGTTAGGTGATCAATATGTACTTTGTAGGGGCTGTCTAGATCTAAGTGCACCCCAAAGTACTTAACAGATTTCACAACCTCAATTGCAGACCCATTTGAGAGAGTAAGTGATAGAATTTGTTTCTTATGGGGACCTAGGCTTTTAGGGCCATATCGGATGGCCTTTGTCTTTTTGATGTTAAGAACCAGTTTATTGGTATAGAACCAATTCTCAAGTAAATGAAGGTCTTTTCTGAGTAGACCATTAAGGTGGACAGTGACATATGAACTATGGTACAATACAGCATCATCTGCGTATAACAGCAGTTTTGCCCTACCTCAGTTTTCAGGCATATACTGTTTATGAACAGGGAAAATAATAGAGGTCCCAATATTGAGCCCTGAGGGACACCATCCAGGATGGGGTGTTTATCTGATAGTGAACCTTTCCATTTGACAATTTGTGACCTACCTGAGAGGTAGTCTGAAAAGTACTGTAGGGACAAGTTATCTAGACCAAGGGATTTCAACTGAGTGATAACTAGTAGTTGGCTTATCAAATTGAAGGCCTTGGTGAGGTTTATAAAAACTGCACCAGTTAGGAAGCCAGCATCTAGGGCAAAGAAGATATCTGTAGTAAGACAGACCAGAGCAGTATCTGTCCGGTGATTTTTTCTAAAGCTGTGTTGCTGAGCAGTAAGTAACCATGTTTTTCAATATAATCCTGTATCTAGTTATAGACAATCCACTCCAGCACTTTGCTTAGAATACAAAGGATGGATATAGGCCAGTAATTCTCTGCTTGCTCATGTGACCCACCTTTATGGATCAGGATTACAAGGGCTACTTTCCATACTATAGGGATTTTACCTTCAAGGAGGGATCTGTTATTGAGCCAGGTAATAGAAGTGGCACTGATAGGTGCTGCAATGTTCAGGAGCCTAGGATCCAATTTATCATACCCTGCAGATCCAGTCGCTTTAACATTCTTAAGATGTCTGAGCACCTCTGTTCTGGATACTATCCTGAAATGGAAGTTTGGGGGGGGGTGTCATCAGTGCACCTCTGGATGAGTGGAGGTGAGTCAAAGGGATAATTCTTAAATTTCTCAAAGTCTGTAAGGAACATATTAATAGCCATTGTCGAGTCTACAGAGATACTAAGATGCTCACCGTTTGCTACAATATCACATTCATCAGGAGTAACATGTCCCTTGAGAAGAGTGTTAATTTGGGACCAGAATCTTTTAGGGTCAGAAAGATTCTTGTTTCGTAGATTTCTAAGGTACGACCTTTTAGCAGATTTTAGATCCTTTTTACATTTATTTCATAGTTCTCTATATTTCTGCCAATCCTTAGTTTGGTTAGTGGTCTTGAAGGTACCCCACGCCCTGTCTCTCTCCCTCATTTGATTTTTTTAAGTTCATGGGACAGCCATCTGGATTGCTGCCCTTTGACTGTGATTTGTTTTAGTGGGGTATGTTTATTTACCACCAATAAAGGGTTTTTTAGTAAAATGTCTAGCGCTGAGTCTAAGCAGGAGGCATGTCTAATTTGTGCCCAATTAACTTCAGATACCATTTTAAGGAAGGAGCACATGTCAAATTTTGAGTAATCTCTAGCCCAAAATATTCTGGTTTGGAGTATAGGGTAGTCATTTTTCCAAGTGCAGAAAGTAGGGGCATGATTGCTTCATGAGTCAGCAAAGGTGCCTGCTAATAGGGTTCGCTCTGGTTTGGTAACAAGGATCCAGTCCAGAGTGGTGTGATTGTCCATCTTGGTATTCATTCTTGTGGGCTCACTAATGATTTGGGTAACGTTAGTGTCATGCAACACAGACTTTATATCGCCACTGATATGGCGATACCAGTGCAGATTGAAGTCCCCCAGGATTATTCTTTCACTCTGAGGCAGGTCAAGAATTGCTTTAGTCAGAGACTTCAGAGTGGCCTCAGCTATCTTAGGTGGATTATAAATACATCCTCCCAATAGGGCTTAGTCGCACCTAACAGCAGATTAACAAATACTGCCTCACAGCCAGAATTGGTTAGGGCAGGTATTGTGACTAGGGATGCAGTCAGAGAGGACTTAACATACATGATAACTCTACCACCCTTTTTTCCATACGTATCCTGCCTAAAACTGTGAGCCTGGGAAGCTCTGCCCTATGTGGCTGTATAGATGGTTTGAGCCAGGTTTCAGATATGGCAACTACAGTATGTCCAGAGAATATAGGCTTATCCAGGCTTCCATGTCATGCAACTTGGGCCTGAGACTGTTATTTTTAGCCCTCTAGTATTAACCCAGCTTGACATCGTGGATGGCACAATCCTCGTATTGTCACTGGATAGACCAGGATTTAATTCAATATCTCCAGTCAATAATATTTTCAGAGTCATTAAGAGCTTGACAAGTGACCCAAGGGAGGGGAGGATGGTTCTACACTTACATGCCCTTAAGTAGGCAGTAATACTATAACAGTTGCCCTCTTTTTTTAGACGGGAAGGATAATTAGAAAAGTATCAAGATTTTCCGGTGGGCAATACATTAAAGAGGGAGGATACTAGGAGACCATCACCTGTTCATTTTGGAGACCTTTGTAGAGTAATATCCAGTCAGAGCTCAGGACTACCATAACATAAATAAGGGCAGGTATTACTCCTCGAAGCATCTTGTCCTTTAGATCAAATTAAGATTAATGTCATAGCTAGCTAATATAAAGTCTGATTTCCCACATTGATTATGGCAGACCTCAGCAGTTTTAGAGAATTGCAAGGAACACAGACCAACCAGCATTTAAAATGTTGACACAATCTATGTTAAATTCAGTTTTCAATAGAACAGAAAATGTACTTAGTATTCCACTATGCATAGAATAGAAAACCTGGCTGAAAAAGTAGATCTATTTCAAGTAGATCAAATAGGATTTGGCAGGAGGGGGATGCCTTAAAAAACCCTATGGGCACCTTGGAAGGTAACACCAGCCCACGTGTAGGCTAGTAGCAGGATTAACTAGTAGGGGATGGTCTAGAGTGATGCAAGTATACTAACAATTGCAAAATAGTTATCCAGGTCTAGAACCTTGGGTAGCTGGCTACTAATTACAAAGCTTAAATTGCTGTTGGGTAATGAGCACCAGGGGTATTGAACTTAGATTGCTGAGCACATTGATAATATACTGCATTAATTAACAGCACTAAGGAGTGGTGTGTCAGTGAAATGCAGAGTTTGGCTGGGAGAGATCATGAGCCTGAGAATGCAGGAGCTGGTAAACAGTTATCACCCATCAGGAAGATAGGTGGCAAGCAATTATAAGGAAGCAGCTGAGCCTTAGAATGAGAGCAGCAGTTCCATTGGTAAATTGTATGCAGGTGTGGGATGAAGGACTGATAGGGAATACTGACCATGGAAGGGAAAGTGGGAGGCAGGAGGGAAGGTACTTCCTATGCAGCACTGTGCAGCAGCATTATGTGCCAAGTTCAAATGTTCTATACCTTCTTGCATGGCGTGTCAGTCCTGGGGCTGGAAGTGGAGAGCTGTACTGTGGTGGTTATAGCATTGACCAAAACATTTCAACTCATGGAAAAAAAGCTGCACAAATAATGTAAATGACTGGCTGTGGAGGAGAACCATGTGGATGGAAGGACTGGTGCCATCAAAGAGGATGGGAGTACCTATACATCCAACAAGGCTCTAGCCACTGTTGCTACATCAGTTTAAAAAAATAGCCTTCTAGCCGCTGTTGCTACATCAATTAAAAAAAAATAGTCTGATAATGTGGTTCAAGCATACATAGAACTGTATTACAGCCCTAAATATTAGGATCTTAGTGGCCCTGGAGGGGTTACAGGAGTCTTATCCTCTGGATTTCTTAGATAATTGGCTGAAAGAGACTTATAGCCTGTACTTAACTAACCTGCTATTAAAAACATACTGCATTTCACCCAGGAGAGCAGCACAACAAACAAAAGGGCTGAGAATGCTTCTTCTAGTACTCTCTTCAGCCATCCAGGATTGAATACTGCAAGCAGCCCATGCTTCTAAAGTGATGGGCAGATGGTTCCAGGGTTCTTTTATTCCCAGATTTGTCATACACTGCTCAAGTCAAAAAAAGGTATTTAATGCAATCAAGAATAAATTGCAGGACATGGAAATTCCACATATTCTTCTCCATGTATGACTTGAAGTTATAGGAGGTACATGCTCTTATAATTGCACAAATCCCAAGGATGCAGACAGGCTAGTGGAAAAAACAAGAGTCTGAACAAGTGGTGAGAGAAGAAGCACCGTCTAGTTCTGAAGAAGATAAGGGTGGATGAACTCAGCCATATAAGTGTTTGGGGTACACCTTTTGTTTGTACTAAAGTACCATTTATTGAAGCATTAAAGCTCTAGACTATTTTTAACATAGAACTTTTTATTGAACATTTTCAAAATGCAAACCCAAGGAACAAGCAAACAATCATAATATAAATGCAATACAGAAAACATAACACGGACACTGGGAGCTTGTAGAAATACAACCAACAATTCCAAAGAATAACAATAATGACACATACTAAACATCAAAACTATGTTTCAAATTCTTGTCTCATACACATTTTTGGATTATAATGAAGTTCCCCAATTTAACGTTCTTCAAACTCATTATAACCTTACTGATAGAGAATTCTTTAGATACTTACAAGTTATAACTTATCTACTTCATAAACATAAGGAATACACTAAATGTCCTAATTCAATTCCAATCTTAATGGCCAAGATAATGGATTTCCACAAAACCAATCATGGCGACATGCAATTGGTAACACCTATAGGGGATTGAAGGAATTGGGTACAGATTTGACTTGTTTGATTCTGGATAAATGTAATAAGAAACTTTCCATTAATATAGATTATGAGACGTGGATAAAATATGCTATCCCAGTGTACAGGATTACTACTTGCAGCTTGTGGCAGAAGTTTGCCTGGAAGTATAGATCGTGTTAATTCCTCACTCTGTCTATGCTTATGCATTTTGTGCCACATCATTTAGGGGACTGCTGGCAGAAATATGGATATAACCCAGCTGATCAAGCCCATATTTCCTATTTTTGGTCCAGTATTGACTTCCTACTGGACAGCAATACTTACCCAATTTGACATCCTCGTCGGCATTTCATTCCTGATTACCCCAGAGTTTATCTTGACATCTATCCCTCCGTCCGATTGTTGATTATCTCATAAGTCCCTTCTCTGGACTTATATTTCAGCAGGCAAGAAGGCAATAACTCACTTTTGGATGAAACCAGAACGGCCAACACTGGGGTCATGGCATCATATTATGACTGAAATATATTCCATGGAAAAACTTTCTGTGACCCATCAAAATACTTTAGAGAAATTTATGATACAATGGCAACCATTGGTGCTTTATTATGTAACTGAGGTGACTATTGGCTGCCATAACACTGTGCTGTGGTACTGCCCTTGATTCCTGTGAGAGAACAGCACCCTTCGTAACATTTTCACGCTTATAGCCTACACATGGATATTGTAAAGGATACATCCTGTGTCAGAGAGCCATATATCACCCTGCCTCTTATGCTATTTTTGTCAACCCTGCAAAAGTTTATCTTCTGGGAGTGTCCACCCTTTATTTGTAACATGTTGTACTGGAAATGTAGATGCTGTCTAACTGACATGTTTGCTTTATCTGTTGAACTATGTATTGTACTTTGATTTGTCTCTGTGTGTCAATAAACTTCAAGTATACATGAAAAAAAATTTGTTTCAAAAACAATGACGAGATCTTAACTTGTGGGAGACCGGATATATTTGTCAAGAAAATCAACTATGCACTATAGTAGGGAATCTCAGATAAGGTCTGCATAGAAAATAAATGAAGAAAGGGACTCACAAAGAGGCCAGGCACTGAGAAAGGCAAATAAAGGAAGAGCAGTGATCCGGTTGTTTACATAGATGTTGGGGGTTATGAAGTTGGAGTAGGGGGACAGAGCAGAGACAAGAATGCAAAAAGGATCCCACTTACTATGATACAAGTCATATTTGCCAGTAGTCACCAAGGAAAGTCTTCCAAAGAGGGCTAATTTAGAAAGAGATGAGTGCAGGTAAGCAGTGATAGAAGAGTGGTAAGCTTCCATCACATAAGAAGCAAGCATTTAGCCTCCATTGGTGCTGCCAAAAGCCAACATTACTGGGGCTTGGATAGTGAGGAAACACAAGTAGCAAGCCCCAAAACCACTAGTTCTGGTGAATATGGTATGGGCATGTCCAATATCTTAGAGCAATCAGACAAAGCATCATGCCACCAATTTGTGAGTTTCAGGCAGCTCCAATGGATATGAAGAAGACCCACCTCAGGTTGGAAACACCTCCAGAATGCAGGGTCTGGAGATAAATCTAAAAAGTGTACTACCTGAGGGGATTCTGTACCATCTATGTAGGATCTTTAAATGGATCAAACAGCTCCTGGCATCTCTATGAGCATGATGCACGATTGACACACCTAAGACCCATTGCTCAGGAGGCATATTCTTGCCATGGTCCCATTTCCATCTGTCCTTGCTCTTATCTAGTATGGATGGTTGAGCATCCCATATGGTAGAATATGTTTTACCTGCCTAGCCCCTGGTTCTGACCATGGAATGAAGCTTCTGCAGCCATAGCCAGGGGGACTGGGGGAATAACCTTTTCTCAAAAGAGCAAATCATAGCCCTAAGTTGCAAAAAAACACCAAAAATCAATTTTGGGGAGACCAGTTTTGTCCTGCAATTCTTGAAAGGAAAGAAGGGCATCAGAATGTGATAAATAAATATTGGCCACTGTATACATGCCTCTCTTCCCAGTCTTTCCATCGAACTGGTTTGCCCCCGATAAGAATATTAGGATTTGTCCACAGGTACGTGAGAGACTTAGGAGGGAATCTAGATAGTTTAGGCACTGCAGTAAGCACCAGGCATTTGTCCTAAGCCTGTAATGTAATAAGTATGACTGGATGTATTGCATCCCTGCCAGGAGGTTTGTGTCCTAGTAAGATGCCAAGGTAGGGAATAGCTACTGCATCCATCTCCAATTAGACCAACTGTTGAGAATCCATCGATGGAGCAGTAAGCCATCAATAAGCCTGGGTCATGTGATATGCCAAGGCATATCCTTCAAACCAGGGCAGCCCAAAACTGCTCATGGACCAGTGAGCTCACAGTTTTGCTTTATTAAGTTGGAGAGGTTTGCCTTCCCACAAGGAGTGACTGCTAAGATTGTCAATCCTGCAGAAAATGTTAATGAGAATAGAAAGTGGGAGGTTGCCAAATAGGCAAATTTCAGGAGAACAAACATGCACATGGTTTAAATTTCCCTGTGATGGTGAGATGCAACTCAAGCCACCAACAGATATCTTGATCTAATGCAGAGAGCAGGGGCAAAAAATTAGCTCTGATCAGTTCCTTCCTTTTAGTGGCAATCTGGACTCCCAGGTATTTAAACCGCTTCCCAGCCCATTTGATCTGCATCCTGGAACAGCTGCTGCTGCTGTCACAAAGGATGTTCAACAGAGATAAGGTGGTCTTTCTCAGGTTTACCACAAGACTAGACAGAGTCATCAATTGAGTAAGGATTCTTAAGGTCGGGTGGCATGAATCCATCAGGGATTCCATTATGATGAGGAGATCATCTGTATATGTGTGTGCAATATAGGGAGAGCCTCCCACTTGTATACCACATATCGCCATGGATGCCAACAATTTACAAGACAGGGGTTCAGGGCCAATAAGAAGAGAAGGGGAGAAAGGGGACATCCCTGGTACATACCCTGCTGAAGAGTAAAGGGGGAAGATACGTTATGATTAATTAAGACAACAGCACATGGACCATTGTAAAGTAAATGCACCCACTTACTAAAGGAGGGACCAAAACCGCACAATTCCAAAACATTGTGCATGTAGCCCCACTCCACTGAATTAAATGCCTTGCAGAAATCAACTGTGAGAGATGCTATTAGGGTACAGGTGGCGTGGGCATGGAGTTTTAGATTAAACAAAGTGTGGAGGTGGTCTGATCCTGATTTCCCTTTAGAAAAGCCAATCTGAGTATGGTGCATCAGGCTGGGAAGTGCATTCTCAAGTCAAGAGGCTTGGGCCTTGGCAAGAATTTTGGTGTCTGCAGAGTTAAGAAGAAGAAGAGTCAGGATTTATATAGCGCTTTTCATACACAGTACCCCAAAGTGCTTTACAAGCAATGCTAGAATTGTAGTGAAGTGACTGAATGTGTGGTGTCGGCCATATCGCACATCATCACCCACACACAGCCTGGATAATTGCATGAACCGGTTTATGGGAAGGGGAATGTTAGCTAGGACACTGGGAATGCTCACTGCTCTTTGCGAAAAGTGCCCTGGGTTCTTTTACTTCCACCTGGACACCCACCAGGACAACACCAGGATGAGCAGAAGGGACCTCAGTTTAACATCTCATCCTAAGGACGGCACACCCCAGCACTACAGCACCCCCAATAGTGAACTCGGATGGCAGCGATTTTTAGGTGCAAGTCCAATCCCAGTGTGGGACAAGAACCCATGATCTTCTGGTCCAGAGGTGGATGTGCTACCAACTGAGCCACGCTGACACCTAAATTAAGTGAGATGAGATGAATATTGGCACAGTTCAGGGGGCCATTGGATTTCTTAGGGAAAAGAGATATAACAGCTTCTTGTAAAGTAGGGAGAAGACACTGCTCCAAGTGGACCTCATTTAATGCAGCAAGAAGCAGAGGGATGACAGCTATGGACTTCTAAAAACTGCCCTATGGACTGTTTAAAATGAGTGGGGTTAGATTTTGATCATCCCATTGAATCTGGGCCTTAAAAGATGAACAATTTCAGAGTATTTCAAAGCATATTACAGTTGGAGTTTCTTGTACACACACACACACACACACACACACACACAACACACACACACACACACACACATATATATAAGGGATATACAATGGTGAGCTGTCAGATAAATGATTTATCTACACAAGTGCTGTTTGACCTCAGGTAACCTCATGAGTGGTGCAAGCCTCGAGTGAGGAGTCCGTGGTCAAACAGCACAAGTGTAGATAAATCATTTATCTGACAGCTCACCGTTGTATATTTCATTTATGCAATAGGGATGCTTTCTATCACTGCAGGAACATTTGGTTTTGACTGTTTAGCTTTTTTTTAAATGATAATTTCTGGGAGTTTTGGTTAACTTTCCTAGAATATATCTGCCTAGCATAGTGATTGCTATTAAATGAAACATCACTCATTTTCTAGAAAATGTCTTGCTTAGCAAATGTTATGCTCACAGTACCATGCTACCTTTTTCATTTTAAAGTTATTCACATAATTTTGTCAAAAAAGGAAAAGAAAATAGAATTTTATGCTGTTTTTTTGCTAATTATAAAAAACCTAAAAGGTATCCATAAATGAAACACCACTCATTTTGTAGATATTTTTGTGCTGAACATTTTTCGTGTTCACAGTACCATGCTGTCATTTTTTGTTTTAAAGTTATTCACATTTGTTTGTCAAAAAAGTGAACAAAAAATTACATTTTTTCCTGCTTTTTTGCTAATTATAAAAAATCTATAATGTATCTATACATGAAACACCACTCATTTTGTAGATAATTTTGTGCTGAGCAATTTTCATGCTCACAGTACCATGCTATCTTTTTTCATTTTAAAGTTATTCCCATTTGAATATGGTTAGTACTGCTTCTGAGGCCGAACATTCTAAATGAATTCTAAAGAGATTTGTGACATAATAACTGTGTGTATAAATGGTCACTGTATGTATAAATTTATTTATACATACAGTGACTTAGATAAATGCATTTATCACACTGAATATATGTCCACCCCACTGCATATATATATATATATATATGGAGTGTGATATGTTAAATGTTTAACTTTATTTGGTTTTGGTTTTTTTAATCACAAACCTGGTCTGGAGACTAGCAAGTACTACCTCTATATGCTCCAATTTCTACTTATTTCACTAATGCGTACTGTAGATGGAAGGTTGAGGGACATTGTGCTGCTCACTGTCTCCAACATATTTTGGCACTTTTCTTTGACCAGTCTACATGGAGGTTTTGTCAGAACACATAAAAAGACTTCCTTCTGTTCCTGTTCTTTTTTGTTGTATTATCTAAGATTAGGGATATAAGGATGTTTTGAATATGTTTGTGGGATAACTTGAAATATTTAAAATCTCAGCCAGATAGAAACACTGGGACCAAAGTCTGTCTTTAAAGATCAATGACAACTATTTTACACATTGTTAAAGAAAAGCCTGAATTCAAGTCCCTGAATCATGAGTAGTGTTTCCTGAAAATGTCACAGTATTTGGTTTTGTGGCGTTCTTTAAATCAGCATTTGCTAACTTGAACTGCACTAACTGGAAACAGTCAGACTGTTTCTGTCCCTCTGACTGAGCCATGGAGAGTGATGACACCATATGCAAAGTATTACAGTATAAATAAAAAGTAAAAAAGTGACCAAACCCTTTTTCTAGTTTTATGCTGTGCATCCCAGTTAAATTGTGTTTCCAATGTTTTAATGGGATTGCCTTCTAATAATTAAAAAAAACAGTCATACAAATATATCTCTGAAAAAACATAAATGAAACTGAACAGTGACACTATTTGTCCAACCGCTGTGTTATTAACAATGAAATGTTAGAATCTGGGATCAATTCAGCACTGCTCATGCTAGGAGAGAGAACAACTGAAGCTATCAAGAAATGATTATGAACAAAGCCAAGTTAATTATACAGGGCATACTCAGCTGCCCTAATTAAGGCCCCAGTTCTATATTACTAGCTTGGTAATAGGTTTTTCCTTTTAAATTGTGAATAGATCCAGTGCAGTTTGCCTGGTGAACAAATAATAGGATCACTGTGCCAGAAAGAATCAGATTAGGGAAAATAATTATTCACCAATGCTATGTTTCCCCTGATTAGTATAATTCTGTCTCTCTCTCTCTCTCTCTCTCTCACTCTCACTCTCACTCTCTTTTTTTCTCTCCTGGCCAGAGAAAGCAAGAATAATTGTTCACTCTACTCTTGAAAATGGTCCTCTGGAACCAATGCTATGAACAGCAAATTCATATTTTATTGCATCTGGCACAACAAATCATACTTCGATGGGATCATAATTAAAAGGAACTTTAGGCAGCCTTTCTTCTAAAAATGTAATAAACCTGGTACTGATACAAAGCTTTTTATGATCTACTGTCCCCTGTTTATGTATTCCTTTAATACAGGTTAGCATTGAGATCATTTGTTTTGAAGGCATTTTGACAGGAAAGAAAGTAGCGGAGAATTGTAGACTAATGTCTAAATATCTATGGACATCTTTAAATGTCTTCTGTTTAGCCCTGGGCTCAGCATCCACTCTCATGATTTTGGTCTTTTGTCATGTTTTCATGTTTTATTAAAGCCTAAAAATATTTAAAAAAACTAGAAAACTAGGCAACCAATAAAAAGCTCACAAAACACAGCTACAGTGTATGTTTCAATATAGCAACATCATATATGTAGTGTGTGTGTGTGTGTGTGTGTGTGTGTGTGTGTGTGTGTGTATATATAGAGAGAGAGAGAGAGAGATAGAGAGAGGCAGAGATAGAGAGAGAGAAAAAGAGAGAGAGAATAGAGGGAGAAAGAAAAAGGGACCATGTCTGTCCGCCTATCAATTCACACATACCCCCAAAATGCTAAGCAACATGGGACATATATACAAATCACCACAAAAAATTTGGCTGGTTCTGCTTTAAGCAGGAATGCATGGTGCCAAAGGATGTCTCACATAGTCTGCATTGGGTCAGAACAGAAAATATGTATTACATGGTTAGGTCTTTTTCCCTCATATTAAAATGGTGATTTATTCCCTCACATTGCATTCTAAGTATGTGTCATATACAACTTACTGTGCCATCATCAATACACTAATCGGTCATTTATGACATCAACAACTGATAGCTTTCTAAATTTCTTACTGCAGCATCAAAACCAGACTTCCATAATAAAAGGGTTTCGCAAAAGTTTTAAGGGACATCCCAGTCACATTTTCCCTAACAGGACCATTTCAGAAAACAAAGCAAGCAAGTTTGAATGCACCCCCACCCCTTTTTCAAACCAAGGGACAGATATTAGAAATGGCCATGATTGCCGCAAACTCCAATTGCACCAAAGATATGGTGCACTGGGCTTACGGCAATCTAAAGCTATTTTCTATCTCTTGCTGCAATTAATGCAAGTGTGACCATCTTTCTGTGGTCTAGCTTGTGTCAATACCAGGCACCATTTTCACAGAACTTATGCATGAGATATGGTGCAAACTGCTTTAAAGAGGGTACGCTGTTGTAACTGCATCCGAGATTGTAAAATCAGGCACAGTTGTGGCAAATGGGTATGGCACATGAAAAGGGTTTGAGGCAGGGCTTTATGCAAGCTCATGCCACCTTCTGAAAATCCAGCCCCAGGACTTTTTCTAAAGCAAAGCAAAATAAAGCAGTTTGAATATATCCCTACCCTTTTTTCTAACCAGGACTTTTTCATAAAACAGAGCAAAACCAATTAGTCTGAATGTTCCCACTAAACAGCTTTTTCAAAATAGCACCTTTCTATTACATGCAAATATAGCCCCTCTCTGGCACCGTCCTAGAGAAGGCTACTACCCCTGCCTTGCAGGTCTGACAGAGGTTAAGGGGCCTGGGTTCCCATAAGCTGATAACCGGGGGTCCTTTCCCAAAGACAGATAAGAAATGGCAGTGCCTCCACCCAGAGTACATATTTAGTGGGTCAGATCTATACCAGTAAACCCCCTGGGATGTTGAACCATCCCACCTCCCCAAACAGTTAACCCAGCCATGGACTTACCAGACTTGAACAGCCCCACATTTCAAATAGCATTTTCAAATTCAGCTACTAACATACTCACTAAAATCAGGCTCTTGAGTCAGCTGTTTCTGAAATGACAGCATGTTAATTTATTTACATGGGGAGGGTTAAGGTGGGATAAGTTGAAGAGAGGTTAAACAACATTTTTAAGCTTGCATTTTTAAAGATTTGGCATTTTCCCACAGTCATTTCCCTTGGTTTCCCAAACCCATATTTTGAACAATTCAGCCACCATTCTGTCTATCTAACTAACTGCTGCAGGTGTTATCATACCCAGAACTCCCAACTGGAACCAGTCCAGAATGACACCCCTAATTCTGTCCTTGGGTGCCCAGATCTTTCAGTTACAGGTCTGAGGTACAGCTGGTTGATTGGTGTTGGTGCACTTGCTGAAGCAAATTTGAACAACTTTTTACATTTGGCTTTGATCACTTCCATGCTTCCTATGCCAGAGGGCATATCTAAACTGTTTACAATACCCAGAATGTTGCAGGGCAAATCCTGGTCACGGTCCTGTAGAATCAGCCCTTGGGTGGCACATTTGACTGAAGTCCTTGGGATGATGGAAACTGCAGAGGCAGAACTGGGCTCGATGCTTGGTAAACTTGAAGGGGCAAGGATGCTGTAGCTTGGAACCTCAGACTTGATTAAAGGTCTTGCAGCTTGTCCCCTTCAGCCTTCTGAGGCCTGTTGCAGGGCACAGGCACAGACCCTACCAGCCACAGAGGATCTAGACCTGGGAGTGGCCCCATAGCCTGGCTCCCTCACAGGGCTGGCAGTATAGCCTAGAGGTTAGAGGAACAAGGTGTGAATGAGCTTGATAAATCCAGTAGACCAGAACTGAGTTTGATTCTCACAACCTCCACTTGCATACTGTGTGACTCTGAGCAAGTCACTTAACTGCCTAGTGCTCCTAGATCACCCATGAAAACAGGCACTTGTGCCTAGTAGGCCTTACTCAGTTACCAAAGACTAAAATAAAAAAAAAAATAAACAGGTCAGAGCACCCTAGCACTTGGGTACAAGACCTGTGGCCCCCCGAAGCCAGCAGATGCTACTTGGTGGGGATTAGTGAGTTCCCTACCTGGCCCTGGATTCAGGATGGAACCTTCAGATCATTTTACCTTGTTCCTCGACACCCTGCTACGGTGTGTAGCCAAGCAGTCTGTTACCTTTCTGGTCTCCCAGACTCCAGAGGGTGGAGACTCTGAAAATCTAGGGTGAACACAACAGTCATTTTTCTTGCTGTATCTGAGGAGCAGACAGCAGGTACTCGACCCTGAAAGGCACATGTCCATCCCTCTGCTTTCACAGTCTCTCAACTTTAGCACAGCTGCATTCTCACTCTGGCTCACACACAATTCCAGAACTCTGTCTCAGAAAACATTTTGAAAGTCTCTTTTCTCACTGTACAGGTGCCTAGCAATTCTCCAGTCTGAAGAGGCTCCCTCTTCACAATTCTCTCATCACATCTTTCCTCACATTTTGCCACACTGATGAGGTGCTGATGAAAGTACCTGTCTTTTCCCAGGCTCACACACAACCTTTGTTCTTTTTACAGGCCCAGGACAAAATCTTTTGTCTTTTTCCCAGGCTCAAGGCACAATCTTTGTCCCTTTTCCAGGCTCAGGACACAACCTTTGTCCTTTTTCCTGATTCAGGACACAATTTCTTTTTCATCTCACTGTTGTGGTGCATCTCTGTGCCACAGTAGACTTTTCCCAGGAACGTGCAGCTTCATCTCTCTTTCTGAAAAGCTGTTCAGTTCTCTTTCTTCTCTTTCCCTCTAGATGGGGGAGGCATGACCAGCCCTGGGGACTGATGGTTGGCAGCTCCCAGGTAAGACCCTCTTCAAGCCTTGCAACCCTGTTTCCTCACAGGGCCAAGAGCCCCTCTCCCTGTGGAGGGGTTCTTCCCAGACTGACTCAGAGTCCAAAGGTTCTGTCCTTTTGGGAGCTTTTTGGCAGCTCCCCATTGGCTGCAGCCATTGTCCTTACAGAAAATTAATATGTATGAGGCTCCCTCAACACGTCACTGGCTATCCAAAATGGCACCTGAATAATCCCCGGTATTTTTCCCCAAGAGTCTTTTCTGAAGCCACAGAATCCTCCTGGCATGTCTGGGCCCATTGATTAGTTAGCTGGAGTCACCTGGTTTCAAAGCATGGCTACTAAATAAACAGTGACAACACAGTTCATGCAGTATCCCAAGTTTAGTGTCCTTATGCAGCCAGAATAAATATTTAATTTCTATAACAGCCCCACCATTCAGTAGCAATCCCTATGCCCTGTAAAGTAACTGCACTGTTTGGCAGACTTAATTTTCCAGTTCCCAGTTGCTACTTCCATTTTATAGTGTCCCCAGGAAGCCACACATACTGTAGCCCCATTGCATTCGGTTCAGTTCACACCTTCAGCTGTCTTAGCAGCCAAGGACACATCTTTATTTTCCTTACTGCCCCACAGAACTATAGCAGCCTCCTTTTACTGCTGGTCCCCTTAACCATTTAGATATTTTATTTCTTTAATTTCCTGTCACTAGTGCTGAACTCTTCTGCCCCTAAGCGCTGGACAGGGCTCCTCAGGATTATGTATGAGCAGCCTCCTTATGTTCATGAGGTGGCTCACAAATGCTGCAGCATGATTGGCACACACAAAAAAAATACTGCTGCTGCTTCCCCTCTGTCTCTCCAGTATTGCTATGGTCAATTGTCCCTCTCTTGCTTTTTCCTGGACCGTGACCACTGGAGAGGCAGCTGAAATGGCTAACAAAATGGCCACATGAAAATGCACTTCTGCGCATGGGCAGAGCTCTGGTAAGCACCCGAAGGTAAAAAAAAAAAAACGGTGGCTCCACGCTACAGCTCCTCAAGCACTGCTCTAGAAAAAAAAAACTTTGCGGTTGTGTGAGGGAGGATCCTAGACATTATGGAACATCTGGGGGACACAGCCCAGACATGGGGAAAATGGTGAAAAACTGGGCCAAATGGGAGCAACTTCAGGGGCAAACAGGTAAGCCCCTGACTTTGGGGTTACACTCCCTCTCCCTTTAAATGCTTGGTATCCCTGCCAAGCCCCAACACATAACCTGGCTCCTTCAGAACAGTAATCACCTTGTTCATTAATCCCATTACCATCAGTAAATATCTACCACATCAAACATGCAAGATTCTATTCTATATACAAAATTCCCTATCCTGGCATACAGTGTCAAATCACATCTTGTCCTAGACAATCACCAACTATTGCTACATTTTCATATTGCCTCAGAGCCTTAAATGATGTTAAGCCTCCCTGGGGACCCTTGACATTAATATTTTCAAACTGGCCAAAAGTTTCATGCTATTTCTCCTTTTGACCACTAGGGGGAGTGAACTCCTGACTACATCATCGACCAATGATGCACGGTCCAGGCAAAACTGGTACCAAAACACATATCAGTACCTTCTATAGGCTTCTACAGTGTCTTACCATTTTGTAAGGATCTCCACCATTTTAGTGAGCTGGGGGTGTCGTCCATGCTGAGTGTGACTGGACAGGAGATCCCTGCGGTGCCTCCATTTATGTAGACCCTCTCTGGCACCATCCAAGAGAGGGCCACAACCCTTGCCTTGTGGGTCCGACCAAGGTTAAGGGGCCTGGGTTCCCATAAGCTGATAACCGGGGGTTCTTTCCCAAAGATAAATTAGAAATGGCAGTGCCTCCACCCAGAGTACATATTTAGTGGGTCAGATCTATACCAGTGCAACTCCCTGGGATGTCATATCAACCCATCTCCCTGAACAGTTACCCCAGCCTTGGACTTACCAGATTTGAACATCCCCACATTTCAAATACCATTTTCAACTCAGCTACTAACATATTCATTAAAATCAGGCTCTTGAGTCAGCTGTTTCTGAAACAACAACATGTTAATGTATTTACTCATGGAGGATTATGATGGGGTAAGTGGAACAGAGGTTAAGCAACATTTTAAAATTTGCATTTTTAAAGATTTGGCATTTTCCCACAATAATTTCCCTTGGTTTCCCAAACCTATATTTTGAACAATGCAGCACCATTCTGTCTACCTAACTGCTGCAGGTGTTATTGTACCAAGAACCCCAACTGGTACCAGTCCAGAATGACACCCTTAATTCTGTCCTTGGGTACCCAGATCTTTCAGTTGCAGGCCTGAGGTGCAGCTGGTCGGCTGGTGTTGGTGCACTTGATGAAGCAAATTTGAACAACTTTTTACATTTGGCTTTGATCACTTCCCTTCTTCATATGCCAGAGGGCATATCTAAACTATTTACAGACCTCAGAAAAAGAAGAATCAGCATTTATATAGCTCTTTTCATACACAGTATCCCAAAGTGCTTTACAAGCAATGTTAGACTGGTAGTGAAGTGACTTGAATGGGTGGTGGCGGCCATATCGCACATCATCACCCACACACAGCCTGGATAATTGCATGAACTGGTTTATGGGAAGGGGAATGTTGGCCAGGACACTGGGAATGTTCCCTGCTCTTTGCAAAGAGTGCCCTGAGTTCTTTTACTTCCACCTGGACACCAACCAGGACAACACCAGGATGGGCAGAAGGGACCTCGGTTTAACGTCTCATCCGAAGGACGGCACACCCCAGCAGTACAGAACACCCCAATACTGTACTCGGATGACAGCGATTTTTAGGTGCAAGTCCAATCCTGGTGTGGGATGAGAAACCATGACCTTCTGGTCCAGAGGCGGATGTGCTACCAACTGAGCCACGCTGACAGAATTTTGCAGGCAATTCCTGGTGTTAGTCATCGTTCTGCAGAATCAGTCCTTGGGTGGCACATTTGACTGAAGTCCTGGGGATGATGGAAACTGCACAGGCAGAACAGGGCTTGATGCTTGGTAAACCTGAGGGGGCAAGGATGCTGTAGCTTGGATCCTCAGGCTTGACTGAAGGTCTTGCAGCTTGCCCCCTTTGGCCTTCTGAGGCCCATTGTAGGGCACAGGTGCAAAGTCTACCAGCCACAGAGGACCCAGGTCAGGGAGTGGTCCCATGGCCTGGTTCCCTGACAGGTCAGAGCACCCTAGCACTCTGGTACAAGTCCTGTGGCCCCTTGCAGCCTGCAGACCCCCCCCTTGGTGGGGGGTTAGTGAGTTCCCCACCTGGTCCTGGATTCAGGATGGAACCTTCAGATCATTTTACCGTGTTTTTCGATACCCTGTTATGGTGTGTAGCCCAGCAATCTGTTACCTTCCTGGTCTCCCAGACTCCAGGGGATGGAGAATCTGAAACTCCAGGGTTACCACAATGGTCCCTTTTCTTGCTGTATCTCAGGAGCAGACAGAAAGTACCCAACCTCGAAAGACACCTGTCCATCTCTCTGCTTTCACAATCTCTCAACTTTGACACAGCTGCATTCTCACCCTGGCTCGTACACAATTCCAGAACTCTGTCTCAGAAAACATTTTGAGAGTCTCTTTTCTCAGCATGTAGGTGCCTAGCAATTCTACGATCTGAAGGGGCTGCCTATTGACAATTCTCTCATCACATCTTTCCTCACATTTTGCCTTACTGATGAGGTGCCGAAGAAAGTATCCATCTTTCCCAGGCTCAGACACAACCTTTGTCCTTTTTCCAGGCTCAGGACACAAGCTTTGTCCTTTTTCCTGACTTAGGACACAACCTCTTCTTCATCTCACCGCTGTGGTGCATCTCTCTGCCACAGCAGACATTTCCCAGGAACCTGCAGCTTCATCTCTCTCTTTCAGCAAAGCTGCTTACTTCTCTTTCTTCTCTTTCCTTCTAGGTGGGGGGAAGCATGACCAGCCCTGGGGGACAGATGGTTGGCAGCCTCCAGGCAAGGCCCTCTCCAAACCTTGCAGCCCAATTTCTTCACAGGGGCAAGAGTCCCCCCTCCCTATGGAGGGGCTCTTCCCAGACTGACTCAGAGTCCAAAGGTTCTGTCCTTTTGGGAGCTTTTTGGCAGCTCCCCATTGGCTGGAACCACTGTCCTTACAGAAAATGAATGTGTATGAGGCTCCCCCAATGCGTCACTGGCAGTTCAAAATGGCACCTGAATAATCCTCGGTATTTTTCCCCAAGAGTCTTTTCTAAAGCCACAGAATCCTCCTGGCATGTCCAGGCCCATTGATTAGTTAGCTGGAGTGACCTGGTTGCAATGCATGGCTACTAAATAAACAGTCCCAACACCATTTATGCAGTATCCCAAGTTTAGTGTCCTTATGCAGCCAGAATAAACATTTAATTTCTATAACAGTCCCACCATTCTGTAGCACCCCTTGTGCCCTGTAAAGTGATTGCACTATTTGACAGACTTAATTTGCCCTTTCCCAGTTGCTGCTGCCATTTTAGAGTGTTCCCAGGATGCTACACATAGCCACATTGCAATCTGTCCCAGTTCCCACTTTCAACTGTCTTAGCAGCCAAGGACATACAGTATCTTTTTTTTCTTACTGCTCCATAGAGCTATAGCAGTCTCTTTTTGCTGCTGGACTTCAAACCATTTACATATTTTATTTATTTAATTTCCTGCTGCTAGCGCTGAACTCCTCTGTTCCTAGGAGCAGGACAGAACTTCTCATGATTATGTATGAGCAGCCTCATTAATATTCATGAGGTGGCTCTCAAATGCTGTAGTGCAATTGGCGCTCACAAAAAATACTCCGTCCACTTCCCCGCCACCTCTCCAGTCTTGCTACAGTCACTGGTCCTTCTTTTGTTTTCCCTGGGACTGGGACCACCAGAGAGGCAACTGAAATGGCCACAAGAAAATGCACTTCTGCACATGCGTGGAGCTCCAGTAAGCACCCAAAGGTGCAAAACAAACCAGCAGCTCCACACTATAGCTCCCTGGGCACTGCTCAAAAGAAAATACTTTGTGGGTGCCTGAGGGAGGATCCTGGACACTATGGGGTCATCCTGGGTACACAGCCCAGACCAGGGAGAAAATGGGGGAAAACTGGAGCAAACAGGAGTAACTTTGGGGGCAAACAGGTAAGCCACTGACAGGGGGGTTACACAAAAAAAAAAAAAACAGACACTCCCTCACAAAAGTTGAGGTTATGATCCATACACAAAAGCAAGGGGAAAAGAAAGGACTGTTGCACTCTACAACATTCTGGTAGCTGTAATGTTGAGGCTATACTCTGCAATAAAGTTTGCTGTGGAAATTTGCCATAGTGTGTGCCAGTCTTTAACCCTTTTCCCCACCTTTACAATACAGACTTAAAAACAGAGTTTTCAAAACAGTACCTTTTCATTACAGACTGCAAGACTGACTTTTCTAACCAGAGCTTTTTATGAGAAAACATAGCTTTCGAAGCAGTGCCTTTTGATAACAGAAAGGCACAAACAACATTTAAATAACACTTTTAAATATAATTTTAAAGTAGGAAATTGTCATTGAGGCATAGGTCAGGAAGCATAGGAAAACCAGGAGCTGTTATGAAATTCCCAAGTAACATTTTATTATTATTATCAATAACAGCAAAATAAAACTATAAATTATTCAATATAACCATTTACAGTACAAAAGCAGTAAAACAGAGAAAACAAAATCCCTCCTTTGTCTGAGGGAATCTCTAATTCCAAGTTTCAGTTTCTTAGTCTTTCTCTCACTCTAGCAAATGCATTGCTGCTCTTATTTCTGCCTCCTGAGCTTGTTAAGAGACCAGAACTTTGTACGTTTCTTTCCTTGCAGGTGCAACACAACAGAACATGAAGTCCCTGAACTGAACTTTTGTTGACATCTTTGCAAAAAAGTTTGTGCTGTATGTCATGGTTAACCCCCTAAGTTCAAAAAAAGCTTTTTGCAATCATTTCAACAGTATAACTAAAATGCAGTTTCAAACTAAGGGATCCCATTATCACATACAGTTTCTCACAAAAATTCACATATATTTTTATATATGCAAATACGCAAGGGGAAAGAAAAGACAGAAATGGCAAGTGAAGGCAGAGAATCACGAGACCATCAGAGTGATCAGTTCCTAGGTCACACGAGAACATTTGGTTGGCCAACCAGCCAGACTAGAGGCAGAAAAGGAAAGGACAGAACAGAACAGAACAGACCCTTGCATTTTAACTGTTTCTGTGTAACAAATGGGACAGGGTCTTATTCAATCCTGTTACATACCCCCCTCCTTAAGAGGGAACCTGTTTTAAAAACAGGTTTCCAAAACTTTCTTTTAATACTCTTCTAACATTAGCTTATAACCTTTACAGTTCAGTGCACATGCAGTATAGCAAACAGTGATGCTTAGACTCACACTTTTTTCAGCCTTCTGAAATCTCAATTCCTAATTCATATATTGAAAGAAAATCAGCATTGACATTCTCTTTTCCAGATTTGTGTATCACCTTGGATTTAAATGGATGTAGTGCCAGGTACCACCTTGTGATTCTGGAATTTTTATCCTTCATTTGGTTAAGCCAACAGAGGTGATTATGATTGGTTAGAAGTACAAAGTCAGATCCTAGCAAATAAAACATAAGGGACTCCATGGCCCACTTTGCCACAAGGCATTCCTTTTCAATGGTGGAGTACCTTTTCTCTCTGTCGTGCAGCTTCCTATTGATATATAGAATGGGATGTTCTGTCCCATCTATATTTCAATTTAAGACAGCACATAGGCCAATCTCTGATGCATCTGTCTATAACAAAAATTGTTTCTCAAAGTCTGGGCTTTGTAAAACAGGAGCCAAACATAAAGCAACCTTGATGGCCCAAAAAGCTTCATCACACTCTGGGGACCATTTCATATTATTCATGAACAACTTCTTCATGAGTTCAGTGAGGGGAGTAGCTAACTGGGAAAAGTTGGGAAAAAATCTCTGACAGTAACCTGCCAGCCCTAAAAATTACCTGACATGTTTCTTTGTTTTAAGGATAGGACTGTTAGCTACAGCTTCTATCTTAGAAATCTCTGGATTGCTTCTCTATTTCCCAAAACATATCCCAAATATCTGGTTTCCTACATGCCCAATGCACATTTGGTAGGCTTAATGATCAAACCTGCATTTTTGATAGCTTGGATAACTGCTCATAGGTGTTCCAGGTGGCTTTTTCAGTCTGGACTGTGCACCCCAATATCATCCAGGTATGCAGCACAATAGCCAATGTGAGGGGATAGAATTATATCCATGTGCCATTGGAATGTAGCGGGTGCACCATGTAAACCAAATGGGATTGTGCTGAACTGATAGAGTCCAACAGGGGTGGCAAATGCAGTTTTGTCTCTGGATTCTTTAGCTAGGGGAATCTGCCAGTAACCATTGGTGAGATTGAGGGTACTGATGTACTTGGCAGCACTTCTCAATCTGTCCACCAAATCATCTATCCAGGGCATAGGATAACTGCCAAATCTGGGCACTTGGTTAAGTTTCCTAAAATCAAGGCAGATTCTTACACCTACCTCTTTTTTATTTACAGTCGCCATTGGTGATGACCAAACACTTCTCGACTCTTCTATGATACCCAGTTGTTTAATTTTTTGTATTTTCTTAACCATGTCTGCTCTTAACCACTCTGGTAATCTATATGTCTTTTGTCTAAGAGGGTGAGCATTCCGTATCAGTATTACATGCTCAACTCATTTTGCTCAGCCTGGCACTGTGGTAAAAGTACTGTTAAATGTATTTAGTAAGTTACAGATTTCTGTGGTTTGTTCAGAGGTTAAGGAAACATTCACCTTTACAGCATCAGCAGTTACAGTTTGTTCCAGTCTGTCATACGCTATATCAATATCTTCTTTATCAGTTTCTGGTAAAACTAGCAAAGCAGCCTTTGGTGTTTTTTTGACCCATTTCTTCAGGAAGTTTGCGTGGTATATCTTGGTAGGATTTTTCTTATCAGGGGTCTCAGTTTCATAGTTAATTGTGCCAATACATCTAAGCACTTTATAAGGCCCTTGCCACTTCATTAATTAATAGTTTATTTTCTGTAGTGGGTAATGGTAGCAAGACCTTTTCACCTGGCTCAAAACCTTTTTTTTTTACCCATGGTCAAAATATGTCTTCTGCTGGTTTTGAACCTCTTCCTGATTACTATGGGCAATTTCAACATATTTTGCCAGCTTCATTCTCTAGGCATGCATATAAAATGTAATACAGTGTTTTTGAGTGGGGTTATCTTCCCATGTTTCTTTTCTTACATATAGTGGCCCTCTAGGATGTCTACAATACAGCATTTCAAATGGTGAAAAACCTGTTGAGGCTTGTGACACTTCTCTGTAAGCAAAAAGCAAGTAAGGTAAGTATTGGTCCCAGTCTTTCCCCTCCCCTTTTATAAACCTTTTTAACATGTGTTTTAGGGTTTGGTTAAAATGCTCAACAAGACCATCTGCCTGAGGCTGATGGGGAGGTTCTTATGGCAGTGATACCTAGTAGTTGGTACAGCTCCTTCAGTAATGCAGCACCAAAATTACTCCCCTGATTAGTTATATTTTTTTTAGGTGTATCCATCCTGCTGAAAAGTTTGGTAGCTCTGCTGCCACTTTTGGAACTGTGACAGTATGCATTGGAACTGCTTCTGGGTATCGAGTTGCATAGTCACATGTAACCAGAATTAATTGATTTCCATTTTTACTGTTGTCTAAAGGGCCAACCACATCCATTGTGATTCTGTCAAAGGGCACATCTATCAAGGGTAGGGGTACCAGTGGCCCTTGTCTGTTTTAGTCACTGGGGCTACTTTCTGATATTCAACACAAGAACTGCAATAGGTACAGTAGCAACATCTTCATGAATTCCAGACCAGTAAAATCTATACAGCAATCTGGCAAGGGTGCGATCCCTCTCTGAGTGACCAGCCATAGGATTATAATGTGCTATCTGTAACAACTCACTTCTATACTTTTGTGGTATAACGAAGTGTTCTATCTGTTCCTGTGTCTGAGGTTTAACACAAACTCAGTACAGTAACCCATTACATTTTTTAAACATTGGTTCACCCTGTTTTTGTTTCATCCCCAGCTGCTTAAAATAACCACGGAGTGAAGCATCATTAGTTTGCTCTGAAACAAAATCACAATGAGTTATTAGTTTAGTTTCAGTATGTTCATATTTTAACCCCTTATGTCCATTAGTCTTTTGTTGCCACTGTTGTTTCAGTCATCTTCTTTCTTTCCTGGATTTCAGGATCTTGGAGCTGGGCTCAAACAAGTCCACATCAAAGTCACAGAAAAGAAAAGTGCCCCCATATTCTGAGATTTTCTTTGCCTGTGCTCTTGTTACCACTGCTGCTGAAACTGCAGGGTTCAGTTCCTCTGACATTAACTCAGTAAACCCTGGACAGTCATTTCCAATAATCATGGGTCCAGGTAACTTGGGTACTACCTCCACTTTCCTGCGGTGTGACACTCCATTAATATGCAGGGTCACTGGTGTGGTAGGATAATATCTTGGGTCCCTGTGGGTGCAGATGACACCAGTACATAGTCCTTTTACATAGTGTTTTCTCAGCACCTCAACATGCAGTAGGGTCTGTTTGCTTCCCGAATCAATAAGTCCCTTTACAGTCTTGTTGCCCACCTTGACATATGTTAAATATGTGCCCCAATTTGCTAAGGCCAAATCTGCTTCAGTGTTATCCTCCTTGTTTTTTATGGCAGTTTCTTGCAATATGGCCTGACTTGTTACAGTTATAGAAAATAAAGTCTTTGCGTACAGATTTGTTACCCCCACCAGAGTTTTTATCTGATCCGTTGGGTTGGTGGTGTTTAAAGTCAGCCTTGCTCAGATGAGGCGGCATCTGTAGCGGTGGCTTGTTGGCAGAGAAGTGCGGCAAAGTGCAACTGGAGTCCCCCAACATCAGAAATGCCCCAGAGGCAGCTGCTGACACAGCATGAATCCATCTGCAGTCCTGGGGTGTAGTCAACAGCACTTGCATTGGAAGTCGTGAGCTGTGACCCTGCTACATAATTGACTGTACTGTGTGCTCTATGCTTAATGTACTTCACTGGTTGGGGGGGTTATTGCTGCTGAACATTGTTATTTTGTCACAAGTGACTGATATTCATATACTGTACTGCTGCTTGCTGCTTTACTTTGACATTGAACTGCTGGTATGTCATTCTGCTGAACATTGCATGCTGAATTATTAATTGCCTCTGCTCACCTAGTTTACCAGCTTCCGAGGGTTCCAGCTCCTGTTGTTAAAACATCCATTTGCCGCTTGTTGCTGTAATTAATTTGAGCCATGCCCCCCTCTGATTGGTGCTGGCAGCCTGATTGGGTGGGTTGGTGGTGTTTAAAGTCAGGCTTGCTTATGTGCAGTGGCATCTGTAGCAGTGGCTCACTGGCAGCAAAGTGCAACTGGAGTCAGTGGAGGGTGGCAGTCTCCCCCGATCCATTGCTACCACCTAATGTGTGCCTACTGATACTCCCCTAACATTGGCAGTGTCCCTGATGTAGCTGCTGACACTGCATGAATCCATCTGCAGTCCTGGGGTGTAGTCAGCAGCACTTGAATTGAAGGCCGTGATTTGTGACCCTGCTACATAATTGACTGTACTGTGTGCTCCACACTTTTTTTTTGAAATTTAAACTTTTTATTGTTTTATAGTAAACCACAGAACAAAGATAATGAGCCAGGAAAGTAGGCAAACATATTGACATTCAAACTAACCTCCCCTATCCCCCTCATCCCCGACCCCCCTTGGAGTGTACCCTCTTAGCCTATCAGGATACACTTTGTGATCAAGGATTAAGCATTTGGAGAATCAGTACTGGATAGGACAACTAGTGCAAGTATAAAGCATGCAGTTTGTCCCACTTTTTGTCAAACAGTTTAGGTCTGTTGCAGGAGCTGGCAATCATGCGTTCAGTCTTAAAACATGATGAAAGTTCATTCAGCCATTCGTTGTAGGTAATAATAAGTTGATCCTTCCAATGCTTGAGTACCAGCTTCTTGACTGCCATTGAGATGAGGGCCATGTGGTATCTCTTCTCCTTGACCTGAATATTAGAGAAGCATCCTAGAATACATATTTCTGCAGTAAAAAGACTGTCCAGACCCATCAAGGGGTCCAGCCTAAATTGAATGGATTGCCACAAGAAAGAGACCTCACAACAGTGCCAAAATATATGCAGGAGATTACCTTCTGAGAGTTCATACCTCGAGCAGATGGAGGAAGGGAGACGGACCATTCTGACCAGTTTGACTGGAGTATAGTACATATCATTGATGATATGGTACTGGGTAATTTTAAATCTATCCTGGAATTGTATCAGTATAAATCCTCCCAAATTTTAGGCCAGTCAAAGTTTACCTCTGGTAGGAGAGCATCCCAGACCTTGGAGCCTGGTACAGGTTCGGTGTGATCGATAGTTAAGAGGCAGGAGTATAAAAGGGAGATAGCATGAGGTTTGGAGGCTAGTGTCTTCAATTGGTCCAAAATAGGGCCGATGACAGAGGGTTTGAGTGATGTGCCAAATATCTGTCCTACCAAATGTCTAAGCTGAAAAATTTTAAAGATATGTGTTTGAGTAATACCAAATTTCTGAAGGATATCTGGAGAGGAAAGAAGAGAGTCTTGAGAAAATAATTGAGCTACTGTAACATCTTTTAACTGAGGTAGCCATCCAGGATTCAGACACGTCCCCCCAATTTTAATATTAGGATTTAGTGTAAGAGATTGAGCATAGTCAGTTTGAGGTAGGAATTTGTGGAAGGCACAAAACAGGGAGAAGACTTTTAAGGAAGTACTGATCACTGAATGATGGCTCAAAAGTGGCAAGGATTTGAAAGGAAGTCAGAAGAGTGTCGGAGTGGTTAGTTTGAGGGACCTAAGCATCTTGTTCTTGGTGTGTAACCAAGTAGGGATGTGCTCCTCTTCGAAGCCTAGAAGCCACCTTCCACATTTTGAAAAGTGGCTGGCCCAGTAATATAGAAGGAGATTAGGGAGGCAAAGGCCACCCCATTCTTTGGGAAGACTTAGTTTAAGGAAAGAACATTTAAGCTGTTTATTTGACCAGATAAAGTTGGAGATTAGGGAATGAATATGTTGAAAAAAGGAAAGAGGAAGACAGAGATTAAGCATGTTAAGGGGTAAAAACCTAGGAATTACATTCATCTTAATAATGTTTATATGCCCCCATAAAGAGAGTGGAAGTGCTTGCCATTGCTGAAGATCCTGTTGGATATGCGCCACTAGATCATCTAGGTTTAGTTTCCTAGCAAGGGCAGAATCCCTAGTTAAACTTATACCTAGATATTTAAGAGATTTTGGGACCAATTGCATGTCGAAGTGGGAGAAATCAGCTTTATAAGTATAGTGATTAAGAGGAAAAATCTTGGTTTTATTAAGATTCAGCTTATAGTTTGAGAAATGACTGAATTGGGAAATCATCTTAAGTGTGTATTGAAGGGAAGTGACAGGTTGCTCTAGGTGAAGAAGAATGCCGACCACATAAACTCAAAGGTATAGGAAAGAATCTTATATAGGAATACCATGTATCTGGGGGGTTAACTTGATATGTCTCAGTAGTGGCTCCAGGTATAGATTAAAGAGAAAGGGTGATAGTGGGCAGCCTTGTCTGGTGCCAGTAAAAAGGGAAAAACAGGGGGAGAAAACTGTTACAATATATCTTGGCCGATGGAGATGAATATGTGGCCTGGATCCAACAGATAAAGAAGTGTGGAAAGCCCATCTTCCATAAGGTTGACCAGAGAAATATCCAATCGGCTCTGTCGAAGGCCTTTTCTGCATCTAAGGAAATCAGTGCCATGGAGGATGTAGAGGACCGATCAGCCCTGAATATGTGAGTTAATTTCCTTAGATGGTTGGCAGGGGATCTACCGTGAACAAAACCTACTTGTTCTGGACTCAGAAGATGCAACCAGACCACAACAAATCTGCCCCCTGGATCCACCATGATAGAGATAGCTTAAAAAGGAGTGTTATCCATTACCAGTATGGCCACACCTCTGCTTGAGGAGGAGTCTCTGGAGACAAAGACCTGAGCGACCCCTTGATGGCACAGCCAAACAGCCTCCTTTGCCATCAAGTGGATCTCCTGTAGCAATATAATGTTGGCGTGGAGTAAGGCACAGTGTTTCAAAACCGGGTGTTGCTTATTTAAGCCTGTGACTTTACATTCCAAGTAACAATTTTAAATGACTGCATCATCACATTTGTTATATATATAGCATAATGCTAATAAGTGAACAAGAAAACACATATAAATCTTGAGGCACACTCCAACCCACCTTACCCTCTCCTCCCCTCCTCCCAAAAGTTATAAGCCCCTAGAATTCATAGAAAAGCAGGGTACAGAGAGGTCCCAACCCTCTGACCCTATGTACACTGGCAACACCAAATTCTGGAAGAAAGAACCCAACCCACTCCTCCTAACACCCTCTTCATACCCAGATATTGGCACTTCTGATTGCACAGAAGTTATTATTGGCGGTAGTAAAATCCCCACCCTCTCAAAATAACTATATACAGTGAACTCTGCCTTTGCCAGATACAGACCACAACTCTTAATGAGACAGAGAAAAAAACTTTCTGTGCCTAGACCTATCCTATTCAAAGAATGAGAAAAAGATAAGAAAGTTAAACCAAAAATGACATGCCATGAGTAGGAGTATGCACAAACCCCCCCTTATACCAGTTTGTGATGTAGCCAAATGAACAGCAAGCCCTCCAGAACAGCCTACCCTCCCCCTCCCGCCCCCCAGAACAACCCGCACCGAAGGCATCTCCCAGAAAATAAAATCATCTAATAACTACAGGGAAAGTAATAAAAACCTAGTCTTCTCCCATATAGGAGACAGAGGTAAGGAAACCATAAAGAGGGGCTAGATAGCCCACCTACCAGCCTCCAAGAGCAAAACCAAGTCGACCCAGACAGAGGCAAGTGGAGGGCAAGTATTAAGGGCTCAGTGTTCTCCCAGCAAACTCCATAAACTCTGAAGGGATAATCCCTACCATATGAAACTTAAATGGGGAGCATATAGGTTGTTAGGAGATAGCAACGGACCACCCAACCTGGTTCAAAGACAAGCCCCACACATGTGAGCCGGGCAATTGCATTGAACCTCTGCTCAATGATTAGGGAGCTTGGTAGGCTAGGCGAGGGCCCATAGGGCTAATTAAGCGAGAGGGAAGGTTACCTGAAAAACAGGATCAGTTGGTAGAGTCAGGGAATGAGGGGAACCAAAATACCCTCAGACCTGTGCACCATGAATAGGTCCCTGGGGAACCGACACCAAAATGCGAGTTCTGGCTGAGGAAGGGCAAGACTGCCCACTAGCCCCAGAGCAAACAGCTCATCTCACCAAACTGCAAGGCTGCCAGAGACCAACCCAGGCCCTTCAGCAACAACGGGAAGGTAAAGAGAGAAGGAGCAGGGAAGAGAGGGAGGGAGAGAAAGCAGAGAACGAGGAAAAGCCAAAACAGAAAGCCAGATCCCCCCCTCCAGGACCCCCCAGCTCCCCCTGCAGCACCACCCAAGGAGAAACACAAAACCCTCCCTATGTGAACCCTCTGAACCATGACCATCTGCACAGACCCAACAGGTACTACTTAAGCAGGCAATGTAATACAGTAGAGTGAGATAAACACTCATGTAGTGGAAAATAAGTCGGGCAACTTCTGGGCAAGATCCTTCTTTGCCATTTCAGGATTGTTGTAGGAGGTCCAGGCATCGTTGATGTGTAGTTGTAAGTGAGCTGGGTACACCATTCTGAATTTGATGCCAGCAGCAATTATTTTAGAGACAATTGGATGAACGGCAGTTCGCTTTTGTCGGGTCTCCAGTGGCAAGTCTTGAATCAGTCTTAGGGGTCTACCTTCCCACAGAATAGCCTGTACTTCTCATACCTTAGCTAGTACATGTTATTTTTCTAAGTAACTTAGAAATTTGAGGATGATAGGTCTTGGCGGGGCACCCTCTAGAGGTCATGGCCTAAGTGATCTATGCACTCTTTCTATCTGGTAGCCGGGGTTGAAGGGTGAAGGCCCCATGACTTTTGTTAACAGCATCTGGATAAAGGAGAGGATATTGGGGCCTTCCTCTCTCTCAGGTAAACCAAAGATGAGGATATTATTCCTCCGGCTTCTTCCTTCTAAGTCCTCAGATTTTGCTTGCAATTTACTAACTTGCTGTCTAATTTTGGTCACCTTGGTGTCCATACGCTCCCGCTAGGTTTCCAAAGAAGAAGTTCTAGCTTCTGCATCACCAATTTTGCAGCTGAGGTCCCCATCTCTGAATGCATGGACTTGATTCCGGAGGAGATATTCGCTAATGCTTCCCAAAAGGGAAGCAACTCCTGCAAAAAGCGATTCTCCATGAGGCGGTGTAGCAGTGATAGGTTAAGTGGCTGGATGAACAGGCTGAGTCTCCTGGGCCTTGGATTTTTTCAGCGCCTTCATAGGCAAGGTGGGAGGTGTATGGTGTGGTGAGGCCTGCTGCATTTCGGCATTCATCACGGTGAAAAAGTCACCAATAGCGATGATAAAGGCAGCAGAGGTTGGCAGCAGATAGGCAGCACTATCAAGGCAGCAAAGCTGAGTTGGTGCAGTGAGCCAAGTAGCAGGATTAGGCAGGATGCAAGAGGGGAGGAAAAGAGCTTCTTCAGAAGGCTGCCATCAGTGCGCAGACATCACGTGACTCCCCTGTGTGCTCCACACTTTATGTACTGCACTGATTGGGGAGTTATTGCTGCTAAACATAGTTATTTTGCCTCAAATGACTGATATTCATATATTGTACTGCTGCTTGCTGCTTTGCTTTAACATTGAACTGCTGCTATACCGTTCTGCCGAACATTGCATGCTGAATTATTAATTGCCTCTACTCACCTAGTTTACCAGCTTCTGAGGATTCCAGCTCCTGTTGTTAAAACATCCACTTGCTGCTTGTTGCCATAAATAATCTGAGTTGTGCCCCCTGCAATTGGTGGTGGTAGCCTGATCTGGAGGGTTGTTGGTGTTTAAAGTCAGCCTTGCTCAGATGCAGTAGTGGATCATAGGCAGTGAAGTGCGGCAAAGTGCAACTGGAGTCCATGGAAAATGTGGGAGGCTGGGGTAGTAAGTGCTGAAAAAAGCAGAATAGTGTGTTTGGATAGAGGTTGTTGTACACAAATATAAGATGGGGTTTCTTTTGTGGTTGCTTAGTTGGGGAATTATTTTATGGGGTTGCTGTATGTTGAGTGATGTTGTTACTGTCCCTGTTGAGTGTAATTTTAAGTTGCCAGTTATTGACAAGTTTGATTTTAGTTTGTCTGCACTGTTAGTGCGGACACAAAATATGATTAATACTTTTTTATTGCTAGCATTTGAGGAAGTAGCATTGCGTGTTACTGGTTGTATTGTTATTAGTTGTTCAGTTATATTGGTTGTAAGGGGCCTGACATGTGTTCGGCAATGTAAGAATCTTTTTGTTATGTTATTGCTACTTGCTCTTTCGGGGGATATAGAGTTAAATCCTGGTGCTGTGAATAATGAAAACATAAGGAATAAGGGCCCTTTGAAACCTTGGTATAAATCTCACAGATTTAAATTGATGCATGTTAATGCTAGGAGTTTAATACTCAAATTGTCCAATGTGGAAGTGCTTACCTGTTCTTATAGGCCTGATATGATTGCAGTCTCTGAATCCTGGCTAAAACCTTTTATTTAATATGGAATGTGTTCACTCCCTGGCTACAGTTTGGTTAGGGCTGACAAAGAAGGCAAAAAGGGGAGTGGAGTTATCTACTTCTTAGAGCATTTAGAAGTATCTGTACTATCAACTAGCATGAGTTATGAATTTGGTAATGATTGGCTGGTGGTGTGGTTAGTGTTAGGCAGTTGTAAATATGTTACTGTGGGTTGCTTATATAACCCTCCCCAGTGTGAATATTCAGGTTTAAAGGTGTTTCTGGGGGTTGCCTCTGATTTTATGACTAATCGTGACTTTGTTCTTCTTGGAGATATTAATCTGGATTTGTCCAGAAGTGATACCTTGGGTCTTGAATCTCTGTTGCACTCCGGTGGGCTTTCTCAATTTATTAAAGAACCTACACGACCAAATACTTTAATTGGGAATCATTCGATCCTGGATTGGATTGTTTCCTATAAATTCAGTCTAATGTCTTCTTGTGGAGTATTGGATGATTCAGTAAGTGACCACCAGGCCATTTATTGCACTTTGAATTTTAGAAAAATAGAAACATAGACTATGATGTGGATAAGGACCACTTGGCCCACCCAGTCTACCTGTTTCCCTACCTTTTGGATAAGCTGCAGATCCTAATTAACCAACAGCCTACTTCTTCCTACCCCCCACCAGAATTGCCTCATGTCTGTCCCATGCATTCTTGAATTATCCCACTGTTTTTGACCCCATGCCCTCCTGAGGAAGGCTGTTCCATGCATCCACCACCCTCTCCATGAAAAAATAGTTCCTCACATTGCACTTGAGCCATCCCCCCTCTATCTTCAGTTTGTGCCCCCTTGTTCTTGCACATCCCTTTTTCTGAAAGATGCTATTCTCCTGGACTTTGTTGATTCCCTTGAGGTACTTGAAAGTTTCTATCATATCCCCCCTCTCCCGCCTTTCCTCGAGGGTATACATATTAAGCTCCTTTAGTCTCTCTTCGGAGGGCTTCTGGTGCAGACCCTGTACCATTTTAGTTGCCCTTCTCTGGACTGCCTCCATCCTGTCTATGTCCTTGCAGAGATGGTGTCTCCAGAACTGCACACAGTACTCCAGATGGGGTCTCACCAACTGTCTGTACAGAGGGAGAACAACTTAGACATCAAAGGTTTTTTTCTCAGACCATCCAGTATCGTAAGTTTAAGAAATTTCATTACGATACCTTAAGGACTGAACTAAAGAAAATAAATTGGTCTTTCATTAATGCCATCCCTGATCCTGTCTGCGCTATTGATTATTTTTGCTGCAAGTTGTTGGTTGTTCAAGATTTTGTGTTCCCGTTATGAACTCTAAGGGTTAGAGGCTTAAATAATGCATGGTTTTCTAAAGATATTAAGTCTCGGATCAAATAAAGGAAGTTAGCATGGCTTGCTTATAAACAATCTCCTTCCACTACTTTGATGTCAGCCTATAGGTTCCTACAGAACAAAGTTAGTAAGATGATTAAACAAGCCAAAGTTTATTTTTTTAAGCATCAGTTTGAGACCTCAGTGTCAGACTCTAAGGTTTTTTGGAATACAGTTCACTCATTATTATCTCCTAAAGGAAAGGTTACAATTAATAATGTAAAACTGTTTGATAAGGAGCTTACTGAGATTACGGACATTGCTGATCTGCTAAATCTGAAATTTTCAGGTATGTATATTCATAAATTTGATGGTTTGGGTGCAGATCGTGGGCTAGCAGATGCTAATTTTGATTAATATTATCCTAATAACAATAGACCACTGTTTTATTTTAAAGAAGTAACCAGGTCTGAGGTACTGAAGCATTTATGTTTGCTACCAAACAAATATTGTGATTGTGTTGGGAGTTTGGACAGAAGATTTGTTAAGCTGGCTGCTCCATATATCGCTAAACCTCTTTGTGTTATTTACAACATATGTCTGAGTTCTCATGTTTTTCCTTTAGTCTGGAAGTACACAAAGGTGGTTCTGGTTCCTAAAATATCTAATGCTACTTTTGCTAAAAACTATTGACCTACTGTATATCTATAATGAATCCATTAAGCAAGATCCTAGAACAATGTGGTTGCAAACCAACTTACTGGTTTTCTTGAGGCTAACAACATTCTATGTGATCAACAACATGGTTTCAGTAGAGGTCATGGGACTGGTACTGCCCTGGTTAGGTTCAGGGACACCATCCTACAGTGGTTTGATAGGAGTGTTTTGACTGGAGCAGTGTTTGTTGACCTGCACAGGGCATTTGATTTAGTCAATCACTCCTTGCTTTGCTCTAAACTGGAAGAACTGGGTATTTCTGTTAATGCTGTGAGTTGGATATGGGATTATTTATCTGACAGGGCACAATTTGTCTCTATTAACACAGTACATTCTAGCATGAGATCTATTGAATGCGGCATAACACGGGGTCCATTTTTGGACCCCTGTTGTTCTCCTTATTCATTAACCATCTACCTTCAATTTTCAACAAGTGTCAGAGCCTTTTATATGTGGACGATCTTATACTGTTTTATCAGGCTTCCTCTATTTCAAAGCTCAGTTGCATGTTGGAACCTGAATTTCAGTGTTTATATTCCTGGTTATCTAATAATTTAATGATTATTAATGTGAAGAAAACCAAGTCAATGATGTTTTGGTAGTCAGTACATGCTCAGGGAGAACCCATGTTTTTTAATTCATGATGGTTTAGGCAATCTTATTGAACAGGTTAAAGAGTTTAAATATTGTGAGTTCCTTTTAGATCCTAGTATGACTCTGCATCTTCAAGTTAAGGCTGTTAGTAAAGTAATTAATCAGAAGATAGGGATATTGCATAAATTTAAACATTATTTATCTTACGATACTCATCGTGCTATTGTTCTGGGAACTCTGATGCCACATTTTGACTATGTTTCTACATTGTATTTTAATCTTGGCTCTAGGGGAAAATCACATTCTATCTGTCACATTTAATAATGTTTGCTGTTTTGTTCTTGCTGCACTGTTAAAGATGCATCATTGTATGCTATACTCTTCTATTGGATGGTTATCCCCGAGGCTCAATTTTGCCTATTTACTGGGTTGTATGGTCTATCCATTTGTTCATGCTGATCACTGCTTTCCTTCATCTGATCTAATAATTCTTCAAAGCCCTACTAACAATCTCCACTCAACCATTAGTTTAACACTGGGAGTTGGTGATCACAAGAACAAATATGGTTTGCGATCCTTCACTATTGCCACCCCTAAATTGTGGAATGATTTACCTAACTCTCTTCATTCTGCTACTTCCTTATCTACTTTTAAAATACTTTTTAAGGCTCATTTGTTATCCTTGATTATGCCATAAACACCCAAAGAAACACAAAATCCTATATTCTGATTGGCTAGCCGGCACCTTCCTGCCATGGTAAATCCCCTGATAACCCACAAAAAAGGTACCAGCCAGCCACACACATGTACAAAAACACTCCGACCCCTGAATACAAACCCAAAATCTGCCATATTGTCTCCCAGCTGAGATGGTAAACCAAGAGTTTTAAACCTGAATTTGGAACTGCTCATTCAAAACAAGTGTGTCACATAAAGAAAACCTTTTTTCGTACCTCGCAAGTCACACCCGCCTCACCATTGTCAACTGCTCATCCACAAAAGAAAAATACAGTTCAGTGTGAAATTCAAAACCACTGATAAACCCCGATCGCAACCTCAGAACTGGTTGCATGCCAGCAGTACAAGCAAAAAGTAAACTGCCTCCATAAAGCTGAACAGTCAGAGTGACTGTGACATGACCCATAGAAAGAAGCAACTCTAATATTCACTTTTTCTGTGACTAGAGGCAGTTGACTTACACCTCTGGGACTCAGTCCTCACATCCTCAGTTGGAAGCTCCTGCACAGCGTCACTCTGCTGGCACTCTCAGTACATACTGTTGGTGCCTGCCAGTTGTGTAGTCGCAGACGGCTCTCTCTCTCTCTCTCCTTCTGTCTTCCACTCATCTTGCCGAACACATTTCTGAACCTGACACCAAAAACTATATTTAAAAAAAAAACTGACCACATTTCAGTTGTTCACTGCACTCTGTCTTCTCTGTCAGCAGCACTTACTCTCATATTGTACCCAGCAACAAAGGACTACTTGATGTAGGGTGGAAGAATATGTGTACAAAAATATATAAAAAGGAAAAATAAATTTATTTGTACAAATTTTTTCTATATTTTAATTATTTACACCTGGTATAATTGCAATAAGCCACTCATGGGATGTGGGTTATCTGGGGATTTACCATGGCTGGCATGGATTTACCCACTCGGCTGCACCTCGTGAGCAAACCACTCGATAACCCACACCCCTTCATGGCGTATTGCTTAAATACTTATCATTGTATTATTTAACTTGCATTGTATGTATTTTAAAGTGTCTATGTATAATTTTTGTTACATGTTAAATGCCCAGGTCAGTCCGGAAGAAGGGCTTTTGCCCATTGTCCTTACTCAGTTAACAAAGTTAAAAATAAAATAAATAAAAATCTGGAGTTAAATCAGGAAAAAGAGGGTCTTAGTGGTGTTTGGCTGTTACTTCACTGCTGTGTGGTCTGTCTGTCCATCTAACAGTTCTCAGCTAAAGAAATGGCCTTTTCCCTATTTTCTGGTCGGTGTTCATTCACCAAAAGCTGCACATCTGTAGGCAGGGTGTTGATGAATTGCTCCATTGCAAATGTGTCAATGATCTGTGTGACTGTTTTGCCCCCTGTTTGGAGCCATTTAATAAGGAGTTCTCTGAGTCAGGTGAAGGTTTCTAGAGGATTGTTGAATGAGTTGTAGTTCAGGGACCGTAATCTTTGCCTGTAGGTCTCTCCCGAGATATTGTAACTTTTCAGGATTTCTCTTTTCGCAAGGTCATAGTTTTCTGACTGTGCAGTATCCATACTGCTGTGGGCTAATTGGGCTTTACCTGTCAGGTAAAGTACAAGTCTGATTGCCCATTGCTGCTTTGGCCACTGGCAGGCTCCAGCAACCCTTTCAAAAGTTGTCAGGTATGCTTTGATATCATCCGAGGGACACAACTTTGTAAGTTTAATGTCTTAAGTTGTTTGTGTTTTGTTGCTCTGCTGGTCCAGTGCTAGATCTTCCAGCTTTGATAATTTGCAAGGCATCTATCCATTGCTACATCCCTTCTCTTCTTTGTTGCTCCTGTTGCTGCATTTCTTCTCTTTTCTGTTTGTTCCATCTCTTTTTGCTGTATAGCCCGCCATTTGAAAAAGACAGTCAGGCTTTCAGGTTCTGTCACTGCCTATTCTTTCATCACTGATGCTGGCTGTACAGTCTCAACTTGGACTTCTGTCTCAGCTAGTTTGGCTGCCATCTTTCTGGTAATGACTCCTGGGCTTGCTGCTGTAGAATCCATACCTTTCTGCTATGCTTCCCTGGTACCAGGTGTAGTACCCACACACAAAACTCCTGGCCTAGAGTATAAACAGCATAAATCCTATTTAGTTTGACACCATCTGTCATAGAGGCTAGAGATGCAGTGAATTTAAATTTCACTGGTGAAGTGCCCACAAAGTGAGCACTTCATATTGCCATTCCACTATGCAGAATGACCAATACGAAAGACTCACTTTGCCTTGTAATTATTACTTCACATTTTCATTCTTCCTTAACATGCAGTAAGGCAGAGCGACACGTCTATTGGCAGCCCCCCACACATCACATGGCTTACTGTACTGTAAGTCACATGCTTTAGCCAGGCAGGAAGGAAGTGACTCATGCAAGGAGATACTTTCACTTTATCCTGTGCAGACTGGAGAGAGAGGAGGCAGTGAGATTGTGAGAGCAGTTAGGAGATTTAGAGAAAGAGCAAGAGAGAGAGAGGGACAGAGACCCAACAGCTTTTTTATAAGCTACATTTGTTTGTGTTTTGTGTAGACTCTTTTTTGACTTAATTTGTTCCTGTGAATTTATTTTTTTCTTACTTTTACCAGTTGTTGCTGGGTCTGACTGTGTGTGTGCCTGTGTTGTGTGTGTGTCTTGTGTGTGATTGCTTTGCATCATTATTCGGACCTAGGGAAGGCAGTCGACTGAGTCGAGTCAAGCAGAGATGGAGCATGGTCAGGGAATGTCTGCAGTGGGGGAAGTTCTGGGACAGTGGCATGGTCAGGGAAGAGTGCACATGCATGGGGGGTGTCTGGTTCAGGTTGGGCCAGACAAATATCTTGCAGCCCCCCCAGAAGCAGGACCACCACCTTCTCAGGCAGTGGCACCACCACCACCACCAACTCATCCTGAGCAGGATGTGCCTGTTCCCCCAGCCCCAAGTGTGGAGCCTCAGCACCGTGACCAGGCTGCCAGTGCATCTGGCCCCCTACCTGTACTTTGTCCTCCCTGCACCTCCATGGTTTTGGAGTTTTTTGATCATGGTGGGGGGACAGCAGCCTGGTCAGGTGCTGCATTGTTAGGTTGGAGGTGCAACATGGCCCCTCGGGGACTCACCTGGGGACTGGGGGCCAGCATACCCACATGATCAACCACCACCTGATGGAGTGGCAGGCTGTCACAAAATGGGCCAGGTCTGCACCTTTTGACCATTCTGTGGCAGAGGGTGTGGCTATGCATGGCCCTAAGATGAGGAGGAGGGCCACGTCAGCACTTGCCGCTCCACCAATACCACCCCTCCACAACCAGTAGCAGCTGCAACATCTGCAGATCCCAGAGAACTGTCTGTAAGTCAGGCAGACATCACAGTTCTTTGGAGCACTGTGGACTTGATGAATGACAGGGTGAGTACTGTTGAGCAGCAGTTGGAGTGGATAGAGGTCCATCAATTGCAGCTGATGTCCATGCTCCAACTGCTGCTGGACCACCATGGAATCCAGCACTATTTTTTTTCCTCCCACCATGTGCCCCTCCACCCTCCCTTCTGTGTCATAAAATGTATTCCCCCACCACCCTGTATCTAATTATGCACTTTTGTCTTGTCTTCTGTATGCATGACACTTTGTATCCTGAACCTCCCTTCCTTCTGTTAAGTGTATGTGTGCTGTTTTGGTTTTCCTTGTTTTAAGTTAAAATGGTTTGTCCCTGTCATCATTATTTCAACTTAAAGAAGTAGTCCAACCCACATTTGAAATAGCATATGTTATGCAGAGCATTTTGATGTGCATGTTAAATCCTTCCCCTAGTGTGTCCTTCCCTCTGTCTGCTATTAGGAGTTTTTACTAAATTACTAAATTGTGTCTTCATGTTAAATCACTTTATTGTCTTTATTGCTCTGGCAATGCACCCTGTGTCATGTGACAGTGATGTAGTGTAATCCATTGATTTACCAAATGCACAGTTCACAACAGCAGAGCTGTGTAACTGACTAGCAGTTTTTGGACAGAAACACCACTCACCTAGCTCTGAGGTGCATGCTATACTGTAACAGTTGCCACTTGGTGTCACTGCATAAGAACAGTTACACAGTTCTGCTGTTGTGCATATGGTAAATCTGTGAGCTATGCCACATCACTGTCACATGACACAGAGTGCAATGTCAGAGTGATGAAGGCAATAAACTGATTTTACATGAAGAAGATCCACAGGGCTCATAAAACTACCATAAAGGTAGCAGGCTAATTTAATAACAATTCCTAATAGCAGACAGAGGGAAGGACGCAGTAAGACTTTACATTCAAATCAGAAGTGCTCTGCATAACATATGTTTTTTTCAAATTTTGTGTTGACTACTCCTTTAACAAAACCATAAATCCATAAATCCACATGAATAGATACCACTAAAAAAGTTTCACTGTGACTGCAACTGTATTTATGACAAAACAAGGCACACAGTAATGAGCCTTGCATTTTGCCAGTTAGGCTTTCAGTGGTATGCCTAATGAAGGCTTAAGCAGCACAGCGCAGTGGTCATTTGTGTGCGCCTTGTTTTGCCATCAATAAAGTTGCAGTATCATTGAACATTTTTTTGTGGCATGTATTCATATGGAGTGGTGGCTTTGTGATTTTGTCTTGCACTTTTGGATCCAGGTATTGTGTACCAGCAGCCGTCCACATAGTGCAGTGTGCTTCTTATGGCCCTGTTATATTCCAAGTTAAGAATGTTTGTCCTGACATATTTTAGGTGCCTCAGTAATGTTTATTTTCTGTCATGGAGTGTTTGTTAAAAAGCAGGACTGAGCAGTGCAGTAATACTGTACTAAACTGCATGTGTACAGCGTACTGTCCTGTGTGTATAGCCACTGTCCAGCTTCTTTCAAACATATATATATATGCTGACTTGTTCCAGTGTTTATGATATAAAAAATAGACATAAGAATATATAACATATATTTTATTTGTACTATCAGCAGCAGCCTACAATGCAATATAATATGTCTTCAGAGGTCTCGGTGCAGTCAGTGGGCACCTCAATCACAGTGCATACATGACTTTGAGGAGATCAATTCATAGCACTGCTATCTCCTGCTTTTCAACAAACTGTACCCAACAGACATGAAATATTGCTGAGGCACCCCAAATATTTTATGGTGTACAGACATTATAAAGTCAGAATGTATAACAGGTCTGGTCCACTGCCACCACACTGTGCTACCACTGGTGCCATGTTGTGGTGTACAGCAACTTGCTGCAAAATTGCCACTGCCAGTCTAAACTAGAAAGACATCACTTGGTCCAGAACAAAAAATGCAAAGAAGAAATGTGGTAGCACAGTGTGGTGGCAGTGGACTGGACCTGTTCTATATTTTCTGATTTTATAATGTCTGTACACCATGAAATATTTTGGGTGCCTCAGCAATATTTCATGTCTGCTGGGTATAGTTTGTTGAAAAGCTGGAGTGAGCAGTGCTATGATCTCCTAAAAAATCATGTGTGCACTCTGACTGAGGTGCACACTGCCCATCAACTGCACCGCTGCTGCTGATGGTACAAATAAAACATATGTATTATAAATGGAACACAATGGGTAAAAATTTGTGGAATATTGTCAGACATCGGTGAAGTGACAAGTGGGGTCCCACAGGGCTCTGTCCTTGGACCAACTTTATTTAACCAGTTCATTTCAGATATGCAGATTAGTTCAAATACCCTCCTATCAAAATTCGCTGATGACACCAAATTGGGAGGGAAAGCGGATTCACCAGAAATAGGAATCAGCTGCTTAAAGATTTAACCATAATTGAGAAATGGGCAAACATAAATAGCCTGGATTTTAACATTAATAAATGCACTGTACTTCATTTAGATAAAAATAATCCACTTCTGTCTTACAAATTAAACAATATTACATTAAAGGTTACAAGTTGTGAAAAGAACCTAGGGATCATAGTGAATAACAAACTCACCTTAACTGATCACTGTAATAAACTAGCCAAGTATTCTAATGGACTTCTTAAGAGAATAGATCATGTTTTCGTAACTAAATCAGAACACTGTATAATTTCCCTCTATTGAACATACATCAGGCCACACTCGGATTATGGCTCACCCTTTTGGAGCCCCTATTTAAAGAAGGACAAGGCGAAGGTTGAGGGCATTCAAAGGAGAGCAACCAGGATGGTTCCCCACTTGGCACAGCTATGCTATGCAGACAGGCTTCATAAACTATAATTACATTATTTAGAGACAAGGCAAAAAAGGGGAGATCTTTTGTTTTTATACAAAATATTACAAAACCCTGTCTTAATGTAGCAATGTGGGATGGACCTTGCCGATAGAAGACTTATACCTAGGCTGCATTCTAGGCAACTGCAAATTCAGAAAGCTACAATAGTAGCCACAGACATTGCCAACTATTTCCCAAAATTTCTGTGATATTTCTGGAGACATCTCCTCCTTTCTGCATTTCTGCAGTGGAGCAGCAGAGAGAAACTCTTTAGAAATTTTGCGAAATATCTGGACATCGCTGGCAGTGTCTGTGGCTACTACTGTAGTACTAACAAGTGACTGCAGTTTTTTACAGTAAGGGCTCCTAGAATGTGAAATAAGTTACCAGAACATCTTGTGAACAGTACAAACTTTGATCTATTTAAAACAAATGTAGACCTCTGGCTAAATGGTAATTAAAATCTCAATGATGCACATAATTTTGGGGGGCATTCTCGATGGGTAATTAGTCTTCTTATGCCTTAAATACCAAGTAATACCAAGTAGTCTTATCTTTATTCTTTATACCATAAACACCTGAACAAGTTATCATATATATGTTTGCAAGAAACTGGACAGTGTCTGCACACACAGGACATTACACTGCACACATGCAGTTTAGCACAGTATTATTGCACTGCTCAGTCCTGCATTTTAACAAACACGTCACAATACCACTATGGAAAGTAAACATTACTGAGACTCCAAAAATATTTATTTTTGGAAATAGACATTTTGAAGTTGGACTATAACTAGGAATGGAATTCATTAATGGCACAGTCAGTGTTTGGCACAGTGTTCACACTCACACACTGTCACCAGAATTAATGTGCATCCCCAAAATGCTACTGTCTTGTGTCCAGAAAATTCCCTAGTCCAGACAAAGTGAAATGAAAGGGTAACAAACAATGCAAAGTCTCCCAGAATTAATGGCACACTCAGTCATGAGTGCAGTGGTCACACACAGTCACCAGAATTAATGTGCATCCCAAAAATACTACTGTCATGTGTCCAGAAAATTCCCCATTCCAGACTAAGTGAAATGAGAGTGTAACAAGAAATGCAAAGTCTCCACACTCCAATAAGAACTAAGTGTTCTGCTGCTGCTGTTGGGATTACATGTAATACTGCAGCTGATCTGAATGTGATGGGATGATGCACAGTGTCTTGTCAAACAGTGTGCAAGAAGGATAACCTGACCTGACCATTGAATTTACCTTCCAAGATGATGAGACTGAGAATGCTGTTGGTTGCCCAAAGTGGGCTGCACCAACCCCAACAGGAAGGATGTCCTTTGTGTGTACACAAATACTACCCTTGGTAAGTTGATTAATGTACCTGCCCAGCACCATCATTGTTTTCCACAGAACCTGACCTTACCTGTGTGAGATATATATATATATATATATACACATATATACACACACATGTAATCATTGTTTTGTTTTGTGTCACAGGTTACATAGTCACACTTGGTGTGTGCATTTCTGTGCTTGATGAGGAATTGTGATATTAGAATACTGTTAAGCCAGTGAAGGTAAGTATTTTTTTTTGGGGGGGGGGGGGCATTTCAATTACAAGAAAGTTTCATAAATGGTTGGTTTATTGTTTGGTAAATTCTTCACAAGTTTTATCTGCATCCTCTTCCAGTCCAGTACTGATGGTCATGGTCATGGATTCATATTACTTGTTGTGTTGTGTCTGTCAGCCCAGAGGGATGATGTTGAACTTGTTATTTGGAGAAAGCAACAATGTTAGCACACAGCATCAGAAAGTTTCCTCCTAAAAGAGATGAACAAGGAATTATTAGTATTTGATTGCAATAACACATTATGTTTAAAGTGTGGCTATTCCATCCTGTCATATATGCTGATTATTGAATTGTGACTGTGAAGATGAAGAACGTGATTTGTCTCAGAGTGGGAGTCATGATGAGTGTCTGGTGTGACATGACTAATAATAGTAAACTGTACACGAATGCGAATACCTATGGTTGTACATCCCTGACCTGTACCAAACAAAACTACTCAATTTGAAAACTCATATTAATAAGTACGATGGTGAAGCAGATGCAAAGGCACAACACCTAACCAGTGCTCACAAGTCACAAATCCAAATCTGGAAAAGAATACCTTTTGCTGGTTGGAGCGGAGGGGGCAGTGCACTGCAGTAACAGTCCACTACCAGTAAAGATACCTCAAAGCAGTACAAAAAAAATCATGCAGGTTCAGTGGATAGCAGGTTCACACTGCTGCAATTTCTGTGTGTCACAATAAAATGTGTCTGATTTGATGACACACATCACACACACACTCACACACATACTACAAGTAATGTGCAGCAAATTGAAAACTTCACTAATATAACCAAATATTTTAAACACACTGAAATTATGCACTGCTGCACCACAACAATCAGCAAAAAATGTAAAAAATTAATTCAAATATTACTATGTTTACATTAACACAGTTATACAACAAAAATATAACCAAAACAAAAAGACTACCTTTTTCTCTAAGTTAATCTACCTACACCACACATACGCCCCTCCCCCAAAGCACACTTCCAGTGTCTGTTAGTATACAAACTTGAATGTTCAAAATGAACATTCAAACTCTACACTCAAACAATAAACACTCGATGATAAACACTCGATGATATGAGTACAGGAGGGTTTCCTACAATCAATGTACTATATTTTGAGCAAAAAAATGGCTCAAAAAGGATTCTTTAACAGCTTTTACAGAGTTTGAATTACACAGCTCTGACAACAAGCTGTCTCCAGCTACCACTACACACACACTATACAGAACTGAGGCTGTGCAGAACAATCTAGAGCCCATGGGACCTGCAATCCCATGAATTGATGCAAAATTTGCCTTGGAGCCCAAAAACAAGGCAAAGTGATGTGAAGTACATTGAAATCAATGCACTTCACCTAAAAATGGGCACAGAAGTGGTTTGTGGAAGGTGGAGTAATGTGAAGTGCATTGAAATCAATGACTTTGTGATCCTCATTATGATGTGAAGTACTCCGCTTCATGTTGCAGCGTGCTTTGTGGATGCCCCACTCCTTGAATTGCTTCATGGAGTGAATTTTGGCCAATTCTCCTACCTCTAGTAGAAGCATAGGTCAGGAAGCATAGGAAAACAAGGAGCAGTTGTAAAATTCCCAAGTAACATTTTATTATTATCAATAACAGCAAAATAGGCCAGCCCAGTGGCGCTGACGGCTGAGGCACTGGTTGCTGCACCTCGGCCATGCCAGTGACTGGTGTTCTGGAATGGGCATGGGTCACCAGGGGTTGGCAGGAGAGGAGAAGGATTGAGCGTCTGAAGGGGGGGTCCACAGCAGTCGATGGAGATTTGCCTCCTGGTGGAGGATGTGGGACTGCATGTTCTGCTGCACATAGGGGTGGAGCTGGGGGAAGACATCTGGAGGTAGTGCATGTGGACATGTGCTTACTCCCCTCCAGTGACGTCATTGCACATCCTCAGCTCCAAGGTAAAAAATGGAGGATGGTACCTGTGTTGAGTGACTTGATGGCCATCCGTGAGCTTCACTCAATTGTTGGGCACTCTAGCTGGATCTGAGTTCTGTGGGGAGTCAGGGGCTCCCTGCAGCCCTGCTGTGGAGGGTACAACTGCAGGGGTAATGGTGCCAAACAGACCACGGTAGAGGCGGACAGTGGCTAGAATCTCCAGAAGGATGTGAGGTCAAGAGGGGAGCAGACCAGATGGCCAGGGAAAGAGGAGGTAAAAAGAGATAGCTAAAAAAAACAAAAAAATAAATAACAGCAAAATAAAAATAAAAATTATTAAATATAACTATTTACAAAGGCAGTACAAACAGAGAAAACAAGGTCTTTCCTTCATCTGAGGGAATCTCTAATTCCAAGTTTCAATTTCTCAGTGTCTCTCACAGTCTAGGAAAATTGCTGCTCTTATTTCTGCCTCCTGAGCTCATTAAGAGACCAAAACTTTGTAAGTTTCTTTCCTTGCAGGTGCAAGAAAATAGAAAATTTTATTTATTTATTTAGTTTTTGTTGACCGGGCAAGTGCATTAGACACATCCTGCCTATTTTCAGGCATGACCCGGGGGAGGGGGATACAGATGAATGTCAACTGACCTTGAACCAGATTAAGCTGTTGGTAATATTTTTAGTGAATGAGGGAAATTTGGCCAGGACATGAGGTCCCAGAACTGGCCTCTTGTTGACAGCTCTGCAAAAGAGTTTTGTGCTGCATGTCAAGGTTAACCCCCTAAATTCTAAATAGCTTATTGCAATCATTTCAACAGTTTAACTATATACAGTTTCAAACTAGGGGATTCCAGTATCACATACGGTTTCACACAAAAATTCACATATATTTTTATAAACACAAATACACAAAGGGAAAGAAAAGACAGAAACAGCAAGTGAAGGCAGAGAGATAGCAAAAGGTGGAGAATTGTGAGACCATCAGAATGATCAGTTCCTAGGTCTCACAAGAATATTTGGTTGGCCAACCGGACAGACAAGAGACAGAAAAGGAGAGGACAGAATAGAACATATCCTTGCATTTTAACTCTTTCTGCATAACAAATGGGACAGGGTCTCATTCAGCCCTGTCACAGAAATCATACACAACAAATCTGCTGAGATTTTACAATAACGTTAATTCACATCTGGACAATGGATCATCAATAGATGTCACATACCTGGATTTCAAAAAAGCATTCGATAAGGTACCACATCAGAATTTAATAGGAAGACTAAGGAATCTCAAAATGGATAGTTATCTGATAAGGTGGATAGAGAACTGGTTGTTTGATAGAGAACAAAGAGTTAGGGTACAAGGATATTTATCCTCACCCATCAAAGTGACCAGCAGAATCCCACAGGGATAGATTCTGGGACTGATTCTATTTAAGATGTACATTTCAGACACAGGAAGGGGATTGGAGTCATGGTATAAAGTTTTTGAAGATGACACAAACTGGGTACTGGAGTGGATATCACGGAAGAGAGTGAGGCAGTCCAGATGGATTTGGATAGATTGGTGTTGTGGGCAAAGAACAGAGGAATTTTCTTTAATACATCTAAATGCAGAGTAATGCACTTTGGGAGATTAAATCTGGGCTTCAAATACTCCATACAAGACAGGATATTACAGGAAACTGTACAACAGAAAGACTTGAGCATTATAATAACTGGTGACCCTGTTTAATAACCGGATTATGAGTACTGTCAAATGCCATAATAACCTGAAATTGGGTTATTATGGCATTCTCATCATTTAATACACCACGCTAAGTCGCGCTAAGTCACGCTAAGTCGCACTAAGCCACGCTAAGTCACGCAAAGCCGTGCAAACCTGTGCAAAAAAACAGCAATGATAAAAATTAAAAGATAGGCAAGTGTGTTTTTATGGATTTATTTTACAAACCCTCGTGTGTGATGATCTGTATAAATCTCTCGAGCTTCGCTCTCGAGGTTTATGGGTCATCACACACCTCGGGTGTGTAAAAAAATTCATAACACACACTTGCCTGTGCATTATTCTCTATATAATATCTAATGACTTCAAATTCCATAACCACTGTACGGAGATGTTTAGGAAATCTAATTATAGCCTGAATGTAATAAATTGACATTTCATTAATACATCTAGAAATCTTAGGCTACCATTGAACAACACACATGTAGGACCTCGTATAGACAATTGCTCACAATTTTGGGGCAGATTGGGCAACACCGAGAGAAACAAACTAGAACGCATCCAGAGAAAAGCAACTAGGGTAATTAAAGGATTAGAGAGTATGACATACCAAGATAGACTAAAAGAGCTGAATCTAAATACATTGCATGATAGATGTATTAGAGGAGATCTTCAATTAATGTTCAAAATAATACACAATATGGAGTTAATGCAGGGAACAAATCTCAAATATAAACCAAGCAACAAATTAAGAGGACATAACATGCAATTACAAACTGAAAATCTCAAAACATAAAAACATAAAAGATTTTATACATAAAGAATTGTGAATATATAGAACAATTTACCAGTAGATGTGGTGAATAACTCAACTTTCAACATTTTCAGGAACAAATTAGATAATTATTTATCATTGAAAGTACTAGTTAATTATTACCGTTGATAAGGGACAGCTTGTATGGGCCTATGGCTCGTTGCTATCTCTACAATTTCTCTAAGCAAATTCTCAAATCAGCTGTGTAAACAAATGAAACAATGTTATTTCTTATATTAAAAAACAATTTTCTAAACATTTTAACGTAGTACCTTTTAGAGTAATAGCTTAGTTTATAATATATCATGGTATTGCTGTTCAGTTTATTGTATCACCTGATGCTTTCATGCTCAGCCTTTAGGCTAGTGCTAAAACAAACTTTTTCACTGTCAGTGTCATTGGTGGTATGAATTTGTATATCTGGTTGCCATGATCATGCTCCAATAGCTTACTGTTAATGTCTTTGGTATTCTTTAGTGAAGATCTGTCATCATTGTGGATAACAGGGATTCATTTATACAACAGAATTAAAGAGCTAGTGGAGCGAAAACAGGCAGACAGGGAAAAAAATAAAAATTTTAAGTAGTAGTCAGTTGTAATTTTTTATTTCTGAAGTGTTTTTCTTTTTCCTTTTGCTCATCAGAAAGTATTCTATGTGATAACATTGTGCTGGATGTGTGTAAAAACAGCTCTTAGTCTGGCAGTTGATACAGCTTTTTCTACTGCCCCACACTACATCATCAGCATTGTGATCTCACTGACTGTGACATCACAGGTGAATGACCTGGCAGTCACTCACTTGCTGTTCCTAAGTAGCAGTGATGTCATAGTCATTGAGTACACAATGCTGATGATATAGTGTGGAGCAGTAGGGTAAGATACTGTATGCCAGCTGCCAGGCTAAGAGCTGTTCCACAAAGCACACCTACTAACATCAGGTAAACAATCTAATTAAACAAAGGGAAAAGAAAAAGTACCTCAGATATATAAGGTAATGGTTGGCTGCTTTTAAAATCTAATATTAGTTTTAGGCAGTACACTAGGGCCCAGATATTCAAACTGTGCCCAAAAAGTGTGCAACAGCAGGAGCAAGTGCAAGTCCTCTGCGCCCATGTGCAAGAAGTGCAATATTCAAAAACTGCACAGGCCAAGATGCGCCCACAGCACGTGACTGAATATCGCACCACCTGCGCCATAGCGTAACTAGGGAGATGAAGCTGACCATATTTGATGTGCCATAGCGCAACAAGGAATGTTCAGCTGAGCAGTCCAGATGTGCCATAGCGCAACCAGGGATGCCCCAGCAGCAGCGCAGCAATGCAACAGCACAACCAGGGATGCAGGGACCCACCACCTATGCCACAGATGGGCAGAGGAACACACAGCAGAACAGACATCGTCCCCCACTCCCCATGCACTGCACAACCGGGGGAGAGTGGTAACAACCACCAGCCCATGGATACCAGCAACCAACCCACAGCCGGGCCATGGTGCCCCAGCACACCCCCTGGCAAGCTGTGACTGGCACACAAGGAGGGCCTACCACCCCGGACCACACCATCCCACCAATGCAGAGCACACCCTGCACCATGATCTCCATACACCCTGCCCAGGAGTAGCACCCAACAGTGCCGGACACCCCATGCATGCCACTACCCCCACTGTGACAATGCAACCCTGTGCACCATGGAGCCATGCAAGGCAGCCCCACCATGGGCACCCTGCAACAGGTGGCAGCAGACAGTGATGCAACAGATGCATACACAGTACCGCCCTGCACATCCCCCCCAAGGTACAGCTGAGAGACCGACCATGCATCAGCACACGAGGTACCCCACATGAAACAGGGCATGCCCTGGACCCCATCTCCAGCGGTACAGCACCCTGCATGCCCTCCCAAGGACACATCCCATCCCAGCACTGGCCACAACAGCCAGCACAGACATGCACAGTGTAGCATGGAGGCATGCACCACACAGGATGCAACACAGTGCATGGACAAACACCCACCCATACCCAAGGGCACAGCAACACAGGGACACAGTAGTGGGTCAACCAAGCCACTGGTGTGTGGCCACAGCTGATGTGCACACACGGCCAGCACCCCTACATTGCACAGGTGTGCCAGCCACCCTGCACAGGCACCATGAAGCTGTATGCCACCAGCATGCTGCCGGAGCACAAGTGACAGACACTGGAGCACATCCCCTGCAACAGACAGAAGCGACAGCATGTATGGTGGACAACAACAGCAGAGGCCACAGTGCCACCAGAGGCAGATGTGTACCATACTGGTGATGGTGGTCAACCTGGCATTGTGCCGGGTACAGTTGTTATCCAGCATGGACAGCAACCACTGACACGCCAGCAGACTGTGCATATCACAGACATGCAAGGGTGTCAGCTGCACAGGCCATGGACGGTCTGACAGGGGTGCCATGCACACAGTCCAGTCCCCATGGACCGCTGCACACAGACATGCAGTGCACAGAGTACAACACACAAACCACAGACAGTGACTGATCCCCCTGTCTACACCATAGGTGGTTCACCTCTGCACACACACACACACACACACCCATGTGTGCACCACCCCGATGCCATGCACTCCACTGCAGCTGAGCACCTGTAGCCCACTGCAAATCAGAGACCACCACAGTTGTTATAACAAAATGTATATATTAAAACTATGTACAGTAAAGCTACATACAAAACTATATACAATAGTGGGGGAAGGGCCACATAACAAGTGGGGGCGGGTGAGGGGCAGGGTGAACATATGGGAGAGGGAAGAAGGGGTGTGAGGGTGGGTCAAAGGGGGGAAGGTGGTATTTGGGCATGGGGACATCACTGGCCACCCCTTTCCTCTTTCTCCTGGTGCGATGGGATCTCCGCCTCCTTCTCCTCACCCCGTGGTGGTGGATGTGCCTCAGGAGCTCCAAAGTCTCCCTCCCAACCTGCAGCAGCTCCTGGATGTCCCGCTGGATCTGCCGGAGAGTCCAGCCACCTATGACGAGGGAGCAGAGTCAATAGGTGTGACTGTCCATCCCCCTGCAGCCCACCCATTGTGCATGGCATACAGCCATGTGACATGCCCCTGTGATGGTGTGCAACCACCCATAGTGACCATGTCCACAAGACCTGCCCACCCAGGCAGCCACAGCCATGTGGACCACTGCACACACCCACCGCCCATGTCCTGCACAGCACCACCATGGCCATACAGTGACTTGGCTATGTGGTGTGAACACAGTGCCACAGCCATGTGCCCGGTGCATGCATGGACCACCATTGATGCACTCCCAGACATGCAGTGCCACTGGACAGTGCTGACTGTAACAAGTTGCGTGCATGGCAGTGGTGTTACTGGATGGTTGCCATGCCCAACTGCCCGCCCAGTTATACAGCATGCAGTAGTAATCATGGATGTGAGGCACTCACCATCAGCAGGCTGGTCCACATGCCGTGGACCACCTTCATCCCTCCTGTCCCTCTCCTCCAACATGCAGCGCCTCCCCTCGTGGTTGCATCTCTGTTCTTCTGGCCCTAAGGTGCAAACATGGAGAGAGGAACATCAGTACAATCCTGTGGCAATGTCCCCCCACCCCCATGTGTGTGCAATCCCACAGAGCCAGACCCACCGACCCCACACCCCGATACCACCACCACGGCCAACACCGGACGGCCCCCCATGTGCTGGACACATGCAACCGTGATACCCGTATGGACGATAAAAGTGTATGGATGTTGCACCTTCCTGGCCATGGCTTCATGCCCCTCCTGGCACGTGCCTGCAGGTGGGCAAGCAGGTCCGGGTCCCTGTGCCTCAGGTCCCCATAATGGTGGCGGCACTGCTCTGCCATCCACCCCATACCGGTGGCCTCCTCCAGGGTGTCGGCCGCCTCCTGCCATACTTCACTCCTGGCCCTGTCCAGGGGTGCCTCCCCAAACAAAGCCCCAACATGTGGTTTGACTATGGCTACAAGGTTTGCCAGCTCGATCTGGCTCCACTGCACAGCACACTTCCGCATCATCTCTGCTGCTCAGTTCAATCAAAATGGCACTCTGCAGTGTGATCCTGCCACGTGCAGATGCTGCATGGTACAGCGCTGCCATTCCCTATCATGCTGTCACCGAACAGTGCGATAGTGGTGAACCCATGCCTGACGCATGGCGCCTAGGGGTCAAAGGTCGGGCACAGGGTCAAGGGTCTCTGGCGCATGGACAGCCACAGTGCAATTTGGAACCCAATGTGTGTAGCACGATTGGGTGCCTGTGTGCCACCTCCTGTAGCAGTCTACCGTGCTGTTGCCCCAGTGCGCCTACGATGCCCCAGTGCCACAGCGCCGTATAGGTGAACAGCGCCGTAGCGCCACTGGCACAATGGTGGCTGTGCCCTGCATTGCCTCCCATGCACAGCAGCATGGTAGGTGCCTGTGGCATCAACCCAGGCATGCGCAGTTAGGTGTGTACTGTGCATGTCACAGAACTGCACCCTTGGCTCAGCATGTTCAACACAATTGCGCAAGCACAACAGCGTGATATTCAGCCGGCATATGCAAATCAGCTAATCAGCCATTCAATGGCGCAGTCACTGCATTTGCATCCACTTAAAGATGCGCCTCACCTCATTTGCATGGGTTTGCGCTATAAAAGTGAGACATTGGGCTGCACTGGCCATAGTCGGTTACTACAGTCTATTGCGGTGAGTTGCATGCTGTTTGGGAGTGTGGACTGTGGTGTTTTGGACATGCATGGGACTGCACAGTCACAGGTAACACCTGTCATTCTCACAGGATGAATCATGACCGAGATTGTGGTGGAGGAAGAGGAACAGAGTCGTGGGAGGAAGAGGAGGCCGAATTTCACTAAGGCCGAGACAGATGCCCTGTTCGAGGCCTACCTAGACCAGGAGCTGCTTCTCAGTGGATGCCAGGGAACACCACAGGCCCATGCTGCTGCACGGGAGGAGGTGGCACATGCTGTAAACCTGCATATCAGCCACCAGCGCTCCTTGCAGGAGTGAAAAAATAAGATGGTCACAGACAGGTGGAGGATTAAAGAGAAGGTGGCTGCCATCAGGGCAGCACAGTCTGCGACAGGTGGGGGACAGCAGGAGGTGCTACGCCTGACCCCACAGGAAGAGCGAGTTGCTGGCAGCATGCAGCGTTGCACCATTGAGGGTGTTCCGGGTGGTGGATTCCAGACGGGTGGTAGCCCGTCACTGCATGGTAGGTCATGGTCTGTCTATTGGGGGGGGACAGGGTAGGTCACATGCAGTAATGCTACTTTTTTTCCCTTACAGCTCCTGAGTATCTGCATGGGTCAGTGGTGGTGGGCTTCTCCACTGAGGCCAGTCACATGTAGATGGAGGAGGGCCCATCCACCTCCACAGGAATACAGGGGTCAGGGTAACAGCGGGCCCATCTGGATGTCCGGGCTGATGTTGGTGGAGCAGGTGCAGAGGAGGCCCTGCCTGTGTCCCAGCATGCCAGCGTCCATGGATGTCAGCATGCTAAGACTCAGGATGGTGTCAGATCTGTCACCGATGATGATGGAGCTAATGTCATGGGCAGTGACACGTGTGTGCCACAGGATGGCCACACAGCAGGTGACATCGCGGCCATGGCTGTGGGTGGTGCTGCTGAGGAGGCCTGCCTGTCATCACAGTCCCAGCCTGTGCCTGTCAGCACCAGTGGGGCAGCACTGGTGTATGTCCAGGACAGTGGGGCTGTTGCAACCCTTGAGGCGGCACCATTGAGCCCTGCGGAGTGGCAGCTGGAGGGGCAGCATCAGCAGTCGGCCAATGGCCATGAGGGTACAGTGTCAGGGGACGGCATCAGTGCATCACCTGTGGACATCCCCAGGCCTGGCCCTGGTGTGCAGTGCCCACCCTCAAGGGGTGATGAGCATCAGGGCCGCGAACACCCTGAGAGACAGCATGCCGATCAGGCAGATGACCTCTTGGATGAGCACTCCCGCATACTGCAAGCATCAGTCAGTCAATCAGCAGATGCGGCTTGTGATGGCAGTGGATGCACTGAGTGTGGCTCTGTGCCAGGCAGAGGAGCATCACAGCAGAGATACCGCTCTGCTCCTGGCAGGGATGGACTGGTTGCGGGAAGATGTGACCGCTGCCATTGACAGGCAGACACAGGCATTCACTGCTGTCATGGCCACAATGGGCACACAATTATTTGCCCATGCATCGCAGACACCATGCAATGCAATGTCCACCCCCCATTCCCGGTGTCATACGACACCATCCTTGTCGACACCGGGTTCAGCTGTGGGCATCTCGAGCACTCCTGGCTCAGGCATGTTTGGTGTGCTGCAGACCCCTGCATGAGCACGGTCGTGTTCACACAGTGGAACCCCTGGGGGACCATCGGTGCCCCCATGAGGCCAGTGGTCAGTCTGTCACTGCTGGCGGGTCTCGGCGGGGCCGTCCACGCATCCGTGGCGGCCGTGGCACTGTGGCATGTGACGGACCTGTCTTCCAGCGTGGCTACTGTCTGATGCTTCCCTGTGTGCATTGTGTCATTCAGCGGGCAATGCACGGGTGGGTACCCAGCCCTGCATGCACACACACAGTCCATCTGCACACCCTCCCGGCTGCTGTCCACAGTCGCATGTGCATGATGATGCCTGCATTGCACTGTACATCACTGTGCAATGGTGCCCAGCATCTGACACATGCACAATGACAGGCAGTGGGAGTGGTGGTCTGTGGACATGTGTGTGGCTAGGGGTGGTGGTCTGGGTCAGCGTGCCTCCTACCCTTTGTGCATGTCTGATGAGGTGTGTGTGTGTGTGTGTATGACCGCGTGCCATGTTAGACCTCACCCATCCCTGGCAGTGTGTGCAGTTCCATGCCCGGCCACTTCCCTTTGATGGCATACACCCCTGGTGTGTGTCCATGCGTGTTTGTGGGTTGTGCCTCTGCCACTGGTGGTTGCACATGGTCCCATGACTTACCTGGGTTGGCTGAAGTGCTCCTCTGTGGCGGTGTCCCGGTGCAGCTTTGCCAGCCGGAGCAGTCGGGGGTCCCGTTGCCCAAGGGGGGCTGCCCATCACCATTGTCACCGGCATCCTCATCGTCCCCATCACTGTCCCCCTCTTCGACCTGTACGGTTATCCCACATTCGTTGGCCATGTTGTGCAGGATGCAAAAGGCCAGGAATAGCCCGCAGGCCTTTGAGGGGCTGTACTGTAGGGCACCGCCTGAGGTGTCCAGGCAATGGAAATGTGCCTTTAGCATACCGAACACCCGCTTGATGACATTGCGTGTGGTGGCATGTGCCTCATTGTAGCGTTGCTGCGATGGGGTCGCGGGCCGCCGGTATGGTGTGAGCAGCCAGGGACGGAGTGGGTATCCACTGTCACCTGTGTGTAGAGGGTGGAGGTTAGTTTGGTGATCAGCATTGTCCTGCCCTGGACCAAGTAGGCCACTACCCATGTCACCTCTGACCATGCCCCTCCCAAGCTCTATGTTTGTACATGTGGTTTGCATACTCACCACTATGTGGCCTGTGGGGATGTCCCCACTCTCAAATCTGTGGCACAGTGCTGACTGGTGCCAGATGAAGGCATCATGTGCTCCCCCAGGGTGCATGGCACAGACATTGATTATGCATCCCCTGGCATCACACACCACCTGGCAGTTGATGCTAGCATAGCCCTTCCAATTAATATATGCGGTCCCCTCAGGGCCAGGTGGTGTGTGGATGGCCAAATGGGTGCAGTCTATTGTCTCTAGCATGCCAGGCATACATGCTACCCTGTGGAACTCCTGTATGTTTGCTGTGCACTCCGCCGGTGTGCTGGGGAAATGGATGTACTCCGCAGCATGTGGCAGCAGTGTGCTGAGGAATTGGGTGAGGTGGCATGATGCGGCTGACTGGGTTATACCTGTGGTGTCCTCTGCTGGTCTCTGGAAGGTACCCGTGGCGAGCAAGCACATGCAAGCTGTCACTTTAGTCTCCACTGACAGATCATGGCTCCGTCATGTGGGTGCCTGCATCACATCACTGCACAGTTCACAGAGCCGCCTGAGAATTGTCTGATTTAGGTGGTACCGGCCCACGATCTCAGTATCGCTGTACAGCTCGAAGCTGGTGTGGGTTCGGTACTGCCTGTTGGGGCATACCACCAATGGGCCCTTCCACGGCCGCTCCCCACTGATGCTCACCTTCTCACCTCCCTCATTACTGCCTCCATCTGGATGGTGGCACTGGCCATGTCCCTGGCTTGTGTTCACCCCCTCCGGCAGCTGTTTCTGTGTTCCCCCTGCTGTCCTGGCTGCTACTTCCCCTGCACTGGGAACACCTTCCTGTGGTGGCCTCTGTGCTGTGTGGCACTTCCCCTTTCTGCACTGGCTGTGGCTCCCCACACCTTCCCTGTGCCTCTCTGTTCAGTGTGCCCTTTCCCTGGCCTGCCCTGTGTGTCCCTCCTGCCCAGTTTGAGTTGATACAGTTCAGCCTCATGTACCTTCCCTGTAGCGTTCTTGCGCCTCTCCTTTGTTCCTTTTTATTTTGGCTAATTTCCGCTATCGCTTAACTTCCACTTGCTCCCCTATTTTGCATAGTGCATGTTGTTGAATATCACACTGTACCATTTATGCATGGTTCCTCCCCCTTCAGTTGTGCATACATTCATTATCATTGCACTATTGCTCAGCGTGATTTGGGGGGCGCATATGCCTCCTACTGAATATCTCAGAATGGCGCATTTTTGGACTTGCACTGGAGCAACCCTATTGCGCATGGTGTAACCCTTTTGACTATCTGGGCCACGCTCTTTAATTGAATCCATTGATCTACTTCTTAGTAGCTTATGAAGTTGGACAAAACTGAGGGGTCTGAACACATACTGATTCAAAGTACAAAAGTATGTTACTCATTTGAACTGTAAGTTTATCCATACTTGTCTGAGTCCAATTGATCAGAAGTGGCAACTAGTGACAAAGAAGAAGATTCGAGTGATAACAGTGACATGGTTCTACATGACTGGTATTCAGATTTTGGTTTTTACAGATCTGCATGAGAAGTTAAACAGAACATAGTGTGTGGAGCTGCATGTACTCCTGTCATGATAGTATGTGGCCATTTTTTGCCAGCTTCATATTTATTCAAAAGAAAACATATTTGTTAATGAATATTTTCATATTAAATATTTATTTGTGTGATATCAACTACATGGACAGAAACTGATGATTGAGGTTACTGCAGAGTGATATTTTAGTCTGTGTCAGTGATGGGGCTCGAACCAGTGGATGCTTATTAGTTTGGTATTCACAGCACATAAATGGCATTTAATTCCAGCAGGTGATTATTGTTTGTTTTATTAATTTTAAAAATAAAATTATGCTATGTTGGTTCATGTTAGGTGACTGATTTTGATGTGGATATGTCAAAACATTACTGATCTTAAATAGGAATGTTGTGTGTGGGGGGAGGGTCATGCTTTGTATTGATAGATGAGTTGTTGTCTACCAGACCAAATAACAGGCTATGCTCATTTTCTTTCTTAATTTGTCATGAATGTCAGATTTGTTTAGTAATGTAGTGTTTGAATTTGTGAATGATCTTAGTACATCCAGCAGACATGGGTTTGAGTTCTACAATATTTCCCAGCATTCTTGGTGCTCCCGAGCAGACCTGAAAACAGGCCCTGTAACTAGTGGGCCACAACTGGTTACCAAAGAATAACCCAAATAATGAATACAAATACCAAATACACAAATATTTGGGGTCTAAATATAATATTTGGACTGAATATTTGGGAGGCAGTATAGCACAGTGGTTTAAGGCTCTGAGCAAATCTGGAGACCTGGGTTTGAATCCCACAGCTCCCACTTGCATACTGTGTGACTCTGAGCAAGTCACTTAACTTCCCTGTGCTCCCAGGTCGCACCTGTAAACAAGCTTTCAGCTTAGTGTGCCTCTCCTGGTTAAACAAATGAAAAATGAGTAAAAAATGAAATGAGTATTCCCAAATCCCTTCTTTTAGTGCATTAACAGATACCATGTGCCTATGTGAATGAATGAATGCACAGAGTGAGCAACCGTGAAGGACAGGGTGGGTAAGAAAGGGGGAGGAATGACTCTTTATGTAAGGGATAACATAAAAGCAACTGAAATACAGGGAATACAGGGAGGGATGGAGGCACTGTGAGTCATCCTAGAGATGGGAAACATAGCTGCTATTCACAGTGGCATGATCTACAGACTTCCAGCACAGAGAGAGGAGGTAGACAAGGTTCTGGTGGAAGCCATCCAAAAGATGGCAATTCATGGGGAGGTGCTGTTGGTGGGGGACTTCAATTTGCTGGATGTAGATTGGAGCATCCCAGCTGCAGCTTCAGCTACAAGCAGGGACATCCTGGACTCCCTACAAGGGGTGTTCCTCAGGTAACTAGTAAGAGATCCTACTCATGATGGAGCAATATTGAACTTTGTACTCACGAATGGGGACAGGGTTGCAGATGTTATGGTGGGTGACAACCCGAGACCAGTGATTATTGTACGGTGTGGTTCAATATAAGTACTGTGGCAGGGTTCAGCCACACAAAGGCAAGGGTTCTGGACATCAGGAGGGCTGACTTTACAAAGATGGTCAACCACCTCAGGGATGCCCTTGTGGGGGGGGGGGAACTTGAGTGGAGTAGAGGAACAGTGGGTGAAACTAAAAGGGGCCATAGTAAAGGCAACAAACCTCTATGTTAGGCAAGTAAACAAAAGCAAAAGGAAAAAGAGACCTCTATGGTTCTTAAAAGAGGTGGCCGGGAAGGTAAGGGTAAAAAAGTTATCACTCAGGAGGTACTGTATAAGGAGACACAGAGGGAGAAGGATAAGGAAGTTTATCAGGAGAAGCAGAGGGAGGCAGGGGAAGCAGTCAGGAGTGCAAAGGCACAAACAGAAGAGAAACTAGCCCAGGCAGTAAAGAAAGGGGACAAGACATTTTGCAGGTACCTAAGCAAAAGGAGAAAGACCATGGGAGGGATTGTAATGCTGAGGAGGGAAGAGGGAAGTGTTTGGAGGGGGATCAGGAAAAGGAGACATTCTGAACAAATATTTTTGTTCAGTATTCACAGAAGAAGGGGAAGGTGAGGGACCACAGATAAGTGACAAGAGCATCAAAGGAAGGGAGGTGGACACCACTCCTTTTACAGAGGAAAGAGAGTTGTGAAGGTTGGTTGAGAGTTCTCGCAAAACTGAAAGTGGACAAGACAATGGGGCCAGATGGGATACATCCAAGGATACTGAAGGAGCTTAGAGGGGTGCTGGCTGCACCACTGACAATCCTGTTCCTCCTTTCACTGGAGTTGGGAGTGGTTCTGGAGGACTGGAGGAGGGTAGATGTAGTCTCACTTCACAAAAGTGGTAGCAGGGAGGAGGCTGGCATCTACAGACCAGTCAGCCTGACTTCAATGGTGGGGAAATTAATGGAATCACTACCAAAGGAAAGGACTGTGGAATATCTTGAATCCAGCGGCTTACAGGATCCGAGGCAGCATGGATTCACTAGGAGGAAGTCATATCAAACAAATGTGATAGATTTCTTTGACTGGGTGACCATGGAATTAGATCAGGGTGGAGTGGTGGATGTGGCCTACCTAGATTTCAATAAGGCCTTCTACACCGTTCCACACAGAAGACTCATAAACAAGCTGGGCAGCCTAGGAGTGGGTCCTAAGGTGGTAAACTGGTAAGAAATTGGTTGAGGGGTAGATGACAGAGGGTGGTGGTAAATGGAGTTCACTCTGAGGAAGGAAGGGAGGGAGGGTGATCTGCAGGGTACCATAAGAATCACTACTGGGACTGGTCTTCTTTAATGCCTTTATTAGCAACACTGCAGAGGGGTTTGAAGGGAAGGTATGCCGTTTTGCAGATGACACAAAGATCTGCAATGGGGTAAACACTCCAGTGGGGATGGAAAAAATAAAGAGAGATCAAAGAAAGCTTGAAGAATGGTCAAGAGTGTGGCAACTATGTTTCAACATGAAGAATTGCAAAATCATGCACTTGGGGCACAGAAACCTAGGGGTGGAGTACATGAAGGGGGGAGTGGTACTGACAACCACCAAACAGGAAAGAGGCTTGGGGGTAATCATATTTGATTACCTAAAAATGGCCAAAGAGTGTGACAAGGCAGTGGGGAGAGCCAGTGGGATTCTAGGGTACATAGGAAAGGGTATCACCAGCAGAAAGAAGGAGATGGTGATGCTGCTGTACAAATCATTGGTGAGATCTCATCTGGAGTACTGTGTCCAGTTCTGGAAACCACATCTCTGAAAGGGCATAGACAGAGTAGAGGTGACCAGATGAGGGCAACTAAAATGGTGCAGGGCCTGCACCAAAAGCCCTATGAGGAGGGACTAAAGGACCTTAATATGTACACCCTGGAGGAAAGGAGAAAGGGGGGTATGATAGAGACTTTCAAATACCTCTAGGGTATAAATAAGGCACAAGACAGAAGCATATTCCAGAAAAAAAGATGTTCAAGAACAAGGGGTCATGCTATGAAGCTAGAGGGGAGTAGACTCAGGGGAAACGTGAGAATGTAGTTCTTCACAGAAAGGGTGGTAGATGCATGGAATAGCCTCCCAGCAGAGGTGGTGGAGGCAAACACTGTTACAGAATTCAAGAATGCATGGGATAGGCATAAGGGAACCTTAGTAGTTAGGAAAAGGAGGGTAAAGCCAAAGATCAACTAGGGTCTGCAGTATTACAGTAGGTAATGAAAATGGGCAGACTGAGTGGGCCAAAAAGTTCTTATCTGAAATCAAATTTTAAGTTTTTATGTTTCTTAAGCAATAATGCATGACAGGGTGAGGTATATCATAGGATATCGTCAGGCCTTGGGCACTTGGGCATGAGGCCACAGGCCAAGTGCATCCAACACCCAAGAAGTGAAAATATCCTGTAATATACCTCACCCTGCCGTGCATTATTGCTGTTATGACCTGGTTTTAATTTTTGTATGAATAGAAAGTTTAAAATATGAAAAAAATGTAAAAATGGCTTGGTTAATGATTTTTTAATGTTGCAGGATACGTTGAAAAAAAAGGTCTCCATTTGAGTGTGTCCACTAGATGAAGTACTTGAATGGGGAGGTAATGCGTCTTTGACTCATGTAAAGTCTCTCCTCACAAGTAAATGCTCTGTGACAGTGGTGAGACACAGAGATGGAGAAGGCAGTGAGTAGATCTTATTTCTTTATTTTTTAACTCATGGTGAATTGAAATGGCTTTTTGATGTTTCTGTGGACCACTTTCAATTTTGCTTTATTTTTAGTTGCAATTTCTGCTCAGTAGGTAAGTGACTGTTATGGTGTGTGTGTCTGAAATTATGGCGAGTGGTGGTTGCCATGTTGTGTGATTGTATGGTGGCAGTTAGTGTTGCCTATTACTGGGCATATTTTGAAATGCAGTGTCAGTTTGTTTAAACTAAAAGCCACGTGCTGTGAAGGTGCGCTCAGGATAAGTCTGTGAAGCTGCGTGAATAAAGTAGCCGCAGCACCAGTGAGTTGAAGCTGATGTCTGTGAGAGGGAACTGCAGAAATAAAATGCTGGAAATGGAGGTCAGGGTAGTTGTAAAGGGTAACACTGTGAAAAAAAATTGAGTCGGCTGGTCGGACTGTTGTTTTTCATGAGCAGATGGAAGTGTTGCTTATGCTGCCCTTTGTAAGATGAGTGAGAGGATTGGTCTGGGGGGACAGATATGCCGCTAAAGCTGTGGAGGAAGGATTTCAATTTGGTATGCAGACCTGTTGGCTGGCACCTTTTCTTACCCGTAATTATGTTGGGGAATTTAATCATGGGAAAGGAGAGGGCTCAGACAATCAGGTTTCTGGATTTTTGGCAACCAGTTCTTAATAGTTATTAATAATTGTATACTCAATAGTTCCTGGAAGTGGAAACCTGCTGCCTGTGCAGTATGCTATTTATTACTTCCAGGAACGATGTTGTAACAATGCATTAAGTATAGTGCACTGTTAAAACAATGGTGCTTTAATGTTACAGGTTTTTTTTACCCTCCCATTGAAAAATGGTCTACTTTGCAATTCCTATGTGTCACATAATTGCACAGAATATTTATTACTGATCTAGATCTCTCCTCTGGTTCAACTGAACATGGATTGCTAGTAATTGCTTGGTATCTTTTTGCAAATTTGACTCATACTCAACTATTCCATGACTGTTAACTTTTAATCGCCTTGTAACTGCCTTGATATTTTCTGCAAAACTGACAGGCAGCTAGCTAGGTAATCTATGTTGATAATCTGTATTCAGTTCATTTCTGTATTGCTTATTTGTCCTGTTCAGGAGCTCCTTGCAAATGAACACTGCTTAATGGAGCTTTTTTCCTTAGAAAACAAATAAAATACATATTTAAATAAATTGAAAAAAGCTGGCCAGCCCAGGCAATACAGTGTAACATGAATAAAAAAAATCACTGGTGACAGTAGTCCCCAGTCCCATAAACAAGTTCCACTACAATATCAAAAAAACAAATATGATATGTAATTCATTAGAGCCAGCAGTCCCCCTTCATCAACCAATCCCCACTGTAGTATTTTATAAATTAAAATCTGTAGTAGTCTAGCAGTCACTTCTCCCGGTCCTTGCAGCCAATGCCCACCCCTAACACCTGCTGAGCACCCATTCCAATCAGTGGCCTGCCACAGAGATGAGTGATGGGTCTGTACTGGTCACCATCACTATGACCTGGGTGGGTATGGGGGTGGGGGCAGGAGGGTTGAACAGGACCTGGGTTAACAAACTACAACAATAATTTCATGGGCTACACAGGGCTATGTCATACACATGTAATAAGCCTCCTCACAATCCAAGGAACAGAGGATTGCTTCTCAAATTGTACTGAGGACACAATGGGATACAGAAGACCTATAAAGGCCTTGGTTATGTGAACAAATCATTTTCGGAACCCTGGCACTCAATTAATTTGTTGTGAGGTGTTCTTTGCTTGACCAATTGTTCAAAGTAGCATTGACATTGCCTCAACTTTGGGACTGTTTATTAAGGCATAGAAAACTGCATACAGACCAGTGCTTCCAGAGAGGGGTTCTGAAGTTATGGTAATGCCAACACTGTATTGAGTAATTATTCAAACACTGAAGAACAGTAAACCACATTACGCATTCATTAAAACTCATGATATTTTTTTACCCTAAAATCACATTTTTCTACTTTTGTAGCATTGCGCTTCAACTCTGATACTTTTAATATTTTTTTTTCAATTAATTTCCTTTCTTTTTTAAAAGGACATTTAAGGACACATACACAAAACTTTGTATTGACAATGCCAGCCATTGCCTATCTGCAATCAGTCATAGAAATGAAAGACAGGAAATAAACAAGGCAACCAATCTTCAGGCTGTAAGACTCAACAACAGTTATTCATGTCTGAAGGGATAGGTATTAAACATTAAAGACTGGATAAATTAGTTCTTGATGAATAATGGAAACACAGCAGTACTCATGTAGATGCTTATCCAACCCCATAATTTATTGATTTGTGTGGAATGTACACACTGTGCATACAAAAGAAAACCCTCAATGCCTAGGACTATCATCCTCATCTCAGCCGTATAAATAAAGCATTCCTCAAAAAAAAAAACAACATTTACCCCAAAAGGGCTTTATCACAAGAGGTGGTGTTTGAATTAACTTACTCAAAGGAGCATCATTTCTGGATGGTGCCGTGGCTCTGCAGGGCTGTTTTCATGATTCTATAATTAACATGAAAATACAGTACAAAGTTCAAAGGGTTTCCAACCCTCATGAAGACCCTTTGGGTTGAACTGTTGGTGTCCTCAGGGGAATTCTTTAATTTTCCATGCCCCTTGACAAAACCTTATTGCAAGGTGATATGAAGGGGCAGCGTGGCCCAGCATTTTTCTATATGTTTGGGACAACAATAAAATAACATATGGACTCAGCCTGGGTGTGCAGCACTGTTTTTGTAAGATTTTCCTGTGATTTTTTTGGCAGCAACACCTTTGGGGGAGGTTGGTAGCGCACTGCTTTTCTCTTTTTTTTTAGTTAATTTGCCATTTAACTGAATAAATACTCTGTAAAATCATGAATCATATATGGGGAGCGGTCCTTATTTCATTTTTTTCTGCCTGATAGTATTAGGCCCTTATTGAAATAGTCTCTTTCCACTTTTCTCTTTTGTCAGCAGGGTTGGAGGCTACACTGAAGTACTTTTTTGTACAATATAAACTAAGCACTTTTTCTACCCTCTTGTAACTAGGGATCCCCATGAAAATGAGGAATAGCTCTTGGGACCATCCTGACATCTTTTTTTTATATTTCAGGTTAGTTCAGGTGTCTCTTGTAGCCTCCTTTTCTTATGATCCCCAGCTCCATCACCACCATCCCTTGGGCACCCCAGTTCTTATACCCTTGCTGGGTGAGTGGGTCACAATAGGTGGCATACAGCCTATGAGGTTGATTGGATTGTCTGACTGCCAGTGGATTTTTTTCCTTCATTTGTCTCCCTCTTCCCTTAGGTGGGCTGGTGCACATGAAATGATGTGCATGCACAGCATGAAGATGCTGTACACCACAATGCCTGCATCCTGGTCAATGAATGTGGGCCCATGCTTGCTGTTGCCACCTAGCCTCTGCTTGGTAATCAAGATTAAAATTCTGTTCAATTGGGACTATAGATGTGCAAAATTGGAAAATTTTGCCTAGTGAAATATTTCTTGTAATTTCCGCATTACATGAAATTTTTTGCCTAAGCAAAATGTAATTTCACCTCTGATTTCACTTTTGCATAAAGTGAAATTTCACCCAATTTCACCCTTTTTCACTTTCACATAAGGCAACATTTCACCATTACCCTGAATTTTGCCAAGGTTTTTCAATTTCACCAGTGAAATTGCAATGCATTGTAGGTAAATAGCTGAAATATCATGTGCAGGCTGTTTCCTGTACAGTATATTATCTGTTGAGTTGGAGAGCAGTTCAGTATGGTGCATCACAGGCAATAACTCCTTCAAAAACCTCTTTATTTGTGATTTTTGAGAGTTAATTGCTCCCAAAATCTCAATTTAGTTCCTAGTGCTGCTAGTGAACCTTTTTCTGTTTTGGTATCTTTGGATAATACTTAGTTAAACTTAGGTAGTATTTTCAGTTTTCTCTGTGTCTGTGAGGGAGTTGAGTGGGGGAGGGTCAACCGTGGTGTGTGTGTATGTGAAAGTAGAGCAGGCTAGTTCCTAATATTTGACAGATTTCTCACAAGTTGTTAGTGAGTTTCAATAATTTCTTTTAAGTCTTAATATTTTTGTTGGTGTGCTACTTATTTGTTATATTTTTCTTACATATTGACCCTTTTTGGGTAACGTTATCTGAACAGTTACTCATTCTGAATAGTTCTGTTCCTGTTTCCCTTTGCTTAGTCGCTTTTGTGTTTTATTTTTTTATTGGAAGTATTCATGTGCATTGACCACTTGACTTGTCCATATCCAGGTACACTGCATTGTTGAATTGCTCACAGAAATAAAAATTGTGATCCAGCCTCTACTTTGCAGCATTCCTGTTTTTCTGTTTAATTTTCTTACTATATTAACTATTTCCTCCCTGTTACACCAATGGTGTTTACTACCTGACCCTAGTATATAAAAAATTACGTAGTTTTCAAGAGATTGGTGGTCCCTGCATGATTTATGAAGGTGACTTTGTTTGTTCATTTCAAATTTTGTTGTCCCTTCTGTCTGATATATCCATAAGCCAAAATTGTATTTAGTAAGTGCTAACACACTGCAGTACTCGCCTTATCCAGACACCACTTATCTGGACCTTAGTTCATATTTTGACTGTGAGGTGTTCTGTGCGGCTGGTTTAGAATTTAGTTTGCATGAACCTACCAGTACCTGTCAGGTTATTATCAAGTTATGTAATAATCATTCCATTTAAAAAGTGACATTTGATTAAGAACTACTTAAGTATTTTTTCAGAGTTACTGCACATCCTTGTTGTGGTGGTGTTCTCTGTCGGTTTTGTATTGAAAGTCTCTTACTTCTGTCCTGCTGTTACCCCATGTTACTTAACTCATGTTTTTTGTAATTGAAAAATAAAATAGTGTTTTAACATGCAAATAGGCTACAGTAGCAGTTGTAGGTAGTTGTATACACTATAGTGCAGCTGCCTGTTCTGATTTCTGTTTGCCCTTTGTAAATAGCACTGCAGGTGTTAAATCACACTTATTCAATAGAAATACATAATAATATACTTCCAGAGGAAGCCAAACAGAACAAGCATATACAGTAAATAAGCCTGCCAAGAGACATTCAACTTCAGGTAAAGGTGCCCGAGTGGGAGGTGGCTCAAAGAAGTCTGTTGGAATAAGCAAATCTATTTCCAAATCAGTTCCCTCTGTGGGCACCGCTGCTACTGTGGCAGCCAGTAGCAGCAAAATCCAAGTTAGAAGTGGCTTCAAGTCTGTGATTCATTTTTTTACTGCCCAATTTGTAGCTAGCATGCTTGTTGGGGATGATACTGGGAATAAGGGAAACACTCACACCAGTGGAGGCACAGAGGTCCAGGAGGAGGTTGAAAAAGTTGTCAGTGTGACTGTTGTTCCTGTTCAAGGAGGAGCTGATGATGATGAGGTTGATAGTGTACAGCTTTAGTTTGTATCTCCTGGAGAAGGAGATAAGGAAAGTCAGCCCCCCCCCCACAGTGAGGAGATTCCAGAGAAGGGAAAAGTTTCTCTGGGAATAGATAATGATAGGGAGGAGGAGGAGGAGGATATAATATGTTTCGGTACAGATGATGAGGTGCTGGATCCCCTGTGGGAACCAGAGGTAAGAAAAACTGAATGGTGATAATGTAGCCCATTTAGATGACAAGCCTGAGGGTGAGGATATTAGCAAGCCTGCAACAAGCAATCCAATCACACCACCTCCCAAATGTAGCATGGTAGAAATCATGCAAGTGGCCCAAAAAGCAAAAACTTCTACACCTTTGGCTCCACTGCTCAAGTCTCAGTGCCATGCCAAATCTAGAGGTGCAAAGTCCCTACTTTGGTATTTTTTCATGCTTTATGCAGCTGATGACACCATGGCAATATGTCAGCTGTGTCAAGCACGTATGAAATCGTGGAAAGGGCAGCCACATAGGCACGGTGTGGCTGCATGCCAAGAAGAAACAGCACTTACATTACTGGCACAACACCAGAAAGATACCAGAGCTGTTGGTGGGACTTCCTTGTCAAGCTTAATGTTAGTGACAGCAGTGCAATAGAGTAGGAGGAGGGAGGGCTGAGTGGGTTGGTGGAGGAGGAGTGTAACAAATCATTTTTTCTCTTGACCAGTGGGTATTGTAGCAGTGGAGCTGCCACTCCCTCGAGTTATAAAAGTACACCATCAGGCACCAAATCCACCAAAATAACCAGTTTCATACATGCCATGCATCCAAGGCCCCAAGAGTCACCTGGTACACCAGCAAGAACAACATTGGTGGCACAAGTAAAGCATTTTTGTTGACCCGCTCCCAAGATGCAGCCCACATTGAAGAGTGTGTTTGAGCGGCACTCAGAGTAACCCCCAATCATGCTGCTGCCCATGAGCTGAATGCAGCCACTGCTGAAATGCTCACCATCGACCTGTTGCCCTTCTCCTTTGTGGCGAATCCAGGATTCCACTGTTTGATGGCCCGTGCCTCTTTCAAATGGCAGGTGCCATCGCGAACGTATTTCTCAAAACATGCCATGCCCAAACTGTACAGCAGAGTTTCACAGTCCGTCCTAAATGCCACAAAGCATTCTGCCTCCAAATATATCCACCTTAGCATGGAGATGTGGACAAGTGGACAAACAGCGGGCATCTCATAACTGTGCATAACAGCACACTGGGCACAGGTACCTGGGGTGGTTGTTGATTTGGGACCTGGTAAAAGCTGTGTGAAGCAAAATTGTGGTGGTAGCAACACATTTGGTCTTCACCAGAATGCCACCATAACTATGCAAAGTGTTATGGGGTTTCACACTGGTGAGAAAATGCTGAATGTGCTGAAAAATCAGATTGATGAGTGGCTAAATGCACACTCACTGACAGTGGGGTTTATTGCCAGTGACAGTGGCTCCAATGTGGTTAAGTGCATTACTGACAGTGTTTTTTTCAGAGTGCCCTGCCTGGCACACTGCCTTAATCTAGTCATGCAGCAATTTCTGAACCATAATGAAATAAAGGAAACTGTCTGTCACCAAACGCATCTGTGTGCACTTTGCTCTTTCTGCAAAGGCCCGTGACCATCTGCGTGAGCTGCAGCGCCCTAACCATCTGTCTCAGCACCGTATGAAGCTCATTGTTACCAGGTGTAACTCCACACTGTGCATGCTGGACTGGCTGTATGAACAGTATAAGGTGGTTTCAAATTACCTACTGCTGCACACCACCCCGGACAGTGCTGGAATGTCTGCTCTAACAATGGAGCAGTGGCAACTAATGGATGGCATAATATGCATTCTGCATCCATTTGAGCATGCAGCACAGGCTGTGAGTAGGGACACTGCCTGTATAAGTCAGTCAGTACCCCTTATACATGTGCTGAGGCAGACACTGGTGAATATCTGTCACCAGATGGAGGCATGTGATTATCACAGTGCTGTTCATGTAAGTCACATGCTCCACTTACTGGACAAGGAATACACATATCTCTGGCATTATGTAGTCTAATGAGTTTGCTATTGCTACCATGCTGGATCCATGGTACAAACATGGCTTGCCTGCCATGATTGAAAGAGGCCATGTGCGAGTGGACAAACTGACCAATTACCTTGTCAGATGGATACACGGTGCACGGATGAAAAATGCAGAGACAGAAAGGGCACATATACCAGGTTGCTACCACCACCACCAGCAGCTCATCACAGGCCACCAAATCTGAGAAAATGTCAAGTCGCAGATCAACATGGCAGGTAATCCCATTAGGGATGCTCTGTACCAGGTGGATATGAAAGAAATTGAAGACAAGGAGGAGGAGCTTGATGAGGCAGCAGGACTCAGGGCAGCACAACGTATGGTAGATGCCTACATGGGAGGCACCAAGCATCTTGGCATCACTGATGAGCAATTGGTGTACTGGAGCAGTAAAGTGAGTGATTGGCCTGCACTGGCATCTGTTGCTTTTAAATATCTCAGCTGCCCACCATCTAGTGTCAGTGTGGAACGGATGTTCAGTTCTGCTGGGGCCATTGTGCGTGACTGTAGGACAAATCTGTCACAGAAGAATGTTTCCATCCTAACATTTATAAAAATGAATGAGGCTCACATTCCATGAAACGCAGTCATATCAATTATGTTGCCCCAAGAACTGTGTCTCAGAGACAATGATGACAATGAAGACGTCCTCACTGGTAAGGCCTCTACTAGCAGGGAGGTAGATGAAGCAGCAATGATGACTGAATTTCCGCCTGGCAATGACTCCAGTCTTGTAGACTGTGAGGGCTGCTTCATGGATGATGTGTCACTGGAAGAAGGCTAAAGATGTTCTGCCCCCCCCAGCCACCACTAACATCCCCCACCCATTTCCACTGAATATGCTCTTTTATGTTATTGTTACACATTTTAAATGTTATTTTGCCGGTTGTTCTTTGCTACACATCCTGTTAAACCATTTAATTTGATTACCCAACCTAGTAACAATGTTTACTTCATTTCATTTTGGAAAAATTAATTGCCCCTGCTATGCTAACTGGAATGTACATGTCAGCTCAGCAATACACAATGGCCCTTTTGAGTGACAAATACAGTGCTCCCTCGCTATAAATAATGAATGTATCAGAAGCCAAGCCCTTCATTCATTATAGCAGTGTGTTCGTTATATCAAGGAAGCATGCAAAAAAAGATCATACATTACCAGCAAGTACAACACCAGTTTGATTTAGTTAATTCACTTTTATTCATTATTCAGTTTAGGTTGTAATCAATTTAAAAAGTAAAATAATTAGATGCAGATTCATTCATAACTGTTAGCTGACGGTTTCATAAAACAGGTAATCTTAGGTTGTTTACATTTTTTGGCTGCAATGTCTCTCATATGTGATATTATGTTTCTCAGCTGCAATACCTTAATTGGATCACTGTCCTATGACTGCAAATAGTGGAGCCCAGCTTTCATCCCCCGGATCACCTCTGCATAACTGGGTACTTTCACTTCTTCTGTGTCTTCATCCTCAGAGCGATCATCATGCTGCTCGACTTGTTTCACCGCACTGACTATCTCAGAGTCTACAATTGACTCTGATGTCTGCATCTCATCATCGACGGACAGCCAGTCATCGATGGCAGAAGGATCTGGTGTGTCCAGCAAGCTCAACTCTGTTACAAGAGCAGCTATCTCAGGTGTGTCATCTTCAGCATCTTATTGGGTGGTTTCAGGGTCACAAAGCTGTTCTCCGAATGCTGTCCCCAGAGTGGCTTGCCAGCAGTGGATAATGGTAGATGGTGTCACTTTTCCCCATGCTTCTCCTGCAATTGTAACCATGTCTCTTAGTTTCAGGTTTTTCAGGAATGCACACACTTCAGTACCCTCAGCAACCAAATCAGTAAGCAGTCGCTTACGATAAAGTTTTTTAAATATTGCTATAATGCCACCGTCTAGTGGCTGAATTCTAGAGGTTGTGTTCTTTGGGAGGAACAGCACTTTTATTCTCCCATCTCTTGACTTCATCTCTGATTCTGGAGGGTGAGCTGGGCACTGATCCATCGCAAGACCTTGCCTCCCCTGTAATGGACACACGGTGAATTCCATGCCTCTGCTGGAATCGCCACAGCCAGCCTGACTAGGATTTGAATTTCTACTCCTCACCGTAAATTTCTTTGGTGAACTGCTCAGCCTTGCTCTTCACAATAGAGCCAGACAATGGTACCCCATGAGCGCACTGCTGCTCAAACCAAAGCTAGGTTGCTTGGTCAATTTCGCCCTCATCAGGACGCCTTAACTTTTTTTGAGCCATCCCCTGGGTCTCTGAGCACTCATCAGCAAATGCTCAGAGGGCATTCTCCTGCTTCTGCCAAGTACATATTGTGGATTTTGAATACCCACTCTCTAAAGACAACTTAGTCAAGCTTTCACCACCTTTCAGGCAGTCTAGAATTGCCAGCTTAGTTTCTACTATGTAGCTGGATCACTTCATTTTGCACGCCTTACAGTTGCAGGATGCCGGCACTGTTTTATAGGCAGTGTGTGCATGTTAATTGCATATTAATTGCAGAAGCACCTGTCAATTAGAGAAACTGCATCAGGAGCCATCACCTTGATTCATTATAAGCGGGATTTTGCTATAGCGAGGTTCGTTGTAGCGAGGGAGCACTGAACTGAACAACATCTTCCCCATTTCCACATATACCTCCTCCACGAGACCATGAATGAGTGTCTAGTGAGTGTGCCACCACTGTATATTCGATGTAACAATTTAGCCAGACTGTGTACAACCAGTACTATGTTAATCAGAAATGCATGTATACTCCATCCCCTTGGATACAATTAACCATCATGTAATCTGCCTCCTTGTCATCCATCCTAATGTGTATAACACAGACTTCGACAGTGTGGACCATCACTCTCATACTGCCATGAAATACAGCTGAAAATCTATGAAGCTGACAGATGCATGCTCCAGCATAAATGGCAGTCACAGACCAGTACATCAATGCTGCGTCTGAGTCCAGCTAAATTACTTCTCCTCCTCCAGCAGCCTTCCACCAAGAAGAACCGCAGCATTGCCAGAACATTTTGGGCCAGTACATCAACCCGCACAGTGCAGCACTTTCATCTCAGCAAGCACTCTTGGTGTTATTTTCCCTCCTGCCGACCACCCATGATGACAGCATTGCCAGCACATTTTAGACCAGTACGTCAACCAGCACGATGCAGCACTTTCATCCCAGCAAGCACACTTGGTGTTGTTTTCCCTCCAGCTGATCACCCATGATGACAGCATTGCCAACATATTTGGGGCCAGTGCGTCAACCAGCATGATGCAGCACTTTCATCCCAGCAAGCACACTTGGTGTTGTTTTCCCTCCAGCTGATCACCCACGATGACAGCATTGCCAGCACATTTTAGACCAGTGCGTCAACCAGCATGATGCAGCACTTTCATCCCAGTGAGCACACTTGATGTCATTTTCCCTCCTGCCAACCACCCATGATGACAGCAATGCCAGCACATTTTGGGCCAGTACATCAAAGAAACAGCCACTCAGACAGCAACACATATCATCATCAAGCAAGAAATATATATATATTCTTCCTCCATGGCCTGTCTTCTGGTCAACTGATTCATGGTAATTAGATTTCATTTGTTGTCATGTTATTACTCATACCTCCATTGTGCTGTTCTGCATGCCTTTGTTGCAATAGAATGTCAAGTATGCATGCAAGGCAGCACACCTTAATGTGTAAGTTATCTTATGTATTTCCATTTCACTCTATGCAGGGTTTGCCATGATCATGCCATGTGAGGCCAGGACCTCGGAATAAGGATGATGCATCGACATAGCACATTCAGAGCCTAGTCAATCCACATTGCAAACATCATTATGTACAGGTCAGTGTTGTAATTGTAACGTTTTTCACTTGTTAGATTTTGTGTATTCCATTCTAGGTACTGTATGTCCTGGTATGTTTCACCATAGGCTCATAATTGAATTCATTTCAGCGGTCGGACATTTTTTTGGACGTTGCCATCATCGATGGTAAGTATCACCACAGGTAAGTATCAACGCTATTTTTTTTTCTTTTCATATTTTTTCTCCACCTTTTTACAGATGACATTGGTTCAAACAACATCGGTCTTGAATCGTAACAAGTAAATGACATTTTTGGTTCAAAAGTAATTCATTCTTTAATATTGGTAACAGTGTTAGTTCAGGTAGCAACATAGTGCAGGTGATGAATGGTTATGCTGCCATTTACAGTGTCAGTTGCACATTCGTGGATAAAAGTAATATATCCTTCATCATTTTACAGTGGTTCAATCAAGGGTCTTCTTTAAGTGCAGTATGGGTGAATCCACATTGGCAATGACAAATCACATGTGGATACAATGCAGGGTCAAAATTTTCAAGTTAGCGCAACAGTATTTATAATATGTTTGTTTTCCTTCACAGGTGTCCGTTGTTGATGATGACGTATGTTTTTAGTTGTCAGCAGTGGCACAAACATTACAGGTGCAGCACCTCGATCCAGCGTCCACACACCAGGATGGAAGACTTCTATTTAGTCACCAATGCCATACAGAGATGGGATGCATCAGCAATTGTCCACCAGAAAACTAAACAACCATTCCAATTGAAGTACTTTGTACATGGCAATAAGAAAAAAGAATAAGAAGACATTTTGAGCATTGTTACAACTAGGTGCCCCCCCCCCACCATCATCATTACATAAAGCAATACTTACATCTGGGAAAGGCTGTTAAACTGGAACCCTTGACATGAACAGATTATGTCTGATGAGCACAGCCAGCAGCCAGATTGGGAGGTAACAGACGCACCCCAGCAGCGGAATTCCTGAATATTGACTTATCCATATAGAACATAGGTACTGTCAAAGTCTGACATCTCTGCACTGCAGTAACCACAGCAAAAAAAGCAATGAAAAACTTAATACTGTACATGACCATATTCACCAACCCCACACCACCCCTCAACCACCACCTCCACCACCCACCCACTGAAGACCTTCACAAATTAAGAAATACTCACTACAAGTTAATGAATTGCACACATGTTGAGCAGCAGCAGCAGCAGTGCACCTGGACTTAACATTACCTAAATTCTTGCATGTTGACAAAAACAAAAAGAATACAATTACAATCTGACTCAGATATCCGAACTGCAGTCACCTATCCCAGTAATGAAAAATTCAATACTTACCTTGTGCAATGTGAAATGTGGTGCATTCCAACATCCCATATCCAAATCCTGGCATGCATGTCATGATGTTGTAATCCTCAGCACACTGCCAGATAATATAAAATCAATATAAACATATTAGAACTCAAAGATGTCACAATAACAACCCACCATCCCCCTTCTCTTGCACCAGAAAAAATAAATACAGACAGATACTTACGCGTGTAGCAGCAGTATCATTTGACTATGTGAAGAGGATCCCCATGAACCAGATAAAACATTACTTCTCATGGCAACTAGAGCAGCAGGCAGCAGCTACAGGCAACAGCAGCAGCAGCACACAGAATGTCATTCAATGCACACTGACTTAAAACCACAGAGTCAACACAGCAAACCAGGGCAGCAGCATTAATGAAATGATAATTCCACAGTTCTCAATAAATTGAGAAACCAGCAGCAGGAGGAAACAAGTGCATCTTTAAATAGCAGGACCATTTTGCAGGAGGATTTATTTTTCTCAGCGTGGCAAACTGGCTTGTGTTGCATGTTACACAGTGGCACCACCAAGGTTAGGCCTGAAAACAATTTTAAACGGTGTGGAAAACCGCAGATTTGGGTCCTGATGGTGGATGTGAACCATGTACAGTAGCTGTATGTCTGACACCTGCTTTCTGTCTGATTGTACTGTAAATGTTTTTGGGAAACATTTCTGGACTTGTAGGACAAGTTTTGAACCAGAAGCACTGAGATTCCTGCTGAAATCATTGGTAAACCGGGCCAAAGCAGCAATTTAATGTCAGGGTGTTGTGCGCGGGGGGGGGGCACCACATTACATCACATCATGACTCAGACCATATTTCTGTCTCAACTTTATGTACCATTTTTTCCTGTAACATTTCTGGACATGTACAGCCTGTTCTGCACTCACAGAAGCAAGATTCAGCATGAAAACAATGTAAACAGTGGACCAAAGATCATGTTGTGGTTCAGGTCGTGGCTTGGGTACCATATAACTACATGGCTGAGACCTGATTTCTGTCTGAATTTACTGTGAAATTTTTTGGGAAACATTTCTGGACTTCTGGGCCATGTTAGGCAGTGTCAGCACTGTGATTAGGCCTTAAACCATTGGTAAACAGTCGGCCAAACAACATGTTTTGGTCCAGGTGGGAGGCATGCAACATATAACAGCATATCTGACACCTGATTTAGGTCTGAATTTACTGTAACATTTTTTGGGAAACATTTCTGGACATGTGTGGCATGTTAGGCAGTGGCAGCACCGTGGTTAGGCCTGAAATCCATTTTAAACGGTGCAGAAAACAGCAGATTTGGGTCCTGATGGTGGATATGAACCATGTAACTAAATGTCTGACACCTGATTTATGTCTGAATTTACTGTAACATTTTTTGGGAAATATTTTTGGTCATGTACTACCTGTGCTGCACTTGCAGAAACAAGATGTGGCCTAAAACCAGTTGTAAACAGTAGCCAAAACAGCATTTTAATGTATGGGTGCTGGGAGGCACCATAAAACATCAGGACTGACACCAGATTTCAGTCTCAATTGTAGCTACCATTTTTGCTGTCACATTTCTGGACATGTACAGCATGTCTACACTCGCAGAACAGAGATTCAGCATGAGATGACTTGTAAACAGTGGGCCAAAGACCATGTTTTGGTTCGGGTGGTGGCTTGGGCACAACATAACAACATGGTTGAGACCTTGATTTTGGTCTGAATTTAATGTCACATTTTTTTGGAAACATTTCTGGACTTGTAGGTCCTGTTTGGCATGATCAGCGCTGAGATTCTGGCTGAAATACTTGGCAAACAGGCCATAAAACAGCTATTTGATGTCTGGGTGGTGGGGGGGGCACATAACATCCTGACTCAGACCATATTTTTGTCTCAATTTAATGTACCGTTTCTTCTGTAATATTTCTGGACATGTACAGCCTGTTTTGCACTTGCAGAACAGAGATTCAGCATGAGATGACTTGTAAACAGTGGACCAAAGACCATATTTGGTTCGGGAGGTGGCTTGGGTGCCCTATAACAACATGGCTGAGACCTGATTTCTGTCTGAATTTACTGTAACATGTTTTTGAAAACATTTCTGGACTTGTAGGCCCTGTTTGGCACAAGCAGCACTGCGATTCAGGTTGAAATCATTGCTGAACACGGCCCAAAACTGGAATTTAATGTGTGGGTGGTGGGGGGGGCACCACATCACATCCTGACTCAGACCATATTTCTGTCTCAGTTTTATGTACCATTTCTCCTGTAATATTTCTCATCTTAGCATGCCTGCTTTGCACAGTATTTCGGCAAGAGGCTGTAATAAACTATGACCAAATTGCACATTTTTGACCGGGTCTGGTGGTGGGGCACTAAACATCATGAATGAAGAAAGGAGCACAAAGTTAACAGTTGTGGGAGGCAAGGTCAGGGGACATGTGTTGTTAAGCACAAAAACATATTTAAGTTTAACTTCACAGTAAAAGTACTTTTGTTTCTATGATTGTTGTGTATGTATTTGGACTGATTCTGCACACAGCCAAAACAACTGAAGCCCACAACATTAGCCTGAACCACATAGCTTTGGGAAAAAAAATGTGTTCAGATGAACACATCACAATATACTTGACATTTGTGAACAGGAGGAGGAAATATAGAAGGAGTAAGATAAAATAAGAAGAAAGGAACGGTGTATAGGTACAGATTAGAGGACTGACAGTCAGTTACAGTTACACACAAGACAGGGGGGACATAAAGGGTAAGCACAAGGGTAGGATACTGAAATGATGGGAAAGAGAGGGAGCATAAACATTACATAATAACATGCAAAATGCTGGACATGAAAAAGAAACACGAGGATATAGAAGAGGAAGAGTACAGCAAATAATTTGTTTTCCTTTTTTTCTTTTTTTGGCTTTGTTTTTGTTAGTTTTTTGGGGTGTGCATGAAAGAAGAGTGACAGTAACAAAGCAAGGACAGGAAAAAGAAAAGAGAAGAAAATTCAGGTGCTGCACTGCCTGCCTCACTTGCAAATTAGCAAGCACATTTTTAAAATTTCCAGACTGTAATTAAACAACACCGGAAACAGGCCCAGATTCTTTTGACCTACCACTGCCACCACCAATCCCCCCATGACGAAGTTCCGCAAGGAGGTCCAACACTTTTTGTTGCTCCTCCATTAGTTTTCTGAGGTCCCCCTAACCTCCTGGCAGAACTCATCAAAATCACGGGGGAGAGCAGACACCTCTGCTCGTACAGCCACCAGGTCTTCGTGGCTAACTGGTGGAGCAGATGGGGCTGCTGCAGGCTGTGCATGTTCACCACCACCATGAACCAGTGCCACCGGTGGATGTGGGGTGATGTGGATGGGGGTGCTGCTGCCTCCTGCTACTTTCTCCTGCTGCTGCGGTGCCTTCCAGGCTTCAGCTGACCACTGGCCCCATCCTTCTGCTGGATCTCTTCTTCTTGGGCCCCACTGCCTCCTACTGCAGCCAACTCCTGTTGTTTCTGGAGCCACTCTGCAGCATGATGGTTCTGCAGATGGCTCCTCTGGCCACCAGTTCCAAAATGGCTCCCTTGTTTGTCTCTTCACACACAGATCTGCAGCACAGCTTGCAGATGACCACTGTGCTGTCGCTGGTGTTTCGATCAAAGAAACACCATATGGCTGATCCTTTATGCTGGGGGGAGGCCGGGCACCTGCTCCTGCTGAGGGGGCATTAGTATCTGCCAGCTGCTGTGGGTGGGGCCAAATGCTCCAGTTGCTGCTGCTGGGGGGCTATAGGATTCTGTGGCTGGCTGTTTCTGGGGGCAACATCATACTCATGGCCACACTGCTGTGGGAGGGCAATGGGCTCATGCTGTTGCTGCTGGGGAGTGGGGGTCACATGCTCCTGTTGGGGGGGGCACATGCTCCTGCTGGAACACCTGCCTGTTAAGGTGAACAGTGGGTGCCTTATTCCCAGTCATAATTCCCTGCTGTTTAGCTTCCATCCTATCTATGAAAAAAAGAAAGATTCCTAACAGAAAGGGAAAGAGAGGGAGTTACACACACACACACACACACACACACACACACTACCGACACCAAACAGAAACTATAAGCAAAGAACAGAAACACAATCTAATATATTCTTTTTAAACAAAAAAGGGTGTAAAAAATACACACAATGGAACAGTCAGTGGCACACAAAAGAATCTTAATTTGAAAATCTCTGCTGCTGGCTGCCTGCTGCTCCTCTACAAGTTTTCAGCTACACAGAAAGGAAATGAACCACTCACTTCCTGCCTGTATACAGTCAACCCATGTGACCTCCAGAGAGTGATTCATGAGGAAAGCACAATTTCACCTGATTTCACCAAATAGTTACACAAGGCAAAATCTACCAGCAAAATTTTGCCTTGCAGTCATAATTACACAAAATATTTTGCGAGGCAAAATTAGCGGTTTTGCTGGAATTTTGCCGGCAAAATAAAATTTTGCTGCATCTCTACTTGGGACAATTCACACCTGATTTTGAATGCCTGTAGAGGCTATTTAGAGGTTATGAGTGATGTTTTTAAAGTGCTCAGAATAACACACTGTTTGTTCAAGAAACCCAGATTTGCATCATGTAGAAGTGACATATAACTGTACCATATTTTCACAACCAACACTCATACTTGAATCATAATTGCATCATATTTGCAGTATATTTGCAGGCTACTTAATAACTGCATCACTGTTGCTTCACTAACTTGGATGTAGGTATGGTGCAGCAGATTGTGGTACAATAGTTTTCTAAAATATCTATGTATTTTGTTTCTACCTATTGTATTTGACTGCATGTAGTTATGCACTGTGTCTAAATTCAATATGTGACAATTGTTTTATTGGTGTAACAATTGGTACTGTCGCTGTATGCCTGAACCTTCATGGTATTTAGGTGTTGCATCTACAAGAAGTGATCCTGGTATGAATTAAAAAAAAACTAAATGAATGAACAGATATATAAGAAATGCAGATCTGCAGCTTCTGATTAAGTAAATATTAAATATAAATTGCATCTAACATTTTTTGTTAGACAAAACTGTTTTATAGACAACAAAAACTGCCTGACAAAATAGTGTGCCACTAAAGCATGGTGAATTCATGAAGCTATGCAAATATGGAAACTGAGGGAAATGGTCAATATTGTTTCTGTGTAACTCCATTCTCAGTCAAACCCCAGAGAATCTAGATACTGTTCTACTTTTTTTTTAACTTTCAAACAGCAGAGACAGCAGAAGGCATTAACCAATATAAGCTGTCCCTTTTAGTTGCAGTAATAGTCTTCTAATCTCCTCTCTGCTAAGAATTTATCCAAATTATTCTTTTTTTTTCCCCAATTGTTTAACCAGGTAAGACACACTAAGCTGAAAGCTTTTTTACAGGTGCAACGTGGGAGCACAGGGAAGTTAAGTGACTTGCTCAGGGTCACACAGTATATGCAAGTGGGGGCCTGTGGGATTCAAACTCAGGTCTCCAGATTTGCAGCTGAGCGCCTTACACCACTGCGCTATATTGCCCCCCTACTGCCTTCTTGTAGGTAATAAAATCACTGCTGCATGGCACCTCTAACTTATTTATTAGGAGTAATGGACAGAACACAGGACCACTCAGAAGGACCCAATTTTGTTGTCCCCAGCTCACACAGAACATCATGTTTCAAGTTTTTTTCCATAATATGTAAGAAAAACATAAATTTATCACATACCATAATACATCACAGACATGATAAAAGTGAATACAAATTTCACAAATATTCAAAGGCTGGGAAACTGAACAGGAAAAGCACTACTAAGATTCATACTAAGAAAAAAAGATACACAGAAGGCCGAGGCCCATAACTATGTACCTCCAGCCATGCTGGTACATCATCCTTTGTTTAACAAATATTGATCAAGTTTTTGTTTAAAATCTGTATGGTTTAGGGATTGCAGTAATGAGTTGGGCAGTGAATTCTATAGTGGGATTATTCTTTGTGTGTAAAAGAAGCACCTTTTTATTATTTCTAGGGTAAGTAAGTGATAGTTGATGTTTATGGCTTCAAAGGTTATGCTCCCATGGGCCAAAGTTCATTCCAAGCTGTGACAGTAATATACTAAGCAGACATGTTCAGCTTTGAATGTGCAAAATATGCATTTTCAATGTTTTTTTGTGCAAAGGAAGCTATTGCAAACAAACTGTGGTCAGAGCAACTATGTCTGCTAATGTGTTAACTTGATATGGGTGTTTCATGGGCTTAAACATAAAGGTGAATTGTTGTAGTCCGCTCTGTGTGTAAATTTCATTTTTGGTAAAGTTAGATCATGTAACTGTTTCTTTTTTTTTATAAACTTTATTTAGTTTTAGCTTAGCAGCAAGTACATCAGATACACCATATCATTTTTCCATTATATTCAAGTATCACTAAACATAATAAAACTTACATGTAATCACAGTCTTGTGTCTTTATTTGGGCTATATATAACCTATTCTAGACATGGATTTCCTAATCTGACTAGTATTAAAAATTTGGGAACCAGGGTTGCGGTATAACCTCTTCCAGTGGTGCCCACATTTCAAAGTATTTGTCCAGTTGTCCTCTAACGGTATACTGAATCTTTTCATATTTCATACAATTTAGTAGGTGACTGGACCATTCTGAAATTGTTGGTATGGAAGCCATCCTCCAGTGCATGGCCAAAACTTTTAGGCCCATCACATTACCTAATCTCCAAAGCTTTCTGTATTTGGGATCCAGGGAGGGCCCCCATACCGGGTCACCTGATGGAAGGCCCAACAGTATCTCCACTGGATCAAGACTTAATGGGGCTTTCACCACCTGTGACATAACCTCCTGAACTCCCGACCAAAAGGACCTCACCTTGGGACAGAGCCATACCATATGGTAGAAAGATCCAATGTGAATATGACATTTAGGATGCAGGGGGGAAACATTAGGATCTATCCTATGTGCCAGCCATGGGGTATGATAAGCTCTATGTAATACCTTATACTGGATAATGTTATTTCTATTATTTATTGAGCAACTCATACAGTTATTCATAATAATATTCCAATCACCCCCAGTTAGGCCTTCCAGATGAAGATCTGATGCCTACCTCTCCTTGACATTGATCATCATATTTGGTAAGGCCCCTATTAAAATTCTGTATGTTTTTCTGAGAGGTTTAAACTTTATTTATTTACGAGTTTTACCAGGAAAACATACTGAGCAACATGCTCGATTCCAGATGTGACCTGGGGGCCGAGACCCACATACATAAATTGGAAATGCTTTGTCCTCTGACTGCCCCCAAAATAGTTCCTCCAGGGGGAAGCTGGACAAAACTCCCGCAGGATCATCACCACCCATCAACCCATCCACTGCTGTCCTCAGTTTCCTATACAGGGGGTAATGCTTCTCCTTAATTGTTTTGAAAACTATTAGGTCAGCAAATGGTGTTATTCCAGTTTCAGACATAATATGTTTAATTAAGGATATTCCCTTGTGGGCCCAATATTTTAGTATTGGCTTGTCCCATATGGTTATAACTCCCTCTTTTTGCAATAATCTCCCAAGAGAGCACTCCGGAGACACGCTTGCTCTCACTCCCATCCACCGGTGGACCAATCACCATGTCTTCATTAGAGTGCTTGTACAGGGATGATGAGGGGCTTTCGGGGCTCCAGCTGTCCCACAAAGAGACAACATGTCATGATAGATTGAGAACCTTTTTATGTTCCTCTAGCTTGGCCCAGGCTGGCTGATTCTCTGTTTTTTTCAACAGGTCCAAAATATGAGCCAGCTGTGAGGCAACCCAGTAGAAGTGAACATTTGGGAGACCCAAACCTCCCCCCCCCCGAGGTAGCCACAAAATGGCTTTTTTAATCCTCGGACATTTATTGTTCCACAATATTTGGGTTATAGCCCCTTCGAGGCTCTTAATGTATTTTATGGGAACATTCAGAGGGACCAATTGGAAAAAATATAAAAACTTAGGGAGGACTGACATATTTACCAAGTCTACTCTACCTATAAGTGTCAGGGTTTTCGCTCGCCAAGCCAAACAGTCTTCCTTGATTGTCTTAATTATGTTTTTCATATTAATAGTGACTAATTCTGAAAGTTTAGACGTAATCTGAATTCCCAAGTATTTAATTGTTTTGGATGGTTAAACTATTGTTTGTCCTATTTCGATAGGGTCTTTCACTTCTCCCAGTGGCATCCATTTGCACTTGCTCCAGTTGATTTTATGGCCTGAAAGGGGACCATAACTATGAAAAAATATGGGACAATTCCCTTTTCATCTCCTCGGGGGAGCTGGTGACCAACAGTATATCATCAGCAAAGAGTGAGATCACATGGTCTACTCCTCTCCACTGCAATCCCTTATTGTGGGGTTTTCCTCTAATTTTTAGGGCCAAAGTTTCTATTGTTAATACATAGAGAAGCAGAGAGAGCGGGTGGCCCTGCCTTGTGCCTCTGATCAGGGCAAAAGGCGGTGAGACAGTTTTGTTTGTGAGAATTTGAGCTGTCGGTTTCTTATACAGACTACCCACCCAATGCAAAAAGTGGGGTCCAAAACCCATCCCCCCGCAGAAACACCATCATAAACGGCCATTCCACCCAGTTGAAGGCCTTCTTCACATCAAGTGCGAGAAGGCCTCCCAACTTCCCCTTGGGCCAACGATGCAATATGTTAAGTACTCTTCTAATATTGTGCTTAATTTGTCTGCCTTTGGCAAATCCCCCCTGATCCGGGTGGATCAGTGTAGCAAGGTGACCCTCTAGCCTATTTGCCTACAGTTTAGCCAGGACCTTATAGTCTGCATTTAATAGCGAAATAGGGTGGTAAGAGGAGCACAGCAGAGAGTCCTTACCCACCTTCAGCAACACCGTAATTGTGGCCAAGTTCTGCGATGGAGGGAGCCCCCCCCGTCCAGTGATTCCCTTATTGTCTCCAGCATTGTCTGGCCTAGTTTGTCCTATAGTACTTTATATAGCTCTGCTGGGATACCATCCGGCCCTGGAGCCTTGCCCCTTTTTGATTTCCATACTGCCCCTTTAAGTTCCTCTATAGTAATCGGGGAGTCCAGTAGACTCGCATCCAGGTCCTGCAACTGGGGAAGATTAACCCCCTTAGGAAAGTATCCAGGTCTGCTCCTCTGGGATATTCTGAGGTGTACAATCTGGAATAATATTTCAAGAATGTGGCATTAATTTTGTGCTGATCGTAAGTGACCCCTTCTCCTACCGTTTCTACACCTAAAATGGTTCTTTCAGCCCTTTGTTTTTTAACCAATCCAGCCAGCTACTTTCTGGCTTTATCTCCCCCAAAGTGGGAGAAGGATTTAGACAATAAAAGAGATCTCTCAATTTTGTGTGTGGTTAGTTGGCTTAGTTCCCCCTTTAATTTCTTTAAGGTGGCTACAGTGGTAGTCTCAGACATTGCAAGCTATTTCCAGATATTTCGTGAAATTTCTGAAGAGTTTCTTTCTGCTGCCCCTACTGTTTAAATGCAAAAAGCATCAGATATTTCTGGAAATATCACAGAAATTTCGGGAAATAGCTTGCAGCATCTGTGGCTACTACTGTAGTTTAATATCCTCATGTTTTTTCATCAGTTCCTGTTCTAGCTGATAAATCTGGATTTCCAATTAATGTTCCTTCTTTGAGGCAAGTTTCTCTTCATAAGCAGCATATGAGATTGCTTCTCCCAATATATAGGCCTTAAGGGAATCCCAAATCATTCTAATGTTGGTGTCCCCAGGCCGATTCACCTCCAGGAAGATCTGTACTTGCTGCTTTAGTTGTAGAATGAATTTCAGATCACCCAGAAGAGAAGGATCTAACCGCCACTGCGGGTTAACACTTAGTACTTTTCTCCCTTCCACTACCACTTTTAGGGGGGCATGGTCTGAAATCAGTATGGGGCCGTATTTTGCCTCAGTAATATCTTCCACTCTTGATTTCATCATAAATAAGTAGTCCAATCTCGTATAGACTTTGTGGGTGTGTGAATAAAAGGAATATTCCCAAAGGGAAGGGTGGCAAAATCTCCAGGCCTCTAAAAGAGATCTCCCCTCCATCATGCAGTGCAGTGTCCCCACACTCCTGAGGAGAGGACCCCCTCCTCACCCCCCAATGGTTCAGGTGCTGGTCCCAGTATGTATTGAAGTCCCACCCATAATTATGTTATCAGGGTAAGGAGACATTGTGGTTTCCAAGTGGGAGAAGAAATCTGGGGAATCTACGTTCTGGCCATATACCGACATTAATGTCAAAATAGTGCCCCCCAGGTCAACCACCCCAATTACATATCTACCCTGAGGGTCTGATATAGAGGACAGTACTTTATGTGGGATCTCTGGCCTGATCCAAATTGCTACACCTCAGGCCTTGGAGTTGAATGGTGAGGCTAACAATGACCCCCCACGCCTTTTGCAAGGCGTCCACTTCCTCCCTTGTAGAATAAATTTCTTGTAGGAATATAATATCCCCCTTCATTTTATGCCTTAGACATGAAAAAAAACCTTTTTCTCTTAACTACAGTTTGAAGCCCATTTACATTCCATGAAATCAGTGAAATATTAGCCATCATTATACTTTCTCTCAATCAACTTTACCCATTGTTTGTTCACATGTAATCTTATATCTAACATTCCTTCGCTGCCAAAGCTAAGTTTTTTTAATACTAGAGAAACTTTCCCCCAACTTATCCCTCCCCTCCACCCTACAACAATAGTAACTAACTGGTCAGAACAAATAAACAGCAAAAGAAAGTGTAAAGGTACCTCCCACCCATTTTTCCCCCTCTTCCCATAGAACTAGTTGCAACAAGCAGTACTACAAAAATTCCCCTCTACTTGTCATGGATTGAGCATGCACCCCTTGCAATAAATGTTTAACCTAATGAAATATTTGTTATAAACTGTAACCCCCTCTCGGCTAGTGCCTCCTTCTGGTGGCCTCCAAGAGATCAATATTTCATAAGATCTCAGCCCCCGCCTAGCCTTTCTCCTACTGGGTGAACCCATGGACTTCTCACTTCTCCCCCAATACAAATATAAAAAAGAAAATTTTCTACTTCTCATAGGAGGCATTCTGGGAAAACGTTGCCCCCCACTGATGTTTGTTACAGAACAGAGTCTCCCAGTTCCATGGAGTTCACAAATTTACCTCTATTGCTCTTATCCAACAAAAATACTGTAAATAGCACCCCCTCTCCATTTAATATGCTGACCTAAAAAGGAAGTGGTCTTATGAACTTATTAGTTAAGTAAATAAATGAAAGCAGGGTAAACCAGGCTATTGCCACACCCCGGCGAGGTCCTCATACCTTACACCCCAATGCTCCTGGAGAGTACACCTACCAGTCCGCAGCTATATTAAATTTTGGGCTTTAAGGTAAATTCCAACATTCAGCACTACTCAACTCGTAGTCTCCAAATTAGAGATACAATTTTAGCATTCCTTTCCTACATAAAAACACTTGAGAACAAAAGAGAAAAAAAAGAAACAGTACTTGGAATGCAGACTGTTGCCAACAGTGGTACCAAACGAGTTAAACAAAATGCACAACAACCAGATGAACTGTAAACATAGTTCAAAGTAAGGGCCTGGAGGGAGTGGAAGCCCCAGACGATGTTACAGATCCAGGAATGAGCTCCATAACACCCCCACCAGCTGATCTTCATTGTTTCCATTGATCTACACAAAGTCTTCAGGATTTATTCTGAACATCCAAACCCTGAACAAATTCCAAAGCTGCAGATGGGTCAGTAAAGGCTCTGGTGTTTCCTCCCAGTGGTCTTACTATTAAGCGGGCAGGATATGCCAGTGCAAAAGGGCAGTTCTTAGTATGCAACAATCGCCGTACCTCAGAAAAAGCCTGCCTTTGAATCTGAAGAAGACATGAGTAATCGGGATAGATGCTGACTCTCCTCTGCTGTACAAGGATAGTTCCCAGTTTCCTCACCAGATCTAGCACAGCCACCCTATCTTGGTATTGCAGAAATTTAACAATGAGATGCCGAGGCCTTTGATCAGGTGATGGCTTCGGGCCTGGCGAATGATGTGCCCTCTGGATCTCCAGTTCGCTGTCAGGAGGGAGTTGCAGGTTAGTGACCAGCCACTTTTAATGAAGGAAGAGCAATACTTCCCCTCAAGCCCCTCTGTCAAGCCTATGATTCTGATATTGCTACGCCATTCACAATTCTCATGATCGTCTAGGGTTTGCTTCAGTGCCTCTATTTCTTTTAGGGCTTTTGCCAGGTCCGAGGAGTAAATCACTGATCTGTCCTCTTGATTGCCAAGCCTTTGTTCCACTTCCCCCAGTCACCTTTCATGGGCTTCAACTTGCTCAGAGGTAGAGTTAACTGCCTGCTGTAGATGCTGTATTTGCGCAGACATATTATCAAAGCTGGCTTCCATCCTGGAACCTAGGTCATATTTTAGATCTTTAATTAATCTTTCTAGTTGTTGGTAACCTTCTACCATATTGTTAACTGGGTTGTTTTCCAGCTCCTCGCTCTCAGCACAAGAGCTTCTCTCCGGGAGTTCCTTTGCTGAATTGATGTCACAGATGACCTCTGGTGCTTTACTGGGCCCCACTAGGCCCTTAGCCGAGGATCCTTTTGGGGAAGGTTTGAACGATATTTTTGCTTGTTTCCTTCCTGATTTCAGATTGGACGACATCGGCACCACCAGAACTTATAATTCTTGTATAAATAAATGAGTTTAAGGCACTGCGTTGAGGGGATTTCAAAGGATTTTTTCAGAGCTTGAGAACTAAGCAGCCATCTCGCTCTGATGCTAGACCATGCCCCCCCATTTAACTGGTTGATCCTGTGTTTCCCATGTGTTTAAAATTTGAGCAACGAGTGCGTCTTATACTATATGGGGAAGGAGAGGGAGCTCCGTACTAAGGCTTTCAATTTATGGTAGAAGAAATGGTGCAGAGAGGAGAAGTATGGCTACAATGGAGACTGAGGGCCAACCTAGAAGGATAAGAGCCTATACCGCAGTGAAGGCCAGCTTCCATTAAGGAGGGAACCATAGTCCTCAGTGCATGGTTTAAATGTTACTTCAATGGACATTTAAAGTAGTCGAGGGGGGTGATGGAAGAAATGAGGGAGGCAGAAAGTGGGCTACCACAGGCTGAGATAGAGAGTAGGGAGATCCCAAGCTAGGGGGTTGCAAAAGAGGAAGAGGGGGAAATGGAGCAGTCAAAGAAGAAAGGTGGGGAAGGAGGAACAATTGGAAAAAAAAGAAAGTGACAAGAAGAAAGCTGAGGGATGTCAAAATGTTGCAAGGTCTGCATCAGAAGCCCTATGAGAAGAAACTGAAAGAGTTCAATATGTACACTCTGGAGGAGAGGAGGGAGAATTGGGATATGATGGAGCCCTTTAAATACCTCATTGGGGTTAATAAGGTACAGAAGGGAGGTATGTTTCAAAGAAAAAGGTGCTGTAGAAGAAGTCATGATATGAAGATGGAAGGAGGTAGATTCAGGAGAGATGTGAGGAAGTACTTTTTCACAGAAAGGGTGTCGGATTCCTAAAACAGCCTTCCATGGGAGGCAGTTGGGGTGAAACCAGTGGTGGGTTTCAAAAATGCCTCAGATAGACACAAAAGAACCCTTGGAGGAAGGAACAGGATGGAAGAGAAAGTGCTGTAGATTAAGTTGGGTCTCCAGCAAAACTGATCATATTTAAAAATGGGCAGACTAGATGGGCCCAGCAGTCATTATCTGCCATTAGTTTCTATGTTTCTATGTATGACAGGTTATGCAATTCAAATGGATACAGTGTAAAATTATTAATATGCACAATGTTGATACTGTAAACTGTATGGTGCAAATAATTCATGTTGTACTATGCTACACAGACATAATCAAATCAGTAATAATATATGCATTGAACAAGAGTGAAAAAATCAAGGGGAAAGTGTGATGGAATATACTACTCATAGAGTCATGACACCATGATAGGTACATATGGTATAAATTTACTGTACTATGATGGTACCCAGCTGTGTACTAATGTTGAGTTAGCTAAAATATGGGATTTTATTTATTTTTAATAATTCAGACATTGTCTACACAGTAATGACAGATAGCCACGGATGCTCTTTACAATTTGCAACTTTTTTTTTTTGTTAATTCATTTTTGGAAAATCACTTGTAATGTGACTGCAATTCTGTTCAATCAATTAACTTTTGGTTTGGAGGACAGAAGGAGGTGGAAGAGACAGTGCTGTAGATCAAGTTGGGTTTGCAACAAAAATTAACATAATTAAATATGGGCAGAATAGATGGGCCCAGCAGTCATTCTCTGCCATCACTGTCTATGTTTCTATGTATGACAGGTCATGTTATTCAAATGGCTACAGTGTAAAATTGTTGATATGCACAACGTCGATACTGTAAACTGTGTGGCACATATAATTCATGTTGTACTATGATACACAGACACAGTAATCAAATGGGAAATAGAGGATAGAGGAGTTGAGGCAGCTAGGTGTTGCAAGCTCAGTGACAGCTGGTTACTCGTATTTTCCTATAGACAGAGTACAGCGGGATGCCTGAATACCTGCCAGCCATGTACAGTCTGATGTCATGCCTCTACACAACACTGTAGGTATAAAAAACTAATAAGAACTTTTTGTTTTCTTGTTTCCAAAGCTGTTTTCCCTCATGCTTGGGAGTTATTACTAGGAATTATGAGACAATAGGAGATGTTGTACATCCTTATAATCATGTAAAATGGTAATATAGTTGTCCTCCATGCATATACAGTATGGGCTTCATGTTCAAAAGTGGCAAGCTGCATCGTGCAAGTGCTTGTGCCATGCAACTCAACTGCACTGGCACAAAAAAATGATATATTTAGAAGATGAGCCATAATATGTTATTGCACATATGCAGCTGAATATCTGAACATGTACGATTGTGCAGTAGGACATGTGCGGCAGGTGCCCAGAGCCTAATGTGGAGCATACAGTAGTGCATGTAAAGCCACTTGTGCATCATGCAGCTTTGCAATATTTGGCCAGGATCTGCAAATGGCTTCATTGCACAGTCAGCACCCAAGCCACACATTTACATCTCATTATTAGAATGTAATCAGGGCATTTGCATACCATTGGCATGCACAGTTCTAGCATTTCAGGGCTGCACCACCACTCCACAAAATTGATCAGGAGGTACTGCAGCCTAGCAGACAGGTGTAAATGCATGGTCATGTGTGGGTGGACTGCACTGGCATGAGTACAGTGCTGCATACCCCCAACCCTTTATCACCCAAATGTGTGCCAAGATGTGTGACAACTGGTCAGAATGTGTGACACAGCAGCCAACATGACAGCGCAAGCTCAGAAGACTGTGGAAATAAGTGCTCCAATGTTGCTACTGTGTGCTGATACCTCACATCTCATATTTTCATACAATTCTGCATAACAGTTTCAGTGGTTGGTGTGTAATGTCACCCACTGTATGTGGGTTAGAGGGTGTCTGAGTGATAACATGAGTGCCATGCTCTATACTGTGTGACAGTGGAGAGATCTGCAGTGCTACTACCTATGGCCATGTCTGTGCTGTAGGTGGCCGCATGCACAACACTGAAAGGGTCAGGCATCCATGGGGCATGCCGCTGCTGCCTCCAGGCTGCAGGTGGTGCCACCTCTGCCGCATGCTACTCACAGTAGTGCACTGTCCACCACCAGTACACCACAGTGACCCAAATCCATGGCCCCTGTGGCATTGCCACACTGCAGGGATGGCACTGGTGACATGCATGTTTTTCCTGGTGGTGTGGGTCTGATACTGGTGTACTGTGTGCACCTCAGGTGTTCCACCATGGGTGTGTGCCAATGGGCTGTCCCTGACCCATGCCATGCTGCCACCATTACTGCCATGCATTCTGCTCACCATTTTCTCAGATGCCACCATGAGTGCATGCCTACACTGGGTGGCACTCTGATGGCCACATGGGTACAGGCAATGGCACCTGGCACATGTGCCACTGTGTAGCTGTCTGCTCCACTGGTGTGCTAGGGGGCACCTGACATGTGGCATACGGGAGTCCCCTACCTGGGTGTTCTGTGTGGGGGTGACTGCCTGGGCGGTGCAGGTGGTGTCATCCAGTGGCACCTGGCAGGTGCCCGCTGTGCAGGCACAGCATGGCTCTGGCTTTGGGTACTGCTGTCCTGGCATGACTGCTGTGTGTAGGTACCTGGAGCACATACTGGTGCACCTCTGAGGGCTGACTCAGGGTTGCTTGTCTGCAGTTCTGTAGCCTGCCTGTGGGAGGCTGGTCAATTTAGGCCATCCCCTTACATGCCTAACTTTGCGTGGCACAGTTTTGTGATGCACAACACCTGTGCCACACATTTTGGCTGAATATACCCTTGTACAGAATATTCAGGTGCCTGCCCCCCATTTTTGTGCTGCATACATTATTTCTGCACAATCGCACATTTGGCTATATGCATCTCTCCCTTTTGAATATCTCACTTACACGCATTTTCTGAGATGCGCCACACATCTCCATTTTGGGCTGCACAACTCCTTTGAATATGTGGGCCCATGTGTCTAGTTTTCTCTAGGTTCCTTATTCCCACAAAGGGCTGTGATAAGGAGTAAGAACTAATAGAAATTGCTATTGTCTAGCTCCAAAGTGTAAAAGAATATGATGTGGGGAGGGGTACAAAATATTTCCCTTAAACATCCATCAAATGGCACAGTGCTGTATCATGCCAACTGAGTAAATGCTAGGGTCTTGATATTAGCCACTAGCTAAAATGCACCCAGTGTTTTACTCACTTGTGAACTGAATTAGCTCCTCTACAAACATGGTCTTACTCCCCTCCCACTGTGTAATGATGTTTTATTTGGAAGGGGGTCTCAAGTCCAGGAAAGATGCAGTGAGAGTTGATCAAGGACTGTAAACAAACATGTTTTGACAAACAAGAACCTGAAGTAATGAGTTGAAACTGGAGGGTGAAGGTTTAAGAGGGATGTGAGGAAATTCTATTTTATGGAAAGGGTGGTGAAGCTGTAGAACAGTCTTCCGGCGGAGGTGGTGGGCACCAAGACCATAAATAGTTTCAGGCAAAGCTGGGATGGAGTAAAGGGCTTGGTGGTTGCTCAGGTCAGCAGCAGCATTAAGGAGGGGAGCAGGGGATGCTCTCTATGGACAATAGGTTCCAGGGCAGATAGGGAAGTCTAGGCAGACTAGATGGACCTTTGCTCTTTATCTGATGTCATAGTCTGTGTAATAATATATGCATTGAGAAAGGGAGAAAAAATCAAGGAGAATATGTGTGAAGCAATATACTACTCATAGAGGGGTGACACCATGATAGGTACATACTGTATGAAGTTACTGCATTATGATGGTACCCAGCTGTATACCAACATTGAATAAACTACAATATGGGATTTTATTTATTTTTGTTTCATTTTTTAATAACCCAGGCATTGTCTACACAGTATTAACACACAACCAATGATGCTGCTTACAATCTGAGACCTTGTTTTTCTTAACCACATTATTCATTTTTGGGAAATCACTTGTAACATAGCTGCAAATCTGTTCAGCCAGTTAACTTTTGGTTACATAGAAACATAGAAATTGTCGGCAGATAAAGACTGCTAGGCCCATCCAGTCTGCCCGTAGGCCCTATACATTGTATGTGGCCACTGACCCCTCTGTGATCAATGGCTTTTCATCACTCCCTCCCCTCTCAGGCTTCCCTTGTGCCTGTCCCAAGCATGCTTAAACCCCTCCACTGTGCTTGCCCCCACTACCTCCTGTGGCAGACTATTGCAAGTGTCAGCTACCCTCTCTGTAGAAAACCTTCCTCACATTACCTCTTAATCTAGCTCCATCCAATTTCAAGTCATGCCCCCTTGTTCTAGTACTTTTTCTATACTGGAAAAGGTCCCCCGCCTGCACCTTGTTTATGCTCTTGAACTACTTGAAAGTTTCAATCATGTCCCCCAGCTGTCTCCTCTCCTCCAGTGACTACATATCGAGGTCCCTTAGTCTCTCCTCATATGTTTTGTGGTGTAAGCCCTGTACTATCTTTGTTGCCCTTCTCTGGATAGTCTCCATCTTATCTATGTCCTTGCATGGGTGTGGTCTCCAGAACTGCATGCAGTACTCCAGGTGAGGCCTTACCAATGTTTTATACAATGGCATCACCACCTCCCACCTCCTGCTAATGATACCCCTGCCTATGCACCCCAGCATGCCACTGGCCCTCCATGCCACCTTTGTACACTCTTTTGACACCTTAAGGTCATCAGAGATAATAACCCCTAGGTCCCTTTCCTCTTTGGTGACAGTCAGCTCCTCCCCAACCTGTAGTTCTCCCCAGGGTTTCCTATACCAAGGTGTATTATTTTACACTTCTTTGCATTGAACCACAGTTGCCACACCTCCAGCCATCTTTCAAGCTTCTCCAGGTCTGTCTTCATTTTCTGCACCCCTTCTGGAGTATCCACCCTATTGCAGATCTTGGTGTTATCTGCAAACAGGCAGACCTTTCTTTCTAGCCATTCTGCAATATCACTAATGAAGACATTGAATAGGACTGGTCCTAGTACTGATCCCTGTGGTACCCCACTGGTCACCCCCCTCTCCCCAGATTGTACCCATTTACCACAATCATCTGTCTCCTGTCTGTTAACCAGTTCCTAACCCAGTTCACCACCTTGTATCCCATGCCCAGACTACCCATCTTATTAATCAGCCTTCTATGCATGGTGATGTTGAAGGCTTTGCTGAAATCTAGGTAGGCGACATCTACCGCCCCTCCCTGATTAAGTTCCCTAATGACTCAATCAATAAAAACTATTAGATTCATTTGAAATGTCCTTCCTGCTGTGAATCCATGTTGCCTCAGATCCTGAGCACCACTGGATTCCATATGTGCCACTATCCTTTGTTTCAGCAGTGTCTCCATGATCTTTCCCACCACTGAGGTGAGGCTGACTGGTCTGTAGTTCCCCGCCTCCTCCATACTGCCACTTTTGTGCAGTGGGACTACATGTACCCTCCTCCAGTCCTCTGGAATGACACCCGTGTTGAGTGACTGTATGAACAGAGCCGCCAGAGGTGCTGCTAGTTCCCTTTGCAGCTCCATTAATATCCTCAGGTGGATGCCATCTGGCCCCATGGCCTTATCCACCTTCAGCTTTGTGAGTTCTTCCGGAACTCTCTCCACTGTGAATGGACTGGTGTTCACCTCTCCGCCCAATCGCCTCTGCAACCCAACTGTGGTCCTTGACCCTTCCCCTCCTTAGTGAATATTGAGAAGAAATATTTTTTCAGTATTTCTGCCTTGTCCAGATCTCCTTCCTTACACTCTCTCTTCTCCCCTTTAAGCCTCACAGTCCCCCCTGTTTTTTCTTCTTTCACTGATGTACCTATAAAATGCCTTATCCCCTTTTTTATTTATTTATTTATTTATTGAAATTTTGGAGAACACCTTTGAGAACAAGCTCATTTCATAGGTTCCACATCAGACGAACAATACATATTGGGAAAGTATGAGACAGAGAACAAACAAAACAAGGAATTATACAAGACATTACAAGAGTGTATAACTAGAGAAGTTCCAACACATGTGGCATTGTACAATGTATGCCATGGTGCATATTTGATTAAAACCTGGAATTCAAAGTGTCATATAAGTAGGGGAGGGGTCTTATGAAATGACCCTTTACAGGAAAATGAGAACAGACTCAGCCTAATACAGTATCTAATAATCAACAAGGTAAGGGATGGCATCAGCCCAGTGGCCTCGTCAGAGGTGAAAAGGTATGGGACAAAGCATTTTAAAGCGAGCAAGGGAGCTCAGGAGATATAACAAGGGGGAGGAGGATAGGGGGAAAGCCATAGAGGGGTGAGGGGAAAGAGTGGAAGGGATCAAGAGGAAATGTGAAGGAGAATGATTAGCAACTTAGAACAGTTATTTACATGCTGAGAACAGTTATTCATAAGGTCAGGATAGCATAAGATTAGAATAAGTGCTGGTCACAAGAAGGAAGATTATTGGAAGCAGTCACAACTGGCATCAGCAACTAGCTGTTGCTTAAGTTTAGCCTGAAGGAGCCCAAGGTGGATGCTGAAGTGATGTCATGGTGCAGCGAGTTCATCCATAGTGGGGCAAGGTAGGCAAATGAACTTTGTCCCAGATAAGTGTGACAGTGGGGTATATTAAAACTCTGGCTAGTAGAGTTTCTGGTGCAACAACGGTTGATAGTGGGGGTAATAAGCTTTTGCACTCCTGGGGGCATTCTGCCTCAGCTTACTTTTTTGGACAGTAAACATGTTTGGTACATGAGTCTACCTTTGAATTGAAGCCAGTTAGCCTGAGCGTACATGTCGCAGGTATGGGACAGATGGGCTGAGCCAGTAAGGAGCTGGCATGCTTAGTTGAGTGCAACTATGATGCGGAGAAGAGTTGTTTCAGTAGCTGATCCATAGATTGGTAAGCCATAATCAATAAGCGAGAAAAAAGAGCTTTGAATGGCTAGGTTAAGAGCCTCTGGGGTCAAACGTTGCTTATGCCTATAAAGTAGACTAATGTGGGTGTTAACAGCCTTAGCAATGTTGTCAATGTGATAGTCATAGGTCATCGTATTGTCAATAGTAATCCCTAGCTATTTAAAGAGCTGAACTAGCTCCAGGAAAGAGCCCTCTTCATTGGTGATAGAAAGAGGATAAGTTCTGTGCCTATTTTGGGAGCTGGAGAACAGCATAGTTTTAGTCTTGTTGTAATTCATAACTAACTTGTGCTTATGGAACCATCTTTCTATGACTACTAAATTACTCTGTAGCCTAGATTGAAGAACCTTTGGGTCTGGATCACTGGTAAACAGGACAGCATCATCAGCATATAAAAGGATGTGACCCTGACAGGAGTAAGGGAGGTTGTTGAGGAAAATGTTGAATAAAAGAGGGCTCAAGATGGACCCTTGAGGAACTCCAGATAGGACAGGTCTGCTATCTGCACTATTCAGCACTTATTCTAATCTTATGCTATCCTGACCTTATGGCAGCTTAGATTCAATGCTAAGAAGTGCAAGGTAATGCACCTGGGAAACAAAAACCCAGGGGAAGAGTACACAATGGGGGGTGAGATACTAACAACAACAAAAATGGAAAGGGACCTGGGGGTAGTCATATCAGATGACCTAAAGGTGGCAAGCAATGTGAGAGGGCAGCAAGGAGGGTTGGGGGATACTGGGATGCATAGGAGAGGCATCACCAGTAGAAAACAGGAAGTTATTATCCTCTGTACAGACAGCTGGTCAGACCCATCTGGAGTACTGCGTGCAGTTCTGGAGACCCAGTCTTCGTAAAGACATAGACAGGATGGAAGCTGCTGAGGAGGGCACTAAAATGGTGCAGGGTCTGCACCAGAAGACATATGAAGAGAGACTTAAGGAGTTTAATATGTATAGCCTCGAGGAAAGGAGGGAGAGGGGGGACATGATAGAAACTTTCAAGTACCTCAAGGGAATCAACAAAGTCCAAGAGGGTAGCATCTTTCAAAAAAAGAGGTGTGCAAGAACAAGGGGGCACAATTTGAAGATGGGGGGTGGCTCAGAGGTAATTTAAGGAAGTATTTTTTCACAGAGAGGGTTGTGGATGCATGGAATGGCCTTCCAGAGGAGGTCATGGAGTCAAAAACAGTGGTGGAATTCAAGCATGCATGGGACAGTCATAAGGCAATTCTAGGGGGTGGTGGTAGGAAGAAGTAGGCTGCTGGTTAACTAGGATCTGCAGCTTATCCAGTAGGCAGGGAAATGGGCAGACTGGGTGGGCCAAGCGGTCCTTATCTGCCGTCAAATTCTATGTTTCTATGTTTCTATGTGTTACCAATCTTCATCTGCTGTATACGGTTGTGCAGGTAACTTTCAAACCAGGCTACGCTGTCACGAGTTAGGCCAATGGTAATAAGCTGTTTGACCAGGAGGGCATGATTCACTGTGTTGAAAGCTTTGGTTAAATTAATGAAAGCAGCACCAACCAGGTGCCCTTGATCTAAGGAGTGGTGAATAAAGCCTGTGAACTCCAGAAGGGCGGTAGCTGTACTATGACCATTTCTGAACCCGTGTTGTTGCGGACATTGTAGCTGATATTTTTCTAAGTATTCAACCAGTTGATCAGCCACTATATGCTCAAGAGCTTTCAAGAGTGGTGGCAGGATAGAGATAGGCCTGTAGTTCCCAGTAATTGTGCGATCCCCAGACTTATGAACTGGTGTCACAGTGGCAGATTTCCATTTCTGAGGAAATTGAGAGTATCTAAATAACATGTTAATAATATGTGTTAGAGGTGACAGAATTTCATCCAGCATAAGGGCTACAAACTTAAGATCCAGGGTGTCAGCACTAAATCTTTGTTTACAAACTGTGCTAACCCATCTTCTGTCCGCACCTTCGCCCTCCTAACAGCCTTTCCTGCTTCCCTTAGATATTCAAGGTACACCTCCCTGTCCTCCTCCCTTTGGCTCCCCTTATATTTCCTGAAACTCAGCCTTTTAGCCCTGACTTTTTCCCTCACTTCATTGGAGAACCATAGTGGTTTCCTTCTTCTTTTCCCTTTGGCCACTATCCTAGTGCAATGGTTTGTTATATCCACTATGGCTCCTTTCAGTTTCTCCCATTGTTCTTCCACCCCCTCTACTACCTCTCCCTTCTCCAGGACTGCTTGTATACATCTACCCATTTCAGTGAAATCTGCCCTCCTGAAATCTAATACTCTTGCCCTTGTGTGGCTTAACTGAGTCCATATCTCCATGCTGAACCATACCATGTGGTGGTCACTGGACCCCAGCTGCTCTTCCACTTTTATTTCTTTGACTCTGTTCCCATTGGTCCATACCAGGTCCAGAATTGACTTGTCCCTGGTTGGCTCATGCACCAGCTGTCTGAGTCCAACCCACTGTAGGGATTCAAGAATGGCTGTGCTTCTGGCTTTAACAGCCATCTTGGTAGCTCAGTCCATGTCCGGCATATTAAAATCCCCCAGTAGCAGGATTTTGCCTTTAGCTGCCATGTCATGTATGTTCTCCACTAGTTCCCTGTCTGTTTCCTCCCTCTGTGCCAGAGGTCTGTAGATCCCTGTGCATATTGCTGTTCCATTCTCTGGCTCCAGGGTGACCCACATTACCTCAGCCTCCCCGTCTTTCCTGAACTTCTGTAACCTTTATACCATCTCTGATGTACAGGGCTACTCCCCCACCCTTTTTACCCTCCCTGTCCCTCCTGAACAGTGTATAGCCTGGTACACTGACTTCCCATCCATGATTAGCAGAGTACTCTGTCTCTGTTATTGCTGCTATGTCAAGGTCTGCATCTGCCAACAAGGCCTCCAAGTCTGGAACCTTATTTTCTAAGCTACGGACATTTGTTAGCATGTCCTTCCATGTTTTACAGTCTGCCCACCCTCTGCTCTTGTTCTCCCTCTCCAGCATCTTCCTCCTACCCTGGTTTCCTTTCCTATGTGCTCTTGCACCCCTGTTCTATTCTTTATACATTCTTCACCTTTCTGCTCCTCTGCCTGCTTTAGCTGTACCCCTAGTCAACGTATGTTCCTGCATGTTCCCATAGGGGGGTGTTCCTAGGCCTTCAGGCTCTTCCCCCTTGGCCAGTTTAAATGCTCACAGCTGAAACATTTAAACTTCTCATAAAGGACCAAGGTTCCCTTCTTGGACAGATGTAGGCCTTCCTCCTTATATAAGCCTGCATCTGCTCAGCTCAGGCCCCAGTCCCATATGAAGCCAAAATCCTCCCTTCTACACCAATCCTTCAACCAGGAGTTGAAGGTATGGATGTGAAGTGCCCTAGCTTCTCCAGTGCCTGGGGCAAGTAGCACCTCCAAGAATGAGACAGATCATGCTATCTGTTTCAGGTTTCCCCCAGCTTCCTGAAATCATCCTGGACTCTGATTAACTCCACCCTTCTCCTGGCCAGGTCATTGGTCTCCATGTGGACAATGACATCCTGCTTCTCCTTCCTAGCTATTGCTGTAGCGATCCTATGGAACCACTTCACATCCTCCATGCAGCACTTCCTTGGAGGCATTTGACCTCCCTCACTCCCCTGCTAGATGACCCTAACTCCATTCCCTGGACAATAGAGTTCCCCAGTAGGAGAAGCCTCCCCATCCTCCAGATTCCCTGCTTCCCTTCCCTGGGGTTCCATCCTGGAGGTCCCTCCTAGCCTCCCTCGTCCCAGCCTTGGGTTCCTAAGTGGGTCTTTCCCATTCCTCCAAAACAGTGTAGGAGTTTTTTAAGTGGCACTGGGTGGGGGATGTACTTTTGACCCCCCCTCCCTCACCCTCCCTGAGTCCACTGTAATCCAATCACTCTTCTACCCTGGCATCCTTTGAGGTAAAGGTTGTGGATCTGGTGTTCTCTGGATGGGGGTGGATGCCACTTCAGCTTGGCCAACTCTGCTCAGAAACAGGCAACCTCCTCCCTCAGCCCAGAGAGGTGCATGCAGATAGAACAGCATTGAAGCCTCCAGAATGTCTCCCTGAAGTCTGCTGCTCCACAAACACTGCATTGCACCGCTCCCTTCATGTCTGATTCCCTCCTCAATCGACTGCCTGCTTAAGATGGCTATTTGATATCCTCCAAACAAATGTTTTATTTCTGTTGTGTTCTGTCATACTTCCTCTCTTCGCTACTTCCTGTATGAATGCAGGATGTTGCAAGGCCCTATGAGACCCACCCAATACTGGCTGTGTCCAAAAAATAATCAGTCAAGGAGTCCTCCGGCAGTAACAATTCACTCCACTCAGAAACTTGTAAGCTAGAATCCTTCAGTCCTGCCCAAACTAAATGGAAAAGCACCCAAATGGCAGTTAAGAAAAGACCTCAAATACAATTACAAATACACAGAAATGGCAGCTAAGAAAAGACCTCAAATACAATTACAAACAGTTACAAAGTGGTTTGCCTATGCATGCCTCTTACAAGAGAGTACTGTATATATTAATGCCAGTGCACAATATTACCCTTTGGACAGGTTGTGGAGTGCATTTGAATAGATGTAAAAATTGTGACACTGCACTGTATGTCAAGTAAGAATGGTGTCTTTGATTGTGAGAATTTGTCCCTGATTTTACTGAGCAGTGTCCCTCATTTTGTACCTGGCAGGGTGAGAGGTATGCATTCCAGGGTAGCAAGGTATTGCAGTTGACACTGCTATGATTTCTTTTCAATCCTCTATAATGCCCCTTGCAACTCCTGGAAACCCTTAAACATTAGTTGCCTAGCATTAACCCTCCTAGAAATACAAAACCATGAGAGTTCCAATTCCAATCAATTCCACTAACAGTTAGTTAGATCCTGAAAGGGTTAACATGAACCAGCCCTTCAGAGAAGATAAATCATTGCCCCCCCCCCCCACACACACACACATTTGGGAGTGATAAAGTAATTTGAAACTCCTCTGGAATTTCCTCTAAAGGCTTGCTGTGTCCTCTGTTACAAATCATGTCAGTAAATTAATTAGGTTTAAAAGACTAGCAAATCACATTTCAATAATAAATTAAAATTGACAAGCCAGCAAGTAAACATATAAAGACTTCTGATGTTTTCTTTTCGCAAACCCCAAGAGAAGAGTACACAATGGGGGGGGGGGATTAACGACAACCAAAATGGAAAGTGACCTGGAGGTAGTCATATCAGATGAACTAAAGGTAGGCAAGCAATGTGAGAAGGCAGTAAGAAGGGCTAGGGGGATACTGGGATGCAAAGGAAGAGGCATCACCAGTAGAAAACAGGAAGTTGTTATCCCTCTGTACAGACAGTTGGTGAGACACCATCTGGAGTACTGCATGCAGTTCTGGAGATCCCATCCCTGCAAGGATGTAGACAGGATGGAGGCAGTCCAGAGGAGGGCAATTAAAATGGTTCAGGGTCTGCACCAAAAGCCATGCAAAGAGATACTAAAAGAGCTTAATATGTATACCCTCAAGGAAAGGAGAGACATGATAGAAACTTTCAAGTATCTCAAGGGAATCAGCAAAGTCCAAGGAGGTAGCATCTTTCAGAGAGAGAGATATGCAAGAATGAGGGGGCACGATTTGAAGATAGAGGGGGAAAACTCAGGGGCAATGTGAGGAAGCATTTTTTCATGGAGAGGGTGGTGGATGCATGGAATGGCCTTTCTGAAGATGTTGTAAGGTCAAAAACAGTGGGGGAATTTAAGAATGCATGGGACAGATATAAGGCAATTCTAGTGGGAGGTAGAAAGAAGTAGGCTATTAGTGAAACTAGGATCTGCAGCTTAACCAATATGCAGGGAAATGAGCAGACTGGCTGGGCCACGTGGTCCTTATCTGCCATAAAAGTCTATATTTCTATGTTACAAATGCCTGGTACATCTGTGGCTATACACTGGACAAATAACTTGCCCTTGTGCCTACACCAAGACACTAGCTTTCAGGTCACTTAAAGTAGGCATGATGAGAATGGCTAACAAGCAGAAACTAGTAACCATGTTATCACACAAGTCCTCTTATGCACAAATTAAGATTGAAATATATATACTGTTCTTGTGAGCATTATTTTCCATCAAAACTTAAAAACACTGCCAGAGTGAAAGAAAAAAAATGCTTCTTACCAACCACTGCAGAATAACATAGTTACAGATGACAGCCTCGATCTCCTGCAGTGATAACAACACTTCATTATCTGTGGATCTGAATGAAATCTGAACCTCATTCCTCACTGGGAAACACTGACTATCAGAGGAATAAAATGTGTGGTAAACAGACTGCTGAGCTGAGGGATTGCTATAAAATGTATATTTTATGAAGTCTGTCAGGAATCTGCTGAGCTTCATTTTTCTATGTGATAGTAAAACATCTGTAGAGCTCTACCCTGCAGCCACTAAAACATGGCTATTGCAGTCAGAGAATAGCATACATTCTAGGTCTCACTCTCTATTTTAAGTTTCACTGTCCCCTCCCCATATAAGTATCAACCAGGTGTCTCATTTTTCAGTAGGTCACAGTACAAATCAAAAAATTTACAGTCATTTTAGCATTTATATCACATTTACACCACATTTTTTTTCCCTCAAAGGTCTTGGCATAGGGTAAGCCTAGCCTTTCTCCCTCCTCCTAGTTGTTCAAGTCTAAAAATGACATAAAGCAGCTTTCTGATTTCCATTATTCACAAAACTTAAGGAATATTTATTTTCCTGTAAGGTTTTAAATTTTGGAAATTTCCAGTATTTGGTGCATTATGTCTATTAGTTTAGCAAATTCCTTATGATAGTAGTTCTCTATATTGAACTGTGTTGCATCACTGACATAGCTCTCCAGGTTGAGTATAACCATCTCATTCCAAATCTCAGGAAGGCCATCAGTTTTAGCATTAAATGAGTTGAGCTTATTCATATCTTCCCTACAGTCATTTACTTCTATTCAACATCATATATGTTTGTAAGCCCCCTGTGGGAGCTCACTAATCAATTTATCTGGGAGCTCTACTTAGTGCAAAGGAAGTTTGGGTGCCTGTAAGTCTGGAGCTGGCAGCCTACCTGCGAGCAGGGGGCCCCAGCCCAGAGGGTATAAAGGTGGGAAATTTTTTTGTCAGAAGGGGAGATCCCGGGGAAGAAGAGAGAGAAGTCAGGTGGTTCGGACAGCAAGTTCAGCTGGAGAGCTATGACAGGGCTGGGGTGGGCCACATGCCAACCCAGCCCTCCTCCTTCAAAGACCCACATATGAAGGTATGGTGGTTCAGGCTGTAAGTGGCAGGGGAGCAGTGGAGCATAAGACTGGGGCCTAGACTATTTTCTCTGAACTGTGCTTTTTTGGTTGTACAGTGCTCCCTCCTAACTTTTATTTTTTGGATGCCCCTTGACATCAGGGGTGGCTTACATGTTTTATCTGTTTGCACAATTTTTTCAGTACTTTAAGGCCCTGCTTGACACAATTAATGTTACTGAGCTTATATCCAGTTCATATCTTAACAGGTGCAGTGGGGGTCTAAATCTTTTGTCCACTTACTGAGTGCCCGTATTTCCCCACAATATAATAATTCATTGGTTACTGTTGAATCAAAAGCTCAGATGAGTGCAACATATAAATCTTTTACAAAGGATTTTGCTGAATGAATTAATGTCTTGGATGATTGTATTCCCATTTGCTTTGCTTTACAAATATGTTTTTTTCATGTCATGTTTCTGTCAAATATTATACCCAAATATTGGTAGTCATTTGTTTCTTCCAAGGTAATATAATCAAATGACCACCTGGACTTTTTTTTTTTTACTTCATGAAACAATTATTTTCAATTTATATGGGTTCAAACTGAGGCCTATTACTTTTTAGTGAGATCGGGTTTTGAAAATGGCATGCATTAGGCCTAATGGGATAAGTGAACATATCAAGATATCATCTGCAAACATAAGTAGTAGCATATGGCTTAAGAAAATAGTTGGATCAGGTAAAGACCATTGAGGCAACACTAGAAAATAAAAATTCAGCAAGGCTAATAGAAATGGAGATGAGGGCAAATGAAGAGTACTATATAAAAATGCAGGAAACCAACTGTATCTATTTAGATGGAAGAACTGCATATAGTAATTACTACAGAAGGTTTGGATATACTGCAGTAGCTGAGACATATATGTCCCTGGCTCTACTCTATTACTGAAGGAGAGGGAAATCACCAAGGTTGGGGGTGGCAGTGTTTGTAAAAGAATCCATAAGGGTCTCAGAGGGTAAATCTGTCTCATTGGGGTGAGGATGTGAAATCACTGTGGCTCCAACTAACAGCTATCATGTGGAAAATATAAGATAGGCATACTATAAGGACTGCTAAACCATGGGTCAGGTAGGAATGAAGAGCTTGAAAGGAAAATTATAAATGTAACCAGTAAGGGTAAAGCTATACTCATGGGAAAACTCAGTCTCCTAGACCTAGACTGGAGCATTCAAATGGCAGTATGCCAAAAAGTAAGTTGTTTATTGAGAAATCACAAGTCTGCTTTCTCACAAAAAGACTGCAAGAGACAACCACATGGGAAGCAATTCTGGACCTGGTAGTGATAAACAGAACATTATAAAATATATCTTACTTGAGTATCCAATTTGACAGAACACCATAGCAGCATTCAATTCAAAATTTCACTGGAACGTCAGCAAACTGTACTCCATCACTGTAGTCCCTGACTTTGGTGATAAAATAATAATAATACTAGATGATTAGCTGAAGAACATACAGAAAAAGGGTACAGAGAATAAGTGGGTAACAATTAAAGAAGCAATAATGGAAGCCACCCTAAACTGCATAAAACTTGTTTTATTTGATTTGTCTGAAATTTGTATTACTGAGTAGGAACAACTGGACTAAGTGTCCATTTTCGGGCTCAATTTGGGTAAAGCATGGCAAGCATGATTACAGAAATAGAGCTAAACAACAAAAAAACTATATATAAGGGAGCAAAACAAACACACATATTTAGAGAAAATACAAACATTTAGAGAAAATTATGCAGAGTTACAAATATTTTATGCCATCAAATGTTGACAGAGGTATTCTATAAACTTTTTATAAAATCATAACTAACAGTATGAAGTAAGTTTGGCAACTTATTCCAATAAGTAGGAACATCAATAAGATGTCAATGAATTGTCACCCACAGCAATGTCAGAATATATTTCTTTGGTGTTTTAATTTATTGTTATGCATTCTTCAGATGCCACTTGCTATCCCCAACATTTCACTTATATAAATAAGCTTTATCAGAGAAGTGTTTTTTTTTCTGTGTGATAAAGTATAATACATATTTTTATAGTACTTTTATCATATAGGTCTCATTCAGGCTATTTTATACAATTGCTAATTCATTATCCATATTTCACAACTCAAAGGGTGTAGTGCTCAAAATTCAAACAAACAAAAGTACATAGATACATAGACAGTGTCAGCAGATAAGGGCCTATGGCCCACCTAGTCTGCCCATTTGAGTTTGTAACTTCAGTTTATGTTTTCCTTGAACTCTGTTGCCCCTTACCCCTGACCTTCAGAATTTCTTTATGTCTATCCCATGCATTCTTAAATCCTGTGATTGTTTCAGCCCCCACCACTTCCTCAGAAAGGGTGTTCCACTTGTCCACCACCCGTTCTATGAAGAAATTCTTCCTCACATTTCCTTTGAATCATCCTCCCTTCAACTTCATCCCATGCCCTCTAGTCCTGGAACATCTTTTTCTCTTAAAAATAGTGTATTCTTGCACCTTGTTCCTCCCTGTAAGATACTTGTATGTCTCTATCATGTTCCCTCTCTCCCTCCTCTCCTCCAGGGAGTACATATTCAATTCCTTCAACCTGTCCTCATAGGACTTGTGATGCAATCCATGTACCATCTTTGTTGCCCTCCTCTGAACCTTCTCTACCCTGTCTATGTCCTTATGTAGGTAAGGTCTCCAGAACTGTGCACTGTACTCCAGGCGGGGCCTCACTTGTGTCTTGTATAGTGGAATCATGACCTCCCTTTTCCTGCTGGTGATGCCCCTGCCTATGCATCCCAGCTTCCTATTTGCTTTACCTGTTGTCTTGTCACACTGTTTCCCTACCTTGAGGTCATCAGAGATGATAACCCCAAGATCCCTTTCCTGCTTGGTGCATGCTATATCCTCAACCCCCAACTGATATATTGTGCCAGGGTTATTGTGCCCCATATGCATTATCTTGCACTTCTTTGCATTGAATTTCAACTGCCAAACCCCTGACCATTCTTCAAGTTTCTGCAGGTCCCTTCTCATTCTGTCTACACCCTCTGGTGTGCCTGCTCTGTTACAGAGCTTTGTGTCATCAGTGAACAGTGAAATGCTGCCTTCTAAGTCCTGTGCAATGTCACTGATGAAGATGTTGAATAGGACCAGTCCCAGCACTGATCCCTGTGGTACCCCACTGGTCACTCTTCTGTCTGTGGAGTGACAGCCATTTACCACCACCCTCTGTGTCCTGCCACCCAGCCAGTTACCTACCCACCACACTACTGTCCTGCCCACACCCATATTCCCTAGTTTGTGTAATAGTCTTCTATGTGGCACAGTGTCAAAGGCCTTGCTGAAGTCCAGATAGGCCATGTCCACTGCCCTCCCCGATCCACCTCCCTAGTCACCCAGTCACAAAATTCAATGAGGTTGGTCTGACATGACCTCCCCCCTGGTGAAACCATGCTGCCTTGGATCCTGCAGTCCATTGACAACCAGATGTTCCACCAATCTCTCCTTCAGTAGTGCTTCCATGATCTTCCCCACTACTGAGGTGAGGCTGACTGGTCTGTAGTTCCCCACTTCCTCTTTGTTTCCACTTTTGTATAAGGGGACTACATCTGTTGTCCTCCAGTCTTTGGGTACCTCCCCTGTTTCCAGTGATCGGCTAAACAGGATAACCAGAGGTTCAGCCACCACCTCTCTGAGTTCTTTAAGGACCCTGGGGGTGCATCCCATCTGGCCTCATAGCTTTATCAACTCTTATTACTTCCAGTTCCTTCAGGACCCTTTCTTGTGTAAAGGGACTTGTGTCCATTTCTGCACCATTCCCACCCCTTGTACTCCCTTGAGACCCATTACCCTCCTCTTCCTCAGTAAAGACTGAGCTGAAATACCTCTTCAGTATGTCAGCTTTACTGTTGTCATCCTCCACGTGGCCCCCATCCTCCCCCTTCAGTCTCACTATCCCTCCCTTTGCCTTTCTTTTTTCATTTATGTACCTGCAAAAGGGTTTTATCCCCTCTACCCACTATACACTATAAGTATTTCTGGGTTTAGGGACATGCTGTAAGAAACTTAGGTTATCACTCAAAATGCTCCTGCATTCTGGCTGCAATGCTTGCTAGCCATATAAGGATTTTCCTGCTAATTCCTGTTCATGATTAGCATTGTTCCTTTGGGGCATACATGTGATGTTGTAACATGCTGACGTCATGATGTTTACAGAAGAATGCTCACTAATTTGCATCCAGATACAAATGGTCCAACTGGGGTTCAGTGATTCAGTGAACACATGCCTCCCACAGAAAATGGAGCAGCCATCTTTATGTAAAGACAATTAAGTAAACATGTCATATGTAGAGTTTTTAAGATAATAGAATTTAAAAGCTCAAAGTGTGGTGGCCACTGTGCATGTTCCAGGAGGTCATCCTTCACAAGGGGTGCAAGAACAAATCTAATGTGGAGCATTCAAGACACTTCATGGATGTCCAGGCACAAACTCAGATAAAATGGCAATAACAATTCTTTGGAAGCACATGTCCCTCTGGTGAGAGGAAACTTTATAATTTACTGAGAGGGAGGAGAGAGAGAGAGAGAGAGAGAGAGAGAGAGAGACTGACCATTTGGATCAGCTACATTCCTTTGGTGAGAGGAGATAAGAAAGTTGCCAGTTGCTAGGCAACCAGGGAGATTGCAGGCTGATAGGCAGTCTCTATAGCACAGTAGAGGTTCAGTGTGGGCTCGAGAAGGTTGGCACACCTCCACTCCAAGTCAGTCTGCATTTTCTAGCAGCACTGAGCTCAAATCCATCTCTGTGGTGGTATTTTAAACTATTTTAAAGTTGTTTAATTGTGTTCAGTGGCAAATGCCAAACCAGAAGTAAAGAGCCACTCCACTTCTGGTTTCTCAGCTTAAAAGGATCGCCCCCAGCAAGTGGGGAAAGCATGAGTGGAGGGAGTGTGCATGAGACTGTGTGCAGAGACTCATGTTGAGACAAGTGCATCAGCATGAGTTAACAGCATCTGCACAGAATGCAGGGCAAAGGGCAGAAAACACCATCTAACAGGTGGGTACCTTACAACTCTGATTACATTTGTAAGAGTACCAGTGATCAACTACAGCAGAAGCTAAAGCAGTCTATTATTGCTACACCTATCTAGGTAGAAATAGGGTGAGGGGGGGAGAGAGTGAGATTAAACTATTTTAAAGTTGTTTAATTGTGTTCAGTGGTAAATGCCAAACCAGAAGGAAAGAGCAGCTCCACTTCTGGTTTTTCAGCACAAAAGGATCGCCCCCAGCAAGCGGGGCAAGCATGAGTGGGGGGAGCATGCATGAGTCTGTGTGCAGAGATGCACGCTGAGACAAGTGCGTCAGCATGTGTTAGCAGTATCTGAAGAGAATGCAGGGCAAAGGTCAGAAAATGCTATCTAACAGGTGGGTACCTTACAACTCTGATTACATTTGTGAGAGTACCAGTGATCAACTACAGTAGACACTAAAGCAGTCTATTATTACTACACCTACAGGAAATTGGTAGAAATAGGGTAAGAGGGGAGAGAGTGAGACAGGGATGATATAAAAAAATGGCAACACTATTGCCTGATTTTAACAACCTGCAGATATGGGAGATATAATTATAACTCTAGATGGTGCACTGGACTACAAATGTAATAGTTTTTTAATGTGCATGTTCATTGACAGGGAGGCTACAAAGGGGGAATTTGTTTGTAACAAATGCCTGATTAATATAAAACTACTAGAAGAATTGCAGAACTTATTCTGAACACTAGATAAACTAGAGTCTTCTCAAAATGCAATGGAGTCCAGACTAAAAAAGAGGCAGAATGGCAAACTGATCAATCAGGATATAAATAACACCAGACCTGGTAAAAGGAAATGTTCAGAGGAATCCAACAAAACTGATATTGACTTAACAGATAATGACTGGTCATTAGTACAGCCCAAAACAAGAAAAAGGCATGCAAACCCCAAATTGAAAGGACCAGTTGAACCAAAAATGACACTTTCAAACTGGTACACAATACTGGAGATAAAACCAGAAAAAAAAAGAAACTGCCCCCCAGCCCAGGAGACTTGTGACAACCGCATGGAACAATTAACTACCACTAAAAAACAATCCAGTCACTGTGACCAGTTAAAGCCAAATACATTGAGTCACCCTGCAGCCATACTGACTTGTGAAACATTAATTGACTTAAGTAACAACATAAATAAAGCACTAACAGGCAAGAACCCCCAAGGGGTGGATACTAAAAAGGACAAGAACAAAAGACAAACATTTATTCTTGGGGATTCCATAATCAAATTCTGTGACAAACAAATATGCAATTGAGACAAAGTAAACCACACATGCAGTAGCAATAGAAATGCAGCAATAGCAGACATCATGAATCAGGTGGATCTAGTTCTGAAGGGTGCTGGTCCAAGCCCCTTGTTGGTCATCCATGCAGAGACAAACAACATTAATAGGTCCAGTATTGAAGAAATAAAACAAGACTACATAACTCTGCAAAAAAAAAAAAAACTGGAAACATGAGGGGCAGAGATTTGCTATTCCAAAATATAACCAATCCCAAGATCAGGACACTTTAAAAATCAAAAAATCTAAAACAATAAATGAGTGTCATAGAAAGTGGATACTAGAAGAAAGAATTGAGTGCATTACAAATTAGGAAGTTTTTTAAGACAATTATGGGTTATATTGCTGGGATGGACTACACTTGATCAAATGAGGAAGTAACTTACTTGGCAAAAAAATGAAAAACACATAGAGGAGACTTTAAATTAACTGTAGAGGGGCAAGGGAATGTCAGTGCTGAAATTCACTCTAAAGTGCAATTAACAGAAATTAAATTTCTGGTAGCAAATGCTTGCAGTTTTAATATAGTAAAAAAGAGCGAACTAGAAACAATAATACAGAGGGATAACCTGGACATTATTGCAATAACAGAAACATGGTGGGATGAATCCAGCTTGTTGTTTAAAAAGATAGAGAGTTATAAGCTTTACCACAAAAACAGATCAAACAAAAAGGAAATGGTGTTTGCCTCTACGTTAAACAAACTCTGGATGTGGTGAAACTAGAAACAGATAGTAAGGCTACCATAAATAGTGAAACAATATTGATTCAAATACACATCCACACCAAAAATACAATAACAGGAAATTGTTGCAGGCCCCCCAACAGTCTAACTGACTACAATAATAAACTTACAAAATAAATCTTGATGGTAGCAGAAAAATCAGATGTTATCATACTGGGTGATTTTAATTATCCAGGAATAAATTGGGGAAACCTAACCAGCAACTCAGCCAATGAACAGACCATTTTGAACTCACTGTCAGCTGCAGGATTAGATCAATTAGTTGTATCCCCAACCAGAGGACAAAACATACTGGACCTAATAATAACAAACATAAACACTGGAATCTCAGAAATACAAACAAAAGAACCTTTGGGTAGCAGTGACCACCTTATGATGACGCTCGCTTACTCCATAAAGAAAACAGTCAACAAAAATAAGTTAAGTATAAGAAACTACCACAAAGCAAACTACAACAAAATACAGCAGACCATTGAATCAATAAAATGGGAAGAAATACTTACCAATCTGAATGTAGATGATTGTTGGTATACTATAAAGAACATAATAAAGACAACTCAGGACTGGTATATTCCCAACAAAGCAATAACAAATAAAGGTAAAATACCCTTGTGGATGACCAACAAATTAAAAAGACAAATAAAAAAGAATGAAAAGGCTTACAACGTCTATAAAAAAAAAAGAGTCAACCAGCCTATGTAAAATACAAGGCAGAGCTAAGGAAAACCAAGCAACTCATTAAACAAGAAAAACACAATCTTGAATTTAGAATTGCTAACAACAAGGGAAATCAAAAAACATTGTTGTCATACATCAACAACATGAGTAAAGGTAATAGGGATATTAAAAGCCAATGGAAATAACATAAATGACTCAGTTGAAATATCTAACATCTTCAACAGCTATTTTACTACAGTTTTCAATAATAAAGATGAATTCATTACACCAGAAAGTAATAATAACCCTCCCATGAAAGGCTTCTTATATGAGGAAGTTTTAACAGATATACAGTCTCTCTAAAACCACACTCCTTGAAGGGATCCCCCCACATTATTTAAAAAACCTGGCCAAAAGTCTAAGTTAACCCTTTCAAATCCTATTTAACACATATTTTTCCTCTGACATAGTACCCTCTGAATGGAAGCAAGCAGTTATTACTCCAATTCATAGAAAAGGCAGCAGAGTAGTCCCTGAAAAGTATAGGCCTATAAACCTTGCACCAATGCCAAGCAAGGTTATGGAAAAGCTAATCAAGAATAGGTTCAAGGAGGAGGAGGCTACTAATCTGGGCCTACATGACAATATCCAACATGGGTTTAGTAGGGGTAGATCCTGTACTACAAGCTTAATTACATTCTATTAATTTGCAAGCACTTGTCTAGACTCTGGAAAAGCATGTGATGTGATCTATGTGGATTTCAAAAAGCATTTGATGCAGTCCCCCACTTTGAAATCTTACAAAAATTAACAACTATGGGATTCAGTGCATACCTAATCAAATGGGTAAACTCATGGTTGTACAATAGGACCCAAAGGGTCAGGATTCAGGGTAACATTCATCTGCAGGAAGAGTGACAAGTGAAATCCCTCAGGAGTCAGTTTTGGGTCATTATCTAGTTAGCAGTTTTATTCATGACTTACAAAAAGGATTGAAAAAAACAAATCAATAACATTTGTAGATGATACAAAAATAACAGGGGAGGTGGACACAGAAGACAGACACCAGTCCATAGTGAATGACTTAGAACAAATCTTGGAATGGGCCAAAATAAATACATGTCTCTTAACCTAGATAAATGCATTGTGTTGCATCTTGGTTGTAATAACAAAATGAGACTATATTATATAGGCAATAAACCTTTACCGGTAGTAAGTAACAAAAGAGATCTAGGCATTATAATTGATAGTTATCTCAATATGCATACACAGATATGGAAAGTTACACTACTGGCCCACAAATACATTAACATCATAAAAAAGCATGTATTGCTAGGGATGAGCAGTGCATCATGAGTCTATACAGGAACTATATTCGACCACATTTAGACTATGGGTCACTCTTTTGGTCACCATTTCAAAAACAGGATGTCAAAGCTTTGGAAGGAGTCCAAAGAAGAGCAACCAAAATTATTCCCAGATTAAAGAACCTACCCTATGAGAAAAGAGTGGATGAACTACATCTGATGACATTGGAGGAGAGAAGGGTTGGGGGGATTATCTTCAATTTTTCAAGATATGCAATAATAATGAACTTAGAAAAATTGTTCTATCAGTACATTGGTACATTAACAAGACCTAATATACCACAATAAACAATTTGAGGTGCTAAGAACTTCTACAAAAAAAGAGACAAATATTTCACAGTTATAGTCCCAATGAAATGGAACAGACTACCTCAACACTTAGTAAATATTACTAGTTTTGATTTATTGAAAAGGGAAATAGATAGATTCTTGGGGTACTAGGGACACTGTGATCCATGCTGAATGGGAGACAGGCACAATGGGCAACCATCTATATCTGTCTACACATCACCAAGTTACCAAAAAGATTTAAATAAATTGACAATAGCAAAAACAATTAACGTTTAAAGTTATTATAAACCACATATAAACATGCTAAATCATTCAAATGTGAAAAAGCTTATTTACGTTACTCACAACATTGAGGGTACTAAGTGGCATGTGAAGTGTGAATATCATTGAATTAAAACACTGAAGACATATATTGACATTGCTGTCGGTGTCAGTTCTTCAATTCCTCGACAATTTTGTGGTCTGCAAGAAACAGACCTTTGTGAGAAACTGTCTGTAAAGTCAGGTGTATGAGACTGGAGGTGACCCCTGTTTTTTTGGAATAAGAACAGCCACAGAGAATGCACAAGATCCTATTTTAGTTTTATAGGGCCGAGTTTGCAAAGATGTAGTATTAGATGAATGCAAAGAGCTCTTGGTGTCATTTACAGAATCCAAATTAGAAAGGGTAAAACTTTTGCATGAAAAAGTTACTTTTGAACATTACAACCATAAAAATAATTGTTGATTCAGACCACTGGGGATAACCATCCTAAATCGGCATACAAAGTGCAATGATGAGTGCGAGCTGGAGCAAGAGAAAAAACAACACATGTTATTGTACACAATGGTTAAATGAGAAGGCAGTAAGGAAGGCTGGGGGGATACTGGGATGCATAGGGTGAGGCATCACCAGTAGAAAACAGGAAGTTGTTATCCCCCTGTACAGACAGTTGGTGATACACCATCTGGAGTACTGCATGCAGTTCTGGAGACCCCATCTCCACAAAGACATAGACAGGGAGGAGGCTGTCCATAGGAGGGCAACCATAATGGTGCAGGGTCTGCACCAGAAGACATATGAAGAGAAACTAAAGGAGCATAATATGTATACCCTCGAGGAAAGGAGAGAAAGAGAGGTGGGACATGATAGAAACTTTCAAGTACCTTAAGTTACTCAACAAAGTTCAAGAGGGTAGCATCTTTCAGAAAAAGAGATGTGCAAGAACAAGGGGGCACAATTTGAAGACAGAGTGGAGACAGCTCAGAGGAAATGTGAGGAAATATTTTTTCACTGAGAGGGTTGTGGATGTATGGAACAGCCTTCCTGAGTAGGTCGTGGAGTTAAAAACAGTGGGGGAATTCAAGAATGCATGGGTCAGACATAAGGCAATTCTAGTGGGGGGGTAGGAGGAAGTAGGCTGTTGGTTAACAAGGATCTGCAGCTTATCCATTAGGTAGGGAAATGGGCAGACTAGGTGGGTTAAGCAGCCCTTATCTGCCATCAAATTCCATGTTTCTATAATTCTAAATGCTGCAGCTATTTCATGGTCAGATCACAAAAAATGCTGAAAAACATAGTCAAAGTGAGGTAATAGTGATCCAATAACAATAGACCAGAGTGTTTCAAAGGAAAAGTAATTTTCAATTTGTAAATGACACCCAGTTTTGGCTTACTACTTTTGCACACAAACTGACTATGGGTAGATAAGGACAATGAAGAATTGAGGAAAACTCCCAGATATTTAACTGTTACACTTGTTCAATAACAATTCCCATAGAATCCTGTAACAATAAAGAAGTGTCTTAGACCCAAAATGTTTGCTCTTTATCTTTTTCACATTAAGAGCCAAAGACTTTTGATTAAGTCAGTTACATACAGCAAGAAAATCATTAATTAAATGGCAAGTGATTTAACCAGCATTGTTTGATCTACACTAGATTATTAAATCGTTTGCATATAAGAGTATATCACAGTTTATGCATATAGTTGGAATAGGGTTAATAAAGAGGTACTCCTCAATCTATCACCTGAGATGAAGAAAAAGAAGATCCATCTCCAACAAACTGTAAGCACCCTGATAAATAATGTTGTAACCAGAAAGTAACTTTTAAGGATAAGCCAAAGAGTTTCAATTTTTCACAGAGTAATATATGTTCAATAAGGTCTAATGCCCTCCCCCAACTGTGAGAAGATCAGCTTCCATACCACAGAGGATGGAGTCCATGAACCTGACAAAGGCAGTCCTCATTCCATGACCCTGTCTGAATCCTTGTTGTTGAGGTCTCAAAAGCTTGAATGTTTCCAAGTAAGAATTAAATTGACAAGAGACGATATTCTCTGATATTTAATTAATTTGGTTTAAGATGGACTCAAATCATTTAATGAAAAGACTTGGGGAGTTTTTGGAATGGGGACCACATGGCTGCATCTCCAAACATTAGAAATTTCTTGAGTCCCAATGGTTAAATTGAACATAACACACAATGTGTAAGAAAGTTGAAGAGGAACAATTTTCAGAAATCTAGCATTTAAACCATCACTACTGTCTCCAGTTTTGCTGAGAATAGAACACATTAATTTGTAAACTTCATTTTCCAATACCTTCTTAGAATAAACATGAGGATGCACAAGGGAATCAGAACCATCTGAATCAACAGAGTTATAATCTAGTTGATAAATAATATCACTTGAGAAATCAAAAGCTGCAAGATCAGTTAGTTTTTTATTTAAAGATTCAACCATCTCAGTAGGGTCAGTTACCATAGAATCTCTAAATATCATTTTTGTATAGAACTTTGGGATTTTGGATTACTTAATGTCTTACTGTTACACCAAAACACTTAGGTTCAGCCCAGCAGTCATCAAATTACTTTTTGTATAATTTAATCTTAGTGGATATAATCAAGTACTTACAGGCATTTCTTCTTCTGTGATACAAAAAAAATGGTGTAGGTGCTGTAGTGGTCCTTTTAAGAACAGATCCAGAAACAAATGATTTGATACCATTTATTAGGTCAACATGGATGTTATAGGAAAGAACAAAGTGCTCTAGCTTTCAAACCTACCCGGTCCTTCTTCAGAAGCTTTATGGCAGTTATTTTGAAAATCCGATACTATTAACACCAGATTATGTTGAAAAAACAGAAATAATTCTCATTGGTTTAACATATACGTTTAAAACACAACAGAAGATTACATCAGAGAAGCTAATTAACACCAGTATGCTTTTAACTGAGGAGCCTCAGAAAGGCAAAGGTTATCAAGAATTCCCAACAACCAGAGAGCTCTTCTCACATAAATTTTAAAATTTCTCAGTATGCTAAGAAAGCATTCTAGTGATTAAAAAAAAAACCTTGGGATAGCATTCTCTCTAATACATGTAAGATGAGGATACAGCTTGCATTCCAAGTGTCTTGGTGTAATAAAGAACAGATAATGAGAGACAAAATCCTGAAATTAGGTATAACTGCAAGTTGAAAAACAGCCCCAAATTAAACATATACATACAGTATATACATGATGCATGATAGTATCACTTGTAAATGTAAGTGCCAAATAAAAATACTTGTCAAGGACCCCCAAGAAAATGAGACAATGAGCCTGATAAGTGCAGATTTCAACACGGAGTCAGAGTATAACAAAAATGCACAGAATCAGTCTAAGGAATCTAAATGAAAACTTCCAAGGATGAAATCCTCCAGGGCACCCTCCTTTTTTTTCCTTTTCTCTCCCTCTCTCTCTCTCTCCCTCTCTCTCTCTCCTTGGGAAAGATACTGTAACTAGTAGGAATGAGATATACTGTATGTACAAGAGTCATAATACAGCATCATTCACACCAATATTAATCGTTACCCAAAGGAATTACACCTTTTATGAACCCCCAAGTAAATGAAATATGCATCTTAATATAAGCAGATTTAAAAATGTGACGGTGTGTAATCCAACCACTGACAACTAGTAGAAGGAAGTAAATGTACATTATATGTGAAAACTAAGTGTCCTAGCCACATAACAATTATCCCATGCCACACTCCCCCCACACAGACATGTGTACATACACCACACCACACCACACACACACACACATACACCCTGCACACCCCACACAACCACAACACACAACAAATATAACAAACACAACCCACACATACCACAACACACCACACTGCGCACACACAAACAAAACACACAGACACACCATACCCACAACACACAAAAACACAACACATGCAAAACACACACAAACACACACATACATACATCAATACACACACACACACACACACTCACACACACTCACCAAAGTGTTAAGGTGAGAAATCAACATGTAGATAACCATAAACTTACAAAATCAAAGGCCCGCTGAAGAACTAAAGTATTTATGTCCATCTTTTAAAATAAAGGTGCATGTAAATTTAAGTGGAATAATGTGTCATATAACCAACATCAATATTCAATCCATCTGCCACCATATGGAGAAGTAAAATAAGTCTAATTTCAGAAGTCTGTCTCTGTTGTGTACCGTTGAAATGTCCTTTTAAGACCATCACAGACATATCTGAGATTGAGTGGCCATCCTGGGAGAAGTGCTGGGCTACTGGTTTCTCAGTCTTCTTGTGATTAATAGAATGTCTGTGTGAATTCATTCTAGTGCAGAGTTGTTGGCTTGTCTCCCCCACATAACCTGTGAGAGGACATTTCTTGCATTGGATAAAATAGACCACATTACTTGATGCACATATATAATTCCCCTGTATCCTGAATAGTCTGTTTTGTGATGTAACCACACAGTCTGAAGTGGGAATGAGGTTACATGTCTTACATGTGCATTGATGACAGGGTCGTGTACCATATGATGTCATAGTATTCACTTCCAGTTCAAGTTGATTCCTAATAATCAGGTTGGCTAAATTAGGTGGTTGTTTAAAAGATAGTAGTGGTAGTTCTTGAAAAATACAATTAAGGGTTTCATCCTCACTGATTATTGGATGGCGATCCCCAACTACTGCAATATAAGGAACGGATGACTACCAAGAGAATACCCTTAGTAGTCACATACCATCCTGACCTTGAACTTCTATGTAAGATTGTTAAGGATCTCCATCCAATAATTTTTTTTTTTTTGCTCCTCTGCTCCCCTGGCCAGCTCTTCCTTCAGGCCTCCTAGGTCCTTCCTGTCTGTCCGCCATCCCCACCACCTACCCTTACCTCAGATCACAACCCCCTGGAGGTAGCCCGGCATTTCCCTTCACCGGGTGGGTCCCCCTCCTCTGAGAGGGAAGGCACCGGTGGGGCTTGTCCAGCACACTGCTGCAATCAGCTCCAGGTGTTGCTGAGGCGGGAGGTCATGAGACCTTGGCGGCAGGGGGGAGCCAGAGACCATCATCTGGCTTAGCTAGGGAGCTGTTTCCTCAGTTTTCTCCCCTTGGAGAGTGACATACCACCTGACGTCTAGGCGAACGCCGACATCCGTCACTCCCCCAGTAGTTAGAGCCCTGACACCCTGCTATGCTCCCGGCCTCTGCCAGGGGCCAGCAGGTGCCCGGCTTGCATCCCCCCTCCCCCCTGGAGAAGGTGAGCTGTCTACAGATGCTCCAACCTTCTCCCCTGGCCGGCTCTCCGATGACCCGAGTCCATTCCCGAACCTGGGTCGCCGGTGTTGCAAGCGGAAATCCAACCGCTGTGCCGGCAAGCCGGCCCATCCAATAATTAGTGAGGATGAAACCCTTAATTGAATTTTTCAAGAACTACTACTACTATCTTTTAAACAACCACCTAATTTAGCCAACCTGATTATTAGGAGTCAACTTGAATCGGAACAGAATTCCATGACATCATAGTGTACATGACCCTGTCATCAACGCACATGTAAGACATGTAACCTCATTTCCACTTCAGACTGTGTGGTTACATCACAAAACAGACTATTCAGGATACAGGGGAATTATATATGTGCATCAAGTAACATTGTCTATTTTATCCAATGCAAGAAATGTCCTCTCACAGGTTATGTGGGGGAGACAAGCCAACAGCTCTGCACTAGAATGAATTCACACAGACATTCTATTAATCACAAGAAGACTGAGAAACCAGTAGCCCAGCACATCTCCCAGGATGGTCACTCAATCTCAGATATGTCTGTGATGGTCTTAAAAGCACATTTCAACAGCACACAACAGAGACAGGCTTCTGAAATTAGACTTATTTTACTTCTCAATGTGGTGGCAGATGGATTGAATATTGATGTTGGTTATATGACACATTATTCCACTTAAACTTACACAGACCTTTACTTTAAAAGATGGACATAAATACTTTAGTTCTTCAGCGAGCCTTTGATTTTGTAAGTTTATGGTTATCTACATGTTGACTTCTCACCTTAACACTGTGGTGAGTGTGTGTGTGTGTGTGTGTGTGTATTGATGTATGTATGTATGTATGCGTGTGTTTGTGTGTGTTTTGCATGTGTTGTGTTTTTGTGTGTTGTGGGTATGGTGTGTGTGTGTGTTTTGTTTGTGTGTGCGCAGTGTGGTGTGGTATGTGTGGGATGTGTTTGTTATATTTGTTGTATGTTGCGGTTGTGTGGGGTGAGCAGGGGTGTGTGTGTGTGTGTGTGTGTGTGGGGGGGTGTGGTGTTTGTACACACGCCTGTGGGGGGACCGTGGCATGGGACAATTGTTATGTGGCAAGGACACTTAGTTTTCACATATACTGTACATTTACTTCCTTCTACTAGTTGTCAGTGGTTGGATTACACACTGTCACATTTTTAAATCTGCTCATATTAAGATGCATATTTCATTTACTTGGGGGTTCATAAAGGTGTAATTCCTTAGGGTAATGATTCATATTGGTGTGAATGATGCTGTATTATGACTCTTGTACATACAGTATATCTCATTCCTACTAGTTACAGTATCTTTCCCAAGGAGAGAGAGAGAGGGAGAGAAAAGGAAAAAAAGGAGGAGGCCCTGGCAGATTTCATCCTTGGAAGTTTTCATTTAGATTCCTTAGACTGATTCTGTGCATTTTTGTTATACACTGACTCTGTGTTGAAATCTGCACTTATCAGGCTCATTGTCTCATTTTCTTGGGGGTCCTTGACAAGTATTTTTATTTGGTACTTACACTTACAAGTGATACTATCATGCATCATGTATATATGTATATGTTTAATTTGGGGCTCCTTTTCAACTTGCAGTTATAATTAATTTCAGGATTTTGTCTCTCATTATCTGTTCTTTAATACACCAGGACACTTGGAATGTAAGTTGTAACCTCATCTTACATGTATTAGAGAGAATGCTATCCCAAGGTTTGTTTTTTATCACTAGAATGCTTTCTTAGCATACTGAGACATTTCAAAATTTATGTTTAAAGAACTCTCTGGTTGTTGAGAATTCTTGATAACCTTTGCCCTTCTGAGGCTCCTCAGTTAAAAGCATACTGGTGCTAATTAGCTTCTCTGACATAAACTTCTGTTATGTTTTAAATGTATATGTTAAACCAATGATAATTATTTCTGTGTTTTCAACATAATCTGGTGTTAAAAGTATGGGATTTTCAAAATAACTGCCATAAAGCTTCTGAAGAAGGACCAGGTAGGTTTGAAAACTAGAGCACTTTGTTCTTTTCTGTAACATCCATGTTGGTCCAATAAAAGGTATCAAATCATTTGTTTCTGGATCGGTTCTTCTATGATATTCAGACAGTGCAGCACTGGTTGAAGTCTTTTTATATTCCCACCAAGTTAATTTCTGTTCCTAATCATGTCCTTAATTTTTTGAAGTAAATCACCAGTTATTAGCACTCTGTAGTTGTTTCTTACTTAATGGAAAACATTTCTCCTGAGTAAGGAGAAGATGAACATAATTCCAATGCACAATCAGCACTAAAGATGAGATATAAATAAGACCAATCAATTCCATTTATTTGCACTTGAACTACAGTTGGGCCAACACCCTCAAATGCCCTACATAGAATAGTGCAGGGAGGAACTCTAGTAGTTTGGAACATTAAAACACAATAAATTGGGAGATGATCACTGAGACCCTATCTACCTAATTTATAATAAAAAAACAGTCTAAAAGAGAATGGTTTCCACTAGGCAAATTGTGACATGTTGGAGATTTAAATAATTGGGTCAAATTATAGGTTTCAAGAAGAGTTTGACTATTTGCCCCTTTTTCCATTTGCCAATTTAAATTTACGTCCTCCTCCAATGACTAAATCATGACTCTTAAGGAATGGCTCCATGTAACTAAGGAAGTTAGAAAAATCTTTTAACCCACCCACATGTGGATTACAAAGTGGGACCTCTACACTATGGAAAAGGGTCTTTGACTTACAGGTGGGTGATCAGCAATCAGGGACTGGGGAGGGACCACTACACTATTGAAAAGGACTTTTAAATTATGGCTGGGTGATCAGGGGCAGAGGTCGGACCACTACACTATGGAAAAGGGCCTTTAACTTATAGGTGGGTGATCGGGTGATTGGAGACTGGGGTGGGACTGCTACACTATGGAAAATATTTTTTTATATAAATAGGTGGGAATTCGTGCAATTAGAGACCAGGGTGGAACCACTACACTATGGCAAATATTTCTTTGTATTATTGGGTGGGTATTCATATGATCACGGACCGGGGTGGGATGACTACATTATGGAAACTAATTATTTTTAGTACCGTGTATGTGCTCAGAGGATCGGGGACTGGGGAGGGGACTGTAGTGTCTCCGCCAACCACTAGGGTTGCACAGATTACTGCCAGGTTTTGTTCAGTGGTAATTTGCTCCACACAAGGACCTTCACAAAGGGCCTTGAGTAGACAAATCCTTTGTGAATGGGACTGCAGGGATATGCAGGTCCCCAACCCCTTATTTGAATTGTGGCTGCCCTCACTAGTTTGCCTGAGCACAAACCCAGTTTGTGAGGGCAAACTGGGCTTTGTGAATACCAGCTATTCATAAACCCAGTTTTCCCTTGGGCAAACTGGGTTTGCACCCGGGCATAGCTTTTTGAATCCTGCCCATAATCTTTAAAATATATGGCAACACCTCCACACTTTTTCTTTCCCAGTCTATCTAATCTGGCTACATTATAGCCAGGCATGGCATGAATTTCATCACATATACTTGGTTTTAACCAGGTCATTGAAACCACAGTAAGGTCTAGTTGCTATTCAGCAACTAATGTTTCAAGTTCTGAAATTTTTGGGTAAAGACATCGGGCATTCAGATGCAAAATGTTTGGTCTATTAGACAAAAAAAACACAGAAGCAGATTCAGAATAAGGAGATATAGGCCCAGGATTAATCTCAATGCCTCCTACCAACAGTAATAGAAAAAATAGTACAAGCAGATACACTAATATTACAAGAAGACAATTGAAAGCAGAAGACACAGACATCAAACAAACTGTGTCAAAAACATCTCATTTCAGTTTTCTTTGCAAATAAGACCAAGTAAGAAAGTTCATAGTTTAAATCAAAATCACCATTTTTAAAAGGGTCAAGAAAGAAAATAAATCATTGTGGCTATAAAAGCAGGTAAGGGAGATAATTTGGAACAGTTGTTAAAGCTTTAAATGTACACAAAGGGGAACATAATGAGAGCACCAGGCCTGCATATGTAGATAAGCAAGGATATTATTAGGAGGAACACAAGTCCTTTGTCCAAGTCTTTAAACCCCTTTTAAAACATCTAATACTGCTGCTGTTGCTCCTCTCAGGCAACATTCACCCTAACCCCGGCCCACCACAACTTGGCCACAAGGTTAACAGCAGTGCAGGGTCACTTTCCTTGGCAAGCATTAACATCTGCAGCCTCCTCTCCAAACTTGATACCCTCTCTGCCTGGGTTTCCCAGCACAATCCAGACATCCTATCAGTGCTGAAAACATGGCTGTCTCCCAAGATACCTGACTCCTCAATTGCAATTCCCGGATATGTAGTTTTCAGACAGGACAGACTTGTCAAGAAAGGAGGAGGCTGTGCCCTCTACCTAAAAGAGTCCCTCATGGGTCATGTCATGCCCGTGCCCATCCCTGGAAATGACATCCAAATGCTTGCTGCCAAAGTACTTCTCGGAACTCATAACAAGATCCTGATTGCTGTCTCTGTCTATATACCACCCAAGTTGAGCAATCTGGGCTTTCACTCCCTCCTTGACTGTATCAACTCCTTGGATCAGAATACAGAAGTTATCCTACTTGGTGATTTCAACATCAACTAGCTGGCCTCCAGCTCGAATAGTTATAAGGATGCTCTAGCTGCTGCTAACTTGTCACAAATGGTCAAATCACCTACTAGAGTAAACTACAGAACAGGGACCTGTACACTTCTAGACTGGGTGCTAACTAATCATCCAGAGCACATCTCCGAAGCAACAGTCCTCCCAAACTCCTTAAGTGATCATTCCCCTATCTTGTGTATCTGGACCAACAAATACACCAAAGTCCCTCCCAAAACTATTAACAGGAGAATGCTGACCCCCAGTCATCTTGAGTCACTTAAAACACTCCTTCGTGAACATGACTGGTCACCAATTGGTATAGTCCCTGAAGTAGACACAGCACTTGAATATTTTATCACCTGTTTCAAACTCAGCCTGCGATGTTCATGCTCCGTTCAAGAAGCGTAAGATCAAGGGTGTCAATAACCCATGGATGACACTAGGCCTCCTTACACAAATGAAATCTCGAGACCAGCTCTGGTATCGTGCTAAGGCTACTGGCACCCAAACTGATATCCAGGCATACAAAACAGCAAGGAATGCATGTACCAGAGCAATCCACCATGAGAAGGCTAACTATTACAGGAACACCTTAGCCAGCACCTGGAATGATGGGAGTAAATTCTGGCATAACCTTGCTGAAGTAACTGGAAAGGATCCCAAAACAACACCCACAATGTTGAACATAGATGGTACCATCACTCTTGACCATGTAATCATTGCCAAAGCATTTAACACCACTTTTGCTGACCTTAGTCATGTGTTACCCCCTAACTTTTTTGATCCCACTACAGTCAGCCCAGCTCCTGTTAGTTCAGGTTTGCCACCAGGGCACCTTCCTTTCCATTTCAAAGCAATCCCAGAAAGCCTAGCTAAAAAAAACATTCTTAAAGTGCTTTGAAAGTCTAGTGTCAGTGGTGATTCACTGGATATGAAACTTCTCACCCTCACCATTGACGGAGTCCTGCTCCCATTAACCAAAATCCTCAACCATTCTGTCATGCTCTCCCAGTTCCTCCAAAAGTGGAAACTGGCAGTGGTGACTCCAGTCCATAAAAGTGGTGACAAGACTGTCACGAACAACTACAGGCCTATATCCATCCTCCCCCCTCTATTCAAAGCCTTGGAACGGATAGTGGCTGATCAGCTCACAGAGTACCTTGTAAAATACAGCCTGCAATGTTCCCAGCAGCATGGCTTCTGCAAAAGGCACAGCACTACCACGGCACTCCTCGAATTCACCACATATATCCATCATGCACTTGATCAGGGCCAGTTGGTCGGCGCCTCTTTTATTAACCTGACTAGTGCATTTGACACTGTCAATCACTCCATTCTCCTCAAACAATTATCCCTCCTTGGTCTTTCACGTGAAACTACCCTCTGGTTTCAAAGCTACCTCAGTAACCGGACCCAACTGGTCAGGATTGGTGAATTCCTCTTGTCATTGCTACCAATCCACTCTGGAGTACCCCAAAGTTCTATCCTGGATCCCTTGTTATTCAGCATATTCCTGAACAATCTCCCTGCCTCCTGCCATGACAGAATGTTACTGTATGCAGATGATGCAGTAATCTTCACTTGCCACACCGACCCCACCTCCTTTCAGTTTCAACTACAGAAAAGTTTCACAGAAGTGGAAGACTGGCTTTGCTCACATAAACTCATCCTTAACCACAAAAAAACCTAAAACAATGTTGTTCCATGGAACCCACAACAAGTGCAAGGACCATGAGCTGATAATTAACAACCACGAAGGTGTCGCTCTTGAGCAGGTGGATATGTTTAAATATCTGGGCCTGACCCTTGACTGCTTCCTCTCATATACCAAACACATTGACAATATCGCTAAAACTGTGAACTCCCGTATAGGGCTACTATACAAGCATAAACATTGCCTAATGGCTGAAGCCTCGAACCTCGCTATCCAGAGCTCTGTTATCTCAACTATTGACTATGGGCTTGTTATCTATGGATCTGCTACTGATACTGCACTCTGGCACATAGCTGCAGCCATTAATAAGGCATGTAGACTCCTTATTTCAGCTGCCCACTTTTCTTACATGTGTGACATTTATGTGCAGGCTAACTGGCTCCAGCTATCCAGCAGGCTAAAGTACCAGACCTGCAACCTAGCTAAGAAGACATCACTGGGCCTTATGCCCCCTGGAGTACAATCAATATTGACCCCGCAGCATGTCCGCCGCCTAACTAGAAGATTGGACAGTCTAACCTTTACAATACCTCGCTGTCAGACCTCTCAAGCTCAGCATTCTTACCTTGTCAGAGCCTCCACTTGGTTCAACTTGCTACCTACAGAAATCTCCAACATCGCCACAATTGGTGCTTTTAAGAGTAAACTGCATCAACACCTCGTGGCTAGTGCCTTCTGTGATTGCTTCTTATGATCCCCTCCAGGCATACTACCCTCAAGCATCCCTCCTCACTGCCTCAGCTCCTTCTCCTCTCTTACCCCCCATTACTGGGTATAGGATAAATCTGTCTCCTTTTCTTTTTCATCCCCCCTTTCCTCCTCCCTTGCTGTTTCCCATCTACCGCATACCCAACACAATGCTCTCCCCAATTCTCCCCTCCTCCCTCTCTCTGTCTCCCATACCACCCCCTCACCACCACTCTTCTTTCTCTTTTCCCACTAACCCACTCCTAACAAAGCTTCACTGAGCTGCCTATGACTTGTACTGTATAACTAACTCGCAACACAATTCCTTGACAATGTCTTTGGCTGCTATTATTGCAACCTTATTTGTCTTTTTTTTTTGTAAGTTCCATTGTAATGATCATGTTATGTTTGTACATTATTGTCCTTATTGCCTTGACGTAGAACCTTTGTAAAAGAGCCCTCGGCTCAAAGGTGTCATCCGAAATACACATAATTAAAAAAATAAATAAATAAACAAGTGAACATAAAACTAAGGATGATAGGTGGTGTCAAAAATAATGATAAAACATTCTTTTGATACATTATGGAGAAACAGCCAAAATAAAGCATAGGAAGCATAAGGAAAGGTAGAGAGAATATGGAAGAAGACAGGAAAGGCAAACATTAAGTGAGTACTTAAGTTCTGTGTTAGCAGTGGAGATGACAGACCCAATGCCTGGCAGAAAGGACAGATTTAAAGGTACTGGTAGTCACAGATTGGAGATAGGATATATGCATGAGAGAGTTTTGAAGGGTCTGCAAAACCTGAACATAAACAGCGGGTTCCTAGGGATAGATGGGTTGCACCCTAGGGTATTGAAGGAAATGAGACTGGTCCTGTCAGCCCCTTGGCAGAACTATTTAAAATTCACTGGCACCAGGAGATAAACCAATGGACTGGATGGTAGCAAATGTTTCCTCCTGCACAAGAGTGAGGAGAGGAACAACCTGGGAAATTACAGGCTTGTGAATCTGAAATCAAAGTAGGGATGGACAGACTGTTCTGTTTAAATCAGAACCCCACCCCTTCATGATCTGATTCTTCACTATGGACTTGAATAAATTTGAACTCTACTGCAATTGCCCAGTTCTGAGTCCATGACTGGAGCTGGCAGGGAGCTAGTCATTTTTTTCTTTAGTTAGTGGGCAACAAACTTTTTAATTCCTAGAACCAGTGAGGGACATAGAACAACATAGATTTCTTGATTTCTTGGAGCTGGAGGGAAAAGAGATCAGTCTAGGCTAGGGCATAACATAGTCAGCGGGTAACACAGATCAGTGTAGGATTCATGAGACTTACTGCCAGGGGACAGAGATCAGTGTGGAACAAGACTGTGCCAGCAAGAATGGACAGCTCTTCAGGAGGCTGGGGCTGGTTTGATATTGGTATGGACAACCCAGGGGACCAGGGCTAGGTAGAAAGACTTCCTTGGACACTCTTTTTGGGACCAGGACTATGAAGAGGGTTCTACACTTTCAGCAGCCATTGTGAGAAAATGGTCAACATGGACTGTAGCTACAAACCTCATGGTATGAGATTTTAAAATGTTGCATTGATACCATTCTGCCCTGTGTGAATTTAACAACGTGTGTGTGTGTGTGTGTGTGTGTGTGTGTGTGTGTGTGTGTGTGTGTGTGTGTGTTACCTGGAGTACTACTGGTTTTTGGCCACTGGAAGATTGGGGAGCACCAGCTGCAAAATAAAAGTTTAAAACTGACCTTTGGAAAGACTGAATAGTTTTGTATTTAAAGTGGAAACTGCCATGATACAACACAGTGTCTCAGGTTACTGCATGACAAAAGGGATTAACTGCCATTCAGATTGCTTTATTTCCTGCAGTAACTTTGCTGCAGAATGCTGTTGTATTACACTGCACCCAGATGAGTACCACTGTATTGGTCCCCACTTTACTAGTTGTCACAGTGTAGCTGATTGCTTTAGCATGGCAGATTGTGCCATTTCTGGTTACCGCTGGCACGTGAGCATTGCAAAGTTCAGTTTCCATGAGCATGGCAATTTTGTTTCTGTCTGTTTATTGGCAGGATGTACTTGTAGGACTGGTGCTATGTGCAAGAAAATGTCTGTATGGGTAGGATACTTCTTGGTGCCAATGAGGTACAGGGATCAGCATGGGATATAGTACAGATGACATTTGAGGGGGGCAGGAAGTTCCTTCCAGTAGAGTGCCTGGATGCCAGAGACTTGAGGATGGGACCTCAAAACATGTGTAGTGGTGGGGGAGGGGGTCATTGGACCACAGGGAAGCAGATTTAGGTCCAGTTTTTAAAGTAATGGTCTGTTGGTCCTAGTAGACTAAAACTGGCCCCCCTCTCCTCAGACATGAACTAAGAGGTCCTGACTGAGTCACATACTTTTTTCAGTTCAGTGCTTCTTAATGCAAAGTTAGATTCCTGGGGCTCGATTTTCAAAGTGCCCTGTAATCAGTGCAATTTGTGGCAATCTAGGGCAGTGGTAACCGTGGGGTGCATCAGGGACCCTGCACCTCATTTTGTAAAATTAGGGGTCCCTCCACTGAAAATCTGGGAGTTGCCACAGTTGCAGGGTTGCACCACATATGTGGCGCACCAGCAGGGTTTGATGAAGGAATCCTCACCCCCCCGACACAACTCTAGCTGACCAGTGGAGGTTGGAGAATTGCAATGCCCAGAAGGTGGGGACCAGAGGCTGATGCAGCCCTGTTGGTGCCATGGAGTAGAAGGGGTATGGTGGCAGAGGGAGGGTCATGCGAAGGCACAGGGGGAGATGCCATGCCCCATGCTACACAGCCAATCAGGTCAGGTGATGGGGGCATGGCTGGACCAGCATGTTCTGGACCCCCATGGATAGCAGCTCTGGCATCTGCCCTATAGGACCCACAGGCCCCTAAAGGTGGTGAGTGGCAGTGGATGCAGGTTGCAGAGTGCATGTGGTGGCTGGGGACATGCCCTGGGTACCACAACATCACCAATGTACAGAGTCCCCATGTGGTGGCTGGAGGATGCCCAATAACAGTGTTGGAGCCTGTGGGTCCTGTGGGGCAGGAGTAGGGCTGCTGTCCATGGAGGTCCCTGGTCCCCACCTTCCAGGTCCCCAAATCACCACCCTGCCAAGCAGTGGCACAGGGCCCTTAGACCACCTTCTGGCTGATCTAAAGTCAGCCCCCTGTTGCAACCATGGTGGGGCTTACAGAATGGAAAGCAAGGGGATGGTGCAGCCCCTCCATGGAGCAACTATCCTTGCAACCTGGTGAATGGGCACTTTTGCTACAATGGTGGTGCAGCAGGGCTTTGCTGCACAGCATCACGATTTTGCTGCAGCCAGCATGTGAAAATAAGGATAGCCACAAACTATGACACAAGGTGCCACTTGCGTCATACCTGTTTGTAGCAGGCTTGTTGAGTCATAGTTTTACTTTTGAATGTCAAGACCCAAGAGTATTATACATTTCTGCTTTAAACTGTGAGTTTGCAATGCGAGACAGTACCTTCTCTGTGTGGACACAGCTATACGTGGACAGATGTTGGAAGGATCAATTCTGATGGCCAAAATGAGGGACATCCCTCTTGTAATGTGGGACATTTAAGGGTTATGCATGTGGGGAAGGGCAGAATGGAGGTTTGGTTCCCTATGATCCATAGTGTCATGAACTGCAGATCTGGCTTCTTATTCTGCATTATTAGCACTTAATTCATGTGTTTATTAAAAATCAGAACTAATCAGAACAAATCAGAAAGTTCCTGTGTTCTGGTTCTTATTTATTCAGGATCAGATCCTTTCTGAGTTTTGCAGCCCTAGTCAATAGTGGGCAAGATGCCAGAGTCAATTATAAAGGAACAGATAGCTGACTTCCCAGACATACCAGAGGAAAACATACAAACATACGAATCTGCCAGCAGAAACAGGCCTTACGGTCTATCAAGTTAGTCTGCTCGAATGCGGAGCTAGCACCCTTATATTGCAGCTGCCCCCCTCCTCTCCCCCACACCTTACCCCCTCGTGCCCTGTCCCATGCCCTTTTAAAACTGCCCACTGTGCTACAGGATACCACCTCCTCGTAGAGTGTTCCATTTCTCCATCACCCTCTCCATGAAAAAAATCCTCCTCATCTCTCTCTGATATCTTCCACCTTGCAACCTGAGACCATGCCCTTCAGTGTCTCATCCTCTCCTCAGCTACTGTTGTGCAAAATTGGAAAATTTCACCCGGCAAAATATTTTGTGGAATTTGTGCAGTTCATGAAATATTTCGCAGGGTGAAATGCAAAATTCTGCCCATGGGGCAGGTGAATTTTCACCCACTCACTGATGAAATTTCTCTCGCGGGCAAAATTTCACCACCCGTGGGTGAAATTTCTCAATTTCGTCACTGGTCACTAATCGTTTAAAAAATAAATCCCCTCCATGTCCCTGGTGTCTAGCGACCTCCCCCGGCCGATCACCGACTGAATTCAAGAACCTCCCTCCAATCACCCCGAGTTATCCCCTGGCCCCAATTGTTAATCCTCCCTGTCCTTGGTGGTTCAGTACCCCCAGCTGATCAGTGACTGAATTGATGTAAAGATTAGAATGATTATTTCGCAATTCCAGTTATTTTCTCATTTATTATGATTGTTACTAAATTCTTAACTAAAATAATAATCTTCTCCTCAGTTTTGGTGTCTAGTGGACTTCCTATTCTCATTTAAGTCAGAGCTCATTTTCCCCCGTAGTATCTTCATTCGTTACTAGCACAGTTTCCATCATTTTCATGGCTGTCAGCTCCATCTGAGCACTCCAGTGAATGAGCGTACTTAGACAAGCATGCACTCATTCACTGAGTGCTCAGATGGGCTGACAGCCATGGAGGTGAGTGTAGGGCTGTGCGGTGGCCTGATCAGGGTACTGGGGGTGGGGTGGCTCTGACTTAGGTTGGGAAGTTGGGTGGTCCACTAGACACTAGGGACAGAAGAGGGGATTATTATTTTTTTTTATTTTGAAGATTGGGGGACGAGTCATGGCTGGAGGTAGGGAAAAATAACAGGAGTTGACTGGGGCTTCTAATCTTTATCTTAATTTGGCCAGTGATCAGCTGGGGGAGTCCACTAGACACCAGGGACAAATCAAAGATTGGGGGCCGGGGATAACTCGGGGTGACTGGGGGGGGTTCTTGAATTTGGCTGGGGATTGACAAGGGGAGGGACTACTAGATGCCGGGGGGGGAAATAAAATATAACGATGGCTGGGGCATATGCGGGTGAAATTTCACTGCAATTTAGCAAAATATTAAATTGGGCAAAATTGCAGATTTTGCGGCAATTTCATCGAAGAAATAAAATTTCACAACATCTCTATCCTCAGCTTAAATATCCCTTCTGTGCCCATTTTGTTTATCCCTTCAAATATTTGAAGGTCCCAGTCATATCCCCCAATCCTTCCTCTCCTCCAGGGTGTACATATTCAACTCAGTCAGCCTGTCCTCATAGGTTTTACCCTCCAGCCCCTGGATCATCTTAGTTGCCCTATGCTGCACCCTCTCCAGCAATCTGATATCCTTCTTCAGAAAGGGATGCCAGAATTGCATACAGTACTCCAAATGTGGCCTGACTAGTGACCTGTACAGCGCAGGATCACATCCTTATTTCTGGATTAGATTCCTCTCACAATACACCCCAGCATCTTGTTGGCCTTAGCTGCCACCTTCCTGCACTGAGCTGAGTTGTTCATGTTACCAGTTATAATCACCCCTAGGTCCTTCTCCTCCTCTGTGACCTCTATCTGAACCCCTCCCAACTGGTAGCTCCTCCCTGGGTTCCTTGTGCCAAAGTACTTAACCTTGCACTTCTTCGCATTGAAGTTCAGTTGCCACTTTTCTGACCACTCCTCCAGTTTGATGAGGTCCTCCTGTAGCCCCTGGCACTCCTCTGTCATCCACCACCACCCTTATCTTGGTATCATCTGCAAACAGACTGATCTTGCTCCTAACACCATGTGAAATATCCGATATGAATATCACAAACTACACCGGACCCAGGACTGAGCCCTGCGGCACCCCACTTGTCACCACCCTTGGGGAAGAGAGTGTCCCCCCCACCATCCGTTGCTGCCTCCCCCTTTAACCAGTTCACAATCCAGTTTACCATTTTTGTCCCTGCCCCACATATTGCAACTTACCCCCCAGCCTCCCTTGAGGTACTGAATCAAAGGCCTTGCTGAAGTCTAAATACAGCACATCCACTGCATGGCCTTTATCCAGTTCCTTTGTTAACCAGTCATAGTATTCAATTAGGTTGGTCTGGCAGGATCTCCCAGAGACAAATCCATGCTGCTAACTGTCCTGGAGTCCATTTCCTCCAAAAAGGTCACTAGCCTCTCTTTCAGGATTGCTTCCATAAGTGTTCCTACAATGGATGTGAGGTTTACAGGCCTGTAATTGCCTGGTTCAACCTTTGGGCCACTCTTGTGGAGGGGCACCACGTGAGCAATCGTCCAATCCTGTGGTACACAACCTGTGTCCAGGGAGGTATTAAACAGGTTCACCAGCAGCCCCGCCAATACCCCTGCCAGTTCTTTCAGCACCCTGGGATGAATGCCAACGTTATGGACAAAAATGAAGATGGGTTCATGAGGGGGCAGGTTGTGTCAAACAAACTTGATTAATTTTTTCAACTAGGTAACACACATGGTGGATATGGGCTAAGCAATCAGTATTTTGTAACTAAACTATAGTAATACCCTTGATTCTATGCCCCATAGGAGACTCACATAGAGGGTAGGGGACTTAACCCTTAGGCTACCAGAAGATTTAGAACATATAGGTTTTTAGGACATGTATACATGCCGGTGGCACAGCAAGGGTTAAGATTAGGGTAAGGGTAACTTGGTTGATTGGGAATTGGTTGACATATAGAATTTAGAGAGAAGTCCTCTCATGTTGGAAGGGGCTGTCACAAGTGGGATGCCATAGGGATCTTTCTGTCCTGGGGATAATACTATTTAACATATACCAACAGTAAGTGAAATCAAAGTGGGGCTACATGATAAAGTGAGTCTGATTATAGATGACACAAAATGTGCAAGAGAGAGTGGATAATGATAAAGAGATTAGCAGCATGAAAAGGGATATAGAAATGCTGAAACAGTGGTCTAAAGTTTGGTAACTGAAATTCAGTGTCAAAAAAATATAGAGATGCATATTGCAAAAAAACTGCATACAGAATATTGGCTCAGTGGAGCAATGGTAGAGCACTCCAGGAAGGACAGGGATCTGAAGTGATAATTAATAGTCTGAAAGCCTCTCTCTACAGCAGTAATGCATATGGGGCAGCTAAATGGATGCTGGGATGCATCAGATGGGGTTTTACTAGTTATAGAAAAGAGGTGATATTGCTGCTGTATAGAGATGTTGTGAAATAAAATTTAGCTGGCGAAATTGCCCCGAAATTGGCAATTTTGCTGCGTGAAATTTTTTGATGAAATGACAAAATTTCAACCCCCGTATTTAGCATTTTGTCACCCCTGCAAAGGACATCCGTACCTCCCTGGTGTCTCGTGCCCCCGCTGCTCAATGGTCCAATTTTTTAAAATTATTTTTCCTGGTGTCTAGGTAGGTCCCCCAGCTGAACACTGGACAAAATTTAATGAAGCTCCCCAGTTACCCTCATGCCATTCTGGGAAAAAAATCCCCACTCCCTGGTGTCTATGGGCCCCACCCTCTCATCATTCACACACCACCCAGCTCCTCCCCAGTACCACGATCAGGCCACTGGTACATCCTTCCACTCATCTCCATGGCTGACAGCCTGACTGGAGTGCTTCAAATGAATGAGTGCATTTCATTGAAGTGCTCAGTCAAGCTGCCGCCATGGAGGGTCAGGCTGTGGCTCCGATTAGGGTACTGGGGGAGCTGGGGTGCGGTGAATGATGGGTCCATGATGGTGGGGGGGTCCACTAGACACCAGGAAGTGGGGATTTTTTCAGAAGAGCATGAGGGTAACTGGGGGAAACTTTATTCAATTTCAGCCAGTGATCAACTGAGGGAAGAACCACTAGACACCAGGGAGAAATATATATATTTTTTTTTAATTTGGGCCAGTGAGCAGCCGGGGGGGGGGGACTAGACACCAGGGAGCTTTTAAATCACTGAATAGTGAAATTTTGCCCACAGGTGGTGAGATTTTGCCCTCAAGCAGTGAATTTTCAACAGCTTGAGGGCAAAATTTTACTCGCTCTGTGGGCAAAATTCCACATTTTGCGCAGCTAAATATTTCATGAAATGCACAAATTCTGTGAAATATTTCACGCAACACTACCGCTGTACAGGTAATTTATTAGATTACACCTGAAAAACTGCATGCAGTTTTGGAACCTGCATCTGAAGAAGGAGACAGAAAGGTTAGACTATCTAGAAAAGGGCTACAAATATAATTCAGAGGCAGCAAGGTAAGATTTATGAGGCGAGATCAGGCAGTCTTAATATGTACTTCCCAGAGCACACTACAGAAAGGTGGCATACAACAGAAACACAGAAATGCATTCAAGATACAATATGGTAGGGTAGACTTCACTGAGTTATTTAAGTTAAGGAACAGTCCAGCTAAAAGTGTATACAACCTTAAATTGGAAGAGGGGAAATTAAAGAACATTAGAAAGTATTTCTTCATGTTGTGGGTGGTACACAGGTGAAACAGTCTACCTGGTAATTTGATAAATGATGGGACTGTCTCAAAGTTCAAAACCCAATGGATATCTTCAAGGGAGTTATTAGGAACAAAAAAGAGGCAGGGTTGGGGAAAGTTCTGTAAAGCAAGACTAAAGCAACATAGAAATATCAGGGCAAATGTCAATAGTCTCATACGGCCCGATATTCAAAAATAGTCTAGGATTTGTGATACTTTTCCACTGGAACTACACAACTTGAAACAAGAAGTTAACTTTCTGCCATAGTTAGCATAATTTGTAACACTTCAGCTCCCACTTGCAAGAAAAAGTGATGGAGGCACCATTTGTTTCCTGTAAAACAGTTAAACCAGTCCCAAATGCATCAAAATGTGTAAACATCATTTGATATTTTGTTGTACTGATTTTGCCACAGGCACATCTCATACAAACAAGCCAGCAAAAGAAGACCATGAGGTCCATCTGGTCTGCTCAATATGGAGCCTCCCATTCCACAGATTTACAGTGGGCCCCACCCACTCCTCTCCATTTCAGGAGCTTTATCTGCATTAAAGTCTTTTGAAAATCCAGTTCATAGTTCATTTCTGACCTTCACTATATATATATATATGTATATATATATATATATATATATATTTATATGTATATGTGTGTGTGTGTGTGTGTATATATATATATATATATATATATATATATATATATATATATAGAGGAGGAGGATATAAAGGGGCCAGGACACTGTAATCCAGCCTGTTTGTTCCTTTGCTCTAGGTGAAATTCCCACTCACTTGCACACCCCTGTAAAAGCAGGGCACAGAAGGGCTAGTAGGTTTAGGTAGGGCATCTATTATCCCCATGGGGGGGTCATCCTATAGGTTGAGGAGGAATTTTTCTGCTTTTTTCCCTGTGAGGTTTTCCAGGGTTTTCTCCTCCTCTTACAGGGAAGTGGTTAGATATTAGCAAATTTATATCACAGTCATGTAGAGATGTCGATAGGGAGAAGGACGGGGTAAATGGAGAAAAGGACAAAGGCAATAAGGACAGAGATAGAGCAAAAATGTGTAAGGCCATCAGGAAATGGAGGGTAATGAGTACCAATGCCTGTAGTCTGGGCAACAAGCTCCCTGAGCTGGTGGCCTCGATGGAAGAGGGATGCCTGGATATTGTAGCAGTCACAGAAACATGGTACACAGAGAACCATGACTGGGATGTTAACATACCAGGGTACATAACCTGCAGGAGAGACAGAGAGGGGAGAAGAGGGGGAGGAGTAGCTCTCTATGTAAGGGAAGGGATAAAAGCAACTGAACAAAAGAGTAAACAGGGAGGAGAGGAGGCACTGTGGGTCACCTTAGAGACTGGAAATGGCACTACAATCTGCACAGGGGTTGTATACAGACCCCCATGTCAGGGAAGGAATGGACAAGGATATGATAGAAGGCATTCTTAGGATGGCAGAGAAAGGGGAGATACTGTTTATGGGAGACCTGAATATGCCAGATGTTAACTGGAGCACATTTTCTGCAGCCACATCCAAGAGCAGGGCAATTCTCAATGCCCTACAGGTGGCATGCCTCAGACAGCTAGTTTCAGAACCCACTAATGAGGGAGCAATCTTAGACCTTGTACTCTCAAATGGGGACAGTGAGAGGATCTCAGATCAAGAAGTGGGTTGCCATCTGGGAGCAAGTGACCATCAAACAGTGTGGTTCATGTTAAACTCAGCTACAGAGTCAAGCCAAACAAAAGTGAGGGTATTGGACTTTAGGAGGGCTGACTTTGGCAAGATGGAAGAGTGCCTTAGAAAAGCACTAGCAAACAGGCTAGAAGGAGGGGTGGAGCAACAATGGGGAAACATCAAAACTGCTATCACAGAGGCAACAAGCCTTTGTGTGAAGCAAATAAACAAATCAAAATGAAAGAAAAAGCCACTATGGTTCTCAAAAGAGGTGGTGGGGAAAGTCAGGGAGAAATAGATATCATTCAGTAAGTATAAGGAATCACAGAAGGAGCAGGACAGAGAGCTGTACCAGTTAAGGCAGAAGGAAGCAGGGAGGTAAGTCAGAATAGCAAAGGCCCAAACTGAGGAAAAGATAGCCAACTCGGTTAAGAAGGGGGGATAAAACATTTTATAGGTACATTAGGGAGTGTAGAAAGACAAAGGGAGGGATAGTGAGGCTGAATAGAATGGGCGGTGGGTGGGCAGAGAGGGACAATGAAAAGCAGGGATACTGAATGATTATTTCTGCTCAGTATTCACAAAAGAGGAGGGTGAGGTGCCTAATCCAATTAACAAAAGCACTCTTGATAGGGGGGTCGATCCCAGTCCTTTCACGGAAGAAAGGGTTCTGAGAGAACTCCTTATACTGAAGGTCGACAAAGCAATGGGGCCTGATGGAATTCACCCCAGAATTCTAAAAGAATTAATGGGACAACTAGTGAAACCACTGACTACCCTTTTTAACAAATCATGGGAGGATGGTGTGGTACCTGAGGACTGGAGGAAGGTGGATGTGATTCCCCCTTCACAAAAGTGGGACCAAGACAGAGGCAGGAAACTACAGACCTGTCAGTTTGACCTCTGTGGTAGGGAAAGTGATGGAATCACTTCTGAAGGAAAGAATTGTTGAGTACCTAGAGGCCAGTGGGGCACAGGACCCAAGGCAGCATGGGTTCACAGCGGGAAGGTCATGTTAGACTAATCTAATTGATTTCTTTTACTGGGTGACCAAAGTAGTAGACCAGGGAGGGGCTGTGGACATGGCCTACCTAGACTTTAGCAAGGCATTTGACACAGTCTCACACAAAAGATTAATAGTCAAATTAACCAGCCTGGGAGTGGGTCCCAGGGTGGTAGCCTGAGTAAAACATTGGCTGGACAACAGGACACAGAAGTTAATTGTAAATGGAGTCCACCTGAAGAAGGAGGGGTTACTAGTGGGTACCGTGAGGGTTCAGTACTGGGTCCAGTCCTTTTTAATGTCTTTATAAGTGACATTGCAGAGGGACTAGAAGGAAAAGTATGCCTCTTTGCAGATGACACAAAGATCTGCAACAGGGTTGATACACGAGGAGGCATGGAAAGGATGAGAAGGGACTTGGCAAGGTTGGAGGGCTGGTCAGAAATCTGGCAGCTTGGATTCAATGCAAAGAAGTGCAAAATAATGCACCTGGGAAACAAAAACCCAAGGGAAGATTACCCAGTGGGGGTAGTAACAACAACAAAAATGGAAAGGGACCTGAGGGTAATCATATCAGATGACCTTAAGGTTATCAAGCAATGTGAGGAGGCAGTAGGGAGGGCTGGGGGTATACTGGGATGCATAGGGAGAGGCATCACCAGCAGAAAACAGGAAGTTGTTATCCCTCTGTACAGACAGTTGGTGAGACCCCATCAGGAGTACTGCATCCAGTTCTGGAGACCCCATCTCCGCAAGGACATAGACAGGATAGAGGCAGTCCAGAGGAGGGCAACTAAGATGGTGCAGGGTCTGCAAGAGAAGCCATGTGAGGAGAGACTAAAGGAGCTTAATTTGTATACCCTTGAGGAAAGGAGGGAGAGGGGGGACATGATAGAAACTTTTAAGTACCTCAGTGGAATCAACAAAGTCCAACAGGGTAGCATCTTTCAGAAAAAGAGACATGCAAGAACTAGGGGACACAATTTAAAGATAGAGGGGGGGCAGTTATGTGGCAATGGGAGGAAGTATTTTTTCACAGAAAGGGTGGTGGACGCATGGAATAGCCTTCCTGAGGAGGTTGTGGAGTCTAAAACTGCGGGAGAATTTAAGAATACATGGGGCAGACATAAGGCAATTCTTGTGGGGGGTAGGAAGAAATAGGCTGTTGGTTAACTAGGATCTGCAGCTTATCCTGTAGGTAGGGAAATGGGCAGACTAGGTGGGCCAAGCGGTCCTTATCTGCCATCAAATTCTATGTTTCTATGTAAGTGGGGAACCTGCTACTGACACAGATGGGTTCCTTCCAAGGCTGGTAGGTGGTACAGCCCCAATAACTGAGAGTCCTATTGGCCATTCAGGGGATGTCCACTTGAGGTTTTGCCAGCATGTGACGTGTCCTCTGACAGGGGAGGGGTACACAGCTCTGGAGCCACACCTTATGCTTCCAAGGCCATTGTCCCTTTGGAGGTCATGCCCTTTGGGAAATGGTGGGCCTGCCTGGATTGTTTCCTTTGGTTGGATGGCACTCATCATCATAAAAGACTTACTGACCCCCCCCCCAGAGCTGCACACAACACGCTACTTGTAAGTTGGTTCATCAATAAACACATGGCTGAGGCCATTTTTAGGCTTCTGTGGGCATTGCCCTGCAGTCATTTTGCTATTACAAAGAAATAGGTCGCTCTTCTGATTCCTAACGGGCTACATACAGTTAGAGGTTTTGTGGTATTACCCTGCTTTCATTCAGCTAAGCAGTGTTTAAAAGCACTATTTTGTGCTAAACTTCAGTCTGGTTAGAAAGGGAGATAAGCAGACAGTTCTGGGACTATAATGTCAAATGTGACAATGTCACAGAATGGAATGTTTATGTAGTAAATCTAATGTTCCAACTCTCACTAAAGGATCCCTAAACACAGTTCAAGTTACAGTTTTTTTCGACAGTGGAGGTTTGAAATGGACTGTTCATATGCACTTTTTCATCTTAAATCTTACCATACTGTTGAAATTCTGTTGCTAAAGTACAGTATGCCAAATTAACCAGACCCAGTTGTAACGGATTGCCACATGTACCGGATGAAAACTAAAAGCCAAATTCCAAATGCTATGCTGCCCTACGTAAATGTTTTCTCTTTAAGTGAACCTGAAACTCCATGTGTAAAAGCCACCAAGTTGCACATCACAAGAGATTAACACCCATTAACACCCAGTTACGGTTCTGATTTAGCAACTCGAGTAGGTGTTAATTAACCACCGCAGGTGCTCCCAACTTGCTTGAATCATTTTACACCCTATTTAACCTCGCTCGGCACCACCACAGTAGCACATGTATTTTTTTACTTTAGTCCTCACTGTACTATTGTGCTGATCTGTGCATGATGCTTTCTGGTAAGCGAACATGCTTAACTTTATCATGCAAAGTTGTGAGCTATGTTTCCTTGGCAAAGAACCACTGCCTGCACAGGTTGATGACATCGAGGATGCCATTGCAGGATCACAGGATGAAGCCCCAGAGGATGAAGATGAAGAACTTCCTGAAGAAATGACAGAGGAAGAGCCTGTCACACCAGTTGATGTGCATAAAGCGCTACTAACGCTAAGAAAAGCCATCGAGCGGAGAAAGGATCTTGTCTCCAGGTGGGTTCAGCTGGCTAATATGGAATTCTGCTGGCACTGGTGTATAGTCAGACCAAATGGACAGTATTTGTTTTATTTACTTATAAATCAAAAAAGTTGGACTTTTTTTTGCAATCACGCAATAAATCAATGAAAGGAGCTGTAATCGCATTAAGTGTTGTTTGAGCTGATCATTGTTCATTTCTCCGATACTCTGTTTCTGCAGATTAGGACTAAATGTTGTACCGGATGTTGCTTGTAATGGATGAAACTAGTCCATAGCCAAACTAGTTCATTACAAGTGGTGGTGGTGTACTGACCGCAGAGTGGAACCGCATCAGAGAAGACCATCACAGTGACAGGATTTGAGCAAATACCTCTGGTCACTGTGATGGTCTCTGCTGGCACCAGGACTGCATCACCCGGTGTTTTTCCCCCTCCCCTAGACAACTCCATCTCATAGTTGTATCCCTAGAGACCGGGGGTGTGGGGGGGTTCTGGGGTGCAGCTCCCCGACAGAATCAATTCAGCATCCCTGACACTGCAATGCCGAAACTCGGCATTGCGGCTGTCGCTGTCAGGGATGTCAGCGAGGTGGCTGTCACCTCGCTATAGTAAAACCACAAGCGTCACATACTGTACTGAAAAAGGAGTTTGTTTGTATGTTTTTGCTAGTTACATGCCTTCTTCCTGAAAACTTAGATCAGCTAAGCTAACTGTTTTACATGAAGTGTGTTTTTTTTTTTTACCTTTGGATTTCAATAATCTTTACTGTGCCTGTGCTCACTATTTATCATGCTTAAGGTAGAGGAATATAAAGATGTTTTTAAATTTTGAAATTGGTATCCAACCTTACCAATTTGAGCCCACAGTATCCAGTGTTAATCAATGTGAGGGGGTACAAGATGTATTTGATTCTGACATAGAGACTGACAGTTCTGATTCAGATGACACAAATCAGAGACTTACCTTGTATTGGTCAATATTTTGAGTATAAATACCTAATCATTGCTTTATCTTAAATCTAGGGGTCATTGTCTGTTTTATTTCGCAATGCAAAGGTATTCAAGTCATTCATATCATCTGTGATAGCCCTTCCATTATATTGTATAGCAACTCACTGATCTATGCTGCATCACAAATTGTATATCCATATTTTTGTATATGTCTTTGTACTCATCAGTTCTGAACTGTATCAAGTCATACTGTTTGTTGCATGTATGTTGGGAGGGGCTCTGCAGAGGTGCCCTTGTGCATCCATTGTTATAATTTGATGGTGCTTTGCAATAATTTATTAGGGGCTGTGTTTGGATATAGTTTCATCTTGTGTTGCAGTGGAAGTATGTTTGTGCATTGTTTTCTCATTGTATGGTACATATTCTGGTGTGTGTGTGTGTGTGTGTGTGTGTGTGTGTGTGTGTGTGTGTGTGTGTGTGACACTGTGAGGGTGGTCCTGACTGTCTGTTCCTTTACCGTCACCTGTGTGACCACATGTGGATGTTCATGGACAGGAGTCAAAACTGGCACTGGCCCACTAGCCAAATGCTGTTAAATATTGTTTTGGGACAGACAAAAATCTTTGTAAGAATAAAAAAAGCACTGCAAGTCTTACTTTTACCACTTAGAAAAACAAGACTGTGATCCTGATCATGTGCGTAACATTGCTGTGGACTTGATATGCATGCTCAGGAACACAGTCCTGTTTTTGTGTGATAAAAGTAAGACTTGCAATGCTTTTCATTATTCTTACAAAGATCCCCATGCACAGAAGAGCATGTACTTGTATCTCTAACTATCACTTACACTTGTTCAGGAAATTGCACATGCTCAATGCGTGTTCACATTGAGAAGAGGCATCTGGCAGTGGAAGATCAGCCAAACAATAAGGTAATGTGCTTGGTCCTAGCTAAAGTATATATTTTTAAAATTTAGGTAACAGATCCTTTTGTTACTCATACTGGGGCACATGAATAGTTTATTTTGCCGTAGATGTTATTACAGGCACACTGGTCACACAAGTTCAGTATGGCTGCTGAAACCTGACAGTGTCTCTTTAATGTGTGCACTTCTAATGCAATGCATTGATAAGTTTCCAGAGAGCTGCAAAGTACAGTAAGCTAAAACTGAATAGCAGTAAGAAGCAGACTGTTTGGAAACGTTTAATAATTCATTGCAGTGAGCATTGCACATTAGGCAACTCACTGAAAAATGCTAAACCAGTGAGTTGGAGGGACAATTTAATGTGACTTTTACTGTATGTTATACTGGAATATGTATGCATATTTGTGCATTTTTATTAGTCAGTGTATATCACAACAATTAGAAAGTGCTGTTAGGTGGCTCAGTGGTTAGTGCAAGTCTACATTCCCCCGCTATCTAGATCAGTTTCAGCCTTATGTATGTTATTGCCAATTCAGGCTGGGAGGTGGGAGTTACATCACCACCCAGTCTGCCCTATCTAGTGTGAGGCCCCATGCCCAAATTGAACTCTGGAGCCCCCTCCCCACCTCCAGGATGCCCCTGTGTCTATCCCACTCCTTCTTTAATTCTGTGACTGTTTTATTCCCTACTACCCCCTTTGGTAGGCTATTCCAGGCATCCACCACCCTCTCCATGAAAAAACATTTTCTCACATTTCCCCTGAGATCTCCCCAACTTCACTCTGTGCCCCCTTGACTTGGAGCATCTCTTACTTTGGAAGATGCTTCCTTCCTGTACTATGTTTAAACTGATGATGTATTTGTATATCTCAGTCATGTTTCCCCCTTCCTTTACTCTGGCAAATACATATTTAACTCCTTTAGTCATTCCTTATAGGTCTTATCCCACAAGCCCTGCACCATTTTACTTGCCCTCCAATTCACTGCCACCACCTTGTCTATGTTCTTTCTCAGATTAGGCCTCCAGAACTGGATGCAGTATTTGAGGTGCAATCTCATGAGTGTCTTATGCAGGGGCAAGATGACCTCCCTCTTTCTACTCGTGATACTCCTCCCTATGCATCTGAGCATCTGGCTAGCCAACCACCTTATTGCACTGCCAACTTTCTCTTAGGCCCTCCAAGATGATAACTCCCAGTTCCCTTCCCTGCTTTGTGACTGTCAGTACCTCCCCACCTAGTTTGTACTTTGCGCCTGGGTTCTTATGCCCTATGTGCATGATTCTGCACTTCTTTGCATTGAATATCAGCTGCCATTCTTCAGACCATTTCTTCAGGTTTATAAGGTCTTCATTCATTCTTTCAATATCCCCTGGAGTGTCCACCCTATTACATATCTTTGTGCCATCTGTGAAGAGGCATACTTTCCCCTCCAGTCCTTCTACAATGTCTCCAATAAACACATTGAAGAGGACCTGCCCCAACATGGACCCCTGTGGCACACTGCTCATCATCTCTCCCTCTCCAGAGTACTCTCTGTTTGCCACAATCCTCTGACTTCTGCCATTCAGACAATTCTTCACCAACAGAACTATTTTAGGATCCACCCCATGGCTGTGCAGCTTGTTAATCAGCCTCCTATGAGGGACAATGTTGAAGGCCTTTCTGAAGTCCAGCTAGGCCACATCCACCGCACCTACCAATTCCACTACCTTAGTTACCAAGTTATGCTGTAGATTAGTACAATGAGTTAGTGAAAAACACAGTGCTTATCATAAATACAGTAAAAGTTAGGATTAGATGAATAAGTAAATTAATGCCATATAAGGCAGTGTATGTGTGTTAGTGTGGCAATGGTGTGTGTGTGTGTGTAGACAATGTACTGCTATGTTATACTGTAATATATACATGCATATATGTGTATATGTATATGTGTGTGTGTGTCTGTATCACAACAATTAGAATGTGCAGTTAGGTGGCTCAGTGGTTAGTGCAAAAATTGCTAGTCTACATTTCCCCATTATCTAGATCAGTTTCATCCTTATGAATGTCATTGCTGATTTAAATGAGTTGTCTAGTGGCAACCCCCACACTCTGATGTCCCTCAGAGCCTGAAAAGAAGAAAGCAGTCCCTCTGTGTCTTTTTTTTTAATCTGTAAAAATGTGTATAGAAAGTGCACTGCTGTGTTACACTGGAATATATATGCATATATGTGTGTGTATGTATTAGTCAGTGTATGTGTATCACAACAATTAGAAAGTGCATTTAGGTGGCTCATTGGTTAGTACAAAAATTGCTAGTTTACACATTTCTCATTGCCCACAATACAATTATTTTGCAGCCGTATTGGCTCTTGCTAGAGGCTGTTTCCAATGCACTGTGTATGTATTCTCTGTTCAGGAAAAGGGGGTGTGGGGCTTAATAAGACAAACTGTCCTCTGCCCTCCAATTTTCTCTTTGCAGCACCTCTACACAGCGGCCTATGAGGGAGCCATTTGTTGAACTGTGGAACAGGGACTGAAAGCCTCTCTCATTGAATTATGTATCTGTCTAGTAGCCCTTCCATGCTGTGGCCCTTCAGCATGAAGGACCATAATGCAAAGGACTTTAAGGAGTCAGCCTGTAGTGGTATGTCAGGCTGGCTAAGCTGCACCCCTTACAACCCACTTCCTAACTATCTGCTACTTTACTTGCTGTGAATACAACCTACAGTTGTCTGAAACCCTTCTGCCTCCCTAAAATACTGCAGTGTTATTTCTCACTCCACCTGTCTGTAATGCACTGGCAGAATAATCCTATCCAGTTGTATCCAAATTCTGCAGCTTGTCTCTCTCCCACTTGCTCTAGTCCAGCTTCTCACTGACTTTTTGCCTTCCTATTTGTTTTGTTTTTACTTCTACCAGATCTGCCCCAGGTGTTAACTATTGCTACTGCTCACATGCCTATCATAGCTTACATATAATCTGTCTAATTGACTGTGGGCCTCCTGCCAATCTAGTATCCAGTTGCTTTTGCTACAGCCAGATCTATTTCAGAGTAGAAACTCAACAACCACTTTGCCACTGCTGGCTTAGCATTCAATACTTCACCCTTCAGTAAGCTTGTCAACCAACATGGCACCAAAGACCCATCATGTCCCTACATAAAGGCCTCCCATTGGCCTTCCGAGTTGAGCTTTAAGTCAATCTCTTTCAAACAGGTTGAAGATCTATTGCTTTCCCTGGATGCAAAAAAAAGTGGTGGTGCTGATCTCCTTGAACCCGTCTTCCTGAAACTAGGATGCTGCTAAGTCCTCCCATCACACATCTATTCAACATGTCTCCATCCTTAGGAGAACTCCCTGCCATTTGGAAGATAGCGCATATTATACCACTTTTCAAATCTGGTGATCCATGTGACCGGCAACAATTATATGCCTATTTCACTTTTATCCACTTTTACCCATCCTGTTAAAATTACTCAAAAAACTTGCTAATGCATAACTGAGAGATTACTTAGATACTCGCAACATGCTGAACCCACTACAATCTGTTTTTTGGCCAAAACATAGTACAGTGTCTGCCCTCTCTAAGGTAACAAATGACTGGTTGCTTGCATTGGATGCTAAGAAACATGTCAGTGTGCTCTTCTTAGACCTAAGCAAGGTGTTTGACACCATGGATCATGATCTACTCCTGTGTATGTTGCACAGTCTTGGCCTAGATGACATTGTCATGAAATGGTTCTCTAACTATCTCATAGGCAGAGAACAGCAAGTCAAGGCCCAGTGAGATCTCTCCCCCCCTCAAAACCCTGCTGAGAGGGGGACCCCAGGGGTCAGTTCTGGAGCCCTTATTATTTGCAATTTACATTAATGATATCAAGTATAAAATCAGCATGGCAAGTGTTCACCTCTTTGTGGATAACACAGTCCTCCATGTCCCTAGGCCCATTTTAGAGCTAGCCTGTGAAGAGCTACAGCTTGAATTTAATCACTTGCACCATAACCTACTGCACCTAAGACTGCTACTTAATGCAAAAAAAAAACTAAAGTTATGTTCTTCTCCCCTCATGTACTGGTGAATTCTACCTTATCTATGAACATAAAACTGTAGATACAGACTCTCCTCACTTGAAATAGTGGTCACATTCAAGTATCTGGGTTTCTGGCTAGATAACAAGCTCTCCTTCAAAATTCATATAGAAGAATTATCTAAAAAGCTTTGGCCTCTTCTATCGAATCAAACACCTTCTAAACCATGGCACTAAAATAAGACTAGTTCAAACTACTTTTCTACCCCCCCCATTGTCTATGTTGATTTACTTTATAGTCACTGTAAAAAAACAGATTCAACAAAATTAGATACCCTATACCATAGAGCACTAAAATTCATAACTAATGCCCCATTTCGAGCCCACCACTGCTTCCGCTATGCTCAGGTACTGTAGGTTGGCCCTCACTCTACACCAGGAGGTGGAGAAATCCCTCCCTCTGGTCCTATAGAGCCATAACATATAAACTTCCTTCCTACAGATCAGACTTTTTCAAATTGTCAAATGGAATCTACTTCCTTAGAAGTTGTTCCTTCATCTTGTTCAATATTCCTAAGGCCAAAATGCACTATGGTACTTCAGCCCTAAGTCACGCACTCCCTACATTATGGAACACACTTCAAAAAACATTGAAGCTTACTCAGAAAGTTGGGTTGTCCACCATTAAATACCTGCTTAGGCAATCTCTGAAGGATTTGTGTAACTGCTTCATCCAATTCAAAGCCTAATTAGGTGGCAACACCCTATGTCCTCTTAACACTTATTTATCTAACTTAGCAGACCAGTGCTTCTGTTCAGTAGCCCTGACCTTTGTGTGCTTCAGAATCCTCATCCCTATCCTTCCTCCATCTCCCCTACTTTCTTCCCCACTGTTCTCCCTCTACCCATCCATGCCCTTCAGACCACCCCACTGCTCTTTGGATGCTCCCTATTTATCATGTCTACATAAGTATTAGAGCTATTTCGGTGTATCCATTTTAGTGTATTCTAGACACCTTCGTGCAAACTATGCTGTGATTGGAACTTTTATTCCTTGCCATTTAGTTATTCTTAATGTAACTTATGTATTATGCTGCACTTATACTATGTGTTAGCTTTTATATTTTTCTTTTCTTTTCTTTCTTATCATTGTAAGATATTACTGTTACCCTGTATACTGGCTTTGTCACTGTATTGCAATTTATTTTGTTCTTCCTGTATGTTCTTCGTTGTCCTTTCCCAGGACCATCTTGTAAATGAGTTCACTCAATGAAGTATTTCCTGGTAAAATAAATTTGATTTGATTTCTGGTTGTTACATACTTGCTGCTGTTCACTTTCCTACCACACCTAACTTGCCTAATTCATACTGCTTGCCATTGCACACTATTTAGCATCTAGTGCCTAATTGCTTTTTTTTGCTACAGCTAAATCTATTTCCAGGTGTTACCTGTTTGGTACTGCTCACCTGCCAACCACAAAATACAACAAATTTGACTAGCTGTTACTGCCTTCAATCGTGCACTGTTTAACAACCTGTGTATTGTTTGCCATTGTGCTCTGCCTCCCTCTTCCTGGCTGCAATGCTGTTTGCACTACTCTTCCTGCCCAATTTCCATTCCTTCCTCTTCCCTTTCCACCTCCTTCCCCCATCCTACTCTCCTTGTCTCCTTTCCACCTTCCACTTCACAAACCCTCCTCTCTTCCTACCTTTCTTCCCCCTCCATACCTATCCACCCTAGATCCTACCATAGCCTTCTGTCATTCTGGAGTTTATCCACAGTGCCCTCCTCTCCCCACCTCTCTTCTTCCTGCTCTTTTCCCAGGTCCAAGTGTAGGAAGCTCCACCCTGTCTTCTCATTCTCCTGCTCCTCCTTCTGTCTAGTGATGTGGAGCCTAAACCTGGACCCTACTTTTCCTCCCTCTCTTCTCTGCTACTGCCAAGGGCCTTAGTGTCTTCCATCTGAATGTTAGCAGTCTTCTACCTGTAACTGGGTAATAATATTACCTTTCTCAGGTTCTTGGTGGAATGGCACAAATGAATAGACAACAGACAAGTGGTATACATATAAGAAATGTAATTTATTACAGGTAAATGATAATACAGGCTTACTACCAACAGTGAATGCACTGGAGAGCTTCCAGTTTTCCTTACCTAGGTAAATGCAGTCTCTCATCTCAGAGAAGCTATGTGCTGCAAGGGGTCTTATACCTCGATAATCACTATGGTAATTACTAAAGACGATATATAAAAAGTATATAATTGGACAATAACAGGTGGCATGAGTAACCATCCTAACTAACATGAGAAGTTGCTTAGCTAACAAAGATAGCATGAACAATGGGATCTCTATGAGTCTCCAAGGTCAGTTGCAGTTACAGTGATGCACAAGTACTAAAGATGGCACTATTGCCTTACTTATGATTATACAGTAAAAATATAATGGAAACATCTCCCATGACCAAGATACATTGGTAAAACATAATGGAGCATAATACGCATTAATAAAATACAGTAGAACACAGATCCTGACACTTATGCTTAAACGATAAGAGTCTCTGCTCTAAGGTTAGTACATATACTTACATATATGTCACAGTCCATGAGGTGGGGGTACAATCAGGGGTGCTGGACCATGGGTAACATTCCCATCTTGTTGCCTTTAGAAGAAAAGGCAACAACCACAGGAAAGTAGTGTGATGGAACTAAAAGGTTGTTTACAATCCCGATGCACAAGCCTTGTAAAGGAATTCGAGTTGTTCTCAGTGTTGTTTTAGAGTACATCACAGACAGCAAAGGGTTAGTATTAGAAAAACAATCAAAAATGCTTGGATAATAACAAAAGCTTTAAAAATCAGTTCTAACCAAGTATTGGATAGAGCAGTGCTTAAATCGCCATCATTAATAAGATCATTAAGCGCACCACCTGACTTAGAAATGTTGTTACTAACATAAATCAAACGCGAGTCATTCCTAGCTAAAAGAGATTTCAAAGAAAGAGTCAAAGGGTCAATGTGCACATTAAACATGGGCAAATATTGAGACAAAGCAAGCAAGTATTGTGGATCAGTATCAATAACATCTGGTTCAGGGAGAGGAACAGGAGTAATGACTGTGTGACCTATAACTGCTTTCTGCTGTGGAGTAAAACGGAAGTTAAGAGTTGAAATATCACACATTTTTTCACCTTAAGCAAAAGGTCAATGATTTGTCACTATACAATACTGCCCATCGGAACTGTAAGTAACTCTCACAGTTGGAACCCTGTCTGACAGCGCTGTAGACGTATTGCACAAGCAATGTACTGGCTGGTAAGCCATGAAGTGAAGAGATGTACCTCTTCCAGGTAGCTTTGGGATGCAGCTGTTTTACTGTCAGGTGCTGAAGATGCAGCTTACAAAGATTCTGATTCGTCATCCGGGTCAGTCAGGTTGAATAGCAGATCATCACCCAAAGCATAAGCCCAGTCAAGATGTTCTGGAGAATAACCACAGACAGGTTTCACAATATCAAATACATTGCAGTGGCACAAGTAGTAGTATCCCTTCTTGGTGTAACAGTTTGTGTGTGGCGCCACCCAGGCTTGGAGAATAGAATGGTAGATCGTCAAGGAAGGGAGATCACTTCTTTCTCGATAAATGCTGTCATCAAAGTGTCTGATGGAATTAATAGCAGTCAACTTGTCGAAGACAGAGGTTTGTGGATCAAAGCATGGTAGTGAGACAGTAAAGGTAATAAACATATTGTCATGGATTAAGCAAATCTTAGTAAAGTAGCAAGGTGCTTGATTTGGATATCGTGAGACATACCCAGGATTTCTAGCAGTGGACATAGAAATGTTAACAGAATTTGTTAAACAAATAGTAATGCAGCCATTAGATTTGCAATAAGGACAATACCATTTAGCCATTCTCCTATCATGGATAAGATCTGGAATGCATCCTGTTTCCAAGTCCCAGAAGAGATTGTTAACAGTGGCAAATAAATAAGAACCATAAGTGGAGCATACACATTCATGGGCAATATATTGCTTGTCTGCCTCCTTGTTGTTTTGAAAAATCAGTTCATTAATCTTATTCTTAGTATCATTGAACCTTTTGGCAATTTCCTGCATGTTGTATACAGTAAAATGTTCTTCTTTACTTAAACCATCTACAACATGTAACAGTGGGTGTAGGATATCATTTTTAACAGCACGCTGAATATTAAGTGTTTGTGCTTTAATAGCAGCTACATCTGCTGTATTCCAGATAGACATGCCTGAGCCAAAAAGGCCAGAGATGGTGCCTGCTGTACTGGGAACATCTGCAGTGTCACACCTAGTGCATGGTCTAGCTTTAGCATTAGATGACGTTTGAAAACCCCTATATGATCAGTGGTATGAGGTCCACTAACTGAATCATTACTGCATGTTTGATAAGCAGCTACAGTATCTGTAAGTATCATACTGAAAAATTTAGAAGTATTGGTCAGGTGACAGAGACCAATCTCAGCCATGTTCCAATGTGTAAGACTGAAAATAATAGACATGCATAAACTGAACATTATTAATCAGTGCACCTGGAAGGGAAGTGGCAGTCAAACCACTAGGAGGACCTCCTCCTGGGGAGGGCAGTCAGTCATTTCTTCTTAGGTGGGTGGAACTACAGAAAGAAACAGAGCTTCAGTAGCTACATAGTTATGAAGACAGAAAGCACCTGACTCTTCAGAGCTGAGGTGGTCACACCAAGCAGAATTTATTAGAGCAGTAAGATTATAATGACCAGTATGTCTGGGAGAAGTCTGTTGAATAGAGAGTGTACCATTGGGCGAGATGCCTGTGTTGGGCCATCCCTGGAAAGTACCTTTGGTTAAATGAGCTACAGGAAATGTGTAACCATTAAGATCAGTTTCCCTTTGTATTTGTAATGTGGATTTGTCTGGAGCTACTACCATGGCATTAAGATAGGTGTCAGAGCCTTCCTAAACAGTAATAATTTTGTTGGGCACATTAATATGAACTCCCATTGGGGCTGAGTGTTCAAGTTTGCTAAGCAAATTTTCTATACATTTTTCATGTGCAGTTGATAGGGATTTGTTCTGAGGGTCAGTCAAAGAAAGTAGTCCCACCAGGATGAGGAGGTGCAAGATAGCCATCTTGCCAGTGTATCTGAAAGAAAACAGAAAAGGATTGTTAAGTGAGGGGTACTATTCTACCTTAAGTGGGTTAGGAAAAGTAAGTTTAGTCACCTTTGTACAACTTGAGCTGATTAGCATGGAACCACTTGTCGGTGGTCTGTTTTTGCTGTTGAACTCGGACATGATAGACAGCAGGACTGAGTTTGTTGACAATGGGATATGGGCCTTCCCATTTGCTGGCAAATGAATGAGTGGTTGTCTGTATTGGAGAAGCATAACTTGGTCTCCAACTTGCCAGTCGACTTCTTTGACATGCTTATCAAAATGAGCTTTAGCTTGTTGTTGAGCCTTACCCGTTTGATTGGCAGCAAACAGGTGCGTCTTCATGATCTCCTCATGAAGCTTTTCAACATACTTATCCACAGATACTCTATCTGCAGTCGGGATGTGGAGGTCAATCAACAGGTGCTCAGGTAATTTCATGGCTCTATCAGTCATAACCTCATAGGGTGTGCACTGGGTAGTTGCTGCAGGAGTGCTCCTGATTGCCATCAGTAATAGTGGCAAGAGGGAATTCTAATCCTTGGGATTGTCATTGATGAATCTGCTAACATCTGTTTGATTCCTCTGTTTGCTCTTTTTACCTGGTCTGAGGATTGAGGATGGTAAGGGATATGGAATTTCTGATCAATTCCAAGCAATTGGAATGTCTGCTTCATCGGCTCTGCTGTAAAACTGGTTCCCTGGTCTGAATCTACCTTTAAGGGTAGGCCCCACCTGGAGAACAATTGATCCACTAGGATCTTGGCAGTTGTCTTTGCCATGTTATTCTTAGTGGGAAATGCTTCCACCCACTTAGAAAACAAATCTGTGACAACAAGTGCATACTGGTTGATCTTGCTGGAGTTAGTAAGGGGGCTAATGAAATCAATTTGTATCATATTCCATGGTCCAGTTTGCCTTTTTGGCAACAATTTGGCATTTATTTTCACTGAAATTGGGTTATTCTGGGCACACACTATGTAGTTGTCCACATAGTGCTCTACTTCTTTCGCTGTGCCAGGCCACCAGACAATGGTTTTGAGTCTCTTGGGTGTGTTGTCTGCCCCCTGGTGTCCACCATTGGGGTTGCCATGAACCATATGGATGAATTCAGTTTGCAAAAATTGTGGTGCAACCCACAATTTGTCACCTGTATCTTCTTTTTGATACCAGATGAGCTTCTAATCACTAGACAAGTGTATGTTGTCCGAGTGTCTCTTGTATGGATTACCAGTGGGTAGTTCCTGTTCAATTCCTTTGTCCAGGAATTTGAACACATCTTTTAGCTCTGGGTTAGATTTCTGTGCAGCAGAGAGGTCCAGTGGAGCTTCTGGTACTGGTTTCTGCCTAGTGTTGGTGGCTAGCAAAATGCCAGCCACCACTACTGGGTGAGTCATTGTACATGTCTCTCCCCCTTGAGCACCTGCTCTGGCAAGCGAGTCTGCTCGATCATTGAATTCATGGTAAGGGTCAGATTTACAGTAAGCCTTTACCTTGTGGATGTACAGTTTGTGAGTAAACTGTTTTGTCAGGGTGTGTATATGCAATATGGTATAGATATGGTATTTTTACCGTAATATAAAATCATAAATATTTGTCTGTCTAGGAGGAAGAAACATTTTTACCATGATTATTCATGTTTTATGGTGTTCATAGACACACTGAATAAGGTAGATATTTGCCTCATTAAATTTATTGATAAATACATAAGTGTTTGAAGTAAAGAGTAATTATGGGCTAAAACATATTGTTATATTGTTTTGAAACAGATATATAAAAAAGAGCCCCGTGATCAAGCTTAAAGAAGCGAAACATAGGGGTGATGCTGTAAAATAAAGAAAGGTCTTCAAAGCATAAACAAGACTCCGGATTATTTTCCTGTACAGAAATTCACTGGACACCCTTTCGGAGCTGTAAACATATATTATAAAGATATTATCATTTCCCAGATTTCATTGTTATAAAGATTTTGTGTATATACACAAACAGATCCTTGTATTTGACAGGTATGCAATTAGAAGATGTAAAGTTGTTTTTCACCCAGAATGGTAGGAACTTAGTAAGGGATGAGCAGACCTAATTGGAGTCTGCAAAGATGATGGCATCCTTGTCACCATGGAGCATTACCTCCAAAGCACAGGCCTCAGCTGCCAGTTTGGCATACTGTGAGGAGATTACACTGCATTTTCTAGAAATGCACCTGAAATCGCCATCTTTATCTATTATGAGCACCCCAAATCCTGCTACCTGTTCTCCATCCACATAGGAGGCAGAGTCATCTGTAAAGACACGATACATAGTGGTATGCTCTTGAACATCTGGTGTAGCCGGTAGGAATGGTCCCTTCTCAGGTAAGTCAGGAGGCTGGAGTGCACAGTCATGGGGCTTACCTGTGTAGAGTAGGCCATGGGCCAAGATGGATGGCATTTTTGCATGTAGTACTTTGATGTCCCTGTCCTGCAAAAGCAAAGACCATTGGGTTAGTCTGGTGTTGGAGACTGAACCATCTTTTACTTTGTCTGAAAGCAAGAGATTGGTTGAGGTGTGGCAGGTATGAAAGACAATATGATCATACCCAATGATGTACATAAAATGTTTGACAGCCCAGTAGGTTGCTGAAAGTGTTCTTTCATAGAGACTATACTTTCACTCTTTCAATCAGTCTTTGCACCCCTAGCACCTTACCTGTCATATTCCCTTGACAAGACCCCCTTGCTGCACCATCTCCCACCATCTCCCACCTCCCCATATCTCCACTCCTGCCCCCACCCCAACCACCTCCCGTACTCCCCCTTACCCCTGCACCTCCTTCCCTGATCTCCTACCCTCACTTCCCCACCACCCACCCCTCTTCCCTTGTCTTGCTCATAGCTCAAGTCTTTGTACTGGTTATTACATGTCTATAAGTCGATGACTATATGTTTGTAACTAAAAATGATGACTGTTGCACACGCTGACATGGAACCTTTGTAAAAGAGCCTCGGCTCAAAGGTATTGTAATCCTAGATTGAAATAAATAAATAAATAAAATAAAAAAACTCTACTGGGGACAGCATCTGAGAAGCACAGGCAATGGGTCTGAAGTACCCATTGTACTTTTGTGGCAGCACTGCAGACATGGCCACATCAGAGGTGACAGTTTCCAGATGGAATGGGAGATTTGGGTTAGGACTGATCAGTGCTAGGGCAGAGGCTAAGTCCTGCTGGAGCTGTGTTACAGCTTCAGTGTGAGTGGGGCCCCAAGTCCATGGGACATCGTTTTTCAGAAGTTCATACAAGGGAGCAGCCTTCAAGGTAAAGTCAGGGATAAAGTCCCTGGAGTAGTTCACCAGTCCTAAGAAGCATCTGAGTGTTGCCATTCTAGTAGGAAGTGGCAGATCTTGCAAGCCCTGGATCGTTTTTTCAGCTGGGCTTCTGCCCTGGTCTGTGATGCATAGGCCAAGGAAAATTACCTCTTTTTCATACAGTTGTGCCTTAGAGGGGTTGCACTTGAGGCTTGCTCTCTTGAGGAGAGAGAGAAGTTCATCTAGAAGGGCCAAATGATCTTCTTTTGTGGTGGTACTAGGAGCAAGTCATCCATGTATTGCAGAAGACACTGGGGTATGGAGAACCCCTGCAGGGCATCCATCTTGTGAAGATGGGAGAGGGAAGGGCTGTTGTGAAAGCCCTGGAGAAGGCAGGTCCAGGTGTACTGGCATCCATCAAAGGTGAAAGCAAATTTGTATTGGCTTTCCTGTGCTAATGGGAGTGGTCAAAACCCATTACAGATGTCAAGAGCTATGAACCACTTTTTGTCAGGTGTCAACAGCTTGAGCACATCGGGTGCTGATGCTGCTGTTGGGACACAACTTGGAGTAACTTGATTAAGTTTTCTGTAATCAGTTGTGAGTCTTCAAGCTTCATTTGGCTTTTTCACAGGACAAATAGGTGAATTGACAGTGGAGACAAAGTTCCTAATCACTTCTTGCTGTAGCAGTGACTGGATGGTCTTCCTCAGTAATGGCAAGGCTTCAGCAGGGAATGGGTACTGCTTCTGCCTCACAGGGTGAGGCCCTGTGATTTTAATTGTAGTGTGCATCCTACCATAGTTGTACTTGTTTGTGGCAAACACATCAAGGTGTTTTTGCAGCAAGGGTGCAAGCTCAGAAAATAGGTCATGACTTTTGATCAGCGCCATGACGTCATACTCCTTGTTGTTGTGGGAGATGGCTGCCACCATGTATGAGTCTTCAATGGTGACAGCATGACATTGTCCTTTGATCTGGAGAAGTAGCCTGTTGGCTAGATCCACTACACAGCCATGTAGTGCTAGAAATTCAATTTCCAATATGCTGGGGTGATGATGTATTACCATGAGGTCAAAGACAAAATCAGTTCTGAGGTGGTCTCCCACCACAGGTAGATGAAGCTGGGTACCAGCTACACCCTGGACACTAGTCTTCCAGCTGGTAGATCAGTCAGATGAGACTGAGTCCTCATCATGGAGGACTGACATGGCTGCTCCGGTATCCAGAAGCATGGTAATTTGGTGGCCCCCGACTGTGGCCTTTACACAAGGCCATCCGTTTGTGTCAACAATCAAGAAATTCACAATCCAGACTGGGGCCTATAATTGTCAATCAGTATTTTCAGAATCATCATCATCATCCTGTTCCTGGAATCTGAGACCCCCTGTACCTTTCAAGGACTCCTGGATGTCTTGCAGAGGATACAAGTGTACCTGTGATGTCACAAGTGCGACAGCAGCCTGCACGGATGGTTCCTCCTCAGTCATCGCATCGGCCTGGCCAATAGCTGATGCCACAAAAGGGGTCTTCCCTCGGCTGTTCATTTGTTCAGTAGCTGAAGGCAGGAAAGCAGTTCCCTGACTGCATGGGTGTCCAGTGGCCAGAGTGAGGGCTGCTACAGTTTGGGTTGGCTTAGCCACTCTTTCAGAATGGATCTCCTCCAACAATTTGTGGAGCGTCTCGTTTTAGTCTTTGAGACTTCAATAGGTAGGGCCTTTGTGGGTCTGGTTATACTGTCAAGCATTTTGATTTTTCCAATTACTCCTGTCTCTATTTCTGTTGTTTTGGTAGTTCCAGTCCCCCAACCCCTTGTGCGACTGCTTGTCATCAAAAGGGGAATCATTTTTCTGGTTATTGCCTTCCACGGTGTAGTGGGTAGGTATATCAGGGGTAGGCTGTACTGCAGCCATCTGTGCTGCCAGGACTTGTATTGTGGCAGCCTTGTTGGATTTCCCAGAAGCAAGGTAATGGAGATAGACCTGATAGGCATGCTCTGTTTTTATAAGGATGTTCGCAAAGGAATTGGTACTCAGTCTGCAAGTTCACCTGCAAGGCCTTTGCCAGTGTAGTTTGCAAGCCATACCATTGGTGGTAGGCCGCAGGGCTTTCTTTCACATTATTCTTAACCTTGTAGGCCAAACTAGCTCCTACAACACCCAGGGAGTTGGCAGCAATGAGGGCCTCAGTGATGTCATCATAGACAAGGGTGTCGGAATTGCGTGCTGTCTCTGGTAGTTTGGCCCAGAGGGTAGGTTCAATCATCTGTCTCAAGACTTGAGCCTGGTACTTGAGTTGAAGAGAAAACTTCTCACAAAGGGAGTGCACCTTATCCAAATGGCAACTGAGATTGTCAGTTGGGCCCATCTGTCTGATGCTTTAGGAAATTTGCTTGATGGAGTGGGCAACTTGCAAAGGATTGGAAGTATGAGTGGTCACATTCAACTCAATACATTCCATGGTGCCGTGATGTGCAGCTTCCACTGTCGCATCAGTGACTGCCTTGTACGCATGATCCTGACTGACTGTTTCTTTGAACATCTTGTCAACTTTATCCTGGCTGTCTCTCCTTTGGTCCTCCAGTATAGTAATGTTACTAAGGGCCTCTTGAATTAGGCCATGAACTTCCACCATGTCTCCCCTGTTGAGAGGAGTGAGTGGAAGCGCAGTACAGAATACAGGCCCTCTGCCTGTGTCATGGGGGCTGCCATTTTGGCGTTGTATGTGGCTTCTGCCATGTTTATGTAGATGTGGCGATGCAGAGTGTGTGTTGATGGTGCCATCTTGAGAATGGCTGGCAGAAGTTACACCACCGCTGGGGATGGACTTGCGTGTAATGTGGCATGCCTCATCATCAAAGTCAGAGTCATCCTCGCTGGATGACGCATTCTCAATGGGCATATACTGAAACCCATTCATGGGCTTAACATGGCCAGCAAGAACCTCCCATTGATGGTGTAACTTCACTATCTTTTCTCTACACTTCTTGTGACAAACTCTTGCAGTGCCCTGCTCAATACCTTTCTCAACCTCATGCTGCAACACTCTGTACGCGATGCCCAATTCAACATTTTCCCTAAGTTCTTTCTCCAGCTCATGACACTCTCTCTCTGATATTCCTCTTTCAGCTCAATGTTCTCCTCTCTCAAACCCTCATTCGTATCACTCAAAATATCATTCAAATATGCTAACTGTTTCTTATCACATTTCAGCCTTTCATAGTCATCTCTTAACATACAAATATCTCACTCAGTATCTTGAGCAGTACAGTGCAACAGTCTATTATTGGCACAGAGAAGTGACTGTGTCTCCTCCGTTAGTTTCTATTCCTTTTTCTGTAACTCCGATGCCTGCTAGCCCTTCTCTTTTTTAAGAGCGGCGTTTTGCAGTTCAAGGGAGGTGCACCTCGCTGTGAGACCCTCAACAATGGTGTATAGAGCCGCAACCAGAAGACCTTTGAGGTTGTATTTATTGGTTGTGTGTTTGGACACTATGTATTGCTCTGATATAAGCAGCAATGTTTTTTCTGCAGACTTTGCATCCAGCATGAAATCTGTCCATCTGCCATGGGATGTGAGGTAGTTTGATACATCTAGTCTCAGTTCTGTGCAAAGTTCAGACATGACAAATAAGCGGTGGATAAACACAGAAAGAAGCAGTTGGAAAACTGGACAAAATCCTTGGTGCCATCACCAACCACTTTCCGGTCCCTGGTGGGTGAACAGTGATGCCAAGGTGGTACGCTGTCACTCGCAGATGAAGTGTAAAGAGGTCTGGTGTGGGTGTGCTATGTCCAAGACCAAGACAGAATGTGTCTGCCACAATCGCTACCACTCTAAGCACGAGTAGGTCCAAGTAGGTGAAAGTCGCACTGCACTACTCGACATTCAAAATAAATTGAATGGAATCTTCTTTTGTGCCCTCCAAACCTGCACACGGTTGCCAAATGTAACTGGGTAATAAAATTACCTTTCTCAGATTCTTGGTGGAACGGCACAAAGGAAGAGGCAACAGACAAGTGGTGCACATGTAAGAAATGTAATTTATTACAGGTAAATGATAATACAGGCTTACTACCAACAGTGAATACATTGGGAGAGCTTCCAGTTTTTCTTACCTAGGTAAATGCAGTCTCTCATCTCAGAGAAGCTACGTGCTGCAAGGGGTCTTATACCTCAATAATCACTATGGTAACTACTAAAGATACATAAAAAGTATATAATTGGACAGTAACAGGTGGCATAAGTAACCATATTAACTAACATGAGAAGTTGCTTAGCTAGCAAAGATAGCATGAACAATGGGATCTCTATAAGTCTCCAAGGTCAGTTGCAGTTACAGTGATGCACAAGCACTAAAGATGGCACTATTGCCTTACTTATAATTATACTGTAAAAATATAATGGAAAGCACCTCCCAGGACCAAGATACATTGATTAAACATAATGGAGCATAATATGCATTAATAAAATACAGTAGAACACAAATCCTGACATGTATGCTTATATGATAAGTGTCTCTGCCCTAAGGTTAATACATATACCTACATATATGTTGCTGTCCATGAGGTGGGGGTACAATCAGGGGTGCTGGACCATGGATAACATACCTAAACTCAGCCGTCTTTCTGCCTGGGTTCAGTAACACTCTCCTGTTGTCCTCTGCATCTGTGAGTTTTAGCTTTCATCTAGGACTCCTGACTCTTGCCTCTTCTTCCCAATTATTATCTTTACAGGCAGGATATGGAAAAATGTGGAGGTGGGGTTGCCATCTATGTCCATTACAACCTCTCATGTACTACGGTCTTTAAGGAGGCCATACCCTCCTCCCATGAATGTCTCTTAGTTAGGATGCTATTCCCTTCCCCCAAGATCTCGCCCTCATTCCATGCTGACTCTTTTTCCTCCATCATCTCTCATTCTTCCACAGGTGAACTCATCCTTCTTGGTGATTTCAATCTCAGCAGGCTCTCCCCATCTTCCAAATCTACCATTAACAGTACTGAATCCCTTAACCTGTCCCAGGTTATTTCTGAACCCACCTGGCTCAATTCTCAACCTGTTGGAGTGGGTTCTAACCTCCCAGCCCCACTGCATTGTTGCTGCAGGTACCTTGCTGTATTCTTTTAACTGACCACTGCATGACATTCTGAATTAGGAAAATCCAGTGCACCACCCCCAACTGGCAAAATTAATCTGGTCCAGTTCTCTCTGGTCGTTAGACATCAATGCTCTACAGAGAGATTTCAATGCAATAGAACAGTCAGCCATCTAATATGAACACTGCCCTTGCACTATTCCACTCCATATTTTCCTTCATCTGGGACAAGCACGTCCCACTCAGGAAATTCAGAGTAAAAACTTCCCATCATCCCAGGACTTCAACTGAAATCATTATTCATTGCAAGTCCCGAGATCTCACGTGGACCCACTACAAACTATCCCATTCCTCTTCTGACCTCATCTACTAGTTTACAGGGCTCTGAAGAAAACTGCATGAAGCCTATCCATCCCACAAAATCACACTAATTCAAGGCCAAACTACAAAATAAACTAAACTCCCCAGCTAAATTCTGGAATGTTATTCACTCACTTTTTAACCCCCCTCCCCAGTCTGCTCCCTCAATCCTCATGGTTAATGGTTCACCTATGTCTGACCCTACCTCTGTTGTTGCTCATTTCAATTAGTTCTTCACTATCTGCCCCATCCCTTCTTCTCCCACTGCAGGCTCCTTTCCTTTCACTCCAGTGAAGGTAAACTGCAAATCCAGGTATGGGGCTGGTGCAGTATAAAAACAGGTAGCCAATCTGAAAGTTCAGATAGTAAGAGGAGGAACCGCACTTGCAGAGACATAAGGAGAAGCATAAGTCCTGAGGACTGGTGCTTCTGCTTATATCTCCATGAGTGCAGTTTCTCCTCTTACTAGTTTTCCTTTCGTTCCACTCCTGCTCCCTTAACCCTCACCAGGCTTCCACTTTTCCCCAGTAACCACTGAGGAAACACTGCTTGCTCTCTGCTCTCAGTGCCTCAAAATTCTGTCTTCATGGTCTTGATACCTCCCTTGGTGCTGTTCTGCAATTTTGGAAGTTGGCCAAAGTTATTCCACTCCATAAAGGGGGTTATCCCTCCTCCCCTGGCAACTTCCTTCCCATCTCCCTCCTACACACCCTCTCTAAGCTGCAAGAGAAACTGGTCCACTCTAGACTGCTCAGCTTCCTTTCATCCTCCAACTTCCACTCACCTTTCCAGTCCTGGTTCCAGAAGCACCACTCAACCGTCTCCTCACTGCTGTGTGTCACTGATTTCATCTTCTATGGGATGGATTAAGGGCACATTATGGCTCCTATATTCACTGATCTGACCAAAGCCTTCAACTCACTGTCACTGTCACTCCTTCTGGGCATGCGGAGCTCTACTGGCCTATCAGCTTCCACTGTTGACTGGTTCTGTTACTACTGTACCTAATGGGCCAACAACTGGTGCAAGTTGGAGGTACCCTCTCTCCTTCCCCTCCTATCAAGGCTGGGATCCCACAGGGCTTAATTCTGGGTCCTACCCATTTCTCCATTTTCCTAAACAACCTCCCCTCCATCTGTCCCAACATGCATATACATATGTATGCAGATGATACAGTCATAATCACTTCTGGTCTCTCCACTGCAGCTCCAACAGGATTTCAACAAAGTCTTGCACTGATTGCAATCCAATTAACTCAGAGTCAGTACTAAAAAAATGATGTCAATGACCTTTGGTGCCAGCCAGAAATTGGCCAGACTCATTTCCCCTTATGTTTTCACCTCCTTGGATGGCACACCTCTTGAAACAGTCTAGGCTTTCAAGTACTCTGGCTTGTGGCTCAATAGTAAGCTGGACTTCTCAGCCCACACTGATGCCATCTATGCTAAAATCTGTCTCAAGCTTGGTGCTCTGTACTGCAACAAAGACTGCCTATCTTCACATGTCCATAGAGAGCTTGTCACCGAAATGGTACTCCCTGTCTTTGTCTATGTGGTTGTGGTCTATGGCACCACCTCTTCCTTTTCCCTAGTCAGACTGGACACCCTCTGAAACTCCTTCTGCTCCTTTTTACAAACTCCCACCCCCCTACACACACACACCATTGCTCACTGTCTTCATCCCTTTCTATCCTCCCTTTGCTGTCATGTCACCACGCTCACTGTGCCTCCTTCATATCCAAATAGTGGTTTGGTTCCTTTCCTTCTTACCTCTCCTCTCTCCTCTTACAACTGGGGCAAAATGGAACCTGGAATGTGGTCCACCATGTCTGGTTTCCATACCCAAGGGTACTACCAATGGTGGTAGGCAGATGGTCCGGGTGGTCTGAGAGGTTCATCCAATTCAGGCAGTGTTATGTAATGCTAGGTCTATTAAAAACAAGACTGCAATTATTGCACATCTTGTTAAATCAGTGGACCTGGCTTGCATCACTGAGAACTGGATGGATGAGTACTCTGGCCCCGTTTTGGAGGCTGCTATTCTGGCTGGGTACTCAGTGATACACCACCTGAGACTGGATCACGGGGGGGTAGCGGTCTGTTTCAAGACCGAACTTAACCTCACGAATGTACCAGTTGGAGAGACTGAGTCATTTGAGTGTACCATAGTAGCAGGTGTAGGCTGTAGGATCGCACTCATCTACCATCCACCAGAAGATGAGAAATTATTCCTTCAGGAAGTCGTGGACTTCATCATTGACATGGTGTTTGAGTCACCCAGGCTGATGGTCCTGGGTGACTTCAACACCTGGGTCAACGACAAACTCTCGCAATTTGGTCTGCACTTCCTTCAGTTGATGACATCTCTGGGCCTTACACTGGTAGTTACTACTGCTACTCATAGTCACGGTCACTCTCTTGACTTAATCTTCCTTCTGTGTATTGAGGCCTCCAACTTGGGGGTGGAACCAGTTGGATGGTCTGATCACTACACCATGGGGTTTAGTTTTAGCACCCCCACATGTAGGCCTACCTCTGTGGAGATGACTCGGTACCGCCCTTTGCGAGATATCAATTCTCAAGGCCTAATGGCGGTGCTGGATCACTCGTCCCTCCCAGAAGCAAACAGTGACCTAGAGACCCTCATGATGGCTCATATTTTGCCCATTGCAGCAGCCCTGGATGTCATTGCTCCTGTCCATGTTTGTCCTCTCTCCCTTTGCCCTCGATCCCCATGGTTTGATGGGACTCTGAGGGAGATGCGGCAACTAGGAAGAAGGTTAGAGCGTTGCTGGCTGAAATCCGCCCTTGATGCCGACCACCTTAGATTGACGGGCCATTTTCATGTCTATCAATCTGCAATCACCCGTAAGAAGGCAGAGTTTCTGTCTGGGGAGATTGCGGCTGCTCAAAATCGACCAGCTCAGCTATTCTGAACTCTGGACAGACTGTGCAACCCAGCCTATCTACAAGTCCGGAAAGCTTTTTCATAAGAAGAGTGCGATGAACTTGCTCAGTTTTTTGCAAATAAGGTGGCTGACATCAGGTAGGCGCTCCATCCAACACACTCTATGGGTGCTGCCGTGGATCAACTTGGGGTCACTTATCCTCTGCCTTTCTGGAGTACCGTTGTCTGACCGACTTTCATGGATAACATGCAGATCTCCAGAGTGTGTGCCCTACATGCTGTAGTTTGGATCCGGGACCTACTTCCCTGATTTTGGCTTGTATTGGTTCTATCAGTCCAGTCCTAGGTCAGATAGTATTGTGCTCCTTGGAGACAGGTGAGTTTCCAAGCTCACTGAAAGAGGCAGTGGTGACACCACTCTTGAAGAAAGCTTCTTTGGACCCAGACTGCCTTGCAAACTACAGACCAATCTCTAACCTTCCCTTTTTAGGGCAGATGATTGAGAAAGTAGTGGCCACTCAGCTGGAGGACCATTTGACCATCCATGACATCTATGAACCTCTCCAGTTCAGATTTCAAAAGCAGCATAGTACTGAGACAGTGCTGATTCGGGTGCTCAATGATCTCCTGACGGCTAGAGATAGGAGGAGCCATTCCATTCTGGTCCTCCTAGATCTCTCACCAGCATTTGACACTGTGGACCATGGGGTCCTGCTTGATTGTTTGGGGTTCATCTGCGGACTGTCAGGTACAGTCCTCGGGTGGTTTACATCGTTCCTCATGGGAAGATCTCAGAGAGTGGCGCCCGGGGTTTATTCCTCGGACTTAGTTTCTCTATCATGTGGGGTCCCTCAGGGCTCAGTGCTGTCCCCCATGTTGTTCGCAGTGTATTTGCTGCCCCTCAGAGACATTGTAAGATGGCATAGGCTGAGGCTTCACTGCTATGCTGATGATACCCAGCTCTACCTTTCTTTTGCATCTGACCAGGATAGAACCGTCTCAGTCTTTAATAGCTGCCCCACTGAAATCCAGGAGTGGATGGATGCTAGTTGGCTGAAGTTGAACTCTGATAAGACTGAGGTATTGGGGGGGAGATCACGTGATGCAGCTCACCAGATAGCAGCTCTCCTACACTGCTCCAGCCTCCTGACTCTTCGGATTCTTAAATATCATCGGTAACATCTGTTGAATTCATATTAATCACTTCCTAAAGTCTTTAAGAAGGGGCCTAAATTAGCATATTGTTGAAATTTGGGCACATGGAGGTGATAATGCGGAAATCTATGTCTAAACATACTCCTCCGGCTACCCCAGAGAAGGCCCCAAAAAAATACAGGACCTCCGGTGGCGCAGAGGGGTCGCTATCAGAGTCTACTATGGCTGAGCAACAGCCTCTCACTTTACAATGATTCTTACAAGAGTTTATTCCTTTCAAGGAAGAATTAAGTGCGATTACATCCGAAATTAAGAACCTAGCTCAGGCGATGGAGGACCTGCACCAGCGGACGGCAGACAATGAAACCCGTATTTGCTCAGTGGACAGGCGGATCGAGAAGTTAGACCCAGAGATCGTGGCCGCTCACCAGAAAATGGCACAATTGGAATCTAAAATCGAAGACCATGAGGGCCGCAGCCGCAGGAATAACACGGTCCTCATAGGTCTTCCTGAAAAAGAAGAGGGATCTGATGCTGTGTTATTCGTGCAAAAAGTGGTGGAAAAGCTAGCTGGCCCATCACCATTCAGGCCAGCACATATTATTGAATGGCGCTCAATCCTTCGCCTGATCCACCGTGGGAGCCTCTCACCCTCTAATTTTAGATTCCTGAATTATTTGGAATGTCAGCACTTCTTTGCCAGGATTAAGGAGCTGCACAAAGTGAGATGAGAGGGTTCCAGAATTAAGGTGGCACAAGATTTGCCAGTGTCTATCAGGCAAAAAAGAGCCAAGTTTCACCCCCTGGTCTCTCAGCTAATTGCTGCCGGAGTGAAATTCCGAATGGGTTATCCCGCTAAACTGGGGATTAGGATTACTGGCTCATGGACATCCTTCAATGACCCTGAAACAGCAGCTAAGGGTCTTAAAAATGCCTTCCCAGATTTATTCAAGGAGCCATGAAGAGCCTACCCAGATATTTCACTGGCTACTGTGTGAGGTAAGAGAAAATTCAATTTGAAGATGACCAGAGATCAATATCTCCCTTGTCAAGAGAAGATAAGCCAAAGGGCATCACTAATATCTAAGCTAAAGGAATCTACTGATCACGAAGTCCTTTGGGGGAAGCTCCTGCTTTTGACTCCTTTTCTGTTAATCTCAGTGAGACTCTATTCCTTTTCAGTGGGGACTTGGTTTGAGTGCTTATATTTTGATGAGCAGAACTTAATTCAGACTCCGCTCTAACTGAATTGCACCGGTGACCTGCTCCAGCTCGGTGAAATCAGGGACAGTTCTAATAGAAGGCTGTGAAGCAAGTTTACCCTGCCTTACCATAGCTCTACTGTAAATTCTGTTTCTAGCAGCTGCTGCTGCCACTAGAGGGAGCATGGAGCTTAGCTTTTGGTGGAAAAACTGCAACTTGCAAGTGATCGGAGCTGCGCTGTGGACATCGGATTCGGATAGCCTGAATTCTGAGCTACAGATCGGCAGATTGTGGTCTTATAAATGGACATTTCCCCTTCTTGTGCTGGTTTTTCAATTTTCTCTTTCTTTTTTTGTAATTGCGATATTTTAGTGTTTCAGGGGATGTAATAACTTGTTTAAAATGAGGCAATTGGTTAGAATTGGCTATTGGTTTGAGGGTGAATCATATGTTTGTATGCCCAGCACCACAAGAGAATATTTGCCCCTTTGCTTTGTCGATCTCCCTCTTCTCGTTTCACCCAGGGAAGTATTAAAGTTAATTTTACTAGTGGGGTATGTAGATCTCTGATAACGGCTGTCATTATCACCATGTTTTTTATTTTAAATGGGGAACAGGGTTTGGAAGAAGTATCCGGGTTGGTACTTTTAAAAGGTATTAATAAGGGAAAGGAAGTTCCTTTAATTTGCAATAACATGTGCTGGTTTAAGTTTCAATTAGATTTAAACAAAATCGATAAACTTGTAATTTTGTAATAAGGAGCTGAGTCTATTCTATTCAAATGTATGGAAATTGAACAACTTATGGAGAACTATTTTGGTCTAAGATTATGTTGCATTATAGAGATTGAGGCATGTCAATGATGGGTGCAGTTGCACAAATAGCAGCAAAGTTGTTAACAGTTCATTAACTATTGTTTTGGGATACCAGGTCCAATGTTTTGTAGGGTTAGGTTGAATTTCATATAAAATTGTGCAATCTAGCAGGTTGCTATTTTACTATAGAAAGAGAAGGGAGCTGTTTATTTTCCTAATCTATTTCAGAGGTTCAGACATTAGACTGTAGTTATGTTATCTTGTAAACATGACTAATTAATATTTTGTAGCCACTGCAGATGGGCACCAAGACTGGACATTTATGGGCAGGTAAGGATAATCCCTTCTGCATTATCTTTTGCTTCAATTATTATTACTATCTTTCAATTGTATAAGGGGTCTGTTGAGTAACAGCCGAGCTGGGAAGGCTGGAGGGTGGGCGAGCATAGTAAGGTGTACTGCTGACCGTTGCTTGTAGCAATAAGGGTGGGAGGGAGGGAGGGTTGGGACAACACTATCACTAGGGTATTCTTTCATTCTAGTTGTTCGTTGTGGGATTTTGGGATAAGAGAGAGGGAAGGGGGTAGGGTAAGGGGATGGGTTTTCATGGATTTATTAGTTTTTACCTTGCCGAAGGCAGATTTTATTGGTAAAGTACCCAGGGATCCTTTCAAATATTTAGTCCAAATCTATGGCTAGGAACTTAGTTTTTGCTACTTGGAATGTTAAGGGAGCTAGGCAGAAACTAAAGCAATATCAAATCTTGAAACATTTGCAGTTATTAAAATCCGATATCACCTTTATTCAAGAGTCCCATTTACTGATCTCGGAGCAACTCAAGATGAGATGGCAGCAAATAGGTCAGGTGTTTGCAGCTGAGGGTAGTACCCAAAGTTGTGAGGTGATGATTTTACTAAAGCGTATTGTCCCATTCTCACCAACTAAAGTTATTAGGGATACCCAAGGCAGATTTTTATTGGTCCAAGGGAGAATACACACTACCAAGATATTGTTAGGTAGTATATGTGGGCCAAATAGTGACTCTCCTGGGTTCTTCATGGAGTTACTTAACATCTTAACCCCTTTCTTATCTATTCCAATGATTTTGGGTTAGGACCTATATTTAGCTTTCGATCCAAATATGGACCGTACAGGTAATAAGTTTAAAGGTCTTTCTCCAGCCCAAAGAGCGTTAAGGGATTTGTTGGACCAGGTGGGTCTATGTGATGTGTGGCATATTCTGCACCCCTTAGATAGATGTTACACTTTCACTTCCCCAGTCCATAAAATGTCTTCTAGGATTGACTATATCATGATGTCTCAACAATTATTGTCAGGGGTTGTAGATTCATCCATTCATCTGGGGCCACCCTCTGATCATTCCCTTGTTATTTGCCAGTTTTATTTTTCTACCCTTCCAAAGACTGGAGGGCGTTGGAAAATCAATGATCAACTTTTAAAGGCTCCAAACACAGTGAAATATATTATAAATCATATTTCCCAATTCGTGTCAGCCAATTTTAATACTATGGGCAAGCCTGATATAGAATGGTGTGCCTTAAAGGCTTATTTGATGGGTCTGCTAATTGGAGCTGCATCTAAAAGGAAAAAAATGAGAGAACAGCAAATGGCACAGCTTCTTTTCCAGATTAGAGCTTATTGAATCGAATATGTCCCCAAATACACCTGAACAAGTCCATTTGAAACTTACAAAATTAAGGGATTCTTATTTGGATCTCCTGAGGGAGAAGGCAGAATTTTTTATTTTAAAATCGAACGCTACTTATATTGACCAGGGTGAGAAAGCGGGTCACCTTCTAGCTTTAAGAGTTAAACAACAAGAATCTTCTAGATTCATTGCTTCAATTCAGTCAGCTGATGGGGCACTGAAAAATAACCAGGCAGACATTATAGCTGAGTTTTATAAATTCTTTCAATTATTATACAGTCCAATGGCAAATTCTCCTTCTTTAGAAGATATGGATCAATACTTAGCCGAATCTCATCTGCCTTCACTTTCAGAACTACAGCAAACCTCATTATGCGCTCCCATAACTGAAGCGGAGATTCTTAAAGCTATTGATGATCTTCCCTTGGACAAATCTCCGGGACCAGACAGCTTCTCACCCAATTTTTACAAAGTGTTCACAAAACAACTAGTCCCTTTGCTCCTCCCTTTGTTCCAACAGATTATCGCTGGCAATAGCAGTGACAAAACATTATTTGAAGCGTTGATCATCCTACTGCCCAAACCCGGTAAAGAGCCCGAACTCATGGCAAGTTATAGGCCTATATCTCTATTAAACTAAGATATTAAAATTCTGAGTAAATTGCTAGCTGAGCATATTAACACAATTCTTCCAGATTTAATAGGAGTAGAACAGGTTGGTTTTATGAGGGGGAGGTCATCAAGTGACCATCTGCGTACTTTGGCCCATGTCTTCTCGGTGTCCAGGGATGCAGATTTTCCGGCCGTCTTGGTATCCCTGGGTGCCAAGAAGGCATTTGACAGAGTGGATTGGAATTTTCTTTTCTGGACTCTACATGCTTTTGGCTTTCCTTTAGAATTTCAAAAATGGATACAGGCAATTTACAAGGCCCCTACGGCCTGGGATTCAAGCAATGGAATCATCTCATATTTACTTTATTTATTTTCTGGCGCTAGGCAGGGCTGCCCCTTATCACCTTTACTTTTTAATTTATATCTGAAGCCCCTCATCCGGAGACTGGTTGCTTGTCCTAGGATTCAAGGCATTGTTATACAAGGCTATGAAGTCAAAGTCTTGGCTTATGCTGATGATTTATTACTTCAAATATCCCATCCTGGAGAATCTATCCCATGTGTGTTGGAAATTATAAAAGAATATAGCTCCTTTTTCAATTACAAATTAAATGTTGAGAAGACTCCGGTGTTTCCCCTCAACCAGAGAGTATCAAAACACGAAATTAAAGCTTTAGGTTTGTCTTGGGAAAAAGAGTCGTTGAGATACTTAGGTATTGTTCTCACAAGAAGCGCTGCACTTTTTCAAAAGAGTAATCTGGACTCTTTACTACTCACTATCACACAGGATTTAAAAAGGTGGTCCCTCCTCCCATTTTCCCTATGGGGCAAAATTAATCTTATCAAGATGAATATTTTCCTCCGCCTTTATTATCCACTCAGCCTCTTGAATCTATGGCTGCCTCAGACATGGTTCAAGAAAGTGCATAGTACTTTTATTAACTTTATCTGGGCTGGAAAGTGACCTCAGCTTGCTTTTCATAAATTAGCAGCTCCCAAAATCAGGGGTGGCCCTCGCCTGCTGCATGTTGGCCTTTATTATTGGGCTAACCATGTGAGTAAATAGTTAAGGTGGCTTAGGCTAGGTGAACCAGAAAATCCCTCTTCGTATAAGCCCCTCTGGCTCAAAATAGAATTGGCCCAAATCCAACATTATAATCTCTCCCCTTTGGCATTGTTATATACGAAACCCAAATGGCTTCCCGTACAGCTTCATTCGACACCAATTGCAACATCTGTCAAAGTGCATTCCCAGTTTTGTAGTTTTATAAAATACAACCATTGCATAGATTTGGAACAGCCATTGTTAGGCAACCCTAATATCAAAATAGATGGAAAGGTCCTCTCTTCCCCGTGGCTTCCGCAGGCCACGGATTTTAATCTCACATATTTTTGGAATGATATAAAAGGGACATGGCTTTCATCCCTGGACATCCTTGCTAAGATGGGAATTCCAATCTCAAATATTTTTAAGATTTTCCAGTTACGTCACTTGCTTGTGAAATCCATAGGGGTGATGCCTCCGCCGACTTGGAGCCCTGCCTTCCGGTCAGAATTGGTCCAAATGGCCGGCCTCCCACATGCTGTATTGAGGATTTTCAATGCCCTATATGATTGGATTTATCCCGAATCTTTTGGACCTTCTGCTTACTGGGCCTTGCTTCTTCCTGAGATACCTATTAATTGGACGATGCTCTGGCAAGGGTGCCACAAATTTATTACTCAAGACAGGCTCCGACTCATGCAATTTCAGGTATTGCACAATTTATATTACACTCCTCAAAAAATGGCTAAATTTGGTTTTGTTTCCTCTTCTAGCTGTACAAGGTGTGCCCAGGGGAAGGGTAACTTATAACACATTTTCTGGCTTTGTCCCAAGATAACTTCGTTATGGTGGCAAATTAAACAGAGTGTGGACCCCTATTGGGTCTTAATGACCTGTTTTCTGTTAAAGTTTGCCTCTTAGGAGACTACTATGAAATCCCAGTAACTATTCGTAAGTATCATATGGCTCTAATATCCATGTCAGTTAAAAAACTAACACTTAGACATTGGAAAGATAGTGAGGAGATATCATATGCTGAATGGGTGAGGGAACTCCTGGCTAATCTCAGAGCTGAGAAAATGATTGCCAGTCTTTGAAACAGAATGAATAGATTTAACCAAATCTGGGCCACTTTACTAACCCTTTATTCTCTTCAAACTACTTAGATTAATGGGCTTACTGCTGTAGATATAAGGATTGACTAAGTTTTATTCATGCAAACCTGGGAAAGTGGGGGGGAGGTTGGGGGGAGGAGGGGACATTGTATATTTTCTTTAATTAAAATTTTACTTTATGTTGGGGGGGTGGGGGCTAGGGGGAAGGGGAGGAGACACATGTTATATCCCGGTAATATTTGAATCTACTCTGTGTAACTTATGATGTGTTGTCTGTTGTATGTTGAAAACTTCAATAAACTTTGAATGAAAAAAAAAAAGACTGAGGTATTGGTTGTGGATCCGAGTTGCCGACAGGGAGCTGGGTGGGGGCTCGCCCTCTGGACTTTTTCTTAGGGATGTGCAACTCTTGACCTTTGAATGGGTGCAGAACCTGGGGGTAATTTTTGACAAAGGGCTGACCCTGCAATTGCAGGTGTCAGCTGTCGTCAAATCCTCGTTCTACCATCTGAGGAATATCTCCAGGATTAAGCACCTTGTTCCATCTGGCAACCTTCCTACTCTGATCCACACCTTTGTGACCTTATGTTTGGACTATTGCAACTCCCTGTACCTAGGGCTACCAGGGCTGGAACTCTGTCACCTGCAGCTGGTGCAGAATGCAGCAGCCCAGCTTTTGACGGGATCATCTTGGTCCTGTCATATTTCGCTGGTGCTGCGTGGACTACACTGGTTGCCAGTTCAGTGGAGGATCACCTTTAAAGTCAGTCTTCTGACTTTTAAAGCCCTACACAGACTGGGCCTGGACTATCTGAAAGAGCTTTTGGTCCCTCACTGCCTGGAGTGATTGCTCCAGTCAGTCGACGAGGGGTTGCTCGACATTCCAAGGGTGTGCCAGAAATCTTCTGGGGTGAGGGCATTTATGTATGCCACCCCTACCCTTTGGAATTGTCTACCCCATAGGTTACGTGAGTGCATGACCATGGAGGGGTTTAAGCAAGCATTAAAAACTTATTTGTGGAACCATGCTTTTGGTGATTAACTAAAGGATGATATCAGTTTGATTATATTGTTTGTTAGTGAGATGTTTGTCTGATGACACTGTGATTTTAATTATTGTTAAGTTGCCTTGGTTTTTGAAAGGCGCCATACAAATAAAGTTTATTATTATTAACTGTCCCCTGGTTCCTGTTCTCTTCACTCAAGGAACCACTGCACTTTTATCATCCCTCATCCATGCTCCTCTGCTGGGAAATATATCTTCTTCTATTGACTTCCCTCATTCTGGAAGCAACTCACCTCCTCCATCTGACACTCCCCTTCCCCTGGATCTCTTTGGAACCAGTTAATACTCCAGTCCCTTCCCATCTGTTCCTGTTACCTTTCCCCTTCACAATTAATCAGATGTAACGCTGTGGTTATTCACCGGGTTTTACTGCCACCCACGAATGTGCACTTTTCAGTGTTCTTTTGTGCTGTATCACACTGTATTCTCTGCATATTTAAGTTGTGCATTTATTCTAGCTTGCACAAATTTTATTGTTACTGATGTTTTTAAAATGATGTATTGTACTGCTGTTCTTCCTCTGTATACCGTCCCCTGGATCACACCTGGAAACAAGCTTCAGCTCAATGTGCCTTTCTGGTTACCAATTTTTCAAATACATAAAATAAATGAAAATCATTATCCACACATTTCCAGTAACCTGCAGATATTAAAAAAATAATTTCATTTGACTATGAACAAGTGTGACAGTTTTTCACATGTATTTAAGCAATTCAGCTTTCATACATGTTGCTTTTTTATCTTATTAAATACTGGATTCTTATCTGAAGCTGTAGCCAAATGAATTTGATGTGTCTTCTTACAAAGTCTCTTGAAAACAAGGTGACATGTCTCCAGCAATCTCTTCTTGTTAAACATATACATTAAGAATCAGAGTATTGTCACATCCACCCTCAGGAGAAAGGGAAAAATAAAAGTTTTTTACCAAGTGGGAGAGGCCTTAAATCAATCATGCTAAAACAGGAGAATCAGATTGGAATAAACAGGCCCACCCACCATAATATCATATATTTATATATAATTACTGGTCATCAATTTTTTTAATGGGATGACCAAGTTGATATTTGCCATAATAACCCGCTGGTTATTACGACATTCACGTGCTGTGTCTGTCAGAACATAGCACTCCCTCATTGGCTCTCTGCTCTCTATGTGGGTGGGCTTAAAAAATTCGAAAACATGGTGGCTCCATCTCCCAGTTACCGAGGAGCTGCCACCAGCACCCACCAAACGCGTCTTGCTTGGTAATTTGTGTGCGTTTTTTACAATTTTACTCAGTAGCTACCTCTGCATTTAAAATAACGATGTATCCGGTTGATCCTGCACTTAGCCCACATCGGACAGAGCCAGTGCAAGCCATAACGGTTCCGTGGGTGACTTCGGGGATCCCAACTGCAAACTGTAAGTAAAAACAAACACGTGCAGAAATGGCAATAAATAAATAAAAGGCTAACAAAAGGGGAAGTAGGGAGGCAGAGACTGACTGAGTGAGTGAATGAGTGAGTGTAGTGGAGTGTGTGTGTGTGTGTGTGTGTGTGTGTGTGTAGCACGCCTTTAACAGTGACGGTTCAGAAGGCTGACTGGGAAAAAATTGCTGACCAGCAATTATATAAAATAAAAGATGGGAAAGTATAGTAAAACCGATTTAATGTACACCTCAGTGGGATGCTTTAATAAACCCCTCGGGCTTCACCCTCGGGGTTTATGTAGCATCCCACACCTCCGGTGTACATTAAATTCTTGTATCACATACTTACCCATCCATTATTCTCTATTTACTATCTTTCTTTATGACATTCAGATTTATTTTCCTATATTTCGGGGTACAAAGAACCCCTTCATCAGAGAATTGGTTTTCTTTTTTTAAACACCTTTCTCTGGTGTAATTTGTTACTGCGTAGGAACAGAGGTGCTACATGAGGAAGCCTATAAAAAGGAAGGTGAATTACCTGGTAAAAAGAAGTATAAAGCTTCCTATAAAAGACCCTCATACGTCTCTGCAGGAAAATCCTAGAAAATTAACTACAAGAATTATGAAATTATACCAGAAAAAGGTGTTTGAAAAAAGAAAACCAGTTCCCTGATGAAGGGGTTCTTTGTACCCTGAAATGTAGGAGAATAAATCTGTAAGTCTTAAAAAGAGATAATAAATATAAATATATGATATTATGGTGAGTGGGCCTGTTTATTCCAATCTGATTCTCCTAAGTATATACATTAAATGAAAAAACTAGCAGCATATTGTTTTTCAGAGAGATCATATTTTGGCATTTTATCAACATACCTTTAATTATTCATAAGATTTTAAACAATAGTATCCCTCATGGTCCATATTTGTAAGTGGTCTTAAAAATGTACATGTTTAATACTTATTTAGGAAGAAGGTGACGTGTCAGATCTTTTTATTTTAATGTGTTAGCTAGATGATATTATACATATTTAACACATATGTCTAGTGCATATCCCGTTATAAAAAAATCTGTATTTATTTAACCCTGCAGCATTAATTGATTACTCATCTGGTTTTCTTAGCTACAGTATGATTATAATTAGGTGCCTGTTTAGGTAGCATAGCAACTAATGGTGTAATGCTGCAACTACGTCCAAATTAACTTCAATTTAAATGCTTTTTAACTCTGGGGTTTGAGAAATGATTTTGCTATATGGAAGTCTAAAGGTTATGTCAGTATCAATTGCTCTTCTTCCAGGACTAACTGTATATTGATATTTCTCCTTCTTCTTCTTCTTCTTTTTTTTTTACAATGTGTCCAGTTTCTCCTTGTAAGATAGTTTGTTAAATGCTGAGTGTGGATCATTTAAAGGGCATCTGACCAAGCAGTAGTTTTGTTAAGAGGTACTTTAGATGGAATATACTGATGCTTTTGGCACTGTATTTGTATGGATGAACCTTTTCCACTTGCAGTCTTTCTTCAATACGTTTTCTTCCCTGTGAAAGCCAAGACTGTATTCAAAAACCCACACAATGGCTGCATCAGTTCAGTTAAAACAAATTAAACAAATCATAGGTGTGTGTGTACATGAGACATGATGAACAATGATGCATATTTGTGTGGAAGGAAAGAAATTACATTTGTAAAAATATTTTCAAAGATATAGTCTATACCCAATGGGATAGCAACAGCCCTGAAATGTATTGGAAAGGAAATCAATAGCACCTGATACTGTTTAGTATGCAGAGACCAATGTAGCTCTAGGTAGCACTGAATGAGCACAGCTAGGAAGCTACAGTACAGTTTGAGTTCTGCCAGTTACAATTGGTATGAGCATCAAACTCTGCACATAGTATGATATCCAAGCACAGGGAGGATGTCAGTGAATTAAAAAAAGGAAAACTTTATAAGCAAGTACACCATATATATTATTTGTATTATCTTCCACATCATCATCATCATCATCATCTTGTATATAAAAAATATATACTTTGCTAATCTGTTTTCTTCCTTGATTTTCAAATGCATTCATGATACAACATGAAAATAACATTCCATCTCACTGAAAAAGATCAGAATATTAAAATAATGTGTCTCAGATCATTAATGTTGTTAATTAGACCATGCCCAGTATTCATCATATTTGCATGGCAAAAGTAAGAACTGCCTGTGTCAGGCTTATAAGCTTTGCCTTGATCATAAAACCTAAACTGTTCATATTAATATTTTGAAATATCCCTTGAGTCTCATTTACTCCTTGAATGCCCAGCATCTATAAACTCATTTAAATCTGTGTCTACCATGGTAAAAAAAAAAAGATTATTAAAACCAATCAGTCTTTGTAAAATGCTATTACTGTAAATAAGATGCAGATGCAGCCTAAACTGATTTACTGAATTACACAATAATGACATGCTTTTCTAGCATATTCATTAACAACTTAAAATCTTTCAGTTGGGGGGCACAGCCAGCAGCTGAGTGGTAGACACATGTTTAATTGTAGCTCCTGCTGTTGGATTTTTCTTTTATTATTTTTACAGCATTAAAGTCTACAGTTTGGAGAAGAATTTTGCTTAAACAGTAGTGGTTACGCTAAGCATCAAGTGGAATGAGTTTTACCAGCCATGGTAATGGGAAACTGAAAGATTGATAGCACAACCCCTGGCGACACAATACCTTAAGCCCAAGCCTGGGCAGCAACAGCAGGGTCCTGAACAGCTGAGGCCTCCACAGGATGGGTGGCTCTCAGAAATCTCAGGACAGTAAAGACGTCAAATACTCCTTGCAGTAATTGTTCAAGGCCACACAGAGTCTCAAAAAAAAATTTGAGTCTTTTACTAATTGAGTAGTCTTGGTGGAGACTTATGAACATACAGAAATAGCCTACAGGGTCATAATATCATACACTGAATTGCATACGACATTATAGCTAACCTGGAATAGCACTGTACGAGACAGCGAGTGGTGCAATACTGTGAATACTGCTGTACGTGGTATTGCACCCTCGCACTATCCCCAGGCAGAGAATAAGACCTCTGCTGTGACAGGGTTCCATTGAGCTGCTGCCTTGGCTCAATGGACTGAGCCATTGCAACAAGGAACCCAGGTATTGCATCTGGGACTGGGTTTGATTCCCCAATCCCAGAACATTTAATTTTGTTTTGCACTTTAGTGCGATTTCACTGAAACCCCCCTCCCCAGAGTTGAGAATCTTTAGTGGAGGGGGGTTCTGGGGTGTAGCCCCCCATAACAGGGGATGCGGGGGTGGAGCCTCCCAAAAAAGAGTTATGCCACATATAAAGAATTGTGCTGTATTGGCAGCACAATTTTTTCCTGCGGCATAATGTTGTGCAACATTATGACCCTGTGCCCAAAAATGGCCAGCAGAAAAAGGTCATAAGGTCTATTTAGTCTGCTTGAGTTTACAGACCCTTCCACACCAACTGAGGGATCTGCTCCCCTTCCCACTTCTTCTCCTTCAATGTCACTCCTCCCTCCCACCTTTCCCCCCTCCATGCTATTTTCCCTTTTACCCTGCCCCAGTCTCTTGTGAAGCTGTCTACAGTCTTCAGTGAGATAACTTCCTCTGGCAACTCATTCCACTTTGCCACCACCCTCTCACTGAAAAAGTGTCTCCTCATTTTCCTCTTGAAGTGTCTCCCTACCAGTCTGAGGCAGTGGTCCCTAGTGGTTCAGTTTCCACTAAGGCTGAAGAGGCTCTCTGGTCACTTAGTTGAAACCCCTAAGGTATTTATAAGTTTTGATCATGTCACTCCTGTCCCTTCTGTTGGTTCCATGTCATAACAGTAACTGTGGAAAGGCAGTCATCATTAGGACGCATGTACATTGGCAAAAATCTATTTCGGTGATGTACACCCCCAGTGCACAACAAAAGGGTGCCAGAGACTTAGGATTTTCTTTGTTATGTGGGGGGCTGTGCCCCTGTACGTTCCCCATGGGGGGGCTTTGCCCCCCACACCCCCTTAATAAAGGATTCTCAACTCCAAGGGGGTCCATGTCGGGGGGTGCAAAACCTTAAAAAAAAATTGGAGCTGGGTGCAACGAAATGTACATGTGCCTGGACCCGAACCCAGCACCTTCGGAACCCCAGCCCACCATACCACGGGGCCAGCTCAGCAGCCCACCATGGCACCATGCCTCACAAACCCTCCCTCTTCTTCTGCCCCTCACTCAGCGTGTTCGCTCCCCCCCCTGCGCACATGTAGATGTAGCAACATCCTGTCGCTATATGCATGAACCCCCCCATCCGGTCACCCTCCCTAGTCGGTAGCCCTGTCGACATGTGCTACAATTGAGTCGCCCTTTTTGAAAGTGCCCAATCATAGTCGCCTATCTCACAGGCTACCCTTCTATCCCCCAGAGGGTACATGATGAGATCTCTGAGTCCCTCCTCATAAGGCTTCCCTTGTTGTCCCTGGATCATCTTGGTCACCCTTTTCTGTACCGTCTCAAGCAAGGTGATGTCTTTCTTCAGATAAGGGCTCCAGTACTGCACACTGCACTCCAGATGTGGCCAAACCAGTGAACTGTACAGTAGCAGGATGATCTCTGCCTTCCTACTGGTTATTCCCATGGCTATACATCCCAGCATTTGATTAGCTTTACTGCTGCTCTCTTATATAGACACATAGATACATAGACTTTGTCAGCAAATAAAGAGCACCTGACCCATCTTGTCTGCCCATTTGTTTTGCCTTTTACTTATGCTGTAGACTGTAGTTGATCTGAGGCTTTTCTACTCATACCTTTTTCTAGGGTTCCCTTGTGTGCATCCCATGCATTTTTGAATTCCTCCACCTTTTCTGCCTCTACCAACCCTGCAGGGAGGCTGTTCCAAGCATCCACCACCCTCTCTAAAAAGAAATACTTCCTCACATTACCCCTGATTTTTCCTCCCTCCAACTTCATCTCATGTTCCCTAGTTCCTGTCCATCTTCTTTTCTGAAAGATGCTACCCTCCATTACCTTATTGATACCTTTAAGGTATTTATATGTTTCTATCATGTCTCCCTTCTCTCTTCATGTCTATAGATGATACATATTGAGGTCTTTCAGCTTCTCCTCATATGACATCTGGTGCAGCCCCTGTACCATTTTTGTAGCCCTTCTTTGGACTGCCTCCAATCTGTCTATTTCATTCCTGAGATGCGGCCTCCAAAACTGGACACTGTACTCCAGATGAGGTCTCAGTAATGATCTGTATAGTGGTATCACCACCTCCTTTTTATGTTTGCTTGCGCACATGCACAAGAAACATTATGTGGCAGCTTAGGAGAGAAGCGGGTTGTGGAGGAGTGACACTGTGGCAGCCAACGGAGGCACTGCATTTGGGGGCTTGGCACTGGTGGACCAATGGAGGCACAGTGTACTGATGACACTGGCTTTCAAAAGTGCCACCAAGTGGTAACATGTTCGCTGCAGCAATCAGGGGCCGCCTCATCATTGCAGCATCAGCCATTCCGCTGCAATGAGAGAGAGACCTGTCATTGCTAGGCAGAATGTTGCCCAGTGTAATATTGTTTGTGAACACGGTGGCAAGCCGTACGCCATGTTACAAAGCAATAGATGCTAATTAGAGGGTGCCAATCCCCTCAGCATCATGTACCGCCCCCAAATCAGTTTTTGTTTGCTGACGGGGCCCCCAATCCCTGTCAGCTTCATTTCCTCCCTGTGTAAGTTGCCAATGGGGGAGCCCACTATCCGTTGGCATAATGTCCCCCCAAAAAACGTTGGTTTTGAGCCAAGAGGGTGCCCAATCCCCCTCTGCTCTTGCCCCCTGTATGTGCCGATGGGGGTGGGTGCCCAATCCCCCGTCAGCTACAGCCCCCCTAACAAACACACTTGGGTGGCATGCTGGGAACCCACCCCAGCGTGCCAAATATCCCTGTGAGGAAAAAATCATCCTGCAATGTTTTTTTTCCCCCCTGTAAATCAGAAAACGGTCCCTTGTTGAGTCTGGTGGCCCCACCCCCCAACCCGTGCCCACCCTCTGTGCACCCTGCCTCCCCACACCTCCCGCTCACCCCATACTTACCTCCAGAGCTCAGCACGATGATCTTAGGTGGACCGGAAACACGTCTGCACTCTTCAAAGCCGACCACGGAACTGAAGAAATGCCGGTAAGCTGTATAATGGCATAAATAGGTTTTTTTTCAACTTTGTTGCATATCTCAGGTATTTTGGGGGATTTTGCCACCAAATTTTCAACATGAGATTATTGGGACCCCTCCTCATGAGTTCAGCAACTGTTATGGTGTTATTCAGTCCTGAAAGGTGATTTTGCGGTCACTGTATGGAATTGCCTTTTGGTACTGATTAACGGAATGACAGTGCCAGTGTTCATGAGGTGGCCTATCAAAAAGTCTATGTTGCATATTTGGTGGAAAAAATCTAAGAAATTATTGTTTTATGAGCATGCGTTGCGCAATAGCTATGCTCACTCTTAACGTAGCAAATCTGCAATATTTTCACTCCAGATTTTCAACATTGCCATTTTTCCACACCTCCTTATGAACAGCACAGCTGTTATTTTTCACATCCTGGCCAAAATGTGTTTTCGCTCTTCCAGTGCAGAATAGCGTGGTCGCTGTGGGAAGTCAGTGTTTGGGACAGATTAAGAAAACCACAATGACACTGTTCGTTAGCAAAGGTCCTAAAATGCCTATGTTGAAATTTTTGTGATGAAAGTCCGTAAAATGACTGTGTTATGAGCGTGTATTACGCAGTTTCTATGCACACTCGTAGCTTCGCACATTTGCAGTATATTCACTCCAGATTTTCAACATTGCCATTTTTCCACACCTCCTTATGAACAGTACAGCTGTCATTTTTCACATTCTTGCTAAAATGTGTTTTCAGACTTCCAGTGCAGAATAGCACGGTTGCTGTGGGAAATCAGTGTTCAGGACACATTAAGAAAATCACACTGACACTGTTCATTAGCAGAGGTCCTAAAATGCCTATGTTGAAAATGTTGTGACAAAAGTCCATAGAATGACTGTGTTACAAGCGTGCATTGCATAGTTTCCACGCACACTCATAACTTCGCACATTTGTAATATTGTCCCTCCAGATTTTCAACATTGCCATTTTTCCACACCTCCTTATGAACAGTACAGCTGTCATTTTTCACATCCTGGCTGAAATGTGTTTTTGCACTTCCAGCGCAGAATAGCACGGTCGCTGTGGGAAATCAGTGTTTGGGACACATTAAGAAAATCACAGAGACACTGTTCATGAGCAGAGATGTTGAAAATTTAGTTCCGAAAGTCCATAAAATAATTGTGTTACGTGCATGCGTTGTGCAGTTTCCACGTATGCTCGGAAGTGCAAGCATTTTTAATATTCCCACTACAGATTTTCAACATTGCCATCTTTTCACACTTCCCTATGGATGGTACAGCTGTCATTCTTCACATCCTGCCTGATCTGTGTTTTCGTACATGTGGCGCAGAATGGCACGGTCGCTGTTGGAACTCAAAGTCCTGGACACATTGACAAAATCACACTGCCAGTCTTCTTGAGAAGCGGTCCCAAATGCTTTCATGAGATGGGGTCACAAAAAGGCCATGTTGAAAATTTGTAGTGCAAATACCAACAAACACCTGGGGTGTTAGGGTTTCTAACCATAATGTCCCACCCTGTACAGACTGACAGGCATTGGGGTGTGTCTTTGCATTGCCAACTGTACTGCTCATGCCATCCCACTCCCACCCACCAGCCACTGACAGGCTTCGAGGTGTACCTTGGACTCTTCAGCCCCAAACTTCACCCCATTGTCCTATGCTGCACCCATTTCAGCATATGTTCTTATGGAATGGGGTGACTGTAAAGCCAAACACCCCAAGGCACACCTTAACACATGTCGGTGACAGCAGAATAGGGTGAGGTGGCATTGCATGACCATCATGGGCGATGACCCAAACACTTACCTCAATGCCTGTCCATCTCTACAGGATGGAGGTGGGGTTGATGTAAAGTTTAATACTTCACTGCCATTCCTATTCTGCATCTAACTCCTGCATTTCCAATGCTAATACCAGCAAGCAAACAATTGGCATTGACAAATGCTTTTTTATGCTTGTGATGCCTCACCCTATGCACCTCAACATCCTGCTGGCCCTTCTAACTGTCTTCTCACACTGTCCATCCACCTTTAGGTCCTGAGATACAACTATTCCTAGATCCCTCTCCCATTTGGTGGCAGCCAGTACCTCTCCCCCCATAGAGTACTCTTCTCTTGGGTTTACATGACCTAAGTGCAAACTTTTGCACTTCTTTGCATTGAATCTCAACTGCCATACATTTGACCAATCCTCTAGCTTGCCCAGGTCCCTTCTCATTCTTTCCACACACACCTGCATGTCTATCCTATTGCAGATATTTGTGTCATCTGCAAAGAGGCACACCTTCCCCTCCAGCCCCTCTGTAATGTTGCTTATGAAGACATTAAAGAGGACTGGGCCTAGCACCGATTCCTGAGGCACCCTGCTGGTCACCTCCCTTTCTATAGACTGAAATCCATTGACTACTACCCTTTGTGTCCTACCACTCAGCCAATTTCTAACCCAGTTAACCACCCCAGATCTGACTCCCAGGCTGCTCAATTTGAATATTAGCCTTTTATGCGGGATGGTATGGAAGGCCTTGCTAAAATCTAGGTAGGCCACATCTACTGTCCCTCCTTGATCAATCTCCCTTGTCACCCAGTTGAAGAAACCTATCAGATTTGTTTGACAAGACCTACTTGCCTGCCATGAAGCCATGCTGTCTCGGATCCTGCTGTCTGCTGGATTCAAGGTATATCACAATCCTTTCCTTTTTTTTATTTACTATACTTTTTGGCTGCTGGCTGTTCATCCCATCAGCACCAATCATAGCACTTGCCTTGCTCTCCAATCACCATGCCACTGCAGATATCTTCTGACTTACCCCCAAGGCAGGGCTGTGGCACCAAGTGGACCCATCTGCAATGGGAGAAGGTGTAAGTGAACCAACATTGCCACCCTGGCTTCCTCCCCAGGGTGGGGTTCAGGGCCCAGCTGTGCTACATGGCCATAATTGGTCAGCAAGGAGGCAAAGAGCTATGAAGGCCAAGCACCAGTGGACTTCATCTGTGGCAGCTGGAAAGTGTTTTCTAGGCTGCCCCAGGGGTGAGGATGTGCAATGATGTCCAGCATCTTCCCAGTCTCTCTTGCATGCTGGCACCTGTTGGCTGTGGTTCCCCCAGTCTCTGCCAGGGGTCCATCAGGTGCTGGATACTGTATTTCTCCCTTCCTCCCTCTGGAGAAGGAGAGCAGTCCATGGGATGCTCAATCCTTCTCCTCCAGCCTGCCCTCTGACTCCCCAGGTCCATTCCCGAACCTGGGTCACCGGCGTCGCAAGTGGAAATCCAACTGCTGTGCCAATGGGCCAGCCTATAATCCTTTCCTTGAGCAATGATTCCATCTGTTTTCCTACCACTGAGGTTAGGCAGACTGGCCTATAGTTACCAGCCTCCTCCTTGCTCCTGCTGTTATGGAGAGGGACAGCATTTGCCTTTTTCCAGTCTGCCAGAACCACACTCATTTCTAATGATTTATTGAACAAGGCTGTCAGTGGATTTGCTAGCTCCTTTCTTAGTTCTTTTAAAATTCTGGGATGCATTCCGTCCAGCCCCATTGCTTTATCTACTTTTCCATTTTTCTAATTCCCTTTAGGACTCCCTCTACTGTGAATGGATTGGCACCTACACTCCTTCCCTTGGTTCTCCTTACACCTATCTGTGGTCCTTTCCCCTTCCCTTCTACCATGAAAACTGAACAAAAATATTTGTTCAGATAAGTCTGGCCCATCGGTGCAGTGGTTAGATTTCCACTTATGATGCTGGCAACCCGGGTTTGGGAACAGACCCGGGTAATCAGAGGGCCGGCCGGGGGGGGAGAAGGATGAAGCATCCCATGGACTGCTCTCCTTCTTTGGGGAGAGGGTGGGGAGTATGCTCGGTGCATTAGGGACCCCTGGTGGAGGCCAGGGGCACTTCAGCAACCAGTGACAGTATGCTTCAGGAGGCAGGGCGGATGCCTGATGTCATTACACATCCCCACCTCCTGGAAAAACAAAGAAAATCTCTTCTGGCACTCTGGATGACACTGCCCTGCTTCCAGGTCTTCATTGCTCCTCACCACGCTGCCGCAGAGTCATCACTGGTTCCATAGCCCTCGCTACTAGCCCTGAACCCCACCCTGGGGGGGGCAGGGAGGCAATGTTGGTAAAAACTGACACCTTATCTGTCGTAGACAGGTGGGTCATGAGGTTGTGTTCCTGCCCTGGTGGGTAAGCCTGGGGATACCTGCAGCAGATGGCGGTCATTGGGGAAGCAGGACTGGGGCAGGAGCAGACAGATGGATGAGCATCCTGGGGGCAAAAAGTACAGTAAATTAAAAAAATATATTTGTTCAGAATTTCTGCTTTTTCCTGGTCCCCTTCTGCCAACCCCTTCCCTTCCCTTCCCTTTTTAGTCTCACAATCCCACCCCTGTGTTTTCTCTTCTCTCTAATATATCTAAAAAGGTCATCTCCTTTTTTAATTGCCTTGGCTATTTTTTCTTTTGTCTGGGCCTTTCTGACTGCTTTCTCCACCTCCTTTAGCTTTTCCAGATACATTCCACTATCTTCCTTCCTCTGTGTTTATTTGTATTTTCTGAATGCTGTCTTTTTCCCCTCACCCTCCCTGCCACCTCCTGTGAGAACCAGAGTGGCTTTTTCTTCCTCTTTGTTTTATTTATTTGCCTAATGCAAAGGCTTGTGGCTTCCTTTATGGCTCCCTTAAAATGTGCCTATTGTTCCTCTACATCCCATTATTCCACTCTACTCCCTAGTGCTTTCTTCAGGCATATCTCCATCTTTGCAAAATCGATCCTTCTGAAATGCATGACCTTTGCCTTGGTGTGGCTGGATTCCTCTACTATCTGCATGTTAAACCATACCTTATTGTGTGCACTGGACCCCAGGTGACTCTCCACTTCTACATCCATCACCCTTTCTTTGTTGGTGAACACTAGGTCCAGGTCCAATATTGCCCCCTCATGGGTGTGTTCTACCACTAGCTGTCTGAGTCCCACCCCTTGAAGAGCTTCTAGGATGTTTCTGTTACTTGCTGTGGCTGCAGTATGGGTGTTTCAATTGACATCTGGCAAACTGAAGTCTCCCATCAGCAATTTCTCCCCTTTTTCTGCAATTTCTTGGATTATTTCCACTAGCATATTGTCCAACTCCTCACCCTGTGTTGGAGTTCTGTAGATCACACCTACTCGAATGATAGTACCATTGCCTTTTTCCAGCGTGAAGCACAGTGCCTCCCCTACCATCCTTATAGCCTATACTTCTGAAGCTTTTATTTCCTTCATAACATAGACATCCACTCATCACCCATTTTTTCCTACCCTGTCTTTTTGGAACAGAGTGTACCCAGGCACAGCTATATCCCAGCCATGGTTCCCTGTGTACAATGTCTTGGTCACAGCAACAATGTCTATGTCAGCCTCTGACATCAAGGCCATTAGGTCAGAGATTTTATTTGCCAGTCTGTGAGCATTTGTGCACGTGGCTTTCCACGGTCTGTCAACACTCTTTTTAATGTTTTCTCCCTTGAACTTGTGTTTTACCTCTAGTTTCTTTCCAGTAGGCATACTATTGAGTCCCACTTCCATTTGTATTTGTTTACCTCCCTTCATGTTCTTACTAGTCCCTTTTTGCATTCCGTGATTAATTCCTGTTTTGGGGGGAGTTACAGCTAAGTTCCTATCTTATAGGGTGTCTTTGATAGGGTCCTTTGCCACCAGCACCTCCTTCTCTAGTTTAAATGCCTGATGCACATGTCAGATTTTTGGCCCAGTGCTCTTACTCCTTCCCTTGTTAGGTGAAATCCATCATACCTGTAGAATCTCCTCTCCCAGAAGTCTACTCATGCACCAACAAAGTGGTAGCCTCTTTCTTGACACCAGCTTTGTAACCACTAGTTGAACTATTTGATTTCTTTACTCCTGATCTTCTCTGTGCTACTGTCCTTGCCCCATACAGGGAGGACCTTGGGGAAGGCCAGGGAGGTCGTTTGAGTGGCCAATCAGTCTCCTAGTTTAACTAGGTTTCATTTGACTTCCTCTACCAACTGCCCTGCCAGGTCATTTGTCCACATGTGTACCAGGATCTTCAGATCCTCTCCTTCTTTCTCCACTATCCTTCCAATGTGATCAGTGTGATGTTCCCAGGGAGGCATCTGACTAGCACCCTTGTACATCCATAGTCACTCAGTTGGGTCTCTATCCCCTGAATCATGGAGCCCCCATGATGATTACTTTCCTATTTCTTTCCTTCTTGTCTTTTCTGCTGCCCCCACCATTCTCCTTATCTGGTTGCAGTCTTGGCACTTTGACTGGTTTGTTGTCCTCTTCCACTTGGCTGAGATCCTTTTCTTCTGTCAGTGGTGAAAAATGGTTCGCAGTTGGGATGGTTGTGGCATGGAGATGGTTTAGCTGATCCATCCCGCTGAGTTTATGTCCATCTTCTGTACCACATTCCACCCCTGTGAACTGGATCTTCTCTGTGGGAGTGGACTTTTGGGGTGGGAGGCTGATGTTGCAGAATATGAGGGCATGGATTTCAATTTCTGTTCCAACATAGCAGATCCATCAACTGAGATATCTCCTTCCATGTTGCATTTAGCTGAGCCTTTAGTTCATGTAGATTCCTGCAGATGGGACAATGCCCCACTCTCCAAAGAAGTCCTCTGGGTATGAGAGCTTGGCACCCATGCAGTGGGCTGAGTGCTTCAAGTCACTCCTAATGGTCACACCCAGGTTTTTCTCCTCCTCTGACTTGGTGACCTGTATGCCCTGGGTTCTTCATCCCAATGTGCATTACCTTACACTTTTTAGCATTCAGTCCCAGCTGTCAAATACATGGCCATCTCTCTAATTTAGCCAAGTCCTCCCTCGTGTCCTGTCTTCCTCCTTCTGTGTCCACTGGCCCATAGAACTTTGCGTCATCTGCAAAGAGGCATATTTTGCCTTTCACCCCATCTGTAGTGTCTCTGATGAAGATGTTGAATAACACTGGGATGAGCAATGAGCCCTGTGGGACCCAGCTAGTGAATGGTGTAGCATCTGATATCCCCCCCGACCACCATCTTCTGGTTTTTAACTTGAAGCTACTATTTTACTGACCTAGCCAGTTTTGCCTCTTCCCCATGTCCTCCACCTTACTGATCAATCTCCTGTGGCACAAAGTCAAAGACCTTGCTAAGGTCTAGATACGGGATGTCCACTAGTTTGCCTTTGTCCACTGTCCTTCTTACCCAATCAAAGAAATCAATTAGGTTGGTCTGGCAGGACTACCCGACACAAAACTATGCTGCCTATCATCCTGGAGCCCATTTTCTTTGAGAAAGTTTACCAGTCTTTCCTTCAGACTGGTTTCCATGAGCTTCCCAGCTAGTTCAGACTTACCAGCCAGTAATTACCAGGGTGATCCCTCAGCCCTCTCTTATGTAGTGACACTACATGTGCTGTTCTCCAGCCCATGGGTACTGCTTCATTTTCTAGAGAGGTGTTAAAAGAGGTTCACCAGAGGGCCAGCCAGCATATCTGCTAACCTCCTCAGAACCCTCAGGTGTATGCCATCCTGTCCAAGGGACATATCCACCTTCAGGGGGGAGGAGTGATTCTTTATGTAAGGGAAAACATAAAAGCTACAGAAATACATGGGGAGCAGGGAGGAACAAAGGTACTGTCGGTCACCCTGGAGACACAGAAGGGGGCTGCTAATTGCACAGGAGTAATCTACAGACCTCCAGCACAGAGGGAGAGGTAAATAAGGATATGTTGGAAACAATCCAAAGGATGGCAAGCAAGGTGGAGGTCTTGCTGATGGGGGACTTCAATCCACCGGAAGTGGAGTGGATCCTCTCAGCTGTGGCAACATTTAGGAGTAGGGACATTCTGGACTCCCTGGAGAGGGCATTCTTCAGGCAACTAGTCAAGGAACCCACTAATGGGGGTGGGGCAATACTGAACCTGGTACTGACAAAGGGGGACAGTGTTGCTGACGTCTTGGTGGGTAGCCATCTGGGAACCAGTAATCATCATATGGTGTGGTTCAGTCTAAGAACTCTACCAGAATCAAGCCACACTAAAATGAAGGACCTAGACTTCAGGAGAGTCAATTTTAAGAAATTGGAAGAACGCCTCCGGTACTCTCTAGCAAGGATAGGAAAACTGGGTGGAGTCCAGGAACAGTGGGCAGAAATAAAGGAGGGCACTGAGAAGGCAACACTCCTCTGTGTCTGGCAGGTTAACAAGGGCAGCAGAGAAAAAAGAGACCACTTTGGTTTTCTAAATAAGTAGAAGAAAAAGTAAGGTAAACAAACTAGCACTTAAAAGGCACAAGATGACACAGAAGGAGGAGGAGGTTAGTGAGAGGTATCAGGAAAAACTAAAGGAGGCAGAGATAGCAGTTTGGAGTGCAAAGGTGCAAACAGAGGAGAATATTGCCAAGTCAAGTCAGCAAAAAAGAGGGATAAAAAATTCTTTAGGTATATAAGCAAAAAGAGGAAGACCAAAGGAGGGCTAGGAAGGCTAAAAGAGGAAGGAAGGGGTTTGTATGGAAGAGAACAAAAAAAAAAAAGCAAACATATTGAACAAATACTTTTGTTCAGTATTTATGGAGGAAGGGGTAGATGATAAGCCACAGATAAGGGACAAGGACAATAAAAGAAGGGAGGTGCACACTAGTCTTTTTACAGAGGAGAGAGCCCTCAAGGAACTAGCACAACTAAAAGTGGACGAGGCAAAGGGGCCTGATGAGGCATACCCTAGGATTGTGAGGGAGATCAGGGAGGTGCTGGCTACACCTCTGACAGCCCTGTTCACCCTATCATTAGATACAGAGAAAGTTCCAGGGCACTGGAAGAGGGCAGATGTGATTCCACACTTCAGAAAAGTGGTAACAGGGAGGAGGCAGGATATTACAGGCCTGTCAGCCTGACTTTGATGGTGGGTAAAGTAATGGAATCACTACTGAAGGAAAAGATTGGAGAATACCTTGTGATGAGTGGATTACAGGATCCAAAGCAGCATAATTTCACAAGGGGTAGATCTTGCCAGACAAACCCAATTGAGGTCTTTGACTGGGTGACCAAGGAAGTGGATCAGGGCAGTGCAGCAGATGTGGCCAACCAGGATTTCAGTAAGGCCTTCAACACCATTCCACACAGAAGACTGGTGAGCAATCTGGACATCCTATGAGTGGGTCCAAAAGTAATAAAATGGGCAAGAAGCTGGCTAAGCAAGATGACTCAGAGGGTGGTGGTAAATGGTGTTCACTCTGAAGAAGGCAAGGTGACCAGTGGGGTGCCACAGGGGTCAGTACTAGGCCTGGTCCTCTTCAATGTCTTTATAAGTGACATTGCAGGAAGGCTGGATGGGACAGTATGCCTGTTCACGGAAGACTCAAAACTCTACAACAGAGTGGACACATGGGGGGAGGGATGAGGGATGATCTGAAAAATCTGGAAGACTGGTCAAGGGTTTGGCAACTGGGTTTCAATGCAAAAAAGTGCAAAATGTTGCACTGTGGGCAATGTACCAGTTGGGTGCGGCAGCATTAGCAACCACAAAACATGAAAGGGACCTGGGAGTAATCATTTCTGATGACCTGAAGGTAGCAAACCGCCACAATAAAACAATGGTGAAAGCTAGCAGGATGCTCGAGTGCATAGGGAGGGGTATCACCAGCAGAAAGAGGGAGGTAGTGTTATCCCTGTATAGATCGATGGTGAACCCTAACCTTGAGTACTGTGTCCAGTTCAGGAGGCCCCATCTCTGGAAGAACATAGACAGAGTGGAGGTGGTACAGAAGAGGGCAATCAAAATGGTGCAGGGCCAGCATCAAAAGCTTTATGAGGAAAAATGCAAGGAATTAAATATGTACTCTCTAGAGGAAAGAAGGAAAAAGGGGGACATGATAGAAATGTTCAGATATCTCACAGGTATTAGTAGGGTACATGAGGGTAGCATTTTACAAAGGAAAAGATGCTCAAGGACAAGGGGTCACACTATGAAGTTGGGGGGCGAGACTCAGAGGAGATGTGAGGAAATACTTCTTCATGGAAAGGGTGGTGAATGCCTGGAACAGCCTCCCAGAGGAGCTGGTGGGTGCTAAAAGGGTACCAGGATTCAAGCATGCAAGGAATAGACATAAGGGGACCTTAGAAATAAGGCAAGGGGGGAAAAGATCTGAGATTGAGTAGGGTCTGCAGTGGCACTGTAGGTAGGAAAATAGAGCAGACTAGGTGGGTCAAGAGGTCCTTATCTGACAACTTCTATTTTTCTATGTTTCTTCAGGGCCTTTCATTTTTTTCACACCCTATCAATTTCAATCTTCCCATTTTTGACTCCTTCCCCTTTACCCCCCTTCCCCATGGCTACTGAGCCATCATTCTACTTCATGAAGATTGAATAGAAGCACTTGTTAAGTACCTCTGCCTTTTCCACACTACCCTCCACCCACCTGTCCTCCTATTTTAGTCTGACTACCCCATCCTTAATATATCTCCTCTCCTTGATGTACTGGAAGAAGGCATTCTCCCCCATTTCCACCCCCTCTGCCAGCTACAGTTCTTTCTTCTCCTTCCTACTATCTCCTCCTCCTTCCTAATACAGGTGGCTCCTTTCCTCCTGTACAGAGCCATCCCCCCTCTGACTACTCTCATACCTCCTATATAGTTTGTTCCCTGGGATGGAGAAATCCCAATCATGGTTAGAATAGCCCATGTCTCTGTGATGATAGCAATGTCTCCCACCCCTCTGCCATTAGTGAATGCAGGTCATTCATTTTGTTCCCCAAGTTTCTTGCATTCAGAGACACCAACTTGCACCTTGACGTGAGTCTTCCTCCACCCCTAGACTGCCTGCTCCACCCTCCCATACCTGGTTCTACACTCCTTCACTTTGAATCCTGCCTCCCATCTGTCACTTCATCTTGTTGTTCTGATTGAAGGGGGGGCCTGATGGCCTCCCCCTTGAGATAGCAAAGGGTATTTTGCCCTGCTGCCCCCCTCAGTTTAAATTCTGTTCCCTGCTGATATACTCATTGAATTCAACCTTTAGCCCTCCCAAGCCCTCTTTGTTAAGGTACAGCCTGTCCAGTGTATAAAGGACTTTGTTCTCCCATGTGTTCCCCCCAGCCACCAATTTGTCCATATCCCTCCTGTTTACACCACCCCCTGAGCCAGACATTAAATTCCTCTATCCTAGGTTTTTCTTGCCATGCTGGCCCTTGATACTGGTAGCACTTCCAAGAAGGCTACCAACCTCCCTACCTTCATGCAGATCAGTCCAACTTCCATGAACCTATCCTGGATCACCCCTACCTCACTGTCAGCTGAATCATTGTGTACCTAGATGAACAATGGAGTGCAGCTGCATCCCCCATGGCCCATGAACTCAGCTATACTTGGCCCTACCCTCCCTGTGGTTATCCCCAGCATACAATGCACTCTTCTGTGACTCACTTTAGCATGTGTGTCTATCCATCTCACTCCCTTAACTATGGATTTTCCTAGGATCACAACCCTACCTTCTCCAGCTGTCACCTGAGTTTCCTCTACTCCCTCATTTACCTGCTTGTCCTTTCTTTTTTGAATCCCCCTTCCTCCTATCTGCCACTACTCTGACCACCTGCACCCCCATTGTTTTGGCTATCCCCCCCTTTTCTTATTCTGCCCTTCTCTACTGGACCGTTTCCCTGCTTGCCTCATCTCCTCCATACCCTTCCTTCTCTGCTAACTCTCTCACCCATCCACTGGTCTGCTACACAGTGTAAACCTCCATAGTGTTCATATGTCTCTCCATTTGCTGCTTCTCCCCTACTCCTCGCCTTTCTTAACTGTACCTTCCTTAGTCAGAGTCCTTAGTTAGTGGGAAGAATCTATTCCACACTGGCATCTCTTGTTGTGTTCTCATGAGCCTCCCTTCCATTTTTGCCCTCACAAGTCCTTTTACTAATGTGCATCCGTCCCCCCTAGACCTCTTCTCCCACTGGGGAAGAGGAACCCAGGGAGCATGCCTTGGCCCTCCTCCATTCCTCTCCTCGCCAGACCCCACACACAGTGTGAACTCCATTCCTCACCCCCCCACCACCAGCCACCCTTCCTCCCCCCCCACACCACATTCAGCTTTACCCTTTCTACTAGGGCTCTAACCCCCCATCTAAACTGCCATATCCCTGCCCTCAGATGATCTAGATTCCTGCAGACCAGAGACCCCACTACCTCCTACAGAGTTCCTAGGAAAACCACAGGCCCACACCCCCTGCAATATGTTACTCTACCCACTACTTTACCCACCTTCCTTTCTGCATTGGCAACCCCCCTCTCCACATTATGTTGTTTACCCTCCCTTGACAGTTTAGCTATACTGTCTTTGCACCTTCTGTGGTTTTACCCTTTATAGGGTTTTGCTGCTGCCACCATGGGATCCTTCAATTTGTTCTTAGTACTTTCATCCAGGTGGGGATGGCTGAAAAACTGCAAGTCCTTAAACAGGTTGCTCACCTAACCCAGTATCCTATCCTAGGTGGCGATGGCCGAAAAGCTGCAATCTCAAAACTAGGTTGTTTGATGATCCTAGATAGAGATCAGCTGCACTACCTGTAAGATCACATTCTTCCAACCTCCATGTAGGTTGACCCCCAGATAGGGTTCAGCCAGAACCCCATTACAAGGGCTGTTTGCTACCAAGTGCCCTTGCCTTACGTGGCTACAGTTGGGCAACATGGTCTGTAGTCTGTGATCCTTCCTGTGAACACCACTGAGACAGATGCCACACTCCTGGTTCATGGCATTCGCACTCTGGGTTCACTGGCAGCAATCGATGGTAAAGTAGATGGTGCAGTAAAGCAAGCTGAGACTACAATGGAAGATATGACCTCCTTGATTAGGAAAAACATGCAGCTCCAGTCTCCTTTGGAGTCAGTGAAAAATTCAACCCTGGAGAGCAACTGGAAGTTCTTGGGGGGTCCCCCAAGGATACTGAAAGTAGGGACATTTTGGAGTAAATAAAAAGTATAATTGTGGAACTAACAAAAAAGGACAGTGCTGTGTATGAGGCCATGTAGCTTGATGGGGCCTGCAGAGCTGCATCTCGAAAAGCTCTGTTCCCCTCAGTCATTCCACATGCAATTTTGGTGATGTTCTCTACCATTAAAACTCAGCACAAAGTATTTGCAATGGTCAGATGTGCTTGGGAGCTGCTTCTTGTGGAGGTGACTGTATATGTATTTTCCAGTTTAACTTACACAACTCAGCAATGCAAGAAATTGTTTGATTGCTTAAAGGTACAACAGTGCAACACGGATATTCCTTTTGCATTGCTAATATTGGCAAGGCTGCATTTTGTGAATGGAGGAAATACATGTTTTCATGAACTGTAAGGAGACAACTAAATGTAATGGAAATGTCAGAAAGGCCAACAGTGGGCATCTGGGAAGACAGTAATGTGAACTTTGATTGACTGAAATGACATGCCATGAGGCTTTCTGTTCTGTTTAACTAAAGAAAATAAACCTGATTAGAGGTATTCAGTAACTCACACAGGATGTTGTCATTTGTTGTATTGTGTAGTTGCAATAGTAGATGGAGGGCAGATATTACTATCATGGATCACTGTTGCATTTTTTAAATTCAATATCCCAATGTTAACTCTATTTTCTAAAACGGAAGATTTTCTATCTCGGTTGAACCAGCTACAGTGGCACAGCCCAAGAAAATTCCTAAGCTTTTCATACTGCAGTGTTCTACTTTATTGACAGCAAATGAACTATGAAACCTCAGTTCTCAGTTACTATGAATGACACTTATCCTATTCAAGCAACTCAAACATCTTGGAAGAGATACTGCATGAAAGAGACAGTAGCACTAAGAGCAGGTAAGTACTAAATAAAAAATATGTTAAATGGTTGGGTCAGATATTCAAAGTTTTTAGCACCATGCAAAAGGACTTTGCTCTGCACAGATTAAAGTATGTGCCTTGAGTCTGCACACAGATTTAATTGTAAGCATTATGTAAGTTATTATATCTGTTTCTTATACTATCACTTTTTTGGAATAATGATCTCTCTTGATTGTCTACTTGTCCTTTGTAAATTGTATATGAATTTTAATATTTGTACTAATCTCTAACAAGTCATAAATGGGGCCTTGTTGTAAATAAGCCTAAGCTCAGCTGACCTTATCCTTGTTAACATTTTATTATGAATAAAATTTTATCTATCTCATCTATCTAAAGTATGGGGCTTCCTATATCTCATTCAGCTTAAGGTGTCCATTTTGAATAAGGTGAAGTATAACACTTTTTACTCATATACTGTATATGCTCTGGGAGGAAATTAGATGTTCGAAGTATCTGTTTGCACAGCACTAATTTAATTGCATAGTGGCACAAAGTTAGGGAAAGCACACATGCAAATGAGCAGGGTCCTGCAAACAGTGTGCTAAGTGTGTATTTAAAGTATTGTGACTGCACTAATGGAAGTTTTGCTCTGTGCAAATTACCTCATTTGAAAGGCATGTTTTGACTTACAGCAAAGATCACAGCCACTCAACAGCTGGGAGTGCTACAGAAACAATCACTGAACCAAGCTGCAATTTGTGCACCACCCACCATCAAAAAAACACCAAGGAGGCAAATCTGCTTTGAATATAATGCTTTTTATTCACATGAGTGAAGAGACGTTTTTCGAAGGAAGGGGGAAACAGTGGGACCCACAGAACTCTGCTCTCTCCCAGGGCATCATCAGAGGAGGATGTCTTAAGGTAGCCTGCAGTACTGTATGAAGGGGTATGCCAACAGAACAGCAACATTTTGACATCGAACAATGTTACAGCGGCAATTCGATGTTGCCACTGTAATGTACCCACGGGACTCTGGCACTGCTTCTCTGGGTCTTGCACCCCCTCACTGAATAAACTCTGCCTCAGAGTTGATTATATTAAAATATGGACGATGTGAGGAGCAGAGTCCCCTACATGGGGGGTTTGGTGGGTGAAGCCCCCTCAAAAAAAAAAACATTTTACTTGACGGCTTTATGCCTACCTCAAATGTGGTCAACATAAAGCCATTTCTGTAACATCGGTTGACAAAATGTTTGTTGAACTGGCATTGTAGATCCGTATGATGGACACTTTAACAGCCCATATATGATCTCTGAGTCTCTGAATGCATGGAAAAGCAAAGATGTAAGTTGACATGTGATCGATAGTGTACCACAAACTTTAGTCCAACTACTGTACATGTAATAACCAATGAAAATGATTCAAAGGCATGGATTGCAGCATAACTGCATCACAAATTTACCTCTGACACAGTGCTGCCTAGTACTGTGCTGTATTGCAGCTCCAATAGCAATCTGTTAACATTGGGCTCTAGCCTAGTCTCTCTACACTCCAAGGAGCAAAGTCTTGTTTTCAGACTGAAATGGCTAATAAACTGGTTATGATTCCCTGAATGGATTATGGACTCATTTGCACAGAGATGTTTGAATATAGCAAATTTTTCCAACTGTGCTAATATGTTTGGGATGCATTGACTGATACTTTGTGCTGAGACTGCATGTTCTCTATCCAGAGTCATTCCACTCATTTGGCAGCAGAGTGCAGCGATTTGTGACTGCACAAGCCTGTTAGTGCCTTGTTTAAGTCTACGCTCACAGTGTGATCTGTGATGTAGGAATATAACACATTTTGCACATTGCACACATAAATGCTAGCAAAAGGGACTTTATATGGTGTTAACCCCAATGTCTAAATATAGGGCTTTATGTTTATAGCAACTGAATGTAGCCATAAAAGAAACTCTGTGCACTTTTAATAAATTGACGACTAGCTATATATTGCATTTTGATTTGTTAGTTATTACTTTCAACTTTTAATTGAATATTTTTACAGTAAAACAATAAGTTTTTCAGCTTTATTTTGTAAAACTGTTGGTAAAAAGGATTCAGCAGAATTCTGCTAGTATGATGTCAGAAAATCTGAGCTACTTAGGAGCCAAATGTATTTCAATGAAAAACTATATATACTGTATATGTATATATCTGTATCTATCTATCTGTCTGTCTGTATATATATATATATATATATATATATATATATATATATATATATATATATATATATATATCTTATTGGGGTGCAGTAGTGCCCCTATAGTTGGGGTTGAGTAGTCTGTTCAATGTTAAACCCTTAACTTTGTACATTAATATATTTGGCTATGTTTGATGAAATTAACTGAAATTTTGTGTGTGTTGTCTAGGAAACAAGGTCTTGATCTGTGGAAATCTTTGTGATGACAGCTTGTGCAGCATCTGAGATACACATGTGTCATTTTTATGTTTGCTTGCATGCATGTGCAACAAACATAGTGCCACCATATGAGTTTTCATAGGTGTGGCACCCCCGCTTCCAATGCTCTCAACATTTTTGCAGGTGAAGCCATACCGCACCAATGAATGTCCCAGCTGTCTATGACAGCAGTTCAGATTGCAGTGGTATAGAGTTAAAAGCAAACGACTGCTACAATCAGCAGTGGTAATGTGTAGGCAATTTGCATACTGGCCTGCCATCAGCAGTATGCAAATTGCCTCCACGTCACCACCGCTGATTGTAGTGGTGGTTGTATGTGAGCACCCTCCCCACTTTGTTGTGTGTCGAGGGGGTGCCCAATCCCCTTGGCTCATGCACACTCCCCCCCAACACACTGTATGTCTAACGGGGTGCCCAATTCCCATTGGCTCCAGTGCCCCCTCCCCAAAAAAACAAACTTCCAGGTGCCATTCTGGGAGCCCACCCCAGCATGGCAGAAGACCAGTGTCCTCATGTGTCCCCTTCTCACACTGTATGGCCAAATGGGGTGCCCAATCCCCTATTGGCTCCACTGCCACCCAAAACTTCCAGGTGCCATGCTGGGAGCCAACCCCAGCATGGCAAAAGTCCCACATCATCCATATAAAATAATAAAAAAAAGCCTGTAACAAAAGAAAACAGTTCCTTGTTGACTATCTTGCCCCTCCCACAACCTGCACCCACCATCTGCATACCCCACGTCCCTACATGCCCTCACCCCATACTTACCTCCGGAGGCTGGCATGACAATATTCAGTGGAGCGGGAACATGTCTGCATTCTTCAAAGCCGACTGCGAACTGAAAAAATGCCAGTAAGCTGTGTAATGGCATAAATAGTTTTTTCAACATTAGTGCTTATCTTGATCATTTGTTTGAATTTTTGCACCAAATTTTCAACATGGGGTTCTTGGGACCCCATCTCATGAATTCAGTGACTGTCACTTGGTTATTCAGTCCCAAAAGGTGATTTCACAGTCACTGCGTGGAATCACCTTTTGGGACCAATTAATGAAATGACAGTGTCACTGTTCATGAGGTGGGCCCTCAAATAGCCTATGTTGCAAATTTGGGGAAAAAATTCCCAAAAATGACTGTGCTATGAGCATGCGTTGCACAGTTTTCATGCACACTCACAAATTCATGAATTTGTAATATTTTCACTCCAGATTTTCAACATTGGCATTTTTTCACACCTCCTTATGAACAGTACAGCTGTCATTTTTCACATCCTGGCTGAAATATGTTTTTGCACTTCTGGCACAGAATAGTGCAGTCACTGTGGGAAATCAGTGTTTGGGACAGATTAAGAAAATCACAGTGACACTGTTCATGCGCAGAGGTCCTAAAATGCCTATGTTGAAAATTTGGTCACAAAAGTCCACAAAATGACTGTGTTATGAGCATGAATTGTGCAGTTTATATGCAGCCTTGTAACTTCACAAATTTGTAATATTTTCACTCCAGATTTTCAACATTGCCATTTTTCCACACATTCTTACGAACAGTACAGCTGTCATTTTCACATCCTGGCCGAAATGTGTTTTCGCACTTCCAGTGCAGAATAGTGCAATCGCTGTGGGAAATCAGTGTTCAGGAAAGATTAAGAAATCACAGTAACATTGTTCATGAGTGAAGGTCCCAAAATGCCTATATTGAAATCCGGTGAAAAAATTCCCCCAAATAATTGCATTACGGGTGTGCATTGCACAGTTTCTATGCACGCTTGTGACTTCACCAGTTTTTTTTTATTTTCGCTCCAGATTTTCAACATTACCATTTTTTCACACCTCCTCATGAACAGTACAGCTGTCATTTTTGACATCATGTTGGAAATGTGTTTTTGCACCAGTGGCATTAATGGTGCCATCACTGCGCAAAATCACTTTTCGGCTAACAAACTGATAATGTCACTGTTCATGCTATGGGGTCACAAAAAGCCCATGTTGAAAACATAGAGTAAAAATACCAAGACATGCCCAGGGCCTTAGGGTTTTTGACCATAATGCCCTATCCTGTAGGGCCTGACAGGTGTCTGCCCTACTCTGTAGGGACTGAGGCATCAGGGGTGTAATTTGGGACTGTCAACAGTAATGCTCATGCCATTCCATCCCCACCGCCCTGCAGCCAGTGACAGGCACCGAGGTGCACCTTGGACTTGTTGGCCCCAGAGTTCACACCATTCTCCTATTCTGCACCCATTTCAGCATATTTCCTTATGGAATGAGGTGAGTGTAAAGCCCAAACACCCCAAGGCACACCATGACACTTGTCAGTGTCTGCAGGGTAGGGTGAGGTGAAATGTCATGACTGTTATGGCTGATGACCCAAAGGCAGACCCCAATGCCTGTCCATCTCTGCAAGGTGGGGGTGGAGTTGGTGTCAGTTCAGTACATCACTGCCTTTCCTATACTTCATCTGTCTAACTCCTGCACTTCCACTGCTAATGCCAGCAAGCAAACATTTAACATTGACAAATGCTTGTTTGTAACGTATTTTTGTCCTATACTTAACATTGTTTTTTTTTGCTCTCTCCTTCAGCCTACTTGGAATAGAATTTTTCCCCAGTCTTGCAGGGGACATGTGTCATGTCCCAAGGCAGTGCATTTGACAAGTCTGGTGAAAAAATATTAAAGGGGTCCCAGGTTATAAGGCTTTAAAATTTAGTATTTTCTGACCTGCGCATTCAAAATAGGGTTTTTCAGATATCGGTCTGTGGCAAAAGTAAAAATGTGATGCCGCAAATGCCAATTTTTGCATTCATGTCACTTGATTGGTAGGGCACCAAACATTTTATGTGCTGTGCTAACCGCCATCTTGTTCATTTTTTCCACAAACCAACAAACATGAAAAATACATAAGAATGCTCGGATTTTAGTAAACACTCAAAAAAACAAAATCACTTACATACATCAACTACAGGACACAACAAAAAAAAAAAAACTAAAACTAATGATTAAACAGGAAAAGAGCAAGATGGATTTTAGGATTGCAAATACTAAAGGAAACAATAAATTATTCTATTCATATGTAAATAACTTCAAACAAAAAAACAATACAATTGGTCCAATTACAAGTGATGGCATCTTGATTGATGAGAATACCAGTATGGCTAACTGTCTGAACACATTCTTTTGTTCTGTATATAATCCTAAATATCAGGTACATGTAAATAATTTGGCCCAAAATAATTCCACTATACAATTCTCGAGGGATGAAATAGAGAGTAACTGAAAAACTAAAATCAAATACCTCACCGGGTATCAATAACATTTCTGCAAAGTTTCTAAAAGAAATGGCTACCTTGCTATCTTTACCCTTGTCCATTCTCTTTAACAAATCATTGCATTTTAGAAAGGTCCCCAATGAGTGGAATGTGGCTATTGTGGTCCCTATACATAAAAAAGGGAACAAGGGATCAGTAAACAACTACAGAACAATAAGCTTAACTCCACTATGCTGCAAGATTATGGAGAGGTTAATTAAGGAAAGAATTGAATTGGAAATAAACCACAAACATCTAACTGATAACAAACGAGATGGTTTTACTAGTGGCTTCTCCTATTCAAACTACCTAATAACCTTTTTCAATAATGTAAGTGAAAGCTTAAACAATAATATATCTGTGGATGTTATTATGCTTTTTTTTTGTATTATCTATTTTTCCGTCCCCGTGCTCACTGGTCCTCCACTCCTTCAGGCTCTGACAAGTTCCCCCTGACCTCTTCTGTCCTTGCCTGGCCCTCCTCTAGTCCCCAGATCACAGCCGACCCCCGGGATATCCCGGTGTATCCCTTCACCGGGCGGGTCCCTCTCCTCTGAGGGGGAGGCACCGGGGGGAGGATAGCCCTAGCACATCCTTCTAGGGCCTGGGGGTGCTGCTGGGGAACAAGAGGCACCAGGAAGGTGCTGGAGGTCCCTAGGAACAGAAAGCCATCATCCGGAGAGCCAGCGAGTGATTTTCCTGGCTTTCTGTTGGGGTCAGCGTAGTGACGTCATGGCATACACCGACGTCCACTCCTCCCCCAGTTAGTATTGGGCCATGCATCCTGTGATACTCCCAGCCTCTGCTAGGAGCCAGCAGGTGCCAGACCAGTCCCCTACCCTCTCCCCAGAGAAGGAGAGCTGTCCTTGGGACACATAATCATTCTCCCCCCCCTGGCCGGCCTTCCAGTGACCCGGGCTCGTTCCCAAACCCAGGTCGCTGGCGTTGCAAGCAGAAATACAACTGCTGTGCTGGAGGTCCAGCCCTGTTATTATGCTTGACTTAGCAAAAGCATTTGATGAAGTGCCACATAATGAGCTGATTAGCAAACTGTGGAACATGGGATTCAGTTTTCAAATAATTATTTGGATTAAGAATTGGTTAACAGACAGGTCTCAATTTGTACATATTAAAGGTTCATTGTCTAATCAAGGCCTAGTCACCAGTGGAGTCCCTCAGGGATCTGTTCTTGGACCTATCCTTTTCAATTTGTTCATATCTGACATAAACCAAAATATCAAAAACTCCTTAATAAAATTCACCAATGATACTAAACTGGGAGGGGAAGTGAATACAATCAACAAGTATGCCTCTATGGTACAAGATCTTAAGCACATAGAATCCTGGGCAGTTAAAAATAAACTGACATTTAATGCTGATAAATGTGTAGTCCTACACTTCAGAAGAAACAATCCACTATATCAGTATACTGTGTACAATATTAAGCTAAAGCACATGGTAAAAGAAGGAGACCTGGGAGTTATCATAAATAACCAACCTTCGACACCTGATCATCGTAAACATGTTGCCCTTTCTGCAAACAGGATCTTAAATTGTGTGAAAAGATCATTTACTAACATAAATGAACAAATTATACCACCCTTATAAAAATCTTACATACACCCCCTTTTGGACAACTGCTCCCCCTTTCAGAGTTCGTATATAAAACAGGACGGGCCAGATATTCAAAGCTTTACACCGGCAAAACCGCTTATGCAGGTTTAGCGTGGGTTAGCGCGAGTCTGCTATATTCAAAGGCCAAATAGCGTGGCAACTGCATTAGCGTGGGCAAACCAGTAATGTGTTATGCAAGGGCAAAGGAGGGCGGGGCCTGAGAGAGATGCGCAGGGGATATTCAGGTCCATTGCAGTTAGGATACATAGCGCGGCCCCTAGCGTGGTGCTAGTTACCGCCTATAAAAGGCTGATCTAAACACAGGCCAAAACACAGAGGAGGAGGGACCAGCACAGGAAGTGGGAATGTGTGCAGTGCCAGTAGCAGTGATCCTGACATTGATGGCAGCTGTAGTGGAGGAGGAGGAGGAGAGGGAGCAGGCACAACATGGGCCACAACGCAGGCCAAGGAGACGGTATGCTGCAAACAGGCTGTACCGGCCCAGGGTATCCTTCGAGACTCTGTCTGATGACCACATCATTGGCCGGTACCAGATGAACAGGGGAATGTTGAGGCAGCTCTGTGAACTCCTGCATGAGCAGTTGCAGCCAAACACCAGACGCAGTCATGCCATGACAGTGGAGGAGAAGGTGACAGCAGCGATGTGCTTCCTTGCCACAGGGACATTCCAACAACCAACGGGGGACACCATTGGGGTAACGCAGTCTGCCACCTCACGCATCCTGACCCAGTTCCTAGAGGCCCTCCTGCCACATGCTTGGGAATTCATAGTATTCCCCAGCATGGCAGCAGAGCGCAGAGAAACAATGCAGCAGTTCCATTGAGTTGCGCACCTACCATCTGTACTGGGTGCCATTGACTGCACCCATGTCCCCATCCGTGCACCACCTGGCGATGCCAGTGACGTGTATGTAAACAGGAAGGGGAACCACTCCATCAACTGCCAGGTGGTGTGCGATGCAGCGGGGCACATCAGCAATGTCTATGCACAGTACCCCGGCAGTGCCCACGACGCCTTCATCTGGCACCAGTCTCAGCTGTGCCAGGCCTTTGAGGAGGGCAGGATACCCAGTGGGCAACTAGTCGGTGAGTTGTAGCAGACAAGGCAAACACACAACAGCATGGATGGGGGCAGGCATTGCAGGCCAGGGAAGGGGTGTGGGAGGGCCACAGAGAGGTGCAGGACAGCAGCTGACAGACCGCAGTACAGCACTAACAGGTATATATGTTTTGAAAGGGGACAGTGCCTATCCCCTGCGACCCTGGCTGCTCACACCAGTACTCCTACTGGCCACAGTGGCTGAGGAGCTGTACAACAAGGCACATGCCAGAACAAGGAACATCATAGAGATGGTGTTTGGCATCCTGAAGATGTGATTCAGATGCCTGGACACATCAGGTGGTGCCTCTATAATATACACCTCAGAAGGTATGTCAGATCTTCCTAGCCTGTTGTATGCTGCACAACATGGCAATGAACCGTGGATACAGGCACCTGAACCTGAGGGACAGTCTGACAGTGAGCCAGAGCCAGTGGTCAGGGGATAGTGGAGCAACTCGAGAGGAGGGACCCCTCGCATGGCACGCAGGGCCATACAGCACCGGGACAACATCATCAGGACACTGCAACAGACCAGAGGGTAAGTACAGACTGCACAACAACCTGAAAGAGTACAAGTGATTACCAATTTAATGCGACAGACTAACATAACAGTGAAAACCACAATCACATCAGCAAACAAACCCAGTGTAATACACAAATAGTGTGTGCATGTGGTGTGAGTCCATGATTGTGCAGCACATATGTGGGGATACACACAAACGGTGTAATCATGGTGGGAAGGTGCAGTGTTTGTCGTGAGGGTAAGGTGGGCAACTGTGTTGGTGGGAGTGTGTGTGTGTGTGTGTGTGTGTTTGTGCGCGTGCACATATCTGCCCATGCATGAGGGGGATGCATGCAGAGTACAGCAGACAGCCTGTTGGCATCACCGGCGATGACACCCATTCATGCGGCGTGCACCCGTACCAGGGGTTATGGACCCTGGGGTGCTCTGTGCAGAGGACACAGCTGAAGTGGAAGGTGAGGCAGGCATGGTTGACCTCCTGTGCCCCCGGGGTTGGTAGAGGCAGACAGGGTGGATGGACGCCACGCGCCGCTGGGTTGCAGGTGGATGTGTGATGGATTGAACTGGTACCAGTGGCAGCCCTGCACCCACGGTGTGCCTGCCTGTGTGCCCCTCTGCCATCTGCACCATGGCCAACAAACCCATGCTGCCGACCAACAGGCACACCATGCATGACATCACCAATTACCACCACTGCAGCAGTCAACCCAGAGAAGCCACGGTCTATGGCACCCACCAGGCGGCCAAACCTGTCCTCTGCCTACTGCTCAGCAAGTGCAAAGCCCACTGTTATTGCCTCCCATATCTGACCCAGCTCATGTCGCAGCTCACACCGCATGGCATGGAGGTCCAGACGGGCCTCCTGCTGTGAGGTGACAGCAGCCTGCAGGAGTGGCCAGGCACCATGGCCTTCGTGTACCAGAGGCACAGGACCCCCAGCAGCAGCTGGCAGTGGTGCCTGTGGCAATGCACCAACTGCTACATCCGGCTGCTGACTATGAGTGGCAGTGGTCTGTGGCACCATATGGACTGTAACCCCAGCATGTGTCCGACAATGCACGCCCTGCTGTCCTGCAACACCACCCACACCACCCACCACCGTGTGTTCAGCCACACTGCTGACACCTACGGAACCACCCTGACCTGTTCCATGGCCTTCAGCAAGCCCCACCCCTACATCCCCTGGCACAGGAATGGCCAGCTGCTGTGAATATACAGAGACATCACTGTCATCCGCACTGGTGACAGTGACCAGCAGTACCTCTCCCACCCCATCACTCTCAGTTGGTGCAACATCCAGGTGCCCACTGTACCCTAACACCCCTAGTGAGGTGTGACCCCCCTCCCCAGGCAGTTGCATGCCCTGTCCATGGGTATGCCCAACATGCATTGGGCCCATGCGGCCCTGAGATAGACAAAGTCCAGATGTTGATGGCCGATCGTCATCAAACTCCTCCGCGACCTCGAGAACCTGGCTGGACATCTGTGGATCATGCTGTGGTGGTGCAGGCCTGTCCGAGAGTGCTGTGGAGAGAATAGGGACAGGGTCAGTCACCCATCCATGGACACTGTGGCAAAATACCACCACTACCACCACCACCACCACACCATGCAGCCCTCAGGACAGGTACCCACCTCACACAAGCCTGTGACAACATGCACCCACCCACCCCACAGTGACCTTGACCATGCCAGGCATCATTTTGGCAGGATACAGTGTACCCTGTGCAGGACACCAAGCAGGACCATGCACCTTGCCTGCACCACATACAGGGTTACATGTGAGTACAGACCTGGCCTTGGAAGTGCAAGGGTCATCTCGCAACCACCACCTGGCACACCTGTCACTGCCACCATCCGAAGTGTCGAGGCCACCACCGCCATGTGTGGCTCCTGCACATGCTGCCGGTGTTCCAGCGGACCACCACCAGTCCTGGTCCTGTCTCTGTGGTGGTGTGCCTCCTCCTCCTTTGCACGCCGCAGGAGGTCATTCCAACGTTTCCGGACTGCCTCAGTTGATCTCCCACGGCCACCAACCGCATTCACCGCTGCAGTCACCTCCTCCCATGCTCCGCCGCACAACAGCATCAGTGGCCTGTGTGTGCGTATTATGTCTTCTTTCTTTCACCTCATGTGCAAGGGTGTTCAGCTCATCTTGGGAGAATTTATGTGCACGGATGCGCCCTGTTGGGCCTGCACACCTATGGATAATCAAGAGTGGACAGGTGTCAGTGGCTGTGTCGGTGCTGCAGTGCATCACACAGTGGACATCACGATATCATCCCCTACAGTGCTACAGACCACATGGACATATCAGATTGCTGCATGTGCCTGTACGGTGCACATGCCCACATTGCCACTGTCTGTCCTGTGTCTGGAGTGGTGTACACACATGTGCACTGCTGTGGCTTGTGTGTGCCATGAACCCCATGACTGTTTTGTGGCCCATTTCAGCATGGGAGCGCACATTGCTGGTACACTGTGTACGCCTGGGGGCAGAGGCCATCACACCACACATCCAGGAAGACAAGACGGTGCACTGTCATGGTACAGCACCAGTGCACCGGGCTTGCAGACACAATGTGCATGCATTGGCACATGGCACAGTTAATTGCAGGGGGTATGTGCACAATGCAGTGGACGTTTGGGTCCAATGGTGGTCATACATACCAGGAGTGTAGCTAGATATATCCATTTTGTACACAGTCTCCAACCGTCCCCCATTACATAATGTACACATCCTATCCAATGGCACCCTTCCAAACAAGTTGTCAGATGATTCTCTACACTCTAAAGAGATCATACATGCATCACACACTTCAGTGGCCAACACTAATCCAAATACTACAGATTAGATTGATAATTGTAACCGAGTGGCCTATGGTTTGTGACAGGCAGTCAACAAAACTGGACACAAATGTGTACACTGAGTATGCCTGTCTACACCCTTGATACATACCTGGCTCTCGCTGCCCATCCCCCTGTTGCATGTCTCTCTCCATGTTGTTCACTGCTGTATTCTCGCCGCAGTTCCACAACACAACACTGGTGGTGTACTGCTTGCCCTTTTATAGCCCAGCCAGGCAATCCTGCCTGTTAGTCATGTAAATGAGCGCATAATGATATGCTAATCACACGGTTTGCCCCATGCATACACTAGTACCCTCATTTGCATACAGCCATTGAATATGGCTCTGAATAGCCCCACGCTAGCACAGCAGCGCTATTTGAGGGTCAGCGCCGCACTATGTGCAGTACGCATGCTCATGGTTCCCCTTGTCCGCGCTGTCATAGCACAGTCTAGTGCTGTGCTAACCAGCTTTAGCGCGGCGCTACATGCATGCACTGTATATCGGCCCAGGGTCATGGTAGGGGTCACGCATGCGCATTGCAAATACTTCCTGTTAGCGCGGTGCTACGGCATACGTCAGCGCGGCGCTAGACTTCAGTTCTAGGGGATGTCAGGGTGTATGCACAGTCGTTGTTTAACTGTTTACCGTGATTATTTGCCCCCTTCCACAGCACCAATGTCTGTGAGACGTAGGCAAAGGGCAGTGGTGGGCCGTGACAGGCGATGGGATGAGGCTGAGATGGCCAACCTGGTGCAGTTGACGGAGAGGCGCCATCGCCGCCTATTTGGACCTGTGCAGGAGGGCGACTTGCCCCGTACGCAGGTCTGGGCTTCCATTGCCTGTCGACTAAGTGCCATCACAGGTATTCCACGTGATGGTGAAAAGTGCTGCCATCGTTACATCGACATCAGGCGCAGGCAGTGACCACTGCTTGAATGCTGCAGGGCCATGGTTCGCGAGGGGACTGTGCCTGTGCCAGGTAAGAGATGACTGCAGTGCCACTGCTGGCATGGGTGGTGGGGCAGTGTGTTCCGTGGTGTGCTTATGTGCATGGGTGTTGCTGAGCTACACATGTTGCTCATGGAGTCCACCAATCAATTCGGTGTATACTGTGTGGGACAGGGGTAGACAGTGTGCACGGATCCCTGTCATGCTTGGCATGGCTTTGGTGGTGCACTGCACCCGTCTGCCACTGTTGCGTGTGTTGTGCTGCACCACTGGGGTACAGGGTGGTCTTTAGTGTACCGTGGTGGCTGATATTGTGGTGATGCTGCTGTACCCTCTTCTCACTGCAGAGCGACGAGGACACACCACAGACAGGAGGGACGTGACACAGGCCGGACAGGGGCCGTCAACCGACAGGCGCAGGGTGCCTCCAATGGCACAGCACGCAGTGGAGAGCAGTGACAGTGACAGGGGTGTTTTGCGTGAGTACTGTGTGATGTTATGCTTTTCCACTATGAGTCTGGCTTTAGAGGGCAGGCAGTTGAGCAAGTGTGTATTTAGGCATACGCACTGTACACATTTGTGTACACTTTGATGTACTGCATGTCTGTCAATCTGTTCTAGGTACACCAGCTATTTTGTCACTGTAGGCCACTGGGTGTGGCCCTGTTTGAAATGCTGTTGTGTAGGAGACTGATACATGTATAACCTCATTAGAGAGTAGGGGAATTATCTGACAGACATCATACCCTTTTGAAGGTGTACCATTTGGAGTTGCTGAGTACAGCATTTATAAGGGGAGTGTGGCTGTTGGGGATTGTGTGTAGAACATGTGAATGTCTGGCTACACCCCTGGACTACAGTGCTGTGTCGGGTGTCTTGGCCCAGTTGGCTGGGTAATCCAGGCCAGCCACATGTGGGATGGCTGTGTGCATTTCCATTGTCCCCCTTTCCTCCATTGCCTTGCCTGCTGCTGTGAGGCCTGAGACATGGCTCACTGTGTGTCTTAAGTATTGTTGCCATTGCCGCTATGTGTACTGATAGCAGCCTTGTACTGCCATGTGCATCATGTTGCTGTTATGCCCACCATTGTGGAGGGATGATGCGTGTCTCTGCATGGCTGTGGGACAGTCGTCATGCCTTGGGGTGGGATTACTGGGTTGGCCTGTCATGCCACCTGTTGCTGCTGCTGATGTTGGCCTGTCTGCCATAGCAACAGTGTACTCCACCTCTCATGGCATGTGTCATTTACAGTATCACGATAACATGTCAGTATCTGTGCAGGACATGTTGTGAGTACATTCCAGGGCTATGCAGACCATGGCATGCAGAGGATACTGTGTCATGTGGTGCAGCATTTCCTGGCAGTGTACTGTCATGGTGGCGTGGACACAGGTATGTTATAGTGTGTCCTGTCCGACCTCCATGGTGGACATGCAGGGGCTGTGTGGGAGGGGTCCTTTGGGACTGTGGTGCCACGGCTCTGTGTGGCTGTACATTGCATGTGTGCCTGTTGCGGCATGTGTGTTGGCAGGCATCCTCCAAGCACTCAATGGTGGGCAGTTTGATGTTGTAGGGAGTTGGCCAATGGCCATTGAACTGCTTACTTAATGTCTGACACCTAACAAAGGCAATGTTGTACCTTTCTGTGTTTCATTCATTGTGGTGTACGCTAGGGGGGCTGTTCACTATGACTGTCTGTGTATCCCATGGCCATTACAACTGTACAGGTTGTGGCCTTGTATGTGGGTGTCTTGGCTTTCATGAATTGTATCTTGCAGGCCACTGGTGGCAACTGACACAGTCATGGTGTACATTGGTATGTTTTCATGCTACACTCCGGGGTGGGGTAGCCCACCCTAACAGTGGGGAGGGGGTGTCAGTGTGTCCACATGGTGTGCAGTTGTGGCCTCCCTGGCTACACCCCTGCCTGTGGGCTCATGCTCTGATGTGGGGGCCATTGTCCCTAAGAGGGTGCTGTCCCTCTGTCCCTGTAGTGCACGGTGTTTGTGCACATGTTATGTAGGTGTGCTGCAGGAGTTGTTCTGTGGTAGCATGGTGTGCTGGTTGTCAGCCTCTATGGCAGATGCTGCTCCCACAGGTGTGTGTGTGCCTCACCATGCCTTGACCACCAGGGTGACACTGTCCTGTGCATGCCTTTGGCCTACCGCTGCAGTGCCACTGGTGGACCATGCCCAGTGTCTGTGTTTCACATGTGTGTGTCTTCTTGCATGGGTGGTGTCACGGCACTGTGCCATTCTCTACACCACTGTGGGCCCCTCACCCTTCTGTTGCAGCAAGTGGTGTGGCTGGGCATTGGCACTTCCCCTGGTTGTGTACTGCTTGGTTACCTGTCCTGCAGTCCGTACTGTTCTGATGCCAGTGTCATTGTCCTCTGTGGTCATTGGGTCTCTGTGTTCCATGTCGAGTCTCTATCTGTGTCACTTGCCACTATTGCACACTTATGTCAGTCACCCACCCACCTGTTCAGGGTTTCCTGTCATCATTTGTACAGCTGCTGTGTTATGGCATTGTGGGTGGCAGTTTGGCTGGGTGTCTACAGTTCTTGTGGAGGGCAGCAGTGAGGGTGGGCCACTGTTGGGGGTGTACATGACAGGCATGTGGTTACACAGTGGTTGGGGCTGTGGCAATTTCTCCAGTTGGTGTCATCTGTATTTTGTATCATAGCTGTGTGACCATGGGCAGCATGTCCCACCATGTGTCATCCCATGTGCATATCAGTCAGTGTCCACTTGTCGCTCACATCTCTGGAGGTGGCTGTCTGTTTGCACTGTTACAGTCTGCACGCCACTGTGCTGGCTGGCCTCCACGTTGTTGGGTTTCTCAGCATACATCCACGCATGTCGATGTACACTGGGTGTTGCATGCTGCCTGTTACGTACTGCCTTGTCCTGCAGGCACATATTAGTGTGTGTTGTGGTTTGTTACATACTAGCACATGGGCATGGTTGTTGGAGCATGCTGTCCACCGTGTGGTGCTACATGGTGCCTTTGTGTCATTGTCATGCCCTGATGTGGTCCCCTTTCTCCTGTAGGTCCACGCCGGGTCGTCACTGGGGCCACCAGTCCAGAAGAGGGTGAAGGCACGGAGGAGCTGTTAAGAGGCTGGTGCGCCAACAGCGCATCTCTAATCGAACAGCAAGCTGTCTTGATTTCTGAGACAAGGTGGTTATGCTATCCTGGATGAAGGTCTGCCAGCACCTGCCCGCACCTAACCCCTGCATACTTTTTCCATTAGCCTGCTTCCTGTCCCTGGCCCAGTGTCTCTAGCCCTGTTTCTGCCATCCTGTTCCCCTCCATTGCTTTCTATTTCCACATCCCTCTCCCAACCACATTCTTACCCCATTGTTCTGTTGCTATATTTACCATTTGCCTGTTTGCACTGTTACTGTTGTTTTCCCCATTGCTTTCAATCCCTTTGTTACGCCTGCCCTTTTCCCTTTCATTATGCTTTTCTTGCACCCCATTTTTACGAACGGTGTTCTGCTATGTTTTGATTTGTTTTTCTGTATATATATATATATATATATATATATATATATATATATATTCATGTTGCCTTTGTGCCTTAGATGTTCACGTTGCATTATACTTTTTATGCTTGACATTCCTGTGTCCTGTGTCTTTTTGGGGTGGACTTGGGATTTGACAGTGTTCTGTGGTATTCTGATTTCACTTGTGGTTCTAGGTTATTCCATTCCTTTCACTAGTACTGCAGTTGTGTCTGGCTTGGCTGTTTTGCTTTCCTGTGTTCCTGGACAGCTGCTTACACCTCTGACACTTTGTTTCTGTGGGTGTTTGCACTGCCTCTGTCTGATTGCTATATTCAGTGCTGTCTTCTCTGCTATATTCAGTGCTGTCTTAATCCTGGGCAATGTTTGCCCTGCACTCCTGGGCCTGTTTGCCCAGCTTCCTTCACTTGCTATATTCAGCTGGTTTTGCACCAGGCTATTCATTTTGAATATAGCTAGGTTTTTGCTCTGGGCACAGTTTGCCCACCGGGCAGTGCTAATTTTGCCCTGGGGCAAAGTTTTGAATATCTGGCCCGACGTGTTTTTTTTTTTTTCCATTCAACTTTTATTAAAGTTTTCAGTACAGAGAACAAATCCATGACACATTTGGCATAGTAAAGATAAACAACTTCAAACAATGTAATGATTCATTCTCTCCCTAACCTCCTCCCTCCCCCACCCTCAACAGGACGTGTTTTGTTAGAGAAGGTTCAGAAGTGAACCACTAAATTAATTCCAATACTAGCAAATCTTAATTACGATGAAAGGGTAGTACAGAGAGATCTAGTCAGTCTGAAAGAGAGATGGAAAAAGGGAGACCTGCTTCAGTTATGCAATATCTTACTTGACCCTTAATTAAAGCAATCATGCAATAGCGAAAAGAACAATAGAGCTCAAAATGTATGGAGCCATAATAAACAACTAAAGGTTCCAAAGGTTCAAACCACAAAAAGAGATGATTTTTTCACAATAAGATCGGTAAAGGCATGGAACAACTTGCCCCAACTTGTGGTAGATGCCCCTTCGTTTGAAATATTGAAGTCAAGACTAGACGTATATCTTTGACGGAAATAAATATGCTCACGCTGTTGTGGGAGACATTCCCTATGGACGTAAGCCTCCTTATGTCCAAATAAACTGAGTATCTGAGTAATCTAGCTAAATGGGACTGATTTAAATAGTTCTGATGTTTGTTTCTGAACATTATGGCCACAAATATGTTTTCTGGGAACCTGAAATCCCAACTGCCCAGCTTAGTGAAAGGAGTGCTTCCCCCATGTTCTCTGTATGAGAACAACAGGAATTCCTTGAATTCTACAGCTGCAGCTGAACTCATGCTGCCGGATGCAGTGTGTGCTATGAGTCACCATTTCCCTAGTGTTTGGTGGTGCACCGCCCTTAGACTCCATTTTCATCCCTGGCACTATGTTATTGCTGCCCTGGTGTCTAGCGGCACCCACCCCACCCATCAATCACTGTCCATCATTCATATATTTCCCTGGTGTCTAGTGGCACCCCCTCACCCTCCCATCATGGTCCCCCATAAAGAGAGAAAGATTACCTGGTGTCTAGAGGCAATCCACACACACCAATCACCATCCTCATTATCTTTATGCATATTCCCTGGTGTCTAGGGTCACCCCCCACCTGCCGATCACCATCCCCATTATCCTTATGTATATTCCCTTGTGTCTAGTGGTATCCCCACCCTCCCACTGCAGCCAAAATACCTGAAATAAAGAGAACAGTCCCTCAATGTTTTTTTTTTTCAAAACATGTGAAAAAAGAAAATGGCCCCTCGCTGATCAGCCCTACCCCATCCCACCTCCCACTCAACACCCACCACCCCATGCCCCCAGTACATCCTCACACACATTTACTCATCTGAACAGGTCCCAGGTTTGAGACCCACTCTCTGATTGAAGACACATCTTGCTACTGGAACCAGCGACTGCAATATGAGAAACTAGGGTTAAAGTGGTTCAATGTATTTCAATGGGAAGGGGGGGTTCAACTTTTATGCATAATTTTGCCATTTTTTAACATTTTGACACCAAATTTTCCACATGGCCTTTTGGGAACACCACTTAATGAACAATGTGACTGTCATTATACATCTCCCACCCGAAAGGTGATTTTCTTATCACTTGTCAAATTCATCTTTCAGGTGGGATTTTGAACATTTTCTGCTCTTGTTCATGAGGTGGGGTCATAAGAAGGTTATATTGAAAATTTTGGATCAAAATATGTAAAAATGCCAAAGTTATGACCATTCATAGTAATTTCGCTATGCACACTCATAAGTTTGGAAATGGTATATATTTTCACCCCAGATTTTCAACATAGACTTCTTATAACCCTGTCTCATGTATGTCACAGCTGTCATTTTTTAAATCCTGGCTAAAATGTGTTTTCACACCTGTGGGGTGGAATGGCGTTGCTGTTGTGCAGAATTAGATTTTGGTGGGGATTTGAAAATTTTCTCTACCAGGTACATGAGGTGGGGTAATAAGATGGCTATGCTGGCAATTTGGTCACTGTTGTCCTATAAATGGAAGTGCAGGACTCAGAGGGCCATGTGCTTCAACAGCTATATACGTATACACACCTACAGAGGGATGGGAGCACAGGGCCCAGACACCATGCGCTCCCACAGGCAAATAAGGATATGATTATACTATCTCAAAAAGCAAGGAATTATAATTACAAAAAACATTGTTAATGCTCTAGTTAGGATTAAAGTCATAAAAGTAGGGAAATGTGGAATTAGGGGTTTCCAAACCTAACACTCAACCCCCATGCTGCACACACCAACAGGGTTATCTGCCCTAATGCTCACCCCATTCCATAAGTAAATAAGCTGAGATGGGAACAGTATAGAAGAATGGGGTGAGCATTAGCGTTGATAACCCCAAGGCACACCCCTGACACCTGTTGATGTGTGCAGTGTTGGAGTGGGATGTTAGGTTTAGAAACCCTAATGCCACACTTCTCAACTTTTTTGGCATTAACCCTAACTAGATCATTAACATAACTTACTGCAATTTATTTCCCCACTATTGGTGCTATTATAATCATATCCATATTTGCCTGTTGGAGCGCAGGGCCCTCTGGGCCCTGCACTTCCATTTATAGGACAACAGTGATCACATTGTCAGCACAGACATCTTATTACCTCACCTCATGTACCCAATACAGAACATTTTCAAATCCCTTCCAAAATGTAATTCTGCACAACTGCAATGCCATTCTGCGCCACAGGTAAGAAAACACATATTGTCCAGGAAATGAAAAATGGCAGCTGTGACATACGTGAGGTGGGGTAATAAGATGGCTACATTGAAAATGTGCCTCAAAATATTGGAAATTTCCCAAGTTACTAGCGTGCGTAGTGATATTGCAACAAATGGTTATAACTTTGCCATTTTTACATATTTTGATCCCAAATTTTCAACATAGCCTTCTTATGACACCACCTCATGAACAATATGACAGTCATTATGCAAGTCAGTCCTAAAGGTGAATTCACCAAGTGACCGCAAAATCACCTTTTGAGTGGGAGTTACATAACAACAGTCCTATTGTTCATGAGGTGGGGTACTCAAATGGCTACATTGATAATGTGGTGCAAAAATGTCAAAAAATGGCTGAGTTATGACTAAAAGTTGAAACCTCCACTGAAATACATTGAACCACATTTACCTTAGATCTCATATTGCAGTCACCAGTTCCAGCAGCAAAATGTGTCTTCAATCGGAGAGCGGATCTCAAACCTGGGACCTATTCAGGTGAATAAGGGTGTGTGGGGGTGTACTGGGGTGTGTGGGGTGGTGGGTGCTGAATGGGAGGTCACATAATAGGGGTGCTGATCAGCAAGAGATTGTTTTCTTATTTTATAGATTTGGCAAAAAAATAATCGAGGGACTGTTTTCTTTATTTCAGGATTGTACCTGAAATGGGAGAGTGAAGGGTGCCACCAGACACCAGGAAAGAAATCCTAAACTAACGGGAATGGCAATTGATCGGTGCATGGGGGGGGTGCCACTAAACACCAGGGAATAAATGGGGATAGAAATTGGCAGGTGGGGGTGCCACTAGACACCAGGGAAGAAATTTAAAATAAGAAGGGGTGGCGATCAGATTTTATTTATTTATTTATTGAAATGTTTCAACAGGAAGGCACACTGAGCAACAGATTGCTCATCTCCCGATGTGACCTGGGGGGAGGGGTACAATAGGGATGAGACATTTTACATTCAAGTTACAAAGATCAACATAGCATACAATTAATTAAGGCAGTTGTTACAAACATTGTTGCATACATATGTAATTTGTGAGAACAATTAGTAAGTAAAATGGTAATAAGTGAACAAGTGCCATTGTGAAATAAAGAGTGAAGGAGACAGAGGATGAGATGACAAATAGTGCAGAGTCGTGTCCCAGAGAGACCCTTTTAGGATGTGTGGAACTCTAAAAGGGGACAGGGGACTGGAGTAGGGATTAGAGAGGGAGCGAGAGAGGGAGTAAGTGTGATTAACACCTAGGAAGGAAAACAAGGCCTGACCCAAAAAGAGAACCCTTCAGGATGCAATGAACCCTGCAAGGGGGCAGGGAAGTTCAGGCAATTGTAAATCCTCTTGCGGTTAGTCGTTGTATTTATAGAAGGATAGTGAGAGATAGGGAATGATAAATAACACCTAGGAGGGGATGAAGCCTGATGCAGGGTACTGTACCCTCCAGGATGCTGGGGTCCCTGCAAGGGAACCTGGAAGGCCAAGGATTGGTAGATGGGGGAAGAAAAGGTGGCAAGCCTAGACGATATAGGACCCCTTCAGGATGCAGATATTTGGGCGTTCACTAGATCAGGGCCACCATTCATTTCAGTAAGCACTCTCACTTTACAGATGTAAAAGCAGCCATACAGTTGTTTTCATTCAGTTGTCATCAGCCTACAGTATTAGACAGAGCCAAATGATTCCAAATAAAATTATTCCCCACTATCATACATTTGTAAGTGGAAATTAAAATGTAGGTGCAGTAACAATCTTAGGTATAGTAACAATCTTTTCAAATCCAGCAGCACTTGGCTCTGTCCCCATTCTGCAGCTGTATAGTCATTTTTGCACAGTTGTCACCAGCTTATTAGACAGAGCCAAATATTTCCCAAAAAAATGTTTCCCTACTACAATACATTTATAAGTGGAAAATAAATGCAGGTACAGTAAAAATCTTGTAAAATCCATCAGCTCTCAGCTTTGCTCCTGCTCCTCTTCTACCTGCTTACTAGCTCCCTTGAGCATTCCCACTGTCTCCTTCTACACACCCCTTCAGGACACACTAATTCTGTTTGTTTGTTTTTTTCATTATTTATTGAAAGGAAGCCTCCAAAACCATCACCTAGCATAGCTGCCTAGCCTATCTCGCACTAACTCTTCAATGGTGTGGTTCACTGCCATAAGCTGGCCACACTACAAATCCTTTTTTTAAAACAAAATATTTAAGAAATGCTGGCTGAATTATTTTATATTGTACTTTTTAGCCTCCTGAACACTGAAACTTGCCCACTAAAAAGCACTGCCATATTCAACAGCTGATCTTATTGAAGAGTCGGGTTCCAGGAAATAAGTTTAATAGATAGGGCAGTTCTGAATATCTAGGTTCATTAGATTGAGGTTCTACTTGTAATTCATATCATCATCATCATTTACTATTTTAGCAAGCATGGCAGCAGAAAGCATTACCGACTTTTCCGTACATCCATATTTTCAACACAAGTGGCACATGATTTTTTTCCCAGTTGAATGTGGCAATGCTGATGTTTAATCACTGATGATTTAAAAAAAAAGCTAGATGAGATGAGAGGAGACAGGGGAGGTCCTCTGGGAGGTCATCATAACTTGTTTTCACAATTGCAATATATAGCACATTCTAATGAGCTGCAGACATGGTGTGGTGAATCGGCTTTCTGGTAGTGGAACCAGCATAGCTAAATTGACAGTGACAGCACAGCTGGGGGTGGGCATATCTTCTGACCACTTGTCAGTATAGGCAGGGGGTAGGAATTGAAAGAATTAGATGTAGCAGTCTTTAGTATCTACAAAAATAAGTCCTCTAAGTACATACATGTTGCTTAATTGATGCGAGACCCCTGACAGCTGGGGCACCGTGCTGGTGCATGGTTGGCATGATGGCAAGGCCGGCCCTGTCAGGCTTGTTGGTTCGTGGAAAAATTCAACAAAATGGCAGTTGGAATGGCACAAAAAATGTTTGGTGCCCTGCCAATTCAGTGATGTGAAAGGAAAAATTGTCATTTGGGAAATCAAATTTGTACTTTCATCACTGAACGTTACCTCAAATATCCTACTGTGCATGCACGTCAGAAAACACTAATGTTTAAAGCCTTACAACTCTGGAACCCTTTAATATTTTTTCACCAAACCTCCTTAGAATATGACAAATGTCCCCTGCATGTTTGGGATAAAAATTCCACTCCATATAGTCTGTAGGTGAGAGCAAAAAAAAAAATGTTAAGTATAGCAAAAAAATTAGACATTTTAAAAAATGACACATCTGGATCTCAGAAACTCCACAAGCTACCATCACAAAAATGTCCATATATCAAGACCTTGCTTCCTAGACAACACATAACACATTTCAGCTCATTTCGTCAAACAGAGTCAAAGATAATAATGTACAAAGTTAAGGGTTTAACACTGAACATCCTACTCAACCCTAACTATAGGGGAGCTAGCGTACCTATATATATACAGTATATATATATGTATATATATATAATATACAGTATATAAATAGGAGATACATGATGTGTAGAAGTGTGATATGCAAAATATTTTCACTCCTACAGAGTGACTTATGGATACTCACGAGTGCTGAAGGCACAAGTGAGACTATCCATAGCTCACTCTGCAGGAGTGAGAATAGTTAGCATATCACATGACCTGCACATCATTGGCCAGATATTCAAAACTTTGCACTGGGCAAAAACTGTTTGCCCAGGTTTAGTGCAGGACTAGCACAGGTCTGCTATATTCAAAAGGCCAACTAGCACACGCAAACTGCTTTAGCGCTGGGCAAAATCATAATGTATGCAAGGGGCAAACTGAGGGGGCATGTCAGTGCAATGCTATATTCAGTGAATAGCACTGTGCAAAGTGGTTTTGCATGACTTAGCACAACACTTTGCACAGTACAAATTACCCCCCCCATTAAAACGTAGTCTTAACCCTGGGCAATCCTGCTTTGCATGACATTGTGGCTTTACGCGATGTTTGTGAGACTTTTGTGTGGCTTTGCATGACCCTAACCAATAAGTATGGCACATAGAACAAGCCAGACATAGAGGAAACATGCTGCTCACTGATGGCATCACAATGATGCCATCATCTGTCACTGGTCCCAGCCATGCCAGGCAATAAGTGGTGACCCAGACCCCAGTGGACACCATGGCAGTGTGGCCATACAGCACACATCTACAAACCACCTTTCTGTGGACACCAACAGATGCCAGCACACATTTGCAGCACTGTGGGTATGGAGGGTGTTGAGGAGAGGGTATACGGGTGGCCAGGCTGCACCATAGACTGAGTGAGGCCACAAGGCTGGGACACATCATGCAGTGCACATGGGACAGAATGGGGAATACCCCAACACCAGTGTGCTTGTCTGATCATACCTGTACCTCCAGCCACATACTGCATGGCTGTACAAACACCACAGCACACACAGCTGGTCATGCATATGTCACTGTGAGCATCCCATGCCAGAGGTGCAGCATCTATGGGTCACATAACAGCATAACAGTACTGTCCACTGTCAGTAAACACCTGCAAGTTAGGCCTGTCACTCTGTACAGTGCAGTGGTCATCACTGCCCTACACACCATAGGCATTTCTGTGTCCCTCATACTACTGGCCCCTTGCTACTGTAGTGTCTGCTGTGCACTGTAGCATGAGCTACAGTGTGACAGTTGCATGCATCACCACCACCACCTGTGCCTATGCGGTATTGTCCCCTGGCCAAAATATGCTATGCTATACTGTATACATGTAGCCTGCATCTACCATCATGCACTGCCAGACTGACCTACAGGTAGAGCTGCGGGCAGACCCAGCCAGCCCCTGTTCATCCAAACTGACCTACAGGTGGAGCTGTGGGACCCTGCAGTAACAGTGGGAAAACTGCATGCAAATCAGGGCATAATGAGATGTGAATCTGGATGTTTGCCCAGAGACTACCTACGTAGGCCCATTTGCATGTCACTTTTGAATATGGCAAAGTTTAGCCCTGCATAAACATGTTAGCACCTTGCAAACAGTTCGAGGAATATTATACAGTTTTGCACACTATACTTTCACTTGCGCTGCTGCCTGCAGCTGTACTGGGTCCACGCATTTGCTGGCACACACATTGGCCACATAGTTCACATTTACCTACCTTCATGTCACTGTGCATTTGGCTGCTGTTGTGGTGTGCACTTCCTGGTTGCTGCATTCAGAGCTGTCTTATTCCTGGGCTATGTTTGCACTGCACTCCCAGCCCAGATTGCCCGGCTTCCTTAGCATGCTATATTCAGCAGGGTTAGCACCGGGGCTATCCCTTTTGAATATAGTGGGCTATTGGGTCCAGGCTCATTTAGCATGCTGGGCAGTGCTAATTTAGCCCTGGGACAAAGTTTTGAATATCTGGCTCCATGTGTGCGGTTTATATAATGGGGTGGGAGATCCTTTCATATATGTTTTGTAGGATATATTTGCATTGTGTATCTTTAAAGTGTGGTGGGTAAGGTTTTATGAATGGAATGTGAACTCTGGTTGTGATTGGTAGTTGTGTGTTTTGTAGTAGTTTTTTATTGGTTGGTTTGTGTTTTAGGGTGGGACTTCTTTGATGGAAGTGATACAGGAATGGATCAGGAATAGTGGTATGGTGCTGAATGTTTAGTATATTTTCACATTTTTATTTCTTTTGGGGTGTAAGGTTTATTTTATATACATTGATTGTGCTTGATGTAGTTTTTTACAGTTTTTTTTATGTCCGCTTCGGTCATGTTCATCGAGGCCAGTTAAGAAAAACATTTCCTTCCGGAAACAACTTTTACTTGTTTCCTGTAAGTGTTATAGTTTTGTTGTGGAGAAATTGTGTGTTTTATTAACAGAAAAGCAAGTGCTACCAAGCACAATATGATATATTATTGCATTGTAAATAAATTTATTTTATTGCCTACATCGGTGTGTCTTCCGGTTTGTCCTGCTTTGCTAATCAAAGTCTGAGTCAGAAGATATTACACACTGCTGTTTTCTTAGGAGTCTGTATATTTGGCACTTTGCATTAGAGTGAGCTGGTTCATTCAACTTTGGGTTTCTAATGAAGACATGGGCCCGGATATTCAAACTGCGCCAGGCTGTGGTGCAAGCCTGGGCGCAGCTCAACTTTGTTACGCATGGGTGTGGCCTGGGCGATATTCAACGGAACTGCGCTATGGCGCAACAGCTTTGAATATCGCACCCTGGCCACCCCCACTGTGCATGGCGCAGTGGCACTGCACCAGCGCAAGTGGTCAGAGTGGAGGATGGAGATACGGTGGCGCAAGTGCCATTGCGCCATGCACAGCACCTGCTATATTCAAATGGGGACATGCAAAAGGGGCCTTAAGTTATGCAAGGCACATAGGGGTCCATTTGCATCTCATTACTGCCCCATTTGCATGCCATTAGCATGCAGGTGCGCCGGTCCCCGATGACTTGAGCCTGGCGCCCTGCCAGGCAGCAGCCATCAGGGACCAATGCTGCCCTGCAGCCCGATCGCGGGAAGTCCCGTAAGAGAACAAAAACATCCAATATCCCTGGTGGTCCAGTGGACCTCTATGTACCCCGATCATGGCCATCACTGTATTCCCCCCCAAGTCCAATATCCCTGGTGGTCCAGTGGACCACACTGAGCCCGATCGCGGGCATCATTAATCCCCCCCAAGTCCAATATCCCTGGTGGTCCAGTGGACCGCACTGAGCCCGATCGCAGGCATCATTAATCACCCACCTCCCCAAGTCCAATATCCCTGGTGATGTAGTGTACCCCTCACCCTGCCCGCCCACTGAGCCCCACCACCCCACTCCCCCCCGTCAGCCAGTGGGCGGCAGCACCCCACCCGCTCGCCACCCCGCCGCCCGCCGACTGACAGCTCAGTAGGGCTGCATGCCCATTGGTTCACAGCATATTAGTATGCAGTGTACAGCATATTCATATCAGTCCAGATATGTGAATGAATTCATTCACATATCTGACCGGAGTAGTACAGTATGGGGCTGCATGGGGGTGGGTGATTGATGATGCCCGTGATCAGGCTCAGTGAGGTCCACTGGACCACCAGGGATATTGGACTTGGGATTAATGATGCCCACGATCGGGCATGGGGGCGCCAGGGTGGGTAGGAACAGTGATGGCCACCTACGCGGCAGCTGCTGTTGCATCTGCATTGAGGCAGCTCACCTGTGGGTGGCCATCACTTGTTCCTTTTTTGGGTGGTCTTTGTGCAGGCGCAGGTAGGGGTTGCTCATGCATGACTCTGCACAGCCCAGGCTGAAAATCGGGCTGTGGTTATGCATGGGCACGCCTCTACCTGTGCCTGTAGACATTACTGATGCGCTCCGGCGCATCGGGATTTGTGCGGCGCACTTTTCCCTTTTAAATATCGCACCAGGGCGCATCAGTGGGTTGTGCATGGCGCAACACTGTTGCGCCATGCGCAACCCTTTTGAATATCTGAGCCCTGGTGTTTCGGCTTGGCAGGTAAGAAAGCATTGCCAAAAACTGCTTTTAAAAGATTTTAGTTTTTTTTGCAGGTCGGATATCAGAGAAGACAGTTTTAGTGGAGCTTCTTTTCAGTTTGTGCAGATTTACATGAGAGAGACTGGGGTTTTTATTGTTAGCTTGATGGTTTCAACATGAGTGTGTTTTGATATGCAAATGTGTAGAGTGACCGAGCCGTGATTTGATTTAGGGAAGTGGATTATGAGTAGATACTATTTGGAGTGCAGGTGGTAGTGAAGTTGACATCAGAGAGATATGTACAAATGGCACATATTTTAACTCTGCTGATGTCAGCTTCAGATATCTCACTCTAGTGGAAATAACATGTTTTATCGTCACTTTGGTGCTCCCACCTCCATTGTATAAACAAATATACATCTATCTATCTATCTATCTATCTATCTATCTATCTATCTATCTATCTATCTATATTTCTTTTTCAAAAGATAGTTCTTTTGGAAATGGATTTTGCCTTTTCTATGTTTATAAAATTGTGGTCATTGGCATAATTTTACAATAACTAGCTTTGGTTTTTCCTTCCCAATCAACATATAGCTAGGAAGAAAATATCACCTGCTAAATCATAAAAGACCACAGATTATAAAAAGCCACATATCTCTACTAAATGTATATTATAACATAGTGAAAGAAACCTTTCTTTTTTAATACAAATATATACAGACACATTTAAAGTTACCCATTGAAATAATCTGCCAGTCTTCCCTGTAAAGATTTGCTGACTTCACAAAACAAGGATTCTATCATATTCTTTTTCATTATTACTTGGCAAAATAAAATAATGACACCATAAGTAAAGAAACAGAAAAAGCAAATAAAATGATTACGGAGGCATCCTATGACCTTAAGCTTTCATTCTTTAAGATATTTATCCTTATTAGGCACATGCTTTTTAATGTTTTCCATGTGATTTAACTTTATCCCATTATTAGTTATTTAATGACTGTATATTACATTAACAAGTAGTTTTTTCAGTGCATATTTCAAAATCATCATCCAGTCTCCAACTGACCTCAGAACTGCCATGCTTGTAATACCACAGATTGTTGTCATGGTAAGCATTATCATGTTGTAAAAAAATGCACTATAAAAATCTTCTAAAGGCTTTTCACACAGATACTGTAGGTAAATTGGCAAATACACCTGGGGAACATACATTATTATACAATAGCAAGGAAGAATCTTGGACTGAGATTGGTCAGTTTGGGGCTGGACCCATGGCATTATCCCAGCATAACGCCACAGGTCTAGTCTCAGCACTGTGAACCCATTTGGATGACCATTAGGATGACCATTATCATATACTCTTTTTTTGCATCTCCTCTTAAAAAACAAAAGTATTTTTCCACACTAATAAAAACATTTTTTTAATTATTTTTTTTATTTTATATGTAACAACAAGCCATTGTATAATATGAATAATGCACTCCAGGGTGGTCGGGTTGATATCACTGCCTGGTGCATTGGACTCACTCGGCCTGCAGTCTCGTGCCCAAACCCCCAGGCGTGGCATTATCCAAGCATGACACACACGCTGTCATGCATTATTCCTTTAATAAAAAATCCTTTACTAAAATGTAATAGGCGAACAGGTTCTATTTTTTAAATGATATACTTAAGTAAATAATTGCTGTTTAATATAATGGGTTTAAACCTAGTACCGTATTGCATGTGAAATGTACTACCTAACATTGCAGATCCCCTGAATTTCTCTAAAGGGCATTCGTAAAATGTCTAACTGCATTTTTTTATTAATACTTTCATCTCCTTCCCATGGCCCCAACTACTTCTCTTCTTCTGGTCCTAAGAATGATCTATACCTCTGTCCACTGGAATCACTGCTGCTGCCAGTGCATGCTTTCTGGCTCCAAGGGTTGCTCCTGGTCTTTGGTTGCTTTGTCTTTCCCTTCCCTCAGGGACCCAACCCCTCTGCACCTGTTAGAGAGGCAAAAGAAGCACATTGGAGTCCCCTGAGACCATGGCTGGGGAGTATGTTTGTTGCTCAGGAGAGTGGGGGCTCAGTTGTGGGGAGGCCCTTATCTGAAGCAAGCAGTTTTGTGTTTTCATAGCCCCACTTACCTTCCTAATAGCATGTTCATGACAGCATTCTGAGGTGGGAGTACACTCAGCATGTAGTCACCCATTTCATGTGCACTACCACATGCCTACCACCTGTTGATGCTCTAAGAGCAGACATCATTCTACACATCCCTCAGGATGAGAGCATTCTCATGGAAACTTCATAAAATGGGTAGGGACAGTTCTGAGTTCTGATTGGTTTAGATGGAATTCCACCATATCTTTTATTTGCACTAAACCACAGGTAAGAAAAAATAGCCCCAGTATGTATGTGCTTAGTGTAGTCCAAAATCTTTCAGAATGATTGAGTTTTGAAAAACGTTTTGCCACCATTTTTTTTGCCTAGTGATTAGCTACTGCTGTTGTCCATTCAGATTACATAAAATAAAAATAGATCGAAACTTGCAGAGAAATGTTTTAAACCAAAACCTTCATGTGCCTTGTTTTTGACCCATAGCCCTCTCTGGACTCTCCCAAGCTGTCTCACTGTAACTTCTGAGCTGCTGATAGTGAGACCAGCATGAGTTTTACAGAACGTGCTACCCCTGATAATAGCATGCTGCTGGCAAGACTGAAATAAAATCATGGTCTTGCCAGTGACCTGGCATAGGGACCCAATGGCTCAGTATCACTCAGCTCTGCACAGCACAGTGCCCATAATGACAACTGTGCAACAGCATGCTATGTAGAAAGCATAGGGACTATATACTATCAAATTTAGCATTTTAATAAATTACAAACGTTTCAACTGTATTGTGTTTATAAATATATATATCCATTTTATAAGTACAATAACACACTCTGGGGTGTGGGTTGCTCTGGATAAACACACTTCTAAGGACAATAAGGCACTTGGCCTGAAGTCTCTTGCTTCACTACACTACTAGACATGTGTTTATTCAAACTAACTTACACCCCATAATGTGTTATTGCTTACATGTTATCCTCTCTGCCTCTATTCTGGACATTCCAAGCTCTGAGCGTGAACCGGTGTTGCCATTCTGCTAAGTTGCCATCTCATGGCTTGATGCCCTGCAGCCAACTCTCTAACTGCTTTAAAACATACAGTGCAGCTAACTTTACTTTTTTTCCATGCTCAAATGTAACTGTTTGCTTCACAGACTGTATCATATTTGTTGATTTATAGCTGTATTTAATTTTCTGTGACCATCCAAGGGAACTCCTGTAAAACAGGTTTTCTGCCTCAGTGAGTTCCTTCCCTGGTTATAACTTTGGGCCTGATTCATAATAATGCCACCATACATGTAGCTTATGTGCTGTTGTCATGCACCATTTCATATGCCCAGTGGATTTCACACATTATGGAAGCCACAGCCACCAGCCACCCTAATCTGTCAATGTGGAACAGTGCTCAGAGACTCTAGGCATTCCAGGAACTGGATCTGAGCCAACCTAGTGCTACAGTGGCTCTTTGGCTCCATGTGGATCAAAGGGTTTCCAAGGACTGCCATATCCCAGTAAAGAGAAAAAAAGTTTCCGCATTTGGGTCTCAACCCACATTGTCATACTGGAGAGCTGTGGCAACAACTGAGTGGGGCTATTGGAGCTCAAACAGATTTAGTGGGGCATGCTGGAAGGGCATTAAAGCATTATAACATGGTCCGCCAGGCATAATGGTAATACCCTCTGCACCCTCACTGTGGTATGCTCATTCATTTCTCAGTCACACAGATTGTGACCTCACCCTTGTTAATACTTCCGACCCAACTTCCTGCATAGAGGCATGAATTCTGCCTGAGCCAGACTTTGCAGAGGACAGAAGTATATGTAGGGATGTGTGTGCAAAGATTTCCACAGTCACAGAGACATTGAATCCATGCTTTGTGGAGCCCTATGTGGCTTCAAAGGGCCCAGAAAGTGTTCTGCTTTTTGGTCCCTGAGATCATAAATCCCTATTGTGCTTGAGCATTTATACAGCAACCTATTGTCATTGGCTCCTACTTATTTTCCCCTGGGGCTGGATGCCACCACTCCCCCTCCACAGTACTCATAGAGTTTGTCCCAGCACTCATTATACTATAAATCACGTACATGATTTCAGCCAATCTGAACTCACAACCTCAGGGCCTCTTATGCTGTGTACAGTTATCACCTTATGCTGAACAGTTACATGGACCATTCTACTTCACAGGCAAAGGAAAGAGCATTAGACATTTTCTCTAAAATAAAAACTGAGCACAAATTCTGCTGTAAATCAATTTATCTAATTTGAGTGATTTAGAATTTTTATGAAATTTTAGAATTTATTTAGAAACAAAAACAATGAAACTGGTTAGGAGATAGGTGGCAGAGTGTGGTAGACAGAGTTTACTGCATGGAGGGGAGGGTGATCAGCAGGGTGCCTCAGGGATCGCTGCTGGGACCAGTCCTCCTTAATGTCTTTATATATATGACATTGCATTGATCTGAAGGGGATGGTCTGTCTATCTGCCACTGACGCCAAAATCTGCATGGTGGAACAGATGAGCAGAGACCTGAGAAAACTTGAGGAGTGGTCACGAGTATGGCAGCTGGGTTTTAATGTGACAAAATGCAAAATAATGGACTTGGGGCACAGAAACTCAGGGACAGAGTACAAAATGGGGAGTATTACTGATGGTCATCAATCAGGACAGAGATCTGGGGGTAATAATCTCTGATGACCTAAAGGTGGCCAGGCAATGGAATAAAGCAGTTGGGAGGGCTAGTGGGATGCTGGGGTGCATAGGTAGAGGCATAACTAGCAGAAGGAGGGAGGTGGTGCTGCCTCAGTACAGATCACTGGTAAGACCTCACTTAGAATACAGTGTGTAGTTCTGGAGGTCACATCTCTGGAAGGATATAAACAGAGTGGAGGCAGTCCAGAGGAGGGCAGCTAAATGGTGCAGTAAAAAAAGAGAGAAGCAGCATTCACCAGCATTAAGTTTTAAAGTTTATTTGGCAACCAAGCCAGTAGGCCCCCAGATGAGTCCCCATATGTAGGGTGCTACATAGGGTTAACACTGCATCACAGCAATGGCTTGATTGCCAAACCAAATTTAAATGTAATGCTGGCAAACGCTGTGTCTCTTTTTTTTTGTTGCAAACACCCCTAGAGATGGGAGTACAGCCACTGGCCACATTCATTATCTTTGGCTAAAATGGTGCAGGGTCTGCATCAAATGCCCTTTGAGGAGAGATTAAAGGAACTTAATATGTATACCCTAGAAGAGAGGAGGGGGGATATGACAGAGACATTCAAATTCTTCAAGGGGATAAATAACACCTATTCAACTCCCATTTTGCTGACCTTGACAAATATAAACCCACAGTCATTATATACAGTGAGATCAGCTCAAATGGTACCCCCTTCCCACCCCAAACCACTGCATCTCAGTCACAACAAGCCCACTCTTTTACTTTCACCATCTCACACCCACACAGGTGGTTGAATACATTCACAATAACAATCCAAGGCCAGCCTTGGATCTGACACCATTGACTACAATATACCTAAGCTGGTCTCTAAGCACATTGCCCTTCCCTTCACCAATATTCTCAACCACTCTCTTTGTACTGGTGTCTTCCCCACCAAATGGAAGAGTGTCACCTTAAAACCCCTCCATAAATCCGGATCAAAAAATGATGTCTGCAACTTCAGGTCTATCTCCCTACAAGCCCCACTATCCAAAATTTTGGACATAATTGTCTTCTGCTAAACCATTGACTTTCTTGTCAACTATGATCTACTCACAGAATCCCAGCATGGCTTTAGAGCTGGCCACAACACAGAGACAGCACTTGTAAAACTCATCAATTTTATCAATAAAGCCAATGATGAAGGTCTGTACACCGGCTCTGTGTTTGTAGACCTCACCAAGGCCTTCAATCTTGTTGACCACCAGCTACTCCTCAACATACTCTCCCAGCTAAACTGCTCTGGGGATGTACTGATTTGGTTCAGAAACTACCTCAGTGGAAGATCCCACAAAACTCTAATTAGTGAACAACTCTCTGACTCGTGACCCATAAATTATGGGGTACCATAGGAATCCATTTTAGGCCCCTTGCTCTTTTCACTCACCATAAATGCCCTTCCCAATATTTACAATGGCACCAACCTAATCCTATATGCTGATGATGATGCTCTTTTCTGTAAGGATAAGGATAAGTATCCCTCAGTGCTCCTTAAAAAATTCCAGCATGATTTTAATAAACTGCACCCCTGGTTCTCCTCCCATGGCCTGATCCTCAATGTTAAGTAAACTAAGTCTATTGTATTCTTGGGCTTTAGGAAACCCTCAGACTTTGATTTCACCTTGATCAACAACAGTAGTAACCCAATTGAAAGAGTCACTGAATTTAGATACCAGGGTGTTTACCTAGATCCACACCTTTCCTATGAATTCCACATTACTCAACTTATCAAAAAGGTACACCAAAAGCTCGGGTCACTTTTCCGCTTTAACCAGTTCCTCACATCTCAAACCAAGACACCAATGGCCAGCACTTACTTACTACCACTCATCGACTATGGATCTATTGTTTACACCCCATTCACCTCCCAAAACAAAACCTAAATAGGATAAGGGCAATATATAATACCATTGTCAGGTTTGTTACTGGCCTCCCATGAAGTACCCATCATTGCTACCTCTATAAGACCGCTGGTTGGTTAATGCTTGAGGACAGACTTAATAATAAAATTCACACTTTTTTCAACAAAGACCTACATGGTCACCTTCCTAACAGCATTGTCTCCCTTTTCCAGATGCCCATCAACACCCGACCCATTAGACTCAACTCTGAACACACCTTCACTGTCCCTTTCTGCCACACCATCCAAGGCCAGCACTCCCTCGCCTTCAAGGGTGAAAAACTTTTCAATAGCCTGCCTCACCCTCTTCTCCAATGTACCTCCCTTGGTCTATTCAAATGTCAGCTAAAGCAATGCCTTCTGGACAACTCTGATTGCAGCTGCACTTAAAATAATGTTGCTTCTACCTCAACCACCTGCTTGCAAAATATGTGGACAAAATATTCAGTATTTGTTATTACCCCTCCCCCCGTATTTGTCTTTGTATAATTCTGCTTACCCCAAGTAATTAAGCCCTGTATTTCTGTTTGCAACTTTTGTGTGCACTGATGCCTTGTCACTGGATGCTTGTGAAAACAGGCAGTATTGCTCACATTTCTTTCAGTATAAACAATAAAAATTATATGAAAAATGGAAAAATAAGGAACAGAAAGAAAGTATTTTCAGAAAAAAAGGTGCACGAGACTAGAATGGGATAAGGACATATACAAAACACATTCAATTTTAAATATCCATGCAAAAGTATTTAAGGTATGACTATAAGATAACCTGGTTAAATATAACAGCACACTTTAAAAGTATTTTAACAAATATTATGGAAAAATGAACATATTCCAACTCACAGGGTTACGACAGAATGATCTTAAATAGCCCAGCATTCTCAAATTGAAGACCAAAGACAAAAAATAAATGCAGACTGGAGCAAGGGCTCCTTTTGAAAGAGGGTGAGATAAATGATAGCTTTGTATAAAGTTGCACAAAGTCCATATAATAAATCAAGTGGTAGCAATAACTGGTATCCATGAAAAGTCCACAATTATCTAGTGGGCATCAATAATGTGACAAGAAACTCTCCAAAGGATATCTATAAAGGACAGAGGGGTTGTAAATGCACTGTCAGGAATATGTAATTACTACAAAAATTATTTTAAATCCAATATATCATTAAGCCCATTCAGTGATAAATAGAATAGGTGGGAGAGTAGGTATAAGAAGGGAATAATACCATCGAGAGGTTCCCAAATACTCAGAACCTCAAGATGATTTTACTCCATTGTGATACCCACTCTCCTGTGTTATTTTTTGTAATATATGGATCTGATTTGAAATGCGGCAGGTCTGCATTTTTGCTGATATTCAGTGAGAATGGCCGCCCAACCACCACACAGAACAGTCACTCATTCCAATCCCCCTGCAACCAGTCTCTTAACTGCTCCTTACACTGTGCCTGTGATGATGAGCTATGAGTTTTGCGAGTGAGTTGTACCTGTTAGTTGTTTTCACAGCAGTCAGGTGAAGGCAAGATCAAATAGATAATACTTCAAATTAAAAAAAATTTAAGAGCCAAAAGTACAATGGGTATAAATTACACTCGCTAAGAAAGAAACGGACACCATGATCCTGAAACTGTTCTGCCCTCCCACTGTGAAAGAGCAGACAATCACAAAGCATGCTTCAGAAATCCTGACATCAGGTGTCCAGCAACCTTAGCAACCAACTCTTCAGTGTAATAAGGTCCTGTGCTTGCTCTATGTTTCCACTGATAATACTATCATTCAAGGCTCAGAAAGACAGTATTACGGGCTTTGAACAATAGCATTATCAGCATTCATCGATGCTATTGTAACCCCCCTGTTACTCGGGGTTACTAGAATCCCAGTAAGACCTAGTGGTAGGCAGGGAAGGCAGCTTGTGAAACTCCAGTTAAATGGATTTCACACTGTCTCACTCTGTTCTCAGTCTCAGCTGAGACTGAGGGATGACATCATTTAGAACTGTCTCAGCTGCATAAGCCACACTGGAATGTTGCAGTTGGAGGTTAGAGTAGAACGCTGGGGAATTTGAAGTGAGTTGAGTAGAGTCTGTGCAGTCTGTAGTAGAAGAGGTGCTCTGCTGTAAGCAGGATCTCAGAGCTCTAAGCTCTGTCAAAGAGCTATTTATTGTTGTTTAGGTGTGTGTTCTCACCTGAAGAGGAACACAAGAAGAGCACATTGTAGTGGTATCAGTATGCTTCCAGGGGCAACCCCTCCCCCCCCAGTCTGGCTAAGGAAAAGCAGCTGCCTGATTTAAGTTCATGCTGAGGCAACAGAAGCTCTGGACGAGAGTTCTTTGAGGAGAAAATGCCTGTGGGGCACCTGCAACCAAGGGGTCAGTTTGCTCTGCTAAAGGGCCATGTATTTTCACCTGAATCAAGATGAAACTAAAGGGACTGTTACTGTGGGGTCAGGAAAAGACAGCCAAGTACAGTTTGGAAAATGTGGGGATTGGACTGCTTAACTCTGTGGGGGATTAGAGTAATGGACACAGCCACTTATTAAGTATGTTCAAGTTCAGTACAAATGGGATGTAAAGACAGTAGACTGAATGTGGAATACATTTAAAAATAATCTACACAGAAGTGTTTTAAAGGATAAGGTGTTACAGTCCAGAGAAATGACCGGGTATGAATTATGGGAGCGAGAGGTGGGAGACCCCCATCAGTAGTAACCAAATTCACCTCTACAGATTTGCTCTGGGACACCTGTTGCTTTCTCTCAGGTACTTGGCCAGTGCCTGAGGAAAGCACTCAGACATGGGATTGAGTAGGAAGATTTCCTTATGGAGCAGAAGTGCTCCTAGGTGGTTTAGGGAGCCACCAGTAAATGTTTCCATGCTATATAGAAAGTGTCCAAGTGGCTGGCAAGGGAGCCAAGCCAGGGAAAACCCAGAGCAGCGTACAAGTTCAGGCTGTGTGCCCAGTGTGTTTCAGAGCCTGAGGGCTAAAGTGATGAGGATGTGTTCTGGTCTCCTTAAATCTGCATTACCAGGAGTGTAGCCCAGTGGGAGTCCATATATGCTTTGTTTATTCTGTTGGATGTGAATAAAAGCCACACTTTAGAATCCCACTTCTGGTATTGGACATCACAGTTTATTGCTTTCTGTGTCCGGAGTTACTTGGGTGCTCCTGTGCAGAGCAGCCAAACCTAGCCAATGTGCCGAGTGACATATTCCTCCCGGAACCCACCCCACCAGGTAGAGCTGTCAGATATAAACAGCATACCTGGATGGGAGTTACACTATTATCACTTTTTTGTCAGTACTATTACAAGATTTTTTGAATGCTTTGCTAACGTATTAAAATGAATTAGCCATATATTACAGTTAATTAAAGTGGAAAATCAATCCTTCCTTCCTTCCTTCCTTGCTTCCTTCCTTCCTTCCTTCCTCCCCTGGGGTTGTTAATGAATTAGTTATCTCCCCTCCCTTCCCCCATCAATGTTGCCCACACCCATTCCCTCCACCCTCTCCCCAAACCACCCATATACTACTCCATCCCCCTTCTATCCCTCGTGTCATCTCTTCTACACACACCCCTGGCCCTACTCACTTATTTTTCCCTCCTTCTCCTCCTCCACCTCTAACCCCCCCTTTTCCCACCCATATCTCTACACTCTCCTCCCCTGATGCCATGCATTCACAAAGCCTACATTGGCTGCATATCAGGCTTATCTGTATCCCTCAATCCTCTTGCTGTACCCTGTTCTTACTCGGGTAGGGCCCTACACTGCCTGATGAAACTGAATTATTACAGCTCTCCCTATACTTGCATCATATCCTAACTCTGCTATGTTGTGTCCTGGGTTTCCAGATTCACCATTATCCTAAGCACTTATGTATTTCTTGTTAGTCAATGGAACTGCGTGTAACTACCACTGAATTCTGTAACCATATTTTAACTATGTGTTGTTTGTAATGTCTTTGTATCTCATTGACCTGGAACCTTTGTAAATGAGTCCTTGACTCAAAGGTATTAATCCCAATTTCAAATAAATAAATAAACAAAAACTCTCTTTTCAATAATTTCTGGAGTCTATCACCCCCTCACAGAAGACCGGCACATATTCTTGTGCCACAAATGTTAAATCTGTTGGATCTTTATTGTGGCAAATTCTGAAATGATTGCCTAAAGCACTTCTGCTGGAGCTATTCCTTATGGTTCCCAGATATTTCAGCATTCTGATCTTAAGCTATCTGGTGGTCCTGCCTACATAAATGTTGATGCAGGAGCACCAGGCAGCATAGACCACATAGTTGGCATAACAACTTGCAGACTGTCTTACTTCTACCAATTTCTCTCTCTCACCAACTCTAATACATCTACTAATTACTGCAAATCTGCATGTAGTGCATCTTTTGCAGGCAAAAAAATACACAACAGGCCTATTGTGTAACCAATATTAGGTTCATTATAGTGACTTCCTGTCAAGAAGTTCCCAAAACTGAGGCCTCCTGAAAAATACATTTTGGGTCTTGACCCCACTATTTTACTCATATTTGGACTGGGTAATAGTATGGGTCAATTCCCTTATCCCATCTAATAGTGTATTCTATCTGGTAGCCAGGGTTAGTGATGATTCTCTCCTACCTACTTTAGGAATCAAAAGAGATTCTCTGGATGTTGCTTTTGCCTTTAATAGGTCTGATTAATGATTTTTCCTGGATACCCTCGCATTTTAAAGCACTCGATCAATTTCTGGCACTACAATTCAAATTTCTCCTCAGTTTATTTATTTATTGAATTTTATTAACTTGGTGGGCTCACTGAGACAGAGGTCCCTTTTTCAGGAGCAACCCATGGTTACTTTCATTAACCAGAGTAATCAATACACCATTAAAGGGGAGGCAATATTCAAGATACAGCAAGACAGTTGACATATGAAAAACAGTAGTTAAGTGATTTACATTAGAGTAGTTCTGTACATAACGCTCCTCTGTGGAGCAGTTCTGTCTAGTTCTGAGGAACTGCCCCAGAGGGATACTTTTAGTCAATGAAAGAGGATGACCACTTTCAGCACACAACAAAGAATTGCCTGCTGTATCCTTGCAAAAGGTGTCACTCTGTACATCATCAAATTCAGCTCCAGAAAATCTGATATAAAAAAATCAGTAGTAATAGCACTCACTATGTGTGTAAAATGAAGGTTAAAGTTATAAATAGTACTAATGATTTGATTTACTATGTAGCACATATCCATGGTGCATAGGCAACTCTATGTCAGAATGCCATGAACTGGGGGTCCAGTGGACCCCTGTTGGCATTCACAGAAAGGGCACATGCCCCTTGTGCAATTGATCCCCCAGCTGATCATGCAGCTATGTGCTTGGATGATCTGGGGGCATTGCTGTGGATGTGCCCACACTACATGTCACTCCTGAAGGTGTGGAGTACTTGGCAAGGAGGGTGCAGGATAGGGCAGTGGGGACCATGTTATATCTTTTGCATGCCCCCTAGTGACATCTGCTTGCTGTGGCAGGACAGGGAATCACCCACCGTCCTGCTCCAACCCACCAATCTAACAGGGACAGCTGAGGGCAGCCATTCAGGCACTCACCCATACTTTGAAAATTGCTTAGCCCTGCAGCTTCCAAGAATCCTCTTCTCGTGCAAGCAGAGGATCCACTTAGAGACCCAGGATGGACATCAGAATGGATGCCCACCTGTGTCCCTCAATTGGCCCCCAATGCAGCAGCACACTGGTGGCAGGTCTGGGGACAGGCACCCTGTGGAGCCACATGGTTGTGCATACCATGCACCCTCACCTATCTGCAGCTGTGGAGATACACAGGCTGGGTACACATTAATTGCACCCATCCAGCCCACAATAACTTATAGCCCCCAATATATAACAAGATATTCAAATAAATTAGTACAGATTTCTTAAACAACAACTGGGAGTTACAAATTCTAGCTCCCTAGATAGTTATATAACAAAATGGGAAAAGTAACATGTACCAAAACAACTCTAGGCAGAAAGTTCCTATCCTACTAACAGGACAGTTACCCTTTATAACATCACAGTTCATTTCTACAAAAAAAGGAAAGTCGAGGCCTGCCTCTCTGAAGGAACTGCAACTGCAGGGAAGCAGCCATGGCTTGCCACCAGCTCAAGGTCCAAATACCCTGTAGGAAATCAACTGTCATCTTTGGTAAGAAATTATACACTTCTAATACTTTATTGTACATAGGAAATGTTGCTGCAAGCCTCATCCCAAGTTTTTATGCAGGGCCCAGAACAAACCGGTGAATTAAGCATATATCTATAACTTAAAATAGACAGGTGTGCTCTGGGGTTTTGCTTCAGCCGCATTGTTAAATGGAATTCATTCATATTGTTTCACAAAAGATCATCTAATACCCAGATTCTGTAGCAGTGCTGTTCTGTCCACAGACTCCCAGCTAAGAATACTTTTTTTGCCTTTTTGAGTTGTTTTTTCTATCAAAAAGCAGTGCAGCTGACATGGCCTCACATCTACTTTCCCTCTTCTGCTAGCTGCAGTCTGGAAGGGAAGAGCATCTGTATCCATTTTCAAGCCTTACAATTAGCTGTGACTTAGGCCACTGTGTTGGACCTATCTGGGTATCTTTAGTCACGACAGAGCATGATGCTGGGCTTCAGTGTCACAGGAGTGTTGGAGGGGAATTGCAGGGCTATGATGCCAGTAAAGGTAAGGTGATTCAGTGATGATAAGTCCCTGGTGAAAGTTCAATTCCAAAAGTGGAATTCTAGTGTCATTACCTATCACATGTCCATTGACTTTTGAGCACATTTTGTCAATTAATATCCACAATAAATATTAACCTACTGAACCACACTTATCCAGCTTAATAAGATTCTAGGACATATTTACTTTGGTATGCCTGCTGAATCTTGGGTGTATACCTGCAATATCGGTGGAGCAAATAAAATCCAAATATTTTGAAAATGTTCCCACACTTTAACAAACAATTGTGAAATTCTGAACTCCTGTAACTTACAATTTACATAACCAATTACCTCTCTGTTTAGTAGTTTCTATGATTCTTCCAAGAAAGTATGCATGCAAATTTTCAGTTATCTAACTCCAAAGGTGGCTAGGTAGTAAGCATAGAAATATTTTCAGACATTTTCATATGAATAATACATTGCCAGACCATGAGCCCATATAACTTTCCCATTCCTCATTAAAATATCATGAAACTTCTCATCCTTTTAGGGACTATTCCAAACAATATGCATGCCACTTGTCAGATCTCTAACTATAATAATGACCAAGCTCTGACCAACTAAAAACATTCAGGAAAATTCCACAAAAGTTTGTGAAATTTCACAGAATTTTGTGAACATTTTGCAAAATTGGAACTTGCTAATTTTACCCAGCCCAATTGTATAATATTTTGTACCTGCTCATACACATTCTATAACAAAATAAACAAAGTAACATATACCAAAACAACTATAGACAGGAAGTTCCTACCCTACAAGCAGGACAGTTCCCCTTTAAGACATCACAGAACCTTTCTATAAATAAACTCTGGCCAGAGTCGATTGGGCTGCAGGTGAGGAATCTGGTGTCAAAATATTGAAAATTACTAATGTTATGAGCCTGTGTTAGCAAAATGTAATGTAGGCTCATACATTTGTTGTTTTGTAATATTTGTATACCAAAATTTCAACATAGCCTTGTTATGACCCTGCCTCATGAAGAAGGGCAGAGCAAATGTTCAACTCCTGCCCAAAAGGTGAGTTCATGCAGGGATTACAGAATCAGCTTTTGGGATGCAAAAACGAATTTTGGTCAGGAGCTGAAAAATGACAGCTGTCATATTCATTAGGTGCTGTAAAGAAATGGCTATATTGAACATTTGGGGTAAAAATATTGAATATTACCAAACGTACGAGCCTGCAATTGCAAAATTCAGCATAGCCTCAGAACTTTTTTGTTTTTAAATATTTTTACACCAAATTTAGAACATAAGCTTCCTATGACCCCACCTCATGAACAATAGCAGAGAACATTTTCTACTCCTGTCCAAAAGGTGATTTTGCATGGGGACCACAAAATCAGCTTTCAGGATATAAAAAAGAAAAAAAAAACAGATTGGTCAGGATTTGAAAAATGACAGCTATCACATTCATGAGGTGCTGTAAAGATATATCTAAATTGTATATTTGGGGTAAAAATATTGAAAATTACTAAAGTTATGAGCCTGCATTTACAAAATTAAACTTAAGCTCATACGTTGTAGTTTTGTAATATTTATATGCCAAATTTAGAACATAGCCTTTTTCAATCAATCAATCAATCAAAGTCTTTATTTAACCAGGCGATCACCGTTGAGCAAGCTCATTTTCAAGGTGGACCTGGGTTTGTTAACAAGGAACAAGAGACAATATACATGGGATACAACACACAAGAAAATAGTAATAATACAAATAAAGTGAGATACAATACAGTATATACAAAGTATCAGCAGTTAGTGCTGACAGTAGTATATGCTTGGAACAGAAGATACAGCTAGTTTTGGGTAGGACACAATTTTTCATAAAAGTAAAGAAATATACATATCAGGTGCACAAACACAAATAAAACCTAATATAAAAAGATATATAGTGATACGGTATGGAGAATTTAGAGCTGGAACCAGGGTCAAAGGAATGTGGAAGGGACAGATATGGGGGTAGAAAAAGGGGAGAGGGAAGAGTTGATTATAGATGTGATTTGTCTTTTAACAGTAGTAATTAGAGGGTGCTTGGACTTATAGGAGTCACCATTTAAGGTAGACAGGCACAGGACTCCTTATTATTATGTAGATATAGAGATTTAAAAGCTGCTAGGCTGATGGGGTAAGTTAATTTCAAAGTTTTTTGCAGCTTGTTCCACAGTTGAGGGAGCACAAAGCTGATGGCTGCTCTGCCAATGCAAGATTTTGCTTTGTAAACATAAAGGTAGATATATGAGGTGCTTCTCAGGGCATACTTCCCCAGATTGCACAAAGGTAAACAGACAGAGATATACTGGGGCAGTTTATTTGAGATAGCTTTGTATGTCCAAACCGCAGCATTTTTTTGCCGTCTGTAAACAAGGGATGACCATCCCACCGTCAGTGTACAATGCACAGTGATGGGCTGAGTATGAAAGACCGTGATAAATTTTATGACTCTGTGATAAAGCGAATCGAGTTTGGCTAGGGTACCTGCAGGTCCCTGACTATACAGAAAGTCTGCGTAATCCAATAGGGAAAGAAAGGTAGTTTGAACCAGTTTCAGTTTAGCGTCTCTTGTGAGGAAATTATTAATCCTAAAGAACAGACCAAGTCTTTGTCTAAGTTTCTTTGCCAGTTCTTCTAAGGGATCTATGAAAGTAAGTCTATGGTCTAACCAGACCCCTAGGGACTTGAACTTTGGTACATAATCCAACTGCTCAGCTAGAATGGTAGTGATCTGTGGGAGTGTCCCAGCTATTGCAGGATTTACTACATTTTGAAGGGGCGAGAGGAACATTGCTTTGGTTTTTTTTGCATTTAAGAGCAGTTTCTGGTTTATAAGCTGATGCTGCAACAGATTAAATTTATTTAAAAGGGCTTTACATGCCACTTCAGGTGTGAGGCTACTAGCATAGAGTACCATATCATCCGCGGATTGGTGTATTTGTGCTTCTTTGATGGGGCATTTACATTGTTAATATAAATGGTGAAGAGCAAGGGACCAAGAATGGAACCTTGCGGTACACCCCTCAATAGGGGTTTTGGTGGAGAAACTTCCCCTTCTGCCTTTACTTGTTGAAGTCATCCTGAGAGGTAGTTGGAGAACCATTTAAGGGATATGAATCCAAACCAATGTTTTGGAGGGACAACAGAAGCAGTCTGTGATCAACGCTATCGAACACCTTGCTTAGGTCCAAGAAAACTGCACAAAGTTTTTTTAGTCTAATTCAAGCTGCCCATCATTTGTCACCTTGGCTAGAGCAGAGATTGTACTGTGCTGTGCTCTAAAACTAGATTGTAATGGGTTGAGCAATTTTTCTGATTCCAGGTACTTCCGAAGCTGGGAGTTCACTATTTTCTCCAGCATCTTTGACGGGATTGGAAGTAGGGAGATTGGCCTGTAGTTACTGAGGTCACTAGGATCTCCTGACTTAAACAAAGGGACCACAAGTGCATTTTTCCAAATGGGCGGTAGCTCACCCTGGGACAAGGATAAGTTGAAGAGATGAGTAATTGGGACTGCGAGGACACGGTTGGGTTTTTCTTGTGTATCCAATCTAAGTTGTTATCGGAGGATATTCATGGGAAAGGAGTCAAAGGCTAGCCCTGCAGTTGAAAAATGATTATTGAGAGCATCGAGGATAGACGGTCTGTCAGAGAGGACAGTATTGTCACTCAATAATTTAGTAGGTAGGGAATTTACAGTGGCGTGACCTTCAATGTCTTTGATAGTCTTCCAGAATTTGGAGGCATTTCTTGAGGAGCTCTGCAGCTGAGAGTGGTAGAAATTAGCTTTGGCTTCTCTGACCATTTTGGTGCAGAGGTTCCTTGCCCTCCGGAAAGAATTCCAGCCATTTATTAAATTAGTTTTCCTAGCAGTTCTCCAGAGTACATCCCTACTCCATAAAGCATCTTTCAGGTCTTCTGTAAACCACTGACAGGATTTGTTTCTGGCATGATCTTTTACTATGGGAGCATACTTGTTGAGAGCCCCTAGCACAATTTCTGAGAAAATATCATAAGCCATAGTCAGGGACTTGGCTAGATAGAAGTCCTGCCTTAGCATGGAGTCTCTTAGGTCTGATATATACCCATGGAGATCAAAGTTGCATATGCACCTTTTAAAGGAGAATTTTGGTACAGTTGTGGATTTAAGAGTGGATCTTACACATGCAATGAAGCAATGGTCACTAATATCAGAAAAAAAGATGCCAGCATGGGAGAATAAATGGGGTTTGTTAACTAAAATAATATCCAAAAGAGTACTGTTATTAGGGTTGAGCTTGTTAGGATGAGTAGATTTGTTTATTAGCTGTGACAACCCAAGGGAATTACAAAACATTTTAAGTGGGGTGGATGCACTGGAAAGCCAGTCTAAGTTGAAGTCCCCTAGTATGAAACACTCTGAAGATGCTGAACCCAGGATGTTTTTGAGATGTTTTAACAATTGTAGTGCAGCTGATGGGGGTCTGTAGCATCCTATCATACATAATGAGACACCGTTGGCAATTTCAATCTTTAATGAAAGCTTTTGAATTCTTTTGAGACAGAAGTTGAGTCAATTATGGAGGCAGGGAATTTATCCTTGATGTAAATAGCTACCCCACCACCTCTGGTTTGGCTGTCGGCTCCGAACAAAGAGTAGGAAGGGATGTTAACTTCATTGTTACTGGTCGCTGGTTGGAGCCAGGACTCCATAATCACCAGAACATCTGGAGCAGTATGACATACCCAGGCCTGAACAGAAGTGATTTTTTTTAAATAGGCTACATACATTAACATGCAAGAATGTAAGCCCCTTGAGGCTTTGTAGCTCTGCTGGGGATTCCATGGGTGCCAGAGGGCCTGGATTAAGCTCAACATTTCCTGAGCATATGACCCCACCTCATGAACAATTGCAGAGAAAATTTTCAGCTCCTAACCAAAAGGTGATTTTACGTAGGGACTGTGAAATCACCTTTTGGGATGTAAAAAAAACATTTTCATTAGGATTTGAAAAATGACAACTGTCACATTTATGAGGTGTTATAAAGATATGGCTATGTTGTAAATTTGGGGTAAAAATTTCAAAAATTGACAAAGTTTTGAGCCTACATTCACAAAATTTCAATGTACAGTATGCTCATAACTTTGTTGTTTTTTAATATTTTTACACCAAATTTTCAACATAGCCATCATATGATCCCACTTCATGAAAAATGGTGGAGAAATTTTTCAACTCAAACCCAAAAGGAGATTTTGTGCCGTGACCACAAAATCACCTTTTGGGATAGAGTTACATAAAGTCATTTGCATTGTTCATGAGGTGCTGTCCCAAAAAAGGTGTGTTGAAAATCTGGGGCAAAAATATAAAAAAATGGCCAAGTTACACTACTAAGTTCAAAACCCCATTTAAATACATTTAACCACATACCTGTTTTTTCAGTTCATGGTCTAGCTTTGGAGAGTGAAGACATGTCTGCGGTCTAGAGATGATAATGGTGTTAGACTACAGATTGATAAGTAAAGGCTTGGGGGGTGCTGAGTGGGAGAGTTGGGTGGGGGGATGTAATGGCCACAAAATACATTGATGGATGATTTTCTTTTTACAGGGTTTAAAAAAACACAGAAGAAACAAGGATTCTGGATTGTGACACTGGGGGAATGGGCACTGTAAGATTCTGAAAAGTATCCAGCAAGTTCTAACCAGAGAGTAAAAGACAGATGTAAACAGTCATACCAAATGAAGAGTTTATTAGAAGTAAGTCCAGGAGGACAGCATATACAAAATATATGCACTGAGATCCCCAAAACTCTCCACACTACAGCATGTACAGGAAATCTGCATTCTCAGGGGGCTCTCAGTATTTTGTTATTCTTATAATGTGATAACATCTAGTCCCGTTGTCATAGCAATGTGCTCATGTATGTATGAAATACATATTTTACATTATCCTTATTGGCTAATTTAGTGGGCAGCTAGCTGTTATCTAGCTTGCCCTTTTGCTGTAACACATTTGTTGTTGCAGTTTATAATTGTATCATAACTTTTCCAGTAGAACATTGGTACAGTCACAGATATTGCTGATTTGTCACTATTAAGTGTTGAATCAGATAGTGTGCACTTTGCCAGTAGGTGGGGCTCTAGGATTGTAAATATATCACAATCACAGGCATTAAATAGCATTAGAACCTTTGGCAGAAATATACTAGTAATTATGGTTATATTCTTATAGCAGCAGGTGGCACTGTAGACCACAAATATAGTGCATGAAACATGATTAGTTACTTTCTCTTGGTTCTGCTAGACAGACAATAATTACCTTGGCTGAATGGTCTCACTTAGGATATAGTGTTTCTTAGCATAATCATTTTAGATAATATGGTAAAAAGAAGAAATACAGTAGTAGCCAGAGATATGGCCAGATATTTCCAGATATTTTGTGAAATTTTTAAAGTGCTTCTCTCTGCTGCCCCTACTGTGTAAATGGAGAAAGCAGGTGATTTCTCTAGAAATATCACAGAAATTTCAGGAAATAGCTGGCCATGTCTTTGACTGTGACTGTGCATAATACAGCACATCCTAACTAACCTAACTAGACATACAATACTTCCTCAGTAACACTAACTAATGACATCACAATACAACAATGGTTAACTAATGACATCACAGTAGTCCACGTGAGAGACTGCAGGTCAGGCAGGTTTACATATATAACATATGCTGCTAAGCATAGGATTAGATAGCGTGGGCCAACACATCCCTCCCTTGTTGCCTGCTGAACTAGCAACACAAGATAGTGAGTTAGGATAGAATGGGCAGCAAATGGTTCAAATAATTTTAAAAGTTAACAATTAACCTTTAAAAGGTGAAAAGGCTTGAAATTAAATTGATGGCTTTAGGGCAGGTATTCAACTTGCACTGCACTCATGGACTTTGTTGATAAAGTGGCAGTGGCCTTGGATAAGGGAGAGTCCACGGGCACAGTGTTTGTTGACCTGTCCAAAGCCTTTGATTTGGTCGACCACCATTTGTTGTATGAGAGGCTGGAGAAGATTGGTATAGCCTCTAGGTCATTATTATGGTTTAAATCATATTTGGGTCAAAGAAAACAGCAAGTAGTAATAAATGGTCAATTTTCTGAAGTAGGTAGTATACTAAGAGGTGTCTCTCAAGGTTCAATTTTGGGGCCATTATTGTTTTTGTTATATATTAATGAATTACCTACCAAAATAAATAATACACAAATCAGGTTGTATGCAGATGTTACAGTGCTTTTAGCATCAGCCAAATCTCTAAATGAAATGATGGTTAAATTACAGATGGATTTTGAGGTTCTACAGGATTGGTTTTCCAACTCTAAATTAGTGGTAAGTGATAAAAAAAACCCTCAGGTTATGTTTTTCAATGAAAAAACAAAGGTTAATAAAAAACAGATCAGAGATATGGAAATACTAATGAGGAATAGGAAAAAATTGATAATCACAGATCAATATACATATTTAGGTGTAGAGATTGATTATGCTTTATCTTTTTCAGCTCATAATAATACAATAAAGAAAATTAATAATAAGATAAGGGCATTACGTAGGTCTTCAAGGATATTAAATCTACAAACCCAGAGGTTAATTGCAAATCAATTAATAATGCCTGTAATAGAATATGGAAATATGGTGTATAATTTTGCAGGTCAAACACATTTAAATAAATTAGTCATATCATATAATCGATTGACAAGATTTGTCCTGAACTGTAGCTATAATACTCATCATTGCATTTTGTATAAAGACCTAAACTGGGACAGTTTATCAGTATGATTTAAAAAAAAACAATATTCAGTATATATCTATAAAATAATAAATGGGGTGATTGATGGAAACATGGAATTGCCTTCTGTTAGTAAATATTATCCATATCTTTAAGGGATGTAAAGCATAGAGGTTACACTTTTCCAAAACTAATACAAGATATGGTACTATGACACTTGAGGCTCAGACTGCAAATATTTGGAATAATATTCCCTGAATTAAGGAAATCAACTAAACTATCCCAGTTTAAATTAGGATTGAGCACTGTATTTTTATGATGAATGTACTTGTTTTTAAAATGTGGATAAATGTGTTAGTTGTTGGTTTGATTGAAGATTTTTGTCTTGTATAATGTCAAAAATTATTTACTAGTTGTTTTATGTAGTCTGAATTTTTGTATGTTATATTGAATGTAATTTGTTCTTGACACAGGACAACTTTGAAAATAGGTCTATGACCTAAAGTTTGCTATCCTGTATAAAATTAACATTTTTACTACTACTACTACATTAAGGGAAATTCAAATGCTTATTACCATTATGTCTTCAAATGATGTGAAATGTGATACATTTGTAAGGATTTAAGGTTTAGGGTTTATGTGTTGATATATACAGTAAAACTGGTTAAAACTGATGTACAGCATATGGATAGTCAGCATTACAATCAAAATAGTCCTGTTTAGGAGTGGTTGCGTGGGTAATCACAGATGGACCAAAAAGGGTTTGTTTATAAGGCACAAAGAAGAAACTAGGGATGATAACAACACAATTGATACATGTAAAAGAAAATCATTTGATGTTAGTTACAATATGTTATTGTTTACAAGAAAATAACATAACATTGTGCATTTATACTGTACATTATACAATGGCAAGGAAATTTCTGTTGATGTGATTGGCTACCACCAGCTAGACACAGTGATGATATTGAGCAATAACATCACTGTATCTAGGTCTGTCATGCTTATGACCTCATCATCTCTCAATGTAAACATCTAGATCACTGAGCACACCACTTACCTCAGATCTATGATGAGCTTCAAAGTGACGTTCAACATGCTCTGTGACAGAAATCTTGATGAAATGTTCAGTATTCCTGATGGAAAAAATCAGCCAGAAACAATGACAGCAGTGAGTACTGAAAAAAAAAGAAAAAAACAAGGCATGTAAATCTAGAAGCAGACACACTAGATAAAATAGAAACTGACCACAATGAAGTGAACACCCGACGTCAAACAGCCTGGTCAGTACAAGTACTACAAGATTGGCTGCCAGAGAAACAGATAGAGTGCAACTTCAGAACAATAACACCACAAAATTTGAACAACATCCTGCATGACTTTTATGCCAGCGTTAGAAATACATATGAAAATGAATACAGCATTTCTAGTTATGTTGTTCTGAGAGCGGGAATAAACCGCTACATGAATGAACCCCCTAACAGCCACGCAATGAACATCATAACTGGCACTGATTTTCAAGCAGCAAACAATGTTTTTGTGGGGCACCTTAAAAACATCAGGCGACAGGGCAAAGGTCTAGCTACCCATCAGCCTCCGATCACTCGAATAGACCTTGAAAAAATACGAAACTCTGAAGCCCTGAATACTGTAACTACCACAGGTTTAGTCCGCCGAGTGTGGTTCAAAGTACAGATACACTTCGCTCGTCATGGATGCGAGGACCAGAGAGAGTTGAAGGCAGACTCATTTAACGTATAGCATAGTGAAGACGGACTCACTTATGTCACCATGCCATTCAACGAGAAAACTAAAAATCACTCTAAAGTGCAAGAGTGTGACAGAGAGAACCTCCGTGGGGCCATGTCTGAAATCCCTGGGAGCCCGTTCTGCCCAGTCAAATGCTTCAAACAATATCTGGCAAAGCTACCACTGAACCCACCCTGCCTGTTCCTTCACCCATGAAGAAAGCCACAACTTGAACTGCAAATTGAGGAAATCTGGTTAACCTTAGAGCCGATGGGAGTCAACTACTTAAGCAGCATGCTCCCAAGAATTTGCAAGCTCGCAGGCTTAACAACAAAATATATGAATCACAGCCTGCGAGCAACCACCATTCAGCTTCTCTCTGATGCCGGACTCCAGACCAGGGAAATTATGTCCGTCACTGGACATAAAAATGAAACGTCCCTCAAATCCTACTGGAGTGCAAAACTGCAACAGAGACAAACCTGGAGTGAAATTCTATCCCACGCCATGAAACAAAGCACCACCAAGCAATCAAATGCATCACTGATCCAACCAGGAAACCTTCAACCCGACACAGGAAATGAACCCGGGACGTCTGAACCCGGGACGTCTGCAACCACAAAGCAGCCAAGCACCAACAGTAACAGTTCCTCCTCATCAACACAAAACAAGGACTGCTTCAACATACAGGGTAACAGTAATTGTGTCTTCAACTTCTACAAATAAGCTTAAAAAGCACAATGTTCAATTGCTTCTTAAAGCACAGTGTTCAGTTCCTTATTTAAAAAAATAGTTTTGTTGATTTTAAAATGAAATAATTAACATATCTAATGTTAAAGTATTATATTTAAGCTAATTTCAATTCCTATTCACTGTTAAGGGATTTTAAAGTATTATATTTAAGCTAATTTCAAGTCCTATTCACTGTTAAGGGACTATTTTCTGTCAAACTGCTAATTAATAAAATTTTACAAAGTAAACTAAATTTTAAAAGCAAACTGCCTGTCTGAATTTTTTAAAACACACCTACAATACACAACGAGCCATTGTATAATAGCAATAAGAGACTTAGAGGTATGTTATTAGAATAACGTCATCTCTGGGGTGGTGGAAGCACCCGGCTTCACCTTGTGCTTTGACCCACCCCAGGAGTGACGTTATTACACACTAACACACACCCTGTCATGCCTTATTGCTTAATTAGCTTGACTTGAGCAAGATACCACTTTGAGAATGGATAAGGCAGGTGATGGAGGCATTGACTACCTGGCTGGTGAGGTGTTGCACACCATCCCTTGATGTTTTTCTTGACTGAAGAATCTGTAACATTGACAATGTCTTTTGCAGTGTCATTTAGCCAAGAGGTCATCATTAAATGTATATGACCAGTTCATAAAATTCAGGTGAATAACCACAAATTGGCATAGTTACATGAAAAAAAGTTGCATTTACACAAAGAGTTGTAACCCCACATGAGACATGGAGCTATCCAGACAGTCAGTTGAAGATGAAATACCAGTAAAGTAGGAAAGTTGATGTCCATGTTGCTGGCTGCTGGTGGGCCAGATGGCTAGATCTGCAGTGGCCTTGGCAGGAGGTGCATTAATATATGCATTGAGTACATCAATGGAGTAGCCACACACACTGGCATAGCTTTTTGTGAAAACATCACACCTGCACAAGTATTGATATTATTTTATAGAATAGTCAGTATGTATGAGGCACCAGCCAGGCTTGGAAAACACCAGCAGTGAAGAAAGGCTGATGTGTTGGCTTGTAGATGTCACAAGTGTCAGTTCATTGAAACCTGAAAATTTGTCTTTAAACACTGTAAAAATACAGTGTATGAAACATACATACAGCACCTTTTTGACTAGAGCAATAGCAAGTTTATAACAATATTTTTGATTAAGGTGTGGTGTGACATAACCCAAGTTCCTTGCAGTTGTGAGAGAAACAGTGGTGGTGCTTGCATGCACTTGAAAGTGCAGACTGAGGTCCAAAAATGAGGGCAATACCATTTGGTCATCTGTGAGTCCATGACAGTGTCAGGGATACACCCAGCTTCCAGGTCTCAGAAGAGGTTGTGGCAGTGATTAAAACATAGTTTCCCTGCCTATGTGTTGCTGTTTGACCTTAATTTAGGCCTGCATCATTAAATGAAAGTGCAGTATTGCACATGTTATACACCGTGAACCTTTATTTTATGGCTAAACCATTAATACCGTGTAGCATGGGCTGTTAGAACATTTTCAACTTGTTAAAATAACTGATGTGTTTGTATTAATTTGTTGTATATCCCCAACCCCCATTACAGATTGACAGACCCCATCTAAATAAATTTACTATGGGCCACCCCAGGCCTGTTACACTCAAATCCCACTTAGGGCATTTTAGAGTGGCCCATCCATGGAGGTGAAGCAGTTTTCTGCCCAGCTACAGGGTTTTGAGCTTATACTGTACTTGATAAGCTGCAATAATATTGAATTAACATAATAGCATGAAACATAAACATTTTTGTATTATAATAATGACCATATGGGCATATTGCAGAAAATACATTTAAAACAATCAACACATGCATAAATGGAACATTTTTTATTAAAGGCCAGGAATGAAAATTGTAGTTAGTTTGGTAGCTGGACCTGGTTCCAGCTTAGGGCATTGTGAAGGCTATGGTGGAAAAGTGGTGGTTTTCATAATATATGGAAACATCTGTGCTGGGCACAGTAGTGGGATGAGTTGCAGAGGGTGGGTATTAGGGCTGTGTGGAATTTTCAAATTCACGTGGAATGAAATTCTGCAGAATTGTTCAAATTCTGCTGAAATTTGTCCGAATTTGTCATTCCACTGCAGAAAATAGTTGCAGAATGATTTTTTCAGGAACAAAATGCTGTTCAGCAACATATTATTACATGGATCTCAATATTTTCTGTGGAAATTGTTGCTGAATAATTTTCCATGAAACAAATGCTGTTCTCCATGGATCACAGCAGGTGGAATTCCACAGAGGAACCAGTAAAATTCTGGTGAAATTCTGCCGGTGGAATGGCCATTGCAGGCTAATTTTACCGGGAGAATTCTGCATTCCACACAGCACTAGTGGGTACACTGTTAATGTCATGTAACCAAATACTGGTCAAGAAGTTGCATTTTGATTTCAAAAGTCCAAGTCCTTTAGTCTGGTTGAAATATGTTTTTTATTCAAAGAGAATCATTTGTCTATTCTGCCACTCTGTTTTTGTGGATTTGAAAAGGGCCTGGCCTGGTCTGGCCTGGCTGTTTGTGTTGCCAGGCATTATGGTTAGGATTGGCAGGGCCTTTTCAGGATATGTCATTTGGAACCATGGATAAATTAGGTGGAGCTCATCTAGGCCTGGAAAAGTGGATATCTTGTGCCCAGTTATCAGTGGCCCTGTTTCTTTTTGGACAGTTGAAATATTCTGCATTTTCCTGAAAAGACAAGAAGGAACAGGTGAAGGTACAAGCACCCCCACCTGCAGCTCAGTGGATTACTGATTGAGGGCCCAGGGCCCTTGCACCAGGCCGGTGCTGGTTGTGATAAAGTCACCTTTTAATAGGTTTTTAGTGGTTTGGCACCATACTTGATAAACAGATGGGCTGAGCTGGTTTACAATGTTAAAGTATATTTTGGATCATTGTTAGGCCTTGTCCAAACTTTAAGCAGCAACTCTGTAAATTCCCACCAAATTTACCAGTAACAGTTTTGCATAGATGTCATATGACACTCTATTTGCAATAGGGGTGTGTGGACAATTAACCACAAGCATTTTGGCAATGTCATTTGCCAACCAGTCATCACCTTAAAGGGTGTGTACTGAATAGGTACTGATGGGGTTAACCCTGAATGCTATTCAGAGTAAGGGCAACAGAGTACGTTAAATGTTTTTTTAAACTTTAACAACATTACACTGAAATTGGCCTACTGCTTTTGTTTATACTTTACCAGAGGACTGAGGATGGTATGCAGGACCTTCATGGTTGTCGCCCCTCCTCCTGGAAGGGTAGGTCTTATTACATCCAGTGAGGCAGTTCATGTTTAGAGGGATCACTGAATTTCTGAGAAACAAAAATAAAAAGACAAAGAAGCAGGCCTGAAGCCTTTCTCTTGTTTAGTAGGTTAGTATTGTTTTTTTAAAATAGTAATGTAAATGGTCCTGTGGCTGTCAGCCACACATTATTTGATTTCTAAAAAAACAAATAAATTAATAAAAAACAAAAACAGAAAGGGAGGGTATCCCCTTTCCATGGAATACTGATCAATGCCATACAGTTGCATTCCATGGCATGATTTTTATGTGACTATTTTATTTTTGCATGTTGAGTCACACCTAGTTGGTAACAAAGAAAAGTTAACATGAGCACCCACACAAATTTTACTCCTCTGGTGAACCATGTAGATCTGGGATGCCATTCTCAGTTTTGCAGTTCCAAAATTGTTTTGTCTGCCCACTGATGGTCTTCCATGGGCACATCAGATACTACAAAAATACATTTCTGAAAAAACAATATAATTTCTTTCCAGCAGTTAAACTGCTTAGCAAATGGGCTTGCTTTTTTTTTTTTTTTTTGCATATGTAAGCTGTCAAAGTAACTGGCCTTCTATTTTCCTGTGAAGCTTGTCACAAATACTGGGGGTACTGGAAGATCTGACCCCCCCTCCCACAAACTCGATCATGTCACTTGGCAGGATGATTGATGTGGCATTGTAGTGGGCAAAGAAAGCTGTAGTTAAAATGGATTGTAACATTTCATAGACAAAACCTTTGTGAAGGGATAGCTGTTCAGCCTGGAGGGAGGCATATCGCTAAGGGATGCAAGCCACACAGAAAATGGTTTCCGTACCAGACATAGTACAATTACCAGGCATATGCTTTTTTTAAAATATCGAAATTGTAATAATTACCACTGAATTTTGTACAAGGGCATTAGTTGCATAAAAGGGAAAATTGTTTGACCTGGAGCACACCAAGCCAGATCTTATTTTTAGGTATGATCTGGAAGCACAAGGAGGTCAAGTGACTTGCCAAGGGTCACACAGCATGCAAGTGGGTGCTGGAGGGATTCAAAACCAGGTCTCCAGGTTTGTATTTGCAGTGCCCTTAGGCACTACGCTGTACTGAGGTGCATGGAACATGCATGTTTCCTTTTATGATAAAAAAAACAAAACAAAATATGCAAGTTGCCTCAAGTTGTATTGTTAAGCCAGCAGACATGTGGCATTTAAAAATGCAGTGTAATATGGAATAGCTATTTAAAAGGCTATAGGAATTTTCAACAGATTCCCTTTTCTTTGAAACACAATGCCAAATTTACACTATGATTGCACAAAAGACATGGAAATCTCTTAAAGGTTCTAGACAAGAAAGGGTTTTAAAGAACAGAGCTAGTTGTCACAGTTAGTTATGCCCTGTTGGTTTGGCCTGTTGCCACGAATGCCTATGTGGAAGCTAGGCTGAGAAAGACAGTTTAACCCTGTCTTATTTTTCTTTTTCTTGCAACCTGTGCCATTGAGACAAACAATATTCTCTTTATCTACTAAATATAAAAACAATAAAGGCACGCTAAGCTGTCTTGACTGCCTTCAAATCACAGTACACATTGAATTGAAACAAAAAACTTAAACCGTACCACATCATAAACCTTTTTACATGTGAAATCCTCTCAGATTTCCATCTACTTTTACAATCTACACCAACAGACCTTCCGCAGCATACTAAAACAATCTTTTTATCAGTTTTCTTTAGGCAAGCACAATTCTTTCTGAAATAATTTTTTAGCAACTACATTTGTGAAGGATGAAAACCCATGTTGCAGAGACCTAGAAAAACATTCCCCTGCTTTTTGACCTTGGACACAAAGCTTCACAATGTTTGATTTAGCAAAAGAAAGCAACTTTAAATAGCTGGAATTCACATAGCAGATTGCAAATCCATGGCATGTAGTTTCTTTAGTGTGCACTAAATTAAATAACAATTAAATGTACTGTATGTGGTGTGTATGAGAGAGATAAAATAATGCCCCAGACTTGTCAAGTCTGGTAGGAAATTATTTAAAGTAGAATAAAGAAAGTACAGCTGGCTTGCTCATTTTACACAAAGTATGAAAGACAGTCACATAACAGAGCATGTAGTATGTTTTAATTCACTGTATGACAGCTTGGGCTGTGGCAGTGGCCATGCCTCCATTAGTCTCTGTTTGTTAGCTTCACTCTGAAGGAGGTCAGCTATGGCTCTTTCAGCTGCTGCTGCATTAGCTTCAGCAATTCCAACTGTAGCGATCACATCCACAATCATCCCACTAATCTCACTTTTGTCCTTTTTGTTCAGGACAGCCACTGGAAGAGGTTTTGGCTTTCTCACCCCCCCCATGTCTCAAGATCATCTATCAATGATGGTATCATCGGACCCAATCTTATCAGTGTCGTCATCCTTAGATAATGCCAGGCTGGTGGGTGCTATGTACTGTAAAGATTTTTCATAACCCTTCAGGACTCTGTTTGTCCCATAATCTCTCCATTTTTAGTCTACAGTGGGAGTGATTTGACTTTCTTTTATACTGTCACTTTGTAACATGATTCTGTAACACTCTGTACACTGCACTAATTTCACTTTTCTCTTTAATTTCCCTGTGTAAATTGTCTTCACTTATAGCTAATTGCTCTTCCATTGACCCACATTCACTCCGTAGCGATTCTTTCATTTCAGTCAACCAGTCATTCACTTGTAAAATATGCTTTTTATCCTGCCATAACTTTTCACATTCTTGTACTAGCCTAACAGTCTCCTTGTCTACTTCTAAAACATCACATTTTACATCATGAACAGACTCACCTTTCAGTCGTTCGATCTCTGTCTCCAGCTCTCTGCATTGCCCACCCATTTCTTTTGACTTAAATCAAACTCGCTTGTCTTGGAGCCCAGCTCTTGTTTCAAAGCCAGGACCTCTGATTTCACTGCTTTGTAAAGCAGCACATAGGGCAGCAACAATAATGCCTTCTGGTCACTCCTTTTCTTAACCATTTGTTTGGTATCCAAGCATAGTGTGCAAATGTACTGCACTGGATTACCATGCATATTTACATCTAAAGCAAAATCTCCCCACCCCCTGTGTGAAGTTAGAAATTTTGAAATATCCAGTTTTAATTTGAACTGGTGGCCATATTGAGAGTTTCCCCCTACCTGCACTAATCAGAAGTCAAGAATGTATCAATCCACTCTTAACTTTCAACCAGACAGTTAATAAACTTCCACAGCACAGAACTATGTGGATCACAACTGCAAGTGAATGAGAGAGAGTGACCAGCACCTTTGTCTCATTCTGAGCATGGGGTCTGGAGCAAACCATGCCTTTCTGGATGGAATTAACCATTCCCCTTGTAGGCAAGCAAGTCTGTTTAAGCAGAACTGTTTTATACTCATCTGGTCAATGTCACAGTTGCTATTGTAAGATTCTGAAAGGTATCCAACAAGTTCTAACCAGACAGTAAATGACAGACCTTAACAGCCATAGCAAATGAATGGTTTATTCAAAGTAAGTCCAAGAGGACAGCATATACAAAATATGCATACTGGGAGCCCTAAAACTCTCCGCACTGCAGCATATACAGGAAATCTGCATACTTGAGGGGCTTTCGGTATTACATTTTCTTATAGTGTGATAATATATAGTCCTGTTGCCATAGCAATGTGCTCATGTATGTACAAAGTATGTGTTTTACAATATCCTGATTGGCTAATTTTGTGGGCAGCTAGCTCTTAGCTAGCTTACCCTTTTGCTGTAATACATTTGTTGTTGCAGTTTATAATTCTATCATAACTTTCCCAGTAGAACATTGGTACAGTCACAGATATTGCTGGTTCATCACTATAAAGTGCTGAATCAGACAGTGTGTACTCTGGCAGTAGGTGGGGCTCTGGGATTACAAATATATCACAGGTATTATATAAGATTATAACCTTTGGCAGAAATATACTAATAATTATGTTTATATTCTTATAGCAGCAGGTGGCACTGTAGACCATAAATGTAGTACATAAAACATAATTAGTTACTCTATCTTGGTTCTGCTAGACAGAAAATAATTACCTTTGCTGAATGGTCTCACTTAGGATATAACATATCCTAGCACATTCATACTAGATAATAAGGCAAAAAGAAAGTATACAAAATAGAGTACTTCCTAACTAACCAAACTAGACGTACAATACTTCCTCACTAACACTAACTAATGACATCACAATAGTCCACTTAAGGGACTGTAGGTCAGGCAGCTTTACATACTGTATATACCATATGCTGCTAAGTTTAGGATTATGGGGATAGCCTGGGCCAACAGCACCACCAGTGTCATTCTTCTGTTTCTGGGGGTGTGGTGGTGAGCACTGAGAGGGAGGATCAGGTGGGGGACTATGAAAATAAAAAAACAACAAAGAGGATTCCTGATAGGGACACTGGTGGATTGGGCTCTCCCAGTGTCACTCTTCTGTTTCTGGGGGTGGGGGGGTGTTGAGATGGAAGGTCAGGTGGGGGGATACCTATGATTTAAAAGAAGAAAAAAATAGACAGTGGTCATAGTGGAACACTGCACACTCTGCCATGTCCAAGATGCCCACCACACTCTAACATGTGCATGGTAGAGCACATTGGCCATCTTGGACAAGGCACAGTGTGCCGTGTTCTGCCATGACTGCCCATTTTTTTCTTTTAAATCATAGTTATCCCCCCACCTGACCCTCTCTGTCAGCACCCACCTCCTCCTCCTCCTCCCCCAGAAACAGAAGAGTGAGACTGGGGGTGCCCAGTCCTCCAGTGTCATGATCAGGACACCACAGTACAAAATAGTGCAGAGCCATGGGAGACAATGAGTGGAGTGCTTCACAGATGCCATAGAGGTGAAAGCGACTGCAGTGAATTTCCAACAGGTTGTTTGGTCTCAAGGTCTGCAGAGTACTGTTTTTGATAGGAAGAGGTCTGCAGGGCTCCATCAACAGTGGCCCTAAAAAGTGATCAGACTGGTAAACCTGTGGATTAAACTAATTTTGTTTTACTACCACTGACAACTAATTGAACAGAAATGCAGTTTCCAAACTGTCTTCCAGGTAATCATCCTACTTCATTCACTATTGAGCAGTTACTGGTACCCCAAAACAATCATTGCCATATGGGAAATGTTACCTAATTTGACTGGTGCCATGTCAGTATTAAATTGATACCAATAATATGTTTAAAATTATTCTCCTTTTTAATTTTTTTATTATTACATTCACCCCCCCCCACACCAAACCGTTTTTTTCTCTCCTTGAAGTCATCACATCAGAGGCATCCATGAATGGCCTTTGAATGGCAATGGTACTACATGGAAGATATGTCAAAAAGTATGCTGACACTGAACAAACAATACAAAACAGGATGTCTATCAATGTTTTCAAGTATGTGACATCGTCCTGTCTTTCTTTAGCCATATACACAATTTGCAGTTCTGTAAAATAATGTTTTCAGTCCCACAGAGTTAAATTCAAAGATAGCTGCATTGCTTTATGTTGCAGGATGCGCTGTCTGACAGCCATTGTTTTCAATGTGCATGTGCTGTGGTGAACACCCCCAACCCACACAAACCAGGAACATCCACCAACAATTAAAACTAAATTCAGAAAGAAAAAAAGAAACACATTCTGATGCAAATATTCACTGCCAGCATGTGTCAGTGTTACAGGGAGTTTATATGGGAGAGATACAGTCACAGCCTTGTAACATGAACAAGTGACACATATATATCTAGATAACACCAGTACAGATTTACCAGTGTAAATTGGTGTTATTTTCAGTACTGTTGCCAGATATGTGCATCTTTTTCTTTTCCTTGGGTTGCACTTTTCTGACGTGTCTTTCATGTGGTACCATTGCCATTCAAAGGATGTTTCTGGACGGCTGAGATGTAATGGATCCTATGAAAAAAAGACTGGTTGTTATGGTGGGGGGGATGTAATTAAAAACAAAATACATAAGAATAAAAGAAAAATAAACACAAGCATATGAAACATATTGATTGCATTATTTCAATCCTGACATGGCACCAGGTCAAATAAGATGGTATTTCCTCTGTAAATCAATGACAAGTTTGGGGTACCAGTAACAGCTCAATAGCAACTTAACGAGTGAAGTAGGATAATAAACTACAGTAAGTAGAAGATAGTTCCGAAATGGCATTTCCGTTCAGTTAGCTATCAGTGGTAGTAATACAAAATTAGTTTTTTTCCACAGGTTTACCAGTCTGCTCTTTTTTATTTCTTTTTTACCTTGCAGGTTTCTTAACTGTATGTGGCTGCAGTGTCTTTCTGTGTTAATTTTAAAGACCAAAACTGATCTCCCCAGGGTGCTCAGAAAAGATGGACCAGTCTTATACAAACTGGCACAGCAACAAAACATAATAGTTTTCACGACCAGAAATCACCATCAAAAGCAGTCTCAGGATGATAGTCAATGTAAATAAGTGGGCCATCTGAGCAAAGCTATAAAACTTATTACAAGAGAGCTGTACAAGCTGCATATAAGATGCTAATATTGTGCATAAAAATTCTGGAGACTATGTACTTGGATTAATTTAGGTTTATTCAATTAACTTACATGTTTATGTATATAGAAGAGACTGTGTCAAAAACAAATACATAATGCAGAACCAGGAGGTACACAAGAAGTCACCTAAAAAGTGCAAGGGGAGATTGACTACAAGGAAGAAAAGACCAAGAGAAAACCAATGTGTGAGTGTGTATGTGTGTGTGTGTGTGCTGGGTTGTATTACTTCTCAGCCTGCTCCTAAAGTTAACATTTTTTATTGTGCATCAAAGTGTTTGAACTGCCAAATATTGTAGCAGCCAAGAATGGCAACCATGAAAACCAAAGTTTGCAGTCAGCTACTACAGTATCATCAGCCAAAACATTCAGAGAGGCAACCGAAGTTAGACTGATACTTAGTGGTTAATGTAACGTTTTATACTCTATGAATGCCATGTATTGCACCCTGACACCACACAATCACCTATGTAAAACTAAATGAAACCAATAAAGATTGGGGATGCCATACAGACTACCATTGTTCCTAACATTTTAGCTGGAAAGTTGAGTAAACAAGATTTTACTGTCAAAAAATGCTTTCTTTGATGGAGCAATATACTTTGTGAAGCATTCAGATTTAGAATGGAAAACCTGCATAATGATCAGGTAGCTGGTTGTTCCACTAAAGCTAATCCCTCTGCTCTCCCTCTTGCCATGCATTCAGTAATGTTCTTTCCATCAGACAGGAGCACTGTATGGTGGTTGCAGCCATATCTTTGTGGGGGGGGGGCACTGCCAATTATTTTCTATTGTTGTTCCTATAGATGTCTGGTTATATAACATTGTAGCCTTACTGTCATGTGTGACATTTAAAGCTAATGTAAGCATTTAAAGTACTAGCATCAATATTGAAATGTAATTGTGCTTACACTGATTATTGTAGTATTTTGTGTTGCTGGAGATGCGGCGATGTTGTTGACCATAATATAATTTGATCCAGTAAATCATAAACTTCCAAGAGCAACACTACTAGTTGAAAACATTCCAAATGAGTAAGATGCACTGCCTCTATGAAATAAAATCAGACATGGCTTGGCTGATGGAATTCATTCACCTTTAGAGGTCTACAGGGCTCAGCCCACTGCAGCTCTAAAAAGAGGAGCAGACTGGTAAACCTGTGGATGAAACTAATTTTGTTTTACTACCACTGACAGCTAATTGAACAGAAATGCAGTTTCTAAACCATCTTTCAGTTAATCGTCCTACTTCACTCACTATTGAGCAGTTACTGGTACCTCAAAACAGTCGTTGATATAAGGGAAACATTTAATTTGACAGGTGCATGTCAGGATTAAAATGATACCAATAATATGTTTCAAATGATTGTCCTTTTTTATTTTATATTATTACAACCAAACCATTTTTTTTCCCTCCTTGGAGCCATCATATCAGAGCCGTCCATGAACAGCCTTTGAATGGCAATGGTACTACATGGAATATATGTCAAAAAAGTGTGCTGACACTGAGCAACATAAAGCAGGCTGTCTATCAACATTTTCTAATATCTGAAATTGTTCTCACTGTCCTTAGCCATATTACAATTTGCAGTTCTATAAAATAATGTGTTCAGTCCCACAGTGTTTAATTCAAAGATAGATGTCCTGCTTTATGTTGCAGGATGAGCTGCCTGACAGCCATTGTTTTCAATGTGCATGTGACATAGGTACCCACTCCCCCCCACTGAACACATACATACACACCAGGAACATCTACCAAAAATAGAAACTAAATGTTACAGGCAGTTTGAGAAATATAGGGAGATACAGTCACACCTTGTAACATAAACAAGTCACACACACACACACACACACATATATATATATATATATATATATATATTTATAGTGGCACGGTAGTGCCACTATAGTTAGGGTTGAGGAGCCATTTCTATGTTAAACCCCCAAATTTTGCACCTTAATAACTTTGTAACTGTTTGGCAGATTTGCCTGAAATTTGGAATACATTATCAAGAATCATAGGCCGTGGGATCTGCCAAGTTTTGTACCAGTCAGATATACGGCTGTGGAGTTATTAAGCATGATCTGCATGCGCGTTTACGCTTTTCTGGAATTCTACGGTTGTGCCTACAGGTCGTACGGTTTGCGCGACCGGCCCAAAATCTTCAGGGAACGTACGGCCAGCGTCCCTGATGTGCCTTTTGAAGATTTCGTGAAAAAATATTAAATGGTTCAAAAGTTATTCAAAAAACAATTTCCCATTATGTCAATGGGAAAAGTTAACAAAAAGTTTGACAGTGTCGCAAATGCACTTTTTACTGTCTCAAATGGCCCTGTTACTGTCACAAATCTGCCATCTTGTTTTCAGTTAGTGATCAGAAAAATGCTTGGCATTTAAAATTGAGACCCCTAGCAACCTAATTCTTTTTGTATTCACTTAGTCGGGCCCTGAGGATGCTAGCCATGTCTTTATTTTGGGGTAAAACACCCCAGAAATATGTTTTTCAAATTTCTGGAAAAAGTACTTTCCGAAAGTAGTGTCGCACTCACGAAAGTGTTGCAAATTTTTTTGCGACACTTTCTCAAATAGTGACACTATTTTGCGACACTATGCCCAAAATAACAGTAATTCTTTGGCACTCTGCTGCAAAAGAACGGTTGGGAGTTTTGGGCTGAAATTTGGAGGGAACGCAGATGACATCTCAGAGATGTGTCTTTCAGTGTTGTATTGAAAAAAATATTACACGGCGGCAAAGTTACAGCACTCCAAAGTTGACGTTTTTTTCCCATAGGATAACATTACTACTCCCGACGCATCACAGGAATCCTTTGGCACCCTGCTGCAAAATAATGGTTTAGTCTTTTTTCCTGAAATTTGGAGGGAAGACAGCCAACAGCCCACAGATGTGCCTTTCAGTGGTTTGGTGAAAAAATATTACAGGGAGGCAAAGTTATGGCACTCAAAACTTCTCTTTTTTTTTCATAGGATAACATTACGGCATTCGCGACGCCTTTCAGGGCCCGTATCTCGGAAACGGTGTGAGATATGGACTTTTCATTGGAAAAATGCTTAGTCCCTATTGGGGGCTAAGCACAAAATTAGCCAGGACAGTTGTAAATCATACGACTTTTACATTTTTTTTCTACGTCATACGGTTCCTGAGATATAACATATTTAGTATTCCAAGTTCTCATTTTCTGCTCCGATACTCATTATTATGCATACATTATTTGTACTCACTGTCTTTCTCTATGCAGGTTTTGGGGAAAACCAGCCTGTGCGTTTACATTACTGTTACTGTTGCCCTTTCCACTTGCGGTTCCGTACCCGTTTCACTTACCGTTGACGTCTACGCCACCATGTGCGTTATCCTTTGCATTTTCATTTGCGCTTGCGTTTCTGTTATTTTTTGCCATTTGTGTCTACAGTAGTGTTTCTCTTTCTGTTTCACTTTGCGTCATCATTCCCATTGACATTTCCATTTGCAGGTACCATGTTACTATGTGACAACACATCACGTGGCAGACCGTTCCCATCTACATCACCTTGTGCGTTACCCTTTCTGTTCTCATTCGCGCTTGTGTTACCATGTGCACCACTGTTAGTGCTTCTGTTTGTGTTGCTATTCCCGTTACTATGACACAAGACATCATGTGGCGAGAGCACGGGGTCCGGAGCCGCGCTCCCGCCGCTACGTCCCATTCACTATTTCTCGTTATCATTCTCAAAAGAAGGAAATTAGAGGCAAAATTCTGTTTAATGCATTAGTTAGGGTTGTTCCACAGTGACAAAGTGAGGAAATTTGGTGTTAGGTTTGAAAACCCCCTTGGACCCCGAACCCCAACCAGCATTGGGGTGCGCATTGGGATCGTGGATCCTAACTCTCACCCCATTCTCCTATTCTTCTGCTGCTTTACACATGTCATGGGGTGAGAGTTAGGGCTGGCTATCCCAATGCGCACCCCAATGCCGTTGGGGTGGGCGGGGTCCAAGGGGGTTTTCAACCCACACCGAATTTCCTCACTTTGTCACTGTGGAACAACCCTAACTAATGCATTCAATGGAGTTTTTGGCCTCTAATATATATATATATATATATATATATATATATATGTAACCTCCCCCCACTGGCCCCCCTTGTCCAACTAGCAGGGATGCTTCTCTCACACAAGGCACCACTGAGAGGGATGGGGGTAGCCACTATGAACAGTTCTATTGACTCATACTTCTACTTTCATAGCCTTCCATCCTCAGACAGGCAAACCAAATGTGGCAAATACTTGGCTGTCATCTGGGGGGACCATTTAGCATAGCCAACAACCTGGGTCCTTGGGTGAAAACATTTGCTCAGAATTATGCTAGGTTTGAACTTCTGGTCAGGGGTACCCAAGTAAATCCAGACACTGGAAGCAATAACTGTACTGTACAAATCAGGTTGGGATCTAGAGTGTGGCTTTTATTATCATCACAGAGAATAATATAAAGTGAAGATGGACCCCCACAGGGCTACTCCCAATGGTAATGCAGATTACTGAGGTACAGAGCACACACACACAGCAAACCCTCAGGTTCTGACTGGAACTTGCACACACAGCCCGAACTGGTACACTTCCCTTCTTTCCCTTGACTTGGCACCCTGGCCAGTACTAGGACACTTTTCCATATTTTATGAGGAATTCTTGGTGGCTCCCTACCACCTCTGACCACTCTCTGGCTCACAGAAAATCCAAACTCCCATGTCTGGGTGTTTTCCTCAAGCACTGGCCAAATGCCCTGATAGAAAATAAAGGTGCCCAAACTGAACCCGGGGAGGTAAACATGGTTACTCCGGATGGGGGGGTCTCCCACCTTTTCCTTCCAATATTTATTCTAGGCCATTCATCTGGTTAGAAACACCTTTCTCTGAAACACTCTCTTGTAGATGCTCTCTTGAAATGTCTTGCACATTTAACATTCTACATCTCACACTTCGGAAGTGCCATGAAAATAAATGTTCTGTATATGGCTATGTCTTTACTCTAGACCCCCACTTTTGCAGATGCTTTTAAATCAGACACGAACTAAAAGTTCTGTACTTGGCAAGTCTCTCTCAGACCCCACAGTAGGTAGACACTTTTACCCAAAACCCAATCTTAAAAGTTCTGTACCTGGCTAGTCACCCTTGGACCCCATAGTAGGCAGACACTTTTAACAGAAACACAGTCTTAGTGACAGAGCCCCTTTGTCAGAGAAAAACTCACCACAGGAATGCCAGTGCCCCAGGACTTTTTCCACAAAAAGTCTCAGGTACTCACAGAGCAAACGAATCTAGGCAGCTTCGCCACACTCCAGGCTGGACCAGGGGATTGCCCCTGAATCCTGGAATTCTCCCCATCCCTCTAGGGATGGGGCACTGAAAAACCTTCTAGGAATGGTCTCTACCACTTCACACACTGGTCTTCTGTGTTCTTGACTAGGGTGAGAACACACTACCCCTTTTCCTGAGGCGGCTCTCTTTCAGAGCTAAGTCTGAGAAGCTGCCTTCTGCAGCACTCCTCACTCTACAGACTCTCCATACAGATTACTCACTCTCCCAACATTCTACTGCTAACCCCTGCAGCTAGCATTCCATTGTGGCTTATGCTGCTATGAAAATTCTAAGGTGACATCATCATTCCAGCTCAGCTGAGACTGAAAACAGAGTGTGACAGTGTGAAACCCATTTAACTGGCATCTCACAAGCTGCCTCTCCCTCCCTGCCACTGATTCTAAGTGGGATTCTAGTAACCCCTGGGAACAAGGGATATATGTGTGTGTATATATATATATATATATATATATATATATATATATAATAATAGATAGGTGAGGGTCTATTACAAGGGGTAATACCATCGAGGAGGTTCTGGGGACAAGAAACCTCAAGGCGAAGCTTGAGAGGTTCTCCTGTCCCCAGAACCTCAGATATTATTAATCCCAAGTGATGAACCCTCGCCTATTTTATTTTTGTAATATATGGGCCAGTTTTGTTTGCAGCAGTTCTGTGAATGTGGTGCTGTGAAGCCGTGCTGCCGCTGCAGTGAGGATTCGCTCACTTACTCTGTGTGTGTGTACTTTCCGTCCACCCATCACCACTGCTCACCCATCCACTCACAAACTCAGTCTGTGTCCGTTTTACTTAAAAAAACATTTTACCTTGCTTCTTTAATCAGACTGTTGATGGGATTAAAAAAAAATGCTGCCCATAAAGTGAAGGGACGATATTCTCTCGCTTAGAGAGGGACGGCTGCCATGTTTTTTTGAATTGTTCTGCCAACCCACAGAGGAACCAGTTCCAATCAGGAGGCACGGTTTTAGGAACGTCAGCACGCAGGGCTAGGAGGTTGCCTTGGGGATGTCAGGAACTAGTGTATGCTACTGGAAGATCTTGAGGTTGCGCTTTTGAGGTTTGGTGATAATACTATCGTTCAGAGCTCGAACAATAGTATCATGAGCTCTGAACGATAGTATTATCACTTGCCAATGATAGTATTATCACTTTGGCTACTGGTGTATTACGGGATTTTTTTGTATGGATACTGTTGTATTATTTAGGTATCTCCATAAATTACATATATATATATATATATATATATATATATACACACATATATATATATATATATATATATACACACACACATATATATATATATATATATATATATATATATATATATATATATATATATATATATACATCTTTATTTATATAGGTGATACATGGTGGGCATGAGTGGGATATGTAAAATATTCTCACTCCTGCAGAGTGAGGCATGGATATCTTATGAGTGCCAAAGGCACGAGTGAGATATCTATGCCTCACGATGCAGGAGTGAGAATATTGTACATATCCCACTCATGCTCATCATGTGTTCGATTTATACAATAGGGTATTTGTTGACTATTTGTGTGTACAAGGTACGAACATTTGTGCTATTTTATTTCTAAGTATTGCTGCGCTGTGATAAGACTGTATTGGTAATGGGAAGTGCCGTTTTTTTATGAAAGAGTCTGATGTCTGTTGTTGGATTGGCTATTGTTGCATGGTAGTGGTTTTTCACTGGTATCTGCATGTGATTTTGTGTAGAAATGTACTGTATTGGTTGCTATTTGTGTGGTACTATTGGTCGGTAGTAGTGATTGATAGTGGGAATTGTGTTTTGATTGGTTTGTGAGTGAAAGTGGGCATGTCTTTCTTTTAAAGAAGATTTCCGTGTTTGAGGCATCTCGGTTTGCCGTAAAGAGATTGTAAATACGTTTATTTATTTAATTTTATGCCTTATATTTGCATTGTCTTACTTTATTTTTTTAAATGGGGTACTTGTGTGAGTTTCTTTTCAGTTTGTGAATGGACTTGTTCACGGCTTTGGAGTTCAGAGTTTTGCCACGGCTGCTGCATTTCAGGTATTTGTTATTATTTTGCATTGCTATCAGAGAAAATGTGCTTTGCTTTCTTATGAGGAGGGCTGTTGTTTCCATGGTTTGCATGTTCGATAGACCTGTCCTGCATTCACGGTTGTATTTCTGCAACTGAGCACCGCTCAATGCTTTTTTACTGTTAATGTGTGTAATTAGAAACAGCAGTGAAGTCAGTAGCATGGGAAACTCGGGCTTTAACATTTTAACTATTGTAACAGGTGAATGTGATTTGCTTCAGTTGCTAGGATACTGTAATGTCTGCACATCTTCTCCTGATGACATAGCTACTGTGAGAATATCACTTACTGATGTAGGAAGTGTGTGTGTAAATGTAAAAAATCTACCACAGTTCCTATGTCACCAAGATTTATCTCACTGTAGTGAGAATACATGTTTTTATCTGCAACGTTTATCAACCACCCCTACTGTATAAATATATATATATATATATATATATATATATATATGAATATATATATATATATATATATATAAACACCATAACAGATTTGCCGGCGTAAATTGGTATTATTCTCAATATTGTTGCCAGATATGTGCATCTTTTTTTTTCCTTGGGTTGCACTTTTTTGGTGTGTCTTCCATGTAGTACCATTGCTATTCAAAGGAACTTCCTGGACAACTGTGACATGATGGGTCCAAGGAGAAAAGACTGGCTGTGTGTGTGTGTGTTGGGGGGGGGGTTAATGCAATTTTAAAAAATACACAAAAATAAAAGAAAAATAAGCACAAGCATTTGAAACATATTGATTGTATCATTTTAATCCTGACATGGCACCAGGCCAAATTAGATGACATTTCCCCTGTATATCAATAACAGGCGTGAGGTACCAGTAACAGCTCAATAGCAACTTAGCAAGTAAAGCAGGGGGATAAACTAAGTAGAAGACAGTTAAGGAATGGCATTTCTGTTCAGTTAGTTGTTAAGAGGTAGTAATACAAAATGAGTTTCATTTACAGGTTTACCAGTCCACACATTTTTTTTACCTTTCAGGTTTTGTAACTGTAAGTGACTGCAGTGCTTTTCTGTGTTAATTTTAAAGACCAAAACTGATCTCCTCAGGGTGCTCAGAAAAAACAGACCAGTCTTACACAAACTGGCCCAGCACCAAAATATGGTAGCGCTCTATGGTGGTTGCAGCTGTTTTTATTTGGGTGGGGGGGCACTGCCAATTATTTCCTATTGCTGTTCCTATAAATTTCTGGTTATACAACATTGTAGCCTTATGGTCATGTGTGACATTTAAAGCTAATGTAAGTGTTTAAAGTACTATCATCAATATTCAAATGTAAGTGTGCCTACACTAGTTATTGTAGTATTTTGTATTGCTATAGATACGACGTTGTTGTTGACCTTAATACAGTTTGATTCAGTAAATCATAAACTTGCAAGTGCGACACTACTAGTTGACAACATTCCAAATGAGTAAGATGCACTGTCTCTATCAAATACAAGTTATTGCACTAAGTTCAAAACCCCATTGAATTACATTAAACCGCATACCTATTTCCTCAGTTGATGGTCCGGCTTTGAAGAGTGAAGATGTGTCTGCAGTCCAGAGAGGATTACATTGTTCGACCCCCAGTGGGTAAGTAAGGACTTGGGAGGGGGGGTTTGTGGGGTTGTAGTTGCTGAATGGGAGGGTCAGGTGAGGGATCAGGAATGGCACCAAAGACATTGATGAACAGTTTTCTTGTTACAGGTTAAAACAAACAAATAAAAAAACACAGGACTGAGATGCTAATTGTGACACTGGGGGATTGGGCACCCCCTGTGTCACTGTTATGTTTTGGGGTATGGGTGGGGTTGTGGGTGTTGAGAGGAAGAGTGGATGGTGGGAGGAGTGTAAAAAAACAAATGAATAACCACTCATGCACAGAACTGCGGGGGGCAAGAATTCCTGCACTGGGGGATTGGGCATCCCCCAGTTCCACTGTTATGTTTCTGGGGGGGGGGATTGGGGTGGTGGGTGCTGAGATGGAGGGTTTGGTGGGGTGAAGTATAAAAATATGTGTTAAAAACAAAAAAAGCAACTGCACATACACTGTAGTGAAGGGGACGGGGATTTTGTGATCATGATACTGGGACATTGGACTCCCCCAGTGTCACTATTGTGTTTCAGGGGTGGTGGGGTGGTGTCTGCCAAGAGGTAGGGTTGGGTGGGGATTATGTATTTCAGCAGTCACAGACTGCTGAAAAGGAAAACAAAATAGTGCAAGCGCGGAGTATTGGAAAGACCCGGAGGCACCTTTTTTTTGTCATTCCAACATGCTGTGCATTCACAAGGAATGCGGGAGCCCTTTTCTTAAAGCAAGAGGTCTGCAGGTTTCCTCGTACTGCAGCCTTAAAAAAAAGGAAAGTTGAGGCCCACCCTCTCTAAAGGAGCTACAGGGAAGTAGCCATAGCTGGCCACCAGATCAAGGCCCAAATTTCCAGAAGTAATTCAACTCCCATCTCCGATAAGAAAATGTAAACTTTGTATACTTTACTGTACACAGGAAATGATTCTGCAGGCCTCATCACAAGGTTTTATGCATGTGAGGGCCCAGAACAAATAGGTGAATTAAGCACATTTGATATCTGTAACTTAAAACAGGCAAGTGAGCTCTGGGGCTTTACTTTAGTCACATTGTTAAATGGAATTTATTCACATTGTTTCACACAAGGTAGTTTGGATACCCCGATTCTGTAGCAATGCCTTTCAGTCCATATACTCCCAGCTAAGAAACTTTTGAGTTTTTTTAAACCAAAAAGAAGTACATCTGTCACATCTACTTTTCCTTTCCTACCAGAAGCAGTCTGGGAGGGAAGAGAACCTATAGCCATTTTGCTTCTATGTTTAATTAAGGACAATATTATGCTTTCTCTTTTGAGCGCATCAGGGCTGTAAAAGAAGTTCCATGGGGCTACGCAACCAGAGTAGTGTTATGCTTGTGCAACTGCGATAATTGTTTTGCCATTCACGCTCTCTATTCCATGGTGAATTATCAACCTTTATGGGTACCAAAGGAAAGGAACCCTCAAAGAGGGTTCCTCCCCTCTGGGTGCTGTGGGAAGATTCCCTTGGCTATAGGTATCTTAGGAAGGAGCTCTAAACATAACATTATGCAGTAAACACTGCATACAAGGTAGAGAAGCAGATTGACAGCAATGTGGGCATCAGGGCTTTAAAAGATGTTCTGTGGGGCTACTCAATCAGAGTAGTGTTATGCTTGTTCAACTGTGATAACTTTTTTTTCCATTCACACTCCCTATTTCATGGTGAATTATCACCCTTTATGGGTACTGAAGGCAAGGAACCGTCAAAGAGGGTTCCACCCCAGAGGTGCTGTGGGAAGAGTCCCTTGGCTGTAGGTACCTTATGAAGGAGCCCCAAAAATACCATTAAGCAGTAAACACTGCATACAAGCTAGAGAAGCAGACTGACAGCAGTGAAACAGCTTTATGAAACACAAATGGATGCATAGGTTATCACGATAGCGCTGATAAAATGGATTGCACTGATGACATCAGGGGGCTTCCTAAGCAGAGAGGGAATGGTGAGTAGGTCCACCACCCATCTCCATACAACAGTAGAAACCTACCTAAGGAAACTAGAAAATATACTATAAACAACTAGCTACAAATTATGACCTTTGGCACAGAGGAGGGGAAAAAATCCCCTTTTAAGAGGAAGAAACCTCTGGGGATCCAAGGCCTAGGTCACCTTCCCTCCAGGCTGGGGGTAGTTTATTTAGTGATGGCTCTGCTGCTTCAATTTAGAAACCCAATCAAAGGGGAGAAAATATTCCAGTTTGGTAGAAAGCTCTCATGATCCCTCTAATGGGAATGCCATGAAGGGTTGCTTGAGGTCTCTGCAACAGCGGGTACTCTGAAGTGAGAGTGGACCCCCAAGGTGGGAGGAGGACAGCGACAACCACTGAGGCACTCAGCTGGTCTACTGACTAAAACAAACTGGGTGAACCAAAGGCGGTTGTAGGGAGAATAGCTTTTGAAGGTGCCACGGTGATGCCATAGCCAAAGGAGCACTCTTGAGCTGTAATGGCCCAACCCTCTGGCAACTGAAGTCTTAAATTCTGCATCAAGAGGTGTGCCATATGACTGCATGCTAAAGCTCCACCCAGAGCAAGGACATTCCCACTATGGACCAGATGAGAAGGACCCCGCCCAGAGGTTCAAATGTTCAAGATGTGGACTTCAGGGCTCAGATTTATGAATGACAGCATGAAGCAATTTTGAGTGCTAGATAGGAGGAGGCCAGGTGAAGCCAGCAGCTGTAGATACTGATAAGGAGACCGGCCTTGAAAGGTTGTGAACAAACTCTGCAACAATGAGAACTACCACGGTGGGGCTTGAATGATGGCAAGTGAGCTCTGCAACAATGAGAATTACCAAGGAGAGGCCTGGGTGAGGTAAGAGGCTGCAGTGCAAGTCAGTGCTTGGTGGTTTGATAGTAGTAGCAACCAGTGGAAAACAAGTCAGCCAAGTCCATTATAGAAGCCTAATTGATGGTGACATAGATGGTAGGTGTTTTGGCAGTGAGAGACTGAGATGTCAGTGATTGAATCAATGAGAGTTAGTGTAACTGGATCAATGAAGTTTAGCAGATGATTGCTATGGTTTCAGCATGAATAGTGAATTGGTATGATTGGCATGAATACCTTAAATGCCAGTAAGGCAGAGTTAGATTATTCCAGTAGGAAGCATTTATAGGCAGTAAGTATTTGCAATGCAGTAATGAAAATCAATGACTATCTGAAGCCATGTAGGCTGTGAGGCAAACTTATTGAAGCATGATACCTGAAAGCCATGGAGGCAATGGAGCAGGGCAGATATATTGCTATATAATAGCATGTTCACACCACTTGAAGTCACAATGCCCCTCTATGACATCATAGTCCCCCATCATGGGAATAACAGGGAAGCCACAAGTGGAGCACCAGGAGACCAAAAGTAACTGTAATGTTAGTAGGTTAGGAACCCCCTGAAATAGTGGTGGCAATGAATAGGCAGGCTGAATCAGGAAGAGCTGCTTGAACTGAGAAGCTGCCTGGCAGAGCAAACACTGATAAATTGAGCAGAGCACACTGAACACTAATATTGAATGAACTGAACAAGTAGCTGAGAACAACCTAGCACAGCAGGGAATGTTGAGCAACACACAGCACAACAGAGAGTGGCAGCCAGCTATGAGTAGAATGAAGCCAGGACCAGGTGCAATCATTTAAGGTGAAAGCAAGGAGATAGCAGAGGCAGGAAAAACAGCTGTTTGAGCTGAAGCATACAGATAACAATTGCAGTTGAACTGAGGGTTGCAAAAAATCAGGTGAAGAAATGAGAGCCTGAATACTGTAACTCAGCACAGGAATAACACAATACAAACAAAGGGCAACAGGATGTTAGGAAAACTACAAAGCCCCCAAAAGAACACAAAAAAGACAAGCATAGGAGAACAGGAAAACAAGCACATACAGAGCACACAGCATCTGGATGTAAAACAAATACTAATCAAAGCAGGAGAACACAAAACAAAAGCCAGCAGAAACCAAGTAGAGTGGGGGGTGGGTGAGATCAAGCCCCAGCAAGCCTCAAGGGGAAGACAGACTGACAGAGCCTCCGGCTGGCAAAGAAAAAATGCTTCAGAAGGAGGCTGGGAAGAACTGCTTATATAGTTCAGGAAAGGGGCGTGTCTGATTGTTCATCCCAAATGAACTACAGGCATAGCTTTTCAATTATACAGTGCCTGCTCATATACATTTCTAGACTAGTACAGTTATTGCCTGCCTTTTCTGTGTATGTTTCATTTCTGTTAATTGACTTTTCTTTATGACTCCCTTGTGGAGTTCAATGATCTCAAACATTTTATTTTTAAAAAATCCATGCTTTGGGATCATGTGTACTGAAACAAGCTGCTACTAGCTGTGAAGCTCACTCCAGAGAAAACAACTTTCTCTTTTAATATGGGGGAAGGTGGCTGACTGACTGTCTTGCTCCTGCTGAATAAAAGACAGGGAAGCATAATATTAACTGTCCAAAAACTATTATTCTAGGTCTCTAATGGGAGCAGAATTTAAAAGTAAACACACATCTGCTTGTAGGCAGCCTTCAGGGACATTCTAATAAGGCAGTACTGCTCCACAACTGGCTAGTGTAGTATTACTACATCATGTATAAATTCTTTATTGTCAATGCAACTGGCACTTTTCTGGATGATGTACCGTAACTAACTGATTACTTTGTATTGTATTGCCTGCTGTTTTGCTTGTTGTTGTATATGTTTATAAGGGACTTCCTTGCAAATGAGCTTGCTCCATGGATCTTATCCCTTCACAATAAAACTGAACTGAACAGTCATCTCTGCAGTCCAGCATGTCTACTGCATTCTTGCGGGGGAGGGAGGCTCACAGAATACAGAAGAAAACTAGATAGAAGAAGAAAAACACCCTGATAGTGGTCAGCTAGCAAGGCACAGAGAAATACCAAAGGACAGAATGTGTAGCATAATAGACTTACATAGAGGAAAGAAAAGGTGAAGTTTATTTTACTGCTAGTGTTTACTTTATGCCCTGGATATCTCTCGTTTGGCACCATGGTGGAAACTTTATCACAGCAGGGCAGCTTTAAACATAATTACAGTTTTCTAACTGGAATAGGGTCCCTATCCCTATCACAGTCCTCCTTTAAAACAATGGTCCCATCTAGGGTCCCAGTTCAGTAAAATGAGATTGCCCAAATCCTATTGGCAGATGGCATAAAAGTATTGTGCTTATAGTATGTCTGTGCCTTCTGTGCCTGTTTGGAGTTGGTCCTGGAATGGGTAGCTACTGTGGAGTAAACTGTTAGTGCAGATATCCATGATGCAGACAGCACTGTTCAACTTGCACCCTCCCAGGTTCAGAGGTTGGTTTTGTGTCCTGTGCTGATCATCTTTGTAGTCTGGCTGGCAGAGGTGACTTGTCAAAAGTCTTCAAAGTGGTGGTGCTGGGGATATGATCATCATGAATATGCCATTGTACAAACTATGGGAACTTTGCACAGGTGATTCTTGATTGAAATTGGAGGAGCTCAGTTGCCTAGCAGCAGGATGAACCAACCACTCACACCTAGGCAAGTTAGAGTTACGGGCATAACCTTGCTGTGGCTGTAAGTGTCTGACAGACTGACAGTTTGACAGCAACTGGTTTCTTGTGGCAAAAGCGGAAAAGGTGCTATGATGGTGGCATGAAGAAACCATTGGTAAAGTCAACAGCACAGTGGCACAGTTCTAGGTGCTATCTTTAACCTGCCATATGGCTGAAAATACCAAAGCACCCCATTGATAAGCCCTCATAGTGTGCCCCATATTTACAGTTCTCAGGTCCTGGGTATTGGGGAGAGGTTTAAATTGTCACATTACTGGGAGAAAAGAGGTATTAGGCACTCCATTCATTTTGTAGATGCCCCTTGTATGATAGCACATAAGCTTAATCAGTGGTCTCCCCCTTTCTTGTAAGCTGGATTCTGGTATTGTTGTAGGTTTTGGTCACCTAGGAAGACCTGAGGAAACAGTTCAGAACAAGAAGAATAATCAGCATTCATATAGTGCTTTTCATACACAATGTATACCAAACCATTTTACAATCAATGCTAGACTGTAGTGAAGTGACTGAATGTGTAGTCGCGGCCATATCACACATCAGCACCCACACACAGCCTGGACAATTGCATGAACTGTTTTTTGGGAAGGGGAATATTAGCCAGGACACCAGGGGAAGTCCCCTTTTTTTGCAAAGAGTGCCTTGGGTTCTTTTACTTCTAACTGAACACCCACCAGGACAGCACCAGGATGGGTAGAAGGGACCTCGGTTTAACAATTCATCTGAAGGACAGCACACCTCAAGAGTACAGCACCCCCAATACTGCACTCAGGTGCCAGTATTTAGGAATGAGTCCATCCTCGGTGTGGGATGAGAACCCACAACCTTCTGGCCAAGAGGCGGATGTGCTACCAACTGAGCCACTCTGACACCTGACACCTTAGGCAGTTCTTTTCTGGAGATGTCTGTGGTGGGTAATTCATGCATGCCTTGTGCTGTACCAATAATCAAGTGAGCAGGCTACAGCATTTTAAATTTAATTTGGGCTCCATACAGCTGCTTCTTAATGGATTTGTATGGTTGCTGCTTGGCACAGATGGCTAGGGTAACATTGCTAAAAGATGGTAAAGCAATGGCCCTCCAAGGACAGCTGCAGCTGTTGTCTTGTTTGTGCCTAAATATGAAGTTTGTCTTGGTAATTAAAGTATTTTAATATGATGGCTCTGGGTCACTCTTCTAGAGGTGGCTGCAGTCCAAGGGACCTAGGAGTCCTCTTGTTTATGTACTCAGTCCAGTTTTTGGTGGTCCTGCTGTGGTGTGAAGTAGTTTCGGAACAAAACACAACCTATTCTGGCCCTCTGATTTTTATGGTATTCCCACTATATCCAGATTATTTCTTTGGCTGCATGCCTCCTGGTCTTCTGTTCTGTCTTCAAGTTTGCTGACCTTTCTTAATTCAGAGATTTTGGCATCATCTCTCACCTGTTTGTCCTCTGTTGAACTTATCCAAGTTTCGGTATCAGATGCTTGGGTGGTCAGCTATTCAAGGGCAGACTTGAAAGACTTGAAATCTGTATCCTTGTCTACTAGGCTCAGCTTCATGGAGGTGACTTCTGTGAAAAATCTAATTTGTCAGGGACAAATTCAGTTGTGGCACTGTAGAGGAGAGTCCATTAGCAAGACAGATTTGTGTCTTTTCAGGGCTTGGGAGTCGGGAGGTTTTGGTAGAGCCCCGGGCCCAGAGGAAACCCACATTTGCTCACATTCTCCATCTACCATCAGTTCCAAAGTTGCTCAGTGGTTGCCTGAGATGTCAGACTAACACCTCCGATTCCTCAAAAGAGTTATCTTTAGCTATGTGTATGACTGTGTTCCTATAGCTGAGAGGGAAGCTGCCTCTCACTCTGCTTGCATCACGTGATCTCCAGTCTGCTAATTCTGGAAAACTGGTCTGGCAGGATATGTTCTGTATGAATTAATACCTGTTGTACCACTGAAATGGATGACCCAGTGTCCCTCAATCCCTGGGTTACCTTCACGTTTACCAACAGAGGGGTGAAAACTGCAATCCAGGTACAGGCCATTACCTGTTGAGAGCTTTCAGAGGTACCCCCCCAGATGCACTCACACCTTTTGCCATATGTTTTGAACAGTCATATGACAGGTGTCCCAGTTTTTGCCAGATATCGCACCTGCATTACTCTGACTCCTTACTTGGAAACCATTTTGCTTCCCTTTTTGTTCAGGCATAGACTGGCTTCCTGTAGCCCTCCCTTCCCCCACCATGGGTTCCCTAAAATCCCATGATGTCCCTTCCCCATTGTTTTTGGACAGAGTGAGTGGTTGGCTGGATGCGAACTGATCAGCCCTCTCAGCTGCTTCCTTTATAGATCCTGGAGACCTATCCAACAACCATATTCTCAACTCCTTTGCTACAGTCTTCCATGAGGAGGAAATCTTTTATCTCTTCCACAGAGCTAGTCTATTCATCCTCTGACCATTGCTCTAACAGACTGCTAGTTGCACACACATTTCAGAATAGCTATCTCATGGTGCCTTCCTTAAACCTTTACATTTTTGTCTATAGACCTTGAGAGCTAATTCAAAGCATTTTAACAAGGCATTTTCACTTTGTTGTAGTCCATACAGTCCTCATTGTCCATTCTAATGAAGTCTTCTAATGCTCTGCATGTAAGGAGTGGCAAAAGGTAATTTGCCCAAGAAATCCTGTCCAATTCAAATTGCCCACAAATTCTCTCAAAAGTTTTGTAGAAACAAATCAAGATTATTATAAGGCAAGACATATTTAAGTATTCTGATTGGTTGCCAGAGTTCTAGTAGGGTTACGTTAACCCACGTTACCCTATCATCTCAAGCCTGATCACTGCATATGTTTTTATCATCATTATGAATGGAGTCCCAGCTATTCCCCATAGACTCTCATTTTTACATATAAAAACATGGCTGTCTCAGTGTCAGACCCCCTATCTCAGAGCACACACTCACACAGCATTAAGGGCATCAATAGACTGGCACTCAGCAAGTTGACAGTTAAAAATGCTAAGCAGCAACAAAAAAAGTGGTCTCTATTGTAAATGTGGTACCCTCCACCTCCACACACTCCTGTAACCCCAGTTGTCACAGTGCTAGGTTCCTCTATCATTTGGCTATAAACTTTACAGTTTTTAAAAATTACCTGTCTCATTCCCTGATCCTCTCCATCAGTCTTGACACAGCACATATGTGGGTGGAGAGGGGGTTCCTGTTTGAGTTCCTTTGTCTTGTGTTTGTATTCTGTTTCTGTTTTAGTCCCACTGAAGAGCTGGATCGGGGGGGTGATGAGTTCTGATTTTATAACTCATTCGCATACATTTGAGTGTCTGACAGTACATCCTTTATCATCCAAATACATTTACTTAGACTGGCAAAAGAACTGGAGGAATTGTATTATTGGAATGTTTAAAAAGCTGAAACTTTGCTTCTGAGCATGCGCAGTGCAAACATCATTACATCATCTCACAGTACTACTGCGCTTGCTCAGAAGCAAACTTTCAGCTTTTTAAATGTTGAAATAGTATCGTTAGGCTTCTTGTTTTACAAAAGTAATTGCATTCATTGGTAGAGCCGATAATATATCTCCAAAATCAATCATCCACTCTTATGGAGTTGGTACTCATCCGTTATGAAGTTTACCACCCATTGCCATTGCAGCACCTGAGACAGTCCCAAAGATAAACAAATGTCACCATGAAAACCATTACAGCACTGTGTCATGCTTTGTCATGATGGCTTTGCATTACACATCTTGAAACTAGCGGAAGGACTATTTTATTTAAAAAAAAGCAACTTTCTATAACTATTTAATTTCAGAAATGGACAAATTTAATAAAAAAAATTGCAATTATAATAATAGCAATAAGGCATCACCAGGAGTTAGATTAACAATCGGTTAATCACCCCCCTTGGGGCAATATGGCACTTGACTGTGCCTTGTGCCATATTACACCCCAAGGGGGTTATTAAAAAACTGTTAATCTAACTCCTGGTCATACCTTATTGATTAATAATCCCCCTTCTAATACTTGGGAAACATTTTGGAATTCATTTTGGCTTACACAGTATTACTCTGTATTTGTAAAGGTGGAAGGAGACACTGGGCCCATCGAGACCACCTTCCCTACACATTGTAGGCTGTATTATAAGCTATCCCAGGAGATATTTATCCAGTTCTGTTTTAAATGAATTAAAACAAGATAGATTTCTGAGATTATAGGGTAGAGAATTCCATAAAGTGGTGGCTCTTGTTGAAAGTAATGCTGCTGTTTGGAAGTTAATACTTTGGGGATCCAACCCCTTGTACCCCTGATGCCAGTACTTATGATGTGTGGTGTGGTGTGTCTTCTGGAACAGAATCTCCATTCTTGTGCTGGTGCTGTCTTTCTTGCTCCTCATACTGTTTCTCACACTTCTCTCTCATTTGGATCTCATGTTCTCTCAGCTGAATCCCACACTAGCACTGCCTTTCTTGTTCCTCTCTCTCTCTCTCTCTCTCTCTCCTCTCCAGCTTTATCCTCTGCAGCTCTGCATGTGCCTTTTGTCTCCCAGCCTCTGCTTTTGCCTTATCCAGGGTGAGCTCCAGTTTTACCATTTGTAACCAGTCTACTTGTGTAGCTGCCCAGTTGTGGGCTCAGGCTCATCGGCACTCTCCCTAGCTTCCATCTCATTACTTTGGCCAGCAGTGACCACTTTTGCACTACTTCCTTGGTCACCTTTTTCCAAGGACATGTATGAGGTTTGCCCATGGCTGGCCTTCCTCAAAAACAAGCCCTCTCCTTTTGCACAGCTCCTCAAGGTGTGCCAACTACAACTTTTTTTATGGTCCAGACATAATGCCTTCTAGGTGTCTATTCTTATAACGAAATGATATACCCTGTTCTGTGTCTGGACAGATAATCTTTTTATTGGCAATTTGTTTCAGATCCCAGCCACTGCCTCCAGTTTTTCACAGACTGGTCCTCTCCCAGAACTCAACCTGTGACTGTTAACAAGTTTTCTAAGCTCTTCAGATGCCAGCAAGGTTACCTGGATATGCTGCCACTACTCAGCGTGATCCATACTCAGAGTATCTCTACATATGAATCCCACCAGAGCTTATTCCCATATAAAAGACTATGGTAAGGATGCACTTTTAGCTCCTTACCAAAGTGCAAATGACCCACCCTTTGTCACAGCTGAGAACAACTCACTTTAAATATGGTAACTCTAGCCTTCCTCTTTGAAGATGGATCACAGCTTTGGTCAATTTAGCCCAGTTATCTGTACCAGAAATGACTTTGTCACAGATAGCATGAAGTATATAAAAATAATATTTAATACTTCAAGATATTCACACATGATACGTGATAACACACTAAAACTATGGGGGCTACTGTATATCTATAAAAAAAATGCAGATGGAAACAGAAAACACACAGACTAACCTAACTCGCTTTTATCTAAATACTAAGCAAAGTAGACAGTTACCCAACTATAAACTATCTGAGTTAAGGCAGACTCAGACCCTTGATGTTGCTCACTCACAGTCTCAGTCTTAACTGCCTTCTCAGGGTTAAACACAGACTCCAGATGCCTTCACTTTGCCAGCCTACCATGCCACATAATCATTCAGGTCTCCCTGACATCACAGGTTCCACCCCCTCTTCATTCCCTGGGGAATCACCTTTCTGGAGAACTGGTCCAAACTACTTTTCAATCTCCAGCTAGGTTATACAGATTCCTATCACAGCATTTTGTTCCCCCATCTGTCTTACTCCATAGGGGTTCTGTTTCCTGCCTTGGTCTTTTTTACACTCACAACATGTCTTTTTAGTTATGAAAGGAAAGCAGCCCCTTTGAAATTAAACCCCACAACAGTCATTTTGATGACAGGCATTCTTGCTGTCCACAACAACAAGGATTCTCCAGCCAGCCCATTCTGAAAGATTGTAATGTGTTTTCCCATATCATGTAAGACATTTTACCAAATAAAAATAGATAGTAGGATAAAAAACTACAAGTTGCCACAGGTACTGTTTGCTGGCTTAAGTTATTTCTATGTGGGGTGGTAGTCATAATGAATGATTAATACACAGTTCCCTGAGCACTGCTTTGACACTATCAAATGCCCATCTTCAATTCCATGTGAGAAGCTTAGATCTTGGTACCGATGAACAAAACTGTCTCCAGCAATATAAACTGAGCTAAATTCTTTGGCTTTGTTTAGCAGTTTGTCTCTCTGGTAGGTAATCTCTATGACAACCAAAGTGTGCAGCAACTCTATGTTAGTAGTCTTCTTCCATAGCTTAATTCTTTATGTCTGAGGCACCACAAAGCCATTTAGATCCCTAAAACAAGATTGAGATAGTATTGAAATAAACTGTTCTGGATTCTGTCCCCCACCACCCCTTCCAGAATACCCAAGATGTGAATGTTTATGGGTCTCACTGAGTTTTCAAAGCTTTTCAGACAAAAACATAACAGTATATTTTCTTTGACTGGGCAGTTTACAGCAGTAAACATTTTGTTAGTGGCTTCAGTTGCCTGTTTTGATTCAGCCACTGTATTCATCACTTTTGATTTGAGGACAGTCACCCTGATATTGAAGGTTGTTAGCTTTTCTGATAGCTTCTTCACTGCCCCCAATGCTGCATCCATCATAGCATTGAGAGTCAGCTCAGCTTCCACAGAACCTCTACTAGTCTGTAAAATAAAATTCTGGACCTGTAGGCCATTATGGCATTGGTTAGCCTGGATTTGGTGGCTATATGGTACATGGTACACTGAGCACCATGACTGGAGCATGGCCATAATTGTCAGCTCTCTGATCAGGAGAGACTGGGCAGGGAGGAGGGGAAGAGGGGTTTTACTATATGTGAGGGAGGGAATCAAGACCACAGAGGTGTTGGATTACCCAGAGGAAAATGAAGGGCTGGAGGTGCTATGGGTTATGCTGAAGATGGACTCTGGGGCTACAGTACATACCAGGATAATTTGCAGACCTTCAGCAAAGGGAGAGGAGTCGGATAAGGCACATATGAGCCATCGTCAAAATGACAAGTAATAGGGAGGTGCTGCTAGTTGGTGACTTCAATCTGCCAGATGTGGAGTGGAGCCTTCAAACAATGGTTTCTTCAAAGAGCAGGGCCATCCATGACTCCCTACAAGGGGCTTTTCTCCAGTAGCTAATCATAGAACCCATTCAGGACATAGCAGTGCTTGAGCTTGTGCTTACAAATAGGGACAGCACTGAAGACTTCACAGTGGGTAGTCCTCTACGTACCAGTAGTCACCATACAGTGTGGTTCAACATAAAGACTTGAGCAGAGGCAAAATACTCAAGAACAAGGTCTTAGCATCTAGGGGGTCAGATTTTAAAGAAATGGAAGACTACCTCAGAAGCTGCCTCATAGAAGATCATTGCTGGGTGGGGTAGAGGCACAGAGGGGAGCAGTAAGGGAGGGCATAATTAAAGCAACCCACCTCTGCACAAAGGAAAAGAGTAAAAGCAGAAGAAAAAAATATTCTGTTATGGTTCTCTGGTGAAGTGGCCAAGGTGGTGAAGGAAAAATGAATGGCATTGAGGAGATAAAGGAAAAGCTGTGGAAGGAGGGCAGGGAGGTATACCAAATAAAATAGGCTGTCAGGGGAACAAAGGCAAAGACAGAGGAAAGGATAGGCAAAGAGGTAGCTAAAGGGGAAAATACTTTCTTCAAATACATAAGCAAGAAAAGGTAAGCAAAAGGCTGGATAGTGAGGATTAGGAGGGCAGCAGGGGGAGACTGTGCAGAGCAGGACCAATAAAAATCTGCCATCCTGAATGGGTACTTCTGCTCAGTCTTCACTGTGGGGAGAAGGGATCAAACTAATAGGGAGCAGCAGCAATGGGGGGGGTGAAACAAGCCCATTTTCAGAGGAAAGAGTCCCGCGGGGACTTGCAACTCTGAAAGCAGACAAAGCTATGGGATAGGACAGGATACACCCAAGGGTACCAAAATAACTCAGGGAGGTGCTAGCTGCCCCACTGATGGCCTTATTTAACAGTTCACTGGAAAGAGGTGTGATTCTGGAGGACTGAAGAAGAGTAGATTATGCCCCTCTATGTAAGAGTGGCAGCAGGGACAAGGCTAACAACTATAGCAAGGCCAGCCTCCTTTTAGTCATTGCTGAAATGAATGCAAACCCTGCTTAAGGAAGGACTAGTAGAGTATCTCAAATCCAAATGGCTACAAGACCACAGGTGGAATGGGTTCACAGGGGAGGTCATGCCAGGTGAAACTGATTGATTCTTTTGACTGGGTAAGAAGGGAAATATATCAGAGGAGGGTAGAAGACATGGCCTATCAGGACTTTAGCAAGGCCTTCAGCACTGTGACACACATGAGACTGGTAAAGTAATTGAACAGCTGAGTGGTGGGAACCAAAGTGGTATCAGTTTAGAAACTAATTAATGGATTGGCATCAGAATGTATTGGTGGTTAATGGCACGCCCTCTAATGATGGGAGAGTGACTAAAGGGTGTCACAGGGCTCAGTACTGTGATCATTCCTCTTTAATGTCTTTATAAATGGACATTGCAGAAGAACTGGAAGAGAAGGTATATATTTTTGTAGATGATACCAAAATCTGTAATAGGGTAGACACTCAGCAGGAGTAGAGAGAATATGCAGGGATCTTGGGAAACTTGAGAAGTGGTCAAGAGCATGGCAACTGGGGATTCAATACCCAAAAATACATAATAATGCACCTAGGGCATTGAAACCCGGGAGCAGGGTATAGGGAAGGGGATGTACTGACAGTCATTAAGCAGGAAAGGGAACTTTGGGTTATGATAACTGATAACCTCAAAGTACCAGTGTGACATAGTAGAGGGTATGGCTAGTAGGACCCTGTGGTGCATAGGGAAGTGGTATTACCACTGTCTCTCTCACTGGTGAGACCCCACTTGGAGTACTGTATCCAGTTTTAGAGCTGCACCTCAGAAAGGACATAGGGTGGAGGCAGTCCAGAGGAGGGCAACTATAATGGTGAAGGGATTGAACAAGAAGTACTATTAGGACAGAGGGATCATGTTCACCCTGGAAGAGAGGAGAGTGGGAGAGGACATAATAAAGACCTACAAGTACCTCACAGGGGTGAACAGGGTGCCAGAGGGGAGTCTCTCTGAAATGAGAAAGAGCATCAGGACCAGTGGGCATGCAGTAAAGCAGGAGGGTGGAGTTTAAGAGGGATGTGAGCAAGTACTACTTCAAAGAAAGGGTGGCAGCTGCCTGGCAGAGACTGCTAGCAGAAGTAGAGGGTTTCAAGCATGCATGGGATAGACATAGGGGGATATTAGTAAATAGGCAGGGAGGGGAGATAGTTGTCATAGACCAGTTTGGGTCTGTGGAGACAAATTAGGCAGAGAATATCTGGGCAGACATGGTGGGCCAAGTGGTACTTTTCTGCCAACAAATTCTGTGTTTCTATGTTTCTATGTAACCATCCAAGCATTGTCCCCCATCTGACAATGCCCCCCACCCAGCGTGGGCTGCTTCCACTTACCGCTGTCATTTATAGGCTGATTACACAGTCTCCTACTGGTCATAGCTTCACCAAAGTGCACCCACAGTACAGTCAGGATGAGCTCTACCTACTAAGCTGAAGTTTGTAATAGGGTTCCAAAAAAATTAAAGGTGCTTGGCAATTTAAAACTTCAGGCATGCAGAGCTCACTGAGGATTATCTACTCCTGTAAGATGCTGACTCTGCCCTGGAGAAATAATTTCTTACCTGGAGTTACTCTACCCATGAAAGTGTTTCAAAAGAGAGAAAAGAACCTTCAGAGTAAAAATATTTCACTTAGGATAATCTTTTAGCCTTCTAAATTTAATCTTTTATATCTGTACATGACAGGGAATTGTTTAATTATGAATGATAGAAGTACATATTGATAATTTCATCCCTTCACTAAAGATGTATGAAGGTAATTTGTCATATCTTAGTGAACACCAAAGTGGTTTTGTTAACCATACAATTTGGGAAGAATCGAGGTTAGTAAACAAGATGTTTTTTAGCTCAGCAGATGGAATGCACCAAGCCTCTGATGCCATACAACTCAGGCCCTGATATTCAAAGGATTTAAGCCTGGCACTAAATATTAGCACTAGGGCTGCTCCCTTTTAGCACCTGTTTCTCATATTCAGTTGATACTGCTATGCTTGTCAGTAGCACTAGTGCTCAAGCGCACAATTTATTTATGCAGCACCCAAACAGGGAGGCAGTGATGTGCATATCAGGAATAGTGCTATATGCAGAGCATTAGTTCTGTGCTAATGGATTAGCATGGTAGTATAGCACAGTGCTAATAATGACCATAAAAAGCAGGTCTAATACTTGAGCAGGCCCAAGAGGTGGAGAGAGGCACTGCAGAAAACACACACACACACACACACACACACACACATGCACATGCGCACACACACACACACACACACACACACACACACACACACACACAATGAACATTGTGTACCTGATGCAGCAGCTCATGCAGGATGAGGAACAGGCCAATACCCCCCTGGACCCCGCCACAGGCCCCAGAGGTGCAATACTGCAAAAAGAAAGTACCATCCACAAGTCACATTCAAAGTCCTCAGTGATGAACAAATCAATGGCTGGCACAGGTTCAACAGGTCCATGATCATGCAGCTGTCAACCCTGGGCTGGTACAGGTTCAACAGGTCCATAATCATGCAACTGTGTGAGCTGCTGCATGACCAGCTCTGGATAGACACCCTGCACAGCCATGCAATGCCCATAGGGCTCAAGGTGACAGCAGCACTGTGCTTCCTGTCCACCAGAACCTTCCGGACAGTGTTGGGGGACACCACCAGTAGCTCACGGTCTGCCTCCTTGTGCCTGTTGGTCCATTTCCTAGATGTCCTGCTGACCCATGCTGGGGAGTTCTTCATATTCCCCACCACACAAGCAGAGTGAAAAGCAACCATGCAGCAATTCTATTGAGTTGTGCACCTAGCAGCCATACTTGGTGCCACTGACTGAATCCATGTTGCCATCCAGGCACCAACCAGTGATGGATACGTGGTCTGTGTGAATAGGAAAGGTTTTCATTCCATTAACTGCCAAGTGGTGTGCAATGAAACAGGATGCATCATCAGTATCCTGTCACTGTACCCTGGCAGTGCCCACAATGCCTTGTAGGCACAACTACATCCTGTGCCAGAGGTCTGAAGGACAGGCTATCCCTAGTGGGCACCTTTTCAGTGAGTATACCCCAAAGACCTCTCCCTCCATGTTGCAGATGATGTCACAAATCAATGCCCTTTATCTACACAGGGGACAGTGAATATCCCCTGGCCCCTAACATTTGACCTATGACACGCATCCATTGAAGTGGGTGGCTACAATGGCACACATTGTTAAACACAATATCACTGAGTGGATCTTTGACATTCTCAAGATGCAGTTTAGGTGCCTTGAACATTCAGTGGTACCTACAGAAAAACCCACAGATGGCCTGAGCCATATTTCTTGCCTTTTACATATTAAACAACATGACACTCAACCATGGGAGATGCTTGTCAGCCCCAGAGGAACACTCTGTGGTGGATGTAGAGCCAGATATGACACTATGATGGCCAGGAGGTCATGGGAGTATACAGCCCACCTGATTAAAGAACTCTTTGGACCCAGATGGTGATTTCAAATCACACAGGAGACTGTACTGATTTCAAACATTGCATTATTGAAAGAATAACAATTATGATCAGGAACAAATAAATAAAATGTCATCCAGGTGGAGAGGGGTATAAAGGGGCTGAAAGAAAACAACAAGCCATCCAGGCATGGGGGTCATGGGGTGTAAAGGGATTTGAAAGAAAACAAGCCATCCATGCAGGGGTGAAAGATAAAACGTGCCATTCAGGCGGGGGCATGTAAAGGGATACAAAAATTGCATGCCATTCAGTAGGGGTGTAAAGGGGCTGAAGGAAAGTAACATACCATCCAGGCAGGGGTTAATGGTGATGAAATCACATTTTAAGCCATTCAGGCAGACAGGGAGTTAAAAGTGGTGAAATAGAGGGATGGTCAAGCTGGAGCATGGAAGTCGCATAATAGCTTGGCTCCTTATGTCATCTGAATTTAAAGAGCATATTTTATTTTAAACTGAGTGATATAAAAAAGTTTTCAGTATTGATCATTTTATATGGCAGCCGCAATGCAAAACTTGTCTAAGAAGCAATCTTTGTTGCAGTTTGAGGGCACAGATAAGCAGAATCCAGCACCGGCAGAGGTGCATACCAGATTGCAGCAAATGGCGATGGAAATGGGACTGGGAAAGGGACCACAAGAGCTGATGATTGCCAACTTGTCAGGAATTATTACAAATCTACAGAATGAAGTGCAGGCTGGATTTTCTAGCATAACTGCCCAAATAGCACATATACAGTCTGTGCTCACAGGGCTAGCAGAAACTATAGCCACACATACCGGCCAACTCAATGAACTCGAAAAATGGGTTGGAGAGTTGGAAGACAGAATGATAGCTATGGACAGAGAAAATAAAATATTAAAGCAGTATGTTGAAAAATTAATTCTGAAGTGGAGGACCAGAAAAACAGAGCGAGACTGAACATACGCATAACTGGATTACCGAAGGAAAGGAAGGGAGCAAAGCTGTACAGCAAAGGCTTGTGGAATGTCTGGGTTTCCCCTGACATAGCCAACCAGTATGAAATATAGAGGGCCCATTGAACTGGAACAAGATCCAAGCTAGGAGAAAGGTCAATGCATTATTTAATAAAATACTTAAGATTTCTTGACAAAGAAAAGGTGTTGCAAGCTGCCAGGGTTCACAGACCCATAAAGGTAGAGGGTGGAAAAGTGTCCATATTTCAAGATTACACCAGGGAATTATAGATTCAATGGCAAAAGTGCTCTGGAGTTAAAATGACCCTGCAGCAGCATGGTTAGGGTTTTTCCATCTTACTGTATATCCAGCCAAACTAATGATTTCAAAACTGGGATGACCTCCTCATTTCTTAACCAAACCCAAAGATACTAAAGATGATGCCAACAAGGAGGAGGTGGCAGGAGAAGGCAGATCAAGAGCAAGAGACACACCACTAGTCCACTGATCAAGAAATGGCTATGTAAGCCTCTTTTTCTATATTTTAATACTTATGGAACTGTCAGGGAACAGTTTAAATGACTACTAAGCCAGGATTGGAATCTCAAGCACATTGCCAGTGAGAGTAATTTGCTACGACACATACTACAATATTGCTTTATGATGAGCAAACCAATATCTGCTTAATGGTTTAATTCTCTGCTCAAGGTAAGGAAACAAAGCAAGTGGAGGGACACTGTAAAATGATGTAGCAGACCCTAAAATTGTAAAATAGTCACCGTAGCCAATTATATATGTGCTGTGGTTCTAGGGGTTAAACAATGGTTAATCACAAAACTCCCGTTGTGGTAGATGAACCTCCCCCACCATTGTTTCCCCTTTTTTGTCATATTTATTTTATGTCTCCTTGTAAAAATCTGTTGTGCAACAGTGATCGTTTTATTTTCTTTCTTGTGTCTGTAATCCTGTGCGTTTGCGTCCCTGTGTGAATTCCCTGTGGTCCTTGGTTACGCGGTCAGACTGGCCCCCTGCTGCGTAACACTCGTCGTATGTCTGTTTTGCCCTTGAGATATTTGGTGTTAAGAGAACCCCCCCACCCTTATGTTTTAGAAAGATTTCCTGAAGGCACCAGATAGGGTGTCTGTTCAAGTTAAGATAGAGCAAAAGGTACAAACCGCATGGTAGCTCTTAACGCCCGACGGCTAAAATACCAAAAAGGAAAGCCGACGGTAATACTGTGTGAGCAGAAGAGACTGCATCTGAAAGACAATTACATTCAAGCAGTCTAGTAAGGTAAATGCCCAACGGCATGTTAAGTACACAATCAAGGGTCTGTTTTTTCATTTTAAACACATAAGGATACTGAACATTATTTCTAAGCATCTGTATGCCTCTGAAGATGTATATCTCTGTTTACATTATTTTCCCAATGGTAAAAGGGTATCAAACTGCTTCCCTTTTATTTATTCACTTTCAGCTTCCCTATTTCTTAAAGCTTCTAAGACAGTTTGTATTTAGGGAACCACAAGTTTCCCTCTGCTTTTCTAAACAACTTGAGATGTATATAGTTTAAAACAGACCTGTGAGTTCTGTGAACTTCCAGAGCCAATCACTAAGGTGGTTCTTGCACATTGCCTTCTCCTATAGGAGTCAGTGGCACTTTGCTGTTTTCTTTTATAGGGAGAAAGTGGATGTCCTGGCTAGAACTGGGGAGGAGTCATGTTAGGTTAGCCCACTTCTTAGTAATATGGACTGTATTAAGTGATATCCTGGTTTTATTTTCACTTTCAGAGCATATTCATGGATTAAACTTAAAGATGTATTGCCTAAATCCACATATTGTTCTTTGTAAGCCTGAACATAATGTATTTTTAAAATAATTATTAATAGAGGGGAGTGGCTTTCCTTCTGGAGGCAGAGTCTCCCTCCTATAAATGAAGCCTAGCTCCAGCTTGAAGTCAGACGTGCTTTAGGAGAGTCAGTGAAAAGACTTCCTGCTCTCTGGTGATTTGCACAAAATAAGGTACTCTTGCTAGAGTTTTGGCAGAGTAATTGTGCTACCTTCATTTTATTTTTTTTAATTTATATTTTGAAGTACGCTGAAGTAAGCTGTTTCTGGATTAAATTTTGGTTATTTTGTTTTTGTTCCATAATAAAAGTCATACCAAACAAGGTATGTTGTACCATTTATGTTGACTGTTGTGTGACCTGTTATTTCAACCCACCACATTTGGTACCAGAAGTGGGGTTGAAGGGTGATTCCACAAAGCTAGAGGTGGACTCCCAAATATACTGCACTTAGTATCCAGGTCAGATATAGGTGTCAACAGGTACATGGCTCATAAGGTGGAGGATAGAAATACCCTACCAGGAGTTTTGACAAGAACCCAGGCTGCTGCTATTGGAGAACCTTTACTTGAAGGATTACCTGCTTCCACATGACCTAAAGTCAAACCTGACATACAGATAATGGCAGGGGCAGGTATAAAGGAACCAGCTATGGAGCCACCTGAAACCTCTCCATAGGATCTCTGGGATTTACTGCGTTGGCTTGCTATAAGACAGCTGGAGATGGAATGTCTGTGAGAAGCCAATGTAAAGGAGAGGGAGGAGGAAAGACGACGACAAGATCAGAGGTGGGCAGACACAATACAAGCCTTACAACATATTGGGACTGGTTCGCGAAATGCCCAACCAAATCCTAGAGACATAAAGTTAACTAAAATGACTCTTTCTGATGACATAGAGGCATACCTTATTACCTTTGAGCATATAGCACAAGCTTGTAATTGGCCTGCTACCCAGTGTGGGGTAAGACTGGCACCTTACCTATCAGGTAAGACCTAGTTAGCATATACCAGTATGGATGCCCAAGTTGCTAATGATTATGCCTCTGTAAAGAAGGAGATCTTAAAGAGATATGACATTAATCCAGAAACGTATCGGCAAAGGTTTTGTTCCTTAAAACATTTACACCATGTGCCATCTCGAGAGACTTATACCAGACTGAATGATCTTTGTTATAAGTGGTTACAACCGGAAGGAAAGACTGTACCAGCCATTATTGAACTGTTTGTATTAGAGTAGTTTATCCAGGTTATGCCTGCGGATGTTCAGCTATGGATAAGGGAACATCACCCTGATACTGCAGAAGCCACCATCACCCTTGCTGAAGATTTCTTGACTGCATGACAGCCAGTCCAAAAGAGGTATAGAAGAATGGAAAGTGCTATTCCTACGACCTCAACTACTTTGGTAAGAGCCTCTAATGTTTCCACTGGGCCTAGTAAAACCAAAGGGGATGGAAGGGAGATGATATTGAAAAAAAATGACTCTTCCATACAATGTCACTATTGCCATGGATTAGGCCATATTGCCCATTTTTGCCCCAAGGAAAAAATCTGATTATCTAGCATCAATGAATATGGGAAATTTCTTTGTACAGACTATAGTAAATGGGACTCAGATAGAAGGATTGGTAGACTCAGGAAGCTGTCAAAGTTTGATTCGGGCCGATTTGTTAAAAGACAATTTACTGAGTTCCAAGGTCACTGATGTCATATGTATTCATGGCAACGTCCATCGGTACCCAACAGCACAGGCACAGGTATATGTGAATGGCCAATCGTACAACATGACTTTAGGAGCTGTACCTACTCTTCCAGTGCCTTTAATAATTGGCCAAGATTTTCCCACATTCAAAGACCTTATAACAACATGTGACATTAATAAGGACATAACCTTATCTGCTGTGACTACACAAGCTCAGGCTCAGCAATTGTCACCATACCCGGTGTTTTCCTTTGATGACTCTTTGTTTGAAGAAGGGAACAGAGGTCAAAAAACAAAGACTGAAAAAAAGCAGGCACAAAAAGACTGGAAACATAAGAATGCTGTTGTTAATGATGTAATGCCTCAGTATGATATAACTGATATTAAAGCAGATCAACAGAGTGATATCACACTTAACCCCTCTTTCTTACAGCTAGACAAACAAATGTCTTCTGCCTCCCCTCAGATTATACAACAAAAGGGGATTTTGTATAGAGTGTGTACAAATCCTAGTACACAAGAATTAGTAGAACAGATGTTGGTACCACAAAAGTATAGAAAAGACCTACTGTACTGAGTCCATGACATTCCTAGTGCTGGTCATGGGGGGCAAGACAGAACATCTGCTAGACTCTTACAACGATTCTTTTGGCCTGGTTTACAGCAAGATGTTGTTGAGTACAGCAGACAGTGTCCCTCCTGTCAACAGGTCAGCCAAGTCACATGGAAGGATAGAGCTCTTTTAATGCCTTTGCCTGTAGTATCACAGCCTTTTGAAAGAATAGCCATGGATGTGATTGGCCCACTGATAAAAAGTAGTAAAGGTAACTGATACATTCTTTTTTTATGTGACTATGCAACTAAATATCCCGAACGTTTCCCCTGAGAACAATGACAGCCCCAAAAATAGCTGACAAGGTGGTGGAATTTGGTAGTAGGATGGGCATCCCCAAGGAGATCCTGACGGATCGTGGAACTAATTTTACTGCTGCCTTGTTGTCTGAACTCTATAAAGCCTTAGGGATCACTACATTAAGAACTACCCCATACCACCCACAAACTGATGGACTTACAGAACGGTTTAATCAAACCCTAAAAGAAATGATTAGAAAGTTTGTGGATGATGAAGGGAAAAACTGGGACCAGCATTTACCACTATTCTTGTTTGCTTATTGAGAGGTTCCCCAAGCCTCTACAGGATTTTCTCCATTCAATCTATTATATGGAAGAAATCCTAGAGGGCCCCTTGATATTGTTAAAGAAACATGGGAAGGAGAAACAAAAGTGAAATACACCAATATTCTGAATTATTTGGTTAATTTGAGGAAACAGTTAGCTCGATATATAGAAGATGCACATGAACACAACATAGCAGCACAAAAGAAACAAAAGTTTTATTATGATAACAAATCACAAGAAAAGAAATTCCATTCAGGTGACAAGGTATTATTATTGTTACCATCTAATGATAACAAACTGTTAATGAAATGGCAGGGACCTACACTATTGTCTCTCAGACTGGTCCTGTTACTTACCAAGTTAAAATACCCGGGAGATGGAAGTCCCACTCCATCTATCATGCTAATCTTTTGAAAGAATGGTATGCACAACCTGAACCTGACATAAAAACTAACTTTTATGTTATGCCTAATAGACCTGAGACAGAACTGGATATGGCCTACAAAGGACTTGAAACCCAAGAAAGTATAAATGATGTACAGATAAATCCTAATTTACCTAACAAATAACATACAGACTTAGTACAAGTCTTACAAATATTCACCAGACTTTTTACTACCGTCCCAGGTAAAGCTAATAATGTGGTACACACTATTACTACTGATTCTGCCCCTATAAGACAAAAAGCATACCGTCTGCCTTAAAAAGTAGATCTGCTGTGGGAGAAGAAATTGAGAAATTGCTACATCTAAAAATTATTGAACCCTCCAAAGTCCTTGGTCCTCCCTATGGTGGTTGTACCAAAGAAGGAAGGGGGAATTTGTTTATGTTTAGATTTCCGTAAACTAAATAAAGTTTCCCAGTTTGATAGTTACCCAATTCCCAGAGTGGATGACATCATAGATCACATTGGACAGGCAAAATATATTTCCACTCTTGATCTTACCAAAGGCTATTGGCAAATTCCTTTGGAGGAGCATTCTCAAGAAAAAGACAGCCTTCAGCACTCCAAAGGGGTTGTTCCAATTTGCCTATATGCCATTTGGTTTACACAGAGCTCCTGCTACCTTCCAAAGGTACATGGATAAATTATTAAATGAACATACTTCTTATTGCTCTGCTTATCTGGATGACGTGGTAATTTTTAGTCCCGATTGGTCATCCCATCTTACACACTTAACTAATATTCTATCCACTATCAAAAAGGCCGGTTTAACTATTCATCCTTCCAAGTGTAGATTAGCCATGACTGAGACCAGATATTTGGGTTTTGTTTAAGGTAATGGCCTAGAAGGCCTGAAATAGAGAAGGTCGAAGCAGTAGCTCAGTGCCCTATTCCCAAAATAAAAAAAACAATTAAGATCATTTTTAGGTTTGGCCAGATATTACAGGCATTTTATCCCCAATTTTGCCACTGTTGCATGCCCATTAACAGACTTAACCTGAAAACAGGTCCCAAATGACATTCCTTGGTCTTCTGCTTGTGATGAAGCCTTTAGGACAATAAAAGCTATATTGTGTCCTGCCCCAGTGCTACAATCTCCCAATTTTGACAAACCATTTATGCTACAGACTGATGCTTCTGAGACTGGATAAGGTGCTGTATTATGTCAGGATATCAATGGAGAAGAACATCCTATCATATTCATTAGCCATAAATTATACCCTAGAGAGAAAAAATAAGCTATAATTGAAAAGGAATGCTTTGCGATCAAGTGGGCTATAGAAACCTTTAAATATTATTTATGGGGAACTCGTTTTACTCTAGTTATAGACTACAACTCCTTATGCTGGCTTAATCAAATGAAAGATAAAAATGCCCACATATTACGTGGGTATTTGGCATTACAGCCCTACCATTTCGAGATTAAACATAGACCTGGTAGTAGACATAAAAATGCTGATTTTCTTTCACGATATGGTGCTAACATTGATTGTAACCAGAATGGAACTTCTAGTGTTCAGACTAACCCCAGGGAAAATGATGAGTAATTATGAATAGTAATGAATCTTGTATATTGTATTGTATACATTTGTTTTTAGGGTGCCCTGGGGTGAGACTTCTGTGAGGTTCTCCAGACCTTTCAATTGTGGGAATGTGTATTTCAAACCAATCAAGATATTCTGGTTTGTACTTAAAGAGGGGGAAATGTGGTAGATGAACCCCCCCCATTGTTTCCCCTTTTTGGTCATATTTGTTTTATGTCTCCTTGTGACAATCTGTTGCTCAACAGTAATCATTTTATTTCCTTTCTTGTGTCTGTAATCCTGTGCGTTCGTGTCCCTGTGTGAATTCCTTGTGGTCCTTGGTTACGCCGTCAGACCGGCCCCCTGCTGCTTAACACTTGTCGTATCTCTGTTTTGCCCTTGAGATATTTGGTGTTAAGAGAACCCCCCCCCCTTATGTTTTAGAAAGATTTCCTGAAGGCACCAGATAGGGTGTATGTTCAAGTTAAGATAGAAAAAAAGGTACAAACCGCATGGTAGCTCTTAACGCCCGACAGCTAAAAAACCGAAAAGGAAAGCTGACAGCAATACTGTGTGAGCAGAAGAGACTGCATCTGAAAGACAATTAAATTCAAGCAGTCTAGTAAGGCAAATGCCTGATGGCATGTTAAGTACACAGTCAAGGGTCCGTTTTTTTTTTTCATTTTAAACACATAAGGATACTGAACATTATTTCTAAGCATCTGTATGTCTCTGAAGATGTATATCTCTGTTTACATTATTTTACCAATGGTAAAAAGGGTATCAAACTGCTTCCCTCTTATTTATTCACTTTCAGATTCCCCTATTTCTTAAAGCTTCTAAGACAGTTTGTATTTAGGGAACCACAAGTTTCCCTCTGCTTTTCTAAACAACTTGGAGATGTATATAGTTTAAAAACAGACCTGTGAGTTCTGTGAACTTCCAGAGCCAATCACTAAGGTGGTTCTTGCAAATTGCCTTCTCCTATAGGGAGTCAGTGGCACTTTGCTGCTTTCTTTTATATGGAGAAAGTGGGTGTCCTGGCTAGAACTGGGGAGGAGTTCATGTTAAGTTAGCCCACTTCTTAGTAATATGGACTGTATTATGTGATATCCTGGTTTTATTTTCACTTTCAGAGCATATTCATGGATTAAACTTAAAGATGTATTGCCTAAATCCACATATTGTTCTTTGTAAGCCTGAACATAATGTATTTTTAAAATAATTATTAATAGAGAGGAGTGGTTTTCCTTCTGGAGACGGAGTCTCCCTCCTATAAATGAAGCCTAGCTCCAGCTTGAAGTCAGACGTGCTTTAGGAGAGTCAGTGAAAAGACCTCCTGCTCTCTAGTGATTTGCACAAAATCAGGTACTCTTGCTATTGCTTTGGCAGAGTAATTGTGCTACCTTCATTTTATTTTTATTTTAATTTATATTTTGAAGTACACTGAAGTAAGCTGTTTCTGGATTAAATTTTGGTTATTTTGTTTTTGTTCCATAATAAAAGTCCTACCAAACAAGGTATGTTGTACCATTTATGTTGACTCTTGTGTTACCTGTTATTTCAACCCACCACACCTGTAAATCTGATGCTACAAACTGAAATCTGCACATCATATACAAAATGGCTATTAGGCAGGAAATTAACAACTGTCACTTCAACAACAGCCTTTGTGGGCATGTACCAAGCTGCCAGACTTTTGTAAATTACAAGCTGAAGTGTGTGAAGGTCCAATGACTGTAAGCACCATAGAGATTGCAGCAACATACACGCCCACATATCAAGCAGCCCGTAGAAAGTTTCTGCCTCAAATGCCTTGTTGACTGTGTGCTGTTAAGTGTGGGTACTTAAAATTCAACAACCTTTGAATGCCAGTAACTGGCTTTATAAAAAAGCACTCACCAGATTGGATTCTACTATACTGCTGTGACAGCGCTCGTACCGACATACCCCACAGCAACAGACACAAGGCCAAGTGTCGTCATTGTACTGTTGGGGATGTCGGTGCATTTCTATAAGGGGGCTGCGACCTCTGAACCCCCGTGTGGGGGGCTCTGCCCCCCAAACTGCCTGTTCTCTAAATATCTAACTCTGAGTCAGAGTTGGACTGGAGGGGGGGTGCAAAACCGGGAAATGCACCTCCGGTGTCTTCCTCACACCAATGATTTTTAGTCAATTCCATCATCTGTCATTGCTGGCATCCCAAGAATTGTAACACCTTTGATGCAATGTGAATGGTCTTCTGGAATACAACCTGGTGGTGTGCTGACACAAGGTCGACACCCACACAGCGAACACCAGCACAGCAACAGATGTTGCCTGTCTCGGCGAGTTGCATGCTGGTGTTCGCTGTGTGGAGTGTCGACCTTGTGTCAGCACACCACCAGGTTGTATTCCAGAAGACCATTCACATTGCATCAAAGGTGTTACAATTCTTGGGATGCCAGTGATTACAGATGATGGAATTGACTAAAAATTATTCCAGTGATGCCAATGTCAGAATGCACCAGTGCAAGGGCAGTATCAGATCTGCTGGACTGTCAATCATTTGCCTGCATGATGGTGCACACCATGGGCTCAGTTCTTGAAGGTTGGCTCAGGGCGTGCAGAAGCCCTGTGCCAAAAGCACAACTTGCCCAAAACTCTATAGTGCATAGTGTGTCCAATTCTCATAGGTTGTGTGCCTTTGTGACACCACACCCTTTTTATGGTGGCTTACACCACAGATTTGGCACAAGCCCTGTAAAAAGGTCAGTGATGTCAGACCAGCAAAAGCTGGGCTAACTCGTTGCATTTGGTGCACAAAGGGCTTGCGTTTCTAGAATCCCAAAACCTGCCCCTGGAATGCTGCAAGCCCTATGTGCCATGCATTTGGCATACTCAGGGCTTGCAGAAATCTAAGAGAATGGGGACACATATCTGCTTGGCTTCTTGGTGCTAAAGTTTATCCTGTATATTCAGAAACCTCACCATTTCTTAAAAGTTGCTGTGTCCAAATTAGACCTGAAAAGTCGACAATTGTAGGTCACTGGTTTAGTGCTGTGCAATGCTATAAGGTTGGAAGCTCCCTGATGCTCGCTCAAAAACACAGCACCAGTTTTGATTCCCACCACTTGCTGCTGATAAGGCAGTGAGCGGGAAAGTCAGTGGGGCACCTACAGTATAGAATAGCACAGCCACATAAAGAAATTTGTTAACAGTAAATGTTGAAAAATGCATGAAATGACACAGACATCTTGATATCTTGTTTCATTGAGTGCAGGGGAGATCTGACTAGTACCTCTAGCTTCTCAGTGTGGGCATGTTGCGGGTTCCTTGCTCCATCTTACTACACCATCTGCCTCTCCTGTTTTGTGATTAAGGTATCGAGGGGTCTGAAATAAGCAAGTAAACATAGTCCCCATACATCTCATCTCATCAGTGGGCAAATATCTGTGACAATGCAGGAACCATAACCTTAAACAAAACCCCTACCCTCTGACCAACTTGAGCCATGGGTATTGACGAGGAGGAAGCAGATGACTGTTTTTCCTCCATTGTTTGCAAGTGTCCTTTACCCAGAGAAATAAACCAATGGTCATTAACAAAAAAATAAATAAAAAAGAGATCCTGGTGTCTGCCCTTCTTCTGACCATGTCCAGGGCTATGGGTAATGATGGGGGGGAGGGGCAGAGTCACCATATTCCAAGCACATTCCATACATATGAAGGAGCTGTACTGTGGAGCCCAGATTGAATTTGTGATAAACATGTGTATGTGCTCTGGTTACATAATCAGGGCATGATTTATGTTGGATACTCGACATATGTACAGGGTATATGGGTTTCACAGTGCAACAGTATAAAGCAATTTATGACCTGCTATATGAAACAAATTTCTCTGACGTGCAATGTGCGCGCTCCCCCCCCCAAAAAAAATGTGAGTAGAGAGCATAGAACTGACTCCAGTGATGTGCCTAATAAGAAATCAGTAGAATTTCTTAGAGATGTGGGCTCAAACTCAGTTTTAGACAACAAACAAGGGGCTCCCACTATGTCCTTACTTGGATAATGAGGGACTCCCCACAAATAACTATTCAAATATGTTGTTATGATAATTCATATACAAGTTTAGGTACAAATGGAGGTGTATGATAGCACTCAAGTATCAACAAACCAATTAGCTAGAGGGTTAAAACACACTAGATGTGTTGCTGGGGGGGGGGGGTTACTTTTTTGTGTTTGAATGTACTGTTATTTGTTATTTGTTACAATTTTACTATGATTGGGACATGGTCCGGGTTAGTTAGTTAAAAACAAAATGTTCTGTTGCAATTGTTATTTCTGTGTATTGGACTACTCTAAAAAGTTTCTACTTACAAGATGTGTAACTAACATGTTGTGCAATCAACCATATAGGTAGCTAAGTAATTGTCTCCAGTTTCATAATGACTAACTCACTTAATATATCTTCTTGGAATATAAATGGGCTAAAATCTCATAATAAAGATAAGAGAGTATTGGGTAAAAGAAAGCTATTAAAAACTCTCCAAGAGACTTATATGACAATGAGAGAGGGTGTGCACATGTCCAAAGATTGTGTGTGTGTTTGTGTGTGTGTGTGTGTGTGTGTGAGTGTGTGTGTGTGTGTGTGTGTGTGGGGGGTGGCATATTGCTTATTTCTTGTCTAAAGCTTGAGGTGCCACCATCTGGCTGAGGCCCAGATTTTCTGGAATTGTCACTCAAACTACTCTGGACAATGCAGGGGGGAGCTATGTACTGATTCAAGTACAGCTTAATTCAGGGAAAAGACTAGCAATAGACTCCTTATATGGACCCAGTATTGAGTCTCCAGAATTCTTTGCTAGGTTGTCAATGGAAATGTCAACTTTTGAAGGCCCATGGATCATATGTGGAGATTTTAATGGTGTACTAGATAGTATAATGGACTGCACTTCTAGGGTAGGAGGCCCAATAATGGAAAATGCAAAATCACTAACCACATTAATGTCATACTATAGGTTAACAGATTCCTGGAGATATTTGAACCCCAAAGATAAAGAGTACACTACTCACACTCAGTGCAGGCATATGCAAGATTGGACTTAGCAACAGTGATCAAACCAACACCTAACTCTGATTCCCTGCAGGATCCTGAAAACTATCAGCCAACATCAGTCTTGGCCCCACTGAGTAAAATGTTAGAGAAAATAATAAATGAACAAATAATAGAATATCTTGAGGCCAATGGACTCCATTCTCTGGAGCAGCATGGCTTTGGAAGTCATTTAGTACAGGTACTGCATTAACATGCTACGGATCACACATTAAGATCTAAGGACCTCAGCAAGTTAACTAGTGCAGTTTTGTAGACCTGTCAAAAGCATTTGATTTGGTAAATCATGTCATGCTGCTCTGGAGATTGAAGGACATTGGCCTGGCAAAAACCCTGTACATGGTTTCAAAGTCATCTTTCAAATCGCCCATTGAGGGCTAACTTTGATGGTGTGCTATCTCAGACACATATATTGGAACAAAGGGCCTCACCAAGGTCCATTTTAGGACCCTGTTGTTTTCATTATATATTGACCCTATTTCAAAAATTCCTTCCAGGTCTAGTCTGCTATTTTATGCAGATGATATAATTCTTTTTCCAGTTCAGCAACAGTGGATGAAATTAACTCTTACAATTTGTCTGCCTTAAATGGATGGCTGATACAGCATTGCTTGATGTTAAATACAAAGAAATTCAAGTGTATTATTTTTGGATCAAAACCTAAGCTAAATAAATGTAAACCAGTACAACTATTTGATCTGGCTGGTTCAATGCTGCAACAGGTTACAAAGTCAAAATATCTTGGAGTCCTATTGGACTCTAATTTGGCCTTCTCAGCTCATATAAAGAAAACAGTTAAACAGTTAACCAGAAGCTAGGTGCTTCATATAGAATTAAGGGCTGTTTAACAAGAGACGCCAGGAATCTGTTTCAAAAGTGTACTCCTGCACATGTTATATTATAATTCATTTTATTCACAATGTTTTTTTACTCTTTTATTTATTCACCCATGTCTAGCATCCTTCCGGGTGCTCACATGGCTAGGACTACTACTCCCAGCCTGAAACCCTAGACCGGTGAACTCCCTCGAGTCGACAAGTCGGGACCCTAGCGCCTCGGATCACCCCCTGGGCTAGGACTGCTCTCCCCTAGAGAGAGCACTACCTGAATCAACGGGTTGGCCAGGAGTCCACCAGAGGAAGTGGGCCTGTGTCGGAATGTGCATCCTGCCCCTGGAGCCCCATCAACTCCATGAGCACAGGGAGGGATTTTCCTAGCTGTAGTTCCCCAAGGGAGTGCAGCATGCAATGACATCTGCACACGGCTGCCCTGCTGACGTCTGCCACACTCCCTCCCCATTTACGTAGAGCTGACTTGCCTGAAGTACCTCTGGTCTCCACCGGGGGTCACTAGGCAGCCAAGCTGGCCCCAAAGCCCTCCCCAGAGAGAGGAGAGCAGTCCTCCGGATGCTCAATCCTCTCTCTCCCCTGCCAACCCCCGATGGCCTGGGCTCATTCCTGAACCCGGGTCGCTGGCGTGGCTCAAGGTGTGGCGTCCAGTGCCTCAACCCTCAGTGCCACTGGGCCATTTATTCACAATGTTAACAGGTAATGATTTAAATCTAGTTAATAAGACTTTTAATTCAGTCTGTTGATTTGTTACAACAAAACTGTACAATACCCATCATTGTACATTGTACAATGAACTTGGGTGGTTACTACCAAAGTTACATTTTTCATATAACTTGGGTTGTCTACTTAATAACATAATGAAACTCGGACATCAATCCCATTGTTTAATTTAATTGAACTCAAAAGAGAAGATAGAACATTAAGGTCTTCATCAACTACCCATTTAGTCTCACCTAAGATCTCAACCTGTATGGGCAAGTGGACTTTCTCAGTACAGGAACCCAAGTTGTGGAATAATGGGGCTTGCCAATTAAAGGCAGGCCAGGTTGTCCTGGGAGATGGCCAGAAATAAAGGTAGAGGGAGGGGAGGGAAGGAGAGGGGGAGAAGAGGGGTGGGCTGTAAGACAGGGAGGGCTTATGACATCAGAGTGGGCTTGGCCAATTGAGAGGGCTCGCTGGTTACTGGCCAGGAGGAGAGGCCTATGGGGAGGGAGGGCAGGATCAAGGGTCCCTGGAGGCTTCTTAAGGGTAGGTAACACAGGGCTAGCCCTCTTTCCTGCTGTAATTTCTGTTAAAGAACTACAGCACATCACTGGCAGCTTAAACGGTAAGGCATTACTGGGCAAACGACTTTGCTATTTGGCTGTTTTCAAGGTTTTGTGAAGTATACTCAAGGTAATTGTCAGCTCCTGTCTAGGATTCCTTAGCCACTGTGCTTGGGATATTTTATTTTTTTTTCTCTTTTTTGACTGTTTAATGCTTTAGCAGTTGGTGGCAGTGGTTTGGTCAGCGGGATGGGTGCTGCTCCTCCTGCACATTGGCAGGTGGGGAAGGAACAGAGCAGTAGAGCAGAGCCTAACAGGTGGTGGTAGTTGCCAGGAGGAGCAGTTTTGGGGCTGTGGATCAGCGGATTGCCAAAGCATGGGGATGGCGGCAAGGATGCTGCATGGGTCAGGCTGAGCTCGGTTTTGGCAGGAGGGCTACTCAAAGGGGCCAGGCAGAAGCATTGGAATGTGGGGGTGGAGATCAGAAATTATCAAGCTGGCTGCATGGCAGCAGATCAAGCAGACGGTGAGGATGCCACATGGGCAGGCCGAACACGGTCATGGGGTCGGGAGGCTGATGCCTACCACTGAGATCACGGTCCACTGCATGGCGTGGTGAGCCAGAGCATAGTAGAGCATGAGCAACTGTGGAGTGAGGGTGGACTGCTAGGCTCAGGCCTAGTACTAGAGTGGACAGATCATGCCAGGGGAGGCCACATGGCGTTCATCCTGGGCTCCAGTGTTGGTTGACGTGGTGGGGGATAAGGAGGCCAAAAGAAAAGAGAATAAAAGGGGGAGGCCATGTGAGCACCATGTGGCATCATGGGCAGGGTAGTGTTTATAGGCTAACACGTCGTGGTATGAGGGAGGTACAGCGGCGGACGGTGAGCCACAAGGCCTGGGGCATGATGGCCAGCCACGTGTGCAGCAACAGAGGATATTTTGCTTGGTTGGTGGATAATGAGAAGAGAAGGAAAAGAATATGGTTGCATGAATTCCCTGAGCAGTAGTGAGCAGGGCCTGGAGACCTAGAGGTGGAACTCGATGCCAAGGGTAATGTTTGTGGGTAGTTACAAATATGCTTGGTACAGCGTTGTGTATGGTGTGGTTTCTTGGTGTGGAGATGTGAGGAGAAGGACAAAGGAATCCTGCACACAAATTACCCAGAGCAGTAGTGAGCGGGGCCTGGAGGCCTAGAGGGGGAACTCGATGTCAAGGGTATTCCTGTGGGGATTTGCAAATAATCTTGGTACAGCTGGGTATATTGTGACTTTTCTCTAACTTACTGATGGGTCATATAATCGCTTCATACTGAAGCAGGGCACTGGGCCGGGGGGGGCCATGTGGCGACATGGCAGAAGGGGGTAGGCCTGGAGACCCGAGAGGTGAGGCACCAGTTTTGGCCTGAGGCATCATGCCACAAGGAGGCCCATGAGAAGGCCCCTGAGTCTAGGGGTAAGTTTAGAAGCAAGCGGATAGGAGTGCAGCTCCGGGGTGTCGGAAGGTGGAAGTACAGCAGACCCACAGCCAAGCAGGGTGCACTATGGCTGGTGCCTGTGCAGGGGTAATGTCGCAGGGATCGAGGGTGGGGGTTTGAGTGGGAATCATTCCTGGCCCTACCCAGAGGAACCATGAGGGCCATGGGGAATGAAAGGCATTACACCGGTGGCATCAGGAATGGCCCATAAGGGGCACGCAGTGGACGGACAAGAAGGGGGGTGCAGGAGGGACTCATTTTCTCTTGGGGGCCCAGGTGAGGAAGGGTATGCTGGGCAAGAGGTGGCCCCAAGGGGAATTGAGGGAATGCCTTCATGGGGGGTTTATGTGAGCAAGAGCCTCATGGGGCACACAGGGTGAGTGTGCATAGGGGTCATAGGCACTGGGGTCCAAAAGGAACCTAAAGATTTATATATAGAATAAGTGAAAAGCCCACACATGGGGAGAGCGATCCAGAGGGGCCAATGTGGGGGCAGCTGTGGGTGATGATATGATCTCTTATCTTGTTCTGCAGCCCAGGTTCACCAGGAAGATGGCACCCAAGAGAGCCCCAGTGTCAAGTGCAACCATGCTGGTGGAGGCGGTGAAGCTTATGGTGCAGATGACTAGCTTGGTGGAGGCTGCAAAGAAGAGGGAATCAGAGGAGGAGGCACAGAAAAAGAGGAAGGAGAGAGGCGAGAAGGTTGGCGCAGGCAACATGAACAAGAGGCCAAAGCGAGCAGTGCCCAGCCCACCTGGGGGCCCGGGGTGGGTGTTGAGTCCACCCCGGAACCGGTAGGGCCCATACTGGATGGGGGTAAGGATGGCATGGACATGAATAAGGATGTGGATTTAAAGGAGTACATGGAAGGATTGTTGGGGGACATGGGGGAGGATGGGGTGGAAAAGCTGGAGCGGGCCTTGAAGGCCATTTAGAACAGGGGCAAACACGGAATGCCTGGTGCAGGCCCACAGGGGTGTGTGGAAGATGTACAGGGGCCACCCGGTTTCCTGCTGGGCGACCACGCTCTGGCCTCCATAAAGGAGAGAAGATCTGGAAGGGGGAGTACATGGACATATTTGGGTTGGTGGATGAAGAGACTGCCAAAAAATATGAAAAAAGGGAGTCAGTGGGCAGGTCAGAAATGGCAGTGGCATTAGCAGTGGTAGGCCACAAGACCGAGGAAGCCCGTTTCAAGGAAAATAGCATAGACATGTGTCAAGCTGGCTTCATAATTTACAGTGTGTTGATCCTAGAGAAGCAGCCGGACCTGGCAGTCCCTTTACTGACATACATGACTATCATATGGGACACATATAAGGCGAAGTTGGGATTTGGGTGACTCAAGTATGACAAGGCATTCTGAAGGAGAATGGCAGCAAAGGGTAATCTGAGATGGGATTGCACCCACGCAGAGCTATGGGTCTGGATGTTGTCAGCTGCTATGGGGGGCAGGTGGTGGACCAGGCAAAGTGATCAGCCCTGGTCATGGGGACCAAGCGTGCTGGGCTTACAACAGGGCATCATGCACCTGGCCTAGTTGCAAGTTCTGGCATGTCCTGCACATTCGTGCGGGTTCACCCTCGCGTCGGGCTGCAGGCAAAGTGGGGACAAGGGAGGGCAGTCAGGTGGGCAACCACAGGAACAGTCTTTTCATGGGGGGCAGGGGGTATCCAGGAGGGGATGAGGGGGCCCCAGGAGAGGAGGCTACACCCCCAATAATGGGTGGAATTAGGCCAGGAGCAAGTGAGGGTGCGGTGGGGCTATACCTTGGCCCTCACCTCCATCAACTTGGGGGTAGTAGAGGCCTGGACAGAGGGGTACCCTGAAAGGGAGGAGGCAGAACTGTTGCGGGTGGGTTTTAGGAAGGGCTTTCCACTGGGGTTTGAGGGGGCATGGGTGGGCATGCAGGTGAAGAACCTGGGCTCGATGAAAGGGAAGGAGGACATAGTGCAGAAGAAGAGCATGAAGGAAGTCAGTGCAGGGAGGGTGGAAGGGCCACGGGCCGGTCCCCCCTGCAAGGAGTTCCAGGTGTCACCACTGGGGGTGGTGCCTAAGAAACAAACCGACAAATTCTGGCTCATACACCACCTGTCATACCCAGATGGGGGGGGGTCAGTGAATGAAGGGATACCAGGAGCGTTGAGCATGATATCATATGCGTCACTGGATCAAGCAGTGGAGTTAATTCGGGTAGCTGATGGGGCATGGCTGGCAAAGACAGACATCAAGTCCATCTTCTGGCTACTACCAGTCCAGCCAGGGGACTGGGAGTTTCTGGGTTTCCAATTCGAGGGTGGGTTGTATTTTGACAAAGCCATGCCCATGGGGTGCTCCGTGGTGTGCTCAGCTTTTGAGATGTTCAGCTCATAGGTGCAATGGGTGTTTGGACATCGTTATGGGCATAGAAGGGTGGTCCATTATTTGGATGACTTTCTATTGATAGGTGACAGCCAGGCGGAGGCCCAGCGGATGCTGGAAGATTTTCGGGACATGTGCAGTGTAATCGGGATCCCTCCAGTAGCAGGGGAAGATGGAGGGCCAGCCCAGAGCTGGAGTTTCTAGGATTGAGATAGACACCAAATGGGAGTGTTTCCACTGCCAGGGATAAAGTGTCCAAATTGAAGGGTTTGTTGGCACTGGTGGGGGGAAGGAGGAGGGTGCCGCTGGTACAGGTACAGCAGTTGCTGCGTCACCTTAATTTTGCCTGCAAGGCCATAAGCCCAGGCAGGGAATTCACAAGGAGACTGGACAGGGTCACAGGGAAGGCCAAGCTGCCCCATCACTGGGTGGACAGCAATAGAGGCATGCGGGAGGATCTCCAGGTGTAGGAGGTCTTTTTGGAATCATACAATGGGGTGACGTTCTAGCAAGAAGAATGGGCCCACAGCATGGACCTGGAGCTGTAAACGGATGTGGCCGGGGGTTTGGGATGGGGGCCTGTTTTCAAGGGGAGTGGATCTCAGAAGGATGGCCAGTCCAGTGGAAGGAATGGGGATGGACTAAGGACATCACGTTTTTGGAAATTTTTCCCATATGGGTGGCTTTTTGAGATCTGGGGAGAGCGAATGGCGGGGCTGTGCATCTCATTCTGGGGCGATAACAAGAGGGTAGTAGAAGTGATTAACAGCCAGAGTGGCCATACAGACTCAGTGGGGTGGGCCTTGTGGAGCCTAGTGTTACTAGGGCTGCATTGGAACCTATCCTTCAGGGCACAACACATAGAGGGGATTCGGAATGATTTGGCTGATTGTCTGTCTTGTTTTCAGATAAGATGGTTCCAAGAGTTGGCACCCCAGGCCACACCTACCCAGACCAAGGTACCGGGTTGGATGTGGGAGGTTGGAGGGGAAAAAGCCAGGGCATTGTATAGGGGGTCATGGGTGGCCAACACCGTGAAGGCCTGAAGGGGCTTGGGAGAGTTTCCTGGTTTTCTAGCAGGTTTTGGGGAGGCAGGAGAGCCAGTGTGGGAGGGAGCAGGTCATGCAGTATAGAGTGAGAAAGTGGGAGGCAGTGGCGGCCACATTACCATGGGGATGCAACTGGCAGGGATCAGCTGGGCATGCCAGGCAGGGGTGGTGAGATGCCACAGGCAGCCAGGCCATCAAGCAGATGGTCATGGGATGGCAGAGGGTCAGGGCAGGAGGCAGGGTGGAGAAGACCCACACAGGGCCCTCTACTCCTGAAGGTAGTATGGGCGCTGGACAAAAGTGCTGGTCAGTGAACGAGGCATGTCTGTTTTGGGCCATATTGCAGTAATGGCAAGAGAGCCTTCTGGGTAGGGGAGAAGGTGGCACACAAAAAAGGAGTGACCACAGGGGGTTTGCAGGAGCAGGACGTGTGGTTGGAAATGGATAGGGTGGTTATCGGACTACAGAGGACCAAGACAAACCAGTGGGGAAAGGGGCACCACCATCGAGATACGCAGACAAGCATAATGGGAAGTATGTGCGGTAAGGGCCATGACAGAATATAATAGGGTACGGAGGTGACAGAAAGGGGCTTGGTTCCTGTATGGGGACGGATCACCGGCAATGGGGTACCAAGTGGGAGCGATGCTGAAAAAAGCAGTGGCATTTGCAGGGGAGGACCCCCATGAGTTCACCCCTCATTCCTTCCAAATCAGGGCGGCAACGGAAATGGCGGCAGCAGGGCAGAGGCAGCCGAGGTCAAAAGAATAGGGAGATGGAAGTCTGATTGTTACAGGAGGTATGTGAGGTGTCAGCATTGACCAATGGCCCCCTTTTTCTCTCCCTACAGCAGGTTCCAAGCAACAGGTGTGGATCGTGGGACACTCGTTCATATATTGGGCAGAGAGGTTTGCAGCCACTACAAGGATAGGGGCACAGCTGTGCCCAGGAATGGAACACACCAGAGTGCGATGGAGAGGTCTAAGAGGCATGAGATGGGCACAGCTGCTACCCCTGCTGGAAGAGCTATGGGTGCAGTGGGGCTGACCAGACAGTGTGATTGTGCACTTAGGGGGAAATGACTTGGGGACAATACCATGGGAGTCCTTGATGAAGGACATCATTGCAGATTTGGAGAAGGTGAAGAGTTGGTGGCCCTGGGTGGTGATAGGTGGTCCGGAGATCACCTCCTGGAGGGTATGGAGAGGAAATAAGGGGCCAAAAGCAATAAAGGTGGCAAGGAAATGGTTGAATAGGAAGGTAGCCAAGGCAGTGATCGAGATGGAGGGAGTTCACATTCAACACAGGGACACCTCGTACGAACAGGAGGCAGTGTACAGGGGGGGCCGGAGTTCACCTGATGGAGTTTGGCATGAGCCTGTTCCTCTGCCCCTTTGGGGACCTAGTTGGGGACATTAATAAAAAAGGGCTGCGGGGTTAACCCACAAGGGGGGAGCCCCATCTGCCATCGCAAGCTGGAGATGGGGCTGTGGAAGGGGTGGGAGCAAGAAGGGGAAAGGGGGGCATGTATGCAGGGGAGGGGGGTAGGTACCACATGCTGGGGACAAAAGAACCCAGATGTGGGAGTAAAGGGGGAGGGGGAGGGATATAGAACTAGGGGATGGATCGATGTGTCCACACCTAGTGGGGGTCAGTGGTCCAGGTAAGGTGGTACCCGATTATGGTGGAAAAGAGGGGGTGCGGATTAGGGTGTCTGGACCCTGAGAAGCAAGGGTGGAAGAAGAGTGAAGCAAGAAGAAGAACCACACAAGAGGGAAGACAGGACTGTTATGTCTAGATGTGATATGAGACTGTCATGTCCAATTTCAAATATGAAGTGTTAGAACGAATGGGATGTAACGTGCGATTTAAATTATTCCTGTATAATAATAAATGTTGCCAGCGAGCATCCAAACTTAACAAGCAGTGGCCTGATTTATTTCTGGGTGGGGATCCAGGGACAACATGTCTCAGCATTGTTTAGATGCTAACAATCATGCAAATTTTAAAACTGAGTTAAAATTTTACTTGCAGTAACAACCTATTTGCAAATGTTATTATGGTTGAACTAAGCTGTATGTTATTGTGTATTGTGTGTACCATTTGTAATCTACTGTATGTATTTATTGTAATATTGTATCATCTAAGCTGCATATGTAGTGACTTCAGGTCATTTCTGAAAATGGGCCGGCCCAGTGTGCTTGCCTGGTCAACAAAGTAATAAGTAAATAAAAACATAAAAACAATCACCTCCTTGAGTCTGATACTTGCTATAAAAAATGTGACAGATAGGCCAATGATCACTTCTGACCATGCCCTAGTCCAGTTGGTCTTGTTGGGCATGGTTACCTCACTGACAAGCAGAGCATGGAAACTAGATCCTACATGTCTACAGAAAGAAGACTTTCAAAACTTTATCACTAGTCAAATAAATGACTATTTAACAAACAACCCTGCTGGACAAACCAGTGCAGCAGTTAGGTGGGATGCTCTCTAGGTGGTCTTCAGGGGCTCTATAATTTCATTTGCTGCACCCAAAAAGCATATAAATGAAAAGTAATTATTAGAATTGGAGGAAAACATTAAACAAGCAGAACAACAACATATGATGGCTCCCACTCCTGGCAGGTATCAATACCTTCAACAATTAAAATGGGAAAATAATACAATTCACAATACTAAAATAGAAAGAGCCTTGTTATTGACACACGCAGGGCATTACTTTGAAGGGGATGCCGGAGGGAAACTTCTACCCTGGCAGCTGCAAAGTAGAGAGGGTGCAAAGCATGTTGCTGCAGTACCAACTCCAGAAGGAAGAGTTGTACTGGATGATCCCACAATAGGGGAATACTTCAGGAAATTTCAAGAGAATTTGTATACTTCGGAAGCTTCACCCTCCATTGAGCAAATTAGAAGGTTCCTGAACAAAACTGAGCTTCCAACCATAAATTATACTGAAAAAAAGCAGTCAGAGTCTCCTATCTCTTGGGAAGAAATCAAGGCAGTGATAAAACACTTCAAAGAAGTTAAGGCCCTGTGACCTGATGGATTTCCAATAGACTTTTACAAAATCTTTTAAGACCAGCTTAAAGAGACACTAATGCATATGACACAGGAAAGCCTGGCAACAGGATCTCTCCCACCATCTTCCCGAGCAGCAACTATAGTTATACTCCCTAAACCAGGTAGAGACCCTCAACAATGCTCCTCATATCGGCCAATGTCACTGCTTACAGCAGCTTGAAAAATAATTGCTTGAATGATAGCCAGTCGACTTGAAACATTTTTACCAGACATCGTTCAGGCAGATCAGTCTGGCTTTGTAAAAGGAAGGTGAGGAAAACATAATGTATGGCATACCCTTAATATTGTTTGGAAGTATATGTGTATTCCACTGATGAAGGGGGCTGCAAATCTGAGTCTAGGTGCTGAAAAAGCATTCCACAGAGTGGAGTGGAAATATATGTTTGAAACAATAAAACATTTTGGGGTAGGGGACAATATGTTAAGATGAATTAACACCTTATATAACAAACCTAATGCACAAATATTAGTAAATGGATGTTTAAAAAACCCTTTGCAGCTTAATAGAAGTACCAGGCAGGGATGCCCAGTCTCACCCCTATTGTATGTTATGGCCCTGGATCCCTTGGCTGCTGCAATAAGGAAGGACAAAAAGGTTTTGTGTTTACAGGCCAGGGGAGGAGGTATCCACAAGACAGCCCTGTTTGCAGATGACCTATTGATTGATTTAAAGAACCCAAAATCTAGTCTTACTGCCCTACAAAACATATTAATAGAATATGCAAGGATTTCAAGACATAAAATCAATTGAGCAAAAAGTGAGATTCTCCCATTAAGGGTTTCCAGTCAAAATATAGTACCAAACATACCCTTACAGCCAAAAGTTGTCTCAACACTGAAGTATTTAGCTGTTAACATACCAAGAAGAACCTCACTCACTTATGGGGCCAACTTCAACTCATCATTAGATAATAATAAAAAGACTAATAAATGGCAAGGACTCCCTATTAGTCTTATAGACATAATTAATACAATCAACATGAATTTTTTACCTAAGTGCATGTATCTGTTCCACAGCTTACCAATAAGGGTATCTGAACCTTTCTTTAAAAAGCTAAACAGCATAATAAACAGATTTTTGTGGGCAGGGAAGGCTGCTAGAATTAAGCATACCATACTGCAGCTTCCCCTATATAAAGGGGGCTTAGCATTACCCCACCCAATATTACTACTGGGTGGCACAGATTGCATCTCATTATCACTCTACCAACACTAAAGCACCTGCATGGCTATGTATAGAAAAAAAGCACTATTCAGAGGGTATATCACATAGCGTCTTAGCAAGGAGTCAAAATGAAAACCACTTTAAAAAAATTAAAAAATCCCTTCACCTACTGTATCAAGTGGCAAGGATTGAGAATTTCTCACCAACTCAAAGGATACCAAAAAGCTTTTTCATCTATGCTTCTCTGAGTGCAAGTTTTAAAACTCAGAGAGGATATAATGGGCCAGTTATTCAAAGCAGTTGCACATGGTTCAACCCAGTTGCGCTGGCGCAAGTTCCAGGTTGCCCCACTGGGCGATATTGAAAGCGACCCATGGCGCAGTGCAAATCCCATTGTACCAATGCACAACTGTAATGCATGCAGCGCATGTGCATGGGGGTGTGCCCAGGAATATATGGTACAAGGGCATATTCTACAGGAAGGCAAGGCACAAGTGTGGAGCAAACACCAACTTGCACCAGGCAGACTTGAGCATATAAGAACAGGCTCAAATACTCAGACAGCAGATGCACAGCAGTGTGCACAGAGAGAGACAGGGAGTGAGAGAGTGCAAGAGAAAAAGAGAAAGAGTGGGAGAGAGGCAGACAGAGTGGGGGAGAGAGAGAGAGAGACAGACACAGACAGACGGACGGACGGAGGTACAATGTGCCACAGGAAGCCAGGGACAGGCACAGTGACTGAGAGATGGACAGTGGCCCATTCCTAATGGATACCATAATGAGGGGTGTGAGGAGGCAGGAGGAACACCTGCATGGCCGACGAAGGGCCCGGCGGTGGTATACCCAACACAGGTTGTACCATGCCAGGGTCATGTTCGAGAACTTTAGTGACATGGAGATAATGGGCTGATAGCACCTGAACAGGGCAGTCCTGAGGCAGCTATGTGAGCTGTGCAGTGAGGAGATGCAGGCACCCACCAGGCATAGTCATGCCATGTCAGTGGAGGCCAAGATGACCACTGTGATGCGCTTGATCTCCATGGGCACCTTCCAAATACCCACTGGGGATACCACGGATATCACCCAGTCAACCACATCCTGCCGCCTCACCCAGTTCTTCAATGCTGTGCTGCCACATGTGTTGGAGTACATATACTTCCCAGCACACAGGCAGAATGTATAGCAAACATGCAGGAGTTCTACCAGGTGGCACACATGCGAGGTGTGATCGGGGCCATTGACTGCACTCACATTGGCATCCACACACCACCCATCCCAGAGGGCCTGGTGTACATAAACTGGAATGGATATCCTTCCAGCAACTGCCAGGTGGTGTGCGATACCACTGGGTGCATCATCAATGACTGTGCCACACACCCCAGGAGTGCACATGATGCCTTCATATGGCACAGTTCCGCACTGCACCATAGGTTCGAGTGGGGAAACTTCCCCATGGGCCACCTTGTTGGTGAGTAGGACATGTGCCATTTTGACCATGAGCCATGAGGGGGGATGGCAGGTGGGAAGGGCAAGCAGTCACCATGAGGCAGCACAGCAGTGGACTAACCAAATGTCTTTTCCCACCCAGGCAACAGCACATACCCCCTAAGGGCATGGCTGCTCACCCCCTATTGGAGACCACCATCCCCAATGGAAGGCAGATATAATGAGGTACACACCAGCACACACAATATCATTGAGCGTGTCTTTGGCATGCTTAAGTCATGATTTCATTGCCTAGACAGTTCAGGCGGTGCACTACAATACAGCCCATCAAAGGCCTGTGGCATATTCCTGGCCTGCTGCATCCTGCACAACATGTCCATTGATCATGTAATAGTTGCCAAGACTGAGGAGGGTGACAGTAGTAGGGATGATAGCAATGAAGGGCCGGAGGGTGGTGGGCAGCCATCCCCTGGAAAAAGGGACCCCAGAGCAGTGCAGGAGGCATGGCAGAACAGAGACACAATTGCAAGGAAGCATTTCAGTCAACGCAGGTGGGTGTACAAACACAGTAGCATGGGCATCACAGGACAGTACTCCACACCATGGCAGTGGTGTGCACAGTGGATGGCATGCAAACACCAGTGCGCACTACACACAGCTGAACCACTGGCACACACACATGCAGCACTGGCATGCACACAAAGAAACACACACACACACATATGTTGTGGGACATGGTATGGATCAGAAGCTTGGCACCAGTGCACAGGCACCACCAGTGCAGAGCATCCCTCATCACCTCCATGCCACATGTCCCAACAGCATGGTCCACACACACAGGACACATGAGGCACAACACATGCGCACCACTGCATGCATGCTGCACCAGCACCACCCATGCATGCATGTGGCAACAGCAGCAGATGCCAGGCCAGGGCAACACACATGGCACTATGACTGTGCAGTCCCAAGACCACCATGGCCACATGGGTGGCTGTGCTGTGGCCGAGCAGCAGCTGCATGCTGCGCATCAGCCCCAGTGTGCATGTCTTATACCCCCCAAGGGGTTGAAGTGTGGGACCATGACCGTGTCCATGCAGTGGGGTAGAGGTGACCAAACAGGCCTGCCCTGGTGGTGTCTGGGATGCTGATGTCAGACCCCAGTGTCCACCATACTGGGGTTGCCAGACGCTGGGATTGTGGGGTGGAGACTGCACTGTGGGGTGTCCCCTGTGCACACTCGAGCCCAGTGGCCACCAGTGACGGCAGCCCAGTTGCAATGGCACCGGTCATGTGGTCCAAAGCTGTGGCCATGGCCTCCCGCATCTGTCTGAGCTCATCAATGATCTGCACAGTGCCTCTGTCCTGTTGCTCAGCCATGAGATGTGCATCATCCCACAGTGCAGCCACCTCAGAGGCAAGTAACGCCTGGTTCTCCACAGATGCCCGCAGTAACCAGGTGTGCTCCACCAGACGCTCGGCATCCTGGGCCACCTGAGCCATCTGTCAAGCTGCAGGAGTATCACAGCATGCTGCACAGCCTCCCACTCAGGTGGATGCTGCACAGTGGGCCGTACAGCGGGTATGCATGTGTCAGGTGCACTGGCAGTGTGCACCGTGCCTCACTGCCCAGTGTCATCTGCATCCAGCCACTGCTGCCTGACAGTCTGCTGGTCAATGCCCCATGCCTCCACTGCGCCACCAGCACCTCCGTCACTCACACCAGACACAGCGGTGGTGCAACACACCACAGCCACTGTATGGCTGAGGGGAAGCTGTGGAGCCTCTGGAGCAGTGCCAGGCCCTGATGGTGCCTGTGTAGTGGGTAGGGGTGTTTCTGCCACCAACGGCCCTATGCTGTCCATGATCAGTGTGATGTCATCATCGGTGTCTGACAACAGCCCTAGCTGCGTCTCCGCACACAGCACCTTCAGGCTGTCAGTGTCCAGGATCCCAGCAAGGGTGTCATCAGACATCATGTCCGGCATGTCTCTGCTCTGGATACCTGCTGATGTTCATGGTTGGGCATCCATGTCAGTATCCACCTCCACCTTGTCACCTACCTGGAGGCGTGCTGGTGCTGCAAGACAAGAACAGAGGGTCAGTGTTGCTACATTGTCCAGGGCTACCCCCATGGCCCCCCACCCTCCCTCCCACCTCCCCCTGGCCACCTCCTATCATGCCCCCCCGGCATGCAGACATTTCCAACTGGCACTGCAGTCCACGGTGCAGCCACAAACACACTTGCAGGTGGCTGGTTGCCTGTCAACAACCATACATGTGCAGCACACATACAGGCCCACTCATAATCACCATGCAGTGAGGGGCTGCCACCCATCTGGAACCCTCCACCAGGCACACCCTCCACCACCACTCAGCTAATGCTGGGTGCCACCAGCTCCTCTGAGGCTGTCAGCAGAGGCACTGCTACTGGGCCACCACCGGTCACCCTGCAGGATGTGTGGATGGCAGCTATCTTCTCCTTAATGTGCCTCCTATTGGTGCCAATCTTTTTCTTGCATTCCTGGGGGGGTGTGATGGTGTCAGCCATGGGTATTGATGTACAGTGCCACCTCATCCCAGCCCACAACCCACTCCTGTGGTGTGCCCATGGCACCATTGAGAAGGGCCTCCCTGTCCATGTAGACCTCATACAGGGCAGTAGTCTCTGATGCCATAAAGTTGGGCCTGTGCTTGCATGCAGGACCCTGATTCTCCACACCTTCCTTACCTGACATTCTGCCACCTGTGGGAATGCACACCAGTGTGTGTTTTATTTATTTATTTAGTTTTTGTTTACCGGGTAAGGTGTCGTAGCCACAAAATATGACTATTTTCAGACACGACCCAGGAGGTTACAATACAAAATTGGCAGACAAAACAAATAACAGGTATAGTTCAGAGGTAATCAACCATACAAGGAAAAATCTACATGATGTTTTGTAGCGTAAACAGTATTGCTAATATGACAGACACAGTGGCAGAAAAATACACAATAGTACAAAACATAAGCATACAATCATAGTGCAGTAGAATTTTAACACATAATCCATGGTAAGTGCTACATATAACAGTAACAAGGGGTCAGAGCAAAATTAAACATTTTGAGAGCTAAGAAAGGGGATGTCAAGCACCCTATGGGGGTTTAAAACAGGAACATAGAGCATATTTGACGAGGAAAGTGTGATGCGTCTTTTTAAAAGCAATATGACTAGATGCAGAGCAAACATCAAGAGGTAGAAAATTCCAATATTTTGGGGCCAGGCAGGAGAAAGCTGAGGTTCTATTTAGGGTTCTGCACCTAGGAGAGCATTGTAGAGAGAATCCAGTAGATCGGAGGCCATAGGTGGGAGACCATGGCACCAGCATGCCTGCAAGAGAGGTAGGTAGATTAGTTCTAATGATGTTATCCAGCAGAGTACCAAGGGCAAGGAGTTGATTGGCAGATGGAGAAGGCCATCTAAGGTCTGTATATAGCAAGCAATGGTGCTTCAAATGAGGGGAAGCCAAGGCATAACAACAGATACTATTGTACGTTGTATCCCACTTACTTAGGGTGGTTTTCAAAGCATTTATGTAGGTGACAGCACCATATGCAAGGGATGGAAGTAGGATACCCCTAGAAATAGTCAGTCTAGCTGAGGGGGTAAGCATCCAACTAGTCCTGTAAGCTATTCCGAGTTTGGAATTTACTGACTTGCAGGGGTCGATGATGTGTTGCTCAAAGTTGAGAGCTTTATCAAGCAGAACACCTAAATACTTGAATGAGGTTACTTTCGTAAGCAGTGAGCCATTTGCACAGGAGACATTGAAAAGGTTATGGTTTGTTCTAAGTTTGGTTGCAGATCTGAAGAGCATGCCCTGAGTTTTACTTATGTTTAGGACAAGCCTTTTGTTGTGGATCCATTCTTGCATTATGAAAAATGCAGATGATAGTCGACTATTTATTTCTTCTATGTTTGCAGAGGAGGTGTAGAGCACCAGATCATCTGCATACAAGATTGTTGAGCACCTAGGGGTGTTAGAAGATATGTCATTTATAAAAATAGAGAAGAGAAGAGGCCCCAAGATGGAGCCTTGAGGAACACCAACATTGACAGGCGCAGAGTCTGATACCGCAGAGTTAAATTTTACCTGTTGTCTTCTATTGCTTAAGTAGCTCTGGAACCAGTTTGTGGCTTGCTCCGAGAAACCAGTGAAGCTAAGGCAATCAAGCAGAAGAGGGTAACCTACAAGATCAAACACCTTTGAGAGGTCAATGAACATTGCACCAGTCATGAGACCATGATACATAGCAGTAAGGGCATCATTTGTAAATTGTATCAGAGCAGTAGAGGTGCTATGCCCCTTGCAGAAACCATGTTGTACAGGTGATAGAAGGGTATATTTAGAGAGGAACTCAGTGACCTGTATAGGCACTAATTTCTTGAGTATTTTGTTTAGTACTGACAGAATGGCTATGGGCCTATAATTAGCTATGTCCTTCTTGTCACCTTTCTTAAAGACAGGGGTGACTTTTTCCAATTTCCATATGTCTAGAACATGACCATGGTAGAGAGACAGTATAAAGATTTTAGCCAATGGGGCCGCAATAAAATGAGCTAGCCAGCTTCAGTAGTTTAGTCTCTAGGTAGTCAGAGACTACACTAATACTATCAGAGATTGAGTTTAGTAGTTTTAGAACATCAGCATTTGGAATAGCCTTAAAATAGAAGGGCGGATGTATGGGCACATTTGTGTGAGTAACGGGTGTCAGGATGTGATTTGCTGTGAAAGAGGCAGTGTAGCTGGTGAGATCAGTAAAGTATATGTTGAAAGAACTTGCAATGGTGGTAGGGTTATTACAGTGCATATCATTGAGGACCATATCATTCATGTGTTGAGACTGGTTTGAGCCCAGGAAGGATTTTACATGTGTCCAGAATTTCTTCGGGTCCCCAGCAGCTTCCAGCAATAGACCTTTGCAGTATAAGCTTTTGGCAAGCCCAGTATTTTTTTCTTTTTGCACATATTGCACTGCTTTTTGTAAGTGCCATATTCACTTTGCTGACCCAAGGTTTTGTAGCAGTTCCAACTTTTGTCACATGCCCGGAGAGAGGCGAGAAGTTCCTTGTGCAGCCACCTAGTCTGTTTGGGCCTAATGCATCGATTCTGTTTAGGTATATGTATTTCTCAGAGGGATAAGTATATAGAAAGAAAGAGACTGAGAGCAGATTCAATGTCTTGGGACTGGATAATAGGGATCCAGTTTACAGAAGAGATATCATGTAGAAAGCGTGCTTGATCAAATGTAGAAAAATCCCGGAAGGTGATGTAGCGTGGCGAGGGGGCTGGAATCACTGATGTTCCCCATATGTAAAACACAGGGGAATGGTCACTTATAGAATCAGGAAGCACACCTGAGGTGGTAATTCTATCAGGTCGATTTGTGAGTATCCAGCCTATAAGTGTTCCAGCAGCAGGTGACTGGGTCAGCCTGGTGGGATCTTCAATTACCTGGTGCATGTTAAATCCATATACTAGAGATAGCAGTGCGCTTTTATTTTTCCCCAGCCAATTTAGGTTGAGGTCACCAAGAATAATAAGTTCATTTTGGCCAGCTGCAGTGGTAGAGTACTCAACTAGTTCGGAGCATCCTAGTTGACCTGCTTTAGGAGGATTGTAGGCACAATTTTTTTATTTTTTTTATTTAAAAGTCAAGGAATTACAACCCTTTGAGTCAGGGACTCATTTATAAAGGCTCCACGTCATACAGAGAATGAACACAAATACAGAGGATAACAAGTACGCAGACTAAATACAGTGGCATTGTGCATAACTACTACATTGAGCAACTCAGAGGTGTATATGGTACAATCAAACAATAGAGTCAGGTACATATTTAGCAGAGGAACTTGTCATTTCGGGGAACGAGGAGTAATCTGCAGTCACAGTAGGAGCCAGTCATAATGTAGTCACGCAGCTCAGTTTTGAAAGGCCCCAACCTGGGAATTGATAGGGTAGACCCAGGGATAGAGTTCATCCAGAGTGGAGCCCTATAGTGAAAGGATCTTTGGCCAGCACTGGTCTTTACAAGAGGGATGTGAAAGGCAGTAGTATCAGAATGTCTTGTGGCCCGCCTTGCCAAACTTGGCTGGAGAAGCGATAGACAGCCAGGGGGAGCTAGAACTAGCTGGACTTTTTTGGACAGTAAGCAAGTCTGATAGAATAGCAGCCCATGAAAGTTAAGCCATGTTAAGTGAATCTTTTTGGTTCCAAGTAGAAGCAGGGTGTGTAAAAACTCGCAGTTAGAGGCAAACAAACGTTGCATTAAGGATATATTCAGGTGTTTTTTTAAATAGAATGCAACTCCTCCTCCCCTTTTTCCAGATAGTCTGTCTCCTTGGAATAGGGAATAGTTAGGAAGAGGCAGGAAGTGTCAGGAGTAGAGGGCTTTAGTCAAGTTTCAGTCAGACAGAGAATGTCAGGTTCATATATGGATATCCATGCCTCAAGTTCAGTAAAGTTACAGAGAAGGCTTCTAATGTTCAAGTGTGCTATACGAAGGCCTTTCATATTTAACCAGTCCATATTCGGAGAGGCAGTGGGTAACTGGGGACCAGGGTTTGTTTCGATGTCCCCAGATAATAACAAAGCTAGGAGCACAAGATACCATAGTTTCTGTAGAAAAAGAGGTGGTACCAGTAGTATGTTCTGCCAGAAGAATTTAGAGATAAAGTCAGCAGCCACGTATAAGAGATGCCTAGTAAATAATAGAGGAGTCACATCATGCTGCTTGATCTGTGACACAAGTAGGTTTGAGTAGGTAAAGTCAGATAGTGTGGAGGTCAGTTTAGCACTGCCAGGAGAGCAAGGCCTAGCAGTGATAAAAGCAACTAAAAAGAGAGAAAGGCTCAGTGTCAGCAGCAGCAGTATTCTTCCAGCCCAAGCTATCATGGAAAAATGTGTGGCTCTGAAAATAAACACCACACAAGATGTAGCAAATAATGTCACATGTTTCTAGCTGGAGAAAAACTTGAGAGCAAATGTGCAACCCTGTGGGTGAGATTGCTTTAAAAAGGGGCAGTAAGAAAGTGGGTCGTCAGGTATTGAAGACAGGGAGGCCAATAGCCATAAGAATGTGCAGCAGTAGAGTGACCAATCAGCTGCTAGACTGAGGAAAGGGGCGGAGCAAGGGTCTATTTAATACTGTGGGGGGGGGGTGAAAAACTGTATTCCAGAACACAGCACAGAAAGAGATTTCCCTGAGATCAGGAAGTGCCAGGAGCTGGAAAATCAGCTGAGGAGCAGAAACTGCCAATCAGTGCCTGGCTCCTTCACTGGGCATCCAATCAAAACAGTGGCATTCAAAACCATGAGTTTCAGAGGTCCGGTGCGTACCTGAATCTGTCTGGGGGTCAGTTGGGCAGTCTGTTAGCTGAGGTCGGCTCAGAGAGTGCCAGACCCACAGCAGCAGCAGGTTGGGAAGCCTGCAGATGGGCTGTCTGAATCTGTCTGGGGGTCATTCAGGTGGTCTGTTAGCTGCGGCCAGCTCAGAGAGTGTCGAGGCCACAGCAGCAGCTTGGGAAGTCCGCAGGTGGACTGTCTGAATCTGTCCGGGGGTCAGTTGGGCAGTCTGTTAGCTGCGGCTGGCTCAGAGAGTTCCGGGACCACAGCAGCAGCTTAGGAAACCTGCAGATGGGCTGTCTGAATCTGTCCGGAGGTCAGTCGGGTGATCTGTTAGCTGCAGCTGTCTTGAAGAGTGCTGGGGCCACAGCAGCAGCTTAGGAAGTCCACAGATGGGCTGTTTGAATCTGTCCGGGTGTCAGTCGGGCGGTCTGTTAGCTGCAGCCGGCTCAGAGAGTGTCAAGGCCACAGCAGCAGCTTGGGAAGTCCACAGATGGACTGTCTGAATCTGTCCGGGGGTCAGTCGGGTGGTCTGTAAGTTGTGGCCAGCTCAGAGAGTGCCTGGGCTGCAGCAGCAGCTTGGCAGCAATGAAAGTTACAGCAATCAGTTACACAGTTGCAGGAGGTCTCTGTTCAACCATGTTATCAGTCACTTACCTGAAAGGTTGCAATATCAGTCTGTGGCCTGTGCTGTTCCGTGGCACTTTTATGGCTCAACGCATGCAAATGAGGTGAGCGCAATTGTAATGATATGTTAATGCTCCCCACTGAGCCATGCATTGGCTCATGAGGTTATTTACATACCGTGGCTGAATATCGCAGACATGCACCATGAGCATTCGTGTTGCACCGGAGCAACCCCAAGGTGCAATACTTGTGCATGCATTATGCGTGTGCCTGCAGTGTGCATGTGCACACCATGTCCCATGGTACAATCATGCAACAAGCACACACTGCACTATGTATCAACACTGAGCATGTGGTGCAGGTGTGGCTTCGCGCACGGTCACGCATCCTGGCATGCACCCTATCACTCAAATGCCACTGCGCGCTGGGTGCTGACCTATGATACATAGGTCACCTATGTGACCCTGTGACCCTGCTAGGCCATGGCATAGTGCGCATGCCCATCATTGCACAGTGGTCCCACACTGCACATCCTGGCATGCATCCATGTGCTGCGCAATAGTGGCCATTCATATCCTATCACGCATCCTGCACCTGTGGCAGCCACGTGTGCTTTTCACTGCCATGTACAGTGCCGCACCGAAAGCTGTCCATGGCACAGGGAACTGCATGCCGTACCCTTAACTGGTCGGACACTGAGGTAGTGAACCACATGGCTGTCATCCAGCCATATGAGGCCCAGCTTTTTGGGTAGGTGCCCCTGCAGCAGGCCAGAGGCCTGGTGTGGCAGTCCATATCAGAGACCTTGGAGAGGAGGACAGATGTGCCCTACACATCAGAGCAGTGCAGGCACTGTTATGGTGACCTGCGGAGGAGAGACCCTGGCCAACTCCAGAGGCTGCAGGCATGTGTCCGGTGTGGTGCAGTGCCACAGCCAGGTAGGAGTTTGCATGTTGCATGTCTGCCCTGGTGCAGTATTGTGGTGTTAGCATCACTGCCTGGCATGTCCTGCAGTGTGGTACATTGTCATCCTGCCCATCGCCGCATGCCATGCTGCTGCATGTGTTGCAGCTGTGCTGGCATGCATGCCATGGGCTGAACAGGGGCATGCCCAGTGCACAATGGCTGTATGGTGGGGGAACGGCTGGTGTGATCGTGTACTGACGTCCACCACTCTTCTTTCCAGGGCCAGAGGACCACAGGTGGGCCCTGGCAGAGGTGGAGTGCAACAGGGCAGCACGCCTTGATGATGGCCAACAAGCACCAGCTGCACCACAAGGAGCAGATAGGCAACGTCATGGTCATTCTCAATGTACATGGGGGGGTAGCAGTGGGGAGTGGTTGCAGCCATGGCCACCTGTGCCATGTGCCATGACAGCTGTGTGTGTCGCACAGTGTGTCGTGCATGCCACTGTGGCCCGTCCATCGGACCTGTGTGATGACTGTTGGTGAGGTGGGCATGCACACGGATGCCACTGATATTGCTGCTGTGCTGCTGTTGCAGTGTGCCATGTGACTGTCACTGTGCGGTTGTGTGGCTGCTGCAAGGTAATGCCAGCCTCTCTGCACCACTGTGGTGTGCCGTGTTGTTGGCTAGAGTTGCACCCTCCTGCAGGTGTCCATACTCGGCTTTCCAGGGATGTGTGCTTATGCTGCAATTGCGCACTGTGGGTGGACATGGTTCCCTGGGCCGTTGCACTGATCACCTGTCCTTTCCCTTGCCACAGGTATCAGGAGGCCAGTGGCCTGAAGGCCATGGAGGTTGCAGATAAGGCTCCTGTGACAGATCCTGCTCATCGTGTCCAGTATGCTGGAAGTGGTTGTCACCATCAGACGCATGACAGCTGCACACAGGCACAAACAGAGGCATGGTGGGGTGTCCGAACGTGGCCGACATTGAGTTGGATGTACTATATATAGCCCCAGTTATCCCTGTTGCCCTGTTCCCCTACAGTCCTCCTTCCTGCTGTACAGACCTTGTTCCCTGTCCCCATCCATCATTGTACCTACCCTGTCCCTGACCCCTGTTGTTTCTATTGCTGTCCATGTATTACTGTTATAAACCTTTTTCACCTACATGCTTGTGTCCATGTCTGCTTTGCAGGTGGCATGTGGAGCCATGCTGCAGTGATCCATTGCCTGTCCATGGTGTGTGCACAGGGGTGGGTGGGCACATGGGGTGCTACTATGGTTCCCTGCTGTGTACAGTGGTGTGTCATATTTTGGTGGGGGCCATCCCCCGGTTTGGTGGGTGTGCTGTGTGATCTCCATGGGGCGGTGGTCAGGAATGGGTGGCAGGTGTGTGCATGGTGGTGGCACACAGCCATGGTCATTGTTCTAGACATGTCCGCATGCTGAGGTGGAGACCTCTGCATCCCCTGATGGGCATCCCATCCTGTGTGGTCTGGCACTCTGCCTGGGTCCTGGTTCATTCACTGTCCACTGTCTGAGTTACCTGTGTGCATGTGGGGCATGTGTGTCCTTTGCTCCATGGTCCTGGGGGTGGACTGCCAATGCCACATGACAGAGGGCATGGCAGGCTGGCTGGGTGATGGGGGGTACCCTTGGCAGCCTTGCATTGGCTGCTGTCCCCTCCTGTTGCTTGCTGGCTGTGCCACTGTTGTGTTCAGGGGTACGGTTCCTGGGTGCCTGTGTGTGCACTGGTGTGCCCTGCTGGTGGGGGGCAGTGGCCACTGTCACTGTGCTTTCCTGGCTGTGTCTCTGAGTCTCTTCTATGTGCACTGCCCCCCAGTGTTGATGCACAGGTTTGCTCTGCGCCTTCCACGGTTGCACCGGTGCATCTCAGGTTGCGCCATGGCGCATGTGTGCCATATTCAGCCGCATTGTACCGGCGCAGTGCAGCCTGCACAACTTCTGAATATTGCACCTGTGGTGCTGCGGCACATTTGAATTGTGCTGCGCCAGACTTGTGCCTGCCTTTGGTGTATTTCTGAATATCTAGCCCAATGTCTTTTTGCACCAGGCTCTGCTGAAATGGGAGAAAGGAGGTATAACATATATCAGGGATCTACAGCATGGTGGGGCAATGAAAACTTTCACTGAACTTAGATAGCAACATGGGATACAAGCTGGTGATTTTTTTGCCTACTTGAGAATTTGACAGTACTTAGATGGGCCAAATCCACAAATGCCTCCCATTGAAGAGATGCTGTGCAAACATAGAAACATAGAAACATAGAAGTTGACGGCAGATAAGGACCGCAAGGCCCATCCAGTCTGCCCATTTCTTTTTCTACCTTATAAATGTGCCATCGGCCTTTGCTCTGTCAGTGACCTATCTATTCATAGTCATTTGTATTGTTCCCTTATGCCTATCCCATGCCTGTTTGAAGCCCTGCACCGTATTCATAGCCACCACTTCTTGTGGTAAGCTATTCCATGCATCTACCACCCTTTCTGTGAAAAAGAATTTCCTCACATTCCCCCTTAATCGGCCTCCCTCTAATCTCATGCTGTGTCCTCTTGTCCTGCTATTTTTCTTATATTTAAACATGTTAGACTCTTTCACCTTGTTTATGCCCTTATGGTGTTTAAATGTATCGATCATATCACCTCTCTCCCTCCTTTGCTCAAGGGTATACATATTGAGCTCCGTTAATCTGTCCTCATATGTCTTCTGATGCAGTCCCTGCACCATTTTGGTTGCCCTTCTCTGGACTGCCTCAATTTGGTTAATGTCCTTGTGAAGGTGTGGCCTCCAATACTGCACGCAGTACTCCAGATGGGGCCTAACCAATGTTTTGTACAGAGGGATTATTACCTCCCCTCTTACGACTTGTGATACCTACTAATACCTAACACCCCCTAGCCTTAACCTGCTTTAGAGGTCTGCTTGGATGATTTTAGGTCATCAGTGATGATGATGCCCAAGTCTCTTTCTTCCTTTGTGACTGCTAGCAACTCCTCCCAGCCTATAAGTGGCTTCAGGGTTTCTCTTCCCTATGTGCATGATTTTGCACTTCTTTGCATTAAATCCCAGTTGCCACTCTTCTGACCATTTTGCTAGTTTATCCAGATCTCTTCTCATTCTGCCCACCCCATCTGGATCATCTACTCTGTTGCAGATCTTGGTGTCATCTGCAAACAGACAAGCCTTCCCTCTAGTCCATCTCAAGGGTCACTAATGAAGATGTTGAATAGGACTGGCCCAGGACTGATCCTGAGTACCCCACTTGTGACTTGCATCTCTTCTGACTGTATACCATTTACCACCACTCTCTGTCTTCTGCCAGTCAACCAGTTTGCACCCAGTTGACCAACTTCTGACCACCCAGAGCCTACCTAGCTTATTTATCAATCTTCTATGTGGAACAGTGTCAAAAGCTTTGCTGAAGTCAAGGTAGGCGACATCAACTGCTCCCCTTGGTCCACCACTCTGGTTACCCAGTCAAAGAAATCTATGAGATTAGTTTGACAGGACCTTCCTTTGTAAACCCATGCTGTCTTGGATCCTGTGCCCCTATGGATTCCAGGTGTTGCACTATCCTTTCCTTAAGGTGCCTCCATAATCTTGCCCACTACTGAGGTAAGACTGACTGGTCTGTAGTTCCCGCCTCCTCCTGCTACCACTCTTGTGGGCGGGATCACATAAACCCTTCTCCAGTCTTCTGGGACCTCTCCTGTGCTCAGAGACTCACTAAACAATTCTGCTAATGGCTCTGCTAGTTCCTCCTTTAGCTCCTTAAGTACCCTGGGATGTATGCCATCAGGTCCCATTGCCTTATCCACCTGAGCTTAGCAGCTCTTGTAGGACCCTTTCTTTTGTAAGGGGTAGTGCTCACCTCCCTCCCCCTGTGTCCATGATGCTGAGCGTGGGCTCTGCCCTACCTTCTCTTCAGTAAATACTGAGCAAAGTATCTATTTAGGATAGATGCCTTTACAGGGTCCTCCTCCTCACATGCTCCCTTTCTCCATAAGCTTAGCAATACCCCTCTGGACTTTCTCCTTTCACTAATGTATCTATAGAAAGTCTTGTCACCTCTTTTACTGTTTGTGCTAGTGTTTCCTCAGTTTGGGACTTTGCCTGCCTTACTGCCTTACCTGCTTCCTTAGGGCAGTTTGGTATGCCTCCCTATCTTCATCCCGCTGTGTTCCCTTATATTTCCTGAAGGCCAGCCTTTTGGCTCTGACCTTTTCTGCTACTGTATTTGAGAACCAAAGTGGTTTCCTTCTTCTTTTGCACTTCCTTTTCTGTCTAACACAATGGGATGTTGCTTCAAGTATTGTATCCTTAATGCTTGCCCACTTTGCCTGTACCTCCTCAACCAACTGCTTCAGTCCTGATCACATTATATAGAATATTTATTGGAGCTACTCCAACCCCAGAAATCAGGGCCAGAGCAGCCTGGGAACAAGAATTAACTGTAATAATTAAGGATGAGACGTGGAGAGCAGCTATAAAACAGATCCACTCCTGTTCAAGGTCCAATAAACCACATAGGAATCAAATGATTTTTCTTTACAGAGCATATTTGACCCCATCCAAGCTCCATAAATTCAACCCAGATAGACTCAAAACATGTCCAAAATACCAGATAGATAATGGTAATTGTGTGCACATGGCATTGTTATATAGAAAAGTGGCACCCTTCTGGGTACATGTTCATGATATCATGTAGAAAATATTACAGATTACACTCCCTAGTACCCCTCTAGAATTTATGCTGAGTGCAGAACTGCAAGAACATAGTAAACAAGTTGCATATATGCTTTGGGGCCTGGCCACAGTAAATGCAAGGAAAAAGACTTCCCAGCACTGGGTAAGTGACACGCCACCTAGCATAGCACACTACTTAAATAACTTAGCCTTATGTATGAAATTAGAAAAATGCCAATTAAGCACAAATGGGCAAGATAAAGCATTTTATAAAACATGGAAATGTTTTTTACATGCAGTAGAATCTGGTGTGATCAATCTCTGAAATGTAAACCTCAAATGTAAGGATATTTTGTATGAAAGACATGTTAGGCAAGCTGATGTCGAACTTCCTATTGTATATTACCAAACCCAGTATGTAACTGTTGACCCTAAGTGTACACATGCTAATTATGTACATAAATGCAAAGTATGAAGCTGCTTTCAATAAAATATGTTTACAAAAAAAAGTGGTCAAATAAAATGCTAAGCCATTCAGGTGGGTGGTGGGGGGTGATGTAAAGGGCGATGAAAAAACAATACACCACCCAGGTAGGGGTGTTGGGAAAATCTGTACTGTGAGCAAGGGCTTGAGGTATGCATGTGACAAGTAACATACACAGTGTACTATTGTACAGCACAGTGTGTACCACTCTTGTACCAACCCTTGTGTTTGACTACATACAGTATATGCTTCCTGTGCCTCTGTTGTATGCAGCCTGTGGCTACATGCATCCTACTGCTTACTCTGAGGTGTCCACAGCCTGTAGCTGACATGTGTTAGTATGTCAGGCAGGGGTGGTGAGGACGGCTGGATATGGTCACTACATGGGCTTTTGTACACAGTGCAAGGCCTGTCTGTGTGGAGTACCATGACTGCACAATGGTAAGACATGGCCCTGCACAGTCCTGTCAATCCACACCATGCACATTTGGCTGTTGGTGCACAATACTGGTACATAGTGTTTTGTTTTCAAGGTTAGGTGCCCTTTTCCTTTTGTTCCCTTCCCCTTTACATTGGTGGTTGTCCATTCTCACTTGTCCCCCACTTTAATATGGGCAATTACTCTGTTTTGTTTTTTTCTCCCCCATTTAATATGTGCAGTTGCCCTGTTTATTTTGATTTGACTCCTGCCCCATATGGTTGCTTGGCCTGTTTGTTTTGTTTTCTCTTCTCCATCCCCTTTTATATGGGTGGTTGCCCTGTTTTGTTTATTTACTCTTTCTCTCCCCTTTAAATATGAGCAGTTGTCCTGATTCTTTTGTTTTATCTTTCACCGTCCTTTTATCTGGGTGGTTGGCCTGTTTTTTTGTCACTACAATCATGCCCTTTTTCTTTCCATAGTATTATTTGTGTTGTTATTGTTCTTATGAGTGTTGTTTTGTTGTATGGCCTGTTACCATTTTTATGTAGTAAAGTTAATTTTTGATACCTATGCTGCTGTGTTGTGTCTTTAATTGGTGCCCTTGTCTAACACCCATAGCTTTCCCCTGTGTTCTGTGCTACACTCAGTGCTATATGCAGTGTCGCACAGGTGCATAGCACTGCACTCACACTATTCATGCTGCACCTGTGCAACACATTTGTGCTTTGCCAATCTGGTCAATATTCAGAGGTGTTAGTACTGGAGCAATTCATCTGAATATCCTGGTGTCAGTCTAGTGGAGCTAAGACTAGCACTAAGGTGGTGCTAGCACAGCACAGGAGCAAACGGCTGAATATGGGGCTCCTCAGAGTTTTCTCTTTCAAAGGTGAGATCAAATCAAAATAATTTATTTGTTCAGTCAAAATAAGTACACCATTACAAAATAAACTTTTAACATGTAAGACCTATACAACTTAATTACAAAAGTCATATTGTATACATTTGTTTCCACATGATTATATATATATATATATATATATATATACTGTATATTACACCATATTAAAAATAATCATAAAATACAGACAGCCTTCAATCTATTTATTCTTTCTGGCCTGGAAGAAGTTTATTTTTTTATGTCTGATTTTCTTTTCTTGTTATTGCTACAAAAATATTCCACTTTTTAAGATGTCATCATCTTGTATATTAAAGAAAAATGTTACGATTTCATGGGATGTGAAAGTTACAGTGTACCGTAACTGCCCCACTATATATGTCCTAATTTTACTGTACTGTATGCATGTTAGAAATATGTTTTCACGGTTCTCCATGTTCCCAAGTTGCAGCTACACATTTCTCTAATAGGACGTTTAATGTTCTTACATCATTTATTCACTATATTAAGTGGCTATGAAGAGGAAAATTCAAACCCCGAGATGAGAGGTTGATACTGGCTGCCAATAAAACAGATTACACACAAGGGAGTTTACCATATGCGTAGGAAAACACAGGAAACGTAGACAAGGGTAGGTCTGTTTTATAGAGTTACCCATCTAGTGGCAGGATGCAAGATACTTTTCAGGTTCAGATTCATTTTATTTGTTTATCAAAAGACACTATGAACACATGTACAGATAGAATATAAGGACAGTATATAGAAACATTTCAGGAATATTCAATTGTGTAATGCAGGTACAAACAGTATAATAAAAACATTTCTATATATACAATTAACTTTTAAAAGACTGCAGCATAAATAATATCCTATACAAATTCCTATTTTAGATACATCACTTCTCTTTTATCAGCATGACTCGGTCCTTAAGTGCAACAGGGTCTTATCTTTCTACTCTTCTGACCATCTATTGTTAAAGCATCCCCTTAGGAGAAGACTTAGCCTTAAGAGAATATTATGGTTAGTACTGTACAAGAAAGCACTAATTCATCTCTATTGCAATTAGAGATACAATGACATTTTATTTTGCTGGTGAAATTATGGTGAAATTGCCAATTATCCCCAGCGAAACATTTTGTGTAATTATGGCCTTTCGGTGAAATTTCACCACCCAGTTTCACCTTGAATTTCTCCTTGTGCTCCTATAAGGCGAAATTAGACAAACCTGGGCTTTTCTGTCTACTGGTGGGCACATGGTTGAGTATAAACGGGCAGGAAATGAGTGGTTCATTCCTGTGCTACATATCTCGAGGAAGCAGGCAGCATCTATTCTCCCTGTGACTGCAGAGTGTACTTTTACACATAAACTACTTAATCTGTGCTATTTTTTTCTAACTTTTCGTTGTTTGTCTCTGTCCTATTTCATATTTTAGTACCTGTGGAGTGTGTGTGTGTGTGTGTGATCCCCCCCCCCCAGCACTCTCTCTCTCTCTCTGAGTCTCTATTTCTCTTTCTTTTTTTTTGTTTTCTTTGAATTGGTGGTGTTGGAGGGCATAATGGAGAAGGGTAGAGACAGTGGGGCACCTGTACGTGCATTTCAGATGACCATTAAAAATGAAATGCCACAGCAGCAGGAGACTTTTGGCCCCAGCACCAGCACCCAGCAGCAAACAACTGTGCCCCCTCCCCAGCAGTAGGAGGTGACTGTGGCCCTTCCACCACAGCAGCAGCAAGAGACAGTGCCCCCTTCCCCAGCACCAATATACTGTTCTCCACCCTGGCAGCAGGAGACTGTGTCCCCTCCAAAGCAGCAGGAGGAGTCAGTGCCTGGGGCATCATTTTCCACCCCCCCCCCAGGGCCCCATCATCCCCAAATTCTCCTGTCCGGGATTTTTTTATGCAAGTTTGGCAGGTGAACCTATGGTCATCTGCAATCTATGCGGGCAGGAATTGTGTCATGGAAAGTGTGGTTTCCCACTTCAGGACAACCAGCCAGCATAGCCACATGGTGCATCACCACCCACTTCAATGGGACCTCAAACTCAGGAGGTGGCGGCAGCATCAACTGCAGCTGTAGGGAGCAGTGCGGGTGGGAGCACTGAAGCAGATGAGCAGGAGGGAGGTGTGGCTGGACTGTTAAGCATTCTCACTGGGCTCACCGGACCAGACAACAGCAGCGGTCTGCAGTAGCACTAAGACCCCACCCAGACTCCCCTATCCAGAGCAAGCAGCAGCAGCACAGGCAGCTTCCTCCCTGCCAGCAGTGATAGCGACACATGCGGACTTATTAGCTGTCCTGTCTGAAGTCCAACATCTTCGACAGGAGTTAAATGATTTCAGACAGGAATTTAGTGATGCCCAGGGGGAAATTGCTAAACTCCAGTGTGATGCCGACAAAATCATGGGCATCCTGTCTGAACTGCATGGCGGCCCCACTGGCAGTTAATGTGGAGCACAAATTAATTTGTCTTTCTTGTTTTCAGTTTTCCATCCTCTATTCTGTTGTTTGTATGTTTCCTCCTAAAAAAAAAATAAAAACAACAAAAAAATCTGTTCTGCCCTCTTTAATCTACATCCTTAAGGCCTCATGTTTCTTTATTTTATATGTAAAATAATTTGTTTGACCATTGCTGTTGTGTTTGTTTCTGTCTTATGCTCCATATATAATTCAGTCTCTTTTCTTGTTCTCTCTCTATTACTTCTCCCCGCTCATTGTTGTATTACCCTTGTCCTCCTGATCCTGCCTGTCATTTGTTATGCTTATTTTGTACAGTGTCTGTGTACCCTTCCCCTAATAAACACCTTATTCCCTTACTATTTGTGGTGTGTGTTACTTCTTATTTTATTTATTTATTTATTTTAGTTTTTGTTGACCAGGTAAGTGCACTAGACAAATCCTGCCTATTTTCAGGCACAACCTGGGAAGGGGGATGCAGATGAATGCCAACTGACCTTGAACCATATTAAGCTGTTGGTGGTATTTTAGAGCTGATTACACATACAACATTACTTTTAACAACATGATGATGTGTAATGCAGTTGCATTCCATATATATGGAGCTTGCAAATGAATGGCCAGCTCCTGCCAAAGGCTGTCGGCTGTCTGGGCCTTGTGCACAGAGTGCATATTTTTTTGAATTCAGATACCTCATGTGAGTTGCTTCAAATCAAAGTTAGAAGCACTCACCACAACACATGTCCATAAAGAGCTAGTTCTTTATTCGAGTCTTGAGTGTAGCAATTAAACAATGTAAAAAGTGTGTCCATATAACTAAGATAAAAATGCATGCTTCCCTAAGGCACCATCATTCTTTATATGCTACTGGCTTTCTCATACCTTACATACATGTTTTTCAGATGTGTGCTTTGTGTGTGAGAAAGTGTACATGTGTGAAATGCATCAGGTGTGACATAACCTTTGATGTATTATGAAGTACGGTGCCTTGAGGGAGCAGGCATTTTTATCTTAGTTATATGGAAGCATTTTTTACATAGTTTTCTTGCCACACTGGAATAAAGAAAGAGCACTTTATGGATATGTGTTGTGGTGAGTACTTCTTACTTTGAGTTGAAACAACTCACATGAGGTACAGTACTTGAATTCAAAAATACAGACTCTCTGAGCCAGCCCAGTGGTGCTGAGGGTTGAAGTGCTGGATGCCACACCTTGTACCACACCGGCGACCCGGGTTCGGGAGCGAGCCAGGGTTGACGGGGGTCAGCAGGGAGGGAGAAGGATTGAGCACCCAACGGCCGCTCTCCTTCTCCGGGTGGGGGGGACCTTGTTCTCCACTGCTATGCAGCCACCTGTTGGGGAAGATCAGGGTGGTCGGTGCGGTTGAGGAGAGCCGGATGCAAAACAGGGGTGGACGTTGGCGGAGGGCCGGCTTCGACATGCGTCTCTACGCACGCTGGTAGCCTTGCTCCTCATTGCACGCCGACGTCGGTGGAAAATACATCTCAGAGGAAAAAGCCCTCCAGCCTACCTAGATGACTTCCTTCGGAGCCAGTCTCACCACCCGCTGACCAAACAGGGCAGACCTCACTGTACAGCTCACTGCAAGACAGAGGGAGGTAAGGTGGGAGACCTCTCCTCACCCCGCCCGGGGGGGTAATCCGGGCTGTTAATGAAGGTCCATTTGGCAGTGAGGGTGGTACTCTAGAGGCAGACCCTGAGTGTCGGTAGGGTTGGGAGGGTGATACTCCTTGGAGAACCGAAGGAGTGGAAGGTTGAGGGACAGTAGGCAGAAAAACAGTAAGTAAAAAAAAAAATGCAGACTCTTTGCACAGGGCCCTGATGGCTGACAGCCTTTGACAGGTGCTGGCCTTTGCTTTGCAGACTGCATAGATGGGGAATGTAACTGAATTGTTGGTAAGTGTTATGTTTTGTGAAAGTTATGTTGAAGGCATCACCTGCTCTTTAACATGTTTTCTCCTCCAATCCACAAATGTCAAGTATTGTGTCTAATAAAAAATGTGTTTCACAATGCTATGTGGTGTTATGCCAGTTATTGTTGTGTGTAACATTCTGAAGATGTAATATATCTGGTGCTGTCACTGCCAACATGCCCCAGAATTCCAGAAATATTTCTCAAAAAATGTTACATTAAATTGAGACAGAAATCAGGTCTCAGTCATGATGTTAAATGATGCCCGTCATCCACCCGGACCAAAACATGCTGTTTGTCCCACTGTTTACCAAAGATTTCAGGCCTCATATTGTTGCTGCCAGTGCCAAACAGGCCCTAGAAGTCCTGAAATGTTTCATAAAAAATGTTACAGTAAATTGAGACAGAAATATGGTGTCAGTCATGCTGTTAGATGGTTCACATCCACCACCAGGATCAAAATCTGCTGTTTTCTTCACCGTTTACAACAGATTACAGACCTAATATTGGTGCTGCCACTGCCTAACATGCTCCAGAAGTTCAGAAATGTTTCCCAAAAAATGTTACAGTAAATTAAGACAGAAATCAGGTCTCAGTCAAGATGTTAAATGGCACCCACCATCCATCTAGACCAAAACATGCTGTTTGGCCCACTGTTTATCATGGATTTCAGGCCTCATCTTGTTGCTGCCAGTAACAAACAGGCCCTAGAAGTTCAGAAATGTTTCATAAAAAATGTTACAGTAAATTGAGAGAGAAATCTGGTGTTAGTCATGCTGTTAGATTGCTCACATCCACCACCAGGACTGAAATCTGCTGTTTTCTGTACCGTTTAAAATGGTTTTCAGGCCTAATCTTGGTGCTGCCACTACCTAACATACCCCCAAAGTCCAGAAATGTTTCATAAAAAATGTAACAGTAAATTGAGTGAGAAATCTGGTGCCAGTCATGTTGTTAGATGGTGTCCCCACATCTTCTGAACCTCAAACTGAAGCTTCTACCACAGTTTACAAAGGATTACAGGCCTAATGTTGATGCTGCCACTGTCGAACATGCCCCAGAATTCCAGAAATGTTTCCCAAAAAGTGTTACAGTAAATTGAGAAAAAAATCTGATGTCAGTCATGTTGTTAGATAGTTCACATCTACCACCAGGATCAAAAGCTGCACTTTTCTGCAATGTTTACAAAGGATTACAGACCTAATCTTGGTGCTGCCACTACCTAACATGCTCCAGAAGTCCAGAAATGTTTCCCAAAGATTGTTACAGTAAATTGAGACAGAAATCAGGTCTCGGCCATGATGTTAGATGGTGCCTCCCCTTCTCCTGGACCTCAAACTGAAGCTTCTGCCACTGTTGGCAGACATATTTATATGCTTGTTCCATTTGCTTTCCTCCAGAAGTATATGATTATGTATTTTTACTGAATATGTTCACCTGCAGTACTATCTGCAAAGGGCAAACAGAAATCAGAACAGGTAGCAGCACTGTAGTCTATACAATTACCTACAACTGCTGCTGTAGCCTATTTGAGTGTTAAAACACTATTTTATTTTTTCAATTACAAAAACGCAAATTAAGTAACATGGGGTAATAAGAAGACAGAAGTAAGAGACTTTAAATACCAAACCGATAGAGAACACCACCACAACAAGGATGTGCAGTAACACTGAAAAAATACTTAAGTAGTTCTTAATAAAATGTCAGTTTTAAATGGAATGGTTATTACACCTCTTGATAATAACCGGTTAGGTACAGTTAGGTCCATGCAAACTAAATTGTAAACCAACTGCACAGAACACCTCACAGTCACAATACTATCTACGATCTGGATAAGTAGTGTCTGGAGAAGGCAAGCACTGCAATGTGTTAGTACTTACTAAATACAATTTTGGCTTATAGATATATCAGACGGAAGGGGCAACAAGATTTGAAATGGACAAAGTCGCCTCCAACAATCTTGCAGGGACTGCCACTCTCTTGAAAACTACAGTATGTAGTTTTTTATTTAGTATGGGTCAGGTAGTAAACACCAGTGTGTAACAGGGAGGAAAGGGTTAAAATGGTAAGCTAATTAAACAGAAAAACAGGAACACTGCAATGCAGAGGCTAGATCACACTATTAATTTCTGTGATCAATGCAACAATGCAGTGTACCTGGATATGGGTAAGTGTTCAATGTCCATGAACACTTCCACTACAAAAATAAAGCAGAAAAGTGATTAAACAATGGGAAACAGGAACAGAACTACTCAGAATGAGTAACTGTTCAGATAAAGTTACCCAAAAAAGGGTCAGTATTTAAGAAAAATATTATAAATAAGTAGCACACCAACAAAAATATTAAGGCTTAAAAGAAATAATAGAAACTCACTCACAACTTGTGAGAAATCTGTCAAATGTTAGAAACTAGCCTGCTTTGCTTTCACATACATGCACGCACACACACACAGACACACACACACACACACCCCACATGGTCGACCCTCCTCCACTCAACTCCCTCACAGACACAAAGAAAACTGAAAAACACTACCTAAGTTTAACTAACTATCATTCAAAGATACCAAAATAAAAAAAAATGTTCACTAGCAGCACTAGGAACAAAATATAGATTTTGGGAGCAATTAGCTCTCAAAAATAACAGATAAAGAGGTTTTTGAAGGGTTTATTGGCTGTAATGCACCACACTGAACTGCTCTCTGACTCAACAGACAATATACTGTGCAGGAAACAGCCTGCATGTGATATTTCAGCTATTTACCCACAATGCATTGTGACTTCACAGGCAAAATTGAAAAGCACTGGTGAAACTGATGAAATCTGGCTTAATTTCGCATTACACAAAATCACCATCCAAGGCGAAATTATGTTTCGCCTAGGCAAAAAATTTCATGTAATGCGGAAATTACGCTAAATATTTTGCTAGGTGAAATTTCCCAATTTCACACAACTGTAATTGTAATGTTTGTTAGCTAAAACATATCACAACCATTTCCCCGGCTTCTTCTATATTTTGGGCAAACTAACATAACAAGGGCTAGATTCTCCAAGTGTCCATAACTGCAGGAGTTAGCCCTCATTTAGTTCTAATCCTAATTGATTTTTCTTAAATTGTGTCCACAGAATATTACAAGGAAAGTGTCACTGTGTATGTGATCATAGCATTTTTAGCTTTGAGTCTTTTACCATCACTAAATAATTTTCAGTTTTAACTTCCTTTTAATCTATTTATACATTGTGTAAAACATGCTTTTATTTATTTTGGTGAGGGTTGTTTGGTGATTTATATCCCTAAGTCTTCGTTTACTATCAGCGCTATAGACAACTGATGTATATATATATATATATATCCCTTTAATATACTAGAACCAAAGACAGCCTTTGCAAATTTCTGTAAGAGTAGTCTTAAGAAAGTTTATTCAGGGAGTGCTACATCCCCTGGCTTCAATAAGAAAGCTTTTTCTACCATTGCATCATCAGCTAAACCTAGTATTTTTAAACTGCCAGACAGTAATTACTCAACCTTCAAATCACCAGGGCCTGATATTCAAATTCACTCAAAGCGGAGCACAAAAATTTGCGCTGCACCTTGCAATTGCCCGGGAGCCCAAAAATGCTATATTCAGTCGAATGGTGCACCAGCACTATTTGACTGAATATAGGGCCATATTGGCCTAGTGCTAGGTCACTTAGCACTGCCCTGACATGGCTCCCTATGTATGCCGCCAGAATGGATAGCGCTGGAGTGCTATTTGCAGTATTCAAAGGGACCCATGTAAATGAGCCCATTGGGCATCCAAGGGGCCATTGGGCCATTTGCATACCCATTATGGACTCATTTGCAGTGGTAGCAAGGCAGGTTAGTGTGATGCCATCCCCCAATTTGCCCAGTCTCAGATGTGTAGATATCCCTGGTGGTAGTAGTCCCTCCCTGCCGATCCCTGGCCCATTCTGTACAAAATAATGTCCCTGGTGCTAGTGGTACCCCTTCCCTCCAATCACAGGCCCATTCTGTGCAAAATAATATCCCTAGTGCTAGTGGGTCCCCCCCCTCCAATTGCTGACCTGTTCTGTAAATAAATATATATCCCTGGTGCCAGGGTTCCTACCCTCCCTCTGATCATCAGCCCGTACTGTGCAAAAACATATACCTGGTGTAAGTGGTCTCCCTATGATTGTCAGCCCATTCTGTACAAAATAATATCTCTGGTGCTACTGGTCCCCCCGCTGATCACTGACCTGTACTGTGATAACATGAAATCCCTGGTGTCTAGTGGCTTCCCCCCACCACAGCACTGAAAACCCACCTCCCCAGCCACCTTCCCAGTCCCCTTGGTGCCATGGGTGCACATGGTGACTGGCACAGCCCTTCTCACACCTTTCTGGTCAGCTGCCATATGACAAGGCAGGGAACATGCCTCTTATTTATAGGACAGGGTGATGTACCCTGTCCTATAAATAAGGGGTATGCTCCATGCCTGGACATATACCGTCCAGCCATGGAAGTGTGAGGATGGCTGCACTGGTCACCATATGCTACAGCAGCACTGAGGGCACTAGGAGGGTGACTGGGGAGGTGGGTTTTCAGTGTTGTGGTGGGAAGGGGATCTGCTAGACACCAGGGATTTCATGTTATCACAGTATGGGCTGATGATCAGTGTCAGAGGATCACTAGCACCAGAGGTATTTTTTTTAAGGAACAGGCTGGCAATTGGAGGGGAGACCACTAGCACTAAAGATATGGTTTTGTACAGTACAGTCCAGAGATTGTGGAGGGGGGAGACCACTAGCACCAGGGATTTTTATTTATTTACAGAACAGGCTAACAATCGGAGGGACCACTGACACCAAGGATATTATTTTGTACAGAACAGGCTGGTGATGGGTGGGGGGAGTGACCACTGGCACCCGGGATATTATTTTGTACAGAATGGGCGGGCAATTGAAGGGAGGGGGATCACTAACACTACGGACATTATTTTGTACAGAATATGTCAGCGATCAGTTGGGGTGGAACCACTAGCACCAGGGATATACTTTTTTAGAGAATGGGCCAGTGATCAGTGGTGGGTGCCAGAAAACACAGGGGGTGGTTGTGCTCCCCCAGTGGCTAACTGGATAAGTGGCTGCATTATCTCCAGCAGTTGCTAGGGTTGCCTGGAGTTAAGTGGGGGTTTTGTTCAGCTACATTTCTGCTGAGAAAAGGCCCACGCTAAACCCTTTTGCACATCACACAGCTGCTGAATATGGGGTGGCATGGCTATTCATGGCCACGTCCTCTCCTGGCCCACATGCATACATTATGTTTTGCACAGGCGCTAACCCTCTTTGCCCACACAACAGCCCCTTTTGAACATGGGGATCTAGCACAAACCCCAGTTTGCATAAGCAAAGACCCTTTACTTCCCGTGCAAACTTTGGAATATCGGACCCCAGAGCAATGATTGATGTTTGAAGTAGCTCAATTTTTGCATAAGTGTTGGATGTATAAGTGAGAAGCTTCAGAAGTCTTTTATAAAATGTCTAACTTCATAGCCCCAGACCTCAGAATCATATAGTACTTGCATTACTGTTTTAGCATTTGCTACTTTAATAGCTGCTTAACTGAGTTACCTCCATAGTTGTTATTGAAATATAAAATCTCCCTGTTGGTTTGAGACTTCTTTCAATACAACTTTTGTTTTGACTTGTCCAAGACAATGACTGATTAAATGTGACTCCTAAACATACCTATTGGTCTACCACCTCTAATTTCTGACCATCAATTTGCCAGGTCTGTTTTCTGTCAGTGGTACCCTTTTTACAACGATAATTTTGCTTTTGCTTTGGTTTATAATCAGGTATATTTCTTTAAATTGGTTGAAAGTAGATCTAATTGATCATGTAGTATTTTTTTTTGTTAGTGCTAAAAGGACCAGGTCATCTGCACAGGCAAGGACTGGGAAGCACTTCTGGCCTACTTTTGGATATCCTGGCTTGAGGTTATTAAATGTTAAAATTGGTGTAAGGACACAGCCTTGTTTAACACCACAGTTAACTTGAATATTTTTTGATAGATTACCTTTAAGGTCATATCGTAATTTGTTCCAGTTATCTGAATATACTGCAGGTCCTTATATTACCCATTAATGTAGGGCTGAGTTGAATATCCACCACTTTCCTGCTTAATACATTTCTATTAAGAGACTCGGAAGCCCTTGTTAGATCCATTAAGCGGGTACTGTTTGCTTTCGTAAAGGGACACTGCCAACCTGATTTTCATCATACTGTATTATTTCTAGTTAAAAACCTACATTTTATGATTGCTTACCTTCTCTAAAATCCATTAATGTTGCAGTTCATTTTGTCTGTCTCCCTGTTTAGTAGAACTGAAATGCATGGTAATGTATATTTATAAACAATCTTGTTTTGTTTGCAATCCTGAATCTGTTCTTACTGCATACTTCCTGAGCATTAGACACATACCCAAACAGTACAGTCACTCATGGGGCAGTAGTTTCCTCTCCTCCCACTGCATCATGAGGAGCTAGACTGTATTGTGGGTGTTCCCAAGTTCAGGTAAGATGCAGTTGGAGCTGATCAAGGAATGTAAACAAAACTGTGTTTGTGTGGTAACACCAGTATGGTGGGTAGTCTGTTTTTCACTTTTTTAAAGAAAAAAAAGAGTCAGAATCAAATTACCAGCTACAGCAGCAATCTTTACAGAATGTTGGCAATCATAAAATGTGTTTTTATGTTTGCTTGCGCGCATGTGCAAGAAACATTATGTGATAGCTTGGGAGAGAAGCAGATTCAGGAGGAGCGGCAGTGTGGCAGCCACTAGAGGCATTACATTTGGGGGCTTGGTCATGGTGCACCAATGGAGGCACAGTGTGCTGATGACACTGGCTTCCAGAAGTGCCACCAACTAGTAATATTTTCACAGCAGCATTCAGGGGCTACCTCATCATTGCAGCATCAGCAATTCGCTGCAATGAGCGAGCGACCCATCATTGCTGGGCGGAACGTTGCTACTGTAATATTGTTTGTGAACATGGTGGCGCCTTGCCACCATGTTTACAAACAATATTAATTCACCCCCAGTGCAGAGGGGGTGCCCAATCCCCCTCGGCAGCATGTATTCCTCCCCACAGCAGTGTGTTTCAGCCGATGGGGCCTCAATCCCCCACCGGCTTCTATCCTTGGTGCTATGACTTGCCAAGAGGAGCCACTCCTATCAGCATTATGTCCCCTCCCACTTTGATATACTGACGGGGAGCCCTCCCTGTCGGCATAAGTCCCCAAAACAGTAGCGGGAGAGTTGTGCGGGTGCCAATCCTCCTTGGTTCTTGCACCCCTCGCTTAGCCGTGGGGGTGCCCTATCCCCATCGGGGTACATCTGACCCCCTAACAGTCAGTTGGCATGCTGTGAGCCCACCCCAGCATGCCAAATGTCCAGAAATGCCCCTGTAAAAAATGTCCTGCAATGTCTTTTTTTTTTTTTTACCTGTAAAGCAAAAACAGTCTCTCATTGAGTCCGCAGCCCTCCCCAACCCGCGCCACCCTCTGCGCACCTTACCTTCCCCACCCCCACCCCATACTTACCTCTGATCCCAGCGTGACGATCTTCGGTTGACCGGGAACACGTCTGCACTCTTCAAAGCCGATCACGAACTGAGGAAATGCCAGTAAACTGTGTAATGGCTTAAATAGGGCTTTTTCAACTTTGATGCATATCTCAGGCATTTGTTGGGAATTTTTGCATCAAATTTTCAATATGGGGTTTTTGGGACCCCTCCTCATGAATTCAGCCACTGTCATGGCGTTATTCAGCCCTGAAAGGTGATTGCGCAGTTAGTGCACAGAATCACCTTTCAGGACCTATTAACAAAACGACAGTGCCAGTGTTCATGAGGTGGGCTCTCAAAAAGTCTATGTTGCAAATTTGGTGGTAAAATTAAAAAAAATGACTGTTTTACGAGTGTGCATTGCGCAGTTGCTATGCACGCTCGTAAGTTCACCAATTTGCAATATTTTCACTCCAGATTTTCAACATTGACCTTTTTATGCACCTCCTTATGAGCAGTACAGCTGTCATTTTTCACATCCTGGCCAAAATGTGTTTTCGCAGTTCCGGCGCAGAATAGCACAGTTGCTGTGGGAAATCAGTGTTTGGGATGCATTAAGAAAATTGCAGTGACACTGTTGATGAGCAGAGGTCCTAAAATGCCTATGTAGAAAATTTTGTGATGAAGGTCCATAAAATGAGTGTGTTACGAGTGTGCGTTGTGCAGGTTCCATGCACGTTTGTAACTTTGCAAGTTTGCAATATTTTTCACTCCAGATTTTCAACATTGCCATTTTTCTATACCTCCTTATGAACAGTGCAGCTGTCATTTTTCACATCCTGGCCAAAATGTGTTTTTGCACTTCCAGCGCTGAATAGCAAGGGTGCTGTGGGAAATCAGTGTTCAGGATGCATTACAAAAACCACAGTAACACTGTTCAGGAGCAGAGGTCCTAAAATTTGGTGATGAAAGTCCATAAAATGTCTGTGTTATGAGTGTTCGTTGCGCAGTTTCCACGCACGCTCATAACTTCACACATTTGTAATATGTTCACTCCAGATTTTCAACACTGGCATTTTTCTGACCCTCCTTATGAACAGTACAGCTGTCATTTTTCACATCCTGGCCAAAATGTGTTTTTCCACTTGCAGCGCAGAATAGCATGATCACCGTGGGAAATCAGTATTGTGGGCACAGTAAGAAAATCACAGCGACATTGTTCATTAGCCAAGGCCCAAAAATGCCTATGTTGAAAATTTGGGGATGAAAGTCCATAAAATGACTGTGTTCTGAGCGTGCATTGTGCAATTTTCAGTCACACTTATAACTTCGCACATTTGTAATATGTTCACTCCAGGTTTTCAACATTGCCATTTTTCCGCACCTCCTTATGAACAGTACAGCTGTCATTTTTCACATCCTGGCCGACGTGTTTTTGCACTTCTGGCACAGAATAGAGTGGTTGCTGTGGGAAATCAGTGTTCAGGACACATTAAGAAAATCAGTGACATTGTTCATGAGCAGAGCTCCTACAATGCCTATGTTGAAAATTTTGTGACGAATGTCCATAAAATGAATGTGTAACGTGCATACGTTGCACATGCCAAACGCGCAAATTTTTACTATGCGACTGGGCTATAAAGGCCATTTGCCCAGTCGCAACTCAAGAGAGCTGGTCTTGTTGCTGTGGGGAGCCGGGGCAGGCAATTCTAGGGCTGCATTGGCAGCGGGAGAGGATGCAACCACATTGGTGGTCGGGGGAAGGTGACTGTTGCCAGGAGCAGGACCAGGCCAACTGGAGCCGCATTGGCGGTGGGGGAGTGGATCAGAGGGCTGCCGCTGCTTAGGAGCAAGGAGCAGTGGGGCCAATCAGCACTAAGGGAGTGAATTTAGACTATGCGACTCAGCTATAAGGGCCATTAGCCCAGTTGTAACTCAAGAGAGCTGGTCTTGTTTGTCCCACACCACCACCCCGGCTCCAACCTCTATTAAATGGTCGGTGGGGGTGGAGCCTTGGAGAGGGGCAAACTGTGAGAGGGTGTTCTGGACTGCTGCTGACTGGGGGAAAAGGGAGCTGTATGCTGTGCCTGCCTGGGCACCATAAACTAACTGCAACCTTGGAGAGGGACAAACTGATAGAGGGTGATTTGGATTGTTGCTGATTGAGGGAAAAGGGGACTGTATGTTGTGCCTGCTTGGGCACCATTCACTACCTGAAACTGCAGGACATGTTAACTGTAAATTGATCCAGGGGTGTCGGCAGGCATACGCACTGTACGCAGTAGAGTACAGTAAAAACAATCTGGCAGGGGGCAGCAAATCAAGCGGGGCAACAAAAAGAGGAAAACAAGGACATTGTTAGTAAAATTGTGTCTGTGTTGCACTGAGATCTTTTGCCTTCGTCGTTCGCTATGGGGCACTGATGCCTCCAGCCAAATACACAAACAAGAACAACTTACCAGGCAGGCAGAAAAACAAAGGAAGGAGGATTACAGGATGAAACTGATTACTGTACTTGAACCCAGACATGGCAAACAGAGGGAGAGGGGCAATGGTGTGGCGTAGCAGCACATATTTTGGTTTTTGTTTACATAATGGGGGGGCAGGAGCAACAGTGCATCAGTTTTGAGTACAAGTTTAAAATTTCTGGCTACACCCCTGAATTGATCAATACTAAGCCTGGTGAACTAGTTACAGCTGAGTGGGGGACAAGGGTCCTGTATGCTGGGTTGCCAACATTGTCTACTACTATCAGAAGGGGGCACATTATAGCAGTCTGTATAACTGTGTATGCTGACCACAGTTGTGGGAGCACGCAAACTGTGGAAATTGTTTATTACTCTGGATCTTTGCTGAGGTGGAAAAATGTTCTGCTTAACAACTGGGGCTGGAAAACTGGCTGTTGTAGGGAAAGAGGAAGAAGTGTTGTAATCTGAGTTCTGCTGAGAGAGGGGACAAACAGCTAGTGTCCTTGTGAGCTACTTTCTGCAAGGGGGTTGTACTGCTCATATCAAAATGAGGGTGGATTTGGGGCTGGCCAGAGCGGGCAGCTTTGGTAGGGTGATTGGGTGTATGGGGCACGGGGCAGCAATGATCTTAAACTGGGCATGGAGGTTCGGAGGGTGTCCATAGTGTTTTCAGTTGACAGCACTTAGGGAGTAGGTCAAGGGGATCAGAAGAGAGCTGAATGGCATGAGGGGGGAGGAATGGGGAGGAAAGGGATAGAAAGAGCCCCATGGGAGGAAGCGAGGCCACTATGGTATACCCCAGGGAACAGGGGGATATGGACCCAATGGGAACTATGGAGGGGTAGGGCACAATACAAGCAACAAACGGAAAACACTTCACAGGAGAGGGGTAGATCAGAGGGAGCAAAGGAGGGAGGGTGTAGGAGAAAGCAAGTCAGGGGCAAGCATCACACTTAGTAATAGACACACCATGCTGTACCCAGGAGAGGAGGTGGAAGAGGCTGGTGGGAGGGGGGGAACAGGCAGACAGAGAGGGTTTGGTCAACAAGACGGGGGCGGAGGCAAGAGAGGTTGCAGAACAGGAGGGGCAGGCAGACAGTGAGGTTTGACTAGCAAGCAGGGGTATGGGGCAGGGGAGGTGACAAGGCCGGGGAGGGAAGAACTGGGGTCAGGCAGACACTCAGGCTGGGGAAGTCAGCCAAGGAGAGGGGGTATTAGGGGTACTCTAGGAAGGCCAGCATCGGGGTGGGAGAAATTGGATGAGATGGGGGAGAGGAAGGGAGGGTAGGGAGAAATATGCCAGATGGGGGTAGGGGAGACAAGACCAGAGGGGGCTTGGAGGCAAGGAGGGAAGCAGTAGAAGGATGTCTGTGTGGGGGACCTGTGGATTCTGGCCCAGAAAGGGAGCCCAGGGGAGATCGGGGGGAGCAATCAGTGCCACCCAGGAGGTTGAGGGGGGTGAGGAGTAAACTGGGAGCTGCAAGCAGGAGAAAGAGCATGGTAGGGCATGCACAGACTAGTGATCCCCAGACTGAAGGGGATGGGAGGAGTAAGCTGAGGATCAATGAAAGAAGAAAGAGCCCGGAAGGGATCAGAAGGGCCAGTAAGTTGGGGGAGGTGAAGGTGATCCTGCTGGGAGACTCCATGACCAGTGGCATCCAGTGGGAGGGGGTAGGAGAGGGAAAAAGCAGCCCAGTCAAGGCTAAATGTATCCCATGCCTATTCATTCACAAGGACAAATTCCAGCAATACTCATTAGCATTGGAATGTGGGGTATCCCCTGATTTCCTTGTACATCTGGGCACAAACGATTTGGAGGGGAACAGCAATCTGGAAATCCAGGTGAGGTTTCGGGAACTGGCCAGGGTCTGCCACTCTATAGGAAGTTTAATCTCCTTCTCTGAAATTTTACCAGTACCTAGGGCATCCGGGGAGACCAAGCACAAACTCAGAGGGGTGAACAAGTGGCTTAGGGACTGGTGCAGGGCAAAAGAGTATGGGCTGGTGGGGGACTGGGGGGACACATGGAAGGGCAAAGGGTTATATACCAGGGATAGGACACATCTTAACCTAGAGGGGAGGGAGATCTTAAAACTAAAACTCGCTGGATTCATAGGCGGAATGTGGGGTTAAAACTTGTAAAGGGGGGAGGGATAAGTGCAGAAATGGAATCAGAAGGGTTGCTCGAGTTTCCAGGTCTATGGCACAAAAAGAGGGTAGGTGACTGCAATGTAAATAAAGCCAGAGATGTGCAGAAAAGGGCAAATAGGGATTACGTAGGGCTGAGACAATTGGGGAAGGTGGATGGGGTGGAGGACAGTCCTGATCAATGCCAGGAGCATGAGCAACAAAATGCCTGAGCTTCAGGAGATGCTAGATGAGGGATCAGCAGATGTAGCAGCGATTACGGAGACATGGGCCATCCAGAAGAATGACTGGGACCTAAACTTGGAGGGCTACACAATATTCAGGAGGGATAGAGAAGAGGATAGAGGAGGGGGTGTAGCACTGATAGTCAAAAATGGCATAGTGGTTAGTGGAGTGGAGGAGGCTGATGGGGAAGTGGAAGCAACCTGGGTAACTCTGCAAATGAGGGGAGGCAAAAGATTGAAAATAGGGTGGTGAACAGATCCCCCGCAATGGACGAGGCCCTGGAGGAAAAATTAGTTGAGAACATCAAGGGACACTGTGAACGTGGAAAGGGTAGGGTGGTGGTCATGGGGGACCTAAATATGCCGGGGGCAGACTGGGACACTATGATATCTGTGGTGGCCAGGGAGCAGAGACTGATGGATGTGTTTCAGGATGCCTTCTTGGTCCAAAAGGTGGGGGAACCTACTAGGGAGGGGAGGGGAGGATACTGGACGTTGTCCTTGCAGACAGTGACCAGATAAGGGGTCTGAAGGTGTGTAGCCTGCTGGCAGGTGGAGACCATGCCATGGTCTGGTTTCTGCTGTGTCTGGGGGGGGAGGATAACTGCTTAAATACAGTAGTAGTGGACTTCAGGGGGGCAGACTTCTTGGGCATGGGCAGGATTCTAAGGGGGTGCTTGAACAAGATTAGGCCAGACATGGATGTTGGTAGCTTGTGGGAGACCATTAAGAAAGGGGTGCAGGAGGCTATTAGCTCATGTACAAGGGTAAGGCATAAAAATGGTAGAGCCAACAAACCATGCTGGTGGACTAGTGAGGTGCAAGAGGTGGTGAGGGATAAAAAGGTTGCCTATGCATGTTTTAAGTGCTCAAGGGGGACAAGGGAGAGAGGAGACAATGAGCTGACAGCAAAGAGAATCACCGGAGTGGTGAGGGGAGACAAGTCGAGGATGGAGCAAAACCTGGCTAGGGATATCCGGAGGGTTGGAAAGGAATTTTATAGATACATAGGGGAGAAGAGAAAAGGAAGATCACAGATCTTCAGGATAAGGACTGGGGAGGGATGGGCTCAGAAGGTGGGCGAGCAGGCAGAGGTACTAAATGAGTACTTTGCCTCGATATTTATGGAAGGTTGCAGGGGATCCATTCAGCCAGAAGGGAGGGAGGGGGAGACAGCTGAATGGAGAGGTCAGATGGAATCGAGAGGACTGGAAGAGGCTGTGGCACCGGGTGGGCCAGGCCTTGAAGGGGATGGGTGTTTAGTTGAGGGGGGGCTTTGGGAGGGAGAAATCATAGAGGACAGGCTAAGGGAGGCCCTTCGGGCACTGAAAACTGATAAGGCACCAGGACCAGATGGGCTGCATCTGAGGGTTCTGAACGAACTGGCGGATGAACTAGCAGCTCCACTAGCTGCACTTTTCAATGCCTCTCTGCAGACAGGATGTGTGTCTCAAGACTGGAGGGTGGCTCATGTGGTGCCTATCCACAAAGGGGGGTCTAGGGAGGAGATGGGAAATTACAGGCCTGTCAGCCTAAAGTCTTTGGTAAGCAAACAAATGGAGGGCTTCATCAAGGAGCAGCTCAGGAGGCAACTGGAAAGGTTAGGGCACATGGATGACAAACAGTATGGTTTTGTCCCGGGGAGATCGTGTCAGGCCAGCCTCACAGATTTTTACACTGGGTGACGGGGACCCTGGACCAACAAAGACCGGTGGATGTCCTATATCTGGATTTCAGTAAGGCATTTGACTTGGTACCCCACATCGGGTTGTTGACAAAATTGGGGGGGATGGGGGTAGAAGGACAGTTGCTTAGATGGGTAGAAAATTGGCTAACAGAAAGAACACAGAAGGTAGTGGTTGGTGGGATAGTCTCCTCCCCTAGGAAGGTCTTCAGTGGGGTTCCCCAGGGTTTGGTATTAGGGCCACTCCTGTTCAGTGCCTATGTCTTCAATATAGGGAGGGGGGTTAGGAGTAGGATGAGCCTCTTTTGTGGATGACTCAAAACTGGGAGTCCTGGCAGATGGGGAGGAAGCAAGAGAGATAGTCCAAAGGGATCTGGATACCCTGGAGGATTGGTCAAGAAGGTGGGGACTGAGGCTTAATCCAGGGAAGTGTAAAGTGCTGCATCTGGGGGTCAGAAACCCAGGTCATGTATACACCCTGGGAGGGGTCTCACTGCAAGCCACAACAAGTGAAAGGGACCTGGGGGTGGTGGTAGACACCAAAATGAATAACACTGAAAACTGCAGAAGAGTTGTGGCAAAAGCAAACAGGATTCTGGGCTGCATAGCCTGGGGAATTACGTCCAGGAGGAGGGAGGTGATCCTCCCTCTGTATAATGCCTTGGTCAGGCTGCATCTTGAGTACTGCGTGCAGTTCTGGAGACCTCACCTTAGGAAGGATATAGCATTGTTAGAGAGGGTTTAGAGGAGGGCAACCAGGATGATTTGGGGCATGAGTGAAAGGACCTATAAGGAAAGGTTGAAAGTCCTTGGGCTGTACTCACTGGAAGAGAGGAGATATGGGGGGACATGATAGAGTTCTTCAAATATGTGAAAGGGATTAACAGGGGCGGAGCCAAAGAAATGTTCAGGCTAAAGAAAGGGGGCACAAGTGGAAGCTGGAGGGAGAAATGAAAGGGGAGAACATAGAAGGCATTAATTCACTGAGAGGGTAGTGGGGCCATGGAATGCACTGCCCAGGAGTCTAGTAGAGGAGGCCACAGTGGAGGGCTTGAAGAGAGGGTGGGACAGGTGCATGGGTATACTGAAGATGAAAATGACCCTCTTGGGGGCTGAGGGGGGTGGAAGCGTGAGTGCCCAATAGGGGCTGGCTACCAAGCAGACGTGAAAGACTGTTAGGCCTAATCTGCTGACTTTTAGTATGTTAATATGTTAGTTTCCACGTACCGTAGGCTCAAACTTGCGAGCATTTTTAATATTCACAGTACAGATTTTCAACATTGCCATCTCGTCACACCTCCCTGTGGATGGTACAGCTGTCATTCTTCACATCCTGCCCTATCTGTGTTTTCGCACATGTGGTGCAGAATGGCACTGTTGCTGTTGGAAGTCAATGTTCAGGACACATTGACATAATCCCACTGCCACTCTTCATGAAAAGAGGTCCCACATGCTTTCATGAGGTGGGATCACAAAAAGGCCATGTTGAAAATTTGTAGTGTAAATAGCAAGAAACACCTGTGGCATTAGGGTTTCTATCCATAATGTCCTACCCTGTACAGATTGATAGGCATCGGGGTGTGCCTTTGGATGCCATCCCACCCCACCTCCAGCCAGTGACAGGCATCAAGGTGAACCTTGGACTCTTTGGCCCCAGGCTTCACCCCATTCTCCTATGCTGCACCCATTTCAGTGGATGTCCTTCTGGAATGGGGTGACTATAAAACCAAACACCCTAAGGCACACCTCAACATGTATCGCTGTCTGCAGAATAGGGTGAGGTGACGTGGCATGTCCATCATGGGCGATGACCCAAACACTTACCCCAATGCCTGTCCATCTCTACAGGATGGAGGTGGGGGTTGGCGTAAACTTCAGTACTTTACTGCCATTCCTATTCTGCATCTGTCTAATTCCTGCATTGCCAATGCTAATACCAGCAAGCAAACATTCGGCATTGACAAATGCTTGTTTAAACTAGGGACACTTTGAAACCTAAGGTGGTTGACAGTGTCCCTTAAAATATACATATTTTTCCACAATATAATTAAAAACAAGTGATTTACAACATGTTTTACATATTATTTTTCAAATGATTTTGGAAACAGAGTCCAGGAAGTTAAATTAACTGGTACAAAGTAGAATTATTGACATTGCCTTTTTTTTGGAAATTAGAATGATTATAGATCCCTTCTGTGATTTGGGAAGAGATTGTACAATAATCAGATTATTGAAAAATAAAAAAAGTCAAAAGGTGTTCCCAAAAATCTGGATGAGCTTTAAACAAATCTAAATTAATAGCATCAGGACCAGGAGCTTTGCAATTACTAAAGGTATTTATGGCAGATTTTATGTCCACCCTTTGAGTTTGCACAAAGCAAACATTTTGGTATGATAGTGGGTTGATAGAGGTGTGTCACTGTTGGTCCAGTGCCGAACAGTCTGCAAGGGGCTCGATAGTGTCATATTAATCATCAGCCAGGCTGATGATGACATCCTTCTAGTCTTGCTGGGTTGAAACTTCATGTAATTCAAAAAAAAGGAGCTGCACAGATCATATGGTGGCTCCTTCTTTTGATCTGCATAAGCCACCCAGCAAGCTGAGCTGCTCAGTGTCATGAATAGTCTGCTGTGGTTCTCCCCCAATGTAAAAACAATCCCTCCCATCCTATGCCAAGTATCAATCCCACCTCCCATTTCTTCCCCCTTCTTAATTTTCCAACACCAGGGTGCCCAACCCCTGGTGCCATTTGGTACTCCTCCACCCCACCCCACCAGTTTTCACTGCATAACAATGAGGAGCCCACCCCTGGTGCTGCCATATGTAACACCAACACAGGGGTGACCAGTCCCCAGTGTTGATACCTGAAATAAAGACAACCATCCCTCATAATCTTTTTATTTTTATTTTTATGCCTCCTGTGAAAAAGAAAATTGTCCATCAATGTCTGTTGCTGCTGCAGGCACACCACTGCCATTATGATCTCCCCCCCCGACCCTCCCACTCAGCACATACCACCACACACCCCAACCCCTTACTTACCTGCTGGGGTCAAACACCGTAATCCTCTCTGGAATGGAGATACATCTTTGTTCTTCAATGCCAGCCTGGGAACTGAGGAAATCAGTATGCAGAGCAATTTATTTCAGTGGGTTTATTTATTTATTTATTTGCTTTTGTTAACCAGGTAAGCACACTAGACAACAAGTGCTTATTTTCAGGTGTGACCTGGGAGGTTACAGAGTACATAAGAAACATAATACAGAGTCAAGGTAACATACATGCTCATGAACAAGGTGGAGCAGCAAATGGTACAACTGGCTTTAAATGGTAAAGTTGACGGTATGTTAACAAGATACATAATAGTAGTATAGAGAGGTAGAATAACAACAGGTAACATCATGACAGAGAGTACATCAAAATTACATGAAAGGACTGACATGTATTTGCATGACATGAGCGCCTATCATGAGAGAGAATGCACATCAAAATAATGCAGCTAGAAGTGGGTACTGATGTGACATGAGCGCCTCTCCAACAGAAGGGTGGAAAGTGCCTTATGCTGGTTATCAGCAGAGAATTAGCAGCGACCGGTGTATCAGCTCACAGACTCCCATAGAGAATCTAGGGTGAGGGAGCAACTACTTTAGGTCTATATAGTACATAGACAAGCAGAGGCAGTTTTGAGGAAGTTCCACAGAGATGTTTTGAAGCAAGGATGGGAGGGAGCGGCATGAACTAGGGCAGGAAGGGAGTTCTACAGTCTAGGCGCTTGGACGGAGAAGGCTCGGCCGCCTATGAGGGTGCGGGTCTTAGGAACTAGGTGTACCTGAGCAGCACTAGATCTTAAGTGGTAGGCAGGGGTTCCATATTTGAGGGGAAGGGCAAGTGCGGAAGGAGTGGCTGTTCTAACTATGTTATCTATGAAGTTGCCAAGAACAAAGGCTCGGTGCTTTTCAGGGGGGAGCCACTCCAGCCAAGAGTAGAGGTCACAGCGATGCATAAGGTGAGGTGCAGAGAGTGCTAAGTGGCATATGTTGTTATAAGCAGTATCCCATTTTGCTAGGCTAGAGTTCAGGACTGGGGCAAGGGCTACAAGCCCATAGCAAAGCGTGGGAAGGAGTATCCCCCTGGCTAGGGGGAGCCGAGCAGCCGGGGTGAGGCAATCTTTGGCTCTGTAGGCAAGTCCAGGCTTGCTGTTCATGGCTTTACAGATATTCCGAAGATGCATGGTGAGATCCAGTTGTGGATCAAGGGTAACTCCTAGATACTTGATGGAGTCAATGACTGGCAGGAGGGAGCCATTTGCTTCATAGATCGTTAGAGGAGCAGGACAGGAAGCGGTTTTGGCCACAGAACCAAAGAGCATTGCCTGGGTCTTTTCCAGGTTGATGGTGAGATTGTGTATCTCAAGCCAGTTCTGGATAAGATTGAAGTCTGAGTTAAGTCAGGAGTTGATGATAGTAATATCCTGAGAACTGGACAGTACGACCAGGTCATCCACATATAGAGTTGGGTGCCTGTAGGTTGCAATGGAGGGCAGTTCATTTATGAAAAGGGAAAACAGAATAGGTCCAAGGATGGATCCTTGGGGGACCCCGCAGTTGACAGGGGAGAGGGCAGAGAGGGCGCAGTTGAAGCAGGTGTATTTCTGCCTTCCCACAAGGTAGTTGGAGAACCAGGCAAGGGCTCAGTGGGAGAATCCGAGGGAATGAAGAGTGGAGTGGAGGAGAGAATGGTCAACCTGATCAAAGGTCTTAGAGAGATCAACGAAGATGGCTCCGGTCAGTTTGCCTTGGTCAGTCGTGGACCTGATCTCAGAAGTAACCAGGGCAAGCGCAGTCAATGTACTGTGCCCCTTTCTGAAGCCATGCTGAGCAGGGGAGAGAACTGCATGACCCTGAAGGTAGTGGGAGAGTTGTGAGGCAACTGCCTTTTCAAGGAGCTTACAGGTAGACGAGAGTATGGCGATGGGGCGATAATTTTTTATATCTTTGGGGTCGCCTTGTTTGTAAATGGGGACAACCTTGGCCACCTTCCATATGTCAAGTATGATCCTTGAGATAAGAGAGGAATTAAATATATGAGTGACCGGTCGGGCGAGGAGGAGAGCCCCCAAGCTAAGCAGCTTTGGTTTGAGGCTGGTGTGACCTGCCCCCGTGTGGTGGGAGAGGCCGACTAGGAGTACCTGGGTCTCTCCAACTGAGATCCGTTTGAGGTAGAATGGCAGTCAAGGGGGGTGCCCATCCAGGGGTTAGGGTAGAGAGTTGAGATGAAGGAGGAGCCGGCAGGTCTGAAAACACAAAGTTAAAAGCAGTGGCAATAGTATGGGGGTTATTGCAGTTGGTCCCTCCGATATTCATGTCGGTGATCGTTTCCTTGGCAGACCCTCCGACCATGTTTTTGATGTTTTGCCAAAAGCACCGGGGGTTATTGGCCGAGGCTAGCAGGGCAGATTTGCAGTACTCGCTCTTAGCGGTGCATATGTCTCTCTTGCAGGAGTTTCTGAGCCGCTGATATTCGAGGAGGCCGTTATTGTTGCGGGAGATCTTGTGTTTCACCCAGCATTTGTCCTCTGCTTCATGAGGGAGAACAGGCCACCATGGAGCCACTTCATGACTGTGTCCCTCACCTTCCTTTTTGTAAGGGGCGCATGCCTGTTTTGCAAGGGGACAAATATGGCAAGGAAATGATCAAGGGCTGCAACAAGGTCATTTGTAGCAGTGACCCTAGACCAGTTGACACATCATAGATCCTCAATGTAGTCATTGAGGATGAGTTTGGAATAGTCCCTCATCAGGATCACTGTGCTGGGGACCTTGGGTGAGGAGGTGCCCCAAATGCAGTAGGTTGGAGAGTGATCTGAAATGACATCTGGGAGTATTCCTGAGTGGACAATTTTGTCCAGTCTGTTGCTCAGTACCTAGTCGATAAGTGACCCTTTGTCCCCCCGAGCGGAGATCCTTGTGGGTCCCGTGATGATCTGGCTGAGAGCAAGGCCTGAGAGAAGAGGCACATATTGCTTGGTATTTGGCCCCAGCCAACTGAGGTTGAGGTCCCCTAGGATCAGCAGCTCATCTGAGACAACCTTTTCTTTAAGGTGGTCAAGTAGTGAGGAGAGTCTTTGAACACCACCCTTCGGATGGTTGTAGGCGCAGACAAGATGTACCTTTTTAGTGTTCCCAAGCAGGAGGAGGGGGTGAAGGAACTCGCAGGCTGGGGGTTCAGGAGGTGAATGAGACACTGTAGACACATTAAGGTGCACCCTGTAGTATAGGATCCCACCTCCCCCACCCTTACTGCCTGCTCTGTCACTCCAGATGAGGCTGTAGCCAGGAGGGCACACGCAGCATCAGGGATGTGAGGCTTCAGCCAAGTTTCCATGATGCCCATGATGTCAGGCTTCTAGTGGGCCACCCAGGCCATTAGTTCTGCTAGGTTTTGGAGGATGCTTCGGATATTGAGGTGCCCTATTTTTAGGCCTTTGGTGGTTAGCCAGGCTGAGGGGGGCTTGAAGGAGTACGGGGTTGTCAGGGAACCTTGATGGCTGGCTAAGTTCCAAGCCTGTGCAAGTGGAGCCATGGCCCCAGCCATTTGAGGCAGTGGGAATGCAAGAAGTACCCGTCGGAGGAAGGATCCCAAATGAAAAGTCAACACGGCCATGGTCAGCAGGTGTTGGCTCAGTGTGGGTGCTTTTGGCCAGGTGCTGGCCAGCAGGAGGACAAGCCTATTTGCTTTAGGGAGCAATTTAGGGGTCCCACCCTAAGCATCAGGTCAGGGGCGGAGTAATTAGGACCTCCCAGAGAGTACCCTGGATATTGGTGGTCAGGAGTAGCAGCGACCAGGGGACAGGGCTAGATTTTGGTTATGCATAACAGTGCTATTAGGAGAGATCTGGGAAAGCAGTTTGGAGGGTGGGGGGGGAGCAGTAATTCAGCAGTGCGAAGGCTTTGATAGGAACCCAGGGGTAGCTCATTCAATTGATTTAGGCTGACAGGATTGTGCTTTAAAGGCAGTTAATATAGAGGAGGCCTCTAGTGGTGAATAAGTATAGCCTGCAAATGGCAAATTGGGCTGATTGGGTTTTGCACAACACGTGATGCGAGGTATATAACTGGGTGATGACCATGGGTGGTGTTGGGGGCGGTGGGGCAGCCAGTGCAGCCGGCGAGGCCAATACAGCACACTGCTCCTAGGCAGTGGAGCACCCCGCATGGCAGTTTGCAAGGCCAGAAGTTCACCAGAGGTCTGGAGAATGGTGCTTTCAAGCTACGCATTACAGGGTAAAATTGATTTTCTTTTCTTTTTAGAATCCGGCTTGCAGTACAATACACAAATCGGCTTGCAATACAGAGCACAAAGCACCACAGGCTGGTGCAGGTTCATTCGGCGTTTTACCTCATAGCTTTGTTCTGGGGGTTGGGGGAGGGCAGGTACGGCAGCCCTCGCGATCTCCGGGTCAGGACCCTCGCAGGATCCAGGTGTCCTTCCTGTGGAGAATAGAGAGCTGAGGTAAGTCTTTTATATCATGGCAAAGAGGGAGGAGATACTAAAGGAGTGAAATTGGAGGAGAGGGCCTGAGCAGACAGAGAAGGGTCAGAGAGGAGCTGAGTTTATGTGAATTCCTAAAACCACTTTACACCGATAGCAATGGCTTTAACAACTGAAACCCCAGACACCAAAAATCAGCTTTTACCTGAGTAAAAAATTTTAAATGACTTTCACTGTTAGAATGGCTCTAAGTAAAGTAACAATCCCCCAGTTAACCTAGTGAAAAGTATGACTGCCTTCCCCTTAAGGTACCCTCACAGTGCAGTGAAAATGCAGGTAAATCGTTGTTAGAGAGAGATAACTTGAATGCCTCTATAATGCAATACAGACTCTTAAGGCACAACTAATTCCAGTGAAAATTGCAGATGAAGCGTAGTTTGTAGAGATAAAAAAAACTATCTACACTTCTACACTGGCAGAACCTTTAAAAGGCGCCAAGCCAAATTCAAATAATACAGCACACAGCCCCTAGGCAGCAGAGCACCCCGTATGGCAGTTTGCAAGGCCAGAAGTTCACCAGAGGTCCAGAGAATGGCATTTTCAAGCTATGTTTTACAGGGTAAAATTGATTTTCTTTTCTTTTTAGAATCCGGCTTGCAGTACAGTACACAAATCTGCTTACAATACGGAGTGCGGAGCTCCACAGGCTGGCACAGGCTCGTTCGGCATTTTACCTCATAGCTTTGTTCTGGGGAGTGGGGGAGGGCAGGCACGGCAGCCCTTGCGACCTCCGGGTTGGGACCCTCACAGGATCGAGGTGTCCTTCCTCATAGCTTTGTTCTGGGGATGGGGAGGGCAGGTGCAGGGAGCCCTCACGACCTCCGGGTCGGGACCCTCACAGAATCCAGGTGTCCTTCCTCGTAGCTTTGTTCTGGGGGGGGTGGGGGAGGGCAGGTACAGCAGCCCTCGCAGGATCCAGGTGTCCTCATAACTTGATTCATTTTCTTAATAGTTTTCCCCTAGATTTTCAACATGCCGTTTTGGGGGCACCACCTCATGAACAAATGCAGTGATATTATACAAATATGTCCCAGCAATTTTTGTGATCACTGCATGAAAACTTGTTCCACCCTTGTTCATGAGTTTGGGTCATAAGAAGGCTATGCTGAAAATCTGGGGTAAAAATATTAAAAAAACACGACATTTATGAGCATACATTGAAATATTTCAATATACACTCATAACTTTGGTAATTTATAATATCTTGACCCAAAATTTTCAACATAGTCATTTTTCACACCACCCAATGAATGTGGCAGCTGTCATTTTTCAAATCAAGTGTGACATTAAATCACCTTTTTAGCAGGATTTGAAACATTTCTATACCCTTGTTCATGAGGTGGGGTCATAAGAAGGCTATGTTGAGAATTTGGGGTAAAATATTAAGAAACAACAAAGTTATGAGTGTATGTTGAAATTTCTCAATGCACATTATAACTTTGGTAATTTTCAATATTTTTACTCCCAGTTTTCAACATAGCCATTTTCTCACACCTCCTCATGAATGCAACAGCTGTCATTTTTCAAATCCTGGCCAAAACGTGTCTTCATACTTGTGGTGCAAAATGATGTTTTGACCAATGCTGTATAAATGACACCTGTCATTTTCAAGAGTGGTCATAAAAAGGGTATGTTGAAAATTTGGGGTCAAAATGTTAAAAAAATAACTAAGTTATGAAGAAATGTTGTGAATTGTTCCAACGTTTACTCATAACTTTATATTTGCAGATTGTGGCTCCCTAATGTTCAACATATCTCTTGTGTTACCCTACTGTACCTCCTGAACATGACAGTTGCCATTTTTCATATCCCCTCTGAAACTTGTTTTCATAATCACACTGAAAAATCACCTTCACAATGGATTTAAAAAATTCCACCTGTCTTGACTATAACATCAGATCATAAAAATACTGCTGGAAATTTGGGGTCAAAATGTGGGGGACAACTCAATATTACTTAGATATTGCCTCTTAGCTGGCCTATCTTGGGTAAATACAATCTAAAAATGTGTCAAAGCAGGACACCACTGAAAATGAGACATTGCTTCTCATCTGGTCTATCCTGGGTAAATATATAATAAAAATGTGAACAAGCAAGACCCAGTACAACACCAATGCAAGCGGTGAACATTCGGCTTTGAGAAATGCTTGTTTTTAAGTATAAAATCTAACTCCATGCCTGACATGACCAGCATCTCTGTCCATTACCTCTGTTGCCTCTGTGTCACATTTGCTTTCTCTCTGTCTCAGCTTGCTGAGCAGTAAGATGTGACAAGATGTGCACTGTGGTGTGATAAAGGCACACTGTGGATAAGCTGTGAGGCATGAGGCATTACTGATTGCCATCAACCACTCAAGAAGCACCATTATCCTACAACAGTGCTCACCTTGGAGTATCTCATTGCAATTTAAAATGTGCTCGCATTGGCTGGTCTGGTGAGCTGAGGTGCTGAACGCCTTACCTTGTGCCATGCTAGTGACCTGGGTTCAGGAACAGACTCAGGTTGTCGGGGAGCTGGCACGGGGGGGGGGAAGGAGGTTTGGAGCAGGATTGAGCAGCCAACAGGCAGCGCTCCTCTCTCAGGGTGGCTGCCATCTCATGTAGTCCTATTGCCATTGGGTGAAGGTCCGGTGGTCAGCATAGTTGGAGGGGTTGGTATGTAGTTGGAGAGCACCACAAGATGCGGCATGCATGTGTCTCCACACGCATATGCGTGGCCGAGGTATGGGGATGGGGTACAGGGAGAAAAATGGGAAATACGCTAAAATATATACATTAAAAAATGTGCTCACATTTGACAATAAGTAAAATACCTGTTTCTGTTTAAAAATCATTTTTCTTTTCCATAGAGCTTTTTCTCTACAGCCATGTTCACCCTCCAGGATTTACACTGTTCCCAAACATATACCCTGTTCAGGCCTATATTTCTTTTCTCCCCAGTCTCCAGTAATGCTCAGTTTATAACCACAACTTCGCCTCCATGGTAGGAGATCCAGGGGGAAGACTGCCCCTCTCTCTGAGGTAATCCACTGTGTAGACTAGTATATCGTGGGTAGGTTTTTAGGTCCCAGTGGAATCCAGAGGCCCACACTGTCACAGAGATGGCCATGTTCTTTTCTGCACTTCTGCCCACTAACCTCCCCCAATGTAAGTGCAGTCTTCTGGGCAGACACACACACATACACACACACACACACACACACACACACACACACTCTCTCAAACACATTACTGCAGCAAGAACAGGCTCCACAGTCCAGCCACAAGGTCACTGATGTAAGAAAGCTCACTGTCAACTAACTCGACTGAGTCACTCTGTCACTTGAGAGCTGTGCCAGCGAGCCCAGGTCACCAGCACAGCAGGACAACATGGTGCCAGCAGGCCACTGGAGTGCCTAAAATATTTTTTTATTGTAATTTCAAAATGTATCCTTATACCACAGAGAAATTAACTTCTCTAGTATATCAGAGCTCAGACACAGGAAACAGCTAGTGAGGAGAGAGAGAGAACGAGAGAGAGAGAGAGAGAGGGAGACAGAGAGAACAGCAGATAAGGTCTAGTAAGTTTTAATATAAAGTAAAGGCTACAAGAAGAGTGCAGCTGAGAGTACCTCTCACAGCCAGGCATACTGGGTAGGGGTACCTTCAGGGCCTGGAGCAATGGCAGTACTACAAACCAGGGATGGAGCACAAGTCCCCTGTTAAGTTCAATCTCCAGGGGGTGAAGAACCAAGCAGGAGAGAGAGAGAAAGAGAACCTGAAACTGAACAGCAGAGCAGAGACACTGCAAGAGGATGGAGGTACTGGGTGAGCAAAGTAGGTCACCTGATAATGGATGCTGGAGTCCTAGAACTACCACCCATATGCAGGGAAAGAAGCATGGTACAGTAACATAGTTTGAGAGGGATGAAAACAATAAATGCATGTAGTAACGATGTTGAGAAAGAGGGAGACTCCCTGAGGATTGAGAAAAAGAGTCAGAAACTAGGTTTGCTTCCCTAGGGACCAGCAAAGGCTGTGCCAGATGAGATTTTGCCTAAAAACTAGTGAAAGACCAGGCATTACAGAGAAAGAAAGAAAGGATGGAATAGTAAAAGGAAAGGAATTTTGAATTAGATCCTGAGGCTTCCCGAATAGATCATCCCTACTGGGATAAAAGCTAAAGAAGCATGTCATATGCTCAGGGGCTTTAATTTTGTCTCAGTGAGAATGGAGCTTAGTGACATAGAAATCATTTTCACAATATAAAGGGAGGGAGTCAAAAAGAAATCTTTCAGCTGTCTAGTGTACAATTATCAAACAGACAAAAGGAAGAGAACTCAACTCTTATATAATTATTCCATTCTAGTTTTATTGTTAATTTTTTAGTAAAAGTAATCGAGCACATTCCACTGACATTTCATGGTAATGCCACTTTATCAAGAAAGGTGATGGTCGTCTACAAATTTGAAGCAAACAATCAAAAACAAAAGAGAATGAAAATATCTTCTATACAAATCAAAGCACATGAACCACCAAGAAAAAGGAAATTATATACAAAGATATCATGACCCAAAAGTATATATAAATAAAATACCTTGCTTAGATAGTGATAAGCACAATGCAGTTACCCACAATACGCATTATACCATGTTGTATTTCTTAGGTGTTATTTATTATTAGGCTCATTTAATCAGGTTTTGCCATGAGCAACAATGTTACCATTCATTCATGCCATTAGCAATATGGACACTGAACAGAGCAGACTCCCTTCTGTGCACTGGGGATGTTTTTCTACTTCTACAGGTGATAAAAAAAGAGGATTTTTTAGTGCTGGGGAAAAACATTGTGGTGGGGGTCAGAGGACTGTTGGGTAAGGGGAGGGAGTTAAACACTGGGGTTTGATTGGAGAAGAAAGTGGGGCAGTATGCTTTGGCATGCAGTTGGGGGTAGGGGAAATCAATAATACTGAATAATACTGAATAATACTGAAAACTCACAGGGGCAAAAGTAGGGGGAAAGAGGAGGGTGGCAGTAGAGGGTTGGAGGATGAAGGTGCCTTATTAAACTGTATGGGAAGCAAAAGGGGGTGGAAACATGTGGTCCGGTAGAGGGCATTTTTTTTTTAAATAACAAAATTGTGTTTTTATTTAACGAAAATGCTTTTAGAAGTTGTTGGGGAAGTTGGGAATTTCAAAAAGTGTGACGTTAAAGTTTGCATGAACTTCACTAGTGAGTTAAAACTTTGCTCCATCTCTGCTCTTATGAAGCTATAGCCTCAGTTTCATTGGTGGCAGGCTAAGCAACAGAGATTTCTCTTGCAAAATGGTAAGAAAAAGGTGGTTATTTTCTAACCCCATCACTTGGGCAGCACCACAAATCGACAGTACCATGCCACAGCTACAACATTGTTGTCGACATCCAGGACAGTGACAGTGAAAATGCTGACATTCAGCACTGGGCCGTCCAAAAGAAAAATTGCTTTTGCGGGGGCCCTTTGCCCCCCTGCACTCCCCTTGCAGGGGGATATGCACCCCACATCCCACCTTATTAAAATAGCCAACTCTGGGATGGAGTTATTTCGAGGTGGAAACACAGCAACCGGAGACACAGTGCTGGTGTAAAGCAAGACCATTACAGTGACCTGCTGATATTTCTTGCTGTAATGGTCTTCACTGTGAAAATGTTGCCATTGTAATGGTATATGCCACAAATCTATGTTGCCCATATAAGTTGTGCAAAGACTCAGGAGGAAATAAACCTGTGTCTTAAAAATATCCTTTACTAAATACCCTGATAGATACAATTACATTGTTATTTTCCCATGCTGATTGACAAATAAAAGCAAATAAGCACTGTGCATGTAGAAAATCATAGCTAAAAATACCAGAAAGCAATTGAATAGAGTACTCTATTGCTCGATCTTGACAATGTCACTATTTACTGAACCACTAATGAGCTTCAGCAGATCTAGCTATATGACTTCTGCAGAATGCATTTGAACAGTAACTATTTGCAGTATAATTATATGATAATGCTGGTGCTTCTTTTGTGCTGGTATTGGTGTTTTTTTTTTTTTATAGCAACTTTTATGGTAATAGGTTAGTATTATAGCTTTCAAGAAAGAGGAATATTAGTCTTTAGCACTCTTAGATCTGATTCTATACATTCTTGTAAGACCTCCCACTTGGTAAGTTAGGCATACCACATACTGGGAATGCAGACATCTCATGTCTGAACACTCTTACACTCCTATTGCATTATTGTGCACATTTTTTAATCATGCTTCAATCTCTGAATGTGTACTCAGTACTGTAGTTGGATAGCTTTTAGAAAAATTGCATATGTCTATGTAATTCACTCCTAAAGGGACTAGTTTATATACATTTTAACAAAACTGACTGCAAGTAGATAATGACTTAATGGAGGAAGAAGCCAGAAGTGAGTGAAAGTGTGAAAAATGTAATTGTTATTAGTACTTATTATGCTGCAATTGAGTTATTTTGTTCTCCCAGGTATTTCACCGTGCATTCTATTTTGGCAGCACCTCAACATTTTATGGCATTTTATGACGTATCAGTTCACCCCATCAATAATTTTGGGTTTGTAACTATTTTTTAAGATAGCCTCACCCACCCCCACCCCCCACCCCCACACACACAGCTCAAGTTGCAAGGAAATAACCAGCAGATGGAAAAGATATTTAAAGCTGCTTTTAGACAAAGATAAGATTGGTTCTACGAGACATACAATCCTAATTCAGTGAGCATTCTGGAAGTCACAACGAACAGTAGTCAGGAAGACAAAAATGTTGCCTGCCAACATGCCACTTCTTCCTTCTGTACTGATCTAATCTTTAAAGGATGCATATTTACAAATCAATGCCAATGATGGAAGAAAACCAAAGAAGTGTGCTTTTTTGCCAGTTACTGCCCTTGTACAGTAAAAATCAGAAACAGTTTTTTTTGGACACTGCTCAGTTTCTCTGGTATCAATTCAAATGTAATAAAACAACAAATATGACTTTGTGGGCCCCAAACTCTTGTGCACTATGCCATCTTTGTACCAGACATATCAAATATACAGCAACTCCTGGTCTCTATAAAAAAGACACTACATACTACAAACAAAATCTATGAATTTTATCATTATTCAATATCAGTAAGTGCAGTCAAGATTTGTATATCACTTAGGTGTGTTTTCTACTGTGATATATTCCTCAGGGTGGCCCCCTCCAAAGCTTTTCTATCTATGCCCCTCACTCTCCTCTGCATACTTATGTTCAAGAAGCTTGTTCATGCTATGCTCACACAGGCATTTTTCCTTTCCTAGCCATTGTAGCTAAAGCAATCTAAAATTGTTAGCCAGGCAAAAATAATTCTAAATCACTAGATAAGTTTCAAGCAGTTACATTCCCAACACAGGACAGAACTTCCTCTTCTCCATCATACAGCTGTGATTTTGGGCACAGTAATTGGCAGCATTCCAAACATTCTGGGATCAATTCTTAAAGGAGTTAGAATGTTGCTAGCCCCAGGTGCGCCAAACACACGGTGCACGGGGCTTCCGGTATTCCCCAACCAGCAACTGGGATTCTCAATCCCATGCACCACTTTCCCCGAGTTAGACCAGCTTTTGATGGTCTAACTTTGGGAACCTTTTTATGGGGTTTGCACCAAATATTTGGTGCAAGTCACTGTAAAGGAGGTAAAGTGTCTCAAATGCAGGTGACCTTTATGAATTGTGTGGACGGTGTGGCACTGTGTTCAGGGCAGCTCAGAGTTTGATGCAGGGCTTGTGAAAGCCCTGCATCAACCTTTGAGAACTGAGTCCACTATCTCTAAAGTAACATATCCCAGTCAGCATAGCCTCTCACACTCTCTCTGACTTAGATAAGAAAAAAACTAAATAAAGGAGGTTCAGTTGGTTACTTAACCAAAATGGCCACCTAAACCATGTTCTCCTGGCCATCCTCCAGAACAGTCATCTACTCCTTACAAATTATTCTGTTTGAAAAAGCTCATTTCACAATGACAGACAATACATAGACTATTTCATCTGATCCTAAGGACGCTTGGATGCCAAACACCATGAAAAAAGGAAAAAAGTCTGGATCCTTTGCCTCCCTCCTCAGCAGTCCCTCCACACAAGATGGCCAACCAGCCAACCCAATGGCAGAGAGCTGCCTCTTTAAGTACCAAAAGACACATTGCCCTCACTATGAGAATGGCTGCTTGTGTAGAAAATATTAAAAGTTCTGTTACTGCAATTCAGGAAGAGATCATGGCACTTATCAGTACAGTGACCCAAAAGGAGCACTGCTCTGACCACATGGAGAATGGCCTGTTGAAATTCATGGCCAGTCTTGACGCTGCCAAAAAGACCATCCCCAAGCTGCTCATTAAGATCAAAGACCAAGACTGAAGGGGTCTCTGAATCATCTTTGACTTGTGGTTCTGCCCAAGGATGTGGAAGGTACCAGTGCTGTTGAATACCTCAGAAGAACCTTCCTGTTTGGCTCTACTGAACTTGAGATTTCAACTTTGAGCTGGATCATGCGTGCTGGATTGGCAAAAAGCTACCATCTACTCCTACTGTTCCCAGCCATCCTCAATCCATGATCTTCTGGCTTCCTCAGTTTCAGGACCAAGATCACATTCTGAAAACTGTCTGGGATTTGAAAGAAGTGACAGCCCTGGGCCAGCAGCTCTCCTTCCTCACAGATTACTCCAAGATGGCATTGGGAAAGCAGCAGGCATTTGATAGTATACAACAATACCTATCGATGCAATGTGCTTGGTGACCTGTAGGAGAAGGAGTGACTGCACGTTATACTGTTGTGGAGAAGAAGCATGAGCAGGACTTTGTGAAGGAGATATTTTGTGTTACTGCAGGTATGCCACCATTGCCTGTGCACTGAAGCAGTTCATTTTAGTGAGATATTCAAATTTCATAAAGCCTTTCCAGACTGGCTTGTGTTACTAGTCCTATTTGCTACTGCACTGACAGCTCCATGTCTGAGCATTTTTTGGTGTGGAGTCCAGGGTGACAAGAGCCTACCCTTGGCACCTGGTCTATGGTAAACCCTGTGGAGGGCAAATGCAGGGAGCTGCAGTGGTATTCTTGTCTACAAATCTGGTTTGTTGAGCAGTTTTACCTCCTCAGTGGATCCCAGTTTATAATACAATCTGTTCTTTAGCATTACTTTTCCTGATGATTTCACTTTCTGCCAGACAGTATAGTTTGGTTTAAAGTAATTTTAAGCTCTAAACTACCAGGTCATCACATGACTTTTGTTTTAAAACTCCTCTTTTTAAAGTCTAAAAATGAATATGTAGAGGGAAAACATAACTTTTTATTGTATCCTTTTAATGCAACCTTTTATTGCATTGTGGTTGTTTCTTATTTTTTGGCAACTTTTGCTATGGATCCTGTCTTCACTTTGCTACTGATCAGGTTGCTTCTCAGTGCTTTGTGGGGCAGGGCATTGACATTTGTGTTGTATGTGATCTGACGATGAGTAAATATTCCCACCCAATTTTCCAAAACACAGAAATTAAAAAAAACAACTTTTTTATAGGTAACTACATATTTAATTTTTTCATGACTTTTATCACATGACCTGAGACACAAATACACATGTGCTGGTGTTCTTCTAACAGAGTCTGCCATTTCTAAGCTATAGTCCATCAATAAGCAGAGCCATCAGTTTTTATTCTTTGCCTCTACTTTTTTGAGTTTGCTAAAGGTGAGATCGGGGCTTCATTTTTAATTTGGCTCCAGTTGCTGTTGCTTAGGTTAAACCTGTGAGACTAAACTTTTAAATTGATTTACTTTGTTATTTTAGGCATTCCAAAATTGAAGTGACTTTGGAACCCAGCCTCATAAGCGATATTTTTACTTGAGTTATGGTGGCTTGGTACCACTAGATAGGGGACTAATCTTTTTTTGCCTTTATTACGGGTAATCTTACTTGATGCTATAATTTCATCTCACTTCAACTAAACAATCGGGGCCAGACTTTAGATACCTAGACATATAAACATAGTTTACATAATACTTCTTTTTAGTAGTATTTTCACAAATGTTTATGTATGTTTTTAAAGATTTAATTATTAGATATCTGCATATTTAGAAATTCATTGAGGTTTACTGATATTTTCTTTCTTGACTTTTACCTATTTTGGCTAGAGCTGGTACTATATTTTTAAGTTCACTAGACCTCTACATGGATATGATTTTCTACTCTTCTTGGTATTTGCTGGAAAGACGCTGAACAGAAAAACAGCCTTACAAACTACCAGACAATCTTCTAGCATCTAATCCTTTTTCAGTTGCATTTACCTACCTGTATGTAGCCCTGTGATTTCAGTTAACAAGCACCTGGGAACTCAAATTTTAGTAACCAATCTACCAAATCATCACACTCTGAAGGTCCTCAAGTTTCATTCTTGTTGCTGTGTATGATATATCTTTTGACTAATCTTCCCACAAAGTTTCTTTATTGCTGTTTAGTGCTTGTATTAAAAGAGGACATTCAATTTAATAACTCTATATATGTGCACTTGAATGCTTTACAGTATGAAATGCTGGCATAGCAGGATTTAAAATACTTCTTGTTCCTCAGTTTTTGATATTGTAAACCACTGAAAATACTCATTTACATTATCTGATTTTTTTTTTCAGTTTGGTCTGATTTGTCTGTAGTTGAGACTACAAGTTAACTGTTTCCACTGGTAAAATGAGGGAAACTGGGGCCAAAACAAGAAATGCCATGAAAAAAGGGGTTAAATAATAGCAGCACACTATATCCAGCTACTTTTCTCCCCCTGAGGAAATTAACTTAATCAATAAATTTAGCAAAGCCATGTCAAAACAAGTTCAAGCAAATATAACATCCTCTCCAATTAGAGAATCCAGATCTCTTCCAACAGATATGGACAATCCACTTTTACTACAAATTAAGAAATTAGAAAACTCAGGTGGACAAGTGGTTGGTGAAGTGGTGCTGCATGAAAGGGGCCCATTAAATGTTATGGAGCTAATGGATGTAGCAAGCATAACAGATATCCTTTTGACCAAAGAAATAAAAACCCAGCAGGCCTTGGCTGAAAACAGCAATAATGACTTAATATCTGGTAGCATGGAGACTAGAAAACCTCTATGTGACAAAGGGCAAATCTCTTTTCTGAAACAGTTCGATCAGTTTATATCCCCCTATATTGATAGACAGCCTAGACCCCCCCACTTACAGCCTCCCCCCAAGTATACCACATCTTTGGGAAAAGAGTTCTATATCAGAAACTCAAATGAGGTCAGGCCAACTGGATAGGGAGGGAGAGATTATTAGTTCAGATAAGAATAGTAGTAAAGAAATGTCAAAACTGAATAATTTGTTAGGAGGAATCAGAGATGGGATTCAATGTAATATCACCCTTTTAAAGCAAGTAGGCTCATTGACTACTCAAATTCTAGAATCCAAGCAGGTAATGGTAGATAAACCTAAGGATTGTCAGTTCATGAATATTAAAAATGAGTATTTTAAAGACAATAAATTACAACTTAAATGCACTATGAAACAGATTTCAGACAAAGGAGAAAACAAAATCTTGGACATGGCAGAAAAGTTAAATAAGGCAGACAAACAGACTATGCAGCAAGACAGGAGGGATAAAACTGCCATGAGTGCTAACACTAATATGGGCAAATGTTCTTGTAACTATCACACTGAGAACAGAGGGTCCAACCTGATCTTAGTTAGATCCCAAAAATATACTAAAACTCAAAAAGATTCTTGGGGGTGGCTTTGATAAGGCTAAACCTGGGCATCTACTGTAGGTAAATTGACATCTAAGGAAGGGTCTTGAGAAGAAGAAATAAAGAAGGGACAAATATTGCCAACTGTATTTTTAAAAGATCTACCTAAATTAAAAAAAAATAATCTCCCCTGACTCTTAAGGTAATGGTATACAGTACAACATATGTAAGTCTATTCTAGGCCCTCTAAAAAGCTGGCAGGATGTTAAATCAATGTACAGGTACCGCTGTGATCCTAAGACAAGGATTGTTAGTTTGGTTCTCATAAATAATGAATCTTGAAAAAAATTATCAATGCCAGTTCTGAAGCTAAACCTTTAGGAATCTGTCTGGATGTTACAGTGGAAACAATGATTCATGTTAAGGAGCTGGGTGATAGCAATCAAGCTATACAAAAGAGAGAAGAGAAAAATACAAAAGCTCTGGAACACTCCAAACTTGCTGAAAAAAATAAGATAGTCCAGTTTTACAAAACAAATAAAAATAAGAAAAGAATAACAGAATTTGTAAACCTATCAAAATAGTCCATGTTTTGAACAGAGATGATACTTGCTCCAGACATAATACAATTAGAGGAAGGTACCAAAAAGGTCCTAGAATAAACAACAGTGTAATCTTAAGTGAATCTGAACTGGAGGATGAGAAATACTCCGTCACACAAAACATTACAATATCAGATCGAGACATTTCCGAGCATTCAAATATGATTAATTTAGACTGACGACCCTGAAATGACTGCTACAAAATAAATGTTATCAGCAACATCAGGAACATAGCAAGATTATGAAATAAAAATGAGGATACCAGTTGGCTGAACGAAATTTGCAAACCTGATATTATTATTCTTTTACAAGATACTTGGCTGGTGAGGATAGACTTTTCACTATGAGGCTATGAGAATTTCTCAAAAGAGGCCACTAAAAACTACTTTATGGGTAGGGCAAGAGGAGGTCTAATGCCATTATATTTGACCACTAGCTTTAAAAAAAGTGAATGAAATTGTGATGGATAATCCATTCTTCCTCTGCAATCATATTACAAATTGGGATAATGCTGACTTTATTATTATTAATGTATATGTACCCCCTAGAGGCAGCAATTATCTATCAGTAGAATATTTAACATGTTTAGATCAGTCTATTTTATATTTATTTGAGGACAATAATAATATGATGCTATTAATGCTTGTTGATTTTAATATCAGGACAGGAAACACCCACGAAATTTATGATTAACATTGGAACTTGGATGAATATATATATATATATATATATATATATATATAGATATAAAATATTCCTTAGTGAAATTTCACTGATAATTTCCGCACTAAGGAAGGAAAAAAATATATGTCGCTCTTAGAAGAATTTGTGCTTCAGGTAGTAAATGGAAGGATGTCAGGTGATTTGTATGCTTCATATTACTTCCCAAACAAAAAAGGGAGTTCTCTTTTAGATTCATGTAGTAGATTCATTTCATTTTTATAAATTGAGGAGATTAGAATTTATTAATCTTTGGGACAGTGATAATTTTCCATTGATAATTAAATTGCAGAGTAACTGTCCAATTAGAATGAAGGATGACTTAGAGAAATTCAACATGACTGAAACACATATGATAATAATATCTTTATTTATTAAGCACTTTCACAAAGTATCAGAGTGCTGTACATCCATAAAACGACAATTAAAACCATCAAATTTTAAAATACAGCCATCAATATACATAAAACACAGCTGTAATAGTCAGACATAAATGAAAAAATATCTCCAAAGGTGAGTTTGAATCAATAAGATTTTAAAGCAGTTTTAAAGCTCTCCACTGTCAGGCACTCTTGTATCTGATGAGGCAGAGATCACCACAGGTTGGGGCTACAAATGAAAATGCCTGCAATCCAGAAGTTTTTAATTGTACCCTGGGAATCTCCAGCAATTCCTCATTGGTCGAGCAGAGTGGTCGGAGGGAACAGTAAGGATGCAAGCAATCTTTCAGGCAGCTCAGTCCCTGTCTATGTAGGGCATTATAGGTCAGCAAACCTACCTTGAAGGTGATCTGCCACTGAAGTGGTAGCCAGTGCATAATATTACTGGATCGAGATGGTCCAGACAACAGCCTTGCTGCAGCGTTCTGCACCAGCTGCAGGTGGTGGATATCAACCCCCAGAAGCCTCATGTAAAGGGAGTTACAGTAGTCCAGGCATGAGGTCACAAAGGTGTGGATCAAAGTTGGAAGGTAGACAGATGGAACTAGATGCTTAATCTGGGTGATATTCCTCAGACGGTAAAAGGAGGACTTAACCACGGCCGACACCTGAGAATGAAGTGCCAAACCATCATCAAGTTTTACCCCCAGATTTCGCACCCATTCAGAGGTCAGCAACTGGGCACCTCCAAGCTAAAGCCCTGAGGGACATCCCACTGCCGACCCCTCTATCCAGCAACCAGGATCCACTACCAACTCCTCAGTCTTGTCAGAATTCAGTTTTAGCAAGCTGGTATTCATCCAATCCTGGATTTCTGCAAGGCAGTTGTTGAACACTGAGAGAACACTATCCTGGTTGGGCACAAAGGACAGGTAGAACTGTGTATCATTTGCATAACAGTGAAACCCCAGCCTATACTGCCTCAAAATGTCTCCTAATGGCAGCATATACACTGTGAACGACATGGGGGACAGCACGGAACCCTGCAGCACCTCACAAGGCAGAGAGAATGACTCAGAGGAATAAATCCCTGAGACCACTCTCTATGATCTGCCAGTGAGGAATGAATGGAACCATCTGAGGACTATACCAGACAGGCCACGGATGACACACAGGCATTTCAGCAGCACCCCATGGTCCATGGTGTCAAAGACTCAGGAGAGATCTAGAAATACCAAAATGGTGCGGCATTTCTGATCTCCCACAATCAGGAGATCACTGAGTACCCAAACCAGAGTGGTCTCCGTACTATGCCTCTTACGAAAACTGGACTGGAAAGAATCATAACTGTCATGAATGGTAAGATGGTTCTCCAACTGTTGCACCATGACTTTCTCAATAACCTTCCCCACAAAGGGAAGATTAGAGACCAATCTGTAGTTAGCGGGGCAGTCTGGGTCAAGCGAAGATTTCTTGAGAAGGGGAGTTACCACCACTTCCTTCAGGGAGCAAGGAAACTCACCCAACTCCAATGAACACCAGACTAACTCTGTAAGGACTGGGCTGATGACATCAGTACAACCTACTAAAATGCAACTAGGGCCCGAGTCCAAACTACAGCAAGTCGAGTGTATACCCTTGAGAATCTGCATGACATCAGCGATCTCCAGCTGTTCAAACTCCATCCAACAAAACTGAGGAGTAGCAACACCCCGCTGATCACCATCATCCCTCTTAGTGTGAGCTAAGCGGATCTCAGACCTGATGTTGGTAACCTTATCAGCAAAGAAGTGAGCAAACTCCTCACACTTATTGTGTGAAAATGCTCTATGAACTTGTAGACAGGCTGGATTGCACAGTCTGTCCACAGTTTGAAAGAGCTGAGCTGGTCAATTCTGAGCTGCAGCAATCTCCCTGGAGAGGAATTCTGCCTTCTTATGGGAGATTGCCAACTGATAGTCTCTATAATGTTCCATTAGTCTAAGTCTGTTAGCATCCCAGCTGGATCTCCACCAGCTATGTTCTCACCTTCGCCCCACTCGCCTCAGCTCCCTCAAAGCCCCATCAAACCAAGGGGACCGAGGGTGAAGGGTGAAGGGGTGAACACAGACAGGAGCTAAGGTGTCCAAAGCCCCCACAACGGCCCAATTGTAGTCATGTAGCAGGTTCTCAGGACCTTCGCTTGCACCCGGTAGTCCCGATAGGTCCAATTCCGCTGAAAGACCTCATGGGGTCACTCCCTGCAAAGGGTGGTATTGGACCATCTCCACAGGGGCAGGCCTATGGGGGGAACAAGGAAACTGAACCTTATAGTGTGGTGATCGGACCATCCGACAGGTTCCACTACCAAGTCAGAAGTCTCTATCCCCGGGAGGAAAATCAGATCCAGCAAGTGACCTTGACTGTGAGTCAAAGAGGCAACTGCCTGTGTGAAACCCAACAAAATCATAAGTTGGAGGAAGTTCTGACCAAATGGCGAGAGTTTGTCATCAACCCAGGCACTGAAGTCACCCAGAACCATCAATCTGGGGGACTCCAAAACCATGTCAACAATGAAATCTGTGACTTCCTGCAGGAATAACTTCTCTGCTCTGGGTGGACAGCAGATGAGAATGATCCTGTACCCCACACCTGTGACCACAGCACACTAGAAGGGTCTGACTCCCTCAACTGGCACATCTGCAAGGTTTAATTCCAATTTAAAACAGATTGCTACACCCCCCCAGTGATCCACTCTCGCATGGTGTACCACCGAAAATGCGGCTGGAATTGCTGCCGCCAAAATGGGACCAGCATTCTCATCCAGCCAGGTCTTGGTGATGCATGCCAGTTCTGCTGACCCAACAAGATTGGATATAATAGCCATCTTGTTTTTAATAGATATGGCATTGCACAACACCGTCCGAGTCAGATGAGATACAGAGGACGGCTGAGCATCTGGCCCACTTAACATGGAGCCTTTGGTTAAGGGCACCAGACAAGGTGAACCTTGTTCAGGATTCCATTTCACCCCAAGGCATCTCCTGGTCCTCACTACCCCAATCTGACCATCTGCTCTCTCCCCCTCCCTGGTCTAAGGTCCCCACCCCTCTGCCTTATACCCACTATCCCCAGGGCCCTTCAGTGGCCATAGACTACTGCAGGTAATGGGGGACAACTAAAAGGGTGGAGGTCCAGGAGCTCAAAAGGGGAGTAGTGCCTAACAGGGAGAGCTACCTGCAAACACATGCTGATAAGAGCCAAAGCCCCAGCCCACAATTTCCAAACTAAACTATTCACCCACTTACAATAAATAAAAAACTCCAATAACCCAACCTAAATAAAAATAAGCTCACAAACAACTACTACTAAACTCCCTCTTAGTTCAGATGGAAGATAAAAGATATATGTAAGACAGGTTCAATCTTTAATCAGGTTGCTAATCTGCTTTGTTGGGCTCTCACCCCCAACAAGTATGAATAATAAATGTCCAATGTAAAACACCAGTCTCCTACTCTGGCAGATTTTCAAACTGAAAAGTTTGTACAACACCGCTTATATGGAGGTTCTCTCACTATCTCCCCTCAAATTAATATGCGCAAGAGGAGCAGTCAATCTATTTCTGAGGAGCAGTTCTTTACCCACAATCCATGAAAGGAGCAAGTCCAGCTGAAGAATTAATCTGCTGTTAGAGCTTTGCCAGATGACCATGGCCTGGGAGGGCTATCCTCCCAAAGAATCAGGGCCCCCAAAAGGAAGCCCTCCAGCCACCAATTAAGGGACTCCTTCAGGAACCAGGGTCCTGCCACCCTCTAGTCACAGAACTCCCAGCACCCTATCCAGGGGGAGGCCACCCAACCCGGTCAGCCACTCAGCTAGCTCCACAGGTCAACCACATCAGCAAGATTCAACAGACCAGGAGAAGCAATTGGCGGTAGCAACAATGGCACAGCTGAGACCCTAGTTAATGGAAGGAGGAAGCTGCTACAGCCCTGTGAAAATCAGGGGACTTATGAAGTAATTATCCTGGTCATCCTCCAAAAAAACAGGCCAGACCCCTTTCTTGCTGAGCCCCCACCCTCTGGCAGGAGGTTCCCGCAACAAAACCCCCACCACTCAAGTCCACACACACAGCTCCCCACACCAAGAAACCCAGTGCCCAAAGTCTGAATCCTCCAGCAATACTTGAAATAACATAGCTCCCAACAAGTTCTCAATTCAGGGGAAAAACCAGCAAGATCAAAACTGCCAACACTCATAACCTCCAGCCAGTCAGTACTCCTCTGTTGAGTAGAATGTTATTCAAGACTCCTCAAACTGAGATCCCCTCTGGACAGCAGGCTCCTCATGAGATGAAAAAAGGATGTAGATCTACAAAAACATGACCAGAAGTGCCCTTCCACTTCAACGACTGCCTTTCAAGAATTGCCTGCAACTAAATGACTGCAGCTGACTTTAGCTAAATGGGTCTCTCACTGTAATAAACGAGCACTTCCAATGAAAAAATAAAGCAAATACTGTATAAATTAGTGGACTAATGAAAGCTCCACAAAGCTAATAAAAACCTTAGAATGCGGGAAAGGCTGAAAACTGTAGCCTACCACACTGCTAGATGGCCTGGAACCTCCTGGGACACCCAGTATAGCTAACTATATACCAAAACATCAGACAAACAGTCTGACATAAAAAGCACCTGAAAATGCACTAAAACCCTATTCTACCTTGCTTCTTACAACCTCTCTAAGTTATTAAACAAAAATAACAAAATGCCACAAAAAAGAAATGAATAAAATAAAATAAACATCCAAAAACTGGAGCTAACATTCTGTCTGACTCACAGCTGCTGTCATCTTGGCTATGATCTATACAGAACAAGAAAAAAATTGCATGGATGCCTGTCTTCATAGAGTATATACAGAAAATATTAGCCCAACAAATTTCTAAAATATCTGATATAAAAGTTTGTCATCTTGCCACTGAATGATATACATATTCTTTTACTCTAAAGCCTTGCCTTATTACAACATGATTATTAATATGATTATGCAGTTAGTAAGTAAAACATAAAAAATAGGATTCCAACTGTTTACTCTTCCAGAAACAAAAGGTTTGGTAAAGACTGTTGTATCTATAAAAAAATCTATAACAAATTTGGGAAAGTGCTTCAGGTGTACAGGTGACTGAAATTTTATTAAAGCTTTGACCAGCATTAAAAAGGAATATAAGGCACTTATTAGGAATTAGAAGGAAACATATAACTTTGAACTCTGGTGCAATTGCAGACTGCCATAAGATATAAGGACACAAAGACATTTGGGGGTTTGGTTGCTCGGGGTACTGGAAATTGAGATAGAAACACTCTTTTGGTAATAGATAGCAATACTTGGGTAGAATTCTTTAGTAGAAAATATGATTCCACTACCACTTATTGCCCAACCCCACCTTGTGTAAGAGAAGCTGCTTTTTCTACTCTTGTTTTTAAAGGAAAGGACATTGTTTAAGCTATCCTTTCCCAGAAAAGAAATAAAGGTTTTGGATATGATAACATCCCTGCTGAAATCTTTTTAGCTGCACCAGAAGAATGGGTGAAAACATTGACTCAAATTTGTAACACTATTGTTAGAGCTAAATCACTGCCTTTTGGGTGGACAAAGGACATTATTATCCTTATTCATAAAAAGGGCAACTTACTAAAATACCACTAATTATAGAGCAATTACTTTATTATGTATTTTTGCTAAAGTCTTCTCTCGTCTGTTGTTGGAAAAATTTGTAGTTTGAGAAAGAAAAAAATCATCTCCGAATTACAATATAGTTTTAGAAAAAATAAAGGGACGCTACACTGTGTGTTCATTTTAAATTATATAATACATAAATATGCAGGAAGGAAAAAACATCCTTTACACTTAGCTTTTCTTAGACCTGCATAGTGTTTTTGATAATGATAATAGAAATTTATTATGGCAAAAGCTTAAGCCCTATGGAATAGATATAACTCTGCTTGAACTTGATATTTTATTGCATACTAATAATACTGCACATGTCAGATAGGGAATCAATGGGTGACTTTTGGAACCCATCTCAATTGTCAGAGGTGTTAAACAAGACTGTATCTTGGCGCTTTTTCTGTTTAATATTTACATAAATTATTTGATTGAACTCTTAATAAAGGCTGATATCCACGCACCTGCTATTGGAAGGTCTAGAATACCAATCCTTTGTTATGCAGGCAATATTGTATTGTTTTTTCAGACACTCATCGGGCTGTTCAGAGCTTTAGAAATTGCTTCAAACCATCTCACTACCTTCGCCCTAAGCATAAATATAACTAAATCAAATACTGCAGTTATGGGGAAGAAATTCAATGCAGAGGCAAAATGGAGAATTGGAAATGCAATACTAGACAATACAAAACAGTAGAAATATTAGGGAATTACAGTCAGTAGTAATGGTTCCTGGCTCCAACATTTGGAAGAAGTAAAAAAAAAAGCTTTACAATCCTCTTGGGCCATTACTAGATTCAGAAAATTGTTTGCTAATAATACCTATCAAGCATAAAAGACTCCTTTAATGCCAAAGTAAATTCCCAAATTCTGTACAGGAGTGAAATATGGGTTACAGAAGCCAAAAAAATCTGAACTTGAACTTATAGCGACAATACAGAATACTTTTTATAGAAATACATGAAAATTGCCCTATGATACTCCTTTAGCACTGGCTTTTGTAGAAAATAACATTCTTTCCTTGGAAGCAAGTGCCTGGATTAGAGCCTTGACATAGTGTAAGAAAGTGGTGCTAGCTGAAGTGGATTCAATTTTGGCCTCAGTCTGGGAGGAAGTTAACAATTTACCAAGTAATAATTGGATATCTGGTTTCAAAAGTTACATTTCAAACTTACCAGATGGGGTCTACCAAACATTTGGGACATTGGGGTCCAATCTAACTTACATTGTTATACTAAATCAGCTGAACTGAGGATTAGAGATCAGTGGTTTCGAGCTCTGTATGCAAAACTGGCTGATTTTCCTGGACTGGCACATTATAGGAAATACAAGCTGCATAGAGAGAAAGACACTTATTTGAACTTCTGTGAAAAAGAATTACATAGAGCTGCTCTTTGTAGATTTAGATTAGGGATATTGGAAAGGGGTTGTATATTTTTTAGTGGAAGAAAAATCAACAGTGGAGATATAGCTTGTAAATGTAACTCCAATTGTAGAATTTCCATCCAGCATATATTGCTTGATTGCCCCATTCTTGATGATGAAAGGAAAAGATGATTAAATCCATTTATTAACAATGATCGCCTATCCCTTGATGGAGAAGTCTTGGTTAAAAACTTACTGTTTACCAATTGCAAAGCTACATTGTTTGCAGCAGCCAGTTTTGCACTTTTGGCTCTAATGAAATTGTCAAATAACACTTAATTTACAAGACTAATATGTTTTAACACAATCTGTATCTTCTATTTTATTAAGTGGCTTTGTAATATAAATTTGTTTATGTTTGTATGTCATGACGTTTGTCCATACATCACTGTAATAAATAAACTTGAACTTGAACAATACCTCTTGAATATAGATGTTAAGTACTCCCTTCTATTCACTATAGTGCTGAAGGTCAGCTGCCCAAGTAAATCTCAATTCTTCAACATCAGCTGATGAATATTTCCAAAAGGTCCTGAGGAGCCAACATCAACAGCCTTCACCTGTCTCTCACCCTGAAGCCCAGCCATATCCCATGGTCCACCCCACACCCCCAAAGCTTGCACGACACAGAACAGGATGACGTACCCTGGTAAGACTGAGTTATACTATAACTCTCTTTTGGTATAGTAAGGGTCCCCATACCACTATCAGGATATGGGTGAGTCAACATTGAGGTTATGCTGATCTAATTTGCCAGTAATTATTAGGCACAGTTGCCTAAGATTGAGCCAGTTTCATTTATAGCCCATGCTCCTGTTAGGTTAATGCTTAACTATTGACTGTTGCCCCAGTATACATTCTTGGACTGTTCTGGTCTTCTCAGCCTGGGTCCCTTTGTCTACCTGTCTCTTTGTGGTTTGTCACTTTTCCCTTAACTGCCACCAGACCTGTTTTTGCCTCTATTTATGACCTATTCTGTTTTGTCACAGACCTTCTCCAGGACATTGAGTGGACTGAAGGGACAGGTATTCCACTACTGACCCTCTAATGGTGGCATTATGGGTCTCTAACTGTTACACTGGCCTTACTCTGCTGGATGTTCCCATCTAGCAATACAGTACCTTCTTGGACCCCACCTCCAACTTCTCCTGAGCCATTTGCTGCAATGCAGGACCATCGTACTGGTAGTTTCACCTGAGGATAATGAAGGACACGGAAGCAGGGCCCGTACTCTGGAGCAAAATCTCTGATAGTTCCCCATTATATTCTGCTCTACCAATACTCACAGGGAAACTTGCCATGGTCATTCTCCTGCTGTAGCTAAGGAAGGAGGATGGCTGCAATCTTTTACTGAGTGTAGGTTTGTTCATTTTATTTTCACCCTACAGATGGTGGCCTAGAATGTAGGGGAGGCTGAGGCTGGGGTTGGGGAAGGGCTGTAGGATGAGTATGCTCTCTGGGATATGTAAGTCGCAGTGTTGCATACTGATTTCAATTTGTGGTTTTCATGTGCCCCCACAGGCCTCTTAGTTTATCATATTTTCTCTTATTTTCTCAAGTTCCAATCAGGTGCCCCCTTTTTATGGAGTGGAAGTGTACTGCCCATTTTGATTCCTTTTGTACCATGAGTAGCATGTCCAAGGGATAGTTTTCCCTCTCTAGGCATTATCCAGGTCTGATATTTCCTCCTGTGAAGAGGATAGGGTCAGCCAGGGTTCTCTCAACATGGCATTGTTTTACCTTTGCACATTTGCAGGGTCTGAGAAGAGCTAATTTTCCTTGAGAAATTCTCCTTGTTCTCTATGTGATGGTTACCTAGTTATCTCCACCAGGACCCAGGGTGAGTTCCCATGAAAGCAGTGTACAAGTTTGGATTTTTTTGTTATTGTTGATTAGATCTCACTTGACTATATTCTCCTATTTTAGCATCCCTTTTTCCTGGTGGTTGTGCTCTTTGTACATAATTTGGGGGGTCTTTGGATGCTACCTGGACTTCCATCTCAGTTTCTCAACTGATGGAGTCCTGTACTAATATCACAATTGCCACATACAGTATAATGTTATGGGTATCTGATACCTGATTAAATGATGGAAAGAACTCAGTAAACTTAAACATACAGGTTATGATGTGGCCCTTCTGCAAAAAAATCCAAAGAGGTTACATAGTGTGTTAGTGGGTAATGCTTATTAAAACTCATGTTCTAGTCATTTTTATTTTTATATTTATCTGCAGTATTTATTATTTTAAGAGGTTCTCCAGGAAGACCTACTGAGCAAATTGCTTGTTTCCAGATGCATCCTGGGGGAAGGGTAATGGACAGGTACAGTAATGAATACAGGGTAAGAATAAGCAAAACTACATACAATAGACAACAATACAATTTGACACAATACAATACAAAAGACAGCGTACAATGAAGATACCAATGCAAACAATACCTGCAGGATACAATGATTATGCTACAGTAAACCATTTTGTTGTTAACTGGCAGTAGAAGGATAAATGCTTGAAAAACAGATCATAGCTAGGCTCCCCAAGCATGGGGGGGGGAACCTTAGAGGGGATTGGAGGATAAGTGATTGAGATCATGGTCAAAGCTAGGCTTTCTTTTTTTTTTCCCAATTCAAAGTTTATTCACCACATTGTCTACATTACAGGAGGTAGTAATGAACATTTTGACATGAGATTCGTAAGACAAGTCATGCTGCCCCCAACCCCCGCACAGCAGTTCATTCTAACACTGTTATCACCCACTAACTACCTTTAACAAGAATAAGTAGGGTGGTAACCTCGACTACACATTACTTCATAGCCACCGTAATTAGAGTGTGAAGGGGATCCCAGATAACCTTATACTTCTGTACTCTGTTTTGAAGGCTAGCAATAGCCTTCTCTGTACACATATTTGCTAAAATCTCATTGAGCCACTCCTGATATGTTGGACAGGTCCCTTCTTTCCAATGCCTAAGAATGATTTTTTTGGCCGAGAGTGCAACCATGGATATATGAAATCTCCAGATTTTAACCTTTATGGAAGACAAATCCCCCAACAGGCAAATATCTGGTGTAAAATAGTCTTGTAAACCCAATAAAGGATCCAGGTTGGCTTTTATATGCTCCCATAACAAGGCTATCCGGGGACACGACCAGAATAGATCAAAAAGTTACCCTGTGTCCTGGGAACACTTAATGCACCTATCGGTATTGAGAAGGCCCCATTTCACCAGTTTAGTTGGGTATAGTACAAATTCTGGAGGATATGAAACTGCATGAGACGTACTCTATCTTGGGATACATATTTATGACAATACATCCAGAGGATGGACCATTTAAAAGTATATTGGGGAAAAAATGAAACCCAATAGTTAGAGGGGTCACTACCGCATCCAAACCGCCATTGGAACAACACTTGATAAATCTTAGAAATCACACCTGAAGAGACGGGAAAAGGAGAAAGTTCAGATACCAATGCAAAGGCTGCTGGACGGGGTGGAGTGGCCTCAAGAACCATGGTTAACAAGTGCCTCAATTGAAACACTTTAAAAACCTGAGACTCTGGAATTTTGAACTTGTAAATGAACTCAGAGAATGACAGCCACTCTCCAGCTTCATCCAAAAATGAGGATACTATCCCTTCTCCTAGATTAGGCAACCATAAATGGGAAATTTTCTGTTTGTTTATGGTGAAGGCTGGGGAGTTCCAAATAGATTGAGAGAGATCTTTACTTTGATTATAACGCAGAAAGGAGCACAATTGCGAATGTACTCTTAGCGAAGTCATGATGGTGAGACATTTGTTAATATTTTGCAACTGAGAAATTTTTAGATAGAGCATGGTCAAAGGGTCCATGTTCATAGATTGGATAAAATCTAATTCAATCTTGAGCCAAGCTGGGTTCATGTTATCTGGGATCGGTCTTACCCATCTCAGGTATTTATCCAAATGACTAGCCCAGTAGTAGATGGGCAAGTAAGGAATCCGCAGCCCCCCCCTCATTTTTGGGTGCAGCTAGCTTGTGGTATGCCAGCCTAGAGGTCTTATTCGACCCTATAAACTTGGTAAAGAGTTTATGCATTTTCTGAAACCAACTTAAGGGGACAAATGAATTAAGATGCGACAGAGGGTAAAATAAACGGGGAAACACATTCATCTTAATTATGTTAATACAACCCCATAAAGATAACGGGAATTTTTCCCATCTCTCTAAATCTTGAGTGATCCCTTGCAAAAGTGGGTCCAGATTTTCTTTAAACCACAAGGAAGGATTACGCATTAGTTTTATACCTAAATACTTAATAGCCCGGGGTGACCAGCATAGTCCCAGAAAGATAATGTTGGTCTTGAAAACTTTATGGTTAAGAGGGAAAAAGGATGTCTTATTGGGATTTAACTTGTAATTCAAGAAACTACTAAATCTATTAACCTCCCTTAACATATTTGGGATAGATATTACTGGATTAGCCAGATGTAAGAGGAGGTTGTCAGCATACGCTGTTATTTTCACTACCTCATTCCTAATGGGAATACCTTGTATTCCTTCATTATTGAGAATATGTTGAATAAGGGGTTCCAGATAAAGACTGAAAAGTAATGGAGAGAGAGAGCATCCCTGCCTCGTACCTGAAAGCAGCGTAAAAGACTTGGAGAAGGTCCCATTCCCTGAAATCCTCACTGAAGGAGATTGGTAAATTGCCCTGATTCAATCTATGAACATGGATGGGAATCCAAATGCCTTAAGGGCTTGAAATAAAAAAAGTCCAATTAACTCGATCAAATGCCTTCTTGGCATCCAGGGAGACCAACCCTGCAGGATATATGGCATCCCTGGACTCCGAGAAGACATGCGAGAGGGTACACAGGTGATCTGAAGATGCACGTCCTCTCATAAATCCCACTTGAGACATACCCATGAGATCTGGGAGAACCAGGGTTAGTCTATCTGTCAATATCTTCGAAAGAATTTTGAGATCTTGATTCAGCAAAGATATTGGCCTGTAGCTCTGAACCAGTTCTGGGTCCTTATCCAGTTTAGGTAACAAAACTATCAACGCTTCAAACAAATGTGCATCTACCGTCTCTCCAGAGAAAATGTGCAAATAGAGACGATGCAGCACAGGTAGTAATTGTTCCTTGAAAAGTTTATAAAGTAGGGCAGAATACCCGTCTGGACCCGGGACTTTACCCGGAGGCAAGTCCTTTATAACAGCAGCTATTTCTTCCTGTGATAAAGGGGAAGATATGAATTTCTTTTGGGAGTTAGACAGTAACAGGAGATGTGCTTCCCTGAGATACTCCTCTAGTTTTTGAATGGGTGGAGGACTAGCCATATCACTATATAATTGCTCATAAAAGGTAGCAAACTCCTGGACTATCTCTGAGGGGGATACCTTCAGGGACCCATCTGACTATGCCCTTATTGGGGGTATAAATCTTGCTGACTCTTGTTTTTTTAAATGTAAAGCCAACAGGGGCCCCGCTTTTTCTTCTTGATCTGTATAACTGGCCTTTGTGCAGATTATAGTCAGCTCTGCCTTTTCTCTTAACATTCCAAAGTATTTATCTTTATATATTAATAGCTTCTGTGACTCCTCTTGAGAAATTTTTTTCTGGCTGTATATTTTCTAATGCCTGTATCTGAGACAATAAGGACAATAACTCCGTTTCCTGTGCCCTCTTCCTCTTTGTAGCTAGACTAATGAGAATGCCCCTTATATAAGCCTTAAAGGCTCCCCATAAAATATCCGGCCTTTCACTATCTATTGGGTTGGTGGAAAAGAAAAACTCTATCTGCTCTTTCACCAATCCTCGATACTTTTCATCTTTTAGTAATTGTTCATTTAATTTCCATCTGGTCTCTCTTTTGGGAATGTTAAGGAAAGCCAGATTACCCAGGACTAAGGAATGATCCGATATGGGACCCGGTTGGATCAAGGTGGATAATACCCCCGGCAAGATCTCATGAGAAACTAACAAGTAGTCAATGCGAGATTGCATGCCATGTACTGGCAAGTAATAAGTATATTCCCTAATATTAGGATGTGTGACTCTCCAGACATCGCACAACCCACACTGATCCATCATTTCCTTAAAGGCCCTATGCCCAGGGGACAGTCCCCTCGACCCAATGCTCGATCTATCAAAATTCGGATCAGAGACCAAATTAAAGTCTCCCCCTAAAATAATTGGAATAGGGAATATAGGAAGGATCGTAGAGATCAGTTTCATGAAAAAAGAAGGATCATCTGTATTTGGTCCATAAATGCTACCTAGAACCAACGGCATGGCCCAAATAGTACCGTGAACTAAGATGTATCTGCCATCTGCGTCCTTAAAGACCTGAGAAGGGACAAATGGGATGTCTCTATTAATCAGTATTATGACCCCGCAACTATTGGTTTCCCCTGAAGCATAAAAAACCTGGCCTATCTGTTGTCTCTGAAGCTGTAATGCTTCGGAGTCCACTAAATGAGATTCTTGTAAAAATGATATCTGGGCACGCAACAAACTCAGGTGTTTAAGTACCTGATATTGTTTCAGTTTTTTCCTGATCCCTTTCACATTCCATGTAACAATATTAATATTCTGAGCCATCTATTATGTCAGGTATAAATCCAAATAAAACATCTATCATATAATGCAACCATGTAACAGGTGATTCTATTCCCCCGAACCTGCTGTGCCGGTCTCCCACCCCCAACCCCCCCTTGTTAAGCTCCTGTCCCTCCCCACCCCCCAAACATCTCTCGAACAATCCACAGCTTCAATAACCCCAGAACATTGTCCAAAAACCATCCCCCAAACCCCGCCTCTTATCGCTAACAATGTTCAGCAATACTCCGTTTACTACTCCTCCCCCAGCCCCCCAAAAAACCGTCCCCAAACCCTGTATTATTTATAATTCAACCCCCCTTTTAAGATGTTAGTAATAAAGAAGGAGCGAGGACTCAACGTCATTGCAGTACAAGCCATTAGGTCCCTCACCTATCCCATAATGAAAGCCATTGAAAGCAAGCCAATATCGGTAAGGCATCACCACCAGAAACATCATGGCTTGCTAGGACATGTGGCTTGCTAGATATGAAAAGGCACCTCATGGTGCAAGGTCAGGAAGCCAGCCACCGCAATACATGAAATTCACTATTCGGGCCATTGTCTCAATAAGCACTCCAGCCCCATAGGGACAGGCCCCCGTTCCTCTCCTTTAATTTGCTGTGCCCTTGTCCCAGTAAACCCCCACTTTTCTCCGGCCTTGCAACCATTAACACTTTATGCATGCAACACAACCTCCCTCCTGTGTTGCAAACGCGTAACTGCACCCTGGAGCTTTACAGGGGAAAGGACATCACAGCCCTTGTAATTAAATTTCCCCAAAAGCCATAAACATTTACCAGACCCATCCTTACCAAACTCTTACAATGGAAGGGGAGACTAAATATTGCTGAGTTGGCTTTGTTTTCTCCAAAGATGAAAACTAACGAGAGATCGCTTAATTGCTTGAAACCCCAGACCCAGACAAAACAAACAAGAATATGCATCCATAATTGGAACACTATGAAAACCAAAGGGTCCAAAACCCCAGACCCAGATGAAACAAACAAGAATATGCATCCATAATTAGATCACTATGAAAACAGAAGGGTCCCTTCTGCCCCTTATTCGGACTGAAATGAGAGTCCAAGAATGTTTAACCGCTTCTTTCCAGAAGATTCTTTTGTATGAATGCCCAGCCTTCTCAGATCGATTCTCATCTTGTCAGGAAAGTCCTGAAGTCTTTCATGTGACCCTAAAGAGATCTGGCAGGAATACTTTTAAGCCAGCAAATGCTGCCTCAGGTCCAAAGCTAGGCTTTCTGATGCAGACAAGGTGGGTGGACCTGTGAGGGGTTAGCAAGAGAAGGAAAGCATTACGTGAGTAAGAATTTGCAAGGGGACTATAGTAAGAAGGGGTAGGGTGAATTAGGTACAGTTGCAAGTGGAGGAAGTGAAGGAGCTCAGGAGTGCGGAGAGGGTGTGGAGCCAGGGGGCATTATGAATGGAGATAGGGAGTGAGTTCCAGAGCTTGGGGAAATGATGAGAAGTATGCCTAGCTGGCTGCTGAGGACCTGAAGAGGATGATGAGGGAGTGAGCATCCCTACTCCTGAGGGAGTGAGCTGAGCTTGGTGGGGGGGCAGAGGGAGGATGACAGGTAAGAAGGCAGTGTGCCAAACCAGACCCTGCCAAGGAAGTTGGCAGAGTGAATCAGTTGACAATCATAGAGAGAGGCAAGAGCCAGGGATTGATATAGGGAGCAATGGTGAGTGTGATGAGGACAGCTGAGAGTAAAGCTGCACAAGGAGTGAAAGAGGGTGTCCAATCTGCCTAGGGTGGTTTTGGGGGTGGCACTATAGGTTACCTCACCATAATCAAAAGTTGGAAGGATCATTCTCTATAGAATTTCTCTATGAGCTGACAAGGGAATGCATTCATGATTCCGGTATAAGGCTCCCAATTTGGGGAGATGTTTCTTATAAATAACATCCACATGACTAGAGAAATCAAGATGCTTGTCAGGCCAGGCCCCAAGGTACCTGAGTGAGGTCATGTGTTCCAACATGGTCCCACTGACAGTGTAGAAGGAGCAGGAGAAGGGAGCCTGGTGAGTCTCTACCTTGTGCCAAAGATCATGGAAATTGTCTTATTGGCATTTAGAAAAAGTTGGCTGGAGCGTAGCCAGCACTGGCCATTATCAAAGGCCTGCTGTAGAGTGCATGCCATCACCAGGGAGGAAGGACTGGATGCATAAAGGATGGTGTAATTTTCATACATGTGGATATATGCAGATGAGCAGACCAAAGGGAGATCATTAAGGAAAATGGAGAGAAGAACTGGACCATGGACTAAGCCTTGTGGGACCCCTGTGTGGATGGGGAGAGGCATAGAAAAGAAGACCCGGATTCAGGCTAATTGTGACATGCCTGATAGGTAGGATCTGAACCAGTTGGTGGCAGTAGGTGACAGACCTGCAACTGTGAGTTTATCTAGTAGGAGGGAATGTGAGAGGGTGTTGAAAGCCTTTGCTAGGTTGACAAAGATGGCAGAAGTGATGCAACCCTGGTCCATATTGATGTGAATGGAATCAGTGAGTCTGAGTAGGGAGGTGACTGTGGAGCGGTTCTTGTGAAAGCCAGATTGGAAAGGGGTGAAAAAGGAGGTGGAGTCAAGGTAAGGAGAGAGGTGAGAGAGTAAGATATGTCCCTGCAATTCAGCAAGGAAGGAAGGATGGAGATGAGGTGGAAGTTGTCAGCCGCAGAGGGATCACCACCTTTAGAGAGAGTACATATGGGTGAAGTCCACAAATTTCACTCCATGAAATATTTTGCATGTTGTGCTTAATACGCAAAGCTCAAAACAGAATTTGCCAATTCACTGAGGCTGGATTCGATGTGAAGTGTGGAATTTTGTGGGCGGAATTCCACACTTCCCACACAAACTTTGCCCACAATGTTAAAAAATTATATAAATCCCTGCTTTCTAGTGGCCTGCCCACCACCAATCGCTGGACACATTTGAATACTTTAAAACAATCACCCCCATCCCACCCCCACCACCGATCGCCAGCCAGTCAGCCAGATGTAAAAATATATATAATTTTTTTTTATTAAATCCCCATTCCCTGGTGTCTAGTGGACCCCCCCCACCAGCTGATCACCAGACACAGTTTGAATAATTTAAAACAATCATCCCTGCCCTCACACACCCCTGCTGATCGCCAGCCAGACAGCCACATGTAAAACATAAACATTTTTTAATTAACCCCCCTCCTGAGTCCACTGGAACCCCACCCACCCCACCCTGTCAGGAGTGCCCCACACCAGTGCCACACCACCTCACTCCACCCCAGTATGCCCGAATGGGCCACTGGCACAACCCTCCACTCAACTCCACAGTTGGCAGCCCAACTGAGCTGCTAATGAATGAGTGCGACAAGTATGCACTCATTCATTGACAGCTCATGGCCATTTTAGGCAGTTTTTCAGGGGGCTAGAGAATGGGAGGAGGGCTGTTCTGGTCCCTGATGGAAGGGGGAAGGATGGGGGGAATGGCTTTGGAGAGGTCTACAACAACATTTCCCCCCATCCCGCCTCTAATACTGATGACTGGAGCAGCCCCCTCCTGTTCTGTATCCCACTGAGAAACTGCCCAAAAGACCATGAGCTGTCAGTGAATGAGTGTGTGCTTGTACTGTACAAGCACACACTCATTCATTAAGAGCCCAGACAGGCTGCCAGCCATGGAGGTGAGTGGAGGGTTGTCTCAGAGATGCCCACTCAGGGTGGGCTGGGGGGAGCGGGGTGGTGTGGCACTGGTGTGAGGCACTCCCTAATGAGGTGGGTGGGGGGGGTCCACTAGACATCAGGGAATCGGGGATTTAATTTAAAAAAAAATGATATATATTTTTACATGTGGCCAACTGGCTGGCAATCGGTGGGAGTGGGGGGTGATTGCTTTAAATTATACAAACTGTGTCTGGCAATTGTCGGGGGGGGAGTCTACTAGACACCAAGGAATGGGGGATTTACTTTAAAAAAATGATATAAATTTTTACATGTGGCCAACTGGCCAACGATCAGTTGTGGGGGAGGGGATGATTGTTTTAAATTATACAAACTGTGTCCAGCGATCGGCAGGGAGGGACCACTAGACACCAGGGATAGTTCGGGGGTGGTGTTGGGGGATACCCCATTTGCAACCTCTACTTGCTTTGGCTTTTTTAAGTGCAATTTGCATGTAAAAACCACAAAAGCAAGGCGAAGTCACACAAATAGCGAATTCCCATTAACTTGGGACACTTTTGTGAACTGTTCCACAGAGGTGAATTTGACGACTTCACTGCATATTCACCTGCAGAGTAAAACTTCACTACATCTCTAAGGGAGAGGGGTGAAGGTAGCATGCTTGCAGGCAGCCTGGACAGATACTAGTGTAAAAGAGAGGTTTAGTAATGCTTCTATGGGATATGGGATGGCAGGAGCAGACAGAGTAGTTTGGCATCAAGGTCATCAGGGCTTTTGCCTTTGGAAAGGTTCAATGCTAGGAGCACCTTGAGGACTGAGGAAGGGGTACAGGGGAGAAGGGAGGAGCAGAATTTCCAGAATGTAGTGGAGGTAGGGGGAGGCAGAATAGTGGGGAGAGAGGAGAGGAGGGAGGAGGCGCAGGTGGTAAAGAAGGCACTGAACTGTTTAGTGACAGAGAGGGGGATCTGACAGGGTGGAGTCAGTCACTTTGAGGACAGGGGCAGGGGGACTGTTTGAGGGGGAGAAAAGGGCCTTGAGCACCTTTCAGAATTTAGAAGGGTTGTTTATGTTTTCATCACAGAAGGTAGTGCTCCAGGATTAGACTGAGTACATTGCAAAATAACCAAAATAACCAAAACAGTACAACACAGAATCAAGCACTCATCTACAGCGGTAAAGTAATGTTGAATTTATTCTGCACTCTGTGCAAATTGATGCATTTAAATGCTGACTGTAACCAGTAGAAAACCAGTGAACCAGACCTGCTGTGCCCCAATGCTGTGAGGTCAAACAAAACTTCTTTGTTAGTGTCTCCATGCTTGGTCATGAATTTGTAGACAAGCCAGGAGGTCTGATGTGATCCAAGGGTGGTGGGACCAACAGACCATTGTGTGTCTGAGTGGGACATGGTGATTCTAGATGCTGAGGAATGAAGATTTGAAATATTCAAGGGCTGAATCCATTGAGGTGACAGTGTTGATGGGGGACCAATCTGTATTAGACAGATCTTCAATTAGAGGTATAAGATCTAAGGATTTAAAAGAACGGATTTGTAGGGATTTGGGAAGAGCTCTAGGATGCCGTATTTTATATATGCAGCATGTGATGTGATGGTCACTGAGTGCAAGATACCTGCATTTATGATGCAGTGTGGGTGTGAGGTCAGGACCCAGTCAATGAGGGAGTAGTTGCTGGACTTAGGGTTGAGGTGTGTGGATTCATTAATAAGCTGAGTTAGGTTTAGGGAGGTGATTTCAGAACGAGTGGTGGAGTGTGGGTCAGCAAGTCAATTCAGGTTGAAGTCACATAGAATTAGAAGTTCACCTAAAGAGGCGAGGGTAGAGAGGGTTGCCAGTAGGTCAGTGACTGAGGACAGGGGAGGTCAGGATGACAGTAAACACCAGTTATTAAGATTAGTAAGGAGGAAGGGGGGATCTTTAATAGCAACAGTACATAAGTGGAAGGGACTGAGGAAGCCAGGATAGTAGTGAAGTGAATGGTGGATGCGTGGTATATAGCTATCCCACTTCCCCTACTGGTGTAGTCCTGGTGAATAAGTGTGAAACTAGGGATAGAGAGGCTCTAGTTGGAAATTTTGGGACTGAGCCAGTATTCAGACCAGATAAGAATGTCTGGTTGGAGAGGTAGGAGAAGGGGTTGGATCTGGTCAAGTTTGGGCAGAAGGCTTCTGATATTTAAGTGGGCAGTTCTCAATCATTGGGGGAGTTGGTAGGAGAGGAGAGGAGAGGAGAGGAGAGGGGTAGAGGTAGGGCCAGGGTATGATTCGATGTCACCAGCATGTTAGAAGTGAACTCCCATTGCCACCCTGTTTCTGGTTGCTGAGAAAGCCTTTAGTAGGTTGGAATTACTTTCCTGATTGATATTCTGAAACAATTTGGGATTTATCAAAGGTTTATCTCTTGGGTAAACTTTTCTATTGTAGCCAGTTGACTACTGTTCTCATAAATGACATCCTTGATCTCTTCCAAATTTCTGCTGTGTCAGGGGACCTGGCAGGGCTGCACCCAACAAGTAGCACTCTTCCTGCTGCCCATTGAGTCCCTTGCACTCACAATACATACTGTATTCCCCAAATACAGTAGGTGAAGTGAATCCCAAACTGATGGCCTTTGCTGATAATATGACCTACTTGTTACTGCTCCTCATTTGTCTTAGTAGGCCACATTACCCACCTGCACCTGAACAGACTGAGACATACACCATGATTTGGAATAAACATGGGCACAACCATGTTTTTATTAAACCAAATTATAACCCAAGGTCTTCATCAAGAGTATCTCCTCCACTGGGCCACACCTTTGGAACTGTAAGTTGTTGGCATGAGAACCACTCAAAAACTTTTGCTAGTGGGGGCCACCCATGATGACATACAGGGCAGAGAGGGTTGCCAGTAGGTCATGTGTACAACAGCGGTGACTATAAAATGTGGGCTATCCCATGTCTCCTTAGTTCTCCACTGGAGATAAGCTAGGAGGACTTCTTTCTATAAGGAACCAGGAGATCGATCAAGTTACAGATACACAAGGAGACGCATGGGACAAGAAATATAGTATACATAAGGCACTTACGGATACCTCCAGACAAGGCAGTGGACAAACTTGCCCGCTTATACCTCAGAAAGGGTGAAGGAGGGTGGGTGTGCTGTGGCTCAATGGAGGAGATTCTCTGAAAAATCTACTGTTATGGTGAGTAACTGTCCTATCTTCATCACAGATATCTCCTCCATTGGGCCACACCTTTGGAACGATTCCTGAGCAGTACACAGGGCACCCAAGGAGGCTGACAAAGCCTGATATACATTCAGGATGGAAGGCCTTGTACAATAGCAAGACCAAATCCAGCATGTCTGCATGAGACAATACGAACATACAAGCATACGAAATTTGCCAGCCGAAAAAGACCATTTAGTTTATCGAGTCTGCTCGATTGTGCAGCTAGCAGCCCTATTCTGCAGCTGCCCCTCCCTCCTCACCCCCCTTTATCCTCCCTCTTGCCCTGTCCCAGCCCCTTTTGAAGCAGGCCACTATTTTACAGGCTACCACCTCTGCTGGTAACTCATTCCACCCTGCCACACCCTCTCTGTAAAAAAGTGTCTCCTCATTTCCCTCCTGAACCTTCCCCCCTCCAATCTCATGTCATGGCCTTGAGTGTCCCTCCCTACCCTTACCCTGAATAGCCCCTCCGTGCCAGTCATGTTTATCCCTCTCATGTACTTGAATGTCTCCATCATATCCCCTCTGTCCCTCCTCTCCTCTAGCGAGTACATGGTCAACTCCTTTAGCCTACTCTCATATGGTAAGTCCCCCAGTCCCTGGATCATCTTAGTTGCTCTGCGCTGCACCCCTTCCAGTAATTTAATGTCCCTTTCCAAGTATGAGTTCCAGTACTGCACGCATTATTCAAGATGAGGTCTAACTAATGATCTATACAGTGGCAGAATCACCTCCCCCTTCCTCGATGTTATTCCCCTTGCGATGCAACCCAGCATTTTGTTGGCCCTTGCTGCTGCCTTCCTACACTATATCGAGTTGTTCATTGATCCCATGACGATCACCCCCAGATCCTTCTCCTCCTCAGTCTCTGCCAGCTGCACTCCACTCAGTTGGTAGTTTCACCTTGGATTTTTTGCCCCAAAATGCAGTACCTTACACTTTTTGGCATTGAACCCCAGCTGCCAAGTGTCTGACCAGGTCTTCAGCTTTTTCAGATCTTCCTGAAAACTCTGCCACTCCTCTATGTCATCCACCACTGCCCCTATCTTGGTGTCACCGGCAAACAGGCTGATCCTGATCTTGATGCTCATGGAAATGTCTGCAATAAATATCCCAAATAACACTGGTCCCAACACTGAGCCCTGTGGAATCCTGCTCATTACTGCCTTTGGGGATGAGAGTTCCCCTTCCACCACCACCATTCTCTGCTGCCTTCCCTGCAGCCAGTTTGTCACCCATCCCACAATTCTTGCTCCTGCCACTGTGCCTTCATGTTTTATTCCAAGTCTTCCATATGGCACCAAATCGAATGCCTTGCTGAAGTCCAGGTACAGAACATTCATTGCATAGCCCTTGTCTATTTGCCTAGCTACCCAGTCATAGTAATCTACCAGGTTGGTTTGGTAGGATCTGCCTGTGACAAAGCCATGCTGTCTACTATCTTGCAGCCCACTGAACTTCAGCAAGGACACCAGCATCTCCTTCAGGATCATTTCCATTAGCTTCCCCACGATGGATGTGAATCTCACCAGTCTATAGTTCCCTGGTTCATCTTTGGGGCCACTCTTATGCAGGGGAACCACGTGCTCCAACCTCCAATCCTTGGGTATGCATCCTGAATTCAGTGAGGCATTGAATAGGCCTGCCAAGGACCCCACCAGGATCTCTGCTAGCTTCTTCAGTACCCTGGAGTGAATGTCATCAAGCCCTGGTGCCTTGTCCACCCTCAGTGCTCTCAAGCCCTCCAGAACTCTACCTTCTGTGATCATCTCATCCGTTACTCCCTCCCCAGCCTTTACTGGCCTCCAACCCCACCTTGTGTAGCACTCCCCTTCTCTCTTTCATAAATACCAAGCAGAAGTAGTCAATACATGCTTCTGCCTTTTCTTCCTCTTGTCTACCCATCGCCTGTCCTTCTTAATCCTTGCTATCTGTTCTTTACAGTTCCAGTGTCTAGACTATAGTGCTTAGTGAAAGTATGTACAGTGCTTCATGTGGCAGAAGCACATACAGTATCTTAGATGAAGAAACATTCTGAAAACAGGCAACAGATGTGATGGAGAGAGCAGGTAGGCCAGTGCAGCATTGACAGGATATGTAACTGGGTCCTCAGAATGAGAAGCACACCATACGGAGAAATGTTTCTACTTTAGCGAATACATTTTATTTATTTATTTATTGAGTTCTTAGATAACACCTGTGAGTAGATGCTCTTTTGTAGGTTCCATAACAGTTGAACAGACTCGGGCTTGCTCCAGTGCGGTGTGGCTCTCCTAGCCTGCCCGCCCAGACCGCTACCTCAGCAGCCCTCAGAGGATCGATCCCAGCTGGACCTCAGCCCCTGACTTGGGCTTGCTCCCATGTGGTGTGGCTCTCCTAGCCTGCCTGCCCAGACCACCACCTCAGCAGCCCTCGGAGGATCCACCCCAGCCGGGTAAGCACACAGCACGACCGAGGAAGCCAAGAGCAGCTGTGATTGGTTGCTTGACCTGAGCAGGAACCCCTGATTGGACTACTGCCTTGTGCCTCAGCTCCTGATAGGACCTTCCTCCTCTGTGTTTCTCAGGGCTTAGCACCCATTCATTTCAGTGGAAAAAGCCAAAAATGTTAATCGAATTTGTTGAAAAATGTTTGTTTTAGCTGCTTGTGTGCATTTTGAGAATTTTTTACAGCCAATTTATTGCTCACAACTGGTTAGCCGTGTGTGTTTAAATTGAGAATTTGTACAGCTAATTTTATTACTGCTTACAACACCTGCTGTAACTTGGGAGACATCTAGACTCTCCGTCTGACTACTTTAAACTCTCTTTTCACCACTCTGGCTCTGCTCTCCCCCCCAATCTCCCTTAATTTCACCTGCCTCCCATAGCTTTCTCCTTCCCCTAGTTGCTACACCCCTCGACCCATTTGGTGCCAGGTCTAATTGCTTTTGGACCTGTCTGTCCCTGGCCACCCTCCCCTTCCCCACTGTAATCCCTCTTCTCTCTGCCATTCTATGATGTTTGACTCTCACGCCCACTGATTAGTGCCCTGAGTCACTCCCTTTTGTCCCTCACCTCCCTAAAGCTAACTGATCTCTCTGCTTTCCCCCCCTTGGACCTCAGCCCCTGACTCGGGCTTGCTGTCGTGCGGCGCGGCTCTCCTAGCCTGCCCGCCCAGACCGCCGCCTCAGCAGCCCTCGGAGGATCCATCCCAGCCGGGTAAGTGCACAGCACAGACTGGGGAAGCTGAGAGTAGCTGTGATTGGTTGCTTGCTCTGAGCAGGAACCCCTGATTGGACTACCGCCTTGTGCCTCAGCTCCTGATAGGCCTTTCCTTCTCTGTGTTTCTCAGGGCTTAGTGCCCATTCATTTCAGTGGCAAAAGGCCGAAATTTTCACCCGCCCCCCTCCCACTCCTGCCTTTAATAAATAGACCCTAGCTCTGCCTCTCTCTCTCTGATCCCTCCTGCCTCTATCCCACTGGTCCCTCCTAGGTTGCAGTTGTCCTGACTCTGCCCTTTCTCCTCCTCTACACCTCCCCCTCCACTGTCTCTTCAACTCTTTCTCTCACATTCTGGGCTTTACACAGGCTTACTTGAAATCTCTCTCTAGTCATACCTACCTCCATTAATACACTGTTTGCTCTTACTATTCTTGCCTCACTACTTCACCTCTCCTACCTCCCTGGAGCCTGCCACCCCTCCCCCCCGATCTACCAGCTAGACACCCAATATTGCCACCTAGGCACCTCTCTACCACTAGATGGTGCTGCTCACATAAGCGCTTTAACAAGTAAATGTGACAATTTCTATTTTTATTTTAGAAACAAAGAACTCATTAGTATAAATATTTTGTAACCCATTTAAACATAAAGAGAACTTTGGGGGGGGTATACAAACAGATCAAACCCTCTTTGTCAAGGCAACATTTTTAGCATGAACTTCAGACTTTCAGGACCTCCATGTAACTGAGGCGCCGCAGTGAAGGTTTGCAACTGGATTATCTGTAGAAAAACAAAGAGAGAAATGAGAAGGCTATACATATATAGACATGTTTATACTAATGAGTTCTTTGTTTCTAAAATAAAAATAGAAATTGTCACATTTACTGATTAAAGCGCATAAGTGAGCAGCACCATCTAGTGACATAAAGGGGTACTAAGAGATTCTTTTAAATTCTAATTGTATAACTGGATTTGCACACAGGTGTTTTTTATTAGCTTTAATTTATTTAATTTATAGCACTATAGAGGTTGTTCCGTTACCTATGACTGTTACCCCCTGATGAAGACTCGTGTCTGAATCGATGCACTGGGGCAAGCCACTCCTTCTGCTGTGACCACTGGTCTGGATGTGGATTAATTAAAAACATTTTGAGTCATTATTTTACTGGACCTAAATTATTTGTAAGAGGAAGTGAGTGCTGGTGTACACTTCGCTGCACTGTTCATGTGTGGGCTTGCTGCCTTTTCTCACCAGCACCTCAAGGTAACTGCTGATCGCAGCACTCCATTGTTTGCTCTGCTTACTGAGGGAGATGGAGCAGATCTTGGGCTTTGCTTTTTATAGTTGAGTACTATTCTGTGTTCTCTAAACCAAGCTTTGGTGGAGAAGAAACCAAGTTGGAGACCCACTTGTAAGTGCTTGGGGTGAGGATTGCTGGTGAAAATGATTGTGTCATCAGCATGTACGAGTGTACAACTGGGGCAGGAGCCTGGGAGTTTGTTTAGCAAAATGCTGAACATTAGGGCCCCCAGGATTGACCCTTGTGGGACCTCCGAGTGGACTGGCCTGCTATCGGAGATGACGTCTCCAATCTTGACCCACTGTGAGCAATTGCAGAGATAGCTGTTGAACCATTGAACTGTATCTGGAGAGAGTCCAGTGTTGGTTAGCTGCTCAAGGAGGAGTGTATGATGCATCATGTCAAATGTTTTTGATAGGTCGATAAATGCAGCCCCCAGCAGCAGGCCTTGGTCTAAAGCTTGGTGGATGAAGCCTATAAATTCCAGCAAAGCCATGATGGTGCTGTGCCCTGCCTGGAACCAATACTGCTCCAGGCAAAGGAGTTGGTGCTGGCTCAGGTACTCCACAAGCTGATCTGCCACAATCCGTTTAAGCGCTTTGGAAAGTGGAGGGAGTATGGTGATCAGTCTGTAGTTGTTGTGCAATGCCCAATCCCCACTTTGGTGGACTGGGGTTACAGTCACAGATTTCCATCACTGGAGGAATTGTGAGAGGCAGAGGGACATGTTAATTATTGAAGTCAAGGGGCTTAGGACTTCTTTGAGTGTTCAGGGCAACAAATTTAAGGTCCAGGGTGTCCCCACTGTGTCTTGATTTCCCCAGTACCTTCTCCAGGTATTTTCTGGCCTCTGTTTTGGAAGCTTCTTTAAAGTAGAATAACGGAGGGTTGCTGGTTGGAGTTAGTTTGCCATTAGGATCTTTCAGGGTGGGAGGTTGAAGTAGTCTGCCGGGAGCACTCTACTTAGGTCTGTGAATGCATTGCTCAGTGAGTTCGTACTGTAGAGAGGGTCCAAGGAAGGTATGTCTTTGACCATGAGCATAGTTAGAGTAGTTTTGGGGTCCTTACCCGTTACATCATTCATGCTGGCCCAGAAAGACTTGCTGCTATTCCAGGAGTTGGAAAGGGCTTCTTTACAGTACAAGCTTTTGGCAAGTCGAATAGCCTTCATGCACTCATTTCTAGCTTTTTAATACTGTTGGATGTTGGCAGGTGTATCATGTGCTCATGCCTTTTGCCACAGGTGGTCTTTAGCGCTAAGTTGAAGTAGGAGGTCTGGAGTAATCCAGGGGTTACAGGATCCATTTATTTTTCTTGTTTTCATGGGGGCATGTTTATCACAAGTGGTAATGAATTTCATAATGAAGAGGTCGAGGGCATCATCCATGTCCTTGGCACCATAGAAGTCGGACCAATCAAGGTGTTGCAGGTCTGCTTTCAGTTGAGGCAGGTTCCCTTTAAGAAGCACACAGTTGGTTATAGTTCTGGGTAGAGGGTTGCAGTAGTTGTTGTTCTAGGTGCATATAACAGGGGAGTGATCACTTAGGGAATTGGGAAGGATGGTGGTGTTGGAGATATTTGCAGGTTGGTTGGAAAGAACCCAGTCCAGAAGAGTGCCGGTACCTGTTTTGTAATTGACTCTTGTTGATGCCTTGACCATTTGGGAGAAGTGAATGGCAGTCAAAGTGTCCTTGACAGTGGCAGCAGCAAGGGAGAGCCAGTTGATGCTGAAGTCCCCTAGTAGCACAATATCAGAGTTTAGGCTCAGGGTACTGATAAAGTCCATCAGGTCACCAGTTTCTGCCACTGTTGTTTTGGGTGGGATGTAGACTGTGAGTATGGTAAGTGCCTTGCTGTGAGCTCCCAATAGAAGTTTGATGGGCAGAATTTGCAGGTTGACACTGCAGCTGGGGAGGGGTAGGATATGCCCCTGGAGAGAATCCTTGATATAGACAACACAGCCACCACCTCTTTTCGAGAGTCAGTCTTGCCTGAATACGGTATACCCAGGCAGTGTTATGGCAGCGTCCAGTATCTTGGGTGTTAGCCATGTTTCCACCACTGAGAGGATGTCGGGGTTATGCTGAGTAACCCACACTCTTAGATTGTCCAATTTGGGAAGTAGGCTGCAGATGTTTAAAGTGGACAGTGTGAGCCCTGCTGATTTTTGTGGCAGCATGTTCTAATTATGAGGTGGGCCTGGGTTTGGGTGTATATTGCCCAAAAGTAGGAGTAGTAGTAGCAGCAGATGAGTAATGTGGCCCAGTAAGAGTTTACAATTGCTTGACCATTGCTTTTTACTAGACGCAAGTACTTTAGTGGTGCTAAAGTGGGCAATGAATCCAGGGATGAGCGGTACCAAGGAGGGATTTTATGAGTGACAGCACTTTGACCAGGTCCTGAGATGCCCATGCTGGGTGTAGTTTTTAGACCCCTGGTAGGGGGAGGTGATTGAGACATACACATTAAGGACCAACTCCTGGTGGTTTATATTGGAGGAAGGAGGCAACCTGGTGCACGGAGGTCCCATTGGGGATAGCAGAATAAGCATGACGATGCATAATAGAGTCCCAGAGGTCCTAATCGACATTGTGATGCACAAGCCTCAGGAATGAGGTACTACCCCTTTAAAACAGAGAGAGAGAGAGAGAGAGAGAGAAACCTGAGAGAGGTAGGGGCTGGTCACTGGGAGAGGGAAAGTATATTTAATAAAGGAGGGGGGCGGCAAAAATCACCCAGAGAAAAAGCTGCAGAGAGAAAGAGCTGCAGTGATCCCAGCTCTTCACCCTGTTTAAGGACTTTATCCAAGGTAATGAAATAAACATAGGGAAAGTCAGAGGGCACTGCTCAGTTTGAGAGGTAGTCTGTTAAGCTGCCTCCAGGTCCAGTAAAGCAACTTCAGTTTCAAATTGCACCGTACCTTAGGCAGTTGGGAGCAGGCAAGCAACTGATGCCTGGAGGGATGTGGAGGAGCTGACCCATTCAGAGTGCAAGGATCCCCTAAGAGAACTAGAAAAATGGGAATTAGTAGTGGGCAGAGGGGGATGGCACTTAAGAGGACTAACAGCCACAACAAAAGAACAGTGGGGGGTTTATTTTGAGCAAGGAGACAGGAAGGAAACTAAAAGGATTAGCCAGGATGGAAAAGAAAGCCAGGGAGGGGCCCAGGAAAGGAAGAAAAAATTAAAAGAGAACAAACAGATGGGGGTTGCAGGCTGGGAGCAGGTAGCTGCTGGGGGGGTGGTCAGACCCCAGTTCAGCTGGGGCAAACAGACCAGAAAAAACACAGAATTACAGTTGAATTACACTCTAAGGCGCAATTAAATTACACTCTAAGTTGCAGTTACAATTTAAATGACAATCTAAGCTGCAGTTCAAGAAAACAAACAGTGAACATTCTAAAAATCAAAGAGAAAGAGCTGCAGTGATCCCAGCTCTTCACCCTGCTTAAGGACTTTACCCAAGGTAATGAGATAAAAATAGGGACAGTCTGAGGGCACAGCTCAGGTGGAGAGGAAGTCTGTTAAGCTGCCTCCAGGTCGAGTAAAGCAACTTCAGTTTCAAATTGCACCGCACTTTAGGCAGTTGGGAGCAGGCAGTCAGCTGATGCCTGGAGGGATGTGGAGGAGCTGACCTGTTCAGGGTGCAAGGATCCCCTTAGGCAGTGGGGAGCAGGCAGGTGGCTGATGCCTGGAGGGATGTGGTGGAGATGACCCATTCAGGGTGCAAGGATCCCCCAAGGTAATGAAATAAAAATAGGGACAGTCCAAGGGCACTGTTCAGTTGGAGAGGTAGTCTGCTAAGCTGCCTCCAGGTCCAGTAAAGCAACTTCAGTTTCTAAATGCACTGTACCTTAGGCAGTGGGGAGCAGGCAGGCAGCTGACACCTTGAGGGATGTGGAGGAGCTGACTCATTCAGGGTGCAAGGATCCCCTACATTGTCTTGGTGAAGGATTTCTAGCTGTTAGTAAGTCATCAGTGAGCTGGGAAAAAAACCCAATGTGGGAAATAGCTACGTCTTCAGGAGCCATGCATGCAGATGCAGGGACTGCAGATCCAGATGGACCAAGGACCCCACCCACCCTGTGACTGTAGCCTCTTACTCGGGGGTAGTCAAACAAGAGGCTCCACTGCCAGATGCTGCAACAAGGGAAACCATATCTGGTGAGGCCAGAAGGGCGTCACCGGTATTAGGTGGCCTGCTCTGCCTGCAGTTTGAGCAGAACCCTTTGAAGGAGAGGGATCCTAGGGAATACGTAATGGAACCTCCATTTCTAGGAGAAGGACAATGAGTCTCACCAAAAAACTCTACAGCTCCAGGACCTGGAGTGAGACAGCAGAAATGCAGCAATTTTGCATTGTGCGGGGATGCAAAAAGGTCCAGTAACATTTAAGTGTCCTTAAGTACATTGTAATTACTGTATAACTACAATGTAACATGTAACTACAATGTATTTGGTAATTAGTTTCACATTTTGTATACTATGTAGTTAGACACACATTTCTATTAAGTAACTACACTGTTATTTCACTGTAAATACTATGTAGTTGTTAATTACTTTTATATTTGACTGTTGTGTAGTTATATAATTTGCATGACGTGGTAGTTACACATCCAGCCACAACCGTTTCTCTTTTGGCACAAATTGATTTACGCTAGAAATGTAACTACACATGTAACAGCTGCTGCAAAGTGCAACAGAAAAATTGATTTATGCTTGAAGTGTAACTACACATGTAACAGCTGTTGTGAAGTGCAACATACATACTTACAATTGCCAGACAGAATTGATTTGAGGCAAAAGGAAGGCAACAGTAATTGCAATAACTACTAGGTCATGCACATTGTGTCACTATACCAAACCGCAAATGTGAAACTAGTTTAACTACTGCATTGTAGTTACATGTATCTACACAGAAGTTACATAGCAATTTATTTATTTAGTTTTTGTTTACCAGGTAATTGCACTAGCCATAGCAATGACTATTTTCAGGCATGACCAGGGAGGATACAGTACAAACAGAGCAGGCAGACAAAGCAAGACATCTTTTACATAATTGAACAATGTAGAACATAGAACAAGTAGTAGGCATAGTAGGCAACAGAAATACAGGGCAAATAGTTTTAGAGAAGGTGGTTTCAAGTACATTTCATTCAAATTACAGACATTGTCAATTCAGGGAAAGATGATGATACGTACATACATACATTTTGCTAAAAATACACACACATCTACAGTTCAGGAGAATATCAAAAAACATGAAATCCAAAAGAGCAGTATCAAGAAAAGTTTTACATTCACAGGCATGAGTGATAATAGGTGAGGATAACAGAAGATACATAGAATTGAACTCAGCAAAGACACAGAGATTTCACAGAAATGGTAGCCGAAATCTGTAACAAAGATAGGCAAAACATGGCAGCAGACATCTAGGGCCTAGTAACCACTCAATCAGCTGTCAACTAGGATGATCAGCAAGTTGAAACAGGTACAAAAGACAACATTTTAAGTGCGTAACTTAGTCATCCTATTGGGCTATCTGGAGATTTTTTTTTTTTTTTTGGGAGGAGAGGGAGAGGGCAAATGATAAACATGTTCAGGGGGTTTGAAACAGGTACAGGAGGCCTGGCTAAGGAGGAAGGAATGATATTTTCTTTTGAACTGGGCATGTTGCAGGGCTAGGCAGATCTCAAGAGGTAGGGAGTTCCATAGTTTGGCCTCCAAGTGAGAGAAAGCCTGGGTGCCTTTGTTAGTTTTACATCTTAGTATTTTCAGCAATACTTGATCAGATGAGCAGAGACTATGTGAGGAGGGCAACGGAGTTAGCAGGGAGGCAAGGGAGACTGGGTTTCCAGTCCTAATGACATTATCAGTCAGTGAGCCAAGAGCAAAAGCACGAGCATCAGATGGGGGCAGCCAGTCCAAATCCGTATAGAGCATACAATGGTGTTTTGACCTAGGAGAGGCTGAGGCATACCTACATATACTGTTATAAGTTGTATCCCACTTCCTTAGGAGAGTGGAAGATGCATTGAGGTAGGATACTATCCCATAAGATAGGGACGGGAGTAGGATCCCACGGGCTATGACTAGTCTGGCTGCCTGTGTAAGTATGGAGCTGGTTTTGTAGGCCACACCAATTTTAGTATTGACTGATTTGCAAGTAGTCATTATATGATTGTCAAAGTTTAGATTTTCATTGAGGAGCACTCCTAGACACTTGAAAGACTGAACTAATTCAAGAAATTTCCCGTCCTGACCTGAGACTTTAAAAAAGTCCCTATTTTTACTTATTTTATAAGTAGAGCCAAACAGCATGGAAAGCGTTTTATCAGCATTAAGGATTAATTTGTGTTTGGAAAGTCATGATTGGATAGATTTAAAGGCGGTAGCAAGGGTCAGGTTAATATGGTGTATATTATTATTGCTAGAGTATAGGACCAGCTCATACGCGTACAGGATAGCCGAGCAGTCAGGGATATCAGTCATAATATGGTTAATGAAAATAGAGAAGAGAAGGGGTCCTTATATTGAGTCCTGGGGAATGCCTAGGTTGATGGTTGTTGGGCTGGATACAGCAGAGTTGAATCTAACAAACTGAGTTCTATTGCACAGATAGCTACGGAACCAGTCCACCATGGTTGGAGAGAGACCAAGGGCTAGGAGATTCTGCAGAAGGAGAGAATGATCGACAAGGTCAAATGCCTTTGTAAGATCGATAAAGACTGCCCCCGTGAGGTGGCCATTGTCAATAGCAGTGAGGGTATCATTTTGAGCAGTGCCGTGGAGGTGCTTTGGCCTTTGCAAAAGCCATATTGAATAGGCGAGAGAAGGTTATACTTAGTTAAGTAATTGGTGACCTGTAGTGAAACTAGCTTTTCAAATATTTTGCACAGCACTGATAGTATGGCTATCGGTCAATTATTCTTCATATCCCTATTGTCACCTTTCTTGTGCACTTATGTGATTCTAGCCATCTTCCATATATTTGGGACAACTCCATTGCAAAGAGAGAGGGTGAAAATCCTAGCTAAAGGCCGGCAATAAATGGTGCAGCCAGTTTGAGAAGTTTGGGTTTGATACCATCTGACCCTACACTAGTATTGTCCGAGATGGTATTTCAGTGGTTCACATAGCACTGAGCAAGCAGCCGTGCTCGTGGTTTGTGCTTCCTTCCAATTTCCTGGATTTAAATTAAGTGGTGGCGAGTGGTGTCCTGCAAGCAGGACCGCTGTGTAGACTCTGTCTGTGTGGTGCTTTTCGGGGTCATGGAGGGTCCAGAGCTGGTGGAGGGTCCGTGTCATGCCTGAGCGGGTGGGCAGTCCTGAGGGAGACAGAAAAGGAGCAGAATTTAAGTGGAGGGGGGGCGGAGGCAGGGCTATGGGTTAAACAAAAGAAAATGAGAGCGGGGTGGGTACGGGCAGGACAACAGAGATGCAGGCAAAGAATTAATAATTAGTTAGGAGAGTCTATCCTTCCCACAGTGACTGCTCCCAACAAAGATTTGCACACTACTCTGGGCTCAACAATAACATCAAAAGAGCAGGAGGTCACAGATGGAGCACAGACGTATGCTCAAACACTGTGCCCAAGCTATGCAGAAAGTCCTCAGGTTGCTTTGCTCCTCTAGATTAGAATCAGGGCACTAATTTAAACTGCTATATGATTTTACCACCCTGGCAGATAATAGGATAATAATGCTCGGCAAATGCAGGTTAAATTCTACTACTTGTTTGTTGAAAACAGAGCTCTGCAATCCCAATGGCTGCTGTAGTTCTATAGAAGTTTCAATGTGGTTAAGGACACTTAAAGTGTTACCAAAGGTCCAAATCTAGATGACACCATCTTGTGAAAAAGGTATTTATCATGGAGGTTAGCAGTTCCCACTCCTGTATCCATGACTGGAACCAACATAGTCTGTCTGATGAGATGTTTTGGACACTTGGGAGAAACATAGCTGTCAGTTGAAGGTTGTGAGACAGTGTCCAGTACCATACTAGCATCACTTCCCTGCACAGGGGGTAAGATTGAGTGCCTCCTTGCTCATTGATGTAGTATATCACAGTGACATAGTCTGTTCTTGTTACCAGGGGGACTAGACTGAGGTGTACATGAAAACCTGGAGACCGAGTAGAGCAGCCTCCATCTCCAGATCATTGATGTGGAAATTTGAGTCCAACTTGGTCCACAACTCCTGAGTCTGGAAATGTCTCAAGTGGGCACCCCAACCTGGCCTAGAAGCATCTGTTGTGATGCTCTCCCTCAGATTTGGGGAGAAGAATGGTACACCTGCAACAAGTACAGGGGGTCCATCCATCACATCAGTTATTTGTGAAGGGGAGACATGATGAGAACCATCTAATCCAGCTCATATCTACTGATCCCACTGTAACTGATAGTATTCATTGTGGGATTTTCATATGGTGGTTAGCCAAGGGGACTTCCACAGTGGCAGCTGCTGTAAGTCCCTGGAGATGAGGCATTTTCTGAACAGACACATTAGTGACTCCTGTGTACCACCCGCACCTAGACAACCAGGGCTTCGGCCCTCTTTGTAGGAAGAAATTCACTGCCTTCTGCTGTGTTTAGCACTGTACCAATGTATCTGAGGTGCTGACAGGGAAGGAGGACTAATTTTTCATGCACTGACTATAACATTCAGATCCTTGAACAATTGATGTGTTCTGGACAATGTGAACTTAACTGCTTTTCTGGATGGTCCCTGAAGTAGCCAGTCAACTAGATAAGGGAAGACATAAAGCTCTTCCTACCAGAGGGCTGTTGGCACAACTGCAAAGCATTTGGCAAATATTCATGGTGCTGAGGATAAGCCGAAGGGCAAAGCATGGAACTGATAATGGCTATCCTCCAGCATAAAGTGGAGTTACTTTCTGTGGCATTTTCTGATTTTGACATGAAGGTAAGTGTCCAGCATTTCCTAAGCACAGAGACAACCCCCTTTTTGCAGTAGGGGGATGAGAACTTGAAAAGACACCATTCAGAACTTTTTATATTCAATTAATTTGTTCAAGTCTCCGAGATCAATACAGAATGTACATCTCCTGTTAAACTGAAAACCAAGAAGCATCTTGAACAGAACCACATTTTCCATTCCTTGTGAGGGTCGGGTTGATTGCTTTCTTTAAAACCATCAGCTGCACTTCTCTTAGACGGGAAAAGTGGCACAGAGGAAAATGAGAAGGAGGTAAAGGGTGAACTGGAGAGTGGGAGAGCTATTCCAGAGCATGCCCTTTTTTCTGCTATTCCAGGAGCCACTCATCCATGGTGAGCTCTTTCCATTTTCACAGATGAAGGGAGATCCTTCCTCCCACTTGCACCTCTGGAGGCAACAGTGGAGCGGGAGGAACTGTTGAGTCAGACGGTACCAGGATGAAATGGCCACTGTTGCATGAACTAATAACTTTAGCTGCCTTGGAATGGGCACTAGGTGTGGGTGGAACAATAAGGGGTCCACTTCCATGACCATGGGACTGCTTCTGGTAGCCATGTGAAATCCAGCTACCCTAAGTCAGGAATATCCCGAGACAAATGCCAGAAGCAGCAACCCTGGCAGATGAATTAGAAGCATCACATGCTAAACATAACAGATGCTTTCCAGTATCTTTACCAGCCAAAGCAACTTTAAGGAGCTCAGCTTTGACAGGGCTATTAGGAAATGCCTGAATAAAAGTCATGGCAGATTTCCCGCAGGCTGTTCTCATACTTAATCATGTAGGCCTGGCAGTTTACTATTTTGGGCCCAGGGATGTAAAGTCATAAGTTCTTCTCCCCATAACATCCAGCTTCCTGGATTACTTGTAAGAATGCAGAGTGCTCATCACACTAGGGGGCCTAGAGTGACCAACCATCATGATTACTACTGAATCATTTTCTGTCTGGAAACATAAGGCATAAAAGATGGAGCAGGGTACTGTTTATCAGTCTTTCTAGGAACTGCCAGCAAGGTGTTAGGCCTATGCCAGGCAACAAAGGTAGCATCCTTCAATGCAGGATGTGCAGGAGGCACCACAATAGTGGGTGCAACTGTAACGTCCAGAAACACCATTAGATTTCCTTTACTGGAGTCTTCCTCTTCTCCCTCAAAGACCATGCCATCTTGGATTTTTCTGAGCAAAGCCTTAAATGAGGATTCTTCAGGAGAAGGCCTGGAGTAATATACCACAGAATCCTCACTGCATGAGGAAAGGGGCTGGAAGGGAACCTTGCTTCATAAGGATCTTTATGCCCCTCCTAATCCTTCAAATCCTCCTCCATATTTAGGAGATCAGGATTATATTCTACATAATCATCATTCAGACTGATGACAGAGGCAAGCAACAGAACCAGCAATGGAGGTGGCAGCTGCAATGGAGGAACAATAGGTATGTTTTCAAGTACCAGTGACACGAACTGTACCAATAGGGGAGGCCCTGTCAATTGGACCACAGACACAGTTGCTGGCATTGAATGGAACAGGTGAAGTAACATCTAAAATCAATGCCAGCATAGCCTGTGAGTTGATGATACATGCTTGAGAGTCTATGACTGCCATCATCACAAGGACAGAGCATGATGTCGGAGGCAGCATACTGTCCATAGTAGTTATGGCAGGGCCAGAGCCAAGCTCTGACATTAATGTCTCATCAATGTTTGGGGGGGGGGCTGTTGTCAATGCTGCTGCGACTGTCAGTGATAAGGACTTACCATTGTTCAGTAGAGACCTTGACCTCACTGGTGAAGTATGTTTTTCCTTATGCTTTTGGTTATGGCTAGATGAGGAGGGCTCCGATGATGACTTCTCCTTTTCTTGATTTTTTCTGTCATCCTTATTGACTATGGCAGAAACAGCATCGCTGACTACCTAGGAGTCTTCTTCCCAGCAGTGGCCAGGCATGAGTGAGAAGCCTGCTTTGAGCCTGTGGCTTTGGCTTGGGAGTCCATGGCCTTGATGCCATTAATGGTTTCTAGTGTCTTCTTTCAGTGTCTCCTTGTTACCTGGTTGAATCCCTGGCAGGTCTTGCAGGCCTTCGCATGTTGGACAAGTCCAAACAGCAAACATACATAGTGTGAGCTTCATCCTTGTAGATCTTGTAACCTCATGTGCAAAACCTAAATAAAGGTTCCTTCATTGGCGGCATACAGAGACAACATCAATAAGCTACAACTGGAAAATAAGAAAAATCATAGAACTATGGCGTTATTTCTCTGTAGGTCAAATGAACAGTCAATATGAAGAAAGAATATAGGAGCACTGGGGCTACTCACATTTTATAGGTGCCGGAATTGCATGTTATCTTGGGTGGCCTCCAGCTAGCAACAGTTTCAGAGTGATCCTAATACCAACAGCTTACAGTTCCAAAGGTGTGGCCAAGTGGAGGAGATGACAGAATTGGTATGACCTTGTTAGGCATTCTGGACTTGGAGGCATAAAGTGTGACTCTGGGCTGTGTGCCATGTGACCTCTTGTAAGAGGGTGCTGAACTCATGGCCCATCCCCTAAGAGGCTATTCCTCTTGAATGCCTCCTATAGGGGGTTCTCCAGCTGCCTGGGCCCTCACCTGTTGCCAATGTCAGGGTGACCTGCCTGCATAAGACAAATTATTCTCTGTTACCCCTTTGTACAAACCTTGCAAGACTACCATGCCACCACTGGAGGTGCATAGTCATCTCCCCTGCATTTCATGCTAGTGATTTCTCTACAGCACCTTGTAGGTCAGCTAGGAACCTATTACTGCCTATGTCAGACAAGTGCACACCATCCAGGGCATAAAACTGGGAACCTTAATAATTTTCTCATCATGCCTTAGAACAGACCCCTCAAATGAGTCCATAAAACTTTGTATTGCCAAGTTGGTCAACCTGCTGGTTTTCTTGATTGCAATGTGGTCCCTTGCCTGGTGCCAAAGCCTCTGTTGGATGAAGAAGAATAATCATAATTTGTATAAAACTTTTCATACACATTGTATCCCAAAGCACTTTGCAGGCAATACTAGGCTGGTAGTGAAGCAACTGAATGTGTAATGGCAGCCATTTTTCACATCAACACTCACACACAGCCTTGGATAATTGCATTAAGTGGTTTTATGGGAAGGACATATACTGTTTGAACAGTGACACATTTATAGCAAATGACATTACAGTGGCAATTCGATGGTGCCACTGAAATGTACCTGCAGGACCTGGCAATGCTTTTTCCAGATATTGCACCCCACCCTGGATCAACTCTGACTTAGAGTTGAAAATCCTAAAATATGGGGGGTTGGGGGGGTGAAGCCCACCACTGAAAAAACAGACATTTTACCCGACAGATTTATGTTGACCGCAACTTGCGGTTGACATACATCTGTCACTGTAACATCGGTTGACAAAATGTTTGGCGAATCAGTATCGTAGACCCTGGGAAGGAGAATGTTGGAAAGAAAAGTCCCCTACTCTTCGGAAAAGGGTCTTGGGGTCTTCTACTTCCACTGGGATGCCCACCAGGACAGTAGAAGAGATGGGTAGAAGGGACCTTGGTTTAACATCTCATCCAAAGGATGGCACACCCCAACAGTACAGCACCCCACAATACTGCATTCAGGTGCCAGCATTTTAGGTATGAGCCCAATCCCAGTGACTAGAACTCGTGACATTCAGACCCAGAGGTGGATGTGCTATCAACTGAGCTACACTGACATCTGAATGATGTGCATCCCTGGACAGCCAAGTCCTCTTTTATCTGGTGCAGCAGCTGAAGAAATTTTACTATTCCCACATCATTTCCTCCCAGATGAACCACCAAAATGCTGGGAGGACCCTCCCAATGAGCTTTAGCCATGACCCACAATAGTGGGCCACCCCATTTTATCCCTTGATGTCCCATCTAGCATACTTATGTCTGTCAAGGGTCCCAAAATATTTTTTCACTCCATGGAACTGCCTCACTTTGAAAGTTGCAAAATAAATGAAAGCATGCCTGCCTTCCAACACTTGGTTTTCTTGGGAAACGCCACTTGCTGAAAACAAGCGGTCAAAGCAAATGTGATCACACATATCATTTAAAAGCCTACAGCCTCCATGGACCAAGTGCATAGATCTGGCCATCCATCAGCCCTTCCACCCCAGCATATGTGGCTGCCCCAATGTGGAAAGAATGAGTGCTGAACTTGGTTAAGCCCACACCCACTGACTTCATGGCCTTCTCTAGAATGCAGTGAAATTGGAATGCTATCAGTAGGGTCCAGTTGTCTTGCTGAAAGAACATGCTCCCCTCACCAGCCCTGCCATTTACATACTCCTGAACCCAGGCATGGACTGGATCCCTGGGGGAGACCTCAGGCTGCACCAACATCCCCAAGCCAGCCTCTTTGTCTTGCTCCTTCAGAGTTGTACAAACACTCCTTCTTGAGTCACCACCACATCTTCATTGTCCAATGCCACTGTCATTGCCAGCACCTTGCTTGGTGGGACCAATTTGGATAACTGAAGAGCTCCACCAAAATCCACCAGAAACACCATGTGGAACAACCCTGCCTCCAAGCACACCCTTGCCAGTTCATCCCACACCTGTTCCAGTAGAACCAGACTAATAGACCAGTACCTGTCTAATAATTTTGGCTTACCACGAGTCTGTCCCTTCATCATTTTGCAGAGGTGAAATGCACGCATGTTGTCCACCAAACTAGTGATCTTGGAGAACCACAAAATGTATGCCAGATGTTGATCCACTGCTCCCGGCTTCAAACCTTCCTATTTCATTTGCACAACATAGAGGCATAGCTGGTCCTCTGGAATGGGCCATGCATTCTGCCACCCCTGCACTTATGGAACACTGAAAAGGTTCTCAACCCCCACCCCCCGCAGTGTGCCACCAGCATGCTGGGTGCTAAAGATGTACCGAGTAACTCTCAGGCTTCTGTACTGCTAATTATTAGAGGTAATCTGGGACTTCCCTGGGATGCACCTCCACTTCTGGATTCAACACACTGGAACATTTGTCACTGCAAACAAGAAAGAGCATCAGCAACACAGTTATCCACGCATGTCACATGCATAGCTTTTAATTGGATATTAAGCATCAAACAAGACCTGTGCTACAGTACCTAGTGGGGATGCTTGTTAATAGTGTGGACCACCGCAGTGTTGTCTGTTCTGAAGGTTACCATTCTATCCCAATAATGCTCCAACATACTACCAAGGTGACCACAATGGGAAAAAACTCCAACAGCATAATCTACTTGGTCAAGCTCCCCTCTACAGAAGGGGACCACTGCTCTGTGCACCATTCACCTTGGAAATAAGACACAAAGCCAAAGCCTCAAGATGTATCCATGAACAGCTCAAGCTCCTGGATGGTGATTGCATTGGTCAGAATGACACTCCATTAAAATAGTTCACAAAGTGAGTCACACCTCAAGGTCTTGTCACATGCTCTCTGATACCCAGATCCTGTGGTGAGGCTTATGACATCCCATGCCTGCCCCCACCAAATGGTGCAGGAAAGTCCTGCCTATGGGAACTACTTTGCAGGCAAAGTAGAGGTGGTCCAGCAGCTACTGCAGCTCATGCAAGGTAACCTTGTGCATCTCTACTACTCTGATCAACAACTACCTCAGTGCCACCACATAATCTTATGGTAGGTAAAACTCTGTAGCCACAGTGTTGTTCTCCATGCCCAAGAATGATAACATGGTGCATGGCCCCTCCATTTTGTCCTGTACCAAGGGGACACCCAGGTTGGCGCATGCCACCTGGAAGGAAGCCATTAAGTGCCGATAGTCTCTGGTTCCTGGTCTGTCCATAAACAGGAAATCATCCGGGTGCACTACCTTGTTTCGACCTGCTCTGCATGTGGTTGCCTAATGCAAGAATGTGTTAAACTGCTCAAACACAGTGCACACCACAGTGCAGCCCATCGGCATGCAGTTGTCAACATACAGCAGTGACAGCCAGGATGCAATGCAGCAGTGCTGCAGTATATCACAAAACACTGCAGTATACTGCAGGAAACAATGTAATTCAATAGTAATTAATCCTGTATTTACTGCACCATTTTGTGATGTTATTTATTGCAAGTTACTGCATTGCATCCTGGCTGGCTGTGATATAGTACTGCCCTTCAAACTTAAAGCCTAATAAATCCCTGCCATCTGGGTGTACCAGCAAAAGCTGGAATGTGGACATGATGTCTGCCTTACTTATCGTGGCCCTGGTCCCACTGTCCAGAAAACCTCTACTGCCTTATTGAACAGCACACAAGATACAGTACTGCCATGCAGAATGGGTCAATATGGTGATTGACCAAGTCCCTGCCCCTGGTAAGGCTAATAATTAATCATCCTGAACTCACCCTGTACTTCCCTAGGGGCCAGGTTGATGGGTGACACCCGGTGGTTCGGTTGAGGGCAGTGCATTGAATGGCCTGCTAATCCTACGTGCTGCTACCTTCTTCACTAGCTTGGCCTAGATGAACTCCATTTGTTCTCTGGCAGATCTTAGGTTCTCTACCTTGTGAAACTTACAGGCATCATCGTACAGTATTCTAAAACCTTCCCTGAAGCAGGCTGCTAGGGCATGAGTAGCCACCCTATCCGATAAATTGTTCAACAGTTCCTCAATGTGATCCACTCTAATTGGCACTGGGAGGCCAGTTGTACAACTTCAGAAAGAGCCATGGTATTGTGGTACCCCTTCTGTACTGGTTGAATGGGTGCAAGTGGCCACACATCATACAATCATGCCTGTACCTACAAGACTGTACCTGCCACATCCCCCAAGTGAATATTCTCATCACTCCAGTTCCCCTGACCCCTTCCCAGTACTATGCTGACTGCATTTTATTGGTGACTGAGGTTGCTTGACTGGAAGCCACTTCTGGAGTGCTGAAGTCCACCACCAAGATCAATGGTCCACAACAATAGGAGAGTCAACATGTCCCAGGTCCTGGCTGAGTTATTTTGCTTCCTCCAATGAAATTCTTCATCATACTCCTGTCAGCCACCCCCAGTTTGCTAACATGCGTGGCCATCACCTGTCTGTATTAGGTCCTTAGGCCAGCTGCCTTAACTTGATTAATCTGGGTCAATATATCTGCAAAAATTGTAAACCCAGTTGATCAGTTCTACCGGGTTCAGCAGATTGTGATCTGCTTTTTAACCTCCACTACCTCATCCTTGTCTCTTTTTTTCTTTTTCTTCTTTAGGCTCTTTGAGTCTGTTCTGAAATGTGAATACATCAACATACTCTCTGTTGCCTATCTGTAACCTAATCTTGTTGGAGAGGTGCATACCTACCGGGACCCCCAAGCTCACATAGCTCATAACCACAGACTGTGTCCTGGATTGCTGCACAATGGGCACCTGAGTTATGTTCCTGGCCTGCTGGGTGCACCATAGGCTGGTTGATGGCTGGGGGCACTAGACATGGCTACCCAGACTGAACAGGTTGCACCAGGGCTGTAATCACTGGTACAGTGGGAATAATTTGCACTGGATTCTGGGGCTGGGCTGCCAGTTGGGTTGGCCCTGTTGAATGAGCCAGAGGAAGAGACCCCCCCATGATGTCTGCTGTAGTTCTGAAGGCACTAGGAGATCATACACTTGTCCCTGTTGGAGCAGGCGCCTCTCTCTTCACTCTTCGGGGGTGCTTGGAAGCCGGTTCATCCATTGGGATGTGACTCTCATAAGTATGACTCAGAAGTTCCCTCAGTTCTATAGCACTCAAAGTTCCCAAATCTGGCCTACCTGATAGAGAATTCACCAGTGCAGTCTTTGTGTGTCCTTTGTTTGCTGGGGCCATTGGTGGTTGATTTACTGCTGATGGCTCCATAGGTGTCTCAGGCTGTGATTACAGAGCAGGTTGAGCTGGAACTCCAGATGAGCCAGGGCCCTCCAGGTTCTTGAAGCAAGCATCTCTCCATGCCTTCTCTTTTGCCTGAGCAAAGACCACCAACTGCTACTGAAACTCTGCATTGGTGATCATCCCCTTTCTGGGCATCTTGAACCACTGCAAGCTGTGAAAACAACAAAGATAAGAAACCAGACAAAAATCCCATCTGCAGTACCTGCCTCTGCTTACTGCTGCTCCACAGGATTGCACTGAGATGACGTTGGGTTAGATTTTTTCTTCTTCATGAGTTGAGGGCCTTACCATGACAGCCCAGCTTTACTAATGCATCTCCTGTCATTAATATTTTTTATGTTGGCTTCTTGTCACAGTGCAAGCCAACATCTGTAGTAGATTTGGAGGTGCCATGTGTGTTGGGCAAATGCAGATACGCTTTAGTAGATGTGTTCCTCATTCTCCAATAGTCAGCATGCAGGCGCTCACACAAGAAATATGTAGTGGTCAAAACTTGTAAAGAAAGTGCAGCTGCAATGAAAGACAAGCTCGTCATGCAGCGGCACAATAATACGCCTCCCGACGTGCCTTTCCTGGTGAAGTATTTCAATAAACATGGCGACAGTGGCTGCCACCACTGCCTGCCGCACAATGCCTACAAAGCCAACTTCTGGGGTGCCCAATCCCCCTGTCGGCATACTAAATGACCCCCACCAAGATTGTATGGCACACTGGGAGCCTACCCCAGTGTGCCTCCCCGTAATTAAAGCTGACCGTTGTCGGTATGTTCTGGCCCACACCCCCATTCTGTGCCACACTGGGAGCCCACCCCAGTGTAGCTAACATCACCCCCCAAAGTCATGGGGCACACTGAAAGCCCACATCATTGTGCACAACAGTTTTTTATACACCTGTAAAAAAACAAAACTGTCCACGGTGTTAGTTTTTTCTTTTTAAATTACCTGAAAGAAAGAAAATGGTCCCTCATCGTGGGGTCCCTTCCCCAACCCACAGCCACCCTCTGTGCACCACACCTCCCCACACCCCCCTCACCTAATACTTACCGCTGAAGCCTGGCACGATGATCTTTGGTGGGCTAGGAACACGTCTGGACTCTTCAAAGCCGACCGTGAACTGAAGAAATGCCAGTAAGCTTTATAATGGCATAAATGGGGTATGTTCAACTTAGGTGGCTATCTCAGCCATTTTTTGGAATTCTGCATCCAAATTTTCAACATGGGGTGTTTGAGACCCCTCCTCATGAACACATGCACTGTCATCTCATTACTCGGCCCCGAAATGTCATGTCGCAGTCACTGCACAAAATCACCTTTAGGGACTGATTAACAAAACAACAATGGCACTGTTCATAAGGTGGGGTGCCAAAAACCCTATCTTGAACATTTGGTGGAAAAATTTCAAAAAATGATTGTGTTACGAGCGTGCATTGCACAGTTTCAATGCACGCTCCTAACTTTGACAATTTTTAATATTTTCACTCCAGATTTTCAACATTGCCCTTTTTTCACATGTCCTTATGAACAGTACAGCTGTCTTTTTTCACATCCTGCCCAAAATGTGTTTTCGAACATGAGGTGCACAATAGCACAGTCACTGTGCGAAATCAATGTTCAGGACACATTAACAAAATCACAGTGACACTGTTCGTGAGTGGAGGTCTCAAAATACCTATGTTGAAGATCTAGTAAAAAAATACCCCAAATAATTGCGTTACGGGCGTGCATTGCACAGTTTCTATGCACACTCATGAAGTCACCAATTTTTCATATTTTTACTCCAGATTGTCATCATTGTAATTTTTTGTACACCTCCTTATGAACAGTACAGCTGTTATTTTTCACATCCTGCCTGAAATGTGTTTTCACGTGTGTCATACAATGGCACAGTAGCTGTGGGAAATCAATGTTTGGGCCAGATTAACAAAATCACAGTGACACTGTTCATGACCGGAGTTCCCAAAATGCCTATGTTGAAAATTTGGTTAAACAAATCCCTAAAATAATTGCATTACGGGTGTGCGTTGTGCAGTTTCTACGCACGTTCATGATGTCACCAATCTTTCATATTTTCACTCCAGATTTTCAACAATGCCATTTTTTTACAACTCCTCATGAACAGTGCAGCTGTCATTTTTCACATCCTGCCTGAAATGTGTTTTCACACCTGTGGTGCCAAAATGCACAGTTGCTGTATAAAATCACCTTTCAGCAAACAAACTCATAGTGCCACTGTTCATGAGGTGGAGTCACAAACGGCCCATGTTGGAAAATTTGGAGAGAAAATATCAACAAATGCCCTGGGCATTAGGGTTTCCATCTGTAATGCCTCACCCTGTACAGACTGATAGGCGTCAGAGGTGTGACTTGGCATTGTCGACTGTAATGCTCACGCCATTCTACCCCCCACCCTGCAGCCAGTGACAGGTGTCGAGGTGTGCCTTGGACTCTTCAGCCCCAATGTTCACTCCATTCTCCTACCCATGTCAGTATATTTCCTTATGGAATGTGGTGAGCGTAAGGCCCAAGGCAAATCATAGCTCTTGTCGGTCTCTGAGGGGAAGGGGGAGGGGAAATGGCATGAACGTTATGGCCAACCACCCAAAGGCACAGCCCAATGCCTGTTACTCTCTGCATGGTGTGGCTGGAGTCAGCATCAGTTCACTACTTCACTGCCAATCCTATTGTGCATCTCTCTCACTCCTGCACTACCAATGTCAGTGCCAGCAAGCCAACATTCGGCATTGATAAATGCTTGTTTTTAAATTAACATGTGGTATAACCATAGGTTACCACCGATCCTTTCATACCATATCATTTTACATGCTTTGACCCTGCTTAGGCTTACAAGGCCATTTTAACCTTTGAGAAAATTTAAACCCTCAACAAACAGATAAATTGCTTCAATAACATCACAAGTCAACTATGGCAAAACAAAACATCATAGTAGGTGCATCTAGCACCAAAAAGAGGGCCCTCAGTGCAAGATAACAGAACACTGGGGCCATATATAGAAACATAGAACATGTCAGCAGAAAAGGACCACCAGGCCCACCCAGTCTGCCCTCTGTGCCTAGCAAGCCGCTAGGACTTTGCTATTGCTTTACACCTGCCTCACTCCCTGGGACTAACAGTTCCATGTGTCTGTCCCACACTTTCTTGAACCCCTGCACAGTTCTTGCTCCCACCACCTCCTCTGGGTGCCTATTTCAGATTTCCAGCACCCTCTCCATAAAGTAGAAATTTCTGATGTTTCCCCTGAACCTTCTCTCTACTATCTGCCTACCATGTCCCCTAGTTATCGACTGCTCCCTGAGCTGAAAGATGTCCCCAGCCAGTACCCTTGATATATTTGAAGATCTCAATCATGTCCCGTCTTTCCCTTCTTTGTTCCAGGGAGTACATGCCAAGGTATCTCATATAGTCTTATATATTTTAAAGGGTACCATCTCAGGTCAATATGCTGAAAACAGTCATTCTGCAAACAGTCTTTTCAGGCTTTGATAATGAAGTTTGAGATGGTGAATGCCATGTGACAAATTAATTAGGAAAATTACAGTAGCTTCACCAGATGAAATATATTTTAACATTTTCTTTCTGAAACAAAAAGGAATTATCCCATACAATTTATAGTAATAACACGACATCTACTGTGTTTCATTAGTAATAGTAAGAATTAGGCATGGGCCGTACTAAAATACCCGACCTGAAATGATACCTGTAGGTACCAGCAGACTACCTGAAATTACCCTAAAAATACCCTAATGAAAATTGGGTAGTTGGCTCAGGTCGGGTAGGTTCCACCCACTTCTACTACCCTATTACCCTACCCTGACCATAACAAAAATCTGAAAGACTGTTTTTGACTATAGGCTGCATACTGATGCACTGTTTGCTAGGTGCCTTGAGCCCTGTCATTTATGAGGCAGGTAGGAGAGGCACAGCTGCTTCATTGAGCCTGCTGCTGTTTCCAAAAATTATACCAATGGCAGGCATTGATGAGGCAGGTACAAGAGGTGGAGCTGTTATTAGTGAGCCTGCTGCTGTTTTCAAAAATTATATCCATGGCCGGCACTGCTGAGGCAGGTACAACAGGCACAGCTGCTGTGAGTGAGTCTGTTGCTGTTTCCAAATATTATACCCATGCGAACATTGATGAGGCAGATGCAAGAGATGCAGCTGCTCTGAATGAACTTACTGCTGTTTCCAAAAATATTATCCATGGCAGGCTTTGCTGAGGTAGGTATGAGTGTGCTACTCTAATTGAGCCTGCTGTTGTTTCCACAAATTATACCTATGGTGGGCATTGCTGAGGCAGGCATGAGAGGTGCAACTGCTCTGTCTGAGGTTGCTAATGTTTCCACAAATTATACCCATGGTGGACATTGTTGAGGCAGGTATAACAGGTGCAGCTGCTGTGAGTGAGCCTGCTGCTTTTTCCAAAAATTATACCCAAGGCAGGCATTGATGAGGTAGGTACAAGAGGTGCAGCTGCTCTAAGTGAATGAATATTTAAATAATGGTGCCAACATTGTTAGAAGAATGACAGACATGACTGTTTGTTCCTGAACTGTCTGTGACCATGGCAAGACTTATGTCAGATGTACTTTTGTATGAAGGGGATAAATAAGGTAGACACAGAGGGACTTTTTACATTGATGGGGAAGGGTACTACTAGGGGCATAATCTTAAGTTGGTTGGAGGGAGGTACAGGGGGATTTGAGGAAGCAGTATTTTACAGAGAGGGTGGTGGCACCTTGGAACACACTACTAGGGGATCTTCTGGGAAAGGAAATGGTGGAAGGGTTCAAGGTTGGGTGGGACAGATACATGGGCATAGTGCAGGTTGGGGGGAGGTGAACAACATAGTGCTGGAGGAGAAGTCAGGTAGGAGAGAGCACAGGAGGGGGGGCAGTTGCTGAAGCTTAATCAAGGGCTGCTTCTTGGGCAGGCATGATAGACCAATGGGCCTAATCTGCTGGCAACTTTGTATGTATGTATGTATGTCTACTTAACCTGCTTGATTCTGCATGGTGTAGTCATGTACAGCTTCCTTCTGTTCAAGGAGCCTTTCTAACATGTAAAATGTTGATATAGCAACAAAGGAGAGAAAGAAGTAAGTGCCTCAGCTGGGACTTGAGCCCAGGCCTCCTGTAATACCGTTCTGGTCGGGCTAACCAGCTGCACCATCAAGGCAACTGGAATCTGGGCTGTCCCAGAGCACACATAACTATTTCTCTAATGTACAACCTGGTGCTGCACAGATAATTATTTCATTTTCAATCACATGGATGCAGTGTGCATGTTTATGGAACACATACAAACAAAGGAGAGAAAGAGATAAGTGCCTCAGCTGGGACTTGAACCCAGGCCATCCGAATATAATTTCTGTCATGCTAACCAGCTGCACCACCAAGGCAACTGGAACCTGGGCTGTCCCAGAGCACACATTACTCTTTCTGTATTCCATAAACATGCACACTTACTTCTTTCTCTCCTTTGTTTGTATGTATTCCATAAACATGCACGCCATACCCATGTGATTGAAAAGTAATTATTTGTGCAGCACCAGGTTGTGCAATAGAGAAAGAGTCATGTGTGCTCCAGAACAGCCCAGGTTCCAGTTGCCTTGGTGGTGCAGCTGGTTAGCGCAACTGGGACGGTATTCCAGGCAGCCTGGTTTCAAATCCTAGCTGAGACACTTACTTCTTTCTCTCCTTTGTTTGTATATGTTCCATAAACATACACGCCACATTCATGTGATTGAAAATGAAGTAATTATTTCTGCAGCACCAGATTGTGCATTTGAAAAAGAGTAGTGTGTGCTCTAGGACAGCCCAGGTTCCAGTTGCCTTGGTAGTGCAGCTGGTTACCGCGACTGGAATGGTATTCCAGGCAGCTTGGTTTCTAGTTCCAGCTGAGGCACTTACTTCTTTCTCTCCTTTCTTTGTATATGTTCCATAAACATGCACATTACACCCATGTGATTGAAAATAAAGTAATTATTCATGCAGCATCAGGTTGTGCATTTGAGGAAGAGTAATGTGTGCTCCAAGACAGCCCAAGTTCCAGTTGCCTTGGTAGTGCAGCTGGTTAACATGACCGGAACAGTATTCCGGGTGGCCTGGGTTCATGTTCCAGCTGAGGCACTTACTTCTTTCTCTCCTTTGTTTGTATGTATTCCATAAACATGCATGCCGTACCCATGTGATTGAAAATGAAGTAATTATTTCTGAAGCACCAGGTTGTGCATTTGAAAAAGAGTATCGTGTGCTCTGGGACAGCCCAGGTTCCAGTTGCCTTGGTGGTGCAGTTGGTTACTGCGACTGGAATGGTATTCCAGGCAGCTTGGTTTCTAGTTCCAGCTGAGACACTTACTTCTTTCTCTCCTTTGTTTGTATATTTTCCATAAACATGCACACTGCACCCATGTGATTGAAAATGAAGTAATTATTCATGCAGCATTAGGTTGTGCATTAGAGAAGAGTAATGTGTGATCCAAGACAGCCCAGGTTCCAGTTGCCTTGGTGGCACAGCTGGTTAACATGGCCGGAACAGTATTCCGGGTGGCCTGGGTTCATGTCCCAGCTGAGGCACTTACTTCTTTCTTTTCTTTTTTGTATATGTTCCATAAACATGCACACCACACCCATGTGATTGAAAATGAAGAAATTATTTGTGCAGCATCAGACTGTGCATTAGAGAAAGACTAATATGTGCTCCTGGACAGCCCAGGTTTCATTTACCTTGGTGGTGCACCTGGTTAGCATTACTGGAATGGTATTCCAAGCAGCCTGGGTTCAAGTCCCAGCTGAGGCACTTACTTCTTTCTCTTCTGTGTTTGTATGTGTTCCATAAACATGCACACTGCACCCATGTGATTGAAAATGAAGTAATTGCTTGTGCAGCACCAGGTTGTGCATTAGAGAAGGAGTAATATGTGCTCCAGGACAGCCCAGGTTCCAGTTGCCTTGGTGGTGCTGCTGGTTAGTGCTACCAGAAGAGTATTCTGGGTGGCCTGGGTTCAAGTCCCAATTGAGGCATTTACTTCTTTCTCGCCTTTGTTTGTATGTGTTCCATAAACATATAAAATGTTGAATTTCAGTGGGTTTGAACTTTCTGCTTTAATGTATGCAGTGATAAGTTGTTTGACATCTGCAGCCTCTTTAGGATATTTTGTGCTTTCACAGAGTGGCTGAAATGCCCACATGTTTTCCTAGCAAGACCTAACAGGTTTTCGATATTTCTGTTTCCATTTAAGAAATTATGGATGAGAAGATTTAATCAATGTGCAAAACAAGGTATGTGTTGGTAGTTGCCATCTCTAACAGCTGTGACTAAGGTGGCACCATTATCTGATACTATGAACCCTGGAGATAAGGAATACAGAGTTAGCCATTTCTGGAATTGTTTTTCCAGCTCCTGGAAAATATTCACATTTCACAGCAGTGTGGTTTTCCTCAGAAGTGGTAACACATGATATAGCCTGCTTCCTACAGCTTACGATACAGAGGGAGTTATTTCTCTGACTGGAAACTTGCCCAATGAGCTATAACAGTCATGTAGTCAATTGTTTGGTTGCTGGTCCACATATCGATAATTATGTGAACCTGCTTCACCTCAGAGAGTTTCAACTGATTAATGACTTCAGTACACAGCAAGTCATACAACTGTGGAACAACCTTTTTTGAGAATTATGTTCAACAGGGAATGGTGCACTATGGCTCAATGCGGTTCATGAACTTGAGGAAACATTTTTGGGCAACAAACTCAAAAGGGGTTGACAATCAACCAACAGCTCTGCAATGGCTCTTTTTGGACTTCATTCATTTTGGAGGCTAGCAGGTACATTTTGATCTTCTTGCAATATTTTTCTTTAATGTTGACAAGATCTTTAAAATGTTTTGGGAAATGTATTTTTCATGCCTTTTTCACATGGAATACTACTTTGGCAGTATAGCCTAGAGGTTAGAGTAATGAGCTGTGAATGAGCTTGGTACATCCAGCAGGCCAGACCTGGGTTTGATTCTCACAACCTCCACTTGCATACTGTGTGACTCTGAGTAAGTCACTTAACCGCCCAGTGCTCCCAGGTCACCCCTGAAAATAGGCACTTCTAGTAGGCCTTACCCAGTTACCAAAGACTAAAATTAAAAAAACTATTCCAGTTCTTGATGGTGTCAGACCACAATCTATTTTTGTCTGGGAAGACTGCAAGGAAACATCAAATGATACAATGCACTTTGTGCATCCAATTCATTGTCACTATGGTCACTGCCACCAACACCTCCACTACTGCTCATACCTAGCACACTGCCCCTAGCCCTGCCCCATTCAATTGTGTGTTTTGCTTTTGCATGTTGCATCATTACTGATGTTCCAAAATTTTCAGATTTGCCACCATGACCGATGTTCTTTTTGCACAGACCGCATACAACTCGAGAGTTGTCTGCAGGGTCAATGTAAAATTAAATTCCACGCTAAAGATTTACCATTTTTGCTTTGTACCATGGTGCCTGGCACTATTCCTTATACAGTCAAGGGACCTGGAGGAAACCCTACACTACCATTTCTTTGTTGAGATTAATTATTCTCATTCATACTCATCTTCTTATTCTTATATTTAGCAAATGATTTTGTTTCTGCACTTGCCTCTCATGCCTTATAGCGGCATCCTTTCCTACCCCCTCATCAAAACTACTAACCTTATTTCCACAAGATGCAGAAGAGCTGGAAGTACCATCATCATTATGTGGGACATAGCCTGGGCTATCTCAGTCCTCACTATTACCATCATCTCCTATTAGCATTCCCTGCTTCAGTATCGGAGCTTATATTTTCTTGCATGCTGCTTCAGCAGCTGGAAGTATCCTGGCAAATGTGGCAAAACATTCAATACCTCTATGAGTTACTCCAGTCAGTTCTTTTCTAAACTCTATTATTTTTTCATTACTAACATACTTTTTTGGTTCAGGGCATTTAGTGCTGGTCTTGGTGATGTTATTATCGTTGTCGCTATGTTCTTCATTACTGCTATAATAATAATAATAATAACTTTATTTTTAAAGAGCCTTTCAGAATATCAAGGCGCTTTATATGTCAGAAACCACAACATACAATACCAATTAAAAACATATTAATAAAATAATTTCATAACAACATCACATGTTAAAGCAAACAATAAAATCATCCATACAATCTACACAATATTTACAATCAGATTCAATTAATCTTCCAAATATGCCATATGCCACAGGTAAGTTTTTAACTCTTTATTAAATACCTCCACGGAGGAGCACTCCCTTAACTGGCATGGTAGAGAATTCCAAAGAGTGGGTGCAGCATAAGAAAATGCTCTACTACCAGAAGATTTTAAACTCACTCTTGGAATCTCTAACAAACCCTCGTCGGTCAAGCGGAGCGATCAGCCAGGGCAGTAAGGCACCAGAAGTTCTTTCAGATAGGTCGGACCCTGATCATGAAGGGCTTTGAAAGTCAATAAAATGACTTTAAAGTTGATCCGCCACCATATGGGAAGCCAGTGCAGTTCGCGCAGTATCGGGGTAATGTGATTGGATCTCCTTGTCGCAGTCAAAACCCGGGCTGCAGCATTCTGCACCAGCTGTAGGCGACAGATTTTAACCCCAGAAAGACCAAAGTAAAGGGCGTTGCAGTAATCCAAGCACGAGGACACAAAAGCGTGGGCCAACATTGGTAAAGAGTCAGATGGAACAAGGTGACGCACCCTGGAAATATTCCTAAGATGGTAAAAGGAAGTCCTGACAATGGCCGACACATGAGATTGAAGGGTCAGCCTATCGTCTAGGACAATCCCAAGGTTGTGCACCTGTTCAGAGGTCGGAAGTGACACGTCACCAAGAAAAATTCCAGAGGGTGTGCCATCATGCGCCCTCGCTATCTGACCACCCGGGTCCACCACTAACACCTCTGTCTTCTCTGAGTTCAACTTTAGCCAACTAGAATCCATCCACCCTTGGATTTCTTCCAGACAGTTATTAAACACCGAGAGTGCTCCATCCTGGTCAGGTGCAAAAGACAGGTATAGCTGGGTATCATCTGCACAGCAGTGAAACCTCAGCCCATACAGTCTTATAATGTCTCTGAGGGGCAGCATATACACTGTGAATAACATGGGTGACAGCACTGAATCCTGAGGCACCCCACACAACAAAGAAGTTGGGCCAGAAGAAAAAAAAACCGACACAACTCTTTGTGATCTCCCCATAAGGAATGAAGTGAACCATTTCAAAACAGTTCCCGACATTCCACAGATTAACCTCAGGTGTGCTAACAACACCAAGTGATCCACAGTGTCAAAAGCTGATGAGAGATCAAGAAGAACTAGAATGGAACATCTCTTCTGATCTCTCGCCTTCAGAAGATCATTAAGCACCCGAACCAGCGCAGTCTCGGTGCTGTGTCTTTTACGAAAACCAGATTGGAAGCATTCGTAGACATTATGGATGGTTAAATGGTCTTTCAATTGGGCTGCCACTACCTTCTCAATAACCTTCCCAATAAAGGGAAGGTTAGAGATAGGTCTGTAGTTTGAGAAACAGTCTGGGTCCAAAGTAGCTTTCTTCAAGAGGGGTGTCACCACTGCCTCTTTCAGGGATTAGGAAACTCACCTGACTCTAAGGAGCACCACACTATTTGCACCATAACTGGACTGATGGTCTCAGAACAACCCAAAATTAGGGGAGTTGGTCCAGGGTCCAAACTAGATCTCGTGGGCCACACACTATGGATGATCCTCATAATATCCACGACTTCCAGTCGGCAAAAGGAACTCCAAGAGAATTGAGGTATTGTGAACTCGCACTGTTCCACAACATCACCCTTAGAGATTGCCTGACGCAAGCCCGCCCTGATGTCAGCCACCTTAGTTGCAAAGAACCGAGCGAGCTCCTCGCACTCTAATTATGAAAAGCTTTTCGGACTTGCAGACAGACTGGGTTGCACTGTCTGTCTACAGTCCAAAACAGCTGAGCCAGTCGATTCTGTGCAAGTGCAATCTCCCTGGACAGGAATTCTGCCTTCTTATGGGTGATTGCAGATTGGTAGATAGAATAATGATCCATCTATCAAAGGTGGTTGGCATCAAGGATCGGACTTGTGCCAACACTCTAATCTTCACCCCTGTCTCCACAACTCCCTCAGTGTCCCATCAAACCAAGGGGTCCTGGGGTGAAGGGATAGGAGGCGCTCACAAACAGGAGCAATAAGATCCAGGGCCACCGTAATGGCCGTATTATAGGCCGATACCAGTGCCTCTGGGTTTCTGCTAGTCAACACGGGGGATGAGAGGTCAAGGACCGCTGCAAGGCCCTGGGAAGTAATATTCCGTAATGGGCAGTACCTGACCATCTCCACAGGGGAAGGCCTTCTCAGGGAGGTGTAAAAATTGAACCTCACGGTGTGGTGGTCAGACCAGGTGACTGGTTCCACCCCATGTCAGATGAATCAATCCCTAAGAGGAAGACTAAATCCAGAGAGTGCCCAGATTTATGTGTAGCAGTGTAAACTACCTGTGTAAGGCCCAAAGAAGACATAAGTTGGAGGAAGTAATTACCAAATTGTGAGAGTTCATCATCGACCCAGGTGTTAAAGTCACCCAGAACCATCAATCTGGGTGACTCAAATGACATATTGACGAGGAAGTCTGCTACTTCCTGTAAGAAGTGTTTCCCATCTCCAGGTGGACGGTAGATGAGAACGATTTGAACGCCTACACCTGCTACAACTGTGCACTCAAAGGATTCAGCCTCACCTACTACCACATTCGTGAGGCCCCATTTAGTCTTAAAACAGACTGCAACCCCCCCACCCCTGCGGTCCAATCTCGGGCAGTGTATCACCGAGTACCCGGCCGGAATCATGGCCTCCAATATGGGGCCTGAATTTTCATCCAGCCAGGTCTCGGTGATGCAAGCCAGGTCAGCCGAACTAATAAAATTGGGTATAATGGCAGTCTTATTCCTAACAGACCTGGCATTGCATAACACCGCCCGAGTCGGACAAACCTCCAAGGCTGTCCGGCCTATCTTCCCACCAAATTCAGTAGTGCCCTTGGGTATGGGCACCACACATGGGAAACCCTGGTCTGGATTCCATTTTGCCCTAGGGCACTTTCTGGACTTAGTAGCTCCGATATGGTGGCCCTGCTCTTTCAGCCTCTCCTGTTCGCCCACCCTCACCCTCCTCACTCCCCTATGAGCAATCCCCAGAACTCTACAGTGCTGGTAAATCTCAAATTGTAGGGGAGGACTATAAAAAGGGCAGAGGGTGCAAAGAGAGGAGGATGAATAGCGCACCGCCGTGGAACCTGCAGGCCAGCACATGTTACTCCTTAAACTAAACAATATACACCAAATATAATCAAACTAACCTAATCTGAAAACCCATACAAAAAAGAAAAATAGTAGAGAAAGCACAACAAACCCTAAATTCCTAAAACAAAATTACTAGCAATTAAAATTCTAAAATCCTCCAAAACAATAATAACTTAAACATTAAACCCAACCCTGCAAAACCTGTGAAACCACCCTCCTCCCCCCAATTGGATAGCATTCAAACCCAGAAAGACAAAGTATAATAAAGTAAAATCCTCCCTCACAGGATAAAATACACATACAAATACAAATACAAATTCACCCCCCTCCCCCCACCCTCTCACAGCCGAGGGAAAGGGAGAATTCTGGGCACTCCCACTACCCAGAATACGCACAGTGATCAAACAAAAACAAAAATAAACTTAAACATCACAATAAAAGAAAATAAAATAAAAATAAATATAGGTGCCCTGGTCCTCTCACCAATCAGGAGACCATAAAACAATTAAAAAGTCTGGGAAAGAAGTCAACCAACGGTAGGAGAAGTCGTAGTTAATCCAACGATAGCTTCAAATAAACCAATATAAATCCAAAAACTCATGAAGAGTCGAGCAACAGCAGACCACCATTCAAGTTATCAGTACATTCTGTTCACAACAAAAATCTCTGGGTATCAGTAATCCAGCCCTTATGGTTCTCACTTGCAGTTCTTGTCTGGTGAGGTTAACATAACGGAGGTAGAACACTTTCACAGTTAACAAAGTGGGGATAACACTCCTGGTTCAAATAAAGCCAGAGCCCAGCCAACCCAGGGCAGGTCACGATATATGCAACTGCTCATCCCCACTTGCAATGCAGGAGCAAGCCCAACCTCCGCCAGGCAACCCCGGCGACCCCTGGAGGCCCCAAGAACACCAACTCTCCAGTAAGCACCCCCGCCTGTTCCAGGGGCAAACGGCCGCACCCCACACTCACCTGTAGATCAGCTGGGCTGGCTGAATCTCTCCTCCTCCTCCAAAGCTCCACAACATGTTGTCAGGGCCAATAGTTCAAACAGGCCCCAGGCAGATGGTCGCTTAGTTATTCCAAATTCGCTCTTACGGCCAGACAACTCCCACACTTAGAATTCCTTCTCTGTAAACAAAACAGCAACTACTGGACCGATAAATCCACTGTCAGCGTCAACAAAAAACTTCATAAAAGTATCTTGGAGGCTCCAAGGCTCTATGATTCATATCGTCCATCTCATTAACAGTTGTACATACAGCTGCACTACGCTTTCTTTTAGTAGATTGAGACTGGGAAGTACAAAGCATTGTAGACACAGGCTATGAAATTATATCGTTTCACTAAATGCTGGACAGACAGTATAGCTGACTATGTCACATTAATAAATGACAGGGCTTAGGGGCACCTAACAAACAGTATAATACAGCCATAAAATGTCTTCTCTATGATGCAAAGACAGTGTAGCCATGTCACAGTAATAAAATGACAGGGGCTCAGGGGCACCTAACAAACAGTGTGATATAGCTGTAAACACTTTACCTATGCTGCAGTGACAGACAGTGTAGCCATTTCTCAGTAATAAATGGGCTCTGGGGCACCCAACAAACAGTGTGATACATCCATAAAAGGCTTTCGCTATTCTGCAGAGACAGATAGTGTAGCACTAGCTGTAGCCAGTAATAAAATGATCGGGGCTCAGGGGCACCTAAAAAACAGTGTGATACAGCTGTAAAAGGCTTTCACTGTGCTGCAGAGACATGCAATGTAGCTATGTCACAATAATAAAATAACATGCGCTCAGTGGCATCTAATAAACAGTGTGATACAGCCATAAAAGGCTTTCACTGTGCTGCACAGACAGACAGTATAGCTATGTCACAGTAATAAAATGACAGGGGGTCTGGGGCACCTAATAAACAGTGTGATATAGCCATTAAAGGCTTTCACTATGCTGTACAGACAGACAGTTGTCACAGTAATAAGATGGCAGGGGCTCAGGGGCACCTAACAAACAGTGCATATTTTAATTTCAAACCAGCTACCCAGTGCCTTCTGTTTTTGTCTATGTCTTTTCCTCGCCTTCTTTCTCTGTTCTCTCCCCAGTCCCCAGCACCACCTCCGTGACCGAGGCTGGCCTGACCCTCCTCCCCCAGTTGAGATTGTTTCTCAGTCCCCCATTATTTCTCCCTGTTGCTTTGCTCTTTGTAGTGTAGGTTAAATAACTAGTTAAAAATAAAACTTTTGGTTTTTGAACTTTTTCATCTTTATGTCTTTTCCCCCACCTTCCTTCTCTGTTTTCTCTCCAGTTTCCAGCTCCATCTCCATGACTGAGGTTGGCCTGACCACCCTCCCTCTGGCTGAGATCATTTTTCATTTCCCCACTGTTTCTCCCTGTCCCTTTGTTCCTTTACAAAGTGTAGGCTAAGTGAAATCAAAACAAATGTTTTTTTTGTTTTCATCTTTTTTAATTAACAAATCAGAGATTTGTGCTGCAGAGCTAGCACCCACACAGAGCTGCTTTCACATAACACAGCACACACATACAGACTGCTGCCAGCTCGATTCTGCAAGTAGATGGAGCACAGACACCATTGACCAATCAGGTGTCATCCTGGTGTCATGTGCTGCAATAAAATCATACTGCAACCTGTGCATAAAGGGGTTAAGCCAGGGTTAAACTCAGGTTTTGACCTCAAGCCATGTCTGTGAAAATAAATATATTCATTTCCCACTGTTGATTTTTAACATATTATATTTTGTTGTGATAAATTTACGGAGTGTTATTATAATTCTTTAAGATTTGAGGTTCTCTCAAGATTTTTCAGATTTTGACCTTTTGCTATGTAATTTGACCTTCCTAGTTTGTCATACCTCCCCCCCCATAGTCCAGGTTGTGTTTTCTAACATCATTGCCATGTTTGATAATATTGTAAATAGAGTGATAACACAGTTTTTAGTTTTATTTAGGTTTTAGATTAACACAGTGTCCATGTTGTTTTAAGATTTTTAAATGTGTGTAATGAAAAGACAGTTCATGTAATGATGTCACATGATCATTCATATTTAACAGCTACTAGTTGCATCAATGCCTTAGCCTTTGATAAAGTATTTTTTAACAATCCAAAACACGTCAGGAAGGCATAGCCTGTGTGTTTTTTATTTTAATAAAATGTTGTAAATAATAGTGATGACTGGTTCCCTTTTATTTTGAGGTGGTGCATGCCCAACTTTTTGTATTTGCATTTGATGTCATGTGTTCCCATTCTGCTGCAAGTTTATGAAGGACCCACAAGCTGCTCTCAGTGACATTTCCAAGTTCTTTACCCATCACCCATGTCAAATTATCCAACTCATGAATTACACTGTTTTGTCAGGTAGGGTAGTACATTACCCAAACTACCCTACCAAGCCAAAAATAGGTGATACCCACACTACCTGACCCAGCTACACAGTGGGTAGCTCAAGCCTAGTAAGAATTTTTCAAATATTGCCCACACAGAGGAACAGTCTTTTTGTAAACAGGCCTGCATGCCCATAAGCTGTAGCAAGGTTGTTTAATGATGATCTATTGAATTAAACTGTGTTTGCAACATTGCTGGCATCCACCCAGAAGCCAAGAACTTGGTAAAAATCAATCAGTGAGCAACAGCCTGGAACAGCTTCACACAGACAATGTATAAAGACTGCAGTTCTAAAATTGTATAAAGTTGTTAAAACAACAAAAAAACAGTTCTCCCCTCCAACAAACACTATAGTTATAATACTGCATAACTCCAGAACAGAGAAGTGAGCCCAAGTGGGGAAGGGGGACTTGAGGCCTAGCAGTCACATTTAGAAGACAATAGACTGTAATTTAAGCAGCCTCTCCCCAGTCAAGGCAAATGCCCATAAAACATTGCAGTTCAGCTTGTAATTTCCCCAAAACAAAAGCCAATACTAAACATTTTTTAAACATTCACTAAAAATGCCATCCAACACTGTTGTGTACACATTTCTAGGTCGTAGAGTTTAGTTTTCTACATAAGAGTATGCACAGAATTGTGAACTACACCAACGCAAAAGTTTGCCAATTACAGATCCCTTGTTTTAAGCTAAGCCCTCTACACAATGGAAAAAAGCAACATTTTGCAATTCACAGATCCTATATTTTTTAACTGAGTCCTCTAATACATTACTACAAGCATGCACAAAATGTTACCAGTTACAGCTCCTATATTTACTGATATCCCTCTAACCAAAAGCCTGCACAAAATGTTGCCAATTACATATCCTATATTTTCAGTTTTGTCATGTGCCCAAAAGCATGCTCACATTTTTTTAATTACAGATCCTACTGTACATTTCAAGTAAGCAGTCATGTGTCCATAAAATAAAAACACTGCAAATTGCAGCCAGACTGAAATAACGTTATGTGACTCTAAACCTCTGGAACTGTAGAAGCATGTGGCAGGGCAAAAACAGCTTGAACTAAAAACCAAGGCAGTTTCATGGCTTGGTAAGTGGGAAGGGAGATTTTTCAACAATTAGTCAAAAAAACCTGTAACATGCAACCTCAAATAGCACTAATTAAAACAATGATTTTTAAGACTGTGTAATGGGATTTCGCAAGTCTACTTGAAGCTAAAATTATGTAGCCAGTTGCAAATCCACCTCATAAATCAAACAGTCCCACAAAAGCAACTCAGTCACAACAACATCCCTGAACCCTATAAGATTCCTGCTCCCCCCCTCCCCCAGGATTGCTTGGGTGCTGAGAGTGAATCCAGGCCAGCCTGAGAGTCAGACAAAATGCACAAACCAAAGTGCTCAAATGCTGCTGATGAAGGGAAAGCCCTATTCTGCCTGGAGGAGAGAAGCAGAGGGAAGCTGCCTAGCAGTGCTTTCATTCATTTATGTATGTATGTATATATTTGTTAACTGGGTGGGTGCACTGATCCGATGGACCATTTTCAGGCATGAAACTGGCACAAGGTTTACAAAAGAGCACAAGGTACAAATACAGTACAGAAGAAATCCAAAGTGCAGAGAATGGGAGTACATTACAGTTTAAGAAATACCAATGAAAGTTACAAGTACATAGTTTAAAACCACAGTAAACATTTGTACAATAAGAATCCATCAATTTGGAGTGCACAGAAAATACAGAGCATCATATAAGTTGCTAGGCATAGCTGCTCAAGATAGTAATCAAGTTATTCATTTGTAGGTCGCTATACAGTAGTGCTCCTAAATTACTAGGGACAGCAGCAATTTAGTGAGCATGCTATGGGGGTGGTCACCTGGGAGGGCAGGAGCAAGTGGCAGCCACCAGCAAGGCCTCTTTTTAGCAGGATTAAAAAGTGACGTGCAAGTCAAGGGAGTGAAGTAAGAAGGGACGAGGGTAGAGTGTTCTATAGTTTATGGGTGGCTGAGGAGAAGGTTTTGCTCCCGAGGCACATGGAGGTTTGAGGAGTATTCAGTAGGAGACAGGAGGGGCTTTGCAGGTTGTGGGGGCAATCTCTTGGTTTGAGCAGGGTGAAAATGGGGGGGTATATGTCCCTGCTTCTGATGGTCCGGTTAAGCCAGCCTAAAGTTTGGTATAGGGAGCAGTGGTGGGTAGAATAGGGTGCCAACAGCGCAAATCTACAGGTGTTGTTGTATGTGGTGGTCAGCCTGGTGAGTTGATAGAAGGAGGTTTGCATGTAGATGGAGTGCAGTAGTCCATCAGCAGAATGAGATTTCCCTGAGCAACAGCAAAATGGGCCTCAGGAGATGGGTAGTGTATCAGATGGTAACCTATCACCAATTTCTGGTTCATGCGCTTTGCGGTGTTTCCAATGTGAGTGGAAAAAGTCAATGCAGGATCAAGGGTTATGCCCTAATATTTGAAGGAAGATACTGTTTCAAGAGGGGAGCCACCTGGAGATAGTACACTGAGGTCAGCTGCGGTGTTAGCTAATTTGGCTAGTTTTGCTTTGGACCCCAGAAGCATGGCCATGTTTTTTTAGCATTAACTAGAAGTCTATTTTCCAGGGACCAATTGTAAGTGGCACCATAATTTGAAGTGAAAGTTTCTGTGAGAATAGCATGAGATTTATTGCTGTGGTACAACACTAGGTCATCAGCATAGAGGATGGCATTGATGGATAGGCTGTCATTGGGGAGGCAGTCAATGAAGAGCAAAAAAAAGGGGGTCCCAAAGATGGAGCCCTGGGGTACACCAGTGGTCACTGCTCTATCTATGGAAGTGGCACCTCTGATGTTAACTGATTGGGAGCCAGATACAAGGCAGTTCTGTAACCAGGTAGTGGTCCCTGAGGAGCAGCAAAGGCACTTTAACCGGACCACTAGAATATTGTGGTCCACCAGGTCAAAGGCCTTGGTTAGATTCATGTAGACAGCACCCGTGAGGTTCCCAATATCCATGTTTCTGAATACATAGTTTGTAAGTAGAGCCAGTGCAGAAGTCGGGCTATGGTGCTTCCTAGAGCCATGCTGCTGAGGACATGGAAGATTAAGCTTAGTGACATGCTCAGAGAGCTGACAGTGCATGATTTTTTTGTAGTGGTTTGCTCAGGTGAGGTAGTATAGAGATGGGATGGTAGTTATCCATCGATAGGGGGTCAGAGGATATGAAAATGGGGACAACTCTTGCATTCTTCCATATTGTGGGCACCGAGGATGTGGAGATGGAGAGGTTAAAGATTATTCTTTTGCTCCTTCTTTCTAACCACAAGCCATTTATCCGTAGGGATCACCGGGTTAGGTATGCAATCCCGACTTGACTAATCCCATCACACAACATCCTGGCAGCCAAATCCTGACTGGTGATTTACCAGCAGGTTCAGAATCCTGACTCACTGTGGTTTGATGAAATCCTGACACAGGCTACAAACACCAATACTATACAGCCCCTCAGTAGTCCAATATGTTTTAAATGAATTTTCTTGTTTTATATGTAGTTGCACCCACCACCACCAGTACCGCCACACAGCATTTTTACAATTATCATAGAGTTACGCAGGGAGCACTGATGTTTACCTTATCCTCCCAAGGTCTTTGCTTTTTGAGCTTGTAACTGCAGGGAGAACAAATAAATTATTTTAGTAACCAGTACATCTATTCCCATTACAGCAAAACATGTTTTACAATTAAGGTTTAACACTTGTAACTGCACCGGAACACCTCCTCTGTCAGGGAGCAGCAGACATTCTGCATGGTCAGTCAAATTGGACACAGATAGTCCACAGAGCTTTCAAATATTTATTTGCTGTGCAAGTTCCTAGATGCATCTTGGGAGACAGGTACAGGAGAAACACAGCATAGTGACAGCACACTTCCAACTGTCAGAGTGTCAAATCAAAGTAAAAGTCACACCTGATTCTTACCGGCTTCGGATAAACAGTTGACATTAATCAGATATGCAGTGATGCATGGTAGCCCAGATATATCCCTCTATAAAAACATACTCTATAACCCCAATGTAAACCCGTCACAGACATTGACTGTCAGACACGTCACTGTGAATGGTCATGGCAGAGATTTGTGCAATAGTGCCTTCTCAGAAAGGAAACAAAAAAATCTGCATTGGTGGTTACCTCTTTGTTAAGGAAAGAAACAGAGATGATCAATTTTATTGCTGCTGTCAGAGTTGAAAGTCCAGTAACTGTCATGGGAGAGCCACAACTATAAAAGTAGGTGGTCAACAACACCTGTGCAAGGATACTGAACATAATCATTCACTTGATGCAACTGATGCACCCATTGCTTCAGCAATTGCTTCTTTAAAGGAGCAGGACCTGAATACACATGATACCCTAGCACAACTAATTCAGGCAGAAATTGCAAGTGTGCCAACCAAAGTGAAACATAACATGCCAAACAAACAAGTTCTTCATCAGGTGGTGAAACAAGCATGAAGACAGAACCTACCACTAGAGGCAAGGACATTGGAAGAATTAACTATTCCAGATGAGTTAAGGCATGTAAACGTACATCCTTTTCTTACCAGGGAGTCTACCTGTGGAAATGAAAAAAATCTAATCTTCACCACTAAACTAAATATGAAGAAGCTGCAAAATGCTGAGTAGTAGATAATGGATGTAGCATTCAAAACTGTCCCCACATTGTTCAGGCAGTTGTAATCAGTTCATGCACCTGTTGGTAGTAATGACACCTCTTGGATTATACCACTGGTCTATGCACTGATGTCAGCAAAATCACAGGAATGCTACCGCATGCTATTTCAGGATTTACAAGATATTGCAGATTAATATGGTCTCAATCTCTGTCCTAGAGTGATCATAGCTGACTTCAAATAGGCAGCTGTTAATGCCGTCAAGCAATAATTTCCAAACACAGCAAATAAGGGATGTCTCTTCCACTTTGGGCAAACTGCTTGGTGGAAAATTCAAACTGTGAGTCTGGCAACACTGTAAGGGACTGATCCAGAATTTAGCCTAAAGATGTGGCATTTGGTTGCCTTAGCCTTCCTGCCACTGTAAGACATACAATATTTTTTCCTAGAATTAAAAAAATGACATGCCACTCTTGAGTACTGGTTAGCTGGAGTGGTTTGAGGAAAACTATATATTGGGACACATACGGAGATGCATGAGGAATAACACCACCATAAGAAGTCCCCCCATATTTCCACTTCAGTTTTGGTCTGTGCATGACTGGACGGGAAATGGAATCCCATGAACACAGAATAATGTGGAGGCGTGGCATAGACAATTAAGCACTTTGATTGGGAGGGTTCATGTTTGCATAGACCGATTCATGGAAGAGCTGAAGAAACAGCAGCTGGTCACGCAGACAACCATTGAAAAGATCAATAGAGGACTGCCTAAGTTGCCAATGAAGAAGCATTAAGCCATGAGGGAAGAGTAAATTGCAAATACTGTCAGTGAGAGATCAGAAGGGTCAGCAATTGAGTACCTTCTGGGAATAGCTCACAACATGACCCTGTAATGATTGAAGTGCTTTTGGAGTGATTCATGTATCAATTCGATTTGATCAGCAATTTTATTTTATCAGCATATTATTAAAATGCTTTAAAGATTTTAAAGTGTTTTTTTCTGTTCAATTTTGAATTGTGAATGGATTACAACTACATAGAAGTACTGTGGTAAAATCCAAAAGAAGTACCATAATTAAGGTAAGCACTTAATGGTTGGTACCTCCAGCTGATGTTGGGGGGGGCAGTCTGACAGAATACTAAACTGTGCTACTAGAATCAAAGAACAGAGAAAGACAGAGGCAGAGATGTGTAACCCTGTAAGAATTGTAAGACTGCTTTTTTTGGGGGGATGGGGGTGCATTTGTCTGAGACTAGACTGCTATGCTGTGTTTTCCCTGTCCCCCAAGATGCATCTAGAAACTCACATAGCAAATAAATATTTGCAAGCTCTGTGGACTGTCTGTGGCTGATCTGACTGACCATGCAGATTGTCTGTTGTTCCCTTACAGAGGAGGCATTCCTATACAGTTACAAGCATTAAAACTTAATTGTAAAAAATTTTTTACTTTAATGAGAATAGATGTACTGGTTACTAAAACAATTTAAACAATTTCTTTGTTCTCCATGCAGTTACAAGCATAAAAGTGATGACCTGGGGAAGATAAGGTAAGCATCAGTGCTCTCTGTGTAACTCTGTTACCTTGTTACAGAGACTGACAGAGACAGAGATGTGTAACCCTAATTGTAAGAATGCTGTTGGGGGGTGGGGTGCATTTGTTCAATACTAGAATCAAAGAACAGAGACCTGTGGAATATAAGGTAAAGATCAGTGCCTTCTGTGATTTCTAAAATAACAGTTTTCTTTTTTAAACATCTGAATACTCATGTCATTTGCATTATTGTTTTCTGATTTCTACTTTGTTAATACACCTAGATTCATATTTTTTTTCGGTGGTGCTTTCAACCAAGGGAGCGATGATATGTGATAATATGGTGTTTTGAACAAAAAAAGTTGTAGTCTGTCAGAGTTTTGTAGATTGGGCAATCGTACGCAGGATTGCAAGCTTGATGAGAATACAAATGTCGGGATTTTCCATGTTGGGATTTCATATGGATACTCAGAGCACCTACCTGCCTGCCTGACTCCATCCCCAATGGGCCTCTACTTGTTTAAACCTCACCTGCTGGCTCAAGTGTCAGGAGAGACAGCGGCCTCAGACAAAACTCCCTCTGCAGCAATCCTTCACAGACTCTCTAAATATCATTCTTTCTTTCTAAACTTATTGCCACCTACAGCAAAATCTCTGGTCATAAACTTAACAGGATGCATCAATTTATTCCTCTTTCAAGAGGCAGCACCAATACACATTTTTCTTCCTCTCTCTACCAATGGTGCCACCAAGGACTCAAGTGTCTTGGCATCTGCTTCAAAGCCACCATTCCTAAAACTGTAACAACTAATCTCAACTTTTTTTCTAGAGGCTAAAAGTGACATTAAAAAGTGGGAAAATCTAATGTTATCCAAATGGGGTAGAGTTAACACCTTAAAGAGAACAGGAAATGTTTTCTAATTGACAGTTCTTCATTATGCTCCCATTTACAGAAACTATATCCATAAGCCTAAATGATAAATATTGTAAGTACCTGTACCTGAATAAAAAGTGATGCGAAAAACTGTACTTTTCTTATTTTGCTTTTATGGGCAGCACTCTGTTGCAGTTCTCATCACAGAATCAGTGATCAGGAAGTTTAACTATGTCATGTTTTTTCACAGAACTCTGAGAATGGGTATGATAGGGCAATAGGTCATGCTTACGTTCTGTACATAAACCATGACATAGTAAAAACTCAAAATTACTGGTTCTATAAAGAGAAATATGCAGAATGTTGTCCATACATTGAAAACAATTGAAAGCACAGTTTTTCACATCAATGTTTATTCAGGTACAGTTAAATATGGCCCATTTGAAGGTAAACCATACATTTCGGCTAATAGGAACATTTCTAACTGCTGCCAATCAGCATTACCTTCCTGTCCCTTTTAAAAATTGTTACTATACCCAAGATACACTATGTCATTAGCAACCTGCCTCCACAAATAGCAACTCCCTGTTTGCCTCTCTAAACTGGTTGGGATAGACTTTACCTTATTCCCACTATAAACGATGCATGGAACTACTTAAATCAGAATTTTTAAAAGTGTGTGAGGTTAATGCTCCTTTGAGGAAACAGTAACTTTTTTTTTTGCAATTGAAAGAGCTTTATTGGATTCCACAAGATATAGAGGAAACAGTATTCAAAAAACAGTAATGCTCCATGGTACAAGGGTAAGTTACATAAACTTAAATTACAGAGGAATAACAATGTCTAGGGAGCTGGGTGAAACATAAGCACAGAGATAGTCCATCTGCACTGTCCTAGTTGAATGCTGTGTGTTCACTGACTGTGAATAAACTGTTGAGAAACTGATCCTATAACCAGTTTGGAGTCTGCTTTCTTGTGAATGGTGAGAGTTTCCACTCTTCCTGTGGTATCAGTATATTTTGGAGTGCACCACTAGTCTAGTGCTCTACTCCCTGACTCTGTTATAGAGGAATTAGTCATGAAAAAAGGCAAAAAAGTCTAAAATGCAGAGGGCCTGGGATATTTACAGGGAGATTAGGAATAAATATTTGAAAGAAGCTAGGTAAAATCAGATTATTATAGAAAAGTATCTGATAGTGAAAACTATTTGAATCACTGGGATTTTTGGAACTAATGCATACATCAATCAATCAACCAATCAAAACTTTATTTATAAAAAGGCACCTTTCTAAAAACCAAGGTGCCTGTACATCACATAATAAGACAATAGTAATAAAAACAATAAAATTAACCACACTAATAATACTTAAAAATCATTATACGCTTGTTTAAAAAGATATGTTTTAAGTGCTCCCTTAAAAGTTTCGATGGTCGGGCAATCTCATACCTGACGAGGTAAAGAATTCCACAGGGTCGGGGCCACAAAACTAAAAGATCTGGCCCCAGAGGTCTTCAAGCGAACCATGGGAATCTCTAGCAATCCCTCATCAGTGGATCGGAGAGAGCGGGGGGGACAGTAGGGATGAAGAAGATCTTTCAGGTAGCTAGGTCCCTGATCATGTAGGGCCTTATAGGTCAGCAAACTGACCTTGAAGGTGATACGCCAGCATATTGGCAGCCAGTGCAGTCCACAAAGCACAGGCGTTATATGACTGGTCTTAGAAGAACCAGCCAATAGTCTGGCTGCCGCGTTCTGCACTAACTGCAAGCAGCGAATATCCCCTGTAGCCCAAGATACAGGGAATTGCAGTAGTCAAGATGGGAGGTAACAAAGGAGTGGACCAAAGTAGGGAGATCATCAGGAGGAACCAGGTGCTTCACCCAGGCAATGTTCCTCAGGTGGTAAAAAGAGGCTTTGACAACTACCAACACCTGTGATTTAAGTGTCAAACAGCTGTCAAAAACAACGCCCAGATTTCGCACCCGGTCTGAGGTAGTTAGCTGGACACCCCCGAGCCATAAGCCCGAGGGAGATACAGCCGACAAACCCGCCTCCTGGCGACCTGGGTCCACGACCAACACCTCAGTTTTTCTTGGATTCAACCGCAGCCAACTTACATTCATCCAGTCCTGGATTTCAGCAAGACAGTTATGAAAACCGAAGAGAACGGTATTTGGCCAGGTATAAAGGACATGTACAGTTGAGTATCATCTGCATAGCAGTGAAAGCTCAAACCGCATCACTGCAATGATCAATCCCAACGGCAGCATGTACACCGCAAACAACATGGGTGCCAAAATGGAGCCCTGCGGTACCCCACAGGATAGGGGGAATGATGTCGAGGAAAAAATCCCAGACACCACCCCCTGAGTCCTACCCTCAAGGAAAGATCGAAACCAGCTGATAACTGTACCAGACAGTCCACAGACATTACTGAAACCTGGCCATAGTGGATTTACAAGTGTTTTTGAAATAAATGGGGAGAATTTGTCAATTGGTACTGATGTGGCAAATAGCTTTAATGATTTTTTTGTTAACATAGGTACCGCAGAATGTAAGAAAAATCACTCGGGGGGGGGGAGGGGCTTGTATTGCATTTCCAAACTTAACATGACCAGATTTAGTGAAACCATTAAAATTCCAGAATTTTGAAGTGAGTGATGTAATGTCTGTACTATTAGAAATAGATGTGACTAAATCAACAGGCTTAGAAAACATACTAAGTAAGCTTCTGAAAAAGGCTGCACCTATTATTGTAGTATCTATCACTGCTTTGTTTAATATGTCTTTAAATACTGGTGAGTATCTTAATGCTTGTAAAGATGCAAAGGTAATCCCTATATTTAAAGTGATTTTCTGAGTTTTGTCATAGCAAATGGGAACATGTAGGAGTTGTGATTCAATCTCTTACTAGTGAAACTGCCAAAAAGTGCTGTTTTCCATGAGAAAAATGTTTTTGTTTCTGTGCTGTGCTTCATTTGCTTAAAGAGGACAGGAAATCATTTCTAATTGGAAGCAGTTTATAAAGTTTTTATTCTCAGAAGTGATATGCATTCCTCTAAATAATCCATATTTAACTGTAACTGAATAAAACGTTATATGAAAAACTGTATTTTGCATTGTTTTGTGTTTATGGGCAGTATTCTGTTACAGTTCTCTTCATGGAACCAGTAATTTGGAGTTTTAACTATGTCATGATTTGTGCACAGAACTCTTAGTGTACTTCTGATAGGCCAACAGCTCATAATTGGCATTCCATGCACAAACCATGACATAATAAAAACTCCAAATCACAGGTTCCATGAAGAGAACTGGAACAGAATGCTGCCCATAAAATTAAAACAATGCAAAATACAGTTTTTTGTATCACTTTTTATTCATGTACAGTTAAATATAGATTATTTAGGGGAATGCATATTATTTCTGAGAATAAAAACTTTATAAACAGCTGTCAATTAGCACAAATTTCCTGTCTCCTTTAACCCACCCCTTTTTTTCTCAGTGCTGCAATCCCCAACTGTGACATCTCATGTAAGGAAATCAAAGTTTCTAAGCGCTGTTGTGAAACAGACACCTTAGGGTTACCACCTGCCCTGATTTTTGCAGGACAGCCCTGATTGGGGCAGCTGTGTCCTGCAAAAAAAAAAAATACATGAAAAATTCTGCATATCCTGACCTTATAGTAGAGAAAAAATATTGTCTAACTTTCTTTTAAATGTTGCAGAAACTATAAGACCTTAACTAAAATGCCTTAAAATGATAAGCAACAATAGAAACAACCAAAAAAATGCAACACTTAATCTTAATTCTGATTATTTTGAGAAAACTGGTCTGTTGCATTGGTCAGTGTTACATTTTGTCCTGTAAAAAGCCATATTTCAGTAAAAAAATATCCCACTCTGGGTTCTTAAAAGGTGGTAAACCTAAAAGACCTCTGTTGGTCAGTCTTGATATTTCAGACATCTTCAGTAGTAAAACAGGAGTAGAGAAACTGAAACATTAGCTATGTACTGTACCCACAATGTCTTGCTACATATGCACCTACTGCATACCCCTTTCCTCTCTAATCCAGGATGCATCTGGAAACTAGCTTGTCTGCTCAGTATGTCTTTCCTGGTGAAGGTTTTACATTAATAAATAAATAAATCTACATATCAGGTGTTGTACTGCAGTCAGCACTACCAAAATAAGGGACTGCACCTCTGAGTAATGAACATTTAAGTCAGCTTTACAATATGCCCACAATTCCTTGTTGCTGTATTTAAAATATACCTTCCATGATGTCATTCTGGTGGTGTGGCTGCACACAAGAAATTAGAGGGTGGGCAGAAACAAAGTGCTGATAAACCATAAATAAAAAACTATGACAGTTTTTTTTTTACAAAACAAATTGCAGCTTCAACATCTGAAGCATGTGTGGCAACGGCATAGTACGTGAAAAGGTATCTTCAAAATCTCAGAAAATCACTTTGTTAGAATATAACAGAAATAATGAATTACTATTTAGACCATTTTCCTTGCTTCTAATTATTTCAAAAATATTTTAGAAACTAGTGGCAAGACAGTTAAAGTTTTTACTTAATGAGAATCACTTAATTAATTTTAACTAATTTGGTTTTAGGGAAAAACATAGTACCCAAACAGCCCTGTTCAAGGTAGCTGGAGATGTCCAACAGGCTTTGGAAGACAGACTCATGGTGGGCGCTATATTTACAGACTTGCCAAAAGCATTTGACACATTAGATCATCAAACTTTACTTAATAAGCCACCCACTGTGGGTCTGTCACCTGAAGTTACAGTGTGGTTTCAACATTGCCTCGTAGGTCAGAAGCAAACAGTGTTTCTGGGACAATGTTACATAACTCTAGGTCAAAAGAAACCAAATCAGAAGTACCACAGGGATCAATACTGAGACCACTGCTGTTTAATATATATATATATATATATATATATATATATATATAGTATATATGCATAGTCTTTCATTTACAGACCCAGAAATAAGTTTTCATTTATACACAGATGATACACTTATTTATACCAAGGGGAAATGTGTGAAACAAATTCTAAACACACTACAAATTGCATTTGGCACATTGCAGCTTCATTTCCCAGAAAATAAACTGATTTTAAATGCAAATAAACCTAAAATAATGTTGTTTAAATAAAGAAACAAGAAATCAAATGATGGGGATATGCTGAGTATAGTTAAGGGGGACGGGATTAACTTAGAACAAGCTGGGGTGCATAAGTATATTGGAATTTGAACGGATAATCAGTGCAAATGGAAAATACATATTAACAGTCTGATCAAGTGCTTGTGAAAAGCATTAGGTGCCCTATATAAAATAAGGGAGTAACTGCCATTATAATCTAGACTGAAAGTTGTTAACCCAATGATTGTTTATATTTTTGATTATGGATATGTTTTATATGGTGTGGCCATGGGCTCGGACCTTGACAAATTTAATGTACTATGTAACAACTTTGCTAGGTTCATCCTTAATGCTCCACAGTATACACATCATTGTATTATGTATAAAGAACTGAATTGGCTACACTTTGGACTGAGAAGACAGTTACAAATAGTAAGACTAATGTTGAAATATTATTAGAGGTTGATTCCTGATTATATGTGTGATATTCTGCCTTTAAAAGTTTTTTTTCTTAACCAGGAGAGACACACTAAGCTGAAAGCTTGTTTACAGTTGCAACCTGGGAGCACAAGGAAGTTAAGTGACTTGCTTAGGGTAACACAGTATGCAAGTGGGGGTTGTGGGATTCAAACCCAGATCTCCAGGTTTGCAGCTCAGAGCCTTGAGCCACTGTGCTATACTGCCTCCTCAAAAGTTGCACAGGTTGGACTGAGATCATCTAATAGTATTGAATCTGATGTTCCATTTAAATGAAAACATTACTTGGGAACCCAAATTTGGAATAATATTCCTAGAAATTTGAGGTGGGGAGATAATCCACTGTCATGAAAGAAAATGAAGCTTGCCACTAAAGGGCAAGCCAACTTATCCTGGGCCCCAGCCAGGGATATGGAGCTTGGGGGAGGAGAAGGGAGGGACCATGACCTCATCACAGGATCATATAACCAGACTATTGGAGCTCACTGGCCATTGGCTGGGGGAGGGTCCAGTGGGGGTACCAAACAAAGGCCACTAGGGGTGACGTAAGGGCATGCAACACTGGGGTAGCCCTCTTTTCTTGCTGTAAAATTCTGGGATATACAGCACATTCACTTGCATTGAGGTAAGGCACAACTTGTTTTTGTTTTGTATGGCATGTTGATTTGGTGAATCAATGAGGGAAAAGGAAAAGGAACTGACAAGGCCTACTGGGCTGCGGAGGCATCCACGTGGTCACGGATGCCATCTAAAAGGATGGGGGGATGCGCCGAAGCACTTTAGCAGGGCCAGAGTGGGTGTGGTTGCAGGATAGCACGAGGGCCAACAGAGAAGGCCTTGGAGGTAGGAAGGGCTGGTAAGGCTACCTGCAGGCCTCGGTTACCACATGATGGCAGGGGAGTCATAGGCATGGAGTGCATCTGGTGGCATTAGGCAGGCCCACAAAAACAGGGCCTGCTTAAATGATTACGCAGCACAGGTGGTGCAGAAAAGAAAGAAAATGAAAAAAAATGGTAATAAATGAGGGGACGTGCTTTGTTAGTCAGGCAGGATCTAGAGGGGTACACAAGGATGGGCAGCAGCGTGGGGGTGAAGTGGAGGGAGCGAAGGGGGGCTGAGGCAGACATTTGGACCTAAGTAGCTGTGCATTACACTGTCGGGATATAGGTGCAGGTTTCAATACCTGTGGTGGAATTTAGTGATGAAGGGGCTGAGAAGCGGGTATGGGCCCTGTGTCTGGTGTGGCCATTTCATGGGGACTTGGGGTACTCTTGGGGCTGGCTGGTGAAGGGACGCCTGACATGGCAGGAAGGTGAATCGGCCAGGACTGGAGCTGCTGGGGCCCAAGAGGGAGAACGAGGGTGGGTTCAGGGTAGTAGGCAGCCCAGAAAATGGGGCCACAAGTGTGGGGGGGCTCGCCAGACAAAGGGAAACTGTACCAGGGGTGCTATGGTGCCCCCGTGAGTAGTTGAGGCTTTGCGGAGTCAGACATATTATTCTTGGAACTGGTGGAGCCCCCGGCATGGGGCCGGCTGCATTGGTGGGCTGGTCACAGTCCATTGGGCCAGGAGGGTCCTGCAGGAGTAGGGACTTGAATGGGGGGCCTAATGGCTGTGGTGAGGACTGTATTCACATATGTTTTGTTATGCAGCATAGGCAGAAGATATGGCACCAAAAAGAGTCCCAGCATCCAGTGCGACCATGCTAGTGGAGGCTGCAAAATAGATGGTGCAGATGACCGAACTGATGGAAGCAGTGAAGAAGAGGGAGGCTGAGGAGGAGGCTCTGAGGAAGCGGAAAGAATGGAATGAGCAGCCCAGAGTTGGCAGAGGGGGAAAATGACCAAAGAAAGTGGGATCCAGCACTCTGGCAATGCCGAAAACAGGAATTGAGCCAGACCGGGCCCCAGCACGGCCACAACAGGATGGGGGTAAGGATGAGGTGGACACGAACAATGAGGCTGATTTACAGGATTACATTGAAGGGTTGTTGAGGGATATGGGAGAGGGAGGGATGTCAAAGATGGAGAGAGCCTTACAGGCCATCAAGGGGGGGAAGGGGGCAAGGTGGTTGCAGGCACAATGGGGGGTGTGGAAGTTATGCAGTGGCCCACCGGGCTTCACCCTGGGTGACCATGTGCCTGCATCAATCAAAGAAAAAATATGGAAAGGGGAGTACGTTGATATCTTTTGACTAGTGGATGAGGAGACAGCGAAAAGATACAAACAGAAGGAATCAGTGGGAATGTCAGAGATGGTGGTGGTGCTGGCAGTGGTGGGACACAAGGCAGAGGAAGCCAGGTTCAAAGGGAAAAGCTTCAACACATTGCAAGTGGGTTTTCTGATCTATTGCACTTTCGTCCTTGAGAAGCAGCCAGATCTGGCAGTCCCGTTGCTGACATATATGGCAATCATCAGGGATGCGTACCGAGTGAAGCTGGGGTTCGGGTGGCTTAAAAATGACAAGGCTTTCTGGAGGTGGTTGGCAGTAAAAGAGGACCTGAGGTGGGACTGCACCTACGCCGAGCTGTGGGTCTGGATGCTATCTGGGCCGGTGGTCGGGCAGGGGGTGGAACAGGTAAAGAAAGGGGCTCAAGGGGGGGCTGCATAGGGCACCAAGGCCTGCTGGGCTTTCAACAGGGCCTCATGTAACTGGCCTAGCTATAAATTCAAGCACATCTGCTCATGGTGCAGGGGTTCGCATCCGACCACAAATTGCAGGGTGGGGAGGGCAATAAGATGGGACAAGCTGGTGGCCAGACCCTTGAGCAATCCTTTCAGGGTGGCAGGGGGGAAGCCAGCAGGGGCCGTGGGGGCCCCCAGGAGGGGAGGATACATATCCAATTATGGATGGAATTAGACCGGAGCTAGGGGCAGGGAGGTGGGGATATGCCCTGGCTCGCACACCCATCAAGTGTGCGGTGGTGGAGCTCTGGACCAGGAACTACCCTGACAGGGATGGGGCAAAGTTGTTGATAAGGGGTTTTCGGGATGGTTTTATGCTAGGTTTTGGGGGGCCACGGGTGGGGATGTGGACGAAGAACTTGGGGTCCATAAAAGGTAAGGAAGATACAGTCCAGGGAAAGATCCAGAAGGAGGTGAAGGCAGGGTAGGTGGAGGGGCTGCTGACTGACCCCCACTGCAAGAGTTTCCATGTGTCACCCCTGGGAGTGGTGCCCAAGAAGCAGGCGGGGGAGTTCCGGCTCATCCATCACCTGTCTTACCCGAGGGAAGGGTCAGTGAATGGAGGGATTCCGGAAGTTCTCATCATGGTCTCTTATGCATCACTAGACCAGGTGATGGAGTTGATCTGGGAGGCTGAAGGGGAATGGTTGGCCAAGATGGACATTGAGTCTGCATTCCAGCTGTTGTGCGTAGGACCGGCAGACTGGGACCTGCTCGGCTTTCAGTTTGAGGGCGTGTTGTACTTCAACAAGGCAATGCCCATGGGATGCTCTGTGGCCTGCACATTGTTCCAGGCATTCAGCTCATGATGCAATGGGTGTTTGGGGTACGATAAGGGGACACAAGGGTGGTCCATTACCTGGATGATTTTCTCGTGATAGGGGCCAGCCAGACGGAGGCCTAGGAGATGCTGGCAGACTTCCAGGATATGTGCAGGGCCATAGGGGTCCCATTGGCAGCTGGGAAAACTGAGGGCCCAGCGTGCAGGCTGGAATTTCTGGGGATTGAGGTGGACACCGAAAGGGGGTGTTTTCACCTTCCAGGGAATAAGGTAGCATGGCTCAAGAGCCTGCTTGCTCTAGTGGGGGGGAGGAGGTGGGTGCCGCTGGTACAAGTGCAACAGCTACTGGGGCACCATAATTTTGCCTGCAAGGCTATAAGCCATGGCAGGGCATTTACTAGGAGGTTGGGGAGGGTCACAGGAAAAGCAAAGCTACTGCATCACTGGGTTGACATTGTGACTCTTGGACAGCTGGTTCTGATCACTGTATCATTTTTTGTAATGTAAAAATGGGCTATGGACTGTCTCTCTTGAGAAATGCTGAAACAGCATGTGAGTGTGACACACACACAGGTTTTAGATACAAGGTGTTACCTGGAAGGCCCAAAACTAATTACAGACTTTAACTAAGTTAATTATAGCTGTAGTTCCAAAGAGGGAAAATCATAAACTTTGTTAACGCTTAGAGAAAGAAGGGCACGTTGTGACGTTTTAGTGCAAAGTCATAAAAGATGCTTTCATGTCCTGTAAGGGGGAAGCTTATCATAAGATCAAAGAGAGTCATTTGAAGAACATGAGGTATGCTGAGGTTGCAGAATTTAATACTTGGAAAAGACATCCTGTTTTTATATAGCTATATTTTTTTATATATTCTGACAGGGAGGAGCCAGGTGACCTCATGCAAATAGGTAGGGTAAACTAGCTTTTAAACATTATTCTGTTTTCCTTCAGAGACACTTTTATCTAGACTCTGACAAAGAAACATCGTTGAGCACTTTAAGCAGGTATTTAGAGAGAACGAGAGAGACAAATCTAAGTACTGTAGTAGGAACTGCACTGTTAAAACCATGTTCTTTTAAAAGATTGTATGGTTCTTGTAATAATAGTTCTGTATTTTATGTGTTACATATTTTTTATCTATTTTAGTAAAACTTTATTTTTAGAGTTTACTTGGTCTGTCTTTGATTTCTTTCCTTTACAAGTAGAGTATATATGGTTAAAGCAGACACTGTACATAAGCTTGAATGGTGATACCAAACTGGAAGAAGGTAAGCAAATCTGAGGTCTTTGATTACAGTTTTTAAGGGTTCATTTCTGTACAATTGGTTAGGCGCCCTTAGGCAAAGATATGTGGCCCCCCCAAGACAGAATTATCTGAGCCTGTGCATTGGGTACACTAGCAAGAGGTTCACAGTTTAAATCCCTCCAAGACTTGAGACCAAAGGTTGATTCGAAACCCACAAAACAGACCAGGAGGGTTACCCTGTGTCTGCTAACTGTTTACAAGACTGCACTCAGAGGTTGGCACTTTGGGAGTAGAGGGCTGACCTGCTGTGTGGGTTTGTGACAGACATCAGCAGGGGGGGTGAAGGAGGATTTACGGGTGTGGGAGATATTCCTGGACTCCTACAACAGGATGACATTTTGGCAGGAGTAATGGGCTTCGAACACAGACCTTGAGCTGTACACAGATGCAGCTGGAGGGCTGGGTATGGGGGCCTACTTCCAGGGCAAGTGGAGCTTGGAGGCATGGCCAGTCCAATGGCAGGAATGGGGATGGATGAAGGACGTCATGTTCCTTGAGATTTTCCTGATATGGGTAGATTTGGAGGTATGGGGTACACGGATGGCAGGGCATTGCATTGTGTTTTGGTGTGACAACAAGGGCGTGGTTGACATGATCAATAAGCAAAGTGGCAGGACCAACTCGTTAGGGAGGGAGTTGAGGGGCATGATTTTGTTAGGTCTGTGGCTTAATCTGTCTTTTAGGGTGAAGCACATTGAAGGGGCCCAGAATAAGGTAGCTGACTGTCTTTCTCAGTTTCAGATGGAGTGGTTCCGAGAGCTGGCTCCACAGGCCACGTCCACCCGGACCAGGGTCCCTGATTGGCTTTGGTTGGTTGGAGAGAGAAGACCAGACCTTTGTACAAAGGATCATGGGTGGCTGGCACCCTAGGGACCTATAAGAGGGCATGGGCAGGTTTCCAGACTTTCAGGGCCAGAATGGGATGGGAGATGGGTGAACCAGTCCGGGAAGAGGAGGTAATGCAATACATGGTGGAAAAATAGGAAGAAGGTCTGGCCCACACCACCATGGGTGTCCAGCTGGCAGGTATCAGCTGGATTTGCATGGATCAGGGCTGGGTGGATGCGGCTTGGGGCCGGGCCATCAGACGGATGGTGGTGGGCTGGCAAAAGGGTCAAGGAAGATGACAGGACAGGAGATGGCCACTGATGGGGCCCCTTCTCTCGAAGGTCCTACGGGTGGTGAGTCATGTCTGCTACTTGGCAAATGAGGCCTGTCTTTTCAGGGCCATATTTGCCGTCATGGCGAAGGGGGAGTTCAGGGTCAGGGAAATGTTGGCTCCCAGAAAGCGGGCAACCGATGCAGGCCTGCAGGAGAAGTGTGTGACGGTGGAAGATGAGAGGGTAATAATTGTGCTGCAGAGGTCAAAGACAGACCAGCAGGATAAGGGCACCACTGTAGAGCTGCTGAAGGAGGCGGCGGGGGAGGTCTTTGCAGTCTGAGCCATGGGGGACTACGCGAGGATTCGGTGGTGAAGTGGGGGGCCCTGGTTTGTGCATGAGGACTGGTCCCTGGTGACAGGATTCCAGGTGGGGGCCATGCTAAAGAAGGTGGTGGCTTTTGTGGGTGAGAATACCAGCAAATTCACCCCGCATTCTTTTAGGATTGGGGTGACTTCAGAAGCGGCCGCCTTAGGGGCAGGGGAGAGGGAGGTCAAGAGAGTGGGGTGGTGGGTATTAAACTGTTATAAGAGATATGTAAGGTGCTGACAGTGGCTAACTAGTATCCCCTTTTTCTCCCCCACTGCAGGCTCCAAGAGGCAGGTGTGGATTGTGGGGCACTCATTTATCTATTGGGCAGAGAGATTTGCGGATGCCACATGGATGGGTACACAGCTGCACCCAGGAATTGAGCACACCAAAGTGAGATGGAGGGCCTGGGGGGCATGAGGTGGCCGCAGCTGCTGCCCATGCTAGAGGAGCTGAGGGTGCGATGGGCCAGTCCGGATTGCATTATCATCCACCTGGGAGATAATGACCCGGGGTCCTTGATGAAGGACATTATAGCAGACCTCGAACAAGTGAAAAGCTGGTGGCCCAGGGTGGTAATTGGTTGGTCTGAGATTACATCTTCAAGAGCATGGAGGGGAGCAAAAAGGCCCCAGGTGATAGAGGTGGTGCAAAAACACCTGAACAGGAAGGTGGCCATGGCAGTGATTGAGATGGGGGGATCCATATACAGCATAGGGACATTTCATTTGATCAGGAAGCAATGTACAGATCAGACGGCATCCATCTCACTGAATTTGGCATGGGCCTGTTCCTTTCAGCATTTTGGGGAGCTAGTGGAGGACATAAATAGGAGGGGTCTAAAGGGCTAGCTCACAAAGGAGAAGCCCCATCTTCCATCACAAGTGGGAGATGGGGCAATGGAAGGAGTTGAGGGAGCAAGGGAAAATGGGGGCAGATAGAGGGGAGGGCATAGCACCGTGGGCTGGGGACAAAGGAACCCAGGCATGGCAGGTAAGGGGGAGGTCATAGAGCTAGGGGTGGATTGCATGTCCACACCTGGTGGGGGAGTGGTCCAGGTAACGTGGTAAATTATAGTGATGAGTGAAAAGGGGGGGGCAGGGTCACAGTGTCCAGACCTCAAGAAGCATGACAAAAAGGAAGAGAGCCGGACAAAGAACCGCAAGAAGGAAGACATGACTGTTATGTTCTGAAAGTGACATGGTGCTGTTACAGTTATGTCCTAAATTGCTTATACAGATTGTTGAAATTATGATGATTTGGGATGTAACAAGAATAACTGTGCCTATGATATAATAAATGCTGCCAGTGAGCATCCAAAAGTGATAAAGCTTTGACCTTAAGTTATTTTTGGTTGGTGATCCGGGGACAATGAGACTTGCCACTAAAGGATAGACTATCTTGTCCTGGGCCCCAGCCAGGGATATGGAGCTTGGGGGAGAAAGGAAGTGAGAGGGGCCATGACCTCATCACAGGGTCATATGACCAGGCTATTGGAGCTCACTGGCCATTGTTTGGGGAAGGGGCCAGTGGGGGTCCCAAATAAAGGCCACTAGGGGCACTAGGGAGTACTTCTGCTCAGTATTTACTAAAGAGAAGAGGGGAATGACACCCAAGGTGGGAGAAATGGCAGAAGCAGGGTGGGAAGTGGTGACAGATGGGGTAATCATGGAGAGCAGAGTTCGAGAGGGTTTGAAGGCACTGAGGGTGGACAAGGCACCAGGCCCAGATGGCATCCACCTCAGGGTACTGAAGGAGCTGGCAGAGGTCCTTGCAGGACCTTTGGCAGACCTATTTAATGCCTCACTACATTCGGGGTGTGTAACTCAGGACTGGAGGATGGCTCATGTGGTGCCCCTCCACAAGAGTGGCCCCAAGGATGAACCAGGAAACTAAAGACCAGTGAGCCTCACATCCATCGTGGGTAAGCTAATGGAGACTATCCTGAAGGAGAGGCTGGTGGCCCTCCTAGAGGCCAAAGGACTACAGGACAGCAGACAGCATGGCTTCATACATGGCAGATCCTGCCAAACCAACCTGGTCGAGTTCTATGACTGGGTAACTAGGCAACTGGACAGGGGCCATGCAGTGGGTGTCCTGTATCTGGACTTCAGTAAGGCATTCAACTCAGTGCCACATGGAAGGCTGGGAAGGAAGTTAATAGGCACAGGGGCAGGTGCAAAGCTGGTGAGATGGGTAGGAAACTGGCTGCAGGGAAGGCAACAGAGGGTGGTGGTGGGTGGGGAGCTCTCACACCCAAGGGCAGTGACGAGTGGTGTTCCACAGGGCTCGGTGTTGGGACCAGTGTTGTTTGGGATATTCATTGCAGACATATCATGGGACATCAAGAGCAAGATCAGTCTGTTTGCTGATGATACCAATGTAGGCGCGGTGGTGGATGACCTAGGGGGATGGCAGGGGTTGCAGGATGATCTGGCAAAGCTTGAAACCTGGTCAGACACCTGGCAACTGGGCTTTAATGCCAAAAAGTGCAAGGTGCTGCATTTTGGGATGAAGAACCCAAGGAGGAGTTACCAGCTAGGGGGGAGTGCAGCTAGCCCAGACAGAGTAGGAGAAGGATCTGGGGTGTGCTCATTACAGGGTCAATGAACAACTCGGCACGATGTAGGAATGCAGCTGCAAAGGCCAACAAAATGCTGGGTTGTATTGCAAGGGGTATATCCTCGAGGAGGGAGGAGGTGATTCTGCCACTGTATAGGTCATTAGTTAGACCACACCTGGAGTACTGTGTGCAGTACTGGTGTCTGTATCTGAAGAGGGACATTAAGTTACTGGAGGGGGTGCAGCGCAGAGTGACAAAGATGATCACAGGGCTGGGGGACTTATCATATGAGAGGAGGTTGAAGGAGTTGAACATGTACTCACTGGAGGAGAGGAGAGACAGGTGTGACATGATTGAAACCTTTAAATACATGAAAGGAATAAACAAGACAAGTACAGAGGGGCTGTTCAAAGTAAGGGAGGGGAGGGACACCAGGGGCCGTGATATGAGACTGGAGCGAGGAAGGTTCAGGAGGGAGATGAGGAGACACTTTTTTACAGAGAGGGTGGTGGCTGGGTGGAATGTGTTACCTCCTGAAGTGGTATGCAGTAGAACAGTGGACTGCTTCAAACGAGGATGGGACAGGACAAGGGGGAGGGTTAATGAAGGGGAAGGGTGGAAGGGAGGGGCAGCTGCAGAATAAGGGGTGCTAGCTGCACATTCGAGCAGACTTGATAGACCTCTAGGCCTTTATCTGCTGGCGAATTTCGTATGTTCGTATGTACTTAAGGGCATGAAACACTGGGGTAGCCCTCTTTCTTGCTGTAAAATTCCCACCCACCCTCCTGCAAGAAACAGAGGAGGAATAACAATGGAATAGGCACAGGAGTAAGAGGCACGGGGCAAGAGGTGACCTCAGGGGTGACCCAGCACAGGCCTAGTGGAGCCGCAGAGGGCAGTCAGTGGCCAGGGGACTAGGTGGAGTCCCACTGGAGGGTTGGTAGATAAGAGGAAGGGGTTGTGGGGAGCAACGGGAAAAATGGGAGTGCAGATGAAGGGGGGTAGGTACCATGGGCTGGGGACAAAGGAACCCAGGCATGGGAGTAAGGAGGAGCCAGGGCAAGGACGTAGAGCTAGGGGGCGGATCGCGGTGTCCACACCTGGTGGGGGTGGTGGTCCGGGTAACGTGATACCTGACGGTGGTGCATGAAAAAGGGAGGCCGGATCACGGTGTTCAGACCCCAAGAAGCATGACGAAAAGGAAGAGGACAGAATGAAGAACCGCAAGAAGGAAGACAGGACTGCTATGTTCTGAAAGTGACATGGGACTGTTATGTCCTAAATTGTGAATACAGATTGTTGAAATTATGATGATTTGGGATGTAACAAGAATAACTGTGCCTATAATATAATAAATGCTGCCTGTGAGCATCCAAAAGTGATAAAGCTTTGGCCTGAAGTTATTTCTGGTTGGGGATCTGGGGACAATTAAAGATTAGTTTGGCTTAACGGTTGCCCTACTACAAGCATGTTGTTCCAGTAGTATTTAACTTGTTATATGTATATATAATGATTCTTTACATAATTACATTTAAGCTTGATAATTTATTTATTATAGTGCTTGTTCCTGTGCATTTCATAGTACCTTTTTTCCTTTGTAACCGGGTTTATGCCAAAGGGTATCCCTAGTAAATGACTGTTAGCTGAATGGAAAATTCTTTTTCATGTTATCAATGAATAAAATTTGCTCCTCCTCCTCCTCATCTTTCATTTGGATTGGAAAGAGACCCAAAGTAGTCCTTTGCACCCTCATAGGCCACCGGACCATGGGGTTTAATCTACTTAAAGGGGAAATAAACATTGCAGGGGTTACTCAGATTGTGAAAGTCCATGAAAATATATTTCAAATGCGGTATTAAGCTTCCTTGTAGGTGTCTGGATTCCTGCGATATGAATATATAAATCATCTGTAAATCAAAACAAGGCAGCAGCCATTTCAAGTAATCTTAAACCAGAAAGTGGTGTCACTGAGGGGCAAGCTGTAATTAACAAAATACAACTTGCCTGTCACTGACGTCACTTTCTGTTTTAAAATTACATGAAATAACTGCTGCCTTGTTTTGATTTATGGATAATTTAGACATTCATATCTTAGGACTCCTGACACCTACAGGTGAGCCCAATACCTCATGTGAATGATCTTTTCATGGACTGCAAAATATGAGTGACCCCTACAACGTTTACTTCCCCTCTAACTTGTGTTTTTTCCATCAAGGTTATGTGCTTCAGCAGGTAGTGCCTGGCTTGCTATCCATTTTCCAGGAGTCAACCCAAGCCCCCCCCCAGGGTTGACTTGGGAATGTGCACAGGTTGTCTGTCTAACCATGCTGCATTGGTAGTTCATGACTGGGTACTGCTGACCTCAGCATCTCAATGTTCTAGAATTTAAAGGTGGACTTGATATGTGGCACAGAAATTAGAATGGACTAGTCTTATTTCTTGATTTAGACCTCTCTGGGAGAACCCTGCCAATTTAATCAAGGGAGTTCTCATTTCATAGCATCAGTGATGAGATAAAGGCATTTATACCTTAGCCAATATAGAAGATGAAGCCAAGGGCATTGTCTGTTTTTTTGGCCAGCTGCAGGCTGTAACAGCTGTGGAATAAGTGTTCCACATTTAAACATTTTTAATGTGAAAATAGTATGCAGACTTGCCACCCATGGTAGGTGCAGCAGAGAGCAGGAAGGTCTTTCTTGGAGGGCAGACTGAGACCAGAAAAATATAAGGTACTGCATAAAACACACCCAGGGTGCAAGCTGTGGTCACATTCTCTAGGACAATTCCTTTATACTATATTGTATCTATATTATAACATTAAATGTCTAGACAAGTAGGCCGTAGTACTTTATCAACAAATGGCCTGTAGAAACATAGAATTTGATGGCAGATAAGGACCGCTTGGCCCACCTAGTCTGCCCATTTTCCTACCTAACAGATAAGCTGCAGATCCTAGTTAACCAACAGCTTACTTCCTCCTACACCCCACTAGGACTGCCTTATGCCTGTCCCATGCATTCTTGAATTCCCCCACTGTTCTTGACTCCACAACCTCCTCAGGGAGGCTGTTCCATGCATCAACAACCCTCTCTGTGATAAAATACTTTCTCACATTACCTCTGAGCCGTCCCCCCTCTATCTTCAAATTGTGCCCACTTGTTCGTGCACATCTCTTTTTCTGGAAGATGCTACCCTCTTGGACTTTGTTGATTACCTTGAGGTACTTGAAAGTTTCTATCATGTCCCCTCTCCCCCCCTCTCCTTTCTTTCCTCAAGGGTATACATATTAAGCCCCTTCAGTCTTTCTTCGTATGTCTTCTGGTGCAGACCCAGCACCATTTTGGTTGCCCTCCTCTGGACAGTCTCCACTCTGTCTATGTCTTTGCGGAGATGGGGTCTCCAGAACTGCACACAGTACTCCAGATGGGGTCTCACCAACTGTCTGTACAGAGGGATAACAACTTCCTGTTTTCCACTATTGATGCCTCTTCCTATGCATCCCAGTATCCCCCCAGCCTTCCTTAGTGCCTTCTCACATTGCTTGCTGACCTTTAGGTCATCTGATATAATTACCCCCAGGTCCTTTTCTATTTTTACTGTTGTCAGTATCTCACCCCCATTATGTACGTTTCCCTGGTTTTGTTTCCGATGTGCATTACCTTGCACTTCTTTACATTGAATCTGAGCTGCCATACATTTGACCATTCCTCCAACCTTGCCAAGTCCCTTCTCATCCTTTCCACTCCATCTTGTGTATCAACCCTGTTGCAGATCTTTGTGTCATCTGCAAAGAGACATACTTTTCCTTCCAGTTCCTCTGCAATGTCACTTATAAAGACATTAAAAAGGACCGGTCCCAGTACTGAACCCTGTGGTACCCCGCTAGTAACCCTCCTTTCTTCACTGTGTACTCCATTTACTACTACCCTTTGCGTCCTGTTGTCTAGCCAATTTTTTATCCAGGCTACCACCTTGGGACCCACTCCAAGGCTGGCTATCTTGTGTATTAATCTTTTGTGTGTGACTGTATCAAATGCCTTGCTAAAATCTAGGTAAGCCATGTCCACAGCCCCTCCCTGGTCTACTACTTTGGTCACCCAGTCAAAGAAATCTATTAGATTCATCTGACACAACCTTCCCATCGTGAATCCATGCTGCCTTGGGTTCTGTGCCCCACTGGCCTCTAGGTACTCAACAATTCTTTCCTTCAGAAGTGATTCCATCATTTTCCCTACCACTGAGGTCAAACTAACTGGTCTGTAGTTTCCTGCCTCTGTCCTGCTCCCACTTTTGTGAAGAGGAATTACATCTGCCCTCCTCCAGTCCTCGGGTACCACCCCAACCTCCCATGATTTGTTAAAGAGAGTAGTCAGTGGTGTCACTAGTTCTACCCTTAGTTCTTTTAGAATTCTTGGGTGAATCCCATCAGGCCCCATTGCTTTGTCCACCTTCAATTTTATTAGTTCTTTCAGAACCCTTTCTTCTGTAAATGGACTGGTATTGACCCCCATCTTCAGAGTGTTTCTCTTGTTTGGTTTAGGTAACTCCCCCTCCTCTTCCTTTGTGAATACTGAGCAGAAATATTCGTTCAGTATCCCTGCTTTTTCACTGTCACCCTCTACCCACATTCCCTCCCCTTTATTAAGCTTTAGTATCCCTCCTTTGGTCTTTCTTCGCTCCCTAATATACCTATAAAAGGTCTTATCCACCTTCTTAACAGAATTGGCTATCCTTTCCTCGGTTTGGGCCTTTGCTATTCTGACTGCCTTCCCAGCCTCTTTCTGCTTTAACTGATAAAGTTCTCTGTCCTGCTCCTTCTGTGTTTCCTTATATTTCCTGAATGCTGTCCTTTTCTCCTTAACCTTCCCTGCCACCTCTTTTGAGAACCATAGTGTTTTTTCCTTCGTTGTGTTTTATTGATTTGCATTACACAAAGGCTTGTTGCCTCTGTGATGGCTGTTTTGATCACTCCCCATTGTTCCTCCACCCCTCCTTGCCTGTTTGCTAGTGCTTTTCTGAGGCACTCTCTCATTTTCCCAAAGTCAGCCCTCCTAAAGTCCAGTACTCTTGCTTTTGTATGGCTTGATTGTATGGCTGTGTTTATCGTGAACCACACTGTTTGGTGGTCGCTTGTTCCCAGATGGCTACCCACTTCTAAATCTGAGATTCTTTCTCCGTCCCCATTTGAGAGTACCAGGTCTAAGATTGCTCCCCTCCCGAGTGGGTTCCAATACTAGCTGTCTGAGGCATGCCCCCTGTAGGGCATCAAGAATGACCCTGCTCTTGGATGTGCCTGCAGCAAAGGTGTTTCAGTTAACATCTGGCATATTCAGGTCCCCCATCAACAATATCTCCCCTTTTTCTGCCATTCTAAGAAAGCCTTCTATCATATCACTGTAAATTGTATGGTTCTGAATCTAGTAGCAGGCTTACTGAATATGTGTTTTCTTCCCTTTTTGTTGTAGTTTTATATCACAGGTTCTGATATACCCTGGTCCTAAATATTTGATATCAGGGTATCAGTTACTATGAGCGCTGGATGTCTTGGCTGCTCCCTGTAGTTCACTACTATATTCATTATTATTTTCATTTTGGTAATATTACCTAACTACCACATCCTGGACATAGGTACATGGTAATAAGAATGGTTAAAACTGAAAAATGTAACCATTCTAATTTATTTTCTATGATGAGCTATGCCCAGAATGAAATTATGGTATTATTTAATGTTACCATAACCTCGTCCTTACCAGATGTTTCTATTGATAGTTATTTTTGATGTCTTATTTAGTAATTAAATCATTAGTGCATAATTTGTAATTAATTAAATATGCATTAATTATTATGGCAATATTTATACTCTGTAAGCATTATTTTAAGTCCTTTACCTTAGGTTTTCCTTTTTTACATTTTTGTAAAACACACACTATCACTTTAATTATTCTTGGCATAAAATGCAGCACTTGAGGTGAGGAGCCATCCCTGAGGAAGTGCATATGCGTGAAACTAGTAGGGCCTTTTGAGGAGAGGAGTACACCTACATGGCATGTGTGTTTGTATCTGTTTCTATTTTGTTTGATTTTTGGCAATAAACCTTATAACAATTGGATTACTTGCTGGTGGATGGTGCCCTTATTTCTCACTGCTTGTGGATTACCTTGATGAAAGGCACATCAGCATGTGGAGCTGTCTTCATGTTTTCCTGCTATGTCCCTGAGAAGAGCTCACTGCTAACACTGCGTAGTACACTATAAGTAATACAGCCATTACCGTGTATTGTATTGGAGGTAGCAGTGTTACTGTCATGACCTCAAGACTTGAGGACTTGTATGTAGGTGCAGTGGGGCACTTCTCCTTTAGAACAGCTGTTTTTTCTGGTATTGGTGAGCTTAATCCTTTTTTGAATATTATGCCTGACACTGACTTAGAACCAGAAAGCGCTACTCAAGATGCAGTCACAGCTGCAAGTGCTGTTGAATTGCCAGTGGGCATCCACATAGCATATTATGAACTAGAAAAGACTGCACTAAGAGCTCACATAATCTGTTGGAACTTGACGAGCCTTGAAGCCTACCAGAAGGCAGGGCATGTTCCTAGGGGGCTAAGAGTTTTGAAATGGCCAAGTTATGGCCTTGATCAGGCTGATTTCAAAACAGACTGGGAGAAACAGATGCAGGCTGCATCCAAATTGTATCAACTTTGCATCATCTGTGACTACCAAAATCAACAGTTAGAAGTAGAACCGATACTCAAAGACAAAGAAGGGGTCTTTTCAGAATTTAATACTGACCCTGAATTTACTGCTCTGGAAGAAAAACTTAAGGCAGCAATTGCCAGACAGGACAAGCGCATTCATGCTGTTAAACTTCCGAAATACTTAAGGGCAGACTGGATGATTTGAACAGCCAGGTTTTCACCTGAAAAGGGTCTGAGTTCACTGCTAATTCAAACAGAAGCAGTAGAAGAAATAAAAGAAAGGGCCCAAAACCAATCTTGAGGAGAAGCAATACAAGCTTCCACTTGACCTCAGAATCTGACATCAAATCCCCAGAGGAGCCTTTTTTTGGAGGAAGAGGTGGGTGAACAAGCAGAGGGGTCAGAAGAACCGAGGCACTCAGACAGATTTGTTTGATTTTTGCCCACTGTACAACAAGGTGGGGGCGCAAAAAAGAAACAGGTCACACTTCACAATGAACCAAGAAGCAACCTCAAGTACCATCAGTAGGAAGGGAAGGGGGGGGCAACACCCAAACAACATGGCAAGGGGAGAGGCAGATAAATATTATTAACCTCTCAAATAATGTACTCACCCCAGAACAGCTATCAATTTTAAGTAAGGGCTTGAGATTTGTACCCACCTGCTCTGCAAGTAGATTTAATACATACCTGGACATTAAAAAGCTAACCAGAAAATTAAACCTTAAATCTTTTTACAATAGAAAAAAAATGGGTGCAGACACAGAGACCTTGTTACCTGAAACTGATACCCCTATGGTCTCGAATTCTTCAGATGACCTTCTGGATTTGAGTGTGTATGATGTAAACCCTGACATTAGTACAAATTCAGAGCATGAATCATTAAGTCATAACACCTTAAAGTCTCTGCATAGTTTTAAGCGGACTTTTACTTTCACCCCCCCCACTTCTGCTATACATATCTTTGAACATGCTTGCCTCAATGACATCAATAAATTATATAATGAACAGCATCGTCCTTCCTAATACAATATTTCATATAAGGAAAGGACTGCATTAACTGAACTGGAACATAATACATCCATTATTATCAAGCCAGTGGATAAAGGGGGAGCAATAGTCGTAATGGATTCTACGGACTGTATTGCGGAATTCCAAAGACAACTATCAGAGGAGAACATTTACCAAATACTAAAAACTGACCCCACTATGTATTTTAAGAGATACAGTGACAGCACACTGCAGCAAGTCTTGGCTGATGGCATAATATCCCAGGATACCCTTGAGTTTCTGCAGGTCACCCATCCTTTGTGCCCAGCCATGTACATATTGCCCAAGGTACATAGGAACTTACAACCCCCAGGCAGGCCAATCCTCTCAGGAAATCGATCCCTAACTGAACCACTGCCCCAATATGTGGGTTCCCACATTTGTAATTTAGTAACAGATTTATCTTCATACCTTAGGGATACTACAGAGGTGTTTGGCCTGCTGGAGAATTTACAGCTTGAATCTAATTGGTTGTTATTGTCTCTTGATATTGAGTCACTCTACACTAATATTCCCCATCAGGGTGGCCTTCAGACATTGCATACATGGTTGGATGACATCATAGATTTAGATAGTGGGCAGACAGACGTTTTGGTCAGTTTGGCAGAATATGTGCTTAAATACAGCGTTTTTTATTTTCAAGGGTCATACTATCACCAGATAAAGGGTATAGCCATGGGAGCCACCGTTGCCCCTAATTATGTAAACCTTTACCTGGGACACTGGGAGAAGAATGTCATTTATAATGCTAACAACAATCCTTTTTTTCCACAGCATCGATCTCTGGAGGTGTTATATTGATGATGTCCTGATGGTGTAGCACAGTACGTCAACAGAGCTGGGGTGTTTTGTGGAATATCTTCACAGGTTCAACCCAGACCTGAAATTTTCTATACAATATGATCCAAAACAAATTAACTTTTTGGATCTGAAAATCAGTAAAAATCAGGATGGGACTATTTCCAGAGACTTTTTCCATAAACCCACAAACTGTAATACCCTGATATATGCTTCCAGTTGCCATCTGTGCCACTCCATCAGAAACATTCCATGCTCGCAGTTTCTAAGTTTAAAAAGGGATTGCTCCAATGTCTCTGACTTTGACAGTAGACTGATAAATGTCAGAATGGTTCCACAGTAGGGGTTATAGACATGAGAATATTACCAGTGCCCAAACACATGCCATAGATACACCATGTACTCCACTTTATAGTATAAAAGCAAGACCCTCCCGATTTTGATCACATTAACTTCATCACCACTTATGGAACCAACACTCCTGTAATCAAAGCCATAGTATATAAACATTGACCAATCCTCTCTATTGATCCAGAACTAAAGGATATAGTTAAAAAACCTCCATGTACTGTGTACCAGAGAGGAAAAAATCTTTCTGATTTATTGGTGCATTCATTACAACCAATGGAAAGAAAATCCAATATGTGGTTGCTCCCACCCACCAAAGGCTGTTACAGCTGTGGCCGATATAAGTTTTGTGAAGTTATTACCAAGACTAAACAGTTTACCTCTATCAATACCAATTGTGATTATTACATCAGAGAATTTATAAACTGTTCCACCAGTTCTGTTGTGTATATGGCCACTTGTTCTTGCCAGGCTTTTTACGTTGGTTGACTTCACAAACTTTAAATCAATGCGTATGTGAACATCTAAGCAACATTAGATGCATGGATTTTACTAATGCCTTAGCCAAGCATGTAGTCACACAAACTGGCAGACATACATTTTCCTTTTGTGGTATTGAAAGGGTATCTGTGGGCATTAGGGGAGGTGACTTAGAAAATAAACTTCTATGCATGGAGGCTTTTTGGATTTTTCAGTTAGGAACATTGATCTACCTAGGGCTAAACAATCAATTTGATATTACCTTGTATCTTAAGAGATCCAACAAGGGATATAAAAATAATCACCTATTGAAAATAGGAACTACCCTTCTATATGAGTCGGTGGCACGACAATGCATTTTCTGACAATTTCTTAATACTATATTGTATCTATATTATAACATTAAATGTCTAGACAAGTAGGCCACAATACTTTATCAACAAATGGCCTGTAAGTTGTATGGTTTGGAGTCTAGTGGCAGCCTTACTAAATATGTGTTTTCTCCCTCTTTTTTGTAGTTTTATATCACAGGTTCTGATATACCCTGGCCCTAAAGATTTGATATCAAGGTATCAGTTACAATGAGCACTGGATGTCTTGGTTGCTCTCTGTGGTTCACTACTATATTCGTTATTATTATTATCATTTTGGTAATATTACCTACTTATCACATCCTGGACATAGGTTCATGGTAGTAAGAATGGTTAAAACTGAAAAATGTAATTATCCTAATTTATTTTCTATGATGATTCTATGCCTGGAATGAAATGATGATATTATTTAATGTTGCCAGAACCTCGTCCTTACCAGATGTAGTCTGTTGCTAGTTATTTTTGATATCTTATTTAGTTGGTAATTAAGTCATTAGTGAATAACTTGTAATTAATTCAATATGCATTTATAATTATGGCAATATTTATACCCTGCAAGCATTATTTTAAGTCATTTACCTTAGGTTTTCCTTTTTTACATTTTTGTAAAATGTACACTGTCACTTTAATTAGTCTTGGCATAAAAATGCAGCACTTGAGGTGAGGGGCCATCCTTGAGAAAGTGCGCATACACAAAACCGGTAGGGCCTTTTGAGGAGAGGAGAACACTTACATAGCACGTTTGTTTGTATCTTTCTATTTTGCTTGATTTTTGGCAATGAACCTTACAATTGGATTACTTGCTGGTGGATGGTGCCCTTATTTCTCAGTGCTCTCACATTGTCCCTATAACATACACATGAGATAAGTTAAAAGAAATCTGTGCATTTACATAGTAAAATATATTTCAGATAAATGCAAATATAAGTATGTTTGCCACCCTTATAATTATTTGAAAAGGATTGCAGATCTTTTTCATATTTAGTAGCCAGTAAAAGTCATTGCTTGTCCCCTGGTTCTCTGGGACCACTCAAATGCTATACCAGGCAGACACAAAATATATATTTTTTTTTATTGTGTACAAGTTTTAGAGAAAGAGCCTTTCTGCTTAAATAAATTGCTGCAATGCAGAGTGGCAACAACATCTGTTAGTGCTGTTAGTTCATGATAGAATGTGCCTACGTGTTAGCAGCACAGTGTTCTGCTTGGGATTCCCCACCAAGCACTGGCACTGAGCATACTTGGAAGAGAATGTAGCTTCCCCATCCAGATGAACAATTGGTCAGTCAGAAGTTAGGCTTTTGGGCCTAGTAGGAGTAGAGAGAGGGCATGTGTAATTCCTTCCTCCTGTGCAATCAATAATTGCGGTTTTCTTTTTTAAATAAAATACATATTTAGTTGAGAAGGCAACAAGTGCAGGTTTATAGTTTAGGGATAGGAAGATATTGTATTACTTGTTGAGAATGGGATGGGTCAGTGAAGTCAGAATAGACTCAGTATTAGCAACACTAATAAGCACTGGGGACAAGCACTCAAAACTAGCAAATACAACGCAAATACACATACATGAGGAAATATATAAATTAACCACCTGGGGATATACTACAAAGACTGGGGCAGTTAGAATAGCAGCAGAACCACTCCTCAAGCCACAGTTTAAAGACATAGCAATTTGAAGAAGAGAAAGTACAGGCAGGTAGCCATGTGCTGAGATTTAAAGCTGAGCTTTAAACTGCAAACAAAACTACACTATTTTCTGACAGGATATTTCATGCCATTCTTTTCAGAGCTGCACCATACTTGCATCACACATAGTGTAACATGTATACTTACTGATGTGTAGCTGGCCACGAAGGTGGGATAGTTATACCTAGAAGGTGGGGTGTCCACAGTGTAAAGGAAGATATGTTTTTCAGTCATTATGGTGCAGAGGAGGATTATGCAGAGCAGCATGGAGGGGCTGATTGAGCCTGGGCTCGTGTTTCATGTTAGAAGCCTTTGGATAACTTCTGGGATGCATCTGGTGGAAAACATTTTCATTGCTTTAAAGCTCTTAATGCAGCTATATTTTATACCTATTCAGTGGCAAATGCTTCTAGTTGTTATGTTATTGTATCACAAATTTGACTGTGAGGTAAAGGGACATGTTATGACATTTGCCAGTGTGGAAACTTTAGAGAGGAGGTCCTCAATGTCTTTTAGTTAAATATTTAGAGAAAATAAATTGCAAGCCACAAGCATTAGCTATTGAACCATTTTGTGAAAAAGTGCTGCAAAACAGAATCCTGTGGAACTCCACTAGTAAACCTCCCTAACCTGACAGATTTCCATTGACCATCACTCTTTGTGATTTCTCCATCATCCATCCAATAATCCAGTTTACAATGCAGTAATTAAGGTTCATGAGCCAGAGTTTTGAAAGTGAATGGGCACCACATATGCAGTTTTCTAATCTTTAGGCATGATACCAGTATTAATTGACTCTTTAAACAGAATTTTTATTGGTTATAACAAAAATTCTGACATTATGTATAACATGTGCCCAGAAATGTTACCAAGTTCAGGAGATGTTTTTCTTTTTAGGTATAATAATAATAATAACAATATGCTTTATTTATTACGTGCCTTTCAGGCACCAAGGCGCCATACAATAAAAGAATAAAATCCAACAAGTTCAGCCACATAATAAATACAATTCAATAAATAGTACATCCATAGGATTTTTCCCAAAGGAAAGATTTCAGAGCCTGTTTAAAACTCCCCATGGTCATGCACTCCCTAATCCGATGGGGTAGAGAGTTCCAAAGGGAAGGGGCCACAAACATAAAAGCACGGGCCCCAACAGATTTTAAAGTCACCCTTGGAATCTCTAGCAACCCCTCATCGGCAGAGTGGAGTGGTCTCACAGGGTGGCAAAGGATCAGGAGTTCTTTCAGGTAATCAGGGCCCAGTTCATGTAGGGCTTTAAAAATCAGCAAGCCGACTTTGAAGGTGATCCACCACTGAACTGGCAGCCAGTGCAGTTCCTGCAGCACCAGTGTAATATGGGAGGATCTAGGAGTTCCCACCAACAACCATGCTGCGGAATTCTGCACCAGCTGCAAGTGGTGGATATCAACCCCTGAAAGCCCAAAGTAGAGCGAGTTGCAATAGTCAAGGTGCGAGGTCACAAAGGTATGGATCAAAGTTGGCAGATCACTGGACGGAACAAGGTGCTTGATCCTGGTAATGTTTCTTAGATGGTAGAAAGATGTCTTAACCACAGCTGACACCTGAGGTCGAAGTGTCAACCCAGCATCCTATATCACCCTCAGGTCACACACCTGTTCAGAGACCAGTAGCTCGACAGCCCCAAGACACAATCCAAATGGGGAGCCGGCCACTGGACCCCCTATCCAGTGATCCGGATCCAAAGCCAACACCTCCGTCTTCACTGAGTTCAACTTCAACCAACTGGACATCAGCCAATCCTGGATTTCATTGAGGCAGCTATTAAATACCGAAACGGCTCCTTCCTGGTTGGGGGCAAAAGACAGGTATAGCTGGGTATCATCGGCATAGCAATGAAACTGCAGACCATACCATCTCACAATGTCTCCGAGGGGAAGCATATACACCTCAAACAACATGGGGGACAAAATAGAGCCCTGAGGCACCCCACAAGGCAGAGAGGTTGGGTCAGAAGAAAAGACCCCTGAGACCACCCTCTGAGTTCTTCCGGTGAGGTATGAAGTGAACCATCTGAGGACCACCCCAGAAAGCCCACAAATATATCTCAGGCACTCAAGAAGGACCTCATGGTCAACGGTGTCAAATGCTGAGGACATATATATATTTTTTTCTGTTGAAATGATAAATCTTTCACAGGGCGAAGAGTTTAAATGAGAGATTGGGTTATCACTGTGACTAAAAACCTCACAAAACTTATAATTTAGTATTTCTGCCATATTTGTATGATCATATATTAGAATTCAGCTGTTTAATATTGGTCCAACAGTACCTTGAGTTTTTTAAGGAGTTTATATAGGCATAAAATGATTTATTATCTTTGTTAGCATTTATAGCCATATGTTGTTCTATTACCTTTTTAGTTTTTTTTTTTTGCACTTCTTTTGAATTGAAATTAGAGCTTCCCAAAAGGTTGAATTTTTTATACAAAGGTGGGTCCTGTATAATTTATTCTTAACACCTTTTTTGTCTTTTTTGAGCCACCTCTGTCTCAGTGTGTTATTTTGATATTTATATATCTTCGGTTTACATTGTTACTTTGATTTAAAATTATGTTTTTAGTGGTATCCCAAATGTCTTCAGTAGATTTTTTTTTTCAAAATCTCTGTTTCAATTTATTTTACTGAGTTTATCTCTAATTTTGAGTATGTTTGCCCTATTACATTAGATATAATGTACATTCGTATTTTATCATTATAGTCTGTATAATCTTGATTTATTTGGAAATAAACCACATTGTGGTTGCTATTACCCAGAGGTGGTCCAATTTTACACTTAATGACACTAAGGTAGTCAGAACAGACTACAGCATGTCCAAAATATTTCCCCCTCTAATGGGTTCATTAACATATTGTTTTAACTGGGAATGTTCATATGCTGAGAGTAGCTTTTTTCCCACAAATGCTAGTAGCAGAGTTGTTTTCCCAATTTATTTCCCCCAGGTTGAAGTATCCCATTATTATTAAGTCACCCAGTTCTCTTGCAGCCTCTATTTCAGATAGTAATTCATTATATGCAACCACTAAACAGTCAGGTGGGCAATAACAAACACCTACAATTAAAGGGGTGACTTGGTTATTAATCAATTTAACTGAGATGGATTCAGTAGTAGTGTTTTTTTCCTGAAACTTCAGTAGAAGTGATGCCATTTTTTTACAAAAAGTGCCACTTCACTACCTGCCATATTTTCTCTATTACATTTGTAAAGATCGTATCCATATATTTTGGTTCCCCAAGCCATTTTATCATTCCACCAAGGTTCAGTAATAGCTATGATGTCAGTATTATGGCATGTGACTAAAGTTTGTAATTTGTCTAACTTATTTTGCATGCTTCTATTGTTTAAAAGCATAAAGCTTTGGCAATTCCTTGCCATATTGTCATAATGTTTTTTTTTTTTCTTACAGTGAGGTGTAACAGAATGGATACTTTTGAAATGTCCCCCCTTCTTATTTAGTTCAAATCAAAATCATCTAAGAACTGTTTAAAATTTTGACCTAATATTTTAGCCCCCAATTTGTTTAAATTAACTCTCTCCCTTGAAAATAGTTTTTTAGTTTATTTTTTGTTTGAAACCGTCTCAGTTGTTAATAAACCTTATGTTTTTCTCTCTACACCAGTTTGATAACACAGTTATTAATTCTGTTAATGGTGAGATTTTTTTCAGGATATGATTTTGGAATTGGGAGAATATCATATATGCCAGCCTTGTAGCCTCTTGTCTGTAGTTTAACTCCTAATGTTACAGGTTCACAACAGATGTCCTTTCATGGCTTCTTCCAAAACTTTGCTATCCACATTTAAAATGGCTGAAAGATTTATTGGGATGTTCAGTTTTTCTATACCCCTATCTATGTCTGCATCTGCAATCCTTGCTCCAAGTGACTGTTTTGTTTAGTTTATCATTACTGCAAATGTAGCTATCCATGGACTTAATTATTGAGTCACCTATTACAATTTTTTAGGTAGCAAAGACTTATTTTTATTGGTAATTTGGATGTTTGAATAAGGTTCCATTACCGGATGAACAGGTATAATATTTAATGTGGTTTCTGCTTAAATTTCAAGTGAGACATATCTGTTTTGAATCAGTATGGGTGTCTTGCTAGCTACTAGAGCGCCACAATCCTTCTTATGTTGTTGTTGTTGGCTAATTAAACTCCACTCATGTGCTCTTTCTCTTTGGCCTCTTTTCACTTTTTGTTACTGGAATGAGGGCTAATGAGTATGTTCTCATCTTCACAAGTGCATTTTCTATTTTCCTGTGGTACTGTATTTTTTTTTAAATTCTCGGCATCAATATTACTAACAAATCTATCTTATTCATTTCAAGAGCATTTTGCAACTCAATTGTTAAAGAATCTAATTCCTTCTCTAGTGCCACTAGTTAGGCACATTTTGTACAAATGAGAGAAGAAATGTTGTCAAGCATTGAGTCACTTGAGTACATTAAACAGCTAGTAAATTTAGTAACAGAACCATATTTTTCAAGCAGTTCCAAGATGTCTCCTAGTTGATCCATATTTGTAAATCAGAAAAGTAATGCATTATCACCTTACTTTTGGTGGAAGGGGGGGCCTTCTTCCTCGGTGGATGCAGGCAGACATGTTTGCCTCTGCTTGCATCTCCTCTGCTCATGCTCAGCTCCACTCACAGGGGCCAAGCAATTTAAGTCCCTCCACCTGGAAGTGCTGCCATGGACGCCAATGCACCATCCCAGCACAAACTAATAAAATTAAATAATAATGAATCACTGCTGTTACACAGGTCAAATACCCTCTCATCCCAGTGAGCCACTACAAATTAAAACACCTGAATCTGGCTAGCAACAACTGGACTCATTTGTTGCTGTGTAGTTCCCCAGTGAGATAGGGAACTACACTCCTCACTCTCCTATGCAGTTCCTATAGCAATGAGCCCCAACAAACCACAAGTAGCAGCTAGGGAAGTCTTCTACTCCCTATATATTTTCTGTGTTTTATATTAATTTTTTCTGTTGTTATTTGCTTTGTTTGTCACTCCAGACACACACTTAGCCAATGGGAATTTGGGGGTTCAGAAACTATTGGCCAAGTCTCAGTCAATGACCACATAATTTCTGACCCATTGGAAATGGCAAATATTTTCAATACACAATTTTGTAAAACTTATGCAAAAAAATCCAAACCAATATCCCTATTTAACATCATAGATTCCCCCAAAATCTTCATCTCTGTGGAGGAAATCACACATAGTATAAACAAATTAAGAATTAATTTAGCCCCTGGTCCTGACAATCTCACTGTGAAAATTCTTATGATTACATCTGAGAGTATGTTAACCTATTAAAAATCATCTTTGAAACCTCTTTAAACTTAGGCCAGGTTCCAGTAGATAGGAAAAAGGCATATGTCTTGCCAATCTATAAAAAGGGCAGTAAATCTGGGCCCAACAACTATAGGCTCATAAGCCTAATCTCTACCCCTGGGAAAATGCTGGATGGCATCATTAAAAATATTATTAGCTCCTCCATTAACATTGACCTGAAATAACATGAATTTATGCCTGGGAAATCCTGTGCTACAAACATGTTGCATGTCTATGAAAAATAAGCAGCTCCTTGGACACTGGTATACCGTGTGATATCATATATCTTGATTTCTCTAAGTTTTTTTTTTTTGCATTACTTATCACCCCTGCATCCAGTTGGCCACTCTTTCAGGCTCTGTCAACAGAGCCCCTGCATCTCCTCTGAACCTCCCATCACCACTCCCAGCCTCATATTGCAGATGGCCCCAGGGTAACCAGACGTATCCCTTCATTGGATGGGTTCTCTCCTTCTGGGGAGAAAGTGCCTTCCTGGCTTACCTTTCTTGGCCCTGGGTGCTGTTGAGGTCAGCCTCAACTGTTCAGGGGCTCCATGGATGCAAGGGTACAGATGGCCATCATCCGGTCAATCAGGATGTCATTTGTTTTGTAGTTTTCTTGGCTCCCCAAACATCATGCAGCATCTGTAGTGCTCCCGCTCTCCATCAGGGGCTGCTACAGAATGAGGCAATCTCCCTAGCCCAGCCCCAAGAGAGGAGAGCAGTCCTCCAGATGCTCAATCATCTCCTCCCCCTTCCAACCCCTGGCACCCCAAGTCCGTTCCTGAACCCGGGTCACCAGCATGGAGTGAGGTAAGGTACCAATGCCTCAGCCCTCTGTACCACCATGCTGCCGCTAAGGTTTTTGATCTTGCACCACACTGGGCTATAATACAAAAGTTAGGAGAAGTAAATGTAAATAAAATACTTATAAACTAGACCACCAACTAGTGTACTAACAGACAACAGTGTGTGATATTTAGGGGACATAATTCACACACAAATAATATGTCTAGTGGAGACTCGCAAGGATCAATACTGGGCCTCCTACTTTTCAATATCTCCATCTCAGATTTAACTGAGAACTTGACATCATGGGCAATTAAATGCACAAGTGATACAAAATTGGGGGGTAAATGCCTTACATTGGCTAATCACAAACTAATTCAGGATGTCTTAGATAAACTTTCAATACGGACATGAGATTTAATAAGGATAAATATAAAGTAATGCATCTGGCTAAAAAAGTATAGAATGCATTCCTATACACTGGGTGGTAAAATCTTGCCCCAGACTAGTAATGAGAAGGATTTGGGCATTGCCATCACTGAGAAATTTGACCGTGCATCTGAGACATCCCTTGCTATTACTCATGCTAACAGAGTGCTGTGGGCTATGCAAAGAAATATAAGATCAAGGGAAAAGTCAGTAATCTTGCCTCTTTACAGAGAATAAGTTCTTCACCTTGATACACCACTTTGGTTTGATGCCCTTACAAATGAAGGGATATTGATAACATTGGAAAAGTTCAACAAAAAGCCACCAAGGCCAACCTTAGTGTAAGTAAGTTACTGTATGAAACAAGACTCAAACACTTGAATTTAATGATTTTAGAACAATGGTACTTAAGGGATATCTCTTAACTTTGTATTTCACTTATCTGAACTAAATTTTAACTTCACACAGATAACAAAAAAATACTGGAGGCCATCCTCTTCGGTTAATGGGGATGACCTTAAAAACAAATACAAATAATTATTTTTTCACCCAGCATGTTATCAATCCCTGGAGCTATCTTCTAATTGACATAATAACTAGCATAAAACAAAAAAGGCTGAATTCAGATACAAACTAGACAACTTTCTGTTGAATGGTGGTATGTAAGCAATAACACATAACGAGGTGTGGTTTATCGCCTGATAAGAGCATGCCCAGGGGTGTACTAAGGCATGAGGCACTTGCGCTGAGTGCCTTATGCCACTGGGCATGCTCTTATCAGGCGATAAACCACACCTCGGAGTGTGTTATTGCACTTATAAAATGTGCCCTGCAAAGTAATTATTGTAAGAAAAAAAGAACAAAAAAAGTGTCAAATATACACTACCGGTCAAAAGTTTTAGAACATCCCTATTTTCCAGTATTTATTGAAATTTAAGCAATTCAAGTCCAGTGAATAACCTGAAATGGTACAAAGGTAAGCGGTAAACTGCTAGAGGTTAAAAGAAAAAGATTAGGTTAGCAAAAACTGCTTTAGAGAAATTGCAAAGAAAGCCAAGGTGTCAGTGAGTACAGTTCCCTACACCATCAAAAGGCACTTGGAAACTGGAGGAAACTCTGACAGGAAGAGGTCTGGCAGACCCAAAGCCACAACAGAATCAGAAGACAAGTTTCTGAGAGTCAACAGCTTGCGTGATAGGCGGCTCACAGGACAACATCACAGAGTGACTGGCACCCTGAACCAAAAGGGCTACCACAGCATTTTGCAGCGCCATGCAATACCCTCTGGTCTACACCTAGTTGGTCAGGGGTTCATCCTACAGCAAGATAATGACCCAAAACATACCTCCAGGCTATGTAAGAACTACCTTCGAGGAAAAGAACAAGACGGTAGGCTTCAAATCATGGAATGGCCAGCACAGTCTCCAGACTTAAACCCCATCGAGCTGGTTTGGGATGAACTGGACAGAAGGGTGAAAGCAAAGCAACCTACAAGTGCAACACATTTGTGGGAACTTCTGCAACAGTGTTGGGAAGAACTTCCCGAACAATATTTGATGTCCATTGTAGGAAGAATGCCACGAGTGTGTTCGTCGGTTACAGTATATCTGCAGAAAGTGGCTACTTTGATGAGTCAAAAATTTAGATTAAATTTTGTTAAACAAAATGATTCTATGATTTCTTTTTTATCTCCAATTGTTTATTTGTTCTATGCTTTAATTTCAGAGTACATTGAGACATTAACCTGCGTAAATTTCAATAAAAACTGGAAAAATGGGAGTGTTCTAAAACTTTTGACCGGTAGTGTATATATAAAAAAATGTTGTAATAGGCAAAATGGTGAAAAATAATTCCCTTTGATAAGTGTTTCAGGCTCCCTACTCCCACCAGAAATGGCAGAGAGAGACAATTCTATTTTGTATTAATGTCTTTTTGTTTAACTTTATACTGTATTTTGTGGTTTTAGGAAGACTGGAATCAGGACACATTATAAATAACAGGAAACTGACACAGCCTTTTTCGGCAGACAGCATGTCCCTAAGGAGCCTCTCATACACCCCGCCCTCCCACTGTGCACCACAAGCACCTACACATATATTATTTCCCTTTTGTTTTTTTTTTTTGTTATTTCTGCTGTTTTAACAAAGAGTGACAGCATTCAGTATTATTCTGTCACTTTCACTGGCTTTTTCAGCAATGAGTGTGGCCCTGATGAGCCACCGTATGGAGTGCTTCCAGTTTTTCATTTGTGCTAAGAAATGGCCATTGAACTGGTGCTTTTAATAGCAACAAAGTGCATGTGTGCTGTGCTTTGCCAAGTATTGGTGAAGTGGGTCTGTGTAGTGATTTGAAACCTTTTGTCATGGTACCGGTGTGACAGCTGGGAATCGAGAGTTTGAGAAGGTGTTCATCAGGGTAGGGGCTCAGACTGCAAGCAGGAAGTAATGGAAACTTGGAAAGGCATTAAAATTTGGAACAGAAGATGTTACGTGTCTGCTGTCAATGGACAAGTCACTTTCATATTTTTGAGGTAAGTCCTTGACTGCCACAGAGAGGCTATGTGTTGTATGTGCAGCTGTCAGCGTGGACTACTGATTTCCCTAAGCCACTCATTGAGCTGTGCCAGGCTGTGTTTTTGTTTCTGCTTGGCACAACTCAGTGATTTGTTGTTGTAAAGGGGCAGAGTGGTAGATGTTAGTGCCAGTTGGCTACAATATCATGGATTAAGGACACGGCCGGGAAGCTCAAACAGCCAATCAGGATGCTTCATTTGTTTACCCCATTTATAAACTGAGTTATTATACATAATTGGAGCAACATGGGCACATCAGCCTTATTGCTCCTATTCTACCTTAGTGTATATATAGATATATATATATATATATACGAATATATATATATATATATATATATTTCCTTTTGAGATCCGTTAACCTTATGTGCACAATTTATATGATTTGAGCATATTTCTATTAATATTTCTATTAACTGAGTCTTGTGTATTGCACAGAGAGGTCTCATCCTGATTTTTAGTGCTTTGTATGTGACAAACATGATGTTAATATGCATATTGCTAAATAAACTCTCCAAGTCAGCCTCAACAGCCACAATGCTCAGAAGTGTGGTATTAAAGGGGAAACATTTTTCATTTGTCCCTTGATCACCCCCCCAGAAAATCCACACTATACCTTTAAATTTGGGTGCTCAGTCGGCAGTTACGTTTATTTTGAGATTTCTGTTTATCGTACATCAACAGTATTCCAATTAAATCACCCATAAACATACAATAAACTTCACACATTTTATATTCCATTGATAATTACACATCTCTTAGGTCCAGATGTACATCTGGGTCTACCCATTCACTTAAATAGTATTCTATGACCCGGATGTCTTTTTCTTTGCTTCTACCAGTTGGAGCCCATGTGTAGACATGGGCCCTTCTCCCCTTTAGGGGCCTCACTCTGGGACTCCTACCCTTCCAGCCCTGGTGTAAATCCCAGGTTGGGATCCTCCATCCCCCCTTTTTCACCAGACCACCTCTAACCCCCCCTTTTCTTTACTCCCTCATTCCTGTTGGCCACCTTCAGCAGGTCCTTTTATAAATTCCTGCCATCCACCTTCAGTGGGTCCTTGTGGGTCTCTCTTTGTCTCCACATTTTACCCCAACTCCAGCCCCCCCTTTGTGTTATTCCATCTTTCCTGTTGTCCACCTTCAGCAGGCCTTTTACTAACCCCTGCCATCCATGTTAAGTGGGTCCTTATGGGTCCCTCTTTGACCCTCCCTCCCCCTTTTTTTTTATTTCACCCCCTGCTTCCTTATTTCCCTTGCCTCGATGAGGGTGGATGGGATGGTGAAAGCATCACCCATCAGCATCAGAAAGAGGGCTTTCCTGTTTGGGGCTCTTTGATAGACCCCCCTTTTGCTCTACCCTCTCTCTCTCCCAGCTGTCAGCCAATCCCCTTCTTTCTCAACATGGGGGCCCCTCCCTTTTCCTTGTCACTCACTTCCCAAACTCTCCTTTGGACTAGCTCTCCCCACCCTACCCCCCTCGACTTGCTGATTCACTGCATTCTGGGAGGGGTTACCAGGGTCAATCTGCCTTGCCTTTTCAGTTAGACAATCCTCTTTGTCCCTTGATCACCCCCAAGAAAATCCACACCACACCTTTAAATTTGGGTGCTCAGTCGGCAGTTATGTTTATTATGAGATTTCTGATTATCGTACATAAACAGTATTCCAAATAAATCACCCATAAACATACAATAAACTTCACACATTTTATATTCCATTTATAAGTATACATCTTTCAGGACCAGATGTACATCTGGGTTCACCCAGTCACTTCAATTGTACGTTACAACCCGGATGTACAACCCAGGCCCTTTTCTTTGCTTGTATCAGTTGAAGTCCTTGTGTAGACATGGACCCTTCTCCCCTTCAGGGGCCTCACCCAGGGGCCCGTACCTCCAGAGCCCTGGTGTAAACCCTAGGCTGGGATCCTCTCTCCTCCCTTTTCTCACCACTAGACCACCTTCAACTTTCATTAGATGGTGATCTCCCCCCCACCATTATCTAAGAAACCTCACCAGTGCCACTGCTTTTCCCAGACTCCACCACCAGGGTCCCAATGGTCCCCCCTCCTACCCAACCAACCCTGGGTAACATTGCACCATACTATAGTATTCCCAAGGAGCCCCTCTTCTCATACCCATTGTCCTTCTGTACCCATAAGTACTTGTCTGGCCAGAAAGGGAGGGAGAACCCCCTTCCTCAGCCCCTAAATTGAATGATCCAAGATCTGATGATGTCGTGCCTGGTATATCCTCTCATAATGGTAGTCATTAAGCTCAGTTCCTCCTCTCATCCTGTTTCACCAGTGGATGCACTTTGCCCCAAGTCTGGTATCACTGGCAGCCCTCACTTACCCTGCCACTCTCCACTCTGCCCAGAGTTGGCAGCCAGGATACACCCCCACCTTTTACCTGTAGGCTTTACCAGTTGAAAGGGAGAGAAACATACATGTGAGTTACCGGTGTGAGTGCAAAACTCCCTACCCCCTCCATGTTTTTTTTTTATCTACATACCTACATGCTGAAAGCAGAACCAGCCCCCCCAATTTGTTTGTGTGTGATGATTTGCATATATATCCCAGGATGCTTTACATATGAGTTACGTATGATATTTTTGTATTTCTTTGCAACTGGCTTTGTTGCCAATGCTCTTTTTGAGTGACACATGCCTCAGTGCTCTTGTGCTAAGGATCTTTGTTGTTTTCTGAGATCCTTTCTCCTTCCCCTTTTTAGATTACCAGGTCTAAGACTGCTCCCTCCCAAGTGGGTTCCAACACTAGATGTCTGAGGCATGCCCCCGTAGGGGATCAAGAATGACCCTGCTTTTAGATGTGCATGTAGCATAGGTACTCCAGTTAACATCCGGCATATTCAGGTCCCCAATCAAAAATATATCCCCTTTTTCTGACATTTTAAGGATGTCTTCTATCATTTCCTTGTCCATTTCCTCCCCCTGAGATGGGGGTCTGTACTCAACCCCCATGTGGATTGTGGTGCCATTTCCTGTCTCCAGGGTGACCCATAATGACTCATCAACTTCCTGTTTACTCTTTAGTTCTGCTGCTTTAATCCCTTCTCTTATAAAGACAGCTCCTCCTCCTCTTTTACCCACCCTGTCCCTCCTGTAGATTGTGTATCCTGGTATGCTGACATCCCAGTCATGGTTCTCTGTGTACCATGTTTCAGTGACTGCCACAATATTCAGGCATCCCTCTTCCATCAAGGCCACTAGTTCAGGGAGCTTATTACAAAGACTGCGGGCATTGGTACTCATCACTCTCCATTTTTGATGGCCTTACCCCTTTTAGCCCCATCCCTGTTCTTACTGCCTTTTTCTACATTTACCCCTGTCCTGTTCCCTACTGACTTCTCTACCTTCGTGTTTACTTCTCTAACTACAGTGTTTTGTGGGGGTAGGCTGGTATTTCCCTGCTCCTTTTCAGTGCCTTCCCCATTGGCAAGTTTAAATGCTTGCCAATGAAGCATTTAAACCTATCACCTAGGATCCTGGTTCCCCCCTGGACTGATGTAGACCATCGCACCAGTATAGGCCTGCATCCCTCCAGGTTGCTCCCCAGTCCCCAATGAAGCCATAACCCTGAGCTCCACACCAGGTTTTTCAACCATTCATTGAATCCCATGGTGTGGAATATCCTAACATCATCCTTGCCATAGACAGGCAGCACCTCTGAGAAGGTTACCATACATGCTACTTGTCTAAGGCCCCTCCCCAACTCTACAAACTCCTCTTGCACTGCTCTGATTCCATTAACAGCCAGGTCATTTGCCATTAGGTGGACAATGACATCCAGCTCCCTCCCTCATGCAGCTGATCCCATGATCCTGAGGATTCACTTCCTGTCCCTCCGAGCCATGGTGCCAGGCAGGCACCTTACCTCCCTATCCCCTTCCTCCCCCATGTCTACCCCTAATGATTGAGTCCCCCACCAGGAAAAGTTTTCTTCCCCTGTGGAGTCTTGTGCCACCCTCCTGTGGGTCTCCTTTGTAGAGGTTCCAAGCATACTCCTTGGTCTCCACTGCAGGTGCCTCCATAGAGGAGCCACTCCTCACCAGAACAGCATATGAATTGCAGAGAGGTACAACTGGAGGGATACACCTCCATTCCACCACCCTCTCCCTCCCTGAGCCCACCTTGGTCCAAATGCTCCTCTTTCTTGGCAACCTCTAATGTAGCGGTGGTGTTCCTGGTGGCCTCTGGCTGGGGGGGAAGAGGTTTCTCAAATCCTAGCCAGGTCAGCCTGGAGATGGGCAACCTCCTCCCTCAGACCAGTAATAGGGCAGCATTGCAGCCTCCAGAATGTCTCCCAGAACACTGCTGACCCACAGCCATTGCACTGCACCAATCCCATCTTGACGTATTTTGTGTTCCCTCTCCTGTTGCTTTGTATGCTTCCTGTCTCCTCCCTCTATGTATTTTTACACCTACTTTTCTACTGTCTATGTGCCCTTATAACTCTCATCTTTCCTGTTCTGGGACAGGAACTTCCTTGAAGTCCAAAGTAATCTCCTTCTTCCTTGCTTGGATACAGACCTCCAGCAGCCAGGGGAAGGGGGGAGAAAGATTTATTTTTTAGGTTCTTCAAGGCTGATGAAACTAATCTGCCTCAGTGATCCTTTCCTTCCTACTGCCAAACAGGAAGTTACTGTTGTCAGTCAAATCCAGTGGCGATAAAAAGTAAAGCTGGCTTAGGGTGGGAGGAAGAAGGGGTGGGAAGGAGAGCAATTAATAAAAAAGCTGTAGTTCTAGTCAGCTGTTACTTGCTCTGAAAGAAGGATACTCCTCTGTGAAACACTAACAGCAGGAAGCTGTAATTGGAGACACCTGCTTTTGTACTCCTAAGCTCCCAAACCACACCCCCAATTAGCTTCTCCCTTCTACTCCTGACTCAGCAAATTAAGTTGATACAGTCCCATTCCTCAAACAGAGAAGCACACAGTGACTTTCTTTTTTTTGTTTTACTTAAATGAGACCCCCTGCTTCTCATAAAGTATCTGTTTTCTTAATAAAAACAGGCACTGACTCCTGCTGAGATAGAAGTGAATTATCAGTAAGGAAGCTGTAGCTCTAGTCAGCTGTTACTTGCTCGGAAAGCAAGATTCTCCACTGTCAAAAACAAACAGCCGAAAGCTGTAATTGGAGACACCTGCTTTTGTACTCCTAAGCTAATAAACCACACCACCAATTAGCTTCTCCCCTCTGCTCCTGAATCAGCAAATTAAGTTGATACAGTCCCCTTCCTCAAACAGAGAAACACACACTGACTTTCTTCTTCTTTTGTTCTACTTAGACGAGACCCCATGCTTCTAATAAACTATCTGTTTGCCTAATCCAAACAGACACTAACTTCTGCTGAGATAGAAGTAATTTACCAGTAAGAAAGCTGTAGTTCTAGTCAGCTGTTACTTGCTCTGAAAGCAAGATTCTAATCTGTCAAAAACTAACAGCAGGAAGCTGTAATTGGAGACAGCTGCTTTTGTACTCCTATGCTCCTAAACCACACCCATAATTAGCTTCTCCCCTCTCCTCCTGACTCAACAAATTAAGTTGATACAGAGCCTTCCTCAAACAAAGAAACACACAGTGACTTTCTTCTGTTTTTTTTCCTTAAATTAGACCACCTGCTTCTAATAAAGTATATGTTTGCTTAATCCAAAAAGGCACTGACTCCTGCTGATATAGAAGCGATTTCTCAATAAGAAAGCTGTAGTTCTAGTCAGCTGTTGCCTGCTCTGAAAGTAAGATCCTCCTCTGTCAAAAACTAGCAGCAGGAAGCTGTATCTGGAGACACCTGCTTTTGTACTCCTAAGCTCCTAAGCCACACCCCAATTAGCTTCTCCCCTCTGCTCCTTACTCAGCAAGTTAAGTTGATACAGCCAACTTTCTCAATCAGAGAAAGACATAGTGACTTGTTTCTTCTTTTTTTTTACTTAAAAGAGACTCCCTGCTTCTAATAAAGTATCTGTTTGCTTAATCCAAACAGGCACTGACTCCTGCTGAGATAGAAGTGATTTATCAGTAAGAAAGATGTAGTTCTAGTCAGCTGTTATGTGCTCTGAAAACAAGATTCTTCTCAGTCAAAAACTAACAGCAGGAAGTTGAAACTGGAGACACCTGCTTTTGTACTCCTAAGCTCCTAAGCCACACCCAACATTAACTTCTCAAACTGCTAATGACTCAGCAAATTAAGTTGATACAGCCCTCTTCCTCAGAGAAACACACAGTGACTTTCTCCTTTTTTTTTACTTAAATGAGACCCCTGCTTCTAATAAAGTATCTGCTTAATCAAAACAGGCAATGACACTTGCTGAGGTAGAAGTGATTAACAGCAGGAAGTTGAAATTGGAGACACCTGCTTTTGTACTCCTAACCTCAAAAGCCACACCCCCAATGAGCTTCTCCCCTCTACTCCTTACTCAGCAAACTAAGTTGATACAGCCCCTTCCCCAAACAGAGAAACACACAGCGACTTTCTTGTTTTTTTTTTATTTTTTTTACTTAAATGAGACCCCCCAGCTTCTAATAAAGTATCTGTTTGCTTAATCCAAACAGTCATGGACCCCTGTTGAGAGAAGTGATTTTTCAGTAAGAAAGCTATAGTTTTAGTCAGCTGTTACTTGCTCTGAAAGCAAGATTTTGATCTGTCAAAAATTAACAGCAGGAAGCTGTAATCGGAGACACCTACTTTTTTACTTTTTTTTTATAAACTTCTTTATTTGTTTTTCAAACTTTAGACAGACATACATATACCTGGACAAACCAGGGTACACAATCCCAAACTGACTGTGTAAACTATGTACAAAACACCTATATACATACACAGCTTGTGGGACCATCCTCCATAACAATGATATATTCCTATAGCATCTGTATCTTAGGGTAACAGGGTCAGCAAATAAACTTAATCAACATATGTGTAACCCCTATAACATAAATTCTGTTACCCACTAAAGGTTTCAAACCAGAACCTCAGCATAAGTAGCAGTCCACCCAGGAGGTGGCTCCCTGCTGTGTCCTCTGGAAAGTGAGAGAGTCCCCTTCTCCCTATAATCCTTAGAAGACCAAGACCTTCATCCTACTATCCTTATACTTAAACCACCTCACCCCAAGAAAAAGAAGCAGATAATATAGTCATTTAGACCAACATAGTTCCATATAAGACTGTATCTCACTCCTATATAACTTTCTCCTGCTAATCACAAACCGACAGACAGGCCTGTGTTTGGGTATTTCTAACATCTAAAACAGGTCTGTCTGTCTAAGGTGTCTATCACATAGTTTCACGGGGTAAAATACATATTAGAAAAAAAAAATTGTATAATCTTCTATTTGGGTATAGGTATATATTTGTTACTCTTCCAGATATAGTCCCAGGCAAGGCTCCGGGGGGCCAACGTTCTGTCCCAATATGAGACCTTTATAGGAGAGTTTGGGCTAAGACAGTCCAGAAGCACCTTATATACTTTTGAAAGAGAGAGTTAGATGTAGGATCAACTTCCTTTAAATTGTCCCAAGTGAATGGATTGTCCGATGGGTCCCCAAGCCTTCTCCATACCCCTTCCCGCATTCATATGAGTTGCAATCTTCTGAAAAAAGACATTTCTTCACACCCGGCCAGGAGAGCCACCCTATTGTCTTTGATAACATCCTTTAGTTTCAGACCCAATGGCGGATCAGCCCAGCATTCATTGATTACCTGACCCCTAATTATTAAATTAGGGTTACCTAGCACAGGATGGTCTCGGTCTTCATTTGGTTCTTTCTCTGGGCAGGAGTAAGAAATGACCACCAGGCCCTTGCTGATTTAGCAATTGGATTCCAGGATACTCTTTTAAGGCCTTTCTTTAAATTAGCAAAAAGCAACACCTCTGGACAGAGGCCAGAATCATTTAACATTTGCCTCTCTATTTGTAGCCAGGTTGGTATTTTGGTCTCCCCTTCCAAATTTCGAAACCATCGAATCATAAGACCCAGCTGCCCTGCCACATAGTATAAATGAAGATCAGGCAGTTTAATCCCCCCAAGGCATGTGGTAGGTACAGGATACTATGCTTTTTCCTAGGAGGCTTTGAATTCCATAGAAATTCAGAGAGCAGCTTCCTAATTGTAATAAACCAGGTTTTGGAAATGCTATATGGGACTAAATCTACTGAATATAATAACCTAGGCAATAGGTTCATTTTAATGAGTCCCAGTCTAGCTGCAAAGTTCATAGGAAGCTTATTCCATCTGAGTATGTCCCTTCTAATTGCTAAGAGGACCCCACCCATATTTGTTGCAGCACCATCCTCCATGCTAGCTGTAATACATATGCCCAGGTATTTAATCCTGTCTGTTGCCCATTGTAATTCAGGGGTGCAAAATCTGCCCTGCAGACATGCGGTGTCAGAGGGAGAATCTGAGTCTTAGTCAAATTTAGTTTATAATTCGAGACTTTAGAGAATTGCCCGATAATATCAACTATTCCTTCAAAACTTGATGCCGGATCTTGTAAGTGGAGAAGTATATCATCTGCAAAGACTGAAAATATTAGCTCCCTCCCCGCTATTGTAATTCCCTTTATATGAGCGTCCATACTAATAGCTTTCAACAGGGGTTCCAGGTATATGTTAAACAATATCGGTGAGAGGGGGCATCCTTGTCAGGTCCCATTTTTCTAACTGAATCTCTTGGGAAACATAGCCATTACGCAATACTCTGGCCATAGGAGCTGTATATAAGTTTTTGATACCTCTGAGAGGCCCTCTGGAAAACCCATCTTCTCCAGTGTAGCAAAAAGAAAAGGATGGGAGACCCTGTCAAAGGCCTTCTCCGCATCTAAAGATATCAAAGCTAGGGATAGTTGGGAATCCGATGCATAACTGAGTATGTGGTGTATTTCCTAAGGGTGTCATGCGCCCCCCTACCTGGCATAAATCCCACTTACTCTTGACTAATTAAAGTTGGGGCAATGCTCAAAATTCTATTAGCCAAAATCCTCGTAAGGATCTTAATATCTTGATTCATCAAGGCTATAGGCCTATAACTGCCAGGTAAGTCCTTAGGCTTGTTTGGTTTTGGAACAAGTGTAATATATGCCTGGTATAAAGGAGGGTGACACACCCCTTCTTGCATTATAATACTAAAAAATCCTGAAGTATGGGAAGTATAGTATGGAGATGTGTCTGATAAAACTTAGCCGTAAGTCCATCTGGCCCGGGAGTTTTACCAGAGGGCAGAGATTGCACCACCGTGATTATCTTAGATGCTCTTATTGGAGCTGCTAACTCCCTGGCCTATGCTAAGTCTAGGACTGGTAGCGGAATTCCCTCCAGTAATGTTCTGATTTCCTCCTCTCCAGCAAGGTTTCTTGCCTGATATGTTTCTTTGAAATAGGACACAAAGGTGTCCGCCATTTTCTGAGGGTCTCTTAAAAGTTTTCCAGCATACTGTATAGAGGTGACTGTTCTAGTGGCTTCCCATTCCTTAACTCTAGCTGCTAGAAGGTGACCAGGCATGTCTCCCTGCATTAGATATTTCGCTTGAATCTTTTCTAACCAGAATTCTACTTTACCATAAAGGATGTCCGCCATTTCCCCTTAAGCTCAGCATCTATTTCCCTGGAGGACCCTTCCAATGGAGTCAGCAATTCAATCACCCCCAAAATGAACTCCTCTTTTGCACATCTCATTCTATTTCTCTGTGCTGCAAAACCCTGCGCAACTCCCGCATACAACACCTGACAAGTTTTTATTCTGAAGCATAGGCAGTTGCTGCTGAATGAGCTCTAGAAGGGTGTCCTCTAGTTTATTCCGGACTGAGATCTCCATCAATAGGGAATGGTTCAGCCTCCACCTATATGGTCTAGGAGGTGTAGGTTTTGGCCCCCATATCAGTTGAATAGGGGAGTGATCCAAGAACATTCTACCCCTGGTTGTCATTTCCTTAACCTCCCTAAGTGCCTCCCTGGTTTCCAAAAAAAAAATCAATGCGAGATTGACTCTTATGGGCCACAGAGTAAAATGTCATATTGTTGCCCCAGTAGAGTGAGTCCTGAGTGGGTCTACCAGGGCTGTAACCTCTAGTAATCTGTTCAAGGCAATCTGAGCTCTGGACAGAGGCCCTCTGGATGGTGGTATCCTATCCTCCCAATTATTGAAACAGATGTTCCAGTCCCCTGCCAAAATAAGGGAGTGTAAAGAAAAAACAGGGATATCCCGCTCCAGTGAAACAAAGAAATCAGGATTAGAGGGAGTTGGACCATAGATAGAAGCAACTGAGAGTGCCTTGCCAGACAGGGTACCAGAGACATAGATCCCTCTGTCATCCTCCCTTGCAATCACTTGTGCTACATTATACGGACAAGTTTTCCCTATTAAGATCACCACACCCCTGATGCCCTTTCTTTACCTACCCCAAAGACTTGTCCCACCCACATCTGCTTAAGGAAACTCAACTCCTCTGTCAGTAAGTGGGTCTCTTGCCGAGCAGCTATATGCAAGGCCCCTAGAATTCTGTTGCCGCAGAATTTTGCGCAGAACTTGCAATCTACCGCAGAACTTCTGCGGTGCCGCAGAATTCACTCTTCTTGTTGATTTTTTATTAATATTTCTGTTTTTCCATAGAATCTGGTTCCCATCCCCTCTTTTTATATCCTAAACCCCCATATGCTCAGAATGTGATGTTATCATTGATATAACATCATACATTAGCTAATGAAATGGCTGCAATCTGCAACAGAAATGAACAGTCACTTATCTACTACAGTTCCCACTGCCAGAGGTGGTGGCACAGCACATCAGGTATGGTGATATTTGCTCAACCTGCACTACAGCCTAATACAGTTTTCAGTCTTACATTATTGCACTAGGGCCAACTTAAACAAAACCTTGTCAATAGCACAGACCTGTTAAGTCCATATCTCACTTTGTACAAACCTATTTGTCCCTTTAAGGTATAGACATGCCATCTGAAATGAATAACTGGCAAAATGAATTTAACTGTCATTTTTAAGAAAAATTAAGTAATTATGCCCAGTAAAGTGGAATATAATAATGTGTAGACCTGTTCAAAGAATAGACCTGTTAAATAAATAATTGCACTGTATGCATATTACATATTGTCATTGGTTGATAGAATCACCTAAAAGTTATGGAGAAATGTTGTGTGCAGGGACAACTGTTGGGCCAGAGGGTAGCATGCTGTGTTTCCATGCTGGCAACTCAGGTTCAGAGATTAGCTCTGGGAGCTGGCTGGGCAGCACAAGCATTGGTGGAACACATCATTGCTTGGAGCCTGGGATGGTATGGTGCAGTGTTCTGTCACATGGTGGACACACTGTGCTGGTCTGGAGAGCTCTTTCTCACAATGGGTTCACATGCATGTCATGGCCTGATGCTGTTACACAGTGTGTCAGGGATAGCAGGCTGACATCAAAAATGAGTTTTGCAATAACTCTTCTATTCCATTTCTAATGGGACCTGTATGAATGAGGATGCAAGTTCATGGAAATTAAAAAAAAAATATATACACACACACACACACACACACACACACACACACACAGTATCACTGTCTCTCTCACCACACACACAAACACACATTTGTATGTATGTTACAGATTGCATATAAATATATAAGTGATACACAGTGGGAACCTCATGAGTGGTGTAGAAAGCACATACAAATATATAAGTGATAGACATAGGAAACCTCATTAGTGGCATAGATAGCATGCATATAGAAATACCTTATTAATCACATAAGATCCCCTCTGCATATGTCATTTATTTAGCAGGCTAGGACCTTAAGGGAGAAACATTTGTTTTGCTTGTTTAGGCATAAAATTATTTTTATAAGTCTGTTATTTTTGAACTAGTGTTACTGTGCTTTCCACCATCCTGATTGCTTATAACCACTGCCATGAAAGTGAAGTCAGGATGACAAGCTGACACTGTGATGTGGCAGTTTGTTAGTACCCAGAACTTCCGCATAAACAAAACCATTGTTATAGTTTCATGGCAATGTAGTCTTGGCTGCAGAACTTGGTCCCACTGTGTCAGTAGAAAAGTAGGGGCCCTGGATATGATCCCCCATCTGACCAATGTGTCTCAAAATTACCATTCTTTTGCGTCTACCCCTGAGTCCTTTTACATTCCATGAAATAATTTTAACACATGACATTATTGGGTATAAAAAGGATTGTGTTTAAACCATCATTCTGTGCCCTCTCAAGGTCTGCATCCCACTCCCACACCGTATTGGACTCTCTCTCCTTCCAGATCCCATTAACCCCAGCAACCCCCTGTCCCCGATCCTGAGATCGCCCTCCTTTCAAATATCAATTCATGGATGAACCCATTTCTGTGCTCCCCCCAGCCCTTCAAATTAAATGAGCAGCTCACAGGACCCTGCCGGTAATGAAAAAGAATCTGAGACATATTTACATCTCTTCCCCTATACCCCACTCTCATCAGTTCTCCACATTTCTCCTCCACCCCTCGACACATCCCCCATAAGATTTAGAGTCTGCCATTATCCAGCGTGAGTAAATATATTTAAATGTTATCCAATGGGCTCCAGCTTGGCAGGGGGTTAACAGAGCAGAACAACGCCCACTCACTGTTTCCCGACTATGTGGGAAATCCCACTTGCATATTGAGAGCAAAAATTTGCTTCACCTTATACCCTCTACTATCTAACGTGGTCCAGACATTGCCCCACCCCTCCTCCCTTATTCCGATACTTACCCTTCAGGGAGGTAAAGCCCCTCATACCCAAGTAGTTTTCCCCAACACATCAGGAGGAGCTGTCAGCCTCATTAAACAACTAAGCATTAATCCCACCTCCAAAAGCCACTCTCACCACCCACCATGGGGTGGGGGGTCAACCCCCCTCCCTCTATCGATTGACTTTGCCCAACAAATCCCTCTCATTCCCCATTCCTTCCTAAAGCAGCCCATCCAGGGAGGGTCCACTTGAAGCTCTGAGCTGTGCCCACAGGAACCCCGCAGCATCCAACAGCACATTGCCCTACCTCATAAACCCAGCCAGCCCTCCTCCCACCTAAACTTGTCTGCACCTAATTTGAACCTTACAACTCCATACTGGAGTCAATCTACCTTCACCCCAAAATTGACCCCCAGTAACCGAGCAATATTATTTTGAACATTTTAACCAAACATTTTCAGCAATTAAAGGAAAAACCTGAAAAGACAGACAAGCTTGGCATTTCCCTTCCATCTCAAAAGTCTCAACTGTTTAGATCAGACCAGCCCCCTCCTTGTCTGCAGAAATTCAGGTCAGCAACTTGAATTACTCTAGAAGTTCAAACCGCAGGCTCTCCAAGGCATCCCGCACAGTCAAAAATCTCTTCTCCCCAGCTTGAAGTCGTACCATCAAGGTCGTGGGATATTGCAAACAGAATTTAATTCCAGCAAGGTACAGCTTTTTCTTGATCTCTGAATACTCCTTCTGTTTCACCCTACCATTGGTGTTTGATCGTGGGACAGCCAGAGAGATGCACCATTCCAGTGTAGAGCTTTGTTTTGTCTAGCAGTAAAAAGCACATGAGACTTTTCCTTGTAGTTCAAAAAATGCATGATTAAGACGTGAGGTCCTGCTCCCAGTGGGGGCATCTCTCTTAGTGCTCTGTGAGCTCTCTCCAAGTTGTTTGGCATCACCAAATGGAGTGGGACCCAGCAATTTAAACAAAAGGTCTTGTAGGAAGGAAACATAATCTGACCCTTCAACCCTCTCTGGGAGCCCTGCTAGTATAAGATTATTTCTCTGACTTCTAGACTCTTAATCTTCCATCCTTTCATTGAGTTTCTTGACTTGTTTTCATACAGCCACCAGCTCTTGTTCCATAGTGGATTCTTTCCGTTCTTGGTAGAAAATTCTAGCTTCTACATCCCCCATTCTCTGAGCTAGCGAGTGCAATGCCGGTTTGACTGTGGCAAAATCGACCACCAGCCCCTGCAGCATTTGCTTGATTTCCAGAATATCCTCTGTAGTCTTGCTAGTGCCCCCTTCTATGTCTAACGGGACCACCTGTTCATCTGGGATGGGCTATAGGGGTTTCGGTCTTCTTATTACCGGGGTCCTCACCACCAGGGGCTCCATTACTTCGGCCTCCGTCCCAATGCTGCAGTACGGCCTATTACTGATGCCGAGAGTGCAATGTTGGAATAGTAGTCACCACTTTCTCTCGCTTAAACCCACTGCAGTTCCACAAGAAAATCAAACCCGCAGCACCTCGCCGATTAGGGAAGGGTATTTAGTCAAAGATTAAAGGTCATGAGAGACTTTAAAGCCATTTATTCATAGTAGAGCCTATGAGCAGCACAGAAGACATCCTCTTACACCCGGCTTATCACATGATCAGTACTACTTTTATACTCCTAAGCTCCTAAGCCACAGCCTCAATTAGCTTCTCAACCATTCCTGACTCAGCAAATTAAGTTGATACAGCTCCTTCCTCAACCAGAGAAACACACAGTGACTTTCTTCTTTTTTTGTACTTAAATGAGACCCCCTGCTTCTAATAAAGTATCTCTTTCCATAATCCAAACAGGCACTGACTCCTGGTGACATAGAAGTGATTTATCAGTAAGAAATCTGTAGTTCTAATCAGCTGTTACTTGCTCTGAAAGAAAGATTCTCCTCTGTCAAAAACGAACAGCAGGAAGCTGTAATTGGAGAAATTTGCTTTTGTACTCCTAAGTTAATAAGTCACACCCTCAATTAGCTTCTGCCCTCTGCTCCTGACTCAGCAAATTAAGTTGATACAGTCCCCTTCCTCAAACAGAGAAACACACACCGACTTTCTTCTTCTTTTTCTCTACTTAGATGAGACCCCCTGCTTCTATTAAACTATCTGTTTGCTTAATCCAAACAGGCACTGACTCCTGCTGAGACAGAAGTGATTTATCAGTAAGAAAGCTATAGTTCTAGTCAGCTGTTACTTGCTCTGAAAGCAAGATTCTCCTCTGTCAAAAACTAACAGCAGGAAACTGTAATTGGAGACACCTGCTTTTGTACTCCTAAACTCCAAAGCCATACCACAATTAGCTTCACCCCTCTGCTCCTGACTCAGCAAATTAAGTTGATACAGCCCCTTCCTCAAACAGAGAAACACACTGTGATTTTCTTATTTTTGCTTTACTTAAATGCTTAAATGAGACCCCCTGCTTCTCATAAAGTATGTGTTTGCTTAAAAGAAACAGGCACTGACTACTGCTCAGATAGAAGTGATTTATCAGTAAGAATGCTGTAGTTCTAGTCATCTGTTTCTTGCTCTGAAAGAAAGATTCTCCTCTGTCAGAAGTAAACAGCAGGAAGCTGTAATTGGAGACACCTGCTTTTGTACTCCTAAGCTAATAAACCACCCCCCAATTAGCTTCTCCTCTCTGCTCCTGAATCAGCAAATTAAGTTGATACAGTCCCCTTCCTCAAACAAACGAACACACACTGACTTTCTTCTTCTTTTTTTCTTCTTAGATGAGACCCCGTGCTTCTAATAAACTATCTGTTTGCTTAATCCAAACAGGCACTGACTCCTGCTGAGATAGAAGTGATTTATCAGTAAGTAAGCTGTAGTTCTAGTCAGCTGTTACTTGCTCTGAAAGCAAGATTATGATGTCAAAAACTAATAGCAGGAAGCTGGAATTGGAAATGGCTGCTTTTGTACTCCTATGCTCCTAAGCCACACCCATAATTAGCTTCTTCCCTCTCCTCCTGACTCAGCAAATTAAGATGATACAGAGCCTTTCTCAAAGAAAGACACAGTGACTTTCTTCTGTTTTTTTTTCCTTAAATGAGACCACCTGCTTCTAACAAAGTATCTGTTTGCTTAATCCAAAAAGGCACTGACTCCTGCAGATATAGAAGTGATTTATCAGTAAGAAATCTGTAGTTCTAGTCAGCTGTTGCCTGCTGTGAAAGTAAGATCCTCCTCTGTCAAAAACTAACAGCAGAAAACTGTAATTGGAGACACCTGCTTATATACTCCTAAGCTCCAAAGCCATACCCATAATTAGCTTCTCCCTTCCGCTCCTGACATAGCAAATTAAGATGATAAAGTCCCCTTCCTCAAACAGAAAAACACAGTGACTTTCTATTTCTTTGTTACTTAAATGATACCCCCTGCTTCTAATAAAATATCTGTTTGCTTAATCCAAAAAGGCACTGACTCCTGCTGATATAGAAGTGATTTATTATTCAGAAAGCTGTAGTTCCAGTCAGCTGTTGCCTGGTCTGAAAGTCAGATCCTCCCTTGTCAAAAACTAACAGCAGAAAGCTGTAGCTGGAGACACCTGCTTTTGTACTCATAAGCTCCTAAGCCACACCCCAATTTGCTTCTCCGCTCTGCTCCTTACTCAGCAAATTAAGTTGATACAACCAACTTTCTCAATCTGAGAAAGACACAGTGACATGTTTCTTCTTTTTTTTACTTAAATGAGACTCCCTGCTTCTAATAACATATCTGTTTGCTTAATCCCAACAGGTACTGACTCCTACTGATACAGAAGTGATTTATCAGTAAGAAAGCTGTAGTTCTAGCCAGCTGTTACTTGTTCTGAAAGAAAGAGTCTCCTCTGTCAAAAACTAACAGCAGGAAGTTGAAATTGGAGACACCTGCTTTTTGTAGTCCTAAACTCCAAAGCCACACCCAAAATTAGCTTCTCCCACTGCTCCTGACTCAGCAAATTAAGTTGATACAGAACCCTTCGTCAAACAGAGAAACACACAGTGACTTTCTGCTTCTTCTTTTTACTTAAATGAGATTCCTGCTTCTAATAAAGTATCTTTTTGCTTAATCAAAACAGACACTGACTCCTGCTGAGGTAGAAGTGATTTATCAGACAGAAAGCTGCAGTTCTAGTCAGCTGTTATTTGCTCTGAAAGAAAGATTCTCCTCTGTCAAAACCTAACAGCAGGAAGCTGTTATTGGAGATACCTGCTCTTGTACGCCTAAGCTCCAAAGCCTCACCCCCAATGAGCTTCTCCCCTCTCCTCCTTACTCAGCAAAGTAAGTTGATACAGTTCCCTTCCTTAAACAGAGAACCACAGTGACTTTCTTCTTTTTTTTAGTTATATGAAACCTCCTGCTTCTAGTAAAGTATCTGTTTGCTTAATCCAAACATACACTGACTCCTGCTGAGACAGAAGTGATGTATCCAAATGAAAGCTGTAGTGCAAGTCAGCTGTTACTGGCTCTGAAAGCAAGATTCTTCTCTGTGAAAAACTAGCAACAGAAAGCTGTAATTGGAGACACCTGCTTTAGTACTCCTAACCTCCTAAGCCACACCCCAAATTAGCTTCTCCCCTTGTTTCTGACTGAGAAAACTAAGGTGATACAGCCCTATCCCCAAACAGAGAAACACACAGTGACTGTCTTGTTCTTTTTGATTTTTTTTACTTAAATGAGACCCCCTGCTTTTAATAAAGTATCTGTTTGCTTAATTCAAACAGCCACGGACCCCTGCTGAGAGAGAAGTGATTTTTCAGTAAGAAAGCTGTAGTTCTAGTCAGCTGTTACTTGCTCTGAAAGCAAGATTCTGATCTGTCAAAAACTAAGAGCAAGTAGCTGTAATTGGAGACACCTACTTTTTTACTCCTAAGCTCCTAAACCACTGCTCCAAATAGCTTCTCCCCAATTCCTGACTCTGTAAATTAAGTTGATACTGCCCCCTTCCTCAAGCAGAGAAACACAGTCACTTTCCTCTGCTTTTGTACTTAAATGAGACCCCCGCTTCTAATAAAGTATCTCTTTGCTTAATTCAAACAGGCACTGACTCCTGCTGAGACAGAAGTGATTTATCAGTAAGAAAGCTGTAATTCTAGTCAGCTGTTACTTGCTCTGAAAACACGATTCTCTTCTGTCAAAAACTAACAGCAGGAAGCTGTAATTGGAGACACCTGCTTTAGTACTCCTAACCTCCAAAGCCACAACCCAATTAGCTTCTCCCCTTGTTCCTGACTCAGCAGATTAAGTTGATACAGCCCCTTCCCCAAACAGAGAAACACACAGTGACTTTATTGTTCTTTTTTTATTTTTTTTTTACTTAAATGAGACCCCCGGCTTCTAATAAAGTATCTGTTTGCTTAATCCAAACAGTCATGGACCCCTGTTGAGAGAAGTGATTTATCAGTAAGAAAGCTGTAGTTCTAGTCAGCTGTTACTTGCTCTGAAAGCAAGATTCTCCTCTGTCAAAAACTAACAGCAGGAAACTGTAATTGGAGACACCTGTTTTTGTACTCCTAAACTCCAAAACCATACCCCCAATTAGCTTCTCCTGTTTGCTACTGACTCAGCAAATTATGTTGATACAGTCCCGTTCCTCAAGCAGAGAAACACACAGTGACTATCTTCTTTATGTTTTAATTAAATTAGACCCTCTGCTTCTCATAAAGTATGTGTTTGCTTAATCCAAACAGGCACTGACTACTGCTGAGATAGAAGTGATTTATTATTCAGAAATCTGTAGTTCCAGTCAGCTGTTGCCTGGTCTGAAAGTAAGATCCTCCCCTGTCAAAAACTAACAGCAGGATGCTGTAGCTGGAGACACCTGCTTTTGTACTCCTAAGTTCCTAAGCCACACCCCCAATTAGCTTCTCCCCTCTGCTCCTTACTCAGCAAATTAAGTTGATACAGCCAACTTTCTCAAACAGGGAAAGACATAGTGACTTGTTTCTTCTTTTTTTTACTTAAATGAGACTCCCTGCTTCTAATAAAGTATGTGTTTGCTTAATCCAAACAGACTCCTGCTGAGATAGAAGTGATTTATCAGTAAGAAAGCTGTAGTTCTAGTCAGCTGTTACTTGCTCTGAAAACACGATTCTCCTCTGTCAAAAACTAACAGTAGGAAGCTGTAATTGGAGACACCTGCTTTAGTACTCCTAACCTCAAAAGCCACACCCCAATTAGCTTCTCCCCTTGCTCCTGACTCAGCAGATTAAGTTGATACAGTCTCTTCCCCAAACAGAGAAACACACAGTGACTTTCTTGTTCTTTTTTAATTTTTTTTTTTACTTAAATGAGACCCCCTGCTTCTAATAAAGTATCTGTTTGCTTAATCCAAACAGTCACGGACCCATGTTGAGAGAAGTGATTTTTCAGTAAGAAAGCTGTAGTTCTAGTCTGCTGTTACTTGCTCTGAAAGCAAGATTCTGATCTGTCAAAAACTAACAGCAGGAAGCTGTAATCGGAGACACCTACTTTTATACTTTTTTTTTATAAACTTCTTTATTTGTTTTTCAAACTTTAGACAGACATACATATACCTGGACAAACCAGGGTACACAATCCCAAACTGACTGTGTAAACTATGGACAAAACACCTATATACATACACAGCAAGTGGGACCATCCTCCATAACAATGATATATTCCTATAGCATCTGTATCTTAGGGTAACAGGATCAGCAAATAAACTTAATCAACATATTTGTAACCCCATAACATAAATCCTGTTACCCACTAAAGGTATCAAACCAGAGCCTCAACCTAAGTAGCAGTCCACCCAGGAGGTGGCTCCCTGCTGTGTCCCCTGGAAAGTGAGAGAGTCCCCTTCACCTTATAATCCCTAGAAGACCAAGACCTTCATCCTATTATCCTTATACTTAAACCATCTCACCCTAAGAAAAAGAAGCAGATAATATAGCTGTTTAGACCAACATAGTTCCATATAAGACTGTATCTCACTCCAATATAACTTTCTTCTGCTAATCACAACCCGATAGATAGGCTTGTGTTTGGGTATTTCTAACCTGCAGTGAATAAATCGCCTCTAGTATCGACCATCTTTTAGCATATAGCCCTTTTCTACCCTCCAAGTAAAGATACCTCTTTATTCTACCAAGAGCCCCAATAAGGGCTCTCACCCATTGATCATAAGCATACACATGGTCATCTTTCCAATGTTGTAGTAAAAAGGATTTGACAATCGCTGTCATCAAAGAGAGATGGTATTTGGGTATGGCACTTGAGATTTGTGAGAGGTCACCTAAGATACAAATTTCCGGTAGTATAAATTCTGAATAATCCAACAAAGGGTCCATATGCTGTTTAATTTCAACCCAGAGAGGCGATATTTTACTACATTCCCACAACACATGCAGGAGGTTACCTATTTCCACTTCACATCTAAAACAGGTCTGTCTGCCTAAGGTGTCTATCACATAGTTTCACAGGAGTAAAATACATATTAGAGAAAATAAAAAATTGCATAATCTTGTATTTGGGTATAGGTATATATTTGTTACTCTTCCAGATATTGTTCCAGGCAAAGCTCCGGGGGGGGGGGCAACGTTCTGTCCCAATCTGAAACCTTCATAGGAAAGTTCAGGCTAAGACTGTCCAGAAGCACCTTATATACTTTTGAAAGAGAGTTAGATGTAGGATCAACTTCCTTTAAATTGTCCCAAGTGAATGGATTGTCCGAGGGGTCCCCAAGCCTTCTCCATACCTCCTCCTGCATTCAAGTGAGTTGCAACCTTCTGAAAAAAAGACATTTCTTCATACCCAGCCAGGAGAGCCACCCTACTGTCTTTGATAACATCCTTTAGTTTCAGACCCAACAGCTGATCAGCCCAGCATTCATTGATTACCTGACCCCTAATTATTAAATTAGGGTGACCTAGCACAGGTTGGTCTCAGGTCTTCATTTGGTTCTTTCTCTGGGCAGGAGTAAGAAATGACCACCAAGCTCTTGCTGGTTTAACAATTGGATTCCAGGATACTCTTTTAAGGCTGTTCTCTAAATTTGCAAAAAGCAATGCCTCTGGAGAGAGGCCAGAATCATTTAACATTTGCCTCTCTATTGGTAGCCAGGTTGGTATATAGGTCTCCCCTTCCAAATTTTGAAACCATCGAATCATAAGACCCAGCTGTCCTGCGACATAGTATAAATGAAGATCAGGCAGTTTAATCCCCCCCCCCAAGGCATGCGGTAGGCACAGGATAATATGCTTTTTCCTAGGAGGCTTAGAATTCCATAGAAATTCAGAGAGTAGCTTCCTAATTGTAATAAACCAGGTTTTGGAAATGCTATATGGGGCTAAATCTACTGGATATAATAACCTAGGCAATAGGTTCATTTTAATGAGTCACAGTCCAGCTGCAAAGTTCATAGGAAGTTTATTCCATCTGAGTATGTCCCCTCTAATTGCTAAGAGGACCCCATCCATATTTGTTGCAGCACCATCCTCCATACTAGCTATAATCCATGTGCCTAGGTATTTAATCCTGTCTGTTGCCCATTGTAATTCAGGGGTGCAAAATCTGCCCTGCAGACATGCAGTGTCAGAGGGAGAATATGAGTCTTAGTCAAATTTAGTTTATAATTTGAGACTTTAGAGAACTGCCAGACTATATCAACTATTCCTTCAAAACTTGATGCAGGATCTTGTAAGTGAAGAAGTATATCATCTGCAAAGACTGAAAATTTTAGCTCCCTCCCTGATATTGTAATCCCCTTTTTATATGAGCGTCCATATTAATAGCTTTCAACAGGGTTTCCAGGTATATGTTAAACAATATTGTCAAGAAGGGGCATCCTTGTCGGGTCCCATTTTCTAACTGAATCTCTTGGGAAGCATAGCCATTACACAATACTCTGGCTGTAGGAGCTGTATATAAGTTTTTGATACCTCTGAGATGGCCCTCTGGAAAACCCATCTTCTCCAGTGTAGCAAAAAGAAAAGGATGGGAGACTCTGTCAAAGGTCTTCTCCGCATCTAAAGATATCAAAGCTAGGGATAGTTGGGAAACTGGTGCATAACTGAGTATGTGGTGTAATTTCCTAAGGGCGTCGTGCGCCCCCCTACCTGGCATAAATCCCACTTACTCTTGACTAATTAAAGTTGGGGCAATGCTCAAAATTCTATTAGCCAAAATCCTCGTAAGGATCTTAATGTCTTGATTCATCAAGACTATAGGCCTATAATTGCCAGGTAAGTCCTTAGGCTTGTCTGGCTTTGGAACAAGTGTAATATATGCCTGGTATAAAGGAGGGTGACACACCCCTTCTTGCATTATAGTACTAAAAAATCCTGAAGTATGGGAAGTATAGTATGGAGATGTGTCTGATAAAACTTAGCCGTAAGTCCATCTGGCCCGGGAGTTTTACCAGAGGGCAGAGATTGCACCACCGTGATTATCTTAGATGCTCTTATTGGAGCCGCTAACTCCCTGGCCTATGCTAGTCTAGGACTGGTAGAGGAATTCCCTCCAGAAATGTTCTGATTTCCTCCTCTCCAGCAAGGTTTCTTGCCTGATATATTTCTTTGAAATAGGACACAAAGGCGTCCACCATTTTCTGAGGGTCTCTTAAAAGTTTTCCAGCATACTGTATAGAGGTGACTGTTCCAGTGGCTTCCCATTCCTTACCTCTAGCTGCTAGAAGGTGACCAGGCATGTCTCCCTGCATTAGATATTTAGCTTGAATTTTTCTAACCAGAATTCTACTTTACCATAAAGGATGTCCGCCATTTCCCCTCTTAGACTTTTAAGCTCAGCATCTATTTCCTTGGAGGACCCTTCCAATGGAGTCAGTGATTCAATCACCCCCAAAATTAACTCCTCTTTTACATGTCTCATTCTATTTCTCTGTGCTGCAAAACCCTGCGCAACTCCCGCATACAACACCTTACAAGTTTTTATTCTGAAGCATAGGCAGTTGCTGCTGAATGATCTCTAGAAAGGCTTCCTCTAGTTTATTCTGGACTGAGATCTCCATCAATAGGGAATCATTCAGCCTCCACCTATATGGTCTAGGAGGTGTAGGTTTTGGCTCCCATATCAGTTGAATAGGGGAGTGATCCCAGAAAATTCTACCTCTGGTTGTCATTTTCATAACCTCCCTAAGTGCCTCCCTTTTTACCAAAAATAAACAAATGCGAGATTGACTCTTATGGGCCGCAGAGTAAAATGTCATATTGTTGCCCTCAGTGGAGTGAGTCCTGAGTGGGTCTACCAGGGCTGTATCCTCTAGTAATCTGTTCAAGGCAATCTGAGCCCTGGAGAGAGGCCCTCTGGACAGTGGTATCCTATACTCCTGATTATTGAAACAGATGTTCCAGTCCCCTGCCAAAATAAGGGGGTGTGACGAAAAAACAGGGATCTCCCACTTCAGTGAAGCAAAGAAATCAGGATTAGAGGGAGTTGAACCATAGATAGAAGCAACTGAGAGTGCCTTACTGGACAGGGTACCAGAGACATAGATTCCTCTGTCATCCTCCCTTGTAATCACTTGTGCTACATTATACAGACAAGTTTTCCCTATTAAGATCACCACACCCCATTGCCCCTTCTTTACCTACCCCAAAGACTTGTCCCACCCACATCTGCTTAAGGAAACTCAACTCCTCTCTCAAAAAGTGGGTCTTTTACAGAGCAGGTAGGTAGGTAAAGGTAGGTAAAATTTATTGCTATACAGGTAATACATGTCATTTGGACATAATCCAGTTTACAAGGCAGACCTGTGTAAATTCCTATCTAGTTGCATACAAATAAGTTCCATATTAAATACATATAAATACAAACTCCACAATATACAAACTACATGGTATACCTAGAAAACTTAGAATAACTAGATTATAAAAGTCTCAAAATCCCAAGAAATCTTCGAAAAAAACATTTAACACTCACAAATGTGAGCATATAGCTCCTTTATAGTTTGAGTAAACAAAGAATAATTTGGAATTTCTCTTACCTCATCAGGAAGAGAATTCCAAAAACCAGCAGCCTGATATAACAAAGACCTGTCCCAATATTTGTTATAATGTTTACCTACAACTATCTTATTCAAGTGAACTGGTCTTGTCAATATCCGTTTTTGACAATTTTTCACTGTAAATAACATTAAGGAAATTGGATGATTTACAAATGAATATTTCATTTTGTGTATTAAAGATAACCAATGACACTTATAATTTATATCTAAAGGTGACCAGTTCACTTTCTTCAACAATAAACAATGATGACTCTGATAATTTCCTTGTAATACGTATCTTGCTATATGATAATAAGTTCTATCTAATCTAGACAATAAAACTTTATTTGTATTTCTGTATATTAATTCTCCATATCTTAGCACTGGAATAATTAATTGATCTGCCATTTTTTTTCTATCTAAAAAAGATAAACAGTCAGTACTTCTTCTTAACGCCCCTACCCTTCTATTAACTTTTTTAATCAATGCAATAATATGATTTGAAAAGGACAGATATTCATCAAATATAATCCCTAAATAACTATATTGTTTAACTTGCTCTAATTTAGTTTGATTTCCTGTATAAATAGATAAATCGTGAACAAGTTCACCACTTTTTTTTAGTGGGAAATTCATACACTTTGTTTTTTTTGTGTTCATTATCAACCCTGACCTGGTGAACCACCCCTCAATTCTTTGAAAGTCAGACTGCAAGTTAGTTTGTAATATTTCTTCCTTTTTTCCGGACACAATTATAACTGTATCATGGGAATAAAGTCGAATCTCTGATTGTTCTACAGTCGATGGCAAATTATTTATAAATATAAGGAACAAAAAGAGGTCCTAAAATTGATCCCTGGGGAACCCCTCTATTTACTTTCCACTTTCTTGACAAACATCCCTGTACCTCGACTCTCTGGGAACGATCATCCAAATAAGATTTTAACCAATTTAAGAGATCGTCCCTCATGCCTATTTCATGAAGTCTTTCTATTAGTAAGGGGTGGTTCACCAGGTCAAAGGCCTTTGAAAGATCTACAAAAATGACAGCTGTCTTCCTATTTCCCCCAATGACCCATTTATTTGATCATAAAATTCCAAAAGGGCTGTAGTAGTAGAATAGTTTTTTCGAAAACCAGATTGTTTAGTTGTCAACAAACTGTATCTGTCCAGATATTCCATTATCTGGCTAGAGACAAGTTTTTCAAAACATTTCGACAAAAGAGGTAATAAAGCTATGGGCCTGTAATTATTAACTTCTACCATATCCCCGAAAATAGGTTTTACTCTACTTTCTTTCCAAAGTGAGGGAAAATATCCAATTTGAAGACTAGAATTAAATAAGTAAGTGATGATTGGTGCTATATGAAAAGCAGCTAGTTTTAAAAAATTACCTTCCAGACAATCACTACCAAAAGCTTTGTAAGCATTTATATTTTGAAGAATTTTATATACTTTAGTGACTGTCAATATTTTAAATCTAAATGGAGGAAATTTATTTTGAATAGACTCTATATTAGTTTGTTCTAAATCTAAATTACAAGGAATTTCACAATTTGGGAGATCTACAAAAAAATTATTTAAAACATTACAGATTTCCTCCAGATTTTCAGTAATGATATCACCATTTTTTAATCTTAATATCTCCTCTGAGGAATCACATCCTGGTTTAGTTAATTTCTTGACCACTCTCCAAAACTGTCTTGGACCTATACTTGAATCTATTTTATTTTTGTAAAATGAAATTTTTGAAGCCTTAATTAACCTTTTACATTTGTTTCTAGCAACCTTAAAAGAAATCCAATCCTTTTCTAATTTTGATTTTAATGCTTTTTTCCAAATTCTATTTTTAATTCGTATTTGTTTCAAGAGTCTATCATTTATCCACGGTAATTTATTTAATTTCTTCTTTGCTTTAACTCTTGGTGCGTGTAAATCACATACTTCTTCAAAAGTTTGGATAAAGTATTTAATTGAAGTGTCAATATCTGGAATTAGTTTACATCTGTCCCATTTTATTTTACTAACACTATCTAAAAACCTAAATTCTGAAAATCTTCTGAAGTCTCTAGTCCAATTTTTATTTTCATATACCCGATTTTGATTAAACTGAGACCTGGGCAAAGTAGCCCAAATCAAATTATGGTCTCCAAGACATGGTGATAAAACACCCACTGCTTCAATTTCAATTTGAGTAGATACCAAAATCAAATCTAATATAGATCCATTTGTCATATTTGATGTGTACCTAGTAGGTTTTTTATAAGTTGTTTTAATCCTAGGTTAGTTACTATATCTTTTAATTGTCTCCCTCTAATATTTTTCCAATCACAATTTAGATCTCCCATCAAGATTAATGGTCTACTTCCTGCTTTATCTGTTATCTTGGTTAGAATTATCTCCAAGTCAGATATTTTTACCCTTGGGGTGAATAAATGATCGGAATCACTAATCCTAGGTGTCCCAAGTATACAGCTAAAAATGTTATATTGTTTTCACTACCCTGAATTATAATTTCTGAAATACCTAATGTTCGTTTTAAAAAAAGCATCACACCCCCCTCTAGTTTTTCTGTCTACTCTCCATACTTTATAATCCTGAGTGCCAAATTCTTCGTCTTGATGTTTGTTTGAAAGCCATGTTTCACTTAGCCCTAGTATACATGGGTCTTTATCTTCTAGTAAAGTTGCTAAAAGATCAGATTTAGAACTGATGCTACGTGCATTATCACGAAAAATTTTAAGTTCTAAATTTGAAGGCCCTGGATTCACCTCGATATCTCCCCCCCCAGAATTAATAAAAAACAACTTTCCCCAGATAAGTTTGATATAACATTGTTAGGCCTAAAAGGATTTAAAGGCCTATAACATCCTCCCAAAGTTTGATTTCTTAATATTCTCTGAAAAGTATTCCTTCTTGGTTTGTTACAATTTTGTTTTGTGATTGATTAAGTAAAAATAACCAATTTACCAAGTATTTTTCATTTGTAGATTTTTTTGCTGTAATAAATTCTTTCTGAGTCACAACACTCAAAAAACAGCAAAGAAGTAAACATCCTAAAAAATTAAACATCAACATCATTCAAAGAAATTTCCACAACTAAAGTATATCTAAAATAATTCCTAAAATTAAAACCCCTATTCTAATTTACAAAAATATTATCCTAATATCACCTAAACTTTAACATAGATTAAATACTTCTAACCAAACAATTTAAAACAAAACATTTTAAAATTACCAAAATAATCTGAACCTAAAGTCTCCCAGTTTAGAAGCAGCTTTTGGGCAGGATGTGAGAAATGACAGGTGTATTCTTCATGAGGTGGTGTGAAAAAATCCTAATGTTGAAAATCTGGAATGAAAATATAGAAAATTGAGGCAGTTACTAATATGCATAGAAACTGCATAGCTTTTATGCTTACAGTCATTTTGGGAATTTTTGCACCCCATTTTAACATGGCCTTTTTTGGACCCCACCTAATGAACGTTGGCACTGTGATTTCGTTAGTATATCCCAAAAGTTGATTTCACACAGCGACTGCGCCATTCTGCTCCACAGGTGCGAAAACACATTTTGGGCAGGATGTGAAAAATGACAGCTGCACTGTTCATGAGGAGGTGTGAAAAAATCTAAAGTTGAAAATCTGGAGTGTAAATATTAAAAATTGGTGAAGTTACAAATATGCACAGAAACTGTGCCATGCACACTCATAACAGTTATTTGGGGGAATTATTGCACCATATTTTCAACATAGGCTTTATGGGACCTCCCCTCATAAACACTGGTACTGTCATTTCATTAATTGGTCCAGAAAGTAGATTCCACATAATGACCACAAAATCACCTTTCAGGACTGAATAATAAAGTGGCAGTGACAGTGTTCATGAGGTGGGGTCCCAAGAACTCCATGTTGAAAGTGGGGCATAAAAATTCCTAAAAATGGCTGAGATATCAACATAAATTGAAAACCCATTGAGAGCCATAATACAAGCCTACCTTGATTCCTCAGTTTGCAGTTGGGCTTTGAGGAGAGTGGACGTGTCCCAGTCCAGAAAAGATGACAGCCGCCAACCTCCAGAGGTAAGTATAGGGTGAGAGGGGGTGTGGGGAGGTGGGTACTCAGTGGGAGGCTAAGGATGAGGGAGGGGAACAGAGGAGATGATGAGAGACCATTTCCCTTATTCTAGAATAAAACAAAAGATGTTGGGGACAGTTTTCTCTTTTTATGGCAGGGATAACTTTATTTTTGGACACTGGGAGTGAGCTCCCCAGTGTCCCATAGTTCTGGGGGTGTAATAATGTCGAGACAGGGATTGGGCAGCCCGATACTGGTGAACACTATTAATATTAGAATGGGGGGGCATTCGATACCAGGTGTGGACTTCCCAGTGTCAGAAACAACACTGAAAAAAGTAAAGGTTTTTGGCACACTGAGGTGGTCTGCCCAATATGCCACAGTAATAGAGGGAGAAATAAATCCTGACATGGGCATTGGGCACCCTGAAGTCAGCAAAGAATAATAAGAATGGGCTGTGGGGTGGTGGTAGGGCATCCAACACCACGGGTGGGCATCACAGTGTCGGAACCAACAGAAAGTTAATGCTTTTGGTTCACTGGGGTGGTCTTCCCACTGTGCCACAGTTGTGGAGGGGTAAAGAAATGTCAACATGGGGATCAGACACCATGATGTTGGGAAACAATAATTACAAAGGGGTAAGCCTGGAAAAGTGATAGTTCAATGAAGGATTCTGCATTGCAACATGGCAGTTCAATGCAGGACTTTGCATCATAGAATGCCACTTCAGTGCAGGATTATTAATTTATTTGTTTGCTTATTTAAGAATTTTACCAGGAAGGCATGCTGAGCAGGCTACTGCTTGATTCCAGATGCATCCTGGGGGTAGGAGGTAGGGGGTATGGGAAAATACATATAGCCTACAGTGTACAATAACAGCTAGTAAGACAATTCAAGAGACAATATTACATTCAAGAGACAATATAAGATCAAAATAACCATCATCATTCTGAATCCAACATGGCAGTTCATTGCAGGATTCTGCATTGAACTAGAATCCTATGCCAATGCAGGATTCTGCATCGAACTAGAATCCTATGGCTCCAGAGGCATCTACCGTATATACTGGCATATAAGCCAACCCATGTATGAGCCCCCCCCCAAAAAAAATGCAGCTTTTATTTCAGTAAAAATGCAGTAGCCCATGTATAATCCAATGTCAGGTCTGACAACTGAATATCTACATCAAGCTCAGGCAAGGAAGTATTGTTTCAGTAAGTGTGGTGTCTTGGTGTGGTGTATTGGCTCATTTTTGTTTGTTTTATTTTGTTTACCACCAGTCACTCAACAACCCACTAATCCTGTTCCCTTGTCACCAACCCCTTCCCTCTTGGCCCCATGTCCCCTGTCTGCTGTGCTTTCCTTCATCCAGGTGGCTTGCTGGTGATGTCAAATACCAAAGCCTCTCGAGGTTTGTAATGCCAGCAGCCACTTGCAATATTCCAGCTACTGCCCCACTCTGTTACTTACTCCTGCTGAGCAATTTGTTATCCTCTATGCCTAATTCTCTTACCATTCCCTTTCCATCTCTCTCTCTCTCTCTCTCTTTTTAATCAACTCTGTCTTTGGGGCACTCTGCACTGCCGTTCACGGCCACAGTCCTCCTAGCATCTGTTCTACTGGGAATCTGTTCCCTTTCCCATTTCTTTTTTTTAAGAAGACTCCACTCCCTAGCTGGCTATGTAGATCCAGTGTGCCCGACTTTTAATATTACTGTGCCATAATGACTTATCCACATACAGTATAAGCCGAGACCCCCTAAATTGAAATACAGACTTGGTACAAAAATCTCGGCTTATACACAAGTATATAAGGTATTTTTTTCCCATAGGAAATAATGGGAAAAAGAACATTTCTTAAGTTTGGAAAAGATTAATATTTTTTCACCAAACCCTCAAAAGGGACATCTGTGAGGCCACAGTTTTCTACCCTGAAAATGTCTGCCCTGTAGCTACAGCTGTTTTTGAGATACAGGTTGACAAAATAAAAAAAACAGCAAAAAAATATAAAAATCTCTTATTATTCAACACTCCATATCTCAGAAACCACAAAAGGGATTCAAACCACATTTGGCATATCAATAGACCTGCCAATTCCAAAGACGCCTGGAAAATTTCAAACTAATCTGTTGAACCTGCAAAAAGTTATTTCTCCGCAAAAATTGGCCTTTAACATTAAATGCTCTTGCTAACCCTAACTATAGCTGCACTACCATGCAGCTATAATAAATGGAATGCTGCCAGATTTTTACATAATTATTATGTTTTTTAAAGTTTTTTTTGAGGCATCAGTAGCTCTTTAAATCTCTATCTGAGATAAATGCAAAAGTGGCAATAATCGCTGATATCTTTTGGTGAATGGATTCTGTTGTTGACTGTGATTGTGGTAAATTTCCTATTACTCCTGTCATTTGTATTTCTTGGGGGATTGTGTAGGCTTTATCATAAAAGGCAAATTATCTGCGGGAAGATTAAACATATTAACAAACATATTCTTCATCATATCCCTTGTTTTTTCAAATTCAGAGTCAACAGAATTGGGGTATTCTGTAGGCTTTTGTTATAAAAGACTAATTATCCATAGGAAAATCAAACACATTAACAAACACATCCTTCATCATATCCCTTGTATGTTCAAACTCAAAGTCTAAGGACAGGGGTAGTCCCACCACTCTCAAATTTTTATATCTTTCTTGGTTTTCTAAGATTTCAATTTTACGAGACATTGCATAATTATCTCGGATTAAATTTGCAGCTGTTGCCTCCTTACCAATTGACTTCATACATTTTTGTTATCTTTTTTTTTTGTTGCTTTCAACATCTTGTGAAACTGCATTAATTTTATATTTATTATTTTTGGCATCCTGCTGCAAGAAATCCACTTTTTCAGATAGGGCATGTAATTTTCTGTCAAATGACTGAGTCCATGAACTCAGTTTCTCTAATGCATCCCCTAAAGAGTCAGTAGAGTGTTGTGTTCTGTTCATCTGGCATCTAGAGCTATAGCAACAGTATTTGTAGTATCAATCTTCCCTTCAAGTTGTGATAAAATTGAAGATACAGGACTAAATGGAGAGCTCATTATTTGAATTGGTGATGGGCTTTGACTTTACTGAAACACCGTTTCTGAATTTGCCACAGCATAGTCTATTTTTTTAACTGCAACACTGACTACACACAGTTTGCTTATTTCTGAGACAGCTGCCAGCTCTTCAGTTGGCAATTTTATCGGTAGTTTAAGTTTCTTCAATAGAGGCTTTGCAGTAGAACATGCAGCCGTTGTCTTCAGTTCTTGACAACGTGCCTTAGGAACTCCATTAGCAGTGGCAAGGTTTTTAGGTAAGGTAGAAGGCAGCTTTTGAGTAGCTTTTAGTAAACTGGTCTCTGTAGGCACAGCCATGGGCCTCCCTGGAATGGCAATAAGTAGCTCTACTTCAGAGAGGAAGCTTCTCTCTCCTGCTATAAGGATGCCCTCTGTGCAGCATTGCAGTTGAATATTCCTCCAGTGGCTTTATATGGGGTGAATCTTCAGAAGAAGTCAAAGAGACTGCCTGTATTTTTTCTGCCATTATGTATCACAAACAGCAATACTTTTAACCAGAAAGACAGTTTCTAACAAAACTGTTGGTGTAGAGCTCAAGCACACTGCAGCTATCTGTAGCCATATTAACTCCTCCCCCATTCTTCTCTTTTCTTTTTTCTATTTTGTCTCCCCCCTCTGTCACTCTTTTAACTGGGTGATGATAAAATGCATTTTTTTAGATAAAGGGGACCTCTGGGATGGAGTCCCTCACTAATGTATTGAAGCAAGTATCTGACTGCCCCCCCCCCACAGAAGAAAAAAAAACTAAAATAAAGGTGTCAAGTATCAGCATCAGGTGAGGTCAGTGATATTTTTTATAGTGCCAAACAAGTCAGCTGAATGAACAGACGACAATTAGCAAGCAGTTAGCAGGCAATTTACAGCATGTAATGGGTACAGAGGAGCTTGCAGTGTCTGCTATACAGAGGTCACAGAGTGTGGTATAAATGGGATTTTTAACATTATAGACATAGCTTTTGGCTTTTGGCAAAGGTGGATCCTTCCATTATGAGCAAACATCTGCTATAACCGTGTCCACTGTAAGTGGGTAGAATGGTAATGGGTGCATTTTGTACAGTACACCAAAAGTGAAGAGAAAGAGGCAAGTCATTCCCCACTGACAGGCCCACTCCCCAGTAGTGGGAGCAATGTCAGAAGGTCACTCACTGGCACCAAGTTGTACCTCATGGCCCACATCCCTTATTTTGGCTACCCTAAGATTTATATCTGCCAGTAAGTATTATGGGCACCCAGGCTGTCATTCCCTTTGTGTGTTCCCAAACAACAGACAATAAGTACTGAAAATTCTGGAGTGCATTCTTAAAAACAGGAGCCAGGCATAAAGCTTAAATATAGTGTGGTCAAACAAGTGAACAAAATGGTAACAAAGGCACAGGTTAGTCATTTGTCTTTGCAATGTTTAAGCTGCAGCTTTTCATTCAGGCAGTCTGTACACCCCCATCAGTCAGAGGTATTTAAGACAGGTTCCAATTGTGACAAATAACCTAACTGTGGTCCTAAATACAGCAATACTGTACAAGCAACATAGCAAAATAAATATTTCAGTATCCAGAAGGCAGGTAGAATTCAAAATGGAGGCCCACAAGATTACACCTGAGGCCTTCTGCAGAATGCTCCACCTGGACCACTTTGGATTTTGTTACCACTGCATTGATACCAGTGGGGAGGGGAGCTCAGAATAACAGAGACCCAGGTCCAAGTGTCCAGAGTTAGGACTACGCTCAGTTACTGGCCTGCACAGAAATTAAGCACATCAAGTAACAATCAGCAGCAAGATTTTAGTGGCATGTAAGTTAACAGGGTCCACTACTGTGGGCCAAGAAAACCTTCCCCCAATCCCATCTCATCTTAAACATTTGTTAAACAGTATAGCTGTAGAGTACTTTAGGTAGATGAGGTGTAGGGGAAGTGAAGAAAGAAAGTAGAGCTGTCCTGTTTGCTGCTTTCATGGTACCTCCATTTGGAGGCTGTGGATTACACATAGCATACCATGTGGACCTCTGATACCACATCACCTTAGACTGCGGCCTCCAAGCTAGAAACTGACCATTAAAAAACTCCACCACACTAAATCAGTGGCCATGTTCCATAAAGTCCAGTAACCCCATGCACCAGAAGCCAAGTGGATAGGAGGCAGACAGAAACAAACCATGTGCTGCTTCCAGGAGACTGAACACCAGCACAAATATCTCATGTTGTGGGGGATGTTCATTGAACCACTGAGCATCCCTGTGTTGCTACTTCTTTCCGATTAACGAAGTCCTCAACTTCGGTAGCAATTTCAAAAGTTTTGGGTGGGAACCCCACTAGCAGGATCTGTAGGTGGGGTGAATACAGATGAAAAAAATGTCATCCCATACAATGCAGTAAGGCCTTAACATTGGAAGATTTCTATCTTTTTGACTGGAGGACCCAGCTATAATCTGCATAGATAAACATTTTGTGACCACCAATTGAAAGGGAGTCTTTGCTTTGAGTAGCATGGAGGACTATTTCCTTGTCTCTATAACCCAGGTATTTTTACAAAAAAAGCCTTATTTTTTTTCATGTGCTTTGGCTTTCTGCTGGGGGTGTGATGTGCCCCCTTAACTTCAGGTTGTATTACTTGGTATTACTTGGTTTTAGGGACAAAAGAAGGTCGAGACCCATCGAGATTGTCCCCCACAATTTGTGGAACATTATAACTCAACATAGATTCTCCCTTATCCATAGATCCAAATTATATTTAAATGCATCAGAACTGGATTTGGTGATTAATTCTTTGGGCAAAGTATTGCACAGCCTTGCTGCTCATATGGTAAAAATAATTTCCCCTTTTGTTAGTATTAAAGGGTTGTATTTCTAGCTGTTTTTTATGTAATCTAGGGACTATCCTTCTAGTTGAATAATCAAGTCCACATTGGGTCATAAGAGTGGGTGATTGACATATTTTATAAATCATTAATAAATCACCTCTTTTTCTCCTAATTTCCAACGAATATAAACCAGTATGTTTCAATCTTGTAGTATAGTCAAGATGTTTAAGTGTTGGAACTATTTTAGTTGCTCTTCTCTGAATATGTTCTAGGCAAGATATGTCTCCCTTAAGATAGGGGTTCCAGAACTGGGAGCCGTAGTCAACATAAGGTCTTATAAAAGTCCTACACAGGAGGATAATGCATTGTTCGGTACAGGTAATGAAGGTACGTTTAATTTGTTTTAAAAGACCATTAGTCATTTTAGCTGTTTTTAAACAGTGTTCCCTAGTTGTAAGTTTGTTATTTATCAGTATCCCCAGGTCTTTTTCACAACTTGATGTTTTAAGTTTAATATTGTTAAGATAATAATCGTGCATTGGGTTGTTTCTTCCAAAATGAAGGACCACACATTTTTCATGATTGAAAAACATTCTGTTCTCAATTGCCCACAGTTCTATTTTCCCTAAGTCAGCAACTAATGTTTCTGAATTATTAAGGTCGTTAACTTTACCCCCTAGTTTGGTGTCATCCGCAAACTTTGAAAGATAGTTATTTGGTCCAGCTTGCTCCAGTTGTGCCTTGTAGATTCCCAGTCTGAGCTGTTTCACTAGCCATGGCAAATAAAGTTGACTGAGTCTGTGCACTCCAGTCCTTTAGGGAGGTATATAATGTGAAGATTAGAGTGGAGGGATGGTTTTCCATATCATCATTGCAGATCTGGAACTGTGCACAGTGTCGTTAAGGCCAGCATTCTCTTTGCATATGGTAGTGACCTTGTCCTCCTGGTTGCTAATGTGTTTCCCTGCCTTGTCCAATGTGGTCCATGTGCAGTGGTTATCTCCATCAGACAAGCAACAATACTTCAGAAGTGGGTTATTTGCACAGATATGTTAGTTAGCCTTGCTGTTATCTCATTCTGCAAGAAATTCATCATAGCCACAAGGCTCGAGTCTCTGGGTGACAGCAGCATCATCCCACTGTTGCTTTGCACACTACTGCCTCACTGGGCCTGCACTCTGGTTTTGGCAATGAATCTGCTGCTAGAGTTGTTGTGCCAAACAGCAGCTAAGCCTGTTTCTTTCATCAAACAGAGCCAACTCACCACTAGTAGAGATGTTGCAAAAGTTTATTTCATCGGCGTAATCCCGGAGAGATCATAAATTTCACCCTGCAAAACATTTCATGAAATTAAGTACTTCTGGTGAAATTGTGCCAGTTAATTTCGCCTTGTGGTACTATTACGCTAAATTAGGGAAAAAAAAGGCCTGTCACATGCCAGGTACAAGTGTTCACCTTAACAGGTGAACGTTTCTGTCTGAAAGACAGGCACCCCGCAGCAGCAGCAGGAGCATATGCCCCCCAGCAGCATGAGCCCATTGCCTTTCCAGCAGCAGCATGTGTTCCCCCCAGCAGCAGGAGCCCATTGCTTCACCAGCAGCAGGAGCATATGCCCCCCACCACCCTCAGCAGGAGCAGGATGTTGTGGCCCCTGGGTCATCAGCTGGCATCATGCCTCACCAGCCAAGAATGTCAGTTTCAGTGTGGTCCTTCTTTGCCACAAATGCTGCAGATGACAGTGTTGTCATCTGCAACCTTTGTTGCTGGAGTGTTCATTGGGGGAAGAAAGTGGCACACCTTGGCACTGGTGGCCAAAGGAGCCATCTGCAGCACCACCACCCTGAAAAGTGGCTCCAAAAGCTGCATGAGGTAGTATCAGCAGGAGGCAGCACTAGTGGGGTGAACACACAGAAGGGGAAGGGGAAGGGGGCCAGCAGGAGGAAGGCAGTCAGCATCAGCATAGGGGGCACCATACCAGGACACAGCAGCAGGAGGCAGCACCACTGTCACCTCTCAGCCACCATCACCACCATCATCGTCATGCTGATCCAGCACAGCCTGCATCAGCCCCAGATCAAATCAGCAATGAAGACCTGGAGGCTGTGCACAGTGAGGTATGAGATCTTAGGCAGGAATTTGACCAGTTTCACCAGGAGTTCAAAAAGGCCAGGAGGGACATGAGAAAAATAATGGAGGACCAACAGAAAGTTCTGGAACTCCTGGTGGAGCTGCATCGTAGGGGTGGAGGTGGCAGTTTGGAATTGATACCTGGCATGGTGTAAGTTGTGGTAGCATTCAATGAGGCAGCAGCCAATTTTTCCTTTTCTTTTCTTTTTCCTGTCCTGTGTTAGTGGCACTCTTCTCATCTCATTAATAATAATAATAAAAAAACACCAAAGAAATATTTTCTGTCCTCTTCCTCTTCTATATTCTCTTGTTTCTTTTTCTTGTCTTGTAAACATGTCTTTGTCCAGAGGCTTTGTGTGTTATGTTTTTGCTCCCTATAGCATTCAGTCCTTTCCCTTGTTCATTAATTTAGTTTTCCCCTCTCATATGAATACCCTTGCCCTGACCCTGCATGTCCCCCCTGTCATGTGTTGTTGTCAGTGTACCCATAAACATTGTACCTTTCTTTTTGTTTTGTGTTACTCCTTCTTCATATATTTCCTCCTCAGATCCACAAATGCCAAGCATTGTTCCTATGAAAAAAACGTTTATTTGCCAAAGCTATGTGATGTGGCAGTTGTTGTGGTTGTGTGCAGCAACAGTTCAAAGATGTACACAACAATCAAAGAAACATGAGCAATTGTATTGCAAAGTTAAGCATAAATATGTATTTTGTGCTTAACACATATGTCCTCTGAGCTTGTTAAAGATGTTAACGTGGGTCCAGTCCCTCCAGTTATAATAAAAATAATTCCCAGAGAACTAAAACCTAATTGTTATTGAACTTCTGAAGTGGTTCTGTGTCATTGAGGCACAGGTCAGGAAGCATAGGAAAAACCAGGAGCAGTTGTAGAATTTGCAAAAAGTGTTTATTAGTACTAGCAGTAACATACAAAAAAATAAGATTGTTCAGAATAAGTATTTACAAAGGCAGAATGAACAGAGAAGATCCATCTGAGTTTTCCTTCAATCTCTAAGTCTCCCAAAACATTTAATCTCTCTCTGGTATAAGTCTTTGCAACCCCCCTACTTAACAAGCATCCTGTTTTTTTTCTAAAATGTTCTTGTAAATTTCAGGCAGGTGCAGCAAGAACACAATGTCCCAGAACTGAGGCCCCTTCTCCACAGCTTCTGAAAAGGGGCTTAAAAACTGCTCTCAGATTAACCCCTTGAGTTCCCAATAGCTTTTTGCAATCATCTCAAACTATAATTACATACATTTCAACAGTAACACTATATCATTTCTAAACAAAGGAATCCCAATAGCAGTTACATTTCCACATAATGATTCACATATATTTTTATACCTGCAGATATGCAAGGGGGAAGAAAAGACAGAACAGCAAGTGAGGGTAGAGAGATAATGAGAAGCAGATAATTGCAAGACTGTTGGGGTGGTCCTAGGTCTCACGAGAAAATGTGATTGTGCAACCAAACAGAGAAGAGACAGAAAAGGAGATAACAGAAGAGATCCCTTCATTCAAACTCTCCATAACAACTGGTACAGGGTCCTATTCAACCTTATCACATACACCCCTCCCCTTCTTAAGAGGGAACCTGTTTGATCAAACAGGTTTCCAAAACTTTCTATTAATTCTCTTCTAACATTTGCTTCTAACTTTCAGAAATTAAGCACATATGCAGTATCCTTTGTTCTATAACAGTACAGTAAACAATAAAGTTTAAACTCATGCATTTGTTTTTCAGCCTTCAGAACCCTCAATTCCTGATCCATATCTTGACAGAAAATCAGCATTGACATTCTCTTTCCCAGATTTGTGAATCACTTTAAATTTAAATGGCTGTAGTGCCAGGCACCACTGTGTGATTCTAGAATTGTATCCTTCATTTGATTGAGCCAGAAAAGAGGATTGTGATCTGTTACAAGTATAAAGTCAGTTCCTATCAAATAAAACTTAAGGGACTCCATGGCCCACTGTGTTGCTAAACATTCCTTTTCAATGGTAGAGTACCTTTCCTCTCTGTCATGCAACTTCCTGCTTATGTACAGACTAGGATATTTTGACTCAGGACTGCACCTAGGCCTACTTCTGATGCATTTGTGACAAAAATGGTTTCTTAAAATCTGAGCTTCTTAAAACAGGGGTTGAGCATAACGCAGCCTTAATGGACTGAAAAGCTTCATCACACTCTGGGGTCCATTTCACATTATTTAGGAACAGTTTCTTTGTGAGTTCAGTGAGGGGAGTAGCTAACTCGGCAATGCTGGTGGCAAATCTCTGATAATAACCAGCCAGCCCTAAAAATTATCTGACATGTTTTTTGATTTTGGGGGACAGGGCTGTTAGTTACAGCTTCTATCTTGGAAACCTCTGGCTTGACTTCTCCATTTCCCAAAACATAGCCCAAATATCTGGTTTCCTGCATACCTAGTGCACACTTGGTAGGATTAATTGTAAGACCTGCCTTTTTGATTGACTGGATAACTGCTCATAGGTGTTTCAGGTGGCTTTTCAAGTCTGGACTGTGCACCATGACATCATCCAGGTATGCAGCACAATAACCAGTGTGAGGGGATAAAATTACATCCATGTACTGCTGGAATGTAGCTGATGCACCATATAAACCAAATGGCATGGTGGTGAACTGATAGAATCCTACAGGAGTGGCAAATGCAGTTTTGCCTCTGGATTCTTTAGCTAGTGGGATTTGTCAGTAACCCTTGGTGAGATCAAGGGTATTGATATACTTGGCACTCCCGAGTCTGTCCACCAAATCATCTATTCTGGGCACTGGATAACTGTCAAATTCTGACACTTGATTAAGTTTCCTAAAATCAAGGCAGATTCTTACACCCCCTTCTTTTTTTTTACAATCACCATTGGTGATGACCAAGCACTTCCCGACTCTTCTGTTATTCCCAATTCTTTCATTTTTTGTATTTCCTTAACCATGTCAGCTCTTAACCACTCTGGTAATCTCTATGTCTTTTGTCTAATAGGGCTAGCATTCCTTGTCACCATTACATGCTCAACCCCTTTTGCTCAGCTTGGTACTGTGGTGAAAGTACTATTAAATGTCTTTAGCAAGTTACAAATTTCTGCGGTTTGTTCAGAGGTTAAGGAAACATTCACCTTTACAGCATCAGCAGCAACAGTTTGTTCCAGTCTATCATAAACAACATCAATATCTTCTTTATCAGTTTCTGGTAAAACTTGCAAACCAGCTTTTGGTGTTTTTTCAACTCATTTCTTCAGGAGATTAGCATGGTATATCTTAGTAGGATTTTTCCTATCAGAGGTCTCAGTTTTATAGTTAACTGTGCCAGCATGTCTAAGCATTCTATAAGGCCATTGCCACTTCATTAACAGTTTATTTTCTGTCGTGGGTAACAGTAGCGAGATCTTTTCACCTGGCTCAAAAACTTTTTCTTTTGCCCCATGGTCATAATACAGCTTCTGCTGGTTTGGGGCCTCTTCCTGATTACTATGGGTGATTTCAACCTATTTTGCAAACTTCTTTCTTAGGGCACACATTTAAGATGTTATAAATTGTTTCTGAGTGGGGTTATCTTCCCTCATTTCTTTTGTCACATCCAGTGGCCCTCTTGGCTGCCTACCATACAGCATTTCAAATGGCGAAAACCCTGTTGATGCCTGTAGCACTTCTCTGTAAGCAAAAAGTAGGTAAGGCAAGTATTGGTCCCAATCTTTCCCTTCCCCTTTTCCAAACCTTTTTAACATGCATTTCAGGGTTTGGTTAAAATGCTCAACAAGACCACTGTCTGAGAGTGATGGGGGAGGTTCTTATGGCAGTGATACCTAGTAGTCTCTACAGCTCCTTAAGTAATGCAGCACCAAAATTACTACCCTGATCAGAAATAATTTCTTTAGCTATTCCCACTCTGCTGAACATTTTTGCAGGCTCTGTTGCCACTTTTGAAGCTGTGACAGAACGCATTGTAACTGCATCTGGGTATCGAGTAGCATAGTCACATGCTACCAAGATATATCTATTGCCCTTTTTACTTTTGTTTAAAAGACCAACCACATCCATTGCAATTCTTGCAAAAGGCACATCTATCAAGGGTAGGGACACCAGGGGCATCTTGTCTTTTCCAGTGACTGGAGCTACTTTCTGACACTCAGCACAGGAATTACAATAGGTAGTACCATCTTCATGAATTCCAGGCCAGTAAAATCTATACAGCAATCTGGCAAGGGTGTGATCCCTCCCTATGTGACCAGCCATAGGACTATCATGTGCTATCTGTAACAACTCTGTTCTATACTTCTGTGGTATAATAAATTGTTCTGTTTGTTCCTGTGTGTCTGAGGTTTAACCCAAACTCAGTACAGTAACCTTACATTTTTAAAACATTGGTTCATCCTGTTTTGGTTTCACCCCAGCTGCTTAAAATAACCCTGGAGAGAAACATTGTTAGCTTGCTCTGAAACAAAAACACAATCAGTTATCAGTTTAGCTTCAGCATTTTCATATTTCAACCCTTTATTTCCATCAGTCTTTTGCAGCCACTGTTGTGTCAGATGTCTTCTTTCTTTCCTGGAATTCCAGATCTTGAAGCTGTTCTCAAACAAGTCTGAATCAAAGTCATGGAAAGGAAAAGTGTCCCCACAATTTGAGATGTTCTTTGCCTGAGGTCTTGCTACCACTACTGCTGAAACTGCAGGGTTCATTTCCTCTGAGATTAACTCATTAAATCCTAGACAGTAATTTCCAATAATCACAGGCACAGGTAACTTAGGTACAATCCCCACTTTCATTTAATGTGACACACCCTTAATGGTCAAAGTCACTTGGGTGATGGGGTAGTATCAACTGTCCCCATAGATGCAAATGACATCAGTACCTGGTCCTTTTGCACAGTGTTTTCCCAGCACTTCAACATGCACTAGGGTCTGTCTGCTTCCCAAATCAATGAGTCCCTTTATAGTCTTACCCCCACTTTACATCTGTTAGGTACTTGCCCCAATTTGCCAAGGACAAATCAGCTCCAGTGTCACTCTTCTTATGGTAATTTCTTGCAAGATGACCTTGCTTATTACAGTTATAGCAAATACAATCTTCAGATGCAGATTTGTTTCCCCACCAGAGTTCTTATCAGACTTGGAGTTTAAATTGGAAAAAGAATGTCTTACCAGTGCTTGGCTGTTACCTCACTGCTGTGGCATTTGTCTGGCCATTTGGTACAAGTCTTTGGCCAAAGAAACAGCCTTTTCCCCACTTTCTGGTGGGTGTTCCTTTGCCCAAAGCTGCACATCTGTAGTCAGGGCGTTGATGAATTGCTCCACTGCAAATGTGTCGATGATCTGTGGGACTGTTTTGATCTCTGGTTGGAGCCATTTTATCAGGAATTCTTTGAGTCAGGTGAAGGCTTCTCGAGGATTGTCGACTGAGTTCTGCTTCAGAGATCAAAATCTCTGCCTGTAGATCTCTCCTGAGACGTCATACCTTTTCAAGATTTCTCTTTTCACCAGGTCATAGTTTCCTGACTGTGCAGTGTCCATATTGCTGTAAGCAAGTTGGGCTTTCCCTGTCGGGTAAGGTACCAGTCTGATTGCCCATTGCTGCTTTGGTCACTGGCAGGCTGTGGCAACTCTGTCAAAAGTTGTCAGGTATGCTTTGATATCATCGGAGGGACAAAACTTTGTAAGTTTAATATATTTCAAGTTGCCTGTATCCTGTTGCTTTTTTGGATCTGTGCCAGATCCTCTGCCTTTGATAGCTTGCAAGGCATCCAACCATCGCTGCTCCTGTCGCTGCATCTCTTCTCTCATCTGCTGCTCCTGCTGCTGCATCTCTTCTCTCCTCTGCTGCTCCTGTCACTGCATTTCTTCTCTCCTGTGTGCTTCTAAATGTTGAATTTCTTGTTCTGTCGGCTGCATCTACTATCTTCTCTGTTTCTCCATCTCTTTTTATTTTGTAGCCCACCATTTGAAAAAGGCAGTCAGGCATTCAGGTTCTGTCACTGCCTGTTCTTTTTCCATAACTTGTGCTGGCTGTACAATCTCAGCTTGGACTTCTGTTGCTGTTAGTTTGACTGCCATTCTTCTGGTAACCACTCTTGGACTTGCTGCTGCAGAATCCATACCTTTCTCTATGGTTCCCTGGTACTAGGTCCAGTACCCATGAACAAAACTCCTTGCTTAGAGTATTCATGGCATAATTCCACTTCTGACACTATCTGTCATTGAGGCACAGGTCAGAAAGCATAGCAAAAATCCAGGAGCAGTTGTAGAATTCACAAAAAATGTTCATTAGTACTAGCAGTAACATACAAAAGATAGGATTGTTCAGAATAACTATTTATAAAGGCAGAATCAACAGAGAAGACCCATCTCAGTTTTCCTTCAATCCCTGTCTCCCAAAACATTTCATCTCTCTCTCTGTCATAAGTCTTTGCAATCCCCCTACTTAACAAGCATCCTTTTTTTTACTAAAATGTTCTTGTAAATTTCTGGCAGGTGCAGCAAGAACACAATGTCCCAGAACTGAGGCCCCTTCTCCTCAGCTTCTGAAAAAGGGCTTACAAACTGCTCTCAAGTTCACTCCTTGAGTTCTGAATAGCTTTTTGCAATCATCTCAAACTACAATTATATTAATTTTATACATTTTAACAGTAACACTATATAATTTCTAAACAAAGGGATCCCAATATCAGTTACATTTCCACATAATGCTTCACATATATTTTTATACCTGCAGATATGCAAGGGGGAAGAAAAGACAGAACAGCAAGTGAGGGTAGAGAGATAGTGAGAAGCAGAGAATTGCAAGACTGTTGGGGTGATCAAGTCCTAGGTCTCACGAGAAAATGTGGTTGCACAACCAGACAGAGAAGAGACAGAAAAGGAGAGAACAGAACTGATCCCTACATTCAAACTCTCCATAGCAACTGGGACAGGGTCCTATTCAACCCTGTCACAGTTTGGACATTAATTAGATTAATTGAATAATTGCTTTGCCTTATAACATTATGGCTGGGACTTGAGGGTTTGATAATTTAGGCTTTTTAGGATTGTATCCTTTTGTATTTGTGCTAGCAGCAATATAGAATGTGCACATGTTTTGGTGTGATTATGTAGTGTATAATTAACTATTATTGATTGATACTTGTATCTATACCAATGAGGATTGTTGTTATAACTGTTACTCTTGAAAAAAGTACCTGAAGGGGTAAGAAACACCATTGGGGAGAGTTTGCTTTTTGTTTGCACTGTGAGTGGATATATATGTCCTTTTGTACCTGTTTTTAACCTGGATATTTAATACATTTTGGCTTTTAACTCCAATAGCATGGAGTGGGCTTGGTCCTTATAATATTAGGTCTGGTGGTAAGTGTGAGGTTTTTTTCTTGCAAACTTCTGAAGTCCCCAAGACTGTGAAGTGGTGGCTATAGTGCAAAACTGCTTTCTTCTGGTAGCAATATATTTTTGAATTGGAGCAGCAGTCTGAAACTGCAAAAAGGCCTTAAAAGTCATGAAATATAACATGAATAACATCACAGAGAAGTGAGACATAAATCTTCTCTCAGTCCTGATGTTTTATACTATCCCACCACCACCTGGTCCAAAATGTGTACTTGGGCTGCAGTTTAACAAAGCCTCTTGCCGCTGTGCTGTGCAGAGCAGGCCTGATGAGACAAGAAATATGACAGGAAAAAAGTTGCATGAAACTGAGACATAAATCTGCTCTCAGTCAAGATGTTTTATACTGCTCCACCACCACCTGGTCCAAAATGTGCACTTGGGCCACAGTTTAACACAGCCTCTTACCACTGTGCTGTGCAGAGCAGGCCTGATAAGATGAAAAATAGGAGAGAAAAAAAGTTGCATGAAATTGAGACATAAATCTGCTCTCAGTCATGATATTTTAAATTGCCCCACCATCACCCAGTCCAAAATGTGCACTTGGGCCACAATTTTGCACAGCCTCTTGCTGCTGTGCTGTGTAGAGCAGGCTTGATAAAATGAGATTGAGAAAGATGACTGGGTAAGATACAAACAATCATTGTGGCAATTTTATGAGATAGCCAAAAAAGGCTAGTGAAAGGGGCCACAGTGAGAAAAATAATTCCTCCTACAAAATGCTGCTGCTAGCCTGCTAGTTGCCCTAGCTGCCTCCTGTTGCTGGTTTCACAATTGAGAATTGTAGACTTAACATTTGTCAGTGCTGTCCTGTTTTGCTGTGGTGACACTGTGGTTGTAACTTGTACTGTGTGTAATGATTACAATAATGAAATTTAGGGGTGCTTTAGCTTGGTGCCTTCCTGCTGCTCTCAGTGCTCTCTTGCTGGCTGTCATGAGAAATGATGTTTTGGCTGGTGTTGAATCTTGATGCATCATCATCATCACAGACATGCTGCTGCTGTACACATAAGTATTTCTATGTATTTTTTTGTTCTGTGCAGGAGAAGGGTGTGGGTGGATTGGTATTGTGGCATCTTGAGTTAAAATATGTTTCTTTTGCTTTTCCATTATTTTCCAGCTTAAGGATTACATAAATAATGATGCTGCCAATCAAGCAAGTTCTCATAGAGATGTTGGAATGCATCACATTTCCCAACATCGAAGGTAAGTATTTCACTTCTCAGTAATGGGGCCTGGGGTAATTTACTGCAGTAAAGATGTTTGAGTTTGACAGTAAATGTATTGTGTTTGCTTTTCTCAATATTCTGGACCTTTCTGGTGTTGTCTTAATTCCCACTCCTACTGCTGCTGATCCAGAAGACGAGTGCGCTTCATCCCTGAGGTAAGTAGTTCTTCATTTGTATTGGAGTTGTGGGGTTCTAACAATTCTTAAAATGTGTTCTTTTTATCCTGTTTCCAGGTATGCAGTACTTTGAAGGGATTCAGGATGCCTGCTACTACACTGCATGGATGTGCCCTGCTGCATGTTCCATCTGGGGACAAATTTCACAGTTTACATTCTCACACAGAGTCAGGTAAGTACAAGTTTTTTTTTCTGGTTGTAATTTGCTACGTTAAGACAATGTATGCAGATGGGTAAGTATTCATCATATTTTCTGTCATTGTTCCTGTTTAGGTAATTTTCCTCTTGTGATTTTTCATCCCATGTCTGTGTGAAAACTACGTCCAGGCACTGAAGGAGCTGGTGTGTGGAAGACAGAGCTGGTTGCTTAAACCATGTTGTAGGCCACTGGTCTCATTAATGATTCAACAATATATCCAGGGAGGAGGTACATGTGGAAATGGTTGGTGGAGATGGTGTTTAGTAATTATAGGTATAGGGGGCCAGTATCTATTGACATGTGAGGTAGCAGAGCTGGAGTAATTAGGAATATTTAAAAGCCAAACTGCAGCAGGCAGCAAAGACCTCCTCCCATAGGGATCAGCACTGTTTCTGTACAAGACCTATGGTAGTACTTAATGTCATTACCCTTTCTGGGGGAATATGGATGTTGTTAGGCCTTTCTTTTATGATTATTTTGTAATTAATGACTCACATCATTAAAGATGGCCACCGTTCACCATTTTGCAAAATCTCTTCAGCTTGTGTTACCTGTTGAATGAACATGCTACATTCATACTCTAGTTGTACTAGGAGGGTTCTTCAACATGTCGTGGAGAATAATTGGCAGAAAATATTTTTTTTTCACATGTGTGCCTGAGCATGTTGGCAGGTGTCAGGAGGAGGGGAGAGCCGGGTATGGCATGTACCAGCGTGGACACTTTTAAAGAATTCAAGACAATATATCTTGCTTCAGGATGGGGTTAGTCTAAATGAAAAGTAAATTGTGTATCTTGATATTTGTGACAGAGGAGCCTTATTACTGTAATAATGCAAAATGTTTCTGGTTATGGTAACTTGACTTCTGCTTTAATATAGGGTGTGAACTAAACAACGGTTTAGGGCAAGGGTGATTAAATTAAACTGATTAACAGCAAATAACACAACCATCACAAATCCAATGGTAAATATATAAAAATAATTTATAACACTATACTGAGCTGAAAGTAGTTGGGGGGGGGTGTATTTCCTACTAGTAACTTCAGCCTTGTTCCTCTTCCATGGTCACATCCTTCAAGAAGCAGCCCTCACAGTCTTCCAGATTGGAGTTGTCACCAGGTGGAAATTCTCTCAGCATTGCTGCTTCATCCACCTTGCTGCTGGTGGAAGCCTTGGCAGAGCTGACATCTTCATTGTCACCATCATCACTGAGACACAGTCCATGTGGCAACACCATTGACATCACTGTGTTATGCAGAACGTGCCCTATTCATTTTGATGAATGTTAGCATGGACACATTCCTGGGTGACAGATTGGTCCTCTGGTCACACACTATGGCCCCAGCCAAATTAAACACTTGTTTCACACTGACACTGGATGGTGGGCAGCTCAGGTATTTAACAGCAACTGATGTTAGAGATGGCCAATTAGTCACTTTGCTGCTCCAGTACTGCAATGGCTCATCAGTAATGGCAAGGTGTTTGGTGTCCCCCACATCGGCGTCCACCATTCATTCTGCTGCCCTCAGTCCAGCTGCCTCATCAGTCTCCTCCTCCTTTTCTTCCATATCTTCCACTCCAACCTGATAGAGAACATCCCAAATGGGATTACTTGCCATTTTCTGCTGTACCTTGTCCACTTTGTCAGACTGGGTAGCCTTTGAGCTGCTGGTGGTGGTAGCAACACCCGTTTTCTGTGCAGTGTGTGCCTTATGTGCCTGTTTCATCTGTACATCAGATACCCATTTTTATGAGGTTCTTGGTCAACTTTTGTAGTCACTGACGACCTCCTTCAATTATGAAATGCAGGCCACGTTTGTAGCATGGATCAAACATGGTAGCGACTGCAAATCACAACTACTTTGATCCCCACTTGCCTCCATCTGGTGTTGGACATTAACCAGAGTCTGCCTCAGCACACGTATGAGGGGTATTGATTGACTTATACAGGCAGTGTCCCCACTCACTGCCTGTGTAGCATACTTGAATGGATGGAGAATGTGTATTAGCCCATTCATTTGGCACCACTGCTCTGTTGTTAGGATGATGGACACTCCAGCACTGTGCCGGGTGATGTGCACTGGCAGGTATTCTGAAACAGCCCTATACTGTTTATACAGCTGGTCAATCACGTACAGTGTGGAGTTCCACCTGGTCACAACATCAAGCTTCATACGGTGCTGAGGCAGATGATTATTGTGCTGTAGCTCACGTAGATGGTTAGGAGCCTTTGCAGAATGGGTGAAGTGCAACAGATGTGATGGGCCACAGTAACAGTTTCCTTAATGTCTGCATTGTTTAGAAACTGCTGCACAACAAGATTAAGGCAGTGTGCCAGGCAGGGCACCCTGCAAAAACCACCATCACTAATACACTTCATTATACTGGAGCCATTATGACTTGTGATAAATCGTTCTGTAAGTGAGTGTATGTGTAGCCACTCATCAATCTCATCCAGCAGAACATTAAGCATTCTCTCACCCATGTGAAAGCCAGTAACACTTTTCATACTCAGGGTTGCATGCTGCCGAATTCCAGCAGTGTTGCTACCACCACAATTTTGCTTCAGGCAGGTTTTGCCAGTCCCAAAATCAGCTACCACCCCAGGTACCTGTGCCCAGTGTGCCATTATGCATAGATACAAGCTTGCCACTGTTTTTCCACTGGTTCACATATCCATGCAAAGATGTATATACTTTATTCTGACTCAGAATGCTTCATTGCATTTCATATAGAATCCGCAACTCTACTGTACAGCTCTGGCATGGCACGCTTAGAGAAATAGGTTTGCAATGGAACCTACCATTTGGGACAGGCATGGGCCATCAACCTGTGGAACCCAGCATTCTACACAAATGAGAACAGCAACAGATTGATGGCCAGCATTTCAGAGGTGGCACCATTTAACTCACGTGCAGCAGCATGATTGAGGAGTACTTTGAGTGGCGCTTAAGGATGGTCTTCAGTGGGGGCTGCATCTTTGGGGCTGTTTGACCAGAACGCAGTACTTGTGGCACCAATGTTGTTCTTTTAGGGGCAACAGTTGACTCTTGGGGATGTGCAGACCACATGAAACCAATTTATTTGGTTGATTTTGGGTGTGGTGGTGTACTTTTCTGAGTCAAGGGACTGGGAGTGGTGCCTTCACTGCTATGCCCACTACTCGAGAGAGAAAAGGATTGCTCATCCTCCTCTTCCACTGACCCACTCTGCCGTCCCTCCTCCTGCTATATTGAACTGCTCTCAGTTACATCTAACTTGCCGAGAGAGATCCAGCCAACAGCTCTGGCATCCTTCTGGTGTTGCTGTCAGCACAATGGGTGTTTGCTTTTCATGTGGGCATGTTGGTCAACGGTGCCTATGTGGCTTCCCTTTTCCCCCGGCTAACATGTGATTGACACAGTTGACATATTGCTATGGTCTCATCAACTGGATCAAGCACATAAAAGTCAAAAACTAGGGACTTTTGACCTCTGTACGTAACATGCTGCTGGGACTGGGTGATCTGAGAAAAAGGTGTTGAAGTTTTTGCTTTTTGGGCTGCTTTCATCACTTCCATAAGACTACTTTTGGGAGGGGGAGTGATTTGATGGCTTGGAGAATTGTTGATAGGCTTGGTGACAGCCTGACCCCAGGCTGTGCATGTAAATGGCCTACATCACACTTGACCTTTTTAAACTCTGGCCCCCATAGGGGGTCATCCCACTCTTCATCATCATCATCAGCACCAATGCTGATGATGTCCTAGTCCTCCTCCTCCTCCCTATCACTGTCTTTTTGTGTGGCACCTTTTTCTTTCTCTACAACCATCTCCTCTGGGGGATGACTATCCATATCTCCTGGATTATCAGACTCTGGTTGAACGCTATCACCACCACCAACTCCAGCAGGAACAGGGGCAGTCACACTGACAAACTTATCACCCTCCTCCTGGACCACTGTTTCTGTACTTGTGTCAGTGTCTCCCTTCTTCTCACTATCATCCCCCATCAGTATGGATGCAACAGTTCTGGCCATAAAAAACTGATACCCATTTATGCCAGTACTTTGAACAACTCCTTTGCTGGTACCTACCATGCCACCAGAGCCCACAGAAGACACTGATGCAGACATATGTGTTGTTTGGGGAAGTGGAACTGAAATTGTACTCTCCTCAACAGACTTCTTAGCTGCCTCATCCCCCCTGGCATGTATCCCTATACCGGACCTTCTCTTAGCAGGCATTTTTATCTGCTTCTTCAAAGCTTTACCTTTCTCTGGGAGTATATCAAGAAAGGATGTAACTTGTGAATAATACCTCACACCTGCAGTACTGGCTTCCAAGTCCAAACACAATTAGGACAGGTAGCAGCACTCTGTACAACTAATACTGACTGCATATGGTAGCCTAATCTTGTAAAAACAAAGAGGTAACTTTTTTCTTTCGTCAAACAGGAATTAAGTAACATGGGGAAAAAGGGCACAGGTAACCTATTTTAAATACAGATCAGCTTTGTCTGGACAACTGAAGAACTGTAATGTGCTAGTACTTACTACTACAGTTTTTTGTTATATAAGAGTGCAGAGGCAACCATATAACATTAACAAACAAAGGTACCTAAGACAGTCTGGATGGGCTCAGCAATCTCTTGACAACTACTATATTAATATGTAGTTTTTTATATTGCATGGGTCAGGTAGTAAACAGTGCTGTATCAGGGAAAGGGTAAGCAAATTCAACTGAAACAGGAATACCGCAATGCAGAGGCAAGCTCCAGCAATAAAATACAGGGAAGCAATTCACCAAAGCAGTGAAACTGTATATGGACAAGTTGAAATGGTCAACTAAAAGTACTTTTCATAGAAAAAATATAGAACTGCTGCTTTTCACAGTTTAAGTGACACAAGTTAACAGCAAACAGAGCTGACCAAAAACCAAAAAAAAAATAAAAATAAGGGATCAGCACTGTGTGTTCAAAACTTTAGAATTCCCAACTAAAAGCAGAAGAATGGTACATAACAGAAGGTAACAGGAGAAGGAACTCTCAGAAGGAGTAACTTTTCAGAGAAAGTGAAAAAAAATAATTGGCAAGATAAAAGAAAAATAATACAAATAAGCAGAACACCAACAAAAACACAAAGGCATAAAAGAAATAACAGTAAATCACTAACAATTTGTGAGAAATCTGTTTATAGAAGTTTAGAAACCAGCCCGCACTGCTTTTACACACCTACCCTCCCCCACTCAACTCTTTCACTGACACAGACATAATGTAAAACTAATTAAACTATGTATTATGCAAAACTCCACAAAATTAGAAAATGTTCCCTAGCAGCACTAGGAAAAAACTGTATGTTTGGGAGCAATTAACTCTCAAAAACAAGTTTTAAAGATATTTTAAAAGGATTTATTGTCTGTGATGCACCACAACAGACTGCTCTCTGACTCAACAGGCAATAGACTGTGCTGGAAACAGCCTGCATGTGATATTTGACCTGTATACTCACAATGCATTGCAAATTTTGCCTTTGGAGCATAATTTCACTGGTGAAATCAAAAGTTACACCGGCAAAATTTTCACTACAAATCGAAATTTAAACATGGATGAGCAAAATTGCTCTCTGAAACCATATTACGTGAAATTTAGCAGTTAGGTAAAATTGCAATCTCAGGCAAAATCAAATTTTGCCGGGGTGGAAAATGTCACGAAATTGAGAAATTATGCAAAATATTTTGCGAAGTGAAATATTCGTATTTCGCACAACACTAACCACTAGTAGCAATCAAAACACACTTTTTAAAGTTGAAATAAATAAAGTCACCAGAAAGCTTAGAGCATTGAGAAAGGAGCAAAGATATTGTGCATCCAACCATGCTCCTCAGTCAGGCCATGCCCCATCTCCTTTTTGGTATTAACACATTGTAGAAAACATGCCAGTTCTGAAGAAACTTATTTATGTTATTTTAGCATAGGATTTTAATACTATTCCTAGGTAAGTTCATTGGCATTTTGTCGTCCCCCAGCACACATACGTTTGCACCAGACCTGCCCTTCTGCCTTCATAGAAAGAGCTTAATATTCTTTCTTTATTTAGTACATTCCAGAAGAACATGCCGTGAAAAGGTTAATCCCTGTTACATTTCATTTCTTGTATAACTCCATAGTGTAGTAGTGAATGTTGTGAAATATTTCTAAATTCTTCTGATTGCCCGGCAGTCTGTTGAGGAAATAGCTGTGAGAAGTAAAACAATATATATAACATATACAAAATAAAACTTGCAATGCCAGGGAGATTCCTTTTTGTATGTTTTTTTTGTTTTTCTCTGCATTCTGCTGCTAGCATCCCATTTCATTTTCTGGAGTGCTGTGTTTTGCTACCTGTCCAGGGAGTATAAAAACTACATAAACTGAATTAACCTTCTGAGGTTAGCTTTTTGAAGTCATAGGTAGCTAAAGGAATTAAAAACATTTGCGTTCACATTGTGGTTGAGAAAAACAAGCTGAATAAGAAATAAAGTTTTGTTTTTGGGATAATAGGGGCAAATTGATCCTCTACTATAAAATAAATAGTTTAATGCTGCCTTCCTGGACATTTTGCTTAAGGTATTGATTGTACAATAAGTTAGCAGAAAGCATTGAGACTGTAGAAAGGGAAAATGTTTACACTAGGTGCACATTACATTTTAAATAGAAAATGCCTGCATGGTAATTAAATTGTGAAAAACAGGTTTACAAAAAATTGCAGTATCCCTTTTAGTGTGAGACATGCGGGGACATACCTTTCCTGGGCATAAAACATGGATCAAAGTCACAGCAAATCATTACATGTTTAATTCTGAACACAACTGAGGAATTGCATAAAATTGGAAGGCAGTGCCTGGAATTCAATGGGGTAGAGCAACTAACCACTCCCTCTGCTCAGGCCACAAAGGGCCGCACCTCCAAACTGTTTCCTCCAGTGTTTTTTTTGTTGTTTCCAGAGGCATTGTCAGACGCTCCTTCTCCCTTCCATTGGTTTGTCCTTTGTTGCTGTCTCCTGCTTTTGCTCTGTCTTGCCTCTGGCTGCCTGCAGCACTTCTTTCTATCACCCCTTATGTCTCTCTCCCTTTGTTTTCCCTCTGTTTGTCATGCCTGCCTTTCTGTGGCTGTCTCATCTGTTGCATGTTTTCCTCACACTCTTTGGCTTGCCTGTTCCTTTCTGCTCCCTCCCATTTCCATGTTTCTTCCCCAGACCATCTGTCCCCCCCAACTCCTTTGCTTTCCTTCTTTTCTGCAGCTCACCTGAGGTTGCCCTCTTGTCTCCTGCTTGTCTTCTGTCCTCAACCCCCCATCCCGTCTTGTTCATGCCTCTCTTTTGGGGTTTCTTCCAGCTGGCAGTCCTTTCATTTGCCTCCTTTCATCCTCCCCTGCAATGCTCGCATACTTGGAGTCATGCTGTAATTTCTTTAGCATTGTGATTATACACTCAAACCCGATCTTCCAGGTTGTTGTTCCGTTCCATCCCCATTGCCTATTGCTGCTTCATCCTTTCATTCTCCTGCTGTCACACAGCATAACTGAATTCCTTCTATTATTCATCCACTCTCCTTGCAATCATCATTTGTATAGTCCTTGCAGGACTTCTTTTAACTCAGACTTGAACTCGAATTAATTATTTGCATCAGTCTCAGGCCTACGTCTTCACTCCACAATTGGTCAGTACAACTTACAGCCAATCCCCAAGGGTCAGCTCAGCTCTGCTGCTATCTTTTACTTGTTTTATTTCTTCTGGACCTTTAATATTTCAATTAGCATTTTGGTCTCCCCCTGATTACAGCTGCTGGCTCTGCATCATTTTATTTTGTCTTAATGTTTTCATTAGCTATTTTGGGTCAGATGCCTCATTTGTGGCTTCTCTGTTATTCCCACAGTGGGGGACTGCATTGCTGCAACAGGCACAATGGCTCTATGCCATATCAGCCTTCATGGCATTGGCACACTCAGCTTGGCACTTCAGTTCATTCTCTATCTTCACCTATTCTCACACAGGCATTCATAACCTCCTCCTGCCTAACCAACAGCCACTGGCTTTGCTTGGCCCTCTATGGTCTACGCATGTTAGTATCATTGTTCCCAATTTGCCTTAATGGGATTGGTTGGCATGCCTTCCAGGAGGCTCTGTCTTCCTGCCTCCCCTCTTTTTGACCCATGTGTGGGTCCCCTAACTGTGCAGAACACCCACCTCAGGATTCATCATCTTGTACTCAGCATACTGTACCAGACCCCCAGAGGATCATCATTCTGAATTCCCAATTCTGCATTCTCTCTCACTGGAGACTGCTGTAGTGGGTTATGGCACGTCTGTGTGTAGCCATAGTGGGTTATGGCACATCTGTGTATAGCCATAGCAGGTTATGGCATGTATGTGTAGCCATAGTGGTTTATGGCATGTCTACGAGTAGCTGTAGTGGGATATGGCATGTATGTGTGTAGCCGTAGTGGGTTGTGGCATGTATTTGTGTGTCACCATAGTGGGTTATGGTGCTTCTGTGTGTCACCATAGTGGGTTACGGCATATATGTCTGTCCCCGTAGTGGGTTATGGTGCATCTGTGTGTGGCCATAGTGGAATATAGCATGTCTATATGTTGCTGTGGCAGGCTATGGCTCCTTCCTAACTAGTTCCTCTCCTATGTCCCTTTTGGGGTTTGTTTTGTCTTGTCAGTCTTGTTCTGTACACTCAAAATATTCTGAAGCCTAGAGGGAAGGTGAACTAGGCCTCAGATCTCCAGAGGTTTCCTCCTCTAATGGGTTTTTTCATCCCCCACCCGCCAATGGTCATAATACTTAAAGAAGTTTAGTAATTCCCCAGGGCATGTAGATAGGTTCTGCTGTTGGATAGAGATGGATGGTAGCCCCTGTAGCTGTTCCCTCTCTCCGTAGGAAGTTATGCCTCTATGTCCCACATTCAGACCTATGAGTGGGTCATTATTCATCCATTATCTCCAGCAACTCTACCTCAAGCTCCTGACTGTACTACACCTACTGACCTTGCTCAGGTCCTCAGTACAGATAAGTATTTGTCACCTTGCATGCTCTGCTCTAAACTCTTTTGGTTCCTTCCAAAGGTACCTTTAACCAAGGGAATCATTCCTGCGGCACCTATAGGTGTGTAACCCTCCTCTAGGGTTCCTCACCTTCATACCCCTACAGGGTGGTGCATCCCATGGATAGAGAGGTGAACAACCAAAGACTTTCCAAGTTGCACAAGCACAACACCATACTCAGTTGCATAGGCCCATTGAATTGGAAGGCAGTGCCTGGAGTTCAATAGGGCAGAGCAACTAACCATTCCCTCTTTCTGGCTATAAAAGGATGCACCTCCCTACTGTTTCCTACAGTTGTTTTTTCTCATTGCTCCACCATCATTCCCTCCACCTCCAGTGGCTCACTTATCTCTCTCTCTCTCTCTCTTCCAGGGCTCCTTCCTAAGGTACCTTTAGCCAAGGGAATCATTCCTGCAGAACTTCTAGGGGTGGAACCCTCCTCTAGGATTCCTCACCTTTGTACCATGACAGGGTTGTATAGCTCACAAATAGAGAGGTGAACAGCCAAAGTCTTTCCAAGTTGCACAAGCATAACACCATACACAGTTGCGTAGGCCCATTGAACTGTGATCTTTATCCTTAGACTTCATTTGCTATGTAAGCAATAACCCACAAAAGGGTATGGGGTTATTGGCAGTTAATCCACACCCCGGGTGCATTGTGTGTCATAAGGCTGAAGGCCAAGTGCTCTCATAGCACCCAGGGTGTGGATTAACTTCCAATAACCCTATACCCTGGAGTGGTTTATTGCACTTATAACATGGGGTACTACAAACTGTACTTAAATAAAAACAAACACATATGTAACTGTAAAAAGTGAACATTTTATGAGGCCTTCCTCCAGCAAAAAAAGTAGTCCACAACTACAAACACTTGCAAGGTGTGTTAAACAGACATAGTACAGACAAATAGGAGCCAGTCATTTGTCATGGGACTCAGCTGACTGTTGGGACATGCATAATGTCACTTATGAGCAAGGGGCAGTGGACAGTGGATTACCTGGGCTCATACCAGCATGAGTCAGGACTCTGTTATCCAGCTTAGGCGATTGTCGCCATGAGTTCAGTTCTGTGGAATGGATCCTAGATAGTGCATTAACTGTGCTCATAGATATAGGACTTCTGAGAATGGACTTGCTAGTTGTGACCTACAACTGTCTTTTGCTGTTTGTTGTTATAGTCATTTGTGGCTGACATTAAGTGCATCGGAACACGGTCTCTGCACATATAAATAGTCTCTTTACTGGAACAGCAAGGGACACTAAATGAAGTCGGCACTTGGGTATGGTGTCTACAGATGTTTTCTATGCTGTCCTGGTGAATTGGGCTAAATGTCAGAGGATGCCGCTCATACTTGTACCGCAACTTGAAAGGCTTGGATGATTACCTGCTGAGTTGTCTTTTTTCCTGGTCACACAAACTACTGGATTAGGTGGGTGGCAGTGCCATCTCCAGAGGTAAATACAGTGTCTGACAAGTTCAAAGAATGTAGCTGGGATGATTAACTGCTGGGTTTCAAAGTACTGGATTAAGTGGATGCCACTGCTATCTCCACAGATACATACAGTCTCTGTGGTGGAAGGGGAATAGAGAGTGGATGAACTGGGCAATCGGCCAGCAGTTTGTGCCAATATCACTGTGCTCCAATGGAAAATGGAGAATGGATTAACTGGGCACATTAAAGTAGCACACACTGCTGACTGTTTGCTTCCAGACACTGGGAACTTGTATGGTGTACCATTGGGAATGTGTATGATGTGTTGCTATACTCTTTCAAGTTTACAGTTCTTACAACTTCAAAGGATGTGGCTGATATTTGGGACACTGGCTGAAATTCACATTATACTGTTAAGTGCTGTGTCTTCATTCACATGTGGTCTTGAGAGGCCACAAATGGTGACACATATCTGAAACATGAAAAGCTCAACAGTGCAACCAGAACTGAGGGAAAAGAAATTGTAAACATCAAAGGTGCAACAGCGGAATCACATGGTTTATCAGAGGGCACTATGACAATAGTGGCACAAAGAACCAAACCAGCAGATTGCGTCCATGACCAGGACTCAAAACCTTTCACTGGATATGGTAGTGGAACTATATGGAGCCATTAATAGTAAAGTTCTGAAGATTGAAGTCAGGCATTATTCCTTTGGTGTTAGCACTTCTGATGCAGATTAATGACTTGTTCAGTAAGCTTCTGCTGATCTTGGGGGTCACTTGCTCTGCTGTGGGATGTGGGGGGATCTTCTACCACACTGCTGCTTCTGTGACACTGCTCATGATCTGGTATGCTCTGTGTGGTGCTGTGCATCTGCACCAGCTGTAGAGCTCTTGAAGTGCTGGTACTGGGAGGTGGCAGGGGGTTCTTTGGAGTAATGCCCACAGAGCTCAGGAGTGTGCTCCATTTTTGTCAATCAGCACTGGAAGCACTCCAATAGTTGTAGAGACTGGTCTCCGAGTGGTGCCCTGTCATGATCATAATTTCTCTGGATGACAGGCCCACATTTGACAAAATTTGCACAGCGGTACTATGAATAGAGTGGTTTGTGTACCACTGTGACAGACCAGCCTCCATGGAGATTTTTGCCATTAGCTCACCAAGAGAATTCACTCCCATGAGCAGGTTAGTATACCACTAGTGATCGGGAGGGTGCACCACTCTCTTTGGGTGCAGATAGAGAGCAGGTGCATTTCTTGGACATTGCCTAATGTACATTTTGTACATTTCAACTTGACAGTTCTGATTACTGTGATCTGAAAACAAAAACCCTCTTTGAATTTCCTTGTTGTCTTCATGGATGTGTGAGGGTTAAATGTCATTGATAAGTACTCCTTGCCATCAGGGTCCTGTTTAATGGCAAAGAAGTCTTGTCTGAGCTGCCACACTCCCTCTGTGCCCCACTGAGCCAGTCCTAGCTGAATCTCACACCACACACACCTCACAAGTCCTGAGGGTTTGTGGGGAGACATGGCTTCCAATGCTCTTAGGGTCTGTAAATCTGCATCTGTGATTGCTGGATGGTGTGTGGCACGGTCTTGGCCATCTGTCCTGATCTGCTTAACCACAGCAATAAATACATTATTAGTGGAGAGAAAGGCTGGATGTGACATAATGTTAACTTGCCAATTTATGTCAGGATTATTCAAGAAACAATTGATGCCAGCACGTAACCCAACAAGGGAACTCACTGTGTATGTTTCCCCTGAAACCCTCGGACACTGGCATAAAATTCTCAAAGGAGTGAACCATGGGTTTCCAGAGGGACCTCCTTGTAACTGATAACTTTTCCCTTTTTAACCAGCCAGTCTTCAGAAATGTTTATGGAACAGGCAGTTATTTTCCTAGTATTAGCTGTTGTACAACTCACTGCAAGACAGTTTTATGTGCCTGCTGTTGCACTCTGGCTCGTCCTCTCTCTCCTCAATGTTTTTTTTTTTCTCTTTCTCGGTGGCTCCCAATTGGGAAATTTTTGTTTCAGCCACTGATTCATACTGAGGTGGCCAAATGCTCAGAAGTTGACTGCAAAAGTGTTCATCCTGTTACTTTTCTCCAATGTGCTGTGCAATCAATGGCTGCTGCTAATACTTCTGTTCTCTCCCTGGGAGGAGTGATTTGCTGGATGTCTGCTTACTACAAGTGTGGGTTTACCAGCAGTTAATGAATGATCAGGTGATTAGCTTGCACCAGATAGGAAACTGCTCCTACCCCATGTTATAATCCTGCTTTTCCCTCCACTGGTCATATTTCACACTGTTTGTGATATTGTAGTCTATTGCTATGGACCTTATTGTGATGCTGCAATTACAAAATTCTTACTTCAACCATAGAGAATGCAGAAGGATGAAATGATGTCTGGGAGGCAAAGATCCTATTTTCATGCAAATATCCTCAGCAATTCTGACTGGGGAGAAATTAATATAGAAGATTAATTGAATCAGAAATATGCCTACTATAATTATTATATTTTGAAAAGTTTTCCTGAATATGGGTGTGGGAGAGAAATGGGTAAACAAAGGAAAGAGGCAGGACAAGATGGCTAAGATACATGGAGGGATATACCTTCCTAGGTGGCCTGGGCTAGTCTCCAGGAAACCCTTCTGGCTCCTTTAACATTAAATTCCCCTTTACCCTGTACCCATCTAATTTTTTTAAAGGCTTATTGCCAGCTCCACACGGAGCCAACACCATCCAACTCATCTCCAAGCTAATACTGTGACCCTAACCCAAAACCTTACATTTCCCAAAAACAGCATAATTCTGAAAATTCTTCCCCCCACTTGTTCATATTGATGAATTTGAGGAGCTGATACCTTCAATTCCCAGCTATCTCGGTCAATTCCCCCCCCCCAAGTGCAGACTCTTTTACCCACTCTGTAGTGTCAGACAGAGCCAGTGTCATAAGAGAACAAGAGGACAGTGCATTATCATGAAGGAGGGATGGGGTCAGTAGCACCATAGTGACACTTGCTAGCCTGATTACCTGAGGCTGCCCAGCATCACTATGATGTTACCAACCCACCCCTACATTACAATTGTGCACCACCTGCTTGCTTTCTTATGACACTGACTGTGTCAGACAGGGTATGCCATCACCACAGTGACTCTGGCACTGTGAAGACCATCACAGTGACAGGAATAGGGCAAAACCTGCCTGTCACTGTGATGATCTGTGCAGCGATCGGGACTGCCTAGCTGGGTGTTTGCCCCTCGGTCCAACTCCGACTCGGAGTTAGAATCCTAGAGACTTGGGTGTGTGGGGGTAGAGCCCCCATAAGGGCAGTTCAGGGGTGCAGCCCCCCTATTGTGTGCACCAACATTCCTGTGGCTACAGTGCAGATAGTCGGCATTGCAGCCATCACTGTAGGGGATGTCAGCGCTAGTGCTGTCGAAGCACTATAGGTAAACCGTCAGACACTATGGAGTGGGTGGAAAGAGTCCAAGCTTCGAGGGTGGGGGGATCTGATTCAGCAAGCCAGGTACTGAAGATATGAGCCTCCACAATTCAATAATCTGGGCAAATTGGGTCCTTTCAGAATTATACTATTTTTCGGGAGTGTGAGGCTTTGAGCAAGGGTCAAGGAGTTTGGTTGGAGGTGGGTCAGTGTTGACTCCTTGTACAGCTGGCAGTAATCCATTTTTTTTATTTCGCAGACACAGGATAAAAGGTGGTGAATTACTTTTAAGTGAGCCAGGAGAGTGGCCAGGTCACCAGCCCTGACCAGAGACACAGAAAAACCACATACTCACAGAATGGCAAAGAGGGTGCTTGCTAAAGCCAAACCAAAACAAGAAGCACAAACAGTAGCACTCTTTTGCTTGAAGGAAAAAATAATTTAATCAGTAGTAGTGATAAGAAAAGCCATCTGGCGTGCTTAATCAATCTGTGAAAACTTTCACCGAATGATTAAACACTCCGGATAGCTTTTTTAAGTTTTAGTTTCCTTTGTTTCATTTAAGGAGCCTTACTCAATAGTGGGTACATCCCACTCATTTCTTTTTTAGCTCCCAACCTTTTAATCCAAATACAAAAAATAACAAGCATTTGACAATGCCGAATGTTTGCTTGCTGATATTGGCATTGGTAGTGCAGGAGTTGGAGAGAGGCATAATAGGAATGGCAGTGAAGTATTGAACTAACACCAACCCTCACCCCCACCCTGCAGAGACTGACAGGCATTGTGGTGTGCCTTTGGGTCATCGGCCATAACGTTCATGCCAATCCACCTCACCTCACCTCACTCTGCAGACACTGATAGGTGTCACGGTGTGTCTTGGTGTCTTTGGCCCTTATGCTCACTCCATTCCATAAGGAAATAAGCTGAGATGGGTGCAGTATAGGAGAATGGGGTGAACATTAGGGCTGAAGGCCCCAAGGCACATCTTGGTGCTTGTCAGTGGCTGCAGGATGGGGGTAGAATGGCATGAACATTATGGCCAATGACCTCAAACCACACCCCTAATGCCTATCAGTCTGTACAGTGTGGGGTGTTATGGTTGGAAACCCTAATGCCCCGGGTGTTTGTTGGTATTTTCACTCCAAATTTTCAACATTTGCTTTTTGGGACCCCACCTAATGAACAGTGGCAAAATCATTTCATTACTCAATCCCAAAAGGTGATTTCACACAGCAAGTGTGCCATTCAGCGCCACAGGTGTGAAAACACATTTTGAACAGGATGTGAAAAATGACAGCTGTACTGTTAATGAGGAGGTGTGAAGAAATGGCAATGTTGAAAATCTGGAGTGAAAATATGAAAAAGTGGTGAAGTTATGAATGTGTGTAGAAACTGTGCAACACACGCTCATAACACAGTCATTTTCTGGAATGTTTTCACCAAATTTTCAACATGGCCATTTCAGGACCTCCCTCATGAACAGTGGCACTGGGGTTTCATTAATCTGTCCTGAAAGTTGATTTCACACAGTGACAGCACCATTCTGTGCCTCAGGTGCAAAAACACATTTTGGGAAGGATGCAAAAAATAACAGTTGTACTGTTCATAAGGGTGTGTGAAAAAGGATAATGTTGGAAATTTGGAGTGAAAATATTAAAAACTGATGAAGTTACAAGTGTGTATAGAAACTGCACAATGCACACTCGAAACGCAGTCATTATTTTGAGTTTTTTCACTAAACTTGCAACATGGGCTTTTTGGGACCCCACCTCATGAACAGTGGCACTGTTGTTTCATTAATCAGTCCCAAAAGGTGATTTTGCACAGCAACCGTGAAATCATGTTTTGGGACCAAGAAACAAAATGACAGTGCCAGTGTTCATGAGGTGGGGTCCCAAGAACCTCATGTTGAAAATTTGGGATGAAAACTCCCAGAAATGGCTGAGATATCAACCTAAGTTGATACCCCCCATTGATTGCCATTATAGGGCTTACCGTGGTTTTCTTCAGTTTGCGGTCGGCTTTTGAAGAGTGTAGACGTGTTCCTGGTCCACAGAAGATAGCAGTGCTGAACCTCAGGAGGTAAGTATGGGTGAGGGGGGTGCAAGGAGGTGGGGTGCGTAGAGGGAGGGTTGAGATGGGGAGGGGCGATGAAGACGATGAGGGACCATTTTCTTTTTCTTTAGATTAAAAAAAAAAGACCCCGGGGGACAGTTTTCTTTTTTACAGGTAAAATAGTATGAAAACTAAATTTTAGCACACTGGGGTGGGCTCCCAGTGTACCAGACTAGTGGGGGGGGTCAATGCTGACCCAGGGAGTGGGCACCCTGAGCTTGGCTGAAAAAAAGGGGTCATGGGAGGTGTATCTGACACCGGAAAAGGGCATCCCGGTGCTGTAAAATATAAACAATTACTGTGGCATACTGGGGTGGGCTCCCAGTGTGCCACAATGGTGGGGGTGTGGGGCATGCTGACATGGGGATTGGGCACCCCATTGTCAACAAAAGATACGTTGACTGGGAAAAGCACATTGAGCAAATGAGTTGCTCATAAGTGCAGCCATGTGCATTACTGTGCACTGTAATGTGCATGGCTGGAATGTGCCTGGTTGCTGGGGGAGATCTGCCACTACAATGACAAAGCTGTGTGTGATTGGAGTGGCAAATTTCTTCAAGTCTGGTGCTCACTCTGAAACTGCCATTATCGGGAGCTTTTTTGTTGATTGGTGGCTGAGGGACAGGCCCATTAAAGCATCCCCTGCATTGGTCACAACATTGCCACACCTATGCAATGCTCTACTAACCTCAATATGTTTATTTTGTGCTGCGCTCACAAGCAAACGTAAGTCACAGTAGAAACTGACACTATTTGTACAAGTAATCCAGGCACTTTATTAACAGTTGTCTGAAACACATTAGGTGGACACAATATGTGGGTCTCTGTATGTTTTCAAAACCATGAAACTTTAAAAAATAAATGGAGTATCTCCAATACTTTCCTGGCTGTGGTATTCTACATAGAAGTGGTGGTGAGTGCCCAAACTATTCATACAAATTCTGACTGATCCTTTGTGAGCACAACCCTCCCTGTGTGTACTTCAGAGTTTGTGTTGGAACTGACACTAATGTAATGGAAATCATTTTATGGCAACAACAACTTATAGTGATTCAGTGTTCCTCTTTTTAGTATAAGGAAAACTGTGCTGTGACTAAGAAGACATTATGCTGTATTATGTGGCACTTGTAGCTTAGGAAGGAGCAGTAATGTCACAAACCATGTGCTTAATTTTCACATTTTTAAATAACACAGAACAATAAAATCTAAGACAGAAGCAGCCATGGTAACCAATAGAGACTGTTCACTTTTGCTCAATATTATAACAGCTTAGGTCCACTCCCCATTAATTTGTCTATATTAGATTGAAACCATCTAGTGTTTCAAATTCAGCCACATTTCTTGGTGGTTTACAGTATTCCAAATACAAAATTCATTGTGTAAAAATTGTTTCTTTTTAAATGCTCCCCTATACTGCCCATATAAGCTGTTTTTAATAGTCTAGTAAGTCTATTGTCTTTGAGTTAAACATTGAATTAGAGTAGTATATTTAATCAGTTAGAATAATTATATTGGTTCCCTTTTTAGCCAGGGGTTAAATTGGGCAGGAGCTCACAGGGGCTCTGTTCCACCTAGAGCTGGGAAAAAGTTGTGAATTCCGCTTTCACAGAACTTTCATGAAATTTCGTAAATTTCATAAGATTTTCCAAACTTTCACCTTTGGCAAGATCGCAACCTTCCAAATGTGTTTGGTGGATTTTCACCCTGTTCTGCAGAATCTTTTGGCTGAACTGCAGAATAATACACATGAACTGTGGAATGACAGTTCTGAGGAATTTTATTCTGCAGTTTAATGGATTATTCCATAATACTGTACATGTAAGTATTCCACAGTTCAGTGATCAGTTCTGTGGAATTTCTTTCTGCAATGTAATTCATTAATTCACAATTCATACATTCATTCCACAGCTCAGTGACTCACTAAACTGCAGAATGAATGTATGAATTGCAAATTAAAGAGCTAGTGTACTGAATTGACATTTTTGAATCCCTACCATGTTTTCCATAGTCACAGTAATCAGAATTTACATGTTAACTTATTGAATGAATGTTTTTTTTCTTGACTGGCATGTGCTTTTTGTTGTTATGATTTTGCAGGAACTGATGTGCTTTTTCTCTACCATTCAGTTTCTCACACAGTGAGTGTGGTGTGCTGGGGGGAACATCCCTGCCATGGGTGTATATCATGTAGTGCAAATTTGTCTCTATTTTACTGGTTATAATTAATTATATTGCAGCCAATCCCTAAATACAGATGTCAGGATATGAGTTTCCACAACAAAATAATGCTGTAAGATAAACAACAATGATAAAGAATATGACTTTCTAGTGACGACCATGTCAAATTATATAGGTAACATGGTATCCAGTCACAATATATTTAAATGCATTACTCTTGCCAGTATCACTACTCTTACATCAAACAGCTCCTTGAAGAACTGCGCAATAATAACTGAATGAGGTAAAAAATGAATTTGTATGATATGTAAGAAAAAAAATCTATGTGTTCACACACTGTTCATTTTCGTACGCTGCTGTGTGTAGTGGGGAGGATAATTATTGACAGTTATGCAGCACTGCAAGATTTTTAAACCTTACATAAATATTTCATATCATATTGGTATTCACACAACATGTTGGATCATTCACATAATGATTAAAGGCCAGTTATTAGTCACAAATAGAGGTGTTGCGAAGTTAAACTTTGCCCACAAATTTTGCAGGAAGGCCCAATATAGTTTGTATTTTGTGAAATTTGCTGAGTTATGGCTGACCACTTGAAATTTTTTAGCACAAAGTGCACAGTTTATGGTTGAAATGCAAAATTGGCGGGTGAATCACACACTTTGCAGGCCTCAAATTGCATGAAGTACACGAAAATCGCTCCGCAGATTCCATGAAATTTGTGAATTCATTCACAGAGCACATTTCACAGACTTCACACATTTCTACAGTAGTCACAAATTCAGCATTCTCAGATCAATACTACCACAGATTTATCAGTCATTCTGGCTTGTTTACTATGTCACTGAAAAGCTTCTCTCACACTGAAAATGATCAAACAGTACATATAGCTTCTATCTCTAGTAACCCCCAGATGTTAGATGAAATTTAATAAATATTTGTCCCCAAAAAAATAAAAATAATGTGTTTGTCATCTTATTCTTTTCGTAAGACTACAATATTTCAGGCATTTCAGATGATTCAGAGCCATCACTGCAAAAAAACAAAAGAGAAAATAATGTGTCCTGTTTGAAGTTTGAGTACCCATGTCAGATTTTACTGAAAGATGCTGAAATTAGACAGGGAATCTCCAATCCCTAACACACTATCTCACCTAACTAATCATCGGTCCTGTCAACATGAATGCTTAGCAATAACATAATGCAGTGGTCCTCCTACATTTCATTTCCATCTCCTTGGACTAGAGCATGTGACAAAGAGTCAGGCACAGTCCGTATAAGAAGCAATCTAACATGGCTGTTTTAAAATGAACTGACCAGGTATTTATCTGTAGAAATTGGAATTACTGTCAGCATGATTGTGATGCTACACTAACTCCAGAATTCACTGTATAGCCAGATGGCCAAGGTACTCTAGCTCTTGCTGGATAGGTATTTATACTCCTTGGCAGGTATGGGGCTGCATCAGCCACATCCCTGTCAGCTGCACTCATCCTGAATCTTTTCTGGGGTCTAATATCATTTATGCCCCATGGTGTGCTCCCCGAAGCAGGGCTAAGAAGGAAGAAAGGGCTGTCCTTGCACACTAGCTCTTTATTTTATTAAAGTGCAGGAAAAAAAATTCCACAGAACTGACCACTGACAGTGATCAGTTCTGCAGATTTTTTTCCCACAGTTCAATACAATAATCCGCAATTCATACATTTATTCTTTCATTCCAAATTGGAAAGTTCATCAAAGTTGACAAAGTGCATTCCAAAAATTTTGTGAAAGTGAAATTCTGACTTTCACCAAAATTCCACCGGTGGAAGTTTAATTTCACACAGCCCCAGTTGCACCACCTCTAAAAAAATAATATGACATTTGTACCACCTCTGTCATCTTTCTACATTGACTACCATATGAGAGTTCACCACCTAGAAGTGACAGTTTCACTATCTAGAAATCTAGATGTTCAGTAAGTGTTTCCCCCACCTAAACATCTCCATTTAACAACTGCTCTTGTCCCCAGAACCCTGCCCAATAATGACACAGACTACCATTTGTGTGGATGCTCAGTCAGCAATTAATTTATTAATATCCAATTTCCACAAAAATTTCATCCTCATATCTTACAACTTTATGTTCATCAAATCTTTCCTATGCACAAATTCTATGCACCACATTTTTCTCCTTGTTTTCCCCTTCTTGCCCCTGATGTAAGTCTGGGGCCTGCCACAATGTTCATAAACCACCTTTCCATTCTTGTTTTCTCTTCTTGCCCCCCAGACGTACATCTAGAGAACACTGTCTTAATTTTCTTCTCTCTTTTTGGGTATGCATGTACACACATACCACTCATCTGTCTGGTGTTGTTCTGCATCCATCTGAGTCAGATTATCCCACCCCATTCTCATCCCCCCCCCTTTTTCTGTGCTCCTTCTTCTTCTTCACTGCCATCCACCTTCGGCAGTCCTGGCAGACCTGCTGTCCACCTTCAGCAGTCTGACCCTCTCCTGAGCACCTACCCCTTCCTTTTTCCACTAGCCCACCTCCAGCTTGTGATGGATGGTGGGCTTCCCCCCAGGTAGGTGCACTTTTTTTTTTTTTTACTCCCAGGCAAGGCCCTTCAATTCTGTTTCCAGTGCATCTGAGGCCTGTGTCCCTCATTCCTGTTTCCAACCTCACCTGCTACAGGAGCCCAGCCATCCTGCTTCTGTGTATTCACCTGCTCCCTGCCAGGCAGCCTTAGTCTATGTCATCCAGTTCTGCCCCCCCCGGGCCTTCAAGCTCCTGTCTGCTGGCTTTGCATAATAGACATTCACCCGGTCAAGCATCTGACCTCCTCTTCCACCCTGTTCTTCAACGCCCTATTATTTGTTCGGCATTCACCATCTAAAGTAACTAACAGCTCTTCTGGGTTATTCTGCCCCCCCCTTTTCTGGCAACCTCTGCCATTGCTTCCTCCACTGGGGGGGGCAAGAGCTACCATAAGGTCTTCCCTGGAACACGGGATCCTTTGTCACCTCACGAACTTAGGATCCCCTGAATCAACCGTGTCCCACCTCCCCATGTGTTCTGTGGGGCCCTTTTCCCTAACTTGGCTCACTCCACCCCCGCACTTGTCGGACAAGGGTGGGGATAGGGATCCCTGGGTTCACCCCCCCTCCTTCTTCCTGTGGGACATAGCCGTCTGCTGTATACCCCCTTGCCCTTTTTCCACTGCCCCCTGTGGCTGTGTCCCTGCTCTCTTCTTGCTCAGCAGCACATCCCTTTCCCCTGCCTTCCGGGCCTGCTCTGGCTCTTATTTTTTTACACTACGGTGCAGCCCCCATTTTTCACCTGTGCTCTTCTGCTCATTCATGCGTCCAACTGCTTTACTTAACTCTGTGTCCAGAGACCCATTGCTCCCCCCCCATTGGAGGATGTCCATCCTAGTGACTTCCTGCCTTTACTAACCTTTAAAATCCCTTTTTTACCTTTTTTATTCCTTGTAACCACCCGGCAATTAATTGACCTGCCCCTGCCTCCATGTTGTTTTGGCAATCCCCTTTTTTTTTATTACCCCTCTGCCACTTTACGCTTAATTTTTTATACCAGGGACATTGCCAATATTCCATTCCCACTGACTGGAAGGGCATGGACTCCAAACCTCTGAAGTGTCTAATTGCAGCCAAATGGGGAAAACACCACAGGGGCAATTTTGATGCATTTCCTGCCCAACTGCAGAACTTCCCCGGCCCGCTCAGACTTTGCTGATCCCCTGGCCAGTTTCTTGACCAGTACATGAGCCACTGTCATTCATTCGATTGGCAGCTCATGATGGCCCATCTCGGGGCACAGACGGAGTAACTAAAGTCATTCTGGCCCTCCGCCCTATGCCCCATGCCTCCACGTAGTTTTTGCCCTGCTCTTGTGCCTGGAAGCTAACCCAGATGGTTGTCTTGACTAGGTTGTTTCGACAGCCCCTAGGAGCTCTGGATATTGAGTAATCCACGACTGGACTGCCTCCCCTGTTTGTTTGTTTTTTAACTGCTGCTTCAGATCACCTCTATATCTGGTGTCCTGGGTACCTTGATTTTGACGCCTACCCTACACATTGCTTATCCTTCTCTCTCTTGGTTACCTCCCTTCCCAGCTTGAAAAGGAGTGTTGTCCCTGGCAGATGTTTCCCAACTGGTGTCAGAACTAACTACTTTCTTGATCCCCCATCTGCTCTGCAGGGTGCCACTATCCCTTCTCTGAGGGGGAGGGACTGGACTGGGAATGGGTTGTCACCCTGTGCCTGGAGTACCCTTGTGTACCAATACCCTGTGCCATCCCACATCTACCTTTTGTAGCACGTGCACTGGCCTGCTCCCTTACCATTGTACATGCGTCCCCTACCTGGCATCAACCATCATGCCACCTCGCTACCAGATATATATATATATTTTTTTTTTATATATACCTCCCTTTGTGGTAAAAGGAGGTGCCTTCCTCTTATTCTGCTTTCTTCAACCTCCCTTTTCATGCTTATGTATTCTTCTTTGCTTTTTCTTTTGCCATCGTAGCCTTTGACCCTGAAGCCCTTATTCTGCCCCCTGGCGATTCCATCTCTGTCCCACTCACCCCCTACTGTCCTCCTCTGTTTTGCCTACTCCCTGGGTGCCTACCTTCACCCTTGTTTCGAATCCCCAGCAGAGACTGGGTCTTTCATTTCCCTACTTTTTCCCCTGAAAACCCCACCAGGTGGTTACCAAATGTTTCACACCATTTAGTACTACCATCTGGTGTAAAACCCATCCTTCCTGTGGAGAAAGGGGGGCCCTGTCCCTGCTCTAAACTAATAGCTCTTTTTTTTTGTTGTTTTTGGCTGCTGTACTGAGGCCTGGGTGTTGCTGTAGGCACCGGGGTACCAGTGCCTCTATGGTGGCCTTGTGGAGACCGCGGGGCAGTTGAGGTGGTAGGCCCATGACAGGGCCTGGTTCTGTGACCATGTTCAGTGGTGGCACTGTACCTGCTGACTCCCTGGCTGTTGCAACCTTAAGGGCCCACGTGCTACCCCACTTTCCAGGCCCTTTTCAGCCCTCCCTTTCTGCTCTCACCCATTCTGGCATTCTTCCGCATTTGCTCCATGCCTTTGTTTTCCCCTCCCCTTCACAATCCTTAATGACTCTGCCCACTTCATCTTCATTGGTGGCCCGACCTGGACCCCATGCTGTGCCACTCAACCTGAAAAAAATGGCAGAAACTGTTAGTATTGACCAACAAACTGTCCTTCAAATTTTTTGTTTCTCTTTTTCCTCCCCCCAAACTCTCCCTTGGGTTCTTTTAAGTGCACTTGCCCTGTCCCCTGATGAAAACCTAATAAAATGTCTTATGCTTCTTTATATGTATTATTTATGTATTATTGTTTTGGTTTTTTTTGTGACCCGATAATTCCCCAGGAGTCCAAATAGTTCTTTGACTGGGCCTTCCCCTTCCCCCGGACTTAATTTCCAGTTCGCTTTGTCCTCTTTATAGATTGTGTCCTGACCTGTTATATATACCCTTTGTTGTCCCACTACGCTGGGCTCCACCACTATGTATTGCCTCCCCCACCCGGTGCTGTCGAGTGCTGATAACCCCCCGATGGGGTTAGCCCACTGCAAGAAGTACTGTCCTCATAGGGTAGCCCATCAGTTACCTTAGCCACTGATAACCCTGGCTTCTGCCTGTCTCCCACCTCAGCACCACTAACCAATCTCTGTCCCCAAATCAGATGCCACTCTCACATGTTGGCTCCCCTTTTCCACTTTATATCTGTTCTTATTATAATATTACTGTATTCCTTCTTAATTATTATTGTCAACTGTTAAAGTTCCTCTGCTCTGGGCCAGCCCCATCCTCATCGCAGCCCCCCCACCGCCTCCCATGCCTATGTTAAAAGGGCAGCCCCATGTGCCAACAGCTTGCTAAAATGGGGCCTGGCTAGTTAACCTACCCACCCCTGGGTGCCTTCCCCTGCTGTGATAACAGAACACACTACTGGCCCCCTAGACTTCATATTCTATCCCCAGGCCCTCCTCCTTCCCCCAGCACCCACTGTGTGCTAAAGAGCCTGCCATGGACTAGCTGCCCATTGACTAATTGTTTATATCCTCATGTGTCCTTATGCTTTTTTTTTCATATATCTGATAGCCCTACCCTCTCTTCTCCTGCTGCATGACCACACACTTGTTTCCCCAGCTCAAGACACTATGCTTGTACCTCCGAGCCTCCTTTCATCCAAGTATGGTCACTATCGTAATATCCTCCCCTACAGCCGCTACTACATTTTCCCATCCAGACTTGCACCCTACTCCCTTGACACTAATGTCTCACGCCTTCTTTCAATGACTCATCATTTTTCATCATCCGGCCAGCAGCTCCCCATATGCAATTACCCTACCTGTCTCCTGGTGCTAGGTCTTCCGATCTAAGATGGCGGCCACCTCGTGGTCATCTCCCCACCAAAAATGGCGTCCATTTGCACCACCTCTAAAGCTCCCCAAAATAGCAGCTGTGAGTACGTTAAAATGGTGACCAAGCATTTGGATCCTCCTGCCCCCGTCAGTGGGTCACAGGGCTGGCCACCCTCCCAGAATTGCTGCACCCATTAGGCTTTGGGTGAGAAGAGTCCCCCCACCACGCTAGCTTTTTTTTTTTTTTTAATTTCTGGCATCTCATATGGACCTGCTGTCCCATCCCTTTGCCACTTGTCCCCATTGTGGGCTCAGTCACCCTTGTCCCCGTGCCTGCTATTCCTGTCCCCATGTCTTTTCTCCTCCTAGGACTTGACACCCAATTGCACCATGCAGACACGTGTTTGCTTCCCGGACAATTCACTGGTTAACAATCTGAACTGGGGAACTCTTCTCCCCACTCCACCGCATCCGGAGATCTGCCTAATCAGCCCTAGCCCTGCGTTCACTACTCCTAAACACTGTTGCTTTCTCTTATCTTAAAGACCACTACTCTCTGCAGGACAACGCTTCCCTTCTACCTGTAATTCCGGCTGCCACTCGTCCCGTGGCTGCTTTGAAGTGACTCCCCTCCGGCCTCCTCTTGCAACCTGCCCCGCATGGTTCTGCACCCGAACCATTGCTACAACAAAACCCACAGCACTCCACGCTGGTGTCTCCCACTACCAGCCGTATCCTTACCTCCATTCCTATTATGCCAAGGAATCGACTCGTTACCTTCCCTGCAATGGGCATCCATCCCGCACCCTGCCCCCAACCTTGTATGTTCCTATGAGCCCCCCTGCTGCTTCCCACATCTCAAGTGCTCCCGGTTGCTGCAAGCATGGTGCTGCTACCGGTACTCTCGCTATACCACCTGCTGCCCCCTGAGCATTATCTGGGGCCTCCTACCATCGTGGGAAATCCAAATTCCCCCTTCTCTGGGTTGTTGCCAGAGCGGTAATGCTACCGGCACCCTGACTGCATTCCTACCACATGGTCACCCCCCTCAGCTTTCCCCCACCACTAAACCTCCTGGGACTAATCTGAGCCACAAACACCATCTCACTGGCGCATCGGCCTATCCATGCTAAACAAACTCAACTTTAGTGCCCGTGCAGTGAAATAACGAACCTACCAGGACTACCCAGTCCCTCCTTCCCCTTGCTGCATTGGGTTATCCATATACCTTTTTAACCAATGCACTCTGCGTCACAGCCCCATTTACAGTAGTACCTTTAGCAACCAGGTGGCCAATACTACCTAGCAGGCATCCCTGCTCAAAAGCTCCATTGCCGCTACCAACACTCAAACCCCCTTTGTCTGCATTCTTTATCTTTCCTTTTCTACTTACCCCCTGTAGCCACAACCAACCAACTCACCAACACCTCCATTGTAATCGCCACCTGGATCAACAAGTTACCCAGTTATCTCTCCTTGCTCATCATCTCCTGACATTTAAGCCACTTAAATATAAGGTCAGTTGCCCCTGATGTGCTATCGCTCATTAATTGCCAACAGATGTGCTTTCTAGTAAATTTTACCCAAGCAAATTGTGAGCTCTCTCTGCCTCGCCTGTCCCTTTAAACCCCTCTTTGCTCCCCCTCTCTCTCTTCATTACCCAATCATCTTCACCTCTCCTGGCATGATGTCATGAGACCCTGCCCCTCTCTGAATTCCACCTGCCTATCTCTCTCCCTGAATGGGCTGCCCTCAGTTCCTCCCCCCCGGGACAACCCCCCTCCTGCTGCTTATCCCCTGCCTAGCATCCCCTTTATTGTCCAGGGCCTGAGACAACTGAGTCTGCCTTTGTAGGAGGCAAACCTATTTAGCCTCATTTTCTCTAAATGAAAAAGTGTAATATGAGTATATTGTTACAAGTACACCTTAAAACAACAGTCCCTACTGGATTTTTTTATTTTATTTGTTTATTTATTGAAGTCTTGGATTGTAATACCTATGAGTCAGAGACTCTTCTACACCAGTTTCATGTCAAAAATTCAAACAAACAACAAACAGAGTACAAATAAAGAGTTACAAGAGCACAACTATAGACAGGCATACATGATGCAGAACAAGAATAATTACAATAAAAATGTAAGAGCAAGAGTTAATATTTTATTTTTATTTATTTATTTGTTCTAGGATTACAAATACCTTGCAGCCAAGGCTCTTTTACAAAGGTTCCACATCATTGGTACAATTGAGACAAACATAACCAAAGATAACAGTTTATAAAATAAAAAAAACATAATCTTGTAGAGGAAAAAAGAACAATAAGGTGAAACTTTGGGGAGGGGAAGGGAAAGGAGGAGGGTAAAATTAGGGAGACTAAGTGGATGGGAGAAAAGGGAGGTAGATGGGGAACAGAGAGAGAGGTGGAAGGCGGTAAGAATAGAGGTAATGCAGCCAGGTGGCATTTGTCATGGGCCAGCAGGGGAGGTGAAGATGGGGGGGGGTGCTGGCAAAGTTCAGAAGTAGATGTGGATCCAAAAGGGCATCTTCAGCTATGGAACCAAAATACATGTTTAGCCACAACAGTCACAGAGGTTGGAGGCAGTGAGTGTTAGGCAGAGGCGAGTCTTAAAAGTGCTGAGCGATAGTATAGTATACATATGGGAGAGATTTAGTTTTTCTATTCTCTAATGTTAAAGAAAATCAGTTTATGTGCAATTCTCAATCCTCTTACTGTAAGCTTTCCTACAAAGGACTTATACAGTCCTTGTTTCAGAATTTATATCTTCACTGTTTTAGCAGGGGAAGGGTTCATCAATCCTCATATCGAGGAGCTGATAGCCAAATCCCTTCCTCTTTGGAGCTGTCAGTACAGCATACCAGGAAGGGGATGGGATATGGCTGCCAGCTCCTCGAAACAAGGATTTTTGATCCATTCTTCTACTGAAACAATAAAGATAAATTCTGAAACAAGAGCTGTTTAAGTCCTTTGTAGGTAGGCTTACAGTCAGGATTGGGGATTGCATTTCAAATCAGGTGAATTGTTGCTCTTTAATAGAGATTAAAAATGCATTTCAAGTGCTGCAATTTTTTTATACACTCTGCTGTAGGTTTATATCCTCCTATTTATTTATTTATTGAAATGTTTCACTAGGAATGCACACTGAACAACAAATTGTTTGTCTCCTGGTGCGACCGGGGGTACAATTGGATGAAGAATTAGAAGACATACAGTTTAACATTTAACATATCTGAGAAAAGTAAACATTCAATTACATTTGAAAAATATCATAAATAATCATACAGTCTCATTTGTAACATAACATACAATTAAATATATCATGCCTGTGAAAAATGAATTTAATTACAAGTGGCATATTTGAGGAACATAGTACAGACATTTTATGCAGCCTTGGAGCCAAATCCTTGCAGGATTGGCTCACAGTTAAGAGGCAGGTTATTTAGCAATTATCGAATAAATGAGGTCCAGTGGGGGGACATCAAGGAGGGTAGTGGGGTAGACAGGGGGAAACAAGCTGGGGGAAGGAGAGGATAAAATTGGGGGGAACATTACCGGAGAAAAGTGAGGAAAAAAATAATCTGTTGCTAAGGACAAGTTAACACAGTGCTAGTGCAAATTGGGAGCACCTCAGACAGCATAAAAAGTGCAAATTATTAGCTGAAGTGAACTTATTCCTTTGATTAAGTGCAGGGAGGTAGGGGGGCAGGAGAGAGATGGGGGCAAGGGATAGGGAGGGGAAGGATGAGTCATACCTGGAACTGGCCCTTTCAGAGTGCAGAGATAGCTACCAGTGGAAGAATGAGGCAAGGACTTAGAGTAAGGGGCAGGAGTAGACAAGGAGAAGTTGGATAGAAATAGTAGAGGGGATGGTAAAGGAAAGGAGGAGGAGGGTTGGGAGAATTTTGCCTAAGACTAGGCCTCTTCAGGATGCTGAGAACCCTGCCGGAGAGCAGAGACAAGTGAGGACGAATTAGGTAGAGAGGATGGAGGGGAAGGGGAAGGGAAGGAAGAGTCATTTCCCAGTGCTGGACCCCACAGGATGCTTAAAACCCTGTCAGGGGGCAGAACTAGCTGAGGACAAGTTGGGAAGAAAAATAAGAAAGGATGAAGGAAAAGGAGGGAAGAGGAGGGAAAGAAGAAGCTTGCCTAAGACTAGGCCACTCCAGGATGCTGAGAACCCTGCCAGAGAGCAGAAACAGGTGAGGACTAGTTGGATAGAAAAGATATAGGGGAGGGGGAATGAAGAAAATGTAATTTCCCAGTGCTGGGCCCCTCCAGGATGCAGAGATCCCTGCCAGGGGATAGAATTAAGTGAGGACAAGTTGGGCAGAGGGAACAGGGGGGATAGATGAGGAAAGGGAAAAGAAGGAGGGAGGGAAGAAAACTTACCTGAGAGTAGACATCACCAGGGTGCTAAGATTCCTAACAGAGGGCAGATTTTAGGTGAGTACAAGTTAGGTAGAAAGGAGATGGGGAAGGGAAGGGGAAGGAGGAGGCTTGCCCAGTGCCAGACCCCTCCAGGATGCTGAGAACCCTGCCAGAGGTCAAAGCTAAGTAGGGGCAAGTTGGCAATGGGAAAAGAAAGAAAAAAGTTTAGAGGTAGGAATGAGGGGGAAAGCAGTGAAGGGAGAAGAGAGCATGCTGAGAAGAAGACTCAGGGAGATAAAGGTTTAATAGGGGATGTGAGTCATGAAGAGGAGCAGAGGCATAGGAGGACAGTTAAGGAGAGTTAAAGCAGGAGTAGTTAGATGAGAGAAAGTTATGTAAGGCAGAGCCAAGGGAGTAAGAGGAGGAGGAGTGCCATATTTGTGAGGGGAGGGAGTTCAGGATTTGCGGGAAATGATGGGTAAAGCCTGACTGACTGATGAGAGTGGTTCAACCAGGGACCAACAAAGTGCGAGCGTCAGAGAATCTGAGGGAGAGGGGCGAGAGAGTAAGCATGAGAGATAGGAGAGAAGATCTCCTAACCAAAATTTAAAAGTGAGTTTGGCACAATGAGTGAGGCACCTATTGGCAAGCAGGGGAAGGGACAGAGCATGGTAGAGGTCGCAGTGATGAGTGCGTGATGGAGCATCAAGGGCAAATTGACAGAAGGAGTTAAAGAGAACATCAAATATGGTTAGGGAGGATTTGGGAGTGGCACTATTGTCTACATCACAGTAGTCAAAAAAGGGGAGGATCATCTTCTGGACTAGTTGATGCCACACCATAGGAGGGATGCAACTATGGTTCCTGAATAAGGTACCAAGCTCGAGACACAATTTTTTCAGGATGCTGTCAATGTGCCCAGAGAAGCTAAGGTGTTGGTCCAACCAAACCCCAAGGTATCTAAATGAGGAGGTGTCTTCTATGATTTTCCCATTAAGGGTGAGGAAAGATGGTAAAGGGAGGAGCCTAGAGACTCTCTGCCTGGTGCCAAAGGTCATGGAGACAGTCCTTTTGGAATTTAGGAATAGTTGACATGAGGTAAACCATAGCTGAACCTGGTGGAAGTCATGCTGAAGGGTGGTTGCTACATTGGTGGGGCATTTGTTAGAGAACAGGGCAGTATTTGTGGTGCTGCTTCTATTCTAATTCTTGATCAGCAACATGCACCTATCAACATATACTTACCAAAATTATAATATGGTACAGAGCCAAAGAGGCCATCATCCTGGCATCCAGGAATTTGTTTTCTCCAATCTTCTTCCACCCCCCTCCCTAACACACACAAACATTACAGTCACAGCAGCCAACTTGAATAAAAAAAATACATATTTAGAGAGATCTTACTATGATGGGACACTCTTTCCCCCCAACCTGTTAATCTGCAGAAAACATCCAGTGATAGAGCAGCAGGGCAATGATCCACATAAATATTCCTTGCCATGGCTCATTCTATCTCCAACAATGACAAGACATTGAAAAGTTCTTTAAATATACTGTACCTCCATGCAGTGTTGCATTATTAGGAAAAAAAAACATAAGTAATTCTAAAATATACATTGTCTCCTCATTACTTTTCTATTGGCAATTTTAAACCTTATTTACAGAATAGAAATTTTGTATATACTGTAGGAAAGGGGAAATTGTTTAATTAGGAAAGGCACACTAAGCTAAGCTAAGAACTTGTTTGCAGGTGTGACCTGGGAACACAATGAAGTTAAATGACTTGCTAGGGTCACACAGTATGCAGGTGGGGGCTGATGGGATTCAAACCCAGGTCTCCAGGTTTGCAGCTTAGTGCCCTTAACAACCATGCTATACTGCTTCCTAATATATGTACTACAAATTGAAATAATTACCCACTTTCTCCCATCAGGCTGAAAGAAAAACATATAACTATTACAGTATTACATATCTGTCAAGTTGATCTGAATCATATTAAACACAACTGCATACTTTTATTTAGGCCAGTCAAGAGCAGTCTAAATAGGATTTGGATATTGTTGTTATCATAACATCTTTCTTTTATTTTCTCCTCCCTCTGTGTAATTTATGGCTAAAGCCCTTTCCTGGGGAACAGATTATTTGAATGAAAGTTTATTTATATCAGACTCTGTTGGAGTTGTTCATCTCAGATGAAGATCTAACACACAATCTGTCTTGAATAGCATGAATCTGAAATGGATTTGCAGCCTGAAGAACAATTCCACACTTTATGGGTTATAGCATGGTGTGTAGAAAGATAAGGAAAAAGAACATTACTGAAGTCCTTTCGCAATCTGGTGCCACCTTTTTACTTTAACCATTACAGACAGTGTGGTTTATGCTGATTTGCTGTTTTACTTAAATGTTTCCATATAGCTACAACTCTTCAAAGCTAAGCTGAAGAACTGACAAAAACATACATTTAGGAGTATATTAAGAAAGAAGCAGGGGGCAGTAGGGATGCCAGAGACAAGAAGGGGCCTGCAGAGACAGAATAGGCAGGGAACAGCTGTGCAGACTTGGTGGGCCAAGCGGTCCTTTTCTGCTAACAAATGCTATCTCTAGGCTTGTAAGAACTTTTTTTCATACATGTTTCTCTAGAAGACCATTTTATTAAATATAACACTTAATAAAGTCTATTGCCTTATCTTTTTATCACTGTAGCTGTAGAATTCGTATATGCATACATACACACACAGTGTACATACATACATTATGTAAAGCTATAGAGAGGACAGAAGACCACTGGTCTATTGATTTTCCCTATGATTCACTGAGGGGACTCTGCTGTCAGCTCTTTTCATCAAAGTACTTGTTAAGTCTGAACTTGAAGATTGTTACAGTATCAACTGATACTGTCTGATCTGAAACTCTAGTCCAAGGGGGTTCCCCACACATTGAAAAATAGTTCTTTATTTTGTTTCCATTAAATCTCTTTCATTTCAATGACATGGTGTGTCCCTTGTCCTTTTGCGTACCTTCTGCATACTAAAAACTGTATTTGGTATGATAGTGCAATTTATTTCAGATATTTGAAAATTATGATTATGTCCCCTATGATGTTTTTCCCCCATGGAACCACCCACACTGTTGCTTCTCTTTAAATTTTCTGCTGCAGATAAGTACTACTAGGTCATTTTGTTGCTTGGTTTCAGTAATCTCTATGCCATTTAGGTAATATTTTACCTTCATTTTTCTACTTTTCTAGATCCATCACTTTACTCGTATCAGCACTGGAGTTCATCTATCCATCTGTAAAAGTTCTGCCTATATGAAGAATGCATCTATAATAACCAGAAACATTTGTCTTTCTTTCTTTGTAATACAGCATGTGCATTTTCTGCCATAGCTTCATAGATCATCTTTACGGATGACCTGGTGCGAAAGCTGGCATGTTTATATATTTTGGTGTAAACAGAATGCCCATTGGATTACTTTCAATAATCAAATCTATGTTTGGCCAACAGGAAAAAAACAAAACTATAGGCAAAGGAGTTCATTCTTATATTTTCAAGATTATCTGAATACAACTCCTGATGTGGACATAGCTGTAACATCTTAGAAATTATAATGCTAAAACCATATGAATGCAAACTATTAGATTAATATGAAAGTCACAATATGAACAGAAATCCTATTCATTTCCATTCTATTTTATTTTAATTCAGGTGGTAAATTATATATTTATCATGTTATGTTCTTACCTATTTTTTAGCAATTTACTATACAACTGCAGGTCAACCTGCCAAAGTTTAATGGATGATCGCAGATAGAAAAGGAATGGAATGTGAATTGCATTCCATTCATAATATCTCCCAAAGGCTTTTGTGACCCATGAACTATTGGCAGCAGATTCTGGGCCTACAAGGAGAGGTTATGAATATCGTACCCTGTCAGGTACAGTAGTGGAGACAGTGCTCCTGCTTTCCAAGTAGTAATAGACAGATTGCTGAGAGGACAAAAACACAAAGTGGTACCCAGCATGAGTAGGGACAAACATTCATCAGCTGAGCTTGTAAGTGTGCCATTCTACTATTAGAGTCTGGCACTAATTTGTAACATAAAGAGTAGACAAAATGGACCCTAAGTCCTTTTTTGCCACTATATTACTACAGTCTGTTACTAATGTATCCTACTGTATTAAAGAAAACTGACAGAGGTTAATTAAATGCTCAGAGAGAATGAAAAAGTGAGAGGTGATAAAGTAACTTGCTCATGGTGACAAAATGAATAAGTGGCAGAGGTGGGATTCAAATCTGGGTCTCCATAGATATGGGTTACATGGTTCTTAGATTTATCATTTGTATGGATATGGATTGCATGTTTCTTAGATTTACCATCTTCATGGGTATGGATTACATGTTTCATAGATTTACCAGATGTGTCCCTTGCTGATACTGGCATTTCATTTAGAAATTAAAGGCTTTGTATTTTATTTGGTTTGTAGACATTTTCACAATAAATAACCTCAGAATGGACCCACACATGCATGCTTAGCTCAGCCCTTGGTCCCCAGGAGTTGCTGGATTATCCAAAGATCAGAAAACCTTGCTAGAATGAAAAGATTGTGTTGATTTGAATTTTGAACACTTTCTCCTGCATGACAGCAATTTTACTAAAATAATCTAAAAATAGCCATACAGTTTTTACAGGAAAAATACAAGTGATACTGCAGAATATGAAAATTCCATCCATCATCTAAATGCTAAAAACTAGCAGTATAGATTGAGATATAATTGGAAACTCTAGTTTACAGTTCAGTCAGAAATGGGCCTCTAAAACTGAATCTCAGTGCTTTTCTCCCCATAAATGCACTGTACATACAATAAGTGGAAGTTGCTCTTTCTTCAAGTCATGTACAAAGTCTGTATGAATTATTAACATGTTACTCACAATCTGCTCCTCCTGAGAAAACAATCCAAATGTTAGACTCATACATCAGAGGATGGGGATGTTTCTTTGTATTTTATACTGTTTTTTCCCTCATGGTTGTGGTGCAGAACAGCTTCCTACGATTACCCTTTGCCAGCCATCTAATTTAAATGATGTACACTGGAAGTCATATACAATTTATTACATGCAGGCACCATTGTCTATGGTTAAACTCACTTTATTGATAGTATTTCTTATTTTTTTCAATGAAACATATGGGATACCACAGTGCATGATATGTTTATGCAATCTTTCCTGAATCAGTGTTATGACAGTGTCATACTTTCACACAGTATTTTGTTTCTTGGTTTAATTCTCTGTATTACTACTACATAGATACACAGATACAGTACATAGTGTCAGCAGATAAGGGCCTACGGTCCACCCAGTCTACCCATTTGAGCTTATAAGTTTACTTTATGTTTTCCTAGAAGTCTGTTGCCCCTTAACCCTGATCTCCAGAATTCCTTTATGTCTATCCCATTCATTCTTAAATCCCATGATTTTTTCAGCCCCCACCACTTCCTCTGGCAGGGTGTTCCACTTGTCCACTACCCATTTTGTGAAGAAATTCTTCCTCATGTTTCCTCTGAATCGTCCTCCCTCCAACTTCATCCCATGCCTTCTGGTCCTGGAACATCTTTTTCACTTAAAAATAGTATATTCCTGCACCCTGTTCCTCCCTGTAAGATACTTGTATGTCTCTATCATATCCCCTCTCTCCCTTCTCCCCTCTAGGGAGTACATATTCAATTCCTTCAACCTGTTCTCATAGGACTTGTGATGCAATCCATGTACCATCTTTGTTGCCATCCTCTGAACCTTCTCTACCCTGTCTATGTCCTTACATAAGTAAGGTCTCCAGAACTGTACAGTGTACTCCAGGTGGGGCCTCACTAGTGTCTTGTATAGTGGAATTATGACCTCCCTTTTCCTGCTGGTGATGCAAAGAAAAAAAGGAAGTACGAGTACACCTTCGGCTTTTTCAATGCTAAATTAGCTTGTTTATTGCCAGAACATCCATGGCCAGTAACCCTGTGCTTCGGCTAGAATGCCTTCAAGGGGGTTTGGCTATGTACAAGAACACAAACTCATTTATACATAGTGTGACATCATAAAAAAGTGACATAAGTATTTAAATGCACATGCCACTAACTATACATACATATTAATACAAAAAACACATCCACATCTATTTATACAAAACTCATTTTGCCACTTCCTTATTTCTCATATTCCACATAATTTATTCTAAATGTGGAGCAATATTCATCCTTTTTTATTTATGATGAGAGGGGGGATTTTTTTGGAGGGGAAGGCAAAAAAAGACAATAAAGTAGTGGTATACTAAGGATAAGTAGAAATATTCACAACTTTATCACAGGACAATTTCTATAAGAAGATAGATAGAGGTAGATCTGAGTACACCGAGAAGACATCAAGATGTGATCACCCTTAATCTACTTCCATCCACTGTGTGGTTGAAAGAACCATTCATAGGGCTTGGGGATCCGCAGACATTCATTCACCAGATTATCTGTAAGAGAAGAAGAAAAGATAAAAATATATTAGATCAAAATTCATTTTTCAGAAATAACATCATAAAACATAGTTAACCTATTATTTCTTTCCTTTAAGAAAGGGCTTTAGGTCCCATTGTTCATTAAGCCCATCTGGTTTTACTGTCCTCAAATTAAAGAGCCACCAGCTTTCTTTTTTCAAAAGTTCATTTATTCTGTCACCACCATATTTAAGGGGTTGTTGCCAATCTATCCCCATAAATTTGAGGCTCTTTGGATCTGAGTTATGTTTTTGTGAAAAGTGTAAACATATCGGAGTATCTGTTTTCCCATTTATTATATTTCTAATATGTTCCTGGATTCTCTGTTTGAGAGCCCTGGTGATACATCCAATGTATAATTGGTTACACCCACACCATATAGCATATACAACAAATGAGGTATCACAATTAATAAATTCCTTAATAATATGCTTTTCTCCATTCATAGGGTGTATAAACTCAGGTCCTGTATTGTAGTAATAACAGACATTGCATCTTTGACATTTAAAATTTCCCTCTGGTTTATTTCCTAACCATGTTTTTTTGTCTGGTTTTATTAATCTGCTTCTGACAATTTTGTCTTTTAAATTCTGACCTCTTGAAAAGGTGATTCTTGTTTTGTCTCCTACCTCTCTTTTTAAATCTCAATCTGAATGTAGTATATGTCAATTTCTATATATGATGTTCCCTATCTGTCCTGACCAGTTGTTGTATTCAGTGACAAATGTCACTGGGTTATTAGTGTTTGTGACTTCTTTCTTTTTCTCTGTCAGCAATTCTTCTCTCCTAACAGCATATACTTTATGCAGTGCCTGAGTCAGTAATTCATTTTTATAACCCCTTTCCAAAAATCTTTAAGTTGCTCTGCTTGAATCCAGAAGCTCTGATCTACAGAACAGTTCCTATGTAAATGTAGGAACCGTCCAAAAGGAATGGATTCATTTAATTTTTGGGGTGTGCACTGTCAGCCCTAAGTAAGGTATTGGTAGCAGTAGATTTTCTATGGTTTTGTGTGGTGATAGGGCCTCCATGTGATATAGATTTTTTCAAAGTTAGATCCAAAAAGTCTATCTCATCAAAGTTTGTTTTTGAAGTGAACTTCATATTAATATTGTTGTTATTTAGCAATCCAACAAATTGTTCTGCCTCCTCTCTGTCCCCTTTCCATACAACCAAGATATTGCCAATAGAGTGTGTCCATAGGGCTATTTTCTCTAGGTAGGGGTTCAAATTCTGAAAGACTGTAATTTCTTCCCACTTCCCTAGAAATAGGTTAGCATATGATGGGGCCATACAGGCTCCCATAGCTGTCCCCCTTATTTGCCTAAAATGGTCACCTAAGAATTCTAAATAGTTGTGGGTCAAAATGAACTGGGTTGCTCACAGAATGAAGTCTATAGGGATTTCATTTGTACTTCCCCTTTTCTCTAGGAAGTACCTACAGGCATTTAACCCCTGTTCATGTGGTATATGGGTGTATATGGATTCTGCATCAATAGTTAGCCATAGCATGTCGTCTGTCCACTGCACTTCTTTCAGTTTATTAAGAACATGTGTAGTGTCCTTTGTGTAAGATGGAAGTTTGACTACTTCTCTCTGTAGAAAGAAGTCCACAAACATGCCAAGCTGCTGGTGATGCCCCTGCCTATGTATCCCAGCATCCTATTTGCTTTACTTGCTGCCTTGTCACACTGTTTCCCTACCTTTAGGTCATCAGAGATGGTAACCCCAAGATCCCTTTCCTGCTTGGTGCATGCTATAGCCTCACCCCCCAACTGATATATTGTGCCAGGGTTTTTGTGCCCCATATGCATTATCTTGCACTTCTTTGCATTGAATTTCAACTGCCAAACTCCTGACCATTCTTCAAGTTTCTGCAGGTCCCTTCTCAATCTGTCTACACCCTCTGGTGTGTCTACTCTGTTACAGAGCTTTGCGTCATCAGCAAACAGGAAAATTCTGCCTTCTAGGTCCTGCACAATGTCACTGATAAAGATGTTGAATAGGACCGGTCCCAGCACTGATCCCTGTAGTACCCCACTGGTCACTCCTCTCTCTGTGGAGTGGCAGCCATTTACCACCACCATCTGTGTCCTGCTGCCCAGCCAGTTACCTACCCACTGCACTACTGTCCTGCCCACACCCATATTACCCAGTTTGTGTAATAGTCTCCTATGTGACATAGTGTCAAAAGCCTTGTTGAAGTCCAGATAGGCCATGTCTACTGCCCTCCCCTGATCCACCTCCCTAGTCACCCAGTCAAAAATTTCAATGAGGTTGGTCTGACATGACCTCCCCATGGTGAAATGATGCTGTTTTGGGTCCTGTAGTCCATTGACAGCCAGATGTTCCACCAATCTCTCCTTCAGTAGTGCTTCCATGATCTTCTCCACTACCGAGGTGAGGCTGACTGGTCTGTAGTTCCCGCTTTCTCTTTGTTCTCACTTTTGTATAAGGGGACTACATCTGCTGTCCTCCAGTCTTTGGGTACCTCCCCTGTTTCCAGTGATCAGCTAAACAGGATTGCCAGAGGTTCAGCCACCATCTCTCTTAGTTCTTTAAGAACCCTGGGTTGCACTCCATCTGGCTCCATTGCTTTTTCAACTCTTATTATTTCCAGTTCCTTCAGGACCCTTTCTCATGTAAAGGGATTTGTGTCCATTTCAACACTATTCCCACCCCTTGTACTCCCTTCAGACCCATTACCCTCCTCTTCCTCAGTAAAGACTGAGCAGAAATACCTGTTCAATATGTCAACTTTACTGTTGTCATCCTCCACGTGGCCCCCATCCTCCCCCTTCAGTCTCACTATCCCTCCCTTTGCCTTTCTATTTTCACTTACGTACCTGTAAAATGTTTTGTCCCCTCTACCCACTGATTTTGCAATGTGCTTTTCTGTCTGATCTTTGGCGTCCCTTACTGACCTCCATGCCTCTCTTTGCTTCTCCTGGTACTTCTTCCTATCCCCTTCTGCATGTGTCTTTTTGTATTGCCTGAATGCAATATTTTTGGCTTTCACTTTCTCTGCTACCTTCTCGGAAAATCATAATGGCCTTCTCTTCCTTTTCCCCTTGCTAACCTGCTTAATACATAATTCTGTTGTTCTTGTAATCCCCATTTTAAATACTGCCCACTGTTCCTCAACCCCTGATTCCTGCCCCATTCCCCTTAATGCCTCTTTCAAACATGTCCCCATTTTCCCAAAGTCTGTCCCCCTAAAATCCAGGATACATGTTTTTGTGTGGTTTGGTTCTGCTCCTTCTGTGATTTCAAACCACAATGACTGGTGGTCACTGTTTCCCTGGTACTCCCCCACTGTTACCCCCATCACATTGTCCCTGTTTGTGAGCACAAGGTCCAGTATTGCCTTCTACCGAGTTGATTCCATGACCAGTTGCTTGAGGAAGGCACCCTGAAGGGAGTCCAGGATAAATCTGCTCCTAGTTGATGCTGCTGCTGGGATGCTCCAGTCCACGTCTGGAATATTTAGGTCTCTAACCAGCACTACCTCACCCTTGTCTGCCATCCTTTGGATGGCTAGCATCAGCTCCCTATCTGTTTCTTCCTCCTGGGCTGGTGGTCTATAGGCCACACCTGTGCGGATGGCTGGCCCCATTTTCCTTTCCAGCTTAACCCACAGTATCTCACCCCCTTTTTATTCCTCCAGGATCTCCGTGGCCATTATGTCATTTTTCGCATACAGTGCCACTCATCCTCCCTTTCTACCTACCCTGTCTCTTCTGAATATGTTGTAGCCAGGTATGGCCATCTCCCAGTCATGGTTATCATTACACCAGGTCTCTGTGATGGCCACAATGGCCAGGTTCAACTGCACCATGACAGCCTCCAGATCCTCTATCTTGTTGCTAAGGCTCCTGGCATTGGCACACATGGCTTTCCATGATTTGACCTCCCTAGACTGTTTAGCTGTTCTAGTCCAGCCCCTTCCATGGTTGTCCTTTATCCCTGGTTATCCTTGCTGTCTGCCCTTCTTTTGAATTTTGCCCCTTTTCTGTCTATCCACCTCTTGGGCACTTATCTCCATCTTTTGCACACTACACTTGTATAGACCCCTCTTGTATTTTGTACATTGCTGTGCAAACCTCCACTGTTGTGATCTCCCAGGTTGTGCCTATAAATTGGTAACTGCTGTCTAGTGCACATACCTGGTACACACAAACTAAAAATAAATAACATTTATAAGTTAATAGGGCCTCCAAGGGGTGTCTCTTATGGTATAAAAGCCTCCTAGCATGTGATTTAGACAAGAGGACCACAAAGTGAAGCTGAGTGGTTGTTTCTACCCAAATCTCATAAAAGACCCTATAACAACTTGAATTTAGCTCAAGTAATTTATAATAAGTTTATAGTCTTTTGTTTATTTTTATTTTACCCCCCTCCCAACACTGAAGTGGAGTGCTCCTTCCAAATTCTCCAGCAAAAGAGCACAATATAAAAAGGATAAGAAGTACAGTGGCTCTGCATGGCGACTGGCTGAAATCTCACTAGTGTTTAATAACATTCAAAATAAAATGTGAGCTATGTAACAGGAGTATAGTTAAAATCCTTATCCACTTTGTTTCTGCGAAGGAACTTTCATCTTGACTTCCCTAAGAGTGGTTTAATCCTCTTTTTTACTGCTTGTGTGGCTATAAAAACAAGCATGTGTCAATGCCGAATGTTTGCTTGCTGGTATTAGCATTGGAAATGTAGGAGTTAGACAGATGCAGAATAGGAATGGCAGTGACGTATTGAACTTCAAGTCAAACCCACCTCCACCCTGCAGAGATGGACAGGCATTAGGGTATGCATTTGGGTCATCACCCATTAAGTTCATGCCATTTCACTTCACCCTATCCTGCAGACACTGACACATGTTGAGGTGTGGCTTGGGGCATTCGGCTGCACAGTCATCCCATTCCATAAAGACATACACTGAAATGGGTGCAGTATAGGAGGATGAGGTGAACTGTGGGGCCGAAGAGTTAAAGGCACACTTTGATGCCTGTCACTGGCTGCAGGGTGGTGGGGTGGGGGTGGAATGGCATGAGCATTACAGTCAGCAATCCAAAGGCACACCCCTGATGCCTGTCAGTCTGTACAGGGTGGGACATTATGGTTAGACACCCCAACACCCCTGGCATTTGTTGGTATTTACATTACAAATTTTCAACATGGTCTTTTTGTGACCCCCACCTCATGAAAGCATTTGGGACCTCTTCTCATGAACAGTGGCACTGTGATTTTGTTAATGTGTCCTGAACTTTGAATTCCCACAGTGACCGTGCCATTCTGCGCCAGATGTATGAAAACACAGAGTGGGCAGGATGTGAAGAATGACAGCTGTACCATTCATAGCACCCTGTGAAGAGATGGCAATGTTGAAAATCTGTAGTGAAAATATTAAAAATACTCAAATTTCCAGGCTTATGTGGAAACTGTGCAACACATGTGCATAACACAGTCATTTAGTGGAATTCTTTCATCAAATTTTCAACATAGGCATTTTGTGACCTCTGCTCATGAACAGTGTCACTATGATTTTCCTAATCTGTCCCGAACATTGATTTCCCAGAGCTATCATGCTATTCTGTGCCAGATGTGTAAATGCACATTTCAGGCACTATATGAAAAATGACAGCTGTACATAAGGAGGTGTGAAAAAATGCCAATGTTCAAAATCTGGAGAGAAAATATTACAAATGCGCGTAATTACGAGGTTGTGTGGAAACTGTGCAACATACACTCATAACACAGTCATTTCATGGACCTTTGTCACTAAATTTTCAACACTGGAATTTTGGCACTTCTGCTCATGAGCAGTGTCACTGTGATTTTTTTTTAATCTGTCCTGAACACTGACTTCCCACAGTGACCGTGCTATTCTGTGCCGGAAGTACAAAAACACATTTCAGCCAGGATATGAAAAATAACATACTGTTCATAAGGAGGTGTGAAAAAATGCCAATGTTGAAAATCTGGAGTGAAAATATTACAAATTTGCTAAGTTACAAGCATGCATGGAAACTGTGCAATGCATGCTCATAACACAGTCACTTTATGGACTTTCATCACCAAATTTTCAACATGCGCTTTTTGGGACCCCACCTCATGAACAGTGTCATTGTGATTTTCTCAAAGTGTCCCAAACACTGATTTCCCACAGCGACTGTGCTATTCTGCACCGGTAGAGCGAACCCATTTTGATCAGGATGTGAAAAATGACAGCTGTACTGTTCATAAGGAGGTGTGGAAAAATGCCAATGTTGAAAATCTGTAGTGAAAATATTGCAAACTCACGAAGTTACGAGCATACGTAGCAACTGTGCTATGCATGCTTGTAAAACAGTAATTTCTTGGATTTTTTCCACCAAATTTGCGACATAAACTTTTTGAGAGCCCCCCTCATGAACACTGGCACTGCCATTTCATTAATCAGTGCCAAAATGTGATTACACGCAATGACCGCAAAATCACCTTTCGCAACCGAATAACGCCATGACAGTGCCTGAATTCATGAGGAGGGGTCCCAATAACCCCATGTTGAAATTTTGGTGGCAAAATTCTCCAAAATGCCTGAAACATGCACCAAAGTTGAAAAAACTCTATTTATGCCATTATACAGCTTATCGGCATCTCTTCAGTTCGTGGTTGGCTTTGAAGAGTGCAGACATGTTCCAGGTCCACCGAAGATCATCGCACTGTGCTCTGGAGGTAAGTAAGGGGTGAGGGGTGTGTGGGGAGGTAGGGTGTGCAGATGTGGGCATGGGTTGTGGGTGGGGCAACCAGACTCGACGAGGGACCATTTTCTGGTTTGCAGGTTAAAAAAAAAACACATCACGTGGCAGTTTTCTGGTTTCACAGGGGCATTTGGCACGCTGGGGTGGGCTCCCAGTGTGCCACCTAACTGTTTCTTTTGGGGGGGCTGTAGCTGACATGGGACTGGACACCCCCATTGACACATAACAAGGGGGGCACAAAAGTCGAGGGGGATTTGGCACCCCCTCAGCAGAAAGCAACTGTTTTTTGGGGGGGCATTATGCCAACAGGGGGTGGGCTCCCCCATCAGCAAATTAAACTTAGGCAGGGAGGGAACTGAAGCTGGTGGGGATTCAAGCCCAATCGACAAACAGCTTTTTTGGGGGGCGTGCATGATGCTGAGGGGGATTGGGCACCCCCTCAGCACACAACAAATGGTGGAGTGGGTTACATCATACTGATGGGGAGTGGGCTCCCCCATCGGCAAATTAACCTGGCCAGGGGCTGTCGACAGGGGGATTGGCCACCCCCATTCAGCTTTCATGGGGCCGAGAGGTGGCGGCAATCCGTTGCTATGTTTACTTTCTTGTTAGACTTGGGAAGGTACCACCCTGCAATGATGGGTCACTCCCTCATTGTAGCAGAATGGCTGACACTGCAATGACAAGGTGGACCCTCATTGCAGTGGCGAAAACGTTTGTACTTAGTGGCACTTTTGGAGACCAGTGCCATTGGCACACTGTGCCTCCATTAGTCCTCCAGTGCCAAGACCCCAAATGCAGTATCTCTGTTGGCTGCCACAGTGCCGCACCTCCACAACCCGCTTCTCTCCTAAGCTGCTGCATAATGTTTCTTGTGCATACGTGCAAGCAAATATAAAAAGTAACATGAAAGTTACTGTTACATACAGTGACAAAACAGACACGTTTTTATCAAATAAGAGTAAAGTCAAAATTGTCTTAATAAAAACCTAATGCTGTAATGGCTGCCTTTCATTTGCTCTGGTGTTCATGTCTTGCATTATTGTCCATGACAGTTGTACTTGGTCTGCTATATTTAGAAACATGATTTTATTCTGTATGTCCAAACTGTCTGCTGCATTCTCATTTGTATTTACAATACTTCAGTACAGACTGTTTGGTGTTCTCACTCTACGCTGTGTTTCTTTCATTATCTTTGTTTCCCTTTCTTGGTGCTGGCCCCCTGTTTGGTGATGACAGGAACTAGCAGATCAGAAGTATCCAGTGCTATTTCTCACTTACCAAGGCTAGCCCTGAAGTGAAGCAACACCTAATTTACAGTTGCAGAAGGGCCTTTCTGCTACCCAGTGTTACAGCTGAAATAGAATGAAATATGCAAGGTCCATTAACATGATCTAATATGAACAGTATTTTTGCAGTAATACTTGATCCTTTAATCTTCTGTTTTACGCTTTAGTGCTTTAAACACCACACATCATTGCTTTCTTTTTCCATTCAAACATTATTGATGATCCATGGCAATAACATTTGTTTTGCATGGTTTTTCACTTTTGCTTTCACTCTGTACAGCTATTTATTTCTCCTTCCTCCAGTCTATTACTGCAGAAACATCATGAGACCAATTTCTGTCCTGTGTATTTTGCCATCCATTGGATCTTTAATTTCCTCAGTGGACTTCACCTTTTCCATGATATTTTAATGCTTCACATTAAGGACATATTTGCATTATATTTGAAGTTATGGCTCATAACTTCTTTTTCATTTAGTATTTAGGAGTTTTGTCCTGCAGTTTTTGTCTGATTCTATTGTTGCTGTATTGTGTTGCTACAGTATGTGTTTGCCCTCCTTAGTACCTGTTAAGAATGCTTTCATTTGGCACATGTTTTTCTATCAGACGACTGGACATCAGTTGAAGATAAAGTGAAAATGTAAGAAAAAATACCTTACCAAAAGAAAAAGTGGATTGTAAACAGAAATGTGGAGCCATGGTAAAGTAAAGAATTCTATGGTTAAGCATTTCAATATGGAACCATGCACTAAGCAGGAAAAGGATGATCCTTCATAGGTAAACCAATATAAAGTTAGGAATATTAGACAACTAAAGGTAGCCAATAGAAAAGGTGCAGTTTATACTATTTTGTTTTGGATTAGAACTGGTTAGAAAATGGGCTTTTTATTTCCTGGCATCTGATTGGCAAGTACCTCTGCCAGGGGGGTACATTAACTTTCAATAGATGCCCAGGAAATAAAAAGTACCAGCATATAGTGCCCTTTAACCACCGACATATCCTAGTGCCCATCCTGCTTCCTAACTGGCTAAAACTACTTACTCTGAATTTTAAATTGCTGCCATGTTTCCTCTCACTAAGTGACAGGAAATATCGAATAGGCACACACAGACATGCTCGCACAACCCTGCCCACAACTGTAGGACCCCATCCCCCAAATCTAGCTTGATCTGTAGAAAAAAATCATTCCATTGGGGAAATGGCAAGATAGGTTCCCCATACAGAAAACAGACTGATGGCAATGCCACAGGAGTAATAGATTCACAGCCCCTATGACCATCTTCAATAGTTTGCCACCTGTGTCCCTTATCCTACTTATTCACCCATCATACAGAGGGGAAAGACAACAGTACCTGTCATATTTTGGGGGTCCTCCGGTTCTGTACCTGTGCAATACCCTTACTTTCATTCCACACATGACTACAGTTCTCTCTCTCTGTTTCTCTCTCCACATGTCACCGTGGCTCTCTAACTGCACATGCCCCCCCCGCTTTCTCTCCACATGCCACTTCTGTATTGAAATTGATCATGGATCTTCTCCCCAAAAACAAAACTGCAACCCCACCCTGCAGATTGACTCTGAGGCAGATCAATTTAATAGGCAGAGCAATTTAACAGTGCTGGAAGTTGCCACATACAAATACGTGTACTGCTTTATAAGCTATTTGCCAATTCACTAACTTAGCGCCACTGCTAACTATCTCACTTGTTGTTGCTGATGTTCCTCTCACACACACAACACCCACTCCTTAATACAGAAGTTTAATAATGAGCTTTACTATACTTTCTGCATATGGTACTTTTGGGTTCACGTCACTGGGCATGCCTGAGGTAATGGCTACATCTTCCTAGGCATAGCTGTGTAATAAACACACACACACACACAATGGGAGAAATGCAGGCTGCAACCATAAACACACAGGCTGAAACAGAAACATTGTTACCTGTTTTAAGCCCTGTGTGTATTGGGGAGTGGGGGGTGTTACTATGACAACCAACTCCCTAGCTCAAATTAAAAAAAAAAACATTGCAATATAGGTGGAGGAACTATTTTTTTTACAAATTAAGTGAAACAATAGTTTTACATTTTAACATTAAGATTATTTTCTTTTTCAATACAGTGGCCCATTTTCTAAGTGCAATAATACCCTCCATGGTGGGCGGTATGGGCAATACCAAACCTTCCAGGGGCTATAAGGCCCTCCGCCTGCAGTGTCAGGGCTCATTACACCCCTGAGCAGTCTGGTATTGCCCAGTACCACCCACCCTATCGGGTATTATTGCTTACATAATTCATATACAGCACTGGAGAACATTAAAGCAGCTGTGCATGACAGTGGTAGAAATGTTTGCCTATTCTTTTTTTCTTTTATTTTAGATTTCCACCTAACTCCTGACTCAGATTATATCTTTCTCCCACATTTTGAGTCTGCTTTACCACTTTTTTCTTACAACTGAAATAATAAAAGAATTACTCTTTTTAATATGGCTCAGATCAGGTTTCCATCAGCACTCTCTGTTTGTTTAAACACCTATTGCTTAAGATCACTTTTCTTGTGACTATAATGAACAAGCATGCAACAGACACTGCTCCATGGCCTTATGAGACAAGTGTAATCTGAGTTCAGTATACAAATCAAGCATGTATTCAGCACTGGGGGGAAAAGTGGAGTTAAGTTTTAATATAGTTCTGCATGCAAGCAAACGTGTATTCAGAGCTGGAGGAAAAAGCAGAGTTGCAGTGAGACAGGAGCTGCAGCACGATGGCATGGTGATCATCAGAGGGCCAGTGGTTGCTTCTGTGACAAGTTTTTAAAGTCTCTGGATGGCAGCCCGAAAATGCAGACACAAGAGATGGCGAGCAGTAGTTGTACAGCCTTCAGAGAGCGTAACTAAAGAAAAAATTGGACAATTTAAGCAAGAGCTAGAGCACAGTAGTGTGGTGGTCCACAGAGACTCTACCTCGAAAAATCCGGGAACCCCAGGAGGTGGCAGGACAGATGATTAGCCTTTTTTTTAGAGGAGGAAGCAATGAGTATGGGAGGGGAGAAACAGGAGCTTGGGGCACAGAATGGGGGGCAAGAACATTGAAGGAGTGAAAAAGCAATGTTTTCTTGCATTTTTTTGCTTAAATCCGCAAGTTGTTAGCCGGTTTGTGTTAAAGGAAGGCTGGGGAGCGGACCAGTAGGACAGGGCCAGCGGCCCGAATGGAGTTAAAAAACATGACCGTTTGGTGGCCGCCAGTGGGCAGCGGGACAACAGCAGAGTGTTTTTATGGGGAGAAGGTAGCACAAGTGTGGGGCAGCAACCAGTGGGTATAAAAAAATTGCGGAATAGAATGCATGGGGTCAGTTATTATTTCTCTTTGAATTACTAGTAATAGAGTACCAGGCATTCATTTACTTTTAGGAACTCATGTCCTGATTCAAGATTTTTTTGTGGTGGTATTAAATATATAAAAGCAAAGTGCCCTGTTTTTTCAGTTACTGATCATGTGTTTGTAGGTGTAGGGGATAGATGCATTGACGCATCATCGGTGACGTAGCTGATGTAGGTAGTGAGTCACTACCATAATCCTATGAATTACGAGAGATGAGCACTTTGGGTTCCCTACTCTAATAGATCGCTCAGCACCAACCCCTTTTATTTATTTGATGTGGCTTTTCTTTGTTTGCACATGGGGCCAGTTTAAAAAGTCAAAATGTCTTTGTGTTTGAGCAGCAAAAGCTTGTGGAACAGCAGCAACTCGTTTGATGGGGAACAGGTTATAAAAAAAGGGACAGAATTGAATGCATGGGACAAGTGTATTATTTCTTTTGTTTTATAAGTACTATTAATAGAACACCAGCCTTTTTTACTCAGTGCAGTTTTTCTTTGCTTAGCCAGAGGAACAGTTTAAAAAGTCCAATTGTCTTTGTTGTTGGAGCTGCAGAAGCTTGGTTATTTATTACGCAGGTAGAGGGAAGACAGAAAAATGCTACTGGTGGCCTGAATAAGGGAGAAATGGTTGCGTTCTGCCTGTTTTTTAAGGGTCACGGGGGAACAATCAATTGGAGAGAACCAAGCGACCATGTGTTGAGCCGCCAGGTTGGTTTTGTATCTTCAGACGCTCGTGTGGTATGCATGAGAAGGCAGGACCATCTGTGAGTGGTGCGAACAAGTGCAGGACTCTGGACAATGAAAAAAGGCCTGGGGAGGAGCAGCCACATGACGGGGGGTGGCAGGATGGGGGCCACAATTGACTATGAGGGGTGCCTGGAGTGAAAAGGAAGCACTGCAGATTAGGAGGCCCCAAAAGGGGATCTGGGGGTTGTGTTATGACCAGCTGTCTTAGCAAGCCAACAAGCAGTGTCTTGGGCAGGAGGTGGAAAGACACGACAAAAAAAAAGTTGAGAAAGGTTTTGCCAAGGCAGCCCAAACAGGAGAACAAGTGCATCTGCATGTGGTTGCCAGTTGTTTGTGGAACAAGCTTTGGCTCATTTTTGTGGGGCAGCAAAGACACGAAAACAGAAAAAAGTGTGAAAAATGTGTTTGAAAGGACAGTGTGAGTGGTCGTGGGGTGGCTGTCATTTTGATTCAGGACACATTGGGGGAGCCAACATTTTGTTCAGACCACATGGCTGTCGCCATGTTTGGGTTGAAAGAGGGGTCTAATCACACATGGTGCACTCTGAAAAATGGTTTGATGACAGACTAGGACTGCACTTAATTAATGACCCTACAATGAGAGCCTCTCTCGTCGACGCATCTGGAGGAGAAGCGGTAGTACTAAATACAGCAGTGTAATTGTAGGTACAGTTTCTACAGCAGGGTAACACAAAACTGAATCCACAAGGCAGAATAATGGGGGTGGAGGTGAATGACAACGTTAGGTTGGATATTGACCAACAAGCCACAATTTATGACTGCTTCCAGAGCTGAAATATGCAATTTCCAGCCATTGCAAAAAGAAAATGAATAATTACCCACAAAAAATGCTTGGATAATACAACAATTATTAGCAAAACTAGTTCATCGATGAAATTACCAGATGATATTTTGTTGTAGAAATTTGAAAAAGGAGTGGTGACCAATACATAAAAAGTGAAAAAAAAAGAGAGAAGGGTGAGTTTTTTCTGTGAAGCGGTTAATGCTTAAACAGAGACGATAAGGAACCAGGACCTCTAGAAAGTAAGGAGAGGGGAGAGCAATGGGTTAACTTGGATACATCCAAAACTCAGATTTGTTCAAGTTGAGACAACTGTCTCAGAAACAGTAGTGAAAGGACAGGTTATTGGAAAATGACTTAAAAAACAAAAATAATGGGTAAGAAGAGAAAGACACAAAATGCGGGAGAAAACAGAGTCAAAAGGGGGTAATGGTGGCAGATACACAAGGGAAAATTTTCACAGATAGGATGCAGTGTAAGGCTCATATATCACATAACATGGAGACATGGTAAATAATAGGTACATCAAGCAAGTGTGGTGAGAAGTTTTTGAATTGGAGCAGACCAGAAGCTGGGGGTAAAACACAGGTGGTGTTTCAAGGGTGAGGGAAAAAGAACTTGGCTCAGTTGAGACAGTGAACTGGAATTAAAGGTGGAGCATAGATGATGTGTACCATAGGCATTTAAAAAAAAAAAGTAGGTGGCAGATAAAATAACAAGGCCATGGAAAAAAACTGTGGTATCAAGTCAAGGGAAGACAGTGCTACAAGAAGGCCAATGATTAGGGACCTTTACAGGTGCTCAATGCCAGTGGATAGTAATTGGTTAGGGGATTAGGCTGATATGCCTTTCTTATGAGCTGGCCTTGGAAAATTGAGGGTGCTTATGTCAACTTTGTGGGGGCTTGAGTACTCCAGCATCCATGGAGTCAGTACACATGCAGTGTTAATGGCTATCTATAATCAGTAGAAAACAGATATAAACAGTTATTATAACTGTAGATAACCAGCCAAGGGGTGCCTAGTAGGGCCCAGGTTGGGATTTGGGGGGTCCACCTCTGGCTTAGTGGAAACAGACGGTGTTTTGGTAACCAGAATATGTGGTACAAATGGGGACAAGGGGCTATCAATGGGGGGATGCCTTTGGGCCACAATTTAGGTAGGGGGTTTATAAAAAAAAAGAGAAACACAGATAAGGAATGGATGGAAATGACAGACATCCCGATAAGCACACAGTCAGATAAGGAGGCCACTTCAATTAAAACAAGGGAGAACAATGGTTACCAAGCAACCACAGGACCAATAGGCATGGCAGGGCATGTGGGGGCTGCAACAAGGCAGGGACCGTGAGGGATAGCAATATGGAAGGAACAGCTTGGCTTGCACATGCTGGCTTTCTTGTACTGTGGAATTCTACAAAAATGGCATAAGTCGAGGACCACCACCAGTACCAGGGCTATTGCAGCTCCAGACAGCAATATGCTGTGCTGCAGCCAGGTCCTCTGTCAGTATGCCAACAGGACAGATGGTAGGAAGCATGGGAGGTGTGCCCTGACTGGGTCAGAAATGTTTTTGGTGCATTGAAGGGTAGTTCAGTTTAATGGGGACCAGTTACCTGGTTCTGGGACAGTATCCAGAATTGATCCCCGGTATTGAAGCCGGCATTCATGGGGAGAACTATTGAAGGGGCTGCCTGTGAGTTTGCTGACAGTTGGATCATTGGATCAAGACCCCACTGCACAGCAAGCAAGTTATAGTCACCAGGAGGAGTAGGTTTCATAGATGGGCCATTACTGCAATCAACAGTTTTGAAGAAGGGCTCAGTTAGTAGTATCATGTCCTACTGCTGCTATGGTGGGGACACTACATCTCCACCTGAGCTAATTTGTTAGGTGCCCAGATAGTTGGTGGTACAAACTTAAAAGGGGCTCCCTTCATCCTGGTTTTTTCCTTATTTCCTGAGGGGAAGCTTTTACTGCTAAGGGGGGATAGAATTTTACATTATCAAGGGGAAAAGAAAGAAGACAGAACCCATGCCAAAAAAAAAAAACGGAATGGCATGTGGAGAAAAAAGAGTTAAATAAGGTACAGAGGAAAAAGGGGTATGTAACTGGCCCATGTAAGGGCACCCACGAAAACACCACATGGTGATGGGTGTAAAAAATGGAAGGTCATTGCTACTGTGGCTAAGGCAGGCCACCCGGGTTGGCAGGGCAGGGGCGACTATGCAAAGTTTAGCACTGAGTGACAAGGAAGGGTTTTAACTTGGGGGAGAGATGGAAGGACAAAGTCACAAGTTACAATGTGGGAGGTGGAAGGAGATGTAGGGGGCTGTTCATACAAGTCCCATGTCCTTTGATGGGAAGGGAACAACTTGAGGGGACTTTGGGGGGGGGACTAAAAAAGGGAGGCATCAGAAGATGCAACAGGTTTTAGGCCATTGCAAGGGGCTGACAGAGTCATCACGCCAGGTGGTACAGTTACACGTAGCTTGGCCAGGAGTCAAGCAGGACCAGAGAAGTGGCATCGCATGGAGCCTGATATAGCATGAAGAGCAGTAACGGACCTTTGGGTGCCACAAGCTTGGACGGATAGGATGGAAAAAGCAGGATGGACCAGGCCATCATTGAGTTTCACCTGGATACATCAGAATGGAGATCAATAAGTAAGAGTCCTTTCTCTATCCACAGAAAAGGGTACCAAGCGGGGGGGGCAGTGTAAAAAAAACAAGAGAGGGAGATGGTGGCTCACTATTAATAGTTTATATGTTATAGAGAACCAGCAGCAGGGGAAGAGGTATGGATGGGGAGTTGTTTCTACACATAATGGGCCAAGAGACAGGATGAACAGATGTCCAGTAAAATGGCTGGGTAATGGGAAGGTATGGATACAGCAGAAGGGATTACAGGGGGTGGGTCAGGGCCAATGTAGGCCACTAAAGGATGAGGCCTCTGGGACCAATCCAAAACTGGAGTTTCAATGTGGTACATCCAAGGAGAAATTAACGGGGGGCATGTCTTGGGGTTTTCTCTTGGGATACTTAATCAGGACCTGAGTATAAAGGAGGGTTGGGGCCTTTGGCTCACAAGGCCATACAAATAGATGGCGGCAAAAAGAGTGTAGACAGATACATAGAAACACAAAGCCATTGAAGGGGACTGACAGTGGGCAGTCAGAAGAAAGGAGGAAGATAAAACATGAATAAATAAATGAATTTGGGGGAGAGCTATGGCAGCATGATGGAAGAGGCAGACACTTAGGTGGTTTGTGTAGAGATTGATAAGGCACATGTAGCAGAGATGGGTAACCCCATTTTCATCCCAAAGGATGGGAAAGGATAGAAATGCATGGGGGAGGACTGAATTGGAAGGAAAAGGTTTGGGGTGGGGGGAAGCCTAACTTCCATTGCATGGCTGTAGATGGGCTAGTGGGAAAAAGAGAAAGAAAATACTTTCTGAGGGAAGAGGCAGAAATTATGGAGTTACATCAGGTGGGGTGTAAAAGAAAAGGGTGTGGACACCCAGGAATAGAAAATGGGAGGGGGCAGGAATTGGATCTGGACTGGACAAGAGGAAAGGGTATGGACACCCAGGAATGGAAAATGGAGGCCTGGAATTGGACATGTCCCAAAACATGAAGAGATATCCCCCTCAGGTTGACATCTGGGGTGAAAAAAGAAAGCAAACAGGAAGAAAAGACCCCTGCAGATTTACATCTGGTGGTGAGGAAAATAGGATATAAAATGGCTTATAAAAGAAATGTTTTATAAGTGATGTATAAAGGAACTCAGTATTGTTGGATGGAAATTTGATTGACAAAGTTATTAAATGATATGCCGACTAAGCAGCCAAAGCAATACTGGGTGTGTGTTCCCTTCTTTGGGTGAAAGGCTCTAGAACAAGTGTCCAAAACAGCTGAGAATACAGTAGAAAGTCTTGTTTGAATACTGATAGAAATCCCTTTAAGCCATATTAAAAGGAGTGTTTCTTTTATTATTTCAAATGGGGAAAAAAGTGGTAAAGTAGACTCAAAATGGGGAAAGAAGAGTATCATACAAATCTGGAGATAAGGGTCAATCTAAAATAGAATTAAGAAGTATAGGTCAAAATTTTTAGCGTTGTCATGAACTGCTGCTTTGAAGAAAACTGACCAGTTGAGGAAGAGGACATAGGACAGGAAATTAATAATAATGAACCGTGTTATAAGCAACATATTGTAACTGTTGTTAGGATCCAGATCAGTCAAGTGACAGTATTAAAAATAATCAAATGGGCAGGGTGCGATATTCAATGATGCTGTGCCATGGCGCAGCTCCATTGAAATATCACTCAGTCCACACCCCTGCACAGCCAAGTTGCGCTGCGCCAAAGCTTGCGCCACAGCCTGGCGCAGTTTGAATATCTGGGCCATAGTGTTTAAGGAACAAATTACTGCATTTGAGATACCCAGCAGGTAATTTTTGGTTCAGAGACAAAACAAAAGAGGAATTTTATATATAGCCCCTACCTAAGATGGGTATACATCCTTGTATACCATCCTTACTCATTGTTTGTTGAATACAATACATTTGGATGGTTATTGTTATGGTTTTGTGTAAGTGTCTTTTTCCAGGTTATTTTGCAGTTTGTTACTTGATTTGGCTAGCTTCCTAATGTTGTATTAATCGTATTATTTGTGGTATTCCATAGGGTTTAATGTAGTGCCGCTGTGAACTTTTTAATAGTGCACATATATACTTTCAAGTGTTTAGTTACTGTAGGTGTATGTTATTAATTAGTGCAGGTATATGGCTGTAATTGATTGATTAGTTCAAGTATCTAGCTTTGATAGATTAGTCACAGGTATACAGGGAAATAAGTGATGGCATTTTCTATGGGGAAAAGTTCCCATCCATGTAATATATATCTATATATCAATCTATATGTATAGATCTATCTATCTATTCATTACAAAAAAAAACTCACTTAATTTCTCTTCTTTTTGAGATAGTATCATAGTATCCTTATTTTATTGTGGAAGTGCAGGGTCCTTCAGACCCTGGGCTCCAATCCTGCCATAGATGAGCATACAGTATGTATGTAGGTGTAGAGCACCCTGCACTTCCATTTGTCAAACAACAATGACCAAATTGTCAGCATAGTCATCTTGTGAAAAAATGACTATATTAAAAATTTGGTGGCAAAATATGGAAAAGTAACAAAGTTATGCATGTGCGTAGAATTAATTCAATGGATACATGTAATGGGGGCATTTTGATGAATTTTTGCACCATATTTTCAACATGGCCTTTTCAGGACCTCACATCATGAACAGTGGCACTGTGATTTTGTTAATCAGCCCAGAATGGTGATTTTTGACAACATATGTGACATTCCGCACCAGAGGTGCAAAAACACATTTTGGGCAGGATGTAAAAAATGATAGCTGTACTGTTCATGAGGAGGTGTGTAGAAATGGCAATGCTGAATATCTGGAGTCAAAATATTGTAAATTACTAAAGTTATGTGCCTGAATAGAAACTGCACAATGCATGCTCATAATGCAGCCATTTTGGGGAATTTTTTCACCAGTTTTTCAACATGGGCTTTTGGGGATTCCACCACATGAACACTGGCACTGTCATTTCATTAATTGGTCCCGAAAGGTGATTCTGTGCAGCGACTGAAAAATCACCTTTCAGAACTGAGTAACGAAATGACAGTGACAGTGTTCATGAGGCAGGGTCACAAAAACCCCACGTTGAAAACTTGGTGCAAAAATATTGAAAAATGGCTGCGATATCAATATAAGTTCAAAATGCCTTTGACAGTTATTATATGGTACCTACTTCAATTCTTCAGTTTGCGGTTCAGCTTCGAAGAGTGCAGACATGTGCCACTTCACAGAAGATGACAGCCACAGACCTCCAATGGTAAGTATATGGCAAGGAGTGGGGGTGGTGGGTTGCACAGTGGGAGGGCAGTGGGATGGGGAGACAATGAGGGACTGTTTTCTTTGTTACAGGGTTTTCTTTCAAATAAAAAAGACATTGGGGACGTTTTTCTTCTTTTTTGGTATAATTTAAATAAAAATCATTTTGGGACACTGGAGGTGGGTTCACCAGTATCCCACCTTGGGGGGGGGCTACTACTGACATGAGGATTGTGCACCCCAATGTCGGCAAATAAAAAGACTTCAGGGAATTTTTTTTCAGGTTTAATTTTAATAATTAAAATTTCAAGACACTGGGGGTGCACTCCCCAGTGTCCCACAGTGACAGTACTGGAGGTGGAGGGGGGTATGATATAACTGGAGACACTGGGAGTGGGCTCCCTGGTGTCCCACTTTGATGGTGGGCTACTACCGACACTGGGATTGGAAACCCCATTGTCAGATATGTATAGTTTTCTGTTGGGGACACTGGGAGTGGGCTCCCTAATGTCCCACACTGTTGAGGGGTCATCTAGTGCTGACACGGGGACTGGACACCCCAATGTTTCCTATGTTCTGCTCATGAAGTAGGATCTTACTTCTTATCTTGTCATAAGAAGTAAGATCATACTTCATATTACGTGGATACGATGGCAGAATTTCGAGATGCATTAAATGCCCATTTTAAGGGCATTTTTTGAGCAGTAACATGCAAAATGCACCAAAGGAGTCCCAGTAAGCAAGTTACATGGTTGGTTCCTCCCCAGGTTGTCATTTTGGGGAACTCCAAATTTGAATATTTCACTCAAAACTGTAAACAAGATGGTGGACATTCAAAGTAGGAATTTTCTCATACAAATCAGGATTCCTACTTTGTTTCATACAGCTATATTGTAGTGCTTACTGAGCATGGTCAGAAATTCTTTTTTCAAATTTTTTTAATTGCAATACCTTAAAAACGGTGTATTATGTTTTCACCAGACTAGCAAAAGGCACATCTGTGAGATAGTCCCTTTCTACCTTGAAAATTTCAGACCAAAAAACAAAGCATCTGGGCTGTAGGCAAGTTCAAAGAAAATTCCCAGCAAAGTCAATGAGTGAAAATATGTTTTATTCACCTCTCTGTAACTCAGATCTGCAACTCTGTAACTGCACATCTGACGGAAATGTACCAAATTTCGTGCAAATCCATCGAACGGTTGCAAAGTTATTAAAGTTCAAACTTTTGAATTTAACATTGAAGTGCCCTATATTTTATATATATATATATATATATATATATATTTTATACACACACACACACATATATATATATATATATATATATATATATATATATATATATATATATATTATAGTGGCATGGTAGTGCCACTATAGTTAGAGATTAATGGAACCATTTACATGTTAAACCCCAAATTTTGCACCTTAATAACTTTGCAACTGTTTAACAGATTTGCCTGAAATTAGTAATACTTGATCAAGACCCATACACCTTGGAATCTGCCAAGTTTTGTGCCAGTCAGATATATGACTGCGGAGTTATTAAGCATGATCTGCGCACGTGTTTATGCTTTTTTGCAATTATATGGCTGCACCTACAGGTCGCATGGTTTGTGCGACCAGTTCACAATCTTCAGGGAACATGCAGCTAGGGTCCCCAATGTGCCTTTTGAAGATTTCATGAAAAAATATTAAATGGTTCAAAAGTTATTCAAAAAACAAGTTCCCATTATAAGTCAACGAGAAAAGTTAACAAAAAGTTCGACAGTGTCGCAAATGCAGTTTTTACTTTTGCAAATGGCCCTTTTACTGTCACAAATCCACCATTTTGTTTTCAGTTAGTGATCAGAAAAATGCTTGGCATTTAAATTTGGGACCCTCTAGCAACCTAATTCTTTTTGTATTCACCTAGTTGGACCCTGAGGATGCTAGCTATGTCTTTATTTTGGGGTAAAACACCCCAGAAATATGTTTATCAAATTTCTGGAAAAAGTACTTTCACAAAGTACTATCGCACTTGCGACACTGTCAAATGAATTTGCGAAAACTTTCTCAAACTGTGACAGTACTTTTCTAGGCTGTGGGAAGATGACAGCAATTCTTTGGCACCCTGCTGCAAAAAGACGGTTTGGTGTTCTGGCCTGAAATTTGGAGGGAACGCAGCCGACATCTCACAGATGTGCCTTTCAGTGCTTTGTTGAAAAAATATTACATGGCAGCAAAGTTATGACACTCCAAAGTGGACACTTTTTCCCATAGGATAACATTACGACGTCCGACGCATTCCAGGAATCCTTTGGCGCCCTGCTGCAAAATAACGGTTTGGTCTTTTGGACTGCAATTTGGAGGGAACACAGCAAACATCCCACAGATGTGCCTTTTTGTGGTTTTGTGAAGCAATATTATAGGGAGCAAAAGTTATGGCACTCCGAACTTCTCTTTTTTCCCATAGGATAACATTACGACGTTCGCCGCGCTTTTCAGGGCCTGTATCTCGGAAACGGTGCGAAATATGGACTTCTGGCCAGAAAACTGTTAAGCCCCTAACAGAGGCTAAGTACAAAACTAGCCAGGAAAGTCCTAAATCATATGAATTTAAAAAATTTCTATGTCGTACGGTTCCTGAGATATAAGCAGTTTAGTATTCCAAGTCCTCATTTTCTGCTCCAAGAAACATTATTATGCATATATTTTTTGCACTCACTGTCTTTCTTTATGCAGGTTTTGGGGAAAACCCAGCCTGTGTGCTTACATTACTGTTACCATTACCGTTTTCGCTTGCGGTTCCATTCCCATTTCACTTACCGTTCATGTCTATGCCACCGTGTGCGTTACCCTTTGCGTTTTCATTTCAACGCTTGCTTGCATTGTTTTTAACATTTCTGTCTATACTACTGTTTCTGTTTCTGTTTCACTTTGTGTCACCATCGCATTACTATTGCGTTTGTGGGCACAATGTTACTATGTGACAAGACATCATGTGGCGGGAGTGCGGGGCGAAGGGCCCACCTCCCACTGAAGCATTACATTCACTATTTCTCATTATCATTCTCAAAAAGAAAGTAAATTAGAGGCAAAAAAAACATTTAATGCATTAGTTAGGGTTGTTCCACACTGACAAAAGTGAGGAAATTCGGTGTTAGGGTTGAAAGCCCCCCTGCCCACACCCCCAACCAGCATCGGTGTACGCATTAGGGTTGTTGGTCCTAACTCTCACTCCATTCTCCTAAACCTCTGCTTCTTTACACATGTGATGGGGTGAGAGTTGGCTGACAACCATAATGCACCCATCTGACTGAGGTAATGGGCAGAAAGCAAAGGCTAAGCTAACACGGGCTTCGCTTCGTCGTGTGCAACAACCTAAATTACTCATTAAATGGATTTTGCCTCTAATATATATATAGGACAAAGAACCTCTATAGTAAACACTGAGGCAAGGGTGACCCCAAAGGGCATTTGGCTGGGAAGCCAAGTTTCAAGAAAATACAAAATCACACATGCCCCCACAATGCAAAGCATCATGGTCTGCATATGCAAATCACCACAGAATGTTATGCTGGTCCAACTTTAAGCAGAATTGCATGGTGCCGAAAGGCCTCTCACACAGTTTGCAAAGGGTGCTAACAGAAGACATAGACACGTGTTTTGTCCTACCAGGACTCATCAGTATTCCTCATCTGTTTGACACCCCAGTGGAATGGACCAGCTACCCCTAAGGCAGTAGGCCTGGGATATATTGTGGTGAACCCATTAAAATAAAAAAACATTTAAAAGACAAAGAACCTCTGTGCGTAAACACTGAGGCAAGGGTTACCCCAAAGGGCATTTGGCTGGGAAGCCAAGTTTCAAGAAAATACAAAATCACACATGCCCCCACAATGCAAAGCATCATGGGCTGCATATGCAAATCACCACAGAATGTTATGCTGGTCCAACTTTAAGCAGAATTGCATGGTGCCAAAGGCCTCTCACACAGTTTGCAAAGGGTGCTAACAAAAGACATAGACACGTGTTTCATCCTACCAGGACTCATCAGTATGCCTCGTCTGTTTGACACCCCAGTGGAATGGACCAGCTACCCCTAAGGCAGTAGGCCTGGGATATATTGTGGTGAACCCATTAAAAAAAAAAACATTTAAAAGACAAAGAACCTCTGTGTGTAAACACTGAGGCAAGGGTTACCCCAAAGGGCATTTGGCTGGAAAGCCAAGTTTCAAGAAAATACAAAATCACACATACCCCCACAATGCAAAGCATCATGGGCTGCATATGCAAATCACCACAGAATGTTATGCTGGTCCAACTGTAAGCAGAATTGCATGGTGCCGAAAGGCCTCTCACACAGTTTGCAAAGGGTGCTAACAGAAGACATAGACACGTGTTTCATCCTACCAGGACTCATCAGTATGCCTCATCTGTTTGACACCCCAGTGGAATTGACCAGCTACCCCTAAGGCAGTAGGCCTGGGATATATTGTGGTAAACCCATTAAAATAAAAAAACATTTAAAAGACAAAGAACCTCTGTGCGTAAACACTGAGGCAAGGGTTACCCCAAAGGGCATTTGGCTGGGAAGCCAAGTTTCAAGAAAATACAAAATCACACATGCCCCCACAATGCAAAGCATCATGGGCTGCATATGCAAATCACCACAGAATGTTATGCTGGTCCAACTTTAAGCAGAATTGCATGGTGCGAAGGCCTCTCACACAGTTTGCAAAGGGTGCTAACAGAAGGCGTGAACCGCGTGTTTCATCCTTCAGGACTCATCAGTATGCCTCATCTGTTTGATGCCCCAGTGGAATGGACCAGCTACCCCTAGGTAACCCTTGCCTCAGTGTTTACACAAGAGGTTCTTTGTCTTTAAATTTTTTTTATTTTAATGGGTTCCACAATATATCCCAGGCCTACTTACAGGAACCAAGCCCTTTCTGTCACCTCCGTACTCCTATTATATTCTGTCATGGCCCTTACCGCACATACTTCCCATTATGCTTGTCTGCGTATCTCGATGGTGGTGCCCCTTTCCCCACTGGTTTGTCTTGGTCCTCTGTAGTCCGATAACCACCCTATCCATTTCCAACCACACGTCCTGCTCCTGCAAACCCCCTGTGGTCACTCCTTTTTTGTGTGCCACCTTCTCCCCTACCCAGAAGGCCTCTCTTGCCATTACTGCAAATATGGCCCAAAACAGACATGCCTCGTTCACTGACCAGCATACTTTGTCCAGCGCCCATACTACCTTCAGGAGTAGAGGGCCCTGTGTGGGTCTTCTCCCACCCTGCCTCCTGCCCTGACCCCTCTGCCATCCCATGACCATCTGCTTGATGGCCCGGCTGCCTGTGGCATCTCACCACCCCCGTTCCTGGCATGCCCAGCTGATCCCTGCCAGTTGCATCCCCATGGTAATGTGGGCCGCCACTGCCTCCCACTTTCTCACTATATACTGCATGACCTGCTCCTCCCACACTGGCTCTCCTGCCTCCCCCAAAACCTGCTAGAAAAACCAGGAAACTCTCCCAAGCCCCTTCGTAGGCCTTCACGGGTGTTGGCCACCCATGACCCCCTATACAATGCCCTGGCTTTTTCCCCTCCAACCTCCCACATCCAACCCGGTACCTTGGTCTGGGTAGGTGTGGCCTGGGGTGCCAACTCTTGGAACCATCTTATCTGAAAACAAGACAGACAATCAGCCAAATCATTCCGAATCCCCTCTATGTGTTGTGCCCTGAAGGATAGGTTCCAATGCAGCCCTAGTAACACTAGGGCTCACAAGGCCCACCCCACTGAGTCTGTATGGCCACTCTGGCTGTTAATCACTCTACTACCCTCTGTTATCGCCCAGAATGAGATGCACGCCCGCCATTCGCCTCCCCAGATCTCAAAAGCCACCCATATGGGAAAATTTCCAAAAACGTGATGTCCTTAGTCCATCCCCATTCCTTCCACTGGACTGGCCATCCTTCTGAGATCCACTCCTTGAAAACAGGCCCCCATCCCAAAACCCCGCCACATCCGTTTACAGCTCCAGGTCCATGCTGTGGGCCCATTCTTCTTGCTAGAACGTCACCCCATTGTATGATTCCAAAAGACCTCCTACACCTGGAGATCCTCCCGCATGCCTCTATTGCTGTCCACCCAGTGATGGGGCAGCTTGGCCTTCCCTGTGACCCTGTCCAGTCTCCTTGTGAATTCCCTGCCTGGGCTTATGGCCTTGCAGGCAAAATTAAGGTGACGCAGCAACTGCTGTACCTGTACCAGCGGCACCCTCCTCCTTCCCCCCACCAGTGCCAACAAACCCTTCAATTGGGACACTTTATCCCCTGGCAGGTGGAAACACTCCCATTTGGTGTCTATCTCAATCCCTAGAAACTCCAGCCTGCGGGCTGGCCCCTCCATCTTTCCCGCTACTGGAGGGATCCCGATTACACTGCACATGTCCCGAAAATCTTCCAGCATCCGCTGGGCCTCCGCCTGGCTGTCACCTATCAATAGAAAGTCATCCAAATAATGGACCACCCTTCTATGCCCATAACGATGTCCAAACACCCATTGCACCTATGAGCTGAACATCTCAAAAGCTGAGCACACCACGGAGCACCCCATGGGCATGGCTTTGTCAAACTACAACCCACCCTCGAATTGGAAACCCAGAAACTCCCAGTCCCCTGGCTGGACTGGTAGTAGCCAGAAGATGGACTTGATGTCTGTCTTTGCCAGCCATGCCCCATCAGCTACCCGAATTAACTCCACTGCTTGATCCAGTGACGCATATGATATCATGCTCAACGCTCCTGGTATCCCTTCATTCACTGACCCCCCATCTGGGTATGACAGGTGGTATGAGCCAGAATTTGTCAGTTTGTTTCTTAGGCACCACCCCAGTGGTGACACCTGAACTCCTTGCAGGGGACCGCCCGTGGCCCTTCCACCCTCCCTGCACTGACTTCCTTCATGCTCTTCTTCTGCACTATGTCCTCCTTCCCTTTCATCGAGCCCAGGTTCTTCACCTGCATGCCCACCCATGCCCCTCAAACCCCAGTGGAAGCCCTTCCTAAAACCCACCCGTAACAGTTCTGCCTCCTCCCCTTTCAGGGTACCCCTCTGTCCAGGCCTCTACTACCCCAAGTTGATGGAGGTGAGGGCCAGGTAGCCCCACCGCACCCTCACTTGCTCCTGGCCTAATTCCACCCATTATTGGGGGTGTAGCCTCCTCTCCTGGGGCCCCCTCATCCCCTCCTGGATACCCCCTGCCCCCCATGAAAAGACTGTTCCTGTGGTTGCCCACCTGACTGCCCTCCCTTGTCCCCACTTTGCCTGCAGCCCGACGCAGGGTGTGAACCCCGGCAATGTGCGCAGACATGCCAGAACTTGCAACTAGGCCAGGTGCATGATGCCCTGTTGTAAGCCCAGCACGCTTTGGTCCCCATGACCAGGGCTGATCACTTTGCCTGGTCCACCACCTGCCCCCCATAGCAGCTGACAACATCCAGACCCATAGCTCTGCGTGGGTGCAATCCCATCTCAGATTACCCTTTGCTGCCATTCTCCTTCAGAATGCCTTGTCATACTTGAGTCACCCAAATCCCAACTTCGCCTTATATGTGTCCCATATGATAGTCATGTATGTCAGTAAAGGGACTGCCAGGTCCGCTGCTTCTCAGGATCAACACACTGTAAATTATGAAGCCAGCTTGACATGTCTATGCTATTTTCCTTGAAACGAGCTTCCTCGGTCTTGTGGCCTACCACTGCTAATGCCACTGCCATTTCTGACCTGCCCACTGACTCCCTTTTTTCATATTTTTTGGCAGACTCTTCATCCACCAACCCAAATATGTCCATGTACTCCCCCTTCCAGATCTTCTCCTTTATGGAGGCCAGAACGTGGTCGCCCAGCAGGAAACCGGGTGGCCCCTTGTACATCTTCCACACACCCCCTGTGGGGCCTGCACCAGGCATTCCGTGTTTGCCCCTGTTCTAAATGGCCTTCAAGGCCCGCTCCAGCTTTTCCACCCCATCCTCCCCCATGTCCCCCAACAATCCTTCCATGTACTCCTTTAAATCCACATCCTTATTCATGTCCATGCCATCCTTACCCCCATCCAGTATGGGCCCTACCGGTTCCGGGGTGGACTCAACACCCACCCCGGGCCCCCAGGTGGGCTGGGCACTGCTCGCTTTGGCCTCTTGTTCATGTTGCCTGCGCCAACCTTCTCGCCTCTCTCCTTCCTCTTTTCTGCCTCCTCTGATTCCTCTTCTTCTGCAGCCTCCACCAAGCTAGTCATCTGCACCATAAGCTTCACGCCTCCACCAGCAGGCTGCACTTGACACTGGGGCTCTCTTGGGTGCCATCTTCCTGGTGAACCTGGGCTGCAGAACAAGATAAGAGATCATATCATCACCCACAGCTGCCCCCACATTGGCCCCTCTGGATCGCTCTCCCCATGTGTGGGCTTTTCACTTATTCTATATATAAATCTTTAGGTTCCTTTTTGGACCCCCAGTGCCTATGACCCCTATGCGCACTCACCCTGTGTGCCCCATGAGGCTCTTGCTCACATAAACCCCCCATGAAGGCATTCCCTCAATTCCCCTTGGGGCCACCTCTTGCCCAGCATACCCTTCCTCACCTGGGCCCCCAAGAGAAAATGAGTCCCTCCTGCACCCCCCTTCTTGTCCGTCCACTGCGTGCCCCTTATGGGCCATTCCTGATGCCACCGGTGTAATGCCTTTCATTCCCCATGGCCCTCATGGTTCCTCTGGGTAGGGCCAGGAATGATTCCCACTCAAACCCCCACCCTCGATCCCTGCGACATTACCCCTGCACAGGCACCAGCCATGTGCACCCTGCTTGGCTGTGGGTCTGCTGTACTTCCACCTTCCGACACCCCGAGCTGCACCTATCCGCTTGCTTCTAAACTTACCCCTAGACTCAGGGGCCTTCTCATGGGCCTCCTTGTGGCATGATGCCTCAGGCCAAAACTGGTGCCTCACCTCTCGGGTCTCCAGGCCTACCCTTCTGCCATGTCGCCACATGGCCCCCTGCCCAGTGCCCTGCTTCAGTATGAAGCGATTATATGACCCATCAGTAAGTTAGAAAAAGTCACAATATACCCAGCTGTACCAAGATTATTTGCAAATCCCACAGGAATACCCTTGACATCGAGTTCCCCCTCTAGGCCTCCAGGCCCCGCTCACTACTGCTCTGGGTAATTTGTGTGCAGGATTCCTTTGTCCTTCTCCTCACATCTCCACACCAAGAAACCACACCATACACAACGCTGTACCAAGCATATTTGTAACTACCCACAAACATTACCCTTGGCATCGAGTTCCACCTCTAGGTCTCCAGGCCCTGCTCACTACTGCTCAGGGAATTCATGCACCATATTCTTTTCCCTTCTCTTCTCATATCCACCAACCAAGCAAAATATCCTCTGTTGCTGCACACGTGGCTGGGCCATCATGCCCCAGGCCTTGTGGCCTACCGTCCGTCGCTGTACCTCCCTCATACCACGACCGTGCTAGCCATAAAACACTACCCTGCCCATGATGCCACATGGTGCTCACATGGCCTCCCCCTTTTATTCTCTTTTCTTTTGGCCTCCTTATCCCCCACCACGTCAACCAACACTGGAGCCCAGGATGAACGCCATGTGGCCTCCCCTGGCATGATCTGTCCACTCTAGTACTAGGCCTGAGCCTAGCAGTCCACCCTCACTCCACAGTTGCTCATGCTCTACTATGCTCTGGCTCACCACGCCATGCAGTGGACCGTGATCTCAGTGGTAGGCATCAGCCTCCCGACCCCATGACCGTGTTCGGCCTGCCCATGTGGCATCCTCACCGTCTGCTTGATCTGCTGCCATGCAGCCAGCTTGATAATTTCTGATCTCCACTCCCCTACATTCCAATGCTTCTGCCCGCTCCCTTTTGAGTAGCCCTCCTGGCCAAAACCGAGCTCAGCCTGACCCATGCAGCATCCTTGCCGCCATCCCCATGCTTTGGCAATCCGCTGATCCACAGCCCCAAAACTGCTCCTCCTGGCAACTACCACCACCTGTTAGGCCTGCCTCCTACCGCTCTGTTCCTTCCCCACCTGCCAATGTGCAGGAGGAGCAGCACCCATCCCGCTGACCAAACCACTGCCACCAACTGCTAAAGCATTAAACAGTCAAAAAAGAGAAAAAAAAATAAAATATCCCAAGCACAGTGGCTAAGGAATCCTAGACAGGAGCTGACAATTACCTTGAGTATACTTCACAAAACCTTGAAAACAGCCAAATAGCAAAGTCGTTTGCCCAGTAATGCCTTACGCTTGTTGCCAGTGATGTGCTGTAGTTCTTTAACAGAAATTACAGCAGGAAAGAGGGCTAGCCCTGTGTTACCTACCCTAAGAAGCCTCCAGGGACCCTTGATCCTGCCCTCCTCCCCCATAGGCCTCTCCTCCTGGCCAGTAACCAGCGAGCCCTCTCAATTGGCCAAGCCCACTCTGATGTCATAAGCCCTCCCTGTCTTACAGCCCACCCTCTTCTCCCTCTCCTTCCCTCCCTCCCTCTACCTTTATTTTCTGGCCATCTCCCAGGACAACCTGGCCTGCCTTTAATTGGCAAGCCCCATTATTCCACAACTTGGGTTCCTGTACTGAGAAAGTCCACTTGCCCATACAGGTTGAGATCTTAGGTGAGACTAAATGGGTAGTTGATGAAGACCTTAATGTTCTATCTTCTCTTTTGAGTTCAATTAAATTAAACAATGGGATTGATGTCCGAGTTTCATTATGTTATTAAGTAGACAACCCAAGTTATATGAAAAATGTAACTTTGGTAGTAACCACCCAAGTTCATTGTACAATGTACAATGATGGGTATTGTACAGTTTTGTTGTAACAAATCAACAGACTGAATTAAAAGTCTTATTAACTAGATTTAAATCATTACCTGTTAACATTGTGAATAAATGGCCCAGTGGCACTGAGGGTTGAGGCACTGGGCCACACCTTGAGCCCACCCAGCGACCGGGTTCAGGAATGAGCCCAGGCCATCGGGGGTTGGCAGGGGAGAGAGAGGATTGAGCATCCGGAGGACTGCTCTCCTCTCTCTGGGGAGGGCTTTGGGGCCAGCTTGGCTGCCTAGTGACCCCCGGTGGAGACCAGAGGTACTTCAGGCAAGTCAGCTCTACGTAAATGGGGAGGGAGTGTGGCAGACGTCAGCAGGGCAGCCGTGTGCAGATGTCATTGCATGCTGCACTCCTTGGGGGAACTACAGCTAGGAAAATCCCTCCCTGTGCTCATGGAGTTGATGGGGCTCCAGGGGCAGGATGCACATTCCGACACAGGCCCACTTCCTCTGGTGGACTCCTGGCCAACCCGTTGATTCAGGTAGTGCTCTCTCTAGGGGAGAGCAGTCCTAGCCCAGGGGGTGATCCGAGGCGCTAGGGTCCGACTTGTCGACGAGGGAGTTCACCGGGTCTAGGGTTTCAGGCTGGGAGTAGTAGTCCTAGCCATGTGAGCACCCCGGAAGGATGCCAGACATAGGGGGTGAATAAATAAAAGAGTAAAAAAAAACATTGTGAATAAAAATGAATTATAATATAACATGTGCAGGAGTACACTTTTTGAAACAGATTCCCTGGCGTCTCTTGTTAAACAGCCCTTAATTCTATATGAAGCACCTAGCTTCTGGTTAACTGTTTAACTGTTTTCTTTATATGAGCTGAGAAGGCCAAATTAGAGTCCAATAGGACTCCAAGATATTTGACTTTGTAACCTGTTGCAGCATTGAACCAGCCAGATCAAATAGTTGTACTGGTTTACATTTATTTAACTTAGGTTTTGATCCAAATAATACACTTTGAATTTCTTTGTATTTAACATCAAGCAATGCTGTATCAGCCATCCATTTAAGGCAGACAAATTGTAAGAGTTAATTTCATCCACTGTTGCTGAACTGGAAAAAGAATTATATCATCTGCATAAAATAGCAGACTAGACCTGGAAGGAATTTTTGAAATAGGGTCAATATATAATGAAAACAACAGGGGTCCTAAAATGGACCCTTGGTGGGCCCCTTGTTCCAATATATGTGTCTGAGATAGCACACCATCAAAGTTAGCCCTCAATGGGCGATTTGAAAGATGACTTTGAAACCATGTACAGGGTTTTTTTGCCAGGCCAATGTCCTTCAATCTCCAGAGCAGCATGACATGATTTACCAAATCAAATGCTTTTGACAGGTCTACAAAACTGCACTAGTTAACTTGCTGAGGTCCTTAGATCTTAAGGTGTGATCCGTAAAGCATGTTAATGCAGTACCTGTACTAAATGACTTCCCAAAGCCATGCTGCTCCAGAGAATGGAGTCCATTGGCCTCAAGATATTCTATTATTTGTTCATTTATTATTTTCTCTAACATTTTACTCAGTGGGGCCAAGACTGATGTTGGCTGATAGTTTTCAGGATCCTGCAGGGAATCAGAGTTAGGTGTTGGTTTGATCACTGTTGCTAAGTCCAATCTTGCATATGCCTGCACTGAGTGTGAGTAGTGTACTTTTATCTTTGGGGTTCAAATATCTCCAGGAATCTGTTAACCTATAGTATGACATTAATGTGGTTAGTGATTTTGCATTTTCCATTATTGGGCCTCCTACCCTATGAAGTGCAGTCCATTATACTATCTAGTACAATCATAAAATCTCCACATATGATCCATGGGCCTTCAAAAGTTGACATTCCATTGACAACCTAGCAAAGAATTCTGGAGACTCAATACTGGGTCCATATAAGGAGTCTATTGCTAGTCTTTTCCCTGAATTAAGCTGTACTTGAATCAGTACATAGCTCCCCCCTGCATTGTCCAGAGTAGTTTGAGTGACAATTCCAGAAAATCTGGGCCTCAGCCAGATGGTGGCACCTCAAGCTTTAGACAAGAAATAAGCAATATGCCACCCCCCCAACACACACACACACACACACACACACACACACACACACACACAAACACACACACAATCTTTGGACATGTGCACCCTCTCTCATTGTCATATAAGTCTCTTGGAGAGTTTTAATAGCTTTCTTTACCCAATACTCTCTTATCTTTATTATGAGATTTTAGCCCATTTATATTCCAAGAAGATATATTAAGTGAGTTAGTCATTATGAAACTGGAGACAATTACTTAGCTACCTATATGGTTGATTGCACAACATGTTAGTTACACATCTTGTAAGTAGAAACTTTTTAGAGTAGTCCAATACACAGAAATAACAATTGCAACAGAACATTTTGTTTTTAACTAACTAACCCGGACCATGTCCCAATCATAGTAAAATTGTAACAAATAACAAATAACAGTACATTCAAACACAAAAAGTAACCCCAGCAACACATCTAGTGTGTTTAACCCTCTAGCTAATTGGTTTGTTGATACTTGAGTGCTATCATTACCTCCATTTGTACCTAAACTTGTATATGAATTATCATAACAACATATTTGAATAGTTATTTGTGGGGAGTCCCTCATTATCCAAGTAAGGACATAGTGGGAGCCCCTTGTTTGTTGTCTAAAACTGAGTTTGAGCCCACATCTCTAAGAAATTCTACTGATTTCTTATTAGGCACATCACTGGAGTCAGTTCTATGCTCTCTACTCACATTTTTTTTGGGGGGGGGAGCGCGCACATTGCACGTCAGAGAAATTTGTTTCATATAGCAGGTCATAAATTGCTTTATACTGTTGCACTGTGAAACCTATATACCCTGTACATATGTGAGTATCCAACATAAATCATGCCCTGATTATGTAACCAGAGCACATACACATGTTTATCACAAATTCAATCTGGCTCCACAGTACAGCTCCTTCATATGTATGGAATGTGCTTTGAATATGGTGACTCTGCCCCCTCCCCATCATTACCCATAGCCCTGGACATGGTCAGAAGAAGGGCAGACACCAGGATCTCTTTTTATTTATTTTTTTAATGACCATTGGTTTATTTCTCTGGGTAAAGGACACTTGCAAACAATGGAGGAAAAACAGTCATCTGCTTCCTCCTCGTCAATCCCATGGCTCAAGTTGGTCAGAGGGTAGGGGTTTTGTTTAAGGTTATGGTTCCTGCATTGTCACAGATATTTGCCCACTGATGAGATGAGATGTATGGGGACTATGTTTACTTGCTTATTTCAGACCCTCGATACCTTAATCACAAAACAGAGAGGCAGATGGTGTAGTAAGATGGAGCAAGGAACCCGCAACATGCCCACACTGAGAAGCTAGAGGTACTAGTCAGATCTCCCCTGCACTCAATGAAACAAGATATCAAGATGTCTGTGTCATTTCATGCATTTTTCAACATTTACTGTTAACAAATTTCTTTATGTGGCTGTGCTATTCTATACTGTAGGTGCCCCACTGACTTTCCCGCTCACTGCCTTATCAGCAGCAAGTGGTGGGAATCAAAACTGGTGCTGTGTTTTTGAGCGAGCATCAGGGAGCTTCCAACCTTATAGCATTGCACAGCACTAAACCAGTGACCTACAATTGTCGACTTTTTCAGGTCTAATTTGGACACAGCAACTTTTAAGAAATGGTGAGGTTTCTGAATATACAGGATAAACTTTAGCACCAAGAAGCCAAGCAGATATGTGTCCCCATTCTCTTAGATTTCTGCAAGCCCTGAGTATGCCAAATGCATGGCACATAGGGCTTGCAGCATTCCAGGGGCAGGTTTTGGGATTCTAGAAACGCAAGCCCTTTGTGCACCAAATGCAACGAGTTAGCCCAGCTTTTGCTGGTCTGACATCACTGACCTTTTTACAGGGCTTGTGCCAAATCTGTGGTGTAAGCCACCATAAAAAGGGTGTGGTGTCACAAAGGCACACAACCTATGAGAATTGGACACACTATGCACTATAGAGTTTTGGGCAAGCTGTGCCTTTGGCACAGGGCTTCTGTACGCCCTGAGCCAACCTTCAAGAACTGAGCCCATGGTGTGCACCATCATGCAGGCAAATGATTGACAGTCCAGCAGATCTGATACTGCCCTTGCACTGGTGCATTCTGACATTGGCATCACTGGAATAATTTTTAGTCAATTCCATCATCTGTAATCACTGGCATCCCAAGAATTGTAACACCTTTGATGCAATGTGAATGGTCTTCTGGAATACAACCTGGTGGTGTGCTGACACAAGGTCGACACCCACACAGCGAACACCAGCACAGCAACTCGCGCAGACAGGCAACATCTGTTGCTGTGCTGGTGTTCGCTGTGTGGGTGTCGACTTTGTGTCAGCACACCACCAGGTTGTATTCCAGAAGACCATTCTACATTGCATCAAAGGTGATCAATTTGGGATGCCAGCAATGACAGATGATGGAATTGACTAAAAATCATTGTGTGAGGAAGACACCGGAGGTGCATTTCCGGTTTTGCACCCCCTCCAGTCCAACTCTGACTCAGAGTTAGATATTTAGAGAACAGGCAGTTTGGGGCAGAGCCCCCACACGGGGGTTCAGAGGTCGCAGCCCCTGATGAAATGCACCGGCATCCCTAATCAGTACAATGCGACACTTGGCCTTGTGTCTGTTGCTGTGGGTATCGTGCAGCGCTGTCACAGCAGTATAGTAGAATCCAATCTGGTGAGTGCTTTTATAAAGCCAGTTACTGGCATTCAAAGGTTGTTGAATTTTAAGTACCCACACTTAACAGCACACAGTCAACAAGGCATTTGAGGCAGAAACTTTCTACGGCTGCTTGATATTGGGCGTGTATGTTGCTGCAATCTCTATGGTGCTTACAGTCATTGGACCTTCACACACTTCAGCTTGTAATTTACAAAAGTCTGGCAGCTTGGTACATGCCCACAAAGGCTGTTGTTGAAGTGACAGTTGTTAATTTCCTGCCTAATAGCCATTTTGTATATGATGTGCAGATTTCAGTTTGTAGCATCAGATTTACAGGTGTGGTGGGTTGAAATAACAGGTAACACAAGAGTCAACATAAATGGTACAACATACCTTGTTTGGTAGGACTTTTATTATGGAACAAAACAAAATAACCAAAATTTAATCCAGAAACAGCTTACTTCAGTGTACTTCAAAATATAAATTAAAATAAAATAAAATGAAGGTAGCACAATTCTCTGCCAAAGCAATAGCAAAGTACCTGATTTTGTGCAAATCACTAGAGAGCAGGAGGTCTTTTCACTGACTCTCCTAAAGCACGCCTGACTTCAAGCTGAGCTAGGCTTCATTTATAGGAGGGAGACTCCGTCTCCAGAAGGAAAACCACCTCTCTATTAATAATTATTTTAAAATACATTATGTTCAGGCTTACAAAGAACAATATGTGGATTTAGGCAATACATCTTTAAGTTTAATCCATGAATAAGCTCTGAAAGTGAAAATAAAACCAGGATATCACATAATACAGTCCATATTACTAAGAAGTGGGCTAACTTAACATGAACTCCTCCACAGTTCTAGCCAGGACACCCACTTTCTCCATATAAAAGAAAGCAGCAAAGTGCCACTGACTCCCTATAGGAGAAGGCAATTTGCAAGAACCACCTTAGTGATTGGCTCTGGAAGTTCACAGAACTCACAGGTCTGTTTTTAAACTATATACATCTCCAAGTTGTTTAGAAAAGCAGAGGGAAACTTGTGGTTCCCTAAATACAAACTGTCTTAGAAGCTTTAAGAAATAGGGAATCTGAAAGCGAATAAATAAGAGGAAGCAGTTTGATACCCTTTTACCATTGGTAAAATAATATAAACAGAATATACATCTTCAGAGCATGATGTAAAAGAATATTCAATATCATATGTGTTAAATAAAACGGACCATGTTGTATACATGCATCAGGCACTTGCTTACTAGACTGCAACAATTTAATTATCTTTCAGATGTGATCTCTTCTGTCACAAGTAATGCTGTCAGCTTTCCTTTTCGGTTTTTAGCTGTCAGGTTAGAGCTACCATGCGGTTTGTACCTTTTTTCTATCTTAGCAGAACATACACCTATCTGGTGCCTTCAAATCTTTCTAAAACATAAGGGGGTTCTCTTAACACCAAATATCTCAAGGGCAAAACAGAACACGACAAGTGTTAAGCAGCGAGGGGCGGTCTGGCGTAACCAAGGACCACAAGGAATTCACACAGGGACACGAGCACAGGATTACAGACACAAGAAAGGAAATAAAATGATTACTGTTGAGCAACAGATTGTCCAAGGAAACATAAAACAAATATGACCAAGGGGAAACAATGAGGGGTTCATCTACCACATTTCCCCTCTTTAAAATACAAACCAGAATATCTTGATTGGTTTGAAATACACATTCCACAATTAAAGGCTGAAAACCTCACAGAGTCTCACCCCAGGGCACCCTAAAAACAAATGTATACAATACAATATACAAGATTCATTACTATTCATAATTACTCATCATTTTCCCTGGGTTAGTCTGAACACTAGAAGTTCCATTCTGGTTACAATCAATGTTAGCACCATATCGTGAAAGAAAATCAGCATTTTATGTCTACTACAAGGTCTATGTTTAATCTCGAAATGGTAGGGCTGTAATGCCAAATACCCGTAATATGTGGGCATTTTTTATCTTTCATTTGATTAAGCCAGCATAAGGAGTTGTAGTCTATAACTAGAGTAAACAGTTCCCCATAATAATATTTAAAGGTTCTATAGCCCATGATCGCAAAGCTTTCCTTTTCAATTATAGCGTATTTTTCTCTCTCTAGGGTATAATTTATAGCTAAATGAATATGATAGATGTTCTTCTCATTGATATCCTGACATAATACAGCACCTTATCCAGTCTCAGAAGCATCAGTCTGTAGCATAAATGGTTTGTCAAAATTGGAGATTGTAGCACTGGGGCAGGACACAATATAGCTTTATTGTCCTAAAGGCTTCATCACAAGCAGAAGACCAAGGAATGTCATTTTGGGACCTGTTTTCAGGTTAAGTCTGTTAATGGGCATGCAACAGTGGCAAAATTGGGGATAAAATGCCTGTAATATCTGGCCAAACCTAAAAATGATCTTAATTGTTTTTTTATTTTGGGAATAGGGCACTGAGCTACTGCTTGACCTTCTATTTCAGGCCTTCTAGGCCATTACCTTAAACAAAACCCAAATATCTGGTCTCAGTCATGGCTAATCTACACTTGGAAGGATGAATAGTTAAACGGCCTTTTGATAGTGGATAGAATATTAGTTAAGTGTGTAAGATGGGATGACCAATCGGGACTAAAAATTACCACGTCATCCAGATAAGCAGAGCAATAAGAAGTATGTTCATTTAATAATTTATCCATGTACCTTTGGAAGGTAGCAGGAGCTCTGTGTAAACCAAATGGCATATAGGCAAATTGGAACAACCCCTTTGGAGTGCTGAAGGCTGTCTTTTCTTGAGAATGCTCCTCCAAAGGAATTTGCCAATAGCCTTTGGTAAGATCAAGAGTGGAAATATATTTTGCCTGTCCAATGTGATCTATGATGTCATCCACTCTGGGAATTGGGTAACTATCAAACTGGGAAATTTTATTTAGTTTACGGAAATCTAAACATAAACAAATTCCCCCTTCCTTCTTTGGTACAACCACCATAGGGGAGGACCAAGGACTTTTGGAGGGTTCAATAATTTTTAGATGTAGCAATTTCTCAATTTCTTCTCCCACAGCAGATCTACTTTTTTAAGGCAGACGGTATGCTTTTTGTCTTATAGGGGCAGAATCAGTAGTAATAGTGTGTACCACATTATTAGCTTTACCTGGGACGGTAGTAAAAGTCTGGTGAATATTTGTAAGACTTGTACTAAGTCTGTATGTTATTTGTTAGGTAAATTAGGATTTATCTGTACATCATTTATACTTTCTTGGGTTTCAAGTCCTTTGTAGGCCATATCCAGTTCTGTCTCAGGTCTATTAGGCATAACATAAAAGTTAGTTTTTATGTCAGGTTCAGGTTGTGCATACCATTCTTTCAAAAGATTAGCATGATAGATGGAGTGGGACTTCCATCTCCCGGGTATTTTAACTTGGTAAGTAACAGGACCAGTCTGAGAGACAATAGTGTAGGGTCCCTGCCATTTCATTAACAGTTTGTTGTCATTAGATGGTAACAATAATAATACCTTGTCACCTGAATGGAATTTCTTTTCTTGTGATTTGTTATCATAATAAAACTTTTGTTTCTTTTGTGCTTCTATGTTGTGTTCATGTGCATCTTCTATATATCGAGCTAACCGTTTCCTCAAATTAACCAAATAATTCAGAATATTGGTGTATTTCACTTTTGTTTCTCCTTCCCATGTTTCTTTAACAATATCAAGGGGCCCTCTAGGATTTCTTCCATATAATAGATTGAATGGAGAAAATCCTGTAGAGGCTTGGGGAACCTCTCAATAAGCAAACAAGAATAGTGGTAAATACTGGTCCCAGTTTTCCCTTCATCATCCACAAACTTTCTAATCATTTCTTTAGGGTTTGATTAAACCGTTCTGTAAGTCCATCAGTTTGTGGGTGGTATGGGGTAGTTCTTAATGTAGTGATCCCTAAGGCTTTATAGAGTTCAGACAACAAGGCAGCAGTAAATTAGTTCCACGATCCGTCAGGATCTCCTTGGGGATGCCCATCCTACTACCAAATTCCACCACCTTGTCAGCTATTTTTGGGGCTGTCATTGTTCTCAGAAGCGTTCGGGATATTTAGTTGCATAGTCACATAAAGAGAATGTATCAGTTACCTTTACTACTTTTTATCAGTGGCCAATCACATCCATGGCTATTCTTTCAAAGGCTGTGATACTACAGGCAAAGGCATTAAAGAGCTCTATCCTTCCATGTGACTTGGCTGACCTGTTGACAGGAGGGACACTGTCTGCTGTACTCAACAACATCTTGCTGTAAACCAGGCCAAAAGAATCGTTGTAGAGTCTAGCAGATGTTCTGTCTTGCCCCATGACCAGCACTAGGAATGTCATGGACTCAGTACAGTAGGTCTTTTCTATACTTTGTGGTACCAACATCTGTTCTACTAATTCTTGTGTACTAGGATTTGTACACACTCTCTACAAATCCCTTTTGTTGTATAATCTGAGGGGAGGCAGAAGACATTTGTTTGTCTAGCTGTAAGAAAGAGGGGTTAAGTGTGATATCACTCTGTTGATCTGCTTTAATATCAGTTATATCATACTGAGGCATTACATCATTAACAACAGCATTCTTATGTTTCCAGTCTTTTTGTGCCTGCTTTTTTTCAGTCTTTGTTTTTTGACCTCTGTTCCCTTCTTCAAACAAAGAGTCATCAAAGGAAAACACCGGGTATGGTGACAATTGCTGAGCCTGAGCTTGTGTAGTCACAGCAGATAAGGTTATGTCCTTATTAATGTCACATGTTGTTATAAGGTCTTTGAATGTGGGAAAATCTTGGCCAATTATTAAAGCACTGGAAGAGTAGGTACAGCTCCTAAAGTCATGTTGTCGATTGGCCATTCACATATACCTGTGCCTGTGCTGTTGGGTACCGATGGGACGTTGCCATGAATACATATGACATCAGTGACCTTGGAACTCAGTAAATTGTCTTTTAACAAATCGGCCCGAATCAAACTTTGACAGCTTCCTGAGTCTACCAATCCTTCTATCTGAGTCCCATTTACTATAGTCTGTACAAAGAAATTTCCCATATTCATTGATGCTAGATAATCAGATTTTTTCCTTGGGGCAAAAATGGGCAATATGGCCTAATCCATGGCAATAGTGACATTGTATGGAAGAGTCATTTTTTTTCAATATCATCTCCCTTCCATCCCCTTTGGTTTTACTAGGCCCAGTGGAAACATTAGAGGCTCTTACCAAAGTAGTTGAGGTCGTAGGAATAGCACTTTCCATTCTTCTATACCTCTTTTGGACTGGCTGTCATGCAGTCAAGAAATCTTCAGCAAGGGTGATGGTGGCTTCTGCAGTATCAGGGTGATGTTCCCTTATCCATAGCTGAACATCCGCGAGGCATAACCTGGATAAACTACTCTAATACAAACAGTTCAATAATGGCTGGTACAGTCTTTCCTTCGGTTGTAACCACTTATAACAAAGATCATTCAGTCTGGTATAAGTCTCTCGAGATGGCACATGGTGTAAATGTTTTAAGGAACAAAACCTTTGCCGATACGTTTCTGGATTAATGTCTATCTCTTTAAGATCTCCTTCTTTACAGAGGCATAATCATTAGCAACTTGGGCATCCATACTGGTATATGCTAACTAGGTCTTACCTGATAGGTAAGGTGCCAGTCTTACCCCACACTGGGTAGCAGGCCAATTACAAGCTTGTGCTATATGCTCAAAGGTAATAAGGTATGCCTCTATGTCATCAGAAAGAGTCATTTTAGTTAACTTTATGTCTCTAGGATTTGGTTGGGCATTTCTGAACCAGTCCCAATATGTTGTAAGGCTTGTATTGTGTCTGCCCACCTCTGATCTTGTCGTCGTCTTTCCTCCTCCTCTCCCTTTACATTGGCTTCTCACAGACATTCCATCTCCAGCTGTCTTATAGCAAGCCAACGCAGTAAATCCCAGAGATCCTATGGAGAGGTTTCAGGTGGCTCCATAGCTGGTTCCTTTATACCTGCCCTGCCATTATCTGTATGTCAGGTTTGACTTTAGGTCATGGAAGCAGGTAATCCTTCAAGTAAAGGTTCTCCAATAGCAGCAGCCTGGGTTCTTGTCAAAACTCCTGGTAGGGTATTTCTATCCTCCACCTTATGAGCTATGTACCTGTTGACACCTATATCTGACCTGGATACTAAGTGCAGTATATTTGGGAGTCCACCTCTAGCTTTGTGGAATCACCCTTCAACCCCACTTCTGGTACCAAATGTGGTGGGTTGAAATAACAGGTCACACAACAGTCAACATAAATGGTACAACATACCTTGTTTGGTATGACTTTTATTATGGAACAAAAACAAAATAACCAAAATTTAATCCAGAAACAGCTTACTTCAGCGTACTTCAAAATATAAATTAAAAAAAATAAAATGAAGGTAGCACAATTACTCTGCCAAAACTCTAGCAAGAGTACCTTATTTTGTGCAAATCACCAGAGAGCAGGAAGTCTTTTCACTGACTCTCCTAAAGCACGTCTGACTTCAAGCTGGAGCTAGGCTTCATTTATAGGAGGGAGACTCTGCCTCCAGAAGGAAAGCCACTCCCCTATTAATAATTATTTTAAAATACATTATGTTCAGGCTTACAAAGAACAATATGTGGATTTAGGCAATACATCTTTAAGTTTAATCCATGAATATGCTCTGAAAGTGAAAATAAAACCAGGATATCACTTAATACAGTCCATATTACTAAGAAGTGGGCTAACCTAACATGAGCTCCTCCCCAGTTCTAGCCAGGACATCCACTTTCTCCCTATAAAAGAAAACAGCAAAGTGCCACTGACTCCCTATAGGAGAAGGCAATGTGCAAGAACCACCTTAGTGATTGGCTCTGGAAGTTCACAGAACTCACAGGTCTGTTTTTAAACTATATACATCTCCAAGTTGTTTAGAAAAGCAGAGGGAAACTTGTGGTTCCCTAAATACAAACTGTCTTAGAAGCTTTAAGAAATAGGGGAAGCTGAAAGTGAATAAATAAAAGGGAAGCAGTTTGATACCCTTTTTACCATTGGGAAAATAATGTAAACAGAGATATACATCTTCAGAGGCATACAGATGCTTAGAAATAATGTTCAGTATCCTTATGTGTTTAAAATGAAAAAAAACAGACCCTTGATTGTGTACTTAACATGCCGTTGGGCATTTACCTTACTAGACTGCTTGAATGTAATTGTCTTTCAGATGCAGTCTCTTCTGCTCACACAGTATTACCGTCGGCTTTCCTTTTTGGTATTTTAGCCGTCGGGCGTTAAGAGCTACCATGCGGTTTGTACCTTTGTCTATCTTAACTTGAACAGACACCTATCTGGTGCCTTCAGGAAATCTTTCTAAAACATAAGGTTGGGGGGGTTCTCTTAACACCAAATATCTCAAGGGCAAAACAGACATACGACGAGTGTTACGCAGCAGGGGGCCAGTCTGACCGCGTAACCAAGGACCACAGGGAATTCACACAGGGACGCAAACGCACAGGATTACAGACACAAGAAAGAAAATAAAACGATCACTGTTGCACAACAGATTTTTACAAGGAGACATAAAATAAATATGACAAAAAAGGGGAAACAATGGTGGGGAGGTTCATCTACCACAACGGGTTTGTGATTAACCATTGTTTAACCCTAGAACCACAGCACATATATAATTGGCTTACGGTGACTATTTTACAATTTAGGGTCTGCTACATCATTTTACAGTGTCCCTCCACTTGCTTTGTTTCCTTACCTTGAGCAGAGAATTAAACCATTAAGCAGATATTGGTTTGCTCATCATAAAGCAATATTGTAGTATGTGTCGTAGCAAATTACTCTCACTGGCAATGTGCTTGAGATTCCAATCCTGGCTTAGTAGTCATTTAAACTGTTCCCTGACAGTTCCATAAGTATTAAAATATAGAAAAAGAGGCTTACATAGCCATTTCTTGATCAGTGGACTAGTGGTGTGTCTCTTGCTCTTGATCTGCCTTCTCCTGCCACCTCCTCCTTGTTGGCATCATCTTTAGTATCTTTGGGTTTGGTTAAGAAATGAGGAGGTCATCCAGTTTTGAAATCATTAGTTTGGCTGGATATACAGTAAGATGGAAAACCCTAACCATGCTGCTGCAGGGTCATTTTAACTCAGAGCACTTTTGCCATTGAATCTATAATTCCTGGTGTAATCTTGAAATATGGACACTTTTCCACCCTCTACCTTTATGGGTCTGTGAACCCTGGCAGCTTGCAACACCTTTTCTTTGTCAAGAAATCTTAAGTATTTTATTAAATAATGCATTGACCTTTCTCCTAGCTTGGATCTTGTTCCAGTTCAATGGGCCCTCTATATTTCATACTGGTTGGCTATGTCAGGGGAAACCCAGACATTCCACAAGCCTTTGCTGTACAGCTTTGCTCCCTTCCTTTCCTTCGGTAATCCAGTTATGCGTATGTTCAGTCTCGCTCTGTTTTTCTGGTCCTCCACTTCAGAATTAATTTTTCAACATACTGCTTTAATATTTTATTTTCTCTGTCCATAGCTATCATTCTGTCTTCCAACTCTCCAACCCATTTTTCGAGTTCATTGAGTTGGCCGGTATGTGTGGCTATAGTTTCTGCTAGCCCTGTGAGCACAGACTGTATATGCTATTTAGTGAAGTTATGCTAGAAAATCCAGCCTGCACTTCATTCTGTAGATTTGTAATAATTCTGACAAGTTGGCAATCATCAGCTCTTGTGGTCCTTTCCCAGTCCATTTCCATTCGCCATTGCTGCAATCTGGTATGCACCTCTGCCGGTGCTGGATTCTGCTTATCTGTGCCCTCAAACTGCAACAAAGATTGCTTCTTAGACAAGTTTTGCATTGCGGCTGCCATATAAAATGATCAATACTGAAAACTTTTTTATATCACTCAGTTTAAAATAAAATATGCTCTTTAAATTCAGATGACATAAGGAGCCAAGCTATTATGCGACTTCCATGCTCTCCAGCTTGACCACTCCCTCTATTTCACCACTTTTAACTCCCCTGTCTGCCTGAATGGCTTAAAATGTGATTTCATCACCATTAACCCCCTGCCTGGATGGTATGTTACTTTCCTTCAGCCCCCTTTACACCCCCCTACTGAATGGCATGCAATTTTTTTGTATCCCTTTACATGCCCCCCTGCCTGAATGGCACGTTTTTATCTTTCACCCCCTGCATGGATGGCTTGTTTTCTTTCAAATCCCTTTACACCCCATGACCCCCATGCCTGGATGGCTTGTTGTTTTCTTTCAGCCCCTTTATACCCCTCTCCACCTGGATGACATTTTATTTATTTGTTCCTGATCATAATTGTTATTCTTTCAATAATGCAATGTTTGAAATCAGTACAGTCTCCTGTGTGATTTGAAATCACCATCTGGGTCCAAAGAGTTCTTTAATCAGGTGGGCTGTATACTCCCATGACCTCCTGGCCATCATAGTGTCATATCTGGCTCTACATCCACCACAGAGTGTTCCTCTGGGGCTGACAAGCATCTCCCATGGTTGAGTGTCATGTTGTTTAATATGTAAAAAGGCAAGAAATATGGCTCAGGCCATCTGTGGGTTTTTCTGTAGGGTACCACTGAATGTTCAAGGCACCTAAACTGCATCTTGAGAATGTCAAAGATCCACTCAGTGATATTGTGTTTAACAATGTGTGCCACATTGTAGCCACCCACTTCAATGGATGCGTGTCATAGGTCAAATGTTAGGGGCCAGGGGATATTCACTGTCCCCTGTGTAGATAAAGGGCATTGATTTGTGACATCATCTGCAACATGGAGGGAGAGGTCTTTGGGGTATACTCACTGAAAAGGTGCCCACTAGGGATAGCCTGTCCTTCAGACCTCTGGCACAGGATGTAGTTGTGCCATACAAAGGCATTGTGGGCACTGCCAGGGTACAGTGACAGGATACTGATGATGCATCCTGTTTCATTGCACACCACTTGGCAGTTAATGGAATGAAAACCTTTCCTATTCACACAGACCACGTATCCATCACTGGTTGGTGCCTGGATGGCAACATGGATTCAGTCAGTGGCACCAAGTATGGCTGCTAGGTGCACAACTCAATAGAATTGCTGCATGGTTGCTTTTCACTCTGCTTGTGTGGTGGGGAATATGAAGAACTCCCCAGCATGGGTCAGCAGGACATCTAGGAAATGGACCAACAGGCACAAGGAGGCAGACCGTGAGCTACTGGTGGTGTCCCCCAACACTGTCCGGAAGGTTCTGGTGGACAGGAAGCACAGTGCTGCTGTCACCTTGAGCCCTATGGGCATTGCATGGCTGTGCAGGGTGTCTATCCAGAGCTGGTCATGCAGCAGCTCACACAGTTGCATGATTATGGACCTGTTGAACCTGTACCAGCCCAGGGTTGACAGCTGCATGATCATGGACCTGTTGAACCTGTGCCAGCCATTGATTTGTTCATCACTGAGGACTTTGAATGTGACTTGTGGATGGTACTTTCTTTTTTGCAGTATTGCACCTCTGGGGCCTGTGGCGGGGTCCAGGGGGGGTATTGGCCTGTTCCTCATCCTGCATGAGCTGCTGCATCAGGTACACAATGTATGCCATTTTGTTGTCACGTGTGTGTGTGTGTGTGTGTGTGTGTGTGTGTGTGTGTGTGTGTGTGCGCATGTGCGTGTGTGTGTGTGTGTGTGTGTGTGTGTGTGTTTTCTGCAGTGCCTCTCTCCACCTCTTGGGCCTGCTCAAGTATTAGACCTGCTTTTTATGGTCATTATTAGCACTGTGCTATACTACCATGCTAATCCATTAGCACAGAACTAATGCTCTGCATATAGCACTATTCCTGATATGCACATCACTGCCTCCCTGTTTGGGTGCTGCATAAATAAATTGTCTTGCTGAGCACTAGTGCTACTGACAAGCATAGCAGTATCAACTGAATATGAGAAACAGGTGCTAAAAGGAGCAGCCCTAGTGCTAATATTTAGTGCCAGGCTTAAATCCTTTGAATATCAGGGCCTGAGTTGTATGGCATCAGAGGCTTGGTGCATTCCATCTGCTGAGCTAAAAACATCTTGTTTACTAACCTCGATTCTTCCCAAATTGTATGGTTAACAAAACCACTTTGGTGTTCACTAAGATATGACAAATTACCTTCATACATCTTTAGTGAAGGATGATCCCTGATCCGTGTTTCAGAAACAATGTTTGATATCGGCTGTAAGCTGAATGCTGACTAAAAGATTGACAAACTTTCAGAAACTAAAATGTACCCCATTATGGGCTCCTTGTGATGCTATTCCCTTGACCAAGCCAGCTTATAAAACAATAATGGTACTATTTCATAATGAAAGGGTCAGTGTGGCTGACCTGACTTACTAGCTGAAACAGAGGTGCACTGTTCTGGGAAATCCTGAGGCCATTTTGACACAGAACACATTTGGACTGGAGGGTGGAAGCTCAGGGTTATGCTGAGATCCACTGATACAGGGTTGCAACACTTACCAAACTGTGTTTTGGGGACAGGGATGGGGACGGGTCCTGTTCTATGCAGGACAACCTAAAGCTTGTTATAAATTCAGTTCAACCGGACATTTAAGCAGTATTTGTGATCAAGTGTCAAATGCCACCCCAGCCCGTGCCTCAGGGACCCCTTCTGTTCATCAACGATCTCCCTCTGGCCTGCCCAAACTCTCACATACTCCTCTACATAGATGGCGCTGTTGTTTCCTCTAATAGCAGAAGCCAGCAAGAACTCGCACTTAACCTGCAACCAAGCTTCACAGCCTTGGAACGCTGGTTCCTACAAAACAAGTTAATCTTAAACTACTGTACAAGAAAACAAAGTCAATGTTAATTTCCTGTCCACAAAAAAGAAGGCGCTCCAACCCCTTACAATCATTAATCAGGTGGGTACTATCCTGGAGCAGATCCGCACCTTCAAATATCTAGGAGTATACCTAGATGACAATCTCTTCTTTGCACATCATATTGAACAAACAGTAAAAGCAGTAAATAAAAAAAATGGGCACCCTTTATCATCACAAATCACTTATGTGAGAGGAGGATAGGCATCTGGTGGTCACATCCTCAATAATCCCAATAATTGACTACGGACCAGTGGTTTATGCAGCTGCTGCTTATTCTACCCTAAACAGGGTAAGAATAGTACTGAATAATGCATGCCAACTCACTCTAGGAGTTTACAGAATGACACACATCTGCTACCTCTATAACAATACAGGAAGGCTACCCCAGACCAAAGCATCAAATACCAAACATGCATGCTGGGATTTAAAGCTCTCCAAGGCCACTCCTCCCTCCTCCACACTTAGATCCTTCTTCCTCCCTGCCCAAAGCAAGCATGTTACCCATAGAGCCCTTAAGAACCCCTTTCAAATCCCATTCCGAAAGACTAGCCTGGCTAAGCACTCCTCTGTTAGAGCCTTGTCTTGGCTAAATGAGTTCCCTTCCTCTATCATGGGGATAATCAATACCACCCAAATCAAAACAGCTCTGAGAAGCTATTTCACTGAGAAATCCACCTGTACCTGTGCTTAACTACCACAAGCTCCTGTTTGGGGCACTTACTCCTCTCCCTCCCACCCCCTCATCTCCTACACAGTCCCTCTCCCCTTCCTCCCCTCCTCTTTCCTCCTCCTCCTCCCCTACTAACCAGACAATGCCTCTGTGAAGTGGCCTTTTCAGACAAGAAGGTACAGTGTAACCCAATGAACTATGTATTTTGCCCAAATAGTACTATTGTGGCTCAATATATCAGGAATATACTGCTTTCTGCTCTAATACTGTACAGTGATCTGTTGATGTGTCTGAACACTGTTTGCAACACTGTGCAAATTTTTGACATTGAACCCTTGTAAATGAGCTCTGCTCAATGGTGTTTCTACCGAAAAAGGAGACAAAAGATACATGAAAAACCTGGAGGCTTATAAACCTCTTAAATGTGGACTTTAAGTTGCTGACAAAGATTTTAAATACCAAACTGTTACAAGCTGCTCTTCACCTTATTACCCCTGCACAGTCATGTTCTATCCCTGATAGGAAAATGACAGATCAATTAATCTTATTACGGGAAATTATAGAGCATGACAACATCACTGGTTCAAAAGGTTTTATACTCTCCTTAGATCAACAGCAGGCCTTTGATGCAGTTAACCAATATTATATATGGCACATCTTGCAACAATATGGCATTCCTGAGGAGTTTATAGGATGGCTACAGTACCTACAGTATATAGAACAGCAACATTTACTACCCAAGTTAATGGCTGGAGCGGTCCTATGTTGCCAGTTCAAAGGGGGGTTAGGCAAGGGTGCCACTTGAGCCCGTTGTTATATGTATTTAGTCTAGATCCCTTACTCAGAGCTTTGAATTCCTCTCCAGTATTACAGCACATCCAGACTGCAGCCCACACAGTACCTTATATAGCTATGGCCTATGCCGATGATATATGCATTTTAGTTCCGGATGAGGCTTCAGCGGTACTGGCCTTACACATCTGCAATGAATATGGCAGATTTTCTGGTGCATCACTTAATTTACAAAAATGTATAGGATGTCAATTGGGGAAACCAGCACTCCCAATTCAAGAAATAGCTGATATTCACATCACAGAAGATTCCATCATAATTTTAGGTATTACGTTTGCTTTAGGTCCCTTCACATTTTAAATTGGGAAGCAAAGATAGAAAATGGGTGCACCTAGTCCAACAGTGGAATACATGGTGAATGAGTGAAGTCAAAATGATACATTTAATCAAGACTCTTTTAATCACAATCTTCCTGTATGTCAGTCATTTATTCCCCCCATATCCTTAAAGACTACAATCTTTAGTATAGTTTCCCAGGCTGTTTGTGGGAGTAGATTAAACCCCCTCAAGAGAAACATTTTGAACTTACCAGTAAAACAAGGAGATCTTCACATGGTAAACCAGCTTGTGTTCTTTTATAGTATATATATTATGACCAATTTATGACCACTATTACTACACTCAGGACAGCTTTTGTCCCCTTTGTTTTGTACAGTTTGTGAGGCTTGGTTTACACAGTGGGATGGAGTACTTTGCATTGTGAAACCCTCTCAGCAAGCACCTTCTTAATTTAGAAAGGTTTTTGTGAAGCTTAAAGAGCAGCTTCCTAGTAGCTGCCTGCCCCAGCCAGCTTGATTCCTCACCTTACCAGTACTAAAGTGATGAAGTCTGGCAAAAAGTCATTTTCTAAAAAAAGTTATATCCCTCATAAACTCCCAAATAGCTATACTGGCAAAAACAGGACTGACTTCTTGGTCCGGAACACACACACCCACGTTGGCCCATGCAGCCCTGTTTTGTGATGTCACAAAACGAAGGCTGAATGAGTGCACCCCATTGCTTATTATGGGGCTGGTATTTTCAAATATATTTATACCCTTTAATGCTGGGACTTGATTCTATCAAAGCAATCAGTCGACTAATTGGGTCTTAATTAGTCGATCAAGCATTTTGATAAAATAAAATCCAGGACTAAAAGGGATAATATATATGTAAATACTAGCTCATAAAAAGCAACGAGTGCACTTATGCAGCCTTTGACTCTGACATCACAAAACAGGGCTGCACAAGGTGAACATGGTGGCATGTTTTCTGAACCGGGAAGTCAGTCCTTTTTTTGCCAGCATAGTGATTTGGGAGTTTACAAGGATGCAACTTTTTTAGAAAAGGACTTTTTATGCCAAACTTTGTCACTTTAATACTGGTAAAGTAAGAAATTGAATGGGCTGGGGGAGAACAGAAACGATGATGGTAAGAAGCTGCTCTTTAAAACCTGGCATATCATCAATCATATGGTTTTGACTACAGCAAGAAAACTGAAGTATAAACAAGGGTTACCCATGAAAACGGCAACTACAAATGAGCGACGGCAAATTAGCGACTAAAAAATCACTACTGCTCTATCAGCGACCAGCACAATTGAGTGAATATACAATTTGGGCGACCGCGCATTGCAAGTTATTTGTCATAATAGCAATTACCCAAATTCAGCGACTCTGCTGACAGTTTAAAGTTCGGGAGACCACGGGAGGCATGTCACTGTATTACCAGGATTCAGCGACTGACAGTTTAAAGTGCAGGAGGCATGTCATAATAGCAACTGACAAATAAAATTTAAAATTAAAAAAAAGTTCATCATGCTGTACAAAAATTCAAACTGACGCATATCGTCAAATGCATTAGCTACATCATCTGGTGGTATAAAAGCAAGTGATAGAAGCATGTGAATGTGTAAAAGCAAAATCAAGGTCTACACTATAACGTTCATGTATATCTGGTAACTTCTGAATCTTTCTCCAGATACATTGTGCTAGATGGAAAAAGCACCCAGGTCTGCAGATGGAAAAGCATTGGCGAATGCTTTCCATGCAGACTTCTCAAAGTCAAGAATAGCTGTAAGTGGTGTTAGGTTTGGCAACAGTGATTTAAGTTGGGAATATACCCTCTCATATGTTGCAGTTCTGTGTGAACACATGAGTACAAAAATAGCAGTGACAACTGTTCCTGACTTAACACCATGTATGGTGTACAGTTAGTCAAATAGCGTGGGACACGATTTGAATATGCCATCCATCATCCAATCAGTGCGACTACAATGACACATGGTGCCGAAAGGCCTCTCACACAGTTTGCAAAGGGTGCTAACAGAAGACATAGACACGTGTTTCGTCCTACCAGGACTCATCAGTATGCCTCATCTGTTTGACACCCCAGTGGAATTGACCAGCTACCCCTAAGGCAGTGTGCCTGGGATATATTATGGTGAACCCATTAAAATAAAAAAACATTTAAAAGACAAAGAACCTCTGTGCGTAAACACTGAGGCAAGGGTTACCCCAAAGGGCATTTGGCTGGGAAGCCAAGTTTCAAGAAAATACAAAATCACACATGCCCCACAATGCAAAACATCATGGGCTGCATATGCAAATCACCACAGAATGTTATGCTGGTCCAACTTTAAGCAGAATTGCATGGTGCGAAAGGCCCTCTCACACAGTTTGCAAAGGGTGCTAACAGAAGACATGAAACACGTGTTTCATCCTTCAGGACTCATCAGTATGCCTCATCTGTTTGACATGCCCCAGTGGAATGGACCAGCTACCCTGGTAACCCTTGCCTCAGTGTTTCGCACAGAGGTTCTTTGTCTTTTAAATTTTTTTTATTTTAATGGGTTCACCACAATATATCCCAGGCACACTGCCTTAAGGGTAGCTAGGTCCATTCCACTGGGTGTCAAACAGATGAGGCATACTGATGAGTCCTAGTAGGGCAAAACACATATCTATGTCTTCTGTTAGCACCCTTTGCAAACTGTGTAGAGGCCTTCGGCACCATGCAATTCTGCTTAAAGTTGGACCAGCATAACATTCTGTGGTGATTTGCATATGCAGCCCATGATGCTTTGCATTGTGGGGGCATGTGTGATTTTGTATTTTCTTGAAACTTGGCTTCCCAGCCAAATGCCCTTTGGGGTAACCCTTGCCTCAGTGTTTACGCACAGAGGTTCTTTGTCTTTTAAATAGTTTTTTATTTTAATGGGTTTACCACAATATATCCCAGGCACACTGCCTTAGGGTAGCTGGTCCATTCCACTGGGGTGTCAAACAGATGAGGCATACTGATGAGTCCTGGTAGGACGAAACACATGTCTATGTCTTCTGTTAGCACCCTTTGCAAACTGTGTGAGAGGCCTTTCGGCACCATGCAATTCTGCTTAAAGTTGGACCAGCATAACATTCTGTGGTGATTTGCATATGCAGCCCATGATGCTTTGCATTGTGGGGGCATGTGTGATTTTGTATTTTTTATATATATATATATATATATATATATATATATATATATATATATATATATTAGAGGCAAAAAATCCATTTAATACATCAGTTAGGGTTGTTCCACAGTGACAAAGTGAAGAATCAGTGTTAGGGTTGAACCCCTTAGACCCCTCCAGCCCACCCCTGAACTGGCATTGGGGTGCACATTGGGGGTGTTGGTGCTAACTCTCACCCCATCACATGTGTAAAGAACCTGAGGAATAGGAGAATGGGGTGAAAGTTAGGACCGACAACTCCAATGCGCACCCCAGTGCTGGTTGGGGGGGTGGGCTGGAGGGGTCCAAGGGGCGCTTTCAACTCTAACACTGAAATTCCTCACTTTTGTTGCTGTGGATCAACCTAACTGATGCATTAAATGGATTTTTCCTCTAATATATATTATATATATATATATATATATAGATATATTTATATATCTATCTATCTATATATCTATCTATATATATATATATATATATATATATATATATATATATATATATATATATATATATATATATATATATATATCTATATCTATGATGGATGTGTCTTGTAATACGTTTAGACAGTTGTATGTTATTTCTGTTACCTGCTGCTGGTTGTCTGTTATTGGTCATGTTGCCTTGGTCCTGCCCCCTACTTGCATATGTGTGTGTGTGTGTGTGTGTGGAGATGGGGAGGTAGGGTGTATACTGAGTTAGGGTTTTCAACCCTAAAACCCATTTTCCTCACTTTTGTTACTGTGGAACAACCCGAACTGATGCATTAAACAGAATTTTTTTGCCATGAATTTCCTGTCTTTTTGAGAAATCATTGTCTTTCTATTTTGAATATGTTGTTGAGAACATGCCTACCTTTTCACATCACAGACTCACCAAGATATAGATACATTTGTCTGAATATGTAGTTGTCTGATAGTATTCATACAGGAATAGGTCATGTTCTACACCTTTGCTGTGAAAATTAAATGATTAATCTATAGACTAGTAGATTAATATGTTCACCACTTTTGTCTATAGCAGATTAGCAGTGCAAAGTAGGAAATCTGCACCAATGAGCATCATACACTATGTTTAGATGCACCAATACACCAACATCAACATATATATTATCACTATTACTTTATGCTTAATTAAAGACACAACACAGGTAGATAAGGCTTACAAAAGATTTATTGCCCAATTAAAAATTGTAAAAAAGGCCAAATTAAAAATGCAATTAGTACACAAAATCAGCCTCACAAAACAATCACTCAAATGTTTTTCACCAATGTTTGAAATGCATGTAAAACAGTATCACCAATAGTCAATGGGTAAGATGTGACAGTAGTACACAATACATAAACACAGGTACCACAGTACTGTCTGCACACTGCTTACACATATCAAACAGTTATGATGCTATTGTCATTGTGTGACTAATAATGTGAATGTTCCTGGGGTGGGCGAAAATCCAGATGCCAACTGTTAAAGTAATAGCAGCAGAACCAAACAATGCTCTCTAAAAAATAAACAGCTTAAACTTACTGTTATATATTTAATTGTTATATATTTTATGTGTACACATAAGTATATATACACACATACATATACATGTTAAGACATATCACTATGTTACTGCATTTGGAAAATTCCAACCCAACCCCTCAATAGAGGTGATCAGAAATCACTATCAGGAACACAAAAACTCAGTTGTTATCAGTGAAAGTGTCTGATGTACAATTGTCAACTATTATAAACATACATTTAATTCACTTATCACACAAATATATCAAATAGCACATGGTAACAGGGATTATATACATCAGTGAACATTATTGAATCAATAATCACATTACTAATGTATTAATAAAGCACCTAAATCTGTAACATCTTCTAGAAGAAGAAAAAGAAGAATCAGCATTTATATAGCACTTTTCATACATCCAAAGCATTTTACAAGCAATGCTAGACTGGTAGTGAAGTGACTGAATGTGTGGTGGCGGCCATATTACATATCATCACCAACACACAGCCTCGATAATTGCATGAACCGGTTTATGGGAAGGGGAATATTGGCCAGGACACTGGGAATGTTCCCTACTCTTTGTGAACAGTGCCCTGGGTTCTTTTACTTCCACCTGGACACCCACCAGGACTACACCAGGATGGGCAGAAGGGACCTCAGTTTAATGTCTCATCTGAAGGACGGCACACCCCAGCAGTATAGCACCCCCCCAATACTGCACTTGGATGCCAGCGATTTTTAGGTGCAAGTCCAATCCCAGTGTGGGACGAGAACCCACCACCTTCTGGTCCAGAGGCGGATGTGCTACCAAATGAGACACTCTGACACCCATACTACTTCCATAAAATAAATTGTTTTACAGAATGCTATGAATTTAGCATTTAATTATATGATAATCAGAAAATGTAAGCTGTAGATAATTAAAAATATGTACTACAACACTTCACCTTGATATCAATTATGGGTAAATGGAATAACAATATACTATATATGTGCAACTACATATCTATGTCATACTAATTAATATAACATAACATTTAAAACTTATGAATGCAATACTTCAAAACAGTCAAATATTACTAATTTTGCAATAGATCAACTAACATGGCAATTAGCACAAGTACTTTAAACATCACAGTACAAACTATTACCAAGTAATATCTTTACACTCATATATACATATATACAATACAGATATACGGCACCAAAACAGGGATAGTAATACACTGTTGTAACCCAAAATGACGTTATTTAGTTAAGATGCAAACAGATAAAAAAAAGGAACACAGGCCACACCTGATGCTACTCAACATTTGACAGAGTGATATGCATTTTACAGTATTGTACCCTTAAGTTCAGGTCATCAGACCATATAAAATAAGACAGTTGTATACTGCTGGCACAGAACTGGAACAAACACCAGGATATCTTTCACTCATAAAAGATCCTAATAATGTAATCATACAGAAAAATGTTTACAAACAGATATGTTACACAGTTTTCTTTATGTACATGGACAAGTATTGTGCCTTAGTAGGGGCACACAGTTGGCTAGTGTACTAGTACTGCTATGTCTGCATACAACATACTCATAAGAAAAGACAATGACAGAAGGGGGCAACCAGATAGGAATATCTCTTTTGACATTAAAAAGTCTTTCTTAGACATGTAAGTGTGGTTTTTCTAGCCACTGTGAAGACAGATGGTGCTGATTGAAGACCACTAGAACTATTTTCAGTGTGTCACTGATCAACACAACAATCTTATATGTCACATTGAGTAGGTATATGCTATTAAACCATGTGATATGTTACCAGTGTAGTCATGAATGTACATCTGTAAGAAAAAATATGATAATGTACCAGAAGTCACTCTGTAACAAAATGGACAGCAAAATATGTCACATGTTGTGTGACTATTCCTCTGACCCATGAAGATTGTCATAATTCTTCAATATCAGTACGTCTGCATTTTGTAATTGTCGCGGTAGTCTCTGTTTGAAAGAGCTTGCTGAGTCATTGCACTCAACCCAGCCAGTTCTGTACCTCAACAAACAAGTGTAATGTCCAGAATGTACAGACTGCCATAGTGGTAGCTCACAACATGAGTGTCAAACACTGCTTGGTTAAATACAATTCTACAAGCTGTGAAATCAGTGATAAGTGTGCCAACTCTGAGCCCATTAGAGTCAAATCTATGCAATACAAGCATAAGATATTGAGATGAAGTCCTGAGATGTATGGACTGAGTACATATATCTCCACACCTTACACACTAGTGACCACTTTCAACATTTGTAAACAGCTGTCAGAACTTGACACTTTTAATCTGAGGCACAAACAGAGAAACCCAAAGCATGTCTTCTGTGGTTTCTCGCTCTGAATGACCACATAACACACATACGTATTTGGTAATATATGACACAGTGAAATACTAACTCATTGGAATCCCCTCTTCATCAAAGCTGTTTATGATCGCCATCATGAACTCACTGGCTTCCTGCTGCATGTTAGCAGCAAATGTACTGCATCCGTCATATGTACCCAACACCTGTCATAGAGGTGTAAGTGACTGCTCATTGTTAGACTGATCAGAAGACATCCTGACAACCTGCTTCAATGCCTTTGATAAGGGAGTCTCTTGTGAAGCAGATATTGCCTGCATAAAGTGTGGCATGTGGAGAAAGTCTTGCATAGCTGAATTAGCATAGCAGTTTACTCTAGTACTGTTATCAAACACTGGGACAACAGCCATGCCAACTGACTTCTGACCAACAGCCAATTCTGCATCTGTATTTGACATTGTGACCTTCTTACCACTCTGCACAGTTGAATCAGTTGTAGAAGCTCATTTTCTTTTGTTGCCAGGTGTAGCTGTGACTGTGGGATGTGAGACAACCACATACATAGGTAGTGGTATTAAAGACATCTGTGGCTGATTTAGAGTATGCAATCTGTTGTACTCAACAATACATCACTTGTCAGCATGTATCTTCTGAGGTGCGAGTGTTATGATGTGCAACCCAGAAAGACTATGGATGCGTGAAAGTGCTATGTAGCTCATGCCATCTTTGAAAATGTTTGTCCCTATGTCCACCATTGCTGAATCCAAAACTCAAGCCCTGAGAATTGTGAATTGAAACAGCATATGCAACACATATTGGGAACTGTTTCCTGTTCACATAGATATTCTTAAATACCTGGAACTTAACACAGGTACTATCAATCTGCACAGGATGTTCCATGTTGTCAAAGTGGACAACAAGTGTCTCAATAAATGTTTTCTGAACATTGTAAATGAAGTCAATGATGTTACCCATGGCACCATTTACAATGCCACGCTCCACATCAAGATTGTGGCGTAGCATGACACGTGCATTCTTACAAACTGTAAGAACAGCTTCCAGGCCTGCTGTGCATGAAACATCTGACTTCAGTTCAGAGAGTCATTCAGTCATCTTCGCTACCAACTTCTGACTTAGAGCGACACCATCAACTGTATCAACAGCATGCAGTGTGAGAATTTTTTTATTCTCTCTCTCTGCAACATGACACTGTTGAACTCAGCACATTTCTTCAGTTGTGGCAGAAGACACACAATGCATGTGCCTTTGGAGTACACATCACTAAAAACATCACATGCTGTTTCTATGGATGTAGTATCCATTCTGATTCTTCGACCATGTAACATTGAAACATGTTCTGGTGACAGAGAACCTGTACGAGCTTGATCCAACAGTGCCTTGTAAGCCAGATCACCACTTTGTTGCATGTTCTGATACAGCTCAACATAGGTAAATAACACCCACAGGTTAAAATCTCCAATGCAGCCTAGTGTATTCTTAGCCTGCTTGACAGTCAGAGCTGCAAAGACATGTTCTGCATTAACTGGTGCAAGCTGTAAAAGGTCTCCAAATACAACAATGCTTTTCCCACCAAATGCATCTCCATAGTCAGTCCCCAAGATCGCCTGTAGATCTAGGTGTATACAGGCAAGCATTAAATTGGAAACCATACTAATCTCATCAATGAGGAGTAACTTCATCTTAGTAAACATAGAACGAAGCTGAGATGCAACCTCAAATGACAGCTTATGTTACTCTCCTGCTTTGCCATGCTCCACTGGCAACATGAAGAGTGTAATATAATTCCACCAATGTTGTATGCAGCCAGTCCAGTGGGAGTAATAATGGCAACAAACATTGTTGACCTTGTCAGGTTCCATATTTCTGCTGTAATAGCCTCTATAAGGAAACTCATCCCTGTGCCGGCTGAGCCACTAACAAACATCAGCAGGGGCTTGTAGTCAAGACATTCACATTTCTTGTGTTCATGTAGTATCCCATGCCGGACAGCATCAGTGACCTCAGAGTGAACCACACATTGCTGCTCATTGAGTCTCTCTTGTAACTCAGTTGGGTCAACACTGCAGTGTGTGCCATGTTCCATAGCACTCTCCACTTCGGACATGAGTGCTTCTGGAGCATTCAGAGGCAGAGGTTCTCCAAGGATACCTTGTCCTTCTGGATCAAGATTGTCCTGTGAACTTAAGGGAGTGTCCTCTTCAAGTTGTTTCTGTGCCTTCTCAAGTTGCTCCTTCTCAGTGTCTAGCCTCTGTATATATGTGTCTGAGTATTCTCTTTTGAATGTTTCATAACTGTGATTGAATTCTTCCTCGAATGCATCAGTCACCTTTAAATTCAGACTCATTCCTCCAGGGTCTAAATAGAAATAGGAGAGCAAAGTAGTAATGCTCTCTGCTGTCAGATGTGCCTAGATGTAACTTACAGTGGTCAATGAGCCAAGGCTTTTGTCTGTTAACGAGACAGCCATCCACTCCTTTGACCTTGTAAATGTTGCATGTACAATCAGGTGAGACATCTGTCTTGTAGTCATACCACTTAGCCACCTCAAATAAACAAATTTGATCCATGTCTTCATGTCTACAGGGGTAGTATGTGTCAATGAGGTTATTCTTCAAGATATGCCTTGAAGAGGGTCTCTTGAGAGCCAGTTCCTCAATCTCAGCATGAGGAATAAGTACACATTTTTGCTTCTCTTTGTAGTTTACACTGAGAAAGCTCACAGCATCAGATCTGCCATACAAATGTGTACCAATCAAGTGATCACCAGCCTCATAAGCACAACATTCTTTGTGTGATAGGGTCTTCAACCTCAGTGACCACAATTGAGATGTCAGTGACTTGCTTGAACTGGCAATATCTTCCCAAAAATCTTGCAAGCTAGTCTGTTCATGATTAGTTATGTACGAAGTGACGTACCGAACGAGAGTCAATGAGTTGTCAACCACAAACTGAACATCTATGTTTGCTTGCCACATTAGAAGAAGAGTAGGGTTGTAGTCATTGATGTGCACTTAATTCTATTCTCTGGGTAACTCATAAACCCTCTTGGTTGATTTTGCCTTCAAGTGGTGTCACATAGCTGAAAAAAGTTAATTCATGCAACCATCCTGACAGACACATCTGGGGAATCCAAAATGGCATCTTGTGTACCAATCAGATTTGTTCTTCACTACCCAGTGACAGTATTTCTCACAAATATGCCATTGAAACTTCTGCACCAACTTCCACAGTGCTAACACTTGTGCTGCTTCATGTTCAACTATGCATGAGGCATCCTTAATCCGCAGTAACATGTGAATATGAGGAGCGCCTCATGCCTGATACTGCATCCTTCAGAAGTAATTATCCACAATACCAAGAGGTAGATTCTCCTTTGACAAAATGAAAGTCGGAATGTCATGGAATTGCTTGTGGAAATGCCTTATCACAGACACAGGGTCATGTGAGCACATTTCTCTGAGAGTCATTGATGAAATGCCCTCTACATCACAATTTGCCCACTTCAACAGTTCTATGACCTCATCTCAGGCATACTCGGCACAACTGAGTGTGACAAACCATATGGCTGGACCACACCCTCGCAGCATGGTCATCATCTCAGAGTGTCTGTGATACCAGTATTATTTGGTGCCATGTAGACTTGACAGAATGGAAGAAAATTTCACTTGCACATTTTCATCCTTCTGCTTTAGTTTCTCCAGGAACTGTGCAGATGTCATTCCATCAAGGGGAGTTGTGAGATGAATTGTATGTGCAATAGATGCAGGCAGTATGCTAAGCTCACTCTCCCACAGGAGATGAAACAGGTACTGTATGTTACGTCTCAATTTGCCATCCTTATTGATCACACAGCTAGTACAGTACTCAGCACCCTGTGCATGTACTTCTCTTTCATCTAGGCATCCATCTGACCCTTTTGGGAATAAATCTGGGAACCAGTCTGCTTCCAATGTTGCCTCCCAAATGCTGACAGGCTCACATTCCACCGGTTTCATTTGATAAAGATCAATGTTGTCCCCTACTGGATTTCTGCCATGCAGTGGGTGAATTGTGTACTGTTCATACACATTATTGTTTGTCTCTACATTGACCTTCTCAATCATTGGTTTTGTGGTTTCCAAGACATCATGTTCAACAGACACACTGGTAATGCGATCAATATCAAGGTCTGCATAAAAGAGAATGTTGCTCTTTAAATAAGTAAAAGCAAGCTTCACCTTCTCTACATTGACAACATCCTGCCAAATGACCTTTGAGTTTGTTGGAACACCATTGACAAGAATCACCAAAGTGTTCTCAATGGAGATCGCCTCCACATTTTCCTGCAGAGGAAGTGGAAGATACATGACGGAACCCTTAAGAGATCTAATGAGTTATTTTTGTGGAATGTTCCATGTCTTTGTATTCGGATGTAGAATAGTTTGAAATGGTTTCATAGTCTGAATAAGAATCCATTCAAACAAATTCAATGTGGTAATCTCAGCTGGCATAACATGTACCTCCATATTGTTCAAGACTGACCTTGGTGGCAGAATGTTACCCTTCACTTTGGAGAAACAGTGCTTGCACATCACAGTGATTGGGTCTAACTGAAAGTCACACTTTTAACAGCAGAAATGCTGAGAGTCGAAACCACACCATTGTATGGTGACAAGGTTTCCAGGTTCACTGTGACTGTTTGTTTCTCGTAACAGAGCTGATCACATGACACATATTCAGAGTCAAATTTCTCTGTCTTTGCCAACTCAGATTTGGAAATTGATTTCCCAAACTGCTTGAGAACATCAGTTTCTAAGATAGAGACAGAATTTCCATCAGCAATTGATGGCTGATCAATCACAGCATCTGTCACACTGCTGACCCATCACAGCTGTTTCAGAAATGTCATGGCACCGTGCATGTCACCAGACTGCAGTAACCCATTCAGATGAGTATACTGAGCAACAACTCATCGAACCTCATAGACCCTGTGCACAAGTTTTGCATGCCTGACTGATGCACTCCCAGTATCTGCATGTGGTGAAAGACACTGTCACAAACACCACTATCTAGACATGCAAGCGAGTGACCCATAAGTCAAGTATGTGGATGAATCTCACAAAGGTCTATACTCTCAAACAGTTTATGTCTGTCTTTATGATCAGTAATGACAAACAGGTTAATAAAGTGCTCAGCTTTGTCAAATGATGATTGCCTCCAGTTGCAAGTCACATCACACATTCATGAGAAACAGTGACACTTACAAGGCTGAGTATTTGCCTCACACTCATCATCTGACTCCATTGTTGTGTCGTCACACACACTCAGCACATTATAGAGTTTAACGGACTCATCAATGCAGAAGTTGCTGTACTTTTTCTGTGAGTAATATGACTCTTCCCAGAAATACTCCTTTGAGTGCTGTGCATGCAGCCAGTGACCTGTGAAAACATCACAGAAATTGTGCAAGCTCAATATAGGAAACCGTTGTAGCCTCATCTTAATGTCATACATAACTTTCTTGAACTGCTCAAGTACATGTGACATCTTACTCCACAAATGTTGAAGAACAAATACTGCTCTATTAACAAACGTACATACTTTGAGATGCAATTTCATCAAAGAGAGATGACTCTTTGTTTTTTTGTGCTCACGTCTCATCACAGCAGCAATAAGCCTGTCAATCTTAGCTTTAGAAGCTAGTGATTGAAAATACTTTTGCTTCCTAAGATAACCATCAGCAGCTATGAATTTACGCCGCTGCTTAATACGTTTATTTATGCTTGCCTTTGCAACATTTGTGTTTCATCTCACAGATTTCCACAACTGTTGCTCAGCTACAGATTTCTTCCTTGTAGTGGAGCAGGTATGTACTTTTCCTGCAGAGTCAGCAACCTGTGAAGTCACTACTTGAGTGGACCGCTGAATCGTTTTATGTCTTAAACTACCACTAGTGGGTTTCGGAGCACTCTTCAGCAACAGTGAACAACTATGATACTGGTTTCATCTCTACATAGAGCTCCATCTCTGTTTAAAGGGCATCTTTCTTGTCTGTTAATTCACAGTAGTCTGCATCAGTCTTACAGAAGTATCAGACACCTGTATAATAAATACAGAAAAATAAATATTTAGTGTTGAGCTGTTTTTCTTTTGTCCTAACATTACATAGTGACACACACTGTCCATATCTCATATGAGAACAATAAATAGTACTGCTAACAAAATATTGCAGACATTATTATTCTAAAAAACTGAGCACCACTAAACCAATATACCATGTTTTCAAATGTCGCAGAACATAAGCTCACTTATAATATGAGAATAAATATCTTAAAATGTAAAAAGTGAAGTACTGGCACAATCTAAAGCATCCACAGTGCTTTTTTCCTAATAAATACTGTTTTTAACAACATTTTTAAAAGTAGTGTAGAATGTGTGACGGTGTCGCAAAATATGGTGTCCTGAGCACGAAAGTGTCGAATAAATTAGTGTCGAACACATGAAACTGTCGAATGTAGTGTCACAAAAGTAGTGTTGAATTCACGAAAGTGTCGAAAATTAGTGTCATGAGCATGAAAGTGTCACAAAATGACATTGATAAACAACCCCCCTGTAAGGCTCAGCCAATGAGAGATTTCTTCCTATTTGACTGACAGACGCTGCCACCAATGTGGCATCACATTGATCAGGCCATGTCAGGCAACCAATCACAAGTGCTGAAGAGTGGAGAAGAAGGACATATCAGCCATCTTAGAAGAACCTGAGACACATTGCTTTACTCTGTGTAAGTACACTACATTTTATTAACAATTTTCCTAGTATTATAAAAACAGTTAGTAGCACAAAAATAGTATTAAACAAAATGTGTTTTACTGCTCCATTTGACTATGACAGTCTAAATAACCTATTATGCTGTAAAAGGAAGTTATTACTTTTTAAAGTCAGAGTGTCAATCAATACTTACTAGCACAGATACAGCTGCAAATGGAGGCATAAAGCAAGTAGCACATGTATCATAACACAAGAGGCAACCAATCATATGCCTCTGTGTAGCTGTGATTGTTTGAAGTAGCCTATAAAAAGGTAGTATTTTTCCACTAAGAAATCTTTTAGCATTTCCGGTTGACAGCAGCTACAGCCATTCAGTGTAGTTATAGTCAGTGCATGCACTGTATTGGTTAGCCATCAGAAAGCATAAACCAATAACTTTTAAAATCACTGTGTTTTGGGACAGTCCACCAAACCAATGTTGAAGGAGAGAGGGAAATTTCACTTTCATATTCAGTAGTGACTAGACACTGCAGGACAAACACTGATATTTTTGGTTGCTCTTTGTCCACTTCTCAGCTTAAAAACTCAGAATGACAGAAAACAGCAAAAGAACTCTATGGATCATCGGCAGCAGTATAGTAAGGCTGGAGTTATATTCTGTTTTAACTGAAATATTTTAAAAGTTTGTAAGTGAAATTAGTTTTATGTGGTAAAAATTATTACCTTGAATTAGAACTGTTACATTGTAACTTTGGTGGCTTGGGGATAGTTGTTTGGCAGGGATACTTTGAAGGAAATTTAAATGTGTTGTTTGCCTGGTGTTTGGTAAGAGCCCTCCCACCCACCATGATTTGTATGCCTTCTTAAATACTGAAAAGCCACTGGGGGTTGGGATTGAAGGGCTGAGTATTTCTGTTTGGCACTGAAATTCGAAGCAACAGGAGCTGGTGGGCCTGTGACATCGTATGGTACCTGATGTCTGCTTACATACACTGTTAGTGTGACCGAACACACACTGGACTGTATGTGTTTGTGAGACTTGGGAACGTTATTGGTGGGGTTGAGATTGGGTTTGTAAATAACTACAGTCAGTTTAGAGAGAAACTGTACTCCAGGGGAAAGGGACTGAGAAAAGGGGGTGTGCTATTATAAACAGAGGGGGATAATCAGGGTGGCCATATTCCACCATGGCAGGCATCTTCGGAAGGGTTGTAGGCTGCACAGGCTGTGGGATGGCAATAATTCTAAATTGGGCCTGGAGAGAGGGAGGCTGTCCACTCTGTAGACAGCTATCTTGTATCAGGAGTGAGGTATATTGGTTAAGGAGTAAGCTGTGGGAGCTGGGGGGTCAAGGATAAGGGGTGTGGATATGGGCAGCAGAAGGGTGGGGCTGAGGGGAGGCTGGGGCAACGCTCTGAAATTACAGGACGTTATGTTACAGCAAGCAGGAGGGGGGATATTAGGGACAGAGGACCCTTAGATAGAGAAGTTGATGCTAAGGGGAAAGCATACAGGGTGAACATTCTGAATACAAAGAGACTGGAGAGGGAAGAGTCAGGAGGGGCTGTTGTGCGGAAGCCTAAAACAGCAGACTGTGGGAAGGAAGCTCCTAAGGTGAACAGTGCAAGAGAGGAAGAAGAGGGTCAGTTTAGAGATGCAGTCAGGGGAAACTCGGGTTACTTGATGGAGGCTGACATAGAGTGTCACAATAAATTTGAGCTACTAAGCAACCTAGAGGGGGAGGAAGGGGTTGGTGGAAATGAGGAAACTTGTACAGAGGCCGGGGAGGAGTCGGATACCCATAGGGCATCACAGACCAGCTATGGAAAGGATAGACATAGTCCCAGAGGGAGAAGAAACATATATGTTAAGCAAATGGGGAGATGCAACATATTCCAGACATGAGTGAGAGCATGATTGGAGAGAAACTGGGAGACAAGGAGGTGGGAGAGGGCCCCCTTCTGCTGGGAGGTCAGTACCAAGGAGGGCCCTAGCTAAAGGGACCCACAGAGAGCCTCTGGAAGCAGGGGTACTATTATAAGGGGGGAGGATGGTGGTGTGGGGGAAGGGGAAACCATCAGGGCCAGGATAAATGGTTCAGATAAGAGAGGGTTAAAGGGGACACCTATTCAGAGGGGGTTTGAGTTAAGTGGGCAAAATAGCAAGGGAGGCAGAAAGGGGAGGGTGACAAGGGGGTCTCTAATAAGGCAGGAAGACTCCCATGAAATTGAGATCATGAATAAAGGGGGGCTGAGAGGGCATAGTGGAGGTAACCATAAGGATGATGGCGGTGTTAAGGTTCTGTTACTGGGAGACTCGATGATTAGGGGTATCCATTGGGAGGGACAGGGGGGTGGATGCCATAGCCAGGTGAAGGTAGTGAGTATCTCTGGGCTGACAGTGCACAGAGCAAAGTTCATGGTGTATGAAATGGTTAGAGATTGTGGAGGGAAACCGGATTTCCTGGTGCATTTGGGAACTAATGATCTAGAGGGAAATAGCATTTTGGAAATCCAAGCAAGGTTCCAAGAACTTGCCAGAGTCTGTCGGGATAATGGATGCAACATTTCCTTTTCAGAGATATTGCCAGTACCAAAGGCCTCAGTGGACAAAAAAAAGAAGCTTACAGAGGTTAATGACTGGCTCAGGAAGTGGGGTGAAGAGAATGGGTTGGGGGTGTTAGGGAACTGGAATGGAGTTTGGGAGGATAAGGGACTATATGCCAAGGACAGGTTTCATCTTGCCCCATTAGGGAAGGAAGTCCTTAAACAGGGGATGGCTGACTACATACAAGCAAGGTGGGGTTTAAACTTGTAAGGGGGGGACGGGATGAGGGAGGGGCTGACCGGAAGCCCTCTCCTCCAGATGAGGGGAGTAGCCATCAAGCCCAAGAGGGAGAGGGAGGAAACAGACTGGAGGTGGAGGTTTCAGGAGGAGCAGGGGAAGGATGGAAGTATAAGGAATCTGGGTGGGGTTCGACAAAGAGGATCAGGGATAAGGGGTGGGGGTTGGTGTTAGTAAATGCCAGGAGCTTGGGAAACAAGTTGCCAGAGTTCCAGGCCATGCTGTTCGGGTGGGTGGATGTGGTGGCGGTCATGGAGATGTGGGCCAACAAAAACCATGACTGGGACCTAAATGTACAGGGGTACACTATGCTTAGGAAGGATAGAAAGGAGGTCAGAGGGGGTGGAGTGGCTATGTTCATTAGAGATGATATAGAAATTGCTATGGTAGAAGAGGCAGAGGAAGCGTGGAGGCCTTATGGGTCACCTTCGATCCCCAGCAGGAGATAAGGTCAAGCTGGGAGTAGCATATAGACCCCCGGGATGAGTGAGGTTCTAGAGGATGGTTTGCTGGACAACATCATTGCCCAGTGTGGTCCAAAAAGGGAATGAGTGGTGTTGATGGGGACATAATATGCCAGGTACAAACTGGGAACCATGTCCTCTAGGGTGGCCAAGGAGCAGAGAGCTGCTGGATGGCTTCCAGGATGTGTTCTTAACACAGCATGTGATGGAGCCCACAAGGAGGGGCATGTCCTGGATGTGGTTCTGGCAGATGGGGATCTGGTAAGGGACATAGTTGTACAGGACCCTCTGACTGGGAGTGACCACAATACTGTCTGGTTTCAAATAAGCATGGGGGAGTGGGGGTGAGATCTAGGACACTGGCAGTGGACTTCAGGGGCAGACTTTATGGGCATGGGAAATATTCTCAAGGATCACTTGAAGGGATTACCTCAATGACAAGTGTGGAAAGGAGATGGGAGGTCATAAAGCAGGGGACTTCATGGGGCAGTCAGGATCTGCGCTAAGTTGAAGCGTGAGGGAGCAAGGTCATGAAACCATGCTGGTGGTCCAGTGAGGTACAGGTAGCAGTCAGAGAAAGAAGTGCCTACAAAATATAAAACAACAAGAGGAGTAGGGATAAGGAAATGTACCAGCTTGCATCTAGAAAAGTCACCCGTATGGTGAGGGAGCAAAGTCAGTAAAGAGCAGCGGCTGGCACAGGGATACATGGAGGGAAAAGGGTTCTTCCGGTACATTGGGGAGGCGGAGAAAACTAAGGCCATCTCACCAGATTGAGATCAGAAGGAGAGTGGGTGGAAGAGGCGAGGGACCAGGCAGAGGTATTTAACGAGTACTTTGCCTCTGTGTTCACTAGGGAGGGGGATGGGATATCTACAAAGCAAGGCATGAAGGGGATAGAAGCAGCAGGGAGTGGTATCAGGAGAGCAACAGAAATGGAGCAAGAGGGAGGGAAAGGTACCCCAGGGGTGTCACATCTGGATAAGGATAAAAAGACCAGTAAGGTGGAGGAGACGGATGATGCTATCTCCACCAAAAGGGTGTGGTTAGCCCTCAAGGCCCTAAAGAAAAACAAATCTCCAGGGCCGGATGGCATTCATCCGAGAGTACTATGGGAATTGGTGGACATACTGGCTGCACCCCTGGCAGAGCTTCTCAGCAGGTCACTTGAGACAGGGAGGGTACCTAGTGATTGGCGAGAGGCACATGTGGTACCAATCCATAAAGGAGGTCGAGGAAGTACCAGGTGACTATAGACCCATCAGTTTGACCTCAGTGGTGGGAAAATTAATGGAGAGTATACTAAAGGAACGATTGGGGTGTACTTGGAGGGTGGGAGGTCTGGATAGTCAGCAACATGGGTTTGTGCCAGGTAGATCATGTCAAACCAACCTTGTGGAGTTCTATGAATGGGTAACATCAGAACTGGACAGGGGTAAGCCTGTGGATGTATTATTCTTGGACTTCAGCAAGGCGTTTGACTCTGTCCCCCACAATGGTCTGGTGGAGAAACTGATGGGGTTAGGAGTAGGCCCTTTGATGGTCAGATGGATTGAAAACTGGCTAGCTGGACGCACTCAGAGAGTAGTGGTCTGTGGGGAGCTCTCGAACCCTAGAGAGGTTGGTAGTGGGGTACCACAGGGCTCGGTCCTGGGTCTGATCCTGTTTAATGCATACATATCGGACATCAGGGAGGGTATAGGGTGTGAAATGAGTCTCTTCATGGATGACTCCAAGATGGGAGCAGTAGTTGAGGGAGAAGAGGGGAGGTGGCCCTACAAGGGGACCTGGACACCCTGGAAAGCTGGGCTCACACATGGAAATTAAATTTCAATATCACCAAGTGCAAGGTGTTGCATCTTGGTCAGGGAAACCCTAAACACAGGTACACACTGGGAGGGGAGCCGCTGGAGGCCTCAATAGGGGAAAAAGACCTAGGGGTCATGGTGGATACATGTATGAATAACTGAGCAGTGCAGGAGAGCAGCTAGCAAGGCAAACAGGATGTTGGGATGCATCATAAGGGAGATCACCTCTAGGAGCAAGGAAGTGATTCTGCCACTGTACAATGGACTGGTTAGACACACCTTGAGTACTGTGTACAGTACTGGAGACCACATTTGAAGAGGGACATACAGCTCCTGGAGAGGGTACAGAGGAGGGCAACAAAGATGATACGAGGCTAGGGGATTTGACTTATGAGGACAGACTTGAGGAGCTCTGCCTGTTTTCATTGGAGGAGAGGAAGACAGGGGACATGATTGAGGTCTTCAAGTACCTCAAGGGAATAAATAGGGTAAACATGGAGAGGATCTTTAGACTAAAGCAGGAGGTATCACCAGAGGGCATGGTTTGAAGTTGGAAGGTGGAAGGGTGAGGGGAAAAGAGAGGAGGTTTTCACCAAGAGGGTGGTGGACCCTTGGAATGCACTGCCTGGTGAGCTGGTTCAGAGATCCACTGTAGAGGGCTTCAAGAGAGGGTGGGACAGACACAGAAAGTGGATGTATCAGATGATGGCCTGTCCCGGGGAGGGTGGGGATGGATGATAGGGGTTTCTAGAGACAAGGGATGGGAGGGCCTCGGCACCCAACTAAGGATCTAGATTCGAGCAGACTCGATAGACCGTAAGGCCTAATCTGCTGGCAAATAGTATGTTAGTATGTTAGTAAGGCAAGCTTCAGAATATGCTCAGAAAAGTGATTGTGGCAAAGACCTGCAGCTTCCAGATTGCTCTGTTAAGTGGTTTGGCAGGGGTGGCATGAAGTGGGAGCTTCTCATGCCACCAATGCACAGATTTCTGAAGACTCAAGCTCAGCCAGACATACTGCTGATTCATCTTGGAGGCAATGATTTGGGCACCAAACAATAGGTAGATTTAGTGTCAGATGCAAAACTGCACCTTGCTTCTATAATGTCTATGTTACCTGCTTGTAAGATCATTTTTTTCTGATACTACAGAGCGTAGGGTCTGGCAAGCAGAACAGCACATTTACCTGCTTGACAGAGCATGAAGAAAGGTTAACATATAAATATCTGGAACCTGCGCATGTCTGGGATGCACACCATACGTCACCCTGAAATTAAGTATTGTAATAATTGGCTATACCTGCCAGATGGTGTGCACTTCTCACATGCTGGCAATTGCCTTTTCCTGAGTGACCTTTGAGATGGAATCCTCACAGTCCTCTAAAAATATCAGACTGTTAATGCAAATATCATTTAAAAGAAGGCTCTTTTAAGAGCCAAAAAAACTTGGTAAAAAATAGAAAAGCTGCATACATAACATAAACAACACAAACACATGCTATCTCAATTTCACACCACCACACAAATTGAGATGCATTGACATGTTCAGAATTGTGACATGCAGGAAATTATTGGCAACAAGATGTACAGGTAGCATAAATATTTGACTATGTAGTTTGAGTATATGTGTGAGACACAGTTAAACATGGCATCATGGAGGCAGTACTGTGTTGTTAATCTCATATTACTTAACAATCAGTGTAGCCGCATACCAATACTTCTTATTATAACAATAGAAAAACACAAATTTAGCCATATTTGCATCTGTACTCTAAAAACTCACCAGTGCTAAACAATACACATGACAATATGCCACAGTAATATAGTGTTAAGTCTCTGTTTGTTACAGCTTTAAAACCAACCTTTCAAAATGAGACTCTGGAGTGTGAGCGAGGTGTGCTACCTGCTTGAGGCAGCTCATGCCAAAGGCAATCCTCATATACTAATGAGAAGTACGAACAGGAAGCTGGATACGATGTGGAGTTACATCCACAGATTCATGTGCATGATATTAAAAGTGTGAAACAAAAATCCTGCCATGTGCAGAGAAAGTGGAAGCTGTTGCATCAGCGTTTTTATGTATTGAAAAGTAGAGAGGAGATACCGGACAATGATATGTGCTGGTACTACCTCGCACATGAAATGTCGGAGGCTGCTAGGAAGCCTGCTGCAGGGGAATGCCTAACACACCATGAGTAAAGAAACTATTTATTACTCAGCATAGCATATTCTTTCAGAGTAATCACTAACAAGCTGACTGTTGTGTTGAATTAGATAACACCTCAAGTAGTCAGGTATGAGACAACAGGCTGAGCACATCCACTACCTGAGGTGCCACATTATCCCACCACACCATACAGCTTCAAGGTTGTTATTGCCACAATGAAATGTTCAGTTCTAATACAGACTGGTAAAAATTATACACATTTGTATGTTACTGCAATCACAGTGATGCTCCACTGATGTACATTGACTCACTGTAACAATGGGTCTGCATTCAGGCTGCAGTGCCTGGTCTTGGGGGTGGGCAGGGGGTAGTATTGCTGCCTGACACCATGGACTCCTAAGTGTCCTAATGTAGACCTTCCTCAAATCAGGGTAATATTCTATAGATATGCATTGGCTTAGTTTTACAAGCAGTCTGTACTCAGTATGTAGTACATCTTCTGGGAGGGGAGGGTGAGCATTGTGTGACTGACACTGCACAACTCCTAACTGCCTTAACTCATGTGATCCTGCAATAAAAAAAGTTGCACCACTGATCTCTATGGACTTTCTTCTCCTGAGAGTCTCTACTGACAATGCACTACCTGGCCTGGGCTGGGAGCCATGGCATTGACTAGTTGACACCATGCAACTACTAACTGTTCCAACTAGTCAGTTACTGCAATCATGGAGCTGCACTGTAAATAGTCATTTACTTTCTTTTCTGTGAGTCTACTCTTTGGATGCAGTAGCTTTCTGGGGAGGGTGTGGGGGGGGCAAGCACTAAGTGGCTGACACTGTACAAGTTGTAACTGCACCAACTAGTGTGTTACTTAAATCATATAGCTGTATTATTTTTATCCATTGCCTTTGTATTATTCTAAGTGGTCACCCAGGATACAGTACCTGTTTGTGGGGGGGGGGGGACCTATTGCCTAGCTGATACCAAGGAACTCCTAACTATGCCAACTAGTGTGTAACTACAATCATGGAGATGTACAATTTCTATCCCTACTGGTAACTTTGCTGTAGCTCTCCACTGAGGATGCAGTACCTGAGCCACAGGCTGGTAGATTTCCTGGCTGACACCAAACAACTACTAAGTGTTCTAACTTATGTGTTCCCCTGCAACCACAAAGGTGAACCATTAATGCTACTGAGTTTTTTTTTGTTGTGATTGTCCACTCACAATGCACTACCTGGCCTGCTGTGGTGGTGGTGGGGGGAGGGGAGCATTTACTAGATGACAGCATGCAACTCCTAACTATCCAAACTAGACTGTTACTGCAGTCATGAACCTGTACTGTTAATATTTATAACCTTTAATTCCTGTGAGTCTCATCTCAGTATGCAGGCCACCTATTAGGCCTACTAGTATGTTACTGCAACCATGTAACTGTAACATCTCTATCCATTCATTTTTTTAGTGAGTCTCCAATTAGTATACAGCACCTCATCTGGGTGTTTCTTATGTGGTAGACTACACAGCCACTGCTCAAACAAATCTGCTTTACATAACTGAAGACACATATACCACACTCAATCAATATCATTATTATCTTTCATTCACAGGTCATCAGAGGTGCTCCCCACCATGCAGCAAGGTAGTACCAGATCAAGCTGAGGCTGTGGAGGCCAAACACTCAGACTCTGACAGTGTTATCATTGTCGAGTCAGAAGGTAAGACATCCTAGGAAAAATGACTTTGAATAGTTGCTCTCAGTACTTGGTGTTCATCAGATTCTTGCAGCTCCACAACCACTCAGGTTCTGTAACAATGCTGCGTAATGCAATAGTTTTGTTCTGACTCTACTCTCACAAGCCAGAAATTCCTTGTGCATCATCAGAGTACATACACTTACTGACCCCATAGATGTCCTAATTGTGCAAACATATGTATCGGTGTAATCACCAAGGTGTTGTGTGACAGTAAATGTCAGTAGTCTTCTTCTGGTTCTCCACTCAAGACACAATATCTGTTCAATGTATAAGTAAGGACTAATACCTGACAGGGTGTTCATAACTGGGAAATTGTGGACTGAACACAGCATATTGAGGTATGGGACCACAAGCAGAGGGCCTTATAGTCCTGGAAGTTCCATTATCACCCCATAATGCTTATCATGCTTAAAAAATAGCCTATCAGAGAATATAAATCTGTGAAGAGGCACTTGACCTGACAGTCATATTTAGCTGGACATGTATTGCTAAAATATATACCCAGCTTTAGCCTCTGTCACTGAATCAGGTATAAGAATTCATTGTTGCCATTCTGTCATCATTTATACTTTGGTTGGTACCAAGGAACTCCTAACAGTGCAAATATCTGTGTCGGTCATCTCCATCACAGAACTTTTGTAGCAGCAGTACAATCAGCCCACACTGTCAGTTTCCTTTTAACACCATTGCCTACTTAAGAACTTCCAACTACTATGTCTCCTAAGTCAGCCACATTATCTTGATAAGATCGTGTGACTGAGAAGTACATACATTTCTGAACCCCTCATATTACCATAGTGTTCCATAGATGTTCATGACCTGACTTTCCATGTACATCATTTGCTGGTTTTATCTGCATGACTCCTCAGTGCCCTAATTAAGGAAAAAGCATGACAGGCTGTGAGTGATGCTGAGTTTACCTATGTGTGCTGTGGTTCAGTCACGAGCCCACAGTTCAAGTGACCAAACATCCAGCCATCATCACCCACTTCCTAGAGTGGTTAATTAAGCAATAAGGCACGACAGGGTGTGGGTTATTTGTGGATTTATCCACACCTTCTGTGGTGTGCCACGAGGTGCAGCCGACTGACGTAACCACATAAGAAATTTGTAAATCCCTCAATAACCCACAATCTAGAGTGCCTTATTGCGAAAATACAATGGACCCATGTGTTAAATAAATTTAAAATGTGTTTACGTATGTTTTTTATAAATGCCATTTCTCAGCCGTGGTTTATTGCAGGATATACCACGGTCATGTGATTTTTTTACAAATGTGGTTACAGGATTTTCATATGCCATTGTATAATTAAGGAATAAGGCATGACAGGGTGTGGTATATCATGCGATATCATCACTCCTTGGGTGGTTGTGGTCGAGTGCATCCAACCACCCGAGAAGTGATGCTATCCTGTGATATACCACACCCTGGAGTGCCTTATTGCTATTATGAACTGAGTTTCAAGTTCTATAAATAAACAAATAAAAGAAACAGGTTTCAAAATGTTTTATAAATGAGTTTTTGGGTGGTGTAGGAGTACATTTTGAAAAAAATAGTTCTCAGACAGTAGAGAGCAAGGAGTCTGGTGGCACTGGAACTTTTTTAAAGCCATGATGATATAGTCCAATATCATCCCTACTTTAAAGAGCTCTGGGAAAATCAGATTACTCTGTTTACGATCCTCGGTTCATAATTGCACTTATACAATATGTCCCTAACATTTTAGAATAGAAAAATAATGAAAAAATAAACTGTTTCTGCATTCTCAATGTTATTTATTAACTTTATCCTTATGCTACGACCAATACTCTTGTTGTACCATTGTCAGTTTCATCAACAGTAGTTTTAATGCTAAATCAGTCCCCTTCCTACACACTCCCTACAGAGAGCCATGTGCCTCCACCATATCTCTCGACTTCTCCAGATAGCTGTACTGCAAATGCCGCCGTACTTGTACTATCACTGCATATTAATCTTCTCCCACAACAGCAGCAGGAATCTGAATACATAGCCTATGTGTAACATAAGTAAAAGTCATCCTCCTATATTGTGCACATCTCCAGTAACAGGCATAAGTAACACATGTTCATGGATCTGTAATAGTATTGTTCATGTATAAAAGAATTAAATATAATTTGTTTACCCATTGATAAAATCTCATAACTAAATGTTGCGAGGAAGGCACATGACTAACTGTGATACACTGTCCAATACCAGAATCATAACATTAATAGATAGTAAGACAATAATAGCATTGTTTACCCTGTACGTATTCAGGTGATCTGTATTTAACAATCTATTTTTGTATTTTCTAGTGGTCAGGGAGACTGCTGTAACACCACGGACACGGGTGAAGCAGGAGCCTGGCATCAATGTTGAATGTAAGTCTAGTAACAGAAACACATATAGATGTCATTAACTGCTGACTTGTGTATTCCTGCAATCACGGTGGTGTATCATTGATTCCCATGGGCTTCCTTTTCCAGTGACTGTACACTCAGAATGCACTACCTAGCCTGGAGTAGGGGGGTATTGCCTAGTTGACACAGTACAACTCCTAAGTGTCCCAACTAGTATGTTACTGCAATCATGGAGCTGTACTCTTTATATCCATAGCCTTTATTTTCCTGTGAGTCTCCACTGAGGATGCAGTATCTGGTCTGGGGGCAGGGGGGCTGCCATTGCCTGGCTGATGCTATGCAACTCATAACTGTCCTGATTAGTGTGTTACTGCAATCATGGACCTGTACCGTTTATATCCACAGCCTTTTTTTTTCCTGTGAGTCTCCACTCAGGATGCAGCACCTGCTCTGGGGGGGCATTGCCTACCTGATACTATGAAACTGCTAACTATCCTAACTTCTGTGTACCTGCAACCACAGAGGTTCACCGTAGATGTGCATATACTTTCTTTCACTGTGACTCTCCATTCAGGATGCAGAATGCAGTACCTGACCTGGGGGGGGGTTGCCCAGTTAACACCATGCAACTCCTAAGTGTCCCAACTAGTGTGTTACTGCAATCATGGAGCTGCACCGTTTATATCCATAACCTTTGTTTTCCTGTGAACCTCCACTCAGGATGCAGTGCCTGCTCTGGGGGGTTGGGGGACATTGCCTACCTGATACCATGCAACCCCTAACTGTCCTAACTTGTGTGTCCCTGCAACCAGCTCTACACTCACGATGCATTACCTGGTCTGTGAGTGTGGGGGTGAACATTGCCTTGCTGAGGGCACACAACTCCTAACTGTACTAAATATGTCTGCACCTTCCACAAAACCCCTAGCTATTCAAACTTGTCTACACCTGCAATCACAGAAGTGTATAATTCATGTACATACCTTTAGATTAGCTGTCACTATCCACTCTGCATGCAGTGCCTGATCTGTTGATGTTGGAATCTATTCTGTGACTGACAACATGAAACTACACACATTTGTTACTTGTATGTGACTGCAAATAGAGAGGCATAACATTGATGTCTGAGGACTTTGTTTTGCTGTGGCTCTCCAGTCACGATGCAGCACCTTTCCTGGGGGCTGGGCATTGACTAGCTGACATTGTTCAACTCCTAACTGTCCCAACTAGTATGTTAATGCTATCATGGAGCTGTACCATTTGTATCCATAGCCTTTATTTTTAACCTGTGAGTCTCCACTCAGGAAACAATACCTGCTTTGAAGGGGGGGAGTATTGCCTGGCTGACATCATGCAACTCCTAATTGTCCCAATGAGTGTGTTACTGCAATCATGGAGCTGTACCATTTATATCCATAGCCTTTGGTTGCCTGTGAGTCTCCACTGAGGATACAGAACCTGATGTGGAGGTGGGGGGCATTGCCTGGCTGATGTCATGCAACTCCTAATTGCCCCATCCAGTGTGTTACTGCAATCATCCAGCTGTACCGTTTATATCCATAGCCTTTTTTTTCTTGTGATTCTCCACTCAGGATGCAGTACCTGCTCTGGGGGAAGTGGACATTGCCTGGCTGATACCATGCAAATCCTAACTCTCCTAACTTGTGTGTCCCTGCAACCATGGATGTGCACCATAAATGTCTATGTACTTTCTTTTCCTGTGACTCTTTACTCATGATGCAGTGCCTGTCCTGGGGGGGGTATTGCCTAGCTAACACCGTGCAACTCCTAACTGTACCAACTAGTGTGTTACTGCAATCATGGAACTCTACCATTTATATATAACCTATGTTATCCTGTGAGTCTCCACTCAGGATGCAGTACCTGCTTCGTGGTGTGTGTGTGTGTGGGGGGGGCATTCCCTAGCTGACAACATGCAACTCCACAGTGTCCCAACTTGTCATTTCCTGCAATCACGATGGAGTACAGTTGATTTTCATGGGCTTCCTTTTCCTGTGAATCTGCACTCAGAATGCAGTACCTCGCCTGGGAGTAGGGCATTTCCTAGATGACACTGTACAACTCCTAACTCTCCCGACTAGTATGGTACTGCAGTCATAGAGCTGTATCATTTATAGACATAGCCTTAGTTTCACTGTAGGTCTCCACTCAGGATGCAGTACCTGCTCGGTGGGGACAGTGTGGCCATAGCCTGGCTGATGGCGTGCAACTCCTAATTGTCCTAACTTATGTGGGCCTGCAATCAGGAAACAAAAACATAAATGTTCATGCCCTCAGGTTTGCCCTGGCTCTCCACTCAGTATGTACTACATGTTCTATGGTGGGGTGGCATTGCCTGACTCAGGCTGTGAAAGTGCTAGCTGTCCTAACTTGTGTGCAGCTCCAATCAGGGAGCTATAGCATTGATCTCCATGGCCCCAGGTTTGCTGCACCTCTGCAATCAACAAGGTGCACCATTCCCTACATGTACCCAATATACCCGTCACTCTATTCCCAAGATGGAGTACCTCTTCACATAGTAGAAAAGAACTAAATGGGGTCATTGTCTGACTGGTGACAGACAACTACTCATCTCCATGATTTATCTCTATCTTAACCAAAAATACATGTATACAACCATTGTAAAAATATCAGCCCCAGAAACCACATCTCATGAGATGAAACAGAACCAGTAAAGTACATTTGTCACTGTCACATGTTAATAGTTTCTTTTTTCTCTTCACAGATCTGCCACGTAAAAAACGCCACACTGTACACAGTTGCTGTGTTCGTAGACTCGGGCACAAGGTTGACTGTCTCACAGAAGAAGTAAAACACCTGTGGGAGGAACACACTACAATACTGTCCCTCCTAACAGCGCAGCAGGTGACAGTCAACCTTGTGCTCGAGCCTGTAGGCACAGCGGCAGGTGTCAGTGCAGATACCAGCACTGCTTCACCTGCGAACGCATCCAGTCTCCCTGACCCATGATGGACGATCTCCACAGCCATGCCCAGTATCTCCCCTCACCGTGGCGCAACAGCTTCCACTCCCAGTGTGACTCCACATCTATCCAGCTTCCTGCCTTAGCTGCCTCAAGCAACAGCATACCTCCCTCTGACACACGTTGCTTTGTAAATAGTTAAAATTTAACATATTTTAGTAACTTGACAGTAGAAATTTTATAATAAATATTTATTTTAAATATGAGAAAGATCTTATTTTCTAAATTCACAATTTAATAAAAAAACAAATAAATATTTATTTTTATATAAAAACGTGTATTTTCTTTTCTTTTCAAACTTTGCCTAAATCAAGCTTTTATAATTAATATTTTTATAGAAAGATCCATAATTTTTTTAGTGTTAAGTACTGAGAAATCAAAATATTGAATGTTATTTTTTTATATAGAAGTATTGCAAAAAGTAAATAAATATTTTGTTACAAAAAAAGACTTTTCCTTCTACAATTTTGAACACATTACTACTTTGCACAGGTATTGCCATGCTGACTTTGTTAGCATGACATAGGAAACCATTAATTAGATTTGTTATCATCTGTGAGTCTCAAGTCAGAGTCTTGTACCTGGTGTAGGGGGTCAGGGTGGCATTACCTGGCTAACGACATGCCACTGCTAAGTATTCTAACTTTTCTGTTGCTCCAATCAAGAAGGTCTGATATTGATATCCATGCCCTTAGTTAAACAATGTGTGCTCACTCAACATGCAGTATCCAATCATGTGATGGGGAAATTGAATGGCTAACATCGTGCACTCCCTAAGTCTCCTAACTTGTGCCTTCCTGCAATCAAAGTGGTGTACTGTTTATCTTCATGGCCTCACTTTCACCATGAGTCTCCCCTCAGGATACAATGCCTGATCTAAAGGGGGGGGCATTGCCTGGCTGACACCGTACAACTCCTAACTGTCCAAACTTGTGTGTTTCTACAACCATGGAGGTGCACCATCGATGTCCATAGACTTTCTTTTCTTCTCACTCTCTACTCAGGATGCACTACCTGGTCTGGGGGGGGGCATTGCCTGGCTGACGTCATTCAACTCATAACTGGTCCAACTTCTGTGTTACTGCAGTCGTGGCCCTCTAACGTTAATATTGCTACCGTTTGTTTTACTCTGCATTCAGGATGCAGTACCTGCTGTGCATGACGAGTCGGGGTGGGACATTCCCTGGCTGATGCCATGGAATACCTAGGTGTTATAACATGTGTCCTCCTGAAAACAGGGATGTATACCATCAATCCCTATAGCCTTTGTTTCCTGTGCATCTCCACTCAACAAACAGTACCTGCTGTGTCATCTGGAGGGGAGTGGCATTCCCTGAGTGATGTCGTGCAACTCCTAACTGTCCTAACTTGTGTGTTACTACAACCATGGAAGTGCACCATCGATGTCCATACACTTTTTTTCCCTATCACTCTCCATTCAGGATGAACTACCAGGTCTGGAGGAGGGTACTGACTGGCTGATGGCATGCAACTCCTAACTGTCCCAACTTGTATGTAACTGCAATCATGGAGCTGTACTACAAATATCCATACCCTTTATTTCCCTGTGCGTCTGCAGTCAGGATGCAGTAGCTGCTGTGCAATGGGAAGGGAGGGTGGTGCATTGCCTGCCTGATGCCATGCAACTCCTAACTGTCCTAATTTGTGTCATCCTGCAAGCACAGATGTATACCATTAATGTCCATAGCCTTTGTTTTCTGTGCATCTCCACTCAGGATACAGTATCTGCTGTGTGTGTCTGGGGGGATCACTGCCTGGCCATGCCATACAGCTCCTAACTTTCCCAAACTTGTGTGTCCCTACAACCACAAAGGTACACCATTAATGTCTATGGACTTTCTTTTCCAGTGACTCTCCACTCAGTATGCACTACCTGGCCTGGGGGGGGCATTGCTTGGCTGACACTGTACAACCCCTAACTGTCCCAACTAGTGTCTTACTGCTATCATGGAGCTGTATCATTTATATCCATAACCTTTCTTTTGCGGTGGCTCTCCACTCAGGATGCAGCACCTGAATGGGGGGGCATTGCCTGGCTGATGCCATGCAACTCCTAACTCTCATAACTTGTCTACCCTGCAACCACAAACGTGAACCTTTCATTTCTATGGACTTTATTTTCCTGTGACTCTTTACTCAGAATGGACTACTTGGCCTGGGGGGACATTCCTAGCTGAAACCATACAACTCCTAACTGTCCCAACTACTATGTTACTACAATCATGGAGCTGTACCATTTATATGCATTACTTTTTTTTTTCTGTGGCTCTGCACTCAGGATGTAGTACCTGATTTTGGGGTGGGGGTGCATTGCCTGGCTGATGGCATATAACTCATAACTGTCATAACTTGTGTGCCCCTGCAACCACAAAGGAGAACCATTGATGTGTATCGACTTTCTTTTCCTGTGACTGTGCACTCAGATGCACTACCTGGCCTGGGGAAGGGGGCATTGCCTAGCTGACACTGTCCAACTCCTAACTGTTCCAACTAGTGTGCTACTGCAATCATGGAGCTGTACCATTTATATTCACAACCTTTATTTTCCTGTGGGTCTCCACTCAGGATGCAGTACCTGATCTGCGGGGGGGGGGGCATTGACTGGCTGACGCTGTGAAACTCCTATCTGAACTTGTGCATTCCTACAACCAGGGTGGCCATCAATGTCCCTACACTTTCTTTTCCTATCACTCTCCACTCAAGATCCACAGCCTAGTCTGGGGAGGGGCATTGTCTAGCTGATAGCAAGAAACTAATAAGTGTCCAAACTTATGTGTCATTGCAATCATGAACCTGTAGCATAAATATTCATAACCTTTACTTTACAATGAGTCTCACTCAGGATGCAGCACCTCCTGTTCAGTGTGGAGGGGCATTGCCTAACTGATGCCATGCAACTCCTAACTGTCCTTACTTATGTCCTCCTGCACACAGGGATGTATACCGTTAATGTCCATAGCCTTCATTTCCTGTGGATCTCCACTCACGAAACAGTACCTGCTGTGTGTGTGTTGGGGGGGGCATTGCCTGGCTGATGCCATGCAACTCCTAACTTTTTTTAACTTCTGCGTCCCTGAAACCACAAAGGTGCACCATCAATGTATATGGGCTTTCATTTCCTTTGATTCTACACTCAAGATGCACTACCTGGCCTGGTGCTACCATAATATATATATATATATATTTTTTTTTATGTATATATATATATATATATATATATTTGGTGTTACAGTTGAACCCCCCCTTGCACCCCCTCAGCTCGCCCCACCCAACAGGCATCAGGGTGTGCATTGGGGTTGTCGGCCCTAACTCTTACCCATCACATGCATGAACAAGCAGAGGCATAGGAGAATGGGGTGAGAGTTAGGCCAGGCAACCCCAATACACACCTAATTTCCTCACTTTTGTCACTGTGGAACAACCCTAACTGATGCATTAAATGGAGTTTTCTGCCTCTAATTTCCCTTCTTTTTGAGAATGAGGACTATAAATAGTGAATGGAATGTGGTGGTGGGAGTGTGGGGCCCTCCACCACATGATTTTTTTTGTGACATAGTAACGTGACAGTAATGCACACACAAGCAGTAATGGTTACGCACATGGTGACACAAACGTAAATTGTAAAGCAAGTGTTAATGGAAACACAGGTGCAAAGTGATGCCAAAGCAAAAAGTGATGAAAACGGAGACACAAGCGCATACAGAAATGCAACTGGTAACACGGACGGTCACGGTGCCACTATTGTAAATGCAAATGAGAACTGTGACAGCAACAATAACACGAAAGGAAACAGAAATGGAAACACAAACACAAGCGTGTACGGAAATGCAAACCGTAATGCCCATGGTCACAGTACTGCAATTCTAAATGGAAAAGGGCCAACAGAAATGTTAATGCACACGGTGATGGTAAGTGAAACACAAACAATAGTGGATACACAAATGGTAACAGTAATGCAAACGCAAGCGCAAACGAAAATGGAAAGGGTAACACACACGTGTCGTACACAGGAACGCTAATGCAAACTGGCATGGAAACACAAGTGTAAACCCTACGTGTAACAGTAACTGAAGCACACACCCCATTTTTCCCCAAAAGCTCCATTGAGAAACACAGTGGAAACAAAGAATGTGTGGATAATAATGGGCCTTGGAGCAGAAAATGAGGAGTTGTAATACTAAATTGCTAATATCTCAGTAACCGTACAACGTAGAAAAAATTTTTTAATTTCACATGATTCCCGAGTTTCATGGCTAGGTTTTCACTGAATGCATACCCATAGGGCTACCCATTTTTGTGATGAAAATTCCATATCTCACACTATTTCTGAGATACAAGCCCCGAAAGGCAGAACGAACGCCACCATGTTAGTCTATGGGGAAAAAAAGTCAACTTCAGAGTACCGTAACTTTGCATCCGTGCAATATTTTTTCACCAAACCACCGAAAGGCACATCTGTGGCATGTTGGCTGCCTTCCCTCCATATTTCAGCCTGAAAGACCAAACTGTTCTTTTGCAGCAGGGTGGCAAAGAATTCCTGTCATTTTGCCATAGTTTAGAAAAGTGTTGTGATTTGCGACACCTTTTGCAAAAATTTGCGAAGGTGTCACAAGTGCAACACTACTGTGTGACACTACTTTTCCCACAAATTTGAAAAACATATTTCTGGAGGAGTTTTACCCCAAAATAAAGACATGGCTAGTATTCTGAGGGTCCGACTAGGTGAACACAAAAAGAATTGTTTCCTAGAGGGTCCCAATTTAAAATGGGAAGCATTTTTCCAATCAGTAACTGAAAAAAAAACGGTGGATTTGTGACACTACTAGGGCCATTTGCGACACTAAAAAGTGCATTTGCAAAAGTGTCAAACTTTTTGTTAACTTTTCCCATTGACGTATAATGGGAACTTGTTTTTTGAATAACTTTTGAACCATTCAATATTGTTTCACAAAATCTTCAAAAGGCACACCAGGGACCACAGCTGCATGTTCGCTGATGTTTTTGGACCAGTCGCACAAACCATGTGACCTGTAGATGCGAGCAAAGACTGCGCAAAAAAAACTTAATTGCGCGCACGAATGTCACATAATAACTTCGCAGCCGTATATTCAACCAATACAAAAGTTGCCAGATCCCAAGATCTATCATTACACCCCATGCTGCCAAGTTTCAGGCAAATCTGTTGAGTGGTGAAAAAGTTATTAAGGTGCAAAGTTTCACCATTTAACCTTAAAAGAGCTACTCAACACTAACTATGGTAGCACTACCATGCTATCATAATATATATATATATATATATATATATATATATATATATATAATATATATATATCAATCACTCAATCAAGTCTTTATGTAACCAGGCGTTCATTGTTGAGCAGAAGCTCATTTGCAAGATGGACCTGGGTGGAGCATGAACAATTGTATATACAGGTCAACACAGGTATTTACAAGGCAATACAGATAATACTCTTTACAGAGAGGAAGAAAAAGAAGTTCATATGTACATAGAATTATACAGATATTGTACAGATTACATGGTATTTACATACATAGAAGTGTCTATGGGAAGATAAAGCAGGTTATCTAAGGTTGCAGGAGGAAGTAACGGAAGAAAAAATTAAAAATAAAAATATACACCAGGTAGAGGTGAAAGTAGGGGGGAAGAGAGGGAGGGAAGTAGGGGGAGAAAGGCTAGGAGGGCACGGTGCACAGAAAGGAGTTGGTAAAGCTGGATGTAGAGAAGGTGGATGGAGAAAAGGAGTATGTGTGAGCCCCGGGATTGAATGCTATAAAGTACAGGGCATGGTAGGATGCACAACCCAGGGTAGTGAGCTCCTATCCGAGGTTGGGAAAGGAAGAATAAGGGGATGGATGGGCCTAGTGTTAATAAGACAGGGGGATAAGAGAGAGAACAATTAGGCTGGTGAGGAGCAAGCTGGGGGGGTCAGTACTTAAAATTGGGTCTAGACGTGGCTATATACCAGTGCAGACACCGGTACTGGGTCTGAGCGGGTGAAGCAGTTACATACTTCTCTGACTGTATGGAAATAAAGCATCTTGAAAGCATTTATACCAATTAGAGTGTGTAATTTGAGGGTTTTTTGTAGATCGTTCCATAAGGTAGGTAGCACGAAGCTTATGGCTGCCCTGCCGAAGCGGGATTTTGCTTTGGGTACTTTAAGTGTAATAGCTGAGTAACTTCTTAATGCGTATTTCCCAGTTATACTCAGGGGAAGGCAGCAGGAGATATAGTAAGGCAGCTTATTAGAGATGGCTCTATAGGTCCAGAGAGCAGCGTATCTGTGGCACCTGAACTTTAGTGATGTCCATCCCACTGCCGCATATAGGGTGCAGTGATGTGTGTCGAAGGGGAGTCCCGTTATAAACCTCAGTGCTCGATGGTAAAGTGTGTCCAGTTTAGCCATGTAAGAGTTGGGGCATTGGCTGTACAGGAAGTCAGCGTAATCAACCAATGATAGGAAAATGGATTGGACCAGTTGTTTCTTGGCATCTCTGGTGAGAAATTGGCTGATTCTAAAAAACAGTCCAAGCCTTTGCCGAAGTCGTTTTAGCAAGTCCTCGATATGTTCAATGAAGGAGAGTCTTTGGTCTATCCAAACTCCCAGATACTTGAATTTTGTAACAAATTCTAGTTTTTCACCTAGAACTGTGGTAATTTGGGGAACTGTCCCACTGGACACAGGGTTAGCTGTACGGATAAAAGGGGAGAGGACCATCACTTTAGTTTTTTTGGCATTAAGGAGTAGCTTTTTTTGGAGGAGTTGGCTTTGCAAAAGGTTGAATTCTGACTGTAGGTCATTGCAGGCAGCTTCAGGTGTTGGGCGACTCACGTAGAGAACTGTATCATCTGCAAACAGATGGATGTTGGCTTCTTTTATACAGTAGTCGATGTTATTAATGTAGATTGCAAAAAGTAAGGGCCCTAATATAGAACCTTGAGGTACCCCTCTTTGCAGAGTTTTTAAGGGGACAAGCCTCCTTGACTTTAACTTGTTGAAGAGCGCCCTGTAAGATAGTCAGTGAATCAACACAGAGAGGAGGGTCCACACCTATGGTTTGAAGGGCGGAGAGGAGCAGACTATGGTCGACGATGTCGAAAGCCTTGCTTAGATCAAGGAAAACAGCACAAATAAAGTTTTTACTCTCAAGATTACGCTGCCAGTCATTAGTAACTTTGGCGAGGGCTGAGATAGTGCTATGTTTAGCTCTGAATCCAGACTGCATAGGATTTAGCAGTTCCCTAGACTCAAGGTGAGTCCTCAGCTGTGCATTTACAATTTTCTCTAGGAGCTTGGACAGGACCGGAAGGAGGGAAATTGGCCTGTGGTTATTGAGATCGCCACGGTCACCTGATTTGAACAGTGGTATGACATGTGCTGTCTTCCATATAGGTGGTAAGGTGCCCTGAGACAGGGATAAGTTAAAAAGGTGGGTGACGGGTATTGCTAGTACGTGGTAGGCAATTTTTAGGAAGTAAGGGTCAAGGGAGTCGGCCCCAGCACTTTTTCTAGTATCCAACTGAAGCAAGAGGTCCTCTACCTCTTTCAGTGTGGCAGGTTGAAGTGAGAAAGGTGGTGAAGCTATCGGAGTTTCAGGCAGTTGGCTGGCAGTCTGGGAGCGAAGTATGTTTGCAGGGGAGTTATCAAATGCCATGCCTGCAATAGCAAAGTGGTTATTGAATGCGTCAAGTATATCCATCTTTTCGGTTATAGTCAAGTTGCTAGAAGTAATCTTGGTCGGGAGTGAATTTCCTGGGGTGTGGCCTAGCAGATCACTGATTGTGTTCCAGAGCTTGATTGGGCTCTTTGTGGCAGAGTCGAGTTCGGATTTGAAGAAGGTGGCCTTCGATTCTCTGATTGTTTTGGTACATAAATTTCGTAGTCTCCTGAACTGGTTCCAGTCCTCTGCAGTGTTCAGTCTGCGTGCTTTTTTCCAGAGCTTATCTCTTTCTAGAAGCAAGGACTTGATCTGAGGGGTGAACCATTTACAGGTTTTGGTCCTAGTTCGAACTTTAATAAGGGGAGCATACTTATTAAGGGCCCTTGATAGAATGTTGTGGAAGATATTGTAAGCTGGCGTATCGTTTTGGCTAGGTAGAAATCTTGCCACTCAGGAATGTAAGCTCATTTAGGTAGGCATGTTCATTGAAGTTGCGCCTGGATCTCTTCATAGAGAACTTGCTGATGGGTGCTGGGTTGTTGGTGGATCTTACTCCACTAATAAAACAATGGTCGCTGGCGCCTGAGAATAAGACATCAGCGTGGGAGAAGAGATGAGGTTTGCTCACCATTAGCACATCCAAAAGTGTACTTTTACTGGGGTTCTTCACGTTTGGGCATGTTGGTTCAGTAATAAGTTGCATCAGCCCATGTTCATCACAGAAGGATGCAAGGGGGGCAGCTGTGTTAGAGAGCCAGTCAAAGTTGAGGTCTCCTAAAATAATAGTTACTGGCAGCCCCTGTCCCAACTTGTCACATAGATATGACACAAGCTGTAGGCCAGCAGACGGTGGTCTGTAGCATCCTATTACGCAGAGTGCAGTAGTCTGTGTAATTTCCACTTTGAGAATTAGGCATTCGAATTCACTGGCGACAGATGCCGAGGATAAGCAGGAGGCAGAAAATTTGTCTTTAACATAGATAGCTACCCCTCCTCCTCTGGCATGCCTATCAGCTCTGAACAAGGCATAGTTGGGTATGTTTACTTCTCTATCAGTGGTGCTGGGTCTAAGCCAAGTTCGGAAATCACAAGTATGTCAGGAGAGGTATGATTTACCCAGGTTTGTATTAAGGTTATCTTTTTAAGGAGGCTACATACGTTAATATGCAAGAAGCTTATTCCTTTTAAATTTGCTAGTTCTGCTGGCAAAGCAATAGCTTCTGGGGGGCCAGGGTTGAGTTCTACATTGCCTGAACAAAGCAGGAGGATAAGTAGGATTTTTCTAAGAGCGCTAATTATAAGCTTGTAATTCCTGCCTTTCTCCCGTCTAGTAGATCTGATGCTTTTAGGGACTGGAAAGTAGCCACCATAGAAGAGCTGATCTGTTGTAGCAAAGACTAGTACCCTACCACAATAGGCGGGGAGGATAGAAGTCTGCGTGGTGGGAGGTGGGCCTTGTGGTGGGGAGTGTTATAAGTGCTACTGGTATGTGGTCCAAGAGCAGGGTTCGAGGTACTGGTACTTGGAATCAGGAGGCAATTAAAGGATAAGTTGCCATGTGGTATACAGCACAAGGTGCCGTTGTAGACCAAACATGATGGTAGTTCAGGTGTCCAATGCTGGGCAGCTGGTATCAGCAGAAGAAGGGGCAGTAAAAGGAGCCATATAGGGCCCGACATGATGGTACCTCAAAAAAGGAGCCACTCAATTAGCCCAGGGGCCAGTGGGGTTGCTGGATTAATGCAGCTTATCAGTAGCTTTCCGATACAGGTTGACCCAAATTTGATAGCATTAAAGATATTTAGTGGTGAAGGCACAGCCAAGGAGAGCCTATGCATTTTAGTAAGGCGAGGCCCTGAGAGTTGGATCCCGTAGGCTGGATAGAGAAGAGGGGATCACTAGCTAAGTCTCTATTGGTGGGGCACTGCGCCAGAGGCGTGGACTAATATTTTGGCAGGAGCTACTGTATTTAATAATCAGCGGAGGTGGGGAGGCGGTTGAAAAAGTTGCGGCAGTTGCCGTACCTTGCCAAGGCCTTGGGTCCGTGTCTGCGAGTCTGGAGCATCGGCTAGAGGCGCCGACCGCCTGGTAGCAGAATATATATATATATATATATCAAAAATTTTGTCAATGCATCAGTTAGTGTTGAAGTGACAAAAGTAGGGAAATGAGGCATTAGGGATGACACCCTAAAACCCCCACACCCTACCACCCCATCCAACCCCCACCCTCCACAAATCAACAGGTGACAGAATGTGCCTTGGGGTCATTGGCTCTGTCTCTCACCACATTCCAATTGTAACAAAGCTGACATGATATAGTATAGGAGAATGGGGTGAGAGTTAGGCCCAATGACCCCAAGGGATACCCATCACCTGTTGGTCTGTAGAGGGTGGGGGTGGGGTGATAAGGTGTGGGGGGTGTTAGGGTGTCATCCCTAATGCCTTATTTACCTACTTTTGTCACTTCAACCCTAACTTATGCATTAACAAAGTTTTTTCAGTGAATTTCCTTACTTTTTGAGAAAGTGTAATTTTACCCTTATATGCTTTAGGGAAGCGCAGGGCCCTCCATGGTATCAGTTTTTGGGAGTGCAGGGCCCATACTGTCAGTAAGTGCACAGACATTGTAATTACTGTCATCTCACTGTGGGCTCTGCACTCCCAGTATTGCATAATGGATGGCCCAGCAGTCCCAATACTGCATAATGGTATCCATATGTGGGAGAACAGGATCCAGGCCCTGTGCTCCCACCTACCTATAATTGTAGAGACAAAGCACAGCCCTAGATACATTTCAAGAGTGCCTTGTGCTGCAAATGGTGCAGTATCTCAGTAACCATAGCAACTTTGGAAAAAAATTCCACTGCAGTTCTAATCATGGACTGGTAACCTGCATGCATGTTTAGTACACCTACGCTTAGCAAAAAATCTGTATCTCGAACCGTTTTCGAGATATAGGCACCAAAAGGTGCTGCATTCACCACAGTGTTATCATATGGGAAATTCTCAACATCAGAATGCTTTAACTATGGAACTGATGCAAATGTTTACACAAAACCAGCATATGTCACATCTGTGTTACATCCCCTTTGTACCCTGTAAATTTGAAGCCAAAACGCCTATTTCTTTGCAGTGAACTGGCAAAGAAACAGCAACCTTTAAAAATCACTGTTCATGAGGTGTCAAAATCACTGTTCATAAGCCAATCATTGTTCACGAGATAGGGTCATCTTGTGCTGATCTCAATAACAAAGATTCTGACAACTCATGAACGAGAATCCGCTTGAGAAAAAGGATTTTCACACCTCACGAACAAGGATTTTAGGGCCTCTGATCCTAATCTCATGAACAAGGATTTTGACTGCTCATGAACAAGGATTTCTCACGAACAAGGATTTTGACACCTCACGAACAAGGATTTTTTTTATAATCCTTGCTCGTGAGGTGCCAAAATCCCTGTTTATGAACTGAATCCCTGTTTGTGAGGTGTCATGATCCTTGTTCATGAGAAATCCTTGTTTGCATGATAGGGCAATCTGGTCGTGATCTGATGAACAAGGATTTTGACAGCTCATGAACAAGGATCAGCTTATGAACAAGGATTTTGACACTTCATGAACAAGGATTTTGACAGCTCACAAACGAGGATTATTTTTTATAATCCTTGTTTGTGAGGTGTCAAAATCCCTGTTTGCAAGCCGATCCTTGTTCAAGAGATAGGGCTATCTGATCCTGATCTCAAAAACAAAGATTTTATCAGCTCACACACAAAGATTGGCTCGTGAACAAGGATTTTGACACCTCAGGAACAAGGATCGGAGGCGAGTGATGAACAAGGATTTTCTGAATAAACAACAGCCATTTTTTGAGGAAAGTAAACCAAACCAAAATCATGGGTTTGTAGAGGGCATCACCCTGAACAAAAACCCTACTTCAATCTTCTCTGAAAACATCCGTGGGGCAAGTTACAATGTTTCGTTTTTGGAAAAAAATGAAAACAAGATGGCGGCTCATGAACAAGGATTTCTTTTATATGAGCAGGGATTTAATGAATCCCTGTTCATGAGCTGTCAACATCCTTGTTCGTGAGGCAAATCCTTGTTCTTAATTTATACACCTATACAAAAGACTGAGCTGAGCGTGATAAGAACCCAAATTTTCAAAATTCAATAACTTTGGAATGGATTAATATTTTTTCACCAGACTAATGTTGGCTTGTTCTTAGGGGCAACCTTTTTCTACCATGAAAATTTCCAACTAATATTCCAAACGGAATGGCCACAGCATGATGGGCAAAAAACAAGAAAAACTGGCAAAAAAAAGTGAAAAACACCTTGTTTCACTATGTGCTACATGAAACTGCACGTCTAATCAAAACAACACTTTGCACATCAAGAGAATTACCCCACAGGACAGCACATGCCAAATTTTGTGCAAATCTGTTGAAGGGTTGCAAAGTTATTAAAGTTCAAAATTTGGGGTTTAACATTAAACTGCCTACTCAACCCTAACTATATTCCTGCTATCGTTCATCTATATATATATATATATATATATATATATATATTCATTACAAAAACATTGTTAATGCATCAGTTAGGGTTGAAGCAACACAGTATGGAAATAAGACATTAGGATTGAGCCCCTAACCTCCCAACCCTAACTCTAACATTCCCAGCCCCCATCCTCCACACACCAACAGGCATCAGGGTGCATGGGATCATTAGGCCCAACTCTCAGCCCATTCCATGTGTAAACAGGCTGACATGGAATAGTATAGGAGAATGAAGTGAGAGTGAGGCCTAACGACCCTATAGCACACCCAATGCCTGTTGGTGTGTGAAAGGAGAGTGATGAGGTGCCTACAAGTCTCATTTCCATACATTTGTCACTTCAACCCTAACTGATGTATTAACAAAGTTTTTTTGCAATGAATTTCCTTACTTTTTGAGAAAGTGTAATATAACTGATAACTAGTATGTGTTGGTGGGAGCACAGGCCCTCCAGGCCCCAAGCTTCCTTCAAGCTGTCCATTTTTACAAAATGATATGCATCTGTTTAGGGCCTGCACTCCCACTTACACATAATATGGAGCCATACAGCAGTACCATACTGTGCCCTTTCAGGCTGTTTCCTCTCATGTAAACTGCATTCTGCAGTTTGAGAACCTGCCTAAGAAGAAGCTGCCCGAAACTCACCCTCCAAGCAAGGGGACTACTGTGCCCTTTCAGGCTGTTTTCTCTCAAGCAAACTGCATTCTGTAATTCAAGAACCTCCCTAAGGAGAAGCTGTCCAAAGCCCACCCTCCAAGCAAGGGGACTATTGTGCCCTTTTGGGCTGTTTCTTTTCAAGCAAACTGCATTCTGCAGTTTGAGAACCTGCTTAAGGAGAAGCTGCCCGAAGCTCACTCTCCAAGCAAGGGGACTATTGTGCCCTTTTGGGCTGTTTCCTCTCAAGCAAACTGCATTCTGCAGTTTGAGAACCTGCCTAAGGAGAAATTACATGAAGCTCACCCTCCAAGCAAGGGGACTACTGAGCCCTTTTGGGCTGTTTCCTCTCAAGCAAACTGCATTCTGCAGTTTGAGAACCTACTTAAGGAAAAGCTGCCCGAAGCTCACTCTCCAAGCAAGGGGACTACTGTGCCCTTTCGGGATGTTTCCTCTCAAGCAAACTGCAGGTCAGGGGATTGGAGATCGGGGCCTGGTGCTCCATCTACTGGGAGCACTACAGGTAATTTTTTTCTGGTGTTCCAGGCATGATGTGCACCCTGACATCAAGGCACTGAGCTCTGAAGTCCATCACACCACCCCCTTCATAATGGCTTGGGCTTGTTGTACCTCAGGTCTCTACCTGAGGTCAGACTAGCACTGAGCCGTGGATCCCCCCTTCCCATCCGGAAAAGACAAGCTGTCCCTGGGATGCTCAAGCCTCCTCCCCTCAGCTGGCCCTCCAGCTCCCTGGCTTGTTCACAAATACAAGTCGCTGGCATCACAAGCAGAAATCTAACCGCTGTACCAGCGGGCCAGCTTGAGTAGGCAGCTTAATGTTAAACCTCAAATTTTGCACGTTAATAACTTCACAACCTTTTAACAAATGTGTATGAAATTTGGAATAAATGGTCTCAGATGTCAGATCTCTTGATTTTCCAAATTGCATTTTGATTGGATTTGCATTTTTCATGCAGCAAAGCACCCAAAAATGTGTTATTTGCTTTTTTTGGCAAATGTCAGGGTCATTTTTCAAGATCGCACTGTACTCACATTGTTTGGAATGCTGGCCCACAATTTTCCAGGTTGAAAGAGATTATCCCAAGGAACACTCTAGAGTTGCTTTGGTGAAAAAGTATTAATCTCTTCCAAAGTTATTACATTTTTTAAATTCAGGTTCTGAGCATGCACAGTTCAGTTTTGGGATAGATGCACAGTTTCAGTCAAGGATTCCTGGTCATGAATGGCTGGCAAACAGGGACTGCAAAAAGGGATTCAGAAATTTTGCAAAATCCCTTTTCGTGAGGTAAAGCCCTGTTTGTCAGCCGCCATTTGGTTTTCTCAGTTAGCGAGGGGAGAAAAAATCTTATAACTTGCCCCAGTGAGGTGTTTTGGAAAAACCAAAGCACGGGTTTTGGTTAGAGGAATGTTCTCAAACCTCCCATGCCTTTTTTTTTTGTTGTTATTGCTTCTATCAGGTAGTTTTTTGATTTAAAAATCCCTTTTTGCAGTTCCTTTTCGACAGCTGATCCCTTTTCTCAAGATCGAAAAGGGATTGCGAAAAGGGATTTTAAATGGTTCTGCCATTTTTATGCTGACATTAGGGGGGCCCATCCTTGTGTTGACCTTTACCCCTGAACCCCCCAGTTGTATGAGACACTGAGGAGCCCACCCCCAATGTCCCAAAATATTTTTTTAATTTTTCCTAAAAAAAAAAGAAAGCAGTCCTCAATGTTTTTTTAATTGATACAAAAATCCTGCATCCGACTGCCATTTTCGACGCAGAATTCTGCATCAAAATGCTACCAGTCAGCCTTCCCTCTGTGCAGTCCCATCTGTCACCATCAATCCCCAGTTCCCGCTGTCATATTAAAATAACCCTCCCGCTCTCTCTTCCTGTGCAGTCCCACCTGCCACCCTCGTTCCCCTGTTCCCACTTTCAGATTAAAAAAAAACTCCTGTTTTTTCCATCATTGCAGTCCCATCTGCCACCCTCATTCCCTGGTCCTCTTTGTAATAAAAAATATCCCACCCGCTCCCCCCCTCTGTGCAGTCCCACCCACCACCCTCATTCCTCGGTCCTCTTTGTAATAAAAAAAATATCCCTCCCACTTCCTTCCTCTGTGCAGTCCCACCCACCACTCTTGTTCCAGTCTCCTTTGTGAGTAAAAAAATATCCCTCCTTCTCCCTCTCTCTGTATAGACCCACCTGCACTCTCGTCCTCCAGTCCCCTTTGTAATAAAAAAACTCCCTCCTGCTCCCTCTTTTTGTTTCCACAGCTAGATACATATGTAGATCTGTGGAGGGATGGAAGCACAGGGTTTAAAGGACCCTGCACTCCTACAGCAAAATAAAGATACTATTATACTATCTCAAAAAGCAAGGAAATAAATTGCTAAAATCTTTGTTAATGCATTAGTTAGGGTTGAATTCCTTTTAGTAACCAAGAAGGTGGATCAAGCCATGTAATCAATGGTTGACCCCACTAGGGGATGATGATGATGGTGATGATGATGATGCAATATGCATAACCTTCTTGGTTACTAAAAGGAATTTTAATAGCGAAAGACAGTATGCAAATCTCATGGATACTGAAAAAGCTCTAGAAAATCTGAGAATTACTTTAAATTTTCATTTGTATGAGGACCACTGTAGGGTGTCACATTTAAACTAACAATATATGTACAACAAATGTCAAATTGAAAAAAGGGCTACTTCATAAAAAAATATGGTTTGATCATATGTTTTAGACTAACAAGAAATCTTATAGTGATGAAAACCCTGACAAAGGCAGATAGGGCAAAAGGCCTTATAGAGGAGTGTAGAAATATTAAATGAGATAATAATAGAAATGATTGAAAATAAAAAGCAGGATTGGATTAATAGGATATAAGATTTTTGTGAAGTGGCTGAACTTAGTGACTGGAAAAAGCAATTGACACGTATGTTTATAAGAAAGTTATAGATCCAAAAATGCTACTAATTAAGCAAATTACACAATATGAGAAGTTCTTCAATGAGAGAACAATTAAATCTAAAGAAAATTATTATTGTAGTAATACCATGCAAACCTCTCATCCTTGTTGGATGGTAGTGAATGAGTACACAGCACGAGAGTTCATTCAAGAACAACTCAAAAAGAAGGTGCTGAGTGAGGATGGCATATTTGTAGAGCTGTATTGAGACTTGAATGGTGGTGACCAAAAGTAGTGAATTTGTTTAACATTATATTAAAAAATGAACAATATCTATCAGGTTGGAAAGGTATTATTTTGCCCCAATCTTTAAGAAAGGAATACAGGAAAATACATGGAAGCTACAAGCCAATTAGCCCTATGTACAAATCGACTAAGATCTTTAGAGGACATTTGTGAAACAACTTCCAAATTGAATAAAGAAAAATACTATTATGCAGGCAGGATTGAGGCACCCTTACTCTACTATTGGCATCATTTCTTACTAGGCTGACAAATATGTTAGGCAAAAACAAACTAGGTTGTTTGTATGATTTATAGAATTCCAAGGGCTCTTTTTAGTAATAATATAGAGAAAAATGGGATAAACAGAGGAATTCTGGACCCAATCATCATTTATTAGAATTGATCAGAGAATATATCTGCGGTATCAAAAGCCAAATTTAGAAAACACTGCACTCACTCAGCATCATATGTGGTTATACCCAACAGTTATATTGCTTAACACAAAAGGTACTGTGCAAAATATTTATATTTTTATATCCAAACAACTTTAAAAGCTCACATGAGCAGCACAAAAAGTGGTATCTGTGTACAGTGGCTACAGTAGCCCACCTGAATGTTTCCAAGCCTACCCTGGGCTCTTCTTTAACAGAGAAACACACTCTCATGATGCCAGTATGGTGGCATGGATGGCTCAGGTGCTACTGCCTTATCTCTTGCCACACCAAAGACCCTGGTTTGGAAACAGACTTGAGTCACCAATGGTTGGCCAGGGTGGGAGAGTATCAAGCATCTGAGAGATTGCTCTCATCTTCCCCTACTGGGGTGAGGAGGCATGCTGGCCCAGCATTTGACTTCCACCATGTGGAGGCCTGGTGGCAGTTCAGCACAGTGATGTATGTGCCTCCGTGCACACATCAGATGCCCTACAGCAAAAGGCAGATAGAAAACTAGAACAAGGACATCAGGGGACTTCATGAAGCCCTGTCTGCACACCCTGGGTCCACACCAGTGCTCAGGACACTACCACAGTTTGCACTGGATTCAGGTGGGGGGGGAAGGATGGCCCTTCTCCCTCTGGCTCCACCTCAAGGGATTGATTAATTGGCAGTAACCAGACTGATGGTGGTTGCCAGTGGAATCAGTGAACTAGCTTGGGAAAAAAGGGACAGGGCTGAATAGCTGCCCCTGGATACAGGAGGATAACAATGTGTATGAAAAAAACACATTATCATATGAAAAGCTATACATTTAAAATATTTCATTGCTTAACACTTTGTAAGTGCTATACAAGTGCAATTAATAACATATTATTTACACCACATCATTTAATCAATGTGATTATTCAATTCCATTATTATAATCATGTGAATGCATTGAACAAAGCACAGCGTCAGTCAAATAGCACCATTATATTTCTTTATGGTGCACAGCCTATATTTCTTCACAATCCTTTCTGTGGTCTTGTTTTGTGCTTTTACACATATTATCATACTTAAACTCACAAAAAATATTTTTTTGAATGAACATATTACATATTTTATTTGACAAAAAACATTTTTTACAGCTCTGGTTTCAGACCTTGCATCTTCTGTTTCACTGGCAGGCATTCTATTACACCATCAGCACTCCTTAAAGCTAGTATTTAAAGTTATATGATTACAATTCGTCCCTGTACACAAGCTTAATTTAAAAATGTTATCGTTATTCATTAAACCTTAAGCTTCATGCTTATTAGCTGTGCAGAATATAAAATTCTACCCACTAGATGCCTGTAGGATGACCATTCTGATTCCATGGAATTTCACAGAATAGTTGTGCAAATTCTGCAGAATTTCACCATATTTTAAAATTTCGGTTAGTTTGCTATATTTTTAAATGTATACATCCAAATAACACTATATTTGGAACATAGTCAGTACCCAACAGCTTACAAGAGTGGGCCAAACTTCAGAGCCATAGGTCAAAAGGGGGTGGAGATATTGATGGCCAAACCTTTAATCAAAATTTAATTTTCTGCTATTTTGAGATCATTTTAAAATTTCATATCCATATTTCTCCACAATATCAGGATTTAGAGAAGCATGCACCATGGGTATATGTACCATGTTTCAAGTCTCAAGCTTTAAAGGGAGCTGATTTATACATAGCCAAACATTTCATCAAAATTTAGATTTCTGTAATTTTAGTATAATTTTGATAGTATTCATTGAAATGTTATAAAATTTGACAGGTATGCAGGTTATCACTACATTTGTATATGTAATAATTTCTGATTTGTGGCTCAAATGGGACTGAGTTATTGCCTGCCAAACATGTTGCCAAAATTTGAATTTCAGTTATTTCCCTCTAATTTTAAAACAACATATCCACATTTAACCAGAGTTGAAACATTTAAACTACTATACTGCATGGTAATTTCTAAAAAAGTTCATATCTGCAGCTTTAAACTGGATTGAAATAAAAGTAGTCAGACTTTCACAACATTTAAAAATGTAATTTTGCAAGGATGTAAACTACAAATGTATAAACCCCTGAAACTTTAAAACTAGAGAATGCAATACCATTAAATTTGGTAGGTTCTTAGACCTTACAAGGACACTGTATGTGGCAATGTTATCATTTGCTTATGGCCAGAAACTGAAAAATAACATCTGTACTTAAAGTCAAATCCCATGAGTTTTTGTAAAAATTGTAGAATTTCATGGACAATTCCATAAAACTGGAATGTGCTAATTTCACTCAGCCTTATCTGGGGGATTCTAGTTAAAGGATAGGGGTATGAGAAGCAAGTACTGTAGGGGGGTCACCAGGTTCAGGAGTTAGATGCACAATTTCACCAATAAATGGACAGCTGAGCTGGGTAGCACAACAGTGGTAGACCACAAGGTTGGACCAAGGAAGCACAGATTGTCAACAATTCCAGCCTGAATGCAAGACATTTAAGGATCACATCAAGTAAATTTATGATCCAGGGAGCCTAATGTACTTGCAAGTCTGGGATGCAAAGCTACTCAAAAAGATGCAGTGGGGGAAGACAATGTCTGGGTCAGCCGGAAAGAAGGAAGTATTCTTGCTATTCCAACAGGGTAGGTCGACAGGAAAAGGAGTAAGTGACTCAAGTTTTATGAGAGTTTGTCACTGTAAAGATCAAAGAGGATATCAGTGGGATCAGTAGTTCTACTGAGTCAAACTGGCTATGCCAAAAGACAAGTGGGTGTAAGTCACCCAGAGAGGAACAGCAGGACTGTAGAAAGCTCAGCTCAGCTTATCAAATGAAGTAGTGATATGTGCATTGTTGATGTTAAATTCCACAGAAAGAATTCTGGATGCTTCATCTATATGTTGCCATAAATATGTGAGAAAATGTTATCAATAATTTATTTGTTTCTACTGCAAATTAAAACTGCTATGCCAATGTTGCCAGTTGTGTTAGACACCAGAATACACTGATTATGGATATGTATGTCAAATGTTAAGTATATGCCTGCAAGGGCAGAGAAGTTAATAATATCCACATTTTTGAGAGTTTTCAAAAAATGTGCAAATATTTACATAGTAAAGTTGTGAACTTCTGTAACTTAAACATCTCTAATCTAATTATCTCTATATTTACATAATTCTATAAGCATTACAAAAAGGTTATTCATGCTAATTTACACATATCTAGCTCCAAAGGTGCCTGAGTTACATGCTGATGACATTTCTTCATGAAATTTCCAGCAAAAAATAAAATGACAGATTGTGAGCAGATGTAATTTTGAGACAATGCAGCATATTGTCATGAAATCTGGCACATTGTTAGAACACCTATCATCAAGGGATAATACCAAATTTAAAATCTCTGACCCAATAGAAGGCTGAGGTATATGCAGATAAAACTGTTCATGAAATTTCACACAAAGAATTATATGACAGATTTTGAGCACCTATAGCTTTGAAACTATCCATCTGAATGTCATGATATTAGGTACTGTATTATCACTCTACTGAAAGAGTAAATGTGCCAAATTTCAGATTTCTAGCTTAAACAACAGCCAAGCTATAACCAAATAACTAAATTTAAAACATTCCATAAAATTCAGATGAAATGCCACATAATTTTGTGGAATATAACACATTTAATTGAAAGTACACAAATTCTGATTTTTTCCATTCTGCACCACTCAATTATTTGCAGATGTGACCCTTTTTCTTTTTTTGTTGAAACCTTTATGTTAAAGCAGCAGTGCAATGAAAAAAGTTATTCCAAAATGTTAATTTTCTGCTATGGTTATAAAAAATATTGGCAGAACTGTTGATTTGGGTTTTCTGGATGCTTCCTATGCTGTGTACTGTACATCTGCATTTTTGTCTGGACTCTTATCCTCCTTGGGTCCTCAATATTATTTCTATGTAAAAATTAGGCAGCCATCTTTTTTCTTGAGAAATAATTACTTTAAGATTTTTATAAAATTCTTAAATGATAATGAAACTGAAATTTTCACCACCAAAATAAACTTTAAGACATCTGGCATCAATTAGGGAGAAAAAAAGGTGGGGTCAAATTGTATCCCATTTTCGTTGCACTGCTGCTTTAATAGAACATATATCGTTCTCTAAAATTATTTTACAGAAAGGGAGCTATCTCTAGCTTATCATTCATTCCTGATGAACAGCAGGCTCCCAGCTGATAGATCCATTAGTTTTCTCTTTGATTTTGTTATTTTTCCCAGTTCCCTCTCCTGGGATTTCTTACTACTTTTTTTAAACCTACAAATCTAAGCTTGTGGTTCAAACATTAGTTTGGCAATTCAAATATCTAAGCTGAGGCATGTTGTTTATCGTTATTCCTAATTTCCCTGGTTGGCTATTTGTTCCTGGCACTGTTTCTTCATTCTCCCTATATAAAAGGCTCCACGGTCACATACAATCATATATATATATATATATATATATGTATATATATATCCCATAGTATCACAAATTATAATGTCTTTGATAACATAATCTGTCCCAGTACTATAGTTTTTAAACTGTTTGGTACTGGATGCAAAGGGGCACTGGTTGCAATGACAGCATTTAAATGTCCCTGTTGGTGGATTTCTCAACCAAGTTATTGGTGCCTCCTTCTTATAATAACTATGTGCTACTGAACTGTGAATGCTGTTTTCTCTTTTATATACAATTTTTGGGGCAATTTTTAATCACCTCATGGAATGCTGGATTCAGTTTAATATCTCTCTATTTTTGGATAAATCCTTTCAAAGCAATGGTGCAATGAAGCATGTTTTTCCAAAAAATATAGTTTCAGGTACAACTAATAAAAATATTAACAAACCTGCCATATATAGTACCTCATATGCTGTGCACCAATAGTTTTTTTATTTCTTAAACCTACCACTTGCTAGGTCTACAATGCTATTTCTTTTTTTTTATTAATTTTTAGTAAATGTTTTTAATAAGAACAAACACAGAATAGTGCCAGCATGCTCTTACGCTAATTAATACAGCCATGCATATTATCTCTTATTGTGGCATGACAAAGACAGGTCAAAGCATAGCTACACAAGCATATATAAGCGGCTGATAACGTGAACTAACAAACACCATAAACACACATAACAAGACACACAAAAGATCATCTTATACTACTCAAAACACAGCATTTATTAACATGGTCGGCATAATGAAGGTGGCAGGGTGGGATTGCGTCACACCCAAGGAAGTATTAGCAAATATGGTATTTCCTGAAATCCAGGCACAACATGATCAGTCCATCTAATACAAGTCCCTAAGCATCTTAAACAACAGTGCTAGCCCAATCTTATCGTGGTCTGCTCTGTTGGAGAAAGCGAATCAAGATACATTCCCCATTGCCTCTCAAATCTCTGTCCAGCCCCTGAAATCATATGTTAAGTATTCAAGCTGTAAAATATTTAAGAGCAGGTCCCTCCACATGTGGACCATGGGACAGGCACGCAATACCCATTTATTCTGAACACATCTCCAAGCCATCACCAGTATGATTCTGACATGCTGAGATAAGTCTCCCACCTCTCCTCCCCCCGAGATTAAATCCTGAAGAGTATAGCCCCGGGGTCCACTGCTATCCTAATCTGCATTGTCTGTGAGATACACTATGCTTAAAAACTACCCAGAAAGGCTAGTGCTCATGACAATGCCAAAAACAATGCATATATATGAAATTTTGGTCTCATATAAAATCATTCCTAGGAAAAAAACAAACTAAGCTGGCAGATGATATGCTCATTAATGGCATTCACTGTGCTAACCCAAAGACCATAGCAGATTCTTTCAACATAAAATTCTCTAACCTGTCAAGCTACACCTCGGTCTTCCTGAGTAACCAGCCACTACCTACCCACCCCACCCCACCCCACCACAAACCTACCCCATGTATATATTTCAAGGCAATATCCAAAACCGATGTCCAGGACCTGCTTGATGCCATCCCTGATACTACCAGTGTAGGCTCAGATGGGCTTGAACCCAAACTCCTCAAACTTGCTGCAACATTTATTGCCCAGCCACTATCTAGGATCTTTAACCTATCTCTCTGCCATGGTGCAGTCCCTGACATATGGAAAATGGCACGTGTAACCCCAATCCATAAGAAGGGTGACAAAAGAGATATGTCCAACTATGGACTGATAGTCATATTCTCAGTCCTAAGTAAAATCCTGGAAAAACTAGTATCAAGACAAGTCACTGACTTTTTGTCTAAACATGACCTTCTCTCACCTACCCAGTATGGATTTTGTAAGGGTCATAGCACCTCCACAGCCCTGCTTCACCTAACAAATGACACCTTAACCGCAATGGACAAAGGGCACCTCACAGGAGTAGTTTTTATTGACCTAATGAAGGCCTTTGACCTTGTTGATCATCCTATTCTGCTCAACAACAAACTTCTAGCCCTTGGTTTATCTCACAATGCAACTACCTGGTTTAAAAGCTATCTGTCTAATAGGACTCAGCTTGTCAGGTTCAACTTTGTGCAATCTAGCCCCAGGGCTATCAACATAGGTGTTTCCCAGGGATCTATATTAGGACTGCTTCTCTTCTCAATTTTTATTAACATCTCCCCGAACATCCCTGGCTGCTCAGCCATCCTCTATGCAGAGGACCTGGTCCTGTACTGCAGTGACAAGAATATCCATAATGTAAACCAAACTTACTGTGTTTAAGTCCACCCAATTCTGGCTCCTCCACCACAAGCTAATCTTGAATGCTGATAAAATGCATACCATGCTGTTCAGCTCCGCGATCAAACTAAACAAAAACCATGACAAACTGTCTGTCTCTGGTCTGGATGGAGCTCCTTCAAGTACCTAGGTGTACTCCTTGATGAGAGTCTCAATTTTGGACAGCATATAACATCTACCTGAAAACTGGTTAATGCCTAGCTAGGAGCAGCATATAAAACCAGCTCTGTCTTCACACAGACAGCAAGACTAGCAGTTGCCCAAGGGATTCTGCTCCCATCTCTATCCTACGGGGTAACCACTTATCTTAATGCACCCAAAACTCTCCTCAGAGAATGGGACACAACCTACAACAGCATATGCCATTATGCATCAGCCTCTCCCTGGTCAAAACACCATTGCAATCTCTATGCTGATTTGAATTGACTCCCCCCTACTTCAGCTAGAACCCTTGCCCTTGGCTCCCTGGCAGATAATATCATTAGAACAGGCTCCCCAATCTCACTGGCATCCCTACTTACTCCACTAACCTTCTCCCATGGCCTACAATCAGCTGATAAGTCTCTGCTGCAAATTCCCAAATGTAGATCAAACAAAAGAACTCTTTCTTTCTCTCACTCGGCACCCAAACTCTGGAACTCCCTGCCTCTTGAGGTCCGCTTAGCCCCCAGTCATGCCCAGTTCAAATGCAGGTATTGCTCCTTCCTCTTCAGTCAGATGTCCTGTTCCTGCTTCAAGCCACCCTGAATTTCTGCCCACTTTCACCCATATCCCAAGCCACCTAAACCGATCGCCAACTATCCTGACCCTCTAGTCAGTTGACTACCCTGGGCACTTATCTATATCAACCTGTCTGTACAGCAGCTACCCTAACCAATAAACTGTCAGCAGAATGTTACTTGTCTCACTGTCTCTCCAACTGTATTGTAAACCACTGAACCTTTATTTTCCCCAGTTAATGTAACTGTAAACCTTGTGTTAGCTTATTTCTTACCTATCATGTATCTTTAAAACCTTGATTTAGCCTGTTTGCACCACATCTCTACCCCAAATCAATTGTATTCAATTGTTTCACCATGCTTACTAATTAAGTGATTGTAAAACCTTGCTTCAGCATTGATTTTTACCTATCATGTATTTGTATAACCTCGTTTTGCTCTGTCTGTATTATATTTCTACCTCAAATCAATTGTAATCCATTGTTCATCTCTGCTTATTGTAACTCTCCCAGGTCGTGCCTGAAAATAGTCATGTCTTGGCTAATGGCACTTACCCAGTAAATGAAAACTAAATAAATAAAATAAAAAAATAAATATGAACATATGAATTTGCCAGCAGAAATAGGCCACCTGGTCTATCAAGTCTGCTTGAGTGTGCAACTAGCACCCTCACCTTGCAGCTGCCCCCCTCCCCTTCCCAATTGCCCTCCTCTCACCTTGTCCCATCCCCTTTTGAAACTACCCACTGTCTTACAGGCTACCACCTGCTCTGGTAGAGCATTCTATTCTACCTTGACCCTCTCCATGAAAAAGTGTCTCCTCATTTCTGTCCTTAATCTTCACCCCTCCAATCTAAGACCATGCCCTCTCATGTCCCTCCCCCTCCTCAGCCTGAGTATCCCCTCAGTGCCCACCTTAGTTATCCCTTTTATGTACTTAAATGTCTCAATCATATCCCTCTGGTCCTTTCTGTTCTCCAAGGAGTACATGCTCAACTCTCTCAGCCTCTCCTTGTTTGGTCTGTCCTCCAATCCCTGGATCATCCTTGTTGCCCTGCATTATACTCCTTCCACTAATTTCACATCCTTCTTCAGATATGGGTGTCAGAATTGCAGACAGTACTCCAGGTGCAGCCTAGCCAGTGCCCTGTAGAAAGGCAGGATCACCTCCCTGCTCCTGGAGGAGATCCCTCTTGCAATACAACCCAACATCCTGTTGGCTTTCTCTGCCTCCCTCCTACACTGCACTGTATTGTTTATCTTCCCCATTAAAACCACCCCTAGATCCTTCTCCTCCTCGGTGGAACCTAGCTGCACCCCTCCCAGCATGTATGCACCCCCTCTATCCCATATCACCCACACATTGGGGAGACACCTGGGTTAAACTTGTTCACCACAGCTGGAGGCATATACAGCCTATGTATGAACTTGGACTGGGCCTCTTTATATTGGTTACAGATAGTGAGACCCATATGAAATTTGTATAACTCTGCCCAGGTTTTCTCAGTAACATGAACTCCCAAATCCCTCTCCCATATGGCCTTTACTGTCAGTGACCGATTAGCAGCCTTTCCAGCAAACAGTTATAGATCTTAGTTAACACCCCCCCCAGGTTCCCATGGGCCTGTAAAATATAACTCTCATGATAATGAAATGGAGAGCCTCCAAGTTGGAGGTGATCTACCTGCTGAACTCAGTTTACACCTGTAAGTGCCTGAACAGTATGTGGGATTCCCATTTCCTCCACTACTCTCTGAATGGACTTAAAACCCTGTGAACAAAACAAATCTCCCAAACACTGTACCCCCATCCCATAGCTGGAATCCCAAATCTTCCAGTCTGGGAAGGAATTCCAGATTAGAGTAGGTGGGAGGCAACATAATTCCCCTGCAATTCTATTTCTAAGCCAAATGTGGTGGCCATCTTTATTTCTTGGGGGAAAAAACTAAATTAGAACTTTTATAAAATACTCAAATTTTGGTGGAACTAGAAAATTTACCAGAAAATAAAACTGGAAGATGCCTGCAATCTTTTGTTGTGGAAAAAATAGGTAGGGCCAATTTTTTTTTTGCCAAGTTTCATTGCATTGTTGCTTTAATTTCCAAGCTAGTGGACTAAATGTTATAACAAAACAAGTACCCCACACACTGTGTACTTTTTCTTGATACCCTCTCCATAGAAGATACTCTCTATTTTAGTTTTATGCAAAAGACCTACTTACCTAGTCACATTCCTCTGGGTACCCTCTAGCTCTTAATTACTCTGATAGTGTATTTGCCCTATGTTTAAATAGAGCCTCTGTACTACTATTTCTATGAGTCCTGAGAAAATACTGTCTTGTTGGTAAATTCCTAATGGCATGATGAGGATGACATATTTCAGCTCATAGAAGTGTATTTAAGTCACTCAGTATTCTGAATAAATCAGTTACAAGCAGACCATCTTTTGTTTTGTAATTTCTAAATAAAAAAACTCTGCTCCAAGTTAATGTAAACCTCAAATTTGGTTACATGATTCAAGATAATTTTTGAAAGCATAATGTTCTTTCTCTGCACCCTTCCACACTAGAAAGATGTCAGTAATAAAACACTTTTAACAATCTGCTAAATGCTTTAAGGGATTGAAAGCACCATTGTAAACATATTTCTCTTTGCACCTTCCCACATATAGATTTGCAGCTGCTATATGCTGATGACCCAGTTATAGTTTTTTGGACTTCTGTGGGTCCACATAGGAAATTAAATGGACAAGCAAAATTGATACAAGACTGGGAAAAGACAATAAATAAAGAAATATCAGATACTGGCATTTGGGAGAAATTGAGGTAAATTCACATGAAGGGTGGGTAAAGAAAAAATAAAAAGCATCTTTAGGTATAATTGATTTACAATGGCCATTTCTGATAGTCATAGATGGAATACAAATATAAAAAAACACTGCATTACATGCAAAGCAATTTAGTAATGGTATTTTAAGATGTAATGGGCTTTATGGCTGAATAAACCCTTAGGGTGGTTTAATGACATTTAATGTCAAGATTAACAACCAGCTGCATTATGGAGCTAAAAGTTTGGGATTGGAAGACTAAAACAGAGTTCAAATAGTTTCAAATAGCTTTCTAAAAACATTCAAAATGTCCCTTTGTATAACCTTTTTACTTTTGTCAGGTGTGAAACTGGAACACTGCCAGTGAGAAGTTTTGCAAAAACTAGATGGAAATTGAAAGATTACCAAACTTTCTTACTTTGAAGCTATAAACTTGTAATATTGAGAAAACTGAATATTACAATAATTAAAATGTATATGAGATATGCTATATCAGATTGGACAGAGTTGTTTAAGGGAACTTTTGGATGACATTCCAATTGAAATATTGAAAAAAAAAGTATTATTGTAAGGATAACGGATACTGATTTGTAGGAAGAAATTCGAAACACACACGATGCTCAGGCAGCTAGCCTGTATCACAGAATTAGAAACAATATTTTCCTAGGAGCCATATCTAATGCTCTATAAAAGTCTAAAACTGAGAAATGCATTGGTTAGATTGAGATTTGAAATAATACATATAGCAATCCAATTGGATGGATTTGAAGGGACTTTATTGGGAAAAAGGTGTTGTCGCTGTGGCATACAAGATGCTGAAATACTTTAGTACAGTCAGCTTCCGATATGCACACAAGCTTGGGAAACCACGTATTTGTGCACACATCAGAACTGGCATACAATCAAAAGTGTATTGAAATCAATGGAGCCACTCAGTAAAACACACGTTCTGACTTACTACTTCTGTTTACTTTTACTGAATGTATCAAACTCACTGAAAATACACCAGGTTATTAAATGTTGCATACTCAGAGCTATTTAAGCTATCTGTTTTCTCTATGGTTGCCTGCTCTCACAGACAGGTAACAACTGACTAAAACTTGCATGTATTTAACCACTGGCAGCACAGTCAGCACCTATTTAACAGATATAATTGACAGAATTAATGTCTGTGGGGACGCTTTCTAAAGGAAGAAGTGTGCATGCAACCAAAATTTGCTGTGCACATTTTTTACCATGAAGTATATAGAATTGGGAATATTGGGAATGGGACATGCCATTTTTGTGCATATAACTTTAAATGTGCAGTTGGCCCAATGGTGCTAAGGGCTGCAGCATCTGCCTTATGTCGTGCCACACTGGTGACCTGGGTTTGGAATTGGACTCGGACCACCGGGGGTCAGTGGGGGAGAGGATCGAGCTCCAGAGGACTGCTGTCCTTTCCTGGGAGGGTATTTAAAGGGACACTGTCAACAATTTTTGCATCATATTATTTCTAGTGGAAAATCTACATTTTATGGTCGCTACTTGTATGTTCACATGCAAAGAATGAAATGACAAACTTAACCAAGAGCAACTGGCAATTTTTTTTATTCTTTTTCTTTTCTTTGGTAAACGGGCAAGGCCCACTAGGCACAAGTGCCTGTTTTCAGGGACAATCTGGGTGCACTGAGGAGGTTAAGTGATTTACTCGTAGTCACATAGTATACAGTGGGAGACATAACTTTAGTGGGAATATATTTTAATACTGTATTTTTCTTAAAATAGACAAAACTAATTTCAGCCAAAGTAAAACAAAAGTTCATTACAAACTACTGTATGATGCAGTGAAAAGATGTGCTCCATTTTTATTTATTTTGTGATAACTGTTGTACAACTAGACAGTTGCAAAATACTGTATGTTGCTTTTGAATTCATTTAAAACTGATGAGTTGTGGATCTCCAGATAAAATTTAGTAAGGTGAGCACTACATGAGGTAGATCATTTTAGATTTTAGAAAATATGCCCCATATTGACAAATTTCAACAACACAAAAAATTCCAAGTTGTAAGCATATACAAGAGACTGTTTATGTGTTCAGAAAAAAAAATGATACAGTGTGGAGCACCTGGGGTGTAAAACACAACTCCCACAATTTCTGCCAAAAATCTCTCCATTTTGGGGATTTTTTTTCTGCAGTTTTCCAGCATATCCCATTAATGTGCTGACTGATTATTGCCGACATGATGTTGCTGGAGGAATAATGTTGCACGGTTCTTTTGTGACTTTGATTTGTTGGCATAGAGCAATGTTTCCAATCAATGGTTTGCCCCTCTTGCCACCAGGGTGCAGTCTGGTGTTTGTTATATAAATAAGTGGGGGTAGTGGGGGTGAAGTACCCTGTATCGGGAGGTGCGGGGGGCTTAGCCCCCTGCAATTGCTGTTGCTCCTACTGCCAGTCTGCAGATAGTCAGAGCACAGGGCCTAGTGTCAGTGAAGTGCTAGAGTGGTACTTTATGCCAGCAACTTCATTATCACTGCAGCATGAGTGAACCATTTTCCAGTGACCCTGGTTATCAGGCTCCAAAACATAATACGCACGAATGCTGGTAACAGGGCATTTGGGGCCAGACACCTAGGCAGGCCAGCACAGGATCATGTGCTGGCTACTTACATTCAAGCAAATGTCATGCTGCATTTATCCTAATAGTTTTATGAGCATGATTTTGCAGTCATTTTAATGGTGTGGACCCACTCTCTTTCATTTTATTGGTCTTCCAGTTTAGGGGGGTTAGTAGTGAACATGAATTTAGTGGACCCGTGCAGGGAGCGCAAACTGATTTGGCAGCAGCAGCTGACTTGGTGCAATGCACAGTCACTTGGGCCATTTGGTGGCCTCCTAGTGGAGGATCACTGGAATAATTCATCAAAAAAGAGATCAAGGATCCCAAAGATTGTAGTTGTATGCTGCCCCTTTCATATCCCAGCTCCTGATTTTTTGGTAATTTCAGTGATAGGCCTGCATGGGCATATGGGTCACCCTTATGTGAGAGGGGGAGATTTGAGCAGCCTGCATAGGTACAGCAGTTCAGCATCAAACCTGGGAGCCCTTTCTGCATGCCTAAGTGGCCCTTCCAACTTATATAGCCTAATAAGTTCATACATTTGCTGGCATCAAGGTACACAGGCTTAAAGGTGTGCCCAAGTGGTAGGTGCAGAAACAGTAATTGTAAATCATAGTAACAGGTCAAAATAGGCAGTTATAATTATTGGAATAAATACATAAGTAAAGAAATATTTACACACACACACACACACACACACACACACACACACACACACACACAGAAATAAGCTTAAGACTTAAGGGGTTTCATTTTACAGTCAGTGAAATTCTTGCAAAATTTACATGATCAGTTGGTCTCAGTTTCTCTGTGGAATTCATACCTGGGCACACTTTACCACTGCTATGGAAACCCCCCCCCAGCTGGCAGTGGCTGGCAGGGGACAGTGTCCAGAGCAGCCACTTTGTCAGCCATCGGCCACATTGCTGTGGGTCCTTCCAGTAGATTAAGAGGTAATTAAAAAAAGGAAGATGGGGCCCAGAGGGAGCACTAGTGTGAAGCCAGACCACCATTTCAGTGCCCTATGCCATGAGCTCTGATGAGAACCCAAAGACAGATTATTCTCAAGTGCATTGCAAGAGCATGCAAGACCATTACTAACATGTATTTTTTTGCAGTGCACAGCAGCCTCTTCTCATTTCAATGGTTGCAGTAGTAGAATGTCCAGCTGGAGGCACACAGCCATTGAGCTGAGGTCAGACAGGATTCTGGAGGAGCAGCTGCAGGAATGGTTCAAGAGGAAGGCTTGAGCATGGATGGAAGCTTACTTGGCTAAGACACTGACACCTGAGGAGCTATTGGTCCCCACAGATGAGGTATCCAAGAGGCCAGACAGCCCAAGAGGTAATGCATGCAAGAGGAATGGTGAGTCTCTCAGAGATGGATGCAACTGGAGGCCCCAGAAGCCTGGCCAGATCAGTCAAGTATTGGGGAGTCACCCACCTAGGACCCTTCCCACAGCCAAGGCTGTGACAGCAGGGAAGGCCCAATGTATCTGGGGGTAGCAGGGTCAAGCATGATGTGCTCCCTACTGTCGTTCAGGTTTCCAGGACCATGGCCAGCTGGTGAATGAGCACAACCAGATGCAGTGGCCTGGCTAGGGCCTCCAGCAGGCCTGTTGCCACTAGAATGGATGAATGTATAGCTTACATCAGTGGCTGCCACATGCCAGGTAACCCCCCATGGAAGGCACAGAATAGTTTGTAGAGCTTTACAGAATCCTGTAGTCCCAATGATCTGGAAGGGGTTTAGACTTGCAACCTTGTATGGGCATGGCAGCCATCCACTGTGAGATGAATGATACTGGCAGGCTAAAGGCCTGGGTACTGCTTGGATGGGGTGCCCACCCTGGCTAATGGACCACCAGGAGCAGTGCAGGGTAGATAGGGACCTCTTCCCCAGGAGTGGGACTTTCACATTACCGTATGATCTATTGTTCTAGTTTTCATTGTCCTTTGTGCCTTTCATGTTCCCCTGTTGGATCCAAGCAGATAATTTCCTTGTGCATGGGGTAGCAGTAGAGTACCAAGCAGTCTCCTCACTGGTGACAACAGTCTGGAGGGCAGACTAGGTGCAGTGGCTTGGTGGTGGGCCCAAACCCTGGTAGTTCACATTGCCCAGTGGAATCAGGGCAGCCATGATATGCCATGAGGACTGCCTGGCAGTCAACCTCAACCCATGGGCAGTGAGTGGCCCAGGAGGTTGTTGTACAATGACTGTATATCTTTAACCTTGTTCTTGGTGTCTTCTAGGTCCTCTGGCTGGATCTAGCAGATGGTTAGGTGGATGCTCCTTCATGTAGTGGGTGACAGGTAGTGGGGCAATGGCCTGAGATTGGAACTGGCATTCTTACAAGCAAGCACACACATGATGGTTGGGTCCATGAAGTGGGAACTTCTTACCAGACAGGAGAATCAGTCCCACTGAGGTTGTTCTCCAGATTAACAGGGTGGAACATCCAGGGACTTGGGCAGGCTGTGGCCCACTACTTTAGAGTGAAGGAGGACTGCAATCCATAGGTGGGATTTGGCCTGAGGTTGCCATGGAGGGGCACTATTGGATGTCTATCCAGGGTCCATAATATGACATGGCATAATCAGCATGGTGTGACCAGGGCAGGACACCAAGGCCATAGTTTAACTGATGGACAATGTTTGGGATTTGCCATGGATATTATGTATTCTGTGTCTTAGAGTCAATACTCTATGTCTTGGAGGTACTGTATGTAGAGTGAGCTGCTTGGGGTTTGCACTGCATCCATCCTGTGGTGGCATGGGAGTCTCTCTGGAATATGTTACAAAGGGAAAAGGGAAGGAGTCCATTTCCTCTGAAAGACTCCCTTCCCCAGTCAACATGAGGTGGGGGGGCACAGGACTTGGTTTGGAATTTGAGGGGTCAAAGCCAACCTTACTGGGATTTCTTGTGTATGCAGCACCACCAGATGAGGTAGATTGCTTGCCGCACAGCCACTTGACCCCCACACTCTTTAATTATTGGTTTCAATCAAGGAGGTGCATCACTCCCTTGGTTCACACAAGGGTATGGACCTTCATGGGAAGGAGTGTGGAGGTTCTGAGGTTAACTTGGTGTTGACTTGTTAATGCAAGTACAGGACAGGAGGAAAAAGTAAAATGCCTGATTATGTGTGTAACTGCAGGGGTTGTATACATGGCCACTTGTCCTGTAAGTCGTACTACAAAAGAATAAAAAGCACCAAGCAGTTCAGGGTATATATTGGAGAACACATGCAAGCAATTAAGAACAAAGACAAAAAATGCTCCGACTGGCCATGTAATGCAGGACCAATACAATAGACCCCATATCATGTAATTGAGGGGTATTGAAAAAATACCACCACTTGCTAGTGGTGGAGATTGGGTCAAAGAAATAAAGTAGAGAACACTTTTGGATTTTTAAAATAAAACTCATGGATTGGCTGGTTTAAAACAAAAACTGAACTGGCCCCATTTTTGTAATTACCAGTGTGAAGTAAGGTAACAAAATTGTAAATGCTGTGCTAAGCTGGTTAATACATGCATCCTTTGTTGTTTTTCAGAGTCCATTGGGAGAAGTGTAACAGTAAAAGCTGATATAGAAATTTTGATCCCCTATACTATGCTTCTATGTACTGTAAATAGACTTTTTAACCTGCATATTATAGTTTATATTTATGTTTAGTACATTTGCACTTCTGGAGGCTATTTGTTGTGGGAGGTCTTGTTTGTGCATATTGATAGTTGTCTCTTTCAGAGCTTCTAGTGTAAGTAGCCTGGGATAGCATGGGTGTGTACATTTGGGAAAGGCTCTGACTGATCTGAAACATGTCACGTGACCTGTGGAGTTTCCTGTGGAGTTTCTGTTGTTGTCTGCACACATTGTGGATTTCTCTTTGCTTTTGCAGATTTGCACTCAATAAAACTGACTTTGCACAATATAAAGTTACTAGAAACATAAGTAGTGTTTGCAGTATAGTCTTAAGATTTCTGTGCAAAACACTTGCTAAGTCCCTTGGGATAAAGTGAGTCTCATCAGAAATGTAAAGGTGTCTAGGGAGTCAATCAGTTGTTTATCAAACAGATGGATGTGATTCTTGCACAGTATGTGCATAGCTACATATACAAAACATGGGCCTAGGGCCTACAACATCATATGTTAACTATTTGTTTATTATCCTGAACCTTTTGTTAGTCATGTATTATACTCTCTTGACTTTTTTTTTTGTATTGAGGAACTCAGAACTGCACACAGTACTCCAGGGAACGTTTACTCTTGCAAATATTCCTCTATTATGTTATATAAATGTATGAAACAAGGTCATGTGGTGCATCAACTCTTAATGAATTTATTGTAACAGATAACTCCACTTATAGAACATCTATAATGTTGCATATCTGGAAAGCAATTTGTAAGCAAAGCAGCCTGTGAGCAGCACCATCTAGCTGGGATGCCAGATACTGCAATATCAGAGCACTATAGTATAAGAAAATGTAACAGCAGCACAGTCTCACTGCCCAGCCAACATTAATTTCCCTTTTTTGAATGATTAGAACTCCTACCTTAGGAACCTGGGTCCCAGTTTTGGTTCCCAGGAAATGTTTTTGTGGAGTCTGCCAAACAGAAGGGCAGACAGATTATATAACATCCTATTATGTGTTGCATAGTAGTACAGTAGTTGCACAGAATGATGACAGACTCCCTTCTCATTTTACTTGTTTAAGAAGCACAGCATATAGTAAATGAAATGCAGGCCTTGCTCAGTTAATAACTGGGTATACCCGCATGAATCCCAATAGCAATTTTCATACAACTTTGGACTGGATGTTAACTAAAAATACTGATAAAATATTAGAATGTGGGACCTTTTCAGACAGGATAAGCGGTCATCTTTCAGTATTTTGTGTTTGGAATAGCACTAAAACTAAAATTCCTCCTAAAATTATTTCTCATTTCTCACAGAAATATCAATAGTTTTGATTCTGAACAATTGAATATTGATTTGAATGCACTAAACTGGACATATTTGGATGCTCTTTCCTGACCCAAATGCTGCGGTTGATTTTTTTTTGTCAACACACTCACTGAACTAAAAAATAAATGTTTTCCAGTGTTGACAAGAAGAGTTAAAGGAATTGATAACAAATAGATTTCTCCAGAACTATTTAACTTAATAAGGAAAAGGGATGAACTGTGGAAAATTTACAAAAACTCTAATGGTATTGTTGAATTTAACAAATATCGTGAACCAAGAAATACATGTAAAATTCTTATATGAAAGAGTATATCAGAATATTTTAAGAAAACTCATGTTGGTTCTCTTGTTGGTCATAGAAAATATTGAACTTCAGTAAAACATTGATTGATCCCACTAAAACAATATCTTCTGGAATAAACAAAAATAATGGTTTAAATTTAACCAACCCTAAATAAATGTGTGACTTATTATTGTCTAAATTTTCTAATTTCTCAAAATTTGGAGTTGAAGAGGACTGTAAAGTACCCCCTAATAAGCTAGTTACCACCTATTCAGATCACACTGTTCCTCCTTTTTATCTTTGGCAAATTAGTTCACAGCAAGTTCTAAAGCTTTTGAGGCAGATGCCCATAAACAAGAACACTAGATAGGATGGGCTAGAACCCAGGTTCTTGAAACTCATAGCTGCTTTTGTGTATTGGCCACTGACTGTAATTTTTAATCTTTCTTTGGTCACTGGTAAATTTTTACATATTTGGAAACAAACAGTAATCAAACCAATACTAAAGTCAGGTTCATTGCAGGATCCTGATAATTATCAACCAATATCTATGTTGTCCCGGTTGAGAAAAATGGTAGAAAAAGATAACAAATGAACAAATTACAGAATATCTGAGGATCAATGGACTTCGTTCTCCACAGCAGCATGGCTTTTCAGAAGTCTTTAAGCACAGGTACTGCATTGACATGCTTCATGGACACACCTTAAGGTCCATGGATCTTGGTAAACTTACTGGCGTGGTCTTTGTAGACCTTTCAAAGGCATTCAATTTGGTAAATCCTGCCATGCTTATCCAGAGTCTGAAGGACATTGGCCTGACAGAAACACCTTGTAGGTAATTTCAAAGTTATCTTTCTAATCTCCATTAAAGGTTAATTTTGGTGAAATACTGTCTCAAACACATATATTGGAGCAATGGCCCTCTGGGGTCAATTTTAGGACCCCTGTTGTTTTCATTATATATTGATCCCATTACAAATATTCCACCTAGATTGAGTTTGTTATTATATGTTGGTGACATCATTCTTTTTACCAGTACAGCATCAGTGGATGAAATCAATTCTTCCTTGAATTATTATTTTTCTGCCATAAATGGTTGGCTATTGCAACACTGTTTGATGCTAAATACTAAAAAAACTAAACACTAAGAAAACTCAATGTATTTTGTTTGGATCGAAACCTAAGCTAAACAAATGTCAACAATTGCAAATATTTTATCTGGCAGGTACAATGCTGCAACAGGTAACAGACATCCCATATAATGAAAACAGTTAAAACAATTAACCAGAAGATGGGTGCATTATACAGAATCAAGAATTGTTTAACTAGAGAGGCCTGGGAATCAGTTTCAAGAAGTGTACTCTTGCCTATGTTATATTTTCATTCATTTTTATTCACAATGATTACAGGTAGTGATTTAAATCTAGTTAATAAGACATTTGATGCAGTTTGTAGATTTGTAACTTTAAAACTGTACAATTCCCATCATTATTTATTATACAATGAACTCGGGTGGCTATCACCAAAGTTACATTTTTCATATAATTTGGATTGCCTACTTGACAATATAGTGAGACTCAGACATCAGTCCCCATTATTTAATTGTATTGAAATTAAAAAGGAAGGTAGAATATTAAGTCTTCTTTATGTACCCATTAAATTACACCTAAGATCTTAACTTACATGGGAGAGCTGGCTTTCTCAGTGCAGGCACCTAAGCTGTGAAACACATTGCCTCAACTATGTTTAAATACTAATCAATCAATCAATCAATCAAATTTTTATTTATTCAGGTGAACATCATTGAGCAGAGCTCATTTGCAAGATGGCCCTGATAAGGTCAAGGTTCAATAGTTGGTACATAAACAGATACATTTAAAACACTTACATATGCATAAACAGACACATTCAACGCACTTATATATACAATAATCAAGAGACAGAAGTTGATTAAAACATAACAGGACAAGGTAGGATATATGAAAATTACACTATAAAATACAGTATATACATATCCCAATGGAGGAGTCAAGGCATGCATGCAACATAAGGTACCCAAATTTTCCAGGTTCCAGGGCAAGCTAAAGCAGACAAGGAGACACAGTGTTTGAGTAACTGAGAAAATGGTGATCACAGCCTTTAGTAAATGACATAGAAGGTAGGGTATAATAATCATGCTAATACTAATACTCATACTAATAATCATGCACATGTTAAAACTGATTTAAAATCTTACATGCAGCAACAAACTACATGTAAATGTTATTATACAATGGCAAGAAAAAATGCAGGACTCTGATTGGTCAGTCTAGAAACAGACCCGTGATGTTATCCTGGTATAAGATCATGGATCTAGTCCTAGCACACACATGACTACATCACACATACATTATAAAAATAATTACTGCCCACTACCAAGTACCTACACTGCCTTGTGTACTTATAAAGCCCCCATGCTTCCTTTCAGGGGTGAAATTCAATTGTTCCAGCACTAATAAAGCATTTCAAACTTAGCCCCAACAAGTTCACAATCCCATGAAATGAAGTGCTGAATGTACCATCTGTAACTCTCTGTCATGGGATTCTTCGAGAGTCTTCTCAGTTCAAAACTGCAGCACTTGCTCCTAAAACAACGGGCCGCATTTGCATCAAAACAACCCCCCATGCACTTAATCCCAACTACTTATATACATTTTGTCACTTCAGGTAATTAAAATAAAAGAACCACTCTGTATGAGCGTCTTCAGTGTCAGCGAGCGAGCATATCTTCAAACAGCAACCTCGCTCGCTCTTTTAATCACTTTGTCCCTTTTTTTACATTAAGCCTCACCATGTAAAACAAATATTCTCCCTACCACCTTCCTGCATCATTTGCTTTCATTTTCAAAGTATCTTCAAGGCAGCAGGCAAGCAGTTGGAAAGAGCGGTGAAGCGGGGGTAAATATCGCATTCATGACAGCACCAGGATGAAAGGCGAGTTAGCGGAACAGAAATGTAAAAAAAAAAATAAATCAACAGAAAACCTTTTCCTGCACAAAACGTAAACAACGAGGGTATAGGGCACATGATGAACAAAGATTACCAGCACTGACAACACCTTCCCATGGAAACTACAGAGGCACATGAAAACACAGCAGCTTCACCTATTGGCTAAAACAAGAAATCCACCCTATTTTTCTATAAAGTAACCTTGCCCATTAGAAAGATGACAAAAAAAATGCTTCCAACGCACTTTTTCAATCTTTTTTTCCTTTGTTTTACAAACGAGCCATTGCATAATAGCAATAATGCACTCCAGGGTGTGTGTTTTGCTGGGATAATGTCACTTCTGGGGTGATTAGTCACACTCAGCCTGCGGCCTCGTGCCTAATCATCCCAGGCATGACGTTATCCCAGCACAACACATACCCTATCATGAATTATTGCTTAATTAATGTACTTACTTGCATGTTATTGTGCATTGTATGTATCATATGTTATCTATTGTACTGTACTTAGTGTATTATTCTGCCATCATAACCACATACTGTATGTAGTGGCTCTGGGTCATTCCTGAAAATGGGCCTTCCCCCAGAGTGGTTAACTGGTTAACAAAGTGAAAATAAGTAAAATAAATTAAATCAAATGTTTTGATAGACGTTTATGTCCCTGGCTTGTATTTTTTTTTTTTTTTTTAGTCTTTGGTAACTGGGTAAAGCTCCCTAGACACAAGTGGCTCTTTTCAGGAGTGACCTGGGAGCACTGGGTGGTTAAGTGACTTGCTCAGAGTCACACAGTGTGGCAGTAGAGGTTGTGAGAATCAAACTCAGGTCTGGTCTGCTGGATGTATCAAGATCATTCACTCCTCGTTCCTCTAACCTCTAGGCTATACTGCCAGCCTTACTGTCAGTGACCTTCCAGCCACAAAAACAACATCTCTGTACCCAGGAATACCTATTGCCATCATTCTGATGGCTGTGGGATGGTTTTCACTCTTTCACTACTTGCTGCCTCCTCCCACAGTCATCACAACCTGACCGTGAATCCACAGTAACCATTTGGCTAAGGTATGAATGCATGGACTCCAAGACATTCTGGGCCCATCACAAGGGTTGTTGCTGCTTCACAGTGATGGTGCCTCAACCTCCCAATGAGGAAGTGCTGCTGTCAGAAGCACCTCCAACCATAAGTTACCAGTTGGGTGATTCTAGGTTCACCACTAGAACAGGGTAAATGACATGGTAGCATGATGCACTACCATGGGGCCAGCAAGGCATCAAGTCATCTGAGTTTCAAAAAATACTTACAAAGTGGTATAGCTGGATATGAACTATGGAATGTGCCATGTTTGAACTCTTTAGCTCTTATGTTTCATTTTACATTTATACTTCTATTGTATGCAACTGACTGGCCTTCTTAATGGTTTTTGTAACCCTGCTATAGGCAAGGCTACTTTTTTCATCCTTCTGTAGTGGCTGTAGAGTTACACTGTGGAGTGAAGCCTGAGAATTCACATCTCATAAGTGGTACATTTTTCATTTATACTTAAAAGTATGCACAAAGAATGTGGTGCAACAAACCAATAAACATAGTCCAAACTCAACATTTTAAATCTTGAATTTTGAGTTTGGAGTACCTTTTTTATTAAATATTATATTACTAAACACATATTTCTCACAGTGCAATACATATATACACATTCTAACTATATGTATTTTATGAACTCAAAAAGCAAATGGCTGTTGCAAACAATGTTTCTGTTGATGCATTAGTCTGGGCTCCTCACACATACACTGTAACACATACAGTACACACACACTCATGTATAATGCCACCAAAATGTTGTATTAATAGCACAACTTTGAAACACACACACACACACACACACACACACACACACATCAAGACTAAGACAGAGGTTAAGGTGTTAAACTTCATTGCAAAAGCTGCTTGTTCATTTCATACCTAGTGGTAGGTGCTCTGCTTACCTTACTAGGGACCTGGGGCTAGATTCACAAAAAATCACAAAGCACAGCACAACAATGTGCACTTCACTTTGCAGTTCCACAGGTGTGAAATCTTGCTATGTACAATCAGATAGCGCACCATGGTATCCAACTGTGGATAGGGCCAGGACAGGGCAATGCTAATCCAGTACAGCCACCACTAACCCCACTAGTACTGCCCTGACATTCAGCCAGGAGAATGGCCTCACAATGAATAGTGCAGGTGGGCTATTTCCTGTTTACTAAAGCAGCTGTGCAAGACTATGCTGAGCATGCAAGACACTATGTGGTCATTTTCATGCCCATTATGGGCCTATTTACATAGGCTGTGGCCAGAGTTTAGTGTCCCCCCATATGCTGATTGGTGGTCCGATAAATAAACAATAAATTAATTCCCTGGTGCTAATGATCCCCCCGATCGCCGGCACAATAGGTACAAAAATAGTTATAATCCCTAGTACTAGTGATTTCCCCCCTTGTGACCACCGGTTGCAAGCCCCAGTATAGCAAAGTTATTTCCCTGGTGTCTAGTGGTCCATCCCCCCACCAATTGTCATCCTAGACACAGAAATAAAACTAGTTAAATCTTCCCTGGTAGCTAGCGGTTCCTCCCCCCTACTCAATCATCTGACTGTTATATATCAAAGTTTTCCCTGGTGTCCAGTGATCCCTCTCCCCATCCAATTACCCGCTCACTATATATGAAAGTTTTCCCAAGCATCCAGTGGTCCCACCCCCAACCTGATCAACCACACACAATATTTTAAAGTTTTCTCTGGTACCTAGTGGCCTCCCCACCCAATCACCTGCTTGACATTGACATCATAATCCATGGTGTCAATGAAACCTCCCACATAAGCCCCTGTATAGTCAATAGAAACATTTTCCTGGTGGCCTAATGGCCCCCTGTCCCTGATTCCCAGTGAGTGAAGTAACATCTATTGCCTGGTGATCTAGTGGACCCTCCATCCCCTCAACTAAGCAGGAAGTGTCCCACCACCTCTCTCCCACCCATCCTGAACCCCTGTGTAGTAAATAGAAACATTTCCCTGGTAGCCTAACAGAACCCCTTCCTATCCTCAAGCCTCTGTACAGTGAATTAGACCTGTCCCTGGTGGTCTAGTGGACCCCTCACCCCCCCCACCCTGACAGGCAGTGCCCCACCACCCAATTCCCCTCCATCCTGAATCAGAGCCAGCGTCCAGCATAGCCTTCCTCGCACCACCCTGGCCGGTCACCAACTAAGCTGTCAATGCACGCATATTGTATACAGTACACGCTCATTGACTGACAGCTCAGTGAGTGGGCTGTCAATCAATGAGCATGTACTGTATACAGTACACTTGCCTAGACAGCTCAATTGGTGGCCAGATATGGTGGTGAGAGGAGGGCTGTGCCAGTCACCACCTTGGATTCAGGATGGGGGAAACAGGCTGGTGGGGCACAGCCTGCTGGGGTAGGGGGCTGGTGGGGTCTACTAGAACACCAGGGACAAGTCTAATTCACTATATAGAGGATCAGGGATAGGAAGAAGGGTCCACTAGTAGCAGCACATCAATTTATTGAGGTAATGTGAGTGAATACATTTCAGTAAATCAATAATAGCGATTTCAACTTTAGCAAATGGCACATTACAGCCAACAAGGCAATACAGAGATTGCACAATATGGCAACTATGCATTACAGTGACTGCAAAATTCAGTGACCCCATAGATGCAAAATAACCCCTGGCTCCAAGTGCAGCATGGTGTTAGAATAATAGAAATGGGGGGGTCCGGGGGTGCAGGGGGGCATAGCACCCCTGCATCACCAGGAGCTACTAGTGCCTGCACTTGTTGCCAGATGTGAGGCTGATGCACTGGACTGTACAGAGGATTTGGCAGTCTGAACGGGTGTGCCCTGTGATGCCAGGATGTGCTGCCAAGCTGATGATCATGTTGGAGTACACCAAAACCTTTGGAGGTGAGCTTTTCCTGCTATGGGATAGTGTGAGTGAAGACAGGATAATAATTTGTGCTGCAGATCAGAGCTTGAATTACCTGATAAACTGTGTCAAGTTGTTTGATCACTGTAGTCATCAACATGCCGCTCAAAAACATATGCGCTGTACTTACCCATTGCTATAGTTGTACTCGTTATAACTGAGTTGCTGAAATTGGCTGTCACTAAAAAAACTTCACTGAAATAACATGAAGCCTCCACTAGACCACCAGGGAAATGTTTCTATTTACTACACAGGGGTTCTGGATGGGTGGAAGCAGGGTGGTGGGACACTACCTGCCAGGGTGAGGAGCCCACTAGACCATCAGGGAATAGATGTTACTTAATGTACTGGGGATGGGGGATCACTAGACCACAGGGGAAATGTTTCTATTCACTATACAGGGGATCGGGGTGGGGGGTTACACTAACATCATGGAAAATGATGTCAATATTAGGTGGGTTATTGGGTGGGGGGGACCATTGGACACCAGGGAAAACTTTGATATACAGTATGGCAGGTGGGTGGGGGGAAGGACAACTTGACATCAGGGAAAACTTTGATATATAGTGGGTAGAGGTGGCAGAATGTTGCGAATTTCAATTTAACAGAACTTTCACAAAAAATTCAGAAATTTCATGGAATTTTCTGAACTTCCGCCATTGGCAAGATTGGAATCTTCCGAATGTGTTTGAAGGATTTTTGTCCTTTTCCACTGAATTTTTTTGACTGAACTACAGAATAATACACATGAACTGCGGAATAACAGTTCTGAGGATTTGTTTCTGCAGTTTAATTAATTATTCCTCAGTATATTTAACTATTCAGCAGTTCACTGATGAGTTCTGGGCCTTTTTTCTCCACAGTTTAATACAATAATCTGCAATTTATACCTTTATTTTGCTGTTCTAAGTCAGAATTTCCATAAAAGTTGCCAATTTGACTTCTGCACTTTCACAGAAGAGAAAATCTGACTTTCACAGAAATTCCACTGGCGGAAATTTTTTTTTGCGCGCCTCTAATAGCGGGCAGGTGATCGAGTGGGGAGACAAACCACTAGCCACCAGGGAAGATTTAACTAGTTATATTCCTGTGTCCTGGATGGTGATTGGTGGGTAGAGGGACCACTAGCCACCAGGGAAATAATGTCGTTATAGTGGGTACACCAATCGGCAGTCGTGGGGGAGGGTATCAACTAGCACCAGGGATTATAATTATTTTTGTACCTAATGGGCTGGCGACTGGTGATTGGGGAGGGGGAAACACTAGCACCAGGGATTCTAATTATATCTTATCTATTGGGAAGTGATCGGGGGGACCACTAGCACTAGGGATTACAATTATGTTTGTACCTGTTGGGTTAGTGATCAGTGTATGGTAGGGGGGAACTACTAGCACCAGGGAATGACCTTATTGTTTACCTATCAGGCCAGCGACTGGAGCTTGGGTGGAGAATTGCAGTACTTCCACCAACCACTGGGGTTGCAGAGGATTAAAATAAGGTCTTGGTTGGCAATATTTGCTCTGCGCAAGGGGACCACACAAAAGGCCCTTGCACAGAGCAAATGTTTTGTGCGACTGCAAAGATATGTAGGTCCCTTCCCCCTCATCTGCACTTTGGCCCCCTCCACACTTTGCCCCAGTGCAAACCTGGTTTCTGTGCACAAACTAGGCTTTTGTGAATACCACATTGGCACAAAACCTGGTTTGCACTGCGCAAATCATGTATACAACAGGCTAAAATTTTGTGAATCTGGCCCCTGTTTTTAAATCCCATAGCTTATCTGCAATCCTAATGAAAATGTTATGATTGCAATAGAGATTACTCACTCCGTAGTGTTGGAGTTTGGATTATTTTGACACTGTTCTAAACATAAAATAGGCACAAGAGAATCACAAAGGTTCTAAGGTTCTAATAAGCCATGAAAAGTTGTGATTGCTGTGTGTGTCTTATCAGAACTTTCAGAATCTTTTTGTTTAAAGTGCACTTGTTTTATTCATCATTTCCACCCAAGAGCTATTTTCAAGGAAGGGAAAGGAATCTAGAAACAACTTGAAGTGGGTGTACAGAAAATATACTTAGTGTAACAAGTTAGTAGACCTTATGTAAGACCACTAGTGTTGTGTGAAATTGAGAAATTTCATTATACTAAATGTTTCATGAAATTCACACATTTCATTAAATATTTCATGGGTGCAAAATGCTAAATTTCACCTGAAAATTGAAAAATGTCACTAAAGAATTGTGAAAATTTCACCCACAAATTGCAAAACTGCACCCCAAAAATGGCAAAAATTCACTGTAAAATGCAAAATGTTACAATTTCAAAAATTTCAGGTGACATTTTGCAACATTTGAGTTAAATTTCAAATTTCCTTACAAAATTTTGCATTTTGCATCCACAATATATTTCGCAAATTTCGGGAAATATTTAGCACTGCAAAATTGCTAATTGTGCTGGTGAAATTTTATTTTGCAGCATCTCTAAACACTACTGCAAGTTCAGTTTGACCACTTATTTATTTATAAGCTTTTATTCACCAGGTGAGAATACTGGACACAGTTGTGCCTATTTTCAGGTACTGGTTTGACCCAGGACATTACAAGACAATCAATACAACAACAACAAGCAGAGTACAGTACAATATTACAGTAAGGTCTGATGCAGCAAATTAACACTATAACAGTGCATGTTGTGAAACAGAAAGAATAAAAACACAAATATAAGATACAAAAATTCATGAAAATTCATGAGTTGGCCAGAAGAGTTAGTAAGCTATAGCCCAGCTCAGATGCTTAGAGAACAAAACTGAGAAAGCAGTGAAAATGCACAATCAACTAGCACAATTAACCTAGAAATGAAAAAGTGCAAAGACTAGTTCAGTTTAGACCATGCTGATGGCAAGATAAAACAGCCCGAGGGTGTGTGATGCCTGAAACAAATCTTGTGCAGGTACAGCTAGAGTTGTCATTGAGGTGATCCTACAGAGACTATTTCAATTAAAGGTGGGAGAAAGATCTACAGATTGCAAATGGCAGAGAATTCCAAAGTCTGGTGCAGTAGCACTAAAGTTTGGTGCAGTAGCACTAACAGTCTGGTCCCCCATGAGGGTAAAAGTTTTAGGGACAGTGAGAAAGGATTTTTCACTGGATCTCAGGGGAAGGACAGGTGATGGCCTTGAGCAAGGCTGCAGTGGAAGCAGGGTGTCAGTCCTAATTAATCTGCCAATAAAGCAGCCTAGTACAAAGTGATGACTATTTATGGGGGATAACCAGCCTAGGTGGCTGCAGAGGTCACATTGATGAGTTAATGCAGATTGAGCACATTGGATACTTTTTCTTCCTCCAGCTTTCTATCTGGGTCTTTCCACCACCACGAGATGTTTTCTATCTAGACAAAGGCCTGATGAAGAGTAAAATAATCTCTACAGTCAATTTTTTAAAATGCTTTAAACCTAATAAGATGCTGAAGAGATTTCTGATAAATGTTCTTTTACAGAAAATGCTATAGGTTTCAGAAGGTTCCAAAATCTGATCCAGTTCTCCCATCCCTACTAAAAAAGCAGTAATAACTGATTAAAAACATTTCAGATGTACTCAATTATGCAACTTGGTACATCAATAAACTGCTAATGATTTAAAAGTTATAGTCTAGGTTGCACATCAGGCAACTGGGAGACAAGCTGCTCGGTTGCACAGAGGGGACCTTGCTGTGCACTTTATGGGTGATTCAGTTTTAAATCCCAAACTCAGTTTGTATTGTGGAGCATATCTGTTTTCATTATAAAATCTAGTATTACTATCAGTTCTTATTGATGTGGTTAGATACTCTCCATGACTACTGAACCAGAATCAGTTTACTACAAGCATGTCTGTTGTCCAAGATGTGTCTAAGACATGTCCTCACAAACAAGCAGAGCAGCAGCTGGTATAGCCTTGTTAATAGGTTATAATACTGTAGCACAGGTCTGCAAACCAGGAGATCTGGGTTTGACTCTTGATTCCCTTCCCCATGAGTAAGCATATTTCACATTTTCTTTAATATTGACCTTCATCACAGTGGTGAACCATAGTAGGATATAACTGGTAAGGTGAAGCTCCACTGAAGGGAGCAAAGTACTAGAAAGAATAGCTTTTAATATATAATATTCTCAGTACAATATAGTAGCCCAGGATCAGAGCTGGTAGTGAATTGATCCTGTGTTCATGGTTGAGGGATATGTCAGCCTGGAGTAGTTCAGGTGGAAAATCAAATTCCACCTGGAAAATGTGGGCATAATGATTATTCTGCTTTTGTGAACTTATGCTCCTCAACTTCCTCAGGACCAGGACACGAGCATGGCCATAGGACCTAATGGCAGCCTGAAATGGGCGCTCTGAGATACTGCTAAAGAATCTGTTATTTTAATCATTAATACATTACTTGACCTCTCCAGTTTGTAGAATAGTGGTTGTACACACTGATCTGATCTGCTATCCAACTCCAGTGAAGGGGTTTAAAAGTCATTGTTTGAGACTTTGCCAGCTACTGTGCTTTTGGGCTCCTAGAACCTTCCAGGATAGCTGAGAAGCTTCCACTGAAATGCATGTTGCATTTGTCCTCACAGATATTACAAATATTCAGGAGATGCTTCAAGCCCAACTCAGGACATTCCAAATATTAAAAATGCATTTGCTCACTTGGGAGAAAGAGTGGAAGTGGCTGAATCCAGTTTAGCAGACACTGAAAATTTCACCCTGGGGTGGAATCAGACACAGCCAGGCATGCCAATAAAATTGCTTTCTTAGAACAGCAGGTTCAGAATTTATGGTTGACAGGTGACAATTTAGAGAACCGGGGCTACAGAAATATTATTTGTATTACTGGAATCCCTGAAGGTTTGGAGGGTCCTGATATGTGCTCTTTCCTTCAGCTATTAATACCTCAAGCTCTTGATCACTGCTGGGAGTTCTGTTAAAGATTAAAAGAGACCATAGATATCTTGGGCAAAAATCAGCTCATGGAATGCCACCACAACCTATCCTGGTGTACTTTCTTAGATTTTCAGTGAAAGAAAAAGTGCTTAGTCTGGCATGGGAAAAAGGCCCCATTGAGTGAATGGCCATTCCATATATTTCTTCCAGGATTTTTCTAAGAAAGTGGCTACTCATTGCAAGGCTTTTGCTGCAGTTGGATGAGAATTAGCGAAGCACCATATTCAATATAATATGAAATATCCTGCTATTCTGTCTACCTACTGGTATGGCAAGTGGAGCAGATTTGAGTCCAACCTAGAAGAGCAGAGATGCATCATTGGAATATGACAGGATGGTGGCTTGTCTGGATACCTAGATTCCCCTCAACATTATTCTACAGGTGCTTGAGTCAGCAGAAATAGGGGAGACTGCGATTTGCCAGCTCCTTGCCAAGATGATAATTTATCCCTAAGTCACCAGGATACTACTGCTGGATCATTTGCTAATCCGAAAGGCTCTAAAGTATCTGGTCCTAAACTTGAGGCATGCAGAGGCAACCTATTCTCCTCTGGGGCTGCTCCTTTGCTGCACAAGCTGGATTCCTCTCATTCTCCTTCATCTATAGGAGCAGCCCCTTCATGGCATTTTCTCTCTCCGAGCCCCATCAGCTGGTCTAAAGTGCCAGAACCAAAACACCCATGGATGTCTCTGACTGTGGAAGACTCTGCATTGCATACAGCTGGCATGGACTGTGCAGATTATGGGGAGGCAGAATTGTTAGCAACTCTCCCCAGTAAGGAAACTCCTGGCGGGACTCACTGCACAGACTCATCGATGCCTTGTACAAGCTCTTCTGCTTCACTACAACAGTTGGAGGAGCAATGTTTGCTGCAGGTAACCCCTACTAATTCAGCATGCTGAACTTCCATAGGTCCTTATGGTCATGGATGTTAGACTGTTGTCTCTCAGAGCCTTCTCAAATGTTAGCATGCAGGTTGGTAAAGGAGCGCTCAGGGAGTTGTGATGTTTTATACTGTAACTTCATTTTCGGGTGCTTCATGGTTCTGACTAGTGTGCCTTTGTTGGTACACTGTCGATGGGACTGTTTTTGTGCACTGGACTAAACAAAAAGAAGATTTGTCCACACTTAGAGTGTCATGTTTTTCCTTTTTATTATATTTATGATGTCCCATAGGAGCTTGACTTATAAATGGGGGAAGGACATATTTATATTTCAGGGTGGCATTTCCTTGGTCATTTGTAATGGTTTTTGGCAGTGAAGCTGCTGCTTTTTTAAGTTCTTTTTGATTTTGATTGAATTGTTTACAAGGGGGATATTTAATGTAGCTGTAAGGCTACCATATATTTTCTGTTTTCTTTTAATTGATTTTTAGTAGCAGTTGAAGAACTGGGAGGGTGATTTGCCAAGTGGATGCCCTATTATGTGCCCACAAAAGTGTGGGAGGACATGGGTAATCATTGACTACTAGTGCTATGGATCCCACTCCGTATGTCTCTTAGTGGGAGGTATGTTTTTGCTTCTGTGAAGGAAGGTGGATTCATAATTTTAGTTTCAATTATTTTTGGTTTAATACCTGCCTCTGTTATTTTATTTTTATGGTTAGATATTATCTTTGCCTGTGTTTTCTGGGGGTAATCTCATATTTCTAGTTATGTATTATTATATTATGAGATATTTGGAGTTATGGGGTTTCATTCACATTAGTTCACATTTTCTCTATTTGTGGTTTGTTGCTATTAGGTGTATTAGGAGTTATTTCTATGATTGTTATGATTATGATGTTAGGGTTAGTTCCCTTGTTAATGTTGGTACAGTGTGGCAGTCTAGACTGAGCACTTTTAGACGGTTTGTTAGTAAAAATGGTGGGATCCTTTTCTCTAATAGTTAACTTCTTTTTATAGGTAATGGCTAGTTTAAAATGGAATGTGCAGGATATGTATCACCCAATAAAGCATAAAAAAGTTGAATTATTTGAAATCTTGTAACAGTGATATCATTTTCTTGCAAGAAACCCATCTTCTTAAACATGAAGCTACTAAGTTATTAAGAAGATGGATGGGGCAAGCCTTTTTTAATACCCTTTCCACTAAGAAGAGAAGGGGTGGCAATTTTGTTAAATAAGACCTGCCCACTGCAAGTGATTACTGTTCACCAAGATAATGAGGGATGATGGATTCTCCTTCAGGGTACTTTATATGGTGCCCAGATTCTATTAGTGAATATTTATGCTTCCAATAATGATACCCCAGATTTTTTGTCGGGGTTGACGCAAATAGTTTCTGATCATTGTCAGAGGCCAAAAACCATTGTGACTGGTGGAGATGTTAATTTAGCTTTCAATCCTAGCTAGATAGAACTACCCTAGAAAAAGGATTCCCTCCCATTCCCAATCCAGGGCAGCTGTGAATGTATTATATTCAGAACTCCAGCTGGTAGACTGTTGGAGGATCCATCACCCTGAGACCAAGCAATATACATTTTGTTCAGCTAGTTTTCAGACTTGTGGTAGATTAGATTTCTTTTTGTGTAGTTCAGATCTACTATCTTCCATTTCTGAAGTGGATATTCTGCCTATGATAATTTCTGATCATGCCCTGTCATGTTTGCAATGAATACCCCAGGGTAGTGTGACCAGGTCCTCCAGATGGCATTTCAATCCTGTGTTATTAAACTTGGAGGATTTCTGTGTGTGACTCTTAGCTGAGATCTTCTTCTACTTTGAAATGAATTCTAGTCTGGATGTTGGTGCATTTTTCTTGTGGGAGGCCTTTAAGGCCTTTATTAGAGGCTGTATTATTGTATCTGCTTCTAGGAGAAACAAACTACGTAAACAAGAGGTGGTAGAACTCACTGTTCAAATAAAACAGGCTGAGGAAAGAGTTTATAAGTTCCCCAGACAGCATTCCCCAATTCAACAACTGAACGACTGGAAGTTCTGCCTAAATACTATCCTTCATCAACAAGTCCCTAGAGCTTAATTTTTTTCTAAATCAGACTTATTGGGAATCTGGGGATAAAATGTATAAGTTTTTAGCTTATCGGCTAAAGAAAAAATCAGTAGACTCTCAGATTCCTTATCTTAAAACAGAAGATGGCTGACATATCACAGACCCTGTAGACATCACCAATTTGTTCAAACTTTATTATTCTAATTTATATAAATGCTCTTTCAATCAGGATAAGCCAGACTTTACCTCTTTTTTTCCCAGAAGATTTTCTTACCTTGCCTTTCCCCTGAAGCAGTGGAGGTTTTGGATTAGGAGATCATAGTAGCAGAGGTCTCAGCTGCTATTAGGAGTCTAGTACTGGTAAAGCCCCAGGACCAGATGGCCTCAGTTTGGACTTCTATATGGCATTTGGATCTTCTCTTTCCCCAAGGCTTCTAGAATTGTACCAGTCCATGTTAAAGGTTGGCTCCATGCCCCCAACTTTGCAAGAAGCCATTATTACTGTTTTACCAAAGCCCAAGAAGGACAGATCTAGGCATGTCAATTATTGACCTATTTCTCTGCTCAATGTCTACTCTAAGATACTGGAAAAGATCTTGGCTATCCGTCTAGAAACATTTCTCCCCACTCTGATTCATAATTCATAGGCAGGTTTCCTAAAGGGTAGACAGGGTAATGATAATCTTAAGGCAGTGTTATATTTGGTACAACCTGTGAGTAAAGGTCCAGAATCAGTCGCCTGAGTTGCAATCGATGCAGAAAAGGTATTTGACTCCGTTGAATGGGAGTATTTATTTTTGGCTTTGTCTGCCTTTAGGATAGGTGCCACCTTTCAGGCTTGAATTCAGGTCTTATACTCATCACTCAGGGCTAGAGTTTCAGTTAATGGTATATTATCAGAACCATTTCCCTTGTTTAGAGGCATACGGCAGTGGTGTCCCCTTAGTCCCATTTTTTATTAGCTATAGAACCCCTAAATACAGCTTTAAGGCAACACCCACTGATTGAAGGTATTACAATAACAAATTATGAATATTCTATTTTGCTATATGCAGATGACTTACTACTGTCTCTGAAAAAAGGTAGAAACATCTCTACCCCCTGCCTGGGAAGTTATTGATTTGTTCAGTGCAATTTCTGGGATAAAAGTCAATTGATCCAAAACTGAGCTGTTGCCTTTGTACAAGGGAGACCTGAACTGGTTCCATTTGGGAGGTAAGTCAGTTTCATGGGCACCATCAGGGATAAGGTATTTAGGCATACATACAGTAAAGTCCACCAGGATGAAGCCCAACTCTGTAGAATTCTTCAGTAGAGTTACTACAGCAAAGAATGCAATTTAAATGGAAGTTAATCTCTTTTGTCATGCAGAAAACCTGTGACACTGCACTTTATCCTGGTGGGCTTCACTGTATTTCTAGCTCCCCTTTAGATATGCTGAGAGAAATTTGAATGATTCATTGGAATTTATCATGGTATATCTGAATAGATGTGCAAAATTACACTTAACTATTCCTGGGAAGTTTGCAACTATAACAATTATGGCATTTCCTACAGTTTTCTTTTGTTTAAGCAATCTTCCTCTTCCCATTAAACCAGGTTTCTAGAATAAGTTGGATAGATTATTTTCTAATTTTATTTGGGAGGGTGAACGACCTTGCTTAGGAAAAGGAATCCTTAAGGCAGCAGTTTCTAAGGAAGGGTGGAGGATGCTTTGGCCATGGGCTTATTATTTAAGCCATGGAATGAGGCAAGCTCTTTGGTGGCTAAATCCTTACTCTTCTGATGCTCCTATCTGGGTAGAGATAGAGCAATCCCTGCTGGGTCTCATTTCCCCTGGCAGCCTCTTTGGGAAACATGGTCTTTATAACACCAATAGTACTTGGCCTATGCGACTTACTAAAGAGATATGGGATAAGGTACTTAAGCTGTTGAAATGGGAAGATAAGTTTCTTGATCCTCTTGAGCCTTTATGGCATAACCCCACCATCAAGGTAGGCAGCTCCCCCATAATTTAGCCCAGGTGGGCTTCCAAAGGAATAAAAGCCATTGTTTATCTGATAGATTCCAGTTCCAAAATTGTAAAAATCCTTTCAATAATTAAAAGTTGAGTTTTCTCTATCTTCTAAGGACTTTTGGAAGTTTTTGAAAATTAGACATGCTTCTTCTCAATGGTTTACCTCATGTCATTCTCTTGTTTACTCTGAGTTGGTTAAATATGTTTTGAAATGGTTTTTGCTCCCAAGAGGACATACCAGTGATATCTACAATTTAATCATTGAATGCTTCTCACCTGATTGGGGGATGCATAGAGTAAAGTGGGAGGAGGATATACAGGAGAGGTTAGATGAGAAATCATGGGATCTATGCTGGACTGCAGCCCATAAGGCCTCTCCAGATTCAAAATTACAGCTGATTCAGAAAAAAAATGTGTGCAGATGGTATAGATCTCCTGATAGATTATTTTGTCTAGGTCTGGTTTCTTCTGGTCTTTGTTGGAGGTGTGGTACAGAGAGGGGAACCCTTTTTCATATTTTATGGTGTTGTTCCTTACTAGTTGATTGGTGGTCAGCTATTTTTGAAGAACTGGAACTAGCGTTCAGTGTACCCCTCTCCCACGCTCTTAAATTTTGGTTGTTGGGAGACCCTTCAGTAATTTTGGGTGAAGTTGTACAGTTCAAATGCTTACTTAATACAGTTGCACTGGAAACTAAGTGACTTATCCTTTTGCATTGGTCCTCTCCCATCATTCCTGTTTTACATTATTGGGAGCAGTTTATGGTGGCCTCTTTTCTTAGGGTTATATATTGGAGAAAAGGTTCTCTAGTGAAATTTCATGAGATTTGGACATCATTGTTATCTTATATTGGGGTGGGGGCTGCAATGGAAGCAGATTGACAGTCTGCTTCACATGGATTCAATCTTCCAGACAGTTTTTTTTTCTTTTCATTGTTCAATCTTTGGTTAAAGAAAGGTGCTTGGTTGTGTCTGCCATGCAGTAATTCTGTAATTCTGTTTTTTTTTTTATTTCTTGTTAGTTCTATGGACCCATTTATTTATGTTATTTTTGTTCTTAGTATTGATTTGATATCGTACCCTGGAATTTTTTTGTATTAGCTTACTTCATTATTTTTCTGCTAATGTTCTCTGTATTGTTGGAAAATCTAATAAAAATGTTCTAATAAAAAAAACAAACTTCCTCAGGACCCCCTCAATTGTAGAAAAACATTGTAGCTTATTTAGAAAAACTCATTACAAGAAGAGCAAAAACCAAAGCAAACACAAAGGAAAAACAAGGAGGGGGAGATGAGGACACCGATCATGCTGAAAAGTTGCAACAGTTTCACATACAGAAAAACATTTAACAAAGAAGATAATAGATTGATCTACTGTAACCCTTACAGAAAAATAGGACAAACTTCTAGGGAAAGGCCTAGTATTTGTACCAACCCCAGAATTGGGCAGTTACCAGGTATAAATAGACTTGCTTAATTTTTTTAGAAAGATATATTTAAAATACTTATTTGTTTGGAATCAATGTTGGGATATAGAGAACTTTGTCAGGACAACAGGTTTGTGACCCATTTATGGACGGAGGGACTTAAGTCTGCTATTACAAGAAAATGAGGCCCTAAATGAAGACAAGATAACCCAGCATTCTCTGGAAAATATTATGAGCATGATACCCTCAAACCCATTGAACTCTAGGGCCTGGATATTCAAAAGGGTTGCGCCATGCGCTAATAGGGCTGCGATGCTAGTCCAAAATGCGCCATTCCCATGTATATTCAGCAGGGAGGCAGTTATGCCACTGGCATCAGGTTATGCAGAAGAGAGCAATGCAAATGAATGCATGCTCAACAGGAGGGGAGGATCATGCATAACCTGCGCAACCCGATATTCAGTCGGGTTGTGCAGAGTTGTGCATGCGCAACCTCCAACCCGCGCTTTGCACAACCTTGAGCCAAAAAATAGGCTTAAGTTGAGGGCCACCCACAGGTGAGCTGCTGCATTGCAGGGCGAACAGCAGCTGCCACCCCTGGCTGGCCCCAACTCTTCCCTGTCCCCCACCAGCCCGATCGCAGGCATGGTGTAACTACGACTACCCCACATCTCCCACAGCCCGATCGCGGGCAGTACAGTGCATTGCACCCCCATATCCCAGGCCGATCGCGGGCATAGCGTGTAGAACCCCAGTGCCTGATCGCGGGCAGAATGTAACCCCAACCGAAATATCTCCCTGGTGGTCCAGTGGACCGTAAAGCGATCACGGGCATAATCATCACAAACCCCCTCAACATCTCCCTGGTGTTCAGTGTCCCCCACCCACGAAGCCCTTCACTTTCTTCCCTCAGCAGCCGGGCGGTTGATAGCATCCCACTCCGCTGCCGCTTCGGCCATCGACTGATTGTTCGTACTGCATGCCTTATTGGTGCAGAGTATAGCCACTGGGCTTGCAGCTCATATCAGAGATGACAGTCCAGATTTGCAGATGTTCATTCACAAATCTGACTGTCATGTACTGGTATGGGCTGTAAGCCCATTGGCTGTAGCTCTGCACTACCATGGGCGGCAGCCCTACCGGACAGTCAGTTGGCGGGCGCGGGTGGCAGGCGGTGATGCTGTCGCCTGCCGCCGCGGGGGAGGGGGTGGAGGGCTTCATGGGTGGGGGGACACTAGACACCAGGGAGATGTTTGGGGGTTTGTGATGATTCTGCCCGCGATCGGGCTTTACGGTCCACTGGACCACCAGGGAGATATTTGGGTTGGGGTTACATTCTGCCCGTGATCGGGCACTGGGGGGGTTCATACACGTTATGCCCGTGATCGGGCTTTGGGGTACGTGTGGGGGGGGTGTTACATGTACCTGTAATGCCCGCAATCATGCTGCATTGTGCGTCGGGCCCCGACGGCTGCTGCCTGGCAGGGTGGCTAGGCGCAAGTCCTCGGGGATCGGCACACCTACATGCAAATGGCATGCAAATGGGGCCATAAATAGATGCAAATGGACCCCCCTGCGCCTTGCATAAATTATGGCCCCATTTGCATGTCACCTTTTGAATATCGGAAATTTGCGCATGGCGCAATGGTACTTGCGCCACCGCAGAAGTTTAATGCTCATCTCTGGCAACTTGCGGTGGTGCAAGTTCCACTGCTTGCACAAGTGTTGTGAGTTGGGAGGATATTCAAAGGAGCTGGCGCAATAGCGCAACTCCTTTGAATATCACCCCGGCCACACCCCTGCACAACTATTTTGAGCAGCGCAAGGGCTTGCACCTCAGAATGGTGCAGTTTGAATATCCAGGCCTAGGAGTCTGCACTGAAAGAGACAACCACTAACTATGTGAACCAGCATATAGTTTGGGGGGAACTAGACGTCACAGGACAGTGTTAACAGTGGTGCACCAAAGGAATTAATAGTAGAGAATGGTAAATTAGCACAATTCGTTGAAAGTGCTGAAAATGCAAATGATTGGGATTTGATGCCTTTTTTGATGTAACTAATGAGAGTTTCATGGAGATTAGAAAGGCAATGTTTAAAGTGAAATTGACTTTTGTCCGGCAACAAATAGTGCTGCAATCTGTATTTTTGAAAATGTGGTTGAATAGCAAGTACAAGAACTTCTAGGGAAAAAACAACAACACAGGGAGTACATGGCCACAATCCCACCCAAACAGCAAACTTTAAAAGAACTATGTAATTTGAAATAAATAATTATTAGCCAGCCAGATAGCACAGTGGTAGAGTTACCGCTTGCCATCCAGATGGCCCGGGTTCAAGCCCTGAGCCCAGAACATCTATTGCAGACTGGTGAGGTGGGGTTTGGGCATCCATTGGATGCCTCCCACCTCAGAATGGGAAGGCACCTCCTTCTGTTGCATGACCACCCCCCGGTGACCTGGGGGAGGGGGGTGTTGTGCGAGAAGGAACAAGTGGTCCCTCTGAGGTGGTCTTAAATCAGCACATACTCACCTGGCAGGTGATACAGAGGCATCACATGCCCAGAGTGGGGCTGGCAGGGGAGCACTGAAAATAGGAAGGGGCTCACCCACACTTCCAACAGCCCTGATAGGCATTTCGCAGGGTCACCTCTCAGGACAATGCCCCGAGGTGTGATAAGGGGAGGGTCTAGTAGGGGAAAAAATCTCCAGCAGCACCAGGTTAATGAAGCCATCCTGCCCTCCATGCCACAGCAGGGTCTCTTTGACTCCTCCTACTCCTTGCTTGCTCTGCCCCACGAGCCCCGATTGTTGAGTGAAGTATGTTCCTCCTGCTTGCCCATGGGAATCAAGCTGTGGGATACAGTTGTGGTACCTAGAAGGTTGTCAAACAAGGGCTGGTGTTCAGCTGCATCATTGAAGGAGACTTCATGCAGTGGGTAGAAGGTTTGAACGGGTGGAAGAAGGTCCCGGAGGTCCCGGCAGCTGATGAGGCAACAATGGGGGATAAAAACCGAAAGTAAAAAAAAATGAAATAAATCATTATTAACCCTGCTGACAAGGAGGTAATATTGTGCTGGCAAATAGAGTCCACTATAAAAATATAGTGTTGTATCTCTTCTTTCTTTCAGACAGCTACATACAGTTATCAGGTATCTTTGTAGTTACATGTAAAAGGGACATGCTTCAACTGGAAAATGCTATTGCATCAGGAGCTTTTACAAATGATAAATTCAAATATAGTATTTTTGAGCCAGACCGGTGGCACTGAGGTGCTGGATGCCACACCTCACACCATGGCAGTGACCCGGGTTTGGGAATGGACCTGGGCCATCGGGAGTCGGTAGGGGAGGGTGGGAGAGGATTGAGCATCTGGAGGACTGCTCTCCCCTCCCAGAGTGAGATTCAGGGGCACCCGGTGCAGAAGCAGCCTCTAGTGGAGACTAGAGGTGGTGCAGATGTCGGACTGCAGTATGGGGATGGGGTGTCAGCAAGTACCAGTGACAGATGTGCCACACAGGATGCCATAGCTCACCATGTACCATTAAAGGAATAACACAGAAAACCCCTACCATTCAGTAGGTGATGGTGGTGACTGGTGTTGGGGCCCCATGCCCAGTGCTGGGCCTGTCAGACCATGCTCCTGGATGCTTTCCCCTCTGGTCATGCCACTAGATTTATAGATAGAGTGCCAGAGGAGTTGGCAGTCCCACCTTGGGGAGCTCAGAGCTGGGGGGTCATGTGACCAGAAGAGGAGGAGGAGGGTTTGGAGAGTCCAGGGAGTGTAGATGTTGGAGGCTTCAGGCAGGCAGCAGATCCCTGATCATGTATCCCACCAGAGAGAGAGAGAGAGTCTGAATGGTAGGATATAAAAAGAAAATATATATAAAAAAAGTATAGTATCTTTGGACAGAGTGCCCAAATATACAAAAAGTTTTGGTGAACCTGCCAGGCCATCGTATTGTTTAAGAGATAATATGTCTCACAGACAAGCTTTTGGAGTTCATAAACTACTTTTTACAAGGTTGTGTTAAAGACTTTGCATCCTACAATGTCTCAGAGACACTGTGGACATTCTGGAAAAATTCAGGAACTTCCAGTGGTAGAATGATTATATTTACTTTTGCAATAGATGTGGAATGCCTGTATACGTCTATTTGCCACTCTTGTGGCATAAGAGCATGTGGTTATATTTACAGAGAAGTCTTAACAAAGTGTATATACCTATTCCATCTATTCTGCAGAGTTTGGATTTTATTTTGTACTACTGTACAATGTTTTGAATTTGAGGGAAGTTTTTATCAGTAGACTAGTGGCACAGCAATGAGGGCTAGGGCTGGGCAAAATTAGCAAATCCTACTTTCATAGAATTTTCATAAAATTCACAAATTTTGAATAAAGTTACAGCATTTTATGAAATTTTCCTAAATTATCTATATGATCATACATACTCCAATATGAAGACTGAGACTTGGAAATTGGTATGCTGACTTGTAATGAGTCCTAAATGCATTCCACATCCAATGGCATTTGGATGAGTTGTTTTGAACTTTTAGGTGCTCAACATCTGGCAATTAACTTTTTTGCAAACTTTTTAGAAACTATTTCTCCAACTACAACTTGGCTACCTAGCTAGATAAGCAAAAATGTGAATTCATAATATTTTTGAAAGGTTCTTTGCAATTGCTAAAAGTGGAGAGATTTGGTTAAGTGAATTTTAAGTTGAGGGGGTCATAATTTCTCAATTTAATTATCTGTGAAAATCTTTCAAATCATTTGGATGTTTGTAGCTCTGCTGCTATTTCAGGTGTATACATGGAGTTTGGCATGCATACTCAATGTCAATGGGTCCTGGGATTGAACAAAGCTGGTGAAATTTGGTTTAGTAATTTAAATGTACAGTTGAAATACCAAAAAATACTATTAACAAAAAGTGCTCATAAATGTATAGGAGTATAATAGATAATTCCACTAGAATTTCACTTGTGGAGTTTAACTTCTGCAAAGTACTTGTCACTACTGTACACATTTAGCTGTACTGAGCTGTTTTCAGTATTGTTATTACTTTCTGGGTGATTTTGACCTCACACTCTGCATTTTTCTCAGAGCTTGATCAGCTGGTCTCGGTGGAACTGCCTGTCACATTGATTGCCTTCTTGTTTTTCACATGCAACTTCCTTTAAAAAGAGAGAGCCTCCTCCTTTTCCTGTTATGCCCATCCCATTAGAATTGCCATAAAATAGACAAGATATCTCATTTAGTGACATCAGTAACAGCAACATATCAAAAAATATTGATGTTAGTGTTGTCATAAAGAATATTTTTGTTACTGTCATCACAGTAGGATACTGATTCAGAGAACACCTTTCAGAATGCTGCTGACATCATAATGCCTAGTGCAGCATTGAAACCAGCTGATAAAAACAAAGAAAAACCGCAAAATATTGTAACAATCTGCAGATTTAAAAGCTATCACTTGGAAACGACTACTGTATATATCAAATATACAATAACCTGACTCAAAATAGGCACCTTATCATCATTTGTGAGTGGGCAGTATCTTCACAACTCATTTGTGGCTCTGCCACTCATGAATTATGGTCCCGCTCTCTCACGCTTGAAGATAAATTACATATTTTGAGTCAGAGCATTGCATATGTTCTATGTATGCTTCTTAGTGCTCCAGTCATTTTCTTTCTCCACCATGTCTCTGAATTCCTCTAAGTCCTGGGCAAGCAAGTGCTTTGGTATCTTCAACCAATCAATTTTCCTTGGTACTGTATACTGTAGTTCTCATCTGACTTGATTTTGAGGGAGAATTGTCCCTTTGTAATTTTCTAGCAATATTTTAGCCCTGCATTGGATTGGTCTGAACTTTGTGTTTGCACTAATATTGTGACTACCAGAAATAATGCAATGTAGTAGTACTGGAAACATTTATTGCTTGACATATCACATATTAAAAATACACAGTCATTGCAATTTAAACATAGGACAACATATATGTTCCAATACAAGCAAAAAACATGCAAGAAGACATGGTGTGGTAAGAATACATGGTTGTGCATATTTAGTGATCTTAAGCCACAAGTGTAAATTGTAAGCATACAATTATATTGATTGTTATTATAGGTAGAAAAGTACAAGCTATGTTAGATAATATCCTCCATTACTGGGAGCATGTAAATCTGTCAGTATCACCAGTGTATCTTGTGTACACTACACTGATCCATATATAGCAGATAGTCTCTGTACAAAAATATAGCTAGACAGAAAATGAGGGCACTGCTGTTCTCCTACAATTCATCAAATAACTAATATTTTCCTCCCCCTTTTCTTTATCAGGGCATGATATATTTATTTGAATTTTGGTAACCGGGTAAGTCCACTGAGACAATTACAGTCCCTTTTTCAGGGGCGACCCAGGAGAGAACAGCAATAAAAAGAACAATACAGAGACAGCTTATGAGATACAAAAGACAATATCATGTACTTGGGAATTGACAGCAACTAGGAGTCTACTTAGAGCATGACAATTCACCAGAAGATACAGTAATAGTCAATGCTCGAAGAGCCATTCTGTAAGAACAATCTTGTAAAACAGATGAGTACATAGGGCTGAAACACATGTAGAATAGAGTGCAAAAAGTAACAAAAGGTATAAAAAATATATGCAATACGATGTGAGTGAAAACAATAGAGCACATTGATTATATACATAATTATACAGAGAGTACTATGCCTTCTGGTGGGAAGCAATGTTTGTATACATAGCCATCAAATAAAATAAGTAAAATGGGTTAATACAATCAGGTTAATTCATAAGGTACCATAGTATCAGGGTCAAAACCCAGAAAGGATTCAAGGAGAAGGAGTGGGGGAACACAAGTGTGGACTGATGTCTGTAGAGACAGAGTGAACATAGGGAGTGGACATTAGGGAGGAGAGAGGGAGGGAGGAGTAGAGCCAGGAAAGACAATGGACAGAGTAGAGATGGGGTATAGACCAAGGAAGGGAGATATACAGGAGGGTAGAGGGGGAAGAGGACTAGGGGATACAGTAAAGATGAGGGAAATGAGGAGTGAGAAAATCACCAGAAACAGGTGCAGCTTGCAGAGGAGGAAAGGAAGGCAAGTAAAGTGATTTGGAACTTGGACAAAGATGTGCAGGAAAGGATGGGAGGAGGCAAGGAGTTTCAATCAGATATTGATGTAAAGAAGAAGAATTTATGGGTGACTGCAAGCCTCAGATTAGGCCGTTTGAGGAGAGGTAGAGCAGAGGAATGGAGGGCACATGCCAGTATCTGAAGGTGAATAATCTCTCTGAGGCAGGGAGGGGTAAATTTGTGGTCAAGCTTAAACACAAAGCTCAAGGTTGAGTACCTTAGTTTCAATTCATAATGAGCCAGCCAAGGAGAGAGAGAGAGAGAACATCACAGTGGTGGTGGCAGCTAATGACCACAAGTGCAAATCTACCTACCCTATGGTAATCCATGGCAAGCAGTGACATGTTAGACACACTGGATGACAGCAATAATGGTGCACCATAAGTAAGTAGAGGAAAAAGAGACACAGAGGCAATCTTGATGCAAGAGGCATAGGTGAGGAAGGGGCAGATATGATAAAGGAGTCCCAACTTCTGATTCAGTGTTTTGACCAGGGAAGAAACATGGGCAGAGAGGGATAAGGTGGTGTCTAGGGTGACATCCAAATACTTAAATGTGGGAACAGAGTCAAGAATGTCACCATTATTGGAGAAGGTACTTAGAGGTGAGAGGGACAAAGAGGTGGAAGGACAGTGAGAAAAGAGCATACATTTAGTTTTTTTAGTATTGAGGATAAGTTGGTTACACCGGAACCAGTCTTCAAGGTCCTTGAAGTCAGAAGCAAGTTCCTTGTTAATCAAGGAGGCATCAGGAGAGGAACGATAAATAATCACATCATCTTCATAGAAATGCACAGAGGCCCCTCCACAGTGCCTTGGAAGATCATTTATAAATAAAGAGAACAACAGCAGATCCAAAAAAGAGCCTTGTGGGACACCTTGTGTAATATGTTTGAAATCAGATAGAGCACCAGCCTATCTAACACCTTGAGAATGGCAGGAGAAATAGCTATGGACCCTGAGTAGGGCAGTGGGATCTAAATCAATTTACTGTAGCTGTAGTAGCAGTAGATTATGATTCACAAGGTCGAATGCTTTAGTCAGGTCAACAAAGATGGCACCAGTAGCAGACCCTTGATCCATGGCATGATAGATATTCGAAGTTACTTTCAACAGGGCTGTGAGGGTGCCATGTCTTTTCTTAAATTCATGCTGATATGGAGACATCAGGTTATAATTCTCTAGGTACTTCAGTAGGTGATGGTTGACGATGCGCTCCTGGATCTTGGCAAGAGGAGAGAGAATTGAGATCAGTCAGAAGTTCTCAACAACAGTATTAGGCCCACCTTTGTGGACTGGTACACTACCGCAACTTTCCACTTGTCCGGCACAGTGCTGGACAGGAAAGAACAATTGAATAAATCACACACAGGGCGAGCAAGTGCAGGAGCACCTATTTTTGGGAATTTGAGTTCAAGGGAGTTGTGACCAGGGTAACTCTCGGCCTTGAGGTTATCGAGGAGCCTCTGGACCTCTTTGCAAGTGGCTAATTTCAGATGGAAGGCAGGGTGAGATCCCATGAAGACTTTAGAAGTTGGTGCTGAGAAAGGGTTGGGAGACTGTGGGAACAGAGAGGCATATTTGAATAAATCAGTAAAAAAATCATTAAATCCAGTGGCAATAGAGAGGGGCTCAGTGAAAGAGGAGCCCTGGGCAATGATACAGTTAGGTAGTTCTGCAACCTTCCCTTTGACCAGGGAATTAACCTGGTGGCAGAACTCTTTAGAGTTACAAAAGTGTTCAGTTTGCAAAGATTTAAAGTGATGGCGTTTGGCTTTGTGAAGGGAATTCTTACACTGATTTCTAAGCTGCCTATTATAAATCCAGTCCGAGGGTTGGCTACTTTTCTTAAAGGACTGCGAAGTCCAGTCACGAGAGGACATGAGCATCCTTAACTCCTTGTTGAGCCAAGGAGCTTTAATACTCTTGGTTCTGCATTTTTTTAGGGGAGCATGGATGTCAACAATATGGGTAAAGGTAGTTATAAAGAAGTCCAGGGCTTGGTTGATATCAGGGAGAGTGATGATGGGGCTCCAGTTAGTGCTATGAATGGAGGCAATAAAGCTGTTCACTTTGAACTTAGACATATCCTGGACGAGAGTAATTTTAGGAGGGGGGTTTGGGTAGTTATTCCTCCAGGAGTGATCACTTATACTGCCAAAGAGTACACCAGCATATCTGATCTTCAGCGGACAGTTGGTAATGACCCAGTCCAATAGGATGTCCTTGCCAGACTTATTGAAGCACGTTGGGTCTTGAATGAGTTGTACTAGGTTCAAGTCAGCTAGGGTACCATGAATTTTATCAGCAGCAGGGTTAAGCCAATCATAGTTAAAATCACCACACAGTAGTATAGAAGATTGGTATTGCCATTGCCATTGCCCCCTTAGCGTTCATTGGATGCATTAGCACTACAGTATATCATAAAGTTTATCAGAGTACTGTACATCTGTAGAAATGAAGCAATATGCTGATGTCGCCACTTCTTATAAAGTGTATATTGAATTGTCACATGAAGAAAGATCACCGTATCCCACATTACATGGACATTCAAAAGAATGTTTTGCTGAATTGTCCGGATGGGATTTTCTTTTTTCTAAAAATTTTGAAGGAAGACATCTGAATCTTCAAATCTAGCCATAGTTATAAGTCTTCTAATTTCAGGAAAAAGTGGTAGAAATAAATACTCTTCTATCCCATGAGATATCCTCATCTCACTGAACGAAGTCACGAATTTTAACTGCCTTACTTTCTGCATGTCCGTGATTTGTGCATTCTTGTATATCATGGTTTTGATTAGATTCCTACAGGATGGAGCTATATTGATTTTATTTAAGTAGTCAGTCCTTAAATGTTTCATCTTTGCTTCTATCAAACAATTAATGCCATGATCCAGGGTGAATATCTGTCCAGTTTTTGCCAAGTGACTTTTCACAAAGGCATTCATTTAGGAGTAGATTATACTTACTATTGATAATTCTTACGTTAATCATTTTATTAAAACTTTCAAACAACATAAACAATAAAATACAGTTTCAGAGAACAACAGCTAGGACATACTTATATAAATTATGCAATAATATCAGATAGGCAGAATTTATCATCCTACAGAGGATAAAGTACTAAGCTTTCTAATGTTGGATGCATAAACCATTCCTATATAAAACCACTGTTGCATAAACATAGTATATAGCTGCCCCTGATGTAGCCTGTCGGTAGGGAACTATAATCTGTTCTACATGGAGTCTATCTGGGGTTGACCATGGTGCATGACATCTAGCCATCATGCTGTCTGGTGTGGGGCAAAAGTGGAGAATTATGACAATAGGGGGAGGTCGGATATCTGCCTCATGCCTCCATGTATCAATCAAGCATATATTGATTGAGATAGGCAATATGCTCCAGGGCTGCTAATTGTCCCACTGTATTCAACCAATCTATCACAGTGGGCATCTCCACGGTCAGTCAATTATGTAAGATGATTATCTTGGCTGCTACTCCTACCGTGATCAGCCACTTGGCCTCTGGGGAGTGCCCAGGTATGTTATCTGATGTGAGCTTAAGGAGGAAAAGGGAGGGACCCAGTGGGAATGGGGCTGCAAAATGTGACCACATTCCAGAATCCTGCTAATTTAGGGTAGGACCAGAAGACGTGCATGAGATGGGCCTCCAACTGTGAGTAGAACCAGCAAGTTTTAATCTGCAACAGCCCCATCTGCTTCAGGATGTCTGGAGTGCTATACCACCGCATCAACATTTTGTTTTAAATAAGCCTGCTCTGTCCATCCCAATAAGCAATGTAGGCCCATATATGGCAGGTCTTCCAGGCCTCCTCAGTAATGGTTATGTGAAACTCTGTTTTATTTATTTAAAAGTTTTATCAGGAAAGGCATGCTGAGTAGACTGCTTGATTCCAGATGCAACCTGGGGGGGGGCAAGGGAGAGCATACAGGATATATACAATCACAGTCAGTGCATAGGAGCAGTACATGAACAATCACAAATTATCTACAATACAGAGTCAATTAAGTTAGACAAGCACAATCACATTAATTAAATTAGACAAATACAATCACATGGAGTTAAAACTTGCAGCCAGTCCACAGTGGCCAGCCTTAGTGGCTTCAGCAGCACAAGAGCAAGGTGAGCAATAACATAAATATTTACAATAGTGTCATAAAAAATTGACAAGTTCAACACATGGAATTAAAAGTATACCATGATGATAGTGACCACATATGGGTGACTGTTAAAATGATGACCCATATGATGGCACTATCATCATGGGTGATGATAGGTGGATGGCGAATGTTGCGACTGCGAGGGTAGGGTGGGTGACAGAAAGGGAGGGTGGGTGACAGGACGTGGAGGGATGGGGAACAGGGTTGTAACCCTGTAGTGTGCTTGCTTCCACTGAGCCAACCATGTGGTGTGGTGGGTAGGGTGTTTGGCTCTGATGGAGCAGGTCCTGGGTTCAGGACTGGGGGCGGGTACAATTTTGCTGCGTTCCGCAGCTGCAAGACTTAATTTTTTTTTTTAACCAGGCTGTGCCCTGTTCCTCAACATGCACCCCCCTGGAGTTGAGAATCTTTAGTTAGGGGGGTGCAGCCCCCCCCACATGCACAGTTTGCCAGTTGCCTTTTACTGCATATCACTGAAAATGTTTTTAGAGATAATGCAGGTCATGATAATAGGGATCGCCTTTCAGCGGTCACTATTATTGCATAGAACCGAATTTAAATTTGCAGCTAGACCACAGTGCCTAGTTCAATGACTACACCCGATTAGCATATCCTGCCTACCTTGCCCAACCCGGTGTGTAAGGCTCCGGTCTTAGGGTGGTAGAATGTAGCATGTGCAGGAGGAGCATAAACATGCCTCGAGGAGGGGGATAAAATGATGAGTGAAGGAGGCATAGTGAATGGCCAAGGGGAGAGAGAGTTCCACAGTTTAGTATGCAGTATGAGAAGGCTGCCTGGCCTGTGTAGGTGGACCTGTAGTGGACTGACAGGGAGTGGGTGTCATAATTTTTGAGTGAGTGTATGGGGGAAGGGAAGATAGGGCAGAGAAGACATACAGGGGTAGAGATTGGGACCAGAATTTAGCCATGAGCCTAGCACAGTGCGATTGCCTCAGGTTCTGCAGTGAGGGGAGGCCCAGGGTCTGATAAAGGATGCAGTGGTGAGTGGTGGGCAACAGTCAAGTGTGAAGTGACAGAAGGAGTGGAAGAGGGTATCCAATCTGGCTAGGGTAGATTTGGGTGTGGGACTGTAGACTACATTGCCATAGTCAAAAAATGGGGAGAATCATTTTCTGTACAATTTCACGGCAGGCCGGAAGTGAGATGCTGCCATGGTTATGGAACAGGGCACCCAGTTTGGGGTGCTGCTTCTTGTGGATGGCTGCAATGTGTACAGAAAAGTTGAGGTGCTTGTCGAGCCATACACTGAGGTATCTAAAGGAGGTACAGTCCTCCAGCTTTGTCCCATCCAGGGTGTGGAAAGTGGGGAGGGAGGAAGGGGAGCCAAGAAAGTCTCTGTCTTGTGCCAAAGGACATGGAGACCATTTTCTTGGCATTCAGGAAGAGCTGATTAGAGCAGAACCAGAGCTGGACATCATTGAAGTTGCACTGAAGTCTGGACTCTACATCAGAGGATGAGGGGCCAGATGTATACAAAACTGTGTCGTCTGCATACATATGAATGGATGTGTGTGGGCAGACAGAGGGTAGATCATTGAGAAAGATGGAAAACAGGAGTAGGCCAAGAACTGAACCTTGGGGCACACCAGTCAAGACAGGTAGGGGGGCAAAGATGTTTCCCACTTCCATTTGACCACCAGGGACTGGTCAGGTAGGGAGACTCTTAAGGACCTGTACAATGTCCCTGCTTTCTGAGGGGGAAAGGAAGCAAAGATTCCAGAAGAGTGGCTGTTACCAAGAGCAGTGGACTTGAGGTGAATTGCCAGTTTGGGCCTGAGGATGCTGCACATTTGGAGATTCTGCCAGTGATCTTGCCTGGGAAAAGCAAATTTGGCCTGCAGCATCTGAAAGGACTCAATATGCAGCCCATATTGGGCAGACAGATCCTTCACCTACATGTGGCCCCATTGACTCCAGGACATCCATTTGATGGATTTGTTTTCAATTAAGAGGGCATCACAGCCCCATAAGGGTGTTTGATTCAATGGAGTGGTGTCCAACTGTAGGTACTTGTGGAAAGTAAACCATGCTACTCTGGATGTGTTGGGAGTAGTGTGGCCCTTGAGAAAGGTGGCTACTATGGGTGCCTGAACATAACATTGTTCCAAATGGAGCCTTTGCGGAGAGCCATGCCCTGCAGCAGAAGCAAACCCTTGCTTAGTCTGATGCACTAAGAAGGCCAAGTGGTAGCCCTTGAACCAAGGCAAGCCCCAATGAGTTGTAGTTTAGCCATACTGAAATGTGGCTGCTAACCCTCCCATAAGAAGTTGCCTACGAGGGTGTCTATTTTATCAAACCAGGAGTAGGGGCTAGCCAGTGATAAATGGGCAAGCAAGTGAAGAAAATTTGGAGATAACATCATTTTGAAAGCATCAATTTTCCCTGAAAGAGAGAGAGATTGAAGTGCTTCCAGTGGCCAAGCTCCACCCCTATTGATTGAAGAAGGGGTCAAGGTTTAGGCAGATCATCTTAGTAAGAACCAGGTGAACCTTTACTCCTATGTAGGTGATCCTGTCAGGGGGCCATTTTAGACCACTGGACTCAAATGTGTGGGGCTGACAGCACTGTGGCAGTGGCAGCACCTGAGTTTTGGTTGGCTTGATCTTCAGGCCTGAAAGTCCAGAGACCTAAGTTAATAAGTACAACAAAGGTTCTATTGATTGGTCACCTTCTGAAAGGAGAATGAGAAGATCATCTGCATATAAAAGGGTACATTAGTCTGAGTCTCCCATAGTATCCCCTAGAGGGATGGATGTGAGTGAATGGCTATAGTCAGTGGCTCAATCACCACTACAAACAAGAGGAGTAAGAAAGGACAGCCTTGTTGGGCATCCCTCTACAGAAGGAATGGCTCAGATTTCAGGCCATTGGTGAGTACCAGCACCATAGGGGCTCTGTATAGCAGATGTATCCAGTTGAGGAAGGTGATTCTGATTCCCATGTGTTCCATGGTGGTAAGGAGGTGTTCCCATTCAACAGAGTCAAGAAGACATATCAAAATCAATTGCGGCTGCCGGGGATGGGGATTGTTGTACGGTGTATTGGATATTAATTAGTGCTCGGGTATGGTCCGAACTTTTTCCGTCTTTCATGAAATTGACTTGTGCCAGATGGATAAGGCTGAGAAGGACCCCCTCCAGCTGGGTGGCTAGAATTTTAGCCAGCACCTACATGTCGGCATTGATGAAGGAGATGGGTCAGTAGTTACCAGGGAGAGACGTGTCCTTGGGTTTCTTAAGGAATACAGTTATGACTGCTTCATGCAGGGATGGGGAAGGTTGCCCAAAAGCAGAGAGGCTTGAAACATGTCAAGGAGCATAGGGCTGATTTCCTCACTCACCAGCTGGTAAAAATCCATCAGGAAGCTGTCTCCCCTGGAAACTTTCCCATTATTGAGGGTGCAGATGGCTCTTTGGACTTCCTGGAGGGTAATGGGCTGGCCGAGCTCTGTAGTTATGTTCGGTGGTATAACAGGAATGGGAAGATGGGATAGGAAGGTCAAGACTGATTCTTTTTAGGGTTGGACCGTGGAGGTATAGAACATTTTGTAGAAGGTTTGCATAAACTGAATTATGTCTTTGGTCACCATGCACATAGTCCCCATAGAGTCTCACAGGCCTGCTACATATTACTCAGCCTGTCATTTCTTAATGTGGAAAGCTATGAGTTTTCCAGCCCTTTTCCCACCCTCTCAATAGGTCTGCCAGGTGCAAAATAATGCTAACTCTGCTTTTCTGGTTAGGAGTTTGTTTTATTTGATTCTGGTGCTGCCGAGATAGGCAACCAGAACTTGCAGAGGTGGATTCAATTGCCTAGACTGATTTTCCAGGGTCTTAAGGTTGGCCTCTAGAGCTCTTTGTCCTGCCTCCCTATGATTCCTCCTGCGGGAGGCATAGCTGATAATGAGACCCCACATAGTGGCCTTGTAGGCCTCCCATAGCCCTACTCTTGTTACCGCCTCCACATCATTGGTGTCCCTGTAATGCTGCATTTCACATTTAGCTTATTGATGGAACTCTGGGTCCCTTAGCTGGAGAGGATCTGATTAAAGCACCAAGAGTTAGATCAGGGTTGTGGGGACCACCCAAAAGTGAGTTCTAGTGGGCGTGGGGTGTATGTGGGGGGCCTGTTGACTGGTGTGCAATGTGGGGGGAGGTAAACTGCATGTCAGTTCTGCTTGACATGGCATATATGGCTAAGAAGTATGTATAGTCCCTGGTGAAAGGGTGGTGCAGACGCCAGATGTCATTGAACTTGCATTTTTGCATTAGCTGTGCTAATGCCTGGTAGGCCCTGACATCTGGATCCTGTGATATCTCACTTTGATTTATACATGCCTCCACCATAATATTAAAGTCCCTGACTATCAAAATTGGGAGTACAGGCATAATTGAAGATGGCCAGCAGCTGTGTGTCATCTTTATTGGGGCCATAGACTGTGGCTGCTACGAGGGGCTCCTACAGTGTGGAAACTTTGGTTAACAACCACTGACCTGCATTGTCCCTTTTGGTGTGAGTGATGGACCAGCATAGGGTCTTATGCAGTCGAATAAAGACTCCCTTTTTTTTGTTGGGGGAAGGGCTATGAGCTTCTGATCCCACCTAATCCTGGAGCTTGGAAGATTCTTTGCCATTCAATTTGGTTTTCTGGAGAAATGCTATATGGGCTGTTAGACCTTTAAGGTGTGAGAGAACCTTTTTCCGCTTTATGGGTGAATTGAGGCCTCTCACATTTCAAGTTATGGCTGGGGCTGTGCAGAAAAAACTTCTGTCGGTGGAATTTGCTCGAAAGTCATACTTTCACTTCCATGAAAGTTCACAAATCAAACGAGCAATTTTTGCAGAAATTCTGGCTTAGAATGGTGGAATGAATGTATGAGTTGCTGGTTATTGTATTAAACTGTGGGAAAAAATTCTGCAGAACTGATCACTGTCAGTGGTCAGTTCTGCAAAATTTCATTCCATAGTTCAAAACATTAATTCACAATCCACTCATTCATTCTGCAGCTCAATGAGTCACATTGAACTGCAGAATGAATGCATGAACCATGGATTAAAGAGCTACCAACTACAGTGGATCCACCTAGCAGACCCAGGTTTCCCGAATACTGTTCCACTGAGCTGGCCATTGTCAGAGGCACCAACAGTGTGCCCAGCCCCCGCCTTGTATCTTAGTTAGGGTTGTGTATAATATCCCTCTTCCTCAAAGTCACAGCTGGAAATGAGATAGCTAGTAAACTGAGTAATTTAGCTGAATCTGTTTATACTTCATTTTGCAGGCAGAAATTTATCTGAAAACATTGTTTTTCCAGAAACTGGTTGTATTTCTGAATTGAGGATAACTTGAGGTTCAGTAGACTGTTAACTTTCATGGTAAGTGCAGTCACACCCATCACAGTACAGAATTGGTAGTGCAGATCTAAGTTTTAGATTCCAGTAAAGATGGTTAAACTTGTAAACATCTTTCCTCTTCTGGTGCTAATGACCCTTTAGTGGAAAAATGTTTGCTTGAGCTGGAACAGAATATAAACAAGAGCACAAAATAATCACTTACAATCAGGGTTTGACCTTAACATTGTTTTACTAGCCCTGAACCTAGTGCAAATTGGCCAGGGCTAGTGCAGCTAACCCTCTACTTGTGTGTCTTGACTAGTGCAGATTTTTCATGGCTGTTAATGAAGTTGAAAAGGTCCCTACTTTAGCAGGCTGTAGTCCTTTTGCTAATCTCCCTCAGTGTTCCAGGTGGCCTGGTGTGATTAGCAGCTCATTAAGAGCTGCAATTATCTGGCAGTTTAAGAGGGGGATCCAACAAAAGACTCAATGTGAGTCGTTATCACTCAATTGTTAGGACAGTCAACTAGTGTGAATGCTGTGATCAAGGGTTGAGTGGTTAAGTCACTAGCTTCCAGTTTGCTGAACTTGTCTTTGACTTGTCCCACAATATTATGACCAGTGTGCCTCATTTCCCAATCTTTTGAGTGCCTGTATCCAACACTGCAGTGACAGAATGCTATCATGTATACACTGTCTGCCCAGCCAGGTGATCTGTCCACGCTATACTTTCTCTGGACACCATTGCAGACTAGGCTCTGAAGTGGCCATCCACAGACCCATGGCTGCGATTACTGACTGGTGTAGGGGTTCATAACTCCTCTTAATGGATCACAGCAGTCAATGCCATCAATGCAGTACCACCCACCATGTAATTTCATCCTAAAAACAATGCTTTGAAGCATGTATGATACAAAGCAAAACCTTAAAAAAATATAATTTGAAAGGTTAAAAAATGGTATTCCCGGTGTGCATAGATTATCCTATATAGCAAGAAAGGTAGTTCAGCATCATGCCTGTATACTGCTCTCCTTTGACTGATGAAAGGACACTGTTATGAAAAATTTGCTTTTGTTAGGGCAGAGCATGTTAAATCAATATTTTTGTGCCTGGTATATATACACAGGTATGTCAAAGTTTCTTACATCCCAAGCCCCCTGTGTTTGTTTAAGTCTCTCCAAAGAGATCCTAGAACTTCTCCTGGCTCACTTTGCAGTGTAAGAAAACTTTCAGAAGTGCAGGTCTGGTTAATCACAGGGTGGGGGGTGAGAGTGTCTTTCTCTGCCTGATTCTGTACATTGCCCTGCAGGTCAGGGTGGGACTGTGGTGAGGTGCATGATGATGATGTTGGCTAGTGCAGAGCTAGAACTGCCTGATTGAACATTTGCTATTATGGTATTCTCTGGTTTGGTGGGGAGGGAGTGAAGAAAGAGGAAGCAAAGGGCACATGGTAAAAAAACAGTGGGGTACACATTGCATGTGATTGGACTGCAGTCTTTTTTTTTTTTGCTGGTGCAGGAAGCAATGTGAGAGCAGGATAAATATGCAATAATCAGAGTTATTCTTGGCTTGCATTTTTCCTGTATAACCAATCAAAATTGATCATTATTATTGTGGGCTAGTGCAACCATCTGTGGGTTAGTGCAATTTTTAATCAACTTGTCTGGCTGGCTAATGCAAAAAAAAGTTAAGGTTGACCCCTGCCTACAATATAGGTATGATTGCACAAAAGACCCTGAGTAATGGGAAATGCTGCTTTGGGGGTAGTTACCATTTTCTAAATGGTGCCAGTAGACATGTGTAGCACCATGTCACTCATTGTACAGTAGTAGACTGCCGAGTCAGAGACCTGTGCTTTGGAGATATTTTAGAATGCCTGCTTTCTCGAGTGTTGTAGTTTAGCTATAAATCTTCCTCCAAATACTGTCTCCATCCTTTGAACTGTATTCACCAGCAGGTTAAGACATTTGATTGATCCATTCGACTCCTGCTGGATAAATTGACTGCTTCACTACTGATAGAGTGTTTTAAGGGAGGTTGGCTAACACTGTCCCCCATTGATGTTCCCGTGGAGATATTGAAATGAAAAAGGCAAAATACTGTAATATAACAATATACTGTAAGTATGAAAAAATGCTTTGGCAGTGGCTTTTGATTGCCTTTACTACTACACTACTGCAATAACATGAGATCTCAATCGATATATAAACGAAAACACAGCAATAAATAATTACCATATCAAAAACAGGCAATAGTAATGGTGATCATTGTGACTCATCCAGCATAAGCACTTTGTTTTATCAATAAACATGACACCCACCCCATAGATACTAATTGACTGGTTAAAAAAATTAACTCATATTGCATCATAGCACCTACATAAAGCATGGGAACTATGGCTTTTAAAATAGCGGAAACAATGAAATTGCAGTTACTCTCATTTGGTGTTTAATCTGCTATTGAATTAAGGTCCCAGCTTGTACATGGGTACCGAATCACAATAACTCTTTGCCATACTGAGAGCAGGCAATACTAATGGTGGCAACTAATCACTATTGTAACATGGCTAAAATAAAAGGACCCAAACCAAGGGAAAGGATTGGTAGAAAAGCGTCACGTGGTAGAAGAGCAACACGGCATTATGGCACGATAATGCCGTGTTGGCATCGGGAGCGCGCACAGCGAAGCACTAAACCAGTGGTCAGTGTGTGTACGATTGGCAGAAATGTGGAGTGCGCCGCTTGGGGGAAGGTAGGAATGTGACGAAATTTTGTCAACCAATAGGAGGCGCAAACAGGAGAAATGAAAATAGAAGAAATAGGAGTGAGACAGGGAGTCGAGGGCTGTGTGTTGCCCTGCTGTAGCCGAGTATGTAATTTGTATAACAGCGCCACATATTGCTCGGTAACAGAAGAAAAGTTTCTCCCAAAACGGCGTGTCTTCTCCTAGGCTAGAATAGCAAAGCATTGGGCACAATGGAGAGGAAAAAAAACTTGTATTACAATTAGGAAAGAGCTCGGCGCAATGCACTGAGTGAGATGATATTAGCGGCATGAGCATTCCACAGCTAATGTAGCAGCGAAGGAAACACCGTAATTGTATTGACAGTAACAGTGATATGCTATCTTCCCAGTGCCACCTATTGGTCGTAACAGGCACCTGTGATACGTAGCTGACAGAACTGCACAGAGTGTAGCAGCATACTAAGCCATGCAACAAAAAGACTCTCCCCAGAATGCAGCATGGCATGAATAGCACCCGAAAACGGACGGCCCGCGATACACCAGCTGACTAAAAGTAGCAAGTTTCAATCTGTGATGAATTTGCAATGTAACTGTTATAATGTAAAGCAAAGTTGTAATCTTGTAGAAATTGCTACACACCACATTACTTGATGTCAGTTGTACAACGTGCACGCTCATAGTTCTACTTAGACCTAGTGTTAGAAAGTAATAGAGCTGAAACAGGAATATGGCAGTGAAATAACTTGTTTTTCCACATTTCTGTGTCATAGTAAGAAATGCAAAATGTAATTAATAGTCGCCCTGCACTTGCCATGTTACAAGCGCATTAATCCTCGATGAAGGTGGCATCTAATGGAGAGTTAATGCATGGTTGGACTGCTATGACGCACTTGGCCTACGGCCTCGTGCCATAACGGTCCCAACCATGCATTAACTCCCCTTTAGATGCCACCTTCATCGGGGATTAATGCTTACTTATATATAAAGCTTAAAACATTTGCTTAATCAATAAGAGTGATAGCCACCAAATAGATGGATAGTAAAAAAGTCCATATTGGATGGCAGCACATACATAAAATGTTAAAAAACTGAACTTAAAAATCAGGAATAAAAAACAGCAGAAACAGTGAGACTGCAAACACAAAATGTGATACAAGACTCTGTTTACAGTTCAGCAAAGTGAAAAGGCAGTAAGGATGGCTGGGGGGATACTGGGATGTATAGGGAGAGGCATCACCAGTAGAAAATGGGAAGTTGTTATCCCTCTGTACAGACAGTTGGTGAGACCCCATCTGGTGTACTGCGTGCAGTTTTGGAGACTCCATCTCTGCAAGGACATAAACAGGATTGAGGCAGTCCAGATGAGGGCAACTAAAATGGTGCAGGGTCTGCAACAGAAGCCATACAAAGAGAGACTAAAGGAGAACCGGCATCATTTGGCTCTGGAGAGGATTGCATCAAAGGAGCATGTCAGTTGGAGCTTTGCAAAGGTGAGTGCATCCCCGAGGAAACGGCTGAGGCCCAGCTGCCACTGCAGCTCCTACTATGAGCCCTGGTCTGATTTTTGCTGTGTCCTCCTTTGTGTTTCTTGTTCCTTCGTCTTTTTGGAGAGGAATACCATGGGTCCAGTTTGCTCGAGAAAGAATACAGAGAGGACCAAAAGGCTGATGAGGTGGGGAAGGCCCCTTTTTTGGTGGAACTTTGCCCATGGGCTGGCTGCGATCCCCCTTCCAACCCATCCAGGTAGCTGGCCTGCTAAGGCTCACTTGTGGCCAGGCCCAAGAAATATACTGCTCAGCTGCTTCAGGGGTATCGAAGTTCTGTGATACCCTATTCTTTGTAATATGCAGGATCATTGGATACCTCATACTGTACTGGTCCCTCACTTCCATTAGAGCTTGCCTGGCAGGAGTGAATACCTTCTTCCTAGCGGACAATTCTTTTGAAGTCTTGTAAAATCTTAATTCTGTGCCCCTTCAAGGAAAGGCCTCTTTTTTGTTGGGCCCATGTGAGAATATTTTCTTTGTCTGTGAATCTTTGAAATATGGTTAAGATGGGTCTTGCCCACAACTTGCCCTCTCCATGGCAGGGCCCCTGAAAGGGAGATCAGGATCAGCCAAGTTCAGTCCTGGGGTTGCTTGTGGCATCATTCGGTGCAAGCAGTGGGTGCCACTGCTTGCACCGAATGATGGGTATGCATAATCGTGGGCTGTAATAGAGTGTAATCATCTTTGGTGGTCTAACAGTAACTCCTTCCCATATTGTGATGGTGGGCCATTGTAGGTACGATATAACCTGGTGGTCGTGGTACCTCACCCACCCAGAGGTCCCCAGCTGCAGCACCCCCATCATCGGTAGGTGGCAGCACCCACCCTCATTCCACCCGGCCTCCGCTGAATGAGCATACAGTATGATCTAGACGCTTATTGGTCCACAGTGTGGACCAATAGGCTTGGAGACCATACTATACAATTAGGACCAGAAATGTGAATGTACATTCATTCACATTTCTGTCCTGTATAGATAATATGGTCTGCAAGCCCATTGGTTCACATGTGGATTCAATAGGCATACTAGATCATACTGTATGCTGTCATTCGTGTGCGGCTGGCGAATGCCGGTGGGGGTGCTGCCACCCACTGATGTTGGGGGGTGCTGGGTAGCTGGGGACCTCTGTGGGTGGGTGGGGAGGGGGTACCACTAGACCACCAGGTTATACTTCATTTCCACAATGGCCCACGACTGGGCATATGGGGGGGTGACCGCTAGACCACCAGGGATGATTACACTTTATTACAGCCCATGATCGGACGTACCGGGGGCGGGTTACTACTAGACCACCAGGGATTTTAACAGTTATTACAGCCCGCGACCAGGTGTACCAGAGCGGGGGGAGGCTGCAATAGCCCATGGGGGGGCAGCCTGGCAGGGAACCTGGCGCAATTCACGGGGAGCCAGCGCACTGCGTGCAAATGGGGCCATAATGACATGCAAATGGCCCCATTTGTGCCTGGCATACATTATAGCCTCATTTGCATGCCCCCGGGTGAATATTGCAGGTGATGCACCTAGCACAACTGCACTTGCGCTGGCGCATCCACCTGCCCCCTTCTGCGTCTTGTGCTGGCACTGTGCCAATGCACCATGTGCAGTGTGTGTGTCTTCCCTGCCATATTCAATGGTGCTGAGCCATGGTGCATCACCATTGAATATCACCTGGTCCTGGCCCCGGGGCAGCCCAATTGCTCTGCGCCCAGGCTTGCGCCACTGCCCGGCGCAGTCTGAATATCTGGCCCTCTGTATTTTTCCAGTAAATATGCCAATACATAAATAGTGTCTATTGTGGAAAATCCCTATCTATATCCTGCTTGAAATGGTTGAACGATAGCATTATATGGGTTGGAAGTTGTTGGAAGTTGTTTGGGTCAAGTAGTGAACCTTTTTTATGTATGGGTACAATAATATTTTGTCACCATGAAGGACTATATCTCTGTTTGAGGCACTGATTGAAGAAAGTTGTAAGCAAGGGCACCCATAAAGTTAGATGATTTTATATAATTCATATGACATTTTGTCTGGTCCTAGTGCTTTATTATCTGCAAAGGCCACTACAGCATCCTCAGTCTCCTACCTTGAGCAAACAAGGGCATCCTCCAGAGGTTCAGTATTAATGTCCATCAAACTACAGTATGACCTTGTTTATCCAAATGTGCTGGGGGAAAATGCAATTGCTTGAATAAATGGGGGTTTGGATAATGGAGAGCACTATATAGTATAGTCTTTTAAGCTGGGAGACACACAACAATTTTGGATAATTGAGAGTTTTGTTAATTGAGGTTTAGATGACTGGGGATTTTCTATATATTCTTTTCTCATGTCAGGTTATTCTCTAAAAAAAGGACTTAAAGTACTTTGTCCATGCTTCTTCTAAATGTATACTGAAAAGCAAGACCGAAAGTAGCCCTTGGCTACTAAACTCCAAAAGGTTCTTATCTTTTAAGTTTATGGCCTTATACACATACTGCAATCTTGCCATTAAATAATTATACTATTCTTTTTTTAGTAGAGCCAGATATTGTTTCATATGGTTATTTAATTTATGTAAAATTTCCTTTCTGGGGTGTTTTTTTGTCTATCTTACAATTTTCATCTGATTTTTTTTTTTTTTGCATTTTTACTGTTTTTTTAACTACTGTATGTGGAGTCAATAGCCCCAATATCTGGTTTACTGACATATATTGTGTTTATCATTATAAAGATTGTATATAATGCCCCATAGGCCTTCTCATGGTGCTCAGAATTCACAGCTTTGTTCAACATAATGTTAGATCATTCATTATATAGAGTAGCATTTACTTTCTCCAGTATAGTTCCTTCCATCCTTAATGTTTTCTTTCCTCTAATACTAACTGGAGGTTGTAATACAAGATTATCAGTTACTATTTTCTCATTCATGACATTATTTCTAAGGGAAGTGGAGCATGATTGCTCTCTGCTCTTATTTTTGTTACAAGTGACTTTAACATATCAAAGATTTCTGGGTTGCTCATAACAAAATCAATAATGATTTGGCCATTTGGATGAACATAAGTTGCATTTCCTAACTGATCACCTGGCAACCTGACGTTTTGTATAATCAGTGAGTTACCTGCAAGGACATCAGAAAGATACTTTCAATTCTTATTTTTAACTTTATCTGTATTCAGCCTATGGGGAATATTCAAATCATCCATGTATGTTTCTAAAGTAGACATGGGGTGGGATATTCAGACTGCACCAAAAAGATGTACAATAGTGGAAGCAGGCACAAGAGCAGAGTGCCATTGCACAATGTGCGCGATAGTCAAACCAAATGCAGGCCAAGGTGTGCCTGCACAACACAGCTGAATATCGCACCCAATGCACCATGGCACAATCAGGGATGTGCACTGGAGCAGGGCCGATGCGCAGTAACACATCCAGGGATGCGCTGGGACAAGGACAAGAAGCAGGGGTGCACTAGCCATGAATGCGCCATGAGTGGAGGAGCATGCAGCAGGCCAGATAGACCATCCCCCCCCAAGGCCCCCATGAGCTGCACATCCAGAGATGAGCTGAACAGACCACCAGCCCATGAATCCCAGCACCGATCCAACCGCAGATGTGGGTCAGCTGTCCACACCCGTAGGCCAAGGTGCCCCAGCACAATCCTCTGGCACACAGTGACTGCAACACAAGGAGGGCTGGACCCTCCTGTGCCACAGCACCATACCAATGCTGACCACCCCCTGTACAGCAATCCCAAGACACCCGGCCCAGAAGCATTACCAAACAGTGCATGGCACTGAAGGTATGCCACCACCACCACCACGACAATGCAACCCTGTGCCCCATGGTGCCATGCATGACAGCCCCACTGTGTTCCCCCCACAGCAGGCAACACCAGCCACTGATGCCACCGCAGCATACACAATGCCCCCCTGCATGGCCCCCACAGTGGCACAGCAAAAAGGTTGACCTTGCATCAGTACCTGAGGGACCCTGCATGTGACAAGGCCCTCCCTGGATGCCACCACCAGCAGGACAGCACCCCGCACACCCACCCATGCACACACCCTGTCCCAGCACTGGCCCCACCAGACAGCACAGCAGCCCACTGTGATGCATGGAGGCATGCACCACACAGGATGCAACACAGGGCATGAACAAATCCCCCACCTGGTCCCAAGGGTACCCCATCACAGAGCCACACATAGCGGGGCAACAGATGCTGCTGTCATGTGTCCAATGCGGCCGTGTACCCACGGCCTGCACACCACCATGGCGCTGGTGAGCTAGCCATGTGGTGCATGCACCACAAACCTGTCCACCACCAGCATGCAGCTGGAGCACATGTGACAGACAGCAGACCACAGGTACCACCCCAGACACCATCAACAGCATGGAGGGGGACAACAACAGCACTGCCCACAGTGTCACCTGAGGCAGACGTGCAATAGACCTGGAGTCAGGATGCCAGCTGCCAGGGTGCCATGCCCAGAGGGTGACTGGCATGGACTGCCACCAAAGCCAAGCCAGCAGACATGCATGTGGTGGAGGGGTTGGCATGACCATGCATACCACAGGTACACAAGGGGCACAGCCGCATGGGCAAGGCACACACTGCCAGGGGCGACTGGGACACAATGCATGCACCTGAGACCACTGCACACAGGCATACAGTGCACAGGGCACAACACACATACCACAGACAGGGACCATGGCCCCCCCCACACCAGTGGAGGGGCCCTGGCAGACACACCCACAACCAGGCCATCACCACCCTCAGACACCATGCACACCACTGCAGCAAGGCACCAGACACTCGCTACAAATCAGAGACCACCACAGTTGTAGTATGTAACTTATCTATATTTCAAAAGGTAACAGAATAAACAAGAACTATATACAGTACTATATACAAAGTGGAGGAGGGGGCAAGGCTACAACTTGGGGGGACAGGCATGGGCTAAGGAGAATAGCAAGGGGGGGCAAAGGGGTGTGAGGGACAGTCCAGGGAGGGGAGGGAACAGTGTGGGTGCCACAGGCCCTACTGGTGGCCCCTTTCATCCTAGCACTCCCTGTGGCACATTCTGTGCTGCCACTGGTCACTCCGCTCCATGCCATGCAGCAGCTCGAGTGTGGCCTGGGTAATCTGCAGTATCTCCTGAACTTGACGCTCCAGGGTCATCCAGCTTTGTCCACCCAGGACAAGGGAGCAGAGTCAGTACGTATGACTTGCCAGACCCCAGCAGTCCACCCAATGTGCATGGCATACAGCTGTGAGCTTCGCCCCTGTGATGGCATGCGACCACCCACAGTGGGTGCGCCTACATGACCCACCTACCCAGGCACCCATAGCCATGCGAACTGCTGCACACCCCCACCACCCATGCACTGCACAGCACCAACGTGGCTGTACAGTGTCATGGCTATGCAGTGTGATGGCAGTGGCACAGCCAGGTGCCCAGTGCACACACAGCCCACCTGCAACACCCACCCACACGTGCAGTCCCAAAGGACAGTGAGGAGTGCACTGTGGGGCATGCATGGCAGTGGGCCATGTGCAGGGGCCATGCCCTACCACCACCCCCTGCAACCCACCATGCACAGATGTAAGGGGAAACACAGCACTCTCCTGCGTCCTGGTCAGCAGGATGCTGCAGACCCCCAGTACCACCACTGTGCCCTGGCTGCAAGGCCACACCTCCGGTTCCAGCCTTTCATCCCTGCTCATGGACCAACCGGGCCCTACGGTGATCCTCGAGGCCTAGAGTGCAAACACGGAGAGGGTAACATCAGTACAGGCCAGTAACATAGCCCCCCCTTGCTGTGTGCATGCCCACACAGCCCAGCCATGACGCGGTGGTGCAGGATGTACATGAGGCACCCCCAACACCGGCAACACAGGTAAGTCCCCACGCGGCATGGCCTGATGACCACCATGATACCTGGACAGACAGATACTACCAGTGTTGTGATGGAGCACCTACCTGGCCATGGCACGGTGCCCCACCAGGCACATGCCTGCAGTCACCCTAGGCAGTCAGGGTCCCATCACTGGAGGTCCCCATATCAGTGGTGACACTGCTCAGTGGTCCTGCTGCACCCCGTGGCCTCCTCAAGGCCCTCTGCAACCTCCTGTCACACTGCTGTCTATGGCCTCAGGAGGGGTAACTGGCCAAAGGGGGCACCTGCATGGGGCTCCACTAATGCCACCAGGTTGGCCAGCTCAATTGCCATCCACATGGGTGCTCTCATGTACGGCATAGTGCTGTAGCTATCGCGGCCACAAAATGGCACCCTGTAGTGCATGTGCCTGCATCTCATCATTGCACAGCTGCGAAGGCAGAGCGGTACTGTGCTGCAAGTCACTATCGTGCTGGCATGGGACTGCTCAATAGGGGTGCAACCATGTGTAAGCATGGTGCTTAGGGGGCAAAGGTTAGCTGCAGGGTCAAGGGTCTGTCTGCACATGGAGCACCACAGTGCTATTGGGAAGCCCTGCATGTAGCGCGGTAGGGTGCATGTGTGTGACACCTTGCAGTGGCCTACCATACTGTGGCACCATGGTGCCCATGGTGCACCATGGCACGAGTGCCCCTGAGCATACAGCGCACTTGCACCACAGGCACAGTGGTGGCCATGCCCTGTACTGCCTCCCATGCACAGCATGTCAGCAGTGCCACTAGCGTCATCGTAGCACTGTGGTCATGCGTGGTGTGGTGCCTAATGCGCATGTTACAGTGGTGTGCCATAGCCTGAGCACGCTCAACACCATTGCGCAAGGTGCAACGGCATGATATTCAGCCAGGATATGCATATCAGCTCATAAGCCATTCCACAGCGCATCCACTGCATTAGCATCCCATTACAGTTGTGCCTGCCCTCATTTGCATGCATTGCGCTATAAATATGTGACTTGAGGCTGCATAGGCCATGGATCAGTATTGCAGTCCTTTGAGGTAGGTTGCATGCTGTAGAGATGTGGGGACAGTGGTCTGGGAGGGCTGTATGGGACTGCACATTCCAACATAACACCTGTCCATCCCCCAGACATGAGCATGACTGAACGAGAGGAAGAGGAGGAGCAGGGAAGGGTGCGAAGGAGGAGACCCAGCTTTACCAGGGCAGAATCTGATGCCCTGTTTAAGGCATACCTCGACAAGGAGCTGCTGCTTAGCGGACAGCGGGGAACACCACAAACCCGTGCTGCGGCATAGGGTGAGGTGGCACGTGCCATCAACCAGCTGGGTAGCCACCAGCGGTCTGTGCAGGAGTGCAAGCAGAAGGTTGGCATGGAAAGAAGGCAGATTAAAGATAAGGTGGCTGCCATCAGGGTGGCACATGCTGCCACCATTGGGGGCCATCAGGATGTACCCCACCTGATGCCACGGGAGGAGTGGGTGGCCAGAAGCATGCAGCATAGTGCCGTCGATGGTGTTTCTGGTAGTGGCTTCCAGATGGGTGGCAGCCCATCACTACATGGTAGGTCCGATGCTGGCAGTGTGGGGGTGGTAGGGGGGCAGGTCCCAGGGCCAGGCAGAGCCACTAACAGTACTGTGTTCCCTTACAGCTCCTGAGCATCTGCATGGGGCAGTGGTGGTGGGTGTGTCCACTGAGGGGGAGGCCCTGGACACGATGGAATGCCCATCCACCTCCACAGGTGTCTGAGGGACCGACCATCTGCAGACCTGCACATCTGTCTGGACTGATGCCGGTGGTGCGGGTGCGGACATGGCCCTGCCTGTGTCTCAGCGTGACAATGCCCTCAGTGTCCAGTGTGCTGGGACATGGATCAGGGCCGCCCAGCACTGATGATGATGTGACACACGTCCCAGACAGTGATGTATGTGGGACACAGGATGGTCCCACGGATTGCATCCGCCCAGGCCGTTCCACGGGCAGTGCTGGCGTGGCTGCCTGCACAACAGTCCATTTCCAGGCTGCATCTGCATGCTCCAGTTGGGCAGCACTGGTGTGTGGCCAGGGTGGTGGGGCTGTTGCTGCTGCTGTGGCTATGCCAGTGTCACCTGGTGAACGGCAGCTGGAGGGGCAGTGGCAGCAGATGGCCAATGTCAGCGTGGGGACAGAGGCGGGGGCAGTGGCAGTGCACTGAGTGTGGACATACCCCAGAATGGCAGTGCTGTGCAGCACCCACTGTTGAGGGGTGCTGGGCAACAGGGCCAGGAACACCATGGGCGACAGCATGCTGGACATGCAGAAGACCCCTTGGATGACCACAGCCATCTTCTCCAGGCCTCAGTAGATCAGCAGATGTGGCTCGTGGTGGTGGTGGATGCACTCAGTGCGGGTTCTGCGCCAGGCAGAAGAGCGGTGCGGCAGGGACCACTCCTTGCTCCTGGCAGAGTTGGCCCAGCAGCAGGCGGATGTGACCGCTGCCATTGACAGGCAGACCACTGCAATGGTGACTGTCATGGCTACACTGGCCACCCGGTTGGGTGCCAAGCCACCACACATCCCGCAGAGTGCTATGTCCACCCCCATTCCTGGCACCGTGCGACCCCTGCTATGTTGATGCCAGGTTCGGCTATGGGCATACCAAGCACGCCTGGTGCAGGCATGTTTGGTGGCCTGCAGAACCCTGCGTGGACAAGGTCACATTCACGCAGCATCACCCCTGGGGGCCTGTCGGTGCCACCCCATGAGGCCACTGGTCAGCCTGGCATGGCTGGCAGGTCTCAGTGGGGCCGCTCATGCATCTGTGGTGGCTGTGGTACTGTGCCACATGACTGACCCATCTCCCTCCATGGCCACTGTCTGCCACTGCCCTGTGTGCACTGTGGTGTTCTTTGTGCGATGCATGGGTGAGGTGCCCAGCCCTGCACGTACATGGTCCCTGTGCACACCCTCCTGGCTGCTGGCCACTGTGGTGTGTACATGATGATGCCTGCGTAGCGCTGTTCCCCACTGTGCAATGGTGCTCAACGTCTGAGGCATGCACAGTGCCAGCCACTGGTCATGGTTGTGTGTGGTCCTGTGTGGGTGTGGGGGTGCCTGTTGGGGTGGGCGTGCCTGTTGCCCTTTGGGCAAGTGTGGTTTGTGTGTGCATGTGTGTGCATGACATGTGCAGCCCTGCCCATCTCTGCCTTTGTGTGCGGTTCCCCACCCATTCCCATGCCCTTGATGCCGTCTGCACCTGGTGTCCACCCTGTCTGTCTGTGGGCTGTGCCCTTGCCCTTGGTGGTTGCACATGGCCCCGTTGCCTACCTGTGTTGTCCAAAGTGCTCCTCTGTGATGGTGTCCCAGTGCTGCTGTGCCATCTGGGCCAGCCGGGGGTCCCTTTGCCCAGGGGGTTGCTGCCCTACACCAGCTGGACCGGCGTCCTCATCGTCCCCACTGCTGCCCCCCTCCTCGACCTCAATGGCTATCCCACAGTCAGTGGCCATGTTGTGCAGGATACAGCAGGCCAGGAATAGCCTGCCGGCCTTTGAGAGGCTGTACTGTAGAGCACCACCTGACATGTGCAGGCAACGGAAGTGTGCCTTCAGCAGCCTGAACACCTGCTTGATGACATTCTTTGTTGTGGCGTGTGCCTCATTGTACTGTTGCTGAGCTGGGGTCATGAGGCGCCGGTATGGTGTGAGCAGCCAGGGCTGTAGTGGGTAACCACTGTCATCTGTGTGTAGAGAGGAGTTGTTAGCATGTTGGTCTGCATCACTATGCCATGGGCCATCATGGCCATTTCCCATGGCACCCCTGCAGATGCCCCCCACCCCCCCACCTCTGCACCCATTGTCCACCATGCTATGCGTACTCACCTACCAGATGGCCGGTGGGGATGTACCCACTCTTCAGCCTGTGGCATAGTGCAGACTGGTGCCAGATGAAGGCATCGTGTGCTCCTCCAGGGTGCGTGGCACAGACATTGATTATGCGCCCCCTGGCATCACACACCGCCTGGCAGTTGACCCTCAGGTAGCCCTTGCAGCTAATGTACACCACCCCCTCTGGGTCAGGTGGTATGCGGATGCCTACATGGGTGCAGTCTATGGCCCTGAGCACGCCAGGCAACTGTGCTACCCTGTGGAACTCCTGTATGTGTGCTATGTGCTCCACCTGTGTGCTGGGGGAAAGAATGTACTTTGCAGCATGTGGCAGCAGTGCGCTGAGGAATTGTGTAAGTAGGCGTGATGCGGCCGAGTGGGTTATGCCTGTCATGTCCCCTGTTGGTCTCAGGAAGGTGCCCGTAGTGAGCAGGCAGATGACTGCTGTGACCTCTCCACAGACAGCACATGGCTCCGTCGTGTGGGTGCATGAATCTCATCATTGCACAGCTCACAGAGTTGCCTCAGAATCACCTGGTTCAGGTGGTACCAGCCCATGTTCTCAGTGTCACTGTACTGTTCGAAGGTGGTGCGAGCTCGGTACAGCCTGTTCTGGGAGTACCGCCGATGGGCCCTTCCATGGCCACGCCTCCCTGCTGCCTGCCTTCTCACACCCCTCATTACCGCCTCCATCTGGAAGGTGGCACTGGCCATGTCCCTGGCTGGTGTTCCCCCCCGGGTGGCTGTCTACCTGTTCCCCCCACTGTGTGTTGCTGGTGCTGCTCCTGCACCAGGTTCACCTCTGGCTGTTCACCTCTATGTGCTCTGCCTCTTGCCACTGCCCTCCATCCACTGTGGCACTCTCAGGCCCTCTCGCACACACAGGCATAGACACACACACACTCCTTCTCTTACTCAGGCACACCTCTGGTGGGCCCTGTCCACCTCCTGGCCACACCTGCCCCCTGCTTCCTGTCTTGCCTCCCTGCCACTCTGCCTCTATGATCCCACCTATGGCTCCTCTGTGGCACATTCATCCTCCCCTCTCTTGCTCCCTTTTATTTTGGCTCATTTCTGCTGTTGCACAACTTCCATTTGCTCCGCTACTGTGCACATCGCCTGCTGATGAATATCGCTCTGTGCACATTATTCCTGGTTCCTCCCCCTGCAGTTGCGCATGCATTCATTACTGTTGCACTATGATGCATTGCATGTTGTGCTGCGCTGCTGCTCCCACTGAATATCGCATCATGGCGCATTTCCGCTCTTGCGCTGGCACATCCCTATTGTGCATGGTGCATCTGCTCTGAATATCCCACCCTTGTTGCCAAAATTGTCTGTTCTGGTGTTAAAATCTCTAGTAATTAATAATGCATGCATCAGGATATTTTTTATTTTATTTTATTTTATTTTTTATTTTAGTCTTTGGTAACCGGGTGAGGCCCACTAGGCACAAGTGCCTGTTTTCAGGGGTGACCTAGGAACACTGGGGTTAAGTGACTTGTTCAGAGTCACACAGTATGCAAGTGGAGGTTGTGAGAATCAAACCAAGGCTTGGTCTGCTGGATGTACCAAGCTCGTTCACCTCTAGGCTAAACTGCCAGCCATTTGGTTATGGCTATTCTGACTAATGCCCAAATATTGCCTGTATAGTACAAAGACCCTTTGGAGGAATATACATATTAATATAAACAGGGCTTAATTCCATTGTATCCCAATTATAATAACTAGAATAACAGATAGGGGACTGTGTATTACATATAGGATAAAGTATGGGGTGGTGTGTGTATTGAGAAGTTTATACCCCTCCCTGAGGTGTTAGATGCTACATTTGTTTATGAGATCATCTAACACGGAGGGTGTGTGTAAACTTTGAGTTTAAACACTACTCAATATTTTATTTTATAAAATTGCTGGGTCTCTCTTTTTTGCCACAGCAATTATATAAAATAGTAGGGGTTCCAGTGCTGTATTGGTCCAGGTTAGTTTTCGCCTGGTTCCCAAATTTGTGATCTCTGTCAATTTAAAATGTTTAAAAATGTTTTTTTATCCATGCAAATGTTTAAAATGAGTGACATTTTTAAAGAAGTAAATTACCACTGAGTTCCACTGGTGGTTGACTTTCAGTAAGAAGGCAAGCGCCGGGCAGTTAGGAAAGGACAAACTGCGACGGGCACATGTGCAGAGTGAGGGAAACCATGTGCATATTTGCGTTATACACTCCTTTATAATGGAAAATTACACCATGGTTTCTCTATGAGAAAAAGGGAGACCCATGAATTAAAAGTCTATAATGCCATCAAGAGGTTCTGGGGACATATGAACCTCAAGAGTGAAGCTTAAGAGGTTCAAACATGTCCCCTGAACCCTGAGATGGTATTTTTGCTGAGTAATCACAGTCCCCTCTTTTTTATTTTCGAAATATATGGATCCAAGTTTATTTAATTAAATTAAATCAGTTTAGGTGCTTTAAACTTAGCTGCAATGCAGCTTTCATTGGGCAGCTCCCGCCACCTCCTACTGCTGACCACCCCCAGACCTGCATAGAAAGCCCAATGGCGCATTTAAACAAACAGCCATGGATGTGGCTTTACAGAATGGTGTTTTCATCATTTTGAGCCATTTTAAAACATGTACTTGTGTCAGTTGCGTTGATGACCAGCTTTTACTGTACATGATGGTTACAGTAAAATCTGGCTGATGGGCAGCTGTAGAGAGCATGCATGTGGTGCAAGGGAAGCAGGATTCTTATGGCAGTGTGTTAGGATATCCATCAATATTATTACGGGATCTCATAATAGTATCGATGAACATCAGACAATCATATTACAAGATCCCGTATACTATTGATAGATTTTTTTGATAGTATTATGGGAAATTTATTGTATAATAGTATTATGGGAAATGCATACTCTTCTTTTTTTTGGTATTATCTTATTTCTCCCCTCCTGGCTCAGGATCTGCCACTCCTTCAGGCATCCTAGGTTCCCTGCACCCCTTCCAACCTTCCCAGGTGCTCTTCTACCTCATATTGCAGCCTACCTCGAGGTAGCTCAGCGTTACCCTTTGGCGAGTGGGTCCCTCTCCTCCGAGGGGGAAGGCACCAGTGGGGACAGCCCAGCACACTATTTTTTTTCCTTCTCGGCCTCAGATGCTGCTGAGGCGGGGGCTGGACCCCGCAGGAAGTAATTGGACATGTCTTGAACCGGGTGTTGTCATCTGGCCAATCCGGAGCATTTTTTTCGTGTTCTAGTATTTTTGTCCCTCCTGCACCACTACCTGTAGTGTTCATGGACTCCACTGGGGGCCACACAGAGGAGGTGTTCCATTTATCCCGCCCCAGGAGAGGAGAGCAGTCCTCCAGATGCTTGATCCTCTCCTTCCCCTGCCAGCCCCTGGCATCCTGAGTCCATTCCCAAACCCAGGTCACCAGCGTGGTTTGAGATGTGGCATCCAGCACCTCAGCCCTCTGCGCCACTGGGCCGGAATGTATACTTTTCAATAGTATTACCGGCACTATCCGTATATTACAAAATATTTCTCTATTTTGATGTTTTTGATAACACTTAATCCTGGTTTAATTTTCACATGTATTATTAGGCCACTGACATGCCTTTCAGATTTAAAATATTTTACTGCCAGAGAGAAAATGGTTTCATAGTCAATTATAGTTAAAATTTCCTGACACCTTGTTTCCTGAAAACACATCACAGTGTTTAATAATATAGAAGACAACTATTCGTTATCAATTAATTTTCCACTGAGTCCTGCTATGTTCCTTGACAGAAGGGTGTAACTAGCCCTCCTCCCAGAAAAATCCTACTGAGTTGCAGGTTTTGAACTATCCAGTATGTCAAAAAGACATGGTTCTTTTTGGCTGTCTGTGTCATGTATCGAACTATTTAGATCCACTATAAAGATACCCATTCAGTCCAGCATTCAAGTCCTCTCTAGGACGGCATGTGCAATTTCCCAATTTCCCAGAAATATACCTATTTAACCTCCCTTCTTATCAGAGGATAGTTTTCTTACTTTCAATAAGCCTGTTTTCTCTGTCTTCGCTATTACCATACTTGCGATAAAAAAGTTAATGTCTGAATGGAGGTTGCATTCTGTTTCATATACCAAATTATACATGCTGAAAATGGAGAGAACGCGTATGTCATCTTTCACTGAGTCCCTATTTGAGGCTGCACTTTGCTTATCCATAAAGTCCCACCCTAAAGAGATTAGAGCATATTGCACCACCTTTTGCTCAATTTACTCTCTGATTTTTTTCTGTATTCAAAATATTCTTATCAATGGCTCTCCGTGCTACTGGTAACAAAATATCCAGACCTAACTGGACCAGTCTTTTTGTTTTGAACCACACTTGTTTAGATATACTCATATTAGCCACTTAGCATATACTGGAAGTGTAATATTGCTACAGAATCTAAACACTGTTAATATGTTTTCTTTTAATTTCATTGTTCCTAATTTGACATGAAATAAAGGTGTTATAACATCTGATAAAGTTTCTGTTGTCTTATTTGGTTTCTGAAAAATCCCTGTTTTATGTAATATTGTTTAATTTCCGGAGAGTTTTAGTTCCATTTTGTCTACTGCTTTGTTTAGTGGGCATATTTTCCCCAGTTTTACATGATTCATTTGTTTATTTGCTTCTGCTTTCCTGTCAACCTTTATGTCTCTTTTTCTACCTTTTGATTTTCCTGTCCACTCATGATTGTTTCATTTCCAGATGGTATGTTACCCCTGTTTGTTGTAAATGTTAACTGTTTATCAATATTTTCTGGTTTCCCACTATCTTATTAGTTATCTAATCTATAGTAGTCTCCATTTCTTTTTGCTCATTTTTTTTGATGTTCTCATTTTTCTGTTCCATGTCTAAACTCCATATTATTTCATCAATCTCTTTATTGTTCAGTATTTCCTTTTCTGATCTTGGCAAGCTTCACTGGCAAGCATTTAAACTAGCCAAGTGGGGAGGCACTGAAAAGGAGCAGAGAAATCCCAGCCTCCCCCCACAAAACACGGTAATTAGTGAGGTAAACACCAAGGTAGAGAAGTCATTAGGGAGCAGGACAGAGGTAAATGTAAAAAAAGACAAAGGCAGTAAGGACAGGGATGGGGCTAAAAGGGGTAAGGCCATCAAAAAGTGGAGGGCGATGAGAACCAATGCCCATAGTCTGTGTAACATGCTCCCTGAACTAGTGGCCTTGATGGAAGAGGGTTGCCTGGATATTGCGGCAGTCACAAAAACATGGTACACAGAGAGCCATGACTGGGGTGTCAACATACCAGGATACACAATCTACAGGAGGGACAGGGAAGGTAAAAGAGGAGGAGAAGTAGCTCTCTATGTAAAGGAAGGGATCAAAGCAACAGAACTAAAGAGTAAACAGGGAGCAGATGAGGCACTCTGGGTCACCCTGGAGACAGAAAATGGCACCGCAATGCGCATGGGGGTTGTATACAGACCCCCATCTCAGTGGGAGGGAATGGACAAGGAAATGATAGAAGGCATCCTTAGAATGGTAGAAAAAGAGGAGATATTGTTGATGGGGAACCTGAATATGCCAGATGTTAGCTGGAGCACCTTTGCTGTGGCACATTCAAGAGCAGGGTCATTCTTGATGCCCTACAAGGGGCATGCCTCAGACAGCTAGTATTGGAACCCACTCGGAAGGGAGCAATCTTACACCTGGTACTCTCAAATGAGGATGGAGAAAGAATCTCAGATTTAGAAGTGGGTAGCCATCTGTGAACAAGCGAGCACCAAACAGTGTGGTTAACGATAAACACAGCCATACAATCAAGCCATACAAAAGCAAGAGCATTGGACTTTAGGAGGGCTGACTTTGGGAAACTGAGAGAGTGCCTCAGGAAAGCACTAGCAAACAGGCAAGAAGGAGGGGTGGAGGAACAATGGGGAGTAATCAAACCAGCCATCACAGAGGCAACAAGCCTTTGTGTAAAGCAAATCAACAAAACACAACGAAAGAAAAAAATGCTATGGTTCTCAAAAAAAGGTGGCAGGAAAGGTTAAGGAGAAAAGGATAGCATTCGGGAAATATAAGGAAATGCAGAAGGAGCAGGACAGAGAACTTTATCAGTTAAAGCAGAAAGTGGCAGGAAAGGCAGTCAGCATAGCAATGGCCCAAACCGAGGAAAGGATTGCCAACTCTGTTAAGAAGGGGGATAAGACCTTTTATAGGTACATTAGGGAGGGAAGAAAGAACAAAGGAGGGATACTGATGCTTAATAAAGGGGATGGAATGTGGACAGAGGGTGACAGTGAAAAAGCAGGGATACTGAACAAATATTTCTGCACAGTATTCACAAAGGAAAAGGAGGGGGAGGTACCTAAACCAAACAAGAGAAACACTCTGAAGATGGGGTTCAATACCTGTCCATTTACAGAAGAAAGGGTTCTGAAAGAACTAATAAAATTGAAGGTGGACAAAGCAATGGGGCCTGATGGGATTCACCCAAGAATTCTAAAAGAACTAAAGGTAGAACTAGTGATGCCACTGACTACTCTCTTTAACAAATCATGGGAGGATGGGGTGGTACCTGAGGGCTGGAGGAGGGGTGGAAGTGATTCCTCTTCACAAAAGTGGGAGCAGGACAGAGGCAGGAAACTACGGACCAGTTAGTTTGACCTCAGTGGTAGGAAAAATGATGGAATCACTTCTGAAGGAAAGAATTGTTGAGTACCTAGAGGCCAGAGGGGCACAGGACCCAAGGCAGCATGGATTCATGATAGGAAGGTCGTGTCAGATGAATCTAATAGATTTCTTTGACTGGGTAACCAAAGTAGTAGACCAGGGAGGGGCTGTGGACATGGCCTACCTAGATTTTAGCAAGGCATTTGATACAGTCCCATACAAAAGATTAATACACAAGCTAGCCAGCCTTGGAGTGGGTCCCAAGGTGGTAGCCTGGATAAAAAATTGGCTAGACAACAGGACACAAAGGGTAGTAGTAAATGGAGTCCACAGTGAAGAAAGGAGGGTTACTAGAGGGGTACCGCAGGGTTCAGTACTGAGACTGGTCCTTTTTAATGTCTTTATAAGTGACATTGCAGAGGAACTGGAAGAAAAGTATGTCTCTTTGCAGATGACACAAAGATCTGCAACAGGGTTGATACACAAGATGGAGTGGAAAGGATGAGAAGGGACTTGACAAGGTTGGAGGAATGGTCAAATGTATGGCAGCTCAGATTCAATGCAAAGAAGTGCAAGGTAATGCACCTGGGAAACAAAAAACCCAGGGGAAGAGTACACAATGGGGGGTGAGATACTGACAACAGTAAAAATGGAAAGAGACCTGGGGTAATTATATCAGATGACCTAAAGGTGGGCAAGCAATGTGAGAAGGCAGTAAGGAAGGCTGGGGGGATACTGGGATGCATAGGGGAGAGGCATCAATAGTAGAAAACATGAAGTTGTTATCCCTCTGTACAGACAGTTGGTGAGACCCTATCTGGAGTACTGTGTGCGGTTCTGGAGACCCCAACTCCGCAAAGACATAGACAGAGTGGAGGCTGTCCAGATGAGGGCGACCAAAATGGTGCAGAGTCTGCACCAGAAGACATATGAAGAAAGACTAAAGGAGCTTAATATGTATACCCTTGAGGAAAGAAGGGAGAGAGGGGATATGATAGAAACTTTCAAGTACCTCAAGGGAATCAACAAAGTCCAAGAGGGTAGCATCTTTCAGAAAAAGAAATGTGCAAGAACAAGGAGGCACAATTTGAAAATAGAGGGGGGGACGGCTCAGAGGTAATGTGAGGAAGTATTTTTTCACAGAGAGGGTTGTGGATGCATGGAACAGCCTCCCTGAGGAGGTCATGGAGTCAAGAACAGTGGGGGGGAATCCAAGAATGCGTGGGACAGACATAAGGCAGTCCTAGTGGGGGGTAGGAGGAAGTAAGCTGTTGGTTAACTAGGATCTGCAGCTTATCTGTTAGGTAGTAAAATGAGAAGACTAGGTGGGCCAAGCGGTCCTTATCTGCCATCAAATTCTATGTTTCTATGTTTTTATGATCCTTGTTTCTTTTTCCTCTTTTTCTGTTTTCCCCTGTCTCTATGAACATATGAACATATGAAATTTGCTAGCAGAGAAAGGCCTAGAGGTGTATCAAGTCGGCTCGAATGTGCAGCTAGCACCCCTTATTCTGCAGCTGGCCCTCCATTCCACCCTTCCCCTCCATTGACCCTCCCCCTTGTCTTGTCCCATCCCCTTTTGAAGCAGTCCACTGTTCTACTGGATACCACTTCTGCAGGTAACGCATTCCACCCAGCCACCACCATCTGTAAAAAAGTGTCTCCTCATCTCCCTCCTGAACCTTCCTTCCTCCAGTCTCATATCATGGCCCCTGGTGTTCCTCCCCTCCCTTACCTTGAACAGCCCCTCTGTACCTGTCTTGTTTATTTCTTTCATGTACTTAAAGGTTTCAATCATGTCCCCCCCCATCCATCCTCTCCTGCAGCGAGTACATATTCAACTCCCTCAGCCTCCTCTCGTATGATAAGTCCCCCAGCCCCTTGAACATCATTATCACCCTGCGCTGCACCCCCTCCAGTAACCTAATGTCCCTCTTCAGATATGGGTACCAGTACTGCATGCAGTACTCCAGGTGCGGTCTAACTAATGACTTATAAAATGGCAGAATCACCTCCTCCCTCCTCGAGGATATACCCCTTGCAATGCAACCCAGCATTTTGTTGGCCTTTGCAGCTGCCTTCCTACATTGTGCCGAGTTATTCATTGACCCTGTAATGAGCACCCCCAGATCCTTCTCCTCCTCTCTCTGGGCCAGCTGCACTCGCCCCAGCAGGTAACTCCTTGGGTTCTTCATCCCAAAACGCAGCACCTTGCACTTTTTTGCATTAAACCCCAGTTGCAAGGTGCCTGACCAGGTTTCAAGCTTTGCCAGATCATCCTGCAACCCCTGCCATCTCCCTAGGTCATCCACCACTGCTCCTATCTTGGTATCATCAGAAAACAGACGGATCTTGCTCTTGATGTCCAGTGATATGTCTGCAATGAATATCCCAAACAACACTGGTCCCAACACTGAGCCCTATGGAAAACCACTCATCACTACCCTTGGGTGTGACAGCTCCTCTCCCACCACCACCTTCTGTTACCTTCCCTGAAGCCAGTTCCCTACCCATCTCACCAGCTTTGCACCCACCACTGTGCCTTCTAACTTACTTCCCAGCCTTCCATGTGGCACTGAGTAAAATGCCTTACTGATGTCCAGAAACAGGACATCCACTGCATGGACCCTGTCCAGTTGCCTAGTTACCCAGTCTCTGGTTATTATTGTTTTTTTTTCCTTTTGGAAAAGTGGGGTATCAGGTATTATGATGGTTGACAATGATTATTTATTACTCTCATTATTGTTTCCAAGATTTTTGACTTTGAATAAAAGCTTGCACATTAAGTTATTCACATCCCTCACAAAGAGTTCTAAATTTGTTTCAGTTTCTGTTATAGCTCCCAATAGCATAGCCTTTAACATTAATGGATGGGCTAAATCTTTAAAAATTGCTGCATTAAGCCCAAATCTAGTAGTAAGTTCTCAACTTGTTCATTGATATTATCAAATATATTGTGGGGGGGGGGGTTATAAAGCTTTTCAGTAAGAGAAACTTATCTGTATGCTAAGACTGGTGTTTTTGGTATGAAATTACATAAATTGTCTGATAATTTCATGGACTAAACAATTCTTGTCTGCTTTTTACAGCTCCAGTAGGTGGAGCCTGCAGATGTTTAGCATGTACAAAGGGAGTGATGTTATGTTTTCTGTCTGTGGAACTGACTGAAAGTGTAAATAGTCTCCTCCACCTTACCCTCCTCCAAGAAATGTTTTCTGCCCTCAAATAAATATGCTTTCATGTTAGTCAATGTTTGCAGGGTACAATTTTCTTTCTTAAATGGGTGGTACAAGAACTGGAACCTAAGTAGTGGGAGGCAGCATTAGTTTTTTTGGGGGAGTAAGATCCACCCCCACCTCCACCCGAGAAGCTCCTAAAGATCCACCCCACCTTTTTTTTTTTTTGCTCCTTGGCTCCCAAGCTCGACTCTCCTTCTGACAAGCCTAGGCCCTGTCAGAACCTTTCTACGTGCTGCCCCCCTCACCTCATATTGCAGCTGTCTCAGGAGGGGTAGTCCGGGCGTAACCCTGCACTGGATGGGTCCCCCTCTTCCGACGGGGAAGGCATCAGGGGGGCAACCAGCACACTCAATTCAGCCCTCCTGAAAGCTGCTGAGATGGTGGATTCAGGGCCAGGGCTTCTTGGCCACAATGGGAACCAGCAACTGTCATCTAGCTGGCATGAGAGCCACTCATTTTTCCTTATTTCCTTCCCCAGGGTGTGGTGTGCCACTGACATCTAGGTGAGCACCGACATCCACCACACTCCCTTCAAACTTCTGTCTACCATGCTGCTGTGCTCCCAGCCTCTTCCAGAAGTCAGCACACAGTGAGGTGGCATACCACACTCCCCCAGAAGAAAGCAAGCAGTAGGTGGATGCTCAAGCTTTTCTCCTCCCAGCCGGCCCTCCAGTGACTCAGGTCCATTCCTGAACCTGGGTCACCGGCATTGCAGATGGTAATCCAACCACTGCGCCGATGGGCCGGCATCACCCCCACCTTTTTTTTATTCATGTGGGAGGGGCATGAGGTGGATCTATCATGTTGGAACAATTGATTATCAGAGCTGTCCGGGGAAGTAATTAAGGAGTGCCTGAAACTGCATCTAGACATATCCCCCCAAACACACACACATACACATAAGCTCCTAATGATCCACCCCACCTTTTTTTATTCATGTGGGAGGGGCATGAGGTGGATTTATCATGTTGGAACAAGACACACTAGTTTGGGACCTGGACCAAGCAACAAAACAATTCTGTGGAGTGATCGAGTGTGGAGCCCGTGCATTTTATTAAGGACTAGGAGAACAGAAGTTGCTTAATGCCTTCAAATTGACTTAAAAACCCTTGGAACAAATGATTATCAGAGCCACCTGGGGCCTCAGAAGGAAAAAATAATTAAGGAGTGCCTGAAACTACAGCTCCCAAGGAAAACAATAGACACAGCTTTCTGATTCAAGTTGAAAGAGCCACAGGTTTTTCTTAAACATTTATATACTAAAAACATAAAGTTCAGCTTTTGGGATTAACAATATGTGTTTACCATATTCAATATATATATATATATATACACACACACACACACACACACACATATATACATATATAGAGGGAGAGAGAGTTTGTCTACATACATGTTTTAATTGTCTTTACAGTTAAACATGCAGTTTCATGTGAGGGCACATTTTTGGGGCGGTCAAATTATTTTAATCATGGGCACAGTACTTGGTAAATACATACTTTGATGATGAAGTGTATTTTTTTATTTCAAGTTGGAGAAGTATGTATTATATATAAGTGTGGCAGTGTTGTAAATGGGACTGGGGAATGGATAATGGTTAAGTGCCTAGAATTTTTTTTTAATATAATTGAGTTTATATGTGGCAAGTAGGTAGGGGATAGTGTTTTGAATGTGGCAGTAGGACAGATTTGTTAGGATAAATATATGCTGTCTTGCAAATAAGAAAAAAATGTAAGGAATAAATTTTGCAAAACAGTGATATATAACATAGGGTTTTCTTTCATGTATTGTTGGAAGAAATAGCTGTGGCTCATTTTGTACTATCAGTAAAAAGAGAGAAGAAAACATTCAACAAGAAAACAATTGGTGATTTTAAAAGCTATTCTGATCAGAGCTGACCCCCACTTTTTTTTTGATTCATGTGAAAGAGCCACAGGTTTTTCTTAAACATTTATATACTAAAAAGAGGCAGTATAGCGCAGTGGTCTAAGGCTCTGAGCTGCAAATCTGGTGACATCCAGCAGACCAGACCTGGGTTTGAATCCCACAGCTTCCTCTGGCATACTGTGTGACCCTGAGCAAGTCACTTAACCTTCTTGTGCTCCCAGGTTGCTCCTGTAAAAAAGCTTTCAGCTTAGTGTGCTATACCTGGTTAAACAACGAAATAAAAAAAAAACATAAAGTTCAGCTTTTGGGATTAACAATATTTGTTTACCATATTCAATATATATATATATATATATATATATATATATATATATAAACACACACACACATATATATATAGAGAGAGAGAGAGTTTGTCTTTTTAGTAATTTCAAAACATTGGAAGCACTGGTGTTAGTAATACATTTAGAAATACATGTTTTAATTGTCTTTACAGTTAACCATGCAGTTTCATGTGAGGGCATATTTTTTGGGGGAGGGGGTTCAACCAGGAGTGGCACACTAAGCTGAAAGCTTGTTTACAGGGGCAACCTGGGAGAACATGGAAGTTAAGTGAGTTTTTCAGGGTTGACCAGTATACAAGTGGTGGCTGTGGGATTTTAAACCCAGATCTCCAGATTTGCAGTTAAGAGCCTTAAACCATTGTGCTATACTGCCTCCCTTGTTATGGCAGTCATCTGTTTTACGGTTCATGATGTTGGTGTAGTAAGCATACCAACATACCAACATACTAACATACAAAAATACCAGCAGAATAGGCCTAGCTGCCTTTCATGTCTGCACGTTTGGTCAGTCCCCACCCTGGGAGCTGACCTTGCTGCCCCCCCAGGCTTCTCCCTTTCCAGTCCAGGGTATTCCCACTTCATTGGACGTTGCTTCCACAACCTTTCCCCTGTACCGGTCCCACCTCCTTTTGAACCCCTTCACAGTCTCTGCCTCCACCAGCCCCATGGGCAGTACATTCGATGGTTCTACCACCCTTTCAGTGAAGTAGCACTTCCTCCTTTTTGCCCTGAGTCTTCCCCCCTCCAGCTTCCACCCATTCCCTCTAGTTGCCCCCTCCTTCCTTTGGAGCACCATGACTGTGCCTCCCCTATTTACCCCCTTCATGTACTTGAAGACCTCTATCATGTCTGCTCTGTTCCTTTTTTCTCTCTTCCAATGTGTACATATTTAGCTCTTCAAGCCTCTCCCCATAGGTCCTTTCCCCCACATTCCAGATCATTTTGGTTGCCTTCCTCTGGACCCTCTCCAGTTGTTCAATGTCCCTCTGTAAGTGTGGCCTCCAAAACTGCATGCAGTGCTTGAGGTATAGCCTCACCAAGCAGTTATACAGAGGAGTATCACTTCCCTCTTTCTGGAGTGATCCCCCTAGTGATGCATCCCATCATTGTATTGGCCTTGGCCACTGCACTCCTACAAGTCTCCAAGTTGTTCATCTTGACATCCACCACCACCCCAGGTCCCTCTCAGCCATACAGCCATAGCAGCAGAACATTGCATAGCAGATACAAAATATCAATAAGCAGGTCATGCAATGGATGTGCTGAGCAGTTACTGAAGCAAGAAATGTACAGCTGTCATTATTTACATCCTGTTCAAAATGTGTTTTTGCACCTGTGGTGTCAAATGGCACAGTTGCTGTGCAAAATCTCCTTTTGGCTAATGAACTGATAGTGTCACTGTTCATGTGGTGGGGTCACAAAAAAGTCCATGCTGAAAACTTGGAGTGAAAATACCAAGAAACACCCTGGGCATTAGGGCTTCTGACCATAACACCCTGCACTGTAGGGACTGACAGGCATCAGGGGTGTGACTTGGGATTGTCAACAGTAATACTCATGCCATTCCACCCCATCCCCACCCTGCAGCCAATGACAGGTATCGAGGTGTGCCTTTGACTGTTCAGACCCAAAGTTCACTTCCTTCTCTTATACTTTACCCATTCAGTGTATTTCCTTATGGAATGGGGTGATTGTAAAGTCTGAAAACCTCAAGGCACACCTAGACTCTTGTCTGTGTCTGCAGGGTAGGGTAGGGTGAGGTGCAATGGCATGAGCGTTATGGGCAATGACCCAAAGGCACACCTCAATGCTTGTCCATGTCTGCGGGATGGGGGTGGGGTTGGCGGCACTTCAATACTTCACTGCCATTCCTATTATGCCTGTCTGTGTCTCTCTCTCTCTCTCTCTGTTTATATGTCTATGTAATAATCTATCTTTCTACTAATTGCATGTATCGTTATTTTTACCTATTTCTAAAACAAATCTGCATATCACATTTGCCTGCAGTCTAAGCACATACTTATGAAACTGTGCATATTTGTACTCCACTTCTGTGTAGACCTCATACTGTCCTAATATTCCAATTATCACAAGCATAACTACCTTGCCCTTATCAAAAGTGACCCCCTCTGAAAGTTAATATCACATTTTCTCTGACAGTCCATCATCATTACACCTGGCATCTTGACATCAACACATTGCTTAAATATAACTTACATCACCTCATGGACAAAAACCATGTTTCTCTTAAAAAAACAAGCAACAAAAAATCTGTGTAAATAATCCCAAGGCTGAACATATGCCAGCCATTACTTTTTCATGTACTGCCACCTTCTGTACTATCATGGGGATTTGCATATGTTTCCCTTGATGCTTTGTATTATTGGGATATGTGCAATTGTGTTTTCTTTAAAATTTGGCTGTCTGGCCAATATCATCTGGGATAAAACATACATCAGTGGCATTTGCTCTGGGGTTCTTTTGTAAGCTTCCTATTCCTTCCTTTAAAATGTACACTCCCATATATATTCCTAATAATGTGTATGCCTTCCTTAGAACAGAAAATAAAACAAATCTAACTACTTACAAATCATTGTATTGTTTCTCCATACCTCAACAATTCCACAAAACTTCATTAACTTCATTATGCAGCCGTGGTGGATCCGACCAAAATTTGTTTTATATTGTAATTTGATGATCTATTGGGTCTCTAGCTCCAGATTGACCTGGAGCAAGACTTGTCAATATGTTCTCAAGTTGTGGTGGTACATCCCTTTGTGTGCCTAAGGTCTTAGGGTCCTTCACATTTATCTCATTGTTAATGGGGGAGAAGAATTTAGTGATCTCCTCTTTGTTATTGTTTTCATTTTTCTTTCAGCTACTTTAGCTTGCTTCTTTCTTTATTTATTTATTTATTTTAATTTTTCTTGATTTCTTTCCACTCCCCTTTGTTGATTCCTTCATTGGAATTTCTTATGCTATTAACTGACTACTGGATCTCTGCCTCCATCATTATTAATCGGTGCTTGATTCTTGCCTACAACTTGGAAGAAGAGTAATTTGGGCCTTTGCATATTTTCAGCCACCACATTTAAATCTTGGAGATTGTTATCATTAATAGAGAACAATGACACATGCCCATATTGCCTGCTATCTTGAGTGGATTCTAGTATATTCAAATTCTTCAAGAAAACACAGTTATTTTTTGTTCCAACTTTTCATTAGTGTATACTTCTTCCTCTGATGTTGCCTGGCCTATTAGTTTCCTCATTTTGATACTCATTTTAAAGGGACCCTTAGGGCTCAGATTTTCCCTAGTTTAAAAAACACATTTTATGGATGCATATATTCTGAAAAGATTGATGATGTAGCTGGTTGTAGACTGGCCCCCACACTGGTGTTACCACACAAAAACATGTTTGTTTACATTCCTGGATCAATTACCATTGCATCTTTCCTGGACATGGGACCACCCCCACACAGTCTAACCATTAATGATGCAGTGGGAGGAGGGACAACTATTGCATCATGAGTGGTTGCACTGGTAGGGGGTGTTCATAATGTTCAGGAAGTATACAATAAGAGCTGATCAAGGATTTGAAACAAAATATGGTTGGATATAATTACACTATTACCATGTATTTTAGTTCTACTAAGAAAGGAAGCAGATAGAACATCCAGCAATGTCAATGAATTTTATAGAAGGTAAGCAATCATAAAATGTGGAGTTTCAACTAGAAATAATATGATGTTAAAAAAGTTTACATTGTCCCTTTAATTTTTTCAATATCTAACCATTTATGATCTAATATACACAAGGGGAAGGATTCACAAAACGTTGCCTGGGCTCAAACCCAGTTTGCCTGGGGGGAAAATGGAGTTTGTGAATAGCTGGTATTCACAAAGCACAGTTTGCCCCTACAAACTGGAATTGCAGCTGAGTAAAGTAGTGAGGGGGGCCGCAATGCAAATGAGGGGAAGGGTACCTGCATATCCCTGCAATCCCATTCACAAAGGATTTGCTCCATGCAAGGGCCTTTGTCAAGGTCCTTCCATGTAGAAAATTACCACCATAATTATTTTCCATAATGTAGGGTCCCACCTAAGTCCCTGATTGCCCACACAATATTAAACTTCATAGCATTCCATAGTGTAGTGGTCCCCCCAACCCACTTTGGTAAACACAGAAAACCCCACTAACCCCCAAAGCATGACCACTAGTTGGCAAGCAGCACAGCCCTTCTCACACCTCCACAGCTGCCCGCTGACTGAACTGTGAATGACAGCAACCAATGGGCTTGTAGTGCATGCTGTAAATTGTCATTCACAGTTCAGTCGGCAGGCAGCCATGGAAGAGTGAGGAGGGCTGTGCTGCTCACTGACTGGTGGCTGTGCTGGGGGGAGCAGGACTGTCTGTTTTTACCAGAGTGGGTGAGGGTGTGGGGGGACCACTTACACTATGGAAAGCTATGAAGTTTCATATTGGGTGGGTGATCGGGGACTGGGGGTGGGACCATACACTATGGAAAATAATTTCTTTTACTAACAAGTGGGTGACCAGGTGATTGGGAACTGGGGTGGAACCCTACACTATGAAAAATAATTTATTTTAATAACCGGTAGGTAATCGGGTGATTGGGGACTGGGGTAGGACAATACACTATGGAAAATAAATTATTGTATTATTGGGTGAGTGTTCAGGTGATTGGGGACTGGGGTGGGACACTACACTATGGAAATATATACTGTATATTTTTTTTACCATCAGGTCCATGATTGGGGTGGGGGAGGGCACCATTAAATTATGTGTTAATGCTGCTGGGTGGGGCTTGGGCTGGTGGGGGGCCTGCACATCTCCACACTAATGGCATGCAAATGAGCCCATAATGGGCATGCTACTTGCCACTAGTGCCTTGCATGCCCAATGAGCTCATTTGCATGCCTCCTTTCATGAACAGCACTTTAGCACCTGAGTGCTATTGGGTCAATTTCCTGGCTGGCTATGGGAGCAGTGCTACTGGGTATTTCACTTCTTTTACTGGGCTGGCACTGCCCTTGCCAGTTCTAGTCATAGTCAGAAAGCCCACTGGGCTATCTGACTGTAAATAGCTCCATTGCCCACCAGCACAGCCTTGGAGTTCTTAGTCCTAAGGCTCACCCCATTCCATGAGTAAACAAGCTGAGGTGGGTATAGTATATGAAAATTAGGTAAGCCATATGGTTGGGAACCCCAAGGCATATCCCACCCCTGTTGCTGTCTGGAGGGTGGGGGTGGGATGTTAGGATTGGAAACCCTAATGTCACATTTCCATACTTTTGTCACTGTAACCAACCCTAACTAGTGCATTAATGAAGTTTTTTGCAAAGAATTTCCTTACTTTGTGAGATAGTATAATTATATCATATTTTGGCTGCTCCCATCCCTCCATAGTTGCATACATATATGTTGCCATGGAAGGATTTCAGCCAAAACAGCAACCAGATTGTCAGCACAGCCTTGTTATTACACTACCTCATGAACGCTGGGCAGAGAATTGGTTGCTCCCTACATGAGCACATATTATTGAGCGTCTCAATATGAGCGACTCAATAATAACTCTTGTAAATAAAGCAACTGGTGAAAAAGGTCTATATATCCTGTAGAGCAAGTGTAGCAGGGAGCTACACTCTCTACAGCAGGATATAGGATGATGTTTGGCCTAGCCCTGCGGATCTGGCTGTTTAGCATAGTGAAGCCAGTGACCCAGGTTTGGGTCTAGTGCCAGATAAAAGAAATTATTTTTGTGTGTTTTCCCCTAAGTCTGTGCCCCCCATGCAGTTGATTATATTTATCTTGGTGGCACAGGGGGGAATAGCTCCCCCACATAAAAATACATATGGTGATTTTTTTTATTGTGATGGAGTAAACGACTGTCACTATTTGTGATGGCTGCTATAATGTCCATCGCCCTTTTCATGTCGGCCAGTTTTTGTGTCACTCTCTGTGGTCAGTGCCCATCAGCAGTCACCGTTATCACAAAAATCACAGAGAATTTCCAAATCGCAGCCGAAACATCAATACAGGCACTGCAATGTCATTCCACAGCACAGGTGAAAAAACACATTTTGGCCAGGTTTTTTTTAAAAACTGACAGCTGTCACATTCATGGAGTAATGTAATGAAATGGCTATGGTGAAATTTTGGAGTAAAAGTATTGAAAATTGTTAAAGTTACGAGTGAATATAGGACCCCACATTTGCAACATGCCCTTCTTATGACCCCACCTTATGAACAAGTATGGTGAAAAGTTTGAAATCCAGCCCAAAAGATGATTTCAGCAACCAACCACAAAATCACATTTCAGGCAGGATTTGTGAAATGGCACCTATATTCTTCATGAGGAGGGGTCTCAAAAAGCATATGTTGAAAATTTGGTGTCAAAATCTTTAAAAATGACAAAATTATGCACCAGAGTTGAAAACTCCACTGAAATACATGGAACCGCATTTACCTTAGTTTCTCCAATCCCTGGTAGTGTAGTAGTCCATCCCACTCCCCCACGCTATGAATGCCATCTCGTTATAAAAATATAATGTCCCTGGTAGTCTAGTGGTCCCTCCCCCTCCCCTGTGTTCTGATCACCACCCCCATATAATAAAATAAATACCCTGGTAGTCTAGTGGTCCCCCCCACCCCACCATGCTCCGATCACTGTCCTGTTATAAAAATATAATAGCCCTTATAATCTAGTAGCACCTCCCCCATGCTCTGATCACTGTCCCATTAGTAAAAAAATAATTTCCCAGGAAGTCTAGTGGTCCACCCCCCCATGCTCCAATTGCTGTCCCATTATAAAAATATAATTTCACTGGTAGTCTAGTGGCCTCTTCCCCCCACCACATGCTCCGATCACTTTCCCAATATAATTATAGAATTTCCCTGGTAGTCTAGTGGTCCCATGATAAAAATTAATAGCCTTGATAGTCTAGTGGTCCCTCCCCCCCACCATACTCTGATTGCTGTTCTGTTAGTAACAAAAAATGTCTCTAGTAGTCCAGTGGTCCCTACCCATCCCCAATCACCGTCCCATGAAATAATAGGTAACATGTCCCTGGTGGTGTAGTGGAACCCCAACCCTGGCAGGTAGTGCCCAACCACCCCCCCATCCCAAAACCTTGCTGGCAACTGGCACAGCCCTCCTCTCACCACCATGGCCAGCCACTAACTGAGCAGTCCTGGTGCACATACTGCATACAGTATGCACTCATTGAGCCTACTATATATTGTACATGCTCCTGACAGCTCAGTCAGTGGTTCTTCATGGTGGTGAGAAGATGCCTTGCCAGTCACCAGCTTGGTTTTGGGATAGGGAGTGGGGCAGGCACCACTCGTCAGGTTAGGTGGTAACCACTTCACTCACCAGGGATATGTTACATAATTCAATAGTTCATGGGATGGCAATCACAGATGGGAAGGGACCACTGGAATACAGGGAAATCATTTATTTATAATGGGACAGCAATCAGAACACGGGGAGGGGGGAGAGATCACTAGACTGCCAGAGAATTTTTTTGGTGGACAGCGATTGGAGAATGGCATGGAGGGGCCACTACACTACCAGAGAAATTCTATATTTATAACAGGACAGCGATCAGAACATGGGGGAGGGGTGAGGGACCACTAGGCTACCTGGAAAGTTATTGTTTACTAACAGGACAGTGATCAGAGCATGGGGAATGGGGGTGGGGCCACTAGACTACCAGGGAAATTCTATATTTATAATGGGACAGCAATGTGACCATAGAGGAGGTGGGAGAAACCACTGGACTACCAGGAAAATTATTAATTTTATAAAGGGATGGTGACTGTAGCATGGGGGTTAGGACCACTAGACTACCAGTGGTATTCTTTATTTATAACAGGATGGGGATCAGAGCACAGGGGAGGGAGACAGACCACTTGACTACCTGGGATATTATTTTATGATAATGGGATAGCTATCGCAGCAGGGCAGAGGGGAGAGGGCTCACTAGACTACCAGGGAAAATTATTTTACACATAACAGGACAACAATCAGAGACTACTGAGGGGGGAGGGACCACCAGCTCTCTTAAAATTCTTTTTTCCCAAATTGCAAAGAAGAATCCTTTTCTGTTGTTCCTTTTTTGCAATTTGCAGGAAAAGAAAAATCCTTTTTTGCAAATCGCAAAAACAGATCCTGTTTCAAAATTCCTTTTTCACAATTTTCAAAAAAGGATTTTGGCATGTTAAAAAAAACATATTTCCAAGCAAGATATTGTAAAACTAACCCCAGAATCGGATTCTACAGGTCCCAGTTAGGTGAAGACAACTGTTGGTGTGTACTAAACCTCTGTATTTTATTAGTTATTTAATTTTGTTGTCACCATTAAGTGAAAACAAGATGGTGGTAGCACAAAGAAAGATTCCCCATTTGTGAAAAAGGATTACCCATTTGCAACAAAGGATTATCCATTTGTGAAAAAGAATCCTTTTTCAAGGCTCACATCTAACTTTTCCCATCGAAAACAATAGAAAACTTTAAAATTTAAAATCTTTTGAATGGATTAATATTTTTCACCAAATCTTCAAAAGGCACATCTTTGAAACAAGATCTTTCTACCCTAAAATATTGAGACTAAAATTGCATGCCATTTCTGTGCAGGGGTGTGACAAGTAATTTTACAAGAAATGGCAATTATCACATTTTTTGACACTCCGTATCTCTGCACCCACATCTGACCAGAATGAAACTTGCCACATCAAAGGATCTGTGGTCCCTGATGGTGCATGCAAAATGTGGTACAAATCACCCAAACAGTTGCAAAGTTATTGAAGTGCAAAATTTTGAGTTTAACATAGAAGTGAAGGTTGAATCCTTACTACAGGGGCATGACTGCACCCCTATAATATAGTTTTTTACTTTTTTTACAGCACAATGAGCACAAGCATGTGATGCAAGGGGCGATTTAAAATGAAGGGATTGCTGACTCGCATGCAAAACAAAAAAGACAACTGGAACATTTCAGCATCTACAGCAGTATATTAAAAGTCAAGTGAGCTGTTAGTTTAAAAATGCAGCATCATAAGACATGGAACAATCAGCAACAGTGCAGAGCCAAGCACCATGACGGGAGGTTGGCGTGCACATTAATGAGAAGGAGCATGCCTGATTCCAGGGGTGCGTGTTCATGCAGACAAAGAAGATCCAGTTTATAAAGGGTGAGCTGGGAACAAGGCAGGCTACACCAGGACTGAGGGCTGAGTCATCACAGTATTAAGGATCTGCCAAAAAGAGAACAGCATAGTGAGTGCATTATAATTACTAAGATGAAAGGGAGTCAGTATGGGGGCACTTTTGGAATGGTTCTGGTGATACATTCCCTGGGGTTCTCCTTTAACCATTTAGCACAACACCATTATTATAATGTTGACGTGACAGAGACATTGCATAGAGCAGGACCAATTTTTTTGTAATCTGTGAAAATTACATCACATAAGCATCTATAATATATGTTAATACGTCCCCCGGAGCCAACTGTTGTTGTATAAGAATGGTTTAATGTGCCTTTAGCTGGAGCAAGAACAATGAAGTGAAGCTGAGCTGTTCTGGCTTAAGCTGAGGCCAAGTGAAACCACTCTAATATAGGAATGAGTGGCAACAGGGGACGTATTAATATATTATTGGTCGAGGGCGATCAATAATATATTTAAAAAAATTGTTCCTAGAATGTGCCCGTTTCCAGGGAATCAGTGCCTGAGATGCTCTTCAAAGAATAAGAATGCCTCACGTGCGGGGAAAGGCGTACTCTAAATGATCTAGAGTGCTCCCTTGGCCTATAATAAACTGTTGAATGGGACCTAACAACAATTCAGAATGCTGCAGTTTGTGATATTGTAAATCAATGGTTAAAAGTGTTGTTTGTACAAAATGATCATAACTTAAAATACTATGCAAAATGAAAATGATTACAAAGTGGCCATCATGGATGCCTGATGGTCCAGAAGCAGAGTGATGGATTGCTGTGCTGATGACCCAAGTTCAGAAGTGAGCTTGGAAAATGGCATCTGGAGGCAGGCCACAGCCAAGATAGCTGCCACTCAGTTATGCATCTCAGTCATGGAGAATTGGTGGGGGGTCCACTACCACAGTGACTCTTGTGGCTGGGCCAGAAAGCTGGCTCCTGCTGCAGGGTGGACAGTGTCTCTGTGAGGCATCACCTCCACCAGTCGGGGGTGGGGGAGGAGGAAGGGTAAGAAAACTGAGTGAGAAAAAACTCGTAGCCATCTACAGTAAATGATGATTGGGTTTGGCCTGATCAGGGTATATCCCTTTGAACAGAGTATATCCCTCAGACATGTTACCAGTCAGGGATGAACAAGTTATGTGGGAAAAAGGGTGCAAGCCATGTAATTTCACACTAGAGTCAGCTGGGGATAGATTGCTTCATTGAGTTGAAGTGTTCAGCTCCCACAGATAGGTGCACTTCCAGTTATAGGGCTGGGGAGAGGGAGAAATTTGGTATAACAAGAAAGTTACTTCTTTGTGTTCAGATTTGATTCCTGGAATCCCTCACTGATACTGTCCATGAGATGAATGTGCTGCAGTGGTGAGGAGCTTGGCTTCTGGGAGAGAAGGTGCATTTGTGCACCCCATGCCAACCAATCATAGAGCAGCACTGCCATAATCTGTGATGGCAGTCTCCTGCATGCTCTTATGACCAGAGGAAGGTCTATGGGCTCTGATCATTGTGGTTTGGGACATGGGATTCAGAGGGGACGAAAAAAGGAAACAAATGGAAAATAGAAGACAATGATTTAAAACTCTGTTGTATCACGTAAGGCATTTAGTAATGGCTTGAGTCTCTGCTGTATCACATTACGTAATGTATTGTTTTCATATAACATAGATTTAAAATACTGCCATACAACAAGCATTGGTATTGGTTATTATGTATTTGGACTGCTACATCACTCCTTTCATACATGAAGTTGCTCAGGATGCTAGACAAACAAACAGATCAAATGCTGGTAGTAAAGTCACTCCATATGAGCATTCATATTCACCAGCAACGTCTTACAAACATCATGGAGTCAGCTATTTAATGTATGGAATGCATTATGTATATGTTCTGAGTGCCATCCCAGCTATATTAACCTAATTCATGAACAGAAAATTGTCCTCCCCAGTGCAAGAAAGATCCCACATATTACTAAGTTCCTGCACAAACCCATATTTTTCAGTAGTACTGGTGGCAGAGTTTAACTGCATCCCTACATTGCGTAGGACCATTAGACATACAGGGTATGATTTCAAAGTTGGTTTGTGGGTGGTAATCAACCCATATGGAGCATATCATTGCTTGATACTCAGAAACAACCTTATCATTTCACCCATTATAGTTTCATTTTATAACTGCATATTTTTTTATTTTCTAGAATTAAATAATGGAAAGAAATACAAACATGCATTCATTATATTTCATAGGCCAGTGTTGGCAGGTACAAAACATCCCTAATGTTACCACTGAGCTGTACCAAGCATACTGCATACCAATAATTAAATAATTGTAATGTATGTTTTCAAAGGCATCATATGTCATAAAATAAGCATTAAAAATGCTGTCATATGAAGTGTGCAGATACATCCACAGAACTTACAGGATATCACCCCCATTGATATTTGAACATATACAATTTGAATCTGAGTCTTCTTTTTAGTCAGTGTATTTACCAAGCAAGTGCACCTCTGTTTCCTAGATATGATACCTCTCAGAGAGTATTTAAATCTGATGTGAGCTATACAGACACTCTCATACACTGTAGTTTACATAAAAGCAAGATGCAGCCCATATGTAGGTTCATAGTATCCTATTGCCACTAGTAATTCAATTCAGAATCCCTTATACTTTAATAATATAGTACTTCAATTGGGGATACAGATGCAGATGAAGCTTAAGGGAATTTTCTGTTGCAAAATCGACATCTTGCCATGCACCTGGAAGAGAGTGTAGTGACCTTACATTTCCGTTCATAGGCTCCTCCCCAATTTAGCATGTAGAGATGGAAGAATGAAAGAAGTACCTACCTTGGAGTGGACGATGGTGGGTCACATTTCAGCCCACATGTCTGAGAATTTGGCGTAGATGACCCAAGTCAATCCAACTGTGTACATGTGTATGCGTGTGTGTGTGTGTGGGAGGGGGGCTAGACCTGAATCAGAACAGATTTACCCATTGTTGTGGAATTCTGACTGAATGCATTAATAGTTACTGCTCTTCCCCCAGCTGCAGCATATCACAGCCACTAACTGTTGTTGTTCAGGAAGGTACTTGGTACTGATGGGGCCCCAAGTATTGAAGTCCCCCACTACATGGTTCTCAACCAATAAAGTTTAGAAACAAAGAAGATAACATAGAAGATGATGGCAGAAGGAGACCATAGGTCCATCTAATCTGCTCAAGGTTTACCAAGGCCTTCTATGGGTCCCGGGACCTAGCCCCCCTACCCTCTGTCAAGTTTAGCTCGAGTGATTTATAATAGATTTAGAGCATTTTTTCTTTTATTTATCTATGCCATCCTACCCTGGTGCAGAAGTAGAGAGTGCTCTCCCATAAGACTCCTGCACAAGAGTACACTGTACACTGGATAAGATGTGCAGTAGCTCTGCATGCTGATCAGCTGAAATCACATTAGTGATTTATGATTTCTAGCATAAACCTAAAAGTGGCATGCAGTAATTCAAAAACAATCTTTGAAACCTAGGGCCCAGCCTCAGCCTCAATTTTATGGGACACCAAATAAGGGACAAAGTGTGCTCATCATGCAGACCCATACCAATTGCTATGCAAAGAAAATGAGAGTTGTACGGGGGGGGGGGTTGTAGACAAGAAAAACATACTAGCTCTCACTGTGTAGGCAGTGGAAATCATTCCCCTGAAAATCTCCAAAAGCTGGGCATTCTCCTCAGTAAGGCTGGGTGCTCAGTACTATGTCCACAACAAGAGACAATAACAAGCATACCTATAGCTGAAAATAGTACTTTATTGCATGAAATAACAGACTGTACCATACCCAACTGTTTATCAAGCCCTGTTCTTCAAGTTATCAAACACTCTTCCTCAGGGAATCATTTCTAGTTCTCTAACCATTTTCCTACCTGACCATTCTGTACCTTCAGGACATTCATGGGCACTGTAGGGTACACATTTATTTGATCCTTCAACATCTTCCCTGGTGGTCCAGAGGCCCTGTTCCATAACCCTGACATGAATTACATCCCTCACAGCTAGTGGATAACCCTACTTGGTCCTGTCCTCTTATATGCATTACCAAGACACAATGATCCATAACCCAACTAAGTCTCCTGACATCTGTACACACTGGGAATAGAGCTTAGCACTTCTGCCACAAAGCAGTTCTTAGTCTTGTGGTGGTTGATAAAGTGCTGCGCCCAGTGCAGTAAAGTTTACATGCATCAGATGCATGTTAACCCTACCCCTTCCCAACACTTGCACACGTTGATGTGCTGTGTCCTGGAAATACTGTCCAACCCAATAGGAGTATAGCTCAAGGGGGTCAGATGTAAGGGACTGTTGCTATACTGCAATGCAATAATTTATCACTGGTCCCTTGCAACTGAGAATTACGCTGCCAGTGTCTATTGTTTACATATAGTCAGATGACTGTCATGCACTGCACACAAATTAGAACTTTACCATGTGTTATGAAAATACTAGGGGCCAACATTAAATGTAACTATAGTCAGGAAATCTAGGAAAAGTAGCTGTCAAATCTTTAAAGGCATAGTAGAGTCAAATACATGGAGTGCAAATCCTTTCAAAACATGGGTTAGATTATTCTGATTTTTGCATAACATCTTCATACTCTCTCATCTCAAAACCAGATAAATCAGCATCAATGCAGATACTTAAGTCTGTTGCAGATTCAAGTGTTTTCATTCCCAGGAGAACCCATGCCCCGCACTTTAATCCACTGTGACTCTGAAACTGTCCTTGCTGTTCTAGGGTCTATGTAGACATATGGTCTGAACCAGATTAATGTGTGCAAGGAAAGCTAGACAACACACATTTCCTTTTTCACAAAAACATTTTTTTTGTTAATTCAGAGAAAGTTTTCTAATGGTATTGTGTTTTCTGACAGATCTGAAAAACAACTGATTTTGTGGCCCTTCAACACAATCCCCTTGTGTTCTCTTGTAACCTTTAGCACACATTCCTCATCTCACAAATGGATAATGCCATAATTAATGTATCTTGAGCATCCTCACTGATTCTCTTTATCTACCCATGGCTTCTTATCTCCTCAACACATATACGACCCTCTGGATCTTGCCTCTCCAGGATTTTTGTTGTTTGTAACTCTAAAGTGAAGATAACAATCATATTTGTTACCTTGAGCTAGCTACTAGAGCTACAGTATAAATATGAGAGCTGCACTGCATATCCTCTAGTGTATCTGCTGCACTATTGAGAGTACAGTTGTCTATTCTATTCTGCTCTATTCTATTCAATTCTAGTCCCTTTCTCAAAGTCAGATAATAGTGCTATTTGTTTCAAAAAATCTGAACAAAGATTTATTCATCTTGAGCAGCACAACCTCCAGTACAAAGTTGTTTTTCTAAGTTCTATGTTTACTGCATGTTGAAAAAAAAACACAATACATCAAAACCTTGAGTAGCAGGACACAAATACAAAATAAACCATACAGAGTTACCTTATGAGAAAAATAACTAACATTCCTATAGTAACAAGATCTAGGAGTGGTACATTTTTATAAGTATGCATGACATGAACTAGAAATGAAATACAAAGGAGCCTTAATGCAACTGTGCGTTCCCAGAATACACAGTCAAATAAAATATTGTATATAATAAAGAAAAAAAATAGCTTTAACATGCCTCTGAGACAGACTAGATGGACTGCTCAGTTTTTTTTCTGTCCATCACTTCTCTATGTTTCTAAGTTAAATGAGTCCCAAGCTATAAAACAACAAAAATACAATGGAGGAAAATAAACTTTTAAATACACATCAACCAGTGTGTGAATTTGATCAAAGTCAAAAGTCTTTAAACCTCTTCAGCACTGTGCACTGTATTAAACCATAAAGAACCATAAAAACAGAGATAAAGCATTATTCCAAAATCCAGTTACAAATCTTTGAACATTTTTTTAAATTAGGCTGCAGATGTTCTTTTTTATTTGATCAAGAATGTATTAGTAGCATTTAATAGATACTATAATGTTTACAGTATGTTGTTTATTTGGTATAAAATGCTGACATTGTTTTGTTCTGTTATGTAAAAGTGCTTTGGGTTCAGGTAAGGCACTATAAAAAATTAAAATCAATCCATCCACTATTAATATCTTACATGGATGTAACTTTTTCCCATAGGATCCCTTATCAGCTATTTCCCTGTATACATCTGCAGTTAAAGCCATATACCACCACAAACAATGATATTTATTATTGGAAGAAAACATCCATAGAACAACATTACAAAGACCAAAACAAACACATTAATAACCAATTAAGCCAATTAGCAGTTCAGTTAACACACTTACCAAATACATTACATGAATTCCCAAATCACTTAAGGCACTTACCACAGGACACGCTCAACAAACTGCCAGAGCTACAAAAACTCCACCCAAACCAAAACCAAAGCAAAATAAACCTAAGTCTAACAGAAACTGAAACAATTCTTGACTGTCTCTCACCAAACTGCAATGTCCCTTGATGCACCAGTTCTTGGCTCAGATGCCTGGCCTGCTGTGTTGATTTCTCCACATTCTAAACTACAGAAAGCAAACTTTTTCAACACCACTCCCTACTGCACATTCTAGCTACTTCTGACCACACAAAAGAAGATGCACATGCTGCTCCCAAGTACAGACTCAAGCTGGTCCTACATACTATACTATACTATGCTGAAGTAAAAAGACAGACCACTACAGCCAAGCTATCTTTCAAAGAGGGACACCAAGCAACAAAGTTCTCATGTGCTCAAGTGAAACCTAATGAAAACCACCAACACTTTAGCTGAGTTGCAAAATAATGGCTGTTTATTACAAAATCACAAGTGCAAAAAGTGATGGTGCAGGCTAATCTGCATGCCCCTCTCACCTGGTGATTTTGACTCAAAAGATTCTTCATCAGGGAACATGACCATAGGAGGAAACGTCACACATTATATACATCAAATCATACATACTCATAAATGATAAATAATCACATGATCATCAGCTTTTAAAAGTATGCAAAAACACAAATCCAAAAGGTAAAAACAGTGTAAATAAATAAGACTTCAAGAAACCTTGAGCTGCAGAGCTACTACAATCAAATTAGTAGGGAAAATCCAGATCCTTGAATCTATAGCAAAATGCACTAGTGATGAAAAAAACTGTCATGATAGAAACATTTCAGGGGATAGTCCTTGTGATATCCCGAGATCCAAAAATCAGGCTACCAGTGAACAAATGCACAGTTGAACAAACCAGAGCAGGAAAATGATTGGGGAAGGGTTGGGGCAAAGGGTAGGGGTGAGGAAAAGGAGTGGGATGGCAGGAAGGAAAGAAAGATCAGCAGTGAGACTGGCTACAAAAGAATGAGAGAGACAGGGAGAACACAACCTAGAGGAGAGAAAGAGACATGAAGTAAACATACAGTATATTACTTAGTATAGTACTGAATGCCATACAAATCTAAACCTGTATAACACAGTACTTTCCCATAGAAAACCAAATGGTACAATGTATAGCAACCAAGACAATGGTGAGGATGTCATAAGAAAGCACACAACTGTCACTAATTTTGCAGGGGAAATATATGTGGGGATCATAAAGAGGGTTTAAGGTCCCACAGCCCATTCAACTCATCTGGTTTCATACATTTCAGTTTAAATAGCCAAACACTTTTCCTGCCTGAGTAAAGCATTTAATCTATTACTTCCTTTCTTAGGCTGTGGAATGTATTCAAGTCCTGTGAATCTAAGTTGTCCTGGGCTGGATGAGCATTTTTAAAGGAAATGTAATCCAACTGGAGTGTCAGATTTTTGGTTAGTACTAGTCCTCACATGCTCCTGTGTTTGAGGTTTTCAAGGGTCATGTAGTATGACCTACTATATATATATATATATATATATATATATATATATATTATATTGCAAGTACATTACAGGGTATAAATGGTAAAAGAGGTATCACATGTGATACATTCCCTAATTTCAATATTTATGTTGATTTCACAGAGATGTTTAAAAACATTGGCAGTCTGAACATACTGTGCTTACAAATATTGCATTGGGGATATTTAAAAGAAAACTCTCAGTCTTTGTGGTAGGCAGTTTCAGCTAATAGCTTGAGCAGTTTGTGCTCGCAGTTTTTAAAACTGTGTTTGCAAAAAACGTTAAGGAGTTATGCAACTGCTTTCCTCGTGCCTAAACTGCTCTTTTACCTACTCCTTCACCTGCCCTATGCTATACTTTTCCCTGACCTCCTCTTCCTTCCTATGCCACTTTTCCCTGACCTCCTCGTCCATAAAAGTTCTGATAATAAAACTGGTGTACTTCTGTTGCTTCAGCTACTTGCTTCCTTTCCTCTCACCTTTTCTATTTTTCTTACAGCCAAGATATCCCCTGATCATATTTACCCTGGCACTGTATGTATTTTTCCACTCAGTGTTATGTATGATAATGCCTATTTATTGCACGTACATAATTATATTGTATTGGTCCTTGACCTTGTGTGATGCAGGTCCACCTTGTAAATGAGCTTGCTCAATGGTGTTCACCTGGATAAATAAAGACTTGATTGCTTGATTGATTGATTGATTTTGAGGGTGAAACTTTGCACTTTGTGGTGGAATGTTGCACTTCACAGATCGCTTTGCACTCTGTGAATTGTTAAAAATTCACGAATGCATTTGTGGAGCGAATTGTTCCAACTTTGTCCATCTCTAGTCATTTAACTGTTCAAATGAGGAAGATAGAGACACACATCTGGCGATGTTGAAAAACACCTTTATTGAGCAGGGACACTCATCCAGGGAAATTGACAGAGCAGTGGAACGTGCAACACAGGTCCCAAGAGAACAGCTACTGCAATATAAGGAACGGATGACTACCAACAGAATACCCTTAGTAGTCACATACCATCCTGACCTTGAACTCCACGTAAGATTACTAAGGATCTCCATCCAATAATTGTGAGGATGAAACCCTTAACTGTATTTTCAAGAACTACCACTACTGTCTTTTAAACAACCACCTAATTTAGCCAACCTGATTATTAGGAGTCAACTTGAACCGGAACAGAATACCATGACATCATATGGTACACGTACCCTGTCATCAACGACATGTAAGACATGTAACCTCATTTCCACTTCAGACTGTGTGGTTACATCACAAAACAGACTATTCAGGATACAGGGAATTATACATGTACATCAAGTAATGTGGTCTATTTTATCCAATGCAAGAAATGTCCTCACACAGGTTATGTGGGGGAGACAAGCCAACAACTCCACACTAGAATGAATTCACACAGACATTCTATTAATCACAAGATGATTGAGAAACCAGTAGCCCAGCACTTCTCCCAGGATGACCACTCAATCTCAGATATGTCTGTGATGGTCTTAAAAGGACATTTCAACAGTACGCAACAGAGACGGGCTTCTGAAATTAGTCTTATTTTACTTCTCAATATGGTGGCGGATGGATTGAACATTGATGTTGGGTACATGACACATTATTCCACTTAAACTTATACAGACCTTTACTTTAAAAGATGGACATAAACAGTTTAGTTCTTCAGCGGGCCTTTGATTTTGTAAGTTTATGGTTATCTACATTGTTGGCTTTTCACCTTAACACTGTGGTGAGTGCGTTTGAGTGTGTGTGTGTGTGTGTGTGTGTGTGTGTATACTGATGTATGTATGTATGTATGTGTGTGTTTTGTGTGTGTTTGGTGTGTGTTGTGTTTTTGTGTGTTGTGGGTATGAGTGTAATGTGTGTTTTGTTTGTTGTGCGTGGTGTGTGTGTGGTGTGTGCAGAATGTGTTTGCTATATTTGTTGTGTGTTGTGGTTGTGTGTGTGTGTAGGGGTGTGGTATGGTGTATGTACACACATATGTGTGGGTGGAGCGTGGCATGGGGCAGTTGTTATGTGGCTAGAACACTTAGTTTTCACATATAGGGTGCATTTATTTCCTTCTATTAGTTGTCAGTGGGTGGATTTCACACTGTCACATTTTTAACTGCTCATATTAAGATGCATATCTCATTTACTTGGGGGTTCATTAAAGGTGTAATTCCTTTGGGTTTTCATTTAGATTGCTTAGACTGATTCTGTGCATTTTTGTTATACACAGACTCTGTGTTGAAATCTGCATTTATCAGGCTCATGGTCTTGTTTTCATTTGGGTCCTTGACAAGAAAATTGGTTTTTTTTTTTTTTGCACTTACACTTACAAGTGATACTTTCATGCATCATGTTTATATGTGTAGGTTAATTTGAGGCTTGATTTCAACTTGCAGTTATACCTAATTTCAGGATTTTGTCTCTCATTATCTGTCCTTTAATATACCAGGACAATTGGAATGTAAGTTGTAAGCTCATCTTACATGTATTAGAGAGAATGCCACTCCAAGGTTTTTTCTTACTAGAATGCTTTCTTGGCATACTGAGACATTTTAAATTTATGTGACAAGAACTCTCTGGCTGTAGAGAATTCTTGATAACCTTGCCTTCTGAGGCTCCTCAGTTTAAGGCATACTGGTGTTAATTAGCTTCTCTGACGTAATCTTCTTATGTTTTAAATGTATATGTTAAACCAATGAGAATTATTTCTGCTTTTTCTATATAATTTGGTGTTAATAGTATGGGATATTTGAAAAAACTGCCACAAAGCTTCTGAAGAAGGACCTGGTTGGTTCGAAAGCTAAAGCACTTTGTTCTTTTCTGTAACATCCATGTTGGTCCAATAAAAGGTATCAAATCATTTGTTTCTGGATCTGTTTTTTAAAAGGACCAATACTGCACCCACAACAATTTTTTGCACCTATGAATGGTGAAATTCCACTATTAACAGGTGAAATTCCACACTTCAAGGGCAAAATTCCACACTTTGCATTGAAAATTTTGTGATTTGGGCATAGTTGAAGTTGCTGATGGCAGGGGAAAATTTTGTGAAGCTCCACTAATGTGAATTTTGCCCATTTTGTGCAACTTACATACTAACATACTATTTGCCAGCAGATTAGGCCCTACGGTCTATCGAGTCTGCTCGAACCTTAGATCCTTAGTTGGGTGCCGAGACCCTCCCATCCTTTGTGCTCCAGAAACCCCTATCATCCATCTCCACCCCCCTGGGACAGGCCATCATCTGATACATCCACTTTCTGTGTCTGTCCCACCCTCTCTTGAAGCCCTTCACTGTGGATCTCTGAACCAGCTCACCAGGCAGTGCATTCCAAGGGTCCACCACCCTCTCAGTGAAAAACCTCCTCCTCTTTTCCCCCTCACCCTTCCACCTTCCAACTTCAAACCATGCCCTCTGGTGATACCTCCCTGCTTTAGTCTAAAGATCCCCTCCATGTTTACCCTATTTATTTCCTTGAGGTACTTGAAGACCTCAATCATGTCCCCTCTGTCTCTCCTCTCCTCCAATGAAAACAGGCAGAGCTCCTCAAGTCTGTCTTCATACGTCAAATCCCCTAGCCCTCGTATCATCTTTGTTGACCTCCTCTGTACCCTCTCCAGGAGCTGTATGTCCCTCTTCAAGTGTGGTCTCCAGTACTGTACACAGTACTCAAGGTGTGGTCTAACCAGTCCATTGTACAGCGGCAGAATCACTTCCTTGCTCCTAGAGGTGATCCCCCTTACGATGCATCCCAACATCCTGTTTGCCTTGCTAGCTGCTCTCCTGCACTGCTCAGAGTTATTCATACATACATGCATCCACCATGACCCCTAGGTCTTTTTCCCCTATTGAGGCCTCCAGCGCCTCCCCTCCCAGGGTGTACCTGTGTTTAGGGTTTCCCTGACCAAGATGCAACACCTTGCACTTAGTGATATTGAAATTTATTCCATGTGTGAGCCCAGCTTTCCAGGGTGTTCAGGTCCCTTGCAGGCCAACCTCCCTCTTCTCCCTCAACTACTGCTCCCATCTTGGAGTCATCCGCGAAGAGACTCATTTCACACTCTATACCCTCCCTGATGTCCGATATGTATGCATTAAACAGGATTGGACCCAGGACCGAGCCCTGCGGTACCCCACTACCAACCTCTCGAGGGTTCGAGAGCTCCCCACAGACCACTACTCTCTGAGTGCATCCAGCTAGCCAGTTTTCAATCCGTCTGACCATCAAAGGGCCTACTCCTAATCCCATCAGTTTCTCCACCAGACCATTGTGGGGGACAGAGTCAAACACCTTGTTGAAGTCCAAGAATAATACATCCACAGGCTTAACCCTGTCCAGTTCTGATGTTACCCATTCATAGAACTCCACAAGGTTGGTTTGACATGATCTACCTGGCACAAACCCATGTTGCCGACTATCCAGACCTCCCACCTCCTCCAAGTACACCCCCAATCGTTCCTTTAGTATTCTCTCCATTAATTTTCCCACCACCGAGGTCAAACTGATGGGTCTATAGTTACCTGGTACTTCCCTCGACACTCCTTTATGGATTGGTACCACATGTGCCTCTCGCCAATCCCTAGGTACCCTCCCTGTCTCAAGTGACCTGCTGAAAAGCTCCACCAGGGGTGCAGCCAGTATGTCCGCCAATTCCCATAGTACTCTCAGATGAATGCCATCCGGCCCAGGAGATTTGTCTTTCTTTAGGGCCTTGAGGGCTAACCACACCCTATTGGCAGAGATAGCATCATCCGTCCCCTCCACCTTACTGGCCTTTTTATCCTTCCCCAGATGTGACACCCTTGGGGTACCTCTCCCTCCCTCTTGCTCCATTTCTGTTGCTCCCCTGATCCCACTTACTGATGCTTCTATCCCCTTCACTGATTAATTTAAACGTTGCTACATCTCTGTAAATGACACACCTGGTTTGTTGCCAACTACAATATTGACTTCAGGGTCCTCCATGAGTACAAGCCAGTTTTTATATACAATGTTCTCCATCCTCCCAGCCCAGTTGTTATATTCTGTAATAAATGTCACAGGGGCAAAATAATTTTTTTTAGCTGTTGCCTGCTTGTCTTGTAACACATAATTCCTATCCAAAAAACTAGCCCTCTTCTTGGAATGCTTTAGCAGGACTGGGTCATATCCCCTAGACTTGAATCTTTCTTCTAGTTTACTGGCCTGTTTTTCAAATTCAGTTTGAGAGCAGCAGTTCCTCCTTAATCTTACAAATTGACTTTTAAGTGATGGACTCCTGCAGTGCTAGTAGGTGGACACTACCAGCTGTCAATTCTGAGTTAGTGGCGGTGGACTCCCTGAAACATTTAGTTCAATTTATTTAATCAGTTACACCTGAGAGTGTGACATCCAAAAAAATATCAACTGCTCTGTGCTAATGGTGTTAGTAAGCTTGAGGTTATAATTGTTCCTGTGTAGTCATTCCATAAAAACTGGTATATCAGTTGTTTTCCCATCCCACAGGCAAATAACATCATCAATAAAACTAAACCACTGCCTGATTTTGTGGTGGAATAGGTTGACTTTTTCATTAAGCACTGAAAATAGTTTCCGCCACTCTAGGAGCAAATTAGCATAGCTGAGGGTCATAAAGGCCACCATAGCTGTACCATTATGTCTGTAGAAAGAACCTGTTTTTTGAATTCAAATAAACTGTGTGTTACCATATCCTCCAGAGACTATAAACTCCACAGGCATAGATTCTCTGTCTGGATTGTTTTCCAGAAACGTATTCCTTGTTGATGTCTGATAGAGGTGTACAAAGATTCTATGTCTATCCCTAGCAAGACATAGCTATCCTTCCATGCCATATTTCCAAACTTTTTGAGGACATCTGCAGCATCTTTAAGATATGAAGCCAATCCCAGTACATACTTTTGCAAGAAAAAGTCCACAAATTTCCCCAGATTCTCAGTCAAGGAGCCAATGCCAGACACAATAGGCTTACTTGATGGTCTACTGATGTCTTTGTGGAATTTAGGCAGACTATAAAACCTGGGGTAACAGGGTGTTCTATCCAGATGAATTTATATTTATCTTCACTAATGTTACCAGTATCAAGGGCTTGAGTAAGAATCTGATTTATTTTTTTTATTTATTTATTTACATCTTTGGTTACTGGGTAAGTGCACTGATCTGAGGGACTGTTTTCAGGCATGACCCAACCCAACAAAGTGGCACAAACAAAATTTACATGCAGGTGCAATCAACATACAGGCACAACAAAAAAAAATAAATACAGCACAGTTGAAGAAAAGCAGGCACAGTACAAATAACAACAGTGTTTGGGAGGTCAAGAAATGCTTACAATTACACTGGGTAAATGGGGGGAGAAATGTGAGGCAAGTGGGGAAACAATGCAAAAATAGCAAACACAAATATAATCATATAGTGAATCCCTCAACAGGAAAACTGAAAAGATTTACAAACAGGTGCAATCAGTGTACATGCAAAATAAATAAATACAGTACAGTTTAATTGTGGGGGTGCAGTGCAAATAACAGTGTTTTGGAGAAATGGGAATGCTTTACAATCACACTGGGTACACCAGATGGTGAGAAAAGCGAGACAAATGGGGAAAAGTGCAAAAGGCAAAAATACAAGTATACACCATGTAATAATTCCCTCAACAGGAGAACTAAGAAGATGTAAGGAGCAGGAGCAGAGGGCTATAGTGGTAGAGCAGTATAGGAGCATTGAAGGAGGGAGGGCTGGGGTAATGGAGGAGGAAGGCAAGTAAACAATGGATATTCCTGGGTGGCACAGGCATCTGGCCTTATTTAGTAGCCAGTCTTTGACTCTAACTTTGAAGGAGCAGTGTGTGTCAGCAGATCGGAGTGAAGCAGGGGGGCTGTTCCATAGGGAGGGGGCAGCAGCTGACAGGGATTTGCCACCCATGGCAGAAGAAATTGTAGGTATTTCCATAGGGGGGACCGAGGACACACGTAAGCATCTGGGAGCTGCTCAGGTTTTTAGGAGGGATGTGTACGGGGATGCATTGCTAACTCTTAGGGTGTTATCAAACAAGCAGCCTATGTCATAGCCATGCCTGCCAGAGACTGGAAGCCAGCCAAGAGACTGGTACAGGTTACAGTGGTGAGTGGAGTAGGGTGCCAGAAGAGCAAATCAACAGACATTGTTATAGACAGAGGTAAGACATGAGCAAAGGGCAGAGGACATTTGGGAATAGATGGGGGAGCAGTAATCAAGGATCAGAAGCAGGTTGCCTTGGACAATTGCCAGACGGGCCTCCCTTTTTAAGAAATGTTTTTTGCCAGTAGGTGGCTCCAAGCTTCTGGTTCATCCATCTTACAATGGAGTTTACATGCTCCAGAAAGAAGAGGGATGGGTCAAGAGTTACACATAAGTATTTGAAATATGGGATATTTTCTAGCGGAGGTCCATCTGGCGATGAGCCTGACTCAGTGATAATGGCCAAGTAAGGTTTGGACATGAGAAGCATCGCTTTGTTTTGTTTTTTTCATTAACCAGGAGCGTGTGTTACAGAAACCAGTTGTGGACAGAGCCATAGTTCTGGGATAGGGTACAGGATATGTTTGTCTGTGACTTATCACCACAAAAGAGGATAAGATCATCAGCATAAAGAAGTGCTTCACAGGTAAGGCAGTCGGAGGGGAGGGAATTAATGAATAAGGAGAACAGTAGTTGGCCCAAGATGGAACCCTGGGGGATGCCTGAGGAGACAAGCATATCAGGTGAGGTGGCTGTTCCAATACATACAGACTGGGATGGCCAGATAGGTAGCTCTTGAACCATTGAGTGGTCCCTGGAGGGCAGCCAAGTTGTCTAAGAGTGGTATGTAGGAGGGGGTGATTGACCAGGTCAAAGGCCTTGGTCAGGACCACAAAGACAGTAGCCGTAGCTTTGCCCAGGTCCATATTTCTAAAAACATGATTTGTAAACTGGGTCAGAGCAGATGCGGTGTTGTGGAACTTATGGAAGGCATGTTGCTGGCTACACAGCAGGTTATATTTTGTGACGTGGTTAGACAGTTGTCAATGAATAATCTTCTCTAGTAGCCTGCTCAAGTAGGGTAGCAGGGAGATTTTGTCTGTAATTATCAGATGAGAGAGGGTTCCCAGCTTTAAAATTGGGAACAACTTTGGCAAGCTTCCAAGAATCAGACATAGTAGATGTGGTCAGTGTCAGATTAAACATAAAGGAAAGTGGCTTGAAGATGGCAGGAGATCAGCTTAAGCAAAGAAGGGAAAATGCCATCACTGCCAGGAGTTCCATGGTTAGGGAGAGTTTAAGGAGCTTAGCAGTGTCCTTGGCTGAGTTGACCCTAAAGTAGAAATGGAGGGTGTGGAGTGCCAGTGGTGGTGGGTGGGTGGGGGCTGATCAGTAGGACCAGACTGAGGGTCAGCAGGTGGCTGTGGTGGTGGTTTGCTTAGGTGGTCATCGAGATCAGTAAACTTTATTTTGAATGCTTGGGTAACTTCGATGGGATCAATTTCATGTATCAGTGGGTGATCTAAGATGAAATGTGGAGTTATAGTAATGTGGTTTTAGTAGGGAGCCAATAGCATTCCAGAAGTGATGTAGATCCCAGAGGCTATCTCTCTGCTGATTACAGAGGAAATTTCACTTCAGCACCCTGGCAGTTTGTTTACATTGATGTCTTAGGCACCTGAAATCGTTCCAGAGAGAGAAGGGAAGAGGGATAATTTGTAGGCGGTCCATAATTTGTCCATAGTCTTCATCAATGATATGAGTTCTTTAGAAACCCAATGGGTACAGCCACCCCTCACTCTCCGGGTAGTGAGAGGAAAGTGATGATCTTGTATCTGAAGGAGGGCCTTGGTGAAAATGCCCAATGCAGCTGTTACATCCGTGAGGGAGTAGAGCTCTGTCCAGTCAACTGCCTTAACATCCCAAGGAGGGAGAAGTTATCAGGACAATTAGAATTACAGAAAGAGATGTGTTTGGTGGGGGGGGGTGGACTTGGTGGCCCATGTGATGTACATGGGGATGTGATCACTGATTGAACTGGACATAATCCAGGACTGGAACACCTTGTCCTCTCTGTTCAAGATCACCCAGTCTAGGAGAGAATGGTTTTGGGTCCAAGTGTTATGCCTGGTCGGGGTGGAGATAACTTTGGTCAAGGTGTGCAGTTTCAGTAGGTTAGCATAGTTAATACCAAGGAAACTTAACCAATTAAGGTTATAATCCCCAAGGAGGACTGTGTCCTTGGGAGGAGAGGTTACCAAGGCCAACCAGGAGGTTGTTGAGACCTGGAGTGCCTCCTGTTGAGGGGTTGTAACAGCAGCTCACATGCATCTTTTTTACACAGCCAAGGGTAATTTCTGTTATAAGCTATTCACTAGGGGATGTGGGTCTGAGTAGTGTACAGAGGAGGCATATAAGGGTTTACTGAAATATAGCACCATGTCCCCACCTTTCTTTCTACCCAGCCTGTCCTGGTGTAGCAGGGAGTACCAAGGGAGGAGGTAGGAACTATTTGGGATGCAAGGTTTTAACCATATTTCTAGCAGACCAAAGACATGTGGTTTGTAGAGTGCAACCCAGGCCTCTAGGTCAGGAAATTTAGACGGGAGGCTACACAGGTTGATATGAGCACATATCAGGCCAGTGGGGTTATTCCACTTATGGTTTGAGAGGACCGTCGGTAGATCTGTGGGACCAGAATTCCTTTCAGTGTCTCTGGCTACCAACAGTACAGAACAGGTCAGGTTGTAGGGGCAGGATAGTGAGGAGGGAGCAAGTGCAAGGGCGAACAGGAAAAAAATGAGTTGGCGATGCTCAAGGTTTGTAAGGCATGCACAGAATAAGGAGCTCATTGGGGTAAATTCGCATCTGTTTATGTACACGGGGTGGTCAAGTCTGGGGACAGGCGTCCAAGAGAAGAAGCATTCCCAGTCAAGGGCAAGCATGGAGGCACTGACATCAGCAACATATAGAGAGCATAGCAGGAAGGTTGCCATCAGTGAGGGCACTGTTAGGTACATGCCATGTCCCATAGCTATAAAGGGAGAGAGGAAGTGGTAATACAGTGAAGGGAGTACTGAGGAAGAAAGAAAGTGAGGGGATCAAAAGCTAAAGCTTAGTGGGGGGGCAGTGCAGCGGTAGGGGGGCTGTTCCACGGAAAAGGGCACTGAAACAGTACCAAGGGTGCAGTGTGTGGGGTGGTAAAATGGGACTGGCTAAGGTGTGGGCTAGATGAGGTATGAAGGGGACAGTGGTTCATCAAAGTGTGGCCGACAGGATGGCTTAGTGGTTGGAGTCCCCGACTACAGTGCAAAGGGTCAAGGGTTTGATTCCCAGAGGAAGACTCAAGGAGGAGGAGGGTAAAATTCACCCATGATGTGGTAGAAATAGAGCAGGGCAGTGTAAAGAAGGGAATCTAGATGAGCAATGAAGGAGTAAATTATGTCCAGGATCTGAGGTGAGTTAGCAGGGATACTGAACAAATATTTCTGCTCAGTATTCACAAAAGAGGAGGGGGAAGTGCCTGATCCAATTAACAGAAGCACTCTTAATCGGGGAGTCGATCCCAGTCCTTTCACAGAAGAAAGGGTTCTGCAAGAACTCCTAAAACTGAAGGTGGACAAAGCAATGGGATCTGATGGAATTCACCCCAGAATTCTACAAGAATTAAGGGGGGAACTAGTGAAACCACTGGCTACTCTTTTTAATAAATCATGGGAGGATGGTGTGGTACCCGAGGACTGGAGGAAGGTGGATGTGATTCCTCTTCACAAAGGTGGGACCAAGACAGAGGCAGGAAACTACAGACCTGTCAGTTTGACCTCTGTGGTAGGGGAAAGTTATGGAGTCACTTCTGAAGGAAAGAATTGTTGAGTACCTAGAGGTCAGAGGGGCACAGGACCCAAGGCAACATGGGTTCACAGCGGAAAGGTCATGTCAGATGAATCTAATTGATTTCTTTGACTGGTTGACCAAAGTAGTAGACCAGGGAGGGGCTGTGGACATGGCCTACCTATGCTTTAGCAAGGAATTTGACACAGTCCCACACTAAAGATTAATAGTCAAATTAACCAGCCTAGGAGTGGGTCCCAGGGTGGTAGCCTGGGTAAAACACTGGCTGGACAACAGGACACAGAAGGTAATAGCAAATGAAGTCCACTCTGAAGAAAAAGGGGTTACTATTGGGGTACCGCAGGTTTCAGTGCCGTGTCCAGTCCTTTTTAATGTCTTTATAAGTGACATTGCAGAGAGACTGGAAGGAAAAGTATGCCTCTTTGCAGATGACACAAAGATCTGCAACAGAGTTGATACACAAGAAGGCGTGGAAAGGATGAGAAGGGACTTGGCAAGGTTGGAGGAATGGTCAGAAGTATGGCAGCTAGGATTCAATGCAAAGAAGTGCAAAATATTGCACCTGGGAAACAAGAACCCAGGGGAAGATTACACAATGGGGGGGAGGTTGTAACAACAACAAAAAAGGAAAGGGACCTGGGGTAATCATATCAGATGACCTTAAGGTTAGCAAGCATTGTGAGAAGGCAGTAGAGAGGGCTGGGGGTATACTGGGATGCATAGGGAGAGCATCACCAGCAGAAAACAGGAAGTTGTTATCCCACTGTACAGACAGTTGGTGAGACCCCAGCTGGAGTACTGCGTCCAGTTCTGGAGACCCCATCTGCAAGGATATAGACAGGATAGAGCAGTCCAGATGAGGGGTGACTAAAATGGTGCAGGGTCTGCAAGAGAAGCCGTATGAGGAGAGACTTAAGGAGCTTAATATGTATACCCTTGAGGAAAAAAGGGAGAGGGAGACATGATAGAAACTTTTAAGTACTTCAGTGGAATCAACAAAGTCCAAGAGGGCAGCATCTTTCAGAAAAAGAGATGTGCAAGAACAAGGGGACACAATTTAAAGATGGAGGGGGCAGTTCAGGGGCAATGTGAGGAAGTATTTTTTCACAGAGAGGGTAGTGGATGCATGGAACAGCCTTCCTGAGGAGGTTATGGGGTCTAAAACTGTGGGAGAATTCAAGAATGCATGGGACAGACATAAGGCAATTCTTGTGGGGGGTAGGAAGAAATAGGCTGTTGGTTAACTAGGATCTGTGGCCTATCCTGTAGGTAGGGAAATGGGCAGACTAGATGGGCCAAGCGGTCCTTATCTGCCATCAAAGTCTATGTTTCTATGTTTCTAAGGGCTCAGCAGTAACTCCTAGTGGCTAAGTGATATAACAAGCAATAGAAAAATAGGGTGATTGTATCTGGAGAGTGACAGGTCACGTGACTTTGGCTACCTTTAAAGGTAGAGCCCACCCAGGGTGGGAGGGAGAAGGTTGGGGCAGTCACCACGCAGGTGGCAATGAGCTAACAAGGTGCACAGTAGCACAGAAGCTGGTTGCTCTCCTCCATCTGCTGACTTTACCTTGTGTGACTGCAAGGAGCGCTGCAGGCTGAGGAGTGTTAGTGGGAGCTAGCAACCTGTAAAATGGAAGAAATGGAGGATTAGCTAGGGGGAAAACAAAAGATCCCAAGATAGTCAGGGCAGGGGCAGGAAGCAAGACAAAGAAGAGGGTGGGGGTTCAAGACCCTGAACTTGGCTACACTGCGCATGCACAGTACAACACATCAGTAATGGCATTAGGGGCTGGCAACAGGAGAGCCCCTCCACTCCAAAAGGCAACATGGTAAGCAAAAACGCAAAAAAAAGTAAACAGCAGAGCACAGAAACAGTCACTTGCAGGTTAGGTAAAAGGCACAGAGACTGAAACAGTCTTTTTTTTTTTTAATTACTATTTTATTCCTCCTCCCCAGCCTGTCACTTCTGACTCTTCAGGGGGGACAACTGGACATCCCACTGCCCGGAACCCTACCCAAGCAAACCCCTAGGCCCCATGGGGGTCAGGATTACCCCCTCAAGGGATACATGGGGCTCAGACCCTATTACTTACATTTTGTCGGTCTGAGGTCTGCTGGGCGGGCAAAGGCAAATCATGGGCACGTCCATGGTCCTCCCATCTTCCCGGCTGAGGCAGGCTTATTTCCGCGTTTTTCTCCCTCCCCGAGCAGCAAGTAACCTCCCCCGATGTTATGATGCACGCGCTAACGTCCATGCTGCTCAATGGCCGCCCATCCCCAAGTGGAGCTTGCAGTTCCTCGAGCCTCCGCTCGGGGTCATGCAAGTGTTGGGCATCGGCAATCCCTCCCCAGAGAAGGCGAAGCTGTCGTTGGACGCCCAGCCTATCTCCCCCGCTGTACTCCACCGAATGACCCGAGTCCGCTTCCTCAAACCCGGTCGCCGCGCGTGGTGCGAGGTGGCATCCACGCCAACTCCTCAGTGCCACCGGGTCAAGACTGAAACAGTCTTAAGGCAACTAGCAATACACATGGAAATTGCAGCCAAGCTAGTGCAGCACTTAAAGTACCACTTCAGTAAGGGAGGTAAGCAGGCAAAGCACAGTAGCAAAAAACAATTAATAGCTGTTGGCTGACAGATAATACAGCTACATAGAGACATATGTAACTCCCTACAAATGGGGATTCCCAGAAGCTTTTCCGGAGCTTGCCTTGATGCTCCATGCCTGGTTGGTGTTCGGAGTAAGACCGCTGAATGCGGGTGTGGTAAGTGCTTTTACAGCATCCAGTACTTCCTCTTTAAGAGCTGCCTAAGTGCAGTCATAATTACTTTGGGGGGGGAGGGGGTTTGAATGTTTCTATGCTCGAGTCCCGCCCGGGATGCTGGAGATAGCTCCATTCTGCCATCGCTACGTACGCAGAGGGAGCTCTGCTGAAGGATGTAACTATTGCTGGAAATAACTTAGAGTAATAATGATAATGTAGTTGTTCTAACCCGCCTTCATTGCAGCAAAGACTGTTCTGATTATCTCCTCCATTTTGGTCCCAAACTACCGAATTGGACCAATCAGTACATCGGAACTCTAGATAGAGCCGGCTGACCAATGAGGACTTAGCTAGTAATCCTGGGAAGTAAAGTCTGACCAAGGGCGCCTTTTTGCGCCAATCGGGACAGGTCTCATAGCCTGGTGTCTTCAGCCCACAAATGGGAACGGGTGGTGCGCGAGTGAGAAGGTTGACCCCACTACCTGAGAGGGAGAGACATTGTGAATGTGGAGCTGAAGGGAGCTCTGAGCTTCTGTGCCGTTGAGTGTTCATGCGGGAAGCGCGTGAGAGGCCTAGGCGGCCATTTCCCTTAGCCAGAAAGCTTCAGACTAAATCCGCCGGCGTGCAGTCAGAGGAGGCTATGTACAAGTACAGCTACTTACCAGGCTCAGCCTGTAGAGGACTAGAGAATCTGCTGAATCGCGCTCGGTCTGTCAGGAAAGTTGAAGCTGCAGTGAAACGCCCGCATAGCTGTGAGTTTGGTCGAGTTCAGGGAGCAGCTGCCTGGTATGGTACCCCTCTGTTGTTTTTCCATATAAATGTGTGAGGAAGCCGTTGAAGCTCAGGCTTAGCCCTGCAAGCGGTGAAAGAGTGGTTCTCTGTTGGAGTTGTGAGTACTAAATCAGGGTAGCTCCCTGCTAGAGGTTATAAACCAAGACACAGTCATTTTGTTGTATTGCAGACTGTACTAATTGAGCTTCCTGGCTTCATCTAAGCTTCATAGGAATTGAATGCTCCTTCGTGTCAGGGCTCCAACCAGCTGCATCGAAGAACTAGCCATTAGGGCTTGGGTACCCATAGACAGTAACTGATAGGTTTAGGCCTGTGCACAGAGCCCTAGGTAGTTAAATATATTTTATAGTGGTAAGTCAATCACCCTGATTTCCCCCGGTCCTTGTCATCTCCCCACAAGTAAATCAGATTATTTGTTTTGCAACTGTACCCTGGCTGGTTTGTGTCTTACTGGGGATATACTGCACCGTGAATATTTGATAACTGTATCTTACTTTAAAGGTGGTCCCCGGAGTGAGCTGAGTGGTTCGAGCCGGGGGGGGTAAGTGTTCAGGGGGAGAGCATTGTAATTAATCCATGTGAGCCACTGGTGGGAAGAAGGGCGGGGTTGCAGTAACCCAGAGGGCTACGACCGAGTCAGCCTTGACTGTCTTAACCCCGACCTCTGGGTGGAGGCACCCGTCAACGCATCTGGGCCCCTTACCCTGTCGCAACTGAGAAAGGCAGGGGTGGTAGCCCTTAGGATAGCGCCCCTGGGGGTTACACATATTATTTCAGCAACATGGAGCACGGTAGTACAGGACCAGGTTGCTCTCCTCTGTCTGCTGAATTTACCCTTGTGTGGCTGCAGGGAGCTCTGTGAGCTGACCGGTCCGGGCTGAGGAGTGTTAGTTGGAGCTAACAGCCTTGTGTGGCTGCAGGGAGTTCCACGGGCCGACCAGTCCGGGCTGAGGAGTGTCAGTGTGAGCTAGCTGCCTTATGTGGCTGCAGGGAGCTCTGTAGGCCATCTGGTCTGGTCTGAGGAGTGTTAGTGGGAGCTAGCAGCCTTGTGTGGCTGCAGGGAGCTCCGTGGGCCATCCGGTCCGGGATGAGGAGTGCTAATGGTAAAGTTCTCTTTTAAACACAAGATCTGGGTTTGTAGTTAATTCTCTGTAATTATTAACAACATTCAGCAGAGGCATCACAATTTCTTTGTAATGATTTTTGTCTAGCACAACATTACCCCCTTAATTGGGTGACTTGATATTTATTAACCAGTTCCTGTAATACCATTCATTCTTTCCTAGATAAATTCTGATTTCTGGGGGGTCTGACTGTTCTAATAGTGTTTGAACCTATTTCATGAGTTTTCTCGAAGTTATGGCTACATTAAAATTTAAATATACTGTAACTTTTCTTTGTTTTTTAAAATGCTCTTTTATACTAAGCAACCTACAGTACGCATACCATAGTTACCTCCAGACAAGTCTGTACCCTCATCATACAGTAGTTCACAAAGTCTCTTGCTAGTGACAGGATATTTTCTTGCAATAAACATCCCATTGCTTCTAAGTTTTGAATGTCATTTAAATCAAAGTCTCCATAAGTTGGTGTTGAATTGGAGTCCTGCCCTTCAGTGCTGATGCTGTAAGATCCAACACCATTCTCAACGGCTGCCAGAATGAAATGGGCTTGATTTTCAAAGCTAGATTAGAGACATGCAATTTGCATCCAAGCAATGGACTGCGCCAAGTGCAGCTTCATCCATCCGAATGCCCCGTATTTTAGAAAAAAATGCTATTTGCATCCAGGTGCAGGAAAATGGCATTGGACGAAAAGTGCACCATGAAAAGGTGTGCAAAGCACCCCTAAGGTGCAACCCTTGAAAGAAACAAGGACACAGCACAAATAGCAGGAGAGAAGCAAATTTTGGCAAATAAAGACACCAAAAAGCAACAATGTAAGTATTGACATGCACAGGATTGACCACAATACCACAGCACACATGCCTACACTTCTGCTACTGTACTTATGTCTGTATTATGTGTTTTTCGGCACCACAGTCTGCTGCGAACAGGCCAACTCAGTAGTGGAGTGGAAGACCCCCAACCTCACCACCAGGTACAGTGCCCTGAAAGTACAAATGGCTGTATCAGTAGCTATAGTACTGACTACAATACCACCGCACACTTGTCCGCACTGCTGCCACTGTACTAATGTCTGCATTATGTGTTTTACAGCACCACAGTCTGCCAAGAGCACAGCCTTGTCATTCATGAGGGTTGGAAATGGCAGCACAGCAAGCTACAAAGCAGCCATGAAAAAATAATTTCTCACAAGAGAAAACAGATGTGCTACTAGAGGCAGTGGAAACCAAGGCTGGCCTCTTCCTGAGCCAAGGTGGCAACAAGGCACATAGGCTAAAGCGAAAGGAGGTGAAGGAAGAGGTGGCCACCAAGGTGAATGCTGTCAGCAGAGTGAAGAGGTCAGTGCATGAGCTCCAAAAGAGGCACAATGACCTGACTCGGCATTCCAAAGAGAAAATGGCACAATTCCACAGAAACAACGTGGCCACTGGAGGAAGACCGCAAGAACCAGTGCAGCTCACCAGCTAGGAGAAGCAGGTGGCATCCCAGAAAAGCAGGAGGAGCATTGAAGGGGATAGCAACCTTGACCTATTAGGCTGTAAAGTGGGGCAGGTCAGTGAGGAATAACAGTGTCATAATGATGTTTCCGGTGTACAACACAGTTGATGCCAGAATGCCATTGTTACTCATGCGTGTGCATCACACACCACATTCAGGGGCTGCAGTGTGCTGTACCACACCCTACCTGAGTATGGGGGTGGGGAAATGGCATGGGTGATGGAGTACAGCACCACATCCACAGCAGCCAATGGTGGCTGATATGAAAATGTAAGTGGTAGGGAACAACAACAGTGTAGATGCAGCCCTAGGGTCACTACTGGTGTGCACATGTGAAAAGCATGCCAGAGCATTAACCCTGTGACATGGGAGATATGGGCACAGCAGAGAGGCAGAGCTGAGGCCTGGTGATAGTGTGGCCATCAGATCTTGGGTGACTTTAATCGCAACTGGTCAGATCCCACCTTTAACAAAACCCAAACCGAGATATCCGTGCTCAACCTTACCCAAACCATTCTGGAACCTACCCGGTCAAACCACAAGTCCGGAAACCATTCCCTTCTCAACTGGGTGCTAACCTCCCATCCACACCGCGTCGTCAGCTCTGGACTTCTCCCAGACTCCATTAGCGATCACCACCTAACATACTTGGTCCGCAAAATCCACCGAGTTAAATCCCCTCCCAAATTTATATTTCAATGGTCATATAAATCCCTACAGCTCAACCCTCTCCTGGAAGAGTTAGCTCACTCCAACGCACTTCAGGAACACCTTCCTCAGCACCTGGGACAAACATGCCCTCCTGCACCAAGCTAGGGTCCGAGGGTCACACCTTCCCTGGATATCTTCCAAGCTGATAGCTTGCCAACAAGCCCGTGACAAGGCGTGGTGTACCTACAAATCCACACTCCTCCCAGGCAACAATATCATCTACCGCATGCTCTGAAACAAATGTACAAAGGCCATCTGCATAGCTAAGGCTGAATACTTTAGCAACACCCTAAACTCAAATCTTGGGAGGCCTTCTAAATTCTGGAAAGTCATCAACTCCCTTCCCCCCCAACAACAAATCCCCCTCCTCTTCTTCTCGCCCAAGGGACCCTACTCTCCGACCCACTGCCAGTAGCCTCCGAGTTCAATTTCTACTTCACTACTTGTGCTAAGACCCTCCTGGAGTCCCTTCCTCCAGTAACTACACCCACTCCCCAGACAGCTACCCTCCTACCTCCTGGCCAGAACCCTTTCTCTTTCAGACACATCTCCCCCACTGAAACCTTAGCTGCCCTTTGCTCGCTGCCAGATTGCCATCCTTGAGCAGGTGTCAGGTGCCCTAGAGCACCTAGTGTGGTTACAGAAGTCAGATGCAAGGGCCCCTTACAATGCCCAATCAAGAATCATCAATGCCACGGGTTGGCAACACCACCCCATATCCAAGGTTGTCCCCTCCCACATGTCCAACAATGCGTTGCAATGTGGGGGTGCAGCACATAGCTTGCCCATCCATCAGGAACATATAACTGGGCCAGTGGTACAACATGAACCCCTACCGCTGTGCAATTCACAGGCTGCAATAGCCACAGCCTGGCAGGATGGTGTGATCTCAGGCTCCAGTGCCCCTCACACCACCAAAGTGACATATGCAACACACATAATGGAGGGTGCACTGGACAGGTGTTCACCTGGAATCCCAACACAGCAGACAGTGTAGGAAAGTGGGACATGGACATGCCAGCCACACAGTTTGGCCACACCTGTGCTGGACAGTGCCCACACCACATCTGTGATTGGCACACAACATACAGCCATGCAACTGTCCAAGTGTGCTGACATGCTGCAGGGCATGCACACAGACAGAGAAGATGACATACAAATGTCATCGTCATGTTCTATCACCAACAATGCGGGCACAAACAGACCACCCATAGCCATGGATGTGTCCCAGGACTGTGCACCATCTGAGGTGTCCAAAGGGGACATGGGGGGGTCCCACCTGGGGGACAGCACAGGCCACTGGTGCACACAGACAGACCCTGGTGTGTTGACCACCTGACATGCACACACAGGGTACCTGCATGCCCACATCCACATGTGATATGGGCCCAGGTACCAGTGTGGGACACAGTACACAGGCATCAGGAAGTGGCAGTGGACCTAAAACACATGCCACCTTGCCCAACCTGACACATAGAGCCAATAAGGGAGCAGTGTGGACACTACCCACGTTGAAGCCATAGTGACAGTGTCTGCCAACACAGCAACACCTGAGACTGAGGTGGACTGACATGCAGCACCGGACATGTTGCCGCCAGTGATGGTGCAATAGCATCCAAGGGAATGGAGGCCATGGGGCACTGGGAGTGCACCCATCCCTGATGTAGTACACCATCTGGGGGCACCACCAGAGTTACAGTGGTCAGTCAGACACTCTGTCTAGCAAGTGACAGGCACTGCAGACAGTGCCAGTGCAATGCAGCTCCCTGAAGGTAACACTGATGCCAATGGCCACCCTGTGGGCAGGGGTAGACAATGCAAGGGGAGGGACATGGCAGAGGACATGGGAGGGGCAAGTTATAGTGTGTACACTGCAGTGTCCATGTGATGGCATGTGGGGGCTACACTGTGGGTTGGGTGGATGTCATTTGGTCATCAACACTGCACTGACATGTGCACATGGGTTGGTAGTCTGGCAAATGGACCACCATGGACTGTGAGTCAACATTCAACCAGACTGTATGGGTAATGGGGATTTTGGAACAGGGTACGATGGGGTACACATGTGTGATTGTATAAATGTGCTAATAAATATGTCATGCAAAACTGAACTGTGTGTTTCATACCCTCCATGTACCACACACCCCTGCACAACACGTCAGGTGGGCCACAGTGTGCCTACAGGGAACAACAGAATGGCAGCCTGTGTAGCCGCTGCCCCCCAGAGAAGTGGCCAGTGACAACCACGCAGACAGCTGTGGCATGCAACAGGGCCTAGAACACTTCCCTGATAGCATGTGTGCATGGCATGGACAGTAAGCGGTATTATGGAAAGCCACACCCTGGGCAAGCAGATGCTTTCAGGTGCATTGCATGGACACACCTGATGCACACATAGACACATGGGCACATGAACATAAAGGAGGATGTTCCCCACCTGGCTGACATGGGAACATGGAGCACAGCAATTGGCATCAGGTAGGAAGCGAGGGCCCAGCCACTCTGCCCGGAAGCAGCAAATGCGCCTGTGGCCTTGGACCGTACCTGGTCAATGGCATTCCATTACCCCATCCCACCCATATATCATCCTTACACCTGTTCCAGGCATGTCTGATGCACCGCACTGTCCAACACCCCAGCTGGCCATGAGGAAGTCAACTGCATGTGTATGCATGTGCCAACCTAGCCTGACCATTCAACCTACTTGTGTCGTGTACTACAGATCCTGTATGTGCTACAGCCTACACCCCTATTATAATGCTGGTTTCCAAATGTCTATCCCAGGCATGGCTGTTATCCCCAACCATTACTGGGCACACAACCGCCGCAGAGAGGCAGGTCCATGGAGAAAACTCCAGCACTATGCGATATTACTGTGTCACATAAGCTCTGTGTCCTCACCACTCTACTAGGGAGACAGGTGTTCACCAAGGGTGTGCTGTGGTGATGGCCCATGAGCCACAGTGTGCAACTGGCAACAGTAAGCCCCACACATATCACACATTGTTTGTGGACCCATATGACTTGGTGACAATCTTTAATGTGAGACATCAGAACTATGTGGCACATGTTGCTGTGCATGCACAACAGGGCCCACATATGTACTTCACCGCCATGCCTGCATCTGTTCACAACAGTGGCACATTTACCCATGTGATACTAAGGTTTTGTCGATGATGGTTGTGAAGCATCTGTGCCTGGCAGACTGTCGCATATATCCCTGGTATTCCCCCTACCATACCTGGCATAAATCCATGCACATGTCTGTCCCACCCCAACACTAGCACTCACACCCTACCCATTGAAGACAGCTGACACAGGTTGTCATTGGGTGTGGGATAACAGATAGACACTCACAACCAGAGATATGGTGGCAGTGGTGGGATAACTGCTGGCTGTGTCTTGCCAGAAAGGGAGATGTGGTTCTTGCGGATACGGACCGGTATCCCAGGTGGACATGCTGAAGGATGAGGTAGTGGAGTCTACAGCGGGTGTCCAGATGAGGAAGAAGGCCAAACAAGCTGGTATTCCTTTACACTCTGGACTGGACCCAGTGACCTGCCCCAAGCAACGCTTCAAATCAGAGGTTGGAATGGAGCAACCAAAGGATGATACCATGGAGGAAGAAGCTGAGGCAGCCCCTTCAGAAGACTTAGGCAACCTCTTGAGATGGCTATGCATCAAACAGATCCAGATGGAGAAAGAAAGAGATCTGGACCACCGTAGACAAGATGCCAGGTGGGCTGATACTATGCAGGTACTGCAAAATATCCAAGAAGGGACCACTGAGAGAGACTGGTCCCAAAGACATTAAACTATCTAAGTTGTCTGATGTAGATGATATTGACGCATATCTCACTACCGTTGAAAGGGTAGCACGGACTTGTGGATGGCCACAAGAACAGTGGGTGGTGTGTCTTGCCCCCCAAATGACTGGTCGTGCCCAAATTGTCTATAGTCAGTGGACACTAGAGATGCTGAGGATTATGAAAAAGTTAAGAAAGAAATCCTCAGACAATATGATATTAATTCAGAGACCTACCACCAAAGATTCTGGTTTTTAAAGATGCAACAGTCAGACACACCCAGGGAGATATACACACATTTAAAGGATTTGTATTATAAATGGCTGCAACTGGACAATACGACCATACATCAGCTACTGGAAGCCATTATAATTGAACAGTTTGTAAGGATCCTACCATCTGATGTACAAATCTGGTTCAAAGAACACAAGCCTGAAGGTGCAGAGAAAACTATTGCCCTGGCTGAGGACTTCCAAGTGGCCAGGCCTTCGAGATACCACTGTACTCAAGACCAGTACCCCACTACACCTGTGGTAAGAAACCCTCCTTTTTCTTCTTATTTATAGACTGGGAATAAATATTGGAGGGCACAAAAGAAAGACAGAATCCTCTTGGCAGAAATTATTTGTCATGGCTGTCAAAAGAAGGGACATGTTGTTAGAAATTGTCCAAACATCAAGAAAGACCTTGGGAATCTGGCTTTAGCAAACTATGGATCCTTTGTAGCCACAGTAGAACTAGGTGCTCATCAAATGCTGGCCTAATCGATTCAGGCAGCCGACAGACTTTGGTGTGGGCAGACTTGTTATCCAGGCCCAAGAGAGGGAAATTAACTACTGTGACTTGTGTTCATGGGGACATACATCGTTACCCTACTACCCCAATAGACTTGACTATCCAAGGGCATAAGCATAGCCTAGAAGTTGGGTTAGTCCCTAACTTGCCTGTACCGGTTATCATCGGACATGATTATCCTGATTTTCCTGCCCTAATTAAAAGCCAAACATTTCAACAACCACTGGTGGGGATTACAACAAGGGCCCAAGCTAAGCAAGGACATTTGCAGGACATTTTTCCTTTTGAGGATGATGTCTTTGATAGCCTTGGGAAGAACAAGAAAACTAAAACAGAGAAAAGAAAAGATAAAAAGGACTGACATAACAAACATGCCGATAAGACTCTTGAGATGGGACATGTTTTACAGAATATAGACATTAAGTTGGAGCAAAAATCTGATTCTACACTAACTTCTTGTTTTTCACAGGTTGGGAAAGATATAGGTCTGGGACATCCCAAGTATGTATTAACAGAAAGTATTTTATATAGAGAGTGCCTTAATCCCAAAACTCAGGAGTTAGTGGCACTGATGGTGGTACCAGAAAAGTATAGGACACAGATCATACAGCTGGCTCATGATATGCCTTTGGCAGGACATGCTGGTCGAGATAGTATATTACAACATATTCTCACCAGGTTTTACTGGCCAAATCTACATGAGCAGGTAACAGAGTATGTAAGATGTTGTCCTAAGTGTCAAACTGTAGCTCAGATAGGAAGGAAGGAAGGACATGGTACCTTTACAACCCATTCCTTTGATGAGTCAACTTTTTGAATGTATTGCCATGGACATAGTGGGTCTCTTACAGAAAAGTTCTAAAGGCAATAGATTTATTCTTGACTTATGTGATTATGCGACCCGCTGTCCTGAGGCAATTCCTATGAGAACTGTTACTGCTCCACACTTGGCAGAGGAACTGGCCAAAGTGTTCAGCAGAACAAGGATTCCACAAGAGATTTTAACAGACCGAGGGACTAATTTCAATGCACTATTGCTGAAGGAATTGTATAGAGTGTTGGGCATTTCTGCAGTCCGTACTTCTCCCTACCATCCCCAAACTGACAGACTGGTAGACAGATTCAATAAAACCCTAAAGATAATGCTCACCAAGTTCATTAGTGAGGAAGGACGAGATTGGGACAAGTACTTACCCTCCTTATTATTCGCTTATAGAGAGATTCTGCAAGCCTCGACTGGTTTTTCCCCATTTTCCCTATTATACGGATGAAATCTGAGGGGTCCCCTTGATGTGATCAAGGAACACTGGGAGGTAGGTAAAACAGTAGGGCAAAAGCTGGTCAAATATGTAGACATGGCCCATAAAAACATGGAATGGGCACAAACTACCCAGAAAAAGCAATATGACAAGGGAACTGGTAAAAAAGCATTTCAAACTGGTGACAGGGTACTTCTTTTACTGCCTAGCACTGAAAATAAGTTACTTATACGCTGGTAAGGTCCCTATATTGTTACAAGGCAAATGGGGTAGTGAATTATGAAACTGAGATACCAGGTAGGAGACCCTCTAAGAAAATGTATCATGCCAACTTGTTAAAAAAGTGAAATGAGCCGAGTACCCCAGTGTGCTATATCTAAACAGATAGCAAAGATCTTATCAACGCTTAGAAACACCAAGCAGTATCGACGGCATACCCATTAACCCAAACCTACAACCAAAACAAAAGCAGGAGTTATATTCTTTATTGAGGGAGTTAGGGTCAGTGCTTTCTGGCCTGGGTAGGCGAAGGACTGTGGGGAGTCCTAGCACCCTTGTGGAAACTGACTATACAAGTTTGCCACGGCTGTGAAAGAGTTTCTGTTATTATTTAAAATAGTTACATTTTATTTGGTCACCAGTGAAGCCTTTATTTACTTTCTTTTATTTTTGGTTGCTTAAAAATAAACATTGCACCAAGCCAACAGTGCATTAAATCTATTTCTGGTTGTGAGTATCCATCTGTTATCCCACACCCTATGACACAGGTGTATGTTACTTAACATGTGTATTCAACAATTTAACTTACAACAGTAATAAAAAACAGATGTGGAACAGCAATAACAACAAGCGCATCAGTAACAACAACTAGGAACACTATAAATAACATACAGGGTAACTATAAAAACTAGGTGATGGAAACAGGAAGAACAACTACTACAAACACTATAAATATGTAACAAGAAAAGCATTAAAACACAGTAGTGGCAACAGGAATACCTAGTAGAAACTCTATAAATGTGTAGCAGGGTACACTTTAACACAAGGTAATGGGAGCAGGAACAACATATAGGAACACTATATATGTAAAACAGGATAACCAGAATAACACGGTAATGGGAAGAAGAACAGGGGAGTATTTCAAAACCAGGGACAGGTGGGTTATGTACATGTAGATGTCCAATGGTTGTCATAGACACAACTGTATCACCTCATATATCTGTGTACCATGTCCACAGTGAACCTCCTACTGCAGGTACCACTGGATGACCTTGTCCATGGCCTTGACCCTGCTCAATATGCACACAGATCAGGGGCAAGTCCCTGTAGGCCAGGCTGCAGTATGGTAGCCAAGGTGCAGTCCTGCTGTATGGATGTTTCCTCACCCCTCTCAACTGCACTGTCCTCCTGCCAATCCTCCATCTGCACACCTTGGCTCATGGGTTCATCCACTGCCATGGCCTCATCCTGCTCAAGGTCCATATGAACCACATCAGTGTGGTGCATGTTGTCCCCACTGTCCTTCAATGTGCCACCAATGTGTGCACCATCAGTGCTGGCTGTGTGTGTGCCTGCTGCACACTATCTGCTGATTCAGCCTTATTTCTTGCTGTGCTGGTCATCTGCACTGCCCACCATATGTGCCACTAGCTGCAGATCTCTCTGGTGCCCTCAGTGCAACTTGCTGTCATGGGCTACCCAGGTGCCTTCTGGTAAAGAAAAAATGTGAATACACTGCACTTGTAGAAAGGAAACCGACATGTAAATGGTACTTTCAAATGTTTAATCCGGTGAAGAGGAATGCTAACAAACTACCCCAGCACTTCGACCACTCAAGGTCTTCCTCAAGAGGTGCCTTCTGGTCCTGGCAGTGTACTCCATTGCTTCACGTTTGAGATGCCGCATGGCCCTCTCTAGTGCATGATGTCAGGGTGAAGGTGTTCTCTCCTGGACCCTTGAACATGTGCTACCACCTGTGGTGGTACAAGGAGGAAGGCATCAAAGCACAGAAATGGACATGGACTCAAACACAACATGACAGAGTTGGCAGAGGTGGCAGATTTATGTTTGGATGACCAGTGCCTCCCAGAAGTGACTGTAACTGCTGTGCACCACACGTGCACTGTTACATGTGGGCCTGTATGACACACTGACCTGTTGCCCTGCAGTGTTTTTATATTAACATTATAACATGGTAACATAGACACATGGGACATGTCAGCAGAAAAGGACTGCTAGGCCCATCATGTCTGCCTGCAGGCCATGCATACGTTTGTGTCCCCTGAAAAGTGGAAGCACTTCCTCCCACCTTCTGGTAGTGATACCTAAGCACATGCACCCTGCATGCCACTGGCCCTCCCTGCATTCTTTGTTGCCAGATATGACACCTTTGTCTCATGGGATATATTAACCCACAGGACCCTGTTATCCTTGTTGAGTGGCATCAACTCCCCTCCAGCATATGGCCCTCCCCAGAGTCCCGCATCCTAAGTGCATTCTACTGCACTGATGTGACGTGGTCTCAGCTGACACACCCTGGAACACTGTCCAGGTGTTTATGTGACCCTCATAAAGGTCTCCACACCATCTGGAGTATCTACCTGTGGCAGATGCTGGTGTCTTCTGCTAGCAGGCAGGCCTCAACAAACAGCCACTCACATTTGTAGATGTTATACAGTACTGGTACAAGGATGGATCCCTGAGGTACCCCACTGGTCAACTCCCCCTCCTAGGCATGGTTCACATGTGACACCACCCTCTGTCCCCTGTCATTTGTCCAGTTCCTAACCCAGCTCACAGCCTTGTGCCCCATGACCAGGACACACGTCTTATTAACCAGACTGTTCTGTTTGATATCGTTGGCGGCCTTGCTGATACTGCGGTGGACTGCACCACACCTTTCTTGAGTGACATGGTGAACAAGGCTGTTGGAGGCAGTGCAAGATCTCTCAGCAGCTCTGTTACTGTCCTCATGTGCATGCCAGTCATCCCCCTGGCTTTGTTCACTGTCATTCCTGTGAGTTCCCCTGGACTCCTTCCACTGTGTACAGACCTGTGTCTGCCCCCACCCCCCGTGTACTGTATGTTGCCCAGTTGTGGGTCCTGACCCCCTCCCTCACAGGTGTATAAAACACAACCATATGTGTTCAGTATATCCACCTTCTCCAGGTCCCTATGCATACCTTACCCTGCATCTCACCTCCACCTTACTATCCAGCCATTGTGTGCTGTTGCCATTGCTCGGTGATTTACCTATAGCATGTTGTGTCACTGTTTGCCACCATATGTGCTTCACTTTCCCTCTTTACATCAATCACTTGCATGCTTATTTTTCTGGATCACAATTGCCCTCTCACCTAGATGCCTGTCACCCTGTCCTGATTGCTCATTATCAAGTTCATTATTGGCCAGCCTTTGTTGGTCTCAATCAGTAGCTGTCAGACACCTGCCCCCTGTATGGAGTCCTATGTGCGCCCACCAGCATCTGACCCCAATCCCATGCTTGCCTGCCATGAAATGACAGTGACATCCAGCAGCACCTACACCCTCCACAATGGCCATTGACAGTGTCACATTGTGGGCACAGTGCCATAGCCACACAGGGACACCCCTCCATCATTACGTGCTTGGACAGGGATGGTGGCAGGAACCATTACATGTCCTGTGTCCCACCACAGGACCACCTATCCATCACCTGGCAATGCCATCACACTGTACACTTCCTGCCAGTAGCATCAAGTGCTAGTCATCATGCCATGTGGGCTACCTGCTATTGGTACCATGTAGGTTCCATGATGGCCTGCTTGTATGCACCCTGTCACCAAGCAGTATGTCACCTGCACACAGTGGCACGATGACACGATGATCTGGTTGCCTACCTGTATGTCACTGTGGGATACATTACACAGGAAATGTGGTGGCACACATCACCATGCCATACCACTGCTACACACCACTGTGCTCCACACGTGTACCTTGTGCCATGGGCAATTTGTCCCACAGTTATGCATGCATGCTGCATCGTATGGCTCATGCACAGTTGTTCTGCAGCACATTGCCACCTAGGTGTGTCCACCACCACATTTGTTGCTTCTTAGGCCATATGGCTGCCTGGGACCGCCTTGAGGTCAGGGACTGTTACCATACAGCGGTGTTACACATGCAGCTTACCTGATGCTGTTGTTGCCCTGGGCTGGCATCTGGACGCAGACCTGGTATGTGGTCCTGTTGGGTCCTGTTACCTGTGATTTACATTCCTGCCTGGAGGGGGATACAATGGGAGGGATAATGTTTGTACATATTCACCACTGTGACAGCCTGTTGGGGGAACACATTGAGTCACTGCAACATGCACTCACCTGTGTTTCTGTGGTGACCATCTCACATGGCCATTTCTGCCTCCTCAGCTATCTTCCTTAGGCTCTTCAGCATCAGGTTGTTTCACAGGGCCATGTCATTAAGTTTGTGCCTCAGCTGTCTAACTGTCCTTTGCACACTGGACAACCCCACATTTTTGCACCTATGATGCTCCATGTTCTGTTCCTCTGCATTTTGCTGTGCCTCCTCCCCCCACATGGCTGTAGCACCCTGAACCACTGCCCAACAAGACTCGCTAGGAGCAACTGTCTTCTCCTCTATGAAGTAGACACACCTAAAAATGCATTTAGGTACAAGAAATTTGCATATTCCTTACTCATTGGATGGTTTACCACTTGAGACAACATTGGATGAAAGAGATTTAGGCATTATAATTTCAGATGCTTTATCTTACAACAGACACGTGCACGGCATTATCAACAAAACCAACAGAGCAGTATGGTCTATCTTACGTAACATCAGATCGAGGGAGATTGAGGTATTGTTACCATTGTATCGAGCATATGCCAGACCACGTTTAGAATACGCTTCCCAGCTCTGATGTCCGTATAAAAAATCTGAAGGCCTTTTATTAGAAACAGTTCAGAGGAAATTTACTAAAAAAATTTCTGGGCTATACAATGTCTCTTATGAGGGAAGGTTAGACACCTTCAAACTTATGCCCTTATCCACACGTCGTCTTCGAGGCGATCTTATTCTATTATACAACATCGTTCATGACCCTTATCTTTTATGTGGACTAAGTTTAGAATTCAAAAATTACAACCATAATACTAGGGGCAGCCTTTGCAACTAGTCAGAAAACCATTCTTGAGATCTAGTCGAAAACATTTTTCACTCTCAGAGTTGTTGGTCCATGGAAAAGATTACCACTTAAAGTTGTTATTAGTGAAACTAAAAGCATTTTTAAAAATAGTTTAGATGGTTTTACTGGCAGTGGAAATCATCTTTTCTATTATATAATGGATTAGCATAAGAGCATTATGGGCCTCCGCCTTCTCGCTTTTGCACTTACCTTCGTATGAACCTTAGTAAGCTGGGTGCTCTTCACTTTTGTCTTGGCATTGTACAGCTGTTTTTCATTTGTGTGGCCTTACAAATTAACTGCTGTGGTTGTCGAATGCCTGTAGAGGACCCTGCCTCTTTTCATCTGATTCCGCATGTGGCCACAATGTTTACTTCCATGTTGTGATGCTGCATATGCAAACTGCGCAGTATGCAATTTGCATTACAAATGACCATATACACAATCCATATTGCGTTTTTCAGCAGTTTGCAAGCCACATTGGCATTACACTGTACAGTTGAGTTCTCATACCCTTTGGACAGGGTACTGTTCATTTCATGTTGGTGACTGTGGAAGGGGTGTCAGGGTGGTCTGAGCCAAGCTATATGCAGGTGTTGGTCCTGTACATCACAACCATATATTCTGCATCCTTCGCTCTGTGCTCTCTGACAGTGTTGTACCTCACACCAAGGGGAATCACCCACGAGTGGGTACACTGCATGACATGCACCAACACTTCCAGGTGGCAGGTTGAGGTTGTCATGGGCTGCCTGGGGTCATGATGTTGTTTAGGCTACACTGCTGTGTTGTCTGCTGGGTGGTATCTCCATCATGAGAAGTGGCTGTGGATCATTTTGGATCATACACGGTGTCCAGCTGCCACTATGCTACCATGTCCTTGCCCAGGGATGCTGTTACTGGCATGGTCCTCCTCATCAGACTGCTCTCCAGGGTCCTGCTCCCCTGTGACATCACTCATGTCCACATGATGTGCCAGTGCTTTGTTATGGAGTATGCAGCAGGCGACAAAGATTTTGCAGGCCATTTCTGATGAGTACTGCAGTGACCCCCTGGAGCAGTCCAGGCATCTAAATCGGTTCTTCAGTAGGCTGAATGTTCTCTCAGTGATGACCCTGGTGCTGGTGTGGGCCTGGTTGCAGTGTTCACCAGATTCGGATTGGGGATGCCTCACTGGTGTCATTAACCAGGGCTGCTGTGGATAATCACTGTCACCTGTTTGGGGATATAGCACAGTTAGACATGGTCACATGGCACTGTTGTACTCAGCATCCTCTACCCCTCACAACTATGTTGCAGTTGTCCGTGAATGCCATACAATACCCATCCAGCACACATCAACCCACGTGTGCCTTGTATGTGACACACACATTGGCAGGACGACACACACATCACGTTTGCAGTGGGACAGTGTGCCCATGTCAGCCATCTGGGTCTGTGCATTGTGCCTTCAGGTCATCTGCCACTAATGTTACTGTATGCCCAGCTTTCAGTGGAACACCACATGGCTTCAAGTGCTATGTACACCACTGATGTGTCACCCGATCAGGGCTGTGGCAACAACAGTAGGGGCCTCCTGCACACTATTTTGTGGCACCTACCTTCCCACAAATGACTGTAGAATAACCGTTGGAGCAGATTAATGTTTTCTAGCATACTTTTTTGTATCATTCTTGCTGAACATACCATGTAACCTCCCCCGCTGGCACCATGTTCAAAGACATAAACAGTGTTAATTGTCCCTGCTCCACCTGGAGAGACCAGCAACATGCTCAGAAGTTTTCAGTCATGGGCCTTATTGTTTCTTTGTCCCCCTCCATCCATGTGGGACTGTAGTTGGTATCTTCTGATTATAATTCTGACAGACCCAGCATGACATGGCTAGGCCATTTCCACAGGGAAATGTGCAAGTGTTACTGTTAGAAATGGTCTTCTTAGGCAGTGGTCCTCCTAACAGTGTGCGCCCCACTACAACTGTAGCCCTTGCACCCCTCTTGTGACAGCCCTTCCCCTGGTGATGTCAACTCAGCCCACCATTCTGCTCACCTACTAGCCATCCTCCTTGTAGATCCCCATGCTGAAAGGCCTCATACAGCCCACTCTGTTAGAAAATGAAGGCATTGTGGCAGGATCCTGGGTACATGGCCACGACATCTAGGATATGACATGGGCTGTCGCATACCACCTGTATGTTCAGGGAGTGATACCCCTTCCTATTCACATACACATCTGGATCAAGTGTGGGTGCATAGAAATATTGATTTAGTGTTTTTTTTGATAATTTAGTATTATTGATAGGGTTTGAATGTGTTAGGTTGGTAAAAACACAGTCAGGCGGTACTCCCCCTCAAGACTGAGGGATCTCTGACCTTTTGAATGTCCTGCACTTCCTTCGGAAGTTTATAGGAGATGCTGAATATTCTGCATTTCGAGACGAAGGAGTGGGGGGACTAGGAGATCCCGGAACTCTTGCGGGGGATGGGAAAAGAGTGGGCAGATAGGGATTGTTGGAACCAGGAGGCTCCCTGGGGTGAAATGGATACAGAAGCGAGGTCCGTCATGTCTTGTACCCATACCCAAGGGCACTGACTTGGTCAGGCAGGAGGTGGAATCATCCTTGGAGTCTCGTCCCTTTTGGGCGGTGTTAAGCAATGCTAGATCTATCAAAAACAAGACTGCTTTGGTGGCAGATCTCGTTATATCTGTGGACTTAGCTTGCATCACCGAGACCTGGCTTGATGAAAATGCGGGCCCCATTTTGGAGTCCGCAGTTATGGCTGGGTTCTCGGTGATTCACTGCCCAAGAGTGGACCGTAGGGACAGGGGAGTTGCAGTCTGTTTTAGACAGGAACTGGACCTCAGAGAGATACCAGCTGGATGTAACAACTCCTTTGAGTGTATTGTGCGTGCAGGTGCAGGCTTCAGGATACTTCTCATTTATCGTCCACCAGGTGATGGGAGGGAATTCCTGAGGGAGGTTGTGGATTTCATCACTGAGAGGGTATTGGAATCCCCCTAATGGTTAATCTTGGGGGATTTCAATGCCTGGGTCGATGATGAACTCATGCCATTTGGTCAAAACCTCCTCCAGTTGATGGAATCATTAGGCCTGACACGGGTTATTACCTCTGCACCCATCGGGGGGACACTCATTGGATTTGATATTCCATCTGGGGATGGAAGCCTCTGGTGTGGAGGTGGAGCCCATCAGTTGGTCTGACCATCATGCCCTGAGGTTCAGTTTCACAGCCCCCCAAAAGAGGCCTGCCCCAAAGGAGATTGTACAGTTCCGTCCTTTGGGAGGAGTTACCTCAGAAGGCCTAATGACGGTGCTGAACTTACCGGGATTTCCAATGGATAGCACTGACCCAGAGTCCTTAGTGCTAGCCTATAACAGGGCAGTTGTGAGGGCCCTGGATGTCATTGTTCCAATCTGTGTTCATCCCTGTACTCTCCACCTGGGGGCCCCATGGTTTACCAAGGAGATCCGTGGGTTGAAGAGACAGGGCCGAAGACTGAAGGGACGCTGGCGGAAAACTCACATGGAAGTGAACAGGCTTAGACTGTTAGAACATTATAAGACCTATCAGTTAGCAATTTCCCATAGGAAGGCAGAGTTCCTGTCCAGGGAAATTGCTACAGCGAGGAATAGACTGGCTCAGCTCTTCCGGACTGTGGACAGATTGTGTAATCCAGTCTGTCTTCAATCTGTTCGAGCATTGTCACAATTACAGTGTGAGGAATTCGCGATGTTCTTTGCTGATAAGGTGTCCACTATCAGGGATGAGATCAGCCAGTGCCTTCCCATAGGATCTTGCAGTGATCAACTGAGGGGCGCAAATACCCAATTCACTTGGGTCAACTGGCAGTCATGGATATAGTGAGGATCATCCAGACTTTGCAGCCTACCTGCTGTAGATTGGATCCAGGCCCTACTCACCTACTTGTGGGGTATGTAGAGGTTATTGACCCGATCCTTACTGGGATAGTTGCGGTGTCAGTGGAGAAAGGGATCTGTCCTGATTCCCTGAAGGAGGCAATAGTAAGCCCCCTTTTGAAAAAATCCTCCCTTGATCCCGACTGCCCAGAAAACTACAGACCGGTCTCGAATCTTCCCTTTTTGGGAAAGATTGTTGAGAAGGTGGTTGCATTGCAACTGGAAGACCATTTAACTATCCACAGTATCTATGACCCTCTCCAATCTGGCTTCAGGAAAAGGCATAGTACTGAGATGGCTCTTGTTCGGGTACTAAATGATCTCCTGATGGCAAGAGATCAGAGAACTCATTCTATCTTGGTTCTTCTTGATCTCTCAGCAGCGTTTGACACCGTGGATCATGGGGTGCTGCTTGATCACCTGTGGTTTTTCTGTGGACTAAGGGGGGTAGTCCATAGTTGGTTTAAATCTTTCCTGCAGGGTAGGAGTCAGTGGTTAGTGTTGGGAATTCATTCTTCAGCGTCTCACTGTCTACACTGTGGGGTGCCACAGGGCTCAGTGCTGTCCCCCATGTTATTTGCAGTGTACATGCTTCCACTGGGGGACATTATAAGACAATATGGGTTGAAGTTTCATTGCTATGCCAATGATTCTCAACTCTATATGTCTTTTGTGCTCGAACAGGAGTCTGAGTCAAGTACATTATTTAACAACTGCCTCCTGGAGATACAGAATTGGATGAGTACCAATTGGCTTAAGTTGAATCCAGGAAAAACAGAGGTATTGGTGGTGGAACCGGGGGTGAAGATGTCAGGTTCATGGGTGGGAAAACCCACAGGTTTATTTCTGGGGGAGACCCTGCTTATGGCTTCTGGCCAGGTATGTAACCTTGGTGTTATATTTGACAAGGGCCTGACCCTGAGGGCGCAGGTGTTGGCTGTGGTCAAATCATCCTTTTTCCATCTAAGAAATATAGCACGGGTGAAACACCTGGTTCCATCAGAGGATCTTCCTACCCTAGTCCACGACTTTGTTGCCAGTCGTCTTGATTACTGCAACGCCCTTTATCTAGGACTGCCGGGAGTGGATATTCGCCGCTTGCAGCTGGTGCAAAATGCAGCAGCTATGTTGTTGACTGGAAGCCCAAGGTCAAACCATATAACACCTGTGCTTCGCGAATTGCACTGGCTGCCAGTACAGTGGCGGATCACTTTCAAGGTCATGTTGATGACCTATAAAGCCCTACACGGGTTGGGACCCCACTACCTGGAAGAATTCCTGACTTCTTACTGCCCCTCCCGCTCCCTCCAATCTTCTGGCGAGGGATTGCTAGAGATTCCCAGGGTAACCTTAAGAACATTAGGTGGAAGAACATTTGCCTTTATGGCTCCTACCCAGTGGAATTCTCTGCCTTGCCAGATATGAAATAGCCTGACTGTGGGGGGCTTTAAAAAAGCCCTAAAAACCTTCCTTTTTAATGAAGCATTTCATTAATGTAAATTATATTGAAGCTGCTATATATAAAATGTTATTTATTATTGTGGTTTTAATGCTGCTTATGTAATCTTGTAAAGGCACCCTGAGCTTGGGAAGGGCGCTTTATATAAGTAAATTTTACTACTTTACTTTACTTACATTTTGCCACATGTGTGCAGTCCATGGCACCCAGCACACAGGGGAAATGGGCAATTCCATAGAAGCCCTGCTTCGCAGACACTTGCTGCTTTGGCTCCACAGGGAAGCCTATATACTGCACTGTCTGATGCAGCAGGGCCTCGAGCACCTGTTTAGGCATGTCAACACAGCAGGCTGGGAAATGCCCACTGTGTCACTAGTTGGGGTCTGGAATGTGCCTGTTGCCAGGAAGCACAGTACTGCTGACACCTTGGCTTCTACTGGGATTAGATTGCCTCTCTATGTATTGGTCTGGAGTTCCTCCCTGAGCTAATTACAGAGCTTCTCGATGGCATCACAGGGCAGGCGGTATCGTGCCAGGCACTGCTGCTCAGTGAGGTCCCTGTATGATATTCTCCACCTGTAAACTCTGTCTGTGTACTGTCGCCGCGGCCTGTGCACCCTTTGCACATGGCCAGTTTGTTGGGCCTGCTGCTGCTGTTGGGCTTGCTGGCACTGCTGTTGGGCATGCTGCTGGCGCATACGTAGTGCCAGATGTATTGTCAATAGGGCTACTACCCCTGGCATTCTTGCTGTCACTCCACGGGTGCTTGTGCTTGTGCTGCTGCTGAAGCTCCTGACTAGTGACTCAGTACAAGCTTCAGTGCTGCACCCTATATATATGTGCTGTAGACCAACTCCTCCCTGGTCTAACAGGTGCATCTAATGTTGGATGCATTTCTGCATCTTTGCCTTTCTAAATTCCCATTGTAGGGACTGTGGCAGCTAGCTATGACAAAAATTACATTGAGTCAATGCAAATAGCACTAGCATCTAGGCACAATCCATTTTCAGATGCATCTAAGGTTGCAGTGCCCTTGGATACAGTCACACTGTATTGGATGCATTCCATGTTCGATAATTGCATTTGGTGTATCTTCAGACTCAACTCGCAGTTTGCTTAATTCATGGTTGCCGCAAGTCAATTGCATCATTCTAACACATTTGAAAATCAGGCCCAAGGTCTTTCTGAGGTGTTGTTAGCATTTCATCCAGAAAGCCCATTTCTGATAGGTCAGTATCAGAGCCAGTAAGGCATTTGATGAAATAAATATTTGAAATGGATTTTCCTAAAAAATTTCTATAACTCCACAAAAGTCTGAAAAGTGGTTGATGTGTGGCTTAGGGACAAAAGTCAGTCCTATTCCTGCCTGCCCATCGGCATGGCAGTAGTGCTACTGCCCATAAAACTGGGGACCTGGGTTCAGGACGAGCCTGGGTTGTCAGGGGAAGGCCAGGGGGAGGAGGTTTGAGAGTCCCATGGGACGCTCTCCTCCTCCACAGGGGGGAAAGCTGTTACACTGCCCCGTTACTGTTGCCTGTGGATGCACGGGTGGTGGTGTGGGACTTATGGTGGGGTGCGGAAGATGCCATTAGGTGCTTGACTGAGCCATGTAATAGTGTGTTTACAGCCTGGACCCTGGTCCTTGTGCCAGCATCTTCAGGGGTGCAGTTTTGAGGACCACAACAAGGCAGCCACTTTCTATACAACACATCAAGCATCCACTGCCATGCATCATGATCCCCAAGAGTGGGGACAGAGTACAGAGAGTCAGCATTACTGCCACTGAGCCCTGATGGCAGTGAAATGTACAAACAAGCATTTGTCAATGCCAAGAGTTCGCTGTTGAAATTGCTCTTGTACATGCCTCCCATATTTTCTCTGTATATTCCTCTGTCTTGCATTTGAAGGGTAGGCATTATGGTTAGAAATCCTAATGCCCTGGGTGTTTGTTGGTATGTTTGCTCCAAATTTTCAACCTGGACTTTTTGGGACAACACCTCATGAACAGTGCCAGTATCATTTTGTTACTCAATCCCAAAAGGTGATTTTGCACAACGAGTGTGCCATTTAGCACCACAGGGGCGAAAACACATTTCGGGCAGGATGTGAAAAATGGCAGCTGTACTGTTCATGAGGAGGTGTGAAGAAATGGCAATGTTGAAAATCTGAAGTGAAAATAGGAAAAAATGGCAAAGTTACAAATGTGAGAAGAAACTGCATAACGCACGCTTGTAACGCAGTCATTTTGACGTTCATTTGCGCGCATGCGCAAGGAACATTTTGGGAGAGTAGCACACTTTGGAGGTGTGCCTCTCTCATCCAATGCACTGCTCCCTTAAGCAGGCGTGGCGGTCCTGCACCAATGGGTGCAGGAGCTCTGTATGACAGCGGTGTTCCTCTGCTTCAAAGGAAAGCACCGCTGCCATACTGAGCACCGCCATCACGCCGTTCCCCCTCGCATTACACGCTCCCCCGCGTGCATCATGCCACCTCCCCAAAGCTTTGGTGCCACACTGGGAGCCCACCCCAGCGTGGCAAACGTTGTTTGCCGACGGGGTGCCCAATCCCCCGTTGGCTCCACGGCCCCCCCAAAGCCATCCTGCTGCCATGCTGGGAGCCCAGCATGGCAAACATTCCCTTTGTTTTGCTGACGGGGGTGCCCAATCCCCCGTTGGCTCCTTGGCACCCCCCCACGTAGTTTGCCGACGGGTGCCAAATCCCCCGTCGGCTCCTCGCCCCCAGCCATCTTCTGCCATGCTGGGAGCCCACCAGTGATAGGCAAACGTCCCATGTCAGTCGTGTTTTTTGTAAAACCTGTAAAATAAAATGGTCCCACGGCACGTCTCCCAGCCCCACAACCCGCACCCACCTACTGCGCACCCAGCCTCCCCACACCCTCACCCCATACTAACCTCCAGACTCTGGTGCGGCGATCTTGGTGGACGGGAACACGTCTGCACTCTTCAAAGCGACCGCGAACTGAGGAAATGCCGGTAAGCTGTATAATGGGCTAGATAGGGGGGTTTCAACTTTATTGCATATCTCAGTCATTTTTTGGAATTTTTGCACCAAATTTTCAATATGGGGTTTTTGGGACCCCTTCTCATGAATGATGTCACTGTCATGGTGTTATTCGGGCCCAAAGGGTGATTTTGCAGGCAGTGCACAGTCACTGTGCAAAATCACCCTTCAGGCTCGAATAACGCCATGACAGTGACATCATTCATGAGAAGGGGTCCCAAGAAACCCCATGTTGAAAATTTGGTGCAAAAATTCCAAAAAAATGACTGTTTTAAGAGTGTGCATTGTGCAGTTCCTATGCAGGCTCGTAAGTTTGCGAATTTTCAATATTTTCACTCCAGATTTTCAACATTGCCATTTTATCACACCTTCTTATGAGTTGTACAGCTGTCATTTTTCACATCTGACCCAAAACATGTTTCCACCCATGTAGCGCACAATGGCGCAGTCGGTGTGCAAAATCAATGTATGGGACACATTAAGAAAATCACAGTGACACTGTTCATGAGCAGAGGTCTTAAAATGGCTATGTTGAAAATTTGGTGAAAAAATTCCTAAAAATAACTGTTTTACGAGCGTGCGTTGTGCAGTTCCTATGCACGTGCGTACGTTTGCGAATTTTCAATATTTGCACTCAAATTTTCAACATTGCCATTTTACCATACCTCCTCATGAGCAGTACAGCTGTCATTTTTCACATCCTGCCCAAAATGTGTTTCTGCCCATGTAGCGCACAATGGCTCAGGCGGTGTGCGAACTCAATGTATGGGACACATTAAGAAAATCACAGTGACACTGATCATGAGCAGAGGTCTTAAAATGGCTGTGCTAAAAATTTGGTGACAAAATTCCTAGAAATGACTGTTTTACGAGTGTTCATTGTGCAGTTCCTATGCACGCTTGTAAGTTTGCGAATTTTCAATATTTTCACTCCACATTTTCAACATTGCCATTTTACCACACCTCCTTATGAGCACTGCAGCTGTCATTTTTCACATCTTGCCCAAAACGTGTTTCAACCCACGTAGCGTACAATGGCACAGTCGCTGTGTGAACTCAGTGTATGGGACACATTAAGAAAGGCACAGTGACACTGATCATGAGCAGTGGTCTTAAAATGGCTGTGCTGAAAATTTGGTGAAAATATTCCTAAAAATGACTGTCTTACGAGTCTGCATTGCGCTGTTCCTACGCATGCTCGTAAGTTTGCGAATTTTCAATATTTTCACTCCACATTTTCAACATTGCCATTTTACCACACCTCCCTATGAGCACTGCAGCTGTCATTTTTCACATCTTGCTCAAAACGTGTTTCTGCCCATGTAGCGCACAATGGCACAGTCGCTGTGCGAACTCAGTGTATGGGACACATTAAGAAAATCACAGTGTCACTGCTCATGAGCAGAGATCTTAAAATGGCTATGTTGAAAATTTGGTGAAAAAATTCCTAAAAATGACTGTTTTTCGAGCGTGCGTTGTGCAGTTCCTACGCACGCACGTAAGTTTGCGAATTTTCAATATTTTCACTCCACATTTTCACCTTTGCTATTTTACCACACCTCCTCATGAGCAGTACAGATGTCATTTTTCACATCCTGCCCAAAACATGTTTCCACCCATGTAGCGCACAATGGCGCAGTCGGTGTGCGAACTTAATGTATGGGACACATTAAGAAAATCACAGTGACACTGTTCATGAGCAGAGGTCTTAAAATAGCTGTGTTGAAAATTTGGTGACAAAATTCCTAGAAACGACTGTTTTACGAGTGTTCATTGTGCAGTTCCTATGCACGCTCGTAAGTTTGCGAAGTTTCAATATTTTCACTCCACATTTTCAACATTGCCATTTTACCACACCTCCTTATGAGCACTGCAGCTGTCATTTTTCACACCTTGCCCAAAACATGTTTCCACCCATGTAGCGCACAATGGCACAGTCGCTGTGTGAACTCAGTGTATGTGACACATTAAGAAAATCACAGTGTCACTGTTCATGAGCAGAGATCTTAAAATGGCTATGTTGAAAATCTGGTGAACAAATTCCTAAAAATAACTGTTTTACGAGTGTGCGGTGTGCAGTTCCTATGCACGCTCATCAGTTTGTGAATTTTCAATATTTTCACTCCAGATTTTCAACATTGCCATTTTACCACACCTCCTTGTGAGCAGTACAGCTGTCATTTTTACATCCTGCCCAAAACGTGTTTCCGCTTCATGTAGCATAATGGCGCAGTCGGTGCAAAATCAATGTATGGCACACAGTAAGACAATCACAGTGACACTGTTCATTAGCAGAGGTTTTAAAATGCCAATGTTGACAATTTGGTGAAAAATTCCTAACAATGACTGTTTTATTAACGCATTTGCAGTTCCTATGCACGCCTCCTAGGGTTTGCGAATTTTCAATATTTCCACCCAGATTTTCAACATTGCCATTTTACCACACTTCCTTTGAGCAGTACAGCTGTCATTTTCACATCCTGCCCAAAACGTGTTTCTGCCTATGTAGTGCACAATGAGGGTAACAAAAAGGTCATGCTGACAATTTATTGTGCAAATACCAGCAATCGCACAGGGCATTAGGGTAAAGCACCATACATGCTAAACACCACTGCAAATACCTGCAAGCGAACGTTCAGCATTGACAAATGCTTGTTTGGAATGTTTTCACCAAACTTTCAACATAGCCTTTTTGGGACCTCCCATCATGAACAGTGGCACTAGAAGTTTGTTAATTTGTCCCAAAAGTTGATTTCATACAGCGACTGTGCAATTCTGTGCCACAGGTGCAAAAGCATATTTTGGAAAGGAGAGAAAAAATGACAGCTGTACTATTCATAAAGGGGTGTGAAAAAAATTGCAATGTTGGAAATTTGGAGTGAAAATCTTAAAAATTGATGACCTTATGAGTGTCCATAGAAACTGCACAATGGACGCTCATAATGCAGTCATTTTTGGGAGTTTTTACACCAAATTTGCAAAAAGGGCTTTTTGGGACCCCACCTCATGAACAGTGGCTCATTTCGTTAATTGGTCCTGAAAGGTGATTCCATGCAGTGACTGTGAAATCACTTTTTGGGACTGAGAAATGAAATGACAGTGACTGTGTTCATGAAGTGGGGTCCCAAGAGCCCCAAGTTGAAAATTTGGGACCAAAACTCTAAAAAATGGCTGAGATATGAACCTAAATTGACACCCCCCCATTCACTGCCATTATAGGACTTATCGTCATTTCTTCAGTATGCGTTCGACTACTGAAGAGTGCAGACGTGTTTCTGGTAGACTGAAGATCACTGCTCCCAACCTACAGAGGTAAGTATGGGTGGGGGGGGGAGTCCGGGGAAGTGGGGTGAGCAGAGGGAGGGTAGAGGTTGGGGAAGGGGGGCCAGCAACAACCACGAGGGATCGTTTTCTTTCTTTTCAGGTTTACAAATTAAAAAAAAATACTTTGTGGATCTGTTTTCTTTTTTTACAGTAAAACAATGGATTTTGGCACACTGGGGTGGGATCACAGTCTGCCAGACCAATGCCGACCTGGGGATTTGGCACCCTGAGGTCAGAGAATATGTGTGGGGGAGGTTGCATCCAACACTGGGAGTAGGCATCTCGGTGTTGGAACCAGTTTACCGAAGGGTGGGGACAGGCCACATGGGGATTGAGCAGTGCACCCCGGTGTTAGCAAGTGGGGTGGATCGCCAGCATGATGGCAGAGAGTGGGACATGGAGGAGGCAGTTGAGGAAAGTGCCTCCCCCAGTCAGCGTGATCAATCATGCTTACAGTAGTGCCTATGGGCACACAATACCCCCAGCCTGTATGGCACTTAGGCTGTGGCTTGCTCTGCATGGTTGGGAGAAACTTTAACATGACAGAGAGCGGGACGTCAAGACGCAAACAGCTGTTTGCTCTGCAGTGACCTGCAGATGAAAGGAAAAAGCCAGCTCCTGATTGGCGCAGCTTTTTCTTTTCATGTGCAGACCACTGCAGGCAAAACAGCATCAGAACCTGCCTGGCTGAGGATAGGTGTGATACTGTCGAGCCCCATGCAGAGCACTCTGCACTGGACAGACAGTATCACACTCCTCAAAGCCTACTCTCCCAAGGAGTTCTACATGCATGCACAAACTCAAAAATGAGCAATAAAAAAATCAGTCCTTCCTGAAGTATAGAGATGTGTGGTCTGTTAGGGTATAACTTGAATGGTTTACTACTTGTACACTATGGGATTTCCTTCATTTTCCATTAATTGAACCCTGAATTTAGAATCTGCCCTTTAATATAAATATAAGAGTGCCTTAAAAATAAGTTTGTAAAACTCAAACTCCTTAATTACTTGAACAGAATATACTTAATTAAAATTAAGGTAGAAATTAATGAAGTCTTTTGTGCTTAATTTAAAATAATCAGAAAATTAAGAATAAAAAATCTACTGAATTAAAATGCCCTAAGAAATCCTCTTTCTCCTTAATTTTAATTAATGGTTTGTGTATATGGTCATTTGTAATTTTAATTAATGGTTACATTAACAAAAAAATTATGATGAATTTAAATTGTGAGAAAACAGTGAAAGTATGCCTACAAAGAATATCGATATACATTAATAACAAAGGTGCCAATGCTCCAACGGGTGGAAAGTACACACCAGAGGCGTGTACCCTGCTCAAGCAGCTCCACAGCCGAGATGTGCACAGGCCAATATTCACCAATGGCCACCATCTGTCTGTGGACCCACCCTTCTGGTATGCAGGTATGAGCAGGGCAAATGGGGGTGGAGTAGCAGACCCAGGCAGGCAGACAACTGGATGCCCATCCTGGGTCCCAGACTGGATCCCCTATGCATGCCAGCATGGGACCTGGTAACTGCATCCCACACAAGCACCCCCGGAGATGATGGTCCCTATCGGCGGTACAACACCCCTTGCCCAAATCCCGCCCTGTGGCACCACCCATGGCCCAGTGCACAGCTGCCCCCCACACATGGCAAAGCACCTGCCCCAGTCCCTGATATCTGCCCATTGCCCCCACAGACAGCAGAGTCCCATTCCCAGTAATGCAGCCTCCCCAAACATACATAGCGGCACCAACCACATGAATGCAGACATCCCCAACACATGTAAGGGCACTGGACCCATGAATGCAGACACCCCCCTCCAACACATCTAGAGGCACCGGCCCCATGAATGCAGTAATCCCTCCCTACACCCACATGTACAACTGCCCTTGACCACACTATCCAGATCCCCAACCCTAGTCCCCCCAGCCCCTCACTGGTGTTCAGTGGCCTCCCCCCACTCCACGCCACCCAACCCCACATGGCAATGACAAACCCCCTGACTCCTGTACCTGCCTGTCAGTGCCATGGCAAGGGATCACCAGTGATACGTCCCTCCTTACATCTATTTGACCTGGGAGCATGCTGCCTATATACAGAGGTGCACTCCCAGCATCACTTGGATGGCCAATGGCCCAGAAGATGTGAGGAGGGCTGTGCCACTGGCTGTCCCATGCTGCAGCACCGACAGGCAGGTATGTGATTCCGGGGGTGTTGTCGGTGCCAGGCGGGGTAAGTGGAAACCAATGACCATCAATGGAGGGAGTGCTAGGATCAGGGGCTGTATGGGATGCTCTGCACCGGACAAATTACATTGGGGCCCTTGTTGGGGGGCTTCAGGTGCCTTAGGGACAGGGCACTGATGTGACTTGGGGAGGAGGGGCTGGTACCACCACTGCAGGACAGGGCATGGATGTGTGGCGGAGGGGTTCCTGCACAGTGATGGGGTCAGGGCAGAGCTGTGTGGTGGGGAGGTGGTGCCTACATACAGTAGGGAATGGGACAGTGATATGTGGTGGGTGGGGGTTGCAGCACATGGTTGGGGATGGTGTGCCAATGTGTGTGTGTGAGGGGGCCTACCAATCGGGAACAGGGCAGAGAGATTGCTATCTGGGGGGCATGTACTGTATGGCCAGCACTGGGCTGGTGTCATGTGTGCCACTGGCTGGGTGCATTGATTCATTACAGCAGGATCCCTCCTAGCGTAACCAGCACCCTGCTATACCCCCAGTGCACAGTACTACGCACCTTAGTGAATGGCGCATAGTGTTGGCCCACCCCCGGAATGTCACTGTCCATGCAGCTGTGGGATTGGGTGCATATGGGATGCACACCCCTTTCATGCATCCCACTCAGGGGTGCAATGGGTGCAGGAAGCCTACGTGTCGCTGATCCACGGCGCGTAGTCACTCTGCACATTCATGCATAGCGCCCAAAGTGTTTATTTAAAATTTAGGAAAATTGTACAGGAATTATTTATATAAATATTACAATTCAGAAGAAGTACACAGTTGTGAACAGTTATATCAAGAATGTTCAATGTACGGGTTACAACAAAACATTTAAAATTATTTATTATATGCATCACATATATACATTATCAAATATTTTATTGTAATACATTGAGACACACATTAAAAAAAGTTAAAAATAAAATCTTGTATATCAAACATAATTTGTTCAAGATCTGAATGCATCATTCTAGTCATTGAAGTACAGGAGACTGAAAAGCTGACAGGAAGAATTCATGCACCATGATCTGGCTCACGACAGTGTAATAGAGAGTAATGTAGGCTGTTGGAATGCAAACCGCCAAGCAGAATAGAATTTCCAATAACATTTGTTATACTTTTTTATATAGTTTTGGCCCCTTGCTGGTCTCTGGTTGCTGTTTCTCTCAGGGATCCCAAGGTACTTACTGACTCACCTCACAATGCCAGTTCTTGCATGCCCCTCTATGGACCAATGGTTTGCTCCCCAACCCCACTGCGGAGTCAAGGTCAGGGAATGTGTCCCAGAATTCTCACAGGTTTATCAGATGGGCAGCATGATGAATGCCGCAAGGGCCTGGATTACCAGGATCCTGTCACCTGTGGCTTCCAGGGCTGTTCTTTTAACTTGTTTCCACCCCACAGGATGATGACATGCAAGGGATCAGATGTACTCACTCATGATGGCATGTGGTGCACAAATCATCCATCATCCATACCCTATCCTGCATATCTCCATTGCTCTGCCACCCATGGTCACCTAGGTGGCAGCAGTGCAGTGGGGGACAGCAACCCACCCTTTCTGGAGGAGGAGAGCATCCTCTGTGATGCTCAGTCCTCCTCTCCCAGCTGACCCTGATGCTTGGGGCTTGTTTATTAACCTGGGTCACTGGCAATATGAATGGTAGCAGTACCGCTGCACTGCTGGGCTCGCTCCAAGACCATTTTTATAATTTCTTTTGTTGTAGTATGTTCATCTATCTGACAACAGCATTTCTCTGTTCTCTCATCACAAAGAAGTTCTCAGGTCAGTCGGCCCAGTGGTGTAGAGGGCTGAGGTGCCTCAGGCCTTATCTCTTACCATGCTGGTGACCCGGGGTCAGGAGCAGGCTTGGGATGCTGGAGGTTGGTCGGGGAGGTAGAGGATAGAGCAGCCAACAACAGTTATCCTCTCCAGGGTTTGGTGGGTTGTGATTCCCTGCCACCAGCAACTCGCAGTGGAGACTGGGGGTACAACAGCCAGGGTCATGTCTGGTTTGTGGGAAGGCTGCAGGGAATGTCCATGGGTTGGGGCTGGAGCACTCCCATTCCATGCTGGACATCATTGCATGTCCTCACCTCTGGGGGGGGTCACTTTCATGTTCATGCAAGGAGGAAAATCCCTGGTTCCTGAGGAGACAATGTACCAGCCCCAGGCCTACAATCTGACCTGGCCCCCCCAGTCCCAATATCTTCTGGCCTGCACCATGCCCACAAAAACTGGATTCAAGGAGTGCCCAAGGTAAGAGGAAGGTGGCCTTGCCCTGGGGGTACAAGCTGGTGGGGTTCTGGTGGGATGAGGTGTCAGGATGGGGTTCCAGGGGAACCTAGGGTTTGGGGGCTCTCAGGCCGGGTGGGACAACCAGGAAACATCTGAGGGATGCCTCAGAACTGGTGACCGGAGAGAGAAAAAAAAAAAAAAGGAATTCTCACTGGCTGTAGAGAGTGAAAAAGGGTAGCATGCATTATCAGCTTGACTCTGCAACATGGAAGGTAAGCATTCACACTTTTGGGGAATTGCAACAGTGAAAGGTGCACATACTGTAGTACATCTCTGTGTATTCTTTGCATGTGCAGTGGAAGCACTGTGCTGTTGCCTCAGCATAGGAAGGACAATCAGAGGATAAAAGGCTGGATCTGTGCAGTACCATGCTTGCTGACCTCAGACCCTGCTTTACTGAATTTGGTCTTCAAAGAGGGCCTGCAACAAACTGACAGGCCTTATAGAGGGTGTCAGAGATGGAAGTAAGACCCAGAGAAGGTGGGAATGGTAGTAGGGCAGTGGTTGAAGGGGGTTTGGAGATGTCTAGGAAAAAAAGTAAATATAAAAGAACTTGTGGGGCACAGCACTACCACCATAATGTCCACCCCACCCACATGACCCTCAAAATTGTAGCTTCATATTCATACAGTAGCTACAATAATAAACCCTGGAATTTACTTCTGCATTGCTGTAGTTCTCTAGCATTTTAGTAGTATTTACAGTATTTTGATGAAAAGACTACATTTCTCTATTTTCATGTCATTCTTTATTGGCATGTTTGTTACAATGTTTACAATTGCATAGTGTAGTTTCAATTACTATGTGCTATGTGTCAAACATTTACAAACACAGTAGAAAGAAACCAACACAGTAGCCCCCAAACTATAAAATGTACAAAGTTATCTCATCATTAATGAACTAATTTTAAACTGAATATGTGTTTTCTTATGTCAGTAGAATCATCACACTGTATATTCATAGGTCCTGGTTAGGGCTCACTAAATAGAGGATATGCACGAATAGGGTGGAAGGTACATGCCGAAGGAGTGTACCCCACCTGCATAGCTCTGTAGCCCCGGACAGGTGCAGGGTGCATGGTATTCACTACTGCATGCACCCACGGGGCATCTGTCCATGCCCCCCCATGTGCAGGACTACACAGGGCAGCCATGGGCAGAGTAGCGGACCCAGGCATGAATCCAGTTGAATGCCTGTCCTGGGCCCCATAGTAAATCACATGCATGTGAAGACACTGGTCTGGGTGTGTGACTAGTCAACACAGGCAGCCGGACAAATGGGGCCATACCCCGTTGGCCACAGGACTCCCTGCCCGAGCCACTGGAGCACCTTGGCCACCTGCTGCACTGCTGAACCACCCTCCAACATACATCTGCTCTGTCCCCCTTATAGCAAAGCATACCCCAACACACGAATGCCCATCCCTGTAGTTTCAATTAACCCCAACACATGACTGCACCATTCCTGTAGTTTTAGTGCACCCAAACACATGACTGTCCTATCCCTGTAGTTTCAATGAGCCCCCAACACATGATTGTCCCATCCCCATAGTGTCAATGCATCCTCCCAACACATGTCTCCCCCATTCCCAATGTAGCAATGCTACCCCACAACACATGTCCAGTGAAGAACATGCCCCCCCCGCACACACTGAGTTGCACCGGGCCACACAACTCCGACCCCCAAACCCATGCCCAGCAGCATCATTTGTGATCAGTGGACCCCCCCAGCACTGACAATGCCCTCCCCCCAAGCCCATAACTGAAAGATGGTGCCACAGGCATAGAGAGCCAGCAGCACATCCCTTTGCACACCTCCTCAGCCACCAACCACCCACCTGATGCTGGGAGCATGCTGCATCTATAAGCATGTGTCTTTGAATGTCTGCAAGCTAAGCTGGAACATAAACTGACTGAGGACTGATGATCAGATGGTGGAAGGACTATCTAAATAAAATACAGGTATAATTAATAAAAACAATAGACAGCTACTATGAATATTTTTATTGACATTGCTAAAAAAGCAATAAGGTTCTCCCAGGGGTTGCATTATCTGCATGTTAATCACACCCTAGAAGAATGTGGCACTTGACTTTGCCTTGTGCCACTTTACACCCTAAGGGTGTGATTTACAGGTGATTCCCTATTGCTTAAATACTGTTTATCAGGCTTTCCACAGCATCTTCTTGTTCAGATGTGACCATATTTGGTCTCCCTAAGCTCTATTCAACTTCTGAAAGTGGAACAAAAAAAACAGGCCTTCACTGAAAATGAGATCCTTCATCATCTGTTTTGACAATCTTGGGTAAGTAAATGGTTAAATAAAGTAAGTCCTCTAAGACACAACATCATGTAATCATCCCTATAACACCATTTTTTATATAAATAATTTGGAACACTTTGAAAAACTAACAGATTTTACTTGTCTATTCCCTTGAAATCTACTCAGAAAAAAACTTCATTTCCCATAACCCCCTGGCTTCTTGGCAGGATATGATACTGTCAATGGGAGACACTTCCTAGTTCACTCCCAGTGTGAAATCATAGATGTGGGCAGTTGGAGCTGTGCTCTGTTAGACTTGTCTAAAGAAATGATTCTGTACAGATATTCTGGTATTTTTTTGTGCAGTTTTGTGAGGAGTTTAACTCAGAAAGGTGCTTATTATTCTAGGAATAATTCTAGAGAGTCTCTTAGCCAAAACACATTGAATTTATGGGTAACTATATTTCTGATTGCTGTGCTGGGTCAGATTGCATCATATTCACTTGCTGCAATGTTTAATTAGTGCAGCTTTTGTTTTTACTGCATTTTTGAAGTTTTGTCTAACAGAAACTGGACTTTCAGTCTGAAAACTGTCTGTGACTGCAGTTAGTTGAATGTATACCAACATATAGATACCACAGCATGTATTTATGTGTGTGGGGGAGGGGAGCTGAGGTCTTCTTCTCCAGGTTTTGAATTCATTGAAGTATTTGTAATCCTGCAGGGATTATATGGTATGTTAGAAGCCTGGGTGTATGTTGATAGATGATTTACTTTCTCACTCATGCCACACTTTAGGTAAAAAAAATCTGGGCCAAAAGGCCAAAATCAGAGTAGATCTCAACAAAACATTAACATTAGCTGAAGCAATTGTTGTGTCTGTGTCTGAATAGCATTTTGTGAAAGAGAATTAGGCTGTACCACTAATATATGACATGGATTTTATATTTAAATATACCATTGTTTATTTTATAGTTTTCTTTTGTTTAGCTATTTATTTTTTATACTGTGTGACTGTCAACTGATTACTTAACCTGTAGTCCACCCAGCTGTAGAAATTAGGGCTTAGAAGCAGGATCACAGTTAAAATGAGAGCTATCCTGGGTAAATGAATTACAGTATGAAATAAAAACCATATAAAATGCATAATATTCAGTAAGAGGCAATTAAGGTATTTTCTTTTCATTTTTCCTTTGCCTCCTCCAGCCATATTGTTTCCTGTCCACCATGACCCCTGACTCATAAAGTGCAAATGCTCTGCACTTGCAGGTGATGGGGAATAGGTGATCATGTGGGGCTCAAATGTAGCTGGCATTTTCCCAATGACTGTATTACTTTTCCTCTGTATCTCCCCCCCCCCAAGATGGTGGCAAGGGTATCAGTGCATATCCAGTTTCAGTGTTGTCTGTAACCATTCACTTATGTTAACCTATTCCTCTCTCTCTCTTTTTTAAACAGGTCTACTGTGCCACCTACAATCTATCAGATAAGTATTATTTACCTTTTCACCTGTCCTATCTTGCTCTAGAACTACGGACTCTTTCTTTTTTTTGCACTTTCTTTATGTCCCACCTTACTACCCACTCACCCCACTCCTTCAGATTTGATCACCCCCAGTGATTCTACCACAGAGTCTGCCCCTAGATTGTTAGTCTTCTTCCCCTTACCTTCCTCCTTCTGAAGTGCCTGCACACATTGGGGTCTGCCCATGGTAGTTGGTCTGGGATTCAGTCAGTCGTCATCTTGGGGTAGAGTGTTTTTTTTTTCTAATTAGGTCCCACTACCCCTGAGGACATTGGCATGCAGAACTGATGTCCAGGCAGATAATGTGCTGATGCACATCTTTGCCAAGTGCCCACAACGTCCTCCCCACCCTGGTTCCAAAGAACTGCCTGTGCCTCGGTACCTGTGCTTCCACAGGCACTGGTGCAACAAGTGCTCAAGACACCCCAGGAACCCACCCCTGGAGGAGGAGAGCATGCTTTGGGATGCTCGATCCTTTTCCCTTCTGCCCCCGATGGCCCGAGTCCTTTCCTGAACCCAGGTCACTGGTGTGGCATGAGGTGTGGTGCCCAGCACCTAAACCCTCAGTGCCACAGAGACAGCAACTCTTATTTTTTAATCACTATCTTTATTCTTATTTTACAGGTGCCCCATTTACAGTATGCTCCAGATCCCATCCCTAAGTTCACCCAGAAGCAGGTAAGCGCTCCCTTTAATTACTGCCTTTTCTAGGCAAGGCAACTTCTAAGATTGAGGTAAACTCGAATGTGGGGATTTTTCCCTTAGGCCATACATTTCGTTGATCCTAAAACCATTCTGTTCCTACAAAGGGTAACCCTTTACAGATCTGGACAGGTGCCTTACTTATTAGATAAGTAGAGTTTGATATGGGTGTATCAGGTTACGTGTGTGTGATTACACAACAACACTAAAACTAGGTTCATCATGTTTCTCAATCCACAGCTTCCTTAGCAGGGATGAATAAGTATGATGTGAAAATGTGTACTTTAAGGGGCTCCCTACCCACTGTACTACCCAGTAGGGGCACTTGAATTCTATGGAATCCATTCTGTCACTAGCTAGTCAGAGTTTCAGAATTTCTTATTCCAACTCTAATTCTGTTTTGCCTCCAGTTAAGGTATAGCAATGAAATCTGAGGTGGAATTGAAAGTCCTGATTCTGCATCTGACACCATTTAAAGGGGCACTGTCAGCTTTTGAAGGCATTTTTATGGTTCCCCAACTATGTACACCTGTAAACTATACTCTAAACACAGTGGTTGAGCTGATTGTCCAACTGTATCTGGGAAGTATGAAAAGATAATTTTTGTTTTTGCAGAAAATGCATTCTGAGCAGACTGACCTTATGTCCTCCATGCTCTGCTCCTGTGCATCCATGCTGCTGAATTCTGTTGAACTCATGCATGAACGAGTTCAGCAATTTTTGTGGCTAGTAAAATAGCTGGCATCATGGACTAAAGTGAGTTGATTCTGCAATTACTAGTTCTGCCACAAACTGCGCTGTATTTCATTAAGAAATTCTTTACTTGAAAAGTAGAAATGGAACTCTGGATGCGCACCACCATCACTAGAAGAAATGCCCCCCTAATTATGAACTTGGCACATGCTCACCACTGGTACTAGTGCACATGCACTGAGTGCCAGTGGTACACATGTGCCAAGTCCCATTTCTACTTTTCAAGTAAGGATTTCTTTATGAAATACAGCTCAGTTTATGGCAGAATTAGTATTTGCAGAATCATCGCATTTTAGTCCATGATGTCTGCTATTTTGTTTACTAGCCGCCAAAATTGCCGAACTTGTTCATGCATGAATTTGGTAGAATTCAGCAGCAGGGATGCATGGAAGCAGGGCATGGAGGACATAAGCTCAGTCCATTCAGAATGCGTTTTCTGTAAAAATGTATCTTTTTACATTTCCCAGATGCAACTGGACGGTCAGCTCAGGAGCTGTGTTTAGAGTACAAATTACAGGCAGGTACACATAGTAGAGGGTCATAAAAATGCCACAAATGCTGACAGTGTCCCTTTAACCATGAAGTAAAACCTCCCCTACCCAATAACTCAGAATAACCTTCCTCCCACTCATGCTGCTCTCCCTTACCAACTGATTATGGTCTCTGGGGGCTGAGGTGGCATAGAGGTCGTTCAGCTGGTGTTCCACTCTAGTCCTGCTAATGTGAACTAGCAGCAAGTCCATAAAAGATGACCCTCCCTCTGAGTCCCCAGCCTCCAAGCTGTCCACTGTCTAACAGCCCCTTCACCAGTAGTCTTGAGACTCCCCACACCAGCACCTAGCAGCACCAGCTGTATAAGGGACGAGGAAGGGGCAGTGTTTCATAGAATTATATTCAGATGTGAAATTGGATTCTAATTTTGCATTCAAGAATTATTTTTTTGTCCATAAAACTGAAATCCTAAAAATGGATTGAAATACAGTGATTTTGTATCTGTAATCCAAAATCTGAGTAACTCTACTACCCATGGTACCCTGTGATTTCTTCAGAAATCTGCAATAATCCAATGGATTATACTAATGGATTAAATTTATACTGTACTGTGCTGGCTGAAATTAAATTTGTGGGGCAGTGAGAAAGCATCAGATTCTGTTGAATTTACATTTAAAATAAAACAGATGTGGTAGTGACAGTACCATGATACCTGGACAAACTGGGAGGGTGGTGGTGAGAGTTCACCGTCCAATATTGTCTAATACTTGAGACCTATGGTGGAGTTTTCTGGTGTGCTTCTAAAATAAAACTGTGTATCCTTACTGAAATCATTGAACAACGAACTGCCTTAAATTATGATTATACATGATAAATAGAGGACTGCGCTGCTAGTTTTTCATTTTGTTAGTAATTATATTTGGAGTGTGTTGGTGTGTGTGTGTGGTGTGTGGTTGTGAAATATATTTTATTGTGATTGGGTGGTGAGGGTTGGAATTGTGAGGGTTTGTATTTAATTTGCAGGTTTCATTTGGGGTTGGGTGATAGTGGATATTTTTGAGGGCTTGGTTATTTGAGGTGGGACTAGTTTAAAATGTATTTGGGACAGAAACCCTTAAGGTGCAGCTACTCAAGGGGGCTTTCTCCATGACCTCTGTCCCTTTGAGCTTCCAATGCTCCTGGCTGAGGCCTGCAGGAGGTGTAGGGCCTTGAGAATAGCCCTTAGGGGGTTGCACCCGAGTGGCTGGTGGAGTGTCTGGGATTTGGGTGTTGAAGGCAAGGAGATGCCCTGGGGAGAAATGAGAACTTGAGAGGGGGTTGCCATGCTTAGTTCCCATACCCAAGGGCTCCACCTTAGGGAATGGGCAGATGACCGGCCTTGCTGCCTCACCTAATTCTGCTCGGGTTGTGTTATGCAATGCCAGGTTGATGAGGAATAAAAGTGCCAAAAAGGTGGACTTGACATCATTGATCAACCTGGCTTGCAACACGGAGACCTGGCTGGATCAAAATGCTTCTCCTATTTTGGAGGTGGCAGTACCTGCTGAGTATTCCATGATACACACCCCGAGAGAGAATCGCAGGGGTGGGGGGTGGGGGCCATTTGTTTTAAATCTAGCTTGAATCTCATGGTGCTAACTGTAGGTCCTACATGGTCCTTTGAATCTGTGGCTGCCTAGGGAGCTGTGGTTGTGGGCTCCAGTGTTCTCCTGCTCTATCATCCCCCAGATTAGATGGGGACTTTTTGAGGGAGATCGAGAAGCTTGTCACCGGCCTTATGTTGGAGTTCCCCAGGTGATTGATTCTAGGGGACTTCAATGCTTGAGTCAACAGCGGGTTCTTGAAATTTGGAAATGATCTCCTTATGAGCATAAAGGCCCTGGGTCAGACACAAAATGTAACCTTGGCAACACACTTGGGTGGTCACACATTTGATTTATCTTTTTCAGCAGGCTTAAATATTACTGACCTCTGTGTTGATCCAGTGGTTTGGTCAGATCACAGCACCATGGGGTTCACATTTAGGGCTCCCTCAGATGGTGCTGTCCCTATGGAGATGGTCCAGTACCGCGCATTAAGGGGAGTTTCCTCTATGGGACTATCGGCTGTGCTGGACCTATTGAGTGTTGGGTCAGCTTGTGGGAGTGGGCCAGAGGAAGCAGTGGCAGCATATAATGGGGCTTTGATTGTGGCCTTTGACTCAATCGCACCCATTTGTGTTCATTCCTTGTCTACTCGCCAGAGACCTCCTTGGTATGATGAGGATCTCCGGAGTTTAAAGACTAAGGGGGTGGAGGTTAGAGAGGTACTGAAGGAGATCTGGCCAGATGGAGGACAAATTGATTCTGAGGTCGCATTATGCTGACTATCAGGGGGCAACCTCCCGAAAGAAGGCAGAGTTTCTGTCTATGGAGATTGCTGTGATGAGGAGCAGATCAGCTCAGCTCAGCTCTTCAGTATGATAGACAGGAATTTACATTCTGCCTATCTCTGTGCTGGAGGAGCAGGTTCTAGCACTAGGTGCGAGGAGTTGGTTCTGTTCTTCACTGACAAGGTGTCCTCTATCAGGGCTGAGGTCTCCTTGAGTGTCTCTCAAAAGGGATGTAGTGTCTGGCCTGAGTTGCGTCAGAACACTTCTCCTGTCTGGGATGAGTTTGAGCTGGTTGCAGTGGAGAAGGTGATGGAGATAATCTCAAAGCTGCAGCCTACACATTGTGATCTGGACCCAGGTCAAACCCGGCTTTTGGTTGGATGTGCTGATCTGATAGGACCTGTGGTTGCTGAGGTCGTCTGGAGTTCATTGAGGAGTGGGGCCTTCCCATTGTCCCTGAAGGAGGCTCTAGTTAGACCCATTTTAAAGAAGCCCTCTTTGGACCCGAACTGCCTCAGCAACTACAGGCCAGTCTCAAACCTCCCATTTTTAGGGAAGGTTATAGAGAAAGTGGTGGTCATTCAGCCTGAGAGGCATCTCACAACTTCTTCTTCTACCTATGAGCCTTTCCAGTCTGGGTTCTGGGCAGGGTGCCATATGGAAACTGCCCTTGTAAGGTTGCTTAACAAACTCCTGATGGTAAAGGACAGGAGGGCCTGTACCATCTTGATTATCCTGGACATCTCTGCAGCAATTGACACCATGGACCATGAGGTGCTCCTGGACCACCTATGGTTCTAGTTTGGCCTGTCCAGTAATGTTGTCATCAACTGGTTCAGGTCATACCTGACAGAGTGCAGAGGGTAAAGATATGATTTGTCTCATCTATCCTAAAACCTCTGAGCTGTGGGGTTCCACAGGAGTCAGGCTTGTTGCCCTTATTGTTCACGGTGTACATGTTGCCATTGGGGGACATTATCAGGTGGTATGGGTTGGGTTTTTACTACTATGCAGATGATACCTAACTGTACTTGTCCTGTGCACCTGATGCCCAGGTGTCAGACTCTGTATTTAACAGCTGCCTCAAGGAAATCCAGTCGTGGATGACTCACAACTAGCTTAGGCTCAACTCAGACATGACTGAGGTACTGGTGGTGGAGCCGCGTAATTGTGGAGGAGGGAGGTGGGGGATTGCCCCCTAGCCTAGTGTTGGGGGTGGTGTTCCCCTTGTCCCTTCTAGAAAGGCGAAGGATTTGGGTGTGATCCTAGATGATGGCCTGACACTTGATGTTCAGGTGTCGGCTGTGGTCAAAAGTGGATTTTATCATCTTAGGAATATCACCCAAATCTGAGTACTGATCCCTCCTGAGGACCTGCCCACACTGGTACATGCTTTTGTCCCCTCCAGGCTGGATTATTGTAATGCCCTGTACCTTGTATTATCTGGAGACAACCTCTGCAGGATGCAGCTGGTGCAGAATATGGCCGCAAGACCTTTGACTGGGATAAGAAGATGTAAGAATATTACCCCAGTCCTCTGCAGACAGCGCTGGCTGCCAGTCAGGTGGAGGATTGTCTTTAAGATAGGGCTCCTTACCTATAAGACCCTGCATGATGGGGGCCCTGCCTATCTGCAAGATCTCCTTGTCCATTACCATCCAGCCCGGGCACTCCGTTCTGCTGAGTGAAGCCTCCTTGGGGTTTCCATGGTTAGGTTGCGGAATTCGGTAAACAGAGTATTTGCGGTGGCTGCACCAACCTTGTGGAACTCTTTACCTGATGTTCTGAAGGGGGGGATCCCTCGGTGGAAGCCTTTAAAAGGGGATTATAAACATACCTGTTCCAACTAGCTTTTATTGATTAACCCTGTTTGAATAGATAGATGGCTGGCTGTATTTATAAAGATTTTATTATATGTGTGTTTATTGATTGTTTTTAATTAATTGGGTTTTGTATTATTGTTTTATTGTACAGTGTCCAGAGTCCCAGGAATTGGGCACTTCATAAATAAAAAGATATATCTATCTGTTTGTCTGTCTGTCTATCTCTTCAGGCTTATAATACATTGAAAGCCCATACTGACTTCATAGATACTTTCTATATGTTTTTTTTATACAGTTAGTTTTATTGAAGTTTAGAAAGAAACTGAATTCATCACAGCGTAAACATTATGCTCTATCAGAGAATATAGATACGGTCATAAAATATAGCATGGTGGGAATGCATATGAGTTCAGATACATCTACATATTCATGAGTACTTTCTATACTTTTAGGCTGTTCCTTAGGTTCTTCACCCTCTAGGAGAAGTAGTGGTATGTTTTATTTCTAACAACGTCCTTCCCCATAGGCCTAGGACAGTTTACAAAAATGCAGAAATTACAATCAATCCATAAATAAACAAACATGTAATTATCATAAATAAGCAGTTAAAACACATAAAACTCATGAAAACTGTGCTGGAAGGGGCCTAGTAAAGAAGATCAGTCAATACTCAAAAGTTTGTTTCTAAAGGTTCCTCAGATACATCTTCAAAGCAGTCACTGTGGGAGCCCGTCTGAGGATCCTCTGGAGCTAATTCCATAAGACCAGAAGGACTGCCACCTCAAATACTCAGCCTCCTGAGGTTTTCAGCACAGCCCTCAGTATAGTTTGGAGGCCCACCACGATGGAACAAAGAGAGGGTGACAGCACATAAGGGATCAGGACACCTAACAGGTAACCAGGACCCAAACCATATTGAGCCTTATAAGTTAGCAAACCAACTTTAAAGGGGAATCCTCACTTAAGCTGGAATAATGCTGCAGGACCTTTAGGTTCCACTGAAGAAAAGTACAGTGAAAGGGAATTTTTGTTTTGTTTCATTTTAATGTACTTACTATTTTGTAATTCCATTTTTTTATCTAGTTAATCTTGCAACCCTCCATCTTCTACATTTACCTACTACATGTCCGAGTGTCCTCCGTGGCCAGCCCTTTGATGACACGACTGGCAGACTGAGGCATAGGGAATCTCTGTGTGCCACGAAGTCATTTAGATTGCATTACCGTGAAGGAGCACATAATAATGCTTATTCTACCAGTACTGATTGCGCTAAGCTTCAGGGTGCATTCCTGAGTTTTGCTGGAGGATAACAGATCAGGGGCCAGAAATTCAAAAGTTAAGTAGTGTTAGCCTATGCTGTGTTTTTCACATGGTTTGTGGGTGGGGTGTATAGTCAGAGACCCTTGTAGTGTGGGCTAAGCCACCTAGCTCTCATGCACTAACATAGCGTGATGCCCATGGAAATGAGTGGGTCTCCCTCTACATACAGGGGCAGCAGCAATTTTAGAGGTTTGTAGCAGTGGTAAATGGCACCTAAAGTGGTGCTATTTTCTGCCTTTGCAAAACCTAGTCTTAACTTACCACAAGGACCTGATGGCAAGATAGTGTTTCTGCAGCCATCTGCCCCCCAACCTCTAAACCCCCATCCTGGTAAAATAAAAGATACCCTGGTGTCTAGTGGCACCCCCCCCCCACCCTCTGAGCCCCCATTCTTGGTCATGTATATGGTGCCCTGGTGTCCATTGGCACCCCTTCCCTGACCGCTTGTCACAGAAAATGCAATGTAGACCCTGGTGTCTAGTACCACCCACTGCCACAATCACCTGTACAGATAAGCATCACCTTAGCCCTGGTGCCTGGTGGCTCATCCCTCCTCCGGATCACATGTCAAGGTGAGCATCACTATAACCCTAGGTGAAGTAGCACCCCAAATCCTCCAATCCCCTGTCCTGGTACTGTGACTATCTACCCTGGTGTCTAGTGGCACCCCAACACACCGATCTATCATCCCAGTACTGTAACTGTCTGCCATGGTGTCCATTGAGACCCCAAACTGTCTGATTCCCTCATCCCATAGATGATACCAATCATTAATGGTTAACAGCACCCCCACTCCCCAAACAATAGTCTCATTGCTGAGAAGATAGTCACTGTTGACAATTGGCCCCCTCCCGCCACACACACATGGTATGAGTGCTCACTGCAACTCATATGGCAATTGGAGATGAAAGTGAGAGGATAGCTATGCAGGTTACCATAGAGGGATTCACTGCACATTCCCATCCTTCCAGGTAAAGGAAAGGGGTTGGGGTGGGTGCTGCACTGGGTGTGGGTGAGGTAGTTGGGGGACCCAGGATGGCTACTGTGTGTCAGGGCATCTGTTGCCTGGCATTTTGGAGTGGGGCAAAGTTACCACTGAATGCCACAGATTGTATAGGGGACATGGGCAGGGAACTCAGATGGGTGGGTTGTGCCACTGGACACCAGGGCTATGGGGCTACTCGGAAAAGTGAGCAGAAGCAGGGGGTGCCATGAGATGCCAGGGCCCATATAGCAATCTATGGAACAGATGTTTGGGGGAGTGCTTGTAATTACCAGGGTATATCCCACCGATATTGGTACAGGTGTGCAGGAGGTGGCCACTTGAAAACAGAGACTATCTTATCAGCAACAGGATGGTCATTTGTGAGTATGCCAATAGCCACCAGTGATGGGTATTGTCTACAGGACAGGTGCTCAGTGGGTGAGGGGAGTGCAACTAGACACTAGGGCATCCAACACACTACCCTGGGTAGGAATCAGAGGGTGGGGAGTGCCACTAGTCACCAGAGATAACAGGATGTCAGGACAAGCACAAACATGCTGCCACTTCCAATGCAGATGGGCCATAATGGGCATGCTAATGGCCCCTTAGTGCCTTGCATGTGTAACCCCTAGATGGCGCTATCCCAGGGGCTACTACCACTGCCTGATTTGCCACTAACAGGTTGAGGGGCCTGGATCCAATGGCGGGTGCCTCCACCCAGAGGTCAGGGTTTGCAATAGTTAAACTAACTTGGTCACAGCCCTCTGGGACACTGCAACCCCCCTTTCTTCCCACTAGTGGCCCACACAATATATCAGAATTACCTTCACAGTATACACTTACCCCCAGGATTGGTTCCGCACTGGACCTCCTGTGAAATGAGATACAGTGCAACAATCACAGTACAGTACTTTAACATAGACAAATACTTCAGGCAGTATAACTTTGCTGAAACAAGCAGCTCTGATTTATTTAGGGGATATAACAAGGACAGGGGAAATCAGGTTAATTAGCTTATCACTCTAATAATCTACCTATGGCTCTGTGACAGGCCTATCCCTATCAGTTACTGTCCCTGGGTACCCAAGCCCTAGTGGCTAGTCCAAACGTGGCAGCTGGTAGGGCCTTTCACAGAGAAAAGGAGAATTAAACAGTCAGTAGTACAGTAATTCCATTTGGATTTAATGTGGCAATTCAACAGGAGCGACCCTGAATTAGTACTCATGACCTCCAAATAAGATAGGGTCCTTCAATGTCAGCAGGGCTCACTTGAGGTACACAAACCTCTTCACACATCCATATAAAAGAAAGCACTATACCAGGCAGGCTGCATCTGTATCCCGATCGCAATTACTGCACAATACCCGGGAGAACACACAGCAGATTCAGTTCCTGACAGACCGAGTGCAATTTTCAGCAATTCCTCCAGTCTTCTACAGGGTGAGCCTGGTTTCTACTCTTCAGAGATCCTTTGATTCTTTTCACAGGACGGATTCAGTCCTAACAAGCTGTTACACAAGCTGCAGACCGGAACTCTGGGCCTTACACACGTTTTTTGACTAAAACTGCACACTGAAAAAGCACAGGGCTCCTTCCTTCTTCACTGCCAAAGCTCAACTGAAACTCCAACTGACAAAACTGGCACTTCCTTTGAGTTCCTCCCAGTTCTTGACTGGATTGGCTGTCACTCACAATAGACTGCTGCTGTTGGTCCAAAAGGTGCTGAAGTCTAAACTACATCTCCCAGAGTCACTGCCCATACAATCCTCTTGTGGCTGGCTCAGATTATGAGTCCAAGTTCTGATTCGTCCAAGGCACCATTTTAGAGCTAGCTTACCCACACTGATTGGTCCAGTTCAGCAGTTCAAAACTAGAATGGGAACTAGTAGACACAGTTCTGACTGCAAAGAAAGCAGGTTAGACAAACTGTAATTTCATTATTACTCTAAATAATTTCTGGCAAACAGTTACATCTTTCAGATAGGTTCCTTTGCACTCCTAGTGACTGCAAATGAAGTGAATTGGCAGCAGCTCGAGTGGTACTCAGAGAAGCACACAGTCCCCCATACAACTAATTATGTCTGCAAGCAGACAGCTCTTAAAGAGACAGTACCAGAGGCTCTAAAACACTCACTGATAAATGGCTTAAATGCCAAACACCATTCAGGCTTGGAGCATTCAAGCAAGCTCCTGGAAGTCTTTTGGGAACCCCCATTTGCAGGGGGGTTACACATGCCTCATGGGCTAATTTGCATGGTGCTGCTGAATATTGTACTGCAGATGCTGGTACTCTCTGGTCAGGGGGTATGATTCCCTATCTACTGGCTGCAGCCCAGTTCATGTCAGAGTAGCACAACTTGACTTAGCACTGTGCCAACACAGGCTGATATTCAGTCAGATAGTAGTGGTGTACTGTCAGACTGAATATAGAAACCTATGTGTTGGGCTCAAGCACAGTGGAAACCTTTGCCACTCTGATTTTGTACTTTTTTTCAATTTCTTGACTGAAGACTTTCTGTTTTTGCATTCTTTTTTGATACCTTTGAGTATGCAAAAAAAAACTGAGATCATGTCCTCGCTTGTTTTTATGTAAAACAATATATCACTTACTTTGCTGTATTCCCTGATGTCCAGTGATCCTCTCTACACCCTTTAATTGTATATTTCCTTGTTCCAAAAGTAATATTATGACATGCAGTGTGTGGATGGCACATCATTCCTCTCTTCCCCTCAATCTGCTGCCTTGTCACTTTTTTCGGACTCTTTTTGTTTTGTAAAACACATTAGAAAATGACTAGTGAATATCTAATAATTTGATCACCTATCAATATCACGGAGTCAGTTGTTTCTTTTCGGATGAAATGAGCATTCTGCTGTCACTGAGAGAAAGCGGTAGTTTCTGTCACTAGTTTCTGTGGCTCATTATAAAATTGTATAGTAAAAATGTCCAACATCTACCCATTAACTTAGACATCTATTTCTATCAACAGCTGTCAGGAGACAAATCGGAACATGAACCCGATGTTGGACCTGCAAAAAAATGAAAAGAAAAAAATCCTGTCAGTGAGGCGACGGAGTGGCACGTACGTTTGATAGACAAGCAGCTCGTTGAAATTGAAATTAACAGAGAGGAGGAAAAACACTAGAAAGAACATAGCTTGGGCTGTAGCAGTGTTTCAGGACTGGGCAACCAAATGAAAGCAGGCAATTGATTTAAAAAGAGATTATCCTGAAGACTTAAACACAGTGCTTAGGCAGCTTTATGGAGAAGTCAGAACGAGCAGTGGTAGAAGGTATTCTGTGTCAGGGATTTGTGCAATTCGAGTGGGCATCAATAGATATCTTAACAACCCCTCGGTCACACGTTCACTAAACATAATATCAGATGCCAAGGTCAAAAGCTGTAACAATGTTTTTATAAGCATTCTGAAAAGGTACAGGAAACAAAACAAGGATAAATCAGCCCATCGTCCTGAGATCACAGAAGCAGACCTACAAAAGCTCCATTCCTCACTTTCTCTGCCTCCAGTCACTCTGCCAGGCCTAGTAAAGCATGTATGGTTTGAGATACAGCTACACATGGCCCAGCGAGGTCAGGAGGGATTATGGGAACTGATGCCTCTGTCATTTCAAGTGAGCACAGATGAAAAAGGCAGCAAATACATAAGCCTTGCTCACAACGCCCACACCAAGAATCACTCGAACCCTTTGGAAATCAACAAAGAAAATACCAGGGATTTATTTATGAAGAGCCTAGAAATCCAAACTGTCCAGTTAAATGTATTGAAAAATATCTTTCAAAAATCCCCGACAGTACAGCATTCTATCTTTACCCATGACGTGTTGCACAATCAGTTCTAGACACTCAACATATCTGGTACGGTAAAGAAACGATGGGTAAAAACTATTTAGGGTCTCTAATACCCAAACTGAGCACCGAAGCTAAGTTAAGTAAAAGATATACAAGCCACAACATCAGAGCAACTGCTGTGCAGATTCTGTCAAATGCAGTGCTCCAGTCAAGAGAGACTGTATCAGTGACAGGGCACAGATGTGAGGCAAGTCTGCAAAGTTACTGGACAGCATCCATGGCAGACCAAATAAAATGACGCAACCTCTTAGGAGAACATTCCACATCGGTGACGCAGTAAAAAGAAGAACATAAAGAGCAGCAGAAATCAACAGACACACAATGCAGCCTTGAAGATCCCTGCAACTCATCACTGCCAGCAAAAATTTCATCAAACTCACCTTTCAACTTACTAAACTGTACATTCACTGCTCCAGTCAATTTTACTGAAATGCACAAATAGTGGCCCACAGTTTATTTTTTCAGCCATACACACAAGAGAATGTGCATCAAGCGAGTTAAAATTTGTGTTTTTGTTTTCCCCACCCCATCCTAAAATTAAACTATTTTATCTCTCTTTTAACTTCAGACTAAAACATTTCTCAATAAAACAGTACTCACTTTGTTTAAACATACATTTTTTTTGTCTGTCTATTGATACCTGTTAGCCGTATTCTAAACGCAACAATACCCTCCAGGATGGGCGATATTGTGCTATACTGGACTTTTCAGGGGCTATAAGGCCTTCTGCCTGCGGCATCGGGCCTCATTACGCCCCTGAGTGGTCCGGTATAGCACAATATTGCTCACCCTGTTGGGTATTATTGCTTATTTACACTTTTTGGTCTATTTTCTTGTTTCCAGTGGCTCACCTACACACATTATTTGCACATTTCATTGCCAAAAAGTAATATCAAGTCACACAGTTCAGTGACTGGCACAGCCCTCCTCTCTCCTCCTCTGCCTACCACCGACTAACAAATGCAAACCACAAAGCTTATCTTTGCAGTTTGCATTTGTTAGTCTATGGCCAGCTGAGGAGAAGAGAGGAAGGCTGTCCCATCATTGCATAGTTGACATGCATGTTGAGGCCTAATGGGGGCCACACACACTGCATCATGAGAAGTGGGTTGGCATGAAAAATGGGCAAAAGGGAGATCACGTGATGCAGAGTGCTGAGTAGCAGCTCCCTCAAGAAGCTCCTGCCTCCCATTTCTTATTTTATCTCATTTTAGTGTTTTAATTCACTATTTTCTCTTATTTCTGAGATTCAATGCTGTATAAAAGCTGTTGCACTCTGGTCTGGTTATATCTTGAGTGGATGGAGGCTTATATGAAGAAAGCCCCACAGAAGCACACCCCTCCAACAACTCCCGAGAAGGCCCTTAAGAAATCCAGGGCCTTGGGTGGTTCTGGGCCTGATCTTCCAAGCCAAAGTGGTGATCAGGAGCCTTTGACACTGTCCAGATTTCTTGAGGAGTTTAAACCCTTTCGAGAGGAAATGAAGGATATGGCAATGGATTTGAAATCGCTGTCCAGAAAATTAGATGAACTCTCACTCTCTGTTGCTGATAATGCAGTCTGAATTGCTTCTATTGAGAAAAGAATTGGTAGACTCGACCCTGAACTGGTTTCGATGTGCTAGAAATTGTCTCGTTTTGAAGCCAAGCTCGAGGACCTAGAGGGTCAGCGCCGAAGAAATAATGTAGTGGTTCTCGGTTTACCGGAGGGAGAGGAAGGCCAACATGTTGTGGCATTTATTCAGAAGTTGGTTGAGCGAGTGGCTGGCCCATCTTCATTCAGTCCCAGTTACATTATAGAGCATGCCCATGGGCTTTACGGCCTAAGCCACCCTCTAAGGAACCTCCCTGCCCTATTGTGAGCCGGTTCCTGAATTTTTTGGAGAAACAGTATTTCCTTCAAAAAGTGCATGCTTTGCAAGAGGTTCGCTGGGAACATACAAAGCTGAGTATCTCACAAGATCTACCCGTCTCGGTCCACTTGAAATGCAAGGCATTCCACCCTATTGTTTCTAAGATAATTGCTGCAGGTCTGAAGTTTAGGATGAGTTACCCGGCCAGACTACAGATTTCAACTAATGGATCCTGGAAAAGCTATGAAGACCCTGAAGAAACTCTGAGGAGCCTTAAGTCCATGCTGCCAGATCTCTTTAAGGACCCTTGAATGGTGGTGGCACAGTATGGAGTATTGCACGGAATCGAGAACTCAAACTTTGGTTTTTTCCCTTAGTGAAGTTTTTGGAATGTGAAGACTTGGGCAATTGCATATACCGCAGTGGACTCAGGGGATCATCGCAGACCACCCCAATTTTTCTTTTCTTTCCATCTCATAATGGGCCCATGTGGGTCTGAAGCAGTGGACACTTGGGTTTGGGGCCTTCTTGGGGGGGGTTGGGAGCCAGGTTTTTGGCGGCTACTTTTGTTGGGGGTTGAAAGAGCTCTGTTCAATTGGTTGTGGGCTAGTTTCTCGTTTTTTCCTTCTGGACTGCTACTGGAATGGTCCTGGGCTTTCTCCATTTCGGCTTTCATTTGGTTGGGTCAGGGAATTGACTGCTAGAGGGCGTTCCAACCTCTGGGGACTTGCGAGGAAACTCTACTTGAGGAGGATTTAGCAGGGTTTCACTATTTAGCTGGGGCGTAGCACTCTCAATCTTTCAGGGAGGCCCTGTTCACCGGATACCGTCTGGTAGTGGGTAGAAGTAGCTTTTATGCCTTCTCCTCTGGTGGAACGATTCCAGCTTTTCCCATTTTAATTCTCGCTCTTAACACGAGCTGGGGTACTTTTCCCTTCAGGTGTTTCTGGTCTGGTCTTGGTTTCTGGTGGCTTACCCTGCACTTTCGATCTCAATTTGGGTTATTACGAACATCTGGGTGATGAGATGGCTTTACCATAGTCCCCCTTATGACAATCTTTTTTATGTCCATGCTCTGGCTGGACTGTGGGGAAGACCCAGGACCATTCACCTTCGTTGGGGGTATAACTGACAGTGTTTGGTTTCTAAAGACCATGATCTGTGTGCAACAGCGCTAAATATCTGGGTTCATTATCGGGGGGCAGGATAGAGGATTAGAACCAGTACTGTGCTGAACGTTGTTTGTGACAGTTTGGGGGAGCGTGGGGGCTGGGGTATGGTTGGAGGGTGGGGTTAGAGGGATAAGTGGTATCTTTTTCTGGGGGGGCCAGGGAAGAGGGTGGGTGTTACTGCAGTAACTTTGGGGATTTATGTAAAGGGGATTTGTATCTCATGTGCTAAGTGTAATTATTTCAGCTTGATATCTCTTCTGGATGATGAATGAGTTAACATTCGTGTCTTGGAATGTAAAGGGGATCAGAAAGCAACATAAACAATATCAGGTTCTCAAACATTTTAGTCTGTTCAGTTCACAGATAACCTTTTTGCAAGAAACCCACTTATTAGAAGGGGAAGTTTTGCAATTAAGGAGGCAACAAGTGGGATCGATTTACAGTGCCCAGGGCACCATGAATAGTTGCAGGGTCATTCTCATGATTAACAGGAGCATTCCATTCTTTCCTACACAAGTGGTCAAAGATACCGAGGGTAGGTTTATCCTGGTCAAAGGTACCCTCTGGTCTGTCCCAATACTCTTGGGCTGTGTTTATGGCCCTAATCTGGATGACCCTGGATTTTTTATGAGGCTTATATCTATCATTCTCCCAATGATTCCCATTAAAATTATTTTAGGGGAAGATTTCAATCAAGTACTTGATCCTCCTTTAGACAGACTGGGCAGTGGCCAGGGTGGGGCTACCCCTGGGTGGAAGGCATTCAGGGATTTATTAGATCAATATGGGCTCTGCGATGTCTGGCGTGTTTTGCACCCTGATTCTAGGCAGTTTACCTTAAGGTCTATGGCACATGGCTCACAGTCCCGCATTGACTATTTACTTATTTCTCAGTGCCTCCTGCCCAGGGTGAAGACCTCCTCTATTCAACCTGGCCCAATTTCTGACCACTCACTTGTGGTATGTAATTTGGTACTGCTCAGTTCATTTAATAGGGAAACTAGATGGAAGTTCAATGATCAGCTCCTTAAAGACGTTAAACATTGCAAACTTATTAGGGAAAAAATAGAATATTTTTTTTTCACTAAACGCTTTAGATGGTGTAAAACCTGATATCTTGTGGAGGGCCTTCAAAGCCTTCATGAGAGGGATACTGATTAGCATGGCGGTTGGTAGGAAAAGAGAGCGGGAGGAAGAGCTTAAATCCTTATTAACTCAAACCAGATCTCTGGAAGTTCATCTTCCGGCTAATCCCCTAGATAAGAATACTCAGAAACTCCTGAAATTAAAGGATAAATATCTGGGGTTACTTCAAGAGAGAGCAGAACTAGCCATTATTCGTACCAGAGTTAAATACACTGATCAGGGGGACGTTTACTGGCATTGTGTATTAAACAACAGGAATCAATGAGATTTATCCCACCTATCAGATCAGTGGCAGATGGATCTCTTAAGGTGTCTCCTACTGAGATAGCTCAAGAATATGCTGCTTATTATTCTAAATTGTATAGCGACATGGAGCACCCTCCCTGCCCTGAAGACATACAGAGTTATCTAAGAGACTCTCACTTGCCCCTTCTGCCTGACAGATGTGGTGATACTCTGGTTGTCCCTATTTCCCAGTAGGAAATTGCTAAGGTTATTAGTGAAATGCCTGCTGACAAGGTTCCTGGTCCAGATGTATTTTCTGCTTTATTTTACAAGGTCTTTCGAGACCTTCTCTTACCAATACTTGGTCGTCTATTTCAACAAATACTATCTGGGGCGGAGACAGATCCATATCTCTATGAGGCTCTGATTGTTCTGCTTCCCAAACATGACAAAGACCTCAAAAAGTTCAAAGTTATAGACCTATCTCTCTTTTAAACCAGGATATTAAGATTCTCTCTAAAATACTGGCCAACAGGTTGGTACTGGTTCTTCCTGGGTTAATAGGTACAAATCAGGTTTGATTCATGAAAGGGCGCTCATCTTCCGACCATTTACGCACCTTGTTGCATGTCTTCTCTGCTACCAGGGATGTGGAGTTCCCTGCGGGCTTGGTCTCCCTGACTGCCGAGAAGGCATTTGATCATGTGAACTGTAACTTTTTGTTCCGCACTTTGGCGGCCTTCCACTTCCCTTCTCTGTTTATCTCCTAGATTGCCACCCTTTATAAAAATTCCTTGGCAAGAATTTCTGCGAATGTGGCCTTTTCCCATCCTTTCTCACTTCACTCAGGCTCTAGACAGGGGTGCCCCTCTCCCCTTTATTATTTAACTTATATCTGGAACCTCTTATCCAAAATATTCTCAATAATGATTCTATACAAGGGGTGAGAATTGGGCAGCATGAAGTGAAAGTCACTGCATATGCTGATGATCTGTTAATACATCTGTCCCATCTGGTATCCTCCATCCCGGCCTTACTAAGGGAAGTGACAAGGTTCAGTGCTCTGTCTAACTATAAATTGAATGCCAGTAAGTCCCTTTTTTTCCATTAAATCACAGAGTCTTCAAGACTGATATTAGCCCCCTTGGGCTATGTTGAACACCCAAGTCTTTCAAGTATCTGGGTATTAAACTTACACGTAACCCCCAGTATGGTTCAAGGAAAACCTAGATTCCTTATTGCAGGGGATTACACATGACCTAGAGAGGTGGTCTAAACTCCCTATCTCTCTGTGGGGCCAAATTAATATAATTAAAATGAATATATTTGCTAGGATTTTCTACCCATTTTTCCTTCTCAATGCCTTTATTCCTCTACTCTGGTTCAAAAAGGTTCATGGCATTTTTACTAGATTCATCTGGGCAGATAGGTGTCCCCGTTTGGCTTATCATAAGCTGGCAGCCCCAAAGCTGGAGGGGGAGCTGCGAATCCCCCATCTGGCTATATATCATTGGGCTAGTCACCTTGCAAAATGTTCGTGGTGGGTATCTCCCGGCCCAGAGGAAACGCAACCTATCAGGCTCAAAATAGAATTGGATGCAATCAATGCCAAAAATCTGGACCTTCTCGCATTATTTTTCCTCAAGTTATCCCAAGTAAGTATGGCCGTAGACTGTCCCACAAAAAGGACCTCCTTAAAGGTCTACTCACAGATATGTTCCTTTTTGCAGTACTCCCCCATCTGGATCTGGCCCAGTCTATCTGGAACTCTCCATCATTTACTATTAACAAGAATCAAATCTCCCATCTTTGGTTACCTCACTTGGGAGAGGGGAAGCTCTCGACCTTTACTGATGGTGGGGGGCATTGGTTATCACTGGAGGGGATGGTTAGGAAATTTCTCATCCCGACATCTTCTTACTTCAAAGTCCTGCAATTGAGACATTTACTGGTAATCACCTTGGGGAGTACTTCTCCCTCTGAGAATATCTCCTCTCTGATACCCGAGGTATCCCCACTTTCTGGATCTTCTGGTGTAATCTCTAAACAATATCAGGGTTTGTTTCATAAAAAATTTGGGGGTCCATTTGGGCCATCTAGATTTTGGAGTAACTTTCTCCCCCACCTTCAGCTGGATTGGCATTCTCTCTGGAAGTCATGTCATAAATTTATTTCTCAAGATAGACTGCGTCTCATGCAATATCACGTATTGCACAACTTATATTACTCCCTGGCTAAACTTCACAAGTGGGGCTACTTAGACTCTAACAAGTGCAATAAATGTTTGCAGGATGAGGGCACACTTTTTTCACATGCTTTGGTCTTGTCCAAGAATCTCCACCTTTTGGGTTTCAATCCAAACTTCCTTAGACCCCTTGTTGGGCCTTTAAGAATATTTCATCCCTGAGGTATGTGTGTTAGGGGACCTGTCCTCTATTAGAGTCAAGTTGCATAAATTTTACATATCCATGGTCGCCTTGTCGGCTAAGAAAATAATTCTCCGTCATTGGAAAGACAGGTCCTCCCCTTCTTTCCAAGAATGGGTAAGAGAAGTATTATCTAATTTGCACATGGAAAAAGCTATAGCCAGCCTACATAATAGATTGGCAGCTTATGCTAGAATTTGGGATCCCCTCCACTCACTAATTTCTCTGGCACCAAACTAAACCTATACTAGGGTTATTGCTTCTATATGGTTTTTATATTAGAGGCTCGACATCTACGGGTACCGAGATGGGTTACTGCAGTAAGGAGAGGTGGGGGAGCAGCATCTTTTTACTATGTATCAATGAGACTCTATCAGTTTCTCTGTATGCTGCCTTTTATGGTGGAAAATGTATGAATAAACTTTAAATTACGAAAAAAAAGAAAAATGGGGAAAGGAGCAGCTGGCATGATGAAGGCCTAGTCCCTGCAGGCCATGCACCACCGACTGGCCACCTACTGCTGCTAGCCACCCAGAACCCTTACCTTCCATCCCAGGGACTTACCTTGTACCTTAGGTAACCCTCCCCAGAGATGCTGCCTCTCCTTGACTAGCCCAGTTTAGCAGTCCACTGCCCTGTCCATGCACGGGTGGCTTCAACCTTCCCTAGTAGTGGTCAGTAAGTGTAGCTTCTTTCAAGCTCCACCCCTCCATGAGAGGAGACTAGTCTGAGGGATGCTGAATCCTGTCAACCTCCACCATGCTAGTCTACATTAGTGATCAGCATCTGCCCCCTAACTCAGGTTGTTGTCCTGGCACTGGTTTCACCCTCCCAACAAATTAAAAAAAAAACACTTAATTTTTAAGCCACCCACCCTACCCAGCTACCAGAATCTTTATCACTATTAGTGATCCATTTTCTGCTTTGACTACAGGTCTCATGGAACAATTACCACGCTGTAACAGGACACCAGTTCTGGTGCGGTGGACACTAACCATGTGTATCAGATAAGTATTGTTTTATAATTATATTACCTTGTTTGTTCAGTTAGCTACCGAAGAGTAGCACAGCCTTTTGACCCCTTTGCTATTCTTATTTTACAAGTATGACTGGATGTTTCCTTGAATCACCCAACTCCTGTTCCAGAATCCCCTGGACTCAGGTAAGTGCTCTATATTTTCCATGTTAGGATATAATGATGTATCTAAAAGTATCATGCCAGCAATTACCTTTCCATCTTTTGCACAGTATGGGATTTGGGCATGGCCCAATTGGCAGGGGGATATTGATGTCAAGACGATGTTGAGGGAACGGGGGCCAAACTGAACAGCCAGGATTTACAAATATTCTTCCACTCCCAGTTATGGGTGGGAATCAGTGGGGCAGAGTGTTCCCTACATTTTTACCTTTAAAGGGTTCAGATAAAGGTGGGATGGGGAAAGAATATCAGGGTGAGGACACTGGTGAACGATTGTTGAGGGGATGGGGTAGTCATATAAATCCAAAGCCCCACAGCCTGGCAGAGACTGATCCTCACCATTATACCCATCAGCATAATATAACAAAGTATACAGAGTGGTAGAGTCTGTAAGCAGATCTAAGGCTGGAGGAGAGTAACCAGGCATCATGCGCTGTAAGGTGGGATTTTAGCTCTCATTTTTTGACCATTCATTGGAAGACAATGAGCATTAATAACACCAATGCCATACTATAGCTGTGCCATAGGTGCTGCCAGAAGAGAAGGATGCATGCTCCCTCCTCAGACACAGTGCCATACTCCAGCTGTGCCAAAAGTGTCACCAGAAGAGCAGGCTGCCTACACCCTCCTTTTCCAGAGCCACAGAACATTACCTCCATATATTGTAGTTGCCCCTCTGACCTGGTGGATGTGAATCAGAGTCAGGAGCTGGTCCTGGGTTTCCCACATTGTAGAGTGACTCACTATCAGCCAGTACCACTTGGGTCAAAATATGAGACTTAACTGGGAATAGAACTCAGGCCCCCAGAATGCTACCCAATGCTCTATCAACTGAGATATTTGACTCAACATGAGCTTAACTTGGTGATTTTGGATGTTTTGTTTCAGATGCAAGTTTCTTAAGATGTTTTCCACTTTCTTATCAGATGCACACATTAAAGAATGGTGACAACACTGGAGACAGCAAATCATAAGTAGTTCAGGTAAGCATGTATTTTAACCATGTACTGTGTATATCCATTTTTCAATCTACTACTCCTTTTGTTACACGTCCTGCTCTATTTGGCAGTTCCTCATGCACAACTCATTGTGCTCTCAGAAGCAAGCTTACCTTGCACTATTCTTACATAAGCATACCTATATTGTACTGCTCTGTCACAAGCATCTTCCCACATTGATATTACACTCACTTTACTGTTACTCGCACACACACCCTCATGCTGCTCTCTTTTCCATACACCCCTTATGTTGCATTCTGTTACATACATGCTTTGTGTTGAGTCCTCTCTCACACATTTGTCTTGTGTAGTACTTTCTGTCACACACACAGAGAAACATAGAAATTGTTGGCAGATAAGAACCACCAGGCCCATCTAGTCTGCCCAAAAGCCCTACATTAGTTTGTTTCCACTGACCCTACCTAGTCAATGACTTTCCCCCCTCCTTCACACCACCAGTGTACCTTTATGCCTGTCCCATGCATGTTTAAGCCCTCCATTGTGTTTGCCCTCACCACTTCCTGTGGCAGTTGATTCCATGCATCCACCAAATTCTCTGTGAAGAAAAACTTTCTCACATTTCCCCTCAGCCTGCCACATTCCAATTTCATGTTATGCCCCCTTGCTCTTCCACGTCTCTTATATTGGAAGATGTCTCCCCCCTGCACTGTGTTTATGTTCTTTAGGTACTTGAATATTTCTATCATGTCCCCCCATTCTCTGCTCTCCTCCAGTGAGTACATTTTGAGGTCCTTTAGTCTCTCCTCATATGTCTTCTGGTGCAGTTCTTGTACCATCATAGTCACCCTTCTCTGGACTGCCTTCACCCTGTCAATGTCCTTATGAAGGTGCAGCCTCCAGAATTGCACACAGTACTCTAGGTGAGGCCTCACTAGCATTTTGTACAATGGCATAACCACCTTCTGCTTTCTGTTTTGGATAACTTTACCTATGCATCCCAGCATGCCACTGGCCCTCTCTGCAGTACTTTGCTTAGACACTTTTCGGTCATCATAAATGAGAACCCCCAGGTCCCTTTCTTCCTTTGTAATAGGCAGCAACTTTCTACCCCATCCTGTAGCACTCCCCAGGGTTCCCTCTTCCCAGGGTGCATTAGTGTGCACTTCTTGGAATTAAATCTTAGTTGCCACACGTCAGACCATTTTTCAGGCTTCTACAGATCCCTCCTCATTCTCTCTACTCAATCTGGGGTATCCACCCTGTTGCAGATCTTGGTGTCATCTGCAAACAGGCATACCTTTCCCTCCAGCCCTACCACAATGTCACTAATGAAAACATTAAACAGGACTGGCCAAAGGACTGATCCCTGAGGTACCCCACTGATCACCTCCTTCTCTCTGATTGGATCCCATTTACCACCGTCTTCTGCTTCCTGTCTGTAAGCCAGTTCCTAACCCAGTTTACCACCATGTGCCCTATACTCAGCCTTTTGTGTGGGATGGTGTTGAAGGCTTTGCTGAAATCTAGGTAGGAGACATACACCGCCCCGGCCCCCCCAGATTGACATCCTTCATAACCCAATCAAAAAAGTCTATGAGATTTGTCTGACAAGATCTTCCTGGGGTGAATCCATGCTGCCTTGGATCCTAGGCCCTGATGGACTGTAGGTGTTCCACTATCCTTTCTTTAAGCAGTGCCTCCATGATTTTGCCCACTATTGAGGTGAGGCTGATGGGTCTATAATTCCCCACATCCTCCCTACTGTCACTTTTGTGTAGAGGGACTACATGTGCCCTCTTCCAGTCTTCTGGAACAACACCTGTATTAAGTGACTCAGTGAACAAAGCTGCCAGTGGTGTCTCTAGCTCCTCTCTCAATGTCTTTAACATCCTGGGATGTATGCCATCTAGCCCCATTATCTTGTCCACCATTAGTTTTGTGAGCTCCTTCAGGACTCTGTCCACCATGAATGGACTAGTGTTTACCTCTCCCTCCTCTTTGTTCCTGCTTCTTGGTTGTGGTCTGTGACCCTCACTCTCCTCAGTTAATACTGAGCAGAAGTATTTGTTCAGTATTTCTGCCTTTTCTAGGTCTCCCTCTTTGCATTCTCATGTCTCCCCTCTGAGCCTTACAATCCCCCTCAGTCTTCCTTCTTTCACTAACGTACCTAAAAAAAAGTCTTGTACCCTTTCTTCACTGTCTGCAACAATCTTTCTTCAATCTGCACCTTTAGTCTCCTTACAGCCTTTTATTCTTTAGGTACTCTTAACTGTCTGGCTCCCTTTGATTTCCCTTGTATTTCCTGAAACTTGCCCTTTTGGCCCTTACTTTGCCTTAGCCATAGTGGTTTCCTCCTTTTCCTGCCTTTGCTTACCACCTTGATGCAATGGTTTGTCACCTCCTGTATAGCTGCCTTCAAGCATTTCCACTGCTACTCGACTCCCTTTCCTATCTCCAATCCTGGCAGAGCCTCATTGATACACATCTCCATTTTCTCAAAATCTGCCCTTTTAAAATCCAGAACTCTTGACTTAGTGTGACTAGACAGTGTCTCTGTCCCCATGTTAAACCACACTATGTTGTGGTCACTGAATCCTAGCTGCCTTTCCAACCTGATGTCTGACACACTGTCCCCATTGGTCAGTACCAGGTCCAGAATTGCTCCTTCTCTTTTGGAATCTCCTACCAGCTGTCTGAGTCCTGCCTTCTGCAGTGAATCCAGGAAGTCTCTGCTCCTGGTTGAAGCAGATGCTGAGATGGTCCAGTCAATGTCTGGAATATTGAAGTTACCCAGCAGTAATACCTTACCTTTTGTTGCCATCCTCTGAGTTTGATCCACTAGATCCCTATATATCTCCTCCCCTTAAACTGGAGGACTGTAGGTCACCCTTGTTTGAATTGCTGTGCCATTTCCTGGCTCAAGGGTGACCCACAGTGCCTCAGTCTCCCCCTGTCCACCCTGCACCTGTGTTGCTCACATCTACCTTATGTAACTGTCTCTCCCACAAAAACATGACTCATGTTGTACAATGTCTTGAACGCATCCACCTTATGTTGTGTGTTTTATTGTACCACACACCCATGTTATGTGTTGTGTTACCTTGTATACACCCACTTAGTGTACTCAATCCCACATGGCCCATGTACTGGTAACAAATGGGGGTAGACAGAAGTCCATTTCCAGTGCAGAGAGTCCTGGATGAGCTCACAAAACTAAAGGTGGACAAAGCAATGAGATCAGATGGCATACACCAAAGGATGTTGAAGGAGCTGCCAATGGAGCTTGCAGCATCTATGGCAGCCATGTTCCATCACTTAACATAAAACATGAGGAGAGACTCGGGGGACCTTAATTTGCACTCACTGTAGGGGGAATCAGGGTGACATGACAGAAATATTCAAGCACCTTAAGGGTATCAAAAGTGTTTCCATGTATTTTCAACAAGTACATACTGTAGTACCCCATAACGTATGTGCACTGCTTCAACTAGTATATAACAATTCTACTTTGAAATCACAACTCAGATTTTATTCTTAGGCAGGGCTGAAGACCAAAACACAATACCAGGCAACGTTCCTTCAAAATCAGTAACATCAGTGACATCATCAGACACCAGCTTCATCTCCGACACTACAGACCCCAGTTTCATCTCCAACACTGAGGAAACTGAACATTCATTCTTACACATTGGTAAGATACATTATCATGTATTGTTTGTATATCGGTCCATGTCTCTATAACTATCTGCATTAATGGTGTGTTCTGACCATTGATCACATTTGTCCATGACACCAATATCATTCAGGTCATGTTTCTGCCAGTGTTATCATGTTGGAACAACCTATCAAAGTTTACTTTGTTGTTCACTGATATTGTTGTGTACTAGCAGTATAAAACAGTAGCATGGAACTACAATTGTAGTCAAGTATACCTTATCATTGTAGTTGTAGGGAGCAGATGTGGGTTGTTGGAGTACTGATGTCATGTAGAGTATAAGCAGGAGCAGGCTATGTGGCATAACTGAAAGAAGGATTTTTATTGGCATAAAATTTAGCACTAGAATAAAAAGAAAATGATGCTGATATGAAGTTTTGGAAGGTCTTTATAATCTTTGCTGAATGTTCTAACTATAAATATTAATGTTTTATGATAATAATGAGTTATTAAAACTGTGTCATGTTTAATATATTTCAGTGGTTATGTTCAAGTTAAATCCTCTACTGGTGATTATGCTGGCCTAGGAATAATAATAAAAAGTAAATAAATGTGTTCAGTAATACTGTAACATAATCCTGCACTGCAAGAATTCTTCTAAGACAGATAATATGCAAGCAATAATCCACAATGGGATGTGAAGAAAAGGATTAAGGATGCAAAACACAGGAGTGTAATAAAGACTGAGAATTAAGGAAGAGTGTTCTTATGCCCCGGGTAAGTACTGCATCAATAATCCTTTAATGCACACCCATGGGTGAATCATTGCACAGGAAAATAGAAATGTTCAACAGATAAGGACCACAAGGTCCATCCAGTCTGACCGTAAGCTCTATACTTGTTTGCAGCCACTGACCCTATCTGGTCACTGGCTTTTCAACACCCCTTCACACCTTAGAGTTCCCTTATGCATGTCACATGCATATTTAAATCATCCCACTGTGCTCGGTCCCACCAAATCTTGTGGCAGACTATTCAATGTGTTCACTATATCCCTCTGTGAAGAAAAAAACTCTTCAAATTTCCTCTTAACCTGCCCACCTCCAATTTCATATCATGCCCATTTGTTGTTGTACTCCTATTACATTGGAAGATGTCTACTCCTGAACCTTATTTATGGCCTCTAGTTACTTGAATGTTTCTATCATGCCACCACTCTCCCTCCTTTCCTCCAGTGAGTACATATTGAGGTCCTTTAATCTCACTTCATATGTTTTGTTGTGCAAGCCCAGTACCATCTTGGTAGCCCTGCTCTAGACTGCCTCCACTCTGTCAATGTCTTTTCGAAGTTGTGGCTTTCAGAATTGCACACAGTAGTGTAGGTTAGACCACAATGGCATACCACCTCCTGCATTCTACTAGTGATACCTTGGCCTATGCATCCCAGCTTGACATTGGCCCTCCATGTATCCTTTGCACTCCGCTTTGACACTTTTAGGTCATCTGAAATTATAACCTCGAGGTCATTTTCTTCCTTGGTGCTCGTCAATACCCCCCATCCTGTAAATTTACCCAGGGTTCACTCTTCTCAGGTGCATTATTGTGCACTTCTTGGCACTGAATCTTAGTTTGCACACTTCAGACCACTCTTCAAGTATCACCAGGTCCCTCATTCTGTCCACCCCTCCTGGGGTATCCACTCTGTTGCAGATCTTGGTGTCAGCTGCTATTGTACTTGTAAAATGTACCTTGGTTACTTTCTATAAGAATATAAAGGCAAATTATTTTTTGTTTATGGGAAGTTATATTTTGAATATAGATTAAATGGAAATGAATATGTCTCTTTTAAATGTAAACAGTTAACATGGTCCATTGTGGTTTGCATTTCCATAGCCAGCAGGTGGTGCTGTGAGTGCACTTTGTGGTGTCAATTGAGGCCTACTTCATTGCTGGGCAATGTTCCTAACCCTAATTTTTCATTTAAAATGCATGGAGCACCTGTGGAGGTTCATACAGTAAGTTCCATTACACACTTCCCACCAAGTGTTCCCCATTCATTGTCACCACTCTATAATTTTGTCAAACCACCATATATTGTTACACATTTTTATCCATTGCATAATTTTTCAACAAAATCCTCCAAAATTGCCTTTTGACATCTTTTACTGCACTACTAACCTGGTTTTGTTACCAGCAAACTATAGTTTTCTTAAAATCCACTAATAAACATGTAAAGTGCAGAGTAGGTCAAGAAAAATAACTCTTCTTTGGACTTTAGCACCACTACCACTGCTCTATATCTTTAGACACTGTGGAACCAGGCTGCATGAACTGTGCTCACTAAAAGGATTGCATGTTCACTGCTCCATATTCCTGCACTGACGGGTGTCTACTTTATCTCATTTTACGCCATTCTTCTCTCCTACCTGCATGGTTTCCTAGTAGCTGCTTCCCTCATGCCTGCCAGGCAGCTGCTGAAGAACATGCATTCAGGTCAGTGCTGCAGCTGGAAGAGATGAATAGTGGAAAGTGGTTAATAGAAATTACTGGTGCCAAGAAGTAATAAAAACCATATAGCAACTCTGTTTGGATGTGGTTGTAGTCACTTTGAAAGAGAAGTATTGAGTCAAGTATGAATTGTTAGTTCAGTTACTGTTTTTATCCAGTACTGTGTTGATTGGAGAATGTATGTCACGCTAATAAGTTATATTGCAAAAACAGGATCATATGGTGAAAACTGTGATGTGTGCTTTGACACTAGGGACTTGATTCTCAAATCACTGAGATTGATGCAAGGTGCCTGTGACAAATGTGCATGGTGCAAGTGTCAGCTTGCATCAAAAACCTCCCTGAGCTATTCACAATAGCAGCCTTTGTCAATCACAGGCTGGCTGCCTAAACCAGGGTTTGTCCCACCAGTGTGACCAAAAATGAGCTGTGACATTGTTCTAGGGTGCATGTGGCAGATGCAAGCTGCCACATCCCCAAGAATGGGATTCTCAAAACTCCTCAAGAGAAAGAATATCTAAGTACCCTTACAAGAGCCAGGGTTGGTGTAATAGTACTTTGAACAATGGCCTCAGGAGGAGTTTAGCAAAATGTGGGAATAGCTACGCCATGTTTACCTGACAGTTAAAATGCAGTGGGTTACAAATATAGGAACATACTAATATAAATCCAACATTGTAATCTAGTGGTCCATCACACTGCCCCGATATGCCAGTCATTGTGATTTTACTCTTTTACCCTAGTGCTGTGGCAGTACAACCAACCACCCTGGCTTTTAGTGCCCAGCACACTACTCCCCATCCTCGAACACTGAGCTGGTGACTGGCACACCCTGTCTCACACCACCTCATCCAGAACAGTCTACGCTGTCACTGAGCGTGCATTGTGTAATACAGAATGCGCTCACTGATTCTCACAATGAATGAGTATGTATTGTATTGTAGTACGTGCTCAGTGGCAGTTTAGTTGGCAACAGCAGGGTTTTGCCAGTCACTGGCTCAGGGTTTAGGTGTGGGGGGTGCGGTGTGTGGTGGCTGTACATGCCATGGTGGTGGGGGGGATGAAGCAGTACACCACCACTGTAAAATAATTATATTCACAATAACAGCCATGTTGTTTTGCGGGTAGAAACTGCTGGACCACTAGAGTAACATTTTTTAATTCACAGTAATAGGCATATAGACACTGGGTAGGGGGGATGTTGGATTAGTGCACAGCTGCCCCACAGCTTGCAGGAATCCCTCCTGCTGCACCCTTTGCTTGGAGTACTGTTCGTGTTGATGCAAGCAAGGGATCTTGCTGCCAGGACCATGCCAGTTGAATTGGGCCCAGGACCCCTGGCACACCGAGCTTCAGTGAAAGCTGTTATTTGCTGCAGCTTATGCTGACCTAAGCACATTTTGTGACTTGAGCCCTAGAACTATTATTTTAAGATTCTTCATTTTTATTTATGTTTTGTTGACTGGAAAAGGAGGACTAGGAAATTGATTTTTGGTTGCCATTTCAGAAATAATAGTATTACATTTGTTTTATTCATAGTAAAGAAGAGATACTGCAAATGGAAAATGATTGCCATTTCAAAAAGCAACAGTGCACATGAGGTAAGGTCCGAACTGTTTAAAGCAGCAGTACTACATAACAAAAACTGAATCTTTTGCTACAGTTTGTTCCTTGTGCTCTGTTGAGCATTTTCATGGTGATCTTTCTTGTTTTCATTGTACTATCATTCTCTAATTTTATCAGTTTTCCTTTTTTTTTTATATTTCTTCCACCTGACATTTTGAACTGGAACTCTCTGCTGCCAACCCCACTGGTTGATGACTAGCTATACTACACAGGGTCAGTAGGAATGCAGATTACAAGGTCCAACAGCAGTAAACAAAAGACGTGATGGTGACGTAAAGGGGGGGTGGCTAAACATTTGGCAGCAGCCATATACAAAAATAATAATACATTTTAAATATCTAACAAACTAAATATCCCTAGAAACACATTTACAGATATGGGAACCAGAACTATGGCTGCATGCTTACACAAAAAAATGAATTGATAACTGCACTCCGGAGATGGAAAAATATACGGCAACCATCAAGTATTTTATATTTAGAATATTTTATTACTGAGCCAATTGCTTCTCAACTTTAAGGTTGGTTAATTTACACAGGCACAAAAACCCAGTGCTTTGACTTCTCCCTAAGGCTTCAAGGGGGTGCTCCCTTGAAGCCTTAGGGAGAGGTGAAGCGCTGGGTGTTTGTGCTTGTGTAAATTGACCAACCTTTACGTTGAGGAGCAATTGGCTCAGTAATAACATATTCTAAATATAAAATACTTGATTGTTGCTGTATATTTTTCCATCTCTGGAGCGCAGTTATCAATTCTTTTCACAAAAGTTTGGGATTGGCTTCCTTAACTGCATCCACCAACTAACAACCGGGTGCTGGGTCATCGTTTAGAATGTTCATGGTGTAACTTACACCAAAAAAAGCATGTTTTTTATGATCAATTCCTGATTATCCAGTGCTGCTACTTTAAGCGATAACACATACGGGGGTTCGATTAACATTCAGTTAACACCATACTAGTGTAATGTGGCAGTAAGTGTAGTGGAGTGCAGTATTGCAACATGGGATGGAATAAATTGATTGTTAAGCTAACTCCTTGCAGTACATTATTAATATTACTGAAAACCACAATGTAAAAATATTAACAAATATGTAACTGTACATATGGAGTTTTTCATAATTGGAATGTTGTTGACCACACCACATTGCCCTTAGGCAACAGATAAAGCTTCTACCCTCCACCTTCGGGCAGCAACTTCCATGATCTACAGCTTGATGGCATCATACTGGCCACAAATTAGACCATGTGTGACAATTCTCCCCACTAATATACAGCACCCATGCAGTCATCCCTATTCACTACTAAAGTGAGCCCTAGACTGCACCTAGAAAAAGAGAGACACTGACAGAGACTGTGAGATTGGGACATGTAACTTAAAGTCTTGTAGTCTCCTCTCTGTCTTCCTCTCTCTGTTTCACAGTGAGCATTGTGCCTTGCAGCACCCCATTACAGCTTGTAATGCCCCTCATCCAGTGCCACCCTGCTTAAAGAAAAAGAACAAATGTGGACAGACAGCTTGAGAGAGAGGGAGATAGCATTGAAAGCACCTCAACATGGTGCTGTCACAACTGCTGCACTTAATATGCAGCCCAAAGTACCAGGGCAACAGCAGCTGGAGAGTGCTGCTAGGTAGTGTTACTAATCACCATGTCTCTGTCAATAGAGCAGTACAGTGTTCATTCTGTCCATGTCTTTGTCTCTCTGTGTCTCAGAAGCACCAGCTTCAAAGGACAGAGAAACAGGAATGCCCAAATTAAGTAACAGCCTTTCTCATGACACTGTCAGCGATGTGCTAAAAGGAGTGTGTGTGAGTGTGTGTGTGTGTGTGTGTGTGTGTGTGTGTGTGCACAAAAAAAGTATATTTCAACATTTTCACTCCAGGTTATGGACAACTAATGTCAGAAATCAAGGCAATACTGTACTATTTTCTATTTTTGTATTCATGATATGTGACATGCATCGCTTGTACTGTTTAAAGCGGCAATCTAGCATTAAAATTTGAACACAACCATGTATGTTCTTTTCTTGGTAGTAAATAAATGTTGTAAGCACAGTAACACACAAGAGTATGGGGTTATAAGGATTTGTAGCATGGTGAAGCAGCAGACTGTGTTCGGATTGGACAAACAGGTCAGGTGACCATAGAATAATTTTCAACCCAATTTACTCTCCATAGCAAGTGCATAGCAGTGGGAGGTTGGGAATGCACTTAAGTGCCACAGACTCATCAGCCAGGAAAGGACAGCACACAGCGGTCATACAAGCATGGGAGCAGAGATGTATTTGCATTGTGTCCTGGCATGCAGAGACAGTCAAGTGACTGGAGCAGTGTTGTGTCCCGGGAACACAGGATGGCAAAGAGATGTCAGAAATCCAAGGGAGAGGATTGGTTGTTGCTGTCTGTCCCAGAATTCAGGGCATTAGACAGTGGGGGATGGAAGGACTGTTGTATCTTGTTTGCGCTGTGTAATGGATTGGAGGTTAGACAGTGGAGTAGTGGAGGAGTGCTGTCTATGGGAGCCAGGACTATATCCAGCACTTCCAGAGACAGTAAAAATGTGTGTGTAGCTTGTTTTGGTTCCTTCTAAAGACAGTTTCAGTTACTGTGCTGCACTCATCACTGTGTTTAATAGCGCTACGTTTATTTATTTAAAATTGGTGACTGGGAAAGGCACACTGAGCCGAGGCTCATTTTCAGGTGCAACCCAGGTACAAAGAATACATTGTAGTAGGCTGAATAGTACAAGCAATATCAAGTTTCAGACAAGCAGTACAGTGTAAGTACAAATTCATAGCAGTAGGCAGTAAAGTATACAGTTTTAGGAGCAACAGCCAGTAGAAGAAACATCATGGCATTTCATTTCTAGACAGACTGTATAAATACAGTATATTTACAAGTGTGTATTATAGACATATTTACAGTCATGGTTTTCCAGACTGTGCTAGACTAACACCAAGAAAGTACGGGTTTGGGGCTGGCATGTGCGGTAATGGTTTACCTGGGGTGGCCACTAAGGGTAAGACCAGTCCCAAGTTAAAGCAGGGTCAGATCAGCACAGAGTAGGAGGGAGGGAGGAGCCTGAGTAGTTGTTTAAAGGCTGCTAGGGAGGAGGCCTGTTGGAGGTTGGGTTGGAGGTTGTTCCAAAGGAGAGGGAGCCGGTAGGAAAAGGCAGCTTGCCCAGTGGCAGAGAGGGGCCGAGAGAGGTGGAAGGTATATGCGTGTCTATGTTGGAGTGAGTAGCCAGGGGTGATGGTTTGAGAGAGGCATGAGGAGCGGTGGGGGGAAGGGAGCCAAGGCAGTATTTAGCTATGAGGAAGGCACTGTGGGTGGTCTGGCTTTGTGAGAGTGGCGTCAGAGATAGAGTGGAGCATCGGAGGCAGTGATGAGTGAGTGTGGAGGAGACAGTGGCGAAATGAATGAAGGAATTGAGCAGGACATCAAGTTTTGAAAGGGATGAGGTAGAGGCCGTGCCATAGATGATGTCTGCATAGTCCAGAACTGGTAGGATGGTTTTGCATATGAGTTCTCTCCTTGTGGGAAGGGGAAGGCTGGCTTTGTGGTGCTAGAGGATGGCCAGTTTGGGCCGGAGTTTGGTACAGATGGCATCGACATGGGTGGAAAAGTCGAGATGGGTATCCAGCCAGACTCCCAGGTACTTGAAAGTGGGTACAGTCTCGAGGGGAACACCGCCCAAGGTTGAGCTCGGTGGAGGGGCTGGTAGGGAGGTGAGCCTTTGTCTGGTGCCGAATACCATAGTGACTGTTTTTTTGGCATCAAGTTTTAGCTGTTTTTTCAGAAGCCAGGCTTGTCCTCGGCTGAAATCACATTGGAGATTGGGGAGCACACTGTCATGAGAGGGGCCTGAGGCATAGATGATGGTGTCATTGCCATACAGGTGCACATTTCAGGAGAGGTAGGTGGAGGGGAGGTCATTTATGAATAGGGAAAAAAGGATGGGGCCAAGGATGGAGCCTTGGGAATGCCCGAGAGGATAGGAGGGGGGGAGAGGGTGTCGGCTATTTGTACTGACTGTTTCATTTTCTGGAGGTAAGAGTGGAACCAGTTTATAGCAGGTTGGGCAAGGCCGATAGAGCTTACTTTGCAAAGCAGTAGAGGGTGGGAGACTGAATTGAAGGCTTTTTCCAGGTCAGTAAAAATGACTGTCATGGTTTGGCCATTGTCCATAGCAGAGAGGATAGAGTTGGTTACACGTAATAAGGTGGTGGTGGTAGTAGAGTGAAATTTCCTGAAACCTGATTGAAAGGGGGAGAGGGAACTGTTTGTTGAGAGGAAGGAGGACAATTTGGACAACATGAGGGATTCTTGAATTTTGGCAAGGAAAGGGAGGAGTGAGATGGGCCTGTAATTTCCTGGTTGGGAGGGGTCGTCACCTTTGTGGAAAGGAAAGATTCTGGTGAGTTTCCAGGTGGAGGGGACCATGGCTGTGATGAGTGAGAGACTGAGTAAGTATGTCAGAGGCATGGTAATGGCTGAGGTGGAGATTTGGAGCAACCTAGGATGCAAGCCATCAGTGCTGGTTTTGAACTGGTTCAGAGAGGTGAGTGTAGTGTAGACGTCCAGGGGTGTGAATGGTGTAAAGTGGAAACTGTGGCGGGAGGGAGGGGGATTTGTGGAGGTGGTTTGAGCAAGGGGTGAGTCTGGCAGGGCAAAGGAGATGAAGAATGAGTTGAAAAGTTCAGATGCAGTGGCAGGTCTGAGACAATTCTGCCATCAATGTTGAGGCTTGGACTGGCTTGCTTGATGGGTAGGTCAATGAGGGAGGTTATCACCCTACAGAATTACACCAGGGAGGCATGATGATGGGTAAGTTGAGCCTTAAAGTAATGGGCCTTGGATAGTTGAATTTCTTTTGTGCATTTGTTTCTGAGAATTCTGTAGGATAGGAGGTCGCAAGAGGCAAGGGAGGTTTTGTATTGCCTCCAAGCCTTGTCTTTGGTACGACCCAAGGAGATGAGGTCAGCTGTGATCCTGGGGTGATGGTGTTTTTTAACTGGCTTTCCTGAGAGGACCGTGAGGTCCCATGTACTTAGGAAAATATTGCAGATGTGTGATAGTGCAATGCCAATGTCTTGGAAGTTAAAGACTGGGAGCCAGTCTGCATTTGACAGATCACTCTCTAGGGCAGATTCATCGAGGAGATAAAGGGGGTGAGATACGATGAATTTGGGACCAGAATGTGGTAAATGGATTTTGCGGATACAGTAAGCAATACAGTGGTCGCTAAGTGCGTCAGAGAGGATGCCTGAGGCAGTGATCCTATGGGGGTGGGTGGTTAAAATCCAGTCTATAAGGGTGTGTTTTTGAGATTGGTGGTTTAGTTAGGTGGGTTCCTGTATTAGCTGGGAGAGATTTAGGGCTTCGATCCTCAGGGCTGCTAGTTTGGTTGAGGAGGAGAGCCAGTCTAGGTTGAAATCGCCTAGTAAAATGAGTTCGCCATTTGAAGTGGTCAATGAAATGGCAGAGATAGCCATGATGAGGGAGTCAAGTGAAGGCTTAGGAGGGGTATATAGTACACCTAAGTAAAGGGGGGTGGATGAAGGAAAGGATAGGTGAACGACTAGTGATTCGTGGTAGGATGGGCACGATTCTTTGAAAGTAACAGTGCATGTAATGAAGTATCTGAAATATAGCGCTACCCCCCGCCTCACTTGCCACGGTCCTAGCGGAACAGGATGTAGTTTGGGATGGCAAGGGAGGGGTTGGAGATTTTGGTGGAGAGCCAAGTCTCCGTGATGCAGAGTATGTCAGGTTAGTATTGGTTTGTCCAGAGAGAGAGTGCATCTAGTTTGGGAGTAGGATCCTAACGTTAATGTGGAAGATGTGGAGCCCTTTGGGGAGGGAGTCAGGTGAAAGACTGTGATGGGGTGTGGGTGCCGGTGAGGTTCTAAATGTTGCTGTGGGGCCAGGGTTTGGATGTATATCACCTGCCCGGAGTAGTAGTAGTATGGGTAAGGAGAAATGGAGGAACCGCTTGCATCTGCGTTTTTCATGCCTGGGGGGTGGAGCTTGGAGGTTTAGACACCAGAGAAAGGCCTCAAGATTTAGAAGGTGTGAGTGGAGTAGTGAGGGGTGAATGGTTTGGGAAGGTTGAGGGGGTGAGGAGGAGAGAGGGGGTTGGTGAGAGGGAGGGTCATAAGTTGAAGTGAGGTGATGAGCCTGGGAGGGTTTGGAAAGGGTATTTCAAGGGGGGGTTGGGGCAACAGAGGGAGAGAGATAAAGGGAGTTCAAGATTGGGGTTTGTGAGGTAGGAAAACAAGGGGCAGAAGAGTGGAAATTGAAGTAACAGGCATAGTTGTAGAGAAAGAAATATAGTGGCTGAGCGTGGCATAGTAGAAAGTTCTATTGATCGCAGCAGCAGCCTCTAGTGGTGGGAGGGGATAGCTTGCTAATGGGAAAGTAGGCTGATTGGTTTTGATCGTCACATGTGTCTCTCCCTCTATATAATACTCTGATGATCAAGGGTGGTGGGGAGCCGGAGAGGAGCGACGGCGGAGACCTCTTTGGTTTAAATGCATGGAAGTTGGTCCCAAACTGCATCAGAGCTTGCTCGTGTACCTGCTTGCCTGTTCATGGGGAAGGGCATCCTTAGCCCTCTCGGACCCTCGGGGGAGCCGCTGGAGTGCTGAAAGGTCTGTGGATATGAAAGAGAAGAACGGGAATTAAAGCAGGTACTTTTTTGGGGAGGGGCTGTTAATTGACTGGGGGGGGGGATTGCTGGCTTCTAGAGTAGCTGCATTGGGGGGAGGAGAAAACTATTGGCAGCACTACTACAAAATTCTTGAGCAAGCTGTACTTGGTCTAAATTCACTTAACAAGCAGCAGGTTCACTAACATTTTATTTACAGTGGACCTTGTAATACAGTTTAAAGCTACTAAGGGAGCTTGAAATCAAGCAGCTTGGAAACAAGGGTTTCAATAAAAGTTTAAATCCTGCCTAGTGAAAAAAAAAAAGAAGAATCAAGCTGCTTGGAAATAAGGGTTTCAATAAAAAGTTTCAATCCTGCCTAGTGAAAAAAAAAACTACATTCGTGTGGGGATAAAAATACAACTTAAAGGTGCTAGCTTTTTAAAGAAATAAAGGTGCCAAGTCCTCTTTGGTTTAAATGCATGCAAGTCGGTCCCAAACTGCATCAGAGCTTGCTCGCGTACCTACTTGCTTGTTCGTGGGGGAGGGTGTCCTTAGCCCTCTTGGACTCTCTGGGAGCTGCCGGAGTGCTGAAAGGTCTGCTTGCCTGTTCATGGGGGAGGGTGTCTTTAGCCCTCTCGGACCCTCAGAGGAGCCGCTGGAGCACTGAAAGTTCTGCTTGCCTGTTTGTGGGGGAGGCCATCCTTAGCCCTCTCGGACCCTCGGGGGAACCACTGGAGTGCTGAAAGTTCTGCTTGTCTGTTCATGGGGGAGGGCGTCCTTAGGCCTCTCGGACCCTCAGGGGAGCCACCGGAGCACTGTAAGGTCTGTGGCTGGTTCATGCTAGTCCTCACAGCAATCAGAGAACCATGTTACAAATGAATTAAACCACAAGAGATCTTGGGTCTACTTGAGAATTAATACACGCCTAAGTGGTTCGAGTCACTCAGCCTGGGTCCTCATACACCAACCACGCAACATGCATGCAGATTAATTCTCAAGTATGCCCACACTATCTTGTGAGTAAATGCTTACTTAATACTTGCCTCAGTTGCTGGGAGGGAACTCAGCTGCCTGCAGTGTCATGCTGCACAATGCACCCTAGGGGAGTATTAAATCTGTATAACCCCATACCCAGTCATGGGTTGTTGCTTACATATTGTAAATAACTGACATGCTACCTTATTAGTTTGTACTGACAGTATGTTTCCTATAGTTTCGGCTGATATTTTTGACAGTGTTTGTTTTCTATTACAGATTGATGAGATATTTCAATGATGCAGTGCCAATTTGGAAGAACACATCACAGAAAATTGCAGATGTGAACATTACTTCACATATGAAAAAAACGTAGAAGCAATGGAGATTGCAGTTTAGGACACAAATTCGTTGAGGAGTCACATGATACAAATTCTGTTGAAGATTTTAATGATACAAATTCTGCTGAGGATTCGCATGATACAGATTCTGTTGAGGATTTGCATGATACAAATTCTGCTGAGGATTCGCATGATACAAATTCTGCTGAGGATTCGCATGATACAAATTCTGTTGGGGATTCACAGGTTAGAATGTTGAAACAACATCAGTCGGGCAATACAGAGGTGGCTGAAGGTGACCTACAGGGAAACATGCCGCAAAACACAATAAATGAACAAGATGATGAATGTGAACATGTGGCACCTGAGACCAGAAATGGGGAGAGGGAGGGAGGGAGGAAGAGCTGTGAATGTTTCCTACAGTCCACAGAAGGCATTTAAGCCTGCTAATGGAAAAAAATGCTCCAGAAATAAAAAGTACATCTTTTGAATTCATGTTATTGAGCTAGGAAGTCATTTCTAAGTGATAGCTGTTTATAAAGTTCTTATTCTCAAAATGATATGCATCACCATAAATTTGTCATATTTAACTGTACCTGAATAAAAAAAAAGTGATACTAAAGGCTGTATTTTATGTTATCTTTTTATGGGCAGCTTTCTCATCCAGTTCTCTTCATGGAACAAATAATTGATTTTTAACTATGTTATGGTTTGTGTAGAGAACTCTTAACATAATTCTCCTTGGTAAACAGCTCATACTTAACATTATACGCGCAAACATGACATAGTAAACACTCTCATATGTGAGTCCATGAATGCTGTCCATAAAAACACAGCAACGCAAACAACAGTTTCAAATATGACCTTTTATTCAGGTACAGTTAAATATGGACACTTTTGGGAGAATGCATATCATATCAGAAAATAAGAACTTTATAAACAGCTTCCAATTATCATAAAATTTCTGACCCCTTTAACTTTTAGCCAGGGAGGGAAGGAGGGAGATGGGACAGTAGTTCTCTGGGAGAGAGTAATTTCCCCTTTTGGAAGTAGGATGGCAATGGCTTACTTGTCTAATGACTAAGGGCCACTCCACTCCACCATCACCACCAACCCCTAAATTAGGGTACGTATAATATTTTAGAAGTACACACAGGCATAGAGATGTTGAGAAATTTTATTTTGCTGACAAAATTGCCGCAAAATCAGCAATTTCACTGTGTGAAATATTTTGCGAAATTGCAGTGAAATTTCGCCCGCATTCATATATGGCCATTGTGTGAATTTATACCCCTCTCTGGTGTCTAGTGGTTCCCCCTCGGCTGATCACCAGCCGAATTCAAATCAATAGAATCCTCCCCCGTCACACCTCCAATCTTAGCCAAAAAAAATAAATCCCCATGCATGTCCCTCATGTCTAGTGGTCCCCCCAGCTGATCACAGGCTGAATTCAAATTATGAACTCTTCTCCCCCCCACCCAGTTACCCTGAGCCCAGGTCTCCAATCTTTGTAAAAAAACAAAATCCCCTCCCCTGTCCCTGGTGTCTAGTGGACCCCCCACCTCCCCACCCTGTGTTAAGTCAGATCCCACCTCGCTCCCCTTGCAGTACCCTGATCAGGTCACTGGCACAGCCCTCCACTCATCTCCATGGCCGGCAGCCCATCTGAGTGTTCAATGAATGAGCGCATGCATGCTCCTAAATTAGGAGGCATTTTGTGAGACGGCAGTGCTGTGAAACTCGTTCTCTTTCCCCTTGATTTATATTTTGTACACACAGAGTTTCTCACTGGGGTTTTAGGGATTTGTGGAGTTTTGGCTGCAGGAAGCTATGCAACTGGAGCACTACCTCTCCCTTTCCATCATGCTCCCCAAGAAATCTCTCAATGTGAGAAGCAGTTACACCAACTCGGGTAGATCCGAACTTTCCTATCAGATCATCCTATTATCTTGACCACCGACAGCCTGGAGAAGAGTTCACCTCTGAAAAAAATAGCCATGGGGATGGTGACGAATCAGTCTGAGGCATGCAATTTTCATGACTCCAAGGAGGCACCAGGGGATGTCATCCTGAGAAGCAAACTCTCTCCTACTGTCTTGGATAGGGTGGCTGGGCTTTGTCACAACTTAGATGGATCTGCTGCTGATCGTTACCTGCAGCAGATCTTTCAATCCAGCCCAGCTGCTCAGCCCACTGCCTCTGTTGCTACACCTTGCATGGCCATGTTTCCATACTTGAGCCAGCATGGCCCCGTGCACCCAGCCTTCTCCCTTGGTAGACCAAGCAGGTACATTTCCCACCACCACCCGGTGATCTTGAACAGAGCCTTCAACAGCCTACTTGTCAACTTGTCCCTGCAAGGTGATCCATCTGCAGCAGCAGGCTACCCAAACCCACAGCAGTATGGTCACTCATACCAGGGAAGACCACCCTTCTATCAATTCTCCTTGGCACAGCTGGGCTTAGTCACAGGAAAGGCACAGGTCTTCCTATGCAACCAGCCGCTGTGGCTCAAGTTTCATTGGCACCAGACTGAGATGATCATCACCAAGCAAGGGAGGCTTATTTATTTATTTATTTATTTATTGTTGACCGGGTAAGTGCACTAGACAAATCCTGCCTATTTTCAGGCATGACCCGGGGGAGGGGGATACAGATGAATGCCAACTGACCATGAACCAGGTTAAGCCGTTGGTGGTATTTTTAGTGAATGAGGGAAATTTGGCCAGGACTCTGGGGAAATTCCCCTACTCTTTTCAATAAGTACCATGAGATCTTTAACATCCACCTGAACTACCACCAATCCAGGTAGATGGGACCTCGGTTTAACGTCTCATTCAAAAGATGGCACCTCAGAAGTGCAGCACCCCTCTCATGCTGCACTACAATGTCAGTACTGGGATATTAACCCAAGTGCCAGATGCGGAAACTCAACCCACAGCCCTCTGATCTCCCAACCTCAGAGGTGAGTGTGCTACCTACTGAGCCACTAACACTGACAAGGTAAGGGGCAGGTGGACAATGTCCGTGGTGTGTGTGTGTGTGTGTGTGTGTGTGTGTGTGTGTGTATGTGTGTGTGCTGTGTGTGTGCTTGTGCTGTATGTCTGTGTCCTGGAATAAGGAAGTCACACTTGCAGTGATTCAGGTACACTATTGCATGGAGGTTATATGAGAAAAGTTAGGGAGGTAGTCAGCAACCTGTGCTGCTAGCTATATATTGCTGTGCAGTATTGATTAATTGTTACCTTTGATCTTTGTGAGTTGCTATGCTTTAACTTGTACTACCATCAGTCCTAATTGGACCTCCTTGTAAATGAGCATTTGTTAATTGAGCATGTTTCCTAGTAAAACAAAATAAAATATACTATAAATGCAAACCATTTAAGAGTCAGTTTTAAAGATTTTTGAATGATGGTTTTGCATTGACCAGTGTGTTAAGTACAGTTGTTACTGGGAGGACACCAACCAATTCCCTATACTTTCTTAAAGTCTATAAAATGTTATCTTACTTGAATCAGATGTCACATTAAATTGTGTTTTCCCATGACATGCTTGTATACCAGTAGCAAAATATCTGACTGCTGCAACCCTGGGGAGGGACTCCATTTCAAGATGTTGAACTACTGGGCCTCCCTCACATCCAGCATAGAACAAATGCTTTACACCTGTAGAACACCGGCTTTTGTGGGTTTCTTAAATGTGTTTTGACCCAGTTAAAACCACAATAAAGTATTTAATAATTGGCTCAAGGGAGAGTAAGAATATGTTGTGCTTTTTTTACAGCACATTTGAGGCTTAACAGAGTCACAAATTATTTGCAATCGTATCATGCGTACCGTGTTCATTCATTGAGTGTTCAGATGGGCTGCTGGCCATGGAGGTGCATGGACTGCTGTGCTGGTGGCCCAGTTGGGGTACTGGGGGAGAGCAATGTGGGCTCTGACTTAACACAGGGTGGGGGGATCACTATACACCAGGGACAGGGAAGGGGATTGTTGCTTTTTTTTTGATGGATTGGGGGCCTGGTGGCAACATCAAGAAATGTTGTCCATGGGTGGTGACATTTTTCCTACTAGCAGCAAATTTTGTCAGTTTGAGAGTGAAATGTTGCCCACCCAAAGGGTCAAAATTTCACATTTCACCTGTGAAATATTTTGTGAAATGCACAAATTCCATGAAATATTTTGCCCGGCAAAATTTTCCAATTTTGTACAACACTACACAGGCATCACCTCATTTCTGGGTACCCACTTCTACTATGTAAGGATTAAGCCACAAGAAAATATGGGTCTACTGTGGAATCAATCCAGGGTTGGGGCATGACACAGAAGGCAGAGTGCCACCAATGACCCACCCATGGATTAATTCCACAATAGACCCATCCTTCTTAGTGGCTTAATCCTCTTGTAACATGGCATTAAATGTATAGTGGTTTTTCTTCAATAAATACAGAGACACAGTGCATTTGTTTTTAAATGCTTTATGTTCAGTACTTGAACACGCTGAAGAAATAGTGCAAAAAATTAGAACACACCTATTAGACATATCGTGGGGGTTAAACATGTTCCCTACAAATATGCACAACAAGAACTTCTTAGTTGTTTAATCCACACATGTATAAAAAATGTGAAAAACATTACAACTTGTCTCTACCATTCAAATACCAGCTCTCTGTGGATAAAGTAGAGCCTCATTTATCCGAACTGCTTGGGGGACATCCAATTGGTTCAGATAAACAAACAGTAGGATAAACAGGGCCGTCAGCTTAGAGTCACCACGGTCTACAGGTATTTTATTTGGCATCTCTCCTAACACAATAAAGTACAGTCAAGTTGTCAGCTGTGTTTTATTTTCATTGAGGGATGTTAAACCTGATTGTCTAGTGCTCTGCTGGAGTGATACTATATGCTCGTATGTTGTAAAATGTGGCACACATTTTTTTTTATTCAGTAATTGTGTTCAACATATAGTAGTGGTAATCTAGGGACTGCTATACTGACAGGGGTGACAGCATTGTGGTCAGTAGCAACAGTAGCAGGTCACGTGACCACTGCTTTTGTTGCTTTGAAAAGACATCAATAATTGTTTTCTGCTGCAGTGAAGCAGCCTTCTTCCTTGCTGCGATTGCCTTTAGGTTGCAGAGCAGTGGCAAATTGAGAGAATTCTAGTCCTGTTGGTTTTCCAGTCAAGTGATGCTGTTCTCAAATGCTTTCTCTACCTATGAATGGATAGGGACCGATTTTGCTGGCAGTTTATCATCACTAGCCTCGTAGTTATCAACATCAGTATTTAGGTGGCAAATTGCAGCAATGATGGTGTCCTTGTCCAAATGCTTTTGTCCATCTTCTGCCACATTACATGCAAACCACTCTTCCAGATCCTGCTCAGTGGTTGCCATTCCAAGACTTTTGGTAAGATCTGTCAATTCTGCTAGATCTGTGGGGTCAGCTTGCATGTCAGGGGTGACAGTAGTGCTTTGTACAACATTGTGGTCAGTGGCAGCAGTGGCAGGCATGGCTGGACATAGATGTCCTATCCCCGATTTTAGCCCATGCTTTCTGTACAGTCTGTATTGAACTACATCCCATGCCTTGGCCAACATATAGACAACATCCTTAAGCATAAGGGATTTAGCAATCTCCTGCAGAGTGCCCTGTGCATTTTGTTTCATCAAACACCATCTGCAGGAGTTTTCAACAATAGTTATGCTTCATAATCTCAAGAATGCCCTGATTACAAGGCTGAAGTTTTGAAGTGGTGTTCGGGGGAAGAAACATGTAGCTTGTGGTGCTGTCTCTTGTTTTCACAATGGGCATCTCAGGATTAGCAGAAGAGTTATCCAGCAGTAACAGTACCTTAATTGACAGCTTGTTTAACTTCAGAAAGCACTTTATGCTTGGCACAAAATCCTTTTTGTACCATTTCTTGAATGTGGCACTGTCCATCCAGGCACTTCTCTGGCTATCATATAGGGTTGAGAGGTTCCCCATGTTGACGTGCTTAAAGCACCGGGGCTCCAGTGGGAATAAGAAGTGGCAGCTTGAAAGAACCTGTGGCATCATCATAGCCCAGAAGTGTCACTCAATCTTTAGCTTTTTTTAAATCCAGGCTCTTCTTTCTGATTCCCATGAGTAAGGGTCTTGTCTGAAGGGCAGCGCCAATAAAGGCCAGTTTTATCGGCACTGAAAATCTGATCAAGAGAGAAATGTTCAGCCTGTATGACCAAACTGATCTGGTCTATGAAAGGTTCCACTGTTTCTGATACGGTGCTTAGTTTTTCACCACAGATCCGCAGTTGCCAAATGCCACGCCACATTTTAAAGCGATGCAGTCAGTCATTACTTGTGGTGAATTCTCCCTCACTGCCCAGCTTGACATGAACCTGGAGTGCCTTTTCCTTGAGAATGGGGCTGGAAATCAGGGCTCCCTTCTCATGCTCTTGCTTAAACCACAGGTAAACTGCAGAGTCAAGCTCCTCATTAGCAGAAATCCACATGTTGAGATACTTCTCTGTGCTATATATACCCTCCATCATCATTGAGAACTGCTGAGGTTTTTCTTTAGACTCTATTTTTTTTTATTTAAAGTTTATTAAGAACATTTTAATATTACAAACCCATGGCAGACATACATGAGAATCAATTTGATACATTAGAAAAGCGAAGACATAAGTCGCCCCCCCAACCACCCCCCTCACCCTCCTACTCCCCCCCCACCCTGACCTTATTGAGCACAACCAATGCATCATGGAATCTCCTTAATGCTGCCATTGCAATCAACTAAGCCAACTGTGCACAAACTAATCAGACAGCCGGATCACCCATGGTGTATGGAATAAAAAGTGTACAAGGGATCCCAGATTTTCTTAAATTTCTCCATTCTATTTTGCAGGCAAGCAATGGCCCTTTCCGTACTAAGATTCGCCAAAAATTCGGACAACCACTCACTATAAGTTATCTCCTGTTGGTAAGTCCAGTGTTTTAATATTAGTTTTTTCACTGTCTTAGCTATAAGAGATATATGATATTTACGTGCCCGAATTTTAACTTCCGAAAGATCACCCATAATGCAAACTGCAGGACTAAACAGGTCACCAAGCCCCAAGAAATGGATCAATTGACTGTTTAATAGAAGACCATAGGGATGACACTTTGGGGCAGGACCAGAACATATGCAGAATTGTCCCTTTTTCCAAAGTACATCTGGAACAGGTTGGAGCAGGTTTAAGGCCCAATTTAAATAACCGAGACGGGGAATAATATGCGTTATGCAAGAAAAACAATTGCATTAGTCTAAGCCTATCTTGGGTCACAAACTTATGGCAGTTATGCCACAGTTCCTGCCACACTATATTGTACTCCAGGAACATAGAGGCCCATATGTCCGTAGGCCCCGAGCAATCAGGAAATTTCCAATTATGGATGTATTATAAATTGCTGAGACTGCTCCGGGGTGGCCACAAAACTTTAAGAGTTCATGGCAAAACAGAATGCTTTCTGTCATGCTAGGCACTTTACCTAAAACATTCATTACAGAATGCTGTAACTGCAAAATGCAGAATCTGTGTTTATTAGGAATTTCCAATCTGCCAATTAAATCATTGATCGGGAGCCATTCACTGTTGCACGAAATAAGAGTAGAGACTTGAAAATCCTGTTGGCCAGGTGTCCAATAGGAAGGAATTGTTTTGCCATCTATTTGAAACTGGGGATTCCCCATTACAGGTTGGTTAAGATCTCTGGCCGGGTCATATCTGAGGTACCTACAAACCTGGGCATGAGTCTTCAATGAAGCTATGATAGTAGGGTTCCTGACGCTTAACAGGAGGGAGCTCTGTTTGGCAAATAATACACCTGAAGGGTATAAACCACTTGTACGGAATAAAGCAAGTTCTATCTTAAGCCAGGCAGGAGCTACAAGTTCATTATCGGGTGTGAGCCATTTTAGGTACTTGTTGATATGACTAGTCCAGAAATATGTGGGAATCTGAAGGAAACGAATTCCCCCTCTTGCCTTGGGGGCAGTCAATTTATAATAAGCTATCCGTGGGGGTTTACTATGCCAGATACATTTGGTGATAAGAGATTGGACCTTGTTAAACCATGACATTGGAAGGTAGATATTAAGCATTGAGAGAGGATAATAAATCTAGGGAAAAATATTCATTTTAATTAGATTTATTCTATCCCACAAGGATAAAGGGAGGGATGACCACCTGTTAAGATCCTAGGAAATTGTAAGAACTATACAGTCAAGATTTAACCTGGTAATGAGACCCGTACTTCTAGCCAGCTCAATACCCAAATATCTCAATGATTCGCATTTCCAACTTAACCCCTTGGACAGTATATCCGTTTTTAACACTTTATGATTTAGGGAAAAGACAATTGTTTTACTAATATTCAATTTGTAATTGGAAATACTACTGAATTCTTCGATAATGTGCAACATAAAAGGTATGGATGTCCTAGGATTAACAATCTGGAGGAGCAGATCATCTGCGTACGCTAGAACTTTCACTTCGAAGGGGTGAATTGGGATCCCCTGTACTGCCTGACAGGTTAACAGCTTCCGAATGAATGGCTCCAAATAAATATTGAACAGCGGTGATAGGGGGCACCCCTGTCTAGTTCCCGACCACAACCTAAATACCTCTGAGAACACCCCATTACATGACACTCGAGCCGAAGGAGAGCGGTATATGGCCTTAATCCACTCAATGAATTCTGCAGAGAAACCAAAAGCCTCTACAGTGAAAAACAAGTAACGCCAATCTACCTTGTCGAATGCCTTCTCGGCATCAAAGGAAACCAACACAGCCGGATAAGGTGCATCTCTAGCCACCAAGAAGACGTGCGACAGGATACGCATATGATCTGAAGATAACCTTCCTGGCATAAAACTGGCCTGCTCGGGACCTACCAACATATTGATTACCATATTAAGGTGGTCTGCCAGCACTTTTGACAAAATATTAATGTCAATATTCATAAGGGAAATAGGTCTGTAATTAGAAACCTTATCAGGGGCTTTGTCCGCCTTCGGTATTAAAACTGTAAGGGCTTCAAATAGTGATGAATTGACTGACTGCCTGGATACGATCTGTTGGAATAGAGGAAGCAGCATCGGGATTAGCTGAGTTTTAAAGTTTTTGTAGAAATTAGCTGAGAAACCATCCACCCCAGGAGATTTATTTGTGGGTAACATATCCATCACCCTGAAAATTTCTTCTGCGTTGATGGGAACTAGCAAGTGGTTCCTCTGGCTCTCAGACAGCTGGGGCAAATTAGCAGTGTCCAAATACTGACATATGACCAAGTCCTGAGGGGGAGATGGCATGGGGCTGTATAACTCTTTGTAATAACTGGTGGGTCGAGAGGGCAATGGTTGTTGAAAAGCCATCCCCAGCTCCCCTTGGTTCCCTGAAGCTACAAGGCTGGCAGCAGGAAGGGTTGAGAGGGCAATGTTTGTTGAAAAGCCCTCCCCAGCTCCCCTTGGTTCCCCAAAGCTACAAGGCTGGCAGCAAGAAGGGTCAAGAGGGCAACGGTTGTTGAAAAGCCCTCCCCAGCTCCCCTCAGTTCCCCGAAGCTACAAGGCTGGCAGCAGGAAGGGTCGAGAGGGCAACAGTTGTTTGAAAGCCCTCCCCAGCTCCCCTCAGTTCCCTGAAGCTACAAGACTGGCAGCAGGAAGGGTCGAGAGGGAAACAGTTATTGAAAAGCCCTCCCCAGCTCCCCTCGGTTCCCGGAAGCTACAAGACTGGCAGCAGGAAGGGTTGAGAGGGCAACGGTTGTTGAAAAGCCTTCCCCATCTCCCCTCGGTTCCCCAAAGCTACAAGGCTGGCAGCAGGAAGGTACGCGATCTCAAGACTGCGCTCGGTTTTAAACCTTGGCCCCTTTTTTCTGTTCAGTTCCCTGGCACTGTAGTACTCTCTGCTGCAGCCACTTTAAACCCAAGGAAATTAATGTATTTTGACTCACAAGACTGTGACTAAGACTGTGCCTACGATACACTCTAGCCTGCCTACCTTGATTTAATTAACGTTTGCTGATTTTGGTGCATCTGCTGTTTAATTTTAGCATATCCTCTAACACAGCAGCTGCTTGCAGGCTTGAAACATATTATTAGTAGAGTTCTAGTTATTAAATGTTTGTTTGCACTATATGCTAGTGTACTGTTGGGGGACAGTGGCTGGTGTGTGCATATTATTAGTAGAGTTCTAGTTATTACATTGTTGTTTGCACTATAAGCTAGTGTACTGTTGGGGATGGTGGCTGGTGTGTGCATATTATTAGTAGAGTTCTAGTTATTACATTGTTGCTTGCACTATAAGCTAGTGTACTACTGGGGGACGGTGGCTGGTACGTGCACATTATTAGTAGAGTTCTAGTTATTACATTGTTGTTTGCACTATAAGCTAGTGTACTACTGGGGGACGGTGGCTGGTACGTGCACATTATTAGTAGAGTTCTAGTTATTACATTGTTGTTTGCACTATAAGCTAGTGTACTACTGGGGGACTGTGGCTGGTGGTACACTGCAGCTGCTGTTTAATTAATTTTAGCAGATCCTTTAACACAGCAGCTGCTTGCAGGCTTGACATTTTCACTGTTTTTCCAGTAACCCAAGTATAAAACTGAGCTGAAAGTGTGCCTTTTACAATTTCTATTTCATTCCTACTGATTTGTTCTGTTTACTTCTCACTTGCTGCTAAGTTCTAATCCCCCTTCCCCCATCCCCCTGATTAACTCCTTTGTGCATATTCACTGCCTGACCCAACCCTGATTTTCCCTGTATTTAAGCCCTTGTGTGTTTTCTCTTTTCCCCAGGGTCAAGAGGGCAACTGTTGTTGAAAAGCCCTCCCCAGGTCCCCTCGGTTCCCCGAAGCTACAAGGCTGGCAGCAGGAAGGTACGCGATCTCAAGACTGCGCTCGGTTTTAAACCTTGGCGCCTTTTTTCTGTTCAGCGTCCTGGCGCTGTAGTACTTGCTGCTGCAGCCACTTTAAACCCAAGGAAATTAATGTATTTTGACTCACAAGACTGTGCCTATGATACACTCTAGCCTGCCTACCTTGATTTAATTAACTTTTGCTGATTCTGGTGCAGCTGCTGTTTAATTAATTTTAGCATATCCTCTAACACAGCAGCTGCTTGCAGGCTTGAAATGTTCGCTCACCTCCCGCCACGCCTCCTCTACCATTAATTAAATATGCTAGTAATCCCGCCCACTTTTGTTCCAACCTATAAACTCACTTGAAGGGCAGTCCTACCCCTCCCCCTTGCTGCATCAGTCCTAATTCAAACCAGCGAGGCAGTCCTTTTCTTTTTTTTTCCTCCACTCACTCTTGCCTATTCTCTATGTTTGCCTCTGTTTTACACTTATTTTGTCTCGAAAAGTAACTCAGACTGAAGGTATCCCAGTTTTATCTTTTCCCCTCACCTTTTCAAATTCCCCCTGCTCCTGTCCGCTCCTCATAAACTGCACTCTATTAGAATACCTGCCTCTTGTGAATAACTTGTATAATTGACTGCCAACCTCTGGCCACTAAGGGTTTCACTCAAACTGCCTTCACTATATGTGTCACCCTGCCCTTTTGTCACCATTTCTGTCACTTATATTCTGCTCTTATAAGGGACAATCCACCTCTGATTTACAGAGGTTTCATACAAGGCATACATAATGTTCTCTCTTGCATGCCCAAGGTCACTTCTGGTGGTATCAGGATTACTACCTACCATAATCATCCTCTCCTGTCTCTCATGTAACATACCAGTTGGATACCCTGGGTCCCACTGCGATGAAGAATTCGCCTTTGTATTCTCCAACCTTATACCAACTAGAACCTTGCTCCCTTCTCCTAACCTGTCCCTCCATATAACTCATCCTTCCAAATTAGGGCATTTCCTTCTCCACCACCCCCCTAGCATGCCCAAATACCTCAAGCGCAATTACAGATTCTACAAAGAAGTTTGGGTGATGCTTCTGTGCTTATGCTTATCAGGAGACATATAATCTAACCCTGGCCCCCATTGGAATGCCAGGTCCACGGATGACTCCTCATGGTTCTCCACTATGGGCATGAAAATTGCCCATATGAATATCAGAAGTTTACCAGCAAACTTTCCTGAACTTGAAGCCTGGATAGCCCTCTACTGTCCGGACATACTTGGACTAACTGAAACATGGCTCAGGCCAGAGATGCCTGATTCCATGTACAAAATTTCTGGCTACAGCTTGTCCAGATCTGATCACCCCACCAAACAAAAGGGTGGAGGAGTTGCCCTTTATTATAAAGAGCATCTCAATGTCTCTGTACTCTAGTCTTAGATAACAAATCTCTGTGAAGCTCTGCATAAGGTTCTACAACTAGGGGGAGATAAAAGGCCAAATCTGATCTGTGCCTACAATCCTCCAAAGGGGGCTCTCCCTGGCTTAAATGGGCTCTTGGACTATCTGGCCACTCTAAAGGGTAGATCTGAAGTCATACTAATGGGAGACTTCAACCTAGACCTATCAGGGAGTCACGCTGGTACATATACTGAAGCTCTCACCCGACTTAACCTCGCTCAACTTATCTCTAGCCCTACACGCATCTCTTCCAACTCAGAGTGCCAATCTCTCCAGGACTGGATGGCTACAAATATAGCAAATAAAATAATTGCTGCAGGGACCTTTTCGGATTCTATTAGTGATCAGCTGCCTACGTTCTGTATCTGGAATGGCCACTGCCTTAAACCCCCAAGAATCATTCAATTTCGGGATTTTGCCAAACTAAACCGAACTGCACTTCTCAAGGAAATTAATAATATAGACTGGTCTCCCATCTATCACACAGATGATGTAAACACAGCACTTGAATACCTGATGTCTCAGCTTCTGGCCCTTCAGGATCTGCACATCCCTCTGAAAAAAAGGCGTCTCAGGGCTCCCTAATGGCTAAAACACTCCTTCAGGCCATGATAAAAAGAGACAAAGGCCTGGACAGTAGCAAAGTCCCAACAATCAGAAGACTGGGTTAACTATAGACAACTGAAAATGCCTGCAAAAAGATATAGGAAGGCTAAAAGGAGCTACTGCCTTAAGCTTCTCCAATCTTCAGCGGGTGATACCAGGGGTTTTTGGAACCACATCAAAAATTTCATTGGGCAAAGGCCCAAGACGGCCATTACCGACATGACACTGAATGACGCAAACTGTAATAAGTTACCTACTATTGCTAATGCTCTTAATGCACAGTTCTTGGATCTCTCCAAATACACTGAGAAATTCAACCAACCTCTTTCACCTCCTCCTGAGGTGTTACTTTCTCATGAAACCTCTTTTCATCTCACATTAGTTTCCTCCACCAAAATGCTGCATCTCCTCAAATCAGTATCGATCTATGGATCTGCTGGACCGGATGGGCTACAGCCAAGCTTCTTGAAGCAGGCAGCCCCAGCCCTTGCTGTTTCTATTGCAAGAATTTTTAATCTTTCCATAATAACCCAAACGGTACCAACATTGTGGAAAACCACTCGCGTTGTCCCTGTTCAGAAAAAAGGGGATACCAAAAATATGTCAAACTATAGACCGACTGCCATTCTCTCTACCCTAAATAAACTTCTCAAGAAGGCCATCGCTACTCAAGTCACAAATTACCTGCACCTTCACAACCTTATATCCCCTACCCAGCATGGATTCTGAACAGGACACAGAACCACAACTGCTCTACTTCAGCTGACAAATGCAGTCCTTACAGCGATGGATAAGAGCCTGCTCACTGGGGCCGTATTTATCAATCTCACAAAAGCATTTGACCTTGTGAATCACTCTCTGCTACTTTCCAAACTGTCCCGCTTGGCTTTGACCTGTCGACCATCTCTGGTTCGATAGCTACCTCTCAGGAGGTTGCAATTTGTCCAAATTGAATCCACCGCCTCAAATCTTTTCCTCACTCTGTTGGAGTCCCCAAGGATCTATTCTTGCCCACTACTTTTCTTCCTTTTATTAACAACTTGCCCTCCTTCCCTGCTCCTCTAGTTAATCCTTTATGCTGATGACATGGTGCTTCTCTCCAGTGGTAACGATCCCTTATCAGTAAGACATCTTCAAGCAGACTTCAACTGCTTGTGGGAGTGGTTACTACAGAACAGGGTCCTAATGAATGCTAAGAAAACTGTAACTTTGCTTTTTGGCCCCCCCCGTCAAGAATCAGATGTCTTACTCCAGACTTATTGATACATTCTCTAGATGACTCCCCTCTTGAATTCGTTACCTCCTTCAGGTATCTAGCAGTCACTCTCGACCCATCTCTTGACTTTAACCTCCACATTACGCCTACATGTAAGACAGTTTACTCAAAACTTGGTCTTGCTTTTAAAATTAGGTCCTCCCTCAATGATGCTGCCTGACTTGCTGTTACTGAGTTTCTCCTCCTGCTCTGACATATTGCTCTCAGGTTTACCTTAAAGCTAGCAAAGGGCGCTCCAGAAATGGAGCACCTGCTATAACAGTATATGCAGATTTGCTCTCTCCAGCTCACAGACTTACCCATCATTACTTGCTCTACTCGAAACTAAATTGGCTCTCCCCAGACTCGCTTAGACACGATTCTGCAGGCTGTACAATTGATAATATGATCAGAACGGGGTCCCCTAAATACCTTGATGAACTATTAACTCAGCCCTCCCAAGCGTACCTCCTCAGGGCATCTGCTCAAACCCAACTTGAAATTCCCAGATATCTCACGAAAAAAGGAGAATGATCCTTCGCCATATCTGCCCCACGCTCCTGGAACTCCATTCCCTCCCACATCAAACTCTCCAAATCCCAGAAGGCCTTTAAACTGGGTCTTTGGGCACACCTATTAGAATCTGACTGCTGCTCTTGTGCTGTAACTTGAACCTTTCTCCTAGCATTTTCTCCTCCCTATGGCACTTACTGATTTCCTGCTGGTCTCCAAAATCTGAAAGTTTCCCACATCCAGCAGAAATCCTATTGTTATAATGCTACTTCATTTAAATTTTGTTTGCTGTTTGTCGTTTCAATTTAGTCATTGATGTATCATCAGATGAAAATAATTAATGTGATGTTATCTGTTTCTCTTTGTCATCACTGATAATGACTGTACCTGGCTGTATACTGTTCAAATGTTTGTTCTTACCTCATGCTGCATCATGAAATACTCTTTAATGTTGACTCTGGTCTCCCCTGTCTGTACTCTCCTGGGTAGTGCCTCAATATAGGCAACATTGTTGTCTAGTGTACTTACCCGGTAAACAAAAAACAAATAATAATAATTCTTTTAAAATATCTTCAGGATGCGTTTTAGAGGTGCCGTCTAGGGTAGAAGTAATCCCGGCTATGTATCAGGATGCTTCCATTTGTTTGATCCTAAGTGCTAGAAGACACCCAGCCTTTTCCCCTTGGTCAGTATAGGCCGCTAGGGTCTTTAATATGGTAAACATCGCTTTTCCCCTCAGAATATCATTATATGCGGATCTTATTTGGATTAATTCCTGCCTTATTGACTCAGGGGATTGTGGGGATAGGTTCCTCTCTAACTCCCTCATCTTTACTAACAGTTGAGACAGCTTTGAAGTAGCCATCTTCTTCCTGTGAGAGGCCATACTAATTAAAATGCCCCTCATATAAGCTTTGAAGGTGAGCCATAAGATGTCAGGTCTACCTGAGGGGTCAAAATTATTTTCATAATATCTTTGGATGTGCTCTTGAATAAGTTTGGTGGAATCTGATTCTGAAAGCAGCTGGTCATTTAATCTCCACCTCGATCCTCTGCTGGGTAATGAGAGTAGTAAGAACTGGCATGTAACAATTAAATGGTCAGATAGGGGACCTGGCACTATTTCAGCTATGAGCACCCCCGGTAACAGTATGTGAGATTGAAGGATGTAATCTACTGTGGAGGAAGAGTGATGAATAGGGGAAGTATAGGTATACATCCTCTCCTGTGGATGTAACACCCTTCAGATGTCACAGAGACCTAAGTGGTCCATTAATTCCCTAAGGGCCCATTGGGCTGGTGAAAGGCCCTTTTTCTGGTGGTGTGTTTTATCAACCGAGGAGTCATAGACTAAATTGAAATCCCCCCATGATCATGGGTAATGAAATAAAGGACATTAAGACCTGAATCAAACTGGTAAAAAAACTGTGTGTGTCCTGGTTTGGGCTATAAATAGTACCCAACAGGATCTCCTTGTTGAAAAGCAATCCATGAACCAATAGGTATCCACCTGAAGGATCTTTCACCTCCTTAATCGGCTTGAAAGGTATTCTCCTGTGTATGAGAATCACCACACCAGCACTTTGAGTAGAACCCCCTGCAGAAAAGTAATGACTGAATTGCTGCCTTCGTAACTGTGCAGCTTCAGCTTCTAACAAATGTGACTCTTGTACACACACAATGTCAATTCCCAAAAGCTTTAGGTGCTTTAAGGCTTGAAACTGCTTAATTTTTTTCCGTATCCCTTTTACATTCCAGGTAGCAATTGTTATTCGGTTAGCCATAGTTATCTGGTAGATTAACCAGACCTAAACTGATTACTAGGTCGTGTCCTAGCCTCCGAATATATGCCCAGCTTGATTGGATAGTTGTGCTCAATATAATAAGCCCCCCTCCCCCCCAGACCTCCATTCCCACATAGTAAGAAAACACTTAAGACTTGCCCACCCACCCTTACCAATACTCCTTATACCCCCATTAACTGCTTTGATTCCGCAATGCATGCAATCCCAAGCTTTCCAATCTCAGTCACCTCCCTGACTCCCTACCTTTACATAGGCACAAAATCCACCATGCCAACAATCCCTGTTGCAATGGCAGTGTTAGCAGGAGTGCCCAGAAAGTAAATGTAAAATAATTGTTAAATGCCCCCCATAATATCTGGACACGAAGTGTCCGCCCAAACATTGGGCTTTCCAGAAAGGGAAAAGAAGAAAACTGAAAATATGGCAGGAATGCCAGAGAATAACAAAAAAAACCTTTAATCAGATACCATTGACCCAGGAACGGGCACAGTGGAAACACGGGAATGTTAAAGCATAGTTATGGTCATGATACCCACGTAACAGGAGTGAGATGGAAGAAAAAGAGAACTCTAAAATACAAGAACCCCAGCGAAATAAATTAGTGCTCTGCCGCTAGCACAATGTATCATTCGGTGTAAACTGATCTGAGTGTTATGTGGAGAACCAGAGAGCGCAACAACAGGATTCTAGCACCTTCGTGTGTCCTTTAACTGCGAGCACCGACTTGTTGCTGGGCCAGCCATCTCGCTGCAACAACTGCCCTGCATCAAAGCCGTAAAGCAGCACAGACTATTTGTAGAATCAATAGAAACATTCAGAACACTGAGATATGAAACAGATCAGGAACATACAGGTAACAAAAACTCAGCCACTCTTATACCCAGTTTACAATTCTCCACCAGGCAAAACATGTGAGAAACACAACATGCTTCCATCTCAAAAACACCAATTGGCAGGAGCAGAGAGTCCATCAGATCCCTGCACAGTCACTTAGCAAGTCCAAATGAGTGAAAGTCCCCTGAGAACCAGTACTCCACTAAATGTGAATCATTTCCATCCTGCAAAGGACGAGCTCATGGAACCAATAGCTTCACCACGGGTTTCCTCCCTCACATCAGCACCATGGGAACAGGTCTGGGAAAGCTTTTTTGCAGGGCTGTCTTGGCGCTCTCGTAGTCCTCAAAAGATGACCAGACTCCTGAAATGAGCACCTGCAATCGTACGGGATACCCCATGTGAAACTTCACTGTCACCGCAATGAGCTTTGCGACTAGTGGATGAAATTAAGCTTTGCGCTGCCTAACCATGGCAGGAAGGCCTTGGGTGATCTGGATTCATTTCCCCTCCCATAGAACCTCTTGCATCTCTTTAATCTTGCCCATGAAAAATTGTTTTTCCTGGAAGTTCAAAAACCTTGCAGTCATGGGAGGGGGATTAGCTCCCGGTGCAGGCATCGGCCTCAGGGCTCTGTGGGCTCGTTCAATGGTATAAACTGGGCCAAATGGAGAGGGGCCAGCCAGCTGCTCTGCCAACTTCTGCATAAATAAGATTGCGTTCGCTCCCTCCTCCTTCTCTGGGACCCCAATTATGACCATATTATTTCTGCAGCTCCTCCCTTCTAAAGCCTCAATTTTCTGTTCTAATCTCTTGATTCTTTGGCAATTATCCACAACTTCACAACTAGTGCACTCTGATTTTGTCTCAAGGGAAATGAGACGAGATTCACTGTCCGCCATTCTGGTAGAAAGATCTTCTAGTGCTATGGTAATCTGTTTTACCTCATTAACCATAGACTTAATATCTTCCCAGAATGGTTTCAATTCTTGTAGAAATATTTCAAGGGTGAGATGAGTCACCTCAGGATTAGGACTGGGAGAGGCCTCTCCCACAGTAGACTTCGCGCTGGCCCTGGCTTGGGCCCAGGATCTCTTGCTGCCTTTCTCCGATGTGACTGGAGGGGTATGTTTCGGCATGGCTAACTGCATTTCAGCCTCCATTTCCAGCAAATCTGATATCAGGTAGCTCACTAGATCCTCACAAATTCTCCTGTAACGTGGTCTGGATAAAAAATTACCAAAAAAGCTCAGAAAAGGCATTAGAAAGCAGGAGAGGATCTGGAAGCAGCTACTCAGACCTCAGCATCACATGATCTCTCCTTTAGACTCTTTAATGTCAGAAATGATTGATTTGCCAACCCCGAATTCTTGTGCTAGTTGAACAGCTTTCTCCCCACTCTCGAGATGTTCCAGAATAAAGATCTTGTCAGCCAGGGGCAGTACGCTCTGTTTCCTTTTTGTGGCCATCATCAGCAACAACTCAGACAAGCAGTAAAAGAGTTAGCCTAAATCTAATGAACTGGGCACTTCGAGAAGTTGCATTTCTTTCAGCTGATTGGAACAACTGATCTCAACCAGAATGCGACAATGAAAAAGGTGCAAACACGGGGGGGGGGGCAAATAATAGGTTCATTAGGGCTGTTTGGTAGATGGAGGTTCATTAGAACAGGGCTCTACTGTACTGTGCTGAACTCTGGGAACCCATGCTTCAGATTAGCATACAGGCACATCGCAATGAAGAGCAAGTGAGGGAATCGCTGGTGTGTACTTTTCTAAATCACCACTTACTTAGTAACTTTTAAACATTTCTGTGATTTCAAACATTTCTAACAACTTACAGATTCCTCTGCACGGTACTCGAAACTGCTCTTTCTCCATAGCTGCTGTGCTGAATTGTAGGAACAGATGCCTCAGATTTGCATACACACACAGTAGAATGGAGAGGGCAACCGAGTAACTCTGTCCCGTATAATTTCTTTGAACACAGTCTGGCTGACTGTTAAACATTTGGAGAATTTTAAGACATGCTGTAATATTTCCTACTCCTGATGTATTTTGTGTAGCATTTTTAATTTTTTCCTCATATTAGGAATCCAATGTGTTATTGCAACAACGCCACAGCTTGAAAAAGTAATATTGAAGTTCTGCAGCTTGCTTAGCATCGGTAATAATGGACCACCGGGTGGGTGGGTGGGTAATAGCTAAAGGTTTGTCTGCTGTTTTTACGTAGTGGTTTGCCACCATACTGCATTGCTAACCATGGTCTACTTAGGAATTAGACCATGGTTAAGACAGTACCAGGTGTTGCAATTCGAATTAAAATACTGGGTTTTACTAGCTGCTTTTATGCCATGTTACAAGTAGTTTTTATCAAGCATTTCTGCTAGCTATAATCATGCTTTATTGCAGTTCAACTGAAGATGATGGTTTAGTTATGTCACGTCATTCTGACGTCAATTCTTACTGTCAATTTAATTAGGTACCAGCAATGATTTTGTAGAAATTGTCTGAACTGTTCAATATTTTTCAGAATAATACAACAGGATAATACATTTAAAATGATAACTTACTTTTGACTGTACCTATTACAGTTTTTGAGTTATGGGTATTTTTATTAATGCTAATTTGTAGTTTTGGCAAGAAAATTCTCAATGTCAGAGATCTACGTAGTTTTCCAGTATGTTACTAAACACACATTATCGATGGAGAACCTGTTCTAGCAATATTCACATATTTAATATACATTGATAGTTAAAAATAAGTCATATGAGGTACATAACTCTGAAAAAGTGATTTTTCATAAAAGTCCATTTTGAAAAAGCAGAAATTGCACAGATAACCATATTTGATGTAATTTATTAAATATCACGGTAGTCTGTATATCTTAGTTATGTAATAATTTGCTTGAGCAACAACAAATATATCCATTTTTTTCTGAGTTTATATTTTGATCAGTGTTTGAGATATCAAGCTTAAACATGATTCAACTGCCTAATTTTCCTATGGAAAACTAAATTACAAGCTTCCCTTTTTACATAACATACATGATATGCAAAGTAATTATTTATACAGAAGTTTTACAGTTTAGAAAAATTACCTCAACAGGATTATTTTGAAGTGTTTAATGACCCAAAGAACATGCACATTTTTTTTTACCTTTGGGCTGCTGGCACAATAAAAACAAATTGTAAGTCTAGTCTGAGATATCAGTCCATGGCACGTAAATATAAATTTAATTTTTTAAATTAATTGAGCAATAAGGCATGACAGGAAGGTGTTTTATAGAGAGATAATGACCCCATCTCAGGTGGGTTAGGGTACAAGGCATAGACTGTGTTTGACATAGATCATGTTTCCTTTACCATCTGATATGGGGTGTTAGCCCACCATAACCCACCCCTTGGAATTCTTTATTTTGATGGGTAATTTTTAGTAATTTGTATGTAAGCAACCCACGACAGGGTGTGATGTTATTGTGGATTAATGCACATCCAGGTGAATCGTGAGACACATGGCCACAGGCCAAATGTCCTCACAGCTCTGGGGTGTACGTTATCATTAGCTCACCATAACACTCCTCCTGGTTTCTTATTGCAACTGGTCACTTTTAGTAATTTGTATATGTATTTTAAGCAATAACCACATCAAGGTGTGATATTATTTGGGATAAATGCTCACCTGGCTGTATCATGAGACACGAGGCTGCAGGCCAAGTACCCTTATAGCACCCAGATGTGCGTTAATCCCCAGTAACATCACATGAACACCAGATGGCAGAAACTGCATGGTGGTGGCACAAAAGAATGAAACAATACATGTAACCGCACACTGCCCTGATTACTACCACTGTCAGTGTCGACCTGAGTGTCACTGTGCCCGAGCAAGGGGTTTGTATGTCTCTCAATTAAAATGCATAGGGGTGTTGTCAGTTGCTCACCACAACCAGGTCAAGACAGAAAGAAGGGCATACTGACAAGTTTAGAAGTTCTGGCTGAGTTGGGAAATATAGTCAATCTACGGAACGGGAGGCTGGGTACTTGCTTTTGTGATACATGTGGTATATACAATTTGCAATTGCATTGTCTCACTGATAGGTGGGGGGGTAGCAAGCAGCCACTCCAAAAACCACAGAGTGACAGACATACATGAAATAATGTTAATAAACAAAACATAACACCAAAGATTCCTACCTTCTTCTTCCTCCTCTGTCTCTGGGGCCACACATGGTTCCTTTATGCTCATAAGAGCATCCAGTGGGTATCCATGGGGTAAGGTCCTTCTGATCCCTTACCTCTTACAGAGGTAAACCCTATCTCTTCCTCCTGGTAGTAGATCTAGATGCAGATAGCTCTATACTGGAGCTCAAGAATGGCTGATTTAGAAGGTGACCCCTTCCCAATATTGGACCGGAAGGACCCCAGGGTGGATCATTTTATCCTCACCCCTATGGAATTGGTTGGGGGCAGAGAAAGAGAGAGAGAGGAAGTGAGGGGTAATAGATTGAACCCACTTCAGGGTCTGGGAGATCTGACTTTTCTACACTAGCGGTCATTCTTGCCCCACTTGTAGGCTCTTGTTGTGTCCAATCCTTGGACCCTTTAAGGTTCATAAAATTATGTGTCTATTTCCTTCCCTTAAGCCTCAGGCCTTTATGGTGTATTCTTAATCAGAATTGAATAAAGTTTTTTTTTTTATTCAGTAAACTTTATTTAATTATTTAGCATAGGCACAGGTTGGAACAGACATGAAAGCTGAAAATATAAGGGATCTCCCCCTTAACATTGTACATAGTTACCAGGAATATAACCTTAAGATGAAGAGATGTGAGGTACATGTCCAGGTAAGACAATCGCGACCCCCACCCACTTTCCTCCTACCCTTCCCCTACATATTTCCCACCACCTCTTATCTCCTAGATCAAGTGTGCATATAATTAACTTTGAAATAACAGACAAATTGAACTACCAATAGGAACAGAAGGGAAATAAACAAAAAAGACAACCAAATATCACAGACCCTTATGGTTTCCATGCAGTAAGTAAGGCATCCAGGGATCCCCATCTAGAATGATATAAATGAGAACGGTTACTCATGTGTAAAATATGCTTCTCTAATTGGAGAGCCATAAGCACTTCTTTATACCATTCCAAAACTGACAGTCCTGCTTTTTCTTTCCAGTGCCTCATGATAATAAGTTTAGCTATGGCAGAAATCAAAGCTAGGTGTGCCTTCCTAACCCCTGGGGTACCCGTTGGGAAATGGTATAATAAGCAAACTTCTGGAGAGAACAGGTAGTCAAGCCTGAGCAGCAGATCTAGTAGTTGCTTAATAGATTGCCACAGGGCTTGAGCCACCGAACATTCCCATAGCATGTGATATAAAGAACCAGGAGTTTGGTTACATCGAGTGCAATTAGGTGAGGGGAGATGGCCCAATTTGCATAACTTCACTGGCGTATAGCAAAGGTTGTACATGATATTAAACTGTATCAATCGCAGTCTGTCCTGTTTGACATATTTATAGATATTCTTCCATGCATTTTTCCAAGTCTCTGCTTCCGTTGTAAGGGATAATTCTTGGGTCCAATAATAGAAGGTCCCCAAAGGTAAGTTGGCATCCAGAGATTGCACCTCCTTGTAGACCTTGAATACTGCATGAGTCTTTTTAGCTGAGAGTAGAAGCTTGTTCAATATCTCAGTATGTGACTGGCTTATACCCTCCCATCCCAAATAAGCCTTTATGGCCTCTTTGACCATTTATATTTAAAAAAGGTTGTAATAGATGCCTCAAAATGTAAACAGAAAACAGAGAAAGGAATCAGCTTACTATTCTCAGACAGGTCTGAGACTTTCTTACCAATCAGAAGAGGCCAGAATGTGGGTGAGATAAGTTTATGATTAATTTTAAAGTAGGGATTATCCACTATAGGTTGCTCAAGGGATGTATGCCAATTACATGAGAGGTGGACTTGTAATTGATGGAGGGCTCTAACCGACCATCCAATGGGAGTATTCTTCAACCTTTTGGGGAACCTCTTAGGACTGACATAAATCAAAGAGGAAAGAGTACCTTGATGTTGGGATATTAAGATTTGTTCTACCTCCAGCCATTGGGGTACATAAGCCTGACACTCTGTCTCCCACTCCGTCTTTGACCAGTAAACTTTTTTACTAAGGTGGTGAGCACAATAATAGATAAAAAACAAGGGCAGTGCTAATCTGCCATGTAACTTAGGTCCTGTCAATTTAGTATAAGATCGTCTAATGCATTTACCTCTCCACAAGAAGGTATTTAACATGGCTTGCAACTGGGTGAGCCATTTTTTGGGAAGAAAACACCCAAGCATCCCTAAAGGGTATAATACCCTGGGTAAAACATTCATTTTTACCGTATTTATTCTTCCCCATAATGTAAGAGGGAGCCCACCCCACCTATCAAGATCTGTCTTAATGGTTTTAATCAGATCCATGAGATTAAGTTTAATCATAGTGGGAATATCTCTGGCAACATGTACTCCAAGATAGGTAACGGTATGAGGGTCCCACTCCAGATTGGTATTATTTATCACCAGCCGTGAGGTCTTGTTATTCAAGGTAAAGACCTTGGTTTTAGATATATTAAGCTTATAGTGGTAAACAGCTGAGAAGGCTTCAATTTCCTCCAAAAGAGCAGGGATTCCTAATACAGGATTTTCTAGGTGTATCAGTAGATCATCCACATAAGCAGACAGGGTATAGCGTCGTTCTCCAATTTTAATACCTTGTATTCATGGGAAGGAGACTAACTTCTGGATCAGGGGTTCTAAATAAAGGTTAAACAAAAGTGAGGATAAAGGGCAACCTTGTCTGGTCCTTCTCTGAAGTTGGAAGGGATCAGATAAGATTCCGTTACACCAGACCTGTGCCGATGGGCAAACATATAATAATCTAACCCATTTAACAAATTCTACAGGAAGGCCATAATGTGTTAAAACTACAAATAGAAAATCCCAGGAAACCATATCAAAAGCTTTCTCGGCATCCAAGGACACCAACACCTCGGGAGAGTCAGAGTCCCTGGATACTGAGAGAATATACATAAGTTTCCACAAGTGATCAACAGATGATCTACCAGCCATAAAGCCAATTTGTTCACAACCAATAAGGGTAGCTAACACGGGGCTTAACCTATTGGCCAGAATTTTGGCTAAAATCTTTACATCCGTATTGATCAATGGGATGGGTAGATAACTTCCAGGATAAAGAGGGCCTTTACCTTGCTTGGGTATAAGAGTAATCAATGGTTTCAGAAAACTATCCTCCGACATACCTTCAGAGTACCAAAAATTAAATACCTCCATTAAAAGAGGACCAATTTCTAATATACACACTTTATATAAATTATTAGAAAGACCATCTGGTCCAGGAGATTTATCTGATGTTAGTTGCTCAATTGCCTGCTTAACTTCTTATATAGTGACCGAACTACCAAGTGACCTGGCACTATTTAGCCTGTGGTTCGATGGGCGGAGCAACAACCTCTCCCCATCGAGTTTAAAAGTCACAACATCCTGAGCCCCCAGGTTCTTTTTCGTCGCCCACCATCCACCCCTCCTTCAGCGGCACGAAATGATGGATCAAGTACTGTACGTGAGGCAGATGAGTGCTGGCTGGGTGGGGGGTAACTGCATTCATCTGTCTGGGTGTGAGTGCAGTACTGTATAGGTTGTATGAGAAATGTACTATATTAAAATGAAAAAGAAAGTTTAATAAATTATAACAGCTTTTCTATGGTACCAATGGTACTGGCGGGCAGAACTGAAATCAGGATTGGTAATGAAAAAGCCCACCAAAAATGTTCCTTCTGATGCGATGGACAGCCGCTTATACAGGACAAATGAGGGTTACACGGAGGGGTCTGATACAAAATCCCAACATTGAAAATCCCAGCATTCAGATCCCCAACTCCAAAATTCCGGTACTCTTATCATCAAGTACGGTATGCTGACAGTCCAAAATCCCACCATGTCATCCGCGGTGGGATTCAAACCTCCTCTGTGTTTGTAAAAAGAGCTATGTTGTATTCCAATAAGGATTTCCACATTTTTGTCTCCTGGAATTACTAGTTGTGGGTGTGCCTCCGATGCTTGCACATGTGCTGGTTTAAATAATTTCAAACCAAAGGTTTGATCAGGAGCACTTGCAGTTTAGCTGATCCTCTCGAACTCAGTACAAAATAATAAAAAGCATTGTACTACTGTGCCTATATAGAATTCTCTTTGAAAACTGCAATTTCAATATAAAGCAGCTATTTAAGGTGTGAAAAGATAGCAAGCATCATCCAATGCTCATTGTTACCAACACTAACGAGACAGGCCCGGCAAAGACAGATACCTGGTATACCAGGAGCACTCCAAGTACAAAACTGCCTGACTGCTTGTCATTACACCTCCATTCATAGATACACTACAGGACAGCAATACAGTTTGTAATTAATTTCTAAATCACTATCCCTGCCGTCAAGGCTACAGGCAATTCTAGCTAATTACTGTACCAAACTAGCTCAGTGCTGCTTCTATAATTGCCCTCTCTATAAATATATTTCCCTCTGTTTGACAACAGTCAGATGACACAGCACATTTAATTGCAATGGCAACAGTGATGCCAGTGGTCTGCCAAATCATGCTGTCACAGAAAGGCAAGAAAAACTATGCATTGGGGGTTTCCTATATGTGAAGGAATGAAACAGAGGTGACTTGTACTACTGGTACTGCCAAATTAGGAAGTCAAGTAATTGCCATGGTTGTGCCACAACAGTAAAAGTTGGCATGCACCAACACCTACACCATCACACAGAGCACAATCACTCTCCAGATGCTATTGATGTCCCAATTGCAACAGCAATGGCATCATTGAAGCAGCATGCTTTCAGCACGCATGACACCCCAGTGCAATTAATACAGTCCAAATTTGCAAAAGTGTCATCAAAGATAAGACATAACATGCCAAGTAGACATGCACTGCAACAGGTGGTAAAAAAAAGCAAGGTGACAAAATATGCCACCAGAGCCAAGGACACTGGAGGATTTAACCATTCCCAATGAATTACGATATATAAACAGACACTCCTTTCTTGTTTGGGAGTCCACATGTGGTGAGGAATTTTTTTTAATATTCACTACTAAACAGAACATAGAAATATTTGATAACGAGTACTGGATTATGGATGGAACTTTTAAAACTGTGCCAACACTCTTCTGTCAATTGTACTCTATTCATGAGCCAGTTGGTAATGGAGACACATGTCAGATCATGCTACTGGTATACCATCTTATGTCTGCAAAATCCCAAGAAAGTTATCTAAGGCTGTTTCAGGACTTACAAGATACAGCAGACAAACTCAGTCTAAATATGTGTCCAAGTTTCATCAAACTAGTTTCAAGCAGGCAGCTGTCAATGCCTATAAGCAGGAGTTCCCAAGCTCAGAAAACAAAAGTTGTCTGTTCCATTTAGGACAAATAATCTGGAGCAAAATTCAAAATGTTGAACTGGCAACAATCTATGGAACAGAAGCAAAATTCAGCCTTATGATGAGCCATTTGGTAGCATTAGCTTTCCTGCCCCTGATAAGTTACCAGCTGTTTTCCTGGACCTAAAACCAGAAATGCCTGCCTCAAGTACTGGTGTGATTGACTGGTTTGAGGAAAACTATATACATGGGAGAATAAAGAGAAGAATGAGAAACAATACCCCCATCAGAAGTCCCCTACTATTTCCTCCTCAGTTTTGGTCAGTGCATGCCCAGATGGTCAGCAGCATCCCAAGGACACAGAACAATGTGGAGACATGGCACATTAATTAGTGTTCACGTTGAAATAAATTGGTTTGTTGAGGAGCTTAAAGAAGAGCAGCTTGTCACTGAGAGCACTATTGAAGAAATAAATAGAGGACTTCCTAGTTCGATGATGAAGAAAAGGTACACTCTGAGGGAGGAGAACATTTTTAATATAGTTTGTGACAGAGAAAAAAGGTCAGCTAATGATTATATATGTGAAATTGCCCACAGCATGACACTTTGAAAGATTGATTGGACTTGTTTTTAACAACTTCTTAATAAAGTGGAATTTAGACTTTTATGAATTTAACTTGTTCAGAATTGGCTGACTGCCACTAAAATCACACATCATCATTCTCAGCGGAGCTACCATTTTGCCAGGGAACCTCTTTGCTGACTTTTGGTACATTCTGACTATTTTTATGAGCTGTTTTCAATGTTTGCAAATTGTTTTTCTGTTGAGCTGGCACCTCACAGTGTAAATTGTTCCATTTTGCACTCTTTCCAAATAATAGTTTTTACTGCAAGCAAAGTCCTGGTCGCAAGCAAATCAGAGTAAAAGTAATTCATCATTCTCAGCGGAGCTGCTATTTTGCTGTTTTGGCCATTTTGACTGTTGCTAAAAGATGGGGAATCTGCTTGCTGGCCTAAGGTATGTTCTGGCTATTTATTTGTGCTGTTTTTAATGTTTGCTAATTGTTTTTCTGGTGAGCAGGCAACTCACAATGTAAAGTGTTTAGTTTTGCACTCTTACCTTACCGTAGTTTTACTTGGATTTTGAAAGCAAATCCAAGTAAAATCCAAATTAAATGTAAACTAGTGTGTTTACAAACTTTGCCCACAATGTCGAGATAATGAGTGTCAGCAAGTTGTGTGTCGGAATCCTAAATGCAACAGGAACTCAGAATCAAGTTTTTGTCTGTTGTGCATGTAAGTGTCGGGATTTCTTATGGATCCCACACAGAGTAGTCCACTAGAAGTGGCTTTGAGTGTATGAGCAAGATGATACAGGGCAAGGATAAAAACTGAACGAAAAGTCTCTCCTTTCTTTCTGACCCAGGCGAAGCATTATAAACTTCAACACTTAAGCATAATGGTATAACTGATATATAAATGTTGCTTTTTTCTTAAATTCAGTCTTGATGTAGTGTTGTATTTATCTCTTTATTACTAAGAATTAACATAAGAAACAGAGAGGGGAATATGGGAGAGAGTGGTGGAGGAATACGATACAAGAAGCTTTTAAGAAAAAGAAGCTTAGCAGAAGTATAAGAAAAACAGATAGTAAGACAAAAAGTGGTACAATGCTATAAGCATATGGAGAGAAGAAGAACTGTGTGTACCTCATGGAAGGAAGCACTGTCTTGAAAATATATGGGGGTTTATGCGGTAAAATGGTGTAGCGACTCAGTTTTGTCAGGCATGCATTAAATTCTGCTTTCTGCATCTAACTTTAAGCTAACTTTCCTCTTTTTTACTTATGTGGCTTTTGCATATTAAATGATAGCAACATTAGCTTGTCAGGAGCTGCAGCTGAATTCAAGTCTCTCTGAAGCTGTGCCTGAAAGTCATGTGACATAACTTTGTGACATTATTGTATTGAGGTTTTTTGGCTGTAATCACTATTGTATGTGGGTTCTAGGACTGCTTGATTGATTTGCTGTTGTACGATCCTCTAACTTGGTGGGTTTTGAAAGATTGAGGGGGCCATGATACAAAACAATGTGTGTGTGGGGGGAGGGAGTAAATGGTGTGTGATTGCATTGCAGTCTTTTTTTTTGGTGGGGCAGGAAGCAATATGGTAGCAGGATAAACATGTACTAATCAGATTATTTCTTGGCTTGCATTATTTGCTATATAGGTGATCAAAATGTACCATTACATATGTGGAATAGTGCAACTAATTGTGAGCTAGTGCAATTTTGAATTAAATTATCCTACAGTTCAGTGCAAAAAGAGATTAAGGTTGACCCCTGTATACCATCATACATCATTTTTATAGCTGTGAGCAGAGCCTACAACCATTCTGCGTCTGCTCTAAAAATGAGTGGCCCATGGCATGCTTCTGTTGGAGTTTAGGAAGTATCCTTCCAAACCTCCAATGGAGCTTAAAACACTGCCATGGTCCCTTACTGCAGAACTCAGTGGCACTATTTTGTCCTCTAGTTCCATGTTTCATAGCAGAACTGCACATGGTTGTGACGCTTATGTGCAGTTCTGCCAGCACCACCATCTTGAGAATGGCATTATGCCATTCAACACAACTGCTCATGCACAGTTGTATCAACAGCACCAATTCCTCAGCGCATTTCAAGCTTGCCACAGCCGTATCGGCTCTGGATAGAGTTTGTTTTATAGTGCAATGACCTTTGCTGAAAATGGATGATTAGATACAGGTGGAATTGATCCTTTTTAAGCTCTTTTCCTTTTAACTGGCAAGTTCAGTCCCCCACATGCCACCTAATACTGGTAATCGAAGTCATGTTCCCAAGCCAGATAGGAGCTTGTAGTGTCTAGGGGGACATGATTACAGTTAATATGAGAAATAAGAGGGACCACATCAAGCCAAGAATAGGATTTATTTATTTAGTTTTTGTTGACCAGGTAAGTGCACTAGACAAATCCTGCCTATTTACAGGCACGATCCGGGGGAGGGGAATACAGATGAATGCTAACTGACCTTGAACCAGATTAAGCTGTTGGTGGTATTTTTTTTTTTGTTTAGTATTTCAGGATTAACCAACTATCAGTTATATAGAACCAATACACATTCTTCTGCAAGCAAAAATGCATTTAAACAACACTTAATATTAACCTGAAACATGTAATATAACTGAACAATCCCAAGAGAAGGTGAACATTTTCATATGATGTGTAGCTAGGAAAATATGCCCTGGTGTAATCATAGGTAGGATCAAACTGGGTATCAATTTCTGGAAACACTGCAGTTCCCAAGGACACATTTGAGATAAACTGGGGGCTACACAGATGACCAAGATGTTGGGACAAAATAATAAAATCACCAAGCCTTAGGCACCATCTCGGTCTTGCTAATAAACCAAAAATAAAACTAAGGCAACATGCCATGACAGGGTGTCAGTACATGCTAGAGATCAAGATGGTATGCTTTAAAAGGGGAGTAGAGGTATACATCTCATCCACACTTCTAGGGTATCTTCAATCGTTAGTTGTTAATGGAGAACAGGGATTGAAAATGTGAGGGTTGTGGTGAAGGCAATCCATAAACTGGCCATGGGAGTAGTCATTAAACCATACCAACAAGGGAGGAAATAGAAGCATCCCAGAGAACCAAATATCCCTCTGCCCAAAGTAGTGACACAAAACCCTACATAAATTATGACTGTACCAGCCTTAGGCCTGGGTGAAATTTATCTACTGCCAACAGAATTCTGGCAAAATACTGATTTTGCTTGCCTGGAATTTCGCTACATTTCTGTGAAAAGTTTGCAAAATGTTGCCAAAAGTGTGATTTTGGTTATTTCCATCTAATGTAAAAAGTATTTGACTAAATTGTACAAAGTTTGGGATGATGACTTTGCCATTGCCCATACAACAAGTTTTAGACCTTTACCTTTAAAGATGACTGAGTTACAAGTCTCCAAACTTTCAGACATTTTAAAATTACAGTTAACAACTATGTAAACTAAAAGTGTTGATCCAAATTGCACCAAATTTAGCATGGTGACTTTACCAATGTCCATAAATATGTGTGCCATATTTCAGGTTTCTAGCTTTAAAGATGACTGAGTTATAAGCCTCCAAACCTTCAGAAATTGTAAAATTACATTTCACAGTTACGTAAACTGCAGATTCTTTTAGCCCCTATAAGTTTAAAGCTAGAGCATGGAATATCACCAATGTTTTTAGGTTCATTGACCCTAAATATTAGGCTTTATGGCAATCCCCATGGCCCATCATCAGAGTGTCATGCTGATGCCTTGGATTCAGAAGCGAGCCCAGGAAGTTGTGTAGGGAGGCAGGTCATGGCTAAAACTTACAATTTACATTACCGGTACTTCTCTACTTAGTAGTTTCTATGACTTTTCCAAGAAAGTATGCATCTAAGTTTTCAATTATCTAGCTCTAAAGATGGCTAAGTTGTAAGCATAGAATTTTTTTCAGAAATGTTCACATTAATATTAAATTGCCATATTGTGATCCCCTGTAACCTCTCCACCCATAATCCAAATTCTATAATACTTGACATGCTTTCAGGGCCCCCTTAGTGGAAAATATGTATTCCAACAGACCTCTACCTGCTGTACAGACTGTGTTATAGCCAATACAAGACTTTTGGAAAATTCCCCAAAATTTCAAGAAAATTCCACTAATTTGGAATTTTCTAATTTTGCCCTGCTCTAATCATCATCCAAAAAAAGCATAACAGGATGTACCTCACTAGGATATACCTATAGGCACCAAGGTCTAAGAGGAGGGGGAGGAAGTGCTAGAGCTATTCCTTAAGTTTATCCCACTCCTGCAGCTGAACCCTGACAAAGTCCTCTGGGAGGGGATAATGGCCATCTTTGTCATGCACATTCACTGCTCCTTTTCAAATCTGACAGTTTGTGTGCTAAGATTATCCCCTCATCAAAAATGAGGCTACCCCCCTGACCGGGGTGCTGACTGTAACTATAGATCATATTCAACTGATGAGCCAGGTGAGTGAGCAGTGTGTTTTTGGATGCACAGGATAAAGGACTCTTAAGTGAGCTGCTCAGACCAGCTACGGGTTGATTAACTGTCCTCTCTAGACTGGACAGGTAAAAGTGTGTTTTACAGACAGTTACTGTTGATGCCACACAGTAGGTAGGAAGGGTAAATTAGTGACAATATTCCTTATCTACCTCACTGACACCAGAGAAAAGGCATGTGGGGGAGGAGCAAACATAGTTTGGGAGACTGTATGTACATTATGTGGTTTGAACCATGTACCCCTTTCACCCCCCTGGGAATAAATGATCTCTAAACTGGCAAAGTTGAGTGAGATAATACCTGTCACTAGCAAAGTCTATTAACATAGACGTATGCACGATGAGGTACAGCAGGAGAGATGTCTGGGGAAGAGGGCATTGATATGCTTAACAGAACCCCATCTCAAACATATAACTGACAGTGAGAGAGAAACAACTTAGAGTTCACCCATTATCTAGTCTAGCACACATGCAGAGAAATGCAAACCACATTTAATATCTTAAATACATCTCAGGGTTACATACGGAAAATTTAAACCCATGACAGACTTCCCTCTCAGCAATAGAAAGGAATGATTCAAAGAAAGTTTTTCAGTACCAGAGAGGCAGTTTGCAACATGTATAATCTTGCCTAGAGGTAGGATTACCTGAAAAAAGTACCAGGCACATGCTGTGTACTGCACCCAGCAGGTCGGCCTCTCCTCAGCTTATTTCTGGCATAGCATTTCCAGCATTTTCAGTATATACTGTACTTCTTATGACCCCACCTAGTGAACCTAGTAGAGGAAAGTTTTCAAATCACAGCCAAAATGTCATTCCGCACCACAGGTACGAAAATACATTTTGACCAAGATTTTAAAAATGACAGCTGGGCGTGAAAACACATTTTGGCCAGGATTTGAAAAATGACAGCTGTCACATTCATGAGGTGGTGTGAAAAAATGACTATTGAACATTTTGGATTAAAATATTTAAATTTACTAAAGTTATGAGCGAGCATAGAAAAAATTCAAAGTATGCTCATAACGTTGTCATTTTTATATATTTTGATCCCAAAATTTCAACATAAACTTCTTATGACCCCAACTCATGAACATGGGTAGTGAACATTTTCAAATCCAGCCTCAAAGGTGATTTCACCAAGTGACCGCAAAATCACCTTTCTGGCCTGATTTGCATAATTCCACAACCATTAGTCATGAGGTGGGGTCCCAAAAAGGCCATGTTGAAAATGTGGGGTGAAAATATACAAAAATGAAAAAGTCATGCATCAAAGTTCAAAACCCCGTTGAAATACATTGAGCTTCATTTACCTTCGTTTCTCATATTGCAGTCACTGGTTCCAGCAGCAAGACATGTCTTTGATCTGAGAGTGGAACCTGTTCCGGTGAATGAGGGTGTGTGGAGGGTGGGGGGATTTTGGGTGGTGGGTGCTGAGTGGGATGTTTGAGTGGCTGTTTCAGATCAGTGAGGGACTGTTTTCTTTTTTACTGGTTACAAAAATCTTTGAGGGATGATTTTCTTTATTACAGCTGACAGTTCAATTTATGACTTGCTGCTGTTCAGGGAATGGAGGTGTTTGACCTGGAGGTGGGGGGGGGGATTCAGAGAAGGGTTACTAGTGGTGGGCACCCTGGTTTGCTTATATATATATTTAAAAAAGTAAACATTGGGAAGGGTGGGTCGGCAACCTTGAGGGGAGGGGAAGAAAGAAGCAGACAAGGGAGAGGACACCTTAGTCCACTTAACAGATAGATAGACAGATAGATAGATAGATAGATAGATAGATAGATAGATAGATAGATAGATAGATAGATAGACAGACAGACAGAGAAATTTTGTGAACTCATGCATGTCAATTAAATGTATTTAGTCAGCAAGGACAGTTGATATATTTATTTGCAGCCCCTGTTGGAAATATGTAGTTGTAGGGTTTTAGCTGAAACATTTGTTTGATATCACTGGACAACTCCAGCCCCTAAAGAAGGTAGCTCACATTCCGATGTTGGCTGCTGAATGTTCTATAAATTATGATTTTGGCAGCTGGTGCTGGGAACTCAGGAGCACAATGCTCGATGAACACAAGAAAGGCTGGCAGGGCTGTGGGAGTCTGGAGGTAGGCTGCAAATAACTCTTTATTTAAAAAAAAAATGGAGATTCACTCCAGAATTTGCATGCATGCAACATGTAAACAGACCTATGGGGAACAAAGGGCACTAAAAATGCTTACGTTAAAAGGCTGAATTGGTCCTCTTTACAGGAGGAGTACAGGCAGGGAGGAGGAGGAGGGAGGGAGGGAAGGAAAGGGATATATGAGAAAAACAAACAATCAGTGCATGCTGACATATGGGTACCAGTTTCAACAACAGACACAGCTACAAGTAAAATTAGGTTCCTGAATATTGTAGAATTCAAAATAATAGCACTGCTTATATTTTTCATGCAGAGAGCGTGTAACAAGGAAACAAATGGAGACAACATGTGGGAGACCCACAATGGTAAGTACCTTAACATACCACATATAAATGTGCAGTAAATAGACTGGATGGGATACACCCCAGGGTACTAAAGGAACCGAGGAAGGTGCAAGCTGCACCACTGACAGCCTTGTTCAACAGCTTACTGGAAACAGGCATGATTCTGTAGGACTGGAGAAGGGCTGACATGTTCTCTCTACTTAAAAGCCACAGCAGACAGGAGGCTAGTAACTATAGGCCAGTCAGTCTTACTTCAGTGGTTAGAAAATTAATGGATGTTTTGCTGCAAGAAAGACTGGTAGATTATCTTGAATCCATTATGCTGCAGGACCAGAGGCAGCATGGATTCATGGTGGGAAGGTCATGTCAAATAAATCTGATTGATTCCTTTGATGGGGTGACCAGGGAAATGGATCAGTTCAAGGGCAGTGGATAAGACATACATGAACTTTGGCAAAGCCTTTGACACTGTGCCACAGAGGAGGTTGATTAAGAAATTGATCAGCCTAGATGTGGAATCTAAAGTGGTGAATTGGGTTAGAAACTGGCTAGCAGATAGGAGACAGAGGGTGGTGGTGGTTATTGACACTCATTCGAAGGATGGAAGAGTAATCAATTGGGTCCCACAGGGATTGGTACTAGGACCAGCCATCTTCAATGTCTTCATAGGTGACATTGCAGATGAACTGTAAGGGAGGTATGGCTCTTTACAGATGATACCAAACTCTGCATCAGGGTGGGCATTTAAGATGGCTTTCATAAAATGTGCAGGACATTGTAAACTCACAGCATGGTCAAAAACATGGCAGTTGGGGTTCAATGCCAAAAAGAGCAAGATTGTGCACTTAGGGCATAGGAACCCTGGCACTGAGTATATAATGGGAAAGATATTGACAGTCACATGGCACAGAACAGACCTTGGGTTTATCTGATGATCTCAAGGTGGCAGGGAATTGTGGCAAACCAATGGGTAAAAATAGCTGGATACTGGGTTGCATTAGGAAGTGCATCTCCAGCTGGATGAGGGAGGTGGTATTGCTGCTGTATTACTCACTGGGGTGACCTCACCTGGAGTATTGTGTCCAGTTTTGGAGACTGCACATAAGAAAGGACATTGACAAGGTAGAGGTGGTCCAGAGGAGGGCAACAAAAATGGTGCATGGTTTGCATGAGAAGACCCACAAGGGTAAAGATGGAGAAGAGCAGGGGGCTAAGTATTGAGCCTTGTAGAACTCTAAGTTTGATGGGAGTTCAGCATTACTGAATTTAACATACTGCCTTCTGTCAGTAAGAGAGCTCTGGAACCAAGAGGCCACATGGTTGGACAGGCCAGTTTATTTTAGCTTGGAGTGAAGCAGGGAGTGGTCAACAGAGTAGACATCTTTAGATACGTCAATGAAGATGGCTCCAGTGAGGGAGCCATTATTGATAGCATGCTGCAACAACTAATAACACAAGATAGATTCTGAGGAACACAGAGGAGAAAATATAGGTTAGTTAAGAAAAGGGAAATCATCAGGAAAGCATTAAAGGTTAATAAGAAAGGAAAAATAAGAATATGACAAAGATATGTAAGGAGGGTAGGGAAGGGTAATGATTACTCAGAAAAATTTCAGATGGGTTTCATAAAATTCACCTATGAACCAGGGGAGTTCATGATCCCAAAGAAAAAAAAAGGAAAAAAAAGAATAACATATAAGTGATTAGTTTTGGTTTCAGTTAACATGGTGAAGATCTTTATTTTCTTTCTACATTTACATTCCCTTCTAGTAGGGTGTGCAGTTAAGTAGCTACTAGAGCTTAGTTCTACAGTGATCAAAAAGCTCCCCAAGCTTCAGTAAGTAGGGAGGATATGGAAGGAAAGGAAAGGAAATGATGACTCAGAAAACACTTCAGATGGGTTTCGTGAAATTTGCCTCTGAAACAGGGGAGTCCATGATCACAAATAAAAAAAAAGAAAAACATGTAAGCCACTAGTTTTGGTTTCCATTATCATGGTGGAGATCTTTATTTTCTTTCTTCATTTACATACTCTCCAGTAGGGTGTGCATTTAAGTACTGTAGTTGACTAGAGGCTAGTTCTGTAGGGATCAAAAAGCTCTTCAAGAGTTTAACTATTTGAGTTCAGACATTGCCTTAGATCAAAGGATAAAGGGAGCTGATTCATTTGTTTTAGTTATCTTGAATTGAGTTTATGTAGTTCATGGTGGTATTGTGTCATTACTGTTTTATTTCATTTGTTTCACATACTGTATTACTCATTTTGGGGTGGGTTCACTCTTTTTACAGCATATGATGAAATTGAAGGTCCACAGAGATATAATATTTTAAAAACATTGCAAAACAATTGGTGGAAATGGACCATTCTGCTTGGCTGACAGCATTTAAAAATAGTCACAACTAGAAAATCTCATGTACTATTGAACAATCAAAATGTTATTTATTAAAACATTCATTTAGAAAAATGAAAACACCAGGCCACCTGATGGACCAGCAGGTAGCGTGTTGCACTCCTATGCTGTTGACCTGGGTCTGGGAGTGAACTTGTGTGGCTGGGTCAGGTGGTTGGGGTGGTACTGAAGCACAGCAGCACTTCCAGTGAGAATGAAGAGTGCTGTGGTTCTACCACTGTGGTGATCCTGTGGTGGGAAGGGAGCACTCCTGCTCCTCCAGAGTATGTCAATGCATGTGTGCAGATCTCACAGTGGGCAACTGTCCAGCATTGGGGGGAGGTGAGAGGGGTTTTGGGGAAGAAAACTAGAAAAAAACTATGTCTCCCCACTTCCAAGAATGATGGCCACTTGTACTATCAAGTTTCATAATGTGGAGCCCCACTAGCTTCAGTTGTGGTGGGAGAGCAGCATATGGGGCAGGGAGGTTGCCAGCAGCAAGGCCTGACCAGAAGGAGCAAGCAGCAGTGAAGGAGACAAAAAGCTGGATAAAAAATATGAAAACATTTTAGGTGAATTACAGCACTAATGTACTTCAGGGACTGGGTTATCTTTGATGATCAAACCATAGGGTCAGAAGCTCCTCAGCTGCACTTTGCGTATGATGCCCCTTGGGTTACAGTGACCAACAGTAACCCAACCCCTAGTCCTGCCTTAAAGATGCAGTCTGGCCAAAAATGCTACATTGCAAAACTGGAATCAATGTGTCCCCAGTGGGTCTTATGATAAAGGCTGGATCACTGGGTTGCTTCATTTGAAGGCTGTGAGCCATTTTGTAACCCTGATTTCATTCACAGTTTAGAGGGGGGACAGGAGTGTTTTTGGTGGAGAGCTACTGATCATGTCATGGCCAGGGTGTGCAGCCTGGTCCTCCATGTTGGCAGCCATGTAGGACTTGTTTTTTTTTCAAAGTTTAAGAACCTGTAGTTGTGGTAGCCATTTGAAGGAGGACTGGCACAGGATTGGGTGTAGTGTGTGTATTTCCAGTGTGTTGCGATGCATGGTACTGTAGAATGTAACAATGTGGTTTTGGGGTGCAGCACTGGATAGGTCTATGGAATGTCAAGGTGGTGCACGATTTCAAGAGTGTTGAGTGGATGTGCAGTCTTGGAGTGTGGTGGGGATGCACAATCTCAAAATGTGGTGTGGACACTCAGTCTCGTTATGTGACAGGGATACACATCAAGGACTTTAACAGGGACTGACCATTTCAAAATATACAGGGATGCACACTATTACTGACCATTTCAAAATATACAGGGATGCACACTATCAGAATGCAACAGAATACACCATTTTATTTTTAAGATGCTTACAGTGCATGATGGAACATTGTTCCAACCCAATTTCCATCTCTGCTGAAATGCTGTTCTACCACAGTTGAAAACTCATGGAACATGATTCTACCCTTCTGTGGTAGAACAGTGTTTCAGTACATTTGGAAAGAGCGTGTTCCCACACAAATTTTAAAGCATTCAAGGCAACAGAAACTGCAGGATAAACCAGATAAAATGACTCGGTGGTGGCATGAACAGAGACTAGCCTAAATCCTGGACACAGAAGGTCAACTAGATACGATACAAAAAAGCAGGATCAGCTGGATACTGTATGTGCACTTATGTAAAAATACAATGCAGGATCAATAAGATATTTAATATTACTCAGTTCCTCACACTGAATCTCCTCTTTCTAAGCAAGAAATACAGCTGCCATTTTTTTTCTTCAAAATCCCTTCCAAACCCAATTGTCAACCAATGGAAGTGCACAATACAAACGTTGGGATGTCTGGTCCCTAACAACCATGCAATTCACCCTACAAACAAGCTCTAACTCTCAGCGGCAAACAATTACTTTTTCTATTTAAAAAAATAAAAATAAAAAGTGCTTAAATTGTATATAAACTGGTTTGGGGACACCATACACTATAAAAATAGCGGATAGGCAATGCTATGCAGAACCAGTGCATTCTGCTAACTCGGGGTTCTGATTCCTATGGACCTCTCAAGCGATGTTCATGAGGTTATAGGGAATTAGAACCCCTCTTTGGCAGAACACGCTGGTTCTATATAGTTGCCCATTCACTATTATCTATGTTCCTGTCACATTGTTTACCACATTTTTAGATTGTTCATTGCATCACTGCAGCATTCTGACATTGTGCGTCCCTGCTGCATTTTAACATTGTGTGTTCCTTCCACATTCCAAAAGTTCTTGTCCCTGCCACATTCCAAAACTGCATGTTCCTGCAACACTCTGAAGTTGTTAGTCAATGCCACATTCTGAAATTGTGTCACCAGCAAATTCGAAAATTGTGTCACCACTGCATGCTGAAATTGTGCGTCCCTGCCACATTCCAAAATTGCATGTCCCTGCCACATTGTGAATTTGTGTGTACCAGTCACATTTCAAAATGTTGCACTCCTGCTGTGTTCTGAAATTGTGTCACCTTTACATTCCAAAATTATGCATCCCAATCACATTCTGAAAATTCCCATCCTCACCATATTTTGAAACTGCATTTTCAGCCACATCCCAAAATAGGGCATCTCCACCACATTCTAAAATCATGTGTCCCAGTCGTATTCTAAAATAGTACTGTACTTTCCTGCCACATTTCAAAATTCATATCCCAAAATGATAGTCCCCATCACATTCTGAAAATGAGTGGCCTTTAACATTTCAAAATTGTATGTCCAAGCCACATTCTAGAATTGTGCATTCTTTCCACATTTTAAAAGTGTGCATCCCCACCACATTCCAGAATTGTGCATAGTCATCACATTCCACAGATACATTTCCCTGTCATGCTTGAAAATTATACATCTCATCACATTCCAAAAATGTGCTTCTCTGCCGTATTCTGGAATTGCAGGTGACCAGCACATTCTGAAACTGTTGGCCCCTGCCACATTATGAGATTCTGGGCTAATTTTCAAAGAGCCTTTAGAGCGACACAAGTTGCTTTGTTCCAGGGCTGTGGCAAACTCTGGGTGTGCCAAGGACCCTGCACCCAGTTTTATAAAAATCAGGGTCCCAGTGCCAAACTCCCTGGGTTTGCCGCAAGTCAACTGCTACACCAAACAGTTGATGCACCTACAGGCATTGCCACTGGGATCTGTCCCCCCTGGTGCAACACTAGAGGGGCCAGGATAGTGGGGGGGGTGAAGCTGCTGGACATGAGGGAGCTGGGTGCAGGAGGGATATGGTAGGTGGCATGGGGGAGTCGAGGGAACAGCTGGGCATCAGCAGGAGTGATGTGCCTCCCAGTGGGCACATTTGCACTGTAATATATTATATATGTACAGTATACTAATCTTCCCTGTGGTCTAGTGGACCCCCCTGGTCCCCAGTGTCCCTCAGAAATATTAATATATCTTCCCTGGTGGTCTAACAGACACCTCTGATCCCTGATGTCCCCCATAAATATCGATATATCTTTCCTAGTGGTCTAGTGGACCCCTGATCCTGATCTCCCCCAAACCATTTAAATAACATTCCCAGGTGGTTTAGTGGACCCCACCTCCAATCCCAGTAGGCAGTGCCCCACCATCCCACTCACCCTCATCCCTTTCATGAGCCAGTGACTGGCACAGTCCTCCACTCTCCACAATGGCAGCTGCCAAATGAGCTGTCAAAGAGCATGTATTGTATACAGTAGACACTCACTGACTGACAGCTCGCCTTCTATTAGTGAGTGCCTGCTGTATACAGTACACGATCTTTGACAGCTCAGTTGGTGGTTGAGCATTGTGGACAGCAGAGGGCTGTGCTGGTAGTGGGCTCATGGAAGGGACAGGGGAAGCAGGGTGGTGGGGCACTGCCTACTGGGGTGGGGGCTGGTAATCCACTAGACCACCAGGGAATGTTATATAAATTGTTTAGGGAGAGCGGGGATTGGGGGGGGGTCTGCTACACCATCAGGGAAGATATATAAATATTTATGGGGGACATTGGGGGTTGGGGTCCACTAGACCACCAGGTAAATTATACTGTATCAATATTTCTGGGGGACATCGAAGATCGGGGGTTCACTAGGCCACCAGGGAAGATATATCAATATTTATTGGGGACATTGGAGATTGGGGGAGGTCCACTACACCGCCATGGAAGATATATCAATATTTCTGGGAGACATAAGGGATCAGGAGGTCCACTAGACCACCAGGGAAGATATATCAATATTTCGGAGAGACATCAGAAATTAGGGGGATCTGCTAGACCACCAGGGAAAATCAGCATATTGTAAATTTATAATACATTACAATGCAACCCTCCCAGGTGCCACATCGCTACTGCCGATGCTCAGCTGTCTCCCAGACTCTCCCTATGCCACCTCCCATGCCCCTTCTGCTTTAAGCAGCCCAGTGTCAGACCCAGTCCCACTAGCGCATGCCACTTAAGTCAATCAATCAATCAATCAATCAATCAATCAATCAATCTTTATCTTACCAGGTAAAACACCATTGAGCAAACTCATTTAAAAGGTGGACCTGGGAAGCACATTACACATCAAAAATACAACAAAATGCAAGAATATACTTAGGTACAAGCATAGGAATACAATAAACAAGTGTAGAAAAATCCCCAAATATCCCAAAATACACATAGAACATAGCTTAATATTCAAAGAAAGCAAAAAGTGATAAGTTCTACAATATATACGACATATACATGGAAGTCCTAAGGAGGTGCAAAGGGATAGGGGGAGAATATGGTGAGAGAAAAAGTAGCAAGGGAAGATACAAGGGACATGAAGGTAAAACATTTTTTACATTACAATGAATATAAGGAAGGTATAGAAGAGCTTTGGGAGCTTGCTAGAATGTGCTGTGGAGGAGATAGACGTCATCAAGGCACAAGAAGGCACAAGGGGAAAGAAAGAAAAGATAGTAAGAGAAAAGTAACAGAGGGAAGTTAAAAAGGATGCAGAGGTGAAGAACAATTATACATTTGAGTGAAACTGCAGAAGGGATAGAAGGGCTCTGGGAGCTATACTAGAATGTGTGTGCCAAGGAGGGGATTGAAGTCATCTGGGGAATCAGTTACAAAACTCCTTAAAAGAGAGAGCAAACAGCATTCTGAATGTGTGCATTTTTATTGGGGTCACCAACTTCAGGGTTTTTTGCAATTCATTCCTGAGTCAAGGAAGTACATAACTTATGGATGCTCTGCCAAAGCGGGAGTGAACTTTAGGAATGACAAGAGAGATATACGAGAGGCTTCTCAGGGAGTAGCTACCTACTGTACAGAGGGGCAGGCAATCAGAGATGTACTGAGGAAGTTTCTTAGAGATAGCTCTGAAGGTCAAGAATACAGCATTTTTTTGCCTTCTATAATTAAGCGATGACCAACCTACTAGGGAATAAAGGGAGCAATGGTGGATGGAGTAAGGTGCACCAGTAATAAGCCTTATGACTGGGTGGTACAGGATATAAAACTTGGCTAGAAAGAACAGAGCTAGAGCCTTGACAATAAAGAAAATCTGCATAGTCCAGAAGCGATACAAAAGTGGTTTGAACCAGTCTCTTTTTTTGCATTGTAAGTAGGTACTTAATTCTGTAGAAAAGACCAAGTCTCTGCTTAAGTTTTTTCGTTCCTTTTTATTTATTTTGTATTTATCAAGTCTAGGATGACAAATACCTTTGAGCGAAGGCTCTTTTACAAAGGTTCCACATCAGAGAAATACAAATTATGGGGAACATCAAGACAGACATTACAACAATGTGGACATTGCAAACAGATTACAGATTAATATAATTCAAGGGTAACATTGCAAGCAAGGCAGCCAGCAGCATTTGTCAGAGAAAACAGACAAAAGATAAGAAGTGCCAGAGTCATGGGGGGGGGGAAGGAATGTAGGTAGATTGGGGAGAGGGTGAGAAGTGCAGCATTGGGTATACCAAGATGTGAGGGTAGAATCCAGTGAGGAGGGGAGGGGGGACCACTAGAGCAGGCAGGAAACTGGAGAAACAAGGTTAAGTTGGGCAGTCACAGGAACTGTTGGTGTTGAGACAGTCCCGGAGCCAAGTTTTAAACATACCAATTGTTGGGACAGAGGAGATGGTGGGGCTGAGGCCATTGAACCAGAGTGGCACTCGATAAGCAAAAGAGCGTTGTCCCTGTGAAGTGAGACAGTGGAGGACTTTCAGTAGCTGTAGCGTGGATCTCCAAAGGCACCTTTTTGTTGGTTCGATGTTGTAACAGAGTTGAGACCCCAGAAGGTGCAAGGCCAAGGCAGATTTTTTTCGCCATGGAGCAGATGAGAAACTTAATGTTGTTTGATAGTTGGAGCCAGCCAGTCTGGGTGTACAGGTCACATGTGTGGGTGAGACGGTGAGCACCAGTGATGAGCCGACATGCCTTATTTAAGGCAGTTGAGAGGCGTCTAAGGGTTGTGGTTGTGGCTGAGCCATAAATGATGAGACCATAGTCTATTACAGAGATCACAGAGCTCAGGACTGCAACCTTCAAAGCTTCTGGTGTGAGGTGTTGTCTGTGTTTGTGGAGGAGACCAAACCATGTATTAGCAGCTCTAGCTACATTATCTACGTGAGGTCCATAGGAGAAATTGGGGTCAAGCTGTATCCCTAAGTATTTGAAGGACCCCACCTGATCTAGAGTGTTCCCCTGGGTGGTGGAGATAGCCAAGTGGTGTAGCTTGTGTGGTTTATGAGAGCTGCAGAAGAGCATAGATTTGGTTTTCTTGTCATTGAGGACCAGTTTATGATAAAGAAACCACGTCTCTACAGAACTGAAACCAAGTTGAAGGTCGTGTTGAAGAGCTGCAGGAGCTTTGTGAGTGGAGAATACAACAGCATCATTGGCATATAGTATGATCTGCTCAGAGCAGTCGTAAGGGAGGGAGTTTAAGAAAAGGCTAAAACGGAGGGGACCCAGTATGGATCCCCGTGGGACACTCGAGCAAACAGGCAGGGTGTCAGAAAGAGTGTCAGCAATTTTTACTCTCTGCAACTGGTTTTCTAAGTAGCTTTTAAATTAGAGAGAAGAGTCAGGTGATGGCCCAGCATTCAGTAGTTTGTCAATTAGTAGTCCATGGTGTACTGTATCGAAGGCCTTGCACAGGTCGACGAAAATGGCCCCTGTGAGAAGGCCATTGTCAAGGGATGTGTGCAAAGCTCTAGTGAACTCAAGAAGGGATGTAGTGGTGCTGTGACCTTTCCAGAAACCGTGTTGTTGTGGACAAGGTATATTGTATCTATCCAAGTGGTCAGTAAGTTGATCTGCCATGATGCGCTCGAGTACCTTAGAGAGTGGGGACAGTATGGAGATAGGGCGATAATTTGAGTGATTCATCTTATCCCCACTTTTATGGACAGGTGTCACGATGGCTGTTTTCCATAAGTCCTGGAATTTTCCACAGCTGAGAGAGAGGCTTAGGATTTTTGTTAATGGATGAATTTCCTTATCGAGGGTGAGCAACAGAAGCTTAAGGTCCAGGGTGTCAATACTAGCTCTAGAATTAGAGATAGCTGCAGTAATATAGTGCGAACTTCATTCAGCCTTACCTCCCTGAAGTAGAAGATGGGATGGTTAGACTGTGAGACTGAGGTATTTGGGGCGTAGGCCCTGTTTTCAAAAAAGTCATGGGGTAGGACAGCACTAAGATCTGAATAAGCCGTGTTAAAGATGTTTGCGATCACCTTGGGGTCGAGGGTTGAGGATCCATCAACCATTAACATGGCTGGAGAGGTTTGTGGCTGCTTCCCCATGACATCCTTGATATTGTTCCAGAAAGCACAACCATTTCCCCATGTATTGGTGAGAGCGTCATTGTAATAGGTGGATTTCGTGAGCCAGATTGCTTTTGTGCAGGCATTTCATGCTTGTTTGTAATTTCCTTCCTCAACAGGGTTGGTGAAGGATAGTTTAAAGTCAGTCCAGACCCCTAGATATCTAAATTTATTCACAAACTCTAGGGGTTCACCTAGCAGTGTAGTAATCTGCAGTGCTGAACCTTGATAGCTGGAGGTTAAAGCATTAACTAATGGAGAAAAGAGCATCGCCTTGGCTTTTTTGAAGTTTAAAAGGAGTTTCTGATTCAGAAGGTTTAGCTGCAGGTAACTGAACTCCAGTTGCAGATCTCTGCAGGCCAGTTCTGGAGTCAGCCTATCAATATAAATGACCGTAGCAATGGCAAAGAGATGAATGTTAGCTGATTTGATGCCAGTGTCAACATTGTTGATATAGGGCTAGCATTCAAAGGGGCTGCACCTGGTGCAACTAAGGTGCACCAGCGCAACCCAAGAACTGCACCCCAGGGCAGTTTTCAACAGTGGGAATTGCACAGCACAATTCAGAATGTGCTGGGGTGCAATTATAACGTATGTGGCACATCTCAAGGAGGAGTGCCCATGCATATGTGGCACATCCTGATATCTAGCCCAGGATGTGTGGCGCATCTGCTGGTACAATCCTGAGATGCGATGTATACCTTGGCTCACAGTTGAGCCCGTAAAAGAAGGCTCAAGTGCAGTCCACTCACTGGCAGCCCACTGTATTGCAGTGCGCAACACAGCAGCCACCGGCCATGGGTGGCAACCCCCCCAACACTGTGCACAAGCACATACAATACCCCCTCCCCTCCCATAGCACCGATCACTGCAAATACATAAGAATAGCATCCCGAGCAGCATAGTGGTAACCTCCCCACCTGTAGCACCAATTGCCATATTTAAATCAACATTCTCCTGGTGGTCAAGTGGAACCCCCACCCCACCTGCCCTCAATCACTATTGTAATGATAAAAGGAATCCCTGATGGTCCAAGATTTCCCCCCTCTACCAGATCTCCGATCACCAGTGAAATTGTCATTTACACTTCCCTAGTGGTCCATTATAACCCCCACCACACAAGACCCCAGCCCACCCAGCTCCCCACAGTCATCATCGGGCAACATACCCACCCACATACCATCGTGGTTGACAGCCGAATGGCAGCTTACAGTAGGAACTGCAAGCTCATTGGTCCACAATGGGCTTGCAGTACATACTGTAATAATTCACAACTCATTCATTCACAAAGTTGTGAATTATTACAGTATGCACTGCATGTCCATTGGCTGAAGGCGACCAGTAAGGTAACTAGAAAATCATTTTATTGCTAAGGAGTCCAGGCCAAGGTTACGTAGCTCTGCCAGAAGCAAGTCGTGATCCACCATGTCAAAAGCCTTACTTAAATCAAAGAACAAGGCACACACACATAATTCTTGTCAAGCAAGACACACTGCCAGTCATTGGTAACCTTAGCAAGTGCTGAGATCATACTCTGGCAAGGCCTAAAACCTGACTGAACTGGGTTAAGCAATTCAAAGGACTCCAGGAAGTTCCTAAGTTGGTTATTAACCAATTTCTCAAGCATTTTTGAGAGGATTGGAAGTAGGGAAATAGGTCTATAATTGTTTAGATTTCTCGGATCACCAGATTTGAACAGTGGAATTACTTGCGAAGTTTTCCAAATTGGCAGTATGATGCCTTGAGCATGGGACAAATTGAAAAGATGAGTGATTGGGGCAGACAAGACACAATAGCAGTGTTTTAAGTAATAGGGGCCAATAGAGTCTGCACCCGCACTTTTTCTAGTGTTCAGGTTTGGTGATAAATCTTCTACTTGCTTCAGCATCATGGGACTGAAGGAGAAGACAGTGCTATGAACCAGAGGGCCAAAGACTGAACATGCCAAGTCATGAGCGCAACGTTGAGAATGAAGGCTATTGGCAGGGAAGGAGTCAAAAGCTAGCTTGGTGGTAGTGAAGTGATTATTGAGGAGATCAAGAACTGACTGCTTATTAGTAACGAGAGAGCCTGCAGATGAAATTTTTACGGGGAAGGAGTTTGCAGATGACTGTCCCCTCTAGGTCCTTAATGGCTTTCCAAAATTTGGTAGAGCACCTGCTGGATGAGTCCATTTTAGCAAAAAAATACCTTGCTTATTCCTCTCCAAGTTTTGTGCATTTACAGTATTCCTGGCTGCCCTGAAAGCCAATCAGTCAGAAGGAAGTTTGGTTTTTCGGGCTCTTCTCCAGAGTACATCCCTACTGAGCAAGGCTGATTTCAGACTAGCCATGAACCAAGGACACAGTTTTTTCTTAGGCCATATTATGACCATAAGTGCATGTCTATTTATGGTACCTAGTGCGATACTCTGTAAAATATCATAGGCCTCATTCACCATGAGGGCCAAGGAAAAATCTTGCCTGTGTGAATTCTGAAGATCAGAAATGAAGGTATGTTGGTCAAAGTTCCAGTGACATCTTTTGAAACTATACCTAGACGTAGAAGCTGGTTTGAGTGTGGACCTTTACACAGGCAATGGTACACTGGTCACTAAGGTCAGTAAAGAAAATGCCAGAATGAGAGAATAGGTGAGTATAGGTGAGGTTTATTTAATAGGATAAGGTCAATCAGACTACTGTTAACAGGATTTTTCTGGTTGGGATGGGTGGCTTCAGAGATTAGTTGTGTAAGCCCAAATATATCACGGTCCCCTTTAAGAGGATTGGAGCTGGAAGAAAACCAGTCCAGGTTTAGATCACCAGTAATTATAACTTCCAAGGAAGACATATCTAGAGTATTACACAGATAGTCCAACACCTTTAATCCTGCAGAAGGAGGCCTATAACAGCCTATGATGGAAAGGAAGAGAGCTGCACCTTTAGCGACAAACATTCATAATCCTTAGGCATTGAGGTAGAGTCAATAATGGAAGTATTGAATTTGTCATGCACATATATGGCCACCCCTCCTCCTCTGGATTGTCTGTCAGCTCTGAAGGCACTATATGATGGGATATATATTTCATGGTCCAGAGCAGAAGGGCAGAATTGGGATTTGGAGACTACCAGAACATCAAGCTTGGTGTGACAAATCCAGGACTGAATATAAGCAAATTTCTTGAGAAGACTACAGGCATTATGTGTAGTGTACTCATTCCTTTTAGTTATGCAAGTTCAGATGGTGCAGAGATGGGGCGCAGGGGACCCAGATTTAACTCAACATTCCCCGAACATAGTAATAGCAACAACGGGAATTTTTTAATTACAGTTAAAATCAGTCTTAGATATCACTTTCTTACCCTTTTTGGGTGAAGAGTGGGATGGGATAAGGGGTAAATAAGACAAGTTCCAAGGGTACCCAATGATGCAAAAATAAGTATCCTAGTCTTACAAGAACAGGAGGTTCTATTAGATGGGGGAGACAAAGTTGGACTGGTATGCCAATTATGATAGTTAACAAGGGTGCCACAATGCAGAAATGACTGCAAAGTTAGTTCTAAAAAGGGTTTTTCATATCAAGAGTATACGGTATATTCCCAGTGCAATTAGTGGGAGGAGCTATAGTTAGGCCACCTCCTGGCTGTGATGCCCCTTGCTGTATTCATGGCGGGGTTGCAAAACACCAAAAAAAGGGGATGTTGCAGCCCCACCATGGTGCAAGCCCCCTTGCAACCTGGCACACTGGTTTATTTGCCTCAGTCTTGGTGCAAGGGGGCTTTGGCACAGGTGCATCAGGATTTGACACAGGCTGAGGTTAGAAAATCATGAATGATGCAAGCTGTGAAGCAAGTCACCCTTTGTGTCAAAATCTCTTGACACAAGTCCCTTGTGTCATTCTAGCCCCATTTGAAAATCAGGCCTTCTGTGTCCACACCACATTGTGAAACAGCATGATGCCAAAATGTTCCAAAATCAAGCATCCCCACCACATTCTGAAATTGTGCATCACCACAACATGCCCACATTTTTCATCCATGACTACATGTATAGATTTTCAGCCACCTTGGCCATTGTATGTAAATACTAGAAATGTAATGTCCCACTAATGTACTAACTCTGAATGTGTGACTATGCTTACGCGGAGCCTTTGTAAATGAGTCAATGACTCAAAGGGCTGTAATTCCTCTGACTGACTAAATAAATAACTAAAACATAAATTTGAAATTGTGTATTACTGCCATATTCCACAACAATGTGCTGCCTGCATTTTAAACTGGCATATCTCTGCCGCATTCTAGAAATTTATGACACAGCCAGATTCTGAAGTTCAACATCCCTGCCACATTCTAAAAATTGTCTGTCCCATATACTTTCTGAGATTGCATCATTGCATGATTCCAACCTGGTTTTATTCTGAAATCTCATCCCTGCAGTATTCTAAAATTTTGCACTCAACTTTGGCATTCTAGGGCTGTGTTTGCTGATGTGTTCCAGCCCTCTCATCACATTCTTAAGTGCCTTGAACCTGCTTATTATGGAGGTGCATACCATGTACACATCCAGTGCCATCTTTCCTTCTTCAGATGTTTGCAACAATTGCAGTTTTATGTAATGTGGGAAAGGCTGGTTCTGTGGGGTGGATTGCACAGAAGACTGGGCTATGGGTTCTGGTGGTGGCATCGTCAGTGGCTCTTTAGTGAAACAAGTTTTTTTGATTGGGCAGTGAAATTAGGGTTACCAGATGACTTGCGACTTTTGAATGGGGTAGTAGTAGTAGCAGTGGTAAGTAAAAAAATATTTATTTTTAGACAGGATTTGGATGACAAAAGTATACACCATCAGGACAAGTCCTATTTACAAGGTGTTCCTGTGTTCAGAAAAAAATCTGAAAGTTACAGAAACATAAAACAAATACACAATACATAAAAAACATTTTTACATTTAATCTTAGTTTCTAACAACCACAACTGTGCATATTTAGGCTAGTGTAGGCAATATTAATGTATCAATCAAAACATGTGCAACGTACTGCTAATTCTGGTTTCAAAGCAGTATTAAACTTTCTGGGACTATCATTTGTACTTTTGATTTGTACACTTAACTCATTCCTTATATTTAAACCTGCAAATGAGAAGGTCATCTTGCCATACTTACTTTTTGGCACAACAATTTTAAATTCCCTTAATTTTTTGCTTTTTCTCAAATTATAGTTATGTTCAGTTCTTTTTAGCTTATCATATAAATAGAAAGGTCTCATGGAGGCTAATGTTTTGTTAACTTGATTTGCCCAGACCAATTTCTGTTTATTTTCTAATGTTAACCATCCCAAATTATCACATGCGAAAGCAAAAAGAACATGGTAACATCACTCATGGGAAAGGAAACTCATGGGAGCAAAGGAAGAAGGATGCCAGTGTATGGAAGGTAATGGTAATAAATGCCAGAAGTCTTGTTAACAAAGTCCAAGAACTCTTAGCCACAATGGCAGAAGCAGGACTGGACTGGGTTGCAGTAACTGAGACATGGCTAAATGAGAGCCATGAGTGGGATGTTGCTATCCCAGGTTACAGGTTATTCAGAAAGGACAGAAAGGGATGACATGGGGGATGGGGGGTTGCATTGTGTATAAAGGAAGACTTAAAAGCCATGGAAGTCCAAACAACTCAGGGAGAACCTGAGGCTCTGTGAGTCACTTTCAAACCTGGCACAAATTTGGCCCTCAGTCTGGAAATGATTTATAGTCTCCCCCAACAATGGGCATAGGCAGACAAAGCTTTATTGGAAAGCATAGTGAAAATGGCAGAAAACAGTGAATTCATACTGATGGGAGACTTCAATCTCCCAGACGTACACTGGTCCTCCTGCACAGTATACACAGCCAAAAGCAGAGATTTTCTCGACACCCTGCAAGGTGCTGGACTCAATCAACTTGTCACAGCCCCCACTAGGGAAAACACAGTCATAGACCTGGTGCTCACAAACTGTAGCAAGGTCAAGGAGGTGGGGGTGGGGTGCTGCCTGGGGACAAGTGAGCACAAATTGGTCTGGTTCAAGGTCAATACTAAGGAGGAAACAAATCGCTCCAAGACACGGGTCCTGGACTTCAGTAGGATGGATTTTGATAGATGAGAATATGCTTTAGAGATATCCTCAAGAGTAAACCAAAATGGGGGAAGGGGGAGTATGCTGGACTAACATAAGAGAGGCAATATCAGAGATCACTGACAAATTTTTCAGACTGGCCAGTAAGACAAGGACAAGGAAAATTCCTCTCTGGTTTACAAGAGAGGTGGCAGCTTTGGTAAAAGCAAAGAGGCTAGCATTCAAAAAATACAAGGGCTCAAATAGCAACAAGGTTAGGGACGCTTATAAAAGAAGCTTGAGGAAGGCTCCTAGGGTGATTAGAGTGGCAAAGGCACAAACAGAGGTGAAAATTTCACAGGGGCTAAATGGAGGTAGAAAGCCTTCTTTAGGTACATAAGTAACAAAAGAAAAAATGGGTGGGGGTATTGTTAGATTAATAAGCAGTGATGGGAAGAAGATAGAAGAAGATAGAGAGAAGGCATAGGTCTTAAATGAGTACTTTTGCTCTGTCTTTAAAAAGGAGGAGCCTGGAAATGGGCACACCACTAAAGGAGTTAATAATTGCACAAGGGGGGTAGACACAAGATCTTTTACAGTAGGGAGGGTAAGGACTGAACTCAATAAACTAAAGATGGATAAAGTCATGGGGCCGGACGGCATCCACCCACGCATACTGAGAGAACTTAGGGATGAATTTGTAGCACCTCTAGAAGATCTTTTTAGCAGATCCCTGAGAGAGGGATTTGTCCCACAAGACTGGAAAAGGGCAATTGTGGGTCCCATACATAAAAGAGGGAGCAGGGAGGTGAGGGTTAACTACCGCCCTGTCAGTTTTACCTCGGTGGTAGGCAAAATGATGGAAACCCTGCTAAAGGAAAGAATTTTAACTTTTCTGGAACAAACTGGGCAGCTGGACAGCAGGCAACATGGCTTCATGGTGGGAAGGTCCTGCCAGACTAATCTGATCAAGTTTTTCGATTCGATTACTAAGGTAGTGGACCAGGAGGGAGCTGTGGATGTTATCTACCTTGACTTTAGCAAAGCCTTTGACTCAGTCCCACACAGAAGGCTACTAAACAAGCTTGAACATACTGGAGTGGGACAGGAAGTGGTATCATGGGTTAGGAACTGGCTTAGTCAGAGGAACCAGTTGGTGATAGTCAACGGGTCAGCATCAAGGGATAGGGGGGTGACCTGTCTGGTGCCACAGGATTCATCCTGGGTCCTTTACTCTTCAATATTTTAATAAGTGACATCACTGATGGGCTGGGTGGGAAGGTGAGTCTGTTTGCAGATGACACAAAGATCTGCAACTGAGTGGACACTGCTCAGGGAGAGGAACAAATGAAAAGTGACCTGCTCAAGCTAGAAAAATGGTCCAACATGTGGCAGTTAAAATTTAGTGCAAACAAATGCAAAGTGATGCATCTGGGCAGGAGCAACCTAAGGATGGTCTACTATTTGGGAGGGGAGCAACTAACAGCCACCAAACAGAAGCAGGATCTTGGGGTCATCATCTCTGATCACTTAAAAGTGAGCAGGCAATGTGAAAAAGTGGCACAAAAAAGCCAGAAAAATGCTGGGATGCATAGAAAGGGGCATTGCAAGTAGAAAAAGGGAAATGATCATGCCACTATTCAAGTCCCTGGTAAGGCCCCACCTTGAGTACTGTGAACAGTTCTGGAGGCCTTATCTCAGAAAGGTTCTATGTGATAATGGTGACTGCCAAACGGCGAGCCACATTATAGTGACGTCAGGGCAGCGAAAACATTTTCTTCACCCTGATATCCTCAGCGCACAGAAGAATGGCTCCGAGAACTTAGCATTATTGCTTTCTGTGGGGGGGGGCTGTACCCTCACACCCCCTACTAAAGGATTCTCAACTCCAGGGGGGTGCATGTCCGTCGGGGCAAAAGCAAAAAAATGCAAGTTTCGGGCAGGGTGCAACAAAATTGCAGTAGCGCCCAGACCCAGACCCAAACCCAGTATGTCTCTCACCACAACTGGATGCCAACCCCCGATGCCATGGTGCAGCTTGGCAGCTGACCACAGCGCCACCCCTTACATCCCCTCCACCCCCTTCCAGCCCATGCTCGCCATGCTCGCTCCCCCGTGCACGTGTACATATAGCGACATCCTGTCGCTGCAATAACCCACCCCATCACATCCAGTCACCCTACCCTCCCCATCGCCATTTGGGCTTTTGCCCACAATACATCACCGTTTCGGATGGCGCCTTAGTTCAGGCGCCAACATCACAGGCTACCTCTCAGAAATGACATGGATAGACTAGAGATGGTACAGAGGAGGGCAACAAAAACGGTGCAAGGGATCCATGGATTGTCATACAAAAGCAGATTACAGCAACTCAGCATGTACTCACTGGAGCAGAACAGCGATAGGGGTGACATGATAGAGACATTGAAGTTCCTGAAGGGCATAAACAGAGTCCCAACCAAGGAGCTCTTTCTGATCAATAGCTCCACAAGGATAAGGGTCATGAAATGAAATTAAGGGGAGGGAGGTTCCGGGGTAACATGCGTGAGTTCTTCTTTAAGGAAAGGGTTGTTGCTCCATGGAATAGCCTACCTGCAGAAGTCATTTACTACAAAAAAGTAGGTCAATTCAAATCTACTTTAAATAGGCATCAGGGGATTGTAGCTAAGAAATTGTAAGGGGGGTAGCACTTAGGGCAGACTAGATGGATCTTTGGTCCCCATCTGCCGTCACTTTCTTGGTTCCTAGGTTTCTTTTTATAACCCCTCACCCCTGCCTTTTTGCCAAAACGACAGGTGGCATGCTGTTGAAGCTGACAGCAGTACCTGGTGGGGACCTGGGTTCGGGGATGATGAGGTTACTCGGCACAGGGGGACCTAGGTTTGACTACTCTGCACAGGGGCACCCAAGTAAATCTGAACACAGGAAGCAATAACTGTAATGTCCAGAACCAGGAATGGGATTCTTCAGTGTAGCTTTTATTCACATACTAGCTGAACAAAACAAAGCATAGACAGACCCCCATGGGGCTACATTTCCTGGTAATTCAGATTAGAGACTACAGAACACTTTATCACCATTTTCAGCCCTCAGGCTCTGGACCCACCAGGCACACAGCCCGGACTTGCACGCAGCTTTGGGTACACAGCCCGACTTGTACACACTTGGGTTTTCCCCACGGTCCATTGGAAGAATGAACCAATTATCCTGTCATGGCTCCCCACACCACTTTAGAGTCAGCGACTCCTAGAGAGAATTTTTCTTTGCTTATTGTGGCTCCCCACACCACTTAGAGTCTGCGACTCCTAGAGAGAAGTTTTCCTTACTTGTTGTGACTTCCCATCTCCTAAAGAGAATTTTTCCTACTTGTTGTGGCTCCCCACACCACTTAGAGTCCACGACTCCTAGAGAGATTTTCCCTTTTGCAACCCCACGTCTGGGTACTTCTCCCATCACTGGCCAAGTGCATGAGGCAAAGTAGCAACCACAGCAGAAATCCGTAGAGGTGGACCTGGTTACTAAAGATGGGGGTTTCGCCTACCTCCAGCTCCCACAGCTCATACCCGGCCATTTCCCTGGGAAAACTGAACCATTCCTTTTTCTGAAATTCTAAATGTAGATTAAAGGGTAGATGATCTGGGTGCATCTCCTCTACATATTACTTGAATCACACAACACTCTAGCATTTGACACTACTTTACTTGTTTGGCCCAGTCCTATAGGCTTCCCAAAATGTAGCTCAATCCCTAGATTTCCATACATGTCCCAGGGTGAAGAAAACATTTTGCCCTCTTAGTCAGAGCAGACACTCACCCTTTAGTTGCAGGTGCCCCACAGGCGACTCACAAATCTTCCAACTTTCAAAATAAATGCTGAACTAAACAGGCATCTTTTCTTCTGACTTGGCAGAATTAAGGGGATTGCCCCAGGAATCTGCTAGGGATTCTTTACATCCCCCCCCGGAGGGAGGGAGGGAGCACTGAGACCCAAACAGCGGTCTCCACCACTTGAGCACACCTTCACTTACTGAAGACAAACTGGACACTGACTAATCTCTTTGAAAACTCCCAACGTTCTATCTAACTCCCTCTGCTGCAGATTCCAATGTGGCTTATGCAGCTGCGAAAGTTCTATTGGTGATGTCATCCCTCAGTCTCAGCTGAGACTGAGAACAGAGTGAGACAGTGTGAAACCCATTTATCTGGAGTTTCACAAGCTGCCTTCCCGCCTACCACTAGGTCTTACTGGGATTCTAGTAACCCTGGGTAACAAGGGGGTTACATTTGTCCTAAGTGCAGATCTTGCTAGACGATTATAGGTAACTTCAACCTTTTTTAACATACCAACATTTACAAATCCATATATGTGTATTCCATCATCAGTGATTGGTACCAATAGTTGATCTACAATTGACTTTATCATATTTTCATTTATACAGTACCCTGTACGTCTTAAAGCTCCCAGTCTACTATTTAATTTTTTAAACCATTTTTTCAATGTGATATTCAAATTTTAATTTTTGGTCCACCCAAAATTCCAAGTAATTGTATTCTGAGACATGAGCCAAACATTCATTACTGTTTGTTTTTATTTCTGTCAATTGAGTTTCAGCCCTAATTTGAATATTATTTGCGCCAAATACCATAATTTTGGATTTTTAACTATTTAACACCAGATTTGAGTTTTCGAACCATGTTTGAATTTGTGTAAAATCTTTTTGCAAATCATGCTCTAGTTATGCAATGTTTGTTTCTTTAGTAAAAATTACTGTATCATCAGCATATAATCTAACTTCAGATTTTTTTCCTATCAGGTAGTGGCCCCCACCACACACACACCCAGACCCAACCCCGATTGGGCAACCCTCACAGCCCTCCACCAACCTCCACAGCCAGCAGCCCGACTGAGCTCAATGAATAAGCGTATGCTTGTATGAACATGCGCTCATTCATTGACAGCTCCTGCTCATCTGCAGCAGTTTTCTGGGCTATAGAGAATGGCAGTGGGCTTCTCCAGTCACCAGTGGGGGCAGCGGGATAGGGGGAATGGCATTGTGGGCCCCTCTGCAATTCCCCCAATACCACCCCCACCATGGATGACTGGAGAAGTCCCCTACCCCTGTCTACCCACCCAAAAAACTACTGCCGGTGACAGGGAGCTGTCAATGAATGAGTGCGTGCTTGTACTTGATAGGGTAGGGGGGGGCCCACTAGACACCAGGGATTAAACTATTTATTTTTGATTACTATGGAGGATACAGCCAGCCAGGTCAGGGTGGGACAGGTACCAGACTTGAATGGTCACAGGAATTGTGGGTGGGGGCAGGCCTGCAATCGGCAGGGGGGGGCACTAGACACCAGGGAAGATATACATATATTTTTATGTGTGGAATTGTGTGTGGAATGTGGATGTAATGGGCGGCAGGGTGGGGGGACACTAATTTAACAGTATGGGGAATTGTTGGGGGGCCACTAGACACCAGCATGAGAAGTCGGGCTGCTCACTGGCGAGTGGCTTTCTTTGGGGCTTTTAAAGTGCAATTTGCACTTTAAAAAATCCCAAAGCAAATATGAAGCATTTGGTGAAGTTTCCACCAGCAAGGCAATTTCACAAAATGCTTTGGGAAGGCAGACTTTGCGAATTCGCTGAAACTTTGCACACAAAGTAAAACTTCCCAGCATCTCTACTCTTGATGTTCTGCTTGGTGCAGCTCCTAAAAGTCCAGAGTATTCACATCATTGTGGTTATGTTCTAGTGTTTAGATAACATGCTGTGAGTTGCATCATCGTGGTTAGATTCTAATGCTTAGTATGCTGCACATTACATCACTGTGGTTATGTTCTAGTGCTTAGATAGTGTGCTGTGAGTTACACCAGTTTTCTTTTCTGTATTTACTACCTACCGTGGTGCACTGCATTTGAGGTGAGAGAGGCCTTGCTTGTTTCCTCTGCATGGTTTCTCCAAATGCCAAATAAGTAATATAAAATTTTACTGCAGTCTGTCTGAAGGCCTGACCATCACTTTCAAAAAGAAATGTATTCTTATACCAATGTCATCTGTGTTAGTGGTGTTATTGATGATGACACCAAGTGCTTTTTGATCACTCCCTATCCCATGAGGGCCACCATGTACAGTCTCCCTAAAGTGCACAAGTTACTTCTTTCACCCTCTAGGAGACCCATTATTAGTGGGATCAACTCGCTTACAGAACTCTTCTCATTATGTAGATAGCTTTGTCAAACCCTTTGTTTTGAATCTGTGACCTTATGTATGAGATACTATTGAAGTACTGGCACTACTGCAGGATATGCACATCGAGGAGTCGTACATCTTGGTGACCCTCAATGTGAAATCCTATCTCTGCCTGGAATTTGGTGGGGCATGGGGTAATTGTGTCATGGCCCCCCTCCACTGAGCACTGTTTGGTGTGCAGTTAAATTGTCCTCTGAACATTCTTTTTTTGTTCTTGATAGCTTGTTTTTGGCCTACTTGCTGCTCTGTTGATCACTGGAGTGCCTGTCACACTTGCTGCTCCACTATTCCTCCTCCAGCAGTTGGTGGTTTTCCACCCTGCTTCCTGTTTCAAGTTCAGCTGTGAGAGGGTGCATGCAGTTGTTCAGTGGTGTCTATTACTATTCCTTCTTCATCTCCTGGCTTTGTTCCTGCCTTCCCCCTTGGATGCGGTTGAGCTCTGCCCTCTCGGCCTGCAGGTGCTGATGCTGTTTCTGGGCTGGGACATCAGGCTGCATCTGGCCTTTCTGCCTTGTTCCACTTGTAGTCCACATCCTGCTGTTGCCTAGGGCCACTTCTGTCCCTTTGACACAGCTTTTGTCACTGTTGTGTTGGCACCTCCTCCCTATTTCCTCCTACCTTAGAGCTTGCATAGGGTGGGATCCTTTGTTCTTTCTGCCTGTCTGCAGCAGAAGAAGAGTCTCTGGTGGCTGCTTCCTGATGTCCTCCCCCCATTTCTTGTATCCCTCAGTAGTTTTGGCTCATGGCTTGTCTGTGCTTCTAATGCCTGTCTTTGGTCCTTTGTGTTCCTAACTATATTTATGGAATCCTGCTCCTCCAGTTCTTGTACAATGCCCTTCTCTTCCCAACCATACAACAACTTTTTCAACTGGGCTCAGTTGACCCAGACACTTGTTCTGCTTCTCTTCTCATGGTTTTGTACCTACATATCATCCATGGACTCATTTGTTCAGCCATTTGACCATTTTCTTTAAGTCCTTCAGTCATGTCAGTCCATTTCTTAGGTTTTACCCAACTGTTTAGTCACCCCTCAAGGGCTTGAATGGGCTTTGTCTCTCAAGAACCCAGTCCAGCATTTCTACATGTGATTCTCATTCTCCAAGGCAAGACATTAGGCAGCTTGCCCCTCCAGTACTATTATGGTCTCCCATCAATATCTACGTATTGCAATATCTTATTTCTTCCCTTCCTAAGCACATTCTCCTACAGCACATCTAGCACTCCTTCAGGATTAACTTTAGAGCATAGATTGGATAGACCGTAGAGCTAGGACCTAGCTTTTGAAGCAAAACTGTAGTCAGATTTTCAATTGGTTCTGTAGTCCTTAGAACTAGCCCAAGTTGTCCTGTAATCTTCATTTTAGCCACGTCTGTCTTGTAGCCCATGTACAGTCTTTCAAGGTGGGATCTTCTGTATTTAGTCATATGACTGCAACTGTGGGACATCTTATCATGCCTGAAACCCAGGAGGCATTTGGCAGCTGGCATTACTGCTTGACCACTGGATTCTCCACCTCACCTGCATCGTCTATGCTTCGTCTCTACACATTCCCCTTCCTTTTCTGGACCATGTCCCTCAGTCATTTAGTTAGGAGCGTAACCTCAAGCCTGGTGGCTCCTTTGGTCATAAACTGAAAATATGTGACACCCACCTATGTTTAGGCCTCCTCACAGATCTGAGGTTGGGTATCCATACTATAGCAATGTCAGCTCACCTCAGGGTGCTCTGCATTATCAAATTCAGTGGGACCTGTCCTTTTACACCTCTAAGGGTGGGATTCCTATGGCTCCTGGGGCTTTTTTAGTCATATTTCTCAACTCTGTAACACTTTTGAACAGAAGTTACTTTAACAAGCAGTGTTTAGTCACAATCTGCTGGAACTGGAATGGTGTCATGCTGATTTATACCATCAGATTCAGTTGGTATCCAACAGCCCATACTCTGCTGGAATGAGATTGGTATTTGACTTGAGGTACCTATCTGCAAGCGACTGGGTGCAACTGACAAGCTACAACAAAGATAAATGGGCATATCATCCTCTATTACCAACAACCTCCTTGATCTGAGTCCCTAGATGTCTGCAATGGTCCAAGCCGCATATGCCTCAGAAGTGTAATTCTATTGACTAGGAAGTACAGCAACTGTCTCTTAAACTCCTACTCCTCCTCCTCTTGATATCAGGAAGTGTCCACTCAAATCCTGGCCCTGTCTCCTACAGTACAACAAAGCCTGCCAAAATGGAGGGGGGACTCAAAATTGCTACCTTAAACATCTGCAGTCTCCTCCCAAAACTGGCCTCCCTTCAAATCTTTACCAGCCAGCACAACCCGGATATCCTTGCCATCGTCGAAACTTGGCTGACACCTAATACTCTGGATCATGCCATCTCTATACAAGACTACCAAGATATTCAGGCTGGATAGGACCTCGAAGGTGGTGGGTGTACAAGCTACATAAGGACTACCTCACCTGTCTCCTGGTTCTTACCCCACCACTGAAACCTCAGTGCAACTCCTCCCTATCAGATACTACTTGGTGCCCAAAACAAAGTCCTCACAATTGTACTGCTGTCTATATCCCACCAAAGATCCTGATTCTGGCCTACAGGCTGTCCCTCAAGTTCGTAAGTACACAACCTTCTGACATTGAACTCCTTCTCCTTGGGGACTTTAATATAAATTGGCTTGCTCCTGATGCAGGGTCAAACAAAGATGCTATCCTAGCAGCAAATTTAACACAAGTGGTAAACTCCCTACCAGGAAAACTACAAATCAGGGACCAGCACCCTCATTGACTGGATCCTTACCAGCCACCCTACCCATATAACCAATGTAAGTGTTCTCCCCACTCACTCAGTGATCACTCTCCAATAATATGTACCTGGACAAATAAGTTTAGTAAGCCCTCCAAAACCATCTATAGCAGAGTCCTACCTTATGGCAACCTTATTCATCTCAAGACCTGTCTTAGGCAGATAGACTGGTCCTTGATTTACAAAACTCAAGATGTTGACCTAGCCCTTGATTACTTTATTTCTACTTTCAACACTGCCTGTGACACCTATGCACCAGTAAAAGCGCCAAAATCAAAGCACTCACAAATCCCTGGCTCACGGCGAAGTTATTGGCACAACTCAAAAGTAGGGATCACCTCTGGGCCACTGCAAGAGCTACTGGCACTCTGTCGGACATTCAAAAGTATAAACAGGCTTGTAACCACTGTACAAAACAGATCCGCTTGATGAAGAGCTCCTACTTCAAGAATGCCCTCTCCAACTCCTGGGGTGAAGGGAAATCTTTCTGGGACAACATAAAGAATATCATGGGTCAGCAGTCCAAATCCTCTCCTACAATAATGAATGTGGATGGAACCACTACATTAGACCCAGAGATCATTGCAGACACCCTAAATGATACCTTCCACGGACCTTAGTGGTGTCCTCTCATCTGATTTCTTCACTGATGCTGACCCTCCAATTTCTACTTCTACTACTGCCTCTCCAGCAAACCACCCTTCCATTTCAAACTAGTAAAGGCACATGAGAGTCTATAAATATGTAAAGAAGGCCATTTCTAAGTCCCGAGCAAGCAGCGACACTATTGACCTTAAACTTCTGTCCCTCACTCTGGAGGAAGTACTGCTCCCCCTCACAAAATTTTTCAATCTCTCCCTCTGCTACAGCCAATTCCCTAGGAAATGGAAAGCTGCAGTTGTCACTCCGGTGCACAAACGTGGTGATAAGTCACTGCCTGGTAACTATCGCCCAATATCAATACTACCACCTCTCTCTAAGGCCCTTGAACGCTTGGTGGTGGACCAACTTTCAGACTACCTGGAAAAGCACAACATCTTATGCACTCAGCAGCATGGATTTAGGAAGGGCACAGCACATCGACTGCCTTACTTGAATTCTCAGGAGCAATCCACAATGCCATGGACAAAGAAACCTAACTGGAGCAGTCTACATTGACTTAACCAAGGCATTTGATACAGTTCACCATGGCCTACTTATCAAACAACTACTATCCCTAGGGCTCTCGCAGGGTCCTGGTGACTGGGTAAAAAATTACCTTGCTCAGCGCTCTCAATCTGTAAAAGTAGCTGGAGTTCTCTCAGACTCAAAACCGGTTCACTCAGGAGTTCCCCAGGGATCCATCCTGGGCCCTCTCCTTTTCAGCCTTTTCCTAAACTCCCTCCCCAAATCTTGCCCTGAACAAATAATCCTCTATGCCGACGATGCCGTGATTCTTGCCACTCATAAAGATCTGAACCTCTTACACCTCAACCTTCAGCATGCTTTTTCCAAAGTTGAGATGTGGTTCCTTGAACATAAGCTGGTTCTAAACCACAAAAAAACTAAATCCATGCTCTTCTTTAACCTGCAAAACAAGAAACGGCAGTCCCACTCACCATTAATACATACCTAAAATACCCTTGAACAATAAAATTTTCAAATATCTTGGAATCAACTTTGATCAAGGCCTAACCTTGCAACTCACATTGATAGTACAGCAAAAACTAATAATCCAGCAATTGGGATTCTGTATCGGGAACGACAACTTCTTACTCATTTCTGCACTGAGGATTGCCATCCAATCCTCTATCATCTCAAGTCATTGATTATGAGCTAGTTATATATGGATCTGCCACTACTACAGCTTAGTGGCATTTACAACATCCCTAAATAAGACCCATCGGTTTGCTCACTGGTGTACACACCGCGTTACCCATGACATGTGAACTCTATGCTGACTCAGGTTGGTTGCAACTCTCAAAACCGGATAAAGTGCCTTACCTGCCTGATGGTGAAAAAATCCACTCTGGGCCTCACTCCACCCTGTATCCAAGACCTGTTATGCCCGAGCGCTAGCACCCGTTTTACCAGAAGATCAGAACACCAGCCTCTCCAAGTCCCCCGATGCCGGACTTCTCAGGGACAAAGATCATTTACCAATCGTGCCCCCAGCTGGCTAAATGCCCTCAGCACTCATATTACTGCCTCTCTAGGTATTTTCAAATCAAGGCTTTTCTCTCACCTTGCCACCTCCAGCTCCTGTGACTGCCCTGATTAAACCTCCTATTTTCTCACTACCCACCCTGTCCCGTTATTTGACAAAGACATGTTTGGGAAACCTTTTCTCCTGCTATTGTCTGCTCCCCACACCTTTCACTTACCCTCTCTGTTCTGGATTTTTTCCCTATTTGTTTCTCCTAATCTGGCATGACCTCTTTCTTGTAATAATAATGTGATTATTGATATCTCATGTTCTTTTGCACAAATGATTTTGATATGTATTTGTATATGTTTTCTTGCTCTTGACACAACACAAATTGTTGTGTTATCTATGTAACCTTTTGTACTCTATCTAATTGATGTGGAACCTTTGTAAAAGAGCCTCTGGCTGAAAGGTAGTAATTCCTAGAACAATAAACTAAACTAAACTAAACTTTTGAATCTGGTCATCCTGTTAGAGGGATGAAGTTAGAGTTCTATAGCTTCCTCAGTATTCTAGCATCCTTTTTACATCTGATTCAAAATTACAAGCAGCACTGGAGCTGCCAATTTACTTCTTATTCTCCATGTTTCTTTCACATTCAAATTTATTTATTTTTATTTTTTTTTAAGTTAATCCTTTTTACCTTGTCTGGCGCCTCCAGTCTACATCCACGTCCTGGCATCCGTCCTTTTTCCGGCCGCTATCTGGTTCTGCCTCGGCCCCCCAAGGAAGCCCCCACTGCCCAATTACCCCCATAGCCTGCCCCTCATGGCAGGGCAGTGGGGAGCCCCCTCACTCCCCACTGAACCAGGATCCAGTACCAGCAATGGTGCCCCCTGAGGCCAGGCATCCCCAAGACGGCCATCAAGCCACCACGACCAAAGCACCATGTTTCCCCTGTTTCTCTCTTGGCCAACATGACCGGGGCATGCAAGGATGTCAAGGAGGAGAGCATGCACACATCCAAATGCACTCCCTCCGGCGTCATGCCCCAATGTCACCCCCTACAATGCAGTGCCAGTTCACTGCCCCCAGCTTCTGCCAGAGATCGCAAGCAAGCCGACAACTGGTATCCTCCCTCCCTGGAGAGGGAGAGCAGTCCCACGGATGCTCAATCCCTCTCCGTCCCTGCCAACCCCAGGTGACCCGAGTCCGTTCCCAAACCCAGGTTGCCAGCGTGGAGTGAGGTGTGGCGTCCAGCGCCTCAACTATCTGCGCCACCAGGCCGTCCTTTCACATACAAAATTAATGTGAATAACTTATTTCAGAATGCCTGGAGGGTGATGGCTTTAGACCTTGTATCCCCAGACATTTCCTCCAATTTTTTTTTGTTCTAAAGGTCACAATATAAATTAGTTAATAATGATAGTATATTAAGCATCAAGTTGGGTCTGGATGGTAGTTGCCTATTTACCATCCCTCTTTTCCTCTTTATTTGGTCAGCTAATTGCCTTTCTCACTTTCCTTATGGGAAGTCATGTGTTCCAACAATGCTACCTACACAATCAGCTTCATCCTTTTGGCCATTTTCCATAAGGTACCTTTAGCCTATGGGACATCCTGTTCTGTAGCACCTCTAGGGATTGAACCCTTCTTAAAAGGATTCCTTGGCCTACTTGGTACCCCAAAAGGGTGGTTGTCCCTAAGTGGACAGAGATCATAAAAGGCTACACATACATTAAATAAACACTCTGATGATTACGCAGTACTAGATTCCAGCAGTACTAAGTATTCAGCCTGCATACCAGCTTCAGACTTGTACCTTTCTTTCAGTCATTCTGAGTTAAATAAGCACAATGCAGTCACATGCTGGATCAATTAATTACAAGTCTGTGCCTGGGGTTTGATGGGGCAGTGGCTGACTCCATTATGCCCCCCCCCCACTGAGCACTATTGTATTTAGGGTGCAGCTGGAAGCATTCTCGGGACATTTGTTTTCATTGCTCCACCATCCTACCCTCCCCTTCTAGTGGCTCACCTCTTTCCTCAGAGCCCCATCCTAAGGTATCTTTAGTGTGACATCTCTAGGGGTGGACCCCTCCTCAAGAGAATTCCTGTACCTACTCAGTACCCTGAAAAGGATGTGGTCCGTAATGGGAAAGAACATGAAGGACCACATATTGGATATGCACTACAACAATTACTCAGTGCTAGCAGTCTGAAGCATTCGTTCTGCATGTAGCTTCAGGCGTGTACCATTCATTCAGTCATTCTGATTTACGCAAGCACAATATAGGAGTTACATGCTGGATTAGTGAAATATATTTCAGTACAACTGGGGGTATTGCCTCACCACATTGCTTAAGGCTAGAGTCTGAGAATCTTGAATTCTTAGCCTTTTTCAAACTCAACTTACTGTACCAAGGATCAGCTTTAACTATTCAGTTGATTATTCACATGTCCAACACATGACATCAACTAATATTCCCACTCTTACACCTCCTAGTTGTGAATCTTCTTGGACTTCAACTCACACAGGCACCACAGTCTGATTCACCACTCACAGAAGTGGTGGCACAAGTCTTCCTTCTGATGACAGTATGACAACTTTTACATTGTCATCACCAACAAGGTCAAAATGATCAGGTGTGTCACTCACATAGAGTCAATATATATTCATTTTTATTTATTTTAAAATGTATGGCCAGAAAAAGCACACTGTTCCAATTATCATTTCCAGGTGCAACCCAGGAGCACATGCAGGTTAAGTGATTTCTTCAGGCTGACACAGTATGCAAGTGGTAATTGTGGGTTTCATGTCCAGGTCTACTGAGTGTTCAGGTTCAACAGCTCAGATCCTTAACCCTCTAGGCAGTTAAATAAAACCTGTCACTTCTTCTAGCATTTAAAAACAAATGTGGCTATCAGTTTACCTGCAGGAGGCCAGTGGAGATGGGAGAGTGATGCTGTGCATGAAGTGTGTCTAGACAATAGACTTCTCGGAGTAGCTTCTGCGTTCCTTGACAGTTTTAGTTGGCACTTTAGTGCTTTTGGAAATAGGCACACTAGTAAATAATGTTAGTTAACCCCATTTACACACATGCAGTATGTGGCTTTTGCATCCTTCCCACCACTTCTAAGAATACTGCAGCACCCATTTGTGCTATTTGTAGGGCTCCCTGTGTGGTTTTTCCATAGTGTACTTTACAATGTTTGGCAGGACTTTGAAAAAAGTACCCCAAAAATATTCAACAATTAGTGTAAGAAGTCCAGTGTCAGGAGGGAAGTCATAGCCACCTCACTGATGCTTGGCTGTTCCCACCCTGAAAGAATATTTAACTACATTTGTAAGCAAGTACTGTACCGTAGACCAAGAGGACTGATTTGTAATGCTGTTCCCACCCTGAAGGAATATTTAACTACATGTGTTAGCAAGTAGGCTAAGATGACTAATTTATATTGTGTACAATATAACATGGTTGCATTTTTAAAGGCCACTCTCTTCTAATGCTGGTGCAGTAACAGTATGTTATAAATAAGCTAGTTTTCAGTTTTATTTCTTCTGCAAATATATTGCCAAATACAAACTACAAAAAATAAAGAAATAAAACCTCTATAAAGAAAATTAAAACAAACCTTCTTATTATGGGATAGATTTACACTGGACTGGCTATAAAACCCCCAGCAAGCTTGTCTGTCCCTATGGTGCAGTGGCATTGCCGCATATGAGACTGGCGTTCATGTGTCAGTCCCAGAATTCTCCACTAGAGCTGACTGGAGATGGATGTGTCAGAGGTGCTTGGTTCCTGGTGGAGGGAGAGCATCAATTACCTGACATTCATGCACCCTCAGCCAGTCCACCAAAAAGTGACATTGGTGTCTGCAGTGGAATCAGACAGTCTCACTTCCCTGCTGGAGAAAAGATACAGTCTTGGTGGTCCCACTGTGTGGAGACAGGGGAAAACTGGGTAAAAAAATGAAATTAAAAAAGCAAGTCTAGCCAGCTCTATGACAGTAGAGGATCACTTTGGCATGCTGGTGATTCGGGTTCATACCCAGAACTTGGGATGTCAGGAGCAGAGGCTGGCAGGGAGGGTAAAAGAGCAGCTGTGTAGATGCTCTCCTTCTACGGAAGGTGGATGTCATGTACTGCTCAAAGAGTGGCACCTGCTACTGGTGTGGGGCCACTGCTGGTGTGACTGATCACCAGGTTCCCAAAGTGGGCCCTCTACAGGTGCGAGGCAGGGATAGGAGGAAAGACCATTGAAAAATGCCTTGCCAAGGCAGTCTTGGGTGACAGCATCCTGTGAACTCCCCATGCCACTAGGCCCTCATAGGCTGTGTACCCACTACCAGACCCTGGTGCTGGACCCTAGACTTCAATGACATTTACCACCTATCCTCTCCTCTCAAACCAGGAGAGCATCCTCAGAAAGGGATAAAACTGACCCAGACACTGTTGGGACACAATTGGAACTATCAGTGCACAACCCCCATGTGAGACTGATGGGCAGATGAGTGGCACAGTGACAGGGCCTGAAAAAGTAAGGTGACTGGGGGCACAGACAGTGTCAGAAAACAAAAAGGAAGCTGCCTATTGTGGCCCATATTTTGAAAGTTGTCTTTATTCAAAGTATTTTGAGCATATGCAGAACAGTTTTATAGCACCACCATAGATCCACCACATGTTCGAAGGTTTTGGCCACCTAATGGTCATTTGAGGAGAAATGACTCCAGCAAGTGACCAAAAATAAAGCACATAACAGCTTACCCAATGGTCCTATGCAACCATAAGTGTAACCAGGGTACAATACTGACTTTTGCAAGTGACCACATTGGGCTAGTGCAACTTACTTAACAATGTGAAGGCAGTGGACTCAAGGTCAAGAGGACTGTTTGGTGCACTTGCTGTTTATGCATCTCCTGGTAGCCAGCCAATGAGATTCACTGAGGTTCAGTGCAGAGGGTTTGACATGTCTGCCTCATGATCAAATGGGATCAGTTGTACAGTAGGCAGAACAAACAAAAACATAAGGTAGGATGAGTTTGGTTTACAGTGGACAAAATCAGGCTTACATTAATGCAACAACAGTCACCCGCTCTGAGTCTAGGGGGATGGTGGTACTCTTTTCAAGGGGAGAGGGCTAAAGACAAATCTCATACTTTTTCTTGCCACTATGGGTAAAGGAGATGGGAACCAGGAACTCAGAAGCCTCTGGGCACTATTAACAGAGAGAACATACACAAACGGACTGTCCACACTTTGAGCTGGAATCAAGCAGGTATGGTTGTTTATTTAACCTTTCTCAATTGTCATTATTGTTCTCAGGAGGACTGCTTCACTTCAGAGGCAACTGTCATTTCATTGTTTCAGCTGTATAAGTTCATAATGGTTGTTGTCACTTAAATAAATAGATTTATGTAGGACTGAAATTGCTTTATTTCACCACAATTACCATCCATTTTGGACTGCTACTATTTTGCCTTTACCAGAGACTTTTCTAATTGGTGCCACATGGGAAAAATTATCCCACAGAATAGTAGCACCTACCCCATGCAGGGTGAGACACTATCCTGGGGGACAATGCCAATGCTTAATTGAAGTGCCAGATGATGATGCATAATAGGAATATGAGACCAGAGATTAAAGATTAAACAAATTCATGGGGTGGTCCACAATCAAAGCCCCAGATACCTTGTGGATAAAATGTCACAAATGACATATGAACATAATCACAATCTTAGAGGTGGGGGGAAGGAAATTTGTCATACCGAAATCAAATAATGAATTTGGCGATATGACCTTTGGTACAAAGGTTGTTAAGTTATGGGATCAAATTGATGAAGGGAGTAAGCAAATTAAACAAACAAATATTTTTATGTTGCTTGCACACATGTGCAAGAAACATAGTGCCATCATCCAAGTTTTCGGGGGTGTGACACCCGTCTTCCAATTCAGTCAGTGTGTTTGCAGGTGGGGCCCCAGGTTCCCAATCACTGCTGCAGCTGTCTATGACAGCAGTTGAAAATTCAGTGGCATACAGTTGAAAGGGAGAGCTCCGCTTCAGTGAGCAGAGCTCTCCCCCCACCACACACACACGCAAGCACGCATATTGCGTGCTGATGCGCTCCCTCCCCCCATGCACACACTGTATGGCCGACGGGGGTGCTCAATCCCCATCAGCTCCACCCCCCCCACAAAAGCTGTCCAGGTGCCGCTGAGCCCACCCAGCATGGCAAAAACTGTCATAACCGACGGGGTGCCCAATCCCCATCGGCTCCATGACTGCACACACCCCAAAGCTTTCCAGTTGCCATGCTGGGAGCCCACCCAAGCGTGGCAAAGCATTGTTATAGCCAACAGGGTGTCAATCCCCGTTAGCTCCGCCCCCAAAGCATCCAGGTGCCACACTGGGAGCCCACCCCAGCGTGGCAAAATGTCAATATAATAGCGGGGTGCCCAATCCCCGTCCAAGCTCACAGCCCCCCAACAGCCTTTCAGCTGCACGCCATGAGCCCATCCCAGCATGGCAAACATCCCTCATTGTCTTAGTAAAAAAATAAGCCTGCAAATAAAAAACTGTCCCTCGGCTTGCTCCTGCTCCTCCCACAGACCCACACCACCCATTGCGCACCTGCCTCCCCACCCCTCACCCCTTACTTACCTCCAGACCTCCGCGTGGCGATCTTGGTGGACCGAGAACAAGTCTGCACTCTTCAAAGCTGACCGCCGCGAACTGAGGAAATGCCGGTAAGCTGTATAATGGATAGATAGGGTTTTTCAACTTTGCTTCATATCTCAGGCATTTTTGGAATTGTGGCACCAAATTTTCAACATGGGGTTTTGGGACCCATCCCATGAATTCTGTCACTGTCATGGTGTTAATCGGGCCCAAAGGTGATTTCGCGTGTCACTGACACGAAATCACCTTTAGGGACTGATTAACGAAATGACAGTGCCAGTGTTCATGAGGTGGGCTCTCAAAAAGCCTATGTTGCAAATTTGGGGAAAAAATTCCAAAAAATGACTGTTTTATGAGCTTGCATTGCGCAGTTCCTACGCACGCTCGTAAGTTCGAGAATTTTTAATATTTGCACTCCGGATTTTCAACATTGGCAATTTACCACACCTCCTTATGAGCAGTACAGCTGTCATTTTTCACATCGTGCCCAAAATGTGTTTCCGGGCATGTAGCGCACAATGGCACAGTCGGTGTGCGAAATCAATGTATGGGACACATTAGGAAAATCATAGTGACACTGTTCATGAGCAGAGGTCTTAAAATGGCTATGTTGAAAATTTGGTGAAAAAATTCCTAAAAATGACTGTTTTACAAGCGTGCATTGCAGAGTTCCTACGCACACTCGTAAGTTCACAAATTTTTAATATTTTCACTCCAGATTTTCAACACTGCCATTTTACCACACCTCCTTATGAGCAGTACAGCTGTCATTTTTCACGTCACCCAAAATGTCTTTCCATGCATGTAGCATACAATGGCGCAGTCAGTGTGCACAATCAATGTTTGGTACAGATTAAGAAAATCACAGTGACACTGTTCATGAGCAGAGGTCTTAAAATGGCTATGTTGAAAATTTGGTGAAAAAATTCCCAAAAATTACTGTTTTACGAGCATTTGTTGTGCTGATCCTACGCATGCTCATAAGTTCGCAAATTTTCAATATTTTCACTCCAGATTTTCAACATTGCCATTTTACCACACCTCCTTATGAGCAGTACAGCAGTCATTTTTCATCTCATCGAAAACATGTTTTCCCCATGTAGCGCATAATGGCACAGTCAGTATGAAATCAATGTATGACACATTAAGAAAATCACAGTTACACTGTTCATGAGCAGAGGTCTTAAAATGGCTATTTTAAAAATTTGGTGAAAAAATTCCTAAAAATGACTGTTTTACAAGCGTGCATTGCGCAGTTCCTAAGCACGCTCATAAGTTTGCAAATTTTTCATATTTGCACTTCAGATTTTCAACATTGCCATTTTACCACACCTCCTTATGAGCAGTACAGCTGTCATTTTTCACATGTCACTCAAAATGTGTTTCCATGCATGTAGCGTACAATGGCACATTCGGTGTGTGCAATCAATGTTTGGGACAGATTAAGAAAATCACAGTGACACTGTTCATGAGCAGAGGTCTTAAAATGGCTACTGTATGTTGAAAATTTGGTGAAAAAATTCCCTTCAGACGTTCTGCAATGTTACTAATAAAGACATTGAACAGGACTGGCCCCAGGACCAATCCCTGTAGCACCCCACTGGTCACCCCCTCTCCCTAGACTGCATCCCATTTACCACCACTCTCTGCCTCCTGTCTGTTAGCCAGTTTCTAACCCAGTTTACCACCCTTTCCCCCATGCCCAGCCTACCCAGCTAGTTTATCAGCCTCCTATATGGGATGGTGTCAAAGGCTTTGCTGAAATCAAAGGTAAGCGTTGTCCACTGCCCCACCCAGATTCACTTCCTTTGTCACCCAGTCAAAGAAATCAACCAGATTTGTCTGACATGATGTCCCCACTGTGAATCCATGTTGTCTATGGTCCTGGGCTCCGTTGGCTTCTAGATGCCCCACTAGCCTTTCTTTAAGCAATGTCTCCATGACACTACTGAGGTGAGGCTGAACGGCCTATTGTTCCCTGCCTCCTCCCTGCTGCCAGACTTGTGTAGAGGGACCACATGTGCCCTCCTCCAATTCACTCATGTTGAATGACTCAGTGAACATGACTGTCAGAAGTACTGCTATCTCCCTTCGCAGTTCTCTTAATATCCTTGGACGTATGCCATCTGGTTCCATCGCTTTGACAATCTTCAATTTAGTGAGCTCCTGCAGGACTCTTTTGCCTTTGAATGGACTATTGTCCACCTCTTCACCCCCTTGACAACTGCTGTACTGCTGTGGCCCTTGCCCCTCCCACTCTTCCATGAATACTGAACGGAAAGACACAGTGGATGTCTTGGGAGGAAGGCATGGAACTATCACTTCCAAATACCTAAACAGCACATACAAGCAAGCAACATTCGGCATTGACAAATGCTTGTTTTAAAAGCTATTGGATATGATCTAACCATGAAATGTATGTGTAATGGTTGATGTGTCTAGAAATAGACGGTTTGATTAATCTGTAATATGGAATATGTAAAACAGATTTTTATATTTAGATGTAAGTACAATTTATAGTGGCTTGAAACATAGTAATATGTCTTAGTATATGTTTTTGATGTAGATGAGAATGAAAAGGTGTTATGACATATTTGTCTGGATGTATGTGGTATATGTATTTTAAATAATTTTTGGTGTGTAACTTGTTTAAGATTTGCTAAATTGTAACTGCAACAGGTTCATCTTGAAAAAAGGTCTTTGACCCAATGATGTCTCAACACTGCTACCTGTATAAAAATAAACTCTTACTACAGCGTGGTTATATATGATATAGAATACAATCAGTTTAAACCTTTCATGATGCCTCACTTGGACCATAAGGCCTTGGTCACCTTTGTACCTAATATGGACATCCCTTCACCAAGTCCATCTGGCATGTGACTTTGCTGACCCTGACTCTTACCATGCACACAGGTGCCATGACAATTACCCCCATCACCCTAAGTGTACTATATAGTTACCTGACACCCTAGAGGTGTACTTCAGGTCCTTCTTTACCTAGTTTACCTGTGGTTTCCTTGAGGTGAGCTCCTATGCCTTACTTCTGCTAATTGAACTGGAAGTGGTCCTAGAAGAACCTCCAGTGACCTTCTTTGAGAGGAGGCCTGCCACTACTTCCTGATGTTTTCTTAGGTGTCTCTCAGGTGAGGATCTGTAGCGGGTCTGCCACTAATGGGGTAAGGATACTGGGGTCTTCCTCCATGTCTGTCATCAGGGGCACCAGAGGGGCAAGCAGAAGCAAGGCATTCTTCTAGGCCTCATTCTCCTTTTTTCTAGTGATGGTACTGTAAAAGGGTGCCAGACTGACTCCTTCTCCTAGCAGGCCCAATTGGCCTCTTCGCAATATAGGCAAAGGGAGAACAGAACCATGAATATTCATGCACTGGCCCAAGTACCAAGTCAGCAGGCATAAGAACCCAAACATCCAAGCACTCAAGGCTCGATTTTATAAGCCACCATTAAATCAGTGCATGCTGCACCAAATCATCTCCTGTGGCAAATCTAGATGTGCCAGGGACCCTGCACCCAATTTTAGAAAAATTGGGGCCCAGTTCCAAAATCCCTGGGTTTGCCACAAGTCAACCACTGCAATGATGAAACAGCACACCAGAGGGAAATACCACAAGTCATGTGACTGGCTTGCAGCAGCAGCAGCAGCAGCAGCAGCAGCAGCAGTCAGCGAAGGCAGCCTGCTGGCTGGTTGCTCTGGTGACTGGTGGGTCATCCATGGAATGCCCTGGCTTGCAGGGGGGGGACTGGTCAGGCTGGGGAGAGAGGGGTGACAACAGCCCCCAACAGTGCAATTGTAGGGCCAGTGCAGGTGTGTGGGGGGGCAGATTCACCAGCGCCACCACAGGGGGATTGGCAGGTGTCAGGGGCTGTACGGGTGCCTTTCCCAGGGGGGCACAGGTTCACCCCCTCAACCAGTGAGGTCTCCAGCAGTGGCACAGGACCAGTTAGACCAGCTCTGGGCTGATCTAACAGCAGGGTTCATGTGCCCACTGGGGGTGCTTCCAAAATCTCAAAGTAGGGGATATGGCATCCCGGCTGTGGCATAAGTCCCCATCTGCCATGGTGCACCAGTGCAGGCATTTCAAAGATGGCAAAACCATGTAGCAAGACCATTCCATGGTGTATGAGTGGATCCATAGCATAATATTAAACAGTCAGGAGACTTCTTGACAAAGAATCAGAGCAACTTGAAATGTCGAAGTGCCAGGTGGTGTATGCCAAGTGGTGTATGTTTGAGGGCTGTTTTAAGCTTTTTTCTATTAAAGAGGTATCTATGGAAGAATCACTGACTTCTGTCTTCTGTGAGAAGAGTGGTTGAAATCAGCTTGATTGCCAGACCATTTCAATGATGGCACAAGCCCAGCTGGTACAGGCATTCCCCCCAGTGGTGCTGGCTGCCTTTGAAAATTGGGACTGGTACATGGTGCAGCACAAGGAGTCCATTGCACCATTTCTCCTTGATGCAGACCCATTGCACCAGTCCCAAATATTTGAAAATTGGCACCCAGTCTCAAGCTGGAGCCTGACATGAAACAGCTGTAAGGGAACATGTTAACCTTTAGGCAATCAGTTGTAACCTGCCTCAAATAATGGGAAGAGAGGCTAGTTACATTAAGTTAATGTGTTAGTCCTCAGACCTGCACTTGACTTCACCCTAATTGCTGCAGTTGCTTGCTGCATTTATACCCTACACCAGAAATGAACCAGTGAAATTCCACCACTAGGTCTGAAACTCATTCTCAAGGAGGGCATAGACTAAATGGAAACTGTAGTAACAGTGCCAAGAACCATGAAGAGTGTTGGTGAAAGGTCTGTTTACAAAATTTCTTCAGAGTTGACCACAGAATTCTCAACAGCAAAACTCAGCACTTGATCCTCCTCTTCCTCTTCTTGTGATTCCTCAGTAAGAACTCTGTAGAGCAAAGGAACAACAAGAAGCAGTAGAGCACTCCCTTGAGATTACAGTAAAAGGAAAACTCACTGTTAAGAAAAAGACCCTAATGACCTAATACAAAAAACTAAGGAGTCAAATCAAAAGGTTTGCAGAACAAATGAACCCCTTGACTTTAGCCTTTTCATTCTTTTCAGACAGAAATTAATTTTTCAGGTGGCCAGGTTAGACTAAGTTTAAATCTCATAAACCAGTCAAACTGAGTATAATCAGTAAGATTCAAACCACCCACCAGCTCCTCTGCACAGATTGATCAACTTTTCTGCTGGCTGTATTCTACAGCTTTCAGTCATGTGTTGGGAGCTGAGGAGAATGGATTGAATCAGGCATAAGTGAGATCAGTCAGCAAAGAGTAAACCTAAAAAAAGATTGTATATGTCATTCTTGGTATACAGGAAGTTGGAAATACTAGTCTGATGAAAATGTGGTTGATTCAGAGCAAAGAACAAAATCATTGCATCAGGTGAGATGTTATTCTCCTTGTTCCTCTGTAGCTTTTGACGACTCAGTGAACTTGTTTTATTGGATGAAATCTAGAATAGAATAAAAGTTTACAACTAAATTGTGCTAACATTATGATTATCAAAGGGGAACAATCAGCACAAAGGGCCCCCTGCACTCAACGATGGGTCTGGTTCCAATGTGCATTTTGGGCCCTATTCACAAAAAATGCACAAGTTGCATGTTGTCCGGGCATGCAGCTCCGCACACGTGGGGGTTCTGCATGTGGGCCATACTCACCAAAGCTGGTCTCTACGTGGCCCCTCCACCCAGGCGTGCAGGATCCCTGGGGACATCCGGGTGTAGAGTGGAAGACCTGGGCATGCAGCCCATCAGCTGACCACCTGGGTCTCCACAGTGGATCACTTGTGCCTGTGGAGCTCCATGTTTTCAGCTGGCATGCAGTGTGCTGACTGCACCGGAGAGGGCCTGTGCCCCATTCATCCCCCCACCCACAAAGGTTTGCTCTGACATCAGGGAAATCCCTACTGTGCGTCCATGGATCCCCGCTGTCACTGCCATGTCTGGTGGCTATGACTGGGGGGGTGTACTGGGGCTACAGCTGTCCAGATTTGGTGTAGCCACAGGCCCCTGGAGCATGGCACTCTGCACAGTTGTACATCGCATGGAGTGCCAGCACACACACACACACCCACCACACTGCCTCCAGCCCACCCACACATGGAGCTCTGTGATCAGCCAGGGGATCAGATGCATAGTGGGGGCGTTAGTGTGTCAAGACTGCTGCGGAGGGGGCACAGTGGGCATGGTGGGTGTGGAATGAGCTACGCGTTGGCATTACACGGTGCATACCCACTCCTCACATTTGTGCATAGGGTTCTTTGTGTGCAAAAACATTTTGGTTTACTTACAGTTTACTGTAGTATAGTAGATTGTATCAGACTAACTTTGCTTATTTCTAGGCAGACAGCTTCTGTTACTACAAATCTCAGAATTTCCTGTAGTTGACACTAGAGCAGTAGACAGCAGAAGATGCAATAGGCTGCAGTTCATGTTTGTTCTTTTATAATCTCCGATCAGGGCCCTAATTCACAAAATTTTGCCTGGGTGCAAACCCGGGTTTGCACAAGCAAACTGGTCTTCGCACTGAGTTGCTATTCACAGAAGCCCAGTTTGTATGCTCAAGCCAGGTTTGTGTTTGGGTAAAGTGTAGAGAGGTGCAATGCAAATGAGGGGGAAGGTATCTGAATATCAGCGCAGTACAATTCACAGAGCATTTACACTGCACAAGAGCCTATTGCTTGGTCCCCTTGCACAGAGCAAATACTGCCTACCGAGACCTTGCCTTAATCCTGCACAACCCTAGTGGTTGGCAGAGATACTATAATGACCCCACCACCCAACCCTCAGCAGAATAGTTCCTGGTGTCCAGTGGCCCCTTTCCACACCCGATCCCTCACCAAATGTCTGTACACATTTCCATGGTGTCCAGTGGTCCTTAGTGCATACTGTAAGTACTGTAAGTACTTGACAGCTCATTCAGCAGCAGCTGTGGTGGAGAGCAAAAAGCTTTGCTGGTGGCTGGCTCAGGGTCAGGATGGGGGGGATGGGGTGGTGGGGCACTACCTGCTGTGGTGTGGGGTGTGGGTCAGCTAGACACCATGGAATGGCTTTCATTATTATACAGGGGATTGGGATGGAGGGGGCAACTGGACATCAGTGAATGGCTGTATCTTGTCCATATAGGGATCAGGGGGGGGTCCACAAGACAGCAGGCAATAGTTTTACTTTATTCTACAACAGATCTGAATGGGGGGACCACTGGACACCAGAGAATATATTTTAAACATCAGGCATAGGTGCGGGTGGGGAGAGGGACTGCTACACATCAGGGAATATGTTTTAAACCTCAAGCATGGGTGCAGATGGGGGGGAGGGAGCACTAAACACCAGGAAGATTATATATGTCACATTGGGCAGGTATCAGGTGGGAAGTGAGACCACTAGACACCAGGGACACAGGGTAGCATATGGAGCAGGTACTGGGGGGGCACTAAGCTCCGGCACAGCCTATGTAAATGGGCCCATAATGGGTATGCAAATGGCTACAGAACACTTTGCATGTCCAATTAGCTAATTTGCATGGCTGGTTTTGTGAATTGGAAACAGCGGACCTGCTTGTTAATTGCAGAGCCATAATCCTGGCTCCATGACAGGGCGGCGCTAATGTAGTTATCGCTGACGCGACCTGGCCCTATTCTCAGTTAGTCAGCAGAGGTTCACCATCCAACTGAGAATAGCAACCTTAGACAGCTGGGCAAACACAAAGTGCAGGGCAAACTTTTGCACTGTTCTTTGCAACTTTTTGAATATTGGGTCCCAGATGTTTTCTGGGTCTGCTTTTCTCCAGGGGCTAAACACAGTCCTCTTTGATTGTACTTAGCCCAGGGAGGGTAGTGTATAAAGCACCTGAAAGAGCACTGGTGTTATGCCAGGAATCCCCTAGGTGCCCTTATCCCAGTGCAGGAGAGGCTTGTAAGCTCCCTCCTGTATAGACAACATATACAGTACCTAAGATAAAGAATTCCTCTTAAGCAAGCACAGGGTGCACTAGTGCATACCACAGATGTCTCCCTCTTAGGCTGGGAGCATATCTCAGGCCAAACAGTGAAAGGGATCTGGAGTCTAGTAGAGATAAGGGAACACATTAACCTGTGGGAATTCAGAGCAGGATATTTGTCCCTGAAGTTCATCTCAGCCTTAGCCGAACTCAAAGTCTTGTGGATAAGCATGCTCAATGCCATCACAATGTATTATATAGAAAATACTGGATGGGCAACCATGCTGAATCAGTGTTTTCTATCACAGAGGGATTCTGATTCCATGTGACCTTGAGAGCAAAGCTTGAGTGGTCCTTGGGAATCAGTGTCATGAGGTGGCAAACAAACTGGTTGGGCATAGGGTTGCCCATCAAGTATTTTTTACAGTGTATGGTGCCCCTTTGAATAATTATCTTTTTTATATAAAGAACATTTCTAATTTCAGGACTTAGGGCTAGTTGCTATGGTGAGTTGAGTAGTTGCTAGGGATTACACTTCCCTATGTTAGTAGTGCACAGTCCCATTGGTTAACTATCAGGTTTGAGTGGGGTCTCACAAATAAAACAACATGGCTGCTTTATGGCTCTATTAGCGAGTGGAGGATCAGCCTCTATTTTCGTGAGTTTTAAAAAATATCTGGTTGATCCTGCATTTAGTTTTTTTACATGGAGGAGTATATTTGGTTGATCTTGCATATCTGTTAAGGTATCTGATTGATCTTGCATTTGCGGGTCTGCTCAAGTTTCTGTGATGTCTCAATGTCGGATCTGTTGATTTGATTCAAAGCACAGCTCAAGATTTTTTTTAAGAATGAGTAGAATGCTGTTCTGCACATACGGGCTGAACAGCATTCTATGAACTTTTATCCGTGGCTGACCAGCTTTTCAGCATGGATAAAAAACGAGTCAGAACAAGGTTCCGCCACACACTATATAAACAAGAGGGGTGGTGTAAGATCCTCAAAACTGTGCAAGGAGCACTGAATATTTTGGACCTTGCCTCCACTGTAAGTGTGCATATCTTTGCATTCCATGTTTCAAAGAATGAAAACATACTGAAAGCCTCACTCAGCATATGGGTCATGTGATATACAAGTAGCCCTTAAAGCGGTGTTAAACTTACTTTTTCAGAACATGGGATGTTCCAGAGGTGGATCCTTTTGCATTATGGGAGAACAAAATGCTACAACTGTTCTGCTACAGATTCTCATCTCAGTGAGCATTCCCAGAAGATGGTCTCAGTATATATTGGGAAAACAAGTTCATTAATGCTTTCCCGCCCACCTCTCTGATACAGGAAATATTGTTAAAAATGAGGGCAGACTGTGTAGCCATGATTGTGATAGTACCAGGTTGTCCTAGACAGTAATGGCACTTTATGTTAATTCAGATGTCCCAAAACACTCCTGACTTTATACCCCTTTGTTGCGATCTTTTAACTTGATAGCTTGGTAGGTAAAGGCAGAAAAAAGATGTGAACCCATAAATACAGTCTCCCACACTTTGTGGACAATTAGACCTGCTGGAATCCCAGAAATGTATCCAGTTCTTTCCTAAACTATCAAATACTAAGCTATTTACAAGACTTTGTGGTAGCTTATTCCATGCCCTAGATGCCCTTAATGTAAAGTAATTGTTGCTTTTTTGTATGTACTCTTGGTACCACTAATTGCTTATGTTATCTAAGGTTGAGGGGCTTTGTTTTAAATATTATATTGCACTGAGATGCAATTTTGGGATTATTTAATATTTGATATAATTGTATTAAATCCCTTCTAGTCCTCCTTTGTTCCAGCATCATTAGATTCAATTCCTTAAGCCTTTGGCTATAGGATTTATTTTTTAACCTTGGGATAATCTTCATAGTCCATCTTTGTACACCTTCAGGATAATCTTCATAACCCGTCTTTGTACGCCTTCCATGAGTTTGATATCTTGACCTAAATAGGATGACCAAAATGGTTATCCATAGTCGATGTGTGGTCAAACATAGGACCTATATAAACAAATTAGGCAATCTTCGCCCCTAGTTATAAATCCCTTCCTATTGATGTTGATAAGTTTATTAGCCATCTGGGTGGTCTTTCTTACATGAGTATGCATAGCAAATGAGTTATCAATTAGGATGCCTACATCCCTTTCATGTAGGGGGTTTCTTTTAAATGTGTAAGAGTTTCTTGGATTGTTTCTGCCTATGTGTAGTACATTACATTTTTCTAGGTTGAACTCCATTTTGTGTATTGACTTTAAATATTCAATCAGTTGAAGATCTTTTGCCAGGGATAGATATTTTGCCTCTGTGTCAACTTCACAGCAGATTTCTGTATCATCTGCGAATTTCATAATTTGATTACTAAACCCTTGTAGATCATATATGAAGTTGCTAAATAATGTTGGTCCCAAAACGGACTCATGTGGGACACCACTGGTCACTAATGCTAGAGTTGAAAGTATGTCATTTATTCTTACTTGCTGTGTTCTCCCCCTTAACTAGGATTCTGCCCATTTTAGCAAATATGTACTATACCCCATTGTTATGAGATTATTTACCAGTTCTAATTGGGGAATGGTATCAAAAGCTTTTTTGAAGTCTAAAAAAGTCACTTCAGTTGGTAGTCCATCATCTAAGTTAGCACTGATCTTCTCATAAAAAAACTAGCAAGTTAGCTGTACAGGACTTACCATGACTGAAGAGGTGTTGGGTCTGGTCCATAAGTCCCTTGTAGTAGTGGGCGAAGTGGCCAAAATTTGCTCCATGAAGTGATTCGTGGAGTAATGTGGAATCCATGAAGTAGTCTGCAACGCGAAGCAGAATACTTTGTGTCATAATGAGGAATGCAAAGTCCATTGAAACCAATGACTTTGCATTATTCCGCCTTCCCCAAACCACTTCTCCACCAATTTTAAGGCAAAGTACATTGAAATCAATGTACTTCGCATTACTTCACCTTGTTATTGAGCTTCAAGGTGAATTTTGCAGTGCTTCATGGGATTGCAGGTCACATGGGCTCTAGATTGTTCTGCACAGTCTCAGTTCTCTGTAGTGTGTGTGTAGTGGAAGATTGAGACAGTTTCCTCTCAGAGCTCTGCGATTCAAATCCTCTAAAAGCTGTTAAAAAAGCAATTTTTAGCCATTTTTTTGCTCAAAATTTAGTACATCGATTGTAGGAAACCCCCCTGTGCTCATATCATCGAGTGTTTATTGTTTGTGTGTGGATTTTGAATGTTAATTTAGAACATTCAGTCTGTGTACCGACAGACACTTGAAGTGTGCTTTGGAGGAGGGGCATATCTATGGTGGAGGTAGGTTAAAACTGGAAGAAAAAGGCAGTCTTTCTGTTTTGGTTATATTTTTCTTGTATAACTGTATTAATGTACACACAGTAATATTTTCAGTAATTCTTGACATTTTTTTTGCTGACTGTTGTGGTGCAGCACTGCATAATTTCAGTTTGTTTAAAAGATTTGGTTATATTACTAAAGTTTTCAATTTGCTATGTATTACTTGTAGTGTAGTGTGTGTGTGAGTGTGTGTGTGTGTGTGTGTGTGTGTGTGTGTGTGTGTGTGTGTGTGTGTGTGATGTGTGCCATCAAATCAGACACATTTTATTGTGCCACAGAATAATTGCAGCTGTGTGAACCTGCTATCCACCACACCTCCATGAATTTTTTGTACTGTTTTGTGGTATCTTTACCGGTAGAGGACAGTTACTGCTGTGCACTACCCCCCAACTGGCAAAAGGTATTCTTTTCCAGATTTGGATTTGTGACTTGTGAGTACTAGTTATGTGTTGTTGTGCCTTTGCCTCTGCATCGCTTGAGTGTGCAGTGCAATCTTAATCTGTCTGTGCATTTGCATCTCCTTAGGGCCCAATCTCCATCTGTAACTTAAGTCACAGTTGTTTTTTTTTTACTTCCCTTCAGAGTACTGGTATGGTGCATATCTCTGCATGAACATTGTACTCATTGATGTGTGTTTTTAAGTCAGGGCGATCATCATGAGTCACTCACAATACAAATCATTTTCTTCATCTTCATAGTCATGATTCAAGAATCACAAAACTGTCATTTTTTTTGTAGTTAGTTCCATGTAAGCCTGTTTCGTAGTATCTCGGGTCTCGGCGTCAATCACCATTGTACTCATTGATATGAGTTTTCAAATTAGGTAGTTTTGTGTGGTACAGGTCAGGGAAGTACAGCCATAGGTATTCCTATCCCCGTACAGTTTATTATCACTGGTCATGTCACACTAGCCACTCATCACGAGACAAATCACGTTCTTCACAAATCACAGCAGTTAAATTTTTTTTCAGTTCTGATGGTACGCTAAAGACCTGTAAAGATGACCAAAACATTGATGAATCTTTTCTAACTTTTTTAAAATAATGCCCCCCCCAAAAAATAAAATACTTACCTTCACTGGCTTGACAGTATTCCAATGCCAAAATTCCTCATCAAGCCAAGAAATGCACACCCCAAGTTCGACTATATGACCTGTGATACAAAAAGAAAAGCAAGGATAGAAGAGAGAGAGAAGGGACATGATTGAAACCTTCAAGTAACTGAAGGGGATGAACAAGGTAGGCTTCCAGGGTGGGTTCACTCTCCAGAATGGAAGAGATACCAGAGGGCACTCCCTGAAGTTAAAGGGGGGCAGATTCAGGAGGGAAAGGAGGAGGAACTACTTCACTGAAAGAGTGGTAACAGGGTGGAATGCACTGTCTGAGCAACTCGTTTCAGTGCAGACTGTGGGGTGCTTCAAGGGGGGTGGGACAAGTTCAAGGGGAAAGTATATACGGGGGGCAGTTGGGGGAGGGAAGAGTTAATGGGAGGGTGTAGCTGCAGTCTAATGGGCTGAAGTGCTGCTCACTCAAGCAGACTAGATAGACCATATGGCCTGTATCTGCTGGCAATTTCATATGTACGTATGTATGTGTATATATATGTATATGAAAAATAATACATATATATATATATATATATATATATATATATAGTCCACTCCACATACTATGGACTCGGGTAATGTGGACAATCGGGGAAGGCGGACAATAATTGAAAACCCAAACTACCCCCATAGGCTGCAATAGATATTTTACCTGTTTAAGCAGACGTTACATGCCGGCAAAAGTGGACAGCAAATTGGGGTCATCAGCACTAACTGAGCCATTTTTTACACTTACCGGATGTTAAATGTGCAAGTGCAGGCTTTTATACATACATTATGCTTTTCATATTTTAAATTTTAAATGAACTACACCACATTTTGTGAATGTACTGCAGTTCTTAACTGTTTTGTTATACTTAACGGATGTTAAATGTGCAAGTGCAGGCTTTTTAATGATGATTACTATATGCCCTTCAGGAGTTAGCTCCTTTGGTCACCTGCTAAATTATGAATGCAGTGAATGCCATGCTTTTTTAGCTTCACACCCCCTAACAGTACAGTACCCCACCATGAAACAAAGTTTAGTACAGAACATACAGGGGGAAGTTAGCAGCTGTTAGTACAGCACAGTATATTCGTTGATGGGTAGGGTTGTTAGTGCATTCCATGATGGTTTCTTTACTCTTTTTTTAATCTGTACTAGGTATTGGTGCCACCTGCTGGCAACTGCAGACATGGTTTACAGCAGACAAAATGTATATGCACAAAACTGTCTATGGTAAGCAGCTTACACTGTATATATACATATATAGAATTGATATGAACATTTAAAGTCAACTCAGATTCTGTGGAAAACCATGGTGATGCCAGGTACATTAACTTACCAAGGGTAGTATTAGTGTACACACAGAGGGCATCCTTCCTGTTGTGGATCAGTGCAGCAGACACTGGGCAACCAACAGCATTATCACATCATTATGGATGGTTAATTCAATGGTCGGGTCATCCTTCTAGCACATAATTTGGCAAGACACTGTGCATCAGCCCAGTCAGGTCAAGAAGCATTACTTGAAATTCCAAAAGCAGCAGCAGGGGACATACAGTAGTTCTTATTGGAGTGTGTGCATGTATGACTGAGTGTGACATGAATTGCTTTCCTTTCCATTTTATGCTCTAATTTCTCTTCATCTGGGGTCAGGAATTTTCTGGAAAAAAGACAGCAGCATTTTGGGGTGCACATTAATTCTGGTGATTGTGTGTGACCACTGCACGCATGACTAAGTGCTCCATTAATTCTGGGAGACTTTGCATTTCGTTTTACGCTCTCATTTCACTTTGTCAGCACTGAGGAATTTTTGGACACAAGACAGTAGCATTTTGGGGATGCACATTAATTCTGGTGACTGTGTGTGTTGGGGGCTGCCAATATCGTTATCACTTCACCTTACTTCGCGTTAAGGTGGAATGACAACGTGAAGAAATAATTACAAGGCAATGTGAGCCTTTCATATTGACCACTCCACGCAGCAGAATGACAAGGTGAAGGGCCCACTTCATGGGCACTTTGCTGGTCAAAATTTAAATTCGCTGCATCTCTAGTCCCTTGTTGGAGGTTTTATTCTCAAATCTAGCCTTTGTTAGTTTTTCCATTAATTTACCTGGTATAGATGTCAGGCGTATAGGCCAGTAGTTTATGGGTAAAGCCCTACTGCCTTTTTTGTGTATTGGCACAACCACAGCTTTTTAACAGCTTTTAACAAGTGGTATTAAGAATAAATGTTCAGTTCTTTATAGATGTAATGCCAGAATTCCACTTAAATCAAGGTATTACAGTGTATTGCCTATGTACAGTATTTTCTAAGGCCAAATGCCAGTAAAGAGGAGGGAAAAACTTTACACATTTGATGTGACAAGGGCCTCAGTTTTTACAAGTCCAAAAAAGAGGACAAGAAGAGAAATGGCAGTTGTTACATACTGCATGGCAAGGTGTTGAAGGGACTAACAGTATCTAAGCTGATGATATAGAGATGGATATTATCCATAATAAATGTTTGCTACACCTTGGCAAGAAAAGCACCTCTAGATGGCATTAAGCAACACATCATAAGGAGTACATCAGCAGAAACAACTAGAATGAATATTCCACTGGCAGAAATTTGTAAAACTGCTACTTGGTTCACTGTTCACATATTCACATCTCACTATTGCCTGGACACAAAAGCAAGAGATACAGTAATGCTAGGTTTGGGATTTTTATGCATTAGATCCTATTGCCAAAGTAATCATAAAACCCTCCAACCCAGGGTACTGCTTGGAGTTTGCACATGTTTGACAGGGCTGTTGTAACTTGTGTTGTTATTTTATTTATTTCATTTAAAATTTGGTAACTGGGAAAGGTACCCTGAGCCAAGGCTCATTTCAAGGTGCAACCCGGGGCAAGGGAAAATAAGATGGTACAGTTATACATATATTGCAGATATACATAATTTGAACAAGTAGGCAAATCAAAATTGAGTTACAGAACATCTAACTGAGAAATACTGAAGAGGCACAAAATATTGAACAGTAAAATGCAAATAATACAGGCTGGTGACTATATAACATGAGCAAGCGGATGTCTGTAGTGGAGCCTGTATTTCCTACAACAAAAATTCAAGAGTGGGAGAGTACCTTTTTAGGGGATGTACGATGCTGCATTAACAATTTTTTGTTGATACAATGTTTCCCCGACACCACTACATTGACTGCAATTGTGGTTGGCATGGTGCCGCTGAGTTTAAAGTTGTTTTGTGGGGGGCTGTGACCCCTGCACCCCCACTTATGATTATCAACTCCAAGATGGAGCTGATTCGGAGATGGGGTGCAGGACCTTAGGAAAGGGTGCTGGGGTCCCAGGCAGACTTCACAGTGACATGGCAATATTGTCGGCATTGACCATGTTGCTGTAAAGTTGTCGCTGTAGCAATGGTGTACCCTTTTTAGGCAGGGGTGTAGGGAGTGAGACTGCAGCTGGGGCAGAGGAAAGGTGTGAACACTGGATAGAAGAAAGTAGTCTGAGGAGTCATTTGAAAGAAGAGAGTGAGGGGGATTGGTGAAGGTCAATGGAGAGCCAATTCCAGAGTAGAGGGAGGTGATAGGAGAAGGTGGACTGACCTACCACTGAGTGGAGGTGTGGAAGACAGAAAGATCACAGGTCTCTGTAATATAGGGAGTAAGCAGAGGGTTTGCAGGAGATTGGCAGGAAAAGAGGTACAGAGGAAGAGGCACCATGGACCAACTCCTGTGTGGTAATGGTGAAAGGGAGAGAGAGGAATAGAGAAGGCATTGGTGAGTGAGGGGAGGTGGAGAAGAGGCAAAATGGTAGAAGGAGTTTAGAAGTGTTTCAGGTCTTGAGAAGGATGTGGCCAGGGCAGTGCCATTGCCCACATCAGCATAGTCTATGACTGGGAGAATGATTTTTGTAACCAGCTCCCACTGGGTAGGAAGAGGGAGACTTTCTTTGTGACGGTAGAGGATTGCAAGTTTTGGGCAAAGTTTAGAACAAATGGATTCAATGAGGGTGGAGAAATCAAGATTCATTTGTTAGGAAATGTTACAGTACTCACTGCAGTGGCATCTTTTCTTCTAATGAATAAGATCAGCCAGTCAAACTACCCTTTTCTGCCTTTTGAGGATATGGTAATTAGGTTCTTAAGAATCCTTTGGCTATTTTACAATGCTAAATTTAAACAATTTTTAATAGGTATTATTGGAATATTTTTCAAATTAGGTCTTGAGTCCACTTGGTCTCTTCAGCACAAAGATCTAGGGTTGGAATGCTGGGAGGCTCAAGACTAGTGCAGTGCAGAGAGAATTCATTGTAAAAACATTCTAAGTTCTGAGGCATCATGCATCAACAGAAGATGATGCATGCCTTTGACTGGATGTTCTAGTCCATTAGGCGAAAATAAGTTCCTGCAGTGCATAACTTCCTCCCTGTTTGAGGCAAAAGGATTAGTTTGTTGAATTTTGATAGGTAGGTATACTTAGGGCATTATAATGACAAGTTTTAATAATGCAAGCGTTTGTATTATATTCTGTATACTGTGTACCCAGCTCACACCTGTAGAAGCTCTGTGTCCCATTGTGCTTATCCAGTAACCAAATTCTAAACTAATAAATAAAAATGAAATATAATATTATCATGCACGCAGGGAACATTTCTTTTTTTGAACTAGGCATAGTAATTCTTTCTTAATGTGAAATTACAGGGGAGCAGCTGAGTAGGTTGTTTAATGTTAAACACCAATTTTTGCACCTTAATAACTTTGGCAGCGTTCAATGAAATAACCCAAACTTTGGCATGCCTGGTGAAGTCTCAAGACACAAAATGTTTTGTCATGGCATCTTGTTTGGTTTCTGAGATATGGAAAGCCCTAAAATATGAAAAAAGGTGTTTGATTTTCCTATAATTAACATTTTCTTTTACTTTCACGTGCAGCCTAGATGGTGTGGAATTTTTTTATGGAATTTTCAGGGTTGAAGCAGCCTGTACCAAGGTAACACCTTTCAAAGGTTTTGTGAAATAAAATATAGAATGCAATAAAATGCAAAAAAAAAAAAGAGGTGTGTGGTTTTCCTGTACAGTACGTAACATGAATTTTGGTTTTTGCTCTCATACACAGCCTAGATGGTGCAGAATGTTTTCATTAAATTTTCAGGACAGAAGCAGCCTGTACTGAGGTAATGCCTTTTGATGGCTTTGTGAAAAAAATATTATACAGTTCCAAAGTTATAAGGACTATTTTGATAACCATCAAGCTTGACTGGTAAAAAAAACCCACACTGATCGTGAGTCCTTGTTTTCATGATTTGCTTGTCATGAAAAAAAAGGTTGTGGTGGCCACCATCTTTTTTTTTTTAACTCACAAACTTTGAAAATGCAAAAATTATGCCTTTTCAGAAAACAAACACCTGAACCTGGGTAAGAAAGCACTGTTTAGCTAGCTTTTGGTGTTTGTTTGTTTTTACAGTTGTCCTGAAAATAACTTTTCTGGGCACCCAGAGATCCTGGATACCCAGTTTAGCAAATTCACCCACATTCTCAGTATGAGAACAATTGGACTTTATTGAATTTAGAAGCCACAGATGGAGTCCTGCTGCTGGCTTCGGCGATCTTCGATTCTCTCTCTCTCTCTATATCTGTCTGTCTTACTGTCTGTCTGTCTATTTATCTCTTTATCTATGTATGAACCTGCAGCATTTAGTAGGGACTCATTTGGAATCAGCACCGTCTTTTGACCTCTTGGTTATAGTCACACCAAAAGTCATGTCTGTTTCCCACTATCCCCCTCTAATTGCTTTATATCTGGGGTTTTATGTTAACTCTCTGTGGGATTTATGCCTATGTTCTGTGAGACCATGAGTTCTGCAGATACGTACCCATTTTCTTTTCAGCTTTTTTTCTAGTGTTGAACCCTATAGTATATCTGTCTGACATCTGAAGAGGAGGTTCATGATTCAGGCTGCAGCAGGTTTGAGAATAACATGCGGTGCTACTGCTGCCCATTTGCTGTCCACTGTTAGATGGGATTACTGACTTACAGAAGAGCTGGCTGGGCAAATTGGGAGTGTGGGCCCATCCCCTCCAGAAAAGATCAGCTGTTGCCCCAGCTTCTAGAGGAGTCGGGGGAGTACTACCCATAATAAAAGAGGGAGTTGTTCCTATCCACTTCTGTTTTTATGGGAGGGCTTTGCCCATGAATCAATATGGGGGAATAACTCCTCCCACCAGCTAAACAAAAGCCTGCCTCTCCCTTCCCTCCACACTTAGCACATCTTAGCTGCTAAGCCACTGCATGGTCTACATGGCTATGCTGCTCTGTTCCTCACCTTCTTACATTTCTCTGTTTTGTTTTCCTATCTGTAGTTCACCACCTTCCCTCCTCTCTTCTTCTCTGCTAGCCTGCCTTTGCTGCTCTGCTTGCTACCCAATCTCTCTTCTGTTTCACCACCCCTCATGGCTTGTCTGTGTGCTTGCCCCCCCTCCTCCGGACCTCTCACCCTCTTATCTTCACCTTTCCTTCTCCTTTAAGGGTTTTCTTTTCATCCACTTCTGCAGCAGTTCTATTCCATGCTTGCTTTACTCTGCTTTTGCAGCAGCTCGCCACGCTCCTCTCTCTTCTGGATTTGTGACTTGTGATGTTACCGCCTTGCTTGAAGCTACAGCGTCTCTTTTCCATTCTGTTTCCTCCTATTTCTTCTCTTTAGTTTTCCCTACTCTGCATTATCTCCTTGTCTCCCCTTTTCAAGCTGCATTTTTCTTTGGATCTAGCTCAGTCCCTCCTAGTGTCACTTCTCTTCAGCTATATTTCTACTTCTAGCAGCTCTCCCTATTGTTTTTTTTCCCCTCTGTCTCCAACCCTCATCAGCAGTGCATTTCAGAGTTTGTCTCACTACCTCATACATTCTGGAGGTCACAAGCATAGGCAGGGTTCAACTTCATTCACCGGAGAGGGGAGTCATCATTCTCCTCAAACTTTAATCAGTCATTGCTACTCACATCAGTTTGACACCATGGCTTCCACACCTTCTGGCAATTCTTCTTCTGATGCTGAGGAAGGTCCTTCAGGGCTCCCTCAGACTTCTTTCTGCATGCAAGCTATACTCAAATGATCTTCTAAACCACAAAATTCTTCAAAAGGCTGGATCATTCCATGCCTGATTTCTGAACTTCAGAAGCCTGGCATTTCCTACTAAGCACCCAGTTGAAACTCAAAGCAAAAACTATTCAATGTATCTGCAGCAGCTAAATCCCAGCATGTCAAAGCTCCTGTTTCTAACCAGCCAGTCCTTCAACCAGCCTCTGCTGCCTTATCTGAAATACAAGACATCATAGCTCGACTCGTTACCTCAGTATCAGGTTTACAATCCCACATCGCCTTCCTTGAAGTTTGCCTTCCATCGCAGTCTACTCTGGTTTCTAATTCAGCAACTTCTGCCACCCTCCTGTCCCCAGCCATTCCTAGGAAGAGGTGGTCCTGCCTAGTGCTCCTCCTTACTTCAACACTCCATCAACTTCAGATCTGCCAACTCATCAAACTTAAGATACTTCTTCCTCAACCACTACTCTGTCATTTACATCTCCTATACACCTCATCCCAAGTCATCTCCACAAAGACATCACAGAAGGAAAAAATGTCAGTTTGATTTCTCTCCTCATTTTGTCATGTGACACCATAGAAAACAGAACAGTAACCTGTGGAAATGTTTCTGTCATATTGAAATCGAAGGACCTAAGAAGAAACATATCATTCCTGAATTTGTCCTTGTCTTCTGCTTGTATCAAGACATTGTTTGCTTTGCATTTCCTTCCAGGTGCAAAGAACTGAACTCACATTTATATCTCTTAGTAGGTCTAGGCATTAGACACAGAGCTACACATTTCTATGGCTACCATCACTCCTTTTCCACAAAAGCAGCAGCTGCTTTAGCTCATTTCAATATTAAGCTGAACTGGACCATCCTGGATAATGAGTTGTTTTGTCATCATTTTGCTCATTCCTGCCCCTTATGTGGCTCCTCTGCCCATTTTGCCTCCCTTTGTTTATCCACCCAGGAAGGATTCATCAGTTGGATCTGTTGCTCCTTCATTTACCTCTTCAAGATTGGCTCACACAATTTCTAACCCTAACACTCTCACCCACCCCAACTTGAATAGATGAGGCAGACAAATAAAATACATAGGGAAACAAGCCAATTTGCAATAATTTAAACAATGAAGGATGCTCTAACTCTGGCTGTCAATTCCTTCATATCTGCAGTTTCTGTGGCAATGCACATGCTCAAATCATTTCTTCAAAAATGTCTTGCTTGAAGCATTGACAATTAGTGCATCCCATTTAATGTTTAAGCCTTAGCTCATGCACTAGCTTCCCATCCTTCACACTAATTGGTGGATTTTCTCATCTCTGGATTCTCCAAAGGCTTTCATATGGGTATTTCAGTTTTTCCTTCCGATTCATTCATGTATAAGAATTTACAGTCTGCTCTAAAGGAACCAGAAGTTGTCCAGCAACTATACTAAAAAGAACTACAAAAAGGATTTCTCATTGGTCCTTTCAAGCATCAGTTTCCCTCCTATGAGATTAGCCCTATCAGCATTACTACCATAATGTTTTCAGGTAAGAAATGACTGATCATCAGTCTATCAGCTCTTCATTCTAAGTCTGTTCCCATCATTATCTCATTGCTTCCTTCGAATGACTACTCACTCTCGTACGCTAATATTGATGATGCCATTACCATCATTAAATGACTTGGCCCTGGCTCCTGGCTTTCAAAGGTGGACATTTCAGATGCTTTTAAATTGCTGTCCCTCCATCCCTGTGGCATCTCTATGGTAACAAATGGGAAGATCGCTACTACTTTGTTGTTCGTCTGACCTTCAGTTGCAAAAGCAGGTCAAAACTATTTGATATGTTTTCAGAGACACTTTGTTCGCTATTGCTTAACATTTTTGCAATCATTCAGCTGTAATCCATCTTCTAGACAACTTCCTACTAATCAATCTGCCTGATTCTCCTCCAGCTGCTGACATCTCTGCGCTCATATGTCTCTTTCAAGAACTAGCAGTGTCCTTAACTGAAGAGAAAATGCTTAATCCTTCTACATCTATTGAATTCCTTGGCATTGACTTGGATTCAATACGCATATAAGCCTGACTGCCTCCTGATAAACTCCACAGGATCCAAGCTCTCATCAAATCCTTCTCCATTTGTTCCTTCTATACCAAACCTGAACTTCTCTCACTATTAGGGTATCTCAATTTTGCCATGCAAATTATTCCTCAGGATCACTCTTTTATTTCATATCTTCTGACACTGGCTTCATCTGTCTCTGAGCTGCATCATTACATCACCATTACAGCTGCAGTCGAATCAGATATAACAATGTGGTCCCATTTCCTAGCATACTGGAATGGTTGTTCTATGTTTTTCAAGGATCTGACTCCAGATCTTCATCTTAGAATTTACACTGATGCTTCTCACAACTATGACTTCACTGCAATTTTCAAACATTCCTGGTTCACTGCTCCTAGGCCCTCAGACATATAACCTCAGAGACTTTTCAATTATATCTCTTCTGTACAACATCTACCCTATTGTAGCTGCTGCTTTCACATGGGGCCATCGCTGTTCTCTCCAGGCCATCTCAATCTTCTCAGATAATCAAGCCACAATCAATAACATTAATAACGGCAAATCCTTGTCTCAATCCACCATGTTGTTCATGAGGAGGCTGACTTAGTTATCACCATATCATAACTTTACCACAAAATGCTTTCACATTCCCAGTTTTGCTAATGCAGCAGATGATTATTTATCTCAATTTCAATTCCAGGAATTCCATTGTATTTGTCTCGCAGCAGAACCAACCATGACTACTCCTCCTTGATTCATTGATCTTATCATGACCTAACATTCTACCATCAACAAGCCAAAGCCCTCGTGTGGTCAGCATTATCTCCCAATACTTGAGCTACGTATTCTACCACCTGGAAGAAATATTCCTCATTTTGTGAATTCCAGTCAATTCATAAAAATCCATTTGTGGTTGTTCATATACAAGTGTTTATAACTTACTGCCATCAGGCATGCAAATCATCACATAGGACAATAAAACAATATTTATCTGGAATGCAATATTTCCTTTCTCAAGCAAATCAATTCATGTCCTCTATTCTATTTAATTTCTCTGTTAAACTCCTCTTACTTGGAATCAATAGAACTTTAGGACTTTCTCCATTCTAATCCCTTCAAATCTACCATGAACATCATTATCTTCTCAGCTATTTGCTTAATCTTTTATAATTTTGCACCCCAGGTGAGTTTATAGTACCATAAGCATCCTCTACTAATTTTCTCAGAATTGCCATTCTAAGAAAATTATATCCTGCATTCTTCTAATTCGGAAACTGAAAGACTGCACAAAGGAGATCAGATTGCATACTATCCAGCTCATAACAACTTATGCCCAGTACAGACTCTCAATCAGCTTACGCAATATAATGCCAGATCTATCACCTCACATCTTCTCCTGGCTGCTAATGACCATTCTGCTAGGACCAACAAATGGTTTATGAAACATGTGAGAAACTTATTACAATGGCTTGGACTCAGTACATTTTCTTTTACAGGACATTCATTCCAGTTTGGAGCAGTTTCTTCAGCCTCCCAAAAGAACATTCCCACCCACATCATTAAAAGTCTTGGAAGATGGATCTCCTCATGTTTTGAAACCTACATCCCAAATCCAGAACAGGAAATCAGACACGCTTTTAGGATTATCTCTTCATACTATGCCCAGAGGAAGGGGAGTTAAGTAGCCATGGTTCCTTAGAAGTTCCTCGGGGGGGGGGGTCCTCTTCTATGTGCTGCTGTTCACACTCTCTGTGAGTTGTAGGAGGTAATCACACTCTTCTTTTGGCCCTTTTTATTCCTGTAACATTGCCCAACACCTCTACTCAGGGTGGCAACAGAGAAAGCCCAAATTAAAGTTCACAGAAGCACTCACACTATTCTCCAAACATTGAATGGGAGGGTTTTGCCTGTGATTCAATGTGAAGGAATAACTCTTCCCACCAGCCAAATAAAAGCCTGCCTTTCCATCCCCCCATGCTTTGTGCACCTCAAACCTTCATCCTCTCCACCTCCTCCTCCAGCACTCTTCTCACCCTTAGCGCTGGGCCTTTTATTCCTGTAATGCTGCATGGCACCTCTACTAAGAGTGGGAATAGAGAAAGGCCAAATTAAAGTTCACACAGGCACTCACACTATTCACCAAACATTGAATTTCAGTTAAGCTCTGTGTTGCAAAATACAAGGTAAGGGCTATTAGAAGACTGAACCGAGGAAGGCCTGAGGGAGCTGGGCTGACGGTGCCGAACAATCACCTGCTCCTAGCACTGTAATTAACTGTCAGAGTCAGTATAGCAGCTGAGATGGCCCTTCTTCATGTGCCATTTTCTTTACAGCTTTTTGTCTGGTGTTCAACCCCGCAGTACGTCTGTCTGAAATATGGGGGGTTCATGGTTCAGACTGTGGTAGGTTTCAAAATAACATGTGGTGCTGCTGCTGCTCACTTGCTGCCCACTGTTAGATGGGATTCTTCCTGTTCCAAAGCAATTGCCTGACTTACAGAAGGGCTGGCTGGGCAAAATAGCATGGCAGTCCCCCTTTTATCCTGACAAGATCAGCTGCTGCTCCAGCTTTTCCAGGACTTGGTGAAGTACTACCCAGCATAAAAGAGGAAGTGTGCCTGTCCACAGCCATTTGTATTTCAGTTAAGTGCTGTTTTGCAGAATGCAAGCTAAGGGCTATTAGGAAATTGAACTGAAGAAGGTCTGAGGGAGCAGGGCCGATGATGCCGACTGACCATTGGCTCCTAGTACTGTCACTGATTGTCAGAGCCACGATAGTAGTTGAGGTGGCCCTGCTCTTGGAAGGATGACTAGTTAACATTTTTATTCCACTAATCTTTTAATTGTTTCTGGTTGCTTTTGCTACAATCTGTAGGTGAACTTCCTTGCATTCACACCTGTATTTATAGCTGTACTTGTATGATTACATATTTGTTTTATGCATAACATATCACAATAATAGTTGGAAGCTGATAATTTCTCCGTTTAGTTGGCTTGCTTACTGTACACAAAAATACTGACATTTAAAAAGTCTCAGAGGTCCTTTCAGTGAAGTATGCTGTTTTTCTCAGCTTTATTCAGCTTGCTTTCTATATTCACAAATATTGACATTTAAAAAGTCTCAGAGGTCCTCTCAAGTGAAGTATGCTCTTTTTTTTTTATAAATAATTGGGAAGCAGATACTACTGTCATGAGTGAAAAGTGGACACTGCTGTGTTCTTCCTGCACCCTCCATGTTGCAGATCATGAAATAAAAAAAAAAGTGAAAGCAACACATCAATTTTTTTATTGTCATAAAGTTTCAGTTTAAGCGAAAAGAAGCATCTGCCTCGAGACTCTCATTTAGGCTATCTCCTATTTGTGCATAACTGTTCAAACCGAACAGTTGGAGAAGTTTTTTATTTACATGGAGAGCACTCATGTACATGCCTGGGAATGCTGGGTTAGTGCTGATCCACTTCCAATTACTATTCAAAATAAAATCGATAAAAATATCCCTTTGGTTACCACAATGGCATATACATAAAAAAAAAAAAGATTAAAAAAAGATTATAGCATGACACTGCCAAGAAAGGAATGAAAGAAAAATGAGCAACTACAGCTGACAGTCTCCCGTTAAAAAAAATAGAACGCAAATATTATAATCGCATATCCCTTCTTTCTCCCACCGTCTAGCATGCTCCCATCCCCCTGCACTGTACTAAGTTGTTATTAATGTAGTTAATAAATACATTAAGCATGTTTGTTGGGCTTCAAATCAGCTACTGTATGAAACCAGCCAAGAGAATGCATAAATGAATGATTGGTTATTGTTTGTCAGACATGTAAAAGTGAAGGATTTGAAGAACAAAGCATACATATTGCTTACAGAACCATGTATAATGCTCTCCATTTCTTGCACCAAAAGCATTTTCCTACAAATCATTCTGTAGAGCACAGAGATCAACAGTTGTTTAACCCAGCTCTTTCAGTCTCCTTAGCTATAAGTGGGCCATCATCAGCAAAAGATAACTGGTACATGAATGGGTATCTAAAATCTTTGAAGTTTAAGTATGTAAGTAATCTTGGTATGGTTTCCTTTGAATTATTGTTTGCATGTTGCAAAGGAGCTTTAAATTATATTTATATTTAGTATTTAACTTTATATAAATACCTAAAGAATGGCAGTGGTCACCTAGTCACTTAACATCCACGTGCTGTAGTCACAAAGGAATCCTTTGTGTACTTTTTTTTTTTAAGTGGTCATACAGAAGGAATATTTTACACTGGTACTGGTATTTTAGGTCAATTTTCAAAATATTCCTGAGGTATGCAATTATGTGTTCTGTTTGAATTGAGGAGACAAAAGACTTTGGAAGTGACTTTGATTAGCTTTTTTAATAAACAGTTACATAAATATGTAATATTTTATCCTTGGTTGCTCTTCTTTCTAGAAGCTGAAACTTGTGCCTAAATGCTGAATTCTATGAAGCCCCAATAGTTTAATAAAACTATGAATTTGAAACCAAAACCCAGATGGAATGGAATAAATTCAGCTGAGCATGGGCTCTGTTAGCAAACGGAATCTGCTCTTTGCTCCCACTCATAATTGCATTTTATTTGTATACAAATAAGATTTAGTCATTTAGTCACTTAACTTCCTTGGGTTCCCGTGTATCCCTGTAAACAGAATGTGTGCCCCATGGGCTTTACTGGATTACTGAAGAATAAACATAAACAAATAAATACATAAAATTTAACTTCTGGTAAAGCAGCCCATTACAATAATGAATGGCCTTTTGCAGCATAGCATAATGACCAAATATGACTACCAGATAGCAGTAGAGGCTTTCAAATAGCTTCCACCGCACCCAAAACATATAAACATGGGCAGCATTTGATTAATGTAAGCCATTATTACCGCAAAAAAATATTTAATGGCCATAATTAATGGTGGTGGCAAAGAAGCGTCTCACTAAAAAGTGGCAATTTAAAGAGTTACCCATGCTGGAGGAATGGCATCAGATAGTAAAGGGAATATATGAAATGGAACCTTTGTCCCTGGATCCCCAACCAGAAATAAACTCAGGCCACAGCTTTATAACTTTGGATGCTCACTGGCAGTATTTATTATGTCATAGGCACAGTTAATTTGTTACATCCCAAATCATCATAATTCTAATCATTCATATCTACAGTTAGAACATAACAGTCCCCATTGCCTTTTTGAACGTAACAGTCCCGTCTTCTTTCTTGTGGATCGTCATCCTGCTCTCTTCCAGTTTGTCATGCTTCTTGGGGTCTGGACACTGTGATCCAGCCCCCCCTTTTTCACTCACCACCATCAGGTACCATGTTACCCGGACTCCCCCCCACGGCAGGTGTGGACACCTTGATCCACCCCTAGCTCTATGTCCTTCCCTGCCCCCTTTACTATCATGCCTGGTATCCTTTGTCCCCAGCCAGTGGTGCCTCCTCCCTCCCTCTACCTGCCCCCATTTTTCCATTGCTCCCCTAAACCTTCCAAAACCCTCCCTTCTTGTCTTCCCCAGTGCCAGAGGGACTCCACCTAGCACCTTGGCCCACCTGCTCTCTGCGCTCCTTTAGGCCCATGCTGAACTCCCACAAGGACACCTCATGCCCGTGTCTCTTAATCTCAGTGCCTATTATCTTGTTAATTCAATCTTTTCCTTGCAGGGAGGGTGGGTGGGAATTTTACAGCAGAAAAGAGGTGAATTATAGTTAGCGTGCCCTTAAGTACCCCTAGTGGCCTTTGTTTTGGACCCCTCCCCAGCCAATAGCCAGCAAGCTCCTTCTGCTTGTCACGCATCCCTGCAGTGAGGTCACTGGTCCCCTCCCTTCCACTCCCCACCTCACCTCTCTCCCCGAACTCCTTATCTCTGGCGGTGCCCAGGAAAATTGTTCTGCCATTTAGTGGCAAGCCTTCTTGTCCCCAGATCCCCAACCAGAAATAAACTCAGGCCACAGCTTTATAACTTTGGATGCTCACTGGCAGCCCGGGTCGTGACTGAAAATAATCATACTATGGCTAGCTCACCTACCCGGTTAACAAAAACCAAATAAAATTATGTCATAGGCACAGTTAATTTGTTACATCCCAAATCATCATAATTCTAATCATTCATATCTACAATTAGGACATAACAGTCTCCATGGCCTTTTTGGATGTAACAGTGACATCTTCTTTCTTGTGGATCGTCATCCTGCTCTCTTCCAGTTCATCATGCTTCTCGGGGTCCGGACACTGTGATCCGGCCCCCCCCTCTTTTTCACTCACCACCATCACATACCACATTACCTGGACCACTCCCCCCCATGCCAGGTGTGGACACTGTGATCCACCCCTAGCTGTATGTCCTTCCCCTGCCCCCCCTTTCCTCCCACACCTGGGTTCCTTTGTCCCTAACCCATGGTACCTCCCCTCCCTCCCCTCTATCTGCCCCTCGTTTTTTCCCCTTGCTCCCCCAAATCCTTCCACTGCCACATCTCCAGCTTGAGATGGAAGATGGGGCTGTAGAAACAAACCCATGCCAAACTCAGTGAGATGGATGCCATACGATCTGTACACTGCTTCCTGATCAAATGAAATGTCCCTATGCTGTATATGGATCCCCCCATCTCGTTCACTGCCCTGGCCACCTTCCTGTTCAGGCATTTTCTCACCACCATAACTGCCTGGGGCCTTTTTGCCCCCCTCCATACCCTCCAAGCTGTAATCTCGGGCCAACTAATTACCACCCTGGGCCACCAGCTCTTCACCCTTTCTAGATCCTCTATAATGTCCTTCAACAAGGATCCCCGTGGTATGGCCCCTAGGTCATTGTCCCCTAGATGGATGATAATACAGTCTGGACTGCCCCAATGCACCCACAGTTCCTCTAACAAAGGCAGCAGCTGTGGCCACCTCATGCCCCTCCATCTCACTTTTGTGTGTTTGATTCTCCAGTGCAGCTGCATGCCCATCCTTGTGGCATCTGCAAATCTCTCTGCCCAATGGATGAAAGAGTGCCCCACAATCCACACCTGTCTCTTGGAGCCTGCTGTGGGGGAGAAAAAAGGGGATACCAGTTAGCCACCATCAACACCTTACATACCTCTTATAACAGTTTGATGCCCACCTCCCTACTCTCTTGACCTCCTTCTCCCCTGCTCCTAAGATGACTGCCTCCAAATCTGCCCCAATCTGGAAGAAGTGAGGACTGAACTCATTAGGGTTCTTGCCTACAAATGCAAATGCCTTTTTCAGGACTGCCCCCACTTAGAAACCTGTCACCGGGGACTTGTCCCCGTGCATGAACCAGGGCCCCCCTCTTCACCCTCTGATCCTCGTGTAGGCCCCCATGGCCTGGACTGTGCAGGCCTCTGCTGTCCCTTCCCTCAGCAGGGCCATGGTGTCCCCTGCTGGTCCATCTTTGACCTCTGCAGTAGGATTATTACCTTCTCCTCCTCCAACCTCACACATTTCTCCTGCAGTCCTGCATCAGTCACCCCCTTTCTGGGAGCCACCATTTCACCAACCCGGAAAGCCCCCTTTGCCATGATGGTAAAAATGGCCCTAAAGAGGCAGGCCTCATTCACCGAATAGCAGATGTGGCTCACTGCCCACAGAACCTCTGTGAGAAGGGACCCCATCAGAGGCCTTCTCCCATCCTGCTGTCTTCCCTGACCACTCTGCCAGCCCGCCACCATACGTCTGATGGCCCAGCCACCCATAACATCTACTCACCCCCTATCCAAGCAAACCCAGCTGATCCCCAGCAGCTGGACCCCCATGGTGGTGTGTGCCACCCCTTTCTCCCACCTTTTTACCATGTGCTGCATTACCTCTTCTTCCTTGATTGGTTTGCCCGTCTGCCAACCCATTCTGGCTCTGAACATCTGGAAACCTGCTGGCCACCCATAACCCTTTACACAAAGCCCTGGCCTTCTCTCTCCAACCTTCCAGAGCCGATCTGGAACCCTGGTCCAGGTGAGCGCAGCCTATGGTGCCAGCTCTCGGAACCACTCCATCTGAAAATGAGAAAGACAGTCAGCTACCTCGTTCTGAGCTCCCTCAATATGCCTTGCCCTAAAGGACAGGTTGAGTCATAGTCCTAACAAGATCATACCCCTCAACACCACCCTGACCGATTCCGTCCTGCCTGTCTGCCTATTGATCACTTTGACCACACCCTTGTTGTTGCACCAGAAAACTATGTGACGCCCTGTCATCCATGTACCCCATACCTCCAAAGCTACCCATATCAGGAAAATCTCAAGGAACATGATGTCCTTTGTCCATCCCCATTCCTGTCATTGGATCGGTCAAGCCTCTGAGATCCATTCCCCTTGGAAGTAGGCCCCCATCCCCAGGCCCCCAGTTGCATCTGTGTACAATTTGAGGTCTGTGTTGGAGGCCCAGTCCTCCTGCCAAAACGTCGCCCCGTTGTAGGATTCCAGGAATGTCTCCCATACCCACAAATCCTCTTTCACCCCTTTGTTGATGTCTACCCGGTGGTGTATTAGTTTTGCTTTTCCTGTGACCCTCCCCAATCTCCTAGTAAATGCCCTGCCTGGGCTTATGGACCTGCAGGTGAAATTAAGGTGCCCCAGTAGTTGTTGTACCTGTACCAGCAGCAACCTCCTTCTCCCCCCCATGAGTGCCAGTAGCCCCTTGAGTCATGCAACTTTGCCCCCGGGAGGTGAAAACACTCCTCCTCCTCCTCCATATCCACCTTGATCCCCAAGAACTCTAGTGTGAGCACAGGACCCTCGATTTTTCCGGCAGCCAACAGGATCCCTATGGACCTGCACATGTCCTGGAAATCTGCCAACATTTTTCCTACCTCTTCCTGACTGGTCCCTATAAGTAAGAAGTCATCCAAGTAATGGACTACCTTTTCGTGTCCATACCACCACCCAAACACCCACTGTACCCATGAGCTGAAAACCTCAAACGTGGCACAGGCCACGGAACATCCCATGGGCATTGCCTTGTCGAAGTACAACCCGGCCTCAAACTGGAACCCAAGAAGGTCCCAGTCTGCCGGCCATGCCGGCAGCAGTCAGAATGTGGACCTCGATGTCTGTCTTGGCTAACCATGCCCGCTCTGCCGCCTGGATCAACTCCACCGCTAGGTCCAGCGATACGTACGAGACCATGCTGAGAGCTTCTGGGATCCCTCCATTCACTGACCCCTCTTTCAGGTAGCACAGGTGATGGATGAGCCTGAATTATCCCTCCTGCTTCTTGGGTACCAATCCCAGGGGTGACACCCGGAAACTCATACTGGGGGGGTTGGACAGTGGCCCCTACACCCGCCCTGCCCAGATTTCCTTCTGGATCTTTTTCTGAACAATGTCTTCTTTTCCTGTTACTGACCCCAAGTTCTTAGCCCCCATCCCCACCTATGGCCCCCAAAACCCAGCCCAAACCCGCCCTGAAAAATGCTTCTTAACAACTCCACCCCTTCCTTATTGGGGTAATCCCTGCTCCAGAGTTCCACCACCGCCCCTTTGATGGGTGTGCGAGTCAGAGGATATCCCCACCTCCGTTCCCTCTGTTCTGGTCTAGCTCCATCCATAATTGGCTGCATATCCTCCTCTCCCAGGTTCCTCCCTGGCCCCTGCCAGCTCCCCCCCTGCTGCCCCAAAAGGGCTGCGCCTGGGCCTGCCCACCAGCTGGTCCCACCTTGTCGCCCCCTATTCTGCAATTTGTGGCCTGATGTGTCCCCCCGCATCGAGAGCAAATGTGCCTAAACTTACAACTAGGCCAGTTACACGAGGCCCTGTTGTATGCCCAGCAGGCTTTGGCACCCTGGACTTAGAAACATAGACCTTGATGGCAGATAAGGACCGCTTGGCCCACCTAGTCTGCCCATTTTCCTACCTACAGGATAGGCCGCAGATCCTAGTTAACCAACAGCCTATTTCTTCCTACCCCCCACAAGAATTGCCTTATGACTGTCCCGTGCATTCTTGAATTCTCCCACAGTTTTAGACCCCACAACCTCCTCAGGAAGGTTGTTCCATGCATCCACTACCCTCTCTGTGAAAAAATACTTCCTCACTTTGCCCCTGAACCGCCTTCCCTCTATCTTTAAATTGTGTCCCCTTGTTCTTGCACGTCTCTTTTTCTGAAAAATGCTACCCTCTTGGACTTTGTTGAATCCACTGAGATACTTAAAAGTTTCTATCATGTCCCCCCCTCCCTCTTTTCCTCAAGGGTATACATATTAAGCTCCTTTAGTCTCTCCTCGTAAGGCTTCTCTTGCAGACCCTGCACCATTTTAGTTGCCCTCCTCTGGATTGCCTCTATTCTGTCTATGTCCTTGCGGAGATGGGGTCTCCAGAACTGGACACAGTACTCCAGATGGGGTCTCACCAACTGTCTGTACAGAGGGATAACAACTTCCTGTTTTCTGCTGGTGATGCCTCTCCTATGCATCCCAGTACCCCCAAGCCTCCCTACTGCCTTCTCACATTGCTTGCTAACCTTAAGGTCATCTGATATGATTACCCCCAGGTCCTTTCCTTTTGTTGTTGTTACTACCTCCCCCACATTGTGTAATCTTCCCCTGGGTTCTTGTTTCCCAGGTGCATTATTTTGCACTTCTTTGCATTGAATCCTAGCTGCCATACTTCTGACCATTCCTCCAACCTTGCCAAGTCCCTTCTTATCCTTTCCACGCCTCCTTGTGTATCAACCCTATTGCAGATCTTTGTGTCATCTGCAAAGAGGCATGCTTTTCCTTCCAGTCCCTCTGCAATGTCACTTATAAAGACATTATAAAGACATTATACTTGAGTCCCCTTTTTCACCTGTTCCATTCCCTGTGCCACTACTGCTCCCAACAACATACGGATCCAGAGTACAGCGTGGGTTCACTCCCACCTCAGATCACCTTTTATGGCCATGCATCTCCAGAACTTAAGCCATCCAAAGCCCAGCTTCACCCGATACACGTCCCTGATGATTGCCATATAGGTTAGTAGCGGGATTGCCACATTGGGCTGCTTCTCGCTAACTAAAGCACCATAGATCAAAACCCCATTTGACACATGTTGATGCTTTTTCCTTGAAACCTGGCCTCCTCTGCCTTGTGCCCTACCACTGCTAACACCACCGCCATCTCCAACTTTCCCACCAATTCCTTCTGCTCATATCTGTTGGGTGTCTCCTCATCAACTAGCCCAAAGTTACCAATGTATTCCCCTTTCCAAATATTTTCTTTAATTGATGCTGGCACATGGTCATCTAACGTGAAACCTGGCAGGCCATCGTACAACTTCCGCGCCCCCCCGAGGTGCCTGCACCCTTTTTTCCTTGATGGCCCACAATGCTGTATCGATTTTGGACACCCCTTCTTCCCCCATATCACCTATCAACCCTTCAATATACTCTCGTAAGTTTGCCTCGTTGCTCACGTCCACCTTATCCTTACCCTCATCAGGTTGTGGCTCATCCGGAATCCGATCCAGGTTTTCTCCTGTCCTTGGTGCTGCGGGGTGCTGGGTCCTGCCCTCCTCAGTCATTTGTTGCTCATTCCGGTGCTGGCCCTTCCATACCACTCTTTCCATTTCCTCTGAGCCTCCTTCTATCAACTCAGTCATCTGCGTCATCAGCTTTGCAGCTTCCACTAGCATGGTAGCTCTAGATGCTTGGGCTCTTCTTGGTGCCATATCTTCACCCGAGCTGCATAGCAAGACACATGTGAAATACCTTCCCATACCAACAGCTATTCGGCCCCCCACAAACAAAACAAGGGGGGGGGGTAACCAGTCAAGCGATGTGCTGTAAATCCTCTGTGGAAATTTTACAGCAAGAAAAAAGGGTGAATTATAGTTGCATGCCCTTAAGTACCCCCAGTGGCCTTTGTTTTGGGCCCTTCCCCTAGCCTCTCCCCAGCCAATAGCCAGCGAGCTACTTCTGTCTGTCATCCATCCCTGTGGTGAGGTCACTGGCTCCTTCCCTTCCACTCCCTCCCACCACCCCCTACCTCTTCCCCCCCTCCCCAGGCTCCTTATCTCTGGCTGGGGCCCAGTACAAATTGGCCTGCCATTTAGTGGCAAGCCTCCTGTTTCCCCCCATGACCTGGGAAACCCAAGGGGAAAAGAACTAATACTGCATTTCCTATGTGGAGACCTAATATACCTGGCTACAAACTATCTGATGTACTTATTTTTAATATTGATTATTGTACAATGTAGACTAAAAGTATACAGCATGCAATGTGCCTAATGCAGTGACTGCTCTGACTGTTGTATTGTTTGTCAGTTGTAGATAGACTTGGAACATCAATAAGCACTAATTATATAATCATGCAAAACTTTTTAAAGAGCTAATGTACTGCCTAAAACTAATATTAGTTTTTAAAAGCAGTCAACCCTTACCTTTTATATCTGAGATACTTTTTCTTTTCCCTTTAGTTAATTAGAAGATCCTTTACCTGATGTTAGTGGGTCTGCTGTGTGGAACAGCACTCTGCCTGGCAGCTGACATATCTAGCTCTATTCTCCCCCAACTATATGATCAACATTGTGACCTCACTGACTGTGATATCACTGCTGCTTAGGAACAGCCACTTAGTAGCTGTGAGGTCAGTCACCTGTGATGTCACTGTCTATGAGATCACAATGCTGATGATGTAGTGGGGGAGACTAGAGGTAGATATGTCAGATGCCAGGCTGAGAGCTACTCCACTCATCCAGTACTATATTATCACAGAGAAAACTTTCTAATGAGCAAAGGAAAAAAGAAAAATACTTCAGAAATAGAAAGTTACAACTGATTACTTCTTAGAATTTATTAAATGTTCCTGTTTGTTTTTAGTTCCACTAGCTCTTTAAAATAGTTTCCTAATTTCTTCAGCTATTTTAACTTATTGGATCTATTATTAATATCTCCATATTAGAACATTACGGGCTCGATTTTTAAAGGGCCCCATAGATCAAAGCAGGCTGTGGCAAATAGCAGCTTGCAGTGATCAACAGTGTGCTGGGGACCCTGCTTCTGATTTTAGTAAAGATGGGGGTCCCAGCTCCAATGTCCCACAGATTGGTGCACCTGCTTCCATGAGCCAAACAGAAGGTGCATGGGAGGGAATTGCTGCAAACTGTGGGACAGCCCTGCACCAGGCAATTTGTGCATGGGTCCACAGGCAGTGTGCATGGTGGCTGCCAGTGACTGTGGGGGGTGTCTGGCAGGAGAGAGTTGGGAGGGGTTTAGCAGACACTGTGGGCCATAGACTATGCCCAATATGGACACCTCCAGTACCAGAATGTGTGGGACAGCTGCAGGGATGGCCAGAGGGGTGGAGTACAGCTGGAATTCTAGGGGGCAGTGGAGTACAGCTGCAAGCCATGGTGGGATGGCCACACCCAGGCATGGCATGGCATGGGGGGTCCCACAAAGAGCACTGTCACTGCCTGCCATGGTGGATGGAGAGTGCCTGGTAGGACTCCAGGTGGCAGGAGCACCTGTCCTGGACCTGCAATTGTGCAACACCATTCCCTCACCTTATGGCAGGATGGAGGGTTGTGACTTTGGGTCATCCTCAGAGAGCATGAAATCTGAACTCCTATGCTGCACCAGTGCTGTAGATGGTGCACAGCCTGTTAAACCAGCTGTTAGACCAACTCCAGGCTGGTTTAACAGGCAGGTCCATGCACCCCTTGGTGGGTTTTCAAAATCCCAGTGTAGGGGATATTGCAGCCCTGCCTCGGCACAGGCTCCCTTCCTCCACAGCGCACTGGTGTGACCATTGCAGGGATGATGCAAACACAGTTAGCAGAACCAGTTCCCAGCATAGTGCATGCTATGTTTGAAAATTGGGACTGGCTCAAGGTATGGTGCAAAGAGACCCTTGAGTCATTTCACCTTGATGCAAGACCCTTTGCACCAGTCCTGACCTTTTAAAATTGAGCCCCATGTTCCTGCCCTACAGACGGTTCAGTTTGCTAAAACTGTTTGTGAGTTATTTAGACCCATTCCAGTGGTGGCCAAGAGGGGACATTGTGGGGTCACAGTGTTGAACTTTGTTAAAGTTTCATCCCAAACTTTTTTTTATGAAATGATGTTAAGACTTCGGTACTTGAGGCAGTGCAGTCTGTTAATATGTTCACTTACAGACAACTGGGATCCAATTAGTAATTTCCCCCTGGTCCCCTGTAGATGGTACACCTTGGTTTATGAGTCATGTTGTGCAAGGAAATTCCTGGGTATCTATTGCTAGATCTGCCCTTCTCATAGAAGCCCACTTCTGCTTCAATTCCCTTTTGAATTCTTCCCCTTTTCCCTCAGTTACCATGTTTTCAGTTGCCTTTTAGCTGGCTTGTTACGGTGCCACAAGGACCTGTTTGCAGCTGAGCACACACCCTTGCCACGTCTCTGCTCCATTTAACACTTTATCTTAGTAGGTAGTGTGTTGTTGTCCCAAGCTGTTAAGCTGAGTCTAGGGGCTTGTTCAGTGAGCCAGCAGGATGGGCTGATGCTGGAAAGACAGAATTGTGATGTGGCACCACCCCCAGCTTGGGGAGGGACAGTGCAGAGTTGACCGCATGGGTAACAAATAACCATATAGTGAAAATACCTCTTGTTCTGGCATTGAGCTAAGAGGGCTCTGCTTCTCTGCATCCATATCTGCATGGAAGTGCATGGCCCAGAGGGCCCTTCGCATCCACAGCCAGATAGACTGTAGGCTCTGTGGGTCTGCATCGGTAGCCACACAGATTCGCAGGGCCTAGTCAGCCCCATGAATTCTTTGCATCTGTTGCTGAAATCTGCAAGCAGGTGGACAGACTCTACCCTTGGCACAGGGTCGAGAGGACCCTGAATGTATTCATCGGTTCATTTTAACAAATTAGATGGACTCTTCGCTTGGCTCCAGGCCCAGAGGGCCATGGTCATCTGCATCCGTCCATGCAGGTCCTGAAGAGCATCAGCGACACTGAATTTGTTTAATCTGGAAACAGTTGTATGTTGTTTGTCTTTATTGATGATAGCTGTCTATGGCTGCTTGTATGGTCTTGTCCTTTTGCTGCTGGGGTGGGGAGTTAGGATTTGAAACTCTAATGCCACATTTCCCTACTTTTGTGACATTAAGCTGAACCCTAACTGGTGCAGTAATACAGTTTTTTGTAAAGAATATATATGTGTTATATATATATATATATATATATATATATATAGATAGATATATATATATATATATATATTATAGTGGCGCGGTCATGCCACTATAGTTAGGGTTGAGTGGTCAATTACATACTAAAGTCAAACGTTTGGGCGTTAATAACTTTGGACCCGTTCAATGGATTTTCCTGAAATTTAGTACATGTGTTGGGGCATGGTATATCTCTGGATTTGCCGAATTATGTTTCGGTCGGAGTGCCGGTCTTTGTGTATGAAAGTGCTGAAAAATGCAAAATTATCCATATTTGGAGGCACCTTTTGGCATTCTTAATGTGGTCCTGCATGGCCGTCATGTGGCATGCCACTCTGCAAGATGGCTCGTTTGAAAGAGCTTTGGTGGCTGAACATGCCACTTTTTGTTTGGTGAATAAATATTAAGGCATTCAGAAGTTATGGCACTTTTAATTTCTCATTATAAGTCAATGGGAACATTTATATGTATATTTTGCGATCAAAGAATGGGGTTCTGGCTATCTCATCCCACCTGGCGGTCAGAGAATTTGTAGCCTCGCTTTTCAAGAATCTTTGTTCCCGAGGAATTTCAAAAATTCTTTGACCATGAGGTCCTCCATCTTGTTTTCAGTTTCCCGATTGCACAAACACAAATATCTCGCCTCAGGGGTCACTTCTGAAGTAAAACTTCAGTGGGTTTTACTCAGGGGACCCCAATCTATCAAGCCATGGCTTTGGTTCTATCCAAATCAGTCAAAAAATAGAGATATCAGCTTTTAAATTCTTCATTCGTGGCTTGCTAACGATCTTTGATCGCGAGTCGACAAATTCTTTGATCGCGAGAATCTTTGATCGCGATCGTGCATCGTGAGCAAGGGATGAGATGGCCAGATTTCTAAATCAATTTCTATAGCCAAGGGGTGCCCTAGAGTGTTAAATTAGGGTGCGTTTTGCTCAGGGGGCTTCGTTGTGGCCCATCTGCATACCAAAAATAATGTACTAACTATCCCTGGTAGTCTAGTGGCCCCCCCATCGCAATAAAATATATAATCCTATCTACTACCCTGGTAGTTTAGTGCCCGCCACCCCTGTATTTTTTAACATCCTTGTAGTCTAGTGCCCCCAATAAAATATATAATCCTATGTACTGCCCTGGTAGTCTAGTGCCCCACCTCTGTTTTTAACATCCCTGGTAGTTTAGTGGCCTCCCTGAGCTGTAATATTATTATAAATGTTTATATCCTGGTAGTGTAAGCGCCCCCCAGCATAATGAAATACATAATTATTTCTATTACCTGGTAGTCTAGAGCCCCCACCCCCACCCATCTATAGCCCACCCAGCACCCCCCAGCCACCGACTGTCTGCATTACTAGCGTTAATGCAAGAGGTGCTCTGAAAATATTCTGAGTGCCTCTTGCATTACCCTCATAATGCAACAGTTGGAGGCTAACCATGGAAAGGTGGTGGGCTGTTCAATTTCTGGTTGCTTGAAGGGTGGGGGTGCTGGGTCAGGCTGGCATGGATGGGTGGGGGCCACTAGACTACCAGGTAATAGAAATAATTTTTATTTCATTATGCTAAGGGGGCACAAGACTACCAGGGGTATAAACATTTATAATAATATACAGCTCGGGGGGACCACTAGACTACCAGGGATGTTAAAAATACAGGGGGTGGGGGCACTAGACTACCAGGGAAGTAGATAGGATTATATATTTTATTGTGATGGGGGGGCCACTAGACTACCACAGATAGTTAGTACATTATTTTGGGTATGCAGATGGGGCACAATGAAACCCGCTGAGCAAAACCCACCCTAATTTAACACTCTAGGGCATCCCTGGGAAACAGAAATTGATTTACAGATCTGGCCATCTCATCCCTCTCTCTTTATTCACGAGCAAGCAATTTCTTTGATCGTGAGCATGCAAATACTTTGACTGTGAGATTCTTTGATTGCGATCATGCATCGTGAGCGAGGGACGAGATGGCCAGATGAAAAAAATCTATTTACTCAGTCTGGGGTGTGCTACGAAGAGAAATGAGGGTGGGTTTTACTCAGGGGGGCTTCGTTCTGATGAACCATGGTGGTGATTTACCGCATTCTGTTTATTTTTTTAATTTGAATACTTTCAATTCTTTGATCGTGACCCTGCAAATTCTTTGATCGCAAGATTCTTTGATCGTGATCGTGCATAGTGAGCGAGGGATGAGATGGCCCAATTAAAAAATCTATTTTCTCAGCCCAGAGGTGTCGTAGAAAGTCAAATGAGGATGGGTTTTACTCAGGGGGCTTTGTTCTGTCGAACCATGGTGGTGGTTTACAGCAATTCCTTCAGTTTCTTGATTTATAAAGTTTTTAAATCTTTGTTCATGAGCCTGAAAATTCTTTGATCATGAGCGTGCAAATTCTTTGATCGTGAGATTCTTTGATTGCGAGGGAGGGACAAGATGGCCAGATTTTTTATAATGGAATAGATTGGGAAATTTTAGTAATCTTTCATATTGAATATCTTGGAAACGGTTTGGTCTTTTGACTTGAAGTTTGGAGGGAAGAAAGGCAATATCCCACAGATGTGGCTTTTGGTACTCTGGTCAAGAAATAGTACAGTGCAGCAAAGTTATGGCACTATGAAGTTGACATTTTTCCCATAGGATAACATTACGGTGTTTCCCGCATTACAGGAATTATTTTCTGCCCTGCTGCAAAATAATGGTTCGGTCGTTTGGGCTGATAATTGGAGGGAAGAAAGCCAACATCCCACAGATGTGCCTTTTAGTGGTTTGGTAAAATAGTATTACAGGGCGGCAAAGTGACGTCTCTCTGAAGTTTATGTTTTTTGCCATTGAATAACATGATGGCGTCCATTGCGTCTTTCAGTGCCTGCATCTCGGAAACGGTGCAAGATATGGACTTTTTATCACAAAAATGCTTAGCTCCCTAAATGGGGGCTAAGCACAAAACTAGCCAGAAAAGTCATAATTCGTACAAAATTTTTATTTTTTTTCTACATTTTACAGTTCCTGAGATGCAAGCAACTTAGTATTCCAAGTCGTAATTATCTTCTCCGGAGTCAATTATAATGCATACATTCTTTATTTTCAATGTGTTTTTTCAATGCAGTTTTGGGGGAAAAGAAGGGTGTGCCCTTTCATTACTGTGCCAGTTAGTGTTTCCAGTTGCGCTTCTGTTACCGTTCGCATCACTGTTCCCGTCTACGCCACCATGTGTTACAGTTTGTGTTTTGATTTGCACTTGCATTTCCATTTTGTTTTGCTTTATTGTTGCTGTTACCATTACCATTTGCATTTGCAATTGCGGTAGCGTGCCCGTGCGCGTTACGGTTTGCTTTTTCGTATGCGCTTGCATTTCTATTTCTGTTGGCTTTATTGTTGCTGTTACTGTTACCATTATTGTTTACAATTGCGGTACCATGACCTTGCATGTAATGGTTTGCATTTCCATATGCGCTTGTGTCTCTGTTTCTGTTGGCTTTGTTGTTGCTGTTACCATAAGAATTTGCGTTTACAATTGTGGTTCCATGAGTGTATGCGTTATGGTTTGCATTTTCATACACGCTTGCATTTCTGTTTACTTTGGCATTATTGTTGCTGTTACTGTTACCATTTGCATTTACAATTGCAGTACCGTGAATATGTGTGTTACCAGTTGCGTTCTGTATGCACTTCTGTTTGATGTCTCCGTTTAGTAACTGTTCGATTTGGTGTCACTTTGTGCTTGCATTTCTATTACTCTTTGTGTTACCATTTACATTTGTGTCACCTTGTGCGTAACCCTTTGTGCTTGCATTTCCATTGCACTTACTGTTACTATAGTCACACAAAATCACTTGGTGGGAGTGCAGGGACCTGAAGGGTCCCGTGATCCCACCAACTTGTGCAACTTTCTACTTTTTTATTCTTTCTTAAAAAGTATGGAAATTCTATGCAAAAACTTCATTAGTGCATTAGTTAGGGTTCTTCTACAGTGACAAAAGTGAGGAAATTCAACATTAGGGTTCCCACCGCATGAACCCCACCCTGCCCCCACCAACAGGCATCGGGTGTGCATTGGGGTTTCGGTCCTAACTCACCCCATTCTCCTACACTGCACCACCTCAGCTTGTTTACACATGGGATGGGGTGAGAGTTAGGAACGATGACCTAACGTAGACCCTGATGCCTGTTGGTGGGGGCAGGGTGGTGGTGGGGTGCAAGGGAACCCTAATGTTGAATTCCTCACTTTCACTATAAAGACTAACAATAATGAAGTTGTTTCTATAGAATATTTTGCCACTATGTACCCACCAGGGGGACTCTGCCCCCTGCACTCCACATTTCTAAAATAATCAACTCCAAGGGGGAGTTGGATTATGAGGGAAATTAGAAACTCGGGAGAGGGGAGAATCTGTGAGATGGGACTTAGAAAAATTATGTACACTCGTCTCACAGACAAAAACTCAGACCAGGAACAGAACCCTGGTCTCCAGATCCACACTGGCTGAGCTCCTCAGTGCCTTAGCCCTCTCCACCATGGGAGCAGCTCGACCAGTCGCCACTCTTTTCCAACCCTTCTTCACTTCCTCCAGTCCTTCCCACTGATGTGACAGCTGCAGGGGTTGCAGTAATTGCTGTTCACTATTCTACCCCCGTAGCTATCCTTATTTAGCTCTTCCTACAGCACTCTTCTTACATGCGCTGCTCAGGAAGTGCTATTCTGACTGGATACCAACCCAAAATGAGGTCTTCATCAGAGGTGGGTCTGATGTTCAACAGATACACCTGGTTATAAGTGAATAATTTAAAGTGATACAATGATTTAGAATTGTTTAAACATTACATAATAAACTTCATGTAAGGTTCATAACTTGTTAAGAAAACAGAATATGAAAAGATTGCTAAACATTCCTCTGTATAAATGCATTTCCTCAAAGTTACTGGTATTACTATTATTATAGTTATTTTAACTTTTAAAAATTTCACCAGTTGATATAGGCTAAATATAGAAGATACAAAATTTCAGAACTGCAAAACAAAAGGCGGTCATACAGTCAGTGCACAATTATAATACAAATTCCATGCATTTTTGAATCTACATTTCTTCCTCAAGTAATACTACATTCCCCCCTTTATTTGGACATTTTATGACCACCCATTGTAAATTTCCAAGCTCCTTTAATGCTATGCTTCCTCATAGTTTATCCACAGCCTTAAACCAGGTGTTCACTTTTGGCAAGACCCCCCCACTTTTCCCTGTGTTCTTCTGAATATCAAAACAGCCATTGATATTTACAGTCACTATGGTGTAGAGCCAGGTATCTGATTCAAGTGTTATAGTATATAGCCAGATACTGTTTAAATTTCAATGTAACTTTAATATTCTGCAAAACTGTTCAGGAACCCTAGATGTCTGCAGTTCAGCTTACGTAGCTCTGCTCATTGTTCTTACCTTGCCCCGCCTCTTGCAGCACAGCTATAATTCTCTCCTCTCTCTCCTTTAGCTCAGAGGCTCCAACTGAGGGTTGCGAGGGCTGTATGAAGTGCAGCCTGCCCTCCCCACACAATGCATTGACTCAGGGATCGCCCCCCCTGGACTGCCGATAAGGTATGGAGAATGGAGAACATGCTGCTGTAGGAGCAGCACCAGCCTGCAGTACAGGGCACTTTGTTTGACCCAGCTGGCACTGTGCGTTGGCTCCCCACCACCCCCACTACCACCCTTGGTCGGCTCTGTGTTTTATAGGTGGTGTCACATGACGCCACAGAACCAATCAGCCCACTTTCCCACCTGCAGATTATACTCGCTGAACACTAGGGGGATCCTGCCTGCCAACACTTATTCCCATTCATTCATCCCATACAGCAATATGTCACTCATAGTTTTCTGTATACTCACCTTGCTCCTCACTATCCTATCCCCCCACTATTCCTGCTAAAAATCTCTCTAACACCTCTGTATATGCGCATCTGACAGAATCTCAGCCTCCTCAAGCACATCCTCACACCACTCCAAGCCCTCCCAGCTGTTTTACACCCACCACCAATGCACCTCACATGCTGGACCACCCCACCGCCCTCCCACACCCACCACCGATGTCCACCCCCCTGCCTCCTGTGCACAGCGGAAGGTGACCCCCCTCTGTCCTAGCCATACCTACCCTTAACTCCCTACCCATCCCCTGCACTGCCCCCCCAGATCCTCGCATCTGCCCAAGCACCCCTACCACAACTGCCGTAGTCCTTTTCTACGTCTCATCGCCTTACTCCTCCTGCTCTCTGAGAATGTCAACCCTAACCCTGGACCGGGACCCGCTACCCCCTCATCGCCCCCTACAGGACATGGACTCCGCATTGCCTCTATGAATATCTGCAGTCTCCCAAGGAAGACTGCTGCACTCTAGTGTTGGGTCTCCCAACACACGCCCGACATTCTTGCCATAGTGGAGACCTGGCTCTCCCAATCAACTCCAGACTCTGCTGTCTCCCTCCCTGGCTTCACCCTCTTTAGAGAAGATTGTGTGGGTAAGCGTGGGGGTGGATGCGCAGCCTACCTGCAGTGACCCCCTCCTGGGTCACGTACTACCTACCCCCAAGCTTGACCATGGGGCCCAAGCCATCACCCTAAAAATCACCCCTGACCTGGGCCATGGCCCTCTTTATCTCACAACTACCTACATACCACCACAAGCACAAAGTCAAGCTATCCTCACCCTCACTGACTATCTCTCTACCCTGCCACACAAGGCTGAACAGCTCATCCTAGGAGACCTCAACATCAACTGGCTTGGCTCCACTACAACACACATTAAGGACAACTTCACAGCCCTTGACCTATCTCAAATAGTCACTTGGCCCACCAAGTTTAACCAGTCAAGTGGAACCAGCTCTCTCCTAGATATAGTACTCTCAAACCGCCTGCACAAAATCAAGTCTGTTAACGTCCTAGCCAACTCCCTTAGCGACCACTCACCAATTCTCTGCTTCTGGTCCTCCCCACACTCAATCCTGCATGCAAAACCACCCCCCATCGCTGCTTCTGCCCAAGGGGCCTTAACAAACTCAAGCAGTACCTTGCCCAGCTCGACTGGTTCCCAATCTCCCTTGTGATGGATATTGATACTGCTCTAGCCTTCATCACTAGTACCTTCTGCAGGGCCTGTGACATCTTTGCCCTTGTCACCAGCACCCGCTCCAAGAGGCACAATGCTGCCTGGATTTCCCCTTCCCTGATCCAGCAACTGAAGCAGCGTGATAATCTATGGCACACTGCTGTTGAGACCGGCAGGACAGCAGACAGGCAAGCCTATAATACCGCTCGCAACCAGTGCACCTGGGCAATAAGACAAGCCAAGGCCAATTACTATCAAACCACCTTGATCTCATCCTGGGGCTCTGCCCGAGCTTTCTGGGATAACATAAAGGAGGTAAACGGGAAGACTCGCATTCCACCTCCCTCACAGATGGTTATTAATGGCACAATTAATACTGACCTACCATGTGTTGCTGACTGCCTCAACACAACATTTTCTGACCTAAGTGCAGTCCTTCCTGCCCACTTCTTTGACCCTATCCTTACATCTAACTGCCCAGCCATTTCCTGTCCCCCATTTCTCTTCAGGACCATCTCTCCCCATGATGCCAAGCCACTCCTCCTAAAAGCTCTCTCCTCCCACAACCCGAACTGTGACCCTCTTGACTCCAGGATACTCTGCCTAACACTTGATGTCATGCTAGCCCCCCTTGCTGACCTTCTTAATTGATCCCTGAGCCTTGGCCAATTTCCGAGTGCATGGAAATTGGCTAAAATTACCCCTATCCATAAAAATGGAGACCGCGGTCGGTCACGTGATGCAGTGCAGCTAGAGGCAGCGTTTTCATGGAGCTCCCGATATCCACCCTCTTTAAACTATTTTTATCCTACAAAACTGACATCTAAAGCTCTGATTTACATCTGAAGTACGGATAACACTCCTCTGTATCTGGTAGCACTTTGCTTTATGCATATTAACGCACTCGGAAGAAGACTGAGATGGAAGCAGAGATGAGACCTGCTGGTATGAAGCACACTCCACCATCCACACCCGAAAAATCTTCTAAAAAATCTAAAAACCAGAACTCGGGGTCCGCAGCTAAATTACCCCCTTCCAATGTTTCACCAGCTCCTCTTATCGAGGATCATTTCCTTCAAGAGCTCATACCATTTAAAGAAACACTGGATGACATTTCTACTGAGCTGAAATCGCTAAGAGGAAATCTCAGCACCCTAACCACCAGAATGGGAGATTCGGAGGCAAGAACTACCTCTTTGGAGACCTGGAGGGAGAAGATAGACCCAGACATTGTTCACCTCAGACAGCAGATCAGTAAACTGCAACTTAAAATAGAAGATTTAGAAGGAAGGAGCCGGAGAAACAATCTGGTGATTCTGGGCCTCCCTGAGACCGAGGAGGGCCCTGGTATCATTCTTTTTCTCCAGAAGTTTCTGAGCAAAGTTGTTGGGCCTTCCCCTCTCAATCCACAATACCATATTGAACATGCTTACCATTCTCTCAGACCGAAACCTACAGCTGGAGCACTGCCTAGGCCCATCATTATCAAGTTTCTAAGTTTCTTGGAAAAGCAGCATGTATTATTAAAGGCAAGAGAATTGCAAGCAATTTTATGGAGTTTTTCAAAGTTACATATTACTCAAGATCTTCCCTACATGACGAGGCAGAAAAGCTCAGCTTTCTATTCTACAGTTAGCAAGTTGATCGCAGCGGGTATTCGCTACAAAATGAACTATCCTGCCAAGCTACAAGTAGCCATCAAGGGTTCTTGGCATTCTTATGAATCCCCAGAGAAAGCTGCACTGGATCTCTCTCTCAAGTTACCTAACTTGTTCAAACCGGGCTGAATATCTGAAGAAGTGTCAAGAAACTATCTCCTGTTCCAAGCTACATTTCTGGACTCTCACCTTTTGTTGTTGTTTTTCTCTCTCCTTTCTCTTGTCTGGCTTTTCTGGTGGTGGGGTGGATACGGGATAGACCAGTGTGTGGCCTGGTAGGCCTGGTCTCTGCGATGGTTTGTGAGGCCTACTGGTGGGTGGGGGGGTCTCTGGGTGTAGTGGCGGTTTCTACATGATGCAGGACCGGTCGGACCACTTGGTCCCTCTAGTACCTATCGCTCCCCTGGTTCCTCCCGTGCTTCCCTGGTTCAATCTCAGCTTTAGCGAATTTTCATAAGCAATTTAGCTATGAGAGGCCACTGGGCAATTTTTGAATATCTGTGGATAAGAGTGGATTGCATAGTTCGGGTTGCCTTTCGAGAGGGGGGCGATAGATTAGGGCGATAATAGGCAGTGTGGGCTGTGGGCCTTTATTGTGGACATTCCAGAGAGGTGATTGCTAGATGTCAATATGGCCCTGCTTCCTAATGTCCAACTAAGTCACATATTCTGGGGTATGACCCCTCATCACAAATTGGTATTGTCTGCGGCGAAGCCTGAATTTGGCCTTCGGGGCTAGAGGGACTGACTGATATTCTCATCACTGCCATTGGGGTTCCAGGGATCTACACCCCTAAGCTACCCAGCCTTAAACTCATGCTTGTTGTTTAGCACGGTCACTTTCTTGAGGTGCTAGGGGGATTAGATGGCAGTCGGTCGTTTAGTGTTATGGGGTGACCCAGATGGACATCATTTCGGCCAGACACCAACTTCCTCAGGGCAGAGACTGGAATTTAGAGAGCCCTTGGGGGTTCCCACTCTCAATCAAGGCCTGGTCACATCGCACCCAGAAGTAATGGTGCACCCTCCCAATAGATTTATTTTAAATACTCCATGCGTACTACTCACTCTCCTTTAAGATTACGAGTGTTTGGCATGGCTATGGTTTAGAAGATTTCTAGACTCCGGTCAGGTCCTCAATTTCTCAGGTCTTTTTTGTAGGGCTCACTTAGACTCTTCAAGGGGGGGGAGCTCCTCAGGGGAGCCGGCCCTGGAGGGACTGCTAAACGCACCAAGGAGAGGGGGAAAAAGCATCCCAGATGGGGGATATCTCAGTCAGGAAGTCCTCAGCACTCACAGGGTGACAATTTTAAACTCAGCAATCGGTACGTCCTTATTATACTGGTCCAGGGCTGTTGTCTGGGTCTCCCACCAAGAGGATGCTTTTGGGGTTTTATTTCCTGACCAAGTACTAGCACTCTCAGTATCTCTCAGGGGGCAGTCAGGAGAACATTTGTACATAGTTGGAGGGATGGGGAGAAGGCGGGGATAGGGTTCTCTTTCCGGTTTTGGATCTGGTAGGACAACAGCATCACGTTTGGAATCCATACTACTCCAGCTACTCTCTATTGGTTTTGAAGGGGTGGGGGTGGGGTATGGTTGGATGATTGTTTATGGGTGGTGGGGGAGGGCAGAATGTGCCTTCTAGGGTGGCCTGTTTTTCCTGGTTTTTATATCCTACTGTTGCCTTGTTTACTTGATAATGAGTGTTACAGCACTTAAAATTGCAATGTGGAATGTAAGAGGTGTCAGAGACCTAACTAAAAGGTACCAGGTTCTCAGAAACTGTGCTCTCCTGAATGTAGATATTCTTTTGATGCAAGAAACCCATTTGCTATCACCAGAAGTCAATGGGCTTCGCCGGCAGGGTTATGCCCAAGTTTTTGCTTCATGTGGGTCGTCCTCTAGTAGGGGGGTTGCCATTTTGGTCAAGAAGCATATTCCCTTTCTGGCAGAAGAGCTTTTAATGGATCATGAAGGCAGATTCATTATTGTGAAAGGCTCGCTATACAATGCAAGGATAGTATTAGGGGCGAACTACGCCCCAGTGGGTGGGGACCCAGATTTTCTCATGACCTTGGCTGAAAAGCTGAGTGAATTCCTGCCCTCAGTGTTACTAATTGGGGGAGACTGGAATATCACTCCCTCGCAAGATCTGGATAAATCCCATAGACCCCCTGAAACCACTTTCCTCTTCACAGTTGGCCATGAGGAATTTTATGGACCTACTAGGCTTGTGCGACCCATGGCATCTACTTAATCCCACAAGACAACTTTTTTCTTACTATTCTTGGGTACACAAGACGTGGTCCAGAATTGACCTAATTTTGGTCAGCAATAACCTTTTGCCTGGGGTACTGCAGTCCGGTATCGAGCCCATTGTGGTGTCAGATCACTCGGTGGCATGGATTCTGGTCTCCCCGAACCCACAGGTGCAAAGAGACACCTCCTGGAAACTAAACACCCAGCTCTTAAAAGATAAGCATATAGTTTCCCATATTAGATCTCTAATCTCCTCATTCGTGAAGACCAACTCAGGTTCAATTGAGAGGGAGGACTTGTTTTGGAGCTCCCTTAAATGCTTCATCGGGAGGAATTTATCAAACTCGCATCCAGAAGGAAAAAGCAGAGGGAGGCTAAGATCATGTCATTGTCGAATCAAATTAGGTTGGCGGAAAATAAGTTATCCTCCTCATCTTCCCAAGTTGATCTGGAAGCCCTAATGAAACTTAGAAACGAGTATTCGAACTGGGTAAGGGATAAGGCAGAGTATGCCCTCCTCAAAACTAAGGCCCATTATCTCGATCAAGGGGAGAAATCTGGTAAGATGCTAGCTCTTCGCTTGAGGGAGGTGGAAGGATTGAGATGGATCCCCTCTTTATTATCCTCTGATGGCTCCCTTAAAACCTCTTCCAGGGATATTTCACGAGTTTTTGAGTCCTTTTATAAGGAACTTTATGGCAGTGGTTCCTTCCACCTTTCTCATTCCCATGTGGACCAATTTCTGGAGGGCCTTCCCCTTCCCTCCCTGCAGACCCACCAAGGAGAGGCTTTGATTGCCCCTATCACAGTGGCAGAGGTGGAAGAGGTGATCAGTGAATTTACTCCAGAAAAAGCTCCAGGGCCTGACGTTTTTCCTTCCAACTTTTATAAAGTTTTCGGTAAAGAACTTGCCCCCCTCTTAATGAAATTGTTTGAGTACATGTTTATTTCTGATATTCTGGACCCTTCCCTGGTAGAAGCCACTATTGTTTTGATACTGACACCAGACAAGTCTCCGACAGACCCAGCTAGTTATCGACCAATCTCACTACTAAACTATGACATTGAAATCCTAATGAAAATTCTATCTCTTAGACTCAAATGGGTCTGGTCCAACTTGTTAAGTCCCGAACAAGTAGGGTTTGTACAGGGCAGATCCTCAATTGACCACCTGTGCACTCTCTCACATATTTTTCAGGCTGCCCAGGACTCCCAAGCTCCTATGGCTTTGGTATCATTGGATGCGGAGAAAGTCTTTGATAGAGTCCACTGGGAATTACTCTGGATTATATTGGAGAGAATGGGCTTTCTGGAGACTTTTATCCAATGGATTAAGTCAGTCTACCAATCTCCTACTGCCAGAATCTACTGTTAACAGGGTTTTTTCTTCTCAATTCCCGTTATTTACAGGCACTCTACAGGGTTGTCCCCTGTCACCTTTCTTGTTTAATTTATACTTGGAGCATCTCCTTCTCAGTATCAAGAACTCACCCCTGGTCACAGGATGTTGCATTTAGCAACAGTCTCTGGTTCTTTCAGGCTATGCCGATGATATTCTTTTACATTTGACCAACCCTGAACCGTCTCTAACACATATATTGCATATTATTGCCCGGTTTGGCCAGGTGGCTAACTACAAGCTGAATTTAGCTAAATCAATCATATTCCCGCTGAATGTTAATACAGTTCAGGTTAACTTCTCCCAGTTTGGCAAGAAATGGGCCCCTTTGTCCTTTAAATACTTTGGTATTTACCTTACTAAGGATCCTGAAGTTTTTAAGAAACTCAACCTGGACGACTTGCTGACTAAAATACAGCACGACCTTCAGAGATGGTCTGCTCTTCCTCTATCTCTGTGGGGTCGTATTAATATCATTAAGATGAATGTTTTGCCTCGGGTTTTTTACCCACTTAGTCTAATGAATATATATCTACCAATGTCCTATTTTCAACATCTCCACAGGTCTATCTCCAAGTTTGATTTGGCAGGGCAAGCAGCCCAGGAAAGCCTTTAAAACTCAACTTACCTATAAAAGAAAGGGGGGCTCGCCTTCCCAATTTCATGCTATACTACTGGGCAAGTCACATGCCGAAAATCGGGAGGTGGTACGACTTGAGGGCAGATGACTATTTACCAATTTGGTTACAACTTGAGAGAAAGATTTTAACTGAGTATGGTCTCCTTCCATCCAGAATTTTTTACTATACTCCCTCCACATTGCCTTCCCCTCTACAAGGTAGTGTAATTGGTACCTCCATTAAAGTGCTGAATCAATGCTGGAATTTTTTCAGTCTTTCTCCTAGGAAAGACACTACCCAGCCTCTTACCCTAAATTTAAACATTAAGATCGGTGGTCTCCCACTCTCCTTAGACTGGCTTCCTCAGCTGAGGGATTGCTGTGTTGATGACTTGTTCCTGAATAATTCTCTTTTATCCTCGGGAGAGGTTATGACCAAATATAATATCCCCCAGAAGCACATTTTTAAAGTCTTCCAGCTAAGACATCTAGTGGCCTCCAGTTTTGGATCCAACCCCACATCGTCTCAAGTTAAGCCCTTCCTAGACCAGATACAATAACAGGCAAATAAGGCCCATAGCATTTCCAAGCTTTATTCTTTCCTACTGGACATTAAATTCCCCAATCCCCTGATTGGTTCTAAATGTTGGTCCTCTCTTCTGCCAGAAACCCCTCTAGTTTGGGATCAGATTTGGGTAGATATATATCGGTATCTCTCTCAGGATAGGCATAGACTCACTCAATACCATATATTGAATAATATGTACTACACCCCGGTCAAGTTGGTTAAATTAGATAGATTACCTTCAACTCTTTGTACAAGGTGCGGGATGGTGGAAGGGAACCTGGTACATATTTTTTGGCAGTGTGAAAAAGTGTCTCCGTTATGGCAGACCATCCAGTCTAACCTGGACCCTCTTTTGGGCCTAGGTGACTTACTTACTATAGAAGTATGTATTTTAGGGTTGCACTCCAATATACAGGTTATGGAGCATAGATTCCATATTGCTTTAATTTCTATAGTTGTTAAAAGATTGGTCCTTAGGCACTGGATGGACCAACAGGTTATATCGTATGCAGAATGGATCAGTGAAATTTCTCTCTGCATTCGGACTGGAAGATTAATAGCAAGCTCCCGGAATTGCTTGGCCTCATTTGAGCGGAAATGGGGTAAATTGTATGCTCTTTATTTGAACTAATGTCTTGATGGGTACACCTCTGGCTTCCTTGGCAGCTTTCAGTTCAATGGGTACTCCTTTTATATACAAGATACATTATAATACATGTTACATGTAGTTAGATTCATTTATTTTTTTAAGAAGGCACATCCTGGGGTGGGAAAGATGGGGGTAAGGGGATTTGGGTTGGGGGGAAGGGGGGTTCCTTATTATTTTACAAGACTCAGGGATTCCTACAGAATTCCGTATATTTTTGCACTATAACCATTAAGTAATTACTGTCAGTTGTCATGGTGTGTATTCCCTGTACCACTCGCTCATATCTTTCATTTTCCTATAAACTAATAAAGAAATATAATTTCAAAAAAAAAAAAAGGAGACCGCACATTACCAAACAATTGCAGACCTATCTCCATCCTCCCTCCCCCAAAGCCCTGGAGAAAATAGTATCCACCCAACTCTTGGATTATCTATCCAAATATAACATACTGTGCCCAGAGCAGCATGGCTTCTGCCCTGGTCACAGCACCACCACAGCCCTATTGGAGTTCTCCCATCAAATACACTCTGCACTTGATGCTGGGGAGATTCCTAGGGCAGTGTTCATTGACCTATCCAAGGCCTTTGACACTGTGTGTCACCTATTAATGCTTGACTCCCTCCATCAGCTGGGCTTCTCATCTGGCCCTCTAGCCTGGTTCTCCAGCTACCTCCGGGATAGATCTCAATGGGTCAAATTAAATGGCATCCTATCTACGGCCCTGCCTGTACGCTCCGGGGTCCCTCAAGGCTCCATCCTGGGCCCCACATTTTTCAGTCTCTTTTTAAACACCCTTCCCAGCTCCTGCACAGGAAAAATGCTTCTATATGCCGACGATGCAGTCCTAGTCACCTCACACCCTGACCGACGCACTCTCCAGAGCTTCCTGTAACTCCCCTTCAGCCAAGCTAAAAAATGGTTCCTTGACCATTGCCTGGTTCTGCACCTCAAGAAGACAAAATCCGTGATCTTTGCACACCACCAAAGTAACTCCAGAAATGCTCCCCTTCGCATCATTCCCAGCACCCTCCACCCCTTTGAACAGGTTTCAACATACAAATACCTGGGCATCACCTTCAACTCGGCTTTCTCCTTCCATGCCCATATCAGCTCTTTGTCCTCTGCCATGAATGCCTGGATTGGACTCCTCTACCGACACAAAGACTGCCTCCCTGAGTTTGCCCTACAGCTGGCTATCACTTCCTCCATCCTGACTTTGGTTGACTATGGACTCCCTACCTATGCACCTGCTGACCCCACTGCCCTCACCAAAGTCCAGACTTTGATCAACAAAGCCTGCAAGCTCCTGACCAGTGCCCCCAGCAGAACTCACACATGCCAGCTCTACTCCACCTCAAACACACTCAGTTTTGAAGAACATCTCCAATACCACACCTTTATACTGGCAAAAAAGGCTCTACTTGGGCTATGCCCCCCCAGGAGTCACCACACCCCTTCTACAGGCCTCTCACTCGGTCACCACCCATAATACTACCAAAGCCACCCTCCAGATGCCTAGAGCCAGGACCTCACTCGCCCAAAGGTCTTTTCACTACAGAGCACCTTCCTGGTATAACTCCCTCCCCACACACATCACAAACATCTCCAAAATCGGTCCCTACAAAATCACCGTACGCAAATACCTCACTAGCAAGTGGAGCTGTATATGCCCATTATAGGGCTTTCTGAGAGCTCTGCTCTGAACCTACCTGTCCCTATAGTATTACGTATGTACTAGTTTACTCGAATAGCTTGCTATAGTCTGTACACCAAGCACTGTAACTTGTGTGCTCCACTGGGACACTAAATGACTCAGTTTTTTGTGTACTCTTCAGCAATTTGTCTATTTTGCACCCTGAAATGCCTGCTTTGTATGATCTCTGTATCTCACCTGTTATTGTTCCCCACTGTCTTGCTACACAAATATGTTGTCTTCCCTCCCTGTGATGAAGTGCCTTTGTAAATGAGTCTTTGACTCAAAGGTTTGTAAATCCTATATGTGAATTAAATAAATAAAAAAATAAACACTCACCAACTTTAAGAACATTCTGGTTACCATCTGTAACTTTGATCTTGTTCATTCTCCACTTCCTCATAGGATCTTCAGCATTGTCCATTTATACAAATTTTCTTTGCCCCCGCCCCCGACAAGCTGGAGCATGCAAACAACCACCCCTTGTTTATGCAGCAGTCTTGTCTGGCTACATTTATTCACATTTTTTAGAATCTTTATTTTTGAAAAGCATATGAATTTTTGTGATAATTGTGCACTGACTGTATGACCTCCTTTTCTTTGCAGTTCTGAAATTTTGTATCTTCAATATTTAGCCTACAACAACTGGTGAAATTTAAAAATTCAAAATAACTGTAATAATACTAATACCAGTATCATTGAGGAAACGCATTTAAACAGAGGTATTTTTAGTAATCTTTTTATATTGTATTTGCTTAATAAATTATGTACCTTACATGAATTTTCTTATGTAATGTTTAAAAAATTCTAAATAACTGTGTGTATCACTTAAATTATTCTCTTATAACCAGATGTGTCTGTTGAACCTCTGACCCGCCCCCCCCCCAGATGATGACCCCATTTTGGGTTGAAGTGTGGGTGATTGTCTGGGACCACTGTTGCCACAATAAATTACTTTGCACAGCAATCAACCATTTAGAGTCTCTTTGTCCATGAGTGCTGTGTTCCTTTGTTTTGTGATATTTGTCTGGCTAGTTGCCTACACAGCACTGCCTCCCTTTCCTGTATGCATGCCACCACCTCTTGTCTGACACTAGGTAGTCATCTGGCATCACACTGGAGTGGAGATACACCCTAGAAAAAATGATTGTCGGTTAGGTTGGATCCTCCATGGTTATCTCCTTCTGTCTCTTCTGAAACTACCAGTTGTTTATGAATCCACAGAAACAGAAAGCACACCACTGAGGGTCCTCTGAGTTGTTCAGGGACACTGTGCGGTAGTTGCGAAGGCTAATTATCATTTTTTCTTGTGTTTACTAGAGATTACTTGTACCAGTTAGTGCAGTCAGGTAATTTACAGTATTTTCTTTAGCAGGACTCTAATTTTTCAGTTTGGACTGTACTGCAGGCTCTTACACCCCATGTCCAGCTGAGGTGCCATCATTAATAGAAGCAGTGTTTTTTTTTTCATTTTACCTGATTCACTTTACTATTGCCTTTTACACCCTGTTGCTCACAGTATTCATGTCATTTAAAGGCAAGTTATGGAGCAATCTTTTGACAATACTTTACCAGGTGAAATGTAAAGTTAATGCACTTTAGAGGAAGCTGCCAGAAACATGCCTCCGGCTAATGTAGGTTCAGTTTGGGGATAGTAAAGAGTGTTTGTACTTCAAATCTAGCATTTTGTGAAAAGCATATCATTAGAAATGTCAGATATTGTGACAACAGACACATAAGTGAAATTAAAAGCTCTAAATTATTGTTATGTACCAACAGTAACATTCACACAAAGGGCAGCAAATTAATGTTCATATATTATATTATGTCATGCATTCAAATATTGCACCCTCCCAAAAAAACTGGTCTTCTTTGAAAGTGAAACAGGCATTTTAATAACATTATAATAATCCTGATTTAATACATAATATACTGTTGTTTTAAGAATTATTCAGTCTCCTTCTGCTTTTGTTTATGAAATACATTACATCTGCTGTGCATGATACTGTATAGTATTCTGTTAATTTTTTTCAGCTAAAGTCATGTTGCTGTTGCCACCCCAAGACACCTTTGAAAATTAGATGATAGATCTCAGTGGGATCCATTCTCATTAAATACATTTTAGTTAATCACTTTTGGAGAAAAACAGCAGAGCGGGATTACTTACGGCATTCTTAGCAAATTACTGTCAGGAGGAATTTTCATCCTCTCAAAGATCAACCAGCATCACCTCTCCTGGGTAAGGAGAAGGCAGCCTGTTGAAGAGACTTGCTTTAAAGCCTCAGTGTAATGAGTAATCAGGTCTTCCTCAAATGCAAAAACCTCCTGCTACTACAATGACCTTATGTATAAATCCTATCATTGATGGTTATGTATTGGCACAACAGGGAGGTTCTTGATCTTAGCATTTCAGGCAATAGCTCCTACTGTGAATGAAGGAAAATGCTAGGGACAGACTCCAGTATGATTGAGATTGCAGCTCTCTGAGTAGTGCAAATACATTTGCTCAGATTACTGATGGGAAAACAAATTTTTTATGATTGTCCTCAGACTTTTCTTACAGCATTTGTGTAATCTTTCCTCCTAATGGGCCCTATGCACTGGCTGCCTATTCAGTGGCAGATCACCTTTAAGGTAGGTCTATTGACTTACAAAGCCCTACATGGACAGGGTCCTGATTACTTGAAAGAACTCCTGGTTCCCTACACCCCTCTGCTACAGCTCCACTCAGCTGTTACGGGGTTGCTAGAGATTCTGAGGGTAAGTTTAAAATCATTGGGTGTACATGCTTTTGGGTTTGTGGCACCTACCCTCTGGAATTCTCTGCCATGTCAGCTCCGGGAGTGTGGGACAGTGGGGTGTTTCAAGCTGGCTCTTAAGACTTTTCTTTAGGGAAAAGCCTATTCCGTATTTTCCTGATTTTATTGTGTTTATTGCATTCTGTTTTTATTATGATTGTACAGCACTTTGAAACATGAAAGGTGCTATAACAAAAACATTTTATTATTATTATTATATTATGCACAAATGATCCAGATTATTCATGTGGCCTGTAACACGTGTGCATGTGGACATATGTCCCAAATACACACATGACATGGCCGTGTGGTATGCACATACTGGACACAGATGCATGCGTAGGCATCCCATGCAGAGCAGCACCGCTGCAGTGCTATGTATGGGCAGAGGGGAATGTTTCCATAACAGCATGCATGCCACCCCCACACACACATTCACTATGGGGAAATACATCAGTCCAGCACATGGAATGCAGCACGTAGCCCTATCCCATGTGGATCACTGCCATAAACCACCTGCATGCTGTGTCTGTAGATTGCACCACACAGAGAGTAGGTACAGTGGGTGCAAGCTGTGTTGGAGCAACACTGTGATGGACCATATGTAGACCAGAGGTCAGATACCAGCCATGTAACAGTCATGCCACTGCCCACCACTGCCTGGCAAAGTGGAATGCAGAAGGACAACTGAATAGCATTGGGTGACAGTAGCAATGCCAAGCACCTGTCACATGGCCCCCCACCACCAATAGTGAACATAGCCCCCCACACATATACGGTACACAACCCAACTGAAGCCCACAGTTCTGCCTTGTGAACCAGCTCCCTGGACAGCACAGAACAGCACCATCCAGAAGAATGACCTAAACAAAGGAGATATATGCAGCACATTTTACTGCAAAACCATGCAATTATAAATGGCAACAAATGCCCCATACAAAATACTGTCCATGGGCAGTGAGGACAAATAGACATTCAATATGCACAGAACACTAGAACTCAACATATACTGTATCTTTAAAACCAAATTCAACTCTGCCAAGGACAATTTAGAGCAGCTGCACAGCAGCCGAAGACAGGGTCATGCTGCACTCAGTCATCCTCCATGGAATCCTCACAGGAACCCGGCAGTGTGGAGTGTGAGTAGCCTTGTGCCATGAGTGCCAGCCTCCTCAGTGGACCGCTGTAGCCCTGTAATGACAAGAACACTGAGGGATGACAGGCATGAGCGGGATTCACATGCAGGGTCCTAAAAATATATAACTGACAGAAACAGGGTAACCTACCATCCTCAGCACTTACATTTGAAGGCTCGACCAGCCTCCAAAGATCCCCCACAACATCCTTATAATAGATGTCCTCACTGCCCACCCTCTTTGAGAGGAAATGAGGCACCTATAGGGGCCACCATATTCACTGTGCCACCACCACCATCTCCAGTGCTCCATCCAGCTGCTTGTTGTGGGTGAGGACCAGTTCATCTGGATGGCCCCTGATGTCCTGGGGAAAACATAAACAGAGCACAGAGATGACCATTACAGAACATGCAACAAATGTAATGTATGCCACACACACAGTGCCTGCAGCATAAGTACCTTACCAGCTCCTTCAGCTCCCACAAAGTGCCCCCTCAGGGGTGCCCAGGTATGTCATTTAAGAGATATGCTGTTACTGCGCCACCTGTATGGGAAAGGTGTGGCCCAGTGATGCCCATGGATGTCATGTCACCCCTGCAGGCATGGCTTGCACATGCCTCATTAAAAGGGCATGTGTCCACAGTGGAGGGCTGTATGCCATATCTAGCCACATTGTCAGTATCCCTGCCATTGGGTAGACTGTCAGGTGACTCAGGATGTGTCTATTGGATGCTGAGGTGGAGCATGAGTGGCAGAAGCAACCAGGATCATGGCCACATATGTTCAGCAGGATACACAGTGCCTCAAGAGATCCTGTTTTGACCATGACAACATTGTGCAGCTGTGCAACCCTTTGCAACCCACTGTGGCACCATGTACCAGTCAGTCCCGTGCAGTGTCTGTGCAGGCAAAGGTGCTCTATGCTCTGTTCTACTATGCCACCAGCTCCTTCCAGAGGGTGGAGGGATGTCATGGGTGACTGCCAGTTATTGCTGTCCAGGGCACTGGAACCGGTAACAGACACCCTGTTGCTGAATGTGCAGGAGCACATAACATTCTTCACAGCTGAGGATGACATGCGGTACACAAAGGTGGCATTCTATGCCACGCATGGCATCTCCAATATACTGGGGACAATTGACTGCTTGCATGTGGCAGTCTTGGTCCTGATGTTGGCAGAGAAGACATACAGAAACCGTAAGGGGTAGCACAGTAAAAACTGCCAGATAGTATATGATGTGGCAGGCGTCATCACCAACATATTTGCCAAGTACCCTGGGTCATGTCATGACACATACATCTTTGATGGGTACAGGTTGTGGGCCTACTCACTACACACAGGTGGGGGGGGATTGAATGGCTGATAAGTGAGTGGACAACAGCAGCGTATATGCAACACAGTTGGCTGCATTGACAAATGTTATTACAATTGCTGTTGTGTGCTGTCTGCAAAGGTGATAGCAAATACTCACTACAGCCATACCGGATGACCCCATACCCAGAATCAAATGGTGCTGCAGAGGAAGCATATAACATAGGCCACAGGAAGACATGTGCTGTGATTGAGAGGACTAGAGGATTGCTGCAGATGAGGTTCCAGTAACTGGATCGAATAGATGGCACAATGCTGCTTGCCCCTGGGAAGGCTTGCAGAGTGTTCAAAGAATGCCCCATGTTACACAACATTGCCATATGCTGATGTGTACCCATGTTACAGGACAGACCTGGGGATGCCTCACTGGTGATGATGGGGGTGAGAGGTGCCAAGGGTGTGTCAATGAGACACTGAACAGACAGACAGCATGCCATATACTAATGCAGGGAGCATTCCACTGTAATGGGGCTTAAGTTGGTGAGGCACTGTGATGACTTTCAGGACTTGAGTGCCTCTACCAAGGGGGGCCCATGGGTGTATGTGGTGTTCATATCTGGCAGTGTAAATGCTGGTGATGTAGGGTTGTGTACTGGGAGGGAAGGGGGTGCTCTATGCATGTGTACAGGTTGGGGTTGTGTGGCATGGGATGGTGTTAGGGGCATGTGTACGGTACTTGCATTTATGACACTGTTGTGCGCATCCTACTGCCTGTCATTACAGCTTCTTGGATGGTTGCTGTACAAGCTGTGTGGATGTCCATATGCCCAGATGCTGGGTCTTTGATGTTGCCTTGCCCCCTCCACGTGGTCACCTGTCCACCTGTGTCCCCAGCACATGCTGTGGCTGGTGTCACCCTGGAACCCTGGTATGCTTGGGCTGTCATGTGCACGTGTCATCGGGGCATTGTGCTGTGCCTTGCCTGTAGCTTCTCCCATGTCTGGCTCACTGGCCAGCTGGAGGGGCCTCATCCCCACTGTTATAAAGTGGTTGTGTGGTGGGAAGCTGTGCATGTGTGCCACTGACTTGTGGCCACTGGTTACTGGTGTGTGTCAGCTGCAGTTCATGGTGTGACTGTGGCGTCAGTTCATGACTGGGTATTGTAGGGGGATGGTTGTCTATATAGTTGCCCTCTTAATCCCTGGCAGCCTGTGTTTCTTCAACTGTCACTGTCTGTACTCCAGTAGTGTCTCTGTGTCCACTGTAGCCACAGACTCCTCGGGGCAAAAGAAGGGACATGTGTTACATGCAACAGAACTACATTAATCTCTACATGGTGTGCTACTGGCAACCTAAAGGACACCTACCTGAGCCATCCTCCAGTCCCTGGTTGTTTGTGCAGGACATGTGTTGAGTGGGGGTCTCCAGAGAGGGTGTTGTCTCCATGTCAAGAGTGTGTCCAGGGGGGCATGGCCAACCACTGATCATGATGGCAGCTTAAACGAATCTCTCCATGACTCCAGAGCCAAGCACCTGACATTTCCTGCAAATAGTCGACTTCAAGGGGAAAATTTATCTAATACAAGCAATTGGAAGTGAGTTCCTACCCCACTCTCGAATAACAAGAACATACAGTGCAGGACCACTGAGATAATATCTTGTACAGCCAGACGACTCATACTTTCCAGGCTGCATGGCACACTTTGCTAAGGAAGGCGAAGAGCTTTCCATCAAAGATATGTTTGCTATGATTATCCACAGCATAGATGCCCTTACCCTGGCTTCCAATACATATGCAGTCTCTATCCAACAACTGGACAGTAGAATCGAAAGGACAGAACAAAAAACTACCGCTCAGGAAGAAATCCTCCAAGGGTACTGTGCAACAATGCGGGAGCAGGTGGCGCAAATTCGACAGTTGCAAGACAAGCTGGACGACCTGGAAAATAGGAGCCGCTCCAACAACTTGCGGTTCCTAGGGTTCCCAGAAGGCTGTGAAGGTGGAAAAACATTATCTTTCATCCAGCAAGTGCTTCCTGAAATGTTGACTCTCTCCCCTTCTACTAGAATTACGGTTGAAAGGGCACACCGCTCCCTCCAGGCAAAACCTGCTCAGGGCAACTGGCCTAGACCAATAATTGCCCAGATCCTGAATTTTGTGGAGAAGGAGGCCATCCAGGCCAGGACCAGAGAATTGGGCACACTCCATTGGAGAGACCATAAAATAATGATCTTCCAAGATTATTCCAGTGAACTAGAGGCTAAATGAACGGCCTTTTCGGAGGTGCACCGGAGATTACATGACCTAAAGATTCCCTTTATGCTGCGCTACCCGGCTCTCTTAAAATTTACAATTAATGGGATTGCTCACCAATTCGATACTCTGGAGGCTGCCTCAGCTTTTATTTCAGCCACATGGCTGTCTGGCACTGAAATCGACCAGGCACAGCCTACAACCCTAGGGAATGGGCTTGACCGACACCCTCAGCATCAGGGAGAGATGCTAAGGACTACACCGCAGATGTTGCCCGAGATGCCAAGTAATCCACTAGAAGCTCGTGGATCGAAGGTGAGGAAATGGCCACCAAAATCCCCTCAATCGAAACGAGAACACCCTCAGGACCACAGATGTTCACCCAGCAAAGATGCTTATAGTGCTGTAGACACAGATGGAGAAGAAAATGTCTATGTCAGCCCCTACTTTTCACAAAATAGTTATTCTCCCTTGGGGAACCACCTTGACAGTCTTAGTCGGGACGACATGGACACTCACCCGGTTACATTTCCAGTTAACTCCGAATCGGAAAATACTCTCAATTTCTGAGCATTGACTATGGAATCAGCACAACCAATTGCATACATGTACACTGGAGCTTCCTCCTCTTCCACAGGCCATGACCCTGCTCAGAACATATCTGCAATGCAGCCATCTACCCAAATAATACACCCAGGCTGAGTGGGAGACTGAAATTAGATAAGTATTACAGGTTCTGTGTCTCAGGGAGTAAGGGTAGGGGAAGTGGGAAGCCAAAAACCTGAAGGGAGCAGGGGAATCAGAGCCTCTGACTGGGTCTTTCTCCCTTTGGGCCTAGAAATAACACACAAGACAGGCTGGGCCTCAGATGCCCCCCCCGACACCCTACCTCAGAGAGCTGTTAGTTGTTCATAATTGTTGTATAGGAGTGATATCTTATGACTGCTATGAACTGTTTAATTGTTGGTTAATGGTAGTCCTAGGTCTTGCATGTCCATGCTTCCTAAACTGTGATGGTTTTTTTCCCTCCTGCTTTAATGCCTTCCTAGTAGACCTCCCTGCACCCCCCCCAGGAAATTACACTTGGAGTACAGAGCTAAAAGTAGTGCCCCACTACTCCTGAATAACTTTCCAGCCCTTAAGCTGCTCCCTTCTCTCATCTCTTTAGTTTCTACGTTCACTTCCCCCATCTGGTTCATAGCCCACCACTTCCTACGGACCCTTCTATCCCAAGTTCGATGGTCTACTAGACGCCCTTTATACAATGGGCTCTGGATAGTGGTACAGCAGCAAATTCCTGTGTTATTTCTCACTGTCTGCCTCACTGTCCCCTCAGGATGCAGTAATGGGGAGAAGCTGTTTCTCTCCTCATAGTCGTCACTCTTATTCCATGCTTCGCAGACACATCAGGGCATACCTTTTGGTTGGGGATCCAGCTGGTTAAGTCCTTTTGCACTCTTTATTCTTGTTCGGTTTGAAACAACAACGTTAGTATTTTTTTTTATTTGTTTCTTAGTAGTTAGCTTATGCTTGTAGTCTTAATATAAAGGTGCTGGGTCTATTCTATTGTATGATACCAGAAGCAATTCACATTAACCAAGTGCTATACTACTGATTAATCTGTTGTACAAACAGTCAGTTCTCCTTTTACCCTTCTTTAGAAGGGACAATTTTCAGAACAGGACCAAACAACCTTTCAGGTAACCTATCTAGACTTTTCTCAACAGAATCTCAAGGCCTCTTCTCACCTGTATCTGGGAAATTAAAGCAGCCCCTATCCACGTCTCTCCACAATAGGCCAATATGTCAGACATTACATTCCATACCTGGAATGTTAGGGAATTAAATTCCCCTATGAAGCGCAAAAAGATCCTGACCCATTTGAAACAGATGCACACCAAAGTAGCCTTTCTTCAGGAAACTAAATTATCAGGGGAGGACCACACGTACATGACCAAAGACTGGGTGGGCCAGCAAGTACATTCGAATGCTACCTCCAGGAAACATGGGGTTCTTATTCTCCTGCACAGATCTCTGCCCTGGTCTCCTACTCAAGCTCTCTCCAGCCCTGATGGCAGGTGAGTAATTGCATCCTTTGGCACTCCCACAGGGTTGATCACCCTCTGTAATCTGTGTGCCCCCAATGAAGATAGCCCCCAATTTTTTCACAATCTCACTGAGGTGCTACTAGAGTTCTCCCCTAGTGAATGTCCCCTCCTTATAGGTGGTGATTTTAAATTAGCGTTAGTCCCCTCCCTAGATAGGAATGATAAGGGCAAGGAGTCTCATCTCAGGAGTGGGAAAGCAGTACACCAACTGATTGAGGATCAAGGCCTCACAGTCATCTGGAGAGTTTTTCACCCCAGGACGAGGGATTATACTTTTCATTTAGAGTCAAATGTCTCTTACAGCAGACTTGAGTTCTGGCTCTGTTCATCTAACATTATGAAAAAGGTGCTGATGTAAATATCCTCCCAAGGGTCATCTCAGATCATGCCCCTGTTTCCCTCCTTATCCAATGGGACCCTGTACCCCCCCCCCACCTTGGCAATGGTGACTAGACCCTCTCTTAATGAGAGACCCAGATTTTGTCCCTTGGGCCCGAAATGAAGCATCCCTCTTCCTGGCTGAAAACCCTATCTCCGATACATCTCCAAGCAACACCTGGGAGGCGTTTAAGGCCACAATGTGAGGTAGCATTATGGGCTATGCAGCATCCAAACGGAGAGAAAGAGAATGACATTTGGCTACTCTTGAGCAAAAACTGAAAGGTGCCGAAGCTGTCTTCAAGAATATGCCTTCCCCTTCCCCTAAATCTGCTATCGGTCAAACTATTCTGGGTCTCAGGTTTGAAATTAACCAGCTTCTCAATAAAACAGCTGAAGTAGCAATCCTACACCTCAGACATACTTTTTGAGAGGGTGGTGATAAGGGTGGCAAAGTCCTGGCGTACCAATTAAGGAAACAGCAAGCCAGAAAACACATCTCTGCCCTAAAAGATAACCGAGGAGTGCTGGTCACCTCTTCAGAGAAGATTAATGAGACCATGGCTTCCTTCTATAGATCCCTTTATACCTCTACACAGCAGGAGACCAACAGAGAGACTCAGACCTTTCTAGATACTCTGTCCTTACCTAAAATGACCCCACAACTGGCCAAGGTACCGGATCTTCCTATTTCTAGTGAAGAGGTGAGTTCAACTATCCGAGGTCTGAAACTGGGGAAATCACCGGGTAATGATGGCTACACAGCAGATTTCTACCAGGCACTAGCCCCAACGATTACACTGATTCTTACAGAAATGTTTCAAGAGATAGAGCTAACTGGCACCCTTCCTCCCTCTATGAGGGAACCTACTATCATAGTCATCCCCAAAAAGGGAACAGACCCTACAAACCTGGGCAACTATCGCCCAATCTCTCTCATTAACATAGACAGCAAACTGTATGCCAAAATTTCGGCAGCCAGGCTGCATCCCTTACTTCCGGGCCTCATTCACCCATCTCAGGTGGGCTTTATCCCTGGCCACCATAGTTCTGACCACCTGAGAACCCTTATTAATTTGATGTACCTTGCTAGATCCCTTTCCACACCTGCTGCGGCCATTGCAGTGGACTTCAAGAAGGCATTTGACTCTAATGAATGGACCTATCTGTATCAAGTCCTTACCCACCTGGGAATGGGTAACAACTTCCTTTCCTGGATACAAGCCATAGACACCTCCCTGACTGCTAGAGTCAACACAAAGTCTACCGCTCTCCCCCATTTTTGTTGGGAAGAGGAACAAGACAAGGATGCCCCCTATCCCCGCCTTCTGTTTGTACTGGCTGTCAAACCACTAGCCAAAGCCATAAGAAGTCACCCTGATATTGTAGGAATAACAGTAGGGACCTCCTCATATACCACTCTTATGTTCGCTGATGACCTCCTCCTTCCCTTGGCAAATGCCCAGTGCTCCACATCTCCTCTACTCCTCCTATTAAACTCCTTCTCTAAGTATTCTGGCCTCAAACTGAACCAAAGTAGTACCGAACTACTTCCCCTGAACAGCCACTGTGAGCAGCAGCTGGCAGAAGCAGTAAATCTTCTTTGGTCCTCTAAAGGGATTACCTTTTTGGGCATTTTCCTTACTCCAACACTGGACAACCTCTGGCAGGCAAATCTACAACCCCTTCTTTCCACTATCAAGACAGAATTTGAGAGATGGAAATTTCTCAGGCTCACTCTGGCAGGGAAAATTGCTGCTATAAAAATGGTCTCTTCCCCCAAGTTTTTCTATTTGCTAATGCACAATTCCCATGCCCCTACCTAAACAGTGGTGTAAGCCCATAGACAAGCTCTTAGGAGACTTCCTCTGGGAAGGTACTAATCCCAGATTCAGTTGCTCCAAGCTCAGGGCCCACTGGAAACTGGGGGGTTGTAATCTCCCCTGGATCGAAGGCTATCAACGAGCCTTTCTCCTAGCCCAAACAGTCAAATGGATGTCTTCTTTCTCTCCTCTTGCCCCACAATGGATTCAAATTGAACTAGATATCACAGGGACTATACACCCATCTTCACTCCTTTACTCTATCAATTATTCCAAGACAGACCTCCTCCACAAGCCTCCCCGTGGGCCTTTCTCTCCGACAGTACAGGTGTCCAAAACTAATTGGTTTACTTCACATGCAAGGATGAAAATGAACCCTCTCCCATCTGCTTTCATCCCTCTCTGGCAAAATCCCTCAATTACTATAGGAGGAGGATCAGTCTGTTGGAGACGTTGGGCAGCTCTGGGCATCTACAGACTTGGAGATATCACCGATCAGAACTCTATGGTTCTTCATACGTTCTGCTTGCTCCAACAGATATGGGGCATTCCCCAATTGGAGTTCTGGAAATACCTCCAACTCAGGGATGCACTCTGCCATCACTTGGACCCCCTCCCAATACAAGGTGCATCATCAGCCCTACAACTTTGGTTACTACACCCGAAGGGCCTTGCAGGGCACATATATGCCATTCTCAGAGATACACTCTCTTCCCAATCTGAGGAAGCAAAACATAAATGGGAAAAAATGCTACACAACCACATTCCCTCGAAGGCCTGGAAGCAGGCCTGGGGAGATGCACACATTTGGTTTAGAGATGCCAGGTCTAGACTTATCCAGAATAAGATCACTCATATCTGGTACAACACTCCGGTGGTTGTAGCCAAGGCTAAATTGCTGGACTCGGATGAGTGTTGGAGATGTCAAGGATTGGGAGGGGACTTACTACACATTCTGTGGCTGTGTCCACAGATTCAGCAGCTCTGGGCAGAAATACAAGATATAGCATCCAAGGTTCTGCAACAGCAGATCCCTCTCAGTCCCCTTTTCTTTCTCCTTGGAATTAGAGGGGACCTTCCAAAGCTATCCTTTTATGAACTCAGATGGCTTGCCCTTTTGACCCTTCAAACAAAGAGAGCTCTGCTTTGTAAAAGGAGATCCATAATAATCCCCTCACTGACAGAAATTCTAGCCTCTCTCTCAGACCTTGCCAAACTAGACAGGCTTTCACATCTTCAAAATTACCAACTCCCCAAATTCAGACTATGTTGGGCCCCGTATCTAAGCTAGCTAAACCCTCAGGTAGGCATAGGCTGAGTATACCTTGCTGGCTGCTATAGGCAGCAGGGACACACTCTTTTGAGTGGAATTCAGACAACAGCCCCAGTAGGGGAGCTATAACCTCGTAGCTTTATCAGGTCAGATGATTTTGTAAGACCCTTATAATGCCTTAGCTGTCAGAGGTTCAACTTATAATGTCGCGACACAGCAAAGGACACATTATCCCCAACAGGCGCAAATAATAATTGTGGTTATTATCATTCTGTATATGTCTGTCAAGGTATTTCAGCATGATACAGGTCACTTTAGCTGTCAAACAGATTCTCTGGGATTATTTTTTCTGTTCCAGATGCTCCAGACCTTGCTGAACATACTCACACACAGAACTCAGTTCCTCTCCCAAAGCCTTGAAGAGGGATTGGTCTCAATCAAGGAAGAGGCCTACTCGGTGTGCTTATGTCCTGCAATGATTTATGGAGAGAAGCTCCCTCCTGGTGAGTACAATTATAAGATATTGCCCTTCGAGATACTGAATTGTAGTAAAATAGCTTCTGTACCCTATTTGTTTACTCTCAGACTGAACCTATGTATAATGTATAATACTTTTTTGTTACTTCTGTGTAATGTCAGCTTTTCTTTTAAAGTGGACCTACGCACATGTAATTGACATGATGATCCTTGAACATTTAGGCCATAAGCTGTACGTTTAGACTTTTTTCTGAAAATAATAAAATATTTCAAAGAGTGTGTCCAGCATTAGGATCTGTAGGGTGCAAAACAGGGGATTAGCTGTTATGTGGCATCCAGAACACCATCCCTATCCCAGCATAGTACTACAGACCCAGCACTGTGTCCATGCCCTCCACCTCCCCATGCAGGGCCACCTCTGTGAAGATGTCTACCATCATCCTCTTCATAAGGCGTAGGCCGATTCCCTGTGTGGGCAGACCACCATGCATCCCTAGCTGTACCCGACTGCTGGCTGCCAGCTTACATTTGACTGCTGAATGTAGGTCATACTATTTATGCTTGATGCCTGATAGTGTCCCTGCCTCAGCTCTGGCTGCATTCACAGTGACCTGTATAGCTACAGGTGCACTTTTGTCTCAGCCAGCATCTTAAGGGAATCTGCCCCATAGAGTGCAGTGTAATGGGCATGAATATCAGACACCATGGCTGCCACCTGGCCACCAGTAAAGTTTTTGGATAGGTACCATCCACTGCCACAGGTCCAAACTCATCTATGGTGCTCTCTGCCACTGTGTCCAGCACCATTGTTCCCTAGTGGTGGACAGGGTAGCTCACACTCAGCACTCCTTTCCTCCATCATTGCCTGCTGCCCTTCTTCCATATCGGTATTCACTTCCCTTATATAGTGGGGTCAAAGGGTGGAGCTGAATATGTCAGAACCACCCAGGTTGTGCTCCACATGGCACTGTGTGTATTTGTACGACACACCCTCCACATCCAAATGCCCATGCATTTGTACATGGTGTGTTGCTGGCACAGCATGTGCGCCGCATAGCTGTGTGCAGCTGTTGCATCACATAGGGATGCATTTCCTGTGTCATAATGCATAGGTCCCAATAACAGAAGTGCTCTTTAGCTTCCTCAAAGAGCTGGTGAAATGATTTGTCATAACTTGCCTTTTTTTCCTTGCTTGCTTCTATATTTCTAATGATTAGAGGAAACTCTGCACTCTGCAGATACCACCCACATTAACATAGAAACCTGAACAATGATGGCAGAAAAAAGTATGGTCCATTCAGTCTGTCTGAGTTCCCTATTTAGTTCTGGGACCTACTGGCCTCCAGGATCCAAGCCCTCCTCAACCTCCCCCATCCTTCTCCCAGTTTCTGTTGCCCCAAGCAACCACTATATCCTTCATTCTGTACAAACCATGCTTGAAACCACCAGTGGTTTTTGAACCTACCACTTCAGCTGGTAGACTGTTTCATGGCTCCACCACCATAGAAACAGAATTTGGCAGCAGATAAGGACTGCTTGGCCCACCTAGTCTGCCCATTTTTCTCTGCCTAAGGTATCACCACAGATCCTACTTGATCTCTAGCCCATTTCCCTACCTTCCCTTTCCCTAAGATTCCCTTATGTGTATCCCATGCACTCATGAACTCCACCACTGTTTTTGCCCCCACCACCTCCATTGGAAGACTGTTCCAGAATACACTGCTCTTTCTGTGAAGAAGTACTTCCTCACAGCTCTCCTGAATCTAACCTCAGACAGCTTCTCATCATGGCCCTTTGCCCTTGAGTACCTTTTGTTCTGAAAAATACTTCCCTTTTGTACCTTGTATACCACTGTGAGGTACATAAATGTCTCTATCATATCTCTCTCCCTTTCAGGGTGTGCATATTAGGTCCTTTAATCTCTCTCCTTGGGCATCTGATGCAGGCCATGCAAAACTTTAGTTGCCCTCCACTCTCTCTCTGTCCTTTCTGAGGTCTCCAGAACTGGACACAGTACTCTAGGAGGGGTCTTGGCAGTGATCTATACAGAGGCAGCATCACCTCCCTCTTTCTGCTAGTAACATCCCTTCCTGTGCACCCCAGCATCCCACTTGCCCTCCCAAACTGCCTTGTCACACTACCTAGCAACCTCTAGGTCATCCGATATGATCACCCTGAGGTCTCTTTCCTGCTTGGTGGTCGTCAGTACCCCTCCCAACACACACACATTTTGTACTCTGACCCTTGTATCTCTGCCCCAAGTGCATTATTTTGTACTTTTCACATTGAAACCCAGTTGTCATACTCTTGACCTCTCCTCAAGTTTTCTCAGGTTGCTACTCATCCTTTCCACCTTCCCTTGAGTGTCCACCCTACTGCAGAGTTTGGTGTCATCTGCAAAGAGGCAGACCTCCCCTTCCAGCTCCCCTGCAATGTCACTTATAGAGACATTAAAAAGGACTGATCCCAGCACTGATCCCTGAGGCATGCCACTGGTCTTCCTCCCTTCCTATGAGCGAATTCCATTTTTCATCACCCTCTGCTGCCTAACATTTAACTAATTTCCTACCCAGTTTACCACCTTTGGACCCATTTCTAAGCTACCCAGCTTGCTTCCTAGTCACCTATGTGGAATGGTGCTAAATGCCTTACTGAAATCTAGGACTATGTCCACCGCTCCACCATGATCAAGTTCCTTGGTCATCCAGTCAAAGAACGCTATCAGATTCACTTGACATGACCTCCCCCCCCCCATGAATCCATGCTACCACAGGTCTTGTAACCCATTGGATTGCAGCTATTCCACAATCCTTTCTTCCAGTAATTATTCCATTAACTGTCCCACCACTGATGTCGGCTGACTGTCCTATAGTTGCCAGCCTCTTGTCTGCTACCACATTTGTGAAGTGGGACTACATCTGTCATCCCCCAGTCCTCTGGAACCACTCCGGTATCCAATAAGCTGTTAAATAGGGCCATCAGAGGTGCAGTCACTACCTCCCTGAGCTCCCACAACACCCTTAGGGGACCCCGTCTGGCCCCATTGCTTTGTTCACTTTGAGATTTGTGAGCCCCTTAAGGACTCTCTCCTCTGAAAATGGACTAGTGTCCACCTTCTTCTCTCAAATGCTCCTGTTACAGTTTTGTGGACCCGCCCTGTCTCATCCCTCTGTAAACATTGAACAAAAGTATTTGTTCAGGATGTCTGCCTTTTCCTGCTCCCCCTCTGAACAGTCCCCTCTTCCCTTCTGAACCTTACAATCCTACCCCTGGTCTTTGTTTTTTTTTTCATTTACATATCTAAATAAATGTCTTGTCTCCTTTTGTTACTGCCTTGACTATTCTCTTTTCAGTTTGTGCCTTTGCACTCCTTAGTGCTCTCCCTTCTTCCCTCTGTTTCCCCGATACACCTCTGTATCTTTCTTCTTCTGTGTCTCCTTCTACCTTCTGAATGCTAACTGCTCAGCATTAACCATTTCTGTCCCCTCTTTTGAGAACCACAGCAGTCTCTTTTTTTTCCTGTTTCTTTTGCTCCGTTGCTTGTCGCAGAGGCTTGTTACCTTCACTATGACTCTTTTTAGTTTCCCCCACTTTTCTCCACCCCAACCAGTTCATCCCCCCTGCCAGGTTATTCCTGAGGCATTCACCTATTTTTTTAAAATCTGCCCTCCTAAAGTCAAGGACCCTCACCTTTGTGTGTTTCGATTCTGCAGTGGTCCTTATATTGAACCATACTGTATGGCAATTGCTGGTCCTCAGGTGGCCCCCCGCCTTGATGTCTGTGGCACTGTCCCTTTTGGTGAGTACTAGCTTCAACACTGCCCCCCTCATGAGTAGGTTCTCTGAATAGTTGCCTGAGGAACACCCCCTGCAGGGAGTCCAAGATTTCCCTGCTTCTAGCTGGGAGGCTCCTATCTACATTTGAAAAAAAAATGCAGAATTCAGCACTCCAGGTCACAAATACACATCCAATAACTCCAACTATAGCCAAAAGTGAATCTTCAATAGAAAAATCAAAAGCACATATCAAACTGGAGGAATGATCCACAGCGCTTCGGCCACACAATCTGACCTTCATCAGATGAAGGCCAGGTTGTGTGGCTGAAGCTCTGGTGATTGTTACTTTAGTTCAATATGTGCTTTTGAATTTTCTAATAAAGATTCACTTTTGTCAATATTCAGAGTTATTGGATGTGTATTAGTGACCTAGATTGCTGAATTCTACATTTCTGTTGGACATTGAGTCTAGCAACCCTCCACCCTGCACCCTCAGAACTTCCTGAGTTACACCTGTTCCTTTGTACTTTGGACCTCTATCTACATTTGTCAGATTGAAGTGCCCCATGGACAGCACCTCCCCCTTTTCTGCCATCTTGCCAATGGCTTCCGTAAGTACCTCATCTAACTCCTCCTCCTGTGCTGGAGATCTGCAGATCACACCAGTGTGAATAGAGGCTCCATTTCTCCAACCTTTCTGCAAAATACTGTAATACTTCCTTATGTCCCTCTTGTTAGTTCCTACTCATACCCATGTGATTGTGAGCTAGTGTTCAAGCTAGATAGCTCCCGACAATTCACTTTGTTAATATTTTGTAGGAACTTGAAGGTCTCTATCATATCTCCGCTCTCCATTCTGATCTCCAGTGAGTGCATATTCAGTGTCTTGAGGCGCTCCTCATAGGACCTGCGCTGTTGGCCCTGAATCATTTTCATCACCCTGTGCTGCACTGTCTCCAGCAGGTTCACCCATGTTGGTGCGACATCAATGTTGCCAATGGCAATTACCATGCCAGAAATCTGCCATCAACAAAAAGCATGACAGATAACCTGTGTGCCCAAAAATATGGGTAAAGTGCAGCTTGTAGAAAACCAAATAAAAGCCACTGCACCAATACCCCAGACACCCCAAAACATGCCTGATGATCCCACCCAGAAAGACAAGCAGAAGCTGTGTATTGCAGGGGGCTCGGCCACCTGCACCCCCCCCCCATTAATATAACCAACTCCATGTTGCAGCAAGGTTGAGAGGGAGCAGTAATGTGAGCAGGGTGCACACAGTGACAGGCAGCAAAACAAACAGAGGAGGCTGAGCTGCTGGAAAAGTGCAGACCACACCAGTAAGCAAACACCCAACTCATGTTGGAGACACCTATAGCAGCATGACTATGGCTGCTCAAACAGCACCCTCACATCCAGAGAAAGATACACCTGCTAGCACTCGAGAGTGCCATAGTAACAAGGTGCCAGAATATGCCAATTCCTGCCAAATGCCCAAAAGGATCAGTACACCAAAGCACAGGTCACAGAAATGCCATTTGGCAATCCACTGTCTCTGTAATGCCTGCAGCAATATTAAGTAGCTGTCCTAACAGTATACCTCTCCAGCCTATCCCTATCTTTCCTGAAGTGTGAACTCCAGAATAGGGTGCAGTATTTGATGTGTGGCCTCACTAAGGATCTATATAGGGAAAGTATTATCTCTTCCCTTCTGCTGTCAATAACCCTCCCAATACAACCAAACTTCCTACTCGTTTTACCATATGCCTTGCTGCACTGACTCAATTGTTTGAGAGAGTCACTGATGATAACTCCAAGGTCACTCCTCAGCCATAGTGCTAAGTATCAACGAATCCATCCAGCACCCTGTCCTGGGATTCTTGTTTCCCAGGTGCATTACCTTGCACTTCATGGCATTGACGTTCAACTACCAAACCTTAGACCACTACTCTAGCTTTTGTAAGTTGTCATGCATATCCCCGATTCCCTTGTTGCTATCCACCCTCCCACAGAGCTTAATGTAATCTGTGAAGAGATGCAACCTTTTCTGGATTCCCTCACTAATGTTGCTGATGAACATATTAAAGAGGACCAGACCCAGGATAGACCCCTGTGGGTCCCTGCTTGTGACCTCCATTTCTTCTGATTTGACCCCATTGACCACAACCCTCTGCTGCCTCCCCTTTAGCCAGTTACCTAACCAGTTTACTGTGACCTTAGCCACACCCATCTCCTTCATCTTCTTCAGCAAATGTCTGTGAGGCACTGAGTCAAAAGCCTTGCTAAAGTTGAAATAGAGCAAATCCACAGCATGGCCCCTCTCCAAATTCCTCATCATTCAGTTTAAGAGAACTATCAGACACATAGAGTTTGTCAGCAGAAAAGAACATTTAGGCCCATCCAGTCTGCCCTTTGTCTCTGCCTATTCTATCACCACTGACCCTAGTTAGTTATAGGTGACTCTCCCTCCCTCCCTCATTCCTCTACTTAATATGCCCCTGTGCCTACCCCATGCACACTTGAAGCTTCCCATAGTCTTTGCCCCGTTACATCCTCTAGCAGATTATTTCAGTCATCCACCACCTTTTCTGTGAAGAAGTATTTCTGCATATCTCCCCTAAACTTTCCACCTCATAGCTTCAGTGCAAGCCCCCTTCTTTTAGTGCCTACCTTTCTCTGAATAGAAACACAGATGTTGTCAGGAGAAAAAAAATACTGATATTGGCTGTTGCCTGGAATCAAACCTCTGACCCTTTGCTTATAATGCCAACACACATCCGGTGCACCACATGGACCTGCTTTATCAGAAAATAACTTAATCATATTCATTAAAGCTCTATGGGAAGAGTTACCTTTATACATAGTGGTGACTTTACAACCCTCGGTTAGTTGGTCTGACAAAACCTCCCTGCCTCAAATCCATGCTGTTTACTACCCTGGAGGCCATTGCTTTCCAGGTAATCCACAATGCCCTCTTTGGCCAGTGACTCCATCAGCTTTCCTACAATAGATGCAAGACTGAGGCTTGTTTCTTGTTACTGCATTGCTAAAATAAAGAACAAATTAAAGAGCAAGAGAGAGAAAGAGGGAGAAAGAGAGAGGGAGAGAGAGAGGGGAGAGAGTGGAAGAAAGGGAGAGCTAGGGAGAGCGAGATAGGGATAGAGAACGGGAGATAGAGAGTTGTCACAAACAAAATTTTAGTTTTTATATGTCAAAGTAACAATTTACAATGCCTTTTAAAGCATGATAGTTATCTTTACTCTCTGCAGTTAACTAATGACTTACAGTATCTCAAAAGTATGACATGTTGTTAATGACAGAAAACATGGAGTCTCCAAGAAAGTAAAAGTTTGTAATCCTTGCAGGCAGACAGAAAATGTCTAATCAAAGTGACTTATAAACATATCAGTCAGCCACCCATTACTACAATATCAAGTATTATCTGGAAACATACAGTAACACTGAAACATAGAATCATGGAAATTGTCAGCAGATAAGGACTGCTAGGCCCATCCAGTCTGCCCATAGGCCCTGTATATTGTATATGGCCACTGACCCTATGTGATCAATGGCTTTTCATCACTCCCTCAACTCTCAAGCTTCCCTTGTGCCTGTTCCAGGCATGCTTAAACCCCTCCACTGTGTTTGCCCTGACTACCCCACTACCCCTACTAAAGATGCTGGCAGAAAAAAGACTCAAAGTCTATCTTGTCTGCCCATTTTCCTACCCAAACTGTACTAACCCACCCTTGGTCATGTAACCATTTCACTTAAATCATGCTATCCTGGTGTGTACAAATTCCAAATTAATAATAAAAAATGTTCTGAATGTAAACAAAAGAGGAATTTTATATTTCCATCCATATGAGGGGTAGTAATGTTTCTTATAATATTCACTTGATCAAAAAGATTTACAATGAGCAAAAACAGTCATGTTAGATCATCCATGCAACGATCTGCTATCTCGAGAGAAAAAAGGCAAGTTAGATGAAAAAAGTCATTCAATAAAAATGTGTTACCTATATAGGGACATAGAAAGTGAGAACAGTAAAAGCTTGGACAGCCCATCAAGGCTTGCCCAATCAGTTAATTTAAAGTCAGTGTCCATTTTTTCTGCATGAGTGAGACAAATGGCAAAAAACTTTTCACTCCAGTTCAGGAATAAATTCTAGCTGCAAAAGAATATCTTAATTGGTCATGTAAAACAAGACACTGTTGCCATTAACTGGCTAATTCCCGACCTTTCTTCAACACACATACACTGGGGAACAACACTATTGCCAACTGTGTCTTGTTTATCATGATTAGTTAAATTGTTAATTTCTTTCTTTGAGGAAAAGCAATACCAGCACTGCTCCACTGCATTTGAAAAGGCGTCTTTATTCAAAAAAGCTTAAAAATTACATACTGCCACATAGAGCAGGGGTTCTCAAATGGTGAGGCCAGCCTCCCTGGGGAGGCCCCAACCTGTTTCAGGGGAGGATCAAGCAAGTCTTGAAAAAGTATTATATTTTAATTTTGAACTTTATAGATTTTGTGCGAAGGGATAAGGCAAACTGAAAGAGGATAACAGGTGAATTTATGTATTTATTCACATGTCTGTGACCAGGGAAGGTACTGTACACTGAGCCATGGCCTATTTCAGGTGTACCCAGGGAAGGGTAGTGAGAGAATACAATTCAAAATGTAACTTCAGAACACTCAATCAATACAAAATGAATAAAAGTGCAAATTAAGAACAATAAACCAACAATGCGAGGAACAATTGATCAATTAGACTGGCAGCAGAACTGTCCAAATATAAGAGTCAACCATACAGGCACTAGGAATAAGAGCAGGAGGGAGCAAAATGATCACTGAGAAGTTGCTTAAGAGCAGGGGGAGAGAGGGAGAGGCAGAGGTTGGTAGGATTGTTATTCCAGTTAGAGGGGGAAAGAGAAAACACAGTCTAACCCATGAAGGTATGGCAGTAAGGGGTAACAATGGTTCGAGAGTCAAAAATATTGGAGCAAGTAGGTTGTCCTGTTTTGGGGGGGTGTTACATTAAGCTTAATAAAATGAGAGCCAGCTATGCAAAGAGGTTTCAATTTATTCCTGATGTACTGTGAAAAGTAGGCTATTTTTCCTATGGGGAGGCCCAAAAATATTTCAGTATTTTGGGGGAGGCTCAAGATCTTTTCCATGGCTTAGGGGAGGCTCACTATGACAAAGTTTGAGAACTGTTGACATAGAGAAACACAGGTCACCACTGAAACATCTACCAGTTTCACATACTAATGCGTCATCAGGAGTGGAGTGGTGCTGGTATTTATTTTTCTCAGATTAAGACTGTTACCATGCATGCTCTGAAGCAGTGGAGCTGATTTGTTTTCTTGGATTTCATTTCTTTCTTCAGTTTTTCTCAAGAACTGGTGAGAACTGTTGTAACTATTTCTTTCACTGATGCAGACAAAATGGAAGCTGATTTTAGAGTAACACAAAGAGCAGGTCTTAAAGGGCTGTCCACACTTCACCTTTCCCCAAAATTTTCTATATTCCTATAAAGATTTCACACATTAATGCACATTCACTTGGGCTGCCCCTGTGGGTGTGTGGAGTGCTTGTGTAACTGGACTGTTTGGCATGTTTGAGGTTCTGCAGGTGTTTCCATGCTGAAAGAGGTGCATGGGTTATTGCAACCCAAGTCAAAGGAAACAAAAACACACAAAATGGCTAGTATATGCAACTTAGCTCTTATATGAAGTAACCTTAATATGGAAGACAAAAAATGTGGCAGAAACCTCTGGGAATCCAAGGCCTTGATTAGCCCTCACTTGGGCTTCAATTATACATAGAGCTGTACAGAGTTCTGTGGAGGGCAAAATGGTGTTATTTTCCATGATGAATAAGGACTGCGGTACACAGGACCATTCTTATGACTCCAGGTAAGTACTGAATGCTTGAATAGGACAGTCATGAATGCAGGTGGGAAATATTTGGTTTTGGTAGTGATGAATAATGGGCAAGGTGAGCTGGATTGATCTTGAGATCCAAGTATGCATGAAATTTACTACTGGATCAAGTGTTTTTTTCCAGTACAAAAAAACTGAGTAGCGGTTCTTTTTCAATCTTTTTTCTGTTTTTGGTTACTTCAGTAGGTTAATGTACTTATCTGTGGCTATTTCTATAAAGCACAGTTTGAGATGTTTCTTTGGTCTGAACTTGAGTGATGATGATGTCAATTCTCCTGATTTCAAAAAACAAAACGTGCCTTATTGGGCAAGTGGGGATGTACTGTACATAGTGGGTGATAGAACTGCTGATACCCTAGGGTAGTAGTAGGTATTAAAACAACTGATGGCCTTGTGTAGTGTTGGACATCAGAACCTCTACAGGAATTAAGTGGCAGTGGGCAATAGAACTGATTTCTATATCTGGCAGTGGGCTTTACAGCTGATTAATGACTTGCCTAAAAGCTAGTGTTTGAACTGCTGATGATGTTGTGAGGTAGAAGGTGTAAGAACCACTAAGTACTTGTGAAGCAGCAAGCCTTAGAAGTGCTGTGGGTCTTATATGGCAGCAGCCATTAGTGCTGCTGAATAATTTGCATAGCAGTGGTCATTAGAACAACTGATGATATTGAGAAGTAGTGGATTTTAGAACCGCAGAAGAACTTGTAAACAGCAGGTATTATAACTATTGACAGCCTTATGTGACAGCGGGTATCAGCATATAATTTCGTACTTGTGAGGCAGTGGGTGTTTATTTATTTATAGAATTTTGTTGACCCAGTTAGGCCCACTGAGACTAGAAGTCCCTTTTTCAGGGACGACTGGGGGGGGGAGGGGGATGCAGATGGTAACCAGCTGAAATTGTACCAGATTAAACTGTTGGTGGTATTTCTAGTGAATGGGGGAAATTTGGCCAGGACACTGGGGAAATTCCCCTACTCTCCAGTAGGGGGAACCTCTGGCTGTTCTGTGTGCTGGCCAGTCTACTTGAGTCCATGGAGGAGACGGTTGTGTTTTTGGAGGAAGGGGAAAGCCTCTCCCTTGGCTGTTTCTTCTGCACCTAGCCCTGTTGAACTTTCATCGGAGCCTATGGAAGGTATTGCTTAGACCCACCTGATGGATACAACTCCACGCTTGACTTTGGTTTCTTCTACATCCCCAGTACAGTCCACGCTACTTCTGCACCTGCCCGGTACGGTTGCCAGGGATCAAGTATTGTCTCACCTGTCTTTCCTCCAGCAGAAAAAGGCAAAACAACTTCAACGGTTACGGGACTTGGATGCGGCACTTGATTCCTGTACTGTTTCCGTGAATGCCTCAGTTAGGCTCTGGGTCTGGCTATGCCTTCTTGACTCTTGCCTGAGGCAGGCTGCAACCTGGAAGTACCGCTTTCTGGACTGACTAAGGAGAACGCTCTGAAGGAGGCTGGCAGTAAAAACGGGCTCGATCCCATGTGCCTACAGCCTCAGGACTCTCACTCTGCATTCTTGCACCCTCCACCTGTGGGCCGACATCTTGAGTTGGGGAAGCCATCTGGGCCCCTTGTAAAAGCTTCTACAGAGCCTGTATGTTCGTCTTCATCTGCTTTGCCACAGCAACATTTAAACTGGAGTGATCTTGTTGACTCTGAGGTGGATTCCATTGAGTGGACTCCTGAAAAGGCATTGCAAGATGCTGGATGGATGCAGGCACCTTCTGGTTCTTAGACCCCAGATACACAGAATCGGTCCTTTCAAAGAATGGCTGTTACTTCTTCCTCTCCTGTGGCCACCAAAGTTGCACAAGACCCGAGCTCCAACTCACTCCGGGGTAATGACTCTGTTTTGTCTATTACTTCTGATACATTGTCTCCTCCTACTGTTTCAGTTGACCCTTCTATGCCCCTGCAGTTGGCCGCTCCAGAGGTGGTCTCTGCAGTTTAAGAACCTGTGGTACCACTACCTGGTGCACCTGTCCGTAATCATCTTTTCAAGCTGGCTGACCTCTTTTTGTCTAGAGGTAAACCGGCCCCTAGGTGGAATGAGGTCCATCTCCTTTACAAGGGGGGTTTGGAGGATCCACCTAATAGAATATACATTGCTAGGGACTTGTTGAAAAAATCAATGCACTGCTTCTCTTCTGAGATTTACGCCCTTATAAGTTTAGGAAATGATAACTTTGACTTCAGTTTCAAACATATCTCGAATTTAGATAGGTTTTGGTCTCAGTATCATAACCTAAAGAATACACCAGTTTGGATTCTTTTTCATGTGATTCCCCTCACCAAACCTTTAATTAAAGCAATTACGGTTATGTTTAAAAATGAAGGGGGTACAGTTGGAAGATATTTTGTTTTGGTTGAGACAACATTGTGAAATTTGGGGTAAACCTTTCCCGACTTTAGATAGTGAACAAATCTGGGATGGTGGCTGGAGGGTGAAAGTGAAGTTGCATTCTACCAATATGGGCCCAGTACATTTACCCAGTACTTTCTTTTAAGGGAAAGACAGGGGTTCCATTTTTTTATAGCAGACAGCCCAGGTCCTGCTTTAAATGTAGTTCCAGGTTACACTTTAGCTCTGCTTGTGATACCATGAGATGCAGACATTGCCTAGAATTTGGTCATGTTTCTTATGCTTGTGTCAATTTATTTAAGTGTAATTTGTGCAAACAGACGGGGCATGCTTATGACTGATGCCCCTGGGCTGCACATAATAGGGATGACTGCCCCACTCATGAAGGTCTCATTAATTTGTCTCAGCACCAACAAGCACTATGAGTGTCCACACCGAAGAACAGGCCTGGAACCCCTGACCTGTCTATCCTAGAGGCCTCAGCCACTCTGGTTCCTGACCCCTGCATGACTCTTAATGAGACCCCTGCAGAGTTAGAACCAGATGCTGTACCCTTACTGTAGCTCCTGCTCTGGCGGTTGTTTCCTTCCTTGGGATTGACAAAGCTATGCTCCCACTCCCTCCCCCAGGGCCTGAAACTCTCCCCTTTCAATTATTTTTTTTTCTTTTAGTTGTTTAACCAGGAGTAGCACACTAAGCTGAAAGCTTTTTTACAGGAGCGACCTGGGAGCACAGGGAAGTTAAGTGACTTGCTCAGGGTCACACAGTATGCAAGTGGAAGCTGTGGGATTCAAACCCAGGTCTGGTCTGCTGGATGTCACCAGATTTGTAGCTCAGAGCCTTAAACCTTTCTTACACACCTCTCGCCTCCTCCTTTGGGCCAGTGATTTCAACTGTGGACTTTCTAAGGCTGATCGGGGCCTACAAACTGATAAGTTATTTAGTGACTCAATTTTTTTTGAACACCACTATACGTTCCTCTGGCCTGGTTGATGTCTATAGGGCCACCAATCCATCCGGTGGATAAACTTTTTCTAAAGGTCCTCTCCAGACATGTATTGATTTTATTTTTGCCTCCTCAACTTTTAGGCTTTCTGCTGTGAGTTTGCTGCCTGCGAGTTCTCTGATCATTTGGCCCTTAGGTTGACATGTACCTGGGATAGTGCACCTCGTTGCAATAAAATCAATGGAGGCTTAATGAATCTGTGCTTTCACAAGCCTCTGTACAAATGGCATGGAGGAGGGAATTTAGGACTAGGCTCTTGGTAGTCGAGTGCTATTCTGATATATTGGAATGGTGGGAGGACACCAAGCAGTCTTGGTGCACCTTTTTCCAACATCGAGCACACCTTCAGGTCACTGCTACTTACTTGCACTATCTACTGCTCAGACACCAGCTACAATGCCTCATCTCTCTGTCTGATAACTTTCTTTTTGATTACGGGGCACAGATTAAGGTTATTAAGCAACAAATGACAGCCTTACAATATAATAGGGCTCAGTCCTTACAACAAGAACTCAGTTTTGGGACTATACCCAGAATGGTTCATTAGACCCTTTTATGGAATGTAAGCAGAGAATGCAGAATAAGGTTGTCACTGCATTGTTTACTCCTTCTGGGCAACTTGCTACTTCCCCCAAGGACCTGTTAGGAGTTATAGATTCCCATGTGACGGACCTTTTTGGTACCCCTACTGCTGAGCCAGACGTCCAGGATATTTTTCTGTCTCTTAATTTACCCCAAGTCACGGATGCAGATGCGTCTCTCCTCGTCGCAGAAGTCTCTCTAGCAGAGGTGAAGTCTGCAATTTCCCGGCTCATGAATAATACTGCCCCTAGATCTGATGGCATAAGCTCTGGTTTCTGTAAAACATTTAAATCAGAGTTGGGCCCTGTCCTGGTTATTTTGTTTAACTATATGTTAAGTTCCACTAAATATTCAGTCTATGTTGGAAGACATATTGATTTTTCTTTACAAAAAAGGTGACCGACATACCATCTGTAATTGGAGACCCATCAGCCTTTTAAATTCAAATTTTAAGATCTTAAGTAAAATTCTGTTGAATTGGCTGGCTCTGGTTGCCCCTTATCTGATATGCCTGCTTCAAACGTGTGCTGTTCCAGGTCGTATGCCACATGACAATTTGGTTGTTTAGCGGGAGTTGTTTTCTCAGGGAGAGCATGAGCAGGTTACAGGTTATGTTTTGAGTTTAGATCAGGAGAAAGCCATTGATAGGCTTACTCATCATTTTTTATTTTCTGCATTATTGGTTTTTGGTGTCCCTCCTGTTTTGGTTTCCTGGATACAACATATCTATGAGTATTCTTTCCTTTATCCTAATGTCAATGGGTGGTTCGGCAGAAAGGTTAAAATAAGAAGGGGGGTGAAACAAGGTTGCCCTCTCAGCCCACTTCTCTATGTGTTTACTATAGACATTTTACTGAGACCTCTAACTGCGAACGACCACTTAGTTGGTATACAGTTTTCCCCGCATCAGCCTCCTATTAAGGTACTAGCATACACAGATGATTTGGTAGTGTTGTTGGCTTCCACCTCCTCAGAAGGCTCTTTGATGTCCATCTTGGCTCACTTTTCTCATGTTTCTGGCTCGAAGATTAATTTAGATAAGTGTAAAGGGATAGTGCTAGGCAGCACCTCTTTGCCCATCAATAACCACTTGGCGGGCATTTTTGTATCTAATGAGCCCATATCTGTTTTGGGGGTGAAATTCAGTCCTGGGGATTTGGCGTTACTAAATTGGGAAGAAAAATTAGAAAAAGCCAATAGATTGGTGAATAATTGGAAAGGGCAACAACTTTTGAAAAGGAAAAGGGTTGTTCTTATTAAAACTTTGCTCCTCCTGATTTTCCTTTATCTAAGTTATGTATACCCTCCCCCATAAATGGTAGTCACAAGATTGCTTAGTCTTTTTTTTTCAATCCTTTTGGGGTTCACGATTAAACCCACTCAAACAGGAATTCACCTATCGTTCGATTGCGGAGGGAGGAGTTAATATGGTTAACCCCGTAGCTTTTTACTTTAGCTTATTTATCTCTTATATTATTTGTACAACCTTGAAACCAGGTGATAAGCTTTGGAAGTCACTGGTGCAGGTTTGGCTATCCCCTTGTTTGCCCCCTTGGCTGCAGAAGAATGTTAGGGCATTGCCACATTCTTTGCACATACCACAAAATGGTAAGGATTTTCTTAAGAACATTGTTCAATGGGGCATTTCCCCATCACAGTTAGTAATACTGTTTAGAAAACTGATTTACAAATCCATCTTAGCTTCCAAGCAGCAAGACTTTCCAGGTTTTCTGGACTGCCCTGGGGAGAGGGTCCCTTTTGTGCTTCAGCAACTGAGTAACCCATGGCTTCCTCCCTTTGTCTGGGATTGTACATGGCTCAGTAATTACGGCCGCCTGGGGATAAAAGCTAATAGCAAACATAAACAGTTTTCTGAGCGGTATTGTCCTAGGGATCCCTGTTTGCAAATTTTAGAAACCCAGCTACACTTGTTCCTCAAATGTCCATATGCACAGGCCTTCTGGCGGTATATTGGTGCCCATTGGTCTATCCCTCAGCTCTCCAATCTAACTTATCAGGAGTTATTGTATGGTCTTTTTCAGAATATGTTTCCAAAATATCATACTGATACTGTTTATTTATTTCTGGTTATTGTTCGCTATTTTCTGTGGCATGCTCAATGTATGTTACAAAAAAATGTTGTAGGTGCCGTATTGGTCCTTTTAAAAAAACAGATCCAGAAACAAATGATTTGATACCTTTTATTGGACCAACATGGATGTTACAGAAAAGAACAAAGTGCTTTAGCTTTCGAACCAACCAGGTCCTTCTTCAGAAGCTTTGTGGCAGTTTTTTCAAATATCCCATACTATTAACACCAGATTATATAGAAAAAGCAGAAATAATTCTCATTGGTTTAACATATACATTTAAAACATAATAGAAGATTCGTCAGAGAAGCTAATTAACACCAGTATGCCTTAAACTGAGGAGCCTCAGAAGGGCAAAGGTTATCAAGAATTCTCTACAGCCAGAGTTCTTGTCACATAGATACAAAAATGTCTCAGTATGCCAGAAAGCATTCTAGTGATAAAAAAACAAAAACCTTGGAGTGGCATTCTCCTAATACATGTAAGATGAGCTTACAACTTACATTCCAATTGTCCTGGTATATTAAAGGACAGATAATGAGAGACAAAATCCTAAAATTAGGTATAACTGCAAGTTGAAATCAAGCCTCAAATTAACCTACACATATAAACATGATGCATGAAAGTATCACTTGTAGTAAGTGCAAAAAAAAAAAAATCCTTGTCAAGGACCCCAAGAAAATGAGACCATGAGCCTGATAAATGCAGATTTCAACACAGAGTCTGTGTATAACAAAAATGCACAGAATCAGTCTAACAATCTAAATGAAAACCCAAAGAATTACACCTTTAATGACCCCCAAGTAAATGAGATATGCATCTTAATTGAGCAGTTGAAAATGTGACAGTGTGAAATCCACCCACTGACAACTAATAGAAAATAAATGCACACTATATGTGAAAACTAAGTGTTCTAGCCACATAACAACTGCCCCATGCCACGCTCCACCCACACATATGTGTGTACATACACCATACCACACCCCCATACACACACACCTGCACACCCCACACAACCACAACACACAACAAATATAGCAAACACATTCTGCACACACCACACCACACCACGCACAACAAACAAAACACACATACACACCATACCCACAACACACACCAAACACACACATACATACATCAGTATACACACACACACACACTCAAACGCACTCACCACAGTGTTAAGGTGAAAAGTCAACAATGTAGATAACCATAAACTTACAAAATCAAAGGCCCACTGAAGAACTAAACTGTTTATGTCCATCTTTTAAAGTAAAGGTCTGTGTAAGTTTAAGTGGAATAATGTGTCATGTACCCAACATCAATGTTCAATCCATCCGCACTAGAATGAATTCACACAGACATTCTATTAATCACAAGATGATTGAGAAACCAGTAGCCCGGCACTTCTCCCAGGATGACCACTCAATCTCAGATATGTCTGTGATGGTCTTAAAAGGACATTTCAACAGTACGCAACAGAGACGGGCTTCTGAAATTAGACTTATTTTACTTCTCAATATGGTGGTGGATGGATTGAACATTGATGTTGGGTACATGACACATTATTCCACTTAAACTTACACAGACCTTTACTTTAAAAGATGGACATAAACAGTTTAGTTCTTCAGCGGCCTTTGATTTTGTAAGTTTATGGTTATCTACATTGTTGACTTTTCACCTAACACTGTGGTGAGTGTGTTTGAGTGTGTGTGTGTATACTGATGTATGTATGTGTGTGTTTGTGTGTGTTGTGTTTTTATGTGTTGTGGGTATGGTGTGTATGTGTGTTTTGTTTGTTGTGTGGTGTGGTGTGGTGTGTGCAGAATGTGTTTGCTATATTTGTTGTGTGTTGTGGTTGTGTGGGTGTGCAGGTGTGTGTGTTGGGGTGTGGTATGGTGTATGTACACACATATGTGTGGGTGGAGCATGGCATGGGGCAGTTGTTATGTGGCTAGAACACTTAGTTTTCACATAGTGTGCATTTATTTCCTTCTATTAGTTGTCAGTGGGTGGATTTCACACTGTCACATTTTCAACTGCTCATATTAAGATGCATATCTCATTTACTTGGGGTCATTAAAGGTGTAATTCCTTTGGGTTTTCATTTAGATTGCTTAGACTGATTCTGTGCATTTTGTTATACACAGACTCTGTGTTGAAATCTGCATTTATCAGGCTCATGGTCTCGCTTTTCTTGGGGGTCCTTGACAAGGATTTTTTTTTTTTGCACTTACACTTACAAGTGATACTTTCATGCATCATGTTTATATGTGTAGGTTAATTTGAGGCTTGATTTCAACTTGCAGTTATACCTAATTTCAGATTTTGTCTCATTATCTGTCCTTTAATATACCAGGACAATTGGAATGTAAGTTGTAAGCTCATCTTACATGTATTAGGAGAATGCCACTCAAGTTTTTTTTTTATCACTAGAATGCTTTCTTGGCATACTGAGACATTTTAAATTTATGTGACAAGAACTCTCTGGCTGTAGAGAATTCTTGATAACCTTTGCCCTTCTGAGGCTCTCAGTTTAAGGCATACTGGTGTTAATTAGCTTCTCTGACGTAATCTTCTATTACGTTTTAAATGTATATGTTAAACCAATGAGAATTATTTCTGCTTTTTCTATATAATCTGGTGTTAATAGTATGGGATATTTGAAAAAACTGCCACAAAGCTTCTGAAGAAGGACCTGGTTGGTTCGAAAGCTAAAGCACTTTGTTCTTTTCTGTAACATCCATGTTGGTCCAATAAAAGGTATCAAATCATTTGTTTCTGGATCTGTCAATGTATGTTAGTCATTCAACAGAGAACTATGCAATATACTGAGTTGTTATCTGATATTCAATTTTCTTTACAGTGTGTCAAGCTTTTGGACTTCCGGTGGTTTTCCTCTGACAAAGCTTGTCATTTATGGACTCATCGTGATGCCTGGTTTCTTTCTATTTAGTTACTATTGTTAGACTCTCTGTATATTTGTTGATTGTTTCTTGAGTTTCATGTTTTTTGATCTTTGTTTTTTTTTGTTGTTTGACTTATATTGAAGCCCACTTTTTCAAATAAAATTCCCCTACTCTGATAGGGTTTTTAGGCCTTTTTTATTTGCAGTTCTAAAACATTATGGGGTACCTTCGGGCTTTATAAGGTGGATTAAATTAATGTATGGGTCAGTATTAGTTCACCCAATTATTAAAGTGAGGTCTACCCTTCCCATATTAGTAAAGTCTGGGGTAAGACAGGGGTGTCCTTTAAGCCCCTTGTTGTATGCATTTTCTCTCGATCCCTTGCTTAGAACTTTGTCTTTTACTAAGGCTCTCCCTGGTATATCGGGAAATCAGAGAGGGGATACTGTGGTAGTACAAGCCTATGCAGACGATATTCATCTTGTTTTATCTGATGTAATACAAATTCCTACTGTAATAAAATGTATTGTTTCTTATGGAAAGGTTTCAAACTCTAAGTTAAACTTAGAAAAATCCAAGGGCCTTTCTATAGGGCTGGGAACAAGCAATCAGATAAACATCTCTGGAATCATTGTTTCCTCAAACCCCTGTAAAATATTGGGTGTACCTTTTGGGTCTCAGATCCTCCCTTCAGAGAACTGGGAAATCGCTTTAAAGAAAGCAGAGTTGAAGGTACAGAGGTGGAAAGGGTGAAGACTTTCCAAAATTAAAATGATCCATATAATAAAAAAAAAATTATTATACATGGGCTACTGTATGTTGCTATTGCTCCCCCCCCTTTGGTTTTAGAAACTCGTTTATATGCCTGTTTTTTCTCTATGCTATGGGGTAGCAGACTTAACCTCATTAAATGTTGTTTAATTTATTTACCTATAACCCAAGGAGGACTAGATATGGTTAACCCTTTAGTTTTTTTCTGTGCTTTATTTTTCTCCCAGAATTTTAATTTTGATCCCTTCAATCAGGTGGCTTTACAACATTTATCGTAAATGAACAATTTAAAGGGTTTTTTTTTTAATTATGGGATACTCTCCCTCCCAGGCTCCCAAATCGTATTTATGTTCCATTATATTTTAAACCTTGTGCCCAAAAGCTATTTAAATGGTCTATCTCCCACTCATTGGTGAGAGAAAATGTAGGGGCCAAGTTATACAAAACTATCCTAGGGAAGATCCACCCATGTGAACCAGAATTTGTAAATCCCTCCCCAATTAAAGAGTTTGTTATTAAACAGTTAAATAACCCCAGAGTACCTCAACATATGTGGGAAGTTTTGTGGCTTTCAGTCTATGGGAGATTAAATATCAAAGGGAATGCTAAACACAAGATGATGAGTGAAAGATATTGCCCGTAGTTAAAGTGCCATGCTTTAGAGAAAATCATGGATTATTTTCTGTTTAAATGTTCTTATGTGAAAGGTCTATGGGCCTTTCTGAGTTTGAAATGGGACTTTGAATGGTTGCTAAATTTAGATTACTAAACTCTGGTTTTAGGGTTTTTCCCACAACTTCTTATCTCTTATGACTGGGGTACATTAATAGATTTTTTTGCTGTTTGAAATTTTACATTTGGAAGGCCCGATGTCAGTGGGTCTCAGAGCAAAAACTCATGTCTTATGATACTTTTTATATATTAGTTATGGAAGCAATGAGATCGGTTTATTTCAAGGACAAAGCTATTAATACCTCCCTGAAAGTTTTTCAGTGGTAGAAAGGATTACATATCTTCATTAAATATAAATAGTTTTTTCCCCTTATACTCTTGTTTTTTGTTGTCTGAAACCTAATATGATTATATAAAGGTTAGAAAAAATATGTGGAATGATTTATGTGAATGTATTAATAATGTGACCCTTGTGACCTTCTCTTGTTTTGACATATTTTTTGATGTATATTGATGTATCTTGATGTGTTTTCAATAAAAACTCCCCTACTCTGACCTCTGACAGCAGAGGGATCCTTTGGCCATCTGGCTGCTTGCCAAGATGGCTGCCATCCTGGATCCTGGTGGAGCTGGTGGAGATGTTGCTCTCTGTCCCCAGGTTTTTGTTCCGGATTTCCAGCCTGATCTTCAGCCTACTGTCTGCAGAAATGGTCATTTAGACTCTGTGCCTAACTTGAACTTATCATCTGTGGTTCTTCTGTCTTCTACTGCAGCTATTGCCTTGGATTTTGACCAGCTTCCTTCAGACCATCCTACAGTCGTCGCTTCTGGGGTCTGTGGTGCTCACTTATCCCCACCACACTTGTGCCTCCTGTATCTCCAGCATGGCTCCCTACGTCAGCTCTTTGTACAGGAAGATGACGCTTTACGAAATGACCTGCAGCCTGTTTCAACTCAGTCTGCCCCTTCAACTATGCTACCTCCTGCTGCCTTACAAGATATGAACACTGTTCCTACCTGTTCTGCCATGCCTGCTTCTACTCCATTTCCTCCTGATACCATCCATGGAACTGCTTCCTCTCCAGACTCTGTCTGGTCCCTGGCTTCTGCTTTCCAAGCTGTGGGTTGAATGCAGCAACTTCCTGGTGCACTGTGGACTTCCCCTCGTGCTGTCAGCACCCGGGATATCATTCAAAACAACTCGGCTCCCATTTTATCTACTGCTGCTAGCCCTATACCTGCCTCTTCTACTCTGTTGGAGTCACGCCATGATTCTTTGGCTCCTTCCCGGGTCTCCTTTGTTTGCCAACCACCACTTCCTTCTCAGGACTCTAAGCCTGTTGAGGATTACAATTTGGCTCAACAACTTCCCACTTCAGTGCACTCCTCCTTGGACGATGATATCCAGTGATGTAAGGATGGCTCTGCACTGCCTCCTATACCTGCAGGTGAGACATTACAGAACCTTTCCTTTCACCTCAGTGACCTTTTTCAAAACTTAGGCGCACCAGCTCAGCATAAGAACGTTGTCCATTTGAAGTTTTTTGGTGATCTTTCTACTGCACTGGATAGAAAAACTATATTACATTCTATGTTACGAGACTCTCTGGGTATTTCGGCTAGTGAACTATTTGCCTTTATTCATGTTATGGGAGAGTCTATATAGGATCTCAGTTTTAAGAATGTGTATACTTTGGAAAGGTTTTGGATAAAGTACGAAATGGTGAAGTCTCAGCCTTTATGGGCCCCCTTTATGCTCATTCCCCTTACTAAACCTACAGTGAAAATCATTACCCTTCTTTTTCATAATGAGGAAGTGAGCATTGCAGATGTTCAATACTGGCTTAAGCAGTGCTACGACATTCTCAAGGCTCCTCATCCTATTTTGGATGAGGACCTTGTCTGGACAGGGAGTTGGAAGGTTAAAGTGCAATTAAGGCAGACTGACCGGAGTATTACACACTTGTCTGGTAGTTTTTACATTGGTAGGGACAGGGGCTTGTGCTTTTACCCTGGCCAACCCCGCACTTGTCATAAATGTGGTGTCCGGACACACCTAAGTCACACCTGCGACAAACCATGGTGCTCTATTTGTTTAGCCTATGGTCATGTTAGCCTTGGTTGCCCTGACCCACAGAACTGTAACCTTTGTGACGAGTCTGGTCATACTTATCATCAGTGTCCGTGGGCAGACTATAATAGGCTGGATCACCCCCGTCAGGGCCAGGTGGCCCTTATATCTGACTCTCAATCTCAGGTACTTTGTCAGCTTGAAGGGGGAACACCAGGAAGTGGTGCCCACCCCCCTCCGACTGATGTTGTCCTGACTCCTCCTCCTGTGCTTCAAGTAAATGGTCCTATATTGCAGACTCACATTTCTCCTGGTGAGGACCCAGCCCCGGAGGTTGTCACCCCCTCTGACCCTATGCCTCCCCTCCTCCTCCAGACCAGGACCCCTTAACAGAGGTTCCTCAGGGCAAGAGGGGTAAGTCTAAGGCCAAGCGGAAGGCTCCTAGTCCCCCCCAGACAGTCCATTCTGACCAGAAATCATTACAAGGCCTTGACTAAACAGAACTAGTGGAGTGACATAATGGATGAGGAAAATGATTCTGAATCCTCTCAGGCCTCTTCTCTCCATATGGACTATTCCTCTGATTCCCAGCAGAATCCCTCCCCCTCCCCCTCTAGATCTGACACCTGGTAACGTTCTGTGGTTACTTAACTGATTTTGGTTTAGTTTTCCCACATTTTTTCCTGGATTCTTGTCACCTGCTCCAATTTTCCTATGCTTGGGAGTCTGAGCCTCCTTTGCTTCATACTTAACTTGTGCAGCATGAAATCCCATAGGAAACTTCTTACCTCCTTGCAGTATTTTTTTGAATTTCCCAGATGATTTTTATTTGATCCAAGATACTAGACTGAAAACCTTTTACGAGCAGTCCCGGGCTTCTGCCAGTTGGATCAAAGGCCCTTCCTATTGGTCCTTGTGTTAGGATAAATGTGATGGCTTGGGTATTTTATTTTCCAGATTTGATTGTGCTGTTACGAGACTGGTTGACATTGTTCCTGGCCGTGGCTTACTGCTTGACTGCACTTTCCATCGCCTAAGGCTCAAGATTGTGAATGTTTATGTGCCTCAAAGTATTGCTGCTCGTTCTGACTTGTTCCGGTTATTACAACCTTATTTACACGCCTCCCGCCATCTTTACATGGGGGGGATTTCAACTGCAGTCTTACCCTGGCAGATAGAGGGGACTCCACTCAGAAGCTTTTCAGAGACTCTACTGCATTGTGCTGTATTATTCAGACCACTTCTCTTAAGGATGGCTACTGTGAGGTGCACCTCAAGGGAGCTAAGACCTATCATAGAGGCCTTTTGGCCCCACGAATTGATTTTTTCTTCCTTTGCCAGAATGTTCTGGTTCATCAAGCTAAAGTTATTCCTTGTGAAATCTTGGATCACATGGCTATTTCCCTACTATGTTCTCCTTCCACATTGTCCCACCCTCTGGTGGATTCCTCTCATTGGAAGTTGAATAGCTCTTTGTTGTTGGATAGTTGCATTGTTCAGGATTGTCGGGATTTTTTTTTGGCTCACATTTCAGTACTGGATGCTTATGCCTCCCCCTTACCTTGGTGGGAGGACACTAAATTGGATCTCAAATGTTTCTTTCTTAGGCATGCTAGGAGAAAATCGGCCTCCTCTTATCATCAGTACTTGCTTTTGTGGTGACATTTGCAGGATACTATCTCCAGGGCGTCTGAATCTGGTCATGATTACTCCCCTCTTATTGCTTCTCTAAAGACTCAGATGGAAGTGCATCAGTATGATAGGGCTCGCTCCTTGTGCCTTGAGGCCTCTTGTGGCACCCGTTCTTCTAAGGCCTCTTTTGATATCTACAAGCATTGTTCTAACAGGGTGCCAGCCACGCATATCGAACATCTTGTTGACCCGGACTCCTCGATGGTTTATGATACTATGACCTCTCTCCAGCTCAAGGTTTTTTCCCACTTGGATAGTGTTTTTGGGACCCCCACGGTGACCTCTCCAGCTGTTGCTTCTTTTCTTGATTTCCAGCTTTCATCTCCCCCTCTTGATCTCTGTACTAGGTTGACTCTCCCGGTTTCTTTGTTGGAGGTACAGGCAGCCATCACAAAGCAGAAACTGTGTACTTCTCCGGGGTCAGATGGCCTAATGGCAGAGCTTTATCACATGTTTTCTGATCTTTTTTTCTCCTATCCTTATGATGCTCTTTAATACTAATATTGCTACTCATTCTGTTCCCCGACATTTCTCAGATGCTATTATGTTCCTCTTATTTAGGAAGGGGGATAGGACAGATATTCAGAATTGGAGACCATTGAGTCTGTTGAACGTGGACTACAAGATTTTTGCTTCTGTCCTGCTCCACCGGCTTCTTCCTCTTGCATCTCATGTTATCTCAGAAGCTCAGACTTGTGCTATCCCTCACAGCTCTATTGTTTCAAATCTTTCTCTCTTAAGGGATGTCTCTGTTTTCAGCTCTTCTTCTTCTCCCTCGCTACTCCTTTCTCTTGATCAGAAGAAAGCATTTGATAGGGTGAACCATGACTATCTTTTTCACGTCCTCTCTCACTATGGTGCACTGCTCTGTTTTATTCAATGGATTAAATTATTATATTCTACTGCTTGGATCTAACCTTATGTGAATGGCACCCCTTGTTCCTCCTTTTTGAGTTGGACTGGTGTTCAGCAAAGCTGCTCTTTAAGTCCTCTTCTCTAAGTTTTTCACATTGATCCTTTGCTTCACAAGATTTTGCATCATCCTTCTATTCCCCATCTTTCCTTTTCTTCTGCATCCCCTATTCCTATGGTGTTGGCTTATGCAGATGACCTTTGTATTCTCACCAATCCTCAACTTCAAGAGACAGACTTGCTTCTTCTTCTTACGGACTTTGAACAAGTGTCTGGTTCTAGGTTGAATTACAAAAAAAGCTCAGCTTTGTATCTCTTGATGTTGCCACCCCCTGATTCTCCTCGTCATATTGCAGGGGTACCTTTGTACTTCGTCCCGATTAAGATTTTAGGATTGACTTTTGGTGCCATTGATGATGACCTCACCAACTGGACTGTTGTTCTGGATAAGGCTTTCCACATGGTTGCTTCCTGGAAGAGTCATACTATACTAAACGGAAGTGGGTTTTGCTGCTGAAAACTTTCATTCTTCCCTTGTTTCTTCATGTAGCTTCAGTTTTCCCTGTCCCTACTTACTTGGAAGCCCATTTATATAATGTTTCTTTCAGGGCTTCTGGGATAGTCGTTTAAACCCGGTTTGGCTGAATTACACATATCCTGATTATTGCCATGATGGAGTTCGGATGTTGAACCCTTTAATATTTTTTCACTGTTTGTTTTTGAAATCCACTATTTCTTACTTATTCCAAACCCAGCTGATCTTTTGGTTATCTATCTCTTCTCCATCATCATGCTGCCCCATTATGCACGGCGTGGAGTAGTCCTCCTACAGAGATTCCTCAGAACTTTTGAAAATATAATCTTCCCCATTATATTATCTCCACTTTTTTGAAGATTCACCAGTGGTCTCTGACTCCTACAGCAATTCTTTCTTCCATCAGGAAACATTTATATCGGTCTATTTTGGGGTCGTCCTTTCTGGACCTTCCTGTGCTACAGGACTCCCTTGGCACTATTTTGGACTCTTCCTGTGTTTTTCATCAATTGACTGATCACTGCATTCATCAGCAGGTTTGGGATATTACCTGGTTATCCTGTCACAGACAGCTTGGTGTACGTGATAATCTGAAACATAAAGCTCAGGAGGAAAGAACTTGTGCTCGTGACTCGTGTCCTACCATCCCTGAAACCATGCTTCATTTTTTTATTGGTTACTCCTATACACAACCTGTTTGGACCCTTCTTCTTCATCATTAGTGGAAGGAAAAAGCCCTTCCAGTTCTTATGTATAATATTTTGATTTTTTGATTTTTATCCTCCTGGTATGAGTCATTATCATCCCAGTACTCTCTGTTCAATTTTTGCCTTTTGTCGCTACTATTTGTGGCAGGCCAGATGTGCATTTTTGCTGCAACAAAGGGTGAGTAGTCCTGCTCAGAGAGTTGCCCAGATTTTGCAGGGTTTACACACTGTCTATTGCTCTGAGAAGACCTCAGTGCTGCCTGGGGTTTTCCAAGGATACTGGGATCTCTGTTCCTGGATTTTTCCCTGTTAGTTTTTTTGTTTTTTATGTGTTGCTTATTTGTTTTTTGTATTTGCTAGGTGCTGCATTGGCAGCTCTTTTAGTTTTTTGTATTTTCACAGGTTTATTGTTTTATTTGTTTTCTTTCTTTTCTATTCTTTTTATGTACTATTCCATTTGTTTTCTATGTTTCACTTCCTGACTACAGGTTGTTTTCTTTCTTACATTTCTTTGTCTGATGTAATACTTCTTCCTGTTTTGCCCTCTCCTGTTCTGCTTTGTATGACTTAATACACTGTCATATGTTTTGTTTTGCTGATTTTTGAGTAAATAAACAAATTCCCCTACTCTTTTTAGTGGGAATGGGATGGGGATTCTGTACAAATGCTGCTTTTTTATGTTTGTAGTTCATGTATGCTGTTATCCTTATTTCTGTTTTTGATTCTTTCATTCTGCTTATGTATGATGTAATACACTTTTCTATATTTTGTTTTAAGTTTTCCAATAAAATAATTCCCCTACTCATCTGTAGGGGAACGCATGTCCAAGATGGCATTGACAGATTCGGAGATGGAGCTGAAGGAGAACTATTACCTTGCTTTAGATACAGAGAGTGCTACAGGAATTGATTTGGTTGTGCCTGAAGGGGTTGTGGCTGCAGCGGCTGCACTTAGTGGAGAAATAGTGACTTCAGTCACGAGTGAGCCCTGTGTTTCCCGGCAGATGGATTTGGATGCCAGGCATGATTTGGAGGTATCAGTTTTATAGGAGAAGGCAGTGGATACAACTATACAGGTGAATAACCCTGTAGATATGGATGTTATGAGGGCTGATGCTATCAAAGAGGATGGGGCTCTTGGAGTATGTGGAGGAGTACTGGGAGTAGGCCAGATCGCACCGACCAGTGAATGAGATTGTTGCTTTGAAATCAAAGGTGCTCACCAACTAAATGAGGAGGTGGATGACCTGATTTATTTTGACAATTGGTCTCCAGATAAAGTGTTGGGCAATGCCGGGTGGAAACAGGAACCAGATGGTCATTGGCTTCCTGTTTCCCTGTGGCTCATTTTTGATGACCCTGAGGATGTACAGCAGCCGATGGAAGAGACTGTAGGAGTACGGGACAGGGAGCCCTCAGAAAATATTACAACTCTGGCTGTGGGGTCAGCTGCATCTCCTCGGCATAACACTGCATCAGAACCAGCTACACCACGTTCTACAGAGGTGGTTCAGGTAGGACAGACTGGGCTTCTGGAGGATTCTTCTCCTCATGCACAGCCCTTTTTAAGAGCTACTATTCATGGGTCAGCAGTCTCACCCAGGCTGCAAAAGCCTGGGGCTATTCCCAAGGCTAGCCCCTCTACATTGGGGGCTCCCTTACCAAATCCTGAGGTTCAGGTTTTGTCAGATGAAGACCCCCCCCTTCTCAGTGAGAAGTGGATCAGTCTCCTTCGAGACCACCACCTAGACCCACTTTTTCACAACTATTTAGAAACAAACTGACACAACCCCCTAGAAAGAATGCAGTACACCTTCGGTACTGAGGGGGCTTGCAGGATCATCCTGATCAGCTATTTGTAGCCCAAAAACTATTGTTAGATATGCTTTTTCACCCCTCTGAGATTTATGCATTGATTCATGTCTCGGGGAAGATACCTACGACATTAGTTTTCACCAATATTCTGGCTTAGACAGTTTCTGGACTAAATTTAATATGTTAAAGTCTACCCCTTTGTGGGTGTCCTTCATGGCTATTCCCTTGATGAAACCTCTCCTGAAAACCATCACAGTGATTTTTCATAATGAGGGGGTCATTGTCAATGATATCTTGTTCTGGTTACAGAAACGATGTACTGTATTGGGACAGCCTGACCCTGTGTTGGATTCTATTGGTCTCTGGACTGCAGAGTGGCAGTTCAGAATAAAGTTATCTCAATTGAACTCTATCATTCATCCCATCCCTAACAATTTCTTTTTAGGAAGGGATGGGGGTTCTGTTTTCATGCAGGCCAGCCAAGAGCCTGCTATAAGTGTGGCTCTCTGACCCATCTGAGTAGCTCATGTGACAAAATGAGATGTGCATTGTGCGGGGAATTTCGCCATGTTAGCATGGCCTGCTGTAATGTTTTTAGATGTAATCTATGTGAGGAATCTGGACATGCTTATCATCAATTTCCTTGGACAGGGCAGAATGGATCTGATGGGTTGGACCAGGAAGTCTTGGTCCATATGGCTCAGGGCCTGCCTCCAGATCAGCCTACAGATACCACGCCTGAGCATCAGCAGACCTCTCCTCCTTCCCCGGCAGTTACTCTGGTGGTGGAGCCTCAAGTGAAAGTTTACCATGAGGATTCAAATTTAGATTCAGATACAGTGTAGTGCAGCTGGCCCAGGGACATGTAAGCCCCCCAAAAAACTTCTGAACCTACAAAGATGCCCACCCCCCCATTGATTTTCAACTTCCAAAAACCCATAGAGTTACTAGATCTTCACTGAGGGCACAAGTGGCAGTCCCTCCTATTGTTACTCCCAATCCCTTTTAAGTGCTTCAACTGGAAGGGGACTCTGATCTGGATTCTGATGTTTCCTCATGGTCAGGGATGGTATCAGATATGGAGCAGAAATGCTCGTTGGCCACTCCTGTGTTTGGCAAAAAGAAAGGCAAGAAATGGAAGTTCAGTGTTAAAAAAGGGGATCTAGGATGAATTAGTCCCCCTTCACTGGTCTCATGTCTACTTTGCACATTGCGTATCTTAACGTTTGCAGTGTACTGAACTATAGGAAAAGATTGACTGTCTTGTCCTATTTTCAACATTCTACTTTTGACATTATATTTTTACAGGAAACCAGACTTAAATCTCTCTTTTTCACTGATCAGACCAAGAGTGGGTGGGTGTGGGGCCCCTCATTTTGGTCCTTTGGCACCGACACGGTGGATGGGGTTGGGTTTTTGATACAAGGTTCTGAATTTACACTACAGAGATTGATGGGTCTTATAACTGGGAGGGCCTTTCTTTTGGACTGTTCTTTAAAGCACTTTCTCTTCGACTCATAAACACCTATGCACCACAGACCAAGGCTAAATGGATAGTTATTTGAAGCTATTAGACCATATTTATTCACTACATGACACATTATTTGGGCTGAGGATATGAATTGTAGCTTGGACTTTAAATCTTGGGCTGCACTACAAAAAAAGTTTATTGTAACTCACGTACTTTGTCAGCCATAATACATCAGGCTAATCTCACAGATGCTTACCAATACTTATCAACTGAACCTGGGTTTACCTATTTTAGGAACAGACTTGCCACTAGAATTAATTTTATTTTTTGTTTTAGACTATTGATAGCCCAGTCTTTTAAGCTATTACCATGTGAGTTTTCAGATCATCTTCTGCTTTCTTGTCATCTGTTCTTAGGTAGGATCCCTCCACACTTGCTGTCAAATACCAAAAGGTGGAAGATGAATATTTCTGTCATGTCTCAGGAGAATGTTATTCAGGAGCTAGAGACCCTGTTTCAGATATAGGAGTCTGTCAAATGTTTATGTGCTGATAAATGGGTATGGTGGAGTGACACAAAATCTGCTGTTAAAGATTTACTTACTCATCTTGGGCATTGCAGATCTACTCAGGACTATTTACAATACCTGGATAATAAAAATAAGTTGTATAAATATTTTTCACTGACACATAATCGAAGAACTCGGTGTGTATCTCACATTGCTCAACTCAAGAGTCAGATGTTCCATTTTCAATATGATAGGGAGGTGTCTCTTGAAACAGAGTTAAGATATGGTACTGAATCTCAGCCAACTGCTGACCCTTTTGCTGCATGCAAACAGTGTCGGGATGTGACTCTAATGACAGAGCTGCGGGATGTGGATGGCAAGATACATACACTTGACATGGACATTTTGCTAACTGTACGTTGACATTTACAGGTTACTTTTGGGACCCCGTTTCTTCCAGACATATCTGTGTTGGACTATGTGAGTCATAGACCTCCACTTTTGACAGACTCTCAAATTGCTGAGCTCAATGCCCTGATACAAATAGGGGAGGTGGAAATGGCTATGAAAGCTTTGAAGGATGGGGCTTCACCTGGATCTGATGGGTTGTCTAGTGCGCTATATAAAAAATTAATTGATTTTTTTTCATATGTACTGTATTGCAAGACTTGTTTAATGATATTGTAACACATTCTGGGTTTGGGTGCAGCTATTATGATTTTCTCATATAAAAAAGGTTCCAGACAATTATTAGGAAACTGAAGACCCATCAGTTTGTTTAACACTGATTACAAGACATTGTCCAAGTTTTATGTCTGCAATTACAGAAAGTGAGTGCCCACCTTATACACTTTGCTCGGACATGTTCAAATGTTCTATCCTGGGGAGAAATAAATCAGCCAATTTGGCCTTGATAGGGGACATATTTGAATATGGAAGCAAAATAAGTTAAGAGTTTTCCTATTGACAAGAGACCAGGTGAAGGTCTTTTATAAGGTGTCACATGGGTATTTTTCTCAAATGCTTACTTCTTATGGGATTCCACACAACATGTTGGTATGGTTAAGGGTTATGTATTCTGAAGCCACTATTTTAGCTTATGTCAATGGATTATTGGGCGATGCAATAGAAATGCAGATAGGAATTAGGCAGGGGTGCCCGGTGAGCCCTCTGCTTTACACCTATGCATTAGATCCATTCATTAGACATGTGATCAATAATCAAAGAACTATGGGGTTGTCTCCTCATATAGACCTGGAAAAGCAAAAGGTAGCAGCATATGCTGACGATCTATGTTTTTTTATTCCATCAGCAGAGGAAGGGAATGAGGTATTGGAAGAATTAGCTCAATTTTCTAGGGTTGCTGGGGCTATTAATAATAAGGAGAAGAGTCAGGCTATTAGGATTGGGCCCTCTGAGGAACAGTTGGTTACTATGGCTGTGGGTATTCCTCTGATCTCGACATCTGTTTCTATTTTAGGTTTGCAGTTTGGAGATGGAAATCTTCAATTTAAGAATTGGGAATCCAGATTAAAGGTTTGTGAACAGAAAGTTCAAATTTGGAAAACATGGAAATTTTCAAAATGAAAGAGAGTACTAACTATTAAATGATTTTTGTTGCTAATTTTTAGTTACTTGAGCTTTATTTACCCCCCACCCATTTGTTTCAAGACATGCTTATTTAGCTGTTTTTTTCAGATGTTGTGGGGCAGTAGACTCAACCCGGTGAAGCAAGAATACACCTATCTCCCAGTTAAGTTGGGGGGTTTGGGCATGATGAATCCGGTGTTTTTTTTCCATTCGTTGTTTTTCTCTTCCACATTAAAATTAGGGTGGAGTGGGACTGTGAATCCATGGCAGCGGTGGACTTTGTTTTCTTTCTTTCTATAAGTCTCTTTTTGAGTGTGGATAGGAAGGATAGGAATATAAAAAGCAGTTGCTCAATATATCTAAACGTGTGCAACAAAGGGGGTAAGGGAAATAAAGAAAATGTTTTGCACTGATAGAGGGGGGAGAGGGGAGACTTGGGGAATGTTTGGCATCCTGCATCTGGAAGGGTGGGGGGCTGCTGGGCAACGACAGCAATGGGTAGGGGTGGTAGGCTGCAACAATCACGTGTGCACCAATCTTTCTAAAAATTGCCTGGAGTGTGGAGGATGTTTGTGTGCAACCACATAGAAAAACTTAGAAAGGAGATTGAGGGTCTGCAGGAGGAACTGAGACAGGCAAAGGCAGATTGGGGTGGGTTAGCCCAATACTGGAGGGAGGAAGAAGGGGAGATGAGGGAGGCCGATTTAAGCCAACAGTGGTGAGGAGAGGGTCAGAGGAAGGGAAGCAGAGACAAAGGGGCCCAGGCCAGGAAGAATGATTGCCAGGGAAACCAGGTCAGGAGACAAAAGACAAATGGAAGGAGGAGATAGGGACTTGTGAGGGGAGGCGAAGAAGTGGCAAAAGTCATGTAGTGGAAAGGAGAGAACAGGTTACTATGAAGAGAGAGGGAGCAGGCATTTGTGAAGGGTCTTCAGAAAATAGTTTTGCACTACTAGAGAGGAAGAAGGTGGAGGAGGGAAATGATGAAATTAGAGGAGTAATTGATAAATGCCTGGACCAAACTGGAGTGGGGGGAAGTTCTGCTGGGAGAATTGCAACAGGGGTAAAAGGGGGAAATAATGTGCAGGAGGAAGAAGAGGAGCTGGAAATGAGAGAGGGAGATGAATGGAAGCAAGCAGGGAGTAAGAGGGTGGAATCTTAGTTCTGGGGACTCAATACTAAGGAGTCAGGTGGGGTAGCAAGGAGAGGCATAGTCGGCATTTGGGTGGAGGCCATGCCGGAATGACAGCGGAAGGGTGGGACAATCTGTTCTGAAATATGCTAGAAGGGGTAGGGACAAGCCTCATTTAATTATACATCTTGGGACAAACGATCTGGCTGACAAGACAGTAGATATAGTCAGAGAGGAGGTTTGAGAACTAGCACAATTATGTGAGGGAGGAAGATCAGTAACTTTTTCAGAGATACTTCCGTGCCAAAGGCAAGCACAACAAAAAGCTGAGAATAGAGGAATTTAACGGATGGCTAAGAACCTGGTGTTGTGCTAAAGGGTATGGGCTGTTGGGGAGGGACCTGGGAGGACAGTAGTCTCTATGCCAAGGACAGACTACACTTGAGTGAGGAGGGAAAGAAAGTGTTGAAACAGAGGATGGAGGAGCATAGAGGAAGTTGGGAATTTAAACTAGGAGTGGGGGTAGCAGTTGGGGAAGAGATATGCGAGACCACAGGCTGGGAAACCATATGAGCTTACCCCCCATAACAGTGACAAAGGACAAATGGCAAGTACTATTGGTGATGCTAGGAAAGGAGGGCAGGATGGGAGGGGAGTAAGGGTGGAAGGTGGTTACCCTTAATGCTAGGAGCCTTGGGAGGAAAACTGCAGAGTTATAGGTTCTCATGGCAGAGGGAGAGGTGGACATTGCAGCCATCACAGAAACATGGGCCACCCAATACAATGACTGGGACCTGTCTGTACCAGGGTACAGGTTATTTCGTAGGGACAGGGTGATTGGGAAAGGAGGGGGGGTGGCACTATATGTGAAGGAAGAACTGAAGTGTGTAAGGGAGGAGGGGGAGGAAGGTAGTGCAGAGTCACTTTGGCTGCAAATCCAGGATTCCAAGAATAGGATTCTTAGAATGGGAGTGGTGTACAGGCCACCGTCTCAGACAGAGGAGTTAGACAGGGTACTAGCGGGACAGATCAAGAGGACCTGCGAGAAGGGTAATGTGGTGATTGTGGGGGACTTCAACATGCCAGGAGTGGACTGGAGCACAACAACAACCAGGAACAGAAGGAGCAGGTACTGCTGGATGCCTTCCAGGACAGCTTCCTGCTGCAAATGGTCAGTGAACCAACCAGGTTAGGGAATACCCTTGACCTTGTGCTGGCAAATGGGGACTTTGTGAGAGAACTTACAGTGGAGGAACCGCTGTCAGGGAGTGACCACCACTCAGTATGGCTTACATTGGATATGGGCAAGGAAGAAGTGGAATCTGGCACAAGAGTGCTGGACTTCAGCAGGGCCAACTTTGGGAGGATGGGGGAAGTGGTAAAAGGGTACCTGGCCAGAATTCAATCTAGTATGGACACTAACCAGAGGTGGGAGCTCATAAAGCTGGGGATAGTGGAGGCAACCAAAACCTGTTGCAAAGCCCAGAGCAAGAAGGCTAGGGCTAAGAAACCGAGCTGATTGAGCAAGGAGGTCATGGAAAAGGTAAGGAGGAAAAGAGCTGCCTTTAAGAAGTACAAGAAAACAGGGAGGGGGGAGGACAGGGAGGAGTACTTGACAGAATCGAAGAAGGTGACAAGGGCAGTAAGGGGAGCCAAATCATCTACGGAACTCAGGCTGGCACAAGGCATTAAGAAGGGTGAGAAGGACTTCTTTAGTACATCAGGGAGAAAAGGAGCTGTAAGGACCACATAGTAAGGATAAGGAAGGAGGGGGTTGGGTGGAAGCAGGGGTCGATAAGGCAGAAGCACTAAATGGTACTTCTGCTCAGTATTTACTAAAGAGAAGAGGGTGATACAGGTGGGAGAAATGGCAGAAGCAGGGGAGTGGTGACAGGTGGGGAATCATGGAGGCAGAGTCTCGAGAGGGTTTGAAGGCACTGAGGGTGGACAAGGTGCCAGGCCCAGATGGCATCCACCCCAGGGCTACTGAAGGAGCTGGCAGAGGTCCTTGCAGGACCATTGGCAGACCTGTTTAATGCCTCACTACATTCGGGGTGTGTACCTCAGGACTGGAGGATGGCTCATGTGGTGCCCCTCCACAAGAGTGGCCCCAAGGATGAACCGGGAAACTACAGACCAGTGAGCCTCACATCCATCGTGGGTAAGCTAATGGAGACTATCCTGAAGGAGAGGCCGGTGGCCCTCCTAAAGGCCAAAGGACTACAGGACAGCAGACAGCATGGCTTCATATGTGGCAGATTCTGCCAAACCAACCTGGTCGAGTTCTATGACTGGGTAACTAGGCTACTGGACGGGGCCATGCAGTGGATGTCCTGTAGCTGGACTTCAGTAAGGCATTCGACTCGGTGCCACATGGAAGGCTGGGAAGGAAGCAGTAGGCACAGGGCGGGTGCAAAGCTGGTGAGCTGGGTAGGGAACTGGCTTCAGGAAGGCAACAGAGGGTGGTGGTGGGTGGGGAGCCTCACACCCAAGGGCAGTGACAAGCGGTGTTCCACAGGGCTCGTGTTGGGACCAGTGTTGTTTGGGATATTCATTACAGACATATCATGGGACATCAAGAGCAAGATCAGTCTGTTTGCTGATGATACCAAGGTAGGCACGGTGGTGGATGACCTAGGGGATGGCAGGGTTGCAGGATGATCTGGCAAAGCTTGAAACCTGGTCAGACACCTGGCAACTGGGGTTTAATGCCAAAAAGTGCAAGGTGCTGCATTTTGGGATGAAGAACCCAAGGAGGAGTTACCAGCTGGGGAGTGCAGCTAGCCCAGACAGAGGAGGAGAAGGATCTGGGTGTGCTCATTACAGGGTCAATGAACAACTCAGCACAATGTAGGAAGGCAGCTGCAAAGGCCAACAAAATTCTGGGTTGTATTGCAAGGGGTATATCCTCGAGGAGGGAGGAGGTGATTCTGCCACTGTATAGGTCAAGAAGCTAGACCACACCTGGAGTACTGCGCAGTACTGGCGCCCCATATCTGAAGAGGGACATTAAGTTACTGGAGGGGGTACAGCGCAGGGCGACAAAGATGATCAAGGGGCTGGGGGACTTATCATACGAGAGGAGGTTGAAGGAGTTGAACATGTACTCACTGGAGGAGAGGAGGGACGGGGTGACATGATTGAAACCTTTAAATACATGAAAGGAATAAACAAGACGGGTACAGAGGGGCTGTTCAAAGTAAGGGAGGGGAGGGCCACCAGGGGCCATGATATGAGACTGGAGGGAGGAAGGTTCAGGAGGGAGATGAGGAGACACTTTTTTACAGAGAGGGTGGTGGCTGGGTGGAATGCGTTACCTGCAGAAGTGGTATGCAGTAGAACAGTGGACTGCTTCAAAAGGGGATGGGACAGGACAAGGGGGAGGGTTAATGAAGGGGAAGGGTGGAAGGGAGGGGCAGCTGCAGAATAAGGGGTGCTAGCTGCACATTTGAGCAGACTTGATAGACCTCTAGGCCTTTATCTGCTGGCAAATTTCGTATGTTCGTAGTTCTATGAGAAATGGGACTCTGTTCCCCTTAAAATTTTGCAGTAGTATTCAGTACCAGAATATGCAGTCTCTTCACTTAAGACGGTTAAACAATGGAAGATCGATAAGACTGCTTTGTTGACATCAACAAGGAAGTCATTGTCTTGGCAGACCATGTCCTCCCAGTTTGTAGGTCAGGCTGTTTTTCCACTTTGTTTTCCATTTAGACATTCTATGGTATTGACAATGCTGAATGACAAAAGGGTATCTATTAAAACCTTGGATGTGTTGTGGCTGTGTTTGCATGGCAGGTTGTGAGTTAGAGGGAATATGAAGCATAAAGCTTTGGAGGAGATAGTTTGTCCTAAGGCAGAATGCTCTCAAATCAAGGAAACTCAATCTTGTTTCTTTTTAAGTTGTCCCTTCACTAAAATATTGGTTTCTTATTTGGCAATTAAATGGCAGTGGCCATATTTCAACTCTCTGACTTACAAGAGTTTAATTTTGGGCGATTATTCAGGTTACTTAAAGATATTTCACCCTAGTACATTGAATGTGATTTTCAGATGCCTTCAATTTTATTTGTGTCAAGCACGATGTTAATACTTTATCCCAACAACTGAACATGTCTAATTTCCTTTGCAGTGATTGTGGAAAAAGTGATTATGCAAGTTAAAATGACAGATTACAGAAAACTGCCAAAGGGCAGGGCTGATGTTCTGTGGAGATGAATTGCATGGTTAAATTAACCTCAAATGGTCCTATGGACACTAATCTTACAGTTTTTGTTATTTTTGGTATTATGAATGCAATGGGTCTTATTATTGCTTTTTGTTGTTTGTATTGCTGATTTTATTTCTTTTTGATTTTTTGTAATATTCAAAATAGTGGTACTGTATGATTCTGTATGTTGCTTATTTGTATTCGTTATGTTTCTTGTCAAAATAAAAATGTCCCTTCTCTTTTCAAGAAGTGCCATGGGATCTTTAGCATCCACCTGAACAACCAACAGAACAGGCAGATGGGACCTTGGTTTAACATCTCATCTGAAAGGTGTTAGAACTGCCTCTTTTGCTGCTTAATGCCAGTTCTGATTAAACAGTTCTGTAATATTTTAAGAAGTGAATACCAGCTTTACTGTTGTTGCCTGATAGAGAATGAAGTACAGTTTCTTTTCATTGAAGCCAAAATGACTAGTAGAGAATCTCCATGCTTTCAGATATTGTACATGGGCAGAAATCAACAGGGCACTAATTGTAGATGTATGGTTAATGTTTGTTTGTTGAATTTTGTTGACCTGATAAGCCCAATGGGCCTAGAAGTCCCTTTTTCAAGGGTGACTTGGGGGGGAAGGGGGGATACAGGTGGTAAGCAACTGAAATTGAGCCAGATTAAGCTGTTGGTGATATTTTTAGTGAATGAGGGAAATTTGGCCAGAAAATGGGGAAATTCCCCTACTCGACAGTAGGGGGACCCTTTTGCTGTCAGAGGATGGCTGAGTTAGTTGCTGTGCTGATGAGCAAGGAGATGGAGGGGCAGCAGGTCGAGGAGTCAATCTCCTCCTCGGCACCAGATTTTCTGGAACCAGAAATATTTTTCAGTGCTGCTACTGTTTCTCATGCTGATGGAAAAATGGATTTCACATTACCTGAGTCTGGTATTATCTATGACCAAGCCATGGATTTACAAGAGCCGGCAGAGGTCGGGTTACGAGCTCAAGCTGAGCCACGGCAGACTTTGGAGCAGCTGTTGCTTCTTGAAGAGGCTGAACATCTATGGAGAAAACAAGAATTGGTGGTCTGGTTTCATTCTCACACTCCAGTGACCAAGGGGAGGCCTAGTCCAGATGCTGAACTACAAGTAACTGGCGTCACTATGACTACCGTTCCCGAGGCTATGCAGGAGAAACCGCAGATTGTTTTTTCTGATGGCACTGCACAGGATTCAGCTACTTTTTTCTTTTTCGGCTGCTAAGGTCAAATAACTTCTGGATCATACACTTAAAAAAGGAATTCCTAGTAAACTACTTTGGGCTGATTCACTGATACACTGATTCACTGATACAGTGAATACATGGTCAGTTGAGAGCTACCTTGCAGCAGCAGGCTGGGTCTACTCTCCCGACATGCAACAATGGATTTCAGGGTTTGCGCCTATCAAAATACATGGTGTTTCTTTAACTCCTGCACACCCAAATCCCACAGTAAGTACTGTTTCTCATCCTAGATCTAAGGAGCAACTTTCTACTGAACTGTCACTTCATAAAGATTCTTCAGTCCAACCCACAGACATTGCAACTGGGACAGTGCACTCCCATTTACAAATACCCCCAGAACTTGAGCTACTCAGCACCCTGTCTTAACTACTGCACTTACTGACATGCCCATTGATTTTTCACAGGATGCTCTTGGGGACAGTATGAGTGACCTTTCTGATTTTTCTTATATTCCTAGACAAGTCCCTGCAGACATCAGGAACAGGTCTGTTGTGAGGGAATAAGTTTTACCCAATCGGGACACGACACATAACCTGAGAACTTATGCTTCCTTTTTTCAACAGACTACATATCCCACTAAACAGCATAATGCCGTTAGGCTTATCTATAAATGAGGTTTAGAAATCTTTCCCGACAGGTTCTATATAGGGAAAAAACTTTTGAAAGGCTGTCAGCAATTTAGTGTATCAGAATTGTATGCATTAATCCATGTTTTGGGTGAAAACATCTTTGATGTAAGTTTTAAGTTGGGGAGTGGCTTGGATAAGTTTTGGGCCCGGTGTCATCAAAAGGAAAACACTCCCTTATGGGCCCCTTTTGAAGCTGTTCCCTTAACCAGACCTGTACATAAAACAATAACGGTCCTGTTTCAAAATGAGGGTGTTAGTGTAACGGAGCTCATCTTTTGGTTAAAGCAAAGGTGTACTGTCACTGGGCATCCTGAAGCAATTTTTGATTCAGAAGGTATCTGGATGGGGGTTGGAGAATAAGAGTAATCTTAAGATTGGAAGATGATGGTTTTCAACACTTACCAAATTGTTTTTTTTAGGCAGGGATAGGGGAGTCCTCTTTTATCTGGGATGGCCCAAAACTTGTTATAGGTGTGGGCAAATGGGCCACATTAGTAGTGCCTGTGATCAAAGGAAATGTGCTTTATGTCAAGAGTCTGGTCATACTAGTGCTCAATTTACTGATTCTGTATGGTGTAACCTGTGTGGGGCTTTGGGCCATGCTTATGTATCCTGTCCTGAAGCAGTGCACAGGAAACCAGCTTCTACAGGCCTAGAAGAGCAACAACTTTTGGTGACCACTACACAAAGGGAGTTTAATAAACAGAAATCAATGGGGTGCCACTTAGGGTAATCCCACAGAGTGAACACATCTCCCTAGAGGATGTGGGGTATCATCTGTCCTCTGGGGGAGACCTTGATAAGTCACACGTAGAAGTGGACCCCAACCCCCAACCCATTTCTTCTGAACAAATAGATGCTGGGCCTCCAGTGGTGGTGGAACTCTCTCAGGTAGCACAAGAAGGTAGTCATCAGGCTATCATGCCCCCTCCTCAGTGCATTGAAGAGCCAATGGGTGGGAAGATGATCACTAGGACATGGCAAGCTTGGTCTCAACCTATGTCTAAAGACCCTAAAACTGCTCAACCTTCTACCTCTAATAGATATCATTTTTTTGCTGGATGATGTGGCCTCTGATGATGAATCAGTTGCCTCATCAGCTGATTCTCACTCACAAGAAGTAACATGTGAGGTGGTACCTTCAGAAACTCCTGGCACAGGACAAAAACCTACCCCTTGGAAAGGCAGGAGTAAGAAAAAAAAAAACAAAGTTAGTACTTCCTCCACCTGTCTGAATGACTTTGTTACCCTCCCTATTTTTTTTTGACGTCTAACATCAATAGCATTAAGAATGATAAAAATTGGGGAGCAGTTTTTCATCTTCTCTGTTCTCATCCTCCTGGAATTTTTCTTTTACAGGATACTAGGATCCAGGCCATTCATGAGGTAATGAAGGCTACTAAAGAATGGGCATCTGGTGTATCCTATTGGTCCCTCGGTCTTGAGAGCTGCTCTGGGGTCAGTATTCTATTTCACCACCTTCAGACAACTGTAACAAAAATCTTAGATTTAATTCCAGTTAGAGTACTTTTACTGGATTTCTGTTTTCAGAATATTCCCTTTCGCATCTTTTCTATCTTTGCCCCACAGACTAAAGCTGAGCATACAGCGATGTTTCATCTTATCAGTCCATAATTGCATGCAGCCCATAATATTATTTGGGAAGGGGACTTTAATTGTGGGACTAATAAACTGGACAGGGAGACTTTGATGTTGACTGACAAGATTTTTGGGTATATGACTGCTCTTAGTTCAATCACGCATATAGCAGGATTAAAAGATGCATTTTTAGACTATTCTGGCAAAAGAGAGAGGACTTTCTATAAAGGAAACCTGTCTACCAGAATCGATTTTATGTTTATTTCCATTACATTACTTATTAAACACACATCTGTTCAACCTGTGGAATATTCGGACCATTGTTCTCTGAATATTCTGTTAGGTGTCCTGAGGCGCCCCTTGGTCTGGGTTATTGGAAATTAAACTCCAAACTTTTGGAACAGACTTTCTTTTCCCAATGGATTGTTTATTTTTTGATTTGTAGAAAATCAGTTTTTGACCTTTATGAGAGTCGGAATATTTTGTGGATGGAAACAAAAGCTGAACTTTGGAGTCTGCTTATTCGAGCCGGTAAATGTGTTCACTCTATTGCTTATTTAGATTATTTGAATAATTGGAAACAGTTACAACATTTATACTTACTTTCTAAAACCACTAAACATGTGTTCTCAGACCAAATTTCACTTATCAAACATAAAATGTTACAGTACCATACTGCTCAGAACGACGGTCTCCATTTAAAGCAACGGTACTGTATAGCAGGTTCTTTTAACAATATTTGCCCTTTACTTAGTAATCAAGACTACCTTACATGGAAAATGGTAATGGCACTAATGGATTCTGAGGGTATAGTTCACTCTTCTAAACAAAAACTCCTTTAAATTGTTTTATAGTATGCTACTTCCCTATTTAGCTGTCAGGCTACTGCCCAGATTGATTTTGAGCCCTTATTTCAGAAATTCCAAATTCCTTCAATGTTCCAGGAATCTCTTGTGGCCCTGATGACACCTTTTCACCACTTTGGAAGTAACAGATACTATTAATTCTCTCGCTCACAATAAAACACCTGGACCTGATGGTTTATCTGCAGAATTGTTTGCCATATTGGGCCAAGAAATTCCTGAAGAATTACTACGGTGTTTAACTGTCTTTTGCAACAGCATAATGTCCCTTTGGACATGGCTACTGGTGTGCTTATATTTCTCTATAAGAAAGGGGAGAAGTTGAATATTTCAAACTGAAGGCCAAAAAGTCTTTTGAACACTGATTTCAAATTACTTGCAAAACTCTTAAATAACAGACTTTTGACGGTAGCGCAACAGTTGATTTCCCCAGTCCAGTCCTGTACGATCCCAGGTGATTCGATCACTGACCCTTTAATTCTGTTACATGAGGTGTTTGATTGCCATAATACCATCTTGATAGATGGGTTAATACTCTCTCTCTGGACCAAAAACAGGCCTTTGATAATGTCAACCATTCCTTTCTGTGGTATATCTTAAAACGTTATGACATCCCTCATATCTTTATTACCTGGTTGAGAACATTATATAGGACTGCAATGGTTAAACCTTGTGTTAATGGGTACTTGGGGCCTTATATCCCAATACATAAAGGTGTTCGACAAGGTTGCCTCTCAGCCCTTTGTCGTATGTCTTTAGTATAGACCCGCTCTTGCGAGTCTTAAATTTGGCTACTGACATATCTTCGATATGTCTGCCCAGTCAGGTTGTTCCATATATTGCCCTTGCTTATGCAGATGACCTAGTTATTTTGACTCGAGATGTAGTTTCTGCTGAAACTGTAATACGCCATTGTAATGACTTTGGGACCTTTGCTGGGACTCAGTTAAATATTTTAAAATGTAAAGGGAGATTCCTGGGGGCTCCAGATGCTTCTCCTACTACTGTTGTGGAGATTCCAATTACCCAAGAGGATGTTTGAATTTTAGGAATTTTTTTTTGGGGGGGAGGGGGTGCCCAGATGGATATTATGAACTGGGATAAAAAATTACAATTGGGGGCTAATTTGACACCAAGTTGGAATAGACAGAAAATGTCTTTTCAAAAAAAGTATATCTGATTAAAACTCATCTCATTCCAATATTTTTATTTCTAAGTGCAATCTTTCCTGTGCCCAAAACTATGGTTTATAGTCTTTTTTTTCAATCATTTTGGGGAAGCAGGTTGAACACACTACATCAGAATATTCTTTATTTACCTTTAAAGAAGGGGGGGGGGGGTCAAAATATGGTTAACCTTATTCTCTGTTTTTTTCTGCCAGTTTCTTCAGGCTAATTTGAAACCCTTATTATTGTCCTCTGCTAAGTGTTGGTGTGCTAGTTTTTCCCATTCTATAACTCCATGGTATACTGCTTGGATGACTGGTCAGGTACAACAGATTAAGAATTACACTCCTGCCTTAACATGTTTTTGTGAGTCTTTGTTAAACTCTGGTTATGGGGTCTTACTCATACCATGGTACTGTCTAAATCTAAAAAACAAATTTATTCCCAGGTTATTGGGACCCATTTTCAAGAGTTAAATCCATTTCCCAAATACAATATTATATTTTAGAATGTAGAATACCTGACAAAATGAAGGATGTCCACTTGTCATGAGAGCTTAAATATGAAGGTTAACCAAAAACATAAGAAAGTGGAAGAGAGGATTTGTGCTAGGACTTCATGTATACGTCAACCAGAAACTCTTACTCATCTATTTTTTTTTGTTCTTATATCCTTTTATTTTGGAATTTTTTGCATGTGAAAACTAATTTGTCTATTTTCCAACATGTTTCTTAGTCCAGGTTAATGTATGGGTACTATCCACTTTCTTGATCACAATGGGACAGAAGTACTTTGAATATTATTTTTGTAGTAATCAAATGGTATATCTGGAATTCTAGATGTCTTTTTACTTTACAGCAGATAAATATTTCCTATGTGGAACTTTATGGTAAAATCTTGAATGAATTACAAAGGATTTAATATCAGGAAATGAAAATTTTGGATCTCACCAAGTTACTGCAACTGTGGAGAAATTTGCCATGGGCAACGAATAGTGACATGCCAGTTACATGATAGTTGCCAATTTTTTATGTCGTTTTCTATTACTTTATTGCTCGGTTGCTCGATTGGTGTTGTTATTTCACGTTTACCACTATTATTGAGGCTTTGTTCTTTCTTTTTTGTTTGTCTACAGTTTATTTCTTTGTTTGGTTTGTATGATTTCTTAATAAAAACTTCCTGTACTCTTTTCATTAAGTGCCATGGGATCTTTAACATCCACCTAAACTACCACCAATCCAGGCAGATGGGACCTCGGTTTAACATCTCATCCAAAAGACGGCACCTCAAAAGTGCAGCACTGCTCTCATGCTGCACTACAGTGGCAGTATTGGGATATTAATCCAAGTGCCAGATGTGGGAACTGAACCCACAGCCCTCTGATCTCCTGGCCTCAGAGGCGAGTGTGCTACCTACTGAGCCACTGACACTGAAAATGGAGAATGGATACAAGGTGATGTAATTTGTGCAGCAGTTGTTGATAAAATCAGCAGGCACAACTCCTTGATTTCATAGAATCATAGAAATCTCGTGGCAGAAAAGGACCCTCTGGACAATCGAGTCTGCCCCTCCCCCCTTGCTCATTACCTATGTCACAGGACCTCCCCTTCCCTCCACTTGCCAGCCCCTTATGTCTGTCTCATGCCCTCTTGAATCCCTCCATTATTTTGGCCCCCACCACTTCTTCTGGTAGTTTATTCCAGACCTCCACTTCCCTCTCTGTGAAGTAATGCCCTCTCACATTGTCCCTAAATCTTCCTCCCTCCAATCTTAGACTATGCCCTCTAGTTTTAACCCCACCTTCCTCTTAAATAAGCTCTTCTCCCTTCCTTATTGATTCCCTTCTCATACTTAAATGTCTCTATCATGTCCCCCCTCCCTTCTAGTCTCCAATGAGTACAGATCCAATTCCCTTCACCTATACTCATATGACTTCCCCTGCATATTGTGCACCATCTTGGCTAACCTTCTCTGTACCCTTTCAATCCCATCTATGTCCTTGCATAGGTGTGGTCAACAGAACTGGACTCCATACTCCAGGTGCAGCCTCACCGTGGCTTCATAAAGAGGCACCAGTACCTCCCTCCTTCTGTTTTTATTCCCCTCTGAATACACACAAACATTCTATTTGCCTTTCCCACCACTTTGCTGAATTGATTACCTACCTTAAGGTTACTTGATACTAAGATCCCCAGATCCCTCTCCTGCTCAGTTGGCTTAATTACCCCCCGAGTTTAAGCTGCTTATGAGTTTGTATGTCCCATGTGCATCACTGCACACTTTTTAGTACTGAATTCCAGCTGCCAAGTTCCTGACCACCCTTCCAGAATCTTCAGATACTTCCTCATGGCCTCCACCCCAGGGGTGTCCACCCTATTGCAGATCTTTATATCATCTGCAAATAGGCACACCCTCCCCTCCAGCCCATCTGCTATATCACTGATATAGATACTAAAAAGGAGGGGTCCCAGTACTGACCCCTGGGGCACCCCACTCATCAATCCCATCTCCCTGGAATGTACCCCATTAACCACCACCATCTGGCTTCAGTTCTTCAACATTTATAGGCAGAAGCTTGATGACTGGGATGTCCTGTGCTTTAGAACAGCCATCTCAAGAAATGTGTACAGCAGTGGAAAATAGAAATTCAACAGGAGCTACTGTAGAACTGCTGGCTCAAACAGGGCAGTGGTGATTAGAACTGCATCCTGCACTAGACTGGGGATCTACAGGGCACAGGACAGAAGCCTCAAATGTTAAGCCATGGCTGAGTCAGTAGATGTCCTATGGGGTATTGGTAAATGCCATAGGAGAATGACCAATTCACCAGCCCAAGTTAAAGGTAGGTGGAAGTAGGGGTGGGAGAAAGTTGTGAATTCTGCTTTCACAGAACTATGAAATTTTGCAGAAATTTTGGAACTTTGACATTGGCAAAACTGGGATTTTCCATGGATTTTCACCGGGTTCCATAGACTTTTTTGTGAACTGCAGAAAAATGCATATAAACTGTGGAATTTATTCTATCCGCAGTTTAATGAACTGTCAGTGGATGAGTGCATGCTTGTACAACCACGCCATCATTCACTAACAGTTCAGTGGGCCACCGGTAGTGGAGGAGAGAGGAGGGCTACGCGTGGCCAGCTCAGGGGAAGGGTGGGGGGAGCGGGGTGGTGGCAGATGAACTGTCAGGGTGTGGGGGTCCACTAGACACCAGGGAATTGGGATTGCTTCTTTTATAAGGAATTGGGGATGGAGGGATCCACTAGATACCAGGGAATACTGGGAATAGAGGGGGATGAGTTGGTGGAATGCTGGCTGTTTTTTTTTTTTTTTTGGATTAAGGGAATACAAGATAGGGAGGGGGGTCTGTTAGACACCAGGGAAATAAAATGTTTTTGGAGGCCATGATCAGTGGGTGCAGGGCCACTAGACCACAAGGGAGTAATTGGAGTTTTTGTTTCTTCTTTACCGGGACCCACGGGCCATGATCCCTGATGGGGGTGGGGCTGGGAACCACTAGATACCAGGGATTAGGGATTTTTTATTTGAGACCCACAATCAGTAGGTGGGGGTCACTAGACACCAGGCAGGTCCAAGGGAGGGATTGGAGTTATTTATTTATTTACTGGGGCCCTTTATATGCTGGGGATGGATTAATGAATTAAACTGCAGTTAAAAAAAGCCTCAGAACTGACCACTGGCAGTGATCCATTCTGTGGATTATTTTTCTAACAGTATAATAAATTAACCCACAGTCTGTACATATATATTTCACAGTTTTAAGGTGGAATTTCTGTGAAGGTTGTGAAAATGATTTCCAAACTTTCATGGAAGTGAAATTCGCACTTTCGTGGAAATTCCAATGGCGGAATTTTTTTTGCACACTCCTAGAGGGAAGACAAAATCCAGTTTGTGTTTTATGAGCAACATTATTAAGCATAAGAGCCACAACCCAAGCCATGTTTTCCTGGTTGTCCATATTCAAGATTTCTAATTAGTTTCCAGTATTGCATGAAGGGCTGAAACTTCCCTGCAATAGTTGAGAGCAGTAAACTAGAAAGACAGGTATTCCAAATTATTTCAAAAGCAAGACTGCTGCATCTGTAATTCAGTTGTGTCTTTAAAAGTGTCTCAATGATTTCTTCCCATGTCACTCTTCTAGACTGGACATGGTGGTGGAGTATAATCCTAAATAATACACATATATTCCTGCATAATCCATTTTTTATTCACAGAAATGCATTCATGAGTGTCAAAGTAGAACAGGGTCAGTATATGCAACTTTTAGAAAGTTTCTAGAGATGAAAGTAAGCCCAAATAACTCTACAGTGCAAAACCACTACATTATAAAACAGACAAAACACAGAAACTTTGAAAGAAGCCTGCCTGCTGTCATTTGAATTTTAACCAGCCTCATGTCTTTTACATTAATGCTGCTTCACTGATTGAAATGAAAGTGATCAAATTGCATTGTCTGATCCACAGCTAAGAATGTTCAGAGTCATTTGATCCCTTGCTCTGCCAGCTATGACCAAACACTAGATTTGGTGGTGAAGAAATATACAGTGCATGAATGAAAGCTTGCAGTTAGAAGTTTGCATAGTAGCTGAAAGGAAAAGGCTGTGTAGGGCAAAACAGGACTGACTGGATTTACAAATGGTCTTTTTCTGCTAACCTTTTCTATGTTTTTATGTTCAGAGCAATTGAGCTTAGCCAGCCTGCCAGGGCAGTGATAGTGGTGCCACTTGCAATGCTGAATACCTGGGTTTGGAAGCAAACTTGGGGTGTTGGAGGGCTAGCTGCAGAGGAGGAGGAGGAGGCAGATCAAGTGTCCATAGGACTGCTCTCTACCTGTGTGTGGGAGGGTGGGCAGAGCCCAGTTCTGGCCTGGTCTCTAGTGGAAGTTAGGGGACAGGCAGTCTGGGCCAACACAGAAAGGGGGCATGGCAAGAGTCAATACACATCACATGGGAGCATGTGGCATGTGTCATGACAGCATTGCACTCTATGCCTTGCAGGGAAAACAGTGGAAAAAGCCAGCAGCAGGATGAAACCGAGCAGCCATGGGCCCTGCAGCTGACTAGCTGGGCATCCAGATCCATGTCATGACAGGAGTTGAGGAACCCTGATGACCCTGCTGGAAGGGCAAGCCCTCTGGGAAGATGGCAGCCGTAAGTTCCAGTGGATGTTGGGATGATGAGGGTGGTGCACTTGGGCTGAGAGGGATTGACCTGGAGGAGGAGAGGAAAAAAAACAGATGAGCTTAGGAACAAGGCTTTTCTAATCATTTGAACTGGTAACAATGTAAAAAAGCTCTACAGAACTTGTAGGATAGTATGGCTTTAGAGATTCCAGAAAACATACTAGTAATATTACAAGTAAACTAAGGCATACTCATGAACTCTGCTGCTGCCTTTGCAGAAGGCCAAAGCTGCAAAAACAATACAAGAAACAAAAGCCAAGTAAATTAACAGTAAAATCCAAAAACTACTAGTATCACAAAAGTGTGGCAGAAATGTCCAGACTCCCCATCCCAGAAATTAGCACAAAAGCAGGAACTGCAGTGGAGTGTGGCAGATCAGAGCAGCCACAGCCAACAAGCAAGAAAAAGAGAGCAAAAATGTGGCAAGCCGGGAGAGTAGTTTTATAGTGCATCCTGTACAGGAGACCCGTAGGGTGCCCAACTGAACCACTGACCTCAGCCTGAGCATCACCATACCACTAACCTGGCCTTTTCCACTTTTAGAACTCAGATCTTTGTTCAGCTGACCCTTTTTGATTGGCTGTTTCTATTTGGTGGAAATAGAAACATATAATCTGTTAGCAGATAAGGACCACTTCACCCACCTAGTCTGTCCTTTTTTCCCTGTCTATACTGTCACTGCAGACCTCCTTGATCTCTGGCTATATCTCCCCCTGCTTTCCCACCAAGATTTATTTGTGCATATCTCATCCTTGCTTGAAGGCCACCACTGTTTCCATCCCACCACCTCTACTGGAAGACTGTTCAAGGCATCCACTACTCTTTCAGTGAAGAAGTACTTCCTCCATCACTCCCAAATTTCCCCCTTCCAACTTTATTGCATGTCCCCTTATTCTCATGCACCTTCAACTCTGATAAATGCTCCTCACATGTACCTTATTCACCCCCATAAGGTAATGTTAGGTCTCTATCATGTCCCCCCCCCATTTCCCTCATCTCTTCCATGGAGCACATATTATGATTGAGACTTGAGATCCCTTAGTCTTTTCTCATAGGGCTTTTGATGCAGCCACCACACCATTTTTAGGTGCCCACCTCTAGACAGCCTCCACCCTGTTTATGTATCCTGAGATGTGGTCTCCTGAACTGGACAAAGTACTCCAGGTGGCATCTCACCAACAATCTATACAGTGGTAACACCACCTCTCTCTCCTTCTCTGGTGATACACCTCCTTATGAACCCCACTGGCCCTACCCTACTGCCTTGTAACATTATCTTTTCACCTAGAGGTCATGTGATTTGATTACCTCAAGGTCCCTTTCCTGTTTAGTGACTGTTAATACCTCTCTTCCCATTGTTTACTCTGCCACTGGATTTCTGTGTCCTAGGTGCATGATTTTGCACTCTTTTGCATTGAAACACAGCTACCATACCCTTGATCACACCTCAAGATTTATCAGCTCTCTACACATTCTCTTCACCCTCTCCAGAGTTTCTTTCCTATTGCTGATTTTTGTGTTATCTGCAGAGACATACCTTCCCTTCCAACTGTTCTGCAATGTCTTTATTTACAAAAACATCCAGCACTCAGACAATTCAGTGAGAATATTTTACTATAAATTAATAATGAATTATTTTCAAAACAAACTACTTACAAAAAGCAAAATTCCATGCAAAACTGCATACATTTTGAGGCTTGTTCACCCATATAACAAACAAGAAAACCTTTGCACTTTGGGGCTTTGCAACCCCTTCCTCATAAAGACATTATAGAGGACCGACCCCAGGACTGAGCCCATACATGTATTTATTATTGCTAACATCTTGGCTGATTGTAATGTGGCCCCGGGTTGTACATGAAAATGGGCCTGGCTCATTGTATTACCTGTTGAACAAAGGTTTAAAAAATGCTGGTCACTCTTCCCTCTCCAGAGTGAGTGCCATTCACCACCACCCTCTGTTGCGTATCCATCAACAAATTTCATACCGAGTTTACCACCTTGGGACCCACCTCTAAACTGCCCAGTTTCCTTATGAACCTCATATGTGGTGTGGTGTCAAAGCCCTGATAAAGTCTAAGTAGGCCACATCTTCTTCCCCACCCTGATCTATTTCTCTGGTCATCCAGTCTAAGAAATTGATCAGGATCATCTGACATGACCTCAGTTCCCATGAATCTGTGCTGCCTCTGGTCTTGTAACCTGCTGGATTCAAGATACTCCACTAGTCTTTCCTTTATTAACTTCCCCACCACAGGCAACAGAATGACAGTCCTATAGTTGCCAGCCTCCACTTATTGCTGCTTTTATGAAGTGGAACTACATCTGCACTATGCCAGTCCTCTAGAACCACTCCTGTTTCAGTAAGTTGTTGAATAGGACTATCAGAGGTACAGTCAGTGGCTCCCAGTTCTCCCTCAGCACCCTTGGTTGTACCCCTTCTGGTATCATGGCATTATCCATGCTCAAATTTGCAAGTCCTTACAGGATTCATTCCACTGTGAATGGACTTGTGTGTCCCACACTCTCCCCAGTGTTCCTGCTGTTTTTATGTGGTCCATCCCCTTCCCATTCTACTATGAATACTGAACAGAAATATATGTTGAGAATATCTGTTTTTTCCTGATTTTCCTCTGCACATCCCCCTTACCATTCTTAACCTCACAATCCCTCCACTTGTCTTCTTCTTGTCACTTATGTACCTCAAAACATCTTGTCCCCCTTTGTTACCCCTTTGGCTATCCCCTCTTCAGTTTGCTCCTTTGCACCCCTCACCACCTTCCCTGCCTCTCTCTCTCTCTGCTTTTCCTGTTATGCCTCCCTATACTCTTCCATCTGTGTCACTTTGTACCTTCTAAATGCTACCCTTTTAGCCTTCACCTTCGCAATCAATCAGTCTTGACTCTAGCGACTAAACTAGATACATTGACAAAAAAGGCAGAAGAGCCAGAAGAGAGACAGCACTTAGCTGGAGAAAAAATTAAACCAATGCAGGAGAAGATATTGACCTTTACGAAAGATCTGGATGTACTCAAACAAAAAATTGAAGATCTAGAAACTAGAGCATTAAGAAGCAATTTTAAACTGGGAGGTATACCAAAAAGGGTGGAAGGAATAAAAACAAGAGAGTATTTTGAAAAAATTATGACAAAAGCAGTAGGAAGAAAGTACCCTGAACAAAAACTGAAACTGGACAGGGCATACAGGGCAGCTAACAATCCAAATTATAATGGTAAACAACCCAGAATTGTATACATAAAATCACTCCATTTGAATACCTGTGTGCTTGTGCTGTTTACTATATGAAGAGGGCAAAAAGAATGGCTAAAGATAAAGAAGACATTTTAGGAATGGACGAGAATCAGAAATGGCTTGCAAATAGGTGAATTGAAGGTCCAGGTCTACCCTGACTTCCCCCTCAGAAGTACTAACAAAAAGGAAAGCATTCACCACAGCAAAAGCCATATTATCACAGCATAACATAAGATTCATGATGCTACCCCCAGCCAAGCTCAAAGTTACTTTGCAAGATCGAGTGAGAATCTTTTCATCTCCAAGAGAAGCAGAATGAGTGATAAGAGAAATATTAAAAGAAGACCCAGGAGGGTCAGATGTGTCCAGACTAATGACATGACTAGGGAATAACAAGGCTTAACTAATGTATCAGAGATGGAAAAAAGAAAGGAATGAAGGAAGGAAGGAAGAAAGGAAGGAAGGAAGGAAGGAGGAAGGAAGGAAGGAAAATTCAATGCACACTTAAAGATACACAATTATAAAGGGATGCCTACATACAGTGGTAGTCATAGAAAAGTTTTGCAGTACTGAGGTATACCTAGATATACCGAGGAAGAATGAGGCAGGATCAAATTACAGTCAATGCAAATTACCTCAGTGGTACCTCAAGGTAGGAAACTTTTCAACAACTACCACTGTGTATGTGTGTGTGTGTGTATATATATATATATATATATATATATATATATATATATGCCATAAGGAAAGGTACTTTATGGATATAGTGCTCAGTAGCAGGGTTAGTCTACCTAAGCAGTCAACCAGGAAGGAAAACCACCTGACAGCTAATGCCTTTCAGAAGGAGTTTTGATCAGCTATCCTGTTAGGGAGAAGGAAAATGGTTTATGGGTGGCAAAAAGTCATTATTTCAATGAATTGAAGAAGAACCTGGTTATTACACTCGATAACCTCGGGGGTTGGTGGGGGAGAGGGGGTGTTGTAGAAGGAGAGGGAGTGGGTGGGAGGTCCAGGGATGGGATAAAAAAATTCAGCAAAAGATAAAAATGATTCCCTTATTAAATTTATACACCCTAACACAAAAGCTAACAACCATAGAGGAAAAATTAGTTAAAACCTCCAAAAAAGGACCTCCAGACAACTACAAGGGAACTAGTCATGATACGGTGACAGACTTAATATGTATGACATGGAATGTCAAAGGAATGAGATAAAGACTAAAAATAAGAATATTAATGTCTGTATGCAAAAGAGAACATTTAAAAATCTTAATGTTACAAGAAACCCACTTTACAAAAAAAGATTTTAATTATTGCATGAACCTATTTCAATCAAAAGAGTCTTGGGCAGGTCAAGCACCTAAAACTAGAAGCACGGCAGTCTTAAACAAAGAAAACCTGGGTTTTAACATAACCAAACAAACAATAAGGAAGGGAGATTTTCTATAGTAACAATAGAAAAAGAAAGCGAGAACTTCACACTGGTTTCAGTATACGCCCCGAATAAAGAGGCACCTCAATTTTTTATTAATATTTTTCTAGAACTAACACGGCATTCAAAACTGTATATAATAGGTGGGGAATTTAATTTGACTATAAAGCATATAAACAGATCATTAGGATCAATAGAAAAAATAAATCAGTAGAAATTATTAATAAAATGATGGTAGACCTTAATCTAACTTATTCATTCAGAAACATATACCCCACAAAAGAAACATATTCATTTTACTCAGTCCTATATAAAACGCATTCAAGGATAGATTTCTTCTTGATATCAGAAAATATGATGGAAAGTGTTAAGGATATCTTATACAGGAATATAGGCCTGTCAGGTCATGCTCTTATAAAATTAATAATAACCAATAAAGATAACACACCTGCTATAAAAACACAGAAACCAGAAAATTACCTGCTACAAGATAAAAAGTATATCAATTTAATTAAAAAAATCTTAAACGTCAGAGCAAACGATGAAGGAGATGATGCTTCAGAACACATAAAATGGGATGCATTAAAAGCAGTATTGAGAGGTATCAGTATCTCGCATTCTGCCCATTGTAAAAATAAAACCTGATAATTTCATTTTAAACTGATTAGAAATGGACTTAGCCTCTTTAGAAGCTAAGTTTATCCAAACAGAAGCAGAATAGGACTTGAATAAAATATTGTTACTAAGGGATAAAATCAATCAGATTGAGAAAAAAAAGGCCAATGCAATGATAGCGAGAGCATGATCTAAATGTTCCTTCATGGGAGAAAAACCTGACAGACTTCTGGCCTATCAAATAAAATCAGAAAAAGCTAGCAATACAATTAACATAATATAATATTTCAATGGAAAGAGGCATCAGAACCTTATATCAATAAATGACACCTTCTTAGATTTTTACACAAAGTTATATTCGTAAGAAACTAAAAAAAATGAAGAGGAAATTATGGAATTCTTGGCTGAAATAAATTACCAACAATAGATGCTGAGGCTAGAGAAATGCTTGAAAGGAACTCTACATTAGCAGAAATCTTAGAAGCGATTGAGGGGATGCCTAATAATAAATCACCAGGCCCAGGTGGCTTCAGCTTAGAATTTTTCAAGACATTTAAAATGGAATTAGTACCAATTCTCAAACATCTGTTTAACAAAATCTTGTAGGGGGATAATTTCCCAAATAAATTCAATGAAGCTATTATCACTGAATTATTAAAACCAGATAAAGATCAAGAAAAATATTCATCATATAGGCCCATATTTTTATTAAATTTGGACTATAAGATATTCACCAAAATAATAGCAAAAAGACTGGCACAAATCATTCCAGGTATTATACACCAAGATCAAACAGGTTTTATTAGAGGAAGAAGACTGACTGATAATATACAGCGAATGCTAGATTTGATAGAAATAGCAACAAACCCAAATTCTGTCATGATTGCTTTAAATGCTGAAAAAGCCTTCAATAGGGTGAGTTGGGAGCTTTTACTGACCACTCTACATAAAATGAATATGGGAAAACATTTTTACAACATGATAAAATCGATATACAGTAATCCCACAGCAAGAATAAAAACCAATAACCAGCTCTCAAATCCCTTTAACCTACAAAGAGGTACAAGACAGGACTGCCCACTTTCTCCCCTCTTATTTGCCATTGTTATGGAACCTTTAGCTATAACAATAAGAGAAAGTAAACAATTAAAAGGGATAACAGTACAGAATCAACAACATATATCATTGTACACAGATGGTGTACTAATATACTTGGAAGATGTAAAATCATCATTATCCATTTATTAAACATAACAGAAAAATATTCTAAATACTCAAATTACAAAATCAACTGGGATACATCAGAAATTATGATACTTAACAAACAGAAATGAATAATATTGCAGTCCCATATAAAATCCCCGTTAAAAGCTCAATAAGATATCTTGGGGTAAACAATAGTAGTGACTTAACACAGTTATATCAAATATACTATGTACCATTATTATCTAAAATATATAAAGATATGGAAACATGGGTACATCTCCCTCTTACACTGCTTGGCCGAATAAACATTTTCAATATGAATGTACCCCCGATGCTACTATTTTTGTTTTGAACACTACCTATTAGCCTATCAAATAAAGTTTTCCAGGACTGAGAACAGAAGTTAAGAAGATTTTTGTCGCAACAGAAAAAAACTAGAATTGCATTACAAAAACTCAATTTACAGACATAATTTGCAGGGTTGCATTTACCAAAAATAAAATTATATTAATTAGCTGCTCAAATTGAACAGTTATTCAATTGGTTCCAGCAAAATAAGGAAATAGTATGGACAGGAATAGAAAAAGCAAATATTGGAACCCATGATCTAAGACGTACTCTATGGATAAATTTAGAATTAGAAAAGGATGGAAAAAAAAGGCCCTACAATCCAGCAAGACTTGTATAAAAACCTGGCAAGAAGCACATAAAATAATAAATTGAAAACAAGCAATATTATTAGATACATATATAAATTCAATCAAAACAATAAAGATTAGGCACAACTCTAATATTAAAGTATGGAAAACAAAAGGGATCACACAAATAAAATACTTATATAAGGAGGATACATTAAAAGAATTCAATGAGCTGAATAAGGAATATAATCTTCAAGCTGGACATTTTCTTACATATCTCCAAAAAAGACATTATTTAAATAAAAAAAGTGGAAATGTAAATACCCACCACTAGATCTCCATTAGAGATAATCTTAATGGAAGAAAATTCAAATAAAATATTGGGAAAATATATAAAACTGTATTAGAGGCAGAACAAATAGAGTTAACAAAGCTAACAAACTCATGGGGAAAAGACATAAAAGTTGATTTAATGGAAAGAATGGCCAGAAGTAATAAATATAGTTAATATCGTATCAAAAAATAATAAGTTAAAACAAATACAGTACAATATATTGCATAAAGTACACTATACCCCAGAGAAATTACATAAATTCCAATAAGGAATACTTATTGAATGTCCCAGAAGTGAACAACCAGGTACAAACAAACATATGTTTAAACATGTTCAAAATTAAAAGACTATTGGAATAAAATAAGACATATACTAGTGGTTACATTGGGTTTAGATGCCCCTTTTGATACAGGCACTCTCTTCTTTGGCACTCCATTTATAAGTAGTAGAGAGCTACATAAAGGAGAAAAAGCATTTATAAATTTAGCACTAGTAAATGTGAAGAAATCAATACTGCAACATTGGAAAGAAAGGGATCCACCAACATTGAAACAATGGCTACATTTAATGACTGATAATGCCAAACCTGAGAGAATACATTACAGGCAGGAAGAGAAAACGTAAGAATTCCATCAAATGTGGGACCCATTTCTATAATATTTGAATAGACCATAATAACTAGGACTCACAGAAAATACCAGGCTGAATTAATAAGGTCAAGAGAATCTGGAGTGTAGATACAGGAGGGTACTCAAACATTAGATGTAAAAGAGGTAGGGTGAAATATGATGATTGGGTAATTTAAACCCAGATGATAAATCTGTGGAATAAAAACCTTAATCTGATTCCATCATACATAAAAAAAGAAGAAAAAATCATTTTAAAGAATCTTGCCACAGATGCTAAGAGCTGGCTTGTTTTAAGGTTTCCTGAAGATTAATAAACCGTATTGATTCCTTTTGTGTTTGCTCACAAATATTTCTTTTCTTTTAAATGTAAATTTTAAGCAGAGTGTTTTTGGACTATTTAAAATGTATAGGGAATACCCAACTATTCTTGCTATTACTAGAGTGCCAATAGAAATCCTTCCTAGCTCAACTCTCACCATCTGCTCAGGACATGCCTTACCAGTTCTCGGTATATTATGGTAAAAGAGAAAAAGTGGTATTTCCACAGAGTGAGACAAAGAGTTACCCCAGACCTCTGTGCCATATAGTATAATGGCATTTGCCTTGGCCTCTTATGCCCTCATTGCTGGAATGACAGACCTGCCTTTGTATAGATATCTGAATTTCTTTAATGGCCTGGGTGTTTTGTTTTACCATTTTTGTGTGTGACTGTATGTGTTTAGTCCATTTGCCACTGGGTGTAAATGTACCCCCAAATAGCAGTATTCCTTCCCTACCTCTGTTTTCTGATTGTTGGAACAGAAATTTTACCATTTCCTACTACCAACTACCATCACTTTTAATTCGGTACAATTTATGATTAACTTATTAGTGCAGAGTTGGTAATAATGATTTCATTTTCACTGTAGTCCTACTTGAGGTAGTGGAAACAGGGTCATATAATATGTGTATGCAAGGGCAGTACATGAAGAACCTTTAATATTTGGGGAGTGGAAATTAAGCTGTTCTATTTCTTTTGCAGCATTTCATTAGCATACATATTGAATAAAGTAGCTGCTAATAAGCATCCCTGTTTCACACCAGAGTTAGAATCAAATGGTTTAGAAAGGCTGTCTTGTACATCAAATCTAATACATGTCCTAGTATTTGAGTATGAGTGAAGAATTGCTAAAAGTAGGTTGGGTGAAATATACAGGGCCAAATGTTTTCTTCCATTAAATATCCCTATTTATAGAGTAAAACGTGAAAGTGACATCAGTATATGATACATACCATTTCAAGTTCTTTCTATGGACATATTTTTTTAAATTAAATGTGAAAAAGTATATATGAGATCTATAGTAGAAATTCCACTTCTAAATCCAGCTTGAAAGCGGGGGGGGGTATTTCGTTCTGCGTACCTATTCTTGCAATTTTTTAACAAAATTCTAGAAACATTTTTTGCTATAACATCAATAAAGCTAACTGGTCTGAAGCCTTTAGGGTCACTAAAATATCTTGTCTTGAAAAGGGATACAATAATATTAACCATCCAGTTATCAAGTACATAAACATTTTTGAGACATTTATTATAAAATTTTGTGAGAACTGGAACCCATATGTTTAAATGAGCCTTGTACACATCTGCTGGGAGTTTATCAGCACCAGGTGCTTTATTAGATTTGATATTATAATTGCTTATTTTACATCCAAAAAACTAAAAGTTAATGCCATAATATTATTTTGTAGTTCTTGTTCCAAATGTGTAAAATTTATGGACATGTGTGGGTCAGGAAATATACCATCAAAATAACTGATCAATTTGTTAACTGGAATAGTTCTACTGGGTTATCTTCAAAACTGTTAGTACCTTTAGACACCATCTTCCAGAATGATTTAGAATCCCTGTTTCTTATGACACCATGCATATTATTCCATAATTCAGCATAATTCTTGTTTTAAGGGCTAGTTTTTCATTATAACTTTTCTTTGCTCCATTTAAGGCTACCAGGTTCTATCATGAAGGCTTTCTGTCTGCTTCACTAATTTTTGTAACTCCCTTTTTGCATTTCTACAGTCCTTAGTGAACCATGTTTTATCCGTATAAAGATGTCCATGTCTGTCTTTATATAATGCAGTGTTTAATTTAGTAAAAAGCATTGCTATTAATTCTGCAGCTATCAGAGGTGTGTTAGCCTTTTTATATTTTTAATTAGGGCCAGGCTCTTTTGAAGAAATACTAGAGCTTCAAAATTGTACAATACAGTGATATCTAGTCAAAGTCTTTGTTTTATTATTTTTCTCTAATTGGTTGTCATCAATGGGCTAGATTCACAAAACAATCGCAAAGCACAGTGCACAAGTTTGCACTGTGCTTTGCAATTGCTCAGGTGTCAAAGATTACTAGTAACAGTCTGCTAATACACATGCACTATTTGACTGTGAAAAGGGCCAGGATGAGTAAGCTCTAACTCCATTACCACTACCACTAACCCCACTAGCATCACCCTGACATGCAACCAGGAGTATGGCTCCACAATGAATAGTGCAGGAGCACTAGTTGGAATTCTCAAAAGCAGCCATGTTAATGAGCCTATTGGGCATGCACAGCACTATGTGGCTATTTGCATGCTCATTATGGACACATTACATAGGCCACAATGGAGTTTGGTGCAGCCCCTCCCCCACTGATTGCTGGCCGATTGGAACTGTAGAGCAGTCCCTGGTTCTAGTGGTCTCACTATGCTGTTCACTGGCCTGATTAAAAGTAACTAAGATTCCCTGGTGCTAGTGGTCCCCCTCCCCCCATGATTGCCAATTGCCTGCCCAATTAAAAATAATTAAGTTTCCTTGGTTCTAGTGGTCCCTCCCCCACCTGCACCCATGCCCAACCTGTATTTCAGACTCTCTGGTGTCCAGTGGTCCTTCCCCCCAATCCCATTCCCTACATGAAATAACATTGTCCCTAGTGTCCAGTGGTCCCCCCATCCTGATCCCCTATACAATAAAGTAGTACCATTCCTGGTGTCTAGTGGATCCCCCAGCCCAGCAGGTAGTGTCCCACTATCCCACACCTCCCTATCCTGACTCTGAGCTGGTGACTGGCACAGCCCTCTGCTCTTCACCGTGGCCAGCTGATGACTGAGCTGTTAATGAGCATATACTGTAGACAATATGTGCTGATTGATTGACAGTGAGCACAGGAAATATTGGTGAAGGGGCACGTTTCAAGTTTGTCATCACATATTCTGGGCATGCGGGGTTAGTGGGAAAAATAATAAAAAAGAACTGGTATGTCCTTAGAAATGATGAGGGATTCTCTGAAATCAGTATGAACCTTCCAGGAATGTCTTACAGAAGAGCCAAAACAATTAAGAATAATTGAGTGCCTAGTTTTTACTGTAACAATATGAAGCAAGAAACATGGCTTAGAAGAGGCATCAAAGTATGTTATAAATGCAAAAAATGCAGCTATTGTAAATATATATAGTGGAAGGGGATACTTCTGTCTGCCCTGGCAATGGGAAACTTTTTGAAATTGTCACTAAGGTCACTAATGTCTTTGGACTGAAAGGGGCTGTATGCCCAAAAGTTGCTCCTCATTTGTAATATCTCATATCATCCTCATCCTTGATGTACTTATCTAATCTTTTTTTTAAGGATTCTTTGGTTTTGCTTAGTACTACCCAAGTAGGTAACCTATTCCAAAGGTTCACCACCCGTCGGGTGAAAAGCTGCTTTCTCTTTGTCATCCTGAACTTTGCAACCTTTATTTGCAGTGGGTGTTTTCTTGTTGTAATGTTGCTTTTAATTTCAAGTTTTAATTTGTTTCTTAGCATGTCGTCTTGCAATATATTGTATAGTAAAAGCAAGTTTCATCTATTCCTTCTAACCTCTAGGGAGTGCAGGTTAAGCATGCCCAGCCTGCTATTGTAAGGATGGTGCTATATATTTCTGACCAACTTAGTTATCCTATGTTGAACTCTTTCAGCTCTTTCTGTATCTGCCTTCCTATAGGGACACCATTTCTGTCCTCCGTAATCTAGTTGTGGTCTTACATAGGAGACATTAAGAGGCTTCGATACTTCAGCTTTATAACTTTTTATGTTCCTCTTGATTGCTCCAATACCTTGGTTTGGCTAGACTATTGCCACAGTGCATTGCTTCTGAAAGTCAAAGTTTGTGTCCACAATGACACCAAGGTCCTTTTCTCTGCTAACAGATCTTAAAATGGTATTATTTAGCATATAGATATTGGGGGGTCTTTATACCCATATCTAGAACACAACTTTTTTCCATATTGAATGATATCTCCCAGTTATATGCCCAGATGGCTATTTTATCCAAATCTGACTGTATAGTCTTGATTTGTTCTTGAGTACTACATGCCCCCCCCATTTGATGTAATCTGCATCCTTTGTCACGTAGTTATCCACATGCTCACGTAAGTCAGTGATGAAGATCTGGAATATGATGGGTCCTAGTACCAACCCCTAAGGCACTCCACTTGTCACCTGCCTTTCCCCAGAAATTAAACCATTTACTGATACCCTTTGCAATCTGTCTGTAAGCCAATTTGTTATCCATTGTGCAACAGAATTATTAACATTGTATTTTAATAGTTTTTCAGTAACTGCCCAATGTGGAACCTTGTCAAATGCCTTACAGGAATCCAGTAAATCACATTCACCACCTCCCCATCAGGGAAAGGTAAAGAGGAGGAGGGGAAATTGTTTAACCAAGAAAGAAGGCACACTAAGCCAGAGCTTGTTTCCAGGTGCGACCTGGGAGCACAAGGAAGTTAAGTGACTTCCTCAAGGTCACACAGTATATAAGTGGGGGCTGATGGGATTCAAACCCAGGTCTCCACGTTTGCAGCTCAGTGCCCTTAACCACTACGTTATACTGCCTCCTTCCTTCATCCGGTAGGCTGCTCACAGCCAGCCCACCAATGAAGTGGTTGGAGTTCTGCTTGTGATACCGATGACCTGGGTTTGGGAACAGACCCAGGAGCTGGAGGGCCAGCTGGGGGGAGAAGGACTGAGCATCCTTGGGACTGCTCTCCTTCTCTGGGGGGGAGTGTGTCCAGCACTTTATTGACCTTGGCAGAGGCTAGGGGTGCTGTGTGACTGGCACTAAAATGTAGGGGGGGCAGATGCTGGTCATCATTGCATGTCCTTGCACCCCGAGCATCAGCATGTATGCAAAAATTGCCAGCCCCTGGCATGATGATCCTGCCCTACTGCCATCTTTACTGCCTTAGCTGTCCAACAAGGGGTCCCTCTCCCATGGTCCTGACCAGGAGAGTAAGCCAGGGCTAGCCTGCAATGACCATTGGGGGGAGCCCCCCTGTTGGCCCCACCCTGGCCCTTACCAAGGGAGTAAGCCGGGACTAGCCTATAATGACTGTTGGAGGAGCCCTGTTGTGCTTCCACCTGGAAATGAAAGCCTTGGCATGGGGGGCATGGATGGGTATGGGCTGACCTCCGGTGGGAGGATTATGGGGGCCAGGCACATAAAGAATGCAAAACAAAAAAAATAGGCTGCTCACATGTTCATAAAAACTTACCAGATTTGTTGTGCAGAATCTCTCTTTAGTAAAACCATGCTGGTTGCCATCAGTTTTATTATTCATGGTTAAGTTGGCTAATATTTTGTCCTTTATAATAGACTCTATTGTTTTCCTCTTGACCCATGTCAGGCTTATTGGCTTATAATTTTGCATATGTTGCCTGTTTCCCTTTTTATGTATTGGTGTGACTCTTGTGACCTTCCAATCTCTGGTTGTCTCCCCTGTATTCAAAGATTTATTAAAAGGTATTTCAGTGGGTGATAGATGGTACTTTCCATAATTTTTAACACTTGTGATGTAATCTCATCCAGTTCTGGTGCCCCATGTGGTTTTAGTCCTGTATTTTCTGTTTTATCTCTCCTGAATCTATGGTGTGATTCCCTTTCTGCTCTAGTTTGATGGGATTATTAATATTAGTTTTTGTGTAAACTGTGCAACAATATTCATTAAACAGTTCTATTATTTCATCTGGTTTCATTACCATATTCTTGTTATTTGAGATTGCTGTTATACCACATTGAGAATTCTGAAATTAATTGATACTGCTATAAAACTGTTTACTGTTTTATTCATTTGCAGTGGCTGCTAAGTTCGTTTCAACTTTCCTATTTGCTTTGTTTATAGCATTCCTACAGGTATTTTGTTGTTTTTTGAATTTATCCCAACTGGGTGTAGTGTTTTGTCTTTTATGTTTTGCATATAGTTTATTTTTGTATTTTATTTGTTTTATGATTTTTGTGTTTAGCTATTTTGGTTTAAGTCCCCTACCATTATACTTTTTGACTTTCTTCACATACTTGTTTACTGTTGATAAGATCTTTTCTTTCAAATAGACCCAACACTCTTCCGTTGTTTTGTCCTTAAAAACTGTGTCCCATTTAGTCTTTATCATTTCACTATTTGTAAGATTTCTATTCACTGTTTTATATATTTCAGTGTGCCTCTTGGGTCTCATTGTGATGCATTCTATATCAAACCTAATGCATGTATGATCATTATTTCCTAACAGTGATATAACTTCATACTCCTTTATGCTAATTGTGTCAGTACTAATCAGTAAGTCTAGTAAGTTGTCTCCTCTGGTTGAATGCTTCACATGCTGTTATAAGTTTTTTTCCTAACAAACTTAAAAAAAGTCTATACTCTGTTTACAAGTGGCAGTCTCTTTCTTCCAGTTTAGGTCACTGTGATTTAAATCACCTGTGAAAACTGTGCAGCCCATATCATAAGATTTTGTTAGTTCTTCTATTATTTTTCTGTTAGCATCCTCTATCGTACTGGGGGGCGGGGGGTCAATAACCTATCCCAAGAGTAGATTTATCTGGTAAGTTTGGATTTATACTCAACTAGATTGTTTCAGTGTTAAGAATCTTGTTTTTAATTTTCTCCACTATATCAGTAACTGATATTAACTTTGATGTGAATATAGCCACCCCTCCACCTTTTTTCTGCTTCTATCTGATCTTGTAGTAGAATACCCTGGAATGCTTTTATCTCAAGTGTTCTTTCTGCCCACCACTTTTCTGTAATTAATTAATGCAACATCTGTTTTGCTTTTGGGATTTAACATAACCTGTAGTTCCCAGTTTTGTTATTTAGGCATCTTGCATTAATTAATAGACATCTGATGTTGTTAGCCTTTGCTAGGTTGTTTTTCTTTCTTATTGGTCTCTCTTCCCACTACGTCTTTGGCGTACCTGTACCCAGCCCCCTACTTAGTGGTTTAAAGGGATGATTTCTAAATGAACTATGATTAGTCGTCCTAGAATGTATGCTCCACTGTTGTTTAAATGTAAGCCATCTTTGCAGTACAAATGATTTCTTTTGTAAAAGTGGAACCAAGTATCAATGAACCTGGTGCCTGTCTCCTCACACCAGTTTTTCAACCTGGTATTTCATCTTTGTTTTTTCTTTTCCATGGCTGCTTTGGGAACTGGGAGGATCCCTGATGTAAGCACCTCTGCCTCTAGGTTTTGAAATTCTTTTGCTAGTTCCATGATGTCTGAGCTAATATCTTTTTTGTGATCCCTAACTATGTTGTTAGTCCCCACATGGATGGCCACCACTGGGTTTGAACCACAGTTTTTTATTATTCCCGGTGCTTTGTCTCTGATGTCCCTTATTTTGGCCCCTGGAAAGCTCAACACCATTCTATTGTGTTTGAATTACAAGTCACTGCGGCACATTGTTTAATAACAGTCTCCAAGCACTACCAGTTGTCTGGGTTCAGGCATGTCCTGAGTTCGCCTAGTGCTGTTTTCTTCATCCTGAATTGTTAAAGGACTGTATCTACAGCATAGGTTAGTGGAAGTTTGTTTAGTTATTGCTTTTCTCCCCTTTCTCTGTTTATTGCTAGCAGTTACTAGGCACCAATCATTTTCATTGGTCCCACCTGGAGTTTCCCTGCTTTTTTTATTACTGCTTTCTTCAGTAAGTAATTCAGAACCGTTTTGCCCATCCTCTCATCCTCTATTGTTCTCTTTTTGTTTAGAGTTAACATTTCTGTATTTATGTTCTGTGATTTAGTACTTAGGAAATTAACAAATTGCTCTATTTGCTTCATTCATTGCAGATTCCTTAGTTATGCTTGAGTTGCATTTAATTTGTGTCTAACATTGTTGTATGCCTGACACTTAGCACAGATAAATCCCTCTGGGCATATAGAGGTGAACTTTTCTGTAAATATTTTACATTTAGTGCATTGCACCAGTGAGTCCTCCTGGCACATTCATTTTAATATATTGCTTCCTGGTTCTATGTGATAATAGCAAATTGGAAACGGCAATCAATATTATGGCGAGTGTATATAGCCAAAAAGCAAATTGGCAATATACACTTGCTGGAAACCCGACATCCAAATAAGTGTTTTTGTTGGGGGGGGGGGCTGTGCCCCCCCGCATACCCTGATTTTAGATTCCTAACTCCCGGGGGGTGCATGTCAGGAAGGGGGCATAGTCTGCATGTGAAAAAAAATTAAGTCCCACAGCCACAGGCAGCAGCAAAATTCTTTACCTTCCTGGCTGCACTGGAGCTAGCCTCCCTCATCACCACACCACAAGGCTGACTTGGTGGCAGCAGGCACACTGCTCTATAATAACCCTCTTTCCTATCCCTCCCCTTCCCCTCACCATCCTCCGATTCCGGTCACCCTTCCCTATCCTTATGGTACCAGTGAGTCACTACCCTTGTAGTCCATGATAATATCGCTGAATATGAGTTGCTGTTTTGGCAGTCACCCATATTCAGTCACTATTATCACAGGACACCATCGCATGTTGGGTCCATAGTTGTACAGTTTTATTTTTACCTAGTTGTCTGGTGTGTCCTACTTTCCTGTAATAATTTCTCAAGAGTTGGTTCAGCAATTGTCAGTGCAGTTAATTCCAAAGTGTTTTACCCACTTTATCTATTGTTCAATCAATATGGTACTGTGCCCACATCCCTCACTCCCTTGGCAGATGCAGGCAGATGCAGCTTGCCACCGCAAGCATTGCCTCCACCACATGCTCACCTCCACTCACTGTGTCAAATGCTTTTAACTCTGTCCAACAGGAAGTGACGTCACAGCCACTGCTGATCCTCTGGTGGATTAAAAGTGTAAAATATAAGCAGCTGCACCAGATGTCTGCCTTTAAAAAGGCAAACTAAAGGTACCTTGGTGCACAAAAGGGCAAACCAAAAATGTAGCACAGCTACAACAGCTGAATGACTCTGCTCTTCTCCATGGGGGGGGGGGGTTCAGAGCGCCGATGTCAGTCAGTGCAGGTTATGCTGCCTATAGCCCTCCTACTGTACTTTACTTCAGATTAGGCAGTCCTTTAATAGGCAAGAAGCACTCTGCTTAAACACTCCACAGCTCAGTATAGCTCCTGACGTACATCCACTCACTGTGTCAAGTGCTTTTAACTCTGTCCAACAGGGAGTGATGTCACAGCCACTTCCAGTCATCTGGTGGATTAAAAGTGCAAAATATAAGCAGCTGCACCAGAAATCTGTCTTTAAAAAGGCAAAATAAAGGTACCTTGGTACACAAAAGGGCAAACCAAAACTGTAGCTCAGTTACAACAGCTGAATGACTCTGTCTCTCTCCATGGGGTGGGGCAGAGCTCCAATGTCAGTCAGTGCAGGTTCTGCTGCCTAAAGCCTAAATTAGACAGTTTGCCACATGCGATTCTGTAGGGGCCATATACATGGCTATATGCACATGTGGGACATTTTATGTGGGCAAAACTAATAAAAATTTTAAGCTGACAGTGGGCAAGCACTGTAGAGCAATTACAAGTGGTGATATCAAGTATGCTACAGCAATGCACATCAAAGTAGCACATGATAGGGGGAACCATGGAATGAAAATTCAGAGTTATGGATAAGGGTCCCGATATTCAGACTTGTGCCCAGGATGTGTGCAATGGAATGCGCAGCACAATACAGATGCACCATAGGTAATGGATGCCATATTCAGATGATGCATCACTGACATGCACTGGTGCAAAGCACACTGAATATAGCAAGGAGGCAGCACCGAGCAACCTGACATGCACTGGAGCAACCAGGATTGCACAGGAGCAGCAACATAACCCCGACAGGCAGAGATGTGGTGGACAATGGCACAGCCATAGTGCCAGGACATTAGACATGCACAGTGGACAGCAGGAAAGGAGACAGGGATGCACAGGGGACCCAGGGGCATATGGAGTGCAACTAGGCAAGGACAAAGGGCACAGCACTGCAGGGCACACCAGCCCTGGCAATGGCAGCACAGCTGGTGGACAGCAGGCCAGCACAGGCAGACAGGGACAGCAAACAGGACCCAGCGTACACAGCAGAACCACCCAAAGGACACAGCAGTGGGACAGGAGGGAACACACACAAGGATACAAATGTTCAACTGCAGTGCAGCCCAGTAGGCTGCCTGCAAAGGAGACACAGACACAGATTATGTAGATAAAGAAAGGTTTACTAAATAAAGCAAAATATTAGTGTGCCAATGGGGCACACAGGAACAGGACAAAGGGGTCAACACAGGGAGAGGTAACATGGGTCAGTAGGGGACAAGTACTGGGAGGAGGTACAGAGGTGGGGAAGGAGGACTAAGCAAAGTGGAGGTGGGCAGGGGACATCCAGGAACATCAGGGATGGGCACATGGATTAACACCTCTGCCAACTCAGCACTGCTTGCAGCCACCGCACCTCCTACAGTAGCGCATCAGTCACCACTAGCTGGCGTCATCCCACCCTCAGCAGCATTGTGGTGCAGCCAATGTTCTGCCGCATGAGCTGGTGCAGAATCAGCATGCCCCCCACCAGTCTGGCCATTGTCTTTGGGCCTGTGGCCCAGACTAACCTAGGAGAAAGGACAGAACAGACAATAAGTGTCATGCCATAAGGAGGCCATGCCCACCCATGTATGCGCACTGGACAGTAGATGCAGCCATCTGTGGATGACCCCCCCCCAAAGGCACATGCACGGTGGACTGCAACAGCCAACCCTGATGCACCCCACAGTCAGATGACCAGGCAACCTTAGGGTGACATGCATCCACACCAATGCAGTGGATGCCACTGTGCAGGTGCATGCCACCTCAGGCAGACCGCAAACACCCAGCAGCCATCACAAACAATGGGGGCCATGCGCACTGACCCACCCCAACAGAGTTAGCACTGGGATGCCACCACACAGAGGCCATGTGCACAGTGCTCACACACCCAGTGAAGCATGGCACTGGTGGTGGAGTCAGGCATCCACCCATGCAGTGGCCATGGATGGTGGCAATGCCCAAAGCCAGACCACAACACCCTACAGAGCCCCACATATGCACTGTATGACATGCTGCAGATGATTACCTGCCCATCCCTGTGCCGGTGCACCTGCAGCACCTCCATCATGGCACTGCCTGGCCATGCCTGCAGCCACCCTGGCCCTCCTGTAGTCCTCCAGTCCTGTGGATGGAACAGATAGACAGACAGTGACATGAGTGAATACCATGCAAACTCCCCTACAACCCCATGCACATCACTGGCACAGTGCAGAACAGTACACCACTTAGCTGTGGGCCCTGGAGCCTGGCCAACAGCACCACGCACTACAGAGGTGTGTGGTGTGGCAACGCAGGACACGCATCACCCCCCAACATGGGCCCCCCCAGGCAGCCGCACACACAACGCACCAGTCAGCACAGTAAATGAACACTGTGGGCATGCACAGTGCAAGTGGGCACCTACTTGACTATGGCACAGCACCCCGTTGCACTCTCGCCTGTAGCCAGCGTAGGCACCCTGGATTCCTCTGCTGCAAGTCACCATAATGGTGGCAGCACAGATCCCCTCTGTGCAGAACACTTGTGCAGTGCCCAAGCCCTGCCGCCACCCTGTCTCACACCTAGGACCGTGGCTTCAGCAGGTCAGCATGCCCAAACAGCTGGGATGCATAAAACTCCACCAGAGGTAATTCAGCTGGCTCAGCGTGGGGACATTGGACAGGCCCAGCTGATTGGAGAGCTCCAGCAGCTGCAGGAGGCCATGACTGCATCACTGGACTGCATTGCCGGTACCATTGCTGCCAGATTTGCATCACTGGTATCCACTGGGCATAGGCATGCACATCGCACTCCCCGCAGTACCACTATGAAACCAAGGACATGGCATCTGGTGACCCCAGCACAGCTGATGCCAGGATCCGACATGGCCATCTCCGACACCCCAACACTGATCTCCCCCCAGCAAGGACCCAGTCATGTTCTCAGTCCTCTACCCCCATGAGTGTGCTGGTCACACCCACAGTGGCTGTGGTGCAGCCAGTAGCTGCTGCACAGCCTGGGCATGGCTGTCCACATGGCTGTGGCAGCCGTGGTACCCCTGAGTAGGCCTGCTGGGTGTGCTGTCCTCCCCTGGTGCCCACTGCTGATGTCTAGTGCACACTTGTGGGGGTGAGACCCTGTGCGTGTGGCGGCACATATGTGTGGTGTGTGGCGCATCCTCTGTGTGTGCATGCAGGGCTGCTGGGCCTTGTGGCATAGGCATGATGATGGCAGCACAATGCTGGCCCTGCCTGTGTGCCACTGTATTCACTGTGATCCATGCCACATCCTGCTGCATGTGTGTATATGCATGCACCCATGCCTCTGCACTGTGCTGTGGGCATGTGGCTGTGTGGTTGTGTGGTCCCTGTGCATGCTGTGTGTGTGTACCAGTGTCAGTGCATGCATCCCTGTGTGGCTGTGCATCCCTGTGAGTGTGGGGGTGGGTGGGTTGGTGGTCTGTGCATGCACGGCAGGTGTATCTGTTCACTCATCTCTGATTCCTGTAGTGCTCCTGTATGATGGTAGCCTGGTGCCTCCTTGCCAGTCCAGCAAGCCTGGGGTCCCTTCTCACCAAGGGGGCTGCACCCCTCCATCTGGCCCATCTTCCCCAACCTCATAGCTGCTGCTGCCCTCATCCACCTGGACAGCTATCCCATGATCAATGGCCATGTTGTGCAGCATGCAGCAGGCCGGGAATAGGCCACAGGTTTTTGCAGGGCTGTACTGTAGGGCACCACCAGACCTGTCTAGGCAGTGGAATAGCATTTTAAGCATGCAAAACACATGCTCGATGACATTGTGTGTAGCGATGTGTGCCTCGTTGTACTTCTCCTCTGCAGCATTGGATGGGCTCTGGCAGGGAGTGAGCAGCCAGGGCCACAGGGGGTAGGTGCTGTCACCTGTGTGAGTAGAAGATGCAGGTCATCACATTGCATTGCCTGTTGCCCCCCACCCCTGCCACCTGCTGCCACCCTCTCAGCTCCTCCAGTGTGTGGCATGGGCCTCTGCCCATGAGACAGCTGCCCCCGCAACCCTCCCCATGCCATGCTAACCTAACAGGTGATCTGTAGGGATATCCCCATACTAGAATCTCTGGCACAGGATGGAGCTGTGCCAGATGAATGAATCATGTGCACTCCCATTGTCTGTGGTGCAGACATTGGTGATGCACCCCGTGACATTGCACACCACCTGGTAGTTGATTTAGGGGCACCCCTTCCTATTCATGTAGGTGGTCCTCTCCAGGCCAGGTGGTGTGTGTATAGCCACATGGATGCAATCTATGGCCCCTATCATGCCTGGTGTGCATGCCACCCTGTGGAAGTCCTGCATGTTTGCTGTATGCTCTGCCTGTGTGCTTGGGAATCATATGAACTACAAAGCATGTGGCAGCAGGGCATTGAGGGGCTGTGTGAGGAGGTGGGATGTGGAGGACTGGGTTATCCCAGTGGTTGCCCCCATTGGTTTCTGGAAGGTGCCAGTGGCAAGCAGGTACATTGCTGCTGTCACCTTGGTCTCCACTGACATGGTGTGACTCCTTCTAATGGGTGCCTGCAACTCATCATGGCACATCTCGCAGAGCTGCCTCAGAATTGCCCTGTTCAGCCAGTAATGGCCCATAATCTCCTCAGCCCCATAATCCTAGAAGGTGAGGTAGGCACAGTACCATCTGTGTTGGGCACACTGCTGCCGGGCCCTTCCTTGCCCACATAGCTGTTCCTCCCTCCTCCTCACACCCCTCATTACTGCTTCCATGTGAAATGGCCCTGCATCCATCTCTGTCTGTCACAACATTGTGCATCTGCTGTGTGTGTGTGTGTGTTTGAGCCTCCATTTTTATGCTCATTTCTGTCTGGTGCATTCTGTGGGTTGATCCTGACTTTTGCTGTGCTTTTCGGCTGAATATGCCATTGCGCCACTTATTCATGGGTATGCCCCCTTGTACTTGCACCACATACATTACTGTTGCACATCTGCACATTGAGTTTTGTGCTGCGCTTTCACATTGGTTGAATATGGCTGCAGGGTGCATTTCTGTGGTTGTGTATGTGCATCTCGATTGTGCATTGCACAACTGCTCTGAATATCTGGGCCAAGGTGGGCAAACATCTGAGGGAAGGGGATTTTAATAATTTGATGTTGAGGAGAGAGGTGTTCTGGATCTTTAATTTGCAGGCAATGAAACCACCAGGACTAAATGCCTCTCTCAAATTAATGCCATTCATTAGGAAATGATAAGGGAAATAGGCTGCTTTAAACAGTCTGGGATTTAAACATTAAGCTGCTGGTTAGTTATGCGTGGATGTAAATAAGGATATTGTTTTTAAATTGTGTATTTACATTATTTCATTTTAGCATGTTTTTATTGTTATGATTTCTGTGTGTTTTTTTATATATCTATATAGTATGTTATATGTCCAATGATATAACAAATAGTAATTAACCAGTTATGAATTCCCACAATTTTTGCATACAGTTGAGGTAATGTAAAGATGATGTCATGGTAGAAGAATGTACATAAGAGCGTGTGTGGAATTCAAACCTATGCCTTTGAAAAGGACATTCAGCCTGAAAGGTGCCAGGCAATATGTACATATATCTGATACTGAATAAATGTGTTTAATATTTTCACTTGATTCGTAATGGTTCATTTGTATAAGGAGGTGGAGTGTGCCCAATTTTTCTATGTGTGTACTTTGTTGCCTATAATGAGCATCCAATCCCAGTTCAGTTCCTTATTATGAACTTGATCCTTTTGTACATTATTCTAGGGATGCTGTTTATTAGGTCCTGTGACATACTGTAGGTTCCATGTCTAAGGATTTTCCAATTCTTATTAACTACCTGTGTCTCACGAAACTTTCTGCTGTGTGCTGAACTGTTAATAACAAAACTGATTGTATTTGTCTGCTTCTCCTTATCCTTACTGTTTGCAACAGTTCCTCCCTATTTCTTTTACATGTTACATTCCTACTGATCAACTACACATTTTCCATAGTCCCTCTCCAGTATTCTTTTCTCCAGAGCATTTGAATTTGCCTCAGAGTCAGGAAATATACAAGTCATAAACTGTTAGCCATAGAGACTTGACCATTTATCCCAAGAATCCCACAACACCCACTCTTCCTCTTGCCTTCATATGTATTTCCCAGTAGCCTTTTGAACTGGTCCATATTTGCACTCTGTACCACTTCCATTGGAAGGTCATTCCATTCTGAGTTTACCCTCTGGTTAAACCACTGCTGCCTGCAATTCCCCTTGAATCTTTCTCCTCTAAGTTTCATCTGGTGTCCCCTAAAGTCTCTTTCTGTTTCTTTTCTTGATATGACCAAGCAGTTCCACAAGTCCAAGTTATTTAATGCTTTGTAAACCAGGCAAATGTCACCTCTTAACCTCCTATACTGTAATGAGAACATATAAATTCTCTCAGTCTCTCCTCATAAGTCAGCCCTCTAATCCCATATACCATCCTTGTTGCCCTCCTCTCTTCAATCCCTCCAATTGCAGGATTGATATCCTATTGTGTGATGCCCAGAATTACACACAGTACTCAGCATGGGGCCTAACCAGGGATTCTTACAGAGGTAACATCACCTGCCTATCCTGACTTTTGATGTTTCTCCCTATGCACCCCAACATTCTATTGTCTTTATTCAGGATCTCTCTACAATGGACGTCACACTTTAAGTTATTGCTGATGGTCACACCTAGACCTCTGTTCATCGGTTGCTCTTAGCTCTACTCCATTCAAATAATATTTAGCCTTTAGATTACCTGTACCAAAATGCATCATTCTGCATTTATCGATGTTCAAAAATAGATTCTTAGACTCCACATACCATGCTAACCTATAAATCTCTTTTTGAAATCGTATGGCTTCTTTATTTATTCATTTCAAGATTCGAACATTACCTTTGAGCAAAAGTTCTTTTACAAAGGTTCCACGTCTGGTACAACAAAGTGTGAACAACTGAGAACAAGAAAACAAAAGAGAGTGGAGCCCCAGTGTAAGCAAATTACAAGGGTGAAACATTACTAACAGAGACATAGGCTATCTGGTAAGTGCAAAGAAACATGATAAGGCCTTACATCGTCATGTGCACAGGTATAATTTACAACAGCCAATGGCTAGGCACAAAGGTATACTCTTCAGCAGCCAGGGAGCTAGATCCATCTATGTAGTGAAATTGATGTACAGAGTTGGGGGTAGGGGATCCGGGATGTAGGCAGCAGCCCTGTGGGGGCTTTGTTAAAAGAGGGTGTGGGAGGTGACTTGATCCATATCAGTTAGCCAGACGATTGTGTCTTAAGACTTGCAGGGCTGGGAATGCTGCCTACAGCAACAGGCCATGCTTCCAGAGAGGTACTGTTTAAGCTGGGCCTTAAAGACAGGTAGGTTCAAGTTTGTCAGTAGGTGAGTCGGTTACTTGAACTAACCAATGCCCCCATCTTAACATCAGCAGCAGATTTACTCAGCCATGCATTTTCACAGCAACCCAACAATGTGACAAAAATGTTGAAGAACCAGGGTCCCAGAACCGAGCTCTGTGACACCCCACTTGTGATCTCCTCCCAATCTGAATAATGCCCCTTCACTGTGATACATTGCCTCCAGTCACTCAGTCATGCTCCAATCCAATTTAAGAGATCTGTATCAATTCCAGCTTCCTCCAGTGTTGATAGTAACTTTGAGACACTGAATTGAAGGCTTTTGAGAAGTCCATATAAAGAACATCCACCGGGACCCCTTGGTCTAGTGTCCCGCTAAATGATTCAAAAAAACAAGTCAAGCTAATAAGGCATGCCCTGCTTTCCTTAAATCCATGCTGATGTATATCAACCTGCCCTGTATCCTTCAAAAATTCTTCAATATCTATTTTAATTATTGATTCTAACATTTTGCCAACAGTAGGGGTTATACTAACTGGCCTGTAGTTGCTCATCTGACTTCTGTCCCCTTTCTTAATTATTGGGGTCACATGTGCCAACTTCCAGTCATCCACCACCACTCCCTGGTCCCGGGAACTCTGAAAATGTCTAGGATAGGGGAGATATTAGTTCTGCTATTTGTTTAAGAAATGCAGGGTGTAACCCATCTGGGCCCTATGATTTGTCTGAGTACAGATTCCTAATTCTCTTTACAATGTCCTATTCTGTGAACCTAATTTTATTTCTCTCACCAAGCTCAAAGCAATTTCTCCTGGCTCTTAGGAACTTAGGGATGTTGTTTATGGTGTGCTGGAGATGACAGATGCTGAGCAAAAGGATGGCTTTGGGTGTGGAACATTGTTCCCTCATGCCTCCATATGTTCTGTTTTCCTTTTTGCTTGTACAATAAATACTCTGGATGAGATACAACTTAGGGATGTTGTTTATGGTGTGTTGGGGATGACAGATGTTGAGCAGAAGGATGGCTTTGGGTGTGGAACATTGTTCCCTCATGCCTCTATATGTTCTGTTTTCCTTTTTGCTTGTACAATAAATACTCTGGATGAGATACGACCCTTTTCTCTAAGTGAGTTGATTGCATTATATTTTTATTTGTGTGTGTGTGTGTGCTTAACCATTGCTGAGTTGGATTTGTAATATCCTATGTAGCTTGGGACATGACACGCACCTTTTTGAACTATCCACTCTCAGTAGTCTCATGAGTATTGCTACTTTTTTACCCTGAATTTCCCTTGGTAAGCAAACATTTCTCCAGGCTTTCCCTGAAAGCCTATACTGTTTTCAAATCTACTGTTTACATTTGTAGGCTGTTCCATAAATTCACCACCCTTTTGGAGAACAAGTGCCCTCTAATGCTGCCCATGATTTGCCACCGTTAAGCTTTATGATACAATGGTAAGAAAGAAATCTGTATTTTGATTGGTCCATCTGGGGCTGGATCCGTGATGTTATCCAAGTACAACATCACTGATCTAGTCCCAGCACACACAAGACAACATCAAATGTTTAAATAAATCACTGCATATGCCATGTCCAAGTTGCCCACACTTGACACTGGCACTGTACAGTTTGCCAGTAGTTTAGTATGTTTTTTAAAAGGTAAATCACTCTCAGTGCCACAAAGTGTACCCAGAACCATCCTCCACATTATAATGTGTCCAAAATGACACAAAATAGTCATGTAGGTAGTCCTTTTCCTTTTCTTTTTGTTAAATAATCTTATGGCTAAAAGAAAGCTGGCACCGTGATTGACTTTAAGTGCTCCCCGCTGACACTGTGATTACCTTCACAGTACCACTCTTTGCTCAGCGGCCCCCACAGAATGTTTACAAAGTTAAGAAATGTAAATTTCTCCCACCCACAGCAGACAAACCACTGAAAATCAATCACACAACCCTGACACATTCCCTGAAATCACTCAACACTTTCCTTTCTTACTTTTTAAAACAAAAATCTGCTTTACATCAGCTGCACTCACAACCATTCACTCTTTGAGCACTGTAACTGCCAGCAAGCCCAGCATTCTTTTAAAAATAAATAAAAAAATCATCCAAATAAAACACATCCAATCAGCTTCACAGCCTAGCAGTCCCTCTGGCTAAGAAAGGTAAGAGCATTCGTGGCAGTCCCTTCTGGCCTCCTCACAGCCCACCACACTGAGCACAAGCTTGCCATACCAGATGTCACAGCCACAAGTCAGCGAGGTGGCAGACAATCACACTTATCAAACACAGAAAGAAAAGAAAGACTGGTAGCTAAAGTTCTTCCCCATGTACCAACAGGTGGCAACTGTACCAGGGAAAACAAATACACAGATATGGCCAGCAGACAAGGAGATGGGATGTGCCACAGCATGAAGAGGCAGCTAGGCTAAAGAGAAACAGTGAAAGACAGTTTACAAATGAGGGAAAGATTAAAAACCATAGGAGCTCCAGCTACTGGCCAAAATAAACAGCACTACTTTTTTCTAAGTATTCCTACACATTGGAAAAATATTAAAAAATATAAAGAAAATTTTTTTATATGCAATTTTTTTGCTTTTTACACAGCAGCCATTGTATAATTGCAAAAATGCACTCCAGTATGTGTGTGCTGTGCTGGGATAATGTCACTTCTTGGATGTTGGTCACTCTCAACCTGCGACTTCATGCCCGACCATCCGAAGCTTGATGTTATCCCAGCAAAACATACCCTGTCATGCATTAACTGCATGTACCTTGGCCCTGCTGGAGTACAATGGATCAAACATCTCCTTGTGTTCAACCTTGTTGATGCCCTTCAGTATGCAAAAGATCAAACTCATGCTCTTCATAGCCTCCTTTTCTCAAGGGTGAACATGTTAAGGACCTCCAGTCTCTCTTCATAGCATTCATCCTCCATACCACTATCATTTTGGTGACACTGCATTGCACATTCTCTACTGATTCAATGTCCTTTTTGTATTGGGGAGCCTAGAGCTGCACACAGCACTTCAGGTGAGGTCTGACCAGGGCCAGGAATGGTTAAATGGCAGGATTACTTCCCTTGTTCTGCTGGTCACCCCCTTTTGATGTACCCCAGTTTTCTTCCAGCCTTCTTGACAAAAGCCATGCACTGCATATTATACTTGACCCCTTGTCTATTATAAACCCCAGGTCACTTTCCTCCTGCAGTGTAGTAAGAGGAACCCCACAAAGTATATAGGTCCTACCTCTGTTTTTCCTCCCCGTGTAGCACTTTGCATTTAGAAACATAGAAACATAGAATCTGTCCGCAAAAATGGGCCCGTTGACCCATCATTTCTGCATATTTCTACCTACATAATGTTGAAAGAGAGAGAGTCTACACTAAATCTAAGACTTCAGGAGTCCTGCCAGCCACCCAGCTTGTTTAGCTTCTGCTGAAGCTTGTCTCCATCCTGAAGGGAGTCCACAGCCCTACTCAGCTAAGTGTCATCAGCAACATCAGCAGCCTGCTGAAGACTCCAACTTAAAGATTCTATTTAATGATAGCAGATTATTGGCAATAAGAAAAAAATACAATAACAAAATGGTCTATTGTTCCACAGCTGGTCAGAGTTGCATCTAAGCATTTAATGATCAGGTTGCAATGATCAATTTTAATTTACTTGTTCATATACAATTATACATTAATCGTTTTCCAGTACTAATCATATGGTATATTATATAGCCCTTGATTTAAAAAAAACACCTTGTTCAGCAATGTATTCCCATTCAATCAAATAGTTAAGATCACATTATAGAATATAAAGGCATGCATCATACTCCCTGTGCTAATATTTTGTATGATGAATAAACACTGTACCGTCATTATCAATTTACTCCTCAAACATCACACTTAAGTCCTTGATGCATCCTGCGTCCTAGGTGTGTAACATTGCCTCTGTGCTAATTCACATGTCTTTCACTTCAGTGCAGCATCAGAGATCAGTGCCTATGTCAGAGGAACTGTACAGTACTCAGGAGACTAGTGTCCATCCTGGAAATAACCCAAGTTACTGCTCACTAATATGAAATGTCCTTTTCTGTGCTATACGTCTGGAACAAGATATTGTTTGTAGTTCTCTGCTTTCTAACAGTGTACACCTTGTACCCGGGTCACACCTGGAAATGAGCCTCGGCTCAGTGTGCCTTTCACGGTCACCAATTTTAAATAAATAAAGAAATAAACAAGTGTTGTAGTTCTATGTCAACTTTTTGCATTTTTTATGTTTCTGTATTTAATTTTTATTATCGGCTAGATCTACTGTTAAGTATTTCTGCAGAGATAAAACTGTCTAATAAACCTTAGGTTTCATGCCATTGGAACCCAGATCTGAGGCAGTTAACTAAGGGGTCATTTGATCAAACAATAATTTCCTGTTAACTAAAGGGTACTTACACTTCAAAGAGATGCATTGCTTTCGTAATCACAGGCTCTGTTTTGAATGTAAACAAAGCCAGAGCAAGGGAGATGGAATCTAATGGACCTTAACAGATGGGAAGATGTAAGGATGGACCTTGCAATCCACAAAAGCAGGGTCTGCAGTACCAGTACAGTTTGGAACAGTTTTCCAGATGGGAAGTTTCCTAGATCACAAAGTAAGTGCTGAATATGATGTCAGCATGACATACTTGATGATATGTCATGGGAGCTGGTAGCTGAAGGGTAGTGAGGGCTTACCAGTCCCTAAAAAAGTTACTTAGGTCTGGGACTGACCAGTTAACATCTAAGGTTCAAGTCAATAGTGCCTGAATATTAGGGCTGAATAAGAATTTTAGTGTAAAACCTCACTTTTTGAACCTTAATAACGTCATATTATTGAATGACCTCATGACAATACTGAAAAAAAGAAGGTTCAAGTCTGCCCTGATTCACCAAGGTGTCCTGTGTGGTAAGTGGGAAATTTAGGAAGTGTAGGAAGATTTTTCTGTGTGGTAACAGTGGGCTCAGAAACAGTTTTGTCAGTGTAAAAGTTACCTATCCAGTCACAAAACAGAATATACAAATGAGGACCATAAAGTCTAGATAGATAGCTAGATAGATAGATAGATAGATAGATAGATAGATAGATAGATAGATAGATAGAAAACTCCCAAACAACCTGCAAAACAACCCTGTCCCCCTGCACACTCCCATGACATCACCCGCTGGGCCTACCTCTCAACCTCCACCTCCCCCCTTTTTCTTCAAAATACTCTCACACGCTGACATAGTTAAACTCTTACAGAGCCTCCCAAACCATAGCTCCCCTGGAGCAGGTGGATTATCCCCTGTCTTCCTTAGACTTATCTCCCCTGCCATCGTCACCCCTCTAACATACATTTTCACCCTCGCCCTGACTACTACCTCCATGCCCAATACATGGAAAACCACGAAGGTCATTCCCATTCATAAAGCCAGGGACCCACAATCCACAGGCAACTATCACCCAATCTCCATTCTTTCTCACCTAAGCAAGCTACTGGAAAAAGCCATCCACCACCAACTTGCTAACTACATTGGTAAATTTGACTTACTATATAGTTACCACTGCCCTCGCACTCCTAACTGATCACATCCTCACAAACATAGACCATGGAAATGCAACTGGCACAGTCTTCTTTGACCTCTCCAAAGCCTTCGATCTGGTCAGTCACTCGCTCCTCCTCTCCAAATTGCATCACCTTGGCTGCTCTCCAGAGGTCAACACCTGATTCAGAAGCTACCCTACAGGGTGGTCCCAGTTTGTGTGCATTGACCCGGCCCACTCGCCCACCCTGCCTGTCTCTACTGGCATCCCCCAGGCTCTGCCCTGGGACCCCTCCTTTTCTCCTTATTCATTAACTCCCTTCCAGTGGATAGTCTCAAGTATCACTCAATCCTTTATGCTGACAACGTCGTGCTCTTCTCCAGTGGAAAGTCTCCTACTCTCATCTCTTCAGCCCTCTCACAAAACTACACCGCAGCCCACAACTGATTCTCTGACAACCACCTTCTGGTCAATGACTAAAAAACAAAAACAATGTTGTTCAGATCTAAACCCTTCCTAATGAAATGCAAATCTAACCCATCCCTAATCATCATGTCCCCTGATGGCCATGCCCTGGAGGATGTCAAGCATTTTAAATATCTAGGAGTTGTGCTTGACCCCTCCCTTTCCTTTACAGAACACATAAACTCCCTGGTTCTAAGATTTCATCAAAAACTAGGGGCTGCCTACAGATACAGGCAATACCTCACCCTGAGGCCCGCCATGTCATCATCCAGGGAAACCTGCTACCCATCCTGGACTACTGTTCTCTCATCTACTCCAGGACTTCCGCATCCACCATGGCAAAACTATCAGTGGCATACAACAGTGCCTGCCACTTCTCCCTGCTGGCCCCTTTCTCCACACACCACTGTACACTACACTGGGGTGGCTCCTACTACAAGCCTGCCTTGATCTTGCACTGTACAGTTTTATTGATTCTGCCATCCGTATTGGTCAGAAATCCCCTCTTGCTCCCCTGCTCACCATCCAAACCTCACACCCTGCCTATGGTCCTCCAGTATCCCTTCCCTGAAAATCCCCAGGGTAGCCATGAACATGGGCACTAGAGCCCTGTCTGTAGCAGCTCCCACACTATGGAACAAGCTGCCCACTGAACTGCGCACCATAAACACTCACCGCCAGTTCAAGACTCACTTCAAAGACTGGCTCCTGTTGGCATCCACCTGCCACTGCTTTAAGGACTAACCCACCCCCATAGGTTCCAGGGGTAGGGCCAAATAAGTTCTCTTATTTACTGAAACTGTACTACCATGAGCCTTACTTTGCTTTGTTATTTGTTGTCCCTCAACTACTGCCACCATGTATTGCCAAATGTAACAACTGTAACCTTTCACTATGTATTAATACCTGCTCTTGTTATGTTCTTGTTATTCTGATGTTTCTACTCTGTGCCACCTTACATGGTCCATGTCGTGCCTGAAAACGGTCCCTGGGATCAGTGCACCTATCCTGTTAACAAAGTCATAAATTAAAAAAATAAATAAGTTAGGTAGATAAAGAGATAGGCAGGCAGGCAGGCATACAGGCAGACAGACACAGACAGGCAGGCAGGCAGACAGAGAGACAGACAGACAGATAGATAGATAGATAGATAGATAGATAGATAGATAGATAGATAGATAGATAGATAGATAGACAGATAGACATCATGTCTGGGGCATATGAAAAATGCACACTGCCCCACCTGCAAGAGCTATGGAGGATAGAACTGAGCTATAAGGAAGGCCAAACATGGGTGGAACTCATAGACATCTATGAAAAAAGTGATCAGGAAAGTGGTGGAAAAGTGATCACTGCTAGTGAACATCGTGAGACAGAGGCTAGGGTGAATGAAGATGAGCCACAGCCTATGACTATGGCAACTGTGCAAGCAGACCAGATACTAGTATGGGAGCAGGAGCTTGCCCTGGTTAAGGCAAAGGCAGAGATTGAGAGGCCAAATGCAGATGTGAACCTGCAGAGAAGCAAGCTGGAAGCTGAGGAGCAAGAAAAGCATAGCCAGCACCAGATCCAGCTGAGGGAGCATGCGAGAGAAAGAGAATGAGAGGAGTAAGAAAAGCAGTGCAGTGAGAGGAATGAGAGGAACGAGAGAAAGAGCAAGATGAGTGAGAGAGGCTGTGCCAGCATGAGATCCAGCTGAGAGAAGAGCAACAGAAAGAACATGAGCATGAAAGACAGATGGAGATTCTGAACCAAAGAACATCATTACAAACTGTGAGTAATTGCATGAGGGGGTCATCTAAGGAAGCCAAAATTAATTCTACAATGTTTCCCAGACATCTGGATGGGGATGATCTTAATTTTTTTTTAAGATCTTTCAAGAGAATCTGTGGCAATGCTAAAAAGGTCAAGGCTTCTTACGTGACTCACCTATTGCTATTACTTACAGAGAAGACATTAAAAGCTTTTACCAGAATGGACAATGAAGACTGCATGTACTATGATAAAGTCAAAATGCCTGGCTAAAACATTTTGAGTTAACTCCTGAGGCTGGTAGGCAAAAATTTAAAGGGTTAAGGAAGGCACCAGGAGATAGCTAAGTGGAAATGGTAGTTTACTCACATGGTAAAGGTGATTTTAGGAGCACCTTCTTACAGCACTCCGAGTCTCAATACATGAGTAATAGCATTCACCTCATAGGCTGATGCGCAAAGGAATCACAAATTCAAAATACAATTCCTCTCCTTCCTTGTTACTCCCAGAATCCCCATTATGATATATTCCAGAGCTTGTTTTTCCTCCTGAAAGTATAATGTTAACAATTAAAACACATCACCCTCAACCGGTCCCATGAGAAACTGGTGGGTAGGAGAATACACAACACACGCTGATGCTGTGTCAAACTAATTATTTACTACATATTATTATTTATATGCACCTGATAACTTGCTACATTGCTAGTGACTGTGTAAGGTGGCATCCCTTCACTGTATATAACAATTGATTGAAATTCACATACGTTCTTTGGTGGAGCACTATGGATGCTCTTCTTAATCTCTTTAAAAATATGTTCTTTCACAGTGGGTGGGATATGGAGTGCTGTAAGAAGGTGCTCCTATAATCACCTTTACCAGGTGAGTAAACTACCATTATCTATCGCACCTTCTTACAGCACTCTGAGTTGCAACACTTGGGTGATTATACAGCAGTATTAGACTTTATCCTGGGTGGGTGGAGGAATTTGAATCAAAGCTGTCTGGAGAACCTTGTGACCAGACTCCGAGTTCCTCATTAGGCCAGTGTCCAACTGATAGTGCCCAATGAAATTTTGTGGGGATGTCCAGGTCACTGCCTTGCAAATCTCTCTAATGGACGCAGAATTGCATTCTGCCCAAGATGTGGCTACTGCTCTCATGGAGTGTGCTGTGATGTTTGACAGAGGGGTAGTGCCCCCTTTCCTGTAGGCCTTTACAATAGTATCTCATAGCCATCTAGCAATTGTGGATCTGGATGCTGCTAGACCCTGTTTATCACCTTGAAGCAAGATGAATAGCCTGCTTGTCCTTTGGAAACTATCCATTCTGGTCAGGTAGGTCTGGATAGCTTGGGCTGGGTCTAGGCCATGCTGGGAATTCCCTGTCGGGGTCCCCTATTTGGTGCTTGAGGATAGGGACTGTGATTTCCTGGGAAGTGTGAAAAGCATTGGCCATCTTCGGAATAAAAGATGGGATTGGTCAGAGTACGACTCTATCTGGGAAAAAGCTGAGAAATGGCTCTCTGCATGAAAGAGCTTGTAACTTGCTAGTTCTCTTGACTGAGGAGATTGCTAGTAGAAACATGGTCTTCATTGTGAGTACGAATAATGCAATTGATCCAAGGAGTTCAAAGGGTGAGGTGGTGAGGGCAACAAGCACCAAGTGGAGGTGCCATGGAGCCGTTATGGGTCTTGGGGTGTGTGTGAATAAGATCTGTAGCCTTCAAGAAAGTTTGAACCAGAGGGTGGGCTCCAGGTAAATGACCCTCGGTTTTTCCCCTTATTGCCCTGATGGCAGCTGTCTGCACCCACAGTGATGCGGCCAATTACCCCTTCTCTAACCTGTGCTGTAGAAACTCTAAACCATTTACAATGCTTCACTGAGATGCCCTTAAGTACTTGCCTTTATACCAGGAAGCAAAGGCCCACCAGTGTCTATTGAAAGTTCTGTTGGTGGATTCCCTTCTAGCTTGCACCAAGGTGTCCACCACCTTACCTGATACCCCTAACTTTAACAGTCTAGTCCTCTGAGCGGTCAAGCTGTCAGTTTCAGTAGTAGAGGGTTCTCGTGCCAGATTGGCCCTTGTCTGAGTAAGTTCTGGTGGTGCATTAGTAACATAGGAGTGTCTGTCAGCATTCTTCTGATGAGGGTGTACCAAGTTCTCCTCGGCCAGTCTGGGGCTATGAGTACCAAGCTGCTGCCCATGTCCCTGATTTTCTGTAGTACTGCTGGTAGCATTGATATTGGGGGGAGCACATATGCCTTTTTGAAGTTTCATGGCATGGATATGGCATCCACTCCTACTGCCCTCTTGTCTCTGTATCTGGACATGTAAGTTGGAAATTGTGCATTGGCCGCTGAGTCCATGAGGTCGATGTTGAAGGGGCCCCATTTCCTCTGGATCTCATTGAAGATCCCAGAGTTCCCATTCTCCTTGCTGCAGTTTTTGCCTATTCAACCAATCTGCCCTTGTGTGAGACTGAGTAGATTATATTATATTCATTACCATGAGCTGCTGTCACCAGCACAGCATGGCTTTTGGAAAGGGCGTAGTACATCCACTGCCCTAGTCTCAGTCTCCTCCAGAATCAGAACAGCTATGGATCAGGATAAACTCTCTGGTGCTGTCTTCATAGACATATCCAAGGCCTTCGACCTTGTGGACCATACCCTGTTTTGCTCTCAGCTTAGGTCCTTTGATCTGTCCCTCCCGGTACTTCACTGGTTCTCCAACTACCTGCAAGGTAGACAGCAATGTGTCAAATACAGCAAGGTGCTCTTGGGCACCACTACTGTATTCACAGAAGTCCTCCAGGGTTCAGTTCTGGGGCCCCTACTGTTCTCCATTTTTGTCAATGCCCTACCCACTTTCACTGTCCATTGCAGATCCATCCTGTATGCAGACGATCTGGTCATCCTTACTCATTCTCAGGACATAGGGATCCTTAACCGCCAATTGAGTGAGGATTTCAGGTGCATCAAAACCTGGATTTCATCCCACAAGCTGGTTCTCAATCTTAATAAAACCCAGGCCATGCTATTTGGGTCCCTGTCTAAGATCAAGACATCTCCTGCCCCTTTGTGTATCACTGGAATTGATGGTGCTCAGGTTCATGTCACTGGTACCTTCAAATACCTTGGCGTGACACTCAACTCACAGCTTTATCTTGAGAAACATATCCAGAATGTATGTAAAGCTGTTAACTGCAAAATGAGTATGGCCTACAGAGCAAAGTGTAACCTCACCCCCACAGCACGTCTGGCACTGGCTCGAGGGGTACTCCTTCCATCCCTCTGCTACGGGCTTCTTCTGTTTGCTTGCACCTCCAAAGTGCACCTTGCTAGGTGGACCATCTCCTATAATAATATTTGCCACCTTGCTCTTGGTTCTCCTTGTCTTACCCATCACTGTAACCTATACAGCAAGCTGAACTGTCTCTCTCCATCTAATTACTTAGACTTTGTCCTGGGGTGCTTCACGGGCAAGGTTCTTCACACTGGCACCACCCCCTCGTTGCTGGTGGAGCTCCTTGTGCCAGCTGCCTCCTCTCACTATTCTCTTAGGTCCCTGGGCCCGGCTGCCTTAAGATACCTGCCACTCACACACAAATGGGAGACAGAGATTTTGCCTCGTGTGCACCCAGGTTGTGGAACTTGCTTCCAGTCCCGGTCCGCTCCTCCCCCTCACAAGCATACCTCAGATCCTTGCTATGGAATCACTTTAAGATCTCCTCTGCGTGTGGTTGTACCAAGCCTCCTTAATTGCACTTGACCCCCGGCACTTTCCTCTGCTTTCTTCTTGACTTGTTTGGCTCTGCATTCAATGCCCCCACCCAGTTATCTGGGCATGCCCCTCAATGTGCACCACTCCTCAGGGCTCCTATAGTTGTAGATAAAAGTATTTATTGCACCTCTAACTGTATAATCTTTGTACTGTATGTATCTCTATAGATATGTCCTACTATGAGTTCCTATTTTGTACATATAATGCTTTTCCTGAATCTGTAATCTGACTGTATCTGCATCTTGTTGGCCTATGTATGTGAACTTCATTTCCTGTACTCTCCCGGGTCATACCTGAAAATAGGCAAATGTCTTGTCTAGTGTACTTACCTGGGTAACAAAAGCTAAATAAAAAAAAAATGTTTCTCTGCCCATAGCATTAGGATTTCTGCTTCTTGAGCCATGGCCCTGCTCCTTGTTCCTCCCTGCTTGTTAATGTATGCCATTGTCACTCGGCTGTCTGGTCGCACCTTTATGTGGTGTCTTTCGAGTTGAGCTTTGAAGTGTACCAGAGCTAGGCGGACGGCTCTTGTCTCTAATATATTGATTGGGAGTTTTGACTCCTGGCTTGTCCATTTTCCTTGGATTGACTGTCTGTCCAGTTCAGCACCCCAACCTAGCAGGCTTGCATCTGTTTCGAGGGTTCTTGTTATATCTCTCTCCAACTGTGCCCCCTGTGTGAAGTTGTATGGATAGCCCTCCATCTTAGTGATTTCTTTATCGATGTGGGAATTGCCACACTTTGATTGTAATTCTGTTGACAGTAATTCCAGTTGTCCAGGAAGAGGTGTTGTAAGTGCCTCATGCATAACCTGGCCCAGTCGTGGAGGTCTATGCAGGCTTCCATGAGTCCCAATAGTTGCATAAGATGCCACAGTGTTGTCGAATTCATCTGCAGTACTGTTCTGCAATGCATTGTCAACGTGATGATACTGGTCTATGATGGTCTCACTGTGCCTGTCACTGTGTTGAACATGGCCCCCAAATGGTCTATCAATGTGGTAGACATTAGGTGGCTCTTTGCTTCATTGATAATCCACCCGTGTTCTGTCAGCAGTTTCTGGGCTCTGATGGTCACTGCCCTCAACTGGCCCACTGATCTCACCCATATTAACCAGTCATCTAGGTATGGGATCACATGGATGCTCTCTGTGCGCAGTTTTGCTGCTAGGCATGCCATGACCTTGGTAAAGAGTCATGGGGCCGATGCCAACCTGAACGGCAAGCACTGGTAGTGGAAGTGGTAACCTAGTATGCTGAATTGGAGAAACCTTTGGTGGGATGGTTTGATAGGGATGTGTAGGTAGGCATCCCTCAAGTCTGTGGAAGTTAGTACATCGCCTTTGCATATTGCCGCAATGGTGGACCTTAATGTTTCCATCTTGAACTTCTGGTACCATACAAATCTGTTCACAAACTTCAGGTCTAGAATAGGTCTGAAGTCCCTGGTATTTTTTGGGACTAGAAAGAATATGACGTAGATACCAGAGTATCTCTCCAGATTTGAAATGGGCTTTATGGCTCTGCTGTGTAACAGCTGGTTTAGGATGGCTTGTACCTGCTGTGAGGTCTCTTTGTCCCTTGAAACATGTGACTCTATATATCTGTCTTGTCTTGGGACTGTGTTGAATTCTATGGCATATCCTTCTGAAATGATCTCATTGACCCATTTGTCTTTGATTGATTTGGTCCAGGTTGTGGTGAACTGCTGTAGTCCTCCCCCAATGCGTTCTCCTGACCCTGGGCCTGCAGATTCTCATTGGTGGAATCCCCTGTTTAATTTGTTTGTCTTATACCCCTGTTTGCCATTGTAGTGTGAGCCTGTGCCCTGGCTGCCTTGAAAGTTCTGTCTGTTGTTGAAAAAATGTTTGAACCCAAACGCACATCTGTCTTGTCTCGGTGGCCTTGACCCCTCTTGGCTCTGCCTGAGTATTGTCAAAATTTGTTGTTCCAAAAGGAAGGTAGAGTAACTTGCCCTCTGTGGTCCTTGTCATCCCCTTTCTTTACTGTGAACTCTTCAATACTGGGCCCAAACACCTTGTCTCCTGAGAACTGTATGTAACCCCTCACCCCTGCCTTTAGCAAAATGACAGGTGGCATGCTGTTGAAGCTGACAGCAGAACCTGGTGGGGACTGGGTTCGGGGAGGATGAGGTTACTCGGCACAGAGGGCCTAGGTTTGGCTACTCTGCACAGGGGCTTCCAAGTAAATCCGAACACAGGAAGCAATAACTGTAATGTCCAGAACCAGGAATGGGATTCTACAGTGTGGCTTTCATTCACATCCAAGCTGAACAAACAAAGCATAGATGGACCCCCACAGGGCTACAATCCTGGTAATGCAGATTAGAGACTACAGAACACTTCATCACTATTTCCAGCCCTCAGGCTCTGAACCCACCAGGCACACAGCCCGGACTTGCACGCAGCTTTGGGTACACAGCCCGACTTGTACACTATTTGGGTTTTCCCCACTGGCCCGGCTCCCCCGCTGGCCACTTGATCCATGGTACATTTTGGGAAATGAACCATTTTCCTGTTGTGGCTCCCCAAACCACATTAGAGCCTTTGACTCCTAGAGGGAATTTTCCTTCCAATCCCATGTCCGGGTACTTCCCTCATCACTGGCCAAGTGCCTGAGGCAAAGTAGAAATAAACAGAGCAAATCCATAGAGGTGGACCTGGTCACTAAAGATGGGGGTCTCCCACCACCAGCTCTCACAATCCATACCCGGCCATTTCTCTGGAAACTAAACATCTCATTCACTGAAAGCTTGGCAATGTAGATTACTGGGCAGACGTATGTCACATCTCCTCTACATGTCTTGACTTCCCATAAGTGCTGGACTTGAACATTCTTTTACTTTTTGGCAAAGCCTATTACTCTAGGCCTCCCTCTATTTCAGCAGTCCAATCCCCACTATCACACAAGTCCCAGGGTGAAAAACATAGGCCCTTTAGGAAGAGCAGAAACTCACCCTCCGGTTGCAGATGCCCCACAGGCGATTCACAAATCTTCTTGTTTCCCAAAAACTCTGGAACAAATATGCAGCTTCTCCACTAGAAGAAAAACCAGGGGGTTGCCCCAGGAATATGCAGAACAACCTTTTCTTGCCCCATCCCCAGAGGGAGGGCGCACTGAGACCCGAATCAGCGGTCTCCACCGCTTACAAACTGCTTCTATGTCTCTCTTTTGGTGGAGACACACACCTTTTTACCTAAAAGTAGCCCTCTGTCAGGGCTGAGGCTCCAAGAGCCTAACCAGAGCTGCTGTGCTGCCCCCTCAGCAAGCTCCAAACACCAACTGACCTACAGACTACTGTTCAAATCTCCCAACATTCTATTCCAACTCCCTGCTGCAGATTCCATTGTGGCTCATGCAGCTGCGCTAGTTCTATGGTGATGTCATCCCTCAGTCTCAGCTGAGACTGAGAACAGAGTGAGACAGTGTGAAATCCATTTAACTGGAGTTTCACAAGCTGTCTTCCCTGCCTACCACTAGGTCTTACTGGGATTCTAGTAACCCCGGGTAACAAGGGGGTTACATGTAGTTTCATGATCCTTGACTTGGACTCTTGATCGGCATTCCATAACTTGAGCCATATGTGTCTCTTGGCTCTATTAATAGGTGCTGCTGACCTGGATGTCATCTTAAAACTATCTATTGTTCCGATTACATGCGTAAATTGGCCCATTTGATCTCTGCATCCAGGGATTCCCAAATCCCAGCTGCCTTGGTCTCCCTGGATGCAGAGAAAGCGTTCAACAGGGTCTCATGGGAATATCTATTTTACTTGTTGCAGCTCTACAATATACCAGCACAGTACATTAAATGGATCAAGATCCTTTATACTTACCCCTCTACATGCATACTTTGCAATGGGCACCTATCTCAATCATTTTATTTACAGCAAGAGACTAGACAGGGATGCCCACTTTCCCCCTTTTTGTTCGATTTATATTTGGAACCGCTTATTAGACACATTAATCATTCCCCTAACATCCCTGGTATCTCTATTGGGCCTAGTCAGTGTAAAATTTCGGTGTATGCCGACGATATTCTACTTCTCATAACATACCCCTCAAAATCGATCTCTGCCGCACTTGAGCTTATCAAGGATTTGGTAAATTTTCTAATTATAAGCTTAACATAGCAAAGACAGAAATGATGCCTTTAAATGTCCATACATTCCTAGCAAAGGTCGCTCTTTTTGGTTTCACTGGACCAAGGATAAGCTAAAATATTTGGGGATATATATCTCTCTTGTTCAGAAGTCAAAATGAAGCAATACAACCTCAATAAAATTCTCTCAAACTAAAATGGACCTTTCCCGCTGTGCTACTATGCTCCCACTTACTGTTTGGGGACAGGTAAATGTACTGAAAATTAATGTTCTTCCTCGAATCCTATACCCCCTACAGATGACATATTTTTTCCACCTAAAATTTGGTTTACTCAATTCAACAAACTCATGTCAAACTTTTGATGGGGTGGCAAGATACCCCGGTGGGCTCTCTTTAAGCTGCAAAGGAACAAGATTAATGGCGGCTTACAACTTCCAGATTTACTTCTTTATCAGTTCTCCATTACATGTTCAGTTCTTACATATTGGATGAAAGATGCATCATATAGTGGGCAGACCCAATATCTGCCCTTATGGTACCAAATAGAGCAAACTCTACTTTCCCCGCATAATCTATCTCTTAATACCCTTATTTTTTCTTCCACTAAAAACTTAATTAAAAGTTTCAGGACCTTACCCATAGGAACAACACTTTGTGTACATGCTCAATTATGTAATACTTTCAGATGTCCCTGTTGAAGGACATCTCCCAGCCTATATGTGCGAATCTCAACTTCAAGATTGGGGGATTGTCCCTCCCACATAACTTTTGGCCAGGAAAAACTCAGCTCAGAGTCATTGACTTATTACAAGAACACAAATTGATACAATTCCAAATGGACAGTACACTGTTCAATCTCCCTAACTCTTTTTGTTTTAAGTACATCCAACTACAGCGCATGCTCCTGCAACACTTCGGATCAGGGTATTGGACACAGCATTTAGTTGGCCCTTTTCTCCCGGCTATCTCCAACTTACCCTTTTCTCATCTTATTTCTTATTTCTACTGCCTCCTAAGGGAAGGGATTAGAGGAACTGCGAGGGGCGCCACATTATTTCTGGGACCAGGTACTGCCTTCAAATACCTCAATACTATGGCCATGGTCTAAAATCTGGTCACAACTGTATCAAGATGTGAAATGGATTAGATATCGCATTCTGCAATTCTATGTAATACATGATCTATATTACACTCTGGCCAGACTTCATCAAATGGGGAGGCTTTCTTCAAACGTATGTTCCCACTGTAAGCAGAGTTCTGGCACATTACTGCACATACTATGGGAATGTAATAAAGTAATACCCTTTTGGGACATCATTAAGTCCAATTTGGACCCCCTACTAGGGATATCCGAAGCCTTCAGTCCAGAAATTTCTATAAAAGGAGATTATGGGGAATTTCTGAGTGGTACTCAATGAAAACATATGGCATTAATATCTTTATGTGCCAAAAAAGTAATCATGCACCACTGGTTGGATCAGAACATCCCAACGTACACAGAGTGGTTAAAAGAGGCACTTTTCGCTTTACAAGCTGCAAACATGATCGCTCATATGACAAAGAGGCCACAATATTATATGGGCACTTTTACATACTTTATTGACCATTTAATTGCCAATGGGGTATTGAATAATATAACAAAAAGGGGGAATGAGAAGGAGAAGGGGAAAGGGAGGGAAGGGACAAGGGGAAAAAAGGAAAAGGAAAAAAGAAAAAATTTTATTCTCTTTCTTTTCTTCCTTTTCCTTTTTTTTTTCTATTTTACAAATACTACTATCTGTGAAATTGCAAATACTAATCTTGGCCTTTTCCAACTACTGTACTTGGGTTAATGAAATTACAGGCTAATGTCACTGCATACCTGAAGAGGTGCGGGAGGAGGGGAGAGGGTGTTTGGCGGAATTGGGGGGAAGCAAGAGGAGGAGTAAGGGCATGTTATTGCAGGCCAAAAGGGATTGTTACAGGTAATTACACTTATGACTAAAGTTCTAATGGAATTTTTTTTTGTTCGTAATTACCTAATATTGTAAAAGAATTCTAACTTACAACATTTGTATGTGTGAATGTAATATGCAAGCTTCTTTACTCAATGTTTGGAATATATGACTTGATAACTCTTCCTATAAATAAAGCATATTCAATTTGAAAAAACTATCTATTGTAGCATCAGCTACATATTTCATTGCTTGAATGGTGTAGTCCATGGTGGCCCTGTGGCAACTGGTTTTGGGGATGTCCTGTTGGACTGCATCCAACCATTTGAGTATGGCTGCTCTCCAAGTAGGTGGCAGCCATAGAGGTTCTCATATTCATGATCATCATATCATGGACTTTCCTCACAATTTTGTCTACCTTTCTGTCCATGGGGCCCTTCAAGGCTGAAGCTGACTCTGAGGGCAGGACGGTTTTATTGCTTAGGGAGGCATCCTCCGTGTTTACTCTTGGGGCTGTTGCTCAGTGTTTTTCCCTGTCCAAGGGCAGTGGATACCTTCTTTCAAAGGTTCCCTTCTCCCTTGTCTTAATCGGATGTGCTACCTCCCATTCCTTGGCTAGTATGCTCTCTAGTGCTTTGCACACTTGGAAGTAGGTGGAGGATGGCTTTCTCTCTCTAACCAGGGGGTCTAGTCTATTGTCCAGCTGTTCCACTGGTTCATCCACTCTGTGTGTCTCACAGATGATGCTGATGAGCTCAGAAATGGCATTGAAGGGGCACAGCTGTGCTGCCATATCCTCCTCTTCCTCTTCCTCTTCTTCTGAGTATTCATCTCCTGATATCTCTGATGTGTCATTGAGTTTAGGGTGCCCCTGGGGCACTTGGGGTGATGGGTTTTGCTGGGGGACCTGTGTCTTTTATTTGATCCCAGGGAGTCAATCCTGTCCAGGAGTTTTTGGAATAACTGCACTACCACACTTTGAGAGGCAGTGGAGGCATTACATTTAGGGAGTCCTCCTCCATGGATCCTGAGTTGTGGGTGAAATCTGTCAGCTTGGAATCCACCATGGAGAGTGAGTAGAGCTCCCCTAGGTCTGAGGAGAGCAACATGTTGGGGCATTTTCTGCACAATCGTCTGAGTGTGGTCATAATTCTGAAAGACATAATTACATTGGGCTTGCTCAGGAGTGGGTATCTGAGTAATTGTAATGTATTGTAACAATATACATTTGACCCTTGGCTCAGACTGTAAGATCGCTGAGGCTATACATCAGGCTCAGACCAGTTAACAACATGTTCCTTCTTATAGCTTATCTTCTGAGATGCAAAATAGCAGGGGTATTAGGGTTAAAAGACTGCTAAGTGGCCAGATAATGGCATGTGGTACAGCTTGTTATTGCCCCCTTGTGCTCTGCTGGGGCTTTAAATTAACTTTCAGGTGAGGTGTGCCTAATGAGGTGTCTATGCCTTTAAGAAGTGTGGCAGCATTGTGGGCACCATTTTAGATTGGGAGGATGGCACCAATATTTTGAGAGGGGACCTCTTCCCTTACAAAACTCCCTCTGAGGTTCTGTGAGATTTTGGCTGATAATCTCGCGGCCTTTGTTGCCAAAATGGTGATGCCTGCAAGCGCGGGGGAGAAGAAGGCACCCCGTGGAGATAGTGAGACTGAAAAAGCTGGAGGAGGCTTCCTGGCAATTGCAGTAGCAGGGAAAGGCAACTGCTGAAAGGGGCAGCATGGGGGCTCACAGCAACTCCTCCTGTAAGGCATTTTAAACTTTTTGCTGCCTGGAGCTGTACTACGTTCTGGAGCTGAAAGGAGGTTTTGTTGAGGAAGTTCCTGTGGTGGTAGCGGTTGAACGAGGTAAACCTCAACCCCCCAGGGCATTCAGTGCACCTTCAGTGAGATGCTGTTTGCAGCATTGGCTGCTTTCCTTGTCAGCTGGATGAGATAAGCTGACAAGGTGGGCTCTGAGGCTGTGCTGTGGAAGAAAGATGTCTAGATCCTTCTATCCCTCCTCGGCTGAACAAGGTAAACTGAGAGGGGTGGACTGAGAAGATTAGGACACTGCAAATTATGTTATGTGCTGCCTTCAGAATTCTTATAATTTCCATCTCTACGCTAGGCCCTGCGCCACAGAGACTAGCCTGGATCTAACATGGTTTCATTAACATCAAACTGAACTGGCAGCTGCATTCTATACCTTCTTTTCTTAATAGTTTTTCAAAAGAAAACACACACAGTTTACTGCCAGTCTTTATAGGCACTGTAACTACTGTCTGGGAATCTAAAGTATAACCTTTAAATTTGGGACATAATTAGCTTACCTTAAAGCTTGGCACAGAGCCAGATGAAAGGTGACCAGCCTGGGAAGATGCACAAAAGAACTGGTTATTCTGGGAGCAACAAGGAAAGGAGAGGGATTGGATTTCAAATCTGTGATTCCTTAGTGTATCAGCCTATGAGGAGAGCACTATTACCCATGTGTTGAGACTCGGAGTGCTGTAAGACGGTGCGATAGATAATGCGTATGCAATTAAATAATTTGTTAGAACATGGAGTAGAGGGTGCACAAGTTCGCTCTGTAGGGGAAATGAAAAACATTATTTCTTCTGGAGCAGTTCCTAAAAACTGTACCTCAGAAACTGAGAATATGGTGGTTGGATAGAACTCCAAGCTCCATGAGGAAGGCAGCTGAGAAGGCTGATCAGTTCATATTCAGCCAATCATCTTCTCATCACAGAGATAATGGGGGAGAGACACCATGTGGTTTTACAGGAATCCCAGGGGGCAACTGAAAGGAAGTTAGCCTGTGCCTGAACAAAAAAGGAAGCCACCTGGTTTCAAAAGCAAGGAGACAGATAAATGCAGGTGCTATATCTGCCAGAAACTTGGTATTTGCTGTATGGTTGATAAAAAAATATGTCAAAAGGTGCAAGTGCAGCAGGAGGGGGTAGCTTGGGAAGCTCCCAGCAGTTAGTGTTCCATACACAGACTGCCATGCCCTCTAACTCCACTGCACACATGCACCCTTTGCTTGCAAATGGGATAGTGATCCAAGGTTTGAGGGACACTAGGGCCACCATTTCTATGCTGAAGCAGGATTTGATTCAGGAAGAACAGATCCTGCCTTTCCAGTTTTCTAGAATTAGATGAGTGATCGGTCCTATGGTCTCAGTGCCAATGGCCAGGATCTTTCTAATCTGAGAAGGTGATCAGGGTATATGGGAGGAGTGTGTATGTTGTAGCAGACATGCCTGTGGATGTAATCATGGGTAATGACTTTGATCGTAGGGTCAATATTGTGTGTGTCAGGACCTGTAGCAAGGCAAGATAACTGGCTCCTGAGAACACAGAGGGGGAAGTGCATGAGGAAGCAACCCCTACCTCAGAAGCAGGAGAAGTTGTAGCTGAAGAATGAGCTGGGAGCAGCAGTTCTGAGCCACTGCTACAGACTGAGAAGAGCCCAGCCATGGGCAGTTCTCCCACAGCAGAGTGTGTTGCAGGGAAGGTCAGACATGCAGATCAAGCTGACCCATCCATGCAAACATTAAGGAAGTTAGTCACCAGTGTAGAAGGTGACTCTCTGAGTTCTGGGAAAAGGGAGGTGTCTGGGAGAATGGACTCCTGTGCCATGCATGCATTCCTAAGTGAGGATTGGGGAAAGGGGTATTCTGACAGATAGTGGTTCCTAGGGAATATAGGAAGCAGCTTCTGGACTTGGTCAATGACATATAATTTTCTGGACACTATAGGGCCAGACATACAAAAAAGCAGCTGGCCAACAATTTTTTATTTGCCCAGTATTTTTAAAGATGGGGAAAATTACTGCCAGGCTTGTCTGCAGTGCCAGAGAATGGGAAAGGTTGAGGACAAGAATAAGGTAGCTTTGATTCCCCTGCCTATTATTAAAGAGCCATTTCAGTGAGTTGCCATGGACATTGTTGGGCCACTCAGCACCCCAGGTTGTACCAGCAAGCAGTACATTTTGATGATCATAGATTGTGCCACAAGGTACCCAGAGGCAGTGCCCTTGTCCTCCATCAAGGCTCAGAAGGAGGCTGATGAACTACTGGCGATATTTAGTTGGGTGAGCATTTCCCAGGAGATTCTGTTGGACCAGGGCATCAGCTTCATGTCCAAATTTGATGGTTAGTCTTTGGAAGAAGAGTGGGGTAAGGCAACTCAGAGCCTCTCCATACACCCAGACTAAGGGTCTGGTTGAGTGATTCAGTGGGTCTCTTAAGACCATGTTAAGGGCATTTTCTAACCAGCGTGCATGAGAGTGGCACAAATACTTACTCAATCTCTTATTCGCATATAGGGAAGTCTCCAAAGGGTCCACAGGGTCCTCACCCTTCTAGCTTCTGTTTGGTCATGCGGTAAGGGGCCCCCTTGATTTGGTAAGGGATGAATGTGAGGGTGAGCTTGCTTCCCAAATGGCATCTGTTATGAAGTATGTCCACAATTTCAGGTCATGGCTCAAGGAGCTCAAAGGGTTAGCCCAGGAACAACTAGCCACTGCACAACAGAGGCAAAAGATATGGTACAACTGTGTGGCCAGAGCCAGGGAGGACAAAGTCAGGCAACGGGTGATTGTGCTCATCCCATCCAATGCAACAAATTATAGGCAGCTTGGGAGGGGCCTTACTCAGTGGTCAGGGGGTGAATGAAGTTAATTACATGGTGGAACTACCAGACAGAAGGCACAAACAGTGACTCTATGACTTAAACATGATGAAGATCCACTATGACTGGTATGAGATGATCCTGGCTATGTGCTGCTATACAGAGGAGGATACCAAAGTAGACCTGCTGGTGAACCTCATGGGAGAGGTTAAAGGAGAATCCTTAGTGGATGCTGCTACCCTCTCAGAGTAACTGACACTGGCCCAAGCAGCTGATATGCGTGGGGTGCTGCATTAATTTAGTGAAATGTTCATGGGAAAGCCAGGGTATACCATGCTGGCAGAGCACCATGTGGATACAGGGTCCAAAACCCTGCTGAAATAGTCACACTACAGAGTCCAATAAGGAGTAAAACATGCCATGGGAGGGGGTATCAAGAATATGCTGCCCCCCTCAGCCTCTCCAGTGGTAATGATCCCCAAACAGGATTGGATCATGAGGTTCTGCATTAATTACCACAGACTCAACAGGTGCACAGAGTCGGAGGCATATCTCATGCCTAGGATGGATGAATGATGCCCCAGAAAGGTTGGGGGGAGCTCTTCACCTGTCCACCATAGACCTAACAAAGGGCTTTTGGCAGGTACCCCTGACCCCCAATGACAGAGAGGAGTCAGTCTTCATCACCCTATTTGGATTATTCAGGTCAGATTAGATACATAGAAATTGTCAGCAGATAAGGACCGCTAGGCCCATCTAGTCTGCTTGTAAGCCCTATACTTGTATGCAGTCACTGACCCTAAGTGATCAATGGCTTTTCATCACCTCTTCCCCACCTAGTGTTTCCTTGTGCCTGTCCCAGGCATGTTTAAACCCCTCCACTGTGCTTGCCCCCACCACCTCCTCTTGTGGAAGACAGTTCCAAGCATTCACCACCCTCTCTGTGTAGAAAAACTTCCTCATGTTACCTCTTAATCTTACCCCCTCAAATTTCATATCATGTCCCCTCATTCTGATTTCTTTTCTACATTGGAAAAGATCCCCCACCTGCACCTTGTTTATGCCCTTGCGGTACTTGAAAGTTTTTTTTCATGTCCCCTTTTTCTCCCCTCCCCTCCCCTGTCCTCCAGTAAGTACATATTGAGGTCTCTTAGTCTCTTCTCATATGTCCTGCATGACCTGTAGTGTTTCATTCACCTAGAGTCCAGGTCATTCCTGAAAATAGGCATAATACTTGTCTAGTGTACTTACCCGGTAAACAAAAGCTAAATAAATAAATAGAGGTGAGGCTATTCTTGGGTATGGTAAGTCCTACCTCTTTCATGAAACACTGAAAACTGTATTTGTACTAGGACAAACAGTTGATTGGTTCCTAAGAACTGTTGTATCATTATCACAGAATATGGTAGCCTACTGTATCATAGTTGCAATGTTACCCTATATACACTTCTGTACATATATTGGTAATTTATTGTTTTTTTGTACATATATTATCACTGTCGTTTATATATATATATATATATATATATATATATATATATATATATATTGTTTTTTCATGTAAATTCTTTTTATGACCTCCCAGGTCCACCTTGCAATTGAGTTCTCCTCAATGACGTTTCACCGGGTAAAATAAAGACATTTATTTATTTATTGATTGATATGTTTTGTGATGCAAGTCATGCACCATCTTTGTCATACTTCTCTGGATAGCTTCCACCATGTCTATGTTCTTACGCATGTGTGGTCTCCACTACTGCACACAGAACTCCAGGTGAGGCCTTACCAGTGTTTCATACAATGACATCACCACCTCCCAACTCCTGCTAGTAATGCTTCTGCCTATGCACCCCAGCATGCCACTGGCCCTCCCTGCAGCCTTTGCGCACTGCTTTGATACCATAAGGTCATCAGATATGATAACCCCTAGGTCTCTTTCCTCTTTGGTGACAGCACCTCCCACCACATTCTGTAGCTCTCCCTAGGGTTCACCTGCCCAGGTGCATTGTCTTGCACTTTTTTGCATTGAACCTCAGTTGCCACAACTCTGACCATCTTTCAAGCTTCTCCAGGTCTCTCTTCATTTTCTGCATTCCTTCTGGAGTATCCACCCAGTTGCAGATCTTGGTGTCATCTACAAATAGGCAGATCTTTCCTTCCAGCCCTCTGCAATGTCACTAATGAAGATATTGAACAGGACTGGTCCCAGTACTGATCCCTGTGGCACTCTGCTGGTCACCTATCCCTCCCAGGATTGGATCCCATGTACCACCACCCTCTGCCTTCTGTCCATCAGCCAGTTTCTAACCCAATGCATCGCACTATGCTCCACGCCCAGACTACTCATCTTGTTAACCAGCCTTCTGTGTGGGATGGTATCAAAGGCTTTGCTGAAATCTAGGTAGGCAATGTCTACTGCCCTTCTCTTATTCACTTCCCTAGTCACCCAATCAAAAAAAATCTATCAGATTTGTTTGACAAGATCTTTCTGCTCTAGGATCCTTGTTGCCTCAGATCCTGGGCACTATTGGATTGCAGGTGTGCCACTATCCTTTCTTTCAGCAGTGTCTCCATGGTATTCCCCACCACTGAGGTGAGGCTGACTGGACTGTAGTTCCCCGCTTCCTCCCTACTGCCACTTCTGTGCAGTGGGACTACATGTTCCCTTCTCCAGTCCTCTGGAACATCACCTGTGTTGAATGACTCTGTGAACAGTGTGGCCAGAGGCACTGCTAGTTCCCTTCTCAGCTCCCTTAATATCCTCGGGTGTATGTCATTTGGCCCCATGGCTTTATACACCTTCAATTTGTGTGTTCCTCCACAACTCTCTGCACTGTGAATGGACTGGTGTTCACTTTCCCCTCCCCCATTGCTTCTGCTCCCCAACTCTTTTCCTTGACCCTCTCCCTCCTTAGTGAATACTGAACAGAAGTATTTCTTCAGTATTTCTGCTTTGTCTAGATCCCCCTCCTTACACTCTCCCTCCTTCCCTTTGAGCCTCATATTCCCCACATTTTTTCTTCTATCGCTGATGTACCTTTAGAATGTCTTGTCTCCTTTTTTCACAGTCTGTTCTAAACCCTCTTCTGTCTGTGCCTTACAGCTTTCCCTGCTTCTCTTAGACATACAAATTACACCTCCCTGTCCTCCTTCCTTTGGATCCCCTTATACATCCTGAAACATTCTGTTTTAACCCTTACTTTGTCTGCTACCTCTTTAGAGAACCTTAGTGGTTTCCTCCTTCTTTTCCCTTTGGCCACTATCCTAATGCATTGGTTAGGTTCCTCCACATTGGCTTCTTTTAGTTTCTCCCACTGTTCCTCCACTCCCTCCATTACTTCTCCTTTCTCCATAGCTACTCTTAAACATCTACCCATCTCACTGAAAGCCACCCTCCTGAAATCTAATACTTTTGCCCTTGTGTGGCTTAATTGAGTCCCTGTCTCCATGTCAAACCATGTGGTTGACTCTGGGCCCCAGCTGCCATTCCACCTGGACTCATTCGATTCTGTTCCCATTGGTCCATACCAGGTCCAGAATCGATTTGTCTCTGGTTGGCTCATGCACCAGCTGTCTGAGTCCAACCCCCTGCAGGGATTCCAGGATGGCCGTGCTTCTGGCTGAAGCAGCTGCCTGGGTGGTCCAATCCACATCCGGCATATTGAAAACCCCCATCAGCAGGATTTCACCTTTAGCTGCCATGTCATGAATTTCCTCCATGAGTACCCTGTCCACTTCCTCCCTCTGTGCCGGAGGTCTGTAGGTCACCCCTGTACATACTGCTGTGCCATTCCCTGGTTCAAGGGTGATTCACATTGCCTCAGCCTCCCACTTCTCTGATGTTCAGTGCTACCCCCCACCTCCCTTTTTACCTTCCCTGTTCCTTCTGAACAGTGTATAGCCTGGTACATTGACATCCCAGCTGTGATTAGCAGAGTACCATGTCTCTATTATTGCTGCTATGTCAAGGTCTGCATCAGTCATCAAGGCTTCCAGGTCTGGAATCTTATTTCCCAGCTGCAGGCATGTGTGAGCGTGACCCTCCATGTTTTACACCCTGCCTTCCTACTGTTCTTTCTCACCCTCCCTTGCCTGTTTCCCCACCCCGGTTTTCTTGTCCCCCCTTATACAGGCTTTGCTGCCTGCTCCTCACTGCCCACTTCAGTTGTTCATGTTGTCAACTTGTGTTTTTGCATGTTCCCATGGGGGAGTGTTCCTTTTAGGATAAAACCACCTTTCAATGGCTCATAGACTGCATTCTGAATCTAGCAGGAGACTTTGCTCTGGCATACATATGTGACATTGCCATCTATAGCCAGACTTGGGAGAATCATGTCAGGCACATGACCAAGGTGTTCCGTCAACTGCAGGCCACTGGGCAGACAATCAAGGTGGATAAGTGCCTGACACAAATGGCATAAATGTCATGCCTTAGGCATAGGGTGGACAGTGGGCACATTTTGAAGGAGCCACTGAAAATTGAGACCATACAGGGATGAGCAATATTCTCTATCAAGAGAAAAGTACAGGCCTTCCTTGGGATGGCAGGGAACTAATGTAAGTTTGTAGCAAATTTCAGCAGCATGACCAAACCCGTGTCCCATCTCACCAGGAAGAAAGTGTTGGAAAAGGTTCAATGGACAGAAACCTGCAGTACTGTGTTCCATCAGCTGAAGGAGGTATTATGTCTTACACCTATGCTTGCCAGCCTGGACTATTCTCTAAGGTTTACTGTACATATAGGTGCATATGATCATAGACTAGGTATGGTTCTGAGTCAGGTTACACACTCAGGAGAGGAACATCCAGTCATGTACTGCAGCAGGAAGCTGCTGCTCAGAAATGAGACCTACGCCACAATAGAGAAGGAGTGTCTAAATATCATCTGGACTTTACAGAAGCTGCAACCTTATTTGCATAGGAATGAGTTCACCCTGGTTACAGACTACATACCCCTTAGGCCCCGTCCACACTACACCACTTAAAATCTGTAATGGTTCCAAACAGTTACAGACCGGAAACAGTACAGTGTGTCCACACTGCCAGTGAACAGTTAGATAATGGATTGAAAATGGTACAGCTCTTCCACATTCTGTGTGATAGTGTGTGTGGTCCCAACCCCGTCAAAGCAAAGAATATCCCATGGTACACCTGGCGAGGACAGCTTTGATGAGAGGCACCCACCCGCAATATATATGGGGTCGTATGCATCTGTTCAAGCCACAATGTGCAACATACAGTATGGCAATGATTTGTGACACACCTATGGTGAGGAAGCATCAGGGAGAAGGCATGGAGGGGTCTGCATGTTGGATTGAGGAAGGTACTGCAGTGAGGGGGGGGAGTGTGTGACAGGGAAACATGTCCAACAGGGGTAGGTCACCAGGGCATGACAGCCAGTCAGGTACTGCTGCCAAATGGCTGATGGCAGCCCCTCCACTACTGCCATTGGTGTACCCCACTGCTCTGCTGTACACAGTGCCACACATCTATTGGCCACCACAGTGGTGTTACACAACGCACTCAGGAGCTCAACCGCTATATGTGTGCACTACTGGCACTGCTCTGCAGGTGGTATTGATGCCACAGCTCTGATGGACAGGTTGGGTACTCCCAGCGCCCGTCACAGTGAGAGACGTCATCATGGACAGAATATGGATACTTCAGGAGGTGACTCCCAGGGAGGCATGTGAGGACAGGGGGGTAGGTCAGGTGGGAACATGGGGGAAAATCCAGGGGTGGGCATACTGCTGTAGGTTTGGTTACCATGCTATGGGGGCTGCCCAGTATTGCAGCCTATGCTCGTGCATCACACTGCCGTTGGTACGCCCAGGTAGCCTTTAACCCCCCTGCATGTATTACAACAGTGCTGCAATGCATGCAGGTATAGTGGGGGACTGGAGGCTACACGGGGGAGCATTTAGACACACACCAGTAATGCTACAGAACTGCAACCATTACAGGAACTGTTGTTGAAACCACCTCACAACAGGTTTCTGTAACAGTTCCGAAAACACCTTCTTTAACGTTACCAGTGTAAACGCAAACCGCTATGGTAATGGTTTAAGCCCTCTGTAATGTTACAGAAGGGTTTTACTGGTGTAGTGTGGACAGGGCCTTACTTGGCTGCATAGGGCCAGTGGACAGAACCCAAAATTGCTAAGGTGGAGCCTGGTGCTGCAGTCCTTCAATGTGGACAGGAAATTAAGCACTGTAGTGGGTTGCAGTATAGCATCATGGATTGGGCTGTACAGACAATAGTTAGTACCTCTTTTTCAAGAAGGAGCAGCATTATGAGAAACTAATGTAATGTTCACCTAGAGAGTGAACCAATGGGTGGAGCCAGCCAGCTCACATGGAAACAAATATTAGTGGTGGTAAAGAATTTGTTTCTCATTTCTCTGGGGGGAGGGGGGGTGCAACAACTTTTGTGTATTTTTTATGTTCCTGTGTTTAATTTTTATTATCAGCTAGTCCTCTCGTAAATATTTCAGCTAAGATACAAACTGTTGAATAAATGTAAAGTTTGATGTCACTGGGGTCCAGATCTGAGGCAGACACATAGGGAGTTCTTTGGGCAAACACTAGAGTTCTTGTTAGCTAAAGGATACTTACTTTGCAAAGAGGTGACTTGCTTTCATAATCACAGGCTCTGTTTCTAGTGGAAAAAGGAAGAGCAAGGGAAATGGAACCCCATGGACTTTAACAGACAGAAAGACAAAAGGATGGACCTTACAATCCAAAACTAGGGTATAGAGTACCAGTCAGTTTGAACCAGTTTTCCAGCTGGGAGCTTTCCCAGAACACAGAGTTCAATGTGCTTATGCAACTTGGTGTGGTGTTGTGCTTATGCAACTTGCTGGATAAACTTTGTTGTGGTCATTCGATTCTCTGTGCCTTGGGAATACCACCTTGTAGGGGAGGGAAGAACTCCCTTAAGCTAAAGGTAACTTAGGAAAAGTCCCCGAGGAGAGAGGCCTAGTCACTGGAAGAGAAGGGGAGGATGGTGGGGCGAAGAAAAATTGCTTCTGAATGAAGCAGGAAGGAAATTTAAATAGGTCAGGATGGGGGCGGGCAAGGCTGTTGCTTTAGCCTTTCAATTATGACATGAGAACATACGAAGAAGCCAGCAGAAGAAGGCCATTTGGTCTATCTAGTCTGTATGTATTTGCAGGGTCCACAGCTTGAGCTACTGTCCCTGCCCTCCCTCCCCACTCCTCCCATCCTTTCTACCTATGATTCTTACCTTCCCCATGCCTATCCCAGCCTATCTTAAAGCTGTCCCCTGTCTTCAATGAGATCACCTGTTTCAGCAGTGCAGTCCAAGTGCCCACTACCCTCTCTGAGAAAAAGTGCTTCCTGACCTCCCTCCTAAACATCCCACCCTCCAGCTTAAGACAGTGCCCCCTTGTGCTATGGTTGCCACTCAGCTTAAAGACACTCTACTTATCCACCTTATTTATCCCTTTCAAATACTTGAAGGTCTCAATCATGTTCCCTCTCTCTCACCTGTCTTCCAGGGAGTACATGTTAAGTGCCCTCCACCTCTCCTCATATACCTTACCCTGCTGACCAGCTATCTTCTTTGGAGCCCTCTTCTGAACCTTCTTCAGCATGTTAATGTCCTTTTTGAGGTGTGGGCACCAGTACTGAACTCCATAATCTAGATGAGGCCTTATCAGTAACCTGTACAAGGGCAGTATAACCTCCCCTCTCCTACTACTGATCCCTCTAGATACGCATCTTATTTGCCTTTGCTGCTGCTTTCTTGCACTGCGTGGAGTGCTTCAGGTCACTAGTGATCATCATTCCCAGGTCCTTCTCCTCCTCCTCTGATGCAGATATTCAGACTCCACCCAGGTAGTACTCTGTCCTGGGATTCTTGTCTCCAATATGCATAACTTTGCATATCTTGGCATTGAAACCAAGCTGCCAGATCCTGGACCACCTCCCCAGCTTTTCAAGATCATCCTATAGGTCCTGTATCCCTTCAGCTGTGTCCACTCTCCCGCAGAGCTTGGTGTCATTCATGAATAAGCACATTTTGACCTTAATGCAATCCCCAGTGCCATTGAAGAAAACACTGAACAACACCTGCCCCAGCACCAAGCTCTGTGGGACCCCACTGGTTACCTCTCTGGTACCAGATAACTCTCCACCCAAAGCTACCTTCTGGGTTCAGTCCCTCAGCCAGTTTTCCACCCATCTGACCATCTTTTCCCCAACCCTGGGATCCACCAACTTCCTAATCAACCTTTTATGGGGCACAGAGACAAGACCCTGTTGAAATCAAGATAGAAGATGTCTACTGCTTGGCCCCTGTCTACTGTCTTAGTGGCACAGTCAAAGAAGTCAATCAGATTCATTTGACACAATCTCCCACCTATGAACCCATGCTGCCTTGCATTCTGGAGACCATGATTCTCTAGATATTCCACCAACTTTTCCTTTAGTATGGTCTCCATGAGCTTGCCCACAATAGAGGTCAGACTGACTGGTCTGTAATTCCCTGGGTCATCCTTGGGACCACTATTGTGGAGGGGCACTACATGTGCTGTTCTCCAGTCCTGCTGTACCATGCCTGACTCTAGTGAACTATTAAATAGGTCTGTCAGTGGCCCTGCCAGCTCCTCAGCCAGTTCTTTAATACCCTTGGATGTATCCTGTCTAGGCCTGGTGATTTCACTCTATCTCCTCTTTCACTACATCTGTTTTTCTCTCCCCCCCACTCCTGTTTTCCCTCCTGAAGGCACTGATTAGTCTTCCCTGGAGAAGACAGAACAGAAGTATTCATTTAGTGTCTCTGCTTTTCTCCCATTATCCTCCATCCACTCCTCCCCTTTCATAAGCCTAACAATCCCTTCCTTCTTGACCCTTTTCTCACTCATATAGCGAAAGAAAGCCTTCTCCCCCTTCTTAATCCCTTTAGCTATCTGCAGCTCCTTCTGTGCCTTTGCTTGCCAGACTTCCTTATTTGCCTCACTAGTAAACCTTGGGTAATTTTCCCTATCCACCTCTCTCTTGGTCTTCCTGAATTTTCTACAGGCCAGCCACTTTTCCCTTATTGCCTGGGCAACCCCGGAACTGAACCAGTTGGGCGCTTTGGCCCTTGTGTTCCTCCCCCTGAGCCTAACGCACTCATCTGTTGCAACCAGTATCCGTTCCTTAATAATGGACCACTTTTGGTCCCCTCCAAATCTGCTCTGATGCCCATCTGGTGGCTCCTTAACACTTCACCCATTTATCTGAAGTCCACCCTCCTGAAATCCAAGATTTTTGTCTTAGTCAGGAAGCTTTCCTTGCCCATATCCAACTGGAACCACACTGTGCAATGGTCACTTCCACCCAGTGGCTCCCTGACCATTATTTCCTGTATATGCTCCCCATTTGTGAGCACCAGATCAAGTATTGCCTCAGCTCTTGTTGGTTCTGTTACTCCCTGAGTCAGGAACCCACTCTGCAGTTCTTCCAAGGTCACCTGACTCCTAGCACATGTTCTGCATGCAATGTACTTATGCAACTTGTGTAATGTTGTGCTTATGCAACTTGCTGAATTAATTTGTTGTGGCTGTGCACCTCTCTGTGCCTCAGGAATATCATCCTGTAGGGATGCCAAAGCCAAGAAACCCTGGTGGAGATTTCCACCCCTAGAGGTGCCATAGGAAGGATTCCCTTATGCTAAAGGTAGCTGAGGAAAAGCACAAAAAGAGAGTAGATCAGAAAGCACTGCAGAGGTAACGAGTTGATATTGAGATCTGGACCTTCACATAGGTCAGCAGAGATAATGGTAATGGTCAGCAGATAATCGAAATGAGTAATGACTTTAATGTTCATTAATTGCTACTGCATCAATAATCTAGTTTTATTCAATTGTATGCCTTTCACTTTCTATGCTCATGTACAGTTGTCTTCTACCTATTCCCATGTACAATTCCTACATAACATGCACTTCAAGTTGACTATGCTTTTGATAGTTATAATATCTCAGTATGTATGTATTATTTTATTCTATTTATATTTCTGTTCTACCAGGACCTCCTTGCAAATGAGCTTTGCTCAATGGAGTTTCCTTCTGGTAAAATAAATAAATGAAGTGAAATGAAATGTAGGTTCAATGAATTATAACAAGAGGGCATGACTTCCCAAGGAGAAAGGGAATGGCAAGGGAGGGCCAACATCCATCTCCATCCAACAGCAGAAGCTTACCTAAGTAACTTAGGGTATTACAACTAAAGTAACTAGATATTATGACATTTGGCACTGAGGAGATGAAGCACCCCCTTTGAGGAGGAAACCCATGGGGATTCAAGGCCTAGGTTGCCTTTCCTCCAGGCTAGGGGTGTTTTATTTAGTGACAGCTCTGCTGCTACAGTTTAGAAACACAATCCAAGGGGAGGAAAAAATTCCAATTTATTGGAATCTGTCACAATCCCTCTAACAGGAATGCTGTGAAGGGTTACGGGAGCACTCTGCAACATTGGATTCTCTGAAAAAAGAGTGAGACCGCCCCCAGGTGGGAGAAGGAGGAGAGTAATAACTGCTGGGATACCCAAGCTGGCCTACTGAGTAAAAACAGACCAGGTCAACTAGAGGCATTCATGGGGAGACTAGAGTAGAAGGCACCACTGAGTCTGATTTAGCTAGCTAAAGCAGCCCTCTTGGACATGAGGGCCCCATCCCTCATAGATGAAGTCCTAAATTCTACATCAAGAGATGCCATCAATATAGCTGCATGGCTAAAACTCTGCCCAGAGAGAGGACATTCCCAGTATGGGCCAGATGAGAAGGACCCTGCCCCGAGTTTCACATGCTCAATATGTGGACTTCAAGGTGCAGAGCAGGCCCTGAGCCATAGAAAGTAATGGTCATGTTGGCATGCCTCCAATTAATGAATGAGAGCATGCAGAAAACTGTGAAGCACCAGATAGGAGGAGGCTTGGTGAAGTCAGTGGCTATCAGTTAGGTATTGAGATGCTGGGCAAAGCCAGCTCCAGAGGTTAAGTAGTGGTTAGTGAGGAGGAGGAGGCTGGGTGAAGCCAGTGGCCAGAGGTTAGAAGTAGGAACAAAGCCAACAGAAAGCAAGCCACCCAATTCCATTAAAGAAGCCTAATATTAATGACACTGAAAATACTTTATTGCAAAAGGTAATACTGATGTGGGTAGGTACTGATGTGGGTAGGTGGTAGGAGGCCAGGCAAAGCCAGTGGCCATTGGTTCAGTAGAAGGAGACTGCAAATGCCAGTAACTGAATCAATGAGGTCTAGATAATTGAATTGATATGGTTTATGTATGATTACCTTAAATGCCATTTAGGCTGCATAGGAGCAATAGTAGGAGAGCCAGTAATTAAACTGATGCAGTGTATGCAAGAATATGACAAAGAAGCAGGGCAAAAGTCATTTGACTTACATAAAACATGCTTCTGCTATTGGAGCCATGATGCCCACTGTGACATCATATTCCCATGCAGTGGGAATATTAGGGAAGCCACAAGCTGAACATCATGATATCAAACAGCTAATTTAATGACTGAAGGATTTGGTACAGATAGAAATTAGAAATGTACTGTTTAAATACCAAAAGCAGTAAACTGGGCTGACATACTTTGGATTGAATACATGGACAAAAGTAATGAGAACTTGAGTTATGATTATAAATGCACAGGAGTCCTGCGTGTAGGACTAGGATAACAGTAAATTTATGATAGAGTGTAATTCAGATGGTACAGCAGGAAACTCCCAAAATTGTAGAGGAGCTCCATTTTTCCCCACTTGGTTTGACTGCTGTCATTCATAGTGCAATAAGGTATGAAGTAAAGGAGCTTGGTCTAATAAGCTGCAGCAGAAAACCCCAAAAGAAGTAAAACCAGCACATAGACATTATGGAGTTGGGAGTTGCAAATGCCTAGATGGACCCATTACTGAGTGAAGTCAGTGCAGGTGCAAACAATTACGGTGAGTGTGGACACTGTTACAGGAAGGTAGAACATGAGAGCTGAATAGCACACAGATAGAATTGCAGTTGAACTGAGAGATTTGCTAAAGGTATGATAAAGCAAATGGGAGCCTGAAAAGTATAAGGCAAACAAAAGGACAGCAAAACACTAGGAAACTAGAAAGCCCTCACAATGCAAGCAAAGGGAAGCAACAGGATGCTAGGAAAACTAGAACCCACCCTCCAAAATAAAGAAAATGGAAAAAACACAAGCACACCAGAACAGTAGAGCAGACACAGACAACAGAGAGAAGCACAGCATCAGTCAGAGGCAAAAGCAAAATGCAGACTGAGAAAGGCAGGAGAAACACAAACAAGTAGAATGGCAGCACCATCAAAGCAGAAAATCCAAAAATGCAAGAGGAGAGTGGAGCCCAACAGAGCCTCCAGCAGCAAAGAAAAAATGCTTCTGAATGAAGCAGGAAGGAAGAGTTTAGATAGGTCAGGTGGGGTGTGTGGCTGCTGCTTCAGTCATTGAACCACACACTTAAGCCTTTCAAGAAGAAACGTACAAACACAGAATCATAGAATTTGACAGCAGATAAGGACCGCTTGGCCCACCTAGTCTGCCCATTTTTCCTACCTACCGTAACACCTTAAACTCTACTTGATATCCAGCTTAGCCATCCCTTCCCTAATGACTAAGGCTCCCTTAAGTCTATTCCATGTGTTCTTGAATCCTGCTACAGTTTTGGTCCCTCTACCTCCACCGGAAGGTTATTTCAGGCATCCACCACTCTTTCTGTGAAGAAGTACTTCCTTATGTTTCCCCTCAGTCTACCCCCTCCAGCTTCATAGCATGCCCCTTGTTCTTGAGCATCTTTTTTTCCTGAAAAAAGACTTCCCTCTTGTACCTTGTTTATACCCTTGAGATATTTTAAAGTCTCTATTGTATCTCCCCTTTTCCTCCTTTTCTCCGGGGTGTACATATTCAGATGAGACATTAAACTGAGGTCCCATCTCCCTGGTCTAGTGGTAGTTCAGGTGGATGTTAAAGATCCCATGGCACTTCTTGAAAAGAGTAGGGGAATTTTATTAAAGAAAAGAAAATAAACATTACATCATGTCAAAGCAAAAAAATCAGTGCATGTCCAAAATGTACATACAGTTCATATAAAATTCCTATACATTCAAACTATAGCTATCAACTATTCTGTTCCTTGTTATCCCTTCAAGTTATCCAAAGAACAATCTTGTACCATTCACTGTTTAATTTTCCCATCATAGTCTTTTTAAAACAAACTCTTCAAATTCTTCCATAAGTGATTAACTTTTTCTGGAGCATATTTTTGTTTATCTCTTTCTTTCACTTTCAATAGTGCTTTCTCTATTTGTGAAATCAAAACAGTATTTGTTAGTTGCAGCTGTTGTAATATGTACTGACATGTAGGCTGCCAGAGGTAATACTTTATGATTGCAAAGATAACATGTAATGTACTGATATGGAAACTTCTCCAAATCCTTGAATAATCCCCTAATACAAGTGTATTGTAAGTGATTCTAGTTAAGAAAGGCCATTGTCATCTGGTCACCAAATCTGCCCAAATTTGGATAATGCTTGGGCAAGTTACATAAAAGTGGTGTATTGTTTCTTCAACATTAATGCATGGAGATCTGGGGCAATACCTTTTCTGAATAGCTTTGTACGTCAAATTTCCCCAGACCCCCAACTTGCCGTGGTTACCCAACCAGGCAATGCCCCAGGTGCTTTGGGGTATCCTATTTTCATTCAGAGCAGCTAAAGCCCATGGTGTCTTAGAGGGTATACTTTCTGGAAACATTAATATGACTTTATGTACCTCATACACAATATGATTATATAGTTGTTTCCATCCTAATGTCTGTATTGTCTGTTTCTCTATTTTCCATTGACTCAATTTTTTAAGGGGTGCAACAGCATCATCTAGTATTTTATCATTTGTAAGTATCATAGGTGCTTCCTGTTTCCACTCTGACATATATGTTTGTAAAGAATGCTTTATCCATGCCTGCCAAATGTATTGTGGGGGGTTCTAGCCCCACATAATGTAATTTTTGATAAAGTAGGAATGGTAAAAGACTAGTGGGTTTATCATGTTTAATTCACCTTCTTTGTATGGTAAAAACAGTATGTAAAGTCTCTTTTAACTGGATTAAGACAGCTTCCTCGAAGTATCTGTAAGAAGTTACTAAATATTTTGGTTTCCAAATGTGTTGGTGGTGCATACACATAGCTCAGATTTGTGAAGATGGGCAATAAAAAAAAGTTTATTATAAAAATGATTTTATTTTTCCCCAATTTCCAGCTCTTCCAGATCCTTACTTTGGCTTCACAAATTTCCAAATGTTTTTCCCAGTTTAAGTGTCTGAATCTCCCTTCCCAAACCATATACCTAGTATTTTTTGTGTGTTACAGGCAATTCTAACCCCTGCAATTTCAGTTATACCCTCTGGGCAATTTCCTATTGGAAAGCTCACACTTTTTTCCAGGTTTAACAATACATCTGATACTAAGGTAAAACCCTGAAATGTTTGTACTATTCATTCTCCAGATAAAGTGTCTTTTACAAATACACACACATCATCTGCATATGCTTGTATCTTTTCTGAGCCTACACTGATATGAGGAGCTATGCCTTTAATTAGGTTATTCCATTTAATTTGTCTAATGATGGGATCTAGTTCAAAGGTGTACAGCAGGGACTTAAAGGACATCTTTGTTGCACCCCTTTTTTCAGGGCTACAATATACCCTAAGTATCAATTAATGGAAGGCAAAAACCACCTCCTTGATATAATCCCTCAATCCAACCTACAATTTGTTTTGGTATTCCATATGTCAATAATACTTGCATAATATATTGATGTCCTACATGGTCAAATGCCTTAGATTGATCCAAAGCCATCACATAACCTGACACATCAATATTATTATCAAACAGTTCCCTTAATAAATAAAGATTATGTTGTATATTTCTATGAGGAACAGCACACGTTTGGGCTGTGTCAGTAAGTGACTCTGTTACCTGTTGTAGCCTCTGACAAATTAACTCAGACAGAACTGTATAATCAATATTAAGAATACTTATGTCTCCAATTGGAAATATTGTGTTTGTATCCTTTTTTGTATACGTATCTAATAATAGCTTTTCCAACGTCTGGATAATCCTTATGTTCTAAAATATAATGAAACACAGGGACCAATAAATTATTAAATTCTTTTGCAAATACTTTATGCAGTTCACTCGTTAGGCCATCTAGTCCCGGAGAGATTCCAGTCTTTAAAGACATGATCACCCCGTATACTTCTTCTTGTGTGATGGGTTTCTCTAAAATAACCTGAGATTCTGCTTCAAATTGTGGTACTAGTGCAGTTAGAAAACTAAAAAGATTATCTTGTGTGGGAGTTTCATTAGTGAAAGTAGATCATAATGAATTTCGTACAACAGTTAGCATCTCTGTATCGGTTGTGACCAAAGTGCTAGTCTGTGTGTACTGGCCTGTCATAAGGGTGGCATCCACTCTTTGCACACAATGTATGGATTGGAGGCTGGCTGTTTAACTGTCTCAAATCTCATTTCAGCTTCAAAAGCCCTCGCATTATCATACTGGTAGGCAAACATTTGTTTTTAACTTCTGCAATTTGTGTTTTATATCTGCACTGATTCATAGGTGGAAAAGACATTAACCTATACAGTTGATTTTGAAATTCTAAGTACTTAAGATCATCTGAGTTAGACTTTTGGTGTCCCACTATTAGAAAGAATTGTTTCAGTATTTTTTAGTCTTGCCATCATTTCCATAAATCATATAAATACACATAGTTGAATGTCTAGCCTCTAAAAGTTGTTCTACCTGTTTTGTTTTATTCCATGTGCTTGAATGAAGAATTCAGTTTCCATCATTGTGACTGGAAAAACGGCCTAGGTGGCATGTTGCTAAATTAAAGCCACCTAGTAAAATGTGATGGTAAGAGAATTCGGTAGGTTTTATTTCCATTTTAATAGGTATCAGAAATTTAGAAGTAAAAAAGCAATCAATTGTGTGGCAAATGTATGCCTGTAATATGTGAACCCCGGGTCTTTTCTGATTAGTCTAAAGACATCCTGCAAGTTTTTCCCTATCAATATCTGTGTTAATGGATGTGTATTACAATATTTTTTCCTAATAGTCTGACTGGAAGATTTGTAATCTAGACTACAATATAAATCCCTTCCCCATATTACATGTTTCCTGGTGTATAAATATGATTTAATTGCTTCAAAAAACTCAATCCTGGTTGCCTTACTTTGAGGTGCATATGTGTTTATCAACCTGAAGAAGAAATTACTGTATTTACAGTCTAATAGTAGTGCCCTATCAGGTAATATACTGTATCTACCTCTGTAGTTATTGAGAAATGAGGCCCCTAAACAAAATCTCTATCCCATCTGCTACCTCTGTTCCAAAAGTACGAAAAGATGTCTCCCACACTCAGCTTCTCCCTAGCTGTTCAACATCAAAGAATTCAGTCTTGTTTCTTGTAAAAAAAAAATATATATATATATATAATTTGATAATTGCTCAAGGTAGGACACAACTGAAATTCTCTTCTTGTAGTTTTTAAGACTACACACATTAAAAGAGGCTATGCATATGGTAGTCATTTAGTAATAAGTTAATTATTGGGGTCAGTCTTTATTCCTTTGTGGGCCTTTCATTTTTCTTTTGTTTTCCTTTTTTCCTTTTTAGTTACCTCTAAAGGCCACTTTTCTTCCTCATCCATCTCCGAGATTAACTTGAATCTAGTGGAAGCATCCAATTCCTGATCTGAACCCCCTCCATCTTTTTGCAATGGGGTACAGGCATTCTGTAGGGGTAGGGAAAATTGTGCTGATAGTTGTTTGGGAGCTGCTCTTGTGAGTCTATGACCAGCCTGTGTAGTTTTTCTAAGGGGGTCATTTCCTGTTGTTCTCTATCAGCTAATACCAGGATACCCCAATCATATTGTCCATCAGGTTCATGTCGTGGATTGTCTTCACTCTGTTCCCCGGGGGGGGGTTAGTAGTTGGGGTGTTTTGTTCTCCCTCCTCTCTAGTAACAGATTCTGACAGTCTTCCTTCTTCTTGTGTGACTGTGTGGGTCCCCTGCTCGGGGGTTGTGTCTGTTGGGGTGGGGTCAGGGGTAGATGTAGGGCCCCTTTTTTTCTCCTGAGCATGTTGCACAAGATTATCCTGATCCCAACCTTCATTCCTATTATGTCTAGCCCATGGGCACTGATGAAAGGCATGGCCTTTGTCATCTTTCTGTTGCACTGAAAAATATTCTCACATAGTTCACTAGAATGTCCAAACCCCCCACATAATGCACATTTAAGCATACGGCATGTGCTATTTAGTTGAGTTTTAGCTCCACACTTGTAGCATGCTGTTGGATGCCTAGCATAGAAGTAAATGCCTCCATCTTTTCCAGAGAAGAAGCTATTATACAGGTGGATAACTTCAGAATACCTGAAATAATTTAACTTTGAATTTCCACCCTGCTGTTCACAGCCCATCTGAATCAATAATTGCCTCAGGGGGTCCCAAAATGTCTCACCTATTCTGTAACAAATGATAAATATTGCTCACATTTACCCCTTCATTTCTGAACATAACAGTAGCCATTTTTATCTGAGGCTTAGTCAGGGAGATTGCATAAAATGGGTTCCATAATGGCATTTGTTTCAGAGTGTCAAATTTTCACCAAAATCTTTCCAGCCCAACATTAGTTTAAAAAATACATCAAATGTATCCTCACTGGATACATGGATTAATGCAAAAGTATCAGTTGGTACAAATTGCAAAGATTATTTTAATAAATGCCAGGCTACATATACCCTATCAGGGTGTTCTTCTAGGCCTCTTCTATAATCTGATTGCATTTTTCTGGGGAGCCTGTTCTAACTTATCTTTAAATAAGCCTGAAAGGGTACCCCACCCCGTACTCCAAAAAGTACCTCTCGTATTCTTTTTTTTTTTATTTTTCTGTTTTTGTCACCATCGGCCGCCTTTTCCTTTGGACCTTCCTGAACACCACTACCTCAGTCCTCTTCCCCATGATACCCACTGACTTACCCCTCCAGGGTGGGGCCAATGCCCATTTCTGCCCATCTCTGATGGGAAAGGTGCTGGTGGCAACCAGCATTGTCTCCTTGCTTCCACTCCAGGGCAGAGCTTGAGGCTCAGATGGCACATCAGAACTGTGTCTAATCAATGGGAAATTGGAGCTATAGAGGCTGTGGTGCCAGGTGTGCATCATTCGTGGTGGCTGACATGATTTTCTTAGATTGCCCCAAGGGTGGGTACATGCAATTATGTTCTGCGTCTACCCTGCCCTTCTTAGATTTGGTGCTGGCACTTGCAATTCCCCCTGGCCTCTGCCAGGAGTCATACATGCACTGGACACTCACCCGATCCTCCCCCCAGAGAAGGAGAGCAGCCCTGAGAGTGTACGATACTTCTCCCCCCAGCCGGCTCTCCAGCTCCCCAGGTCCGTTCCTGAACAAGGGTAGCCGGCATCACAAGCAGAAATCCAACCACTGTGCTGGTGAACCAGCATGTACCTCTTGTATTCTGACTTGTATTGCCAATGTCAGTGTCATTTGAAACTCTCCATAAACACATTCCTGAATTATCATGTCTATCAGTTGTAAGTCTGTCAGCCAAAGTGCTAGGTATTTCATTGTCGATTGGTAGTCTAATGTTATTTTGTGATGCTGATCATTGTGAGGCCCCAGACAATCTAGTTTGTTGTGGTACCTGTGTTTGATCCTGTTGTGCATTTTCAGAGCTCCATGTTTGTGTTTCCAAGTGTTCTGCATGTGTGTTTGTTGCTGGCTTGGTTGCTGGTGCAACCTTCAGTAAATTAGTTGATTCATCACACATTGGGTCCGGGATACAATGCCCCATTCCATTCTGAGTCCATCCTGCATTCCACAATGCTTTGTCCACTCACCAAGGTTCAGCCTGCTGCTTGCTGTTGTTTTGAGGCAAAATAAACTGCTGCTGGATTTGTTGAGTGACAGAAATGGGATCATGTTTCACTGGCCTTCCTGTGCATTCTCCTGTCAGTTGTTTGTCTCTAAAAGACATCTCTTATACTCGCTCTACCTCAGCCAAGGAGGGGTGTCTATTTAGTACCTCCGCATCCACTTTCTCTGGTATTGTAGTAGCTAGAAGATCCTTTACTTGCTCTTATTCTGTATTTAGACCTGGTAAGTTAGTATTCACTGTCATGTTCTTCTCCTGTAATTCCACTGTCTCGGTGGCTTGTTGCTCACTATTCACAAATAGTAAGTTTCCATTCATTTCTTTGTCCTCTGGCTGTATCTTGGCTGGGTGTGATGACTCCACCACAGCCTCCATGTCCATCATCTCTACACAAGGATCTTCCATCTTGGATGGGGAGCCAACAGTGCTCCTTGCTAAGATTAGGGACATTTCCCCAGTGTCCTGGCTAAATTGCCCCCATTCACTAAAAATATCTCTAACAGCTTAATCTGGTTCAATGTCAGTTGGCATCCATCGGTATCCCCTTCCCCTTGGAAGAGGCTGAAGATAGGCAGCATTATCTAGTCCTCCTTTCCTGGTCAACAAAAACTAAAAAAAAAAAAAAAACATATAATGAGGTCCTTTAGTCTCTCCTCATGGGGTGTCTTGTGCAGACCCTGCACAATTTTAGTTGCCCTCCTCTGGACTACCTCTACTCTGTCTATGTGCTTCTTCTGAAGGTGTGGTTTCCAGTCAGAACTGGACACAGCACTCTAAGTGAGATCTCACCAATGATTTATACAATGGTATCAACACCTCCCTCTTTCTGATGGTGACACCCCTCCTTGTGTACCATTGCATACCTCTAGCTCTCCCTACAGCATTGTCACACTGTTTGGTCACCTTTAGGTAAGGTAATTAGATATGATTACCCCCAGGCCTCTTTCCTGTTTAGTGGTCATCAGTACCACTCCCCCATCTTGTACTCTGTTTCTGTGTATCTATGCCCCAAGTGCATGATTTTTGCACTTCTTCACATTGAAACTTAGTTGCCACACTCTTGACCACTCCTCAAAATTTCTTAGATCCCTGTTCATTTTTACACCCCTCAGGAGTGTCTACCGTTTTGCAGATTTTAGTGTCATCTTCAAAAAGGCATACCTTACCTTCTAACCCCTCTGCAATATTAATAATAAAGACATTAAAGAGGACTGGTTCCAGTACTGATCATTGTGCAACCCACTGATCACCATCACTCTCCCTTCCTTGGAGTAAACTCTGTTTACCACCACCCTCTGATGCTTAACCCCCAACCAATTTCTTACTCAGTTTACCACTTTTTGCCTCACTCCCAGGCTGCCCAGTTTGTTTACTAGTCCCCTATATGGAACTGTGTCGAAGGCCTTACTGAAATTTAGGCATGCCACATCCACTGCTGCATCCTGATTGTCTTCCCTGGTCATGCAGTCAAAGAAATCTATCAGATTTGCTTGACATGACCTCCCCCCAGTGAATCCTTGCCATTTTGAGTCCTGTAAGCCACTGGTTTCAAGATATTCCACAATCCTTTCTTTCAGCAGTGATTCCATTAATTTCCCCACCACTGAAATCAAGCTGATAGGCTGGCAATTGCCAGCTTCCTCCCTGCTACCACTTTTGTGAAGTGGGGCTACATCTGCTCTCCTCCAGTCTTCCGGGACCACTCCCATCTCCAGTGAATGGTTGAACAGGACTATCAGAGGTGCAACCAGCACCTCTCTGAGTTCCTTCAATATCCTTGGATGTATGTCATCTGGCACCATTGCTTGTTGAATCTCTGATGTCAGTGTGACGTTACTGATGACGTGTCATGGGGCTTGCAGCTGAAGTGTCTTGAGGACTTGATAGACACAAAAAAAAGTTAGTTAGGTTTGTAACTCTGAACAGTTAACATCTAAGCTTTGAGTCTGCCCAGATTCACCAAGGTGTCCTGTGTGGTAAGCTCTTTGTACTTTAGGAAATTTAGGAACTGTAGTAAGACTTCTCTGTGTTTTTTTTAACTGTTCAAAACATTTAATTTTTATCTCAGTAGAAGTGATGTTCCCATGGTCTTATTATAGTATCCAATATTTAATGTGTAAATATCATGAAGTATTAATATATTATTTTTTATATACTTCATGCTTCTGTGACCAAGTCCATTGAGGCACAGATAATAGAGTTATAGCTGTCAAGAACTGTGTTTTTGTCTGAAGAGAAGACTACAGTTACCATATTTTGTTTCTAAAATTAGGTGTTCTCAGCTGTGACAGAGTGGCTAGGTCATTTGACATTTAGTAAGGATCACTGTACTACAGTATGTGGGCAGTGGCTCTGGTGGTATGTTGATAAACAGATACATGAGGGTGTGTCTATGCTGAGTGGTGGGAACTGAAAGTACCTCTGCAAGTGTCTGAAGGGTTTGAGAAAGCTGGAAACAGAGTGCAGGCTGAGTCTGGGAGAGACCAGTCTGTCACTACATATATAATTTGTATAGATTTGTGTTTCTCAGATAGTATCCTACCAGGTCGGATACCATTGGCTAATATCATTTTGGTTGGATATCAGATAGCCTCGGATGGCATAGACATCTGACCAAGGATCCAACCTCCTAGGATCTACTGTAAGTATCTGAGGTATCCGTGGATCTGACCTGGATCTGATGGATCAAACCATCGGATCCAACTTTCCAAGGTTGGATCCAATGGATCAACCACTTTGGATCCAACTATCTGAGATTGGATCTGATGGATCTGCCCACCAGATCAAACTATCCAAGGCTGGATCCAATGGATCCAACCTCAGATCCATTGGCTGGATCCTAGGTCAGATACCAGCACTATCCAATGGAGGATAGTCAGATCCTCAAACGCATTATCCAGCAACACTAATATAGACAGACAGATATATATTAATTGCAAAAAACATTGTTAATCCACTAGTTAGGGTTAAAGCAACAAATGTATGGAAATGTTTTAGGGTTCACAACCCTAATGCCCCACTCTCACCCTGCCAGCAACGACAGGAAAAAACATTACCATTTGACCTTTCCTGCATCTTCACAGATCGCGCATGGGGTGTGTCTTGGGGTTGTCAACCCTAACGCTCATCCCATTCCAATAATAAATAAGCTGAGATATGTATAATACATGAGAATGGGGTGAATGTTAAGGTTGACAACCACAAGGTACACACCAGCCCTAATTTGCAAAGATGCAGAAGAGGTCAAATATTAATTTTGTTTCCTGTTGGGGATGGGGTGTTAGGGTTGGGAACACTAACACCACTTTTCCCTGCATTTGTCACTTTAACCCTAACTAGTACATTAACAATGTTTTTTTCAGTGAATTTCCTTATTTTTTGAGATAGTATAATCGTATTCTCATTTGGTTATGGGAGTAAAGGACCCTCTGGGCCCTGCATTTCCATCACTCCATAGATGCATACATTTATGTTTCTGTAGAAGAGTAGCTATTTCTTTCCTTTGATGTATGGCTTGTTAAAGTTCCAGTGTTATCCTATGGGAATTTGAATTTGTATTTTTTTTTATTAATTATCCTTTTTCATATGTCCTCTAACTGTTGGGGGGTATGTGTTGTTCTTGTAGTACTCAGTAAGACCTTTGCTTTGATATATGGATTGTCCCTTAAGTCCATATATTGAGGGAGTTATGGCTTGTTGATGTCCCAATGTTATCCTAAGGGAATATTCATTTTTCTTTTATATTGCTCGTAAATGTTTAGGAAGGTATATGTGTTATTCTTGCAGTACTCATTAAGACCTTTTTTTAATTCTTTTTTCTCCCTCCCCTCCCCTCCTGGGGCAGATTGCTCCTTCCACCTCCCCTCCAGCCTCCTCATTCGGCATCCCAGGGACTTACCTCAATCCCGGTCTTCACACACAGCCAGTCCCCTATGGTAGGTGTTGGTGGCTCACACCTGCCAGCAGAATAGATCAGGTATCCAGGAGAGGACCCTGTAGCTTTGGTGCAGAGCCTGTGAGGGGTTGGTGTCATTCTGCCCTGCCACTTTTCCACCTGTTTTCATCCCATGAGAGGAGTGGATGTACAATGCCATCCAGACATGCCGATGCATGCTCCCATGTGTAGGACATTGACAGCCACTGCTCCTCCATTCACCACATTGCAGTCCTGGCTACCTATGCCCCCAGCCACTGTTAGTGGTCAAGCAAATGCCAGGGCCAGTGTCCCCCCTCCCCACAAAAAGAGAGCTGTCCTCTGGATGCTTGATTCTCCTCTCTCTGGCTGACCTGCAATGCTCTGAGATCACTCCCAACCCAGGATCATTGGTGTGGTGGTAGGTAAGGCATGGTGCTTCAGCTCTCCATGGCACTGGGCCAGTAGTAATACCTTTGTTTGATATATAGATTGTCCCTTAAGTCCAAAAATGGAGGGGGTTATGGCTTGTTAAAGTTCCAATATTATTCTATGAGAATTTTCATTTTTAGTTTATATGGTGTTTTATGAGGGCCCTACATTTTTAGGTTGATTATGTTTAATTCTTGTAGTACTCATGAAGACCATTGTATTAATGTATAGATTGTCCCTTAAGTTCAAATATTGAGGGAGTTATGGCTCATTGAAGTTCAAATGTGGGAAAAAGACTAAGTCCAAAGTCTTTTTTTTTATGAGAGCATTCTTTTTTCATATGAGTGAAAAAGGCCATATGAAAAAGGATGCCTTTCCTGGTCACGTGATGTGCTTGGTAGGAGAAGCAGCTTCCATCTCAGCTCCACATACTATTTAAATGAGGCAAAACCTGTAAAACTTATCATTTTTATTCTGTTTATAAGAGTGTCACCTGAGGATCACTTACGGATTACCTGGGACCTTTAACAAGTAAGACGAGTGACCAGGAACCACAGCAAATGGACCTGACATTGGTCCCACCAGTGCCACCCAAGTCTTAAGCAGCTGAAAGACAGAGCAAGGTTCACCTCTGGAGCCTGGTGACCAGGAAAACACAGCTGATAAACATGATTCTTTTTTCAGTGAACTGGCATCAATCAAAATGACTTTAATGGAGTTGGTCAGTGATTTTAGAACCCTAAAGCCAGCACTGAAAACACTGATCAGTAGAGTGGGTGATGCTTAGATGCACATCAGCTCTATAGAGGACCGACAAAAGTGGAAACATTGAAAATTCAGAAGCTGATGAAAAAACTAGCCAAATTAGATGATTGCATTGAAAACCAAAGGCTTGATTCTCAAAAGGGATTTAGATCAGTGGAAGCTGTGGCAAACAGCAGCTTGGGCTGAAGCCTGGTGCACCACATACCCTACACTAGAGTCTGGTAAAGGAGGAGTCTAAGTTCCCACACTTGCAGCAACCTCTTCTTTGCGACAAATACCTGAGCATGGGAGGGGGTTCCCGCAGGCTCCTGTGACAAAGGCAAGTGGTCCCCTCATTGTTGATCCTTCAGTCAAAAAAAAATAAAAACCCTTCCTGGTGGTCTAGTGTCCCCTCTCCCCAATCCCCGATGTCTACTGGTATTAATATTATTATATATATACCCCTGTCCTGGTGATCTAGTGACCCCTTCCCTGATCCCTGATGTCTGCCAGTAATAATATTATTGTATATGCCCCCTTTCCAGGTGGTCTAGTGTCCCCCCTTCCTGATCTCTGATGTTGGTGGTAGTAATAGTATTATAATTAGCCTCATTCCTGGTGGTCTAGTGTCCCCCCTCCCCAATCCCTGCTGGTATTACTCTTATTGTAATCACTTCCTTCCCTGGTGGTCAAGTGGACCCCCACCCTCACTGCAGCAGGTAGTGCCCACCTTCCCATTCCCCCCCAAAACCGAAACACAGCCAGTGACTGGTACAGCCCACCTCTCACCTCCATGGCTGGCCATCAAATGAGCTGTCCCTGAGTGCCTACTGTCTAGTGTACACGCTCAGTGAATGAGCACGTACACTGTACAATAGGTGCTCAGTAACAGTTCAGTCTATGAATGGCCACAGAGGTGAGAGGTGGGCTGTGCCAGTCACCAGCTGTGTTTTGGTGTGGGGGAAGTGGGGAGGTCTGCATTACCTGCTGGGGTGGGGTTCCATTAGGCTACCAGGTAAGGGGGTGATTATAATAATATTAATATCAGTTAGGATTGGGAAGGGGGTCACTAGACCACCAGGAAAGGGGCTAAGTATGATAATATTATCACCCACATCAGGGATAGGGAAAGGGTGACACTAGGTCACCAGCAGTGGGCTAATTATAATACTATTATTACCGGCAGACATTGGGGATTGGGAAGGGGGCCACTAGACCAACAGGAAATGGGGTATATATGATAATACTAACACCCACCACATCAGAGAAGGGAGAACTGTGTCACATTGCTGCACACAGGTACACTCTCCCGGGGGGAAATTTTCTAAGTACCCTTAGAACAGCCCTGGTTGGTCTAAGGGTACTTCGAATTTCTCCCTGTGAGATAGTTCTGAGAATCTCATTTACGGGGATGTAGCAGTTTGCATCTGCCACATGCCCCTTAGCATTATGTCACAACCCATTTTTGGGTGCACAGGTGGTACAAGCCCTGTTTGAGGCAGGCAGCCTGCTGTTGATGCAGACTGCCATTAAGAATCACTCCCAGCTCATCATTTGGCACAAGGGGCACTTTGTGCCATTCTTTATGGTACAAGCCCCTTGCACTGCACCAGGGACTTTGAGAACTGAGCCCCAAGAGGGCAAGAATAGAAGGAATAACCTCATACTGGTGGGATTCCCAGAGAAGGCAGATAGGAGGAACATTTTTGCCTTTGTTCAGAAGCTCCTGCAGGAGGTGGCAGGCTGCCTGTGATGGGGACCAGCTATATTATTGAATGGGATCATCGCTCATTGAGACCACAACCTCCACCTGGGGTGGGGGGTAAGCCCAGAGCCATCATTTTGCAATGTCTAAATTACCAAAAGAAGCCATTAATACAAAATCAAGTTTGCAAGCAGGATACCTTAATGTGGAATGGGAATAATTTCCATATGTTTAGCAATGTTACCCCAGCTGTTCGCGAAAAGCAACTTGTCTACAAAAAGATTAAGCAGATTCTGCATGGAGCCTGGATAAAATTCTGAATACTGCATCCAACTAGACTGATTGTGACCACTGTGTAGGGCACCCATGAATTCCCCAATGCAGATATGGCAAGTAAGGAGCTCCCAAAATTTCTGCCTGACATCTTCAAACTGCCACCTCCTCACTAAGTTCCCATGATGATCAATTTATATCTCCTCAGATACTGTAACTACACTATTGAAACAAATCAGACTGTCGGTGGAATGTAAGGAATGTGGTAATTGAAACTTCTGATTATGTAACTTTTCTGGTTCACAGGATCCCGCCTCTGGTAATATCTTGTTTTCTACTGTGGACTTGTTAATGTTGACATTTGCATCATGTTCAGACTTGATCATCAGTTACTGTATAAGGCTCTCAATATGTCAGATTGTTTCCATTCCTTTTAACTGTCACCTTCTTTTAGAATTTGATACCCCTTTTCCCACCCCGCCACCACTAACAGTGCAGCTGCAGCTAGACTTTTCTTTCAGGAGCTGTCATCCCTGTCACTTTCTACAGGTGTTGGGCCACGCCTCCATGTCCATGCTCCTTGGTAACCAACCCTCTAATTGGAAGTAATGCAGGACATGTTCTCTGCTGACACACCTCTTCACTGCACAATTGAGCTGGATACTGCTCGCACATTTGTGGAGCCTGAAATGCCAGATTGGGAGTATTGGTTACAAACAGCAATATCATGGAGAAGTTGGTAATCTGTACCAGTACAGCACTATTCAGTGTCTGGCAATGAAGGAATACTCAAAGGAAGGATTCAGCTTGCATTTGCTGATCCATCCACCACTCACTCGGCTCTGCCAATCCCAAAGATCAGCAGCACAGACATGAAGGGGTGCCCTCTCAACTGAGCTCTGTACCTCTTTGTCACCACAGTTACTGTGAGATACATTTATATACTTTAATGCCATCTCAAGCACATACTTCACCCCATTTTAGTGGGAGCTTCTTTGTACACATCACATTTAAGATAAGTACTGCAATCGGGATATCTCGGACTGTATCCTGAAGTGTTTTGGATGATGCACTAATGATGGACTAATACATTGGTTGGGTGGGTGGGGTAGTAGCTTTTGTAAACCAGGATGGGTGAAGGGGGAACTACTGCACTTGCTGTAACCTTTTTTACTTTTCTTTTTCTCTTTTATTATACTGTAGCTCTCTGGTGCCACTCATATCACAGACATTCAATGTTCTACATATTACCTTTCACTGCTTACCACATTTCTGCCTAATGCTTCACAGGTTTATTTATCAATGTACTGCAGCTGAATCATGAGTGGAGGGTCACTCTCATACAGATCCTAATAGTATCTTTACCTTTAAGCACCTGCTTGACCAGTATATGGCAGACAAAAAATGGGAGTTTGTCCAATGATAAGTGGCAAGTCTACATATGGCTCTTGTAGCTAATGGACTTGAAACCTACACCTATAAATCTATGAACCTATCCTGATTGGACTTGCTGATTGTGGTTGGTGATGCCACGCCAGTTGGATACCTTCGTGAGGTGACAGCAGGTGAGGATCTCAAACCTCTCTCAAGCTACTTCTTGTTAATTACTGCTCTCATTACACCACTTGTTCAGTTTTGTTAGAGTGGCGTAATGACATTTATTCTGATTACATTTTTTATCCAGTTAGTTGTGTTGCTTGTTCTACTTTGTACTTATATTGCACTGCTGATACATTTTTATGTGATTCAGTTCTTGTTACAAAAAAGGGTGTATTGTAAACATAGAACTACATACATATGCTTTGCCAAACCCAGGTCTTTCCAGGTATGTCAAATGAAGACTTGTAAGATGTCTTTCATTGTTCCACTGAAGGTTTCCTAGGCATGTACCACTCCATGTTTATGGCAGTTAATCCTTATTGTTGTATAACATGGAATTTTGAAGGGGCTCAGACCAAAAAAGGATATACCAACTGCTCAAGCACCTCAAATTCCAAGGGGTTAAGATTGCCTTCTTACAGGAGACACACACACCTACACATGAGGCTACATGCTGGAGGAGGGAGGGAGTGGGTAGGGCAGGTGTTTGCAGCAGTAGTTAATAAGAAGTGTCCAGGGTTGCTATTTTAATTCACAGAAGCCTGCCTTTCCAACTGCTTGAGTAGCAGATAGATTCACATGGGAGGTACATTATAGTAAGAGGCAACCTGGGCAACTTAGAACTAACTCTCATCTCAATTTATGGCCTGAATGCAGAAGAACCACAGTTCTTCAAAACACTTTTAACTAATCTGGTGACCATGACTAGCAGACCCTTTATTCTGGCAGGAAACTGGAATTGTATACCAGATAATGCCTTGGACAAGTCAAAAGCTAAGCAGATTGGTCTTTCTTCCAATCAAAGGGCCTTTAGAGAACTTCAGGACTCCCTGGGGTTAGTGGACATATGGCGGGTACTGCATCCCAACATCCTTCACTACACATTCTGGTCAGCAGCCCATGATACCTTCTCAAGGCTTTACTTCTTTTTAGTAAGTTAGGACATCCTTAAGGCCACCACTCTCTGTAAAATACACACCAGGGTTATATTTCATTACTCTCCTGTTGGCCTCTTGTTTCTGTTTGCTGAGCAAGCTGGTTGTGGCAACATTTGGAGACTAAATAATAACCTTCTAAAGGACCCACATTGTCTAGGTAAAATAAAGAAATGTACCAGACAGTATTTCCAACTTCATACAAACATGGTAGGTAATCAAGCACACCTTTGGGGAATCTTTAAATTTATGCTCACAGGGGAACTCATTCAGCTGGCCTCTACCAGGAAAAAGAAACGTGAGGCAGAGGACAAGCAACTATTGCAAACCATTAAGGACCTTGAACGGAACATCTCGGGGGAAGTTGCACCACTGTGATTCTCCAGCTTAATGCAGCCAGAGCCAAATATGGGGAACTATTCAGGGAACAGGCAGAATTTGTCATATTTAGGGCCAAAACCAAATATGTTGATCAAGGGGAAAGGCGGGGATACTTCCGGCCCTCGGGCTTAAGCAACAGAAAATGAACAAAACTAGTAAATCAATCAAATCCAAAGCTGATCAACTCTTCTCCAATATGAGGGATATTGTAATGGCCTTCAGTGAATTTTGCACAGAACTGTATGCTAAGGAATCTCTTGTGCAAGCGCCTGAGATCCAGCAGTTTCTTAATAAGGCAACTTTCCCTAAGCTTGCACTGGAACATCTAGAAAAACTGGGTGCCCCCATATCAGTGCATGAAGTTAAACAGGCATTAGCTTCCCTCGTGCTTGACAAAGCACCTGGTCCAGATGTATTCTCCCCAAATTTTTACAAAGTCCTGGTACAGGACCAATCCAATCCCCTTGCTCTACTCTTTAACAAAGCCAAGCTGAAGAGGAACTTGGATCTGGTCTTGCAGAAAGCCCTCATAACCTTACTCCCTAAACCTGACAAAGACCCAACACAAATGGGCAGCTACAGACCTATCTCACTCCTAAACACTGACCTAAAAATTTTAGCTAAAATGCTAGTTTCCAGGTAAATGCCATTTGGAGTTCCATAGTTGGACCACAAGAGGTGAGCTTCATGCAAGGCAAACTTGCTACTGATCACCTGCAAAAAGTGGCCCATATTCTCTCTGTGTCCAGGGACTCACATATTCCAGCTGTTCTACTTTTCTTCGATGCAGAGAAAGCTTTTGACAGAGTGTCATGGACCTTCCTACATGCCTTCATCACCTCGCAGCTTGATTACTGTAACGCACTCTACCTCAGGTTCAGGGAAGGTGTGATGTGGTGTCTGCAGCTTTTGCAGAACCCTGCAGCCCAGTTTTTGACTGGACACTCAAGATTCAGTCACACTACACCAGTGCTGAGTGAACTGCATTGGCTGCAGATGTGCTGGCTCATCCTCTTTAAAGCAGGTCTTCTGACCTACTGTATAAGACCTTACACAGTTTAGGTCTGGGCTATTTAAAGGAGCTCCTACATCTCTTCATTCCTACATCCCATCTCACTCACTCAGGTCAGCTGGAGAGGCCCTACTGGAGGTCCCCCAGACAAGATTAAAATCTTCTGGGGACTGGCCATTTGAGGTAGCAGCCCCGGTCCTCTGGAATTCATTGCTGGGGTGCCTCCAGGAGGTGCCCTCTGTAAAGATCTTTAAGAAATTGTTGAAGAACTTCTTGTTTGAGCAGGCCTTTGGGAGCTGAAATAGCTACTGATATAGTTAATGGATTATCAATCAGTTCAGAAATCAGTCTGCTTTTAAATTTTTAGTGGGTTATGGAAAATGTTATGGAGTTTATGTAGACTGCTCTGTACTGTACTGTTCTGTATGTTTGTGTTTTTATGTAAGGGTGCCCTGAGCCTATGGGGATGGGTGCCCCATACAAATAAACTCTACTACTACTACTACTACTTGAATATGAAATGAATATGGCTTTCCCCCTCCATTTGTTTATTTAAAAGAGATTTACCAGGAAAGACATACTGAGCCATGAAGCTCATTTCAAGATATGTCCTGGGGGAATGGGTAAGGGATGAATGCAAATAGGTAGCAGCACAGTAATACAATAATACATTATATGTAATAAATAATAAACATGTAGGCACGTAAAAATAATGCAGGATTAAACAGTCAGAAAAAAGAGGTAACCAGACACTCACAAGCCTGTAACATCCAAAATAACTAGCAAGCAGGTGGGTAACCGGAAAGGAGAGAGAGAGAGAGAGATAGTGCAAAGGGATAAGAGGGGTGGGAAGTAGAGAGACAAAGGGACACAAAATAGGGTTATAAATTAGGGAGAGGTGGAAGAGAGTGGAGTGTTGAAGATGGGATGAGGGGAGAGGAAGGGGTAGAAAGGTTATAAAGGAGAATAGGAGTGGGTGAGACAAAAAAGGGTGAAAGTGTGAGTTGAAGGAATTAGAAGTAGAGGAAATGATGGGGGATGAAGAGGGTAAAGTGTAGGGGGAGAAGTGAAGAAGTAGTGAGGAGAGGGGGAGTAAGTGTTGGGCATTGGACTAAGGGCATTTGTAAAAGGGGGTAGTGTTGGCCTTGTAGCAGAGTGGACAGAGAGTGTTTGGTGGGGCAGAGCAAATTGGAAGTGGGAAGGAATTCCAGAGATTTGTAAGGAGGAATGAGAAACCAGATTGGCCAACAAGGGTTTTATGAGAGGGGAGCAAAAGGCAATAATAAGCAAGTAATACCACATGACAAGGTGTGGGTTATCTCCTGATAAGAGCACACCCAGATGCGATGTTAGGCATGAGGTGCTTGCACCGAGTGCCTTATGCACCTGGGCATGCGCTTATCATCAGAAAACCCACACCTCGGTGTGTGTTATTGCACCTATAAAATGCCTCCCCCAAAAGTAAAAATTTAAAATATAAAAAGAAAAAGTTGTGAAAATGAAAAGATGAGGGAAAGAGAGTTTTTGGGTTAGAAAGATAAAGTAGTCCCTCTATGTACTGTTAGCTTGTTCAGTTGTAGATTCCCCCCCCCCCACCATCACATTCTGGCCAGGTTAAGTTGCTATTTCACCTCCTCCCCCCCCCAAAAAAAAATGAGACTCACACACACACACACACACACACACACACATATACATACACACACAGACACACACACACACACACACACATACTGTATGTTTCCTTGTTGTGTGCAGAGGTTGCATTTAATTTTTAATAATTTACTTTGGGCAGCCAGATTCACTTAGACCAAATGTCAGCGATCTGTGCCCTATTCTGTGATGTTACTCGGTACTCCCTTCATTTCCCAATGTACATGTTTTGTATGGATATTTAGTCATTTGTTTCAAATTTCTCTTCTTAAGAGATTTTTTTTGTGTTATGGCTGGCTGCAGGGGGAGTGAATGTGTCCCTCAGCAGCCATCATAGACAGACAGTGCTTGCTTCCTGGTTCTGAACAGTGAGGAAGAAGTAGAGTAAATTAATTTAAAATTAATAGCAGTGTGGTGCAGTTGTTGAAAGTTATATAGGGAGGTCAATGCAAGTTTCAGCATAGGAGAGCGGATCTGTTATTTTTTTTCTTGAGAGTATGTTGGTGCGATGGTTGCTGACCTGTTTGTGAGTGGGTATGTAGCGGGATTTGAATGCCGTGGGAATCCATTCGGTGGCTTGATTGTGGTGGACTACATTGGCTACCAAGCAGCACAGAAGAAGAGAACACAGGTCAAGATCTTGGCAAGTACTGAAAAAAAAAGAGTTTTGTGTGTGTGTGTGTGTGTGTGTGTGTGTGTGTGTGTGTGTTGGGGGGGTCACAGCAGGATTTATGCCAAGGTGCTGGACATTTGCAGAAACTAGCGGGAGAGCTGTGAATGATCAAGACAGCTTCCCGCTGCTGCGTCAGTGAGCTCTGCCAGTCAACGTTTCTTTTTATGCTTGGCAGAGGTCACTGATTTGCTGTTGTGATGGGGCATGTTGGTGGGCAGTAGTCCCAGCTGGCTACTATATCATCTTATAAGGACTTGGCTCAGATGCTGTAGTAGCCAGTTGGAGACTTTGATTTCTTAACCCATTTTATAACCGGAGATATTTTATAATCCATAGGTTGGGTTGAATTGCTATACTCCCATTCCTCAGCCAGGATCTTCTGCAATGGTATCCTTTCCTCCCACTTTGAATTACAAAAAGGCACTAGGTAGGGAAGCCCCATTTCCCCCTACCTCTTCAATTTATATCTAGAAACTCTGACAAGAAGGACATTGGCTGAGGATAATATGAAGGGCATCACTGTGGGAGACTACAGATATGAAATCTCCACTTAAGCTGATGATGTGCTTCTACATCTTGAAGATCCAGCTCATTCAGGCCCAGTAGCTTTGGCTTTACTGCAGAAATTTAGGCACATCTCAGGGTACACATCAAACCTCCCCAAACTTGGAAAATATCACTTTACCACCACACCCTCAAAGAGCAGGTAATGTAATGGGGGATACCTGGGCATTTTTATTGCCCAGAGCAAGAAATCAATGTTCACCAAAAATCTGGACTCCTTCCTCATTCAGATCCAACAGGATCCAAAATGCTGGCTGTCTCTCCTATTTACTCTCCTGGTGATAATTTACATAATCAAAATAAATGTCCTTTCCAGGCTATTATACCCTCTCAGGATGATTGGCTGTGTGTTACCAAACATCTGGTTCCTTCACCTTAAAGCTGCTGTCTCATCCTTTCTCTGGTGTGGCAAATCATCACCTAGGGCCTACCACAAATTAACTCCTCTGAAAGAACAGGGTGGACACTTCTCCCTGACTTCAGACTGTACTATCTTGCCATTCATGCAAGTCAATTCTTATGGTGGAGGAAGTATAGGGAGCAAGCGGAGACTCCAACTTATCTTTCCCTACTGGAGGTTATGAAAGTTAATCTGTGCAGAAAAGCAAGCATAAAAATGTAAATGCTCTTATTAATATTCTCTATAATAAGCTCCCGCTACCCTTGAAAACTACACCCATTGGGTGCTCAGTCCTGGTCAGCAAACAACTCCATAGGCTGCTGGGCACAAACCTCAACCATGATCCTGAGCAGCCCTTTAATGGTAATCCAAACTTCAAAATCCAGCGTAAAACCATTCCTTCCATCTTTTTGGGGGCTGTAAAGTTACACAATCTCAACATGTTAATGGAGGGGAACTCCCTAATATCCTACAAAAGGTTTAAAGAGACTATAGCACCTTGTTATATACCGGTCTTCCCCTTTCTCTAAATATAACATATGCTTGCCACTGCGCTAAGCCCCAGGCCCTAGGAGACTGGGAAGTTTAGCAAATGGAATGAACTGAGGACTCTGGGAAGCAGCTCCATGCCATCTTCTTAATATATAAAAAGCTGTTAACTCTCAGCACCGCTCAAAATAAAGCCACTTGCTCATACCATCAATTTGAGTCCCTGGAGCTTGCTACTTTAAATAATATAACTACTGTGTGGAAACATGTCTACAGGTTTGTTAAATTTGACAGCTTAAGGTTAATGCAATACAAAATCAATCATAACCTATACTACACTACAGTAAAATTGTACAAAATGAGGAAGCTTAGCTCTGATTTATGCCTCAGATGTAAGAAGGAAAGGGGTACGCTGAAGCATATCCAATGGACTATTCAAAAGCAAAACCCTATGGGATGAGGTTAAGTCCCAAATAGATCCATTATTAGGACTGGAAAATGCTTTCATACCCCAAATATGTTTGTCTGGGCTCAACCTAGACTCTGTTTTCGTCTTGAGGAAATATCATATTTCTCTTATCTCAGCAATAGTGAAAAAGCTTATTCTCAAGCACTGGGTGGATGAGGTAGTGCCTGCATATCAGGAATGGTACAACTTAATCCCAGAGGTGCTACAAATAAAGAAAATGATCTGTCACATGAGAAACACCCTGGCACTACAATATATTAAAAAAGATGGAGGATGTTGGACGTGCTGGGCACAAACCTTTGCTATGATCCTGAGCAGCCCTTAAAGAGGACATTATTTTTCATATGCAGGAAAAAAATCACACAAAAAAGGATGCCTTCATATAACAAAAAGATTTTGACTTAGTTTTTTTCCATTCATTTTTGTATGAAGGCATCCTTTTTCGTATACTTTTTTCATTCATATGAAAAAGGAATGCCTTCATATGGAAAAAGAATCAGAAAAAAATATAAGTCCAAATTCTTTTTTCATATGAAGCTATACATTTTTATATGAACCAATTTTGTCTTCATATTTCCATCTGAAAAAGAAAATTGTATCACGAAAAAGGATTTCTAAATGTTTAAAAAATACATTTCTGGATAATTTTTCCAGAAACTAAGTGCTGAATCCACCTAATGGGGTCCCGATTAGCAATATACATGTGTTGGTATGTATGCAGCATGTAATTTTTTGTGGGGCTTGAAATTTTGTTTAAAAAAAAAAATGGAAACAAGATGGCGGCCATACGAAAAAATATTTTCTCCTCACCAAAAAGGATTACCCCCATATGAACAAACTGTTGTCAGAGCTAACATGGCTGCATAATGCTATTTTAAGGGGATTAGGAACAATCTACAGGGAAATTGTTTTTATATGAAACCTCAAGCAGCTCAATATTTCTTTCAAACTGCCTGCCAATAACAGTAGTCCCCTGTGATTGCTGGCCCTGTTAAAGTTAACACATTCTTTGATGTCCTCAGGCACATCCCACCCTTTTACTGCCGGACCCATTGATAAAAAATCATTCCCTGGTGTGCAGTGGCTCCATCATTCTCCAATGGCCTGCCATGATAATAAATAATTCCCTTGCTGCAGTGTAAGGTTGGTCTGGTCCAGTGGTATGGAGGAATGTGGCACTGTGTGCCTTGACTCCCACTACATCAGTGACCCGAGCTCAGGGACATGCTCAGGTTGCTGAAGGTCAGAGAGAAGACTGAGTGTTAAACCAGATAGCTGTCCTGTCCCTGGGTGGGACGGCATGTTGACTCGATCTTTGCTTCCCCCAGGTGAAGGCAGTAATCCAAGGGGAGTGGAAATGTGGAAATGGCTAGCACAGGCTACCCACCTACCTCAGTCACACTATCACCTGGATGCCTAGATGACTGGTTCAGTTCCAGATGTGAGTGACTGGTTGTGGGGGAGGATCGCCTTCCCCTTCCTGGCCCTATCATGCAGGGGGGGAGCAATCCATGGGGAACTTTACTCTCAGTGGTCTGGGACAGGGAAATGGCAGACAGGGGAGGCGGGGACAGGACTGACAGCCTGCATAAGTCAACTAACATGGCAAACATTTTTATGGAGGAGGGAAATGCTGCAGTTTATATGATCTTAACACATATACACAACCCTCCCTTAATGAGGGTTACAGCAAACCTATCAAGTATAGGTAATATGCACAGAATTTCATACCAGGGTACTATGGAGCCAGAGGGAGGAGTCTTAAAGAGATGATATTTCTTAGACCTGTTGAATAAGGATCCACAGTTCTTAGATAGTTACTAGGAAGGATAAGAAAAGTTAGATATATTGTTATACTTATCTGATGGGGAAGGAGTTCACATTCTGTGAGACTGTGAAAGTAGGAGAAAAAGGTTAATATGGAGTAAATTCAGTAGTGGGAACAATAGAGAGGATAGATATACAAAAGGTGTATAGTATAGTATAGTATAGTATAGTATAGTATAGTATAGTATAGTATAGTATAGTATAGTATAGTATAGTGTAAAAGGTTAAAACAAAATATTGCTTTTGATAGAAAGTTACAGATTAAATGAAGTAACAGATATAGAGGCATGTTTAATTTAAGTAGCATACTAATATCATTAACTGTTTACCATGAGCATCAAAAACAAAACACAAAATGCAGAATAATGAAATGTTCGTAACCAAGTTACTCATGTGTTTTCAGGTTGACTTGCACATTGTTTTTAGTGTGTGGTGTATAATACTTTAAGAGATCTGTATAAATGAGATGCACATTTGTATTTCTCAGACCCACTCACTGAGGAAGGTCCACTGAAGGGTTGAAGCAGTGGGGCTAGTGGATGCACACCAGCATATTGCCAGAAACTAACTATGACTCTATGAGTGCTGAACTTTATTTTCTTTTCTTATTAGAGGCTGGCTGCCTTGCGAATGTATCACCTTTTCCCATGCACACCACTCTACACTATTTACATTGTAGCCACAGCACTAACCACTGACAATCACAGGACTGACCCTTCCACCCCCTACAGTTACAGGACTGTATCCCCCTCTGACAGTCACATGACTGAAAGCTTTCACTGTACATCACAGCACTGAGCACCCACCCCTGACAGTCACAGAACAGATCCCTATTCCCAACGGTCACAGCAATACACCCCACCACCATCACAGCACTGTCCCATACCCCCTAAAGTCAAATAGATGACACTCTTCACAGGCAGTTACAGCAGTAATCCCCACCCCTAACAGCCACAGCATTGTACCTTAGTCACTTCACTGAAGACCACCCCACATAGCTGGGACTGACCCCCCGAACAGTCACTTAGTTTGGCGCCATATGTCTTTTAAATAGTGGACATAGGTGCAAAACCCAGTTTGCTCAGGTAAACTAGGACCTGCACCTGGGAAAACATTTGAATATCAGGCCCTAACTGATATACTCTCCTTCAACATCAGCAGGACTCAATACCAAACTGGCAGAGAGTCTTGGAGGGTTACCATGGCTGATGAGAGACTATGGAAAGGGGACTGGGATGATGAACCTTCCCCTCCAGTCTTCCCCATGGAGGGAATAAATGGCTATTATGAAGGTCCAAATTTAGTCCCGAGGATGGTGGATGCTGTTGCTAGGTGGCTGGGGGCAATATGGTACTTTTTGTTGATGCAGGGCCTGCAGAAAATGGGGCGCCATTCTGGCCTATCAGTTGATATTTTCCACTCATTTTCATGCCCACCTATTTCTTCTAACACAGAGGATAGTCTAGTCAGACCTCTACATACAGATCATGCTGAGTATCTCTGACCTCTACACCACTGAATGATATCATTAAACCTGCTGACAAGTTTATACATTTTTTAACTGACTTGAATGGAGCAAGCTGACCCTCAGGCCACTGGCATTTTTTCACAAAAGGACACACTGGCTAAAGTTAATCATTTCAGTGAGCATTTAATGACACATTCCCAAGATGCAGATGATGTAACCCCAGCCAGATATAATTAATATATAGATAGATAGATAGATAGATAGATAGATAGATAGATAGATAGATAGATAGATATATATATATAAATCTCACTGGACAATTTGTTGTATCAAAGCCTATTAAACAGATACACTTCGATAAATAAATTAAAAAAACAACTGGGAAGACACCTTAGGTGCTTTACCGATAGAACACACCTTCTTGAGAATAAATGGAACTTTGTGCCCCAATCTGAATAATTAACTAGCCTACAGCTCAGACACTAGTCTCACCTCCTCCCTCTACCCAAGACACTAGCCTTCCCTCCCTCCACAGACCCCTCTGACACTAGCCCCTTCCTTCCACAGCACCTGGCACTAGTATGTTTCCCTTACAGCCTCCATGACAGTAGCCCACTTGAATGTACACCCTGCACAGTCCCCAAAAGTTTTACAGCCCCCATCACCCCAGACAATAACCCCCTCCCTCCACCTCCTGACACAACCCAGCCACACCAACCCTCACCACTTTCATCACAGTTCATCTGAACACCCATCCTTCTCTAAGTACTCCACTTTCTAATCTCTGTGGATATCACCTCCTTCCTGTCCCTTGACTACCAGAAGTCACACCCCTTCCTCATTAGCCATTCAAGAATCATCCATACCCTTAATGCACACCTTCTCTGCAAGGTCCTCCTGGACACCATCTACTCAGACACCAGAGGCATGCATACACCCTTCCTTCTACACTTTTCCTCCATGTGCCATAACACTAGCTCCCTCCCTCTCTCCAAAGCCTCTGACTGCAGCTTACCCACCTTCCAAAGTCTCAAACACTAGCACCTCCCTTCCCCAGACACTAGCCCTCCAGCCACTGGCACTAACCTCACCTCCTTTGTTGGGGTCAGAAATGTCACTGTCCCACTAGCAAATGTTAATAGATTTTTTATACAGTTATTAAGAGTTTCCTTTAGGTAGCCCTGCAGGCATGTGTTGGAGAGGGTAACACTATGATAAGTACATCAACTGGCACAGTGGAAAATTATGTGGGAATTTTCCCCAGTCACTAGCCCTGCTGGCTAGAGGATGCAAAACTCAGTTTTGACCCCTAAATTTAATATGACTTACCAGCTCTGTATAAGTCACAGTGCACAGAGTTGGGTTGTTTTGGGTTTGGGATAATCTGGTAGAACCTAAAAAGAAAGCACAGAGAAGGTTCTGGAGAAGCAAAGGGTCTATGGTACTAGAGGAGAGGTGATAGTAGTCAGAATTAAACAAGATACTTATCTGAAAAGTAGACAGCCAACATCTGGCCAGACCTATGGAAATAAAGGCAAAACTAGGTAAGTATGAGGTATTATTATTATTATAATAATAGCGTGAGTAGAGATAGGGAGCAGAGGGATACAAAGTGTACTATACAGCATAGAAGTAAGTTGAAAAGATAGTTAAAGATCATTTCTCTACTATAACAACAAACTTTAAAACACTAGATTTATACCAATTGTGTTTTAACTTTGTTTTCTACTTATTTTTCCCAATGCTGTTGGTTTACTAAATACTGTAGGTAAAGCAGCACTTTTTTCACTTAGTTTTTCAACATGTATCTTACTCTCCCCTGCTAACCACACTGTTGCTGTTTGTGATATCACAGTCTGTCATGGTGAGCACTAAAAACTCAAGGCACTGTGAGGTTAACAGGGGAGAGGCAAATGTTATCTATACGGAGTTATCAGATGGACTGTCAAGATGTACTGAAAATCTTGGAAAGGAACATTGACAATTAAAAAAAAGTATATTTTCTTCTAAACTGTAAACAGCAGGATCTTATGATAAATCATGTACTGAACTGTAGAGTTGCTCTTTAACTCAAGATAAGAGCAACAGAGATATGGTGATAGAGGACAACATAAAACCAAACAAACAAAAAGCAGCAAATTCCTGCAGTAATCTTTGTTACCCCCCATAACACCCAGTCATGTTCTCTGACACAGTCAGCTGATCAAACCATCCCATTCTAAAAACTTAAAATCCTTACTGGCCCACACACCATTCATGTCAGACAGACTGACTGAAAGCTGCATTTTCGGAGTACTGGCCTATGTGTCTCAGTGCAGAGCAGACCTCAACCAGATGATTCAGCACTCCCCCATTTTCAACATTGACAACACAAAATACTCTCCCTCATAGCCCTAGCTACACCAACTGCACATGTAGCACTCACTGCAGCCTCCCCTTTGCCTACTTCCGTGCAACCTTCACTTCTATCATGCATCTGATGACCTCTTTAGTTAACTACTGGGGTTGCTATGGGAGTTGGAAGGCAAATCCTTCCTCCCCATGCTGCCAACAATTGGGGGCCCAGGCTTACTCTCAAATTTAGGTTGACCTCGTGCTGCAGTGTCTCTGGGCTATTGAGGCAGCCTGTAACTAACCCATTTAAATATTTTCAATTTATCTTTAAAAGAACTATAGTAATGAGTAGTAATATACCAATCTACATACCTGTAAGTATAGTTCTACTGTTGTCAGTCCTTTCACATTTACACTGTGGCAAAGGGAGGTTTAGGCTTTGGGTGTGCCACTCACTGGTGCAGCAGTTGAAATGGGAAAGAAAAGGAACCTGAAATGATAAAAAAAAGCTTTTTAAGGGTAGATATGAAAGGAGCAAGATCCTGCATGGAAGGCATATACCATCAGATGGATACAGGACTTAGGGTGAAGGAATGTAGGTGATGCACTATGGGAGACTGAGATCTGGGTGGCTGAGACTTCAATACAGCGGCAACTGTGGGTGGACAGGAAAGTGGGGCCCCAACTGAGGTCCATCCTCTTAACTGCAGGCTGGGGATGTTTATATTTATTTAAGGGGGGGGTGGTGATGAAGCCCACCTGCAATGGGACCAACATGCAGTTTGACTGGCAAGGTGCACAATGCAATTACCGGGCATGCATCTTGCTGTTGCCTGTTTTCCTGTGCACTGATCACCTTCATCCTTTGTTTTCACCCTATTGTGGGTATCCCTATGTGAGGGGCAACAGCTCAGCACTATGACATGTTGCACTTTACTCCCCCAACACTGCTCTAAGCAGAGACCATGTGATAGACTGAGGTCATGTGGTCACTGCTTCACAGCTGCTAGCAGTTCTGTGCTGGTTAATGGTACCCCACCTACCTCCAAACACATGGCTGTGGTATGACCAAATGCTTAGGTCTAAACACCTCTGACACTGTGGGGCTACATAGAAGTGATGGAGAGGCCCCAGCACAATGTTTTATTGTCCTGTCCAATCACCACCACCACCACCACCCAGAAAAATACAGACACTTAATCAGCTAGTCACTACATCAGTGCCTGAATGCATCATGAAATATCAGTATCGCTGATGATGACTATAGTTGCCAGGAGAGGGGAAGGCTGAAAATGCAGAGACATGAGACATCCCCAGCAGCACAACACTACAAGGCAACTGGGAGGGTTGGAGAGCCCCTGTAGATTCTCAGGACTCTGTGTTTGGGCCTAAGAAAAAGTAAATGCTGAAAAGTTCCCTGGGTAGCCTAAAGTAAGTTCTTAAGTCATTCACCCTCTTCCCAATGCAATCATTTCTCGCCATCCACCACAATCTTTTTCTGTTGTTGTTGTTAAATAGGTTTGGTTCCCTGGCACTGCATGCCAGAAGTCAAGGATACCTCTAAACCCACATAAGTCCCCATAGTTTTTTGACCAGTATGTCAATGGTGGGTCCCTTCCCCTCATCTTCTGACTTCTGATCTATAAATATAGGGAGGGAGCATTAGTATGTAAGTCAATGCTATGTTAAGTCTTCACCCTCCCACAGTGCACCTGTTCCATTAAAGTTCAAAGACCATGTGCACAGCAATGTGTGCCTGTGGGGTAACCACCTTGAACAAAAGTATTCCGATTTTTGCAACTTGGCATTTTCTGTAGGTTAGTACATCATGCTGTTCTGCACATCTATTCTTCCTTTCTTTTGTGTACAGCTACCTATCCTGTGGTCACCTGCTCCATTAATGCATAGTAGTAGTAACATGGATCACCTGACAGGGGAGGGCAGAGCAGTCTGCACACTGATGATGCTGTGATGAAGACTACACCCCCTTCCAGATTCTGCACATGCTTGTGCCACACTATAGCATCTAGTACCTTAAAGAAGTTAGCAAGCTGTGAGACACAGCACTGAAGTTAGCCAGAAGGTGATTTTCCTAAATTGGAACCAGGGGAGCATGACTGAAATAAAACTGGGGTACTGAACAGCCAAGGTTACTTGGAGACAGTTTATGTTTTAAAGACAGCTTTATTCCCCATCTGGTGCTGCACGTCCAGTCATCTGGCTTCAGGGCTAACCCCAATGGTGGAACTGACCCTGTCTGCTATTAGCACCATCTGTGGCTGGCATATATCCCATTGTGGGTGCCATGTGGGGGCATTCATGAATGTGCATTCAAAAACTCAGCTACTGTAGCTTACCTAATTGAGTATCTAGGTGCTAGGCTACTTTCATGCACTCAAAGGGACAGCAATCTCAGCTTCACCACGCAATCTGCCAAATGTAAAATATTAAGTCTTAGGCATCACAATTCTGTGTGCAAAATCAACTTTATGAGAAGCAAAACAATTTACAACCACCTGCAGCTGTGGACCTAGTAAGACATCTCGACCCGTTTTACAGGGGAATGCATCATCAGGAGGGTGACAAAGCAGTAGTCCTACAAAATCAGTGACACATCTTACCTGAGTTATGGGCAGTTGTGAATTGTTCTGTATCATATAAAGCAGATTTTGCACACAGAGTTGTGGCACTTTTCTGCAGTGCTGATCACCAGAGGTGAATCTAGAATTTTTTCAAGGGGGCAACTGTACCCCAGGTGAGGTGTCTTACCTGAGTTGTGGGCAGTTGTGTATTGTTCTGCACAATATAAAGCAGATTTTGTGCACATAACTGTGATGATTTTCTGCACTGCTGATCACCAGGGGTGCCTCTAGAATTTTTTCAAGGGGGCAACTCTTCCCCAAAATGTAAAATATTGCCATTTAAAGCTAAGATTAGGTTTAAACAGATTTTTGCTGGACTAATAAAGTTGTGGGTGCTACCTGGATACATAACTGGATTCACCGGTACTGACCACCCCTATGTATTTGCTTTCCAGTGCCCACCTCTCATTTTGCAGCTTGCTCCCTCAAGGTCTGTCCCAGCCTACAGATCACTGCTGGAATCCTCAGTCTTTTTTCCTTCTAATCCCACCAACACATCATCTCTCCTCTGCATTCCCTGAAAAGTATATCATCCCTGAATCATCATCACCACCCCCAGCACTATCCTACTACTATTTAAGCAATTATTACTGCAAACTGTATTGAAAGGTATTTGATTTATCCAGTTCTCCACCGTGAAAAGTTTTGAGAAAGCAGAGGATTACATTATTAAACTTCTGAAAGACAAACTTGTTTTGAATCATAAAAGGAAGCTATGTCAATATGTATAAACATTAATCTGAATTTACCTGGAGCTGTGTAAACAAACTATGAGCAGTTTAGCAGTTTATCCCTCATTCTGCAGCATTTCACTTGTAATCTTATACTTCATGACCACCGAAAATTGATCATCTGCCTTTGGCTTAGAGTTCCCTGGGGTCCTAGTGCCAGTCAAATAATCAACTGACAGCAGAATAAACTTTGACATTGGTGATCATATCCTGTGTTTTTAAAAACTCTACAGAACTATTTCTTCAGTGCTTCTGCAAGGGGGGTGGAGAGGGGGGTTGTGAGGTCTAGCAGAGGGAAAGGCAGTGGAAAACTAATGCTATGCTGATGACTAATCACTGAGAAAGTACACACAATAGCTGTCCTGCTGCAAGCCCTTCTTCTAATCTACTTCATAGCAAAAAGACAGCATGGCTTTGCCATGCAGCCTTAAAAAGGATCCTTTTTCATATGGACCAAATTATTTTTTCATTCCAAGCAGCTATACAAAAGACTGTACTGAGCATGCTCAGAATTGAAATTTCAAAATATAATAACGTTAGTATGGATTAATATTTGTTCACCAAACCAGTGAAAGTCACATCTGTGGGCCAAGCCCTTTCTACCTTGAAAATTTCAGACCAACATTCCACACCATCTGTGTGCAAGTTGATGACAAAAAAACCAGAGCAAAAAAATAGCAATTTTTGGTTTTTTTTATTAGTCACATTTTGGAATCTGCACATCCGACTGGAACAAAACTTGGCACATCAAAAGATCTCCCCCAAAACTGAGCATGCAATATGTCATTCAAATCTGTTGAACAGATGCTAAGATATTAGCATGCATGGTTAGAGTTTTAACACAAAGACCAGGTGTACCAATAACCCAGGTGGCACAGAAAGAAATTGGACTGTGCATTCCTGTGTTTGTTAGCTGTGTCAGCAGTGGGGAGCAGGTTGCTCTTGGTGACCAGAGAAAGAAGAGTGAAGAGCTGCGTGGAGCTGTGGTTGCAGTTGGCAGTGGGGTCAAGGTTGGTGATCAGAGGAAGGAGAGCTGATCTGTTTGGAGCTGAACTAGCAAGGGGCGCAGGTGACAGTCCAGCAACTGAAGCAGGGATGGATGGACGGTCAACCACAGACAGTGGTGTAGGATCAGACCAACCAGGAAGAGAGGTACTAAGGCAGTAGGCTTTAAAAATAGACAGCCAGACTGATAGAAGGACTAAAAGTGGGAGCAAGGAACATCCTGAGCTAAAGAAATCACTGCAAGGACCTGGTTTGCAGCAAAGGAACTGAGTTCTGCATTTCTTCACAGGGGACTTGGAATTCAACCTTGGTGGATATGGGAAATTGACACAGACACTAAGAAATCCTTCACAAAACAGTTGAAATTGAGGTGAAATGAACTGGGTTGAGACTACTGGCACTGGAGGTGCAGGGAACTTGATCTTGGACTACTGATGCTGGAGGTGCTAGGGATTTGGACTTGATTTGAGGTGAAATAAACTGGGTCGGGACTACTGATGCTGCAGGTGCTGAGAACTTGATCTTGGACTCCTGATGCTGGAGGTGCAGGGGATTTGGACTTGAACTTGATGACTTGGACTTGAATGTGGTGGCTATGGTTATTAATTCTTGATGCCTATAGTTTGCACATGCTTTATTATTTCTAAAAAGTCTTGACTGTGGGTTGGGGCTCAGGAGGGGGTGAGGGTCGGGGGCCCAAAAAATACATAAAGGTGATTTTAGGACTGTATCTAAGTATCATGGAAGAAATAGTAGGGCAGCACAACAGAGGGAGAGGTGACCAGGGAAGGGGGATATTTGGCAGGGTGGTGGGGTGCAGTGGCTGTGGAATGGCTATGATCCTAAATTGGGCTTGGAGAATGGGGGGTTGTATGATGTGTAAGCAGCTCACTCAGCTGAGAGAGGAAGTGGTGGGGCTAAGGTGGGAGTTAAATGGGGGAAGCTGGGGAAGGGGTTAGAGAGACTGGGACAGTATAAGCCAAGGAAGGAGTGGGAAGGGCTAAGGGGATTCACTGGAGGATCAGATACACTGTTCTGGAAGTCAAAGGCTTGGGAGGGAGAGGATGGAAGGGGATCCAGAGGGAATAGACCAGAGGTGGTAACAGACAACAGCAAGTCCAGATTTGGGACAGTAAGGCCTGAGACAGGAGGAAAGGAGTCAGTGGGAACTGACAGCAGGAAGTCTAGAGGCACAAAAATGATGCCTGTAGCTAGAGAAAAGGAGTTAGTCAGGAATCAGGAAGAATGGAGGACAGTAGGCTCAGGAAAAGGCAGACAGATGCCCAGTATGAAAGACAACCCAGGCACAGGTGAAATGGGCCAGAGGGTGGAAGTAACAAATAGTTTTGCCCTCCTAGGTATTCTAGTCGAGGACGTTGGAGAGGAAGGGGTCCAGCAGGGGTCATCAGAGAAGGGTTGTGCAGAGCGGCTGGGGGACATGGGGAGAAAGATCTCAGGTGCAGTGGAAGGAGGGAGGAGGGAGGAGAGGGCAGGCACATAGCATGCAGGAGAAGGGGTAGAGGAGGGGACGGGCACATTAGGGGCACACCAAAAGATGGCACTAGGGGAACTGTGGCATAAGAAAAGGGGCAGGAAGGAAGCACTGGAAGAGCTGGAGTTGAGCTCCTGGGAGGCTGAAAATGAACTGGTGGAAACCCTGCAGGGTAGGAGCTGCAGTAGGAGCCTGGGGCATGCACCGGGCAGGGGAAATATGTAGACAGGGCAAGTGGTAAGGAGGAAGACTTCCCCATGTGGGGTACAGTGCTCAAAACCTTCTGCAAAGATGGGCAGGACAGGAACAGTTGGAGGGGGAACAAGCACAGTTGGCACAATCTTGCACAGTGATGCAGATGAGGGAAGGCCAGGAGCAGTTAGAGGGGGTCAGGTGAAATTGGATCATTCTCAAGCAGTGAAGCAGGAGGGGTCTGCAGGGATGAAGGAAGCCAGGCGGAAGTATAAGGGATGAAGAGGTACAGGAGGGGGGAGTATGATGAAAGACTAAAGGGAGAGGGTGAAGAGGTACAAATGCTGGGTGTGGGTAAAAATCAGGATAGGCTAGGTAATGGGGGACAAAAGATGAGCAGGGGCAGAAACCAAGTCAGGATGGAACATGAGGAGGAGTCCAAAGGGAGCCAAACCCTGCGACACAAAGCTAGAGTCCAAAAGGACACCCAGAAAGCAGGAGGCAGTAGAGTGGCACTCTTGGGGGACTCAATAATTAAAGGGCTAAAATGGGGAAGGAAGGGAGCAAAAAACAATGCAGTATGGGTACAGTGCATGCCAGGGATGATGGTGCTGGAGATGAGGCATCATATTCCTTCCTGGGGTAAGCAGCAGGATGAAAGGACACATCTGGTGTTTCACCTGGGCACAAATGACTTGGAAGGGAACAGTCTGGTTGAGGTACAGGCAAGGTTCAAGGAACTTGCTAGGTTCTGTAGGAGCCACACTGCTTTTCCTTCCATTTCCTTCTCTGAGGTGTTGCCAGTACCAAGAGTGAGCACATCCAGAAAGGAGAAGATAAGGGCATTCAACAATTGGCTACAAGGTTGGTGCAGTCAGTTGGGGTTCAGCTGGATAGGTGACTGGGGCAGGAGGAGGGGCTGTATGCCCAAGACAGGCTGCACCTGAGCTCTTCAGGGGCAGCTGCACTAAAGAGTAAACTGGGGGACTTCATGGCAAGGAAGTTCAATTTAAACTAAATAAGGGGGGGTGGCTAAGGACAGGGCCAGCCTTATGTGAGGCAGAGCAGAGAGGCTATCAGCCCCCACGGTCACAACACTCATCAAGGGAACACTTAGCAGCAGGGAAGTACAGGATGGGGCTACATGTTGGAGGGCTTTGGTTGCAAATGCCAGGAGCCTGGGGAACAAAATGGGAGAACTGGAGGCCACTATGATGGAGGAGAACCTAGACAGTGAGTGAGACTTGGTGGAATGAGCACTACTCCTGGGAGGTGGTGATCCCAGGGTATCGGTGGTTTAGGAAAGGTCGGAAGGGGAAGAGGGGGGAGGGTGGCATTATATATCAGGGAAGGGATTGGGGCCATGGAAGGGCAGGATGAGGAGGGGAAAACAGAGATAATGTGGGTCACCCTAGACAGGAGACAGGGAGGAAACCTGTGTGTTGGGGTAGTCTATAGGCCTTCTATGCAGAGGGAGGAAGGAGATAGACACTTTGTAGAATCAGTAGTGAGGATGGCATGGAAAGGGGAAATTTTGCTAGTTGGGGACTTAAACCTTCCGGACATCAACTGGGAGGCCCAGACAGCAATCTCTGCAAGGAGCAGGGGCATCTTAGAGGCTCTTCAGGGCATATTCCTGAAACAAAGGGTCAGTGAGCCCACTAGGGGTGTAAACCTGTTGGATGTGGTCCTCACAAATGGGGATAGTGTGGAGGAGGAGGTGGAGGTGGGAGAGGAACTTGGAACCAGTGACCACAGGGCTGTCAGGTTCAGGGTGAGAGCAGGCAGAGAGAGGGTTAGGACAAGAACCAAGGTAATGGACTTCAGAAAGGCTGACTTTCATGGAATAAGGAAGGTAGTTGGGGAAGAAATGTTTAGGATAGGGGATGTGCAGGGGGTGGAGGAATTATGGGCAGCCATCAAGAGAGGGATATTTAAAGCAATGAACTCATCTATAAGGAGGGTAAGAAAGAACAGAAGACAGAAAAGACCTCTATGGTTCACTAGAGAGGTAGTGTTAAGGGTCAAGGAGAAGACTAGAGCATTCAAGAAGTATAGGAGGACACAAAAGTATGAAGACAGGGAAAGCTACAGGGAAAAAAGAAAGGAAGCTGGGCAAAAGATAAGGAGGGCTAAGGAGGCCACTGAGGAGAGGTTAGTGAAGCAGGCAAGGAGGGGGGACAAAACCTTCTTTAGGTACGTTGGAGAAAGGAGGAGGGCACAGCATGGGACAGGAAGGGTAAGGGGGGAAAGTGGAACAATACTGGAAGGGGACTTCGAAAAAGCAGAGGCATTAAACAGCTATTTCGCCTCAATCTTCACAGAGGAAAGGGAGGGTAGGGGACCAGGAAGAGGTGGGGAGAGTGACAGCCACAGGCAGGTGGCTGTGGCAGAATTCACTGCTGAAGGAATAAGGGAAGAGCTGGGTAGACTTAGGGTAGACAAGGCAATGGGGCCTGATGCAATACACCCAAGGGTTCTCAAGGAGGTGAAGGATGAACTGGCACCGCATCTCATGAGGCTGTTTAACTTGTCCTTGGTCACAGGGGTAGTGCCAATGGACTGGAAGAGGGCAGAGGTGGCCACACTATATAAGGAGGGGTGGAAGGACGAGGTCAAAAACTACTGTCCTATTAGTCTTACCTCGGTGGTGGGGAAGATAATGGAAACACTACTTAAGATCAGGTTGATAGAATACTTGGAGATGAATGGCATGCAGGATGACAGGCAGCATGGCTTCACCAAGGGAAGGTCCTGTCAGACTAACCTGATAGAGTTTTTCGATGGGGTGACACAGATAGTGGACCAGGGAGGAGCAGTGGACGTGGCCTATCTGGATTTCAATAAGGTCTTCGACACCGTTCTGCATGGTGGAATGGTACATAAGCTGGACAGACTAGGGGTGGACCACAGGATCACCAGGTGGGTCGGACACCTGGAAATTGAAGTTCAATACATAAAAGTGCTCACTGATCTAGCTGGAGCTGGAGCTGTGAGAGGGGGGCTACTAGCCAATTGGCTCTGTGAGTGGGAGGCACTGGATAAAACGCGGACTCCGCCACCAGCGCGAGCGTTGAGAGTGGCGAGCGCCACCGAGCCGAAATTTGTCTGTTCTAATGAGGGACGGGTGTGAGGTGGGAATTTTGTTTTAATAGCTCTGTAAGTCTACCAGTTTTATTATAAAATAGAGTTTTATGTTATTGCCTGCATGATTTGTATGTGCCATTTGGTTTATTTAGTTAGACATGTGTAGGTTTTCTGACAGACGGCTCTTGGAGCCTAGAACTGTTTATGGGAACTCACAGTTGCATGCGCTGCATCCTTTTATCCCCTTCCCTGTATCTGATATTATTATCAGACGTTGTAGGGAAGTGGGGATTGTTGGGGATTGCTTTGCGCATGCGCTGTGTGATGACCAGGAGCAGGTTGTTCAGATGATCGAGGTGGTTAAGTCCAGGAGACATCCTGGAATAAATAGAGCACCTAGAAGAAGCCAGACGTGGTTGGTGCCTATTTCCAGGGGGACCACCAGGCCATGTGGCCAGGTGACCTTTAGGGCTGTATCACCCTTAATATCTCTGACGGCAGTGCTATGCAATGCCAGGTCGATCAGAAACAAGACGGCTATTATTGCCGCTCTGGTTTCATCGGTCGACCTGGCGTGCATTACAGAAGACCTATCGCTCTGGACCGGATGGGGGGTTCCTGCAGAATTCGGTCATTTTTTGTTAGCCGGTAACATTGAATTCCCAAGATGTATTTTCTTGGGGACTTCAATGTTTGGGCCGAGATAGAGGACAAAGGTGCACCGACGAGTTACTGCAGAGTATGTCCCTTTTGGGGCTGGTGCAGTCTGTTGGCGTGCCTACTCACCAGGATGGCCACACATTGGACCTGGTGTTCTCACTGGGACTTGAGATCGAAAATCTCGACGTTGGTCGAGTGGCTTGATCTGATCATTGCACGGTGAGGTTCATGTTTAGTGCTCCCGTTGTGAATTCTTCCCCTCCTGAGATATTTTGCTGCCGCCCGTTAAAAGATCTTACCCCTGAGGGTTATTTGGCGGCAGTTGATTTATCAAGGGTGTGCGATGCATGCGTCGGAGCAGTTGACGAAGGGGTAGATGCCTATAATGAGGTACTATCTGGCGCCATTGACTCCCTCGCACCTGTCTGTGTACGACCCAGAACTTCTTACCTGAGGTCACCTTGGTATGATAGCCATCGCAGGGGAAATGAAGAGGCTGGGTCGGAGATTAGAGCGTCGCTGGAGGAAATCCCGTCTGGGGGCTGACAAACTGGTCCTGTGTGCGCATTATTGCGCATATCAGGAGGCAATCAACCGAAAGAAGACAATATTTTTGTCTCGGGAGATTGCTGCTGGGAGAAGCCGACCAGCCTCACTCTTCCGGACTGTTGATAGACTTCTCCATCCACTCTGTCTTCAGCCCGGAAGAGTTTCCTCAAATGAGGATTGTGAGGAATTTGCTCAGTTTTTCTCGGACAGGGTGTCTGCGATCCGGCGGGAGGTTTCCTCAGCCAGTAATATCATTGCTGTCAGTGGTCGCCAGTCATGTTCTGAGAGCACTCTCTCTGGGTGGGGGGAGTTTAGGCCAGTGGAGGTTCGTGAGGTCACTGAGATAGGGGCCAACTTGAGGTATACCTTTTGTGAACTGGATCCCGTGCCAACGCACTTCCTGATGAGGTGCATTGACACTGTTGGCCCGGTGTTTGCCCTGATTGTCCGGTGCTCCCTGAGTCAGGGTGTCTTTCCGGATGCCTTGAAGGAGGCTCTGGTGAGACCCCTTTTAAAGAAAGCTTCTCTGGACCCGGAGATTAGGGCAAATTACAGTCCTATCTCCAATCTTCCATTTCTGGGAAAGAGTGTTGAGAAGGTGGTATCACTTCAGTTGGGGGAACATCTCAGGACCCACGAGTTGTATGATCCCTTCCAGAAAGCTTATCGGGCCAGACATAGCACTAAAACTGCATTAGTTCGGGTGCAAAATGACCTCCTCAGGGCTACAGATCGGGGGGACAAGACAATTCTTGTTCTCCTCGATCTCTCTTCAGCATTTGATACTGTGGACCATAGTGTATTGCTTTTCCGCCTGATGGAGTTATGCAGACTCACCGGTGTTGTCATCAAATGGTTTGAGTCATTTCTTACTAACAGGAGGCAGCGGATTGTGATGGGTAATTTCTCATCTGCACCCTACCTCCTTCTGTGTGGAGTCCCTCAGGGTTTGGTATTGGCTCCTATGTTGTTCGCAGTGTACATGCTGCCCCCGGGGGAGATCATTAGGAGGTATGGTTTGAGTTTTCATTACTATACCTTTCCTTTGCCCCAGGAACATCAAATGCAGTGGATGTGTTAAATATCTGTCTGGCTGAGATAAATGGCTGGATGTCTATGTATCTATGTATCTATGTATGTCTTCCAGCTGGCTGCGACTGAACCCTAACAAGACTGAGGTATTAGTAGTGGAGTCGAACAGAGTTCGTGATGGGATGGCCTCTGACTCTGTGACTGGCATTGTGCTAGGAGCTGTGTCATTGATGGCCTCCCCATGGGTGCGTAATCTTGGTGTGATCTTTGACAGGAATTTGTCCATGGAGGCTCAATATCCTCTGTGGTTCGTTCCTGTTTTTTTCATCTGAGAAATATCGCCAGGATTAAGCCCCTTGTTCCGGCTCTGGACCTCCCTACTTTGGTACATGCCTTAGTCACTTCTATGCTTGACTACTGTTTTGCCCTCTATCTCGGGGTCTCTGGAACTTCTCTTCACAGACTGCAGCTAGTGCAAAATGCTGCTGCCCAGTTTTTTACTGGACAAAGTAAGTTCAGTCATATTACTCCGGTATTGCGTGAATTGCACTGGCTGCCTGTCAGGTGGAGAGTATTGTTCAAGGTGGGTTTTCTCACCTATAAGACCCTACATGGACAGGGCCCTGGTTACCTTTCTGATCTCCTGGTACCATCCACCTCTACCCATGATCTCCGCTCCTCTAATAGTGGCCTCCTCAAAGTCCCGAGAGCGAGATTGAAATCAGCTGGGGATCGATCGTTTGGAGTTGCTGCTCCAGTTCTCTGGAACTCGCTGCCATTGGAAGTGAGAGAGGCCCCTACTATAGAGGCTTTCAAGAGCCGTCTGAAGACCTTTTTATTTATGCAGGCTTTTGGAAATTGAATTTTATGTATGTTATTTTAAGGAATGTATACGGTATGACACACTGTATAGTTTTGTGCGGCGCCCAAAGCCTTTGGGATTGGGCATCTTTTTAAATAAAATTGACATTGACATTGACATTGGAAAACTAGTTGAAGGGAAGGAGTCAGACGGTGGTGGTAAATGGGACACATTCCAGGGAATGGGCGGTGACCAGTCGGGTGCCACAGGGGTCAGTGCTAGGACCAATACTCTTTAACATCTATGTTAGTGAACTAACAGAGAGTCTGGAGGGACGCGTGTGCCTGTTCGCAGATGATACAAAAGTCTGCAAAAGGGTGGATTCACCTAGTCGGGTGCAAGCCATGAGGCGGGACCTGGAGAGGCTAGAGAGGTGGTCGGACACCTGGAAATTGAAGTTCAATACATAAAAGTGCTCACTGATCCATCTGGGGAGGAAGAATAGGAGAGAAACTTACTCCCTTGGGGGGTTGGTGATTAAGGAGAAGGAAACAGAAAGGGACCTGGGGATTATGGTATCGCATGACCTCAAGGTGGACAGCCAGTGTAGCAGGGCAGTGGGAAAAGTAAATGGAATGTTGGCCTGCATTGTGAGGGATTTTAATAGCAGGAAGAGGGCGGTGCTAATGCCATTATGCAGAACCATGGTTAGGCCACATCTGGAGTATGGGGTGCAGTTCTGGAGGCCTCACCTATGAAAAGCTGTTGAGCTGATGGAGAGGGTGCAGAGAAGGGCAACCAAAATGGTACGAGGGATGCAGGATGTACCCTATGAGAGAAGACTAAGAGGGCTGAATTTGTACTCTCTGGAGACTAGGAGGAAGGGGGGACATGATTGAGACCTTTAATTATCTTGAGGACCAATCCTTCTTAAATCTGTTGCAACAGTTCTTCTGTTTCTTAGCCTAATCTATCCTTTACAATTTCTAGTCCATAAGGTTTGCCACCTATGGGCCCCCTTCCCCTTTCTTGACTATGCAATAGTGTCCTCTTTAATTTTCCTTTTCCCTCTCAGGTCCTTGTATAGGGAGGTTATTGTGGTGACCTCCAAGCTTATGTAAAACAACAGGCTGTGTTTCTCATTGTTGGATTTAGTATGTAATAGCACTATGTCATAAAATTTCTTGATGTATATACCTTATGTTTATGAAACCTGTGAATGTTGAAAGTACCATGGCACTAGGTGTTTTTGATAAAGGTAAAAAGTACTAGGTGGCAGTATTATAGAAATTAAAAGTTGGTTGTGTTGTTGAATGCATGTAAATTGGTACCATACATTCCTGCTGTAAACTGAGTCAATCTGAAATGTCATAGCGATTTGCATATATCCCATAATGCTTTGCACTATAGAAGTATGTGTGATGTTGTGTTTCTTTGAAACTTGACTTATTGTCAATGCCCTTTGGGCAACCCTTGTTTCAGTGCTTCTACGCTGAGGTTCTTTGTCTGTAGCTTGATTTTTTTGTTTTCTTTTTGAGCCCCTATCAACAAGCATACAAGGCAACCATAGGGATGAAGAGTTTCCACTGAAAAGTTTAGATCAGTAGAGCAGCGAATCAGTAGGTACTGACAAGTGCAGAGGAAGGACATACATAGTCTGTTGCTTCAAACTGATGTATTGAAGAAGGAATATACCACCAAGGAAGGTTATCTCCTGTATTTTGAATAAACATCACACAGAAATTGTGTGTTGAATCTGAAGTTCAGTGTCTGGTCCACCTGTTATCCCACAACCCCTCCATAGACTTGGTGTCAGCAGTGGAATAACTTGCTGGAAATGTCTGGACTGTCCTAAGAGGGATGTTTTTCAGTGGCTATCGCCTAGATATCCCAGGTGGACTGATGCACCAGGAGTTGCCAGAGGAGAACCTGGAGAAGAAAGTCCATGGAGTTCTGACCAGAACCATGGCTGGCAGACAGAGAGAAGCTGCTGCCTGGACTGGACCTGGGAGCTTGGAGGAAGGCCAAGCCTGAAGACAATGAAGATGCAAGGGGATGAGGAACTACTGTGGGGTTGAGGCAGACTGACTACGCAGAGAGGTGGAACACCAGTGTCAGGTGCTCGGGAGGTCTCTGCCAGGGAGTTTGAATAAAGAATTGAAGGAGGATTATTTGTGGGCTCAGCTGGAAGAGGACCCACTGACTGAGCAGGATATTCCTTTGTTGTCTGAGTTCCCAGGATGTTACCTGTTGGAGGTTGGAGATGTAAGTATGGAACTTGAATGTAAGATCCCAGGTACAACTGTGCCTAGTGATATTGTGCTGGGGTTGAAGACTAAGCAAGCAAGAATAAGCCAATGAGGCTGAAGGGACTTTTTCCTTGCATTGATACAGCTAAATCTATTAACAATACTGTCTGGGGTATACTGCAGGCTAAAGATGCTAATATTGCCAAAATGTTACAATATGTTAAGATCAAGGAGGTGGGGCATGAATGTTTTTATTTTTTGATGGAAAACCTACAAAGGAGGAGGTGGGTGGAAATGGATTGGAACCTGTGTTGAGGTAACACCTAGAGTGTCTACCCTCAGGTGTTTGCATCAGTAGTGTAGCTACATCCTCCCCCCCCCCCAAGTCTGGACTGCTGGACACTTTTTTATCTCCTTTTTCTTCTCCTCACTTATCATGCAAAAACTCCTGTTGTGCAACAGTACCCTAATTCTATACTTTTTATTCTGTTTCACTACCCTAGGAAGGCCATCTAGTGTAGTACTTTTCTATCTGTTGTATTTCCCTGCCATTTCTTTGAACTTTGCTTATTCACTTTTCCATCCATGGAGTCCTCCCATATAGAAATATGTGAAAACACCTTGAAAGGTGTATAAAGAACAGATTCAGTTGTAAGTGATAAAGAGTAAATGATTCCTATGGGGTATTAACTAAATAAAAAGAATGTTAAGGGAGTCCCCTAAGAAAGGTGGGGCTAACAAGCATCATAGGCATAGAAATCCTGCAGTTATGTGAAAATCCTTAAGGGTGTCTTCCTTAATAGACTACGTAGGACTACACAGGGATAATGTGCCCTGTATTATGCAATTCATTAGTACAAACATTATCTGAAGTTACTATCATTATACATGTACATGACATGAGAAGGGACCTGCAGAAACTTGAAGAATGGTCAGGGGTTTGGCAGTTGAAATTCAATGCAAGGAAGTGCAAGATAATGCATATGGGGCACAAAAACCCTAGCACAATATATCAGTTGGGGGGTGAGGATATAGCATGCACCAAGCAGGAAAGGGATCTTGGGGTTATCATCTCTGATGACCTCAAGGTAGGTAAACAGTGTGACAAGGCAGCAGGTAAAGCAAATAGGATGCTGGGATGTATAGGCAGGGGCATCATCAGCAGAAAAAGGGAGGTCCTAATTCCACTATACAAGACACTAGTGAGGCCCCACCTGGAGTACAGTGTACAGTTCTGGAGACCATACCTACGTAAGGACATAGACAGGGTAGAGAAGGTTCAGAGGAGGGCAACAAAGATGGTGCATGGATTGCATCACAAGTCCTATGAAGACAGGTTGAAGGAACTGAACATGTACTCCCTGGAGGAGAGGAGGAAGAGAAGGGATATGATAGAGACATACAAGTATCTTACAGGGAGGAACAGGGTGCAAGAATACACTATTTTTAAGTGAAAAATATGTTCCAGGACTAGAAGGCATGGGTTGAAGTTGGAGGGAGGACGATTCAGAGGAAACATGAGTAAGAATTTCTTCACAGAATGGGTGGTGGACAAGTGGAACACCCTGTCAGAGGAAGTGGTGGGGGCTGAAACAATCACGGGATTTAAGAATGCATGGGATAGACATAAAGGAATTCTGGAGGTCAGGGGTAAGGGACAACAGACTTCTAGGAAAACATAAACTGAACATACAAGCTCAAATGGGCAGACTGGGTGGGCCATAGGCCCTTATCTGCCGACACTGTCTATGTATCTATGTATCTATGTACATGGATAGGTATAGACTATATATATATAGGGCTGGATATTCAAAAGGGTTGCGCCATGCTCAATAGGGTTGCACCTGCGCAAGTCCGAAATTGCGCCATTCTGCCATATTCAGCAGGAGGCAGTTGCACCCCCCAAGTCAAGCTGAGCAACAGCGCAATGCAAATGAAGGCATGCTGAACCAGAGGGGGAGGAACCATGCATAAACTGCACAGCCCGATATTCATCAGGCTGTGCAGAGTTGTGCAGGCGCACCCCAACTTGCGCCTGCACAACTTTGAGCCCAAAAAAAAAGGAGTAAGTCGAGGACCACCCACAGGTGAGCTGCCACATTGCAGGACGCAACACAGCAGCTGCCACCTGTGGGTGGCCCTCAACCTACCTCCCTGTGCCCCCGCAGCCCAATCGTGGGCGAGTACTGACCGGCCCGGATCGCGCGTGTCGAGATATTCGATTACGGGCATTAGTTAACGCCACTCGGATTGAGTTCGCCGACATCGCTGGCAGCAGTCATCCCTCTGCGACATGTTCGGTGGTCAGTGACCGCGAAGCCCGTCGCCGGCAAAGCGTAGAGTAAACCTCCCACCAGCCTGACGGGCGCTGGGCGTCAACCCCCAAGGGCATATTCGGTGGTCCATGGACTCGAGCCTCGATCGCAGGAAGCAAACTGTTCAAACACCCATCAGGACCATTTACCTGGTGATCTAGTGCCTCACCATTCACTCACTCCACGAGCCACCACCACCGCCCCCTCTGTCATATCTGGACTGCCTTGTACGGTATGGGCTGCATGCCCATTGGCTCTTGCTCTGCACCACGGGCGCAGCAGTTCACCGGGAGCCGTCGGCAGGCAGCGGGCAGCAGGCGGTGGGATGCTGCCGCCCGCCGCTGATGGAGGGGGGGAGCGGGTGGGGCTTCATGGGTGGTGGGTGGGGGCCACTAGATCACCAGGGTAGGTGGTCCTTGGGGGTTCGAACACTTTGCAGCCCGCGATCGGGCTGGTGGGGGTTTACTGTACACTTTGCCCGCGATCGGGCTGGTGGGGAGGTTTACTGTACACTTTGCCCCGATCGGGCTTCACGGTCCACTGGACCACCAGGGATATGTCCTGGGGGTTTGACACTTTGTTGCCCGCGATCGGCCAGTCGGGGGTGGGGTTAACCAATGCCCGGATCGGGCCAGTCGGGGTGGGGGTTGACTAATGCCCGCGATTGGGCCAGTCGGGGGGTGGGGGGGTTTATACACGTTTGCCCGCGATCGGGCTGCAGGGGGCATCGGTCCCCGATGGCTGCTGCCTGGCAGGGTGCCAGGCACAAGTTCTCAGGGATCGGTGCACCTGCATGCTAATGGCATGCAAATGGGGCCATAAATAGATGCAAATGGCCCCCCTGCGCCTTGCATGAATTATGGCCCCATTTGCATGTCACCTTTTGAATATGGGAAATTTGTGCATGGCGCAATGGTACTTGCACCACCGCAACTTGAATTCTCCACTCTGACCACCTGCGGTGGCGCAAGTTCCACTGCGCCATGCACAGTGGCTATGGCCGGGGGGGGTGGTGATATTCAAAGGAGTTTCTCAATAGCGCAACTCCTTTGAATATCACCTCGGCCACACCCCTGTGCAACTATTTTGTGCAGCGCAAGGGCTTGCACCACAAAATAGTGCAGTTTGAATATCCAGCCCACACAGTATATGTAACCCCAGTCCTGTAGCAGTATACCTATGGCCCTCCCTTTCCTAGCCGATGAACAGCTAATATTGTTCTAAGTAATGTATTCCTCTGTGTTAAATGATCTCAAAGTATGAGGAAAAGAAAGAAAGAAAGGAAGGCTCATTGGAATCAAGTGTACTCTTGGAGTGAAAAGGAAGACTATGACATAAAAAGGAGCAAGTTATCTCCTTTTCAGCTGGGGCTGCTCTGACACAGCAAAGAAGGGAGCAAGTGGCTGAATCCTTCTCCTAAATGTCAGCCACCACTCCTAGTATGGTTCTGTGAAGAGACAAAATGAGGTAAAACAAGATCTTACCAGAATGCTGCCAAAAAACAAAATAAAGCAGCATGATAATTCTTGTGCAAACTGCTGCTCTAATGTAAAGGACAGAAATGAAAGGGACAGGACATCCCTTTGAAGCAAAAAGACTGTTTAAAGTGTGGTAACCCTAAGGGAGCTTAATTAAAGTAAGGAGACTATAGAATCTATAAAAATGTTTACTTTATCTTCCCTGCTACTCACAGCCCAGTTAGACATTGAAAGAGGTACAGCAATAAAGTATTTAGTACTTATGTAAACTGATATAAATGTACAAAACCTGTGGCTTGCACATCAAGACTGAACTTTTTTCTATAGGGGAACAGCAGCTCCTGGAGGGCTATATTTATACCCAAAGCTTCTGTAGCCAGTTATCTATTATGGGAGGAGTTTTACTGCTAAGGGGCAATTAATGTTCTTACGAAAAAACCAAAATGCATGGCATTTTTCTCTAGTGTTGGGTCCATAACATGAAAAAGAATAACTGTGGCTTAGAAGTGATCCTATTTTATTCTGCATAGGCTGGGTTATGAGCCTTTAAAAGGACCATTTGAACTTAATTACATAATGGGGCAGATCACATGTTAAGTGATGTCAGCCCTAAAGGGTTTAAAACCTCTCTCCTGAAATCAGAGTTAGTCCAGCTAGGGAGAGGATCTGTGCTAGACATTGGTCTGATAAGAAACACAGTGAGAGATGGCCCTAGAAGGCTCTAGGGATCCACTCTGTGGGCAGTACTTTGGATGTTAAGAGTACTGTTATGCTGTAAATTTGTCCTTTTATTATTTTTGTTCTGAGAAATAAAATGATAAATGCTTCCAGCATTTTTTTATGCACTTCAGTGAATGGTCTGCCTGTTTATTGCATCCTGTCTATCTCACACTCTATGTCAAGTCGCAATTGTAATGAATGAATCAAGAGACATAGTGAGTTTATGTAGAGGGGTTGAACCTAGGACTGGGCCCCTGCTTAAAACTGACATGTCTGGTGGGGTTGGAGCAGGTAATTTCTCACCCCCAAAATTCTTTCTGTAGTACTAGACTTTACAGTCATCCAAATTTTCAGTTATGAAACATGACGGAAAACATGTAAATGCTGATTTCATGTCTAGATATGGTGCAGGAATTGATGTCAATGGAATATGACAAACTTTCCCTAAAAGAAGATGGGAAGGTACCATTAGTTTCTGTTGAGGAATGTGTTAATGCCTCAGGGCAAAGCATGATGATATCCAATGTATTTATGAAGGAAAGTTTATCATTAATAGGGACCCTGAGACAGAGCCTTCTGAAGATGGATGGATGGGTGGAAGCTCCATCTCTTCCTGGGACAGCAAGGTGGTAAGCAGTCTGAGATAACTGCTTTCCTCTTAAGGTGGGGAATATGTGTCAGGGAGATCCTGCCACTCTTGAGGACTAACCTTTCTTAAATCTGTTGCAACAGTTCTTCTGTTTCTTAGCCTAATCTATCCTTTAAAATTTCTAGTCCATAAGGTTGGCCACCTATAGTCTCCCTTCCCCTTTCTTGACTATGCTATAGTGTCCTCTTTAATTTTCCTTTTCCCTCTCAGGTCCTCATACAGAAAGATTATTGTGGTGACCTCCAAGCTTATGTAAAACAACAGGCTATGTTTATCGTTGTTGGATTTAGTATGTAATAGCACTATATCAAAAAATACCTTGATGTATACATCTTGGGCAGGATTCACAAAGAAAGCCAAAAATCCCACAGATGTGGGAAAAAGGCCTGCAGCACTGCAGAAATTCAGTTGCATAATATTCACAAGAGAAATTGAGCAGGTGTGTAATTTCATAAAAGCCCCGCAGGTGCAGAATTTCAGCAGCTGCAGAATCTGCGCATGTGCTGAAAGTCCACAACTGTGGATCCACAGCTCCAGAAATAGCTTAGGAGGCATAGCAACAGGTGAACTTAATTAGCTGAAACAGCAGACTTTAACAGGGCTGCCATAGAATGATGCTGAAAGCACCCACAGAGACCAGCAACCAGTTCCTCAACTGGGACCACTGCAGCACCACAGGTACCAGTAATACCATGGCACCACAGTGTCCAACTGTTACTGCTGGTTCCCCCTCACTGGGATGTTCCTGTTGCCTGCAGGGGCAGCACTCACTGCAGGCTGGCCAGGCTCTACTGCCTGTGGGGCTCCGTCATGGGCTGCATGGGTTGCACTGCACTCTTTTCTATGTAGACTTATGAGATCCATATGTTCCATGACACAGAGACACACACACCACAGCAAGTGCAGCAACTGTCAATTAATGAGGTAGTCCCTGTGTGTCTCAGTCTCTCCATGAAAGACAAACCCTGCTCTCTCCCATTTGATCATCCCTATGTACACTTAAGAGTGAGAGAGACAGACAGACAGACACACACACACACACACACACACTGTAGCAACTTTCAATGAAACAGTTGCTCATAGAAGCATAGAATTTGATGGCAGATAAGGACTGCTTGGCCCACCTAGTCTACCCATTTCCCTACCTGATGGATAAGCAGCAGATCCTAGTTAATCAACAGCTTACTTCTTCCTACCCCTCACTAGAATTGCCGTATGCCTGTCCCATGCATTCTTGAATTTTCCCACTGTTCCTGACTCCACAACCTCCTCAGAAAGGCTGTTCCATGCATCCACAACCCTCTCTGTGAAAAAATACTTTCTAACATTACCTCTGAGCCGTCCCCCCTCTATCTTCAAATTGTGCCCCCTTGTTCTTGCACATCTCTTCTTCTGAAAGATGCTGCCCTCTTGTACTTTGTTAATTCCCTTGAGATACTTGAAAGTTTCTATCATGCCCCCCTCTCCCTCCTTTCCTCAAGGGTATACATATTAAGTTGCTTTAGTCTCTCCTTGTATGTCTTCTGGAGCAGACCCTGCACCATTTTGGTTGCCCTCCTCTGTACAGCCTCCATTCTATATCTTTGCAGAGATGGGGCCTCCAGAATTGCACACAGTACTCCAGATGGGGTCTAACCAACTGTCTGTACAGAGGGATAACAACTTCCTGTTTTCTACTGTTGATGCCTCTCCCTATGCATCCCAGTATCCCCCCAGCCCTCCTTACTGCCTTGTCACATTGCTTGCCCACCTTTAGGTCACCTGATATAATTATTCCTAGGTCTCTTTCGATTTTTATTGTTGTTATGAACTCACCCCCATAGTGTCATAACACAACACAGAGACAGAGACACAATGTAATAATGTAGGGACACACTGTCCTCTTAAGTAACTACACAAACATGGAGATATTGTCAAGCCATCACCCATAGACACTCCAAGTAGTCCATATTTAAACAGTTGCAAAACTCCAACAACTAAGTGAGATCCAGTATTGCAGGCTTGAGAACCACACAGTAGACCAACAAAAGAGCCATAGTATAGATTATCAATCCTTGGGGTGATGGATGGGGAGGGTGGAGTAGAGGAAGGACCTGCAGGACACAGATCCCCCCCCAGAAGAGGTCCCATAGCCCATATACCACTGTAATTCTCTTACTTATAGAGGATATGGGCACCACAGACAGTGATGCCTCCTATGGAAACCCATGTTCTCTCGAACTTGAAGGATGACACTGGCATTGCCTATGTTGTTACCACCCTGGAAGTTGGGTCTTGGCTGAGGTGTCCAGTGGAACCTAACAGACTATACCACTCTGAAAACTCCAAGCAAGGCTAATGAAGGAAAAAGACACTCACTGCACTTGCAGCCACATGTAGGAGGTGGTCCATTGCAGGCTGCTGTATCAAGGCATCTAAAGTGGTGTTGTCTGCCAACTATAGTAAATCAGAACTTCTTCTGCTCCCCATAGTGCAAACAGAGACAACTGCCATCAGACAGTTCACTGCTAGAAATAGCAGGCTATATATTTTGAGTGCAAAGTGGCCAGATCCCTCTGCAGGACTGCTCGTCCCAGAGCCAAAAATTGTTAGCCTTTCCCCTGCCAGACTGCTCATGCATGCTGAGCAGGAAAAAAGGTCCCCTAGGAGAAAACAAGTCAGAAAATTTCTATCAGCCAGACTGCACAGGCTGAACACTAACACACAGTAAACAGGCAGACTGCTCTGACTAAGCAGTCCACTCCTGAACACCAAGGGATCACTACTCTGAGAAGGCACAGGCATCAGATGTCATGTGAACATGTGACATCATTAGGCTGGTGTGCACCTCATGCATGCACAGCTGTGCTTGCTCCATTGACAGCATGGAGCCATCAGGTTGGTGCATGCCTTGAGCACATGCATAGTCCCACTCATTCCACAGCTGAGCAGAAAGTGTGCCAAGTGCTGAGGGGAAAACTGGCAGTTAGAAAGTGGCCAACTAATGGAAAATGTGCAACGCTCTAAACGACTATTTCAGAATGGTGCTGATAAAGGAATGGCCACTGTTCAGTGGCCAGCTGAACATGGCAAGTATACCCTAATCCAATACAAGCATCTACAGATTTTTTTTTTAACAAGACCAGCCAGTGTTCATAGGGAACAGTACTACATGCTGACTCCAGAACATAGGATGGGTAGGGGGACACCATGAGAAGGATCTAAAATTAAAGCCTACTCCACAACTACTCCTGACAGACTCACAAGACCAATAAAAACAACAAAGAGCAGACAAAACAAAGCAGAGACCAGCACCCCCACCTAACCAGGAAAACATACTGATAGAAGTTACTAATGATGAAACCCACCTAAGACAATAAACATTACTTACCTGTGGCACCAGGCTAAACTTATAAACTTTCCAGAGAAAAGAACACCCTCCAAGGCAAGTGGTCTCCATCCTTGCACTGGAGGCACTGGAAATGAAAGTTAGCTAGCAAGTCAGCCATTTTGAAAACCTTAGCTAACAGGAATGATTTCTAAATACATGCGTGTGCTGTGTTACAAGAAAGCCTCTACCTGCCCACAAGTTACACAATCTTGATCACAAAACAATAGACAAATAATCTTTCAGAGGGTTTTTCTATTCTACTAGCCCTATGTGGTACAACTTAAAACTGAGGTGAAATGCAGCTGGAATGCATCATATCCTTGGGGTTTCATGCTAAGGTCACAGTTCTGGAGCTGTACCAATATCACAATAGGGTAACACAATACCCATATGTATTAACTACCTTCCTCATTGACAACATGGAACAATATAGAAAAATAAATAGAGATCAATGAGGGATTCTTTTAAATATATTGTAGGAGAACCATAGCTGACACTGGGAATTGGGTACCCCAGTGTTGGGATGACTTTCAGTGACACAGGGGGTGGGCAACCTGGTGCCACTATCTATCTTTTAGGGGGATAACCTGGAGGGAAGGGGTGGTTGTAAGAAGTGGTACTAGGAATGGCACCCTCAATCTGCTATTATTTTATTATATTATGATGAGGGAGTGGACATCATGGAGGGGAGGGAGGCAAGACAGCAGGGACCAGTAGTGAGCACCTTGGCCAGCTTACTAGTTAAAAAAAAGGATTGGGGGTGGGCAACCTGATGGGGATGGGGAGAAAGAAGCAGTAGCAGGGAAGGTCACCAGGGTCCACTAAAAAAAAGAAATAGATAGATAGATAGATAGATAGATAGATAGACAGAGATGGGCGAAGTCCACAAAATTTGCTACTTGAATCAATCCATGAATTTTGTACAATTCACAAAATAATCCACGGTTGCAAATTGTGAAGTTCAACCTGCGAAGTGTGGAATATCACTTATGAACATCAGAATTTCACCCTGATGGTGGAATTTCACCACTCATGGTGAAATTCTTCATTTCATGGGCAAAATTCCACACATTGCAGGTGAAACTCCATACTTCATGGGTGAAATTCCACACTTCATGATGAAGATTTGCATGTTAAATAGTGAAATTGGATGAATTCATGGATTGCTCCATTGAGGAAAATTTCCTGACTTCACCAGAACTTCATCGGTGAATTAAAACATTGCAGCATCTCTATAGATAGACAGACAGACAGACAGACAGACAGACAGACAGACAGACAGACAGATAGATAGATAGATAGATAGATAGATAGATAGACTGAGAGAGATAGACAGATCAGGGAATCAGTGGCTCACTGCTCTAAATTAATCTGTATATATCTATCTGCCTGTCTGTCTGTATTATCTATCTATCTATCTATCTATCTATCTATCTATCTGTCTGTCTGTCTGTCTGTCTGTCTGTCTGTCTGTCTGTCTATCTATCTACCTATCTATTGATCATCTGTCTGTCTGTCTATCTAGCCATCCTGTCTGTCTGTCTGTGAGTCTGTCTATTTATCTGTTCTATCTATTCTATCTATTTTCATATTTTTCTAATGTGGACCAGGGTGCCATCCTTAGCACCACTTCATTCACCCCCTCCTTCCCAGGTTGCCTGCCCACTTTCCTCTAATTATATATAGGTGTCAGCATAGGGGTGCCCACGCATGGTGCTGCTAAAGATCTTCCTGACACTGGGGTGCCAAATCCCCAGTGTTGGCTATGATACCCTTACAGTAAAGAAAACCGCCTCCCACTGACATGTTTTCTAACCTGAAAAAAGAAAATGGGCCACCAGTGATCTGCCTCCCACACTCCCACTCATCACATTGCCATCTCCCACTCATCACCCCCCCCCACACACGCCCTCACTCACCTGAACATGTCCCCTGATTTAGCTCCACTCTCTGATGGAAGACACATCTTGCTGCTGGAACCAGTGACTGCAATATGCAAAAATAAGATAACCGTTTTATGAATAAAAGTTCAAACCCCATTGAAATATGTTAAACTGCACCTACCTTGTTTCTCATATTTTCAGTTGTTGGTTCCAGCAGTAAGATGTGTCTTTGATCAGAGAGTGGATGTACATCATAGGGACATGTTCAAGTGATTGAGGGTGTACGTATGGATGTGTGTGGTGGGTGCTGAGAGGGGGATTGGTGAGGGGTAGGTGGAGGTGTGGGAAGTCAGAGTGCTGATGTAGCATTTTCTTTTTTTCAGGTTAGAAATAAAGATAAAAAAGGTGGTTTTCTTTATTGTAGGGGAACCATAGCTGACACTGGGGATTGGGCATGCCAGTGGTGGGACGATCTTTGTCAGCACTGGGTCTGGGCACCTCAGTGCCACCACATTATAAAATGAAAAAATTGTGATGGGTGACCTGGATGGGAGGCAGCAAGAGAGGCTGTACCAGGGGTGGGCACCCTGGTTTGCTTACTACTTTAATAAAATGGGAGAAGGTGGGTGATGTGGAGGGGACAGTGGAGAAAGAAGCAGTACTGGGGTGGGCATCTTGGTCCACTTAGGAATATATAAAGATAGCCAGATAGAAAGATGAATAGATAGATAGATAGATGGACAGATAGATAGACAGACAGACAGACAGACAGACAGACAGACAGACATATAGATAGATAGATGAATAGACAGCTAGATAGTATTTGGGAGCTGTTAATTTAAGTGTTAGGATCTGTGTAATCTTAACAACTGTGTGTGCATTTTAACGGGCACATGAGACCTCTCTTTAGCATTTTAAGTCACTGGCTATATAACTGAAGCTTAGACTGGGTGTACTGGCTTTTGGTTACATGTCCTGCGTTCCCCTTTTTTAGAGGATCTGAGGGCTGTTACCAAGAAGGTGCTGTTTGTGGTTTTAACTACAGATTGGTGTAGCCCTTTAGCACTGGATCGCTGGTGAACTATCCTGTCTTTTTAAAGACAGCATATTAGCCAGAGCACAAGTCAGGAGGTAACTAAGGGGTTGCTAGGCAACACCCCTCCAGTATGGGACTTCCTTCTTCTGCATTGCTCACTATAAAGCCTGAGCCATAGCGAGTGGCGGTGTATTTGGGAGATTTTCATTGAAGTGTTAGGATCTGTGTAATCTTAACAACTGTGTGCGCATTTTAGTGGGTGCATGAGCACTGTCTTTAGCATTTTAAGTCACTGACTATATAACTGAAGCTTAGACCAGGTGTACCAGCTTTTGGTTACATGTCCTGTGTTCCCTTTTTTTAGAGGAGCTGAGGACTGTTACCAAGAAAGTGCTGTTTGTGGTTTTAACTACAGATTGGTGCAGCCCTTTAGCGCTGGATCACTGGTGAACCATCCTGTGTTTTTAAAGACAACATATTAGCCAGAACACGAGTCAGGAGGTAACTAAGGGGTTGCTAGGCAATACCCCTCCAGTACGGGACTTCCTGCTTCAGCATTGCTCGCTACAAATCCTGAACCATAGTGAGAGGAGGTGATGTGGGCAGAGGCTAGCAGCATCTACCAGTGTCAAACAGGGAGAACGGGGTATAAGGGAAAAACCTACAGGGAATAGTATATATCACCTCCTGGAGGACATATTCATCAGAATGGATAACATGTATGTGACATTACTTGTAGGGGAAGTAGGAGTTAGGTGCTGTGTGTGTAATAGATTCCAAATAGTTGTGAATAATGAAGAGTCTGAGACTATGTGTGAACGGTGTACTGAACTAAAGGAATTAAGAATTAAAATAATAGGATTAGAATTACAAATCAAATGTTTTAAGAATGATGATGTTAGTAAACAAGAGGTAAATGTTAAAGATCATTTGTTTGAAGAGACAGGAATAGGGCTAGCAGGTAAAAAAAATAGGGATGTGAATGTGGATTTGGAACTGACTTACACAGAAACAAATAAAACTAACAAGGGGAGAAGGGCAATGCAATTTGAGGTACCAATACATAATAGCTTCTCACTCCAGGAACAACTAATGGAAGATATTGAAATAGAAACTGATAATATATTAGGGATGGCCAAGGAAAATTGGAATAATATGGGCATAAATGTCATGAATGAACAGGTTGATACAGCATTCATAGAACCTAAAGTGCTCAATAAAAATGTGTATATACTTGGTGATTCAGTCATTAGGTATATTGACCATACTACAACAAAAATCAGCAAGCATTCAGTAATTAGCAATTATTTTCCAGGTGCTGGAGTGAGAGATATGATTACCATTATAGGAGACCTAATGTCAAAAGCACCTGAAAATTCTTTGGTGCTGGTTCACATAGGGGCTAATGATATAAGAAATTCCGAAGTACATGACATATTTAATGCTAGTAATGAAATCCAAAGAAGGTTTACTGAGAATAATTGTGAGTTAATATCAGAAATTTTGCCCATACCAAGGATGAACAATAAGATTAATACAAAAATGTTAAAAATTAATAATTGGATTAGACAATGGAGTCTAATGAGGGGCATTAGAGGTATTAAAAGTTGGGAACTTTTTGAAAATCAAAACACTATGTTCAGTCCTGACAGGTTAAATCTTAGCAGGCTAGGGGGAGATATACTGGGACAATTGGTTTCAGGACAAATAAAAGAAGCTTTAAACTAGTGGCATTGGGCAAATGGGATTCATGTCTTGGTACTCACTCCATTAATAAAAAACATAAAGCACATAAAAGGAGTAAGACAAATTCTAATAAGAAAAACATAAAATCAGGTAGCATGAGTAGAAAAGATCATATTGGGGAATTAAATGTATCACTAACTAATGTAAGAAGCTTAAGAAATGAGATTGATAAACTAAAAACAATGTTATATTCCCATCAAATACAGGTGTGTGCTTTAACGGAAACATGGGTGCATGATGGTGATTGGGGGGCTAATATTCCAGGTTATAATGTATTTTATTAAAACAGAAAAGGTAAAAAAGGTGGGGAGATAGCTATATATGTAGCTGACGACCTAACAGCACATGAAGTAACAATGCAATCACTAGTTATAACTGATGTAGAATTACTGTGGGTAAGAATTGGTACAGTTGCAAAAGGGATAACTATAGACCTTGGATATAGGCTGCCTAACTTAAATAAAGAAGACAACAATGTTTTTGGAAGCCATTGATAATATGATAGTTAGTGATGACTATATCTTACTTGGGGATTTCAATTCCCCTACTATTAATTGGTATACTTTATTAGGGTTTACAAATCAAGAAATACATTTTTAGAAATAATAGTTCAAAGGTGGTTGGAACAATATGTAACATCTAAAACAAGGGGTAACAATATACTGAACCATGTATTAAGTAATTTACAGTAGATTCTAATGTAATTAGTACTAATGTAACTGACCCTATTAGTAATAGTCCACAGTGAAGAAAGGAGGGTTACTAGCGGGCTACCGCAGGGTTCAGTACTGGGACTGGTCCTTTTTAATGTCTTTATAAGTGACATTGCAGAGGAACTGGAAGGAAAAGTATGTCTCTTTGCAGATGACAAAAAGATCTGCAACAGGGTTGATACACCAGATGGAGTGGAAAGGATGAGAAGGGACTTGGCAAGGTTGGAGGAATGGTCAAATGTATGGCAGCTCAGATTCAATGCAAAGAAGTGCAAGGTAATGCACCTGGGAAACAAAAACCCAGAGCAAGAGTACACGAAGGGGGGTGAGATACTGACTACAATAAAAATGGAAAAGGACCTGGGAGTAATTATATCATATGACCTAAAGGTGGGCAAGCAATGTGAGAAGGCAGTAAGGAAGGCTGGGGGGATATTGGGATGCATAGGGAGAGGCATCAATAGTAGAAAACAGGAAGTTGTTATCCCTCTGTACAGACAATTGGTGAGACCCCATCTGGAGTACTGTGTGCAGTTCTGGGGACCCCATCTCCGCAAAGACATAGACAAAGTGGAGGCTGTCCAGAGGAGGGCACAAAATGGTGCAGGGTCTGCACCAGAAGACAATGTAAGACAGACTAAAGGAGCTAATATGTATACCCTTGAGGAAAGGAGGAGAGAGAAGACATGATAGAAACTTTCAAGTACCTCAAGGAATCAACAAAGTCCAAGAGGGTGGCATCTTTCAGAAAAAGAGATGTGCAAGAACAAGGGGGCACAATTTGAAGATAGAGGGAGACAGCTCAGAGGTAATGTGAGGAAGTATTTTTTCACAGAGAGGGTTGTGGATGCATGGAACAGCCTCCCTGAGGAGGTCGAGGAGTCAAGAACAGTGGGGGAATTCAAGGATGCATGGGACAGACATAAGGCAGTCCTAGTGGTGGGTAGGAGGAAGTAAGCTGTTGGTTAATTAGGATCTGCAGCTTATCTGTAAGGTAGGAAAATGGGCAGACTAGGTGGGCCAAGCGGTCCTTATCTACCGTCAAATTCTATGTTTCTATGTTTCTATAGTGATCATAATGTAGTAATGGTCCATGTCAAAAAGGAACGTGACAGAATTAGAGGGTTAACTAAATCAAAAAAACTATTATAAAGCTGACTATAAATCAATTAGACAGTATCTTTATTTAGCTTTTGTTGACCGGGTAAGTGCACTAGACAAATCCTGCCTATTTTCAGGCACGACCCGGGGAAGGGGGAATACAGATGAATGCCAACTGACCTTGAACCAGATTAAGCTACAGGTGGTATTTTTAGTGAATGAGAGAAATTTGGCCAGGACACCAGGGAACTTCTCCTACTCTTTTCGATAAGTGCCATGGGATCTTTAACATCTACCTGAACTACCACCAATCCAGGCAGATGGGACCTCGGTTTAACGTCTCATCCGAAAGACGGCACCTCAGAAATGCAGCACCCCTCTCATGCTGCATTACAGTGTCAGTACTGGGATATTAACCCAAGTGCCAGATGTGGGAACTGAACCCACAGCCCTCTGATCTCCCGGCCTCAGAGGCGAGTGTGCTACCTACTGAGCCACTGACACATCTAGGTATTTGAAATTGGAAAAAGGATTTGAATAAGTCTGACATGAATACAATGTGGATAAAACTTAAATACAAATTAGATTACTGCATTAAGCAATGGGTACCAGAGACCATTAAATATAATAAGAAAGGTAGAAAGCCAATATGGTGGGGGGAAACAAATATAACCAGCATTAAATGCAGAAAGAAAAAATATTCAAAATATAAAAAGGAACAATCAGCATTAAACTGGGTAAATTATAAAAAAAGAAGATAAAATAAAAAGATTAATTAAGAAAGCAAACAGAAGGCAGAAGAAAGAATGTCTGCAGTTGTGAAAGATAATAAAAAAACATTCTTTAGTTATGTTGGGTTACTTAAGGGTAATCAGAGGTGTATAGGGTCACTACAAACAGATGCAGGGGTTATAAATGATGAACAAAATATCCCTAACATATTGAATAGTTATTTTTCAGTATATGTCAACCCAAAGAACAGCAAAATACATTGATAGGTCAAAAAGGAGAACACGGTAGAATAATACAGCTAAGAGAAAAGGATGTTTTGGCTAAAATTCAAAAATAAAAAATGTATAAATCAGCTGGACCAGATGGAATAAGTCCAACATTCATTAAGGAATTAGGTAGTGAACTAGTGGGGCCTCTCACTATGTTGTTTAATGAATCTTTGTTTGAGGGTAAGATGTTTAAAGAGTGGAGAGAAGCCACTATTACACCAATGCATAACAAGTACTTGTCAATGCCGAATGTTGTTGCACTGGCATTGGCAGTGGGAGTGGTGTAGCTAGAGATGCATAGTGCTGTGATTTTGTGAATGTGTCTCAAAAGGTGATTTTGCACAGCGAGCATGCCATTGTGTGCCACAGCTATGGAAACACGTTTTGGGCAGGCTGTGAGAAATGTCAGCTGGACTGTTGATAAGAAGATGTGCAGAAATGCCAGCGGTGAAAATGTGGCATGAAAATATTGCAGATTAACAAAGTTACAAGGGTGCGTGGAAACTGCGCAATGCACGCTTGCAACACAGTCATTGCATGGAGTTTCGGCACCAAATTTTCAACATAGGCATTTTAGGACCTCTGCTCATGAATAGTGTCACCATCATTTCCTCAGACTGTCCCAAAAACTGATTTTGCACAGCGGCCATGCAATTCTGTGACGGATGTGTGAAAAAAACATTTCAGGCAGCGGCAGTGTTCATAAGGAAGTAAGGAAAAATGCCAATGATGAACAGCTGGAGTGAAAGTATTACAAATTCACAAAGTCACGAGCGTGTGTGCAAACTGCGCAACACATGCTCATAAAACACTCATTTTATTAACTTTCATTCCCAAATTTTCAACATAGGCATTTTAGGGCATCTGCTAATGAACAGTGTCACTGTCATTTTCATCATGTGTCTTGAACACGGAATTTCCACAGCGAGCATGCTATTCTGCGCCGGAACTGCGAAAACAGATTTTGGTCAGGATGTGAAAAATGACAGCTGCACTGTTCATTAGGAGGTGCAGAACAATGGCACTGTAGAGAATCTGTAGTGAGAAAATTAGAAGTTTGTGAAGGTAAGAGCGTGTGTGCAAACTGTGCAATGCACGCTCGTAACACAGTCATTTTATGGAGCATTGTCACCAAATTTTCAACACAGGCATTTTAGGACCTCTGCTCATGAACAGTGGCACTGTTATTTTCGTAATGTGTCCCTAACACTGATTTTGCACAGCAAACACGCTATTCTGCGCCAAAAGTATGAAAACACATTTCGGCAAGGATGTGAAAAATGACAGCTGTACAGCTCAGAAGAAGGTGTAGTAAAATGCCAAACTGGAGAATCTGGCCTGAAAATATTGTGAATGCATTAAGTTACGAACGTGTGTTGGGCAGTTACTATGCACCTCATAAAACAGTCATTTTATAGAGTATTGTCACCACATTTTCAACAAGGCATGTTAGGACCTCTGCTCATGAACAGTATCACTGTCATTTTTGTAATGTGTCCCGAACACTGATTTCGCACAGCAACCACGCTATTCTGCACCAGAAGTGCAAAAACACATTTCAGTCAGGATGTGAAAAATGACAGCTGTACAGTTCACAAGAAGGTGTGGTAAAATGCCAATGTTGAGAATCTGGCATGCAAATAGTGTGAATGCGCTAACGTACAAGCGTGCATTGCGCAGTTGCTATGCACACTCTTAAAACAGTCACTTTATGGAGTATTGTCACCAAATTTTCAACACAGGCATTTTAAGATCTTTGCTCATGAACAGTATTGCTGTCATTTTCATAATGTGTCCTGAACACTGATTCCTCACCACAACCACGCTATTCTGTGCCGGAAGTGTGAAAACACATTTCGGCCAGGATGTGAAAAATGGCAGCTGCATGGTTCACAAGAAGGTGTAGTAAAATGCCAATGTTGAGAATCTGGTATGAAAATATTGCAAATTCGCTAACTTATGAGAGTGCATTGCGCAGTTGCTACACACGCTCGTAAAACAGTTATATTTTGGATTTTTCCCACCAAATTTGCCACATAGGGTTTTTGAGATCTCCCCTCATGAACAGTGGCACTGTCATTTCCTTACATGGTCCTGAAAGGTGATTCCATGCAGTGACTGCGAAATCACCTTTCGGGACCGAATGACGCAATGACAGTGCAAGAGAAGGGGTCCCAAAAACCCCATGTTGAAAATTTGGGGCCAAAATTCTCAAAAATGCCTGCGATATGTACTAAAGTTGAAAAAACCTTATCTATCCCATTATACAGCTTGCCAGCATTTCTTCAATTCACGGTCGGCTTTGAAGAGTGCAGACGTGTTCCTGGTCCACCGATGATTGTCACGCCGAGCTCCAGAGGTAAGTATGGGATATGGGGGAATGTGGGGAGGCAGGGTGCACAGTGGGTGGGGGCAGGAGGGCACGGAGACTACGAGGGACCGTTTTCCTTTTACAGGTTGTAAAAAGAAAAGAAAACATCCTGGGGCAGTTTTTTTTTCCCAGGGGATTTGGCACACTGGGGTGGGCTCCCAGCATGCCACCTAACTGTTTTGGGGGTATCTGTAGCAGACGGGGGATTGGGCACCCTCGTCAGCAAACAACACGGGGGAGGCCAAATTTATGCTAATGGGGATTGGGCACCCCCGTCAGCACACAAAGAAGGGGATGCAGAGCTGAGGGGATTGTTCACCCCTTGACATTAAACAATTGGGATTTCTGCTGACGGAAGTGGCCCTGGGTCAGCACACAAGGAAAAGGGGGGTGGGTAACAGCTGAGGGGATTGGGCACCCCGCATTAAACAATTGGGGGGGTGCTTTATGCTGACGGGGAGTGGGCTTCCCCATTGGCACATTGACAGGGAGCAGGGGCAGCTGACAGGGGGATTGGGCACCCCCAAAGTCGGCAGCTCTCCGGCCATGTCCCGCCATGTACATAATGGTGGTGAGCACGGCAAGAAAAGGACCGCTGCATCTGACGAGCTTTGCTCGGATTGCAGCAGACCTTTTCTTAGATGTGCTCACCCCATTATGTATGCATGGTGTGGCGCCGGCATGCAGGCTGATTGGGAAATGTGGGACGCACCTACTGGTGCATGCCCTGCATTCGCCTAACAGTGACCGCACCTCTAAAGCTGCACTCTCCCAAGATGTTGGCTGCGTGAGCACACCAACATAAAAAAGGTGATAAAAAGATGGTAGAAAATTATAGACCTATCAGCCTTACGTCTCTCTTAAGCAAAATTTTGGAGAGTCTAATTCAAGAATACATAATCATGCACATAAAAGAATATGGGTATATAGACATATCACAGCATGGCTTTAGCACAGGATGATCTTGTCTAACTAATTTACTAAGTTTTCTTGAACCAGTCAGCGCAGCCTTGGATAAAGGATTGCCTGTGGATATAGTATTCTTGGATTATGCTAAGGCTTTTGATTATATCTCCCATACAGTTCTTTTAGAACAATTAGCACATTTGCATCTTCCATATAACATAATTGCTTGAGTAGAATCGTGGCTGACTAACAGACATCAAAGAGTCAATATATGAGGTTCCTGTTCAGATTTGGGAGCAGTGACTAGTGGTATGCTCCAGGAATCAGTTCTGGGGCCAACACTTTCAATATTGTGGTTTAATCGATATCAGTTTCAGAGGGAGCATGGTTGGGAAAATATGCAGATGACAGCAAAGTGGGCACTATTGTCAACAACAAGGATGCAGCAAATAAGCTGCAGAAAGATCTTTGCAATCTTGGGCACTGGGCAGAAAAGAACAAATTAAAGTTCAACCTAGATAAATGTAAAGTTATGCATTTAGGCCCAAGAAATCAGAAATTCATGTATGAATTGAATGGTACTCTATTAGGGGAAACAACACGTGAAAATGATCTTGGAGAAATCGTCACAAATGATTTGTCCTTTGAGTGCCACATTAGAAATTAAGTTAAATTAGGAAATAAAATACTGGGATGCATATATAGAAACAACAAGAGCCATAATACAGAGTACAATAATATTGTACACCCTAATTAATCAATGTAACCTGCTATGTAACATATTACTGCTATATATATATGTTAGAATGCCAAAGCTGAATCTGCACTAACTGTCATACCATGTTTTTGTCCTGTAACTCCCGGGTCGCCCCTGAAAAAGGGACCTCCGGGGCCCAGTGGGCCTACCCAGCCATCAAAATTCAATAAATAAAAAATCCATCTGTGATTGTACCTTTATATACATCTCTTGTGAGACCACAACTTGAATACTATTCATCACTATGTACACCGCAATACAAAAGGGATGAAGTATTGATTGAGCAAATGCAGAGAAGAGTAACTAAAAGAATTAATACAGTGTATGGGAAGAGTTTTGGTAATAGATTGAGGGATCTGAACATGTACTCAATGAACTATAGAAGAAAGAGGGGTGATCTATGTCTGTTTTTTTGTGCATCCAGAGATAGTTATTTATGGGAAACCACTGGCCTAACATCACAAGTCTCTGCTAAGAGTACACATACACATAGAATAAAGATTAAAGAAAAACTACGTAAAACAAACAAAAGAAAAAAATGGTTTTCCCAAAGAGTAGTAGAAGTATGGAACACCCTACCAGAGTCTGTAGTCATGTGAAAGACTATTGAATCCTTCAAAATTATCCCTAGATCAATACATGGGTAACAGGAAATATGAGTATCACCACTGAAAAGTAGTGAGCGACAATGAGTTTATGGACCTACCTGCTTGTATTAACCTATGAACCTATAGATAGATAGATAGATAGATAGATAGATAGATAGATAGATAGAAAAAAAAGATTGAGGGATGATTTTCTTTATTGTAGGGGGACAGAAGCTGAGACTGGAAATTGGGCACCTCAGTGTCAGAACGATCTTTGGCAGCAGCAGGGGCAGATACAGTGGTAGCCACAGACATTGTACCCCAGTGCTACCACATATAATAAATAAAGGAGGTGGGCAACCTGGAGGGGAGATAAGAGAAAGAGGTGGTATCTGGGGTGCACATACCAGTCCACTTAACATAACAAAAAGATAGACAGACAGACAGATAGCTAGATAGATAGAATAAGAGAGGGGGGAGAGAGAGAGAGAGAGAGAGACATCAGGGGATTGGTGGCTCACTGTTCTAATTAAAGCTGGCAGTACAACTCCAGCTGTGACTTCACATTTCAAGAAAGTCCCACTACCTCATACTAAGAATACAGGTGAATGTGCTATGGGACATGTTCAATTGAGTGAGGGTGCATGTTGGGGGATGATGGGTGCTGAGTGGAGAGTAGGGTAGAGGTGGGTGGGGGTGTGGAGAGGTCAGGTCACCAATGGACCATTCATTTTTTTCACATTTAAAAAAGTCAATGAGGGACAGTTTTCTTTATTGTTGGGGGACAGAAGCTGACACCTAGTGTCAGGATGATCTTCAGTGGCACTGGGGGTGGGCACCCTCATGTCCCCACATAGATTTAAAAAGGGGAGAGGGTAACCTGGGGAAGGGGAAAGAGAAGCAGTGGTCCGCATACCACTTAAAAATAGAGGAGGGGGTGAGCAATCTCGAGGGGATGGTGAAGAAAGAAGTGGTACAGAGAGTGAGCACCTCAGTCCACTTAACAAAAATGTAACAGTTAATTGATTAGAGAGATAGATAGATAGATAGATAGATAGATAGATAGATAGATAGATAGTACAGCTATGCATGGACCAAATATTATTTCCTGAATACCACAAATAGTAGGCTTCCTGAATATTCAGATTCCCTTCCCGAATAGTTTATTATTCAGCCACAATTTGGGAATGACTATTCAGTGAGATTTTCAAGTCTCACAGAGCTTCATTGGCCAATCAAAGGCCCTTTCTGGATTTCATATGCAAGCAAACCATGTAACTCCTTCACTCTGAGTTGGTAGAGGACAGGAGACTGTTGTTTCTGAGAGCTAGCTCTACAGTATTTCTGAGCCTTTAAACTTGCTAAAATAGAAATTGTTTTTGGCCCCACATGATTTTTTGGATTAGTACTATTGTTTGATAAGCATCAGAAAAGCTAGGTTTGGCTTTCTGACTAGAAGGTTTTTGTTCTTGTTGCTGTGTTCAGTAGCAGGGACCGGGAGGGTTGTCTGCTAACACCCTTCCTCCACTGTTCTCTTACACACAGCTCCAGTGTGAGTTTTCAGTGAAGCAGATTTTATTTTTGTGCTTTGTTTTTTGTTGTCATCTGGTTCCAGGCTTGGCTCCCTGCATGACTGAGGAAGATGTCTACTAACTCCCCCTCCTTTAGCTCACTGTGCATGACTTGCCTGTGTGTGCATACCATTTGAGTTTGTGAGGATGTGCTCTGCATGTGCACAGTTGTATGCAGTTTCTGAAAGAATCTGCATTTCTTAGTGGGTCAGGCTTGACTCACTGAACTACTATTATTAGTCTTCTGGTTCCAGGCTTAAACCCCTGTTCAATTAAATAGTGTGCTGGCTGTCACCCCCCCCCATCACATCTCACTGCACACGAGTAACCTGTACATGTGAAATATTTTTTTATGAGTCTGTGCCCTGTGTGTGAGCACAGCTGATACGCATGTGTGTGGCAGCTGTCATTTCTCAAATTCTGGCCAAAATGTTTTTTTTACATCCCGAAAGGTGATTTCGCAGTCCCCTATGCAAAATCACCTTTAGGCCAGGAGTTGAACATTTTCTCTGCCCTTCTTCATGAGGCAGTTTCTTAAAAAGGCTATGTTGCATATTTGGTGCAAACATATTAAAAAGAAAATTTTCCATATTTTAACCCCAATTCCTCATCTACAGCCCTATCAGCTCTGGCTAGAGTTTGTTGTGCTTTTTTTTTTTGCAGTTAAACTATCACAAATTATACTGGCACAGGACTGACTCACTGGTTTGTGTGTGTGTCATGTTCTGGTTCCTTGCTTTTTTCCACATTCAACTGAAACGGTTGCCTTCTTCTTCTTCCCCTTCATAGTAGCAGTGTCTATTCTATGTTCTACTGTTTTTCACGGTACATTACATTTGTTAGGATTAGTGTTTGTATTGTTGTTGTTCTACAAGCAATAAGTAAAGTATCACATGCACAGGCACTACCTAGTAGCAGTTTGTGTTTTTACACAGTAACTACTAGCTACCTCCTACCTGATCCATCATGTCTTAGCCCCCTAACAAATGTGCTAAGTTGAACCCCAGAAAAGCAACTGCACTGCTGGCTCCAAGTGGTGAGGGAAAGGGTGATAGACCCAATGGGTGGGATATTCAAACAGGTTGAGCATGGTGCAACAGAGTTGCACCATGGGGAACCCACTGATGCACCCTGGCATGATATTCAATGGGGGAATATGCACAACACAAATCCCCATGCACCAGAGTGTATTGGTAATGTGTGCGGTACAGGTATGGGGGGGTGTGCCCATGCATATTCTGCCCCCTGCTGCTGAATGGGGGGGAGCGGGGTGGCAGGACTGAGTGGGCAGGTTGGGAGGGGGGTACAGGTGCTGCTAGACCACCCAGGAGCATTTTAAATATTACAGCCCCATGATCGGGCAGGGGAATGGGCCCACTGGACCACCAAGGAGGTTAAATGTTATTACAGCCCATGATCGGGCATGGTGAGAGGTCCACTGGACCACCAGGGAGGTTCTTTCTTATTACAGCCCACTATTGGGCAAGGGGATAGGTCCACTGGACCACCAGAGAGTTAAATACTATTTACGGCCCACGATCGGACATTGGAGAGTGTTGCTGGTGGGGGCAGGGGGTGTTGGTCCTCAACGGCTGCTGCCTGGCAGAGCGCCAGGCACAATTCACTGGGGATCAGTGCACCTGCATGCAAATGGGGCCATAATGACATGCACATGGCCCCATTTGCACCTTACATGCATTATGGCCCCATTTACATGTCCACCACTGAATATCATGGTTGATGCACTTAACGCAACGGCACTTGTGCTAGCGCATCCCCCTGCTCCTCTCTAGCCATTTGTGCTGGTGCAGTGTCACTGCACCATGCGCTATATGGGTGGCCATGGAGTGATAGTCAATGGTGCTGAGCCATGGTGCAGCACCATTGAATATCACCCTGTCATCACCCTGGCACATCCCAGTTGCACTGTGCCCAGGCTTGCGCCACAGCCTGGTGCAGTCTGAATATCCCACCCAATTTCTACAGCACATACAGGAGAGTACTGCATGTTTTTCTTAACTTGAATTTAGTTGCCTTGGCCATTTTCTTTGGGCAGCTGTAGTGGCTTCTGTTTGCTGATAACTTTCTAACTGGATGTGTCTGCCTTCAGTAGCATGAAGAACAGGGATCAGATTTCAGGTGCTTGACTTTGAATTGCGTGTGTTTTTCCAAACTTGAATTTAGTTGCCTTAACCATTTTTGGGGCAGAAGCAGGGGATTCTGTTTACTGATAACTTTCTGGAACTTTCTAAATGGGTGCATCTGTACCTTCAGCAGCAGGAAGAGCAGGGATTAGATTTCAGGTGCTTGTCTTTAAATTGCAGTGTTTTTTTAACTTGAATTTAGTTGCCTGAACCATTTTGTTTGGGCAAAAGTAGAGGCTTCTGTTTGCTGATAACTTTCTAACTTGGTGTGTCTGCATCTTCAGCAGCAGGAAGAGCAAGGATCAGATTTCAGGTGCTTGTCTTTAAATTGTTGTGTGTTTTTCTTATCTTGAATTTACTTGCCTTAGCAATTTTGTTTGGGCAGATGTAGGGGCTTTTGTTTGCTGATAACTTTCTGGAACTTTTTAACTAGATGTGTTTGTACATTCAGCAGCAGGAAGAGCAGGGATCAGATTTCATGTGCTTGCCTTTAAATTGTTGTGCATTTTTCTTAACTTGAATTTAGTTGCCTTAGGCCCTGTCCACACTACGCCTTTGTAATGTTACAAAGTGCCCAAACCACTACAACGGTTTGTGTTTACACATGTAACGTTACAGAAGGCATTTTCGTAACTGTTGTTGAAACCACATATGAGGTGGTTTCAACAATGGTTATGAAACCAGTCCTGCCTCGGTAACGTTACCGGCAGTAGTGTGGATGGGCGGTAATGGCCCCCTGCAGGGCCCGTAGTGCAACACAATCTGCATTGTGGGATTGGGTGCTGCGGTAACAGTTGTCTGGTTCCTGAGGTGTGGACAGGCAGTACCGGTCTCGTACCGGTCACTGCTGCAGTGTGGACACACTGTACCACTCCCCGGCTGTAACGGTTTCTGTCTGTTACGGGGTCTGAGTGGTGCAGTGTGGATGGGGCCTTAGCCATTTTGTTTGGGCAGAAGTAGGGGTTTCTGTTTGCTAATAACTTTCTAACTGTGTATATCTGTGCCTTCAGCAGCAGGAAGAACAGGGATCAGATTTCAGGTGCTTGCCTTTAAATTGCTGTGTGTTTTTCTTAACTTGAAATTAGTTGCCTTAGCCATTTTGTTTGTGCAGAAATAGGGGCTTCTGTTTGCTGATAACTTTCTGGAGCTTTGTAACTGGATGTGTCTGTGCCCGCAGCAGCATGAAGAGCAGGGATCAGATTTCAGGTGCTTGCCTTTAAATTGCTATATTTTTTTTTAACTTAAATTTAGTTGCTTTAGTCATTTTGTTTGGGTGGAAGTAGGGGATTCTCTTTGCTGATAACTTTCTAGAACTTTCTAATAACTGGCTGTGTCTGTACATTCAGCAGCAGGAAGCACAGGGATCAGATGTCAGGTGTTTGTCTTTAAATTGCTGTGTGTTTTTCTTAACTTGTAATTTAGTTGCCTAAGCCATTTTGTTTGGGCAGAAATAGGGGCTTCTGTTTGATAACTTTCTAGAACTTTCTCACTGGGTGGCCTGCACCCATCCAGGGTGGGGACGGCAGTCATCAATGAACAAGTTTAAATGCTTCCTTGACAAACATTTAACTAGACAAGGATGGGGGGGGTGGATGGTAGCAGGAAGACCCAAGTGGCCCACCCCCACTGGTTACAGTAGCCTAAAGGGAAGATAAGGAGGATAAGCTGATGACAAGTAAACCTGAACTCATTACAAGGAGTACAGCACAGAAAGGGAGGCAGCAAGAGAAAGAAAAAGGAGATGGGGGAAAGCAGGAACAGCAGGGGAAAAGGCAGTGAAACATAGAGGGCCATGTGTGCAAATGCACGCAGTCTGGAAAATAAAATCTTGGACCTGGTGGCCTTGCTAGTGGAGGCTAACTGGGATACAGTAGTAATAACCGAGATGTGGTACATGGGGAACCATGACTGGGAGGTAACTGTTCCAGGGTATGCTCTATTCAGGAGGGATAGAGAGGGTAAAAAGTTAGGAGGTGTCTCTTTATGTCAGGGAAGGAATAAAAGCAACTGCAGTACAGGGTAGACAGGGGGAGGCTGAGACATTGTGGGTCATCCTTGAGCCAGGTAATGGCACAGTAATTCACACAGGCGTGACCTACAGACCTCCAGCATAGGGGGAGGAGGTGAATAGGGTGATGGTGGAAAAAATTCACAAGATGGCTGCAAAAGGGGAGGTATCGCTGCTGGGCAATTTTAATATGCCAGAGCTGGACTGGACCATTCTGGCAACTGTATCAGCCAGGAGAAGAGATATCCTGGAAGCCATAAATGGGGCAGACCTCAGGCAGTTAGTGCTAGAACCCAACAGGGACTGGGAAATTCTGGACCTGGTGCTAACCAATGGAGACAGAATCAAGGAAATCCAGGTGGAAGGGCACCTGGGGTCCAGCAACCACCATACAGTGTGGTTTAATATGGGTACAGGGACACAGTCAAGCCACACAAAGAAGAGGGTCTCAGATTTCAGGAGAGCAGACTTTTTAGGATGGGGATATGTATCAAAGAAGCCCTGGTAAGGAAGGAAACCAAAGACGGGGTAGAGAAAAAGTGGACACTTCTAAAAGGAGCCATAGTGGAGATAACAAACCAGTTTATTAGTCAGAAGGACAAGGGCAAAAGAAGGAAAAAGCCACTATGGTTCTCAAAGGATATGGCTGAGAAGGTGAAGGCCAAAAAGTTGGCTTTCAAAAAATATAAGCAGTCACAGAAGGCAGAAGATGGGGAGGCATACCTAAATAGATGGGGAAAGCAGGGAGGGCAGTTAGGATAGCAAAGGCCAAATGGAAGGAAGGATAGTGCAGGTGGTAAGGTAAGGGGACAAGACATTTTATAGGTAATTCAGCAAAAAAAGGCAAAGCCAGGGCTGGGATTGTAAGGCTCAGAAGAGAAGAAGGGGAGTTTGTGAAGGGTGACCCAGAAAAAGCATCACCACTGAATGAATACTTCTGTTCTGTATTCACTGGTAAAGGGGTGGGAGAGGGGCAAAATCAAGCCATCAGAATCAAAGGGGGGGAGGAAGGTGAACACCAGTCCTTTTACAGATGAGAGAGAGTCCTAGAGGAACTCATAAAACTGAGGGTGGACAAAGCAATGGGACTAGATAGCATACACCCTAGGATATTAAAGGGACTAAGAATGGTGCTAGCAGCACCACTGGCAGATCTGTTAAATGAATCCCTCAATACAGGTGTGGTTCCAGAGGACTGGAGGAAGGTGCATAAAGTCCCTCTTCATAAAAGCAGAAGCAGAGAGGAAGCAATCAACTCCAGGCTGGTCAGCCTCACCTGAGTAGTGGGATGGTTCTGGAGGAGCTTCTAAAGGAAAAGATTGTAGAACACTTGGAATCCAGCAGAACACAGGATCCGAGACAGCATGGATTCACAGTAGGGAGATCATGTCAGACAAATCTAATAGATTTATTTGACTGGGTGACAAAGGAGGTGGATCGGGGGAGCAGTGGATGTTGCCTACCTCGATTTCAGCAAGGCCTTTGACACTGTCCCACATAAGAGGCTTGTAAACAAGCTGGGGAGCTTGGGTATGGGCCAAAAGGTGATGAATTGGGTCAGTAATTGGTTTGGGACAGAAAGCAGAGGGTGGTGATAAATGGGGTCCAATTCAAGGAACTGGGGGTGGCCAGTGGAGTACCACAGGGATCTGACCTGGGACCAGTCCTTTTTAATGTCTTCATTAGTGACATTGCTTAAGAACTGGAAGGGAAGGTTTGTCTATTTGTGGATGACACCAAGATCTGCAACACAGCAGACACCCCAGAAGGGCTGGTGAAAATAAGGAGGGACTTAGGGAAGCTGGAAAAATGGTCTGAGGTATGGCAATTAAGATTCAATGTGAAGAAGTGCAAAATCATGCACCTGGGGTGCAGAAACCCTGAGGAGAGTTACTGGATAGGGGAGCTATTATTGACGATCACATGGGAAGAAAGAGATTTGGGAATAATCATCTCAGATGAACTAAAGGTGGCCAAGCAGTGTACAAAGGTAGTGGGTTGGGCCAGTGGTATGCTAGGGTGTACAGGAAGGGGTCTCATGAGCAGAAGAAGGGAGGTGGTGATGCCACTGTACAGAATACTGGTGAGACCTCATGTGGAATACTGTGTTCAGCTCTGGAGCCTGCATCTACTGAAAGACATAGACAGGGTGGAGGCTGTTCAGAGAAGGGCAAGTATGATGGTGTAGGGCTTACATCAGAAGGCATATGAGGAAAGATTAAAATACCTCAATATACTCTGGAGGAGAGGCAAGAACAGGGGGATATGACTGAAACCTTCAAGTGCCTTAAGAGCATCAACATGGGGCTAGTGGAAGACATCTTTCAGTTTAGGAAATGTGTAAGAATAAGGGGGCATGATATGAGATTGGAGGGGACAGGAAAAGGGGGAATGGAAGAAGTTTTTCTTCGTGGAAAGGGTGGTGGATGCAAGGAACGGCCTATCCCAGGAGGTGGTGGGATGGGACCAAACACAGTGGGAGTCAGATTTAAAAATGCATGGGATAGGCACAAGGGAACCCTAAAGGTGGGAAAGAGAAGTTAAAGCCAATGACAAAGTATGGTCAGCGGCCACTGATACAGGTAAGGAAAACAAGCAGACTGAATGGTCCTAGTGGTCCTTATCTGCCATCAAATTCTATGTTTCTAATGGAGGGAAGCTAGTTTAGGGGGCTTGGAGGGGCAAAGGATGGAGATTCAAAATGAGCATGACAAGTGCTCTTTAAAAATGGTTGAAACACAATTCTTGTTTTCCAAAACAATTGCATAGAAATCTTTACCCAAGTATAACTATAACTATGGAAGTATAGTAATAGCATCCTACCATTTAGATGTGAGTGTTATGTGACCAGAAAAACATTATGTTCTGTTATTCACCATATTTAAATGTTAATTTTATATTTCATATGTCATGATTAAAGAAATAAACAGCTTTAAATTCCCAAACTTGTTTTTTTAGTGACACTGATGTACAATCCTCATAACTTTGTTAAAATGTACCACAATTTGCTTTGCATTTGCAGCTTTATTTGTGTTACTCATTTTGTAAACTATTTGCAGAATGCAATCCCCTAAGTATTATTTTTTTATATAATCTTTAATAAGATGTCAAAATGTAGCAAGTGTAATAGAAACATTCAAGAAAATTCCTAACAATTTGGCAGGAATGTGCAGTTTAGTTTTTCTTTGTTTGTCACATGCAAATGCAAGAAAAAAACTACCCACAAACATTTGCATCTGTATTTTATCTTCATATTCCACATTTGTGTATGGGACTAGAATCGGTATTTCGAGCTTATACTTTTCTTTTCCTGTTGGTATTATGTCAAGAACATCCAATATGTCACTATCACACCCACTCAAGTCTGGTTGAGGATTTTTTAAGTGGCTCTTAACGTGATTATAGTATTATTCAGTTTGTGTAATTACATTTTTCCTCATGTTTCTGTTTTAAGTCCACTCCCCCAACCATCCAAGACATACAGGAAAAAGGGAGCATTTATTCAGTAGGTGTTATGCATGGTATCATTGAATAAAATAATAAAGACAGCATGATTCTATATTTATGTCTCCTCAACCAGTTACCTTGCCAGTCCCAGAGCACAACAGTATTCCTTGCCATTGCTGAGAATTAAGTAAGACATTTCCCTGTCTTCTATGTTCCTAACAGTAAAGCCATTCATGTGTCTTTATACCAGATGTATTTGTATCCTCAGACTGTAAGTGTGGCATGCTCCCTGCATGTTATGTGAGTCTAGTGCACCCCTACCTATGTAAGAGGTTTCCTTTGTTGTTATTAAAATTCCAGAGTGCTTCGATATAAACCACATCTCTTTGAATCAGCTAGCACCTCACTGATTTCTCAGCAGCTATACTCAGCCTAATGCCTGTTAATTAGTATAATTGTTCCTAGCCTCAGATGTGCTGATGCTTATTCTCAAAGCCCATTATGCCTGAGCAGCTCTTTGTGTCTCAAAATTTAAGATTACAGTCTACACCTGGTTTTGCAGAGCTAACAATACTGCTGTTTTATTGGGGGGGGAGCAATTCTTCATGATCATTGCTATATTGTGAAACTAACAGCTTGTTCTACTGACAAGAAACACTTTGTCAGTGAAGGGCTCAATGTCCATTCTAGAATCTAACAGCTGTCTGTTTCATGGTGTATTGAATGTTGGACATTCATCTGTATGTTATCGTTGACATCATGAAACATCTAGGAGGCGTATTAGAACCTAAGTCAGGACAAATATGCATCTTTTATTAAAGTGGTTCCTGTGATACTATTTATCAGCACTGCTATGTTTTGTAGCAAATGTGTTCAGTTTTTCAAATGTAAACTTTGCATTGCTTATATAGTCTATTTCTGAATTACATAGCAAACTAAGTACTTAACCACTGTGTTTAACATGGGAATGGCTGATTACTACTATAGAGCACCAAATGAATTCTCCATGAGCCTGAACCCCAGGATGGTGGTCTCCATAAGCGATGGGCATTATGTCTGCAGTTTCCAAGTCTGGTAATCTATAATGCTTTTGGGACCATACAGCTAGACTGGATGTAGCAGGCAAGTGAAGTAGTGCAGTTGAGAGAAGTTGACTAAGAGGCAAATTATGGAACAAGCCTCAGCTCTTATTGGGCCCTATTTATGAATGGCTGGGGTGGCTACATGCCACGTAAGTTGGGCATGTAGCCACTGCACAGCCACTCATACCTACTATGCCCACTCTGCTGCATTCACCACTGGATGCACCCCCTCCATGAACCTGATCACTGAGCCAGTCACAGAGCTCTGCACAGGGTCGGGCCAGGAGGGGGCAGTGTGGAGGGCGAGCCAGCACTCCGTGGCATCATTTTCAGCACTGTGGAGTGCTGTGTGCAGGGGTTCCTGGATCCACATCTGTGAGGTAGCTGTGTACCACCGGGGCTGGCTATGCTCCCCTTGGGGAGGCTGCCTCTGGACACAGCATGGGGCATTGTCACCCCGAACAAATCAGCCCCGCCATTAGAGCACATCTGCAGTCCTGGGTTGGGTGGGTGGGTGACTGCCCAAAATGGCTTGGTCAGTGCTCTGTGCACTGTCCAGCAACATGGTGCCAGAGATGCATAAGGGATCCACTGAGGGGCCCTGCCTGGGCAGCCGATTGAGCCATGCTCCATGTATGTGAATGCAGCCCTTGCATGGAACACCCTTGGATGTGGAGCTGCGCTCCCCTATATGCACCTCTTGCACATTTGTATGTGAATAGGCCCCATTGTACCTGTTAGGAGCTGTGTCACTGGATGTAATAGATCAATTAACTCCCAAATGTTTCCAGTTGGAGCACAACTAGGATAGAAATTGAAATGTATATCTTTAATTTTGGGTCTTAAGATGAAGTGCATTAATTTTGATAACAAATCACTGCAGCCACTAGCCCATGCAAGTATGTATGTTTCCACTCAGCTTTGAATTGACACTAATATTGAGCATGTTCAAACAGAGCTAGTAATAGATGTCTAAATTTAATAGCTCTTTGACATACCCAAAAGCATAGTTTCACAGTGATATAACACATTCTGTAATAGGTTATTTCCTTATTCATCACATGGAACATAAGGCAACACTCAAGATATGTTGCTGTGGCTTGGATTATAAGTAAATTACATTCTTTTATCTGTGAATTAAACATGAAAATGTTCATATTTGGGGATGGAGGAAGTCTTAATTTATCTACATCTACTGAAACTAATTCCCCCATGGTGTTATTAAAATCTTCAAATTGCCTTATTTTCCCATCATATTTGAAATACTGCACTCTCTTAATGCCTGCTCCAATTCATGACATGTCATCCTCCCCAGAGTGTCTAGACATGGTGTCTTAGATTTATGTGTATGATCTCAGTGTGTTACAACATCACGTCTGACTAATGCATTATTACAATACTTACAGAAATTCCCAAGTGTTACTATATTGATTGGAGATTCAGCGATCTGCATAGGCACACCATCTGGGCTTTAGAGTTCTATACCTCATGAAGTAAATTTTGTATCCGGCAAAGGATTAAGAAATTGTCAGCAGAAGAACACACATTTTGCTTGTAAAGTTCATAAGCTGGCACCTCTATATATGCCATAAAAATATGAATAAATGGGTGAGGTATGTATCAGGTGTTGCTTTTGTCATTTTCAAAATTTGAGCAGCAGCAATTTGTGTGTGAGATAGATAATATGGTTATAATTGTAAAACAACTAGCCTAGAACTGAAATGAATTTAGATGGACTCAGCTTGACTTGCACCAATAAATTACAAGGGTCTGGCTAGGTGGTTATTTATTTGTTCCAGCACTTCTGGGCAATTTCCCGTTGAGGTTAACATTTTACTCATCACACTGAAAGCTTCCCCAGAAGGAGGAAGTAGCACTTTTATTTCACATTTCACTTTTTTTTTTGCTTTAGGATGAATGTAACTATTGTCAGCTGACTAAAACAGTGGTGTGTAAAATTATCTGACTGGTGTTGGTCCTTCTCTTGGAGAATTTCCACAATATTCCCAATGAAAATCTGAGGTTAGCGTTTACCTGGGATTTGCTGCAGTGTTGCTATTCAATCATAAAGATACCAAATAGTGCTGGGCAGAAACTGCAAGTTTCAACTTCACATACTTTTTACAAAATGTTGTGATAGTTCAGTATTGTCAGAATCCAAATCCTTTGTATGTGTTTAATGAACTTCACCCCATTCCACAAAATTTTCTGACTGAATTGTGGAATGGTGCACCTGAGTTGCAGAAAGACAGTTCTGAAAAGTTCATCAATCTGCAATACATGCAATCATTCTGCAGTTGGATGATTGGTTCTGTGGAAGTTCTTTCTGTAGTTTAATACGTTAATCCACAATTCATAATTCATTCCACCATTCAAAGTCCAAATTTCATGAACGTTTCTAAAGTTCATTCCAAAATTTCACGGAAGCAAAATTCTGACTTTCACTGTAATTCTGCTTACATAATCTTGTTTTCACATAGCACTAGTACTAAATTACAGAACTATTTCACTTCACTTCAAACATTGCTGCGCTTTAGTTGTATCAGCATAGCTCAGCTGGTAGCACATTTGCCTTTGAGCCACAAGGTCATGCATTCCAGTGCCACACCAGGACTGGGCTCAAAATAAAAATGCAGGCACCCAAGTGCAGTACTAGGGGGATGCTGTACTGTCAGGTTGTGCCATGCATTGCTGGTGCTGTCCTGCTGCATGTACAAGTGGAAGTACAAGAATGCAAGGCACATTTCACAAGAATAGGGGATTTCAAACAGTATCCTGACCAACATTCCCCTTCCAGTAAAACCTGTTCTTCCAGTTTGAGGCTGTATGTGGGTGTTGATATACGAAATGGTTGCTGCAACACGTTTACAGTTACTTCACTACCAGTCTATCTTTGATTGTAATGTGATACAATGTGTATGATAACTGTTATATAAATACTAATTCTTCTTTGTTTCTTGCAAAAGAGAAGTTATTATGTTGTGATGTACTGCTATATCTTAAAAGTAACAACATTATTTATTAATATATTGGTCCCCAAATGAATCATCCACATAAAGAAAGGCCAACAATTAAAGAGTCTCCTCTTTTCTTTCCTTTTTTCTTATCTTTTCTTTCACTCTCTTTCCTGTTTTTCCCCCTTCTCAACTGTGTCAGCACACTAATCTCGCCTCCATCTGTGTTTAGGTGTACTGTACTCCACGTAGTGCTAGGCAAAATAAAAAAAATAGTTTTGCTCTAATTGTTCAAGCTGCACCCAATTTTACTTAAGTTAATGCAAATCCTGAATGTAGAATGATTTATAAAAAAAAAAATCTGTGCTCTTAAAATTGTGCAATTTTGGAAATAGCACATGTTTCAGTAATAAAAAGGAAAAGGATCTTGGGGCTGTCATATCTGATGACCTCATGGTTGTAGGGCAGTGTGAAAAAACACTATTTTGAAATTAGTGCTGTTATAATTTAAAACCGTGCATTTTCAAGTAGTTTGTGAAAGTTTACATCAGCAACAAAGGGGTTTTCAGATACTATAGTCATCACATGATATTAGAGATGTCCTAATAAGGTATGTATGTATGTATGTATGTATTTATTTGTTTGTTTATTTATTTATATATGTAGTTATTCATTTGTTAGTTGGGTAAGGCCCTTTTATAGGCATGGCCTGGGCCAGAAGATAGAACATACAAAACGACATTCAATACACACATACCAAAATATACAACTGAATATTAGTGGTGAAAACCTGATTCTTAGTAGTGTTTGAAATAATGCATTTTAGTAAATATGGCTTTTTTGAAAGTGCACGCTTTTCAAATGGAACCATTTTTCCTTAATAAAATGTGTACAGTTTCAAAAGAAATCATTGCTGCATGTGGAGTCCCCAGGATTCCTTGTTGTTTTTCAATGAGCCTGCAACTCACATAATCACATAGAGTCCGTACAGTCAAGAGAGTCTCAGAACTGAACCCCCAAAATAATTTATAGTGAAATTTATTTAATGGGGCTTATTTAATAAGTTTAGTTAGTGTTAATATTGATTTAGTAGCAGTACTTTGGAAGGGACTTGTTTGTCAGCCATAACCTAACTGTGCATCCTGTGTCACGCATAATACAATGGTATCCCTGCAGAGAATGAATTCCTAGTCATCAGGAGTCAAGGAAAAAAGCATAGCCAAGCTCCCTGAGAAAGTGCCAGTGGGGAGAAGCACCAGGGCACTGTGGCCTATGGATTCAGAATTTGACATTTGAATACTAACACAATTTTTGGAAACTGCGAGTTTGTACTTTGGACTTCTTTACTGAGACACTATACAATGCACCTGATTTCAGTGGCTTTAATGGACTGAACTATGTAATGTCTGTGCTTTGTGACTGAGCACTTTTGTATTTTATTGAGTAAAAACTTTGAAATCACCTTATGCATGTCCTGAGCATCCTCATTTTAATGGAGTCCTGGTGCTTATGTGCTGGAGTGTGCTTCTGTTTTGCTTTGTTGTCTAAAAGGATAGCCGTTCTTTTAGAGCACACCCCCCAGAGCCTCTGTCAGCTCATCTCCCTGTGTTCATCTGGTATTCTGTTATATATAAAAACATCACAGCAGTTCAAAATGGAAATATATTTACCATACATTGTACATCTGTCCAATCCAACCATACACTTGCATCATGCATTACAATGCTGTACCCCAGCAGAGTACTAATTCCTAGTAACAGTAATTTAGGAAAAAGTAGCATCAATTCAAAAGAAACATTTTTGGGTTATCCAGCAGGAAATCTGCCCGATGCAGACTTGTGTCCTGTATTAGGCACGGCACTGTGGTACCCCTGCAAAGTACCCATTCCTAATTAACACTGCTGGGGGCTGTGCATAAGAAGACCAAGAAAAAGTATGATCCTGAACAGGTACTTCTGCTCAGTCTTCTTAGTGGAGAGAGGGGGGGACTAAGGAGTGACAAAGGGACTTTCAGCTCTAAAGATGGACAATGGTACAGAACCAAATGGGATACATCAAAGGGTTCTAAAGAAACTCATGGACAGTCCTAGCCACTCCACTGACTGCCTTGCTCAACAACACATTGGATACAGGCATGTTTCTGGAGGACTGGAGAAAACCTGATGTGGTCCCTCTACATAAATGTAGCAGCAGGAAGAGGGCTCTCAACTATAGGCCAGTCAGTCTTAAATCAGTGGTGGGGAAATCAGTGGAAATACAGCTAAAAGAAAGACCAGTTCAGCATCTTGAAACAGAGGCAGCATGGTTTCACAGGGGGAGGTTATGCCAAATTTATCTAATGGATTTCTTTGACTGGGTAATGAGGGAAACAGATCAGGGAAAGGCAGTGGATGTGGCCTACCTGGACTTCAGCAAGACCTTCGACACTTTGCCACATAGGAGGCTAATAAAGAAGCTGAGCTGCTTGGGGGTGGGATCCAACATGGTGAATTGAGTTTGAAACTGGATAATGGATAAAAGACAGAGGGTAGTGCTAAATGGCACTTACAGGAATGATGGCGGAGTGACCAGTGGGGTGCCACAGGGCTCAGTACTGGGACTGGTCCTCTTCAATGTCTTCACAAGAGTCATTGCTGAGAAACTAGAAGGGAAGGTATGCCTTTTTGTAGATGATACCAAAATCTGCAATAGGTTGGAAACTCGGGGGGGGGTGAGTGAAGAGAATGAGCAGAGATCTAGGGAAATTTGAGGAGTGGTCTAAAGCATGGCAGTTGGGGTTCAATGTTAAAAATTGCAACATCATTCACCTAGGGCATAAGAACCCAGGAGCTGAGTATAGGACAAGGAGGTACTGACAGTCACTCAACAGGAAAAGGATCTTGTGACTATCATATCCAATGACCCCTTGGTTGTAAGTCAGTGTGAAAAAGCAGCGGTTCAGACTAGTGGGATGCTGGGGTGCATAGGGAGTGGTATATCCAGCAGGAGGAGGGAGGTGATATTGCCACTGTATTGTTCACTGGTGAGACCCCACCTGGAGTACTGTGTCCAGTTTTGGAGGTTGCACCTCAGAAAGGACTTAGATAGGGTGTATTCAAGCTGTTGTTGCATTAGGATCCCTATGAGGAGAGACTGAGGAATCTCAATAGGTATACCCTGCATGAGAGGAGAGCAAAAGGTGACATGACAAAGTCCTACAAGTACCTTACATGAGTCAGCAGGGTACAGGAGGGAAGTCTTTTTCAAATGAGAAGGAGGACTATGACCAAGGAGTGTGCAGTGAAGCTGAAGGGGGTAAGAGTTCAAGAGAGATGAGAGGGAATATTGCTTCACTGAAAGGGTGGTAGATGCCTGGAACATACTGCAAACAGAAGTGTTGTAGACAAAAACAGTGTTGGGGGGGCTTGAAGCATGCATGGGATAGATTTATGGGTGTATTAGAAAACAAGCAGGAAGGAAGAAGGTTTGCTGGAGATCTGTTCAGGTCTGTGGAGGAAGATTAAGCAGGGAATATCTGGGCAGTCTGGGTGGTCCCAGTACTTATTTTTTTTTGCCACAAATTATGTTTCTATGTTCCTATTTATCAGCAGTTTAGAAAAAAAGCAACAAAAGTTAGAAACACACAGCAGTGCTTTTGTCTGATCCAAACATGTGTCCTGTGTCATGTGTGGCACAGTGTTAACCCCACATTGAACTAATTCCTAATCAGCCCTATCAAACAAGATGTCCAGTGTCATGTATGGCAGAACAATACCTTGCAGTGTGCTTGTGCTTAAAGAACAGGTGTTCACTTCTAATGAATAAACAACTATTTTATTTACTGTATTTTGATGCATTAGTAATTACTTTCTACTGTTATAATAAAATATTTTGTTTGTGTAGTGAAACATGATTGTTTTGGCCTTTGCTTTTCATACTGCAAGTAAAAAGAATTCAGAAGAATTCTGGTATTGTGATGTCTGAAAATGTTACTTAGGAACCCAGTGTATTTCAATGAGAAACTAAATATATTTTTCTATCTTTTTCAAAATAAATAGATACTTCTTTCAACAACAAACTTTGCCTCTTACATGTTTGCACTATTTTGGTCCAGCTGTATGATTTTACAGTTTTTAAACAGTAACTGTCTTCTCTTTTCTTCATCCAAGAGCAGGGCCATTCTCGATGTCCTATAGGTGGCATGGCTCAGACAGCTATTTTTGGAACCCACTCATGAGGGAGCAATCTTAGACATCATACTCTCAAATGGGGACAGTGAGAGGATCTCAGATCTAGAAGTGGGTAGCCATCTGGGAACAAGTGACCACCAAACAGTGTGGTTCACAGTAAACTCAGCTACAGAGTCAAGCCATACAAAAGTGAGGGTACTGGACTTCAGGAGGGCTGACTTTGGCAAGATGGGAGAGTGCCTTTGAAAAACACTAGCAAACAGGCTAGAAGGAGGGGTGGAGCAACAGTGGGGAAACATCAAAACTGCCACCGCAGAGGCAACAAGCCTTTGTGTGAAGCAAATAAACAAATCAAACTGAATGAAAAAGCCACTATGGTTCTCAAAAATGGTGGCAGAGAAGGTTAGGGAGAAAAAGATAGCATTTAGGAAGTATAAGGAAACACAGAAGCAGCAGGATAGAGAACTGCACCAGTTAAGGCAGAAGGAAGCAAGGAGGGAAGTCAGAATAGCAAAGGCCCAAACTGAGGAAAAGACAGTGAACTCGGTTAAGAAGGGGGATAAAACCTTTTATGGGTACATCAGGGAGTGTGGAAAGACAAAGGGAGGGATAGTGAGGCTGAATAGAAAGGACAGTGGGTAGGCAGAGAGGGACAGTGAAAAAGCAGGGCTACTGAATGAATACTTTTGCTCAGTATTCACAAAAGAGGAGGGGGGTGGTGCCTAATCCAATTAACAGAAGCACTCTGGATAGGGTGGGGGTCAATCCCAGTCCTTTTACAGAAGAAAGGGTTCTGAAAGAACTCCTAAAACTGAAGGTGGACAAAGCAATGGGGCCTGACAGAATTCACCCCAGAATTCTAAAACAATTAAGGGTAGAACTAGTGACACCACTGACTACCCTTTTTAACAAATCATGGGAGGATGGTGTGGTACCTGAGGACTGGAGGAAGGGGGATGTGATTCCCCTTCACGAAAGTGGGAGCAAGAGACAGGCAGGAAACTACATACCTGTCAGTTTGACCTCTGTGGTAGGGAAAGTGATGAAATCTCTTCTGAAGGAAAGAATTGCTGAGTACCTAGAGGCCAGTGGGGCACAGGACCCAAAGCAGCATGGGTTCACAGTGGGAAGGTCATGTCAGAAGATTCTAATTGATTTCTTTGACTGGGTGTCCAAAGTAGTAGGCCAGGGAGGGGCTGTGGACATGGCCTACCTAGACTTTAGCAAGGCATTTGACATAGTCCCACACAAAAGATTAATAATTAAATTATCCAGCCTTGGAGTGGGTCTAAGGGTGGTAGCCTGGCTAAAACATTGGCTGGACAACAGGACACTGATGGTAATTGTAAATGGAGTCCACTCTGAAGAAAGAGGGGTTACTAGTGGGGTACCGCAGGGTTCAGTACTGGGTTCAGTCCTTTTTAATGTCTTTATAAGTGACATTGCAGAGGGACTGGAAGGAAAAGTATGCCTCTTTGCAGACGATACAAAGATCTGCATCAGGGTTGATACACAATGAGGCATAGAAAGGATGAGAAAGGACTTGCCAAGGTTGGAGGAATGGTCAGAAGTATGGCAGCTTGGTTTCAATACAAAGAAGTGCAAAATAATGCTCTTGGGAAACAAAAACCCAGGGGAAGATATACAATGGGGGGAGGTAGTAACAACAACTAAAATGGAAAGGGACCTGGGGGTAATCATATCAGATGACCTTAAAGGAAAAGTCCTCCCAAAACTTGAAAAAATATATGTTGTGCAGAGTGTTTTAATTTGTATGTGAAGTTCTAGTGTTTCCTTCCCTCTGACTGGTATTAGGAGTTTTTCCTAAATTAGCCTGCTAGCTTTATGCTAGTTTTATGACCCCTGGGGATCTTCATCCCTGATAGCTTAATTGTATTTCTTGTTCCCACAGTGCATCTTGTCTCATGTGACTGTGATGTAAGAGAGACCCAACATTCAGCACACACATGCCAAACAAACTAAATATCTTGGAAGCTTTACAAGCTGCACAAACATTACCAGCAGCAAAGTTTTTTAGGACTGTAAAGCCTTTACAATGAGGGTGGTCACCAAGCTGAATTCTACAGATTTTAAAATATAGCCATCTCTACTGTTGTGAACTGATTGTAAAGCAATGCTTTCTGCTGGATTTATGGTGTCTGCTACATCACCATCACATGAAACAAGGTGCATTGTAGGACAAAGAAATGCAATTAAGCTGTTTCATATGGAGATCTCCAGGGGTCATAAAACTACTCTAAAGCTAGCAGGCTAATTTAGGAAAAACTCTTCTTAGCAGACAGAGAGAAGGACACACAACAACTTAACATACAAATCAAAACACTCTGCACAACATATGTTTTTGCAAGTTTTGGGTGGACATTTCCTTTAAAGTTAGCAAGCAATGTGAGAAGGCAGTAGGGAGGGCTGGGGGGATACTGGGATGTATAGGGAGTGGCATCACCAGCAGAAAACAGAAAGTTGTTATCCCTCTGTACAGACAGTTGGTGAGACCCCATCTGGAGTACTGTGTTCAGTTTTGGAGACCCCATCTCTGCAAGGACATAGACAGGATGGAGGCAGTCCAGTGGAGGGCAACTAAAATGGTGCAGGGTCTGCAAGAGAAGCCATACGAGGAGAGACTATAGTAGCTGAATATGTATACCCTCAAGGAAAGGAGGGAGGGAGAGAGGGATATGATAGAAACTTTTAAGTACCTCAGTGGAATCAACAAAGTCCAAGAGGGTAGCATCTTTCAGACAAAGAGATGTGCAAGAACAAGGGCACACAATTTGAAGATGGGGGGACAGCTCAGGGGCAATGTGAGGAAGTATTTTTTCAAAGATAGGGTGGTGGATGCATGGAACAGCTTTCCTGAGGAGGTTATGGGGTCTAAAACTGTGGGAGAATTCAAGAATGCATGAGACAGATATAAGGCAGTTCTTGTGGGGGGTAGGAAGAAATAGGCTGTTGGTTAACTAGGATCTGCAGTTTATCCTGTAGGTAGAGAAATGGACCAAGCGGTCCTTATCTGCAGTCAAAGTCTATGTTTCTATGAAGAAAATGCCACATACTAAATTATAACAAAATATGACATTTTCAAAAATCTCATTTCTATTAAATATGTAATATTTCGGTCGCAGAATGTGTTGTTTCTTAATAAAACCCTGAAAAAATGTTTGCAGTTTACCATCGGAATACACTGCCAGTCTTGCCAATAAAACTTTTCTGACATCATAATACAAGAATTCTGTTGGGTTCTTTTTTCACTGGCAGTTGGCAGAATACAAATAAAATGATGAAAAGGTAATTAAAATAACAAATAAAAAGTAAACAAAATGAACACCGAGGCATCTAAAGGCCTCAGTCTTTCATTGTTTAAGATATACATCCTTACTAAGCACCTGCTCTGTAATTATCAGTCATTTAGAACAAACAGCACCAGCAGTTAGAAAGTGATTTTTTATGCCCTACAATAGTGCTTCTGCCTGACCAAACCAAGTGTCCTGTGTCAGGCATATGTCCCACACAGTGTACTAATTCCTAATCAAAACTATCCAACCAGGTGACCTGCATTGTGTGTAGTAGTCTGCTATCATGCAGTGTACTTATTAAATAACAGCAGTCCCGAATAAATAGCATGAGCAGTTTGGAAGGGTTTTTTTAAACATCAAAACTGTGTAATACAGGATATTTGCACTGTAGTAAATAGTATTTCAAATGCAGATTCTTTGTGCTTAATCAAAATAGTGCAAAAAATAAAGTTGTGCTTTAAAAAAAAATGAAAATACTTACAATTTCAAGAAAAAATATTTTAATCTTTGTGCAGTTATTGCACACTTATTTAAAACTTTTGTGAATACAAACTCATGAATTTTACAGAATTTGGCAAGAAACTGTGTCTAAGACTAACTCAGTGGGACTTCCCCTTTAAATCTAGCAAACCAATTGCACCTCTCCAGGACTCTGGCATTCTTTTTGCTCCTGCACATAAACAGCAATTTTGTATTATTTCCAGATCCTCAAGGGACCTGTGCCCAGTTCAGACAGGTCTACTATGGCAAGGGTGGGCAGCAGCTGCAATGTCCTACTGCCACTCTGGGTGGCATGTGGTTCCTCCCTTCCTATAAGTAACTCTATGTTTCATTCAATGCATGGCCAGCTGCCTTTCCTGTGATTATCTTTTATTTAATGAATATGTTTAGATTATATTTTTTGATATTTTTATATTTTTGTGTATGCCATTAATGCAGCTACTTGTATATATTAGGTGCATCTGTGTGTGCCAAGGTCATTGTAGCTTGTCTTTATCACCCCTCCATATTCAAATCCTCTCCCCAAGTCACATTTCTAAATGAACTTTATATTTGAGTGTCTTCCTCATCAAAACTTCTAAATAAATAAAAAAATTACCCTTTTTCAGTGTTTTTGAATTTTATAAAAGATAATTGAGCACATCAATTGGTTTCTTCATTACACTACTTGATCCATGAAGGGGAAAAAACTGTAACTGCAGCTCCTAAGCTGTTTGGCATGTCCAAAAGATAAGCAAAAATCTTGTTGAGAGTGCCTGACATCTGCAGCAGTGTTCATTTTGCACAGTGGAGTCCAATATATTCCATACAAGTTTGAAACTGTTAGCATATGAGTTTAGTGTTTCTCACAGAGGTAAGATGAGCCACTTCTATTGTCAATCACTATTTATCAATGAAAGTCTTCTCAAGATCTGCTTCAGAAGAATACTTGAGGATTGCTGTTCTATGCAGATGATGCTCTAGCAGGATAGCATAGAAGATAAAGACCACATATGGAAGGTTAGAGATGTCTGTTATATTTTTTTTTAAAGAAGGATCCTGGGGAATGTACTGCATTATTTGAATGATGTTCATTGAGTAGCCATCTAGAACCCATTCAGTCATTCAGAGCAACTCATCCAGCCTCTCACTGTGCTCACATGTAATCCCAGCATTATTACAGTGTTCAGCTCCTCACCTAATACACCCAGATCACATCAACTCAGGCACACCCTGAGCCACCCAGGGGGGAAATTTAAATTCAAATGAAGGGAGGAGGTGACGTGGGGGCTATATGTCTCACCTGGTCCTAATGGAGGTAAGGCTTGGTACTGGTATATCATCCTGTGGATCGCTTGCCTATTTCTGGCTCATTTTGTCCCCTGCCTACCACTCCTGATAGAGTTCCATTACTCATCCATCTTCAGCCTCTGAGTGCTTCCACTGATCGCAGCCATGATATAATGGAATACATAATGGGTTGCAGTGGAATAAAATACTGTAAATCACATGTCTTTACAGTACTCCCGGTACTTACATAATGGGCAATTCATTAATCGTGATGATCAGAGGCAAAGTCAAAGGCTCCCCACCAGTGAACTGCCCAATCTAGTATAACCATACCCACAGAAAAACACGGCATACACACCCAATAAGAGGATAAGGATGCAGTAATGTGAGTGGATTTCTTGCCTATATGCCTACATTTTTTTATTTTATTTATTAAATTCTCGGATTACAAATATGTTTGAGCAGAAACTGCTCATTTACAAAGGTTTCACGTCAAAGGATGAGGGTCAACATACATACAGAGGTAGTAAAGGAATGCACAATAAACAACCAAAACAACTAAAAGAAAAAATAAAGATACTCAGTTATAACATACTTTGAGATAATATTCATATAACGAGCAGTTTGAGTAGGCAGCTGGCTGCGGTAACAATAAGAGATAGAGGGCACCATAGGCAGTTAGTATTGCAGGCATGCGACCGGGAGAGGAAGTTGGCAGGCTAATGGGCCACTGTCCGATGGTGGCGGAAAATGTCTTGTACCAGTGGAGATGCGAAGCAGGAAAGGAGTCACAAGGAAGGCCCGGTGCCAGAGGGAATGAGACTGGGAAAGGGGCGGGCTGTGAGACCTGAGTGAGCTGGGAGGTGTTTAGAGAGATCTCTGTTCAGAGAAGCAGTCACATTGAGTGGTAGAGGTGAGGTAAAGTTTGAGATTCCTTTTGAAGGGTCCAAGTGTAGTAGAGGAAAGTGCTTCTTTATTGAGGGAATTTGCACAATGTCTTCAAGTCCATTCTTGGTAGAAAGGGTCTGGAAGGGATTAGAAGCCTTAAAAGAGAATACAGCAATGGAACTGGAGGGGATTAATCCAAGGGTCCTAAAGGAACTGAGCATGGTGCTGGATGCCCCCTCTGGCAGTGCTTTCTAGCACCTCAGTAGAGATGGGGCAAGTTCCAGAGGACTGGAGGAGGGCTGATGTGGTCCCTCTGTGCAAAGTAGCAGTAGGGAGGATTCTAGCAACTACAAGCCAGTCAGTTTTATATCAGGGGTGGGAAAGTTATTGGAGACACTACTGAAGGAGAGGCTCATGGAGTACCTGGAGGCAAAAGTTCTGCAGGACCACCAACAGCATGATTTCACAGGTGAAGGTCATGCCAAACTAACCTCATAGATGTTTTTGACTAGGTTACAAGGGAGGTGGATCAAAAGAGAGCAGTGGACATGGCCTATCTGGACTTCAGTAAGGCTTTTGACACTATGCTGCACAGTAGGCCAGTTAAGAACTAAGCAGCCTTTGGGTGGGGGAGAAAGTGGCAAGCTGGGTATCAAAAAACTGGTTAAGGGATAGAAGGCAAAGAGTGGTGGTAAATTGTAGCCACTCAGGATGAAGCATAGTGTCTAGTGGCACAGAGTTCAGTACTGGGTCTGGACTTCTTCAATGTCTTCATAAGTGACATTGCAGAGGAGCTTGAGGGGAAGATGTGTCTCTTTACAGATGATACAAAAATCTGCAACAGGGTTGCACTCAGGAAGGGGTGGAGAGAATGCAAAGGGATCTGAGAAAACTAGAGGAATGATCAAGGGACTGGCAGCTGGGTTTCAGTGCTCAAAGAGTGCAAGGTTATTCACTTAGGGCTGCTGAACCCAGGAGCTGTGTATAAAATGTGAAGGGGGTGGAGCTTATAGACATTAAGCAAGAAAGAGACCTAGGAGTCATCATATCTAATGACCTCACAGTAGCTAGGCAGTCTGAAAAAGCAGTAGGAAAGGTTAGCAGGGTGCTGGCGTGCACTGGGAGAGGGATTTCTAGCAGCAGGAAGAGGGAGGTGGTGCTGCAATTGTATAACTCACTGGTAGAGGTGTGAAGTTTTATTTCACTGGCTAAGTTCCAGTGAAGTTGCAAAATTCACCTTTGTGGATATTTCCACGAGTTGCCCACTTCACCACTTCACATTGAGTTTTCCTGAAAAAAGGTACATTTTTCAGGTGATGTTAGATGAGCTTAAGGCAAAGTTAAGGTGATGTTGCAACTTAGTGAGTGAATTCATATTACTTCTCCAGAAAAAGTGCCATTTTGCCTGCCAAAAAAATTCACAAAATTGTCACCTTACACTTCGTGAACTTGGCAATTTTTTTTTCATAGCGTGAAGTTTGCTAACTTTGCACATCTCTGTTCACTAGTGAGGCCCTTCCTGGAGTACTATGTCCAGTTCAGGAGGCCGCACCTCTGCAAGGGCATTGAAAGGGTAGAGGCAGTATAGAGGAAGGCAACCAATATGGTGAGGGTGCTGCATGAGAAGCCATTGGAGAAGACACTGCAGGAACTCAACATGTACTCCTTAGAAGAGAGAAGAGTGAGAAGGGACATGACTGAAATCTACAAGTACCTCACAGGAGTGAACAAGGTACAAGTGGATGGTCTACTTCAGAGAAAGGAAGGCACTAGAACAAGGGGCATGCAATGAAGCTAAGGGAGGGGGGAGTTTTGGAAAGATGTGTGGAAATACTTACTCATGAAAAGAGTACTGGATGACTGGGACAGCCAGCCAGAGGAGCCAGTGGGGGCAGAGACTGTTGGGAGCTCCAGGCATGCATGGCATAAGCACAGGGGCATATTAGGTAGAGGAATTAGGAGAGGAAGAGACACCAATGACCAACTATGGTCAGTGGTGACAGAATACTTAGGGACAAGGGGCAGACTTGATGAGCCTAAAGGTCCTTTTTTGCCAACAAAATCTATGTTTCCATGATTTATTAATTTATTAGCTTTTGGTAATTGGGTAAGTGCACTAGGCAAACTGCTTATTTTCAGGCATGATCCAGGACAGTACAAGTCAAAATACAATGGTTAACAAATACACATACACTGCAGTACAAAATTAGAGTTAAACAGATTACAGAGGTGTAGGTTACATAGCACATAGGTGGATGGTAAATATCTCATGGTATTGGAGGTAACAACAGGCCATAAAGGTACAGTATGGGGATAGTAGGTGCAAACAAGATGGAGCAAAAGGCTAAGTCCAACTAGGAGACAGTTATTTGGATTGAAACAAAGAAACCTAAGTGCTTCACTGTAGCTTGTAAAGAGAGGGGAAGAGAAGGGTGTGAGAAGGCTTGGAGTTATAAGTGCAGGACAGAGGTGATTGCACAAGTCATGAGTCTAAGAACATTTACATGCATCGAGGGAAGCAAGGTAACAGGAGAGGACTTTCTTGAAGACAGAGTGGGATTTGGAACATCTGAGGTCAGGTGGTAGAGAGTTCCAGAATTTTGGGGCGTAGTAGGAGATGGCAGATTTACCCATCCTGGAGGAACAGTTGAGGATGGAGAGCAGAGCTAAAAACATGGACTGGAGAGAACAAGAGCAGTTTATGGGGGTGAGCATTGCTGCAAGGGCAGGTGGAAGAGATGAACAAATTATGTTGTCTGTCAGGCAACCTAAAGAATAAGAGCAGTGGGATGAAGGGGATAATCAGCGGAGGTCAAAGTAAAGTGTACAGTGGTGTGAATGACGGGGAGCCGATAACATAAATCTGCAGACATTGTTGTATGCAACATCCCAGACTTGAAGGACATTTGCCTGTGCCATAGCAAAGACAGGAAGAGCATAGCAGAGTCTGGGGAGCAGAAGGCCTTGGGCGACAGATATCCTGGCGGCGTAGGTAAGGAACTGTCGGGCTCAATAGGTCAGTCCATTTTTGTCATTGATGGCCTTGCAGGCAGCATTGACATGCAGAGAGAAATTGAGAGATGGAATCAGTGTGACCCCTAAGTATTTGAAGGAGTGAGTTACATCTACAGGTGAGCCATCAGAACAAGAAACTTGAAGAAGCAGGGCAAGGCGCCGGATTTCCTTCAAGACCCAAAAAGCATGGATTGGGTCTTGGCAATGTTTAGCACCACTTGGTGGGATGTGATCCAGGTTTGGATATGATGCAGATCAGAGGAGAGAAACAAAGAAACATAGAATTTGACGTCAGATAAGGACCGCTTGGCCCAGCTAGTCTGCCCATTTCCCTACCTGATGGATAAGCTGCAGATTCTAGTTGATCAACAGGTTACTTCCTCCTACCCTCCACTAGAATTGCCTTATGCCTGTCCCATGCATTTTGAATTCTAACACTGTTCTTGACTCCACAACCTCCTCAGGAAGGCTGTTTTATGCATCCACAACCCTCTCTGTGAAAAAAATACTTTAACATTACCTCTGAGCTGTCCCCCCTCTATCTTCAAATGTGCCCCCTTGTTCTTGCACATCTCTTCTTCTGAAATATGCTAACCTCTTGTACTTTGTTAATTCCCTTGAGATACTTGAAAGTTTCTATCATGTCCCCCTCTCCCTCCTTTCATCAAAGGTATGCATATTAAGCTGCTTTAGTCTCTCCTCATGTGTCTTCTGGTGCAGACCCTGCACCATTTTGTTTGCCTTCCTCTGAACAGCCTCCACTCTGTCTATGTCTTTGCGGAGATGCGGTCTCCAAAATTACATGCAGTACTCCAGATGGGGTCTCACTAACTGTCTGCACAGAGGGATAACAACTTCCTGTTTTCTACTGTTTATGCCTCTCCCTATGCATCCCAGTATCCCCCCAGCCCTCCTTACTGCCTTCTCACATTGCTTGCCCACCTTTAGGTCATCTGATATAATTATTCCTAGGTCTCTTTCAATTTTTTTTCTTGTTATTAACTCACTCCCCATTGTGTACTCTTCCCCTGAGTTTTTGTTTCCCTAATGCATTTCTTGGCACTTTGCATTGAATCTGAGCTGCCACATATTTGACCATTTCTCCAACCTTGCCAAGTCCCTTTTCATTCTTTCCACCCCACCTTGTGTATCAACCCTGTTTCAGATCTTTGTGTCATCTGCAAAGAGACATACATTTCCTTCCAGGTGCTCTCCAATGTCACTTATAAAGACATTGAAGAGGACCGGTCCCTGTACCGAACCCTGCGGTACCCCACTAGTTACCCTCCTTTCTTCACTGTGGACTCCGTTTACTATTACCCTTTGCATCCTGTTGTCCTGCCAGTTATTTATTCAGGCTATCAGCTTGGAACCCACTCCAAGGCCAGCTAACTTGTGTATTAATCTTTTGTGTGAGACTATGTCAAATGCCTTGCTAAAATCTAGGTAGGCCATATCCACAGCCCCTCCCTGGTCTACTACTTTGGTAACCCAGTCAAAGAAATCTATTAGGTTCATCTGACATGACCTTCCTGCTGTGAAACCATGCTGCCTTGGGTCCTGTGACCCACTGGCTCCAGGTACTCAACAATTCTTTCCTTCAGAAGTGATTCCATCATTTTCCCTACCACTGACATCAAACTAACTGGTCTGTAGTTTCCTGCCTCTGCCCTGCTCCCACTTTTGTGAAGTGGAATCACATTTGCCCTCCTTCAGTACTCAGGTACCACCCCATCCTCCCATGATTTGTTAAAGAGAGTAGTCAGTAGTGTTACTAGTTCGACCCTTAGTTCTTTTAGAATTCTTGGGTCAATCCCATCAGGCCCCATTGCTTTGTCCACCCTGTTTCAAGAGTTCTTTCAAAACCCTTTCTTCTGTGAATGGACTGGTATCGATCCCCCTATTCAGAGTTTCTCTCTTGTTTAGTTTAGATACCTTACCTCCTCTTCTGTTGTGAATACTGAGCAGCAATATTTGTTCAGTATCCCTGCTTTCTCACTGTCACCCTCTGCCCACATTCCCTCCCCTTTATTAAGTCTCTGTATCCCTCCCTTAGTCTTTCTTCACTCCCTAATGTACCTATGAAAGGTTTTATCCCACTTCTTAACAGAGTTGGCTATATTTTCCTCAGTTTGTGCCTTTGCTATTCTGACTGCCTTCTCTGCCTCCTTCTGCTTTAACTTAAACATAGAAACATAGAAACATAGACTATGAGGGCAGATAAGGACCACTTGGCCCACCCAGTCTGCCCATTTCCCTACCTACTGGATAAGCTGCATATTCTAGTTAACCAACAGCCTACTTCCTGCAACCCCCCACTATAATTGCCTTGTGTCTGTCCCATGCATGTTTGAATTCCCCCACTGTTTTAGACCCCACAACCTCCTCAGAAAGGCTGTTCCATGTATCCACCACTCTCTCCGTGAAAAAAAATTTCTTCACATTACTCCTGAGCCGTCCCCCTCTATCTTTAAATTGTGCCCCCTTGTTCTTACACATCTCTTTTTCTGAAAGATGCTACCCTCCTGGACTTTGTTGATTCCCTTGAGGTACTTGAACATTTCTATCATGTCCCCCCATCCCTCCTTTCATAAAGAGTATACATATTAAGCTCTCTCAGTCTCTCTTCATATGGTTTCTGCTGCATACCCTGCACCATTTTAGTTGCCCTCCTGTGGACTGCTTCCATCCTGTCTATGTCTATGCATAGATGAGGTCTCCAGAACTGCACACAGTACTCCAGATGGGGTCTCACCAACTGTCTGTACAGAGGGATAACCACTTCCCTTTTTCTACTTGTGATGCCCCTTCCTATGCATCCCAGTATCCCCTGGCTCTCCTTACTGACTTTTCACATTGCTTACCCACCTTTAGGTCATCTGATATGACTACCCCAGGTCCCTTTCCATTTTTGTTGTTGTTAGTGCCTCCCCTGCTATTGTGTACTCTTCTCCTGGGTTTTATTTCCCAGGTGCATTACTTTGCACTTCTTTGTATTGAATCTAAGTTGCCATGTGTCTGACCATTCCTCCAACCTTGCCAAGTCCCTTCTCATCTTTTCTACCCCCCCTTGTGTATCAACTCTGTTACAGATCTTTGTGTTATCTGCAAAGAGGCATACCTTTCCCTCCAGACCCTCTGCAATGTCACCTATAAAGATGTTAAAGAGGACTGGACCCAGTACTGAGCCCTGAGGTACTCTACTAGTAACCTTCCCTTCTTTGGAATGTGTTCCATTCGCTATTACCTTCTGTGTCCTGTTGTGCAGCCAGTTTGCTACCCAGGCTACCACCCTGGGACCCACTCTCAGGCTGGCTAACTTGATTATTAATCTTTTGTGCGGGACTGTGTCAAGTGCCTTGCTAAAGTCTAGGTAGGCCACAGCCACAGCCCCTCCCTGGTCTATTACTTTGGTCACCCAGTCAAAGAAATCAATTAGATTCATCTGACATGACCTACCTGCTGTAAATCCATGCTGCTTTGGGTCCTGTGCCCCGCTGGCCTCTAGGTACTCAATAATTCTTTCTTTCAGAAGTGATTCCTTCATTTTCCCTACCACTGAGGTCAAACTTACAGGTCTGTAGTTTCCTGCTTCTGCCTTGCTCCCACTTTTGTGAAGGGGAATCGCATCTGCCCTCCTCCAGTCCTCAGGTACTGCCTCATCCTGCCATGATCTGTTAAAAAGCGTGGTCAGTGGTGTCACTAGGTCCTCCCTTAGTTCTTTTAGGATTCTGGGGTGAATCCTGTCAGGCCCCATTGCTTTGTCCACCTTAAGTTTTATGAGTTCTTTAAGGACTCTTTCTTCTGTGAATGGACTGGTGTCAACCCCCCTACCCAGAGTGCTTCTATTGTCTGGTTTAGGTAACTCCTCTTCATCTTCTTTTGTGAATACTGAGTAAAAGTATTCATTCAGTATCTCTGCCTTTTCACTGTCTCCCTCTGCCCACCTCCCCTCTCCTTTATTAATCTTCACTATCCCTCCCTTAACCTTCCTATGCTCCCTGATGTATCTATAAGAGGTTTTATCCCCCTTCTTAACTGAGTTGGCTATTTTTTCCTCGGTTTGGGCTTTTGCTAGTCTGACTACCTTCCCCACTTCTTTCTGCTTTAATTGATACAGTTCCCTGTCATGCTCCTTCTGTGACTCCTTATACTTTTTGAATGCAGCCTTTTTCTCCTTAACCTTCCCTGCCACCTCTTTTGAGAACCATAGTGGTTTTTTACTCCGCTTTGTTTTCTTTATTTGTTTCACACAAAGGCTTGTTGCCTCTATGATGGCAGTTTTGATTTTTCTCCATTATTCTTCCACCCTCCTTTTTGGTCATTTGCTAGTGCATTTTCAGGTATTCACCCATTTTGCCAAAGTCAGCTCTTCTAAAGTCCAGTATCCTTGTTTTTGTATGGCTTATCTCCATGGTTGTGCTCATTGTGAAGCACACTGTGCAGTGGTCGCTTGTTCCCAGATGTCTACTGACTTCTAAATTTGTGATCCTCTCTCCATTTGAGAGTACCAGGTCTAGTATTGTTCTCCCGAGTGGGTTCCAACACTAGCTGTCTGTCTGCCCCCTGCAGGGCATTGAGAATGACCCTGCTCTTGGATGTGGCTGCAGTACATGTTATCCAGTTAACATCTGGCATATTCAGGTCCCCCATCAACAGTATCTCCCCTTTTTCAGCCATTTTGAGAATGTCCTCTATCATTTTGTTGTCCATTTCCTCTCCTTGAGACGGGGTCTGTATACAACCCCTGTGCAGATTGTGTTGCCATTCCCTGTCTCCAAGGTGACCCAGAGTGCCTCTTGTCCTCCTCTTTACTTTTTAGTTCTGTAGCTTTGATCTCTTCCCTTATGTATAGAGCTACTCCACCTCCTCTTTTACCTTCCCTGTCCCTTCTGTACATTGTGTACCCTGGTATATTGACATCCCAGTCATGGTTCTCGGTGTACCTTGTTTCCATGAATGCCACAATATCCAATTGTTCATCTTCCATCAGGGTTACTAGCTCAGGAAGCTTGTTTCCCAGACTACGGGCATTGGTACTCATTGCCCTCAATTTAATGTTGTCTTTATCCTTTTTCCTCCATCCTTGCTCTTATTGTCCTTGTCTATTTTTCCATTTGCCCCTGTCCTGCCCTGTGTTGAGCTCTGTACCTCAGTGTTTACCTTACTACCTGCCATGTTTTGTGGGGGGAGGCTTGAAATTTTCTGCCTTTTATCAACTGATAAAGTTCTCTGTCCTGCTCCTTCTGTGTTTCCTTATATTTCATGAATGCTATCCTTTTCTACTTAACCATCCCTGCCACCTCTTTTGAGAACCATAGTGTTTTTTTCCTTCATTTTGTTTTGTTGATTTGCTTTACACAAAGGCTTGTTGCCACTCTGGTGTCTGTTTTGATTATTCCCCATTGTTCCTCCACCCCTCCATCTTGCCCATTTGCTAGTGCTTTTCTGAGGCACTCTTTCATTTTCCCAAAGTCAGCCTTTCTAAAGTCCCATACTCTTGTTTTTGTATGGCTTGACTCTATGGCTGTGTTTATTGTGAACCACACTGTTTGGTGGTCACTTGTTCTCAGATGACTACCCACTTCTAAATCTGAGATCCTTTCTCCTTCCCCATTTGAGAGTACCAGGTCTAAGATTGCTCCCTCCTGAGTGGGTTCCAACACTAGCTGTCTGAGGCATGCCCCCTGTAGGGCATCAAGAATGACCCTGCTCTTGGATGTGCCTGCAAAAAAGGTACTCCAGTTAACATCTGGCATATTCAGGCCCCTCATCAACAATATCTCCCCTTTTTCTACCATTTTAAGGATGCCTTCTATCATTTCCTTGTCCATTTCCTCCCCCTGAGATTGGGGTCTGTACACAACCCCCATGCAGATTGTGGTGCCATTTCCTGTCTCCAGGGTGACCCATAGTGACTCATCAACTTCCTGTTTACTCTTTAGTTCTGTTGCTTTAATCCCTTCCCTTATATAGAGAGCAACCCCTCCTCTTTTACCCACCCTGTCCCTCCTGTAGACTCTGTATCCTGGTATGTTGACATCCCAGTCATGGTTCTCTGTGTACCATGTTTCAGTGACTGCCACAATACCCAGGCATCCCTCTTCCATCAAGGCCACTAGTTCAGGAGCTTGTTGCACATACTGCGGGCATTGGTACTTATCACCTTCCATTTATTTTTTATGGCCTTGCCCCTTTTAGCCCCATCACTGTCCTTACTGACTTTTTCTGCATTTATCCATACAAAAGTGAGGGTTCTGGACTTCAGGAGGGCTGACTTTGGCAAGATGGGAGAGTGCCGCAGAAAAGCACTAGCAAACAGGCTAGAAGATGGGGTGGAGCAACAATGGGGAAATATCAAAACTGCCATTACAGAGGCAACAAGCCTTTGTGTGAAGCAAATAAACAAATCAAAATGAAAGAAAAAGCCACTATGGTTCTCAAAAGAGGTGGTGGTGAAGGTTAGGGAGAAAAAGATAGCACTTAAGAAGTATAAGGAAATACAGAAGGAGCAGAACAGAGAATTGTACCAGTTAAGGCAGAAGGAAGCAGGGAGGGTAGTCAGAATAGCAAAGGCCCAAACTGAGGAAAAGATAGCCAACTCAGTTAAGAAGGGGGATAAAACTTTTTATAGGTATATCAGGGAGCGTAGAAAGACAAAGGGAGTGATAGTGAGGCTAAATAGACTAGCCGGTGGGTGGGCAGAGAGGGACAGTGAAAAAGCAGAGATACTGAATGAATACTTCTGTTCAGTATTCACAAAAGAGGAGGTGGGAGAGGTGCCTAATCCAATTAACAGAAACACTCTGGATAGGGGGTTCGATCCCAGTCCTTTCACATAAGAAAGGGTTCTGAAAGAACTCCTGAAACTGAAGGTGGACAAAGCAATGGGGCCAGATGGAATTCGCCCCAGAATTCTAAAAGAATTAAGCAGACAACTAGTGACACCACTGACTACCCTTTTTAACAAATCATGGGAGGATGGTGTGGTCCCTGAGGACTGGAGGAAGGCAGATGTGATTCCCCTTTACAAAAGTGGGACCAAGACAGAGGCAGGAAACTACAGACTTGTCAGTTTGACCTCTGTGGTAGGGAAAGTGATGGAATCACTTCTGAAGGAAAGAATTGTTGAGTACCTAGAGGCCAATGGGGCACAAGACCCAAGGCAGCATGGGTTCACAAAAGGAAGGTCATGTTAGATGAATCTAATTGATTTCTTTGACTGGGTGAGCAAAGTAGTAGACCAGGGAAGGGCTGTGGACATGGCCTACCTAGACTTTAGCAAAGCATTTTACACAGTCCCACACAAAAGATTAATAGTCAAATTAACCAGCCTGGGAGTGGGTCACAGGGTGGTAGTCTGGGTAAAACATTGGCTGGACAACAGGACACAGAAAGTAATTGTAAATGGAGTCCACTCTGAAGAAAGTGGGGCTACTAGTGGGGTACTGCAGGGTTCAGTACTGGGTCCAGTTCTTTTTAATGTCTGTATTAGTGACATTGCTGAGGGACTAGAAGGAAAAGTATGCCTCTTTGCAGATGACACAAAGATCTGCAACAGGGTTGATACACAAAGAGGCATGGAAAGGATGAGAAGGGACTTGGCAAGGTTGGAGGAATGGTCAGATGTATGGCAGCTTGGATTCAATACAAAGAAGTGCAAAATAATGCACCTGGGAAACAAAAACCCAGGGCAAGATTAGACAGTGGGGAGGGAAGGGGAGGTAGTAACAACAACAAAAATGAAAAGGAACCTGGGGGTAATCATATCAGATGACCTTAAGGTTGGCAAGCAATGTGAGAAGGTGGTAGGGAGGGCTGAGGGTTACTGAGATGTATAGGAAGAGGCATCACCAGCAGAAAACAGGAAGTTGTTATCCCCCTGTACAGACAGTTGGTGAGACCCCATTTGGAGTACTGCGTCCGGTTCCGGAGACCCCATCTCTGCAAGGACATAGACAGGATGGAGGCAGTTCAGAGGAGGGCAACTAAAATGGTGCGGGGTCTGCAAGATAAGCCATACAAGGAGAGACTAAAGGAGCTTAATATGTATACCCCTGAGGAAAGGAGGGAGAGGGGGGACATGATAAAAATGTTTAAGTACCTCAGTGGAATCAACAAAGTCCAAGAGGGTAGCATCTTTCAGAAAAAGAGATGTGCAAGAACAAGGGGACACAATTTAAAGATAGAGGGGGAATGGCTCAGGGGCAATGTGAGGAAGTATTTTTTCACAGAGAGGGTGGTGTATGCATGGAGCAGTCTTCCTGAGGAGGTTGTGGGGTCTAAAACTGTGGGAGAATTCAAGAATGCATGGGACAGACATAAGGTGATTTTTGTGGGGGGTAGGAAGAAAAAGGCTGTTGGTTAAATAGGATCTGCCGCTTCTGCTCTAGGTAGGGAAATGGGCAGACTAAGTGGGCCAAGCGGTCCTTATCTGCCATCATAGTCTATGTTTCTATGTTTCTATTATCCCTGTCCTGCTCCCTACTGACTTCTCTACCTTGGTGTTTACCTCTCTAACTACTGTGTTTTGTGGGGGAAAGCTGGGATTTCCCTGCTCCTTTTCAGTGCCTCCACCCTTGGCTAGTTTAAATGTTTGCCAATGAAGCATTTAAACCTATCACCTAGTATCCAGCTTCCCCCCTGAACAGATGCAGACCATAGCATCAGTATAAGCCTGCATCCCTCCAGATGGCTCCCCAGTCCCCAATGAAGCCAAAACCCTGAGCTCCACACCAGTTTTTCAACCATTCATTGAATCCCATGGTGCAGAATACCCTAGCATCATCCTTTCCATAGACAGACAGCACCTCCAAGAAGGTTACCGTACATGTTACTTGTCTAAGGGCCCTCCCCAACTCCACAAACTCCTCTTGCCCTGCTCTGATCCCATTCACAGCCAGGTCATTTGTCCCTAGGTGGACAATGAGATCCAGCTCCCTCCCTTATGCAGCTGCTCCCATGATCCTGAGGATTCGCTTCCTGTCCCACTGAGCCATGGCATCAGGCAGGCACCTTACCTCCCTATCCCCTTCCTCCCACACTTCTACCCCCCATTGATTGTGTCTCCCACCAGGAGTTGTTTCCTTCCCCTGTGGGGTCTTGTGCCACCCTCCTGTGGGTCTTCTTTGTGGAGGTTCCCAGCATCCTCCTTAGTCTCCACTGCAGGTGCCTCCATAGAGGAATCACTCTTTGCCAGAACAGCATATGAATTGTGGAGAGGTACAACTGGAGGAATGCACCTCTGTTCCACCACCCTCTCCCTCCCTGAGCCCATCTTGGTCCAACCACTCCTCTTTCTTGGCAACCTCTGAGGTAACAGTGGTGGCCCTGGCAATCCCTGGGTGGGGGAAGAGGTTTCATGAATTCTAGCCAGGTCAGCCTGGAGACAGGCAACCTCCTCCCTCAGACCAGAGAGGTGCCTGCAAACAGGGCAGCATTGCAGCCTCCAGAATGTCTCCCGGAACACTGCTGCCCCGCAGCCATTGCACTGCACCACTCCCATCTTGGCTTATTTTGTTTCCCCTCTCCTGCTGCTTTGTATGCTTACTGATGCCTCCCTCTATGCATTTTTACACTTACTTTACTACTGTCTATGTGCCCTTACAACTCTCACCCTTCCTGTTCTGGGACAGGAACTTCCTGTAGTCTTCAGTAGTCTCCTTCTTCCATGCTTGGATTCAGACCTCCAGCAGCCGGGGGGAGAAAGAGTAATTTTTTTAGGTTCCTTTAAGGTTGATGAAACTAATGTGTCTCAGTGATCCTTCCCTTCCTACTGCCAAACAGGAAGTTCCTTTTGTCAGTCAAATCCAGTGGCTATAAAACTAGAACTGGGTTTGGGTGGGAGGGTGGAGGTGGGATGGATGGAAATTAGTAAAAAATCTGTAGTTCTAGACTGCTGTTTCTTGCTCTGAAACCAACGTTCTCCTCTGTCAAAACAGCAGCAAGGTAGGTAGGAGAGGTAGGAGTTAATTTCATGGATAGAGTTGAACGAGACATACAGAACCAAGTCATCAGTACAAAGTAAGGAGCAACAGTGGGTGGACACGGCAGGTAGATTATTTATGAACATAGAAAAGAGCAGGGGCCCAAGTATGGAACCTTATGGGACTCTAGAAAGTAACAGAGCTGGGGCAGAGAGAACTTTATGATAGGAAACAGACTGGGAGTGGTTAAACAGATAACTGGAGAACCAGGCAATGGAGGATTGGGAGGTGCCAAGAGAGCCTTGTTGATGTAGGAGCTGGGGGTGGTTGACTGAGTCAAATGCTTCAACAAGTCAATAAAAATGGCCCCAGTATACAGGCTTCTGTCCATGTGGTTTTTGATGTCGCTTGTGAATTGCTTTAGAGCCCTAGTGGTGCTGCAGCCAGGCCTAAAGCCATGTTGAGCAGGAGATAATAGATTATACTTGGCCAAGAAGTCTGACACCTGGTGATGGATAAGCTTCTTCAGGAGTTTACAGAGGGTCAGCATGAGAGCAATGGGGTGGTAGTTAGGTTTATTGGGTCACCCTTTTTAAGGACAGAGATGACCCTGACAATCTTTCATGAGAGGGGCACAATGCCTGAGGCAATGGAGAGGTTGAACAAGCACATAAGAGGGGTAGCAAGAAGGGAAGCACCTAACTTGAGAATCTGGGTTCTAACCCATCAGGGCCTGCGCTGCCATGAAGAGACATTGTGTTGAGAACATGCAGAACCTACAATATGGTGAACTGACTGAGAACCAGGAGAGGAGTGGCATGGGAGACTGTGCCAGAGGCGAAGAAAGGGAGAGCAGTAAACAGAATTAAAAGCATCTGCAACAATGTAAGGGTTACTGCAGAAGACATCATCTATTAGCATCTCTAGAGGGATCTGAGAAGTGTTGCGACTCTTTATGTGGTTGATCTGGGTCCAGTATCTTTTTGGGTTATTAGCAGAGACATGGAGAAGGCCTCTATAATAGTTGCCTTTGGTAGTATGGATCTCATTCTTACATGAGTTCTACGAGAAACGATAGGCAATGAAGTCAGAATGGAGGGAGAAGGCTTTCCATTTGGCCCAGAGCTTGTCCCATGCCTTACGCCATACAGAGACAGGGCTATCCTAGATCTAGTACTGACTAACAAAGAAGGGATCACAGATCTCCAGGTAGAAGGTCACCTGGGGGCCAGTGACCATCACATGGTATGGTTCAATTTGGCTACTACATCTAAATCATCCCATTCCAAAGCAAAAATATGGGACTTCAGAGGAGCTGACTTTGATAAGATGGCCAACAGAGTTAAGCTAGCCCTGCAAAAAGAAACACAGGTGAGGAGGTACAGGCAAAGTGGGCAAGCATTAAGGATACAATACTTGAAGCAACATCCCATTGTGTTAGACAGAAAAGGAAGTGCAAAAGAAGAAGGAAACCACTTTGGTTCTCAAATACAGTAGCAGAAAAGGTCAGAGCCAAAAGGCTGGCCTTCAGAAAATATAAGGGAACACAGAGGGATGAAGATAGGGGAGGCATACCAAACTGCCCTAAGGGAAGCAGGTAAGGCAGTAAGGCAGGCAAAGTCCCAAACTGAGGAAACACTAGCACGAACAGTAAAAGAAGGTGACAAGACTTTCTATAGATACATTAGTGAAAGGAGAAAGTCCAGAGGGGCATTGCTAAGCTAATGGAGAAAAGGGAGCATGTGAGGAGGAGGACCCTGTAAAGGATCTATCCTAAATAGATACTTTTGCTCAGTATTTACTGAAGAGAAGGTAGGGCAGGGCCCACAGCTCAGCATCATGGACACAGGGGAGGAGGTGAGCATTACCCCTTCACAAAAGAAAGGGTCCTCACAAGAGCTTGCTAAGCTCAGGTGGATAAGGCAATGGGACCTGATGGCATACATCCCAGGGTACTTAAGGAGCTAAAGGAGGAACTAGCAGAGCCATTAGCAGAATTGTTTAGTGAGTCTCTGAGCACAGGAGAGGTCCCAGAAGACTGGAGAAGGGCTCATGTGATCCCACCCACAAGAGTGGTAGCAGGGAGGAGGCGGGAACTACAGACCGGTCAGTCTTACCTCAGTAGTGGGCAAGATTATGGAGGCACCCTTAAGGAAAGGATAGTGCAACACCTGGAATCCATAGAGGCACAGGATCCAAGACAGCATGGGTTTACAAAGGAAGGTCCTGTCAAACTAATCTCATAGATTTCTTTGACTGGGTAACCAGAGTGGTGGACCAAGGGGAGCAGTTGATGTCGCCACCTTGACTTCAGCAAAGCTTTGACACTGTTCCATAGAAGATTGATAAATAAGCTAGGTAGGCTCGGGTGGGTCAGAAGTTGGTCAACTGGGTGGCAAACTGGTTGACTGGCAGAAAACAGAGAGTGGTAAATGGTACACAGTCAGAAGAGATGCAAGTCACAAGTGGGGTACCTCAGGATCAGTCCTGGGGCCAGTCCTATTCAACAACTTCATTAGTGACCTCAAGATGGACTAGAGGGTAAGCTTTGTCTGTTTGCAGATGACACCAAGATCTGCAACAGAGTAGATGATCCAGATGGGGTGGGCAGAATGAGAAGAGATCTGGATAAACTAGCAGAATGGTCAGAAGAGTGGCAACTGGATTTAATGCAAAGAAGTGCAAAATCATGCACATAGGGAAGAGAAACCCTGAAGCCACTTATAGGCTGGGAGGAGTTGCTAGCAGTCACAAAGGAAGAAAGAGACTTGGGCATCATCATCACTGATGACCTAAAATCATCCAAGCAGACCTCTAAAGCAGTAGGTAAGGCTAGGGGTGTTAGGTGTATTAGTAGGGTATCACAGTCGTAAGAGGGAGGTAATAATCCTCTGTACAAGACATTGGTTAGGCCCCATCTGGAGTACGTGCAGTATTGGAGGCCACACCTTCACAAGGACATTAACCAAATTGAGGCAGTCCAGAGAAGGCAACCAAAATGGTGCAGGGACTGCATCAGAAGACATATGAGGACAGATTAACGGAGCTCAATATGTATACCCTTGAGCAAAGGAGGGAGAGGTGATATGATCGAGACATTTAAACACCTTAAGGGCATAAACAAGGTGAAAAGAGTCTAACATGTTTAAATATAAGAAAAATAGCAGGACAAGAGGACACAGCATGAGATTAGAGGGAGGCCGAGTAAGGGGGAATGTGAGGAAATTCTTTTTCACAGAAAGGGTGGTAGATGCATGGAATGGCTTACCACAAGAAGTGGTGGCTATGAATACAGTGCAGGGCTTCAAACAGGCATGGGATAGGCATAAGGGAGCAATACAAATCACTATGAATAGATAGGTCACTGACAGAGCAAAGGCCGATGGCACATTTATAAGGTAGAAAAAGAAATGGTCAGACTGGATGGGCCTTGCGGTCTTTATCTGCCGTCAACTTCTATGTTTCTATGTTTCAGAGGAGGGGGCTAGTTAACCATTTGGTTGGTAGACTATGAACCTTGCACCTTATGGAATGGATGTGCTTGGATTTCAGGAAGCACAGGGAGTTAGTGAAGTACTCAACGGCCCGGTCAATGTTGTTCATAGTAAATATAGGAGACCAGTCGATATGCTGCAGATTGCTTACAAAAGCAGTGAAGTCAAGGGCAGAGAAGTCAGACATGATAATGATTTTGGGTGGATATGAGAAAGGGCTGGCGTTCCAGACAAAGGGTACCAGTGAATGGTCACTAATGGAGTCTGGCAACACAGTAATGGTCAAGATTCTGTCTGGTCTGTTGGTGAGGATCCAGTCGATGAGGGTGTGGGTGTTTCCATTGTTGGAATGCCTCATGGGATCAGTGACAAGCTGGGTAAGGTTAGCTTTGCTTATATTAGAGGCTAGGATGGGAAGCTTGGACCCAGCCAATCCTGACTGGTTGCCTAGGCAAAGCACTTCATTGATTTTGGTGGCCTGGGGCAGAAATGCCAGGAATTCCTTTAGCTCTAGTTTGCAGGAAACAGGGGGCATATAGGCGCAAATAATATGCAACTTCTTGGGATCTCCCAGCAGAAGCAGTTCATGAAGTACCCCACAGGATGCAAATGAAGGGCAAGGTAGTAAGGTTAGGTTTAGGTGAGACTTATAGAATAGTGCCAGGCCACTGCCCCTTTTTGAAGTGGGCTGATCAACTCAGATCAAGTTGTATCCTGGGAGAGTACACAGGGAGTCAGGAAGAAAAGGCTTAATTTTTTCAATTTCAATTTCAATTTCAACTTTATTTTTAAAAGGCGCTTTTCTTAAATCAAAGCGCCTGTACAGATAAATATGACAATAAATATAGTAAATCAAATCAGCAGAAATCCTTAAAAGCTATATTAAAAAGGTGGGTCTTCAACTCCCTTTTAAAACTAAGGACGGTCGGGCAGTCTCACACCTGATGAGGTAGAGAGTTCCACAGGGTAGGTGCCATAAAACTAAATGATCTAGCACCAGATGTTTTCAAACGTACCCTGGGAATCTCTAGCAATCCCTCATCAGTGGATCGGAGGGGGCGAGAGGGACTTTAGGGGCACAGGAGCTCTTTCAGGTAGGCAGGTCCCAAATCATGTAGGGCTTTATAGGTCAGCAAACCGACCTTGAAGGTGATTCGCCAAAACACTGGCAGCCAGTGCAGTCCATGGAGCACAGGCATTATGTGACTGGATCTAGAGACTCCAGCCAACAGCCTGGCTGCCGCATTCTGCACCAGCTGCAGACGGCGAAGTTCAACCCCCGATAGCCCTAGGTATAGGGAGTTACAGTAGTCAAGCCGGGAGGTAACAAAGGCGTGGATTAATGTTGGAAGGTCCTCTGGAGGAACCAAGTGCTTCACCCTGGCAATATTCCTCTGATGAAAAAAGGAAGTCTTCACAACCGCTGACACCTGGGATTTAAGTGTCAAACGATCATCAAGTACTATGCCAAGATTTCGCACCCAGTCTGAGGTCGTCAGCTGGACACCTCCAAGCCATAGGCCTGAGGGTGATGTCTCTGGCAGACCCACCTCACAGCAACCTAAATCCACAACCAACACCTCAGTTTTCTCCGGATTTAACCTCAGCCAACTACCATTCATCCATTCTTGGATTTCTTCAAGGCAGTTATTAAATACCGACAAGGCAGCGTCCTTACCGGGCACAAAGGACATATACAGCTGGGTATCATCCAGCATAGCAGTGAAAACCCAGACCGCACGCCATCTAATAATCACCCCCAATGGTAGCATATATACACCGAAACAACATGGTGTTGAAATGGAGCCCTGTGGTACCCCACAGGGCAGGGAGAATGATGTTGAGGAAAAAATTCCCGACACCACTCTCTGAGTCCTACCCTCAAGGTAAGATTGAAACCATCTGAGGACCGTATCAGACAGTCCACAGACTAACCGCAGGCGCTCCAATAACACACCATGGTCAACGGTGTCAAACGCTGCCGAGAGATCAAGTAGTACCAAGATGGATCGGGTCCTACGATCTCTTGCCATTAGGTGGTCATTTAGTACCCGTATAAGCGCTGTCTCGGTACTATGCCTTTTCCTAAATCCAGACTGCAGCGAATCGTAGATATTGTTGTTGGTCAGATGATCCTCCAACTGCACTGTGACCACTTTCTCAATAACTTTACCCACAAAGGGTAAGTTAGAGACTGGCCTGTAATTTGCTAGACAGTATGGATCTAAGGAGGGTTTCTTTAAAAGGGGCTTAATTATAGCCTCTTTGAGGGGATCTGGAAAAATCCCCCTCTCCAAAGACTTCCATACGATCAGAGCTAGGACTAGGCCAATCTTATCCACGCAATCCACTAAGAGGCGTGTGGGACCAGGGTCCAAATTACAGCAGGTCAGTCGCAGTGCTCGAATGATCATCACGACATCCTCAATTATGGGAAGGCTGAAGTCAGACCATTCCAACTGGGTGTTTGACATCTCCTGACGACCACCGCTGCTCCCATTAGGAGGGGAAGAGTGAATGTCCGATCTGATTTTGGCAACCTTATCTGCAAAGAAGAGAGCGAGCTCCTCACACCATTCTTGAGATAAGGCTCTTCTGGGCTGAAGACAGACTGGATTGCACAGTCTGTCCACAGTCCGAAAGAGCTGAGCCGGTCTATTCTGTGCAGCCGCTATCTCTCTGGACAGGAATTCTGCCTTCTTACGAGAGATTGCGGATTGATAGACCAAATAATGGTCCATCAAACTAAGCTTATCATCATCACGACCGGACTTTCGCCACTGCCTCTCCAGCCTTCGCCCAACTCTCCTCAATTCCCTCATGGTCTCATCAGAACAATGCAAAGACTTAAGCCAGTATTCAGATATACCAAGGAGATCAGGTCCATGGGTGGCAGATCAGGCCACCTGTTCAGCATGATTAGCCACCAGGTTTCTTACATTAAGGTGGCCAATCTTTAGTCCTCTAGGGTGAGGCCTGACTGGAGGGCTGACCTGATTACGAGAGATCCCTGATGCTATAGCACCAGGGTTGGTCTCCATATTGCCAGAGAGGGATAAGGAAAGGACTGTAATCCAGGTTGCAGCAATCAGAAAGATGAAGAAGGCCTTAGCTTGGGAGATGGAATTGGATCTGATGATGTATCTAATAAGGTAGAGAACCAGCTTAGGACTAGGGTATTGTGGTGCCCTGAAGGTGGTAAAATGGATGTTAACATGTGCTGGATTTCCACATCAATAAAAATTGGGGTAAATAAAGCAACTGTGTCGATGACACCAGTAACTTGCACACAAATTACTAACACAGGTCCCAAACATGTAGATGGTGGCACCAGACAAAGAGAGGCGGGAGTAAGAAACAGATTCCAAATACTGCTCAGGACTTTATTCATACAAATTGGGGAAGGGAACATGGTCACAGGGAACACTTATCCCTACTCTCCTGTATGAGGAGAACTCTAAATCCAATGGCTGTAACAGCTCCGTTTTTTGAGTGGTCTATACCCCATACCATGTATGAGGGTGGCTCTATGCACACTTGCAGTAATCAACTGTGACAGCTCCACTTTATGAGTGGTCTGTCTACTGAGATCAGTAACTCACTATGCAGTTTTCTACTACAACCCTGAGGTGCACCTCTACCTAGGGCCTATTACCTGGAGTACTCCACTTTAAGGAACTCTAAAACATATTACTACCAGACTCTACATCAGTTGTAAAAGGTAGTTTGTGCATGAATGAGCTTTCTTTTTCTGTCATTGAAAAGTAAATGGGTTGGAGGATACAAAACACAAGGGAACACTTGGCTGACTGGACTAAAAAAATAAGGCAATGCAGAGAGGATTTTGAACAGGCCATGAGTTCTCGGTCACACCCCACTTCTCTAGGATTGCCGGAATTTCAGAACAATGCAAAGACTTCCTCGGCTCAAAACCTACTGAGGGCCGTCGGAATTGAAACACAACAGACTCGGCCACAGCCTGCTTCTGGACTGTTGGGAGAAGAAGATACTGCACAACTGGCCACATCCTGCTTCTGGACTGCTGTGAGAAGAACATACTGAACACCCAGCCATAGCCCTCTTCAGGACTGTTCGGACATGAAGAATATACTGAACACCCAGCCACAGCCGTCTTCTGGACTGTCGGGACATGAAGAAGATACTGAAAAGAAAGTCCGTGGAATGTGAGAGAGCAACAGGATTCTAGGCACCAAGGCTGGATGAGCCAAGGACTAGGTAAAATAAGAAACAGGATGATGATGCAGGATACTGTGGCAGAAGATCTGGATGGCACTTTGATACAGATGATAAAACAAGAAAACGGATGGTACCTTTGTACTGGGCCAGGCCGTATACTGGGAAACTGAAGAGCAGAAAATAATAAACAGGATGTTGCAACTGAGAGGACTGCAGAAAGGTTCTTCAAAGATCTGCTGCTGACTGCTTTGGAGATGCACTGAAGAGGATTTCTGGAGTACTTGAAGAAGATTGATCTGGATACACGTTGGTGAAAGGATTCTGGAAACTTGCTGAAGACCGATTCAAACACCTTGTAACACTGAAATGCTGGCAACAAAGCAATACTTTCTGGCACCTTTACTGTTTGTAGTAATAATAGCAATGCAAATAAAGTCTCAGTTCTTGTTGCAGTGGCCAATTACACAGTCTCAATGTCCAGACGACAGTAAATATACAAGCAATTCACTTTTCTGGGTGAATCCTAACTCTGGTGGACCTAACTAACAGGGGTCCTCTGACTAGATTTGGTTCTTCCTGTTACTGTGGTTCTGTATGGCTAGCTAGACTCCCTAAACATCCAGGGGCACTAATGCTACTGGGCCCCTATAACACCTGGGGAATCTAAATGGCTACCAGTGGGCCTAACTTGCCCCTTTCAGTAGCAGTGCAACATAGCAGTGGGCCTAACTTTCCCCTTTTAATAGCAGTAGGCCTAACTTGCCTCTTTGTACAGTAGTGGGTCTGACTTGCCCCTTTATACAGCAATGGGCCTAACTTGCCCTTTTAATAGCAGCGGGCCAGCTTGCCCCTTTATACAGCAGTGGGCCTAACTTGCCCCATTTAATAGCAGTGGGCCTGACTTTCCCCTTGGGTCCTGGGCTTTTCTTGCCCCTTTAAATGAACAGCAGGGCCTGTACTGCCCTTTAAGAACTGGGCCTCCTTCTGGCTGGGCCCCTTTATATCATTGGGCTGACCTGATTTTGTCCATTTAAGTCCTGGGACACACTTTAGCTCTGGCTCCTTTTAAATGCACTGGAACATGATCTAAATGGGGTTCCCCCCCCTTTCATGAATATTTATGAGCCCTTCTGTATCCTCAATGCTGGGACCTCTCCTGGGTGTCGCCATGCCCACTGAATATTTATTTATGCAAATTGGGTCTGATGTGACTTTCTGCCCATGGCTCTGAGCCGCCCCGTAGCTCCTTGCACCTAGTGCTAACAAATAAATAAATAAACAGACTTTGCTTTCAATTCTGAGGTGGACATCACATTGCAGCATGCTGCCACCAACTCACCACACCAAACCAAGGAAGCAGACGGGAGGTGGAAGGTGCTGCTCACAGAGGGAGGGAATTTCAAGCAGAGATCGGGCAAATGGGGACCTTGCAAGGTCCTGAGACTGTGCAAAAAATGTGGCAGCACTACTGCCACCTTCTGGGGACCGAAACAATACTTTTTAAAAAAAAATAACAAAACAGGGCACCAAGCCCTCGCAAGGAAACAGCAGGATGCTTTCTTCACTTTCTGGTGCCTCACCACAGCACCACAGACCAAAGACTTGATGGTATGCTGTTTCTTCAGTAACTGGAGAAAGAGGGGCACACAGCAAAGCCCTCAGGGACAGCTTCAGCCCTCCTGGCAAGCTCTTCAGTCCCTCCTCATTTTCTGTGTTCTCTCTCCTCCACAGTCAGCACGATTCTCTCCAACAGATAATTATTTTTTTTAAGTTGTAACACTCTGGGTTCTGATTCTGGAAGGCATGGCAGGTGCCACATAATGGACATTCCATCTGCTCAGCCTGGCATTCTGTTTGCTGCAGCAAGGCATGAAGGATTCATTTTTGCATTATTTCTGAACTATGTACAATATTTTAGGCATGATCTGAGCAGGTTTTGATGCTGGCATCCTAAACTGGCACCTTGGCATGTTTGGGGCACCTTTTTACTGTACTGAGGTACCTTATAAAGCTGGGCACTTTCTATTTTTACATTCGCTTGTGCGCATGCGCAAGGAACGTTTTGGGAGAGTAGCACACTTTGGAGGTGTGGCTCTCCTGTTCAATCCACTGCTCCATTGAGCAGGCGTGGCGGTCCTGCACCAATGGGTGTGGGAGCTGTGTATGACAGCGGTGGTCTTCGCTTCAAAAAAAACACCGCTGTCATACACAGTGCTGGTAGGCCTCACGCTCCCCAAAGCTTTGGTGCCAAGCTGGGAGCCCACCCCAGCATGGCAAACATCCTGGGTCCTCTGCCGACGGGGGTGCCCAATCCCCCGTCGGCTCCACGTCCCCCCAAATGCCCCCCCAAAGCTTTGGTACCATGCTGAGAGCCCACCCCAGTGTGGTAAACATCCCGCATCATCTTTTTTTATCCTAAAAAGCAAAGACGGTCCCACGTAGTCTCCCAACCCCCCTCCACCAACCTGCACCCACTCACTGTGCACCCTGCCTCCCCACACCCCCCTCACCCCATACTTACCTCTGGAGCTCGGTGTGACAATCATCGCTGGACTGAGAACACGTCTGCACTCTTCAAAGCCGACCGCGAACTGAGGAAATTCCGGTAAGCTGTATAATGGGCTAAATATGGGGTTTTCAACTTTATTGCATATCTCAGGCATTTTTTGGAATTTTTGCACCAAATTTTCAACATGGGGTTTTTGGGACCCCTTCTCATGAATGATGTCAATGTCATGGTGTTATTCAGGCCCGAAGGGTGATTTCACAGTCACTGTGTGAAATCACCCTTTGGGCCTGAATAATGCCATGACAGTGATATCATTCATGAGAAGGGGTCCCAAAACCCCATGTTGACAATTTATGCAAAAATTCCTAAAAATGACTGTTGTATGAGCGTGCGTTGCGCAGTTCCTATGCAGGCTCGTAAGTTCATGAATTTTCAATATTTTCACTCCAGATTTTCAACATTGCCATTTTACCACACCTCCTTATGAGCAGTACAGCTGTCATTTTTCACATCCTGCCCAAAATGTGTTTCCGCCCATGTAGCGCACAATGGCGCAGTCAGTGTGTGAAATCAATGTTTGGGACACATTAAGAAAATCATCATGATACTGTTCATTAGCAGAGGTCTTAAAATGGCTATGTTGAAAATTTGGTGAAAAAATTCCTAAAAATGACTGTTTTATGAGCGTGCGTTGTGCAGTTCCTATGCACGCTCGTAAGTTTGTGAATTTTCAATATTTTCACTCCAGATTTTCAACATTGCCATTTTACCACACCTCCTTATGAGCAGTATAGCTGTCATTTTTCACATCCTGCCCAAAACGTGTTTCTGCCCATGTAGTGCACAATGGTGCAGTCGGTGTGCGAAATCAATGTATGGGACACAGTAAGAAAATCACAGTGACACTGTTCATTAGCAGAGGTTTTAAAATGCCAATGTTGAAAATTTGTTGAAAAAATTCCTAAAAATGACTGTTTTACGAGCGTGCGTTGCACAGTTCCTATGCACGCTCATAGGTTTGCAAATTTTCAATATTTCCACTCCAGATTTTCAACATTGCCATTTTACCACACCTCCTTTTGAGCAGTACAACTGTCATTTTTCACATCCTGCCCAAAACGTGTTTCTGCCTATGTAGCGCACAATGGGGGTAACAAAAAGGTCATGCTGAAAATTTATTGCGCAAATACCAGCAATCGCACAGGGCATTAGGGTAAAGCACCATACGTGCCAAACACCACTGCAAATACCTGCAAGTGAACGTTCGGCATTGACAAATGCTTATTTCTTTCTGTGGTGCTCCCAACTCTGGGGCACTACAGTATTCAACAGAGCTGGTGAGTCATTGGGGAGAAGTAGCATATTAGAGAAAGTGAAATCACAGAGATCGGCATCACAGCTGGGAGAAGCAGCAGAGGGAGGTGTAAAGTGTTCCAGGGTAATACTACAGCAGATAAAAGTCAGTAGAACTAGTAAATAAAGGGGAGGCTGCATGGTAAAGAGGGAGATATAATATTAATGAAAAAGGGAATGAACAGGGGCTACAAAACCCAGTAGACAGCAGGAGATCATAATTGGAGGAAATGATGTGTCCCGCCACTTTAACAGCAGAGGGCTATGGGCAGAGTAAAGGTGTATTTAATAAACAGAGGAGGTGGGCAGAAACATCAGTGCAGAGAAGGAGTGAGGAAGGAGCCCCGAACCCAATTCCTAGCATTAATTAATTAATTCAGCTCAGCTGTTGCACCACAGAAAAGCACCAAGTTCAAAAGTAGCTGTGCCTCGAAGCTCCTAGAGGTCCTTACCTGCAGGGCAAAATTCAGTGGCATCTGTCCTGAGGCCAGGGAGGGCAGAGAAAGCAAGCCCTCAGACCCTAAAAGGAAAGGAAACAGGGGAATTAGTCATTGATAAGGCAGAAAAAGAGAAAAAAACTCTAGAGATTAAAGCAGGGGGTGGAGTTGCAAGGAGGAACAAGGTGCAGAGGGATGGGTCTAGTAGGCGGGGGGCTGTAAGCTGGGATTCGAGTGACTTGAGGAAGAGCCCAACAGAAAAGGTACAGGAGTACAGCTTAAATTACTACAAAAAAACCCCCCCAAAAAACAGAGCTTAAACAGTCTAAAATTAAATTGCAAGCAGTTAAGTTAAAAAGGCAAAAATTAATTCAGCTCAGCTGTTTCACCACAAAAAGACACCAAGTTCAAAAGTAGCTGTGTCCTGAAGCTCGCAGAGGTCTGTACCTGCAAGGCAAATTTTGAGGGCATCTATTCTGGGGATGGGGAGGGCATAGAAAGCAAGCCCTCACATTTTTCCCTGCTGGCAGTTACCAATATCTTGCCTGAGATGGGAACACACTGTGGGCTCCCATAGATTTTATCCATTCTAGCTTTTTATAAGGTACTAAGTGATAATAGCAAATGCAAACTAGTGTGGGGAAAAACAGCACTGGCAAAACAGTAACTGCAATAACAGCACCAGTACATCACAGCGAGAAGTAAAAACAACTACACATGCTACAACATGTAATTCGTGAAGCTTCACCCCCTGCACCCCCCAACTGTAATATAAACAGACTCCACATCACACTAACCAAATGCACAGCAGCAAAGTTAGAGATGGCATGCAAATGATCCGCACTGTTTTTGTGGCAGTCACTTTGTTCACCTACATTGTTATTCCTATGCTGTTTTTCCAGAGCTGTTATTCCCATGCTGCGTTCACTGGACACCTTTCCATACAGGGGAATAGCATTGCATACTAGTCCTCCGAATCCTAGCTTGTGTGAAGCAAATTATTTTGCCTGAATTTCCCTTTGCCATGTTACAGAGGTCCTTCAGATCACTGCCCCATTACTGTGGTATTGTACAAACTTGCTTGCATCAGTATCATTATAGTTCTGTGTATGCTTCCTATTACTCTCCAAAAATGCAATATGGCATATTATAGGAAGTACAAATTCCAGACGCTTGATGTTGTCACAATTAACAAATGGCCCATTACATAAGGGTTGTGAAAGTTGCAAAGATATCCTCATACAATCACCTTGATTTGGTGAGTAAACTAGGATTTGTCTCCAGTATTGAGTGGTTACACCCATAACTTTCGAGTGGCAAAGCCACAAGTTAGTTATGAAGCTCTTACCACTCATGTGTGGAGATTAATGTGTTGCTCTACTGCAGCTCAATATATATTTGATATATATAGCATTACACAGTTGTTAATATTTGTATTCATGTTTTACCTGTTTTAGCCTAAAACTGACTTCATTTGCATTGTGAAATCTGGCTGGCATATTGTATTTTGTGTTCTATTTCCAAAATCTAAGTGGAAATAACATGCTCTAAGTGCAATAACATGTATTGTAAGTGACACAACATGTGTTCTAAGTGAAAATAAATACTTATTCCAAAATAACATTATTACCTGTATTTATTTAAAATAATTCCCATCTTATGTGGGGTACATAGGGGATATTCCATAGGGCATGTAGAAATACACTTTCCATCACTCTGGAATATTGCCAACAATGCTGCCTAGAAATAAGTGGTGGGGCAGAGTGATGCGGAGCCCAAGTTCTAGGTCAGAATTGTTGGTAATAATCTAAAGTAAATAAAAAAGCTTCCTTATTTTATTTATTTATTTATTTATTGAAATGTTTCACCAGGAAAGGCACACTGAACAACACGTTGCTCGTCTCATGGTGTGACCTGGGGAAAGGGGAGAGGGAGAATACATCTAACGAGAACAGTCACATAATTTTTATAGAGGAAGTCATTTTACACATATTACACGTCATTTTATGTAGTTCACATCACAGAAGTAAAATATATTATAATAACTACAAAGGATCTAAACAGAGCAGTAAAATGTGGAGACTCTTGTGGGAGAGATTAGGGCAAGTGCGAGGGTACATAATAAACTTCACGAAGGATAGCAAATAAAGAGAAAGAAGGGGAGAAGTGGGGATGAGGGGGGAAGGGAGAAGTACACATTACATTATGAAGGAGGAAGGGAAGAAGAATAGAAATAGAATAGAAAAGGGGGAGGCAGAGAATTAAACACAGGTACAGTTTACTGAGAAGAAGTTATGCAGTGCAGTAGAGATGGCGTAAGGAGAGATGACAGCCAAATCTGATGGATAAGTGCATTCCATAACTTAGGGAAATGATGAGAGAAGGCCAACTGACCAACCACGGTAGACCAGCAGGGGAGTACCAGTAGACGGGAGTCAAAAGAACAGAGAGAGTGAGTGGGGGGGGATGAAAGGGAGGAGGTAATATGGGGAGTGTGTTGAGCCAAACTTGGACACAAATTTGGCACAATGAAGGTAACGATGACTTTCAAGAGATGGGAGTGCTAGAGAATGGTAAAGATCACAGTGGTTGGTGGGGGGGGGGAGTCCAGGGCAAAATGACAGAAGCAGTTAAAGAAGGCGTCCAATCTGGATAGGAAAGACTTGGGAGAAGCACTGTAGACCACATCACAGTAGTTGAAAACAGGTGATATCATCTTCTGGACTAGTTTACGTTGGGCCTGTAGAGAGAGACAGCTATGGTTCATGTAAAGTGCACCTAGCTTGGGGCACAGCTTTTTCAGGATGGCATCCATATGTCCAGAGAAGCTGAGGTGTTGGTCATATCACACCCCAAGATACTTGAAGGATGAAGTGTCCTCAAGGACTGTCCTGTTGCGGGTATGGAAGGAAGGGGGAGCCTGGAGAGTGTCTGCCTAGTGCCAAAGGTCATTGAGACTGTCTTCCTGGCATTAAGGGAGAGTTGATGTGAGCAAAACCAGTTCTGAACTTTATCGAAGTCATGCTGAAGTCTGGTTTCCCCATCATCCGGGGCCTGGTCAGAGATGAAGATGACAGTGTCATCAGCGTGCATGTGAATGGAGGTGAGAGAACAGGCTGAGGTGAGGTCATTTAAGAATATGGAGAATAGGATTGGGCCCAGAACAGAGCCCTGGAGGACACCAGTGTTAATAGGGATTGGAGGAGAAATAGTTTCAGCTATTCTGATTGACTGGGACCTACCTACCAAGTGGGCTCTGAACCAGTTTGTGGCAGAGGAGGATAAACCAGCCACAGAGATGGAGTTCAGTAGGAGGGTGTGGGAGACAATGTTGAAAGCCTTAGCAATGTTAACAAAGATAGCTGACATGATTTGGCCACTGTTCATGCCAGACAGGATAGATTCCATTAGCCTAATCAGGGAGGTGGTTGTAGAATGGTACTTCCGGAACCCAGATTGGAACGGCATGAAAAAGTTGAAGTTCAGCAGGTAAAAAGAGAGCTGAGAGAAAACCAGGTGATCTTGGAGATTAGCAAGGGCAGGTAGAAGAAAAATGGGATGGTAATTCGCAGGGGCAGAGGAATCACCACCCTTAGGCAGTGGGAGAATGATGGTATGCTTCCAAGCAGATGAGGTGGAGGCTGTTGAAAAGGAGAAGTTGAGTAAGTCAGATGGAGCACATATTGCTGGAGCTGGTAGAAAGAGCAGCTCAGGATCTAGCCCATCTAGTGAGTAGCCCTTAGAGGGATTGAGAGTATACAAGACAGCCAAGGTATCTAAGAGTGAGATTTTAGTGAAAGAGAAGACATTAGACTGGTAGGGAGAATTCGGAGTGGTGGAGGACACAATAGGCAGGGGGGACATGAGGGAAGCCAATAGGGAAGAGGCACAGGAGGTGAAATATGAATTACATTTTGAGGCTACACTAGGGGGATCAGAGAATTGAGCATTGTTTATTATGAGGTGCGGGGTAGGTGGAGTGGGCAGAGGGGGAGAAGAAGTAGTGTATGACCTTACAGAATTTGGAGGGATTGTTTATATTAGACTGGAAGGTGGCACAGAAGTATTCGGTTTTAGCTAAGAGAGTGGATTTGGTTCACTTATTGCACAAGGTGTGGTAGATGTTATAATCATCAGGAAACTTAGAAGCTTTATATGCTTTCCATGCTTGATCACGTGCTCTTAGGCACGTTAGGAGCTATGGGGTGATTCAGGGGAGGTGGTTTACCCTGACTCTGGTACAATGCAGAGGGGCATGCTTGTTCCATACTTCTAAAAATTTTCCATGAAAATAGACCATAGCATCATCGATGGAGTTGGACAAGGAGATAGACTCCCAGTAAGTTTGTGCAAGGTCATTTAGGAGGGGATCAAGGTTCAAGGATTTATATGACCGGGTTTATAGGACCTTATGAGGAGCCTTAGACCTGTGGATTTTGCGTATTATATAAGTCATATGATGGTCGCTCCGGGCATCAGGTAGTATGTCAGCTTTGAAAACTCTATGAGGGTGGGAGGTGAGGGCCCAATCAATTAAGGAAATTAAGGAGTGGTTTCCAGTAGTGTGGTTTAGGCTTGTTGGTCCAGTATAAGTTGTGTTAAATTGTAGGCATGGCTAGCCTGGCATTGTTTACTTAGGGATGGGGAGAGCCAGTTCACATTGGAATCACCCATGATATATAATTCACCAGAAGGGGAGTAGGAAATTATTGAACTGATGAGTTCTGAGGAAGTTGAGAGTGGGAGGTCTGGATGACAATGGGTGCCAGTGAAATATATAGGAATTAAAAATGGAAAGGAAAGTTTTAATACTAGTGCCTCATATACTTTGGGGACTGAAGTGGTGAGGATGGGAGTAAATTGTAGAGTAGAGTAAAGGAAACTTGCCACCCCTCCACCCCTACCTGTATGATCATGCTGGGTTATTGTGTAACCAGAGATGATTAGAGAGGTGTCAGCTATTTTATTATTTAGCCAAATTTTGCTAAGGATGACAACGTCCAGGGCAAGGGAGATGACAAGAGGCTGAAGAAGGTCTAACTTAGGGAGCAGGCTTCATATGTTTAGATGTAAGAGTTTTAACCCTCGGGGCAGGACATGGGGGATGTTATAGGACTTGCCATCTGTTATATGTCCAGTTGATGGTGTGCTCATGGGGCAAGGGCCTGGGTTAGGGCTGATGTCACCTGAAGATAGGAGCAGGAGTGCGATGATCAGGAGGTGAATTTTTGTACTCTTGTACCACGGCAGAGGTCTTGACAGGCATGTATAAGAGGGGCGGAAGCTTGATGGGGGAGATTGGAGTTTTAGTATGTGAAGTAGTAGAAAGGAAGTTGGCCTTGGTAAAAGGGAAGCACAAGGACAGAAGCGGTAGTGTGTCCAAGTAACAGAGACTGGGGAGGGGGTCCTGGCAATGTTATAATCCGGGGAGGGAAGGGAAGGATGATGAAGCTAAGTCAGTCAGGTGGTTTATTGGAAGGGGGAATCGGAGTGAGAGTTCGGAGAGGGAGGCAGGTTGCCAAGATAATTATTAGGAGCAATCGATGGAAGGGAAAAGACATCATAGATGATGAAGGTAGTAATGTAGTTACAGATAAGTTAGAACTGCAGCAGGGAGGGAATCGTATAGTAAGGTGGGAATCAGCAGAAGGGAAAAGGGTGTAGTAACAGCAGAAGGAACAAAGGGAGTGGAGGAGTGTAGAATGGCTGAAGAGAAGGGAGTAGTGTCAGCAGAAGGGTAAAGGTGGAAAGCTGTGTCACTAAACTGAGGTGCCGGGGCTGCCAAGTGATGGAGTTGCAGCCACTGTGCAATTGGTGCAGTAAAAGGAGTTGAATATGTGCAAGGGGGAGTCGTCAGAAATTCAATTGGTGGAGCTTGTGCAGGGAGGAGCCCTAGATGCAGCAACTGTATTTAAAGAGCGTCAGGGGTGGGGGAGGGGGCAGGACAAATTAGCACTACTAAAATAACTATAACTTAAAAATCAGCCAGAAGTCAGCTGAGCTTGAAGATTTATTTATTTATTTATTTATTCATTCTTTAATTACAATACTTCTGAGCACAGACAGCTCATTTACAAAGGTTCCACATCAGTGGGAAGGGGAAACAAAACATACAGAGGAGGTAAAATACAATGTTTCCAAAACAGTAAAATAAAATGAGCAAATATATGTATCTATATGCAGTTTTATCATTCTAATAGTGGAAAAGCATAGATGAGATGGGGAAGGACACAGATGGGAGAAAGAAAGAAAGGTAGGAAGTAGAAGCCATAGACCTTGTCAAGCTGGTGTGGGAGGGGTAGGGGCAGGGGGGTGAGGTGGAGGGGTGGTAAGAAAGGTAGGAAGTGGCAGCCATAGGCCTTGTTAAGCTGGTGTGGGAGGGGTAGGGGCAGGAGGATGAGGTGGACTGGGGGTAGCCAGGAGCCTTGTCAAAGTGCAAAAGGGGGGGTAGCCTCAGAATTATAGAGGTAAGAGCAGAGATACAGGGTTATCCAGTTGTAAGGAGAAGACTGAATGCTAGTAGATGGGAGTCTCAGGTGAAGCAGTCACAAGAACTGTTGGCCGTGAGATGTTGACGTAACTTCAGTTTGAATGGTCCCAATTTAGGTAGGGTTGTTATAGCACTATGAAAAGTATTAAACTAGTGAGGTGCTCTGTAGGCAAATGAGCATTGCCCCTGGGCTGTCCGGCATCTTGGAACATGGAGATGATGGCTGTTCAAGCTTCATGTATGCTGTGAACTACAAAGGAGGCTTAGCAGGTTTGCAGTGCCTGGTGGCAGGAGGCCGAGAAGTGCTTTTCTGGCTAAAAGACAGGTTTGGTATTGGATCATCCCAGAGAGCTGTAGCCAACCAGTCTCAGCATAAAGATTAAAGGTGTGGGTGAAACATGTGGACCCTGTGAGTAGTCTGCATGCCTTGTTCAGAGCAATGGATATCCTGCACAACAAAGACATGGGGGCTACTCCATAGATTACAAGACCATAGTCTACAATGAATATGATGGAACTATATATAGCAAGTTGGAGGGCTTCTGGAGTAAGGCAGTGTTTGTCTCTGTAGTAGACCAATCTTGACATTGACTGCCCTGGCTACTTTATCTATATGTTTAGCATAAGATAGTGTTACCCCCAGGTATTTGAAATGTGGTATTTGTTCAAGAGGGACTACAAGACAATTTCTGGTGGTAAGTGTATGGGATTTGTGCTTGTTTCAGGTGCTGCTGAACATCATTACTTTGGTTTTCTTGTAGTTGATGATCAGGTTATGTTTAGAGAACCAGTCCTCCACTTCTGCAAACCCACTCTGAAGGTAATGTTTCAATTGCTTGGGGTCATGGCTGCTGGAGTAGATGACCACATCATCTGCATAGAGCAGGATCCTTTGGTGGCAGAAACAAAGAAGGTTATTAAGGAAGATGCTGAATAGGAGTGGCCCCAGGATTGAGTCTTGTGTCACGCCAGAGTGGATGGGCTCTCAGTCAGATACAACGTTGGCTATTTTCACCCATTGAGAGCAAATCTTCAGGATAGCTTTTGAACCAAAGTGTTGTGTCTGAGGAGAGGTCAGTAGTGGTAAGCTGCTGGAGGAGTAGTGAGTGATGGACAGTATTGAACGCCTTAGTGGGGTCTATGAAGGCAACTCCTACTAAGGCACCCTGATCCAGAAATTGATGAATAAAGCCAGTTAATTCCATCAGGGCCAAGGTGGTGCTGTGCCCTTCAGGAACTCTTGTTGCTGTGGGCATTGGATAGAGTATTTTTCAAGGTAGTCCACCAGTTTATCAGCAACAATGTGCTCAAGTACCTTGGATATTGGTAAGAGGATAGATATGGGTCTGTAATTTGCATGATGGGTCCAGTCTCCAGTGTTGTACACCGGGGTGACTAGTGCTGATTTCCAAACTTGAGGAAATTGCAAGAGTTGTAGCAATAGATTGATGATCTTAGTGAGGGGCATCAGCACTTCCTCAAGAGTGAGAGCTATGAACTTAAGATCCAGTGAGTCACCACTATGCCGTGATTTGCCCAACACTTTGGTTAGGTATTTCCAGGCCATTCATGCTGAGACTGTTTTGAAGTAAAAATGAGGTGGTTCAAGGGGGTTATTAACAGGACAGTAGCTACTGAGTGAGTCATTATCCATGAAGAAGTCTGAAGGGAGAACACTGGATAGGTCTGTGAATGCGTTGTTGAATGTGTTTGCTATGGTTAGTGGATCCAGGGTTGGAATTCCATCGATACTGAGCATGGAGGATAAGACTTTAGAGTCTTTCCTGGTGACATCTTTTAGGTTGCTCCAGAAGTTTTTGCTGTTTCCCCAGGTATCGGCAAGCATTTCTCAATGATGTTTAGATTTCATGGTACAGAGTTCACGTGTACAGGTGTTCCTCACCTTCTTGTATTCCTGAACATCTGCTTGCTTGCCTGATGCCCAGGCACAGTGCCAGAGGTGATCTCTGTGCTTCATCATAGCAATGAGTTGTGGTGTAATGCAGGGGTTTACAGTGCCACAAACTTTCATTTTCTTAATGAGAGCATGGGTATCACAGGCATTGTTTAATTGTTTTATGAAATAATCCAGTGCTAGGTTGACATCATCAAAGGCATCAAAAATGGACCAGTCAATGTTGCTGAGGTCATTTTTTAGATGTTCCAGATGTCCATGTTTTAACAATCTACTGTAGATAGTCAGAGATGGAGGCTTGCAGAATTAGCCAGTCGGATGGGAGTTAGCACTTTAGCTAGCCAATCAAAATGCAAGTGCTGAAGATTTGAACCAGCAAGTCTCTGGCTTTCCTGAGGGACAGTACCTGCAGTCAGCAGCCATGGAGTGAGAGGTGGGTGGTGGCAGTGAGATGAGCTGCACCACTTGGGAGCATGCCTAGTTGAGGGGGGGCTCACGATCTGCAGTCGGTAGCCATGGAGTGAGAGGTGGACAGTGGCAGTGAGAGGAGCTGCGCCGCTTGGGAGCTCACCCTGTTGGAGGGGCTCAGGATCTGCAGTCGGCAGTCATGGAGTGAGAGGCAGGCAGAGGCAGTGACAGGAGCTGCATTCTTTGGGAGCACACCAGGTTGGGGGGCTCAGGATGCAGCCATGGTATAGGAACAAAAGCTATAATATCACTTTTTACAATGATGCACTTTGATTTACCTCAGGCCTTACCCGAAAATGATTTTCATAAATTAAAAAAATTACTACAAAATTCACATATGACATTATTCCCGCTCTCCAGATTTAAAAATGATGACAATATTTCTGTCATGCTTAGAATTATTAGACATAAATACACATTTTATTCACATATTTATAAGTCCCAAATATTCCTAATTAGCATGAATATCAAGCATAATAAAAATAATTTAAACATAATAAAAGTAATGTAAACAAAACAACAAAGGTTTCAGAAAATTAAATAAATCAAATAAAACAAACAAGCACATTTCAGCAGATAAACAATGCAAATGAATAAGCAATATTCTGCATAATAGATGACATTGCCTGTACTATTCTTTCAGCATCCTTATAAATATCATGACTGTTTTACTGAGAACTTGCAACTCATTACACTAGTGTCTCAGATTATACATTTGCATAATAATTGTTTTAAACTTTATAGCATGCAAGAAGACATTTCTTTATGTCTAAATTCTAGCTTAACTATACACCCAAGGTTTTGTAGCAAAAAATGCACTATGTTACCACCCCAAATAGCCAAATAAAAGTATTAAAATTGGAATAATAAAAAGAATACTTACATTTTTAGTTATGTGTAGTCATGGTCTTCTCCTACTTTTTAACTTTCAAAATCTTGGTGAGAACTTTTGATTTTGGATGACAAAAGTTCTTCAGTGGCTTGGCTTGGCTTGACTTGACTGTAGTCTTCTGTCTTTTCCCCTGGAACCTAGAGCTGTAGAATCTTCTGACATCAATAAAGAAATGCAGGCTGGATCCTTCTTGCTTGATGTCACAAATCATCAAAAGTCATTTATCAGGATTTGGTGGGAAAAATCAGACAACCAGGTTTTAGCAGATCAGCAGCGCAACAGTTTTTAGGAAGATATTTCCCAGTGGACAGCAAAGTTGCTTTGGTAATTGGACTTTGTGACTCTTCTGTTTCAGTTCCTTTCTGCTCTCGAACCTGCAACTCCGGACTCACTGCTATCTAACAGCACCGCAGGCTTGCTGGCTGGTAAATTCCAAAGTCAGTTTCTTGTTCAGGCTTTTAGCAGAAATTCCAAAACATTGCTTCAGTCCAGATTCTCAGTATGTAAAGCATAGACCTTGCTTCATCCATTATTGAAGAGTGTCCTTCCTGTAACAGTTTTAGCAGCTAGCTTTGTTGCAATGTTGTGCAGACTTTTAAGCTTGTCCCTTAGCACCCCTGGTGGTTGCAATGGCTCAACCCAAATGCTTGCTCCAAGCAGGCATGATTTCAAGCTTTTGGCCTAGTACAAGTTTAAAGATCACCAAAATTGTTGGGGTGGCCAACACAGGTCCTCATACACCGAAGGATCAAGCAGTTCTTGGCTGGCTTTGCCAGCACCCCATTTATGTCCCTCTTGCTGAGTGACATCATCATCAAATTATGACTAATCTGAGTGTACTTTGAGGGTGTGACTGTTAGCCCCTTATAAACCATTTTTTTATCACTATGACCTCATCTTCAAAAACTATTTTTGCTATAAAATAATTTTCCTTTTTTTGCATCTATGTGCACCTTGTTAGAAATGTAAAACCTATATTTTCAGATGCAGCTAAAAGAGAGGATTTGTTTAAGACCAAACATGATATGTTTAATTCTAATATTCAATCTGTAATTTATAAAAACCTTATAAAACTTTTTATTTTATAGATATCTTAAAAGTATTTACAGATTTCAGAAGTACATTTTTTTCTGTTCAAAAGATGTATGTATTGCTTATCTGTCATTTTTCCACAGTTTATAACATGAGAAAACATCTTCCTAGAAATGCTTTCCTTTCTCTGTATCCCCTGATGCATGGCATCATGCTGTCTGGAGCTCATTAAGAATGCTTGAAGATAAAGCAACTGGGTGTTGCTTGTTAGATAAACACTCAAGACTCATCTTATTAGAGAGGTTGCAAGATCAGCTTACTTTAGACACCACTCTATAATTCCCAGCTTTAACAGCTTTGGTGCTACAGAATTGCGTAAATCGCTCAAACTACACTTTTCTAACAGGTTTGAAGCTTAATCACTGTGCAAGTTCGTGTAATGTCAATAACCTGTGTGATTTTCAAATACATATGAGCTTCTGTGCATTTACTTGAATGAAAGTTTAAATTTCAAGAGTCTATTGTATTACAACCTGTGTTAAATGTCTGTGCATACCAGGAGATGTGTGACACAGAAAAACACATCCATATATCATGTCAAGCTTCCCTAGTAACATCTTTTTTTTCCTTCAGAAGTGAAACTTATCCCCTATATAGAATGTTCCATATATGGGATCCTTGCAGTGTTCCCTTTCTCAACCAGACAGAGGACACATGGAAATTTAAACTACAGAAGCATTTTTTTCATGTATACAGTAATTTTAACCAGAAGTTATTATTTTTTGTATGCCTCCCTTATAGTTAGGCCCTTATAAAACACATGATGTAACTATTAATAATTCATAAGAATATGATAATAAAATTATATACTAATTACTGGCAGTGTAATCTTGACAGCAAAAACTATTTGTGCTGTTTTCCTTGATGTAAGCAAGGCTTTTGACACCATCAACCATAGTCTGCTCCTCTCCTCCCTTCAAACCATAGGTGTGGACCCCTCCTCTCTGCATTGGTTTACTGACTATCTTACAGGGTGCCTTCAACAAGTTAAAGCCGAAGGAGGCCTGTCCCCCTTAAAAACTTTGCAAAGAGGGGTACCTCAAGGCTCTATATTAGGGCCCTTACTTTTTGCAATCTACAATAATAACATCAACTACTGTATAAAAGAAGCCAACATCCATCTGTTTGCAGATGATACAGTTCTCTACGTGAGTCGCGCAACACCTGAAGCTGCCTGCAATGACCTACAGTCAGAATTCAACCTTTTGCAAAGCCAACTCCTCCCAAAAAAGCTACTCCTTAATGCCAAAAAAACTAAAGCAATGGTCCTCTCCCCTTTTATCCGTACAGCTAACCCTGTGTCCAGTGGGACAGTTCCTCAAATTACCACAGTTCTAGGTGAAAACTAGAATTTGTTACAAAATTCAAGTATCTGGGAGTTTGATAGACCAAAGACTCTCCTTCATTGAACATATCGAGGACTTGCTAAAAGGACTTCGGCAAAGGCTTGGATTGTTTTTCAGAATCAACCAATTGCTCGCCAGAGATGCCAAGAAACAACTGGTCCAATCCATTTTCCTATCATTGGTTGATTACACTGACTTCCTCTACAGCCAATGCCCCAACTCTTACATGGCTAAACTGGACACACTTTACCATCGAGCACTGAGGTTTATAATGGGACTCCCCTTCGACACGCATCACTGTACCCTATATGTGGCATTGGGGTGGACATCACTAAAGTTCAGACACCACAGAAACGCTGCTCTCTGGACCTATAGAGCCATCTCTAATAAGCTGCCTTACTATATCTCCTGCTGTCTTCCCCTGAGTATAATTGGGAAATAAGCGTTAAGAAGTTACTCAGCTATTGCACTTAAAGTACCCAAAGCAAAATCCCGCTTTGGCAAGGCAGCCATAAGCTTCGTGTTACCTACCTTATGGAATGATCTACAAAAAACCCTCAAATTAAGCACTCTAATCAGTATAAATGCCTTCAAGATGCTTTATTTCTGTACAATCAGAGAAGTATGTAACTGCTTCACCCACTCAGACCCAGTACCGGTGTCTGCACTGGTAAATAGCCATGCCTAGACCCAATTTTTAGTACTGACCCCCCCAGCTTGCTCCTCACCAGCCTAATTGTTCTCTCTCTCTCTCTCTTATCCCCCTGTCTTATCAACACTAGGCCCATCCATCCCTTTATTCTTCCTTTCCCAACCTCGGATAGGAGCTCACTACCCTGGGTTGTGACATCCTACCATGCCCCGTACTTTATAGCATTCAATCCTGGGGCTCACACATACTCCTTTTCTCCATCGACTTTCTCTACATCCCATTTTACCAACTCCTTTCTGTGCACCCTTCCCTCCTAGCCTTTCTCCCCCTACCTCCCTCCCTTCCCCCCACCTTCACCTCTACCTGGTGTATATTTTTATTTTTTTCTTCCTTTACTTCCTCCTGCAACCTTAGATAACCTGCTTTATCTTCCTATAGACACTTCTATGTATGTAAATACCATGTAATCTGTACAATAGCTGTATAATTCTATGTACATATGAACTTCTTTTTCTTCCTCTCTGTAAAGAGTATTATCTGTATAGCCTTGTAAATACCTGTGTTGACCTGTATATACAATTGTTCATGCTCCACCCAGGTCCATCTTGCAAATGAGCTTCTGCTCAACAATGAACGCCTGGTTACATAAAGACTTGATTGATTGATTGATTGATAATAATAAAATATTTTAATCAGAGTTTTGTCCCTACATTCCCCCCTTCAAATTAAAAATGCACACAAAAATGCATTTTGTAATTCATAACTATAATTTTACTATATATGGGTACGTAGTTTAAGCATTGCAGGGAAAACAATACATAAAACACAAAGTTGCTTCATCATGTGGTAGCATATGACTAGGGATGTAAATTTGTCATGGTAGTCATACACATCATTGATTCCATGATGTTTGATCTTTATTCAGGACTTCCATGACTTTCACTAGTGTCATCAGCATGTAGCAATGATGACAGTGCCACAGCATTTACTACTGTTTACTAATGATTTCATGAAAAAACAATGAGTCATTAAAACTTCATCCATGGCAAGCTTACATCCCTACTTATGACATCATTAGCACATGACAGCATCACATATGATATCATTGGATGTGACATCACAAGGTGTGACATCACTAGATGACATCATTGGATATGTACTTTTTGGCATAGAAATATGTACAACACTACATGAACAAACATGAGTAAGCATGATTACAACTATGTACACTTTTCAATTGTGTGTAAGAATCTTTCATATTGTTTTAAGCAATATACAAATACAACAACTTTTCTTTTACTCATCATTTTCAAAGATCAGTATGACATTTAGCATTTTAACTAGACTAATCTTATAAAGGACAATATCCTTCTCAAGAGCATCCAAAGAAAAGTTACTAAATTAATCCCTAAACTACAGAATATCAGTTACAAGAATAGGTGTATTGCACTTAACCTATACGACTTGGATACACAGAGAAATAGAGGTGATTTACTATTATTATTTAATATCCTAAAAAGATAATATTTTGAAAATAGACTGTGGGTTTAAGTTTGCCAATAAAATAGGTGTTCTTAGATGTAATAATAGGCAGCTATTTGTGCCTATGGCACATAAGGATAAAAGTAAATACTTCTTCATGATTAGAGCTGCAAACTTGTGGAATAAGTTACCACAACACATAGTTGATGCTTCTAACATAGAACAGTTTAAGAGTTATCTCGATAAATACCATTTGGGTAATTAGATGTTTTACTCCACATGGTGTGGAGAGGTAGTCTCGAAGGGTCCTCGGACCTTCCTCTACCTAATTAAACTGAGTAAACCGAGTAAATTACTGATCACCCCTAATAGAGTCATTCAGAATATTTTCCAGTGTTTTTTTGTGTTCATGATATTGCCTCAACTGATTAATATGAACCCATTTAGGTACTGCCTCCACAGTGTATTTTGCTTTAGTTCAATTTGGTATGCTACAGGTGAGATTTTGTCAGGGATTGCAAAGGATTCTTACCAACTTGGAAGAAACTTTTCTGACCTTGGCTCTATCCCTACTGTAATTAAAGTAAAACACTTTATCACCAATTTGATACTCTTTTGGATTAGTTTTCCTTCCATAATATGACTTGGAAGCCTCAACTCTTTTCTTTAAGTTCTTTTGAGCAAATTCAAAGGTTTCTGGCAAATGCTGTTTTAAATGGCTTACATATTATGTGCTGTAGTGGCACGTGCTGAGTTTACATTCCCTGTAGTATACAGAAGATGTAGAGGTAACACCATCTGTCTTCCTGTCATCATTTCACGAGGAGATACACCTGTAGACTTATTAGGAGTAGCCCATATGGCCATTGATACTAGTAGTAACTTTACATCCCAATCTTTTCCTGAAGAACTGATAGATTTCTTCAGTATATACACAATTGTTTGATTAGTGCGTTCCACCTGTCCAGATGATTGTGGATGGTGAGACACATGTAGTTTCCTTTGTACCCCTAGAATTTTCCACACATTCTCTATCATCTCTCCTATAAAATGAGGACCTCTATCAGATTGTGCTCTTAATGTAATCCCCATTGACTAAACACATGGTTTATTAATAAGAAAGCAGTGGTTTCGGCTGTGTTATTTGGAGCAGGTATATACTCAACCCATTTTGTAAACAGACAAGTAACTGTCAAACAACATTGGTTAACCCCTTAAAGATCTGGTAACAGGACCAATCCAGTCAATCTGGATGTCTGACCAAGGCATAGTGATTACTTTTGACTGTAGTGGTGCTCTATGTCTGAGAGTAGCTGGCTGGAACTTGCAACAGGATACACCCTTATACACCCTTGTACATACTCTGAAACATCATTGTACATGTAGGGCCAGTAGGCTATCTTTTTTAAAGTTTCATAAGTTCTTTGATCCCCCCATGTACTCCCGACTGTTCATCATGAGCATGTTGCAACATAATTCCCCTCTGGCCTAAAGGAACTGCCTATTGGACCTCATGTGGGTTTTTACCAGCTCTTAACCAGAAGATCATCCCTTAATTAGAATGTATCCTTTTAGTTTTACATGGCTCTCAGGTCCTGGCCATCCTGTAGGTTGTTGTCAGAAATCATGTTTTCAGTGGGATCCTTGATGAAACAATAACATTTTCCTACCACTTCATCCTCTTGTTGCATTTTCACTTATTCAAAGTCTGGTTCCTCACTATACTAGTGTAAAACTTATTTTCCTGTTCATGTTGCCTTTGTCTGTGGGTAACCACATCCACCTTAGCTTGGACAGGAGGAACAAAGTTCCATTTTTTTCCACTTAAAGCACCCTCTCTTGCCAGAGCATCTGCTAAGTCATTTCCTGTTTTGTCTGGTCCCTGAATTTTTGAGTGCCCTTTTACCTTTTTCCAATAAACAACCAACTTATGTTCCCGAACCAACCAATCTATGGCTAGGATAAGGTCTGCATACATCACCTTACTGCCTCTTGAATCAATCCTACCATTCACCTTCCACCCTGGTAAATGTGTAAGGAAGTCCTGCCTAACATAATCAGAGTCATTACAAATTACAATGTCTTGTAACTTATGTTGTACTGCAGTCTGTACCACTATATAGATGGCTGCCAATTCTGCATATTGGTTAGACTTAGGACCAAGCTTGTATTTGATAGGTGTACACGGTACATTATCCTGCCATACCACTTCTAAACCAAAACATTGGTCTTCACCTTGCCGGAATGAACAACCATCAACATAGGCTCTAGGCAAATTTTCACACACATTTTCATCATAGTGGTGGTGCCTATTATGTTTTCACACCATATCCAACTCAGAAGATAGGTCAGGGTCTTGTACAAGAGGCTCATCTACAGCACAATTATACATCTCCAAGTCTGCTAACCCTTGAGCTACTATAGTTCTCTTGTTCTTTGCATACCTAACCTCTAGAGGTAGGCCCTGGAGTGCTAGGGGTCCAGGCCACAATTCTGCTGCTAGACACACTACCATCCTTAAGTTTCTGGCTCCCCAGAAGTGTATGGGATTGGTGATCAGTCTTTATAACAACTTTCTTACCACAAAAGTAAGTTCTGAACCATTGTACTGCCCATATGGTGGAACACAATGCCTTTTCACAGTCTGAAAACTTTTTCTCAACATCACTCAATGTTTTACTTGTATAAGCAATAACACGTTTATCTGAATCATGTTTCTGATACAACACTGCACTCATGCTGCTTGCACTATGTCCCACCTATTGATAAAAATCCTTATCCATTTGTGGGTAAGCAAGACACATTGTTTGACTCAGACTGTATTTAAAAGCTTGCATGGCTTTCTCTTGCCCCCCATCCAGGGTTCTGACTTTTTCAGTAACCTAGTGAGGGGATAGGCAATTTCTGCATAGTCCTGGATAAACAATCTTGAGTAGTTACAGATCCCTAGGAAACTGTGTAACTCTTTTAAAGTTTTGGGTGGACCAATTTTCTGGATTGCCTCAACTTTGGTATGCTGAGGGTGTAGCCCATCAGGACCAACTTCATGTCCAAGATAGTTTACCTTATTTCTGAACCACTGTCCATTTGGTAAGGACAACTTGGCACCAGTGGCTTTCAGCTGGTTTAACACATAGGTTACTTCAGCTAGGTGTTCCTCAAAAGTGTAGCTTTTGATTAGCACATCATCCACGTAAACCAGATTTCCTCAACTTTCAGCATCAGGCATGGCCTTATGCAGAAAGATATTTAAATCTGCTGGTGACTTTAAGTACCCAAAAGGACACCTATTCTGTGTGTATTGTCTCCTTCCAAAGGTAAAAGCCAATTTATATTGATCTTTTGGGTCTACTCTTAATGTCCAAAATCCATTTGCTATATCTAGGGTAGTGAAATATTTGGCACCCTGTACTTTGGCCAAACTTTGGTCCAAATATGTCATGGGCCAGCGAGATAAAAGCACCTATTGATTTAATTTTCTATAGTCAATAGTGAGCCTCCACTTTCCCATAGGTTTTAATACATGCCACATGGGGGAATTATAAATAGAGTTTACCTGTCTTATAATTCCTTGCTCCATTTAGGTACCCACTATCTTTTTTATATTTTCATAAGATGCTAGTGGTATTCTGTACTGGTGTACATATACTGGACCTTTACTAGGGTCGGTAGATACCCTGTAACATGGAGGTCAGATACCCCACAATCATGAGCATCTTTTGCAAACATGTCCTTAAACTGAGAGAACATTTCATGAATCTTTTCTTTTTCTACTTCTGTTGCAAAATTACAATTTTGTATAGCTTTCTCAACTTGTTCTTTAAAATCAGGGAAAGGTACATTCTCACCCCAGGAATTCTTTAGCATCTATTGACAGATGCAGTATGCCAGCTGGGCTCAGCTGCCCTGGAGAGGAGGAGGAGTCAATGCAAATGAGAAAGGCATTGGCCAATCAGGGTACAGTTAGAGTAGAGTGCTGCCTGCAGTCAGTCTGAGGGACCTCAGAACTTTTTCCCTGCTGAACTGGCAACACTGCCCTGGAGCTTTGCTCCTCAGAGATCTTCCTGTGCCATTTTCTTTCTTTTTGAGTGCTGCTTTTAAGGTATTTTGTATATTTTCTTCATTTTATCTATTTTAACCGCATCCTCGCTGGGTTCTGCACAGTTGCAGGATTTTTCCATGTTTTTCCCACTTCAGTGGTTTTTCTGAAGTAAAATTTAGCTGCGTGCATGATAAATTGCATCTTTTTTATATAATTCATTAGTTTTTAGTGTTCATCACTAGTTTTTAACGCTTTTGCGCTAAAATCATTGATTTGTTTTTTCGCGCGCGCTTGCGCAATTTTTCATTATGCACCAGCACAAATTCTTGGAAACTTTTTTCTCTAGTTAAATTTCAAAATGATTGATATTTGAAGGGTAATCCCCTCTCCTTTGGGGTGAGACTCTTTTGTTTGCTGTGCAGTGGACTTTGTTGACAAGAGGTGTGGAGGTGATTCTGTTTTTTTCCTCTTTGTGAAAAAAAAATTATACAATAAAATAAAATCTCTTAAAGTTGATTTTGATTTATTTAAGCTTTGGCCCAACTATTATTATCTGGGCTTTCAGTCTACCTCCCCCTCCTCTAAAAGCACTGAGGAGGGTAATTCAAGTTAACACAAAAGATATGACAAATCCCATTGGGACTTCTATTATTACAAGTCTGGTTCTGTAGTAGTTGTTTCTCTGTCCAAGCCTTTAATTTGAAAATAGGCAGGATGCCCTCTTCCCTGCACAAAGATAGGGATTAATCTCCTCTGATCCTCCCTCTGGAAGGACTTAGGGAGTCATCGGGGGTTGACAAAATTATGCCCTCTGCAACTGAATTTTTTGTGAGCTTGGCAATTATTCTAGACGTTATATTTCTGTGCATGTTCTTGGCTCCTTCAGGTCTGAGTATTCCTCTCCTTGTTAATCCTTACACCCAAGGATATTATTGTTATTATTACTATTAGTAATTTAGGAGAGAATTTTCCTTCATGAACTCCTCTCAGGGCCCACTAATTCCGGTCGGTCACCCTGAGGTTGATTCAGGTTATGGTATAATGAGTCATTTATATTCAACCGGTGAACTCCCTGGACTTTTCCCTCCAGGACAACACTGATAAAGAGGTGGAGGATGACAACTTTGTAGATCTGGTGGTTGCTTTCCTCCAAAGAAGTTGACAACTCTCTACAGGTAGGTTCTGGAAACCCCTCCTTCTTTTTCGGGGTTGACAGAAACATTGCAAGGAAATACCAGCTCAGTAAGTGTTCTGCTGTTTTTATCTGTACATTTTCAAATTAAAGAGAGTTAGTGCAAACAGCAGCCTGCTTCTCAGCCTCGAGCCACTGTCTGCTTACCCTCCAGAGATAGACTCTAGATAATCATATACCATGTGTAAGCAATTTTACATAAAGCCTCTACTTTTGTAGCATACGCTATTATATATTAAGAGTTTTTTGATGTTTCCTATCTTTGCCATAGTGCAACAGCTCTGGAGCACTATTCACAAGGAGGTTTGCTGAAATATCCAAGTGGCATATAATAGCGCTGTGCTCTCATAGCCTTAAGTCATAATGTTACAGCTTCTGAAGTCTTGGTGTAGGTCATTTCCCCCAGGCTTGCCTGTCTGAAAAGTTCTGGCCTTTTGGGTTATGCTTTGGTACAAATTTTGGTTTGTCTTAATGGCAAACTAAAGCTGACTGGCACATATGGATGAGTTTGACTCTCCTAGTACTCAGTTAAAGATAAACATTCCTTCAACAGAAGTCTCATGACATGGGGGACTTTGGGTAGGAATTATTTTCCCTTCAACACTTTTTTCCCTATGCCAGCACATTAGGAAATTTCCAAATGTGAAGCTTTCCAGGGGTTTAAGCAGGAATGCTCTTTTCATTCCTGGTAATCCCTTTCTCTTCAGTTACTTTTCTTCTTGTTTTGAGTTGTTAACCCTTCTTAAGTTGGTGTAAAAATAAATAAATAAATAAACAAATAAATAAATAAAAGGAGATAGATGTATGCAGATATTGACATATAAATATATATATATATATATATATATATATATATATAGGTACATGATAAGTAAATAAATGACTAAAGTTTTACCCCCAAGTGCTGCATTCTCTGTTTTTCTCCAGTAGCATATCAGCAGTGGGAACTAGAACACTAGAACCTCATGAGGTTTAAAGTCATAAATGGGTTCCCTTCTAATTGGGAGTTGGACCTTTTTTCTGGGTTATTACCTGAATTTTAAAGGAAATTAAGGAACAGCAAATCTTTATCAGCTTCCACAACCTGGGGTCTGGATGCTTCCTTGACTCAGGTCTTACTTTTGCAAATGCAGGGGATTTCTTGTTTCCCTCAATACATTCTATGTTCTCAGTTCCTTCACCTGGGTTTTTTTCTCAGGTGGCTATGAAGCCTCAAGAGTGTTCTAAGATATGTCAGGGTTGGTAGGTTGGATTACTATTGCAGGGTCAGGCACAGCCTTGGGATGCTCCACAGCTTTTCCTGGTTGAGTGTTGCTACCTTTTCTCTTCCTTTGCCTCCTGTTTTTGGGAGTAGATAGCTCATTCTTTTCCATAGCAAAAGTATCTGAGACAGTTACCTCAGACACTTGGGCCTTGGGAGCAGCCCCTCCCTTCTCTGTGGAGGAGAGTCATCACCTCTTTCAGAGTCCCAGATGTATTCTCCAAATCTGGCAATCCAGTGAATGTCCCTGGACCTCCTGTTAAGCTCAAGTGCCAATTGTGTCCTTACACCAGGGGGTAAACCTTGATAATATGCATCTTGGAAGTCATCTAAATCACTGTCTGAGTGATCTTCTGCTCCAAAGTACTCATCCTTTAGCATACAATAATATTCCCTAGGACTTTGATCAACCCCACACCTCATTTGGTAGGCAACATGTCTGGCTGCCCCCTTGGTGCGATATTTACCAAACTCCTTCAGGAATTTATATAGTTTGTCAGGTTAATTTCTACTTTCTCTAGACATTCTTGACTACTCAGCTTGAGAGTCATCAACAGTCCACCTAATTACAAAACCTTGTTCTCCCTCATCAGTTATGGACAAAGATTCAAAACACTTTTTAGTTTTCAAATATGTTGCTCAATGCCTCCTTTCACAGATTTAGAATTATACCTTTCTCCTACCAGTTTCAAAGCTTGTGTAACTGTCTTTGATTTTAAATACCCATTCCTTTTCATATATCTTCTTTTTTCTGGACCCATCAGATGACTCATCTTTGGAATCAGAACTTCTTTTTTGTCTAATTTTATATCTTTTTTTATGCCTATCACGTAGTTCTTCTTCTGAATCAGAATACTCCTTTTCAGGGGAGGAGCTTTCTGAGCCTGATTCCTCAGATGTTCTTGGTCTCATAAGATTTTTACTTTTACTATTGGTATCACCTTTTTGGGCCTTTAAATCTCTTACTTCTTTTCCTAGTTCAAAGAGGTGTTGCTCCAAAAGGGCACACCACTCTTTCCATTGGCTACCCTCCTTTAATTAATTTTGTGAGGTTGTACCTGCAAATCTTTCCTTTTCTGTTTCTGCATCCGGTCCTTTTACTACTCTCCTTGTCCCTATTGGTACACTGATCTCTCTATCTTTATGTATTTTCTCTTATTGCACCATTTCTTCTTGTTTTATCTCTTTTTCAGTACTAAAATGAATCAGTGAGTGTGGTGGGTGAGGGTCTGCTCCATTTGCAGGGCCTGCACAGAGGGAATCCCAAGACGGATAAGCCCCTTGTTCATTACCCTGGGGTAGATACCTTAGGGATGACCAGCTTATGTTTCTTTTTTCTGAGGTTTCCTCCTTCCTTTTGGCTAAGGGCTTTTCCCTGTCTACCCACTGTTTCTTTTCCCTTTTATATTGCTCCCTTACTTCATTATACATTTGTATAATTTCAAGTTAGCTCCTTGGTAGCCTGTTCATTAACATGTGTTAATTTTGTTTTTCCCTTTCCATAGCTGTGCCGAGTCTTTGAGCTTTTCATTAGCCTATAATATTTTGGCATTCTCTTTTTCTCAGATTTCAGATTCTCAGATTTCCAGCCCGAAAGGTGAGCTGACGGCTTGGCGTTTTGCCAGAAACATTGTGCTGAGCTGCATCTTAAAAGTACTGTCCTGTCCTTCATTTTGCCTACCTGCCCACTTTGACTTTATAGTTTTGTGATTTCAAGTACTGCTTTTTGTGACTGCACTTTAATCAGTTTGGGCAAACAGAAATCAGCTGGTGCGAGGGCTTGAGGTGGGCTAGCTGCTGCACGTCATCCAGAGGAGGGCTGTGCGAACTTTAAATTCTGCACTGCATGCAAGCTGAGCAGATTTCCAGCCAGAAAGGTGAGCTGACGGCAGCGTTTTGCCAGAAACATCGTGCTGAGCTGCATCTTAAAAGTACTGTCCTGTCCTTCATTTTGCCTACCTGCCCACTTTGACTTTATAGTTTTGTGATTTCAAGTACTGCTTTTTGTGACTGCACTTTAATCAGTTTGGGCAAACAGAAATCAGCTGGTGCGAGGGCTTGAGGTGGGCTAGCTGCTGCAATCATCCAGAGGGAGCTGGCGCGAACTTTAAATTCTGCACTGCATGCAAGCACGAGCAGATTTCCAGCCCGAAAGGTGAGCTGACGGCTTGGCGTTTTGCCAGAAACATCGTGCTGAGCTGCATCTTAAAAGTACTGTCCTGTCCTTCATTTTGCCTACCTGCCCACTTTGACTTTATAGTTTTGTGATTTCAAGTACTGCTTTTTGTGACTGCACTTTAATCAGTTTGGGCAAACAGAAATCAGCTGGTGCGAGGGCTTGAGGTGGGCTAGCTGCTGCACGTCATCCAGAGGGAGGAGCTGGCGCGAACTTTAAATTCTGCACTGCATGCAAGCGCGAGCAGATTTCCAGCCCGAAAGGTGAGCTGACGGCTTGGCGTTTTGCCAGAAACATCGTGCTGAGCTGCATCTTAAAAGTACTGTCCTGTCCTTCATTTTGCCTACCTGCCCACTTTGACTTTATAGTTTTGTGATTTCAAGTACTGCTTTTTGTGACTGCACTTTAATCAGTTTGGGCAAACAGAAATCAGCTGGTGCGAGGGCTTGAGGTGGGCTAGCTGCTGCACGTCATCCAGAGGGAGGAGCTGGCGCGAACTTTAAATTCTGCACTGCATACAAGCGCGAGCACGCGTAGCGCGAGCGTGAGTGGCGCGAGCGCCACTCGGAAGATAAATTTTTGAGAAGGGGTGCAGTATATTGGGTTGGTTTTTATTTAGGTGTTATAGGTAGAAAGGCATAAAATAGTTTTCTTGCCTTGCTTGATTATCTGGGCATTGAAGCTCTCTGGAAAAACTGCAATTGTTGCTGATTGCTTTTTTTTTCTCTGGTTGCTGACTGCTTGCTGGTTACAGCAAGGTTTTGCAATTCAAAAACACTAAGAATCAAAATGAAAGAGTTACCTAAAATGATTGTTTTATATATTTTATTATGTATGTTTGTTATAAATGTGTTTTTTGTGTTTCAATTTGCTTATAGTTTTACAGGAACACTGACGGATTTGCAGTATCAGTCTCCTACTGAAATAGGGGTTTTGAATACTTCTCAGCATATTTTATTTCATCTGATATCTTATCTAATGGATGTTTTAATTCTTTTTAGAAAGTATTTGATGAAAACTACCTCACGGTTTTGTTTCTTTTGGGCGTGGACCTTATAAGGCCCTCATACACAAAGGAATATGAAAAATAGATCTAGGGACGTTTTATTAAACTTGTGATGTGTTGTTTGCTAAATTGTGGTGATGTACATCCGAACCCAGGCCCTTAAACATGCTAGAGGATGAAAGTGTGATTAATATAAAACAAGGATTTATGATCATTGCCCACTTGAATGTTAGGAGTCTTAGAAATAAATTTGAAGTGAGAGATTGGTAAAGAAGTCAAGCCAGGGTTCTGGTATTAACAGAAACTTGGCTTGACAATAGGATTATAATTCAGTTATTGATTTAGAGGATTTCAAATGTTTAGAAGAGATAGGACAAGAAAAGGGGAGGAATTATTATTTATATTGATCAAAATTTAACTGTCCAAGAGGTTATTTTCCTTTCCCCAATAATGGACTGGAACTGTTGATTTTGGAAATAGAAATACCTTTCTGTAAATCTCTATTATTAATAGGGTTATATAAACCACCTAAGATTAGTATACAAGTTTTCAGGACTTACATGAATTTCTTCAAGGTTTTAGGGATTCTCATGAATTATTTATTACTGGAGACTTTAATGTGGACTGGTTGAATGTTGATGTGAACCATGAATTGGTCGATTTCAGATTGGTTGGGTTTGATTAACTAATTCTGGAACCGACCAGAATTAATCATAAAGACCCAAGAGATCTACAATCTTGGATATGATGTTTACAAATTCTCCTGCTTTGTTTTCTAGAGCAGGTGTTCTTCCAGAATCTTTTCCGACCATCAAGTTATTTATTCAATCAGAAATAGCGTGGTCAAACCTATTGTTGAGTCTAGAGTATTTTGGAGATGCTTTAGGAGGTTTGACTACGTTAATTTCATGATTGATGTAGAAATATAAATTGGAACAGACTGGAATTGATCCTACAACATCAGTTGCTTGGGATTTTTCCTGAGTGAATTTCTGAGCATTTGTAATAAACATGCACCTTTGAAATCAAGATTGTTAAAAAGGAAGGAAATGCTTGGTTTACTCCGAGCTACATAAAATTAGAAGGATAGGAATAAAAATGGATGAAAGCTAAGAAGACAATGTTAAATCAAGATTGGGTTTCCTATAGACAGGTCAGAAATTATATACTACTAAAATCAAGGTAGCAAAACAACAGTTTGTTCGTTCTAAATTGAGGCTAATTATAAAAAGACTCAAGGAGATTTTGGGGAATTATCTCAAATTTAATGGGAAAAATAAACAAATTTGTATAAATAACATAGTGAAGGATGATGTTGTGTTACCACCAGGAAAAGGAATGGTTGATGCCTTTATTGATTATTTTTCTAGTGTGGCGTCACCAAGTCCCCTAGATGAGACTTATAAGGAACAAAATGAGACTTTGGAGTCTAATTTTACAGAAATTAATATAAGAGATAGAGATATAGGCGGTTTTGACTTTTCCTACATCTCCCCACAAGAGGTATGTTCCGAACTCTTGAAGCTAGATATATGCAAAGCAAAGGGATCAGATGAAATACCACCAAGACTGTTGAAATATGCAGCTCCTTGTGTGGCATATCCGCTGACTTATATTTTTAATTTATCTATTCAAAGCGGGGAATTTCCTGATGGGTGGAAGATTGCAAAGGTTAGGCCTATATATAAATCTGGTAAAAAAAGCGAGTTAGGCAATTACCGTCCTATATCGCTTTTGCCTCAAATCTCTAAAATATTTGAGAAGATCGTGTCTAATCAGTTAAGAAGCTTTCTTGAAGATAATAATAAATTGTCATCTTTTCAATCAGGTTTTAGGACTTCCCATAGTACACAAACAGCTCTGACGAGGGTTGTAAGTAATATCAGCTGAGTCTGGACAGGAGGTTAATGATTGGAGCCTTATTTATAGATCTTTCAAAGGCATTTGATACCCTTAACCATCGGGTCCTCCTGTCCAGACTCAGCGGGATTGGCTTATCCGCCCAAACTGTGAGTGGTTTTCTTCCTACTTGACTAACGCAGCCAATTTGTAGAAGTGGGTCTTCATAAATCTAGGGTATTGGAGGTAAAAATGGTGTACCACAGGGTTCAATATTGGGGCCCCTGTTATTTAACATTTATATGAATGAATTTAAAATTACATCAACGGATGCCCGGTATCATATGTATGCAGATGATACCATATTATATGTAGAGGGCGATACCTTAGAATTGATCAATATGAGACTACAATTGGCTTTTGATGAAGTACAGGAATTCTTAAAGTTGAATTATCTTATTTTAAATGCTAATAAAACACAGTCATTATTGTTTAAAAATAATAATAAAAAACAAAATTTATTTTTAGAAATTAATACTAAGGAAGGTATAGCTATTAAGCAGGTGGACACATATAAGTATTTGGGAGTTTGGTTAGATCCATGCTTGAGCTGGGATGTTTATATTGACTCCTCATAAAAATATAAATAGGAGACTAGGTGTTCTCTATAAGTATAAAAATTTATGACTAGAGATTCGTTTGAATGTGGTAGACTCTCTTTTACTCCCAGTAATTGATTATGGAGACCTGCTTTATGGAGGGCTATTGGGAAGTATTTGGACAAAGTGGACCTAGTTTTCTGTAGGTTGGCTCGTTTTATATTGGATGCCCCTTATAGAACTCATAGGTGTACACTTTTTAAGGAACTAAACTGGTATAAACCGGATGTGAGAAGGGATCTACATTTGTTACAGTTTATGATTAAGGTGTGGTTTGGGGAAGTACCCAAATATGTAGCTGACCTATTTGAAGTTAGGAAGACAAAGGAATGCTTGAGAGCCTCAAATGGAACCCAATTTGTTTCAACTAAATATAACCTGAGTATTGGAAGATCTTCCATACCCTCTAGAGGAATAAGAATATGGAATAATGCTCCCCTGGATTTGAGAAAAAATAGAACTAGTTATAATAAAAGTGAATTGAGGAGTTGGTGTACTACTGTATTACACAATGATATTAGGTGTTTAAACTGTTAGTGTCTTTATGTATGTTATTATGTTTCTATGTATGCTATCATGTAATGTGATTTTTCTTGATTTGTTTGTTTTGGTTATATTTTGATGTATTGTGTAGTTAACTATATGTGGTTTTAATGATTAGATGTGGAAACTTATTTTAAATTAATTGTGACCTGGAACTTCATTGAAAATGAGCTTTGCTCAATTGAATGTATCCTTTTATTCATTGTGAATAATAAAACGATTTACTACTACTACTACTACTACTACTACTACTACTCTGTCTCTGAAGCTGAGCACTGCTCTTTTAGCTGTTCATTCAAATTTTCTAAGGCAGCAATATCAGTCTTTAAGTTGATCAGGACGCAGTCTCAGTCAGATATTTTCAAATTACTTTCATCTAACAGTTTTTTGAGCAATAAAATCTGGCCTACAAGTCTACTACATTTGTGAGATCTCTCCCCTAGTTGTTGGCTTAATTGTTTTACATCATTAGATAACCTTAATTTATCAACACGCAGTTTCTCAATCATATCTACATAACCTTTATTCAGTTCATTTAATTCTTCAATTATTTCTTCTGGCCTACAACTTTGATGCAGAGGTTATCAATGGCTCTTCCTTTATGAGAGGTATTGACAACTCTAAGAGAATTTTCCCTGTGTCTGCATGAACCATACCTACAGTTGCAATAGCAGCTGCAATGTTTTATGCTCCTGCACTAAGCTTTAACAACAATTACAATTAAATGTCAATAACCTTTTATCCAACACAATTTAAACAAAGAACCAAATTTTTCCTCATGATACTTCAAAAGTCCTTTTCCTTATTGCTTTATTGCCAGATAAATATCATTCTTTTAGTCTTATCTCACAGTCTAGGGGTAATTTTATCTTTAAATCCTTGAGAAACAAATACAGAAAAATATTACTTATGCCATTTAGTAACTTGCAAACAATAACAATAATATTTATTTTCCATACACTCTAAGTGTGGACTGTTATTCATTAGCAATCATCTCACAAACAAGAACCCCAAAGATGTCAGAACCAAAGCTATAATATCAAGTTTTACAATGATGCAGTTGGATTTACCTCAGTCCTTACCCAAAAATTATTTTCATAAATTACCAAAAATAATTATAAAATTCTCATATGATATTATCCCTATTCTCCAGAGTCAAAAATGATGATGAAAACAGTTTTGCCACACTTAGAATTATAAGAAATAAATATATATTTTATTCACATACGTACAAGTCCCAAATATTCCTAATTAACATAAATATCAAGCATAATAAAAATAATATAAACATAAAAGTAATGTAAACAAAACAACAAAGGTTTCAGAAAATCAAGTAAATTAAATAAAACAAATTTCAGCAGATAAACAATGCAAATGAATAAGCAATATTCTGCATAATAGATGACATTGCCTGTACTATTCTTTCAGCATCCTTATAAATATCATGACCATTTTACTGAGAACTTGCAACTCATTACACTAGTGTCTCAGATTATATATTTGCATAATAATTGTTTTAAACTTTATAGCATGCAAGAAGGCACTTCTTAATGTTTAAATTCTAGCTTAACTATATACCCAAGGTTTTGTAGCTAAAAATGCACTATGTTACCACCCTAAATAGCCAAATGAAAGTATTAAAATTGGACTAATTAAAGGTATACTTACATTTTTGGTTTTCTGTAGGCATGGTCTTCTACTTTTTAACTTTCAAAATCTTGGTGAGAACTTTTGATTTTGGATGACAAAAGTCATTCAGTGGCTGGGCTTGGCTGTAGTCTTCTGTCTTTTCCCCTGGAACTGTAGAATCTTCTGACATCAATAAAGCAATGCAGGCTGGATCCTTCTTGCTTGATGTCACAAATCATAAAAAGTCACTTATCAGGATTTGGAGGGAAAAATCAGACTGCATGATTTTAGCAGTTCAGCAGCATAATGGATTGTAGGAAGATTTTTTTTTTTAACCAATTATTTTACCAGGTGAGACACACTAAGCTGAAAGCTTGTTTGTAGGTGCAACCTGGGAGCACAAGGAAGTTAAGTGACTTGCTCAGGGTCACACAGTATGCACCTAGGGGGCTGTGGGATTCAAACCAAGGTCTCCAGATTTGCAGCTCAGAGCCTTAACCCACTGCGCCATACTGCCTCAAAAAGATATTTCCCTGAGGACAGCAAAGTTACTTTGGTACCTGGTTTCTGCGACTCTTCTGTTTCAATTCCTTTCTGCTCTTGAACCTGCAACTCTGGACTTACTGCTATCTAGCAGCTGCAGGCTTTCTGGCTGGTAAATTCCAAATCAATCTCTTGTTCAGGCTTTTAGCAGAAATTCCAAAACATTACTTTAGTCCAGATTCTCAGTATGTAAAACATAGGACTTATTTCATCCAATATTGAAGAGATTCCTTCCTGTGACAGTTTTAGCAGCTGGCTTTGTTGCAGTGTTGTGCATACTTTTAAGCTTGTCTCTTAGCACCTCTGGTGGTTGCAATAGCTCAATTCAAATGCAGGTTCCAAGCAGGTGTGGCTACAGGATTTTGGCCTAGTACAAGTTTCAAGAAGACCAAAATTGTTGGGGCAGCCAACACAGATCCTCACATACTGAAGGATCAAACAGTTCTGGGCTAACTTTGCCAGCACCCCATTTATGTCCCTCTTGCTGGGTGACATCATCAGCAAATTATGATTGGTCTGAATTCACTTTGAGGGTGTGACTGTTAGCCCTTCCTAAACCATTTTTTTCTCACTATGACCTCATCTTCAAAAACTATTTTTGATATAAATCAATTTTCTTTTCTTGCCTTTATGTGCACCTTGTTGCAAATGTAAAACCTATGTTTTCAGATGCAGCTAAAAGAGAGGATTTATTTAAGACCAAACATGATACGTTTAATTGTAATATAAAATCTGTAATTTACAAAAACCGTATAAAACTTTTTATTTTCTAGATATCTAAAAAGTATTTACAAGATGGCCTAGTGGCACATAGAGTTGAGGCACTGGATGACACACCTCGCTCCATGCTAGTGACCTGTATTCAGGAATGAGCATGGACTGCCAGGAGTCAGCAGGGAGGAGAAGGACTGAGCATCTGGAAGACAGCTGTCTTTCACCAGGGTGGGGGGGTTTCAGCAGTCAGCACTAGCCTGGCCCCTAGCTGCTGCTGTGGGCTGGCACACCGACACCACAAGACAGGTGGTCAGGAGTGGCGCAGACGCTTGATGGAGGCATGCACAGAAGTGTGCATGGTGCCATCACGGGTCTCATTGCATGCACAGCCCCAGCAAGACAGAAACCAGGAAAAATTCACCACAGAGGATGAAGGGGAAGCTTTCAGGCCTTGCACCCAGCCAGAAATGGCACAGGAACACTTGATCAGGTCTCTGAAGGGAGGGCCACCCCTCTGACCCCACTGGGGCAAGCCCTGGGACCACTACTGTGCCAGTTGGTGGACACCGGGGTGATGAGGCTGGGGCTCCCCCAGATTGTGAGGGCAGTAGGGGCAGGAGTATAAACAATCTCAAAAAAGTTTTTTACAGATTTCAGAAGTACATTTATTTCTGTTTGAAAGGATATATGTATTGTTTATCTGTCATTTCCCACAGTCTATAACATGAGAAAACACCTTCCTAAAAACATTTTCCTTTGTCTGTTTCTCTGATGCATGGCATCATGCTGTCTGGAGCTCATTAAGAATGCTTGAAGATAAAGTTCCTAGGTGTTGCTTGTTAGATAAACACTCAAGACTCATCTTACTAGAGATGTTGCAAGGTCAGCTTATTTAAGACACCACATTGTAATTCCTAGCTTTAACAGCTTTGGTGCTACAGAATTGTGTAAATAGTTAAAACTACATTTTTCTAACAGATTTGAAACTTAATCACTGTGCATGTTCATATGTTGCCAATAACCTGTGTGATTTTCAAATACATAGGAGCTTCTGTGCATTTACTATGAATAAAAGTTTCAATTTCAAGATTGTATTGTATTACAACCTGTGTTAGATGTCTGTGCATACCAGATGATGGATGGCACAGAAAAACACATCCATATATCATGTCAAGATTCCTTAGAAGCACCTTTTTTTCAGAAGTGCAACTTATCCTTTATATGGATTGTTCCATATATGGGATCCTTGCAGTGTTCCCTTTCTCAACAGACAGAGGACACTTGGAAATTGAAACTATAGACAAATTTTTTTCTTTAACTCCAAGGCAATCTTTTTCATGTATGCACTAATTTTAACCAGAAGTTATTATTTTTTGTATGCCTCCTTTATAGTTAGGTCTTTATAAAACACATGACATAACTATTAATAATTCATAAGAATATGATAATAAAATTATAATAATAAAATATTTTAATCAAATTACTTTTGTCCCTACAGTGGAGTGAGAGGTGGGTGGTGGCAGTGAGAGGAGCTGTACTGCTTGGGAGCATGCCTGGTCGGGGGGGCTCAGGATCTGCAGTCGACAGCCATGGCATGAGAGGTGGGCAGTGTCAGTGAGAGGAGCTTTGCCGCTTGGAAGCACACCAGGTCAGTGGGGCTCCAGGTCTACAGTTGGCAGCTATGGAGTGAGAGGTGGGTGGAGGCAGTAAGAGGAACCACACTGCTTGGGAGCATGTCAGTTCAGGGGGCATAGGATCTGCAGTCATCAGCCTTGGAGGGAGCAGCACCAATGAGAGAAGCCATGGTGCTTTGGAGCACACCTGGTCAGGGGGGCTCAGGATCTGCAGTCGGCAGCTATGGATTGAGAAGTGGGTGGTGGCAGTGAGAGGAGCCATGTTCCTTGGGAACATACCTGGTCAGGGGGTGCTTAGGCTCTGCAAGTCAGCAGCCATGGAGTGAGATGTGGGTGGCTACAGTGAGAGGAGTCACACCACTTGGCAGCATGCCCAGTCAGGGCGGGTCTCAGGATCTGCAGTTGACAGCCATGGAGTGAGAGGTGGGTGGTGACAATGAGAGGAGCCATGCTGCTTGGGAGCACATCCTGTCAAGGGGGGCTCAAGATCTGCAGTCAGCAGCCATGGAGTGAGAGGCAGATGGCAGCAGTGAGAGCAGTTGCACCACTTGGGAGCACACCTGGTCAGGGGAGGCTCAGGATCTGCAGTTGGCAGCCATGGAGTGAGAGGCAGGCAGTGGCAGTGAGAGAAGCTGTGCCCCTTGGTAGTACACCTGGTCAAGGGGGTCTCAGGATCTGTAGTCAGCATCCATGGAGTGAGAGAAGGACAGTGTCAATGAGAGGAGCCACACCAGTTGGGAGCACTCCAAGTGGGGGGGACTTAGGATTTATTTCTTGATGTACTACGGAATGTCCTGTTTATATCATGGAGCACTGAATACCATTGTGATGAGGCTACGGGGCAATTATCATGTTGTTCACCAAGTACTGAACAATTTATTTATTTATTTATTTGAAAAATGTCACCAGGAAAGGCACACTGAGCTATAATATCTAGTTTCCAGGTGCATCCTGGGGAAGGGGAAAGTGTGTAAGTACACCAGGATTAAAGCAACAAATAATACAATATTTGAGGTAGTAATATAATACAGAGGTTCAAAGTGGCAAAAGGAAAAAAGTCATTTACATATATATATATATATATATATATATATATATACACACACATATTATGGTAGAGGAGCCATTTTTGCACCTTAATAACTTTGCAGCTGTTTGATGGATTTGCCTGAAATTTGGAATACCCTATCAAGACCCATATGCCTTGGGATCTGCCAAGTTTCATGCCAGTCAACTATACGGCTGCAGAGTTATTAAGCATGATCTGTGTGTGCGTTTATGCTTTTAGGTCTCATTCGCTACCTACAGGTCACACAGTTTGCGCGACCAAAATCTTCAGGGAATGTGCAGCTGGGGTCCCCGATGTGCCTTTCGAAGATTTCGTAAAATAATATTAAACGGTTCAAAAGTTATTCAAAAAACAAGTTCCCATTATAAGTCAATGGGAAAAGTTAACAAAAAGTTCAACAGTGTCGCAAATGCAGTTTTTACTTTCGCAAATGGCCCTGTTACTGTCACAAATCCACCATTTTGTTTTCAGTTAGTGATCAGAAAAATGCTTGGCATTTAAAATTGGGACCATCTAGCAACCTAATTCTTTATGTATACACCTAGTCGGATCCTGAGGATGCTAGGCATGTCTTTATTTTGAGGTAAAACACCCTAGAAATATGTTTTTCAAGTTTATGGAAAAAGTACTTTCGCAAAGTAGTGTCGAACGTACGACACTGTTGGATAAATTTACAAAAGCTTTCGCAAAGTTCGACAGTACTTTTCCAGGGTGTGTGAAAATAACAGCAATTCTTTGGCACTGTGCTGCAAAAGAATGGTTTGGTGTTTTGGGCTGAAATTTGGAGGGAACACAGCCAACATGTTACAGATGTGCCTTTCACTAGTTCGGTAAAAAAATATTGCTCGACGGTCAAGTGACGGCACTCCAAATTTGATGCTTTTTCCCATAGGATAACATTACTGCGTCTGTTGCATTACAGGACTTGTTTGGCACTGTGGTGCCAAATAACGGTTTGATCTTTTGGGCTGAAATTTTGAGGGAAGAAAGTCAACATCCCAGAGATGTGCCTTTCAGTGGTTTGGTGAAATAATATTACAGGGAGCCAAAGTTATGCCACTCCGAACCTCTCTTTTTTTTCCATAGGATAACATTTTGGCATTCGCTGTGCCTTTCAGGGCCCATATCTTGGAAACGGTGCGAGATATGGACTTTTTGTCAGAATGGGGGCTAAGTACAAAACTAGCCAGGAAAGTCATAAATCATATGACTGTTACATTTTTTTTCTATGTTGTACGGTTCCTGAGATATAAGCAATTTAGTATTCCAATTCCTCATTTTGTGCTCTGAGACCCATTATTATTCATACATTCTTTGTACATGCTCTCTTTCTATATGCAGATTTTGGGAAAAACTATTGTGTGTTTTTGTATAAGTGTTATCTTTAGTGATTCTCTTTGTGGTCCTGTACCTGTTTCAGTAAGTTTTTTGTGTCTATGCCATCTTGTGTGTTGCCATTTGCGTTTTCATTTTCACTTGTGTTTATGTAATTTTCTCTATTTGTCTCTACAGTAGTGTTTATCTTTGTGTTTTGATTCGTGGTACCATGCACATTAATGTTTGTGTTTCTTGGCACTGTGTTACTATGTGTGAAGACATCATGTGGCGGCCCTGCGCTCTCACTGCTGTATCACATTTAGTATATTTCAGTACTGTTTATGTTTCTCTTTTGTGTGGTGGGGGGGGGGCTGCAGGGTCCCACAGTCCCGCTATTGTATGATATTCAGTGTTTTTTACTGCTGTTTATGTTTGTGTTTTGTGCAGTGGGAGCAAAGGGCCCAAAGGGCCCTGCGCTATTGTCACTGTATTACATTCAGTATTTATCAGAATTCTTTATCTTTGTGTTTTGGTTTGTGCTACCATGTGCATTAACATTTGTGTTTGCTGGCACTATGTTAGTATGTGTGAAGACATCATGTGGCGGGAGTGTGGGGCCCCTGAAGGGCCCCATGCTACTGCTGCTGTATCACATTTAGTATGTTTCAGTACTGTTTATGTTTGTGCTGTGAGTGGTGGGACCGTGGGGGGTCGAAGGGCCCTGCACTCCTGTGTTGTATGACATTCAGAGTTTTTTAGTGCTGTTTATGTTTGCCCCGTGCTTCTGCTGTTGTATCACATTTAGTATATTTCAGTACTGTTTATGTTTGTGTTTTGTGTGGTGGGAGTGCGAGGCTGGAAGGTCCCTGTGCTGTTGTCACTGTATTACATTCAGTATTCATCAGATTTGGTTTATCTTTGTGTTTTGGTTTGTGCTACCATGTGCACTAACATTTGTGTTTACTGGCACTGTGTTAGTGTGTGTGAAGACATCATGTGGCGGGAGCACGGGACCCTATGGGCCCCGTGCTCCCACTGCTGTATCACAGTTAGTATATTTCAGTACTGTTTATGTTTGTGTTTTGTGTGGTGGGAGCACATGCCATCACTAACACATTCAGTATTTCACAGTACTTTTTTGTTTGTGTTCTGTGTGGTGGGACTGCGGGGGCCGAAGGGCTCTGCAGTGCTGCTGCTGTATGACATTCAGTATTTTTTACTGCTGTTTATGTTTGTGTTTTGTGTGGTGGGAGTGCAGGGCCTGAAGGCCTCCATGCTTCCATCACTAGCACATTTTGTATTTTACACAGACAGAGAGAAAAAATGGAAGTAGGGGGGAGAGGCAAGGTAACAGTAACAATCACAGACTGCTGCATGTTAAGTGAAGAGCCACAGGCAAAGAAGGGTGATGCAGATCAGTTATTCACCTCCCTGGTTACTGGTAAAGTGTAGTTATCATAGTTGTCACTTGAATGGACTCATCCAGGGAATTTCTCTTCAAACTGTGACAACAGGTACTGGATCCTCAGTAGAGACCCACGGCAGAGCTGAGGGTATGGACATCAATCATAGAGATCAGTGATTGCAGGGGCACTCAAGTTAGCACAGTTAGTGATTGTGTTGGCTCAGAGAAGTTATACCTTCACCAAAATTTGTACTGCATCATGAGTACTGATACACAGCAAGACTGAGGCAATTGGCATTAATGGTACACCTCTGTAATTGCTGGTACACACAAGTTAGCACAGTTAGGATTTATATGGCCTCACACAGGCAATTTTCCCACACATACCAGTTACTGATCCTGATTGTACAGCCACAAGTGCATGTCCTTAGGTACAATGTCACACAGCTGTCTGCACCAGGTACTGCACTCTGACTGTAGACTGACAGTAAATGTAAGCGTGGTACATGCTACTTAACTTAGTTAGGAATTACAGGAGATCTGTAACTCAGTGTCTGAACACCTAGCCCACATATTGCACACTGAGTTGACAGTGCAGACAAAAAAATCGTGGAGGTGTAGAGTGTGATGGGAGAATTGCACTTCCACACCACTCACTGCATCCTAAGTAAACAGCCACAGGAAAAGATAAGCAATGTACATCAGCTGTACAGCCCTCTGATTACTGAATGGGTTCAGATAGGCATTGTGTCTCCAAACGTGACAGCAGGTAGTACATTTTAAGTGGAGATACACAACACAGGTGAGGGGAATGAACATCTTAGTGGAGATACAGAACACAGGTGAGGGTTTGTACATCAATGGTACACATCAGTGATTGCAGGGATGCTGAAGTTACCTCAGTTAGGATTAGTATGGATTTAGGCAGCTAGAGATGTTGCGCCTTTTAAAATCTGTAGTGCATTATGACTGTTTCTCTATAGGAACAATAGGGACTGGAGATTTATGGCACACCTCTGTAATTGTAGGTACAGTGAAGTTACCACAGTTAGCATTTGCATGAGCTCAGCCAGGGAACTGCAGTAGATATAGCAGTTAGTGCATCCTAACTGTTTAGCCACAGCTGCATAGTGTTAGGTAGTGATGTGTGACATCTTGCTACATTAATTACTGCATGCTGAGTGAAGAGGCACAGGAAAAGTAAGTGCATTGCTGACTTTTTAACACTGTTAGGAATTATGGGAAGTGTGACATGCAATGTGCCACATCGTAGCCTATGTTGTGGATACTGAGTGGACAGCATAGCAACAAAAAATAGTAAATGGACAAGTAGTTGTGGTACTATTTGTTGCAGTTGATTTGCATGCTTAATAGAAACAACAGTTATGCTCTAATGTCATTATGCTATTTTCAGTAAAGACTCAACACAAGTGGTTATGTTTTAAAAAGATTTATTGCCAATTGGTGAAATTGAAAAAGGTCCAATTAAGATTGTATTTTCTTTACAAAATCAGTCTCACAATACAATCCTTGCATGTGTGTAATCATTGCTTGGAATATATCTAAATGTGTCACTTTTATAGCAACTAGGTTCGATGAATTGGAACAATATGTACATATTGTAATACAGCATAGAAAGAAGGTAGCATAAGAAAGTTATTTGGTCTATTAAGTGTGATTGTGTTGCACGGTTCACATCTTTAGGTAAAGTGTTTACTATCCCTGAAGTGTTCTCCCATCTTCTGCTGCCACGGTTGTTATCTTCCTTCTATGCATGTACCTGATTCTTCAATAGTGGGTCACTGTCTTTAATACGGTGACTTGTTTGAGCACTGAACATTAAGTGTTCACTACTGTTTGTGGGAAGAAGTGCTTTCTGACATTCCTGTTGAACTTGTGACATTCAAACTGAACCTGTGGCTCTTGATTATAGTTTTGCTACTGAGGTTGAAGAGATTTTGGTTAACAATATTATTTATATGTATTAAGTTGATGACTTTTCTAACTATGTGTCTTCCATTAGTTGTGTCCTATATTAATAAAGGTATGTCAGGAGCTACTAAGTAGTGATTACACACATGAAACAGTAATGTTCAGTTGTTATTGTGTGACTGATAATGTGTATGTTCCTGGGGTGGGCGAAAAAACATGTGCTAAGTGTTCAAGTAATAGAATATAAAATAAATCTGATTTCAGTGACATTAGATAACTGGTATGTTCAGTTAAATATTTAGTGATATATCACTGACTAGGCGCATATGGAAAATTCCCACCTGACCCCTCAATAGAGGTGATCATAAATATTGTCAGGAACAGGTATGAAGTGCATTGTGATCAGTAACAGTGTCTGATTTACAATTGTCAGTATTTTTACCATAGGTTAGAATTACTTGTATGACAAGTACAAAAAGATTTCATATTATTACAGGTACAAAAAACATTTCTTTCAATTGTTACATTGGTTTCTATGTTAGCTCTGAACTAGTAAGTAAAAAAATGTGCATGGTATGCTGTTTTTATCAAATATATGATTCATTGAACTTAATCAGTATAGTATTGTATTATATGTTAAGCATTCATTAGTATTTTAGTCTAACAGTAATACTTTTACTAGAACAATAAAAGTAGTTAGCAACAATGGTAAGGTGGAATAAGAATGTAAATATTATTTACATGTAATTACAAAGGCATGTCAAAGTCAGTTAATAACAAGATACAATCGTTCAGTATTTACACTTGCTTAATTTAGCTTGGTGCATTATGACTAAAGACTGTTATTGTTACATATGTACAGTATCAGTTTAACAAATAAAGCAGGCATAGTTCAACACTGTTGCATGGTGAATGAATGATGTTGTTGTCTACATGTCAACAGCTAATAGACAAAAACAACTGGTGATAGACAACTTGTGACAGACTGTACCATTTGATGAATGAGACGTGTTGCAGTTATTTACAATGGTAACTGAGAAAGAAAAGTTTGAAACTGTCAGCAGCTTCTTGTTTTGTATGGGTATGATACAGCTACAAGAAAAGATATGTACAGAACAGGAGAGGCAGTAAGGCCTCTGTTTTGAGATATACAATCTTTGATAGACATGTAAGCATGGTTTCTCTAGTGACTGTGAATACTGTTGGCTCCAATTGAAGCCACTACAACAATTTCCACGTTGTCACTGATTGACACATGATCCTAGATGTCATAGTGCATGAAATGTGTCTGCCAGTATAGCATTCTGTTGGTATGATATGGTTTCTTGAGAGTCGTAGATTAGAAACAATTGTACTGACCTACGACTGTTTCTGTCACAAAATAGTCATTTAAAAAATGCAACATGTTCTGTCCTATTCTTCTGAAATATGAAGGTCATCATAATTCTTCAATATTAGAAGATATGCATTTTTTAAGTGTTGTGGCAGTCTCTGTTTAAAACTGCTTGTAGAGTCGTCACACTCTACCCATCCACTTCTGTACCTTAGTAAACAGGTGTAATGGCCAGAATGCATGGATTGACCATGGTGATAGATTATACTGTGAGTGTCATACACTGATTGGTTAAAAACTATTCTACCAGCTGTATAATCTGTGATAGGAGTGTCAACTCTGAGCCCGTTGGAGTCAAACCTGTGCAACATAAGCAATGGATATTGAGAAGAACTCCTGAGACGTATGGACTGAGTGCATCTGCCTCCACACCTTTTACAGGAGTGACCACATTGAGCATTGGTAAATAGCTGTCAAAATTTGACACTTTTGGCTTGAGGGAGAAAAAGAGTAACCCACAGCATGACTTCTGTGGTTTCACGCTGTGAATGCCACATGAAACACATACATATTTGGTTACATATGACACTGTGAAGTAGTGTCACATTGGAGTGCCATTTTCATCCAAGTTGTTTATGATAGCCATCATAAACTCACTAGTGTCTTGCTGTATGTCAGCAGCAAATGTACTACATCCGTCATATGTACCTAACACCTGTCGTAGTGGTGTTAGTGACTGTACATTGTTAGACTGGTCAGAAGTCATGTTGACAGTCTGCTTCAGAGTGTTTGATATTGATTGTCTTGTGAAGCAGATATTGCCTGCACAAAGTGTGGCATGTGAAGAAAAACTTGCGTAGCTGAGTTAGCATAGCAGTTCACTCTAGTGCTGTTGTCAAAGACTGGTACAGCAGTTACACCAACTGATTTCTGATGAATTGCTGGCTCTAAATGTTTAGTTGAAGTTGTGACCTTTGTTGAACTCCTTTGAGTTGAATCACTTCTGGAAGCTTGTGGCAGTTTGGTGACACCTGTAGATTTGACTGAATGATGTGAGACAGCCAGATATGTAGGCAGTGGTATTAAAGACATTTGTGGCTGGTGCAGGGTACGTAACCTGTTGTACTCAAGAATACGTTGCTTGTCAGCTCGTATCTTCTGAGGTGCTAGAGCTATAATGTGCAACCCAGAAAGACTGCAGACATGTGAAAGTGCCACATAGCTCATGCCATCCTTGAAAATGTCTGTACCTATGTTCACCATTGCTGAATCCAAGCTCAAGCCCTGAGATTTGTGATTAGAAACAGCATATGCAACACATAATGGAAACTGTTTCCTGTTTACATAGATATCCTTAAATACCTGGAATTTTATGCAGGTGCATTCTATGTGTACAGGCTGTTCCACATTGTCAAAGTGAACTACAAGTGTCTCAATGTATGTCTTCTGGACATTGTACACAAAGTCAGTGATGTTTCCCATGGTACCATTTACCATGCCTCGTTCGACATCTAGATTACATCGTAGCATGATACATGCATTCCTACAAAGTGTAAGAACAGCTTCTAGGCCAGCTGTGCGTGAAACATCTGACTTGAGTTCACTGAGTCATTCAGTCATTGTTGCTACTAGGTTGCTAGGTTGTGACTAAGAATGACACCATCAACTGTGTCAACAGCATGGAGAGTTACAGTTTCTTGCCTTTCTCCCTGCAGCATAACACTGTTGAAATCAATGCATTTCTTTAGTCGTGGCATAAGGCACACTATGTGTCTTCCTGTAGAGTATACATCACTGAAAACATTACATGCTGTTTCTATGGATGCAGTATCTACTGTGATTCTCCAATCGTTTAACATAGCAACATGTTCTGGTGATAGAGAACCTGTACGAGCTTCATCTAAAAGTGATTTGTAAGCCAGATCAACACATTGTCGCATGTTCTCATACAACTCAACATAGGTAAATAACTCCCAAATGTTATACCTGCAATGCAACCAAGAATATGCTTAGCTTGCTTGGCAGTTAGAGTTGTAAACACATGCTCTGCATTCACTGGTGCAAGCTGTAAAAGGTCTCCCAAAACAACTATACTTTTGCCACCAAATGGTACTCCATCGTCAGTACCTAAGATCTCCTGCAGACGTAGATGAATACAGGCAAGCATGATATTGGAGACCATGCTGATTTCATCAGTGATGAGTAACTTCATCTTTGTGAACATGGAACAGAGCTGAGATGCAACCTCAAATGACAGTTCACGATATTCTCCAGTTTTGCCATGTTCCACTGGCAACATAAAGAGACAGTGTAATGTAACTCCACCAATGTTGTATGCAGCTATTCCTGTGGCCAGTAACAGCAACAGACATTGATGACCTGTCAACTCCGTATTTCAGCGGTGATGGCTTCAATAAGGAAACTCTTTCCTGTGCCAACTGAACCACTAATAAAGATTAGTAGTGGCTTATAGTCATGACAGTCACATTTTTTTGTTTCACATAGTAGGCCATGACGAACAGCATCAACTACTTGAGAGTGAACTGCATGCTGCTGCTGATTTAGTCTTTCTCTCAAGTCAGTTGGGTTGACAGTGGAGTGTGTTCCATGTTGCACGGCTGTCTCAATTTCTGAGATTAAGACTTCTGGGGCATTTAAAGGCAGAGGTTCGCCTAGAACAGCTTGTCCTTCTGGATCAAGGTTGTCTTGTGAACTAACAGGAGTGTCTTCCTGAAGCTGCTTCTCTGCCTTCTCAAGCTGTTCTTTCTCAGCATCTTGTCTCTGTATGTATGTCTCTGAGTATTCTGTTTTGAAAGCCTCATAACTGAGATTGAATTCTTCCTCGACTGTATCACGGTCACCTTTTAATTCAGACTCACTCCTCCAGGGTCTAAATAGGAATAGGAGAGCAAAGTAGTAATGTTCTCTCCTCTCCGATGTGCCTAAATGCAATTTCCAGTGGTCTATGAGCCATGGCTTGTGTCTCTTTATGAGACAGCCATCCACTCTGTTCACTTTGTAAATCTGGTATGTTGAGTCAGGTGATATATCTGCCTTGTAGTCATATCACTTAGCCACCTGAAAGAGACACATGTCAGCCATGTCTTCATGTCTACAGGGATAGTATGTGTCTATCAGGTTATTCTTCAAGATATGTTTTGAAGAAGGTTTATTGGCAGTGAGCTCCTCAGTTTTGGCATGGGGAATCAGTACACATTTGCATTTCTCTTTGTAGTTTACATTGAGAAACTGGACAGCGTCAGACTTCCCATACAGATGTGTACCCATTAAATGGTCACTGGCTTCATAAGCTCCATATTGTCTGTGTAAAAGAGCCTTCAAACCCAATGACCAGAGCCGAGATGTCAGGTTTCTGCTTGAACTGGCAATATCTTCCCTTTTGGGAATAAGTCTGTGAAACAGCATGCTTCTAGTGTTGCCTCCCAAATGCTGACAGGCTCACCTTCCACCTGTTTCATTTGATAGAGATCAATGTTGTCTCCTACTGGATCTCTGCCATGTAGTGGGTGAATTGTGTATTGTTCATACACATTGTCACTTGTCTGTCCGCTGACCTTCTCAATCATTGGCTTAGTTTTTTCTAAGAGATCATGTTGGACAGAGAGACTAGTCATGTGATCTATGTCAAGGTCTGTATAAAAGGGATTGTTACTCTTTAGATAAGTAAGAGCACGTTTTATCTTCTGTACATTGAAAACATCTTGCCAGAGGACCTTGGACTTTGTTGGAACACCATTTACAAGAATCACCAAACTATTTTCCCTAGAGATTGCTTCCACAGTTTCCTGTAGAGGAAGTGGGAGATACATCACGGAACCCTTTACAGATCTAACAAGTTCTTTCTGTGAAATGTTCGTGTCTTTGTGTTCAGATGTAGAATGGTTTGGAATGGTTTCATTGTCTGAATTAGAATGCGTTCAAACATATTCAATGTTGAAATATCACTTGGTGTAACATGTGCCTCCATATTATTCAGCAATGACCTTGGTGGAAAAATGTTAGACTTCAGTTTGCAGAAACAGTGCTTGCACAGCAGAATGGTGTTTTGTAACTGAAAGTCAGATTTCAGAAGCAAAAATGCTGAGAGACAGAACCACATGTCATTGTATGGTGACAAGGTTTCCAGGTTCACTGTGATTGTTTGTTTACTGTAGCACAAACGGTCACATGATGCACATACAGAGTCAAATTTATGAGACTTTGCCAGCTCACATTTTGCTATTTCTTTGCCGTACTGTCTCAGTACATCAGTTTCTAACACTGAAACGGATGTTTCAGCAGAAGTGGTTGACTAAGAAATTGTTGTGTCTGGCACAGAAGTTACATGTTGCAGTTGTTTGAGAAATGTGATGGCACCCTGCATGTCACCTGACTGCAATAAGTCATTTAAACAAGTGTACTGATTTACAACTCATCGTATTTCATATACTCTGTATACAAAGATTAGCATGCCTGTTTGATGCACTCCAAGCATCCGCATGTTGTGAAAGACACTGTCACAAACACCACTATCGAGGCATGCTAGTGAGTGATCCATAAGTCCGGTATGTGGATGGATTTCACAATGGTCAATCTTGTTAAACAGTTTATATCTTTCTTAGTGATCTATAATCTCAAATAGGTTGACAAACTGTTCAACTTTTTCAAATGACGATTGCCTATGGTTGCAGGTGTCATCACATGCCCATGACAGACAGTGCCATTCATGGGACAGAATGGTTGCATCATAGTCATCATCTGTGTCCATTACTGTGTCATCACAGATACTGAGGACATTGACCAGCTTAGCAGACTCATCAATGGTGAACCTGGTTTCCTTTTTCTGGGAATAATAAGATTTTTCCCAGAAATATGCCTCTGAGTGCTGTGTGTGCATCCAGTGACCTGTAAATACATCACAGAAATTGTGCACAGTCAAAGAAGGATACTGTTGTAGCCTATTTTTGATGTCATACACAACTTTTCAGAATAGTTCAAGCTCATGAGACATCTTACACCACAAACATTGCAGTACAAACACTGCTCTGTTAACAAAAGTGCGTACTTTGAGATGCAATTTCATCAAAGACAGATGTCTCTTTGTCTTTATGCACTCATGTCTCATCACAGCAGCAATAAGTCTGTCGATCTTAGCATTACTTGCTAGAGATTGAAAATACTTTTGCTTTCTCAGATGAAAATCACCAGGTGTGAGTTTATGGCATTGTTTAGGAGGTTTGTTGATGGTTGCTGCTGCAATAGTTGTGTTTCATCTGAAAGATCTACACAACTGTTGCAGAGGTAAGCATTTGTTACTTGCTCATGAGGAAGTATGTGCTTTGATGTGGGGTGAGTTGTTGTAGAGCTCACTGTTGCAGTAGAAGTCTGTTTTCTTTTATATTCTGAATTCACATAAGTGTTTTCTTTATCACCCTTAAGCAACAGTGAAGTACTATGATACCTGTCTCGTTTCCCTATACATCTACATCTGTATTTAGTAGGCGTCTCTTTATATGATAGTTCACAGTGGCAGTCAGCAATCTTACAGAAGTATCAGGCACCTGTATAAAAGACAGAGAAAAAGACAAAATTAGTATATGACTGTGTTCATGCCTTCTAACATTGTACTTTGAGACATATGATTTAAGTATTACATCTATTTAAAAAAATATTCTAAATATTGGAATCCCATTAGTTATTAACATTGTAACAGTTTTATTTTATTTGTGTTACATTGTCTTGTATATCATTATCACTATAGCATATAGATTTTGTTTCATATGATTTCACTGTTCAGTAATGAACAATTAGTATTATTCAGAATAGTTTTTTTAGCTAATGCTGTCACACTGCTGGTTACACAATAAGCTTATTAACAATCTTTCTGTTAATGAGTAACACATTAATAAGTCAACTTTACACACCTAGCTTAAGTTAGAGCATTTACAATATTTTCATGTGACATTCTTAACATTGGCATTTTACTACAACTTTTTGTAAATTATACAGCTGTCATTTTTCACATCCTTGCTAAAATATTTTTATGCAGTTACAGTGTCCAGTGCCGCAGGTGGTGTGTGAAACCACTGTTTGGAGCACATTGTGATAATGACAGTGACACTGTTCATGAGCAGAGGTATGGAAATGAGTACATAAAAAATTTGGTGATAATACTCTGTTATATGACTGTTTTATGAGTGTGCATATGAAGTTCATAACACACACTTGTAAGTTAGTGCATTTGCACTATTTTCATGGCAGGTTGTCAACATTGCATTTCACCAAATCTTCTTGTGAATCATACAGCTGTCATTTTTCATGAACAGAGATCCTAAAAGTACTACGTTAAAATTTTGGTGTGAATAGTCCATAAAATCACTGTTTAATGAGTGTGCATAGGGACTGTGCAACGCACACTCGTAAGTTAGTGTATTCACAGTATTTTAATGCCAGGTTCTCAACATTGACATTTTGCCACAGTTTGTTGTGAACTGTACAGGTGTGATTTTTCTTATCCTGCCCTAAATGTGTTTTGGCAATTTCGGCACAGGATGGCGCGGTCTCTCTGCGAAAACAGTGTTCGGAGCAGATAACTAAAATTACAGTTACACTGTTGTTGAGCAGAGGTCTGAAATGACTGTGTTGAAAATTTGGTGACAATGCTGCATAAAATGACTGTTTTGTGAGGGTGATTAATAACTGCCAAACAATGCATTCCTGCAAGTCTGTTGTGCGGTGCCGTACTCACTGAACAAAATCACCTTTTGTGGGTACATTTACAAAGTCACAACACTATGCGTCTCCAGTTGTGACACTGCCAATGCAGTGTGACAATGTTTGTCATTGAAAAATTGGTTGTTTTTGCCATAAATCATCAAATTCTGTTGAAAATAGAACATTTTGGAAAAGTAGTGTCGTGTGCACGAAAGTGTCGCAAAAAGTAGTATTGTGCATTCGACAGTGTCACAAATGGTATTGTCATGCGTTCGACAGTATTTCAAAAAGTATTGTTGAACATTCAAAAGTGTCGCAAAAATACTGTCATACATTCGACAGTGTCACAAAAGTACTTTCATCGTTCAACGGTGTTGTAAAAGTAGTGTTGTGCGTGCGAAAGTGTCACAAATTTTAAACTAGGGAGTGGAAAGTGCATTCATTATCGAATCAGATCTGATTGTATTTGAGTGACAGCTCGTTCTGCCAATGTTATGCCAGATTAGTCAGGCCATGTGAGACAACCAATCAGAGATGGACAACACTGAAGAAGAAGTCAACAGCAGCCATCTTAGCTGATACTGAGAGACAGCATTTTGAAAACTGTAAGTACATTATATTTGTAAAGCTTTTTCTAGTATGATAAAATGTGCTTAACTATAAATATTAATCAAATGTTTTTTTAGTGCTGTATTTGATTATGTTGCTTGTTATAACCTAAAGTACCTTATTCTTTAGGTTAAAACTTGTTTAAAGTCAGATAATAGTTTAGTACTTACTTGTACAGGTACAGCTGCAAACAGAGGGAGATAGGCAGTTGCACGTGGACCCATAACAGAAGAGGGAACCAATCAGACATGTTTCTTAAGTTGTAATTGTTTAAAACTGCCTAGGAAAAGGATGCATTTTTCCCACCTCTCAATGTTTGCAGATTTTAGCTGTAGCAGAAGTGTAGTACTAGTCAGTGCATAGCCTACATTGGTTAATGAAGCTAGAGTACTAGCGAGTTATTTTTTTTATTTGTGTGTTATGAATCAGCCCAGTGAAGCTGGCTTTAAGTTAAGAGATCACTAGTTTTTCTATCCTACTGCCCTAGCACTTTTAATTTCAGCTTTTTGGTAGCTCTGTCCACTTCTGGGTTTAGACCTAGAGAATGACAGAAATAGCAAAATGACTTTGTTGATAGTTGAAGCAGTTTTGTGAGACAAGCGCCTGAGTATGCTTTTACATAGTGATTTTGGGAGAAACCTGCAGCTCCCAAATTGCTCTGTAAAGTGGTTTGGTAGGGGTTGAATGAGGTGGGAGCACCTCATGCCAACCATGCACAGACTTTTGAGTACTCAGCCTCATCTTGAGATATTGCTGATATGTTTCGGAGGCAATGATTAGGGCACCAAATGCTGGGTTGATTTAGTAACAGAAGCAAAATTGGACCTTGTTTCTATTATGAGTATGTTGCCTGCCTATAAAATAATTTTTTTGGATATTACAGAGCGTAGGGTCTGGCAAGCAGAACACCATATGTACCTGATTGACAAAGCCCAAAGAAAAGTCAACATGCAAATATCTGCATTTCTACGTATGTCTGGAATGTACACCATACGACACCCAGAAATTAAGTATTGTTATGATTGGCTATACCTACCAGATGGTGTACATTTCTCGCATGCCAGTAATTGCCATTTCCTGGGAGACCTTCGAGATGCAATCCTCAAAGTCCTCTAAGAATGTCAGAACTATCTGATCAAATATCAAAGTGTTAACAAAGGTTCTTTTCAGAACAAAAAAAATTGGTCAAAAATAGAACAGCTGCATGCATCACTCACACACATGTAACACATGGGTTGGGAATATTCAGATCATGCCATGCTGTGTAACAACACTGGGGAAAGTGCAATAGCAATGCAGCAGGTTGTTGTTAGTACAAAATTTAACACTGTTGTGGTGTGGTTAGCATTGTTAAATATTTCACTCTGTAAGGCACATTGTACATATTACTCTGGCACTGCACAAGTGTAAGTGGGCTGAGGGAGTAGGGGTGGTACAACAGTGAAGTGCAGTGGTGGTAGGCTTAAGTATTACACTATTTAGTACTATACGTGCAAATGGAGCCATAATACATGCAAGACATAAACACAGCTATTTTCATATTATCATGGCATTATTAGTAAGCAGGTGTCCTCTTTATTAATAAGTTGTTGCTCATATTGCCTGAGCCAGGATCTGTTGTCTTCTGATGCCCCCCGCAGTAGCTTGGTGGTTATCTATTTCAAAAGTAGGCTTTGTTTTTTGGAAAAACAAATGTGGTAGTACAGTGTAGTGATGCCTATCATGTTATAATGGGTAACGTTTTTAAAAGTAATCCTTTGTGGCATTGTTAGCTCTACTTTGTTGTTAAATTGACTTGGAGTGGTAGCTGCAGTACAGCACAATGGTTACTTTTAAACAGAAAGAACACAATTGGGTGAGGGGGTGGGGTGCAGTATATCACCATGGATATATTTTCATAGCAAAATCATACTTGCTGAGTCACGGGTGATGACAACACATGGTACAGTTGACTTTGTCTCTCAACACAAAGCTGTTTATTGCATATTGTGGTGTACAATACTTCTGCTATACTGTTTTTCTCCTTAGTAAATAATGTTTTTGTGGGGGATCTTCAACACTGTGCAGCAGAAGTATGGGTCATGGTTGGAGATACTCATGTCATTACAGGGTCAATACCAGTATGCCTTAAGTGTGCATAATAGTTATACTGTTCCACAAAACAAAGCATGTGAAAAGTTATTTCTGTCTGAAGGGCTTTGGTAGGGTTGTGAAATGTGTTCTTGTCATGTTCTAACCATAAAACATCATACAATACATAGAAATATGGGGACTATGACACATGACAGTAATGGACATTTTTCTTTATGTTTCTGTTGCAGAAGCAAAAACAAAACATGAGGCAGTGGACCTTGCAAGAGGTGTGCTTGCTGCCTGAGGCAGTCCAAGCTAGGGGGAGTGCCCGTATCTTAATGCGGAGCACAAACTGTAAGCTGGATTCAATGTGGAGGTGCATAAATAGCTTCTTGCATGTCATCCTAAAAGTTAAGAATAAGACCATCATCAGCTCAAGAGGAAGTGGAAGCTGTTGCTCCAGGGGTTTCTATGTGCTGAAGCAGCGGAAGGAGATAAAGGGCAGTGATAGGTGCTGGTACTACCTCGCGTATGAGTTGTGGGAGGCTGCAGGGAAGCCAGCTGCGGGGAGCGCCTCACTCATCATAAGTTACTCAACAGAACTTTGTACAATACATGTGTCTTGATATTGCTTTAGATACAAAGTTATGAAATATGCTATGACAGTTAATAGTATACTGCTGATTTACCATGCCTGGTGTGGTTCAGCTGAGAGGTTCAGCTGAGTGACTGAACAACAGCACAAGTAATAAATTCACCTGTATATGCACTCCTTGTCATGGCATTTTGCTAAGATACAATGCTGAACTTGTGTTGTGTTAACACCTCTGATATAAAACTTTAATGATTAGGTATACTGGAGTTTAGCTTTATTGTTATGTGATGTTTTTTAACAATTAGGTTACTTAATGTTCATAACCCATTGTATTACATGTATTTTATGATGATTTTTAAAATATCAGCAAATGACAGTGTTGCGAGCATTATGCAGTATCCTTTTATGTAAAACAGAACTGTACTTCATGTAAAGTACTATATAACTATTAAGTGTTGTGTACTGAGTGAGTTCATGATATTTTCTTTAATTAAAATTTTACTCTATTATGGCTACTGTGTATTACCCACCATAATCTGCAGTCATGCAACTTAGTGATGCAAAGTTTTGGGTTTCACAAGTTGTTAAACGGAGTTTTTAACTTTTAAATACTGGTATAACAAAACAGAATGTACGTGAGTTGCAGTATTCTGACAAATAGAATGCAAATAGTGTTTTTATATCATGTAGTATGAAAGATGATGTCTGGGTATTTCATGTAAAATATGGTAAAATCACCATTTGTAGTTACTAGGGGATAGTTAGTCTCTCGAGTTGCAGTCCCAAGGCTGTCCATGTTACCCAAACAACCACTTAAGGTGATTTAAGCATTGTTGTATCCTGCTCTTTAAGCATTATTATTGATATTTGCAGCACTTGTTATTTTATATGTACCTGCAATGCTTGTGGTGTACCTGATGAGAGGCAATGTTAGCTACATGAAACATGTTTAATGGTTACATAAACTGTTGTTGCAATGTGATGCAATTTATATACAAGACTTGGTGGATCTATTTTTTATCTTTTTCCACAGGCCAACGTAGGGCTCCCCCACCTGCAAGCGAGGTAGTACCAGCAGAGTCTGAAGCTGTAGAGGCTGGTCACTCTGACTCTGACAGTGTCATTGTTGTCGAGTCAGATGCTAAGATACTGATCGAAATAATTGTACTATGTAATTGGGGTAGTATGAGGGTATCATGTAAGGTGTAACCTGCACTGCTTAACTCAGTTCTTTTAGGAAATACTATTTAGTAAGTTTATTACTTGAAGCATCTATGTATTTGTATGAATACAATGTACAGCAATGAGATCTGTAGAATTCTGAGTTTTGATTGTGTACATGGAACGTTTTTAGTGTTGTCGATGATACTGTGTACTTGTTGTGAAAAATGCCAGTCACCAGTCAGCCACATCAGGAACTCTGTGTCAAATGCATATGTTAATTGCAAAAAGAGCACTGGAAAGCTAATGGATGTATGTCACAGAAATGAGAAGTAAGTTTTAAACCAAATGGATGTATAAAATTAATTTGTTAAAAAAAATGATTTAACACTTTGGCTCAGATATTCAAAAGGCTTGTGCATGCTGCAACAGTGTTGTGAGATGCGCAACCCACTGATGCACCCTGGCGTGATATTCAAACAGGAATTGCACATGTGACAAATCTCGATATGCTGAAGCACATTAGCAATTTATGCAGGCACAGATAGGGGGAATGTGCTCATGCATATTCTGCACAGCCCGACATTCAGCGTGGGATGTCCTCAACCATGCATGTGCAACGTCTATTTGCACCACACAAACTTGATCCCCCAAAAAAGGATAAACAACTGGTCATGTACAGAGTGGCCCATATTTCGAGGTTGCAACCCGGCGGTTGCCATCTCGGTGGTTATCCAAGCTCGTCTGAACCTCTTTTGTGGTGGCCACAAACCCATGTACAATCATGGGCTAAGTAAAATATTTATTTATTCTATATTCTTGATGATACAGTGGAACACTACCTGCTCGACCACGGGCTAAGTATAGTAAAATATTTGTCCTACATACCTGATGATCCAGTGCTATGCTGCCTGCCTCATTGTGGGCTACCTATAATAAAATAGTTGTTCTATATCCCTGGTGGTCCAGTGGATGGCTGCCCGCCTGATCATAGGCTAAGTTTATATTAAATTAACCACTATCCCTGGTGTTCTAGTGGAGGTGTCACGGTGATGTGGGCAGAATTAATATAAATGAACCTGTTATCCCTGGTAGTCCACTTGACATGTGTGCTCAATTGTGGACTGAAGTACAAATAACGAAAGCTGCTTATCATGGTGTTCCAGGTGGAACCCTATTTAACTGTCACTGATCCACACTGCCATGCTTCACCCCCTCCTGGTCAGCAACAGTTGGCAGCACACCCACCCACCTGCCGCCCTGCTGCCTTGCTGACCCCAGCACACGTCAGTAGGGCTGTATGCCCATTATTCCACAGTGTGGTGGTGTCATGCACCAGGACATATTGTTCTACACACTGTACATATGTTGAAATGATCCATCCACAAATCTGGAATGTGTAGTATGGTATGGACTGCATGCCCATTGGATTACGCTGTGGGACAATGGGTGCACAGCCCTTCAGCGGTATTAGCTGGTGGGTGGTGGGGTGGGTGAGGTGCTGCTGGCCACCGCTAACTGGGGGGAGTGGGATGAGCTAGGGATTACTGGGTGGGTGGGGAGGGTGTCCACTGCACACCAGGTATAATAGGTTTCTTTTATTTTTTTTTCAACCAGTGATTGGGCAGACATGTCCACAGAACCATGAGGGATAGCGGTTCACTTTATGTAAATTCAGTGCAGAATTGGACAGACAGGTCTACTGGACCACCAGGGATATAGGTTTATGTTATTTTATTTCAGCCTGCACTTGGACTGTGGGGCACATTGATGTGCTGCAGGTGGTTTGTTACCCAATGGCTGCTGCCTGTCAGGGCACCAGGTGCAAGTCATGGGGGATTGGTGCATCTGCATGCAAATGGGTCCATAATGACATGAAAATTGCCATTTGCACCGTGCATGCATTAGGCCCCATTTGCATGTTGACTTTCAAATATTGAGGTTGTAGCACCTAGCACAATGGAACTAGTGCTACTGTATCCCCATGGTCCACTCTGGCCATTGGTTCTGGTGCAGTGCCACTGTGCCATGTGCACTGATGGTGGACAGGGTGCAAAATTCAACAATGCTGGGCCATGGTCCAGCTCCGTTGAATATCGCCCTGTCCAAGCCACTGCACAGCCAAATTCTGCTGCACCCAGGCTTGCATCATAGACTGGCACAACTTGAATATCTGGGCTTTTGTATAATTAAATATACTGCTAAAGGGAGTAGGATGTGCCACATGTGGCATGGTTAAGTCTCTAACCTGTACTTTGTGACTGATCTACAGCAGTCACGAGACATCTACAGTAAACAAACACTGTGTTGGAGTATGTTGCTTGAGAATTGTAGAAAAAAAAAGCATGGTGTTTGATTATATAAATTGTGATTCAAGAGAAACAGATATTATAGACAGATGTACGTCAGTTATACACTTCTCAGTTTGGTTTAACTGAACATGATCCTCAACTGGCCATGACAGTTGTGGATAAGAATAACATATGAAATTTTGTAGTGCTATGAATTTCTTTTCAGTTGTTTAATAAGTGAACGTTGTGTTCATTCTAGTCTAAGAAGATATTTGTACAGATTTGAATTGTATTTTTGTGTCATGTAATCTTACAAATGAGTAATAGAGGTACTCACTGCAACATATCTGTTATCTAGATCTTGTATCGTATATGACAAGAGTTATTACATATTGCTATACTACTCACTTATGTGAGACTTACTGATGTCACCAGATGCAATATACAGAACAGAATTATCTGTTATGCACATTGTGATATGAGAAGGTAATAATAGTTGTATTTGGTGATGAGGCTGAGTGATATGACCCATGTATATGTCACAGATTATGATTTTGCACCTGTTATGTCCTTGTTACATATTACCAGAATCTGTAAATGACTGAATGGATAGTATTGTCCGTCTATGACAACAGTGGCGTACTAGCTGAAAATTGGGTGGGTGTTACTGAACAGCTGAATGGCCATGTGCAGTAGTGTACAGAGAGAGTTTCAAAATTACAATGGGGTGTACAGTGATGAGTGTGGTCAGAAGTTGTAGGAATTTGCCTGTAACATTATTTGTGACATTGCTGTCACTGTTCATGTAAGTCATTTTCTTACTGTACAGATGAGAACAGTTGATGTGTGCATGTCACTGTTGCTTAATGACATAACGTGATAGAAACACAGAAGTGTCATTGCAGAGAGAAAAGTGTTTACATGGTTTAATTACACAGTAAGAAAGAATGTATTTCTCAATAAAAGTATAGTGTACATTAATATATTGCAGTGTATGTAATCATAATTTGTACTTGTATGTTTTATAGAGCTCAGGAAGTTGTAGTTGTGGGGACCTGAGGAGGAAGCAGGGAGCCAGGCACCAGCTCTCAACTAGTACCATCATCAACAGATATTCGTACAACATATAGTGTCACAGTACCCTGAACCCAGAATGTATGTTATGTGCATTGTCTACTTAGTAGGCTGGTACGTACTCACTGACTTCATACAGTAGGACTGTACAGCATTGTTTCATAACCTAAACAATGGTTATAAAGGCTGTATAGTACTACATTGCACAGAAATGCAAATGAATGCATTTATAAATCTCTGTTGTGTTATACGGTACAAGGTTTATGGTCATTGGCTTCTGTTGTGGCCCAATGGGTGTAGAGCCTTATTCCACAGAGTCAGTGATTGTGCAAGAGTTGGTAAGCAGGTTCTTGCTGCCACTGCCAGGAGTGAGGGGGCAGTGGACGTGTTGTAGCTTTGTGGGTGGGAGAGGAGGGGTGTTGCACTAGTTAACCAAGGATGGATTGCTTTGACATAATATTACAGGGATTGCTGCAATAGGCCTGTGAGTGTTGCACTGGGACACCAGGGTTGTAGAAGCATTATTACTATAAGTAACACCCACTGTCCAGCATAGGGGACTGTGAGGATGAAAGTGCTTGGCTTGGGTAGGTCACTTGGGGTTGTCAGCTGTCATTTTGCATGGTGTGATATAGCAGCTCAGCTGTGTGGCAGCTGTTGACCATTTTGATGATGGATCTACTCTGTGAAGTATACAAGTAGTAGTTGTGCACTGTATGTGTTACTACATCCTGGGCTGGATATTGGGTTGTATATACATGGAATGGGCATAAGAACCTGCTAATTGTGTGTGTATATTACTGTTATGTTTTATTGATCGGTATTTATACCAGGCCAATAGCACTTTTGAATATCACACTCGTATGCACTGTGTAGTGATGGTGTCACTGTTGTGCTCTTGCACAACACTTCTGAATATGTCACCCACTCTTTATTCACGTGATGTGTAAAGAATGTATTAGATAAAGTGGTTACTAAAGTAACTCAGCTCTTGCTTAGTTAATCTGTAAGATTATTGCAAGTATTATAAAAACAGCGTGACAAACAGCATTTTCTGATTCTCTGTAAACATTCTAAGTGGTTATGTACATCTTCATGAACATTAATGTAGAAATGGATCATATGGTGAACAAGGTTTAACAGTGTTATTAAATTGTTTTATTATAATACAAATAAGGTACTCACAGAGATTGTGTCAGTGGTCAGTCAATCACCATCTATTTGGTTACACTTTCTGCCACAGTACAGCCATCCAGGTGATCAAGAGAGCATTAAAATAACACTTGGTCATGCCTTGCTGTTCAATAAATGTTACAGCAGTAAAAGATAATTTGTATAAATGGGAATATGACACAGAGTAAATAATTTGACATGTGTGTCTCTTTTGTAGCAGTTATTAAACAGATGATAATGTAAACATTGGATTATGTAATCATACTGTTGGTGTGCAGGTAGTCTAATGTTCTCTTGCAGGTGTGAAGAAATAATATAGGCACAGATGTTAAAGTTTAGTTGTTCATACATAATGAAGAGGTGGTATCAGTGTATACACTGTGTTGTTTATTATGGTAAAACATTGAGATACTGAGTGTTGCCGTATAGTAAGTAAAATACAAGAATAATGTAGAAAGTGTACTCTTGTTATAAATCTTTTAAAGTTGTCAATAAAGGACATAATATGGTAGAAAAAATATTATAACTGAACTGGCAAGACAGGACTTATAATATGTATCACAGTTCTAAATAGTGTTAATAGTGACAACAAAATGTATAACAATTACTGAATTAGATATCAATGTTGTAAGGTAAAAGACAAAAAGGTAATCACTATTTTTGAGGCTGATATATTGATTTATGTTTTTTGACTCTTTGTAGGATGCCATCCCGTGAAACTCTATACTGGCCACTGCTGCTGTTAATGCAGACTGGAGTGCAAGGTTGACAGTCTGATAAAAGATAATGTCGCACTCTGTGAAGGACAGCAGAGATTGCTGTCCTTCATGGAAGCGCAACAGCAGACAGTCAACCTTGTGCTCGAGCCTGTGGTGACAACGGCCGGGGACACCGTGGCCAGTACCAGCACTTCACCTCCACCTCCAACTGTGACATCCAGCTTCTCTGGGACAAATTGACCAGTCTCCATACCTGTCCGGTATCTCCTCTGGAGGGCTCAACAGCTTCCACTTCCGTTGTGCCTCCACATTGGATCAAGCTTACAGGTTGGACTGCCTCAAGCAGCACACACCTCTCGCAAAACAGTGGCTGCAAATTGTTTCGGTTCTTGTTGGACCAATTATTGTATATATTTTTGTAAATAATATTTTTGTAAGTTTTATAAATACAAATATATATTTTTTATGTATTGTTTTATTTTTTACACCAGGACAAATCGATATATTTTCTCTTTTTTTTTTCGTTTTACAGTTTAGTAGATTGAATGTGTAAAGAATTTTTTTTGTCGAGACTGACTTTTTCATTTAAGATTTTAAAAACATATTGTTTTAACTTTTAGAACAATACAGAATAAATATTTTTGGAATATAACATTTTGTTTGTCGTATTATTCAGTTGTGGGGATGTTTGTCATCAATATTTATAACAAAGGGTTAGAGAAAAGTAGTTTTCTCATTTCCTCAAACATTCAACCAGATTCATGTAAAATTTCAATTAACATACTTATGTAGGTTGATCATATGTCAAACAAGGTTTTACACTATTTAAGATGACTTTAATAATGGTGGCAATAAGGGACTTCCATGGATTATGTTAATGGTCAGTTAATTAACCTGTAAATGCATCTGTTAGTGTGTACACGTTGTCTCATGCTACACCAGTAGCAGGTCATTAATAGACCATTCACACAACTGTTGGTCATGCCTTATTGGTTACATATTGAATTAGAAACAATTCTGCTTACCTAATTTGTTAAAGAAGATTGTTATAGACAGAATTTGAGGTTTAAACAGATGACACAAAGAAATTCTTGTGTTACATATGTTGCAGTGTTATGAAAACATGTTAGTACCCACATTAGTAAGTATGACTTAGGTTCGAAATTTTTGTCTAGTAAAGACACAGAAGAGGAAGATGTAAGATATCTGAATATTTAAAAGTGGTGCTTAGAAATAGACTACTACATTCTTTATGTGTCACAAGAGTAGACTAATTGGCTGCAAAAAGATACTGGCCCAGATATTCAAAGGGGTTGCACCATGCGCAACAGGGATGTGCCAGCGCAAGTCCGAAAATGTGCCATTGTGCGATATTCAGCAGGAGGCAGATGTGCCCCCAAATCACAATGTGCAAGAGCGCAATGGTAATGAATGCATGCACAACTGAAGGGGGAAGAACCATGAGTAAATGGCGCAGTGCAATATTCAACAACATGTGCCATGCACAATAGGGGAGCAAACGGAAGTTGTGCGATAATGGAAATTATCCAAAATAAAAAGGAACAAGAGAAAGGTGCAAGAACACTACAGGAAAGCCACATGTGGGAGAACTGCAAGCAGGCACACAGCAACTGTGAGCAGGACAGGGCAGGAGCAGGACAGAGCACTTGGAACCACCAGGAACAGGGAAGGAGTGGGGAGCCTGTGCCACTGTGCAGGACAAAAGTGGGGCATGGACAGTGGGCAGTACATCCAATACTGGGAGGTGTTCCCGGTGTAGGGGGAGTAGCAGTAAGGACAGTGGAAAGAATGGTAAAACAGCTGCCGGGGGGCTAACACAAGCCAGGAACATGGCCAGTGCCACCATTCAGATAGAGGCAGTAATGAGGGGTGTGAGAAGGCAGGCAGCAGTGGGACGCGGCCGTGGAAGGGCCCATCGGCGGTATGCCCCCAACAGGCAGTACCGAGCCCACACCAGATTCAAGCTGTACACTGACACTGAGATCGTGGGCCGGTACCACCTGAACCAGGTGATCCTGAGATGGCTCTGTGAGCTGTGCAGTGATGTGAGGCAGGCACCCACAGGACGGAGCCATGTTCTGTCAGTGGAGACCAAAGTGACAGCTGTCATGTGCCTGCTCACCACGGGTACCTTCCAGAGACCAACAAGGGACATGACAGGCATAACCCAGTTGGCTGCATTATGCCTACTCACCCAATTCCTCAGTGCAATGCTGCCACATGCTGTGGAGTACATCTGTTTCCCCAGCACACTGGCAGAGCGCACAGCAAACATACAGGAGTTCCACAGGGTAGCACGTATGTCTGGCATGCTCAGGGCAATAGACTGCACCCATGTGGCCATCTGCACACCACCTGGCCCCAAAGGGGCTGCATACATAAATCGGAAGGGGTATGCAAGCATCAACTACCAGGTGGTGTGCGATGCCAGGGGGCGCATAATCAATGTCTGTGCCACGCACCCTGGAAGAGCACATGATGCCTTCATCTGGCACCAGTCTGCACTGTGCCACAGGTTCGAGAGTGGGGACATCCCCACTGGCCACCTAGTGGGTGAGTATGCAAATCATGCAGAAAGACATGGATCTAGGGAGGGGCATAGTCAGAGATGGCATGGTTACTGGCCTAGATGCCCCATGGCAGGGCGATGCTGATCACCAAACTAATGTCCACCCTCTACACACAGGTGACAGTGGATACCCACTCCGTCCCTGGCTGCTCACACCATACTGGCAGCCCACGACCCCATCGCAGCAACGCTACAATGAGGCACATGCCACCACATGCAATGTCATCGAGTGGGTGTTCGGGATGCTGAAGGCATGTTTCCATTGCCTGGACATGTCTGGCAGTGCCCTACAGTACAGCCCCTCAAAGGCCTGTGGGCTATTCCTGGCCTGTTGCATCCTGCACAACATGGCCAACGACTGTGGCATAGCTGTACAGATCGAAGAGGGGGACAGTGATTGGGACAATGAGGATGCTGGTGAAGATGGTGATGAGCAGCCCCGCCTTGGTCGAAGGGACCCCTGACTGATCCAGATGGCGCAGCTGCACCGGGACACCATTACAGAGGAGCACTTCAACCAACCCAGGTAAGTCATGGGGCCATGTGCAACCACCAATGGCAAGGGCACAACCCACAAACATGCATGGACAAACCCCTGGGGTGCATGTCGTAAAGAGAATTGGCTGAGCATGGAACCGCACATGCCATCAGGGATGGGCAAGGTCTAACATGGCATGCTGTCACACACACACCCCCCTCAAGACATGCACAAAGGGTAGGAGGCACACAGACCCCAACCGCCACCCCTAGCCACACACACATCCACAGACCACCTCACCCAGTGCCTGTCATTGTGCGTGTGTCAGATGCTGGGCACCATTGCACAGTGGTGGACAGCGCAACGCAGGCATCATCATGCACACGCCAGAGTGGACAGCAGCTGGGAGGGTGTGCAGATGGAACGTGTGTGTGTGTGTGTGTGTGTGTGTGCAGGGCCGGGTACCCCACCTGTGCATTGCACGTTAAACAACACACTACACACAGGGCAGCGTCAGACAGTAGCCTTAGTGGGAGACAGGTCAGTCACCCGCCACAGTGCCATGGCCACCACGGATGTGTGGGTGGCCCTGCCGAGACCCACCAGCAGTGACAGGCTGACCAATGGCCTCATGGGGTGGCACTGACGGTCCCCAAGGGGTTCCGCTGTGTGAACGAGACCGTGTTCACGCAGAGGTCTGCAGCACACCCAACATGCCTGCGCCAGGCGTGTTCAGGATGCCCACAGCTGAACCCGGTGTCAACAAGGAGGGTGTCACATGACACCAGGAATGGGGGGTGGACATTGCACTGCGCGGTGTCTGCGACACATGGGCAAATAACTGTGTGCCCACTGTGGCCATGACAGCTGTGATTGTCTGTGTCAGCCTGTCAATGGCAGCGGTCACATCCTCCCACAGCCGGTCCATCCTTGCCAGGAGCAGACTGGTGTCCCTGCTGCACTGCTCCTCTGCCTGGTGCAGGGCTGAACTGAGTGCATCCACCGCCGTCATAAGCTGCAACTGCTGATTGACTGAATCTTGGAGTATGTGGGTGTGCTCATCTAAGAGGTCATCTGCCTGATCGGCATGCTGTCCCTCACGGTTTTCATGGCATTGATGAGCAGCACCCCTTGAGGGTGGGTGCTGCACACCAGGGCCATGCCTGGGCATGTCCACAGGTGGTGCACTGATGCCACCCCCCCAACACAGTACCCCCATGGCCATTGGCTGACTGCTGACACTGCCTCTCTGTCTGCCGCTCTCCAGGGCTCAACGGTGCCACCTCAGCAGCCGCAACAGCCCCACTGTCCTGGACACACACCAGTGCTGTCCCTCTGGTGCAGACAGGCACAGGCTGGGACTGTGGTGTCACACAGGCCTCCACAATGACACCACCCATGGCTATGCCCATGCTGTAACCTTCTATGTGGCCATCCTGCAGCCCACACGTATCACTGTCCATGATGTGAGCTCCATCATCATCAGTGACGGATCCGGCACCAGTCCAAGTCTCAACATGCTGGCATCCATGGACACTGGCATGCTGGGACATGGGCAGGGCCTCCTCTGCACCTGCTCCACCATCATCAGTCCAGACAGCCAGGTGGGCCCACTGTCACCCTGACACTCGGACACCTCTGGAGGTGGATAGGCCCTCCTCTGTATCCATTGTATCACCCTCAGTGGATGAGCCCACCACCGCTGACCCATGTAGATGCTCAGGAGCTGTAAGGGAACACAGTAGCATTAATGTATCTGCCCTACCCTGTGTCATCCCCCCCAGTGACAGATCAGGACCTACCATGCAGTGAAGGGCTACCACCCATTTGGAATCCACCACCTGGAACACCCTTGATGGCACAACACCACATGCTGCCAGCAACCTGCTCCTCTTGTGGGGTCAGGCATTGCACGGCCGTCTGTCTCCCACTGGTCGCAGCCCATGCTGCCCTGATGGCAGCCACCTTAGCCTTAAACCTACGCCTGTCCGTGCCCACCTTCTTCTTGCACTCCTGCATGGACCGCTGGTGGCTGCCATGCAGGTTGATGGCACACGCCACCTCTCCCCATGCAGAAGCACGGGCCTGTGGTGTTCCCCGCTGTCCACTGAGCAGCAGCTCCTGGTCAAGGTAGGCCTCAAACAGGGAATCTGTTTCTGCCTTAGTGAAGTCTGGCCTCCTCTTCCTCCCACATCTCTGTTCCTCTTCCTCCACCTCATGATTGCTCATTATTTATCCTGTGGGAATGACAGGTGTTACCTGTGACTGTGCAGTCCCACGCATGTCCCATACACTACAGTCCACACTCCCAAACAGCACGCAACTCACCACAATAGACTGCAATACCAGACTATGGCCTCTGCAGCCCAATGTCGCATTTATATAGTGCAACGCATGCAAATGAGGTGAGGCACAATTTTAAGTGGATGCTAATGCAGTATCTGCACCATTGAATAGCTGATTAGCTGATTTGTATATGCTGGCTGAACATCACACTGTTGCACCTTGCGCAATTGTGTTGAACGTGCTCAGGCAAGGGCACATTTCTGTGACATGCGCAGTGGACCTCGAACAGTGCAAGCCCGGGGCACTGACGCTGATGCCTGCCACGCTGCTGATGTGTTGTGCGTGGGAGGCAATACAGGGCATGGCCACCATTGTGCCAGTGGTGCTACTGTGCTGTTCACATGTATAGCAATCTGGCACTGGGATGCCATAGGTGCAGTGGGGCCACAGTGTGGTAGGCGCTACAGGAAGTGGCACACAGGTGCCCTACCATGCTATACATGGTGAGTACCAATCGTGCTGTGGTGTTCCGTGTGCGAGAGACCCCTGACCCTGTGCCTACCTTTGCCTTAGGTGCCATGCATCCACATGGATGCACCTCTATCGCACTGTCTGGTGACAGCACAATGGGGAATGGCAGCACAGTACAGCGCAGGATCTGAACGTGGTGGACATGTGCTACAGAGCACCATTTTGAAACTGACAGATTGCAGGATGGCACGGAGACAGGCACCGATCTGAAGCCAGGTCAAACTGGCCAATCTAGTGCAGTTGGTGGAGCCCCATGCTGCTGCTCTATTTGGGGAGGCACCCCTGGACAGGGTCAGGAGTGCCACGTGGGAGGAGGTGGTGGTGGCCCTGGAGGAGGTGACGGGCATGGAGAGCATGGCCAAGCAGTGCAGGCACTGCTATGGGGACCTGCAGCATCAGAACCCGAACAGGCCTGCCCGCCTGCGGTCATGCTCCAGGAGGAGTCCCATCCATACACTGTTAAGGTCCATACAGGTATCACTGTGTCATTTGTCCAGCACATGGGGGGGCTGTCCAGTGTGGGCCGTGGTGGTGGTATGGGGTGGGGGGCAGATGGGTATGGCTGTGTGGGATTGCACACACACGGGGTTGGGGGGACTTTGCTACCGGATTGTACTGATGTTCCTCTCTCCATGTTTGCACCCTAGGCCCTGAGGAGCGTCAGCATGCCAGGGAGGGGAGGCAACAGTGTGAGTCACATCATGCGGCAAGGGCGGCCAGACCAGACCAGTGCAGGGACCAGCCCGATGAAGGTGAGTGCCTTACATCCATGACTATTTTTGCATGCTGTGTAACAGGGTGGGCAGTGGGGCATGGCCACCATCCATTGACACCACTGCCATGCACACAACTTGGTACAGTCAGCACTGTCCAGTGGCACTGCATATCTGGGAGTGCATCAATGGTGGTCCATGCATGCACCAGGTACATGGTTCTGCCACTGCCTTCACACCACGTAGCCATGTCACTGTACAGCCACGGTGGTGTTGTGTGGGACTTGGCAAGTGGATGTGTGCAGTGGTCCACATGGCTGTGTGCACCTGGGTGGGCAGGTCTTGTGGACATGACCACTGTGGGTGGTCACACACCATCACAGAGGCATGTTCCATGGCCATATGCCATGTACAGTGGGTGAGCTGCAGGGGGATGTGCATTCACACCTATTGACTCTGCTCCCTTGTCCTAGGTGGACAGCAGTTGCAGGCAATACAACAGATGCTGCAGGAGATACTGCAGGTGGCCAGGGCCTCCCTGGAGATCCTGGAGAGACTAGACTGTCTGGGAGTCCGACAGCGGCATGGTGGGAGGCACAGCCAGAGCAGGGAGTGGGGCTCCCACTGAGCATTCTACACCCCATGATTTCCCCTACCCCTCTGGACCCACTCTCACACCCCTCCTTCCCTCTACCATTTGTTCACCCCTGCCCCTTACCCACCCCCATCTTGTTTGTGGCCCTTTCCAACCTTTTGTAAATAGCTGTATATAGTTGTTTTTGATCTTTTACAATACATTTGCTTTGTTATGCCTACTGTGGTAGGCTCTGATTTGCAGTGGGCTATAGGTGCTCAGCTGCAGTGGTGTGCATGGCGTCAGGGGGTGGTGCAGTCATGTGCGTGTGTGTGTGTTCATGGAGAAGTGATTATGATGTGGGAGTAGCTGTCAGTCACTGTTTGTGGTTTGTGTGTTGTTCCCTGTGCACTGGATGACTGTGTGCAGTGGTCCACGGTGCATGCTCTGTGTCCATGGCGCACCTGTCAGACCATCCATGGCCTGTGCAGCTGACACCCTTGCATGTCTGTGACCTGCATGGTCTGCTGGCATGTCAGTGGTGGCTATTCATGCTGGACAGCCACTGTACTCGGCACAATGCCGGGTTGCCTCCTGTCACTGGTGTGGTGTATGTCTGCCTTGAGTGACACTGTGGCCTCCGCTGTTGTTGTCCCACCTCCAAGCTGTCACTTGTGTGTGCTGCAGGGGATGTGCACCACTGTCTGTCACTTGTGCTCCGGGCACATGCTGGTGGCATACAGCTCCATGGTGCCTGCGCAGGGTGGCTGGCACTCCTGTGCCATGGAGTGATGCTGGCTGTGTGTACACAGTTTCTGTGGCCACACGCTGGGGGCTTCATTGCCCTGCTACTGTGTCCCTGTGTTGGTGTGCCCTTGGGTATGGGTGGGTGTTTGTCCATGCATTGTGTTGCATCCTATGTGGCGTATGCTTCCATGCACCACTGTGGGTGTCTGCGCTGGCTGTTGTGGCCAGTGCTGGGTCAGGGTGTGTCCTTGGAAGGGTGTGCAGGGTGATTTACTACTGGTGGTGGGGTCCGGGGCATGCCCTGTCACATGTGGGGTACCTCGTGTGCCGCTGCATGATTGGTCTCTCAGCTGTTCCTCGGGGGAGGATGTGCATGGTGGTACTGTGTATGCAGTCGTTGCATCACTGTCTGCTGCCACCCGCTGATGGGTGCTCGTGGTGGGGCTGCCTTGCATGGTTCTGTGGTGCACAGGGTTGCATTGTCACAGTGGGGGTGGTGGCATGCATGGGGTGTCCTGCACTGGTGAATGCTGCTCCTGGGCAGAGTGTCTGGGGGTCATGGTGCAGGGTGTGCTCTGCATTGATGGGATGGTGTGTCACGGGGTGGTCAGACCTCCTTGTGTGCCAGTCACAGCTTGCCAGGGGGTGTGCTGGGGCACCATGCCCTGGCTGTGGGTTTGTTGCTGGTATCCATAGGCCGGTGGTTATTCCAGCTCTCCACCGGTTGTGCAGTGCATGGGGTGTGGGGGATGATGTCTGTTCTGCTGTGTGCTTCTCTGCCCATCTGTGGCATGGGTGGTGGGCCCCTGCATCCTGTCTCTGTGCATCCCTGGTTGTGCTGTTGCACTGCTGCCCTGCTCCACTGAGCATCCCTGGTTGCGCTATGGTGGATCTGAACTGCTCCACTGAGCATCCCTGGCTGTGCTATGGTGCATCTGAACTGCACCACTGCACATCCCTGGTTGTGTTATGGTGCAGGTGGCATGATATTCAGTCATGTGCTGCAGGCGCATCTTGACCTGCGCAGTTTTTAAATATCGTGCTTCTTGTGCATGGGTGCAGCGGGCTTGCATTTGCTCCTGCTGTTGCACACTTTTTGTGCACAGTTTGAGTATCTGGGCCACTGAGTAAAACACTGCAACATAGTAAATTAGTATTGAAATAAGAGTGGTAAGTGAAAGTAAATACATAAATATAAAGGGATATATGGCTGAGATGTGGATGTTGTCTTACTCTTCATAACAGAAAATCCTGCTAGATGAGTTACTATGTTCTTCATTTTGGTGCATCTGTCTATGTATGTGCAGTCCTAGAACAACAACAAATTTATATACTATTGGTACTTATCATTCTCAAAAAGACAGGATATTCATGGCAAAAAACTCCATTTAATGCATCAGTTAGGGTTGTTCCACAGTGAAAAAAGCAAGGAAATTCGGTGTTAGGGTTGAAAACCCTAACACAGTATTCACCCCCCCAGCACCACACAGACACACACACACACACACACACACACACACACACACGCACACGCACACACACACACACACATATGCAAGGACCAAGGCAACACGACCAATGACAGACACTAGCAACAGATGACAGAAATAAAAAAACAATTGTTTAAATGTACTGCAAGGCATCCCCACCCACCTGACCAGGTACTGCATGTTCAGTGGAGATCAACAGCAAAACTGAGGCCATGTACACCAAACATACACATCCCTGATTGCAGGTGCGCACGACGTACCACACTTAGTAGTTGCATGGCATGTAATATTGGCATCCGTACCTGATGAAGGATATCAGGCTGCTCAAGGCAGTGCTGTGTAGGTCAATGAAAATGATACAGGGGATGGAAGGCAGCACCTACAAAGAAAGGCTGAGACACTTGAGTTTGTTCACCTTGGACAAGAGAAGGGATTGGGGGGATATGTTTGAAACTTGAAATACTTGAGGGGGATTAACAAATCTGGCACAGAAGGGTTGTTTATACTGAGGAAGAGAAGGGACATGAGGGGGCATGGGCTATGATTGGAAAGAGGCAGATTCAGGAGGGTGATGAGAAGGCATTATTTCACTGAGATGGTGGTGTTGAAATGGAACGCTGTGCCAGAGGAGGTGATGGCATGCAGGACAGTGGGAAGTTTCAAAAGGGCAATGAACAGGGCAAGTGAAGAGGGCTGGGTAAACAACACTGAGCAGTTTCCAGAGGTGAATGGGAGGATGGGGAGTGGGACAGCTGCAATATAAGGGTGCTAACTGCACATTTGAGTGACTGGATAGATTGTGAGCCCTGTTTCTGCTGGCAAGTTTCATATGTTCATATGTTCATATGAAGGGAAAATCCTGTTTCATTTGTTGCCATCTTGTTTTCTAATTCTCCTAAAATTCAAATTTAAAAGTCACAAAAATTACATTCTGGACTGTGAGCAACACATGTATCTTGCTTATCGGGACCCCATTAGCTGGATTCGGCACTTGAATGTTGGAGACATGCCCTTGGTATTTTTTATTTTTTTAAGATTCTAAATCTTTTTTCATGTTTCATGATTATTTTTTCATATCACGAGTCATGAAAAAAGATTTATAATCTTTAAAAAAGAACATTTCAAAGGCATTTTCTAACAATTAAGTGCAGAATTCAGCTAATGGGGTCCTGATAAGCAATATAACTGTGTTGGTCCCTAATACCATTTTTGTGCCATTTTTCTTTCTGGTGAGATGAAAATCTGTTTTTGTTTGCTGCCATCTTTTCTCTGGTGTCTAATGGCACCCCCTTCCTCCGAGCCCACTCCACATAATGATTTTGTTTATTCCTGGTGTCTAGTGGCATCCCCCATCATATGATCCCACTCCCTGTAATGATTTTATCCCTGTTATCTAGTGACACCCCTCCCCCAATCCTGGTCCAGGTAATGGTTTTGTTTATCCCTGGTGTTTATTGGCACCCCCCCACCCTGAGATTCCACTCCTCATAATGATTTTATCCCTGGTGTCTAGTGGCACCCCTCCCTCTGAACCCACTCCCCCATAATAGTTTTGTTTCTCCCTAGTGTCTAGTGGCACCCACCACTCTGTGATGCTGTTCCCACCTGAAATAAAGAAAATGGTCCCTTGATGTATTTTTTTAACTTGTAAAAAACTAAAAGATCTCTCACCGATCCGACCCCCCCATCATTACCGCCCACTCAGCACCCACCACTCTGCACCTCCCACATCCCCCACATACTTTCACTCACCTGAACAGGTTACAGGATGAAGACTTACTCTCCTATCGAAGACATGACTTGCTGTTGGAACCGTTGACGGCAATATGAGAAACTAAGGTAATTTATTTTATTTATTTATTTGAAAAAGTTTCACCAGGAAAGACAACATGAGCTGTAAACAGCTCATTTCCAGAAGCATCCTTCATGGAGGGGTTACAAGCAAACAAACAAAACAGGTAAAAATATGATCATATAAAATACAACGTAGTGCAGTTCAGATGCAATTAAAATACATAAAGTGCAGAGTAGGCAATAAACATAACAATAAAAAAATGAATACCATGCTAGTCAATCATGAAGTATAGTCAAATTCCAGTACATTTTGATCAAAGACAACAGACAATATAGCATAAAAAGTTCAGGAGAGTAATTAAGCTAGAGGAGCTGACATGGGGGAAACATACCGGGGTGAGCAAAAAACTATAAGCAATAAGGACATACATAGTGATAAAAATCAAGAACAGGCAACCAAGTAAAAGTATAGGCAGAAGATGGAGTGAAGTTAAAGGTGGCAGAAGTAGTAGGCTGAGCGCTGGGTTACTAAGTACTAGTTTAGGTCTAAACAAAGCAGTTATAACACAAAGTGGGGGAGATGGGGTGAAAGACAGGGTGGGGGGCAGAGAGAGGGGAGGAAGTGAGAAAAGCTGGGACCTAAACCCCTTCAGGATGTGGAGAACCCTTCAAGGGGATGGGACCTGATAGGTTAGAAGGTGAATAGAAGGAGGGAGCAGAGGGGATAGAATGCAGTGGGGAGGGAAGGAGGAGGAAGAGCAGTAAGCCAGGAACTATATCCCTTCAGGATGCTGAGAACCCTGCAAGGGGACAGGACCCGGCAGCTAATAGATGAGGGGGGGAATAGAGGGGAAGAATAGGGGAAGGGAGGAAGAGGGCAAGTCAGGAATTATATCCCTTCAGTATGTTGAGAACCGTGCAAGGGAATAAGGCCCAGCAGATGGGAGGTGAGGGGAAGGGACAGAGGGGGAGACATGGGCAGAGATGCCACCTAGTGGTAGCCTATAACTGGACATGGAAGGCACGGGGGAAGGGGTAGTGATGAGAAATTAGTAGTCATAAGAAGGTATTAGGTGCAGTTACAGTGATGAACAGTATGCTTGTGGAGGAGGAGTGAGAGTGAGAGGTGGGATTGAGCAGAACAAATTTTTAGCGGGAGGGATTTCCAGATATCAGGGAACTTATATGAGAAGGCGACGTGGCCAGAGGAGGTGTGCTGTGAAGGGGGGGGCGAGTATTTTATGTGTGGAGGAGATAGCTGGAGGGGAGGGGAGTCAACAGGAGGGAGGAGAGATAGGGCAGCAAAGAGCCATGCCAGAACTTCCCAACTAAGCTGGCGATGTGAGACAGACACCTGGCATAGAGTGAAGGGAAGGAGAGAGAGGAATAAAGGTTACAGTGATAAGTATGAGGGAGCAACCAATTATGAAGCTGCAGAAAGAATTGAAGACAGTGTTCAGTCTAGATAAGGTGGTTTTGGGGGCAAAGATGTAGACAATGTCACCAAAGTCGAGGACAGGGAGAATCATCTTTTGGACTATGTCTTTCCTGGCTTGCTGTGGCAGGTAGCTGCAGTATCGGTACAGAGCATTGAGTTTAGGGAGTCATTTTTTGTGGATGGCATCAATGGCTACATCATCCAGTGTTGAGCCAGAAAGGGTGTGGAAGGCAGGAGTGGAATCGAGCCTGGCCAGTTTTTGTCTGTAGCCAAAGGTCATAGAAACTGTTTTTTTAATGTTCATAATGAGTTTATTTGCATTAAACCAGCACTGGACATTGTAAATCCAGCAGAAGGCTTGTGGCCACCTCTGAGGGGGAGTTCCCAGAAGATAAGAGCATGGTGTTGTCTGCATACATGTGGACACATGAAGATGTGCAGGCACTAGGGAGGTTGTTTAGGAAGACTGAAAATTATATAGGACCAAGTACCGAGCCTTGGGGGACACCTGTGTTGATTGGGAGTGGTGGGGAGCAGGAGTTGCCTATTCTGACAGACTAAAACTGGCCTACTAGGTAGGACTGGAACCAGCTGGTGGCTGAATCAGTGAGGCCAGCCACAGTCAGCTTGCTGAGGAGTAGGGAGTGGGAGACCATGTTGAAGGCTTTAGCCAAGTAGACAAAGATGGCAGAGGTGGTGCATCCCTGATCCATGCCTGAGAGAATGGAGTCAGTGAGCCATAGCAGAGAAGTAGTGGTAGAGTGGTCTTTGTGGAATACAGACTGGAAAGGGGTGAAAAAGGAGAAGTCAAGGAAGGAGGAGAGTTGTTCCAGGGCCAGATGCTCCTGAAGTTTTGCCAGAGTGGGGAGAAGAGAGATGGGGCAGAAGTTGCAGGGGTTGGAGGTGTCTCCACCTTTAGGGAGAGGAATCACGGTGGCAGACTTCCAAGCATCAGGAACTATAGCTTGCAGAAAGGATAAGTTTAGCAGATTAGTTAGTGAATAAGCTATAGAGTAGGCAGAGAGGTGCATTAGCTAGGGGTCAAGACTGTCAGGGCTTTTACCCTTAAATGGATTCAGGGCAAGTAATAAATGCAGGGTGTCAACTAGGAGAATGGGCTTGAAAGAAAATTGTGGTGCAGAAGGTCACTTGGGGGCAGGAGGAGGGAGTGGGGGGAACAGCAGAGTATCCGGAGGCAGGGGAGGGAAGGGACACAAGAAGGGTAGAGGCATAGGTAGAGAAACAATTGTTGAATTCAGCAGCCATGGAGGGAGGGTCGTCAATTGTCTTGGGGCCAATTTTTAGGACAGGAGATGAAAAATGGGTGGGGGGGAGAACAGAGTATGGATAACCTTCCAGAATTTGGATGGATTATTGATGTTTGCAAAGAAGGATTGGAAATAATCCGCCTTGTTGAAGCAAATGGCTTTAGTACAAGCATTGCAGAGTGAGCAATAGCGTTGATGATCGAGGAGGGTTCCAGAAGTTTTATACACAGCCCAAGCTTGGTCTCTTGCCCGTTGGCATGCTATGAGTTCTGCAGTGACCCAGGGAAGGTAAATGTGGTTCAATGTATTTCAATGAGGTTTTCAATTTTGTGGCTTAAGTTTGTCATTTTTCATATTTTGATCTCAAATTCATGGACTTTTTGGAACCCCACCTCATGAACAATGTTGGTGGAATTATACAAATCTGGTCAGCAATGTGATTTCACAGTTGCTTGGTGAAATCCCCTTTTGGGCTGGATTTCTACATTTTCACTGTCTGTTCATCAGGCTATGTTGAAATTGTGGGGTCAAAATATGTACAAATGCCAAAGTTATGTACATACATTGAAATGCTCAACAGAATCATCTTTTTACACTACCTCATGAATGGGATAGCTGTCATTTTTCAAACCCTGGCCAAACTGTGTTTTCGGACCTGAGGCATGCAATGTTGTTGCAGTGGCACTGAATCATGTTTTGGTAGGGATTTCAAACTTTTCATTACTGAGTTTATGAGGTGGGGTAATACAGCTATGCTGACAAATTCCATTCCTGTGTTACTACAAATGTAAGTGCACCACAGCAACATATATATACTCTTCTAAGGAGGGCCCTGCGCTCCCACAGACAAATGAAGATACAATTATACTATCTCAAAAAGTAAGGAAATTCTTTGCAAAATTTTGCTAATGCACTATTTATAGTTGTAGCAACAAAAGTAGGGAAATGTGGCACTAAGGTTTCCAATCCTAATAGCCCACCTGCACCCTGTAGGCAGCAACAGGTGTGGGGTTTGCCTTGGGGTTGTTAACCCTAACACTCACCCTGTTCTCATAAACTGTACCCATCTCAGCTTACTTACTCATGGAATGGGCTGAGCATTTGGTTTGACAACCCCAAGGCACATCCCACGCATGTTGCTACCTGCTGGATGGGGATGCCATGTTAGAGTTGGGAACCCTAACACCACATTTCCCTATTTTTGTCGATTCAACCCTAATTAGTGCATTATGACATTTTTGCAAATGATCTGTCTGTCTATCTATCTATCTATCTCTCTATCTATCATAGGTCAATGTTAACATACAATATTTAAAAGGATGGTGCAATGCTTATTTATGTTGAAAAGTAAGCCAAGTGTCTACTACTCTAATTACAATTTATCTTTTGAACTTGGATTGTCCATGAACAAAATTAAACAGACTTTGACTTCCTTATATTATCTACTGTATCTAGAAAACACTCATAAAACAAATATTTGAGGAACTGTAGCCTTGAGAGTTGATGCCGATTAAAAATATAGTGAGTTGCCTGTTTTTCCACTTGAAGAATCCTGTGAAAGGGATTTGATGCAAACAGTAAGTCTGAAGCAAAAGCTCTTAAATCGAACAGAACAAAATGATTCAAGAATGGAACTATATATGTACTGCATAAAAACTGAGATTGATACTGTTCTTTATCATCCTTAAATAAAAATATAAAACTGACAATGTAGTGAGTGGCATAAAACAAGCTAATAGTACTATCCAATTTAACAAAAACACAGGAGAGAACCAGTTTTCTGTCTCTAATAATATGACAACGTGTTGATTCCCACATACAAAATCTGCATTTTTAATTGAAATTACTACACTAAGATTATAATTACTTGTGAGCGCATTAAGGCTTCACAAAAGACAGCTCTGAGCCCCCACAGTAACAAAACACTAGTATCCCAGCAGGCCTGTGTCTGCAGATCTAGTTAGCATGCAGTGTGAGCTGGAGTGTGACAGCAGAATAATCCAGATGAATTTGTGCTGTTGACCCTGACACAATATCATATTGTGCCTTCTTTAAAACTGAATGGTCAGGTCACCATAACACCTGGTGGGTATTTTTAACAAATTTCTCATTCTGTGCAGTTAAATACTCAGTCTGAAAGAATAATAATTACCATAACATTTTCTGTTGCAATGTGGGCCTTCTCACTCTTCTTTACCATTGGCAGATGAAAGCTTAATTTTAGTTCACCCATCCCTTCAGCATCAGTCAGCATGCAGGAGTTATGTTACTGTATGTGCTAGTGTGACCCTTACTCTATACTGCTACATATTAGTCCAGGGATGGAATGTTCTTCACAGAGACAGGAAGTGGAGAAAGGGAATAATTCAAAATTCAGGCTGGAGCCGTAGCAGCACGGAGCTGTAGGGGCCCCCCCTCTAGGGAGCTTTTCGATGAGCTTGCACCTACACTGCATTCTCAGTTTTCAGTGGGCACAATATGAAGTTGCAGGGCAAGTGAGAGGTAAGTCCTGTTGGGCTTCAGGTGGCAAATGAGATAAGGAAGAGAGTTTTACACTCGAGGAAAGAAGCCTATTTTTCACTGGGCACATCCCAGGCCATTTCCAGCCACATGATGCCCCATCTTGACTTCAGTCTGGTGTGATGTGGCTGAGTTCATAAATTGAAGCCCCATCCTAGGAGGGCTGAGAACAAAGAGAGCAAGACAAATAGAGAATGGGGGAGAAAGGAGAGAGACAGACATCAGGAGGATAGGTGCAGTTGGTAGCCATGACACTGATGTGCAAGTAAGATCTCTGTGACCCATTCTGAAACAGAGATGAGGACATTGATGCCAATGTGTGAGGGGATGGACAGTCTCTAAAAGGCTTAGTGCAAAAAAGCATAGAGCAGGAAATAAGGAGCTGGCTGAAGTGCCTATGTTCCTACTCCCCCTGATGAACTCCTGCAGGAGGGGATTGAGCTAGGTGAGATGTGAGACAGTCATCTAAATTGTATCCCCAGCCTTAGGACCAGCAACAGAAGACTCCAGAGGCCACTGAACAAGCATGAAAAGGAGAAATAGGTTCTGTGGACTGGAAATGCCCATACCTGTCCAGGATGCACATCCTTTCTTGGGATGTATTTCCAAGGTGGCTCTGAGAGGCTGCGCTCAGAAACAAATCTTTCAAGAGGAAAAAATAGCAAAAGTAAAATGCAAAAAGTATGCATGTGTATGATAAAAGCAGCAACAGGAAGGTACTGTATTACAAAATAAAAAAAAAATGTGTGCGCGCATGTGTGTGTGTGTGTAAAGGGTCATCTGAACCAAGATTCTGCCTAATGGCTGTAATTCTGGGTTGCAAGTGCTCATGAACCACCCAATAACAAATTGTGTCCCACTACAAGGGGCTAGGTTGCCATGTGTGCTGCTCTAAAAAGCCCCTTTAAATCAGGACACAAAAAAATACCTTGAGTTATGGGAAATAGAATAAGAAGAGTCAGCATTCACCACCTCTAAGTATTCAGCAGTCACACTTGATGACTCACTTTCTTTTACCCCTCATGTGGATAATGTAGTAAGCCTTAACTGTTTGCTCTTTTCTTCTCTGCCCTTTAGACCCTAGACCTTGATTGGGTTCTACACCTCCACACCGACCGGCAGTGAGGTTCAGACCTCCGCCGGCCACCCAAGATCCTCAGCCTGGCTGCCTACCGAAATGGACCAGGTACGACTTCAGGATCCAAACCTGCTTTTCTCATTGACCACCGGCCTCCAGCCACAGCCTGTGATTGGTCACTGTCTGTCCTGGCCCCAACCCCATTGGACTGCCTGTTTCTCCTCTGTTCTGCTTCTCTGTTCTGTTTCTAAATCTGTACAGCTCCTATTAAGTGTATAGCTCAGTCTGAATTTTCTCCCATCCGCCCACCTCCACCCCAGCACACTTTTAAATCCACTTCTTCATGCTAACCCTGCTTTCCCCTCTGTGTTATATCCTTGCAGGATTGGTATTACTCCCTCTCTTAAAGGGACAAACGCCTGCAATCAGTGCACTACCTAACTCTACGGCACTATCTATTTCTGCCGTGACCATACAGACAGCTTCTGTCTATCAACTCATCCCAAGTAGAGACAGTCTCCTTATTAATGCACAAAATGCATGTACACATCCCAAAATGTTGTGCTGCACCTTCCTTTTGCCACATTCAGCAGCATGCAATAATGCCCAACACTTATGGATACCACAAAATAGCACTACAACTACAATGTGATTGTGAAATTACCCACAAAGCACCAGACTGTACCCCCCTCACCTTACGGCCATCTGGATGCACTAATAGAGGGATGTTAGCTATCCCTCCCATGGTACTCGCCCTCTCACTCCCTCCTATGCAACAATTCACTTCATCTCTTCCTACCTTACCCTTAACTGTGCTGCTTTATTGCAGGACAACTGACACCCCCTACACCAAAAGGCTCACCAAGCCCAGGTATACTGGCCTAGCATGGGCGCTCTGGACTTGATATCTCAGGAAATTGATTTTAATTCTGCTCCTAAACTCTGGGAAGTGCATCCGAACTCTGGACCACCTAATACTACCAGCACCTCGGGGCTTGGCCACCTTAAGATCATCTTGTTAAACATAGGTAGCCTTCTTCCCAAGCTACCTCAGTTCCAAATATGAGTTGCACATCACAAGACAGATATCATTGCACTGATCAAGACCTGGCTATCCCAAAAAAATCACAGATGCCACTGTATCACTGGATGGCTATACCGCCTTTCAACAGGATAGACTGTCTGAGGGATCACGTGATGCAGAGCACCAGCAAGCAGCTTTCCCCCGCAGTTCCAGCCACTTGATCATCAAATTACTGTCGACACCAAAGTTTTTACTTTAGTCTGGGGATTTGTACTTACTCATCTTATCTCTAAGAACTCTTTCAACCTTCTGACATAACTCATGGATATGGAAATGAAGAAGACACTGCCGAGGCACACACCACCTGCTACCCCAGAAAAGGCCTATAGAAAATCCAAGGCCTCATCTGCTGCAACCACCCTGGCAATGGCTGTCTGTAATCCCGATCAGGAACCTCTTATGGTGGTCTGATTCCTCGAGGAGTTTAAGCCTTTTAAGGATGAATTGTGGCTGATTACCATGGAGCTGAAATCCATTGCAAAAGCACTGGAAGACATCACTACCTAGACCTCAATGAGGCTTGCCTGCACTCTCTGGGAGCATAAAGTGGCTAAATTTGACCCTGATCTCATAGCAGCCCGGCAGCGGATCTCGAAACTGGAGAACAAGTTGGAAGATTTAGAGGGCGGTAGCCGCCGCAGTAATGCGGTACTAATCAGCCTTCCTGAGAAAGAAGAAGGAGGGGATCCAGTCAGTTTTGCGCAGAAGTTCATTGAAAGAATAGCAGGCCCATCTCCCTTTGGGCCCCAATACATAACTGAGAGAGCCCGCCGTGCCCTTCGCCTGATCCTGCCACAAGGTGCCCCACCGCACACCTTCATCTTTCATTTTCTGAACTATCAAGAAAGGCAGCATTTTTTAATGAAGGTGCGAGATATCCAGGAGCTTAAATGGGAAGGAGCTAAAATTAGGGTTGCTCAAAACCTCCGAGTTACCGTTCGACAAAAACAGGCCTCCTTCTATCAACTGATTACCAAACTAATTGGCGACAGTTTTAAATTCAAAATGGGGTACCCAGCGCGACTTCAGGTCCTTATCTCTCTCACCTGGGCCACTTACAAGGATGTAGAAGCTGCGACTACAGGCCTAAAAGTGGCACTCCTTGTTCTCCCTGATCTGTTCTGAGACCCCTGAGGAGATAATCACCTGGCTTATGGTCCCTGTTAATGGTCTATCACTACCACAAAGGTGAATTTAATCGCTGCTTTTTTCTGCCCCATTGCAACAAACACTGCATACATCCTGACTGCCCTGCATCTGAAACTGGCCTCGCTATATATGATTGTTTACATTTGGATAGTACCATCATTGGGAGCTCACCAAAGGAGAATTCTCTCCTGGGCTTTTCCTTGGGGATGACTAGGGACTGTCTCCCTCTTATTCTCCATCTAGCAGCACTCCACCATCAGCCTTAGTCATACTTCTACCCTGGATAGTTGTCATTGGACCTATTGCTCGCATCGTCGTGTAGCAACTTTTTCATTTCAATCTATAACTGCAGCGCTATCTGCCACTAGAGGGAGCCAACAGCTAAACACTGTTCAATACTACTTATTCTGATTGCTGTGCTTCCCCTTGTTAAACAGTGTGTGGATCTTTTCCCTCTGATTATTAGACCAATCTATTTCAATTTTTGAGCTTTAGGTTACTGACATTTAGTTTCCATTTCTTCGTTCAGGTCAGCAATTGCTCTAGTGGTCCTGTCTGATATTGGAATACTCATTTATCTTCATTTTAAATGCACCATATTTGTGCTCCCTTTTGCATAGTTCTAGACCCATAGCTTACTAGGGTTTTTGTCTTGTTGTGAGGACTGGCAGTGGGATAACTCGGCTGCACACATTTCAATTAGTCAATGAGCCTGGATTCCTAATTCCCTGTTCTATGATGATTTATTGTTCTTTATAGTATAGTTATGTAGGCAGCGTTTGAGTTTGAGTGGCTGGGAAGGGGCGTCTAAAGTTGGTGTGCTGTTCTTCATGGGCTGTGACAGTATGGGGTGGGGGTTGGGGAATGGTGGGGGTACTTCTCAACATGACATTTTGGGGGGTTTTCTGTCTATTTTTCTTAAGATACTTTGGATAGTTGGGGGTTTAGGTGGGGAGGGAAATAGCACAGCATATGTTCATTAAAGATTTAGCAGAGCAGGCACTTATTTGGTTCTCATATCTGACACTGCTGATGTCCATGGCTAGGATATTCACTTTGATCACTTGGAATGTAAAAGGGGCACAACATAAAACTAAGCAGTATAAACTTCTCAAACACATCCATCTCTTCTCAGCTGATATAGTTTTTGTGCAAGAGTCCCATCTCCTTGACTCAGAAGTGAACACACTGAGGAGACAGTTTATTGGTCAGGTTTTTTCCACAGAAGGCACTACTCAGAGCTGTGGAGAGATGATCCTGGTGGCTAGATCTGTCCTCTTTGTCCCTACCCAAGTAATTAGTGATCCCGAGGGTAGGTACATACTTGTCAAGGGTTTACTTCATACCACGGAGCTCCTATTGGGTAGCATTTATGGACCCAATACAGACTCACCCCCTTTCTTTACCCATCTTCTTCAGACCCCCTCCCCTTTCCTAGACCTCCCACTAATCCTGGGAGGGGATTGGAATCTCCCTTTTGATCATATCCTTGATTGCTCTGGAACAGTTTGCAAAGGTCTCTTGTTGGCACAACTAGCCTTAAGAGACCTAACTGACCATCTGGGTTTATTCGATATCTGGCGAGTCCTTCATCCTCAAGAAAGAGAGTATACATTTACCTCCCCAGTTGATAGGATGTCTTCCTGTATTGATTACATTCTTCTCTCTCAATCCCTCATCCCCAGGGCAATGGACTCGAGCATGCAGCCAGGTCCCATTTCAGACCACTCTCTGATTCTTTGTCATCTCTCCCCTTCTCCCCTACCTAAATCTGAAGGAATATGGTGGGTTAAACAATCAAATTTTGAAAGACCCTGGAACAATCTAGTTAATCTCAAAGCACATTGATCACTTTATGGAAGCAAATCAGGATTCCACTGGCAAACCATATATAGAGTGGTGTGCTTTAAAAGTGTACCTTAGGGGAGTTTTGATTGGCTTAGCCTCTTCTCGTAAAAAGAAAAGGGATGAGTGCTTAGTAAATATACTGTCTCAAATTAGAGATGAGATGAGATGACCAATTCTGACAAGAATTTATACAGCTTCAAGGGTTTATTCAGAACTCCTTAAGGTGCAGGCAGAATATGCCATTCTTAAAGTGAAAACCAGTTATACCAATCAAGGAGAGAAGGCCAGGTGCTTACTTGCCTTGAGAATTAAAAAGTTTGAATCGGCTAGACTGATCAGTGCTATTCGATCCTCAGTGGATGGGTCACTCAAAACCTCCCCTACAGACATCACAGCTGAATTTGAGGCTTTTTATATGATGTTATATAGCCCCATGTCGCCACCTCCTTGCCCTCAAGAGATAGGGAAGTTCTTATAGGCTTCCCGTCACCCCTCACTTTCAACAGACCAAGGCTTTTCTCTCCCCTATTACATCTGAGGAGATATTCCGAGTAATCAATGATTTGCCATTTGAGAAAGCACCAGGCACGGATGGGTTCACTTCAAACTTCTATAAAGCCTTTGCAAAACTATTAGTCCCACCTCTCCAAGTTCTTTTTCATTACATTCTCTAGGGTGCCTCTTCTGAAATCTCTTTGTTTAAAGCCCTAATTACCCTACTTCCTAAGCTGGGTAAATAGTTAGATCTGGTTACCAGTTATAGACCAATATCTCTACTAAATCAAGATATTAAAATACTTGCTAAGATGTTATCTGATCGGCTTAATCTCCTACTGCCTGGTCTTATTGGTCCAGAGCAGTTGGGGTTCATGAAAGGGATATCCTTTTCAGATTACCTTCGCATGCTTGTCCATGTCTTCTCGGTGTCCAAGGAATCTGACTCACCTGCAGTTTTGCTTTCCTTGGACGCTGAGAAGACCTTTGATAGGGTTAATTGGCAATATATTTTCACTACTATGCAGGCTTTTGGTTTCCCCTCAAAGTTTGTGCACTGGATCAAGGTGTTCTATACTAACCCTACTGCCTGCATTTATTGTAATAGGAGGTTTTCTTCGACATTTCCACTCCACTCGGGTACCAGACATGGTTGCCCTCTTTCTCTCCCCTACTTTTTAATCGTTATCTGGAGCCCCTGATTCGTAAGCTCATAACCTGTCCATTGACCTTGGGCATCATGGTAGGTGACCACAAGGTCAAAGTCTTTGCCTATGCAGATGACATTCTCCTTCAAATCTTGAATCCGGCCATGTCCATCCCACCACTCTTAAGCATTATTAAAGAATTCAGTTCCCTTTCTAATTATAAATTAAATATAGATAAAACAACTGTGTTCCCTCTGAACCATAAGTTCCAGAAACCAGTTGTAACTTCCTATGGGCTGTCATGGGCTTCTAAATCTCTCACATAGTTGGAGATTGATCTTTCTCGTAGTGATTCTGACCTTAAAAAGGCTAATCTGAATGGTCTTCTCCAGACTATCATCCAGGATTTGAACAGATGGTCCCTTCTTCCTCTCTCTTTGTGGGGCAGGATTAATCTAATAAAAATGAATGTGTCACCAAGGCTTTTCTACCCCCTTAATCACTCAAAGTTTGGCTGCCAAACTCTTGGTTCAGAAGGGTATATGGATATATTGCAAATTTTATTTGGGCAGGGAAAACTCTACATCTGACATACCACAAATTGGGTATCCCCAAGTCTAAGGGTGGACTGCGCCTTCCTCATATGGGTCTTTATTATTGGGGAGTCATGCTAGTAAATATCTCAGATGGCTATCTCCAGAAAAATCCCAAGGCATCTCCTCTTATACTCCACTCTGGCTTCGCCTAGAGAAACACATGATCATCTCTCTTGGTCTTTCTCCAATTGCTCTCCTCCACACACCCTTTAAATTTCTCCCTGCTCAACTGCGTGCCACATGGATAGGTGTTTCTATTAGAGTCCATTTTCAACTTTGTACTCTACTAAAATATAACCCTGTTTACAATATCACACAACCCCTTATGGCCAATCCTAACTTTAGAATTGCAGGTGAAATACTCTCCCCATCATGGCTGCCCCAACTAGCCTCTGTCTCTATTTCACAATTTATGAATGAGAATGGCACCTGACTCACTTCTCCAGATATTATAACTAAAGTTGCAATTCCTAGCTCCCCTGTTTTTAAAGTTTACCAACTAAGACACTTATTGGTTCAGTTTTTCAGGTCTATAACCCCCCAACCTCCTAAATTCCATTTTCACCCAGATGTATCGGACATTGTCACATTACCTCATGCAGTGTCAAAAATGTTTGGCCTTCTTTATGAATGGATCTACCCAGAAGTTGATGGTCAGTTTCATACTGGTTAACTCATTTTCTAGACTCAGCAATTAACTGGGGAAGAATATGGAAAGGGTGTCATACGTGGCTCAAGATAGACTCCATCTAACACAGTTTCACATTATACACAATCTTTACTACACTCCAAAGAAGCTGGCCACGATTCATAAGACAATGCCCAAACATTGTACACATTGTCAGGCGAAAATGGGTAACCTGCTTCATATCTTTTGAGAGTGCCCCAAAGTGGCTCAGCTGTAGGATTCCATTAGTCATAGAGTAAACCCATTGTTAGGTTTAGAAGGCCTGTTTGTCCCAAGATTTGTCTCCTAGGAGATTTTTCAGAGGTTGGTGTTATCAATCGTAAATTTCACATAACTCTCATATCTATGACAGTTAAGAAACTAGTTTTAAAGCACTGGAAAGACCAAGACACTCTTTCTTATAAGGAGTGGCTTTCTGACTTGCTTGCCAACCTCAAAACAGAAAAAATAATAGCTAGCCTCACTAACAGGTTGTCCAGATTCGAAAGGATCTGGGGTCCCTTCTACCTTTTGTGATTGTATTCACAGTGTCATTCTTCATGCCTTCACAGGTGTATCACAGTGCATGCCATGCTGGGGTTTGGGGGATGGGTGGGGAGGAGGGATGGGAAGGGGATGAAAGGAGGGTAGAGGGGGTCTTTCGGGAGTCAAAGTATATTAATTATGCACATTTCAAGTTCCTACTTTGCTTGTTAATATTGTTTACCATGTTGTTTATCTCTTTTCGTATGATATAATCTTTAATAAACTTTAAATAAAAAAAAGATAGACTGTCTAAACAGGGTGGTGGCTGCCTTGTTTATCTACATAATGACATCAAAGGCCAAGTGCTGCCCAGCAGTATTCACAAAAGTGATGTACAAATCCTTACCATCAAGCTCACCATAGGATGGCAAAACAAGGTGCTAGTGCTCTCGACTGCCTACCTACCCACTGGAAAGCATACAGCTGGCATTGAGCTTTTTATCAACAACCAAAGGCAGCTCAAGGAGAACTGGGAACAGCTAGTAGTAGGTGACTTTAACATTAACTGGTTATCCCAGGATGCATCAGCCATCAGAGATCAAATCTCAGGCCTCCACTACAACCAGATGGTTACCTAAGCCACCAGATACAACTACCAGAGGGGCACAAGCACCCTAATCAACTGACTTCTCTCCACCTGCCCAGAACACATCACTGAAGTATTAGTCCTTCCTGACATCCTCAGTGACCACTCACCAGTCATGTGCACCTGGTCCAATAGGTTCACAAAATATGCTCCTAAACCAGTTAGAAGTTGATCACTAAGAAATTAACTGTTTGAGCCACTCAATCAGTATCTGAGAATGCTTGACTGGTCCCCCCCAGACAGTGCCATGGATGGTAACCAAGCCCTAAAATATTTCTGTAACATTTTCACAAATGCTTGCAATATCTTTTCCCTCTTTGAGTCCAAAAAACTTAAGGGAACCTCTTACCGCTGGGTCTCTGGCTCACTCATTGAGCTTGTGCACCTTAGCGACAGCCTTTGGCACAAGGCCAAAGCCACTGGGAATCTGGCTGACCTCACTGCCTACTAGGAATACACGTACAAAGCTCATCACTGTTGCCTAAGCCTCTTACTATAAAGAACTCCTAGGCAGGAACTGGGGCTATGGTAGGGACTTCTGGAACACTGTAAAATCCCTGATGGGTGTGGCTCTCAAGACACCACTGGACCTGATTGTCACTGCATCCGGTACCCTACAGGAACCCAGTGATATTGCAAACTCCTTCAACTTAGCCTTCAATGACCTGAGTACAGTACTACCCCCAAGCTACCTCTCCTCTCTGCCACCAGCACAACCCCTCCCAGTGAACTCACCCCCCTCACACCCTAATGGTATACCACCATTTTACTTCAGATGTATTACCGTAGTCGAAACCACTAAATATGTCAAGAGGGTTTTTGGTAAGACAAGGATGGGGAGTGACCTGATTGAGATGAGGATGGTAGCCCTCATCCTTAATGAGCTGGTGGTACCATTCACTAACCTTTTTAATACATCCCTGAGATCGGGAGTGTTCCCAGACAAATGGAAATCAGCACTCATTACCTCAGTCTTCAAAAATGGTGACTGCACCAACCTCTCCAACTACAGACCTATTTCAATACTACCCCCCTATCTAAACCTTTCAAAAGAATTGTTTCAGATCAATTGACTTAATATCTGGACAAGTAGAATCTCTTCTGTGTGGAGCAACATGGATTTTGAAAAAAACACTGTACCCTGACGGCACTAGTTGACTACACATCACAACTGTGATGCAGTGTACTGTGGCCTGACAGTGGGGTCTATCTTCCTAGACCTCACAAAAAGCATTTGACAGTGTAAACTACTGACTCCTATTACACTGCCCTCTATCCACTGGTCTGTCTCCTAATGCTGTAGCTTGATTTGACAGCTACCTCTCCCGTAGATCGAGGCAGTATAGCGCAGTGGTTTAAGGCTCTGAGCTGCAAATCTGGTGACATTCAGCAGACCAGACCAGGCTAAATCCCACAACTTCCACTTGCATACTGTGTGACCCTGAGCAAGTCACTTAACTTCCCTGTGCTCCCAGGTCACACCTGTAAAAAAGCATTCAGCTTAGTGTGCTACTCCTGATTAAACAACTAAAAAAAAAAAAGATCACAATGCATCTATATTAATGGAATACTCTCTGAACCTAGGGAGGTGTGCCTAGCTGTCCCTCAGGGATCAATACTTGGTCCCTTGCTATTCAGCCTTTTCATCAACTCTCTTCCCTCTGTCTGCTCAGCCCACATGATGATATACGCAGACAATGCTGTCATCTCAGTACCCAGCAGAGATGTGGCAGTACTAACGACAGAAATACAAGCCAATTTTCAGAAGCTTGAAATGTAGTTCACGCAGAATAAACTACTGCTCAATTATAAGAAAACTAAAAGCATGCTATTCACTATGCATTAAAGCAAAAAGAAGTACAGTCCACTTCTAATCCACAGCTACAAAGGAGCTCTCCTAGAGCAGGTTGGTATTTTAAGTACCTGGGTGTTCGCCTACACAATATCCTCACCTTCACTGTGCACATTGACCAAGTAGTTAAATCTGACAATGCAAAGCTGGGTGTCTACCATCAATTACAGACTTGTAATTTATAGAGCTGAGTCAGACACCGCACTGAAAAGAGTCAAAACACTCCTTAATAAGGCTTGTAGACTGGTCCTAGGTGTGGACCACCTGGCCCACACCTGTACTCTCTAAAAAGTGACTGGGAGGCTTCCTCTCCATCTTTGAATAAAATACCAGGCCTGTCTGCTTGGGAAAAAATCTTTACTTGGACTGACACCTATATCCACAAATAATCTATTTAATTTGCCCAATCCACCAAAAACACTAGGAGTGCGACCGGGGGTGGGGGCTACTGGTCCCCTTTAAATGCACCATGCTTGGGTAATGATCCCTACTTTACCGAGAACCTAAATAGCTAAATGACTACCCTGCCCCCCTACTGACTACAACAAGCTGGACCAATCCAAAAGTGGGCTCCGTTCCCACCCAGTCCTCGAAAATGACTGCTGCTGCCCTTTATAACCACTGACTATCCAGTTACACCCCTCCACTCCGTATCTTACCCTTCCCCCAGCCATCCTCCTCAGTTGCCCCCCTTTGACAAAGCCTCCCCTGGCTGCTTGAGATCTTTATTCCCCTCAACTTAGTATCTCCTCCTACCTCTAAGTTATTCCCTCTTTGAGGTTCCTCATCAACTGCCCCCTTTGATTGCAGATAATACCACTTTCTGCAACCTGATACCCCCCTCCTCCCAAGTTCTCCTTCCTTCCCTCTCTCTCCTGCCCCATAACTTCTATTCTCTACCGCTTCCTTGATAAAGCCACCCCTGGCTGCATACATCTCTGACCACTGTCTCTTGATAGACTTGGACTTTACCTTAGACAATAAATTTAAAGTGCCTCTACCCAGTTTTGATGGCCCACACTCATGGAGTGCTGCTGTACTCTTCTTACCTCCTACACTTTTGTAACACTAACTGGGAAACCTTATTTGTAATGACTGTCTTGTCTGCCTGGAACTACCTATTACCACTGTATTATTTTAAATGTCTTGCTGACTTGGAACCTTTGTAAATCAACCTTTCTGCTCAAAGGTACTAATCCAAAAAATGTAGTAAATAAATAAAAATAAATAAATAAATGTAAGACTAGGGCACTATGTAGACAGACACTATCTCACCCCCACAACGAAATGACTGGTAGTTAGTTACCATCTCCATTCTCCCAGTAGTTGACTATGGTCTAACAGTATATAGTGCAGCCACTGACACAGTCCTCAACACAGTCACGCTAATACTAAACAAGGCCTGCTGATTCATCATAGGGGCAGACAAGCTAACCCACATCTGTACTCTATATGCACAAACCAACTGGCTCTCACTGCAGGGCAGAATCAAGTTCCAGAGCTACGTTATAGGGAAAAAAGGTGCTCATGGGTCTCTCCCCCCTCCCAGCCTTACAAAATCTTCTACTTCCAAAGGATAACCATTACACTACCAGGAGTATGGAAAGGAAAACACTCACTATGCCTTTCCACAGAACTACCCAGACCCAGTGCTCCTTCACCTTCACCTTCAGAGTCCCCCATTGGCTTAATGAGCTACCAGGAACACTGTTGAACTTCTCCAATCTGAGTCTGTTCAAACGGCAACTAAAAATAGAACTGGCACTCAGATTCAGTTGTGACTGCCACCTCTGATTATCATATGTGTCTACTTCATACTTGTCAATGTAACTGACTAAACTGTGCTCTCTACCCACAGTTATTTGTATACTGTATGTATTTACTCACCTTTAACCTTGGATATCCTTGACAGCACTCCTCTGGAGCAGCTGTACCCTACCTTTAGTTAATCTATTGTTAGCATTTCTCTCTATGTAACTGACAATTTTGATGTGGAACCTTTGTAAACTAGCTCCTGAGTGCAAAGGTGTAATGTCTGGAAAAAAAATAGTGCCTTTCATACATTCTGTATCCCAAAGTGCTTTGCAAGCAATGAGAGACTAGTAGCGAAGTGACTGAATGTGTAGTGGCAGCTATTTCACCCATCAACGCCCACACACAGCCTTGGACAATTGCATAAACAGTTTTTATGGGACAGGAATGTTGTCATGGACACCAGGGAAATTCCACTACTCTTTAACAGGAGGTGCTGGTGGGGTCTGTTGGAGAGAGTTGTTGAGAGAGGAGAGGAGAGGTGCACATGGCATCCTGGGTGGAGGAGGTTGCTTTGCTCACCACCCAGACTTGTGAGGAAGCCCAAACTGGAGCAAATACAGTTACTACTGGGGCAGTAGGATACACTACAATGGCAGAGTCAGATTCAAACTTTCAGACACCCTGTGGTACAATGAGTGTGGAGGTTACAGATGGATCAATCTCAGAGGGTAAACTTGTTATTGGGATATGCCAGAAAACAGAGCTACATATTCTTTTGGCTGAAGAGGAGGAAAAGTATCAGTGGCAGAAACAGTCCAGGTAGAATGATATGGAAGACTTTGCTGGAGCCAGTGTTTCCAAAGAAACAGAGTAGAATACAGAAACGGTAAAGATCCATACTTTTCAAAAAGATACAGCCCAGTTGGCAAATAATGATGCTTCTGAAGAAGGCACGCCAGTGACTCAAGGAGGTACAGAAGCAAGAGAGCTGTTAGAAGCAGCTGCTGATATGGCGATAACTGTTAAGGGCACCAGATCAAAGTCACCACTCTCGGACAGTATTAAAGGGATGACTACATTAAAAGGCAAATCTCTGAAGCTTGCTAATGTGAAGTAGCAAAATAAGTAGAGTGAGGGACAATCTTCCAAAAATAAAGATAATGGTACTGAAGCCAATTGGTCTGTTGAGAAGGCTCTAAGGGAGGGTAGGCTGGGTTTAAGATTCCCCAAACAGTTTGCGGTGGTCCCCGGGTCCTGTTTCTGCTACCATCCTGGAGAAAGACAATAATGTAACCACAGAATCAAATAATGTTACTGACATAGTAATTGCTGCCTTACAAGGGGATAATGAAATAATTGAGTCCCAGCCTGAAATCCCGGACAGTTTTTTCTTTTGCTGCGAATACAGCTACATAGAAACATAGAATCTGATGGCAGATAAGGACTGCTTGGCCCTCCCAGTCTGCCCATATCCCTACCTACTGCATATACTCCAGATCCTGATTGATCTGTAGCTTTACCTTCTCTTTTCTATCACTAGAGTTGCCTTCTGTCTATCCCATGCATTCTTGAAGTCACCTAGTGTTTTTGCCCCTATGACCTCCGCAGAGAGGCTGTTCCATGCAGCTACCACTCTTTCTGTGAAAAAAATACTTCCTCATGTTGCCCGAGTCTCCACCTACAAACCTCATTTTGTAACCCCTTGTTCTTGCACATCTCTTTTTCTGAAAGATGCTGCCCTCTTGAACTTTGTTTATCCCCTTGAGGTACTTGGAAGTCCTTATTGTTTCCCCCCTCTACCTCCTTTTCTCCAGGGCATACATATTGAGGTCTTTCATTCTCTCCTCATATGGTTTTTGGTGTAGTCCTTGCACCATTTTTCTTGCCTTTCTCTGGGACTGTCTCTACTCTATGTTGTTTTGGAGATGTGGCCTCCAGAACTGAACACAGTACGCCAGATGAGGCCTCATCAATTGTCTGTACAGTGGTATCACCACCTCCTGTTTACTACTGGTGATACCTCTCCCCATGCACCCTGGCATCCCTCTGGCTCTCCTCATAGCCTTCTAGCATTCTCACATTGCTTGGCTACCTTTAGGTCATCTGTTATGTTTACCCCCAGGTCCCTTTCCAGTTTGGTTGTCATCAGTATCCCTCCCACCATGTATTCCTCCCCTGGATTTTTGTGCCCCAAGTGCATGATTGCGCACTTCTTTGCATTGAAACTAAGCTGCCACACTCTCGACCACTCCTCAAACTTGCCTAGGTCTCTTATCATTCTTTCCACCCCCTAGAGTGTCAACCCTATTGCAGATCTTAGAGTTGTCCATAAAGAGGCATACCTTCCCTTACAACCACTCTACAATGTCACTGATTAAAGAGGACAGGCCCCAGCACTGACTACCCCCTCTCCCTAGATTGAACTCGGTTTGCCAACACCCTTTGTGTCCTATTGCTCAGCCAATTTCTGACCCAATTTACCACCTTGGGACCCACTCCCAGACTGCCCAACTTGTTTACTAGCCTCCTGTGTGGGATTGTGTCAAATGCCTTCCTAAAATGTAGGTAGGCCATGTCTACTGCCCCTCCCTGATCAACTAACCTGGTCACCCAGTCAAAAAATCTATCAGATTTATTTGACAAGACCTTCCAGCTATGAATCCATGTTCCCTTGGGGGGAGGCGGGGGCTGCTGCTGCTGGCTACTGGGCAAGTGTGGAGGAGGACCACAGAGAGGACTGTTAATTTTTAATTTAGTAATGAAAACTGGCGGGCAGCCATGGAGGTGAGTGAGGTTGTGCCGGTCACCCCAAAAAGAATTTGCTACTAGAGGTGTGTGTGGAGGAGGACCACGGGGAGGACTGTTAACTTTTAATTTAGTAATGAAAATTGGTGGCTTGCCATGGAGGCAGGAGGGGTTGTGCCGGCTGCCCCCAAAAGAATTTGCTGCTTTTTTTTTTAAATATTGTAATAGTAAAGCCAGCCCGGTGGCACTGAGGGCTGAGGCGCTGGTCCCCTTACCTCACGCTGTGCTGGCGACCCATGTTTGGCAGGGGAGAAGAAGGATCAAGCTTATGTTGGACTGCTCTCCTTCTCTGGGAAGGGGGGTCCTTAGTGGTCGGTGCTCGTTCACCCCCTGGCTGAGGCTGGGGGACAGAGTGCTGCACTACAGCATGGGGAGGAGTCAGGGCAGATGCCTGGAGGGAGTGCATGTGGAAGCGTGTCCACTCCCCTCCACTAGCATCATTGCATGCCCCCGGCTCTTGGGGAGAACACTGGAAAATATCTGCCATGGCACAATGGCGGAGGGTACCTCACAGGCTCTGCTCCCTGCTAGCCACGGCACTGGTTCACTGGATCTGGACCTCGGTGGGGGTTGGGGAACCCCACTGACACCACTTGGGGGTAAGCTCTGGGAGTTTGGATCAGCGTTGGCTGGTGGACACCGGGGGATGGGGCTGGGGGCATCCTCCTGAGGTAAGCTGGCAGAAGGAGAGAAAATCACAGCAAAAATTAAAAAATATTGCAATAGTGGTTGGGGAATTTTGAGGGGGGGGAGTTTTGGGTGCTATCTGAGGGTGGGGGAAAGGGGGGTTATATTATTCCCCAAATACAGATGAATAGTGAGCTATTCATTTTTCAGATTCCAAATAGCGAATAGTTCATTATTCATGGTATTTGGGGAAAGAATATTTGTTATTCACACAGCCCTACTCTTAGGCATCTGTTGTCTGTTGTAAATTTTTGTTTGAAGCTGTGATGTTAAGGTGGCCTTTCTGTAATCAGACCTGCTTGGCATACTTGTCCAGGCAAAAAGTACTTACAACTGTATATGTGGTAATTTATATAATGCCCATTTGGTGATATCTATTTTTATTATTAGAGAGATCTATGAACATATGCTTAGCTATAGTTATTTAACTTGTTCAGATGGTTTTGTATTCCTCATAAGTGCACTTTTGTTTCTCCTGCTTGTCTTATTTTATTTTCACTTTCCGGGGTATTTTTCACATAGCGCATTTATCGGTTGTTTTGCTGTGTTAGGGCTCTTTTCGCTGTTTTGCCAATTTCATATATTGTGTATGTCTCCTTAAATTTTGGATTTTAAAAAGACTGCAGCTGTCAGTGAAGGGGCCACATCCCTGAGGAATAGCCATGTCAGATCTGAAGCACTGAGATTTTAACTTCTACTCTCAATAAAGTTCCTTCGCCGGTTATTCCCTACTGTATTTTATTTTGAAATGGATTGCTCAGTTTGGTGTGCTGCTTATGTAATTGAAGCTTCCAGGCTTTGAGGAAATCAGATGGTGATTTGCCCTCTGAACAGACAAAAATTGTGGGAATAATACACGCATATGTGGAAGGAATGGTTGTGAGATGTTTAGAAGCAGAGGACTCCTTTGACACATTTCTTGAAGGGATTTCTCTCCCTACCCTTTCACAGCCAAATCAGGCATCCTTGTTGAAGGGAATAATGGCTCATGAAGTGCAAGAAGCAAAACCTTCTTTGAACATGGAGGTTTCTCCCAGGAACGATGGCCCGCCAGGTGAGTTATATAAGAAAACAGCCCCTGTTTTGCATCCAGAATGATTGACTGTATTCAATATTTTATTAGTGAAGGATCTGGGGCCCAATATTCAACAGTCTGTGCAGGTGCTAACTGGTGTTTGCCTGTGCAAACTGGGTTTTGCACTGGAGCCCAATGCTGAAAGGGCTTTGTTGCATCGACAAACAGGTGTAGTGCCCAAACCATAAAGGGGGTTTGCAAATGGTGGGGCGAGGACAGGAATATCACTGAAAGCCAATATTCAGGTGATTTGCACAGTCCTTTTGCGCTGTTCAAATATAGCCAAAGAAAATCTCCTTTTATGTCATGCAGCCCTAGAAGATGCTGCCAGCTGGTTGGCCACTGGGGGAGCATACCCACTCCTTTGGTCCATGGAACCCCCTCTCCAATCTCCAGTCCCTAAGTAAAACAACAATCCCTGGTGCTAGTGGCCTACTCTCCTGCCAATCACCAGCCCCTAATATACAAAAAAGGCTTCCTGGTGCTACTGTTCCCCCCTTCAATCACCAGCCCTTCATGTAGAAAACAGATCCCTGGAGCTAGTGGTCCTCCCTCCTTCTCCAATCACCAGCCCCTAATGTAAAAAATGAATCCCTGGTATCAGTGGCCCCCCTCCTTCCAATCACCAGTCCCTCATTGCAAAACTGGAATTCCTGGTGTTTGTGGTCCCCCCCCTCCCTTTGATCACCAGCCTCTCATTGCAAAGATAGAATCCTTGGCATTAGTGGTCCTCCCCCCTCTGATTGTCAGCCCATAAGTAAAAAAAAACTTCCTGGCATCCAGAGCCCCCCGGCACCTGGCACCCACCACTCACCTTAGTAGTATCTGCAGTACTGTGGGCATGTATGACGATTGGCACAGTCCTCCTCACATCTCCTTGACCAGCCACCATATGTCCAAGCAGTGAGCGTGCCTCTTATTTATAGGACAGGGTGATGCACCCTGACCTATAAATAAGAGGTGTGCTTCCTGCCTGGACACATGAGGCTGGCCTAGGAGATGTGATGAGGGCTGTGCTGGTCAGTATATGCACCTGTGGCACTGTGGCTACTGCTATGGTAAGTAGGGGTTGCCCAGTGCCATGGGGGCGAGACTACTGGATGCCAGGGAGATTTTTTTTTTTTACTTCCAGGCTGGTGACTGGTAGGGACCACTAACACCAGGGCTTTGTTTTGCCACACTAGGGGCTGGTGATCGGAGGGGGGGATCACTAGCACCAGTGATTCTGCCTTTGCAATGAGGGTCTGGTGATCACAGGAAGGGGCAATACTAGCACCAGGGATTCTTTTTGTCAAATTAGGGGCTGGTGATCAAAAGGGGGAAACTACTTGCACCAGGGACAGCTAGAGATGCCATAAATGGTAGGTGGATGGTGCTGCACTACCTGCCTCTGCTACCCATGCAAATGGGTCCATAATGGGCATACAAATGGCCCCTTCACACCTTTTCTGTCTGATGGGTTCATTTGTATGGGTACCTTTAAAATGGCTAATAGTGCTCTGGTGCTATCAACGCTTGAGGCCACCTAGGGGAACCCATGTTAGTGGTGCTATCTGACTTGGTGCCGTTCCAACATGGCCCTATATTCAGTTGGGTAGCGCCCTACTGAATATACCATTCTGGAACCCCTGGGCAATTGCAAAGCGCAGTGCAAACATTTGTGCTCCGCTTTACTCCTTACTAAATATGAGGCCCCTGGCCTCTAGAATGCTCCCAAAGGGCATAATTATTTTTTGTCTAAAAAGGGCTCAAGGGAAGATATTGGTAGCTTGCACCACAGCAGTCTTTTAAATGCAGACTGGAAAATCCTAACAAAACATTTAAAAAAGAGATTGGCTACAGTAGCTGGATGGTTAATTACTCCTGTACAAACCTGCTCAGTTCCAAGCAGAAATGTTTTTGCCAATCTATTTATGATCAGGGAATTTCTGGATACCTGTAATACTAAATGTACAGAGGGTTATCTCCTGGCTTTATGTCAGGAGCAGGTTCTTGATCATATTTTTCCTTCTTTCCTTTTTCCTGGCTCTGAGGAATAGGGCTGAGTGAAATTAGCAAATTCCAGTTTTGCTGAATTTTTGTGAAATTCCACAAAATTGTTTAATTGATCATAACTCAGTCAATATTACAGCTAGGGACTGGACCTTTGGCATGTTCATTGTTTGGAAGGGTGCTAAATGTCCGATAAGTTACATGCCACTTTGAGGAGGTTTTGTGAAGTTATAGGGGCTCAAAGTCCCGAAATGTATTATTCCTGTGAAAATTATTGAATCTATGTCTTTGCTTACAATGTAGCCACCTTTGGAGCTAGATTGAAAAATGATATGCATACTTTCTTGAAAGAGTCATAGAAACTGCTAAATAGAGATGTTATTCATCATGTAAATTGCAAGTTACAGGAGTTTAAAATTTCACAATTTATTTGTTAAATTATGTGAACAATTTAAAATAATTACTGTATATAATAATCTATGGTAATAGCGTAGGAAGGGAGGAATGGGCAGATTGGATGGGCTAAGTGGTTCTTATCTGCCATCAAATTCTATGTTTCTATGTAAAATATTTGGATGTTTATAGCTCCACTGCTACTACAGGTATACACCCGAGGTTTGTCATGCATGCTAAAGTAAATATTCCCTGGAATCTGATTAGCTAAATAAATGGAGTTTAGTAGGTTAAAGTTTATTGTGGATGCTTTAGAAATTAACTGGCAACATTTGCTCAAAAATTTCATAGACACATAATAGGTAATGCCACTAGAGTTCCACTTCTGGAATTTAACTTTCACAAAGAATTTATAACCACTGAGTCACCTTACTGTACCTGCACTAACATCATAGCCTTCTAATACTCCTCCAACACTCCTGCAACTGTGATGTCCAGCATCATGTTCCAACATGACTAAAGATATCCAGACACTTCTGTCAAATGGCCCAAGTTGCAACTAGTTGTAAGGCCTGAGGTTTGGCATCACTTGGTGCCACTTCAGGTAGTAAAAATATAAATTGTCATCTACAGGGTTGTTAAAGAGTCAGCAAGTGGCATTGTACAGAAATAATGCTGCAAATAAATGTGCTTCCACAAATCATTACATCAGTGAGCTCTAGTGGTTATCTGGCATATTAGGAAAATTCAGGCTAGTGCACAGTGATATCCATGTCTATTCTTCATGGTTCATCACTCAAGATAGTGACCTGACACTTGACGCCACTAGACTTTTACTATGGAGCCTCCTATAAATGCTACCTTACTGCCACTTTACCCAACATTTGCCTTCCTCTTCAGTGGCATCTTAAGTATATGACTTGGCAAAATGTATGGACATGTCTTTGACAAAAGTATCACAGCATACCACTATTTCATGAAAGCCTATGAAATTCAACTTTAATTACTTATGTTATTTTGGAATCTTTGACTGCTTACAACTTGGCCAGCCGTTGAGCAAGCAATTAGAAAGTTGACACACACAGGCTCTTGTTTTTTTCAAATTTGTTTTTCCCTTTGCCAGCAGCTCATCTCTCAGGGATATATCCTGTTCACAGGGATATACCCTGATCAGACTGAACACAGCCATCATTCAGTTGGCTACTGTTTTTTTCTCCAGCATTTTTCCCTCCCATCTCCACTGGTATGGGTGGTGCCTCAGCCAACCTAGCACAGCCACAGCTTACCCTGTGGCAGAAGAAAGCTCCCTGGCCCAGTTGCTGAGGTTTCTGTGTTGGTGGAACCCGTCACTAACCCTCCCTGACTGAGATGAACTGCTGAGAAGCAGCTGTTTTGACCAAGGCCTGCCTTCTGATGTGACTTCCCAGACTCACCTCCAAACCCAGGTTGTCATCATGGCAGCACAATGCACTGCTGCTGAGCCATTGAGGTGGCCTCAATGCCTAATGTTTAGGCTCAATGAGCATAACAAAATTGGTGATATTCTCATCTCTAGTTTTAAAGTTATAGGGGCTAAAATGTTTGCAGTTTATATAATTGTGAAATGTAATTTTAAAATTTCTAAAAGTATGGAGGTGTATAACTCATTCAACTTTAATATAGAGATCGGAAAATTGCTACACTTAATTCTGGGCCCTGTTAAAGTCATAGCACCAAATGTGGTTCAGTTTGGACATAGAAACATAGAAACATAGAATTTGATGGCAGATAAGTACCACTTGGCCCACCTAGTCTGCTCATTTCCCTACCTAATGGATAAGCTGCAGATCCTAGTTAACCAACAGCCTACGTCCTCCTACCCTCCACTAGAATTGTCTTATGTCTGTCCCATACATTCTTGAATTCCCCCACTGTTTTGACTTCACAACCTCCTCAGGAAGGCTGTTCCTTGCATCCACAACCCTCTCTGTGAAAAAATACTTCCTCACATTACCTCTGAGCCGTCCCCCCTCTATCTTCAAATTGTGCCCCTTGTTCTTGCACATCTCTCTTTTTCTGAAAGATGCTACCCTCTTGGACTTTGTTGATTCTCTTGAGGTACTTGAAAGTTTCTATCATGTCCCCCCCTTTCCTAGAGGGTATACATATTAAGATCCTTTAGTCTGTCTTTGTATGTCTTTTGGAGCAGACACTGCACCATTTTGGTTGCCCTCCTCTGAACACTATCCACCCTGTTTATGTCTTTGCAGAGATGGGGTCTCCAGAACTGCATGCAGTACTCCAGATGGGGCTTCACCAACTGTCTGTACAGAGGGATAACAACTTCTTGTTTTCTACTGGTGATGCCTCTCCCTATGCATCCTAGTATCCCCCCAGCCCTCCTTACTGGCATCTCACATTGTTTGCCCACTTTTAGTCATCTGACATAACTACCCCAGGTCCCTTTCCATTTTTGTTGTTGTCAGTATCTCACCTCCCATTGTGTACTCTTCCACTGGGTTTTTGTTTCCCAGGTGCATTACTTTGCACTTCTTTGCATTGAATCTAAGCTGTCATAAATTTGACCACTCCTCCAACCTTGCCAAGTCCCTTCTCATCATTTCCACCACACCTTGTGCATCAACCCTGTTGCAGATCTTTGTGTCATCTGCAAAGAGACATACTTTTCCTTCCAGTCCTTCTGCAATGTCACTTACAAAGACATTAAAAAGGACCAGACTAGGTACTGAACCCTGTGGTACCCCACTAGTAACCCGCCTTTCTTCACTGTGTACTCCGTTTACTATTACCCTCTGTGATCTGTTGTCCAACCAATGTTTTACCCAGGCTACCACCCTGGGACCCACTCCCAGGCTGGCTAATTTGTTTATTAATCTTTTGTGCGGGACTTTGTCAAATGCCTTGCTAAAGTCTAGGTAGGCCATTTCCACAGCCCCTTCCTGGTCTACTACTTTGCACACCCAGTCAAAGAAATCAATTAGATTCATCTGACATGACCTTCCCGCTGTGAATCCATGCTGCCTTGGGTCCTGTGCCCCACTGGCTTCTAGGTACTCAACATTTCTTTCCTTCAGAAGTGATTCCATCATTTTCCATACCACTGAGGTCAAACTGACAGGTCTGTAGTTTCCTGCCTCTGTCTTGCTCCCACTTTTGTGAAAAGGAATCACATCCACCCTCCTCCAGTCCTCAGGTACCACACCATCCTCCCATGATTTGTTAAAAAGGGTAGTCAATGGTGTTACTAGTTCTCCCCTTAGTTCTTTTAGAATTCTGGGGTGAATCCCATCAGGCTCCATCAGGGTCGGGCTGAGGTACAGAGGGCCCACCTGGAAAGAGGATACAAGAGCCCACCTGGAAAATCAATAGAGGAGGGACCAGCTTGACACAATCATATCAATGTTCCACTTCAATCTGATACACTAGCTCTGTGTTTGCATCTTACATTTATCAACAGTCTCCCAGATACTCCATTTAATTAGACAAAAGATGATAAATGCAAAAGTTTTCAGAGTTCAGAAAATAACCACTTACCCAACTGAGGGGAGCCCCCCTAGAAATTTCCAGGTATCCAGGTGGGCCATTCTGACCCTGGGCCCCATTGCTTTGTCCACCTTCAGTTTTAGGAGTTCTTTTAGAACCTTTTCTTCTGTGAAAGGACTGATATCGACCCCCCTATCCAGAGTGCTTCTATTGACTGGATTAGGTACCTCCCCCCTCCTCTTCCATTGTGAATGCTGTGCAGAAGTATTCATTCAGTATCCCTGCTTTTCACTGTCCTTTTCTTCCCACCCACCTTCCTCTTTCACATTCAGTCACTTCACTACCAGTCTAGCATTGCTTGTAAAGCGCTTTGAGATACACTGTGTATGAAAAGTGCTATATAAATGCTGATTCTTCTTCTTCTTCTTCTTCTTTATTCAGCCTCAGTATTCCTCCTTTTGTCTTTCTTCGCTCCCTTATGTACCTATAAAAGGTCTGATCCCCCTTCTTAACCGAGTTAGCTATCTTTTCCTCAGTTTGGGCCTTTGTTATTCTGACTGCCTTCCCCGCTTCCTTCTGCTTTAACTGGTACAGTTCTTTGTCCTGCTCCTTCTGTGTTTCCTTATACTTCCTGAATGCTCGTTTTCAACCTAACCTTCCCCACCACCTCTTTTGAGAACCATAGCATTTTTTTCTTTTGTTTTGATTTATTTGCTTTACACAAAGGCTTATTGCCTCTGTGGTGGCAGTTTTGATGTTTCCCCATTGTTGCTCCTCCCTCCTTCTTGCCTGTTTGCTAGTGCTTTTCTGAGGCACTCTCCCATTTTGATAAAATCAGCCCTCCTGAAGTCCAGTACCTTCACTTTTGTATGGCTTGACTCTACAGCTGAGTTTATCATGAACCACACCATTTGGTGGTCATTTGTTCCCAGATGGCTACCCACTTCTAGATCTGAGATCCTCTCTCCATCCCCATTTGAGAGTATCAAGTCAAAGATTGCTCCCTCCTGAGTGGGTTCCAACACTAGCTGTCTGAGGCGTGCCCCCTGTAGGACATCAAGAATGGCCCTGCTCTTAGATGTGGTTGCAGCAAAGGTGCTCCAGTTAACATCTGGCATATTCTGGACAAATACATGTAGTTTAAATAATTGTGAAAAAAATTTAAAAATTTACAAAGGTTTGGAGGCTGATAACACAGTCATTTTTAAATATAGAGTTCTGAAACATGGTACACTCCTGTACAGGTACTGGAAAAGTCACCACATCAAATGTAGTGTATTATAATTCAGCGACCTACTCGTCAGCAGGTCCGAGAGGGTAGGGGACTGCTGCCCTCCCCCAACCATCCCCACGAGATCGAGAGGGACGCTGTAGCCCTCCCAGGAAGCCGAAAACAGAAGGACCCCCCGGAATTCAGCGACCGACTCATCAGGTAAAGAGGCCTTAATTGTCCTACCTGGCACCATTTCTGTGGGACAGAGAAAACCATGGCCCTGCACAGTGATTCCAGGAGCTGTGCTGCAGAGGTCGGCAGACATGTGTAGACTGTTTTTCATTGCTTCATTTATTCCCCTCAAGTATTGTTTTTGTAACATATAGTCCTGACTCCTTAAGAAGCAGGCCGGCTTTTGTGCTGTAAACCAAGTGTATGCATTGTTACCTTAGAAGGATATTACCTGCATTTTCAATCAATTTCAGTTGTTACCTTAAGAGCCTACTCTGCCTGCATTTGAAATGTTTCAGCTGTTACTTTAAGACTGTAATGAACCTGCATTTAACGCTTTCCAGTTGCTGAATGCCAGCGTTAGAGCATAGCAGCAGCACTTCTAAAACAAATTAGCCTGCCTGTATAAATTCCTAGAACCGTAGCAGCAGAGGTTGGCTTTACTAAAAAAAAAAATTTACCTGCTCCTACAGCGAAAATTTTTGCTTTCAATCGCTGTGCCTGATGTTAATAAAGTGTAGAACTGTGGAATAAGCAGCTGGATCTTACTAAAATTTTACCTGCTCCGCTCCAGTTCTAAGCACCAGGGTCTCAAAGGTGGCCAGTAACGGCAGCCATTTTGCATGCTGTGCTCGCCTACCGCCTCCAAACAGGCGAGTTCAGAGCAGCATCCAAAGCAAATTTTCCTACCATCTCTAAGCCAAATCATGGGGCTAAACCATCAAAGAAGACTTTAACTAAGGGCCCTGAGCTATATAAGATTGAAATTCAGCCTCCAGGGAATTATTTACAGGAACTCAAATAATCTTTTTCTTTTTAGCCAAATCTCGGGAATCAAAAAAACGGGGACTTTAATCCAAGGGGAAGGAAATATACAAACAATTTAAAATTCAATTTTCAGGGACATAACTACTGGGAACCAAATATCAAGTTACAATCTTTCAGTGAAATGCCTAACCTGTGCAGTATATAACCTCCTACCTCTCCTTGTCTCCTCACAGTGGGTCCGAGAGGGTAGGGGACTGCTGCCCTCCCCCAACCATCCCCACGAGGTTGAGAGGGACTCTGTAGCCTTCCCAGGAAGCTGAAAACAGAAGGCCCCCCCGAATTCAGAGACTGACTCGTCAGGTAAAGAGGCCTTAATTGTCTTACCTTGCGCCATTTCTGTGGGACAGAGAAAGCCATGGCCCTGCACAGTGACTCCAGGAGCTGTGCTGCAGAGGTCTTGCCCCGCCGCCCCCACCACCACCCTTGGTCGACATTCCAATTTATAGGCTGCTGAGAGGTCAGGTGACTCTCAAAAACCTATCACCCCACTTTCAGATCTGCAGGTTATCAGATCTCACCACTAGTGGCCGCTATCACTATCCTCAGCCTGGTACTGAAAAAAAAAAAAATCATGCTCCTGTTTACTTTAACCTTGTTAACCATTGCCGCTCCTCTTGTGTCGCTACCCCCAGCCACGCAGCCCCAAAACAACCCTATTCTCTTAAACTTCAGCTCTGTCTCGACCCCCCTGCCTCCTAAATACCCCCCAAGTGTGCTCTATGCACAAACTGCATCCAGGATGGTTTCATGCCCCTTATCTCCCCCCCATCCTTCGCCCCACGTCTAGATGCCCTAAACAGACTAGCAAAGGCTACTTCATCCCGTACCCCGTTTCTCTCCAACCCCAAATGTAAAACAAAAAATAGATGGATTACTGCCCTACAATACCTCACTCTCATGCTCCTACTGGCAGGTGATGTTGAAACCAACCCTGGACCTCTGACCCACCCTGCCCATCTAAAACTGCCAAAGGGGCTTAGCCTAATCCATCTCAATATCCACAGCCTACTGAATAAAGTCCCAGAGCGGCAAGTCACTGCACATACACTCAAGCCAGACATCTGTGTTGTATCTGAAACATGGCTAAAACCCTAGCACAATGACTCTGAAGTAGCCATGCCCGGCTACACAGTCTTACGACATGACAGACTAGGCAAAATAAAGGTGGGGTAATTGCCATGTATATATCCAACGCGCTACAATACACCCCTGTCCAGCTCCCAGGTCCCTCTCCACATATCGAATCCAGGATGATTAAACTTGTCCTGCCACATACCACACCCATGTATGTGGCAGGGTTATACTGTGCCCCCATCACCCCAGCAAATACCATCATAGACCTCCTGCTCACTTTTAAAAACCTGGCCGTTGCTGGAGAGCTCTACATCCTTAGGGACTTTAATTACAACTGGCTAGACAGAGGCTGCTCAAAACTAAACAGCAAGATCAGAGCCCTTAACCTCTCACAACAGATTGAGGAACCCACCCGCCTCAACACCAAATCCCAAAACCACTCCCTCCTGGACTGGGCTCTCACAACCCACCCACAGAGGGTCACTAAAGCTGGCCTACTACCAGACTCAATGAGCGACCACCACCCGATATACGTGGTCAGAAAGGTGCATAGACCTACTAATAGTCTCCCACCTAGGTCAATCAGTTCACGTTCGTACAAGTCCCTCTGCCTCACCACCCTGCTAAATGACCTCGCCTCTGCCAACTGGTCATTCATCAAGCTGGCACCTACCCTAGATCATGCTTTTGACATGCTCAGACATCAAATTCTAGCAGTATGGGACTATCACGCCCCCTTGAGAAGCAAAAGGGTTAGGGGGAACCCATCTCCCCTGGGTCTCTTCCGACATTATCTCCAGATGTCGTGCCAGGGACCAGGCCTGGAAAAAACATAGGAAAACAGGCACCACTGATTCATGGCAACAGTACTGTACACTCCGTAACAATTGCACCAAAGCCATAAGGCAGGCTAAAAGGAACTTCTTCCGAGAGGCCCTCTCTTCCAATCTTAACCACCCATCCAACTTCTGGAAATCTATTAAAACCTTGCTCACTCCCCCTACACAGCCACCCATCCCACCCTTACCATTCAGGGCAGAAACATATCCAAACCAAGTGAAGTTGCCTCTACTTTCAATCACTTTTTTACCAACTGCGCTAAATCTCTACTGACAAAAACACCAATCCTCTCACCTGAACCCGAACCCCACGCGCACAGCCCACACTCCCCCCCAACCACCAAATTCTCCTTCAAACTGGTCTCCCCTGCTGAAGTCCTAGCCGCCCTAAATTCTCTTGACCCCAATAAGGGAAAATGCCCACTAGGCCTGGACTCTAAACTCTTATACCTATCTGCCCCTGCCATTTCAGCTCCCCTTGCTGATCTCCTAAACCGATCCTTCTCCTCAGCACAAATTCCAACAGTCTGAAAGGAGGCAATAGTCATCCCATTGCCAAAGGGTGGCAACCCAGCAGAGCCCGGCAACTACCGCCCTATCTCCCTCCTCTCCACCCTGGCCAAACTGCAGGAAAAACTAGCCCTATCTCAACTCACACAATTCCTTGACACCACCTCCTTTTTCACCCCCTTCCAGTCAGGCTTTCGCAAATCACACTCCACCATAACTGTGCTTCTAAGACTTACCAATGATATTGCCTCAGGTATGGATAAAGGGTTCCTTACCTCGGCCATATTCATTGACCTGGCAAAGGCATTTGATACTGTTTTCCACCCCAAGCTCATCTCAAAACTGCAAGATGCTGGCCTATCTGATCTAGCCACCAGGTGGTTCCAAGACTACCTCTCTGGGAGGAAACAATCGGTCAAAATTGGCCCTCAAGTATCCCCTTCGCTCCCAGTCACCATGGGGGTCCCCCAGAGCTCTATCCTGGGCCCCCTTCTCTTTTCAATATTTCTAAATGACCTCCCACGATCCTGCCCAAACTCAGCAATTCAAATGTACACAGAGGATACCGTTCTGTACACCTCTGGCCCCTCAAAAGACGCTCTAAACTCTACCCTACAGCAGGATTTTGACACTGTCCAAACTTGGCTTAGCTCCAACCAGCTTGTCCTCAATGCTAAGAAAACTTTGTCCATAACTTTCGGCACACAGCCCAGAATCTCCCGGCTAGTGGCTCCACCCACTTTTCAAACGCTGGACGGAACCACCTTGGAATTCTGCACCTCCTTTAGGTATCTGAGGGTATGGCTGGATCGCCACTTAGACTTCTCCATCCACATAGACTCCCTCCAGAAAAAACTACACCCGAAACTAGGAGCTCTTTACCACAACAAAGGGTGCCTAACCACCCCAGTCAGGAGAGAGCTAGTGAACAAAATAATTCTCCCAATCTTCGACTATGGTGACATGGTCTACGGCGCAGCCTCTCCATCCACCCTAGCCAACCTGGACCCCCTTTTTCATTCGTTCTGTCACCTTATCCTAGAATGCCCCCCACCACTATGACCTATATACCGCCTTAGGTCTCCCATAGCTGCACTCCAGGTGCCAGCTTCACTGCGCTAATCTCGTTGCTAAGCACTGGTCAAACTCCTTCCCCTCATATCTCAGTTGCGCTCTATCAACCCAACCCACCCCGGCCTACTCCTTGAGGGGCACTGACTCTAAACTTGTACAAATCCCATTCATGCACACCTCAAAGGGCCAATCGGCTTTCAAATATAGACTGCCCACACTCTGGAATAACCTCCCAGCAGAAATCAGGCAGTCCACCACCCCTAGGACCGTGAACACTCTCCTTCAGGCCCACTTCTCACACATATGTAACTGCAACCCGCAGGCCAGATCTGTTAAAATGAGGCAACAAATTGTGTCATAACGGGGCACTTATCCAAAAAAAACTGTATTATCCTTGTGCTGTCCCTGTTTCATTTGTCTTCTTTCCCCATGGTCACTGTATGAAATATCTATGGTCACAGACCCCAATGTTGTATCATGCACTCGGCACTAACTTTGTAACTAAACAACGAATGCATAAGTCCTGCCTGTAACATCTTTGGACCTGTTGTCTCACCCCTTTCTGTGTCTGTTGTACCTGATGTCTGTACCTGTTTGAAGGCACCATTGCCTATGTACCTATGTAACTTAGCAATTTAATGTTAATGTAACTCCAGGTCACATCTGGAAATGAGTGGATTCCCGCTCAGTATGCTTATCTGGTAAATCTCTTTAATAAATAATGTAATGTGGACTAATACTTTGTAAATTAGAGAAACATAACTGAAATCACAATTTTGTCAACATTTGAAAAACTTTTCATGGAAATTTTAAGAAATTTCATGGGAAAAATTTGCATTTCACCAGAATTTTGCTGGCAGAAAATAAATTTTGCCTGGCCCTACTCAAGAGGTAAGGTTTCTCTCCTACTTTTGTATATTGGTTAGAGCAGATCAAGCATAAAAGAGTGCACAAGGCCAGGTGGTGCCCAGGAAAATGTAGACATTCAAACACTCATGGATTCCAGCACTCACCACCTCAGAAGTAGACGGATGCCACAATATTTTGTTGCATAAAATTATTTTATTAATACAGAAGCCACTCCATGTAATGCCTATAAAGTGGTTTCTGTATTAATAAAATAATTTTATGCAACCAAGTATTGTGGCATCTGTCTACTTCTGAGGTGGTGAGTGCTGTAATCCATGAGTGTTTGAATGGTTAGAGCAGATATATGGAGCTGCTACAGTAACCCCCTGGTAAGGGGTAAATTGGGGTTACTGTGCCCAGTTCAATGAGGGGAGCCCAGTTCAGGCTGATTGGAGCCCACTGGGCTGGTACCACTGATGCAGTCCCCTCCACAAGCAACTCGCCCATCGAGGACAGGGCAAGAAGGCACCTGCTGCCTGCTCTTCTCCTTGGCTCACAAGGCTGATCAGAGCCCACTGGGCTGGTGCCACTGATGTGGTCCCCTCCACAAGTAACCCACCCACCTAGGACAGGATGAGAAGGTACTTGCTGCCCGCTTTCCTCCTTGGCTAGCAAGGTAACATCTGGTCCCTGACCCAGGGCAAAGGAAAGGGGATTTTGGAGCTTTCCTCCCTTTTCTAATTTAATACCTGGCACCCTTCGCTGTGGGACCTGAATGGTTTGAGACGGCCCTGGAGCACTGACATTGGCTTCCTGCCCAGTGCTGAAATCATTGGACTAGGGCATAAGACTGCAGAAAACACTGACCTTTACTTTTCTCCCTTTAGCAGCTGCATAGTGGAGTCCTGATCGTTTTGCCTCCCAGTTCACTCAGTTGCACACTTATGTGAGCTCTACAGTGCAGATCAGCATGTGCCTAACTGCTTTCTGAATGCTTTTTTGTATTATTCATGGTAGTCCCGCCACTAGAGTTTCCTTAAATGGACTGTAGAGTTGATTTTTTGAATTAATTTTAAGTTGAACAGTGTTTACATTGCATATTAGATTTTGATAGCAATTTCTGCATTTGTATTTTAAAGTTTAAGACTGAGTCTGCATTTCTAATCTGTCTGGCTACTAGACCTCCCCCCCAAACTCTGGCCCCAAATGATCAGGTCAGATACACACCCCTATTGAGCACCCTTTGTTTTAGCTCCCTGTTGCAATTTGCTACTGACACCTTGCCAGAGTCTGTAACAGAGCCCTCCCTTTCATACCTAGCCTTTTCAACTGCTAATTTTTCTCACCCTTCCCTGCTTTGAAACCTCCCCCTGACCACCACTGAGGCTTATAACTGACCTCTCTTCTGTTCCTCTCTCTCAGACTGATCAGAGCCCACTGGGTTGGAACCACTGATGCGGTCCCCTCCTCAACCAACCCGCCTGCCTAGGACAGGGTGAGAAGGTGCCTGCTGGCCGTTCTCCTCCTTGGCTTGCAAGGTAACTTCTGGTCCCTGACCCAGGACAAGGGAAAAGGGATTTTGGAGCTTTTCTCCTTTTTCTAATTAAATACCTGGCACCCACCGCTGTGGAACCTGAATAGTTCCAGATGGCCCCGGAGTGCTGACATTGGTTTTCTGCCAAACGCTGCAGCCAGTGCTAAAATCATTTGACTAGGGCATAAGACTGCAGAGAAACACTGAACCTTCCTGCCCAATGCTGCAGCCAGTGCTGAAATCATTAGACCAGAGCATAAGACTGCAGAGAAACACTGACTTTTACTTTTCTCCCTTTAGCAGCTGCATAGTGGAGTCCTGATCTTTTTGCCTCCCAGTTCACTCAGTTGCACACTTATGTGAGCTGTACAGTGCAGATCAGCATTTGCCTAACTGGTTTCTGAGTGATTTTTGGCCCCCCCTTCATTAAATCCACTACCAGAGCTTAGAGACCTGCCCACTTCCTACTTGGTTACACTTCACTTTTCCTGTTAAAGGGGAAGCACCTAAGAGCTGCAGCAAAGCACTTAAAAGGGTAGTGAAACAGTGTGACAAGGCAGCAGGTAAAGCAAATAGGATGCTGGGATGCATAGGCAGGGGCATCACCAGCAGAAAAAGGGAGGTCATAATTCCACTATACAAGACACTAATGAAGCCCTACCTGGAGTACAGTGTACAGTTCTTGGAGACCTTACCACGTAAGGATAGACAGGTAGAGAAGGTTCAGAGGGAGGGCAACAAAGATGGTACATGGATTGCATCACAAGTCCTATGAGGACAGGTTGAAGGAACTGAATATGTACTCCCTGGAGGAGAGGAGGAGAGGGATATGATAGAGACATACAAGTATCTTACAGGGAGGAACAGGTGCAGGAATACACTATTTTTAAGCGAAAAAGATGTTCCAGGACTAGAGGGCATGGGATGAAGTTGGAGGGAGGACGATTCAGAGGAAACTTGAGGAAGAATTCTTCACAGAACGGGTGGTGGACAAGTGGAACACCCTGCCAGAGGAAGTGGTGGGGGCTGAAACAATCACGGGATTTAAGAATGCATGGGATAGACATAAAGGAATTCTGGAGGTCAGGAGTAAGGTGCAACAGACTTCTAGAAAAACATAAACTGAACTTACAAGCTCAAATGGGCAGACTGGGTGGGCCATAGACCCTTATCTGCCGACACTGTCTATGTATCTATGTATCTATGTACCTGGATCCACAATACCTGGATTTCTTTACCTCTCCTTTAGTACCTGCTTCCCCATCAGCAGGTTATACAGCTCATCCACTAGAGGGTGTATACTTAAGCAAGCATCCTTCACTTTGTACTTCCCTGCACCAGGTTATTCAGCTGGATACCTGAGGGAGCTTTATTTTAAGCATTGCACCCCTTCCCCTTGATAGCAAAGCAACTCTGTTCAGCTACACCCACTTGTTGTAGTCTACTACTTACCAAAGTTTGCCCCCCCCACTGCTCTTTGACTCTAAGGATGGTTCCTCTCCACTCAAATCCTTCTCCCTTCTACCTCCTCACCTTATTTCTTACCATCTCCCTACCCATCCCTCTTGCTTTTGCCAGCCCAGGGCCCTATAACTCAAAATTCATCCAAACCCCCTGTTTCCAGGGCCCAATTTATATTCATGCTATTACTCCTGCCCCCTAACATATTCTGGTCTCATTCCCTCATCATTCCACATGCATCCCTACTAACTTTACCAAATTTCTTTGCTGTTCTCCACCTCCTGCTTCCTCACAATACCACTCCCTTCTACCTCACTCACTCGGCCTCCAAGCCTCATCACTCCAAATCCACGAAGCTACACTTTCTCATCCTAGCTGTACTATTACTTGCCTTGGGGATCATCCACCCCAACCCCAGTCCTGCTACTTCTTTAACCCCTGCCATCTCCCCCACTGCCACTGCCCATACCCCTACCACAACAGCCCTCATAAAGGGTTTCAAGATATTACACTTAAAAATTTGTAGCCTACTTCAAAAATTAGACCTCCTGCAAGCAACAGTTGATGCCCTGAAACCAAACATTCTAATTATAACAGAAACATGGCTAAAGAGCACAATTCCTGACCACTCAGTCTCTGTCCCCAGTTACTCCATTCAAAGGCTAGACAGAGCAGGCTGGGGTGGTGGAGTGGCCATGTATATCCGTGCCTCCCTCCAATACTTCCCAATCTTCTCTTCCTCCAACCCAGCAACCCATGATGCCTTAGCCATCAATGTATCCCTCCCTTCCTCACTTCCTAGTTTTGTAACTGGTATCTATTGCCGTCCAAATGTCCAGCCCACTGTCTCCCTTGACCTCATAACTTCCATTACTTCCCCCTCTCAATCTGGTGAGCTTTACATCCTTGCAACCTCAATTTAAATTGATTGTCCCCAACAACATCTACCACAAGAAATGCCATCAGTGTACTCAACCTCACACAACTAATTACAGAACCCACCAGCCCTAATCACAAGACCAAAAACCACTCCCTACTTGATTGGGCCCTAACTTCCCACCCCCATAGAATCATCATCTCCGGTATCCTTCCGGATGCTCTCAGTGACCACTACCCAGTTTTCCTGGTCAGAAAAGTTCACAGCCCTAAATTCCTACGTAAAATCATATAAATACGGACCTATAGATCCCTAGAATTGGAACCTCTCCTGCATAGCCTTGCCCTCTTAGACTAGTCCACTCTAGCAAGCACCTCCTCAGCTGATAAAGCCCTAATCTATTTCAAAGATATCTCCTAGCAAATTGGAATGCTTTCACACCCATAAAATAAACAAGGGTTAGAGGTCATTACCTCCACTGGATTACTCTGAATTACTAGCCTGCCACAGAGACAGAGATCAGACCTGGAAATGGCACAAAGTCTCCCAACTTCCAAATGACCTTCTTATTTACCAAAAACTCCGTAATGCCTGCACCTGGGCTACCAGGTCAGCCAAAACAGAGTACTTCAAATCTACCTTCATGACTAACATCAACTCCCCCTCCAAGTTCTGGAGAGTGGTCAATGCCCTCTTTAACCCCCCATCCTGTCCACCTACCCCTATACTTAAGATAAATGCCACCCTTGTTGCCGATCCAGTTGCAGTAGCTACTGAATTCAACTCCTATTACAACACTTGTGCTGATGAGCTATTCCAATCCCTTCCAAACTATTCTCATCTCTCTCCCCTTTCCTATTGCCTGTGTATGACCTTCCTCCAATTCACCCTTCTCTTTCACTACTGTCTCCCCAAATGACACCCTAAATGCCCTGCTAGCGATCAACCCTTCAAAAGGCTCCTCCTTGGATGGCCTTGACCTATACTACTATCCATCTCAGCTCCAGCTATCGCTTACCCACTGTCTACTATCCTAAACCTCTCTTTCTCAACTGCCTCATTACCTTCTCCATGGAAACACACAGTGGTTCTTCCCCTCCCTGAAGGCGGAGACCCCACCTCCCCTGGCAACTACCACCCATCTCTCTTCTCCCTACCCTTGCCAAACTTCAGGAACATCTAGCCCTCTCCCAGCTCACCTCTTACCTCAATGACTCCTCCTTCTTCACCCCTTATCAATCTGGCTTCAGGAAAAATCACTCCACCACCACCTCCCTTCTTCAGCTCACTGATTCTATTCTCACGGGAATGGACAATGACCAAATCACCTCTACCATTTCTGTTGATCTGGCCAAAGCCTTCGACACAGTCTCCCACTCTCTTCTCTTTGACACCCTATCAACAGCTGGGCTATCCCCCTTAGCCACAGACTGGTTCAAGGCATACCTCACTGGCAGAACCCAATCAGTCAAGATCTCTGACACAATTGCTGTGTCAGTGGCTCAGTAGGTAGCACACTCATCTCTGAGGCTGGGAGATCAGAGGGCTGTGTGTTCAGTTCCCACATCTGGCACTTGGGTTAATATCCCAGTACTGACACTGTAGTGCAGCATGAGAGGGGTGCTGCACTTCTGAGGTGCCATCTTTCGGATGAGAAGTTAAACCGAGGTCCTATCTGCCTGGATTGGTGGTAGTTCAGGTGGATGTTAAAGATCCCATGGCACTTATTGAAAAGAGTAGGGGAATTTTTTATTATAATAACATCAAAAACAAATAATTACAAACAGTGTTAAAGCACACAAAATCATATACTAACCATAAAGGAAAAAAAATCAAAATAGATACATAACAGTGTTAAATCACTCAAAAAACAGATATCCAAACTAGATAAGGAATTCAAAAATGTGTTAGTCATACTTTTGTATTGGCACTTACCTCTCTAATTATCATTAAACCCCGAAACAAACACCTCCCACTAAAGAAAAATACAAATTTACTTTAGTCTAACCCACTGACACTTTAACGATTTAATACAACATAACTAAATCAAGAGAAAGATAATCAATGTACGTAGAGAAAACCTTTCCTGTACCTCCTAACTTATTTATATTTAATAAAATAAGTCATTCCTTGCCACCAAGTCTGTACCTGCTTGGTAGATGTGAATCCTATATCCATAAGATATACTCTTTCCAAAGCACCTTTTACTAAAAGACTCACAATCTCATGAGGCATTTGTTTCTGATATAAAACCCATTGACATCGAGCTGCCATAGATAATATATTAATGCACAGCATAATATCTGTAAAGTTCCAATATAATACTTCATTTTTAACTGAGCAAATTTCCCCAAAACCAAAATATCATAGTCTAGATTGCATAACCACTGCATTTTCCATTTTGCTGCTAAGAATTTCCAAAGAGAGGTGGCATAAGTACAATCAAAGAAAAAATGTTCCACTGTTTCCTCTTTATCGATACAAAATAAATAAGGACAATTCCTTTCGGATCTAGCCTTATATTTTGCATTACCTCTCACCCCCATTCTGCCATATACTGACAGCCATATAATTTCCCACATGTATATTGGTAATCTTGAATTATTTAACCACTGCAATACTAATTTGATATCTCCTGCTGGACAATTTTTGAAAGTCGGTTCAGTTGGGTATAGATTCAACATTACTTTATTATATAAGCTTTTCCCTGTACTGTTTGTACCGATAATTTCCATCTAAATAATCTTTTAGCAATAGGTAAAAATAAACTAGGAATAAATAAAGTGGGGATAGGTTTTGGGGGATCACATAACCAAGCCGAAAAATACCTGGATAACACATTTTGTAGTAGTAGTAGTCCTTCATTCAGGGGTAACACTTCCCATCCACCCTTCATATTTGATGAAATGAATAAAGTTGAAAAAAAAATTACTGGATCTATCATCCCTAAACCCCCATATTTTTTTTGGTAAATACGTGTACTGTCGCTTAATGGGATTAAGCCTATTTCCCCACACCATCTAGAAAAACAAACTATACAATCTGGTTTCTAAAGTTGTAGGGATAGGGAAGATATGAGCGATGTATAGTAAGATTGGTATGATGAATTGTTTAAGAACTTTAACTCTCTTAATTTTAGTTAACTTCCAATGTTTCCAGATATTAATTTTACTTTCAACAGCCTTTAAACCTTTCTCCCAATTCGGACCAGACAAATTCTGGGCTCCATACCATAAACCTAAAATCTTAATTGGGTCAGAAGAGATATTCAGGCTCTGTACTATTAATGGTTCCTAAACATGTACCCCGATAAATAATCCCTGACTTTTAACAGTATTTAGTTGTGCATTGGAAATTCTAGAAAAAAACTCCATACAGTTTAAAAATAGTGGTACTTTATGATGGTGAGTAAAAAATAGACATAAATCATCTGCATATGCCTATACCCGTACTTCTTGTAATGGGGGGGGGGCGTAATCCCTTCCCATAATGGTGTTTGTGTTAAATACTGAATTAACACATCAATAGTATAAACATATAATAATGGGCTAAGTGGGCATCCCTGATATACCCCCGCCGGAACATGAAATCCTGCTCCTATCATTGATTGAATAATGGGATGAATAATATTTCTGTCATATATCGCTTTAATCCATTTTATGAACCTTTCTGGTACACCATAATGATGTAACACCAAAAATAAAAATGGATGGTATACTCTATCAAATGCTTTCTTCTGGTCTACCGACACAATACAACCAGATTATTTTTGTCTATTGACATATTCAAGCCAATCTCGAATAATCCTATGTGCCTGAAATATATTTTTCCCTTGTATTCCACAAAATTGGTTGGGAGATATAACCATCATTGCCATTTTCTTTAACCTAGTATTCAAAATTCCTGCCAACAATTTGTAGTCAGAATTCAATAATGTAATAGGTCTCCAATTGTCTAGGGAGAGTCTATCTCCAGACTTAAACAAAAAAATCAATGAACCTTCAGTAAACCATTGTGGGAATCCTGCTGATTTAAAAAAAAATTAAAAACTTGTTCTAAACATATTGCAAATTCGTCTGGAAACACCTTATGTAATTCTATGGTTAATCCATCTACCCTAGGCGAGGTTCCAGATTTCAGTTTTTTAATAGTTTCAATAATTTACGTTTTTGAAATAGGTGTGATAAAGGTTCCACCATTTCCATGTTGGCCAGGGATTTTAAATTGTGCCAAAAACTGCTGCATAACAGGAACGCTAGGTGGATTCTCTTGGTCATGAGAAGTCACAAACTGTTTAATCAGTTTTTGCAAATTATTAATGTCGGTGAAAATCTTTCCATCCTCACTTTTTAATGCCATTATTGTAGTATTATTTTTATAGTTTTTGAAATCTTCATAAGGGTCTCCAGCTGGACTTTTTTTATCGCTATACTGAAACAAAGCTTGGAGAGTGTCTGCTCTATCATATTGCCACTCCTTGAGTTGTTGTTTAATTTGTGCTATATGTAGTGAATTGTCTCCTTTGGAGGTATTTGCTGTTGAAATTAAATTATACAGGTGTTGTCGTAATTTTATATATTTGAGAAATTTCTCATTACCCTTAGTTCTTCCCATATTTTAAAAAAAATTACCAAATTCTTGTTTTGAATCTAACCACCATTCCCCCAAATCATCATATAAAAAGGCCACGGACAATCTTGCATTTGATAAAACCTTAAATTTAGCTACCACCTCAGGACAGTGTAACAATAATGCATTCAATTTCCACCTAGATCTCTTTTGAGATGGTATTTGATCAGTTCCTATCACACATTGTAACATCAGATGATCTGAAAATGAAACTGGGAAGGAAGAAAATGTAAATGACAAAGAATCGGAATGAAAAATATAATCTATGGTGGAAGTATATTGATTTTTTTTATAAGTAAATTTTATCCCTCCTTGTTGCTGACTGCTACCATTTATAAGGCCTGATGATTTTATCAGCTGTTCTAACGCATTGGAATCACAATAAACTTTTTTTTGGCCCCAGGCACATCCTTCCTAAGTCCACTTTTAATTTCACAATTAAAGTCTCCACATAAAAAATTTTTATGTGAAGTACATAAATAAGGCTTTATTGATTAAAAAAGTGCCACCCTCTCTGCTTTAATTTGAGAACAATAAATATTTATAAATCTACATGTTATTGTTTTCCAAACCCCATCGAGAATCATTAATCTGCCTGGAATGATGTCCATTAATTTAATCAAAGAAAAATTAAATGAATTAAACAGAAAGCCAATCCCATCAGCCATTTGCTGACCAAACAACCAATAGGACGGCCCCCAGCACCATTCTCTTTTGAAAAGCCTAGTTTGGTTTAAAGAATACATCCATGTTTCCTGTAATAAACAGATCTCCAAAGCTTGAAAATGAATATAATCATATATCATCCTTCTTCTCTGAAAGTTCAAAAGACTGTGAACATTTACAGAACCTAGTTTCAATACCATTTATTTAAACCCAAACCGATCATCCATCTTTTTTCCTCCTTTTTTTCTTTTTTCCTTTATAGCCCTCATGTACCCGTAAGGGAGAAGGGGGGCTATCTTGTACTGGTTGCAAGTCTAAATCCTGACCATCCATTTCTGACTCGCCCCATGAAGTAGCTAAAACTGCAAAAGGGTTATTTGATTCCATCTCAATCTGACCAGATCCCATACTAGATTTTGTATTCCGGGAAGACTGCCTCACTGGGATCATAATCAGAGGTCTTGTAATCTCCGAGCCCCCTGCGTCTGTCTGAGTAATTACTCCTTCAGGTCTCTCCTCTGAACCCTTCTGGGATAATTCCTCTGGTGCCTTGTCCTGTCTTATGTCTTTAATGATGTGACTATCTGAATTTTCCTGTCCCAATGTGGTCTCACTCTCAGATGCCTCTAAATTAATGATTTTGTCCTGTGCTTCCTGAATTAATAGTTCAGGACTACCAGAGGAAGCTTTATTCGTTGCTGCCCACTCACAGTCAGAAAAAACATGCCCAATCCCTTCACATAAATCACACTTCATGAAATTAGCACATTGAAACACACCATGGCCTACCTCCCCACAATTATCACACCGGGGTTTATCACAAGAGCTCGACAAATGTGTCCGAACCCCACATCTATAGCAAGCTCTAGGCTGACCTGTGTAGAAACACACCCCTCTATCCCTCCCCAAAAGAAAGGAGTTAGGGATGTGCTCAATCCCCTTATCTGTTTGACATAGTTTAACCTTAAATTTCCAACCCCCGGTCCAAAACTGCTCTGAATCGAGAATAGCCTCCGGTGGACTCAAAACTTCACATTTTTGGGCTAGCCAGTATGAGATGTCGTCCACATGGACACCTTTGTTTCGAAACATAACAGTTACAAACTTTATCAAGGGCTTTGTCAAGAGAATAACAAAAAAAGGTGTCCAAATGGGTGAAAATTTCACCTGGCTATATCTTTCCCAGAATAAATCAAGTGCATATGCGGAACGAAAGCTAACATCGAAATTATCCTTACCTGATATGTTAATAAACGCAAACACCTCTCTTGGTGAGAAGTGTAAGGAATCCTTTAATAAATGTTTACTTACATACACTCTGTCTGGTCTAACTTCCATTCCCCCTTTATATCGTATCCGAACCGCATTTCTACGAGGAACTGCCTCTTTCTTAGATGTAGTAAATAAATCAGACATAAGAGGCCTTTCCCCAGTGTGAACTTGCTCCTTGCTTACCCCAAGCTGTTCCACACCTACCAAAGGGTTAGGCCCGGGACTGGCTTCTTGAATCATTGATTCCTGCTGATTAGCCATCATATCTAGCCTTCCCTTCCCCTCATCTCCTGCAGACATATCAACAGCCACTGGTACATTTGGTTTCCACCCTGGTAAATTTTTGTGAAAAATTTAATTTTGGATCCCAGTCTTGTGTGGGGTGCCAGGACCCTTTATTTAGTGTCCAACCAGCCTCTTGCAAGGCTTTTTCTGGAGACCAGTGTTCTAGTCCTGGGGTCTGCAATAAAGAATTCTGTTCCGTAGTCATTTCAGTTTGCTTTACCTGCATTGACTCATGCCCTCTATTCCCAACAGGTACCTCTAAATTTCGTTTTGCAAAGACCACGGCCGATCTTTTTCCTTCCCTTCTTCTCCTAGCTTCTCTTTACCAGATGCCAGATGCTTAGTGAATGTGAATTCCAAAACTCCTTCTTGTCGATGCGGATCCATTTGATAAACACAAGGAATAGTCTCTGAAACCTGTTGGTTGGTGCCACAAAAAACAAACCCTGCTGCTTTTGAGAGAGCTACAGGAATCCCCAAAGACTCCGTATTTCCTGATTCCATACAAATTACATCCGGGTCACCCTCAGCAACCTTGGTGACTGGTGTGACATTTCCAGCCTCCTCAGTGCTCTCAAGTAGCAACATACACTGCTCTTTCAATTTTTGTGGATCCTCTCTTTTTCGTTTTTCCTCCGTATGCGATATATCCAACATGCCCTGTCCCCCAATGGATATCGGTACAACCCGCTCTCCGCTCTCATCGGCAATGGAAACACAACTCTCCGGTGTCCCCGAAACACACTCCGCACTGTTGGGAGGGTCCGTCATTTCAGCTGACTCAAGTACTGAAATCTCCTCCAGGACTCTTGTCTGTTCTTCTCGTAAAGCAGTAAGTTTCTCTTTTAAAGTCCATGTAAGCTGGGAACTTTCGACTTTCTTTGCTGACTGTAGCAGCACTCGTTCGTTATTCCTTTCCTCCACAGATGACAAAATATCATTATTCAGTGTTACCATGAATGGTGCAGTCGGTACCCGTTCTTCCTTTTCCCTCCGTTCATCCATCAGGAGAGCTCTCAGTCCGTTCTCCTCTGTAACGTCCATCCTCTCCCGATGCAGACCTCAAATGAACCAACTAGCCATGTTGCTAGCCCCCTACTGCCAGCAATGCAGTAGGGGAATTTCCCCCGTGTCCTGGCCAAATTTCTCTCATTCACTAAAAATACCACCAACAGCTTAATCTGGTTCAAGGTCAATTGGCATTCATCTGTATCCTCCTCCCCGGGTCATGCCTGAAAATGGGCAAGATTTGTCTAGTGCACTTACCTGGTCAACAAAAACTAAATAAATAAAATAAAAAAAATAACAATTTCCACACCCCTCCTCATAAGAACTGGTGTCCCCAAGGGATCAGTGTTAGGCCCCATACTATTCTCTTTTTTTCTAGTTGATCTCCTGTCTACATGCTCTCGATTCTCCTCCATTCACATTTATGCTGATGATACAGTCTTGCATGCATCTGGCTTCTGCCCAACTGAGGTTGCATCCAACTTGCAGCACGACTTCGACAAAGTTCAGTGCTGGTTTGCAAACCACCAACTATCTCTCATTGCCAAAAAAACAGTCTCCATGACCTTTGGCACCAGGCAGAAACTTACCAGGTTTCCCTCTCTACCCTCCTTCCAAACCCTTGATGGGACTTTACTCAAGGACACATCCTCCTTCAATTATTTAGATGTCTGGCTGGACAAACACCTGAACTTCTCTGGTCATATCGATACCATTCAGAAAAAATTGTGTCCCAAGCTCGGTGCCTCATTTATGAACCGTGACTGCATCCTACCCATGGCTAGGCGTGAGCTTGTCCAGAAGATGATCCTACCTATCTTTGACTACTGTGACGTAGTCTACGGTGCTGCCCCTAAGTTCTCCCTGGCCAGACTATATACCCTGTTCAACTCCTTTTGCCATTTTGCCCTTGACGCCCCCCTCCGCACTCATCATTGTGCTCTCTACCAAGCCCTATCCTTCCCTGACAAACTAACGTCTCTCTCACTGTGCAAAATTCACCTCCAAGCACTGGCTGGGTGAACTTCCCTCCTATCTCTCCCCTGCCTTTACAAGCATCCCCTCTCCTTCCCACTCCCTAAGATCTACCGACTCACGAACCCTGGTGGTCCCATGCTGCTCCACCCCTTTGGCAACTCAGGTTATTCTTATCACCTCCCAAAAATCTGGAATTCATTTTCCCCTCAAATTTGCCACTCATCCTCTTGCTACCCCATTAACTCTGCCCTCAAGAACTTCCTTGCCCCTTCCTGTGTCTGCTATGACCCTTCCTAATCTCCCTGCCATCTTCCCTAAGCCAATATTACCATATGCCTGCTCCCCACCACTCCTATTTCCCTCTGATCGTGCTCTTCCTTGTCCCTTACTCTCCCTCCTCCTAAAGTGTCCCTGCACCTTCTTTCTGTACTCTTAATCTATCTCCCTCCTGTGAGCTCGATCACTGCCTTGTGCAGGCAGGATCCATAGTGCATGGTGGGCAACAACTTTACCCCTTCCCCTATTTCTCTGTTTACTGCACCCCCTCAGTCACTGCTAGATCACTGCTTTGTATAGGCAGGGTCACCCAGCACACTGGTGGGGTAATACCCCTACTATAGCTGACCTCTGCTGCCCCCTACCACAACATCCCTCCCCAATACCCTCCTCTCTTGCATCACTATATATAAATCACTCTCATCGCCTATAACCGGTGTCCTGCCAGTAGGGCTGTCCACTGCCCTGCCTAGATAGGGATAACAGGACACTGTTGAATTTCAACTCCAACCCTTTCTCCCCCTTTGATACTCCTCACCTACAATACCTCTCTTTCTCATCATCCTGCCACACTCTACTTTTCCTCTACTCCTACCCCCTTCCAGCTAGCATAGCCTAACACTGGCCTACCCCTACATGCAATTAAGCATTTATAACCTACCCCATACCCCTCTTATATGCACTTTAGTCTACCCTGTCATTTCTGTTTGCCTCAAAAATAATGCTCTGTCTGCATCTCTCTGTAAATTTCCTTTCCCTTCTTTCTTTCTACCTCCACAGTTTTTCATTCCCTTCTTCCTTTCCTTATCTCTTTACTCCTATCACTGTAAAGCTTGAATATCTATGTTACACTAATGGCTACCAATTATTATTGGGTCACCTTACTATCTAGTGCTACATACTCTTGCAAGTTTATTATACTGTATGTTTTCCACTGTTACCAACTGTCACCAACTGTTGCCAATTTGCTATATGTGTCTTCATATCTACTATACTTAACTGTTGCATTGTTAGCCAATGCTATCGACCTGTAATCCATCCTGTTCTCATTGTATGCAAGTAAGCAAATTGTATTCCAACATTGTAACATTTCTCTGTATTCTATCCCATTGTTCCCTACCCCCTAGGTTGCACCAGGAGATGAGCAACTTGTTGCTCAGCATGCCTTCCTGGTGAAGCATTTCAATAATAAAGGGATAAGCAAGGCTTGTCCTTTGAGGCCTCTTCTATATCCCCCTTAAAGAGATATCTTCCCTTTACACCTTCAGCCAACTTCAACCACTGGAATGTGATTCTCTCCTCTCCTTACAGATATTCCCAATCTTTTTACAAGGGCAGCACATGGCCCCCTTTGTCTTGCTAAACTAACTGGACTAGGACCTGCCAATATGACCATCCTGTTGTTTGTCCCCCATAGGATACTATACATAAATTTCTACTGGGACTATCTATCTTTGAAACATGCCCCACAACTATCACCTTTTCACTATGCTGTTGGTAGTTTCTGGCTTACAACCCTGCCATTTAAAAAAAATGGTGATGCTCCTGCCCCACCCCACCTGTCCAGTGATAGGAGCCTGCTGTGTGCCTATGGCACCATAACAACATTTGTTGTTCCATACCATGCTGCACTTACTAAGCCAGGTGTCCACCAATTGATCGACTGCTCAGTCATAGAAGATTTACTCCTGCTGGGGTCTTTACATCACATTCCCCCCCCCCAGGTTTCTCTCAGCTGTTGGGTCAAAATGGGTGAATTACCGTAGGGGCTGTCACAAGCTCAATAACAAACTCCTAAGGAAGTATCTCAGTAGAATAGCCCTACTACTACTCCTGCTCTCTGGGAACATCCATCCCAATCCAGGCCCTTCTTCAAGGTATCGCGTGGGTCAAAATAATTCTGGCTCACTAACCTTTGCATCAGTCAACATCTGCAGCCTGCTGGATAAGCTTGACCTTCTTCAGGCCTGGCTCACACAGCTCAACCCAGATGTGCTATCAGTAGTAGAAATCTGACTTTCGCACAACATTCCTGATGCCTCCGTCATTATACCAGGGTACGCTGTGGTTCACCAGGATAGTTGCACCAGACGAGGAGGTGGGTGAGCTCTCAAATCCAAAGCCAGTGACGAGTGGGGTGCCACAGGGCTCTGTTCTTGGACTAGTATTATTTGGGCTCTTCATATCAGACGTTGCGCACAGGGTAATGAGCAAGGTAAGTCTGTTCACAGATGACAACAAAAAGGGAGCAGTGTTGGATGGAGGGGAGGGATGGAAGCAGCTGCAGGGGGACCTAGGCAATCTAGAGGAGTGGTCAAAGAGATGGCAGCTGGGGTTCAAGGCAAAGAAGTGTTAGTTATGCACTTCCGGGTGAAGAACCCAAGGATAAAATACTGGCTGGGGGGCTTAAGCTGGGGATCACTGAGGAGGAGAAGGACCTAGGGGTAATGGTAACAGGGACCATGAACAACACTGCACAGTGCAGGAGAGTGGCTGCAAAAAGTGAACAAAATGCTAGGGTGCATAGAGAGGGGGTTTTCATTCAGGTGAAGAGAGGTGATCTTGCCCCTCTACAGGTCACTGGTAAGGCTACACTTGGAGTATTCTGTGCAGTTTTGTAGTCCATACCTGAAGCATGATATCAGGCTACTGGAGGGGCTGCAGAGGAAGGCAACAAAGATGATATGTGGAATGGAGGGGAAAAACTATGAAAGCAGGCTGGGAGACCTGAATATGTACACCCTGGAGGATAGAAGGGATGGGAGGACATGATAGAGACATCCAAGTATCTGAGGGGAATCAATAAGGATGGGTCAGATGGGATCTTTAAGCTAAGGAGGAGGAGGGACACCAGGGGGCACAGGCTAAGAATAGAGGGGGAAAGATTTAGGAGGGGAAATGAGGAGACACTATTTCACGGAGATTGTGGTAGCAAAATGGAATGCACTACCAGGATGGGTGATATCATGTGAATCTCTGAACAGCTTTGAAAGAGCATGGGACAGGGAACAGAAGAGAGTGAGAGTGGGGAAGGTGAGGGCAGCAGTGGGATGACAAAGGGGAGGGGTGGAGCAGCTGCAAACTAGGGGAGCTAGCTGCACACTTGAGCAGACTTATATAGACTGGGTAGTCTGTTTCTGTTGGTGCATTTGTATGTTCGTATATGAGGGACAACCTACAAGGTTTTGCCTTGCAGCTACCCATCACAGGGACAACATGTAGGCAATTGTTGTAAAAATTCTCCTTGGGGCTCACATTAAGGCTGTTACATCATATCAGCATACATCCCCCCATGACACACTGTTGTGGGTTTTGACACACTCATCAATTGCCTAGGTAGTCTGAGTCTCAACTCTGAAGTCATTCTGCTTGGTGACTTCAATATAAACTGGCTCACCAATAAAATAAATCCTTATAAGGATGCTGTCATGGCACTTCACTTCTCCCAACTTGTTGAAGGTCCCACGTGTATGAACTATAGGATGGGCACAAGTACCTTATTAGATTGGGTACTCTCAAACCACCCTGCACATATAACATACATCATCGTACTCCCGGATGGTACAAGTGTCCACTCCCCTGTAACTTTCTGTTGGTCCAATAGGTTTTCCAAACCACCCACCTGAACAATAACTAACTGGGTCCTTCTTCATGGCCACCTTGATTTGTTGAAAAACAACAATCGGCACACTGACTGGTCTACAATATACTCATCTAATGGTGTTGACTTTACCCTTGAGCACCTTATATTCCACTTCAATGAGGTGTGTGACAAGCATGCCCCTTTTAGAAAGTGGAAAGTCAAGGGTCATAACAATCCATGGATCTCCCCTGACATCATTGCTCTCTTAATGGCCACAGACCTCCTCTGGCATAAAGTGCGTTACTCAGGTGATTAGTCTGATGTGCAGTCTTATAAAAAGGTTAGAAATGATTGTGCCAGGTCAATCCGGGGCAGCAAAAATCTCTTACTATAAAGAAGCCTTGTCTCATACCTTGAATGATGAAGTCACTGGGAAGAATCCTAAATGTGCCCCTACTATGCTTAACACAGATGGGGTCCCTACGTTAGACCTAAAAATCATCTCAAACTCCTGCAACACAGCATTCACTAACCTCAGTGGAGTTCTCCCCCAGACGTTTTCAGCCCTACCTCTCCCACTGCTGGCCTTAACAATCCTGTCCAGCCTCCTACCCATTCAACATTCTATTTTAGAACTGTCACTCTTAAAGAAACCAGGAAGTATCTCCTAAAGGTGTTAGGTAAAGGTTGTTACAGCAGAGACACCTTGGATCTCAAGTTTGACAGTCTTACCCTGAAGGAGCTACTGGCACCCCTTACACATATAATTAACCTTTCCCTAAGGTTTGCCCACTTTCCTCAAAAGTGGAAATCTGTGGTAGTGACACCAGTCCACAAGGACAAAGACCGTGCCACTCATGGTAACTACTGACCTATTTCCATCCTACCTCCACTACCAAAACCCTTGAGAAAATATCTCGGACCAGCTGGTTGAATACCTGGATAAGTATCGACTTCTTTGCCCCCAGCAACATGGGTTTAAGGCTGGACACAGCACCATCACTGCCCTGCTCAAGTTCATGTGCTACATTCATAAATCCCTGGACCAAGGTCAGATGGTTGGCACTGCATACATTGACTTAACCAAGGCATTCAACATGGTTAGCCATGCCCTCTGGTGGAGCAACTTTCTAACCTTGGTCTCTCCCCCAGTGCCATGGCTTAGTTCGGGAGCTACCTTCTGAATTGTTTGCAACAAGTAAAGATAGCCAGCATCCTCTCAGACAGCAAATCTGACAAATCAGGAGTCCCACAAGGATCAGTCCTGGGTCCCCTCCTGTTCAGTGTCTTTCTGAATTCGCATCCCCTCTCCTGCCGGGACTGCATCCTTCTCTATGTGGATGATGCAGTTCTCTTTACTAGTGCCGCTGAACCCAAGGTGGTTAAACATGAGCCCCAACAAAACTTTGCTTCAGTAGAGAGTTGGTTTAACAACCATAAATTAGTTTTGAACTACTGTATAAAAGACAAAAAACATGCTGTTTGCAACTGCCCAAAGCAAGAACAGATACTACTCACTCACTATCTTACATGATGCTGAAGCATTACTGGAGCTAGTACCTCATTTTAAATATCATGGGATCACAGTTGATAACATCCTCTCTTATGCCAGGCATATAGATAACTTATCCAAAGCCATCAAGATGCGAATTGGGCTCCTGTACAGACATACGCGTAGTCTGACTCCCGAAGCCCTCAGCACAGCTATACACAACTCGGTGGTCTCACTTGTGGACTTTTGTCTTATCATATATGGGTCGGCCACTGCCACATCCCTCAAACATATTACAATAGCAAAAAATAAGGCCTGCTGGCTCCTCACAGGTGTAGTGCGTTTAGCCTGCACCTGTGACCTATATGCACAGGCAAACTGGCTTCAGTTCAATGGTAGACTTTGATACCAAATCCGTCTCCTAGCTAAGAAGATTAGCTCTGGGCTGATGTCTCCAGGGGTTCAGAAGCTTCTTACCCCTGGTACCAACTCTCATCAGACCAGAGGCTCAGTCTGCCAATATTTCAAGATCCCTCAGTGCCGTACCTCCCATGGTCAAAGGTCTTTTGCCTACCGAGCCCTGCTCTGGTTCAACTCACTTGCTATTGACGTCTCATCTGCTGCAGTTTTAGGAGCCTTCCAACAGAAGCTTAAACTCTTGACTTGTCTCTGACTCCTCATGTGGCTGCACCCACTAACTGCTCATGACAACTTGCCCCAGGTCACCTTGGCACAGCTCCTGTGACTTATGACTACTGTCCCATGCAGTTAAGCAACCTGATGAGGCCCCTGGGCTGACTTACTTTCTCCCCTGCACCTGATCATCTATTCCTGCCACCACTGATCTCTCTGTCATTACCCAATATACTCACTCTCTGTACAGTAATTGCACAGTCAATGGAAACACTTTTTACAATGCCCTTAAGCCACAGTACATTTTTACTGTACGTAATTACTCTTGATCTCATGTAAATTTGTACCACTGTAATAGTGTCATTCTATTCGCTGTATTGCCAATCTATTGTTTTCATTCCTTTGTTTGTGTTCTTATTATTGTCTTGATTGTTGATGTGGAACCTATATAAATAGCTTTTGCTCAAAGGTATTATCCAAATAAATAAATACTATATTTTTGACCTAGACCCAGTCCTACAGAAAGTGGAACAACATCAAGGGATTTTAGCTATACAATCATCTCTAGGTCCATCTCTTTAAATATTTGTGGCATATGCTAAAGATCTTTGCCCTCTAGACCTTAATGTGCAGTCTGGGGAGAAAACATTTTCTTGTCTTTAGGATTTTGGCAGAACTGCATTTATTTAAATATGTGTCTCTGGAAAGTTGAACTGTTTGTCTTGCAGAGCCAGGAGGCTCAAGGGATGCTTGCTGACCTGGGTGTAGTTGTGTGTGATGAACCAACCTGGAGGGGCCCTAAAACACTGTTTGATCATCCACATCATCAAGGCAGCCCCTACTTCCTACTGAGGTATGGCCCCACCAGGTCAGCATGCAGTGCCTCTGCATCATACTCTAAACCTCACCTGCCCAGGGCAAGGGAGTCTGGATCAGCTCAGCTCACAATCCCAGATCTCCCACTTGCCAGTGTTGTGCACCACCAGCTTCCACCACTATTTTCTTTTGAATTTTGGCAGTTTTTTTTGTTTTGTTTTTAAGTAGGGTGGGTGAGCTGGGCTGCTGATGTATAAGCACTGGCAGTTCTCCATGCTGCTGTTTTTAGTTGTGTGCCTCTGAGTGAGAGGGGTTAGCTTCTGTGTGCCCCTGAATCTGCTATATGACCTGGGTTCTGTTGTTACCTACCTGCCACAGTATGATACCAGCACTGACGTGCGGGGTGTTGAAACAGCTCCCTAATCAGACTGCAACATTCAGAGGCACACAGCATATTAGGTGCCAGATACTGTATGATGCCAGTGGGTAGAGTGTGTCTACTAATGTTACTTGTTGTGCTCCCCTAAGTGTATCAGAGATGCCCGAGCATCTGTTTGCCCTTGAATTTGCTATATGGCCCAATTGTTATTGTTATTCTGCCTGCCACTTTATAATGCCATTAGGCTTTAGTGGGGTGCTGCAAATGCACCCAAGCCAGAAAGCACACTTAGGGACATACAGAGGTAAGGACCCAGGTGCTTCATGATGCCAGTGGGCAGAGTGGTGCTCAAGTCACATCTGAGCTCAGACATGAAAACTGAATGACCCCCGTTTTATGGAGACGAAGTAAAAATAGGTATCCACATGCCTGGAACATGCATGATTTTCCATTAAAAGGTCCTCCCTCCACTAATCACTTGTAGATTTTAGGTGAAGGCAATTTATTTCAAAAAAGACAATTCAGGCAGTTAATTGCTATATAGAACCAAACTGATGGAGTCCACTTTGTTGGTGGTTCGACTTAATTCACATCTAAGTTCTCACTACCTAAGAGACCCAGAAATGTGTAACTTGCTCAAATGGCATGTAAGTGATGAAGTAAGAGGACTGCAGAGCTATCACTAGTGCCATCACCCGTGCGGGATGGGGTCTGCACTGTTGCTACTGGCATCAGACCCGAGGGATGGGGGTCATAGTGCTGCTGCCATCTTCCCTGAAGGGAGATGGGTGTAGTGCAGCCACCGTTATCCCTGAGGGATGGCAGCCATAGTGCTGCTGCCATCACTCTTGAGAGTTGGGGGCTATAGTGCTGCTCCTGCTGCTGTCACTGTCACTTCTCAGGGATGGGGCCATAGTGCTTCTACTCTCACCCCTAAGTGATAGGGGCTATAGTGCTGATGCCATCACCCCTGAGGGGGTGAAGGCCATAATGCTGCTGCCGTTACCTCTGAGGGATGATGAGCCAAAGTGCTGCTCCTGCTGCTACCCCTCAGGGATGGGGTCCATAGTGCTGCTGCCATCACCACTGAGGGATGGGGGTCATAGTGCTGCTTCTGCTGTCACCCCAAGAGATAGAGACTGTAGTGTTGCTACTGTCACATATGAAGGCTGCTTGACACGAGATGCCATTTGTGATGTTCTCATCACACACACACACACTGACCTCCAAGATCTGCACACTCAGATCACTTGGGAGAATAGGCATTGATAATAGTGTGGGGACTGTGTGTACATATAAGACACAAGACCAAAGTGACGTACATGTTGAGCTTACATCAGAGTTTTATTTTTTTATAACTGCAAAGACTATTGCACGGTACTAGACATCAAAACTACAAAAATACATGAAAACAAAAAAAAAACGTTAAAACACTGTTCACAAAACAAACACTGGAAAAACAGATTTTGGCTTTATAGACACCGGGGATACTACTGTTTTTTTCCATTCAGCAAAATGGATTTCCCCCTTTTTCAATCACAGTAAACAGAATCATTATGTCTGGTGTAGACATGAAACCAGGGCAGACAGAATAGGAATACTGTATTAATGCAAATGCCCCTTGTAATAAAGAAATAATGGTGAAAAGTAAAGAAACAACATGAAATATATGCAGAATCATGTCTAAATGCTACATGCATGCAAAGTTGTCTCACTGGTGTAAAGAGCTCTCTAATTTCTCTACTGTTGTCTTACATGAACGTTCAAACAACTCAATATTTACACAAAGTGCATTCTTGCCTCTGTATTTTGCCTAATAATAACACTAAGCCTATGCTGCCTATACTACTTTTAATTGTCCTTGGCTCACTCTAATCTATTTTCCAGAGATAACCACCAGCTTGAAATGTATTTTTTTATGTAAAAATCTATGCACAACAGTTTTTAAAATGGATGACCATTTTATTCTGGACTGAGATACTCTATTATGACAATTTTGTCCCTATATCCCCTACTCTCTTCCTCAGCAATCATAGGCAATAATGTGGCATCTAACCTCAAGGGTAGCACTTATGTAGATAGCTGATTATTGAGCACTGCGCTTTTGAGCGACTCAATAATATCACTCTACAAGAGAGTGAGTGGTGCAATACGGTGCTATATCCTGTACTGCGAGTACAGCAAGGAGCTGTACTCACTATTGTAGGATATAGTATCCTTTGAGGCCAATTCCCACCGAGCTGCTTGCATAGCATAGTGGTGTACACCACTGCTTGCAATACAAACAGCCCTGGGTTTGGGTATGGCTAGAGGCAGAATACATTTTTTTCTTCTAAGTTCAATAACTTGCCCTGTGTTCTTCAGCCCCTCGGGTTGATTATTTAAGTTTGGGGTGAGGGCTTGCCTCAGGAAGTGCAGGCGCAACCCCTCATAAAAATAGATTTCTGTATGGTTTTCTTATATTGTAGTGATCGTTGCTATTTGCAACTGTCGGTACAATATCCGTCGCCCTTTTGACCACTGGGTCAAGTTTTTTTGGTCTATATGATAGGCGGTCTTTCAGATTCACCTTTATCACATAGAACCAACCTCAAGCTCAATAATTTTGGAACATGTTCAGTACTCCTTGTTGTGCTGCAGGGAGTGCTGCAAAACAACGTGTACTTGTTCACCCAATAGGCACACCCACCATGTGCCATGAGCAGAAGACTACTCCAGTCCTATTGAAACATTTTGTTTAAATCTTGATTTATTGTGTTCCCACATGTTCAAATGAAATGTTTTCAGACTGGAAAATATTCAGTTAATTTTTTAGCAGCTGTCTCTATTGAGTGGAGGATTGACACAATTGTTCTAAGTGATTTATCTTGGGGAAGGTAAGAGAGCAAAGGGAGTGGGCAGACCAAAATGTTGATGAATGTTAACACAAGCACACAATGAGCAGACTAGATATGCCGTATAGCTTCTGCTGGCAAATTCATATGTTTGTATGAGTGGCATAACAACAATTCACAAATGCCAATATCCAAATCAAAGAATCAAAGGCCGGATTTATAGAAAGTTCATCCTTTTATGGTTAGTGACCCAGATTTAAACATAGAAACATAGACTCTGATGGCAGACAAGAGTTGCACGGCCCATTCTGTCTCCCCTCTTTTTTGTGCATTACTTACACTGTAGACCCATCCAGGTCTATGGCACTTTCACAGCCATCCCCTTACCAATCCCTTATGATTTCCTTGTGTTTATCCCAGGCTTTTTTGAATTCTACCACTGTTTTCACCTCCACTACCTCCACTGGTAGATTATTCCAGGCATCCACCACCCTTGCTGTGAAGAAGTATTTCTTCACATCTTTCCTAACCCTACACCCCTACAGCTTTATATCATGGACCCTTTTTCTGGAGTACCCTTTTCTAAGAAAAATACCTCCCCACTTGTACCTTATTCATCCCAGTGAGGTATTTAAAGGTCTCATTCATATCCTCCCTTTCCTCTAGGGTGTACATGTTTGGTTCCTTTATCTTCTCTTAATAGGACATTAGATGTAGACCCTGTACCATCTCGGTAGCCCTCCTTTGGACAGTGTCCATCCTGTCTATGTCCTTCCTGAAATATGGCCTCCAAAACTGGACAAAGTACTCCAGGTCGGGTCTTGCTAAAGACCTACAGCACATTGTGACAACACTACTTCCCTTTTCCTGCAGGCAATACCCCTACCTATACATCCCAGCATCCCACTAGCTTTCCCATTTGCTTTTTTGCCATGCTTGGTCACCTTCAGGTCATCTGATTTGATTACACCTAGGTCTCTTGGTTGCTACTAGTATCTCTCTCTCTTCCCATTTTGTACTGACCCCCCCAGTTTTTGTGCGCAAGTGCATTATTTTGCACTTTTTTGCATTCAACCTTAGCTGCCAAGCTTTTGACCATTTCTCCAGTCATTTCCAGTCTCTTTCCATCCTTTGAGCCCCCTCTGGGATGTCTACCCTCCTGCTGCTCTTGGTGTCATCCACAAAGAGACAGATCTTCTAATTCAGCTTCTCTGCTATGAAAATAATGAAGGCATTAAAGAGGGCCAGCCCTGGTACCAACCCAGCTAGTCACCCTCCCTTCCTCAGAGCAAACTCCATTTACCACCACCCTCTGCCTCCAATCCCCTAACCATTTTCTTACCCAGGTTACCACCTTATTTACCCCCATTTCTACCCAATTATTTTACCAGTCTCCTATGTGGAATGGTGTCAAAGGCCTTACAGAAGTCCAACTAGGCTACATCTGCTGCCTCCCATCCAACACCAGGGTTGCCCAGATTGGTTTGGCATGAACCTCCCTCCTTAAAACCATGCTGCCTGGGCTCCTACAGTCCATTCGATTCCATGTGTTCCATTATTATTCTTTTTAATAGTGTTTCTACCAATTTTCTTACTACAGATGTCAGGCAGACAGTATTTTTTTTTTTAAGTTTCACCAAGAAAGACATACTGATCTGAAAAGTAGCTCATTTCCAGATGTGTCCTGGGAGAAACATAGAATCATAGTAGTTGACGGCAGAGAAGGACTGCAAGACCCATCCAGTCTGCCCATTTTTTTCTATCTCATGAATGTGCTATAGGCCTGTACTCTGTCATTGGCCCATCTATTCGTATTCCTCTTTATTGCTCCCTTATGCCTGTCCCATGCCTGTCTGAAGACCTGCACTGTATTCATATCCACCACTTCCTGAGGTAGGCCGTTCCAGGCATTCACCACTCCTTCTGTGAAAAAGAACTTCCTCACATTCCCCCTTAATCATCCTCCCTCTAATCTCATGTTGTGTCCTCTTGTCCTGCTATTTTTCTTACATTGAAATATGTTAGTCTCTTTCACCTTGTTAATGTCCTTAAGATGTTTGAATGTTTCGATCATATCACCTCTCTCCCTCCTTTGCTCTAGGATATACATACTGAGCTCCATTAATCTGTCCTCATATGTTTTCTCATGCAGTCCCTGCACCATTTTGGTTGCCCTTCTATGGACTGCCTCAGTTTGGTTAATGTCCTTGTAAAGGTGTGGCCTCCAATACTGCACACAGTACTCCAGATGAGGCCTAGCCAGTGTCTTGTAAAGAGGGATTATTTCCTCCCTCTTATGACTTGTGATACCCCTACTAATACACCCCAACATCCCTCTAGACTTACCTACTGCTTTAGCGGTCTGCTTATATGATTTCAGGTCATCTTTGATGATGATGCTTAAGTCTCTTTCTTCCCTTGTGATTGCCAGCAACTCCCCACCCAATCTATAGGTGGCTTCAGGTTTCTCTTCCCTATGTGCATGATCTTGCACTTCTTTGTGTTAAACCCCAGTTGCCACTCTTCCAACCATTTTGCCAGTTTATCCAGATCTCTTCTCATTCTGCCCACTCCATCTGGATCATCTACTTTGTTGCATATCTTGGTGTCATCTGCAAACAGACAAACATTACCCTCCAGTCCATCTACAATGTCACTGATGAAGATATTGAAGAGGATGAGCCCCAGGACTGATCCCTGAGGTACCCCACTTGTGACTTGCATCTCTTCTGACTGTATACCATTTACCACCACTCTCTGTTTTCTGCCTGCCAACCAGTTTGCCACCCAGTTGACCAACTTCTGACCCAGCCCAAGCCTATCCAGCTTATTAATCAATCTTTTACGTGGAACAGTATCGAAAACTTTGTTGTAGTCAAGGTAGGTAACATCAGCTGCTCCCCCTTGGTCCACCACTCTGGTTACCCAGTCAAAGAAATTTATGAAATTAGTTTGACAGGATCTTCCTGTTGTAAATCCATGCTGTCTTGGATCTGTGCTCTTATGGATTCCAGGTGTTGCACTATTGTTTCCTTAAGGATTGCCTCCATAATCTTGCCCACTACAGATGTAAGACTGACTGGTTTGTAGTTCCCTGCCTCCTCCATGCTATCATTCTTGTGGAGTGGGATCACATGAGCCCTTCTTCAGTCTTCTGGGACCTCTCCTGCGCTCAGAGACTCACTAAACAGTTCTGATAATGGCTCTGCTAGTTCCACTCTTAGCTTTTTTAGTACCCTGGGATGTGTGGCATCAGATCCCATTGCCTTGTCCACCCTGAGCTTAGCGTGCTCTTGTAGGACCCTTTCTTTTGTGAAGGGACTAGTGCACACCTCCCTCCCTCTGTGTCCATGGTGCTGAGCTGTGGACCATGCCTTACCTTTTCCTCAGCAAATACTGAGCAGAAGTATCTATTTAGGATAGATGCTTGCCCTTGGTCCTCCTCCTCACACTCTCCCTTATCCCCTTTGATCTTAGCAATACCCCCTCTGGACTTTCTCCTTTCGATAATGTATCTATGGAAAGTCTTGTCACCTTCTTTTACTGTCTTGCTAGTGTTTCCTTGGTTTGGACCTTTGCCTGCCTTACTGCCTTCCCTGCTTCCCTTAGGGAAGTTTGGTATGCCTCCCTATCTTCGTTCCATTGCGTTTCCTTGTATTTCCTGAAGGCCATCCTTTTGGCTCTGGCCTTTTCTGCTACTGTTCTTGAGAACCAAAGTGGTTTCCTTCTTATTTTGCTCTTGCTTTTCTCTCTAACACAATGGGATGTTGCTTTAAGTATTGCATCCTTAATGCTTGCCCACTTTGCCTATACACCCTCACCTGTATTTCTTCTTGCCAGGTCTAACTTAACTCTGATAGCCATCTTATCAAAGTCAGCTCCTCTGAAGTCCCATATTTTGGCCTTGGAATAGGATGATTTAGTTCTAGTGGCCAAATCGAACCATACCATGTGATGGTCACTGGCCCCCAAGTGACCTTCCACCTGGAGATCTATGATCCTTTCCCCATTAGTCAGTACTAGATCTAGGATAGCCCTGTCTCTTGTGGGTTGTTCTACCAGTTGTTTGAAGCCCTTTCCCTGTGAAGCGAGGTGCAAGAACAACATAGAATAATAACTTATACAATAAAACATCATACAGAGATATATAAATAAGCATTACAAAATGCACATAAGTGAGGTTCATCAGACAGGTAAAATCATTGTCGAAAATTTTGCAATGTCATGGTGAGGAATCTGTCCCATGGGTACAAGCAATAGTACTTTTCAATGGTGATGGCACCAGGGGATTGGAAACTGAAGGAAATAGCGCAGATGGTGGGGGGGGGTGAAGGGAAAGTGCAGACAAGTGAGGGAGTAGGAAGAGAGGGAGAAGGGTTGCTGAGGTGGGTGGAGAGACAAGGAGGAGGAGAAAGAGGGGGAGATGGTAAATTGAGGAGTGTGGAAAGGCAATGACTCAAGGGTAGTCACAAAAGGAAGCAGTGTGGTCATGGAGAAAGAGGGACGAGAGTAAACTGAGGAGTGGTGAATGGCTATAACTCAAGCATAGGCACAGGACATAGTGGTGTGGTCATGAAGCAGAGAGGGGAGAGAGAGCGTTTGGAAGAGGTGGAACAAATGGTTAGGGGGACAGTTCTAAAGTTAAGGAAAGCAGAAAGAGAAGGCAGCCTGACCAGCGAAAGATTTTACATCACATTAATACAAGTAGTTAGTCAATTTTATTTGTTCAATCTTTTAAACATGATTTTTTACAAAATATTAAGTAAAAAAGGTACAGACATTACAAGAAACATATAATAACATACATAATAAAAAAAGGCATGACAGAGTTAACCATTATGTGCATATTAATGTAGATCATTAACGTTCTTATAATATGTGCAATAGCAGTACCAGGCCAGCAATATAAAGTGCAAGATTTCTTGAGCAGCCTATTAGTCCAGGTCAAACAGATTCCACATTATGACTGAATCTTTTCCTCCTTATTTTGCTGGTAAGGAGTAAACATTTCCCAAGACTGTGTATTATTAATGGATTTTCAGTTGTGAGTAGAACAGTGATTAATTCAGTCTCATTGATAGGTGTTATGGAGTTGATGATGGGTTTTAACCAGTTATTCCTAATTTTATTATTGCAAAAGCATTTTAACAAGACATGCACTAGATCTTCTCTTTCATTTCTATTACAATTACACATAGCATCTCCTGGATCCTATAACTTTTTAAACAGGGCAGTTTTCACATTGGATTCAAACAGCTTGAACGTGAATCTTGTAAAATTGCTATGGCTATTAGGATCCTCAAGTACATCAAGATGATATACAAATTCATGTGTATTATCATTATTTGAGTACCGATTTGCATACTTATAGGCACAAATGGATAGCAAGTCTATGTCCCTGTAGTATTGCATGACTTTCTTCTTAATATAAGGTCTATACTGTGTAAAATGCTAATGCCTTTTTGTTTACTGTATATGTTATAAGAAAGGACATGACATGTTTATACAGTAGTCTATTCAGATGCTGGTGGTACCAAGTGGAATTCTTGAAGACCCTTATTTTCCAATTTTCCTTTTCCAGTAGGCATTGTTTTACCCATTTGTCAGCAGTGAAGCTTAAAATTCGGATCCAGTGATTAATAATCCTAATGTCTACCCAGGCTTGCAATTTAGTCAGTCCCAGTTCAGCTCATATGAACTGAGCTGGGGTTGATTTTTGACAGCGAAGAATGGTCCTCAATAATTTAATCGCTGTTTTTTTCTAATTGGTCAGTATGACATGTCCCTCATATTTCTGCTTCATAAAGAGACTGTGCATTAAATTTTGCTTGTAATGCATATAACAAATGTCTAATGGATAGAAATGCAGCAAATTTGTAATCCGCTGGTGAAGTGGACGCGAAATGGGCACCACAAAGTGCTCACTTCGCGTTTTCATTATTACTTAACGTTGTCATTATGCCTCAACATGAAGTAAGGCAAAGTGACAAGTAAATAGGCAGCCCCCCACACATCACATGGCTTACAGTACTGTAAGTCACATGCTTTAGACAGGCAGGAAGGAAGTGAGTCAGAGAAGCAATTTCACTTTTTTCTTTGCAGTTGTAGAGGGAGAAGGCTTTTTGGAGAGGAGAGCAGTTAGTGCGTCAGTGTCAGAAAGTGCTTTATTGCTTTTGTGCCTGAAAAAAACAGCTTTTTTTAAAAGCTACTTCTTTATTTAGTTTTTACTGTATATTGTGTTTGTGATTTTTTTTGGTAGTGAATTTTTTTTTATAAGTTTTGTTTTGTTTTGTGTGTGTGTGTGACTGTGTGTGTCAGTGTGTGTGTGTGTCTTGGAATGTGAGAGTGAGTGCAGCTGCCCAGTGAAGGCCAGGCGTCGACTCTGGTGGACTTGTTTATAGTTGGGGCCAGGGACTTGTGTGGGAAGGATGAGCCCTGGAGAAGGAGAGTCACTGGCCCATGGGTGCAGGCAGAAAAGGGGAATGCGCACACTTGGGGGTGGTCATGTGTTGATGGACCGCTCCTGACTCTTGGGTGTGACTTCCCCCCTGTGGAAGCAGCAGCAGCACCTGTGCCACCGGTGGCTGCTGTCCATCCACCTGCTCCACCACTACCACCACCACCAGTAGCAGCTGTAGGGGCTCCAGCAGCACCCCCTGCACCACCTTCACAGCCACAGGAGGTGTCCCAGGAAAATGTAGGTGGTGAAGGACTGTATCTGGCCCCCCCTGCAGCTCTGCAGTGTGGGAGTGTTATAATTCTTTGGGGGGGAGACAGTACAGTTGTGGTGTGCCATCTGTGCAGTGTGCTGGTGCACCATAGCTCCCGGGGGACACATTTGGGGACTGGTGGCCAGTGCACCCACATGGTGAACCACTACAAGGTGGAGTGGCAGACTGCCATGGAAGGGGGCAGGCGTCCACCTGCTGGCCCTTCTGTGGCAGTGGTCGAGGGTGCTGCTGGGGTTGAAGTTGTGCCTCACCACCGCAGTAGGAGGAGGGCCAGTGAAGCAGCTGGTCCACCACCACCACCGCCACCACAGCCACCAGCACCACCATCTCCACCACCACCACTACCTGGGTTTCCACCTGCAGTGGACCCCACCACAGTCCCTGTAACAGAGGCCAACATTGCTCTGATGTGGGCGGCCCTGGAGGAGAATAATGAGAGGGTAGGTGCTGTGCAGCAGCAGGTAGATACAATACAACAACAGCAGCTGCAAATACTCACAATGCTGCACCTGCTGCTGGACCACCATGGCATCCCATGGCCACATTAAGGGATTGTTTTCTGTACCCCCGCACCCCACTACTGTGCTGTACTGTTTTTGTGTGTTTTTTGTTGTTGTTGTTTAGTAACACACGTTTTCCCTTCTGTAGTTGCAGTACCTCAGTAATGTTTACTTTTTGTTTTGGCGTGCTTGTGGACAAACTGTTGTGAGCAGTGCAAGTATGATGTGTAAAATTGCATGTGTGCAGTCAGTGTTGTTTCATGTGTGTGTGTGTGTGTGTGTGTGTGTGTGAGTATGTGTGTGTTTGTGTGTGTGACATCAAACAATGTGCAGCATGTTGCAAACATATTGCTGTTGCTGACTTGTTGCTGGCAGTTTTTATACTATAAAGAATAGCGAGCAGAATACGATATATTTTATTGTCACCATCATCATCAGTGGACTAAGTGATACGATACATTTTCAGAGGTGTTTGGCCAGAGTGCACCTTAGTCCCATTATATACTATACTGCACACATAACTTTTAGGAGAGCATGTGTTTTATGTGCTATGATCTCCACAAAGACACGTGTGCACTGTGAGTGACTGAGGTTCACAGTGACCCAATACCTCTAAAAAAATATCATATCACTTAGTCCGCTGGCACTGATGGTACCAATAAAATATACATCAGGTATTTTTTGCAATCTTTATTCTTGATAATGCAACTAATCTTACCATATATATGTTTGCATGAAGCTGTACAATGTATGCACACATGCAGTTTAGCACAACATACTTGCATAGCTCTGTCTTCAAGTTGTTTGCAAAACACTTAAAATACGATTCATGAGTCCCGACACAAAGTAAACATTACTGAGACTCTATAACTATTTTGCTTGTGAAATAGACATGAAAGAGATTCACCAAGTTACAGCATTGCACCCGATATATGTGTGCCTTACTTCCAGGGGAATCTTTCTTGCTCAACATAGTGCAATACATTTCTGTGAAAACCACCTTTAATTTCATTACAGTGTGTCACGTCATGGAGGAATTCCCATTCATAAAAGCTGCACAAATTCTGCCCCCCTTTCTCAACAACATTAGGATGTGATGCCAGGGAGAGCACAGGTGCGTGCTCCATTATAGTGAATGTCCAATTGTTCAGCAGCTTTCCGAACGTTTCTTTATGTTATAATGGTCAGTTTGTGGTGAAACGTGTGGGCATGTTTCCAGTAAGAAGAGCCTTGTTAGTGGAAACGTTCCCACATTTCACCACAAAGTGAACCTTATAACATAATGAAACATTCGGATAGCTACCGGACATTCACTATAGTGGAGCATGCACCTGCGCTCCCCCTGGCATCATGTCCTAACATTGCTGAGAAAGTGGGGCAGAATGTGGGCGGCTTTTTTTTTTTTTATTAAATTGTGTACAGACATCTAACATGCATCTTATTCATGTTTTGCTGCTAGCATATATACAAAAGAAGAGTTTACATCCATCAAAGTACAGCAAGTTGTATAAAGAACAACAGAGTAAACAGATGCCTGAACCCCACCCCCCTCCCCATCCAACCCTGACTGCCACTAGGTAGTAATGCTAATTATGCATTGAATGCTACACCTCTGAGTTTTTTTATAACCAAACAGGCTACAAAGGGGCACTAGCATTGGAATTGACCTAATCAGGTTGGGTCAACAACAGGCTGAAAAGGGGGCCCCAGATTTGTTTAAACTTTTCCAGATTATTGGTCATCCCTGCTATAACTCGCTCTGCCAGTATAGAAAACATTATTTCAGTGTACCATTCAGTGTAAGAAGGGGAAATTACATTTACCCTGTGTCTAAGTAATACCTATTTGGCAAATGCTGAGATTGGTGCTATATGGGCATGCTGAGATCGACCCTGAAGAGTAGCATAGCCTCCTAAAATGTAAATCTCAGGAGTAAATTTATCTGAGAGAGATAATAATGGGTCCAAACAGGACTTGATGCTGATCCAGAATGGACACACTCTTTCACATGACCACAACATATGCAGCAAGTCTCCCGGAAGCTTTAAACATTTGGTACAAAGATTAGAAGTCAGGAAACCTATCCGGTAAAGTTTAATCAGGTATAGACTAGGTTGTGGTTGATTTGAAGCTGCATAAACCTATATCTATCCCATTTAGTGTATCTGTATAGGTGTTTCCAGATTCTCAGCCAACATCTTGGGGGGTAGATATTGGTAATGACTGGTCCCACCAATATCATCTATGACTTTCTAACCAAGATACTGTGGTCTGCAAAAATTTATATGCATACGTTATTAAATGGGAGGTCGGGAGAGAGTTAACATATGGGGCGAGTATAGATGACAAAGTTTTAGTCCAATGCCCAGTACCAAAGTGTTTCATTAGTATGTGGGAGACTTGCAAATATTTAAATGCATATAATACAGGCCATTTATAAAGAGTGCAGGCATCTTGGAGTAGCATCAGATTGTGATTGATAACCAAGTCATCAGTCTTCTCAATTCCCTTATTAGGCCAGAATGAAGTAGCCTTAAGGAGTTTACCTGAGATAAAAAAATTAGGGTTGTTGAAAAGAGGCTGTGCTAAATCCATATGGCCAATAGTCTTAAGGAGAGTATTAAGTTGCTGTTGTATCTTGAGCATAGAGCCCAGCAAGGAATCTTTTAGTTTATTAGGAAGATTCTTTTTGATGATGAAAGGGAGAGCCCTGAGGTTTACCTCTTGTGCTAGGCATAGGGAGCACTCTATTTCCAGCCAGAGGGGATGGTAGTGAGAATCAGAAGAGGAACTTGGGGGGGGGGAAGTAACCAATACCTCATCCTTGTTAGGTGTATTGCTAAATAGTATAAATAAAAGTTTGGGGCTTGTAAGCCACCATCCATCTTTTGGTGAGTAAGCTTGATATCTACGCCTAGATTTTTTTCCTGCCCATAAAAAGGAGTTTACGATTTTCTGAAGTTGGGAGAATCAAGAACTCAGCAAGGCCCAATTGTACATTTCCAATGGGTACAGTATGCTGGGTAAAATGTTCATTTTTATTATACTCAATCGACCCCACAGGGAAAGGAGTAATCCAGACCAACATTTGATATCCTCTTTTAAGGTATTAATGAGAATATTGAGGTTAAGTTTTTTCATTATTTTGATGGAAGAGTGAAGGTTGATACCTAAGTATTTAAGTTCATCCAATCACCATTGTAGTCCCAGGTTTTCAACCTCTACCCTCTGAGGATATTTATTAAGGGGAAAGACTTCTGTTCTATCAAGATTCAGTTTATAATTGGAGAAGGTGCCAAACTGAAAAATTCTTGTAAATACAGCCATAAGGGATTAGGAAGGAGATGAAATGTGTAATAAGATATCATCCACATATGCATAAAGTTTGTATTCTGTATTACCTATCTTAATGCCAGAGATTAATGGGGAGGACTTCAGTTTTCTTATAAGAGGTTCTAGGAAATGATTAAATAAATAAGGTGAAAGGGGGTAGCCTTGGCGTGTCCCTTGTTTTAAAAAAAAGGAGTAGAAAACACTCTGTTACACTGAACACGTGCAGAAGAAGAGGCATAAAGTATTTTAACCCAATTTATAAATTCCTGGGGAATACAATACTTAGGAAGTAATGAAAAGAGATAATCCCATGATACCCTGTCAAAAGCTTTTTCTGCATCCAAGGACACCAAATCAGCAGGTGTAAGGGAGTCCTTGGACACAGAAAAAACGTAGGCCACCTTCCTAAGATGGTCAGAGGAAAGGCAGCCTTCAATGAAACCTACCTGTTCTGCACTGATCAGTGAGTCCCAGACTCAGCTTAATCTTGATGCCATGATCTTGGTGAGGATTGTTAAATCAACATTAATTAGAGAGATGGGTCTGTAATTAGGGATGAACTGAGGGTCTGTACCAGGTTTGGGAAGGACTACTATGGTGGCCTGAATGAGGAAGAGATCGGATTTGCTGTTTTCATAAAGATATTGAAAGGTGCTCAGAAGAATATGTGCTATTGTGTGCTTAAGGGTTTTATAGAAGTTGGAGCAGAAACCATCTGGGCCAGGCGCTTTGTCCAGAGGAAGTGAATCAATGGCATCAAGTACTTCCTTGATTGTTATGGGGCCTTTAGAGTGAGGATTTGGGGTTCAGAAAGTGTTGGAAGGTTAATATCACTCATAAAGGACTCCAGCACTTGCTGGGGGAAAGAGGATGTAGGTGGGGTAAATAAGCAACTACAATAATCCTGAAAAGCTTTACTAATGTCCCTGGGGAAGGTGAGGATGTTGCCTAATGAGGAACGAATGGAGGTAACGATCCTGTCAGAGGTTTGGGACCGAAGCCAGAGGGCCAGGAACTTTCCAGCTCTTTCTCCATGATTGAAATAAGATATTTTAGACCTAAGCATGAGAAATTCGGCCTTTTCAGCTAGTAATAGATTATTTTTGTTTATTTTTTATTTAGTTATTGTGTCCATAGAGATTCAGCTTTTTCCCAGTCCTCTACAGGAGATAAGACTGATAGATTGGCCTCAGCTTTTGTTATCTGATCAAATAAAGAGGAATGGGCCTAATTTTTCTGTTTTTTATGTTTCAATGCTATACATATCAGTTCCCCTCTTAAAACATATTTTAAAGTGCACCATAAAATATCCATTCTGTGCGTAGATGGGGAGTTATATTCCATGAAGTTTGAAATAAAGGATTGTAAGTGTTGTATGATTCTTCAGATTTTAGGAGTTGATTATTAATCTTCCATATTTTATGCTTATGGGCATTGGGTGTGATATTTAGTAATAGCTGGGAAACATGATGGTCATGTTATGCCTGGGTTATGCCCCATATCATCCCACATACACCTCACGCACACCTCAAACTGTATTCTTGGTCTGTTATACTGTGATACTGCTATTTTGCACTTATATATAGATATGAGCACACATCAGATAAGCATGAGTGCTAGGAATGTGCTTGGCTGCTAAGATATGCTAATATTGTCATGCATGATTCATTATACCTCACTATAATACATTTATCTAGATTAGTTTGTCTTTCATAGATATTCCATATATAATCTACCTAATCACTGATATGATGACTCTGAGGGATTATCAGTGATTATTGTATACTTATATTCTCATATAATTATATGTAGTGTGTTTTACACTCAGATATGCCACGTGTAATAGTGCCCTGTCATCAGTTCTCTTTGTCTAAGCAAGCTGACAACGACAGAAGGCCTTTGTTATGTCTAATGTTTTATACTGTATGTAAGCTAGACATGCTGCATGTAGTTTGAGCTGTCAGCATTTGTTTTGTCCAAGCCATAATGCTAATGGAAGCATATTCTGTCTCATATGATGCTCATTAGTAATTCTGTCTCTTAAGTCATTATCCAATGGAGAATAACTTAGAACCAATACATATTGTTTCTCATATCTGTAACTATGTTGTAATCTCTGTTGCTATGCTGTTATTTGTAGTATGTAGCTGTTCGCAACCCACTGTAGCCTCTCTAGAAGGGCAGAGAGCTGGAGCATGGGAAGAGATAGAACAAGATAATAAAACAGCAGTTAAAAAAATGTCATAAAATTATTAACTGCATTCTAAAAAATATCGAAAGCAGAGATCCTAAGATCATGGTACCCCCTTACTCAACTTTGGTACATCCTCACCTTAATATTGTGCTCCACTATGTGCAACAATAACAATTCAAAGTAAAAAATTAGTGGAAGGAGTACAAAGAAGAATCACAAAACAAGTAACTACTGTAAAGATTTGAGTTATGATCAAAGACTTGAGCACCTGGGATTGTACTCTTTACTATATAGACAAAAAGGGGAGATCTTTGTTTTGTTTATAATGCTATTAAAGATGATTGCCTTATGGAAACGCTAGGGTTAGTTAGATATATTGACACTTTTACCACAAGATCTCATAATTTAAAATTAAAAGGGAATACTAATAGGACAAACAGGCGTAATAACTGGTTTACCCAGAGAATAATTCCAGAATGGAATACATTACCATCTAATGTTGTTAATAGTGGGAGTATGGTTATCTTTAAAAACAGACTTGATTGCTACATGGGACAAAGAAAGACTTATTTTATTAAATAGATGTCTTTAATTTCCACCTATAGGTGGCGAATTTCCTGTGGACCTTTGGTCTCCTTAACTCGTAAACATCCTATGAACATATGAACCTATAAGATCTTAGAGAACCTCAGATGTACAATTCTGGAGATTATGTACATTCTTCAGGAGAATGGTGAGAAACCCATCTCCCTTGTGATTTTCTCTGTCACATGCTTGGCGTAAGTAGTATAATAAACTTTATTAGTACTCCTTGCTTGTTTACGAATGTTTCTTGGCAGACTTAGAGACACAAGAATCCGTATTATTATTATTATTTTTATTGTTTACCCTACACACCAAGAGTGTTTAGACAACATAATGGCGACTGCGAGTAGAGTCTGGATGTTTTTGCCAAGTTTCATTTTAATTTCCTCTGTAAATTAAAACACTAGGTGAGAAATCCCCAATAACAAGCAATTGAAAGTGTCTTAATGTTTAATGTTTCAGTCAGTTGTGTGTTCCACAGTGCAGACAAAAGAATCTCCTGGCAGATATTCAATCTCTGTGAATTGAGTTGTTTTATTTTTGTTTGTTTTTTTCTCTTATGCTTTCTTTGTGGGAACTTGGCTGTAAAGGGATCCATACACACAAACATATAGACTGCTTTCTTGTGGATTCAAATCCTAATGGGTATATACTCATCTGGGAGTCCACATACGCCAAAGGCTGTTTGTGTCCTGTCATGAACTTTGGTTATAAACAAAGTTTTTGATCCACAGAGAGCTAAGGGTTTCTTATCTTATATGACATCAAAATATATCAGTACTGAGTTGAAGCTGGATGCCTTAACACACCAAACTGCTTTTGGTAGTAGGGACATCCTTGCCCATTATGGGGAATTGAAAAGTGGTACCAATGATCCTGAAGGATTTTTAATTGCAACATTGTGTAATTGTTTTGATGCTGTTCTAAATGAAATATCTGTTTTGAAATATGAGCATATTGATTGCAAAATGGAGAATGCTGCTTTGATGCAGATAATTAGCCTGAAACAGGCTTCTAATATGGAATGAATAATTGGACTCCAGTCTGAGCTGGAGTCTGTCTGCCTGGTAAATGAGTCTCTCTTTAATGAGAGAAGCAGCCATGACCTGCATGCCTTAAGAGATAAGGCAAAACTTAGAAAAAATGTTTTTCAAACAAATGGTTTTCTGGCTAGTAACACTGATTCCTTACATTTTGAAAACAAGGAACTTAGAGATGATAAGTCTGAAATAATTACTGAAAAAGTTCACGAGCTGATATTTCAACACCAGACCTTGACAGTACAGCATGATTCATTATGTTTCAATTACAACAGACTTGAAATGAAGGTTTTAAATACAAATCATGACACAGTTTCTGTTGATAAAAAGCAAGTTTTACAAGATGTGATTGTCTTGCAATCTGAAAACAATGCACTTAATAGTGTGCTAACTCCTGTATCTGAGTTAGAATGTAGGAGAAAAAAGTCAGATATGGCGAACTTGCCCCATCAGCCAGAGGTATTGCAGGGCATACTAACTTAATGCCAAAAGACCTTGCCACTTCTGATGTTGAAGATTTTGATTTTGAATACTCACAGTATGCTGTGAGGTGGACTAGAGCAAAGGCTGGCCACTTGTTTTTCTGTGATTCACAAAATGGAGAATTGTTAGAGTCTCAAAATGGTGGACACACATGTCATCAGGTTGCATCCCCATACCATCCCCAGGATGGCCACTCATGGTTATGTGATGATGGTCATGACACAGTAACCCATGATGCCCATGAGGTAATCCAAAATGGCTGACCACCACACCATGGAGATTCGATCCTGCAGTTACAGGGTCCTGTGATTGCTGCCATAACCAAACAAAACAAACCTGAGTTTTTTGGCATGATTAATAATGTTATCAGTAACACTAGCATTTCTGAGAGACGAAAGAGTCTCATTAAAAATGATGTTGATGTACTTTTGAAGAAGGCTGATATGCAATCGATCATGAAGTCAGCGTCTGATGCTACAGAAACAGCTGATGCTCTTAACAATGTTTACTTTATTAGCAATGTTTATGGTATTTGAGTGTCCTTGGATAAAGAACACATTTTAGTTAATTACATGAAAAGTTGTTTTCATTTCCTATGCTATTTAACATCAGTTTTCCCTAAGAAGACTGAACATACTGCTTTTTCTATGTAGTGCATTAATACCTTAAGTTGTAACATTAAAAGCAATGTTGCTATCATCCAGCAACATTGTGGTAGGGAAACCCACTTTACATTTGATGGTGGAGCGGACAACCCTGATTCTGAAAGCCCCGTGGCTGTGATATTTTCAGTATCACAGGCCACACTGGGGGGGAGGAGGGTTATAGGTTTGATTTCTGAACCTGAGATGACAACTGTCGCAGCACTATTTTCTCCATCCCTGATGGTTACTGAACCACAATCCAGAGCTGGAGAACTATGTGCAGCTTGCACATCACTTTTCTCCACTGTGCAGGCACCCCCTGGTAGTGCCAGCACTGCCAGCACATGATGCAGAATCCCCTCCATCAGTGACACCTGGATCATCCCATACTGTGGCTGCAGTAGCAGGCACATGCCAGAAAGAGTCTGAGTTATTCTCAGTACATACAATGGCAGGCACTACATGTAAGAAAGCACAAAGTGTCCTAATACTGATATTGTTGTCTTTTCTTTTGGGATCACTGACCATGGTCCCAGCATTGGTTAATCCTAACACAGTTGTAGGGCATTATTTTGAAATTGCCTCATCAGATATAGCAATCTCAGCAGTTTTAGCCCAAACATAGAATGGACACATGGCTTATGCATCCCAGATGCTTGCCCCAGTGGAGCTGAAATACAACCTTTGTGAAAGGAATCATTTGGCTACATACTGGACTGTGATATACTTTATGTGCATCATTGGATATGCACCTATTATGCTGCATTCCAATCATTTGCCAACTAATGTTCTGTTGTCAGACAGAGTAAAAGGTGACTCTGTATCCAATGCCAGACTTATACACTGGTTTCTCATTTTACAGGATTATGACATCACTGTCCTTCCTATCAAAACTTCATCCTTGTTGGCCCATGGCCTACAATTTACAGGAGAGACCCATGATTGTTCACTCCAACCCACTGACCTACCTGTCTCAGTGCCCTTTCCGACATAACCTCAGAAAGTGTTAAAAGACACCACTGTGTGTAATGTTTTGACTGATGGCTCAGCCACACATATCAATGAGGGTCAGATAGTAGGATTTGGAATTATTTTACATTCTGATGATGACAGAGTGTCCATGGCTAGTAACTGCATCATCGTATATGTACGATTCACAGGCAGTGTTAAAACATGCCTGACAAATAAAATGAAAATCAAGGAGGTGAGGAGTCTCCTAATTACCACAAATATTTGTGAATGGTTTAGGGAGCTGGAACATCCTTGAGAAAGACACAGCTTGTGTTAAGAAAAGAATAAAAAGATTTTTCCTTACATAAAATGATACCAGCACCCCATGAGAGGGTTAAGTTATGCCCGCTTCAAGAAATGTCCTTGAGATAATTACAGAAAGCACTGCAGATACTATGTTCTTATTACAGTTTCTAATTGGGACTGTTTCTCTCTAAACTGAATTTCTTTGGCAGAAGACAAACTTCTGTTCCAATTCTGTGATCTTACCTCTGAGAAATACAGTGACTTATTTGTGTACAACAAACAATAACCAGTTTAAATACTGCACATTCATAAGGTTTGAACATTTTGTATGTATATTTTTTATGCTCCAAAAGAAGGACCCTTATTTGAGGGGAGTGTGTAGGTTACTTAATAAAGAAACTGAGCAATAACTTCCAGAACTAGCTCTTATAAGAAAGTGAAAATGACATTCACCTATCCAGTGATGTCCTGCTCATTTGGAACATCACTGCTGTAACGCTCATGAAACTTCACCCATTTTCACCCATATGCTCCCTCAATCTCTAGGACTAAGCATAGCTCATCTCAATATCAGGAGTATTACTGCTAATCTCCCTGAACTACAATGCTGGGTTCAAGTTAATAACCCTGATATACTTGCTCTATCTGAAACCTGGCTCAAGCCATCCATCCCCAGCTCCTTTTGTTCTCTGTAAGGCTACAACTTACTCCGGGTTGACCGTCCATCCTCCAAAAGAGGAGGTGGCCTAGCACTGTACCATAAGGCTCACTTAAATGTGACCCTCTTACCCACAAAAAATCTGAATAACTGTGAAGTACTCCACTATCTCCTACTCATGGGTGGCTCTAAGAAATTACACATATTCAATGTGCACTTATCCCCTCATGCTAGTAAACTTGGTCTAGAGGAGCTCATTGACTTTATACCCACCTTAATATCAAACAATGAAATCATATGTCTGGGGGATTTTAACCTTGACTGGCTGGGTTCCAATGCCTCTCAACTGGCATCAACCACTAGCAAAACAATCCTTGCTCAGCTCAACCAATCTCCCACAAGGATCGCTGCCAATGGAACCAGTAGAACTCTTATCGACTGGGTACTAACAAACAGAAAAGACCACCTTGCCTCTGTCGGTGTTCTCCCAGACTCTAGTAATGACCACAGTCCTGTCTACTGTATATGGGATGCATCTCCCCCATCATATCCACCCAAAGTGCTAATTTTCTCTGACTTTGCTCTGCTTGATTCTGCTTCCCTTATTCAGGGCTTGCATCAAATTGGCTGGTTCCCTATCTTTACCACAAATGATATCAACAGCGCGGCTGAATACTTCAACAGTACCTTACTCTCTATACAGAAGAGGCATATTCCTATCACAACATGTAGGGTTAGGGGAAAACCACTAAGTGGCTTAAGCGTACACTATTACAACAGCTGAAACTGAGGGACAAACTATGGAACACTTGGAAATCCTCCTCTCTTCCCTCTGATTACAAGAAGTACCATGCTGTGCAGAATGTCTGCAAGAGAGAGATTTGCTTAGCAAAAAGCAACTACTACCATGAGCTCCTTCACTCCTCCTCAACCAACCCTAGGAAATACTGGTCCCAAATAAATGAGATCCTTGGGATTCACAGGTCTGAGACACCCAAAGAGATGATCGTAAATGATATCAATTGCAATAACCCCTCCAGAATAGCAAATGCTTTTAACTTCCTCTTCATTAAGCTTCCCGTGATATCTCCCTCCCCAGTCCAATGCCACCATTTTGGTGAACTGGACCATAATGATATTGCCCATCCTCTGAATCTTACTTCTGTCTCCCATCTTGAAGTTCTGAAACTTCTTAAAAGCCATCCCCACTCACGGAAGTGCGGACTCCGATGGCATCGAACAAATGATCCTTAGACTGGCAGCTCCCATCCTTGCCACACCTGTTACAAGACTCTTTAACCTTTCCATCTCCTCTTCCACCATACCACAGGTCTGGAAAACTGTGAGGACTACCCCCATGTTTAAAAAAGGTGACCCCATGATCTTATCAGACTACCGACCTATTGCTATCCTACCTACTCTTTGCAAACTACTTGAGACGCTTATCCACTCCCAGGTCTCTTCTCATCTCCAAAATTTCAAGAGTCAGACACCTGTCCAACATGGCTTTAGGCCTGGACATAGCACCACTACAGCCCTGATCCTGTTTACTAGTGAGATCAAGATGAACATGGACAAGGGTCTCCTTACTGGGGCTGTCTTTGTTTACCTCATAAAGGCCTTTGACCTGGTAAACCACACCCTACTCCTACAGAAACTCAACTTGCTTGGTGTGGTCGGCTCCACATTTTCCTGGTTTAACAGCTACCTTAGCAATCGTACACAAGTTGTTGCCTTTAATAAGGTCTTCTCTTCCTCAGAGTTCCTCCCCTGTGGTGTCCCCCAGGGTTCCATACTAGCCCCCCTGCTCTTTTCTCTCTTCATCAATGATATTCCTTCCCTTCCCACTCACTCCCGTGCTATAGTGTATGCTGATGACCTGATCCTCTTCACTGCCTCTAATTCTGTCACTGACATAAGTGTTCATCTATCCTCCTCCTTCCAAAGCATCCAGTCTTGGCTCTCCTCAAATCAGCTCATCCTTAACCTACCCAAAACATATGCCATGCTCTTTGGATCCACCAAAAAAGTCCAGGCAGCTTCCCCCTGTCTGCAGGTCTGTTGCCTTGATGGTTCTGCTATATCCAACATGGACTCCTTTAAATATCTGGGTATGACACTTGACCCGTCCCCGAACTTCTCCTCTCATATAAATGAGACCTGTAAGCACATCAACATGAATAGTGGCATCACCTACAAAGTTAGCCATTCACTTACCCCTCTGCAAGGATTTCCATTGTCCAGGGTATCCTCTTTCCAGGGCTTAAATATGCGCTACCAGTCCTGTCCCTGGCTAATGTCACTGCTCTAACAAAGTGGGATGTTACATACGATAATATTTGTAGATTTGCCCTGTATGCCCCTAGACTCACCCACCACTGTCTTCTATACTCCTCTTTAAAATGGCTTGCTCCTAATGACATGCGCTCCTCTACCCTTGGATGTTTATCGACTCTCTTACCCGTATCCCCAGGCCTGACTCCCTTGGTGCTATGTTAATCCCTGTATCACATGGTCACTTCCTGAGGTCCTCTGCCTCCCCCCATTCTCTGTTCCCCCTTGCTCAACTAGAATGGGTGAACAAGCTTTCTCCCACTTTGCACCCAAATTCTGGAACTCCCTACCTCCTTATAGCAGGATCTCTACATCTCATAACTCATTCAAGACTGCACTATCCTCTTACCTAAGGACACATGGTGTCTGCAAATGCTCTTTACCTTCTTTTGTTTGTACTGTCTGGTTCTGCATTGAGTTAAACTACCCCTACACAGGGTTTATGTTTTGCTTCTCTCCCTATTTATCGGAATGAAATTCCTCACTGTCTGACCTTCCTGGGTTGGGTCCTACAAAGGTTTACTTCATGATTCTTTGCTTGTCTCACCCCTGCGTGGGTGACCTATGTAATTGTTGATTTTGTATTTTGACCTTCCTGTGTGAGGTCCTGCCTGGAATACTGCACCATTGTCTTCTGCTTATTTTGTATCTCTGTATTCTGTACTCTCCCGGGTCATGCTTGAAAATAGGCAGGTCAAACTGCCTAATGCTTTCGCCTGGTTACCAAAAGCTAATTAATAAATAAATAAAAGTTACAGGTAATTCCTGAACACCTGAAAGTAGATTTTATCTGCTGTACCAAATACATTGTTACTTAACAGGCAAAAGGCCCCTGGAATAATATCCAGATTGATTACATTGGCCCTCTGCCAACCATTAAGAACAACTAGTTTGCACTAGTGATCGCCAACCTGTTTTTCAAACAGTTTAAAGCTATCCCAAAACAGAACAACACAGTCAAAATGACTGCAAATGTCTTGGTAAACCAGCTATTTACTAGGTAGGATTACCCCCAAAACTAAATTCTGATTACAGGGATCCGGCTTTACAGCCCAAGTAATGCAGGAAATTCTGGATTTGTTATGGGTAAAACAAAAGTTTCATATCCCTTACAATCCACAGTCATCAGGACAGGTGGAATGGGCTAACAGGCAGATCACTTGTTCGGAAAACCCTAAAGGACTGGAATTCATTATTGCCTTTACTCTTTATGGCAATAAGAGGGACACCCTCTGCAGGTACACAGCATACCCCATTTTTGAAATCATGACCAGATGGTCCATGAGACTCCCAGAACATTTACTTCTGGACCTGTGTACTTCCACTGCTGATGGAGCATCAGTAGATAAATATGTTAAATATCTCAAACAAGACATCCAAAAGGTACACTTGTTTGCTTCACAATGTATGGGCAAGGCCCAACAACAGGCTTATACCACTGTAAACAAACTCAGTCTAGCAGTCTACCAAGTTAGAATGCCTCACTACAACAGTCATTGATAAATGGCTACATGCCAATCAAATTACTCTGTGTAAAGGAGATTAAATTACTTTTCCATACCCCAATGGGAGGAATAGTACTAAATTAACTATGTTTTTCTTTTCTCTTTTCTTTTAGGTTCCAGAGAGAGAGAGAGAGAGAGATACTTGCTTTTATGCTTATTATTCTTTTTAAAAGTATGGGTCTTCTTACAAGCACAAACTGCACATTTTATTGCAGATATGAACCAGTGACCTAATCCTAAACAGACTGTTGAGGCAGAATACCTCACAAGCCTACATGATTTAATTGCATCCTGTGAAATTCACACTAAAGTCCTAAAAGCCATGTTCATTGTCCAGAAGGGTAGTGAGACCCTACTAAATATTATTGTCATTGCTATGGATCAATTCTAGAAGTTAGACTTGATCTGGACTCCTGTTTATATTTTACTGATAATCAGGAATTTTGCATCCAAGAATTTGATGGCAATAAAAGTCATTAGACCTTGAGATTTTTAACCCTATGATGCCCCATAATTTGTGACACTTAATACTGAGTGCCCAAAATAGAACTCTGGCCCAACCAGTGGTCTAACAGCCACTTCTCAACCTGGTACCCTAGTTAATAGTGTGCAATTCATGCACTTCCCAGTGATTTTTAAATTTCACCCTTTAAAACTTGAAATGATTTGTTATATATTTCACAACAAACATTTCCCACTTTTTTTAAATATTGATGTGATTGAATACCCTGGCAGCATACCAGGTACTCATTAATGACTCCCTATACAGGGACTGATAGCACCACACATACACACACATAGGATTTTGACATCCTGACTGCTAGTGATACATCTTATGACTGTAAACCTACCCAAAAACACTAGGCATTTTTTTTTAAACAAAACACAGACTCTGGCCTATTTGGCTCTGACACATATATTTGAAATGAAACTGATATAGCCATCATTCAAACATGTAGATGTATGTTAACGGTTCATGATAGTATGACATTTAATATCATGCCCCCATTGCATGGTATACATGATTTTGCTCATTAAGAGTGATATTACATTTACATTTACATTTACATTTACAGTATTAAGGATATTGTGAAGGGGTTTGACCTGATGAATGTTCACATTAATGAATTAATTTCTGCTCACATTAAAGAAGCAGATGAGCATCACATAGCTAGAAAAGTCCTTTGCACTACCTACTGCTATTATGTTCTTACAACCCTTTGGTTATCTCTTCTGGGATCTGGAATTAGGATATATCCTTGATCTCATACATGACAGATGTATGGGTCAGTGGCATTGCCACATTTTGCACTTCTATTGCATGTGTTAAATGTTTATTTGAATCTAGCACTATTCTCTTGTCAATGGCAAGGAACCTTGGATATGTCACCACACACACACACCAGTATTGCTCCATGTTTTGAAATGTATTCCTGCATAATCCAGGAAGCCATGTTTGTGACTCTCACAGTGTCATTGCCGCATTTTCATCCAGCAACATCCATCTCTTATCATCTGGCAACCGTCCATTCTACTGATCATCTTGATGGGAACTTTTATCATGAAACAACCTCATTTCCTTGTTTACCATGAGATCTTGGAATCATGACTGACTCTGAACTTTGAATGTCGTGTCAGAAAGGAACATCACCTTTTATGTAGATGTGACATCTTCCAACTTGTTTTACTAACTTGTGAATACTGGCCTAATAACTGAAATTGGGCTTCCACTTGTGAACTCTCAAATAAACTGTATTCAGTCAGGCCAATTAAGATTTTACAATCAAGCTCATTGTTATGCATACTATGAAGCTAGTCTGGCATGGGGGCAATCCCCTAACTTCAGCAAGAAGACACTTCTTCATTTGATCTATAATAAAGAAATCCATTTTCTTCACTGCTTGTTTTCCAAGCCTGGCTGGCACCTCACACAAACTGAGTACTGTTATAAACTTTTACACTTTGTGCAGCCGTGTGATCTTCTTCAACTGAACACTGTTGTTATTCTATTGTAAAACTGAATGTGCAATCTAATGCACCCCCTGCTGTGGCCTCTGAAAATACTGCAGCCTCCTGAACATTTTGATCTACCTTTGGAAAATCTGAATGCATCAAATTTGAATTATGAATCTTCATCTAACACTTGAAGAAACCTGGAATTATCCGTGGAACTGTTCATAGTTATTGTCTTGTGGACACTGACATTTCGTGTCCTGTTCAACTAACCAACTGAAAAATGTCATCCTTTAAGGTGGTATATTCTGCTGATGTGGAACATTGTGTGGTGACCAACTATACATTCTCTTTGATATGGACTAAAAGTTATGCAAAGTGAACTTTTTTAACTTCTATTTTTACTCCCTAAACAGGTAATAGGTTATACGGTAATCACATCTGTTCCCATCCCAGAACTAGATATCATTAAGTCTAATCCTAACTATCTTGATGCTCTATCTCAATTTTTACTTATTTTTAATATCATACAGGCAACTTAAGTTTGTCTCTTCAATTTCTTCCCAATAGTACAGATACACACCTGATACATATCAGTATTTACTAATTGTTTTGATATTGGATACCCTGTTGTGAAGTTTTATTCCAAATGTCTATAGCAATACAAGGTTTACTAACATTTTCCCTTATAATTACATTTTGTTGTTTAAGGAAAACCCTGAAACACCACTGTGATGAGATAAACTTTCTCTATCAGGCTTGTGCCTTGGGCCTGTAGACGAATGGTGCCTTAACACCATCTTTTTGTGTGTTAGCACTTTTGCAATTGGGGCAACAAAGAGGTGATTGTTATGCCTGGGTTATGCCCCCTATCGTCCCACATACACCTCACATACACCTCACACTGTATTCTTGGTCTGTTATACTGTGATACTGCTATTTTGCACTTATATATAGATATGAGCACACATCAGATAAGCATGAGTGCTAGGAATGTGCTTTGCTGCTAAGATATGCTAGTATTGTCATGTATGATTCATTATACCTCATTATAAAATGGGCAAAGGATTTCAAGCAATCTGATTGGTTGTTAGCCGTGCATTAGATGTGTCTAATGCACAGCTAAAACTAGAACCCCATTTAGAATACACAGGCCTTATTAAGTGTATGTTACGGATGTGTATTAGAGTTCTAATGCACAGCTAGGGACTGATGAACTCGGCCTGTGGCCTCATGCCTCACTACGTCCCCCTAGCTGTGCATTAGAACTGTATAATGCACACCCCATTGTGTCTTATTGCTTACCTATAATACATTTATCTAGATTAGTTTGTCTTTCATAGATATTCCATATATAATCTACCTAATCACTGATATGATGACTCTGAGGGATCATCAGTGATTACTGTATTCTTATATTCTTATGTAATTATATATAGTGTGTTTTACACTGAGATATGCCATGTGTAATAGTGCCCTGTCATCATTTCTCTTTGTCTAAGCAAGCTGACAGAGACAGAAGGCCTTTGTTATGTGTAATGTTTTATACTGTATGTAAACTAGAAATGCCACATGTAGTTTGAACTGTCAGCATTTCTTCTGTCCAAGCTATAATGTTAATGGAAGCATATTCTGTCTCATGTGATACTGATTAGTAATTCTGTCTCCTAAGTCATTATCCAATGGGGAATGACTTAGGACCAATACATATTGTCTCTCACATCTGTAACTATGTTGTAATCTCTGTTGCTATGCTGTTATCTGTAGTATTTAGCTATCCGCAACCCACTGTAGCTTCTCTAGAAGGGCAGAGAACTGGAGCATGGGGAGAGATAGAATAAGATCTTAGGGAACCTAATATCTACAGTTCTGGAGATTATGTACATTTTCAGGAGAATGGTGAGAAACCCATCTCCCTTGTGATTTTCTCTGTCACATGCTTGGCGTAAGTAATATGATAAACTTTATTAGTACTCCTTGCTTGTTTACGAATGTTTCTTGAGAGACTCCAAGACACAAGAATCTGTATTATCATTATTATTATTATTGTTTATCCTACACACCAGGAGTGTTTAGACAACAGTCAGAGAATACTTTAGAAGAGTAGTAGACTGATATATCCCCGTGGAGATACTTTGCACTCAACAAGAAGTAGTCTAGACATGAAAATGTGTGTTGTGGGAAGGAGTGGAATGAGAACTCCTTCTTCTTTGGGTAGGCTATTCTCCAGGGATCTGTAAGACCTAGTGAGTGCATTAGCTCATGTAGAGCTTTTTGCCCTAGTGACAAGGAAAGTCTAGGTTGGCCTGATCTATCTAGATTATTTGATAGGACTTGATTCCAGTATCCCCCAAGAATTATTGATATCATAGACCCTGTAGCTAGTATTGTCATTAAGTTCACAAAAAAATCAGGATCATCTGAATTGGGACCATAGATGGATCCTAGAACCATCTCTGATTGTCCTAAAACAGCCCTTATAATGATACAATGACCCTCAGGGTCAGATATTTCTTGTAGTAGCTGGAATGGTATCCTACGTGCTATAAGTATGGCAGTCCCCCTTTTTCAGGAATTAAGTCCCGAGCCAAAAACTTGTCCTACCCAAGTCCTATGAAGAAACTGAATTTGAGTGGGCAGGAGATGTGTCTCCTGTAGGAAAACTATGTTTGCTTGAATACTACGAAGATGCAGTAAGACTTTTGTTCTCTTAGCCAGTATTTGTGCCCCTTTGGTGTTCTATGAGCAGAAATTGTAACCAGTCATTTTAGCTGAATAACAGGAAAGGTTACATCCTTGTACAAAACAGTATTAAGAGTTGAAAAGAAAGTGAACAAGGTGACCCATCTACCTATGGCAGTCCCTACCCATCCCAAGCCTTTTAGATCCCTTCCCCTCCTCCCAATATTTCCTCCCCATTAAAAAAAAACAAAATAATAATCCCCTGAGCCCCATGTGACTGGTTTAAAAAAAGAGGTAATCTTGGTCCCCTGCTGGGGAGTTGATAGTGGAGGCTGTTCCCCCAAATGTAAAGACATGATTGCTTCTTCCGTGATAACGCAACACAATCCTACGCCCTCCCCAATCCTCCCAAAAAGCCCAGAACAACAACATCTTAAAACCAATTTAAACTCCAGGGGTAACATGAGTAAGAGAACCCCTTCATGTATTCTAAGCTTTATTATCTTGAGGTGCTTGATAACAAACCACGTCACCATAAGAACAATTAGTAAATTCTGCATAAAGATTAACAAACATAATATATATTTCCATCAATTGTATAGCATTTAACTTTCAAGAACATGTATTAAAAAAGAAAGGGAAATATTCAGGGGGGGAAGGACAAGGGAAGGGGGGTGAAGTACCTTCCAGCCTCACATTTTACTAGTAACAAGAACAAAAGCAACTTAGCAATGAGATATGTATCAGGAGCTAGCATGCCTGATTTACATGGAGGCATATGAAGAGAAATAAAAAACACACACACAAAAAAAAAAAAGTTGTAGATCCATGAGTCCAGGACTAGAACTGGATTTTTGAAGCCAATATGTGAAGACTGGGTGGCTGATGCATTTCAGAAGAGTTTGTTCACTTGTGGTGCACTTATCGCGGTAGTCGTGTAAATAGGAAGAGGACTGCATGCACCTGAGCATGATCGAGCAGCCAGATAGTTCGCATTATCTAGAGATGATGCCTTTTGGATTTTATTCCATAGTCCATGGTTTTGGAGCAGATCAACAGTGTTGGGTATCGATCGAGAAGGTGGGGATGGAGAACTATGCTGGCAGGTCTAATTAAGAAGTAATCAGCCATTGTAAAGATATTGGACTAAGGGCCGAGGTTAGACAGTTCTCATTTATTGGGGTGTTTCTTTGTTAGGAGAATCAAATTTACTCAGTGCCATGCAGACAAACAACTTCTGTAAACTCAGAATATTAGCGGAACAAAGCAATTTGCCAACAGATCTCCAATGAAACTGCAACACCATTGCAGAGCATCATCAAGACAATACCCTTGAGATTGCAGGCTCAACAATGAGCAAACAAGTCTAGAAACATGATGGCTAGGTTGTCAACAGCTTGTTCTGCATTTTCAAATGATCTGCAGCTACTCTGATATTGGACAGACAGTTTAGCGGGGTAAATCATTCTAGATTTAATTCTGGCGGCAATTATTTCATTACTGATGGGTGGTATTTGGCCCGTTTCTGCCTGGTGGCCTCCGGTAAGTCTTGTGAGATTCTCAACTGGGCATCCTCCCATTTTATTTCCTGCAGCTCCTTAATCTTGATCAGGATATGCTGCCGATCTATGAAGCTCAAGAGATGGATGATAAACTGCCTAGGTTTGGCCCTGAGAGGGGGTCTGGGCTTTAATGATCTGTGAGTCCGTTCCACTTGATAGGTGGTGGAATGCGGCGGAGGGCCTGCGGTTTTCGCCAAAAGCTTCTGTTTAAATAAAACTGTGGAGGATTCTTCTGCTTCTTCAGGCAGACCAAAAATAACTAGGTTGGTTCTCCTATTCTGACCCTTGAGGTCTGCCAATTTTGCTTCCACCTTAATCAGCTTTTGTCTGAACGCCACAATTTCTGGATTTAATCGAGCCTGCCCGCCTTCTAATGAAGTCGTTCATGCTGAGACATCAGAAATCTTAGTTTCTTTTAAGTCAGTCTGCATATTTTTAAGGTCTGAGGCAATCTCTAGAAGGGCTTGTTCAAGTGGTTCCATTTCGGCAAGATATCTATCTTCTGACAAGGGTGCAGAACTGATAGTTGATGTTGGATTTTTGGTGTTAGATGTGGCCTGGGTTTTTGATCACTTGGCAGTTTTGTCCTGTGTTTGAGGAGGTGTAAGTGCTGGGAGGGCCTGGTGCATTTCAACTTCTATTACAAATCTTGGAGGTTTTGAGAGATTTTCCCCATTTAGATGGCACTCGCTGGTTCCTCCGAGCTGTAAGATGTTGCGATGTTCGCTTGATAAAGAGTTTTGTTGTCAGAAAAATTTTAAATTGAGGGCTTTTAGAGGTGCGAGAGCAGAGCAGTTGAGTGTCTTCTCAGGGAGAAAGCATCACGTGGTCTCATGGGCAGCTTTTCTGAATGGGAATTCCTCCATCACGTGACACACTGTAATGAAATTATGGGCGGTTTTCACAGAAATGCATTGCACTATATGGAGCAAGAAAGATTCTCCTGGAAGTAAGGCACCCACATATTAGGTTACATGATATCACCATAACTATGTAACATGATGAATCTCTGTAAAGCAGCAGCGTAAAAATCTGTTGAGAACTCTGACCTATATTTTTTAATGCTATGTTACAACCTCCTTTACTTACATCCTGACTAGAATGATATGAGAATTTCCAGTAGTTGAGTCTGCTGTACTACGTTTTTTCATGTGTGAAATAATGAAAGGAGCATTCCTTTTAAATTGGTGCTGACCAGGTCTTTGTCATTGTTTTCCTCTGCTTTTCTCCATCACATCAGTTAGTTGTTATATATCACTTATGTTGTAAATTAACAGTTATGCAGCAGGCAGTGTTTTATGACACCACAGAACAATATTTATTGAAAAGCAGCTGCAAATAAATACAAACTTGGTCAGAACAATATTGAAAGGCATGCTTATTTTTTTCATGCATAAAAAAAGTAGTCAACTAAGTAAAGCAGACAGAAATTGTGAAAAGAAGTGTATCATTCAAGTCACGACTCGGAGGTAACTAGTGGCTGTAGCAATGTAAAGTAGCATAAAAAAAGTACAGTTCAAAATTGTCACAACATTCTTGCAATGCTGCTTTAATTGATAATGTTAGTATGACATCATGAGCTCACAATCACACAACACACAAAATGCATCCCCAGAATTAGTGGCGCACTCAGTCATGTGCTCAGTGTTGGCACAGAGTCCCCAGATTTTTTCTGCATGCCCAAAATGCATCCGCCTTGTGTCCAGAAAATTGACAAGTGGTAACACAGTGAAATGGGAGTGATTCAGCACAAAGTCCCCCCAGAATTAATAGCACACTCAGTCATGTGAGCAGTGGTGGCACAAAGTCCCCAGATTTTTTCTGCATGCCCAAAATGCATCCACCTTGTGTCCAGAAAATTGACAAGAGGTAACACAGTGAAATTGAAGCATTTCAGTACATTCAAATTTCTCCAGAATTAATGGCACACTCAGTCACGTGCGCAGTGGCGGCACAGAGTCCCCAGATTTTTTCTCCATGCCCAAAATGCATCCACCTTGTGTCCAGCAAATTGACAAGTGGTAACACAGTGAAATGGGAGTGTTTCAGCACATATAAAATCCACCAAAATTAATGGCGCACTCAGTCATGCACGCAGTGGTGGCACAGAGTCCCCAGATTAATTCTACATGCCCAAAATGCATACGCCTTGTGTTCATAAAATTGACACGTGGTAACAAAGTGAAATGGGAGCATTTCAGCACATTCAAAGTCCCACAGAATAAAATGATGACCGTGAGTGTACGGTTGCTGGCCCAATGTGTTCTGCAAGGCAATTTGAGCAAATGCAATGTGATCATCTCAACTGGTAATATTGTTGGGGACTAGTTAGGAAGGTAAGCTACGCTTTCTACAGAAAGTTTCACTTTTTCTTATTGACATTAAGAAGAGATTTGCAGGATTCCATTAAAGTGTAGTAATTTTATAACCAGAGGGGGTGAAATACAACTGAAGTTGCTTGATTCCTGTACTAGAGACCTAGGATTTGGAAGGATATTTGTGCAACATTTTAGAAGTGTCCTGCTGGCTGAGCAGTGAGTTTATCCCTGGTTTCAGATAAGGGTTTGTGTATTAGAATCAGACATAGCAAAGTGCCTTCACTGAAAGGCCTGCTTACATCACAGGTGTCACTAGTCAATCAATTGATTCTGGGTGGGGCTTTTATCACTGAGCTGTCTTAGGCAAACTACACAGTGAGAAGCCAGTCAGAAAAGACTTGTCTGCTTCTGTTGGAAGCTGAGAAACTTGCTATACTGCAGAGAACAAACTAGAACGCATTTGAGGAACTGGGAACCTGGTAAGACATAACATTGTTGGGGACTAGTTAGGAAGGTAAGCTACGCTTTCTACAGAAAGTTTCATTTTTTCTTATTGGCATTAAGAAGAGAATTGCAGGATTCCATTAAAGTGTAGTAATTTTATAACCAGAAGGGGTGAAATACAACTGAAGTTGCTTGATTCCTGAGCTAGAGACCTAGGATTTGGAAGGATCTTTGTGCAACATTTTAGAAGTGTCCTGCTGGCTGAACAGTGAGTTCATTTTTATCCCTGGACTCAGTAGAGTGGTTTGTATAGGAGCAGTGGTCTAGTAAATTGAGGTGTTGGTTGACTTACTATAAAGGGCAGTACTCACCAGGGTGGTGGAGCAGTGGTGTATTAGATTGCTTCTAACAGTCACCAGTGGTTGTGGCCTACCACCCACCCTTCCCCTCACCCACCACTCAGGCGTGGTATTTCCTTTATGGCCAAGGTTCTGGCATCACTTCCTCAATGGGTCTTGGGGCAGAACTGTCATATTATTAATAACCCAGCACAGTGCATAAAGGGTAAGTACACACACACACACAAAAAATATTATTACTCATTGTACAGTATATTATAAGGAAGGGTGACATGTGGGGAGTGGTGCAATGCACTGGCTGTGGGGCAGCAGTTTTCCAGGAGACATTCTGTAACCTGCATTGCTGCCCTATTTGCAGGCATCTGTCAGCTCTGAGGGAGGAGGTTGCCCACCTCCAGGCTGAACTGTCAAGGACTAATGAGGCCTCCCCCACCCAAAGAGCACCAGTTCCACAACCACTGCCTCAGAGGTTGACATGTGTGAAGAGCAGATGGACCACAGTAGGTTCTGGGAGGGTGAGGGTGGTGGAACAGAGGCGTAGCCCCTGAGTTGTACCTCTACACAAATCATATGTCAGTCTGGCAAACCAAGGTTCCCCTATGATGGCACCCTCAGTGGAGACCAAGAAGAATGCTGGGGACATCCACAAGGGAGACCCACAAAAGAGTGGCAAGGGACACCACAGGGGAAAGAAACATCTTGTGATAGGAGACTCAATTGTCAGGGGTGTAGACCTGGGGAAGGGAGAGGAGAGGGAAGTAAGGCACCTGCCTGGTGCCATGGCTTGGAGGGACAGGAAGCAAATCCTCAGGATTGCAGAAGCAGCATCACAGGAGAGGGAACTAGATATCATTGTCCACCTCGGGACAAATGACCTAGCTAGGCATGAGATCAGTGCAGTGCAGGATGAATTTATGGAGTTGGGGAGGTGCCTCAGACAGGTAGCAAGCACGGTAACCTTCTCAGAGGTGCTGCCAGTCTATGGCAGGGGTGAGGCTAAGGTACTGCACACCATGCAGTTTAATGAATGGTTGCAAAACTGGTGCAGAGCACAGGGCTTTGGCTTCCTTGGGGACTGGGGGTCCACCTGGAGAGATGAAGGTCTATACTGGCATGATGGTCTGCATCTGTCCAGGAAGAGAAACAAGCTCATAGGTGACAGGTTTAAAGGCTTCCTTGCAAGCTTTTAAACTAGCCAAGGTGGGAGGTTCTGATAGGAAACTGGAAAGTTCAAGCCTCCTCCCACAAAACATGGCAGGTAGTAGGGTAAACACTGAGGTACAGAGCTTGACAGAGGGCAGGACAGGGGTAAATGGAATAATAGGCAAGGGCAATAAGAGCAGGGATGGGGTAAAAAATGATAAAGCCAAAATTAAATGGAGTGCAATGAGTACCAATGCCCGTAGTCTGGGAAACAAGCTTCCAGAGCTACTAGCCCTGATGGAAGAGGAACACTTGGATATTGTGGCAGTCACAGAAACATGGTACATGGAGAACCATCACTGGGATGTCAACATACCAGGGTACACAATCTACAGAAGGTACAGGGAGGGTAAAAGAGGAGGTGGAGTGGCTTTCTACATAAGGGAAGGGATCAAAGCTACAGAACTAAAAAGTAAAGGGGAGGACAAGAGGCACTCTGGGTCACCTTGGAGATAGGGAATGGCATCACAATCCACACAGGGGTTGTATACAGACCCCCATCTCAAGGGGAGGAAATGGACAAGAAAATGATAGAGGGCATTCTCAAAATGAATGAAAAAGAAGAGATACTGTTGATGGGGGACCTGAATATGCCAGATGTTAACTGGACAACATGGACTGCAGCCACATCCAAGAGCAGGGTCATTCTCGATGCCCTACAGGGGGCATGCCTTAGATAGCTAGTGGTGGAACCCACTCTGGAGGGAGCAATATTAGACCTGGTACTCTCAAATGGAGAGAGGATCACAAGTTTAAAAGTCAGTAGACATCTGGGAACTAGCGACCACTGCACAGTGCACTTCACAATAAACACAACCATGGAGACAAGCCATGCAAAGACAAAGATACTGGACTTTAGAAGGGCTGACTTTGGCATAATGGGTGAATACCAGAGGGATGCATTAGCAAATGGCCAGAAAGGAGGGGTGGAAGAACAATGGAGAAAAATCAAAACTGCCATCATGGAGGCAACAAGCCTTTGTGTGAAACAAATAAAGAAAACAAAGCAGAATAAAAAAACACTATGGTTCTCAAAAGAGGTGTCAGGGAAGGTTAAGGATAAAAAGGCTGCATTCAAAAATTATAAGGAATCACAGAAGAAGCGCGACAGGGAACTGTATCAATTAAAGCAGAAAGAAGTGGGGAAGGCAGTCAGAAAAGCAAAGGACCAAACCGAGGAAAAAATAGCCAACTCAGTTAAGAAGGGGGATAAAACCTTTTATAGGTACACTAGGGAGCATAGAAAGGTTAAGGGAGGGATAGTGAAGATCAATAAAGGAGAGGGGAGGTGGGCAGAGGGAGACAGTGAAAAGGCAGAGATACTGAATGAATACTTTTGCTCAGTATTCACAAAAGAAGAAGAGGAGGAGTTACCTAAACCAAACAATAGAAGCACTCTGAGTAGTGGGGTTGACACCAGTCCATTTACAGAAGAAAGAGTCCTGACAGAACTCCTAAAACTCAAGGTGGACAAAGCAATGGGGCCTGACGGGATTCACCCTAGAATCCTAAAAGAGCTAAGGGAGGAACTAGTGACACCACTAACCACACTTTTTAACAAATCATGGGAAGATGGGGTGGTACCTGAGGACTGGAGGAAGGCAGATGTGATTCCCCTTCACAAAAGTGGGAGCAAGGCAGAAGCAGGAAACTACAGACCTGTTAGTTTGACCTCAGTGGTAGGGAAAATGATGGAATCACTTCTGAAAGAAAGAATTGTTCAGTACCTAGAGGCCAGTGGGGCACAGGACCCAAAGCAGCATGGATGCACAGCAGGAAGGTCATGTCAGATGAATCTAATCGATTTCTTTGACTGGGTGACCAAAGTAATAGACCAGGGAGGGGCTGTGGATATGGCCTACCTAGACTTTAGCAAGGCATTTGAAACAGTCCTGTACAAAAGATTAATAATCAAGTTAGCCAGCCTGGGAGTGGGTCCCAGGGTGGTAGCCTGGGTAGCAAACTGGCTGCACAACAGGACACAGAAGGTAATAGTGAATGGAACACATTCTGAAGAAAGGAGGGTTACTAGTGGAGTACCTTAGGGCTCAGTACTGGATCCAGTCCTCTTTAACGTCTTAATAGGTGACATTGCAGAGGGTCTGGAAGGAAAGGTATGCCTCTTTGCAGATGACACAAAGATCTGTAACAGAGTTGATACACAAGGGGGGTAGAAAGGATGAGAAGGGACTTGGCAAGGTTGGAGAAATGGTCAGACATATGGCAACTTAGATTCAATGCAAAGAAGTGCAAGTAATGCACCTGGGAAATAAAAATCCAGGAGAAGAGTACACAATAGCAGGGGAGGTACTAACAACAACAATAATGGAATGGGATCTGGGTGTAATCATATCAGATGACCTAAAGGTGGGTAAGCAATGTGAAAAGTCGGTAAGGAGAGCCAGGGGGATACTGGGATGCATAGGAAGGGGCATCAAAAGTAGAAAAAAGGAAGTGGTTATCCCTCTGTACAGACAGTTGGTGAAACCCCATCTGGAGTACTGCATGCAGTTTTGGAGACCTCATCTATGCAAGGACATAGACAGGATGGAAGCAGTCCAGAGGAGGGCAACTAAAATGGTGCAGGGTCTACATCAGAAACCATATGAAGAGAGACTGAGAGAGCTTAATATGTATACCCTTGATGAAAGGAGTGACAGAGGGGACATGATGGAAACTTTTAAGTACCTCAAGGGAATCAACAAAGTCCAGGAGGGTAGCATCTTTCAGAAAAAGAGATGTGTAAGAAAAAAGGGGCACAATTTAAAGTTGGGGGGGGGACAGCTCAGGGGTAATGTGAGGAAATTCTTTTTCACGGAGAGAGTGGTGGATGCATGGAACTGCCTTTGTGGAGAGGTTGTGGGGTCTAAAACAGTGGGGGAATTCAAACATGCATGGGACAGACATAAGGCAATTATAGTGGGTGGTTGCAGGAAGTAGGCTATTGGTTAACTAGAATCTGTGGCTTATCCAATAGGTAGAGAAATGGGCAAACTGGGTTGGCCAAGTGGTCCTTATCTGCCGTCAAAGTCTATGTTTCTATGTTTCTATGGATGGAAGGGTGCCCTTTGTCTGTACACTAATAGTAGCCTTGGTGAATTGATATATATAGATATATGTTTGTGTATTTTGTAGGTGAGGAGGGAATTTGACATGGACATGTACTCATGGTATTGTTCTGTATCACAGGTCACAGAAACTGTTGGTGCACACATTCCAGTGCTCAATGAGAATTTTTTGCATTGAAATTGGAAATGGATAACTCTCAAGCACATGAAGGTAAGTATTTTTTTTTGGGGTGGGGAGCATATTTTCAGGTTTGCCTGTAATGGTTTCTTATTTTGTTACTTCTTCACAGATTTCATCTGCATCCTTCTGGAGTCCAGTTCTTAATGATGGTCATGGTCATCTAATGAAACAACTTCTGCGTGTTGCATGTATGCCCAGGCCTGAGGAGGGGGTGCCTGATTTTGAAGAACTTTTTTGGATGAGGTCACTTTGACAGAACGACAAAGCATCTGGAAGTTTCCTAAAAAAAGAAATGAATGACTTCTTACAATTAACTGTAATTTGTCTCTCCCTGGTTCTCAATCTCAAGTTAAGTTACATTTCAAAGCCACATCTTGTCAAGTATCACAACCTGTGTGCAACTTTTTCAACACTGTCATGGTCAGGGCTGCACAGCTGCAAGTTCAAAATACAGTGCATGAATGATATCTTACAGAAATAGTTTTGGTGACGTACACATGCACTTAGTTTATGAATGATAGTCAGTCGCATTTGCTGCAGTCTTTCCAAAACAACGAAACAGATGAAATCAAATCTTCATACTTATCAGAATGGATTTCACATGGATATTCCATAGGTTCCTCTGTATGATACAGCTGCAGTATCATTCCCACTGAGTTTTAGAGAAGGAGACTTTTTTTGTTAACCTGTAAAAAAAAAACAAAATAAGTACACCGTATGTGTTTGACTATTGCGGCTCTGAAAAGCTACAGAAAACAAAGCATACAACTAAAGGAAGTGAAACAGCATAACAAACATGAGTACACATACTCACTTTATGGTTTAAATATTAAGAAGCTTTGTGTCTGTGGCTGATGGATGTGGTGGTCCAGACAGACTCATGCTCAGTGGTACCAGTGGCTAACATCAGTCCAGGTGGTGGTGGTCCAGGGGGTGGACAGACTCATGCTTAGTGGTGGCAGTGGCTAACATCAGTCCTGGTGGTGGTAGTCCAGGGGGGTGGACAAACACATGCTCAGTGGTGACAGTGGCTAACATCAGTCCCAGTGGTGGTGGTCCAGGGTGGCACACCACCTTTTAACAACTTCAATTAAAACCTACCAACATTAACCACATCATCATCCTCATAAAGAAAGCTTCCCTCACAGTCATCTATGTCTGAAGTCTGACAACTGGGAAATTCTTTCTCCATTGTGTCATCATCTACATCAGTGGTGGGCAATTTCAGGAGGCTACTGCCAGTGCCACCAGGACGATTCATTTTCACATCACCAAAACCACCATGACTAGGCCGGGGTATGAATACCGAGGTTGCAATCTGTGCTGTTATGTGCCTCTCATTCATTTTAATAAATGTTAGCAAACTAACATTTGCAGGAGACAGGTTTCTCTGATGATCCCTGACTATTGCACCTGCTGAGCTGAATACCTTCTCAACACTTACACTGGTGGGTGGGCATGTGAGGTACTTCAGTGCCACTCCAGTCAGCTCTGGCCATTCACTAACCTTTCCACTCCAGTACAAAAGAGGGTCTTCAGTTATTGTCAGATGCCTGTTTTCAGACAAATATGACTCAACCATTCTCTGAGCCACACTACATAGAAACATAGAAACATAGACTTTGACGGCAGATAAGGACTGCTTGGCCCATCTAGTCTGCCCATTTCCCTACCTACAGGATAGGCCGCAGATCCTAGTTAACCAACAGCCTATTTCTTCCTACCCCCCACAAGAATTGCCTTATGTCTGTCCCATGCATTTTTTAATTCTCCCACAGTTTTAGACCCCACAACCTCCTCAGGAAGGCTGTTCCATGCATCCACTACCCTCTCTGTGAAATAATACTTCCTCACATTGCCCCTGAACATCCCCCCCTCAATCTTTAAATTGTGTCCCCTTGTTCTGGCACATCTCTTTTTCTGAAAGATGCTACCCTCTTGGACTTTGTTGATTCCACTGAGGTGCTTAAAAGTTTCTATCATGTCCCCCCTCCCTTCTTTCCTCAAGGATACACATATTAAGCTCCATTAGTCTCTCCTCATATGGCTTCTCTTGCAGACCCTGCACCATTTTAGTTGCCCTCCTGTGGACTGCCTCTATCCTGTCTATGTCCTTGCAGAGATGGGGTCTCCAGAACTGGACGCAGTACTCCAGATGGGGTCTCACCAACTGTCTGTACAGAGGGATAACAACTTGTTTTTCTGCTGGTGATGCCTCTCCATGCATCCCAGTATACCCCAGCCCTCCCTACTGCCTTCTCACATTGCTTGCTAACCTTAAGGTCATCTGATATGATTACCCCCAGGTCCCTTTCCTTTTTGTTGTTGTTAATACCCGCCCCCATTGTGTATTCTTCCCTGGGTTCTTGTTTCCCAGGTGCATTATTTTGCACTTTTGCATTGAATCCAAGCTGCCATACTTCTGACCATTCCTCCAACTTTGCCAAGTCCCTTCTCATCCTTTCCACGCCTCCTTGTGTATCAACCCTGTTGCAGATCTTTGTGTCATCTGCAAAGAGGCATACTTTTTCTTCCAGTCCCTCTGCAATGTCACTTATGAAGACATTAAAAGGACTGGACCCAGTACTAAACCCTGCAGTACCCCACTAGTAACTCATCTTTCTTCAGAGTGGACTCCATTTACAATTACCTTCTGTGTCCTGTTGTCCAGCCAATGTTTTACTTGCTACCACCCTGGGACCCACTCCCAGGCTGGTTAATTTGACTATTAATCTTTGTGTGGGACTGTGTCAAATGCCTTGCTAAAGTCTAGGTAGGCCATGTCCACAGCCACTCCCTGGTCTACTACTTTGGTCACCCAGTCAAAGAAATCTATTAGATTCGTCTGACATGACCTTCCCACTGTGAACCCATGCTGCCTTGGGTCATGTGCCCCACTGGCCTCTAGGTACTCAATAATTCTTTCTTTCAGAAGTGACTCCATCACTTTCCCTACCACAGAGGTCAAACTGACAGGTCTGTAGTTATCTGCCTCTGTCTTGGTCCCACTTTTATGAAGGGGAATCACATCCACCTTCCTCCAGTCCTAGGGTACCACACCATCCTCCCATGCTTTATTAAAAAGAGTAGCCAGTGGTTTCACTAGTTCCCCTTAATTCTTTTAGAATTCTGGGTGAATTCCATCAGGCCCCATTGCTTTGTCCACCTTCAGTTTTAGGAGTTCTTGCAGAACCCTTTCTTCTGTGAAAGGACGGATCGACCTCCTATCAAGAGTGCTTCTGTAAATTGGATTAGGCACTCCTCCTCTTTGTGAATACTGAGCAGAAATATTCGCTCAGTATCCCTGCTTTTCACTGTCCCCTCCGCCCACCCACTGTTCATTCTATTCAGCCTCACTATCCCTCCTTTGTCTTCCTCACGCTCCTTTGATGTACCTTTAAAGGTTTATCCCCTTCTTAACCGAGTTGGCCATTTTTTTCCTCAGTTTGGGCCTTTGCTATTCTGACTTCCTCCATGCTTCCTTCTACCTTAACTGGTACAGCTCTCTGTCCTGCTCCTTCTGTGTTTCCTTATACTTCTGGAATGCTATCTTTTCTTCCTGACTTTCACAGCCATCTCTTTGAAACCATAGTGGCTTTTTCTTTCGTTTTGATTTGTTTATTTGCTTCACACAAAGGCTTGTTGCCTCTGTGATGGCAGTTTTGATGATTCCCCATTGTTGCTCCACACCTCCTTCTAGCCTGTTTGCTAGTGCTTTTCTGAGGCACTCTCCCATCTTGCCAAAGTCAGCCCTCCTGAAGTCCAGTACCCTCACTTTTCTATGGCTTGACTCTGTAGCTGAGTTTAACGTGAACCACACTGTTTGATGGTCACTTGTTCCCAGATGGCAACCCACTTCTAGATCTGAGATCCTCTCACTGCCCCCGTTTGAGAGTATGAGGTCTAAGATTGCTCCCTCACGAGTGGGTCCTGAAACTAAGTCCAGTTGTTGATGCATCATCCTGTTCTCCTGAATCATTTATTTCACAAATAACCACTTGGGACAAAGCCTCCCATAGCGGGTTGATGCCAGCCACTTAGGATGACAGACCACCTGGAACTGCTGTCCCCTTCCTCTTGCAGGATATGCTTGATAGTCCTACAGGTACACCTTCAGCTGGATTATGCTGCTGAGGTTTGCTGACCTTGGCACGTGAACTCTGTGCCTCATGAACCAAGCGCACCAGTTGATCACTGTTATTTTTTACCTTTTCAGGCCCTCCCTCCAGTACTGATGCAATTCCATGTTTGTATCGTGGGTCCAGCATTGTTGCTATGGCAAAGTTGTCACTACGTTGAATGCTCACAACATGATGATTCTGGTCAAATACTGTCAACATGTGTTGCAGCAACATACTGCTACCACCGTCTCTGGCAACATCAAGGCCATGCTGTACATTCACTAATGTCTACCTCAGCACCTGCAGCAGTGGAATTGTTTGGCTAATTGAGGCAGACTTGCCACTCACTGCCTATGTGGCTTGTTCAAAAGGCTGCAAAATTGTTATTACAGAGTCCATGAGGTGCCACTGTTCAGTCATCATAGACACGGAGGCCCCGGAACTGTCACGGCTAGTGTGCATCACAAGATATTCTGAGATGGCTTTGTATTGTTCATACAACCTCTTTGCCATGTATAAAGTGGAGTTCCATTGGGTGACAACTTCCAGCTTCAAGCGGTGCTGAGGCAGGCTGTTTTGTATCTACAACTGCCGCAGTTGATCACGGTCCTTTCCAGATCATGAAAAGTGAGAGCAGATATGTTGTACAATGGTCAGCATTTCCTTTACATCAGGGTGCTGCAGAAACTCCTGCACCACAACATTTAAACAATGGCCCATTCATGGAACACAAAAAAAAAAAACATTCGTGATGCATTTCACCACATTTGACCCATTGTCACTTGCTATGAACCCAGCTCTCAGGGACAGGGGGGTTTAGTCATTTGTCAATTTCAGTCAGTACCATGTCCAACATGTTCTCACCAGTGTGTGGACAGGTCACATTGTGCATAGCAATCGTTGCATGCTGCCAAATTCCTGGAAGATTGCTACCACGACAATCCACCTTACTGCACTGATTATTCACACTACCAACATCACAAACAACCCCCGGCACCTGCGCCCAGAGTGCAGTTATATGCAAATATGAACTCCCCACTGTTTTGCCACTTGTCCACATATCCATACTTCAATGGATGAATGGAGAGGAAGAATGTTGAAGGGCATGTCCTACTGAGTCGGACACAGTGCGGAACAACCCGGGGACAGCAAGGGTAGAAAAGTATGTCCTGGATGGGACTTTCCATTTTGGACAGGCATGTGCAGGAAACTGCTGGAACCCAGAATTCTCCACAAAGTAGAAGGGCAAAAGATCAATTGCCAGCATTTCTGCTACAGCAGCATTAAGTTCACGTGACACTGTATGATTCGGGGATACTTCAGCTTATGCGCAAAAACACTCTGTAACGTGGGCTGACTTAAACATTTTACACGGGGTGTGTTGATCACAAATGGTTGGGCTCTGTGATGAATGACATTGGCAGGGGGTGGAGTGTGGACATTTGATGAAGACAGTTGCACAGGTGATGATGATAAACCCAGAAATGCAGTTATTTTGCCAGATTTGCCAACTGGGGTTGATGTGCCACTTGCACTAGACATACTGCATTCACCACCACCACCACCACCACCAAAACTGCTACTCTCACCAATACTGGACAACATTTCAAAGTCATTATGTTCCACAACCTCATCATACCTGTAGTAATCCTCTGCTCTTATTACCTCACTACTGCACACGTTTAATTTACTACTGGATTTAACAGTCATGGAATGGGATAACAAGCTCGCTATGGCTGCTGGTGATGAGGGTGAATGCCCCACTGTGGTATTAGCTGCCAGCTTGTGCTGGGTCCACAGTGCCATGTGCCTATTCTTAAGATGCGTATGCTGTCCTTCTGTGCCCAGATGGCTCCCCTTTTTACATCAACTCCCAAGCACATGGCAAACCTGTCAGATTGCAACCAACTCATCATTTGCATCTTGAACAAAAAAATCCCAAACAAGGGATTGTGATGCTTTGCTTTTAACATGTCCATGATGTTGCTTATTTAAGTCCATTACTTTAAGCACTGAAGTTGGGGGGGCAGGTGATGTTTCGGGCACTGCACAACTGGACTGCAACTGACCACCACGACTACCTAGCATTATTACTGGGTCATTATCATCAACTAAAACTGGTAAATCACAAGTTTTTTTTTGGGGGGGGGGGATTCCTGCAAACAGACTCAGACACAGCCACTTTGAATTTCTTTTTCACCAGTTCCCAACTGGGGTCAATTACATCATCATCATATTCACCAATGTCACACACATCCACATCTTCTGCTTGGATGCTAGCATGTGGACTGCATGTTGCAACAACAGCAACATCATAGTCATCATCACATTCATCATCATCATCTACACCACCATCACCTAATATTTTTTCACCACACTGTGAATCACTGCATGGAAAATGCACGACAATAACCGCTACAGTGGATGGAATATCACATTGTATGCTATCATTGACATGATTATCAGAATCTCAGGTTAAGTTACTGGGATGTTACTGGGAAGTATGACATCATCTATGCTGCCACTCACTTGCATTGCTTCACACTGAATATTTTTGGATACGGTACACTGGTCAGAATTTGAACTTGATGCACCAATACTAATACTACTACCACCACTAACACCAGTAACACTAACACCACTGGCTGAGAAAACATCATCTCCTCTGATTATGAGTGAAGCTACTGATTGGGCTGTAAAAAACATTGCAGGAGAAATACCTTTCCTCACATCAGCAATGCATTTCTGCATCTGTGCACTACCATGCACACAGACTATCGTACTGCTAAATTTGCCATGGAGAGGACCAGATTTGCTTGCACGTCTCTTTGTAGGCATTTTGAGGGATCAACAACAATATTATAACCAAATTTAGATTTTGGTTCATTCACTGTCTGATTGCGGGGAAGCTGGATGTGAAGCCGAAAAAATAACTGTAGCTTCAACAACAGATAGAGACTGTCATGCAATGAAAACAACTTCAGTAACCAGTGGTGCTGATGAGGTCACAAAAACATGGTTACCCCCCTGACAGCGACATTTCACCAGTGAGGTCCCCCACAGTGACTACAGCACCATGCCACTGTGGGAAACCCGTTGGCACCAGGCGCTGTCTGTCGGGGGTCCTGCATCCCCCCAATCAGGTCCGACTCAGAGTTGATAATCATAAAGAGCGGTGGGTGTGGGGTGGGGCACAGCTGACTGCAGAATGTGGTCGACCTGCCGGTGTAGCTGATGGGGCGTTCCACAAAACTTTTGTTGAGCACCCGTCGTGGATCCACAGAAACAATAAAATCTGGTAAAAAATTATTTTTGCCGGGGGGGAGGGGAGCACTGAATGCAGATTTTTATGGCAGTACAAGCAGCAAAACAAAGAACAGATACCACGATCGCAATACAAAATCAGGCAGCTGCAGTGGCTAGCAGGTTCACACTGCTTCACCTGCCCTGCAATTACACTAGTCTGTGGCACAATAAAAGGTGTATTATTTGATGTCACGCAACACCACTCACACACACACACAGAACAGTTTCTCTACAATGGTGAACAAGTAATTGTACCAAATTGAAAAGTTCAGTAATATGCCATGTATTGTAATGTAAACAACCCAAAATTATGAACTGCTGCACCAGATCCACACAACGCACAATCAGCAAGAAAATGTCAACAATTACTGACAATATTACTGTGTGTACATTAACACAGTCAGTTATATAACAAAAATATATCCTAAAAACAAAGAAATCACTATTTCTTCAACTTAAATCTACCTACATCACAGATACACCCCTCCACCAAAGCACACTTTCACTGTCTTTCACTACACACACTCAATGTTGTACATTAACATTCAAAATCCACACAAAAACAAAAATGCTCAATGATATGAGCACAGGAGGGTTTTCTGCAATCGAAGAACTAATGGTGGAGCCCCCCCAAAAAAGCAAAAATGCTTTTTTAACAGCTTTTAGAAGGTTTCAATCACAGACAGCTCTCAGAACACACTGTCTCCTACTGCTTCCTACACACACTACCCTGTACTGAGGCTGTGCAGATCAATATAGAGCCCATGTGATCTGAAATCACATAAATCACTGCAAAATTCACCTTCGGAGCTCAAAAACAAGACAAAGTGAGACGAAGTGTGTTGATCCCAATGCACTTCGCTTAAGATTTTTGGTGGAGTAGTTGTCTGGGAAGGCGGAGTAACACGAAGTTAGTGTTTTCAATGGACTTTGCGTTACTCATTATAATGCAATTACTCCACTTTGTGTTGCGGAGCACTCCTCGAATCCTCCTTTGCTACGTGAATCACTTTGTGGAGCTGATTGAGCCTACTTCACCCACCACAACTATTTGAGTGTCCTCGGTAGAGATAGCTACATTTTGTTAAAGCCCCAACTGTTTTATTAGTTTGGGAGATTGTGTATTCAAAATGACGATTCCATAATCCAGTATTTGTACAGTATACAGAATACCTAAGTACATATATTTATTAACTATTTCAAGGTTGCTATGATTGACTTTTCATATATACTTGGTTTTCCTGGCTCCTATGACTAAGACTTCAAGTCTTTTTTTGATGTTCAGATACAGTAACAGAGCATAACACCAAGTTGTGGCATAAGCAAGAGAAGAACAAATGTTTGAGACAATTTTAGGAGAATTGGACTTAGATTCTTGTAGCTCCAAGAATAATTTATCGAAGTAAATGCAAAATACTGTAGCATAGGTACTAGGATGCCACCTTGCTTTACACCCTTATTTGTCTTAATGTTGCTAGACAAATTATGTCCCATTCTTATTTGTGCTTTTGTGTTTGAGTACAAATTTCTAATACTGTTAACAAGAACCAGAGAGATACCTCTATTCAGCATTTTGTCCCATAAAATAAATCTATTTATTGAATCAAAAGCAGAACTGCAGTCTATGAATGCTAGATGTTATTTCTGCTTTCTAATTGTAACATACTTCTCAATTAAATGAGAGAGTATGCAGCAATTATCCAGGGTAGAGTGTTTTTCTTGAAAACCGGCTGGTGCAGGGGCGAATCCCCCAAAGCTTCAACTTCATTCTTTAACCTGTCCAGCAGAATTTTGGCATAGACCTTTCCTAGAACATCTAATAGACTTATGGGTCTATACATTGAAGTGTCCTTCTTTGATCCCTTTTTATAAATAGGGCCAATTACTGAGCCTGACCAGGAGTCTGGGACATAGTTATTCGCAGTACATTCATTGAAAAAGGACACACAAAAAATTTGACCATTCCTCAGTCATACATACTGGAGATAGACTTCAGCTAGGATTTTATCAGGACCTGGGGCTTTATTTCTTTTCAGGCTTGATAGTGCTTTCAATACTTCTAATTTGGAAAAAGTCCAATGACGAATTTTTATGTTCTTTCTTCCCATTTTCTCCCACAAAGAGGCCAGGCTTGAATCAAATAATATATTAAAGTATTATTCAGTCCATATATTCAAATCTATTTGGTGGACCAAGTCATTACTCCATCCCCTACATCCTTTTGTGACCATAAGTAATACAACTAAATCATACATGAATTCTATATCTCTTCTCTTGCATCAGTCATCCCCCTGGTTCTTATTTTTGATACATTGATGTTTGATATTTTTGTTCTTTGGTCAGTTCCACAACTTATTGCTTAGTAATTTATTTCTGTCAATTTATTCTTAGACATAATTGTCCTCTTTGTTACATTTATTCTGTTTCTATGAACTTTATATTCTGTATTTTTGTATCTGTTATCTCTTCCTCTTCTCCCAGGATACATCTGAAAATGAGCTGTTACTAGCTCAGTATGTCTTTCCTTGTAAAACCTTAGAAATATTTTATAAATTCCTCCACCGTTTTTGCCCTCACTATCCCTGAGGGAAGGCTGTTCCAAGCATCCACCACCCTTTCTGAAAAGAAATACTTCCTCACATTTCCCCTGATTCCACCTCCGTCCAACTTCATCACATGTCCCCTAGTTCTTGTCCATCTTCTTTTCTGAAAGATGCTACACCCCTGTACCTTATTGAACCCTTTAAGGTATTTGAATGTCTCTATCATGCACCCTCTCTCTCTCCTCATCTTTATAGAATACATATTGAGGTCTTTCAGCCTCTCCTAAGATGACTTCTGGTGCAGCCCCTGTAACATTTCTGTAGCCCTTTCTTGGATTGCCACCACTCTGTCTATGTCTTTTCAGAGATGAAGTCTCCAAAACTGGATATTGTACTGCAGATGAGGTCTCACTAATGATATGTATAGTGGCATCACTACCTCCCTTTTTCTGCTGGTGATGCCTCTCCCTATTCTCCCCAACATCCCGCTGGCCCCTCTAATTGCCTTCACATACAATCTGGTCATCTTTAGGACCTCAGATATAATTACTACTAGATCCCTCTCCTGTTTGGTGGTTGACAGTCCCCCCACCACCACCACCACCACCACCACTGAGTGCTTCTCTCTCAGGTTCCTGTGTCCTAAGTGCATAATTTTGCACTTCTTTGCATTGAATTTCAATTGCCATACATTTGACAATTTTTCCAGCTTGCCCAGGTCTCTTCTCATTCTTCTCACACACACACACACACGCACACCCAGTGTGTCTACCCTGTTTCAGATCTTTGTGTCATCTGCAAAGAGGCACACCTTCCCCTCCAGCCCCTCTGCAATATTACTTATGAAGACATTAGATAGGACTGGGCCTGCAAAGATCCCTGAAGCACCCTGCTGGGCAGTTCCCTCTCTATGGAGTAAACATCGTTCAATATCACTGTTTGTGTTCTACCACTCAGTCAATTTCTAACCCAGTTTACCACCCCAGATCCAACTCCCAGGTTACACAACTTGTTTATTAGCCTTTTATGCGGGACAGTATTGAAGGCCTTGCTGAAATCCAGGTAGGCCACATCTACCACCCTTCCCTGATCTATCTCCCTTGTCACCCAGTTAAAGAAATCTATCATTTTTTTGGCAAGACCTGCCTGCCATGAAACCATGCTGTCTCGGATTCTGCTGTCCACTGGATGCAAGGTATGTCACAGCCTTTTTCTTGAGTAATGATTCCATCAATTTCCCTACCACTGAGGTTAGGCTGACTGTCTTATAGTTATCAGCCTCCTCCCTGCTCCCGCTGTCATGGAGAGGGACAACATTCCACCCTCTTCCAGTCTGCCAGAACCACACCTGTTTCTAATGATTTGTTGGAGAGGGTTGTCAGTGGTTCTGCTAGCTCCTTTCTTAGTTCCTTTAGGATTCTGAGATGCATTCCATTGCTTTACCTACTTTCAGTTTTCTAGTTCCTTAGGACTCCCTCTATTGTGAATGGCCTGGTATCTATACCCCACCTCTTGGTACTTATTACACCTAGCTGAGGTCCCACCCCTCCTCCTTCTACTATAAACACTGAACAAAAATATTTGTTCAGGATTTCTTCTTTTTCCTGGTCCCCTTCTGTAGACTCCTCCATCCCTTTTTAGTCTCACAACCCCCCCCCCGAGTTTTTTCTTTTCTCTAATGTATCTAAAAACGGTATTGTCGCCTTTCTTAATTGCGTTCGCTATTCTTTACTCTGCCTGTGCTTTGACTTTTCTGACTGCTTTTCCTGACTCCTTTAGCTTTTCCAGATACATTCCTTTGTCTTCCTCCCTCTGTGTTTCTTTGTATTTCCTGAATGCTATGCTTTTTCCCTCACCCTCCCTGTCAACTCCTTTGAGAACCAGAATGGTTTTCTCTTCCTCTTAGTTTTACTTGATTGCCTAATGTAAAGGATAGTGGCTTACATTATGGTTCCCTTAAGATGTGCCCATTGCTCCTCTGCATTCCACTTTCCCACTCTACCCTTAGGGCTTTCTTCAGACATACTGTACTTCCAGTTTTGCAAAATTGACCCTTCTGAAATCCAGGTATTTATTTATTTATTTGAATTTTGGTAACCGGGTAAGCCCACTGAGACAGAATTTCCCTTTTTCAGGGGTGACCGGGGAGAGGGTTCAAGGGGAGGTACAGAGATATAATGGATAAAGGGTAAGTGTATAAAGGCATTTTTACAATAGTTCATACTTAATAAAAATAAAATTGAGCCTTGGCAGATTAAGTTACAGATCATTTAACACAAAAAGCAAAAACATAGCAGCAATGTACAGGATATCTACAAGGTACATGAGCAGTATTTACAAATAATACAGTACATACATACACAGAGGTAGTATTTATGACTGAATGGGGCACAGTAACCACAGTGAAAAATGAGTAGCTCGAGATCACAGCAAAGCATGTATGGCACTTAAGAGAAGAAAAAGAAAAACATGAAAAATACATAGGAGACAGTGTGTGTGGAGGTAGCCAGGTGGAATTAAGGCTTTTATCTGGTCAATATGCCCAAAATGGTAAAAACCATTCTGGATGATGGAAGACACCTGAACCTCAAGTGTCAAACCATCATGAAGGATAACACCCAGATTTTTCACCTTAGTAGATGCTACCAGAGGAGTAGGGCCAAGGAATACCCAAGTTCCCACCCTGGCAGCACCCACATCCTGCAGACAACCAGGCTCAGTCACCAGCACCTCTGACATGTCAGGACTGAGTCTCATCCAGCTAGATGACATCCAAATCTGGATCTCAGCCAGACATTTGTTAATCACCTACTTGTGTCACATGTCCCAGGTGCAAATGACATATACAGCTCGGTATCATCAGCATAACAGTGAAAACCCAAGCTGCACTATCTAATGATCTTGCCAAGGGGAAGCATGTGCACTGCAAATAACATAAGTAACAGGATTGGATGCTGGGGAACTCCACATGGGAGGGGCTTCAGGCAGGAGAAGAAACTCTCCATCACTACCTTCTGTGTCCTGCCTGTGAGAAAGGACTCAAACCAATTGATAATGGCACCAGTGAGTCCACAGAGCTCCTTTAGGTGATCCAGCAACACTACATGGCCCACAGCATCAAATGCTGAGGAGATATTAAGGAGAATGAGTATTGACCATTCCCCTCTATCTCTCACTCTAAGGAGATCATTCTGCACGCTGACTAATGCCATTTCAGTGCTATGTCTGAACCTAATCCCAGACTGGAAGGGCTCATAGATGTCATAGGCCTCAAGGTGTGCCTCGAGCTGCAGAGCCACTACTTTCTCAATAACCTTGCCCCAAAATGGGAGGTTAGAAGTTGGTCTATAATTTGCCTAGATGTCAGAGACAAGAGATGGTTTCATTAAGAGGGGCCTCACCAGCACCTCTTTCAGGGTGCTGGTGAAACGTCCCTCTAAATGTGAACATCGGACAACCTCGGCAAACACTGAAACAATGGACCCAACACATCCCATCAAGAGATATGTCAGGCCTGGGTCCAATTCTCAAGAAATTGGCCACAGCTTCAAAATCACCTTGCTTATGTCTATCACCTCCACTGGCCTAAATTCACTCCAGACAATAGGAGTGCCTCTGGAAATGCATGACTCACCACTGCAGGGTTGTCTCTGCCACAGTGGAGAGATCCCATCCCTAATGGAGGACACCTTGTCAGAGGAGAACAGAGTAAACTCCTTGCACTAAGCAACTGAAGCTGCCCTTTTTGGCTGAAGACAGGCAGGATGTATTAGCCTGTCCAAAGTCCATAAAATTAGAGCCAGTCTGTTCTTCCCTTCAGCAATCTCACCAGATAGGAACACTGCCTTCTTATGGTTAATTGCCCTTTGATATTCACCATAGTGAATTCTCAAAGCCAGTCTCTCCTCCTTGGACCAAAACCTCTGCCAACAGCTTCCCAACCTCTGACCCTGGTCTTCTCCTTCTGAAGAGCCCCATCAAACCCCAGAGATATCAAGCTAGAAGAGCAGGGTCATATACGGACCAGGGTGACAGAGTTGAGCACCTTGGAGAAAGACCTAGTATAGTCTGCCATTGCCTTACCTGTACCCATTGCACAAACAACACTCACACCAGATAGATCCAGTATCACCTTCAGTCCTTCTGGGGACGTCTCCTTTAGAGGGCAGTAGCGGACAATCTCTACAGAGGAATAACTCAGAGGGGCACTGAACAAGAACTCTATCATGTGGTGATCTGACCAACCCACAAGATCAATCCCATGGAGAACATTAGGTTCAAGGCATGACCATGGCTATGGGTCACAAAAGCAACAGCTTGTGTGAGGCCCAACAAGATCATCATCTGAAGGAAGTCACAACCAAAATGTGACAGTTTGTCATCGATCCAGGCATTGAACTCACACAGAACCAGCCATCTTGGCAACTCCAATACCCTATCAGTGATGAAGTCTGCAACTTCCTGCAGAAATTCCACCTTGCACCCCAGAGGCTGGTACACGAGAACAATTCTGCATCCTGCACCTGGATCATCATGCATGGCCACTCATTTAAATGATGAAGTAAAACCAACTGTTCCTGGCCACACCCCCACCCCCACCTGTGCATTCCTTCCTTGGGCAGTGCACCATGGAGAACCCAGCTGGGAGAGATGCCTCCAATATTGTACCCATGTCATCCCCCAACCAGGTCTCCATAATGCAAGGCAAATCAACCAAGGAAATCAAATCTGCAATAATTGCAGTCTTAGAAACATAGAAACATAGAAGTTGACGGCAGATAAGGACCGCAAGGCCCATCCAGTCTGCCCATTTCTTTTTCTACCTTATAAATGTGCCATCGGCCTTTGCTCTGTCAGTGACCTATCTATTCATAGTCATTTGTATTGCTCCCTTATGCCTATCCCATGCCTGTTTGAAGCCCTGCACTGTATTCATAGCCACCACTTCTTGTGGTAAGCCATTCCATGCATCTACCACCTTTCTGAAAAAGAATTTCCTCCACATTCCCCTTAATCGGCCTCCCTCTAATCTCATGCTGTGTCCTCTTGTCCTGCTATTTTTCTTATATTTAAACATGTTAGACTCTTTCACCTTGTTTATGCCTTAAGGTGTTTAAATGTCTCGATCATATCACCTCTCTCCTCCTTTGCTCAAGGGTATACATATTAAGCTCCATTAATCTGTCCTCATATGTCTTCTGATGCAGTCCCTGCACCATTTTGGTTGCCCTTCTCTGGACTGCCTCAATTTGGTTAATGTTCTTGTGAAGGTGTGGCTCCAATACTGCACGCAGTACTCCAGATGGGGCTCTAACCAATGTCTTGTACAGAGGATTATTACCTCCTCTTACGACTTGTGATACCCTACTAATACACCCTAACACCCCCTAGCCTTACCTACTGCTTTAGAGGTCTGCTTGGATGATTTTAGGTCATCAGTGATGATGATGCCCAAGTCTCTTTCTTCCTTTGTGACTGCTAGCAACTCCCTCCCAGCCTATAAGTGGCTTCAGGGTTTTCTCTTCCTATGTGCATGATTTTGCACTTCTTTGCATTAAATCCCAGTTGCCACTCTTCTGACCATTCTGCTAGTTTATCCAGATCTCTTCTCATTCTGCCCACCCCATCTGGATCATCTACTCTGTTGCAGATCTTGGTGTCATCTGCAAACAGACTAGCCTTACCCTCTAGTCCATCTGCAGGGTCACTAATGAAGATGTTGAATAGGACTGGCCCCAGGACTGATCCCTGAGGTACCCACTTGTGACTTGCATCTCTTCTGACTGTATACCATTTACCACCACTCTCTGTTTTCTGCCAGTCAACCAGTTTGCCACCCAGTTGACCAACTTCTGACCCACCCCGAGCCTACCTAGCTTATTTATCAATCTTCTATGTGGAACAGTGTCAAAAGCTTTGCTGAAGTCAAGGTGGCGACATCAACTGCTCCCCTTGGTCCACCACTCTGGTTACCCAGTCAAAGAAATCTATGAGATTAGTTTGACAGGACCTTCCTTTGTAAACCCATGCTGTCTTGGATCCTGTGCCCCTATGGATTCCAGGTGTTGCACTATCCTTTCCTTAAGGAGTGCCTCCATAATCTTTCCCACTACTGAGGTAAGACTGGCCGGTCTGTAGTTCCCGCCTCCTCCCTGCTACCACTCTTGTGGAGTGGGATCACATGAACCCTTCTCCAGTCTTCTGGGACCTCTCCTGTGCTCAGAGACTCACTAAACAATTCTGCTAATGGCTCTGCTAGTTCCTCCTTTAGCTCCCTTAAGTACCCTGGGATGTATGCCATCAGGTCCCATTGCCTTATCCACCCTGAGCTTAGCTCTTGTGAGGACCCTTTCTTTGTGAAGGGAGTAGTGCTCACCTCCCTCCCCTGTGTCCATGATGCTGAGCTGTGGGCCCTGCCCTACCTTCTCTTCAGTAAATACTGAGCAAAAGTATCTATTTAGGATAGATGCCTTAGGGTCCTCCTCCTCACATGCTCCCTTTTCTCCATTAAGCTTAGCAATACCCCTCTGGACTTTCTCCTTTCACTAATGTATCTATAGAAAGTCTTGTCACCTTCTTTTACTGTTCGTGCTAGTGTTTCCTCAGTTTGGGACTTTGCCTGCCTTACTGCCTTACCTGCTTCCTTAGGCGCAGTTTGGTATGCCTCCTATCTTCATCCCGCTGTGTTCCCTTATATTTTCTGAAGGCCAGCCTTTTGGCTCTGACCTTTTCTGCTACTGTATTTGAGAACCAAAGTGGTTTCCTTCTTCTTTGCACTTCCTTTTCTGTCTAACACAATGGGATGTTGCTTCAAGTATTGTATCCTTAATGCTTGCCCACTTTGCCTGTACCTCCTCACCTGTGTTTCTTTTTGCCAGGCTAAGCAACTCTGTTGTCCATCTTATCAAAGTCAGCTCCTCTGAAGTCCCATATTTTTGCTTTGGAATGGGATGATTTAGATGTAGTAGCCAAATTGAACCATACCATGTGATGGTCACTGGCCCCCAGGTGACCTTCTACCTGGAGATCTATGATCCCCTCCCTGTTAGTCAGTACTAGATCTAGGATAGCCCTGTCTCTTGTGGGTTGTTGTACCAGTTGTTTGAGGCCCTCCCCCTGCAGGGAATCCACTATGAGTCTAGTTCTGGCAGATGTTCCTGCTGGTATTGACCAATCTGTATCTGGCATGTTGAAGTCTCCCATTATCAGAACCTCCCTTTAGCTGTCATGTTTTGTATATCTTCTAACAGTAATGTCCTATGTCCTCCCTCTGGTCTGGGGCCTGTAGACAACCCAGTTCTTATGCTGTCCCATTTCCTGTTTCCAGGGTGACCCACAGTTCTTCTGGCTCCTTATGTGTATTCTGAATTTCTGTAGCTTTGATATTTTCATTAACATACAGGGCCACCCCTCCCCCCCTCCTTTTTGCACCTCGGTCTCTTCTGAACAATACATAGCCAGGTACTGAAGTCTCCCAAGTGTGGTTACTGGTAAACCACGTCTCACTAATTGCTACTATGTCCAGTTTAGCCTCTGACATAATTGCCTGCAGGTCTGGGATCTTATTTCCCAGGCTGTGAGCATTTGTGTACATGATTTTCCATTGGCCAGATTTTGGTGTGTTAGTTGTTGGGTGAAGTTTGGCATTACCCCTGTGCATCGTATGGGGAGACAAACCTTTTTTCTTACCTAGTGATGCAAATGAATGGCATACACGCTGAATTCCTGTTTGACCACTAGCTGAGGGGGGAGGGGTGTTCTTCCCATTTGACGTATGGGATGCTGCACCCCTCTCCCCATTTGCTAGTTTAAATATTCTGCAAAGACGTCAAACTTCTGCCCCAATGCACTGACTCCCTCTTGTTCCTAATCGATCTGGCATTGCATAGAATGGCTCAAAGGGAACTTGTTGAGGTCACTGACCCAACAGCTACCTGCCCCACTCGGTCCAACAGGAGCCCTGGGTATGTGTACTAGACATGACTGGCCTCTCTTCAGGCCCCATTTTGTCATGGGTCACCTCCTGGTCCTGACCATCTCAATATGGCTCACTCCTTCTGTATGTCCAACATCCTGACACCCACTGTCCTGCCTTCTCCCAGTACTGACCTCCCTATAGCACTTAATCTCTGTAGCTAATAAAAGGGGAGTTGGTGAAAGGGCTAAGGTCAAGCAGCAGGGAAGTCAGATAGGTAATCTACTGGGGTCTGAAACCAAGGAACATTTTCCAATTGCTTTCACACACAATTAAAGAACAACTCACTTAAATTATCCGAATCACCCTCAGATAACCTATAAATAAGCTAAAATATAAAATTCCACTCACACACCCTAATCTTACACAACCAACCACCAAATATCCAATGCTAATAAAAACAAGATAACTAACTCAAGCACCCATCATTCAGACCAACTAACTAACACACTCACTCAGCCTTCCCACCCTTTCAATTACTAAAATATTCAGTAGGAGAATCCATGTAGTGTGCTTCTAAGGAAGAATGTGCAAACAATAGTCCTAAATACAGAAAATATTAAACTCTGGAAACAAGAGCACAGTCCTAGCTTATTGAAAAGACATATTCCAGCAGTGCTCCCACCAATGCTAGTATGGTAAACAGATGAAACAGTTTATGGAGGGAAACTGTAAAACAGAAAATGGTGTGGTCACCACAATAGTTTCTATGAGCTGCAGATCATACAGGAGCTAGTATCCTACCAACCAGCTGAAAAAATATTACACTGGGGTGAACCGATACCACTTCTCCTGAGCTGTCCAGCAGCAGAGTTTGCTAGCTGAGTCTTTTTCCAGCAATGCAGGATTTTGGACTAACAAACACTCCTGCTTGGTCTCTGTTCAATTGTGGACCACAGCCACTGACCTCCTATGATCTGTGGCCACTAGCCCCAGGTACAGCTACCTCACAAGCTCTGCTTCTAAACCCCAGTCAGTGTAGCAGTTTATTCAACTCCAGGGCTCCAGCAGTCTCCGTGCTGAGTATCTAAGCCTGGTCAACACACTCTGCTGTTTCTTCAGTCAGTGTCTCCACAGCTGCAAATGCCGCCACAAATAAACAGCATCAAGTGTATCAATTTCTCAGCAGCATACCCAAAAATTCCTCCCTGAAAATAACAAAACTGACCCCTATGCTTAATCAGTTACCTGCCCTGTCTAGTTCTTGTGCCCTATGCCTTGAGCATAACTAACAATTATGATTACTTACTCTAAATTCATACATTTATCTGGATAAATGCTAACAGATAAAAGCAAGGAGTCTCCTTATTCTGTTTTAAGAATGGTAGTAACCAAAAGGAGGGTTTCATACAGTTTTTATGAGCTCAATTAGAGCTCAGACATGCAGCAGCCCAGCCTGGCCACCATCATGCCCCCTCTCTGATGTAGGTAAGTACGAGTTATTTCTAGGTCACAGTGGTTCTTAATTACTGTCATAACATGGGTTAGGTAAAGTAGTTGATATCATTGGTGGAGAGATGTCAGGTGTCCATGGATTAAATTCCCTATTTAATCCATGGTTAGTATGCTTAATCTCATTCCCTCCAGAGAAGCAGACCTGAGCACACCATGGAGGGATTTGAAGATTGAAGTCTGCTCGTTTCTCACAGCAGCCATTGTTGTTGTCTCGGTTAATGAGTGCATAATACAGTACCCTGTATAATGCGAACAGAGCGCCTGTGAAACCTGATGTGGCACACAATGGTCCAGCATCACATCATTGTGCAGTTGTAAGTAGAAAGAAGGAAACACACACAGTCTTGTGGAAGTGACTTACTGGATACTGCAAACAGTGACTTGTGACAGGAGGAGGTTTCTGCATGTTATGGTACAAAGCTGCTCATCAGAGCTGTTCTGCAATGTGTTCACTCCTTGGGTTGCAGGGAAACATCCCATATTAATCGTTTGAGGCATGGAGTCTGAATGGGACAATGTCCATCTGCTTCCCATCATCAGCTGTGTAGTCTGCCCACTATGTATGTGACAGACAGTGAGCTCCTGACAGTGCCTGCTCCCATAACTCTGCACACCTGTGCTGAGATTGCACCCATGCTAACAAGCCAGCAGTGTGGGTCAGCAACACACAGCACATCCAGTATCATAGTCAGGAGTTTGCCTCATGTTATACAGCCAGCATGATGCATTACCTTTGGTGTGCATGTGTGTGTGTGTGTGTGTGTGTGTGTGTGTGTGTGTGTGCACGTGTGCACATGAGGGGGCAAGGGATACAATTTTCTCAAAGTCCTGCATGACATGTCCATAACATGTGTATAACACCATGATACACTTGTGTGAGGGAGTTGTGACAAGCACAACTTGCTGTTGGCAATAACCAGTAGCACTGCATGTCTTTTGTGAGTCATGCATGTCGCCCAACCAACACAGTTCCCTCCGAAGTGTAGCAAAACACAGATGCTGCCACTAGCCATAGGAGATCATGCCGGGGACTGTGAAGGCTGTTGTTATGGGATATTCAGCAACACAGTGCTTTCAATAAATCTGTACAGCCGTGCTAAATGACCAGCCATGAGAACATGCCAGGAGTCTTGCAACCACACACAGTACATTAACTAACTGTGCACAGCCATCCTGAGTAGTTGGGTACACTATGCAAGGCAGTGTGTCATTTGCCACATGGACTATGTGTCGCTGAGTAGTTGTGATTGGCAGCAATACACTACAATGCTCCCTCACACCTGCTGAGCCTCCAACACAAGTGAGAGTGAGTGGCAGGTGCAAATTATCAAATTGAGTACTGTAACCAAGAGTGACAGTAACAAACAGAACAACATGAGCTACACACCTAAATTGCCTTTCTGTCTGTCTTTCTCTGCAGATGTGTTCCCCAGACCCTAAAGTAGCAGCAAGAGAGAGAGAGAGAGAGTGAAAGCTAGAGAGAGTGAGACGTATAACTACACCATTCTCTGCAGATGTGTTCCCTTGACCCCACAGTAGCAGCCAGACAGAGCATGAGAGGCACAGCTAGAGCTATAGCAATTGTGCTGTTCTGTGCTGCAACCCACAACTGCACAGTTCTTTCTCTCTCTGTCTGACTGATCAACCTGTGTTCAGGTCACACAGGGAACAGCATATAGTTTTACACTGCAGATGTCTTGCAGTGTGCTGTAGAGATGTGAAGTTGTGTGTGTGTGTGTGTGTGTGGAGGGGGTGCTGAAGCTGACATCATAGGAAAGGCAGCAGACACTGTTATGGTGAAGTAATAGCAGAAATCATCTGAGCACTGTACGTGTGACATTTCCATCTGCATAACAGAAGAGCAGCATGTATTATTTCTTAGGGACTATTTTGCATGGTGGCAGGATACAGTATTTTTTAGCTATTTAAACAGAAAAAAACACCTTTCTTGATATTTGTTTGTTGTTTAAACATAATCCATATAATAAACATAATATCCCACTCCAGGGTGTGGAGTTATAGGCATTTAATCCACTCCTGTCATGCCGTGGGGACACTTGGCCTGCGACCTCGTGCCTCACAACGCACCCAGGTGTGGATTAAATGCCTATAACCCCACACTGTGTCATGGGTTATTGCTCACATAATTTATTATCAACAATATCTTCTGATTTTCAAGATTTTTAATCTGAACTATGTTTGGGTTTTCATCTTCTATACTTCTCCTAAGTGTTGAGGAGGCTAACTTTGGCTCCAGTGCTCTCTTACTTTGTATTATCTCAGTTTCAGCAAACAATTCCAGCTGACTTAACTTGTAAAAGCAGATAACTGGTTATGTTCTTAATAGTTACAGCCTTCCTTACAGCTTTTGAATTTTTATGTTGCTTGCACATATGTGCAAGAAACATAGTGCCATCATCCGAGTTCTCGGAGGTGTGGCACCCGTCTTTCAATTCAGTCAGTGTGTTTGCAGGTGCGTCCACAGTTCTCCAATGAATGCTGCAGCTGTCTATGACGGCAGTTGAAAATGCAGTGCCGTACAGTTGAAAGGAAGAGCTACCCTTCAGTGAGCAGCGATAAGATCACTTGCTCATGCGCACCTCACACACACACACACACACACACACATGCACACCCAGGAGGCAGCACTCTGCATCACTAAAGGCAAATGAGGACTTAGAAATGCACAGCCTCCAATGTGAAAGCGATTCTATTGTACAAGTAATACACTGGACTTATTTCATTTAAATAATTGATTCTTTTTCCTGAGCATGCCTAGAGTGAATGCTCAGCCTACAAAAATTCATCAAATCCTGCTTTATGGACAGCTAAAAATAACTTTGAGTAGCCTTTGAGACTGGAATAGGCTTTACCAACCTAAATATGACTTCCCTTGAAGATACTTGATAACACAGACCAAGAGGATACATACTTATACATGGCGTTTGATACAATCTACACACTTGGCAAGACATAAAATGCTGCTACTGGCCATTGTTGAAACAAACCCCAACAACCTTTATACCCACCGAAAAGGGATGTGCCCTTATTGTCTTAGCCAACGTTTCAGATGTGGGAGGTTTTTGTTTGTTTGTTTGATTGTTTTTGTAGGGATAGTGACTAAATGTGCAATTTATGGCATGTTTGTTTTAAACAAACTGAAAATAGCAATAGTATACAGCACTTATGAATGGGCAACAGCTAACCAGTACTCTATATTTTAATTTGTATTAGGGGCATTGCCGCAGTACACTTAAGAATTCTAAATAATATGTCCCTAAAGAGATGGTAATTAAAATACTGTCTGTATAATATTAATGAATTTATTAATGCACACCAGTCAGAGGCCTATAGTAAGCATTAACTTGTATCCAAAGTTTAAATATTTCTGACTGACTGTTTGCAGCATGAGTCCGTAATTTCTTTTATGGTGAAACATATGGAGTTACCTTTTGAAGATTGTTTTTCTTAGAAGCAGAAAGTGGAGGAGTACAGTACTTTAGAAAATGTGGTGGCTAGCAAATAAAGTGAAATGTACACACTTTTAATGGCAAGTGTATGACATTTTAAACAACGGCACTCAACCATTATGACTATGATTTGTGTAAAGATATTTTTCATATTTCGCATTCTGATTTTATTTGTCTTTGTTTGCAATTTATAAACTAAATGGCCACTTATGATTTACACACTAAAGTTAAAAAAAAAAAAACTTTCATTGAGGGGTTTTATATATTGTTGACATAACCCTGTATCCTACATGTAACAGATTTCACAAAATTGCAGTCACTGATTAAGAAAAGTTTTAACACCTGACATTTCGTCAATTTGATTTGTTGCTATTTTGACAGCAGTTAATTGTTTTTACTGTCTACATTATTGTTCTTTAGAAAAATGTTAGTCCAGTGACCACTAAATGTCAACATTCTAATCGACTGACAAACACTTATGTTGTTATGGTTTACAGAAAATTGCAGTTTAACATACCAAACATATTAAAGGTGATTCCACCAGGGAATGAAGGCGGACAAAAAACAGTAAGCAAAGATGCTAGTATTTAAAACTTATCATGAAACTTTGGTTGCACATTTACACCAATCAGACAGACATGTAAACTGTATAGTGTGGAAAGCTGTGGAAGTGTGGTGTCACCTATGTTTATTGCCCTCATTGTTGGCCCAAAAAAAGCCCATACTGAACTCTGTGGATAATACTGTAGTCGACACAAATAAATCACATAATAAATTCAATGTTTTTAAACCACTGCTATATAAATCAGGAAGGCCAACTGATGTTTCACTGTGAAGTCACTAAAAACTAAACAATAACAGAATGGGAGTTGGCATTATGAGAAATAATAGACACCTTCAAGCATGGTCCTCTCTTCGCAGATTTTAGACCAGTTAAATTTGCATGGTGCCCTTGACTGAAAGGACTGATACATTGCAATATAGATTTCAATCATATCTTGTTTTCAAACACAATATTTGATTCAGCATTTTTTGTTAATTAAAATGGGTATTGCTGTGATAAATTTATGGTTTGCAAAACCATTTTAACTTTGTTAAACAACTGTATATTTTTTAAGACTTTGAAACTAAATGGCATATACCATATTCTAGATTTAGATCAATTATCATTCTTAGGTGTGGATAGAGAAAGATAATGTCACTATCTAAATTAAAAACCACAGATGATATCTGGCCTTCAATTATATTGAACTTGTTATGTCTTGCTGTTGTTGTTACATGAAGTCACCGTTGCTTTTTTTTCTACAAAAATGATTATATTCTCTATACAGCTTTAGCCAAGGGCCATTTACTTGAAGAATATTTACATGTATAAATCGCTATGGTCACGTTGATAACCAAAAATTAAAAAAAAATGTGGTTGTTCGGTTTGCCATTTATATCTTTTTAGATGTAAATGGTTAACAGAAGGACTTCTAGTCAACACTCTTGGGGTTCCACCCCTATTTCTTTAAAACAAGACACACTCATCTTATTATTTTGATTATTACAGTGAGAAAGGTAACCTGACATGGTAAACATAGGAGGTCCAGGAATAAAATAATACGTGATGTCAAATGATCTTTTGTATACATTTCTCCAGAAAAGGGTAAGCTATAAAGAGCGAGTCAGGTAAGAGCAGTGCTGTGCCATTATAACAGGGCTGCAAGGTGGCACAGCCAGCAGCAAGGACAGGAGGAGCCTGAAGCAATAGCTCTCCCATTGTACTGGGGTCAATGCTGCCCTGCTCCCAGGTCTGGAACAATAAGGGCAGCCATCCTTGGCCATCGGCTTGTAGACTCACCAGCCCCTTCAGGTCTGAGGCCAATTTTCATTTCCATTTATTCCTGCAGTTCTGGAACCAGATCTTGACCTGGGTCTCTATAAGTTGGAGGGTGGCAGCAAGGCCGGCTTTCTCTGAGCTACTCAGATATCTCTTGAGGGTGAAGGTTGACTGGATCTGGAAGATCGGATTCTGGGAGAATACAGTTCTTGTTTTCTTCTTTTTTGAGAGCGAAAGTATTTCATTTTCAGCTCCCTGATTTTTTCGGATCAGCTCTCGTGCGTCCATATCGGTTTCTAAGTCACTCACAAAACCTAAAAGATAGGGACCACTATTTAAAGCTTGTACTGTACATAATTTCAAGGTACTGTCTCTTGGCCATGCAGTTGTCTGATGTAAATACTAAGCCCTTATACTTGCTCCAACCATGTTGAATAAAAATATAAGCGTTTACTAGTTAGCAGACAAAATACTGTTTCCTAAAAATGGATTTCATTCAGCATACTTCTGTAATGTGTCCATATAAATGTTAATGTGACTCATCACAATATTGCTAATGCGTTAAATTTTAGTATGATTTGTGTATGTTGTTCAACATTAGTAAAATCACATTATTGCAGGACTGTTAGATGTACGTTTACAAGTCTATACAACTTTAAGCAAATGTATCTCTTTAACTACATCAAAATGATGGACAGCTATGAACTGCACCATCTATGACTCGCTGAGTGCAATGAACGTGAAACTGAATTTATTAATGAGGACAATTGAGAGGTAACAAGCAGTTACCTGCATAATTGCAGCTTTCTGTTTATTTCCCCCTCTAATTTTGTGACAGTTTTCTGTGTCTGTGGTGGACCCCTCATTCTTCTGTGATTCTGAAACGGACTCTCCCAGGATGTTTTTGATGGAAAAAGAAACGAAAGAATGATTTGTTGCAGCTGTTGGGACTTTGTCCATGGCCAATGCCATTCCTTTTCTAAGAAGTGTAAAAGTTGGGTTTCACGTTTCTATATAACCATTGGCAGGCTTCATAAAATATGTACAATGCGCTGAGTAGCAGCCCTGTGGTTTGGAAAAAGAGGGGTGGGGGCTTGTGGTACAGATGTTAACATACTCAAAGAGATGCTTAAAAACAGTACTGCACAAATTCAACAAGCCTTATCAAAAATGTCCAATCTTATTCTCCAGAGTGGACACTTTCCAGAAATGTGGTAGAAGGACTTGTCACTCCAATTTACAAAAGTGGAGATAAACTCCATCCCAAAAATTACAGAGGTATCTGTGTTGGGAGTAATATAAGCAAATTGTTCTGTACCATCATCAATAATAACAGGATGTTACATTTTCTAACCAGTAAAAGTATTATACATCGAAGTCAGATTGGATTTCTCCCCAAGCATCGACCCTCTCTTCATATCCTATCACTACAAATACGTATTAACAAACATGTATGAAACACCCAAAGAGGGAAGTTGTATGCCTGTTTCATAGATTTTAAAAAGGCATTTGACTCAGTTTGGCATCCTGGTGTGTTTTTTTTTTTAACTCCCATGGTTTGGAATTGGAGGGAAAACATATGACATCTTTAAAGAAATGTACTCATCCATAAAATGTAAAATTAAGATACTATAAGAAAAGCAGACAGAATCCCTTAATGAAGAATGATGAGCAGAACATGGTTGTTGCCCAAGTCTAACTTGATCTGCCTTTTCTCTTGGTTGGAACTCAAGTGCTAGGATTAAAACTAAATGGCACTGAGATAAAATGACTGCTTTATGCAGATGAACTAGTCATATTATTCCCCTCTCAACATGCCTCTCAAGAACACCTAAATATTTTATAGGCATACTGCTCTAAATGGACTCTCCAGGTAAAATTCGGTTTTCCAGAAAAAGCCCCCCCCAAAAAAACCCTTCAATTTCATATTAATGATAATGAAATAGATCACACCCTAGTGTATAGTTGCCGTGCCCTACCAAAAGGTGCAAAGAAATTATTACACACACACACACACACACACACACACACACACATATATGCGTGTGTGTGTGTGTGTATGTGTGTGTGTATTTATATATCCTTCCAGAATTTTCAGAATCCTAGACCAACTATTATAATTTTTCAGAGAACCCTGAGTACAAAAATGAGCATGCTTAATTTCAGGATATTCCATTCAGGATGGTTGCAGTTTAAAGGTGTAAAAATGTGGGTTTAACATAGGACAACATTTGCAATCCTAATAGTATCAGCAGCTCCATTGATGTGGGGTCGAAATAGTTTTTGTGTCAAAACTCCTGATTTTTGACAGCTATAACTTTTATGTCTTAGACCCTAGAACTGTGAAAATGAGCATGCACCATTTCAGTCCTAATGGCTAATTTTCTGCAACATTTTGCCATTTTTTTATTTTCTTTTTAGTTACAGATTCTTGAATGCAAGCATCTTCCCTGTGTTAACACTATTTTTTGTCTATGAGTAATGAAAAAGAGAAAGATACATTTTCAAACTGACAGGTTCATTAGATTTTGTCTCAAGACAGGGCCTTTCAGAGACTGGACAGAGAAATCTTTTTTTATTATTATTAATGTATTAAGTTTGAAAGTTTGAAAAGCTCATCCATAGGCAGACAAAATAAAAAAAGCTGAACAATAATATTTTCCATGTTAGAGTTATACATGAACAAAACTTACAAGCTGTAAAAACAGTTTACTGAAAGGGACACAGCCAACCCTTTTGGCACCATATTATTTCTAGTTGAAAAGTGAAAACCCTTTTTTATGATTGCTTGTCTTCTCTAATGGTTACTTTTTATGCTTCCTTTCTTGTTAGAAATGAAATACATGATAATGGTGTGATCGTATACAACATTATTTTGTTCCAACTCCTTTATCTGCTCTTATTGCATACTTCCTGAACATCGGGAACACCTGAAACAGTTCAGCCAATCATCTCCTTCCACTGCATTGTCTATGGGTAGAATGTGTTGGGGATGTTCTGAAGTCAGGGAAAGATGAAGTGGGAGTTGATCAAGAACTGTGAACAAACACTTGTTTGTGTAGTAGGATCATTATGGTGGGCAGCCTGTTTTTCACTTTTAGAAAGAAATATGAAACAACTTTACCTGCGACATCAACAATTTTAAAGAATGTGGCCAATCATAAAATGTGTTATTTTAAACTAGAGACACTTTGAGGCCTAAGGGGCTGGCAGTGTGCCTTTAATAGTAAATGTTGACACATTGTCATGAGACTATAGTCCAGTAGAAAGTATTTGGTCAGAGCTGATTAAAAAAAATTAAAGATTCCCTCACGAAAACCATTGACTCACACCTACTTTTGAAACATTGTCAAAAGAACATGTGCAAAATAGAACACAGGAGGAGACAATGGAAACAATCTGCCAACACATTGCCAAAAATAAAGTACAGCAATGATTTTTCTACATTCACAAATTTCTTTTTGAGAAGTAAAAACAGTCAAGAACACAGTGAAAAATAAAGCAATGCATCACTTTTTGAGCAATTGTAAATTATTTTATGAATACTGAGAAGCCCATCAAATAAATATCTGGTGAAAATTAAAGGATGGGGGTGCCCAATCTCCCATCGGCTCCACTGTTCCCCCTGCAGAGACTATCGGGTGCCACTCTGGGAGCCCATCCCGGCATGGCAATAGTTCATATGGCCAACAGGGGTGCCCAATCCCTCATCGACTCCACTGCCCCACCCCCAAACAGCTTTCCAGCTGCCATGCTGGGAGCCCACCCCACCGTGGCACAGGCCCCTCATCATCTAATTAAAAACCTAAAAGAAAAAACCTTCCCTCGCTGACTGTCCTGACCCCCTCCCACCCTCTCCCACCCTCTGTGCATCCACCTCCCCACACCCCACCTCACCCCATACTGACCTCTGAGTCTGGCACAACAATCTTCGGTGGACTGGGAACACATCTGCACTTTTCAAAGCCGACCATGAACTGAGGAAATGCCGGTAAGCTGTATAATGGAATAAATAGGGTTTTTTTAACTTTACTGCATGTCTCGGGCATTTTGGGGAATTTTTTTCACCAAATTTTCAACATTGGGTTTTTGAGACCCCACCTCATGAATTCTGTCACTATCCTGGCATTAATCGGAACCAAAAGGTGATTTTACAGTCACTGCATGGAACCACCTTTTGGGACCAATTTACAAAACAACAGTGTCACAGTTCATGAGGTAGGCCTCCAAAAACCCTATGTTGAAAATTTGCTGAAAACATTCCCAAAAATGACTGTTTTACGAGCATGCGTTGCGCTGTTCCTACGCACGCCCTTAAGTTCGCAAATTTTCAGTATGTTCACTCCAGATTTTCACTATTGCCATTTTACCACACCTCCTTATGAGCAGTACAGCTGTCATTTCTCACATCTCACCCAAAATGTGTTTCCGTGCATGTAGCGCACAATGGCGCAGTCGGTGTGCGAAATCAATGTTCAGGAAAGATTAAGAAAATCCCAGTGACACTGTTCATGATCAGAGGTGTTAAAATGGCTATGTTAAAAATTTGGTGAAAAAATTCCCAAAAATGACTGTTTTACGAGCATGCATTGCGCTGTTCCTATGCATGCTCTTAAGTTCGTGAATTTTCAATATTTTCACTCCAGATTTTCAACATTGCTGTTTTACCACACCTCCTTATGAGCAGTATAGCTGTCATTTTTCACATATTGTCCAAACCATGTTTCCACCCATGTAGCACACAATGGTGCAGTCGGTGTGTGAAATCAATGTATGGGACACACTAAGAAAATCACAGTGACACTGTTCATGAGAAGAGGTCTTAAAATGGCTATGTTGAAAATTTGGTGAAAAAATTCCTAAAAATGACTGTTTTACGAGCTTGCGTCGTGCAGTTCTTACACACGCTTGTAAGTTTGCAAATTTTTAATATTTGCACTCCAGATTTTCAACATTGCCATTTTACCACACCTCCTTATGAGCAGTACAGCTGTCATTTCTCATATCTCAACCAAAATGTGTTTACGCGCATGTAGCGCACAGTGGCCCAATCGGTGTGCAAAATCAATGTTCAGGACAGATTAAGAAAATCACAGTGACACTGTTCATGAGCAGAGGTGTTAAAATGGCTATGTTAAAAATTTGGTGAAAAAATTCCCAAAAATGACTGTTTTACGAGCTTGCGTTGCGCTGTTCCTATGCACGCTCTTAAGTTTGCGAATTTTCAATATTTTCACTCCAGATTTTCAACATTGCCATTTTACCACACCTCCTTATGAGCAGTATAGCTGTCATTTTTCACATCTTGCCCAAAACATGTTTCCACCCATGTGGCGCACAATGGCGCAGTCGGTGTGCGAAATCAATGTATGGGACACACTAAGAAAATCACAGTGACACTGTTCATGAGCAGAGGTCTTAAAATGGCTATGTTGAAAATTTGGTGAAAAAATTCCCTTCAGCCATTGTACAATGTTACTAATGAAGACATTGAACAGGACTGGCCCCAGGACCGATCCCTGCAGCACCCCTCTGGTCACCCCCTTCTCCCTAGACTGCACCCCATTTACCACCACTCTTTGCCTCCTGTCTGTTAGCCAGTTTCTAACCCAGTTTACCACCCTTTCCCCCCCATGCCCAGCCTACCCAGCTAGTTTATCAGCCTCCTATGTGGGATGGTGTCAAAGGCTTTGCTGAAATCAAGGTAAGCATTGTCCACTGCCCCACCCTGATTCACTTCCTTTGTCACCCAGTCAAAGAAATCAACCAGATTTGTCTGACATGATGTCCCCACTGTGAGTCCATGTTGTCTATGGTCTGGGCACTGATGGCTTCTAGATGCCCCACTATCCTTTCTTTAAGCAATGTCTCCATGATCTTCCCCACTACTGAGGTGAGGTGAGGCTGAATGGCCTATTGTTCCCTGCCTCCTCCCTGCTGCCAGACTTGTGTAGAGGGACCACATGTGCCCTCCTTCAATTCACTCGTGTTGAATGACTCAGTGAACATGGCTGCCAGAGGTACTGCTATCTCCCTTCGCAGTTCTCTTAATATCCTTGGGTGTATGTCATCGCTTCGCTTTGTCCACCTTCAATTTAATGAGCTCCTGCAGGACTGTTTTGCCTTTGAATGGACTATTGTTCACCTCTTCACCCCCTTGCCAACTGCTGTACTGCTGTGGCCCTTGCCCCTCCCACTCTTCTGTGAATACTGAATGGAAAGACACAGTGGATGTCTTGGGAGGAAGGCATGGAACTATCACTTCCAAATTCCTAAACAGCACATACAAGCAAGCAACATTCGGCATTGACAAATGCTTGTTTTATTTTGGTTTGCTGTTTATTCTGACCAAGTTGTTTCTTCATTTGTCCCTTATTATAACCCAATTGAGATATAAGAAATTATTAAAATAAATACTAGCAACAGTAAAACAGTATTCAGGCAACAAGAAATCTCTAATAGTTTGTATACTTAGGTTTGCTATAATTAAATATTAGATTTTCTCAAATGCTAAATACTGTACAAAACAATATAAAAGGTCACTTTCCATGCATTTCCACAGTTTTTAAAAGTCTTTATGGAGGTCTCATAAAAGGCTGCCTTTATGTGCAAGTAAATTCACAGGCAAGTATCCTTCAATTACTTATGTACAAAAATATCTCCAAAGGAAAAAACCTTCCTAGATCAGACGACTGCAAGATTCCTGCTGTTTTTGTTTAGGTATTCTCGATACTTTGCCTTTTAGCATAGTTTGCAGGTCTTAAGGAAGGGGTTCCAATACTTTACAGGAGATGGCTGTGCCCCTGCAAGTAAAACAGTTCAAAAAGCAGTCAAAAGACAAGAAGGGCTGTAGGTCTGATTAGTGTAAACAGAAACAATCTCAGCACAGCGTAAATAACCTCTATGTTTTAAAAGAAGAGTCCGTACATTTTTATTATCCCTGCCCATTAAAGGCTTCACCATAATAATACGAACATACGAACATACAAAATTTGCCAGCAGATAAAGGCCTAGAGGTCTCTCAAGTCTGCTCGAATGTGCAGCTAGCACCTCTTATTCTGCACCTGCCCCTCCCTTCCACCCTAATGATGAAACAATAAGCCAACAAGCAGCTAGAAGTTAGTGACATCTTTTTTAGTAATAAAAATGTTACACTGTGTTTGTCTCTTTAATTATTAAGAGACTAAGGGCCCCATATTCAAAAGTGGCAGGCTACATTGTGCAAGTGCTTGTGCCATGCAACTTCAACTGTGCCGGCACAAAATAATGGTATATTCAGAAGTTGTGCCATAATATGCGATCGCACATGTGTGGCTGAATATCCCGAACGTATGTGATCGTGTGGCATGGTAGGTGCCTAGAGCCCAGTGCAGAGCATTCAGAAGTGCACTATGCAAAGAAACTTGCACAGCACATATATTTGCAATATTCAGCTAGGATATGCAAATGACCTCATTGCACAGTCAGCGCCCAAACAGCACATTTGCATTTCATTACTAGTATGTATTCGGGCCTTTGCATACCATTGACATGCTCAGTTCCAGCATTACAGGGCAGCACCACCACTCGACAAAGGTGATCACGAGGTACTGCAACATAACAGGCAGGTGAGAATGCATGGTTGTTTGTGGGTGGACTGTACAGGCCTGAGTACAGTGGTGGATACCCCCAGCCCCTTAGCACCCAAATGTGTGCCAAAGTGTGTGACAACTGGTCAGAATGTGTGACACAGAAGCAAACATGACAGTGCAAGCTCAGAAGACTGTGGAAAAAAGTGCACCAATCTTACTACTAGGGAAAGGGATCATTGTTTAACCAGGAGTAGCACACTAAGCCGAAGCTTGTTTCCAGATGTGACCTGGGTGCACAAGGAAGTTAAGTGACTTGCTCAGGATCACACAATATGCATTTAGGTGGCTGTGGGATTAAAACCCAGGTCTCCAGATATGCATATCAGAGCCTTAATTCACTGCACAACACTGTGCTGATACCTAGCATCTCATAGTATCATGCAATTATGCATAATAGTCCCAGTGGTCAGTGTGTAATGTCACCCACTCTACTTGGGTCAGAGCGTATCTGAGTGATAACATGAGTGCCATGCCTGATATGGTGTGACAGTTGAGAGGTTTGCAGTGCTACTGCCCATGGCCATGTTTGTGCCCTAGGTGGATGCATGCACAACACTGGAAGGGTCCAGTGTCCTTGGAGCATACTCCTGCCACCTCCAGGCCACAGGTGGTGCCACCCCTGTCCCATGCTGCTCACAGTTGTGCACTGTCCACCACCAGTACACCACAGTGACCCAAACCCAGGGCCCCTTTGGTATAGTCACACTGCAGGGATGGCATCAATTACATGTATGTGGTTCCTGGTGACATGGGACTGGCACGGGTGTGCTGTGTGCACCTATGGTCTTCCACCATGGGTGTGTACAACTGGGCTGTCCCTGATCCATGCCATGCTGCCATCAATACAACCAAGCATCCTGCTCACTGTTGTTCCAGATGTCACCAGGGCGCATGCTTCCACCAGGTGGCACTCTTATGGCCACATGAGTGCAGGCTATGGCACCTGGTACATGTGCTGCATTGTAGCTGTCTGCTGGGAGGTGCCTGATTAGCATGTGGCAGCTGGGCATTCCCAACCTCGGTGTGGTGAGGGGGTGGCTGACTGTGCAGTGCTGGTGGTATCACCCTGTGGCACCCAGCAGGTGCCCAGCAAGCTGCGCAATGTGGCTGTGGCTTTGGGTACTACAGTCCTGGCATGACTGCTGTGTGTGGGTACCTGGAGCACATCCTGGTGCCCTCTGAGGGCTGTCTCATGGTTGCCTGTCTGCAGTCCTGCAGCCTGCCTATGGATGGATGCCCAATTTAGGCCATCCCCTTACATACCTAACTTTGAACAGCACAGTTTTGTGATGTGCAACACATGCACCACACATCTTGGCTGAATATACATTTGCGTGGCATATTCAGGTGCCCACCCACGTTTTGTGGTCTGCATATATTATTTCTGCACAATAGTGCATTTGGCAATCCATGATGTATCTCTCCCATTCAAATATCACACTTCTGTGCATTTTTTGGGATACGCCATGAATCTCCATTTTTGGCCATGCATCTCCTTTGAATATGTGGACCTCAAGATCTTACTTACATCATAACAGTAGTTATTTTTCACTTTACATACATTACATGCACATAAAGTTAGATACAGCCTAGAACTCCAAGCTCTCTAATACTCTGATATAGAATCAGCTTGGTTTCCAAAGTACTTTCTGGCTTCCTCTAGATATGGCACAGTCTTAGCTATCTAAAATGCTGCTCTTGTCATACACAGCAGTGACCTCCTTGCTACTAACTGATGTAGCTCACACTGAACTCTGGTCTTAGGCTGCCTTTATAGCAAAGATATGTATTATGTCATCTAAGGGAACAGGCATAAAGTTCAAATTAGATATTATCCAATCCAAATGCAAGGTTAGGGAATTAGCAAACATATATTCATGAATTCATGTGTTTTATGTTAACATATTCAAAGATATTTTTGAAAGATATTCAAAGATATTAATATACAGTTCCATATCAAAACTGCAAAACAATTACAGCGCCTACTATAACAGCGAACACAAATTAGCGTGAGCAAACACCTCACATACCAAAAACCGCAAGTGTCAAAATACTGAATTCAGCAGTGAAAACAACATGGAAAACATTCCTTTTAGAGCCCATTAACAGTACAACAATTGAAACTACCCACTCGATTAACACACAACCAACATCTATTAATTACAAAATACAACAGGCTAAGTTACCAGACTGGCAGAGCCTGGAACAAGATGTCACAAACACTCAAATGTTAGAGAGTTCAACTGACCCTCCCCATAGCATGCAGGAGCATGCTAGCCTGGCCCTGCCTGAATTGCTGAATCTTGGCAATTTGTGAAACTACATCTATATGGTGGATGTCTGGTAAAAAATTATCTTTTTCTTGCTGATGGTGGAAACTGCTACTAAATTAAGAGAGAAAACAGCATGGAAAATACTTTGCGGCAACAGGGATACCATGTCCCCTAGGAAAGAAGCCAAAGCCAAACACTTCATAAAATCTGTAAAACAGTTGGAGACTTTAACTCGAAACAGAGCCAAAACTGAGATGTTGAAAATGTCGGCCTGTTAAATCACTAATTGATAGATCTCCCTGATGTAGAAACTGTAAGAGTTAAACAAGGAAATAAAGTAGAACAAGCAAAAGACACTGGAGATAATATCCCCAAACTTAGGTTCCAAAGGATCACAGTTAAGGAAGTTTCAAATGTCACTGATACATTACAAACCAATAAAGCCAGCTGCTTTGATGGTATAGAAAACCATTTATGAAAAGAATCGGTGTTAGAAATATCTCCCATACTTACAGGTTTTTACAATTGGGGTCTGAGTGAGGGGACTTTTCCCCAGAGTTGGAAATTAACAAAAATTATTCCATTTGCTAAAGGAGGAGACCCCACCTATCCTTTCAACTATTGCCCATTGCTCTGCTGTCTTCTATCTCCAAGATATTAGAGAAAATCATCCTTAGACAACTAATGGGCTACCTAGAAAGGTATGGAAAATTGTTTCAGTTTCAGTCTGGCTTTAGAGGAGGCAGGGCCATGGCCATCTCGCTCACAGACCTTTTAGATTTGGTTGCTACCCCTTTGGGGGATGCAAGGTCTGTGGGAGCAGTGTATGTGGACCTGTCAAAAGCCTTTGATCTTGTGAATCATAGAATTTTGTTGGACACCGTAAAAAATGTGAGGGTTGCAAATGAACCATGTCAGTGGTTTCACTCTTATTTAGTTGACAGAACACAGGTAGTTGATATAAATGGCATTAGTTCAGAACCATTGCACATTACACAAGGGATACCCCAAGGATCAATACTGGGTCCCCTTTCATTCATTACATACGTAAACAGTTTACCTATTCATGTAAAAAAACTCTTACATTCTACTATACACAGATGATACTGTCTTCATTGCAGATGGAAACCATCCAAGGGACGTGGAGGACAGATTACAAAAAGATTTTTCAGTTATGCAAGAATGCTTTTTTGCATTAGGTATGGTAATAAATAACAAAAAACCTCAAACAATGTTTTTTCACCAAAGCAAAGTAAAACTAAATCAAACTTTAAACTTGAAGTAAAAACTCAAGAAGGGAAAACCCTGACTCAAACTGAGGTTTACAAATACTTATTTTGATCAACATTTAACTTTCACATATCATATTAAAGAACTAGTAAAAAAAAAAAGTTAACATCAGATTAGAAACAGCAAGGCAGATATCCTATTGTATAACAAAGGATGTGAATTTAACCATAGTAAATCAGTTAATACTGCCGATTATGGACTACTGAAGTCATATTTACTGTCATGAAAATAAACAATACTTGAAGCCGGATACAGCTTTAAATAGATTGCAAGATACACACTGAAATGTGAGTTTAGTACTCACCATTGTACTATGTATAGTTCTGTAGGTTGGAACCCATTGTATATAAGAAGGAAACAAATTTGGGCAATGTACATATGGGGGATTCTTAAAAACAACATACTGTATGATTTGATAGGGAGGTTAAAAAAACGGATCCATGACTGGTCGTCAACAAAAATTTTGTCGAATGACCAGGCAGCGAAACTGGCAGATCGACTGCAATTTGCAGTAGGCTGATGAAAATGAGTGTATTCTTCAGGGAGGATTCACCCCCGAATCCCCCCCCACATGGGGGGGGCTGCACACCTGCACCACCCACACTTAGGATTCTCAACACCGAGTCGGAGCTGATTTGGGGGGTTGCAGGACCCCCGACAGACGGTGCCGGGTTCCAGCGGGTTCCCTGCAGTGACGTGGTGCTGTAGTCACTGTAGGGGACCCCGCTGTCGAAATGTCAGTGCACCAGTGGCATATCAAAAAAAAAAATCACAGCCTCAATCTGAGGAAAAAAGGGGCCAGAGAATTAGTAATACCAAAGAACACAAACAAGTTTGTCACTCTGACATTTCAATAAAAATCAGCTACTTGCTGGAACCAACTTCCTCAGCACCTTATGGACTTAGACATGCTTCCAACCAGTTTTAAGACAGCCATACAGCAGGAAATGAAATATTGTAGTGTATGTAATGGATAATTTCTGATACTGATCAATAACTGAAATTATTGAAAGTAAGTTTGTTATATGTATTTAAAATATCTATGTGAAGTGATTTTTAATGTTTGTACACTTGTGTATGCATATTTATTTGTAACTTACAAACAGGTGCACCTTGAAAATAGGGCATATATAGCCCTAATGGTGTTATCACTGTATAAATAAAATGTTATTACTACGGAGATTTAAAAATTCAAGGACTATCTGCTTGTTCACCGGAACCCGATGAGTCATTAAAGAAAAACTACAAAAAGCGAAGGAATAATAAGAAGGGATAAAGCTATACAACAACAGTAGAAAACAGACCCCATCTTCTTATGAAAAAATAATAAATCAAACTTTAAACAAACACAGTATGAAAATATGCCCAGTACCTCTAAAGTGATCCTGTCAGTGACTGGGGGTGTAAAGCAAGTGAACAGTGTGGAGCTTTCGACCTTTGGAGAAACATCAAATGAGAAGCCGGGAGAGCCACAGGGAGAAGCAGACAAACTACAGCCGAGGTGCATTGCCGTGACGGTCTCCAAAAATATGACTCCATATCCATAGGCTGAGATTTCTGACATTGAACAACAAGGGATAAATGTTCCAATGAACAACTCACCCGTAATAGTATCGGCGAGAGTTGAACAAATGAAGATTAAACTGCCATTGACTGCTTCAATCAGTAAATATGTTGGGGCCAATGCTGAACCTGCACCTAAAGTTAGTGCCATTGTTTCATGTGAGCCACCAGCAGCAGAGGATGAGCTTCCCTCCAAGACAGACAACATCAAAAAAGCAGTTACTCCTGCGATTGAACAGCTGAACAAGGTATGTGCAGCCAGACTTAATGAGATAAATGTGAATAAGATGGCCAACAGAGTTAAGCTAGCCCTGGCAAAAAGAAACACAGGTGAGGGGGTACAGGCAAAGTGGGCAAGCATTAAGGATGCAATACTTGAAGCAACATCCCATTGTGTTAGACAGAAAAGGAAGTGCAAAAGAAGAAGGAAACCACTTTGGTTCTCAAATACAGTAGCAGAAAAGGTCAGAGCCAAAAGACTGGCCTTCAGGAAATATAAGGGAACACAGCGGGATGAAGATAGAGAGGCATACCAAACGGCCCTAAGGGAAGCAGGGAAGGCAGTGAGGGAGGCAAAGTCAGTGAGGAAACACTAGCACGAACAGTAAAAGAAGGTGACAAGACTTTCTATAGATATATTAGTGAAAGGAGACAGTCCAGAGGGGGTATTGCTAAGCTCAAAGGAGAAAAGGGGGCATGGGAGGAGGAGGAGGACCCTGTAAAAGCATCTATCCTAAATAGATACTTTTGCTCAGTATTTACTGAAGAGAAGGTAGGGCAGGGCCCACAGCTCAGCACCATGGACACAGGGGGAGGGAGGTGAGCACTACTCCCTTCACAAAAGAAAGGGCCCTACAAGAGCTCGCTAAGCTCAGGGTGGACAAGGCAATGGGACCTGATGGCATACATCCCAGGGTACTTAAGGAGCTAAGGGTGGAACTAACAGAGCCATTATCAGAACTGTTTAGTGAGTCTCTGAGCACAGGAGAGGTCCCAGAAGACTGGAGAAGGGCTCATGTGATCCCACTCTACAAGAGTGGTAGCAGGGAGGAGGCAGGGAACTACAGAATATTCAGTCATACCTCAGTAGTGGGCAAGATTGTGGAGGCACTCCTTAAGGAAAGGATAGTGCAACACCTGGAATCCATAGGGGCACGGGATCCAAGACAGCATGGGTTTACAAAAGGAAGGTCCTGTCAAACTAATCTCATAGATTTCTTTGACTGGGTAACCAGAGTGGTGGATCAAGGGGGAGCAGTTGTTGTCGCCTACCTTGACTTCAGCAAAGCTTTCGGCACTGTTCCACATAGAAGATTGATAAATAAGCTGGGTGGCTCTGGGTCATAAGTTGGTCAACTGGGTGGCAAACTGGCTGATGGGCAGAAAACAGAGTGGTGGTAAATGGTATACAGTCAGAAGAGATGCAAGTCACAAGTGGGGTACCTCAGGGATCAGTCCTGGGGCCAGTCCTCTTTCAATATCTTCATTAGTGACATTGCAGATGGACTAGAGGGTAAGGCTTGTCTGTTTGTAGATGACACCAAGATTTTCAACAGAGTAGATGATCCAGATGGGGTGGGCAAAATGAGAAGAGATCTGGATAAACTAGTAAAATGGTCAGAAGAGTGGCAACTGGGATTTAATGCAAAGAAGTGCAAGATCATGCACATAGGGAAGAGAAACCCTGAAGCCACCTATAAGCTGGGAGGGGAGTTGCTGGCAGTCACAAAGGAAGAAAGAGACCTGGGCATCATCATCACTGATGACCTGAAATCATCCAAGCAGACCTCTAAAGCAGTAGGTAAGGCTAGGGGATGTTAGGGTGTAATAGTAGGGGTATCACAAGTCGTAAGAGGGAGGTAATAATCCCTCTTTACAAGACACTGGTTAGGCCCCATCTGGAGTACTGTGTGCAGTACTGGAGGCCACACCTTCACAAGGATATTAACCAAATTGAGGCAGTCCAGAGAAGGGCAACCAAAATGGTGCAGGGGCTGCATTAGAAGACATATAAGGACAGATTAACGGAGCTCAATAAGTATACCCTTGAGCAAAGGAGGGAGAGAGGTGATATAATCGAAATATTCAAACACCTTAAGGGCATTAACAAGGTGAAAGAGTCTAACATGTTTAAATATAAGAAAAATAGCAGGACAAGAGGACACAGCATGAGATTAGAAGGAAGCCGATTAAGGGGGAATGTGAGGAAATTCTTTTTCACAGAAAGGGTGGAGGATGCATGGAACGGCCTACCTCAGGAAGTGGTGGCTATGAATACAGTTCAGGGCTTCAAACAGGTATGAGATAGGCATAAGGGAGCAATACAGATGAGTATGAATAGATAGGCCACTGACAGAGCAAATGCCAATGGCACATTTATAAGGTAGAAAAAAGAAATGGGCAGACTGGATGGGCCTTGCGGTCCTTATCTGCCATCAACTTCTGTTTCTATGTTTCTATTATTGTTAACTAAACAAAAGGGGACTTAATTAGCTATGCAGAATGTCAGAACAATGGGGATGAGACAAAGGCTATGCAGCACCAAGTAGGAGAAAATGCTGATGTCGTCTCAGAAGAAGTACAAAAGTCAGTAAATTTAAAACCAATTACCAGGGGAGAATCCAAACCAATATTTCATTCACAAGTGGTCCCTACAGTTTGTATTATGTTACATCAGCACAGCACAAGTCTATGTACAGCTTCTGACCCTAACAGTTCTTCGGAGGAGGAAAATGGATCTATACCCAAGGGGGAAGAAACAGAAAGATCAGGTACCCACTCCCCACAGGTCAAGGTAATAATAAGTAAGCTAGCTATGTTGGAAAGCTCAATGACTGGGGCTAATGGGAAAATGTTTAATAAAATTGAAACCTTACATACTACTATTAATACAATACTGAAGGAAAATCAGCAATTAAAAATTGACTTAAAAGAGGCTGAAAAAAGAATATCAGAGTTAGAAGATGAAATGTCCCCTCTGAAATGTCAGTTAAAAAGAAAAGAGGAAAATCTAAAAGAAATGGCCATGAAATTAGCTAATTTTGAATCAGGGATGAGACAGAAAAATATTAGAAACCTGGGGGTTCCAGAAATTTGGGATAAGCCAGACAACCTTATAAACATTGTTAAAGGGATCATAGCTGCCTATACAGATACAGACCTGAACTCCATTAAATGTGAATTTGATGGAATCCACAGAGGCCCGGGTATTCAAACTGCGCCAGGCTGTGGCGCAAGCCTGGGCGCAGCTCAACTTTGCTGCGCAGGGGTGTGGCCTGGGCGATATTCAACGGAGCTGCGCTATGGTGCAGCAGCTTTGAATATCACACCCTGGCCACCCCCACTGTTCATGGTGCAGTGGCACTGCACCAGCGCAAGTGACCAGAGTGGAGCATGGAGATGCGCTAGCGTAAGTGCCATTGCACCATGCACAGCACCTGCGATATTCAAAAGGGACATGCAAATGGGGCAATAATTAATGCAAGATGCACATGGGGCGATTTACATGTCATTATGGCCCCATTTGCATCCCATTAGCATGCAGGTGCGCTGATCCCCGACAACTTGTGCCTGGCACCCTGCCAGGCAGCAGCCATCGGGGACTAACACCCCCTGCAGCCCTATCGTAGGCATTTGTCTAAAAGAAAATTCCCCTCTAATATCCCTGGTGGTCCAGTGGACCCCTATGTGCCCGATCGTGGGCATCGGTATAACCCCCCGTCCAATATCCCTGGTGGTCCAGTGGACCGCACTCTGCCCGATCGTGGGCATCTTTAAAGCATAGAACAGTCCTATTACCCAGGTGGTCTAGTGTAACCCCCTCCTCACCCACCCACTGAGCCCCACCGCCCTGCTCACCCCAACAGCCAGCGGGCGGCAGCACCCCACCCACCTGCTGCCCCACCGCCCACCGAATGACAGCTTGGTAGAGCTGCACACCCATTGGTTCACAGCCTGAGCCAACAGGAATGCAGCCCATACCATACTACTCAGTCCAGAGCATATCTGGACTGTGTTAGGCGGTATGGTTGCACGCCCATTGGCTCACGGTGAACCATCGGCATGCAGCCCTACCGAGCTGTCAGTCGGTGGGCAGCGGGCGCAGGCGGTGGGTGCTGCCACCCCGGCTGATGGGGGTAGAGAGCGTGGGCCCAGTGGGTGGGAGGGGTACACTAGACCACCAGGGTAATAGGACTGTTCTATGTTTTAAAGATGCCCACGATTGGGCAGAGTGCAGTCCACTTCGACCACCAGGGATATTGGACGGGGGGTTTATACCGATGCCCGCGATTGGGCACATAGGGGTCCACTGGACCACCAGGGATATTGGATGGGGGTGTCTTTACAAGGATGCCGGTGATGGGGCATGGGGGGTCCCACCAGGTGCAGCAGGAACTCGGGTGGCCACCCACAGGGGGCAGCTGTCATGTTGCACCCTGCAATGTGGCAGCTCACCTGTGGGTGGCCATCATTTGTTCCTTTTTTGGGGGGCTTAACTTTGTGCAGGCGCAGGTAGGGGTTGCGTATGCATGACTCTGCACATCCCAGGCTGAATATCGGGCTGTGCAGGTTATGTATGGGCACGCCCCCCCACCTGTGCCTGCATACATTACTGACGCGCTCCGGCACATCAGGATTTGTGCGGTGCACTTTTTGCTTTTGAATATCGCGCTGGGGTGCATCAGTGGGTTGTGCATGGCGCAACACTGTTGCACCATATGCAACCCTTTTTGAATATCTGGGCCAGAGTATTTAAACCTAATAATGACTTTCATGGCCCACCACATCCTATAATAGCAACATTTATCAGATCAGAAAAGAAGAACAACCATATGAATGCAGTTTACAGAAAGAAAACTATATCATTGGATGTAGTAAGCATTGCAATCTACAGTGATCTACCTCAAGATATTTTGCAGGATCGCAAAAAATTTGAGGACATTAGGAAAAAGCTTTGTGCCTTGGATGTTAAATCCTCCTTTTACCATCCAGCAAAGTTAAAAGTGGTATTGCAAGGCATGAGGCATATATACGACACACCAGAGATGGCAAGGAGGGACTTAAGAGAAAAACTGAAAAAATTTGAATAAAAAGGATAATTATACTGAACAAATAAAGTAGCGGGATACTGATATTAAAAAAGTAATCTATAAGAAATGGGTAGAAAGGGTACAGGGCAACAGGGAAGGGGGGGAAAGTATAAATTGGTAGATTAATCACCAGTCCAGTGACTGGTATGTGTTTTTGTGTTGTTGTACAATATGATCTGTATGATTTTGGGGAGGGTTAACATTTTTTTTTCAGATATGGTTAATTATGCACAAAGCAATGTCCTAGTTATTTCTGTCAAGTTTCCATATGGTTTGAGTAGATTTGTTCTCCAAGAAATGGGTAACAGAATGATTGTTGATTGTTATAGTTATTAAGAAATGTTGTCAGCAATTAAGTCAAGTTGTACCACCTTTAACGTAAATGGAATGCATACCCCTATTAAAAGGGCAAGGGTGCTAAACTATATAATTACATTTTAAGTCATTTGTATAGCCTTGCAAGAAACACATCTAGACAACAAAGAAGTGTTTAAAACTAAAAGGAAATGGATGTCTGAAATTTTCTTTTCCACAGGTATAAGGAAAAAAGCAGGGCTGGCATTAATTTTCAGAAATACGCCAGGACTTACAGTTTTAGATACCTTTTCAGATACTCAAAGCTGCATAGCTATTGCCAAAGTCAAAATTTCTAACCAGATCTTTACTTTTGTATATCCATATGCTCTCTTTGCAGGATATAAGGACTTCCTAGCAAAACTCTTTAAGGGATTTATTCAAATACAGGCAGAAAAAATAATATTAATGGGAGACTTTAATGCCTATCTAAACCCGCATATGGACAGAAGTTCCAAATCACCCTGCTACAATAAATACCATATCAAATTACTAAATAACTTTTTAGCCCAGCACAAACTGATGGATTCCCGGAGGACTCCTTATCCATCCAGTCAAAAATTTTCCCATTACGACAAAAAAAGAAAAGGATTCTCTAGAATTGACTATATTTTGGTGTCTAAAATTCTTATCAAGGATATAACTCAGATGGAAATTAAACCATTGATTCTATCTGATCATACCCTGATCGGAATTTATTTCAACATAACATAGAAACATAGAATTTGACAGCAGATAAGGACTGCTTGGCCCTCCTAGTCTGCCCATTTCCCTACCTAACAGACAAGCTGCAGATCCTAGTTAACCAACAGCCTACTTCCTCCTACTCCCCACTAGAATCGCCTTATGTCTGTCCCATGCATTAAATTCCCCCACTTTTTTTGACTCAATGACCTCCTCAGGAAGGCTGTTCCATGTATCCACAACCATCTCTGTGATGAAATACTTCCACACATTACGTCTGAGCCGTCCCCCCTCTATCTTCAAATTGTGCCCCCTTGTGTTTGCACATCTCTTTTTCTGAAATATGCTACCCTTTTGGACTTTGTTGATTCCCTTGAGGTATTTGAAAGTTTCCATCATGTCTCCCCTCTCCCTCCTTTCCTTGAGGCTATACATCTTTAGTTCCTTTAGTCTTTCTTCATATGCCTTCTGATGCAGACCCTGCATCATTTTGGTTGCCCTCCTCTGGACAACCTCCACCCGGTCTATGTCCTTGTGGAGATGGGGTCTCCAGAACTGTACATAGTACTCCAGATATGGTCTTACTAACTGTCTGTAGAGAGGGCCAACAATATCCTGTTTTCTAATGGTGATGCCTCTCCCTATGCATCCCAGTATCCCCCCAGCCCTCCTTACTGCCTTCCCACATTGCTGGCCCACCTTTAGGTCATCTGAAGTGACTACCTCCAGGTCCCTTTCCATTTTTGTTGTTGTCAGTATCTCACCCCCATTGTGTACTCGTCCCTGGTTTTTGTTTCCCAGGTGCATTACTTTGCACTTCTTTGCATTGAATCTAAGCTGCCATACATTTGACCATTCCTCCAAACTTGCCAAGTCCCTTTTCATCCTTTCCACCCCACCTTGTGTATTAATCCTGTTGCAGATCTTTGTGTCATCTGCAAAGAGACATACTTTCCCTTCCAGTCCCTCTGCAATATCACTTATAAAGACATTAAACAGGACCGGCCCCAGTACTGTACCCTGCGGTACCCCACTATTAACCATCCTTTCTTCACTGTGGACTCCACTTACTATTTAAATGAAAATTAGTTTGCCAGCACCAGGTAAAACTAACAGAGTGCTTTGTCCAAACCTGCCAAATAAGGCTGTGTGCTTACTGCCAAGTGAGATTGTGTGCTAAAGTATGCACTGAAGGGAATCCACACCATGCCACATGTGCTTTCAAATCCAGCGTTCTTTATTTTTTCACATAACATATGAGGTACAAGTGCTCCCACTCTTCACAGGCTCCTTACAAACTGCAGGCTTACAGGCTGCCAACCTCCTTCATTACTCCATAACAGTGTCCTAACGTCGGCTTGCCACCTGACGCTTAATCATAGGAATGACACTTACAAAGATAATTCCCATTAAATAGTATTGCATTTAAAGTGACAGTGCATCAAATTGAAAAGACTACCTAAAAATTCAACTTTAATTTTATAACTTTAAAACACATTATGAAAAAGATTGTCGCTCACTACTTTTACCACTATTACACCAGTGTCCACCATTGCTCTTCGCCATTGAGAGACATAGGAATCCACTGAATATTATTATAGGTCATGGTACCTTAAAGAAAAAAAGTTAAACAAATTAAAATCTGGTACTGACTACATTCAACTATATAACAGCTCATGATACATAGGCATAAACAACCCTACAATTCTTATTTCTGTAGAAAAGGTTTTATATCAATCCTCTCATTAAGGCCAGGTTTTTCTGACCCTCCTAATGCAAAGATCCAGTATTGTTCTCTTTTAAGTAGTACATTGTCATGATTCCCTCCTCTGGGGCTTCTCATTGGCTTTTCTATACCTAGAAATGACCAGCTGTGTTCCTTCACATTTTTCACTTTCAACATATGCGCTGCTAGAGCATTTTTCTGGTCCCCATAATTGATAGCCCTCAAGTGTTCACCCATTCTTTCTTTTAATTTCCTTTTTGTTTTACCAATATAGAAGCTTCCACATGTACAGGATGCCATATAGATTACCCCTTCAGTTGCACGGGTTATAAATCCTCTCACTTTGGTTTCCTATGTGTTTTAGGATTTGTAAAACTTTTGTTTGTTTCAAAAACTACAGAATTTACAATTACCACATTTGTAACAACCATCTTGTTGTTTTGGTAACCACATTCTGCCTTGTATTTGTCCGGTTGTATTGAATGAACTAAAGTGTCTTTTAAACTTTTCCCTTCCTATGTACTATCCTGGGCTTAATTTCACTGAGGTCCCTCAGGCCTGGGTCTAAACTCACTAAATGCCAGTTCTTTTTGACAATGTTACTAATTTCATTAGACTGTGCATTGTAAGTACTGACAAAATTTATTCTCTGATCTTTTATTTTTCCAGATTTTTCTTTTTCTTTTGTTATGACCTTTGACCTTTCAATTTTGCTAACTTCTTTTCTAGCTTGCACCACTAAACTTGTTGGATATTTCCTTTCTTTAAGTCTTGTCTCTAGTTCATTTGCTCTTCTTTCAAATGTAGAATTAGAACTACAATTTCTTTTTAGTCTCATAAATTGTCCCTTGGGAATACCCGCTATGGTATGGTATGGATGACTGCTATCAGCTTGTAACAGTGTATTCCTATCGGTACTCTTTCTGTACAAATCTGTCTCAATTCCCCCTTTACCATCTTTCTGAAGAATTAGATCTAAAAAATTAATTTGTTTGGTACTGAAAGTTAGGGAAAACCGTAAGTTGGAATCACTTATTTCAAGATATTTAATGAAATCAAGGAGTTCGTCCTCAGTTCCTGTCCAGATGATAAATATATAATCTATAAAGCATTTATACAGGTCTATTCTATCCCTATATGGATTTTTGTCACTATCCCTGATGGACTCCTCTTCCCATTTTCCCAGCTACAGATTAGCAAAGTTAGAGGTGAAAGTGGCCCCCATCGCAGTTCCTTTTTTCTGTATATATATTGACCATCTGAAAAGAAAAAGGTGTTACACTCTAATACAAACTTGGCAAACTGAGTCAACATTTCTGTGGGTGGGTCTTGTATTTCTCTGCCATTAAGATAGTATTCCAGGGCACCTAACCCACCTTCATGCGGTATATTTGAATACAAGGCTTCCACATCTAAAGTAAGCAGCAAACTCGTTTCTTCAATGGCTACATTTTCTAATAGGTTAATCATGTCACCAGTATCTTTTATATAAGAGGGTACTGCTTGAGCTAGAGGTTTTTTATAGTGATCAATATACTGTGACAATGGTTCAGTTAAACTACCATTCCCTGAAACAATAGGCCGGCCTGGTGGATCTGGGAGACATTTGTGTATTTTAGGAAGGATGTAGAACCAAGCTTTCATGGGATACTGTACAGTTAAAAATAAAAAAGTATCTTTACTGATCCAACCTTTCTCTTTTACATCTACAAGGTATTTATCTATTTCGGCCTTAAATAGCGTGGTGGGGTCTGTGGACACCCTTTTATAGTAATCTTCATTGCTCAATTGTCTATTCACCTCCAAAACATATTTAATTGTGTCCATGACTACAACTGAACCCCCTTTGTCCACTTTTTTTATTGTTATATTTTTATCATCACTTAATGTATCTAAAGCGGATTTTTCTACCCTAATTAGATTACTCCTAAGGGGTATATTTGTCTTTCCATACTGATTTTTATCTAAGTTCAGTAAGTCTCTTTCACAGCTTTTTACAAAAGTCTGTAATGCTGGAGTTAGAGGAGGACAAAAGGTGGATGGGGTTTGAATTTTTGAATAATTGCATCTGTATTTCCAGTCTCTAGGCCTTCACTTACCCCCATTTCTCTGGGTCCGATGTTATCTTCTTCTCTTCTATTAAAAAAGGACCTCAAACTCAAATTCCTAGTAAATTTGTGGCAGTCAATTATTGTTTCAAACAGATTAAATCTACGTTGTGGAACAAACGACAAGCCTTTACTTAATACGCTGATTTCTGTTTCAGACAGCTCTCTGTTCGAGATGTTAATCACATTGTTCACTAGTAACCTCCTCTCATGTTCCCCTCTCACTTTCCAACCCCTTCTGCCTCTGATCCAGCGATAGCCACCTCTTACTCTTCCTGCCCCCCTGTCTGATCCATTTTTTGGGGGCTCAGTGCTGTTGCTGCATTGGCTACATCTCGGGCCCTCTGGTGTCTTGTCTCATCTAATCTCTTCTTCGCCGCCAGAGAATGTCTCTTCTCCCAAATAAGTTTCCTCTCCACTGCTGAAATCTTCATTCAATCTCCTATCTTGTGGTTTCTCAGGTATTCTCAAAATCGGTTTAATAGGTGTGCTACCTTACGGTTTAAAACTGACTTTCTTGCCCCATTCATACACTGTACCATGCAGGTAATCATTAGTATCTCTCTGAAATTTGGTTTGTTTTATACCTTCTATCTTCCTGTTGTATTTTATCAGATTATATTTAAAATTTTCACACAGTTTATCATATAGTGAATGCTCACTATATTGCTGCAACAATTTTTCTTTTACTTTAATTTCTTCCTCAGTTTCTGCAGTTTGTAAGGAGCCTGTGAAGAGTGGGAGCACTTGTACCTCATATGTTGTGTGAAAAAATAAAGAACGCTGGATTTGAAAGTGCATGTGGCATGGTGTGGATTCCCTTCGGTGCATACTTTAGCACATAATCTCACTTGGCAGTAAGCACACAACCTTATTTGGCAGGCTTGGACAAAGCACTCTGTTAGTTTTACCTGGTGCTGGCAAATTAATTTTCATTTATTTACATCTGCTTAACGCTGAGCACAGGACCCTGGTGTAGACCTTAACTTCTGCTCCATTTACTATTACCTGCTGTGTCCTGTTGTCCAACCAGTGTTTTACCCAGGCTACCACCCTGTGACCCACTCCCAGGCTGGCTAATTTGTTTATTAATCTTTTGTGTAGGACTGTGTCAAATGCCTTGCTAAAGTATAGGTAGGCCATGTCCACAGCCCCTCCCTGGTCTACTGCTTTGGTCACCCAGTCAAAGAAATCAATTAGATTTGTCTGACATGGCCTTCCTGCTGTGAATCCATGCTGATTTGGGTCCTGTGCTCCACTGGCCTCTAGGTACTCAACAATTCTTTCCTTAAGAAGTGATTTCATCATTTTCCCTACAACTGAGGTCAAACTGACAGGTCTGTAGTTTCCTGCCTCTGTCTTGCTCCCACTTTTGTGAAGGGGAATAACATCCATCCTCCTCCAGTCCTCAGATACCACACCATCCTCCCATGATTTATTAAAAAGGGTAGTTATTAGTGTTACTAGTTCTTACCTTAGTTCTTTTAGAATTCTGGGGTGAATCCCATCAGGCCCCATTGCTTTATCCACCTTCAGTTTTAAGAGTTCTTTCAGAACAGTTTCTTCTGTGAAAGGACTAATATCAAGCCCCTTATCCAGAGTGCTTCTATTGACCTGATTAGGTATTCCCCCTGCTTTTCCATTGTGAATACTGAGCAGAAGTATTCGTTCAGTATCCCTGCTTTTTTACTGTTGCTCTCTGTCCAACCAGCTTCCTCTTTGTTCAGCCTCAGTATCCCTGCCTTAGTCTTTTTTGGCCCCCTAATGTAGCTATAAAAGGTTTTATCCCCCTTCTTAACTAAGTTGTCTATCTTTTTCTCAGTTTGGGCCTTTGCTATTCTGACTACCTTACCCACTTCCTTCTGCTTTAACTGGTACAGTTCTCTGTCCTCCTCTTTCTGTGTTTCCTTATACTTCCTGAATGCTATCTTTTTCTCCCTTACCTTCTCCGCCACTTCTTTTGAGAACCATAGTGGTTTTTTCTTACATTTTGATTTGTTTATTTGCTTCACACAAAGGCTTGTTGCCTCTGTGATGGCGGTTTTGATGTTTCCCCATTGTTGTTTCACCCCACCTTCTTGCCTGTTTGCTAGTGATTTTCTGAGGATCTCCCCCATTTTGACAAAATCAACCCTCCTGAAGTCCAGTACCTTCACTTTTGTATGGCTTGACTCCACAGCTAAGTTTATCATGAACCACACTGTTTGGTGGTCATTTGTTCCCAGATGACTACCTACTTCAAGATCAGAGATCCTCTCTCTGTCCCCATTTGAGAGTAGCAGGTCTAAGATTGCTCTCTCCCGAGTGGGTTCCAAAACTAGCTATCTGAGGCATGCCCCCTGTAGGGCATCAAGAATGGCCCTGCTCTTGGATGTGGCTGCAGCAAAGGTGCTCCAGTCAACATCTGGAATATTCAGGTCACCCATCAGCAATATATCCCCCTTTCTCTGCCATCCCAAGGATGCCTTCTCTCATTTCCTTGTCCGTGTCCTCCCCCTGAGACGGGGGTCTGTATACAACCCCTGTGCAGATTGTGGAGCCATTTCCAGTCTCCAGAGTGACCCACAGTGTCTCCTCTCCTCCCTGTTTACCCTTTAGTTCTGTTGCTTTGATCCTTCCCTTACATAGAGAGCTACTCCTCCTCCTCTTCTTCCCTCCCTGTCCCTCCTATAGATTGTGTACCCTGGTATGTTGACATCCCAGTCATGGTTCTCTGTGTACCATGTTTCTGTGACTGCCACAATATACAGGTATCCCTCTTCCATCAAGGCCACCATTTCAGGGAGCTTTTTACCTAGACTACAGGCATTGGTACTCATTAGCCTCCATTTTTTATGGCTTTATTTCTTTTTCCCCATCCCTGTCCCTACTGCCTTTGTCTTTTTCTCCATTTACCCCTGCCTTCTCCCTGTTGACTGCTCTGTCTTGGTATTTACCTCACTAATTACCCTGATTTTTTTGGGGGGGGCTAGGATTTCCCTTCTCCGCTTCAGTGCCTCCCTCCTTGGCTAGTTTAAATGCTTGCCATTGAAGCATTTAAACCAATCACCTAGGATCCTGGTTCCCCTCCAGGATAGATGCAGACCATTGTGCCTGTATAGGCCTGTATCCCTCCAGGTGCAGCCCCAGTCCCCAATGAAGCCAAATCACTGAGCTCTGCACCAACTTTTGAGCCAGTCATTTAATCCCATGGTGTGGAGTACCCTAGCCTCATCCATGCCATAGACAGGTAGCACTTCCAAGAAAGTTACCGTGTGTGCTACTTGTCTAAGGTCCCTCCCCAAGTCCACAAACTCCTGTTGCACTTCTCTGACCCCATTCTCAGCCAGGTGATTCATCCCTAGATGGATAATGACATCCAGCTCCCTCCCCCTTGCTGCTGCTCCCACAATCCTGAGGATTCATTTCCTGTCCTTCCAAGCCTTGGCACTGGGCAGGCACCTTACCTCCCTTTCCCCTCCCTCCCCCAGTTCTACCCCCTAACAATTGAGTCCCCCACCAGGAGTTGTTTCCTTCCCCTGTGGAGTCCTGGACCACCCTCCTCTGGATCTCCATTGTGGAGGTTCTCAGCATCCTCCTTGGTCTCCACTGCATAACAGACCTAAACAGAAAGAGAACTTTTACATCAAACTTTTAAATAGAAAGAGAACTTTTACATCATAGTTAAACAGTGATAGTTTAAGAGAACAAAAGTTGCAAGAGAAAATTAAAAATGGTATTGAAGAGTATTGGAAGTTCAATTACCAACCCAGTAATACAATTACTTCATTATGGGACACATTAAAAACTGTCATCATGGGGATAATAGCGTCTTATCAGGCTTTTATTAATAAGGGTCTGAAACAAAAACAACATGAACTAGATCAAAAAATCAAAAGTTTAGACCACAAGATTATATTAGATCATGACAAGTATTATAAAGAATGGGCAAAAGCTTGTTTAGAAGAAACAGAACTAAATAAACATTGAGGTATTAATAAATACCAAAAAGTTACAAAAGTTTAGACATATTCAGGAAGAAGAAACTGGGGACTTATTAGTGGCCCAACTTAAAAAAAGAGGGAATCTAACTTGATAGCAGTATTATTGGATAATGAGGGTAGGCAAATATTTAAAGATGAAGAGATGGGGTCCCAGATTAAAACTGAATATAAACAAATTTACCAACACAGGCTCAGAAGAAATAAAGAACTACCTGGAAACTAGTGGTCTGACTGAATTAAGATGTGCTGAGTTACCTTTTACCTTGCAAGAAGTAACTGACACCATTAAATCATTACCTACAAATAAAAGTTCTGGTGTGGATGGCTCACAATTGAATTTTATCAACAGTTTTGTGACCAGTTGGCTCCAAAATTATTGCAACTGTTAAACGAATTAAGAGAAGAACCCTTATCTATTCCTGTATCAGTGCAAGAATCCAAGACAATATTATTGTTAAAAGAAGGCAAATACCTTAAAAAAGTAATCAGCTATTGTCAGATAGCACTTCTAAACACAGACTATAAAATAATAACAAAAATAATTATAAATATAATAAAAGAAAATGTACAAGTAGTAATTAATCAAGAACAATATGGGTTTGTAAATGGCCATACTATTTACCAGGCTACAAGAATGGTCCAGATGATGCAGGAAATAAAAGAAACAAAATTCACCATATTGTTTAGTAGCAGTTGATGCAAGTAAAGTGGTTGACACGTTAAATAGGGAATTTATGTTTGCATGCTTAGAGGCCTATGATATTCCAAAATATCTGATCCATTTAATAAAAAAATACACAATATAACAACTGTAAGATTTGCAGTAAATAGTTATATAACAGAACCAATGGCAATGGGTAATGGGGTAAGACAAAGGTGCCCCCTGTCCCCTATACTATATATACTATCACTGGACCTAAATGGAGAGAGTGTAGTTCTTGGTTCGGTATACGGACCGGTGGGAGGTAATCCTGAGTTCTTCATGATGCTGACAGATAAATTGGCCAGTTTTTTGCCAACTCAATATGTGCTAGGGGGGGACTGTAATGTACCTTTCCCCTCATCATTAGATAGAGAGCCCCAGGACAGGCGTACACCCTCCTCGGCCCAGAAAGCCCTTTGTGAAATGGTTTCAATGTTAGGCTTAGGTGACCCGTGGCGTATTGCCAATCCTTCTTGTCGGGCCTTTTCCTTTCAATCCCAATCACATGGTACTAAATCAAGACTGGATATGATATTAGTCAGTCTCTCTTCTCTCCCGAGTGTATCTTTATCTGGTATAGAGCCGATCATTGTGTCAGATCATGCCTTGGTTTGGTTACACCTCTCTTTAAATCCTGATTATTCTCAAGACTCCATGTGGAGACTAAATACTCAACTATTAAAGGACCGCCATTGTGTCTCAGAGATCAGCTCTAGAATATCTATCTTCTTGGCCGATAATATGGATTCCACCCCTACAGTGGATATGATATGGGGAGCGTTAAAGTGTTATCTTAGGGGTGACTTTATTAAGATGGCTTCCCTTAGGAAGAAGGCATGATTAGCTAGGTCATTAGAATTGGTGGGTAGGATTAGGGAGTTAGAAGGTAGGTATCATTAACTTCTTCGGTCTCAGATCTTAAGGAGCTTCTTTCAGTTAAGAATGAATACTCGGACCTTCTGAAAGAAAAAATAGAGTACAGTCTGGTGAAAACCCAGGCTAAGTATATTGATCTCGGCGAGAAATCCGGCAAGTTATTGGCTCTGCGTTTGCGTGCGCTTGAAGGTTCGAGGATCATTTCTTCTCTGGTTTCCTCATCTGGAAGCATTGTCTCCTCGCCCAGAGAGATTGCTCAGGTCTTTAGGGAATACTATTCAAGTCTTTACAGTCCCCCTCCGACATCCCATTCGACAGCAGACGTCAGAAACTACATAAGAGGAATTGGTGTTCCGAGTATATTGGAGTCCCAACAAGCGATCTTATTGGCTCCTATCTCAGCTGAAGAAATCCAAAGCATTATTGCCTCTTTGACCCCGGACAAAGCACCGGGCCCAGATGGATTTCCAGTGAATTTTTATGAAGTTTTTGCCAAAGACTTAATCTCTATTTTGCTTAAGCTATATAATTACTTCCCGGTTGCATTGGAACTTGATCCGGCTTTGTTCGAGGCCACTATAGTTTTAATTCCTAAAGTGGACAAGGAGCCTTCTGATCCGGCTAGTTACCGTCCTATTTCTCTCCAGAACTATGATGTTAAGATACTAGCTAAAATACTTGCTGAGAGGATTAAAAAGATCTGGCCAGAGCTTTTGAGCCCCGAGCAGGCAGGTTTTGTCTCAGGGAGATCAGCAGCTGACCATCTGAGGACCTTACCGCATATTTCGCAGTATGCCCGGTCCGTCTCAGACCCAATTGTACTAGTCTCTTTAGATGCTGAGAAAGCATTTGATCGGGTCGATTGGTCCTTTTTATGGATAGTGATGGAGGAAATGGGCTTCCCAATTCCCTTTTTGAACCTGATACAGGTATTCTATAGGTGTCCCTCTGCAAAAATCTATTGCAATGGGGTCTTATCCCCCTCTTTCAGTCTTCTTGCCAGTACTAGACAAGGTTGCCCCCTCTCTCCTTTACTGTTCAACTTATACTTGGAGCCTCTACTGATAAATCTTAAGTCTTCCCCTCGGGTAAGAGGGGTCAGGCTCCAAAGCCGCGAGCTAGTTCTTTCTCATGTATGCAGATGATGTTCTATTACATCTGTCAGATCCAGTAGCATCTTTAGAAGCAGCCCGGATATTATTAGGCAGTTTAGTTCCTTCTCTGGCTATAAGTTAAACACTTCGAAATGTGAGATCTTTCACTTAAATAATTATACCTTTAAGAGAGGCTTTCTTCCTTTTGGAATGAAATGGACTTCCAGCTCAATTAAATATCTGGGGATCTATTTCTCTACTGACCCTTTCTTGCTCAAGAAACTAAATTTAATTAAGATCAGAGACTCGATTAGTCAAGATTTGCAGCGTTGGGCATCCCTTCCTATTTCCTTGTGGGGCAGAATCAGTATCATTAAGATGAATGTCCTTCCCCCGGATTTTTTACCCACTGAACCTTACCAACCTCTGGCTCCCTCTTTCCTTCTTCCAGCAGCTCCATAGTCTGTTTTCCACTTTCATCTGGAGAGGGAAAGGGGTACGTTGCTCCTATGGCTCCCTATCACTCCCTAAAGAAAGAGGAGGCTTAAGACTTCCGAATTTTCAGCTATATTACTGGGCGGCCCACTTGTCCAAGTTGGGAAGGTGGTTCTCTGTGAATGCTGAGAATTCTTCCCCAATCTGGCTTCAGTTGGAATCGGCCTTCCTCTCCGAGCTTAGATTTGACATATCCACTCTACCTTATCTTACCCCCGAAAACACTCTCACAACTGATTTCTGATGACACGGTGGCGGTCTCTCTTAAAGTGTGGGCCCAATGTCTTAGGTTCTTCCGGATTTCTAACCACACGGATTTAGGGCAGCCATTATTCTCAATCCCAATATTAGATTAGGAGATTCTTGGTTAGGACTAAACTGGCTCCACAACTTAAAGATTCCAGGGTTTGAACATTTGTTCAGCAAGCTTCACTTTTACTTCAGCGATATCTTAACCAGATTCATATCCCAACAGAGAGAGACTTTTAAGGTGTTCCAGCTCCGGCACCTGGTGAGTAATAAATTCGGATCGGTGTTTAAGCAATCAGCGGTACATCCCTTTCTCTCCAACATTATTATGCTGGCATCCCAGCCCCATTCCATTTCACAGATTTACTCCTACCTCTTGACTTTTAACTTGGGGGAGGAGGTTGGAGGCCCCTCGGTCTGGACACATCTCCTTCCTGATGATGTACCATTGTGGAGAACTTTTTGGCCTAACCTACATAGATACCACACCCAGGATAGGTTTCGGTTAGTGCAATATAATATTGTTAACAACTTATACTACACTCCGGTCAAGCTTTTTCAACGTAAACTGATCCCCATTCCAGTGTGTTTCAGGTGTTCACAAGGTGAGGGCACTCTGACTCATGTTTTTTGGGAGTGTGCTAAAGTTGCCCCACTATGGTCCTTGATTCAGGATAATTTAGATCCCCTTCTGGGTCTGAGCAGGTTTTTTTCTCCAGGAATTTGTGTATTGGGTGATTTTTCTGTGATAGATAGTGTGGAGCGTAGGTATCATATAGCCCTGGTATCTATGGCAGTCAAGAAGCTGGTTTTAAGGCACTGGAAGGACCAGTTGGTTCTATCACTTGCGGATTGGTTAAAGGAGTTGATGTCATATCTCCAGTCTGAAAACTTGATTTCCAGCTATAAGAATCATATGGACTTATTTCATAAAAGATGGGGTAAGCTCCAGTCTCTTTGTTTACCTTAATGATAAGGTTTGGTGACCCGATCCCTGGACCCTCATACTATATAGCATAGTAGACGTTACCTTTTCTTATCTACGGTCTTATTGTAGTTTTAAGATACGTTCCCTTTACTATAACTTGGACTGTTGGTTAGGTTATTAAATAGGTTGTTTAATAGGTGTGGATATCCAGATTTTAGAAGCTGTAAGTCTTATGATTTTAGCGGGTGCACCCTGGGAGGGGAGGAGGAGGTGAGGGTATACTCTTTGGCACTTTGATTGATAGACAGATATCTTATGTTGCTTTTACTCTCAAGTGTGCCTTGTTATTTATTACATTTGTTATGGGGGAGGGGGGTCTTGGTTTGACCTAGGTTTACCAGTTTGTTTCTTGATTGTTATGGGTTTTTGGTTGTATTATTCTTGAAACCAATAAACTTAAATTTCAAAAAAAAAATACTATCACTGGAGCTGTTTATAAATCATATCAAAGCAAATAGGGAAATAGAGGGATTTCAATATCTAGGAGAAGCTAGAAAGATAAACGTTTTTGCAGATGACATTTTACTGTATTTTAAAGATATAAATATTACCATGCCCAAGTTTTTAAAGGAAGTTAAAAAATATGCACAGGTATCTGGATATTGTTTGAACAGTGCTAAATCAGTTATTATGCCTGTAAACCATCTCCATTCTCCACTTGTTACAGAAATTAAAAATAATTTTCAAATTAGCAGTAGTTTTAAATATTTGAGTATAACCATTTGCAATGATCAAGGGGAACTGGTAAATGCCAACCACACCATGGCAAAAGAGAAGGTCAGGGGCTTGCTAGATAATTTGATAAAGCTTTCTCTTTCTCTGTCAGGCCACATAGAGACAATAAAAATGATGGCCATGCTGCACTTATTATACATAATACAGGCTAATATAGGATGCCTGTATTATCTTGGTATGACTCCATTCGCCATATTTTAAAAAAATTCTTGTGTAGGGGAGGGACACTGAGAATTTCTTGGAATCAGTTAACAACACCTAAGAAAGCTAGAGGCTACAGTTGCCCAGAACCACTTAATTACAAAACTGCATACTAAATTAAACTGGTGGGAATCAGCATATGTGAATTCTAAGTATGAATTTACTGATAAGTCTTTTGGGAAAAAGGGGGGAGAAACAGATTCAGGTTCATTTCTCTGGGAAGTTTTGTCTAAAATGAAAATTCCAACACTTTTTTGAGCCATTGGGAATAAGCTAAAAAAGGAAATTACAAGACTAAAAACTAACAGGATACTGCCTTGGTTATTTTTAAAAATTGATCAGATGGTCAGTCCTAGGACATCATTGGATCTGAAAATACTAACAAAACTTAAAAATACAGGAATACAAAGATGGTACCAATTAATTAATAATCGGGGGGATTTTCTTTCTTTTGTAGATTTAAGAAATAAGGGGGCAAGTAAAGACAATTTCCAATTCCTACAATGCTTATCTTTAAAAATTAAATTTGAAAATTTCCAGGAAAAGTTTAAAAAGTGTATAAATAAAAACACTAATGGCATTATCCAACAACAAATAACATTGCTAGATTTGTGGAATAAAAAATGACTACAAATCTCTATACCTTTATTGCCACAACTGACAAAGATCCTTGGGGAAAAAATTAACAGTAAATGGGAGCAAGAAATGGCCATAGTATATACCCCCACAACAATGGAAATCCCTGAGAGCTAAGATTTATAAAGATTATTTGTACTCAAAAAACAGTACCATACGAAAAATAGTGGACAAAAAGGCATATTGGCCCCGATATTCACAATTGCGCCTGGCAAAGGTACAAGTGGTGGTGCAGCGCAATTGAGTTGCCCCGGTGCAACTAAGGGATATATTCAAAGGAGATGAGCCATGGTGCATCTCCTCTGAATATAGCAGGTAATGCACACTGCACAAATAGGATGCTCCAGCACATCTCCCCCAGACATGGCTGAATACCAGGAATGGGAACTGCACCAGGGCAACAGAGTTACTTTGTGCACAAATTCCTGATATTCAGCTGGCAGTATGCAAATGGGGCCAAAATGTATGCAAGGTGCAAATTGGCCATTTGCATGTCATTATGGCCCTATTTGCGTGATTTGTGCAGGGCTGGTCAGGGAAATGCAAATGACACCCTGCACAGTGAGTGGTGCTGCAAGAGGGGGCTAGTGGCTCCCCCCTCCCTCCCTGTAGCTGCGATCACCAGTAAAAATAAATAAATAGATCTCTGGTAGTCTAGTGGCACACCCCTCCCTTACCATAGCTGCGATCACCAGTAATAATAATGAAATAAATCCCTGGTAGTCTAGTGCTACCCCCAACCCTCCCCACAGCCATGATTGCAAGTAATAATAATTAAAATAAATCCCTGGTAATCTAGTGGCACCCCCACCCTGCCCGTAACCCTGATTACAGGTAAATCCTTTCTAATGTAATTCCTGGTGGTCCAGTGGTATCCCCCCCCCCTCACTCACAGAGGACCCCCTGCCCACCCAGCTTCCCCCATCATCGGTGGGTAGCATCAACCCCACCTTCATACCACCCAGCTGCCTGCCAAATGACAGCTTACAGTATCAGCTGTAACCCTACTGGTCCACATTGTGGACCAATGGGCTTGCAGTGCTTACTGTAATAGTCATTCACAAAAACGTGAATGAATGACTTCATTCATGTTTTTGTGAATGACTGTTACAGTATGCAATGTAAGCCCATTGGTCCACAGTGTGAACCATTAGGCTTACAGCTGATACTGTAAGCTGTCATTAGCCAGGCAGCTGGGCAGTATGCGGGTGGGCTTGATGCTGTCCACCGATGACTGGGGAACTGGGTGGGCAGGGGACCTGTGTGGGTGGGGGTGGGGAGCCACTGAACATCAGGGATTACATTACATAGGATTTACCTGTGATCAGGGTTATGGGTGGGGTGGGGGGTGCCACCAGACAACCAGGGATTTATTTTAATTATTAGTACTTGTGATCACGGCTATAGGGAGGGTGGGGGGTGCCACTAGACTACCAGGGATTTATTTCATTATTATTACTGGTGATCGCAGCTACAGGGAGTGAGCGGAGTACCACTGGACCACCAGGGCCATGCGTGGGTGCTTTTGCATGGTGTTCAGGGGATTGCCACTCATGGCTGGCTGGTGTTGTGTTGCGCATTGCAGTACAGCAGCACACCTTTGGGTGGCTGGCATTTGAATCATATTTTATGGGCTCAACTTTGAGCCTAGTTATATGGTGCCTCCCAGGGTTGTGCCAGCATATGCGCAACACATCCTAGACTGAATATCGGGATATGTTGCATATGCATGGGCACACCCCCTGGAGATGAGTTGCATACATTATCTTTCCACCCTGGTGCATTGGGACTTGCACTGTGCAAGTCCCTCTTTTACATATTGTACTGGGGGACATTTCTGGGGTTGCACTGGTGCAACTCAGTTGTGCCAGGCCCAACCTCTGTGAATATCTGTGCCATTTTGGGTAACTGGAACACTGAAGTGATGGAGGAAGTGGTGAAGGTTAAATGGTGGTACCAAGTAGAAGAATCATTGCTTTATGAAAATCTATGGCGTGATATTTCAGAAAACCCTAAGGAGAGCATTAACCTAAAAGAGGGTTTTATACCATTGTGGGAGATGGTTTAATAACTATGTTTTGTGCTAAATATGGGGGGAGGTGAAATATTGGATATTGTATACTTAAATATAATTATTTAAACACCTGTTACGAAAATGGAAAACATAACTGAACTGTATAAGGTGTTAAAAATGTTCTAATATTACTGTATATGCTCTAATGTTGGAAAATAAGTCAAAATATGAAAAAAACAGGCTAAGTTACCAACATCTGACAAAACTCCACCCCCAAAAAAACTTACACAATATCTCCATTATCTCAGCAACGGACACCACTTACAAACCTACAACAGTGCTACCTACTAGTAGACACTCCTAGATTCGAACCCTCTACAGCACATCACACACAACTATAGAAACACCCTTCCTACCTAACACTCTAGCCTATCGACTATGTCACAACGGGACCATGATCCCAACCCACACAGCAACAGCATACATTCACTAAAGATAGAACAAAGAACTGCTCAATATGCCATACACTTACATAAATCTACAGTATATTTTCTGAAGGGGGCTGTACCCCTGCACACACCCTCAGGGAGCTTTGGCCCCTGAACCCTCCTGAGTATAATTAACTAACTCCAAGACTGCACTAATCACTAACATACTATCCAAACACAAGTTGCACTCGCTGAAATTACAGTTACTCTTAATAGCAACTCGCTCAAATAACACGCACTCTTCTGCTGTCGCTCAAATGCATTTAACCAAATGGATTCACTCATTTGAACTTATACCCTTTATATACTGTCTTATCTCCTTCATGCTGAGATGTACTAAGTTTACTTTCACTTATCTAAATCCTGACAGTCACTCTTTTGCTTTCTGGATTCTGAGTTCTCGATGGGTTTTTGGTTAGCTTAGTTTTCGCTGGGTGGCTCAGTCCAATCCTCTGTTCCTCCATTCTTCATTTTTTATCCTCTTGAATTCCCAGTAGCTCTCTTCTCTTTCTCTCCTATTCCATATCTGTTCTGCACCATTCCATGACCTGGGATCTGTGGTCACCTCCTCAAACTCCTCTGGCCATGTTTCCTCACCAAAATTCTGACTGCAGACTCATATGTCTGTGTTGACACTGAGTGCTCTTCTGGCTTCCTTGGGCTCCTCACACTGTGCAGAGCATGCTGTAGAGAGAAAGAAGGGAAAAAAAAGAGAAAACCATGCTTTTCAATGTAGAGTTTTTTCAGCTGCTCAGTAAAATAGATAGATGGATGAATGGTTCAACGTAGACGGCATACCGTGTATAACATTTAGAGTTCAGCCTATAAATCAAAATAATAGTGCTGTTTCAGGATCTCCTGAGCTTCACAGTCCTACCCTGTTGGTAGATGCTTACCAGAGAGGCATCTCCAGCAGGACGAGGCAGGGGCTGTTGCCACTGTATCATTTGCTTGTGAGATCCCACCAGGAGCATTGTCAGGAATTTGAAGGTCTCTGTCATATCCTCCCTCCTTTTGTCTGGTAATCATCTGCAGTGCTGTTAAAGAGTTGGCAGGAGGTGATGTACAGAAACAGTGCTATGCATGTATGTGCCTCCACAATCCCCTTAGTCTATTGGCTCTAGTAATCAGCTGGCCAATTGCAAGAAGACAGGCAAGTACAATGTGAAGGCCTTGCCTATACATGATAGTTCTTCACTCACAATATGGTCATTGGAGCATCAAAGTCAGGTCTGATGAGTCCCCAGACTCGCAGCTTGGTGCTGTTACCTCTAGACTATGCACACTCCCAAATCCCAGTCCTTATATATACTCAGAAATAGCGGTGCTCGTATTATCTGGAATCTGATCCATCTGCTTACATTATAAACTTCAGCAGTCCTGATTCTGACACCAGTTCCATAAATTCCACCAATACCTAAAGAAGAAACAAAATGGAAACAGAGTTGAAATCAGAGTTCTGACTCCCCCTCCAAATACCAACAGGTATTCTTTTAAGCCTCCCCACTAGACACACAGTAAAACCCTTCCTGCCTGACCCCATTTCCCTGCCTGCTCACAGTTCAAACCCATTCCTCCTACCTTCCATTACTGCCACTAATGGCTCTGGAGACATTGGGGGCTGGGGATTGTCTTTCTCCTACATGAGACTGATGTTAGCCCCTGCCCTATCACACCACTCTATCTGACTCTGGTTAGCAGTGGTCGGTCAATGCCAGTGTTACTGCTCTGCTGTCTCCCAAACAAATCCACTATTTTTTTTTAATAACTTTTTATTGAATTTTTCAGCTTTACACACAATTGTTCAATCAGTCAATCAGTCATCAGCATGAGTCATGATTAAGGTCCCACAGGGTTACAAAGAGCAGGGACATAACATACACTTTAGGTGCAGGTAGGATACATACAATCTTACATACATATGATGTGATGCAGGCGGGGGGGGGATGATGGTGTGCAACCCTAGCAGTAGCATTACAGTATAGGGGACATGCATCCTAATGCAATACTAATCTGAGTGCATTAAAGGAGTAGGACTGAGCCATTCCCAGGTTTATTCCTTCAGATCTTATGCAGATTAACTCCTTGCACAATACGAGGCATACTGGTCAGAGTAACACAGGCAATTCGTACATATCAACTCATATCTGTCTATTTCTATGTGATGCAGTCCTATGTATCTGTGTTCTGTTTTCTCTGTTGTTGCTCTCTCTCTCTCTCTATCTACCCTCTATTATGCTATATGATATCTTAAGATTATATCTGATCCTGTCCCTCCTAGAGGGAGGGGAGCTACTCTGGGCATTTAATTATCTTAAGAGTAACAGATCAGGGAGAGATGTTACTTAATCAATCCATCTGGGCCTCACTCTGTGCCATTCATGCCATGGTCCAGTTGGGAATCACTTCAGGGCATCCTGTCAGAACACTCATACTTGCTGGCACAGCATATTCTGGTCCCAAGGGGGGCATTCTGAAACACAGGCAACAGACACACAAAGAATACAGCTCTATGAGGGTGACAGGTTATTTCTGGCTCCTAGTAGTCTACATTTGAGACTCAGTAGACATTCTGCCCAAACATAGTTCTCTGGCTGTTCTTTCACCCCCTAGCCTACCTAGCTGTGGTTCTGTGTTTAATTCCTGGGTTCTGCTGGGGGGGGCGGGTATATGAGCCAGACAGCAAGGACCGATCAGCCATGCGTGAGGGGTGTTCACCTTCATCCCATCCCCATGGGGTGGAGGTGTATTTGATGTACACCTTCCAGCAGTCTTGAAACTTGGGTATAGCCTTGCTCTGAGAGTGGGAAAGCCTGTCCAGTTTTGCTAGGGAGGTTAGGGAGGCTAAGATTTAATTCAGGATTGGTATCACTGGGGATCTCCATTTGCATAGGATTGCTCTTTTGGACTGGAGAGCCAGGAGAGCCAGCCATCTAATTTGGTGGTGTTCAGAGGTGATGGCCCTGGGACAATTCCCAGGAGATAGAAAAGTGGGGAGTGTGGAACCTACGCTCTTAAGACCAGGGTACCCATGTGTTCAATACTACTCCATAGAGCTTTAATGTTGGGGCAGTCCCACAGTATATGGTACAGATCCCCCCTGGGGCCTTGCATCTCCAGCAGGAGTCAGTGTCCAGCAGCTTTGCTGTGTGTAGCACAGCTGGGGTCCTGTACCAGGCATGGGAGATTTTGTTCTGGATGAGTCTGCTACGTGCATCCCTATACCATCTATGTGTGTCCTGCCAGGCTCTATTCCATTGGTCATCAGAGATCTTGTCCCCTAGCATTTTTTCCCATTTGTTTTTAGATTCCTCAGATTGGGAGGGGAGGGTGTCCTGATTGATGTGTAGAGTCTACCCGCTAGCTCCTTGGTGTGAGTCTGGCATTTGGTAATCTCATTGGGTTCCTGCAGGGAAGGGTGGATGCATAGGATTGGCCTGGTTGCCTCCCTAAGTAGGAGGAACTTCCAGAACTCAGTTTTCAGGAGTCACCATCTTTCCTGCAAGGTCATGAAAGAAGCAATTCTAGTGTGTGGGGTATCAAGCATTTGATCTACCCTAGTGATGCCTGAATTCTTCCAGGAAGGCCAGTGGATCACTTTGTTATCAATGTGGAACATGGGGTTGTGCCACAGTGGCACTGCTCTTAGAGGTGTCAGAGCCAATCCTAGTTTCTTGTGAATACGTGCCCATGCTTTAACAGATGCAGTAACAGTAGGATGTTTGCAACCTATTCCCAAGTATGCCCCATATAGCAGTGTCACCGCTTCCGTGACCTCACCTTCAGTGGCCTCCACAGCCACCCATTGTGGTGACTGTGGGTCATGGACATGGTCCAGTGTACAGTTTGGGCTGTCAGGAAAGCCAATTTGTACCCATCCATCCATGGTAGGCTCCAGCCTCCCCTAGCCTAATGTGCCTGTAGTTTGTTACAGCTGTAGTGGGGTTTTGTCCCTTCCCACAGGAAGTCTCTGAACAGTTTGTCGATGGCTTGGGACTACTTGGTAGCGTGGTCCAGAAGGATGTGGGATAGCAGATAAAAGAATTTAGGGGATGTGACCATTTTGATAGCTGTAGTCTTACCTGCTAAGGTTAGGCGAAGGAGGCACCACCTATCAAATTCAGTTTTAGTGGAGTGTAGGAGAGTCGTTAAGTTCTCCTGCCATAGGCAACCTATGTTCGGGGTAATTTTGATGCCTAGGTAGGTGATTCCAAGAGGGGTCAACCCGAGTCCAAGACGGGAAGCAGTATCTTGTTGACAGGCTTTGTTGAGGGGCATCACCTCAATTTTGGACTAAGTCAGACAAAGTTCTGAGAGTCGAGCAAAGTCCTCAAGAAGCTCCAGGATGGGGGGGAGTGATGTCTGGGCATCCTCCACTGGGATGAGGAGATCATCTGCATACATCAGAGTTGGGTATGTAATCTGACCTATCTTTATTCCCTTAATCTCCAGATGTTGTCTGATTGTGGCTACCAAGGGTTCAACCGCAAGGATAAATAGTAATGGTGAGAGAGGGCACCCCCGACAAGTACCACTGCCTAGGGCAAAGGGTGGGGATAGCATCTGGTTAGTACTCACTCTGGCCAAGGGACCTGTGTATATTAAGCAAACCTTCCTACAGAGTGCCTCCCCAACTCCCAGGTGGGCTAGGACAGTTAGGAGATAGTCCCACACCAGGGAGTTGAAGGCTTTCCCAAAGTCTACTGCAGTTGCAGCTGCTGGGGCCTGAAGGTTCTTGGCCTTGTGAATGAGACTTATTAGTATTCTGATGTGGTCCGCCCTTTGTCTACCTGGTACAAACCCCACCTGGGAGGGGTGCATCAGTTCTTCTAATAGTGGGCTGAGCCTGGTAGTGAGTGCCTTGGCATAGATCTTGCTATTCACATTGATCAGAGAGATTGTCCTGTAGCTGCCCAGTGTTGTGAGGTCTTTGCCCTTTTTTGGGATGACCATGATCACTGCCTCCCTCATCATCAGTGGACAGCAGGTGTGTAACTTTGCTTCCTGATACACTTGCATTAGGAGAGGGGACAGTAGATCACCTAGGACATGATAAAAGTCTGTAGTGAAGCAGTCTCCTCCTGGGGATTTCCCTTTTTTTTAGGGTGTGTAGTGCTACTTTAATCTCTTCTTAAGTGACAGGGGCATCTAGTCCTAGAGATTCAGGGAGGGAGAGCTTGGGTAGATGGAGGGCATCTAGGAACTCTTGACTATCTAAGTACTAACCAACATGGGTGGAGGTGTAAAGCGCAGAATAGAAAGAAGTCATGATGTCATTGACCCCTAGGGTAGTAGTGCATAGCCATCCAGTGGGATCTCTTAGACCCGGGATGTGGTGATCCACCTGCTGCTTTCTCAGCTGGTATGCCAGGACTTTCTCTGCCTTGTCTCCTCCCTCCCAAAACCTGTGTGTGAGTCTAAGAATCGACATTTCGGCCTTCCTGGTTAGAAGCTGATTGATTTCTAGTCTGAGATGAAGGACTTCTCTTCCTAGGCCTAAGTGTGGGTCCAGGGAGGGTAGGCTCTTAAAGGCCATTTCAGCCTGGCCAAAGTCAGATTCCAGTTTACCAAGGTGTTGTTCCCATTTTCTCTTCCTTCTGGAGGTGCATAACCCATGATTTCTCCCATGTTGGTGGCATTGTAGGCCTCCAAGTTAATCCCTGCAGTTGTGTCTGTTATGGGGTTATCTGCAAGGAAGTTAGACGTTGTCGTCATTAGCCAGGGTGGGAAGTTGGGGTCCCTCATGAGGATAGGATCTAGTTCCCACTACCCTCTGAAGGGGTGGGAGTCCCCCAGGTAAAATGGAGCTGTACAGGGCTGTGGTCTGATATAACCTTGGGAAGGATGGAGGAATTCAGCAAGTTATGAGTCAGAGGGGGAGCGGAGAGCTAGAAGTCAATCCTACTATATGAGGCATGAGTCTCTGAGTGGTACGTATAATCCCTATATCAAGGGTGAAATAGGCACCAACCATCTGTGAGGCCTAGATCTGTCATTAGTTGGTGTACTGCCTGCCCTCCCCTTTTGTGGGTCTCTTTGCTGGATGCTGATCTATCTAGCTAGGGCTTGAGTGTGAGGTAAAAATCCCCACCTATTAACAGAGGACAGTCTGGGGTGGTGTGTGTGTACTGATTACCTCTCCCAGGTTGTGGAAGTAAACAGGGTCTTCTTGGTTAGGTGCATAGATGTTGCACAGAGCAGTCGGACCTGTGGGGGTATCATGGTTGGCCAGGACCCACCTGCTCTCCAGGTCTGATATTGAGGTTGTTATAGTCCATTTGAGTGCCTTGTGGAGAAAAATGGTTACCCCCCTTTTCCTAGAAGGTGCCCTTGAATGTACCTCCTGTCCTACCCAGTCTTTAACTAGTGTAGCATGGTCACTGAGTGTCAGTTTCATTTCTGGAAGGAAGACCACCTGGGAATTTATCCTCTTTAAATGTGTGAGGACGTTCTTCAGTTTTAGTGGGGTATTCAGCCCCCTTACGTTCCATGTGTGGCATATAACCTCCCCCATGATAAACACGATAGGGAAGGTCTCAGGAGAGCTGAGAGAATGACCTGTGAGGACTTGATTTCTATCTGGTATGCAGAGTGTTATTCTCTCTCTGTCTACAACCTGGGTCCTAGCTGCTTTTGTGGCCCAAAGAAGGGGGAGGTGTGATGCTCTCGTGGCCCTGTGGGGGGGGGGCCCTATGGATGGGATATTATGCTCCAGACCTAGCCTTCTCAATATATTTCTTACTGTAACAAGGGCCTTACATACATGGCCCAAGACTCAGAAAAAGTACAACAATAAAGATAACTATGCAGTCGTATATCCATTCAAAGTAAAGTAACACAAAACCTTGTTTTTTGGAGTATACCCGAGCCCCGAGCTGTAAATGCCTGCACACCGATCAGTGGCCCAGTTTTCCCTTAGGGCATGGAGTCATTATCCACTTCTTGCACACTCACTGTCACATGTCAGATAGTATGGTGGCGACAATCGATTATGAGGGTAGCTGTCTCTGTCTCTACTGAGGGCTAAGGTCTCATGAGGAGGGTGTTTTTAACCGAGGTTGAGTTGCTCACCATTTGTGAAGGACAGGTGGTTAAGCTGGTCTTCCCCGGCCCTGGCCCACTCTTTTCTGACTGCTCCCCTGAAAACTGAGGGAGAGGAGGAAGCGTGGTCCCAGAGCAATGGAGCTCTTAGCAGTTTCTGTCATGGCTGGAGGTGCCGGCAGTAAACAAGAGGGTGTGAGCTGTAGAAAAGAAGGTGAGTGGGTTAGTTTTACTCCCCTGTCATGGAAGACTGTGGGGGTGAGGCTAAGGGTAAGAGGTGTTCCTCCGGAGCTTACCTCTATGCGGGAAGGGAGTGGGGGCTATGGGGACAGGTAAGCCACATGGGTTCCCCTAATGTCTGGGGCTGGTGTCTTTGGCCAGCAGCAGTGTATGAGGGACTCAGGGACATTAGGGGTGGTGGGGTCAACTATGACCTGCCTTATTTCAATACCTTTTATTGTGTACATATAGGGCATGAGCGCTTCCAGGCCCATGTCTAAAAATGGTCTTTGATAGGATAATCATGTGGGGGGGTTACCTGCTATCTGCTCAGTCCCCCTATTGCCTGGGTCATTATCTTGGATTACAGTGGGGCCAGATTGTATCAATGGAGACTGGGGCTTGTAGCTGGTAGCTTCTGTGGGGTGCAGCCTGTAGTGGGGTTATAGGTGGCCAATTCAAGGTGTGTGATTGGACAAGGGCTATCCCTCACTTTTCCCCAGTGGCTGTTGGACAGGCATGCTACTCAGCTGCTCTGCTTCTCTCAACTGTAAGGCCTCCCCCCTCCAAATGTTTATAGTGGTAGATCAAGAGAACACATAACAACCAGTAAGAAGCACTTCCCCCTCTTTGTAACTGTACATTGTAAAGAGGTAGAATGGCAGAGCAGATGCAGCAGGGGAAGGGGAATGAGCCAAAGCCCAGACCTTCTCTAGGTTCTCAGGGTTTCATATACGCAGCAGTGATTCCCCATGGCTCTAAAATCAGGGCCTAAACAGAGAGACTGGATCTCCCAGGTGTTCTAGTTGGTCATTGTCGAGGACGACCCCCACCCACATGCGGTCTAGGGCAATGTGGGATTGTACCTCATCTTGGTTTTCTTTCTTTTTGTTTGTTTTTTATGTTACCCCCCCAGAAACATAACTCTCTACCCTTCTCAAAAGAAGCCACTACTTATCTGATAGACCGGCCTGTCCAGGGCCTCATCAGATCTGTGTGGTGCACTTCGGATCTTCACCCTCCTTGGCTACAGCAGTCTCAGGACTTCATTCCTTGGGTTCTTCTGGCAGCGGCAGGTTTCTGGAGCTTCTCTGTGTCTCTGGATCTATCAGCACTGGGTTTTCCAGTGAAGATGCGGTCCAAGAGTGTGACTCCCTCTTTGTGGCCTGCGGGTTGAGTGGGTCTACAGAAAGTTCCATGGGTGAGGCCACGGTGTCTTCTTGCAGTGGCAGGCCTTGCATAGTGGCATATATGTTGCTGGTAAAGTAGGGGCTACATATGTCTGTGTCCTGGTCCGCTGAAGGGTCCAGCCCATGTCAGGCCAGTCTCCCAGATCTCTCTCTCTTGTGGATGCTCTCTCTTCTTTATATGGAGTCTGTTGGAGCTATTTCCTGGATCCTTGGAAAGGAGTCACTCTGTCTCCCTGTGAAGCAGTGCATGAATTGTATGTCATCCTTGGTCTGGGAGGTTGATGCGTAGGGGCCAAGTGAAGCTACATGCCTATGATGCTGTGGTGATCTGCTCCGTCACCTGACCAGGTACTGTTGTTTGTCTTGTCTGACATTTTGAGGGGACCATGTTGTGTTTATAAAGGCCATAGCCTCCATGGGAGAATTAAACAGCTGAGGGGTGCCATTGTAAACCACTTGGAGCGTGGCCAGGCAGCAGAGAGTGAAGGGCACTTCCAGTTCATGTAGCCATCTCCTCACCTCAGTATATTTGGGCCAGGATCCTAGAATAGTCTTGAAATATGAGGATCCTGTGCTCATTCCATGTTAGCTGTCCCAACTCTTGGGCCTGCACTTGAAGAGCCTCCTGCTTCACAAAATTGAAAAAGTGGGCAATGATGAGTCTGGGCCTCTTTCTTTCTTTAGGCCTAGGTTGGAGAGTTCTATGTGTTCACTCTGTCATGAGTCAGGCCCGCTCTGAGAGGTCAAGTATTTCAGGAAGTGCTTTGCAGAGGAAATCAGGAGTCTGGCCATGCTCACAGCCCTCCGGGAATCCAAGGTACCACAGGTTGTTCCTGCAGTTCTTATTCTCCATATCATCAATTTTGTTGTATAGGTCCTGGATCTGCTTAAATTGTTCATTTAGAGTAAAGCAGTGCCCTTCTACCATTTTTTTCTGGGAGCATACTTTTTGCTGTATAGCTTCCACCTTCTGATCGAGGTGCTGCAGGGCCACAATAGTGTTGCTGGATGCTATCGTTACTGCATCCATGCATTGCAGCATTTCTGCAAAAAATTTTTTATCGAGGGGTCAGCCCTTCCCCCATTGAAGAGTGCCATGTGGCTGCATGGAGAAGAAGTCCAAGGTCCAAAGGAGAGATGGCATTTGGGCACCTTGAGCATGAACAAAGCAGATCCCTAGAACCAGATGGATATCTACTTCACAGCAATAAGTCCAGATTTGTGTTTCCCTCACTTAAACAGTAACAGAGTTATTTGTTTGCCTCAGGTAGATCGCTGAGAAAGGACTAAGCAGCCATCTTCTTTCTTTGCCAAGTTACACCCTCGAATCCACTCTTCTTAGTACTGTAGTAAAGTCCAGTAGTCCTCTGTGTCAATACTACTGTCCTTCACAGAACTTAATGCTGCCTGGCAGACAGTGATCATAGTGAGCCCCCCCCCACCACCACAGCAGGTAAATTAAAATGCACCATCTCATCTGGACAACTGCTCCTTCTCATCTCAAGTTGACTCAGTCCTCAGAGACCACAGATGATGTGACTTGACTGATGGATGATGCTTGCCTACCCACATGAAACCCTGGAGCCAACAGACTACAGGGTCACTGAAAGATGATTACGGCATGTTACATTTTCCCAAGTTTATGTGCTAAATTACTGTGTGTAAATGACTTTTGAGGCAGTGTGGTCTGGTGATTGGCCCACTGGTTTGGGTACTGGAAAATTACATGTTGAAACCTTGGTAGAGCTAAATGCTCACTGTGTGACCTTGGGCAAGTCACTTAAGCTCTCAGTGCTCCATTCTACCCAGCTTGGGAAATGGGTAGAAGTAACATCCCACTCATAACAAGATGTTGCATCTGAGCTGGGATATCTCAGGTAAAAACATTTTGAAGCAAATTCTCATACGAAAGGACAGCCGACATGAGGCAGAACATTTTTGCTTAAACAAACCATTGAATTTTCTACTCAGCCAAGCCTAGCTCATGGAGATTTTTTTTAATTTATGTGCATTTGCATACTGACTGACACAAAATTACACATATACTCTAATGCAAGGCATCATATGCAAATTACCATGAATGAATTAAAATGGGCTCAACCTTAAGCAGAAGGGGGGCTAGATTTTATCTCAAGTTTGGGTCATGTTGAACCCAAAATAGAAAAGTCTTTTGAAACACAAGAACCCCAGAATAAAATACCTGAAACAAGGGTTACCCTGAAAGGACACTGGCAATAAAGCCAAGTTTAAAAAATACAAAATTACACATACAGTTGCAGCAAAGTACATATTCATATATTTTCTGAAATTCTTGTTATATTGCAAGAGAAATTACTTGCCTCCCTACAGTACCACTGAAGGGCCAACAGTGAGAATCTCCTTAAAAGCCTCACAAAATAACTAGAGTTATCTGACCATGTCTATTGCTGCATCTGTACCACCTCTAATGCAAAGTACTGTGCGTATCCGGAATGCATCATGAAGAAATAGCAGCTGACTCAATCTGAAACAAGACTTTATGGTTCAAAAGGTTTCACAGTCTGTAAAGGCTAAAAACAGCAGACCATTAACAAGTGTTTTTTTATCCTCTTAGAACTGATCTTTGTGCCACAGCTGTGCATCAGCCTAAAAGGAGAGGAAACCAACTGGATTGTAGCAAAGGTTTGGGTCATGGTGAGCACCATGTTGGAAGGTATTTTAAAGACAGGAATTCCAATGCAAAATCATTAAAGCAAGAGTTAGCTTGGAAGGGCACAGCAATAAAGCCACATTTCAAGTAAATGCAAAATTAGACATCCTCCCCAGTGCAAAGCATCATATATACTCTAGCATATGCAAATAACCACGAGGAAATTGAAGCTAGCTCACATTAATAAGGGTGCCAAAAAGCCTCATAAACAATCCACAAAGGCTAAAAACAGTAGATCATAAATATGTGTTTCATCTTTGTAAAGACATGTCAGTTTACCGTCATTATCCAGCAGGCTAGAAGGAAATGGATCCAGATAGACGGTATCAAATGTTTGGATCATGATGAGCCCAAAATACAGCAGAACAGGCCAGGATGCAACACAATATAGCAACATACTGCAGTACAGCTACTGCAGCAAGCAAGGCAATTTCAGTGGCAGTCAATCCCTTTTGTCGTGTAGTCACTTGAGATATTGCATTGCATCCTGGCCAACTTTGCTATAGGAAGGTAATTTAAAAGGTACAAACATCAGCACAAAACAAATGAATCAAGGGTTAAGCTGGAATGGTTTGGGCAATAAAGCCAAGTTTTCAAAGAAATGCAAAATAACACATAACCCCAATGCAAAGCATCATGGGTAGCATATGCACATCCCAGTGAAGAAATAAAAGCTTGCTTAACTTTAATCAGGCCCACATTTTGCCAAAAGGCCCCATAAACAATCCACCAAGGCTGAAAGCAGCAGATCACCTACTGTACATATGTTTAGTCATCATAGGGACTTGTTAGATTCCCATAACAGTGCATCAGGCTAGAAGGAAGAGCTTATTGCTAGATTGTACTGATGAATCTGCATGGTGAGCCCAAACCAGAAAAGTTATTTAAAGGCAAGAACATGAGTGCAAAAGCATTGAAACTGAGGACCCCCTTGAAGGGTATTAACAACAAAGACATACACAAAAAAATGGAAATACTGCTTGTAATGATAAGAGGGTGTGCACTCAGAGGTGGTTAACCCTGTTAATTTAAAGCACACAAACACAGTTTTGCACACTCTAACCCCCCTTTAGATATCAAAGTTCCCCCCCCCAAAAAAAGCTACACTCATTATTTTGCCACATCGAATAGGTTTTTATTGTCCTTTGTATATAAGACATAAAACAATTCTGTAATACAGCAACAAAAGTGCAAGAAATTAAAATCAACAACTATAGCTATATATATTCAAGTAAAAACACATCAGTGGTGTAAAGTGATCATTAAATACTGAATGGATTGCCTGTGGTTCTAGAATAAATTGCCTTCAAGCCCCTATTTATTTTTTTTCGTCAGAACATGTGTGTTTCAAATGAGGTTGTTATATACAAAGAAAAATAATTAATAATAAACAGAACTCACTTTTATAAGATGTCTCTTCAAAATTATGTTAATTTTACTAGGTGATTTGTTAAATTGGTGAATAAATTACTGTACTTTGAATTACTGTTTCATTTAAATGAACTAGAATGCTTGATGTCCTAGGCAATCACACACTTTTCTATATGACAAAGCACAAAAAAGACTACTTAAAACCATCAACTGCCTCATACTATTTATACAGATATACCACTGAGAGAGAAATCTTTTAGACTTTCAAATGTCTCAACTGTCTGACTAGTTCTCTCAAAACTATTTGTCTAATAACTGTTGCACTACATAGTCACACAGAGTAAATGAAATGCTATGCTGCTCCATGCCAACAGAACCCAATGATTGTACCATTTTGGCGGCTTTATACCCACTGACCAAAGCATACAAAATGTTTTAAACAACCTAGTTCAGTTTCTGTACTGTTCAGATCAGCTCCATGTGTTCTGAGCTGTGAAAAAATAAATGCAAATATGACTTTAATTTTCTCAGATATAATGCCACAAATGAGTACATGCCACTGTATGTTTCACACCTACTTAAAGAACAACTCTCTATTATAATAAAAAGCTTAAACACACTAACTTTACATCAATTATGTTTTAATTTGATTATTTTCTAGTTATTTATTTTCTTTTGCTTTCACCTGCTGTCGGTCTACTAAATGTTGTAGATAATGCAGCAATTATTTCACTGAGTCTTTTGAAATGTATGTGAGTTTCCCTTGTTAACCACACAATTGCTGTTTGTGACATCACAGTCTGTTGCCATGGTGAGCACTATGATGTCATAAGGCAGGCAGTATAGCACAGTGGTCTAAGGCTCTGAGCTGCAAATCTGGTGACATCCAGCAGACCAGACCTGGGGTTTGAATCCCACAGCTTCCACTTGCATACTGTGTGACCCTAAGCAAGTCACTTAACCTCCTTGTGCTCCCAGGTCGCTCCTGTAAAAAAGCTTTCAGCTTAGTGTGCTATACCTGGTTAAACAACTAAATAATAAAAAAAATAATAATCCAAGGCACTGTGAGGTTAACAGGGGAGAGGCAAATGCTTTGAAATGTTTTTTATACAGGCTTTTTAGATGGACTACAAAGATGTGCTGTAAAGCTTGAAAAGGATCATTGAACATGAAAAAATATATTCCCTAGTAAATTGTACAGCAACAGATGAAACATCTTATTTATGAAAGCACATGCTGAAGTGCAGAGTTGCTCTTTAAATAACATAATGAGCTACAGTAAATGGAAAAAGGGCATGTCTGGACATGCATATGGCCTTCTAAGGCCTTTTATACCTTATGCACACTGTTGCTGCACAACCTGGATTTTTTACTATGGTGGTGGTATGTCAACTTCAAGATAGATTGGTTAACCTACATGGCTCTGCACAGTCTGATCCCTGGTTAACTGGAAGATCTCATGTCAGTATACACCACTATCTACCCTCTCTGTTCCACTGACGTGGGTTTATCTGTTCCATGTTCCAGGTTAAAGTTTTCAGGGACTCAAGATCTTGTCATGGCTGCCCCTTTGATCTTGAATGGACTTCCACTCTCTGGGATGGATTTTCAAAGGACCCTTAGACAGATGCAAGGTGTGTCAAACAATTACATTGTGTCAAATTCAGGTGCACCAAATACTGTGCACCATATTTTGCAAGAAAAGCATTGGCTATAGCAAAGTCCCTAAAATGATGCAAGAAGACCGCTGCATCAACAAAATGACACACAGTGTGAGAATGATGCAAGTTGAGACAAAAATATGATGCATGGAGTGAGATGGAACCAAAATGGTGCAAGCTGAGTGAAAAATACTATGCATACATAAGATGGAGCAAAATGAAGCAAGCTGAGTCAAACAATCGTGCAAGTTGAGTATGAAATATGATGCATACATGAGATGGAGCAAAAATGATGCAAATTGAGTCAAAAAGATGCTGCAAGTTGAGTCAAAAATACAATGCATACATGAGGCAGAGCAAAAATTACACCAGTTGAGTCAAAAAATGTAACAAGTTGAGTCAAAAATGAAATGCATATGTGGGGTGGAGCAAAAATAATGCAAGTTGGGTCAAACCTTATCATGGCTGAAATGGCCTCTGGATGCAATGTTTTACAGTACATGTTACAAACAGCATTAGGATGTCTACATTGCAGGACTCTTGCAGTAAAATGCCATATATAGTACTATAGTCAGGTCTGTCCACCTGCTGTGGGCCTTTGTATATTCTCTAGTGTCAGTTAAACCAGCTCTTGGTCTGCATCTTTGCAGCAGCATGCAACTTTGATGCAGTGTTGACAGCTTCCACATTAGAAAATCACCCAAAAAGGGACAGTGCAACATTTTTTGAAGCAAGCCCCATTGCAACATGGCACACCTATTTTATTTTTTTCTCAATCAAGCAGTTTGACCCCTGTCACCACCTCCCACCTATTTTGGTGATGGGGGTACATGGTAGAACTGGCAGGTGGCTCCGGACTCCCCTCAGAGAGGCTGAGTCTCAGGACCCCATGTCTCCACACCTAACCCTCCTGGCAGTCCCCAAAGGGTTTTGCCCCCATGACAGGGCCGAGGCTGAAGGGCATCGACTACCTCCCTAGAAATCAACATTTATACTCTGGGGGAGCCGTAGTGGCACTGAGGGACTGTCATGGAACCTGTCAGCCCCATGTTTTTTTTAGTACATTTTCTCCCTGCCCCTTGCTGCAGTTGCTCACATGAGTGTGGAGGCACATGCACATAAAGACCTGTGGCACCCTCCCGACTCTAGTCACTCCCAACTGCACTACCTCCAGGCCTCCACCTGGAGGTAGCCATGCAGAGGGTATGGCTGGGTCCCTATCCGGAAGGGGAGATCTGCCTTACAGCTGCTCACTCCATCTCCTGGCTTCCCCTCCTGCTGTCTCCCAATGACCCAGACTCATTTCAGAACCCAGGTTGGAGGTTTGGCACGAGGTGTGGCATCCAGCTCCTCAACCCTTAGGGCCACCGGGCCAGCCAGGTGCTCCTATTTTTTTGATGCAATCCTGATGCAAGTCACTGTGGTGCAGGCGGTTCTGTTTTTGACACTAGCAGTGTTAGAAAATCAGAACTAATGCAACTTTTGAGGCAGCTTGCTCCTTGTGTCATTCTTTTGAGGCGCAAGCACCTTCCATCATTTTATGCCCTTTGAAAATTGAACCCTCTGTTTGTAACACCCCCTTGGTAGACATTTTTATGCAGGCAGTGAAGTTTTATTTATGTTACCTTAATGATTACAGAAGAAGCTGCTTAATTGGGATACCCTGGTGGTGGGTATCTTGTCCCGATTAAGAGGCTATCCCCATTAAAAGAAGCACATGTTTTTTTACATTCAGTCACTGTTAGTGATGCCATATCGCCATTTGTCAATACAATACTGTAATGTACCTGTACATATATAAAGACTCTGCACCGGGTCATTTGACTGTGAGGCAAAGCAGAGTAGTAGCACAGCAGGCAGTTGAAGAACATCAGTGGTTCTTTTTTTTCTGCATGCCCCTCTCTAATGATCAGCTCAAAGACTCACCATGGCATTTTGGTGGTAGCAGGGCAAACTGTAAAAATAACTGCTGGCATGGGGAACCTGGTTCTTTATTTCTCTTCGAGCAGCATGTCCATCTTTAGTGATCTGCTCTCTGCGGCACTCTGGAGGTAGCAGACAACAAGAAAAAAAAAAACGCCTGCATGGGAACTTGTTTTTTATTGAGTGCTTGGGGAAACAACAAGAAAAAAATGAACATGTCAGCATTCCCTCTCAACCTAATTCTGTTAACTCAGTCTTATAAGGAGAAAGCAAAGAAGAGCAGAGCACAGCTCTCTGTTGAGCATGAATTCTGTGGTGGTGGGGAGAGAGGTGTGAGCAACCATGATTCACACCTAATCAGGTGTGACAAAAGGTATCAATAGGGGATTACTGTATCTGTGCTTGGGACTAGGTTATCCAAAGTCAGCCAGATCATCCCAGTTAGGTGGCAGGGCATCCCCTTTAAACATGAAGTTGTTCCATATGATAATATAGTCATTTAATTGGTGCCTGCAGAGATATCCCCAAAAAGTGGACATTCCATTTATCTGTGTCCCAATTAAGTGGCTTCTACTGTATTTATGATTAGTTGTAAGTATAATCTCAGAGAGATGGTTTCTGTTTATGATTATTTCTGTTACTTTGTTAAGGTGACCAGTGCCTTATGGTTTAGGCACCATATATAGAGCAAGTAACCTTGAGTCACATGATACTCTATATGGAGTAAGAGGGTCTCACCATAGCTCTGCACTAGTTCTTGTTCAGATTCACTTTTTCCTCCCATTAGAGCACACATTTTTGGGTGTTCTGCTCATTCTCCTACTTTAGAAGCTCTGCTACTTTTGCTGGAACCAATTTCTGGTGTCAGAAAGCCCTCGATATAGAGAGCAACCCTCCTGCGTCACACCTGCCTGAGAAGTCAGCCCCAAGAGCTTGAACACTGGAGGTGGGACAGAAGGCACTGAAAAGACATAAAACAAATGATACAGAACTTCGACCAGAGCCCTCCTCATTTTAAATCTTAACAAGGGAGTGCTTTCTTTTCGAAGTTGACAGTCTTCATTCCTTGTCAATGGATCTGACTGCTGAAATTCACTCCATGAGGCTGATATTAGATGAGCCTTCTAGAAGGATGGGGGATGCAGAGGTGAGGGTGAGCTCTTTAGAAGACCACAACGAGTGGCCTTAGCTCAATAGTAACACTCTCCATAGATGGCTTGCCAAAGTGGAAGACCAGGTGGAATATTGAGAGGGGCAAAGCCACAGAAATAATTTAGTGTTGGTGGGCTTGCCAGAGTGGATGGATGGGATCAATGCCATTAGTTTTGTGGAGAAGCTCTTACAAAAGTTAGTTGGACCCTCGCCACACAATCCAACCTATATAGTAGAGCGAGACCACCTCTCTCTCTGACCACAACCCCAGGAAGGCAATCACCCTCAACTCCTGATTTTCTGACATTTAAATTATCTTGAAAAGGCTCACATCCTCTGTAAACCTAGAGACATAAAAGAACTATAGTGTGAGGGCAAGCACATCTATATTTTTCAGGATTATGCAGTTCAGGTTCGTACCCAGCAGACTGCATATCGAGATGTACTGTGACAACTTTCAGCTGCGCAGCTTCACTTTCATCTTCTGTAACCTGCCCACCTGATTGAAGATACTCTGAAGGGTCGATGCCAGTTTTAATCTGTGGCACAAGCCATGGCTGATCTGCAATCTATACTCCTGGACCTGTTTCACAATTTCCCCAATGAATAAAGGGGGAATCTTTATTATATTGACTATTTCCTGGACTATCTCAGGCTGTTCAGATTTGGGTTAACTGGTTCTATGTGTTTTTTCACTTGGTTACTGGTTCAGGCTTGCTTCTTTGCCTTCTCTTTTATTGAGTCTATTTTGCTGATGTTAAGCTATTTCTGACCATTCTAGTTATTGGGGGATACAGTGTATGTTCACTGTTTGGGGTTGATAGCTTTTCAGTCTGTTTTTTTGGCAGCATAGTCATCATTGGGTTTTTGATTGTTAGCTTTGTTAAAGTACCTTCTTATCATTCTCTGTAGCAGGCATGACAGGGAAGTTTCTCTTACTACGTGTGTTTGTCCCTGTAACTACATTTCTTTTTGTGACTCATGCTTTTAATACCCAGGTTTAGTGTTTGCTTTTCCTTCCCCCCCTCCTTTCCTTTTCTTTTTTCTCCCCTGACTTTAACTTAGGCAGGTTCCCCCTTATTCATACAATGTTTTTCTAACATCACTATTTGCTTCTAACCTGTAGGGGCTCACCATAGTACCCTGCAGGGGGTGGAGAACCTGTTTATCTTGCCTGTTTTTTTTTAATTGGGGGTTTCATTTTTTTGATGGTACCATCCCTTATTGCCATCGCTCTTACTCTTGTTTATGTTAATCAGTTGCAGGGACTTGGATTGCTGTAGAGTTCTCTTGTCATTGGGTTTTACATGGGTTTGCAATGTTCTGTTCTTTGTTCCATGGTGTGAACTTATAGGCTACTGCGGCTATTGTATATAGTTCTTAAAATCTAGTAGATTTTTGATTCATATTTAATTTTTTCACTGAGGGGAAGCAGGGAGGAATGGGGGCAATTATCTTTTGCTTGTATATCTGCAGAGCTGCTTTGGTTGACCTCACTGGCTGATCATGCGCTAATAAGGATGGATAATAATGGAGGCAGTCCAGAGAAGGGCAACCAAAATGGTGCAGGGACTGCATCAGAAAACATATGAGGACAGATTAACAGAGCTCAATATGTATACCCTAGAGCAAAGGAGGGAGAGAGAAGTGAAATGATCGAAACATTCAAACACCATAAGCATATTAACAAGGTGAAAGAGTCTAACATGTTTCAATATAAGAAAAATAGCAGGACAAAAGTACACAGCATGAGATTAGAGGGAGGCCAATTAAGTGGTAATGTGAGGAAGTTCTTTTTCGCAGAAAGGGTGGTGGGTGCATGGAACGGCCCACCTCAGGAAGTGGTGGATATGAATACAGTGCAGGGCTTCAACCAGGCATGGGATAGACATAAGGGAGCAATACAGATAAGTATGACTAGATAGGCCAGTGACAGAGTAAAGGCCTATAGCATATTCATAAGGTAGAAAAAATGGGCAGACTGGATGGGCTATGCATTCCTTATCTGTCATCAGCTTCTATGTATCTATGTTTCTATGAGTTGGTCTGCGGGACTACAGGGAGATGGTTGAAATTGTTGGGGTCCTGTTTGATAGCTTTGTTTTTGGGTCTTTTGTTGGCTGTTTTATGCTTGTGTAGAGACGTTGCAAAGTTAAACTTTGCCTGTGAATTTCATGTAAAGTGCCAAAAATTCGGGCTTTACGGAATCCTTGGAGTTTACAAAAAACTTTGGAACTTTGATTAGCACAATTTACATGAAAGTTTCATCAAAATTCTTAGTTTTTTACCGTAAAGCACTTATTTCACAGGCAAAGTGCAAAATTCATGTGCCAAATTTCACGCTTTTCGGCACAATCCACAACATTTGTGGCCTCAAATTTCAAGAAATCACTCCGCAAAATTCACAAAATCTGCAAATTACCTCATGGAGTGAATGTTGTTGACTTCACACATCTCTACTCTTGTGTTAATATTCATTTTTTTGTCCTGGGGGCGTGGGCATGGAGGGGCACCCAGATAAAGTGGCTGTGGTAGTTTGCAGTTTTGTAGTCTTTTTTGCACATTTTTTTTAGTATTGCTGACTTTACACTACTCTATACATGGCTAATGTTTTTTACTAATTTTGTGGAACATCAAGGTGGAGTCAGACTGTGGGCAAGAGATAAAGGGTTCTTAAGCACCTTTGAAAACAGTGGGTTACAGTGGCCTGTCTACAGAAGATTCATCTCTCTAGGGACCAGGTTAAATTTTTTAGACATGAATGGGTTGGCCAGGATTATGGAGTGGGGATCAGTACCAAGCAGTGGTTGGTGGCTATTTTATTCTCTTGTTCTACCCTCTTTCATCTTATACAGAAGATCTGGGACTTGGACGGATGTTTGCTTTTGCTCCACAGTAGACTGGGACAATCAGAGTATATACTAGGGTCCATATATTCATTATCCCATCTACTTTGGCACTTTATCTCCCCTTCCTTCAATTGCACTTGACCTCCTTACCCCTTGCACTTTTCTGATGCAATTCCTCACTTCTTCCAAATGTTATAACTAAAATGTTCTTGTTTCAAGATCTGTGCATACTGTATGTCCATGATCGTGTAACTGAGCACAAATGCAAGCATGTGTAAATCATAATGTAAAAATAATAGCAATATTAACATGTTGCATATATGTAACATGGATATATCTACATATTAGCATGTGCAAGTACTGTTACAAAATGTTTACGTTGTCTTAATGTTTAAGTTTTGTACAGACCTAGTTCTGTTTATTTTATCTGTTTTTATCTGTTTCTGTATTCAAATCTGGAAACAGTGCCTTTCTTAGTGAACCTTTTCAAAATAAATAAATGAATATATTTGGAAAGACTTTGCCTGGAGTTTGGTGGCTAAGCAGCCAGCCACTCCCACTTCCTGAGCTATATAAGCAGTTCCTCTCAGTCTCATTGTGAAGCATTTTTTTCTTTGCAGCCGAAGGCTCTGTCAGTCTGTCCTCGGAGCTGGTAGGGCCTACCTCGCTGGCTGGGGCCTGTCCCCCCCACCTTGCTGCTTCTGCTTGCCTCTTCTGGGCTTCTGTGTTTGTTTTCCTGATTCTGGTTTGTATTTTGCCTTCTGCTGTGTCTGCTTCTGTTTTGTTCCCTGTTTTTCTGTGTTTGTATGTCTTTGGTTTTGCCTTTTGGGGGATTGCTTTGTTTCTAAGCTCCTAGCATACAGCTACTCCTGAACTCATGCTACTTACTTTCAGTTACTTATAACTGCAGCCACTGTTACTGTTTACTCCAATTACAATTGCACCCAGTGCTTGTGTTTTACACTGTTACTCACCACTCTCAAACTGCTGCAATGCAACTGCAATCACTATCTGTGTGTTTCAGCTCAACCATAGCTGCTTCATGTTGCATATTCAATTGTTTTCGCCTGACACAGGTTTACTGTGACCCTAGCTATGCTGCTCATTCATGCTCTCATTCTTCTTGCAGCTTCATTGCACTACCTGACTACACCTGCTTTCAGAGCATTGGATCTCCATGTTTTATTGCAGTTTTACAACTCAGTGTACTCCATACAGCTGTTGTTTCTATATTTATTCAACATGTTCTACTCTGAGGTCAGCCAAAAAGCTCCCACTGAGGCTGTTAACCTAGCTTTAATATCTGCATGTGGTTCTTGGCCTTCCATCACTTCCTTGTTTGTCCTATGGCAGTGACTGGGAGGTGTTTGGGGAGTCATGGCCCCATGTGGCTACTTATTTCTGTTCTAAATCCTGCCTTCACCACCGAAAATCCTAAGAGTATTTATCACCTTGATTTGGCTTTTAAATGCTGGCTGGCTTGCCCCATTATTCAAATGCTGTTTCATTGCTACTATGTTATGCAGACCTACGTGCAGGTCCACTTATTACTACTCTGTTTACTGACCTATGAACAGGTCCACACTTGCTTATGTTCTCATAGCTCATGCAATGCATTGCTTCATGCCTACTGCCATCCCTCAGCTTCAGCCTCTGGGATTCTGCTACACTCAATTCTGCATTTGACTTGCAGGCTTTCAGCACTCACTGCTCATTATGATCTCAGCACACCAGTGCTCAATCCGCTCACCAGCTTCAGCTCTCAACCTCTTTCTGGGGCATGTCAGCCTTTCTGTATTGGTGCAGGGTTCCTGCAGTGGATGGTCTCACTCTGCATGTAGTCCGCATCATTGAGCGTGTCCATCTTGGGGTGAGATCCTTCTCACCTGGCCCATAGCCAGGAATGTCCTTTCCCTGGGACCTGCTTTAGCTGCCTGCTACATGACAGCAGCTCCTGGCATAGAATTTAAGACTAGCAGTGAAGGGTGGTTACTATGATCTTCTTTGGCTCTAGTGTTCCCCTATAACAGTTGTCCAGTGGCTTTAGTGGATTCCCTAGCAAGGCACCTTCACCACATTCTCCCTACGACTGCCTCTGGTTCATCTGGTTTGATTTTAGGGTGGGTAGGTCAGGTGAGTGCCTCAGCAGTCATTGCTCTCTCCTCCTCCACCCAGGTTGCATGTATTGTTGCTGAGGTTTTCTCGCAACCTTCCATGGTGGTCCTGCTAGAGGGTTTGAGTGAGAGCCTGCCTCCAAATTGGGATATTTTCCACCTCCCCTTAATTGGGTTTTCCAAATTGCAGCTGCAGAGCCGTCACTAAATAAAATATCCCAAGCTTGGAGGAAAGGTGACCTAGGCCTAGGATCCAGAGATTTCCTCCTCATAGGGATTTTTTCTCTCCTCCATTGCCTCAGGCCAAAACTGTTAGTTAGCATAGTAGTGTCCACTAGTTTCTTTAGCTAGGTTCTGCTGTTGGATGGAGGTGGATGGTGTTCCTGCCATTCCCTCTCTTCTTAGAGGATCCCCTCTTTCTCAAATCAAATCTGTTTCATGCTATGCAATCCTGGGCATTTAATTATGTTATCAAACTGAGCATCTCATTATGTTATCAAACTGTCTATGCTTCTTTACTACTACATTACAGTCACTGCCCCATGCCACAGTTACTGCTTGCTCATATGCTTTGTGTCACCTCATTCTTTTGGGATGCTTGTACTACATTTCTTTTGGGGATTGCTTTAGCCATGGGAATCATCCCATGGCACCTCTGGGGTGGAACCCTCTCTGAGGGTTCCTTGCCTTTCATACCCCTACAGGGTGGTAATTCCTCTGGAACAGAGAGTGTGAACAGCCCAAACCAAACTAACAGAGTTGCACAAGCATAACACTATACTGGCTGTGTAGGACAGTGACTTTGAAAGGCTTTGCCTGGTGTTTGGTGGCCAAGTAGCCAGCCACTTCCGCTTCCAGAGCTATAGAAGCAGTTCCTCTCAGCCTCATTTTGAAGCATTTTTTTCTTTGCCCCACCATCCTCCCCGCCTCCTCCAGTGGCAGCACTTCTCTCCTTATGGGGGATTTCTAAGATACCTTTAGCAATGGGAATCATCCCATGGCACCTCTAGGGGTGAAACCCTCTCTGAGGGTTCCTTGACTTTCGTACCTCTACAGGGTGGTAATTCTTCTGAAATAGAGAGTGCAAACAGCCAAAACCAAACTAACACAGTTGCACAAGCATAACAGTATACTGGCTGCATAAGACAGTGAAATATATTATACTGATGAGGTTGCACAAGTATAGTTAAGGTAGAGTAGGCAGTTTAATGTTAAATCCCAAAGTTTGCACCTTAATAACATTGTATCTGTTTAATGAATTTGCACAAAATTTGGAATGTGTGGTCTTTTTTGGTAGATCTCTTGATATGCCAAGTTGTGTTTTGATCAGACTTGTGGTTGTCATGCAGCGAAGTGCCAAAAAACACGTGTTTTGCTTTTTTTTTTTTACACTTTTTTGCCGATTTTTGCCCATCGCACTGCAGCCAAACCCTTTGGTATTTTGGTCTGCAGTTTTCAGGGTAGAAAGAGGCTTAGTCAAAGAACAATGCAGAATTTGTTTGGTGAACAAATATTAATCTGCTCCAAAGTTATTTAATAATGAATTTTCAGGTTCTGAGTATGCTCGGTTCAGTCTGAGATTTATATGTATAGTATGTTTTGTGAAAGGGGATTGGGCTCATGATCAAGGATTGTGTCACCTTGCAAAAGGGGATTTATAAAACTTTTGCAAAAAATGCCCAATTTTTGAACAAAAATGCCCAATTAAAAAAAAAAATTTGAAACAATTCCATTTTTGTGCTGAACTCTTAACTTTTCCCATAGGAAATAATGGGAAAATAAAAGTTTAATAACTGTTGAACAGATTAATACTTTTTCACCAAACCTTCAAAAGGTACATCTGTGACCCACATCCTTCCTCCCCTGAAAATTTCAGCCCACATCATAAAGCCATTTCTGAAATCCAGGATGACAAAAAAAGGTAAAAAATCCTGATTTTTCTGATTTTTCAACACTATATTTCAGAAATCACTGAAAGGATTCCCCCCAAATTTGGCAGGTCTAGATACCTACCCCTAGAAAGTAAGCATTCCAAATGTTATGCAAATCTGTTCAACAACTCCAAAGTTATTAACCTTAAAATTTGAACTTTAACATAGAACTGCACTTTCACCCTAACTATACTGGTGTAACCGTGCCAGTGTAATATATAATCTATCTATCTATTTATGTAATGGCATCTCCCAGGATGAAATCCAATTCTGCAGCATTTTGCAGAATGCTGCAGCAGACCTGCTGAATAACGCAATGTAATTTCAATGGCAATTAGTCCCTTTTGTCATTCAGGAAGATGTGACACTGCCAGGATGAAGTGAATGCCACAGTTTCCTGCATGACAAACATAACTAATTACCATTTAAATTACATCACTTTATTCAGTAGGTCTGCTGCAGCATACTGTAGAGTGCTTTAAAAGTGGGTTTCATCCTGGGAGACATCACTGTCTATACATATGGCCCCAACCAGGATACCCCAACCTTTTTTACTAATTTGGCTTCTAAACTGGCACCGTATACCTACTTACCCATTATTTTGGCTGGGGACTGAAACCTGGTCCTACAGCTGGATCTGGATAGATTAGGCACTTTTTGCCACAGCCTGTCCCCTAGCCAGTGAGCTCTTATGGAACTTTTGGATGGCCTGGGACTGATTGATCCTTGACACCTATTGCATCCACTGGAGCCATCATATACCTTTTATTCTGCATCGCATGCTTCTTTTTCTCACATTGACTACTTCATAGTGCCCCAAGAGGTCTTCTCCCATGTCCAGCTTTGTGAAAGCACTGCCAGGGTTTTATTGGATCATTCACCAATCCTTCTGCATGTTGATTTGGTCCATGGCTTGGAGTTAGTCCACTCTTCATCATTCTAGTCCACAACTCCTACATGACCATCAATTTGTTAAGCTTAAGGAGAGCATTGTTAACTTTTTGTTAGATATGTCTTCCTCTGTTGAAGGGGTGAATGTGCTGTAGGCCATGGACAAATGTTATATTCATGGTGAGTCTATTCATTTGGCCACTATACAGAAAAAGTGGCAAGGTCAAGTTTTGGTTTCCCTTTTATGTGAAATTCATGATATTGAAAAGCATCTTTACTCTACCTCCCCTGAGAATGTCTAGAGATGGTTAAATACCTTAAGGGCAAAGTATGCTGAAATAGTTAATCAAAAAGCTGAAATGGTCATTTTTAGGGCTAAGGTATGGTACCTGGATCAAGAGGAAGAAGCTGGACATACACTCACCCTCCATTTTCGACAGGTGGAAGCTCGCTACTATATTGTCATGGTCTGGGAATCTGAGCAGTCACCTTTATTATCAGAATCTCATTAAGTAATGGCCAGCTAGCTGGCTCTGTGGCACTGAGTGAAAGGGTTCTCTCAGCATACTGGCAACCTGAGTTTGTGCCCCAAACTTGGGTGCCAAGATTGGAGACTGGAAGGGAGGAAGGGATTTTAGAGCATCCATTGGATGCTTCCCTCCCTGCAAGGTGAGTAGGGCCTTGGCACCTGCCATCAGATTGATGATGGACTTGGGGGACCTGAAGCCTCAACATACCCCTCACATGTCCCTGCTGCAGGTCACTGCTCCCACAAGGCCCAATCAGTGATTGATTGGGCGGGCCACAGAAAATGAGAAAATGCCACCTGGCTGACCAGTTGATGGTCACTGATCCTCGGCATGCCACACAGCCAGGATAGTCCCGTGTTGTCCGCTTCACCACCAATACCAGGGCTAACTGTTTTTGACTATAGGCACTTCTTCCCTGGAGGGGAGACCCATCCAATGAAGGGTCACTTTGGGTCACCAAGGGGATCCATTCACAGTAGCAGGTGGCAGCAGGATGGTGGCTGGTGGAGGAGTGTGGCCATGGGGCCCAGGTGGTCTGAAGGAGTGGCTGGCCAGGAGGGACATGGGAGGAGCAAAAAAAAAAATAGTGGCCAGCTTCAAATGTTGCTACCAACATCTATATACACCTGACCAGCCAGTTCAGAATGTTAGTGAATTGATGAAGCCCTTTTTGTGGGATCTCTGACTTCCTCCCCTCCCCTCACCAAAGATCAGCAGGCTCTCCTGGAGGGACCTATTCAGGTCTCGGAGGTGGAACAGGTGATTCAAGCACTTTCGGTTCAAAAGGCTGTGGGTCCAGATGGCTTCCATGCTGAATTTTATAAATGCTTCCAAAGCAGCGTAGCCGGCCCTCTTATGGAAATTTTTAATTTCATGTACTAGCAGCAGATATCTGATCATTTGCTGACACAGGTCATTATTTGTCTTAAACCAGGTAAAGACCCCACCCTAACTGGTAATTACCAGCCTAGTTCTCTGATGAATGTCAGCATGAAGGTACTTGTCCAGATCTTGGTCAAGAGACCATAGAAAGTTTGGTTTGCTTTAATAGGTCTGAAGCAGGTAGACTTCATGTTTGGCTGATTATCTAGTGACCATTTAAGGAAAGTGCTTCATCTTATTTTGGCATCCATAGAACTAGGGACTCCAGCTGCCTTGGTCTCCCTGGGCACTGAAAATCTTTCTACAGAGTGGATTGGCATTATCTTTTCCACATTTTACAACATTTTGGCATCCCTCCTTCCTTCATACAATTGGTCCAAACCTTATACAGTAACCCAATTCAAACAAAGAAAAGAACACGGCTGCAAAGCACATATGTTGAGGAGCCAAAATACAAGTTCCCAATGCAAAATAAAGCCAACAAACTTTTGGCTACAATTCCAAGGCACAAATGAAACCACCACAGTTTAGCAAATGTTTGCAATAATTTATTACTTAAAAGTAAAAATGGGAGTAGCAGCCCCCACACATAGTTGGCATCTACGTACATTTCATGTTGTACTTGATGCTTTTTCAAACTTGAAGAAGTGTCAAGTACGATGCAAATCATATGTAGACACCAACTGTGTGTGTGGGGGGTGCTACTCCCATTTTTACTTTTGAGTAATAATTTATCGCAAACATATGCTAAACGGTGGCAGTTTCATTTGTGCCTTGGAATTGTAGCCAAACGTTTGTTAGTTTTATTATACAGTAACCCGACAGCTCGTATTCTTTGTAATGGTTTATACTCAGAGCCTATTCACCTAGCAAGAGGGAGGCATCAGGCTGTCCCCTCACCCTGTTTTGTTTAATTTGAACTTGGAACCTCTTTTATTGACACTGAAACTGACACCTGGAATATGTGGTATTCAGTTGGGAGACCTTGAATTCAAACTATCCACTTACGTGTATGACATTCTCCTTCATGTTTTAAATCTGAAGGATTCTCTTCAAGAGACCCTGAAAATCATAACTTCCTTTGGGCTGGTTATAAATTAAATGTTAATAAAACTAGTGTTTTTCCTCTTAATACACAGGTCTCCAAATGCAGATTTTTGACTTTAGGATTTCAGTGGTCCCTTTCTCAACTGACTCATATGGATATTCATTTACCTCACTGTTTCTCCAAACTGAAGCAGGTGAATTTTGACACCCTGCTCCAGTTGGATCCTACCAGATGAAAGTTATTACCCCTTACATTATGGGATCAAATAAATATTATTAAAATGAATATTTTGCCCCAATTACTTTATCCCATACATATGCTTAATATGAACCTTCTTAGCTTTGTTTAAAACATTACAATTGACTTTATCCATTTTCTCGTGGAAGAGGAAAACACAGTGCAGGGCTTATTTTAAACTACCCCTTCCCAAAGAAATGGGAGGCCTTTGCTTACTGAGTTTTCAATTTTATTATTTAGCTTCACATGCCAGTAAATACTTTCTATTGGGTCTTACCCAAGAATAGCTATCCTTGGACTATGTCCCACAATGGCTCTGGATTGAATGGAATTTATCTCAGACAGTTGGCCTTACTCCCACCTCATCATTTTATACTCCGTTACTAAAGTGCCCGCTGACTTGTGTCAAGCTCCAGTTTTCTGGCCCTTGAAAGCCCACAACCAATTAGGTCATTTCCTTTGGCAAGACCCTAACAAAGACCTCATCCAACCACTTTTTGGCAATCCAAATTCCCAGGTTGCTAGCAGGTCACTTCACCCTCATTCTTGGATAGGATTAGATCAACTCAAGGTCTCAGATTTTCTGTCTGAAGATACATCTTTTTCTCTTCAACAGATTCTATGGTCTCGTCTGATACCGTTATCAGCCAGTTTTAAATGAATACAACTACAGCATTGTATCTCTAGTTATATGAGCACTCCTTCTTGGTTGACAAAGGTGAGTGACCTCATTACTCAGCTAGCTTCTATGGCCAGTTCACCCCATCCCATTTCAAACATATGTATTACTCTTCAAAAATGAGGCTCAAGAATCAGTTATACTGATTGCCCATACTGGGACTCCATTTTGGACCTCTCTTTAGATGAGACAGGCTGGTATAGGATATGAAAAGATCTTAATATCTACTGTACATTATGTCAAACGGGATAGATTATGGCTGTAGAAAGTCTATGTTCTGCATAAATTATATTTTAAAAATGAATCATAGAATTATAGAACATGATGGCAGATAAAGACCAAGGGTCCATCCAGTCGGCCTATTTTTGTGCTATCTATACCCTGGACCTACTGTCCATTAGAGATAATGTCACTGAAACCTTTCATCCTATCTCATCTGTGCTTAACCCCACTCACAGTCTCTGCCCTCACTACTTCTGTGGCAGGTTCTTTCAAGGCTCAGCCACCCATTCCATAAAGAAATACTTCCTCACATCTCTGCTGAATCTTCCTCCTACCACTTTCCAGTCATGTCCTCTAGTCACAGAGTTGTGGTTGCTAGTGAATACCTCCTTACAATTTATCTTGTTAATGCCCCTTAGGAATTTGAACATCTCTCAGTCTTATCACCCTGTTCTCTTTGGATCCATGACACCACATCGACAATTTTTTGTCAATGTGACATTTTCCTGACACCACTGTGTCAACCACATTTGCGGTCGGCATAGTGCCGTGGAGAAAATTGTTGTTATTTTGCAGGGAACTCTGTCCGCCCTGCACCCCACCCCCAACATACTGTCATCAACTCTGAGATGGAGCTGATTCAGGGATGGGGTGTAGGACCTTGGAAAAGGGTGCCAGAGTCCTGTGCTGATTTTACAGTGCTGTGTCAATGTTGTCAGCATTGACCACATCGCTGTAAAGTTGTCGCTGTAGAGATAGCATACCATTCTCTTCTAGTCTTCATGGAGTACATGTTTAGGGCCCTGAGCTGCTCCTCATACAGTAAGATCTGCCTTGCTGACTCCTGAATAACTTCCCCTTATTTCTCTATACTTCCTACTATAGCTTCCACTGTAGCTTGCTCCTAACTATAACTCTCATCCTTCTAAAGTCTGCTCGCCTGAAGTCCAGTACCACAGTTCTGGAAGGAGGTGTGCTGCTATACAGAGCTACAGTAGCTTGAACCACAAGGTGTTGTGGTCATTGGACCTCAGTGGATCCTGTACTGTCATGTAGCTAATCCTTTCCATTTTGGTGAGGACAACATCCAAGAAGGCCGAATGTCTTGTGGGTTCCTTTACCAGCCTGACCAACAGGTAACCTTGCATGTGCTTAGGTAGTGCCTAATTTCTGACATTGCAAGCAGCAGGGGTCTTCCAGCCCCCATCTGGCATGTTACAATCCCCAATCACAAACATATCCCCTTTAGCTACACTATGTGTCCATTCTTCTCCTACCTCCCTATATGCCTCCTCACTCTGATTTGGAGCTTTGTAAATCACCACTACCCTCACACACTTACCATATGGAGTAGTTAGGTTTACTCAGAGTGACTTTGTCTAGCACTGCCTCTCCTAAATGATCCTTCTTCTGTGACCTTTATGTTATCTTTCACATAAAGGGACACCCTCTTCCTTTGTCTGTCTCAATGTTCTTTCTGAGCAGTGTTTCCTGGGATCACCAGGCCCCAGTTATTGTTCTCCGGTGACCAGGTTTCCATCAGGGCCACCATTTCTATCTTTGACATCTGCTACAAGAGCCTGTAGATCACTCACCTTATTTCCCAGGCTCCTGGCATTTAGGCAAATCACCCTCCTGCGACTGTTTTGTACATTTTGCTGATCTTTTCTGGCTAATCTGCCCTCCCCTTAGGTCTTGACTGTCTGTCCTCTAGAACCCCTGCCTAATGCTGAATGGGGTAAAAGCAACCACATTCACATTCACTGAATACCAAACAGTAGAATTATTAATATGAATGTCTATTCACTAACTTGTATGACGAGCATGTTAAATTCAACATTTTATTGTAAAATCCAGTTCCCTTTTATTTTATTTATTTAAGGTCCATGTTCTGATCTTCACATGTCCCATTATAAGTAATGTCCTTTTTAATTGTTATATGTCCTGGTTTGGTTTTATTATCCCAAAGGCTTTTCAAGTAAATTTTCTCTAGTGTGAAATGTTTCCTGCTTTTTTTGTTTTGCACTTAATGTTTTTCAACATTCATATAGGTAAACATGGTTCCTAAAAACATATTGCATGAATGTTTCCTAATACATGCACCTGAGAAGATAATTACCTTTTGAAAACCAACACCCTTTCAAAAACTGCCTTTTTTTTCTCAATCATACAAATGCACTAGATAAAACAACACCACATGTGTTACCTTTATTTTGCCACATATCCTGTAATACCTGAAGGGGTGATCCTCAGGTAACTAGTCAGTGAACCCACTCGTGATGGGACAATACTAGACCTGGTACTCACTAACAGGGACAGTATTGTATATGTCAAGGCTGGATGCCACCTGGGGACCAGTGATAATAATGTAGTGTGGTTCTACATAAGGATGGCTGTACAATTGAACAACATAAGAGCTAGGGTCCTGGACTTCAGGAGGGCAGATTTTATAAAGATGAGTGAATGCCCTGGCAGGAGGGATGGCCTGAGCAGAGAGAATCAGGGAAAGCAGTAATGAGCATGAAGGTGCAAACTGAAGACCGAATAGCCCAGATGGTAGCAAAATGGAACAAGAGTGATTTTTAGGTATGTAAGTGGAAAGAGGAAGACTGGGGAGGGATTGTAAGATTAATAAGGGAAAAAGGATTGTCAGAGGGGGGCCAGGAAAAGGCAGACATCCTGAACAAATAATTCTACTTGGTGTTCACAGAAGAAGAAGGAGAGAGGAGGGACCATAAATAACTAATAGGAGCCAAGGAAGGGGGTAGGTAGACATGAGTCCTTTTTGAGAGGTAAGAGTCCTGAAGGGACTCACTAATCTGATACTTGACAAGGCATTGGGACCAGAAGAAGTGCCTCTAAGGGTATTGAGGGTGCTCAGGGAGGAACTGACTACACCTCCGACAGTTCTATTTAACAGCTCACTGGGAACTGGAGTAGTTCTGGGGGACTGGAGGAGGGCAGATGTAGTCACATTTCACTAAAATTGTATCAGGAAGGAGGCTGGCAATTATAGGCCAGTCAGCCTGACATCAGTGGTGGGAATGTTGATGCAAACACTGCTGAAAAAAAGGATTGTGGAATATCTTGAATCCAACAGGCTACAAGACCCAAGGCAGCACAAATTCATGGTGGGGGTGGGGGAGGTGGTGTCATGTCAAATGAATCTGATAGATTTGTTTGACTGGGTGACCAATGAATTAACTCAGGAAGAGCAGTAGAAGTGGCTACCTAGATTTCAGTAAGGCTTTCAACACTGTTCCACACAGGAGATTAGTAACCAAGCTGGGTAGTTTAGGAATGGGTCCAAAGGTGGTAGACTCGGTAGGAAATTGATTAGGGGATAGGTGACAGACAGAGGGTGGTGGTAAATGGATTTCACACTGAGAAAGGGAGGGTGACTAGTAGGGTGCCTCAGAGACTGGTCCTTTTTAATGTCTTTATAAGTGACATTACAGAGTTGCTGGAAGGGAAGGTCTGTCTCTTCTCAGATTATACCAAAACTGCAACAGGATGGACACTCCAGGGGTGGTGTAAAGGATTAACAGATACCTGAGAAAACTCAAGGAGTGGTCAAAGGTATGGCAGTCAAGTTGCAATGTGAAAACATGCAAAATAATGGACTTAGGAATCAGAAACCCAAGGGTGGAGTACAATATTGGTGATGTGGTATTGATGTCTACAAGGCAGGAAAGAGACCTGGGGGTAATCATACAAGATGATCTAAAGGTGGCCAAGCAGTGTGACAAGGCAGTTAGGAAAACTAGTGGGATGCTGGGCTGCATAGAAAGGGGTATCACCAGCAGAGAGGTGGAGATGCCCCTTTATAGATTGCTGGTAAGAACACACCTTGAGTAATGTGCCCCGTTCTGGAGACTACCTCTCCAGAAAGACATACAGACAGTGGAAGCTGTCCACAGGAGGGCAGCTAAAATGGTGCAGGGTCTGCAACAAAAGCCCTATGATGAGAGATTAAACTACCTCAATATGTACACAATGGAAGAAAGGAAGCAGAAGAGGGATATGATAGAGGACCTTTAAATAACTCATGGGGCTAAATAAAACACAGGAGGGAAGTATTTTCCAGAAAAAAAGGAGTTCAAGGACAAGGGAATTTGCTATGAAGCTGGAGGCAGGTAGATTTAGGAGAGATGTGAAAAAATATTTCTTTATAGAAAGAGTGGTGAAGGAAAGGACAGTTGTGGCATTAAAGAATGCATGAAATGGGCATAAGGGTATGTTAGTGGAAAGGAACAGGGAGGGAGAAAGAGATGGTGATCGATTAGGGTCTGCAGTGATACTGTAGGTAGGGAAAAAATGGGCAGACTGTGTGGGTGAAGCGGCCCTTACCTGCAATCATATTCTATGCTTCTATGTTTCTATATTTATTTTATCCACTGTTATTGTTTTATAACTATTGGGTCTGATATCAAGCAGACTCAGACCCTATATTCTCTGTATCCATGACTGTGGACTAAGGGTAAAGGAAAGGGATAGCCACTAGGGCCACCTTAGGAGTAGTTTGGGTAAGCAGACTATATGGGTTGTTGGGCTTTTTTCTGCCAACATGTTCCATATTTCTATATTCCCATGCAGCCACATGTTCTGACATCACACCAGGTTGATACAGAGAAAGTCATAGCTGATTAACCACCCATGTAAGAAGTCATTATGCTGTCACATTAACTGAAAACAACTGTGACATCATCTGTTCAGAAAGAAGCAGCTGTCTCCCTTGTACCATTAGTCTTATGAGACTCCCAAGCAACTGCAGTATGGACAATCTCTGACCCCCAAGCAACTCACTCTATCTACTCCTCCAGGAAATGACATATGGATTCCAAAACTAAGCCCTTGGCTAACCTGTCTCACTCCCGAACAGCCCTATGGGGTGTTATCTTGTCCTCAGGTAGGAAGCATTCTGATGCTTCAGAGTCAATATCTACCCCAAGGACAGATATGATGGGCTTGAGGCTTGCATATCTTTGGAAAAAAAAGACATGCCTGCACAGTACTGTGTGCAGTTTTGGAGACCTCATCTACACAAGGACATAGACAGGATGGAAGCAGTCCAGAGGAGGGCAACTAAAATGGTGCAGGGTCTGCATCAGAAACCATATGAAGAAAAACTGAGTGAGCTTAATATGTAAACCCTTGATGAAAGGAGGGACAGAGGGGACATGATAGAAACTTTCAAGTACCTCAAGGGAATCAACAAAGTCCAGGAGGGTTGCATCTTTCAGAAAAAGAGATGTGTAAGAACAAAGGGGCACAATTTAAAGGTAGAAGGGGGACGGCTCAGGGGTAATGTGAGGAATTTATTTTTCACAGAGAGAGTGGTGGATACATGGAACTGCCTTTCTGGGGAGGTTGTTGGGTCTAAAACAGTGAGGGAATTCAAACATGCATGGGACAGACATAAAGCAATTATAGTGGGGAGTTGCAAGAAGTAGGCTGTTGGTTAACTAGAATCTGCAGCTTATCCAGTAGGTAGGGAAATGGGCAGACTGGGTGGGCCAAGTGGTCTTTATCTGCCATCAAAGTCTATGTTTCTATGTTTCACATGGGCAAGTGTACTAGGCTAATAGATAGGAAGTCATCCAGGTAAGGGACCACCCCTCTCAACCACTTTTCTCGGCCACTATCCACTGCAAAAACATTTTAAAACATTCAAATACTACACACACTATTGAGCACCCCACTGGCATACAATTATTCACATAGTATTGCCTTTCAGACTTCATCCTCAGAAAGTCATTGTCATCTTGGTGTACTGGAAATAACCAGGATGCATACTACATGACCAATTTATGAAACTGCCCTTAGATAGATGCAAGCTGCAGCATACAGCAGGTTGCATCACTTGGAGATGCACCTGAGATTCTGCACCCACTTCAAGAATGGCAGGAATCCTGGCACCAAAGTCCCGCAGTTTGCCACACCTGCTCCTGTGCACTAAACATATGGCACAAAGGAGGGATTTGCTGCAAGCTGTGGGGTTTTCAGGTGGCATTGGTAGCCAATGATGAAGACCTGCTGGCTAGTTGCCCTGGAGGCTGGCAAGAACATAGGGGTTGAAACTGATAACCTGAAGGGCAGGTCAGATCAGGATGGGAGGAGGAGACTGGCAACAGGCACACAACAGGGACAGTGCATGACTGCAACCATGACAGTGCGGTCCATGTTGGGGGTGGTAGCCACATGCCTGGCACCTTGGGGGGGACCCTGAGGGCACCATTCCACTGACATCTCTGGTGCTATGGGGGTGTGGGATACAGTGGGTGGGCTGTGGCAACAGGGGGCACAAGTTCTCTCCCAGCCAGCTCTGGCTCACGGGCTGTTAGACCAGACCTCATAAGTGTAGTACATGCCATTTTTTAAATCCTGGATGAGGCGTGTTTTCACACTTCTGGTGTGAAATTACATTTAGGCCACTATGCTTTAAATGGTACATGTCACATTTATTAGGCAAATCATAAAACCAGTATCTTGAAAATTGAGGGTCAAAATAAAAAAAAAAAAGATAATTAACAATCTTTGTGTACAGTGCCAGTCTTGACCCCAGCGGGTAAGCTTTGTGATCTTGTGCCATTAACTTGAGCTCAGGGGTGAGCTCAGTGATCCAGCTGGATGGGGGTGAGGGTGGAGGGATGGCGCAGTTATATGACATTCCTCCAGACAGGGAATGAAAGGTGCAGGGTTGTATGCATGGGCCTGGGTATCATATAGTAAAGATACATTTCCTTCTGGCATAGGACCCTGCAGCTCTCCACCCATAGGTGGCAGTGGGCCCTGTACATTGGCTGACAGATGCACTTTTTGATCTGCACATCTGTATGTGTGGCTACATGGAAGTACAGGGATCACAGGCCACTGTGCTTCCACAGTCCACCTGAAAACCTAATGAATTCTTGACATCCATCACTGCTCTTCTCTAGCTAGATGGAGTCTTCCCTTGGCACAGGATATCAATTCCATCTCAAAAAGGAATGGAAATTATTTTTATAAACTTTGTTAATGCACCAGTTAGGCTAACTTAATGCCACAAAAGTAGGGCAATGTGGTGTTAGGGTTTTCAACCCTAACTCCCCATCCCACCCCTAAGCAGTAAAATGAAAAAAACATTAGGGGTTGAGTCTCTGGAGTGTTGGCAAATGAGTGGTAGGGTCTTCCTTGGGGTTGTCAAGTCTAATGCTCACCCTGTTCCCTGAGCAAACAGTGTCACACATGATCTCATTTCTTCAAGAAGGACCAACAGGGCTCTGCTTGAAGAAAGCTACAAATTATGTTGACAATATGTGTTGAGACATACTTCTTTACCTTTGAAGAGTATATCACTATGCAGAACTGACTTGGAGCTGTACCTTGTGCTTTGGGCAGGAGGCTACAGGCTGTGGGAAGGGGTGAGCATTAGGACTGACAATCCCAAGAAAGATCCCACTGCTGATTCACCAAGACTCCAGAGACCAAAACCCTAATATTTTTCCTTTTACTGCTTGGGGGTGGGGGTTGGGAGTCATGGTTGGAAACCCTAATGCCACATTTCCCTACTTTCGTGATGTTAAGTTACCCTAACTGGTGTATTAACAAAGTTTTCTACAAAGAATATATATCTCCTTGGTGCCTTTTTTATTATACAGTGCAGTACCACTAGGATATGGTTTGGCTGCCTTGCCTTTCTCCAATGTCATGAATCAACTGTCAAATGTTCCAGAATTGTGTATGTAAGACTGTATGCTGCTGATACAATTTTACTATTTGTGTTTCATTGCAATGCCACTTACTTATTTAACAACTATTTCCTAAGTTGCATTTGAATTGGCAGTTTTTAAAATGCTCAAGACTGTTATAGTTACTTCAGTCATGTACAGTACACATGGTACAGGTAATTATTTATTCCCATGTCTGTGGCCATTCTAATGACTGGCAGTGTCTGTGCTGTAAAATACAATTACTACTTTATACAAGAGAACAGGGTTATGAAACATACCCTAATAAAATACTGCCACCTCACAACTAAGTTAGGCAACAATAATTCAAAGGAGGAAGAGAAATTGACTATGCCTACTATACAAATCAGTTAATGAACTTATTGTACAGTAAATTACCTAGCAACACTTATATATAAGATGCAAATCATAATCTCTGTGTGATATAAACAGTAGATATATCTTCAAATACTTAATGTTAAATCTAAATCTGAAAGGCTGACATTTGGTGAATTTTGTTTATTATTCATGGAACTTGCTGTCACCTTCACACCATAATATCACCTGCTTTTACATAGTCAAGAACAAACTTAAAGAACATTACAGGATGGAATGCAATCATTTTAAATATCTTGTCAACTAATATATTCTGTAACTGCCTGTGCAACTGTCCTATTTCAATTGCCTGGACGACCTCATTAATGAGATATTCCATCTCAGTGGTCATGTTTTGTGTAAATAAAGGTAAAGAAAATAAATAAAATGACTCACTCAACAATGGAAAGACATGATGTAATTGTGGTTACACTTCTACCACATTCTGTAATGATACAGCACAAATTATTTCATCTTGTTAGGTAGCCAAGAGATTTTGAAAGACATACTGCCATATTTCCTAACACATGCAAATTTAAAATAAATCCTTTTTCAAATGACTACAATTTTAATAATTATTTTAACAAAGCAAGTCTAGTCTAAATCTTGTAAAGGCAGTATATACATCGGCTGGATTTTTAGATATCCTCTGCATACATGTGTTTACTTGCATCATAGCTTTAGCACAGTTGTGCTTCTTGCATAAAAAAGTTAGACCACTTAAAATGTTGTGCTGAGAACCTTATGCATGCATTAAAATAATTATGCAAGAATCTTTTTTTGCCGTAAAGTAGGTAAACTGATGCAAATGTGCCAACATGTTTCAAAATAGCAATGCAACATTTTGGCACATTTATTTTGATACCAATACAGATGAAAATAAGGAATTTTACTGCATCAACACATTTTATCATTCTACCTGTAATTTGTCATATATTAGTTTAATCCATCTGTGTTATTTTATAATATGTTACTTCATATTGGGAATGAAAAACACATTCATTTTCCTCTTGGAAAACATGTAATAGTTTCTTTTTTCTATATACTGATCCTTTCTTTTACAGAGAAGTACACATTGTCCTAACTAGAGTATTAATTGTACTGATAGCAAAATAGGCATGGCTCTTTCATTTTTAAACCTGTTTTGGAGAGTGGGAACTTTTTCTATTAGAACATTAAAGTATAAATCCAACAATAAGGCATATGTAACAGAAAATATGTATGCAAATAGATGGATTTATGTCCCTATCCAAGGAACTTTAGTTACTTGTCTACTAACAATGAAAACAATGTCTGATATCATTATGACTAGTACAGTATAATAATCTCATAACTAAGGCTGTGTGCAATTGCAAATGTTTACATCTGCATATTTCTCAAAATAGGAAAGATGTTCTCCAAAATTATCTTACATTCAATTACAGTTTCAGACATGATTTTGAAAAAATACTAAGTCTGCAACCTGTGGAAACAAATTTTGCAAGCCTACAACTTGTGGAAAATTTTAACATGAAGAAAACAATTCTACAAGACCATAACTTGTGGAACAAAATTCCTCAAGTCCACAAAAAAAACACAGTTAAAAACTTTGGTGTAATGTTTTAATAACAATTTGCATTTTTTTTCAATGAAAAAATCCCCAGAATTCTACATATCTTGACTTGTGGATTTTTAATTTGGTGTAGGAAACAGAAGGAAATGTGACATGAAGCCCTCACTACTCAAACTGATGATCCAGTCAAGATAATAATTCAGAATGGATTTACTGAAGCAAAATATGCAAATAGTGATACAAGATGTGCTCCCCACAGAATCTGAAGTTTCCTTATAAACCTGCTGTTTAAAATGATAAAACATGGTACAACTATTTTTAAAAATAATATTTTTGCCAATCCCTACATAACCAAATATTTATATTTTATTATAAGAACTAATACATTTATATAATAATGTCTGTATGTATTTTCCTTTAGCTAATGTTGTGTATTTTTAGGACTATTTCCTGCTTAATATAATGTTGTGTATTTCTAGGGCTTTCAGTTATTGGAGACATATATATACTGCATATATGAATGCTGTTGGGGTGTTTGGCTTTGTTCTGGCTTTAAACTTTCCTTTTGATTACACATTTTAAATGGTATAGTTGGAATTTCATGACACTTCAATTTTTTTATTCCATAATTACTATTCTGTTGATGTGTTTAGCATTTACAGATGAAAGAATCTGTGCCCACTCTCACGTAAAGAATCCCTGCAATATTGGATGGGCTGACTTTAAAGTATTTTGCATGTCATGTAGACACAAATCTAATTGTTTTGGCTGCCAGTGCTGAATGATTCTCCTTCAGTTTGTCAGACATTTTATTTCTATGTTCATGTACTTCAGCATAATGAATGCTGTTTTCTTTTCAAGATTCTGGCTAGGACATCCCTCATGGGTGATTGTTAATTCACATAGGCTTTCAGTAGGGTCAGAAGTGGACTGTGGTTGATTAGGTTCATTCACAAGAAGCATCAGTATAAAATTATCTGGCAAAAGAGTGTCTGCAAATATATCTTAGTATTCTTGCTGTTCTCTAATATTATGTATATTATTGTTTACAAATCTGTAGCTGGATATTCACAATCAGGCTTTCAATTTCATATGAGGTATGCTTTAATTTCTGGGGATGACTGTAAAATACATTTGATTATGTATTCTGACAGTTATTTATCTCTTTAGACAGAAGAGTTTATTCCCATTTCGAATAATTAACACAATAATACAGTACAGGTTGGAAGAGACTCTAGATCCTCTATGTCCCCCCCCCACGCACACACACACACACACACACACACACACACACACACACACACAAGCAGGGGTAAAATAAATGTTGTATGTTATCAAATACCTACAAATATTTAGAGATTCCCTAACAACTCTACTAATAGTGATTTCATTGGTTGTCCTGGCTTACTGTACCTTAAAGGAGTCAGGGCATTTGTCTAACTGGTAACTAGTTACAAAATGCCTATTTACAGATATGACATTCAGACAGTCATATGATTTAAAGGTAACTGTACCTGAATAAACACTGATGTGATAAATTGCGTTTTGTATTGTTTTCTTTTTATGGATAACGTGCAATTATGTCCTTTTCATGAATCTAGTGCACTGGAGTTTTTACTATGTTGCAGGTTGTGTATAGATTAAATGCTTATCATGAGCTGTTGACCTATAAATGCATTGCTCAGAGTTCCGTATGCTAACCATGGCACAATCAAAACTTCAAATTTCTGATTACATGAATAGAATTGTGCAGAAAGTTACCATGACAACAAACAATACAAAATACTGTTTTTTCACATCAACCTTTTGTCTAGTACATTACAGTTAGATGTGCATCATTTAGGGGTCTGAATATCTCTTTTGAACATAGAAATACTAAAAACAGTTGCTAATAAGAAATAATTTCCCATCCTCTTTTGAGACCTGTACTGTCTCCATGCTCACTGTCTCCACCTGTAAGCTGTTCCATAGATTCCCCACTCTCCGGGAGAAAACCTGCCTCCTAATGATATTGCTTAATTAACATCCTCCAAACATCAGGGTGTGCCCCTGCATCATGCTAGAGGTCACAAGGTCAAACATCTCTGGCTGTTCAATATTACTGATACCCTTGAGTTTGCAACATATTGAAATCATGTTCTATATAAGCCTCCTTTTCTGCTAGGTGAACAAGTTTTAGTGCTAATATGGTCTGTTGTTTTTCATCAACTGCAGTGAACGGAGTTTTATATTATGAGTTTCAATGGGAAATCTCAAAAATACATGGTCTTTTGTCCTAACTTAAAAATCACGACTATATAAATGAAATGACTGTAACTGATGTGAAATGAGTACCACGTGCATGTCAGCTAAGAGAGTGGAAGTGATGAGGAGGGGAGATTCTAAAATATATAAACTCACATTGTGGCTGATATGATTCCTGTCTGCTTAGTTAAACTACAGTAGGTGTTCTAATTTATTTTCAGTAATGCAATTGATAGTTTCCTTTGTTTAGTTTACAATGAAGAGTTTATTTCCTGACAGTAGATTTGTTTTCTGGTAAGATAGTAAAAGCCACTGGAAGAATACAACTGTTTGTGTAGCAGGTGTGAACCGCCATCTTTCTATCCATGTGAGGATGGCATTTGGATATCTTGAATGATTAATTCAAACATTTCTTTCACATGAAACATATTTATTTAGTGTTCATGTAACAGTGCTGATTTGAAATGTTTCTTGAATGCATACACATGGTAATGTCTATTTTAATTAAAAAAATATATATTCATGGAGTGCTGCACAGAGCACATGATAGTTCAGTTATATCTACAGATCTCTGTGTGTATGCCATTGAGAAAAATGTTAATTCCATATCTCACAGGAAAACAAACAAAATATACATCAGTAGAAAGAAGTTCTAGAATTAATAGTTCAGCATATCCAAATATCATCTTCATACTGACAAAAATACCCCACTTCATTCTCACTCCAAAACCTATTTTACTCATGTACTATCATTTGTCATCTGGCCAGAAAACAAGACATTGAGATACAGAGAAAACTGATAATTTACCTCAGTCAGTAAAGCAACTTGTCCTTACAATCTGACTGTCTAGTGTATTTTTCCATTTTGTAACTTCTATCTGTACTTGTATGTTATGTTTCAGGACTATTTTGAAAAAATAATTCACATCCTAATAATCTTTTCTTGACTTAAAATAAAGTTTTACTTACTGTCAACACCCATGTCATCACTGCAGCTAATGTCAGCACTGGAGTCTGTGCCATCATAGCAGTCCATTCTGTCACGACAGCCCTATACTGTCACCACAGCCTACTCTGCCTTTACAACAAATGCTATTAACATAACCTACATTGTCATCGTGGCCAGCTGTGTCAGTATAGCCACTCTGTCATCGCAGCCAACTATGTCACTGCAGCCCTACTCTGTCACTGTATCCCACACTTACTGCAGTCCATTCTGTCATTGCAGCCCACACTGTCACTGGAGCTCATGCTTCCACTGCAGCACAGTATGTTAGAACAACCCACTCTGACACAACAGCCCATTACCATGGTCCACGTTGCCACTGCTGCTCAAGTTGTCACTGCTGCCTGTGCTGTCATCAGAACCCTCCCTCACAGCAGCCCATTCTGTTATTGTAGCTCACACCATTACAGCAGCCTGCACTGTCACTGTTTCCCATATTGTTATCACAGCACACTGCCTCTGATGCCCATTTTGCCATCTCAGCCAACACTGTGGCAGCAACCTACATTGTTACTACAGCTTAAGCTGTCATGGCTGCCCATTCTGTCATCTCAGTCCACACTGTCACTGCAGAAGCTGTAAAACTGACTCTCTGCCAAGTCACCAATGAGATCCACTTTGTTCAGACACATTCATCAGCAATGGAAATAAATGTAGTGAAATCTGGTCCAGTGCTGTATTACTGCAGCCATTCAGAAAGCATAATTTTGGTGTATCAGACAGTGCTAAGTCAAAATATATAAAACAATATTAATTATACTATTAAGCACTGTAAATGTGATATTCAGCAGACACTGATGCAAACAACAGATGCTGGCTTGTTATACATTTCCATATCGAGCAATTCGGCTGAATCCCATAGGCACTGTACTGAAACACAGATGGAACCAAGAAATGAACCAGCAGAAACATTAACAGCAATGCACACAGCTAATCATACAATGGAAGACGCACTTTTTTATTTCAAGATAAGCTGCACTAAGTAACGTGTGTTATGTACAAGTACAGCACATGTCAAAGCCTGTTTCAAAACCAAAATCTGTAATAAATGATTGATGGGTTCTTCAAACATCATCATTTCTGATGATAGTGGCAGTACATCATCTTGAACTATCGGACTAGGTAACTGGATGGAAACCAGTATAAAAAGTTATAAATCAACAGAACTCTAACAAAACTCAGACAACGGAGTAGACATGAACCTGAAATACATAGTTTGTGACACTGGACAGTGTAGCAGATTAGCAGTAGGTCCATTCTAGTACATTAACTCTTTAAGTGCCTTCAACCTCTCCTCATAGCCTTTGTTTCCAATAGTGCTCATCATTTTGGTGTGCCTGTGTTGCACCCTTTAGACTGACTAACACTTCATATACAGTAGTACTCCAAATGGGGCTAGTGCTTGGCAGAAACTGTAAATTCTAAATTCTGAGAAATTACATGAAATTTCACAAATGTTGTGGAATTCACCAAAATTCATACTTTGGTGAAATCCAAATCCTCTGAATGTATTTGGCAAATTTTTACCTGCTTCACAAAATTTTCTTGCTGAATTTCAGAATGTGCACATGAACTGCGGAATGATAGTTCTGAGGAATTCCATGTTGCAGTTTAATACATCAATCTGCAATACATGTAATCCTTTCATGGTTCTTTGATCAGTTCTGTGTAATTCCCACTGTTTAATGTATTAATCTGCAATTCATACATTCATTTCACAATTCTAAGTCAGAATTTCCCAAAAGTTGCCAAAGAGTATTCTAAAATTTCACAGGAGCAAAATCCCACATTTCACGTTAATTCTGTTGGCTGAATTTAAATTTTTGCACAGCTTTAGGTGGGGCCTGATCAGGGCCTTGTAAAGTAGCAAGATTACTTCTCCTACTCTACTGGTCAACCCTCATTTGATGCACCCCAGCATTCAGCTGGCCCTCTTGACAGAGATGATGCATTGCTTGTCCTAAAACCCTTGAGTATGCAAACAATTGAGATTGTGTCCTGTCTCAACCTTCTTTTCTCCAAAGTGAACAGGATAAGAACACCCAGCCCTCCTTGTAGCCTTTATTCCCCATACTGTTAATCATATTTGGTGTGTCTGTGTTTCATCCTCTAGAATGCTTCAATGTACTTTTTGTAATGAAGAGACCAGTACTGCATGTAATCCTTCAGGTGAGGCCTGATCAAGGCCTTGTGAAGTTTCACAATCACTTACCACTATTGTGATGCATATGAGACGAAAGAGTAACCACATTAAAACAAAGTAAAAAATGTCCCTCAGACCAAAATAGCAAGTGAGGTAACGAATTTATTTGTGGACTACTGGCATAGTGACTGGTACGAAACTCCCCAGCACTTTGAACCCAACAGTTCTTTCTCAAGGGATGAGGACCATTCATTAAAAAACTGCTTTTAAATGTATGACTTGAAGGTATAGACCCCATATTATGGTGTAGTATATAAAACTACCTATGCTTAACAATGCCCACATAATAAAAGCACACCCCAAAGTGTTGTAATAAAAAGACATATTTAGTGAAACCCACTGGTTAAAAAATGAATTAATAATGCTGTCCAATATTAAGCATTGCTACATTTCTAGGGAAAAGAGAAACAAGAAAAAAGGAACATAAAAAAATGGGTGGTAGGAAGGACAGATATTGGAAAGTATCCCAGGAAGAAATGAAAAATTAAAAAAGAAGAAGGGGGTGGAGTAAATAAGTATATAAAATATAAAATGAAAAATAAGAAAAGGGTAAAGGAATTTCGCATAGCATCATTATGTATGTATGTATGAGCAAACAGGTCAAATAATCTAAGAATCAAATAGATCATCTGGGGCCAGATATTCAAAACTTAGCCCTGGGGCAAAATCAGCAATGCACAGCGTGCTATATTAGCTCAGAACAATTTTGATGCTATATTCAAAGGAATAGCCCCTGGACTAAAGCAGTTGAATATAACGTACAAAAGAAGCTGTGCAAACAGGGCTAGGAGTGCAGTGCAAAAATAACCCAGCAAACAAGACAGCTTTGAAAATAGCAAAGAAGACAGCTCTGAAATGGCAACTGACCTGTGCAAACAGCAACAGCAGCACAGTGCACATGAGAACCATGTCCACTGGGAGCGTATACAAAGAAGTGCAACCCAAAATGTGAACACCAGAGCACACAGCAGTGCAGAACCCAAACAATAGCAAATGAACCACCAAAGGCATTGCCTGAAAAAAACACAGCAACCACCCCCAAAAAAGAATGAAAACTAAGGAATGACAAACCCCAAAATGTAACAACACTGAATGGATGTCAACTGTGGAAAAGGTGCAGAGATGGGACAGTGGTGATGTGACCCACAGAAAGGACAATCCATGCCTGTGTGGCAGTAAGGACCCAAGCAGTGCCCACTGTGCATAGGGGAAGGGGACAAGGAATCCTAACACAGTGCAGGGGACTGCAAACCACAGGATATATAGTGGGAGGACACAGGAGGATAGACGGCAGCCATGGCCACAGGGAGAGAGCCCCACGCAAGCACACAGACCAGGGTACCACCCACCAGGCAATGCTGTCATAGTGCACCCAAGGAACAGGGAACAGATCATGTCCATGGGCTGACACAAGACAAATGTCACCTGCTGCACACACAGGACATGCAGGGTACACATGGAGAACAGAATGTGACAGCCACGTTGGAGGGACACCCACCATGCCCACAACTCACTGCCACATGCGCAGCCCTAGACAGTGCAGGGAGAACTGTCATGAGACCAGCACAATAGGAAAGCCCAGGATGGCATACACCATAGTGAATCAGATGAACAGTAAGTGCAACACACCACAGCAGTGACACTTAACTACAGTCACCCAAAAAAAGAGACAGGACACAGGAATCCAACTAGAAAAACTGTATTATGGTAACAGCACACAAAACAACAAACAGTTATGCACAATAGAATGAATAAGCAAAAGTGGGGATTGGTAAAGTGCAGAGAGCAGTAGTACTATTGACAATATAATGAAAAACCAAACTGTTGGGGGGGCACACAAAGCAGTAGAACTGTTTGTACTATAATGAAAAAAACCTAACTGGAGGGAAATGACACAAAGCAGTTGAATTATTTAAAATCTGATGAAAAGCCAAACGGGGTGGGGGCAACACACAAAACTGTAGAACTATGTACAGTGTAATGGGAAACCAAACTGGGGGGGAGCACACAGAACTATATTACTATGCACAATACAATGGAAACTAAACAGATGGAAGAACAGGGAAAGTTGAAAAACAAGTGAAGAGTGGGATCGAGGGTCAGACGCCTGGTCCTGTGCAGGGTGGTTTTGTGCAAGAATCCTTGCCATGCACCTTGTCTCACTGATATGAATGGCCAACTGTTCAATGATGGTGCACTGCTGGTGCATAAGCCACTGTAGCAGGTTGTCCCTTCCTTCCACTTCTTCCGGCCACCTGGCCCACAGTGAGCTCTGACGTGCACCTATGGAGGAATGAGACTCATGTAAGAATGGTGTGCTGACACTGTGGAGCAATGCAGAACTCAGAATGTGGCTCCAGGGAAGGACTGCATCTTCCAGCCACCATGCTTATGTAAGCCACAACACAAACAGCACACATGGCACCTGACTTGTGCCTGTATGTGGCATCATGAAACCCCACGGTACACATGCCCATCCCACGTAAACAGGAAGACCTGAAAGGCCAGTGACCACCGCCATAGATGTGACGATGCCCCAAACATGGCCAAAGTAGACCCTGTCACAGTACAGCTACACAGCCCCCCTGAGGTAAAAAATATACCACCCCAGAGCCACAACAAAACACAGTTGCAACGGAATGATTGGGACATGCTGCCCAATGGAACAGTGTGTAGAGCCTGTCAGCCATGAAAAACTACAATATCAATCCACACAAGCAAGTCATACACCAACAGACTGAAGCCTGTGGTGGCAATCCAGGGGCCATGCAGCAGTGCACAATGCTGCCACCCCCAGCCACAGACACTGACCATGGCATCAGTGCACTATGTTCCTCTGCACTGGGCACAGCACCCCATGTGACTGCCGCAACACAGACCCATATCACAGCCCCACCTATGGGGGGAAATGGGACCGCACCCACAGTGTGCCGCAGAGGCACAACACTGTACAACATGTGACTAGAATGGTGCAACTCAGCTGACAAGCAAGTGTGTTGCAGGCGGTGCACAGACGGATACACCACTGCATGAACACAATGTCCACAGGGACAATGTCCTGGGTAGGGGCACGGCATATGGTCTCTGCATGCTGTGAGCAGCAACACATGCACAGGAGCCCACTGCCTGATGTGCAATGTACACAGTGCAGATATGGCCATGGGCACCCATGACAGGAGTATGTAATTAGCATCACAGACTGCAACCTCCAGCACATGCGAGGAGATGTATAGCACATGACACACTGTCACCCTAACCAGGTACCACACAGCAATAACTTAGACATGCCTATGTAACCCAAATGCACTCATGCATATGTGCATGTGGACAGCAAGGGGTCATATGCTGGACATGCACCCAATAACATGTACACGAATGCATACAGTGGTTGTGGCCGCCAATGCAGATAGTGGCCAACATGGTCTAAGCACAGCACACCCTACACAGCGCAATGGTGATGAACGATGGCCACACCATGTGTGGTAGACAGCATGTGCAGTCCACTGCACAGGGTGCAAGCTGGCGGACAGCACCAAGACACCATACCACAGCTGCAGATCTGACACAGGTACACTGACTGGAATGTATGCCACACACAGTGTGTGGATATGGCACAGTGTGACCACTGCACCACGGGTGTGTGACTGTCTGTGAAGGCCATGGCAATATGCAATGCAGGCAACTACGTGGCAGACATGACCAGCTGCATCACTGCAGGACCATGATTGCACATGTGCAGTAACAAGGCAGGACCACAGTCAGTGTGGGCAGTCCAGCCATCAGACACTCCAATGCCACATGGGAAGTGTGAAAAGTGCCAGATGAAAACACAGGCTGACCAGTGCCAGTCTGACACCATGGCCGTGTGCATGCATGATAGCTGACAGTGCACAGCTTTGCGTGTTCCTTCAACCACAGAAACACCCCAAAAACCCACCCTGCAGCATCCACAGTGCATGTAGACAACACAGTAACATACTCACGTGTGCCATCCCGGTGCCCGTCACTACTGTCCATTCCTCAGCAGGTACTGTCTCAGCTCCTCCCACTGCTGTCCTGGCTGTCCCTGTCTGAATGGTCTGCAGAGGTAAGGAGGAACAACAGTGTCAGCAACAGCATGGACATCAGTATGACCACCACCCACCCATGCCAATGACACTTGTGTGCACTATAAAAAACACCACAGCCCCCACCCCCAAGACCGAAGTGTTGCATGGAGCACATGATGCCAGTAAGTGCACTGTACACATGCTACACACATGGTAATGGAGAACACTGCAGCGTGCCATGTGAGAACATCACAGTGCAATATATGCATGACCACACACATGGATGCATTGTACGCACACTGGCATACCAGCAGACCAACCATGGAGCACACACATCACTGCCTGATGCCCCCCCCACCATGTGCATGTTTATATGCAGTACAGATATGTACACACATATGCTGTGTGCACATGGATGTGCACCCACACACTGACATGTTACTATATAAGCCATGACCCTAATGGACACTCACCTGGTGCAGGCACCATCCAATTCTGAATCATCTGCCCGAACCTGTCAAACCATTGCCTCTTCTGCTGCTGTTTGTCCATGAATCTGTGGTGGCACTGCTCCCCATTGCATGTTATTCCTGTCTTCTGGGACAGGTGGTGGGAAATGGAGATCCATACCTGCCTCCTGGGCCTGTCCCCTTCCAGGACCTCCCCAAACAGTTGTCATTCTCTTTGTATCACCAGCTGTACAAGGTTGGCCAATTCGGCCTCCCCCCACTTGTGGTATCTCTGTACCACAGCCCTAACACACCTTCTGCTTGCCATGGCTCTTAAAGCAGCCTGGATTGGCAACATCCTGACACCCATTGCTAGTAATGCAAGTGTAGGCCTGGAAATGGTACCTCGCATGACAGTGCTGTGCTACTTGTCTCCAGTGCTGCCAAAAATAGAATAGCACCACACTAGGCCTCAGGGTGCCACTGAGGATGCATGACCTAGGTGTGACCCCCCCCACATGATGATGTCATCATGCATGCTCAGTGCGTCCGGTGCAAACTGGCTGTGCCCCGTGCTACCTGGGCAGTGCATTGCTGTGGCACTGATGGATTGCCCAGCGCTAACACTTTTGCCCAGGGCTAAATCTTGCAATACTCAAAACCGGTATGCAGATTGGCCTACTTAAGCATTTATGGGGCAAACCAACACATTAGCATCTCATTACCAGACTGCTTTGCATGCACTAAGATGTGAACTGCTTGGCCAGGCTATTTAAGGGCTTCCAGAGCTCCACCTGCACAGCTGACAGGAATTGCAGGAGGTTGGAGGAACACTGTCTGCAGAGAAACAGGCACTAGGATGTCCCAGGAATGCGATCAAGCTGCTACAAATATGTAACCCCCAATTAGCACACTTCTGTACTGTCTATCACCACAGTGTACACACATCGGCAATGAAATGCACCTGAACTATGTTGTGGGATGATGTTTTGGATGTTCTGTGACTGTGTAGCCTGTCCACTGCATGCTCACTTGCTGCTGGTCCTCATGCAGGTCCACACAGTCACAACACCACAGTGTATCCACATTGTAGGATGTACAGTTTGTGCATGTGTTTCTGAAAGTGCACACTGTGGCACACAGCTGGCTGCACATCAGCAGCATCAGTGTTACAGTAAGTTGTGGGGGGGCATTCATGACATGCTCACTGCAATGGGTGCAATGTACACTTTGGCCATGTTTGCTGAGGTACACAGACAATCAATATGGGGGTCTGAGAACACACGCATGTGGCAGTAGAGGTGCGGCACACAGGTTACTGCAATGCACTCCCCAACAACTGTCTGCTGACACCTTTGCATGTGGCAATACCATGTTGACCTGCTGGCTACCCGAGTGTGGCATGCCCTGCAGTGTGTGCTCAGCACCAGTGCCGGGGGGAGGCACAGGGGAAGGGCGGTTCAGAGGGCAAACAGGTTGGAGGCACACGTCAAGGGTGTCATGAGGGGGGTGCACAACACAGGCCAAGTCAGTTTTGTCCCCAGGCATGTGTATGAGTGTACCACGCTACGCACACCTCCAGTAAGGGGACACTATGCCATATGGATACAATCTATATCTGTGCAGCACAGCCCAGACACAGTCCTGGTTGTCTGCATACACAACAGGGATACCGATGCTGCTCACACAGTGCTGACATATGTGTGTTGCAGTGTTGCACACATACACAGGCATGTGTCTCTGTAGTACAAATGGTCATGTTGAGGCCATGGCCAGGCCTGTGTGACATGTGTACCAGTGTGTTGTATGACATCCCTATGTCATGGTTCCACAGCCACTGTCATGCCCGTATATACACACACACACACACACACACACACACACACTGTGGATAGCATATACTCACCACTGTCAAACCCTCTGTCTCACACAGGTGACACTGATGGCCAGGCATGGCTGCATGCATACAGATTCTCAGAGCAAGAGCTGAAGAACCTAGTAGATGGGAATAAGAAGAAGGAGGCCCTCATGAGAGGGTATCAGAATACCGACACCACTGCCCAGAAAATGTGGGCTGAGATTACGGCAGAGGTGAATGCTGTGGGTGGCCATGGGAGAACAGTGAAAGCCATCCTTAAAAGGTGGCACGACATGCAGTGGAGGGCCCAAGAGGATGAGGCATGCTGGCTCAGAGTTATGCAACGCACAGGGAGAGGTCCCATGCCTGTGGAGCTGAGGGTGTCAGACCCCATAGTGGCTGTGGTACTGTCCACCATCAGGCCAGAGTCCCTGGAAGGTGTGGAGGGTGGGGATTGTGAGAACACACTCAATCTGCACTGGGCATGTGAGTACCTGGCATTGCTGCAATGAGGAATGCGTGCCACCTACTGGGGGTAATGGTCAATCTGCTCATGTTGTGGCACATGGGTGGTCTGTCCTGTGCACATCTGTGGGCATGTGGTAATCCTACATGCAGTAGGGGTGTCTATGTTCAACTGTACTATGCAGACATGGACATGCCGCATGCGCCTGCAGTAGCGGGTCATGGTGCAACATGTGTACAATCACCCTGTGCATCTGCATGTGCCATGTGGAGAGCTGATGTGTGTGGACACTCACATAGGTGTGTGGCATGCCACCACGGGTGTCACTGTATGCTGTGCATGTCCACTAACTTTTTGGTAGCAGGTTCCACATGGGTGTGTGTGTGTATGTTTCGAACACAGTGGTTACTGCAGGACATCTGCACTGTGGGATGCATAGTCTGGGTGTGAGTATGTGTGCACCTTGGCCGTGGTGTTGTGTGTCCAGTGGACACAGGGGTTTTGCATACACTTCAATGTTGCATTGTCAACACTGTTGTGTATTGCATGTGTTGCCAATGGTGTGGAACCACTGTGTATTGTACAGGCCACTCACACAGTTCTTCTTCCTCCACAGCACAGAGTGATTGTCAGTTGGCATTGGGCCAGGTTGTGTGTGAGGAGGATGATGCCCAGGGAGGACCATCAATGTCTGGGATGCAGGTGGCCATGGCTCAGACAACAGCTATTCTCCAGCACATAGCCACAGGGACCGCTGCATGTGTGGATGATGCTGATGATGTTGCTGCTGATGATGACATGACCTTCGTTCCAGCCTGGACTACCTGGTGGAACTGGACATTGGGTAGGGGGGGGTAACCATCAAGGCCTTCCTTTGCACAAGAGGACATGGCGGGGGCTGGCTGCAGTGGCCAGGATGCTGCACCAACAGGGTCACCTGCAAGACAGGTGGTACCCTTGATGCTGCCAGGGTCACCTGTTGTGTATGCCCCTAGGACGTGTGGAGACCCGTACATGCACCACCACCACCATCAGTAGCACAGCCACAACAGCAGTACCGTGGGCGGTCTCCACATGCCCAGGCCCCCTGATGCAGCAGCAGCCTGTGGGTGTCCAGGCTGCTGTGCAGTTGTTATCACTGGACATGTGTAGCAGGGCAGAGAGTGCTGTGTATCAGCAGTCATCTGCCCAGGGTATGTCACACCCATGCCCTGCAGACAGACCCCAGTCACCCCTGCCCACTGTCCTAGGTGAGCAGCCACCCCAGGAACAGGATGCCTCAGGGTTCCGATCACTCCTCCATGCTGCTGTGGAGTCACAGAATGCCATCCAGCAGGATCTTCACACGTTCTATAGGGAGGTGCAGCAGAAGCTGCCCCTCCTTCAGGACCAGTGAATGCTGGTTGATTGCAGGCAGAGCAACTTGCAAAGGGCAGTGGGTTACGGCAAATCAATGCCCTTCACCAGTGTTTAGGTGACCTCACTGGGGCTGTGAGAGACCTCACAGTCACAGTGAGGGATGCAGTGATGGCTGGGCAGCAGCACATGCTGGCATCATGCCAGTGGTGTTCCCCAGTGTGCCTCCACAGCATGTGGTGGTGGGTCGCGGTCGGCCAGCACTGCTGCATCACAGACATCCGCAGGCACACCATGGTGCCGTGGGCAGCAGAGGCCATCGGCCACAGCCAGATTGCACCATGGCTCCGGTCATACCGGGGTCAACATATCCCCATTGTCTTCACCTGTATGTTCCTCGACCCACAGTGCACCGCCCTCTAGGGTATGCCAATTAGGACTCTGTCAGGGTCTGTGGTGGGACACTGCAATGATGGCATGTCCCATCCACACCCTCAGGCACACTTCGCATTCACACAGCACTCACAGGCACGTCCCTCACTCTGCACAAATTCCACCACAGTCACCTCTGCACATGTGTAAGTTTGGTTTAACCACTGTAGTGCACCATTTTCACTATTCTGTGTGTAGCACTGTATTGTACATATTGTAAATGTACTGTTGAGCACATGTTTGTTGTCAGTGTTGATTTTACTCACGTGGCCATCTGTGCTACAGTTCCATTGATGTGGTTACTGTGCTCCTGGCACCTCCTAGCCATGCAAGGGTCTCACCTTTTGAGTTACTCTACTATCCCCTGGACCTCTGGCTCTGGGCCAGTCTCAAGCTGTTCCTTGGGTTCAGACGCGTGTATTCCATGGTTTAGCGCCATGTTGTGTAACGTAAAACACACTAGGAATATGTGACATACCTTGCGAGGGCTGTGTTGTAGAGCTCCGCCAGACTGGTCCAGGCAGCAGAATTGCATCTTTAGCATGCCAAAGACCCTCTCAAGGACATTTCTGCTTGCAGCATGTGCATCATTATACTGCTCCTCAGCTACTGTTGCTGGCTGGAGGAGTGTTGTTAGGAGCCAGTGTCTCAGGGCATATTCACTGTCCCATGTGAACACATTACCACATGTTAGCTGCTCTATGCTGTATCACTCACCCTGCCTGTTAGCTGACTCTACTGTTTAGGTTATCCTGTCTCCCTGTCCACACACCCCCCCACCTCCCCTGTCTGCTGCTACATGGCACTATCCCACCATTGGTGTGGGTTGTGTTGTGCCTGCTGCTGATACTCACCAAGGTGCTCACTGGGTATCCAGCCATTCTCAAATGACTGCCACAGCCTGAACTGATGCCAGATAAAGGCATCGTGGGCACTGCTGGGGTACTGTGCTAAGACATTGACGATGCACCCCATTGCATCGCACACCACCTGGCAACTGATGGAATGGTATCCCTTCCTGTTGATAAACACATCTTCATCATCGCCAGGTGGTGCCCAGATGGCAATCTGGATGCAGTCAATGGCACCAAGTACAGATGGTAAGTGCGCAACCCGATAGAATTGCTGCATGGTTTCTCTGTGTTCCCCTGCCATGCTTGGGTATATTATGAATTCACCAGAGTGTGGCATGAAGGCATCCAGGAACTGGGTCAGAAGGTGTGATGGGGCAGACTGTGATATGCCAATGGTATCTCCAACCAGTGTCTGGAAGGTACCGGTGGATAGATTGCACATTGCAGCTGTCACATTTTCCTCAACTGTCATGGCATGGCTGCTTTGGTATTGGGCTGCAGGTGCTCATGCAGGAGCTCACACAGCTGCCTCAATATGACCCTGTTCATTCTGTACTGGCCCACAAGGTGGTCATCAGTTAGTGTCCCTAATGGACTCTGGCAGGTACATTCCATGAGCAGCATATCTTCTCCTTGGCCTGTGGTGTGGGCCAGGGTGGGCTTGGTCCCTCTCTTCCTCCTCCAGCATGGCTCTCATCAGATGAACTAGCATAGCATTGTTTCCAACTGCCATCTTGTCTCCTGCAGTGTTTACGTCCCCCTCTGTTATTTGCCCTGAGTTTAGACATGTTTTTTATAGGCAGTAACTTGCATCATACTATGGGTTGTGCAATGTCACCATACATGGTGCTATTCCTTTGAATATGCCATTGCACCTGTATGCATGTCCCCGCCCCGCACTTTGCCCATTGCATACATTATCTTTTTGCACTGGCACTACTTCCCCTTTTGAATATTGCGGTCCAGTGCAAATCCATTGTGATCCTGATGCAATCATTTTGCACTAAGCGCAAAACTTTGAATATCTGGCCCTTGCTATTTTGGTCTGAGGAATGTTTTTTACTTTGTTGTAGCATGGTTACTTTTTTCCCTCATATGTGTGTTTTGTGGTACTGCTGCTTTCCTCTGTCTTAGAGCGCACTGGAGTTTTGCAATCCCTGTTTTGATGCACCCCAGCATTCTGCTGGCCTGCTTGACAGTCACCATGTACTGCTTGTCCTGCTTAAAACTCTTGTTGATTAGTAGCACCAGGTCCTTTTCCTCCTTGTCTGCAGCAAGAGTAACCCCACACCGTGTTTAGTTCCTGCTTTCATTTTTCTTTCCCATGTGTAGCACCTTGCATTTGGCTACATTGCATCTGAGGCTCCAGGACTCAGACCAATTGTCCAGCTTGTTCAGTCCTCCTGAAGTTTGGTCCCATCCTCAAGGGCCTTCACGATCCTGGTTAGCTTGCTATAATTCATGAATGTAAGCAAACTCCTGGAGACCCCAGCTTCAAGATCATTGAGGAAGATGTTAAAATGCAGTTATCCAAGCACTGATCCCTGAGGGATCACTGCCCTCTGTTTCTTGCCTCCCTGTCAATGAGCAATCCCTCTTGGTTTATCTTTAATGTGTTTGACACTGGTTAATGTTTACCAAAAGCTTTTCATGTAGCATAGAATCACAGGCCTTGATGAAGTCCAGACAGACTGCATCCATTGCCCTGCCCCAGTCCACCTCCCTGGTCATCCTCTCAAAGAAAGGGATCAGATTGCTTTCAAATAATCTGCCCCTCATACAGCCATGCTATGAGGAGGAAAGAACTTCCTAGGCCTCAACCTAGTGCACTATTATTCAGTCCTTGCTAAGGGCTTCCTGGGCCATAGGGAGCCCTAATTTCATGCTGACTGGCCTACAATTGCTGTATCCAACTTTGCCCCCTTCTTAAAGATGGTGACCACCACAGCTGCCACTACCATTCTCTGGCACCACATCTGTCTAGACAGACTTCTTAAATATTCTTGTAAGTGGCACTTCCAATTATTCATTTAGCCACTCTATGATCCTGAGTGTATCCCACCCTGCCCTTGGGACTACTCTAGACCTTTTTATTCTGAAACAAATGCCTTAGATCCTTGTTGATCCAAGGCAGTCAATGTTTAGCACATTTTCCCTTATATCTTATGGGAATGCAGATCTCTGCAGCTGCTGCAAGCACTTTCTTCAATGACCACCATATGTGGGCTATGTTAGCAATCGCAGAAAGCCACTCCAGGCCCTTGGACATTATGTCCTTCATCATGGCAAAGTCTCCCTTTCTAAAGTTTCTGGTGCTCATGGCTGAAGTTTGATTTTTGCACCTGTCACCAAGGAGATGGTGACCCCATTGAAATCATTGCCTCCCATGGGTTCCATGACTGTTAAGCTGGAAATTACCCCATCCCCAATGCTAAGAACAAGGTCAAGGGCGGCCTCAAACCAATTCTCCTTTTGGACATGCTACTTTAGGAATCAGTCCTTAAAGGTAGACAAGAATTCAGTCTTCCCTGCCAGTAAACCTCATATAAAGCCAGTCTCTTCCTGAGAGATTAGAGTCCCTCAGGATCTGCTGTATCAAATTTGGCTGCTCTTCTAACTTCCCTATCCAGCTGGGCATCATGCTCTACTGAACTGTCTGGGGCTATGTATAGTAGCATACACTGAGGCTGACTATTTTACCCCCTTTTCACTAGCTTGTCACAGTTGGTGCAGTTCAGAAATGCCTTGTCCCCTCCCCTCTATATCCAGTTAGGAGTCCCCAAGGCTCCAACCTGGGTCCCATCCTTTTCTTCATTTTCCATAATGAACTCCTATCCATCTGTGTTGACTCACATATTCACATATTTGTGGATGGCACCGTACTCCTCACCTCAGATTCCTCAGACTGAACCCAGAAATCATCCCAACAATGTGACTTTAACAATGTCCAATGCTGACTCCACATAAACCAACTTCAGATCAACTCAAAGAAAATTGTGTCAGTGACCTTTAATACCATCCAAACACTTATCATGCTCTCCGTCCCTGCTGTTTTCTCCACCCTGGATGGCACTCCACTTGAGGATGTCCCCTGTTTCAAACATCTCAGTGTGTGGCAGAATAGTAAGCTCAACTTCTCCACCCATATCAATGCCATATACAGCATGCTCCTTCCCCAACTTGGTGCCCTTTACTGCAATAAAGATTGTCTCTGATCCTTTGTCTGCCATGAACTGGTCATTAAGATGGTAATCCTGGCATTTCACTATTTGAATGTGGTCTATGGTGTTGCACTGTCCTCCCCTCTGGCTACACTGGACAACTTATGCAATGTCTTCTGCCATTTTGTTGCTAATGCTCCTCCCCCTAGTTGTTTGTTTGTTAAATTTTGTTGACCCGGTAAGTCCACTGGGCCTAGAAGTCCCTTTTTCAGGGGGGCCTGGGGGGAGGGGGAAATACAGATAGTTGCTTACGGAAGGGGGAAGAATACAGATAGTAAGCAACTGAAATTGAACCAGATTAAGCTGTTGGTGGTATTTTTAGTGAATGAGAGAAATTTGGCCAGGACACCGGAAAAATTCCCCTACTCTCCAGCAGGGGGAATCTCTGGCCGTTCTGCATGATGGCCAGTTCATCGGAGACTGTGGAGGAGATGGTTGTGCTTCTGGAGGGAGGGAAGGCCTCTCCCTCTGCTGCCTTTTTGCATGATGAATCTACTGACTTACCTACAGAGCCCATGGAAGGTGTGTTGTTAAACGAGCTGTTGGACACTGCCTCCCTGTTGGTTTCTGTTTCTCAGCCAACCACTGTTCAGCTCGGTATTGCTATGCACCCATCTGGTGTGGTTTCCAGGGACCAAGTACTGTCTCGTCTCTCCTATTTGAGGAAAGAAAAAGCTAAACAGCTGCAAAAACTGCAAGACTTGGCTGCAGCTTTCAATTTGTTTGCTTTGGTGCAGGACAATCTTCCTGAGTCTCCTGTCCCGCAGAGTGTGGGGGTGACTAACCAACTCCTTCTTGCTACAGACTGTAACCCGGAAGCCCTGAGTATGAGTTAACACCTGGAGGATCTCAGGCGTGAGGCTGGCAGTGAAAACAGGTTGGAACCTGTGTGCCTACAGTCTCTGGAGCCGGATACTGCTTCATTGCAGCAGACGCTTGTTAGGTGGCGTCCTGGGCTGGGAAAGCCGGTAGTTCCACATGTCATGACATCGGATGGGCTAACTTGTGCAGACTCAGCAACACGGCAACAGCATCCCTTGAACTGGGGTGATATCATGGATTCAGATGTTGGTTCCATAGACTGGACCCCTGAAAAGGCATTGAATGGTGCAGGCTGGGTGCAGGCACCTTCCGGATCTTGAACCCCTGATGCAAATGATCATTCCTCTCAGGAAATGACTGAAACCTTTCCTCCCCTGTGGCCACCGATGCTACGAGAGATCTGAGCTCCAACTCTCCCCAGGGTAATGATACAGTTTCTGCTTTACTTAAACCCTCTAATACTGTGGTACCGCAACAGGCAATTGTTCAGGCTATTGTTCCTGATTTGCCTCCTACAGATGGTCCGGCTGCTGTCCCTGAATTGATAGAAACATAGAAACATAGAATTTGATGGCAGATAAGGACCGCTTGGCCCTCCTAGTCTTCCCATTTCCATACCCAATGGATAAGCTGCAGATCCTAGTTAACCAACAGTCTTCTTCCTCCTACCCCCCCACTAGAATTGCCGTATGTCTGTCCCATTCATTCTTGAATTCCCCCACTGTTTTTGACTCTACGACCTCCTCAGGAAGGCTGTTCCATGTATTCACAACCCTCTCTGTGAAGAAATACTTCCTCACATTACCTCTGAGCTGTCCCCCCTCTATCTTCAAATTGTGCCCCCTTGTTTTTGCACATCTCTTTTGCTGAAAGATGCTACTCTCTTGGACTTTGTTGATTCCCTTGAGGTATTTGAAAGTTTCTATCATGTCCCCCCTCTCCTTCCTTTCCTCTAGGCTATACATCTTTAGTTCCTTTAGTCTTTCTTCATATGTCTTCTGATGCATACCCTGCATCATTTTGGTTGCCCTCCTCTGGACAGCCTCCACCCTGTCTATGTCTTTGCAGAGATGGGGTCTCCAGAACTGTACACAGTACTCCAGATGTGGTCTTACCAACTGTCTGTACAGAGGGCCAACAACTTCCTGTTTTCTACTGGTGATGCCTCTCCCAATGCATCCCATTATCCCCCCAACCCTCCTTACTGCCTTCTCACTTTGCTGGCCCACCTTTAGGTCATCTGACATGACTACCCCCAAGTCCCTTTCCATTATAGATAGAACCTGTTAACATGTTACCTAGAGAGCCTGTTCCTAATCCTTTGTTTAAGTTGTCTGACCTCTTTTCGACTAGGGGCGAGCCGGCCCCTAGGCGCAATGCGGTCCGTCTTCTCTACAAAGGGGGCTTGGAGGATCCACCTAGTAGGGTGTATATTGCCAGAGATTTATTGAAAAAATCCATGCATTATTTTTCTTCTAAAATTTTTGCCCTTATTGGTTTAGGAGATGGGAATTTCGACATTAGTTTTAAACATGTTTCCAATTTAGATAAGTTTTGGGCTTAATATCATAGCCTGAAAAACACGCTTGTTTGGATTCTATTTCATGCAATTCCCCTTACTAAACCTTTGGTGAAGACAATTACGGTGATGTTTAAAAATGAAGGGGTACAGGTAGAAGATATACTCTTCTGGTTGAGACAGCATTGTGAGATTCTTGGTAAACCAACCCCAACTTTAGATAGTAAGTAAATCTGGGATGCGGGATGGAAGATAAAGGTGAAGTTGCATTCTACTAATGTGGGTCCAGTGCACCTGCCCAGTAATTTTTTTCTAGGGAAAGACAGAGGTTCAATTTTTTACAGTGGGCAACCCAGATCCCGCTTTAAATGTGGATCCAGAACACACCTTAGTTCGGACTGTGACACTTTGTGGTGCAGCCATTGTCTGGACTTTGGCCATATGTCCTCTGCTTGTGTGAATTTATTTAAATGCAATTTGTGTGAGCAGACAGAGCATGCTTATGGCTGCTGTCTCTGAGCTGCACATAGTAGGGATGATTGTCCCAACCAGGAAGGCCTCATTAACTTAGCTCAACATCAGCAAGCTACACGAGTGGCTGAAACTGAGAACAGGTTTCGATCTCCTGACCAACCTAAGCCAGACTCTGACCCTACCACCACTCCGTCCTCTGACCCATGTTAGTATACTGATAGGGCACCTACAGTGTTAGCTCCTACCATGGTGTTGACGGCCCCTGTCCCAGACACTGTAGTTCTTCCCAAAGTTGTGGACACCATGTCTCCTCCCCCCCTCCTGGGCCTGTGGCTGCCCCTTTTCATTTAGTAACCTCAAAGAAACAACCCAGACAGGGGAGAAAAGGGTCACAGAAGCTTAGACAAACAGGAGTTGCAATGGACACTGACTCTTCTTCTTGGAAAAAAGGGAAAAAGTATGTGGTTCTCCCATTAGAGGAAACTGAAGGGGAGTCTGAGGATGAAGGGACGGATGCCTCTTCTGTAGCCTTTAACACTGACACAGAACAGGGAGGTGCAGATTAAATTGCAAAGAGAACCAGACAACATTGTAAGACTCCTTAAACTGATCATTTTAGGTTATGTTTGATTCACATTGCATCCCCCATGCATACTAACACTTTTAGCGCAATCAATCTTAATAGTATTAAAAGTGTGCAGAAGCGAGCCGGAGCTATGTTTTTTTTTACGAAACCTTGGCAGTGATATAATTTGCCTGCAGGACACTCATCTTAAAACCTTTTTGGAACTACAACAGGCTTCAAGGGAGTGGACCCTGTGTCCATCATTTAGGTGCACGAATCTGGATACATGTGATGGAGTGGGCATTTTGTTTTCTAACACAGACCTACATGTGTCCAGACTGGTGGATATTCACACAGGTAGAGCCCTTTTATTGGACGTCACTTATGCTTCTGTTCGCTTCTGTATCATAACAGTCTACACTCCGCAGACTAAGGCGCTGAGGATTGCTTTGTTTAAAGAAATTCAGCCTTTCTTATATACCTCTCGTCTTATTTTTTGGGCAGGAGACTTTAATTGTGGCCTTTCTAAAGCTGATAGAGGCCTGCAAACTGACAACATTTTTAGTGACTCTACCTTTTTACAAAATGTTTTGTGCTCTTCAGGATTAGTGGATGCCTATAGGGCCACTCATCCTTCAGGAGGGTACACTTTTTTCAAGGGCCCTCTCCGAATGCATATAGATTTTATTTTTGTGTCCCCGACTTTAGAGCTTTCTGACAAAGCTTTGCAGCCTTGTGAATTTTCTGATCATGTGACTATTAGATTGCGCTGCACTTGGAACTCTGCACCGAGATGAAATAAAAATCAGTGGAGGCTAAATGAGTCTGTACTTTCACAAACCTCGATACAGAAGGCATGGAGAAGGGAGTTTAGAGCTAGACTTTCGGTAGCTGACTGTTATTCAGACATGCTGGAATGGTGGAAAGACACCAAACAGTCCTGGTGTGTGTTTTTCCAACATAAAGCACATCTCCAGGTCACTGCTGATTATTTGCAATATCTACAACTACGACACCAACTTCAGCGCTTAATTTCCTTGTCAGACAGTACTTCTTATGATTATGGGGCTCAAATTAAAGGTTCTTAAACAACAGATGACAGCCTTACAATATGATAGCACTAAAACATTACAACAAGAACTTCAGTTTGGGACTCAGAAGGGTTCTCTAGACCCATATAAAGAGTGTAAGCAGAGGACACAGAATGGGGTTATGATGGCGTTAACCACATCATCTGGGCAAATAGTTACGTCCCCCAAGAGTTATTAGAAGTTGTAGACTCCCATGTTGAAAGCCTTTTTGGCACCCCTCCTCAGGAACCAGATGTAACAGATATTTTCAAGTCTTTACAGCTGCCTCAAGTAACAGATGAAAATGCTAACTACTTATTGCAGAGGTTTCTTTGGCAGAAGTGGAGTTTGCAATAACTCAACTTCCAAGTAATACTGCCACTGGATCTGATGGTATCAGCTCAGGATTCTACAAAACTTTTAAAATGGAACTGGCACCGGTTTTAGTGGTTCTCTTTAATTATATGCTGAGCGCCGCCAAATATTCCAAATCTCTGTTGGATGCTATACTGATATTACTTCACAAAAAGGGTGATCGACAGGATGTTAGTAATTGGAGACCCATTACCTTTTTGAATTCTGATTTTAAAATTTTAAGCAAAATCCTGTTGAGCAGATTAGCTTCAGTAGCTCCTTATCTGATTTGTCCATTTCAAACCTGTGCTGTGGTGGGTCATAAACAACATGACAACTTAATAGTTTTGAGGGAGTAGTTTTTTTCAGGGGGAATGTGATAGGGTTCAGGGATATGTCATGAGTTTAGACCAGGAGTAGGCCTTTGATATGCTTTCTCATCGATTTTTATTTTTCACATTATTGACGTTTGGTGTCCCACATGCGTTTGTGACCTGGATTCAAGACATATATAGTAATTCCTTCCTCTGCCTCAACGTCAATGGATGGTTTGGTAGGAAAGTTAAGATATGCAGGGAGGTGAAACAAGGCTGTCCTATGAGTCCACTCCTCTATGTATTTGGTATAGATATCTTACTGAGACTTCTTATAGCACAGGAGACCTTAGTTGGTATACAGGTTTCTCCAGATCAGCCTCCCATTAAAACACTAGCTTATGCAGATGATTTGGTCCTGACACTAGCCCCTGACTGCTCAGAAGACTCCTTGATGGCCATTGTTGTTCAATTTTCTCATATTTCTGGTTCAAAGATTAATTTATGTAAATGTAGAGGAGTAGTGCTTGGGAGTACTCCATTGTCTGCCACTGGACGAGTGGCAGGTATTTCTGTGTCACATGAGCCCATCCCCATCTTGGGAGTGAAATTTGGTCCTGGGGGGTTGGCGATACTGAATTGGGAAGATAAGTTGGGACAGCCCACTAGATTAGTGAATAATTGGAAAGAGGCAACAACTTTCAAAAAAGAAAAGAGTACTGCTGATTAAAACCTTGCTCCTTCCGATCTTCCTTTATTTATGTTATGTATATCCTCCTCCACAGGTAGTGGTCACTAGGTTATTTAGTTTATTTTTTCAGTCTTTTTGGGGTTCTCGATTGAACCCACTTTAATGGGAATTGACTTATCTTTCCATTAACGAAGGAAGGGTTAATATGATACATCCTGTGGCTTTTTACTTTAGTTTATTTATTTACTATAATATTTGCCCTTCCTTAAAACCAGGTGATAGGATTTGTAAACCATTGGTTCATGCATGGTTGTCCCCTTGTTTGGCCCCTTGGGAACATAGGACTGTCAGAGCACTACTGCATTCCTTATCTATGCCACAATATGGTGCAGATTTTTTTAAGAATATTATTAAGTGGGGCATTTCCCTGACCCAATTGTTAACAATGACTAGAAAGCAGATTTATAAGGCTATTCTGGCTTCAGAACAGCGAGTCAACCCAGTATTTCCAGAGTGTCCTGAGGAGAGGGTTCCTTTTGTACTTCAGCAACTGAGTAACCCACGGCTTCCCCCGTTTGTTTGGGATTGTACATGACTTAGTAATTATGGACGTCTGGGGGTTAAGGCAAATAGCAAGCATAAACAGGTTACAGAGAGAAATTGCCCTAGGGATTCCTGTATACAAATTCCAGAGACCCAACTACATTTGTTTTTGGAATGTCCATTGCACAGGCCTTCTGGCAGTATCTAACTGTCCGGTGGTCTGAAACTAATTTTTCTAAGCTGACATATCAGGAATTGTTGTATGGGTCTAACATGTATTCATTTTCTCAGTATTATACAGAAACGGTTTATTTACTGCTAGTTGTTATCAGATATTTTCTCTGGCAAGCTCAATGTATGTTAGTCCTCCAACAGCGGACTGTACCATATACTGACTTATTAAATAACATTCAGCTTTCTTTGCAGCGCATAAGGCTCTTGGACTTCCAGTGTTTTTCACCTGAAAGAGCTAAACATCTATGGGTACAATGTGATGTCTGTTTTTTTTCCAGTTTAACTGGTTGTTATATTCTTTTTGTATATCATCTGACTGTTTTCTTTCCTTAGCTAGAATTCCCTTGTTATGTGAGGTTGCCACTATGTACCCTATTTATGTTTGTTTTGTTATGAAGTCCAATCTTTTCGATAAAATTCCCCTACTCACTGGTAGGGAGACCCTTCCGGCCATCAAAGGATGGCTGAGTCAGTTGCTAAGCTAACGAGTGAGGTGCTGGAGGGGCAGCAGGTTGTGGAGACTGTCTCCTGCTCAGCACCGGAGTTGCTTGAACCTGAAATCTTTTTCGATGCTGCTACAATTTCTCCCATAGATGGTATTGTGGATTTATGATTGCCTGAGTCGGGTATGGATCATGTATGACCATGGGATTCTTCTGGCCCGTCTGGTTGTGTCCTGCAAATGGGAAGAGGTGCAGCTAACACTGGATCAACCTCTGCTTCTTGAAGAGACCGAACATTTGAGGAGAAAACAAGAACTTTTAGGCCGGTTTCACTCCCAAGCTCTGGTGTCTGAGGGGAGGCCTGGCTCTAATGCTGAACCGGCTGTGGCCGTCGTTGCTATGGACACTGATACTGACACTGTGCATGCTGCACAACATACAGTTTTCTCCACTGGTACGGATCAGAGCTCGGCTACTGTGTTCTCTTTTTCAGCCTCTACGACTTCCCCACAACTGGAACTCATTACTAAGAAAGGTACTCCTAGCAAGTTTCATTGGGCTGCTTCACCTTTGCCAGAGGGAGAACCATGGTCTGTAGAGAACTCCCTTGCGGCAGCAGGCTGGGTTTGTTCTCCTGATTTTCACTGCTGGATTTCTGGTTTTTCTCCTCTTAAAATCCCTGGGGTGTCTCTGGCCCTGACTATCAATCCTCCCACAGTAAGTAATGCTGTTGTCTCTGATTCTGACAGGCAGAATTCTACTATACAACTAGTTCCTCAAAATTCTGCTGTCACCCAGCCTTCAGTCTCTGTCTCTTCTCCCTTGCATTTGACCCCTGATTTAGCACTGACCCAACATCCAGTACTTCCTACAACTCCTGCTACAGAACCTCTGGACTTTTCATAAGATGTCCCTGACGATAGGATGAGTGATATTTCTGATTTTTCGGACATTCCCAAGAATATTCCTGCTGTGATTGAGAATGGCCTGTGGCACCTGACTTAAATCTACCCCCACCAGACATGTCCCATAAACAAAAAACGTATGCCTCTTTCTTTCAACAAACTACTTATCTCGCTAAACGCCATAATATCAGTTAGGCTTATTTATAAAGGGGGTCTGGATACCTTTCCTGACCATGTGTATGTTGGAAAAACTATTTTGAAAGATTGTTTGCAATTTACTGTGTCTGAACTGTATACTTTGATTCATGTGTCTGGGGAGAATATCTTTGATATCAGCTTTAAGTTGGGAAGTGGTCTTGACAAATTTTGTGCCAGATACCATCAGTAGAAAAATACTCCTCTCTGGTCCCCCTTTGAGGTTGTTCCTTTGACCAGGCCAGCCCATAAAACATTCACAGTTCTGTTCCACAATGAGGGGGTTAGCGTAACTGACCTCCTCTTTTGGCTAAAGCAACGTTGCACTGTTACTGGCCATCCAAAGGCCATTTTTGATTCTCAGGGTATTTGGATGGGAGGTTTGCATATCAGGGTTATCTTGCGATCTGATGGTGCTGGCTTTCAGCATTTACCTAATAGTTTCTTCTTGGGTAGGGATAGGGGGTGTTCTCTTCTATCCAGGCCAGCCCAAAACCTGTTACAAATGTGGTCAAGTGGGACACATTAGTAGTGTCTGTGATCATCAAAAATGTTCTTTCTGTCATGAATCTGGTCACACCAGTTCCCATTTCAGTAATTTGGTGCATTGTAATCTGTGTGGCGCTCCTGGACATGCTTATGCTTCCTGCCCTGAAGCGGTGCACAGAAAACCAGCTTCTGCCGATCCAGAGGAGCAACAGCTACTAGTGACTACTGCACAGAGGGAATTTCACAAACGGCAAATCACGGGGTGCCTCTTGTCACACTTCCTCAGCATCTGACAGCCTCTTGGAGAGGTACCGGGGTTCTTCTGGTATCAGGGGGTGCTCTTTCTTCTTCCTGCACTGTACAAGAACCAGCTATTCCTCCTCCCCCTCTCCGTCCATACCCCCCTTTCCCCTCCATCTCCCTTTACAGCTGGACCCGTTGTAGTCCCACAACTGGCAGAGCCCCCCCCTCAGGGACTGTTGCCTGTACCATTATGTCCCCTTCCCAACCTGTCTATGAACCTCTGGGAGGGAAAATGGCTACTAGAAAATGCCAATCGGGGACCTTGCCTATGCCTAAGGTCCCCAAGGCTACCCCTATTACTATCACCAATAGATACCAAGTGTTAGAAGATGATGTGGTCTCTGAAGCTGAGTTTGCTGCTTCATCTGCAGACTCCCATTCACAAGATTTAGTGGGAGAGGTGGTGCCTATGGACGCTCTGCCCTCTGGTTCCAAACCTACCCCTAAGAGAGGCAGGGTTAAGAAAAAAAAAGAAGAATTGACCTCTTCCATGACTTATTTTTATGCCTTTACTTTCTTCTCTGCTTTTTCTTACCTCTAATGTTAATAGTATTCAGCAGGTTAAGAAGCAAGGGTAGTTTTTCATCTCCTCCGTTCTCACCCCCGTATTTTTATTACAGGACACGAGACTCCATACCCTTCCTGATGTTGCTAGAGCTACCAGGAATGGACGTCTGGAATCTCATATTGGTCTCTTGGTACTGAGAGTTGCTCTGGTGTTGATATTTTATTCCACCACTTTCAGCCAACTGTCCTGAAACTCTTGGACCTGATTCCTGGCCATGCCCTTTTATTGGATTTTCATATCCAAAATGTTTCTTTCCATGTCATTTCTGTTTATGCCCTCAGTTTAAAGCTGAGCGTACTGCTATGTTTCACCTGATTAGTCCATATTTACATGTGGCCCATAATGTCACTTGGGGAGGAGATTTTAATTGTGAGACCAGTAAGCTGGACAGGGGTTCTCTGACAACGACTGATAACATTTTTGGGGATATGTCTGCTCTTTGCTCCATTACACATCTGGCTGGGTTGAAGGATGCTTGTTTGATGCACTCAGGGAAACGAGAATGCACTTTTCACAAAGGGTTTTTGTCAACCAGAATAGATTTTATGTTTGTTTCTAAAATGCTGCAAATTGATCGCACTAATGTTCAGCCAGTGGAATACTTGGATCGTTGTTCTTTAACCCTACTTTTAGGTAGTCCAGAGGCTCCTTTTGGCCCTCAATATTGGAAACTGAATTCTACACTTTGGGGGCAGGCCTCCTTTCTCCAACACATTATTTATTTTTTTCGTTGTAGAAAGAAGACCTTTGACCTTTACGAGACTCCTCTCTTAAGGTGGACGGAGACCAAATCAGACTTCAGGACATTACTCAAGAGGAATGGCAAACACATTCAATCTTCCGCTTATGTGGATTATTTGAATGATCATAAACATTTGCAACATCTTATTCTCTTTCTTATTCCACTAAACCTGTGTTCTCAGACCAACTTTCTCTTATTAAAACTAAAATGTTATGCTATCATTCCACACAAAGTGAAGGTTTACGCCTCAAACAACAGTTCTGTACTACTGGTGCTTTTCATGAAGTTTGCCCTTTGCTTCATAATCAGTCGCACCTTGGCAACCAGTTGATGTCAGCACTCAGAGACCCTGCCGGCATCCTCCATGCCTCCAACCCTAGTCTTCTCCATATAGTAACAGATTATGCAGTTTCCCTATTTGGATGCCCCTGTTCTGGCTCAACCTGATTGTGGCAGTATTGCCCCAGATTTGGACTTAGAAATCCTCGAGACAGACTTCTAGTCTTTTGCCCTCTTGTTTCTGTCCCCCCCCCATCTGCCTCTCCTTCTATCAAATTCTGCTGCAGCAGTATCCTCTATCTTTTTCACACTATAATGGAGTGGCCGCCCATTATAGTGTATTCTCTACCCCTCCCTTTTATTCGTTCTTCCTGTCTCGAGAATTCCCAATTTCAAATAAAGAAAAATGCACAAAACGCCTGAAGTTTATTATGGCGTTTGTTGCATTGTTTAACAGAATGAATAATAAAAATGAGCCTTTTTTTCCCTTGTTGAGGTTACTGAATTAAGTCCCTCCTTAAGAAAGCTAGCACAAGCGCTGTTACAGGTACAGCTTTAGGAGAGAAGCTGTGGGGCTTTGAGAAGGCTGGTCAGGAGTTTTAAAATACAAGGGGTCTTCCTTGTCAGATGTGAGTTGTATAAACTAGTTCAGCTGCAAAAGTGAAAGCAGCATGTCCCACTAAATAAAAGGGTTTAGTCTGTCTGTTTATCAGACTTGTAGGTTATGCTTTTTGTTTGAGTTTTTATCCACATGCATGAAGAAAACATAAGGACACATTAAACAAATGTACTAGGCAGTATTTAAAGAAGAAGCCCCTACAGATTACCTGGTTGTTGTCTTGACTGAAGCGCTCCTAAAGGGTCTGGCAGCCCAGAATGAAGCACATTTGTAGAGGGCTAGAACTGAGTGACATCACAATGTGGGCAGAGTTATTAGCTAATTTTGGTAATTAAGGTTTCAAACTATTGAATATGTGTTTTTAACCTGCTTTGAAGACTGTAGTAACTAAGATATCAAAACTGTAAAATAGAATATCAACTTGTTATAACTGTAGTCCCCCATTTTTGTGTATTAGTGTAGAAATAAAGTGTAATTATTTAATTAGGGGGCGGACTACAGTGACCACATGATTAATTATGCCCTGTGAATTCCTATAAAGAGAAGGTAGACACAGATGTTAGATAGCAGTGGAAGGAGTAGGTGAAGCTCTGTTCCAGAACTATAGAAGATAGTGGAAAGTTAGACTAAAACTACTTCCACTCTATGTTACACCTTGAAAGTAACTGTAAGCTCTTGGTGAGCTAGGATTTGATTTGTATCCAGTTTTTCAGTGTTTTATTTCCTCCTTGGTTATATTATTTGAACTTTTATTTGGATCATTATAATAAAAGGCACTCAAGGCGTTCTTGTGTGTCACAACCTACCTTTGGTCTCTACCTGTGTTAAGTTGTCTACACCCACACCCTACGACACTGATTTTGATTCTTTCTTTTAAGACCTTCCTCTTCCTGCGGCCTCTCCTGACCTTCTTCAGGTTTTGTCTGATCTATTAACTGTTTCTGAGATTTTGGATACTATTAAAACTTTGGCCACTAAAAAATCACCGGGTCCAGATGGTCTCCCTTCTGAATTACTTGTACTATTAGGACAAGAAATTTCTGAGGAACTTAAAGCAGTCTTTAATTATCTTTTGCAGCACCATGATGTTCCTTTGGACATGGCTACTGGTGTGCTGATCTTCTTATTTAAGAAAGGGGAAAAGACTGATATCACCAGTTGGAGACCTATCAGTCTCCTGAATACTGACTTTAAGTTACTGGGCAAGATTTCAAATAATTGACTCTTAACTGTAACTCTGTATCTCATTTCCCTTGCCCAAACGTGTACTGTCCCTGGGAGGTCCATCACGGACCCGCTGATTTTCTTGTGTAAGATATTTACCAGCCATAATATCTTGCCACTGGGGGGTTCCTTAGACCAAAGGCAGGCCTTTGACAATGTCAGTCATTCCTTTTTGTGGTATACTTTGACCAGGTGTGGTATTCCCCATTCCTTTATTGCATGGTTGCAGATATTATATAAAACTGCAATAGTCAAACCCTGTGTTAATGGTTATCTGGGACCTTATATCCCCATACAGAAGGGTGTTCGGCAAGGCTGTCCCCTCAGCCCATTGTCATATGTTTTCACCATTGACCCACTTTTACACCTTCTTCATTCAGCTCCGGAAATACTACCATTCAGCTTGCCATGTCAATGGGTCCCATGTTCGACCCTTGCTTATGCCAATGATCTGATCATTTTGACAAAGAATGTTGTTTCGGCAGAAGTAGCCATTCTTTGCTATCATGATTTGGCTCTTTTTCGGGGACGCAACTTAATATGCTTAAAAGTAAGGGGAGACTTTTCAGAGTCCCATGCCCTTCTCCATCTACTGTGGCAGGCATTCCAATCACTGTTGAAGATTTCTGCATTTTGGGGATTTCTTTTGGCAGTACTCAGATAGATGTTGTCAACTGGGATGTGAAACTTCAGCTTGGCACAGCTTTGTTACATTCCTGGTCCAAGCAGAAAATGTTCTTTGGAAAAAAGATTTATCTTATTAAGACTTTTCTCTTACCACTTTTTATTTTTATCAGTGCTCTTTTTCCTGTGCCCGAATCTAGAGAAGCCACTGTATATAGTTTTTTTTTTCAAGCCTTTTGGGGCAGCAGGCTCAGTCCTGTTCACCGTAATGTTCTTTATTTGCCCTTGCCCAAAGGGGCCAGAACTTGGTGAACCCTGTTCTCTTTTTTTCTGTCAATTTCTCTATACTAATTTTTGGCCCCTGCTTTAAGCCTCCGCTGGATTTTGGTGTACAAGTTTTTTGCATTCCATTTCCTAGTAGTATTTAGCTTGGGTGAGTGGTCAGAACAGACAAGTTAGACATTTATCCCCCCTCTGACTTATCTTAGAGATGTTTTTGTTAGGCTCCGGCAGTGGGACATGACCCATACCTTGGTGCTGATCCATTCTAAGAAACAACTTTATTCCCTTATTCTTCTGATGCATTTCCAGGACGTTGACCCTTTTCCCAAGTGTCCACAGTAATGCTGTGTGGTCTTGCTGTGCTCTCTTTTGGATAAGAGAATACCAGACAAAATGAAAGATTCCCACTGGCTAATGTGTCATGAGCACTTGAACGTTAAAGCTAATCAGAAACATAAGCAGGTCACGGAACAGAATTGTTCCCAGCTTTTATGCATCCTTCAACCTGAGACAATTGATCATTTGTATTTTTTTTTTCTTATATTCTTGATTTTTGGCAACTGTTGCACACTATAAGTGATATGCCTAGTTTTCCATCATGTTACTTATTTCAGGCTTCTGTATGAGGATTACCCTCTTTCCTGGTTAAAATGGGATGGCAGTACTTTGAATATTATTTTTGTTGTCATTAAGTGGTATATTTGGAATTCTAGGTGCCTCTTTACTCTACAACAGCTCCAGATTTCCAATACTGAACTGTTTGGGAAGATTTTGTCTGAGTTGCAGAAGATTTACTTTTCTGAAATGAAAATTTTTGCTAGATCTCGTTTACTGAAAATTTGGAGGAATTTATCTTGGATAACGGACACAGATGTACCTATCACATGAATACTGCTATTGGACTTTGTTACCCCTTGTCTTCTTTTGTTTAGCACTTTTTGTTTATTTTTTGGTAATTTTTTGGATTATTCCTTTGTTTGTTTTGTATGATTGTTAAATAAAAACTTCCCCTACTCTTTTCGATAAGTGTCATGAGATCTTTAACATCCACTTGAACTACCACCAATCCAGGCAGATGGTACCTCGGTTTAATGTCTCATCCGAAAGATGGCACCTCAGAAGTGCAGCACCACTCTCATGCTGCACTACAGTGACAGTATTGGGATATTAACCCAAGTGCCAGATGTGGGAACTGAACCCACAGCCCTCTGATCTCCCAGCCTCAGAGGCGAGTGTGCTACCTACTGAGCCATTGACACTGACATACTTACCACTGCTCCCTTTACACTTTCTTCTATATCCCTCCTCTAGCCACCCATCTCTCCATGCACAGTGTGTCCCTTGTTTCTAAATAATAATTTGACATTCTGCCCCATCTCTTCTTTTTCTCTGCCTCCTATTCCCTCTGCCTTGCATGCTCTTCACTCTTAAGAGTCCTGTACCTTCTCCATTCCACACTCCAGCTCAGCCGCTGGACAATCTGCATACTCTTCTCATCTTCCTTCCATCCGGAATAATCTCCCTCTTACCCTCTGCTTCCCCCTTCCATTTTCCCTCAGATGACAATGTAAACCTCTTGCTGCCCCCTCCAGACTTAGCTGATTTGTTCTCTTATTGGCCATGCTAATCTCCTATCTTGATCCTCAGTGCACTAATGCACCTGTGCCAGTGCCTCAGTTTTGTTAATTGACCTGCACACTGCTACTTTATGTATTTATTGTACTTTTCTGCACCTTACCACCATTTGTATTTTGCATACTTGCACCATACCACCATATACAACCATGTATGTTTTGTGTATTTTGTCTCACTACTCCTTTCCTTGTGTCAAACCTGGAAATCTGCCTTGGCTCAGTGTACCTTTTCTGGATACCTATTTTTAATAACTAATTAACAAACTAACTAACATGGACCCTGTGACACTGTTTGTCCCCAACACCTGATATACTACTTGTTCTCCAAAGTGACTCTTTCTCTTACAAAGAGGTACCCCCTCCTGTCAGGCACATCTCTCTGTAATAGTCTTTATCCTGCTATCCTGATGACCCATTCATTGTCTTCTGTCTGCTACATTAGAGGCCACTATGTCTTGGCCTTCAAATTGCATTAGCCTTCAATCTGAACCATTTTGCTTGCTGTACTCTTCATATTGTCCCACATGCAAAGGAGAATTGTTGTCCTTCCATGCTCTTTTTTGAGCTTTGCATTCACTATATATAGTACATAGCTATATGCCATTTGCTTACAAAAGAGGGAAAAAGAAAAATATGAAAAATAAATAAATAAATCCTAGTTGTAAGAGTCCATACTGGGGACAGTCAAAGATGAATTTTATTTTTTATTTAAACTTTTGTTAACCAGGAAAGCAGTATAAGCCAAGACCATTTTTCAAATGTCACCTGGGACCATGCAAAACAGTCAAGATGTTTGAAAAAAAAATACATAAAATGCAATACTATATAATACAATGCACAAAATACAGTAAATTACAATGAAATAAAAACCATAAGATTATAAACATTCCCATTTCAAAGAATCAGCATAATGTTGTCTTAGTAACAATTTAAAACTATTATGATTGGAGATTTGATGTGCGATCACTGGTAATTTATTCCAGTGAGTAATAAAGTTATTAAACAAGATTCCATCACATTACAGGTCCATAACTCACCCATTCTTCCTTAACCTCCAGGGTTTCTTCTCATGCTCAACTGCTGTACTGTCCTTCCATCTATGTTCCCTGTGTCTGCCTTCTGGCCATGGTAACCCCCTGCACCAGCCCCTTCTCCCATCCTCAAGTTATTGCCCCATGATTGTCCTGTCCATTCTCCTGACCTATACCCCCACCCACTCTGGGGTCAGGTGCAGCCAATGCTGGGCATACAGGTGTCCCTTGCCACAGACATCTCTCCAGCTGGTCATCATCTTCTATAGTAAATCATCTGTTTTAACAGACAATCACTGGATGTCTAAAAAGAGAAAAAAAAAACTTACCTACCTTTCTACCTACCTACAGCAGGGTCTTTCCAGACTACTGTAGCAGTAGTCAGACCACACCTTAAGCTGATCAATTATCCCTCAGTTCTATTAAAACTAACCCCTACCCCAGCCCATCCATTAAGCAGTATACTGTGGCTATTCCATCACTTTTTGAAAATTGAAATTGCCTTAACATTGACCAGATCCTCAGGCAGATGGTTCCACTTTTCCACCAACCTATACATGAAGAATGATTCCCTCCTGTGTCTCAGAAATTCCCTCTTCCAAGCTTATAGTTTTGGCTGCTTCTGATGGATTAACATGAAGCTTAATCAATTGCTGACAGTCCACCCTGTTTATACCTTTCAAGTGCTTTAAGGTTTCTGTAATGCCCCCTCTCTTTCTCTCTCTCCTAGACTCTGATAAGTAAACATTGAGGTAATCCAATCTTTCCAAATAAGTCCTCCCCTGCTGACCAGGCATCCTTTCTGTTGCCCTCCTTTTGACTAAATGTAGGTGGGTCTTGTCCTTTTTTAGGTGAGTGATCCAAAACTGATCAGAGTACTTCCTGTGCAATCTCACCAAAGACCTGGATAGGAGTAGGATCACTTTTTTCCATCTGCTTGAGAAAGATCTATCTATGCAATTCACAATTCTGCTAGCTCTCTAATATGCCATGCTACAATGCGCTGGGGTGCTAAGGCTTTCACTAGCTGGAATTCCTAGATCCTTTTTCTCTGTGGTCTACTCCAGTCATATCCTCCATCCAACCTTAAGCCCTTGGATTCTCCCTCCCCAAGTGCATAGCCTGGCACTTTTTGACATTAAATTTCAGGTGCCAGTTTGTGGACAACCTTTTCAATCTCCCAGGTTTCTTTTCCATTGTTTTATACCTCCTCACTGTCAACCTTGCCACTTATCTTAGTGTCATCTGCAAATAGACACATCTTGCCCTGGATCCTTTCTCCAATATCAGAAAGGAACACATTGGAGGGGCAGAACTCAATAAGAGTTCTAACCCTTATTAGTTAAAAATCAGAACACAGAATAATAATAATAATAATACTTTATTCATAAAGCGCAATTCAAAGAACCAAAGCACTGTACAATAATAAGTTAGTAACAGTATTAAAACAATAAAGTAATAACAGTCCATAAAATGCTGACAATACAGAGTATAAGTGAATTAAACACAGTACTCACTAAATGCTTGTTTGAACAAATATGTTTTTAAGGCTGCCTTAAAGCTCTCCACGGTCCTGCACTCTTGAATCTGATGTGGTAGAGAGTTCCACAGGATAGGGGCAACATACATAAAAACACGGGCCCCAGATGTTTTCGGCTGAACCCTGGGAATCTCTAACAACCCCTCGTCAGTTGAGCGGAGGGGACGGCCAGGGCTGTAGGGAGTCTTTATTTATTTAGAAGGGTCTTTATTGTTTCTGATTAGTTCTGCTTATTTATAAACAGGTATATTTAATGCCAGAAATTCAGAAATAGTGGTCAAATCTGTAGTATTTAATACAGTGTGACATAAGGCACATTTGAAATCATGATTTGTATTAAAATGTGAGACATTTAACTGTTCTCTTACAGGCTGTAAAGCTTCAGCTGCACTATACTTGAACAGACTACAGCAGTAGCAGCACCCCTTACTGAGATGCTCACTCTGAGCCCATGACTCAGTTACAGGCTCTTACAGTACCTCTTAGCTGTCCCAGACTATGAGACCATAACTCATTTACCCACTCAGAATGTTAGTTTATTCACCAGGTAAAGGTGATTGCATAAGCATCACCTTACAGCATCCCCCATCCATTACCATCTGAGTTACATCTAGCTCATAGGCTAATGATGCACATGTGACCAGATGTTCAAAATATGATCTGCCTAGACCCACCGCCTGACCACAGAACTCCAGTCTGAATCTTCCAAAGCTGTAAATTATCTAGAGAAGTACTATGGTATAAATTATGTTGTTAGAAATATTAATCAGAATTATGACCGTGGTTGTAAGTATACCCTGGAGATTATGGAACTTGTACTAGGCTGGTTTATTATCCTATTGTATACAAACTAATTTATGTCCAGTCCGTATGGCATGCTGGTAGGTACAATAGGCAGGTGTAGAAGATATAAATAAATGTTTGTATTCCCTTATCCTGTTCTACCTGTAGATAGTTTGTCATCCGATGTATATACCAGGGAGGGTCTGGGGATGCTGTAAGGTGATGCTCATGCAATCACCCTTACCTGGTGAGTAAACTACCATTGCATATTGCATCACCTTACAGCATCACCCATCTATTACCATCTGGGTTGTAAGAAGCAGTGTGTGCCAACTTGAGTGGGAATCAGATGACATACCAGCTAAGGTCTACAGTGGTTAACAAATACTTTCCTAGCTGGCCAAGTTACAGCTGAACAAAGGTTCTGTATTGAGGCTTCATTGCATTTTGCCCATGAGGTTGCCACACCTCTGGTGAGGTGAGCTCTGATGCCCTGTGGTGGAGTCAGGCCCTTCAACTTATAAGCATTGTTAATAGTTTGTTTAATCCAGCTTCCCAGTGTGGATTTTGCTGCTGCATGCCCTTTTCTAGGACCATTTGGTACCACAAATAATCTCTCTGATAATCTGGTAACCCATGATATGAGCTACTCAAATTGAGTGACTCAATATGAGCAACTCAATTTGAGCGACTGTGGAGACAGTGAATATGAATGAATAGCGAGGGGGGAATTACAGCAAAGGTAAATGACAGCTATGGATTGAATAGCTAGGCAGAGGTATTATGTGAAGGATAGAAGGTGTGTTTGGGAGGGCTGCTTCCAGCTGGCCATCTAGGTGTGGTGGGTAAGGTGATGCTCTGTGATGCTGCTGGCCTGGGATTCGGGACTGAAGTGATGCTTCTGTTTTTTGTGGTTTTCGGTGTTTGTAGTTTTTTTTTGTGTGTGTGTGTGTTTTTAGATGTTCCATTCCCCTGAGATTATTCCCCTCCCCTCAACATTCTCCCCTTGTGCACAGGCAGCCCCCCCCCCATGGTGTAGCCCCCTCCTGTGATTTTCTCTTTCCTCCAGTGTCACCCCCCCCGGAGCTGATTATATTAGTTATGGAGGTGTGGGGGGCTTTAGCCCCCCACTTAGAAAGATGTTTCTCTGTTGTTTTTTGTAGAAATGGATGCAAGATCACTTATTTTGTAGGGTACTGTGGTGTCCATTGTTGTTATTGCCATTGGCAATATGTAGTCACCGTTTATTACAGCGCTTTTTTTGGTGGTGCTGTTATCACATGGTACCAATAATCTAATGCCTTTGGTTCTTTCCAAATATACAGTTATGACCCTTTTCATATCCTGGTATTTGATTTCTCTTTCCTGTTCAGAGTGAAGAATGGGGCTGTACATATAGTGACACCATCATTGTGGATTGGTAAGAAGGGGAGACTTGCATGAGAGTGCCCTGATCTCACCAGTCCTTCAGGATGAGCATACTGTGACCAGGATAAGAGTCTTAAAAGATACCCACTTGATATCTGTTGATCTCATTGGTTCAAACAGTGTTGCCACAATTATGTCTGGAACCATGTTGAGGTCCTAGAGTGCTACTGTTTGTCTGGGTTTCAGATGGATGCTAGTCACTGCCTTCAGGAACCTGATTACATCTAGGTATGTTCCAGGAAAGTAGCTGTCTATGAGGCCTGCACCTTGTCCTATTTCTGTGGCTTTCAGTTTTAGTGAAGAAACTGACAGGCCTGTGTCTGCCTCCTGTTGTAGAAACAGTAGAACATGAGAAATTGTAAGAGATTGGTCAGATTTCTGTGCGCCACCTCTGGAAAATTGACCAATGTCTCTTGTAAGTGGCAGTGGTGGATAGGCGTCTGGACTGTAGCATTGTGTCCATGATGTTTGGGCGATAGCCTTTGTTTAGCAGTCTTTGCCTCTCAGTAGCCAGGCCATGAGAAGGAGCGAGTGCAAATGTGGATGTCTGATGTGTCTCTGTGTCAGTAGATCTGGTCTCAGGGGTATCATCCAAGGTATGTCAATTGCCATGGACACTATTGCTACAAACCAGTGTCTCCTGGGCCAGTATGGTATCACTATCAATACTGTGGTTTTGGTCTGCTGAATGTTGTTTAGTGTGTTCTACATTAGTTGGATCGGTGGGAACACATATGCTCTTTGAATTCCCATCTCTGACACAGGGTGTCTATCCCCAGTGAGGATGATTCTCTGAATCTGGAGAAGAATCTTGGCAGTTATGAGTTTGTTTTGGATGCCATTAGATCTGTTTGTAGTGGGAACCAGTGGTTGTTCAACTGGTTGAACACTTGTGGATCCAGTGACCATTCTCTGGGGGCTATTTTCTGCCTGCTCAGCCAATCAGCCTGGATGTTCAGTTTGCCTGCCAGGTGGATGGCTGTGATGGAGGAGAGGTTGGCCTGCACCCAATTCAGGACTCTTTGTTTCCTTGAGTAGTAGAATACTTCTTGTTCCCTCTTGGTCTGCAATGTAAGCCACCATTGATCTGTTGTCTGATCTTATGAGTACTCTCCTGTGATGAATTAGTTTGTGAAAGTGATGTAGGGTGTGAAAGACTGCCCTCATCTCTAGGATGTTTATCAGCCTTCTCAATTCTGTCATAGACCATTTGCCTTGTCTGGCATGGGATTGAGAGTTGCCTCCCTGCCTGTTATGCTTGTATCCATGTCTATTACTATGATGATCTTGGCAGAAGACACCAGGAGAAAGGACTGCTGTGTGACTGGACTTCTCTGCTGGGACTAAAGTAGAAGAACTTTTGTACTTGGACCTTTAATTTAGTGTAAAAAAAAACTAACATACAAAACAAAAAAAAAGTGTGTGTGTATCTGTCTGGGTTAACTGAACTGAATGGGTATCTGAACAGTTATAGGTGTAAATATCAGGTGATTGAAAGGACTTAACTGCTGTGAGGTTTAAATTACTGGTAGAAAAATCTAGTAAGTAGAGGGAGTGGCTTAGCTAGAAGGAAGCTACATTTAAAGACTGCCTTAGAAAGATTCTGCTAATATCTTGGCAGAAGACACCAGGAGAAAGGACTGCTGTGTGACTAGACTTCTCTGCTGGGACTAAAGTAGAAGAACTTTTGTACTTGGACCTTTAATTTAGGGTAAAAACAAAACTAACATACAAAACAAAAAAAAAGTGTGTGTGTGTCTGTCTGGGTTAACTGAACTGAATGGGTATCTGAACAGTTATAGGTGTAAATATCAGGTGATTGAAATGACTTAACTGCTGTGAGGTTTAAATTACTGGTAGAAAGATCTAGTAAGTAGGGGGAGTGGCTTAGCTAGAAGGAAGTTACATTTAAAGACTGCCTTAGAAAGATTCTGCTAATATCTTGGCAGAAGACACCAGGAGAAAGGACTGCTGTGTGACTGGACTTCTCTGCTGGGACTATATTGCCCCACCCCCCCACCCAAAGCTAGTTCTATTTTTATAGGCACAGGATTTGACTGTCAACAGGAACTTCCTGTTTGGGAGCAGGAAGTGAGTGATCACAGAACCACCAAAGACCCACAATCCTAGAAGGGCAAGAGTAGCACTCCGGCCCCCTCTAGCTGCTGGAGGTCTGCCTCTGAGCAAGTAAGTGGTCTACTGAGAAATATAGGATATTCTTGTCTCAGAACAGGACAATCAGGAGCTTAAAGGGCACACAGGCAGAAAGTAAGGAGAGAGAGAAAAAAAACAGAGGAAAGAGTAAGGATTGAAAACAGTTAAGGGGCCAGAAATAAGACATGATTGGAGTGGTGCAGTGCAGTGGCTGTGGAGCAGCAGTCTTCCGGGAGATGTTCTGGAGAATGCCGTGTTGTCCCATCTGCAGGCACCTCTCTGGGCTAAGGGAGGAGGTTGCTCATCTCCAGGCTGAGTTGACCAGGATTTGTGGGACCTCCTCATCTATCCAGGGACCACCAGTGCCACTGCCGTTGCCTCAGAGGTTGCCAAGAAAGAGGAGTGGTTGGACCACAGTGGGCTCAGGGAGGGTGAGGTGGTGGAACAGAGGTGCATCCCTCCAGCTGTACCTCTCACAATCCCTATGCCATTCTGGCAAAGTGTGGTTCCTCTATGGAGGCACCTGGTGGAGACCAAGGAGGATGTTGGGAACCTCCACAAAGGAGACCCACAGGAGGGTGGCAGGGGACCCTGCAGGAAGGAAACAACTCCTGGTGGGGACCCATTGTTAGGAAGGTAGAACTGGGGAGGAAGGAGAGGGAGGTAAGGTGCTTGCCTGGTGCCATGGCTTGAGGGACAGGGAGCGAATCCTCAGGATTGCCGGAGCAGCTGCACAGGGGAGGGAGCTGGATGTCATTGTCCATCTAAGGACAAATGACCTGGCTAAGAAAGGGATTAGAGAAGTGCAGGAAGAGTTTGTGGAATTGGGGAGGGGCCTTAGTCAAGTAGCAGGCACGGTAACCTTCTCGGAGGTGCTGCCCATCTATGGCATAGGAGAGGCTAGGGTGTTCCGCACCATGGTATTCAATCAGTGGTTGAAAAACTGGTGTGGAGCTCAGGGATTTGGCTTCATTGGGGACTGGGGTCCACCTGGAGTGATGCAAGCCTATACTGACATGATGGGCTGCATCTGTCCGGAAGGGGAACCAGGATCTTAGGTGATAGGTTTAAATGCTTCATTGGCAAGCTTTTAAACTAGCCAAGGGGGGAGGCACTGGAAAGGAGCAGGGAAATTCTAGCCCCCCCAAATAATCATGGTAGTAAGTTCAGCAAACACCAACATAGATGTGTCAATAGGGAGAAGGGCAGGGGTAAATGGAGAAAGTGTCAAAGGCAAGAAGGACAGGGATGGGGCAAAAGGGAGTAAGGCCATCAGGAAATGGAGGGTAATGAGTACCAATGCCCGTAGTCTGGGCAACAAGCTCCCTGCGCTGGTGGCCTTGATGGAAGAGGGATGCCTGGATATTGTAGCAGTCACAGAAACATGATACACAGAGAACCATGACTGGGATGTTAACATACCAGGGTACATAACCTACAGGAGAGACAGGCAGGGGAGAAGAGGGGAAGGAGTAGCTCTCTATGTAAAGGAAGGGATAAAAGCAACTGAACAAAAGAGTAAACAGGGAGGAGAGGAGGCACTGTGGGTCACCTTGGAGACTGGAAAGGGCACCACAATCTGCACAGGGGTTGTGTACAGACCACCATGTCAGGGGGAGGGAATGGACAAGGATATGATAGAAGGCATTCTTAGAATGGCAGAGAAAGGGGAGATAGTATTGATGGGAGACCTGAATATGCCAGATGTTAACTGGAGCACATTTTCTGCAGCCACATCCAAGAGCAGGGCCATTCTTGATGCCCTAGAGGTGGCAGGCATTAGACACCTAGTTTTGGAACCCACTCGTGAGGGAGCAATCTTAGACCTCATACTCTCAAACGGGGGCGGTGAAAGGATCTTAGATCTAGAAGTGGGTTGCCATCTGGGGACAAGTGACCATCAAACAGTGTGGTTCACGTTAAACTCAGTTACAGAGTCAAGCCATACAAAAGTGGGGGTACTGGACTTTAGGAGAGCTGACTTTGGCAAGATGGGAGAGTGCCTCAGAAAAGCACTAGCAAACAGGCTAGAAGGAGGTGTGGAACAACAAAGGGAATCATCAAACTGCCATCACAGAGGCAACAAGCCTTGTGTGAAGCAAATAAACAAATCAAATGAAAGAAAAAGCCACTATGGTTCTCAAAAGAGGTGGCTGTGAAAGTCAGGAAGAAAAAATAGCATTCCGAAGTATAAGGAAACACAGAAGGAGCAGGACAGAAAGCTGTACCAGTTAAGGCAGAAGGAAGCAGGAGGGAAGTCAGAATAGCAAAGGCCCAAACTGAGGAAAAGATAGCCAACTTAGTTAAGAAGGGGATAAAACCTTTTATAGGTACATCAGTGAGCGAGAAAGACAAGGAGGGATAGTGAGGCTGAATAGAATGAACAGTGGGTGGGCAGAGGGGGACAGTGAAAAAGCAGGGATACTGAATGAATATTTCTGCTCAGTATTCACAAAAGAGGAGGGGGAAGTGCCTAATCCAATTAACAGAAGCACTCTTGATAGGGGGGTCGATCCCAGTCCTTTCACAGAAGAAAGGGTTCTGCAAGAACTCCTAAAACTGAAGGTGGACAAAGCAATGGGTCCTGATGGAATTCACCCCAGAATTCTAAAAGAATTAAGGGAGGAACTAGTGAAACCACTGGCTACTCTTTTTAATAAAGCATGGGAGGATGGTGTGGTACCCGAGGACTGGAGGAAGGCGGATGTGATTCCCTTCACAAAGTGGGGACCAAGACAGAGGCAGGAAACTACAGACCTGTCAGTCTGACCTCTGTGGTAGGGAAAGTGATGGAGTAACTCTGAAGGAAAGAATAGTTGAGTACCTAGAGGCCAGTGGTGCACAGGACCCAAGGCAGCATGGATTCACAGCGGAAGGTCATGTCAGACGAATCTAATAGATTTCTTTGACTGGGTGACCAAAGTAGTAGACCAGGGAGGGGCTGTGGATATGGCCTACCTAGACTTTAGCAAGGCATTTGACACAGTCCCACACAAAAGATTAATAGTCAGATTAACCAGCCTGGGAGTGGGTCCCAGGGTGGTAGCCTGGGTAAAACATTGGCTGCACAACAGGACACAGAAGGTAATTGTAAATGGAGCCCACTCTGAAGAAAGAGAGGTTACTAGTGGGGTACCGCAGGGTTCAGTATTGGGTCCAGTCCTTTTTAATGTCTTCTTCAGTGACATTGCAGAGGGACTGGAAGGAAAAGTATGCCTTTTTGCAGATGACACAAAGATCTGCAACAGGGTTGATACACAAGGAGGTGGAAAGGATGAAAAGGGACTTGGCAAGGTTGGAGGAATGGTCCGAAGTATGGCAGCTATGATTCAATGCAAAGAAGTGCAAAATAATGCACCTGGGAAACAAGAACGCAGGGGAAGAATACACAATGGGTGGGGAGGTAGTAACAACAACAAGAAAGGAAAGGAACCTGGGGGTAATCATATCAGATGACCTTAAGGTTAGCAAGCAATGTGAGAAGGCAGTAGGGAGGGCTGGGGGTATACTGGGATGTATAGGGAGAGGCATCAGCAGCAGAAAACAGGAAGTTGTTATCCCTCTGTACAGACAGTTGTTGAGACCTCATCTGGAGTACTGTGTCCAGTTCTGGAGACCCCATCTCCACAAGGACATAGACAGGATAGAGGTAGTCCAGAGGAGGGCAACTAAAATGGTGCAGGGTCTGCAAGAGAAGCCGTGAGGAGAGACTAAAGGAGCTTAATATGTATACCCTTGAGGAAAGAAGAGATATGGGGGACATGATAGAAACTTTTAAGTACCTCAGTGGAATCAACAAAGTCCAAGAGGGTAGCATCTTTCAGAAAAAGAGACCTGCAAGAACAAGGGGACACAATTTAAAGATAGAAGGAGGACAGTTCAGGGGCAATGTGAGGAAGTATTATTTCACAGAGAGGGTAGTGGATGCATGGAACAGCCTTCCAGAGGAGGTTGTGGGGTCTAAAACTGTGGGAGAATTCAAGAATGCATGGGACAGACATAAGGCAATTCTTGTGGGGGGTAGGAAGAAATAGGCTGTTGGTTAACTAGGATCTACGGCCTCTCCCGTAGGTAGGGAAATGGGCAGACTAGATGGGCCAAGCGGTCCTTATCTGCTGTCAAAGTCTATGTTTCTATGTTTCTATGTTTCTATGTTTCTACTTCATTATCTATTTCAATTGTGATGCCCTTGAGAATGTTGGTTGGGCAAGTCCACCATAATATTGACTTCCTTATGGATGAGGTCAGGGTGACCGTCTTGGAGAGGTTGTGTTGTAGTCATTGTCTGGTCCTGATCACTAGGGTTTGTAGTGGGCACAGGTTCCAGAGTGCCCAGGGTACCAAGTCTATACATGAAGCCATAGAACCCAACGCCTGCAGGATCATTCTCAGCATTGGGTTTTTGCTCTTGGTCAGTGTGTGTGCTTGCTTTGTAACTTTGTCTACTCTCTTCTGTGATGAGGTCACAAACCCTTTGGCTGTGTTTACCATGGCCCATAGGTGTTCTATTGTTTGATTGGGATTTAGGCTGCTCTTTTTCCAGTTCAGTACCCACCCATGTGATTGTAGTACCTCTGCTACTAACTGTGTGTTGTTGCGCTATCTGTGGGGACCTGGCTCTGATTAGCCAGTCATTGAGGTATGGAATTATGTGTATGCCCTTCTCTCTTTGGTTGGATACTAGGGCAATGAACACTTTGGTGAATACCCGGGGAGCCAAGGCTAGCCTGAATGGAAGCATCTGATATTGGTAGTGTTGTCCCAGTATTTTGAACTGGAGAAATTTGAAGTGTGATGGTCTGATGGGGATGTGAAGGTAAGCGTCTTTCATGTCGACTGACGTGAGAGAGTCCCTCAGTCTTAAGGACCATAAAGTTGATCTTAATGTTTCCATTTTTAAGTTTTTGTATTGAACAAATTGGTTCAAGTATTTGAGATCTAGTACCAGTCTCATGTGCCCTGTCTTTTTGGGAACCAGGAAGAAAATCAAATATATTCCTTGGTTTACTTGGTCTGGTGGGACTGTGGCTAAGGCATTGTTGACCAAAAGGTTGTGAATTGTGTCTTTGACTGCTTTGATATTTGCTGGTTGTCGTGGATAACCAGGATACCAGATTCTGGGGATACAACAAATTTGTTTTTGGTTTCTGTTAGAATTCTATACAGTAGCCATGTGATATGACCCCCAAGACCGATTTGTCTCCTGTTGTTTGACTCCATGCATATGTGAATTGGAGTAGTCTGGCTTCTACTGGTGGGTTGTTGTGGTGGTCCATCAGAGAGAGGATTTGTGGACTGTTGACTGTTATTGACCAGGAGTCAGTTAGCACTTGATTTGCCTCTTGAGAAGTAGGTGCTTTATCTGCCTCCTTGTCCTCTGCCCCTTGCTCTACTTCACCAGCAGTTGGAGAAATAGGTGGGTTTAAAGCTCTACAATTTGTTTTGGTAGTAGTGGTTGGTTTGTCTCCTGTCCTGTTTGCCCCTGTGAGAGAGAAATCTGCCACTATAGGATGGTAGGTATTTACTGTATTCCTGGTTGGTTTTTCCTTGCCCAGTCCTTTCCCTCCGGCTGTATTTTTTTATGTATTTCTCTAACCCCTCTCCAAACACCAGCTTGCCCTTGAATGGGAGTTTGCTCAACATTGTTTTGGATTCTGAGTCTGCATTCCATATCTTAAGCCATATCAGTCTCCATGTTCTATTGGATACTGCAGCAAGTCTTGCCAACATCTTCAGTGCATCGATAGATGTGTCTGCTGCATATTTGGCTGCTTTGATGGTGTAATCTGCTAGGTCCGCCCATTTAGACTTTGGGTCCAGGGAGGCCGCCAATTCTTCTAACCACATCACGAGGGCCCTGGATGTGTATGTAGCAGCGGTAGTCATCCTGCATGCCAGTCCTGCCATCTCAAAGCTCTTCTTCATGAACTCCTCCATTTTCTGATCTGACATGTCTCTCAGTGGGGTGGTGGTTTTAGATGGTAATGCTGTTTTCTTGCATAGCGCTGTAACGTGGTGGTCTACTATCAGTGGGGTGCACCAGACCTTGTTTATGTCCTCCTGTATCAGGTAAAACCTGTCAAATGCATGCCTCTCTGCGATTCTGGCTGGATCCAAGGATTCCCAATCTTTGGTGACCACTTCCGTTAGTGATTCACAAATTGTAAAATACTCATCTTTCTTTTGCTTAGCCTGAATAAGTGGGTTTAGCTTTGATTGCTGTTGAGGTTCTTGTACCTCTAAACCCATTGTCTCTTTAACAGCCCTCACCAGTTCTAGTAGTGTTTTGATGGCCGTGAGTTTCTTTGTTGGTGTGAGTTCTTCCTCTTCCTTGGTCTGAGTCTCCTCATCTCCTGAGTCCTCATTCAATATGTCATCTGGGATAGTATTATCAGACTTATCCTTCTTGGTATTCCTGTCTTTGAGCTTGGTTGGATGTTCATCTGGATCCTTGTTTCCAGTGTCTTTGCTGTTTGGGGGTGTGTTATCAGGCTCTGTTGGAGCTCCCTTGTTAGCCTTTGCCATTTCCTCCATATGCTCCAGTATTCGGAGCATTACTGTCGTGTTTTAAAGGAAGCTTTGACTGTAGAAGGTAGCTCGTCTGAGGGATAGTCTTGTAATTCTGTTTTCTGATCCATCTCTATGTCTACCTCACTGATAATGTTGGACTCATCTTGCTGTTTCTAGCAGGTGGGGCAATGGGGTCCTGATTGGATGCCAAGTAGGGTGATCTGGCAGGTCTTGCATTTTTTTGTTTTTGCCATGTTAATATCTGAAGGTAACAAGGAGAGAAAGGGAGAGGAATGGGGTGCTGTGCTCGGCAGTCCCTACCTCTTTGCAGGCTACCTGCATCTACCTCTATAAGGTGAACCCCCTTATACAGTGGCTAGGCTGTATTTTTAGGCTCATTAAGCATATGGATGATGTTAGCATTAGTGCATGAGCTGAGCTCTGTGAGCACTGCCTCTTAATTGAGATATATATATATATATATATATATATATATATATATATATATATATTCATGCAAACAACTCCATTAATGCATCAGTTAAGGTTTCTAGTACAGTGACAAAAGTATGGAAATTGGCATTAGAGTTCCCAACCTATAACCCCTACCCTCCATCACACTGACAGGCAGTGTGCCTTGGGGTCATTGGTCCTAACTCTCACCCCATTCTATGTGTAAGGTAGCTAAGATGGTACAGTATAGGAGAATGGGTTGAGAGTTAGGCCCAGTGACCCCAAGGCACACCCCAATGCCTGTTGGTGTATGGAGGGTGAGGGTGGGTGGTAGGATTGGGAAATCTAATGCTGAATTTCCATACTTTTGTTGCTGTAATGGGAACCCTAACTGATGCATTAGTGGAGTTTTTTTTGCAGTGAATTTTCCTTCTTTTTGAAATAGTATAATAGTATCCTTATTTTACTGTTGGAGTGCAGGGTCAGAATCCCACCATATATGTGCATATGTATGTAGGTGTGGAAGCACAGGGATCTCTGGGCCCTGCACTTCCATGTATCAAACAACAGTGACCAAATTGTCAGCATAGCCATCTTATTACCCTATCTCATGTGTATGTACAGAGTAATTGTGAAATACAAGGCAAAACGTAATTATGTACAACTGCAATGCCATTCCAAGCCACAGGTGTGTAAACACATTTTTGGCAGGATGTGGGAAATGACAGTTGTACTATTCATGTGGTGGTGAGAAAAAATGGCTATGTTGAAAATTTGATGGCAAAATATGGAAAAGTACCAAAGTTATGTGTTTGTGTAGAATTAATTCAGTGGACACATGTACCTCAGGCATTTTGAGGAATTTTTACACCAAATTGTCAACATGATCTTTTGGGACCTCACCTCAAGAACAGTAGCACTGTCATTTTATTAATCAGCCCCAAAAGATGATGTTGCACAGCATACATGCCATTCTGCATCACAGTAGTGAAAACATGTTTTGGAAAGGGTGTGAAAAATGACAGCTGTACTGTTCATGAGGTGGTATGTAAAAATGGCAATGTTGAAAATTTGGAGTCAAAATATTGAAAATTACCAAAGTTATGCACCTGTGTAGAAACTGTACAATGCACACTTGTAACGCAACCATTATGGGGAATTCTTTCACCAAAATTTCAACATGTTATTTTTGGGAGCCCACCCCATGAACACTGGCACTGTCATTTTGTTAATGGGTCCTGAAAGGTGATTTTGCACAGCGACCACAAACTCACCTTACGGGTCTGATTAATGAAATGACAGTGACAGTGTTCATGAAGTGGGGTCCCAAAAAGGGTGTGTTGAAAATCTAGTTAAAAAAAAAAACAATGAAAAATTGCTGAGATATTAACATTAGTTCAAAATGCCATTGGCAGCCATTATGCGGTGCTTACCTTGATTCTTCAGTTTGTGGTTTGGCTTTGAAGAGTGCAGTCATAACCCAGTCCACACAAGATGACGGAAGAAGACCTCCGGTGATAAGCATAGGGCAAGGAGGGGTGTGGGGTTGTGGGTTTCTCAGTGGGAGATTCAGTATGGGGGAGGGGGAATGGGGAGATGAAGAGGGACCGTTTTCTTTTTTTTACAGGATTACAAGCAAAAAAGACTTTGGGGGACTGTTTTCTTTGAATATTAAGTGACACTGTGGTGGACTTCTCAGTGTTCACAGTACTGGTGGTGTTGGGAGGCATAACACGTAACAGGGGACACTGGGAGTGGGCTCCTCATTGTCCCATTGGGGGGAGCTACTGCCAAAACAAGTGCTGGGCACCTCAATGTTGGCAACATGGAAGACTGTTGGGGACACTGGCATCTAGTGCCCACATGGGGATTGGGCACTCCGATGTTGCAGTAATATTTTTTTGTGTTAAAATAAATATATGGGATTTTAGGTTCACAAAGTAGGATCCTAGTTCATATCTCATCATATGAACTAGGATCCTACTTTGTATGATGATCATACGAACAAGGAATTAAAATGATAAATAAGACATATTTTAAGGATGTTTTCCAAGCAGTAAAGTGCAGAATGCACCTAGGGGATTCCAATAAGCAAGCTACATGTGTTGGCTCCTCCCCAGAATATTATTTTGGGAGGTTTCCAAATTTGAATTTTTCAAGCAAAACCGAAAACAAGATGGTGGGCATACAATGTAGGAATTTTCCCATACAAAGCAGGATTCCTACTTCATTTCATACAGCTATATTTTAGTGCTTACTGAGTATGCTCAGAAACATTTTTTTCACATTTTTATATTGCAATAACTTAAAAACTGCTTATTATTTTTTCACCAGACTAGCAAAAGGCACATCAGTGGGGTAGTCCCTTTCTGCCCTGAAAATTTCAGACCAAAACACCAAACCATCTGGGCTGTAGGCAAGTTCTAAGAAAAATACTATATATAGTTAAAGTGTATTATATATTAAAGTTGAACCAGCATAGTATACTGTGGTGATTTGCATATACAGCTCATGGTGCTTTGCATTATGGGGGTATGTGTGATTTTGTATTTCTTTGAAACTTGGCTTCCCAGCCAGTGCCCTTTGGGGGTAACCATTGCCTCAGTGCTTGCATGCTGAGGTTCTTTGTCTTTTAGCTTGTTTTTGGTTTTTATTGGGTTCACCACAACATAACCCAGGTAGACCATCTTAGGATAGCTGGTTCATTCTGCTGGGGTGTCAAACTGATGAGGCACACTGATGATTCTTGATAGGATGAAACACATGTATGTGTCTTCTGCTAGCACCCTTTGCAGACTGTGTGAGAAACCTTTTGGCACCATGTATTTCTGCTTAAAGTGAACCAGTGTAATATACTGTGGTGATTTGCATATACAGCCTATGGTGCTTTGCATCATGGGGGTATGTGTGGTTTTGCATTTCTTTGAAACTTGGCTTCCCGGACAGTGCCCTTTGGGGTAACCATTGCCTCAGTGTTTGCACGCTGAGGTTCTTTGTCTTTTAGCTTATACATATATGTATATATATATATATATATATATATATATATATATATATATATATATATAAGCTAAAGTGTAAACAGGAAGATAATATAACTTATGGTTTTCTGAGAACAGTCCCTAATGTTTGGAAACAGTAACCAGGTAACATACGTAACAGGGACAGAGAATATGTTAACTAGGAAAAAAAGTTATGTATAAATATTTTTGAATCTCTACATGAATTTGCAGTGCTTTAACTCATTTGGTTAATTCAATAAGCAACGGCAAAATATTTGCATGCAAAAGAATGTGATAACTATCAATCTAACACGTGGCAGAGAATTACAGGGCAAAGTTATTTTGAAGTTTTCCCTCACCAACATTTCTTGGGTAGTCACAGATTAAAATGCATTTGTACATAATTGGGGATAAGAGTAGATGATATTTAAAACTTTTTTTGGTCACTTTAAAAATTAAACTCCAAAAATCTGTAAAAATGTGTTTCATTAACTTATGTAACAGGACAGAGAAAAATTCTAAAACTTTAAGCAGTCCCAGAAAATATTGTGGAAAAAAGAAAATCAGGCAATTGCAGTCCTTTATTCTTTTTCACTTTATTTTTAATGTCTAAAGTTATGACTCAATTAGCATAAAAGTTCTACGGTTGCATACCATCACCACAGAGGAAGTTCATAATACAACAAATTCACTATACTAACTAGAAATACCAGACACACTAAGTAAAATTAACTAAAACCCTAAGCATAACACCACAATATACACACTATATACATCGCTTATTACAGATCTAATACCTCCAACAAATGTACATATGTACATCTGGCAGACCCCATGTGACAGCATAACTAAATCCACCAGACATGAGCATGGACACTGGCCTACAGTGACTCACTCAAGCTGGTGTGTGCAGAACACCACTTGCAAACACACCAGTGCCCCATGAGAGATTGACCATGAACCTGGCACACCCCAGGTGACAGTGTAGAAACATAGAATTTGATGGCAGATAAGGAACACTTGGCCCACTTAGTCTGCCCATTTCCCTACCTAATGGATAAGCTGCAGATCCTAGTTAACCACAGTGTAACTGAATTCATCAGAGCATAACACAGGTGCTTGCCTACAGTGACTCAATCTAGCAGGTGAGTGCAGTATACAAACTGCACACCCATCAGGGCCCCATGAAGATTGATCAGGAACCTGGCAGACCCCAGTTGATGGCTTAACTAAATCCACCAGATGAGAACCCTGGCACAGGTCCATTGTAACTCAAGTCAAGCTGCTGTGTGCAGTATGCCACTTGCACACCCACCAGGGCCCCATGAAAGATTGACCAGGGACATGGCAGACCCCAGGTGATGACATAACTGAATCCACCAGATAAGAACAGATGATAATGTAGGCAACCCACTTGATTGGAAACAAAATGGAGGCAGACACAGACACAACCACTGAATTGCAAACAAAATGTAGGCAGGCACAGACACAAGCACTGAACTGCAAACAAAATGGTGGGACGTACAGACACCCATTGGCTTGCAAATCAAATGGAGACAAACATGACCACAGCAACCGGCTTGTAAACAAAATGGAGGTAAGCATAGACACCCACAGAATTGCAAACAAAAAGGAGGCATGCCCAGACACCCACAGGATTGCAAGCAAAGTGGAGGCACTATTCCCATCCCCCTCCAGATTAATGTTAGCAGTCCCTGGGGCTTGGTAGACCATTCTACAATTCTCCAGCCCTGTCAGTAGCCCCCTGGGAGCCAAGATCAGTCCCACCCCCTCCCCATCAGCCCCGTGGTATGTGAGGTCAGTCCCATTTCCCTCCCCAGTCCCTGGAGCCTTGTGGCACACTTCTAAAATGCTCCAGCCATGTAAGCAGTCCTATGGGACCCAAAGTCAGTAACACCCCCTCCCCATCAGCCCTCTAGCACATGAGGTCAGTCCCATCTATCTCCCCAGTTCCTGGGGCCTGGTGGCAAACTCCTAAAATTCTCCAGCCCTGTTAGCAGTCCTGTGGGATCCAAGGGCAGTCCCAAATCCTCCCCATCAACCCCCTGACACATGAGGTAATTTCCATCCACATCCCCAGTTCATGGGGCCTGGTGGAACACTCCAACAAATCTGCAGTCCCATGGAACCCAAAGTCAGTCCCAGCTTTTCCTCATTAGACCCCTGGCTCATGAGTTCAGTCCCATTCCTCTCCCATGTTCTTGGGGCCTGGTGACACACTCCAACAAATCCACAGTCCCATGGAACTCACGGTAAGTCCCATCCTCCTCTCCTCATTAGCCCCCTGGCATGTAAGGTCAGTACCATCCCCCTCCACAGTCCCTGGGGTCTGGTGGCTCACTCCTAAAACTCTCCAGCCCTGTCAGCAGTCCCATGGTATCCAAGGTCAGTCCCACCCCCTCGCCATCAGTTGCCCTGGCACATGAGTTCAGTTCCACCCCCTTCACAGTCCCTAGGGTCTGGTGGTGAACTCCTAAATTTTCCAGCTCTGTAAGCAGTCCCATGTGACTCAAGGTCAGTCCCACCCCCATCCCCATCAGCCCCCTGGCACAGAGGTCAGTCCCATCCCCCTCCCCAGTTCCTTGGGCCTAATGGTGCACACTGACAGATCTACAGTCCAATGGAACCGAAGGTCAGTCTCACCCTCTCCCCATCAGCCACCTTGCACAAGAGGTCAGTCCCACCCCCCTCCCCAGTCTCTGGGGCCTGGTGGCACACTTCACCAAATCTACTCTCCCATGGAGCCCAAGGTAAGTCCCACCCTCCTCCAAATCAGCCCCTGGCATGTAAGGTCAGTCTCATGCCCCTCCCCAGTCCCTGGGGCCTAGTGGTACACTTCACCAAATCCACTCTCACATGAAGCCCAAGGTAAGTCCCACCCTCCTCCAAATAAGCTCCCTGGCATGTAAGGTCAGTCTCATCCCCCTCCCCAGTTCTTGGAGTCTGCTGGTACACTCCTAAAACTCTCCAGACCTATCAGCAGTCCCATGGTACCCAAGGTCAGTCCAACCCCTTCCCATAAGCCCCCTGGCATGTGAGGTTAGTCCCGTCTCCCTCCCCAGTCCCTGGGGCCTGTTGGCATGCTCTATCAAATCTGCAGTCCCATGGGATCCAAGGTCAACCCCACTGCCCTCCCTATTGGTCCCCTGGAATGTAAGGTCAATCCATCTCTGTCAGCAGTCTCATGGGTTCTAGTGGCACACTCCTAAAATTCCCTAGCTCTGTCAGCTGTACCATGGGACTTATGGTCAGTCTTATCCCTCTCCATATCTTGTCAGCAGTCCCAAGGGTACCTCATGGCAACTGTCTCCCTCCCCGCTGCCCCATTAGCCATACCTTAGCCAGAACCATTTTGTAAATTTAATTGGTGCCATTGTGCTTCCAAGGAGCAAGTTACCACTGCAATCTTTATTTTTATAACATACAAGGGTTTTTAGTTGCAAAACTTTTTTGTTCTAAAATATTGTCATAGGCATTTAGCCACTTTAAATTTAATAGGAAATTACTACAACACCCAATATGTCTATTGTTTTTAATCTCAGACTTTGCAGAAAACATTCCATTTCTAATTTACTTTCAGATCAGCTGGCAGCCCCTCTCCCTCAAAACATGTGGGTGACTATTTTAAAACAAAAGTCCTTTGTTGCATCCCAAAACAAATGCTCAGTCAAAACAAACAAGTACTGTACAATATCTTAATAATCACAATTAAAAAATAAGGTACCACTAGAAGTCCCATCCATTTCTGTCAGGGACCACTGGTTTCCTGAGATCCATGTTACAAACATGGCTAAACTTGGTGGTGGGCTGTTAGGACAACTTTTGAAAATGCTAAAACAGAGTCCAGGCTTTTTTCACTTTAAATGCATCAGTAAATGACTACAGCACCCAATACTTTTATATTTTAATCTCAAACTTTGCAGCAAACATTCCATTTCTAATTTACTTTTGGATGAGCTGGCAGCCCCTACCCCCCAAAGCATGTGAGTGGCCATTTTAAAATAAAAATTCTTTGTTACACACCCCAAACAAATGCTCACTCAAATCAAACCAAAAAGCATGTAACATCTTTTAATAATAACAATGAAAAATAAGGCACCACCAGAAGTCTTGTTTGTAACAGGGACCGCTGGTTTCATGAGGTCCCTGTTACAAACATGATTGAACTTGGCTGTGGGCTGTTAGGACAACTTTTGAAAATACTGTTTTGGATTTCATGATTTTTTCACTTAAAATACATCAGTAAATGACTACAGAACCCAGTACTTTTATATTTTAATCCCAACCTTTGCAGCAAACATTCCAGAAATAATTTACTTTCAGATGAGCTGGCAGCCCCCCTCCCCCAAAGCATGTGAAAGGCCATTTTAAAGCAAAAATCATTTGTTACACCCCCTAAACAAATGCACACTAAAAGCAAAAATAAAAATCTCATTAAATCTCTTAATAATCACAATTCCAAAATAAAGTACACCAAAAGTCTTGCTTGTAACTGAGACAGAGATTTTTAGGAGGTCCCCATTACAAACATTAGCATGCTACCTCTGTACCTGTTACAATCAGGACAGTACCATAAGACCACTAAAAAAGATTTTTGGAAGCCTGCAAAAGTCATATAGCCACAATGAATTACACAGCCTTACACACCTGTTTAGCACATTGCAAAACTATACAATTCACAGAATGTCTGGCACAGAGAAGGCAGTTATTAAAGCCACAAAATAGATAAGTATTTGACATATTGTTCAAGGTGGCCATTTTCAGACATAAATGGATATATTTAAACAGCAGTCATGAACCCCAGTATAATGCATTATAAATTCAAACTTTATTTAACATAATTAATCATGTCCAGTAGTTAATCCTGTTGTAACAGGGACAAATGTATTAACTCTGTCCCCATTACAAACAAGATTGACCTTTTCTCTGTCCCCAGAGACCTTACTGAATGCCAGTCTGTGCACAGCATACTCCCATTTCAAATCCAGCAGCAAAATGCAGTCAGATTTATAGCAGACAGTATAAAAAAATCATTATTTCACTGCTATGTAGCCCCATTCATGTCTGTTTACAATTCTGACCATCTTCCACATTCCTGTTTGTAACACAGTCACACATTAGTAACGGCAAGTTTGGAGGAGACAGAGAATGTTCTCATTTGGTGTTTGGGAAGAAAATTGACTGATCCACAGGTAAAGCAAAGTTTAAAGGACTTAATCTGGTGTTATGATTGGCTAGAAATAAGTCAATGACACTGTGAAAAAAAGTCATACTCCTCAGGCATAATAAGCAGCTGTTACATACATAGATAGGGGTGGGACAGAGACAGATAGCCCGGTTCTATTTTAAAAGGCAGCCAGAGCATCTCTGCAGTTTTGAAATGTTTTTTCAGCCAGAACAGCAAACTAACTGAGCCTTCTTCAGTTCCTGGCATCCAGTGCCCTGATTCTTGCACAGTTTCACGTTTATACCAGTCAATCCTGTATGTAACCTAGGGGGACAGAGAAGGTTACATACGAGATGGTCATTTTTTAACTCATTCTGGAAAAATTAAAAATATATAAATGCACACACATATGATGATGTTACAGGGCTCTTTATGAAAATGCATAGGGAGACTTATTTTTTCAGCACAGCATTTTGGTAGGTAGAAGGAAAGCATACAACATGTGGTGTCTTGAAATGTCCCACCTACCCAAAGCAAAACCCAGGGGACAAATCTGTAAGTTTAAAAAAAAACATTTTTTCATAAGTATTAGGTGGCTGAAGTTATTTATGTTATCCCACTAACTTCTGTAGTAGACAGCAGTACAGTTTTGAAATATATTTAAACACTCTTTTCAAAGTTACTGAGTGTTAAAGTGCATGCGATGGAAATGTACCCATTTAGTATGGACATGCCCATATATATATATATGGGATACATGATGGGCAGGAGTGGGATATGGAAAATATTCTCACTCCTGCTAAGTGAGCTCTGTATTCTCATGAGTATTGAAGGCATGAGTGAGAATGCACAGCTCACTCTGCAGGACTAAGAATATTTTTCATATCCCACGATCTGCACATCATGTGTGCGATTTATACCATGGAGGTGAGAGCACTAGGAACATTTTTTCTGTTTCTGTGTGTTTTGTGCTTATTTATTTATTTCTTTGTTTAACGGGTAAGTGCACTGATCCAGAGGACCATTTTCAGTCACAACCCGGGCCACAAGGTGGCAAGCAACAGAGAGAAACACAGCAACGCATACAGGGAAACTTCAACCTATACTGTAAATTCACACCTCAGGCACGAGGTGGTGGGGAAAAAAAGGACTACAGGTAACATAATAGTACAAGGCAATGGCCAGGCACACATAGTGTGAAAGTGGGCCATACATAGTAATAGAAATAACATGAGGTACTGGAGACACATTTCATGTTGCAGAGCATATGTAGCATTATAAATTATATAAATATGACATGAGACTAGTTCAGTACAGTCATCAGTAGAGTTATATGGGTTCAGATAGTTTACAGCCTCACATCAGTTCATGGATTTGAGGTAGTGAGGGAAGGGGGGTTATATAGAACTACAGTGATGAAGGAGGGGATGAACAGAAGGGCAGGGGAGAAAGGAGATATGGCCATTAGGGTGCCTTAGAGTTACTTACTGGGTGCAGTGACAGTCAGCAGCTGCTAAGAGCCAGGTTTTCAAGGCCTGTTTGATGGCAAGGTGTGAGGGGGATGTGCGGATAGACTGTGGGAGCTTGTTCCATACAGAGGGTGCAGAGACAGAGAAAGCATTACTTCCCATTGCTGTGGAGACAGGGGTGTCTCCAATGGGGGGGACTGAGGATGCCCTAAGTGTCCAAGGAACCACTCTGTCTGTTATGAGGAAAGAGTAAGGGGATAGGTGTCGGTATCTTAGTGCATTGTCCACTAGACAGACCATCACATAGTCAAAGCGACCTTGTACAGGGAGCCAATCCAGTGACTGGTAGAGAGTGCAGTGGTGGGTCCGATGGGGAGCTTGAAGGATGAAACGACAGATAGAGTTATAGGTAGTGTTTAGTGTTGATTTCAAGGTTGGGGATACGAGGGAGTAGATGGGGGAACAGTAGTCAAGTACAGGCAGTAGGTTGCCCTGGGCGATGGCAAGGCGTGCTTCAGTGGATAGAAGGTTTTTGAGTATGTAAACGGTGCCAAGTTTTTGGTGGATTCTCTGCACAGTGTTGCTAACATGCTCAGTGAAAGAGAGGGAGGGTTCAAGAGTGACACCTAGGTATTTAAAAGATGGGATGTTCTCAAGAGAGGGGCCTGCTGGGGTGTGTACAAGGAGGGAGGAGTCAGATTTGGCAGCTTTGGTGAGGAAAGGCTTGGAAACAAAAAGCATGGACTTAGTCTTCTTTTCATTGACTAGCAGTCTGTTGGCAAGGAACCATTTAAGAGCAGAGCCATAGTTGTGTGTGAGAATGGAGTAGATGAGCTCAATGGATTTGTTACTGTGGTAGAGGACCAGGTTGTCTGCATAAAGGAGTGCCTGACAGCTGAGGCTATCCCTCAGGAGTGAATCAATGAAAATGGAGAAGAGCAGTGGTCCGAGTATGGAACCTTGGGGGACTCCAGTGCATACAGGGAGGGCAGCAGAGGAGGCATTGTTGATGATGACAGACTGAGATCGACTGAATAGATAGCTGCAGAACCAGGCTGCAGTTCCACCGGAGCAGCCAGAGAGAGACAGGGTTGAGTGGAGGAGGTGGTGGTCAACAACGTCAAAAGCCTTTGATAGTTCTATGAAGACAGCTCCTGTGGCTTTGCCTTGGTCCATATTTCGCAGCACATGATCAGAGAAAAGGGCCAAAGCAGAGGAGGTACTGTGGTGCTTGCAGAAACCATGCTGGAGAGGACTTAGGAGTTATACTATTTGAGATGCTGTGAGAACTGGAGGTGCATAATTTTTGCAAGTAGTTTGCTCAGGTGAGGGAGTAGGGAGATGGGCCTATAATTATCAGGAGATTCAAGGTCACAAATTTTGAAAATGGGCATGACATTTGTATGTTTCCAGAAGTCAGGAGCCATAGAAAATGTAAGGGCGAGGTTGAAGAGGAAGGTGAGGGGTTTAATCAAAGCAGGGCAGATGAGTTTAAGAAATGCAGGATATAATCCATCACTGCCAGGGCTGCCTTTGGAAGGGACAGATTTCAGGAGCTTAATAGTGTCTGTATGCCCAATGACTTTGAAGTGGAAAGGTGGGGGCAGGGTGGTAGCTGAGGAGGGGGGGAGGTTCAGGGCGGAGGATGCCTGTGGAGGGAGCTTGCTCAGATAGGGGGATAAGTCTGTGAACTTCGTGTTGAATATATTTGCAATCTCGGTAGGGTCTGAAACAGGACCAGAGAGGGATTTAAGCTGCTGTAATTGTCTACTGGACTCGGGGTTAAGGATAGTCCTAATAGAGGCCCAGAACATGCGTGGATTGCCAAGGTTGTCTTTCTGTTGAGTAATGTGGAATTTGCGCTTGAGTGATTTTACAGTCTGTTTGCAGGTGTTGCGTAGCTATCTGTAAGCATTCCAGGGGAGAAGATAGGCTTTCCATTTGTTATCCTGGGCTTTCATTAATGCTAACAGTTCTTTGGAGAGCCAGCGGGTACAGCCCCCTCTTACCCTTCTGGTTATGATGGGGAAATGGATGTCCTGTAGGTGGGAGGGTTTGGATGTAAGGTAAGTGACTGCATTGGATAAGCTGCTAAGATGGTAGAAGGTTGACCAGTCTATAGCCCTTACATCACTAAGGACAGGGCTAGGGTCCTAGCAGTTAAAGTTCCCCAAGGACAAGAGTCTGTGAGGGGGGGCGGACAGATTTAGTAGACAGTATAGGATAGGTAGGGGTGTGGTCACTTATGGAGTCAGACATAGTGCCTGTTTGGAGGACTGAGTCAGCCCAGTTTGTGATGATCCAGCCAATCAGGGAGTGATTATGCATACGAGCACTATGTCTGGTGGGGGAGGAGATAATTTGCTCTAGGTTGTGTACTTTCAGTGCATTAGAGTAGTCCAGTGAATTGTTATCCAACCAGCTGAGATTGAAATCCCCAAACATAATTGTGTCTCTTAGGGGTGTTGTACTGCCTATGCCATTTAGAAAATTTGATAGACCTGGTATACCTCCTGCGGGGGTGGGGGGGTTATAGCAACAACCCAAGTAAAGTTTATTGGATGCACCTATGCTTATCTCTGCAAGAAGCCACTCACTTTGAGATGTGGCAGTGGAGCAGCTGATGATAGTGGCAGTAATGTCTTGCACATACAGTGCCACAACCCCTCACTTCTTGCGTCCTGGTCTGTCCAGTCGTAGGAGTGAATAACCATCCAGGTTGAACAAGGAGTCAGGGTGGTGGGGTTTCAACCACTTCTCAGTGAGATCTAGTGCTTGTGGCTTGTAGAGAGATACCCACGACTCAAGATCATGGAACTTTGACGGGAGGCTGCAGATATTCATGTGGTCAACTTTTAGTCCATGGTTTCCTGTCCAGGCGATGTCTGTGTGGTCAATGTAAGTGTTTATGGGGCCAGGGTTACTCTCTAAATCACCAGAGAGGAGAATCAGTGTAAGCAGAGGGTAGATAGGAGGGAGCCAGTGGGAGGATGGAAAGATGAGGGAGTGCATAAACCTGCCGAGTAGACAACGTTCGTAGTTAGACAGTCATGCCAGAAGGGTTGTACTCATGACGGTAAGTTCATGTCCATTCACAATGATCGCAGAGTATGGGAGAGGGTGTGGGGATTGGGAGGGGTGTGGTTTTTGCTGCTTCATGGCTAAAATTGATGCACAGGCATCAGTCATTAGCAGCAGCATGGGAATGGAGACCAGCATAAGGAGCAACATGCAAGTGCTCATTTTAGGAAGTATCCTGGTCGCAAAAGAGAAAAATTTTGTGAGGAGAGGAGAGCTGAGAGGAACCTAGTGAAAAGAGGGAGTAGCCTTGTGATGGCGGGGACTGGCAAGCAGTACCAGGAAAGCTGTGGGCAGTGAGCAAACCACTCTAGAGGAGGGATTGTTTAGCAGTTACCAAAAGGGAAAAGGGGGTGCTTAATAGTGTATCTGATGGTGGCCACAGCAATACTGTAAGCCACTTAAGTTACAACCCCTGAGATGAGCACCTTAGTGTGTAATTAAGTTAGTACCTTTGGCTTTGGGTTGGGTTTGGCTTAGCGCATTAAGAGCCAATGGGTGCAGGGAAACCATTTGAGGGAGGGGCTTAGGTCTATTTAATAGAGGTTGGGGCCAGGGAGGGCACGGTGGGACTAAAATATTGCAGGCAGTCTAGAGAGCAGGTGCTTGTTTAAATTTGCTGCCTGATGCTTGGGGACAGCAGTGGGGACCGAGCTACAGTTCCCAGTCTTGCCCCTTGTCCAATCACGGTGCTTAGCCTCTGTTGGGGACCAATCAGAGAGCTCTGAGTCCGTGAATGCAGCCAATCGAGGAGGAGCTGGTGCCAGGTTGTGAGTTCTGCTTACACAATGAGTAAAATGCATACCTGAGTTTTTTTTCTTGTGGCTGGTGGGTGTAGTGGGGACAGTGGCAGGAGAAGCGCCACATCCCGAGGAGCTGGGCATAGCTACTTCTGTCTGTAGATGCCCCCAGGGAGCCTCTTTAGCTAGAGAGAGAGAAAAACGTAGGGATATTAGATAAAAAGGGATGGAGACTGTGGGCAGAGGATAGACAAGGTAGGGAGACAGGCTGACAGTAGGGGGTCAATTGGAGGGACAAAAGGAAGATAAACTGTGGGTGGGCCAGCAGGTAGTGAGGCGGGGAGGAGGTGAGGGGTGATAGAGACAGTGAGCAAGAGAGAGAGAGAGAGGGAGAGGACTGGAAATCAGCAAACAGTTGGGGGTGGGGGGCGCAAGGTTACAGAGCAAGGGACAGAGAATTAAGTTTAGAAAACAATCTGCACAGAAGCACTGTAATCACTTTTAAATCACACAAGAAAACATGCCTTGAACTAAAACATCAAAGCTAACTCTCGCCACGAGCACTAACAGTATACAATTATGTAGGCTCTGCCATACCCGGTTAACCAGATGATTTAACTAAAAAGGAAAAATACACACTAGGAAAATATTGCAGGCACTAAAATATTGCAGACAGTCTAGAGAGCAGGCACTTGTTTAAATTTGCTGCCTGACACTTGGGGACAGCAGTGGGGACTGAGCTGTAGTTTGCAGTCTTGGCTAGCACCCCTTGTCAAAATCTCAGTGTTTAGTCTCTGTTGGGGACCAATCGGAGAGCTCTGAGTCTGCAAATGCAGCCAATTGAGGAGGAGCCGGTGCCAGGTTGTGAGTTCGGCTCAGACAACGAGTAAAAAGCACACCTGAGTTTTTTTCTTGTGGCCAGTGGGCATAGCGGGGACGGCGGCAGGAGAAGCACCGCATCTGGAGGAGCTGGGCACAGCCACTTCTGACTGTAGATGCCCCAAGGGAGCCTCTTTAGCTGAGGTTTTTTTCTTGTGGCTGGTGGGCGTAGCAGGGACAGTGGCAGGAGAAGCGCCGCATCCAGAGGAGCTGGGCACAGCCGTTTCTGGCAGTAGATGTCCCCAGGGAACCTCTTTAGCTGAGGTTTTTTTCTTGTGGCTAGTGGGCATAGTGAGGATGGTGGCAGGAGAAGCACCGCATCCCGAGAAGCTGGGCGCAGCCACTTCTGGCTGTAGATGCCCCCAGGGAGCCCCTTTAGCTTATTCTCTGTGTGGTGTGTGGTGTGAGTGTGTGTGTGTGTGTGTGTGTGTGTGTGTGTGTGTTGTTCTGAATGGACTGGGAGTCAGAAACACAATGGGACACAGGAGAGTGTGTTTTGCAAAGCTAATTGAGTAAGTTGTAGGTTTCAGTGAGAAAAAGAAACTGTTGCAGGTAGCAATGAGAAAGATAAACTGCTTTGTGAAGGAGTTTCTTTTAAAATTCAGGTTGTTTTGAAGCTGAGATCAACACAGTAATGGGCTAGGAGTGTTAGAAACACAATGGGACACTATGAGTGTTTTGCAAAGCTAATTGAGCAAGTTACAGCTTCAGTGAGAAAGAGAAACTATTTTCAGAAGCAGTTTCATTTAGAATGCAAGCTACAGTGAAGATACTCTCACTCTGGTGACATCAGCAGAGTGTGGATGTTTGTTGATATCCCCACTCTGCTGATGTCATCAAGATTTATCCTCACTCCAGTGGAAATAACACAGAATATTCTACTGATAAAGCTCTCACCCCCATGATATAAGTGTATATATATATATATATATATATATATATATATATATATATATTTGCATATGTGGCATATTTTTTTTTATCAGTAGCCCTTGCGTTGTATTTATAAATATGCATATATTGCCTCCTTTGTGCTATAGACATAGGCCCAGATATTCAGAAATGTGCCAAAGTCCAGCGCAAGTCCGGCGCAGTGCAAATCTAAGGCGCCGTGGTGCAACAGGAGCCATATTCAGAGGTTGTGCAGGCCAAACTGCACCAGCGCAACCTGGCAGAATATGGCAGAATTGCACCATGACGTAAACAGAGATGCTCCAGTGCAACTGTGGGAGCACAGCAGCAGAGCAATGGGGGGGGGCATGGCACAGAGAACAGACCCAGGGACAGAGCCATGGAAGCACAGCGACAGGCCACAGGAGGCCTCTACCAGCAGTGTACAGCAGGGCACACACAGGCACCCAGACACATGACCCCAGAACACAACAGTGGCACAGTTAGCAGGAGACAGGAGGTGCCAATGACCAACACAGGGCCACCAAGGGAGCCCCCCCCGCAGGCTGCTGGCCATGCCCCCCCCAGACCATAGCAGGCCACACCCAGGACCATGCAGCCAAGCACACACATGCCACACAGGCACACAGGAAGCCCACACAGTAGGCACTGAATGTGCCAGGTGGCAGGTAGTGTAGCAGATCACATGGGACAGGCTGCAGAGCACCAAGCAGGGGCCCCAACACAGCGTGTGGACAGTACCTGACCAATGACCATGGCTGTGTGCCACCAACACACACACAACTGCCACACACCCATAACAGTGGCCCCATGGGAACCCCAAGGCACAGCCACCATCCCAGGGGATGGACACCACCACAGTGGGACACACCACAGCACACAGCAGTGAACCACAGAAGCACAACATGCGCCCCTTCTCATGCACACCACACAGACAGACACTGGGCCACTGCAGCATGGCTCCTCATGCCACTTGCAAAGCAGACACAGACACAGGAAGGTTAAGTCAGAAAAATGTATTTATAAGCAAACTATATACAAACAACCAGGGGCTGGGAAAGGGTAGGTACATCGAGGGAAGGGGACAGGGAACAGGGACTGTACAGTGGGAGGGGAACTGTAGGGGAAGGTACATCAGGGGAAACAGGGGACAACAGGGGCAAAAGTAACGGTGGCCCTGTCCGGCCACCCTGGCTAGCCGACACTCCCTCCTCTCAGCCTGCAGCATGTGTCTGATCTGCACCACCACCTCCAGGGTCGAAGAAGCCATGAACAGCATCTGGCACAGCAGTCAGCTTGGCATTGCCCTAAGCAGTCGTCGCCGCTGGATACTTATAACAAGGGACATGGACAGAACAGGTGATCAGTGCAATGTCCCATGGAACCATGCCCACACACAGTGTGCATTGGGCCATGGGAACACACACCCCTGGAGGGCCTGAAATGGCCACCCGCAGGGGGGGGTGGGCCAACGGCAGTCAGCAACTCCGCACACCATGACAATGCACAGAGGTGGTCCCTGCCACACAATGGTCACACAGCTGCGCAATGACAGTCACATGGCACAGTGCACCGGCAGCACCACAGCAACAACAGTGGCAGCCATGTGCATGTCCACCCCACCAGCAGCTGGCACACGTGTCCAATGGACGTGCTACAGTGGCATGCACCACGCACAGTGTGACACACACAGCTGCCATGGCACATGGCACAGGCAGCCATGCCCACACCCACTCCCCCCGACACCCTCCATGTACAGTGTGAAGGACCATGACAGTGCTTAACTGGCCCCTGCGACCCTGCTGGTTCTGGCCCAGCACCGTCTTGGCACACTGCTCCCTGCTATGCTGCCGCAGCCCTGATCTTCTGTCAGTCCTGTGGTCCTGGGAATGGAAAGAAGATAGGTGCACATCAGTAGTCGACCACAGCAGCTGCCCCCCCAACTCCTGTGCACAGGGTGTGCCCCTGACCAACACATCCTGCACGCCTGCACGGCCACATCGCAACACAAGTGGAAGCATGCAATGCCACTCTGTGATGCACACAACGACAGTGTACCTCTCTGCAGGGCATGCCAGGCAGCCAAGCCAACACCACAGTACAGCACCAGGGCAGACATGCAACATGAGATGACTTACCTGGCTGTTGCACAGCCCCTCGTGTGGTGCATGCCTGTAGCCTCCTCAACCTCTCCAGGTCCCACCGCATGAGGTCCCCATAGCTGTGGTGGCATTGCTTGCCTGTCCTGAGCACCCTTGTCCTGTGCTCCAGGCTGGCAGCTATCTCTTGCCACACTGTGCCCCTGGCCCGCTGCAGGGGCACCTGCCCAAAGAGCTGGGGGCATGGGGCTCCACCAGGCCACAAGGCTAGCCAACTCTACCTGCAGCCAATTCTGGGCCCGCCTGTGTCTTCCCTGTGCCCTGGTCACAATAATGTGTTCGGCGGTGAAAACAGTGGGAGGAGGTGCACGTATCCACAACATGTGCCTGATGCACGATGCGCGGGAGCATGAGCAGTGCCCACCCATCGCGCAGTGCCAGAGATGCACGGAATGGCATGGCTACACAGGGTCACAGGGTCAGAGGTCTGACCCACAGGTCAGAGGTATGACCAAGGGGTCAGGGGTCACCTACCATTGTGCACGTGCTCAATAGGGCACGGCACCCCATGCACCACCATGTGTGTAGCTGGCCATGCACAACATGCACAATGCCACTGCATTGCACTGTCTGCACACGGTGCATGATTGACACCATGATACCATGATGCACATGCGCACTGCAGATCTGTGCACCACACATGTGTGTGCATTGTGCTGCCATGACTTGCTCTGGTACAATCTCACTATGCATGGAACAATATCTCGCTTTTCAGACACTACGTGAAAATGAGCTCATCAGCCAATGCGTGGTGCAATGGGTGCATTAGCATGTCATTACTGTTGCGCCCAACCTCATTTGCATGTGTTGCACCTCATAAGCACCACAGCACAGCACAGGCCACGGACCGGGATTGCAACCTTGACAGGTGAGTTGTGTATGCCACTGCAGCTCACTAGGAACAGACAGCACTGCAGGGTGGGACAGACCAGGGAGATGCTGCCACTGACACACTGTGCTGTCCATGTCCACAGGCAGCAACATGTTGGCACATGAGGAGGGCGAGGAGAAGGGTGCCTGCATGGAAGTGCAGGCCCAAATTCACAAAGGCCGAGACTGATGCCCTGTTTGAGGCCTACCTGGACAGTGAGCTCCTGTTGAGTGGTGCCATGGGCACACTACAGGCCAGGGCTGGTGCATGGAAGAAGGTGGCAACCTACGTGAACCAGCACAGCAGCCACCAGCAGTCAGTGCAGGAGTGCCAAAAGAATTTTGGAACAGACAAGCAGCGGATTAAGGAGAAGGTGGCAGCCATCCAAGTGTCCCATACTGCCACTGGAGTTGGGCCTGCGGATGCACCCACACTAGGATGAGTTGGTGGCAGGCACCATGCACCACACCACAGTGGAGGGTGTGCCTGGAGGAGGATTCCAGATGGGTGGCAGCCCATCACTGCATGGTATGTATGTCAGAAAAGCACTGCTGGTGGCACGGAGGGTGCATACACAGGCATGCTGTCATGTATGAGGCCGACATGTATGCCATGTGCATGTGTGCGCACCTACGCACATGCCATGCTGTGGGACACATGCAGCGGCAGCGTACGGGGGGGGCATATGTGGGCATTGCATCACTGACATGCCTTTTGTCTCTTGCAGCACCAGCATGCCTCCATGCAGAAGATGAGGCAATGGCAGCGGCAGCAACAGTGGATGCCGGTATGGCCCTGGAGGACCAGCCATCCACATCCACTGGCATCTGGGTGCTCGACAGGCTGCAGCTCAGCACCATGGTGCAGGCGGATGTCCTGGACCTGGGGTCGGATAAGGCCCTGGATGTGATCCTACAGGATTCCAGCCTTGGTGTCCTATATGTAGAGGCACAGATCACGGCGGGGTCTGACTCCGATGAGGACTACTCTCAGCTCCTGGACAGCATGAGTGACATTGTGGGTGTATTGCCCCTGCTGGCATCTGACACAGGCACCACGCCCAGTGCTCTACCAGCGGCGGAACAGCTGCCTGCCACCACTGTGGGTGCAGCAGTGTGCACTGCTACAGCTGTGCCCTGCAGTGGTGGTGGTGTGGCTGCCCAGGTAAAGGGAGGTGTACAGTGACTGGACAAGTGACGGAAGCAGGCTGTGGGTGCCACCAGGCAGCTGGACACAGGTCCGCCGCTGGTGTGCCTGCTGTCCCCATTCACCCTGCAGACCTCACTGTGCAGCATCCACCAGAGAAGGGGGCTGTGCAGCATGGCCAGTCACCACAAGGGGATTGGCATCCCATCTGGGAGCCCCAGGACGCCGACCGTCTGGCTGAGCACACCCGGCTGCTGAGGGTGTCCATTCAGCAACAAGTGCTGCTTGCCACTGGGGTGTGTGCACTGCATGCAGAGGTGGGCCAGTTGGCTGAGCAGCAGGAAAGGGGCACTGCGCAGATCCTGGTGGGGATGCAATGCATGCAGGAGGCCACGACTCCATCCTTGGATCGCATTGCCAGTGCGATCACAGATGGCGTTGGGTTGCTAGCTGCCACAGTGGGTGGCCATGCACAGGTGACCCCTTGCAGTGTGCTGTCTACCCCATGAACCTGGCATCTTGCAACCCTAACACAGTCAACACCAGGCTCTGATGTAGACATCCCAGGCATGCCCTTGGCTGGCCTTTTTAGGTGCCTACACACCCCCATGAGGACACGAACGTAGTCCCGCAGTTCCACCCCTGGGTGCTGTTGGAAACCCCCCTGGCTGATGCACAGTCTGTGGCTGCCAATCGGCCCAGGTGTGGCCATCCCAGTGGCCATGGTGGCCATGGTACTGTGCAGCAGCCCTGATCCATGGCTGCCCTGACCACAGTCTGCAGCTGCTGCCCTGTGCGCTCATGGGCAGTGTGTGTGTGTGCCCACCACTGGTGTCGTGCCTGCGTGTCGTGCCACACGCTGCCTGTGTGTGTGCTTGCCTGGCCACTAGACCATGTGGTGTGGGTGTGATGAGGGCAGTCTAGCACCGGTTGCACCTGTGCACTGGTGCAATGCTTCTGATCCACACCACATACCAACGCCTGGGTGGGTGGGTGCATATCTGTGTGTGTGTGTGTGTGTGCGTGTGTGTGTGTGTGTGTTGCTGTGTGTGCTTGTGTGCCACTGACTCCCCTACCCCTGCATCATGCTTCTGTGTGTGCATGCCCATTGCTATGCATGCCCCTGCATGTGTGCTGTACCTGGTTGTGTGGCCCATACTTGTGTACCGCACCACCTACCTGTGTGCATCATAGTTGTCCTGTGCGATGGTGTCCCAGTGGTGTTGTGCTTGCTGGAGCAGGTGAGGGTCCCTCCACCCAGTGGGTAGCTGTCCACCAGTCTCCAGCCCATTGCCTCTGTCGTCCCCACTACTGTCACCCTCATCAGCCTTGACAGATATCCCACGGTCAATGGCCGTGTTGTGCAGTATGCAGCAGGCCAGGAATAGGCCACAGGCATTCAAGGGGCTGTACTGTAGGGCACAACCTGACCTGTCTAGGCAATGGAACCATGCCTTCAGCATGCTAAAGACCCACTCGATGATGTTGCACGTGCTGGCATGTGCCTCATTGTACTGTTACTCTGCTGGGGATGACGGGTGCTGGTAGAGGGTCAGCAGCCAGGGCTTCAGTGTGTATATGCTGTCACCTGTGTGGAGATTGACATGGTTAGCCCTCTGCTATTCTGTGCTGCGCCCCTTGCCTATCCCTGGTGCCCACACCACCATGCACACCCTTCCCACCCACCCCAGATCTGCTCTGCCCATCACCCTGCCCATGCCATACTCACCCACTAGGTGGCCCATGGGGATGTCCCCATGTTCAAACCTGTGGCACATCGCAGAGCAGTACCAGATGAACATGTCCTGTGCACTCCCAGGGTGTGTGGCACAGATATTGGTGATATGCCCCATAGCATCGCACTACACCTGGCAGTTGACACTCTTGCTCCCCTTCCTGTTGATGTATGCAACACCCTTGGGGCCAGGTGGCATGCAGATGCCCACATGGATGCAGTCAATGGCTCCAATCATGCCAGGCATGCGTGCCATCCTGTGGAAGTCCTGCATGGTTGCTGTACACTCCACCTGTGTGCTGGGGAAATGGATATATTCTGAAGCATGTGGCAGCAGTGCATTGAGGAACTGTGAGAGGAGGTGGGATGTGGCCAACTGGGTTATGCCTGTGGTGTCTCCTGTTGGTCTTTGGAAGGTGTCCATGGCAAACTAGCTCATGACAGCGGTCACCGTCATCTCCTTTGACGTAGCATGGCTCTGTTGGGTGGGTGCCTGTATCTTCTCACTGCACCTCCTCACTGCACATCTCACAGAGCTGCCTCAGAATGGCCCTGTTCAGGCTGTACTGGACCACTATCTCTACATTGCTGTAGTTCTCAAAGGTGATGTGGGCACGGTACCACCTGTGTCGAGCATACCACCAACAGGCCCTTCCTCAGCCATGCCACTGTTCATCCTGCCCCCTCACACCTCTCATTATGGCCTCCATCATGAAGGGTGCACTGTCCATGGCCCTTGCTGTCCACTGTCCCCCTGGGTGGTTGGCTGCTGGCTGTGTGGCACCCTGGCACACGGTCTGCATGTGTGTGTGTGTCTCTCTCTCTCTCTTTCCCTCTCTGCCCCTTTCTCCCTCTCCCAGGCCATCTCTCTGTCCCTGTCTGTCTGTGTGTGGTCTTTGTCTATCTATCTGTGTCTCTGTCTGTCTCTCACTCTCACTTTCACCCCTGGTGCAAGTGCTGTCTGTGTGTTTGTGCCCTGTATTTATAGGAACAAGTCTGCTCAGAGCAACTTCAATTTGCTCCACACTTGCGCCATGGTTTCACAGTTGAATATGCCACTGCACTGGATATTCATGGGAACGTCCCCTGCTCTTGCACCTGCATTCATCATAGTTGCACATTGATGCAATGGATTTTGTGCTGCACACTGGATCCCTCTGAATATGGCTCCTTGGCACAATTCCACACTTGCGCTGGTGCAACTCAGTTGTGCCATGCACAACTGCTCTGAATATCTGGGCCATAATGTCTATAGGCTTGGGGTGCTTTGTGACCAGAAAATGGGGAATCGTGCATTGCCGTTTTATTTTAATTTTTTTAAATAGTAAATTTTATTGAATATCAGACATACAAACATTGAAACTAATACTACAGCTTTGTAAGTTTGCAGCTGCATGATTACAAGAACTCACTTATACATTTCGGGAACATGAAAAATAACTGAGAAGGTCAAGAATCAATCACACCTTGTTCTGTTCCTGAGGTATTGGGCAGAACTGCCTGTGTTTTTCCCCCTCTTTGTGAGGGGGTGCAGGTCCTCATTTGAGGAGCAGGAGAGTCTCAAGGTTGCCCCTTCTGCGGTGGAACTGCTGGATTCCATTAGCCATGAAACTAATCATCTTTTCTGTTCTGAGGGCATCCAGAATTGCATCATGCCATTCTTGGTAAGAAGGTTCCAATTCATTCAACCAATGTTTGAGGATGACTTTCTTTGCTATGGTGGCTATCAGTGAGATATGGTATTTTCTAATGCCACAGACCTGGTCGAGGTCAAGGCTCAGTAAGCATATTTGGGGTGTGAAGTGTGGTTCTAACCCCAGAAGCAGATCCAAATGGGATTTTATGGATTCCAAAAAGGCTGTTGTCTTGGGACAGTCCAAGAATATGTGTTTGAGTGACCCCTGGGCCTATATGCATCTTGTACATGTAAAAGTGGGGAGATGCCCCATTTTGTGGAGTTTTAATGGCGCGTAGTAAAGATCTGGGTTATTTTTTATTGCATAAGCCACAACCCATCAAATCTAAGAAATTTATAGAGGTTCTTCCACATGACAGACCTGATGTTGCTCTTCTCTAGCTCTGGGAAGCTTGCTGTACTGTAGGGGCACCTATTCCTTTCTGTGGAAGTGGTATAAGAGAACAGCTCCTTGCAAATTAGGAAGGTGGAGTGGCATTGGATCACTAGTGGAAGGAGTTCCTCCCGGGGGTAGAGTTGGATTGGTGCCAGGGTTATTGCCCAAAGGCCTTTATAATTATGTGTTGTAATTGTATGAAGGCAAAAGGAGAAGGGCTGCTATTTGGGAAGGACATGTTAAAGGTGTTATAGGTTATGAAGGTATTTTCATGGATAAGCTGGTCTAGCCATGTGTTTAGGGGAGGTTAAGGTGACTTGCATAGATTGATTTGTTCTGTATTCTAAAGCTGGGATTTCTGAGTACTGGCTGGCCTAATGTGAGGTGGGGTTTTGTTTCTAGGACTCTATGTAGTTGTTTGGAAATTAGTTGTGAGGTGCTTATTTGAGTGTGTCTTAATGCAGGCTGTAGTTTAGCATGTGAGATGTGTATTATTGAACCGATCTGTGCCCACTTGCATAGGTCTATTTCAATTTGGTACCATTAGGGTTTATAAAGAGGAGCTTGGGTGGTGGGGCCACTGGGTTTCCATTTAAGGAATTTCCCTGCCTGTATTGCTAGGTAATAGAGGTATATGTCAGGCAGTTTTAGACCCCTTTGTGCTTTAAGAAGAGTTTGTTTGTTGTAGGCCCAGCACATTTTTTTATTATTCCACAGAAAAACTGTGATTAGAGCTTTGAGTTTAGTGAACCACTGTATTGGGATGCAAAGGTCCAGCATTCCCATCAGGTATATATGTCTGGGCAGGATGTTCATTTTTATAAGGTTTTTTCTTGCCCAGAGCATTAGTGATAGAGCCGCCCATCTAGTAAGGTTGTATCTGATTTGGGTGAGGAGTGCTTCTGTGTTTAGGGTAAGTGTACCTCTTTTGCTGGTAGTTAGGAGAATCCCTAGGTAGCTAAGGGTATTCGGGGACAATGTGCCCCCCCCCCCATTGTGTAGCCTCTTGCTTGTTTACTCTGTTAGTAAGTGACATGATAGTGGTCTTGTTCAGGCTGAGCTTATGCTCTGATAGATCTCTGGATTCACTTAGTATGTATATGGCTTCTGGGATATAGTTGTTTGGAGCCTCCAGCTGCAGGAGAATATCATCCATGTATGTTGATATTTTGTATCATTTCTCACCTAGGAGGATCCCTTTTATTTTGTCTTTTTGTAAAACATGCCTTGTCAAGGGTTCAAGGTATAGGATAAACAGGTGTGGAGATGGGAGCAACCTTGGTGCATCCTTTGGTAAAGGTGGAATTGTTCAGAGTTGACCCCATTGCATCTAATGGAGGCCATGGGATTTGAGTATAGTAATCTGACTCATGTGACAAATGATTCTGTAAAGCTAAACTGTGCCATCATTCAGAACAGGAATTTCCACGAGACTCTGTTAAAGGCCTTTTCAGCATCAAGTGACATTAGGATGGCTGGGTGGGTGGCATCTCTGGAGGCCGCAATGAAATGGGTGATTTTACAGGCATGGTCTGTTGGAAAGTGGCCCTGCACGAAGCCCACTTGCACAAGGCCAATGAAAGTATTCCATACCTTGCTCAGTCTTGTAGCAAGTAGTTTAGCTATGAGCCTGTTATCTACGTTAAGGAGGGATACTCTCCCAGTCTTTACCTGGTTTGGGGAGCAAGGTGATGGTTGCTGTCTGAAGGGCTGGGTCTAATATGCAGTTCTTGTATACCTCAGTGAATAATTTCTTAAGGATCTCTGATATGAGAGGCACCATTGCCTTATAGAAATTTGTTGAAAGACCATCCGGGCCTGGGATTTTATCTAGCGTTAGCTCTGATATAGCTTGGGTTATTTCCAGTGTTGTTATTTGTGTATCTAGGTGTTTTGCTTGTTCAGGTGGAAGTTTAGGGAGGTTTTTGCTGCTTCCAAACATTTTTGGATGTGTCTACCCTGTGCTGAGGTATCTTCTGCATAGAGACTTTAGTAGTATTTCCTGAATACTATAAATATATCCCAGGAGTTAATGATTAGGTTGGTGTTAGGAGAATGCCGAATTCTCTGGGTATTTTTAAATGATTCCTATTGTTTTAGCCTAAGTGCAAGGAGTTTACCTGCTTTTTCCTACTTGGTTGACATAGCGTGTTCTGGACCATAATATTGATAATTATGTATATTCTCTTAAGTTTTCATAGTACCTGGCTCGTAGGGCCTGAAGTTGAAGAAAGTCTTGTTTGGGCGATGTACAGGAGAGAGTTCTCACTTTCTTTCTGATTTCTTGGAGGAGTTTTGCCAATTCCTGCTGTCTTTTCTCTTTTTCAGCAGAGGCTAGCCTGATCTGTTCACTCCTGATCATGCATTTGTATGCACCCCATATGTGGGCAAACTTTTTAATGAGCCAGCATTTTCTTTGAGGAAAGATTCTGTGCATGTTTTTATTTTATCTACAGCGGTGGGATCTTTTAGTAAGGAGTTATTTATCTGCAACACTCTATCTCTATCCAACAGAGCTAGTATTGTGGGGGAGAGGAGGACCGGGCATGATCAGATACCACCTTGGCCAGAACATTGCAGTGTCTTGTGCCCATGAGGATTTCAGGGGACATTAAAAAATAATCTAATCTGGACCATTGTTGTGTACCGGTGAGTGGAATGTGTAGTCCATGACTCCCAGGTGTAGGATCCGCAGGGTTCTAAGAGCCTGAGAGAATCTTGCAGTTTGCCCAGTGCTCTCCTGTTCTGTGAAAGGCTGCTCCTATCTGGGTTAGACCTATCTATTTTGGGGTGCTGGACCGAGTTCCAATCCCCTGCCACTATCTGGGGAATAGATTTGAATTTAGCTAGCTCTGCTAGAAGAGTGGTGAACTCTTGTAGATCCTCTTTGTTGAGGTCATATTACGATGTTAGTGCCACCTCTGTCCTGTCTAAAGCACCTCTTAGGATTATATAGTGCCCATTCAGGTCAGCGATTTGTTCTCACAAGGCGAATAGGGTTTTGTAGTTTATTAGTATCACTGTTCCCCCTTTTTTGTTGTCTTACCCTGCTGTGTATGTTTGCACAATCCACTCTCTGCTCCATAAGTGTGCATTCGACATGGTGGTATGTATTTCCTGCTGGAAGACCACACTAGGATTAGTCTGCCTGAGGTGGTGTAGGACTTGGTGGCACTTTTCTTTCATTTGTGCCCCTTTTTGTTTCATGAAATGAAATTAAAGTCTGGATTTGCAGTTAGGTGGGTTCGGTGTTCCTGGTGTTGCTAGTTGTGTGACCGTCTTTGTGGCATTTGTTTCAATGGCCCATGGACTGCTTAGGTATAGATTGGCCCTGTGGATCAGCAAGTTTGTATTAGAAACTGGGGTGTGGCTCCATATCATTCTCTCCAGGGACCTGCACCATGACAGCATCATTTTCACTTGCGCTTAAGTCTTCAGTAACCATCTACTATTTGAGAACAAAGTGATCAAACTGTCTAAGCTACAAACTATTCTACTAAACAATACAACTATATATGTAGTGTAATCTGCACATTTAAAAAAAATGTTATACAAGTAGAGGAATGAAGAAAAAAAATAGTTCCAAGTCAGTGAAGTCTGCTCCCCAGTGTTGGCCATACTGGGGTAAAGACAGATGGGCCTGATCCCCTGCATCTTCTGGTCCATTTGTATCTCCAGCAAGGGAGTTCTCCAGACTAGGAGCAACGTAATGAATTGTATGGCTCCAGTAACCTTCAAACCACATTTTAGGCTGTCTAGAGCTTGAGGTGTGTACCCTTGTGTAAGATGCAGTCCCCCCCCCCCCACCGGGTCACTAACCTCCCTCTTCCCCATTTGGGCAATTCTGGATTGCTATTCCTGTCAGCTATCTAATTGGTTAGCTGTACTTCCACCTGGTATACTAGGCTGCTTGTATCATAGACGGGGGGTCTGGACAGTCCGGTGTTGTATATGTCAGAGGATGAGCTGGGTACTAGTTATAGTCCTATTTACTGCCTTTGTTCTCAAAGTATGATTGGTCGGTATAACATTGATCCAAGCAAGTGTGTGCAACTGCCATCAATTGTGTCCATCCTGCTGACATGAGTGCTACTCCTTGCACCTGTACCTCTCTCCATTCCCCTATGTGTGCTGGAAGTGTGGACTTGGGGTAGTAATAATCTATCTGTGTCACTAGTGCCTGTTAAAATTGGGTTTGCCCTTGTTCTTCTTCTTACCCAAGTTTGTTCCCCCACCACTCTCCTTTCCCTGGCTCAGCTTAAGTTCTTTTTCATTTGCTTGTTAATGGGTAGTTATCCTAATTTTAGCAGTTTGCCCCTAGTTTTGCTTAGACTCCGGTCACTTCTCCCACCCCACCACATTCGACTTGTGTTGGGTTGGTGGCCTTCTGTGTTCTTTGTCAGTATGGCTAGTGTTCCCAAATGAACTAGACCAGCCCCCTTGAGAATTATACTCATTCCCTCTGTGCCTTTTGAAGTTATTGCCCTGTCTTGTGTTCCTTTGCTGGGTTGAAGCGCCCTAGAGCATACTACCTGACTCTTCTTCCCTCGAAGATAGAGCCCTGCCTCCTAAAATATGAAACAAATAGGCAAATTGTGGAACACATTGTCAAATCTTCAACTAAAAAGTACAAAACACTGAGATGTATGCCTCCGTTTTTCACAAAGTTTGACACTAGATGAGTAATAAACCTTTTATCACAATTGCCATGGATTCTAGCTTAATAATAACAGCATAAAATGTGGAACGAACCTTCTCAGACCCTTTCAGTGTACAATAAGGGGCTTTAGTGAAGTGAGATGAGGACCTGCCCCATCACAATGTGGAGCATTTGGGAAGAGTGCCCCAGAATGCTGACAAGCACCATTAGTGGTGGCAGTATTAGTGCTTTGAGTCTCCACTCAGGGGTGACAGATAGAGTAAATGGAGTGCCCTGTCTCACTATCCCCCTAGTAACAGAGTTGCAGGGCTGTAAAATGGATTGGTGGTCTGAGCGCAGCTTTCCTTAAGTTGAGTTAGCAGAGGGAGTGTTTGCTGTACTCAGCCCATGGATATCCTGCTAGCAGCTATTGCCACATTTAACAGCACCCTTGTCACTTCTCCTGCTCCCCTTTCTCCACAACATTCGGCCCCTTGGTCTACATCTTTTAACCCCCCCAGCACAAATTGAATAAAGGGTGCACCTTCGGTCCCCTGGTCTTGCTGGTTGCTCTGACTTTAGAAGCATCGAGGAGATTGGGTATTGCTCAGGGGAGACCAACTCCCTCTCCTCTCACCTCATCTCCGCCATAACCAACACCTGGGGTGCTTGAGTATATCTCCACGACCCTGTAAGGTTAGGTAGAAAACAGAGTATGCACTGTGGTGTTTTATAATACTCAAAACCTGCCCTCAAGTTTGAGCTGCAGCATCTTGTCCCTGATTCTTGTGCTGCTCTCTGGTAGGGCTCATTAGCTGGCTGTGCCTGAGTCGTTAAGCTGAGGCACAGGGGGTGTAGTGTTTGTGGAATGATGTCTGCAGCTTGGAGTCCAATATAGTCTTATGCTGCAGCAAGGCTCTTTAATTAGCAAGACTCAGACTGATAGCCACTATGTTTGGTGATAAGATAAGTTCAGGGAGAACAGCCAGCTGCTATAGGAAGTGGGACCGGAGTGAGTCATCAGTTTCCAACTCTGAGTGCTGATCGCATATCTGCAGTTGGTCTCTGTTGGAATGATTGGGCACATCTCTGTCTTCGGCCACCTGGACCCAGCAGAAAGGGGTGATGGGCATTTGAGGTATCCCCCAGAGGTAAAAGAGGGAAATGATGATGTTTCAAGAGGTACTGCCAGGACTACCATCTGCTGTTTAATCCCAGTGCTTGTTCAGGGACACTGCGATCTGCTACCTTTGTTCAGGATGTGATCGTAAGTTGCAGGTTACCTTTTTGATGCTTTGTTGCCCCAGCAGTAAGTAAAAGAACTAGTAGTGTGATCCTGTACTTGTGCTTACAGTCTGCAATACAGGGTGGTTGGTGCAAGTCATAGATCTGGAGGCCACCTACTTTGATTAAGCATAGGATATTTGGAGGGAGTGGTCATCAGTTAACCCTGTTGATTGATTAGTAGAGCACTGTCCCTGGGAGAACAAAGAAGAGTTTGGTGGCATGGAAGTTCTAGCCAGACAAGAAAGGCAATAAACTTGTAGCACCACCATTTTAAAGGGAGGATTAGTGGAGCTATTAGGCAATACGGCACGTGGGCTTGGTAGATTGTTATTTTAACGTCCTGATACGCCCTTTGCTTGTCCTGTACTGCAGGGGTCACATCAAGAAAAATGTGGAATTGTTTCTCTTTCCATTCCAAGGGGCTGTTTTTCCCTGCATGTGTCATAATGTTAACTTTGTTGGGGAAGTATAGGCATCAGATAATTATAGCCCTTGGTTTGTCATCCTGAGCTGATTTCTGGCAGAATGAGTGGTTGGCTCACTTGATTGCATATGCAGTTCCCTGTTCAGGATGTCCCACTTTGTCCTGTAATAGCTCTTGAACAAAACTCACGAGGTTATTCCCTTCTGCTTTTTTGGGAATACCTACTAAAACCAGATGTTTGCTGCAGACTTTCCTCTCTTGATCCTTGAGCCTATCTTCAAGTTTTGCCATTTTTCGCTCAGTTCTGTGACTTCTGCTCCCTCCTGGTTCTGGTGGTCTTCCATTGAACCGATTCTGCTTTCTGCATCAGAGACTCTTGTAGAAAGAGCCTCCCGAGCTGGTTTAGCTGTTTTGAAGTCAGTGACTAATTCTCCAAGCAAGAGCTTTACTGTTGTGATTTCTGATAGAAAGTGTTCTAATTTCTCGGATAGTGCATCAGTAACATTGGATTCAATAGGCAATTTCCATTTTTGTCTCTTGGAAGGCTGTCCTCTTGGTCACTCAGCAGACAAATTAAAATCCATCTGTTGGTGCTCTAGGTCATCTATTTTGTCCGGAACTTTTTATTTCATTTAAGGGCACTTTATTCTAACAAAGTCCTGAAAAACATGGTTATATTTGTCAGTTTTGGTTATGAATAACTGCAGATTTAGCTGTAGCTCCCAGAGCTCTGGAGAACATGTCCACTCAGCTAGAGCTCATCACATGACTCCTCGTGCATTGCCCCTTTAAGAATAAGCAGTATGACTACATTGCCTCTTTAAGAGACAGTGTCTTGGGTGCGATGTGCTCTGCCCAATATGGTGCCCATGACATCTGCTGTATAATGCGCATGCATGCCGCTGAGCTGCTACCCTTCTCATGATGGCCACTGGGGTGAGTATAAAATGGTAGCCATGATGTCAGTGCTGTAATGCACATGCACTGTGACATCACCGTCAATGTGCACATGCACCAGGAGGCAGACTGGGGAGGAATGGCCAACAGATTGGGCAGTTGCACCTGGTGTTATTGTTGAGAGGGCATGAAAGTTAAAACAAAGGAGAGAGCTGCCAGGAAGATGGAGGATGGGCAGTGTGTGTCAACTGGGACCTGGCTGCCATAGTGACAGAGATCTGCTGCTGAGAGGTAAAGCTGGATGAATTGGCACTGCACCCAGGTCAGTTGGGGTTTGCCTTAATTATGGGTACTTTTAGGTACAGAAGGTAGTAGGGTTTATGGCACTAGCATTCATGGAGGAGCCCACTCACAAGGGGCTTGACTCATGCCAGAGATCTTGGAATCAGTTGCAAGAGGTTCTGCAACTGGGAGACTGACCAGTGTTGTTTTATAGACCTGGGATTGGCTTTTTATGAGAGTATTGAACGATCCCAGTCCCTTGCATTCCCATGTGCTCTCTCGGGGTGGGTGGAGGGGGGCAGGAAGGTACTCCATCTGTGCATCTGGAGAGCTTTTCCAAGGTACATTTTTAAATATCCTTAGCATTCTAATGCTGCTACTAATGGCAACACAAATCGAGAGCTATATCTGAGCTAAAAAACATGTAGCTGTAACCCCATTAATAAATGTCAGTAGCTTCACTATGAGCCTCCGAGAACATTGTAGCTGAAGACATGCAATATATATATAGAACTTGAGCAGTACCCTACATTCCCAGTTTGTGGCTTTAAGTTGTCTATGCATAGCTGTATCAAAGATCTCTAGGCTGTATTCCAGTATCTAATTTAAACAGTCATAATAATACCAATATCTAATTTAAACAGTCATATGCTCTGCTTTAATTTAGTAATAGTCTCTTTCCATGAATAGCTAGTGAAAATACAGATTGCAGAAATTGCATCGCAGAGCAGCTACTCCTGGTTTAATTACTTGATAAGGTTGTACCACTATATTATTGGAGATATTTGTATGTCCATTTTTTTACCTTATTTACTGGTAGCTGTGGGAGCAAGGCAAGGTGCTTGTATCCTCTGTGACACACATTAAAAAACTGGAGTTCTATGGTCAGGAGGTGGGTCTAGGCAGATCAGATTTTGAACATCTGGTCACATATGCATCATTAGCCTGTGAGATGGACGTAACCCAGATGGTAAAGGATGGGGGATGCTGTAAGGTGATACAATATGCAATAGCTGTGTCCCACATTGTTAAAGTTCTGTCCCAGATGGGGAAGGTGCTCTCTCACACTACAAACTCATGCTTCAGAAGCAAAATCCATACTAATGTATTAGGCTAGTTTAGAAATTAACATTGCACAAATAATAGCACTAGTTTTCACAGTGTTCTGAGCATGTGCCTCAGTGCTTGATGATGTATCCCTGACTCACAGTCCCACAGTTTGAGAGTCAGTGTTGCATATTTTAGTGATATGAATGAAAAGTATACAGTATCCAGGCTGCACTGATGGTGATGCTGATGGTGACAATGAAGGGCACAATTTCTCTGTGACAATTTGGGTCTAAGTTCTGTAGCATGTACCCTCATTGCAGCAGAACTTCTGCAGCATTAGTTTCCTATTTTTGCAGAAGTTCTGCAGTGGAAGTTAAGGAAATGAACAGCATATAGTGACTCCACCCCAGCACCAAGGTAGGGGAAAAATGTCTGTTTTCAGGCTGGGATCCAAGAACCAGGGCCGGTTGTCAGTTTACTCCTGAGTTCTTACACATGCAGTTTTAAAAGGGAAAAGCCATGCTCCATCCATCTCAGCCCCTTGTGCTTCCTGCCGCACACTGAGAGCCCCTCAGGGTCACCATATTCAGAGTAGTAATATTTCTATCAGCTTCCACACTGTGCAGCAATAGCTATCCTTCTTGTTTTTCACAATAGTAGTGCTTTCTGCAGCTTCACACAAAGCAGTTCTGGGACAAGAAATCAGAATTTGAACCTTGCAGGGAAATTGGAAGGATGATTGCTACACAACATGGAATCAGATAAAAACATTACTACTTCAAATAAGGTGAATCCAGGATGCTGTAAAAGTGTGACGGAGGGCCCTGTGCAAACACAACACACTATGGACTGATGGGAGTGCAGGGCCACCACAAACATATAAGGCTAGGATTACACTATCTCAAAAAGTAAGAAAATGAATTGCAAAAAACTTTGTTAATGCATCAGATAGGGTTGAAGTGACAAAAAGTATGGAAATGAGGCATCGGGGTTGAGACCCTAACCCCCACCTAACCCTACCACCCCATCCCCACTCTTCACAGACCAACAGACATTGGGGTGTGCCTTGGGGTAACTGGGCAGAACACTCACCCCATTCTCCTACACTGTACCATCTCAGCTTCCTTACAAATGGAATTGGGTGAGAGGTCCGAAGACCCCAAGGCACACCCTCACACCTGTTGGTCTGTGGCGAGTGGGGTGGTAGAGTTGGGTGGGTGGGGGTTAAGGTCTCAACCCTAATGCCTCATTTCCTTACATTTGTTGCTTCAACCCTAACTGATGCATTAACAAAGTTTTTTGCAATGAATATCTTCCTATCTATCTATCTATCTATCTATCTATCTATCTATCTAGATATATATGGTCGAGTAAGCAGTTTAATGATAAACCCCAAATGTTGCACCTTAATAACTTTGCAACCATTCAACAGATTTGCATGGAACTTGAAATGCGTGGTGTTGTATGGTAGATCTCTTGATCTGTCAAGTTGCATTTTGGTCAGACTTGCAGTTTTCATGCAGCCTAAGGACCCCATAGCACATCCCAATGCCGGTTGATGTGTGGAGGATGGGGGGGGTGGTAGGGTAGGGGGATTAGGAGCTCAACCCTAACATCTTATTTCCCTGCTTTTGTCACTTCAATCCTAACTGATGCATTAACAAAGTTTTTTGTAATGAATATATACTCTGTGGGCTGGATATTCAAAGGGGTTGTGCATGGCACAACAGTGTTGTGCCGGGCGAAACCCACTGATGCGCCCCGGTGTGATATTCAGAGATGGATGTTGCGCTATTTTCAAATCCTGATGCACCGGGTCACCAGTAATGTATGTGGCGCAAGTGTGGGGGGTGTGCCCATGCATACTCGGCACATCCCGATATTCATCCCAGGATGTGTTGAGCATATGCAGGTGCAACCCTTACTTGTGCCGCACACTGGTGCTCAAAGTTCAGCCAAAAAATAAAGGAGCAAGGGCTGGCCACCCACAGGTGAGCCACCATATTGCAGGGCACAACACGGCAGCTGCCAGCTGGTGGTGGCCACCTGAGCTACGGAGCCAGGGTCTGTCAGCATCATGACCCCCCATGCCTGATCATGGGCATTGTAATAGAGAACATATCCCTGGTGGTCCAGTGGACCACTTCCAGCCCAATCGCAGGCATAAGTATAATAAAAGACACTTTAAATATCCCTGGTGGTCCAGTGGACCACTTCCAGCCTGATCACGGGCATGAGTATAATAATAAACATTTAAAATTATCCCTGGTGGTCCAGCAGTACTCCCTCCACCCACCCACTCAGACCCACCACCACCCCTCTCCCTCCCGGTCAGCGGTGGACAGCAGCACCCCAGCCACAAGCCGCCTGGCCACCCGCCGACTGACTGCTTACAGTGCGGCTGTACGCCCCATTGGTTCGCAGTGTACAGACCATACCGTACTACACAGTCCTGATATGTGAATGGATCCAGTTATGCTGCACCCAGGCTTGCACCCTGCCTGGTGCATTCTGAATATCCCAGCCTCTGTATATCTATATATATATATATATATATATAATAGATAAACCACTCTGAGGTGTCTTGGTCATGTACTCTGATATCGCACTCCTTGGTGTGCGTTGTTATGCATAGAAATGTTAAGCTGAAAAGGCCAACCACCCAAGGCATGCGTGATATCAGAGCGCAACCACACACCTCAGAGTGGTTTATCTATCTTATAAAATGTCAAAATTGTTTAGGAGGGGGTGAAAGTGCAGGTGTGTGGTCGCGCTCTGATATACGCACGATCATGTGATGTGTTTTATACAATCAGAACACTGGATTTAGACCCTTTATGTTTAACCATTTTATAAATATTTATATATATATATCTATAGATATAGATATATAGTTAAGGTTGCGTAGGCAGTTTAATGTTAAACCTCAGATTTTGCACTTTAATAATTTTGTAACCATTCAATGAATTTGCACAAAATTTGGTATGCACTGTTCCGTGGGGTAGATCTCTTGATATATCAGTTTTGTTTCAATCAGATTTGTGGATGTCGTGCTGCACATAGTGAAACATGCTAAAATTCACCTTTTGGGAATTTTTTTTCCTGATGCGATACCATTTGTAATTTTGTTCTGCAATTTTCATGGTAGAAAGAGCTTGCCCTAAAGAACAAGCCAGCATTATTTTGGTGAAACAATATTAATCTGGTCCAAAGTTATTAAATTTAGAAATTTCAGGTTCTGAGTATGCTCAGTTCAGTCTTTTGGATAGCTGCATGGTATGAAAAAGGATTTTGGTCTGATGAAAAGGGATTTTGACAGCTCACAAAAAGGGATCCTTAGAATCCCTTTTTTGTTAGTCACCACCTTGTTTGTTTGTTTTTTTAGCCCAAACAAAACATTATAACTTTGCCCAGGGATGTCTTCTTTTGTAATAATTTTTTATTGTTTTCCAAAAAGTAAGAAAAAAGAAGAAACAATCATAATACAATATACAGTCACATATTCTGTACATACATTTAGCCACCTTTTGACTTTTTATAAGTACAAAGTGCCAGTACAATAGGCAAGGGAAAAGGTTAAGGGGTAGAGGAAGGAAAGAGAGGGGTACAGACAAATATCAGTTTATTTGTTAGATACACATTAGTATACTTACTGGTGATATGAACACTCTGATTCAGGTGACAATGTCAACTGTATAGTTGAAGGGATCTACCTCAGAACTTACTGAATGAGTTCCCCTGCCAGAAAAACTATTATTTAGAGGCAGAGTATTAGGTACGAGGGGGGTACTCTACTGTATCCTCATCAAATCCAAGTAAATATCATGTAAGGGTACTCACCAAAACAAGGTGCCAACTCAGAAAGTCATCTTTGCTGGACATAAACACCTCAAACAGTACCTTTGTGTATCTGCAACCAGACATATCCCTCTTCACGGCATCTAGAGAAAGTTGGGTAAGAGTGTGTATATGCTCTGCAAGAGACCTGTCTGACCCTGGAACAGAAACAAGTGTATCTCAAGCTTAAATCTGTACTAGGTGGGTTAAACATTCTACATATCATCGTATATGCAACCACCTGTACATTTATTGAAAGAGTCATAATTATAATCTCCAATCCGACAATGGAAAACCAGGGCCTCCCCACATGTTATTGAGTCCTTTGGTAGAAATTCCTTTTTGTAGTACCTTTATACCAACAGGAGAAAATGGGGATATTCACCCTGTCTCTGTTGGTGATTGGACCATACCAAGATATTTAAGATAGGGATCCCAGCAGGTTTCAAAAGTGGAAAGTTTGGACTTCTGCAGATAAGATATCTTGTCCAGTTTGGCCAAGGTAGATAGGGACCCCAATATTTATGCCATTGTAGGAATCAGGGGGGTTCTCCATTTGCATAGAATGGCTCTTTTTGTTTGTAAAGCCAAGAATGCTAGCCACCTATATCTTAATGGGGACAGCTTGGGTATATCAACACAAATACCCAAGAGAAAGAAGAAAGGGCTAAGGGGAATCGATTGTTGTAGAACCCTGGAGGCAATTTTTTGTACTTCTTGCCATAGGAGCTGGATTTTTGGACAGGACCACAATACATGCACTAGGTCACCCCCTCCCCGGCTTTTGGCATCTCCAGCAATTTTCTAAAAAATTCTATTAATTTAGCTTTATGAAGAATGACTGGGGTTCTGTACCAAGAGTGTGCAATTTTATTTTGAATTAATCTGGATTTGGCATCTGTGAACCAGGTATGTGTATCTACCCACGCTTTATCCCAGGCCTCAGAAGATATATGAATCTGCAGCATCTTCTCCCATCTTTGCCTTCCTTCGTCTGATTGAGATGGAAGAGTATCTCTGAGAGTAGCATATATGTGACCTGCAAGGCCCTTAGAACAAAGTATCCACTTGGTCAAGGGCAAAGTTTTATCATGGCTTTAACTGGGGGATAAAAGGTACCGAGTTGCATCTCTGAGTTGGAGATATCTCCAAAAGTTTGAGTGTGGGATGCCCCATACTTGTCGCAAAGAGTGGAATGTCTGCAGGGCTTTATGATTAGGAACCAACAAATCACCCAATTTAGTAATACTCAACTCCATCCAGTGTTTCCATAGAACTTCAACTCCTCCTATAGTAATGGCTGGATTTTGCCAGATAGGCACATAGGAGAGTGGGAGGGGGTCCAAGTTCATTTTGCAATGAGAACTGAACTAGTTGGCTCTGGATGCAATCACTGTGGGTGAGGTAAGTTCTACACTTATCTTACTGGCCACAGACTTTTCAGGGCTATTCCTCTGTACAAAAAGGGAAAAGGGATGGAGCAGACCCATAATATCTGTTTCTAGTTGTATCCATTGTGGCGAGAGGGGGAAGGGGAGCACACCCATTTGACCGTTTGAGCCAAAAGGAAGACCTAGCAGTATCCCTCTGGCCAGGGGAGATTCCAACCGCCTTTCTTCCAATGTGACCTCAGTTTAGATCGACTGAATCTGGGTTTGGATCCCTCCCAAAGAAAATCCCCAATTAGTTTATCGAAAACCTGAAACTACTGTTTTGGTAAGGGAACAGGCAGGTGCATCAGGAGATAGAAGAATTTAGGGGCTGAGATCAAAGTCACCACCACAACTTTTCCCTCTAAGGTGAGTTTAAGAAATCTCCATCTATCGAAAGCTGTCTTAATAGAGGAGAAGAGGGGTTGTACATTAGATTGCCATATTGTCTCCAGGGATGGGGTCAAAAAAATACCCAGATATGTAATCCCTTCTGATGTCCAGAGTAAAGCATCTGCAGCTATCACTTGTACACAGTGGGCATTGAGAGGGAGTACTTCTGTCTTATTCCGGTTCAGTCATAAACCTGAATAATTTGAGAAGACTTCTAAGAGAGCAAGGAGGGGGAGATGGCATTATGTGCATCTTCCAAAAGGAGAAGGAGATCGTCAGCGTACATAAAAGTTGTATAGGACGTATTCCCCACTGTCAACCCTTTTATCTCCTGGTGGTTTTGAATAGCCGCAGCCAGGGGCTCGACTGCCAGCACAAAGAGGAGGGGGGAGAGCAGGCACCCTTGCCTCATACCTATGCCCAAAGGGAATGGGGAAGAAAGCATTGAGTTTGTGTTAACTCTGGCTAAGGGGCCTTCATAGATGGCTTTTATCCTGGCAAGAAATGTTTCCCCTAGCCCAAAGTGGAAAAGAGTCATATATTAAATAGTCCTACTCCACGGAATCAAATGCCTTTTCAAAGTCAACCATGATGGCAGCTGTGGGAGTATGAAGGGACTTAGCAAGGGGGAACAGGTTCAGCAGGGTTCTTAAGTGATCTGAGCTATGTCGTCCAGGTATAAATCCGACTTGTGAGGGATGTAAAAGAATGCTCAATAGAGAACTAAGTCTGGAGGCTAAGATTTTAGCATAAAATTTACTGTCCAAATTTATTAGTGAAATTGGGCGGTAATTTCCAGGGTTGGTAGGGTCTTTGCCTTTTTTAGGAATAACAACTATGATTGCCTCCCGCATGGAGGGCAGTAGAGCATCCTTAAGTTCTATCTCCTGAAACACTTCGGTTAGAAGGGGTGAAATAGTAGGGGCCAGAATCTGGTAGAAATCTGCTGTGTAACCATCACTGCCTGGAGATTTCCCTTTTTTCAAGTCTTGGATGGCTGCGGTCACTTCCTGTCTTGAAATGGGGAGGTCTAGGAGTTGTGTTTGCTGCCTCTGTAGTTTAGGCAGTTCTAATGTGTCCAAAAATCCTTGTGTGTCTCTGTTAGGACCAGTGTGGGTGGAGGAGTATAGCCTTTTATAAAAGGAGGACATAGAATCATTAAAAACCCTAGGGGAGGTACTCAGTACCCCTTGTTTGTTCTTCAAACCAGGGATATATCTGCTGGCCTGCTGTTTGCGTAGTTGATATGCCAGTACTTTACCCCCTTTGTCCCCACCTTCCCAAAAGGTGTGCTTAAGGTAAAGGATAGCAGCTTCGTCTTTCCTGTTCAGAAATTGGTTAATTTCAAACCAGATACCCAAAATGGATTTACCTATAGGTGAATGAATGGAAGGAGAGGACATAGCCTTAAAAATGCTTTCAGCTGCAGCTAATCTCTGTTCAAGAGAGACCAGCTGCAGTTCCCTTTGCCTAAGTTTGGCTGCAGCAAACCCCATAAAGTTACCTTGTATCGTGGCTTTGAAGGCTTCCCACATTGTACAGGCAGAGGTGTCATTTATAGGATTCTCAGCTAGAAAAAGAGAAGCCTCCTTGTTAACCCAGGGAATAAAGTCAGGGTCTTTCACTAGAAGTGGGTCTAATCTCCATTGTTTAGTAGGGGGAACCACAGGGTCCCATTGTATAAGGAGCTGGACTAGGGCATGATCCGAGATATAGCAGGGAAGAATTGAGACATCAAGGGTTTTAGTTGTCAAGGTAGATGAGCCGAGCCAAAAATCCAGCCGACTGTATGAGGTATTTGCTGCCGAATGAAATGTATAGTCTCTTGTTCTGGGATGAAATAGCCTCCACAAGTCTGTAAGCCCTTGATCAGAGATCATTTTCTGGAGAACCTTCCCACTTCTAAGATGTGCCTCCTTCCCCCCCATCATTCCTATCAAAGAGAGGTATCAGTGTGAGGTTAAAGTCCCCACCAATAAGCAGGGGGCAGTTTGGGGGGTTAAATTCCAGAATTACCTCTGCCAGATTATGAAAGAACTGAGGAGTATCCTTGTTGGGGGCATAAACATTACACAGGGTGAGTGGACCTGTGGGTGTATTGTACATGGCCGTTACCCATCTGCCATCTTGGTCTGAAAGGGTCTGCTTTAACATCCAGGTGAGAGATTTATTTACCAGGATGAGAACCCCATGATTCCTAGTCAGGGCATAGGAGTGAACTTGCTGACCAACCCATCTTTCCTCATATGGATATGGTCATCCTCGGAGAGTTTGGTCTCCTGCAGGAAGGCCACTTGGGAACGAATACGTTTCAGGTGGGCCAGAACCTTCTTATGTTTTATTGGGGAGTTTAGCCCCCTGACATTCCATGTGTGTATCACAATATCAGACATTATGTTTAAGGGCCCCCAGGATATAACAAGCAGAAAGAAGAACCCAAGGAGAAGGGCAGCCGGCGTGCCCCTGTGTGTTAAGTAATTAGAGGTCACTACCCCACCACTAACAGGAAAGCTTTATAAAAGGCCATGGGTTTATCTATCAACACTATAGAGACTATATACTGCCTAAAAGTCTTAACTAACTAACTAACTTATCCTACAAAATAGTAAAGGAGGTGCGGCAGGACTAAACCAGCTAGAACCCTAGCCAATGGTATGCCCTGTCACCCTTGGGGATGTGTAACAGATACTTCCCAAAGGGGAAGAGAACACCTTACTGCTATGTTGCTTATACTAGGTTATCTGGCACCAAGGTGAAATCAGGAAGAGCAGCTAACCAACTCTTACTACAGCCATGTCCGGATCTGCCTGCAAACCCTTCAAATGGGAAGTAAGAATCATATCAATGGGTTCTTAAACTGGTATTCAGCTTATATACCGGTAGAGAAAGCAGAGACTCCACTTATATCATTAGGCCTAACCTTCTTGGGATTCATTGATCTGTTAACAATGATCTGCCAGGAGGCAGAGGTTAACGAAAACCCAAAAGTGCAGAGGCTAGAAGTGTGAGTCAACTGCTCATTGAGTCTTCCCTATAATAATACCATCCCACAGAGCAACCAGAGGGTGAGAGGGGGGAAATCCTCAAAACAGGCCAGAAATGGCTCATATATCTTTGGCAACCACTGAGTACAGTCAACCATTGCACTACAAGCTTAAAACATTTCTAACATACCGTTATGGTAAGCAGCATGTATGCAGACCCATTTTACAGCCCTACCCCTCATAAAATAACATTCAGCTCTGGGTAGGGTTGTCTTGTATACAGGGTAAATTAATATTACACGGGAGGGTTGGTGCAGGAGCACTAGTGCTATTTTGGGTACACAGTGTAACATAAAGCCCACTCAAACTATATTGAAACTGAATTAGATCCAGTATCTATGCTCTTTTTCCTGCACGTCACCTCCCCCGTTTGCACCACCATCTGACAGCGTCTTCTCCAAATGCCAAACATAGTGTCAAGCAAAAATTCTGAGTGGAGGGACGTCATGAGAAAAGAACGAAGGTCAAAACCTGTCTCTGCATTCGCAAAGGCCAAGAAGTGTGCCCAGAATGGGATCCACTAAGGGTAAATTACACCCCCCACTGGTCCTCTGTTAGGACATACTGATGAAAACTCATTCATAAACCAGTGTGGGGGGGAGATCAGGGATAAATCTTTAGAATCAGCCTTAAGGGAGAGTAGTGAGCCTTATGGGAAGGCAATGAGGGAGTGCCATTAAACTCCTTAAGGGTAAATGACAATACCAGCAGGGTTATCTGGCCATCCTACCCATCCAAATTATAACTCCCGAGCAGTCACATCATTATACATTAACTTAATTTGTCTTGTTTACATCCTTTGCACTCTATAAAACAGAAACTAGCCAAAAGAGACCAACAGGTAAGCGACTGTGTCTACATTAAAGCAAACTGTGTTTTCTGACACTAGAAGGAAACCTCTGTCCCAAAATGGATCGAAGTTTGATCCAGTTATGTAGGTCTCAGTCGTTCTCCCTTATTCCCCACCCTTCGATTTCCAAATTCTCTACATCATCAGCCCTCAGATACTTATCTGACTATTCAACAGCTTAGGTTAAGGAGGGTTCCCAATGTTCATGGAGGATTTAGTTGTTTTGCCTCTGTGGGGTCTCGCTCGGAGTTTCGATCTGGGGGAGAGCCTAGGGCCTGGAGGTCTAGTGGGGGTAACGCCGACTCTGCCTCCGCACTGTGGGCCCATGCGGTGTGTACTTCCTCAGGGATACTGCAGTCCAGTTCCCTATTCTCAGTGTCCATTTCTGCACACACATCTGCGTCAGGAAGTTCACACAGAATTGAAAACTGGTTGTGGGTAAAATACGGACTAACATATTCTATTTCGGCTTCAGTAGACTTCGAGGAGGTTTGGGCCTGTATTTCAGGAGTGTGCTTTGTCTCCTGTGGATGGCCCCATTTGAAGTGTGGTAAGGATAGTGGCCTTTTCCTGACTTTCATGTTTCGGGGTTCCAGTCCCACCTGGGGGGCAGGGGGGAGAGAGGTATCAAGAGAGTCAGCTTTGGGCAGATGAGGTTGCAAGTTATTTTCGGCCTGAACAGAGAACAAAGGGCTCAGGCCGGCTGGCCACATATTCAGAATGAAGGCCAAGGCCGCATCCGGAGATGAAAAGTGTTGAGCAGCTCCATTTACCAATATTTGCAATGTTGCAGGGTACCTCAGAGTAAAGGGGATAGTCAGCGCATGTAACATCCAACAAACTTCGGAGAAGGCTTTATGTTGAGTGGCTAGCTCTCTTGAATAATCCTGGAAGATCATAATCTTATGATCCTTCCACCGGAGCTACCCCAGTTCCCTAGCCCTTGTCTGGATTGCTTCTTTTTCCACAAAGTTCGGAATTCTAACTATGACAGGGCGAGGCCTTTCCCCCTGTGCAGGCCCAGGTTGCAATGAACGGTGTGCCCGCTCCATCGTGATCTTTGTACCTTGAGGTAACTGCAAAATCTCTGGTAGTGCTTGTTATAAGAAAGGTAACACCTTCCCACCCTCACAACCCTCTGGAAAGCCAAGAAGGCACAAATTATTATGATGACTTCTGTTCTCTAAATCATCTACTTTGTCTTGTAGGAGCTGTATTTGGGCCACCTGTTCTCTCATGATGGCAGAGTGATTCTGGAGTACATTCTCCTGTGTGGTGGTCTTTTGTTCTGCTGCATCGAATCTCAGATTAATCTGTTGTATAGAAAAGGCAGAATTATTTGCTGCCAAAGTGAGGGTATCAATACTGGCCATAACTGATGCGAACATCTCTCTTATAGAGGGTTCTTCTCTCTCTTTTACTAAGTGTGCCATACTGCGTATCTCGCTGTTGGAGCAACAGCTCTGTTCGCTCGTAGTTAGCTCAATTACAGTCCATTTTGTCTCGGAGTCACCCAGTTAGTAGGATATAACTTCGGATCGCTAGTGATTTACTTTTCTTCTTGAAATTCCTCCCATGAAGGTATAAATTAAGGGTTCTAGGCTCTTAAGCGAGTGGAGCTGTGGAGTTAAGTCGCCATCTTGGTTGAGTATTAGCCACGCCCCCCCAGGGATGTCTTCTGGAGACAGCCAAGTATGTATTTTATTCATGTAGACATCCTTTACTGTTCTGTGCCTTTACCTTGCTTTCATGTAGTCTCAGAATGCATATTTTGTATTTTAAATATCCTTTTTTGTGACTCACTTCCTTTCCTTTTTCATGATGCGAAAAAGGATTTTGTCACCTCATGAAAAAGGAAATTCATCTGGTGAGAAAGGATTACTGGCAAGGTCATCTGATCTGACAACTCCCATCCTTTTTTGTGAGCTGTCATAATCCTTTTTTGTCAGCTGATTCCTCTTTTGCAAGCTGTCATGCTAAAAAGGATTAGGACTTCTCAGACCAGATGGCCCTGCCAGTAATTCTTTTTCATCAGACTAATTCCTTTTTCGCAAGGTTTCAAAATCAGTTTTCGCATTGCAAAAAAGGATTTTGACAACTCATGAAAAAGGATAGCTGGCAGGGCCATCTGGTCTGAGAAGTTCTAATCCTTTTTCGCAAGATGAAAAAGGATTTTGATACCGCATGAAAAAGGAATCGGCTAACAAAAAAGAATTAGGACAGCTCAGGAAAAAGGATTTAAAAAATTGATTCTTTCTCGTCAGCTGTCCTAATACTTTTTTGTCAGCTAATTCCTTTATCCCCAAGGTGTCATAATCCTTTTTCATTGTATGAGAAAGGATTAGGACTTCTCGGACCAGATGATCCTGCCCTTAATCCTTTTTGGCCAGATTATTTCCTTTTTCATGAGGTGTCAAAATCCTTGTTCACATCATGAAACAGGATTTTGATGTCTCATGAAAATGGATATTTAAAGTGTATTGTTTCTTTGTAACTTCACTGCAAAGAAATGGTTAGGACTTTGGGGGCTGAAATTTGCAGGGTACAAAGGGCTTGCCCCACAGATGTGTCTTTTGTTGGTTTGGTGATAAAAGTTACATTGCTTCCATAATTATAACATTTTGAAGTTTAGAAATTTCCCATAGGATAACATTGTGATGGTCGCAGTACCTTTTGGTGATTATATCTTATATATTATATATATTATATATAATATATTAAGGTGATTTTATATATATGTAGTGTCAGTGGTTCAGTAGGTAGCACACTCGCCTCTGAGGCCAGGAGATCAGAGGGTTGTGTGTTCAGTTCCCACATCTGGCACTTGGGTTGATATCCCAGTACTGACACTGTAGTGCAGCATGAGAGGGGTGCTGCACTTCTGAGGTGCCATCTTTCGGATGAAACATTAAACCGAGGTCCCATCTGCCTGGATTGGTGGTAGTTCAGGTGGATGTTAAAGATCCCATGGCACTTATCGAAAAGAGTAGGGGAATTTTTTATTCAAAACTTAAAACAAAATTTACAAAAATGTATTACTTCATACAAAATCAAAATGAAAAAAATCAAAAACATAAATATTACAACATACATGAACTTCAAACATAAATAATCCATATTGGTACATAATCCCTGACCTATCCCACTAAAAAAGTAGGGGAAATTTGTTAACAAAACAAGAATGCAAAACAAATCCACAATAGTGTTACAGCACACAAAATCATAATGCAAAAACAAAGATAAACATAAATAAGTATTTCAGCATACAGTCAAAAAATTATCAATGTTTTAGAGTCCCAAAAATTAACAAATACTGAATGCCCCCCCCCCCCAACTAACAGAGTAAGGGAATATGGTATTGAAAACTCAACACAAAATATACAAAATTGTATTACAGCCTGCTAAGGCAGAACAAAGAAGAAATCAATAATAGAACTAGGAGGCACCACACACAAAAATTTCAAACCAAAGATCCAGAATTATACATAAATCCCCATCCCCCCCAGAACAACAGAGGAGGATGATTTCTCAAAACTCAAAGCACCATATACAGACAAAATGAAATATTTGTACAATAAAGGAGAGAAAAGAAACAAAAAAACAATAAGATTCATAAGTAAATACTTCATCCTATGGAGAGAAAAAAACAAAAAACACAAGACATCAAAGGTCAACCTATAACCCCTACCCCATTCCACTGACCAGGATGGGGGAGGACCCCAAATCATATACTTCTCGATGTTTCATATACTAAAAATGAAAAATAAACAGACTTTAAAGTAAAGAGGCACACAATATAAGCTGAAATCCTTGGATTGACAGCAGAGAGGCTCCATATACCAGAACAATAATATCAGTTTCAAAAACTAGGAATCATACTATAATATTTTTAGAATAGCACACTTTCTATCATATGTGAAAATACCTTATAAGTCTAAATTTGAGAATAAAGTAAAACCATAACTTCATTACCTATGGTTCTCTCCAAGCGTATGTATGGAAATAACATAAAAACCAATACCCATCACCCTGTATCTAACCAGGACATGTTTCTCCACCTTAATTTGTACAAATCAGGTAGAACTCTATTCCGTTCTGTAGCCTGCCACTTCAATATAGCCTTCTGCAACAATAAGGCTGCTTGTTCTCCTATTAACACTTGTCGAAAAGACCAGTCACACCTAGCTAACCAAAGTTGATAACTAATAAAGTTCATCAGCAATCGAATAGTAATAGCATCAAATTTAACCCATGCCCCAGGCAGTACCCCATCAAGCCAGATCCCTGAGGGTTGATTCTGGAAAGGATTCAGAAGCCATTTCCTGTGAAATACCTCCCAGAAGGATGTGGCAAATGGGCAATCCAATAAGAAATGGGAAAAAGTCTCTACAGTATCTATACAGATACCCCCTCTAGGACACGTACATTCTTTAATGCCTTTATGCTTTAAATTACCCCGGACACCTAATTTTTGGTGTGCGCATAACCAAATAAAATCTCTCGTATAATATGGAAGTCATTTACTAGATAAAAATGAGCTTATCAAGAAATATTGGGTAGTAGATAATTCAGTATACCAAGGGGAAATATAAATATTTCCCATTATCCAATTATATAGGGATTTTTGTGAAAATGCACAAAGGGAATTTTTCGGCACTTTTCAAGTTTTTAATTTACTTATTACACCCAAGAAATGTCCAGGTAGGTAGACCACCCTCGTTTGTCATGGGAGAGGAATAGTCGGGTCCCAATTACTAAAAAGGGGCCCAATCTCATCCTCTATCAAGGGGATCCAAACCTTATCAACATTTGTCAATAATGGTACAAAATTAAAAAAAATAAAAGTCACATAGAAAAAAACTATTGGGTTTAACATACCCAAATCACCATCTTGTATAGGTAAATAAGTAACACCTCTCTTGACAGGGTTCATCCTGCTACCCCACAAACACTGAAAGAATACACCATAAACTGTGGCTTCCATATTCAGTGGGGGGGGGGGATACAGCCACAAGATACAAAAAAATGGGATAAAAAAAGGTTCTAATTAAATAAATCCTTTTTCCTTTGGTCATCTGCAATTTATTCCAGTGGGTTGCTTTTTCTTTAGCTGATGTTAAAAGTAGCTCCCAATTATACCTTTGGGGATTGTCCCCACCAAAAAAGATACTGAATATCTTCCTATAAGTGCTATCTATAGGAATGCCCCAAACAAGGGATACATTACTAGCATCATATCCTAAGGACAAAATCCCACTCTTCTGTGTAATAATTTTTGATCCAGAAATATTATTAAATTCACATAAAAGGTCATGAGTGGCTACTGCAGAAGTTCGGTCTGCTAAAAAAAGTTCTAGATCATCTGCAAATGCCAAAGCAACCATCTGTTCATCTTCTGATCCCACTGACAGTCCAGTTATTGCTTCCATTTTATATAGTGCATGTAATAGTGGATCAAGAGATAAGACATATAATAAGGGGCTGAGAGGACATCCTTGCCTTACCCCCTATGGACAAAAACTGCATCCCTTACCCATCCATTAACACTTGGGATCAGGCTTATACCAGTATAGCAAGTCTGTAACCAAGTGACAAACAGCGATGGAAATCCAAAGGACCATAATGTCTCCCACAAATAATTATATTTGACCTGATCAAAGGCCTGAGATTGATCTAAACAAATTAGGTGTCCAAACAATTCCTGGTTATCTCCCTTAGGTAGAATTTCTCAAACCAAAATTAAGGCATCCTGGACCCGTCCTCCCGGTATGCTACTACATTGAGATGGATGCACTACCAGATCTATTATACTAGCTAATCTCCAACTAAGAACTTTCATTAAAATTTTACAGTTGGTGTTCAAAAGCGAAATCGGTCTCCATTGTTTTAAACCTCCCCGACATCCTCCCTTAAAAATCAAGGTCAAAAGGCTTTCCAACATACTCTTATGGGGTTTTTGCTGGGATAAGCCATCATTTAGACACATACAAAACCCAGGTCTTAAGACCTCCCAAATATATTGATAGACTTCATGTGGGAGACCATCAGAGCCAGGTGTAACACCAGGCTTAAGTGACCAAATTACATTTTTTAATTCTGTCAGTGAGATGGGGCTAGTCAGAATAGCTCTAACATCCTGTTGCAGTTGGGATAGATGTAGTTTTCTCAACCACTGTGGCATTTTATCTACCGCTAAATGTTGGCTATCAAAAATATGAGCAAAATGGGAAGTAATTTCTTTTAAAATATCCCCCTTTTAATACACAGTATTACCAGTAGAGGTAATCCAATACTCCATATAATGGTGGTCTCAGAGGAGCTGAATAGAATCAAATGGCAATGTATCTTTCCTTTTACCACTAATACCGTGCTTTTGTTTATATTCTAATGATTTTAAGGCTTCCAATTGTTTTGTTGCCAATATACTCTTTAGGTTTTTAACTTTCTGTAGGTCTGCCGGCCCTAAATTGGACCTTAAAGATGTCCAGAAGGCAATACTATTTCTCAAAAAGGCAATTTCATCATTTTTAAATTTCCCATTAATACGCCCTATTATACTAAAAAAGGAATGTATTTCTGCTTTTATATCTTCCCACCAAGTGGAAGTATCATCATATAAGAAAAACACCGATTTTGTTGCTTGTAGTACAGCTAAAAAGCCTTCACACACTACTGGAATAGAAAGTAATGAGCTATTCAATTTCCAGGTCCCTGGCCCCCTTCTAACCTCAAGAACATCACTGATGACTAGTGTTAGTAACTTATGGTCTGAGGTTGCTACATCTTGGAGAAGTGCTATTTTAATGTTTGAAAAGGCAGACACAAAAAAATAATCAATTACAGAGGCCAGAGGGCCACAAAAATATGTATAACAATCTTTTATTGGGAGAGAACCAAAGGCATCAATCAAGCCCACATCACTAACCAGGTGAGCCAGACACTGAGCATCACAATATACTTTTTTATTAATGACAGGGGTAGTGCACTGGACCAAAGTAACATTAAAATCCCCTTCTAAAACCACCAAATGAGATGTCAGTAATAAGGGAGAGAGGGACTGAAACAGAAGTACTCTCTCATACTTTGTTTGAGGAGCATAAATATTTATGAGTCGAATCAAGTGATGAGCCCAAATTATGTCCAGCATCAAAGCTCTGCCTGGCTGTACCTCTAACTGTCTCACAACCTTAATTTTAGTAGAGAAAAAACAAATCCTGACCCTGAACACTGGTCCTCCACTTGGGACTAAATACTATCTCCCCAAAGCCATGCACCAGAAGCCGCAGATCTCTCAGCCGTGGAATGTAAGCGTACATCTTGAAAAAAAATACAATCTAGGTTAGCATAGAAAAAATGAGAGAAGGTATTGCGTCTTTTACACAATGATTGAATGCTGTTAACATTCAAAGATGCTATTTTAAAGGAGAAAGGATCCATAGATTAAGCAGAAAAGGATCTTCATTTCACTTTGCTCGAGGATCTTGTTACCCTTCCACTTTTAGGCCCCTGAGCCAATTGCTCAGTAGAATCTAAGCAGTCTCCCTGACAGCCTGTCAGCATCATTCCTTCAGGAGGAGAATCGACAGGCTTGGAAGCCTGAGGAGCAGCTGATAAGACAGAAAATTTATTTATGACTTCTACCGGGACCACCATTTCTGGTTTCCTTTTACCCTAAAGTTTAGTAGATTTACCCTTTTTACCCTGTACCAAAGTATAGTCCAAACCACCGTCAGTGGATTCGGGCGGGCGGTTATCATAAGCCGAGGCAGTGATATTAGAACACCCCTCATGTGAAAGAGGCTCACTCTCTGGAATTTGGCGGTCTTGACCTTCATCCTCAATCAAAGGGGTTGGAACAGGGCTTTTCCCAGTAGTAGATACCCCTAAAGTCAGGGATATTTGGGGCACCACAGGACCTGGACCATGTTTTACTGCCAGACAGATATAATGGTCCTGCACCCCAAAGTCAGCATCCTCTGTGTTTTGTGCAGCAGAGGGACAATCATCAAATGTATGTCCAGGGTTATCACAAAAATTACACTTAGGTTGCTTAAAACAATGGGCACTAGGGTGACCAAGTTCCCCACAATAAGAGCACTTCAAAATATCACATGATGTGCTAATATGCCTAGATGAACCGCATTTGAAACACACTCTTGGTTGCCCAGGATAAAATAAGAACCCCTTATCCCGACCAATGAAAAAGCAATTGGGCAAATGAATCAAGTCTTGTTCATTATGTTGTAACTTTATTTGGAATATCCACCATCCATTCCAGAACCCTTCAGCATCTAAAATGGGCATAGGATTACCCTGGATATCACATCTCTTTTCCAGCCAGTGCACAATGTCCACAATATTCACCCCTTCATTTCTAAACAGAATGGTGATGACTCGGAAGGGCTGTTTAGTAAGGGGAAATGCTATAAAGTCTGCCCATAAAGGGTTAGTTTTCAGATTCATATATCTACACCAAAATGTCTCCAATAATGCAGGGGTGCGAAAACTAACATCAAAAGTAAACTCCCCTTGTACATGAATGAGCGCATATACATCCGAAGGAGAAAACCCCATACTCCTTTTAAGCAGGACCTTACCCACAAAAACCTGTCTGGGGAGTTTTCATGAGGGCCTACACAATGTAGACAAATGGCATTTCTTCTTTTTGCTAGTTCCACTGGCTTGTGGAAATGACTAGCAAAAGATGGCTTAACAGGCTCCCCAGGATGAAGGCCCAATGTGGGGTCAGTAGTAGTGGATGCACCTGGGATATCATCAGGGCCCACTGCTGCAATATACAACGGGCTGTCAGAAACAACTTCAGGTTGAGAAGAAGGTAACGTATGAGCACAAGAAACAGAGTTATCACTTATCTGCTCTGGTAGAGGAGTGGTACATCCAGTATTGGGCCTCCAATGCCCATCAGAGAGTGGGATCCAGCCTGCTGCAAGCAGGGCTTTATCCAGAGACCATGACCCCAGTTCTTCTGCGCTCCAATCTCGCTGTGGAGATAAGGGAACTGAGTCAGGGGAGACCATAGAAGCATCATCGGCTGACAACAGCTTCGCAACTCCTCCTGATGCTGCAGTACCTGGTGATGCATCTGAGCGTTTCCACTTCCGATCCTCTGCCTGCCGCATACGTTCCGAAGATAGTTTTTCACTTACTCATAATAATTTAGCAGCTAAGCACTGCTGCTTTTGCTCGAGACTCAATTGCTCTCCAGAATTTTCTGCTATGGAACCGCCGGTCAGGACATTCTGCGGGCCACCAGGCAGGTGCATTACAGCCATCCCCATAGCTGTTCCATTTTCTGAGATACTCATTTCGTCCTGTGCTGTCTCCTGATCTCTCACAGCCTCAGCCATCTGTTCCTCACCAGATCCAACAGTAAAGTGAGACATCTCACCGTTCAACAGGCCCTCTACTGCAAGAGTAGAGGAATTTCCCCAGTGTACTGGCCAAATTTCCCTCATTCATTAAAATACCACCAACAGCTTAATCTTGTTCAAGGTCAGCAGGCATTCATCTGTATCCACTCCCCCGGGTCATGCCTGAAAATAGGCAGGATTTGTCTAGTGCACTTACCCAGTCAACAAAAACTAAATAAAATAAAATAAATATCTCAAAAATGCTTTGAGATATGCATTTATCACTAAACACAGCTTGCAACAATGCAGGTTGCCAGGCCTTGATTATAACTGAGGTGGAACTTTTTGCATTGTGCCTATGGTTACTGTGATATTGTGACATTTGTAGCACAAGGGTTACTTGGAATGTCTGTAGCCCTGTGCTCTGTCTCTACACCTATGGACAGATGGGAGCACAGGGCCCTCTGGGCCCTGCGCTCTGCTCCCACATGTGGATACTGTTATGTAGTAATGGGAGTGCAGGGGCCCAGAGGGCCCTGTGTTTCTACAGGAAGATTAGGGTTACTTATAATGTCTGCACTTATGGATAGATGGGAGTTCAGGGCCTGGAGGGCCATGCACTCACACATATGGATACTATTATGTAGTGATGGGAGCACAGGGCCCAGAGGACCCTGTACTCCCACAGGTAAATGAGGGTTACATACACTGTCTCTACACTTATGGTTAGATAGGATCGCAGTGCCCAGAGGGCCCTTCACTCCCACATGCAAATCAGGGACAATTACAATATCCATGCATGCAAGCAAAGGTCCTGGAGGGTCTTGTGCATCCACAACACACTATAGACTGATGGGAGCACAGGGCTCTGAAGGCCCTGCACTCCCACAACCATATAAGGGTAATATTACACTTTCTTAAAAAGTAAGGAAATTCATTACAAAAAAAGAAACTTTGTTAAAGCATCATTTAAGGTTAAAGCAACAACCATAGGGAAATGAGACATTAGGGTTTCCAACCCTAACATACATCCACCCAACTCTACCACCTTACCACCACCATCCACAGACCAACAGGCATTGAGGTATGCCTTGAGGTCATCGACCCTAACACTCATCCCATTCTCTTATGCTGTACCATGCCAGGTTCCTTACACATGGAATGGGGTGAGTGTTAGGGCTGATAACATCAAGGCTACCACAATGCCTGGTCTGGAAGTGGAGGGTGGTGGGTGGGGTAGGGTTGGGTTAAAGTTAGGGTTGGAAACCCTGACATGTCATGTCCCTACTTTTGCTGCTTTATCCCTAACTGATGCATTAATGAAGTTTTTTTGCAGTAAAAACAAATTACATATTAATTGCAAAAACAACTTCATTAATGCATCAGTTAGAGTTGATGGCACAGCAATAAAATTATGGAAATGTGATGATAGGGTTACCCCCCTGTACCACCCCCACCCCTCATCCTCCACACACCAACAGATGTTGGGGTGTGCCATGGGGTCATCAGGCCCAACTATCACCCCATTCCATGTATAAGCAAGCTGACATGCTAAAGTATAGGAGAATAGGGTGAGGGAGTTAGGTCTGGTGACCCCATGGCACACCTTGATGTCTGTTGGTATGTAGAGAGTGGGGGGTGGGGGTGGGGTGGTAGGAGGTAACCCTAACATCACATTTCCATGCTTTTTTTGTTGTGCTATCAACCCTAACTGATGCAGTAACAAAGATTTTGCAATGAATTTCCCCTCTTTTTGATAAAGTGTAATGTAACTGGAATGTGTTTGTGGGAATGCGGGCCCTCCAGGCCCTGCTCTCCCTTCATGTTGCACATTTTTTGTGTAATGGCATGCTCAAAAACATTGTCCCATATGGGCCCTGTGTTCCCACTTACACATAAGTACTGAGCCATACAGCAACCTTATAGTACTGAAAAGGAACCCTCGTAACACTTATTTGGTAATATCTCAGTAACCATTGCAACTATGAAACAAATTCTACTGCAGTTGTAATCATGACTTCAAAACCTCCATGTGTGCTTAGATGCAGGTAGCGAAAAATCCGTATCTCAAATCATTTTCTAGATACGGGTGCCGAAAGGCACTGCGGGCACCTCAATGTTAACCTATGGGAAATTTCTCAACTTCAGAATGCTGTAACTATGGGCCCATTGAATGTTTTGGGACCAATCCACTAAAAGGCACATCTGTGGGACCAGGGCTTGCCACCCTGCAAATTTCAGCTCAAAAACACAATCCACCTTGGCACAGTGAAGTGACAAAGAAAACAACACTTGGGACAATGTTTTCGAGCATTGTTTTCACAACTTTAATGTTTTTGTAGCACCCTATTCTTTGTAATAAAATATTTTCTTGCACAAAAAATATGTTGTTGAGCCATTTTATTTTGTGCAAGGTCATTATCATGCAGACAAATTTTTTTTCCGTGAAAACAAAATGCCAAAATGGAAAATTTTGAAAAACATATTTCATACTACCTGCACAAAAATTGATGCCAGAGGCAAGTTCCTCAAGGCCCAAATAAGCAAACACAAGTGTTGGTATTTAGCAAGAGGCACTATTTTTAGATTTACAACATTTTGTGTCTCTTGCTAACTGAAAACAAGATGGCAGCAGAACAAAAACAAAAATCTGGATCACGAAGACAAAAACGTTTTTGCGAAAGTTTTTGCATCACCCATATAAATTATGCCTTAGGCTAAAATGGGACATGCAAAACTTGCATTACTTTTGAATGGATTAATATTTTTTCACCAGATCTTCAAAAGGCACCACCCTGACCTAAACCACATATATAAATACACAGCTGAAGCCAGACACCCCCTCTGTTCGGTTTCTGTAGCCTGACAAAGAATTGCACAAAAGTTGAGGATTTTTCACATTTCTGACACTCTGCAGCTCTGCAACTGTACATCCAACCAGAACAAAACTTTCCAAATCCAGAGATCTAGGGTTGGATACCGTGCATGCAAAATTTCAGGCAAATCAGACAGTTTCAAAGTGATTAAAGTGCAAACTTTGAGGTTTAAAATAGAAGTAGCCTGCCAACCCTAACTATACATGCACTACTTTGCAACTATTCTCCCTATCTATCTATTTATCTATCTGTCTGTCTGTCTGCCTATCTATCTATCTATCTATCTATCTATCTATCTATCTATCTATCTATCTATCTATCTATCAATAGATATATAGAAATTCATTGCAAAAAACTTTGTTTAATGCATCAGTTAGAGTTAAAGTGACAAAAGTGAGGAAATTAGATGTTAGGGTTGAGCTCCTAATCCCAACCCCCCAACCCTCCATCCTCTACAGCCCAACAGATGCTGGGGTGTGCCATGGGTTCACAGAGCCCAACTCTCACCCCTTTCCATGTGTAAACAGGTTTACATGCTACAGTAAAGGAGAATGGGGTGAGAGCAGGGCCTCATGACCCCATGGCACACCCAGTGTCTGTCGATCTGTGGAGGATGGGGTGTGGGGGGGTTAGGCCCAACTCCAACATCTCATTTCCCCACTTTTTGTCACTTTAACCCTAACTGATGCATTAAACAAAGTTTTTTGGCAATGAATTTCCTACTTTTGAAAAAGTATAATATAACTAGTAAATAGCAAGTGTTGCTGGGCCCCACACTCCCACCAAGCTGCCCATTTCTGCATAATGATATGCATCTGTGGGAACATGGGCCCTCTAGGCCCTGCACTCCCACTTACACATAGCTACACAGCCATACAGCAGCCCTATATGGCAAGGAACCTTTGTAACACTAATTTGCCAATATCTCTGGAACTGTAGCACCTAGGAAAAACAATTCAAGTGTTGTTGTAATCATGACATTGAGATGTCCATGAAAGATAAATTGAACAAATCCATATCTCACATCATTTATGAGCTATGGGCACAAAAAAGCTCTGAAAAGTCACCCTTAGATCCCTTGTAACATGTTTTTGCCAATATCTCCGTAACCATAGCAAGTAAGACAAAATTTCACTGCTGGTGTAATCAATGATTTCCAAATTTGTTTCTGCAGGTTAAGCTGCAGGTAATGAAAAATCTGTATCTTGCTTTGTTTTCAAGATATGGGCACTGAAAGTCGATATGGGTGCTGCAATGTTATCATATGGGAAAAATAAAAAATTTTTGAAACCATATCTATGGAGCCAATTAACTTTTCAACACCTAAATAACATAATTGACATTGCTGGGGTATCCCCTTAATGCCCTGAAAATGTCAAGCCAAAAGACCAAACCATTTATTTACAGTGCAGTGGCAACATTTTTTAAATCCTAGTATGTGAGGTAGCAAAATCCCCAACCGTGACATCAATCCCCTTTCGTGAGCTGTCAAAATCCCCATCCAGGAGAAATCCTTGACCATCAGATTTTTGCCACCTGGTTACAAAGGGGTTGTCAAGGATTTTGCTACCTCACGAAAGGGGATTGCTCATGGACTGGGATTTTGACAGCTTGCCGACTAGGATTTTGTCAGCTCTTGAAAGAGGATTCAAAAACCCAGTCCCCTTTCGTGAGCTGACAAAATCCCAGTCCTCAAACTGATCCTCTTTTGTGAGGCTGCAAAATCCTTGACTGTGAGTCAATACTCATCTGCGAGAAGGGCCATCTGGTCACAAAGTGACAGTCAAGGATTTTGCTGCCTTGCAAAAGAGGATCGGCTCACGGACTGGGATTTTGTCAGCTCGCAAAAGAGGATCGGAAGTGAGTCACTAAAGAAGAATTTCAAAATTTGAAATGGCCATTTTTTGGCCAAAACAAAGCAAACCAAAGCTATAGGTTTGTAGAGAGCATCACCCTGCACAAAACCCATGCCTTATTGCAGCAAGAAGTCACCCATGGCAGAAGCTACAACATTTTGTTTTGGGGAAAAAATGAAAACAAGATGGTGGCTCGTGGACAAGGAATTTTTCCTGACAGACTAGGATTTTTTAAATCCCCTTTTGTGAACTGACACAATCCTTGACCATGAGCTCAACCTCTTTTGCAAAACATACATATAAATCTTGGAGTGAACTGAGCATGCTCAGAACCCCACAATTAAAAATTAAATAACTTTTGAATGGATTAATATTGTGTCACCAAACCAACACTGGATTGTTCTTCAATCCAAACTCTTTCTACATTCCAAATTTCAGACTGAAACACTGAATGGTGTGGTCACAGCTTGATGGGCAAAAATATGTCAAAAGTGGTGAAAAATGTGTTTTCCAGTGCTTCGCTGCGCAGAAACTGTACGTTTGATCAAAATGCAACTTGGCAGATTAAGAGATCTACCATACCAGACTGTGCATTCAAAATTTTGTGCACATCTGTTGAACAGCAGCAAAGTTATTAATTTGCAAAAATAGTATAACATTGAAGTGCCTACTCAAGCCGGTCACGCCCCATAATATAGATAGACAGACAGACAGATAGATAGATAGATAGATAGATAGATAGATAGATAGATAGATAGATAGATATCAGTTGCAATGCATCAGTTAGGGCTCACGTAAAAGTGACAAAAGTTAGGAAATGTGACATAAGGGTTTTCAACCCTAGCTCCACATTCTACCCCCCAACAAGCAGAGGAAGGGGTAAGGCAGCACAATCAACCAGAGACAGTCATCATCAGGTAACACAAACAGCATACAACTCTTTGCAAATAACACAGGAGACATCCATTATCATGGTCCACCACTTCTGTATTCAGGGATACAAATGCATTCTGTAACACATACAGTACACACCCACTTCAGACTGCAGTTTTTTCCCCTGTAGTATATGAAAAATGCAATGGTGTGTACCTATGAAGTAATGTAATCATTACATTATAATTTGAATATATAACTTAATATAGCATTGTAGCAGAAATGAATACTATTAATGAATAACTGCAAAACTGTGCTAAACAGTTTTTGTCTGAGCTTTTTTCCTCAGAAAGACATTTATCTGTGGATAAAGTTATCAGAAATGTATTTAATTATTTAGTTTTTGTAGACTGGGTGGGTGCGCTAGACTGCAAAACTGCATATTTTCAGGCATGACCTGGGAGGCTACATATAATTGGGTGGGAAAAACAGTAGTAAAGTTACAGAGAATAGTCTGGTTAAACAACAAGCAGTAGGAATTAGCCAACACATTAATCAGGTAACCCAACGTGACAAATTGATTGAAGATATGTGAATATTGTGAGAGAACACTTCTATGCTATCAACATACTGCAATGGTTTTCTGTCAGTTTAATATGCAAATCCAGTGCTACATGATTTTTTTGTTTGTTGTTTACAGTTGACTCATCTGCACAAAACAGTGATAATTATAAAAGAATAATACGCAATCAAATATATCACAAAGAATAATACACAAAGATATTTAAAGTTTACAGTCAGGAAGTATTAGTAGGAATGTTCTGAAATCATAATAGCATGTAGTGTCTAACTTACATTTTTTTTTGGAGTGATGGTTTCAATAAATTATGATATCATCTGATTGTACAACACAGAGAGTGTAGCATTTCATGACATCAGTAGTGCACTATGGAGCTGGTGTAATTCTTACTGTCTTGTCATAATTCTGTCTTCATACACACAGTTTGTTTTTACTTTCTTTCAATAATATGCCATGGAAACAGAAACTCAGTAATTGAAATATGAACAAGGAGTTTCTCATAGCAATCTAGTGTCATCATAGGACACAGTCTTATTTGTTATTAACACAGCAGCAGAGATATTTATTTATATATCTATTTTAATTTGTTAACTGGGTAAGAGCACTGGGCCGAGGGTCCTTTTCCGGGCTCGACCTGGGCAAATTATGCAATACAAAAATGTGTAACATACAACAAGAACATTCAATTACAGTTACAAATACATAAATCAAACAAATACAGTTTAAAAGTCACTTTTTAAAAATTTGAAATGAACAGTTTGTACGCAAACATTCAAATGAATTATTCCAGAATTGAGAAGCAGCTGTAGTAAAGGCATATAAACCAGCTCTAGTTTTATATGGACCAACATAAAGAACAACCCCAGATGATGACCATAAACTAGATAGCATATTCTTGATTTAAAGAAGATCAGAGTGTGGTGAGGGGGTTTGTATAAAAAACCACTTAAAAAAACTATACAACAAAAAAATATTGAATATGTTGTAATGGGGAAACCAGCCAAGCTGTGAATATAAATGACAATGGTGGGTACACGAAGGAACAAATAAAAGAAAATGACAAATGTTATTCTAGACAACAGAAATATTTTGTAACTCCTTAGAACCCAATTTAAAAAAAAAGACTAGATACATAATCAAAATGAGATAAAAGCAAACCGACAGCAATGGCTCTACCTGATTCAAAAGAAAAAAATGTTTAAACTTATAAAGAACACCATTTTTGATTAATATTACAACAGAAAAGCTTAATATGGTTAGAAACAGTGAACAAGGAGTCCAAAGTTACACCCAGGTATTTAAATAGAGAAACTTGTTACCTTGATTGCTATATCTCTCAAGAGCAGGACAATTATTTAACATAAAACATGACCCCAAAAGCATATATTTAGTTTTGTTTGTGTTAAGAATGAGTACATTATTAGAAAATGGTATACCATCGCTATAATGACAACTTTGCAGTGATGTGGTCGATACCGACAATATCGCCACATCACTGTAAAGTTTGCTTGGGACCATGGCACCCTTCCCCAAGGTCCTGCACCCCATCCCCAGCTCAGCTCCATCTCAGAGTTGAGAATCCTAAAGAGGGGGATGCGGGGAGTACAGCCCCCCTGCATGGGGGTGTGGGGGCACAGCTCCCTGCAAAACAATATGATTAATCATGCCAGCACCATTCCAATTGCAATTGCAGTCAATGTAGTGGTGTCGGAATAATGTTGCATCAACATGAAATTGTTGATGCGGCATCATGGGTCCTTAGAAAAACAATTGTGTACATCTGGGGATGGCAGCGCACCATGCAGTATCTAGAATGTTGAGCTCCCACTAGCCTCATTTAAAAATAATATAATTTTACCTTACTGTCTGCTGCCAGAGTGTTTGCTGAAATTTGACCAAGTTCATTTAGGCATGGCTACCTGTCAGAAGCTCAAATAGGGACCCAGCGGCATCCTAAAACAACAAAAACTAACCCTGATGCCTCGGCCGGGCATCAGAGTACTCCGGCTTTCAAGTCCATAGAAACACTGGACCCTGAATTAGAGACTGAGTCCAATGATGATGAAGAGGACTTCACCATTGTTTCCCATCAGTCTGCAGGGAACTTTGCCAAATAGGCAACACTCTGGATTCCATTAAGAAAGACATGGAAGCTAATCATAAAAACATTCACCATCAAGAGAAGTAGACCCGAATGCTGGAGGAACACACTACTAAACTTTCTCAAACATCTGATCTACATAACAGGGCATTATTGCAACTACACGATCAGATGCAAGATATTTTATACAAGCTGGAAGACTCAGAGACTAGATCCCAGTGGATCAATATTCATCTTCATGGGCTCCCAGAATGCATGGAAATGGGATCTATGATGGATTATATTGAGGGCATGCTTTCTGAACTCTTGGATATTGATATGAACACTCCTTTGAACATAATTAAGGCCCAGAGAGCTTTATCTGTATCCCCAAAGACCCAAAGGCAAGGCCCCACTCCATCGTTATTACCGTCCTAGATTTCTGCACTAGAGAACTGGTACTTTGGAAAGCTTGGGCCAAGAAGGAGCTGATGTTTGGTGATGTGAGACTTTTCCTGGAGCCTGATTGTGCCCCTGCCACTATGGCCCACAGAAAGATTTGACTACCGATGGTGAAAGCCCTACATGCTAAAGGTCTGACAGTGCAGATAGACTTTTCAGCCAAACTTCAGATTGCATCCAACTCTGGGATTAAGTTGTTTGAGATCCCAGCAGAGGTGAGAAAGTATCTTTCCACACTCAACATCGCAGTAGATGAACTCATAAACCCAGCTACTTTGAAGGAGGTGGAAAAGAGGCAGTGGCAACTGGTAGGTGGAAGGTCCTCTTGCCTAGGTAAAGCTGGTAAAAGAGGATCAATTGTCCCGGCTAGTCCATGAGGCAAAATGATGGAAGTGGCCAAAACAGGTGGCAAAGCTAGCCACAGAACCTGGTCATTGGAGCCAGCCTCTGGAAGCCATGATCCTACAACTGCAGAACTGGTGCTCATTGAAGAGATGGATTCTGCTAAGCCCACATCCTGATCCAGGACACCCACTGTTTTGCTCAGCTGAGATGTGCAGAGCTTAATTTTCTATCTCTTCTTCTTCCCTTGGAATATATTCAGACAAATGCTCAGCATGTATACTGAATAATCTTGATGTCTCTCTCTTCCCCCTCAAAGGTGGTATGCTGAACAATAAGGTAAGACTTTATCTATTATCTTCCCTTTTAGGCATGCCCCCCTATCTACTACAAATATGGTGATACTTGTTAGTTTTGGACCTCTATTTTTCATTCCCTGTGGTGGGAGACATCATAGAGACATCTTGGGATAAGCGTGAGATCCTGTCACCCCATTTGGAACTAACCTATGGACCATAGCCCATGGAACAGCTTTGATTTTCAATTCCTAAGTCTCACTGTTGTTATTTGCATTCCTTAGGCTATCCTGAGACATCCAGACATTCTTAAACTATAAATGTGATCTCTACCACCAAAGGGTATGTTGAAGAGGTGTATGGAGTGTAGAGAGGGGGAGAGGGAATTGGAAGCTCTGGGTGGGAGGCTGATTAAAAGAAAATGATCAGAAACAGATACTACCCCACCCGCCTTTGTGTATTTGTTTGTTTACAAGGGAACTCTTATTCTAATGGCAGTGGCGAGTGTGAATATTCTTTTGGGGTGGTCTCCTGCAAAGGCTGACTCCCTACACCATCCAATGGACCATTGGGCACCCTGTGAGAGGGTTGATCCAGGAAGGGCAGAGTGCGACATTCATCTCCCCCATTATTATTTGTAGTTTTTTATGCCTCCTGATGTTTAGTTATTACAGCAGAGTAGAGGCTATTCTATTAAATCTTACCTTCCGGAGGCACCCGAGGAGTACCTACAATTATTATGAAATTGAGGATGGGGAGGTTGGGAATTGCTGCATGGTGGGACTGACCCCACTTGAGTTGCAAGCATCCAGATTGGACCAAGATTTGCAGCAAGTTATGGGATGTATTCTTATGCCACCCATCACCACAGAGCACTGTAAGAGTAATGGGGTAATATTGTCACTTTTGGAAGTGACATTGAATGATCTGTTACAAAGATTGTTGTTGTTAATGGCTACCAAAATGTTCCTATGTTTTCTGATTGTTTTTGTTGTTGTATACTTTATTAATTGTGTTAAACTACTGTTAAGCTGGGCTGCATGCTTATCATCCCCACCTCTTCACACAGGACTGACACCTGGACTCTGAAAGAGTGCCAGGGCAGTCACCCCGGGATATGAGTGTCCTACATTAACCCAGAGTTCTCTTCATTGTTTTTTGTTATGGATAATCTCTGATTAGTGACAAATAATGTTAGGGGGCTTAATAGCCCCATTAAAAAAACACGTATTTTGCAGGAGTAAAGCAGGGCAGGAACACACATTGCCTTCTTGCAAGAAACTCTTTTAGATTCTGCTGAACATTGTAAACTGAGTTGAGGTTGGGTGGATGCTGTTTATAACTCTTCCTACAACTCTCATCCACATTGCAGAGGTACAGTCATTCTAATCCATAAGACTTGCCCCCTGATAGTTGAGAAGGTGGACACAGATCAGGAAGAGTGATATGTGAAAATACTAGTGAAATATAGAGATATTACGTGCAATCTTTTAAATTTATAAACTCCGAACAATGACAAGGAAGCATCTCAGTTCTTAAAACAGGTTGTTCAAGATAAGGTTGTTATCACAGGTCACCTATATTTGATTGGTGGGGACTTTAATACTATTCTTTCTCCCTATATGGATAGATGGGGAGGGGCAACCAAGGTTAAACTAATTGCTGCAGAACATATTCTTAACAGGCTTTGTGATGAGTTATGCCTAGTTGAGATATGGTGCTTCCATGGATTTTACACACTATTCGGACAGACACAATTGTTATACATGTATAGACATGTTTTTTTTTTATATTGATATATGTGGTCACATTTAGCATCTGCTTGTCATATTCTCCCTCACACACTTTCTGATCATGCTCCAGTGAACCTGGTGCTGGCAATGGAACCCTTCCCTCCGTAACTCACACTGGTGCCTAAATCTAGTTTTTTTAAACCAAAGTGAATTTAAGCAGCTCATTGAAACCATGATTCAGGACTATTTACCAAATAACCTGTGGGTGCCAACTTGCACACTGTGAGGTGGGATGCCTTGAAAGATGTCCTTCAGGGCACCGTGATAAGATATGCCTCTGAGTCTAAACGGAAGAGGGAAGCCAAATGCCAAGAGTTAATTCAAGCTTTCCTGGAATTAGAGTTTCAACATAACATCTCTTTAGACCCCATAGTTAAAAAAGGTCTAGAATAAGCAGAAGGCAGCCTTAAATCAGTTACTAAAAACTCAGAGGGTAGCTACAGATGCATTAGACAAAACTATTATGAAAATGTCAATAGGGCAAGGAAGTTGCTAACTCACACTTTGCAAAAACAACAATGCAGTAGATTAGTTCTCCAACTAAAAAATTCAGCCATTAATGATGTGCTAACAAGTCAACTGGGCCATATTGTTTAGATTTTTGTGGATTACTATAAATCTTTATACACACAAGACCTGATACAAGATCTCACAGTTAAAATCACCGATTTTTTTGATGGACTCATCCTTCCAACCTTCTCAGAACAGCAATCTCAGCTGTTGGACCAGCCCATTTCTTTGGAGGAATTACAAGGCTAATTAGCCCATATGAAAAGTGGCAAATCCCCTGGGTTGGATGGCTTTCCGCTCAAATTTTACAAGACATTTGCAGTCTCACTGCTCCTGGTTCTCCTACTGGTAGGTTGTAAAGTTATGGAGGGAGGAGAGCTACCTGAGTCGTAGCGTTTAGCCCAAATTACTATTATCCCTAAACCAGGGAAAGATCCTAAAGAATGCGGGTCGTACAGACCAATATCTTAGTTATATACAAATTTAAAATTATTTACAGGCATCCTGACCAACAGAGTTTAAGCCATAATTTCTTCCTTAGATCATGTAGACCAAAGTGGTTTTATCTCAGGAAGATCTTTGAATATTATTTCTACCCAAAAGTCTCAGAAAATTTTCCAGATAGCGATCTCCATGAATGCAGGAAAAGCATTTGATAGAGTGAATTGGCATTATTTAAAATATTCCATAGAGAAGATGCAACTCGGCCCCAAATTCTTACAAGCATTCTCTTAGTTATATCTACAGTAGCATCTCAAGCCCTGGTATGAGTAAATGGTATTAGCTCTGAATTTTTCCCCCATCCCGAGGTACCAGGCAAGGATGTCCTCTCTTTCCCCCCTGTTATTTGCCTTCAGTTTAGAATCTCTTGTGGCTAAAGTGAGACAAGATGTGAATATTAGGGGAATGATGACTGGGAGTGTAAAACAAAAACTACCCTTATATGCTGACAATTTCAGTTTTTTTTTTGTCATCACCAGAACAATCACTGCCCAGATTAATAGCAACCTTGCAGGCCTTCAGTCTCATTTCAGGATATAAAATAATCTTTGGTAAATCTGAAGCCCTACGAATTAGTGGACAATGCCCTTCAACTGTTCAATCCACTTTTCCCTTCAGATGGGCCCCAAAGAACCAAATCAGGTTCCTAGGTATTCAAATAGCCACAGACCTATCCAAACTCATTTCCTTAAACTGCAAAAAGCTATGGGAGACATTACAATCTGATTTGACCAGATGAAGCCTGTTGCCCCTTTCTTTAGTAGACCAGGTTTTGTTTCTTTTTCAGTGCCTTCTCTTGGGATTCCCATTATCTTCTTGGAATAAACTCATGAAAGGTCTGCAACATTTTATCTGGAATTACAAATGACCACATATAGCTCACCGATTTTTGCATCTCTCATAAGAGGAGGCTGGTCTGGCATTCCCAGACATAAAGCTCTTTTATTTTGCTGTGCAAATGTCCATATTATTTACTTGAGCCAAACAGCGCACCTCTTCACAATGGTATTTAATTGAGAATGTGGGAGGGCAGCCACTATTTTCCCTGGCTCTCACACCCACCTCTCCAGATTATAGATCTAAAATCACGAACCAATGGGTAAGGCATGGGGTATGTATTCTTTCAAAAATCCAAAAACTTACCAGTACTACATCTGAGGTTGGACCATTATCTTTGATTCATTACTGCTCAGAATTTCCTCCCCACTACTTGATTTAGGATATGCCAGATGGTCACAACAAGGCATACCTAGATTTGTGCAATTTATAGAAAATGGTAGGTGTATAACTTTTCAGAGGGCTAAGGAAAATTTTCAATGGCAAAATTTGGAATTTTTTAAGTTTTTATTAATCACAAGATAAACTTACCAAACTTACTAGATCACCAACTGATTGGGAGGACTACTTATATAGAGTAGTGAGCATAGCAGGTCCCAGACTTTACATTTCATACATGTACCGGTTGCACTCAGGAGTCAGGGCAGCCTATTTACTTTTTCACAAGTGAGCCTGGGAATTGGGGCACTGGGTCCAAACAATGCCAGTCAAAATAGCACATGCTAGGTGAAACATGACAGAAAAGGTGCCAATTCTTTTTTTGCAGGGGTTTTCACCACCAGCACCCCTCAACATGGGGTGCTGTGCCCCTCCACACCCACTGGACTAATAGATTCTTTCTCTGGGGCAAGCGGATCACGGGGAAAGTTAAAATGTGTGGGTCTGTGGAAACACTGTTTCCACAGCCCAAAAAAAAAAAAAAATGTTCTGCCGCTACAAAAATGCTGGAGACCAGGATTAGAACCCTGGTCTCCATTTCTGCCAACTGAGCTGCTCCATGCCTTAGTGCTTCCTGCCACTGGAGCAGCATGGCCAGCTGCTGGATCAGTGATGCCCTTGTCCTTTTTCAGGACTATGGACAGCACTGTAAATTCCTGGTCGCAGTCCTTTTGAGCGCTTACCAGACTAGCGCTGTATAGTGCGGTGCTATTCTGGTAATGCTAATCTAACCAGGAATTGGAGGCAGGGATAAATATTGCAGATGCAGACTGGACAAAGAGACTAAAACTGGAATGGAAGGTGTCCTTGGCTCTGGTTTGGAGAGAAGTTTTTTGGAAAGTCCTGGTGCGTTACTTCATACCCCAACTATTACACAACATTACAGCATAACAAACTCAGCAGTTTATTGGAGGGGCTGTGGCCAAAGATGCAATCACTGGCACATTTTTGGGGGATGCCCAATCTTAACTGCGTTTTGGACCCAAATGAAGGCAGTAGTCCTTAACATCACTGGAGTGTCCATGCCATTAACCTTCGAGGAATAGGGTTTTGGGGCTGCCCACTGTCATACGCCAGAGGCGGACAACACAAAACCTATTGCTAAATATGATCATGATTGGCCGTAAGTGTGTTACAGCCCATTGGCTTACCTCAGAGTCTCCAACAGTGGGGGAGTGGATTAAACAGATGAGGGAGGTATATCAACTGGATACCATAACCGCCAGACTATAACTTAAACTAAAACAATATCTGGCCAGATGGCAATGCTGGGAAACCTGGTTGTTAGAGAGGGAATCAGCAAAGTGAAAGCATGTTGGTAGACTCTCACTGAGGTAGGATGCACCCTGCTACTCTTCAAGTATGCTCACAAAACAGTTAGGTTATGTGGCCCAGCCCTATACTGTAGGGAGGATTCTCCTTTTTTTCATTGGGGGGGTGCAGCCTGCCAGAATTGGTCCATTGTTGACCAATTGTCAGCCTTTCTGGTGGAATTTTCCAAGTGATCAATATTTTCATGTAGTTCTTTTTCTTCTTTTTTCTTTCTCTTTGAAAGTTTCCAAATGAACTCTGAGATTGTAATGCTTTAATGTTACTCTACAGTGATTTTATATTGGTATTTACAGGCATATACAAAAATATCCTTCTCTAACCATAAATCAGTAATAGGGGGAGCTTTAAATATTTCCAAGTTCTGTCACAATTCATGACATGGTCCTCCTCCCCCTTCTCCCTGACCCTTTTTTTTTGAGAAGGAACATACTATGATATGATTACAACCTACATGTGATTAAGTTAACTAAAAGACTCAGAATACAATAAACTATTAATCTGATATACTGCTTAACTGAAGTGTTTGGTAATTGGAGAGTCTTGTTAATTATTATGAAATGTGACATTACAGCTATTTGTATGCCTCTTATCTTATATTATTGAATAAAGCTAAGTTCAAAAAAAAAGAAAAACAATTGTGAACAGAAAGAAAATCTGTTTGAAGATCATTATCCAACTTGGAGAATTCCCTAGTAGAAAAAAAGAACAAGTTCATCAGCATAATGTAAAGACAGGCAATAAGAAGTAACAGATGTCCGAACATTAACAAATAAAGTAAACTTAAATGGCTCTAAAATTAAACCCGGGGGACACCCCTATCAATTTTACTAATACTAGACGTCACATTAGAAACCCCAACACATCGAGAACAGTCCATTAAATAGTCTTCAACCCAATGAACAACATTAGATGAAAAATCAAAGGATGTTAACTTTGAACAAAGCAATTTGTGATCAACAAATTCGAAGGCCTTGGTCAGGTCCATGAACATGGACCCAGTGCGGATACCATTATCCATACCACTCAAAAGTGAGTTTGTGATCCTGACCAAGGCTGACTAAGTACCAAAACCCTTTTGAAACCCATGCTGCTGTGAACAAAGAATATTATGTTTTTCCAAATAGTTGTTAATTTGTTTGGCTACAATGTTTTTCAAATAGTTTACTAATAGGATGCAGAATTGAAATAGGGTGAAAATCTTCAACATAAACAGCTTGTTTTTTTTTGGGGGAGGAGTCAGGCACAGTCCTAGTACATTTCCAAGCAATAGGAAATTGCTAAAAAATTAATGATAAATTAAATATTGCACACAAAGGAGAGGCAATGTAAGGAGCAACTAACTTCAGAAAATGACTATCTAACCCAGCCCCACAATCAGAACCATTATTGGGAATAGTAGAGAGCAATTTAGAGACCTCACTAATAGTGACAGACTCAAAGTGAAAGAAAAAAAAAAGGATGATTTTGAGAAAAACTTATCTTAGAAAAGGAGAGGGGGTGATCAGGAAGGGTAAATTAACTATCATTGGAAATTTTTAAATTTAGGGATTTAACTGTTTCAGAAGGGTTGATAACCTCATTTTCATTGACCTTCAAAAATCTAATTTTTCCTTTTTCCTTAATATTAATCAGAGAATTAGCATTGTCCCAAAAACTATGAGAGTCAGAACAATTAAATTCCAACTTCTTTTTATAATATTCAGATTTTACAGATCTAATAATGAATCAAATTCCATTTCTAATTTGTCTATACTGGGACATCAAATTAGTTGAAGGAGAAGTCTTAAAGGTGGGACTTCTAGCCCAGTGGGCTTACCAGGTCAACAAAATTCAACAAACAAACAGTCCAAGCCAAATTCCTTTGCTTTATTATTTTCTTTATATTTTCAGAAATCCAATTCATACTAAGGATCATACTAAGGAAGGTAAGAAGCAGGGATGCTGGTGTAGCCCATAGATGCTTCTATTCAATACAGGGAGTAATATTTTAATGTGTGCCCAGAAAGAAATATGGTATCAACACACTTCTTAAATACAGTTTTAGTTTCACTAATAACAATTTCCAAGGGTAAACAATTCCAAGTGTTCACCACTCTCAAAGTGAAGAGGAATTTTCTACAGATGTGATTACAATTTTTGCCAATAAGTTGGAGGGGATGGCCTCTTATATGATAGGCACTATCTTTAAACTTGAGCCCCAATTCAGACATTAAATAGAGGTCTTGTGCAATGTCATATAGGAAAACCAGATCGCCTCTTAAGCAATGTGTCTCTAGAGTCATAAGATTTAAAGTGGCTAATCTGGTTTCATATGATTCATTTTTCAGACCGTACATATGTTTAGTGTATTTACATTTGACTTTTTCTAAGAGATTACAGTCTGATTTCCTGAAGGGGCACCAGAACTGGGAGGTGTATTCAAGGTGGGGTCTGACATATGCTCTGTACAAAGGCAACATTACTTTAGTATTGCGTGATTTGATGTTATGTTTGATTGACCAGATCACCTCATTAGCATTATTGATTACTTCATTAATACGATTGGATTGTTTCAAATCATTAAATATAATAATTCCTAGATTTTTTCCTCACAAAAGACATTTAGGATGGCACCTCCCAGGACATAAGAGATATTGAGATTTTGTGTGCCCAGGTGCATGACTTTGCATTTGTCAGTATTTAACCTCATGCCCTATTTTGTCACCCAAGAAGAAATTTTATCCAAATTGCATTGTATAGTATAGTATAAGTAAGCTGTTGGTTAACTAGGATCTGCAGCTTATCTGTTAGGTAGGAAAATGTGCAGACTAGGTGGGCAAAGTGGTCCTTATCTGCTGTCACATTCTATGTTTCTATGTTTCTATGTATTTCTAGATTGACACATGGGCCTCTGATTTTGACATCATCTGCATATTTAACAGATGCAGATAAATAATTGTTAGTCATATCAAACATGAAGGTTTGAAAGAGGCAGGGGCCTAGTACTGAGCCCTGCGAGACCCAGCTAGTAACATGTCCTAGTTCAGCTAGGTGTCCGTTAAATAATACTTTTTGCATTCTGCCAGATAGCCGGTTGCATATCCATTGAATAATTTTAAGGTTAATTTGCAGGTTGTGTAGCTTAACTCTCAATGCCCAATGGGGCATAACATCAAACTCCTTACTAAAATTGATATAGATTATATCATAGGATATTTTTTAATCCAATTCAGAGCTAATGAGTTCATAAAAATACATAGGCCCAGATATTCAAACTGCACCAGGCTGTGGCGCAAGCCTGGGACAGTGCAACTTGGCTGTGCAGGGGCGTTGACTGGGCGATATTCAATGGAGCTACACCGTGGCTCAGCATCATTGAATAGTGCACCCTGACCACCAGCAGTGTGCATGGCACAGTGGCACTGCACCAGCGCAAGTGGCCAGAGTGGAGCAGGGGAATGTGCTAGCGCAAGTTCTATTGCGCAAGGTGCAGCAACCGCAATATTCAAAAGCTGACATGCAAATGGAGCCATAATGTATGCAAGGCACACATGGGGCTATTTCCATTTCATTATGGCCCCATATGCATGCAGGTGCGCTGATCCCCGATGACTTGTGCCCTGCCAGGCAGCAGCTGTCGGGGATCGATGCCCCCTGCAGCGTGGCAATGTGCCCCACAGCCCGATCACGGGCATTAGCAAAATAAAAAAGAGTCCAACATCCCTGGTGATCCAGTGGACCACTGTCAGCCAGATCGTGGGCATTAGTAAAATAAAAAAGAGTCCAATATCCCTGGTCATCCAGTGGACCACTGTCAGCCTGATCATGGGCATTAGTAAAGAAATAAAAGACTCTTATATCCCTGGTGGTCCAGTGAACCACTGTCTACCCGATCATGGGCTTAAGTAAAGAAATAAAAGACTCCTACATCCCTGGTGGTCCATTGGACCCCCTTCCCCCCACCCACTGATCCCCATCGCCCCACTCCCCCCAGTCAGCGGTGGGCAGCAGCACCCCACCCACCTGCTGCCCCACCACCCACCAACTGACACCATCAGTAGGGCTGTACGCCCATTGGTCCACAGCGTGAGCCAATGGGCATGCAGCCTGTACTGTACTACACATTCCAGATATGTGAATGGATCCATTCTATCACATACAGGCTGATGAGCCTGTAATTTTACCATGCTGTTTTAGGGTCTTTTTTACATAATGGAATTACATGCTTGTTTTTCCATTCATCTGGAACAAAATGTTGTACTAAGCATCCCTTGAATAGTAGTTTTAATGGGTACACTATGCTATCAGTCAATATATACTGTATAAAAGATGTCCAGCAATATTGTCAGGGCCTGGGCAAGTTTTACCTTTTTGTGCAGTTAGTTTTTTATGAAGTTACTCAGTAGACATAGTAATTTTACCAGTGTTGACCTGATTAGTATCATGGTCAATATTATTTTGGCTTATTTTAGAAGTAAATACTTTGCAAAACCTTTTGTTGAAAAAGTTTGCCATGTCTAGGGAATCATGCATTAGTTCATCACCCAAATGAAGGGGTCCCACCTTACTTATTGTTTTTTTAAGGAATTAATATAGGAGAAAAAATGTTTTCCAATTATTAGGGGAACCTCTGACTCTCCTTGTGCGCATTGGAAAAAAATGTATCTTGAAGAGGAAGAAGTTGATTATAGAGAAATTCCAAAGCCAAATTAATATTAGGTATAAGGTCACGATAGGACCAATCAATAGAAGATAACTCTAAAATCAAATCAGAAATAACAACATTTTTAAAATTAGGTGACTGGACAAAATGAGGGGGGATTCTGAGTGGCTTAGAATATAATACACAATATGTGGCAAGATGACCATTAACTGAATCATCAAGCTCTCCAGCAAGCAAAATGTTATGATCCTGATTAGTAACAATCCAATCCAATAATGAGTGATTAAGGTTGTTAGAATTTCACCTAGTAGAATCTTTGATTAATTGAACAGGCTGGTACTCTTGCAGCAATAGTTCATAATCTTTTCAACTACTTGAAAGCCAATTTAAATTTGCGTCACCCATAGCAACAAAATCGTAAAGTTTGATAAGAGGTTCAACAGAGATCAGAAATTCTGTATGACCAGATAGGCCACAATGAAGAGCATAATAAAAGCACCCTACAACAATATTTTTATGACTCCCCAAGAGAAGAAAATGCAAAAGCTAGTCAAAGGATACATTATTATTAGAACTACTAGAGACCACAATAACTTGAAAATGCTCTTTAAAGTATACAATTACCACACCACCTTTTTTTCTAAATGATCTTGTCTAATAAAACTCTACACAGGCAAAGTACACAAACTATCAGGTACAGAAGGCTTCAAACAGGATTCCAAAATGCCAATTATATCTGGATGATGGTTATTGGTAAGGTTTTCTAATTCTGCCATTTTAGGTACAAGACTACAAGCATTTTAATGGAGAATATTCAAACCATGTTTTTTATACCAAAAATGGTTAGAACCAGCATTTGTTTCAATACCACTAACCAACAAAAGCAAACAAAACTAAAAAAGAAAAAATAAACTTAATTTTATTAAAATTCCATTGACAACAAATAGCGTTCCATAACAACGCAAGAAAAGGAATCCACATATCCATATAACAAAATACATAGTAACCATCAAACAATAAGTAAATGCAATAAATATTGTAACTTGTTGCAGCTGTGTTCCATTTTAAGTGTTTTTCTAAGTATAATAGTGTACAAGTGGTACTCTTTCAAGATGTGTCAAGAATAAAAGAGTAAACTCAGAAGAAGCAATTTTTTTGTAATAATGTTGTTATGCTTTATGTTCTTTTTGTTCCTTTATGCTTCCATTTACCATGTTGAAGGCAATATATTTCTGCAGCCTAAAGTGAGTGAGTATGTGTTGAAGTACACGTGCATCAATAGTTACAGAAGTGGTGAACATGATGATAGATCTCTCTTGTATTATCTACAGAGACTTGTATTTGTTTTACCTGATGATGGCTGTCTCTGGTTGCTTGTGTTGCCTTGGCACTTTTGCTGCTTGTTGGGTGGGGGTGGAGTTAGAGTTGAAATCCCTAATGTCACATTTCCCAACTTTTGTTGCTTTAACCTGAACCCTGACATGCATTAACAAAGTTTTTTTGCAATGAATTTCCTTCTGTTATGAGAATGTATTCAAAACACAGACATTTTGTTTGTTTGTTGTCTAACTTTTCACACCACTCTATCAGTACATACCCTGTCCAATGCTTATCACAGTACTTCACAAAATCTCCATATCAAATAAAGTGTTATCATTACTGTGTATTGTGCCAAGTTTAAACGATTTCTTCAACAAGAAATCATAAAGACATTTACAGATTGTAATTGATTTTTTGTTTGTAAAGCATTTAACATACCATATTCATAGTTGAAATAGCTTTTATAAATTATATTTGAGTTGATTGTACTACAACCCCAGAACATTTCATCATTATCTATGAAATAAGAGACACAACACAGGCTATAAGTTAAAAAATATTGTTTTTGAAAAATTCCAGTTGAATTAGTATCAAATTATAATTGTGTTACTAGAGATGGCAAACAAACAAAATAAGTATTTTAGAGGAGAAAAAGTAATCTTCCACTCCACAAACAATTAAGGGTCATCTGAGAATAGTAAATCATGGATGACTGTTAACAATGTATATACATAAATGCATTTAGAAACTTAACTTTTCTCTCCAGAAACAACTGAATACCATGGCTAGAGCCAGGGTTCCTCCATGAACTGAACCGAAGCCAAACCCAAACTTTTCGATTTTCACCCTATCTGAACCAAACTTGAACCGTAAAAAAAAACAGATGAACCCTAACCGAACACTAACCCAGACTGCATGAGATGATGAGAACTCACATGAAGACAGTAGGGTGAATTCATTGGAACTCGAACTTGAACTGAAAAATTACACACAAAAAACCTTGAACTGAACTTGAACCCAAACTTCTACTTATCAAATAGAACTGAAATGAACTCGAGCTATACCCTGATGAACCTGAACCAAACTACAACTCTAAAAACACATCACCCCCCCCATGGCTAAACTGGAAAAAAATAGAAAATACACTAATGCTGAGCAACCTAAGGTTGGTTGGACTTTCACTGAATATTCCTAATTCTGAATTAAAGCTAGAGATAGAAAAAATACTAACTTTAGCTCCCACACTGGAACAGCCAATAGTCCTTGAATTGATATTTAGACTTCAGTCAAAATAGAAGCAACAAGTATCCTCACCTGGCACAGGGGCAAGGTATGTGATTTGTACCTTTGCTTCTATACTGCAAAGGAATAAACTACTTCAAGAGGCAAGGATGAAAAACGGATTTATATATGAAGGCACTAAGCATCATTTGTATCCAGATTTCTGTCTGGCAACCCAAAGATGCAGGAAATGCTTTCTCATACTGAGAACAAAATTATTATTTTTTTTTCAATTCAAATTTTATTTATCTTTTTACAATAAAGAGAACAGATCCACAATTAACAAAATACACTGATGGAATATTTGACAATGTGATGGGCCCATTCTCCCCCCCCTCCCATTCCTCACCCTCCCTTACCCATCCACCCTCCCAACACAGACAGGTGGCTCTTGATCACTCAAAAGTTAATAAGGTACCAGTTCATCTCAATTATAAGGAGTAGAGGGTATGTAAAGGGTCCCAAATCTTTATATACCTTTTTAATCTGTTACTGAGACTTACTATTGTCTTCTCTGTTCTGAGGTTTGTTAGCATCTCGTTAAGTCATTCAGTGTAGGAAATGTCCTCGCTAGCCTTCCAATGTCGCAGTACCACTTTTATGACAGACATGGAAATAAGGACCATATGGTACCTGCAACTGAGTACTGATCCCGGAGTAATTTCCCAACAAGCAGATTTCTGGGGTAAAAAGATAATTCAGGCCTAACAACTGGTCTGCTCTTTGTTAAATACTGGCCCATAATGGAGCTACTTTGGAGCAAGTCCATAATATATGATATAAGGTGCTGTCCTCCTATTGGCATGTTGATGATAGAGTTACACCAAATTTGGATAATCTCTGAGGGGAATAATATAGGTTGTGCAGCATATGAAACTGCATAAGGCGTAGTCTGTCCTTAGTAACATATTTGTGGCAGTCACACCATAGAGACAGCCAGTCTATATTCAGACTGGGGAAAAAAGGAGTCCAATAAGCTGTAGGGCCAAAACAGCCCAGATAGGTCCAGTCATATAGAATCCCACAGGTCTTGGACACAGCTTGTTGGAAGGGGATAAAAAAGCAGAGGAAAAATGTTCATCTTGATTAGATTAATTTTGCCCCAAAAAGAGATCGGGAGTTTGGACCATCTATCCTAATTCTGACTAATGGTATTTGCCAGGGAGTCCAGATTCAATTTTTGGGCAGTGGCAGGGTTTCTTGTCCATTCAGCTCCAAGATACCCCAAGGAATCTTGTTTTCAGGAGAGCCCTAGTGCTGTAATGGTACTTTTGAGAACCTTGTGGTTTTAATTTTTATATATTTATTTATATAAATTTAGGAATTACAACCCTTTGAGTCAGGGACTCATTTACAAAGGCTCCACATCTTACATTGAATGAGGACAAATACAGAGTAACAATAAGGTACAGAGACAAAGAACAGTGGCAGAATGAGGATAATACATCGACAGAAACTACACCATGATGTGTAAATTTTTAGTCATATAATTAGAGTCAGAGGTTGAATTTGCAACAGATACTTAGCCCATGTGGAGGAGTTTTTGTGCAATCACAGTGGCAGTTGGATATTATATGGGTACACAGCACAGGTTTAAAAGGCCCCAACCTGGGAATAGAGAGGGCAGTGTCAGGGAGGGAGTTCATCCAGAGTGGTGTCCTGTATCAAAAAGACCTTTGGCTGGTGGTGGTCCTTGCAAAAGGGATGTGAAAGGTAGAAGTGTTTGAGTGTCTTGTGGCCTGCATTGAGGAGCACATTTATAGGAGCGAGAGACAGCCGGGGGGGCTAATCCTAGTTGTATTTTTTGGGCAAATAAGCAGGACTGATAAAGTAGACGCCCCTGAAAGTTTAGCCATGATGACTGTTTGTAGAGTTCACAGGTATGTGTAGGTGATCACAGCCTGTAGCTAGCCAGCATGCTTTGATAAGGGTGTGCTTTATGCTGGACAGGGCAGTGTCTGAGGTGGCGTCATATATGACTATGTCATAGTCTACCAGGGAAAGGATGGAGCTAGAGATGGTTAAATGGAGGGCATCCACTGGGAGATAGGGCCTATATTTATAAAGGAGACTGATTCTAATATTAATAGCAGAGCAGGTCAATGTTATATGCTCATGGAAAGTAAGGGCCTAGTCAAGGGTGACCCCTAGGTATTTAAAACTGGTAACTGCTTCCAGTGTGGTACCCTGGGATTTTAGTATAGATAGTTTGGTCATGTTGTGCTTATGTTGAGGGTGGTAAAAAAGCGTGACCTTTGTTTTTTTGTAGTTGAGGACAAGTTTGTGAGAAGTGAATCATGTTTCTATTTCTCTGAAGGAGCCCTGCAAGGTTTGCTGGAGTTGGGCAGAGTCAGGGTGCTGGCTAAAGATCACAGTGTCATCAGCATACAGGAGCAGGCATTCAGTGGAGGCCAAAGGGAGGGAGTTTAAGTATGGGGAGAAAAGGAGCGGGCCAAGGATGGACCCTTGTGGAACACCAGATCAGACTGGAAGGCTAGTAGAGAGAGTGCTGTTTATTTTAACTTTCTGGGTATGGCCATGGAGATAGTTTGAGAACCAGTCAGCAGTCTCTTGGGAAACACCAACAGAGAGGAGGGAGTTTAACACCATACTGTGATTGACAGTATCAAAAGCCTTGGAAAGGTCAATGTAGACGGATCCAGCCAGGGCTCCCTGGTCAAGGGCTTCATGGATAAAGGCGATAAACTCAAGTAGGGCAGTAGTTGTGTTGTGCCCTTTTCTGAAACCATCTCTACTGCTGGCACAGTAGATGATGCGAGTCTAGATAGTCAGTAAGTTGATCTGCTGCTATTTTTTCCAGCACTTTTGAGGGGGAGGGAGTATGGAGATGGGTCTATAATTATTACTAGCCGTACAGTCACCATTTTTATGAACTGGAGTGATAGCTGCCATTTTCCATAAGGTAGGGAACTGCCCAAGGCATAGGGACATATTTAGTATTTTTGTTAGGGGTGTTAGGACTGCATCAAGGGTTAAGGATAGTAATTTAGCATCAAGAGTGTCACCATTCTGCCTTGTCTTTCCAAGGAACTTGGCAAGATATGGGCGAGCAATCATTTTAAAGTAAAAGGGTGGAGCGCTGGGGGTGTCATAAACTGTTGTGTATATTCTGCAAAGAAGTCAGGAGGGAGGATAGAGCTGAGGTCAGAGAAAGATGCATTTAAGGCATTAGCTATCTTACTAGGGTCTTGGGTGGAAACACCGTCAGTGACAATCATGGATGGGGAAGGGGAGGAAGACTTGCCACTTAGTTCCTTCATATTTGCCCAGAACTTCTTCCCATCTCCCCAGGTGGCAGTAAGACTGGACTGATGGAAAGCTGCCTTTGCCTTGTGGATAGCCCAGGTGCATGAGTTATGGGCAGCACAGTACAACTGTCAATCAGAAAGGCCACCAGACTCAAGGGCACGGTGCCATAGGTTATCACGGGCCTTCATTAGATCGAGCAAGGACCGTTTAACCCAAGGGGAGGATTTAGTTTTTTCTATTATGGTTAAGAGGGAAGACAACAGTTTTACTAACATTTAACTTATAATTGGATATTTGGCTATATTTCTTAATGATTTCTAACATAGGTGGGAGAGAGGAGGCAATATGGGACTGCTGGAGAAGGAGGTCGTCTGCATAGGCAGAGACCTTGATGTTCCTGAATCTTAATAGTGATTCCTTGAATCCTCCTACATTCCATCAAGTGGTGGATGAGAGGCTTCAAATAAATATTAAAAAGCAATGGGGACAAGGGGCAACCTTGTCTGGTACCCGACTGCAATGGGAAAAGGTTGGAAGTCACTCTGTTGCCCGTAACATGAGCAGATAGGGAGTGATAGAGTGCTTGTATCCAGTGTTGAAACTCTAGAGGGAAATTGAAGGCCTTGAGGGTCCAAAATAAAAAATTCTAATTTACTGTGTCGAAAGCCTTCTCGGTGTCCAGAGATACCAGGGCAGCTGGAAAATGCACATCTCTGGACACCGAGAAGACATGAGCCAGGGCTCGGAGATGGTCCACCGAGGACCTCCCCTTCATGAAGCCTACCTGTTCAGGGCCAATGAGATCCAGGATTATTACACTGATATGATCAGCCAGCAGTTTGGTTAACATTTTTACATCCTAGTTTAGTAAGGATATAGGGTGGCAACTTGTGACTAATTCAGGGCTCTTGTCAGCTTTGGGCAAAAGAACAATCAGGGCTTCAAAAAGAGTCAGGTCTGCTGATGTTCCAGACAATATATGTTGGTATAGTGGTAATAATAGCAGAATTAGTTGATCTTTGAATTTTTTGTAAAAGTTGGATGAGAATCCATCTGGACCTGGGGTTTTATCTGTGGGGGACTTTTGATGACTTTTACCAATTCTGATAGGGAAATAGGAGATATAAGTGCACGTTATTGTGCTTCAGAAAGGGAGGGTAGATGAGATGCCTCAAGGTATTTATCCAGGGTCTGATCAGAAGGTGGGTCGGGCACAGGGCCATATAACTGCTTATAGTATCTACTAATTTCAGCTACAGTGTCTGCTGGGGATGTTTTCAGTGAGCTGTCCTGAAAACGTATCAAAGTTATGAATCTAGAGGATTCTTGTTATTTTATTCTGAGAGCTAAAAGATGCCCCGCTTTCTCACCCTGATCTGCGTAGGAGGCTTTGGTCCTCAGGATTGCAAATTCTGCTTTCTCTCCCAGGAGTTCTAGATAGGCATCCCTTAGTTTAGCTAGTTCCTGCCTAAATGCTTCAGGAGAGTGAAAGGCTAAATTTGCTTCTATTTTTCGGATTTGGGAGAGAATGTTCAGCAATTCCTGTTCCCTTTTTTTTCCTTTCAGAGCTCAAACCAATTAAGATCTCCCTAAGATAAGCCTTAAAGGCACATAATTCCATGTCTGGCCTGGTGGTGGAATTATGGTTAGCACTGATGAACTGGTCAATATGATCGGAGAGGTATGTGATTATCCCAGGGTCCTTCAGCAGCTGGTTGTTAATCTTCCAACGTGCCTCCTTCTGGGGGAGAGATCAAAGGAAAGTTGACACATAACCAATGAATGATCTGAAGGGGGGGACCAGGTTGGATGGAGGAATCGAGAACCCCCAAAAGTAATTTCTGAGAGAGAAGTAGGTAATTTATATGAGAGGAGGACTTGTGGACTGGAGAGGTAAAAGTATATCCCCTTTCTGTGGGGTTAAGTACCCGCCAGACATCACAGAGGTCTACTTGGTCTATGAGTTCTTAAAGTGCCCATTGGGATGGAGAAAGCCCTTTTTGGGAATGACCCGAGTGGTCCATTGCTGGATCAAATACCAAATTTAGGTCCCCCCCCAAGGATTATTGGTATTGAAAGAAGGGGGGTAAGAACATTAACGAACTGTGTGAAGAACCCCAGTGATCCACGTTGGGCCCATAGATGCTTCCCAGAAGAATCTCTGCAGTGTATATTGTGGCCTGAATCAAAATGAATCTGCCCTGAGGATCTCTAACAATCTGGGTAGGTGAAAATGGGATTTTCCTGGCTATTAAGATCATGACTCTGCAGCTCCGGGTGGTACCCCCAGCTGAGAACATTTGGCCCACTTGCAGTCTCCTCATCCTTAAAGCCTCAGAGTCTAGCAAATGAGATTCCTGTACAAAAATAATTTCAGCATCCAGTACATTCAAATGCTTCAGTACTTTGTATTATTTCAGTTTCTCTCTGACCCCTTTAACATTCCAAGTAGAAATTTTAAGATTTCTAGCCATTCAGTTTGTTTGAACTGGACTGAGAAGTTCCTCTCAAAATGTATACAGGTATTACCAGTACCTTATCAGGCCTTGATTCTGTGTTATTTTCCAACCTCCCCCCTTCCGCACTACCCTCTCCAACTGTCTCCCCATCCTGAAAACCAACAAGAAGTAAAACAATATCACTAAAACCTTGATCCCTCCCAACCCTCCCTCCTCCTCCTTCCCTTACTGTTATGAACTTCTTTCTGCAGAACCCTTCTTTACTGCTCCTCCCTCCAGCCACCCCTAACTGTTCCCTGCCCTTTATCTTGCTATAGAAAGAATGATCTGGAACCATGCCAGGAGCTTTGTGAGCCAGGTCAAAAACAAGAGTAGACATAAAAATTGCAAGTAAAGTGCAGGCTACTCCACTTTACATCATAAAATCTTGGCAGTACAAGTCCTGACTGCCAACATAAATCATGTGTGGAGGCTTAGAAATATGAGATTCCTATAAATTCCCCTGCACTTTTTTAAAACACTGTGTCAAGCTCTATAAATGTATGAAGTATGGGCATATAGCCCAACATGGAAACGTGTCCCAAAATCCAATGTCCAAACTCTGCTGGAAAGCAAACTGCAAACCAAAAGATTAGTAACGGGATCAAACAACAACATCAAATGAGACCCCCAATTAAAAACAGCAGCTTTAAAAGAAAAAAGGAAAGAAATGGTAGGCAATAGACTGGGGAAAACAAACCAGACCATGCAACATTTACTGCAGTATTTGAGTGTCAGCTGTTGGGTCTGTGTAACGTGAGAGGTGCACTCCCTCTAACAGTGTTATTGGGATATAGTCTTTGCTGAAATGAAGAACAGGTGCTTCATGAACGTGTGCAGTTTCAATAGGTTACACAATGTAATGCTGGTAGTTGGTGGGGTGCTGCCTCTCGCTGCTAAATCTCAGCATCATAATAAGGCATAGCGGGGGTTGTTTTAAGTCCAAGCTTTTTAGCCTCCCAACAGTCCCATCTATACTGAAGTGATCAGAGCCAAGGGTGGTCAGCTGTGTAGGATAGGTGGAGTTGTAAGGACACGGTCAGTCCTAAAACACTGTTTCACTGACATAAACTTTTGGTCAATTCAAATTAGGTTATCCCCATGTTGTCTGAGGGAGCTTACCGAGACATGCCATGGCCAGTTCAGGTGTCCCAAAGGAGATCTGGTAGGGTGATCTTAAGCCCTGCTTGGGCTGCTTCTGGATCCTCATAGGTTTGCCAGCTAACCATGACTAAGACCTGAAGCCTCACTAGGTAGTTCATTCAGAGTCTGACCCCGGTGGCAATCAGCTTAGACACCAGAGGATGGAAGGCTGTTCTGCGCTGATGGATCATAGCTGGTAGATCTTGGGCTACATGGATTCTGGCTCCTTCCCAATGGACCTCCTGTATTTCACTCACATTCAAGAGGAAGTGCTGGCATTCCAAATAATTCAGGAACCTGAAAATCAGCAGCCTTGGGGGGATCCTGCTGCAAGGGTTGGTCGGAGTGTCCTGTGTGCCTGTTCTATCACATACATTGACCCAAATGGAAAGGGCCCACTATTTTTTCCACAAATTTTTGCATAAAAAGAATTGCATCCTGACCCTTTTCAGTCTCCAGGAGACCTATGAGGACCACGTTATTTCTGTAGTTGCGGCCCTCAAGATCCTCTGTTTTTAATTCCATTTTTGCCAGTCATTGTCTGGTAGCCACAAGCTCTGGATCCACCTTCTCTACTCATTTTTCTAGGGAGCTGACTCAGGTTTCTGTATCAGATGTTCACCATGAGAAATCCTCCAAAGCTTGGGAGAGAGATTTTATCTCCGAGGTAATCGAGTGGAGCTCTTCTTGAAAAGGTCTTAATTCAGCCGGGAAACCTGCAAGTGTGAGTGACTCTTGATCCGATAAGAGTTGGGAGATCCCTGGGAATTCAGAGGTAGTAGCAGTCCTAGACTTCTTCTGGCCTTTTCCAGTGTGGCCAGAGGAGTATGTTTAGGTAAAGCCCTCAGCATTTCCACTTCCATGAATTAAAATGCAGCTGTAGATAGTGGACGACCAGTTGGTGAGCCTTCTGATCTGTTTTTTAATTCATTACCGGTGTTTAGTAGTCGTAAAATGAACTTTTTAATTGGTCGGGCAGCTGGAGTGATGAGTCTGAGCTAGCACCAGGCATGTTGCATCACGTGGTCTCCTAAGCACAAAATTCTTACAAGCAGGAGTAAGGGCTGTATTACAATCTCCAGCTAAACTGAAACTTGTCTTCCAAAATAAGGAATAGTTTTTTGTTGATGTGGATGCAGCTCAAGCTTTTTATGAACAAAATGTCTCCATATCCATAAAGCTGGAATCAGACCAAGGGGATGATGAAATAGCTGATAATACTCAGTATATGTCAATGTCTACTTGATAGCCTTATGAAGTACCGAGGCTCACTATCCCGACACTGACCTGCCTGGGCAGTATTGCCTGAGAGGTTCAATATCTGTACAGTGAGCATCCTGGCATGATAGATCCCGAGAGACGTTGACAGGCATAAGGTAGCAGATGTGATGGCTTGCTACCTTACCCCTGTCCATAGCATTTAAAGGGAGGAACAATCAGAAGGCTGGCCGAGCTGCCCCGCTGGTGTTGCAGACTATACCTTGGCAGCTTGGCCAGCATGCTATGTAGGTGCAGGCTCTAGCTGTGCTACAGGCAGCATGTATTTTAGTGGTCCTGCCCCCGGTAACATTTTATTTCTAACTCTGAGGTCTGCTTCCCCTTCGGAGTTATATATTTTAGTTATGGTGGGTGTGGAGTGGAGCCCACCATGTGTGGGGGGTTCGGGGGCAAAGCCCCCTGATATGCCAAATGATTTTTCAATCAGATGCCCAAAATCATATTTTGGGGCATCTGATTGATTCAGCAGTCTGGATTTCGGGCCAGTGAGGTCGGTATCCTGAGACTCAGGTTACTGAGTTTAGATATACTATAGTATATCCAACTACTTAATTGTCTCTTCTAAGTCTTGGACATTACAATTTATTTTATATGCATCTACTTGATATTGCTTCACTTTATAACTATCATTTGATAATTGATTTGGCTGAAAGGATATTCTTTGTATATTCATTTTTTCTTTAGTTAGGATGGAAAAAGCTTGGAGCATGGAGAAGGGAACAAAAAAGCTAAACCAAGTTGCTTTTAAATCTGTTTTATAAGTTTAATTCTTTTTACCACCTCAGAAATAAAAAAAAATAATACTTTTTGAAGTTGTTAGTTTTGCTCTTTGAAATTTTGAGATGAGTTATAATCTATATTTACTGAATGTAAATGTTATTAATTTCTCTCTGAAAAAAATAAAAAGTATAAAAAAATAAACTATTTACAAATATTTACAGCACTGTACTTGGCAAATTCCACACTCAACCTCTTAAAGAAGGCGATCCAATGAAAAAGCAGGAACACATCATGAGCAGCATACTAGGTGCAGCAGTGAAACAGGATACAACATTTAATTTTCCAACTTGTCAATTATAAAGCCTGTACATTTTTTGAACCAATTCAGAAATTTAAGTGACATATCATTATTTATTACTTTAACAATCTATACTGTGTGTTGACAAACAAAACATTTAAATATATACAACAGTGAACACAGGTATCAACTGTATTACTCTTAAAAATATATAATTACAGCAATGGCAAGGGAACTATGGATATCCACAACTTTGAAGTGTAGCTAACTGTGAGGAGCTAGTGTTCTGCAGAATATACAGACTCCTTACTTTTCAAAACCAGGACATATGCATCCTTGAGATTCTTTGGTAGTCTCTCTTTGAAGATGCATATCTGCAAGAACTAGACACATGGTGGATTCCCTGCAGGGGAAGGGCCTCAAACAATTGGTACAACAACCTACAAGAGACAGGGCTATCCTAGATCTAGTACTGACTAATAGGGAAAGGATCACAGATCTTCAGGTAGAAGGTCACCTGGGGGCCAGTGACCATCACATGGCATGGTTCAATTTGGCCACTAGAACTGAATCATCCCATTCCAAGGCAAACATATGGGACTTCAGAGGAGCTGACTTTGATAAGATGGCCAACAGAGTTAAGCTAGCCCTGGCAAAAAGAAATACAGGTGAGGGGGTACAGGCAAAGTGGACAAGCATTAAGGATGCAATAGTTGAAGCAATATCCCATTGTGTTAGAGAGAAAAGCAAGTGCAAAAGAAGAAGGAAACCACTTTGGTTCTCAAAAACAGTAGCAGAAAAGGTCAGAGCCAAAAGGTTGGCCTTCAGGAAATATAAGGGAAAACAGCGGGATAAAGACAGGGAGGCATACCAAACTTCCCTAAGGGAAGCAGGGAAGGCAGTAAGGCAGGCAAAGGCCCAAACTGAGGAAACACTAGCACAAACAATAAAAGAAGGTGACAAGACTTTCTATAGATACATTAGTGAAAGGAAAAAGTCCAGAGGGGGTATTGCTAAGATCAAAGGAGATAAGAGGGTGTGTGAGGAGTAGGACCATGTAAAAGCATCTATCCTAAATAGATACTTCTGCTCAGTATTTACTGAAGAGAAGGTAGGGCAGGGCCCACAGCTCAGCACTATGGACACAGGGGGGGAGGGAGGTGTGCACTAGTCCCTTCACAAAAGAAAGGGTCCCACAAGAGCTCAATAAGCTCAGGGTGGACAACGCAATGGGACCTGATGGCATACATCCCAGGGTACTAAAGGAGCTAAGGGAAGAACTAGCAGAGCCATTATCAGAACTGTTTAGTGAGTCTCTGAGCACAGGAGAGGTCCCAGAAGACTGGAGAAGGGCTCATGTGATCCAGTTCCACGAGAGTGGTAGCAGGGAGGAGGCAGGGAACTACAGACCAATCAGTCTTACCTCAGTAGTGGGCAAGATTTTGGAGGCACTCCTTAAGGAAAGGATAGTACAACACCTGGAATCCATAGGAGCATAGGATCCAAGACAGCATGGGTTTACAAAAGGAAGGTCCTGTCAAACTAATCTCATAGATTTCTTTGACTGGGTAACCAGAGTGGTGGACCAAGGGGGAGCTGTTGATGTTGCCTACCTTGACTTCAGCAAAGCTTTCGATATTGTTCCATATAGAAGATTGATTAATAAGCTGGGTAGGCTCAGGGTGGGTCAGACGTTGGTCAACTGGGTGGCAAACTGGTTGATGAGCAGAAAACAGAGAGTGGTGGTAAACAGTATACAGTCAAAAGAGATACAAGTCACAATTGGGGTACCTCAGGGATCAGTCTTGGGGCCAGTCCTTTTCAATATCTTCATCAGTGACAGTGCAGATGGACTGGAGGGTAAAGTTTGCCTGTTTGCTGATGACACCAAGATCTGCAACAGAGTAGATGATCCAGATAGGGTGGGCAGAATGAGAAGAGATCTGAATAAACTAGCAAAATGGTCAGAAAAGTGGCAACTGGGGTTTAATGCAAAGAAGTTCAAGATCATGCACATAGGGAATAGAAACCCTGAGGCCACCTATAGGCTGGGAGAGGAGTTGCTGGCAGTCACAAGGGAGGAAAGAGACTTGGGCATCATCATCATCACCCATGACCTGAAATCATCCTAACAGAGCACTAAAAGCAGTAGGTAAGGCTAGAGGGATGTTGGGGTGTATTAGTAGGGGTATCACATCAGAAGAGGGAGGTAATAATCCCTCTTTATAAGACACTGGTTAGGCCCCATCTGGAGTACTGTGTGCAGTACTGGAGGCCACACCTTCACAAGGACATTAATCAAATTGAGGCAGTCCAGAGAAGGGCAACCAAAATGGTGCAAGGACTGCATCAGAAAACATACAAGGACAGATTAACGGAGCTCAATATGTATACCCTAGAGCAAAGGAGGGAGAGAGGTGATATGATTGAAACATTCAAACACCTTAAGGGCATTAACAAGGTGAAAGAGTCTAACATGCTTCACTATAAGAAAAATAGCAGGACAAGAGGACACATCATGAGATTAGAAGGAGGCCAATTAAGGGGTAATGTGAGGAAGTTCTTTTTCACAAAAAAGGTGGTGGATGTATGGAATGACCTACCTCAGGAAGTGGTGGGTATGAATACAGTGCAGGGCTTCAGACAGGCATGGGATTGGCATAAGGGAACAATATAAATGAGTATGAATAGATAGTCCATTGACAGAGCAAAGGCCGATGGCACATTTATAAGGTAGAAAAAGAAATGGGCAGACGGGATGGGCCTTGCGGTACTTATCTGCCATCAACTTCTATATATCTAAATATCAACATTACCCTCTCCCACCACTGTATCTGAGCCATGTAACATAATGATCAAATTGTACAGAACATCCTTGGTGGAAAACTACTGCATGAGTGTCAAAATGCATCTCTTTGAACATGACTTGACTTGCAGTAAAGTCTGTTATTGGTGTCACAACTTTGACCCCCTAGGAGTCAAACTGCTGTAGAAGCAAGAGATAGTTTGCAGAATGTGTTACTCTCAGTGAGAATGTGTGTTCCTGTCACTCTTTCAGCACTCTCACCCAGATTTTGCATGGCTAAACAACTCTCTAAATTTCACAGATAGGTCGTCTTGGACATACACGGAAATCCACAACATGTCATCTGTCACCTCTCTCTCTATCTTACCACAGACAGGCATATATACTTGGAGACATAGCTAACAGTGAGGTACTGCCTTACTGGAATCTGTTCATCTTCAAAAGTATTGATAATAGTCATTATGAACTCAGCAACATCTTGCTAAATTTTATCAGCAAATTATCTATATCCACGATAAGCTGCCAAAGCTACACACAGTGGTGTTAGTGTCTGCAAACTAGTAACATGCTGTTGACTGGCACTTACAACTTGCTTCAGTGAATCAGAGAAAATTGTCGATCAAGAAGCACTAATCATGTCAACAAACTCTGACATATGAAGGAAAATCTGCATTGCAGATTTAGCATAGCAGCTTACTCCTGTACTGTTGTCAAATGTTACCATCACTGAGAGGCCAGTACATTTTTTGCTGGAGGTGATCTGGTCTGTTCAACAACATTAGATCATCAATGACCTCTGAAGCTAGAAGTGTGATGTACACTAGGCTTATTCCTCTTTCACATGTGTGATACATCTAGAGACACATCTTGCTTCACTACATCAGTTGGTACTGGGATCAGGGATAGGTTGGGTTGGTACAGTCTGTGACAATTGCAATCAACAATGCACTTTTTATCAGCACATTTATTTGGTGCAATGCTAGTGATGTACAGTCCTGCCAGACTTCTGATATGAAACAAGGTGACACAGATCATTCCATCTTTGAAGATACCATTGCTTATGTCAGTCATTGCTCCAAACTCAAACCTTGAGACTTGTGAATTGAGACAGTATATGCAACACAAAGTGGAAACTGTTTTCTTGTCACATAAATGTCTTTCACAAGCTGGATTTTTACTGAACATCTCTCGATGTTGTTTGGGTAAACAATGTTCTAAATTTCACCACAACAATCTCAACAGATGTTCTCTGAACATCATATTGGAAGTCAACTATGTGTCCCATTGCACCATTGATAAGTCAGTGATCCACATCAAGGTTACGATGTAGCATGACACGACATTCTTACATGCTGTCAGAGCTACCTCCAAACCAGTTGTTTGTAACACATCTGAGGTCTATTATTTCAGATGTCCAACCAACTTTGATACGATCGTGGGACTTAAGCAGACATCATGGATTGAATCTAGCAATGATACAGTCAGAATTTGGTGCTGTCTGCTGCTCATAATTTTTTAAATTCTGCATATTGCTTAAGTCTTGGCATCAAACAGACAATGGCCCAGATATTCAAAAGGGTTGCGCCATGCGCAACAGGGTTGCGCATGCGCAAGTCCAAAACTGCGCCATTTTGCGATATTCAGAAGGAGGCAGTTGCGCAATGAAAATGAAGGCACGTGCAACCGAAGGTGGTGGATCCATGCATAAAGACCGCAATGCGATATTCAAAGACTTGCGCGATGCGCAATAGCGGCACAGCCAGAAATTGCGCACTAGCGGAAATGAGCCAAAATAAAAAGGCTCAAGGAAGCGGCGCAAGAACGCTACCAGGCTGCCAAGTGGGGGAGAGAGAGGACAGAGACAGACAGACAGCAAAGGGCAGGCAAGGAAAGTGTGTCCCATAGTCTGTAGAGGCCTAGCGGGGTGCCCGCAGTGGAAGTAGCAGTCAGGACAGTGGGGGTAACACAGCAACACCAGCCGGGGGTCAGAAGCCAGGAGATGGACAGTGCCAGTTTCCACACGGAAGCTGTAATGAGGGGTGAGAATGCATGCTGCAGGGGGACGTGGCCGTGGAAGGGCCCGTCGGTGGTACGCCCCCGACAGCCGGTAACGTGCCCGCATCAGCTTTGAGCTGTACACAAATGTAGAGATTGTGGGCCGTACTGCCTGAACAGGGCAATACTGAGACGGCTCTGTGAGCTGTGCAGTGATGTGATGCAGGCACCCTCACGACGGAGTCACGCTCTGTCGGTGGAGACCAAGGTGACAGCCTGCATGTGACTGCTCGCCACGGGCACCTTCCAGAGGCTGACAGGGGACACCACAGGCATCACACAGTCGGCCACGTCACGCATCCTCACCCAATTCCTCAGTGCACTGCTGCCACATGCTGTGGAGTACATCCATTTCCCCAGCACCGCAGCAGAGCATACAGCAAACATGCAGGAGTTCCACAGGGTAGCACGTATGCCTGGCATGCTAGGGGCCATAGACTGCACCCATGTGGCCATCCGCACGCCACCTGGCCCCGATGGCCACACATATCGGAACAGAAAGGGATTCCCTAGTGTCAACTGCCAGGTGGTGTGTGATGCCACTGGGTGCATAATCAATGTCTGTGCCACACACCCTGGTGGAGCACATGATGCCTTCATATGGTATCAGTCTGCACTGTGCCATCGATTCGAGAGTGGGGACATCCCCACAGGACATCTAGTGGGTGAGTACACATGTATGGAATGCAAACTCTGGGCAAGGGTGGGAATGCCACAGGTGCCATGGTAGTGGCACACAGGAGATGGCCAATATGGACCTGAAAATGACACTGATCTCCACTATCTCCACACAGGTGACTGCAGATACCCACTCCGTCCCTGGCTGCTCACACCGTACCGGCGCCCCATGACCCCAGCGCAGCTATGCTATAATGAGGCACATGCCGCAACACACAACATCATAGAGTGGGTGTTTGGGATGCTCAAGGCACGCTTCCGATGCCTAGACACCTCCGGCCGGTGCCCTACAGTACAGCCCCAAAAGGCCTGTGGATATTCCTGGCCTGTTGCATCCTGCACAACATGGCCAAAGACCATGGATAGCCATACAGGTTGAACAGGGGACAGCGATGGGGACACCAGTGGCGCCGGGTGATGATGGTGATGAGCAGCCCCCAGGATGGAGGGACCCCCGACTGATCCGGCAGGCCCAGCTGCACCGGAACACCATCACAGAGGAGCACTACGCACAACACAGGTAAGTCAAGGGGACATGTGCAACCAACACTGTCCATCCGCAAACCACAGGCACACAGGGGAACACACCAGGGGTGCATGACGGTCAGGGGAGTGGAAGGGTCCAGGCATACAAACACACCATCAGGGAGGGGTGAGCACTCACATGGACACACACACACACCAGGCACAGATCGTACATGGGCAGATGCACAGCACTGCAGAACCAACATTGCTAACACACAGCACCACCGACCACCCCACCACCCATACTGTCCAATCGTGTGTCAGAACCTGGGCACCCTTGCACCTTGGTGTACAGTGCAATGCAGGCATCATCATGCACACACACCTGTGGACAGCAGTTGGGAGGGTGTGCAGGTGGTCCGTGTGTCGGCGTAGTGAGCAGAGCACCCAGCAGTGCACTGCCCACCATGACACACATTGCACACATGGCAGCACCAGACAGGGCCCGCACTGGGAGACAGCTCAGTCATGTAGCACTGTTCCACGGCCACCGCGGATGCATGGGCAGCCCCGCCGTGACCCAACAGCATGGGCAGGCTGAGCAGGGGCCACATGGGGTGGCACTGTTGCACCACCAGGGGTCCCGCTGCACGAACACAACCTTGCCTGCACAGGGGTCTGCAGCATGCCGAACAAACCTGCACCAGGGGTGCTCGGGATGCCCACAGCAGAACCCGGCATCGACAGGCCTGGTGTCACACGACGCCGGGAACGGGGAGTGGAGAGTGCACTGTGTGGGGTGTGCAGTACAGGGGCACCTGACTGTGTGCCCAATGCGTCCATGACAGAGACCACTGCCTGGGTCAGCCTGTCAATGGCGGCGGTCACATCCGTCCGCATACGGACCAGCTCGGCTCGGTCCTGAGCACACTCCCTGCTGTGCTGCTCCACGGACACAGACAGTGCCTCCACAGACCTTGCAACCTGCCTCTGCAGCTGTACTGATTCCTGCAGCAGGCGGGTGTGCCTAAATCAATGGTACTGTGCTAGCGGCATCCTGACCCCAGGGTGTGGGACGGTCCTGATGCACAACACCCCTTGAGGGTGGGCGCTGTTCGCCAGGACCAGGAATGGGCGTATCAAAGGGCAGCGGACATGTGACACTGCTTGACACTGTACCCCCAGACCTTGTGGGCGACTGCTGCTGCTGCCCCTCCAACCGCTGAGCCCCAGGTCCACTGTCTCCACCGCTGTGCTGGCAACAGTGCCAGACACCTGCACAGCCACCGGTGCTGCCCCATGGGTGCTGACAGGCACAGCCTGGGACCGTGCCAGCATGCTGGTACACAAGTTGGAACCAGACAGGCCCAGGGGCATGTGCTGGCCTGCCGTGTGTCTGTCATGGGACACACAACCATCACTGCCCACTGCAGGCCTTCTATCATCAATGGTGCAGATACGTGCTACTGCCATGGTCACAGCGTGCTGGCATGCTTGCATGCCAGACTGCTGAAACACAGGCTGTGCATCCCCCCACACCCGTATCACTGACACCAGAGTTTGCGGCCCAGCGTGCATGCTGCTGCAGTGCCTGCTGGCTGGTGGTGGAGGTGGATGGACCCTCCTCCATGTCCAGCAGGTCAGCATCACTGTCTGGACCCACCACCACCACCGTCTCCTGAAGACGAACAGGATCTGTAACAGAAAGAGAGTACATGTGAGTGCATGTGAACAACCGCCCCCCCCAAACACCACCACCATGTCATACGGTGCAGTGATGGGCTTCCACCTGTCTGGAATCCTCCGCCTGGTACGCCCTCAATGGTGCTCAGCTGCATGGCTGCGACCAGTGTCTCCTCAGTTGGGGTCAGCTGCAACACCACTGGCGGGCCCCCGCCAGTGCCAGCACGTGCCCGCCCTGAAGACTGCCACCTTCTCCTTCAACCTCCTGCAGTCTGTCCCCATCTTTTTCTTGCATTCCTGCATGGAGCGCTGGTGGCTTCCATGCAGGTTAACAGCCCGAGCTACCCCCTCCCATGCAGCCGCATGGGACTGAGGGGTGCCCCTCCGTCCACTCAGCACTGGCTCCTCATCCAGGTAGGCCTGGAAGAGTGCCTCCGTCTCTGCTGCTGTAAAGTTGGGCCTCCTCCTACGCCCACCGTCCTCACCCTCACAATGACTCTGCTCAGTCATGGCGATCTGTATAGGGGGAAGTGGACACCTGTCACTGTGCAGTCTACAGCATTTTCCCATGACCATCGTCCTGAACATCACACAGCATGCAAATCACCTCTCACCTGCAGTAACTGAATCTGGCCAACGCAGCCCAATGTCGCACATTTATAGCGCAATACATGCAAATTAGGAGTGGAGCAACTATAATGACATGCAAATCGCGCCACTGCACCTTTGAACGTGATCAGATGATTTGCATGTGTCGGGTTGAATATCGCGGGAACCCGCGCGCTTTGCGCACTACGGAAGAGTCGGCTGAGCCAGTGGCGCAGATCTGTGCCTGTGTGGTACACTGCATTGCTCATGCCCAGATAGCTTACGTAGGTGTCTGTCACACTGCTGACGTGCTGAGCGCGATCGGCAATTCAGGCCATGGCCACCATTGTGCCAGTGGCGCTACAGCAATGGGCACTATATGGCGCTGTGGCACTACTGCGCAATACTCCACTGTTGCACTGGTATGCAGCTGGTCAGTCACGCAGGATGCCTATACATCAGATGGCACTGTGCGTAGCCTTGCGTCATTGCCCATGACCTTGTGTATGACCTTGGCCCCCTGGCACTGTTCGCCTGCCATGTGTACGTCCCTATTGCGCTGTCTGGTGACAGCGCTATTTGAAGTGACGGCGCTGTTCGAACAGCGCGATTGGAGCCTGTGGTGGTCTATTATGCAACATCTCCACCTGGGGTTACGGCGCAGCTGGGCACCATATTGCCTGCTGTAAAGTTGGTGCCATGGCTAGGAGGAGGTCGGTGTCCTGGAGCCAGCTTGAAGTGGCCAACTTGGTGGCCCTAGTGGAGCCTCACTATGGGGCACTTTATGGTGAGGTGCCCCTCACCATTGCCCGGACCCAGGTGTGGCAGTAAGTGGCCACTGACCTGGTGGGGGTCACTGGACGGTGCCGGTCAGCTGAGCAGTGCCGGCACTTGTACAGTGACCTCTGCCGGAGGGATCCTGATCTGCTGGATCGGCTGCGGTCACGTGCCAGGTGGGGCATGGTGCCTAGGCCAGGTGGGTGTGCCATATATGCACCTGTATTATCTGTAGGCGTGTGTGTGTGTTTTGGTGGCTATGCATAGGTGATGGCTCTTCCATGGTTGGCTGTGTCAGTGTGTGCAGCTGTGAGATGACTGGGTATGGCTGTGTGGGCAGGCACTGTCACTGGGGCAGGGGGCAGTCTGCTTTTGAGTCACACTGATGTTTGTCTCAACATATGTCTCCCACAGGCCGGGATGTGAGGATGCGGAGCAACAGTGAAGAGGGCCGTGCCAGGGACCCATTGCCAGCAGGGGTTGTAGCCCACCAGCAGCAGCAGCACCAGCAACAGCGCCAGTTGGAGCTGCTTGAGCAGTGTGAGTATCATGACTTCATGGATGCTATTGCATGCTGCGGGGGGGCCAGTAGCCATGCACAATACAAACATGCAGGAAAGGGGAGGTCATAATTCCACTATACAAGACACTAGTGAGGCCCCACCTGCAGTACAGTGTACATTTCTGGAGATCATACCTACGTAAGGACGTAGAGTGGGCAGAGAAGGTTCAGAGGAGGGCAATAAGAATGGTGCATGGCTTGCATCACAACTCCTAGGGAGACAGGTTGAAGGAACTGAACCTGTACTCCCTGGAGGAGAGGAGGGAGAGAGGGGATATGATTGAGACATACAAGTATCTTACAGTGTGGAACAGGGTGCAGGGAAACACTATTTTGAAGTGCAAAAGATGTTCCAGGACTACAGGGCATGGGATGCAGTTGAGGAGGAGGATTCAGAGGAAACATGAGCAAGACTTTCTTCACAGAATGGGTGGTGTACAAGTGGGACACCCTGCCAGAGGGAGTGGTGGGGGCTGACACACTCACGGGATTTCAGACTGCATGGGCTAGACATAACGGAATTCTTGAGGTCAGGGGTAAGGGGCAACAGACTTCTAGGTAAACAAAGTAACTTACAAGCTGAAATGGACAGACTCTGTGGGCCATAGGCCCTTATCTGCCAACACTGGCTATGTATCTATGTCTGTAGGCACGACACAGGTGACATGCATCACTGTCCAGTTTCACAGCACGTCTGTGTATGCATCACTGGTGGTCCATGCATGCACTGGGCACATAGCTGTGTAACTGGCATCGCACCACGTTGCCACGTCACTTGCCAGCCTTGTTTGTGCTGTGATGGACATGGGCAGTGTGTGTGTGTGCAGTGGTGCGCATAGCTGGTGCTGCCTGTTTGTGATGGCCATGTGCATGTTCACTGTGGGTGGGTGGGTGCATGCCATCACAGGTGCGGGGCAATGGGCTATATGGCTTGCAGGTTGGGTGGTGTTCAGTGTTGTGGTCAGTCACAGCCATTGACTGTGTTCCCATTTTCCTAGGCCTTGAGGTTCTCCAGAGGATGGCGAGGGATGTCAGGGCCATCCGACAGCTTGTGGCCCAGAACAGCGACATCCTGCAATCCATTCACCGCCATGGCATGCGGAGGAGGCAGCAGACAACTGCAGGACACCGGCAGGAGGACGGGTGGCCGGCTGGCCCATGACCTCTCTACCCTTCCCACTTCTCCCATCCCTACCACCCTGCCTTCCCTCTCCAAGTTTGTCATCCCTACCCCTTGATCAACCCTACCTTGTACCCGTCCCCCCCTTGTAAATAGTTGTACTTGTTCTTGATAATGTTTGTTGTTGTGAAATACATTTTTATATTTTTATACGAATAATGTGTTGCTCTCTGATTTGCAGCTACCTATGGGTGCTCAGTTGCAGGGGTGTACATGCCATCTGGGCTGGTATGGTCCTGGTGTGTGTGTGTGTGTGCGTGTGTGTGCATGGGGAGGTATCTCCAGCATGGCAGTGACTTTCAGTTGGTCTTGCCATCTGCTGCCACCCACTGCTGGGTGCACAGGGTGTGTCTGGCTTGTAGGCTTCTGTGCTGCACGGGGTTGACGCGTGCTGAGGGGGATGCATGGTTTCCTGCAGTGCCAGTCACTGCACATAGGTGGTGTCTTGGGGTCACAGTGCAGGGTGTGCTGTGCGTACGGGGGGCTGATGTGAACTGTGGTTGTCAACCCCCTGTGTGTGGCACTCTCAGCCTGCCAGTGGTTGTGCTGGGGTGTCATGGCTCTGCTATGCTTTGTTGGCTTGTCCCCATGGGCAAGTAGATCATCCGTCCCACCCCCAGTGATGCTGTGCTTGGGGTGTGCAGGTGTGGTGTGGTGTGGGTTCTGCAGTGTGTTCCTGTGCCCATGTGTGGCATGGCTGGCGGTGGGCCCCAGCCTGCCTCCCTGGATGTGCAGTTCCATTGCTCTGGGGGGGGCTCTGCTTGCGCTATGGCACCTCTGGAATGCTCAGCTGGGCTGCCCTGGTTGCGCCATAGCTCAACATTTCGGATCAGCTTCTCCTTACTGGTTGCGCTATGGCGCAGTATGTGTGATATTCAGACGTTGGTTGCTTGCGCAATTTGTTCTGCTCCATGTTTGAATATCACACCTGTTGCGCATTTGCGCAACTGGTTTGTGCTTGCTCCTGCTGTTGCGCTCATTTTGAGCGCAGTTTGAATATCTGGGCCAATGTGTCTTCCATCAGTGCATAGCTTTGAAAATAGATCACATGCATTAAGCACGGAACTATCACTTTTGGCTCTGACACATATCTTCAACAGTGCTGCATTGGAAGGTGATAAGTTTCCAATGTGAGCCTCATCAAGTAGAACTTTTTATTGAAGATCAGCACTCTATCTCTTATTCTGAAACAGTTCAACATAGGTGAAAAACTCCCATAGGTTTATTCCACCAATGCACCCAAATCGTTTTAACTTCTTCAACAGACAGTGTAACAAAGACATATGTTGACCATTCACAGGTGCTAGCTGAAGAAAGTCTCCAAAAACCACAATATTTTTCCCCTAAAGGGAACACCATCATCTATGCCAACAATCTCTTGCAGACATAGGTGAATGAAGGCAAGAAGAACAATGGAAACTATGCTGATCTCATCAATAATTAAGAGATCCAGCTTGCCAAAGGTATGTAGGTCACTTGCAACTTCAAATGACAATTTGTGGTACTCACCTGCCTTGCTGTGTTCAACAGGCAGCATAAAAATATGGAGCTGTGTTACTCCACCAATGTTATTTGCTGGTAGTCCAGTTGGAGCTGTCACAATTACAGACATTGCTACTCCAGTATATTTCTGTATTTCCACACTAATGGTTTCAATAAGAAAACTTTTGCCTGTCCCAGCAGAACCACTCACAAATGTACACAGTGGTCTGTGCTTATCACAGCTACAATCTTCGTTCTGATGGTACATACCATGCTTCACAGCATACATCACAGGAGTATAGACAATTTCCTGATGTAAATTCAACTGCTGCTAGATCATACAGCTATCAGTGGTGGAGTGACATGCCTGTTGCATAGCACTTTCATTCTCAGACATCAGTATTGCTGGATCATTGACAGGGTGGGTTGTTTCAGAGCTACTTTTCCCTCTGGATCACACATTTCTTTTGAATATACTGAGGTATCTTCCTCCAGTTGTTGTCTAGCCTTTTCCAGCTGCTCTTTTTCTAACTATAATCTGTTAATATAAGCCACTGTTGCTTCAGTCTTGAAGATCTCATAGCTCAAATTGACATGCTCCTCAAATGTGTCACAGTCACCTTTCTAGTCACCTTTCTATTAGCTTTCTTCCCTCCATGGCTTGAATAGGAAGAGGAAAGCAAAGTAGTTATGCTCCCTTTGCTCTGCAGTTTTGAGACTGAGTTTGCAGCAGTGGTCAATCAACCAAGGCTTCCACCTTGCAATATCCAACTCAACTCCGGACTTGTAGTCATACCAATGTGCAACTTCAAAGAGACACATGTTCTCCATGGCATTGTGGCGCAGTGGCTAGTATGTGTAAATTAAATTGTTCCTCAAGATATTCATTGAAGATGGCTTGGTTTCTGCAAGTTCTTCAATCTGATTATGAGATTTGAGGGCACAATGTCTGTTTTCTTTATACTTAACATTCAAGTATTGTACTGACTTGGATTTCCCATAGAGGCATGTTTCAATCAACTGGTCACTGGCCTCATAGGCACCACATTCACACTGTTACAGAGTTTTTAACTCTAGTGAACACAGCCATGAAGAGATAAATCTGCTGTTGTTGCACAAATCTTCTTGAAGCCCATGCATGCAGATTTGCTCAATATTGGTAATGTAGCCAGTCACATACTGTACCAGGGTCATGGAATTGTCTGCAACAAATTGCACATCAATGTTAGCCCACCACATTAACAACCAAGAAGGACTGTAATCATTTATGAATGCCTCAATTTCCTTTCTGGGCAACTCATAGGTTCTCTTTGTGAATTTCACTTTCATATGATGCTACATGGTGGAGAACAAATTATTCACATGGCCATTTTCACACACTCACATTTTGTAAATCCAAAACAACACCCTGTGAACCCATTGCAATGAATTTTCACCTTTTCATGGCAGTAATTGCAACACAAATGATGATGGAACTTTTCCACCAGTTTCCATAGTGTCGGGCTGTCATATTTGTCACACATCTGACGTGTAATGTATTGCATGATAAACATGAGAATCTCAGAGTTCTCACTGCCACCAATGTAGGGAGCATCCTTTACCCACATTTCTGATATCCCACTCTCCAAAAGTAGTGTTCCACAGTACTAGGAGGTGGATTAGTCTTTGACAGAATGAATTTCAGAAGTGCATGAAATTGGTGGTGAAAATGTTGTGATATGGAAACAGGGTCTAGAGAGCACATCTCACTGAGAGTCATAGATGATATGCCATCTACAACTGCGTGTGCTCACTTGAGAATGGCTGCCAATTCTTCCCAGTCATATTCTGTACAGGTTAGGGTAATAAACCAAGTGGCTGCACCATAATCTCATAACATACACATAACTTCACAGTGCCTTCAATATCAATATTCTTTGATGCCATGCATACTGGAAAGGATAGAGTTCAGATTCACCTGCAGTGTCTTTTCCTTTTCTTGTAACTTTTGGATGAATCTGTAGTCAGCCACAGCGTATGGGCAATGGACTTAGAGAGTATGCCTAATTCATTCTCTCACAGTAGGTGAAATAAATACTGATATTTCATCTGAACTGACCATCAGAATGCAACACTCCGGATGCTTAGTACTCAGCTCCAGGAATGTGTACCCCACGTTAATCCAAGCAACCACCAGTGCCATGTGGAAACAGATCAGGAAAATATTGTGCTTCCAATCCGTTCTCTCAGATACTAACAGGACTCCCTTCAACTTGCTTTATCTGGTACAAGTCAATATTATCAAGTACTGGATTCTTGCCATGCAGAGGATGGATTTTGTACTGTTCACACACATTCTCATTTGTATTCATTGAGACCTTCTCAATCAGTGCTTTTTAGTAGGTATTATTCCAAACTCAGCATCAATATCACCAAGGTGATCAACATTTATGCCTTCATACAACAGGTTTACAACATTTAAGTACTGTAGAGCATTTTTTACTTTCTCTACATTAACAGCTTCCTGCCAAATTGTTTTGGATTTTGTTGGAACATCATTCACCAAAATGCGAATACTGCTGTCCCTAGTTATTGTCTTAACATTTTACTAGTGTGGGAGTGGCAGGTTCATAATAAATACCTTTAGTGATTTAATGAGCTTTTTTTGTGGCATGTTTCTCATTTTTACAGCTGTAATGGGCATAACCCTGCAGATGTCTTGTGAGCACAGTAGAGTAAAAAGGAGCATATCAGATACTGGTTTGATTTTTAAATAGTGAAGGTGGACGGCAATCTCTACACACCCACCATACTATTTTGTCTGCTGTTCGCTGGTGGAACACAGTGCTGTCCTCCATGTCCAATATGACCACTGGAGTTTTCTGCACATGTGCAATGATTTGTGCATGCAAACAGAATGCCAGTGGCCATCTTGGACACAGTGGACAGTGTTGTGTTCCACTGTGTCCTCAGCTGCAGACATACCAGCTCTGGTTTCCAAGGGGTCCTGTATCTGTCATCAGTGAGAGTTTGTTAGCCCCTCTAGAGACAACATTCAGTATAGAAGATTGCCTTCTTTCTGTTACCTCAACTCGTTTTTGAATGACTGCTGAATCCCTTCTAATTTGAGCCATGGACACTTTTATTTCTCTAATGTCCAAGGTAACAGTAACCAGCATTTGTGTAATTGTAGTAATGTCTGCTTTGCTATGGTTTGCTGCAGTCACAGTACTGTTCCCTACTGTGATTTTCTTTGTGCTCTCCAGCAGTTTCCCTGTGGCAGTTGGCATCAAAGTGGTATGGCAATGTGAGACTTCAGAGCTGCTGAAACTTTAGCCATCAGAAAAAAAGAAAGTATTTTATTTCTCTAATGTCCAAGGTAATGGAAGCCAGCATTTCTTTAATTGTAGTGATGTCTGTTTTGCTATGGTTTGTTGCAGTTGCATTGCTGTTCCCACCTGAATGGTTCTTTGTGGTCTCCAGCAGTTTTCCTGCAACAGTCGACATCACAGTGGAATGGCAGTGTGAAACTTCAGAGCTGCTGAAACTTTAATCATCAGAAAACAAAGAAAGTTAACACCAGAGTCACAAAACTAAGGACTTGGTTAGAAAAGAGTGTAGTCTAACATATAAAAGCACCACACCATGTTTTCCAACACTTTGAACAGGTAATTTGAAGGGGTTTCTCCCAAGCTTGTTTTGGCGGTTACTAAAACTTGTACTTATCAGAAAACTGTGTAATATAAATGTCTGAAAATGTTTAGTAAGACATTTTGAATATGAATCTGTCAATCAATGTAATCAGTCCATGAGTGTGCACAACTACAGTGATTCAAATCACAACTGACACTACTCACAGTAATACCACACTTACTTGCTTGTCTCTTCAAAAGGTAATAACCATGTTCCCCCTCTCCCTGACTCACTCTACACACTGATGAGCAAATTTAATTCAAGAGCAAGAGAACCAGAATCTACTTTTTAAAAAAAATGAGGTACCCCTTATATAAAATAACAAACCCCAAAATGTACTCAAGAGGGATTCTTGACACCTGATGGGTACTATGACATGACTCCTGTGATGCCACAGAACCCACTCAGTATTAAGAATCAGCCCACACTTGACACTTAGGAGTTATCTGTTCTATGTATTCATGTCGGGCATGGCAAACAGGTATGCTGCATATATTCACTGCTTTATTTAGTATTGTCAGACATATCCCTTCACATGTTTTGTTCATTCTAAATGCTCCAAGCTCTAGTTACTGAAAAGAAACTTGTGGGGCCAGATATTCAGACTGTGCTGGGCAGTGGTTCAAGCCTAGGTGCAGTGCAACTGGGCTGTGCCAGGGCATGGACCAAGTGATATTTAACGGTGCTGCGCCATGGCTCAGCACTGTTGAATATGGCACTGAGGGTGCATGCACTGCACACGGCACAGTGGCACTGCACCAGTGCAAGTGGCAGAATGGGAGGAGGGGGATGAGCCAGCGCAAGTGCAGTTGTGCTAGGTGCATCACCCGTGATATTCAGCCTGGGGCATGCAAATGAGGCCGTAATGCATGCACGGTACAAATGGGGCCATTAGCATGTCATTACAGCCCCATTTGCATGTGTTGCACAGTGAAGCCCATAGAAATGCACCTGGCACCCAGCACAGACTGCAGTGTGGACTAAGGGGGTCCTGGCACATCCCCGGCCCCTCAACCATGAGTGCGGCAAAATGTATAAAACCCATGCTCTGGTAGTCTGAGTGAAACCCCTCCTCCCTCCCCATTAGTCCATGGTGGGCAAAGGTACCCATACTATCCCTGGTGGGCTAGTGGTATCCTCCTCTGTCCACATACCCAACAGTCATAAGGATGGAATGGAAACCAACAGTGGTCCAGTGCATCCCACTCCCCGCCCATTACTGCTCATCACTATGTCCTGTATGAGGCACCCATGGTGGTGCAGTGGCCTCCTCCCACCTGTAACTCGTGATAATTAATGACCTGAATAAAGTTTCGATGGTTAGTGAGATCCCTTCCCTTCATTTCATATTCGCATCATGGGCAACCACATGAAAATTCAATTCTTGGTATGACATTGAACACCTCCACCACTGAGGTTCACCACCCAGCCCCCCATCATCATCAGGTGGCTGTACTCACCCGCATACCCACCAGGCCACCCATTGAATGACAGCATACAGTATGATCTGTAAGCCCATAGGTTCACAGTGTGGACGAATGGGCCTGTACACCATACTGTACTACACAGGAATGGATCTGTGAATGGGTTCATTCATAGATCCATGCCTGTGCAGCACAGTATGGTGTGCAAGCCCATTCATCCACACTGTGGACCTATGGGCTTACAGACCATACTGTAAGCTGTTATTTGGTGGGTGGCTGGGCGGTATGCATGCAGGGTGCAGCCACCCGCCGATGACGGGAGGGGCTGGGTGTCAGGGGCCTCAGCGGGTGGAGGGGAGGGGGGGTTCCACTGGCACACCGGGGATTGTGTTTTCGGATGGTTGTCCATGATCGGGTGGAATGGGAGGAAGGGGGATGCCACTAGCCCACAAGGGCTTTATTCAGGTCATTGTATGGTGATCACGGTTACGGGTGGGGAAGGGGGAACTACTACACCACCAGGGAGTTTGCCCCATACAGCACATAGTGATCACAGTTACGGGCGGGGAAGGGGGAACCACTACACCACCAGGGAGTTTGTCCCATACAGGACATGGTGATCATGGTTACGGGTGGGAAGGGGGGATGCACTGGACCACCAGGGTGTTTGGACCATTCTGCCTTAAAGCTATCAGGGATGCGGGCAGGGAGGGGGACAACACTAGCCCACCAGGGATAGTACAGGTACCTTTTACCCACCATCAGGCTGATGGGGAAGGAGGGGGGTTCCACTAGACTACCAGGGCATACAGGGTGCTTGTGCACAGTGTTCAGGGGAGGGTTGCCACCCATGGCAGATGGCTGCTGTATTGCACCATGCAATACAGCAGCCCACCTGTGTGTGGCCTGGACTTGTGCCTTGTTTTTTCTGGCACAACTTTGAGCCCCCCTGTGCAGTGCAATGCAGCGTTGTGCCAGCATATGGGCTGCACATCCCTGGCTGAATATCGGGATGTGCAGCATATGCATGGGCACACCCCCTGCATTTGCACTGCATACATTACCAATGTGCCCCCACACATCGGGAGTTGCGCATCGCAACTTGCACGTTTGAATATCACACCAGGGTGCATTGGTGGGTTGTGCATGATGCATCCCTGTTGCACCATGCACAATCCCTTTGAATATCCAGGCCATGATGTATAAGGGAAATGTTAAGAAAAATGTACTCCAGTAATAGTGGAACATAGTTTTCCTATAAAGCAGTCCAAAGAGAAGAACTGGAAGATTTATAGTATGCCAGAGATCGAGTTTCATTAATCATTTTGCTGACAATTAGCTCTTTTCCTTGTGCAGCCAGGCCACCTCAGCTGCTGCTGTATTAGCTCTTGCTTCAGTTTGTTGTATTTAGTCTCTGGATTGTTTGAAATAGCTTCATTGTCTGGATTAGAATCTGCTCAAACAAATTCAAGCTGGCTATCTCAAGAGGGGTAACATTTGTCTCTATGTTGTTTAACACAGAGGTAGGAGGCAAACCATTTGATTTTATCTTTTGGAAACAGTATAAACACATGTCCACTATTTCCTGTGGATGAAAGTTAATCTTTAGTAAGAGATTTATAAAAAAGTGATCCCACATGTCATTCCTCCTCAGAATGTTAGAGAGTTCAACCTTTACCATTTGCCATAATAGAATAGGCGGTTGCATGAGACACATTCATACTCAAATTTTTGTCTTTTATCTAGCTTTCAAATGTGGCAATTTCATTACCAAATTTCTGAATCAACTGTGATTCTTTTATTGTCACATATTGATACATATGCCCTGAATCGCGTCCCAAAACTTCATCAGATGATGCTTTAGACTCATTCATCTGCTTAATAAAATTACTGTAAGTGCATCTTCCATGTCACCTTCAGACAATAAAGAATTCAGTAATGTGAAGTTATTAACAGCACTTATGATGCAATACAATTTTGCCAAATAATTTTTGCATTCCTGAACTGTGCACAGTAATCATGTGGAAATGATTAAATATGCTATCACAGGCTCCAGTTTGTAAACATGCCAGAGAAAGGCCCATCAATCCATGGTGTGATCTAATCTCACAGTTGTCAGTGTTTGGAATGATTATGTATTTCTCTTCTCTCTGTGGTGAGAAATGTTTTCAAAAATGTTTGCACATCATCGAAAGATGTTTGTCTGATGTTGCACATGTTGTCACATGTCCGTGTGAGATACCATGCCTTTCTCTGGTCTGAATCCAAGAGATTGTCTTCATCCACTAAAGCAAGTCATCATTTTGGACCACTGGCAAAACACTTTGTGCTTTACCTCCTTCATCTACAGAGACAGGCATGTGCTCACTATGTAGATGATAACTTTGTTCCCAGAAATATGCCTCAGTATACTGAGTATGTAGTCATCATCCATCAAATACTAAGCAAAAGTTGTCTCTGCTCAGATGTTCAAAGTCACCTAATTTAATTTTGATATTCTCATTTGTTTTGGTCAATTTATTAATTTCAGCCATCATGTTTGCTCACAATTGTGACCGTACATTAATGGCCATCTGCAAACAGTGTTTTAATTTCACAAGTAGTGTCATTAGGTACATTTTTCTCTTTATTTTTTTAGCACTACATCTCACTATGGCAGATGTAAGACACTCAACTTCGGCTCTAGTAGACAACATCTAAAATATTTTACTCTTTTGTGATGCTTGCTGGCTACAGTGACATTTGTGGCTTTTTTGTTTTGTTTTGACTTTTGAGTTCCAGACCCCTTTTTACAGTTGACTTTAGGTTTCTTTATTGTTTATGTAACCTGCACTTTTTTATGTAGCAAACAATGATCTTTGCAGCCACATGTTGCATTCTTTGGTATCTTTCTGTTTTCTTTCGAACCAGAGGCATGACTCATTGCATCATGTGTACAGCCTAATACTACACTATCAGCCTTGTAAGGCAACCCATAGCTACTAAAATATGTTTGTTTTCATTTACTATGTTGTGTCTGTTCTCTAGTAGGCATCTTTCCTAGTACTAATAATTCTTGGATGAAACTTGTTAAAAAGGCAGAAAAAAAACAAATTACTAAATTGTAAATAGTAAGGTTCTCCACACTTTGAAAACAAAAAAAGAACACAAATTAGTACACTGTACTAAAGTTTGGGAAGTGCTTTTTCCCTACTGACAAACAACTACTGTTCTTCAAAACATATGAAGAAAAAAATGATTCTATAGTGTAAAAAACATACTTAGAATGCTATATCAGAAGCAGGTAACAGAGTACATTTACCCTTGCTATAGTTGCTCAGTGGGTAACAAGTGTAACTGTTGTAGTATGCCTGGAGATGTGTTAAGTCACATGCACTTTCCATATATCCTGTATCCTTAAACTGCAGTTACAGTTATGTTTTCATAACCAGTGAATTTTAGCCTAGGTCTGTTACCAGGTAGTTTAAAAGTGACATGCATAACCCATGAATTTGTAACTGCGTAATGACGATTAATATTGTAGTACTTAGATTCCTATTGTAGTACCTATTTCACCCATTTAAGCAATAACATACTAAAGGCTACCATTTATATTATGCAAACCCTGCAGTTACCACAAGACAAAGGCAGGAGACAAAGCCAAGTGCCTTCACCCCTGACATATGTTCTGACTAGATATCAACTGTTGGTCTTGTACTATCCATTCACACCCCTCCTTTCATGTATAGCTTATCCCTCAACTGCAAACACTTAAGCACAGATCTGCTGGTAAAGTTGCAGTATTATTGTATGGACAGCTGACAGTAAGTTTAGTGGTCCTATATACAAGTTATGAACTTGTCAGTCACTCTTAACTGTTAGTGTTGTAGCACTGACATTCTTATTCTACTACCCATTCTCAGATTCTTAAGGAATAAGGCAGAACACATCATAGACTGTGGAAGATTAACTCAACAGTTTCCACCCTTGCAAGTCAGAAAGAAAATTTAAGTGGCTTCAGCACCTGTTACATTTTTTGTTTGTGCATATTAATTGTCACTGCTGTCCTAGCGATTGACACATCTCCTTTCATATATAGCTTATCAATTAGAGAGGTGCAGACACACTGGAAGGTGACAAGTCATACCATTTAGATGCATGGTCTAGCAGCCATTTCAAACACAAACCAATATTTTGTTCCCAGTAGTTGTAAAGAAATTTGACTTGCAATGCCCAGCTTGTAACTTTAAAGTATGCACCAAACAGTTGCTAAGTGCTGCAGTCTCACTGCTAAAAATAGCATGATTATAACATGAAGTAGGGAACAGGGATTTATGGCTCAAAAAGCTCATAAGGCATGCAACTACACAGAATGAGTTGCCTGCCTGGAAGGGAAAAATGCATCAGCTGTTCTTGAACTATGAACATTAATGGAGTTATGTGTCTGTAAAGTGCAATCTTATCCTATGGTCTTATAGCAGATAGTTTTGCAGTGGTATTGCAATGCATGAAATTGTGAGTATGAAGTAAAAACTACTTATCTTACTTGTCTAGTACTCACGTTGCTGTTGTAGGAGATACTTACAAGGATATAAACAGTAACACACAGAATAGAATTGGTTTTACAATGTTAGGCCTACATAGAGGATCGTTACAAGGCACAATGCAGAGCCAATTGCCTTAGCATGCTGCTATAACATGTTGCTGCATATAAACTGTTACTCTTCTGATATCTATTCACATGTCTTCTTTCACATGTAACTAATATTTAATTACAAAGAGTGACAGACTTATGTTTTTATAAAATTGCAGTCATGCCCTCTTCCCACTTGAGGTGTAATTCACTTTGGGGTACATTTGCACAATTATAGCACCATTCCTAATGACTGGCACTGCCCTATAACAGCCTATTCAACATATTAGGAGAAAAATTAAAACAATGGCATATGTACAATATGAATAGGACTTTTCCTATTACCAAGTTCAAAATTACACATTAATGTCACTTGTTAATAAGCTAATTTACACAGTGCCATTTGCCAAGAACTACATGTTCCTTAATATACATCACAACACAACTTGCTTTATCCCTGTAGATAGCACATGGGTACAAAAATATAGGTCTATGCAAAATTTAAATTCCACCAGTGGAATTCTTGTGAAATGCAGAATTGCTTCTGCGGAATTCCACAAAAAATTGAAGAACATTGTGCAAAATTCCACCTTAAATTGCAGAATTTTGGCACATATTGCAGAATAATGTGGTGAACTGCAGAAAATATTTCCCCAGAAATGTTTGCCTTTTTTCTTTTATTTAGTAAGTAAAAAACTGATGTAACTGGGACCCTGGAACAAAAATTGGGAAGTGGAGATGTTGATGTAATTGGGAGGAGAAACTGAATAACTGGGAGGTGATACTGCTGCAACTGATACTGGTGGAACTGGGAGTAGAAACTGGTATAACTGGGATGAGACACAGATATAATAGGCTATGGTGAAATATGTGTAATTTTGAATACTGTGGGATGCACTAACAGAACTGTGAGGAGAAACAATTTCAGCTTGGCGGAGACACTGCCAGGGTGCAAAATTCCTATACTTTAGGTGCCCCAAGGCAAGCACTTTTGTCTAAAGACATCTACAGCCCTGCAGTGCCTGTCCACTGGGGCAACTGAGGCATTAGTGCTACTGTATCTTCATTTTTTTCTCTTGTGCGCCTACCTTTTTTTCATCTCCCCAGCCCACCCCCTACCTAGCTGCCTGTGTTATCTGTGATGGTGCAGCATTAGCATTGTATCTAAGTTCATCAGAACAGTTATCATTAGGTCTAGTGGAGAAACCAAGACCAGGAAGGAGCAGTGCGGAGGAGAGCTTGTCATGTGACCACAAAGTCTGTACACTGTGTATTGTGCTGACTCAGTCATGCAGCTGGTGTCACATGACGTGCTTTCACTAGGCATCAGAATACAGTATGAAGTGGAGGCATTAATTGGCTGCTGCTGGCAACTGATCCTTCCCCAATAAGTGTTGCTGGTGAGTGCTATTCAGCAGATCAGAACATGTTGTGGTGGGGAGCTGAACTGATTTTTAGAGCTGCAGAAAGCACACAGAAAAACATCTGTGAAAGTGCTTTAAATCAGTACTCACAAACCATCCTTTTAAGGGCTACTGATATGGCATTTTAGGGACCCTTACCAGTGCAGCATAATATATAAATACAAGTTCCTTTAAGGACTTGGAGATAAATAATTATAAGGACCTACTGTATCGGGGGAAGAAAACATTAAATTAATTTTAAAAAGCCCTTTGCAGGGCTTGGGAGTTAACAAGAGTCCTTTTAAGGACTAGAGGCATGCAGACAAGCAGGAGAAAAATCATAAAAAAAACATTTTGGGGATTTAGGGAATGCAGGCTGCTATTGCATCCATTTTCAGGACTTGTGGGCTAGTGAGTCCTTTAAAGAGCTGAGTGATTGCAGGCAGAAAGGAGAAAAATCATTATGAAAAAAAACTTTTCTGGACTTTGGAGCTAAGGTCTTATTAAGAAATGCAGGCTGGCATTAAAGTCCTCATCAGTGCCTAGTAGCTATCAAGTCCTTTTAAGGTCTAAGGGCACACAGACTGGCCAGATTTGCCTCTTCATCCTTTACGCCCCTCTCCCCATGCACCACTGCTCTCGCTACCAGTCCCTTCTTTGGCTTCCCCCTCAAGTCTGATACTCCTATTTACTGGCCTGTACCATTGAGGATGCCATTCATTGCCCCTTGTACTCTCCTCTATCTCGTCTAGTCTGCCCCAAGACTCATAGCTGCAATCTTTGCCACTCGTCCCACCTGTAACTCATCCATCCACATATTACCACCAGGATGGGTCATAGGGCCTTCTCTATTGCTGGGCCTACCTCTAGAGTGACCTCCCCTTCCTCCCACTGCATTCCATCAACCCCCCATTAAATTTACATACCCCACTAAAACCCACTTCCTGTTCTCCATGACCTGTTCCTGTTCCTAGCCTACTGGTTCTCCTGTACAATCTATCTAGGCCCCATCTCCTTCTTCTCCTACCTAGGGACTGGCTTGCTGGCCAGCACCTTGCACAGGAGTCAGCTGCCTGCTACCTGCAAATTGTAAATGTACACATAAATTATAATTTGTAAGCAGTATGTATAGTCTTTGTTCAATACTACTCTTTACCTGCCAGTGTTAACTCTGAGCTGCAGCTATTGCTGCCAAACACTGTGTAGCTACTAGATATATGCTGGCTGCTATTTGTTACTGTATGAACACTGTGTATTTACCTGTCCTTACTGTGACCATTCTGTATGTACCAGTCTCTGGCCCAGGTCATGCCTGAAAAAGGTCCTTGGATCAGTTCACCAACCCAGTTAACAAAGGAATAAATAAATAAATACATTTAAAAAGAAAAAAAAATGTTTTAAGTCCTTGAAGATAAATAAGTCTGTTTAATGACATTTGGGGCATGCTGACAGGATACAGTTGTTTAAAAGAAAGCCCTTTAGAAGCAAATAATTATTTAAAGAATGCCACTTTGCATGACTACCTGCTGTCCATGGAGGGTGGCCATCACAGGTAGGAATACAGGGGACTGTGTGTGCCTTGTGAGTTCCTGAAGGAGGCAGGTGTGAGAGACCGGAAGGGATTATAAACAGGAAGTTAAAAAAGCAGTGGCCTATGTAAACCTCAGAGTATCCTGCAAACTGTGGATTCCTCTTTCATTGTTCAGGTAATAACTCATATTTTAGTCACTACTGCTGTTTCAGCTATATTCACCTTCATAAGTACCCAACATCTCCTGTGTCCAGCATTAGTGCTGTCACAGCTGTCACAGGTTTGCCTGAATTATTTTTATGCTTGACATAGACATTACTGTCTTTTGGTTTAGAATGACATCCTGTCCCACAAAAAAACTTGCAATACTGATGCTGGCCCCAGCTGACTGAGCCCCCCCCAATTGTGGGAACATTTAACACTATGCAGAGGGTGCCAGCACCACCTCCATGCCCACCACCACTGCTTGATGATGAGCACATCTTTGTCCCCACTTTTCTGCAACCACAAGATTAATTTTCTCTCGTCACCCACCAGCGCGCAAACAAATAAGTATCTCACATATAAATCAATAAGCTAACAATTATCCTGCAGAAAAACACTGCAAAAATAATCAGGGATTTCACAAAAACACTTTCACAAATAAGAAATTCCACAAAGTGCTTTGAAATATAGATTTTTGATTTACAAAAGTAAGTTGCAAAGGGCTGCAGATCTTTCTTCAACACCTGCTATTAAACTGCCCAGCAAAGTAGGAGGATCAGTCACTTGGGGGGAGAGAGAGAAAGAGAAGGGTTGCTATAGCAACTCACACTTCGACCCATAGACTCCCACCTAATCAAAAAAAGATCAGGTGACAGCATTGCTTGCAGAGTTTTTTTTGTGTGTCCCATGGAAAATGTTAGTGAACTGTAGACTTTTGGGACATATCATGGAATTTTTGATAAAATTAAAGTAAATTACAGTTTTGAATTATACCATATAAAATTTAACTTTGGACAAGAGGAACAGTATCACTAAAGAAAGAGAGAGGAACCATAAGAAATAATACTTTACAAATTCAATTCCCACCTAAATTAATGAAATCACATGACTACATAACTTGCAGAATACATTTTCTGCAAATTACATCTCTGAATGGTGTTTTTTTCTGTATGAAACATTTTCCGCAGTTCAGTATATATTTTCTGGAGTACACCTAATTATTCTGAAAATCAAGTGAAAATTCCACAGAAGGTGTGAATTTCACCAAAGGCAAATCTCTGGTGAAATTCCACTGAAATTGCAGAATTCCACAAATTTTTCATGGAAGCGAAATCCACAATTTTCACCTAGCCCTACAAAAAAATAAGTTTGGGGATGTTTCCGACCCATTTACTATGGTTTCCCATACAAAAATGGATCTTTTTTCATGACTTGAGGATTTCTCTTTTTCATATAAAATAACATCCTTTTTCATATAGGTGATACAAAAGAAAAAGAATTTCTGCTTACATGAGATGATCCTCACCCATTTTCTATTGGTTTCCAAACAAAAAGGATCTTTTTTCATATGAAACTCAATCCTTTTTCATATATGTCATATGAGAAAAGAACCTCAGGTCTCGGAGGACATCTCTAACAATTTTCCTGTTGATTCCCATATGAAAAAAGATATTTTCCTTGAGCTGATTTCCTTTCTCGTATACCTCATATGAAAAAAATTGACTCACAGAAAAAGATTTTAAAAACAACAGGAAATTTATCACAACCATTGTGTCTTCACCGCCAAACATGACAAGAAATCTGCCATCTTGCCTTGCAAATGAAGAGAGATGAGACTGAATACTATAAGTACCTCTGTAAATAATTAATTTTATATATGCACTTAATAGTATAAACTAAAAATAGCAACTTCTAAGAGACAAGCATTTAATCTGAATGTACTGGATAATTGTGGTAGTGCAGTTTACGTTTTCTTATCTAGAAATGTCATTAGACTATAACAGGCATAGTACAGTCTTATCACCTAAGATGCCAATCCAAAAAGGACGGAAGACAGGCTGTGAAGAAGTATGCTTGGGCTGGCAGTATAGCCAAGAGGTTAGAGTAACAAGCTGTGAATGAGCTTGGTACATCCAGCTAACCAGACCTTGGTTTGATTCTCACAACCTCCACTTGCATACTGTGTGACTCTGAGCAAGTCACGTAACTGCCCAGTGCTCCCAGGTCACCCCTGAAAACAGGCACTTGTGCCTAGTGGGCCTTACCCAGTTACCAAAGACTAAAATAAAAAAACTAAAATAAATATGCATCCTGTGACCAATGGCAGAGCAGAATATTGCTAGGTTTGAAATATTAGTCTAGCAGACTTTTTTCATTTCCCTCCAAAACAAGTGTCTGTTTTTAAACAGTTTAAGTAATCACAGTGGGAATAACAACTATTCTGAAGTTTTTTTTTATTGTTACATACAGAGAGATGCTAGCCAATAAAATGTCAGGAATGACAGTTGTTGCTCCCTTACTCTGTACTCTGCCTGTTAACAGATAAGACTGGTAAACTGAAATTATCAGTTGGCAGAGACTGATGACAGAGACAGACACATATTTAAGACTGCTGTCACTTGCATCGTCTTGAAAGAAACTAAGCATGGCCAAAGGCTTCACAACAGCAATTTGGATTGTGGGTAGTTCAAGTGTTAGACGGGTTGGACAGTTTGCCAGGAGAAGTCATTTTGGGAATACAGATGGGTGAAGTTAGCAAACTCCGCTCCTTGGATTCATTTTCAGATTTTCCTCTGTTTGCAGAGTTAATCCACAGTGCGAAGCCCAAATAACTCAAAACCCCCTCCATGAAATGTGGAGTTTAGCAACACCACCAGCGTAGTTTGGCACTGTTCAATTAAAACAGTCCCTGGTGTCTTGTGGTCCCCCACTGTCGACCACCAGAATGACATAAAATAAACTTCCCTGGTGTCTAGTGGTTCCACCCCTCACCAATCCATGGCCTGATGCAAAATAAAATTCCCTGATGGCTAGTTGTTCCCCCAGTTAATAACTGGCCTGATGTAAAATAAAATTCCCTTGTGTCTAGTGCCCCCCTCCCACTGATCACCACCTCAATATAAACTAAAATTCCCTGGTGTCTAGTAGTCCCCCCTTATTGAAGGCCAGATGTTAAAGAAAACTATACTTCCCTGGTGTCTAGCAGACCCCCTTCCCTATCACAGATCCCCTGTAATTTCTTTTTTTTCAGTGCCACACATTACCTCAATCTTTGTTGACCCCTGGATCCTGTCTTCACCCCCCAGAACTGACCTGGTGGGCGATACCCCCTTGATTGCCCCCTAGGATGGGGCCACCTCACCAGCATGACCCTGTGATGATGGGAGAAGGATGCTGGTAGGGGTGCCAACTGACATTGCCTCCCTGGCTTGCCACCCAGGGTGGGGTAAGGAATCGACTGGACACAGCAGACAACGTGATAGGTCATCTGCTCAGGAGTGCAAGAGCGGATGACTGGGGCAGGGGAATTGGGCTGGGCATCATGGATGGAGGCTGCTGATTTTATTTTGACCCTTGAGGGAGGAGGTGTGATGTGCAGTGATGTCAGTATCCACACATCTCCTAATTAATCCAGACACCAGTAACTGTGAGACCTCCAACCTCCACTAGGGGTCCGACCTGTGCTGGTCACTCATCCTTCCTACCTCTGGAGAAGGAAAGCAATCCCTATGATGCTCAATCCTCTTCCCCCGGCTACCCTCTGACTTCCCCGGTACATTCCTGAACCCAGGATGTGGGTGTCAAAGATGGACACCATGCAGCTGTGCCAGCAGGCCAGCACCGTTCCCCTGAAATAAAAAAAAGGTAGTCCATTCTCTGGTGTCTAGCAGACCCCACTCCCTATACCCAATCTTCAGTAATAAAAAAAAGGAAGTCCATTCCCGGATGTCTAGCAGACCCCCCACCCTGGCAGGTAGTGCCCCATTATCCTGCCCCATCACCCGACCCCCAGTGAGTGACTGGTGCAGCCCTCCACTTCCCACCACAGCCACCACTGGATGAGTTGTCAGTGAATGAACATGTACCTGTATAAGTATGCATTCATTCAGACAGCTTGCACTCATTCATTGACAATTCTATCAGAGACCCACCATGGTGGAGACAAGTGCACAGCCAGAGATGTTTCTGTGTGCAAATGTTCAGTATGCAACCATACTAACAGGCAAAATATTTTTTGACATTCATGCACTAGTATTGATTATACTAGCAGGAAGAATATTTTCAGACATCCACACATGAGTATTGATTATGCCATTAAGCAAAATATAGACGGTGAATGCCAGGGGGTGATATATGTACTCCAGTGTGCCTGTGATATGTTATATCTTGGAAAAACAAAGAGGGCTTTAAAAACATGTATTCAAGAACATACGAGTGATATACTAAGACAAGAAGAAAAATCATCTATAGCACAACATTTTAGAGTGCTGGTCACATGGATGGATCGTTAAGATTCTGAAACTTAGAATTAGTATATCCTCCACCATGTGGGGGGGTGGGGGATTACATTAAAACACTGGATAAATCTAAAATGAAGTTGATATTTTAATTGCAAGTCATGAATCCACATATTTGTATGAATGTGGACACAAACTGGTCTGCCTACTGATGATCTGTGGGTTATGAGGCATTGGCATAGTACCCTCGCTGCATAAGAATCTGTCCTGTGCACCAAGTACTGTGATGTAAACATGAAAGGGCTTAATGTACAGTATGTTCATTCCTTCTTTTTGTGATAAGCATTATAACTGTAATGTCATGCGAAAGTTTGAGTATACATTTGGATATTTGGTTCTTCCAAAATTCCCCCTCTCTGCTTATTCTTTCCTCTCCTTCACACACTCTGCCATCTTACTTTTGTTTCCTATCTATGTACGTAATTAACAAATCTGGCATCTATTTATGAAACAAAATAAGTGATATTTATGAAGGTTTAATTCTAATTAAATAAAAAATCAGATTCTCTGTGATGGCCTTTTGGCATATTACTGACTCCAGGTGCATAGCAGAGCCTGCAGGAAAGCTCCTGATGTTCATCCATGTTTGGCAAGCAGTGTTGTCAGTTGCTTAGCAACTGACAGTGGATGTCACCAGGCATGTCACTTTGATGTCAGGCACTCCTGCAGGCTCAAAAGGAAGGCACATGTCTGTTTGCCTTCTCCCACAGCCAGATGCCATTTACATAGAATGCCAATGTAGAGATGTACAAAATTAGGAAATTTCGTTCTACGAAATATTCTGCAAAATTTGCACATTTCACAAAATATTTCAGGGGTGCGAAATGTGAAATTCCACAGGTGAAATGTCACTGTGAAATGTGAAATTTCACCCGTGAAACATGAAATTTCATCCACAAAATGATGAAATTCAGATGACATTTGGGTGAAATTGGGCAAAATTCCATATTTTGTGGCAAAATTCTGTGTTTCTCGGGGTAAATGTTGCAATTTTGCACCCAGCGAAACATTTCAGGAGAGACAGAATTTCTGGAAATGTTTCACACAGTGCAATTGCCAATTTCGCCAGAGAAAAATAAATTTTGCAACATCTCTAATGCCAAAGGGTAAAAAAGTGCTTTTTTTCACACAAACACTGCACAATTTTCTGAATTTATGAATGAAACAAGCTATCTTTTTGAGCAAACAAGTGGAATGAGTAACAAGAGTTTTTGTTCATTTCTGTAGCAAACATTACGGAGATAAAATGCAAGGAAGATTATTAAGAGCTATGGTCCTGTGACTTAGAGTGGTATTCTGTAAACTTTATAGTGCAAACAGAGTATCATTCGGTGATGGGATCGAAGCACTTTGAATGATTAATACAATGGGCACTCAGAATAATTCAGTAGTTGTCAGTTCTTCATATAAATAAGAGAGAGTATTAAGACTTTTTATTTTCCTTCATTTCAGCAATATCAGAAGTATGGGAGCAGCCTACAGGCTAATTGTGCTGTAAAACATTCTTGAGTACAAATAGTAGGTACAATTTATTATGCATAATGAATTTATATAAAGGCATATTTTGAGTATTAAGAAAGAAAAACTACTGAATGTTTTATGTATGTTTATTTTTAGATAAAAATCGCCTGGAAAAAGCCTACATAGTTAGGTGAAAAGTTAGGGTTTGTAAAAAATAAATATTCAGAAACTTTGAAGATATTATTTGATGTGTTTTTTGCTATAAAGACCTTAGGTCCCGCACATTGACAAATTGCAATTCTCAGGAGTGTATTTCCCAATAAGGGCTTCCCAAATGGTTCAACTTCAGTCACATAAATAATACCTTTTCTGAAGCACATACATCCAGAAATTCTATACATTTCTTATCACACTGAAATGTGTACTTAATATTTAGATTACTGGAATTAAGCCAATCAATGAATGGGGTATGGACTTCAAACATTCAACCCAGACACAAATAGTATCATTAATAAATCCATACCAATGCAAACAGTGTCTAAGAGGGAGGTTCAAGTCTTGGAACACAATGTTCTTCTCCCACCAGGTGAAAAACAGGTTGGCATATGAGGGGGCAAGAGATGCCCCCTTGCATTTCCCCATAGCTGTAAATAAAATTTTTGGTCAAACAAAAATTAATAATGATGCAAAACAAAATCCAATAATTCAAGAATAAACATCTGGGGTGCCAACTTCAGTTTTAGATCTATGGCTAGGAAGTTCTTGGCAGGCTGAATTACAGTACATGTTGATGACAGATGCAAGGATAAAGAGAAACAATGTTAATGGTCAAACAACATGCATCCTGTTGCCAAGGAATCCTTGCAAGCTTCTCAATGATGTGCATAGTGTCATGTATGTATCTGTTCCTCTTAGGGACTGTTTGCTTCAAGAAATGGTCCACAAAATATGAGGGATCTTCACTGACCGACCCCCTGCTAGAAACTATGGGTTACCCAGGAGGGTCTCCATAATATGTATGGACCTTGGGCAGAGTGTACAATGTGAGAATAGCAGGAAGTGCAAGTTTAAAAACAAACTGCACTCATGCCCTGTGATGTAACTATCTCCATAGGCCTTATCAATCATATGATCTGACTCAGGTTTGAAAGACTGGGTAGGATCAGAAGTGAGCAGTTTGTAGCATTTTTTATCTCCATGTTAACATTTTATTTCTGTCAAATACTTATGAATGACCTGTACTATGACCATCCTACCCTTCTCTGCCTGCTTGATGATAATACAAGTGTAATCCTTTGGTCCCCTGGGGTTACTAGAATCCCATCAGTGTCCGTACTAGGTAAGGAAGGTAGCTGGTGAATACATAGTTAAATAGATTTTCACTTGCTCCCTTTCTGTTTACTTGGTCTCAGCTGCGAGGAGAGAGGTAATGTCATTTAGAACCCTCACAGCAGCTTAAGCCACAGTAGCTAACTGTGAATGGGGAGTTTTAGAACCTTCAGTAGTTATTGGTTGCAGATCAGTGTGAGCAGTTGGAGGAGTGAAAAGCTGCAGTGTGGGCTCTGAGGGGAGCCTACTTTTTCTCACCCTAGTGCTGAGAATCATCCACCTGCCTTGTAGAAGTGGTGTAAACCATCCTTCAGGAGTTCCTGATTTTTCTCATCCCCTGTGAGATGAGAAGGACTGCAGAATGGAGCCAAGGGGCAAGCCCCTGACTTTGATCCAGGACACTGAAGCTGCCATTTTGTGCACAACTGTGAGTAATCTGACTTTGGGTATCCCAGGAGGAATGTATCTGTTTTCTTTTGAGGTGTACTCTGTCAAAGGAAATCATACACAAAGTTCTGTTCTGTTTGAGACTGTTCTCATCCTTTCTTAAAGTTGTCTGACAATCATGGAGTCCCCAGTGAGACTTGACACATTGTTCAGGACTTTAATTTTCACTCAGAAGTAGTGTGTGTCTAATGCTGAATGTGAAAGTCATTCCAAGATAAATAGTTCTACAGTTTTGCTTGAAGTTTGAGGTGTAACTCTGAAAGAATGGCTGGGTGTGGACTAGGAAGAAAAAGGTGGGCAATCCCCCATCTGGAGTGACCAGTTCAGCACTACAGGTTACATAAGGGTGCCTACTTATTCAGGCATGGTGGGCAATGCCTAAAGAGAAAGTTTACCCCTTAGTGTGGCCTTGTGCTAATTTGAGCACCAGTGTGCTCCATCATGGCCAGTTACCACTTTGCCAAACTGTTAAATCCTATGCCATATGGGAAATGTTCTAATTCATGGCTGTTGCCACTAGAAGAAATTGTGTGTTCCATTGTGGCCATTGCCACCAGAAGAAACGTCTATGTTTCAGCTGAGGCTTTGCCATTGGAAAGGGTTTGAAGTCCTATGCAACATGAGAAGTTTTAGAGCTTCTGTCTGCTACAGATGTTGTTCTGCATTGCCTTGTGCCATGAAGTGTAAACCCTTGGAAGTCCACCTTTGCTTTTGTGTACCATTTATTTGAATAAAGCCACAATTTAGCACCCCAACCTGGTATGGACAATCTTGCTACTGCTTCCGGCATGAAATTACTTGGTACCCCTCTAGAAGTACAGACCTAGCAGAGCCCCTAGCAAAAGTTCTCTCCTCAGGACCCGGGTTTAGTAATGGTCATTTGTCTGTAATGTTGTGCTTTGTACTCCCACCCTTCTCTTTTCCCTTTACAGAAAAATATGGGGTGTGCTTACTAGTTAAACAAGTGGTCGGTTGGGGGGGTTACACAAATGGGGACTTGTCCAGGACATTGTTTAATTTGAGGCAAGAACTAGAGATTTTTGCAGAGGGTATGGCTAGTGTTTGTCTGTCTGGAAACATGGTAGCCCAAACAGGAAAGGAAACTTTGCACAAAAGGATTTTGCCGAAATGTGCTGCTTGCATGCCTGCTAGTACAGAAACAACAGAGTACTGCTGTGTGTGTGTGTATGTGTGTGTGTGTGTGTGTGTCAAATGGCAATGGGCAGTAAAGCCTGGAAGCATATGTCCTTGTTGCTGCATCAGGAATGTTTACAGAACTTTTTATCTCGCAATTTTGAAATTTCAAAAGTAGTGTGGACTTTAGGAAACAGAGAGAAATGTGCCCTGAAAGTTTCATGTGCTTTGTGTGCAAACTGGGTGAGTCGCTAGAGAACTTGCCAGAATCTGTGAAGAAAATGGTCAAAGTGGTGCTCCCAACACTGAAATTGCAGCCAAGAAAAAAAAGTTACAGTGTGCAGTTTAAATTTGTTCCTGCTCGATGATCACCATTAAGGAAGAGCGAGCTACTTGCATGGTGTCAAGGTCTGGTGTGACTGCAATCAGTCCTACCCCCAGCCAGCTTCTGTGTGCAACCAAGTGTTCAAAGAGGAGAAATCGAGTGGCGTGCAAGCTGATCAGAATGGGATCAACCATCAAGGGGCTTGTGAACGTTTTAATCTGTAGAAAACAAACTTTTGCTGAGTAAATTTGGGCTCAACCCATTATCCAACCTACTAGAAAGAGAGCATGGTGTTTGTGGCTATGATTGGCAGAACTGGCAGCCCATTTCACTGTAGAGGCCTTCCAGGATTGGCACCAGGCCAAAAATTTCCACCAGAGAATGACTGCTACTGATTTCAGTGAGTAAAACCCAGCTGAGCATCAAACTGTGATTTTTCAAGCCAGCTGAATCTGTGTGCAAGCAGTGTGATTGTTTTGCAAAGAAAGACTTTCTGTTGAAACAATAAGGCAACAAACAAATATTCTGAGTAAAGACAGTGAGCATTTATAATGGGTTCAGCAACAGAAAAATGTTTCTAAGCAAAAGAGAGACTGTGAGATGCATATTAGGCTGCAGCACACAGGCAATCCTGTGTGATGGAAATACTGTGGCTTGCAAGTGACTTTGAGCATGTGCAAATAGTCTTTGATTTGATGCTGATCACTAAGTCATGTTAAAATCATATGAATGTGCTGAGAGATACAAGCAGTGCAATCGATTACAGTTTTGAGCAAAAAATCAGTAGTCAGAAAAGGTCAGAAACACCATTTGAGTCAGAAACAGATTTGATGCATGAGAAGAGCTACCACTGTCATTACAGGGTGGGGTTAGCAATGTAAACGCAGCAGCAGAGAGCCATTTTGTGAGACTGTAAAGAGACTAGTAAACAAATCAGTAATAACAAACTTTTATGTGTTTTGATTTCATATATAGCTTCGGAAAATCCCCACTATCTGGATCATGCCCGAGCTATGACCACAGAGGAGGTAGCAGCACTAAGAGAAATAGGGAGAACTTTCTATGGTGAAAGGTTGCCTCCAGATGTAACAATCCCTAGTTATCAAGTGAGACTGTGCATTATGTACCTCAAGACTTGAACGGATATGTTTCTAATACCCACTGTTTGGACTGCCTTGTGAAGTATGGTATGAGCAGAGGTGTAGTGCCAGAGAAGGTATCACAAATCTGTTTGGCACCTACGTGGTCCAGAGTAGGAAGCTATGCAAGTAGCGGCATGCAGCACCAGGTTGAACATGTTGGGGGAAGCCCCATAGAGTGTGGCACAGAAGGCTGGAGCAACGTTGATCTACTGCAAGGGCAGGAACAAAAAGAAGGGTTTACACACCCATGTCTCAGGTGGACAGTGCAACGGAAGGATCTGTGGACCCAGGGAAGCAGGGTCCAAGTCCTAGCCCAGTAGGAGAGGACAAATTGAAAGAGACACTGAACTCTAAGGTGTCTACCTTCATGCCCAGTAAGGAGTGGACTGTCTCAGGAGTGAGGACATCTGCTCACTCCTGGGCTCAGATCCCGAGTGATGATGAGGAGGATGAAGATATGTATCTTCTTGTTGAGGTTCCCCATGAGTTGCCTCAAGTTCTTGCCTCAGAGGAACCAGAGAGAGAGAAGAAAAATGCTCCAGTAACCTGCTCACAGTGATGGTTGGGGACAAGTTCTTTTGTTTTTTTAAGTATGCGGCACTGACTCAACCTGGACTGGCCACCCCTCAAGCTGGGCCATGGGCTGCACACTTGGGAAGATTAGCAAGGAGGAGGAGAAACTGATGCGTAGGAAGGCTGATGCCATTCATGGGAAGTCCTTTCCTGCCTTTTCTCGTAGAATCTGAGAGGAAATTGAACCAAACAGGAAGTCCTGGTTGTTCAAAGAGGCAAGCAAGAATGTGCACTCTGGTACCGCAGAATGCATCAGGGACAGAGTCATAAATGATCAACTAAAATTCTGGAAATGGGGCATAACTCTGTTTATGGACACTGTGTAAATTGTGGACAAGGCAGGGAATGAGACATTCCACAACATCAACTTCAAATGCCCAGATGGTGTTATAGTTCTTGCACCTCACCCCGAGTGGTACTATCCTAAATGGTGCCACTCCCTGTAAATGTGCCCAGCATGCCTAGAGGGATGCGAGCAATGGCAGCCTGGTGTTTGTTATCCAGCAGCAGCAGTATTCTTGGAGGAAGATGAAGCTCTACTGGTATTCCAGGATTCTTCAGGTGCATCCAGATTCATCAGCCCAGCAGTGTTTTCCCATTTCTGCTGCCTGGCCTTCCAGGTGACATCAGTCCAGTTGTTTTCCTGTTCCATCGTTTAATTTCCAGATGACATCACCTAGCAGTTTTCCTATTTCATCACCTGGCCTTCCAGATGAAAATCCCCCAGCTGTTTTCCTGTTCCATCATTTAATTTCCAGATGACATCATTCCAGTAGTTTTCCTGTTTCATTACCTGGTTTTTCAGAGGACATCCACCCAGCTGTATCCGAAGATGCCACCTGGAGGAAGGGGGTCTTCAGCTCGGAGAAGTATGGTGATACTTTGTTTTCAGTCTTCAAGGAACTGGAAAGGTCAACTTTTCTATTTTCTTACTGACTTTGCAAAACACATCCTTTGAAGACTGTCCATGGAATTGTAATGACTGTCCACAAAGACTATCCCCATGTATTGCAATGCTATTCAGTCCCTGCCCTGTTTCAGGACTGTTCTTTAGCAGGTTCTGGCCCTGGAGAGACTCTTTTATGGACCTTGCCTTCTGGCAACAACATTCTGTCACCAGATGGACATTTTAGGGCATTCTGTCCCCAAATGTGTTGTATAAATGTATTTTTTCCATTTTTGACTTTTGTACTTTTATAGAAAAATATTTTTGGGATTCTCTAGTGTTCAGGAGGAAGTTTAGACACTGTGGGGTATGCAGGATAGTGTTTTGTTTTTCTTTTCTTGTAGGTGTCCCTGAAGAAGAACAGAAGAGAAGAGAAGAAAAGAAGAGGATGTGGGAGCTCAACTGAGTTCTTTTTTCTTAGAGATTTATGATTGTTTGTGTTTAACAGGGTGTTAACATATTTTTTTCCTTCACAGGTGTGAGGTTGTGGTGACATTTTGGGAAATGTAATGCATTTCAATTTGTTGTTGCCTTGTTGTTTTTGTTTGCAGGTACCATGGGAGCTTGAGGGGAGGATCCCTGGGGGCAGCCTGTTTAGATAGATTTTACCTAGAGGGCTCAGAGGATAGACAGGCTGCAGTCCTGCGCTGCAGTAGGGTCCTCAGTTCTGGTGTTTTAGGGCATGCTTCAGGCAGTTTCTTGGAGCCACTGAATATCGATAGATAGATTGTAGAATATGGGCTGAAGTTTCATCAGCCAGCCTCTGGGGCCTTTAGTGTTGCTTGCCTGTGCCTGGTACATGGAAGGGGTGAAGTAGCACTATCTCCCCATAGGAAACACAGAGGGTAGGATGGCCTGGTGCTGGGTAGAGAAATGATTGTGGACAGTCATTTACTTGGCTAGGGAAGAGTGTAACCCCCTGGTCCCCTGTGGTTACTAGAATCCCATCTGTGTCAGTGCTAGGTAGGGAAGGCAGCTGGTGAGTAACTACTTAAATAGATTTTCACCTGCTCCCTCTCTGTTTACTTGGTCTCAGCTGAGAGGAGAGAAGGGTAGGTAACACTTCCTCCAGGGCTCAAAGAGCAGCCACCGCAGGACAAGCGGCCACTGGGCAGTCAGCGTTCCCTTAGCTGATGCCTGAGACCACCTCCTCAGATGCTCACAGCACCAGAGCTGGGATCCCTTCCTCCAGGGCTCAAAGAGCAACCGCCGCAGGACAAGCGGCCACCAGGTGGTCGGCGCTCCCTTAGCTGACACCCGAGACCACCTCCACGGACACTCACAGCACCAGAGGTATAGCAAAGCCACAGCTTTTTCACCCACCCACCATCCCTCACTCTGTGCATTATTATATAGCCCTTCTTACCCCACCCTTAACTTTTATATGCCCTCCAACACTTCGGATAGCCTCTCTGTCAAACACTTGAATTACATTGCCTCTAGTGGAGTAGCACTGTAACCCATTATCTTCTATATATCTTGGATAGCAGAAGCTACTGCAGTATGCTCCTTATTTAGTGGAGTAGCACTGTAACCCATCATCTTCTGTATATCTTGGATAGCAGAAACTACTGCAGTACGCTCCTTATTTACATAAAGGGCAACCATGATAGGCCTTATTTGGCTACGTTTTTCCACTAGCCTTTATATAATACCCTTTGTGGCTAAGCAGCTTGACAGAATTGACTCCAACAAAGATGCTTGCTCTACCAATCTAGTCTCCCCTTATACCAACACTATGAACAAACTATGCTGCCACTGTATGCCTTTGATCCCCTCACAGTTTATGGAATCTCCTCGAAGTAGAACTGATAACCAGTATCCAACATGGGGTCCCAAACCCTATCCATTCAAACTAGGTATGGCCTAGTACTATTCTGCATGGATTTAAGGTTATGTGTCCATAGGGCAGCACTGCAAGATGACTCAGTCTTTCGACCCCTGTATGTAAACCTATTCTAGACATAGAAAGACTCGCGCCTTTAAACTTCTCTTTGCTGCACTGAGGAAAATTGTGCTTCTTCTACTCCTATGCTCAGGTGATGTCAAACTTAACCCTGGCCCTATGAAAGTGCTCTCATCTCCTTCTGAGCTCACAATCTTGAAAGAAATCAGCTTCTTGCATGCTAATGTGTGTAGTCTTTTAAAGAAGCTCGATTCAGTACAGGCTTGGATTACTCAAACTGCACCAGACGTACTCGTGCTTTCGGAAACATGGCTCCAGGCATCCACCACTGACAGAGAGATAAACATCCCTAACTACCTTCTCTTCAGAGCTGACAGGCAGACTAGGGTTGGAGAAGTAGCCATTTATGTTAAAAACAAATTCTCAGTATCTATACTAGACGCTACCTCTATTGCCTGTGGATTCGAATGCTTGTCTCTTAAAATTGAGCTTTCCCCATCAGTGGTGTTCCATATCATAGGCTGCTACAGACGTCCAGCAGCAGGACTGCAACTTCTGACACATCTGTCATCCCACCTGGATACTACCCCAATGGAAACAATCATACTAGGTGACCTTAACTATGACTGGCTCACTAAGGTATCGTCACCCCTGAAACAATTCTGTGACTCTCATGGGTTTACTCAACTTATTACTGAGCCTACACGCATCAACAAAAAAATCCAATGAGAAGCACCCTCTTGGATGTTCTCCTGGTTAACAGACCCCATTCCTTTTCCCATGCTGGTATCCTTTTAACGGACATTAGTGACCACTGCTTTACTGGTGGCATAAGAACTGTCACCAAACCTCCAGCGACTTCAAAGTTTTCCACAAAAAGATCCAGACAGAACTTTGATGCCATTGCATACTTCAGTGATCTAAAAAACTCTTTACTATGGCAGAGTTTCTACCTGGCTAAGTCAGTGAGCGATGCCTATGACGTTCTACATGAAATCATATCCAGTACCCTGAACAGCCCTGCTCCCTTGGTTAAAACATGAATAAAAGCCAGAACCTGTCATACACCTCTACATTCTCACAGGAACTGAAGGCTGCCTTACTCAAAAGAGACTACTTCTGGAAAAAGGCTCGTAAATCTTGTACTGACGCAGACTGGTGTTTATTCAGGGCAGCTAGAAATGCCTGTACTAAGTTGGTCAGAGAGGCCAAAGCCAACTTTAATCAAACCAAAATACTCTCTGCATCAAACTGCCCCATGAAGTTCTGGTCCACCTTAAAAGAGATATCAAGCCACTCTCCAGGAAGTGTGCGTCCTTCCAAAATCTCCTCTGATAATATTATCATTAACAATAAATTAGAAATACTGCAGGCTTTCAACAATCATTTTGCCACTGCTGGCCTGGCCTTCAATAATGCACCTGCAAGTAGCCTTCTTCCTCAGACTAACACCAAGCCTCCAGAACCAAGTAGCAACAACATGGACTTCTCATTTTCACCTACCACCATAAAAGAAGTTGAAGACCTTCTTCTACAACAAGATACTGAAAAAAGTACTGGGGCCGACTCCTTCGACCTGTATTTCTCGAAAATAGCACACCATATACTTGCTACACCAATAACACACCTATTCAATCTGTCCCTAGTGCAAGGCTCTATCCCCAAGGTATGGAAAACTGCTCACGTCATTCCCTTGTTTAAAACAGGGGACCCCTGTGACCTAAATAACTATAGGACAATCTCTCTTCTACCCATACTTTCAAAACTTCTGGAAAAAATTGTTGATACACAGCTGAGAAACTTCTTAGACAACGTTAAACTACTGAACCCAATGCAGTCTGGCTTTAGAGCTAAGCATAATACAATTACAGCCTTGGCCAAAGTTACTAATGATTGGCAATCTGACTTAGACAACAAAAAATGTGTCTGTGCCATGTTTCTGGACCTCAGTAAGGCCTTTGACACAGTTGACCACTGCCTGCTTCTCTCCACCTTAAAAACTATAGGCGTTGGCTCAACTGCACTGGGATGGTTCCAAGACTACTTTTCTGATAGACAGCAACAAATTAAGGTTGATGGAGAACTTTCTCCACTAAAACCGATAAAGAGAGGTGTCCCCCAGGGCTCCATACTGGGCCCCTTACTGTTTGCCATTTATATCAACAGCTTGGACGTAGGCATCAAGGAGGCCAGTATTCATCTGTTTGCTGATGACACAGTGCTGTACTTTAGCCAGGATTCTCCTGAAGCTACCTGCCATGAATTACAAGCTGACTTTAATACTCTACAGTACCAGCTACTTAGCAAAAAGCTACTACTAAATGCAAAAAAAACCAAGGCCATTCTTTTCTCACCATCAGGTCCAGGGGCTTACTCTGCTGTTGCTAGCCCATTACCTTCAATCTCTACTTTATTAGGAGAAAATCTTGAATTTGTGACTAAATTGAAATACCTTGGTATTTGGCTAGACAGCAAACTCTCTTTTGTGGAACACACAGAAGAACTGCTGAAAAAACTGAGGCAGAGACTTGGGCTTTTTTTTTCAGAATCAAACGCCTCTTGACCACAGATGCAAAATGGCAGCTTGTCCAATCTATGTTCCTTTCATTAATTAACTAACTATGTCGACTTTTATTTATGGACATTGCCTGGCATCATATCTTGCAAAACTGGATGTATTATATCATAGAGCACTGAGATTTATGACCAGCCTTCCGTACTCCACACACCACTGTGCTTTATTCACAGCCATAGGGTAGTCCTCCCTTCAATACAGGCTAACTAGAACTGCAGCCCTATGGACTCTCCGAGCCCTTACCAACAAACTCCCACAATGTGTTGTTTACTGTCTCCCACTTAGTCCCATTAGGAACTATGCTTTAAGAAGTCACTCGCAGATTTCTTTGAAAGTCCCAAGGGCCAACTCACACTTTAGAAGGGCTGATATAAGCTATGCCCTGCCTACTCTCTGGAACAGGATACAAAAATCGTTGAGACCCAGCTCCCCAGTCAGTCCTACTGTCTTTAAGACCCTCTATGATAAAACATTCGCTGAAATTTGTAATTGCTTCCATCGCTCCTAACAGCTTGACTTTTGTTCCCTTCACCTAGTCATAGCTGCTCTTCCGAAGCAGTCCCTGCCACTGATACTCCCCCCTTCAGGCTCCACTTGCCCTTAGCACCCTCTGCACCCTCTTATTCACTACCACCCTTCTGTCACTTTAGCCTAAGCTCTACAAACTGTTATGCGCACCTTCATAGCCTAGGAATTTTCAGCCAGGCTGGTAATGTGTTTCTGCTGAACAGGAATATAAATAATCTTTCTCTTGTCTATGGTTTGTATGTGACTTCGCATAACATCCTACTCCAGTGGGAACTGTATATATATATATATATATATATATATATATATATATATATGAGGCAAAACTCAGTTTAATGCATTAGTTAGGTTGTTTCACAGTGACAAAAGTGAGGAAATTAGTGTTAGGGTTGAAAACTCCTTGGACCCGCCCATTCCCCAACACTCATTATTGGGGTGCACATTTATGATCATCATTAACTCTCACCCATGACATGTGTAAAGCAGCAAGTATAGGAGAATAGAGGTGAGTTAGGACCAACAATCCCAATGCGCACCCCAATGCCGGTTGGGGGGGTAGGCGGGGGGGGTCCAAGGGGGGTTTTCAACCCTAACACTGAATTTCCTCACTTTTGTCGCTGTGTAACAACCCTAACTAATGCATTAAACAGGGTTTTTTACCTCTAATTTCCCTTCTTTTTGAGAATGATAATGAGAAATAGTGAATGTAATGCAGCAGCTGGAGCGCGGGGCCCGGGCTCCGCTCTCCTGCCACGTGATGTCTTGTGGCATAGTAACAGGAACAGCAATGCAAACAGAAGTGCTAACAATGCGCACATAGTAAAGCATAAGAATGAGAAAGAACAGAAAAGGTAGCACACTGTAGCATAGACAGGAATGGTCTGCCTGCGTGGTTGACTGTCACATAGTAACATGGTGCCTGCAAGCGGAAATGTCAATGGGCATGGTGATACAAAGTGAAACAGAAAGAGAAGCAATACTGTAGACACAAATGGCAAAAATAACAGAAACACAAGCACAAATGAAGCGCAAAGGATACTTGCTTACATGAGTGGCGTAGGCGTCAACTTAAGTATGAAACAGATACAGAACCACAAGCGTAAAGACAGCGGTAACAGTAATGTAAGGGCACTGGATGGTTTCCCCAAAGCTGCTTAGAAAAGACAGTGAGTACAAAGAATGTATGCATAATAATGGGTATAGGACAGAAATGAGGACTTGGAATACTAAATAGGTTATATCTCGAGGAGGAACCTTACGTCTGACGTGAAAAATTTAAAAGTCATATGATTTCACGACTGTCCTGGCTAGTTTTGTACTTAGCCCCGTTAAGACTAAGCACTCTGACAAAAAGTCCGTATCTCACACCGTTTCCAAGATACGGGCCCTGAAAGGTGTGGCGAGCGCCGTAATGTTATCCTATGGGGAAAAAGAAGTTCGAGGTGCCATAACTTTTTCCTCCCTGTAATATTTTTTCTTAACCATAGAAACATCCTGTGGGATGTTGGCTGTCTTCCCTCAAATTTCAGGAATAAACCAAACCGTTATTTGCAGCAGGGTGCCAAAGGATTCCTATAAATGCATCGAGCGCCGTAATGTTATCCTATGGGAGAAAAATGTCAACTTTGGAGTGCCGTAACTTTGCCTTGTGTAATATTTTTCAATACAACACTGAAATGCACATCTATGAGATGTCGGCTGTATTTCACCAAATTTCAGCCCCAAACTCCCAACTGTTCTTTTGCCGTGAGTGCCAAAGAATTACTGTATTTTGGGCATAGTCTTACATGAAAACAGTGCTCGCAATTTACGGCTTTCTCTCAAAAAATTTACGACACTTTCATGAATTCTGACCTGCTTTGCAGTGCTTTTCCAGAAATCTGAAAACATACTTCTGGGGTGTTTACCTAAAATAAAGACATGACTAGCATCCTCAGGGCCCGACTAGGTGAATACAAAAAAGTTAGGTTGCTAGAGGGTCTCAATTTTAAATGCCAAGCATTTTTGTGATCACTAACTGAAAACAAGATGGTGGATTTGCGACAGTAACAGGGCCATTTGCTACAGTAAATAGTGCATTTGCGACACTGTCGAACTTTTTGTTAACTTTTCCCATTGACTTATAATGGGAAATTGTTTTTTGAATAACTTTTGAACCGTTTAATATTTTTTCACCAAATCTTCAAAAGGCACATCAGGGACCTAGCCACGTTCCTGAAGATTTTGGACAGGTCACGCAAACTATGCGACCTGTAGGTGCGACAGCAGAATTCCAGAAAAAGCGTAAATGCTTGCGCAGATCATGTAATAACTCCTTGACCTATAACTGACCAGTATAAAACCTAGCAGTCCCAAGGCCTATGGTTTCTTGATCATGTATTCCAAATTTCAGGTAAATCCGTCAAGCGGTTGCAAAGTTATTAAGGTGCAAACTTTTGGGTTTAACATAGAAATGGCTCCTCAACCCTAACTATAGTAGCACTACCATGCTACCATTATATATATATATATATATATATATATATATATATATATATATATATATTAGAGGCAAAAACTCTGTTTAATGCATTAGATTAGGGTTGTTCACAGAGTGACAAAAGTGAGAATTCGCTGTTGGGTTGAAAATCTAACTCGAATCCACCCCCAGCACACTCACACACACACACACACACATATGCAAGTATGGGAGGACCAAATCAACACAACCAATGACAGACATCCAGCAGCAGGTAACAGAAATAACAAACAATTGTCTAAATGTACTATGAGACATCCCCACCAGCTGACCAGGTACTGCATGCTCAGTGGAGATCAACAGCAAAACTGAGGCCATGTACAGCAAACGTACACATCCCTGATTGCAGCTGCACATAGCATTACCACACTTAGTAGTTGCATGGCCTTACCTAACGATGCCCCACCAGACCACACCACATGTGGTGGGCCATCTAAAACCAATAGAGTTCAGCAAAACCAAGGAGTTATACAGGTATAATATCACTGATTATAACAAGGGTTTGAAATGCAACTTTGTAATTGACTGTAAACATTGTAACAGCCTTTATGTTTAGTTTTATTAAGATACATGTAGAGCCTAACCATATGATGAACATGGTTTAATGTTGTTTAAAAAACAGTTTTATGATAGCAATAAGCCAATCCAGGTATTATGTTAATGGTCAGTTTATCACTGTCTAGCGACATGTGGCACTTTCGGCTATGCCTCATTCAACATTAAACTCTACAGGGTGATTAACCGACCATTTAACATAACTGTTGGTCATGCCTTATTGTAGTGTCTTTATGAGTAGATACTCTCCCTCTGCTAGGCACTGCAGCAGCTTTGCAGCACAGTGTCCCACCCAGTTACACCATACACTGTCTAGTTACTGGAGAATGGCTGTGAATATGAACTCATGAAGATGAACAGTGCTAACAATCATTACAGTCATCGAAACCTTGAGTGTGATTATAACTGACAGAGACAGTGATAGAGAATAACCCCTGCTGTCCTAGTACACTTACCCCATTGTGAGTTAAATCAATACTAAAAGACATTCTGTTTATATCTACACATACCTACTTGATTCCTGTTGTACCACAATTAACATAGTTATCACTTTGATAGCATCAGTGAATAGAAGTGTGCAAACCCAAACACTGGGCATATAGCCTGAGTAGCAAACAACTGTTAAAAATTACACTGTGTCCATAAGTGGCATAGATCACTCACTGCAACAATAGTAAATGTATTACTATTTGAATAAGTTAGTCATCACAGATGCAATGATATTGTCTTTATCAGGTACAACACACTCAGTAAGTGCCTACAGGAAAATCTATCCTATAAACATCTCCGATACAGGTCGTCATTGTTGGCTCAGTAGTGCTATGATATTTTAGAAGTTGCTTGGCCTGATCCATGCAATTACACTATTTCTTACCAGAATACTTACTGCATCTTTAGTATTGAAACACACTGAAGGTCTATGTATGTACATCAACAGTACACCTTCATCAGTAAGAATGCATCTGATACTGGCAGTACGAATTTCATAGCGTTGAACAGGCAATGCTTTCCATACATTTACAGCCTCTCTATCTTGAGTAAACCGTTGCAGTAAATGTACTACTATAGTAAATCACATACTAAATGTAACACTACTTTTATCTTGAGCATGCTAGTGTCTCTTGTAGTTAATTTATGTACTTTTCTTAATTAATGTATACTCACTAGTGTTAAAACCTTTCTACAACTGTCATCATGCACCTTCAGCATTTATATTGACTAACGGCACAGTACCAGTTGTGGTGTGTGTATGGGGCATCAGATAGGTAAGGCCATGCAACTACTAACTAAGTGTGATGCGTTGTGTGCAGCTGCAATCAGGGATGTGTACGTTTGCTGTACATGGCCTCAGTTTTGCTGTTGATCTCCACTGAGCATGCAGTACCTGGTCAGGTGGGTGGGGATGTCTCGTAGTACATTTAGACAATTGTTTGTTATTTCTGTCACCTGCTGCTGGATGTCTGTCATTGGTTGTGTTGACTTGGTCCTCCCCATACTTGCATGTGTGTGTGTGTCTGTTGTGTGTGGCAAGTGCTGGGCGGTGAATTCGGAGTTGGGTTTTCAACCTAACAGTGAATTTCCTCACTTTTGTCACTGTGGAACAACCCTAACTAATGCATTAAACGGAGTTTTTTGCCTCTTAATTTCCCTTCTTTTTGAGAATGATAATGAGAAATAGTGAATGTAATGCGGCGGCGGGAGCGCGGGGCTCCCGCCACATGATGTCTTGTGGCATAATAACAGGAAGAGCAATGCAAACAGAAGCGCTAACAGTGGCGCACTTGGTAACGCAAGCACAAATGACAACAGAAAGGGCAATGCACACAGTGGCATAGAAGCGAACAGTCTGCCACGTGATGTGTTGTCACATAATAACTACAGTGCCTGCAAAAGGAAATGTCAGTAGGCATGGTGGCGCAAAGTGAAACAGAAAGAGAAACAGTACTGTGAACACAAATGGCAAAAATAACAGAAGCGCAAGTGCAAATGAAAGCATAAAGGATAATACATAGGACCCCAGCGTTTCGGCCGCATCAATGCAACAGCAGGGCCTTGGGGCCCAAAGGCCCACACTCCTCACATGATGTCTTGTGTCATAGTAACAGGAACAACAACGCAAAACAGAAGCACTAACAGTGGCGCAGAAGGTAATGCAAGCGCAAATGAGAACAGAAAGATATAGAACATGGTGGCATAGGCAGAGGCGGTGTGCCACGTGCTGTCTTGTCTCATAGTAACATGGTGCCTGCAAGCGGAAATGTCAATGGGCATGGTGATGCAAAGTGAAACAGAAAAGAGAAGCAATACAGTGAACACAAATGGCAAAAATAACAGAAGCATAAATGCAAATGAAAGCATAAAGGATGGCCAGGCGTGGTGGCATAGATGTCAATGGTAAGTGAAACGGGCATGGAACACATAAGCGGAAAGGGCAATGGTAACAGTAATGTAAGTGCACAGGCTGGTTTTCCCAAAAGCTGAATAAGAAAGACAGTGAGTACAAAGAATGTATGCATAATAATGGGTATCGGAGCAGAAAATGAGGACTTGGAATACTAAATAGGTTATATCTCAGGAACCCGTCGGCGAAAAAAAATTAAAAGTCGTATGTTATGACTGTCCTGGCTAGTTTGTACTTAGCTCCTGTAGAGGCTAGAATTTTTATATGAAAAGTCCGTATCTCGCACCATTTCCGAGATATGGGCCCTGAAAGGCGCAATGTAACGCCGTAATGTTATCCTGTGGAAAAAAGAAGTTCAGAGGCGCCATAACTTTGCCTCCTGTAATATTTTTCACCAAACCACTGAAAGGCACATCTGTGGGCTGTTGGCTGTCTTCCTCAAATTTCAGGAAAAAGACCAAACCGTTATTTTGCAGCAGGGTGCCAAAGATTCCTGTAATCGTCGAGCGCCCGTAATGTTATCCTATGGGAAAAACTGTCAACTTTGAGTGCTGTAACTTTGCTGCCATGTAATATTTTTCAATACAATATTGAAAGGCACATCTGTGAGATGTGGGCTGCGTTCCCTCAAATTACAGCCCAAAACTCCCAACCGTTCTTTTGCAGTGCAGTACCAAAAATTGCTGTCATTTCCCACAGACTAGAAAATTACTGTCGCAATTTGTGAAGCTTGCATAAACATTTGCGACACTTTAAAGTACGAAAGTTACTTTTATGAAGTACTTTTCCAGAAATCTGAAAACATATTTCTGGGGTGTTTACCCAAAATAAAGACATGGTTAGCATCCTCAGGGTCCGACTAGGTGAATACAAAAGAATTAGGTTGCTAGAGGGTCCCAAATTTAAATGCCAAGCATTTTCTAATCACCAACTGAAAACAAAATGGCCGATTTTGAAAGTAACAGTCCCATTTGCAAGTAAAAATGCATTTGCGAAAGTGTTGAACTTTCTGTTAACTTTTCCCATTGACTTATAATGGGAAATTGTTTTTTGAATAACTTTTGAACCGTTTAATATTTCTTCATCAAATCTTCAAAAGGCACATCAGGGACCCTGGCTGCATGTTTCCTGAAGATTTCAGGCTGGTCTCGCAAACAATGTGACCTGTACGCACGACCGTAGAATTCCAGAAAAAGCGTAAACGTGCGTGCAAATCACGCTTAATAATTCCGCAGCTGTGTATCCGACTGGTACAAAACTTGGCAGATGTTAAGGCCTATGGCTCTTGATCATGTATTCCAAATTTCAGCCAAATCTGTCAAACAGTTGCAAAGTTATTAAGGTGCAAATTTTGGGTTTAACATGAAATGGCTCCTCAGCCTAACTATGGTAGCACTACCGTACTACCATAATATAAATATATATTTTACTTTCCAGAAAATTAGAAACCCCTTTGTGGGAGATGAACTATACCAACTGAACTTCAAAATTTTAGACTGCCAGGATGAAAGAACCACTTATAGTCATGGAGTACCTTGAATGTTTAGAAATAAGCAGTCTTGATTGGCTGAGAACAGTTTAATGCTTTATAAATACAACTTTGTTTAATAGTTTTATGTGTTCTTTTTTATGACCTCCGATATATATATATATAACCGCGGTATCTTAAAGCCTGTCTTCCTTTCCATTAAATATTCTCTTGCTGTTACATTGTAGTCTGCATTCTAAATAAATATAGAATAATTCTCTAAGCGGGATACAATATGTGCTAAGTGGAAATATTTTTTATATATTCCTAGTGGAACTATGTTCTATTTAAACACGTTCATAAAATCACAAGATTTATTTTTTGCCATAACCCGCAAAAGTGGACTGGCATGTGTGGTTCTGCTGTTTTATTTGATGTTGGGGTCCCTGACAATTCTTTGTGGAAAGTTAACTAACGAGAAGGAGGAGAGAATTCTTCCTGAATCTTAGACAATGGGTAGTGGATGGGGGTGGTACTATACAGTGAAGGCACAGCGGCAGAGGCATTAAAATGGGCGACAGTATAGCTCAATAACTCTATACTTAGGCCATTGTTAGTCTTAAATTTATTTTTTTATGTCTTTGAAACACTAATATCCGGCATGTCTGGCCCCATAAAATTATAGGAACCAGAAAGCTATAGAGCATTTTATCTTAAGGTCCAATTGTATCGCAGACCTCAGTGACAAGAAAAAGACACGTTTTCCATGTTGGTTGTTTAGAAAAGTAAGTTTGGTTGTTTGCAAGCAGCAATGAAAGTAGGTGAAATTGATTGTGCGTGCTGGTAAGGAGGATGAAAATCCACAAGAGGGCATTTATACCCAATATATCTTTCTATACAGCACCCCGGCCACCGCACACAAGCACTTAAACTTTTGAACCAGAACCCCAATACAGTAAGGACTGGCAACTGTCTCCAACCACAAGAAGCCTTATAACTGTAATTGCTTCTGTTGTAAACGGCTGTGAGTGAATTCTTCCAAGTGACCAAACGTCGCTATATAAAAGCAAAACATAGGAACACTCAACCTCCTCCCATCAAGTTCATGCACTTTTCCGTAATTATGTTGAAGTTTGAACTGTTGTGAAAGGGAATGCTGAGGCTGAGAAGCTCGGTTCCACACGATGCAGTATAAAGTCTTTTGGTTCCATTCTGGCTATGTTAACGCATAGCAGTGCTTTCAAACAAAAGTCACAAAACGAACTTTGACATATTACTGTTAAAAGCTCTAGATGGTTTCTGCATTATATACATTTACTATTAATAAATTATACACAAGCCAGCTGTCGTGTATTCAAAAAGGCACCTGGTGATAAATAGACGTGTCAGATTTACGTAATTGTTGACAGTCTGGGCACTGGTGTACCTAGCTGGCGATTAAATGTACTGCTCCATCAAAAACGGACCTTAACCAAAGAAAGAAAGGTAGGTGTACCGGGGTCTTTCTAGAAAAAATAGACCGATAAGACTGAAATGTGATGCTGCTGAACTCAATAGGCCTACAACAGTGTTCCAGAAAATATAGGTTATTGCTATTAGATATTTTCTACCTGCCACGTCTAAAAACAAAGGTCTGACGTAGTGTGTGTGTGTGTGTGTGTGTGTGTGTGTGTGTGTGTGTGTGTGTTTGTGTGTGCTTTAACAGGGTTTCATTTAGCAACAAACTTTTGAACATTTTGCAAATATGTGTGAAGGTTATAACCCCACCCACTTACACACATAACAGTCCGTTTAAAAGAAAGGAAAATGTCTACCAAAGTCTAAAACCATTTCCGGCAGAAACTAATTATTTAATATATATTTATGCAGGCTAATATTTTAGGTGACCTTAACTATACTCGCTCACTAAGTATCGTCACCCTGAAACAATTCTGTGACTCTCAAAGTTTACTCAACTTATTACTGAGCCTACACGCATCAACAAAAAAAATCAAAAGCACCTCTTGGATGTTCTCCTGGTTAACAGACCCCATTCCCTTCCCATACTGGTATCCTTTTAACGGACATTAGTGACCACTGCTTTACTGGTGGCATAAGAACTGTCACCAAACCTCAGCGACTTCAAAGTTTCACAAAGATCCAGACAGAACTTCATACCATTGCACTGTAATGATCTAAAACACACCATGGCAGGTTTCTACCACGCTAAGTCGTGGCGATGCCTATGACGTTCTACAGAAATCATATCCAGTACCTGAACAGCCTGCTCCTTAGTTAAAACATGAATAAAAGCAGAACCTGTCTCTCTACATTTCCACAGGAACTGAGGCTGCCTTACTCAAAGAGACTACTTCTGGAAAAAGGCTCGTAAATCTTGTACTAGCGCAGACTGGTGCTATTCAGACGCAGAAATGCCTGTACTAAGTTAGTCAGAGAGGCCAAAGCCTTTAATCAAACAAAATACTCTCTCCATCAAACACCCCATGAGTTCTGGTCCACCATAAAAGAGATATCAGCCACTCTCCAGGAAGTGTCGTCTCAAATCTCCTAAGTAATAACCATTAACAATAAACAGAAATACTGCAGGCTTTCAACAATCATTTGCCACTGCTGGCCTAGCCTTCAATAATGCACCTGCAAGTAACCTTCTTCTCAGACTAACACAAACCTCAGACCAAGTAGCAACAACCTTGGACTTCTCATTTCACCTACCACCACAAAAGAAGTTGAAGACCTTCTACAACGAATACTAAAAAAAGTACACGGCCACGCTCCTTCAACGTATTTCGAAAATGCACACCATATACCTGATACAAATACCACACCTATTCAATCATCCCTAGTACAGGCTCTATCAAAAACCATGGAAAACTGCTCACGTCATTCCCTTATTTAAAACAGGGACCTATGACCTAAATAATATAGGACAATCTCTCTTCTACCATACTTTCAAAACTTCTGGAAAAATTGTTGATACACAGCTAGAAACTTCTTAGACAACGTTAAACTACTAGACAATGCAGTCTGGCTTTAGAGCTAAGCATAATACAATTAACCTTGCCCAAAAGTTACTAATGATTGGCAATACCGGCTAGACAACAAAAATGTGTCTGTGCCATGTTTCTGGACCTCAGTAAGAGCCTTTGACACAGTTGACCACTGCCTGCTTCTCTCACCTTAAAAACTATAGGCGTTGGCTCAGCTGCACTGGGATGGTTCAAGACTACTTTTCCGATGGAGCAGCAACAAATTAAGGTTGATGGAGAACTTTCTCACTAAAACCGATAAAGAGTGTCCCAGGGCTCCATACTGGGCCTTACTACTGCCATTATATCAACAGCTTGGACTGCTAGGCATCAAGGAGGCCAGTATTCATCTGTTTGCTGATGACACAGTGCTGTACTTTGGAAGGATTCTCCTGAAACTACCTGCCATGAATTACAAGCTGACTTTAAAACTCTACAGTACCAGCTACTTAGCAAAAAGCTACTACTAAATGCAAAAAAAACCAGGCCATTCTTTTCTCACCATCAGGTCAAGGGCTTACTCTGCTGTTGCTGGCCATTACTTCAATCTCTACTTTATTAGAGAAAATCTTGAATTGTGACTAAATTGAAATACCTGTAGTATTTGGCTAGACAACAAACTCTCTTTTGTGGAACACACAGAAGAACTACTGAAAAAACTGAAACCAGAGACTTAGGCTTTTTTTCAGAATCAAGAGCCTCATGACCACAGATGCAAAATGGCAGCTTGTCCAATCTATGTTCCTTTCATTAATTAACTAACTATATCGACTTTATTTATAGACATTGCCTGGCATCATATCTTGCAAAACTGGATGTATTATATCATAGAACACTGGATTTAAGCCAGCCTTCATTACTACACACACCACTGTGCTTTATTCACAGCCATGGGTAGTCCTCCCTTCAATACAGGCTAACTAGAACTGCAGCCCTATGGACTCTCCGAGCCTTACCAACAAACTCCCACAATGTGTTGTTTACTGTCTCCACTTAGTCCCATTAGGAACTATGCTTTAAGAAGTCACTCATAGATTTCTTTGAAAGTCCCAAGGGCCAACTCACACTTTAGAAGGCTGATATAAGCTAGCCCTACCTACTCTCTGGAACAGGATACAAAATCGTTGAGACCCAGCTCCCCAGTCAGTCCTACTGTCTTTAAGACCCTCTATGATAAAACATTCGCTGAAATTTGTAGTACTTCCATAAACCCTAACAGCAACGACTTTTGTTCCCTTCACCTAGTCATAGCTGCTCTTCAAGCAGTCCTCCACTAGTACTCCCCTTCAGGCTCCGCGCCCTTGGCACCCCTCTGCACCTCTTATTCCTACCACCCTTCTGTCATTTAGCTAGCTAAACAAACTGAAATTGTCAGCCTTTAACAGCCTAAATTTTCAGCCAGGCACGACAATGTGTTCTGCTGAACAGGAATATAAATAATCTTTCTCTGTCTATGGTTTGTATGTGACTTCCATACACATCCTACTCAGTGGGAACTGTATATATATATATATATATATATATATATATATATATATGAGAACAAAAACTCAGTTTAATGCATTAGTTAGGGTTGTTTCACAGTGACAAAAGTGGGGAAATTCGGTGTTGGGGTTGAAAACCCCATTGGACCCCCACCCACTAACCTGCATTAGAATGCTGCACATTATGATCGTCGACTTAACTCTCACCCCATGACATGTGTAAAAGCAGACAGTATAGGAGAATGAGGTGAGATTGGGACTAACAATCCCAATGCACACCCCAATGCCGGTTGGGGTAAGTGAGGGGTCAAAAGGGGTTTCAAACCCTAACACTGAATTTCCTCACTTTTGTAAGCTGTGTAACAACCCTAACTATACATTAAACAGGTTTTTACCTCTAATTTCCCTTCTTTTGAGAATGATAATGAGAAATAGTAGATATAATGCAGCAGCTGGAACCTGAGGCCAGGACAAGCTCTCACCTGCGTGATGTCTTGTGGCATGGTAGGCAGAACAACAATGCAAACAGGAGATGCTAACAGTGGCGCACATACATAATAGCATAATGCCGAATAGGAACAAGAAAAAACGTGCACCTGTAGCATGAACAGGAATGGTCTGCCATTGATTTGATTTTATCACATAGTAACACACAGGTGCCTGGCGGAAATGTCAATGGGCATGGTGATGCAAAGTGAAACAGAAGAGAAACAGTACTATAGACAAATGGCAAAAATAACAGAAACAAAGCACAAATGAAAGCGCAAAGGATAACGCGCACATGGTGGCGTGAGCGTCAAACTTAATGAAACAGATACAGAACCACAAGCGGTAAAGACAGCGGTAACAGTAATGTAAGGGCACTGGATGCTTTACCCAAAAGCTGCTTAGAGAAAGACAGTGAGTACAAAGAATGTATGCTAATAATGGAGTAATAAGAACAGAAAATGAGGACTTGGAATACTAAATAGGTTTATATCTCAGGAACCGTCCGATGAAAAAAAATTTAAAAGTCATATGATTTCTGACTGTCACAGCTAGTTTATACAGTAGCCCCGTTCAAGACTAAGCCTTTTCGACAAAGTCCGTATCTCACACCGTTTCAAAGATAGGGCCCTGAAAGGTCATGGCGAGCACGATAATGTTATCCTATAGGAGAAAAAGAAGTTAGTGCCAAACTTTTCCTCCCTGTAATATTTTTCACCCAACCAAAGAAAGGCACATCTGTGGGATGTTGGCTGTCTTCCTCAAATTTCAGGAATAAAGACCAAACCGTTATTTTGCCAACAGGGTGCCAAAGGATTCCTGTAAGCATCGAAGCGCCAGTAATGTTATCCTATGGGAAAAAAAAATGCCAACTTTAGAGTAGCCGTAACTTTGCCGCAAATGTAATATTTTTTCAATACAACACTGAAATGCACATCTGTGAGATATCACTGTATCCCTCAAATTTCAGCCCAAACTCCAACTGTTCTTTGCGCGGAGTGCAAAAAATTACTGTTATTTGAGGCATAAGTGTACAAAAGCAGTGTACATAATTTGCAGCTTTCTCAAAATGAAACACTTTCATGATTACGACACTACTACTCTTGAAAGTGCTTTTCCAGAAATCTGAAAACATACTTCAAGAGTGTTTACCTAAAATAAAGACATAGCTAGCATCCTCAGAGCCCGACTAGGTGAATACAAAAAAATTAGGTTGCTGAGGGTCTCAATTTTAAATGCCAAGCATTTTGTGATCACTAACTGAAAACAAGATGGTGGTTGCGACAGTAACAGGGCCATTGCTACAGTAAATAGTGCATTTGCGACACTGTGCGAACTTTTTGTTAACTTTTCCCATTGACTTATAATGGGAAATTGTTTTTTGAATAACTTTTGAACCGTTTAATATTTTTTCACCAAATCTTCAAAAGGCACATCAGGGACCCTAGCCACACGTTCCCTGAAGATTTTGGACAGGTCACGCAAACTGTGCGACCTGTAGGTGCGACAGCAGAATTCCAGAAAAAGCGTAAATGCTTGCGCAGATCATACTTAATAACTCCGCGGCCGTATAACTGACCAGTATAAAACCTGGCAGTCCCAAGGCCTATGGTTCTTGATCATGTATTCCAAATTTCAGGTAAATCCGTCAAACGGTTGCAAAGTTATTAAGGTGCAAACTTTTGGGTTTAACATAGAAATGGCTCCTCAACCCTAACTATAATAGCACTACCATGCTACCATTATATATATATATATTATATATATATATATATATATATATATATATAATAGAGGCAAAAAACTCCGTTTAATGCATTAATTAAGGTTGTTCCACAGTGACAAAAGTGAAATTCAGCTGTTAGGGTTGAAAATCTAACTCAATTCACCCCAGCACCACTCACACACACACACACACACATATGCAAAGTATGGGAGGACCAAATCAACACAACCAATGACAGACATCCAGCAGCAGGTAACAGAAATAACAAACAATTGTCTAAATGTACATGAGACATCCCCAGCTGACCAGGTACTGCATGCTCAGTGGAGATCAACAGCAAAACTAAGGCCATGTACAACAAACGTACACATCCCTGATTGCAGCTGCACATAGCATTACCACACTTAGTAGTTGCATGGCCTTACCTAACGATGCCCACACCAGACCACACCACATGTGGTGGGCCATCTAAAACCAATAAGTTCAGCAAAACCAAGGAGTTATACAGGTATAATATCACTGATTATAACAAGGGTTTGAAATGCAACTTTGTAATTGACTGTAAACATTGTAACAGCCTTATGTTTGAGTTTTATTAAGATACATGTAGAAGCCTAACCATATGATGAACATGGTTTAATGTTGTTTAAAAACAGTTTATTACGATGTAGAATAAGCCAATCCCAGGTATTATGTTAATGTCAGTTTATCACTGTCTAGCGACATGTGGCACTTTCGGCTATGCCTCATTCAACATTAAACTCCTACAGGGTGATTAACCGACCATTTAACATAACTGTTGGTCATGCCTTATTGTAGTGTCTTTATGAGTAGATACTCTCCTCTGCTAGGCACTGCAGCAGCTTTGCAGCACAGTGTCCCACCCAGTTACACCATACACTGTCTAGTTACTGGAGAATGGCTGTGAATATGAACTCATGAAGATGAACAGTGTAACAATCATTACAGTCATCGAAACCTTAGTGTGATTATAACTGACAGAGACAGTGATGAGAATAACCCCTGCTGTCCTAGTACACTTACCCCATTGTGAGTTAAATCAATACTAAAAGACATTCTGTTTATATCTACACCATACCTACTTGATTCCTGTTGTACCACAATTAACATAGTTATCACTTTGATAGCATCAGTGAAGAAGTGTGCAAACCCAAACACTAGGCATATAGCCTGGTAGCAAACAACTGTTAAAAAAAATTACACTGTGTCCATAAGTGGCATAGATCACTCACTGCAACAATAGTAAATGTATTACTATTTGAATAAGTTAGTCATCACAGATGCAATGATATTGTCTTTATCAGGTACAACACACTCCAGTAAGTGCCTACAGGAAAATCTATCCTATATACATCTCCGATACAGGTCGTCATTGTTGGCTCAGTAGTGCTATGATATTTTAGAAGTTGCTTGGCCTGATCCATGCAATTACACTATTTCTTACCAGAATACTTACTGCATCTTTAGTATTGAAACACACTGAAGGTCTATGTATGTACATCAACAGTACACCTTCATCAGTAAGAATGCATCTGATACTGGCAGCAACAATTTCATAGCGTTGAACAGGCAATGCTTTTCCATACATTTACATCAGCTCTCTATCTTGAGTAAACCGTTGCAGTAAATGTACTACTATATAAATCACATACTAAATGTAACACTACTTTTATCTTGAGCATGCTAGTGTCTTGTAGTTAATTTATGTACTTTTCTTAATTAATGTATACTCACTAGTGTTAAAACCTTTCTACAACTGTCATCATGCACCTTCAGCATTTATATTGACTAACGGCACAGTACCAGTTGTGAATTGTGGTGATGGGGCATCAGTAGGTAAGGCCATGCAACTACTAAGTGGTAATGCGTTGTGTGCAGCTGCAATCAGGGATGTGTACGTTTGCTGTACATGGCCTCAGTTTTGCTGTTGATCTCCACTGAGCATGCAGTACCTGGTCAGGTGGGTGGGGATGTCTCGTAGTACATTTAGACAATTGTTTGTTATTTCTGTCACCTGCTGCTGGATGTCTGTCATTGGTTGTGTTGACTTGGTCCTCCCCATACTTGCATGTGTGTGTGTGTTGTGTCTGTGTGTGGTGCTTTGGGGCGGTGAATTCGGAGTTGGGTTTTCAACCTAACAGTGAATTTCTCACTTTTGTCACTGTGGAACAACCTAACTAATGCATTAAGGAGTTTTGCCTCTTAATTTCCTTCTTTTTGAGAATGATAATGAGAAATAGTGAATGTAATGCGCGGGCGGGGCGCTTGAGGCTCCCGCCCACATGATGTCTTGTGTGGCATAATAACAGGAAGAGCAATGCAAACAGAAGCGCTAACAGTGGCGCACGTATTGCAAAGCACAAATGACAACAGAAGGGCAATGCACACAGTGGCATGAAGCGAGACAGTCTGCCACGTGATGTGTGTCACATAATAACTACAGTGCCTGCAAAAGGAAATGTCAGTGGGCATGGTGAGCAAAGTGAAACAGAAGAGAAACAGTACTGTGAACACAAATGGCAAAAATAACAGAAGCGCAAGTGCAAATGAAAGCATAAAGGATAATACATAGGACCCCAGCGTTTCGGCCGCATCAATGCAACAGCAGGGCCTTGGGGCCCAAAGGCCCACACTCCTACATGATGTCTTGTGTCATAGTAACAGGAACAAGCACAAACAGAAGCACTAACAGTGGCGCAGAAGGTAATGCAAGCGCAAATGAGAACAGAAAGATAACGAACATGGTGGCATAGGCAGAACGGTGTGCCACGTGCTTCTTATCTCATAGTAACATGGTGCCTGCAAGCGGAAATGTCAATGGGCATGGTGATGCAAAGTGAAACAGAAAGAGAAACAATGCAGTGAACACAAATGGCAAAAATAACAGAAGCATAAGTGCTAAATAAAGCATAAAGGATGGCCAGGCGTGGTGGCATAGATGTCAATGGTAAGTGAAGCAGGCATGGAACACATAAGCGGAAAGGGCAATGGTAACAGTAATGTAAGTGCACAGGCTGGTTTTCCCAAAAGCTGAATAGAAAGACAGTGAGTACAAAGAATGTATATAATAATGGGTATCGGAGCAGAAAATGAGGACTTGGAATACTAAATAGGTTATATCTCAGGAACCCGTCGGATAGAAAAAAATTAAAAGTCGTATGTTATGACTGTCCTGGCTAGTTTTGTACTTAGCTCCTGTAGAGGCTAGAATTTTTATATGAAAAGTCCGTATCTCGCACTCATTTCCGAGATATGGGCCCTGAAAGGCGCAAGTAACGCCGTAATGTTATCCTGTGGAAAAAGAGAAGTTCGAAGCGCCATAACTTTGCCTCCTGTAATATTTTTTCACCAAACCACTGAAAGGCACATCTGTGGGCTGTTGGCTGTCTTCCTTCCAAATTTCAGGAAAAAAGACCAAACCGTTATTTTGCAGCAGGGTGCCAAAGGATTCCTGTAATGCGTCGGGCGCCGTAATGTTATCCTATGGGAAAAACTGTCAACTTTGGAGTGCTGTAACTTTGCTGCCATGTAATATTTTTTCAATACAATATTGAAAGGCACATCTGTGAGATGTGGGCTGCGTTCCCTCCAAATTACAGCCCAAAACTCCCAACCGTTCTTTTGCAGTGCAGTACCAAAGAATTGCTGTCATTTTCCCACAGACTAGAAAATTACTGTCGCAATTTGTGAAAGCTTTCGCAAACATTTGCGACACTTGCGGAGTACGAAAGTTACTCTTTATGAAGTACTTTTCCAGAAATCTGAAAACATATTTCTGGGGTGTTTACCCAAAATAAAGACATGGTTAGCATCCTCAGGGTCCGACTAGGTGAATACAAAAGAATTAGGTTGCTAGAGGGTCCCAAATTTAAATGCCAAGCATTTTTCTAATCACCAACTGAAAACAAAATGGCCGATTTTCGAAAGTAACAGTCCCATTTGCGAAAGTAAAAATGCATTTGCGAAAGTGTTGAACTTTCTGTTAACTTTTCCCATTGACTTATAATGGGAAATTGTTTTTTGAATAACTTTTGAACCGTTTAATATTTCTTCATCAAATCTTCAAAAGGCACATCAGGGACCCTGGCTGCATGTTTCCTGAAGATTTCAGGCTAGTCTCACAAACAATGTGACCTGTCACCTTGCGACCGTAGAATTCAGAAAAGCGTAAGCGTGCGTGCAAATCACGCTTAATAATTCCGCAGCTGTGTATCCGACTGGTACAAAACTTGGCAGATGTTAAGGCCTATGGCTCTTGATCATGTATTCCAAATTTCAGCCAAATCTGTCAAACAGTTGCAAAGTTATTAAGGTGCAAATTTTGGGGTTTAACATAGAAATGGCTCCTCAACCCTAACTATGGTAGCACTACCGTGCTACCATAATATAAATATATATTTTTTACTTTCCAGAAAATTAGAGAAACCCCTTTGTGGGAGATGAACTATACCAACTGAACTTCAAAATTTTAGACTGCCAGGATGAAAGAACCACTTATAGTCATGGGTACCTTGAATGTTTAGAAATAAGCAGTCTTGATTGGCTGAGAACAGTTTAATGCTTTATAAATACAACTTTGTTTAATAGTTTTATGTGTTCTTTTTATGACCTCCGATATATATATATATAACGCGGTATCTTAAAGCCTGTCTTCCTTTCCATTAAATATTCTCTTGCTGTTACATTGTAGTCTGCATTCTAAATAAATATAGAATAATTCTCTAAGCGGGATACAATATGTGCTAAGTGGAAATATTTTTTATATATTCCTAGTGGAACTATGTTCTATTTAAACACGTTCATAAAATCACAAGATTTATTTTTTGCCATAACCAGCAAAAGTGGACTGGCATGTGTGGTTCTGCTGTTTTATTTGATGTTGGGGTCCCTGACAATTCTTTGTGGAAAGTTAACTAACGAGAAGGAGGAGAAATTCTTCCTGAATCTTAGACAATGGGTAGTGGATGGGGTGGTACTATACAGTGAAGGCACAGCGGCAGAGGCATTAAAATGGGCGACAGTATAGCTCAATAACTCTATACTTAGGCCATTGTTAGTCTTAAATTTATTTTTTATGTCTTTGAAACACTAATATCCGCATGTCTGGCCCCATAAAATTATAGGAACCAGAAGCTATAGAGCATTTTATCTTAAGGTCAATTGTACGCATGACCTCAGTGACAAGAAAAGAACCGTTTTCCATGTTGGTTGTTTAGAAAAGTAAGTTTGGTTGTTTGCAAGCAGCAATGAAAGTAGGTGAAATTGATTGTGCGTGCTGGTAAGGAGGATGAAAATCCACAAGAGGGCATTTATACCAATATATCTTTCTATACAGCACCGGCCACCGCACACAAGCACTTAAACTTTTGAACCAGAACCCCAATACAGTAAGGACTGGCAACTGTCTCCAACCACAAGAAGCCTTATAACTGTAATTGCTTCTGTTGTAAACGGCTGTGAGTGAATTCTTCCAAGTGACCAAACGTCGCTATATAAAAGCAAAACATAGGAACACTCAACCTCCTCCCATCAAGTTCATGCACTTTTCCGTAATTATGTTGAAGTTTGAACTGTTGTGAAAGGGAATGCTGAGGCTGAGAAGCTCGGTTCCACACGATGCAGTATAAAGTCTTTTGGTTCCATTCTGGCTATGTTACGCATAGCAGTGCTTTCAAACAAAAGTCACAAAAGCGAACTTTGACATATTACTGTTAAAAGCTCTAGATGGTTTCTGCATTATATACATTTACTATTAATAAATTACACAAGCCAGCTGTCAGTGTATTCAAAAGGCACCTGGTGATAAATAGGCGTGTCAGATTTACGTAATTGTTGACAGTCTGGGCACTGGTGTACCTAGCTGGCGATTAAATGTACTGCTCCATCAAAAGCGGACCTTAACCAAAGAAAGAAAGGTAGGTGTGCGGGGTCTTTCTAGAAAAAATAGACCGATAAGACTGAAATGTGATGCTGCTGAACTCAATAGGCCTACAACAGTGTTCCAGAAAATATAGGTTATTGCTATTAGATATTTTCTACCTGCCACGTCTAAAACAAAGGTCTGACGTGTGTGTGTGTGTGTGTGTGTGTGTGTGTGTGTGTGTGTGTGTGTGTGTGTTTGTGTGTGCTTTAACAGGGTTTCATTTAGCAACAAACTTTTGAACATTTTGCAAATATGTGTGAAGGTTATAACCCCACCCACTTACACACATAACAGTCCGTTTAAAAGAAAGGAAAATGTCTACCAAAGTCTAAAACCATTTCCGGCAGAAACTAATTATTTTAATATATTTGTACGGGCTAATATTTTATGTTTAATACTTGAAATTCAGAAAAATATGACAAGTTTGATACCATTATTTATAAGCACCTATAAAGAACACTACTGAAATCAACCCATCAAATATGTATAGTATTCTACTGAACACATTCAGAAACCGAACACGTTTTATCTCAAGTTTTATCTTCACATTTTTGTTGGTTTATTGTAAATATAGTTGAAGAAATACTGTTATTTTGGGCATATTGTCAAAAAGTAGTGTATAATTTACGAAAGCTTTCATGAAATTTCGACTACTTCGTGAAGATCTGACACTACTTTGTGGAAAGTACTTTTCAGAAATCTGAAAAACATATTTTAGGGTGTTTTACCCAAAATAAAGACATAGCTAGCATCCTCAGGGCCCGACTAGGTGAATACAATAAGAATTAGGTTGCTAGAGGGTCTCAATTTTAAATGCCAAGCATTTTTCTGATCACTAACTGAAAACAAGATGGCGGATTTGTGACAGTAACAGGGCCATTTGCGACAGTAAAAAGTGCATTTGCGACACTGTCGAACTTTTTGTTAACTTTTCCTGTTGACTTATAATGGGAAATTGTTTTTTGAATAACTTTTGAACTGCTTAATATTTTTCACAGAAATCTTGAAAGGCACATGGGGACCCCGGCCACATGTTCCTGAAGATTTTGGGTAGAATCACCTAAACTGTCATGCGACCTGTAAGTAGCGACAGCAGAATTCCAGAAAAAGCGTAAATGCACACGCAGCTCATGCTTAATAACTCCACAGCTGTATATCCAACTGGCACAGAACTTGGCAGATCCCAAGGCCTATGGTTCTTGATCATGTATTCCAAATTTCAGGTAAATCCATCAAATGGTTGAAAAGTTATTAAGGTGCAAAATTTTGGGTTTAACATGAAATGGCTCCTCAACCCTAACTGTGGTAGCACTACGTGCTACCATATATATATATATATATATATATATATATATATATATATATATATGTAGCAGGTAGTGCTACCATGAATTAGGTTGAGGAGCCATTTCTATTAAACCTAAACTGCACCTTAATAACTTGCAACTGTTGTGGATTTGCCTGAAATTGGAATACACTATCAAGAACCATAGGTCTAGGATCTGCTAAGTTATATACCAGCTGGATAAACAGCTGTGGAGATATTAACATGATCTCAGCGTTCACGCTTTTCTGGAATTCTACTGTCGCCACATACATCGTCAGATTTGCACAACCGACCTAAAATCTTCAGGGAATGTGCAGCCAGGGTCCCTGATGTGAAATTGGTGAAAAAATATTAACTGTTCAAAAGTTGTTCAAAACAATTTCCATTATAAGTCAAAGGAAAATTAACAAAAGTTGACAGTGTCGCAATGCATTTTACTTCGAAATGGGCCTGTTACTTTCGCAAATCCACCATTTTGTTTTCAGTTGGTGATCAGAAAATGCTTGGCATTTAAATTCGGGACCCTCTAGCAACCTAATTTTTTATTCACCTAGTCGGACAGATGCTACCTATGTTTTATTTTAGTAAACACCCAGAAATATGTTTTTCAAATTTCTGAAAATACTTTAGCAAATTACTTTTGTGCTCACGAAAGTGTTGCAAAATTTTGTGAAAGCTTTCACAAATTGCGACAGTAGTTTTCTAGTCTGTGGGAAAATGACAGCAATTATTTGGCACTGCACTGCAAAAGAACGGTTGGGAGTTTTGGGCTGAAATTTGGAGGGAACACAGCCGACATCTCACAGACATGCCTTTCAGTGTTGTTTTGAAAAAATATTACATGGCGCTAAAATTACGGCACTCCATAGTTGACTTTTTTCCCATAGGATAACATTACGGCGCCCCGTGCAATACAGGAATCCTTTGGCACCCTGCTGCAAAATAACAGTTTGGTCTTTTTTCCTGAAATTTGGAGGGAAGACAGCCAACAGCCCACAGATGTGCCTTTCAGTGGTTGGGTGAAATAATATTACAGGGAGGCAAAGTTATGGCACTCCGAACTTCTCTTTTTTTCTCATAGGATAACATTACGGCGTTCACCGCACCTTTCAGGGCCCGTATCTCGGAAACGGTGCGAGATACAGACTTTTTGTCAGAAAAATGCTTAGCCCCTTAAGAGGAACTAAGTACTAAACTAGCCAGGACAGTCGTAAATCATATGACTTTTAATTTTTTTTACTATGTCGTACGGTTCCTGAGATATAACCTATTTAGTATTCCAAGTCCTCATTTTCTGCTCCGATGCCCATTATCATGCACACATTCTTTGTACTCACTGTCTTTCTCTATGCAGGTTTTGGGGAAAACCAGCCTGTGCCCTCACATTACTGTTACCGTTGCCCTTTCCGCTTGCGGTTCCGTACCCGTTTCACTTACCGTTGACATCTATGCCACCATGTGCGTTATCCTTTGCGTTTTCATTTGCGCTTGCGTTTCTGTTATTTTTTTCCATTTGTGTCTACAGTACTGTTTCTCTTTCTGTTTCACTTTGCATCACCATGCTCATTGACATTTCTGTTTGCAGGCACCATGTTCCTATATGACAACACTTCACCTGGCAGACCATTACCATCTACGCCACCGTGTGCGTTACCCTTTCTGTTCTCATTCGCGCTTGTGTTACCATGTGTGGCACTGTTAGCACTTCTGTTTGCATTGCTGTTCCTGTCACTATGCCACAAGACATCATTTGGCGGGAGCGTGGGACCCGAAGGGTGGGCCCCGCACTCCCGCCGCTGCATTACATTCACTATTTCTCGTTATCATTCTCAAAAAGAAGGGAAATTAGAGGCAAAAAACTACGTTTAATGCATTAGTTAGGGTTGTTCCACAGGGACAAAAGTGAGGAAATTCGGTGTTAGAGTTGAAAACCCCCTTGGACCCCCAGCCCACCCCACTGGCATTGGGGTGCGCATTTAGGTCATCGGTCCTAACTCTCACCCAATTCTCCTATACTTCTGCTGCTTTACACATGTCATGGGGTGAGAGTTAGGGCGAAATGTGAAATGTCACTGTGAAATGTGAAATTTCACCCGTGAAGCATTATATTTCACCCACAAAATGATGAAATTAAGGTGACATTTGGGTGAAATTGTGCAAAATTCCACATTTTGTGGCAAAATTCTGTGTTTCTAGGGGTAAATGTTGCAATTTTGCACCCGGTGAAACATTTCAGGAAAGACAGAATTTCTGGAAATATTTCACACAGTGCAATTGCCAATTTCCCCAGAGAAAAATAAATTTTGCAACATCTCTAATGCCAAAGGGTAAAAAAGTGCTTTTTTTTCACACAAACACTGCACAATTTTCTGAATTTACGAATGAAACAAGCTATCTTTTTGAGCAAACAAGTGGAATGAGTTACAAGAGTTTTTGTTCATTTCTGTAGCAAACATTATGGAGATACAATGCAAGGAAGATTATTAAGAGCTATGGTCCTGTGACTTAGAGTGGTATTCTGTAAACTTTATAGTGCAAACAGAGTATCATTCGGTGATGGGATTGAAGCACTTTGAGTGATTAATACAATGGGCACTCAGAATAATTCAGTAGTTGTCAGTTCTTCATATAAATAAGAGATTAAGACTTCTTATTTTCCTTCATTTCAGCAATATCAGAAGTATGGGAGCAGCCTACAGGCTAATTATGCTGTAAAACATTTTTGAGTACAAATAGTAGGTACAATTTATTATGCATAATAAATTTATATAAAAGCATATTTTGAGTATTAAGAAAGAAAAACTACTGAATGTTTTATGTATGTTTATTTTTAGATAAAAATCGCCTGGAAAAAGCCTATGTAGTTAGATGAAAAGTTAGGGTTTGTAAAAAATAAATATTCAGAAACTTTGAAGATATTGTTTGATGTGTTTTTTGCTATAAAGACCTTAGGTCCCGCACATTGACAAATTGCACTTCTCAGGAGTGTATTTCCCAATAAGGGCTTCCCAAATTATTCAACTTCAGTCACATCAATAATACCTTTTCTGAAGCACATACATCCAGAAATTCTATACATTTCATATCACACTGAAATGTGTACTTAATATTTAGATTACTGGAATTAAGCCAATCAATGAATGGGGTATGGACTTCAAACATTCAACCCAGACACAAATAGTATCATTAATAAATCCATACCAATGCAAACAGTGTCTGAGAGGGAGGTTTAAGTCTTGGAACACAATGTTCTTCTCCCACCAGGTGAAAAACAGGTTGGCATATGAGGGGGGAAGAGATGCCCCCTTGCATTTCCCCATAGCTGTACATAAAATTTTTGGTCAAACAAAAATTAATAATAATGCAAAACAAAATCCAATAATTCAAGAATAAACATCTGGGGTGCCAACTTCAGTTTTAGATCTATGGCTAGGAAGTCCTTGGCAGGCTGAATTACAGTACATGTTGATGACAGATGCAAGTATAAAGAGAAACAATGTTAATGGTCAAACAACATGCATCCTGCTGCCAAGGAATCCTTGCAAGCTTCTCAATGATGTGCATAGTGTCATGTATGTATCTATTCCTCTTAGGTACTGTTTGCTTCAAGAAATGGTCCACAAAATATGATTGTTCTTCACTGACCGACCCCCTGCTAGAAACTATGGGTTACCCAGGAGGGTCTCCATAAGATGTATGGACCTTGGGCAGAGTGTACAATGTGAGAATAGCGTGAAGTGCAAGTTTAAAAACAAACTGCACTCATGCCCTGTGATGTAACTATCTCCATAGGCCTTATCAATCATATGATCTGACTCAGGTTTGAAAGACTGGGTAGGATCAGAAGTGAGCAGTTTGTAGCATTCTTTATCTCCAAGTTAACATTTTATTTCTGTCAGATACTTATGCATGACCTGTACCATAACCATCCCACCCTTCTCGGCCTGCTTCATGATAATACGAGTTTAATCCTTTGGTCCCCTGGGGTTACTAGAATCCCATCAGTGTCCATACTAGGTAGGGAAGGTAGCTGGTGAATAAGTAGTTAAATAGATTTTCACTGGCTCCCTTTCTGTTTACTTGGTATCAGCTGCCGAGGAGAGAGGTAATGTCATTTAGAACCCTCACAGCAGCTTAAGCCACAGTAGCTAACTGTGAATAGGGAGTTTTAGAACCTTCAGTAGTTGTTGGTTGGAGATCAGTGTGAGCAGTTGGAGGAGTGAAAAGCTGCAGTGTGGGCTCTGAGGGCAGCCTACTTTTTCTCACCCTAGTGCTGAGAATCATCCACCTGCTTTGTAGAAGTGGTGGAAACCATCCTTCAGGAGTTCCTGATTTTTCTCATCCCCTGTGAGATGAGAAGGACTGCAGAATGGATCCAAGGGGGCAAGACCCTGACTTTGATCCAGGACACTGAAGCTGCCATTTTGTGTACAAGTTCTGTTCTGTTTGAGACTGTTCTTATCCTTTCTTAAAGTTGTCTGACAATCATGGAGTCCCCAGTGAGACTTGACACATTGTTCAGGACTTTAATTTTCACTCAGAAGTAGTGTGTTTCTAATGCTGACTGAGAAAGTCATTCCAAGATGCATAGTTCTACAGTTTTGCTTGAAGTTTGAGGTGTAACTCTGAAAGAATGGCTGGGTATGAACTAGGAAGCAAAAGGTGGGCAATCCCCCATCTGGAGTGACCAGTTCAGCACTACAGGTTACTTAAGGGTGTCTACTTATTGAGGCATGGTGGGCAATGCCTGAAGAGAAAGTTAACCCCCTAGTGTGGCCTTGTGCTAATTTGAGCACCAGTGTGCTCCATCATGGCCAGTTACCACATTGCCAAACTGTTAAATCCTATGCCATATGGGAAATGTTCTAATTCATGGCTGTTGAAACTAGAAGAAATTGTGTGCTCCATTGTGGCCATTGCCACCTGAAGAAACGTCTGTGTTTCAGCTGAGGCTTTGCCACTGGAAAGGGTTTGAAGTCCTATGCAATATGAGAAGTTTTAGAGTTTCTGTTTGCTACAGATGTTGTTGTTCTGCATTGCCTTGTGCCATGAAGTGTAAACCCTTGGAAGTCCACCTTTGCTTTTGTGTACCATTTATTGGAATAAAGCCACACTTTAGAACCCCAACCTGGTATGGACAATCGTGTTACTGCTTCCTGCATGAAATTACTGGGTATCCCTCTAGAAGTTCAGACCTAGCAGAGCCGCTAGCAAAAGTTCTCTCTTCAGGACCTGGGTTTAGTAATGGTCATTTGTCTGTAATGTTGTGCTTTGTACTCCCACTCCTCTCTTTTCCCTTTACAGAAAAATCTGGGAGGTGTGCTTACTAGTTAAACATGTGGTCGGTTGGGGGGGTTACACAAATGTGGACTTGTCCAGGACATTGTTTAATTTGAGGCAAGAACTAGTGATTTTTGCAGAGGGTATGGCTAGTGTTTGTCTGTCTGGAAACAGGGTAGCCCAAACAGGAAGAGGTGTGAAGTAGGAGGGGCATAAGGGGGAAGAAGACCACCCTCAGCACAAGTGTTTTGACTCATTTATTTATTTATTGGTTTCTTTTTCCTTAAAAAAATATATATGTCTGAGGATCAGTTACAGGATTTTTAATACTGTAAATAAATAAAAAGAGAACTAAGAGAGCTTCAGTAGCAGATAAGTAGTGGAATTGCAGTATAATGTGGGGAGTGGTGCAATGTAGTGGCTGTGGGGCTGCCATATTCAGGCAGACCTTCTGACACTGAGGTGCTTCCCTATCTGCATGCATCTCTCGGGACTGAGGATGAGGTAGCCAGACTCAGAGCGGAAGTAAACTGGGTCAGGAGTACCATCACCCTGTCCAGGAACCACCCAGTCCAATGCAGCTGCCTCAAAGGATGCCGAGAAGAGGAGCACTTGGATGACAGTGGGCTCAAGGAGGGTTAGAGCAGTCAGGCAGAGCACATCCCAGATCCTATTCCTCTCAAGAACTCATATGCCACACTGGCAAATGAGGACAACCAAATAAGGTACCCAGGAAGTGGAAGGAAAGGATGTGGAGGTTAGGCAAGGAGGTGACTTCAGTGGGAAAGCAGTGGACCCCAGAGGAGGAGGAAGCGAATCCTGGTGGGGACTCCATCATAAGAGGGATCCAGCTAGGAACACAGGAGGGGAGGACAGGGAGGTGAGGTGCCTACCAGGTGCCACGGCATGGAGGATGGAAGGAAGATACTGGGATCACTGGGAAGGCAAGACAGGAGGGTGAGCTGGATGTCATTATCCACCTAGGTACTAATGACTTGGCAAATGGGGAGCCAAGGAAGTTCAGGAAGAGTTTAGGAAACTGGGGAGGGTCTCAAGCAAGTAGCTACTTCTGTCACTTTCTCAGAGTGCTACCTGTGAGAGGCAAGGGAAACATAGAGTGCATGCACCAGGAACTTTAACTCATGGTTGAAGAACTGGTGCTGTGAGGAAGGGTTTGGATTCATTGGTGACTGGGGACCCATCTGGAGGGATGGAGGTTTGTTCAAGCCTGCGCCTGCATCCATCCTGGAGGGAATCAAGCACTCAATGATAAGTTTAAATGCTACATTGACAAGCATTTAAACTAGCAAAGGTGGCAGGCCAGCAAGGATGGTACCTACTTGCTCACCCCACACAGCTAGTAATGGAACCAGTGAACCAGAGGTGGCTATCTCTGCAAAGCAGTGTGCAAAAGTTGGAGATTAGTGTCCAAAAGGTGGATAAGCAGAAAGGGGCAAAATTCAGCAGAAGGGCAGACAGCAAGGAGAACCAGGGATAAATGACAACCAAGGAAGGGGCTGGAGTAGAACAGTGAAGCAGTCTAGGGAGGTCAAATCATGGAAAGCCATGTGTGCAAATGCCAGGAGTCTTAGCAACAAGATGGAAGATCTGGAGGCTGTCATGGTACAGTCAGACCTGGACATTGTGGCCATCACTGAAACCTGGTGTAATGATAACCATGACTGGGAGATGGTCATACCTGGCTACAACATATTCAGAAGAGACAGAGCAGGCAGGAAGGGAGGAGGAGTGGCACTGTATGTGAAAAATGACACAAGGGCCACACAGATCCAGGAGGAACAAAATGGGGGAGAGATACTGTGGGTTAAGCTGGAAAGGAAAATGGGGCCAGCCATCCGCACAGGTGTGGTCTATAGACCACCAGCCCAGGAGGAAGAAACAGATAGGGAGCTGATGCTAGCCATCCAAAGGATGGCTGACAAGGTGAGGTAGTACTGGTTGAGACTTCAATATACCAGATGTGGACTGGAGCATCCCAGCAGCAGCATCAACTAGAGCAGATTTATCCTGGACTCCTTCAGGTGCCTTCCTCAAGCAACTGGTCATGGAACCAACTCGGCAGAAGGCAATACTGGACCTTGTGCTCACAAACAGGGACAGTGTGATGGGGGTAACAGTGGGGAGCACCTGGGTAACAGTGACCACCAGTCATTGTGGTTTGAAATCACAGAAAGAGCAGAACCAAACCACAAAAAACACGTATCCTGGATTTTAGGGGCAGACTTTGGGAAAATGGGAGATGCTTGAAAGAGGCATTAAGGGAATGGGACAGGAATCAGGGATTGAGGAACAGTGGGCAGTATTTAAAATGAGGATTATAAGAACAACAGAATATGCATTAAGCAGGTTAGCAAGAGGAAAGAAAGGAGACCATTATGGTTTCCAAAGAGGTAGCAAAGAAGTGAAAGCCAAAAAGGCTGCATTCAGGCAATACAAAAGACACAGGCAGAAGGGATAGGGAGAAGTACCAGGAGAAACAAAGGGAGGCAGGGAAGTCAGTAAGGGAAGCCAAAGCTCAGACAGAAGAACACATTGCAAAATCAGTGGTTAAAGGGGACAAAACCTTTTACAGGTACATAAGTGAAAAAAGAAGGACAAAGCAAGGGATAGTTAGACTGAAGGGGGAGGATGGGAGCAGCGTGGAGGATGACAACAGTAAAGCTGACATATTGAACAGGTATTTCTGCTCAGTCTTTATTAAGGAAGAGGGGGGTAATGGGTCTGAAGGGAGTACAAGGGGTGAGAATGGTGCAGAAATGGACACAAGTCCCTTTACACGAGAAAGGGTCCTGAAGGAACTGGAAGTAATAAGAGTTGACAAAGCAATGGGGCCAGATGGGGTGCACCCCAGGGTCCTTAAAGAACTAGAGAGGTGGTGGCTGAACCTCTGGCTATCCTGTTCAGCCAATCACTGGAAACAGGGAGGTACCCAAAGACTGGAGGACAGCAGATGTAGTCCCCTTATACAAAAGTGGGAACAAAGAGGAAGCAGGGAACTACAGACCTGTCAGCCTCACCTCAGTAGTGGGAAAGATCTGGAAGCACTACTGAAGGAGAGATTGGTGTAACATCTGGTTGTCAATGGACTACAGGACCCAAGGCATGGTTTCACCAGGGGAGGTCATGTCAGACCAACCTCATTGAATTTTTGACTGGGTGACTAGGGAGGTGGATCAGGGGAGGGCAGTGGACATGGCCTATCTGGACTTCAGCAAGGCCTTTGACACTGTCCACATAGAGACTATTACACAAACTGGGGAATATGGGTGTGGGCAGGACAGTAGTGTGGTGGGTAGGTAACTGGCTGGGTGGCAGGACACAGAGGGTGGTGGTAAATGGCTGTCACTCCACAGAGGAAGAGTGACCAGTGGGGTACCACAGGGATCAGTGCTGGGACCGGTCCTATTCAACATCTTCATCAGTGACATTGCACAGGATATAGAAGGCAGAATTTCACTGTTCGCTGATGACACAAAGCTCTGTAACAGAGTAGACACACCAGAGGGTGTAGACAGAATGAGAAGGGACCTGCAGAAACTTGAAGAATGGTCAAGGGTTTGGCAGTTGAAATTCAATGCAAAGAAGTGCAAGATAATGCATATGGGCACAAGAACCCTGGCACAATATATCAGTTGGGGGTGAGGATATAGCATGCACCAAGCAGGAAGGGATCTTGGAGTTGTCATCTCTGATGACCTCAAGGTAGGAAACAGTGTGACAAGGCATCAGGTAATGCAAATAGGATGCTGGGATGTATAGGCAGGGCATCACCAGCAGGAAAAGGGAGCTGGCACCTCACTATACAAGACACTAGTGAGGCCCCACCTGGAGTACAGTGTACAGTTCTGGAGACCATACCTACGTAAGGACATAGACAGGGTAGAGAAGGTTCAGAGGAGGGCAACAAAGATGGTGCATGGGTTGCATCACAAATCCTATGAAGACAGGTTGAAGGAACTGAACATGTACTCCCTGGAGGAGAGGAGGAGAGGATATGATAGAGACATACAAGTATCTTACAGGGAGGAACAGGGTGCAGGAATACACTATTTTAAGCGAAAAAGATGTTTCAGGACTAAAGGGCATGGGATGAAGTTGGAGGGAGGACGATTCAGAGGAAACGTGAGAAAGAATTTCTTCACAGAACGGGTGGTGGACAAGTGGAACACCCTGCCAGAGGAAGTGGTGGGGGCTGAAACAATCACGGGATTTAAGAATGCATGGGATAGACATAAAGGAATTCTAGAGGTCAGGGGTAAGGGGAAATAGACTTCTAGGAAAACAAACTGAACTTACAAGCTCAAATGGGCAGACTAGGTGGGCCATAGGCCCTTATCTGCCGACACTGTCTATGTATCTATGTATCTATGTATCTAGGAAAGGAAACTTTGCACAAAAGGATTATGCCCAAGAGAGTGCCATCTGAATGTGCTGCTTGTGTGCCTGCTAGTACAGAAACAACAGAGTGTTGCTATATGTGTGTGTGTGTGTGTCAAATGGCAATGGACAGTAAAGCCTGGAAGTGTATGTCCTTGTCACTGCATCAGGAATGTTTACAGAACTTTTTATCTCGCAATTTTGAAATTTCAAAAGTAGTGTGGACTTTAGGAAACAGAGAGAAATGTGCCCTGAAAGTTTCATGTGCTTTGTGTGCAAACTGGGGGAGCTGCTAGAGAAATTGCCAGAATCTGTGAAGAAAATGGTCAAACTGGTGCTCCCAACACTGAAATTGCAGCCAAGAAAAAAAAGTTACAGTTTGCAGTTTAAATTTGTTTCTGCTTAATGATCACCATTAAGGAAGAGCAAGCGAGAGAGAGAGACTCATTTGCATGGTGTCGAGTGATTGGTGTGACTGCAATCAGTCCTACCCCCAGCCAGCTTCTGTGTGCAGCCAAGTGTTCAAGAAGGAGAGAGCGAGTGGCGTGCAAGCTGGTCAGAATGGGATCAACCATCAAGGGGCTTGTGAACGTTTTAATCTGTAGAAAACAAACTTTTGCTGAGTAAATTTGGGCTCAACCCATTATCCAACCTACTAGAAAGTGAGCATGGTGTTTGTGGCTATGATTGGCAGAACTGGCAGCCCATTTCACTGTAGAGGCCTTCCAGGGTTGGCACCAGGCCAAAAAATTCCACCGGAAAAAGACTGCTACTGATTTCAGTGAGTAAAACCCAGCTGAGCATCAAACTGTGATTTTTCAAGCCAGCTGAATCTGTGTGCAAGCAGTACGATTGTTTTGCAAAGAAAGACTTTCTGTTGAAACAGGCAACAAATAAATATTCTGAGTAAAGACTGTGAGCATTTATAATGGGTTCAGCAACAGTAAAATGTTTCTAAGCAAGAGAGAGACTGTGAGATGCATATTAGGCTGCAGCGAACAGGCAATCCTGTGCAATGGAAATACTGTGGCTTGCAAGTGACTTTGAGCATGTGTAAATAGTCTTTGATTTGATGCTGATCACAAAGTCATGTTAACATCATATGAATGTGCAGAGAGATACAAGCAGTGCAATCGATTACAGTTTTGAGCAAAAAATCAGTAGTCAGAAAAGGTCGGAAACACCATTTGAGACAGAAACAGATTTGATGCATGAGGAGAGCGACCACTGTCATTACAGGGTGGGGTTAGCAATGTAAACGCACCAGCAGAGAGCCATTTTGTGAGACTGTAAAGAGACTAGTAAACAAATCAGTAATAACAAACTTTTATGCGTTTTGATTTCATACATGGCTCCGGGAAATCCCCACTATCTGGATCATGCCCGAGCTATGATCACAGAGGAGGTAGCAGTACTAAGAGAAATAGAGAGAACTTTCTATGGTGAAGGGTTGCCTCCAGATGTAACAATCCCTAGTTATCAAGTGAGACTGCGCTTTATGTACCTCAAGGCTTGAACGGGTATGTTTCTAATACCCACTGTTTGGACTGCCTTGTGAAGTATGGTATGAGCAGGGGTGCAGTGCAGAGAAGGTATCTCAAATCTGTTTGGCCCCTACGTGGTCCAGAGTAGGAAGCTATGCAAGTAGCAGAATGCAGCACCAGGTTGAACATGTTGGGTGAAGCACCATAGAGTGTGGCACAGAAGGCGGGAGCAACGTCGATCTACTGCAAGGGCAGGAACAAAAAGAAGGGTTTTCACACCCATGTCCCAGTTGGACAGTGCAACGGAAGGATCCATGGACCCAGGGAAGCAGGGTCCAAGTCCTAGCCTAGTAGGAGAGGACAAATTGAAAGAGACAATGAACTGGGAGGTGTCTACCTCCATGCCCAGTAAGGAGTGGACTGTCTTGGGAGTGAGGACATCTGCTCACTCCTGGGCTCAGATCCTGAGTGAGGAAGAGGAGGATGAAGATATGTATCTTCTTGTTGAGGTTCCCCATGAGTTGCCTCAAGTTCTTGCCTCAGAGGAACCAGAGAGAGAGAAGAAAAAGGCTGCAGTAACCTGCTCACAGAGATGGACGGGGACAAGTTCTTTTGTTTTTTAAGTATGCCCCACTAACTCAACCTGGTCTGGCCCCTTCCCCCAAGCTGGGCCATGGGCAGCACACTTGGGAAGATTAGCAAGGAGGAGGAGGGTAGACTGATGCGTAGTAGGGCTGATGCCATTCATGGGAAGTCCTTTCCTACCTTTTCTCATAGAATCTGGGAGGAAATTGAACCAAACAGGAAGTCCTAGTTGTTGGAAGAGGCAAGCAAGAATGTGCACTCTGGTACAGCAGAATGCATCAGGGACAGAGTCATAAATGATTGACTAAAATTCTGGAAATGGGGCATAACTCTGTTTATGGACACTGTGTAAACTGTGGACAAGGCAGGGAATGAGACATTCCACAAAATCAACTTTGAATGCCCAGATGGTGTTATAGTTCTTGCTCCTCACCCCGAGTGGTACTACCCTTAATGGTGCCACTCCCTGTAAATGTTCCCAGCATGCCTAGAAGGAAGCGAGCAATGGCAGCCTGGTGTTTGTCATCCAGCAGCAGCAGCAGCAGCAGCAGTATTCTTGGAGGAAGATGAAGCTCTACTGGTATTCCAAGATTCTTCAGGTGCATCCAGATTCATCAGCCCAGCAGTGTTTTCCCATTTCTGCTGCCTGGCCTTCCAGATGACATCAGTCCAGTTGTTTTCCTGTTCCACCATTTAATTTCCAGATGACATCATCAAGCAGTTTTCCTGTTTCATCACCTGGCCTTCCAGATGACATCAATCAAGCTATTTTCCTGTTCCATCGTTTAATTTCCAGATGACATCACCTAGCAGTTTTCCTATTACATCACCTGGCCTTCCAGATGAAAATCCCCCAGCTGTTTTCCTGTTCCATCATTTAATTTCCAGATGACATCATTCCAGTAGTTTTCCTGTTTCATTACCTGGTTTTTCAGAGGACATCTACCCAGCTGTATCCGAAGATGCCACCTGGAGGAAGGGGGTCTTCAGCTCGGAGAAGTATGGTGATACTTTGTTTTTGGTCTACAAGGAACTGAAAAGGTCAACTTTTCTATTTTCTTACTGACTTTGCACAACACATCCTTTGAAGACTGTCCATGGAATTGTAATGACTGTCCACAAAGACTATCCCCATGTATTGCAGTGCTATTCAGTCCCTGCCCTGTTTCAGGACTGTTCTTTAGCAGGTTCTGGCCCTGGAGAGACTCTTTTATGGACCTTGCCTTCTGGCAACAACATTCTGTCACCAGATGGACATTTTAGGGCATTCTGTCCCCAAATGTGTTGTATAAATGTCTTTTTCCATTTTTGACTTTTGTACTTTTAAAGAAAAATATTTTTGGGATTCTCTAGTGTTCAGGAGGAAGTTTAGACACTGTGGGGTATGCAGGATAGTGTTTTGTTTTTCTTTACTTGCAGGTGTCCCTGAAGAAGAAAAGAAGAGAAGAGAAGAAAAGAAGAGGATGTGGGAGCTCAACTGAGTTCTTTTTTCTTAGAGATTGATGATTGTTTGCGTTTAACAGGGTATTAACATATTTTTTTTCTTCACAGGTGTGAGGTTGTGGTGACATTTTGGGAAATGTAATGCATTGCAATTTGCTGTTGCCTTGTTGTTTTTGTTTGCAGGTACCATGGGAGCTTGGGGGAAGGTTCCCTGAGGGGCAGCCTGGTTAGATAGATTTTACCTAGAGGGCTCAGAGGATGGACAAGCTGCAGTCCTGAGCTGTAGTAGGGTCCTCAGTTCTGGTGTATTAGGGCATGCTTCAGGCAGTTTCTTGGAGCCACTGAATATCGATAGATAGATTGTAGAATATGGGCTGAAGTTTCATCAACCACCTCTGGGGCCTTTAGTGTTGCCTGCCTGTGCCTGGTACATGGTAGGAGTGAAGTAGCACTACCTCCCCATAGGAAACACAGAGGGTAGGATAGCCTGTTGCTGGATAGAGAAATGATTGTGGACAGTCATTTACTTGGCTAGGGAAGAGTGTAACCCCCTGGTCCCCTGTGGTTACTAGAATCCCATCAGTGTCAGTGCTAGGTAGGGAAGGCAGCTGGTGAGTAACAACTTAAATAGATTTTCACATGCTCCCTCTCTGTTTACTTGGTCTCAGCTGAGAGGAGAGAAGGGTAGGTAACCCTTCTTCCAGGGCTCAAAGAGCAGCCACCGCAGGACAAGCGGCCACTGGGTGGTCAGCGCTCCCTTCGCCGATGCCCGAGACCACCTCCTCAGATACTCACAGCACCAGAGCTGGGAACCCTTTCTCCAGGGCTCAAAGAGCAACCGCCGCAGGACAAGCGGCCACCAGGTGGTCAGCGCTCCCTTAGCTGACGCCCGAGACCACCTCCACGGACTCTCACAGCACCAGAGGTATCGCAAAGCCGCAGTTTTTACCCACCCACCCATTCCCCACCCTGTGCATTATTATATAACCCTTCTTACCCGCCCTTAACTTTTATATGCCCTCCCACACTTCGGATAGCATCCTCTGTCAAACACTTGAATAACATCACCTCTAGTGGAGTAGCACTGTAACCCATCATCTTCTATATATCTTGGATAGCAGAAGCTACTGCAGTATGCTCCTTATTTAGTGGAGGAGCACTGTAACCCATCATCTTCTATATATCTTGTATAGCAGAACTACTGCAGTACGCTCCTTATTTACATAAAGGGCAACCATGATAGGCCTTATTTGGCTACGTTTTTCCAGTAGCCTTTGTATAATACCCTTTGTGGCTAAGCAACTTGACAGAATTGACTCCAACAAAGGTGCTTGCTCTACCATGCTAGTCTCCCCATATACCAACACTATGAACAAACTATGCAGCCACTGTATGCCTTTGATCCCCTCACAGTTTATGGAACCTCCTTGAAGTGGAACTGATAACCAATATCCCCCATGGGGTCCCAAACCCTGTCCATTCAAACTAGGTATGGCCTAGTACTATCCTGCATGGATTTAAGGATATGTGTCCGTAGGGCAGCACTGCAAGATGACTCAGTCTTTCGACCCCTGTATGCAAACCTATTCTAGACATAGAAAGACTAGCGCATTTAAACTTCTCCTTGCTGCCCTGAGGAAAATTGTGCTCCTTCTACTCCTATGCTCAGGTGATGTCGAACTTAACCCTGGCCCTACGAAAGTGCTCTCATCTCCTTCTGAGCTCACAATCTTGAAAGAAATCAGCTTCTTGCATGCTAATGTGTGTAGTCTTTTAAAGAAGTTCGATTCAGTACAGGCTTGGATTACTCAAACTGTACCAGACGTACTCGTGCTTTCGGAAACATGGCTCCGGGCATCCACCGCTGAAAGAGACATAAACATCCCTAACTACCTTCTCTTCAGAACTGACAATCAGACCAGGGGTGGAGAAGTAGCCATTTATGTTAAAAACAAATTCTCAGTATCTATACTAGATGCCACCTCTATTGCCTGTGGATTCGAATGCTTGTCTCTTAAAATCGAGCTTTCCCAATCAGTGGCGTTCCATATTATAGTCTGCTACAGACGTCCAGTAGCAGGACTGCAACTTCTGACACATCTGTCATCCCACCTGGATACTACCCCAATGGAAACAATCATACTAGGTGACCTTAACTATGACTGGCTCACTAAGGTATCATCACCCCTGAAACAATTCTGCGACTCTCATGGGTTTACTCAACTTATTACTGAGCCTACACACATCAACAAAAAAAATCCAATGAGAAGCACCCTCTTGGATGTTCTCCTTGTTAACAGACCCCATTCCTTTTCCCATGCTGGCATCCTTTTAACGGACATTAGTGACCACTGCTTTATTGGTGGCATAAGAACTGTCACCAAACCTCCAGCGACTTCAAAGTTTTCCACAAAAAGATGCAGACAGAACTTTGATGCCATTGCATACTTCAGTGATCTAAAAAACTCTTTGCTATGGCAGAGTTTCTACCTGGCTAAGTCAGTGAGCGATGCCTATGATGTTCTACATGAAATCATATCCAGTGCCCTGAACAGCCCTGCTCCCTTGGTTAAAACATGAATAAAAGCCAGAACCTGTCATACACCTCTACATTCTCACAGGAACTGAAGGCTGCCTTACTCAAAAGAGACTACCTCTGGAAAAAGGCTCGTAAATCTTGTACCAATGCAGACTGGTGTCTATTCAGGGCAGCTATTAATGCCTATACTAAGTTGGTCAGAGAGGCCAAAGCCAACTTTAATCAAACCAAACTACTCTCTGCATCAAACTGCTCCACTTAGTTCTGGTCCACCTAAAAAGAGATATCAGGCCACTCTCCAGGAAGTGTGCTTCCTTCCAAAATCTCCTCTGATAATATTATCATTAACGATAAATTAGAAATACTGCAGGCTTTCAACAATCATTTTGCCACTGCTGGCCTGGCCTTCAATAATGCACCTGCAAATAGCCTTCTTCCTCAGACTAACACCAAGCCTCCGGAACCAAGCAGCAACAACATGGACTTCTCATTTTCACCTACCACCATAAAAGAAATTGAAGACCTTCTTCTATGACTAGATACTGAAAAAAGTACTGCGGCCGACTCCTTCAACCCGTATTTCTTGAAAATAGCACACCATATACCTGATACGCCAATAACACACTTATTCAATCTGTCCCTAGTGCAAGGCTCCATCCCCAAGGTATGGAAAACTGCTCACGTCATTCCCTTGTTTAAAACAGGGGACTCCTGTGACCTAAATAACTATAGGACAATCTCTCTTCTACCCATACTTTCAAAACTTCTGGAAAAAATTGTTGATACACAGCTGAGAGACTTCTTAGACAACGCTAAACTACTGAACCCAATGCAGTCTGGCTTCAGAGCTAAGAATAATACAATTACAGCCTTGGCCAAAGTTACTAATGATTGGCAATGGGACCTAGACAACAACCAATTTGTCTGTGCCATGTTTCTGGACCTCAGTAAGGCCTTTGACACAGTTGACCACTGCCTGCTTCTCTCCACCTTAAAAACTATAGGCGTTGGCTCAACTGCACTGGGATGGTTCCAAGACTACCTTTCTGATAGACAGCAACAAATTAAGGTTGATGGAGAACTTTCTCCACTAAAACCGATAAAGAGATGTGTCCCCCAGGGCTCCATACTGGGCCCCTTACTGTTTGCCATTTATATCAACAGCTTGGACGTAGACATCAAGGAGGCCAGTATTCATCTGTTTGCTGATGACACAGTGCTCTACTTTAGCCAGGATTCTCCTGAAGCTGCCTGCCATGAATTACAATCTGACTTTAATACTCTACAGTACCAGCTACTTAGCAAAAAGCTACTACTAAATGCAAAAAAACCCAAGGCCATTCTTTTCTCACCATCAGGTCCAGGGGCTTACTCTGCTGTTGCTAGCCCATTACCTTCAATCTCTACTTTATTAGGAGAAAATCTTGAATTTGTGACTAAATTGAAATACCTTGGTATTTGGCTAGACAGCAAACTCTCTTTTGTGGAACACACAGAAGAACTGCTGAAAAAACTGAGGCAGAGACTTGGGCTTTTTTTTTTCAGAATCAAACGCCTCTTGACCACAGACGCAAAAAGGCAGCTTGTCCAATCTATGTTCCTTTCATTAATTAACTATGTCGACTTTATTTATGGACATTGCCTGGCATCATATCTTGCAAAACTGGATGTATTATATCATAGAGCACTGAGATTTATAACCAGCCTTCCATACTCCACACACCACTGTGCTTTATACTCAGCCATAAGGTGGTCCTCCCTTCAGTACAGGTGAACTAGAAATGCAGCCCTATGGACTCTCCGAGCCCTTACCAACAAACTCCCACAATGTGTTGTTGACTGTCTCCCCCTTAGTCCCATTAGGAACTATGCCTTAAGAAGTCACTCACAGATTTCTTTGAAAGTCCCAAGGGCCAACTCACACTTTAGAAGGGCTGCCATAAGCTGTGCCCTGCCTACGCTCTGGAACAGGATACAAAAATCGTTGAGACTCAGCTCCCCAGTCAGTCCTACTGTCTTTAAGACCCTCTATGACAAAACATTCGCTGAAGTTTGTAATTGCTTCCATCGCTCCTAGCAGCTTGACTTTTGTTCCCTTCACTTAGTCATAGCTGCTCTTCCGAAGCAGTCCCTGCCACTGATTCTCCCCCCTTCAGGCTCCACTTGCCCTTAGCACCCTCTGCACCCTCTTATTCACTACCACCCTTCTGTCACTTTAGACTAAGCTTTACACACTGTTATGTGCACCTTCGTAGCCTAGGAATTTTCAGCCATGCTGGTAATGTGTTGCTGCTGAACAGGAATATAAATAATCTTTATCTTGTCTATGGTTTGTATATGACTTCCATACACATCCTACTCCAGTGGGAACTGTGTCTATATATATATATATATATATATATGTATATATATATATATATATTTTTTATTTATTTATTATATTTGGGTTGTGTTATGTATTTCTCTCTTGTACATGAGACTTGGAATGTAAATACTCTGCTCCTATTAGTATTGTAAACATGTTGTTCCTTTGTATTATGTATATTCATATGTAACTGTACAATTTTCCTGCCAACAGCAGGTCCACATTGTAAATGAGCTTGCTCAATGGTGATCGCCTGGATAAAGATTTGATTGATTGATTGATTGAAGGGACGTCATTTAGAACTCTCACAGAAGCATAAGCCATGGTATCTAGCTGTGAGTGGGGAGTTTTAGAGCCTTCAGTAGTTGTTGGTTGGAGAGCAGTGTGAACAGCTGGAAGAGTGAAGAGCTGCAGTGTGGGCTCTGAGGGGAGCCTACTTTTTCTCACCCTAGTGTTGAGAATCATCCACCTGCCTTATAGAAGTGGTGGAAATCATCTAATAGGATTTCCTGATTGTTCTCATCTCCTGTGAGATGAGAAGGACTGCAGAACGGATCTGAGGGGCAAGCCCCTGACTTTGATCAGGGACATTAAAGCTGCCTTTTTGTGTACAACTGTGAGTAATCTGACTTTGGGTATCCCAGGAGGAATGTACCTGTTTTCTTTTGAGGTGTACTCTGACAAAGGGAATTATACACCAAGTTCTGTACTGTTTGAGACTGTTCTCATCCTTTCTTAAAGTTCGCTGACAATCATGGAGTCCCCAGTGAGACCTGGCACATTGTTCAGGACTTTAATTTTCACTCAGAAGTCATGCGTTTCTAATGCTAAATGTGAAAGTCATTCCAATATGCATAGTTCTACAGTTTTGCTTAAAGTTTGAGGTGTAACTCTAAAAGAATGGCTGGGTATGGACTAGGAAGCAAAAGGTGGCAATCCCCCATCTGGAGTGACCAGTTCAGCATTACAGGTTCTGTAAGGGCATCTACTTATTCAGGACATGATAACCAAAGCCTGAAGAGAAAGTTTACTCCCTGGAGTGGGTTTTTGCTAATTTGAGCACCAGTATTCTCCATCGTGGCCAGTTGCCACATTACCAAACTGTTAAATCCTATGCCATATGGGAAATGTTTTAAGTTGTGGACCTTGTCACTAGAAGAAACTGTGTGCTCCATTGTGGCCACTGCCACCAGAAGAAATGTTTGTGTTTCAGCTGAGGCTTTGCTACTGGAAAGGGTTTGAAGTCCTATGCAGTATGGGAAGTTTTAGAGTTTCTGTTTGCTACAAATGTTGTTCTTCTGTATTGCCTTGTGCCATGAAGTATAAACTCTTGGTGGTCCACCTTTGCATTTGTGTACCATTCACTGGAATAAAGCCACACTTTAGCACCCCAACCTGGTATGGACAATCTTGTTACTGCTTCCTGCATGAAATTACTGGGTAAGCCTCTAGAAGTTCAGACCTAGCATAGCCACTAGTAAAAGTTCTCTCCTCAGGACCTGGGTTTAGTAATGGTCATTTGTCTGTAATACTGTGCTTTGTACCCCCACCCCTCCCTTCCCCTAGACAGAAAAATATGGGAGGTGAGCTTACTAGTTAAACAAGTGGCTGGTGGGGGGTTACACAAGGCATATTCTGAACTTCTCTATGGGATTTTTGTTCTAATGTCAAAAATATTAATCTATGGTCATGGTGCAGGACTCTCCTGGTGCTCAGTGATATCCCTTTCAGCTATTCTTTCAAAGGCAGAACTACAGGATGTCTTAATGGATTACAACATTTACGCTTTGGGCAAAAAATGAGTATGAGCTCTGAGTTGAGCAGTACCAATACTGGCCCTCTTGTTAGCATCATTATCTATTTGATCATCCTTTTAGGTGTCTCATTACTCATGACTTAACAACCTGTTCCAATTTGGGTTCTAAATATTTTCAGATCCAAACATTTCATTTACCACCCCCACCCATACACCTCTACACCCCCTGATTTAATAGTAGACGGCAAAGTGGACTGATTATTTCCAAGCACAATATTGTTTGCATACATATTATCTCTTGTAGCACAGTCATTATAAAGTATGAAAGACAAACTATTCAGACTTGCTTGCATTTTCCTGGTAAGCTGAACTATCCTACCAATTCAAAGTCACAGTTTTTTCCAGCTCATTTTGACAAATATTCCTGGGTTCTTGAAATCCCATCCTTGTTTCATCCAGTATACTTATTAACTGGGTTGAAGGTGTTACTGTATCATTAAGGGTCAAATGTACTGTTTTCCCTTCCAAAACACCCATGCTGTTTCAATTTGTAGCTTTCTCTTGTTTAAAATAATAGTTTAGATTGATTTTCCTGAGCAACTTAAAAAGTTTACTTCCATCTTAAACTTATCAGGGACTGTATATGGAAAATGATAGGCCTATCCTCAGGGCCCTTACCTGTGCTTCTGACAAAAGTTGAGAAGAAATGTGTGCAAACCCGTTAAATTTATTTAACATTTTTGGTTTGTTTCCTCATTATCCCTAGCCCTAGAGCTAGCTTTGGCAGACAGAATTCTTGCTTTTAGAGCAAGGAGCAGCTGACTATGAAACTATAACTTTTTTTTACTAATAGAACACTTCTAGCTCAGCAGAAGTCAGTGCCTGTCGGGATTAAGCAAACAGATATGTTATTAGAAGTGTGGGGTCTTATTTAGGGTAAAAAAAGAAAGTCAGTGTGTTTTTCTGTGTTAGGGAAAGGGAGCTTGTTAAGTCAGGAGGAGAGAAGTTAATTGGGGGTGTGGCTTAGGAGTTTAGGAGTACAAAAGCAGGTGTCTCCAATTACAGTTCCCTAGTGCTAGCTTTGCCAGACAGAAATCTTGCTTTTAGAGCAAGGAGCAGCTGACTACAAAACTAGAACTTTTTTTTTACTAATTACCCTCCTTCCTTCCCCTCCACCTTCCCACCCTTAGCCAGTTCTACTTTTATAGGCACTGGATTTGACTAACAACAGGAACTTTCTGTTTGGCAGTTGGAAGGGAAGGATCACTGAGACACATAGGTTTCATCATCCTTGAAGGAAAAGAGTAGCTCTTCCTCTCCCCCTAGTTGCTGGAGGTCTGATTCTGAGCAAGGAAGAAGAAGGCTACAGAAGAATACAAGACATTCCTATCCCAGAACAGGAAGGGCAAAAGCTGTAAGGGCACATAGGCATAGTGGGGTTGAGGCAATAAAGGAGCTAGAAGGAGAAATAAACTCCAGCAGCTATGTACCCGTTTCCTGCCTGTTATTTTACCAGAAGTGCAGATACAACACATGCAGATACAAGGGCACACAGGCAGTAGAAGGAAAAAAAACAGTGAGGAGAGAGTAAGCATACAAAGCAACAGGAGAGAGGCTACAAAATAAGACATGATGAGAGTGGTGCAGTGCAATGGTTGTGGGGTAGCAGTCTTAAATGAGACATTCTTGAGGCTGAGATGATGTCCTATTTTTATGCACCTCTCTGGTCTGAGAGAGGAGGTTGCTCATCTCCATGCTGACTTGGCTAGGATTCATGAAACCTCCTCCCCAACCAGGGACCACCAGGGCCACTGCCACTTCCTGAGAGATTGCCATGAAAGAGGAGTGGTTGGACCAAGCTGGGCTCAGGAAGGGAGAGGGTGGTGGAACAGAGGTGCATTCCTCTAGTTGTACCTCTCCACAATTCATACACTGTTCTGGCATCGAGTGGTTCCTCTACTGAGGCACCTGCAGTGGAGACCAAGGAGGATGATGGGAACCTCCACAAAAGAGACCCACAGAAGAGTGGCATGGGACCTCACAGGGGAAGGAAACAACTCCTGGTGGAGGACTCAATTATTAGGAGGGTAGAACTGGGGGAAGAAGTGGAGAGGGAGGTAAGGTGCCTAGCTGGCACCATGGCTTGAAGGGACAGGGAGTGAATCCTCAGGATCACAGGAGCAGCTGCACAAGAAAGGGAGGGAGTTGGATGTCATTATCCACCTAGGGACAAATGACCTGGCTGGGAATGGGGTCAGAGCAGTGCAAGAGGAGTTTGAAGAGTTGGGGAGGGGCCTTAGACAAGTAGCACATATGGTACCCTTCTCGGAGGTGCTGCCTGTCTATGGCAAGTGTGATGATAGGGTACTCAACACCATGGGATTCAATGAATGGTTGAAAAACTGGTGCAGAGCTCAGGGTTTTGGCTTCATTGGGGACTGGGTGCCCACCTGGAGGGATGCAGGCCTATACTGGTGTGATGGTCTGCATCTGTCCAGGAGGGGAACTGGAATCCTAGGTGATAGGTTTAAATGCGTCAATGACAAGCACTTAAGCTAGCCAAGGGGGGAGGCACTGAAAAGGATCAGGGAAAACCCAGCCTCCCCCCACAAAGCACAGTAATTGGAGAGGTAAACACAAAGGTAGAGAAGTCAGAAGGGAGCAGGACAGGGGTAAATGCAGAAAAAGGTAGTAAGGAGAGTGATAGGGCTAAAAGCACTAAGGCCATCAAAAAATGGAAGGTGATGAGTACCAATGCCTGTAGTCTGTGTAACAAGCTCCCTGAACTAGTGTCCTTGATGGAAGAGGGACACCTGAATATCGTGGCAGTCACAGAAACATGGTACACTGTGAACCATGACTGGGATGTCAATAACAAACAGGGATGCATAACAGGAGAGAGGAGGCACTGTGGGTCACCTGGAGACAGGATATGGCACCACAATCTTCATGGGGGTTGTATACAGACCCCCATCTCAGGGGGAGGCAATGGAGAAGGAAATGATAGAAGGCATTATTAGAATGTCAAAGAAAGGGGAGATATTGTGGATGGGGGACCTGAATATACCAGACGTTAACTGGAGCACCTTTGCTGCAGCCACATCCAAGAGCAGGGTTATTCTCGATGCCTTACAAGGGGCATGCATCCGACAGCTAGTGGTGGAACCCACTTGAGAGGGAGCAATCTTAGACCTGGTACTGTCAAATGGGGATGGAGAGAGTATCTCAGATTTAGAAGTGGGTAGCCATCTGGGAACAAGTGACCACCAAACTGTGTGGTTCACAATAAACACAGCCATAGAATCAAGTCATACAAAAGCAGGAGTATTGGACTTTAGGAGGGCTGACTTTGGGAAAATGAGAGAGTGCCTCAGAAAAGCACTAGCAAACTGGCAAGAAGGAGGAGTGGAGGAACAATGGGGAAAAGTCAAAACAGCCATCACAGAGGCAACAAGCCTTTGTGTGAAGCAACTCAACAAAGCAAAACAAAGGAAAACACTATGGTTCTCAAAAGAGGTGGCGGGAAGGTTAAGGAGAAAAAGATAGCATTCAGAAAGTACAAGGAAACACAGAAAGAGCAGGACAGAGAACTGTTCCAGTTAAAGCAGAAGGAAGCGGGAAGGCAGTCAGAATAGCAAAGGCCCAAACTGAGGAAAAGATAGCCAACTCAGTTAAGAAGGGAGATAAAACCTTTTATAGGTATATTAGGGAGCAAAGAAAATCCAAGGGAGGGATAGTGAGGCTTAATAAAGGGAAGGGAGGGTAGGCAGAGGGGGACAGTGAAAAAGCAGGGATACTGAATGAATACTTCTGCTCAGTATTTACAAAAGAAGAGATGGAGAGGTACCTAAATCAAAGAATAGAAGCACTCTGGATAGGGAGGTCAATACCAGTCCATTCACAGAAGAAAGGGTTCTGAAAGAACTCTTAAAACTGAAGGTGGACAAAGCAATGGGCCTGATGGGATTCATTCAAGAATTCTAAAAGAACTAATGGTAGAACTAGTGACACCACTGACTACCCTCTTTAACAAATCATGGGACAATGGTGTGGTACCTGAGGACTGGAGGAGGGTGGATGTGATTCCCCTTCACAAAAGTGGGAGCAAGACAGAGGCAGGAAAATATAGAACTGTTAGTTTGACCTCAGTGGTAGGGAAAATGATGGAATCACTTCTGAAAGAAAGAACTGTTGAATTCCTAGAGGCCAGTGGGACACAGGACCCAAGGCAGCATGGCGTCACAGCAGGAAGGTCATGTCAGATGAATCTAATAGATTTCTTTGACTGGGTAACCAAAGTAGTAGACAAGGGAAGGGCTGTGGACATGGCCTACCTAGACTTTAACAAGGCATTTGACACAGTCACACACAAAGGATTAATATACAAGTTAGCTAGCCTTGGAGTGGGTCCCAAAGTGATAGCCTGGGTAAAAAAATGGCTGGACAACAGGATGTAGAGGGTAATAGTAAACTGATTTCACGCTCAAGAAAGGGGGGTTACTAGCGGGGTTCATCAGGGTTCTGTACTGGGACCGGTCCTCTTTAATGCCTTTATAAGTGACATTGCAGAGGGACTGGATGGAAAAGTATCAATCAATCAATCAGTCAGTTTAATTTACAAAAAGCGCCTTTCAAAAACCAAGGCGCTTGTACAAAGTTCATTAAAATAAAATCAAGACAATTTATTAAAACCATAATAAGCAAGTTAAAACCCATGGCTGCAACATTAAAAATCAGCATATGCCAGACTAAAAAGAAATGTCTTCAATGCTGTTTTAAAACTTTGGACGTATGTCTCTTTGCAGGCAACACAAAGATCTGCAACAGGGTCGATACAGAAGGTGGGGTGGGAAGGATGCAAAGGGACTTGGAAAAGCTGGAGGAATGGTCAAATGTAGAGCAGCTTAGATTCAATGCAAACAGGTGCAAAGTAATGCACCTGGGAAGCAAAAACCCAGGGGAAGATTACACAATGGGGGGTGAGATACTGACAACAACAAAAATGGAAAGGGACTGGGGGATAGTCTTATCAGATTACCTTAAGGTGGGCAAGCAATGTGAGAAGGCAGTAAGGAGGGCTGGTGGGATACTGGGATACATAGGGAGAGGCATCACCAGTAGAAAACAGGAAGTTGTTATCCCTCTGTACAGACAGTTGGTGAGATCCCATCTGGAGTACTGCGTGCAGTTCTGGAGACCCCATCTCTGCAAGGACATAGATAGAATGGAAGCTGTCCAGAGGAGGGCAACTAAAATGGTGCAGGGTCTGCGCCAGAAGACATGTGAAGCGAGATCAAAGGAACTTAATATGCATTCACTCTAGGAAAGGAGGGAGAGGGGGGACATGATAGAAACTTTAAAGCACCTCAAGGGAATCAACAAAGTCCAAGATGGTAGCATCTTTCAGAAAAAGAGATGTACAAGAACAAGGGAGCACAATTTGAAGACAGAGGGGGATGGCTCAGAGGCAATGTGAGGAAGTATGTTTTCATAGAGAAGGTTGAGAATACATGGAACAGTCTTCCTGAGGAGGTAGTGGAGTCAAAAACACTGAGGGAATTCAAGAATGCATGGGACAGACATAAGGCAATTCTAGTGGGGGGTAAGAGGAAATAGGCTGTCAATTAACTAGTATCAGCAACTTATCCATTAGGTAGGGAAATGGTCAGACTATGTGGGCCAAGAGGTCCTTATCTGCCATCAAATTCTATGTTTTTATGTTTCTATGATCATGTGTTTTGTTCGAGTAGTTTTTTCTTTGTTCTTCAAGTTTGTCTTTTCCTCTGCCTTTGCCACTGCTTGGTTTCTGCTGATGCTGTTGGTTTGTCTGTTTGTTCCAGGGTGGGGGTGGGGCATGGTCCATGTCCTCTGATGTTCTTTCTCAAAAAAATAACTCTTTTATTATTTTCAGAGTGAGAATTAGAGTTGCTTGTGTTGAAACTGTTATTTCTACTCTTCATTCTTTGGTTTCTGTGATGTGAGTAGAAATGTCCTCATCTATTCTGGGTTTCCCCCTTATCCCAAGAAAATCTTCCCCACTTCATAATACAGTTTGTCTCTTAAGAATTTGGTCCTCTTTCTCACTTTCACTTCTACTCAGTGTTTCTAAACTCTGTCCATTAGAACACTTTTTAGATATTGGTAACTGTCATGTCCCTCATAGTTAATAAGCTCCTTTACCGGGTACCAAAATTAAATAAATAAATACATCTTCCAAAACTCTGACTGATTCATATGTGTTGGTATAGAACTTTTTGTCTTGTTCAATTATGGTGTTGAGTTCGAGAGAGCAGATTTCAACTGCTCTGTTCCACCTCTCAGTTAAGTCAGGATCTAATCTAACAGCTGATGGGGGTTTCCCCACACATAAGCACCATGAAACTCTTCTATTTTGTAACTATTGAGATAGGGTTCCTCGTCAACCCAAGCATTTGGGCAAGTAGGGCAGACAGGCCATTCCAGTGGCAGATTTTTTATCAGAAATAAAGTGATCCTTTCACAGAATGTTGCTAGACTGAGATTGGTGGAACCGTATTCCACAGACTAACATTATCACATGGATAATCATTCCACAAGCATTAAATGCAACTTGTGTGGAATCAAGTATGTGAATTTAAATGAAAATACACCCACTTGGTTCCTAATAGCCAGGACACATCTAATGGTGTGTCTATAATGGTGTCCTACTTGTCAATTTTTTTTAAATAAACTGGGTTTGCCCATTTTGTTCAACAAACTATTGTGCCTCAGTTGATTGTAATGGCAGAATAGTATTCCACCTTGCATTTTTGATTATGGCATTTGAATGTGATGGAATACTATTCTACAGATCTAAATTTGTTTCAGTCTGCAAAGTGCACACATAGCGATATCTGTGAAACTGCAATTCACCATTTTGCCCCATATCATGCAGTTTCAATGTGCGTGTACACTGAGAGAGTCTCAGGAGACAGAGAGAAAGAGAAACAGCTAAAGCTAAAATCTTAGCAAATCCAAGTACAGCAAGTGACAAAAGTGCCACCACCACATCTATCACCATCAGGACAAGGTCACTGTCACCCCCATTTTCTCCAGAGAAAACAAGCATATTTGTGGCTGAGGAGACAAAAAAGGTTGATAACCTGTTCAGGAAGAAGTGGCTGAACTACCCCTTGTGGGAGAAAATATGGGCCGAAATCACGGCCAAATTGAATTGAAAATTGGAAGCATCCAGACTGCACCATCAAATAACTGAAACACAGAAGGGATGACATTCAGAGGCAAGATGTGCACATCCTATAAAGTTTGGGTGGTGCTGTGACACTGCCTGAGGGCTGAAAACACCAGCGTTGGATGGTTAGTTAGTGTTACTGCATTTTAATCTATTATTTAACTTGAAACACTGTAATGCAAGCAATAGTACTCAAAAGGGTTGGCAGTGTTGGGCTATACCCACCTAACCAGGCACTTTATCACTGCCTAGGGCAGTGCCTGCCCATCCTTGAGTGTATTACTGTGAGAGATGCTACAAAGTTTTAATTTACCAGTGAAGTCCCGGCAAAGTTACTAAATTTGCCTTTGCGAGCCAATTTGAAAAATGTTCTCACCTGCTTGGAAATTCATCTATTAACTTCACTGGTGACTTCACCAGTAACTTTGCTATTAGTACAGATAGGCAAAGTCTGTTCAAAATGATATTGCTGGTAAACAAGTACTAGAGGTCACATGGAAACAATTCCAGCAGGTCACATGTTTTATGTACTGACTCATAATTAGTTTCACTTTTGTAATCTGAGCTAATCAATGGAAGGGGACAGATCAGCTCTTTAGTGGTATCAAACCAACCAAACAAAAACAAGTTTTGCATCTTGTTTTGCCTGTTCTGTATCTCATTATTTGCACAGTTTGTGAGGCTTTGTTTAGTTATTCTTTCACTGTTATATTCTTTACATTGAACAACTTTATTTGTGCAATTTTTCATCCCTTTTTGTTTGTGTTTTTTCACTTTATGTTTTACTCTTTTTTTACTTTAAAATGAGTGGGACTGATATTGTTCAGGAGGAGAAGGGGGTACAGGCAGAAGAAGTGAGATGCTATCCTTTTCATTTCAAGAAACCAATGGGACTAGCAGCAGCCCCCCCCCCCACAGTGCAGCACCAGCAGCAGGAAGATGAGGCAAGGCAGGGCACCACCACCGACAGATCCTCCAGCTGCTGTAACTGCACCACCACCACCACCGTCTGCACACCATGAGTAGGAGAAGATGCAGTCATGACCATTTGGACCCTTTCCTCATCACCAGCAGCACAAGTCCCTAGTGGGAGTTTTTAAATTTTGATCCCACCGACAACAGTGTTGTCACCTGTAAACTATGCCACTCTGTTGTTCAGCATGGGAAATGGGGGAGCCATTTGGAGCCAGGTGGTCAGCACACCCACCTTAGAGCTAGGCACCACAAGGAGTGGGAGGAACATCTGGGAAAGAAAGTTGCTGAGAGGGGTGGAGGTGATGCCACCCCTTACTGATTCTGTGCCATAGGGTGGTAAGGGCAGCAGGGATCAGAAACAGTGGGTACAGGAGGCAGAGATGGTGGGTAGTGAGAGAGGGACCTGTAGATGGACTCAGGTGGTGTGGGAGGTACCTGAGAGACTGACCTCAGATCCTCCTCCCACATCCACCCGTATGGAGGTAGAACAGCTCTACAGGGAGGTAGGGGAGCTCTCCTGGCAAGTTGTGGGGGATGAAGAAGCTATTGGATGTTGTACTACAAAATCAATAAACCATTTTGAAGGGTTTAGCTGAACTGCAAAATGGTGATGCACCATGACTCCTAAGGTCATAGCCCTCCAACCCAGGTAATTCTCTTTTCCCCTCTGCTAAACCATAATAATGAAAAAAACCCACTAACTTCTGCACTTAGAAAATGTGAAAATGTTCAAGACAATAAGGCTTGACTGTTGTTTTTAAGTTCTCTCTTTCTTTTGTCATATGGAAAAATATCTTAAAATAATAATTTTACTTGTTGATCTAATAAAACCCGCTTTTGACTTATTAGCTGTTTCTCAACCAGAAGTGAAGGGAAGACCAGCTCCAACTGCCAGAGTGCCCCCCCCCCCCAAAAAAAAACAGGGATGGTGGTGATGGACCTCAAGAGGGACCATCTGGAAATCCTGGACCATATATGAGATAAATAATGTTTTGTAGTGTATAGTCAGGGCTTGTTCATTTTAAGCAATAAGGTATGACCAGGGATCATGTTAATGTTCTGGTTAATTATAATATGGCATAAAGGGCAGCCGAGTGCCACATGCCACAAGGAAGTGATTATCAAGAACATTAATATAACCCCTGGTTGTACCTTATTACTATTATTAAAATAGGTTCTGGTCAAAAAATGTGTACATTTTTGTTATATAATGAGTTTTTTTTTAATTTTTACTTGCTTTATAATAAAATAGCCTTTCTGCAGTGGCTTACAAGCTTGAGCGCGGTCATGCTGTGAGTGCATGAGATGAAATCAGTGTAAGCTATGGCACGTCTCTGTTGCCAGGGTGACCGGTGCCAGGGTGACTGTCACATGCATACTATGAAAAATAGCAGAATGTGTTCCTGAAAATACTGAAGTAACAGCCACCCCCATCCCCCATGTCAACTTGAGAGCCAGAATGTGTTGAGGAATGGGATAAATCAAATTCTTATAATAACAGGGTACGGGTAATGCTTCTAAAACACACCCTGCTCTGCAAGCAAAGCAAGCAAAAATTAACATTTCTTGGCAGTGTGTCAACATTTTTTTCTGTTCACTGAACATATACTGCTCAGTCGCAGTCCACAGCCGTGGGTAAAGTTTACATTTTTCTACGTGTAAACTGCCGTTTAATTTTTTGCAGGTCTTTTTGAACTTGTGAATGTGTGTAACTAGAATGGTGCCAGCACTGTGCATGCATTCACCTGAATGCAGTGCCATGCCAGCAAGATTCAAAAAGTAAGTGCACTGGTGAGCAATTTTGAAATGCTTATTCATTTTGAAATCTTGGTGAGACAGACAACGTTTTGAGTTTCTGAGGGGTAAGGGAGACAGACCACTGCCTGCAATTTAGATTTTTTTGTTTTGTTTAGGTATACACAGAATGTAGGCCTATTACTAGTTTTAATGGCAGCTTTGTGTTCTATTAATAGAACATTTAGAAAATGTATGACCTGCTAAAGCTTTATGCCAGTAATCAGGCTCCAAAAGCATATTAATTAAAGATTAATGTAAGACTGATGGAATGTCATCAGCCAATCAGGTTTCTCCTTTTCATATACCCTTTTAATAATTAAGCAATAATGAATGAGGGGGGTTATGTTAATGTTCTGGTTAATCACCCCTTGGGGGTGTAATGTGGCATGAGGTGTTGCCGAGTGACATATTGCCCCTGGGGTGATTAACTTGAACATTAACATAATTCCCAGAGTTCATGATTGCTATTATTATAATTGAGTTATGAGTTACTGTAGTTTAAATAATTATTTTATTTTTTTTTGCTTATTTTTGTGTGAAATTAACATAAAATAGTCCTTCCGCCATGCTAAATTGCATAGGATTTGATTTGTTTGCTGTGATCTGGCATAGGGTAGAATAATACAGTTAATCAGATAAATATGTTGTAATTTTTTACTGTACTTTTCTAATTATAACATTTGTTCCAGGATTGATGTTGTTGAACTGTTAAAAGTGCAAGCTCAGTGTTAAAAAAAGGTATCCTCACTATTCACAAATGACTGCCAGCAGCTCAACTCTGTGCTGAAGCAGAAACTAACAACTCCTGCATCATTAATCCTGTAAAAATATCTGTACATAATGCCCAAAGTTACTCAGCCTTTGCTACTGTAGTTATTTTTTAAACTTGTCTGTCCAAAAGGAGATGTACTGTACCTGTTCTTTTTAAATCTGTGATTCTTCAGGTATGGAAATGCTGTGAAATCCAACTTAGAAGAAACAGGAGCAGTGCTACAAAGAACTCTCCATTATAATGAATGTTTTTTTTTTTTTTGGCTCCCAACTGTGTCTGCTAGTATTAGTTTTTTTTTTTATAGTAACCCAACTCAGTTTGAACCTACCCCAATCCCCTGCTCACCTCACCACCTCTGGTTGAATTTCTGTAGTAACATCTACTGTAATTGCTGCTGATTCCTCTGGCTCCAGCCTGTGAGTATGACTAGGCAGTTGCTGTGAGTGGTATTTCTCTCTTTCTATCACTCTCTCTCCTCACTAGCTCTCGCTCTCCTTCCTTCACCTTGTATTTGACATTTGACTTTAAAACCCACTCATCATTTATAAACTCTCCCCTCCATCCTTCATTCATTAAAAAGTAAACTTTGGTAAATGAGCAGGAGTTTAGTAACAAAATGTAATTTTAAAATGACAGCAGAGCTCCAACTAGATGAATGCAGGGGCGAGAGAAACAAAACTGAGAGCCACAGAATGAGAGCCATTGTCAGGCACTGTGCAGTGCTTACTGTTCTGTCCTAAATTGTAGCAGAGGTATGCAAAGATATATATAGAATGTTTGCCTCTTTTTTAAGCAATGTAGCTCAACTCTGAACAGAACAGTCGAGCACAGGTGTGGGGAGTGGGGTGTGCTCTGAGACATGGAAGAAGAGGGAGCTAAAAGGTACTGTTGTGCAGATAGTTATAGGGACTGTTGTGTCATGGAGGTACCGTTGTGTGCCTTCACCATGTTTTTTTTCAGTTGGTTGTTTTCTTGTAATGTTTAAAAAAACACATGAGGATGTGACCAGGAGGAGCTGCGGTGGTGATTCACAAGATAACCACCAAATGAGAAGTTAACATCAGGTGCCACGGGGCATTCACAACAACAAGATTTTTGTTAGGGCTATAGTGCCTGAGGACTGTATCAGCCAAAATAGCTCCAAGACAATTACCAGTCTGTTACAGTGCAGTGCAGACTCGTACTAACTTAAGGATACTTGCCACAGCCAGCATTGATATATTGGTAACTGTAAATTCTTCATATAGAATGATGACAGTGTAAGTAGCAGCTTATTTTATTTTAAATCAATGCCAGGGAACGGTTGCACAAAAGGTTTAAGTCCTGATTTAAGTCTGGTTTGGGTCTTAAATCCGAGGCTTAGACTTACCCACTTTTAAGTCAGTTGCACAAAGTAATTTAAAATAGTCTTGGAGTTAAGACTTAGTCTTAAGTTTTAGCCTACCTCGTAGTAGGATTAAACTGAATGACTAGGTATTTGTTTCTATGGATACACAAGCAGATGTCCAAAATTGCTGCAGGAAGGATGTTTGTGCTGAGTCACCTTATCAGAGAAAGAGTTATTAGGAGAGAGAGGGTTTTTCTAGACAGACAAAATCCACTTGAAAACTTCACAGATAATTCTATATTTGATAGACTGAGGTTTAGGAAAGAGAATATCCTCTTTCTACTGGAAGAAATTAGCCACATTTGGAGCCATCATATGCATGCTTTAACCCCCCCCCCCCCCAGTGTTTTCTCCCAAACCTCCTCTGGTAGACTTTTTCCAGGTGTCCATCTCCCTTTCTGAGGAGAAGTGTTTCATCACATTCCCCTTAAACTCCCTCCCCATTTTCATTGCATGCCCCATCCAACAGGCAGCACACCACAACAGTGAAGCATCACTCCCAGTACAACAGTGTGGTGCCATTGTTCATGGTATGAGCCCAATGCTGGCGTGGGAGTATAACCTATGAACATCTGGCACAGAGACAAACGTGCTACCCAGCAGAGCCACGCTGACACATTACCCATTTACTCCCACATTGCTGTACATGCACTGTTTGTGCACACACATTATGTTTCTCTTACGTGTCAGTGTCTTCCAAAAGCAGCAGGGGAAAAAACAGAAATAAAAATCAACCACAGCGATAGCTTCCTGAGAAACATCAGTATATTTGTGCTGGCCCCTGCCTCATCGACCACAACCTCATATGATTTGTGCAGGCAAGTCCCAGTAATTCCCACCCTTGACAGCCACACTACTGCAACCCCTCAGGGTTACCACCTTCTAAGAAGCCTAAAGTGGGACATTTCTTATTGAAACATGTTTTGTTGCAGGACAACATGTACTGTAAACTTGAAAACTGCAACAGATTATTTTTACTCTGCATCAGCATAATTAAGAGTATATGTCGTACTTTTTCAGTTGTTTCTATTCTTTTTTTCAAGATATTTTATTTATGTTATAGTTTTCTGAAACATTTAGAGAAATATTTGTTATACTATTATGTGGGGACATGTGTATTTTTCATGGTTTTTGGGCAAATCACAGCTGCACAAATCATGACTGTACTACGAAAAACAAGATAGGTGGTAACCCTACTTCCCCAACTCACCAAAAGTCAAAGAACTGCCCCCCAACTCACATACAGCAGTCACAGTACTGACCATCCACACTGATGGCAACTGTGTAGAGTATCAGACTATCCCTATTACTGTACCGCTCAAGTTAATACTTGACCACTTAAAGCACTGTCTATGGCACGTCAGCCTGTCTCTTATCTTTTCTATGTTTATTTGAGTTTGGGGCTTTGAGCCCCACACCGCCAATGTTAAACAAACAAGGGTGTGTTAGGGGCACACAACACAAATAAATTTATAAAACATAAATCAACAGCAAACGGGGGTTGGGGGGACAGTTCAAAAAATGAGAGACTGCAAACCATAAATCGAAATTATAATTTCCTTCCAACAAAATACAGGGTTTATACATGGGCGGGTAGTGGAAAGGATGAAGAGGGACTTGGCAAGACTGAAGAATTGGTCAAACATATGGCAGCTTAGATTCAATGAAAATTATTGTAAAGTAATACATTTGGGAAATAAAAACCCAGGAACAGAGTACACAATGGGAGGGGAGGTAGTAACAACAAAAAATTGAAAGATATCTGGAGGTGGTGATATCAGATGACCTAAAGGTAGGCCCAAAATGTGAGAAGGCAGTAAGGAGGGATTGGGTAGTAGTGGGATGATTATGTAGAGGCATCACCAGTAGAAAACTGGAGGTTATCATCATTCAGTACAGACAGTTGGCAATGCCCCCACATGTAGCACTGTGTGCAGTTCTAGAGACCCCATCTCCACAAGGACACAGACAGGATGAAGGCAGTCAGTAGGAGGGCAACTTAAAAAATGCAGGTCTGCACCAGATGTCACACAAACAGAGACATAAGGCAATTCTGGGAGGGGTTGTGGTAGAAAGTAGGTTGTTAGTTATGATTTGCAGCATATCCAATAGGTAGGGTTATTGTCAGACTGGGTGCAATAGGTAAGGGAATTGTCATACTGGGTGGGCCAGGCGATCCTTATCTGCCATTAAAGTCTATGATTCAATGCTTCTATAAGAAGAAAATTAACACGTACCTTTATACGCTGACTGCTCCAAAGGAATAACTGAAAAAAATATAACAATATTATTAGCAGACTGATTATTAAAATAAAAAAGAACAGTTAAAATATCAAATGAGAAATCATAAGAGAAGAATATAGCTTTCAATAAAAAGGGTCATAATTACACTGAATTTACGTATATATGGCAGCAATCAATTTTTAATGATATCAAAGTAAGGCAGAGGGTCTGGCATACATGATGTTCAGTAAGATGTTAGGCACCCCTCCCATTGACTCTGTCCATGCCTCCACACACTAATTGTAATCCAAACCCCCATTTCGGTTCATTCCTCTTCATACCATTCCTTTCCAGGAATCCCTCTTGCGCTGAATCAGCTCTCTCTCTCCCCTTACTTGGTTCTGACCATTTCTCCACCTGCCTCTTGATCACTGCACCCCCTCATCTTCCAAATACTGTAGCACAGTGAACCTGATGGAAATTTTTATCCCCCAATCTATGGTGAATTCGGCAACCTTTTCCAGCCTTGCCTTTCCTCACACATGTCCTATCTCAATTTCCCTTCTGCCCCCTCCACCCCTCACTCTCCATGTTCCCCAATCCTTCACCCCTCGTCTATTGACCTGCTTTGTTCCAATATGTGCCCTGACAGTCAGGCTAAAACTGAACCTACCTCTCTCCTGCTACTATGCCCAACTGCCTCCTCACCTCGTTGCCATTCTATTTCACCATTATGTTGACAAAGTTGTCTCCAGTACATACTGAACCCCCCCACACTAAATTCCACACAGTTGACATGGCCACGACACATCCATTAAATCGAGTGCAACTGCCAAATATAATCTCTGATCCTCATCCACCCCCATACCAATGCTACAATGCAGTTTTCATGCACATTGGTTACACTGACAGTCTGAACAATTACTCTGGTCTTGTTTCTATGACAGAAGGATACATTATCTTCCCTCGAGGAAAGGGGTCATGCTTGTCAGCTGTCTGTCATTACTGAACCGACACACACCTGTGTAATGGGGCCATGGGGAAGTCAGACAGACAGACAGACACACACACACATACCATCAGGGCAAAAAAAAAAGTCTAATAGGTGTACTAGAGAGATACTGAAAAAGACAGGGATGCTACATGAGGAAAACATTGAAAGGTAGGTAGGGCAGATATGAAAGTACTGCACAGTGGCAATGAATGGATGGATCAGCAAGAAAAGTCTATCTTTATAACCCGTGTGTGTAATCATGATGCAAGTTTAAGTAATACATTACTTTAAAAATGCAGTCTTAGGATATACCATTATCCCAGCACTTCATGGTCCCAGTTACAAGGGCAGGACAACTTCCCCCCACCAAAAACAATCAGGTCACAAATTAGAATCAGAAATCCTCATTCCACATGCACCATTTTACCCAATCTGCCAGTGTACCCCTATAGCAACCTACCCACATAATACACTCCTCCAATAAAAATCAAATCCATAAACACAAAAGTGAACAAAAAACACATAAAAAAGAAACAGTGGCTTTCATACTCCCATTGTCCACAGAAACACTTTATAACCTGCCTTGCCACTACACATACATGATCATTCACGTCCTTACAGGCAGACAAAAATAGCAAACCATGTTAGAATAATTCAATGTCAAATTAACTGTTCTCCTACACTGCTGACCCGGTTTCATCCTACATGCCTCTGGAAATTGGTACCTCAGTCTGGCAAGCAACGCAATCCCCTTGTTCTCCACGAATGACACTGCACAAGCTCCTCTTCAGAAACAGCCCTCATTTTGAGCCAGATGACAGATACAGTACTTAAATAAAATAATAAATCAATACACGAACACATGAGAAATACGTGCTCTCCCACTACAACACCAGATAGCGATCACTCACCATAGGAGAGAGATACCACGAATCAGAGCACCAAATTGAGAGATAAGATACCTTACTAATAATTATCGAGTATGCAAGACATGCAGATTAATGCATGCTAACACATTTAAAATATACTGCTTAATTCAAAGACATTCAGCTGCAAATGGAACATACCTGGTTTATTTTAAATAACCTTTACCAGCAGTTCACCCCTAGCAGACCTCAGGAAATGAAACGCACACTAGCGAGGAAGTGTTTTCGTACCATATTTCACCACGCAATAGCAGCTAGCGTACAACTGCAGCATAAATCACCTGGCAAAATAAAAAATAAATTACAAGCTAGAATCACACAGTTTGACAAAAAAATTAATATTATACTGCCAATAAATTTTAACTATGGGCAATCGATCACATATTTGCCTAACACCACATGTAATAGTCACCCGACCCCTAGAGGCAGTCATTTAAACCAGAACATAAACACAGGAGTTCATTTCACAACAATTAAGATAACATGATAGGAAATACCCAAGAGAGCATACTACACATGGTAGGAGAAAGTATTCACTTTATTACGAGTGCATATCTGACTACTCTCACTCGACTGAGTTGCACTGTTATCAAAATAGGCCAGTGTTTGCATTAAACCAAAATCAAGAAAACAGTCAAAACCAGTTGGTGGGTTAATGTTTAGTTTTATAGGTCAGGACGAATGTTATTAAACAATTTCAACTGGCACTAACCTTCACACTGAACTGATGTGTTTTCCAATGAGCTACAACAGTTCAATAAAAGATTAGTAACATCTGTGATGAGACAAACCACACCACTTTCAAAGCCACCATCAACGCCGTGGAAAATCTCAGATGTAGGGCAATGTATATCCACAATTAGTGAAGTCAAACTTGATAATGACTGAAAAGGACCACCTCCATTTTTTTTTGTTTTTTTTTTGGAAATTTCTTTCTTGGCATCGGCTAGCATATTTTTCCATTTCTTCCTTACTCTGTCTTCCGTTCTAATGACAGATGTATTAACTGAGTTCACCCTAGCAGTAACCTCTTCCCATACCTTTTTCTTATTAGAATTTTTCAGGTTTGTCCCAAGTTTGCCAAGAATATCATATTTTCTTAATAAAATCTCCTTAATAAGATTTAGTTTTTTCTCCTCGGAGAATTTCACTTTCTTTGTTTTGGCAGCCATCTTCAATGACCTTGACAGCCCACAAAAATTAAGCCTTGCATCAAGTCCAGTCTCTGTTGCTAGACAACACAGGCTTGAGCCTGGACTAGCATAAGACTTTCGTTTTGAACTTTCATGAAACAGTCTTAAACAAAGGTCTTACATTAGCCCAGCTTTCAATACTTAAGTCTAGTCTTTGGACTTAAATTAAAGCACACCTTTGTGTAACCGTCCTGGTTGCCGGCTGCAGATGTATGTTAAGAAGGAGATTAACATAAGGCTGTTGGAAAGCCAGCAACCAATGAGATTTCAGGAAAATTTAGACCCTTGTAATAATAAACAACAATGAACGATGGGGGTTACGTTAATGTTGTACTGTAAATCACCCCTTGGGGCCATAATGACCCTCCTGTTCTCATAACACCAGCCATTTCTTTGAAATCCACTTCCCTCTGAAATATGCCCCCATCCCTAGGGCCCCTGCTGCATCTGTGTACAGCTCCAAACGTGTGTTAAATAACTAGTCATCTTGCCAAAATGTGACCCCTTTATATTCCTCTAAGAACTTTTCCCATATTTCCAAGTCTTTCCTCACATTCTATCAGATATGTACCCAGTGGTGCGGTAAACTGGCTTTCACTGTGGCCCTGGCCAGCATCCTTGCAAAAACTTTCCTTGGGGTTACTGCCCTGCATGTGAAATTCAGGTGCCCCAGGAGCTGCTGCACCAGTGTTAATCGCACTCTCCTCCTGGCTTACACTAATGTTAAGAGTTCCTTCAGTCTTTTAATCTTGTCTGGAGGGAAGTGGAATAACCCCACCTCTGCATCCACCTGTGTGACCAAAAACTCAATTAGAGTGGATCCCTCTGTTTTCTCCTTGGCTAAAGGTATGCCTAGGGTATGACACATATCCAGAAAGTCATGCAGCATTGTTTCTGTTCCTGTCTTCCCTTTACTTAACAGCAGGAAGTCATCCAAGTAGTGCACCACTCCCATGTGCCCATACCTATCTCCAAACACCCATTGCAACCAAGTGCTGAAAGCCTCAAAAGCAGCACATGCCACTGAATATCCCATGGGCATTGCTTTGCCAAAATAATATTTTCCCTCAAATTGCAACTCCAATAATGTCCAGTCCTCTACAGTAGCTGGAAGGCAGACTCGATGTCTGTCTTTACTAACCATGCTCCTTCCACTGATCTGATCAGCTAAATGGCTTGATCCAGCATGACGTATGACACAAACCTTTCCTTGTCCAGAATTGCATCATTCACCAACCCCCCTTCCAGATAGGACCAGTGGTGTATGAGCCTAAATTCACCAGGATTTTTCTTGGGTACTAACCCCAAAGACGACACTCTGAGTTCCTTCTAGTGGGACCCCGGCAGGTCCCTCTACTCTCCCAGCTTCTATCTCTTTTTCTATCTCTTCCTAACCACCTCTTCCATGCTTTTTATTGACCCCAAATTTTTGGCTCGCATGGCCTTCCTTACCCCTTCATAATGCAAATTAAATCCTTGTGTGAAACCTGTTCTTAACCTTTCTTTGTCCAAGATATCTGAATATGCCTTCATCCATGCCCACAGGGCCTCCAGCCTGATAGGTGAATGGGCTAGCTCAAAACCCCTCCATCCCCTATCTACACATGTTCCTCCTTTGTCACTGACTTCCTGACCCAGCTCCAAAAGCCCCCTGCCCCAAAACCCCTCCTCCCTGCCTCCCTGGTTCCCCACTCCACCTCTCGCACCCAATGAGTTCCCCCAAAAGGGCAGCCTAGAGTACTGCTGAAAACCCATCTTATCCCCCATACTCCTGCACCTGGAAACTGGGTGGTGTCCCGTACATTTAGAGCAAATATATTTGGATTTACAATTTGCCCAACTCTACATGGCTTTATTGTAACCCCAATATGTTTTCACTGCAGACCCTATCCCTCCCTTGGCTCCCTCAAAGAAACTACTCCTGTGACTAGTTAACCCACAACTTTGCATGAGTGGCATCCCACTAAACATCCCCATGGGCTGCCATCCACTGTCAGAACCTCTCATTGTACAGCAACCACCTGTAACCCTCTTAGGCTTTATACGCATCCCTGATCATTGCCGAGGATATCAGCTATGGACTGGCTAACTCTGGCAGTTTCTGTAGCAGAACGGTGCTGAAATGCATAAAACCTGCCATCCATGCCTCAAATGTTTTACCCCTATAACCCTTATCCTCAGTGGTCTTACCCACTAAGGCTAATGCCACCGCCATTTCAGATATCCCCCACTGACTCTCTCTCTGCATACCTTTTAGCAGACTCTTTGTCTGCTAATGCAAACATATCTACATACTCCTGTTTCCAAATCTTCTTCTTAATTGTTTGTGGGATGTGATCCCTCAATGTCATGGCTGGAAACCCCCCCATCGTAGCTCCCCCTGCCCCTTCCCCTGTTACCCCTATCCCTTGCCCCATGTTCCCTTTTCCTTTCAATTCCAACAATGCCTTTTCCATTTCTTCCAATCCTTTCTCCCCCCTCTCTTCAATTATCCCTGTGAGGGAGTCCTTTAGACTCCCATCCGGTCTATCGTTGGTTCCTTACCCTTAGACATGTCTGGTTCCAGGTCCTCGTTCACTGGCTTTTTTGGCCATTTCCCTCCATTCCCATTGCCTCCTTTGTCCTCTGGTTCCTTCCATTTCCCCTTCCTTCTGTCTTCATCCTCTGCCTTTTGTGCTTCCTCCAAGATGGACTGTACCTGCCCCCATGAGGTCCACCACCTGTTTCTCCAGTTTCGTGCTGGTGCTCTCCTCCTTCAGGGTATTCCGTTTTGGTGCCATCTAACAAAAGAAGGGACAACTTATAAATCTGTGACTCCTACCTAATGGTTCTCTTCTTGCCTTCCAGTTACTTTCCCACAGCTGTTCCCTTCTCCTGATTGTGCTGACCACGCCTTATTATATTATCCTGTTTTTTTTATCTTCCCCTCTGCTGTAAATTGGGCATCGGCCATTCCTCTTTTATGCCCCATCTTCCTTATTCCTCTGATCTATCTTCCATTATATATATATATATATATATATATATATATATCTATATATGTTAAATATTGTTTTCCTTTTTTTTATGTGACTCTGTGCTTCCCCAGTCTATCCCATAAACATCCCCGTACCTCTTTGTTCCCCCCACCATGTTCCTCATATCTGTATCTTCATCGCTGCTGGCCATGTTGTGACCCACCCCATTGACCGCATGGTCTGCGACAAAATGGTTGCTGCTGGTGGCCATCTTATGCATGCTCCCCCGACTGCATGGCATGGCACGTGACAAGATGGCCTCTGTGGCCCATCTCAGTCTCTTCAAACCCTTTCTTTTTGCCAACCATGGGCTGCACACAATTTGCCAACAACAGTCTGTTAAATTGTGCCTTGCGAACTTTGCTAAATAAAATATACTGTATGCAAACCTCTTATTACTGCTTAAGGGCTGGACTGAAATTATTCAGAACCTGAACCTTTGATACTTAAAACCTCTTTAACTTCCTGAGGCAAATTCCATGGTAGATAAACTTGTGGCTAAAATGTAGCTGTTCAACACCTGTTGCTTACACCATAACTAAAACTTATATTATTTATTCATGTCTGTGATAGTGACCACTCCTGAATGGATTTCAATACTCTTATGCCTTTTGACCCCAAAGCCAAGTAAATTCCACAGGGGGTCCAGTTTTTGACTGTTCCTCAACATTCCACTCATTGCCCCATTCCTGATGTTCTCCAAGAATATTCCTGCCCGACCGTCCGCCCTCCTCTCATCCCTTTCTACCCCTAAATTCCATATCTATGTCCCTTTCCATCCAGGAAACCCCCCCCCAGCCTGCTCAGCCTTTTCTTAGTTTTTACACTCAGGGCCCTAGGCCACGAGATAGTGGGGGGCCATGACATCAGACGCCAACACCTCAGGCTAACCGGAATTGTGTCTGCTACTGCTATCGTACCTTCTCCTGCTCCTATCATTCCCCTTACTGATTGGGCATCCCCTTGTTTCTGATTTTCCTTTTTTTTTAATTGAGCCAGCCATCTATCCCTGCTCTCTGTCCTATCTGCACCCAAATCCAGAAGGCCATGCTTTCCACCACGTCTGGTATTCTTCTTGGCAGACCCACGCTGACTTGACCCCTTTTCCCACCATTTTCTGGTCCTTTACAGCCCTTTCTCTCACAATCACTCGCCCCCATACTGTGTGACCTCTCCTTAAGATACACCACTCTGTTCTACTTCTCTATATCTTGCGCCTGCCCTCACAACTGTCCAGCCTTAGACAAACAGCATTTCCAAGCTCAGGCACTAGGAGGAGCAAAGTCTGCTGTGACCATTGAGCCCTCCCTCCATGGACACCTGGACCCACCTGGGTGTGGAGCTCTCTGGTCGGTGGGTGCGTCAGCCTACTATAACCTGCAGCTCATCCTCATTTTCTGAATTGCCTACCTAACACCTTTCTTTTTATTTCCCATTCCAAACAGCCATCACCAGCCTCTCCCCCTTTGTGTGTGCTCCTAATGTCATTCATTCAAAGTATCCATATACATTTCAATACCATACTTTGCCCCCCAGGACTAATCCCTCTGAAAAGTAACCTATCCTTTCCTCTTATCTCCTCTGATCCCTGATCACACAATTTTACCAGATGACATTTTTGTGTTATGCCAGTTGATGTGCAGAAAACCAAGTCTCTTCCAAAGATTTTCAGCAAAAAGTGAGGGGAACTCCAGATTGCATCCCCATATGTGCCCCCTTAGCCCCTTCCCTATTAATCCCACCTGCCAATCCCATACTCCCAGCTGGCTATGAGTCATAGTGTGATGTCATCTTGTCCCCTTCCCTCTTGTTTCACTCTTCCCTCCATCCCCCTCCCCCTACTCCCCTTGCATTCAATCTCAAGAAACCCCTGACAATCATAGTTGTTCCGTTAATGTGCAACCCCTTTTGTCCCACTGCTGTCTACAGCTCAGAGATTAGCTGTGGATGATTCTGGAATTTTTGCTAGTTGGTACTCGTAACAGAAGATGTCATATCAGCCTCAGGTTAAACAAATATAATCTGTATCCTGTCAAGTCAATTTTAGTCAGTAAGTAAGCAAATATGTTTCTGCACACAAAGGGCACATTGGGACAAACAGACATGCATTTTAGGCTGGGTCCCTTGGTGTTGGCTGTTTCCCTTTAGCTATTCCCTTTAGTGATATAGTGCCAGGAGTGTGGGGACATTGGTGCTGATTGCTTCACTTTAAGAAAAACACCAAGTAAACCACCAACCATGGCATGATTTCCTTTTGATTTCCCCATGATAATGACCTAACACTGTCTATAAAATTTACAGCTCACATATCACAATTTGAACAGAAACTGCAGCTCACATGTCACATTTTGAGCAGTGGAGTTAGTAATATATCAATTATTTACAGATCATTGTATGGTTTAATAGTCCTAAACAAAAAACAATAACATTGAACTAAAAGAAGTAAGAATTTTACTTACCTGTTAGATGGAGATGTGAAGTCTGACTCTGTCCTGGATATGGCCATCATCAATCATCATCATCAGTAGTATGAATCATCGACATAAGATTCACAGCTTTAAGCCATGTTTATGTCACATTCCTTCCAGTGAAGTATTCTGCTGATGCAACATGTTTGATATCAGTGCAATGATTCTTGCATAGGTCTTGCTTTCTCAGTGCTTGTGCTGCTTTTATGAAACTTTGTGTGGTGACAGTGATACAGGGAGTTGTTCAGACCAATCTTTTTTCTACAAGGTGTTTGAACTATCTGTACAATGCTCACAGCATATGGGCACATTGCAATTCTCCTTTTTATCACACGCCATACACCTACTTTCTCAGTGCTTGTGCTGCTTTTATGAAATTTTGAGTAGTGACAGTGGAACAGGGTATTGTTCAGACTGATCTTTCTTCAACAGAATGTTTGAACTATTTGTACAATGCTCACAGCATATGGACACATTACAAAGCTCTCTTTTGTCACACTCAGTACCCCTACTTTCTCAGTGCTTGTACAGCTTTTATGCAACTTTGAGCGAAGATAGTGGCACAGGGTGTTGTTTATACTGATCTTTCTTCTACAGGTGAATGTGAATATGAACGTCATATGCTCATTATACGTTGTCCTTGCTAACAAAAAATAGTAGTCATAAATACATACATACTGGCACTAGGACTCCCCAGTAATGGGATTCAAGGAATAACTGAAAGTGAGATTTAATGAAACAAAAATTGTGCACACAGCACTGGATGCAGCACAATTGACAAACATGATGAGCTGCTGATACTTTGTGCTTTTAGAAAAAAATTAAGTTGTGGTTTCAGTGGTGGTGGTGGTGGTGGGCATAGTGGTGGCAGTGGTAGTGGTGGTGGAAGCACTAAATTCTCATGTAAACATATTCCCTTCTGACATATCCTTACCATCAGAAGACATACTCTGAAACTGAGTTGGACTCACTTCCTCATCTGTATCTTTCTCATCATCATTTGGTAAACCAGTGCCACCAGCAGAGGACTGAGGTGGAATTAAATGTTTAGTTCATTTTATATATGTCAGCCTCTCTACAGTGGAGTCAGACAGGCAGGTGCAATGGTCAGACACAATGACACCAGAAGCACTAAACACCCTTTTGGATGTTGTACTGGAACAAGGGCATGTTAACAATTCCATTGCAACAGATGACAAAGCAGGTCACACTGCCACCATATGCTGCCAGTATGCCACCAAAGGGTTCTCGTCCACAGCAACCTGCTGTGTATCATCCAAATAATGACCATATTAGCAGCTGACATCTGTAGTTGGCTGCTGTATTCAGGTTGTTGACAGGCACAAACTCCCACCTGTTTACATATAGACCACAATGGATTGGAGGATGTGGAAGATGAAGATGAATACTCTGAGGCCACAGGTGGTGCTGCACATTACTATTATTTGACTTCGTCTTTTTTTTATTTTTACTGTCATCTGTCTTCAGTTGTGGACTTTTTCACATAGTTTCAGTACACAGTGATCCACCACAGCACTGCCCTGGACAGAAATGCTGCAATAACATGCTTATATCGTGGATCAAGTAAGGTGGTCATCATGTATGAATCACACTGATTGATATAACAGACATGTTCATCACTTTCTAAAAGGTCAATCATTGATTAATAAGATCAATACCAACTTCATCTGCAGCTGCATCAAATTGCTCACAGATATTAAACAGTGCTTGCTTTAATACCTGGAGCAAGGGTGTTACTTGATTAAGACATACATTTTCAGCACTGACAGCCTGAGTGGCATGTTCAAATGGATGCAGTATCTGAATTATGCTATCCATTAGCCTCCATTGAGATGATGTAAGGGACATGGCCTTTTGAGTCACTGGTTCATGGAGCTGCATCACAAAATCATTGATGGGCTTATACTGTTCAAAAAGTCACTCCAGTATGTAAAGTGTTGCATTTAATCTGGTGGGAACATCATGTTTTAAGCAGTACTGCAGAACACCATAGGACCACTGAAGACCATTGAGGTTAGATTGAGCCTTTGATGAACTGCTGAAGTGGTTGCAGATTTTATGGCTGATGGATGGCATGCCATCCACTGCATCATGTTTCAGAAACTTATGCACAATTAAGTTCAGAACATGTGCAAAACAAGGTATGTGGTTAAACCCACCATCATTGATGGTTTTGACATCATTAGCACCATTATCACTGGCAATGAAAGATGCTACCAAACTATATGGTTCTAGCCAGTGATCAGTGGTCGTATTTAACCATTCCAATATTTTGGCTGCTGTGTTGGAACCATGCATGCTCTGCATGCTTAGTGTAGCATGCTGATAAACACCATCACTGCCACCATGTACTGTTCTGAAATAGCAGTCATTGGATGGACATGGTGATATTGCATAAACACTGGGGATGTGTTCCCAGTGTGCAGTAACATACATAAAGCTCACTGTGGTTCCAGGACCACTGGTCCACATATCTGTAGTTAGATGTACAGTGCTGACAGCAGAGTGAGATAAAGCATAGGAAACAGTGCAGCAAAGGCTGTTGTACAGCTCAGGCACTTCTTTCCTGGAAGAATATGTTCCACTAGGAACTTGGTATTTTGGTACAGCTTTCCTCATTAGCTGTAAGAACCCTGATTTCTCCACAAAAGAATAAGGAAGCAGATTGGTCGCAATCATTTGTGACACTGCTGCATTTAACTGTCTGCTGACAGAGTGAATATGGTGGCACTTTGAATGCTCAGTACCTCTTCAATGTTGAGTTGTCTCAAAGTTACAACCTGCTTAGCAATTGTAAGTATGGTGTGGATACCTGACATGACAGCAGTTGGTGACAAGTTACTCTGTTGATGACATTAAGAAAAGGATGATGCAGATGAAGCATAGGATGCTGAGTGACTAAATATTTCAGATCACTTGGGTGTGGAAGTCATAGTTGGGGGAAAAAGCATTTTATCATGTTCTAAGTACTCTACTATGGGAAAAGTATGGTTTGAATATTTGCTGGCTTATCTGTGCAGCGGATGGTATGATTGGTTTGCAGATGGGAATGCATACCTGTACTGTTGTTCCTAAGTGTGAAACAGTTTGCCCCTGCTCACTTTAGATTTGAACATCTGGCAAATCACTGTGCTTTCATCAGTCTCTTCCACTATAATGAAATCCCACACAATAGATTTGCGCATGCGAGGGGTTTCTTGGATGGGGGGGCAAACACTTGATTGTGGCAAACTGGCTCTTGCTGCTGCTGCTGCTGCTTGGGCTGAACACTAGCATCAATAATATCTAGTACTGGTTGATGACCAGTCAATTCTTTTACAATGGGCACTGGAAAAGTTTAAACATCCAAGACAATGGTATGGATAACTTTAACTGGAACATGGTTAGGATAGTAATCAGGGTCCTATAACACGGTCATCATCCCCACCACCAACCTCAACACTAACATGTCACTTTCACTTGTGGCATGTGCTCTATGTCCTTGTCCTCAAAATCCATCACCCCTACTCCTTCATTAACAGAAACACCTGATTAATTAACACCATCATCATCACCACCAACACTTTGATCAACCACCTTATCTGCAGGCACTGAATCCTCAGTATTAGAATGAGTGCTACTACTGACACACAGAGATTTTATATCAAATCCAATCACTTTCTGAGACTGCAGATCCTCCTAGAAACATAGAATTTGATGGCAGATAAGGACTGATTGGCCCACCTAGTCTGCACATTTTCCCTACCTGTTTCATATACTGCAGATGCTAAATGATCTGCTGCTTATCCTCTCTTTCCTATCGCTAGAGTTTCTTTATGTCTGTCCCATGCATTTTTGAATTCCCCTACTCTTTGTGCCCCTACAACCTCTGTGAGGATGCTGTTCCATGGATCCACCACTCTTTCCATGAAAAAATGCTTTCTCATGTTACCCCAAGTCTACCCCCCCCACTTTCATATCATGGACTCTTGTTCTTGAACATCTTTTTTTTTAAATATGATACCCTCTTGTACCTTATTTACACCCTTGAGGTAATTGAAAGTCTTTATCATATCCCCCTCTCTTTCCTCTCCTCCAGGGAATACATAGTGAGATCCTCCAGTCTACCATCATATGACTTTTAGTGCAGCCCCTGCACCACTTTTGTCACCCTTCTCTGAACCTCTTCTACTCTGTCTATGTCCTTGTGGAGATGTGGTCTTCAGAACCGGACACAGTACTCTAGATGAGGTCTCATCAGTGTTCTAATCAGTAACATCACCACCTCCTTCTTTTTGCTAGAGCAGCTTCTACCTGAGACTCAAACAGTAATGCTGCCTTATCAAGAGCAGATTTAAGTCTAATCAACTGTGTGTAATATTAGCATATGCTGATGACTTGGTCTTGTTCTCAATGGGCCCTATGCAATAATGGGGTGGAGTGGCCATGCATGTGTACCTGGGGTATGCAACCACTCCGCACCCTATGCACCCCCCAACATGGGATGCACTAAGGGGAGGCACAGCACATAAGCACCTGATACCCTGCTGCAAGGAGAAGCAATGTGTTGGGGCTGGCTAGGGGCAGGCCGGCAATATGCACTATGCACTAAGGTGAGTAGTGTTGGCCATGGGGGTGCATAGGGGTGCAGGATATGTCAGGGAGAACTCTGCTGTAAACCCCCTATGTGCTCCATGAACACTCCACAGGACAGGGCAAGCAGCCCACCGATCCTCCAGGGCCATGGGAAATGGCCACCCGATGCCACCCACTTGCCCAGCACACAGCGGTGAGTATGGTGGCCCCCAACACCCATGCCCCTCACAGGGGCACTGGCACACAACTGCTGCCCCCCAGTGGCCCTGCATGTCAACCCCCCCTCCCCACTACCAGTGGTAATACTCCCCCTCAGCAGAAATGCCCCATCCCACTGCACTGTTTCAGTGCCATCAGAGAGGGCTGGCAGCATTGCCCTCCTACCACCTGCCACAGCTGCTGGCCATTAGACATCAGTGGAGTATGCTGCCAACACATGCACCGCTGAGCACGGGATCCAGTGCGGGTCCCAGTCTGGGCATCTGATTGGATGTCTGGCTGGACCAGTGACCTTGCCCCCAGCTGCACTGCAGAGTCCTGCATGACAGGGGTGTGGTCACAGACAGATGGCCGATGGACATTAATGCCACCAGTGTGCACCTGTCCACAGGTGCAGAGCTGTGCATGCAGGTTACATGCTTTTGGCGCGTAACTTGCACCCATTAGTGCATAGGGACCATTATCTGTAAAGGACTTTCAAAAAAAACTGAATCTCCTAAATGACAAATCAAGAGAATTGCATCTCAAAATAAACTTGAAAAAAATGAAAGTTTTAGTTTTTGGTCAAAACAGGAAAAACATAGTTGGACACTTGACAAAAAAAAATAGAGATAGTCTGCACATATACTTACCTGGTTGTGCTCTGTAATAGGAATGGGACCTGGAATTTCCATGTCACTCAACTGCCAGATACTCTTAAATAAACTATGATAGCTTTAGCTAGATTTAACTACAAATTTGGGGGATCTACTGTCAGACCCTTGATAAGACTCACTGGGTCTGATTCCAGAAGGTGGGCACAGGGCTTGTGTCACGCCCTGTGTCCACCGCAAAGTTTGATGCAACTGCATCAAAGCCCTTTGACGCAGCTCTGCACCATTCCAGAAGGGTTGACACAGTTGCAACAATTTTCTCACTTTACGACAGCTTGTGCCAAATGATTGGTGCAAGCCCTGTAGTAAGGGTATCCCCATGGACACAAAGTTAGACCACCGGGGAGATGGTCTAACTTTGCATTGTCTAACTTTGCAGTGTCAAGGACTTGTGGCATTGGCTTCTAGAATACCAAGTTTGATGCAAGTCAACACTTGCGTCAAACAGCCTGCTGTAAGTCCCCTGTGGCAATCACAGCTGCTTTTAGAATCGGGCCCATAGTGTTCAAATTTGAGGCCTGAATACTCTATGGAATAAACATCTGGGATTAAAAATCTAGGGAGAAATTGACAGTCCCACTGTTTAAATTGCTAAGGAAAATGCTGGGCCTCAGACCTGCTTGCCCAGTATCCTGCATTAGAGCTGAACTTTTCATTCCCAACATTAATGCCAAGATTGAGTCATGAAAAGTAAATTTTTGGCTTAGACTACTAAGATTACCCCAGACCAGAATGTCAGCACAATGTCTAGTAGAAAAAAAGAAATGGTACAACCTTGGATACACACATAACTTCTGGTATCCTGTAATATTATCTCTACTGAAAAAATACGATTTAGAATCATTAAAAAAATACACTGAGAAAGGGATTCTGATTAGTCTAAAATGCTAAAAATATATCACCAGAAAAATAACTAACTACTGGAAAAGTAAAGGCTTAATGCACATTAAGAATTCTACATACTCCAAATGGTTTGTGGATAATAATTACTATTTTGGATTCAAACCGTACCTAGATATACCGACAGATGCCAAACAATGAAGTCTGTTTATAAAATACAAATTTGAAAGATTTGACAGTAATGTCTTGAATCATCAACATAACAAGTTACTGTATCCATCAAATAACTGTACATGTTCAGTAAGGGGCATAAAGAATCTACATCATGTAATGTGGCATTGCTCCTGGTTCACAATGGAATAAACATACTGGCTGGTACCTTTTTCAAATACACCCTATGTTATGGATCAACAAACTCTGACTTCCATTTTACTGCACACACATGATCAATGGACTAAACAGAGACTAGCAAAATATTTTCTAGCACTAGATAGGATGAAAAAGAAAATATCTAAATCCACGGTTCAAAATTAATTACAGCCAGAGCAGTTTGCACATTTCTATTTCTTAACTTATTCTTGATAGAATATTTTACAATTTGTCTAAGACTTTGATTAGATTTGACTTGTACTTTATACTTAGTGTATTTTTATATACTGACTTTTTGTAAGTGATTGTATTGTATCTATTTATTTGTATCTAGTTATTCTTGTTGATGACTTTTTAGTCTAACAATAAAACTAAAAATAAAATGATGATAAAAAAATGATTTAAGTCATCCTTCCCTGGCACAGAGCTGTGCTGCTTCTGTGTCATTATCATTCCGTTTTTTATTTTTTCCACTGCTGATATTATCTACAGATCCAAACAATGAGCTAGTGCTGAGGCCAGCCTTATATATACCACAAGAAGTCTGGCCCTGCAATGACAGTTTTGCAACTGAACTGCTACTTCCACATTATTGCTGCCAGGACCTCCTGTGTTGCTATGGCAGAACCACCTGCACCACAATCCCCACAACCAAGCACACAAGGAGTACTATAAGTGTGCATCACTAGTCCGACTGTACCACAACATCCCCCATGTCCACTAGCAGGTTTCTTCCCACCTATCTTTGCAATTTGTAATTTAAAATTTGCAAAGAAAACATTAACCATATTGGTTAATTTAATATATCAGATTTATATGTTGTTGTAGGAGACTGCAAGAAAACAATTTCAGCACCTTGACAGTCTCTCTATGAAAGAAATACCAAAACTGGTGTATTAAACCCTAGTTTGAATGCAGATAACACAGACAGAATAGAAGAGCAGAACTTGCCACATAAACAGCTTCTCAAGAACTGCACAGAGGAGTAGGAGGAGCAGACACTAGTCAGAATGAGGGGGTAGGGTTGCAGTAGCAACTAACCCTATGACACATAGTCTTCCACCTAATCAAAACAAATTCTGGTCAGATCCACCACGGCTGCATAATGAAGTTAATAAAGTTATGTGGAATTGTTAAGGAGGTATGGAGAAACAACATAATGATTTGTAAGTAGTAAGATTTGTTTTAGTTTCTGTTCTAAGGAATGCATACACATTATTTGAAAAATATATGAAAGTGTACATTTTAATGGAAGGAATAGGAAGCAATATAGGTTTACAAAAGAACCCCAGAGCAGATGCTACTGAGGTATGTGTTATCCCGGATGATATTGGCCAGACAGCCAAATTTTAAAGAAAACACAATTGCACATACCCAATAATGCAAAGCATCATGGAAAACATATGCAAATCCCCATGATGGTACAGAAGGTGGCAGTACATGAAAAAGTAATGGTTGGCATATGTTCAGCCTTGGGATTATTTACACAGTTTCTTTTTGTTTGTTTGTTTGTTTGTTTGTTTGTTTTTAGAGAGACAGGGTTTTTGTCCATGAGGTGATATAAGTTATATCTAAGCAATGTGTTGATGTGAGGAAGTCTGGACTGTTAGCAGAGAAAATGTAATAGTAACTTTCAGAGGGGGTTGCTTTTGATAAGGGTAAGGTAGTTATGCTTGGGATAATGGGAATATTAGGAAAGTATGAGGTCTATGCAGAAGCGGAGTACAAATATGTACAGTTTCAAAAGTATGTGCTCAGAGTGCAGGCAAATGTGATATGCAGGTTTGTTTTAGAAGTAGGTAAAAACAGCAATACAAGCAATTGATAGAAAGATAGATAATTACATAGACATATACAGTAGATAGAGATAGAGAGACAGAGCGAGAGAGAGAGAGAGAGAGAGAGAGACAGACAGGGAAGACTAGGAATGGCAGTGAAGTATTGAAGTGATACCAACCCCACACCCACCATTCAGAGATGGACAGGCATTGGGGTGTGCCTTTGGGTCATTGCACATAATGCTCATGCCATTTCACTTCACCCTACCCTGCAGACACAGACAAGTGTCGATATGTGCCTTGGGGTGTTCAAGCTTTACACTCACCCCCTTCCATAAGTAAATGCGCTGAAATGGATACAGTACTGTATAAGAAAATGGAGTGAATTTTGGAGCTGAAGCATCAAAGGAACACCTTGATACCTGTCACTGGCTGCAGGGTGGATATGGGGGTGGAATGGTGTGAGCATTACTGTTGACAATCCCAAGTCACACCCCCGATGCCTGTCAGTCCCTACAAGGTAGGGTGTTATGGTCAGAAACCCTAATGCTCTGTGCGTTGTTATGTGACTTTTTAACCCGGCAACAGCATTTAATGCATTACATTATAAGTACAAGTAAATGTTTTTAATATGTGGACAGGCATTGGGGTGTGCCTTTGGGTCATTGCCCATAACACTCACACCATTTCACCTCACCCTACCCTGCAGACACAGACAATGAGCTATAAGGATGGAATCTGACTAACAAAGTATGCTGATGATGCCGAGTTGGGAGGTATTGTAAATGATATGACCACGGCTCTAAAATTACAGGATAACCTGAAATTAATTTCCAGACTGGGCCACCTTGCATAAACTAAATTTCAACTATGCAAAATGCAAAATTATGCATTTTGGGAAAAATAATATGTGTTTCAATTATTCTATTAATGATCAACTACTAAGTAAAACCAGCTCTGAAAAAGATCCGGGGGTTGTTATTTCAAATAACTTAAAATGTTCTGAACATTTAAATAATACGGTTAAAAAGTGTACCCGTTTGACTAGATGTATACTGAAAAACGTAAAAAGTAGGGAGCCAGCTGTATTAATTCCATTATACACCAGCATTGTGAGATCAAATTTTGATTACAGTTCCTCATTTGGTGCTCCCACTTTAATTCGAGACAGACGATTGAGGGAAAGAGTTCAAAGAAGATTTACTAAGCACATCACTGGTATGTGCCCCCTGGCTTATAATGAGAGATTAAAACAATTAAATGTGTACACTATGGAATATCGTTCCTTGAGAGGAGACCTTTGTTTACTCTTCAGAGCTATGAAGGATGAATTTTTGTTTGAAGCCATTTATCTGGATTGGCATCCTTTAGCTTGTTTTACTAGATCACATAATCTGAAATTAAAGGCCAATAGAAATAGGACCTCAAAGAGAAATAACTTTTTTACACAGAGGATAATCCCGATATAGAACTCCCTCCCACATGAAGTTGTGCATAGTGATAATTTAACACAATTTAAATTGAAGCTTGATTCATACATGGATGAACTAAAATATGAAGTCCACCTAGTGTAGGTGGCGTGATCAAAATGGGCTTGTCCTTTGATCACGTACTCTACCTATGAACCTATACAATGTAGTGCTGCTTACTACACCAACATCGTGAACCATAAAACAGATGACTGCCATAACCAGGGAGGCAGTATAGCACAGTGATTTAAGGCTCTGAGCTGCAAATCTGGAGATCTGGGTTTGAATCCACAGTCCCCACTTGCATACTGGGTGACTCTGAGCAAGTCACTTAACTTCCATGTGCACTCAAGCTGCCCCTGTAAACAAGCTTTCAGCTTAATGGGCCACTCCTGGTTAAACAATTGAAAGAAAAAAAAACACAATGTATTATTTTTCTTGCTTTATTTTGCTACTACAAGCTTTGAATAATACATCCATCCTTAAAGGTACTTTTTATAGCTTATGTGTCTGTGACCTAGACAGAACTACACTTAAAATCTTACACATAAATAAATAAATCATCAGAATAACATTTATTTCAGGAGTATCTCTTTCCTTTTCAGGTGCCCATGACACTATGTGTGTGTGGGTGTATATATATATATATATATATATATATATATATATATATATATATATATATATATTAATTTCAAAGCACTAAACCTATTCAAATGCACAAAACACAAGACTTTATTCTCTTCACATATTACTGCTAAACCTCAGGTCCCAGAAAGATAGAAATGTAGAGCTTCCCCTAGCTATTTGGGTAGGTGCTTCAGCTGTGTGTAAGAGGGGGAGATGGGTTATAAAAAGCTTTTAAGAAACAGATGGTCTAGTATCCAAGTAAGGATTAAGCCACAAGAAAGCATGGGTCTACTGTGGTATTAATCCATGGTTGAGGGGGTTGGACCACGAGACTGAAGGCCGAGTGGGTCCAACCAACCAACCATGGATTAATTCCACTGTAGACCCATCCTTTCGAGTGGCTTAATCCACTTGTAACATGGCAATGACTGTATGACTAATAGTCTATGAATAAATGAGTACAATCACACTGATTTACTTTCAGAATACTATAAATTGAGCTATTAAACATGATGTACATATACTTGAAAACAATTGGAACACATCTATTGGAAATATCATGGCTACTATTTCACTTTTGTTAAAATAACTTTCATTACAAGCTTTAAGCTTTCTAACATCAAAACATATTTTACAACTTTTAAAAAACTTGCAATTCACTTTCTATTCTAGGTTCTTTGATTTTCCTCTCTATGTATTAGAAGATATGGGCTGCACTGCATGATGGGAGTGTGCTATGGTACATTTTAGTTTTCTTTCTCCAGTTTCTTTGCAGACCAATAGGTGGCTGTCACACAATCCTAGTAGCACAAGCACCTTTTCTCCAAATGTGCTGAACTAAGCCAATCTGAAAAACACTTTATTGAACAACTACTATTTTGCAGAATATTATTTTCACTTTTTTTCCCTCTAAACTACCTAACTCAGCAGGACATAGAACAACATAACGTTTACTGCTTTCATCTTTCAAACACTTGTTTTGACTACTATTGTTAGTCTGTTTCTTTGATTTCTTTTTGTTTCTCTCAATTTATTTCTCTTTTCACCCACAGAAGTATCCTCTCTCTTTAATTTTGCTTTGTTTATCTCAGTGTCTGTTATTTTTGCTTTCGGTTATAGAGGCTGCATGCTCATCTTTACCACTGTGTATTCACCAAGACAAGGCTAGACCACATAATGTTATTCAGTCATCCACAATGCATTGCACCCACAGTTGCTTAGAAAGCAGTACATCAGAAGGGATGGTAACAGTATGTAACTGTTCACTTCTACAGAAATATTGCTGCAGCATAATTAACAGTATATGTGGAGTTTAAATGTACAATCTTTAGTAACTCAAGAACTTCTGTTGTGGTTACAACATAAAACAATCTTGAAAAAGTCAAAAACCCTGTGCAAGGAAAATTCTTAGTGAATACAACTTGGGACAACTACACACTGTAAGTTATTTGCATATTGCTTTCACTTGTATACTGCTTCTTACCTGTAGTGGATTGCCAAGGTATTACAATGCAAACCGTGATCTACTATGGTATTAGACCATGGTTTCTACTGTACCACATGGTGTGTTTCCACCTATCTGACTGCTTCATTTCGTTTTTGTTTTTTATGCCATGTTACAATATGTGATAGTCTTCTTTCGGTGACATATTTTACTCCTTTGTGGGCATAGACCTTAATTGTCATTCTTGTGTTGCAAGTGCTTGCTTTCCTCAAGTGCTGTAATTTCAGGATGCAGTTTCACATGTGCTGTATAAGGATGCAGTTTCAGGCACTCCTTAATTACTTTTTCTTTCCTTCTGAACCTTAAGCTCTGATGCCCCTGGCAGCTCTGATAGTCAGTTCTTCCAACATGATAGATCCATCTAATGTCCCTCCCACATGAACCAAAAAAAACGTGGAGGTGGATCTTTAGGAGCTTCTCAGGTGGAGGGGGGGTAGATCTTACCCACCTAAAAAACTAATGCTGCCTCCCACTACTCAGGTTCAAGTTCTTGTTCATCCCATTTAAGAAAGAAAATAGTGCCCTACAACCATTGACTAACATGCAAGCATATTTATTTGAGGGCGGAAAGCATTTCTTGGAGGAGGGTAAGGCGGAGAAGACTTTTTACACCTTCAACCAGTTCCACAGACAGAAAACATGACATCAGGCCTTTTGTACATGCAAAATGTCTGCAGACTCTGCCCACTGCAACCATAAAAAGATCAGCTGACAGCACATTGCTCTTGAAATTTTTTGTGTGTTCCACAGAAAATGTTAGCACATGGCAGATTTTTGGGACGTACCACAGAATTTTGGATGACATTACAGTAAATTCCAGTTTGGAATTATACAATATAAAATTGTGCTTTTTACAAAAGGAACAGCATCACTACAGAAAGATAGAGGAACTGTAAGAAATAGCACTTTGCCAATTCATTTCCCACTCAAATTAATGGAATCACATTACTACATACTGTAGCTCACAGAATATATTTTCCATGAATTACACTAGTGAATGGCATTTTTTAAAATGATTACCTCACTCATTTCATTACATATTTTCTGAAGTACACTTAATTATTCAGCCAATCAGGTGAAAATTCTGCTGAAAGTGTGAATTTCACCAAAGGCAAATCTCTGGTGGAATTCCACAAAAATTATGGAATTCTATGCATTTTTTGCAGAATTAGAATCTGCCATTTTCACCCAGCCCTACCACTCATGACAATAGTGGAGAGCCTTAGAAACAAACAAAATTAGAAAACATGGTGCACAGAAATGTAGCTCCTTAAGGAGCAATCTGATAAAGAAATGAACTTAAAGAGCTGTTGAAGAAGTCAGATACACACACCAAGACTAGGTGCAAAAAATAATTTATTCTGAGCAAGTTACATTATATATATGTATACAATGTAGTTAGGAATTTCACTTTGGAAATAAAACCATTATTTTTTTCAAGAATCTGACCCAAGTGAAAAATAAATGTTGTTATTACCCAATGGGCAAATAACACTGTGTATTCTTCATTTGCTTATGTAATTCTGTCACAAAAAGTCAGACATGATTGGCATGCAGTTGTACCCAATCCCAGACAGTGCTGCCACCTGTTTGTAGCCAATAGTGATTTCCCATTCAGATTGGAAACCCTATCCGCCCTGCCATCTTGTTTACCTGCTTCTCCAGTATTCATTTATATCAAATAAACATATAACTACAGGCTGGTTTGTCACTAATTTCAGTTTTATTTATCCCCTTTTTATAGACTGTTCCAAGGTGTTGGTGTTTAGTCTATTATACAACTGGCCAGCTGACATTTGCTCTTGCTCTGTATGAGTCAGTAATTCAAGAAAACATACCAGCTGGCAGCTGTTCACTCTCACTCACTGTTAGTTCTCACTCCCTACCTAAATGGAAAGAAAATACTGCTGCAGTTCATAGTCGGTGGCTCCCTTCAGGATCTAACACATACCAAAGAAAAAAGTACTTTATTAACAGTTAAAATATTCTTTCTGGCAAAACAGTACATTTGGCATCAAGGTGCACAGCAGTTTTGGAGGACACAGTATGTTTTGAAGTGGGATCATTTCTAATATTTTGGTGGCAAAACAGTACTTTTTGGCAGGGATCCAGCAGCATAGCAGTTTGGGAGGGCACAGTACTTTGGAAGTGGGGGATCTAACCTATACAGTAGGGGGGGGGGATCACAGCCTGTGAGTACATTATATACACAGAACATACAACAGCCTGTGTTAAAATATGATATTCATTTCCATTTGCATGTGAGCAGGCCACTCATGAGTTATGTTCCCATGCCCTCACTCATGATAAATACCATATTTTAACACAGGCTGCTGTATACCTATATATATATATATATATATATATATATATATATATATATATACACACACATACATACATACATATATTTCTTAAAAATACAAAAGCAGTATATAACATATAGTATAAAGTGCATCATGTCTTGTCATGGGGTAAAAAACTTATACCTCATTTACCCATTAAGCAGAATACCTTCTTCTAGCCTTCCACTATGGATCAGGCTTTCAGACAATGGCATGATAGGGGCTTATATAATTTTCTACAACTATATGATCAAAGCAATTTAATGTCATTTTCAATTATCAAGAACTGGTACTCCTTGCCTAATAATCAATGGTATTAATACTTGAAAACAAGAAATTGTATTGCAAACTATTGCCTTTGCTAACAGTACCCTATCTTGACCCCTTAGAGGAAATGCTGTCTTCTAATGGAAGCCCCAAAATAGTTTCAAAAATCTATAATTAGATACTAGATCAAATCATTCCAGAGCTGAACAATTTAAAAACAAAATGAGAACAAGGTATTAAATCAGACCTCACAAAGGCTAAAAAAATGCCTTTCAGTTGTCTTTTCACCAAATGGGGTTTCATCTCATATAAAAACTGAAAGGTTCAAGTAATATAGTTCCTGGGACTTACTATATACCTTCAAAATTACAGTGTGAGAACTACCATTACAGATACTCGCTTGATATGCGCCACTGAGTGAAGCGATATTATGCACAAGTTTGTAACATGTAACAAACTAAACTCCTTTGGGGATATATAATAAATGCTTTATTTAAATCTTTCTTTCTCAAGTTGGACAAAAGTTCTCAACTGCTTTACTCAGCATGGATGATTCATAAACTAACATACGAACACAAAAAACAAACTCACTGATTTAGGTCTTATAAACACAAAAACAAATGCCTTTTTAAAATGAAAAGAGTCCCTCCTTCATTCACACCTGGATTACTTTCATGCAAGATGTACATTTGATTGAAAAAGTCCATGACTCCCTCTCAAAGGACGTCAATACTTTTGATAAAACATGGTTCCTCTTCAATAATCAAATTAAAAGGGACATATGTAAAGCATTCATTATGAGGAAGTACTATACTGTATATAATACCATTTTTGCTCATTTTTGATTTCTATTTAGTTAAACTTTTTTTTTTACTCATTTACCTCTGTGCTGATTTGCATCAGAATGTGATATTGGATTTTAATTGTACTTTTTTATGGCTACCTTTCAGGAATTATATCTCTCCTTCTCTCAATATACAATATTTACACTGTTCTTATTGTGCTCATTTCTTTATCAGATACAGTTGTGTGAATTATTGTACTCCATTATTTCTCCAATAAAGCACTTACAAAGGAAGGGACATGGGTGGAGGATGATGGGGAAATGTAGACAGAAGCATGCCATTACAGCCAATCAAGACAATACCATCTACTCAGTGCTTGTAACTAATTTCATTTCTAGATCCCTTGTATTTGTCAAGTTCTGATTCAAAGGCTTCTACTGATTCACAGTTAAACAGTTTCTGGTATACTGTTCCATGGTGTAACCACTGCCTGGGTAAAGAAATTAGCAGTTATGTTAGTCCTGGATTGTTTTACTCTCAAGTTGTCTGAACTGCAGCAGATGCCTTCTTTGTTAATATGGATCTGCTTTGATTCTTAGGTTAAGATCTTGCAATAATGTACCATCTCTTCTTGCTTTAAAAACTAGGATCTTAGCATCTCTCTTCCTCTTCCATTCAATGGTAAAGAAACAATAAAGAAGAAAGCAAAAGAGACTGGCACCAAGTAATTGAACCAGCACAAACACTTGAAAGTATAAGAAGGCTTTTCTGGAATTAAAACTTCAAGCTTCAAATGAGACCTGTCCCTGTACTCCAAGAACGTTTCAAGCAGTCAGCCTTTGCTCTTTATCAAGGTGTACTTCACCACTTACAATTACTGTATTTATAGCGCAGATAATTTAATGTGCAACTAGTCTAAAGTGACAGTGCCTAAATAAGTTTTCCAACCTGCTAATTAAATACCTGCAAACATAAAATAGCAACTGCAGTACATATGTAAACATTTCTTATATACAAAAAGACACTGTACAAAACAAGTAACAATACTAAATACAAATTCTTGTGGCAGGTACTATGGACTGTACACCCTATAAATGTAAATAACCCACACGTGCTAGTTTAAAAGCCCAAACTACATAAAATACTGCTAAACACATTTAGCATCCAGTAACTCTGGCTGGAATCCATTTGTATATTGATATCTGTAAACTATTACTAGACAGCAGTTACAAATTAAGTCACTAAGAAAACTAGGGAGGATTTTCAATTAAGTTAATTCAGCTCTGCTACAAGTACTATAACTTCCCACAGTGGAGCTAGAAGATTGAGAAATGTTTAATTTCCTTTCAGGCAGTAATGATACTGATATTTATTCAGACCTAGTGCCATGGTATTATTAAACAGAAATATAACAGGTTCCTTCTGTCTGAGGCCAATTGCACTGGAGAGTCCAGACATACCTGTGCAGCTGCTCTACTGGACTGTCAGGGACTGCCATTATTAGATACAAGGGTGTTGTGCAGTATGCCTCAACCAATCGAACATCACTGACACTGTTTCAACAAGGTAGGGTATGGTGGCAGCAATGGAGCTTCCCCCCTGGTAATAGTTATTTTCTCATTCCATCTGCCAGACTCCTTTATGGCACCTGCCTATGATAGTGTCCTAACAACCTCCCATTGCTTCTTCAGCACCTGTAACTGCAGTATGTCAGCATCAGAGGGCTGTGCACCAGAGGCATGTCACATCCATGTCACACACAGCCCAATATGGCACTCCCACAGAACTGGTGTAACTGTACCAGGCAGTTTGTAGTCTTCCTTCCCCTTCCCCCACCCACCTGGCACAGTCCTGACCTGCAGCGCAAGGGGCTGCTAAATCAACTCAAGGCTAGTCCAACCACAGCCATGATCTGTGGCCATGGTGGAGCTATCAAAATCCCAAATTAAGGGATGCTGCAACCCCACCATGGTGCAAGCCTCCTTCCACCTTGGTGCACCATCACTTTGGGTGCAAGGGTTGCGCAGGGCTTGTCTGCTGCACCGCCTTCTATATTTGACACAGCCTGTGTTCAAAAACTGGGATTGCTGCAGCTTTTGATGCAAGATGCCACTTGCATCAATTCGATTTGACACAGGCACCTTGCATGAAAAACAGGGCTTTGAAAATTGAGTCCATGGTCTCTAAATCTCCTCTTAGTTCTGCCCATATAATGACAACTGCATGCACAAGCTAACATGTAAATTATACCTTCCATCTCCCAGTTTATGATACCCCTAATTTTTTCCATCTTTCTCAGTCTCTTGTTTTCAAATTCAGTCGTCCTAATCACCGTAGGGCAGACCTTACATTTACCACAGGGGTGCATCCATTTGTCCCTCCTCTCTCTACAGTTGTTTTCTGTTTCGGTTGACAGCTATGAACCACTGAATCTTTAACTTTCTTCCCTCATTTATACCACACTCTGATTGGGTTTTGAATTAGTTTTCTCAATCCTGGTTCCACCCCAAGGATATGTAAGTTCTTTCTTACAATGTCCACTATCTGATTTGTCCCATTCCTATATGGCGTAACAAAAGTGAAACCATCATATTCTGTTTTTCTGTTTCTCATTTCTCTTAATAGCATCTCCTGTCTATCCATTTCATTAACATAGAACATAGCTTTAACTGTATAATCCTCTCTATAGTCTCTTTCTCTCAATCTTTCTGTCAGTTCCCCAGCTCTCTGGTTATGTAAATCTGCCAATCCACTGTTTATTTTAACCTTCATATATTGGCCCTTTGGAAGGCTTTTCACTGTATGTTTTGGATGACAGCTGCTTGCTAATAACAAACTGTTCCTATACATGGGTTTTTTTGTATAAATCCTTGAGGATACTTCCATCATTCTGTTTGGTAAGGGTCAGATCTAGAAAATTTATACTTTTTGTACTGGACATCACTTGAAATTTTAAGTTAGGATTTGAATTTTCCAGAAAAGTCACTGAATCAATCTGCTCTACCTTGAACCCATTCCAAATAAGTAGTATATTGTCAATGAACGTTTTCCACAGGTCCATCCTGTGAAAAGAAAATGATTTCTAGATTTATTGTACATCATTTCATTTTCCCATAAACATATTCACAAGACTGGGGGCCAAAGTTGCCCCCATGGCTGTACCTTTTGCTTGAAGGTATTTTTTCTCTTTAAAAATAAATGCATTATTCTTCAATACCATTTCTGTTAAATTTACCATCATGGCTATTTTCCTCTGTGGCATGTCTGTTTCCTTAAGTAAAAAGTATTCAATTGTTTTCATGCCATCTTTGTGGGGGATGTTGGTGAACAATGCTGTCATGTGCATAGTCACCAACAACCACTCCTCCTGCATTTCCTAATCTTTAGAAATGTTTAGTATATGTGTGGCGTCTTTTATGTGGCTCCTGATGTTTTTATCTAATGGATGAAAATGTTCATCTACAAATCTAGACAGGGGTTCTGTTACCCAGCCTATCCAGGTATTATTGGGCAGCCCAGGGGATTACGACTGGCTTTGTGAATTTTAGGCAAGGTGTAAATGACTGGCGTTACCGGATGTTGAACAGCTAAATGATCTAATTCCATTTAATTAATTAGTTATTCCTGTAACAGAGAGAATAGATACATGCCAATATTTTTCTTAATCTGTGTTGTGGGATCAAAAATTAGCAACTGATAAAATTCCCTATTCTATAGCTGTATTCTTAAATCAGTTACATATTTCTCTTTGTCTTGGGCAACTATACTGCAACATTTTTTGGCAGCTTATTTAAAGGAAAACTACACCACCATCATATCTTCTAAATGTTATTTGTTTCCATGTCAACAGACAACTCTTTTCATGTAGCTGTTAAAGATGTATGCAACTGCTTCAGTTAGTTTTCACACTTCATACTAGGCCCCGTCCCTCTTCTGGGAGGGTCCATTTTGTGATCTTTGAAATCTCATTGTCCCTGAGAGCTGCATTAACATATGAGAGCATGATGTCAGATCAACCATTTATATCATGTATCTCTATGCTAAAATAACAAATACCCTGCAAAAACACTCTGGAAACTTATAAACTAAATGGAGTTTAAAGGGTTAAAAAAACTGCATTACAACTCAGATAGCTTGTAAAACTCATTGAAGGTAAATGGGCTGGCAGTATAGCCTAGAGGTTAGAGGAACAAGGTGTGAACAAGCTTGGTACATCCAGCAGACCAGACCTGACTTTGATTCTCACAGCCTCCACTTGCATACTGTGTGACTCTAAGCAAGTTACTTACCCACCCAGTGTTCCCAGGCTGCCCCTGAAAACAGGCACTTGTGCCTAGTGGGCCTTACCTGGTTACCAAAGACTAAAATAAATGAAAAAATTAAATAAATGTGGCATTTCTCACCTTCTTGCAGCTTGGTTCTTTTAAAACTACCTAAGCAGACAGGCATACTGGGGAGTTTAAAGGTTGATTACACATCACATTCTCATATGCTAATGCAGCTCTCAGAGACAGTGATATTTCAACAACCATGAAATGGGCCCTCCCAGGAGAGTGACAGGGCCTAGAATGAAGTGTGAAAACTACCTAAAGCAGTTGCATACATCTTTAACAGCTACATGAAAAGAGGTGTCTGTTGACATGGAAGCAAATGACATGTAGAAGATATGAGGGTGCAGTTTTCCTTTAATTATCAAAGGATTATTGGTCAAGTTTTATAATGCATCTCTTTTAACATTATGTTGTTGTAGTATCCCCTATTCAAACTTTTGTGAAATAACATCTGCAAATCATAAATACAACAATTATGAAAAGTTTCCACCATATCACACAGAGGTGGACAAAAAGTAGCCTACCGGGTCATAATGTCACATGCTTAATAGCGTACGGCATTATGGAGAAACCCGGACCTGTGAGCTCCTCGAGTTGGACCCCCAAAAGTTGAGAACCTTTAGTGGGGGGGGCTGGGGGCACAGCCCCCCATAATGGGTGTGGGGGCAGAGCCCCACACAGAACAAAACATGATGCCTCACGGCATTAATCACGTAGCGTGATAGTGCCATGCAGTATTATGTCTTGCGACATAAAGACCTCATGCCAAAAAGTGGAGGGTCTTTTCAAAGTTACTATTTCAGTAGCTCTATTTATGTCTTGTGAGCCATCAGTTATAGTTCCTTCATTCACCTTGGAATACATATATTTGAGATTCACTGTTCTTGCAAATTTTTATACATCTACAAAGCAGTCAAACTCTGCAATCTTGTGATGTAGTATACATGTCAAACCTATAGACAGTAGCGCCATGTCATGTTGTCGAGAAGGAATCCAACACTGCACAAACAGCACAGACAAAGCCGCGAAACACAAAACTGCACATTCAGAATACTGACTTGGATTTTGGGGAAAGTAAGATTTACTATTACAACACCACACTGCCATGGACCACCACCCCAGTGAAAATTTGTAACTTACTTATTTTTCCTTCCCCAGCTTTATTCTGGATGCACAGTTTTGATTTTTGTGGCTTTGACTGCACTATTTCCGACCGCGTCAGCTTCCCTCTTAAGAACTTGACGTGCTGCCATAGACAGTATCTCCTTTTCCTCCTCAGCACAGTAAGTTCATAATTCAAAATGTTGATTACTGTTAGTACTGGTTCACTGATCTCATCTGTGGGCTCCCCCTGCTCCATGGTTTCTGTTTGCCTCCTCGGCCCTTACCTCAACCCGTTCTTCTTCCATCTCCCTCTCCTTGTTCTCCCCATCTTAAAGGCTAGTGTTGTTGCAATTCCTGAAAGTAAATGCTGGGTTTTCTGTTACTCCTCCATGGGACAAATTCTGCTGCTGCAGGACCTGTCCCTTAAAAAGGGGGTTCTGTTTCTCTTATTTCTTCTGCCTCTGAATCACTGGGGTCAGTTTAGTAGTTAAGGGTTTTTTTTTTCATTATTGTTTAATATAGGGTGTGCTGCTGTTGCATTTTCATTATTACATTGCTTTTTTCAATTAAAAACTTGACTTTCTACATAGTCTCTTGTGTCTCGTAAATTTTCTCATCTTTTGATTTTTTTTATTTTGGTGTCATATTATGCTAAATATTCTTTCAACATTTTATTGTAGATTTCATATCCTTGACTGTTTTTCAAAGGGTCCACTTTTTGTTCTTTCTCTTTTAATTCAGATAACACCTCTGTTTCTGTTACAACTCCCATCTTTCTGAATATGCTTCATCAATCTCAGTGAGGCCTCCTGTGTTATCTCCCACAATTAAGTCATAAATTCTTTACACTTTGTACCAGGAGATGGCTGTTTAAGCAACTGAAGTCCACACAGGATTCTATTTACTGCTATATAAACTTCTAAAGAAGCTTTTTGCCAAAAGAGGCAATTGTCCCTCATTAGTGGTAGCTAGGACTGGGTTGCTCTCTGCAGCTTGAAACAATGAGGTGTACAAGCCCAGGTATTAAAGATAAAAGAACCAACTGAGAACGAACTTTGACAGCCCCACTGAAATATAACAATAGAACTGTCAGAACATGGAGAACAGGGAAGTAGACAGGCAACTTCACAGATGCTGACCTTGTACACCTTCTTGTTTCAAGCTGCAAATTCTATTGGCATACCTAGTTCTAGTTTCTTACTGGTTACATTCTCCAGTGTATCATCCAACATTGTTTGATTTTTTTCCGTTAAGTGAACCTGGCCCTCTTCCGGAAAGAGCTCCTTTGTTACCTTTGACTTACTTGTTGCTGCTCTTGGTTGTATTGTTCCATCATTTATATGATCTGCGATATTGTTTTTATACCTTTCTTTGCTGTTTAAGTCCCATTTACATTGGTATGCCCTTAGTTCCCACAGCATTTTCCTCGCTTCTAGATTCTGGTCTTTTCTAGCTCTTTGTCCCTTTTCCTTCCTGCTATGTTTCCTTTGCAGCCTGGGGATCCATTTCTGCTGTTTCCTTGTTCTCTGTTACTGCTTTTCTTGCAGACTTGGAGTCCCCTTTATCATATTTTGGGGTGTTTCTTTTGTGTCTGTGCTCAGTGGTGAAATGGGAGAAGTTGTGGTTCTGAAAACTAAAGAGGTGAAGTATTAAGTAACTCTGATAAGTCTTAGTACCTCTGCTTCATCTGTGTCTCCAGTATACCCCTCCTTTGAAAACATAGTTTTGTTTGCCTTAGGGGTCCCACAGTTTTCCTGACTTTTGTAAAACCTGCTGTTTGAGCACTCAGTGACTTTTTCTTGTTGGAATAGGCATTTAGATTCTCAGTATACAGTATATCTGCCTAATGCTGAAAAGTACAGCAAATCAGTGTTTTTAGCCTACTTCAAGTCTTTGTTTTTACACCAGCTGTTAGTCTTTATAATTAGAAGCAGTCTGCAAGGACATACAGCATCCAGTATTGGCCCTGCAGGTTGTTTTCAAGGGACCACTCCCTTAACATGCGGGCCTTATTACTAGTGCCATTCTTACATCTTGTAGTGGTTAAAGGGATGACAGGTGTAGGAATAATGAACCACTTCACAGACTCTGTCAGACTTTCTTCCCCTCAAAATTCTACATGGTTTTCTAATACCGTGAGAATTTGCTGACCAGCGATAGAATGCCTGAATAAATGTATTTTAATTTTCCCTCATTCATGTTATTACTTATAGGTTCTGTTTTTACTTATAACAATAATAATAATAATAAACTTTATCTGTATGGCGCCTTTCAAAAACCAAGGCGCCTTAACAATGTTAAAATCACAGTTTCAACAAACAAACATCTCAGCAACGAGCAATATAATCAAACTGATATCATCCATTAATTAATCACCAAAAGCTTGGTACCACAAAAAAGTTTTTAGTGCTTGCTTAAACCCCTCCATGGTTGTGCACTCATGTAACCGATGGGGTAGAGAATTCTAAAGGATAGGGGTGGCATACATAAATGCTGTCACCTCAGAAGATTTCAAGCACACCCTTGGAATCTCTAGCAACCCCTCTTTGGCTAAGTGGAGCAATTGCCCAGGGTAGTAAGGACCAGAAGCTCTTTCAGATAGTATGGGCCCAGTCCATGCTGGCCTTTAAAAGTCAGAAGACTGACTTTAAAGGTGATCCATCACTGAACTGGCAGCCAGTGCAGTCCATGCAGCACAGGCGAAATATGACAGGACCAAGATGATCCTATCAAAAGCCAGGCTGCCGTGTTCTGCACCAGCTGCAGGCAATGGATTTCCACCGCTGGTAGCCCTAGGTACAGGGAGTTGCAATAGTCCAAATGTGAGGTCACAAAGGCATGGATCAGAGTAGGAAGGTCACCAGATGGAACAAGGTACTTCATCCTAGCGATATTCCTCAGATGGTAGAATGAGGATTTGATGACAGCTGACATCTGCGAATGCAGGGTCAGCCCTTCATCAAACATTACCCCCAGGTTTTGCACCCATTCAGAAGTCAGAAGTGGCATGCCCCCAAGAAAAAGTCCAGAGGGTGAACCTCCACCCAACTCCCCGGTCCGGTGACCCAGATCCACAACCAATGCCTCAGTCTTATCAGAGTTCAACTTCAACCAACTGGCATCCATCCACTTCTGGATTTCAGTGAGGCAGCTATTAAAGACAGAGACAGCTCCAGTGTAGAACTTGAATGCTAGCACCAATTTTATCTGTTGAAGATGCCACAGTCTTCATATACTGTGAGCAGTATCCTTTGTACCCCTTTGTACTCATGCATGTGTCTCTTATGAGTACACTTCCTTAATTTATTTGTTTGTTTGTGTGCTTGCCAACCATGCAAACACACTCAATGCATTAGCATCATGCTTACTGACAGAATACATTGGGAGTGCTTTACCATAACCTGGTATATCAAAATTCATTCTTACCAACTCTTCTGCAGCTCCCAGTGTAATTCTGTCCTGAGCATGCAGTCCTTACCATTATTGTAACTCACTACTTGGGCCACAGTGACTGTCTTCATGGGTGAAATAGCAGTGTAAAGTCGGTCATGGTGTTCAATGCAGTTTACAAGGACAATCAATTTACATTTACCTCACAAACTAGCATCATATTCATACTGTCTCCAACTTCATCCACTTGCCTTTGATGCTCTTGCCTGCCCTGAATTAATTTTTGTAAACCACACTGTACTCCAAACTATGGCAGAGCTTCAGGCCCTGCAGGAACTGAATGTGTGTTTTGGTGGCAGCATAAAGCAAGAGCAAACAGCCCTCACAGGCTCTTACTGCAAGCCACATAGTAGTATTTTCTTTCTGGCACCCATATTTTGCACCAGCAATGCTAGAATTAACTGAATCCACTCAACGTCACTTTGTCACCTTTGTCTCCTATGCCACCTTCACACACACCAGCATTGCTTGAATAACAGTAACTGAAGCCACTCAATAGTATTTTCTCTCAAGCATCCCCTTTCACACATATTTGCAGGGCGTGTCACTGCTGATGGCACTAACAAAAGGGGCCCTCCAGTGCTACAACCCACTGCCACAAGTGATAATAAGTGCCAGGACACACTACCAGTGGTATTAACAGACAAGACCCTCTGGGGCAAAGACCCACTACTGATGATGACTGGTCCATGCTCCAAAGCTACTCTGCAGGACTTCATTGACATCAGGACAAACATCTGGAAATTTGTGGACACCTTTGGAAAGACCAGCAGAAACAGTGAGGTACTGTGACTTGGAAAGGGGTAGCCAGCAGAACAGGAAAACCAGTAGGGAGAGTCCTTCTCCAAACCCTTGCTTCCATTGATAATCCTTTGAAGGCTGGGTGGGGGCATGAGATACCTACATCTCACATCGGACTACTAATTATCCTGCCCGGCACTGAAGGCACCAGAAATTTTGACACTGCTTCTACTTGCTGTCTAAACACATATCCTATACTCACACTGAATAGCTAGCAACCCTACCCAGTACCCCCTTCTAATTTATAACCTTGTATGGTATCAGCATTAACTCAATGACAGTGACCTGTTTTCTATATCTCTTTTTTACTCAAATTACATCTAACATTAAATATTCACTGTTCAAAGCTGTTTCTTTGTCCTTGAGGTCCTGCAGTCTGAGGGAAAAAATATATTTCTCTATTGTATGCACACCAGGATTAAACTGAGCAGACACCAAAGGAACCTGAACCCCATTTCACCTCCTCTAACACAATTACATGAGAATTTTTGTCTGACATCTTTCTTCCACTTCCACCCTGCCTGGCTCACCTCCTGTTCCCATATAGTTTGTCCCTACGGCAGAGTCCTAGAGTTAGGACCCCACCATGCCTGGATCTGGTAATGAGGAGTAATGGTCAGTCAGTACCCAAAAGTCCCATTAATCTCTGTCTTCATCCTGATGTGTGTGCATTTTTGAGCATCCCCTCATTGCAATGAATGTTGGTGCATTCAATGAGAAATCCTTCCCTTCCCCTCCCCTTACAGGATGATTAATACATGCTCTGGCTAACAGCACACCTGTGAGGAAATGTGCCATGAAGGTCACTTTTCTTGTTGTTTTGCAGAATATTTGGATGCATACAATAGGTCCAGCCAGGAGATGCAGCACTCAAGCATGCTTTGCTGTGCTACCACCCCCACATAAGTGAAATGCCCTCTTCACACCCCCCATGGACATGCAACGGACATGCAATGCCATTGTTACTCCCCACCCATGTGCACTGTCACCTTCCACGTGCATTTGCTGTTACATGCACTGTCACCCTCAGAACCCCCCCACATGCTCTCTCACTCCAAAACCCATGCAGATACTTTTCTTCCTCATTAACTCTCAAACACATAAGCTACAACCCCAGAACCCCAAACACATATATTCTTACTCCTAAGCCACCCACACACATGTGCTGTCACACTCAGACTCTGGAAATGCATTTACTGTCACCCGAAGATCCCTGTATACATGCAATGTCACCTATAGACACTCACACCTTCACAGATACTCCACACTTGCACTGTCACCCCATAATCCCTCACACATGAACTCTCACCTATAGACCACCAAAACACATTCACTGTCACCCTCATACCTCTGTGTTCATTCAGTGTTACATTTAGACCACCACTTCCATTACTTTTTAAGTAAAAATGTCTTTTCTCCTCAATTTATTGTCATCACCACCTTAAAAAAAACAATACAACAGTAAAACTACACAAGCAAACATTGTTTACTTTTGCTAACCTTTGTTAATCAGAAGGCATGCTAGAATCTGAAGAGAGCTGAACTGAATCTGCATTGTGAGCTGAACACTGCAGGCCACACACATGGAATGAGGGTGAGGAAATGTAGAAATTGATAACTTTGATTCTGCTATGATTGCCACCCTCTGTCTTTAGTTCAGTTTTGACACTTTGGACAAAGCCTGTTCTGGCTCTTTGTCAGATTAAAAAGAACAAAAAGTAGACAGTACCTGGCAGAATGTCAGGCGCTGGATTTGTTTGCTATAAAATGTCTGGGGAGGGAGGAGGAGGGTGGAAAATTACTAGGATAGGTGAAGGGGTGGTCATTGGACTAGCCCTGGCCACCAGGGAAAGGTAAACTTTTTTTAATTAACTGGCTGAAGGTCAGAGTGTTCCAGAAGTGGCTCATAAGTTTGATTGTCCTGAACTGAAGGTAAAACTACCAAATATGGCACATTCATCAAAGAAGAAATTTCTTCCTACTTACCATAATTTCCTTTTCTGTTAGTTCCAACTTTGTCAATGGGATTCATTACAAATGGGCTTTAAGAAGCAGTACCCATAAAAAAAATGGGTGAGGGAGAATATTGTCCCATCTGTCAATTGCAAATGGAAAAATATTTACCTGCTAACTGCCACTTGTAAAACTCTGCGACCAAATGCTTCATCAGCTGAACTTTGAACATCCAATCTGTAGCGTTTTGTGAAACCAAGTACCTGCCTTTCACAATTCTAAGACAGATGCCTCACCTTTCTCCACCCAGGAGGTGGCTATAGCTTTGGTAGAGTGAACCTTAATGAGAGTTGGAGGCCTCTTCATTTCTATGACATAAGCCTTGGCAATGCATGCCTTCACCAACCTTGCCAAGGTGGCCTTGGAGGTGTTTTGTCTTTTCCTGGCCACTCCAAAAGGAAAAAACAACCTATCCAATTTCCATAACTTAGCAGTTCATCTAAGGTATGTAGTAACTGCCCATCACAAATCAAACTTGTGCATCTCCTTCTCAACTGGGTGAATTGGTTACAGACATAAGGATGGGAGACAGATTTCCTGGTTTACATGGGAGACTGTAGGGATCTTCAGAATGAAGAACTGAACTGTTCTGAGCAGCACCTTGTCCTTATGTACATGAACATACGAACATATAAAAATGCTGGCAGAAAAAGGCCTAGAGGTCTATCAAATCTGATTGAGTGTGCAGCTCTCATTTTACTTTACTGCAGCTGCCCCCCATACCCTCTCCATATCATCCCCACCCACCACTGATGCCCTCGCTAGCCTCCTTTCTGTACTGACCTTTCCTTTGACCCTATTCTACCCCCTTTTAAAACAGCCCACAGTCTTCAGCGAAATCACCTCTTCTGGTAGTTCATTCCATCCTGCCACCACCCTTTCTGTAGTGTTTCCTCATTTCCCTCTTGAATCTTCCTCCCTCCAGTTTCAGACTGTCCCCTCATGAACCTCCCTCCCTTTAAGCTGAACAAGCCCAGGGAGTCATATGATGCCTCCAAGCTAGCAGCTGCACTTCTATGCCATTCCTGCCTTAATAACCAGCTTCTTAAATCTGAGGACCTCATGAAACATATCTAGTCTTTTATTGATAAATTTCATGACAGTTAACTCTCCATATATGAATAAACTTGATCTGTTATGGGGAGCACTGAAGTGTTTCCTTCGAGGGAAGCTCATTTGTTTCATGTCTAGGCATAAAAAACAGTCTGTGGCTATGGCTTCCTCCCTGTTGGCTGACATCTGGACTTTAGAGGGGTGCATTTCTTCTGCCACCCCTCCGATGGAGTGGGTATGCTTGGAAGGCCTCAGGCACCAATATAATACCTTACTGGGGGAAAGGCGGAACATCTATTGTTGCATTCTAAAGTAAAATATTTTGACCAGGGGGAGAAAGCTGGCAAATTATTAGCTTTTTGGCTGCAATCTCAGGCTCTGGATATGATTGCCTCTTCTATTCGTTTCGACTCTGGTCAGCTCCTCACTTTGCCGCGGGAGATAGTTGCCACATTTCAGACTTTCTACCAAGGATTATATGTGCCACCTTCTTCCTTTTCTTCTAAGTTGTTCGAGACCTTTCTTCAGGAAATTCCTTTACACACTTGAATGATTTTTTGATTGCTAGTTTGCAAGCTCCTCTCACCCTTACTGAAATCTCACAGGCTATTGATTCCTTGGCATCAGACAAATCTCCTGGCCCAGATTGTACACCACTAAATTTTACAAGTCCTTTAAGGCCCAACAGGCACCTATACTTCTGGATACTTTTAATTACATCTTTAAGAATGACCTGAATGATGTTTCACTCACTGAAGTTACTATTGTTGTCCTCCCTAAACTGGGTCATGATCCCCTGATAGTTTCTTACTATAGGCCGATCTCTTTAATTAATGTTGACTTTAAAATCTTAGCCAGGGTACTAGCTTGTCAATTGGGTCATGTTTGGGAGTCTCTTCTGAGTAGGGAGCAGGTGGGATTTGTGAAGGGAAAGCTATCGGCTGATCATCTCCGGAAATTATCCTACCTCTTTTCTGTGTCCAGGGACTCCCATATCACTGCAGTTTTGGTGTCCCTAGATGTAGAAAAGGCCTTTGACAGGGTCTCATGGGATTATTTATTTGCCTTGTTGCCTAAATATCATATCCTTCAGGAGTTTGTCAGGTGGGTTAGGGTGCTTTACTCCTCCCTGTCGGCCTGCATACTTTGCAAAAGTGTCTTATTGGCCATGTTTCTCCTCCAAGCCACCAGGCAAGGATACCCTCTTTCTCCCTCTTTAATATTTTCCTGGAACCTCTGATCCATAAGCTTAATCTCTCCACATAGGTTTGTGGTACAATGTCTCTACTTGCCATCAGGAATATAAATTATCGGTGTATGCAGATGACATCTTACTGTACATTTCCTCCCCTGCCACATCCCTACCTGCTGCCTTGCATATTATCTCTCAGTTTGGGGTTATTTCTAATTACAAGTTGAACTTGGCCAAAACTGAGGTTATGTAGCTTAATGGCCTTATTTCTAAAGCTGATCTTGTTCATCTTGGACTAGTGTGGATATGGGAAAAATTAAAGTACTTAGGGATTTACCTTAGTACGTCACCCGCAAAAGAGAAGCAATTTAATCTCGATTCTATTTTGGTTTGTATTAAGACAGATTTGTCTCATTGGGCCTTGTTACCCCTTTCCTTGTGAGGTCGGCTAAATATTATAAAAATAAATATTTTGCCTTGGTTATCGTATCCCTTGTAAATGTGTAATTTTACATTGCCTCAGTGCTAGTTTAATCAGCTTCATAGGCTTTTCACCTCTTTCCTGTGGCAGGGTAAGATGGCTAGTTGGGCTTTGTTTAAATTAATTCTAACCAGGCAGGATGGGGGTCTGCAAGTTCCCAGTTCTTTTCTGTACTATCTGGTGTTGCACTGTACCAGATTTTCTTACTGGCTTGGATCATCCAATGAAAGCCCTCGAGGATCTTATGTCCCATGCTGGGTGGATATAGAATGCTCTCTGTGTTCAGGTATCACTTTGGACATTCGATCACTTTTATACCTTCCCCAGAAGAAGCTTCCTCGACCATTATGGGCCACTATGTTGGAGGCATCCCTACAACTTCATTTGCAGTTGTGCTCTTTATTAAAAATCCAGTCCTAAAAGGACATCTCTCAACCCTTGTTTGGGAATCCTAATTTAAAGTTTGCTGGGTGGATGCTTTCTAAATGGTTTAGGCTCCATATGGGTGTTGACACCATAGCTGATCTGGTCTGTTCCCAAAAGCTACACTCTTTGCAGGAAGCTAGTCAGTTATACCATTGGCCATCATCCTGTTGTTTTCGTTACTTTCAGGTGTTGCATATGCTCCTTCAATTTTTTGGTACGGGTCCCTGACATAGTCCCTATGGGAACCTGGTTTCTCCTCTGGTTACTGCTGCCCCTACTTCTCATTTTATTTCATACTATTATTGCTCTTTGAGGGACTATCTGGTTAACCCTGGAGGTCCCAGGTTCTACTATTGGGATCATGTGCTCCTGAACATTAATGTTTTATGGAATTGGCCTGAAATATGGAAACACCTGTATAAGTACATAAAATGAGATAGGTACCATTTTATGCAGTTCCAGATTTTACATAACATGTATTATACTCCAGTTAAACTACATAAAATGGGCAAACTACCGACTGATATTTGCTCCAGATGTGGTAAAGAACCTGGCTCCTTATATTATGTCCTCTGGTCTTGCAAAACAGTGATTCCCTTTTGGAGGTCAATTCAAACATGCCTGGATCCCTTGTTTGAGCTGTCTGAGGTGTTCCTCCCTGAAATATGTTTGCTGGGGGATTACACTGGTACTTTGGTTGGTAACCAGAGGTCACATATGGCCCTGACTGTGGCATGTGCAAAAAAGGTAATTCTTTGGCACTGGCTTGACCAGAGTATGCCTCAATTCATTGAATGGTATAGGGAAGTTTTGTTCACTCTTCAAGCTGAGTGCCCTATAGCTAACATGACAGACAAGATTCATAAATTTTAATGTATTTGGGAACCTTTGTATGTCTTGTTAACTGCATGATGGTGGGGTCTCGTCATTCTTATGGGTCCCTATAATTCTTTGTGACTCTTTTTCTGGCTGGGTCCATTTTTATGATTTAATCAGATGGATGGGTTGGTATGTTTCTGGTGGGGGTCTATTTTTATGATTTAATCAGATGGGATGGGTTGGTATGTTTCTGGTGGGGGGGACTGGGGGGTGGGTTGGTTTGTTGGGGATTGGGGAGTTTATGTAAATGTTTGTCTGTTGGTACTTGGTATTGTTCCATTTCTGGATTTATATTTTTTGGATTACTGGAATATGTATAGTTTGTTATTGCATTCTTTAATAAAGTTTATTCAGTTTGAAAAAAAAAGATGAACAAGCCCTCCCTACTAACTCTATTTATGCTTTTTCAGTATTTGAAGGTCTCTATTGTGTCCCCCCATCTATCTTCCATGGAATACATGTTACGCTCCTTCAGTCATTCCTTGTAGGGTTTCCCCCCAGTCCTAGGATCATCTTTGTCACCCTGTGCTGTGCCCCCTCCAGTAATTTGACATCCTTTTTTTTAAATAGGGGCACCAGAACTGCACACAATACTCCAAGTGTATCATAAGGGACAGGGGAGTCTGGGAAAAAAATGGTTCTGATTCACTATCTCCATGTTCATTTTGTGGAGATTCAATTTTATTTATTTAAGTCTTTAGTAACCAGGTAAGGCCCACTAGGCACAAGTGCCTGTTTTCAGGGGTGACCTGGGAGCACTGGGTGGTTTAGTGACTTGCTTAGAGTCACACAGTATGCAAGTGGAGGTCGTGAGAATCACTCTAAGGTCTGGTCTGCTAGATGTACCAAGCTCTTTCACAGCTCGCTACTCTAACCTCTAGGCTATACTGCCAGACCACACATAGGTAAGGGACTGATCTGAATCCCAGGATCCATATTCATCAGAGTGGCCTAGTTCAATTACCGTAATCTGACTGCTTATGCTTTCTAAACTCTCACTCCTAACTAAAGATGTACCACTCTGATCTTGTGTACTATGAGATATCTCAAATAGTTTAGGGGTACAGGGGTAGAGGATAACCTGGAAAAATTTTTCAAATCCTGAGACAAACCTGCCTCATTATCTAAATTGTCCTTGATGTTCAAGCCCATCAGGACAGTATTCATTTTTTGCAAAATATTCACTGATTTTAGTTTGTTATTTTTACTAGAGACATTTTTCCTAGCAGATAATGTTTTTTTTTTCCCCCTAAGGCCAATATAGTTTTTGGCAGCCTTTTGTTTTAATCCTAAAAGATTTACTTCTAGGTACTTCTTCGTTTATCTGTCCCAAAGCCTCTGAGGCTAGCATTTACTGTTTCACAATGCCCTGAGCTTCAAATTTAACCTGGTTTCGAGTTACCACCATATCGCTCTCAGCTTGAGCAGCTTAAAAACTTTTGTATATAAAAGAAAAATACAAAAGAAAACAGAATACCAGATTGTAAATGTTGCACACAAATATTGCACATAAAGATAAGAAATCAGGCAGTCAGTCCTCAAAATCAATATCTGAAGGGTCAAAAAAAGAAGGATGATGTATAGCTTCAATCTCATGTGCAAAGGCAAAAGCCGTGATAGTGATTAATAAGTTGACCTTAAGATTCCAACGTTGCCTTCACTCCATCTTATTACCATTTTATTGCCACTCCCTTTCACTCAATCTCCACATAAGCTCCCTCGGAAAAAGTTTGAACTTCAGGCTTGTCAGTAGCACTGCAAATATCATCCCTGGGACACACTGGCAGTTGCTTTCCAACAGAAAATGAAAATTCCAGCTTTGGGACTTTGCTCTGTGATTCACTATCCTCACAGGAGGTGTATAATGTGTATGCAGCCTTCCCACATTAACCTCTGATGAGGACACTATAACAAAAGGAGTGCAGAGAAGTAGAATAATATCCAAAGCAAGACTTCAGCAGAAAAAAGTCTAAAGTATCACAATACACACAAAAAAAAATACATATGAGTTTGAAATTGACCTGGCATCTAATCACCAAAACACGGGAGAACAGCCTCAATGCCTGCCTACAGGTCCCCCTCCTAAATCTGCAAATACAATCATACAAATTACTACAATTTAAGCAGACTAGAAATGTTGGAAATGCTGGGACTTATTCCTTTTAACAAAAGCAAGAGCTCCTAAAGTCAAAGGGGTTAAGAGACTGACTTGTGTTCTCCCTCCTTCGCCTTTCTTTTCAGAGAAGCTAAAAGATTAGGGCAGATGGGTTGGAGTGCTGGCATGGCTGTGAAGATGGTGATTCATCTACTTAAACTCCATGCTTGCCCACTCTTAAACCTAGACCCTGTCAGCTGACTTCGAATTCAAGATTCGATTGGGGACTCTGTTTAAAAATCTAAAAATAAAATTACGACTTTTTTACTAAAAAACCTCTAAGGGCATATCAATATGTCAAAAAAGGGAACAAGCTGCAGACATACAAGACAGATGACTGCAACAATGTAAAAGAAAGCCGCTACCAAGTGGACCACATCGGAACATGCACAAAAGGTAATAAAATCCCAGTATTATAGGAATATTAAAATATCTCCTTTCTTTTGCAGTTTTTGGTATATATTTTTAGTATGTATCAAATGTATGACAGGAGCAACTATTTCCTTTCTGAAATTGGCTTATACTCTGTGCTGTTGCAGCATAGCTCTCCACAGAGCTCTTCTCAAGCCATGTCCCCAGCTCTGGACCACCACTCAGGATCCCGGTCTAGGGTAAGAAGATTTCTGTAGCCACGGTTCGTCCCCACGTCTTCTCCATAACAGGCAAGCAGTCCAAAGTTGGCCTTGAAAGGTGAGAACAACATTAAAAAAGTGTGGCAACAGTGGCATACCTGTATTAAAATAAAAATAAGCCTGTTCTGACTCCTGCTATTGCAGCTCCTCCACAGCTGCCTAGTGATGACTGCTTGCTCTCGTATTGCTCCTCCTACACGCCAGCCAATACTCCGAGTGTGGTCTCACCAGTGACCTGTTCAGTGGCAGGATGACATCCTGCCTACTAGAGGGGATTCCTCTGGCTATGCACCACAGCATATAGTTGGCTCTTACTGCTGCTTTATGGTACTGCGCTGAAAGCTTCATGTCCCCTGTGACTAGCACCCCTAGGTCCTTTTCCTCCTCCGAAATAGATATCTGCACTCCCCCCAGCCAGTAGCTAGTCCTGGGGTTTCTGGCTCCTAGGTGCATGATTACCATATACTTGACCAGTGCTTGGGTTTTGCCAGGTCCTCCCAGAGTTCTTCCATCCCTTATTCACTGTCCACTGTAACACAGATCTTTGTGTCATCTGCAAACAGGCTGATCTTACTCTTGATCCCTTCTGCTATGTCCCCAATAAAGATGTTGAATAACACCAGTCTGAGCAGTGAGCCCTGAGATACCCCACTGGTCACAGGTCTTGGCTCTGAGGGCTCCCCCCTTACAATTATCCTCTGTTGTCTGTTCTGCAGCCAGTTCATGACCCACACCACTAGTTTCTCCCCAGCCCCCAGATTATTCAGTTTTCCCAGCAACCTTCCATGTGGCACCGAGTCGAAGCCTTTGCTGAAGTCCAGATACAGGATATCCACTGCATGGCCCCTGTCTAGTGCTCTTGTGACCCAATCGAAAAACTCAGTTAGGTTGGTCTGGCAGGATCTCCCCGAGACAAACCCATGTTGCCTTTCATCCTGGAGACCATTATCATCCAGAAAGAGTACCAGTCTCTCCTTTAAACTGGTCGCCATTAACCTCCCTACAATGGAAGTAAGGCTGACTGGTCTATGGTTATCTGGTTTGTCCCTGGGACCACTGTTGTGGAGAGGCCCCACATAAGCCATCCTCCAGTCCAGTGAGGTGTTGAACAGGTTCTCCAGTGGGCCCTCCAAGACCTCTGCTAACTCTCTTAGGACTCTGGGATGCACTCCTTCTGGTCCTGGGGCCTTGTCCAACCACAGGGCTTTAAGGCCCTATAGAATCCTATCCACCTGGATAACCCCATCTGTTACCCCTGCTCCTCCCGTTCCCATCACTCTTTTCCCTTGTGGCATAGGCCCATCCTTTTCTCTGTTGAATACAAAACAGAATTACTCATTAAGTACCTCCACCTGGTCCACTCCCTTTTCTGCCCAACCCCCTTCCCTCTTGATACCGATGATCTCGTCCTTACAACTCCTCTTCTCTCTTTTGTACCTGAAGAAACCATTTTCCCCTTCTCTGATCCCCTGAGCTAGCCTTAGCTCCCTTGACTCTGCTCATTTCTCTGAATTTCCTCTAGTGCTCCTTCTTGTCTTCCCTGCCTAGTTCTCATGTACCTGTCAAAGGCCACTATCTTGTCCCTCTCTTTCTTTGCTACCTCCCTGCTGAGCCCACTCATTTTTTTTGGTCAGGGACTTCTTACTCTGGGTCTTGGCACATAAATTGGTGGCCTCTGTCAGACCCAGCTTGATAATGGACCATTTCTGATCAGCATCCATCTCTGGGTAGACTGTGGCAAGATGCTTCTTTAGGATGCTACCCATCTTGCCAGAATCTACCCTTCTGAAGTCCATCACTCTTGTCTTGGTCCTGGCTGCTTTCTTGCCCAAGTTAAGGAAGAACCACACTGTATGGTGATCACAGCCCACTAGGTGGTCCTGCACAACTATATCCTGAGCATGGTCCCGGTTTGACATACGAACATATGAAGAAGCCAGCAGAAGAAGACCATTTGGTCCATCATGTCCGCTTGTGTTGCAGGGTCCATAGCTTGAGCCACTGTCTCTGTCTCTGACCCCTCCCATCCTCTCTACCCATGACCCTTAACCTCGCCCTATACCTGTCCCAACCTCTCTTAAAGCTGCCCACTGTCTTCAATGAGATTACCTCTTCTGGCAGCGCATTCCAAGTGTTAACCCCCTTCTCTGTGAAGAAGTGCTTCCTGACCTCCCTCTTAAACCTCCCACCCTCCAGCTTAAGACTGTGCCCCCTTGTGTTATGGTTGCCACTCAGCTTAAACAGACTCTCCTTATCAACCTTATTTATCCCTTTTAAGTACTTGAAGGTCCCAATCATGTCCCCTCTGTCTCTCTCCTGTCTTCCAGGGAGTACATGTTCAGTGCACTCAATCTCTCCTCATGTGCCGTACCCTGCTGACCAGCTATCATCTTTGTAGCCCTCCTGTGGACCTTCTGCAATAGGTTAATGTCCTTTTTGAGGTGTGGGCACCAGTACTGAACTCCATACTCTAGGTGTGGCCTTACTAGTGACCTGTACAAGGGCAGTATAACCTCCTCTCTCCTACTATTGACCCCCCTAGATATGCATCCAAGCATCTTCTTTGCCTTTGCAACATTTGACAACACAAGGCCCAGTATGTTACCCTCCCTGGTTGGCTTTCTTACCCCTTGCATGAGGTAGCTGTCCTGGAAAGCATCCAGAAGTACCTGTTCTCTGGCATTAGAGGTAGACATGGTGCTCCAGCCCACCACAGGCAGACTAAAGTTGCCTAATGTGATGGTGTTATCCTTGCCACTTGATTTTCTGATTTGCTCCCCCAGCTCCCTGTCTGTTTCTTCATTCTGCGATGGTGGTATTTACACCACACCCAACCTAACTTTGCTTTCTTTAGAGTTTTGGAGCTGTACCCAAAAGGCTTCTGGCTTCCCCTCCTCCCCCTCCTCCCTGGTGCATATTATCCAGTTTTTTACATAAATAGCCACCCCTCCTCCTTTCCCCACCACTCTATCCTTGTTTTGCAACCTGTATCCAGGGATCATGAGGTTCCAGTCATGCTATTGAGTGGCCCAAGTCTCTGTGATGGCTGTAATATCTATCTCTCCCTCCTGCACCATCGCCTGGAACTCTACTGCCTTGTTGGCCAAACTTCTCATGTTCAGGGATACTTCTTTTCAAGTTGACCCCTGCTCCTCCATTCCCTTTCCCAATCCTCTGCTTCCTCCCTTATTGAATCTCCCTCCATCCTCTCCTGACTATCTAGGGGGGAGGCCTTCTGGTCTCCCTTGTGTGGTGATTCCAAGTTGCACTCACCCGATCACCCCCTTCCTTAGTTTACATTAATTTTAGTCACTATATATTCCTCTAGCTTCTGTTTCAGGAGCCTGTGCCCTCCTTACTTAAATGCAGCATATCCAGTGCATAAAGTTCCTTGTTATCCCACACCCCACTCCCCCAGCATCCTATCCCATGGTCTCCCGCCATACTCCCAGCCATTTATTGAATTCATCAATTTTTTGTTTCCTAACAGAGCTTGCTCTAGGTACTGGGAGAACCTCAGAGAAGGCAACATATCTCCCCACCTCACTACAGATTCTTCCAACCTCTCTAAGCCTATTCTACACCTTCTCCACCCTACACCCTTCCAGGTCATTTGTACCTACAGGAGGTGTATCATGATGTGAGGCTTATCCCATCCCTTTGCTACACACTTTGGAATGATCTGCCCCACCCTCCCTGCCATCATGCCTGGTATACATTCCAACCATTCTCAACTTTTTCTTGCTCCCTTGCCTCCCCATCTCACCACTTTCAGTATTGAATCTCACAGAATGACTCTCTCTCCTATTGCCTACCCTCCACCCATGTTCTTCCCTACCTTTGATCCTCAATCTAAAGTTCCCCCTCCTCCTCCTCCTCCTCCCCTGCCTGTCTCATCTTCCTGTTTGTACCTGTGGTCCCACCACATCTGATCTGTCCCCCACCCCCATGTTTTCTGCCTGACTGTCCCTTCCCTCCCCTTTATCCATCCTGCAACTCTCTTCTATTCTTAATTGTTGCCTCCCCCCACTGCCCTACTATCCTCTTTGCCCCTGCTACATTGTAGTGCCTTGGCTTCACTCTCTGCTTCCCTGCCTCCCCCTTTGCCCCCCCAGTGCACTTCTCCTTTACGTGTTCAATGCCCTCACCTCCATTCTCCTGTTCCCCCAACTGGCCTTTGTGGGACAAAGTCTGGAGTTCACAAATCCTCCTGGCTGAGCACATAGCAACTAAAAGACACACCCTGTAAGACACCCTGTCCAACGGTAGCGACAAAAGTGGTTTGAAGGGCTCTTTGCAAAGAGCATTCAGGACCAGATTCAGATCCCATCAAGGAACAGAGGATCGGAACAGAGGTTCACCCCTGCTGGCAGCTGGCCAAAAATGAATAACCTCCTGGTTAGTCCCTAAGGATGATCCCAATGAGGCTCCAAGGGCTGACACCTGACTTCTCAAAATGCTCAGGCTAAACCTTTTTCCACTGCTTCCTGCAGAAAATCCAAAATCTGCTGAATTGTGGCTTTAGAAGGCCAGATATTTTTCAATCTAGTCCAAGCCAAAAAGGTGTATCACACACAAACATATGCTGCTGACATGGACTTCTTTCTGGCAGCCATTAGAGTGTCCACTACCTTCTTAGAGAAACCCTGTTTTAGGAGTCTCCTCCTTTGAGAAGCCAGGCTGTGAGTTGTATGGCTCCCAGATTTGGATGCAGAATGGGACCTTGGGAGGGAAGGTCCCTCGTAATGGAAGATGAAACAGTGCATGTTTTGCTAAGATCACAAAATAAGAGAATCACAGTCTTCTGGGCCACTCCAAAGCTATTAGAAGAAAGCTTCCTCTTGAGCACCTTATTTTGCATCTGACCATGGGAAGAAGCGGCAAAGAAGGGAAGGCATACACCCTGCCAATCCTCCATGCTTGTGACAGGGTATCCAGTGCCTCTACCTATGGACACCAGTAGCAGCTGAAGAACCACTGCACTTAAGCATTCTGGATGAAGGGGAACAGGTCAATCTGTGGACGACTGAATCTTTGGCACAGAAGGTTGAACACCTCCAGGTTTAACATCCACTCCCCTGGGTGGACATTCTCGCAGCTTAGTCAGTCAACCTGAATGTTCAACTCCCCCACCAGGTGAACTGCTTACAGAAAGAGAAGGTTCTCCTCTTCCCACAGCAGGAGATTGGCGGCTTCTTTTAGCATCTCTCTGCATTTTGTGCCTTCTTGATTGTTTATGTACACCACCTTGACATCGTTTGACCTTATTTTCATGGCTTTTGACTGCACCCAATTTTGAAAATGAAGGAGGGTGAAGCACACAGCCATCATCTCCAAGTCATTGATGTGTAGGTGCAGTTTCTGCACTGACTATGTCCCCTGAATGGGAATGTGGTCCAGCACCACCCCCAACCCAACAGGCTGGCAGTGGTTGTCAGAATCAACTCTGGGGGGACTTCCAAAGGAGTCCCCTTGCTCAGGTTCTCCAAACTCACCAACTAACTCAGAGACTGCAGCAGGAGTGGAGAAGTTGGAATCCTGGCCTGATAGTCCTCCGAGGTTTTATCCCAGGTTGACAGCAACTTGATCTATACAGACCGCATGTGAAGGCAAGCCCATGGGACCAGTTCTATTGTCACCATCGTGATGCCCAGAGTCTGAAGAAGGCTATGAGCTGAAACTGAAGATTGGCTTCTCAGCCACTGAACCTCTCTCAACAGGGTCCTTTTCCTGGCTGACAAGAGGAAGACCTTCCTTTTTGTCCATTTTGAACACTGCTCTCAGGTGCTCAAGGGTCTGTGATAGCCCAAGAGAACCTTTCTGCTGATTTAGTACCAATTGTGGGACAGCAAAACCTCTGGAGTCTTGATCACTGACTTCCTCCCCAATGGATCAGATGGCACTTGAATGAGCAGGTTGTCCTGGTAGGAACAGACATGATGTTCCTCCTGTTGAAGTTGAGCCACCAGGACTATGAGCACCTTCAAGAAAACTCTTGGGGCTGTTGCCATCCAAAAAGGGAGTGCTCTGTACTTGAAGTGTTGCTGCAGGACCATAAATCTGAAGAACCTCTGATAAGACTGCTGGATGGGAATGTGTAGATACACATCCCTCAGGTCTATGGATGCTAAATAATCCCCCAGCTGGACATCCTGGATATTAATGTAAGGACTCCATCTTGAAGGTCATGTGGTGAACAGACATGTTTAGGTGTTTTTGATCCAAGATAGGCCTAAAACCCCCAACTTTTTGAGAACTACAAAATAAATCGAATAGAATCCCTGGCCTTGTTCACAGGGAGGAACCAAAACAATCGCCTCAGTCTGTGTGAGGTAGTCCAATGTCTGCAACACTACTTGCCTCTTCACAAGGTCATTTTGTACAGAGGATGGCAGAAAGTGCCCCTTTGTGGGAATGGTTGAAAACTCTATTGCATAACCTAATGCCATTTCTCCAAAACCCCAGCATCTGATGTTATTTGGGCCCATATTGTGTACAAATCATGCAGTCTTCCACCAAGGGAAGAAAGGCAGAGATGGGCCTCTTGTATCCTCATTGTGAGGTGTCCCTTTTTGTCCTGGCCTCCATTGTGTCTTTGGGAAAGGGCTCTTGTGCCACTATTTCTCTTGAAACCAGAATAGGATCCTTTACTCCTCTGGTACCCCAAGATTCAAAAGGGATGAAAACCCCACTTGATACTGCCTCTGTTTGCCACCTCCTTGACCTTTTGGAATTAAACCAGCCTTTTGCTGTTGTTCTGACACTGGAAGGTGGCCCTTTTTATTCTAGATATCCTTCAAAATATCATCCAGGCCTGAACCAAACACTAAACCTCCCTCAAAGGCTAAGTTAAAGAACTTAGTCTTTGACACCTGACCAGCGACCCAATGCCAAAATCACATGCTTCGCATAGCAGACACAATGTGATAAGTGGAGTGAGCCAACATACATAAGTTCTCCACCGTGGCATCCCCTAGAAAGGTGGAGGCCATGGATACCAACTGCAAAATGCTCGCTACCTCCAAATCCAGGAGAATGAAGCTGCCCAGGGTTTTAACCCACAAGTTAAAGGCTCTGGCAACAATGAAGGAGGCATAAGAGGTGTGAAGGTTTGTGCCATTGAAGGTGAAGGCACTTCTGCACAAAGCATCCACTCATCTGTCATGCAAATCTGCTAAGGCTAAAGTCCCTTCAATTGGCATAGCAGTGTGTCTGACAGAATTTTGTACAGCTTTATCCACCAGGGGAGGAGTTTCCCACTTGCGGGTATTTTCTTTCAAAAAAGGGAAACACCATCCCTTGGGTTTTGGCAGATATTTTCTTTGGTCCGTACCTGCCCATTCTCATTCAATAATCTGGTCACAGTGACTAAAGTTTGGAAAACTCTTTGAAGTGGAGGAGGACACAGACAAGATAGGATTTACATCTAACACCTCCATAGATTGCACCTTCTTCAGCAGTAATGTCCTACAATCCTCATTTATCATACAAACATATGAAAATGCCAGCAGAATCAGGCCTTATGGTCTATCGAGTCTGCTCAATTGTGCAACTAGCCCCTCAACTTGCAGCTGCCCCACCCTCCCGCCCTCTTCATCACAACCCCTCACTCCTGTCCCGACCCATCTTAAAGCTGCCCACCGTTCTACAGGATGCTACCTCCTTGGGTAGAGCATTCCACCTGTCCACCACATGTTCAGTGAAAAAATGTGTCCTGTGTTCCCTCTTGAATTTCCCCCTTCCAGTCTCAGTTGATACCCTCTTGTATCCCTCCCTCTTCTAAGCTGGAAAATCCCTTCTGTATCAGCCTTATTTATCCCTCTAAGGCATTTAAAGGTTTCAGTCATATCCCCCCTATCCCTCCTCTCCTCCAGGGAGTACATGTTCAGCTCACCCTATCTATCCCTGTAGGACTTTCCCTTTAATCCCTGGATCATCTTGGTTGCCCTACATTGCACCCCCTCCATCAATTTGATTTCCTTCTTCAGTAAAGGGTACCAGTACTGCACGCAGTACTCCAGGTGGTGCCTGACCAGAGATCTGTACAAGGCAAGGATCACCTCCCTATTTCTGGAGGAGATTCCCATCATTATACACCCCAGCATCCTGTTGGCTTTTGCTGCCACTTTCCTGCACTGAGCTGAGTTGTTCATGCTGTCCATTATAAGCACCCCCAAATCATTTTCCTCCATGGTGCTTTCCAGCTGCACCCCTCCCAGCTGATAGCTCCTCCCCTGGTGCCTACCTCTGAAATACAGTAGCTTTCACTTCTTGGCATTGAACCCCAGCTGCCATGTTTCAGACCATTCCTGTACTTTGATCAGGTCCTCCTACAGCCCCTTCCAATCTTCAATGTCATCAACCACAGGCTCCATCTTTGTATTGTCAGTGAACAGACTAATCCTACTCTGGATCCCTTTTGAGATATCAACTATGTATATCCCAAACAGCACTGGTCCCAGTACTGATCCCTGTGGCACCCTGCTCATCACTTCCCTAGGTGATGAGAGTTTCCCCACCACCACCACCCCCCTCTGCTGCCTTCCATTTAGCCAGTTGATGATCCATCTGAACATCTTCATTCCCACCCCATGTATTCCAGCTTCCCCCCAGCTTCCCACATAGCATGGAATCAAAGGCCTTTCTGAAGTCTAATATAGGACATCCACCGCATGACCCCTGTCCAGCTCCCTGGTCACTCAGTCATAACTCTCAGTTAGATTTGTTTGGCAGGATCTACCTAAGACAAACTCATGTTGTTGGCCATCCTGGAGACTGTTGTCCTCCGAAAAGGTCACTAGCCTCTCTTTTCGGATTGTCTTCATGAGCTTCTCCACAATTGATGTGAGGCTCACTGCTCTGTAGTTGCCTGGTTCATCCCTAGGGCCACTTCTGTGAATGGGCACCACATGGGCCATCCTCCAGTCTTGTGGTATGCATCCCGTGTCCAGGGAGGTATTGAACAGGTCAGCCAGTGGTCCTGCCAGGATCTCCGCCAGCTCCCTGAGTACTCTAGGGTGAATGCCGTCCAGTCCCAGTGCCTTGTCCACCCTCAGTGCCCTTAATCCTTCTAGAACCCTATCCTCTGTAATCCCTATGTCAGTCACCCCCTCCACCCCACTACCTACTCCACCCCTCCCCTCCCTTGGGGTATCTGCTGCCCTTTCTCCTTCCTGAACACAGAGCAGAAGTATTCATTTAATGCCTCTGCCTGATCCATCCCCTTTTCCACCCACCCTCCATCCTTCCTAATCCTCACAATCTGGTTCTTGTCCTTCCTTCTTTCTCTAATGTATCTGAAGAAGTCCTTTTCTCCTTCCTTAATACCCTGTGCCAGTCTCAGCTCTCTTGAAGCCTTGACCACTCTGACTAGCCTAGTAACCTCCCTGGACTTCTTCGTATACTCATCCTTGTCAACCCCTCTTCCCAATGTCTTGAGTTTCCAAATGCCCTCTTCTTGGATTTTACCCCCTCCATAACCTCCCTAGTCAACCAACTGGGCTTCTTTGCCCTTCCCTTCTTATTATGTGTCTTTGTACAAGTCCCAGTGACCTCTGTTAGATGTTTTTAAATAATATCCCATTTTTAACTAGCATCCATGTCTGGCTGAATTCCCGCCAGATACCTACCCAAAATTTCCCCCATCCTTTTAAAGTCCACCCCTTTAAAGTCAATCACCCTAGTCCTCATACCCCCTGTTTCCCTACCCATATTAAGCATGAACCACACTGAGTGGTGGTTACTCCCAGCCAGAGGGTACTCCACTCCCAGTTCTCATACAGCCTCTCCATTTGAAAGTACCAGGTTCAGTGTCCTCTCCAATCTAGTCGGCTCATGTACCAACTGCACCAGGAAACTGTCCTGAAATGCATCTAGTATGACCTACTCCCTTGCACTTGTGGTAGTTGGAGTGCTCCAGTCCACCCCAGGTAGGTTGAAGTCCCCCACCACCACTGTGTTCCCCTTCCTACAGACCCTTCTGATTTGTTCAGCTAGCTCTCTATCCTGGTCATCCCCTTGTGCTGGTGGTCTGTAAACTACCCCCATCCTCAGTGTCCTACCTTTCAAGTCCTGAAACTGCATTCATAGGGCCTTTGTTCTACCTTCCTCCCCTTCCTCCCTTATACACCTTATCCCTTCCCATACATAGAATGTCACCCCACTTTCCCCATAGTCCTATCCTTCCTGAATATTCTATACCCTGGGATCATCATATCCTAGTCCTGGTACTGGGTGGCCCACGTTTCTGTGATGGACACAATGTCCACCTTCCCTACTGCCAGGAGAGCCTGCAACTCAGCTGATTTATTACCTAGGTTCCTCACATTCAGCGTAACCACCCTCCACCCCATTTCCTTCCTTATCTTTCCCTGGTTCCCCCCCATGCCCCTATCCTGACTCCTACCCTGTTAACATGAGAGGTAAGCTTGTCTAGCTCCCCTATCTGGGATCCCTGCCTACCAGCTGCCCATTCATCACCCCCCCATCTAGTTTAAAGTCACCTTTGCTGCTGTGTACTCCTCTATCTCCTGCTTTAATACTCCTTTCCCCTCCCTCCTCAAGTGTAGCCTGTCCCCTGCATATAGAAAATTATTGTCCCAGGTTCTGCCCCAGCCACCCACTAACCCATACCCCTTGGATCAACACCATTCCTCCAGTCATGTGTTAAACTCTCTAATCCTCCCTTTCCTCACCATACTTGTCCAGGGCATGGGAAGCACCTCTGAGAATGCCACCAATTCTCCCAGCTCCTCACACAACCTTCCCAGTTCCTCAAGCCTATCCCTCACAACTTCCACCATCTCCCCCGGCAGGCCATTCGTACCCATGTACACCACAAGATGTGGTTTCCTCCTACCTCTCCTTGCGCACTTCAGAATTTATTGCCTCACCCTGCCCACCGTTAACCCAGGTATGGACTCTACCCATATATGACTATGCCTTCCCCCTTACTGCCCCATCTTATCCCTTTTAGCATGGAATCCCCCAGCACAAGTTTCCCCACCTCATTATTCCTCATCCCAGCCCACACCATATTACAAGTTACTGTACCTATCTCTAGATGCCACCACATTTGTAGCTCTGCCCCTGTATAGCTCCCCCCCCCCCACCCTGATCTTTACCCTCTCCCTCACTGATCCGCCTCTGTCCTCCACATCCCTACCAACCTCCCTGGATCCCCCCTTGTGCCCTTCCTGTTCTCCCTACCAGCATTGCTCCTTCTCTCCTTCCCACCTGCTCCCTTCGACCATCCCTCCAGCTGTGCTTCTTCCCCCTTTACCCATGTCTTCCTCCTCTGACTGACTACTGTTCCCTGTGCATTACTCTTCCTGTCCCTCTCCTGCCCCCTCCTGGAGATCCTTCCTCCCTCCTCCTTCACCAGTGTTGCCAGCACCTTACCTGATAGGGCCGCCCCCTTTTCAATTGTTCTGCACCCTTCTTCATGCTTGCCTCTGTGTCTTCCTCTGTGTGCTCTTCAGCTCCCTTTTTCTGATCCCCCATTTAGCACCTCTAGTGGGGCAAATCTATTCTTCTGTTCTAAGCCCACTGCCTGTGCCCCTCTGGTCAATAGTACTCCCCTTGCTCCCTCCTCCCTTGTCCTCTGCGTAGGCTTTGTACCTTTATACTGTATCATCCACCATTCCCCCAGGATTCTCTTGTGTCCACTGCTGCCCTAATCTGGGATTCCTGTATCTCTTCTGGTGATTTTCCCCTAACCCCTTCCCCTTGCATTCATGCTCCCCAACTTTCCTCCAGTCCCCATCCCATCTTCTCCTTCCTATGGCTGAGTTTGCTCCTTTTCCCCTTGCAGTTCCCCTTTTAACTGTGCCTTGTCCCCCCCCACAGTCCCCCCTCTAGCTGCTGTAGCTCCCTTGGTGGGAACCCTCATGTCCTCCCATCAACTACTCTCCCTTTCCCAGCTTAGTGCCCATCTCAGCCATCTCACCTCCTCCTCCCTTAGCTGTGCAATCTGCCTACATACCATACATCCCCCCATTTTCCAGACTATATTCAGTACAATGGTTGACCCACACCCAGTACACCCTACCACACTCCCAGAGATGCCCCCAGCCCTTGAGGCATTGGGATCCTGCCCTGGATCTGCCCTGACCCTGCACCATTTGCCCTTCCATTGTGGTTTCTCCCCCCATATTCTCCTCTTGCCTATGTTAAGCTTTTGGTTTAGTCCCTAGGGTGAGATTTTCCCTGTTTAAAAGCCATGTGTTTCCACACCCTGTGGTGTTCATACTTCTAGTCAGGGAATGAAATGGGCTGCACATGGCAGTCCTGTCCACCAATTGTAGGGTAGCACCTCCCCTGTAAATGAAGGGTGGGAGCGATGGGGGAGGGTGGGATATGGGCCCAACCCCGAATCTCGTGATAGACAATCAGCCTTTTCCTACTGAGACCTCTCAATCCCCACACAGAGGTACAAGGCCAAACTGCAGCTTCCTGTCTGTGTTCCACACCTGAGTGAATCTCATACACTAACAGCTCCAAAAATTCAAACAGCACAGATTAAATATCACAGCCCAGAATTTCACTCAGTAACAGTTGTAACTTATGTAAATCTCCCCCACCTTATCCCCTCACAGCACCAACAATTCCAATATCAAAATTAAACTGAAAAAAAGAAATAACCCAGCCCTTCCCTGACAGCTGTCTTGTTTCTGCTGCTTCCCCAGTGAAACTGTTAGCCAGGATGGAGTCTGCTATTAACCCCTCCCCCCCTCACAGGGCCAAACTGCAGCTTCCTGTCTGAGTTCCACACCTAAGTGAATCTCACACACTAACAGCTCCAAAAATGTAAATAGCACAGATTAAATATCACAGCCCAGAATTTCACTCAGTAACGGTTGTAGCATTTGTAACTGATTTAAGTCCCCACCACCCTATCCCCTCACATCACAAACAATTCCAACATCAAAATTAAACAGAAAAAAAAAAAGAAATAACCCAGGCCTTCCCTGACGGCTCTCTTGCTTCTGGTGCAACAGATAGGACAAGGATTTGGTATCAAACTGAGAAGAGATAAGAATCCTCCTCTTTGGCTCCATCCACTCCCCTTCCTTCTCCTCCTCAGAGGATTCATTCTCATCATCATCAAGTAACTTCCTTGGGTAAGGATTTTCCCCATGATCTCCAGTATCCTCATCCTGACCCTCTGTATGGTCAGGGTCAGGGTCTGCCTGCAGATGCATATTAGTAGACTTATCCTGCTCTGGCACACCTAGACATGCCTCTGTGGACTCCCCCTGACCTAAGGGGCCCAGTGTGGGACTGAGTGCTTCTAAGGGGATGTCCTGTGGAACATCAGGACCCAAAAGCTCTCATAAGAGCAACAACAAAGATTTATTCAATTCTGCTTTGCCATTGCCAACTGATACACCAGGTGCAATCCCCAGCTCAGAGCTCCAACTGTGGGGAACTGTAAGAGACATATTAGCTTGAGTAACACAATGGGGGCAATAGGAACCCAGAGGAGAGGGTTGCATTACTCTTTTGCAGGTCTTACTTCATTTGACACTAGAGAGCTCCAATGAGTCAGTCTTGCCAAAACACTAGTTACACAGATGTTCAAAATGCAGAATAAAGTTGACAAAAACTATCTGAAGATACTCAATATAATGCTGGAATGGAGGAATACTGCCATGATCCCCACCTCGACTGTGGGGAAAAAACAATAGTAGAAAAGCATTCTCACCAGCCTAGAAGCTTCAATGGCTATAGGAAGAATGATCACACCAGTCAGCCATGCTGAAACTGTAAGGAAAACAGATCCACCACATCTAGTACTAGGAAACAGTGCAGGCATATGCATGCTCTCGTGGAAGTGCACATGCGTTATGTCACAACGCTGTGTGTGACATCAGCTGATCGGGGGGGTGCCCAAGCACAGGCATGTGAAAAATGCACTGAGGCTGGTGGTAGCCTCTCAATTACAACACAGCATGAGCCCAACAGACGGGGTTCAGTAAAATGGCAGGAAAGCTGCATGGCTCAATGGAGCTGTTGAAAACCACCACACTCCCTGTGGCAAGAGATTCCCCACAAAAGACTGCCTAAAAAGACTCTGATCCTTCTCAGAGTCTATGTTTCCTTTCTCTCTCCCTTTCCTTTTAAATAGCAAATACCAAGCTAAGGAAAAAATTAAAGGGGAAATATCCCTTCATGCTGTAAACACTCAAAAGCACCTGAAAATGGAAAAGTCAAGCAAACAGAAACAATAGTCACCCTATGAGCCTTGTGGGGTGGGGGGGGGCAATGCTCAAAGACATAATGGAGACACAGGGAGTGCCTTTAATAAAACCCCCAAAACAGGTACTTACCTGAGACACCATGATTTTTTCAGGAGGAAAATAAGAGACCTGTTAAAAAACAAACACCCTTGAATTACTGTAGCAGGCATGGCCCCCAATCCAAGCACAGGCAGTGGAAATGGAGAAAAAAAGTGCAAGTTAGCAAATTTGAAAGCTGCAGCTTAACAGGCACAATTTTAAATTTAGGGGTGCTCCCTGTCACCAGGTAGTCCCAACCTGCAATGTAGAATTGCAGCCTCAAAAAGTAGAAAGCAAAGAAAGTCTTTTCCTTCATCAGAGAAATTTCTAAGTTGTTTCCCCTTTGATAGCACAGCAAAGACTGGAGAGTTTCTGCTGTCCAGAGTGTTCAGGTGCCCAGGATTCCATGCTGGTTACAGCCTTGGGCTGTGCCAGTTCCCCTAGAGGGGGTGCACATCACCCATTCATAATGAATCCTACTGACAATGTGGAGCACTACAGAAATACAAATTTGGCATCAGCTCATCCATAATTGGAGGGCTCCACCTTTAGTTCAATGGGCGAGAACAGCCACTCCACTCTTCCCTATTTAATCCCACACACCCAGCTCAGCATCACTTAGGGTTTCGATTTGGGATGCTGAGCCGAGAGTTGTGGACTTCTGCTGCATGCTTGGCCTTCTCTGTTACCTCTGCTGTTTGGACCCTCATGCTGTCTCCCTGCTTCTCCTTCTTCCTGATCCATTTCTTTCTTCCTCCTTTCACTCCATTTAGGGGCATTCAATCATTCTGCCCCAACCTCCCCGTTTCTTCGTTCTGCTCTCCCCCCTTTCCCTGCTTTTTCATCTCTCCTGCTTTCACTCTCCTTCTCACCCATTTGGGCACTCTGATCTGTTCCTTTCCTCTGCTGCGTCTGCTGTCCCCCTTTATCTTGCTCTTGGGACTCAGCTGACAAACTTTTTTCTCCCTCTGTCTGCACTTCTTTTGTGTACCTTCTTTTTGGGGCTTGTAACTTCTCTCTGCTTGCTCAAACAATCTCTCATTCTCCTCTGTTCTGTCCCCTTTCATGCTGTGGCTGAACTTCCTGTTTCCTACTCCCTCTCCATTTCTTAAAGCTATACCACCTTATTTTTTGCTCAGCCTTACAGCTATATCACTACTTAATTTTCTGCCCCATCAGCTCGTGCTTGTAAATTTAAACATTGCTTCCACACTCACATGGGGGTCTGGGAGCTTTCTGCTTCCAGATAATCTGTACTGCTGTATCTACATGGAGATTGCAGTTTATGTACTTCTGCATCTAGGTGGAGGTCGCAGTAGCTCTATTATCATACTTAATTATGCTATCCTGTACCTACTTGAGGGTCACAGGATTTATTACTATATTCATATATTACATTGTCCTGTACCTATGTGGAGGTTACAGGGCTTACTACTTGATTTCAAAATACTACGTTGCCCTGTACCTACATGGAGGCCACAGGGCTAGTTACTTTGCTGAATATCCTACATTTACAATTATTCTGCACCTACGTGGAGGTCGCAGGGCTTCCTACCTTCCTGCATTTATTCACTTTCATTGTTCTGCACCTATGTGGAGGTTGCAGCTCACTATTTGCAAGACATCTACATTGTTAAACAGGTGCACCATCAACTTCACCGGAGTCTTACATCTCCAACATTGTTTCTCCCAATCCAGAAGAAGGACCTTCAACTGCTCCTCCACCTTCTCTTAGGAAATGTACTTCAAAATCTAAATACTCCCTTAAGAACTGGACTGTCCCTAATTTAATTAATGAATTGCAGAAACTGGGTATCTCATATCCATCTACAGCTAAAAAACAGGAACTATTCAACCTCTTTGTAGCAGTGAAATCCTGGGAGAATTCTCCTTCACCTGATTTACCTTCTCACTCAGCCTCTGATGCTCTGTCCGAAATTAAGTATCTCATCAGCCAACTTGCAACATTTATGCTCGATGTTCAATCTCACATCTCCATGTTGGAAAACTGTCTCCCTGCTCAACCTACTGCTCAGCTATCTCCTACTACAAATGACACCCTTCAGCCTCTTCCACATCCAGCCTCAGCTACTCCAGCCAATCCAGCATCTCCTTCGGACCAAGGTATACATTTTCAAAATACTGCTCTACCTGCTATATCTCCTATTCATCTAGTTTCCAGTCATCTCCGCAAGGACATCATCAAAGGAAAGGATGCTAATCTGATCTCATTACTCATATCATCTCATGACTCCATAGAAAACAGAGTCAAATCTTGCAGAGATGTTTCTGTTGTCCTGAAATCTAAAGAACCTAGATTGTCAAAGAAGCCTACCATCCCTGAGTTTGTCCTGGCTTTTAGCCTCTATAGAGACATACTTTTCTCCACCTTTCCGTCACAACGCAAAGAGTTCGATTCTTATCTAGTGGTTGACCTAGAAGCATGTTACGGTGGGACCCATTTTTTTTCTACTATCATAAATCCTTTTCCACTAAGGCAGCAGCTACTCTGGCACATTTTAATATGAGGCTCAACTGGAGTGTTTTGGACCACAAATTGTCCTGTCAATATTTTGCTGGTCAACAAGCCCTTTCATGCCAACTGTATGGCTTATTTTGGCATTTGGCCTCCTTATGCCCACTGACAGTATCTGATTCTTCATCTAGCTGCTCTCCATCTTTAGCCTTGTCCTTTGCCTCTTCCTCCATAATGCACACTATTCATAATCCAGCTGCCTTACTGCTCTTCTCTCATGATAGACTTGGCCACCCTGTTACTTTCATCGAAGAAAAAACAGTGTGCTACTATTTCAACTTGTCTGGCTGTTCTGCTCACAGCTGCAGATACCTACATCTTTGCAATCATTGTGGAAAGGCTCATTCTAGAGCTATCTGTCTTAAACTTCCTCATTCCAAGCAATGACAATTACAGCACCCCTTAACTCCTGTTAACATTGATGCCTTGGCCCACCTGCTCTCCACCCATCCTTCCAGTTTTCTAGTCAACTTCCTACTCTCTGAGTTATCTGAAGGCCTTCATACTGGCGTCGCTGTTCTCCCATCTGAGTTTTATGAATGTAAGAATTTGCTTTCTGCCACATGTGATCCAAATACTCTCTAGCAGTTACTACAGGAAGAGCTTCACAATGGATTCCACGTTGGACTGTTCCAGTATCCACCTTTTCCCATTTATCACATAAGTCCTATCGGAGTCACCACTCAGAAGTTTTCAGGCAAGAAGAGGCTCTTCATCAATCTGTTTGATCCATGGGCTACTCACACTCCCACTCCTAGCATCAATTCACTGATATCTTCTGAGGACTTCTCGTTATCATACGCCCAGATCAACCATGCCATTGCCACCATAAAGCAGTTTGGCTGAGGTTCCCGGCTAGCAAAAGCTGACATTTCAGACATTATCAAGCTCCTACATATCCACCCTTCTTTATGGCATCTCTATGGTATTAAATGGGAAAGCTCTTATTATTTAGCAGTACGCCTGACCTTTGGTTGTAAAAGCAGCCCCAAGTTGTTTGATATATTTTCAGGCATTTTATGTTGGTTGTTACTCAATAAATCTTATATTCCTGCTGTCATACACTTATTTGATGGTGTTCTACTTATAGAACCACCCAATGCTCCCCTAACAGCTGGCATCTCATCCCTGAAAAATGTATTTAAAGAGTAAGCCATCGCTATATCAGAGCAAAAGACTATTGGACCTACTACTACTACTTTAGAATTCCTAGGCAACAAATTAGATTCAGCAAACATGGAAGCCAGATTACTCCAGGATAAACTGCAGTGCATTCGAGACATGGTTCACTTCTTTTCTATAAGATTCTCCTGCACAATACAAGAACTTCTCTTGCTCCTAGGATATTGAAACTTTGCAATGCTAATAATTCCCCAAGGCCATTCTTTCATATCGTACCTTCTCTACTTAGCATCTTCTGTCTCCATATTACATCACCACATCTCAAGTTCAGCATCTGCCAAGTCTGATTTAGCTATGTGGGCTCTCTTTTTGAAGACCTGAAATGGTTGTTCCATGTTTTACAAGGACATCTCTCATGACCTTTATCCCAGGGTCTACATGGATGCCTCTCCAAATTTAGGATTTACTGCTATATTCAAAAATTCTTGGGTCACTACTCCATGGCCTCAAGACATTTTCAAACTTCTAGACTTTTCCACCACCTCACCCTTAATTAAAATTTATTTTATAGTAGCTGCTGCTTTTACATTGGGGTGTCTATGGTCCCTCCAAACAATATCCATATTTTCAGATACCCAGTCTACTGTCGACATCATTAATAAAGGCAGATCATCATCACATTCCATAATGCTGTCCATGCAGAGACTGACTTGGATTTCCCTGCTTCATACATTTTAAATTTGTTGTTTTCACATCCCAGGTTCTGCTAACACTACTGCAGATTATCTATCTAATTTTCAATTTTATGAGTTTCTACTTCTTCATCCAGCAGCAGACCTAATCATGACTCCTCTTCCTTGGTTCAAAGATCTAATCATGACTTAAAGTTTTATCTTGATCAAGCACAGAAAACTATCTGGTCCACTTTATCCTTGAGCATCTAGTCTGCCTATACTTTAGCATTGAGAAAATACACTACCCTCTGTGACATGCATTCCATTTCATCAGTACCTGCCTCCTTGCATCACATATTAGCTTTCATTACCTACTGCTATCAAACTCATAATCTTTCTCAGGGCACCATCAGACAATATTTATCTGGCATTCAGTACTGTATTTCCTTGCTCAGTTAGATCCACCGTGGACTCCATCCTTTCCAATTCTTCAGTTAAGCTACTGTTGACTGGTATTAACAAAGCAATGACTAAGAAGCATAACAAGCTAGGCCCCTTCAAATACAAACTGCAGCAGCTCCTCTCTGCAGAAAGTAGCTGTGACTGCTTCCCCAACACATTACCCTCTTTTCTCTGAAATCTCACCAGCACTTGTCCTATAACCTATTGCCTGCACTTACCTGCCACTCCCATTCCTTCTCCCCACCCACCCTCTAACCTTCCTTCACCCCCACACTCCCATCTCTTATCAATCTCACCCCTCCTCTTCCCTCCTGACACCACTAACCCCCCGTTCCTACATGTTAACAAGGCTGGATCTGGCTGCCCCTGCTACTTATCATTTTTTATTTCTATGTTTTATAACCATTATGTTGTAAACTTGGTACCATTGTTGAAATGTGTCCTCTTTGCTATTTTACCATGCACTTCCTAATTGCATATTTGTAAATATACTCTGTTCTCTGTATAATTGTACTGCAACTTTAGATGACTTGCCCTTTGATAATTCTACTGTTTGTCCAGTATTTTACTGTTTCAGTCTGTTGTTCTCTTGTTATGACATGGAACCTTTGTAAATGAGTTCAATACTCAAAGGTATTTTTGTAATCCTAGATTTAATAAATAAGAAGCCATCAAAACGTCAACCTATTGATAGTCCAGTATTCAGAAAATTACTTGAATTGCTTCAAACCAAACCATTAAAACCTTTCTCAAACATCATCATTATATCTGCTACGATTTACCTCACGTTCTATGGATTACTTCACCCAGGTGAATTTGCTGTATCCTCACCATCCACTTCTTCCTTCCTTACTGTGGCTCATTTAAAGAAACAAGGCAAACACTACATCCTTCACCTTCCATCCTCCAAGACTGACAGACTACACAAAGGAGTCACCATAACTTACTTTCCCACTTTCAATAATTAGTGTCCATCTGAGTATTTGATCAACTACTTCTATACAATGCCAACTCCAGTTCATCTGCTCGTCTGCTGCTTACCTCAAAGCACACTCCTCTTACTATGAAATAATTTATGGATTCCATCAGATTTCTTCTCCAGTGCCTGGGATATGATCCATTATCCTTTTCTGGACATTATTTTCGCATAGGAGCAGCCTCATCAGCCTCCAGGAACAACATTTTAGTGCATATAATCAAAAGACTGGGCAGAAGGACTTCTTCCTGCTTTGAAAAACATACATTCCAAAACCCGAACAAGAACTCTGTACAGCTTTTCAAACCATCTCCTCTTAGTATGCCCAGAGGAAGGGCAGCTTGGTGGCCATAGTTCCTCAGAGTTTTCCTCTTCAAAGTTTTTTTTTTCCTCTTATGTGAGCTACCTAGTACACTCTCCATGAGTTGGGGGAAGTGTTATTTGTAAACTCCTTTGTTGGGTCTCCATTCCTACTAACTGCCTCTACTGAGGGTGGAAATGAGTAAGACCAAACAAAGCAATGACTAAGAAGCATAACAAGCTAGGCCCCTTCAAATACAAACTGCAGCAGCTCCTCTCTGCAGAAAGTAGCTGTGACTGCTTCCCCAACACGTTACCCTCTTTTCTCTGAAATCTCACCAGCACTTGTCCTATAATCTATTACCTGCAATATGTTAAGTAAACACCAAGCACAACAAGTAAATGCACAAGTATCACATTATTCCCGCACATTAAACCCAGAGTAGAGACAGACTGAGAACCAGAGAACTGTCATGCAGAATTGAGAACTCGGAGTCTAGTAAACCAGTTATTTATATTTTTTTCTTCCTGCATGCTGAAGTTGGTTTAACTGTGACAACACACTGATTTTTGAGTGTGAACCTGCTGAATGAAAACATATGCTTTTAACTTTGAAAATCTGATGTACAACCCATCATTTAAGTGTTCTCCATGATGTCCTAGGCCACTGGCTCATGTTGCATTGTCTTACTGCCCAAAATATTTTAAGATGTATGACTGATATTACCCTAGGGAGGTAGTGATGTTCCTTAGGGAACTGGGACTACATTCTATAGGGACAGTCCTTTATGGTAAAGTGTAAGGTATATGTGCTGTGCAGAATGTTCAGATTTCATGGAATTCCATTGGTAATGACATTCAACATGTGAAATATTTTCTGTGGATTAATAAACTGTGGATTGTTTTTCAGCAATCAACATAAATTTATTCCACGGTGATCCATGGAAAATTATTCTGCTGTTTACACAGAAATGTTTTTCAGAATTCTGCAGAATTTAAAAAGAAATTCAGAAAAGAATTTTGGAAGCAGAATTGCCATTCCACACAGGGAAAACTACTCCACATGATTACAAAAAAGAAGGATCTGGGAATAATAATGAACAGTAGTTTCAAACTCATGGACCATTGTACAGAGACAATAGCCAAAACTAATAAAATTTGATGGAGCATAAAAAGGACAATTCCAAACATATATAAAGATATAATAGCACCACTATATCATGTCCATGTATGCCATTACATAGAAACATAGACTTTGACAACAGATAAGGACTGCTTGGTCCACCTAGTCTGCCATTTCCCTACCTACAGGATAAGCTGCAGATCCTAGTTAACCAACAGACTATTTCTTCCTACCCCCCCACAATAATTACCTTATGTCTATCCCATGCATTCTTGAATTCTCCCACAGTTTTAGACCCCACAACCTCCTCAGGAATGCTGTTCAATGAGTCCACCGCCCCCTCTGTGAAAAAATACTTCCTCACTTTGCCCCTGAGCCATCCCCCCATCTTCAAATTGTGTCCCCTTGTTCTTGCACATCTCTTTTTCTGCAAGATGCTACCCTTTTGGACTTTTTTGATTCCACTGAGGTACTTAAAAGTTTCTATCATGTCCCTCTCTCTCTCTCCTTTCCTCAAGGGCATACATATTAAGCTCCTTTAGTATCTCCTCATATGGCTTCTCTTGCAGACCCTGCACCATTTTAGTTGCCCCTCTGGACTGCCTCCATCCTGTCTATGTCCTTGCAGAGATGAGGTCTCCAGAACTGGATGCAGTACTCCAGATGGGGTCTCACCAACTGCCTGTCAGAGGATAACAACTTCTTGTTTTCATGGTGATGTCTCTCCTATACATCCCAGTATCCCCAGCCCTCCCTACTGCCTTTTCACATTGCTTGCTGACCTTAAGGTCATCTGAAATGATTACCCCCAGGTCCCTTTCCATTTTTGTTGTTGTTACTATCCCCCCCATTGTATAATTTTCCCCAGGTTTTTGTTTCCCAGGTTCATTATCTTTCACTTCTTTGCATTGAATCCAAGCTGCCATACTTCTGACCATTCCGCCAACCTTGCCAAGTTCCTTCTCATCCTTTCCACACCTCCTTGTGTATCAGCCTTGTTACAGATCTTTGTATCATCTGCAAATAGGCATACTTTTCCTTCTAGTCCCTCTGCAATGTCACTTATACAGACATTAAAAAGGACTGGACCCAGTACTGAACCCTGTGGTACCCCACTAGTAACCCCTATTTCTTCAGAGTGGACTCCATTTACAATTACCTTCTGTGCCCTGTTTTCCAGCCAGTGTCTTACCAAGGCTACCACCCTGGGACCCACTCCCTGGCTGGTTAATTTAATTATTAATCATTTTTGTGGGACTGTGTCAAATGCCTTGCTAAAGTCTAGGTAGGCCATGTCCACAGCCCCTCCCCGGTCTACTACTTTGGTCACCCAGTCAAACAAATCAATTAGATTCATCTGACATGACCTTCCTGTAGTGAACCCATGCTGCCTTGGGTCCTATTCCCCACTTCCCCTAGGTACTTAATGATTCTTTCCTTTAGAAGTGATTCCATCACTTTCTCTACTACAGAGGTCAAACTGACAGGTCTGTAGTTTCCTGCCTCTGTCTTGCTCTCAGTTTTGTTATGGGGAATCACATCCATCTTCCTCCAGTCCTCAGGTACCACACCATCCTCCCATGATTTTTTAAAAAGGGTAGTGAGTGGTGTTACTAGTTCTCCCCTTAATTCTTTTAGAATTCTGGGGTGAATTTCATCAGGCCCCATTGCTTTGTCTACCTTCAGTTTTAGGAGTTGTTTCTGAACCCTTTCTTCTGTGAAAGGACTGGGATCGACCCCCAATCCAGAGTGCTTCTGTTAATTGGATTAGGCACCTCCCCCTCCTCCATTAATGGATTATGGGAAACACTTCTTGTCACTTTACCAACGTGGACATATCAAAACACTACAAAGGGTCAAGAGGTGTGTAACAAGGTCAATCAAAAGTTTAAGTGACCTCAGTTATGAGGAGATACTATGGGAAACTAGACTAATGGCAGTGCAACAGAGAACAAGAAGGGATTTGCAGTTTATGTGTGAGGTAGTAAATGATCCTAGTCTGATGACAAGTATGGGCATTACTTTTAAGCAGGAACACATGGGAACAAGAGACCACCCCGTACAAGTACAGGGAAAACCCTTCAGGAGTGAAAAGAGAAAATGTTTTACACACAAGCTCTGATATTCAAAAGTGTTGCACCTGGCGCTAGCCATTACTGTTAGCACTCAACCTTTTTGATGCCTGTTTCCCATATTTAGTCGATAGCACTGCTCTTGTCATTAATGCTAACAGTGAAGTGCAAATTTAATTTATGGAGCAACAAACAGGGAGGTGATGATGTGCATATCAGGCTCAGTGCGTTATTCAAAGCTTTAATGCTGTACTAATGGAATAGCCCAACAGCATAGTGTACTGTTAATAATGAGTATAAAAAGTAGGTCTAAACCTGGGGCAAACCCAGGGATGGGGAGAAGCACTGCAGAACACACACATCCAGCTGACAATACATAGTGTACCTGATGCAGCAGGTCATGCAGGATGAGGAGTGTGTCGATGTTCCCCTGGGCCCAGTGTGGGCCCTGGAGGTGCTATGCTGCAAACAGACACTACCTCCCACAAGTCACATTCAAAGTCCTGAGTGACAAACAAATCATGGGGTAGTATGAGTTGCTGCATTTACCAGCTCCAGCTAGACAGCCAGCACAGCCATGCAATATCTGTAGATCTCACAGTGACAGCAGCACTGTACTTCCTGTCCAATCAAAACTTCCAGACACTATGTGGGCAAACCACTGGTATTTCACAGTCTACCACCTCATACCTGTTGGGCCAGTTCCTAGATTACATGCTGGCTTATGCTTAGGATTTCATTGTATTCCCCACCACACCTGCAGAGTGAACAGAAACCATGCAGCAATTCTATCAAGCTGCACACCTACCAGCCATACTTGGTGCCATTGTCTGCACCCATGTTGCCATCTGGGCACCCACTGATGATGAAGCCAAGACCTCTGTGAATAGGAAGGGTTTCCATTCAATCAACAGCCAGGTGGGAGGGTTAAGGGGGTGAGGGAAAATAACATGCTATCCTGGTTGGGGGGGTGGGGTTAAAGGGGGCTTAAAGAAATTAATATACCATCCCAGCAGAAGAGGGTTAAAGAAGGATGAAAGAAAATCACATGACATCCAGGTGAGGGGGGGTTAAGGATGAAAGAAAATAACATGCCATCCCAACAGTGTGGGGTTAAGGGGGGGTGACAGAAAATAACATGCCCTCCTGGCAGGGGGTTAAGGGAGTGAAAGAAAATATAATGCAATCCAGGGTGGTTAAAGGGGGATAAAAGAAAATGGTAAGTCATCCTGGCGGGTGGGGAAATAAGTACTGTGAGGTAGGGGCATGAGGTGGCTAGGTGTAGGGCTGGTTGGCCAATGTACACATTGGGTGCACCCCATACTGCTTCCACAGAGATGGAATTTATATGAACACTGTATCCAGGATGGTAGGGGTCATCATCCACACAATGGGGCATGAGCATCGGGACAGTGTTAGCCACCCAGGGCCATGGTTTTGGGGGTATTGACCATGCCAAAGAGCAGGCCTTGGCCAGGGGTGAGCAATGTCCTGGGTGCCCTAGATGTGCTGGGTGACCTGATACCTGCCCTGCAGGCTATAGCAGTATGCTAAGGTGTCCACCATGAGGTGACAGCTCCACCGCTTATGTGCAAGGGTTTGATCAGGCTCCTACATTGCCTGAAAGTGTAGCTACAGACCCTATCACAGCAGCAGCCAGTCTGTCAAAGTCAACATCAGTGCTGGCAGACAGGTACTGCTGCAGGTCCACCAAGGCCACCATGTTCTCTGCATAGCAGGCCTGTGCACACTGTGCATTGTCCTGCAGCATGCGGTGTACAAACGTCAGTTCTGCCTACACACCCTCTTGTGCTGCCATAGCTTACTGGAGCAGCTGCCTGTTGGCAGTCTCCTGCTGTCACCATGGACTGCAACATCAGGCTGCATCTAGGGTCATTGTGGGTCCCAGAATGTGAGACTGGGGGACGTACAGTAGTGGTTAGGCCATTGGGGATTGGTCAAGATGTCATGGCACTGGCCATGCCAGAGGCAGAGTCCTGAGGTGGCAAAGCAGAGGCTGGACTGTTGCTATTGGATGGGGGCAGGGCATTAAATGTACCAGTGATGGGATCTGGGGTGGCACAGCTGTGTGGAGGTGGCATCAGGATGGCCATGTCAGGGGTAGGCGGCCAAGCCCCATCAGTCACTGGGCTGGCAGGTGAAGGGAAGTCCTCATGGTCCAAGCCAGACACCTCTCCTTGCCACTCCTCAGTGAGGGACTCATCCACATCCTCATACTGGTGGTCATTGTCATCTTTGTCCTTCTCCTCACTGATATTGGACTCTGCCACATTATGGGTTGAGAGCAAGGGCAGTCGCTGCAGAGATGAGCCTGAGCCATCAGGAAGCACAATGCCCATGACAATAGAGTGGGCTGCTGAGAGAACAGAAGGTGCAGATATTACAGAGTAATGCACACACCTGTGTGCTGCCCATGATAGCATGCAAGGCCCAGTGTATAATGTATGTAAACATCTGTGCTGCCTTTGCCATTCAGTTGCCATATGCCCCAGGTGCTCTACACTCCATGCACCCCATCACCAGTGATGACACAAGCAACCACCCAAATGTTGCACAGTAGTGGATTTCTCCTGAGAGACAGCAAGCAAAACAGGATACCAGCAAATGGGCCAGCCCACTGGCACAATGGTAGCACTACAGCTCACAATGCCAATGACCCAGGTTTGAGAGTGAGCCTGGGTCATCGGTGGGCCAGCTAGAGAGAGGACAGCTGAGTGCTGAAGAGATGCTCACCTCCTCTGGGGAGGGTGGATGGCCTATGGTGCCGCACTGCCACCTGGGTGATGACAGGTGGAAGTGCAGCTGGACCCATGGATCTGGGAGGGGGCATCAACAGCATGACACTTCTGCATCAGCAAGGCCTCTCATTATCAGGGGTGGGATAGAAAAAACAAGGAAAAACCCTCTACTGTAGCAGGCTGCCATCCACCACTCGTCACAGGCTCTGTACCACCGACTGGGTTCTCCACCTGACCAACCAAAAGTTCAGCTCCACTGGGGACCTGGCTACTGGTGACCCTTCCCATGGGGGGTTATCCATGGGAGAACATGCGAGATATAGGTAAGTCCTGAGGATTGCGGGTGATGGGGCTGGGCAAGCAGCCAGACCAGTGAGGGCCAGTGGAGTAGCATGGGGGCAAAAAGCATAGTAAATAAATAAAATAAGGATACCTGCAAATGGTCCACACCCCTTGGGGATGACAATTGACAGTCATGGGCTGTCTTGGTGCCTCAGAGCAAATCCAGTATAGCAAACTACACAGGATATCAATAACGGAGGGCCAGGGAGACACACACATGTGAATATTACATGCCAATATTATACACTACCACATGATATTCCCCATACCTATACCATGGACCAGTAATGGTCTCCTGTCGAACATGTCCACCACTACATACAGATACACCATTACAGAGAGGGCATGCACTTGTAATGTCTCACATGTGTGTTGTCCCTGGGCCCTTGCCTTACATCCCCTTATTTTATTTTATTTATTTATTTGTTGAATTCTAGGAATTACAACCCTTTGGGTCTTTTCCCCACATTGTGCCTGTGTGTGCAGGACAGACTGAACCTGTTCCCCCCTGTACACCCTAGCACAACTGGTACAGACACACACAACACACACACACACACACACACACACACACATATACACAATATAATAGTGTAGATGCAGTTATTCACATGGCTGAGTTGGTCCAACCTTGCTCTCATGTCTACCCCCTGGTACATCAGCCACCTCCACAGTGAATAGTGTTGAGCCCTCTACTTCCTTTGCTGGGGGTTAGGGGGACAGCTGTCTGTTGGCTACCAACCATGGCCCTGTAGTCCTGCCTGGCCTTGGACACCAACCTCTTGGACAGCCTCTTCATACTGGCGAGTCTCTTCCTCACATCTTTGAGGGTCCTCTCTCTTCCCTCAAACCATGTGTACAGCCTCGATAATGATCTGCCATGCTACCTGTGATGCCGCTGATGTACTCATAGGGGAGATGCCAAAGAAAGATCGCAAAGCTGTGGATAATCAGTTTCCAGAGCTAGAAAATCCTATACAGAGTGTAAGCAAGCTACCATGTTTTCTCTGAGGAAGTAGGTGAATCAACTGATAACTTGGCAGCAGAGCCCCCTGAGCCCAACACATTTAGATCAGTTTTTTTTCATCCAATGGCAATCAAACTAAACTTAACAAAAAGAAAAAGGGCAAAAAGGGCAAGGCCAAGCGTAAAACCTGGAGGAGAAACGAGGGAGAGGCAAAGCGCTAGGAACTAAGGAAGACTGGAAAGGGACCATGGAAATAAAGAATTTAACAAATATTGAGTTTAACGAAGCACTGACCAATGTACTTTCCCATGGCCCTTCTCTTGTTCCACACATGCCCACATGTAAATTTCAACTTAGGATTGACATTTATAAATTATTTAGGAAACCCCATGTGAAAGACTACTGCTTAAAAAATCCTAAATCAAACATCACTATTGGGTTTACTCTGGACAGTTCAGTTTTGACACTGTAGAAGGCTCTGCTAATGATTTAAAAAAATAATCTGATGAAATAAACACGTTCTCTAGACTTTTTGAACGCTGAACTTAATGATTCTAATCTATGAGCAGAGCAAGTTATGGAAAACTTTGAGCCTTAGGGAATTTCTTTTTGGGAAATCTTACTGAAACACAACCAGTGGACACTGCATTTATGATATCAAAGGGAGTGAATTTCAAACATTGTGCAAATCTGTGTTTAAAACAAAATCATTACTGTGTCCTCTCAGCATCCCCTCAGCATCAACTCTGCTATTCAAGCCTTTGAAAAGGGTAATTTTGCAAGTGGTAGATAGTTTTCATCTAACTCCCCCTTTGTCTGCAGGAATTTAAATTCTGCAGAATATAAATCTCCATTAGAATTCAGAAACTGTCATCAAACCTGAAGACCAAGGGGGTTATTCTGCCGTTATGACAAAAGAGTTCTACAAAGGTAAAATACTAGAACTACTGTTGTATGAGAACAACTGTTATAGTTTGTCAGGTGACCCTACTCCAAACTTGCAAAATAAAGTAACGCGGTTGCTGGAGGGGCTAAAATTATGTGCTATATGTCTGAAATGTGTTTGGATATATATGGAATTCTAATCCTACTGTTCTCACCATACATATATATATATATATATATATATATATATATATACACACACACATATGTCTTGCCCAAAATACATAAAAAAATAACTACTCCACGCCCCACCACCACTCCCACCACCACCGCACCATAGTTTCAGGACTAGGTTCTATTCATTAGAATTTGTGCAGGTTAATTGACTTTTTCCTTAAAGTACTGTATGTGTGGAAACCTCACCATCATATCTTAGAGATGCCATGAGTGTACTAGATATTTCTGAAAATGTTGAATGGCGTGATCATTTTCTTTTCCTTGGTATTGATGTGGTTTCTTTGTAAATGAACATTGAATATGGTTTAAGAATATTGGCCTGTGAATACTTCTCCTAGAAAATTCATTAAATCATGAATTCCCAGTTGATTTCTTACTTGAAGCACTTGGTTTTTTGCTCAAATACCATTATTTTGAATTCGACAGGGAATTTTATGTTGAAACATGTGGGTCAGCCGTGGGTGCCACCATAGCATCTTCATCTGTGAATTTGTTTCTCAGTCATTGGGAGGAAAAAATTGTGTTTCATAAACAGCTTAACCCACCTGCAAACGACATCAAATGCTGGTATAGACATATTGATGATGTGGTCTATATGTAAGATGGTACCGGGGGGCTGAGACCAATGACTTTGTTACATAAATAAATATAAATGATTTAAACCTGAAGCTTAGTAGTACTTTAAACCACAATACCGTGACCTTTGTTAATATCATGCTGAGTGTCCATGACAACAATGTTTTTCAGCAGGGGTTTTAACAAACCCACAGCTATTAATAGCCTCTTGAGGATGAGCAGTGGTCATTCCACATGTTTGATCAATTAAATACCTTATGGCCAGTTTCTAAGATTTATTTAATTTATTTATTTATTTATTTATTGAAGAGAATTGGAATTACAATTCTTTGAGTCATAGACTCTTTGCAAAGGCTCCATGTCTGTACAGAAAGCACAAACATAACATTTACTAGTATTATACATAGGCCACATAGCACAGAATATACATTGCATCAAGGATCCTAAAGTGGACATTTGGTCTTAGCTGTGACACAAGGTAGATAATAGATTCAGGGGGCCCTAACCAAACCCTGAGTCAGATTTTATATACATTGTGATTGTGGGACCTGAGGATACAGTCATGGAATAAGGTTAGGCATTTTATCCCTACCACTGTGGATTTTCTACATTCGCTGGTGCTATACAGACTGCTAACAATGAGCTTCCTTTTGTGTTTTGGAGATGGTGGAGGCATAACGGTTGCAGTCACAGGTAGGCGATTCAAGGAGGAGGTTCTTAAGGCCAGTTTTAAATTGGCCAAGACTAGGGGCTAGGGAGATAGAGGCTGGTAGGCTGTTTAGCCAGAGGGGAGCCCAGTATCGGAAAGACCTTTGTCCTAGGGAGGTCCTACAGTGAGGGACTAGGAGAGAGGTACCAGTGGGGTGTCTAGGGGCCCTCCTGTGTGGGTCTGTCTGAATGAGGGGGGTGGAGGCCTTTGGGTGCTAGATTCATGAGTATTTTTTTGGCTTGGAAGGTGTTGTGGTACTTAAGCCTACCTTCAAAGGTGAGCCAGTCTGCACATTTGTAAAGCTTGCATGTGTGGGTGTCTCTATCACAGCCAGTGACCAGTCTTCGGGCTTTATTGAGAGCAATGTTGATGCTGCGTAGGGCCATTTGGTTGGCAGATCCCTAAATCATAATGCCATAATCAACCAAAGATAGGACAGAGGAAGTTACAGCGAGATGTAGGGCCTGAGGGGGTAGGCAATGCTTATGTCTGTATAGGATCCCCAATCTTGTATTTACAGTGGAGGAAAGGTGTTGGATGTGTGTGTGGTAGGTAAGGGGGGTGTCCAGAGTGACACCCAGGTATTTGAAGCTAGAGACCTGTTCAAGACAGAGACCCTGGGAGTTAGAGATGAGTAGCAGAGTGCTACTGAGTGGGCTTTGGTGGTGGGCAAAGATCATTGATTTCATCTTGTTGTAGTTGAGTACTAGGCGATGCTCATAGAAATTCCTCCTTGGACACTTTGCTTCGTTTTCTGCCTGCCCTCCTTGGTGCTTTTTTTCAAATTTCCAAAAAAAATTACAAGTTTATTTTGTACTGCCAGTGTAAATTACTGTTAAGTGTTACAATTTTGCAAGTGATACAGCTCTTTTAGGGTGAAAAATGTTAGGCGATTCTGTTAACTGCTGTGGTCAGACCTTCGAGGGGCATCGCCCCCTCCCTTTTGTCTCTACTAAGTACTAAGCTTTTAATCTTTCACCCCCTGCTGCCTTGTCCCTCCCCACTTGCTGCCTACTTATTCTACCCTTGTCTTTTCTCTCTCCTGCCTTTCTGCCCCTGAACAGGGCTAGAACCACCACTGCAGCGCAAGAAGCAGCCCCCCTGGATGGATGGCATCCTCCTAGCCGCTGCCCATGGTCCGCTGCCCGGGTCTCCTGCTTTCAAGCTCTGGTCCCTTGCTAGCCCTTTTTCCCCACTGGCACTTTGCGCTGGCTCCCCACCCACCCCCTACCTCCCTCCCTAGCTCAAAATTACTGATATACCTGCTGCCTGGCTTGCTTCTTCTTTTTTTTATCAGCCCTGTTCCCGATTGGCTGCTTATGCTTTGCTACCACTAGAGGCAGCTGCTAATTTTAAGTCTCTACTAGTGATCTCTGATTACTGATCTCACTATCCTCTGTCTCTCTCCCTTCCTTGCCTACATCATGGAACTCTGGCATGCTGTCAAACAAAGGTATCTACTCTTGACACTGTCCCTATCAATGCTACCTATGGCTCTCACACAGTCACACGCTTGCCCCCCTTCTATGACTTTTACAATTACGGTGATAAACGACATGGCCACTTTCACTTGAACCCTTCACTCCCCTGTTGCTGGGCTCCTCCCTCATTATCCTGATCTCCCCTGGGCATCAATTACCTTCATGCCCATTTGGCTCCCTACCCTCCTAAAACTGGCAACATCTCCCATGTTCCTCTTGCCCTCCCCACTTACCCCTAAAAAACTTTCCCATAGCCCACATAAAACACACTAACACCATCGGCTTCTCCTACTGCTGCTACTCCTAGTTTCTGGTGATATCCACCCTAATCCTGCACCTCGTACTGCTTTGCAGACATCCAGCACCCAACCTGTCACCAATCCGCTTATATAAGAATATAAGAAGTCTTGCTCCTAAAATCTCCCAACTACAATCCATGGTGCAATTGTATACTCCTGACATCATAGTGATCTCAGAAACCTGGCTGTCATATAACATCCCAGACCATGCTGTCTCTATCCCAGGCTTTACTATCACTAGACAGGATCGGAATGGGAGGGGAGGTGGAAAGGCTATTTACACCTCCTCTACTCTCCAGTCTACCATGATCTTTTCTGTTTAAACCCATGCCTCTCATGAGGCCCTTCTTATTAAAATCTCCTTTCCATACACTGCTCCTATTCTCGTTGCTGGCGTATATTGCTGCCCAGGGCAGCCTCATGCAAATGTCACTGCCCTCCTTGCAAAGTTAACTACACTGGCCATTGGGGGTGAACTTTTTATCCGGGGTGACCTTAACCTAAATTGGCTGGCCGTATCACTGACCTCTACCTGTACATCTATTGAAGCCTTGAATCTTAGCCAACTTATCCAAGAACCCACTTGCCTAAACAACAAAACATTAAACCACTCTCTGCTTGATTTTGTCCTCACTACCCACCCGCATAGAATAATATCCTCTGGTCTCCTACCACACTGTATCACTGACCATCACATCACCTTCATGGTGCGAAAGATACATAGGACCAAACACCCACCTAAAATAATTCTCACTGGACCCAATGGATCTCTCGACCTTCAAGCACTGCTCTATGACCTCACTTCCACTTACTGGTCCTCCCTCACCTCAATGGCCACAGTTGACATAGACCTTGACTCTTTCAACACCAAGTTCCTCCACATTTAGAACTCCTGTGCCCCACTCTGCAAAACAAGGGTCTGTGGTGCATATCTCCCCTGGGTCACACCTGAACTCCTGGCTTGCCAACCTCCATGTAACATTGTATGGCACCAGGTGAAAGCCTCCTGCAGCCAACAAGATCTACAATGCTACCGTCAACTTTGCAATGGCTGCACTAAAGCAATCTGCCTAGCTAAGGCTGAACATTTCAAATCAAACTTCCTTTCTAATACAAATAACCCGGCCAAATTCTGGAAAGACGTTAACTCCCTCTTCTCTCTGTCCACTACCCCCCCTCCCCTACCCTCAAGCTCAACCAGTCTATCTTGTCTAAGCCCAAGGCTATTGCGGAATGCTTTAACTCTCCTTCTCTACCTGTGCCTCTTCTCTGTTGAGTTCACCAGACTCCTCCAATGGTCTGGTGCCCTTTCCCCACTGTAACCCCTCTCCCCTCATTTGCCCACATGCCTCTCTCTGCCCCTTTTCCTTCCCCTGTTGCTGCTCTCAACCTCCTCCCCTCCTACCTAGTCCAACCCCCCCAGTTCTCCTTTTTTCACTGTCTCCTGTACTACCACTCTCCAGACACTCCTGTCCTCAACTCCACTAAAGGTTCCTTTCCTGATGGTCTGGATTCTAGACTCTCTCCTCTCTGCTCTGCTATTACCTACCCACCTCTCTCATACTAAACCTCTCTTTCTTGTCAGCTTGTTCCCTCAGTGGGAAACATGCTGTTATGCTCCCGCCTCCCCAAGGGGCTGCACCGCTCCTGCAACCATCGCTATCAGTCTCTTCTACCTACTTTCAGCTAAACTACAAGAACACAGCAGTCCTGAATCAGCTCTCCTCATTCCTAATGGACTCTGGTCTTCACCCTGTTCCAGTCTGGATTTCGGGAGTCACATTCTGCTACCACTTCTCTGCTAAGACTAACTGAGACTGTCTTCTCTGGCTTCGGCAAAGGTCACATTACCTCTGCCATCTTTGTTGATCTGGCAAAAGCCTTTGATACTGTCTCACACCCCCTCCTCCTGAACTGTCTTTCAGTCGCTGGTATCTCTCCCTCTGCCACAGGCTGGTTCAATGCCTATCTGTCTGGCAGGTCCTAAGCAGTTAAAATTGCTGATGTCACCTCTCCCTTGCCCATAACTACTGGTGTACCCCAGGATTCGTGACCGGCCCCATTCTGTTTTCCATTTTTTTAAATGATCTCCCCCTTGCCTGCACTACTTCCAGCATACACATGTATGCTGATGACACGGTTTTATATACATCTGGAACATCAGTTTCTGATGTCACCACCAGGCTCCAGTCTGACTTCTCTAGAGTCCAACACTGGTTTAACTCACATCAACTCTTTTTAAATGCCCAAAAAAAACATCTCTATGATGTTTGGAACCAGGCAGCATCTCACTAGGCTGACTTTCTTACCCACATTCCACACCCTGGATGGGACTGTACTGGAGGACTCCCCCTCATCCAGGTATCTCGGTGTCTGGTTAGATAGATACCTAAACTTCTCAACACACATTGAGGCCATGCAGAAAAAAATTAAATCTAAGCATGGTGCCCTATACAGAAATAGCCTCTGCACCCCCCCTCATGGCCAGGCGTGAGCTAGTACTGAAGATGATCTTGCCTATATTTGACTACTGTGACATAGTCTATGGCACTTCCCCTGCAGTCCTCTCTAGCCAAACTGGAGTCTCTATATAACTCCTTCTGCCACTTTGTTCTAGAGGCCCCCTACTCCACTCATCACAGTGACCTCTACCTGTCCCTAAACTTCCTCTCGCTCCAAAATCGTCGTATGTTACACGGTGCCAAATTCATCTTGAAATTCTGGCTTGGTTCACTCCCCTTCTCCCTCTCCTCCTCACTTATTACCCCCCTCACAACCATTACTCTCTTCGATCTGACAACCTCCACATCTTCTTGATCCCCAACATGCATACGTCCTCTGGCCAAAAAGCTTTTTGCACCATCTTCCTAAACTGTGGAATGCTCTCCCCCCTCAAATATGCCACTCTTCATCACTGAAATCCCTCATTTCAGCACTACTCAACTACCTGATCCCTAACTGTTCTTGCTCCTGACCCCCTCCTCACCTACTGCTCTCCCCTCCCACCCCTCCTCTCCCTCCCTCCACCTATTGCTCTTACTTACTCTATGTATCTTGTTACTCATGCTTTCCTCCATTGTTGTTTTTGTTATCATAAATTTCCTGTATGATTGCACTGTATTACTTTGTATGCATTGATTATCATGTATTATATGCTCCTGACTCTGTACTGTTCTATGTTTCATTGTTGTATCATTTAAATATGTTGTAAATCCTACTCCCCCTCCCCCAGGATGTGCTGTGAGATGAGCATTAAGTTGCTCAGTGTACCCTTCCTGGTGAAACATTTCAATAAATAAATAAATAAATAAATAAAATTTCTCTAAAAAAGCCTTGTAGGACTGATTGGAGGGAGTTGGGATGGGGTTGTTTCCCAGAGCAGTACTGCATTGTCCACATAGAGCAAGAGCTTCCCATTGCATGATTGAGGGAGGGCGTTTAGGAAATGGCTGAAGAGTAATCAGCCGAGAATGGACCCTTGGAGTACACCCAATTGGACTGATCTTCTAGAGGAAAGGGCGATGTTAATTTTGACCTGTTGCTTCTGGCCAGAGAGATAGGCTTTGAATCAGGAGGTTGCCTCAGGGGAGAAATGCTGGGAAGGAAGGGAGTGGAGCACAAGTGCGTGACTGATGGTATCGAAGGCTTTGGCCAAGTCGATGTAGATTGCTCCTGCTATGGACCCCTGTCCCAGGGCCTCGTGAATGTATGAGGTAAATTCCAGTAGGGCAGTGGTGGTGCTGTGCCCCCTCCAGAACCTGTGTTGTTCATGGCACAGCAGCGAATATTTGATCAAGTAGTCGGTAAGCTGGTCTGACAGTATTTTTTCGAGTGAATTTGAGGGGGAGGATCGAGATGGGTCAGTAATTACTGGTGGAGGTGGGGTCACCACTCTTCAGTATGGGGGTAATAATACCTCTTTTGCATGGCATGGGGAACTGGCTGAGGCATAGCATCCAGTTAAGAATTTTAGTAAGACGTGGCAGGGTCACATCCAGAGTTAGTCTGAGCATTTTGAGGTCAATAGAGTCACTGATATAGCGCACGTTCATCAAGGCTTTGGTGAGGTAGCATTTTGCCTCACTGCAAGAGATGATTCTCACCTGGAAAGGTGGGGGCGTGGTGGCAGAGGTGCCTATGGGGCTGTTTGGAATTGGGCCAAAGAAGTTATGTGGGAGAATGTGACTGAGGTCTGAAAAGGTGGTATTAAGGGCATTGGATATGGCGGTGAGGTCCTGGGTGAGGGTTCCATCCACTAGAATCTGTGAGGGGGGCCTGGGAAACAGTTTCCCCTCATAGCTCTTTTATGTTGCTCCAGAATTTGTTTCCAGAGCCCCAAGTGGTGGTGAGAGCATGCTTGTAATAAGTGGCCTTGGCTAGCTGGATGGCTCAGGTGCATTTTTTTCTGGCCTCTCTGTAGAGATGTCTGTTCTGGGGTAGCTGTGAGTCCAGGGCCCTGTGCCAGAGGTTGTCTCTATGGTGCATCAGGTCAAGCAGGGACTGTGAGATCCAGGGGGTATCCATGCTTTTTAAAATATGCTTTGAGAAGGGGGCAAAGATGTCACAGACAGCGTTAAAGGTGGTGATAAAGCGAGGAGGGCAGTATCAACAGACTGAGCCTTATGGATGGGTGACCAATCACAGAAAATAAGGTACGATTTGAGGTGGGAGAGGGCCCCTTTTTTGAGGTGCCTTTGGACTGTAACTTTAGGGAGGCTAGGAGGGAGTTTATTTGACCACCAGCAGGTGACCAGGAAGTGATCACTTAGCACGTCAGGAAGCACTTTAACCTGGGAGAGGTTATTGGAATGGTTGGTGAGGATGAGGTCGATAAGAGTGGAGGATCCCATTCTGGGGTCAAGTCTGATGGGGGAATGGACCACCTGAGTGAGGACATAGGCTAGAAAAGTGTCTTTGTAGGTGGCAGAGATGGTGGATAGCCAATTCATGTTGAAGTCTCCCATATTAGTTCACTATAGGGAGGGAGATGAGTGATGCTGGACAGTATAGAGTCAAAGGCTGGCTTTTGGTTAGTTGGGGGGTGTAAACTGCTATAACGTATAGCATTTTTCCATGATTGCCAAGTGTGATCTTAATGGCAGTGGATTGGGCACCATGGGTCCACGGGGAAAGGGAGACAGGGAGCGCTTGCAGTATGGTTTTGATGTAGATGGCACACTCACCTACCTGTTTGCTTAGTCTGTCTGCTCAAAAGATGGAGTAGCCACTGAGGGTAACAGAGGCATCAGGGATATTTTTCGAGAGCCAGGTCTCTGATAATGCCAGGATGTCAGGGGCATGTTGAGCGATCAGCCCTGGAGAGGAGTGAATTTATTTAGAAGGCTGCAGATATTGAGGGAGACCAGTAGTAGGCTGCCTTGCTTGCTCTATGTTGTAGCACGAGGGGTACGTGGCTCCAGATTAGGATGCACATTGCCTGACAGTAGGAAGAGGAGGAGGGAGTGCTGGAGGAAAGCTTTCTGTAGTAGTTTGGGTGCAATGCAATGGGAGTGAGGAGAAATGAGGTTTTTGGAGGGTCCGACAGGTATTGAGAGGGTGCCTATGAGGTGAGCTAACAGGGCAGGGGCTAGTGAGGGATGGGGGCTGAGTGTGGGATGATCAGATGGCATGAGAGGGTGAGATCCCCTGGGGGTCAGGGAGGCAGTGCAGTGTAGGTTGGAGGTATGGTAGGTGCAGATTAGTACATGGTAGGCACAGCATAGGGGGGCACTATAAGTGGGCAAGTAGGGAGCCAGACTTTGGGGTCCCAAATATGTGGCTCTTCGACTGGGAGAGTGGGAGGGGGGAGAGTAGAGAAAGGGAGCAGTGTGGTAATAGCAACAAGCATCTGCAGGTAGATATACATGATGTTCTTGAGTGAGATTTAGAACTGGAAGGGATGGTGGCCACTAGTGGTGAGCTAGTATATGCTGCTAATGAGAAAGTGGGCTGATTGGTTTTTACCAATCACGTGAGCTCAAGTATATAATACAATGTTCACCAAGGGTGGTGGTGGGGCAGCCAGTGTGGAGCGCCGGTGGGGCTATCAGTACTGAGTGTATCAGCAAGCGGGCGAGAAGTAATGTAGTCAGTCTCCTCCAAGGCTTTATTCCATGGGTCCGTACCTACACTGTTTCAGCATGGGGAAGGGCAGCTTCAGGACTTTTGCGACCTCTCTATCTGTGGCCCAGCTGTGGACAAGGAGAGGGACTGTTCAAAACTTGATGATTTTGAGACACAATCTTTTGATTTCAAACTTCATTTTTTGCAAGGAACGTATAACCCCCACATGTGTTGATGAAGCTTTCATCAGAGTTCTCAATACATGCACGTCTTCCCTTTGAAAACCTAGAAAAAAAACTCAACTGCAAGGAAGAACCCACACGTTTTGTTACCGAGTACAATTTTCTGGCTGGTAAGGTTGATGGCCTTGTAAAATGCTACTGGTCTGTCCTGAAAAGTGACCCTGTTGGTGAAAATTCTAGAATGGTTTGTTAACATGCTAAAAATTTGAGAGATAATCTGGTTCATGGGCAATTTGAACAAGTTCAAAATAGACCAGATTATCTTTTGTGGCTACCTGCCAGACCATCTGATATGTACAAGGATGGCAATTATAGTGCTTGCCCTTACTGCTTCAATCCAAAACATTTAGTTTGCCACATATCACAACACCTGTGAAAGTCAGAGAATTCATAAACTGTGCCACCAACTTTGCTGTGTATGTTTTGTTGTTCAGCTGTACTAAAACCTATGCTGGATGCACCATTTCCCCTTCAAAAGAAACAATCACTCAGCATGTTTGTAGTATAAGAAACCCTCATGTCGAAAGTCCTGTTGGTTCCCATTTTCACCACCGTCTTGAAAATAATCCAAGAAAGTTACATTTCATGGACCTGGAGTTAACAGACAAGGTAGAGACTGCCTCAAAAGGTTTTTTCAATGTGAATCATATTGGATTTTCACATAAAACAATCTGACACCATCTGGCCTTACTGATTACTGAGACCTAAAGCCTTTCCTGTAAATCTCCTCTTTTGCCATTTTCTTTTTCTCCTCTTAAATTTGTATTTCAGTAGTTTCCCCTCACCATTGGCTAGATCTTTTCTAGATTATTCCCCCTCCTGTCTTTAGTGGTTGACCTGGTGAGCTGACTTTTTTGTCTCCTTATTCTTACTTATTAATATTATTCTAATGTATCTGCCTTTTCACCATGGACTTGTGGTCTGTTATTTATTCTGTTCACTATTTACAGCACAGCAGTTTACTTTATCTAGTTTTCCCTATTTTGACATTCTTCTTTCTCCTCTTTCTCAGGTTTTTGATATTCTTTTTTCTCCTCTTTTTCAGATTTTTGACGTTCTTCTTTCTCTTCTTTTTTAGGTGAGGTGGTCGGAACATTCTGGTGCAAACAGACCCCCTCAAGTTGCAAAATGTTGTCATATCTTGGATGAACGCATCACTTGTGATGACTCCTTCTTGTCCTCTGCCTGTCAGTTAGTTCATGTTGACATCTTGTGCCAATATTTTCATTGCATGGACTTGGTGTTTCTTTTCTATGAATTATTTCTAGTTCGTCATCATATTTAGATATTCATTCATTCATTGCAATTATTTCTGCACTAGCCAGCAATTTTTGTTTTGTATTACTCCTTTGGGATTTATCTTGTAACAACTAGGTTTTTAGATTTACCTGCATGTTTGATTTTTGTTTCTTCTTTTGCTGTACTGTTGTTTCTTAACTATATGCACTTGTTTATATTCTTTTAATTTGTACTTTATCATTTTGGTTTACAAGGATATGGGTTCCGGTACCCCTAGCTCCCCCACCTACTCAATTACTTTGTAAATTTCAATTACAATTCAGATTTTGACATCATAGCCAGTGGGCCATTTCAGGGGATGGTTCAGCCTCTTACTCCACCCACTGACCCCTGATGAAACTCTTTTGAGCGAAGTGCTAAGGCACCTACAGCATGTGATGCATCACATGTGAGTCCAGTGCCTGTTTTGATTTAAATACTCAGTAAACTTATTTTCACTTTTGGCAATCTGTCTGTATTTTCTATTTCTCCTTATTTAAGTATACAGTACCACTTACTGCTCTTTCTGTTTGTCTTGGAGATGCCAGCCCTGTAGTAGCACCTGTACACTGGCACAGTTTAGTGCTAGCCCATTTTGGCGTTCACAACTCCCAAGATGCAGCGATGGATCACCTCTTCTTACATATTATGTGTTCATGAGCCACATATTCATGGACCAGAGAATTTTCTTGTCTGTCTCCTCTCTGCATCATCCATTATCTCTGTTTGAAAAGTAAAGAAACAGCACTGAGCATTGCCTACACACAGTAGAGCACATAGAAAAGTACAGTGGTGTGCAGGCCTCACTGCTTGGAGAGTGGCACACTGCCAAGGCCAGTTGAGTACAAATAGCTCATTGTATGTTTTGGTTGTGACCTGTGTGCAGTAATGTTACACTGCTAAGAAACCTCCGTGGTTTTGTTCCTGAGGGACTGCACTATACATATGTGTGTCCCTGTTGTGTCCCCACTATCCAATGGGACCTGCAACACAGTATAGCCTGCTCTTACCAATGCAGTTGTATAGGGCTACTGTCATAGTACATGTCCCCAGAGCCCTGTACATGACATAACCTGCTTTGAAGCAATGAGACTTGCATCTGCCATGGCAGCAATGGTGTGTTGGTACACAGTGACATGGTTGCAGTGTCAGAGTGGATGTCTCTGTCATGTGACATGTGGTCTTCATGTAGCTATGGTGGCCACGTATCCAACAGCTCTCTGCAGAGGTCACTGACTGATCCATGTACACTGCCCATGTTCTGTACCAAGTATGCTGGTATGCATATGACGTGTAATGCATGGTGTACTATTATATAACACAGGGTGTCTCACTCTTGTACCAACCTTTGTGTTGGGCTACATTCCCAGTACAATAGCCTCCCCTACTGTTGCATAAGTATGCTTCCTGTGTCCCTGTTGTATATGACCTGTGGCTACATGCATCCTACTGCAAATTACGAAGTCTCCATAGCCTGCAGCTGACATGTACAGTATGAGTATGTTAAACAGGGCCAGTGGGGACAGCTGACTAAGGTCACTACACAGTCTTCCATACACAGTGCTAGGCCATATCTACCACAGTGGGATGTAGCATTTGTGCTTTGTCTGGGCCCTGGCTCATCTACCTCTGTGGGGGTGCCATAGCTGTGTACAACAATTGGAGGTGGTCCTGCACAGTCCTGTCCATCCACACCATGCACATCTGGCTGTGCACAGTACCAGTACATTAGCATGTGTAGGGGTTTATCTTATTGTGTCAAGTGTTTCTCTGCATACTAATGATCATGTCTCCTTTATCCTCTTCCACAGACTCTGGGCCCAGTAGGGAGAAGCCAGATGCAGACAGCAGCAGTGGAGTTGCCAGGAGCACAAGAGGGAGGAGGAGGAGGGGTCATTAGGATATGACGATAACCAGCATGGCCATCTGGCTGAGGGATGTTCTTCAGACAAGTGCTGATGTAAGAGCATGCATTTTTTGTTTCACCCTCTGGGTTGTTTGTCTGCACTATGCTGCATGTTTCTGATGTGGGAGGGGGAATTCTACATGTGTCTTTTCAGGCTGCATGCAGGCATATATGGGCAACTTCCATGCAGTTGTGGTTGGGGACACTCACCATGCCCATGGAGAATGATCCCATCACTGACACTGTGGTGTGTCAAGTCTGTGTATTCTACTGTTGTGCACATCCTTGTGGCAGGTATGCTGCCCTGTGTGTTTGTGCACTGTGCCATGGCATGCATTACGCCATACAGTGCCATTTCCCCTGGTAGACCATGACCCTTGCAGTTATGCTCACAACCCTAGGTGGTATGCTTGTCATTGTCAGTCATGTATGTTGTGTGTATCTGTCTGACAGTAGTAAGCATTTGTCTCTGTTGTACCAGTACACCACTGTAACATGCTGTGTGCCCTATACAGTGCCCGTGGCATTATGAATATATCTGTGCCAGCTACTGTGTCATATGCACAGGGTATCTTGCCATCACATTGTAACAGAGCTGGGGTTATGTAGCATGGGAGTTAGCAGCAGGGGGCCATTAGTGGGCATAGCATGTATCATATTATATGTGATTGGTATTGTGATGCATAGTTGGTAGTGTCTAACCAATGCAGTGATGTCGAGGGTATGTTTATTACAGTGTACACAGGTGGGGCCAAATATAAATTCAGATAAAACATGGCCTTTGCAGGTCCACTGCCCTACACTGGCTCTGCATAAGTGAAAATCCTTTACCTTGGGTGGTACTAGCATATGCTGGGATGGTGGTGCCTCCAGGTTGTTCTGTGTCTGACACCTGTGTTGTACAGACAATTTAGAGTGTGTAAGGCACCCACCAACATACACTACTGCACTCATATGTCACCCCAGCTGCTGCTCATAGTGCTACATGATGGTTCAATCCATATACAGATGTTATGCGGGTAATACATGTATGCCTGGGCCTGCCCCTGTGGCTGACCGAGGTGGCTCATGGATGCCTGTTGTCCTGTACACCTTGTGCTGGTGTGTGCTGGATGGCTGATGTGCAGTGTGCTGGGTATGTGGGTGTAGCACCATGCCATTTGGGCCATTACATGGCCTATCATGCTCTGGCTTGTTGCTGTTGTTGCTTGTGCTATGTTTGCACATCTGGCATGCTTGTCAGTGCTGTGTGTCTCTTGCATGTCTCAGTCATACTCCATTGCAGCATGGCACACTCATTGTATTTGCAGTCTTCTACTGTTGGGATCCACAGTGTTGTCTCAGTTATGTCATGCACAGTCCACTGTGTTTATCTGCCCTCTCCACCTATGTATGGCATGGTGGCCCATGTGTTAGCTGATTGTACATCTGTGATGCATGGTATGCCACCTCTTTTGTCACTTATCCTGTGTGCATAGCTAGCTGAGTTCAATGTATTTCTTTGCATAGGTGCCAAAGGGAATGTAGGAACTTACGTGGGCCGGAGGGATGCAGCCCTGACCAAGAGCCAGGATGACTTCCTCAGAAAGCAGATCTGCTTGCTGAGGTTGACACTGCAGAGGGTGGAGGACTGCACCCATGTTGTGAATAATAACATACGTGTCATTAAAGGAGTGCCAGCAGCATTGACACAGGGACTGCACTAACAATCACCACCACCTGCTGCCCCTTGAGGGGTAGGAGGACTACTGACTGTTACTGATGGGTGTGTGCCCTTCTATGGTGTTACATGTATGCATTGTCCTTTGTTTTGTTTTTATGGGTGGCTGGGTGGGCTTTTCCTTTCCTTGGTGAATGGGATTTTGTTTTATTTTCTGGGGCATGTGCCCTTTTTCTTTTGTTCCCCTCCACTTTAATACGGGTGGTTCCCCATTCCATTTTGTTTCCCACCCCTTTTAAAAGGATGATTGCCCTGTTTTTTTTTTCTTTTGCTCTCACTTTTATAGGAGTGGTTGCCCTGTTTCTTTTCATTTTCCTCTCCCCCCTTTAATGTGGGTGGTTGCCTTTTACTTCCCCCCTTATGCTCTTTTCCTTTTTATAATATTATTTACATTGTTGATGTTATTGTTAATGGGTTTTTTATGGCCTGTTGCCCTTCTTATATAGTAAAGCTTATATTTGGTACATATTCTGCTGTATTATGTGTCTGTAATTGATACCTTCCTCACACTCACTGCTGCCCCCTGTGTTCAGTGCTATGCTCAGTGCTATATTCAGTGCTGTGTAGGTGCATTGCACTGTGCTGACACTATTTCTGTTGCATATGTGCAAAGCATTTGCACTGTGCCTATCCAACCCTATATTCAAAGGTGATAGCACTGGGGCAATTCATCTGAATATATTGGTGTCAGCCTACTGGTGCTAGCGTAAGACAGCAATAGTACATTGAAAGGGAAAATGGCTGAATATGGGACCCACAGGGTGAAGCAGCTCTGGAATGATTTGCTCTTAGAAGCAATTGTAAGCAATGACAGGGCAACATTTACAAAGAATCTAGATTTATGTATGGCAAGCCAGCCAGTAAGACAATTCTAACATTGAAATAGAGGGGGAGCATTTTACTTGGGCACACAGCCTTGTTCTGCTCTACAAACCATAGTATGAACCTTTGTATGAAATTCCACCAGCGGAATTCTGAATTCTGCACAGCCCTACTATTGGGATAACACTACTAATGTAACCATTAAATCCTGGGGCACCACTTACCATCACAATCTATGATCACACACAACAGAGTAAAAACTGTCACCAGATTGCACTGCTGCTCATTAGTGCTATACACAAATGAAGTACTTAATGCAGTTGCAGAAGAAAGAGTCCCCACATGACAAGAATGTGCATAGCAAATGGCCAAGCCAGCCGTTAGTGGGTGCAAATAGTGCCTATGTGATAATGGGGCATAAGTACATGCCAAAGGTGCGTACCCTGCCCACAAAGCTCTGCACTTTGGACAGGTGGGCACAGGCCAGTGTGCACCATCACTGGCCACCTGTCCGTGACTCCAACTGCCAGTATGTAGCATTATGTAGGGCAGATGGGGCAGAATAGTAGACCCAGGTGGGCAGTCAATCTGATGCCCATCCTGGGTCCCAGAGTGGATCCCCAGCTCCACGAGAGCAGGGCAGTGTGTGAAGGCACTGGTCCAGGTGCATTCATAGCACAAGCAGGCACCTGGGGAATGCCCTGGTGCCCATTGACTAGTGGTTCTGCCCCCTGCCCAGAGACCTATCCCTGGTCCACTAAGACGGTTAACACCCCCCACAACAAAGCCCCTGCCTGGTATCGTATGGCAGTACACCTGCACACACACAGCATAGCTCCGTCCCTGGTACTGTATGCCAGTACACCCCCACAATTAGCATAGCTCCATTCCCAGTATCGTATACCAGTACACCCCTCCATACAGCATAGCCTCATCTCTGGTATTGTATGCAGTACACCCCCCCATACAGCATAGCCCCATCCTTGGTCTGGTAAGATGGCTCACCCTCACCACATCTGAGCCCCTGGCCAGTCCTGTATGACAGTTCACCCCCCACACACACACATCTGGGTCCTGGCCCCAGTCCGCAAGTCAGTGACTCTACTCTCCCTTGCAACCAGAGCCCCGTCCTGGCAGACTCTGCCCAGTACCTCACAGCTCACCCCGACCCCCGATTCTGTCCCTCTGCCCCCTCATTGGTGGTCAGTGGCCCCCTCACAGCACCAATACCATCACCCCCGTACCTGAAAGCCAGAGCTACTGCAGTGGACAGTGAGTGGCACAACCCTCTGCATACCACCTTAGCCACTCACCATCCAACTGTTGCTGAGAATGTGCTGCCTCTATAAATACTGGCATACAATAGTGTCACTATTGTCACTATTGCAATAGGAGCTAGAAAAGGCTCTCACCCATGATTGCTCCTTTTCTCTTAATAGTTTCGCAATATAGTGCCATTTTGCATAAGATTGTCAAGACCTCTTTTAAATATGACTCTATTTTTACTCTGTAGCAGGTCTTCTGGTAGACCATTCCATAAATTCACCACTCGCTCGGTGTAGAAATGTTTTCTTTGAATTGTTTTCACTCTGTTTCCCTTTACTTGTAGTGAGTGACCTCTTGTGTTTACTTCCTTGTTTTTTAACTCTATATCCAATTCTTGTTTAAGTAGGTCACTCTTGATGATATCAAAATACAAAATTAAATCTCCTTGTATTCATCTTTCCTCCAGGCTATACAGTCCCAAGGTATTCATTCTCGCTTCATAAGTCAATGTTTTTAAATCTTTTATTTGCTTGGTCATCCTACGCTGTACTTTCTCTAATCTTATAATATCTTTCATTTTATAAGGACTCCAAAGCTGACTACAAAAGTCCAATTGAGGTCTCACATACGACCTGTACAGGGGCATCAACACCTCCATCTTTCTACTCTTTATATTCCTACATATTGCTCCATATGTCCTGTTTGCCACTGAAATCACATTTGTGCACTGCTTACTAAAGTCTAGATTGTTATCACTGTATACCCCCAAATCTCGATCACCCGTGGAGTTGTTCAATAATGTGTTACTCAGTAAATATTGGTTATTTTTGTTCTTTTTTCCCAGATGTATCACACTACATTTATCCATGTTAAATACCATTCCCCATTCATATGCCCAACTAGTTATTTTATCCAGGTCATGTTGAATTGATGCAATATCGTTATTAGTTTCACATGGTCCTCCCAACTTAATATCATCTGCATACTTTGTTGATTTGTATTTTTGTCCTACTCCAAGGTCAGCCATAAATAACTGAAAAATCACAGGGCCCAAAACTGAGCCCTGCGGAACACCACTAGTCACTCTCCCAGCCCTAGATAAGACACCATTTACAGACACTCTCTGCCATCTATAGTGGGGATGGGGCTATGCCGTATGGGGGGTGTACTGGCATATGATACTGGGGAGGGGGCTTTGCTGAGTGTTGGGGGGTGTACTGGCATATGGGACCGGTGATGGGGTTCTGATGTGGAGGGGGGGAGTGCCAACTGATATACGGGACCGGAAGGGGGCTCTGTGTGTGTGCAGGCCTGACTGTATAAGACAGTTATGGCAGGGTCCCCTACTGTATCTAGCACCCTCCTGTGCCCCCCTGTGTGCAGCACTACATGTCTTTGTGACTGGCATGTAGTGTGGACAAGCTGCCATTTCTCCCCCGAACTGCCCTGGCACATAGCTGCTTGTGCAGCTGGGGAAATGGTTGTGCAGCTGACCAGTGCACATCTGGTGAATGCTGCTTGGGATCCCCAGAAACCCCACTGCTCAGCATTCACAGATATATACGCCTACAAGCCCAGTTTATGTGGCGTGTTGGCATGATACATAGGGCCCGATATTTGTACTTGCTAAAATGTTGCTGTTCATTTCCCATGAAGTCACAGCACCACATAGCACCAGTCTAATGGTGATATGCCATACTGTGAGTCACGAGATTTGGTGGTACCATCCAGAAGTGGCTCCCCGCACCCACTTGCCTCAAGGTCCCACTGAGCCAGCTGAGAACTAAACACATCTTCGGCCTGAGCACAATTTCTTAGGTAGCCCAGTGGCCACACACCCACTCCACAAATCCCATAGCACTCCCTGGCATCTATTGGTCCCCCCTTCCATAGCCCTGCACAACTCCAGTTGAAGGCTGGCAATGCAGTGCAGTTTTACCCAATCCCTTCCCCAGCAAGCTCTTCAGTACATAGTCACAACATTGCAACACCCATACTACTTGGCTGTAGCAGTTCTTCAGCAGTGTTTTTTTGTCAAATGCTGCAACTGGGCAAGTTAAATATGTGGATGCATGACAACCCCGCTCTCCTTCCCTGTACAGTAAGGTTACAATGTATTAAGCAAACATACAGTGAAGGGTTGCAAACCCTGGTGTTCATAGCACAATAAGGTTGCAAGGTCATGACTGTTGCTAAGTGATTACAGCAATCTATTTGCAACAATATCAACGACTGTGAATATATGTATGGGGAGAATGTCTTCACTTATTTGCAGTCTTCCTTTTTACTTTTCTGTTATTTGAATATTGTGTTATTTTCATACAGTGGTGCTCACTGACAGATTGGGCAATTGCACGACTTGCCAATCAGTAACTCTCAGTAATCCCAATTAACAATAGGTAATCATATTAATATTATTTGAAAAAAAAAACGGTTTGTTGCATGTGTGCAGCAAAAAATAAAAATATGCTAGTGAGATGGGGAACATTTAAAATGTATGTGTTCTTTATCTTAATATGAGACCTCAAATTACATAAGTAGTGCAGAAATAGAGATTTAAACTAGAGGTTATCTTTCTAGCAACACATTTAAGTCAAAATCCCATTAAAAAGTAAATTATACAGTAATCCCAGGTCATATCAAACTCCAATTATTGAGAATGTTTCATAAATATATTTCTGTCTGACCTTATTAGACCTGAGCAGGCACACCATGGAAGAGGTGAAGTCAGACTTTTGTGCTCTTGGGAAGGCAGCAAAGGAGAGAAAAGTAGAAGTAACCTACCATAAGGTACTACCAGTGTGAATCAGAGGGAAAAATTCTATATATTCAAATTCAACGCATGGTTAAAAGGCTGGTGAAAGGAGAGATTTTTGGATCCTTTGGGACTGGGCTCAACCTGGTGGGACAAGAGGGGGTTCAAAAGGGCCATCTTGCATTGCAATGAGGAGAGCAGAAGGGTACCCAGACAAGGTTCTGTGTGATATCGGTGAACACAAAAGAGCGTGGAGCACAACAATGAATACACAATAGCGATGACAAAAATGGTGATGACCACTACAGTGTGTTCCTCAAGCAGTGATGGATCACAACTTTCTCTATGGGGGGGGCGAAGCATGATGACTTTTTATATGAGGGCAGTGCCCCCATGCCCCCTGCACCCACTCAAATTAATATAGCCAACTCCAGGGAGGACACATTTCAGGGAGGGGGAGATACTCAAGGTGGGATGCAACTTGGGGAGGAATGTTGGGGGGCAACCTGTGGGTGGAGGGAACAAGGTGGGGAGGGTGGGCACAACAGGAGTTAAAGAAAAAAATGAAAAGCTAACACACAGCAACACCACGGCCAGTCCTGAGATTGAGTCCGACAGCAACACAGGTGGTGTCTCTAACCAAACCACCAGAAGACCAATTCGGATGCAGCTCACCTTACACAACAATGACCCTGACTCACTCCCAACTGAAACAAAATCGCTGTAGTTAGAATGTGCTGTTAAAAGCACATCACCATTTCTGTGTTTGTTGTTGTTACCTCGCCCAAATTAACTCGCTATAATTGAGTCGCTGTATTCACGGGATACCCTGGGACAAAGGTGGGTAAAGCATATAGATCGTTCAAACAAGTAAGTGGGGAGTCAGAGTTGCAAAATACACACAAAATGTCACAAACAAGGGCCCCCCCCCATTGACCAATACAGCAGAATCAAACATATCCAAGGTAAAGGGAAAGAGATGGGTCAGGGATAAATAATGGAAGATGTTACGCATGAATGCAAGGAGTATTGGCAGCAAAATACCAGAATATCAGGTGATGGTTAAGGAATTGAGCATTGACTTGCTAACTGTCACAGAGATGAGGGCAGCCACAAACCATGATTGGGACACAAATATACTAAGGTTCTAATACTATCACCTATTTGTAGTTCCTTCTGTGCCTAAGCTTGCTGCACCACCTTGCCTGCCAGTTTAGCCAGCTTCACGAAATATTCCTTATCCATCTCACTCACAGTCCTCCTGTATCTCCTATAGGCCACCCTCTTGTTCCTCACTGCCCTGACAACCTCAGAGTTGAACTAGCTGGGTGATTTTTTCTCCAATTTTTTCCTCTAAGCCTAACACACTCCACTGTGGCAGCCAGTATTGCATATTTGATGATGGTCCATTTTTGGTCCTCCCCATGTCCACTCTGATGCCATTTAGGTACAACCTTAGCACCTCACCCATGTTCTTATAGTCCGCCCTCCTGAAATCCAGGATTTTGGTCTTGATGGAGATGCTGCCCATATCCAACCTGAACCACACAGTGCTGTGGTCACTACCTTTCAGGTGTTCTGTGACCATTATCTCTTGTATATGCTCCCCATTTGTGAGCACTAGCTCAAGGATTGCCTTCTCCCTGGTGGGCTCAGTAACACCTTGAGTCAGAAACCCACCCTGTATCACATCCAAGATCACTTGACTTCTGGCACAGGATGTGGCCAGTATACCTCAGTCCACCTTGAGCAGATTACAATTCTAAGCTGGCTGGTATTGCATACCTGTTCGATGAGGGCACTCCACAATCAGATCCAACCCCTGATCTTCCTCTCCCAGTTCTTCTCCTTCCCTCCTGTGCTGATTGTCTTACCCACCTACTATTTTCCCTTACCACTTGCCATTCCTCCACACCAGTTCCTCAGGGCTTTTGAGGAAGAGATGTCTGGATATTTTGGTAACCTCCCTGCTCCTAACCCGTACCTGCCATCCACTTGCCCCATGGCTGCCCCAACCTGCTCCTTCTTCCATTGCTCTGCCTCTCTGCCCCCCTTTCCATCTCCCATCTGATCATTCTTACCTCTGTCCTGATTTGTTCCAGGCTTCTGTAGACTGGACAGCCCCTGCTCTCCACACCACCCCCAGAAAGACTGTGGCCCCACATCCATTACAGCTTCCCATCCTTCCTTCACCATACTGACTCCTAAACATTCTTGTGGTCCCCACCTCCACCCTTCCCAGCTCTCCTGCTGCCTGTTCCAGTTCCTACATCCTCCCTCCTCAGTCTATCCAAGCCCAGCTATGTAGCCCCGTTGTTCCACAGTCAGTGCTGTTTACAGTTTACAGTTTTCCCTAAGTCCCCCTTTAGCTGCAGCCCCTACTGTCTTGTTACTCTATTAAAAATGAGGCCTCACCCAAGACTGGGATCAGCTGCTTTCCCCTTCTCACTTTGCTTTGTACTACCAAGCCCCCTTCCTTGTCACCCTATTCAAATGTAGGCCAACCCTGTTCTGCTGCAGACCCCACCTACCTTTCTGCAATGCATGGATTCTACCGCCCCTCCTTACCTCAATTACTGTGGCTAGTATGGCCTGTGGCCTGCGTTCCTCCCTGCGGACACCCTACCAATGTCCCCAGACACCACCAGGACATACGCCACACTCCTGCTTTGTGGCACTCACATGAGGGGTCGGTCACATGAAGGGTCGCGTGGACCTCTGGGTAATATATAGGGACTACAGCTGTCCTATTGGCTGGCTGTAGTCACGAGGTCCATTGGGTCCCCCAATAGCACTTTGCAATGACTGTTGGTCTCCCACCCTTAGCCCGTCCTCTGGGGCTTCCCCTCTTGTCTCAGCAGTCCACAACCCCTGTTTCCCTAGTCCTCTACAGCATTTAATAAAATTTAAAAATGAACAATACAGGACTCAGCCCCTGCTCCAAAAGCACACAATAAATCCCCAAAGCACTTAGTTGGAGTTCCAGATGCCGCTCCTCCTCTCCGGATGGCATCTTCCTTTTGTTGTGTACACCAATGGCCTACACTTTTTATATCTCCGAGAGCTGCAGTTACCCTATTGGCTGGTTTTAGTCATGAGGTCTGTTGGGACCCCTATTGACATTTGGCAATGGCCACCAATCTCCCACTCTCAGCCTGCCCTCTGGCTCTTCCTTCCTCCTCCCAGCAGTCTACAACCCCCGTTCCCCTAGTGCATGCAACATTTATCTGCTACATCCCCTATCTATGCCTTTCAACATGCAACAGTGGTGATTTTCATCAGTATATTTTACACTCTGGTAGCCACACTGGAGAACAGGTTTGTAATTTTTTTTAATTCAAAATGCTGCTTTTTCTGTATTTTCCCTTCAGCGGCGTGAACATGTGATACTGAGACCTGGAATAGAAGTTTTAAAGTTTTTCCTCATTGAAGTGTGACCTGTACCATTTGCTGATCTCACAGCAAAACCTGCACCCTGAAAGACAGTACAGCGACAACATTGACAGGTCGCTGTACTGCCACCGCAGGACCCGGCACTGCTTTTTGGTGGTCTTGCATCCCCCCTCCTCAAATCAGCTCTGACTTGGAGTTTATTAGTTTAGTTACAGGGGGTGCGGGGGGCAGAGCACCCCGCACGAGGTGTTCAGGGGCCCCCAGAAGAAAACAAAGTCTGTAGTGAACAGTTTTATGCCAACCGCAATTCCGGTCTACATAAAGCTGTCGCTGTAATGTCAGTCGACAACAAAGTTGTTGAACCAGCATCGTAGAGCCGGCATCTACAACTCCATTCATTAACACGTACGCAAATTAATTCCCAGTATCATAACTTGCTTTATTGCAGTGTGAAACATTTGAAAGCTATTTTGTCTTAGTAACTGGACACATTTGGTATTTTTTTTAAAGTCAGACTTCGGCACTCAGCCCTGTAATGAAATGTGACATAAGCCTACCCAGGCCTTGAAAGAAATAAGGAAAACATTTAGCCAAAATGTTATGCACTGTATCAGAAAAGCAGTCATTCCTCAAGATGACTATGTATGTTCATAGAAAAGGACAGTTACTTACAGTACTTACTGTAATAGCAGATCTTTATGAGAATCTCTTTGACCCTAGTGCCTGGCAGCTATATGTTCCAAAGGTGTGGCCTGATCAAAGAGATATCCTCAAAGAAGCTCATGCATTATGAAGAGCAAGCAGCAATAGCTAAATCTTAGTTCTTGTTAAAGACATGTTTAATTTTATTGTGAAGTCAAGGGCTAATTAAATCCTGATTTGGTTGGCAAAACCAACTGTCATTCAAAAGATCCTGGGTAAAGTGCTCTGCAAAATAATGAGCTGCTTCAGTATCAACTTTATTGCATTTATAGAACATGTTTGATATATTTATTTAAACTGTTTCATATAGTTCACTAGTCTTATATTGCAGTCAGGCTGACTTTGCGCTAAGTCCATTCAGCTATGTATTTAACTTTAAACTATAGCCCCAGCATTGTTTTCCAGCGTCCCTCTAAATTGAGTCAAGCATTCAAAAAACAAATGAGATGACTTAAAAATACTGCAATGTCCTCCTGTGCAGGTATTCCATTTTGTTCAATTTTCAAAGTTAGGATTTGTGAGTTATGAGCTTGCAAATCTAGAATTTTTAACAGCCACAAAATAACTTGTTTGTTTTCAGATGGGATTTTCTGTTGTACTCAGTCGTGGCATTTGGAAATACCTTTTTCACACAAACCTGAAGTCACGGCTGTGGAAAAAATGTAGAATGTTATTATTTACGTATGACCCCCAAGATGTGGGTGAAAACAGCATACATATTCACCTCAGTTTATGTCAGAATTATACTCAGCAGGCCTTTCAAGCTTATTAAAAATGAAACCCCTATTATCAGCTCCACTCATAAAGCTCAAGCTCCAGATAAACAGTTCTAGTCCTGATTTACTATACTTTATTAAAAAAACACAGGCAATTTCAATTGCTAGTTACTCTTCTTTATAACACTTATTCACTCTCCTTTTCAAAACTGGAAGATATTTTCACAGTACACACAAAGATGGTTATCAACCTCAGCCAATTAATGTGCATACTTTCTTAGATGATTTCATTTCACTTCTTATTCCATATTCTAATCAAGTTAGAACACTGACCATGTGCAGTGTCACAAGTAAAGTGCAAACATACATAATATTTTTATAGATAAATGAAACCAAGGATCATGGCAAAACCACTGGATTAATAATTTATTTAGCAGCCATTTGATGTGCCTAATGTTTCACTGGCAGATTCTTTTAAAGAAAAACACCGATACATTATTAAGAAATGTTTATTTATTTTTATTTTCCATGGCACACTTCTGCGTGCTTTCACATGCACGTGTGGGCCTTTTTCTACAGTTTGTTTAAAAGAGCACTATTTTCTGTAATGTATTGCTGACAGTCTAAGAACAATTAATGATTGATACAGCAATTATCCCCTACACATTCGTACAGGAGAGATATTTTTTGATCTAGTGAGCATTCTCAATAATACTCATGGCATACACTCAGTGCCACATAGAAACATAGAAACATAGAAGTTGACAGCAGATAAGGACTGCAAGGTCCATCCAGTCTGCCCATTTATTCTACCTTATGAATGTGCCATAGGCCTTTACTCTGTCAATGGCCTAACTATTCATACTCATCTGTATTGCTCCCTTATGCCTATCCCATGCCTGTTTGAAGCCCTGCACTGTATTCATATCCACCACTTCCTGAAGTAGGCTGTTCCATGCATCCACCACCCTTTCTGTGAAAAAGAACTTCCTCACATTATCCCTTAATCGGCATCTGTCTAATCTCATGCTGTGTCCTCTTGTCCTGCTATTTTTCTTGTATTGAAACATGTTAGACTCTTTCACCTTGTTAATGTCCTTAAGATGTTAGAATGTTTCGATCATATCACCTCTCTCCCTCCTTTGCTCTAGGGTATACATATTGAGCTCCGTTAATCTGTCCTCGTATGTTTTCTGATGCAGTCCCTGCACCATTTTGGTTGCCATTCTCTGGACTGCCTCCATTTTGTTAATGTCCTTGTGCAGGTGTGGCCTCCAGTACTGCATGCAGTACTCCAGATGGGGCCTAACCAGTGTATTGTAAAGAGGGATTATTACCTCCATCTTACAACTTGTGATACCCCTGCTAATACACCCCAACATCCCTCTAGCCTTATCTACTGCTTTAGTGGTCTGCTTGGATGATTTTAGGTCATCTGTGATGATGATGATGCCCAAGTCTCGTTCTTCCCCTGTGATTGCTAGCAACTCCCATCCCAACCTATAAGTGGTTTCAGAGTTTCTGTTCCCTATGTGCATGGTCTTGCACATCTTTGCATTAAACCCCAGTTGCCACTCTTCGAATCATTTTGCCAGTTTATCCAGATCTCTTCTCATTTTGCCCACCCTATCTGGATCATCTACTGTGTTGCAGATCCTGGTATTATCTGCAAACAGACAAACCTTACCCTCCAGTCCATCTGCAATGTCACTGATGAAGATATTGAAGAGGACTGGCCCCAGAACTGATCCCTGAGGTACCCCACTTGTAACTTGCATCTCTTCTGACTGTATGCCATGTACCACCACTCTCTGTTTTCTGCCCACCAACCAGTTTGCCACCCAGTTGACCAACTTCTGACTCACCCTGAGCCTACCCAGCTTATTAATCAATCTTCTACGTGGAACAGTATCGAAAGCTTTCCTGAAGTCAAGGTAGGTGACATCAACTGCACCCTCTTGGTCCACCATTCTGGTTACCCAGTCAAAGAAATCTATGAGATTAGTTTGACAGGACCTTCCTGTTGTAAACCCATGCTGTCTTGGATCCTGTGCTCCTATGTATTCCAGGTGTTGCACTGTCCTTTCCTTAAGGAGTGCCTCCATAATCTTGCCCACTACTGAGGTAAGACTGACTGATTTGTAGTTTCCTGCCTCCTCCCTGCTACCACTCTTGTGGAAAGGGATCACATGAGCCCTTCTCCAGTCTTCTGGGACCTCTCCTGTGCTCAGAGACTGACTAAACAGTTCTGATAATGGCTCTGCTAGTTCCACCCTTAGCTCCTTTAGTACCCTGGGATGTATGCCATCAGGGCCTATTGCCTTGTCCACCCTGAGCTTAGTGAGCCTTAGTAGGATTTGTGAAGGGACTTGTGCATGCTTCCCTCCCCCCGTGTCCATGGTGATGAGCTGTGGGCCCTGCCCTACCATCTCCTCAGTAAATACTGAGCAGATGTATCTATTTAGGATAGATGCTTTTCCTTGGTCCTCCTCCACACACTCCCCCTTATCCACTTTGATCTTAGCAATACCCCATCTGGACTTTCTCCTTTCACTAATGTATCTATAGAAAGTCTTGTCCCCTTCTTTTACTGTTCATGCTAGTGTTTCCTCAGTTTGGGTCTGTGCCTGCCTTACTGCCTTCCCTGCTTCCCTTAGGGAAGTTTGGCATGCCTCCCTATCTTCATCCCACTGCATTCCCTTATATTTCCTGAAGGCCAACCTTTTGGCTCTGATCTTTTATACCACTGGTTTTGAGAATCAAAGTGGTTTCCTCCTTCTTTTGCTCTTGTTTTTCTCCCTAACTCAATGGGATGTTGCTTTAAGTATTGCATCCTTAATGCTTGCACACTTTGCCTGTACCCCGTCACCTGTATTTCTTCATGCCAGGGCTAGCTTAACTCTGTTGGCCATCTTATCAAAGTCAGCTCCTCTGAAGTCCCATATTTTTGCCTTGGAATGGGATGATTTAGTTCTAGTGGCCAAATTGAACATTACCATGTGATGGTAACTGGCCCCCAGGTGACCTCTACCTGGAGATCTGTGAAACTTTCCCCAATAGTCAGTACTAGATCTAGTCTAACCCTGTCTCTTGTGGGTTGTTGTACCAGTTGTTTGAGGCCCTCCAACTGCAGGGAATCCACTATGTGTTTAGTTCTGGTGGATGTTCCTGCTGGTATTGACAAATCTGTATCTGGCATGTTGAAATCTCTCATTATCAGAACCTCCCCTATAGCTGTCATGTTTTGCATATCTTCTAACAGTAATGTGTCTATGTCCTCCCCCTGGTCTGGAGGCCTGTAGAAAACCCCAGTTCGTATGGCTGTCTCATTTCCTGTTTCCAGGGTGACTCACAGTTCTTCTGGCTCCTTATGTGTATTCTAAATTTCTGTAGCTTTGATATTTTCATTGACATGAAGTGCCCCCTTTTTGCACCTCGGTCTCTTCTAGACAGTACATAGCTGGGTACTGAAGTCTCCCAAATGTGGTTACTGGTGAACCATGTCTGGCCAGATTTCAATTCGTTAGTTGTTGGGAGAGGTCCGGCATTTCCCCTGCACATCGTATGGGGAGCCAGACCTTTTCCCTTACCTGGTGATGCAAATGAACTACAAACATGCTGAACTCCTGTTTGATCACTAGCTGAGGGGGATGGGATGTTCTTCCCATTCAGTGTATTTGGTGCTGCACCCCTCTTCCCATTAGCTAGTTTTAATATGCTTCAAAGACATCAAACATTTGCCCCAATGTTCTGACTCCCTCCTTAGTCAGATGCAGTCCATTGAATTTAAAGAACTTTCACTTCAAAAACTGTTGCCAGTTACCTACAAATTTGTATCCTTTTTCCTGGTTCCAGCTCTTGAGCCACATGTTTAGCTCCCCTATCTCCCCTTCTCTGACCTTCCTTCCATCTGACCCCTCTCTCCCAGACTGACAGAATCTCAGAGAAGGACATGCCGGATGAAATGGATGACAGTTTGTCTCCCAACCTGGTCAGGTGTTTCTTGGTCTCCACAACTGACTGGCTGGAAAGATTGTTAGTCCCTATGTGTATCAGGATGTTGATGTTTTCTACTGCTTCCTGTGTGATTTTAGCAATGCAGTCATTGTCTCTGCATGCTTATGTACCTAGGAGAAATCTGACCATTACCCACTGCCGGAGGTAGGTATCAACTCCCTAAATCATGGAGTCTCCAATGATTAGAAGTGTTTTGGATTTCCTTTTTGCTTTTTATGTTTTGGTCACTGTTTTGGGTGAGTTTTGTGGTGCTAGCTCCTCTGCTGCAGTGTCCTGCTCTGCAGTGTCCTCTGCCCCTTTGTTTGATTTTGGAGATAGAGGCATATACCTGTTTGTAGTTTTTATATGGTTTATGGAGGTGATATGTTGGTGAGCACTGAGTGACGGGGCACCTGATTTGCCCCTCTTAACTACCTGCCAATCTTCCAGACCAACTACCCTCTGCTGTCAAGGTGCTTCAGTTGGATGTTGGGGAAATGGCGGGCAGTTCTTGTAATATATTTCCTCCTGAATATGTGATTTGAAGAGCGCAATCTCTGCCCATGCTGCCTGGATCTGAGCCCTTAGCTCTCTGATGGTCCAACATGTACGACAGCATCCTAAATCCTGTACAATTGCCCTTTTGAAAAGTGTCCTGCAGTACCTGCAGTTAATAAAATCCATTCCAGTTGAGTTGCCAAGTTTATAACCTGGTCTGAGTAATTAGAAGGAAATGAAAGCAAAAGTTGATTTTTTTATATATATGTATTTTTTGTTTGTTTTTGTATAACTTTTATAACAAGTTAAATTACTTGTGTCCCTGTAAGTGAGGTCACTGTGTGGATACCCATCTGATCCTCCCCTTCCTGCTTTGCTACAGGAAATGTCACAACTGTGCTACTCTAAAAAGGAGTGTAGCATGGGGTGGTTGGGGATGGGGTGGGTAGTTGGGCCCTTCCCCTGCTGAAAAAGATGAAACACGGATGAATAGAACAAGGAGGTAAGAGCAGAAACAATCAACCAACAACAAATGTGGTAGCCCTGAAAGTTTAGCTTAATGATGGATAAAACTGTAAAACCTGCAAGCACCACCTGTAGCAATTTCACAGAAGATATACCCTGCACAAAACATTTTGCTACAGAGAAAAATAAAGCAGTTACAGAAGATATACCTTGCAAAAAATAATTTGAATCAGAGAAGATTACAGCAGTAATCTGTAAGCACAAAACAGTAACAAACCTGTAGGCACACCATGTAATAATGAGGCAGAAAGTATACCCTGCAGCAGCAGATTGAATCAGAGAACAATAAAGTAGTAAAATGTAAGCAAAAAACAGTAACAAAACCTGTGAGCACAAAACAATAGTAACACACAGTAAATCTGCCTAGCCAAAAGAAGCCTTAATCTTTTTCCTTGTTCTGATAATGTTGTTCCTTGCTCTGTCCTTACAAGCAAACCTAGAAGAAAAGAGCTCAGGTGAAGCTAGGTGCCTTTGCCAGTAAACCTAGTCTTCCACCTCAAAAACACTAATTAACCTGACCTTTTAACTCTTCCTTCTGTTGAAAGTTACTAAGACTTTGTCAGCTCCACCCCCTAGTTACACTCCTAATCCCCTGGAAAAGCTGTGGGAAGAAAGCATGTATCTCCTCCAATGTGAGAAGGAGACTGCAACACCTTTGAGACCAAACGAAAAACCTTTCAGCAAACAAAACAGATTAAACAGCGTAATAAAATTCCTCAGAACTGTCATGCCATAGTTCATGAGTATTATTCTGAAATTCAGCTCCAAAAGTTCACAGAACAGGGTGAAAATTCACCTAACACATTTGGAAGATTCTGCTTTAGCCAAAGTAAGACTTTTAGAAAATTGCACAACATTTGTGAAATGTTTTGAAATTTCCACAAATTCAGAATTCACAGATTCTGCCTTACACTAGAGGAAGCATTTCTTTACTGAAAGAATGGTGGATGCTTGGAAAGGTCTTCCAGTGGAAGTAGTGGGGATGAAAACAGTCTATAAAGCAGCATCAACTACTGATGAGCCATAATCTAAAACTGGCAGCAAAGTATGTGCTGCAATTTTCATATGTGATTCACATGTAAAACATTTTCTGACATGCTATAACTGTCCATATTTTTGATGAACCCTGGCAGTTACACTCTTAATATGAGGGACAAAGGTCAGTGCAGAATCAAGATGCACACCAAGGTACTTAAAGACATCAACTGTATCAAGTGAACTTTATTGTATAGTACTAAACCTAGTAATAGTTAAAGGGGAGTTTTTGGAGTGAAGGGAAGTAACAAGTGGAGTACCTCAGAAGATGATGCTGGGCCTGGTCATTTCAAATGTATTCATTTGTGACACAGAGGAAGGCAGTGAGGGCAAAATCTTCCTCTACACACAGGACACAAAGATTTGTGTATGGGTGGACATGGAGGAAGGAATAAGGGAATTCAGGGAGGTTATGAGCAGGTTTGAGAGCTAATCAAAGATCAATGCAAAAAAACAAAACAAAGAAGTAATATAATGCACATTGAGAAGAGGTACCCAAGAGTGTGATATGAAATATGAGGAGTGGTGCTGAAAAACACCATGGAGGAAAAGGACCTAGGAATAACAATAATGTATAGCCTAAAAACAAAATCACATTGTAATAGAGCTGCAGACAAGGCAAACATGATACTGGGCAGTATGGGGGATAACCAGTAGATGTCATGTGGGGATTCTCCCACCCTCCCACTGTACAGCTCATTGGTGTGACCACACCAGGAAAACTGCATAATGTACTGGAGTCTGCACCTCAGGACTGACTGCAACAAGATGGAAACAGCACTGCACATGATAACGAAGATGGTCCAAGTACTGGAGAAAGACATATTGTACAAGGAGAGACTGCAGGACTTTAACATGTATTGCATTGAAAAAAAACAAAAAGGAGCAACATGACTGAGACATACAAGTACCTATATGGGATAAATAGGGTGGACGCCAAAGAACTTTTCTTCTTGAATCTTACTACAATGATGCGTGAGAACTCACTTAAACTCATAGTTGGGAGATACAAAAGCAATGTCCATAAGCACTTTTTCACAGAAAAAGTGGTTGACAAGTAGAAGAAAATGCCTGTGGAAGTGGTGCAGGCTAAATCAGTGAACAGCTTCAAGCAGGGATGGGACAGGCATACAGGGTTAGTTATAAAAGGTGGCAGAACTCCAGCATTGGTCCTCTTTACCTTTGCCCTTGTGGGGCCATGTAAATATCATCAAAATGAATGCTCTTCCCTGTTTATTATACCCCTTTGGAATGCTCAATGTATTTCTCCCCAAATCTTTGTTTGCCTGCCTCCAACACCTTCTCACTGACTTCCTTTGGCAGGGTAAGGCAATGCAGTGGGCATATAGTAAACTTACTGCCCCAACAAAACTAGGAGGGTTGAATCTTCATGATTTCTTTATATGTTGTTGTACACTCCATGCCAGTAAGTTTTTGCGATGGGTGAATCCGGAGCTGGGGGCTGCAAACATCTGCTATACTCTTCATAGTTGAATTTTGAGAGATATCTTTGTAACATTTATGTTTTCTACTTGCAATTGTATCATATGTTATATTGGATGTTTTTATGTGTTTTCATGTTACCATTTGTTGCCTATGAAAATGAGCATTTTGCTCCTCATGCCTACAAGAATAAAAAATAAATGAAATGAAATGAAAACAGCACTACAGCTGAAAAGTCTCCTATATACTGAACCTGCCTGACTATTAGAAAGCCTTAAAACAACCCAGTGCTTTGGTCACTCAAAGCTTTAACCCAGCTTGCTTCTTTACTACAACTAAATTTATTATACAGACTTCCTCAACCGATCTGTGTTAACGTTAACATACAAATTGGCAGCCGGACCATTTCTTCCCATTTTTGGCCTCAGATTACCCATCTCTCTTTGGACTCCTTTCTTTCTGATGGTCACTTTCTTCCATTTATTGAATTTCAAGAATGTTACCAGATGCCCATATCCTCAATGTTTAAGTATCTTCAGCTCTTGCATGCCATTGCTGCACATTTAGGTCCTGGTCCTTGGTGTTTGGGGCTGGGGGAGTTGTTGAATGACCTCTCCACCATAGCTTCATGGCCTCAGCCATCTCCACCTTATATAAATGGTTTTACTCTTTAAGCCACAAAGAGATAACAGGAATTTTTTTTGTTATTATCCTTCTGTGCTTGGGGTGAATTGGGATGCTAAGGAGTGGCAATCTGTTTGATCACTATATAAATATATTAAACAGGACCATTATCACTTTATCCAGTTTACAGTATTACATAATCTCTATTTTACTACCTCTCATCTAGCGTGGATTGGTCATTTATCCTTCTCTATCTGCACTAGATGTGGTTTAGAGGAGGGAACCCTCTGGCATTTTTTATGGGACTGTGTAAGATGAAACCATTCTAGGCTTCTATTCAAGCAAGTCTTGATCCCCCCTTCTGGAACTTGAGGAATTATGTACTCCCTCTGTTTGTTTCGTGGACCATTATGATGAAACAGTCTTTAGTCCCAGAGGGGGATACATGGCTTGGATTGCCATAACAGCAAAAGTAGTCCTTATACATCACTGGTTTGAGGACACTATCCCTTCTTTCCATGAATGGCACCAGGAAATTTTACAGGCATTGCAAATTGAAAAGTAGATTGCCTCTCTTTGGAATAGGCATGATTTATTTAAGACTCAATGGGAGCCCCTTTATACTTTGTTATCTGCTATTTGGTAAAAATTGGATGCTGTTTGGCACTCATGTACCCATTTTTAGCCATACTTTCTAAGTATTTGGCAAGGACTACTCAATGTTAATGAGGGTTGCGGTGCTCCAAGAGGGTGGGGTGGGTTGAGTTTGTGTTTATGACTTGTCTGGGTGGTTCTGTATTTTCCCTATTATTATTTTTATTTTCCTTTCTTCTTTTGATATATTGTTTGACATTGGTTTACCCATAACACTTTGACAGCGCTAGTGCTGACATCCCCTACAGTGATGGCTGCTATGCCAACTGTCAGTATTGTAGTCACAGGGATGTCAGAACACACAACGGGGGGCTGCCCCCCTTGTGGGGAGCTCCACCCACCCCCACACACTCTGGTCTCTAGGATTCTAACTCTGAGTCGGAGTTGGACTTGGGGGGGGCAAACACCCAGTGAGGCAGTCCCAATTGTCACACAGACCACCACAGTGATGGGTGGGATTTGCCTGATTCCTGTCATTGTGGTGGTCTTTGCTGTGGCGGAGTAGCTGCGGTGACGGTATACCTTCGACATTCTATTTTGGTTTAGTTTTCTTGTTCACTGTGTTTTTGGAGATATTTCTAAACCAAATAAAGTATAATTAATAAAAAAAGAAAAGGAGGCATAAATGAAGCAGAGGGATGGACACCAGGACTGGTGCATATTAGTTAGGTGGTGTCAGCTGACTGGATGAACAGACAGGCCTTTTTCTGTCATTATTGTCTCTGTATCTACACGTGTATTTATGTGTATTATATTTAATGCAACACTCAGAGAAGATGATGACAAAATACAAATCATTTTTGGCTTGATCATTTTTTCATGTGCACTTGTACATGTGTAAGAACACTGAGCAAGAGAGACTAGATCACAAACCTACATTGGCCCAGGCCAGTCCAGTCCTCTGCCAGGTGAAGTCACACCATCCATTGCCCTCATTGTCTACTAATGTCCATTCCCCATGCTAATTTACACTTATCCCTAATATGTGAATGCTTAAACCATACCATGTACTAAAGACCTGACCTCAGTACTGTGATTACCAGATTGAAACCTGAAATGGCCAAATGCTTGTTCTGTACCTTTTCTGTATATGAAATGTTCTACAGTGTAACTAACTCTGGGTCACCCCTGAAAAAGAGACCTTCAGGGCTCAGCTGGCTTACCCGGTTATCAAAATTGAATAAATAAATAATGCTTTATATTCGATATTTTGATTCTATCTTAAATGTCCTTGATCTCTGAACTTGACAGAGTCTCAGAATCATTCATTTCTTGGTTTTGTGCTTGATAAGTTCCACAATTTGGTCCATCTTACTGGATAAAGAACACATCACATATCTGACTACCTACAGTGTATCTGCTATTTAAACTTTCAAATTCAGAAAGCTTTTTTATCTCAGTTCTGAAGCATGAAACACAAATATCTCTTCCCTTTTACAAAGTCTGCCTGGGTTCATTTGTATGCATTTAGTTGCCAGCTCACAGTCAGAATCAAATGGGAAAGTAACTAAAATTGTGTTTCTAATTAACACTCTCAGGGGTTTCCACATTAGAATGAGGAAGCAGAGGTGACTCAGCAATCAATAACCTTTTGGACTTTGCTGTTGGTAAATGGAAAGCTTTTATAATGAGTGGTAAGTTAACATGAGAGGTCATACATAGTAGTTATAATGTCTTTAACCAAGTCTATAGTAGTAGCAAACCTCTTCTCTTTCATGTTAGTTAACTCAATAAATCTTAATTTTTAATATTTTTGGCAATTTTCAAATACCACTATTTTCCATTGCAGCGCAGCATTGACTTGTTCCTTAATTGGAGATAAATAACTATACTTTAACTGAAGCTATTTTCAAAATGTTAGTTAGTATCATTCCAAATTCAGTTTTGGTGCCATTAGTTACTGTCTTGAGGACTTCAGCCCTTCTGTTGTGGACTTCATGTTTGCCAAAGAACCCACCAGTCGTTGGTACCCTTACTGAAAAAAGACAAGAAGTTTGTAAGTATTTTTATTGGTAAAACATGCAAGTACAGTATATGTTGACATATACAAGGTAATGCATATTTTTATGTACAAATTATATGTATGGATTGTGACATTTGGCTTGCATGAAAAATTCACACATGAAAAGTTCCTTGCGAATGTCATGAGATGGAAGAAACATTATGTGTGGGTTTAATGCACTGAAATATTGGTTAAACATGTTCCTGATGGTGGGCTAGAGCCTACAACCTTCAGGCCCCAGAGATGAACATGCAACCTACTGAGCCACTGACAGTGTGTAATTTTAAAGAGTTTTTTTTAGATATATAAGGTTAAAAAGAAAGATGGGGGACTGTCAGGCTAAAGGACAGAGCAGGAAAATACAGGAAGACAGTCAGACAGAAGCTGTGCTGAATGACTACTTCTGCTCAGTATGCACCACAGAGAAAAATGGGCCCTTGCCAGAGAGCTGCATAAAAGCAACATAAATTAGGCCATAGAAATATACTAGTGAAAGAGTCAGAAAACGGTTAGCAACCCTGAAGGTAAATAAGGCCCTGGGGTTGGATGAGATGCATCCAAAGGTACTAAGAGAACTGGCATCAGTGTTAGCCAAACCCCTGGTGAGGCTATTCAACAACTCTTTGCAGCAAGAGGAGGTTCCCAAGGACTGGATGACAGCAGATGTAGTTCCACTAAATAAGGGAGGAGACAATGAGCAGCCAGGAATCTATAGACCCATTTGCCTTACCTCTGTAGTAGGTTCACTGATAGAGACACAAGGATCTGTCCTGGGTCAAGTCCTCTTCAATATTTTTATCAGAAACATACAGTAGAAGACAGAATCCAGGTAGGTTGTGTCTCTTTGCAGATGACATTACACCCTGAGGTACAGCTGACAATGTATAGGGGATAATGGAATTGCAGAAAGATCCAAAAAGGCTGGAAAATTAAATTGGTCCAAAGTCTGACAATTTAAATTCAGTGCCAAGACTTGCAAAGTGATGCACTTAGAGAGCAAAACTCCAGAACAGAGTATTGGATTGGAGGGGTTTAGATGGACATAACATCAGAGGAAAGGAACCTAGACATCATCATCATCAGTGACTCCCTTAAACAAACAAACCAGTGTAACAAGGCCTTTAGAAAGGCTAACAGGATGCTAGGGTGCACTGGGAGAGGGTTTGATAGTAGAAAAGCAGGAGGTATTGTTAGCTCTGTATAGGTCACTGGTAAAGCCACCCCTGGAGTACTGTGCCTGGTTCTGGAATCACCACCTAAAAAGGACAAGGACAGCATAGAGGTGGTACACTGCAGGGTGACCAAGATGATTCAGGGCCAGGAAGGCATGCCATATGAGGGTCTGCTAAAGGAACTGAACATGTATTCACTCAACATTACAGTAGGCAAGAGAGGGGGAATATGACTGAGACCTTCATATTCCTGAAAGGAATGAACAAGGTGAACTGTGAAGAGATATTTACCAGGAATAGAGAAGATATGACATGGGTTCATGAGTGGATGTTAATGAGGAAAATATTTACAAATGATGTGAGGATTTATTATTTTACAGAAAGAGTGGTTGAGCCACAGAAAAGCCTGCCAGCAGAGGTGTTGGGTGCCTGAACCTTTAACAGTTTGAATCACAACTGTGATTGTAAATGGAGTCCACTCTGAAGAAAGAGGGGTTACTAGTGGGGTACTGCAGGGTTCAGTACTGGATGCAGTCCTTTTTAATGTCTTTATAAGTGACATTACAGAGGGACTGGAAGGAAAAGTATGCCTCTTTGCAGATGACAAAAAGATCTGCAACAGGGTTGATACACAAGGAGGCATGGAAAGGATGAGAAGAGACTTGGCAAGGTTGGAGGAATGGTCAGAAGTATGGCAGCTAGGATTCAATGCAAAGTAGTGTAAAATAATGCAACTGGGAAACAAAAACCCAGGGGAAGACTACACAATGGGGGGAGAGGTAGTAACAACAACAAAAAAGGAAAGGGACCTGGGGGTAATCATATCAGATGACCTTAAGGTTAGCAAGCAATTTGAGGAGGCAGTAGGGAGGGCTGGGGGTATACTGGGGTGCATAGGGACAGGCATCACCAGCAGAAAACAGGAAGTTGTTATCCTGTACAGACAGTTGGTGAGACCTCATCAGGAGTACTGCGTCCAGTTCTGGAGACCCCATCTCCACAAGGACATAGACAGGATAGAGGCAGTCCAGAGGAGGGCAACTAAAATGGTGTAGGGTTTGCAAGAGAAGCTATATGAGGAGAGACTAAAGGTGCATAATATGTATACCCTTGAGGAAAGGAGGAAGGGGGGGACATGATAGAAACTTTTAAGTACCTCAGTGGGATCAACAAAGTCCAAGAGGGTAGCATCTTTCAGAAAGAGAGACGTGCAAGAACAAGAGGACACAATTTAAAGATGGGGGGTGGTTCAGGGGCAATGTGAGGAAGTATTTTTTCACAGAGAGGGTAGTGAATGCATGGAATAGCCTTCCTAAAGAGGTTGTGGGGTCTAAAACTGTGGGAGAATTCAAGAATGCATGGGACAGACTTAAGGCAATTCTTGTGGGGGTAGGAAAAAATAGGCTGTTGGTTAACTAGGATTTGCGGCTTATCCTGTAGGTAGGGAAATGGGCAGACTAGGTGGGCCAAGTGGTCCTTATCTGCCGTCAAAGTCTATGTTTCTATGATAGAGCTGAGGGTATAGTAGTAATCTAGTAGGATGAGGGAGGTGGAAACATAAAGAACAAAAGAGGGAAATAGGGTACATGTAAACCCCATTAAGATAATAGGTCCTGGAGTATGATAGGGTAATATGGGTAGACTAGATGGACCATCAGTTTTTATGTTGCTTGCATGCATGTGCAAGAAACATAGTGCCATCATCGGAGATTTCGGAGGTGTGTCACCTCCTCCTCCAATTCAGTCAGTGAGCTGGCAGGCGTGGCCCCTGTAAGCCAATGCATTTTGGAGCTGTCTATGACACGCTTCAAAATGCAGTGGCATACAGTTGAAAGGAGGAGCTACGCTTCAGTGAGCAGTGATAAGAAATGTAGCCCCCCACACACGCAGGGCGCAGCGCGCCTCAGACGCACTGTATAGCCGACGGGTGCCTAATCCCCGCCGGCTGAGCTGCGCTTGTCCCCCCCCAGTAGGTGGTGCCACGCTGAGAGCCCACCCCAGCGCAGCAAGCAGTCCTCACAACGGGGTGCCCAACTCTGTCAGCTGAATGGCCTCCCTTTGCCAAGCTGGGAGCCCACCCCAGTGTGGCAAACGTCCCACAACGCCTTTTTTTAAACCTATAAAACAAAAACGGTCCCGCAGCAGCTGCTGCCCCGACCCCTCCCACAACCCGCACTCCACCCACTGCGCACTCCAGCCTCCCACACCCCACACCATACATACCTCCAGACTCTGGCGCGACGACTCCGTGGACTGGGAACACGTCTGCACTCTTCAAAGCCGACCGCGAACTGAGGAAATGCCGGTAAACTGCATAATGGGCTAGATGGGGGGGTTCAACTTTATTGCATATCTCAGGCATTTTGGGGAATTTTTGCACCAAATTTTCAACATGGGGTTTTTAGGACCCCTTCTCATGAATGATGTCACTGTCATGGCGTTATTTGGGCCTGAAGGGTGATTTCATGCAGTGACTGTGCAGTGACTGCGAAATCACCCTTCGGGCCTGAATACTGCCATGACAGTGACATCATTCATGAGAAGGGGTCCCAAAAAACCCATGTTGAAAAATTGGTCCAAAAATTCCAAAAAATGACTGTTTTACAAGCGTGTGTTGCGCAGTTCCTACGCAGGCTCGTAAGTTCGCGAAATTTCAATATTTTCACTCCAGATTTTCAACATTGCCATTTTACCACACCTTCTTATGAGTAATGCAGCTGTCATTTTTCACATCTCACCCAAAATGTGTTTCCGCCCTTGTAGCGCAGAATGGCGAAGTCAGTATGTGAAATCAATGTACAGGACAAATTAAGAAAATCACAGTGATGCTGTTCATGAGCAGAGGTCTTAAAATGGCTATGTTGAAAATTTGGTGAAAAATTCTAAAATGACTGTTTTACGGTGCATTGCGCATGAGTTACTACGACAGGCTCGTAAGTTCAAAATTTTCAATATTTTACTCCAGATTTTCAACATTGCCATTTTACCACACCTCCTCATGAGCAGTACAGCTGTCATTTTTCACATCCTGCCCAAAACATGTTTCGCACATGTAGCGCACAATGGCGCAGTGGTGTGCGAACTCAGTGTATGGGACACATTAAGAAAATAACAGTGTCACTGTTCATGAGCAGAGATCTTAAAATGGCAATGTTGAAAATTTGGTGAAAGAATTCCTAAAATGACTGTTTCACGAGTGTCGTTGCACAGTTCCACATGCGCTCCGTAGGTTCTTGGTAATTTTCAATATTTCCACCAGATTTTCAACATTGCCATTTTACCACACCTCCTTATGAGCAGTACAGCTGTCATTTTTCACATCCTGCCCAAAACGTGTTTCCGCCATGTAGCGCACAATGGCGCAGTCGGTGTGCAAACTCAATGTATGGGACACATTAACAAAATCACAGTGACACTGTTCATGAGCAGAGGTCTTAAAATGGCTATGTTGAAAATTTCATGAAAAATTTCCTAACAATGACTGTTTTACAAGCGTGCGTTGCGCAGTTCCTACGCGCGCTCGTAAGTTCGCAAATTTTCAATATTTGCACTCCAATGACTTCCAAATACCTAAACAGCACATAGAAGCAAGCAACATTCGGCATTGACAAATGCTTGTTTTCTGCAATCATCATCTATGTTTCTATGTGTCTTGCAAAATAGTACATAACAATTGCAAGCAATACTCTTGATCAGTTCTTACATATTTCTTATATGTTAAAACAAAAATGTCTTTGCTCTGCTTCTAATATTTTTGATTTGAATGCACACGACCACTCTAACAACTCTTTGAGGTGGCTCTACATCCATATTAATATACACCAAGGGCCAGATATTCAAAACTTAGCGCGACGCGCTAACCGTTTCCACAGGATTATCACAGGGTTAGCGCGGGACTGCCATATTCAAAGAGGGAGACAGTGCGTGCTAAATGCAATAGCACTAGGCTATAATATATTGTATGCAAGGGGCAAAGTGGAGGGGTGGGAACCTGCAGATGTGCACAATGGGATATTCAGAGACATAGCACTGCACAATGCACCATTGCGTGACACTTAGCGCAGCTCTAATTACCTCCTATAGAAGAGAGGCCTAATCCCAGGACAATCCACAGAGGAGGGAGTGGCCAGACCAGGAAGAGTAACAAAATGGCAGTTTTTAATAATGATGTAGTGCTGCACCTTATGGAGCAGGTTGTGGAGGAGGAAGAAAGGGAGCAGGCTCAACAAGGCCCATTACACAAACAAAGGAGGAGATATGCTGCACACAGATGGTACCGGCCCAGAGCTTCCTTTGAGACCCTTCCTGATGACTACATCATTGGCCGGTACAGGTTGGACAGGGGAATGTTGAGGCAGTTATGCGAACTCCTGCATGAGGAGCTGCAACCGAAGACCAGGCACAGCCACGCTATGTCAGTCAAGGAAAAGGTGACGGCAGCGATGTGCATCCTAGCCACTGGGACATTTCAGCACCCAATGGGGGACACCATTGCGATATCTCAGTCTGCCACATCGTGCCTCCTGACCCAGTTCCTTGATGCTCTTCTGCCACATGCTGGTGAGTTTATAGTATTCCCCAGCATGGCAGCAGAGCGCACAGCAACCATTCAACAATTCCATTGAGTTGCGCACCTACCCCGCTGTACTTGGTGCCATTGACTGCACCCATGTCCTCATCCATGCACCACCTGGTGATGCCAGTGACCTGCATGTGAACAGGAAGGGCTTCCACTCAATTAATTGCCAGGTGGTGTGCAATGTGACTGGGCACATAGCCAATGTCTTTGCACAGTACCCTGACAGTGCCCACAATGCCTTCTTCTGGCACCAGTCCTGGCTGTGCCAGGCATTTGAGGAGGGCAGGATTCCAAGTGGGCATCTAGTCAATGAGTATGGGCAGCCACAAAAGGGTGACAGCATGGGGGGGATAGGCAAGGGTAGCCATGGAAGGTGCAGGGAGCAATGGTACAGAGCAACAGTGGGCACTGTGCAAGACAGCAACACTAACACCTGATTTATCTCCACAGGGGACAGTGCCTATCCCCATGACCCTGGCTGCTGACACTGGTACCTCAGCTAGCAACAGTGACTGAGGAACAGTACAATGAGGCACATGCTGCTACAATGAACATCATAGAGAGGGTCTTTGGGATTCTCAAGATGCGGTACCATTGCATAGACCAGTCAGGTGGTGCCTTACAGTATAGCCCTCAGAAGGTATGCTGCATCATCCTGGCCTGTTGTATGCTACACAACATGGCACTGAACCATGGGATATGTGAACCTGAACCTGAGGTAAATTCTGACAGTGAGCCAGAGCCAGGGGTAAGGGGGATAGTACAGCAACTGGAGAGGTGGGATCCATGCATGTCCCGCGGGACCGTTGAGCACAGGAGCAGCATCATTGAGACATTAAACCAGGGTGGACGGTGAGTAAAGATAACACAGACAAATAATGTGGTATCAATAGTACATTTAATGGTAGTGCAGATATAGCTCAGAGTAATCAGTGTATTATATAGGTGCTGTACAAGTTGCCAGTGTGGTGATGCGATGTGGTTCGGTGTGTGTGATGTGTGTGGGCCACCACCATATGCCTCAACTAAAACACAGTACAAGGAACAGTCCTCCAGTTATGTCACTGCATTACCCTATTCCAGAGTGTGAGGACCTGTCCCATGCTCAGTGGTAACGCTGTAAAGAAAATCCCTATTGTAGATGATGCCATCAAAACAGCCAATTAACAACAAACGGCCTGAACAGATATGCAAAAGATTGTAACAGTCCAGTTAGCTGCTGAGGGAATGCATTGAGAAAGTGTTCCACATTCTGCTCAGTTGTACCACATCCTGAGAGGCACTGTTGTATGGTCGGGGGACAAAAGTTTGAGAGGTATGGCCACCACCCAGGTGCGCTCAAGAAACAGCAATGTAGATTTGTGATGGCAGAGGCTGTGGCATGGGAGTAAACAAGGGCCATGGAGGACTGTGTGTGTGCAGGGGACATTGGATGTAGCTGTGTGCATGGGCATGCAAGTGAGGGAGACAGGGCCACAGCACGCATGTGGTGGAGCACAACAGCTGCGCCTGCCTCCACGCACACACCGCACACCCTGTGTTCGTGGCAAACTGCTGGGCATGTTACGTGCTGAGGACATAGTTGGGGTGGACTGAGGTGAGGCTGGGAGGGCAGGCTGTCTGCGGCCACACCATGAGGCCTGCACAGGAGTGGAGGGAGGGCGGCCATGATGCCGTGCACATCCTGTGGATGAATGGGAGGTAGGGATTGAGGAGATTGCACCCATTTTGTGCGCACCTCTGCCACGCTGCTGCCCATGTGAGACATGGCTGCACTGGTGTCTGGGTGCACCCTGCAGTGCTGTAGTAATAGTGAGCCACAGTACCACAGCATGGGCCTGCACAGCAGCAATAAGGCTACCAAAGTCATGCTCAATGGTGGTGAAAATACGGGTCATTCTCTCCTCCGACTGCTGCTCAGCATGGGCAAGACCAGTGCCCACTGTCTCCCGCAGCTATGACAGCTCATGCCGCAGCTCCCTACAGAGATCATGCAGGTCCTGCTGGGCTGCATGCTGTGAGGCCAAGGCCTCCTGGAACATTGGTAGCATGCCCTGGCCATCTTGTGCAGGTGCAGCATCAGTATTCTGCACCTGTGGCAGGGGTTGTGGCAGTGTGTTGCGGATGTGAAGAGACCTGCAGGGGTGGCTGGTGGTGCGTTGGCCACTGCAACTGTGGTCTCACAGGTGACAGAGCACACTGCTGGACCAGCCCTGTGGTCAGTGCTCTGTGGGACATATCCAGTGGGCAAGACTGTTCGGGCAGTAGAATAGCAGCTGTGGGCACAAAGGTGGCATGTGCCCAAGTACCCCTTGGCCTGAATTCAGGCATGGTGCCATCCCCCACTGTACTAAAACCTCTGGTGCCATTAACCGCACCCAGAACCAGCAGCTCGGGTTCCTCCCCTGCATCCTCTGAGCTGTGGTCACTCATTATAGTGAGGATCACCACCTGCTCTTCACACAGATCCTCCACCTGGGCATACTCAGGTTGATTCAGGGACTCCAGGAAGGCTGTATTCTCCTCTTCTGAGATTCCTGCATACGCCATTGCCTCATAATGACTGTGAGCAGACATTGTGCAGACTTTCATGGCCACTGTGGGTCTACCTGTGGCTGCCATGCCTGATGTGGAAGGGCGCACCTCTGCTGTGTTTGAATCCTCCACCTCCTCTTCCACTGTGCCTGCCCCCATCTGGGACATAGCCTGCTGGCCATGTAATGCTGTAATGGAACAGACAGATGTCAGTTGCCACTGCAGTGACCAGACCACCCACCCCACCCCACTCCTAACAATGCCACATGCACCCCTAGCAATGTGTGCCCCCAGCATGCCCATGCAGACCACAGTGTGCATCCCATACAATTGCAGCCTATGCCCTAGGAGCCCCTGCTCCATGGCACACATGCACTCATGACATGTGCCTGCCAGCAGATGCCCACCACTGTGCAGCCCCAACACCACTCTTACAATGGAACATACCCATGTGAGCCCTAGGCATGCACCATGACAGTGGTGATGTGTGCCTCAGGCCCCATGACATTGCTGTTCACTGAGTGGTGGATACATTCCACAAACTTACCTGCCCTGGGTGGCATGAGCAGTGTCTCATACCCACTGCCTTCAACCCCACCAACTGCCACTGGCCACAGGGTAGAGGCTACTATGGCCAACAATGGGTCCCAGTCCCACTGCTCCAGTGGTTGTGGTCCCCCACTGGTCTGCAGCCTGTCCTGGATCCATTGTGCCTCCTCCTCCTTTGCCCTGCACAGCAGATCATTCCACCACTTCTGGATGGCATCGGTGCTATGGCCATGACCACCTACAGCGTTTACTGCTGTGGCAATCTCCTCCCACATCAGCAGAACAGTGGCATCTGTCGACTTGTTATGGCATAGGACCATCTCCTGCTCCTTCACAGCATGTACCAGGGCACGCAGCTCATTTCCTGAAAACTTGTAGGCCCTGAGCCATTCCTGCCCTGCAGCCTCACCTGTGTGGGACAGAAGGCAGGGAAAGGTTTATACAGAGTTGTGAATAAACATTACACAGCTGTAACAGTATCATACAGCCATGGTGCAACACACAGCTGCTATACATGCCCCAACCCCCTGAGGAACGCCAACAGGACATGCACGATGCACCTCAGTGTTGTGGAGTCCTGCAGGCCAGCACGAGTGGAATCCAGCTGTGTGTGTGCAGCACACAGTTGTGCTGCCCATGCTGCTGCCTGTGGCATGCGAGAGGTGGCCTGGCTTCACATGTTGGCATGGACATTGGTGCACTGCAAGGCAATCACAAGGCCTACAGCCACAGATGGTGTCTAATGTGCACATGTGTAGGACTATGCAGCCACGGCTGTAAATGCCTTACTCATGGTGCCCCCCCGGCACATCCAGTGCCATGCTGGGCCTGTGCACACCCAACACCATGGAACACATGCTGTGGAAGCATGGGTTGAATACCCACAACAGGGCTAGATGGCTGACCATGACACACGTTCCACTAGGGGTGTGGCCAAAGCACCATTGCATGTGCCAGTGCATGTATCAGTGCAGCCACATTGCACACACATACAGGCGTGGTGTGTGTATAGGTGATCCTGGCACAGCTGTGCACAAGGCCTGTGTGTGATCCACCATGTGGCGCAGTAGTGGGTACTGTACAACAACATGACACTGGAGTACTGCACCCCCAGCATGTGTGTCAACGCATGTCATGCAATGGCCTGGATGTGCACATTGTAGATGGACAGGTCTGTCATGGGGGTAGACACCCTGGACCACAACAACATTGGTACTGCCCCTGCCCCTGACTGCAGAGCTGTGCACAGATAGACACCAGCCGGGACTGCAGTGTGCCAACTCTATTAACTGCAAGAGTACTGTCTGCTGTGACCCATGTGCACGCATCACACAACACAATACAAGGGTGGGCTGCCTGTGATGCAGATGTCAGTCAGTGACATGGATGACAGCACGGGTACCTGTGGCAGTCGTCACACTGAAGTACCTGTACCCTATAGTCACAGTGGACTACTGACACACTCCAGAGTGCAGCCTCAACACTGCTGATCACATCCCACTGCCATCTGCAGCACCACAGCATGCAGTCAGTCAAGCATGGTCTGCACAATGGACGTTGGACAGTGCATAACGCTGGTGGAGCACCACTATCCACACAGGGGCAACCAAGATGGTCAATGGGCCACCCAGCCCACCTAGCACCACCACGCACATGCCTAGCCACACTGCACCAGTTAGTCATCAGCTGCAGTCCCAAGGCCATTACCAGTAATCCACTGTTGGATAGTTCACAGATACCATAGCCTGCTACATACAGGCAATACAGGAGCAACCTGTGCGTGGCCAGGACATTACAGTCACACATGTGGTACTGCTACACCAGGAATCTGGTCCTGTTCTGTCAGACATGCAGATGGCTGGCATTGTTTGTATCAGCCTATCGTCCGTGCAGAACAGTACTATAATGTATGGGTGGTCCTGATTACCCACTGACATCCAGCAGATTACAACTCTGACATCCCAGTGTTGTGATGTCAGGACCATATGAACTCATCTCAGCTATGTCTTAGCAGTGGGTTAATAAAACAGAATGCCACTGTTAGTCAATATTCCACACACCTGGAATGTGCTTGTGGAAGCTTCAGTACAGTAGTCATATAACATTCCAGTTGTCACAGTGTACTGTCACTGAGCCTAGCAATCTCTATGTCTGATAGGGGTTAACACTGGTACTATGTTGGCCCACAGTCATCCGGTCCATGTATCCTAATACTGTGTGTACAGTACCTACACTTACACGTGGCTGTACCGCAGATTCATTACTAGGGTAAGGCTCACTTACACGTGTTGGGGGGGATTCCCATGACGAGTCTCATCCACTATAACTGACAATGCCCAATGTACAGGTGATAACCAAGGTGTAATCATCTCTTATGGTTGCTAGGGCAATTGAAAACCTCTCGAGCTGCACTCTCGAGGTTTACTGATGTCCTAGCAACCACTCAAGGTGATTACACCATGGTTGTCACCTGTACATCAAACATTATCCTCTATAACATAACACAGATTGCACAAGTACTATACACTAGTAATATCAGTGGCTCAGCAGGTAGCACAGATGCCTCTGAGGCCGGGAGATCAGAAGGATGTGGGTTCTAGCCCCACACAAGGCACTTGGGTTAATATTCTAATACTGACACTGCAATGCAGCATGAGGGGGTTGCTGCACTCCTGAGGTGCCATCTTTCAGATGAGATGTTAGACTGAGGTCCCATCCCTAGTGCCATGGCCAAGTTCCCCTCATTCACAAGAATACCACAAAGCAGCTTAATCTGGTTCAAAGTCAGTAGGCATTCATCTGTATCCCCTTCCTCCCGGGTTGTGGCTGTAATAGGCAGAATTTGTCTACTGCACTTATCCAGTCAGCAAACACTATAATAATCAATATGTATGACAGGCAGAGCAGCGCTATGCACAACCAGTGTGTCCTGTCAGGTCGGGGTTCCGATTCCCATGGACCTTTCGAGCTGTGTTCTCGTGGTCATAGGGCATCAGAATCCTTCTGTGGCAGAACACACTGGTGTTGCAGAGTTGCCCATCCAGTATCCCCTATGTGCTGCTGCAGTAGAGCTGTCATTATGATGTTCTGCTGCAGTACTGATGTCACCACTACTGCAGGAGCACATGGCATGCTGGCACACTGTTACCATCCTCACGGTACATCAGTGGTGTCAGTAGTCTAGAACCGCTTGAGACATCACATGTCAGTGTCAGTATGGAACAGAGTGCAGAGTAACACATTGCGCACATGTGACATACTATATCTATACAATATATCAAATACATGATGCCACTGTTATGCACAACCTGTGTTCTGTCACCTTGAGCTTCTGTGTTCTTGAGGTCACAGGGACTGAGAACTCCTCTGTGGCAGTACATAATGATTGTGCAGTCTGGCCCATACAACTGGCAGGGTAGACATATGTTACAGCCCTAACCTGGATGTCTGCCATCATCCAGTGCTATCAAGCCACGCACACGTAACATGGGGATGCCCAACTGTTGTCATCATGGTGAATACACAGAACATTCATGAACAGCAGCCTCATCCAGGGCACAGTCAGTTAGCAGTCATCTGTATCCCTCTCCCCCAGGTCCATACCTCTCACCTGTACCACAATACGAGGAACGCTCCTCATTTTATGTCATAAAAGTTCACTGTTCAACATTGTGAGGAGTTCTCCCACATTCAGTGGTAACATTGTAAGGCAATAATCCATAGTAAATTATGCAAAACATATATTATTCAATTATTAACTGACTTTCTGAATATAAATGCAAACAATTTAACAGTATTCTGAGCTTTTTAGGTAAAGATTTGATTAAGTGTTCCACATTTTGCTCATGTGTTCCACATTTTGAGAGGCAATGTTCCACATTTGGGGGACAAAAGGTTGAGAGTTATGCCCAGGTCATGCCTGGCACTAGGCACTCCCCAGTCAACATGAACTACATCACAAACTTGCTGATATGTCCCTGGAAATGTACCTCTGTGTCAGCCCACATGCAGTACATACCTGGCTGGCTCTGTGATTGTTCCAATGACATCCTGTGCTGCAGCAGTAATCCCACATCAACATGTATTACCTATAAGCAACACAGGTGGAGCACTGTTAGCCTTTACTTAGCACAGCCAGGCAAACGAGCCTGTTAAACATGCTAATGGGCCATTAATGGTATGCTAATCTCCATGTTAGCACCATGCATACACAGTGACCATGATTTGCATATGCCGTTTAAAAATGGCAGATGATAGTGCTGGGCAAAGCGTTTAGAGCCAGGCAAACCATACAGAGCCGGGCTATCTCGGCTATGCTTAGCACAGCACTGTTACTATAGCACCGTGCTAGGGCTGATTAGCACAGGTATGGCGCATGTGCAGGTCAGGACAGTCCGCGCAAGACTGGCCGTGCCATTGTGCCTTAGCACTGTGCTAACCCTGTTAGCATGCTGGTGCTGTGCATGCCTGGTATGTCTGCACCGGGGTCATGGCAGGATCGCGCATGTGCATTTCGCACACTTCTGGGTAGCGCTGCACTATTGCATAGTTCTGTGTGGCGCTAGGCTGAATTGTTTGGGAGTGCCAGGGTGTGTGGGCCATCTGTTGCCAGTTCAGCAATACCTTTCCCTCCTGTTGTGTCAGCCATGTCTGGGAGATGTAGGCAGAGGGCAGTGGTGGGCCATGACAGGTGCTGGGATGTAGTGGAGATGGCCAACCTGGTGCAGCTCACACAACAGCGACATAGGTGCCTGCTCGGAGAGATCTGGGAAGGTGACCGCCCTCGTAGCCAGGTCTGGGCTTCAATTGCCCATTGCCTCACAGCACTCATAGGAATACCACATGATGGGGATAAGTGCCTCCACCGATATGTGGACCTCAGGCGCAGGCAGCACCCACTGCTGGAATGATGCCGGGTGATGATTCAGGAGGGGACTGTGCCTGTGCCAGATATGTGATGCCTCTCACTACAGTGGTGTCATGGGGGGATTCGTGTTGGGTGGTGTGGTTGTGTGTGTGTGTGAGAGACATAGCCCATTCACATGCCATCCAAGGGGGCTGTGTTGCTGTGCTGGTGGGGTTCGGCACATATCTACCATGCTATTAATGTTGTGCAAATTGTGTAATGATATTTGACACAGGTCCATCTTGAAAATGGGTTTTATTCCCAATGATGTATTTCCATTTGCTACCTGTACAAAATTAATCATTTACTAGTACTACTATATGTTGGTCCTCTGCCATGTGGCCCACTGTTCAGGAGTGTGTGGACTGTGTGGGCCAGGGGGATGTAGCATCTTGGGAGTGTTGTCTGCAATGTCCTGCACTGTGGTGGGCACTGCCCCATACCACCTACTGTGACTGCATGGATCCACGACACCTAGCCCCCTGCCACATCCACTGTGTTCTGCCATGCTGTCAGGGGGCTGCATGCAGCTGTGCCTACTTTGTACATACGCAGTGTGTGGTTGGGTGTGGTGTCTGGCCTGACCACCCAACCATTTCTCACCCAAATGTGACACGTTGCCTCTTACAATGCGACATAAATGAGCCAACTGTGGAACACTTACACATATCTTCACCCACACTGCTCGGAACACTGTCATAATGTTTGCGTTTATGTTCCAGAGGTCTGCTATTCATTGCATGGTATATGGTTCGCATCATTTACTATGGCTCTTTGCTTTCGTATGTGACCACTGCATGTGGGACGAGTTCTCACAAAGTGGTACAGGGATCTTATGTGGAGTACACTGAGGACCGTTCCTCAGAATATGGTACTGTTGAGAGGTATGTGTCTGGGTGTGGTGCACACCACCACCACTGCTGTGTCTGTGCCATGACACTGGCCAGTGGCCTATGCAACCGATCTACGGCATTGGTGCCCTGCTGTTCTGCACACTGTCATGGGTGTGGGCAGCATACACACTGTACTCGGTTGTGTACAGTCATGCTGTGTGCGTGTCACATCCTGCAAGCCTTTCTGTCATCAATGTCATTCTAATCTGTAACCTTTGGGTTGTTGTATGCCACTGGGGCATATCTGTGTTTCCACATCTGTTGTTGAGGAGTTAGATACTTGTGTACCCTCATTACAGGTTAGAGGACTCCTCTGTTTACATTCTGCCTTGTTTGTGAGGGGTACCATCCAGAGGGGCTGTGTATATATGATGGAGGGGGGGCTGTTGCAGCTTGTGTGTACAGGATGACAATGTCAGGCTCCACCCCTGCACACATTGGCCATGCACTGTGCAGTCTGCAGTGGCCCGTGTCATGCTTGGCATGGCTTGAGTAGCACACTGTGCCTGGGTGCCAGTTATCCGTGTGTTGTGCCATGCCACCAGGGTCGGGGGGGTCTTTAGCTTACCATGGTGGCTGACATTATAGTAGTGCTGCTGTACCATCTTCCCACTGCAGAGTGAAGAGACCATGCTAGAGATGGGAGGGGTGAGCAGCAGGCTGACCAGAGGCACACCATGGATAGGCGGAGGGTGCCATCGATGCCGCAACACGAGGAGGAGAGCGTGTTGTGTGAGTAATGTGTGCCATTGTGCATTTCTACTATGTGTGTGTGTCACCACTGCAGGCATTGGAGTGCTGTGTGTAGTGTCATGACACAGTCACTGAGGTCATCCAGGTCTGACGTGATTTAGCTGTGTTGCATTTGGATTCCAGGTTGCTCACTTAGAGGGACCCCTTAGCCATTGTGGCTATAATATGTACAGCCACATGGGGCTACAGTGTTCACACCTGACTATGTGCTGGATGGGGGGCACTGGATGCTTTACACCAGTGGCACCATTCAGAGCACCCATGCCTGTTACATCAGTGGGGCCTGATATGCTGGCTGTGTGCATTTGTGTTATCTTCCATGCCTCCAGTGCCTTGCATTCTGCTGTGTGACCTGTGACATGGCTGGCTCTATGTATGGTCCACTGTTGCCGTTACTGCCATGTGCACTATCTGCCTTGTACTGTCATGTGCAACATGTTGCTTTTATGTCCACCATTGCGGCAGGATGCAGCAGGTCTGTGCATGGCCAGTGGCCATTCACTATGTCTGGAGCTGGGGGATTACTGGGGTCAGCCTGCTGTGCTGGCTGTTTCTGCTGCTGCTGTTGCCATGTCTGCCATGGCATCACTGTTCTGCACTTCTCATGGCATGTATCATTCACAGTACAATGTAGAGTGTATCAGTGTCTATGCACAACATGTTGTAGTTGCCTGCCAGGGCTGTTCATGCTATGACAAACAAGGGACCATAGTGTCATGTGGTGCCTGTATCTCCCTACCAGTGTGCTGCCATTGCAGTGTGGACACTGGTATGTTATTGTGTGCCCTTGTCTGACCTCCATGGCATACATGCACAGGAGCTGTGAAGGGGGGGCTCTGGACCAATGTGCCACATGGGCCTGAGGGGCTGTGCATGTCATGTGTGTCTGTTGCAGCATGGGAGTAGGCAGGCATACTCCAAGCACTCCATGGTGTGCTATTTTATTTCAAAGGGGTAGCAAATAGGCTCTGAACTGCTTCCTTTTTCCATGAAGCCTAACAAAGACAATGCTGAACCTTTCTGTGATTTTATTCATAGGAGTCTACACTAGAAGGACTGGTCACTAAGACTGTCTTTGTAGCCCAAGGACAATACAACTTTACAGGCTGTGGGCTGGTATGTGGGTGTCTTAGGGAGCAATGCATGGCATTTTTATTTACCCATGCATGGCAACAACCATTGCCATGAGATACAAAAGTTGTATTTATTGTGCCAAATGTGGCAACAAACACAGTCCTGGTGTACGTTTGTATATTGTCTGGCTACACCCTGGGGCAGGGTAGCTCACCCTAATGAGGGGGAGAGGGATAGCAGTGAGTCCACTTGGTGTGCAGATGTGAACTCCCTGGCTACACCCCTGTTGGCTCCAGCTGTGTTGTGGGGGCCATTGTCCCCTACAGGGTGCTGTCCCTCAGTCCCTGCAGTGCATGGTGTTTGTGCATGGGATATGCAGGTGTACTGCAAGGGTTGTTCAGTGGTAGCATGGTGTGCTGGGTTTCAGACCCTGTGGCAGGTTCTGCTCCCACAAGTGGGGTTTGTGCCTCACCATGGCTTGTCCACCAGGGTGGCACTGTCCTGTGTGTATCATTGGACTACTGCTGCCCTGCCACTGGTGGACCATGACCTGTGTCCCTGTTTCACATGTGTGTGTCTTCTTGCATGTGCGCCTTCAAGGTGCTGCCACTGTGGGTGGTGGCACAGCCCTATGCCATGCTGTTCACTGGTGTGGGCTCCTCATCCTTCTGTTGTGGCAATGGGTGTGGGTAGGCATTGGCACTTTCCCTGGTTGTGTACTGCTTGGGTACCTGTCCCGCAGTCCCTACTGTTCTGTTGCCAGTGTCATTGTCCTTTGTAGTCATTGGGTCTCTGTAGTCCATGCTGAGTCTCTATCTGTGTCACTTGCCACTGTTCTGCACTTATGTCAGTCACCCACCTGTTCAGAGCTTACTGACATTATTTGTACTGCTGCTATGTTATGGCATTGTGGGTAGCAGTTTGGCTGAGTCTGTACAGTTCTTGTGGGGGGGGCAGCAGTGAGGATGGGCCACTGTTGGAGGGGTGTATGGGACAGACATTTCTGGTTACACACCTGGTTGTGGCTGTGGCATCTTCTCCAGTGGGTGTCGTCTGTGTTGTGTATCATAGCTGTGTGACTGTGGGCAGCATGTCCCAACATGTGTCATCTCATGTACATGTCATTCAGTGTCCACTTGTTGTTCGCATCTCAGAGGGTGGCTGTCTGTTTGCACTGTTACAGTTTGCACACTGTTGTGCTTTGTGGATTCCACTGTGTTAGGTTTCTCAGCATATATCTATGCATGTCCATGTACATTGGGGTGGTGCATGCTGCCTGTTACATACTGCCTTGTCCTGCAGGCACATGTCGGTGTGCATTGTGGTTTATTCTGGACTGGCACATGGGCATGGTTGTTGGGGCATGCTATCTGCCATGTGGTGGTACACGGTGCCTTTGTGTCACTGTCATGTCCTGATATGGTCCCCCTTTCTCCTGAAGGTCCATGTCAGTTATCACTGTTGGCCACCTGTCCGGAGGAGGCTGAAGGTAGGGATGAGCTGTTAAGGAAGGTGGTGCTGCAATAGCGCACACTAAGAGAACAGCAGGCTGTCCTCATTACTGAGACAAGATGGGCTGCAGCCATCCTGGAGGAACATCTACCAGCACCTGCCTGCACCTAAGTCCTACCTCCCATTCTGTTGTCCTGCTTCCTGGCCCTGGCCCATGGTCCCCTAGCCCTATTTCTGCCATCCTGTTTCCCTCCATTGCTTCCTGTGTCCATGTCCCTCTCCCTTTCACATTCTTTCCCCATTACACTGTAAATAATGTACAGAATTGCCATTTTGCACTATTACTGCTGTTTTCCCCATTGTTTTCAGTCCCTTTGTTATGCCTGCCCTGTTACCTTTCATAATGTTTGTGTTGTACCCCATTTTTGCATAGTGTGTTCTGCTGTATATTGCTTTATTTTTTCTGCACATTTGTTTCTGTTGCCTTTGCACCATACCTGTTCCCTTTTAGAATTATACTTTGTTATACTTGACATTCCTGTGTCCTGTGTATTTTTTGGGGGGAATCGGGATTTGACAGTGTTATGTGGTATTCTGGTATCACTTGTGGGGTCCAGGTTATTCCATGCCATTCAATAGTACTGAAGTTGTGTTTTGCAGGGCTATTTTGCTTTCCTGTGTTCCTGGACAGCTGCTTACACCTCTATATTTTGTTTCTGTGGGTGTTTGCACTGCTTCTGTCTGAATGCTATATTCAGTGCTGTCTTATCTGCTATATTCAGTGCTGTCTTATTTGCTATATTCAGTGCTGTCTTAATCCTGGGCAATTTTTGCCCTGCACTCCTGGGTCTGTTTGCCCAGCTTCCTTAGCTTGCTATATTCAGCTGGTTTTGCACCGGGCTATTTCCTTTTGAATATAGCTATGTTTTTGCTCCAGGCAAAGTTTGCCTGCTGGGCAGTGCTAATTTAGCCCCAGGGCAAAGTTTTGAATATCTGGCCCCAAAAGTTATAATACTGTACTCTACTTGTGGCATTGCAGTCATTACCTTGACTTATTGTGATGTAACTACAGAGGGATATGGAGAGTGGAGAGTGGAAAGTGAGCACGAGAACACAGAAAGGAAAAAAGGGGACTTTTTCAGCAATGAGTGAAAGAGTTAATTAAGCTTGGAAAACTGAAGGATACAATTTAAAAATATAGGAGATGAGACTGTATTTACTTTTATTTGAAAATATATTTGCTTATTGTGACAATTACTACTCCGTAGGGGTCCATAGGCTAATGAGTTATATTTAGGTAGTGGTGCTTGTAAATTCAATTCTTCCTCTTCTTTGTATAAATTTAGGAAATTACATCAGCATTTTGAATGAATAATAATTAGTCTTTGTTAGTTTTAAGAATTCAAATGAATCAATAGTATTGTAGGAAACCCAAAGGCACAGGTTGCACCTTTGAATTTGTATATACACAGAATTAATCTAGTGCATATGGTGGAACCTTTCACCCCTGACTTAGGGCTAAAGTGTTAAAGTGAAAAGGCCAAACTGCCAAGAAGCCATGTTTATACTAAATAATCAAAGCTTATATAGTGTAAGTTAAATGCTTTATTTTGATTATGTGTTATTTTATAACATGCTTAAAAATGAGTTACCACTACTATGAAGTATATGTAGTCCGGTTCCCCTTTGTAAAGTGCTCTTATACACAGCTTTACATAAAGTGGATTTTAAGACTGAATGTCCATGTGTCTTTTAAGTTAAGCATTTTATTTAGTGATAGTACAGTAGGAATACAGATAAAAAAATAAGAGAATTAATTAGCTTAGTGAGCTGCTTAAATCTTGCTAAAAAACAAAGTGCTGTAACCAACCCATTTGTTCGATCTGTTAGGGCTTTGGCTTGCGCTGACCTTGATAAGAGTAGTGATTTCATGCAACATTGGAAATGGCAATGACTGGAAAGAGCACTACAGTAGTAGCCAAGGACATGGTCAGATATGTCACAACATTTTTAAAGAGTTTCTCTCTGCTGCCCCTACTGTGAAACTGCAGAAAGCAGGAGATTTCTCAGAAAATATCACAGAAAATTCAGGAAATATCTGACCATGTCTTTGGCTGTGACTGTACATAGTGAGGCATAACCACAACCACAAACAGCTACAGAAATAAAAAAAAACAGGCTTGGAAAAAAACTAGTAAAATACCACTGCTTCCTGAGCTCAATACCTGCCTACAGGTCCTGAGGAGCATCCTGAGAATTACAGAGAAGCCTAGACCTTAAGATTAGTGTGAGATTGTATCTTATTTATGGTTTTCTGGGTCTTATCTAACTAAAAGTAGCTATGATTTGAAAATTAAGATTAGGTCACCCTTATACAAAATTCTATAGTCTGAATTTTATTCTTCTGATTACTGTGGAAGATTGTACACTGTGAGAATTACTGAACTTTATTTATACATTTTGTTTGAAGAAGAGAATGCTCACATTGTACAGAGAGAGATACAGTTTCAGTGTGCTGTACTTTAATTATTGATACCTTACAATGGTGTATACTCATTGGTATTGTACTGAGAGGTTACAGGGTTGGGAATCTATAACTATTTTGTTATAGTAAGGCTCTATTTAGCAATTTTTACAATATGATAACTAAAAGCATAATGGAAAATTTAAAGATTGAGGAATCTAACATAGAGGTGCTGACTATGGCTCCATTCAAAAAAAAAATCAAAAATTAATAGTGGCTCAGGACAAGGGAAAACTCCCCCAAATTGTCTATGCCTATCCCAGTCAAAGATAATGGCCTACAGCAAGAGTGGCCACTGTTACCCATAGCACAATGGATTGTTGTTAACAAAAAAAATCTGCTGTAGAGTACTTTAAATCCTTGGCAGATGACAAAATCCTGCAGGGTCTGGCATATCTTGAACATTCTGAATAGGGACCATTACAGGGAAGTCAGGCGATGTTAACACCACAATATGTTAAAATCCCCCCAATAAAACCAAAATGACAGAAAGGAAAGAAAGAAAGACCCAGTGGATAATAAAGATGGAGGGAGGAAGGGAAACAAGAAAGGACAAACAAGAAAGAAATCATTGACTTGTCAACAGGCCATTGATACATTGTGTAGAGTGGATGTTACAGAACACAGTCTGGAAAAAATGCTGTATGTGCCTTTACAAATGCAAATTTGGCACAAAGTAACACATTAGCAAATATCTAGTTTAATAAAGAACTATAGGCAGCCTCAGAGTTTGGTTTGAAAAAGGGACAGAACTTGAATTCTTTAACTCCCTGACATTCAAGGATGCCAGTTTAATTTCACAAGAAAACAGTAAAAAAACAAACAATATTTCTCATATAAGTCCTGCTAGGAATGCACATAAAGATATCCTGCATGTTACTATTTATACTTCCATATATAATAATCATCCCACCATTTTATTCAAGAAAATTGTATATGCTTTACTCTTCCCCAAATGGTGAATATTCTAATTAAGGAATATATCCAAGTTATCAAAGCAGAAGTAGAAGATCTGTGCAGGGATTTGATGACATATAATGAATCATAGAGCAACTTAAAACGTTTGCAAAAACTCAAATATGAAGCAGGAAAAAAAATCTTTGCAGATGTCTAGCTGAAGGACCAATATAGATAGACTCGGGCACACCACATCTCCATATTAATAAAAAGATCAAATAGTGAAAAGGCCTACAAAACAAAAAACTAAAGGAAAGAATAGAAAAACTGAGACTAAAACAACTAAAAATGGGAAGAGAAGGGGAAACAACAAGAGGTGCAAGAGCAGTAATCTCATTATGAGATTTTGGGAATACAGCGGAAGAGGAGGCAAATCTTTCTGGAAATATGAATGGTTACATGCAAAGGAACAGAGAGACCTGAAGGAGCTGAGCACAAAGAAAGTTTATATCATGAACCCACTAAAACAAAGGATAGATCTGATAACAATATAATGGTCTTAAGAAATGAGTGGTTCATTAAAAGATTTTACTCATCAAAAAAGTATACTATAATGGTTTATGGAAAAGGATGCTGGAGGCTGTACATAATGCAGACAGCAAACCATTTTGGAGAATGGTGGCACATTGTACAACTAATTGGCAAAGCAATATTGATTCCCATATACATTGAAAAGCCTGGCAGGCAAATTTTATAACTGCTTTATAACAAGGATTTTTTTTATAACAAGAATTTAATTATTGTTGATTGGGACCTTGGCCAGGAACAGACATATACTATTTCTGAAGATGAAGTAAAGACAGCTATAATAACAACAAAATAGAATAAAACCTGAAACCCCCATGGAATCCCTGTTGACCTCATTGGTCCAAATAAAAATTATTAATATTTACATCATGGAAAAAAGGATCTCTGATTCTTGAAAAGGTGTTTGGTATAATAATAATTCTGAAATATATGAACAGATATGTCTCCTTGATAGAGCCTCTAAAATCTTTTCTAAAACTATCTTTAATCAATTACAAAGGGTTTTGTAACATTAAAAGCTGGTTTCTGGAAAGAGGATTTGACTGTTAACCAATGTTAACATTCTTCATCATATTCTTGAGAAATATGCAATAGTATGATCACAGACACAGATAGTTTATCTCACTTTTACTGGCTTCAAAAAAGCATTTGATTCTCTAAATAGAAGCATCTTAGGTAAAAAAAAATAAAACTTTTGGATATTGGTGTAGATCCTACACTGATTAATGTTATTCATAATATGTATTCAGATAAGGTATGTCAGGTAAGATTGATAAAAAAGGAAGCATAACACAGAAATCCACATTAACACTGGGGTTAAACAGGGCTATGTTTTGGCACCAGTTTTGTTCAGTATTTATATAAATGATTTACTGGTCTCACTCAATAATCACCATTTTATTCACCGTCACTCCAAAATTGGTATAGGAATGTTTTCAGCACTTGCCTACGCAGAAAATATTTTTGAACTCCCTTACCTCTGAAGGCTTGCAATCAAAATAAATACTGAAAAAAAGAAAAATTATGGTTGAAAACAAAAAAAATTGTTATGTGGTAAGTGTACTCCAAACTGTTTGATAGAAAAGAACACATTTGAAACTATTCCTGTATATAGGTATTTTGGCTTGTTCCTGAATATACATATCCTGGCATTACTTTCAATAATAGAATGATCTGGATGCAACAGATTACTCTGATAGATCAAAACAAATTAAACAATCATGTGGAGGTATATTGAGATTTAATAGTAAATATAGAGGAAATACAGTTAACCAGTGATCAAAGCAAATAATGCTAAGCTACAAGCTCAGGCCCTTGTTGCTACACAGATTTGGGGTTATGATATTTAAAAATAAATTAGAAAAATACATTGATTTGTTCTATAAAAAAAAATGTCCATACCAAGATATAGTAGCAGATTAGAACTTGGACAAACCTCTGTCCAGATATTAGCCACATGAAGGTAGTTGAATTATTGACTCTAGTTACATAACTTGAAAGGTCTAGTTAAAGCTTGCTTAACAGAACAAACTCTGGTCAGAGCCAACACAGTCACAATAATGCTGTAAAAGTGCTAATGGGGGTGATAAAAAAGAGCTCATGGATCTCACAGCGTAAAAGTCCACCTTGCCTAAGATGGCGACCAGAGCTCAGAGTGCATGCATGACTTCACTATGAATTCAGACATGTGCAACTGTAGAACTGGGTTCATGCATGCACAGTGAGCTCCAGTGACCATCTTGGATAAGGCGAACTGTGGAAGTATGGACAGCAATAAAGTAGTGCACACATGGAGGGGGGGCTACTGCCACTGAGGAGAAGAACAGCAGCTGCAGAGGGAAGGGGAGGGGGAAACACCACACAACACCAATGAGCACAGCAGTGTGGAAGATGACCACTGCACTGTAGTAGAGAACAGGGAAGGAATCCCATCACCATCCTTTCTGTCGTCTACAGTGATAGCAATGTGTCAGCATGGCTTTGCCCATGCAGCCATAAAAACAGAAATATGTCTAAAGAAAGGCGATCATATGCCCTGGTTGGAATTCATCAAAAAAATGCTGAACAAATTTAGGTACAGTAAAAGCATTTATGGTACTGCGCCAAACAAGATAAGCATGATGAAAAAAAGCTACTACTTATAGCCCCATGTTGAAGCTAACGCTTATTTATATAGACATAAATCAATGGCTAAATTAACTCAAAATCATTTTCATTCTATTTTAGCAAACCTTGTTAATGACTCTTCTTTATAGCCTTATTTGACAATCATTAATTATCATCCAATTAGAAACATCCTCACTCTGTTCTGATTTGGAACATTGCCAAGTACCATGCTAGACAAGAGGTATAATAAAGATCCTAACAAAGATATATACTGACCTTTATTCTGTAATCATGGCCATATAAAAGATTTAGTTCACATACTTTTAGTTTTCCCATTTTATAGTGAACAGAGAATTAAATGGCTGGGAAAATTACTTGGACAATCATAAGACAAGGATATTTTCTGAAATATATCATTAATTGTAAAACAAAAGTTAAAAAGTTAATTGCTAAATATTGGCAATGGGGAACATTCCAGAGGATGGGAGGAGGGCAGATGTGGTCTACTGTACTCATGTTTAATTCATCAACCTGACCATGGTTTTATATTGCCAGCCCAACTAAATGGGTTTTCTCCCTCAGGTGGTCCCCCCCACAGTTCCTGACATTGGTGTATTCATAGCAACAGGTAGGGCAACATACCGAACTGTGTGGTGATGGCTCCTACTCTAAGGGGGCCTAACCTCTCACTACAGGCACACTTACATGCCATTGCCTGCTGCCCATAAACCTATAGGGGCTGATCAAGGGGGAATCCAGCTCAACAGCTACTGGGCCTTGTAGAAAATTCTCCACCTCTCAGGGCTGAAACCAGATGTGTTCCACCATGAAATGATGCTCACACAGCCGGGGGTGGGGGGGAGAATAACTCACATACTGGTTAAAGGACATTAGTCTTAAGGGGAGGGATATTGCAGGCTTGAAGGTAACCATGACACCACAATGTTTTAGCGGTCACAGGTGACAGGCCGTTCAGACAACAAGGTTCTGTGGCTGTAAGTGATTATTTAAAGAAGGGACTTAATGGGTATGCTGAGCTTCCTAGGTAGGGTAGCAGAGAATCTGGTCATTTGGTACTATCTCACCCCCAGCGGAAGCCACAGGTAGTTGGTCAGGGTTGGCCTGTTTTCACTGTGGCATACACTCTTTATGGAATGGAGGGGGAGTGGAGGGAGAGGGGATAGAAAGTATGTTATGCTGTTATATAACTATTCATATTGTTTGAGTATTCACCATGTTTATAATAGTTTTGCCACAAATACCAAAGGTTGGTAGATGGGGGAAGATATCATTGTGCTCAGGAAGGGGGTACCTGCCTCAAGGGGGTCGATACCTGTATTGTGAAGCATAAGCTCCTCATATATCATGGTGGATAATGAAGGTCAGTAAAACAGAGGTTAAGGTTATAAGCTGGAATATCAGAGGTCTAAATTTCCCCATCAAGTAGAAAATGGCAATGACCTGCCTGAAAAAAAATGAGACTCAGAACTAGGTAAAAGAGTGAAGATATGCTATAGCTATGATTTCAATGTTGGTTAAGAGAGTGGTTCTGTGCCATTGGTTGGCTCAGCCCTACTCTCTTATAGTGAATGGTTGCCGGAGCTCCTTGATAACCTACATATCTATAAACTCATAGCTAGTATCCACAATAGGATAACCAGCTACAATAAAAAGTGCAGCAGGTTGCATGCCCTTTACATAACTTAAGGTCCTTGGATGAGCCCCCTTCTTTCTTTTATTATAATGGTATTATTCTGTAGGTTATTTCTAGTTTATGAGATGTGTTTGAATATTCCTCACTCGCTTCTGATTAGTTTTGGACATTTAATTGTCACTGCTGCCATAGGGTGGGAGGGAGGGAGGGAGGGTTGGGGTTGGGGTGGTATGCTTTGTTATACTGTTTTGTGAGGGATGTTTTGTATGTACTTGTATTGTATTGTGGAGTTTTGTTTGCTGTGTATTGTCCTAAACTCAATAAAGTATATTCAATAAAAAGAATGAAAAAACTGAGACCTCAGGTGGCCTTTCTACTAGAGACCTAGCTCACATCCATGAAGGCTACAAAACTTAGATGGGGCTGGGTGTGGAGGAAGTACATAGTGGGGCCCAGGGGTCAACCTTAACCTTTTCTTGCACTAGCCAGCAGGGCAAGTTGATTCAAAATTACACTAGCCTGCAGATGGTTGCACTAGCTCTTAATTATAATGGTAAATGTTGACCACTTATACAGAAAACAATGCAAGCAAAGCCAATAAATACCCTGATTATTCCACATTTATTCTGATCCCCACATTTCTTCCAGCTCCCCAGCAGAAAAAAAGGATTGCAATGCCATCCATCACAGACAAATAGCCCACCCCATTATTTTGTACCATGGCCTCCTCTCTTCCTCTTTCTCCCCCCTCCACACACACACCAAACAGAGAGAGGATATCACAGCAGCAAATGTTCAATCAAGCAGTCCTAGCTCTGTGCACACAATAGCTGACATCATCATGCACCTCACCACACAGTCACCACCACCCACGGGGCAATGAACAGAGTCAGGCAGAGAAAGACACTCTCGGTCCCCACCCTATACTCAACTGGAGACCTGCACTTTTGAAAGTTTTTGTACAGTCTCAAGTGAGCCAGGAGCACACATACATACTAACATACTATTTGCCAGAAGATTAGGCCTTACGGTCTATCGAGTCTGCTCGAACCTTAGATCCTTAGTTGGGTGCCAAGATCCTCCCATCCCTTGTGCTCCAGAAACCCGTATCATCCATCCCCACCCCCCGGGACAGGCCATCATCTGATACATCCACTTTCTGTGTCTATCCCACCCTCTCTTGAAGCCCTCCACTGTGGATCTCTGAACCAGCTCACCAGGCAGTGCATTCCAAGGGTCCACCACCCTCTCAGTGAAAAACCTCCTCCTCTTCCCCCCTCACCCTTCCACCTTCCAACTTCAAACCATGCCCTCTGGTGATATCTAAGATTTCTTTGGGGTGGGGGCTAGACAAACCTAATGGTTTGGGGAAATAGAAAACTATCACATTTTTATTTGTAAAAGCATTGATTTTAATACACTGTGCCCCGACAATAAAATATTTTTCTTTAACATTGTCCTTTCAACAGCCATGGGGAAACAGTACACAGGCATAACACTATACTATTTCTATTTCTGTATGGGATGATCTATGCACCCCAGGAATGCCTATTTCAAGGTTTCAAATTATGTATTTTATCAATGTTATTTTTGTACCATACATGACCCAAAGCTTTGTTTTAGGCTGAAAGGACATGCTGAGTGGGATAAGGGTAGAACTGTATGGATGGTGATGGCTGGCATGGTCCATTTAGAAGAGCTGGGGACCCCCTACACTTGCCAGTAATGGCAGCTATGGATCTATGGATGGTCACTTCAGAGTCTGGTCTGCAGTGGTGTACAGGGAAAGAACAGAGTTAAGAGATTTGGAGGGGAGAGGGAAGTTATGGTGAGGCTGGGATAAAACCCACCATCTGCAGGGTCGATCCTGTATACCTCTTTGTATTTTGTTACTGAAATGTTGGATACAAACACTCAAAATGTAGAGAAATGAGGGGCACTGGCCTTAATAATATTGGACAAATTGTTAGACACATAACATAGACATATTCAGAAAACTGGAACCTAGTGACTTAACGGCACTCTATTCTTGATCACACCCTGGACAGTAGCTGAACGTCTTAACAGTGGAATGATAATGACTCACATTGAGTCTTTTGTGGGATCCCTCTATTGAACTGCCAGATAATTGCAGCTCTTAATGAGCTGTTAATCACACTTGGCCATCTGGAACATTGAAAGAGATTAGCATGAGGACTAGAGAATGCTAAAGTAGAGACTTTTTTAACTTCATTAACAGCCATGAAAATCTGTACAAGTCAAGATGGGCAAGTAGAGAGTTAGCTGCACTAGTCCTGGTCAATTTGCACTAGTGTTTGGGCTAGTAAAACAATGTTAAGATTGACCCCTGGTGGGGCCCCATCCAAAAAAAGAGGTATATCCATATTAATTCATAAGGAAAATAGGTAGTCTTAACCAAATCAAAAGCAGGTAAGGAATGCCGGTGGATACTAGCTGCAGCTAAGACACCAGAGGGTTCCTTGTTATTGACAACCTGACTTCAACCTGCCAGATGTGAATTGGAGCCTCCCAGAAGCAGCTTCAGCTTGAAGCAGGGATATCCTGGACTCTCTGCAGTGGGCATTCCTCAGGCAACTACTCAGTGAATCCACTCATTATGGGGCAATACTGGACCTAGTACTCACTAAAAGGGACAGTGTTGCAGACATCAAGGTGGAATGCCACTTGGGAACCAGTGATCACAGTATGGTGTGGTTCAATACAAGGACAGCTGTGGAATCAAACCACACAAGGATGAGGGTCCTGGACTTCAGAAGGGCAGATTTTAAAAAGATGGGTGAATGTCTCCTGGATGACCTAGCAGGTGTGGGTGACCTGGGTGGGGTGGAGGAACATTGGTTGAAGATAAAAGGGAGCATAGTAAGGCCAAAAAGCCTCTGCATTAAACAAGTGAGCAAAAGCAAGAGGAAAAAGAGACCACTGTGGTTCCCAAAAGAGGTATCCAAAAAGGCAAAAGCAAGGAGACACAGATGGAGGAGGACAGGGAGGTGTAGCAGGAGAAACAGAGGGAAGAAGGGAAAGCAATAAGGAGTGCAAAGTCACAGACTGAATAGAGAATAGACAAGGAGGTAACAAAAGGGGCAATACATTTTTTTAAATAAGTAAGTGAAAAGAGAAAGACCAGGAGTGGGATTGTAAGACTAAAAAGGGAAAGGGGGGACTGTGCAGAAAGGGACCAGGAAAGGCAGACATCTTGAACAAATACTTCTGTTCAGTGTTCACAGTGGAATGAGAAGGAGAGGGGCCACTAAAAAAGTAACAAAAACTTTGGAGGGAAGAAGGTGGACACTAGTCCATTTTTGGAGGAGAGAGTCCTGAACAGGCTTGCTAATCTGAAGGTGGACAAATCAATGGGGCCATATGGGGTGCATTTATGGGTATTGAGGGAGCTCAGGGAAATACTAGCTACAACTCTGGCAGTTCTATTCAACAGCTTACTGGAAACAGGAGTAGTTCTGAAGGACTGGAGGAGGGGGGAATGTAGTCCCACTACATAAAAGTGGTATCAGGTTGAAAGCTGGCAATTATAGGCCAGTCAGCCTAGTATCAGTGGTGGAAATGATAATGGAATCACTGCTGAACAAAAGGATTATGAAATATCTTGAATCCAGTGGGCTACAAGATCCAAGGTAGCATGGTTTGGCAAGGGGATGTCATATAAAATGAATCTGATATATTTCTTTGACTGGGTAACCAAGGAATTAGATCAGGGTGGCGTGGTGGACGTGGTCTACCTAGAATTCAGTAAGACGTTTGACATTGTTCCACATAGGAGACTAGTAAGCAAGCTGGGTAGCTTAGGAGTGGGTCCAAATGTAGTAAACTGGGTAAGAAATTGGTTAGAGAATCGGCGACAGAGTGTGGTGGTAAATGGAATTCACTACATGGAAGGGAGAGTGACCAGTGGGTGCCTCAGGGATCAGTGCTGGGACAGGTCCCCTTTAATATTTTTATAAGTGACATCGCAGAGGAGCTAGAAGGGAAGGTCTGCCTCTTTGCAGATGACACTAAAATCTGCAATAGAGTAGACACTCCTGAGGAGGAAGGAGGTAGCCAGAACTAGAGGGCACAGCCTCAGATTGCAAGGAAATAGGTTCGGGGCAATGTGAGGGAACACTTCTTCACAGAGAGGGTGGTAGAGCCCTGGAACAGACTGCCAGACAGAGTTGTGGGGACTGGGACAGTGGAGGAATTAAAGAGGGCATTGGACAGGCATATGGGACTGAGTTTTGGGGGAGGGTGGAGGGCAGGTTGGGAGTGGGGTATGTGAAAGGGGAGGGTTGGGCACACTAGATGGCCTGGAAAGGATCCTTTTCTACCATCAAATTTCTATGATTCTATGATATGATTCACTCCAGGGGAGTGGAAAGGATGTGCAGAGACCTAAGAAAACTAGAGCAGTGGTCAAGGGTATAGCAGCTGGGTTTCAGTGCAAAAAAAGTGCAAAATAATGCACTTAGGGCACAGAAATCCAGGGGTGGAGTACAAAATGGGTGGAGTGATATTGATGACCACCAAGCCAGAAAGAGATCTTGAGTAATCATATCGGATGACCTAAAGGTGGCCAGGCAGTGTGACAAGGCAGTGGGAGGTCAAGTGGGATGCTGGGGTGCATAGCGAGGGGTATTACCAGCAGAAAGAGGGAGGTGGTGTTGCCACTGCATAGACTTCTGGTAAGACCCCACCTAGAATATAGTGTCCAGTTCTGGAGACAGCATTCCTGGAAGGACATAGAGTGGCGGCAGTCCAGAGGAGGGCAGATAAAATGTTGCTGGGTCTGCATCAAAAGCCCTATGAGAAGAACTAAAGGACCTCAATCTGTACACCCTTGAACAGAGGAGGGAGAGGGGAGATATGAGAGACCTTTAAATATATCACAGGATAAATAATGTACAGGAGGGGAATAGAAGAAAAGGTGATCAAGAACATGGGGACGTGCTATGAAGCTGGATTCAGAAGAGATGTGAGAAAGTACTTCTTCACAGAAAGAGTGGTGGATTCCTGGACCAGCCTTCCAGTGGAGGTGGTGAGGGTAAAAACTGTGGTGGGGTTCCAAAATGCATAGGATAAGCACAAAAGAATCATAGTGGAAAGGAAAGGAAAGGAAAGGAAAGGAAAGGAAAGGAAAGGAAAGGAAAGGAAAGGAAAGGGAGGAAATGCTGTAGCTCAGGCAAGGTCTGATGTATTAGTGTAGATAGGGAAAAATGGACAGACTGGATGGTCCAAGCAGTCCTTATTTGCAGTCAAATTCTATATTTCTATGGCAAATATCTATGGACCCAAATCTGATGACCCTGCCTTTTGCACTTAGTGAACTAGGAACTGACAGAGTTTAATGCTGACCGTTATCCAATACTGTTGGAGAGGGATTTTAACCTGACTCTAAATGCTACATTAGATAGGAGTGGGGGGGAAGGCAGAAACTCATACACAAGCTGTTAAGGCAGTAGAAATACTAATGTCTGAGCAGCTGTTGCTAGGTGCATGGTGAATGCACTGCTCAAGAGTCAGAGATTATACTTGTTTCTCAGCCCCTTGTGGCACCTCCAGCAAGATTGACCATTGACTCATACTGCAGTCCTTGGTGTCCCAGCTCAGAGGCCAGAATTCATCCTGTTGTCATCTCAGATCATGTTCCACTTGAGATATGGCTCTTATGGGGCCCAGTGCAAATAAAAATCCACAACATGGTGGTTTAACCTGTTGCTGTTGAAAAACAAAGAATTCCTACTCTGGTGTAGGCAGTAGGCAAGAATCTACTTTGAGCAGAACAATACTGGTGATGTGTTTGACTCCACACTCTGGGAGGCCTTCAAGGTGACCCTGTATGGGAAAATAATCATATGTGCACCACAAAGATGCATAGCTAGGGAGGTGGGTCAGGCAAAGCTGGAAAATAGCTGCTGATCCTTAAAAAATAATACAGAGCAGCAGTGCCCTCCAATCCTCCAGCTGTGCTGTTGGCCCAACTCACCAGCACCTACACTAAACTAATGATCTGCTCATCAGAAAAGCAGAACTGGTCATTAGGCAGCTCTGAAACTCCTTCTGGTAGGGAGGCAAAAAATCCAGCAAACTGCTTGCATACAAACTAAAATGCAGACAGGAAGCTCGGGCCATCACAGGGCTAAAAAATTCCTCTGGTACCCTGTATACATAGCTGGAAAGCATAAACATCATAATGAAAAGCTTCTATGAAAAGTTAAATGCCTTTCTTACCCCACCATCCTCTACCTCCATTGGTAGGAGTCTAGTGGTCCTCCCTATCCCCTCAATTTCCCCTGGTTAGATGGCTTTCTTGGATGCACCACTAACCCTAGAAGAGATAAGTAATGCGATAAAGGTCATGAACCCAAATAGATCCTCAGATAGGGACAGCTTCCAGATAGATTTAAATTGGGCACTGGGGGGAATAATATTGCTCCATATCTTCAAAGAGTGTTCCAAGATGCCTTAACAAAAGGAAGCATGTCCCCAATGATGAAAGAGTTAATAATTACTGTCCTCACCAATAAAGGGAAGGACCCAATCTTCTCTGGCAGCTATCAGCCTATATCCTTAATTAATGCTGATGCCAAAATATTAGCAAATGTGATAGCTGTCAGGCTGGAAAAGTCCTCCTTAGCCTGACACATTTGTCTCAGGTGGGTTTCATCAATGGATGTATTAGCTCTGATCATCTTAGAACTTTTATATAACTAATACACGTACTACAAGGTAGCTGTTCCCTAGTAGCTGCCGTAGTGGTAGACTTTGAGAAGGCATTCAGCTTGGTCAAATGGCCATATTTGCTGGACACCATAATGAAGATGGGCATAGACCCAGCCTTTAGGGATTGGGTATGCCTGTTATAACCCTACCCTATGGCATCAGTACTCACCAATGATCTTAAATTCACTCCCTTCCATCTTCAGAAAGGCACCAGCCAAAGATGCCCACTATTACCATTACTCTTTGTGTTAGCCATTGAGTTGCTGGCCATTGCTATACAAGAGAATGCTGCCGTTACCAGAATCAGGGTGGGGGGATGAGGTATACAAGACCTTCTTATATGTGGATAACCTGCTCAACACAGTGGACGATGCTCATCATGCAGTACACTAGGGTATCCCCCTACTTAATTAGTTGTCCAGCATCCCTGGGCTTAAGGTTTACCAATCCAAGACTGAGGTATTGCCCCTAAATCACAAATGCTTTTTTGAGCATTTCTGGATCCCTAGGACTCAAATAGGCAACAGAAGGTATTACATACCTAGGGGTCAAGTTGCATAGGAACACACAAATAATGATCTCCCTAAACCATGACCCATTATTAAAAGCCATCAAAATTGAATTGGAGAGGAGGAAATCATTACATCATTCAAAAGCAGGCAAAATTGATGGGCTCAAACTTATTGGTACTAGGTTTTTACATCTCCTAGCCCAACTACCTATTACAATACCTCATACATGATTGGGGTGGAGGCCAAAAGGCTCCTTCTCTGTAACTGGAGGTCAGCTAAGATTCCATCAGTGAGTAAATGGCTTCTGGCAGTCAGCCAGTTAGTGCCCTATGAAAAACATCTCATGCTTTGCCACTGGGTCCATGAAGAGCTGTCACCAATGCTGGAATCCAAGTACTGTCATAACCTGGCTTAGTACACACAGGCACACCCTCATAGGGAAATCTACCCTAAACCTATACCTGCCTTCAAACTTATACAAAGCTTGAGACTTTGTTGTTAGATTAGTTTGTTTTCACTTTTCTGTACATGGTTCAGGAGAGGCAGGAAACTGCAAAGCTTACCCACTCTCTGTATATAATTTACACCAGTTCATAGTATAATGTTTGTAGCACCCATACTAGTTGTTATTCATGTACGTAAACTGTTTTATTTGCTTGCTCTCCTGCTGTCCAACCTCCTCTGCTGAGCTGGGTCATCTTATGTGATCACTGCTACTGTTATTGCATTTCATCCCTGTCCCTGATGTACTGTGTTTGTTATTGTTGTGTGTTCTGTTTTTTTTTTAATAAAAAGATTAACCAGAAGAGTGGCAGTAGGTATGATGCTAGCATCTACAGGCCAGTCAATCTCACATTAGTGGTGAGGAAGATAAAGGAGACACTACTGAAGGAGAGACTTATGGAGAACCTGGAGACAAAAGGGCTGCAGTTTCATGGGGGGGTGTGGAGGTCATGTCAAACTAGTCTCATAGATTTCTTTGACTGGGTTGAACTGAATTGAATTTATTGATTGATTCAGACAACACTTTAGAGCATAGTGATCTTTTTCAAAGACTCCACATCAAAAAACAGGACATAACATTGTTAAGGTAGTGGTTACATAAAGGGGAATAATATAAATCACAAATTAGGTAGAGTGGTGTAGCATATCAGATGTCAAATGTAGGTTACCTGGGAGGAGGATCAAGGGAGAGCAGTGGACATCACTGATCTCAACTTTTAAGACTGTGGTACACAGCAGGCTAGTTAACCAACTAAGCAACCTGGTGGTGGGGCAGAAAGTGATACGGTGTGTATTAAACTGGTTAATGAATAGAAGGCAAAAGGTGGTGGTAAATGGTAGTCACTCAGGCAATAGGAGAATGACTAGTAGGGTACTACAGGGTTCCGTGCTGGGATTGGTCCCCTTTAATGTCTTCATAAGTGGCATTGCAGAGGAGCATGGGGGTAAGGTGTGTCTCTTTGAGGATGATACAAAAATCTGCAATAGGGTTGACACTCAGAAAGGGGTGGAGAGAATGCAGAAGAATCTGAAGAAACCAGAATAATGGTCTAGGGGTGGCAGCTGGGTTTCAATGCCAAAAAATGTATGGTTGTGAACTTAGGGCTGTGGAACCCAGGCACTTTGTGTAAAATGGGGGGAGCGGAACTTACAGTCACCAAACAAGAAAGAGACCTAGGGCTCATCATATCTGATGACTTCAAGGTAGCTTGGCAGTGGGAAATGCTAACAGGATGCTGGGGTGCATTGGGAGAGGGATTTCCAGCAGGTGGAGGGAGGTGGTGCTGTTGTTCTGTCGTTCACTGATGAAGCCCCACCTAGACTGCTATGTCCAGGTCTGGAGGCAACACTTCACAAGGACACTAAGAAGGTGGCAGTGGTACAGAGGAGGGCAACCAAAATGGTGATGGGGTTGCAGAAGAAGCCATATGAGGAATGGCTGAAGAAACTCAACATGTACTTCCTGGAAGAGGGGGACAGGACTGAAACTAACAAGTACCTCACAGGAGTAAACAAAGTCCAAGTGGATTGTCTATTTCAGAGAAAAGAAGGCACAAGAACAAGGGGTCATGAAATGAAGCTAAGAAGGGGAAAGTTTAGGAGAAATGTGCAGAAATACTTCACGGAAAGGGTGGTGGATGACTGGAACAGTCTGCCAGAGGAGGTAGTGTAGGAAAATAGTGTATTTATTTATTTATTTATTGAAATGTGTCACCAGGAAGGCACACTGAACAACAAGTTGCTTGTTTCCTGGTGTGACCTGGGGGGGTTACTATTGGATAAAGAATTAGACATACAGTTTTACATTTAAAACATACAAGAAATTAAACATTCAATTACATTTGTAACAAGACCGTTAAAAAAAAAATCATAAATAATCATTCAGTCACATTTATAACATAACATACAATTAAATATATCATACCTGTGAAATATATGCTTCAAACATGCTTGCAATAGGAATAGGGGCATATTAGAAAGAGGAACAGGGGGAGGGAGTAACAACTATGACCAACTAAGGTCATTGGTGATGGAATAGTCAGGGACAAGAGGCAGACTGGATGGGCCTGAAATGTCTTTTCTGCTGACAAAATCTATGTTTCTATTAAGATTTGTAAGTCTCCCTAATTGTTTGACACTTGGTGGATGTTCAGTATTGATGTACTTATAATATATAGAGGTGGTTGAAATTAGCAGATTCTGAATTTACAGAATTTTTGTGCAGTTCCATTAATTTTTTTGAGAAATTTTGCAAGATTATTTGGAATTTTCTGAAATTATTTTATTGGCCATAACTCAATCAGTGTGGAAGGTAGGAGTCTAATATTCGGCATGCATATTAGCTGATATAGGCCCTAAATGTCTGTCATGTTTCATGACATTTGGCTAAAGGATATGGATGTTATAGGGGCTCACATTCTAGCAATTTAATATTTATGTGAGCATTTCTAAAAATATTTCTATGCTTACAACTTAATCACCTTTGGAGGTAGATAATTGAAAACTCAGATGTATACTTTCTTGGAAGATTCATAGAAAATATTAAATAGAGACTGTAAGGTTTAGCTATGACCTTCCTCCCTACATGACTTCCATGGGCTCGCTTCCTAACCTGGGCCGTCAGCATGGCACCATGATATACTGATGCTGGACCATGGTGGTTAGCTTAAAGCCTAATATTTAGGGTCAATGAACCTTACAACATTGGCGATATTCTGTTCTCTAGCTTTAAACAAATAGGGACTTCAAATTTAGCAATTTACATCATTGTGAAATGTAATTTTAAAATTTCTGAAAGTTTAGAGGCTTATAACTCAGTCACCTTTAAAGGTAAAGAGCTGAAGCTTGGCACACGTATGTAAGAGCATGGGTAACATCAAAATATCAAATGCAGTGCAGTTTATTCACTTTTAGTTTACATAGGTGTTAACTGTAAGTTCAAAATTTCCAAATGTTTGGATTCTTATAACAGTCATTTTTAAAGACAGAAATCTGACACTTGGTGCACTTCTTTTCAGATGCAGGGACAGCCAATGTACCAAATGTGGTATATTATGGTTAAATAAATATTTAATTAGATGGAAATAACCAAAATCACAATTTTGGTGACATTTAGCAAAGTTTTAGCCAGCATTTGACAAAGTTACATTCGAGCGAAATCAGCATTTCACCAGAATTCTGCTGGTGGAAGATGAAATTCACCCATCCTTAATATTATGTATTTATATAATATTCATATTTTTTATTTGTATGATATGCAGATACTGTCATATCAAATTGGCAATGAATATATTTTACCTATGTACCTGACAGTTTATCTGATAAAATTCTTGTACAGTCATGCAAAGAACATGCAGTAATTTTGACACTAAGTGCATTTTCCTGTATTATTATGCTTACAAATCTTGCAAGATCAGTCATAATCCTTTTTTTTTAAGAAAGGGTAGCACCTCTTGATATGAATTATTAGTGTTTGATACTGTTGTCAGCATTGTTTATCTTCCTTTAAATGCCTTCTTAAAATTAATTTCCTGACATAGGCCTTCTGCCACTTCAACCTGTTGAACTAATGGTGCTGTATTTGAATTTTGTGTGTAACCCATGCCTTGGGTAAAGGAGAAGTAAGGCATCCAGTGGCACGTGTTAGTAATTTCTTCCTGAGGACAAGAGGTCTCTTGATTGAAATTCTGAGAGTAAAAAGATGATGGCTTCATAATCAGTTCAGACTTAATAATTACTTCCTGCTGAAGTTTGATCACACTATTGCAAAGACTTATATTATACTGGGAATATATACTGTATAATTATTTTTTCTAAGTATGAGACCGGAAGGGGGGTAACACAGTAGTACCTGTCCTGTCCTGCTGGAGGTATAAGGTGAGCCAAGATCAGTAAATAGTATCCATATATTCTTTTGTGTAATGGATGATGGGAAGGTGGATGGAGGGCCGGTTTCAGAGTGCCCCTTAACTGAGGGCTGGACTCCCACAACGGTCCTTTCTGTATGTAATCTGCTGCTTGTGCCAGTGCAAATGTTCAGTGTTTGCTAACATGAATTAATTTTCAGCTGTACAGTATGCTGTGAGGCACCTTTTACATATGTTTGAGTTCCTAGTGAAGCTCTCCCCATTTGAAAGCAAGTGTGGAGTAAAATAAGTAGAAATGAATTATGCATCTGATACTCCCATAGCCTTTACTGAACCTGCAAGCTAGCTGTACTAGAGATGTGGAAGACATCAATAAAGGACAAACCTTTTGACTCTATTTTATTGTGTGGACAGTGTTGTGTACCTCTTTGAGTGTTAATGGATTACCCATTGTGGTCTTGAAGTCAGTAGTCCCCACATCCCCAAATCATTAATAAATATAAAAGTTTGTGGTGGGCATCATCCCCTGGAAAGATACCATTTGAAAACCCATAGCAGGAGAGAGGGCTATACTCGTCAACAGATTCATAGCGTAATGAGAACTACAAGGAATTGTGCTTGCATACAGTAGTTCTGGTTACTTCTCACTCATCAGGAGAAGCTGGATTTGATGGAATATTGCAGATGCATTCTACTGTTTTTAATTGTGGTATGCTGCAGGACCCAATTCACAGTTGCAATGGACAAGTGTGAAATTGTTTCAGTATAATTTAGCAGAAGTCTTGTGACTGTGAGCCCTCCCAAGCAATGGTCAAAGGGGGTTAGGCAGCCTTTTCACACCAGTACACATCGAACTGTGGTTGTGTAAGAAAATGGGTGGGATTGGCATGTAAATGACATGCTATGCCTTTCACAATGTAGCACTTATATGACACCTCATGCCTGAGGGATTGTTTTACCAGGTAGTAGGGGTGTCACATCATTGAACCTGCTGTGTCTTTCACTTTCAAGGATCAAGCTTAGTGAGGGAACAACAGTGACAGAAGATGAGCAAAGGGGAATGGGGTTAGGGAGTGGGAATGCACTGGAATATTAGGGACTGTTAATGGCTGGGTTTTGGGTTGGGAGACAACTAGATTACCAGGAATGATGACAAGGGATAGATTAGTGGACATGACTGTCAGCCCACAAGCAGGCCTGAGGTACTGATCACACTGGTAAAGAGATGTGTTAGACAGCTGAATGGGCTCCTGCGTGTCTCTGGATTAGAGATGCAGCAAATTCAAATTCCATTGGTGAAATGAATGCGAAGTGGGCACTTGGCATTGCCACTGCGCTACGCAGAGTAGGCAATGCAAAGTGCTCACTCTGCCTTGTCATTACCACTTCGCATTAAGGTGGAATGGGAATGCGAAGTAAGATGAGGTCACTGTTTTTAATGGAATTTGTGCTCCTCATTATGATTCTAAGTGATCCACTTGGTGTTTCAGATTTGGCAGCCCCCTACACATCACATGGCTTACAGTACTATAAGTCACATGCTCTTTAGCTAGGCAGGAAGGAAGTGAGTCATACAAGCAGACACTTTTACTTTTTTCTGTGCAGATGGAGAGAGAGGAGTGTGTTTTGTGACTGCTGATACTTTGAGATCAGAGCGAGGAAGATATTTCAACTTTGATTTAGACCCAACAGCTTTTTAAAAGCTACATTTTTTGGTTTTTTTCTGTACTCTTTTTTACCTAATTTGTTCTTTCTGTAAATTTTATTTTTCTTACCTTTATAAGTAGTTAGTTCTTTGTCTGTGTCTGTGTGACTGTGTGTGTGTTGTGTGACAGTGTGAGTAGTGATTGCTTGGATTGAGGGAGTTCAGTAGGAGAGACGGACCAGGGTGAGGGAATGTCTGGGGCAGGGTCAGCTCCGGGAGAGCGTGGTAGTGGTAAGCATCATACCATGCACATGCATGGGGGGCATGGGTGCCCATTCCTGTTGGACCACTCGAAACTTGTGAGTGCCCCCCCAAGAAGCAGGATCAGCAATGCGTCCTGACTCTGAGGCACTTGAACCACCACCAAGTTCAGCACCAGGTCCTCTGGAGCAGGATGTGCCTGTTCCCCCAGGCCCAGGTGTGGATCCCATCCCTGTTCAGCACTGTGACCAGACAACTGCCAGTTCATCTGGCCTTCCCCTGCATGTGCCTGGTCCTCCCCACACCTCCATTGTTTGACAGTTTTTTGACTGTGTCAGGGGGACAGCAGTGTGGTCAAGTGCTGCCTATGTGAGGTGGAGGTGCACCATGGCCCCCGGGTAACTCTCCTTGGGACTGGGGGCCAGCACACCCATATGCTCAATCACCACCAGTTGGAGTTGCAGGCTGCCACAGAACATACCATGCTTGCACCTGTTGGCCCTTCTGTGGCAGAGGGTGTAGCTGTGCATGGTGGCAGACCTAAGAAGAGGAGGGCAAGAGCAGCACCTGCTGCTCAACCAGGACCCAAGCCACCACCACCACCACCAGCAGCAGGTCAGCCTGTAGAATGTGTGGACCCCAGAGAACTGCGTGTGACGCAGGCTGACTTGACAGTTCTCTGGAGTGCTGTCGTGGAGAACAATGAGAGGGTGAGTGCTGTCGAGCAGTGGTCGGATCACATAGAGAGACATCAGTTGCAAATTATGTCCATGCTGGAACTGTTGCTGGATCACCATGGGATCCCACATTAGGTTTTATTTACCTCACATCATGTGCCCCCTCACACCTTCCTTGCTGTGTTATAAAATGTATTCCTCTACCATTCCTGACCCTTGTATGTAATTATGCCCTTTTTTGTTGTCTTCCATATGCGTGACACTTTGTATTCTGAGCAGTGCAAGTATACTGTGTTAAACTGCATGTGTGCAGTCAGTCTTTTTTCCAGTCTGTGTATGTACTACAGACACTGTCCAACTCTCTGACTTAAAAATGCTTATTAATGAGTACCATGGTGAGATGGTGAAGCCTGGAGAGATACTACAAAATAGGCTTACAATACATCCAAGCAACTAGTAAAAAAATGAATGTTGTGATTCATGACGTGATCATAAATCATAATTTGTGACTGCATTTGTGACCGTGATGATGAAAAAAACGTGAATGCCTACAGCTGTACTTCCTCGGGCCCTGATGAGGTGTGGCACACAACTCCCCAGCTTAAAAACATTCATTAATGAGTACAATGATGGGGTGGAGAAGCATGGAGAGATACTACAAAACAGACTTACAATACATCCAAGTAACTTAAAAAAAACTAATCTTGTGAGTAGTGACCTGATCGTAAATCGTGATTTGTGACTGCATTTGTGACCGTGATGATGAAGAAATGCGAATGCCTACAGCTGTACTTCCCCATGCCCTGATGAGGTGTGGCACAAAACTCCCTGGCTTAAAACACTCATCAATGAGTACAATGGTGGGGGTAGTAAAGCATGGAGAGATACTACAAAACAGGCTTACAATACATATAAGTAACTAGTAAAAAAAATTAATGTTGTGATTCGTGACGTGATTGTAAATTGTGATTTGTGATTGCATTTGTGACCATGATGATGAAGAACGTGATTTGTATCATGAGTGACTTGTGACGATAGTCCTGACATGAAAACGCATATTAATGAGTACAATGTTCATGCAGAATTATGCACCACACCTGTCCAGTACTCTTAAGGGAAGCCAAAGAAACAACTGTGACTTAAGTTAGAGATGGAGATTGGGTACTAAGGAGATGCAAATGCACAGACAGATTAAGATTACGCTGCACACTGAAAAGATGCAGATGCAAAGGGACAACACCTAACCAGTGCTTACCATCAGAAATTCTGGAGAAGAATACCTTTTCCAGTTGAGGCGGGCCACGGGGGGTCAGTGTACTGCACTGCTGCAGTAACAGTCACTAGTACTAGTACTGGTACTAGTACTAGTACCAGTAAAGATACCACAAAGAAGTACAAAAATTACACAGCTGCAGTGGACAGCAGGTTCACATTGCTGAAATTATGTGGCACAATAAACGGTGTCTGATTTGATGACACGCATCACACACATACTCACACACACACTAAATAATGCATAGCAAATTGAAAACTTCAGTAATATAATCACATATTTTGGACAAACTAAAATTATGCACTGCTGCACCACAACAATCAGCAAAAAATGGCAAGAATTATGGAAAATATTACTATGTGTACATTAACACAGTTATACAAGAAAACTATCACCAAAACAGAAAGCACTCTCTTTTTCTCCAAGTTAATCTACCTACACCACAGATATGCCCTTCCCCCAAAGCACACTTCCACTGTCTCTCAGTACACAGATTGAATGTTGTACATTAACATTGAAAATCCACACACAAACAATAAACGCTCAATGATATGAGCACAGGAGGGTTTCCTGTAATCGATGAGCTAAAGTTTCAGCAAAGGAAAAAATACTCAAAAAGGCTTTTTTAACAGCTTTTAGAAGGTTTGAATCACAGAGATTTCCCACAGCTTCCTACACACACTACCCCAAATTGAGGCTGTGCAGAACAATCTAGAGCCCATGTGACCTGAAATCCCATAAATCACTGTAAAATTCACCTTTGGAGCTTAAAAGCAAGGTGAAGTGACGTGAAGTACATTGCTTTCAATGTACTTCACCTTAAGAATTGGTGGAGTAGTGGTTTGGGAAGGTGGAGTAATGCGAAGTCATTGTTTTCAATGGACTTTTCGTTACCCATTATAACACGAAGTACTCCACTTTGCGTTGTGGAGCACTCCACAAAGTCATCTTCACTCTGCAAATCACTTTGCTGAGTGAATTGGAGCCACTTCTCCCATCTCTACTCTGGATGGCACTATACCATGTGCAGGCATATGCATAACTTTGTAATTGTTATTGTTATTTATTGCAAACCCAGTTTGTATACAGTAACAGCTAGAACACCTTGTTTGCATTAAGAGATTTGTGCCAGGGGCTCTCTGCTCCCTGGCTCAAATTGAATGTTCTCAGTATACCAATGTTATGGATTGGTGTGCATTTTGCACCCTACGTTTCTGTCCGTAAAATTGGAAAAGTGACTAGGATTCCTAGATTTATGGTTTTCACTCTTAGGCAGATAATGCCCAGCTGTATCGTTCTGTTGACCTGAGTTAGGCCTTCTCAGTGCTAGTTTATCATCATCATTAAGTTTATTGTATAGCTTAAAAGCTGTTACAAAAAAATAAATAGTAAGGCACAAAAATACAAAACAGACATACATGTTGAAATACAAATACAGACATTCAGATTAAAAAATCCATCAAGGGCCTTTAGATAAACTGAATCATGCAGCTGTGTACATTACTGCTCATATGGTAGACATTTTCTTCTTAATTTTAATGACAGCATAAAAGTATTTAGCTAGCCTTACCAGAAACCATTGATCTTCAGTATTCAACAATGTATTAGTAAGGCTATCCTTATCAATTTCATATGTACTATTTGTAAATGGTGCCAATCAATATGCCCTTTCTCCCTTGACTTTTTTGTAATTGTCATCACCTGTTACTATGGCACAGTGTCAGTACTGTTTATTCATGTACTTGAACTCTCCCTATTGTTATGATGTACTGTGTCCTTGCTCCATTATTATACTTGTATCCTTCTGTAACTAATTCTGAGTCACTCCTGAAAAAGGGACTTTCAGGGCTCAGTGGGCCTACCCGGTTACCAAAATTGAATAAATAAATAAATGTGCAATACCACATAATGTGCATTAAGGTCTCAGTCACTTTGTATGTACAGTCACAATTTCCAGACTCAATTCCTGTTTTCTTATATCTGAATAAGAGCATATTGCTAGGAAATTGTTCAAACTTATGCATGCTAAATAACACCCTTAATTCTGGATTGCTCAGGGCGTACAAATATGGTTTGAACCCAAAATACTAATTATTTCAGAAAAAAAACATTTTGAATAGCATCAGTTAGCTATTAGCTCAAGATCGAGTGTATTCCACTGGTTAATAACCTTTTTGGATATATATTCCTTATATTTTATGCTTAATAATATGCGTTTACCACCTGCATGCTTTAGGCTGGATAGCTTATGCTTTTTAATAAGGTGGATTAAGGAGGTATACAAAAAAAATCTTAAAGCCTAGACTAAACCAGGTCTTTTTCTCATGATAACAGTATTTCACAAAAGAATTACTTTCTGGTCTCATTAGTCTAATCCAATAATTTAGTTTCCTTGCCTCGATCTGAGTATTGATGTGAGGAGACCAAATCCAACTCTCAGGTAGGGTGCAAGACATGCAAACCCCACTCTCAAAATATTCCATAATACCTTATATAAAGGTGATAATATCTTATTCATGTTTTTATATTCCCAGACATCTGAGCCATACAATAGTTGTGTCTCAAATTTTGCTCTGACAGTTTCCAAAGATGGGTAGAGTAAATCCCCCATATTTTGAATTAAATCTTATTAATCCTCCGAGAGATTTTTTTAAGTTTTTCAGAGATTGTTGTCAAATGAGCTGACTATCCACAATTTGCTTAGAAAGTAATACCCAAATATACGTAACTGGAAACAACTTCAATTTTATCTTTCCCAATGTACCAGTTACCCAATCTTTTATTACCTCCAAAGATTACAGACTTTTGTGGGCTTTTGTTTTATTTAGATTTAGTTTTAGTTTCAGTTCTGTAGACCTAACCTGGAAAAAGTCAGTTTTTCTCTGCGGGCCACCTTGGGAGAGAGATAGTAAAACAACATCATCTGCATAATCAAGTAGAGGACAATCAGTGCTAGTTAGAGTGCTGCCTGCCCTGTCTGATGTCAGTGAGTGAATGGTTTCCAGCTGACTGACACGTAAGCACTGAGTGATAGATCTGCTTTTGCTTGGCTCATATTAGCATACTGTATGTCTGATGTCAAGGATAACCTGAAGCTACCCACATTGGGTAGCATTCAACTGAAAGCTGAGAAGGTGGCTCACAGTCTGTGAGTGGTTCCTAACCATTTGTCCATGAAGCCCCAAAGACACCACTCCTGCTTGCCAGGGTCCAGCTCCAAATGCAGAGTTAGTCACTACTGGGGGAATCTGCCCTCCATTCCCTGTGACCTCACAAGGAGGAACACACCATGAGACCAGAGGGAGCTTCAGGTAAGTCCTGGAGATGGTGGGGTGGGCACGGCTGGGGGTGCAAGCTGAGAAGTGTATTTTCTGGATTGGGGAGCACAATTGGAAATTTTAAAAATAATTTAATTGAATTATGTCACCTGCCATTTTACTTTCCTTTTTCCCTTACACACAGAAATCAGCCCCAGCCTTCCCCTAACACAAAATATTCTGTTTGATTATTTAGAAAAAAAACCAAAACCTTCCCCCACTGCATGAAAGTTTTCAGCAGCTTGGAGAGGGTATTTTTTAAATTAATAAAAACATAAACTGTAGATTTCTTGGGAAGAAAAAAACAGCATGTTTTTATTATATATTTAGAATCTTACACTATGCAAAATAACACATGAGCCACCATGCACAACTCTGCTGTGTTTCCATCTTGGAGTTTTGGTGTCATCAGGGACCTCTGAGACTACATTTCTGAGGTCACTATAATGTGATCGGAGCCCCTCAACTGAAATACATCCCTGTTGTGCACGTTTGCCCATGCATTATTCTCCATACAATGGTTTTGACTTTATTTATTAATTCATATACAGTACATATAATGTTTTTGTTCTATTTCTTTTTTCTTTATTTAATAAAGCATTTAATCAGGAGAGACTTACTGAGTTTAAATAGCTTGTTTCCAGATGCATCCTGGGGGGAAGGGGAAGTTGGATACAATATACAGTAAATGAGACTGCACACAATGTAACATAAAGAGAGAACATTTGGAATCTAACATACAATATTACAGACAAGAAATAGGTAAATACAGTATGTGTGATATACAGTTGCAGCAAAAAGTTACCATAGTATAAGAAAAATATTAACAACAATAAGTGCAAAGAAGATTGTCAGCAGGTAGTGACTATACAAATAAGTTCTATCTGCATTACATAACCTAGTGCAGCAACTCTTACTCATTTCATGTGAAAGGTGCTAGGTAATGATACATTTCATTATTTCCTCTCAGATATTTTATTCCTAAATTACCCATTTATTTATTTACTCTTTGCACAGATATTAAAACTACAACGATTACTGTTGGTGGAACTTCACGCTGGTCTTTCACAAGTCCGTGATTACTTAAAACATCTCTGTCCATTACCCATGGAGAGCTGTACATTTGCAGGTAGTAATGTCAGATATGTTGCAGTTATCTACTGGTGACACTTCAGAATACAATCCCACTGCTTTCTGTACTGTAGCTGTACTTTGATTATACTGGTAAAACATATAACACTTAAATACAAAAAGGATAGTAAGGAAATAAATTAAAACAATTGTGATGTGATTAACAGTACTGGTTGGAGTGTACACTTGGGAACCAAGGAATCTGTGTTCAAACCTCACTAGAGCCACATATCCCCTGTCTGGTCTTGAGTATGTCACCTTGAACCAGTGATTTCTTAGTGTTAGTAAAGGAAAAATAATAGGAGTCTGTGACCAATTTACAGGGAAAAAAGTTTGGAGGTGTTTTTTATATGAATAAATGGTGCTAAAAAGATGAGCTTGGGGGAATCTTTCAAAACTTGGGAGATTTGCTGCTAGGTGGCTAGAGATGTTGTGAAATAAAATTTTGCCAGCAAAATTGCTGCAAAATCTGCAATTTCACTGCGCCAAATCTTTTACAAAATTGCGGTGAAATGGCAAAATTTCACCTGCGATTTTCGCCACAAATGGGCATCTCCTAAAAGTAACACTCCATTGTGTCTAGTGGCCCCCCACCATTCACTGGCCAAAATTCTCCCCGCTGTCTAGTGGTTGCCCCCTGGCCGAACTCTGGCCAAACTGAATAAAGCACCTTCTCCCTCCGAGTTACTCTCATCATGTCCCTCTTGAGTCCTCCTGACTCTCTTTTTGTAAAAAAATAAATAAATAAATAAATAAATAAATAACATGTCCAACTCCCTGGTGTGTAGTGGACCTCCACCCTGTCAGCAGATAGCACTTGCCCCACTCCACCCCCAGTACCCTGATTGGGCCACCAGCACAGCCCTCCACTCACCTCCATGGATGGCAGCCTGACTTGAGCACTTCAATGAATGACTGCATGCTGTACAAGCATGTGCTTATTCATTGACGCTCTCAATAGGACTGCCAGCTCTGGAGGTGAGTGGAGGGCAGTACCTGTGGCTCAGTCATGGTACTGGGGGGAGCAGGGTGGGTGCTATCTGCTGACAGGGTGGGGGGGTCCACTAAACACTAGGCTGTTGGACATGTTATTTATTTATTTTATTTTTTTTACAAAAGGAGAGTCGGGAGGACTCGGGAGGGACAAGATGAGGGTAACTCAGGGGTAGAAGGTGCTTTATTCAATTTCAACCAGAAGGGACCGCATCAGACCCCAGGGACTCAGAATGTTAGTGGTGAAATTGCTGAATTTCATCCACAGGTGGCAAAATTTCACTCACGATTGGTAATTTTTGCCAGGTCACGGGTGAAATTTCACCCACTCTGGGGGTGAAATTTTGCATTTCGCCCAGCAAAATATTTTGTGAAATGCATGTATTCTACAAAATATATTGCAGTGTGAAATTTGTCAATTTTGCACAACACTATAGGTGGACAAATTCAAGACGGCCACCCAAAATCTCTAAAATGGCATATTTCAGCTGATATTTGTCATACAAAGCTGTATTTGGTGTCTAAATGGGGGGACTGTGGGTCAAGGAATTCATTTCTTATAATAAAAATGTTCTTTCTTGATTTCAAATTTCGATAGATAGATAGATAGATAGATAGATAGATAGATAGATAGATAGATAGATAGATAGATGATGGATGGATGGATGGATGGATGGATGGATGGATGGATGGATGATAATAGATAAATCGATCTAGTTATATGTTTTATCTTTTCGCAAGCATGTCCAAAAGAAGTTCTGTGATTGCTGATTAGAAATATGTCAACACTCTTGACAAAACCAGTACAATAGTTGAGAGGAAAGAAGAGGAGTCGAGTTGAGATGATTAAAGAATTGTGTATATTATTTAATTAAGAGTGTGATGAAGATAAAAGTGACTATACAACTGATTCATGGGAAAAACTGAAGAGGCTAGCACTGGAAAGGAGGGGGTTGGATAAATATGTAGTAGTAGTAAGTAGTGAAAAATTTTTATTCATACAAAAAATGAATAAGGATATCTCCACTGAGCCGAAGCTCCTTTACAGTGAGATCCAGGTGTCATTTCCAGTTACTTTTATAAGTTAGCAATATATAACGAAGGAAAACACATATACACTATAATTATACATCAATAAATATAACACAGTTCCGAATCATAAAACAAACTAGGACAAGAAGAACATACAAAAAAATAATAATTAATTCACAGTATACATTTAATACAAGTTACAATCTACCATCCTAAGATTCAAACTATTTCCCATCATAACTAGTATTTTCGATAAGCCATTGGTTAATTTGGTGCAACTGAAAATTTCCCTCAAGGGGTCTAAACTTCCCAGGCAATTTATTCCATATAGAAGGTCCAATATTAAAAAATGCTTATCCCCAAAGCCGTTCTCGACTTGGGACTGCACAATCCAAGTAATTAGCAGAGCGCAGACCCTCAATAGGTCTTTTTATTTTAATGGACTCAGCCATATATTTAGGGACTTTTTCTGAGATACATTTTAACATTAACATAATTGTACTAAGAGCCCACCTTTGAGACAAAGTATGCCAGTCTAATTCTTTATACATATCTACTCTATGTGCCCTCTTTGCAGCTCCCAGTATAAATCTAATTAATTTATTATACATAACGTCAAGCTTATGTGGTTGCTTTTTAGATGCACCCATATATATCAAATTACCATACTCCAATATGGGTAGTACAACAACAGTTACAACTAATTTTCTAATTTCCAAAGACATACTATTTCTTACTCTATATAATGACCCCAAGCACTTACCAACTTTAGTCAAAGTACTATCTATATGACTGTCCCATTTAAATTTTGTATCTAAATACACCCCCAGATATTTATAACTAACAACTTGTTGCAAGATTCTTCCTGAAAATGTTTTAATTTGTAACCCCTCATATTCAGTTTTAGACCCATAACCCCTATGAAACACCATTACCTGAGATTTTTTTCATTCAAAACCAATTTAGATCTAAGCAATAATTCCTGTAAATGATCAAAAGCCTGTTGTAATACTATTTGAATAGTTCTCACTGATGAATCAGCAAAATATACAACTGTGTCATCAGCATAAAGATGGTATTGTAGCTTTGGTTGTTCAAACCCCAAATCATTCATCTATAAATTGTATAGTATAGGACCCAAAATGGATCCTTGTGGGACTCCTGACACAATCAATTTCAAATCAGATGACCACTCTCTAATATTTACTTGCTTCAATCTTGAGTCAAGATAATTTCGAAACCAATTTATAACCGACTCAGACATACCACAGGTTTTTAGTCTGGACAGGAGGATGCCATGGTCCAGCGAGTCAAAGGCCTTTGAAAGGTCTACAAAAATTGCTCCCACTGGCATCCCCCTGTCCATACTCTCCATTATATCTCCTGTGACCTTTATAAGGGCAGTGTTTGTTCCATGCTCAGGTCTAAAGCCAGATTGATAACTGTTAAGGATTTCATTATCTTTCAGATATACTGTAATTGTTTTGAACTATTTTCTCAAAATTTTAGAAATTGTTGGTAAAAGAGAAATTGGTCTGTAATTTTCTAATAATAACCTAGATCCTGTCTTATAAATTGGCACAATCTTGGCAGTCTTCCAAGTTTGAGGTAACTCCGCAGTGAGAAGAGACAAATTAAATAAGTTTGCTAAGGGTAAATCAATAATAGGGGCTGCATACTTTAATAAGATATTAGGGATACCATCCATACCTTCTGCTTTATTAGTATTAATTTGAAATAATAAATCCCTAACATCTCCTCTAGTAATAGAAGTAAACTTAAACTCAGCTTGTTTACCAGATTGTACATAAACTCTATCTGTATCATTTGCCTGGGAATTGCTCTGTAGAACCTGATTTACATCTCCTCCACCCAATTGTAATTCATTAATACCCATATTTGTAAAAAAGGTATTAAACTCATTAACTACCTTGTTTCCCAAATCCATCTTATTACCATTAATTAGAAATGATTAGGATATCCCAAGCTAGGTCCCTTATGCATCTTATTTATTGTGTTCCAAAATACTCTTGAGTTTTCCATCATTTCTTTAGACAATTTTTGTTACAATAGGCCAATCTAGCCTTTTAATTTCCTTTGTATATAAATTTCTTAATTGCCTATATTTATGCCAGTCCTGGTCTCTCTTTGCTATTTTAGCTTGTTTCCATGCCTTATCTCTAGCTCTTTTAATTTTAAACAAACCTGAGTCATACCATGGCGCTTTGTTTGATTTTATCAACCTAGTTTTTATAGGAGCATGTTTATTGCAAATTTGTATTAAATCCTTTTGAAACATATCCACGCATCCCACACTGGGAATTAGTTCTAGTCTCTCCCAGTTATAATTTTCTAATTCCTGCATAAATTGAACATAATCAAACTGTTTAAAGACTCTAATTTGTACAACATTCTTAGATGTCTTTCTAGATTTCTGATTTCTAATACAGAAAATTATCTGATGATCTGACATTGAGTCTGGTAACACCCCACTCTTTATAAACTTTTCTGGATTTGTAGTAAAAATAAGATCTAACATAGTTGAATTACTGGGATTTACTGCATTTAACCTAGTAACATCTTTTATCAGTTGCACCAAATTCAAAGTAGTAGCCATATCAATTAGACTATGATGGGCATCTATATTTCCCCAATCAACATTTAAATCCCCAATTATCAAAATTTCATGTGAATTTTGATAATTCTTCAGTACATCCTGTATTTCAGAGAAGACCATTAAGCTGCTTTTAGGTGGACGGTAAATGCCAATCAATATGATGGGTTTAGAATAAGGTAGCTTTAATTCTAATGGTAACAGTTCTGAGTCAGTCCAATTATACAAATCTTGCAATTCCCTAACATCAATCCAATTTTTAACATAAACTAATACTCCCCCTCCTCTTTTGGATCTGTCTTTTCTATATATATATATATATAGAAATTTTCCAGGGCTATATCATTATCTTGAATTTTTGTATGCAGCCATGATTCAGTAATTATTAAAATATCAGGCTTATGATAAACCACCCACTCTCTTAGATACTCAATTTTCTTAAGCAAACTACAAATATTAATATGCACAATTTTCAATCCTTTTCATTCAACATTTCAAATGTATAATCATGATTCAAATCAGTAACAGGCCCAGGATTTAATTGAACATCCCACTTAACATTAACCCTATAATTACAAACCATTTACCCATTCTAGACATTTTAAAATATAAACATTTCCCTTCACTAAATAATTTCTAGATTTGGCACTTTCTAAAACAACATTATGTCCCCAGCCATAGAGTTCACTACCCATATACACCCATTTGATCAAAGTTGTCTCAATATGGATATTCAATAAAGAGGCATGAATGTCCCCTTGCCACCCAATTAAAACATTTCTCTCTCCCATCATAGTTCCCTTATACTCTATTGTCAAGTATGGACATTCTATAAAGGATTTTCCATTCTGAGCAGAATTTTCACATACTAAAAACTGGCACCCTACCAGAACAATTCCCCACCATAACATCAACTTTGTGAAAATTTAAGCCACCCTGTTAATCAAACTTTAATAAAATAATGAATATGGAAATATGAAATATGACTATGGAAATATGAAAATATGGAAGTCTTTTTGAGAAAGTAAACTGGGACAATGGTCCAACTGGCATGTTTTTTTCACAAATTGTGTAAGACTGAATTCACTAGTAAAAGGAAGCCTCAGCAAGCCAAAACTAGAAAAGAGAAACAACAGATGCAAGAAATCCTCATATCCCAATTTGAGCATGACAGTTACTCTGAAAATGCTCCTTGCCCTTCTGCTAGACTTTCAAAGAATGGTCCTCTACAGGACAAGGATCTCTGTATCTGGTGCATGATGTCAGAAGACAAAAAACACCCTGGCTAAGACAAGTGGTGTCTTTTCCAAAAAATGGATGCATGGCGCATGCTCAGGGCTCACACAGTGTACCTAGAAGATGCTACAATGTGTGTCCATATCATAGCTATAATTGATTGTACAATAGATCCTTTTGCCGCTGAGATTCGGTATCATCGCTCCTGTTAGAAAAAATATGTCTCTCCAATATACCAGCAGGAAAAAAACATTAATTAAGATCTCCACTTGCAACAGGTTTATCTTGCAGAAGTTCAAGAAATGTTCCTCAAACATGTACAGGCAGTTGTATTGGATATGAATGAGCCAAGAACATTACAAGGACTACTGATGGGCTACAATAACCTGTTGAGGAATTTCAGTTATGACACAAGTACAACACAATCAAGCACAATTAAGCAGATGAGTCAAAATGAGTTTGCAAACAGGATCAGATTTCATGATCATTTCCACAATACAAAAGTACCATAGTGTATGACACATCTGCAGGTGGAAGTTACGTGAAATCAGCAATCTATTTATGGGGGAGTGAGCAATGAACAATTATCGAATACCATTGCCAGGCACTTGAAGATAAGTTATCGCATGATACAGGCATGAGCTGGCCTCCACATATTGATGAGCTTGAGAGCACTGAAGACCCTAATCCTGAATTATGAAAGATTCTCACCTGCCTAAAGAACCCTGCTAGTACTGACTTCAGTGATGCCTGCCAGGATCCAGAGATTGCAACCTTGTCATTACTGTTTTTTTTCTTTCATTATGGGGAAACACACTTCCTTAAAGATCAAGTTATTAATGATGATTCATGGCCTAACTAGAAGTTGTGAGATTATAGACATGATGAAGAAATAATCACTTGGAATAAGCTCCAAGGATATTCTTAATCTGTATGCTACATTAGCCAAATTTGAGCTTGAGAAGAATGACAGCTGTCCTGAAGAGCTAGTTAAAGATGTTCCTGGGACTGCCATTCTAGAAAATAATGACTTTCAGGAAGACACATTGACCAGAGCAGATACATCTCACCACACAAACATGATGTTCAACCAGAGGATGTTGCTACTAAAGTTTCTACTAAGAGTTGTCCTAAACTGGCCATGGCAAAGTCTCTTGAGATGAAAAATAGTGCAGAACAACACAGAGTTCAACCTTATAAGATGATCAAATGTGGCCTACCATCAGTTCACTCTAAAGTTGATATCTCACCACAAAGCACTTAGGACCAAAAGATTTGAGAAATGGTCCATTCTCTGGCTCATCCTGATAGCAATGGGAAAGGGGCTCCAGCAGAAAGCCAGAAGATTGGAGCAGTTGCTGGATTTCAAGGCAATATCCAGTAGCTGGCTACAAAGAGCAAGGCATACTACTACCTCACATTACCCAAGTCACCCCACAAGTCACAAGTACATGAGGTGATGTGTTGCATAGTCGCTGTAGCAAAAAAGAAATCAATGCCTTTCATTCAACTGGTTGGAGACTAGCCAGTCTATGATCTGATTGTTCAGTGGAAAAATGAGACTTCTATACAGTTTGAACTCATCCTTCCATTCCTAGGTTCACTCCATGCACAGTTCTTTCATATCAGCAATCAACAAGGCAATTTAAAGAATCTGGTTTATCTGACATTCTTGTTGCAGCTAGTGTGATTACAGAGGGTTCAGTTGACAAAGCACTGTGTGGAAAACATTATAAGAGATGCATCGGATGTCTACAACTGATGTAAGAGGTACTAGCTTGCAGAATAATTCAAAAAGGACTTAGTGATGGTCTACACTTGTCTCCAGAGCTACAAGAAAAGCTGGAAAAACTAAGACACCCATCCACAAACAGGCAAGAAGAGCTGAAGATGATCTGTAATGAACTAGAGGCTGATCAAGATGGTATCCCATGACTTTGGAGACCACAATTGGGTGCCTACAAAAATGGTGACTCAGTTGTGGTGCTTGTCATCGGGGCTACCAGGGAAAGAGGTTGACCGGATGGGGGATTCAGGAAAAGAGTGACATCCTGTCACTACATGTCTATGCACATGGGGAAGGGGAGCAAGCATGTTGAGTGAAGGGTGGGACAGGAGGGAGGGATTGTGAGGGGTGGTGCCACGCTGAGTTGTCGAGCTGCACCCATGGCATAGTGGGTGGGCACAGGGCTGGGCTGCATAGAGTACTGGGTTCGGGGCTGGGTGCAGGTACTTTTTGTTGTGCCCAGCCTGAAATGTTTTTATTTGTCTTTTTCACATACCCCGGACACACGCACCCCTGGAGTTGAGAATACTTAAGTAGGGGGATGCGGGAGGTGAAGCCTCCCATGGGGGTACAGCCCCCACATTTACATGTAAAATGTAAGTCCCCAGTGCCCTTTTACTGTGCACTGGGGAGTACATCACCAAAAATAGAATAGCGATCACCATTACGGTGACGTTGCAGTGAAGAGCACAACGCTGAAAAAAATTACATAGATCTGATCAAGAGTTATCTTAATTTGTTGTGGAAGCATTTAAAACAGTTGACAATTCTGATAGTTCAATGGCAAAGTACTGGCTCAGTTTTATGTGCATGACTGAAATACTGATGATGAATATCCATTCATTAGAAACTCAGGATTCGGAGGCATTCAAGGCATCACTCCAACTGATATTGCCATAGCTGCAAGTATATTACAATGACAAGTATGGAAGATGGCTTGTTGAGTTCTGGCTAGAGATTAGCTGTCTGCCTGAGGAGAAAGTCAAGTACATACATGATGGTTTATTTGCTCAATCAATGACAGGGAACCCCTACTGTTGGTTGCCACTGGATCTATGGATATAAATGACAATGAACAAGAGCTCAAAGGTGAAAGTCAGTTGGATGAGAATTTTGAAGAATGAGATTATGCTGCTAACTCACATTTGAAATGCAAACTTTATAAATAGAGTTCTCTGCATACCATCTCAAACACAAAGACAGCCTCTCAATGCCACAGTCAGAATTCAACCTCCCAACTCAGAGCAGATGAACAGGCAGTACATGATCTCCATAGCTGCATCGCATAATTTGACTGTGATACTTTTTGACCTTACGAAACCTACTCTAAGGATTCTCCAATCTGAAATGATTGTGTAACCTCCCCCCACTGCCCCCCCCGTTCAACTAGCAGGGCTGCTCCTCTCACACATGGCACCAATGAGAGAGATGGTGGTTATCACTATGAACAGTTCTGTTTACCAATACTTCTACTTCAGAGTCTGCCATCCTCAGACATGCAAACCAAGTGTGGCAACTAACTGGCACACACCTGGGGGGACCATTTAGCATGGCCATCAACCTGGGTCCCTGGGAGAAAATGTTTGCTCGGAATTATGCTAGGTTTGCACTTCTGGTCAGGGGTGCCCCAAGTAACTCCAAACACAATGGAAGCAATAACAGTACTGTTTAAACCAGGTTGGATTCTAGAGTGTGGCTTTTATTCACATACCCAGAGAATAATACAGAGTGATGATGGACCCACACAGGGCTGCTCCCACTGGTAATGCAGATTATTGAGGTACAGAGCACACACACAGTGAACCCTCAGGTTCTGACTGGAACTTGGCACACACAGCCCAAACTGGTACACTTCCCTTGACTAGGCACCCTTGGCCAGTACTAGGAGACTTTCCCATATTTTATGAGGAATTACTGGTGGCACCCTTGACCACCAAAGAGCACACTCAGGCTCACTGAAAATCCAAGATCTCATGTCTGGGTATTTTCTTCAGGCACTGGCCAAATGCACTGAGAGAAAACAAAGGTGCCCAAACTGAACCTGGAGAGGTAAACATTGTTACTCCAGATGGGGGGGGTCTCCCCCTTTTGCTTCCAAATTTATACTCAGCAATTCATCTGGTTAATAACACCTTTCTCACAAAACTTGTAGATGCTATCTTGAAATGTCTTTCACATTTAACATACTACTTTCTCACATCTCTGAGGTGTCATGAAGTTAAAAGTTCTGTAATTGGCAATGTCTCTTCACTGGACCCCCACTTTACTAGACACTTTTAAATCTGAAATGAACTAAAAGTTCTGTACTTTGCAAGTCTCTTTCTGGACCCCATAGTAGGCAGACACTTTTAACAGAAACAGTCTTAAAAGTTCTGTACTTGGCAAGTCTCTCTCTCCAGACTCCATAGTAGGCAGACACTTTTAACAGAATCAGTCTTGGTGACAGAGTCCCTTTGTCAGAGAAAAACTCACCACAGGAATGCAGGTGCCCCAGGGCTTTTTTCCACACAAATGTCTTGGGTTCTCACAGAGCAAATGAATCTCAGGCAGCTTCAACACAGTCCAGGCTGGACCAGGGGATTGCCACTGAATCCTGGAATTCCCCCATCCCTCCGGGGATAGAGCACTGGAAAACTCTCTAGGAATGGTCTCTACCACTTCACTCATTGGTCTTCTATGTTCTTCTTCTAGGGTGAGAACAAACTACCCAATCTACCAAGGTAGCTCTTTGTCAGTGCTAAATCTGAGGAGCTGCCTACAGTACTGCAGCTCTCCTCACTCTCCACTCTACTACCACACATTACTGAGCTCTAACTCAACATTCTACTGCTAACCCCTGCAGCTAGCATTCCATTGTGGCTTATGCTACTGCAACAATTCTAAGGTGACATCATCACTCCAGCTCAGCTGAGACTGAAAACAGAGTGTGACAGTGTGAAACACATTTAACTGGCATTTCACAAGCTGCCTCTCCCTGCCTGCCACTGATTCTAAGTGGGATTCTAGTAACCCCTGGGAACAAGGGGGTTACAACTGCATCAGAAAAACTTGTCCAGGACTTTGAAATGGCACATGAGGATGGTGAATCACTAGTCAATGAATTATTTCGGGAGCAGATGGTTTCAGCCAAGAAGTCATTTGATGCAACAGTTCACAGAGACTCAAAGTACAACTTCAGCAGAAAACCTATTATCAGAGATGAAGCAAAAACACTGTATTGAGGACTAGTGTAGTGGAAAACAATGCCATGGCAGAAGTAATCTCTCTTGCTCAAAAGTGCAAGTAGAAATTTGACCTGTCACAAGTAATGGAACATAGTGTGACAGAGGAATGTCTCTCAATATTGAATCCTAATGGAACTATGGTCAAAGTACAAAAATCTAAGTTCGCTGAAAAGCTGAACCTAGTTCCACTACACCTCATCAGTAGCTACATTGCCCTGGTAGACATGGGTTTCATTTGGAGCCTTGTAGCTCCTTCTGCAGAGGATAGAGAAAAGCAGGATGAGACTGACTCATATGGGCAGATTATGCTCACAAAGTATTTGCCCTTGTCCTGGCTTGACATCTCATAACTTCTGAGATCATCTTTGTGAATGATTCATATGACTTGGAGATGAGCATCAAAGACAGTGAGCATGAGCACAGGACAACATGCCCATCATGCACAGAAGGGACGTGGAATAGAGAAGATACGCTACCTGCTTCAAATGAGTTCTACAACATGTTCAAAAACCCAGGCAACAAAATACATATCCAGCAATTCCTGAAGGGTGAATTCATGGTGTTTGCACATCAACATCCAGCCATTGGATTTCTATATTCTTTGAGTAGCAACTGTTGGGATCTGTCCTCTGAGGATGAACATGTGCAAATTAAAGTGTTCTAGTGTCACCACATTGAAGCAGATGCAATACTTATGTATATATATATTCTTACAACTGAGGAAAAATGGAGTGAAGGTTATTGTTGTACTTGATGCGGAAGACACTGATGGAGAAGTCCCAGCTGCATATGTATCACACCAGGTTGATGGTGTTCTCGGTTTGAAGAGGAAGAAGGACATTTTTGACTGCAAGGCACTGTGTTCAAAAAAAGTTGCTGAAGTCATTGTACCTCTTTTCATATACACAGGAGCATATGCCATCTCATGGTTCTTTGGCCATGGAAAGACGTCAGTATTTCAAAGTGCACTGAAATCTGAAGCAGCACATAGGTTGTTGCCAGGTGTTGGAAAGAGTCTCCCAGTGACACCAAGTATTCCAGACAACATGGCAAAGTTCACTATCAGTTATCTATTGAGATAGTGTTAGCAACACTCTACCTTAAGCGCGGACATCGAAGTAGGACAAAATGAAGAGAAGGTCAACCCAGAGAATACCTCCTGACCGTGAGTCACATGATTTGAAGGTAAAGCAAGTTTACTACCAGGTGTACATCCTGCTCAACTATGACAATCCTAATGCTCCACCATCACTACTCGACCATGGCTGGTCTCTGATTAAAGGGAATTGTCAACATCTTCAATACACAAAGGCACCTCTACCAAAGAGCCTCAGGAATATGGTAGCACAAGAGAACATCTCAACAGCTGGAAAAAATTATGCGGAATCTGATTCAGAATCTGATACAGACTATGATTCTGATAATTACTCTGAGAATAACATGGAAGAAGAAAATGAGTAGGAGATTTTGGGCAAGCTCAAATGAAGACTGCACTTCAAACATTAATTGGAGAATGTTACAACAGCAAGAAGACTTCGAACATTATGGATATCAGATAATTGTACAATCCAACTAATGTTACCAAACTAGAACATTTCAATTAAAAATGTTACTAACTGTGCAAAATCAGATTTTGTAAAAATAAAAGTTGGCTATTTTTCTAATACTGAAAAATAACATGCATTATATACTTAGGTTTAGAAACATAAATTTCAAGTTTTGGGGGTGGGGGAACTTGGAATTAAGCAGCCATTATTGTGGAAATTTGAGAACATGTTGTCATGTTGTCTTTGGCTTCAAGAAAGAACATTTTTATTATAAGAAATCAATTTTGTGACCCTCAAACCCCCCATTTAGGAGGCAGTATAGCATAGTGGTTAAGGCACTGAGCTGCAAATCTGGAGACCTGGGTTTGAATCCCACCAGCCCCCACTTGCATGCTGTGTGATCTTGAGCAAGTCACATAACTTCTTTGTGTTCCCAGGTCACACCTGGAAACAAGCTTCAACTTAGTGTGCCTTTCCCAGTTAAACAAATCACCCCTTACCCAAATTACTTATATATGACAACTATGAGCTGAGATATGCCATTTTAGAGATTTTTGGTGTCCATCTTGAATTTGGCCACCGAATGGCAATTGTCCATATTTTTGAGAGGGTCCTTCAAGCCCATCTTGTTTAGCACAATTTATTCATATAAAAACCACCTTCAATCCTTTGTCCCCGTAAATTGGTCATGGACTCCTATTATTTTTCCTTTACTATGCTTCAGTCCACCCAGCTGCAAAATGAAATGGAAGCAGGATCTCACATTAAATAAAATGATGGGTATCAATGGGGCTGTCTTGGATAATGAATTGTACAGAAAGTATTGAAATTCATAATAAAAGATGAAACTGTTTTAGATTGTCTTTGCCGAACATCTTTAAACTATAGACTTTCTGCACACTCTAGCAATCCCTGTAAATGCCTAGTCACTGATTGTCTATAAGAAAGCCTTGCCTTTTTGCAATATGGCCCCTTTTTTATACTTCTCAGTGATGAGTATTAAAATATCTATAAATACTTTCTTCTTAGCCAGCCTGTTGGTGCAGTGGTAGTGTCACTGCTCACCACCCCAATGCTTTGTGCTGGAGAATGTGCCAAAACACTGAAGGACCAGATAAGAAAAGAGGATCACCACTATGGTGTCTACAGGGATGGTGCACTTGAGCTGTTTCTGAGGGACGTATGTTGACTGGTTCTGATGGGCACAGTCATGCATCAGTGTGTGTGCACATATCACTGAGCCCTTCTGTTCAGTGTCCCAAGGGGATGGGGAGAAAGAACAAGGAAATTCCCTGCAGATGCATGGGATGAATCTATTATCCCTGTCAAGCCCTGACTTGCTGACTGCCGTCTATCTCCCAGAACTGTGTTGTTCAGGGTACTCTTGCAAGGTGCCCACTCACGCCACTCCAGAGGAAGGCATCTGGGGTCAGAGGAGGCAGGTAAGTGACAGAAAAGGTGCAGGTGAGGTTGGGAGGTTACCTGGTGAGAAGTAAACCAGAGTTTGGGAGTCTGCTTCCATCTAAAGCACATGTTGTCACCTGAAGTAAGGCTGTCAATAGGACAAAGCACCCTTCTACTGATCCTGGAGTACTGATTTCTTATATTACACCCCATCTCATACAAACTACATAAGAGACTGAACACAGCTTACAACAGCACATGTAGGTTTGTCACTCTGGCACCTTATGACACCCACCACTGCACCCTATATCAATAATTAGGGTGGCTATCCTCCCAGGCACAGAAGGATCTCTCATATGGTACATTCATTTGTAAGACACTCCACAATGTTGCTAAATCACAGCTCTCTAGCATGCTTGCCACTAAATTGGTTTCCTGCCAGCATAGGTCCTCCTCGAGTCAAGCTCTTGAATGCCCCAGATTATAAATGTTCACGGGGCAGATGGTCTTTTCCTGGGTAGCACCTAATTTCTGGAACACTTCAGTCCTTGGACTCCCCACCAACCTTCAAACAGCACTATAAGAATGTACAGTACTAGTGTTCTCCGCGACCTGTAACTGCTAGCTAGCACTACTATCAACACTGTTTGCTTGACATTAACATGTATTTGACATCTTATTGTTACCTGGTTAATGTTATGTTCTCTATTTCTATTGTCATCCCACTGTGTGGGGTCAAATGTCAAAAGACTGTACTCATCTCAAGCATTCTCCCTGTAACCTATGTGGAACTGTCATTCTAATATAATGTTGATCATGTCTTTGTATTGTGTGCCATCTACATGGCTCTGGATCATACCTAAAAATGATCCTCTGGACCAGTGTACTTACTTGGTCAACAAATAAATAAATAAATAAACATGGGGTCACTGCTGAGTTCAGGAAGAGAAAAACAGAATGTAAAAAGAATACTTCCTTCTTATGTAGGTATTGATTTAAGTATTATCAGTAGATCTTGTGCATCTGCACAACTCTGGGGGTTAACCTGTGCCCCCTCCCTGGTGTTAACAACAAAACTTCCCAGCACTTGAATGCACAGCACCATCCCCATAACTGATCCTCACAAACTGCAGTTGAAAGAGAGGGGCAGGACTGCAGCTCTTCTTTTGTGTCACAGAGGCAGCTGTGGGAGTCATTGTCCATGGTCTCCACAGAAAGTGGAGGTGAAACAGGATGAAGAGCAAGGAGAGAGCACTTTGTTGTGCACCCAGCAGTACATACTGTATTCATGATTATGGTCACCACCCAGCCCAGCCACTATGCAAGAAGTTATTGGAAGCTGAGACTCCATGGGTGCTGCCATGCTCAGGTGTTTGATTCTGGTCACAAGTGAGGCATAGGGTAAGGGGGAGATGCAGAAAAAGCCAGTAAATGTGCAGATCAAATCCAGAGACAGCATGGCCTCAAAATCCAGCCCTGCAAACTGAGCAGTCAATTAGGAGCTGGGACCTGGGAGGAGACGAACAATAAAGAGCTACAGTACACAGTAGCAGTTTGGACCTGACATATGCAAACAAAAATGGGTTGTAGACCTTTCTGTCAGAGCTCTAGGGCCTGCAGGTCATAGTGTTTTTATAAAATGTGTAGGAAGGTTCCTGCATCCTGAGTGACCAAGAAGAGTCCAAAACCACATGATAACAAAACCCATGCCTTTGCACTTATTTCAGCAACCAGGAGTCAGAACATTTAGCATTAATGGCTTCCAGAAATGTTTTCTTCAAACGTTCTGGCAACTATCTTTGTAAAGGAAAAAACAGATGTGTCATCACCATAAAAAAAATAAAATAAAACCACATTTTATTAACCGAAACACCATTCAACATCAAACAATTAACACAGTACCATAAAAAGTCTCCAAAATGTGTAATTTCATAGTTTTGTGTATCTTCTACATGATTTTTACAATAAATCCTCAGTTCATTGCTGCTGATTTTCTTCAGCTTCCTGCTCCATAGCTCAAAAGCCACTGTCTTGCCTATAGTCTCTTCCAACAGGGTTTCATAGTTGGCACAAGACAAGTTAGTTAAACTGTGCTAAACCTTGCTTCTCTGCAGTATCACATATTGTATCAACTAGGTGTCAGCATTTATGTTCTATTGCTCATACTTTCTACATACCTCAGTATCGACAAGAGTGGGTGTGGACGGGAGTCACAGAGTGATGAAACATACCTGCTCCCCTTTTTCTCTTCCCCACCCCCAACCTCTCTCTCTCTCTCTCTCTCTAATAATGAACACAGCAAAATACTGGGGATTCAATAGGTAACATAGCACTTTCAATAAAAAAGTGAACTGTTTTTAAAAACAAAGCAAATAAGAGCTGAGGTGAGCTGTGTACAAGTGTGTGTGGGGGGCAGTGAATTTCTCCCTCTCTCTCTATAACAGACACAGCAAAACACTTGATGATCAATAGAAGACATAGTGCTTTCTTTAGGAAAAGAATGAGAATTAACCTGCTTTTAAAAATGAAGCAAAACAATGAGAGCTAAGTTGTGTGTTTGGGGGCGGAGTGGTGATAATGGAACAAACAGTACCATCTAGTGGCACAGACATGAAAATGTTACTTCCAAGACAAAAAAGTAACTACTTATATGGAGGATGTACATTAAGACCACTGATAGAAGCAACCAGAAGAACAGCTATTATATGTGATGGAACTCTATGATATACAGGATACAGAGAAATTAACAGCCCCAGCAAAGAAATTATTTAAATCGGCTATGGATGATACTAAATCCACGCCAGCCACATATTTCTGGTCAAAGCTTGGTGTGGATAATATTAATGCCACTATAGACACCAAAAAAATTAATTAATGGCTCACATAATAAGAATGCCCAAAAACAGAGTGCCCCTTATGTGTCTTGAAGAGAGGAACTTTCATAAGATGGACTGTAGTGAGTCTACCTGGTTAAAGGAAACAACATTCAATTTACATAAGTATAATCTGGACATATTAAGCTGGTATGTGCAAAGATCATTACTTTTAGCTTCAAATATAAAAAAATGTATTACGCAAAAGATAAATAACTATTTGGAACACCTAGATTTGGAAAATGCCCCAAATCTAGATTCTCCTCTTGGTTTGCTGCTAATAAAATGGGTTGCCTGGTTGAAAGGCAATCTCTATTGTCAGGGGTCACCTGAACTTGAAGGTTAGCCAGACAGGAAGTGGGGGGAGGATGTGAGGCGGATGGGCAGAGGGAAGAGAAGGGGAGGAAGTGAGGTATAGCAGGAGAGATACTGGGAGTAAAGTCAGCACAAAAAGGGGAGGGAGGGAGTGAGTGAAGGGACAGGATTGGATGGAGGAAAGCCTGGGAAAAAGGGGTGTTTAAAAGAAGAAGTGAAAGTAGGCTCGCCCTTCTTCTTTGGTAGTGGATCCTGTGAGAAGGACATCCATTTCCACATTGGTCGGCATCAGGACTTTGACATTTTCAGGATGGTGAACTGTTGCATCAAGGTAGGAAAGCAGAACATTAGAACTGGATGATGTGTTTACTAAGTTTTATTTTATTGATGTGTCGGCTAAAAGGCTTTAGGATTACAGATGCAGTACCTGCTGAAGTCATTTAAATTAGTTAGAAAATTATAAAGGTATTCATGAATGGGATGCAATGAATAGGCTGAATGGCAGCGTTTGTTAAACAGGGTTTAAAAGTTTATGCAATGTGGCCTACTCACACAGGATGAATCAGGCAAGACAACTCTGACCCAGCTTTTCATAGGGAAGAGGCATCTGAAACTGCCAGGCCATGAATTATTAGAGGACAGATGATTTGGAGAAGCAATAGTGAAAAGGGTGGTTGGTCAGTGGGAATCCACAGTTTTAGCTGCAATGGGAAAGTGTGCCATGTATTAAGAGCTGGGGCAGAGGAAACAATAGGTGAGAGAGTCACAGCATGGACAGAGGCTGTCCTGTTCACAGACAGAGGGGGATTGGGGTGAGAGAAAGGGGAGAAACCAGAGCGGGAAGTGGGTGGAATAAGCAACAAGGCTGGGGGCACTGGGCAGCAGCAGACCCAGCCAGTTAAAGAATTAACCATTTTGTGGATTGGAACGGACAGTTTCATGTAGTGGACACCATTTTAATAGGGCTTAAGATGCCATCTAAGGCCGTTCAGAACAGCAACACTATCAGAATTTGTTTCAGGCAAATTTATTTAAATCACTTTTAGGAAGATTAATGAATTGTAGGAGTTACTCAGTTGTACATGTTTTGAAAAGCAGCAATACACATCCTTATAGGACACACTCTTCTCTTTTTGTCACACTTGTCTGTGTGAACTGTTACTAGAATTTATGTTACGGTATCCACATAAAGCTGCTCCACCGATATGGTGTGGCATTCAGAACATGGTCACTGATTAGCTTAAACAAGGGATACTGCATTTCCAAGTATAAGATACTACCAAAAGGCAGTGAGGTCTCCATGGGGAAATTTATTCATTAATATAAACTCCTGGAATCTTGATTTCATGCCAGATTGGCTTTGCGGCTCAGGGAGGGGGTGTACAGTATAGAAGTAGAGTGTCAAAAAACAAAAAGTGAGTTACTATCATTCTGTCTGGTATTTTTGTTTGGAGTGATAAGTATAGCTCCAAGAAAACAGAAAGCAAGCCCAAGGGGATGAGGTTCAACAAGCAATGGCCATGATGAAAGAGGTACAAGCAATGTTGGAAGTGGCAAACGATAAGGAGGAACCAAAGCAGAAAGGAGGGAAAAGGAAGGCAACAGGAGCAGGTGGGGACCTAAGAAGAAGACTCCTGAGAAAGGGGACAAGAATGGAGACGGTCCAAGAGTAAGAATGACATGGTTGATCTGATGCTGAAAGGGATTTTGAGGGAGTATGTAGAGAAGATAACTGGGGTAACAGGGAGAAAGGTTTGGGTGAATTACAGAAGGTGTTACAAGAATTCAGGGAGAGGGAGAATGAGGGGCAGACAATGAGTAAGTGTAAGGGGATAGAAGGAGAAAGGGGAAGGCAAGTGGAGAAGTAGGGACCCTGGGAGTTATGCTGGGGTTCATGTCCCACAGTCACTGAAAGAAAAAATATGGAAAGGGGAATATGTGAACATCTTCGCCTTAGAGGACAAGGAGACAGCAAAGAAGTATGAGGAGAAAGCAAGAATAGGAAAGACAGAGATGGCAGCTTCATTGGCCATACTAGGGAGAACTCAGGAGGAGAAGGTGCTAAAGGGAAAAAACATGGAGGCATGGCTGATGGAATTTACATACTTTAGTGCCATATTTCTGCAGAAGCAGCCGGCAATAGCCACCCCCTCATTGGCATATTCATTGATTGTGTGCAACACATACAAGATGCATGGGGGGGGTATGGTTGATTGCAGTACGACAAAAAAAAAATATAGTCAGAGGATGGCATCTCATGGGATGTTCATTGGGACACCAGACATCCAGATATATGGCTTAAGACCTTGACTGTGCAGAAAATGGGAGGAGGGGAAGAGGGAAAAGGAGAAGGCATGATTCAACAGAGGTTTTGGTCATACAGCAGCTCTTGGGGCATTTGAATTTTGCATGCAGAGTGGTGGCACCAGGTAGGGCTTTTACATGCAGATTGGTGAGAGCAATAAAAGGGGACAGTAGGCCTCATCATTGGGTGGACATAAGTAAGAGATTGAGGGAGAAACTGGCAGTAGGGAAGAATTTTTATGGCAATACAATAGAATCATGTTTTGGTAGGAGGACTAGATATACAATACGGCTTTGGAATTCTATACAGATGCAGCAAGGGCCATGGGATAGGGGCATACTTCGGGGGAAAGTGGGTATCAGAGCAATGGCCAGAAGAATGGAGGATGTTGGGTTTAACATGGGGATATTACGCTTCTGAAGATTTTCCTGATATGGGTTGCAAGAGTGGTCTGGGAGGAGGAGCTGAGGAATCAGAAAGTGGTATTCTGGCACTAGCGGAAGTTTTGAATAGGCAGTCAGTCTCCACAGAGATGATAATGAGGGTACTGAGGCAGTTGGTATTGCAAGAGTTGAGGTTGAATTTGTCATTTAGAGTGAGACACATAGAAGGAGTCAGAAATGTAGTAGCCTTTCCCATTTTCAGTTGGACAGGTTCTGGGGAATCGTACCTGGGGCAGAGGCTGAAAGAACTTAAGTGCCATGACAAGTGTGGGAAAATGGTTGGAAAGAGCCCAGCTGTTATTCCAGAGCTCTTGGCCAGCAGGAACACTGAGGGCATATGAGAGCTCTTGGCAGATATTTCAGGCTTTCAGAGAGCAAGCTGGAACAGAAAGACAGGTCATAAAGTATTTTATTTTATTTATTTATTTAAAATTGGTGACTGGGAAAGGCACACTGAGCCGAGGCTCATTTCCAGGTGCGACCCAGGTGAGAGTAACACAATGGTAAATTGAATTAACAATACAAGTTATATTACATAGAATTTATAGAGATATGCAGGAGTTACATGTGGTTACAGTACTATATGCATTTCAGAAATTTACAGGTAAAAGCAGGAGGTTATAAAAGGGGGGTCTAGTCCCTAAGTTACAATGGGGAAGCACAAACAATTGAAGGCAAGAAAACTATACAAAATGAAAAACTTTACATGAAACACCTTGAGACAGTATGAGTTCCCTTTGAAGGGATCCAGGGCAGACAGGGGCAGAGTATGGGAGGCACAGGGTAACCAGCTCAGTCATTCAGGGACCTGCTGTCACAATGGGAGGTGTAAAGAAGGGCATGCTGGAGTTGAGGAGGACAAACACAGAGGGTCCAGAGGGAGATATAGGGGTTTGGAGCATTGGAGGCACTGAGGAGGGGAGAGGAGTCTGAGGAGTCTTTTGAAAAATGAGAGAGGGGAAGTAAGATGGAGTTCAGAAGGGAGATTGTTCCAGAGGAGAGGAAGGTGGTGCAAGAAGGTGGCCTGACCTGCCGAGGAATGAAGATGAGGGGTGGAGAAGGTGTACGAGTCTCTGTGATGAAATGAGTAGTTTGTGGATTCAGCAGGAGTGAGACATGAAGAGAGATACGGTGGAAGGGTGTCAAACCAGTATTTTGCAATAAGAGAGGCACAGTGGATAGTTCTTCTATGAGACAGCAGGGTGAGGGAAAGGGGAGTATAAGGTAGACGGTGGTGAGTTAGGGAAGGGGAGGCAGTGGCAAAGTAGCAGAAGGAGTTGATAAGAGTGTCTAGTTTGGAGAGGGAGGAGGTTGGGACAGTGCCATAGACAACATCGGTGTAGTCTAGCACAGGTAAGATTGTCTTAAGTACGAGTTCACGTCTATTGGGGAGAGGAAGGCTGCCTTTGTGGAGGTAGAAGACTGTGAGTTTGGGCCAGAGTTTGGAGCAGATAGCATCGACGTGTGCAGAGAAATCAAGGTGGCTGTCCAGCCAGACTATATGGTATTTGAAAGCAAATACCCTTTCCAGGGGCGAGACATCCAGAGTGGTGATCACAGTGGGGTCAGGGAGGGAGGCCAGCTTTTGCCTGGAACCAAAGAATATGGTGACTGTCTTTTTGGTATTGAGTTTTAACTGATTTGATAGGAACCAGGACTGTACTCTATCGAAGTCATGTTGGAGGTTGGGGAGGACACTGTTGTGGGATATACTGGAGGAGAAAATGACGGTGTTGTCTGTGTACATGTGCATGTTAGTGGAATGGCAGACTGAGGGGAGATCATTTATAATAAGAAAGAAAAGGATAGGACCAAGGATGGGGCCTTGGGGGACCCAGAACAAAATAGGAAGAAGAGTAGAAAGTGCATCACTGATTTGTACTGACTGATGTCTATTTTGGAGCTAAGAGTGGAACCAGTCAACTGTGGGTGTCACAAGACTGAAAGAGGAAAGTTTTAGAAGAAGGACAGGGTGAGATATGGAGTCAAAGGCTTTAGCCAAATCAATGAACACAGCAGAGGTGATTTGGCTTGGGTCCATAGCAGTAAAGATGGAGTCAGTGACCCACAGCAGGGAGGTGACAGTGGAGTGTTGTTTCTGAAAGCCTGATTGTACAGGTAAAGGAGAGTTGTTAGAGAAGAGAAAGCCAGAGAGCTTTGCTAGAATGAGGGATTCTTGGACTTTGGGAAGGGAGGGGAGGAGAGAGATAGGCCGATAATTACCTGGGGATGAAGGATCACCACCTTTGTGTAGAGGTAGGACTTTGGCTGATTTCCAGGCATTGGGAACATTGGCAGAGGTGAAAGAGAGATTTTGTGTGTGTGTCAAGGGGATGACTATAGCGGGTGCAGACATGTGGAGCATTCTAGGGTGGAGACCATACAAGCTTGTCTTGGAGGGGTTGAGTGACTTGAGCACATTATAAACTTTGAGAGGGGTGAAGGGAGGAAAGAGGAAGCCAATGGGGTGGGGATTTAGAAGGGCAGGGAGGGACAATTGGTGCAGAGGGGGATGGGGATTCAGGTAGGACACAGGAGATAAAGAACTTGTTAAACACATTGGCAATGGTGGCCTTGTCAGAGACAGGGGAGAGATCAATTTTGAGGACCAGACAAGCTTGCTGGGTAAGGGGGTCCAGGAGGGAGTGGATCATCTTCCAGAAAGAAGCAGGGGAGTGCTGGTTCAGCTCAAGCTGGGTTTTGAAGTAGGAGGCCATAGAAAGGCAAATTGCCTTGGTGCACCTGTTTCTGAGTTGCTTGTAGGATAAAAAGTCATTTGGGTCATTGGTTGCTTTACAAAGTCTCCAGGCTTTGTCCCTGGAAGGACACAGGGCAATAAGGTCAGAAGTAATCCAGGAGTGGTGGTGATATTTAACCCTGGCTTTCCTGAGGGTAGCATGACGGTCCTAGGTGAGGGTAAAGATGTGTAGGAAGTGAGATAAGGCACTGTCAACATCCACAGCACTAAAGACTGGTAACCAGTACACATTTAGGAGATCATGTTGCAGGGCAGTGACATTGAGGGAGTGAAGGGGTGGGTCCAAATGAATTTGGGAGGGGAGTGGGGGGTGTGGATTTTGCAAACACAGCAGGTGACACAGTGGTCACTGAGTGCATCAAAAAGGATACCTGAAGCTGGGATGTGGTGGGGGTTGGATGGTAGAATCCAGTCAAGGAGTGAGTGGTTTTGAGACTGGGAGTTTAGTTGGGTTAGTTCCTGAATGAGTTGGGAGAAGCTAAGGGCCTCAATTGTTAGGGAGGTAGACTTAGTAGCAGGGGAGAGCCAGTCGATGTTGAAGTTACCCAGGAGCAGGAGTTCTCTATTGGTGGTGAGAGAGGAGATTTAGGAGATGACCTCAATGATGGAGTTTGGCAGTGCTCTGGGTGGAGCGTATAGGGCACCAACATAGAGGGGGGGCAGAGGATGGAAGGGTTAGGTGGGCCAGGATAAGTTTGTGGGAGGAGGGGCTAGATTCTTTGTGGATTATAGTGCAGGAGATGGATTGCCTGATGTACAGGGCTACTCCAGCACCTCGCTTGCCTCTATCCTGACAGAAGAGGTTGAAGTCAAGCATGGTGAGGGAGGAGTTAGGGATTTTGGCAGATAGCCAGGTTTCAGAGATGTAGATTATGTTGGGGCGATAATAGGTACATCATATATTGAGAGCATCAATTTTGGGGAGTAAACTCCTGGTGTTGAGATGAAAGAGGCAGAGGCCTTTGGGTAGGGAGGATAAGTCATGAGACTGGGATGAAGCCAGAGGAGTAGTGGCTGAGGTGGTGAGGGTTTGGGCAAATGTGGGCCAGGGTTGGGTTGAATATCGCCTGTGAGGAGGAGGAGGAGGAGTAGGGAGAGAGGAGAGATTGGGGGGTATTTTGATCTGCCTGAGCTGAGGGTAGAGGGTGGAGTGGAGAGGTTTAGGCAGTGATAGAGGGCCTCAAGGTTTAGGAGATAGGACCAGAAGAGAGAGAGGGGCGAATGATGGGTTGAAAAGGGGAAAGGGGGAGTGGGAAGGCCTCCAGAAAAGGCCATGGGGAGGTGGCAGGGTAAAGGGGTACATATGTGGTGGTGAGAGGAGGGTGAGCAGGTGAGATGTGTCTGGGCAGGGGCAGCTAAGAAGGAAGGGGGCAGGAAAGAGGGGTTGAGGGGGGTGTAGGGAGGTGCATGAATAGGAGACACAGGAGAGCAGAAAGTGAGGAGAGGAGAGATGACATGGTCCTGAGGGTGGGGCACAACAGAATCAGGTGGGTGGGAGAAATGGTGATGCTGAGAAGAGATGCGGTGACAAGCTGTGGGGAATAAAGGATTTTACTGCAGGGAAGAAAGAATGTAGCCAGTTTCTGTGCAAGGTGTAGTGGAGGGGAGAGAGAGAGAGAGAGGAGGGAGGGAGGGAGGAGGGGAGGGAAGAGAGATAGAGCTGGACTGAAAACTTGGGATGATGTGAAATTGTGTGGCAATTGGACAAAACTGCTCAAGCGGGGAGGAGTCAAAGTGCTGCAGGTGGATTTAAAGACTGCCAGGAGCGGGGGAGGGTGGGCAGTAGAAAATCTGAGGAGAGAAAAGGTTGAATTAGAGAAAACAAATGAAAGGAATTCAGCACAAGACCTTACAGCAAGCTAGACTGGAATAAATTAGTGGGAATTCTTTCAGCTCGATCAGGAGCCAATCAGAAGGAGCAGACAGCAAATAGAGGCCAATCAGGTAGCTGCAGAAAGGAGACCACCAAAGTTTGAAATATGTCCCTGGTCCTGGTCATACCTGTGGGTTGTCTTGTGGCATAGAGACGAGTCAGGTGGTGGCTGCAGGGAAGCCACACCACGGGGGCAGCATGCCTGGTCAGGGGCCTTGGGCTGTGAAGAAAGAGGGAGAGAGAGAGAAGTGTTAGATAAAGCAGCTGAAGGGGGGGGTTAGTGCGTAAAAGCACAGCAGGAGAGTGGAGCTGTCTGGGGAAGGGATTATCTTAATTGACGGGCAGGGAACAATGATGGTAACAGGAGAGTTAGAAGAGCTGGGGGAGCAGGGCAGTTCAGCGCCAAGTTCAGGAGTGAAGATGCGGGGGGGTACTGAGGGAGAAGCAATGGACACAAGTCCCTTTACATGAGAAAAGGTCCTGAAGGAACTGGAAGTAATAAGAGCTGATAAAGCAATGGGGTCAGATGGGGTGCACCCCAGGGTCTACAGGACCCAAGGCAGCATGGTTTCACCAGGGGAAGGTCATGTCAGACCAACCTCATTGAATATTTTGACTGGGTGACTAGGGAGGTGGATCAGGGGAGGGCAGTGGACATGGCCTATCTGGACTTCAGCAAGGCCTTTGACACTGTGCCACATAGAAGACTATTACACAAAATGGGGAATATGGGTGTGGGCAGAACAGTAGTGTGGTGGGTAGGTAACTGGCTGGGTGGCAGAACACAGAGGGTGGTGGTAAATGGCTGTCACTCCACAGAGGGAAGAGTGACCAGTGAGGCACCACAGGGATCAGTGCTGGGACGGGTCCTATTCAACATCTTCATCAGTGACATTGCACAGGATCTAGAAGGCAGAATTTCACTGTTACGCTGATGACACAAAGCTCTGTAACAGAGCAGACACCCAGAGGGTATAGACAGAATGAGAAGGACCTGCAGAAACTTGAAGAATGGTCAAGGGTTTGGCAGTTGAAATTCAATGCAAAGAAGTGCAAGATAATGCATATGGGGCACAAAACCCTGGCACAATATATCAGTTGGGGGTGAGGATATAGCATGCACCAAGCAGGAAAGGGATCTTGGGGTTGTCATCTCTGATGACCTCAAGGTAGGGAAACAGTGTGACAAGGCATCAGGTAAAGCAAATAGGATGCTGGGATGTATAGGCAGGGGCATCACCAGCAGGAAAAGGGAGGTCATAATTCCACTATACAAGACACTAGTGAGGCCCCACCTGGAGTACAGTGCACAGTTCTGGAGACCATACCTACGTAAGGACATAGACAGGGTAGAGAAGGTTCAGAGGAGGGCAACAAAGATGGTGCATGGGTTGCATCACAAGTCCTATGAAGACAGGTTGAAAGAACTGAACATGTACTCCCTGGAGGAGAGGAGGGAGAGAGGGGATATGATAGAGACATACAAGTATCTTACAGGGAGGAACAGGGTGCAGGAAAACACTATTTTTAAGTGAAAAAGATGTTTCAGGACTAGAGGGCATGGGATGAAGTTGGAGGGAGGGCGATTCAGAGGAAACATGAGAAAGAATTTCTTCACAGAGCGGGTGGTGGACAAGTGGAACACCCTGCCAGAGGAAGTGGTGGGGCTGAAACAATCACGGGATTTAAAAATGCATGGGATAGACATAAAGGAATTCTAGAGGTCAGGGGTAAGGGGAAATAGACTTCTAGGAAAACAAACTGAACTTACAAGCTCAAATGGGCAGACTAGGTGGGCCACACGCCCTTATCTGCCGACACTGTCTATGTATCTATGTAAGCAGAGAGTTGTATGGGGGAGAGATGAGGTTGCAAGCAGCAGTGCAAGGTTCAGAAAGGATTAAGTGTTACAAGCAGGGATGAAATTTAAAAGTTAAAATGCAGGATTTTTTAGCAGCACAATCAGTATTAACAGGCAATAAAAATGCAGAAAAAAAGTTTCCTGACATAAGTCTTAAACAGCAGAATTGATTAACTGAGAAAAATGGCTTGGAATCTATCTATTAAATTTAGTCAACAGTGAACAGGTAATTCAGTAGAAATGCAGGCAACTAATTAAATTTGAGCAGAGAAAAGGTTGAATTAGAGAAAACAGGTGGAAGGAATTCAGCACAACATCTTACAGCAGGCCAGACTGGAGTAAATTAACTGGAATTATTTCGGCTCAATCAGGAGTCAATCAGGAGGAGCAGACAACAAATGGAGGTCAATCAGGTAGCTGCAGAAAGGAGAACACCAAAGTTTGAAATGTGTCCCTGGTCCTGGTCATACCTGTGGATTGTTTTGTGGTTTGGAAGTGAGTCTAGTTGTGGCTGCAGGGAAGCCACACCACGGGGGCAATGCACCCGGTTGGGGGGCTTGGGCTGCGGGTTGTCTTGCGGTGTGGAGGTGAGTCGGGCAGTGGCTGCAGGGAAGCCACACCACAGGTGCAGCGTGCCTGGTCGGGGGGCTTGGACTGTGAAGAAAGAGTATATAGTGCAGAAATTGGAAGAAGGGATAGCCCATTCAACCATGGGGATCCTCATGGTGGCAGTTGGATTGGTTTGCACCTTGAAGGGTTGAGGGGAGCCGTGTAAAACCCCAGTGGTCAGGAGAATGAGGAAAGGCTGGCAAAGGACAAAAGGGAAGAGTTGCGATGGTAGGCGCCCGATCTCTGAGCACCTCCTGGGGAGGTTAGTGGCATCATTGGGAATGGTCTGCCACTCCCATTATGAAACATGCCTGTTTGCAGCAGTGTTCTTGGTAATGTTCCATGGAGCATTCAGGGTTAGTGAGGTCATCGCCCAAGGGGGAATAGGAGAAAACTAGGTTTGTTATGGATGGAGGTACAATGGTTTGAGGACAGGTTAGAATTGTGGCTAAGCAGGTCCAAGTGGACCAGGCAGGGCACGGGACAAAGGAAGGAAGCTAGCAAGTAGACATTTACGTCCAGTATGAGCTATGTGGGAGTTCAAGGAGGCAAGACTGCCAGGGGACAGGCCCCTGTTTGTTCACAGTAACGCAACTGGTGGTGGTGTTGAAGAAGGGGTTAGAATTTTTTTGGGAGGATATGATGGGGTTTTCATCCCATTTGTTCCGTATAGGGGTGGCTTCCGAGATGACAGCAAAAGGGGGATCTGTGGAAATAGTTAAACAGTTGGGTAAGTGGATGTCCAAGAGTTATAAAACATACATTAGGGAGATATTGAATTAATGCTGTTGGGTTTTCTTCCAGAGTCTGAAGGGAGGAGAAATATTTGGATTTCAGTCACAGAAAATCCTGCACTCACCACCACCACAATATAAATGCTGCTCACAACATTATGTAGGCATGGAAAATTCCTTTATTAGGTCACCTAATTTAAAATATCTCTCCATTTATTAATGAACTTCACGTTTTTAAGCATAGCAAGATATCAAAATGGTCATTAAGGCCAGGGTATCTGCATGATTTTGGCCAGGATGTGGAACTGTTCATTAATAGAGAAACATTTTAAATGAGGCCTCAAATAAATTAATGAGGCTTATTATCGACTATAGCAAGGAAGTCGGTGAAACATTGAAGAAAGAAATAAAAGAACAAGAAGAAGCTGTCTTAAAGTTTAAAAATCATGCTGATTTTGATGTTTGCAACAACAAATTGAAGGAGACCATTGCAAAATTAGATTTGGAGCTTAAAATGCAAAAATTAACCAAATTCAGGAGGGACTTGGATGATTATGCACTGGGTTGTACATACAATTGGAAAAAGAATGACAGACCAAAGTGCATTTTAAGAAATGAAAGGAGGGTCTCTTTCAACTTTAGTGCTGATTTTAGTGGTTCAGAATCCGGCAGATCTGGTGACAGCTGTCTTTTAGGACATACTCTGTCATCACCAGAAACACTGGGACCTATGATCAAGGCCACTGTTTTTCGTTTTTTACCAGAAAATCCGGTAAAATTCCGGAATTAGGGCTGCCTGAAAACCGGTAAAAATGAAGATTTCATGGAATCTGGCATATTCTATCAGATCAGTAAATCTATAAAAAAGTGTGTTTTTCTTTTAATTCCTTCCTGTACTATTTTCAGTTTGCTTTATTTAATGCTCTGTATATTAAGCCTTCTTTAATTCTGATTATTTTTTTCACATACTAAAAGAATGATAGCAGAATCCCGGTAAAATCTGGAAATTAGAGTAACAATCACCGGTGAAATTCCGGAATCTTAAGTCTTGAAAACGGAATTTAATTGTTTTAATCATCGTAAATCAGTGGCCTTGCCTATGATGAATGAGGGGACCAATGTATACCAGCATTTTCCAACACCCAATTAAAGAGGGAGAAATCATGACAGGTGAAGACAAGGAAGGGGAGGAAGACAAAAAGGGGGAAAAGGAAGAGGAACAGTGTGGCAAAATGGCAGACAGGGACAAGAGCAACAGCAGTATGTACCACCACAATAACAATTCCCCCACAACCCCTCTCCTCCTCAGTACCAACAACAGCAGAATCTTCAAAAACAATTATCAACATCCCCCACAGCCCCAATATCAACACAGACCACAGGAACATAAACCTTTCAGACAGACCTTTGACTTTGGCAGTCATCCCTACTTAACAAAGGTTTATCTTTTGCCCCCACAAGTATTGTCAACAAATTTGAAACTTTTATTGACTTACAGAAATTGTGCAGAAACTCAAGCCTTATGTCTTTTTTTGAAAGAAAAAGTGTCAGTACCAGTTCTGATGTGGAGGTTGTACCTAATTCAGGTGCCAGCAATAATGAATGTAATGATGACACTCATTGCCAATCTCACAAATTTAGGGGAAAATCTACCTTTTACCCACCACCCACAGAAGCAATACTCGCTTTCTAGCAGGTCTGTGAAAAAGATTTAGAAACCTTGTTTGAGAATTTACCAGAAATACAATATTTTAACATTACTAAGCAAGAAAATATAACCCTGGAAAATCTTAAAAAGGACAGCATTATTGTTATAAAAATCTGCTCGGGAAGGGGGGGAGCAGTGGTTTTACAGAATACTACTGATTATGTGAAAGAAGTTACAAGGCAACTTGGGGACCCTACATTTTACCAAAAACTAAATCAGGATTCCACAACTGATTTCAAGTTCAGTATTGATGAGTATTTACTAGAAACACTAGAGAAAGGATGGATAGATGAGGATGTTAAGAACTTTTTAACTGTAGAGCATCCCATTAGGGCCACCCTATACTTTTTACCCAAGGTTCATAAGAATTGTACCCCCCCCCCCCCCGGAAGGCCCATCATGAGTGGGATTGGTTCCTTGACAGAAGCCTTGTCCCAATTTGTGGATTTCCATCTGAGGCCATTTGTGGAGACTTTGGGCTCCTACGTTAAGGACACAGGGGACAGCATATAGATTTTAAATGAGGTAGTGGTAGAAAGGGACTCATATTTAATTACCATAGTCATAGAGTCCATTTATACAAACATACCTCAGGAGTAAGCCTTGGATACCATTGCCTATTTTATGGAAACTAGAGGGAACCAGGCTGTACCACCTACAGCAGTTTTGATAAAATTATCAGAATTTGTACTCAGATTTAATGTTTTTACTTTTCTTGGTAACTTCCATCTACAGCAAAAGGGCACAGCCATGGGTTCCACTTTTGCACCAAGCCTTGCTAATTTGTATGTGGAAAAGTGTGAGAACGAAGTAATAAGGAACCCTGACAGAAACCCCTTCTTTCATCACATTGATTTATATTGTTGTTTTATTTATCACATTATTATGATTTGGACTGGTGGACCAAGTGATTTAGATGCCTTTGTACAGTACCTGCATGGAACTAATCCTAATTTGTGGTTTACATATACAGCAAGCAAAACAGAGGTTTGTTTCCTAGACTTGTGTATTAAAAAAGTCACATGTGAAGGCATACAAACTGACATCTATAGGAAGGAATGTGAGGAACACCTTATTACTGTCATCCAGTTGCCACCCATGTCACACAGTGCAAAACATACCAAAGGGTCAGTTCCTCAGGATGAGGAAGAACTGTAGCACTTTAGCAGACTTTGACAAAGCAGCACACAATTTGATTCTCAGCTTCACTGAGAGAGGCTATAATGAGGAGTCACTTTACAGAACATGGCAAGAGATTAGAAACACTAGTAGAGAAACTACTTTTAGCAGAGGACATGCGAGGGAACAAGACACTAAAAAACTGAATTTTGTTACCACATATTCCGTTCATGCCAACAACGTTTCAGAAATCATTAAAAAGAATTGGACTGTTTTAAAAGGTGACAGTGGTCTTGCAGAGGTACACAACATCACCCACAGAATATGATACAGGAGAGCTGTCACCCTTAGAGACCAACTGGTACACAGCAGACAACTGACACACTCACAATGCACATGGCTCACACATAAATATGTAGGATGTTTCAAATGCCATAGGTGCACATACTGTGAGGCTATTTCACCAAGTAAGGAGTTTTTAAGCCCACTTCAACAGTTTCAAATAAGACAATTAATCACCCGTGATACTTCAGGGGTGATTTACATGGCACAGTGCACGTGTGGAGCCTTTTATATTGGAAATACAAAGAGACAATTCAGACAGAGTAGGATATCTCTTATGCCACTGCATTACATATAAGTCAAACAAGAGATTAACAGGAACACAGATTTCTTTCTAAAGCCTTCGAGAAAGTATGTCCTAACCCAAAAGGTGGGAATTTTAACAATTTCATCCTACAAAGGGAGGGATTTTGAATTTTTACTCTAAAATCCTGCAGATACCCTGGCCTTAATGACTGTTTTGATCTTTCGCCACACTTAAAAAAGTGAAATTTTCGTGTTTTTAAATATTTCTGTACTTCAGATTTAGTTTTTGATGTTATGTTTATTTTTATGATAATGGTTTAGTGAACAAGTAAAAATATAAATATGTACTGATTCATGATCCTTCATCTAGTCTTATCATTACAGTACAAATAAACAGCTTTATATGACTTACATATGAGATTAGTAACCTTTACTATATTTGTTATTTCTATTTAGTTTTATAGCCATATTTGATAGTGACAGTATAGAATATTGCACTAAAAAGTGTACCATATATTTGCATATAAGTCTTTTCTTATTTATTAACATATGTCTTCTGTGTTTGTAATTATATGCACTGTGCTTTGTTTGCTAGGAGACTGCAATATTTTTCTACATGGGAAGTTTGTGTGACTGCATAGAGACTCCTTGGATGCAGGAACTAGATTTTCCTTTTTTAATTGCAAACATTTTTAACAGTTTGCACTTCATTGGTTCACTGTTCTATTGTCTATTTATTGCATCTTGCATTAACATAGTATGTTAAGCCTTTCATGTTCTTTGCATTGTATTGTATTTGTTTTTGTTTACATATGATGTCATCACCATGCACCAGTCTAATTTGGATAACATCACTTTTTGGTATATAAGGAAGTGTTTTTAATAAGACTGCAAGTCGTTTGATAAAGGGTAATCCGAAATGCATCAAGACTATGTACAACACCTAATAAAGGAATTTTGCACGTCTTCATAATCTTGTGAGCAGCATTTATATTGTGGTGGTGGTGGGTGCAGGATTTTCTGTGACTGTGGTTGATATTTTTTCTTGGCACCTCCTCTCCCAGTGCAGCATCCTGTTTGTTCTCAAATATTTGGATTTGCAGTCATTCGTTCAATCATTGGGCAGAGAGACATGCAGCAGTGAGGTCTGGGGAGACAACTATGGCTCAATTTGGGAGCAGCGAAGGTGCACTGGAAGGGCATTTGGGGCATGAGCTGGGCCCAATTATTGCTGTTGTTAGAGTACTTAAGAGTGAAGCTTCCAAAATCAGATGTTTTGATCATTCATTTGCTGGGCAATTATCTGGAAGACAGGCCGTGCATGGATATTATGTGGGAAATAAAAGGGAATTTGCAGCAGATCAAGAGATGGTAGCCAGAGGTGATAATTGGTTGGTCCAAAATGGTACCAAGGAGGGTTTGGCAGCAAGCATGTGACATTAAGACCATTGATGAGGCTAGAAGGCATTTAAACAGAAAGGTTGCGGCCATGGTTACTGAATTAGGGGGATAGTGATTACACATAGAGATATTTCCCAAGAATGTTAGGGGCTTTACTGGATTGACGGGGTACACCTGACAGAGATAGGGCTTGATCTTTTTAACTTACAGTTAGAAGGGGCTCTCGAGGAATGGAATGAGGGTGTTACACAGGGGAAAGTCCATCTTCCATCACAATAGCTGGAGATGGGCTAGTTGAAGAATGAAAAGAAGGGGGAAAGGGAAGGGGAGGGGGAAAGGAGCAGAATAAAGATAAAAGGGGCCCAAGGAGTAATGGGCCAGGATAAAAAGAAGGAACATGGACTGGGTGTGCATCTAGATGTGTTGGCGCCTTGGGGGTTTGCACCCAGAGGGCCAAAGGGTAGATTGGGTGTGCAATCAACTGCAGTTGATAATAACTTATGGAAAAATTGATGTACATCATGGAAAATACAATGTATAAAAAGTGTGAAAAAAAAGGATGCAATAAAGATGCAAATTATTATTACTGAAAAAGAGATAATGACTGAGCACCCAATAAGACTGGTGTGTGTGTGTATTCTTTCAGGGGAAGGGATCCCATGACAAAATCAGTTGCCTGGTGGAAAGACAACCTCTGTTGTCAGGGATCACCTGACCCTGAAAGTTAGCCTGACAGTAAACAGAAGGAGGGAAGGGGGGTGCGAGGGGGAGGGGGTAAAGCAAGAGAAACAGAGGAAGTGAGGTATAGCAGGAGGGATGCTGGGAGTAAGGTCAGCACAAAAAGGGGAGGGGGTGAGTGAAAGGGCAAGATTAGATGGAGGAAACCCCCTAAATGGGGGTTAAAAGTGGAAGTGACAGTATGCTCTCTCTTCTTCTTTGCTAGTGGAGTTTGCCCTCCCTCCCACCTGGTAGGTAGGCAGAGGATGGAAAGAAAATAGGGATTAAGGGACTACTGGGGAGGCTGCTGAAGGTGGACAGCAGCAAGTGGCCAGTATGATCGGAGGGTCACGGTGGAAGAAAGAAAAGAAAAGAAGGGGGAGAGAGGGAGGGGAGAGGAAGAGAACAAAGATAAAAAGGGCCCATGGGGTAATAGGCCAGGATAAAAAGAAGGAAGGCAAACTCAGTTATCAACCTAGATGTGTTGGTGCCTTGGGGGTTTGCTCCCAAAGGCCGAAAGGTAGATCTGGTGTGCATCCGACTATAGAGGATTATAAGTTATGGAAAAATGTATGTATGTTATGGAAAACACAGTGTATAAAAAGTGTGAAAGAAAAGGATGTACTAAAGATGCAAGTTATTATTATTAATAAAGAGATGCTGACTGAGCACCGAATAAGAATGGTGTGTGTGTGTGTGTGTGTATTCTTTCAGTGGAAGGGATCCAATGATAATGGGAGACTTCAACATGCCAGATACAGATTGGTCAATACCAGCAGGGACATCTGCCAGAACTAGACACATGGTGGATTCCCTGCAGGGGGAGGGCCACAAACAACTGGTACAACAACCCACTAGAGACAGGGCTATCCTAGATCTAGTACTGACTACCAGGGAAACAATCACAGATCTCCAGGTAGAAGGTCACCTGGGGGCAAGTGACCATCACATGGTATGGTTCAATTTGGCCACTAGAACAAAATCATCCCATTCCAAGGCAAAATTATGGGACTTCAGAAGAGCTGACTTTGATAAGATGGCCAACAGAGTTAAGCTAGCCCTGGCAAAAAAAAAATACAGGTGAGGGGTACAGACAAAGTGGGCAATCATTAAAGATGCAATACTTGAAGCAACATTCCATTGTGTTAGTGAGAAAAGGAAGTGCAAAAGAAGAAGGAAACCACTTTGGTTCTCACACACAGTACCAGAATAGGTCAGAGCCAAAAGGCTGGCCTTCAGAAAATATAAGGGAACGCAGCAGGATGAAGATAGGGAGGCATACCAAACTTCCCTAAGGCAAGCAGGGACGGCAGTGAGACAGGCAAAGGCCCAAACTGAGAAAACACTAGCACGAACAGTAAAAGAAGGTGACAAGACTTTCTATAGGTACATTTGTGAAAGGAGAAAGTCCAGAGGGGCTATTGCTAAGATCAAAGGGGATAAGGGTGTGTGTGAGGAGGAGGACCATGTAAAGGCATCTATCCTAAATAGATACTTCTGCTCAGTATTTACTGAAGATAAGGTAGAACAGGGCCCACAGCTCTGCACCATGGACACAGGGGGAAGGGAGGTGTGCACTAGTCCCTTCACAAAAGAAAGGGTCCTATAAGAGCTTAATAGGCTCAGGGTGGACAAGGCAATGGTACCTGATGGCATACATCCCAGGGTACTAAAGGAGCTAAGGGTGGAACTAGCACACCCATTATCAGAACTGTTTAGTGAGTCTCTGAGCACAGGAAGTGGTCTCAGAAGACTGGAGAAGGGCTCATGTGATCCCACTCCACAAGAGTGGTAGCAGGGAGGAGGCAGGGAACTACAGACCAGTCAGTCTTACCTCAGTAGTGGGCAAGATTATGGAGACACTCCTTAAGGAAAGGATAGTGCAACACCTGGAATCCATAGGAGCACAGGATCCAAGACAGCATGGGTTTACAAAAAGGAAGGTCCTATCCAGCTAATCTCATAGATGTCTTTGACTGGGTAACCAGAGCGGTGGACCAAGGGGGAGCAGTTGATGTTGCCTACCTTGACTTCAGCAAAGCTTTCGATACTGTTCCACATAGAAGATTGATTAATAAGCTGGGTAGGCTCAGGGTGGGTCAGACATTGGTCAACTGGGTGGCAAAGTGGTTGAGGGGCAGAAAACAGAGAGTGGTGGTAAATGGTATACAGTCAGAAGAGATGCAAGTCACAAGGGGTGTACCTCAGGGATCGGTCCTAGGGCCAGTCCTCTTCAATATCTTCATCAGTGACATTGTAGATGGACTGGAGGGTAAGGTTTGTCTGTTTGCAGATGGCACCAAGATCTGCAACAGAGTAGATGATCCAGATGGTGTGGGCAGAATGAGAAGAGATCTGGATAAACTAGCAAAATGGTCAGAAGAGTGGCAACTGGGGTTTAATGCAAAGAAGCGCAAGATCCTGCACATAGGGAAGAGAAACACTGAAGCCACCTATAGGCTGGGAGGGGAGTTGCTGGCAGTCACAAGGGAAGAAAGAGACTTGGGTGTCATCATCACCAATGACCTGAAATCATCCAAGCAGACCTCTAAAGCAGTAGGTAAGGCTAGAGGGATGTTGGGGTGTATTAGTAAGAGTATCACAAGTCGGAAGAGGGAGGTAATAATCCCTCTTTACAAGACACTAGTTAGGCCCCATCTGGAGTACTGCGTGCAGTACTGGAGGCCACACCTTCACAAGGAAATTAACCAAATTGAGGCAGTCCAGAGAAGGACAACCAAAATGGTGCAGTGACTGCATCAGAAAACACATGAGGACAGATTAACTGAACTCAATATGTATACCCTAGAGCAAAGAAGGGAGGGAGGTGATATGATTGAAACATTCAAACACCTTCAGGGCATTAACCAGATGAAAGAATCTAACATGTTTCAATATTTTAACAGTGTCAGGGCTCAGTAGGTAGCACACTCGCCTCTGAGGCCGGGAGATCAGAGGGATGTGGGTTCAGTTCCCACATCTGGCAATTGGGTTAATATCCCAGTACTGACACTGTAGTGCAGCATGAGAGGGGTGCTGCACTTCTGAGGTGCTGTCTTTCAGATGAGACATTAAACCAAGGTCCCATCTGTCTAGATTGGTGGTAGTTCAGCTGGATGTTAAAGATCCCATGGCACTTATCGAAAAACAGAGGAGGGGAATTTCCCCGGTGTCCTGGCCAAATTTCCCTCATTCACTAAATAATACCACCAACAGCTTAATCTGGTTCAAGGTCAGTTGGCATTCATCTGTATCCCCCTCTCCCGGGTTGTGCCTGAAAATAGGCAGGATTTGTCTAGTGCACTTACCGGTCAACAAAAACTAAAATAAAAAAAATATATATAAAAATATAAGAAAATAGCAGGACAAGAGGACACAGCATGAGATTAGAGGGAGGCTAATTAAGGGGTAATGTGAGGAAGTTATTTTTCACAGAAAGGGTGGTGGATGCATGGAACAGCCTACCTCAGGAAGTGGTGGATATGAATATAGTGCAGGGCTTCAAACAGGCATGGGATAGGCATACGAGAGCAATACAGATGAGTATGAATAGATAGGCCATTGACAGAGCAAAGTCCAATGGCACACTCATAAGGTAGAAAAAGAAATGGGCAGACTGGATGGGCCTTGTGGTCCTTATCTGCCATCAACTTCTATGTTTCTAAGTAACTGTTATTTTGGCTATAAATATTATTTGGATGTTCTCTCAGCTGCTCATCTGAAGAGGCCCATTACTATATTTAGATTTGAGTTGTTTGATAGTAAAGTAAATAGATATAACAAAAAGAGTTGCTCCCATTGATCCAAACTGCTCCTGCTTGGGTGGGAGGAGTGGTGGTAGAGAGGATATAATGCACGTAATCTGGAGCTACACTTGGTATAGTAAAGCAAGGAACTACTGGCTTGGCCCTTGTATGAAATCCCTAATGGAAATTGAAAAGGTCAAAGCAGCAGAGGATGATTGGATTATTAACAGATTAGCAACTAAAGTAAGAAAAAGAAAAATTTCAAAAAAAGAATAACTGTCCAATATTAGGGTTCTCAAGATGGCCTATATTACACTCTGGAGGTACTGAACTTTAACTTTGTATCAATTTGTAAATTGTTTGATGATTATTATTCTGTCTTATTCAATGTATTGTATCCTTTGCTGTAGCAAAAGTGATTGGCTATTTATTAAGATTTTATCATTCTATATACTATGGAACCTTTGTAATGATCTTTTTCATTGATCAAAGAAATAAACTCGAACATGAATTTGAAGTCCCAGAGTGAACTGTGTAAAAGCTGTCAATCAGGTGAAGGTTAACTAGAACATCTTATGTGTTTGGAGTTTTACTGCTGTGATCCCCCATGATATGAAGAATAATGCATAGGAAACCATGCACAACATAGAAACATAGAAGTTGTCTGCAGATAAAGACCTCTTTGCCCACCAAGTCTGACACAGTTTTCCCTGCTTACTGTGCCACTGCAGACCCTACTCAATCTTTGGTCTTCTCTTCCCCTTGCCTTATTACCAAGGTCCCCTTGTACTATATCTGTCCCATGTATGCTTGTATCCTGTCACCATCTTGTCACCCACCACCTTCACTGGAAAGCTGTTCCAGGTGTCCACTATCCTCTCTGTGAAGAAGTATTTCCTCATATTTCCTCTGAGCCTTCCCCCCCTCCAACTTCATAGTGTGTCTCCTTGTCCTCCAGCTTCTTTTTCGATAGAAAACGATACCTTCCTTTACCTACTTAATACCTGGTATTAGAATGTTCCTATCATATCCCCATTTTCCTTCCTCTCCTCCAAACAGTACATGTTCAGTTCCTTGTGTCTCTCCTCATAGGGCTTTTGATGCAAGCCCTGCACCTTTTTGGTACCAGCTTTTATACCGCCTCCACCTTATTAATGTTCTTCCTGAGGTGGGGCTCCAGAACAGTACACAGTAGTTGAGGTTTGGTCTTACTAATTATTTATACAGGGGTAATATTACTTTCTTCTTTCTGCTAGTGATACCCTTCCCTATGCACTCGAGCATTCTGCTAGCCTCCCCTACTGCCTTATCACCCTGGTTGACTACCTTCACATCACCAGAAATGATTACCCCCAGGTCCCTTTCCTGTTTGGTGGTTGCCAGTACTGCTTCTCCCAATAGGTACATAGCCCCCGTGTTTCTGAGCCCCAAGTACATGGTTTTGCACATTTTGCACTGCAATCCAGCTGGTAGACCCTTGACCATTCTTACAACTTTTCAAATCATCCCTCCCCAGTGTATCTACTCCGTTACAGATTTTTGTGTCATCCATGAACAGGCATACTCTCCCTTCTTGCCCTTCTGCAATGTCACTAATGAAGACATTAAGAGGACCTGGCCTTATACCTGCCCTAGGCACTCCGCTGGTCACTTTGCCTTCTCCAGAGTGGACACCATTTACCACCACCTCTGACTCCTGTTCCTTAACTAACTTCTTGCCAGTTTATAACTTTTTGACCCACTCTCTAACAGGCCAGCTTGTTCACTAGTCTTCTATACGGAACTGTGTTGAAGGCTTTACTGAAATCCAGGCAGGTCACATCTACCTTTCCTACCTGATCCACTACCATGGTTACCCAGTCAAAAGACTTAATTGGGTCTGTCTGGCAAGATCTCCCCCCTGTAAACCATGTTGCCTTGGATCCTGTAATCCAATGATTACAGCACATCTGTGTTTCCATTGAGTGGTTGAGATAACATCATAAGGATCTCAAGAGCTTAGCACAAGAGGTCCAAATGTAATTTCAGCCCTGATATGGGAACATGAGTCTAGCTGACCATCATTTCCTATGTTATATGTTTTGTAGTATATGGTTTTACTGTATGTCAAAAATGACAAATTCAACTTAAATACAGTAGTACGGGGACCCACCTGCTCCCCTCCTACCTACCTACCTTTCATCACTCATGGTCAGTAACTGTATTAAATGTAAATTTCTATGTTGACATGGGGCTTAACTTGAAATAACTATACACAGCAACGTTGTCACCTTTGAACTGTGCCCAACTTGTCATGACCTTTGAACTGTGCACAGCAACTTTTACCCATGTGCAGCAAGAATTTTGAGTGTACAGAAAGCCATACACAACAACACTTAATTCTACACTGAAGTTCTTGTGATTCAAAGTCTCCATGTCATGTAAATTACTTACTGCCAGTTTTAATAAAGGTATACTTCAAGTCATCTGTCTTCTTGTTTCAGGCTTAACGTTATGCTGCACGCTCAGCATCTCCTAGGTTGAGGGAGATGGAATAGCTAATGCACCAGCTAGGTGAATGAATTTTACATTGTTTGTCTACCACCAATTCCTTATGGTGCTAGTTCTTTTATTCCACTTGTTCTCTTCCCCCAAAATTCTGGTATCCCTGATGCACGCATCAGTAACATTTGCTGCTGCATTTAATGTGTGTGCCTGTGTTTGTCAGAGGGCTGTTTGCTGTCTTTGCACTATTGGGCTGATTATTTCCTGGAGACAGCACCCTTGACCCCATTATGCAGAAAAGAACCATATGTGTGTAGGCACTGTACCACCAGAAGACAGAGAAGACAAAAGAACAACATTGGGCCAGGGACTCTTCACTTTAAGGTAAATGCCATCCATATATTTATCTATACAGTAACTTAACTGCCCCTTGTACATGGGGGTTACACTTGAAAATATATGTTGTCCCTTGCAGGAAGACATAATTGCAACATATAGCTTTCTTTTTTTCTGTTTTTCATTTTTATTTTATTGCAAACCACAGCTAGTTTCAAATTAGCAGGCAGGTATGACTGCTAATGCCACTGAATATGAAATGGTCACAGTCAGGTTCTGCTATTATAGCAATGTGATCTCCAAATCTTTTTTTGCCTATACTTTCTGGAGTCATGCTCACACTGCCTTGCCATAGAAATGTGACTTGTGCAGCAGCCTCATTCTCATTCTATGCAACTACAGCAAGTTGAAATGCTGTGCGCATATTGCCTTAAATACTGTAGCTACTCTCTATTAAACACATTAAAATCACTAGATGTACACCAATTATGTTTTACCCTTACTATTGTTTCATTTGTTACTTTTTCCTATTTGCCTGCTAAATTATGCAGGTAATGCACTACTTATTTCAATGAGTCTTTCAAAATAGATGTGACTCTCCTCTGCTTACCTCACAACTGCTGTTTGTGAAATCACAGTCTGTTGTCATAATGAGCAATATGATGTCATAAACAAAGGCACTGTGAGGCTACCAAGGAAGAGGCAAATGTTTACATACATTATACAGACTTTTTTAGATAGACTACCAAGAAGGGCTGTAAACCTTACAAGGAAAGATTGAACATTAAAAAAAAAATTCTCTTGTAAATTGTAGTAGTTGAAACATCTTATTTATGAAAGTACATTCTGAAGTACAGAGTTGCTCTTTATCAATCCTTGTCAAGCTCAACCATTCATTGCCATAATTTCTGAGGCGTTGTTGTCATGTGGGAGAAACTCATAATTTTTAAAAAGAATAATAACTGTGTTCATGTGAGGGGTTTGTAACACAAACATTATTGACCAATATATTTAAGAGGATTGGGTTTGTTGCCAAATTAAGGGCAGCTTAATATGTACCACTGTATATGACTGTTGATTTTTAATACAGATTTTTTAATTTTTGGTTGAAATTCTGCTTACATAAGCAGGTTATGTGCTAATTTGGAGTTAGGTTAACTAAATGTTATATCCTTAATTTCATCACACATATCTCAGCTCCCCTTTGTGTCATCCCATATCTATATATGTTTTGCAGGCTTCACCTGCAAAAGCACTTGATGATATTTAATTTTAATAATTAAACTCCGGTAATGAGGACCAACGGGCTAAACTAGGGTTGTTCTCCATGGAAACACGGAGGCTCAGATGTGACAGGATTGCCATCTTCAAATATCTGAAATGGAAAACTGCATCAGACCGGCATCTGTTCAGGGTGTATAAGGATCACATTGTCATTGACTAGAGTAAGATTCAAAGGAACTACCAGGAAAAACTGCTTCGCAAAACAAATGGTGGGCACATGGAGCATACTTTCTTTCAGTACAAGTGAGGTCAGTCAACACAGTTTTTATCTGTAAGGTTAAGCTTGATAAGTACCTTAAAGAACAAACTCTACCCAGAGCTAATAGGGCCGTGAAGAGCTACCAAGTGACCAAAGTTACACATGTGCGTAGAAATTATTCAACGCCCAGGTGTACCTTGACCATATTTTGGAGGTGTTGCACCAAATTTTCAACATGGCCTTTTTTGGACCCCTACTCATGAAGAGTGCCAGTGTAGTTTTGTTCACTTTTCCTGAAAGGTAATTTTGCAGAGCAAATGCGCTATTCTGTGCCACAGGTGTGAAAACACAATTTGGGCAGGTTGGGGAAAATGACAGCTGTACTGTTTTGAAGGAGTTGTGCAAAAATGGCAATGTTGAAAATGTGGAGTGAAAATATTAAAAAATGGTGAAGTTAGGAGTGTGCAAAGAAACTATGCAATGCACACAAGTAACGCAATCATTTTTTTGGAATTCTTTCACCAAATTTGCAACATAGGGTTTTTGGGACCCCACCTCATGAACAGTGGCACTGTCATTTTGTGAACTGGTCCTGAAAGGTAATTCCATGCAATGACCTCAAAATCATCTTTAGGGACCGAGTAACAAAATGACAGTGACAATTTTCACGAGCTGGGGTCCAAGAGCCCCATGTTGAAATTTTGGGGCATAAATTCCAAAAATGGCTGAGATACCTGCATAAGTTGAAAACCCCATTGAATTGCAATATAGCACACTTACCTTTTATTCTTCAGTTTGCGGTTTGGCTTTGAAGAGTACAGACATGCCTCAGTCCAGAAGATGACAGCGAGAGGTAAGAATGGGGTAAGGGGGGTATGGGGAGGTGGGTGCTCAATGGGAGGGTGGGGATGGGGGAGGGTACTGAGCGATGATGAGGGACTGTTTTCTTTATTTACAGGGAGAAAAAAGACTGGAGCAACAACGAGGGACTATTTTCTTTTTTTACAGCAAAAAAAACATTTGGGCACACTGGGGTGAGCTACCAGTGTGCCACATGATTGGGGGTATACATAATGCAAACAAGGGGATTGGGCACCCCGATGTCAGTGGCGGTGGGTGGGGGAGAGAAACAAAATTAGGCACACTGGGGTGGGCTCTCATTGTGCCTCATGATGGGGAGATGCACATAATGCTGATATGGGGATAGGGCACCCCAATGTTGGTGAGTAAAAGCAAAATCTTTGGGCACACTGGGGTGGACTCCCAGTGTGCCACGTGAGTTTGGGGGGCACAGAATACCATGGAGCTGGTGGCAGCAAACATGGGGATTGGGTACTCTGATGTCAGTGGGCAAATGTAAAACCTTTGGGCACACTGGGGTGGGCTCCATGTGTGCCACATAAGTTTTGGGGCAGCCACAGAATGCTGCAGAGCTGGTGGTGGTGACACAACTTGCACATGTGCGGCAGTCATAAATGCTCAGTTGCAGTGAATGATATTTTGCCATACATGATGATGCCAGCAGAACTACACATGTGCGTGGGGTGCGCATGTGCAGTTCATGCCACTGGAATGTGGAAGTAACAGCTGAAATAGTGCAGCTGTTATTCCATTGTGGCCGGTGATGGCAGAGGGGTTCAAGCTCCGTTGGGCTTTTCGAAGGATACTTCCAAAAATTCAGCAGAAGGTTCCATGATCAGCCGTTTTTTAGAGCTACTGAGCGATTGAAATAGTGCCACAGACTATGCCCACAGCCCTAAGAAGTGATAATAATAACAGTGTTTTTCTCATAAAGTTAGTGGGGAAAAGAACTCAGTAGGCTTCTGGTCTTCTTTCTTTCCTTGACTCAGATGCTTGTACTGCATGTTTATAAATTCAGTTTAGAGCAGTTTTTACCTGCTCACCAGATGTGTTCCCACACAATTTCTGGTAAAGTTAAGTGAAAAGATACATTTGTCATTTAGTTAATATTGAAGCTGGGTATTAGTAAGTGACATGCTGTATATATTTCATGGTGGTTTTCAATTTTTTTAACTATTCTTGCTTTTGCAGTACTTTCAGTCTTACATTTTGAACTATTTACCTTTTTGCAGTTTAAATACATTGGCAGCATCTAAATAAGATGACGTGTGACTGCTCTGCAATCTCTAGCACAGAGGGCTTAAACACAGCACAATATACTGGAACCAGTTGCAAGTTATTCAAGATGTACTCACAGAAAGAAGCTCGGTGAGCCAACCCAGTGGCATAGAAGGCTGAGGAGCTGTGCGCCTTATCACTTACCATGTTGGTGACCTGACTTCAGGAATGAACTCAAGTCACCAGGGGTTAGCTGGGGCAGAGAGAACTGAGAATCTGGAGGAGAGTTCTCCTCTCCTGTGGTGGGGTGGCTTGCTGACTTGGCCTTGGCTGCCCCTGGGTGGAGGCCTGGGAATAGTGTTGACAGTTTCAGCAACACAAAGAGAGGGGCCATGATTCTATAGCATGTTCACCTCTGTGTACATGCCTACATACTTCTGCAACAGGGGACTTAGGGAGAACACAGAAAATGGTTGGCATGGGCTATACGAAGCCCTGTCTGTTTGCCTCCATTTTGTACCATTGCCCAGTCACCAGCACAATCTGGATGAGAGTCACCAGGTGGAGTGAGCATGACCCCCCTTACTGACCCCATGGGGGGCAAACTGTGGGGGATCATGGGCTTGGTTGTCCAGGGAGATGGGTGGTGGGCAAGAGGGATAAGGACAGGGCTGAGAACCCACCCACAGCAACCAGCAGGTGAAAAAGCTTTATGAAAAAAAAAAAGGAAAGAAGCTTGTCTACTCAGTTCCAGACCACAGAAGCAGACACTACAGTTGTGTTCCAGGATGATAAACTTCCTTATTTAGTAAATTAGCAGTGAACTAGTGACGCTGTCCCTCAAGCAGTCAAACATTTTCATGCCTCCTGTGCTTCTTCATCCTGCAACACAACTGTAGTGTCCGCTTCTGCTGTCTGGGACTGAGTAGCCAAGCATCTTTCTCTGAGTACAATGTGACTGCTCTGTACACTCTGATCCAGTTTAGCACAAATGTAAAGAATAGGTATTCCACCTGGTAAAGGACTAAACTATTGAAAACTGTGGAAAATAGAAAGATAGACAATTATGGCAGAAAAATATCAACAGTACACCCAGGTTGCCTGTAACATCCTATCATATCCAAAACCTTTTGTCAATATGGGGGTTTTGTCTACACTCCACCACTTGCTCCCTGTCTTATTACTACCCCCTGAGCAGCAACTAAACTCTTAACTCTCTCCCAACCATGCTTGAAAACATTAATGGTTTTGGCACCCACCACCTCTGCTGGCAGACTGTTTCATGACTCAACCACCCTCTCAGTAAAATAAAAATGACTCACGTCCTTGTGAACTCCACCTACCAGCTTCCACTTATGTCTTCGTGTTCTAGATTCTGTACTCCCATTGAATAGTTCTTTACATTTCACCTTTTTCATTTCTTTTGGGAATTTGAAGATCTCCATCATATCACCCCTCTCTTATCTGGTCTTGGGCAAGTACATGTTCAGTGCCCTAAGCCGAACCCCATAGGATCTGTCCTGCTGGCCCAGAACCATGTTGGTTACCCTATGATGCATTGCCTCTAGCCTGCCTTATCTTTCTTTAGCCAAGAACTCCAGAACATGGCTCCAGTATGCTAGGTGTGGACTCACTAGTAATCTCTAGAGAGGCAGCCATGCCACCTTACTTCTGCTGTCAAAACCCCACCTGATGCACCCCAGCATCCTGTTTGCCTTACTATCAGTATTGTTACACTGGCTAGATTGTCTAAGGGAGTTACTTATGAGCCCTAGGTCACTTTCCTTGTAAGTGACTCCCTTAAACAATCTAGCCACTGTAACAAGACCGACAGTAAAGCCTCCTGATGTAGAAAGCCATGTACATGCTACCCATAGTCGGCATTTTGAGGTTTTTCTTTTTTAACATGAAACTTTTTATTAAAGTTTTAACAAATAAACAACTAAACAAATAAACCGTCATAACATCGGAAACAGTAAAACATGGGTAATATTAATACATGAAAAGCAACTATATGCAAAAGTGAGAGCACTGGCAATGGCAATACAGTGGAAAATCAGAAACAAACATCTGAAAAACAGCATACTTGGAAAGTAGCATAACAAAAGAATACAGTTAACTATATGCAAAAAGGATAATGAGTATTAACGTCAAATACTTTAACATAAAACTGTTAAGTTAAATTTAAAGCCAAACACACAACACAAACAATGTTAAAAAGCCAACATGAGCTTTGAAGAGCCATTAGAATAAGTTGAGAAAAAATGATAATGATATATATAGAAACATAGTATGTATCGGCAGATGGGGTCAATGAGAACCATTTAGTTTGCCCATGTATATTACCTCCCCCCAATCAGGTTGCTGTGTCAAGTTTTCCACACTGTCTCTCCCATGCCAGCTTGAATTATCTGACCATCTTTGACACTACCACCTGTGGGGGTAGGCCATTCCAAGGCTCCACCACCCTTCTGAAGAGAAGAACTTCATTATGTTACTCCTGAACCTGCCCCTTCCCCCAGGTGCATGTCATGACCTCCGACCTGGGTGTAGCTATGTACCTGAAGGCGATCCTGTGCATATACCTCGCTGATACCCTTCAGGTATTTAAATGTCTCTATTGTGCCCCCCCATCCCTTCTTTGTTCCAGTGAGTTCATGTTGAGCTGCTTAAGCCTTACATCATATGGCTCATAATGCAGACCTTGCACCATCTTTGCTGCCCTTCTTTGTATAGTCTCTAGTCTTTCTGGGTCTTTCCTAAAGTGAGACCTCCAGAATTGGGCACAGTACCCAGGTGAGGCCTCACCAGGGACCTGTACAGTGGCATAATCACCTCCCTTTTTCTGCTGGTTATGCCCCTCCCTATCCAATCCAGGATGCTGCTGGCCTTTTGTGCCACCTTTTCACATTGTTCGCCAATCTTCAAGTTGTCTGTGATGATCACTCCAAGATCATGCTCGTGTTTTGTTACCACCAGCTATAGACCCATTTAGAAAGTAATTTCTTCCTGGGTTGCATCTTCCTAGGTGCATAACCTTACATTTTTTGGTGTTGAAATTCAACTGCCAATTCCCTGACCATTCTTCCAATTTCCTACGGTCTGACTCCAACTTTTGAGTCCCTTCAGCTGAGTCCACCCTATTGCAGAGCTTTGTGTCATCTGCAAATAGGCACACCTTCCCATTTTGGTCATCAGCTATGTTGCTGATGAATACATTGAAAAGTATCAGTCCCAGCACTGAACCCTGTGGAACACCACTTGTAACTCTCCTCTCCTCTCACAGTGTGCCATTTACCAGTACCTTCCGGGTCCTTCCATTGAGCCAGTTTTGGATCCAGTTTACAATTTTTGTCCCAATACCAATGTGCTCCAGCTTGTTTATTAGCCTCCTGTGTGAAATGGAGTTGAAAGCCTTGCTGAAGTCTAGGTATACCACGGCTACTGCATCCCCATTATCCAATTTTTTTGACCCAGTCAAAGTATTCGATTAGGTTAGTCTGGCAAGACCTTCCTACATACACCAGTTAATACAATAATTCAATATACTGGGAAAGCAAAAGATACAAAAACAACCACAATAGTTACCAGATCTTAACAACTGGGATGTGTCAAACCCAAAGTACTTAAAGCAAATAATAATAATAATAATAATCCTCTAAAGATATATTACATCCAAAAATATCATTTATAATGTCGAGTACATCATAAGCAGTGAAAGGTCTTGGAGATGAACTTAAATTGTAGAAAAACACCAACAGAGACAGTATAATAGATATCCAACTTATCAAGGGGTGGTGGGGGTTACAAAAGGGGGAAGAGGAACTGAACACAGATGAGAACAGAGAAAGGGGGCCCATTTATTATAAAAGATAGCATACTGCCGTAAATAAGTATGGGATAATCTTTCAAAAAGCACAATCTGAGACAGGGTTGCAGGCCAGGAAGGGACAGAGGGAAGAAGGAGGTCATTCTATTTTTGAAGAAAATGCCCTTTCACTTATAGTAGCACCATAACAAGCCAAGATCAATACACCAAGGGAAGGGGAGGGAAGGCAGTGCTGAAGGGAGCCCTAAGACAGCCAGTTTGGAACTTGGGACAATAGGCATTTGCACAATTTTTGAACAGTCAGAAAAAAATGCATTCCACCATGTTTCACGATGGGGACAACTCTACAAAATGTGTAAGAGATCAGCCCCTGATTGTGTACAATGCCAACAAGTGGAGTTCATCATACGGACCATATTGTAAAGGGATTGAGGGGTTCTATACCAGTGATGTATGATCTTAAAATGACTCAGTCTGCTGCTAGTGTCATGACAGGCTGTTGCACTAGAGCAACCCTGCCTGCTAATCCTCCTCCACTATGGAAGAGTTAAACTCACTCTCCCACTTAGTCTTACAATGCACAGTCAGAGAAGGCAAGGCTGCAAAAAGAGCACGCTGGTATGTTTTCCCAGCCCAGCCCTTTGTACCCAGGGTCTCATATGTGAAAAAGCCAGCTCCAGGGAGACAGGAAGAATAATTTCTTTTCATAGGAATGGATAGCCACCAGAAGTTGTAAATACTGCCAAAAATCAGTTTTTGATAATCCTTATTTATCTTGTAGTTGTTGAAAAGAGAGAAGCAAATCTGTTCAAGGGATAGAAAGATCCACAATAAAGTTAAGGTTCACCTGTGCCCAGGAAGTACAGTGAACTGGGACACTCCCTCAATAAGAATATGGGGGTTATCCCAAAGATATGTAAATAACCTTGGGTGAATCTAGCAGCTCTAGGGACCATAGTGAGTGACATGCAGAAGTTCCAAGCATATAGAGTAGCAGCAAGGATAGGTTGAGACAGGGACCACTGCCGAGAGCAGCATCCAAGTAGCAAACCAAGACAGGAACCTGTGCCCAATGCATTTCCAAAGCAAGTCAGGAGGGGGACTCAGAAGAAGGGCAAACAACCTATGAGACAGATTAGTACATAGTAAATTTAAACAACCTGACACACAACGCAACACATGGCTTCCCAGAAGACCATGTGGTTTTTACAAACGTAACAGGTGCAACATCTGCAATTATGCACTAAATAACAAAATGTTTCAATACCTGAAATTTGAAGATTTAAAAGCAAAGGTTAGAGAACGTATCACCTGTGACACAACCTATGTTGTTTATGTCCTATGGTGCACTTGTCAACTCATCTATGTTTGTAAAACAATAAGACCACTTAAGCAGAGGATCCAGGAACATGCACATTCCATTATTAATTGCAGGCATGACACTGCTGTGGGCTTACATTTCACCCTACACCTGATGACCTTAGGTTTATGGGATTGGAATGGGTACCACCACTCAAAAGTGGAGGAGACAGACCAAATCTCCTGATACAAAAGGAGAGCAGATGGATCTACAGACTCAGAAGTGTCAAGCCCGAGGGACTTAATGACAAATGTGATTTGAAACTATTTTTAAAAAAGAAATAACAAAATTGAAAAAAAAAAGTTATATCTTTATTTGTATATTTTTCCAAAGTACCACTAACTAACCCGTCTCTTATTGCCTTCTTTTATTCGGGTTCTTTCATCATTTCAGTCTGAACCTTCGGGGACTCCCTCTGTGGCACTGGACTTAATTGCATGGGGTCCCAGATTGAAGTTGCCTTTTCACTAAGTTAGGTGGTTGTCTTGGCTTAAATTGAAGGTTTGCACATCTGTCCCTTTTGTTTTTTCTTTCATTTATGTATGTATCAAAATGTAACATAATAGATTTAAATATATTACATGTATTATTTGAGCACTTCACCTTAGCAGCTCATCAGAATGTAATTGCTGAACTGCATTGGGTCAAATATTGCATTTTTTCATTTAAGTGCTCTTGTTCTTTTCATTTAATACACATGTGGTACTAATTTAATTAACTGATTTCATTAATGAGTTGTATTATTTAAATGTTACTTCCTCTTACCATCTCCACCCCCTGAGGAAGACTCATCAGAGTCAAAGAGTTGGGGCAAGCTGGAATAGCACCTGTGCTGTGGACCTTTGTTTGGCTTTGTTTTTTTTTCTGTTAATAAACTACTATCTTCGTACCAGTTGTATTGCCTTATGTGCATTGCTATACCTGGTCCTGAGTGTATCATGAACTCTGCTCACATATTTCAAGTTAGGGCTGACCACCCGTATGTGGATTGCACTGACCCTGCATCGCTGGTCATGGTATTAACCTTCTTGGATTTGACTTAAAAATGTTACCAGCCCATGTAATCTGAAACTGGGAACACACAGAATTATTACAGAAAGAGTTGAGAGGGGCAAGAACAGTCTTAGATCAATTAACAGTGAGACCAGAAAGGTCTGCAAATTGGGATAAAATGTTGAATACATAAGGAAGGGACACTAATGGTGATTCCAATGTAAGGAGCAGATTATCGGTATAAGAATGCACCAAAAAAGATAATTGACCAACCCAAATTCCATGAATATCGGGTGTGGATAAATATTTTTGTGCAAGTGGATCCAAGGGCAACAAGAATAGTAGGGAGAGAGGGGTTAGCCTTGCCGAGTACCCTTTTGAAGAACGAATGGAGAAGAATATGTATGATTAGTAAAGATCACCATTGTAGGTCGTTGATATAGAACCTGGATCCAAGTCCAAACTTGGGGGCCAAAACCACAGTGGCCTAAAACATTATATAGTTAACCCCATTGAACAGAATTGAAAGCTTTCTGGAAGTGGATTGCCAAGGCAGCCATCAGAAGGAGAGTGGACTTGGCAAATGATTTCAGATTCAAGATGGTGCATAATTGGCCTGCTCCAGATCTACCTTTTCGGAAACCCACCCGGATAGGAATGTGTCAAAGTGGAGTTTGACAGAAATGCTGTTCCAACTGGGAGCACTTACACGTCAAATCAGAGATTTCCTTTTCTCTGTCGTTCCACTTACTGGAGGAGTAAGCTATAATCTGCCCCCTAATATAAGCTTTAAATGCTTCTGAAACTACCCCAGGGCATACCACCACAGTTTGATTTATATCAAAATAATATTGTGCCTCTTTACAAATCCATTGTGGGAAATTGAGGTTGCATAGCAGTAAAGGGTTATAACACCAACAGGTAGAGGAAGGTTGAGAGTAACAAAGCTGCACACATGCAATAGCAGAAGCATGGTCAGAGATTGGTATATGACTGTATGTAGAATCCATAGAAGCAGAAGCGGCAAGATCATCAACTAACAAGTAATCGAGGTGACTCTAGGTAGCATGCACAGGGAAAAAAAAAAGAATAGCCTTGGTCAGTTGGGCGGATAAGCACCATATGTCAACCAATCCCCATTCCACTGTCAAGTCCACTAATGCCTGCTGAGAATTAGGGTGAGTATCTCGTGTAGTATTAGATTTATCAACAAAAGGGTCTAAAACCAGATTAAAGTCACCCACAATCAAGAAGGGACAACTGGTCTCCCCATAGGACTCCACTAAGGCCTGACTTAAATGGCAGGAAAAAATGGAGTCATCAGAATTGGGAGCATAAGCTAAAGCCAAAAGCAAGTGCCCACCAGGATAACTAATTCTAACTATAACCCATCTGCCCTCGAGGCAACTTGCCATGTGTTCAACCTTTCAGAGTGATGTATGTCAGAGTAAAATCATAGTAATTTTAGACTTGCTAGAAGCAGAACTGTGTATCAATTGACCTTCCCATCCCTTCTTTATCATCCACACAGCCATTTTGCTGGTAAGGTGGGTCTCCTGGAGTAGGGCTACATCAGTCTTTAGTGATTTCAGATGCTGCAACAACTTTGTGCATTTGACTGGATGATTAAGTCCACTGACATTCCATGAGACCAACCTCACCAAAGGGGCCATACCATCGTAAGACATCCATGAAGGAACAATGGATTATAAGAGACAACCAATCAACAGAAATTAGTCAGTCTCCAAGGCCTCTGCCTAGCCCACACTACACAGTGGAAATAGAAATGAAAGAAACAAAGAAAAATCAGTAAATTAAGTATATCCAGTGTCGCAGTCCATACAAACTTACAAACATATGAACGTTGCCAGCAGCAAAAGGCCATCCTGGTCTATTTAGGCTGCTTGAAATTGCAGCTAGCTCCCTATTCAGCAATATAGCAGTTACAGTTTACCAAAAGATATATTAACAAAGAATAGGGACTTCAAGGCTATAACACACCCTATCCCAATCTACACAAAGCTTGAAAAACAGGACCCAACCAGCAAAAAGTGTGTGTGGAAAAAAACCCACTAAGAAATCCTAGAACCACAAAATGGGGATAATATAAAAAGAGGGAAAATTGTAACGTTCAATTATAAAAAGAGATGAAAAACAAAAAGGTGAATCCCTGCCCCCTTGCAGGTAGGAGGAGCAAAAATGAACCCTCCGCACCCTGCAAGCTAGGGCACCAAGTTGGGGAGTAAGGCAAAAGACTGGCTAGCAAGTTATACCCACCCCAGCCATAACCCACTGAACCATTAACAAATACACTGCAAGCCTCCAAAAAAAAGACAATAGACTCATAAAAACTTAAAAAAGAGGAAACCCAACTAACTAAAGAATAGAAAAAAAGAGAAACATAACCAGCAAACAAAATGATTAATATAAAGGGTGAAGGAATAAATGAGAGCCAAGAGACAAAAAGGAACAACCCCAGGAGGACCGCAAATTGCAAGGAAGAAAACAGCCTGCTGCAGACATCAATTACAAAAGATTAGTAGCCAGAACAGATTTATATAATGTCTACCATGTAGCTGTCTTGTCTAGAGATGCAGTCTTGGGTGTCTCAAAAGAGAAAATGGCTGCCATGGAAGACACCAGGGGTAGGGCTTGAGCCTCAGGGTCTGCAGGGTGATGAGAGCCAGAGACAAAGGAGGAGGAACCTCAGTGGAAACTTTAGTAATAGAAGACACGTCTGCACAGTCCATTTGGGTCTCAGAGAAATCAATTATGTCTTCCCATGCCGATTTGGCTAGAGGGGAACCAGGACCGGAAGGAGATGGCAGCAAACTGGAGCTTAGCTGTCTGGAATGAATGAAGCTGGGGTTGAGAGTCATGCATCTGGAGAAAGTCCTGGTGAGAAAAGTTGAGAGTCCAAATGGGCACACCAGGCACATTGAAACTCATTGGGCCATCTCTCCATGGGGTCTGCAGCCTGTTTGTGCCTCGTAGGGGGTTTGGGTGAACAACATGCCCCAAAGGCTTGTAAAAGAGAGTTTCACTCTTGGGAGGACTGTTTGAGGACTTCTTTGTTTGACTCCCCCAATAGACACCGGGGGGGGCGTTATTTTCAATTGTGGCCAATGGCAATATACAAATGACCTGACCTCCTGTGAATTACCACAGATGTGCTGCTGCTCATTATTTATAATCACCAGCCTGGAGTGGCCCATGAAGCAAAGAGGGATCCCAGACTGTCTTACTGCAAGGTGGATAGGAGCATAGTCCCTACATTGATGAATCACCTCTACCATATAGTCAGGATACAGGGTGATAGTAGAACCTCGCCAAACAAGCTAACCCTTGGTTTGTGCTGCCCACATCAAAGTGCTCTTCATAGTAAACCACAGCAGAGAGATTATAATCGGTCAGGGCTTCTGGACTTGAACATTATCCAGTCTCCCTACCCAGTATGCAGAGTCTATGGAGAGAGGGCCTTGCCATACAGGAGAAAGAAATTGGGGCAACAGATTCATGAGGAAGGCCATGATAGTACCATTTTCTGCACTTTAAGAAGTGCCCAAAATACAGATATTATTACGATGGCTGTGATTATCCAGGGCTTCAATTCTATTCCAAAGCTGATTAAACTGCTGTTTGTGGGCTTCCAGACTTCATAGGGCTGGGAGGTAAGAGCTGTCAAGATCTGCTATCTTCTGCTCTGTAATGCTCAGCCTATCTTTAAGCGTAGCCACATTGGTACTGTAGCTGTAGCAGCAACAGTAATCTTAATTTGGGCTACATCAAAGACCAGATTTTTGAGCAGGGTAGCATCATATTCAAAAGATGAGGCCTGATCCATGAAATGAGACAACGGAATATGAGCTACAGGCATGTCTGTCAGAGAGTCCCCCATAGTCAGCAGCAGAGTAAAATAGGAGGTCTGACTGAGATGCGCAGTAGTGCTGAATAAACTAAACTGGGGCTCCGAGGTAAAATCAATAACTAAATGGCACTCTACAAACAAAATAAAACACCCATACTACAAGAGAAATAAAAAAGCACAATGTTTGGAAGCAAGAATAGAGAGTAAAAAGGTAGGCTGAGGTAGAGCTCCTGACTTAGGCATCCATCTTGAATGGGCACCAAACCGTGCCCCTCCCCCAATTTTGAGGTTTTTCTATCACTGCATATCAGGACTTCTTACTTCTATGCTACTTTAGAGACAGATGTAATTGCAAAGATGGGAAGAATGTTTTAAATTAGCATTACTGCATGATTACAGTTAGTCTTGCACAACAATAGAAAAGCTTAACACCATTGCAGAGCTATAATGGAAAAGGAATGTGATAACCATTGAACAGTTAAGCCTTAAAGGAAATACTCTAAGAGAGGCCAACAAAACAGTATGAGAGTAAATGCTCCAGACATGAAGCAATTGAAACACTTTAAAAATGGAGACAATGGTCAAATGTATTCGATGACAGAAGACTTTTGTAATTGGGAGATATCATTTAAATATGTTTTAGAAGTTGGTTAAAATTGACTGGGTTGATCCAAGATGGCCACCAGACAGGAGTAGGAGAGCAGAGCACACCAGAGAGGGTGCAACAGAAATAATTTTTCTAACTGAGTGCAGTCATCTATAGTGAATTCCTATACCTTCCCCTGGAATTGTGGAAAACTGAAGGAAACAAAGAGGTTGAGTAAAGAGCAAAATGAATGTCTTCCCTTTTCTCTGGTGTTAAAAACTCACCTCCAAGGCTGGCCTGGTGGTGCTGTGGGTTGAGGAGCTGGATGCCACACCTTGCACCACACCAGCAAGCCAGGTTCATGAACGAGCCTGGGTCGCCTGGGTTGGCAGGTGGGGGAGAGAGGACTGAGCATCCAGAGGACTGCTCTCCTCTCTCTGGGGAAGGTGACTAGTCATCCCACTCGCTGACTGCCCTCTGGTGATGGCTGGAGGGCAGTACGTGTCAGGAGGCTTGAAAGCTGAAGTACTTACATTGGAAGGGAGGGAGGGAGAAAACAGAAAATGCCAGGGCTCCACAAGACCCATGATGGTGCAATCACTCTGGCAAGTCTGCCCCCTGCCACCAGATTTGCCATACCAGTGTGGCAGGGGAATGCTGATACCCCCCACCTGGCCCTGCTGTGGAGGGGGAATCCAGGGGGAATCTCAGAGGGCAGACTAGCTGTAGGTTGGACCACAAGATGTTCCCTCTCTTAGGGGGGGTCATAGCCCCCATGGAGCCCGCGGAAGGAGGTAAAATAATAATTAAAAACAAACTCACCTCCACTTACAAGCTTAGACTTTGGAGTTAGTGCTCAGTATTGCTACAGCTCTGGCTATGACTCTGGCTGAAGTATGTCCAAGTTAGGTATAAGGAGAATGAAGGATATTGCAGAGTTTCTATATAAGGAATATAAACAGAAATGAGAGATCTGTATGGGATGCAGCAGAATGGATACTTGACAAATGTCTACCAGAGTACAGAGCATTACAGCATTCCCATTCAGTGAGGATTAAACTCAAACAGCAATGAACACTGATGGTGGAGACTCCCTGGAATCATCCTAGGCAAACCAGATGGAAATGGGCAGTGGAGCTTATGAAAATAGACCTGACGTATCATCAGAGACCCAACAGGACTCCAGGCTAAGAGACATCACACTGCAGGGTACATCACTATGGGTGGAGAGTTGTCAGTTGGAGGCAGCAAAAGAAAATGAAAACAATGAAAATGAAAATGGCCACAAAGGTATACAACCGGTGCATCATGAGCAGCTGCCCGCTGCAAACACTACTGTTGTAGCAGCCATAGAGAAATAAATTTATGAATCTCAATAGGCACAGAATCGGGTCTTAAATGGCAAGCCTGTATTACTTACTGGAACTGCTGCTAAACAAAATAATAGACATGGCAACAATGAACTGTTGGTTTGGGATGTAATTGTGTGCAATTCCAAGGGAGCTACAGGGCTGGAGTCAGGTGCCTTTTGGGTGGTGGATGATCCCAGTGAACAAACAGGAGATGCTGCTAGCACACAGTGTAACTACCAGGACACACTGCATATTACTAAACTAAAAGGAGTTGCAGTGGAATTTGACAAACTCAAGCATAAAAGATGACTGTTTCACATTCTGACCCACTTTGTGGTAAAACCACTAAGACATTAGAACCTGTTGAATTGCAGGAAGGGGCTCTGGTATTCTCTGCGCCAAGAGATCTAATTTCACCAATACCAATGACTCCAATTGTGACTGGGTGTCAATCTAGCTTGATAATGTGGGCAAATATACCCAGACAAATGCAAGATATAATTGCAGTTTCACAGGAACAAACAAAGGGGCCAGATTAAACTTGTGTAGAGCCTAGATCTAAAAATGATGCATCAGACTGGGTGTCAGAACTAAGGAAATACCTGATGGACATGAGGTCTGAGATTGTTGGGGGGGGTTTGAAAAAACTACAGTACCAGGGTAGATCTTGCTAACTGAGTGGGTCAGATTCATTCAGAAATGGAAGCCCTCACTCTCTGTCAGATACCTTTGAAAAAGAGTGAATGTGATGGAAAAAACAGTACAACCCTTTGCTGAATCAGTTTCAAAACATGACAAACAGTTTTAAGTATTTAATGGAAAAAATACAGAACTAAGAGGACTGGTGAAGGAGGAGCAACCTCAGACTGTTTAAAGTTCCAGATGGTATCGATCAGGCGAGCCTGCAAAATATTTGAGAAAATGATTACAATTTCAATGGGACGCAAATATCCTGAGGAGACTATACAGCTTGACAGAGCCCATCGAGGCCCTCCTAACAAATCTGTCTCCACTCAAGCCTCTGCCAGAACCTTCCCCAGAATGTTCTTATAAAACCATACAAATTCCAAGAAAAGGAAGAAATCCTTCAGAAAGCATGTATAGATGGTGGCCTAAATTATGAAAACATTACATTTCATGCATTCCCAGACTTTAGTCAAACTACTATGCTGCAAAGGAAATCTTTCAATCATGTGACAGCAACACTGAGATCTAAGGGTATTAAATTCTCTGTGCTTCCACCAGCAAAACTGAAATTTTATTTGAATGGACGAATAAGATATTTTATTAACCCTGCGGATGCATCTATGGCCCTGGAACAGGCAGAAATTTTCCCAGCAGATGCCCACAGTATTGCATATCAGATGCCTCTAGATAAAAGTGTGCTATATCTTTCTAACAGATTCACCCCTATTAGTGAAACAATTTAATAAAATAAACAAAATTTGACAGAGGAAGAACAGAACGAAGAAACAATAGAAGGAGATGCTGGCAATCCAAAGCTGGAACTGAGCCAAAGCTGACTCAGCAAAAAATGAAACCTTTAATGACTTGGAAAAGAAAAATTAAAAAGGAAGAAGAAGAGTTGGATTAAGGGGAAGCAGGAAGGAGGGCAGAAAGGGGAAGCAAGAATTTATCCATGCCAAATGTTGCTTGATGTCATTAGCAGTGGATGTGCAAGAGTTAGACAGATGCAGTATAGGAATGGCAGTGAAGTATTGAACTGACGCCAACTCCACCCCCACCCTGCAGAGGTGGACAGGCATTGGGGTTTGCCTCGGGGTCGTTGCCCATAATGGTCATGATATTTCACCTCACCCTACTCTGCAGACACTTACAAGTGTCAAGGTGTGCTTTGAAGTGTTCGGGCTTTACACTCACCTCATTCCATAAGGAAATATGCTGAAATGGGTGCAGTGTAGAAGAATGGGGTGAACTCTGAGGCCTAAGGGTCCAATGCACACCTCAATGCCTGCCACTGGCTGCAGGGTGGGGGTGGAATGGCATGAGCATTACTGTTGACAATCCCAAGTCACACCCCTGACACCTGTCAGTCCCTACAGGGTAGGGCATTATGGTCAAAAACCCTGACACCCTGGGTGTTTCTTGGTATTTTTACTCCAAGTTTTCAACATGGGCATTTTGTGATCCCTCCACATGATCAGTGACACTATCAGTTTGCTAGCTGAAAGGTGATTTTGCACAGCGACTGGGCCATTTGGCACCACAGGTGTGAAAACACATTTCGAACAGGATGTGAAAGATGACAGCTGTACTGTTCATGAGGAAGTGTAAAAAATGGCAATGTAAAAAATCTGGGCCCAGATATTCAAACTGCGCCAGGCTGTGGCACAAGCCTGGGCGAAGTGCGCTTGTCTGCGCGCAGAGGCGTTGACTGGGCGATATTCAATGGAGCTGCGCTGCGCTCAGCATCATTGGAATATCGCACCCTGGCCACCCGCAGTAGCACTGCGCCAGCGCCAGTGGCCAGAGTGGAGCATGTGGATGCGCTAGCTCAGGTTCCATTGTGCAAGGCACAGCAACTGCGATATTCAAAACCTGACATGCAAATGGGCCATAATGTATGCAAGGAGCACATGGGGCCATTTGCATGTCATTATGCCCCCATTTGCATGCAGGTGCACCGATCCCCGATGACTTGCACCTGGCGCCCTGCCAGGCAGCAGCCGTCGGGGACCGACGCCCCCTACAGCGCGATCGCCGCCATTTGTAAGATAAAAGATCCCATTATCCCTGGTGGTCCAGTGGACCGCTGCCCACCCGATTGTGGGCTAAAGTGTATAAAGATACTTGAATCCCTGGTGGTCCAGTGGACCTGCTTCATCTGATCACGGCTGGTGTGTTAAAGACACATTTTGAATCTTGGTCCAGTGGATCGAAGTCTGCCTGATCGCAGGCTTAAGTGAGACAGAATATCCATATCCTGGTGGTCCAGTGACCTCTCCCACTCGCCTACTGATCCCCACCGCCTCGTTCTCCCCCAGTCGCAGCGGTGGCAGCACACCACCCGCCTGCGCCCGCCACCACCGACTGACACGTCGTCCGGGGCAGCACGTCACACAGCGTGAGCCAGCTGGCATTCAGCCCATACCACTGCACATTCCAGATATGTGAATGGATCCATTCACATATCTGGAATGTATAGTACGGCATGGGCTGCATGCTCATTGGCTCACGCCAGGACCAGTGGGTGTACAGCCCCCACCGATGGTGTCAGTTGGTGGGCTGTGGGGCAGCAGGTGGTTGGGGTGCTGCCACACACCGCTGACCGGGGGAGCAGGGCAGTGGGGATCAGTGGGCAGGTGGGGAGGGGGGTCCACTGGACCACCAGGGATATAGGTATAATATTCTGTCACACTTAAGCCCGTGATCAGGCAGACTTCGGTCCACTGGACCACCAGGGATTCAGAATGTATCTATTTTTCACACTTAAGCCTGTGATCGGGCAGACTTCAGTCCACTGGACCACCAGGGATTCAGAATTTACAGCGGCAGCGGTACACTGGACCACCAGGGATTGTGGGGGGGTTCTTTATTTTACTAATGCCCGCGATCAGGCATGGGGGGCACCACCAGGAGGTGCAGCAGGAGCTCGGGCGGCCACCCACAGGTGGCAGCTAGCCATGTTGAGCCCTGCAATGTGGCAGCTCACCTGTGGGTGGCCATCCATTGTTCCTTTTTTTTTTGGGATCAACTTTGTGCTGGCACAGGTAGGGGTTGTGCTTGCATGGCTCTGCACATCCCGGGCTGAATATTGGGCTGTGCAGAGTATGCATGGGCACGCCCCCCCCACCTGCACCTGCATACATTACTGATGCACTCTGGCACATCGAGATTTGTGCCAGGCGCAATTCCCATTTGAACATTGCACCGGGGTACATCAGTGGGTTGTGCATGGTGCAACACTGTTGCACCATGCACAACCCTTTTGAATATCTGGGCCCTGGATTGAAAATTTAAAAAACTGGTGAAGTCATGAGTGTGCATAGAAACTGAGCAATGCACACCTGTAATGTAATTAGTTTGGGGATTTTTTACAATGGATTTTCAACATAGGCATTTTGGGACCTCCACTCATGAACAGCATCACAGTCATTTTCTTACTCTATCCTGAACACTGATTTCCCACAGCGACCGTATTGTTCTGCGCTGGAAGTGCGAAAACACATTTCGGCCAGGGTGTGAAAAATGACAGCTGTACTGTTCATAAGAAGATGTGGAAAAATACCAATGTTGAAAATCTGAACTGAAAAGATTATGAATTCATGAACTTACGAGGGTGCATGGAAATTGCACAATGCACACCCGTAACACAATCATTTTATGGACTTTTGTCACCTAATTTTCAACATAGCCAGTTTAAGACCTCTGCTCATGAACAGTGTCACTGTGATTTTCTTAATCTGTCCTGAACATTGATTTCACACACAGATCATGCCACTGTGCGCTACATGAGCAAAAACATATTTCAGGCAATATGTCAAAAATTACAGTTGTACTGTTCATAAGGTGTGGTAAAATGGCAATGCTGAAAATCTGGAGTGAAAATACTAAAAATGCTCAAAGTTACAAGTGTACATAGGAACTGCATGCTCATAAAACAGTCATTTTTGGGAATTTTTTCATCAAATTTTCAACATAAGGTTCTTGGGGCCCTATCTCATGGACAGTGTCACTGTAATATTCTTAATCTGTCATGAACATTGATTTCGTGCACCGACCATGCTATTGTGTGCTACATGTGCAAAAACACATTTCAGGAGAGATGTGAAAAATGACAGCTGTACTGTTTATAGGAAGGTGTGGTAAAATGGCAATGTTGAAAATCTGGAGTGAAAATATTAAAAATGCTTGAAGTTATGAGCGTGTGTAGGAACTGTGGAACACATTCTTGTAAAAATGGTCATTTTTTGGGAATTTTTTCACCAAATTTTCAACATAGGGTTTTTGGGGGCCTACCTCATGAACTGTGACACTGTCATTTCATTAATCAGTCCCGTAAGGTAGTTCCGTGAAGTGACCGTGAAATCACCTTTCAGGGCCAAATAACAAAATGGCAATGACTGAATTCATGAGGTGGGGTCCCAAGAACCCCATGTTGAAAATTTGGTGAAAAAATTCCCCAAAATGCTGAGATATGCACCAAAGTTGAAAAAAAAAAACACATGCCATTGTACAGTTTACCGGCATCTCTTCAATCCACAGTCAGCTTTGAAGAATGCAGACATGTTCCCAGTCCACCGAAAATTGTCGCGCTGGGCTCCAGAGGTAAGTATGGGGTGAAGGGGTGGTGTGGGAAGGTGGGTGCGCAGTGGGTGGATGCAGGTTTGGGAGGGGGGCACGAAAGACCACTAGGGACCATTTTCTGTTTTTACAGGTTTTACAAATAAATTGATGACGTGGGGTGCTTTTTTGCATGCTTGGGTGGGCTCCCAGTCTACTGGCACACCTGGGCACTTCTTTTTTGAGGGGGTGCTGGAGCCAATGGGGATTGGGCTCCCCATCAGTCATACACTGTGCTTGTGCTTGGGGGGGAGTGTGCATTAGCCGAGGGGGATTGGGCACCCCATGGCACACAACAAATGGGGGCATCAAGCCAACAGGGATTGGGCTACCCTGTCGGTGAACTGGGTAGGGTGCATGCCGACAGGGGGATTGGGCACCCCCGGTCAGCTTTCTATGTATTTATTGAATGTTTCACCAGGAAGGTACACTGAACAACAGGTGGCAGCTTTCCGTTGGCTTCCTGGGGACTGTGAGAGGCCGACGGAGAAGCCGTTGCTATGTGTACGCCACCCAATCAGCATTTTTGGTAGCTTGTAATGCACCAAAACAGCTGATTGCATGGTGACATAACCAGAATTTCCTGACGCATTTAGGCATTCTCCCTAACTGCTGAAAGCAATGTGTTTCTTGCACATGTGTGCAAGCAACACAAAAAGGGAAAAGGTAGGATGGAATAAATATTGAGGGAAGGGGAAAGAAAAGAGACAGTGACACTATTTATTCCTCATAATTCTGGCTAGATAACCTATCTCCCTTTTTCCTTTTTTAGCATCAAAACCATAAGAAAGTGAAAAAAAAAGAAAATGAAATAAAAAGACACTACACTGCATAATTTATAGGGAATGCACTGCACTTGTGTCCTTCTGTTTTTCTAAGCATGCTTGTTCACTGCCCCCTTCCCCCCATGGCACTCTTGGTTTTCTTCTGACCTCGGAGGGTAAGTAGCCACCTTACAGGTCATCTTTGTTAATATGAACAGAAGGTGGGTAAGGGAGGGTTGTATGGAAAAGATGGGGGGAATTAGAGTAGGATGGAAAAAGAACTGATACACTTAAATAATAGGCTTTTCATGTAAAGTCACATTTAGGGTGGAAAGTGCACTTTAAGGGATGGTGGAGAGGGTCAGTTTTACTTAGATCAATATGGGAATGGTTTGGATATTGTACGGATGGGAATGGGGGTATAGGGAAAACTATAAGGAATGAAGAGTGGGGTCAACAGTCCTGGTCAGGCACAAGAAAGCAATTTGGAAATGTTATAAAGACCATTCTCACTCAGAAGTGTTAAGCATTAATCATGACTACGCATATCTAAGAAGAGGTAAAATGGCTATTATGGAATGTTAAAGGATTGAAGAATCCAGTGAAATGCAACAAAATCATAAATTACATTGACAGAAAGAAGGTAGATGTCTTTTTGATTCGGGAGACTCATTTTACTCAAAGAGAATTTAGTTTTTTCAGGAAAAGCGGGGTCCAAGTATTGTCTCCTTATACCTCTCTCTCTCTAGAGGGGTGGCTGCTTTTATAAAGGAAAATAGTAACATTAAATTAGGCCAAGCCTTTTGTGATGACAGAAGAAGGTATGTTATGCCAGAGATCATAACTCAAGGCCAGAGTTATACTATTGCAAACATCTATGGACCCAATGAAAATGACCCAGGGTTCTTCATGGATTTTTTTCTAAATTTGGTTACCTTCCTGGCACAATATCACATAGGACGGGATTTTAATTTAACCCTGAATAATATTCCAGATAGATCTAAAAACTTGCATAACAAACCTCTCCATGCAGTAAAAACAATTAAGAATTTTATTACAGATCTGAAATTAGAAGACCCGTGGAGACACTTTAATCTCACTTTTGTTAAGTACTCTTTTTTTTTTTTCTGGTATCATCCATCCTTCTATATAATATTATTGAGATTCAATATCAAGATATATTAATTTCAGATTATGGTCCAGTCTTAATGAACTTAAAACTGAATACTAAGAAAAAAATGCATCCTGTGACATCTAGACCCTTAAATAGTAAAGGAAAATGAGTTTCACAAGATAGTAAACCAGGAAACCTTAAGTTTTTTCAAATGCAATGCATCAATAGATATATCAGACACTGTGAAATGGGATACTTTTAAAGCCTGTTTTAGAGGAATAGCCATTTCATACACTTCAAACAAATATAAAGGAATGAAATATCCAGGACCCCATATTCAAAGCCCAAGGCAGTGCCACGTATCTAGATGCACCACCCAAAATAAATGGGCGGGTGCAAAACAATGCTATATTCAAAAGAAATGTGCAATCGCACATCTCATCTGAATATAGTAGAAAAAGTGAGCAGCACAAATGGGGTCTGCTGATGATGCACCGGCTCATCCCCCTGTTCAGTCCAAATACCTGGAATAAGGATGGGTGGCATATCTTGGGGATGCACTGTGCCCAAATTCCAAATATTCAGTCCAAAACATGCAAATGGAGCCATTAGACATGCAAGATGCAAATGCGGCCATTTGTATGTCATTATGGCCCCATTTGCATGTGTACAGCCAGGGTGCACCTGATAGGATACATCAGTTGGCTTGCAAACCTCCCCATCCCCCAGCCAGTCCCATGCTGTGTGCCCACCCAACAGCACCGAACACCAATCACCACAATTTAAGTTATATTCATTGAAATCCCTCCCTGGTAGTCTAGTGCCACCCCTCCCCAAACCCCAATCATATCAGCTGAAAACATGTACTATATTCCCTGGGAGTCTAGTGGCACCCCACCCCCCACCCCCAATTTTCAAACTCTGATTGTATCACAATAATGCATTACCCAAGTCTCTGGTAGTCTAGTGATACCCCCTCCCATCCCTAAATCCAGATCACCACAAAATGAGTGATAAAAATGTAATCCTCCCTGGTAGTCTAGTGGCCCCCCTTCCATCCCCAAACCCCAATCATAGTGGAATATAAAGGCACCACTGGTCCTGAATCCTGGTTCAATGCACATTCCATAATTGAACCAGGACCAGGATCCCTGCAGTGTATCATAGTTAGCCCCACATGCTTCCCAAAGTGTAGTGTGCCCCCCATCCCATCCCTGATCGCTGATCGGCACAATAATAAATTGCAGTCCCAATCCCTGGTAGTCGACCCCCACCCACTCAGGAACCAACATCCCACCCCACCCCATCTCAACATGGCCATGAAGCCAGCAGGAAGCACAGACCACCACACACCTCCATGGTAACCTGCTGACTGAGCTGTCACTGAATGATAGCTTACCGTATGCACTACACTTCCGTTGGATGACACTGTTGACCAATGGGCTTGCAGTGTATACTGTAAGCTTTCATTCACAAAGTCAGCTTTGATCAGGGACAGGGTGGGGGGGAACACTACACTTTGGGAAGCATGTGGGGCTAACTACGATACACCACACAGGGATCCTGGTCCTGTTTCAGTTATGGAATGTGCATTGAACAAGGATCCAGGATCAGTGATACCTTTGTATTTTGCTATGATTGGAGTTCAGGGTTGGGAGGGGGGCCACTAGACTACCAGGGAGGATTACATTTTTATCACCCATTTTGTGGTGATCCAGTTCAGGGATAGGAGGGGGGTATCACTAGACTACCAGGGACAGGGATAATGATTTATTTTGATATGATCGGGGTTTGAGGATTGGGGGGGTACCACTAGACTACCAGGGAATATGGTACATGGTTTCCTATTGATACGATCGAGGCTTGGGGATTGGGGTAGGGGGAAGCTAGCCACCTAGAGGCTGGCGGCTGCTGTGTGAAGTTCAGCAGCCTGCCTGTGGGTGGCTACCAGTTAGGAGTGTTTTTTACATGCCTACCTTTTTGCGGCATGTCTCTGAGTTGTGCAAGCAGATGCACTGCACATCTTGGCTGAAAATGGGGATGTGCTGCATATTCATGGGAATGCCCCCTGGAGATGCGCTGCATACATTATCGCTGCACTTCGGTGCAGTCAGAGATGCGTGGCACATCTCCACCTTTTGAATATCGCGCTGTGGCACATTTCTTGAGATGCACCAGTGCATCTCAGTTGTGCCAGCGCATCTTCTTTGAAACTGCCCCCCAAATTGATACCTTAGAATAAAAACTATTTTTTCTCAACCAACAATATGAATTATACCCTTCCGATACATTACTGCAGAGGACTGCCAAAACAAAAATACAGTAAAATAACATTCTCACAAAAAAGGTTGAACAACAGCTATTAAGATCAAGAGCTTTTTATTGCAATGCAAGTGGCAAATCAAATAAATTAATGGCATACCAAATTCCAAGTTAAACAAGAACAAATGGGACAAACAATAACATCAATTTACAGTCATATAGACATTAAGGTAAACACTCCTGAAGAAATTAACATGGCCTTCATTGATTTCTACTCTCAGCTGTACACATCAGAAAGAAATAAAGCAATAGATGGAATAAAAAATGTTATAAAATCAGTAGAATTATCTAGCCTTGCTGATGACCAGTCTCAACTTTTAGATAAACCATTTACCTTTGCAGAAGTTGAAGCAGTTACTACATCTTTAACAACAGGTAAAGCCATGGGCCCGGATGGAATTCCAGCAGAAGTATACAAAAAGTTTAAACAACTGCTAGCACCTAGACTACTACATCTTTTTAAAGAAATCTTCTCAATGGGCACATTGCCAGAAGCCTTTTATGATGCTATTATCAGTGTCTGTCTTCAAAAAGATAAAAACCCTGAGCAATGTTCCTTGTATAGACCTGTTTCATTATTAAATTCCGACCTAAAGATCTTTGCAAAAACAGTAGCTAATAGATTAGAAATTGTGATTCACTCCCTAATAGACCCAGATCAAATGACTTTTATAAAAGGAAGGCAACTAGGCTCAGATATCCATAAAGCAATTAACATAATAGAACTATCAAAGCTCTCTGGTACCATTCTCTTAACATTAGATGCAGAAAAAGCATTTGATCGAATAGAGTGGAACTACAAAGTTGTGGTATTAGAAAAAATGGGCTTTAGCCCTAAATGTACTGTATGGGTGAGAATGTTATACCTAAAACTGAAGGTGCAAGTAAGAAACAATTGTACATTATAAAAAAATTCTCATTGGCTCAGGGCAGCAGATAGGGATGCCCACCCTGTTCACAGTCGCAATAGAATCCTTCGCAATAGCAATTCATTCAGGTCATAGTATAAAGGGTACCAACGTAGACAACAATGAATATAAAAGTAGCTTATATGCCAATGATATTCTACTGTCCATCTCTGAATCATCAATAGGTCATCTGTTAACAGTGGTAGAACAGTTTGAACAAGCATCAGCCTATAAAGTGAACTAGAACAAATCTGAGTTATTACGATTAGGAACATTTACAAACCAGACACCCACACTGTAGACTCCAGTCCTGACTGAATCGCTCACTAATAAATAGTTTTTCCTTTCACATTTCTATCATGATTTGAAAATTGCCTTGTAGTGGCTTTAATGCATTGAGAAAGCAGTCTGGTGTCTGTGACATATGCCTAAGTTGCTGCTTACGCAACACATAAAAAAGAAAATGTGTGTGCCTCGAGGGAAAGCCCAGAAGCCTGCTAATCACTGAGCCTCCAATAGCTTAGGGGTTAGAGCACTGGCAGGTACACCAGGGGCCTGGGTTCAAGTCCCAGTGGGAGTCACACTTTTCCTTTCATATTTCCATCATTATTAAATACCTGGAAGTCAAACTGACCAAGGTGATACACAGAAACATAGAAAATAGCCGGTAGATAAGGGCCACAAGGCCCATCCATTCTGCCCTTTTCATTACCTGTATTGGCAGCTGGTGACCATACTTAGTTATCAGCTTAGCCTCTCTTTCCTCCATCTAGGGTACCCCATGCCTGTCCCAGGTATGTTTGAAACTCCCCACTGTGCTTGCCCCCACCACCTCCTGTGGCAGACAGTTCCAATTGTCCACCACCTGTTCAGTGAAGAAATACTTCCTCATGTTCCCCCTTAATTTGCCCCCCTGCATACACATATCATTCCCCCTTGTTCTCATACTCCTCCTATACTGAAAGATGTCCTCCACCTGCACCTTATTAATTCTCTTAAGATACTTGAAGGTTTCTATCATATCTCCATGATCCCTTCTGTCTTCAAGCATATTCATGTTCAAGTCCCTTAGCTTCTCCTCATGTCTTCTGGTGCAACCCCTACATGATCTTAGTCACCCTTCTCTGGACCCCCTCCACCCTGTCTATATCCTTTTGAAGATGTGGTCTTCAGTGCTGCACACAGTATTCCAGGTGAGGCCTCACTTGTATCTTTTACAGTGGCATCACCACCTCTCTTCTTCTGCTCATGATACTCCTACCTATGCACCCCAACATAGTACTGGCTCTACCCACCGCCGTTGTACACTGTTTGGTAATCTTCAGGTAATCTGAGATGGTGATGCCTAAATCTGTTTCCTCCCTGGTGACCGATAGCAGTTTTCCCTCCATTCTGTAGCTTACTGCTGGATTTTTGCACCCCAGGTGCATAACTTTGCACTTTTTTACATTGAACCTCAGTTGCTACGGTTCAGACCACGTCTCTAGTTTTACCAGATCTCACCTCATTCTATCCACCCCATCCGGAGTGTCTACCCTGCTGCAGATCTTGGTGTCATCTGCAAATAGACAAACCTTTCCTTCCAGCCCCTCTGCAATGTCTCTAATGAAGACATTAAAAAGGACTGGCCCCAGGACTGAACCCTGCGGCACCCCACTGGTCACCTCTCTTTCCTCTGAATGGATCCCATTTACTACCACCCTCTGCTTCCTATCTCATAGCCAGATTGTAACCCAGTTCACCACCTTTTGGCCCATCCCCAGACTGGCCAACTTGTTCACCAGCCTTCTACGTGGTATGGTGTCAAAGGCCTTGCTGAAGTCAAGGTAGGCGACATTGCCCCCCTTCCCCGGTCTACCATTTTGGTTACCCAGTCAAAAAATCTATTAGATTTGTTTGACAGGACCTTTCTGCTGTAAATCCATGCTGCCTGGGGTCTTAGGCTCTGTTGGCCTCTAGGTGACCCACTACCATCTCCTTGAGCAGTGTCTCTATAATCTTCCCCACCACTGAGGTGAGGCTGACTCACCTATAGTGTCCTGGCTCATCTCTTACTCTACTCTTGTGTAGAGGGACCACACGCACCCTCCTCCAGTCTTCTGGAACTACCCCCAATATCAAGGGACTTACTGTATAAGGCTGCTAGTGGTGCTGCTAGCTACATCTAAAGTTCTTTTAAAATCCTAGGATGTATGCCATCTGGTCTCATTCCCTTGTCCTCTTTCAGTTTAGTGAACTCCTCTAGGACCCTCTCTTCTGTGAATGGATTTGTGTTCACCCCCCCCGTGTATGTGTTGCCTAGCTGTGGTCCTTGACCTTCCCCTTCTTCTGTGAATACTGGACAGAAGTATTTATTCAGCATTTCAGGTATCCCTCCACACACTCACTTTCCTTCCCATGAGCCTTACAATACCACCCCTCCCTTTCCTTCTTTCGCTGATGTACCTAAAGAACCATTTGTCTCCTTTTTTCACTGTCTGTGCTAATCTCTCCTCTGTCTAAGACTTTGCCCTACTAACAGCACTTCCCACCTCCTTCAGACAGTTTAGCTACACCATCCTGTTTTCCTCCCTCTGTGTTCCTTTATATTTCTTGAAACTCATCCTTTTGGCCCTAACTTTTGTTGCCACCTCCTTTGAGTACCACAGTGACTTCTTTCTTCTCTTACTTTTGTTTCTCAGTTTAATGCACTGCTGTGTCACCTTCTCTATGACTCCCTTTTGGTGTGCCCACTGACCTCCACCCCCTTACAGTTCTCCTTGCCAAGGCTTCTTTGATGCAGCTCCTCATCCTGGCAAAATCTGCCCTCCTGAACTCTAAGACCCTTGTCTTTGTGTGGCTTGACTTAGTTTCCATCCCTAAATTAAACCACACTGTGTGGGGGTCACTGGACCCCAGGTGACCTTCCACCCAGACTTCTGTGATTCTGTAACCATTTGTCCATACTAGGTCAAGTATTGCTCTGTCCCTGGTGGGTTCTGCACCAGCTGTTTTAGACCTGTTCCTTACATGATCTATATAAGCTGAAATACAACCCATTGTACCAGGCGCTATCTAGGTACATAGAAAAAATAGTCACACTCCCGAGGACTCTTATGGGAAGAGTCAACATGATTAAATGGCAATTTTCTGAAAATTACTATTTTTATTCCAATCTCTGTCCCTGACAGTTTCTTCAATACAGTTAATAGGGAACTTGCTAAATTTATTTGGAAAAGAAAAAGACTATTAATCTCTTTAAAAAAGATAAAGGATGTGTGAGTCTACCAGATCTCCAGCTTTCCAACTTTATTATGATGTTTGACAACTAAGCCAAGTTCATGAATGGTTTGGAAATTATGAGTCAGCTAATTGCATATTGGAAAAAACACTGATCTATAGTTTACAGGATTGCCAAAGGTAAAACTATAAGGAATTATTGACATCTACAGCCTCAACATGTATGATCTGGCATAAAATACATTAAAATAAATTGGAGAACTAAATTAGGGCTAGATACACCTCTGTTTAAAAAAATATAAATTTAAACCATTCTTATTGGACCCAGAATATCAATTCTGGTATGCACAAGTGCTTACTAACATGGGACAACACTATGACAACCAAGTTTCAAAGTAATTTGCTCAACTCTGGATGGAATTTGATATTCCAAATCAACACTTATTCAGATACCCTCAACTTAGGGATTTTGTCAATAAAAATATGCTCCTTATTTTCACTATCATATTCACCAATTCACACACTCATGACACCTGATTCCCCACAGAAAAAAATAATTTCCCAAATATATTGCATCCACTTGTCTTCTGACAATGCAACTCTTAACAATCTATGGATAAAGTGGGAAGACATCCTGAAAGAAAAAATCCCAGATACAGAATGGCAAGAGATTATGTTAATCTTGCATAGGGATATCATGTCAACTAAGATGAGACAAATTAAATATAATATATTACACAGACCCTTCTACACGGCAAGCAAATTACATAAGATGAATTCTAATATCACAGATAAATGTCCATGCTGTTATTCCAGAGGGGCCAACGTAGAACATATGTTAATAGAATGTCCTGAGCTGACCTTGTTTTGAAGAAAAATTATTCAAACATTATCAACAGCTACAGGAAACTGATTGCAGGCCACTCTCACTGCAGTTCTACTAGGGTAGGTTATCTATGCCTACCAAAAAATGGATTCACCTAGGCATCACTATAGCTAATAAATGTATACTTACAAAGTGGAAAGATAACATTCAACCTGACTAGACCTAATGGCTAAATTTGATGATAGATCTGGTGAGAACAGAAAAAATACATAATGCCTATTCTAACAAACTCTGGTCATAGCCGATATGGCTGTGGAGAGCTTTTGGGATGCTTTTACCCATTATTTCTAATGAATTTGCACAATGCAGATCTGCTGAGAGGCAGTTTCAATGTGGTCTTCCTTTTACACATTTTTACAATGTGTGTCCTAGAATATGCCTGCTGATTGCTATATGTTTAGCCTGGACAGTTCACAGAAGACATAGCATCTTATTTTCAGTGGGGCTCTACATCTATACAATATTATGCTGCATTGCGTATAATCAGAACACACCGAAAACAATATTTTACATCTGGAATAGGCTACCCTGAATAAATACATTATAAAAATGGTAAAATCATGACCCCACTGAAAACAAAATATTGCATCTAATCTGGGACATCCTGAGTAAATACGGTGCAAAAATGTGTAAAATGCAGATCACAATGACAGTGAGATGTAGCATCTCCCCAAAGCTAGCCAGGATCTAAAATATAGGATAAGAAATATTTAAAGAGCTAGTGGAGCCAAAACAGGAAGACAGGAAAATAATACAAATTTTAAGTAGTAGTCAGTTGTATTTTTTTTTTATTTCTGAAGTATTTTTCTTTTCCCTTTTGCTCATCAGAAAGTATTCTATGTGGTAATATTGTGCTGAATGTGTGGAACAGCTCTTAGCCTGGCAGCTGACATAGCTTTTCCTACTGTCCCACAATTTATCATCAGCATTGTGATCTCACTGACAGTGACATCACAGGTGAATGACCTAGCAGTCGCTCACTTGTTCTTCCTAAGTAGCATTGATGTCACAGTCATTGAGGCCACAATGCTGATGATATAGTGTGAGTCAATACAGTAAGATATGTCAGCAGCCAGGCTAACAGCTTTTCCACACATTACACTTACTAGCATCACGTAAACAATCTTCTAATTAATCAAAGGGAAAAGAAAAAGTACTTCAGATATAACAAGTAATGGTTTGCTGTTTTTAAAATCTAATATTAGTTTTAGGCAGTACAATAGCTCTTTAAAGGAACTTCACTGTGTTCACTGTCATAAACAAACAGTTTCTTTATTGTTTTGTAATATATTAGGTTGCAGTATTTATTTTGAACGTTGTTGGCCAAGAGGATGGTGTGTACAGTGTGTGTGTGTGTGTGTGTGTGTGTGTGTGTTTACTGTAGCTCAATATATTTTTTCCCCAGAAAGCATAGTAAAAAATGCCTGCTGATTGCTATATAATTATTGTAGCTCAGATAGTTTACACAAGACCTGGCATATGTCTGAGACAGTGCCTATTAGATAGTGTCTTAAGAGGTTAAAACAACAGTGTAAATCTTTGTACATTTATTCCTGGGAAAAGGTGACATTTATGAGGTATGAATCTTTCTTGAAAGACAATACTTGCCCAACTGAAACTAATAGCAATACAATGTTTAAATGCTAAGTATTTAAATGTGCAAGTTGTTGCATTTCGAAGGGGATAAACAAATCTCCAGTTTAACAGGCTACTTATATTTTACAAGCTGTTTCAGTTTCCTAATGGCCATCTGATAAGCAGCTTTAGTGCTGTCTTTAACAGTCTAAATAGAAAGAAGGGAGTATTTTATTTCATTTGGCATAGTGATTTATAGTTGTGGAAGGATACATTGAAATGTCCCAAAAAAGTGCTCCACATTTCTCCATTTTTCCAGCTACAGACAGCAAGATGGCTGTAGGCTGTACCCATAGCCATAACAATCTGGAACTCCAGAATAAAATCTGGACCACCTTCCAAGAAATTATATCTTAATTAAAAAATATCCATGAATCATAAAAAAGCTGCTAAATAATTGAAACATTACTCTCTTGCCAATCATCATTCCATGATCTGTTTCTTTTTTGCTTCTGCACTATGATGCTACAATGCTCTTTGGTATTATAAGTTTACAAGCATATTTGGAAAGTAGAATTGTATCAAGAATCATTCAATTGTTATTCTAATGATGTGTAGACCTGTCCATGTTTATTTAAGTCTTTAAGTCTTTGTGGTGCCTAAATGTAACTTATTTTTTGACTGAATAAAGATTTCTTGTGAAAAAAAAGTTGTTTAAAATGCTATTGGTCCTTCATTTAAAGGGACTGTTAATCATTGCAGCATTCCTAATTAATATTTATTTGTCCATTGTTCTCCTATTGTATGTGTCTCTTTTTTGTTTCTCTCTCCATGTCATTAAAACTAGCTCTGTATATAGATTTCCCCTTTATTTCACCATTATAGGTAGCGCAGCAACCAGTTACATCATTGGCTGCAATCAGTCAGTGGCTCCTGAGGCTGTACTAATTGCATAAGTTGCTACTTTAGTAACAATTGAGTGCACTGATAAACTGTTCCATTTTCATCAATGTAAGTCAAGTTTCAATTATCACATATAATTTTGTTTTTATTTGTTTTACCAGGAAAAGCTCCATTGAGCAAAAGCTCATCTGCAAGGAGATCCTTGGTAGGACAGCAGAAACATAACATACAACATGAGGAGATGCTGACTGATTGCACCTGATGATGTCACTGGATGAATCTCTTATAATGGTACACTATGGGGCTACATACAGAGTATAATTTTAAGATCAGACAGAAAACTATAAATACAAACATAGGCAGAAGGCAAAATGGTATACATAAACATTGATTAGAAATGCTGAGGTGTTTTCTATGCCATTTAGTAGGGGAGCTCCCGTTGATGACAGGCAGGAGATAACATACAAAACATTGAGATAAGAGGACATGATTCTTCCATGTTGTAGGACCCACATTCCAATACCAGTACAATGGCATGGCAGGACACTGTGCGAAGGGGTGTCCTAGAAACCTGGCATAGCTGCAGAGTAGAGGAGTAAAAAACATTATAACAGTACTTCTGTGAATTCCTCCAAGTCTGTTAAAAATAGAGTTTATATTAAATGAGAATGTTTATGAAACATGGCAATCACAGTTATCTAATTGTGCGTGATATGTGGACTCAATAGTACTGTTTAGTTGTACTTTATCTATTTGGGGTTATGGATGGAGAATTTGATTTTAGAAGAGCCAGTGTAAAAGGGGCTCAATTTGAACAGCTCTGGAAGGGAGCAGGAACATGTCCTCATCAGCAGGTCTTTTTTATTCTCAAAACTAACAACTATTTCAGGAAATAAACTGAATTATAAGATTTCATTTTATCTGTTTAGTGTAACAGATAAGAAAACATCCCTGCCTGATTCAAGACACTGATTAGCAATATAGCCAGGTTGCAGGACCACAGATGGAGCCAACAAGTTTCAGCAAACAAAAAAAAATTCAATGCCCTAAAGCAGAACTCATGAGAGAGCCTACAACTGCCAGAAAACAACAAAGGACTGCCTGCACTTTTTCACATGTAAGCAAGACAGGACTCATAACTATCAGTAATCCATGAAGGCCAGTCCATTAATGTGGGACCCAAGCGGTAGTCATAAAATAATATATTAGGCCCCAACAGTGGTATCTGTATTTGGCCTGCTACTGTAGGACCACAGAGGTCAATCCTTTACTTGGCAGCTTCTGGCAGTCCAATGATTTCTTTGCCCCATTCCAACCGTTACTTTGACATCAGATCTTTGAATTATGATGTTCTATTTATGTCAGAACTGGGTATGATGGAATTCAGATTGTATGGAGAAATGTTATTGCTATCATTATCCATGTAGAGCAGCATTTTTCCACTGCATCCCTAGCATGATACTTCCCCTATGTCTGTCATAATGAAATACTTGCCCTATGCATCAGTTAAACAGACAAACAGAGCTAAAATAGAAACAGTGTAATATTTATAGACCCATAAAAATTATACCTTTTATGATGGTGTAGTGTAAATGATGTATTCAATGAATTACAGTGGAGTAACCAGACTTACAAATATGGGATGTTTAACAGACCAAGACTGTTTTACTAACATTCTGACATACTAACATACTAAAAATCCTGCAGAATAGGCCCAATGGTCTATCAAGTCTGCCAAGGGATCAATGCCTTCCCAGGGCACCATCATAGCTCTCCCCTCTTTCCACTAAGTTCCCCTGCCCCCAACCCCATAGAGGGTCTGGGATGCACCCTCCCCCTATGCATATCCCAGCCTCTCTTAAACCCCTCCACAGTTGTAACAGCCACCAGCCCCACAGGCAGTGCATTTCAGGGTTACACTACCCTCTCAGTGAAGTAATGTCTCCTTGTTTCCCCCTTAGTCTTTCACTGTCCAGCCTCATTGAGTGCCCCCTGGTGGCCCCTACCTCCTTCAGCTGCAGCACCCCATCAAGGTTGACCCAGTTTATTCCCTTGAGATATCTTAAGACCTCGATCATATTCCCCTAGCCCACCTGTCCTCCAGCGAGTACAGGTTGAACTCCTCTAGTCACTCCCCATAGGGCTTTTCCTCTAGACCCTGTATCATCCTGGTCTCCCTCCTCTGAACCCTCTCCAGTGGGTTTTCAGAGGGCCTTCTATTACATCTGCATCTCTTGTACCATTAAGACATGTTATGGTGCATGGAGCCTATCTCACCTGGGTCTCTTCAGAACTCATTGAGATGCTCCACCAAGGAGAACTGGAGAGCTCTGCAGATTGGTAGTGGGTTAAGGAACCTTTCAGCTCTAGGTCACTTGTTCAAATCTAGCACAGGTCAGTAGTAGTCAAATGCCACAATCATCTGAGGGTTGTTCATGGCCTATGTGAAAGAGTAGTGGAGGTCTCAATCCACTTCCCACATGGCAGATGTCCACACTTTAAAACCAACAACGTAACTGGAACCAATTGGCACCCTTGTTGGCAATCTCAGATAAAAGGCCAAGGACTGAATTGCATGGAGTTTGAACTACCCTCTCACCTATGTGGAGGTCCCACCATGCAGATTTGAAGTATATAGGCAGGGCATTGTAGTGAAGCTTGCACTGCAATCACCCATGCTGTGCCTGTCACATAGATAGAGGACTTCAGGTTCCAGTGCAATCAATCCAGCACCTCCCATGAGCACTAAAATTCTCACACAGAAAACACAAAAAACAAAACAGATCTTAAAAAAGAGATGCTGCAGCAAAGGCAAAATGCCTGGGCAAAATATAAAGCCTTCATCAAACATGCCAGTAGACTACAATATAGTAGGCTATGAAAGCTTTGTATCAGTGCCAGTAGAAAAACAAAGGCAGCATGCTTTTCATATTAAATTTATAATGCTGCTGCTTACCTTGGGAAGTGCTAAGTGTTAATTTACAACCTTCTAAATCCTACATCCAGTTCATCTGCCTAAGCTCGAGGTGGGATCCTTTTCTAGTCCCAGACAAAACTCCCACTTTGCTGAAGGCCCTAGCTGCCAGTTTATCTCCCACACACCAACATGGTCAGCTTTTCCCTGCCACAGATCAGGAAAATTTCACTTTAATTTAAAACACAATTCTGAAAAATGAGGGGCTATCAAAGTTCACAACCCATAAATCACATAAGGACTGTGGTCTAGATGGCATAGCATCAAAGCGTCTCTAAAATGAGCACCCTGGCCACTACTACACAAACTACATGTTTAGCTGCTTTCTAATAGCTGTTTTGATTACACTTAACTGGAATTAGGCAGTTGCAATAAAACCACTTTATGAATGTTGTAATATCACTGATAAGGTCAAGTACCACCCAATCTCATTTCTGTAGTGATCTGAGAATCATGGATTTCTATCTGCAACCAGAAGAGAGTGTATGGTCAGCAGTGTGCTGCAGATAGAAATCCATGAATGTAGCACATCAGTGCTACTGCATTTGTGTCATCTGGAAACAGATGTTTGTTTTTTGTTTTACCTGATGATGGCTGTCTGTGGTTGCTTGTGTGGTCTTGTCCTTAAGCTACCTGGGCATGAGGTTATTGGATAGCCTTCTGATACGACCAGAACATTTTCATGTTGCAAGACCATTGTCATGATCCCAAAACAGTTTTTTGAGTCACAATCTGAAAATGTTGGAGTCACGAGACAGCTTTGCTTTCATATCACTTAGTTGTCATGATCCAAAAATAACTTTTTTGGTTGTGATGGCTGCCATCTCGTTGTCTTTTTTAAGTCTGAAAAACTTGGAAAATATCTAATAATTATGTATTTTTTTAAAAGGCAAACACCTGAGCCTAACTAAACGGGACTTATTTAGCTAGATTCTGGTGTTTGTTTAGTTAAAATTAGGGCCACAAATACATTTTCTAGGCACCCCTAAATCCCAGGTGCCCAGCTTAAAAAAACTTGGGGGTCAGGAGGCCATTTGCATTTATACCACTTAGTTGTCATGACCTGAGCATTTTGTGGTAGGGAGTCCATTTTGCATTCACACCATCATGACTTTAGGTAGTTTTCAGTATTTTAATTTTTTTTCCAACTATTTTTTCTGGCCCTCCATCTTGGAACTCTCTATCGGGCCACTGCACTCACTGAAACACTACCACCCGCTGTGTTCCCCTACATCTTCAATTTCATCGTGGTTCCCCAGGATGGGAGGCAGCAACCCGGGGAAACTGCAGGGGCAGAGATGGGAAACCAGCATTGAGCATGTGGCTGAGGCACTGACAGGGCCATTGCCTATCCTAGGCAGAGAGTATTTTTTCTGGATATACGCCCTTAATGTTGGACATGAAATGCCACCCAGCCCGTGACGTGAGTGCTCCAACCCACATCTGGAAGGTAGCTGCCAATGTCTACCCTATGCTTGTGAGCTTCTAAGCATCACAGTGATGCCAGTCTCCATCAGGGCCACTGCTGTGATGGGCTTCCCCTGGATCCCTCCCTGAGAGAGGAGAGCGGCCCAATGGACGTTCGATCCTCTCTCTCTCCCCTGCCGACCCATGGTGGCCCGGGCTCACTCCTGAACCCAGGTCATCTGCGCAACGGGAGGTGTGGCATCCAGTGCCTCAACCCTCAGTGCCACCAGGCCAGAGTTCTCAGTATTTTGACTCCAAACTTTCAACATGGCCATTTTTTCGCACCACCTCATAAACATGATAGATGTCATTTTACAAATCCTAGACAAAATGAGTTTTTGCACTTGTGGTGCAAACTGATGTTTTGGCCACTATTCTATAAATGATACATGCGATGTTTATAAGAGAGAGTCAAAATTATTGTTTTGAAAATTTAGGGCCACAATTTAAAAAATAATAAAAAAATGTGTAGTGCTAGCCTTTACCCAGCAGGTAGTGCTTTGTGATTTCTTGCCAATAAGCTGAGTTCAGTGGTCAACTCTGTGATCCAGCTGGATGGCCTACAGTTAGGGGGATGGCACTGTCATGTGGTACCAGCCCCCTCAGCCATGGAAGGGAAGGTACAAGGTTGCCCCCAACCAGGGGAAAGGAAGGCACAAGGTTGCCAACATGGGCCAAAGTACAATATATTGATGAGAAATCTTCACTGGGCATAGGGACCCACACCTCTGCAACCATGGCTGCCAGAAGGCCCTGTGCTTTGGCTGACATACGGACTATTTGCCTTGCATGTCTGTATTTTCAGTCACATGGAAGTGCAGGACCCACAGGGCCTTGCACTTCTGCAGCCTGCCAAACAGGACCACAAAATCTTGATATTCATTGCCAGACTGAAGTGCAGGGCCCAATGCAGGCAGACAGTCTCTTCCCTTAGTGCAGGGCATTCAGAACCCTGCGTGTCTGCATCTGTTCATGCAGATCCTGAAGGAATAAGGATACAAGTCCACTATCTCAAAAAGAAAGGAAATACTATGAAAAAACCTGAATTAACTCACCAGTTAGAGTTCAATTTAATGTCACAAAAGTAGGGAAATGTAGTGTTAGGGTTTCCAGCCCTAACTCCCACCCATGCAACAAAAAGACAAGACCACACAAGCAACCATATACGGTCATCATCAGGTAAGACAAACAATATACAAATGTTTCCAGATTACACAAATGATATCACTGATGTACTACCTTCATGAATTTGTATCTGTGGCATTCATAATGCCAGACATACACACTCTCTTCATATTGCAGATAGAAATCCATGATGCAATCCCAGCACTTCTTCTATTTGCAGAAGGACAGACCCCTGCAACCACATAAACGGATCCATGACACTCAAATGACAAACGTTCTTTTGTCCGCAGAAGCATAGGCTGCTGTGGGGTCAGCACTTCAGTAGCCAATGCTACTCATGTACACTGCAAATATACACACACTTCTGGCTGCAAAAGTGCAGGCCACTGAGGGACCTGTGCTTCAGCAGCTGCAGGTCTAAGACATGCATACCGACCTCTGGCTACAGAAGCACAGGCCACACAAAATCCATGATATCCAGATTGCAACACTACTTCTGTTTGCAGAATTGCAGGCACTTTTGGAACCAGTGCTTCTGTAGCCGCAAGTACCCATGCAGACTGTAAGACATACACACTGACTTCTATAGCCTCAGATAGAAGTCCATGATACCCAAACTGCAAACTTTCTCCTGTTTGCACATGTGCAGGCCCCTCAGTGACCTGTTCTGCAGCAAGTGGTGTAAGGCATACACACCACATTCTGTCTGTTATTACACATAGAAGCCCATAACACCCAAATTGCAACACTACTTTTGTCTGCAGAAGTGCAGGCCCACGTGGGGTCAGCACTTTTCCAGCCACAGGTGCACATGCATGCTCTAAGACACACTTCTGGGTATAGAAGCATAGACCTCCACAAATCCACAAAGGCAGCACATCAGTGCTACTGCTTGAGTATCATCTGGAAACAGTTGTATGTTGTTTGTCTTACCCGATGACTGCTGTCTATGGTTGCTTGTGTGGGCTTATGCTTTTGCTGCTTGTGGGGTGGAAAGTTAGGGATGCAAACCCTAACACCACATTTACCTACTATTGAAGCATTAAATTGAATCCTAACTGGTGCAATTATTCCATTTTTTTGCAGTGAATCTAGTGTATATATGTCTGTATAAACAGAGTGAGTTAATGAAAATTCAGAAAGGAAAACTAGCAGCAGAAGATCAGACAGCACTGGAAGTAATAGCTTTTAAGAGAATATTTTTTTTTCAGAAATTTCAAAGAGAAATGAAAAACACGAAACACTGTGGGACCCATAAAGAATCATGGAAATGGTGACACAATACCAGTGAAAGAACAGATAGTGAAATGCTTAAGGTTTTTGCATCCGTATACATAGAAATATAGAAACATAGAATGTGTTGGCAGAAAAGGGCTGCTTGTCTCATCCAGTCTGCCTTGTTGTACCCTGTCTATTCTGTCCCAACAGACCATAACTACTCTCGGGCAACCCTCCCCCTTTTATTTATTAGTATTCCCCTATGTTTATCCAATGTATGTTTAAAATCCCCCCACACAGTTTTTGACCCTACTACCTCTGCTGGCAGACTGTTTCAGGTGTCCACCATTGTTTCAGTGGAGTAGTATGTTCTCACATACCTCCAAATTTCCCCCTTTCCAGCTTTGTTGCATGCCGTCTTGTTCTGTTGCACTTCTTCACTTGGAACCAGCCCCCTGTACCTTGTTCACACATAGGTTTCTATCATGTCTCCTCATTCTCTCTTCTCTGCCAGGGTATACATATTGAGATCCTTCAGTCTCTCCTCATGCAGGTTCTCATGTATCCCATGTACCATTTTAGTTTTCCTACTCTGGACTGCCTCTATCCTGTCCTTGTCTTTTCTGAGATGTGACCTCCAAAACTGTACACGATATTCTAGTTATGGTCTCACCAATGATCTATACAATGGTAATATCAACTTTCTTCTTTTGCTTGTGTTACCTCTCCCTATGCACCCCAGCATTCATGTGGCACTGCCCACTGCCTGTTCACACTTCCCTGCAACTTTGAGATAATCAGATTTTATAACCCTGAGGTCCCCTTTCTCTCTAGTGGCTGACAGTACTACACCCATTTTATGCTCAGGTCCTGGGTTTCTATGCTCCAGGTGTATAATGTTGCACTTTTTGGCATTGAACCCCAGCTGCCATACCCTTGACCACTTCACAAGTTTTCTATGGTCCCTACTCACTTTTTCTACCCCTTCTGACTATTCACTCTGTTGTATATCTAGGTGCTGTCTGCAAAAAGGCATACGTTCCCTTCAAGCTCTTCTGCAATGTCACATGTGAAGATATCAAAAAGGACCGGTCCCAAAACTGAACCCTGTGGCACTCCACTGGTCACTCTCCCTTCATTAGAATGAATGCAATTTACCAACACCCTTTACTGCCTATCCATTAACCAGTTTCTTTTACCCAATTTACAGCTTTGATTCCTACCTCCAGATTATCCAATTTCTTTATCAGTCTTTTATGTGGTACAGTGTTGAAGACTTTGCTGAAGTCCAAATAGACCACATCCACAGCCCTTCCTTGATCTATTTTCCTGGTCACTCAGTCAAAGAAATTGATCAGAATTTGTCTGACATGACCTCCACCCCTTATGAATCCATGTTGTCTTTGGTCTTGGAAGCCCCCGGATTCAAGATATTCCAATAGCCTTTCTTTTAACAGGGTTTCCGTTAATTTCCCTGTAACTGATGTGAGACTGACTTGTCCAGAGTTGCTAGCCTCCTCCCTGCTGCCACTTTATGCATTGAAACTACAAAAGCTCTCCAGTCACTTGGAACCTCTCTTGTTTCAAGTGATATGTTGAATGAGGCTGTCAGTGATGTAGCAAGCTCCTCCCTGAATTCCCTTCACACCCTTGGATGTATTTCATCCAGTCCCATGGCCCTATCCACTTTCAGGTTATCAAGTCTCTTTTAGATTATTTCCTCTATAAATGGACTTGTGTTTACCTCCCATGCTCCTTTGTGTTCCTGCTGTTCCTTGCTGGTTCATCCCCCTCCCTTTCCACTGTGAAGACCAAGCAGACATACCTGATTAGAACATTAGCTTTTTCCTAATCATCCTGTGTGCATTTACCACCTACCGACTTACTTATCCTTACTATTCCTCCCCTTGCCTTCCTCTTCTTGTGTATGTACCTGAAGAAAGTCTTGTCCCCTTTTTCAATCCTTTGGCTATCCTTTCCTCTGCTTGTCCATTTACTTGCCTCACTACCCTTCCTGTTTCCTTCTGCTTGACCTGGTACTTTTCCCTATCCTCCTCTCTCTGCGTTTCTTTGTACCTCCTTGATGTCTCCATTTTTTTCTTCACTTTCATGGCTACCTCTCTGGAGTACCATAGTGGCCTTATTTTTCCTCATGCTTTTACCCGCTTCTTTCACACAGAGGCTGGTCACCTTCATTTTATTATCCTCAATTTGTTTTCATTGGTTCTCTACCACACCCTGGCCATCCAACACTGCTAGTCTGCTTTTAAGGCAGTTTTCCAGTACTTTAAAGTCTGCCTGTCCAGGAGCCTTGCATTGTGTGGCATGCTTCTTCACCATCTTGATAATAAACCACACAATATGGTGATAACTGAACCTAAGGGGACTGCCCACTGTGATGTCTGTTACTTTGTCTGTGTTTAGTGAGCACTAGGTCAAGTACTGCCTTATCTCTACTGGGTTCACTGACTAACTGCTTGAGAAATACTCCATGCAAAGAGTCCAGAACTGCCTGCTTCTAGTTAAACCTGCTGCTGGAAGGCTCCAGTCCTCACTGGGGAGACTGATGTCCCCAACCAGTGTGATCTCCCACATATTTGCCATCCTGCTGATGTTTTCCCATAATGCAAGATCCAATTCCTCCCCCCTGTGATGGAGGACTGTATATACATCATTGCGAAAAATGGTCCTTGTTCCTGTCTCCAGTGCAACCCACAGCACCTCCAATCCTTCCCCTGCATCTAGGTTCCTTTGCAGTTCAATAACCCTGATACACTCCATCACATACAGCATAACACCTCCTCCTCCTCTTCTCCCTTCCCTGTCCCTGATATGGCTATATACCAGTCATGATTTTCAGTGCACCACAAATCAGTTATGGCCAATGTACCCAGGTCATCCTCTACTATGATGGCCTCCGTGTCTGAAATTTTACTTCCAAGATTTCTTGAGTTGGCACACATGGATCTCCAAACATTGTTCTTGCCCTGCCTGCAACCCTCTTTGCCTCTTCCCTGTCTGTAAGCAATCCTTCCTGCAACTTCACCTAACTTCTCCCTCCTTTGCTCCCACTGTTTCTTGTCAACTTTACCTATTTCTTTCTTTATTGTTTGTTATTATTACTCTTGCCCTCTACAGTACCCATCCTCCCCCATCCTGTTCCCTTATTCTGGAAGAATTTCCGCCCTCTGAGCACTCCCTAACTGTTGCTCTGTCCTTTGGGGGAGCATCCCTACCTCCCTTGGTGATACAACCCCCTCCTCTGTCAGTTTAAATGCTCATCCTTGTAACATTTAAACCTCCTATTAAGTACTGAGGTTCCCCTCACAGAAGGATTAAGTCTATCACCTTTGCATAGACCCATATCATCCCAGGTTGGCCTCAGGTTCATAATGAATTCAAATTAATTTTCTCTGCACCATGTCTTCAATCAACTGTTGAAGTTTCTGGTGTGGAGTTTTCTCACCATCACCACCATAACAAGTAGCACTTCCACGAATGCCACCATTAGTGTTACCTGTTTAAGACATCTCCCCAGTGCCCTGAACAACCCCAACACAACTCCCACTCCTTCTCTTGCCAGGTCTTTGGTCTCTAGATGGACTATGACATTCAAATCTTGCCCATGGCCTGCTGCCCTAGTGATTCTTAGGATCCTTTCACCATCCCTCTGGGCCAAGGTGTCAGGTAACACCTTACCTCCATCTTTGCTCACTTTCCTGTTCCCAAGTCTGTCACTCTCACAGTTGAGTCTCCCACTAACAGCTGTTTCCTCTTCTATTGGGGGCCATTTTCCACCAATCCTGGGACCTCCTCTATGGGGTGTCTCCATTTTTTTTCTCTCCACCACTTCATGTGCCTCCTCCTAGCTGTCCTGTCCTGTCCTGCCAGAATGATGTAGAAATAATGCAGTGTTAGAGGCTCAGGACTTTGTACTCCTCCTGTCATCTCTACCCTACCCTACTGGAGCCCACCAAGGTCCAGCCTTTCCTCCTCTGTCTAGGCATCTTTTGAGGCAAAGGTGGCTTGCTTGATGATCCTTGGAAAGGGCAAGAGATCCTCTGGATCCTGGCCAACTTGGCTGAGAGTCCATCTACCTCCTCCATCAGCCCAGAGAGATGTGTGCATATGAGGTAGCACCTTATTCTACAGAAAGCATCCTTGAATACTGCAGCTCTACACCCATTACCTTGCACCACTTTCATAATAGATTCCTGATTTGCCCTTTTAAAGCACTGATTCTAACCTAATTCTCTTTGAACCTTTGATCTCTACTCACTTGCATTTGTTTTAAATACTTGAATCTGCTTTTTCTTTTAACTATTGAGCCAGTCCTGACCCCTGTATGTTTCTTTCCTTTAACCTTATTTTCCCCATTTCCTTATAGTTTTGAAGTTGGGTTCATAACTGTACTCTACATAGACAGATACACTGTGGAGCAGGATGACACAGTAAACTGACAGTGAATTGTTCTTCAAAGAAGAACATGAAGCATACCTCTCAAGTGTTCCTGATTATGAGGGACAGACCGCATTTTACACCTCAAAATTGCTCTGTCCCTCATCCAACCCTCATGGAAAAGGTGCAGCCTACAAAGTGAGCATGCTATAAATCCAGACTTTAAAGCAGTAATTCATGGTATTCTAACATACTCAATCAAAAATAAATGTTGTACAAGTAAGCACAATGGTTTCCACAATGTTCTAAGCGTGTATGTCCATGTTTGAGGATGTGTCCCTCATTATGAGGGTCAGCATCCCTCATTGACCCTCATTTTGAGTGTTCTCATCCCTCATTTCAGTGGCAAAAAGTTGAGAGGTATGACATGAAGACATGCAACAAGACATAAATAACACATTGGCAGAAGTTCATAGAATGTTCAAGATGGTCAACACAAACAAGGCAACTGGCCCAATGGAAAGCACCCATGAGTAAGGGAGATGGCCAAAGAACTGTTCCTACCTCTGGCAATCATATTCAGTTAGTTAATAAGCTCTGCTTATATCTCTAAGTTATGGAAAGTGGACATCATGGTGCTGATATTCACAAATAACTCCAAGACTGAACCAGGTAATCATAAGCCAGTAAGTGTGACAACAATATTAGGGAACCTAATGGAGACAATCATAAGACATTGAATTGTTGAACTCTTACTGAAAACAGTTTGAAATTAGATGCTCAGTATGGATTTTACAAAGTTAAATCCTGCCAGACAAGTCTTTTATTGTATTCTATTGGATTCTTAAACATGCCCAAGAAAACTGATATAGGAAAATCAGTGGATGTTAAACTGGTTCACAAAATAGAAAAAAATGAGCATAGCTGGTCACATAATACAATGAATTAGAAATTTACTGCAGAATAGAAAGCAGGGAGTTATAATAATGGTAGCCTGTCAACCTGGAAGTGTATGACCAGCAGTGTTACAAAACTATGTATGTATATTTATAGTATAGGAGACCTGGAGATGGGCACCAGTAGCTGGGTTGCCAAGTTTACAAATTACACCAGTATTGTAAGAACAGTAACATAAAGGAACAGATAAATGAGATGCAGAGAGACCTCAGAACCTGAGGGAGTGGGCAGAGGGTTAGAAGATGAATTTCAATGTGAAGAACTGCAGAGGCATGCACTTTGGAAAGAATTTAAAGACAAAAAAAAAACTACATAAATGGTTCAGAGATTACCAAAAATCAAAAGGAAAATTACTTGATTGTAAGGATTGCAAGAACATTCAAATGGGACCAACAGTATAGGTGGCTACAAGCAAGGCAAACAAAATCAGGGCATGCATCGAGAAAAACTTCATAAACTGGTAATGGGATATTATAATTCCCTTGTATCAATCCAATCCTTGGCCAGGCCCCATGTTGAGCACGGTGTTTAGTTCTGGTCCACATATCTAAGAAAAGATAGTGACTTGATTGAAAGAAAGTCCAAAGGAGAGTTGCCAAGGTGGTTAAGGACTTGGAGAACATGAGCTATGGAGACTGATGGGCAGAACAAGGGCTCTTCACATTAAATATGAGAAGACTCAGGGGTCGTGTGATCACAGTATTAAAATATCACACAGGTGATTCTGTGATAAATAATTTTTTTATATACCTTCAGTGTAAGACCTGTATCTTAAAGCAGCAGACCTGTGGGTTATAGACCTGGACCTGTAAGTTAGCTTTGGGTTGTGAGGCTAGGGGCTGGGGGAGGAGTATGGGCATTAAGCTTTAAAAAAAAAACCCGATGCCACATTTCCCACCTTTTATGACTATGGAACACTAATGATACATTAACATAGTTTTTGCAAGCTATTTACAAACCTTTTTTAAAAAAGTACATTCAGAACTTGCTTTACAAACACAAGCTAAGTAATCCTAACTTGCTTAGTACAGGGCTCTTCTGAGTCCTATATTATTTCAAGAAAGGTCCAACATGCCCTGCAGAAAGCAAGACATGCAAAATCCTTCAGATCCCTGATGAAAACTTGAACCATTTTGCTGCTTTTGCATTTTTGCTTGTACTGGACTTTGAGCAAATGGTGCTGTGATGATAGACTTTCTGTAGAATTTTTTCAGCTGGCTTTTATTTATATCTTAGCCATTTATTTTAAGTTTTAGCCCAAAAGTTCAGGGTAGAAAAATCTCCACCCCACCAGATAACAACATGAGTGGAACCTTGTAGCTGCAACCTAAAATGTGTTTTGGGGCTTAACCCTAAAAACACATTTGGGGTTGGATTTGAAAGATGTTATGTATGTAGGAGGTGGTGACTTGCCCACCCTGAAAGTTAGGAAAAAATTCAAATAATTTATGAATAAAAGTTAAAATGCATATTTTGTGCATATTTCAGGATTTAGAGTTGAACTGTGAGTCAGACTTCTCAATGTCTGGGAGTGGATTATATCAAGGAACACTGAGGAATTATGCTATGTTGGACAGTCCAGCACAACAGGTAATGTTGGGTGGAAAGAGAGAAGGGAGACATAGAAACACAGAAACACAAAATCTGTCAGCAGACAAGGACCACTTAGCCCACCCAATCTGCCGTTTCTCCCTGCCTACAGTGGCAGCCATGATATGGTCAGATATTTCCAGAAATTTTTCAAAATATCTGAAATATTTTCTCTCTGGTGGCCCATAGTGGTAATGCAGGCAGGCAAGAAGTTTCTGGATATATCACAGACATATCAGAAAATATCTGACCATGTCTATGGCTACCACTGTAGAATATTACTGCAGTTTCTATATGATCTCAAGTTCATCCTCCCTTCCTCTATTCCTTACCACTATGATTTTCCTATGCCCATCCCAAGAATTTTTGAACCACACTACTGTTTTCACCCCACCACCTCAGCTAGTAGGCTGTTCCAGGAATTCACAACTGTTTCTGTGAAGAAGTACTTCTTAATGTCTCTCCTGAAACTTCCCCCCCTCCAGGTTCATAGCATATCCCCTGGTTCTTGAGCACCTTTTTTTCTGAAAAATACTTTCCTCCTGTAACTTATTTACCCACGTGAGGTATTCAAAGGTCTTTATCATATCACCCTCCCTTCTCTCTTCCGGGGTGTATGTATTGAGTTCCTGTACATACCAACATACTAAGATGCCAGAAGATTAGACCTAATGGTCTAACTCATCTGCTCAAGATGCAGCTCAGTTATTTCTTTGTAGCTGCCCCACCTCCCTTTTTGTTTCCCTCCTTCACAGGTTCCATCCCCTGAGCATCCCTGTTGTTTCCTACCCTCTCCTCCTGCACCTTTCCCATGTATCTGTCCCAGCCCCTCTTGAATCCACCCACTGATTCCACCAGCTCTTCAGGTAGCGCATTCCAAGATGCCACTACCTTTTCTGTTAAATGGTGTCACCTCACCTCTTCTCTATACCTCCCCCCTACCAATTTTAGGCTATGGCCTGTCATGGTTCCTTCCACCTTCAATTTGAGCAGTCCCTTACTGTTTACCCTATTCATCCCCTTCAAGTATTTAAAGACCTTAATCATATCCCCCCTGCTCCTTCTATCCTCAAGGGAGTACATGTTCAACTCCTGCAGTCCCTCTTCATGGGACTTATCCACCAGATCATGAATCATCTTTGACGCTCTCCTCTGGACTTTTTCCAGAAAAACAACATCCCTCCTCAAATAACGGCACCAAAACTGCACACAGTACTCCAGGTACGGCCTCACCAAGTAGTTGTATAGGGGCAACAGAACCTCCCTCCTTCTCAATGTCATCCCATAGCAACACACCCAAGTATTCTATTTGCTTTTGCTGCTGCCCTCCTGCTCTGCTCCAAGTTGTTCATCCTGGCATCCATTACCACTCCCATATCTTTTTCCCCATTGGAGACCATAAGCTCCCCCCCAAGATAGCAGTCATACCCAGGATTCTTAACTCCAATGTGTAGTACACTACACTTCCTGGCATTAAACCTCAGCTGCCAAATGTGTGACCATCTTTCAAGTGTCTCCAAGTCCTCCTGTAGCATCCTTCTAGCTACCTCATCATCCATTTTAGTTTCTCTTCATAGGATTCTTGATGCAGACACTGCACCATTTTAGCTGCTTTACTCAAGACTGCCTCCACTCTGTCTATGTCCTTCCACATATTTGGCCTCCAAAATTATTCACAGTATTGTAGGTGACATCTCAACAGCAGTCTATACAGAGGCAACACCACCTCCCTCCGTCTGCTGGTGATACCTCTCCCTATGCACCCCAGCATCCCACTAGCCCTCTTAACTGCCTTGTCACACCACCTGGCCACCTTTAGGTCATCCCGTATGATTACCCCCAGGTCTCTCTCCTGCTTGGTGGTTGCCACAAATGGTGCCAGTGGTTTGGTGGGGGAGTGTTTCTTTCAGGTAGAAGGCAGCTGGCTGTGGTGGTGGGAGAGCTGTACCAGTCACTCTCCATGGAACTGTCACAAATGACAGTGTGTTGTGGGAGGAGGGAGGCATAGTTGCCAGAGGATGGGTGAGGGTGGTTATTCTTTAAAAAATGCCCCTTATCTTTTATACGGTGAAATTAATGAGGATTTAAGGTTCAAGGTTTATTATAATAAAATGCAGAGAACAAAACCAGATTATTGGATTTACACAAGAGAATAAAAAATACAACACATTATTGCAATTTGTCATGGCAAACAGACACTTTATTAAAAAAACTAACATTGGGTTACTGTCTTTTGGAAGTTGCAAGAGCACGTCCCCCCAACATAGTTAACTTACATAAGACAATCAATTGCTAAGTGCAAATATCACATTTTGTGCAAAACTGGGAACCGCAAAAATGATTTTCCTTTTATCTGAGTGAAGTAACTGCTTCAACACCTTGTTCTCACGAATACTGTAGATAGTTCCCCTTGTGACAAAAGAGGAAAAATCCACTTTTACCTAAAAGTCTTAAATTTAAGGCACTGTTAATAGCAAGTGTTAAACTGAAAGGGTTTCAGTGCCCTTACATGGGCATTCTGCAACATTTATAAAATTCCTTCTCAAGGGCAGGAAACAAAAGTACTATTTTATTAGACACAGTCTAAGCAAGCAACAATACCCAACAGAGTAGTTGGTATTGGGCCATATGCAGTACGTGCTCACTGACAGCTCAGTAGGTGGTGGCCATGGTAGAGAGCAGAGAGCTGTGCCAGTTGCTGGCTCGGGGTCAGGATGGGAGTAGCAGAATGGTGGGGCACTACCTGATGGGTGGGGGGTAGGGAGTCTTCTAGAAACTGGGGAATGCAATAAATGTCATATACAGGGGATCTGGGATAGGAAGTGTGTCTGCTAGATGCCAAGGATGGGAATATATTAATTTCTACATTTCATTTACAGGGGTTCCAGGACAGGGATGTGGGGGAATAGTGGACAGCAGGGAATGGTGCCATTTTCATCTACAATGGATGAGGATGGGGGACCACTGGACAACAGGGATTATGATGGACACATTGGGAATGGGTGTGGGTTGGGGGAGGGATTACTGGACACCAGGGAATACTTCTATAACTACTGTAACAGGCATGGGTGTTGGTGGGGAGGGCCACTGACAAAGCAGAAATCATTATTTGCAATTGGGTCAGCAATCATCAGGGGAAACCACTAGTACCAGGAAAAATGATAACTTACCATCAGCCTAGCGATCAGCTGGAGGACCACTAGCACCAGGGAATATGATAACTTACTCTCAGGCTGGTGATCTGTTGGGGGGGCACTAGCATCAGGGGAAAATGATAACTTACTATCAGGCCAGCGATTGGTGAAAAGGGAACACTAGCACTAGGAAAAATTATAACTTACTCTTGGGTCAGCGATCCCGGTTGGGGGGAGGGATCACTGGACACCAGGGAAACATATTTATTTATACTCTTGATGGTGATCAATGATCATGGTGGGGTCACTAGCATCAGGGAAACTTTTTTTTATACTCTGACTGAAGATCGGTGATCATGGGGGGTGGCCACTAGCACCAGGGAAACCTATTGTTTTGCTATCGGACTAACGATCAGCAGGGGGTCACTGTGGTACAGTACCTCTGCAAACCACTAGGTTTGAACAGGATTAATACAATGGGCCCAATTTTTGAATGGAGTTAGATCACTGCAAGGGACTTGCCGATGGGAGTTTGATGTAAGTGACAACTTGCAGCAATCAATGCAGCAATTCCGATTTTACAAAAAAACTCAATCACAACTCTCTAGTGCAAGTCCATTGTGCCATATGCAGGACTTAGACCAGCTCCCCTCCATCTGTAGTTGCACCATGGGGGGAGCCATTTTATGGGGCTTGTGCCAAATCTTTGGAGCAAGCTAACGTAAATGGTGGAAAATGCCGCAAATGCATCCAATGTACTTAAATCGGGCACATGTTGTGCTAAACAGTTTGGCCAGCTGTGCAAAACACTGCAAATGGTGCAGAACTTGATGCAAGCCCTGTGTCAAGCTTCTAAAAGTGGGCCCAAGGTCTCAGCTGGCAGTATTTGCTCTGCACAAGAGGACCACACAAAAGGCCCATGTGCAGATCAAATAGTCTGTGAATTGGACTGTGCCAATATTCAGGTCCAATTTGCATTGTGCCTCTCTCCACACTTTGCCAGGGCGCAAACTCAGTTTGGGTACACAAACTGGGTTTCTGTGAATACCAGCTCAGTGCAAAAATCAGGCAAAGTTTTGTGAATCCTGGCCTTTATCTTTTGCAAATAGTGACCATTTTGCATAACATCACATTACATTAGCCTGCATAATATGTGTTGCTTGAGGCAAAGCAATGTTTCTGCTTTTCCCATTTTGTCTGCATCATTAAGACAAGAGTTAAGTGATCATTTCCCACCGATCCAGAATTCTAAACCCAACAACCAATTTAAATGAAAAATGTCTATCAGGCATAAGTTGATTGTCCTAGCAACTCTAAAAGAAGGAAAGGTAATACCACCCATCTGCCTCCCACCTTTGAATTAACATCTTCAGCAATAACAGTAAGTACACAGGTAAGTTACCTTGTGCACAGAATAAAACCTCTATTAGTATCAGAATAAAATGTTCCTTATGCTTACAAGAGGAGACAGGTGGTATAAACATGTTTACCATTACCAGCAGTGGCTGATCTTGTTGTGTAATTATTACACCAAAATAAAGAAACCGATATATAACAACCTATATTACATTTTTCGTGAAGTCAAAATAAAGATGGACGTGCCCCCCACCCCTCCTGGACAGGGGAAAATTTATAACCTGTGTTATCCACTTCTTGTTACTCATTTTGTTTTGTAATCCTTCTATAGTACATTTCAGAAAAGGATTTTCAGATCCTCCTGGTTGAGGTCTGGTTGTCCATCTGAATCACTTTGAACTGACTACTTGAAATATCTGTGTAATCATAGCCATCTAAGTTCTCCTTCAGTCAAAAACTAGTGTTGATTTACCCATCTTTTTCTTATCCCTAATAATATAGTCAGATGATTCTTCCTCACTTCTAAAAACTGATAAAATTCAACAGATTTGAGAAACTTGTGATTTTTTTTGTGTGTGTGTGTGTGTGTGTGATTTGAATTAGTGATCATTATTTTTTGCATTTCCTCTTTTTTCACTTTAATTGACTTTTCATTTAAATGGGATTCTTTATGTCTTGTAAAAAGTAGGACAAGCAGCAAAGAGAATCTACATCTGGAGACAAAAAGCACTGAAAATTCTAAGGACAACCAAAAGGAGCTGGCTCACAGACACTGAACTGCTACAAAAACCAGAGCATTGTCATAGGATAATCATGCAATAGATATATTTATTATCAGATAAGTAACAGGTATCAACTCACCCCTGCAATCCACTGAACATTTCTGCGCACGGGCAAGTGTGCTTTCTCAAGGTCTTGAGACCTGCTTGGTGGATTGCAGAGGTGAGTTGATGCCTGTTACTTATCTGGTTATCCTATGACCACGCTCTACTCATTATAACAGTTCAGTGTCTGTAAGCTGGCTCATTTTGGTTGCCATTCTTATTTTCAATATTTAATCTGTTTCCCTACATTCTCCAATGTTACATCCAGGTAGAGATGGGCAAATGCTTTCTTCTGCTGTCAGAATTTGGAAAAAATGCCAATTTTGCTTCCATTAAATTTTGCAGAATTTCCATGAAAATGTTGTGAAATGTTACCAGAATTGTAATTTTGGTTATTTCCATCTAATTAAAAATGTATTTGTCCACATTGTACCAAATTTGAAATGATGGATGTCCTAGTGCCCATACAGAAGACTACTAAGTTTCAGATCTATATCTTTAAATGTGACTGGGTTATAAGCCTCCAAATGTTTGAAATTTTAAAATTACAGTTAACAACTATGTAAACTAACCGTGTGTGTGAAAATTGCACCAAATTTGGTATAGTGACATTACCCATGCCCATACATTTGTGTGTCAAGTCTCTGATCTCTAGCTTTATAGGTGAATGAGGTACAAGCCTCCAAACTTTCAGAAATTTAAAATTACATTTTGCAATTACATAAACTGCTGAATGTTGAGCTCCTATAAGTTTAAAGCTAGAGAACAGAATATCACTAATGTTAAATTCATTGACTCTAAATATTAGGCTTTAAGGCAATCACCATGGTCCGGCATCAGAATGTCATGCTGCCATGCTGACTACCCAGGTGCAGAAGTGAGCTCCTGGAAGTCGAGTTGGGATGCAGGTCATTGCTAAACCTTAAAAGCTCTATTTTGCAGTTTCTATGAATCTTCCAAGAAAGCATGTATCTAAATTTTCAATTATCTAGCTCCAAAGGTGGCTAAGTTCTAAGCATAGAAATATTTTCAGAAATGTTCACATAAATATTAAATTGCTAGATTTGAGCCCCTATAACTTCCATATCCTTCATCCAAATGGCATGACGCTCAGCAAACCTTTTGGACCAGTTGCAGACAATATGCATACCAAATGTCATATGCCTAGCTTTTACACAGAGTAGGTTATGGTCAATTAAATAATTTCAGAAAATTCCAAAACATTTGTGAAATTCTGTGGCAATTCTGCGAATTTGGAATTTGTTGATTTTGCCAACCTCTACAACCAGGTTCACCGTAATTCACCAAATTCATTTTTAGCTCTAAGAAGAACCTGTCTGGCTGTCAAGTTTATCAGAGTAAGATGTATCCAACCTTCAGTGGGTTTGACTTGAAATATATGCTTAATGTGGGACACAGACAGCAACCATCTGTGGTGGAGGGAGGGCAGTGCTTGTCACCACTATGAGAGATGCACAGCAGTTTTTTTTTTGTATATAATAGGGTGACACTGTGAGGGCAGAGAGGAGTGGTTGATTGAGGGTAGGGTGGCATACTTAAATGACCAATGGCAGAAATGGGCATCCCAGTTTTCTATTTTTTACTGGTACTCTGATGTAAGGAGTGAGGGAAGATAGGTGGCATTAGTGCTAAGAAACTGAAAAAGCATGTGGTTTACATAAAGAAAATGGCAACCAGTCTTGGGTACCCTCATGGTCACAAGTACTGGGAACAGCCAATGGGCTGGGTAAGCTGGTGGCTAAATGAACATAGAAAGCAATGGATACTGAACTTGGGCATCCAGTTAACAAATAAAGAAGAAGGGACACTCTGATGGACTGTATGTCCATAACACTGCTTTCACCCATAAACCTCTTCACAATCCTGCAACACAAGCAACACAGGTTTTGACTGGGGCAGTGGTGGGAATTTTACCAAACACCTTTTGTTTAAAGTTGGCCCCATAAGATTTCCCTGCATTGGATGTTTGACTTGCTGGCTGTCTCTCAGGTAGAGATGTGGTGAAATTAAATTTCACCGGGGTGAAATTGCTAGGAAATCAGCAATTTCACCATGTGAAACATTTTGCAGAATTTGGCCATTCCGTGAAATATTTAACGGGTGTGAAATTGCGAAATTCCTCTTGCAAAATGTGAAATTTCACTTGAAACTGGTGGACTTTTGCCCACAAGTGGCAAAAATTCACTACTTCACAGGGGAATTTTATGCTCCAAGTACAAAATTTCGCACTCCGATAGCGAAATTCTGCTTTTTGCACCAGGGAACAATTTCACAAAATGTGCTAATTTCACAAAATGTTTCACAGAACAAAATGTGCCAGTTTTGCCCATCTCTACTCTCAGGGGGAGGAGGAGCATTGACAAGCAACACCTAATCCCAATAAAGGGGAAAGCATGAACAAGCAGAAGGAGGTTACAGTTTCAGTTAGATGGAGACAGAAAGAGCTGCGACTCTGCTCCTTAAAACTCCTACTCCTCCTCCTTCTCATCTCAGGCAGCGTCCATCTCAATCCTGGCCCTAAGAAGCTCAGGCCACACACAAATTCCAGGTGCCCTTATCCTTGCAACCATTAATATCTGCAGCCTACTACCAAAGCTGGATGCACTCCAAGCCTTCATATGCCAACACAACCCTGACATCCTTGCAGCGGTGGAAACTTGGCTGACACCTAAAGTTCCTGACTCAGCAGTAACAATACAGGGCTACAATGTCCACAGGCTGGACCGGATATCCAAAAAAGGTGGTGGTTGTGCAATCTATATCAAAGACTCCCCTGTCTTGGCACCCTGTAGCAACTCCATCACTTTCTGCCTCAGCCCAGATTCTGCCAATAAAAATCGTCCTAGGTCCCAACCATAAAGCCCTGACTATTGTCTCCGTATACATCCCGCCCAGGGACCCTAAACATGGATTCAATGATGTCCTAAACTTTATCAACTGTCATCCTCCCGAAGCTGAACTTATTCTACTAGGGGGTTTCAACATAAACTGGTTAGCATCGAGCGTCAGTGCCTATAAAGACTCCATCTCAGCTGCTAACCTCACGCAAATGATACACTCCCCTACTAGGATTAACTACAAGACTGGCACCAGTACCCTCTTGGATTGGGTCCTCACCACTCACCCCTCAAGGATTTCTCGTACGACCATTCTCCCAGACTCTCTCAGTGACCACTCCCCAGTCATATGTGCATGGTCTAACAAATTCCTTAAGCCCCCTCCCAAAATTATTGCTAGCAGAGTTCTTCCTCGTGGAAAACTTCCACATCTCAAACAACCCCTGCTTCTACAAGACTGGCTACCCATCTATGAAGCAACAGATGTTAACTTGGCTCTTGATCACTTCATCTCAATTTTCAACAAAGTCTGCAACCTCTTTGCCCCTGCTAAAAGGCGCAAAACAAAATCTCTCTCTAACCCATGGGTCACCGTGGCTCTCCTCTCACAGCTGAAACTAAGGGATCACCTCTGGGCAGTTGCCAGGGCCACTGGCAAACAACTGAACATCCAAAATTACAAACAAGCATGAAATGCCTGCACAAAAGCCATATGGCTAATGAAATCCACCTATTACAAAGACGCTCTCACCAATACATGGGGAAATGGTCGTGCTTTCTGGTACAATATCAAGGATGTCACAGGGAAGCAGCCAAAAACCTCTCTGGCCATGTTAATGGTTGATGGATCCTCAACCCTCAACCCCAAGGTGATCACAAACATCTTTAACACGGCTTTTTCAGACCTTAGTGCTGTTCTACCCCATGACTTTTTCGAAAACAGGGCCTACTCCCCAAATACCTCAGCACCTCAGTCTAACCATCCCCTCTTCTACTTCAGGGAGGTAAGGCTGAATGAAGCTCGCCACTATATTACTGCAGCTATCTCTAAATCTAGATCTAGTAGCAACACCCTGGACCTTAAGCTTCTGTTGCTCACCCGTGATGAGATAATTCATCCATTAACAAAAATCCTAAACCTCTCTCTCAGCTGTGGAAAATTTCCAGACCTAAGGAAAACAGCCACCGTGACACCCGTCCATAAAAGTGGGGACAAGATGAATCACTCAAATTAACGCCCTATCTCCATACTGCCCCCACTCTCTAAGGCACTCGAGCACATCGTGTCTGATCAACTTACCGACCACTTGGATAAACACAATATACCTTGTCCACAACAACACGGCTTCCAGAAAGGTCACAGCACCACCACAGCCCTTCTTGAGTTCACTAGAGCTTTACACAAACCCTTGACAATGGCCTTCTCACAGGGGCCGTTATGCCGACCCTCTCCAAGGCCTTCATACAGTACACCATGGACTACTAATACACAACTACTGAATGCCAGGTTATCACCTGACTCTCTCTCTGGTTTAAAAGCTACTTAGAAAACCAGTCACAGAGAGTAAAAATTGTGGATGCTCTTTCTAACACCCTGCCTGTTCGCTCAGGTGTCCCACAGGGATCCATACTGGGCCCCTCCTTTTTAGCCTTTTCTTAAACTCCCTCCCTTACCACTGCTCTGAGCAGATCATACTATATGCCGATGATGCTGTTGTATTCTCCACTCACAAAGATCCTGCAACTCTTCAACACAATCTTCAACTTGGTTTCAGTTCTGTAGAGACATGGTTTCTTATTCATAAACTGGTCCTCAATGACAAGAAAATGAAATCTATGCTCTTCTGTAGCTCTCATAACCCACACAAGCTACACCACTTGGCTATCTCCACCACTCAGGGGAACACTCTAGATCAGGTGGGGTCCTTCATATACTTAGGGATACAGCTTGACCCTAATCTCTCCTATGGACTTCATGTAGATAATGTAGCTAGAGCTGCTAATACATGGCTTGGTCTCCTCTACAAACACAGACCACACCTCATGCCAGAAGCTTTGAAGGTTGCAGTCCTGAGCTCTGTGATCTCTGTAATAGACTATGGTCTCATCATTTATGGCTCGGCCACAACCACAGCCCTTAGATGCCTCTCAACCGCCTTAAATAAAGCATGTCGGCTCATCACTGGTGCTCCGGGACTATCTCATTACCAACAGCTCCTGTGACTGCCCAACTTATCCTTGTTTCTCCACTTCCCTTTCTGCTCTAGTTGTCTCCCCTTCCCCTCCTCACTGGATTCTTCTCTCACATCTTGGTATACCCAGTGCTGCACTTTTCACTCTGTCCCCACCCTTCCTACATTCCTTCTCCCCCCCTCCCCTCTTCCCTCTCCCTATGACTCTGGCACTTCTTATCTGTTGTCTATTTTCTCTGACAAATGCCGTTGTCTGCCTTATTACAATGCTACCCTTGAATTGTATTACTCTGTACTCTGTTTGCAATGTCCACATTGTTGTAATGTCTGTCTTGATGTTCCCCATAATTTGTATTTCTTTGACGTGGAACCTTTGTAAAACAGCCAAGGCTCAAAGGTATTTGTAATCCTAGACTTGATAAATAAATAAATAAAAAAGAAAGGGACTGAACTGAACTGCTCGTTAAGCTGAATATACGCTGTTTGTTTTTTGTTTTATTGTATCACTGACAGTAAAGCAGATTCCACTTAATTTAAACTGATCTCTAGAGCGTTCTCTCTAAGAGTGTTTTCCAGAAGTCACCCAGTTCATTATCTTGTCACATGTGGTTGGCTTTAGCTCTAGACTTGAACTTCTCCTTGTCCATAAAGGGGTAAGATGGACTTGCACAACGTACTGAAATTGCAGCAGCAAAAAGCACAGAACATTACCTGAAAGTGGAAAGACCAGTGGTTGCTCTGAAGACTGGACCCCATGACAAACTTTGGGTGGTAAGCCGAGGAGAAGATCCCCTTATTAGTCAGGAGATAGAACTTTGGGGGGATGGGAACAAATGTGCTGGTATGGGTAAGTGGTCAAGTGGTGAAATATGGATAACCCCTCTGCCCTGGTGTAATCCTCCTAATTCTATGCCCCTGCTGTCCAGTGATCCAAATTGGTGGGGGGGGGTAGTAGGTCATAGACTTGAGAATAACATTGTATGTTTTCATTTTTGTAAAGTGGGGCATATCAGTAAGTTTTGTGTGTGCATGGACTGTGATATTGCAGAACACATAGCTAACACCCCCCACACACATGAGTTCCAGGCCAAAAACCTGCATACAATACCAGGGCAAGTGGGGAATCAAACAGTTATAGCACCGGTGGACTCAGGCTGTAGATAGACATTGGTTAAAGAATCTGTGGTAGGACCCAACCTGGGTCAGTGGGGAGATCCCATAAATTGTGCCTTAATGTTTGGGAATACCTGTAAATACTGTACAGCACCAGTATGGTTATAAGTAGGCAACTGGGCAGGAATAATGGAGGTGGTAATTTCCAAGACTTTACCCTGGTCATTAGTCTTGGGCTGAGATCGAGAAGGGTTTCATACCATCCTGCAGAGCAATACTGAAAGCTCATGCTCACAGGAGGCAACACAGAGAGAGCAACCAGAACATATATTTCCCCTTTTCTGACTCTGAACTATTTGGCACAGAAGGGAAGACTAAGAAATCCCAAGGTCTGAAATGGAGGAAGAAAAAGGAAAAGTACCCTCTTTCTGAGACTGTAGTGGTTGGGGATCACAAGGACCTGGGTTCAAGAAGAGTCCAATGTGATTCAGATGAAGACACAACATCTGCATCTACAAGAGTTCACAAGCGCCTTCTTGCAGTCAGACCAGACACTTTGTAAAACCTGGCCAACATAGTTTCTTAATAAAAGGCTGTAAGGTTCTCAGGAATGTCTATCTTAATGTAGCAGTAGTAAGTGGTATAGTGGTAGATAAACAAAAAGCACAATGTTTTCCAAGGTCTGAACTGAAGGATGATATTTTGCACTGGGTAGAACCTAAGAAACAAATTGGGACTTTATATTATCAATTAGTCATTCCCAGGTCTGCAAGAAGGGAGGTACTGAGGCTGGCAAATACCATACCTATTGTGGGTCATTTGGACAGACAGAAAACCAAGGCATGCATACTTGCCCAGCTCTTCTGCCCAGGTACTATACATGGAAGGAAGTAGCAGATTGTTGTGTTTTCTGCCCTGAGTGTCAGTTGGTGGACCCCAGAAGTATAAAAGGGACAATGTGATCCCTAGTCCCATAATAAACACTCCATTTGAAAGAATTAGGGTTGATATGGTGAGACCCTTGATAAGAACTACAGCTGAGTATCAGTATATATTGGTTATATTGGATTATAATACCTGTTACACAAAGCCGTTCCCATATGTTCCACTACAGCCCAGTCAGTGGCAAAATAATTGATCAAAGTGTTTTCCTGAGATTGGCTGCCGAAGGAGATCCTAACTGATCAAGGCACCAAAATGTATGAGGGAGGTGTGTGCTTTACTGATGGGTAAGTCCATCTGGACATCAGTGTATCACCCACAGACCAACAGCTTAGTGGAACACTTTAATAAATCATTAAAAGATATGCTGGCTACATTTGTGTCACCTGAGATTAAAAACTGGGATGAACTGTTACCCTATTTAATGTTTGCCATTTAAGAGATGCCACAGTCATCCACTGGGTTCTGACCCTTTGAATTGTTTTATGGGTGAGAACTCTGAGGAATGTTGGATCTCATAAAAGAGATGTGTGAAAAAACAGGAACACATCAATTCATCCTGGTCCTTTCACTGCATGACAACGTGTCCTGGACTGGTTCCACTAAACCGGTTCAATAGTAAATATGTTGAATGGTATTACTGTGATGGCACAATGCCAACAGTCAGCACTGTGCTATCAGTAAAACAATGTTTTTTGTGCCCCCCCCCACGTTTTAAAATAATCAACTCAGAATCGGAGTTGTGTCAGGGAGGGGGAAAAATCAACAGAGACAGGAGTGTAGGTGTACCGCAGACCATTACAGTGAACTGCCAGTTTTGTCACTGTAATGGCCTTCGTGGTATTTGAATCCCTGTTTGAATGGTATACCCCCTGGACTGTTAGCTCTGGCATCAATTAGCTGGCATGTCAATTCATTCCCAGACAATTCCTCCCACTACATATCATACTGTACTCCAATAACAACTACAGCATGACTTCCACTTCTACAGCTCTTGAGCACATTGTCTCATTTGGTGGGTGAACTGTGCCAACCCGGAAATCAATTTTTAATATTTGCACTGGTGGTAAAATTGTCCAGGGGTGAATTAACATGGGAGACAATTGATGCCAGAACTAACAGTCCATGACAAGTTGTTGCGGACTGAAATGAACCAGACATATTGTGATGTAGCCATGAAGAACAGGCACATAATCTATCTAACGTACTCCAGTACGTATTACAAATGAGAGAAAGATTGGACATGGCTGGCAGATTTGCCAAAGAAAATTGGCACAGGGTCGAAATGTCATGGACAAAACCGTGCACATCAAGAATGCTGCTAGCAAATCAGTGTGTGGCAAAATAACATCAGCGCAACATGCCGACCAGGAAAGAAAAGTGCACATCGGAGGAGTATCTTTGTTGTAATTTAATTATAATCAGCTCTGGCGGGTCATGGATTTCAGGGAAAAAGGAATCCTCAGAGTGGGGAAAACTTGTTTTTTTACAAAATAAAAGGCTGCATTACAGTGGGATCTGGGGAGAACCAAACCACAGCCCCAGGTCCCCGACACCTCCGGAGGGAGGTGCTCTAGCCACTCCACCATGGGAGCGGCTCAGCTGGGCACCACCCTGGCAGTGTCCTTCACATTCTGACATGGAAGTGTACAGCAACAGGGGTAGCGGTTCTTACCACATGCCGAAACAACCCATGTCACTGTACAGCCATTCGCACTATTCCATTCACAGTTTTGTCCACGCTATAATGAGCCGGTACCAGAAAATTTAATAAAAAAAACACAGCAAACCAGGCAGGACACTATGAACAGAGGACCAAGCTATTGGAGTACAAGTCCAGTGACAGAGTACTTCTTCTGTTGCTTAGCTCTGAGAGTAAACTCCTAGCTAAATGGCAGAGACCATATACTGTAAGGTACTCAGAAAGGTGCGGCCAGTTTATTAAAAAGTCCTTACAACCGGACAGAAAAAGGGAATAACAAATTTACCATGTTAATTTGTTGAAACTCTGGAAAGACAGGGAGGTGTTACTCATTGACACAGAAGATCCTAAAGGGGCCCCAAGACAGCTGACAGACAAGGACATTGATGATGAAACCCTAGACTGAGACTAAAATTGTAAAGGAACTGTGCGCCATCCCAGTGGATGACCAGTTTAACCAGATCCAAAAAGCAAGAAGCTCAGAGACTGAGGGCCAGATATTCAAAACTTTGCCCAGAGGGCTAAATTAGCACTGCCCAGCAGTCAAACTTAGCCTGGAGCACAAAGCAAGCCATATTCAAAAGGAATAGCCCAGGGTAAACAGCTTCTGAATATAGCATGGGAATGAGGCTGGGCATACTAGGCTGGGAGTGCAGGGCAAACTTAGCTCTGGAATAAGACAGCTCTGGATATGGCAACCAGGAGGTGCAAACCACAACAGCAACACAGTGCACAGTGATATGAAGGTAGGTAGAGGTGAACTATGTGGCCAATATGTGTGCCAGCAAATGCGTGGACCCAGTACAGCTGCAGGCAGCAGCATATGTGAAAGTACAGTGTGCAAAACTGTAAAATATTCCCCTAACTGTCTGCGCAGCACTAACATGTCTGCACGGGTTTAGCGCAGGGCTAAACCGCTAGCTGGTGCAAACATTGGGAACAAGCGACCACCAAACAGTGTGGTTCACGATAAACTTAGCTGTAGAGTCAAGCCACACAAAAGTGAAGGTACTGGACTTCAGGAGGGCTGATTTTGACAAAATGGGAGAGTGCCTCAGAAAAGCACTAGCAAACAGGCAAGAATGTGGGGTGGAGCAACAATGGGGAAACATCAAAACCGCTAAACGTTGCCATATTCAAAAGTGACATGCAAATTAGCCTACTTAGGTAGTCTGTGGGCAAACATCCAGATTAGCATCTCATTATGCCCTGATTTGCATGCAGTTTGCACTGGGTTAACTGTTTAGTCCTGCACTAAACCCATGCAAATGTGTTAGCACTGCGCAAACAGCTTGGGGAATGTTATACAGTTTTGAACACTACTTCCACATGCGCTGCTGCCTGCAGCTGTACAGGGGACAACACAGCATAGGCACAGATGGTGGTGGTGCTGCATGCAACTGTCACACTGTAGGTCATGCTACAGTGCACAGCAGACACTACAGTAGCAAGGGGGCCAGTAGTATGTGGACACAGCAATGCCTATGGTGTGTAGGGCAATGATGATAACTGTACTATGCACAGTGAGAAGCCCAACCTGCAGGTGTTTACTGACAGTGGACATTACTGTTATGCTGTTGTGTGACCCACAGATGCTGCATCTCTGGCATGGGATGCTCACAGTGACATGTACATGTCCGGCTTTGTGTGCTGTGGCAGTTGTACAGCTGTGCGGTATGTGGCTGGGGGGGGCATATATTATCCTAAAGACACACTGGTGTTGGGGTATTCCTAATACTGGCCCATGTGCACTGCATGATGTGTCCCAGCCTTGTGGCCACACCTGGTCTATGGCACAGCCTGGCCACCCATACACTCTCCCTTCAACATCCTTCATGCCCACAGTGCTGCATGTGTGTGCTGGCATCTGTTGGTGTTCACAGAAGTGTGGTCTGCAGGTGTGTGCTGTATGGCCACACTGCCATGCTGTCCTCTGGTGGCAGGGTCACCACTTACTGCCTGGCATGGCTGGGACTGGTGGCAGATGATGGCATCATTGTGATGCCATCAGTTAGCAGAATGCTTCCTCTATGTTTGGCTTTGTCTATGTGTCATATTTATTTGTTAGGGTCACACAAAACCTGTGCAAACACCGCGCAGAGCCATAGTGCCATGAATAGCTGATTGCCCAGAGTTAAGACAAGCTTTTCCTGGGCGGTAATGTGCGCTGAGCTAAGTGTCGTGCTAAGTCACACAAAACCACTTTGCATGGTGCTAATCACCGAATATAGCATTGCACCTGTATTCATGTCAGTTTGCCCCTTGCATACATTATGATTTTGCCCAGCACTAATGCAGTTTGCCCACGCTATTTGGCCTTTTCAATATAGCAGACCCGTACTAAACCCACGCTAAACCTGCTCAAATGGTTTTTGCCCGGGGCAAAGTTTTGAATATCTGGCTCTGAGACAGGAGAAAAGAATCATCACTGTGACTTGTATCAGGATTTTGGAATTTTTCACCAAGACATAGAATCCTAAATTCAATCTTAATTTTCATACACAGAGTCATAAACACATGAGAACTGATAGAACTAAACAATAAATTTGTGAAAGTACAAAACACTAAATCACTAAGAGAGACATCAATAAAGCAACACATTAAGACTTCGATTAAATTAAAGACAATTGAGCGTTCCTTTTCATACTTTGGATCAGTGTCTGTAAACAATTTTGGTGAAAAGGGGTTGGATTGTAATACTAAACTTAATATTTTTAAGAGAAAGTTGAGGGAACTTATGAAGACATTGTCAATCTGCAGTTGTTTTGATGCACCTTGATTTTATTGTTATTAAGCTAAATCCTTATACATATTGGGAGGGATATTCAGAAATGTGCCAGATGCCAGTGCAAGGCCTGTGCAGTGCAAATCCATTGTGCCATGAGTGCGATATTCAAAGGTTGTGCACGGCGACATGCGCCAGCGAAACATGGTTGAATATCACATGGATGCACCAGAGTGCAGTCAGAGGTGTGCCAGGAAGCAACCCAACATGCACAATAGCACAACCATGGATGCGCAAGGGGCTGATGAAAATGCACCAGGACACAAATAGATTTGCCACAGGCACAGCAAGGAGTAAGGCACAGTGGAGGAGGAGGTGGCTGCTGAGGAGGCGGTGGAGCCAGGCCGAGAGGCACAGCTGGCCCACAATGGAACACCGCCCAAGAAGCACGGGTATGTAGCCAGCCCCAGACCATGTGCACCACAGCAGTGGATGTAGGAAAGGCGGCACCAATGGCCAAGGGTGGGCCACCACTGGCCACCCCCTGAAGGGCAGCATCGCACTGGTCCACCTGGCCACAGCCAGCCACACCTCGGGCACATGGCACCCAACACACACGCCACACATCCCAAACAGCCAGCCCATGGCACCCCAGGGCACAGCCACTGACCGATGGGAACACACCACCATGTACAGCCCACAGAACAACACAGGCACACCACACAGCCTCCCAGCACACCACTGCATCATGGCTCCACTCACCAGCCGCAAAGCAGACCCGGACACAGATGGGTAACCATATAAAACTGTATTAAATAATGAGAAATACAACACAACAAGGAACAAGGCAGGGGAAACTATGTAGAGAGCAGGAACAAGGTAGGTAAGAGAGGGATGGGGATGGGGACAGGGCTATACAAAGGGACAGGGGAAGGCAGGGGAAGGGTGGACAGGTGCTGGAATAGCAGGAACAGGTACAACACTTCCTATGGGCAGCCATGTCCCACCACTGCCTGGTGCTGGCCCCACAGCAGGAGCCATCTGGTCAGCCGGGCAATCATCAGGGTGGCAGTGGTGATGGTGATGATCCGCTGCAGGAGGCGGCCATAGTTCAGCTGGCAAAGGCCCCGTTGGACATCTATGGCAAAGGAGGGTACAGGTGATTAGTGCATGTCCAGCACACCCCAGCCCACCTACCATGTGCAGCGGACAGTGGGGACACATACCCCTGTGGGTGGCACCCTGGCCACCTACAGTGAGTGGGCCTACGACTGCCACTGACCCGGCATGCCACAGCTATGCAAAGTGCTGGACACCACCACCCTTGGGCCAACCACCAGCACAGTGGCTGGCAGGTGGCATGGTGCAGCAGCAGGACCGCAGCGGCACAGGTGGAAGCTGAAAGCACCCACAGCCCACCAACAGTTGCCACACACATGTGCAATGGCTGCCCCACGGTGCCACACACACTGCAGGCTGAACACAGCTGCCATGGCTCAGTGTACAGGGGCCGAGGCTGCATGCTCACCCTGCACAACAATGAACAGAGCACAGCACCTACCTGTCCACTGTGGCACAGCATGCGTAGGTCCGGTGGCTCCACCCCTCTGTCCCACAGGTCCAGTTGCAGGTCCCACAGCAGCCTGCTGTGGCCCACCAGGTGCGCCCGCTGCCCTGGCTCTCCTCCGGTCCTCAGGGCCTAGAATGGGAACATAACCAGCCACACATCATAGAAACATAGAAACATAGAATTTGACAGCAGATAAGGATCACTTGGCCCACCTAGTCTGCCCATTTCCCTACCTAACGGATAAGCTGCAGATCCTAGTTAACCAATAGCCTATTTCCTCCTACCCCCCCCACTAGAATTGCGTTATGTCTGTCTCATGCATTCTTGAATTCCCCCACTGTTTTTGACTCTACAACCTCCTCAGGAAGGCTGTTCCATGTATCCATAACCCTCTCTGTGAAGAAATACTTCCTCACATTACCTCTGAGCCATCCCCCCTCTATCTTCAAATTGTGCCCCCTTGTTTTTACGCATCTCTTTTTCTGAAAGATGCTTCTCTCTTGGACTTTGTTGATTCCATTGAGGTATTTGAAAGTTTCTATCATGTCCCTCCTCTCCCTCCTTTCCTCAAGGCTATACATCTTTAGTTCCTTTAGTCTTTCTTCGTATGTCTTCTAATGCAGACCCTGCATCATTTTGGTTGCCCTCCTCTGGACAGCCTCCACCCTGTCTATGTCTTTGGGGAAATGGGGTCTCCAGAACTGAACACAGTACTCCAGATGTGGTCTTACCAACTGTCTGTATAGAAGGCCAACAACTTCCTGTTTTCTACTGGTGATGCCTCTCCCTATGGATCCCAGTATCCCCCCAGCCCTCCTTACTGCTTTCTCACATTGCTGACCCACCTTTAGGTCATCTGATATGACTACCCCCAGGTCCCTTTCCATTTTTGTTGTTGTCAGTATCTCACCCCCCATTGTGTACTCTTTCCCTGGGTTTTTGTTTCCCAGGTGCATTACCTTGCACTTCTTAGCATTGAATCTAAGCTGCCATACATTTGACCATTCCTCTAACCTTGCCAAGTCCCTTTTCGTCCTTTCCACCCCACCTTGTGTATCAACCCTGTTGCAGATCTTTGTGTCATCTGCAAAGAGACATACTTTCCCTTCCAGTTCCTCTGCAATGTCACTTATAAAGACATTAAAAAGGACCAGCCCCAGTACTGAACTCTGCGGTACCCCCACTAGTAACCCTCCTTTTTTCACTGTGGACTCCATTTACTATTACCCTCTGTGTCCTTTTGTCCAACCAGTGTTTTACCCAGGCTTCCACCCTAGGACCCACTCCCAGGCCGGCTAATTTGTTTATTAATCTTTTGTGTGGGACTGTGCCTTGCTAAAGTCTAGGTAGGCCATGTCCACAGCTCCTCCCTGGTCTACTGCTTTGGTCACCCAGTCAAAGAAGTCAATTAGATTTGTCTGACATGACCTTCCCACTGTGAATCCATGCTGCCTTGGGTCCTGTGCCCCACTGGCCTCTAGGTACTCTAGGTTCTTTTCTTCAGAAGTGATTCCATCATTTTCCCTACCACTGAGGTCAAACTGACAGGTCTGTAGTTTCCTGCCTCTGTCTTGCTTTTGTGAAGGGGAATCACATCCGCCCTCCTCCGGTCCTCAGGTACCACCCCATCCTCCCATGATTTATTAAAAAGAGTAGTCAGTGGTGTTACTAGTTCTTCCCTTAGTTCTTTTAAAATTATGGGGTGAATCCCATCAGGTCACATTGCTTTATCCACCTTCAGTTTTAGGAGTTCTTTCAGAACCCTTTCTTCTGTGAAAGGACTAATATCAACCCCCCCTATCCAGAGTGCTTCTATTGACCGGATTAGGTATTTCCCCCTGCTTTTCCATTGTGAATACTGAGCAGAAGTATTCATTCAGTATCCCTGCTTTCTCACTGGTTGCCTGTTCAAGGCCATTTGCCACATCCTGTCAGACCTCTGTCCTGGGCCTGACGAGGGGCTGCTGCCCAAACAGGCTGGCAGCATGGGGCTCCATTTGGGCCATGAGGTTTACCAATTTGACTTGGCTCCAGTTCTGAGCCAAGGGTACTGCGTGCTGTGGCACGCTTACTCTGCAATGTAGCAGTTCAAAATGGCTCCCTGTAGCTCACGAGCTCCATATGCTCGGGATGCGCACCTCGCTCGGAGATGCACTGCCCACATCAATCGTGCTTCCCCAGGGATGCGCGGCATGGGCATGGCCACACTGGCATGTGGGACAGAGGTCCCGGGGGCATAGGGCAGGGCAGAGGTCAGAAGACAGCATGCACATTGTGCATGTGTGCGCTATTGGGACCATAATGCATGTTGTGCAAGAGGGACCTGAGGGCACTATGCCCTATGGGCCCTATGGCACCCAGGCAGTATAAGGCCTATGGTGCTTGGGCACTATAGGGTCTAAGGCACTCAGGAACTATGGGGCCTATGGTGCTTGGGTACCATAGGCCCCATAGCGCCGCCCCAGTGCCATAGGGCCCATAGCACCTGAGCCCCATAGGCCCAGAGCACCCAATGCCAAAGGCACCATAGCACCTGAGCACCATAGGCCCTATAGCACCCGAGCACGATAGGCCCTATAGTGCCTGAGCACCATAGGCCCCATAGTGCCCAAGTGCCAAAGGCCCTATAGTGCACCTAGCACATGCTGAGTAATAGGCAGTGATACTTGCCGTGGCGAATGCGTGGTGACGGGCACACTGCGTATGTCACAGCATTGTGCCATGACTTGTGCCAGTGCAACAATGCAATATTCAGCTGGCATATACAGATTAGCTCATCAGCCTATCCATGGTGCAGTGGGGGAATTAGCATCTTATTGCTGTTGCGCATCTGCCAACTTGCATGCGATGTGCTATAAAGGTGCCAAGGTACTGCACAGGCCATGGATCGGTATTGCAACCATCCGGGGTAAGTTGCGCCCGCCGTGGGGACAGACAGCACAGCGGGATGGGCAGTTGGTGTGGGCCGCTGCTGCCACTAACCACATGTCATTGCCCACAGGTAGTAGCATGTCCGAACGTGAGGAGGGTGAGGAGCGTGGGCCTGCATGCAAGCGCAGGCCCACCTTTACGAAGGCAGAAGCAGATGCCTTGTTTGAGGCATACCTCAACAGGGAGCCTCTGCTGAATGGCGCAGCTTGTACACCCCAGGCTAGGGCCGCAGCATGGGAGGAGGTAGCGGAGGCTGTGAACCAGCAGGGCAGCCAGCAGTGATCTGCACAGGAGTGCAAAAAGAAGGTGGGCACCGACAGGTGTTGAATCAAAGAGAAGGTGGCAGCCATTCAGGTTGCAAGGGAGGCCATGGGAGGGGACCAGGCCAACATGCCACAGCTCACACTACAGGAGGAGCTGGTGGTGGCCACCATGCGGCACAGCGCTGTTGAAGGTGTACCAGGCGATGGCTTCCAGACCGGTGGAAGCCCATCACTGCATGGTAGGTACAGCGGTGTGGGGGGTGATTGGGGGGAGGGCCTGTGCATTGGTGGCACTAATGTGTCTGTGTTCCTTTTCAGCACTGGAAAACCAGCATGCAGTGGCAGGGGTGGTGGAGACTGCCATGGGGGCATGCCCAGCCCTGGAGGACCAGCCATCCACCTCCACTGGTGTCTGGGGGCCCGATCAGCTGCAGCACACCGCCGCCATCTGGCCGGATGTCCTGGGTGTGGTGGTGGACGAGGCTCTGGCCGTGTTCCAGCAGGACACCAGCCTTTGTGTATAGTGTGTGGAGACACTGATCAGGGTGGAGTCCAGCACCAATGACAGCGGGGTTGTTATCGAGGGGGAGACACCCATACCATACATCATCCCTGGTGGAGTGGCCAGTGGCCTGTTGGCAGTGGGTCAGCTGCCCGCCACTGCCCCTGGTACCACTGTGTGGATGATGGTGGTGGTGGTACAGCTGCACAGGTGCTGCCCAGCATACAGTGGATGGATGGGCAGCAGCGGTAGATGGCTGGGGATGTTGGGGGCCGGGTGCTGCATCTGCTGCCGGTGCACCGATCAGTGAGCAGCCACAAGGGGACCACGCTGTGCAGCACCCACCTGAGCATGGGACTGGGCAGTGTGGTTGTACACCACCAGTGGGTCAGCGCATCACTCACGTGCCCCCAGGAGCTGACCCCTTGCACGAGCACACCCGATTGTTATGGGCCTCTGTGGACCAACAGGTGCTGCTCATGGCTGGGGTGCATGCACTCTGTGCAGAGGTGTGCCAGGCAGCCGAGCAGTGCAAAAGGGGCTTCGCTCAGGTCCAGGAGGCCATACATCACCAGTGGGAGGACACGACCACGGCCCTGGATCGCTTTGCCACTGTGATCACAGTCAGCCTTGCCCCACTGGCTGCCTTGGGGCAAGGCCCGCCACCACAGACCCCGCAGAGTGCATTGTCTATCCCACAGTCATGGTGCCATGCAACCCCCTCGGTGTCGATGCCAGGATCTGCTGTTGGCATACCAGGCATGCCCAGTGCAGGCCTGTTCAGATGCCTGCAGACCCCTGCGAGGACGTGGTCACGTTCCTGCAATATCACCCCGGGGGACAGTCGCAGACACCCCCTGCTGCCGTCACGCAGCCTGGGTCTGCTGGGTGGCCACAGTGAGGCCGTCCATGGGTCCGTGGTCAATGTGCGCCCACACGGCTTACCCTGATGTGCCCACCACCCTGTCTGCAGTCCACTGACGCAGCCCTGTGTGCACATGGGCATTGCGTGTGTGCGTATGCATGCCATGGACATGGCATATGTGGACTGTGCCACACACTGGCTGTGTGTGCAACTGCCCAGCTTCTGGCCTGTGTGGCATGTGCGTGATGATGCCACCACAGCACCAGTTGCACCTGTGCACTGGTGCTCTGCATCTGATTCACGCCAGGTGCTAGTGCCCGGGCGCGTGCCTGCGTGTCAGTGTGTGTGTGTGTGTGTGTGTGTGTGTGCTGTGCTGTGCTGAGTGTTGCTGTGTGTGGCCATGTGGGATGGCTCCACAGCCTCCCATGCCCCCCGCCCATCTGTGCATGCCGCAGGGCACACCCACACATGCCTGTGTGCCATGCCACTGTGGCCATCCCGTACATGGGTGTTTGTCCACCTACCTGTGTGCACCGTAGTGCTCCTCTGCTATCATGTCCCTGTGCTGGCATGCCATCATAGTCAGCCGGGGATTCCTCCACCCAGGGAGGCTGCCCACCACCACCCGGCCCATCAGCCACATCACCCCCACTGCTGTTCCCCTCGTCGACCTCGACAGTTATCCCACAGACAGTGGCCATGTTGTGCAGCATGCAGCAGGCCAGGAATAGGCTGCAGGCCTTTGAGGGGCTGTACTGTAGGGCACCACCATACCTGTGTAGGCAATGGAATCGTGCTTTCAGCCGACCAAAGACACACTCAATGATGTTCCATGTACTGGCATGTGCCTCATTGTACCACTCCTCTGCAGAGGACGATGGGTGCTGGTAGGGGTGAGCAGCCAGGGCCAGAGTGGGTAGCCACTGTCACCTGTGTTCATGGAGATTTGGTTAGCCTGGTGTCCTCAGTTGCTGTGTCTCTTGCCCTTCCCAGCTGCACTCGGTGGTGCCCCTACCCTGGCCACCACCCCATGCCTCGTTGTACCCTGCTGCCCGTGGTCTTGGCATACTCACCCACTAGGTGACTGGTGGGGATGTCCTCACTCTTAAACCTGCGGCACAGTGCCAAGCTGTGCCAGATGAATGCATCGTGTACTCCCCCAGGGTGTGTGTCACAGACATTGAGTATGCACCCCCTGGCATCACAAACCACATGGCAGTTGCTACTAGGGTAGCCCTTTCTGTTAATGTAGCCTACCCCTCTGGGCTAGGTGGCATGTGGATGCCGACATGGGTGCAGTCGATGGCCCCTAGCATGCCAGGCATATGTGCTACCCTGTGGAACTCCTGCATATTCACTGTACACTCTGCCTGTGTGCTGGGGAAGTGGATGTATTCTGCAGCATGTGGCAGCAGGGCATTGAGGTATTGCATGAGGAGTCATGACACAGCTGACTGGGTTATGCCTGTGGTGTCCCCTGTTGGTCTCTGGAAGGTGCCCATGGTGAGCAGGCACATGACAGCTGTTACCTTTGTCTCCACTGTCAGGGTGTGGCTCCGTCTAGTGGGTGCCTGCATCTCCTCACTGCACAGCTCACAGAGCTGCCTCAGAACTGCCCAGTTCAGTTGGTAGTGGCCCACAATATTAGTGTCAGCGTAGGTCTCATAGCTGATGCAGAGTCGCTACAGCCTGTTCCGAGTGTAGCACCGACGGGCCCTTCCATGGCCGCATCACACTACCTTCTGCCTCCCCACACCCCTCATTACAGCCTTCATCTGGAATATGGCACTGGCCATGGCCCCTGTTGTCCTGTCTCACTGACTGGCATGACTGTGAAAACCACTACAAATAAAGTCCATTGGTCATTGTGCCAGACAACGTTTGAACAAGAAGAAGAATCAGCATTTATATAGTGTTTTTCATACACATTGTATTGTAAAGTGCTTTACAAGCAATTCTAGACTGGTAGTGAAGTGACTGAATGTATAGTGGCAATAATTTTACACATCAGCACCCACACACAGCCTTGGAAAATTGCGTGAACTGGTTTTATGGGAAGGGGAATATTGGTCAGGACACCAAAGAAAGTCCCCTACTCTTTGCAAAAAGTGTCTTGGGTTCTTTGACTTTCACCTGGACACCCACCAGGACAGCATCAGCACCAGGAAAACTAGAAAGGACCTCAGTTTAATGTCTCATCTGAAGAATGGAACACCACAACAGTACAGCATTCTCCCTAATACTGCACTCGGGTGCCAGTGTTTTTAGGTATGAGCCCGATCCTGATGTGGAACTAGAACCCATGACCTTCTGGCCCAGAGGCAGATGTGCTGCAAACTGAGCCACGCTGACACCTTCAGTCCATAGAATATGTACTTTGTGACAGGCCACTAATACAAAGTCCAGATTTCAACTATCCCTTCATTTTGTACTCCGATATCTCTGAGATGGGGCTGGGTGCAGTGTTATCACAGTACTTTCAGGATGGCATTTACTCCATCCTATATCTATCTCGCAAACTTTTTCCCCAGGAGCAGTGCTCTGCCATGCTGGAAAAAGACTGTCTGGCAATAAAGTAGGCGTTGGTTGCTCCTGTTTAGATGGAAGTTCACTCTCGTCACTGACCACACACCCCCTCAATTGGTTACATGCTATGTGGGATACCAGAGTCTGTGTCACCAGATGGCATTTGGTGCTGCAGCCATTTTCATTTGATGTGCACCACTGGGCTGACAGTCAGCAAGGCAATGCAGATTTTTCCTTTAAGTAGGGTGGGTTTCTGGCCCTTACCGATAGGGAAGTGTGGGTCGGCTGTCTCCTAGTTCTTATTCCGACTCTGATTTTTTTCCAGAAGGTTCTGATTTACTCTAATGAATTGTAGACCTATTTTAGTCTATTTGAGCATGACAAATGCATCAGAATTATTCTTTTAGATCTCTGTTAAAACAAAACGTAATCTTTAAAAAAAAATGTGTCTATATTTTCACGTTGTTTGGTCAGCAAGCAGCCAACATCCATAAAAAAAGAAATATATAACAGTCACTAGTACTGCAGTAGTGAGCTACTGAACAAGGAGGTCAGGGCACAGTACAACCCCCCCCAAAAAAAAGAACTTTTTTTTCCCAGTCTCTTACCGAATACTCCCTGGACCCTCATGACCAACAAACTGTATGAAAGGTAACACTCATGATACTAGGGCACTCTAGAGATGCAGCAAAATTAAATTTCACCTGCGAAGTGAACACAAAGTGGCCACTTCGCGTTACCATAATGCTACACAAAGTGACCACCAAAAAGTGCTCACTTCGCTTTGTTACTATGACTTCATGTTGTTATTCTGCCTTAATGTGAAGTAAGGTGGAATGACAACAATATAGGCACTTTTGGCAGCCCCCCCACACACATCACATTGCTTACAGTACTGTAAGTCACATGCTTTAGTCAGGCAGGAAGGAAGTGAGTCATACAAGCAGATATTTTCACTTTCTCCTTTGCAGAGGTAGAAAGAGGAAGCATTTTGTGTAGGAGAGGAGAAATCATTATTAGATTCTTTCTTGAACAAATTCCAAAAACCCAAAAGCTTTTTTAAAAGCTAATTCTTTAGTTTTTCATACTGTTTTGTCATTTCTTTTTGGTGACTGATTTCTTTGTTTTATAAGTTTTGTTTTGTCTGTGTATGTCTGTGTGACTGTGTGTGCCTGTGTGTGAGTGTGTGTGAAGTCGCTTGTAGCGTCGGAAAGGGAAGGAGTATTTTTTTGTGTGATGGACCAGGGACAGTATGTCGCCCATTGCCAGTGGGAAGTGCACATGCGTGAGGGTCATAGCCGGGTGTCATTGAACCACTCCAGACTCTTTGGTTCTGCCTCCCCACTTTGGAAGCAGTAGCACCACCAGTGCCACTGCCACATCCATCAAGTCCGCCACCACCACCACCAGCAGTAGCAGCTGCAGGAGATCCAGCAGCACCACCTCCACAGCAGCAGGTGCAGCCCCAGGTGCATGACCATGCTGCTGGCACTACATCTTCCTCTCCTGTGCCTGGTCTCCCCCACAGCTCCCCAGTTTGACAGTTTTTCAACTGAGTCAGGAGGAAAAGCAGCCTTGTGGTGTGTCTGCTTTGTGGTATGCAGGTGCACCATGGCCCCGGGTGGACACATGTGGGGACTGGGGCCAGCGCACACATATGCTGAATCACCACAAGCTGGAGTGGCAGGCTGCCACCAAACCGGCCAGGCTCCACTTGCTGGCCCTTTTGTGGTAGTGGCAGAGAGTGCTGCTGTTGTGCATCACCATAGCAGGAGGAGGGCCACAGCAACAGCTGCTCCACCACTACCCCCACCACTGCCTCCAGCACCACCCTCACCATCACCACTACATGGCTTCTCCCCCCACACACCAGTGAACCCCACAATGCCTGCAACTCAGGCAAACATAGCACTTTTGTGGGCTACAGTGGAGGAAAATAACGAGAAGGTGTGTGCTGTCCAGCAGCAGGTAGAGCAGATCGAGCAATACCAGCTACAGATTGTGTCAATTCTCCATCTGCTGCTGGAACATCAGGGGATCCCTCATTAGCTTTTTTTTCAGAACACCTCCCCCCCACACTGCTGTAGTGTTTTGTCTTTTGTTTATGTTTAATAACAGACTGAGGGAAGGCCACAGTATTAGTTTAAAGGGAAGCAGTCAGCAACAGGAGGTCCACCTCAGGTTTTCTCGTTAAGCCTACTGTTTTTTATTATCACAAGCTTATTTTATGTTGTCTGGAAGATATGGCGGGATGTTATGGGGGCTCCATTGTAGCAGTAAAATCGCGGACGCACCACGCGCCGTCAATATAAAGATTGAAGTGTGTGGCATCTCCACCACACCTTTCCTTTACACATAATGGAGCCCCCATAGCATCCATCATACTTCTGGGTCACTGACTGTTCTTTATTAAAATAAATTATGTTTCAGAGTGAGAAAAATGCTGCAATATACTTAAAATGCTTAACCAGAGGGTAAGCCTTACAGGGGGCAGGAGCTCCTGTTGCTGACTGCTTCCCTTTAAATATTTACATACACATACAGACATATATGCTCCTTATTGCCCTGTTATTATAATGGTGCTTCTGTAATGTTTACTTTCTGTTGTGGAGTGGTTGTGGAAAAGCTGGTGTTAGCAGTGAAAGTATGATGTGCTAAATTGCATGTGTGCAGTCAGTGTTGCTTCCTCTGTGTGTGTGTGTGTGTGTGATGTCAGACATTGTCCAGCCTCTTGCAAACATATATTGCTGACTTGTTTCAGTGTTTATGGTATAAAGAATAGTGATAAGAATAACATATATTTTATTGTCGCCATCATCATCAGCGGACTAAGTGATATGATATTTTTTCAGAGGTGTCTAGCCAGAGTGCACCTTAGTCACATACTGCACACATGACTTTTAGGAGAGCATGTGGTTTTTGTGCTATGATCTCTGCAAAGTCATGTGTGCACTGTGAGTGACTGAGGTGCACAGTGACCCGATACCTCTGAAAAAATATCATATCACTTACTCCACTGGTGCAACTGGTAGAAATAAAATATACGTCATATATTCTTTCTTATCTTTATTCTTGACATACTGCAACAAGTCACACCATATACGTTTGCATGAAGCTGGACAATGTCTGCACGCACAGGAAAGAACACCGACGGAACACATGCAGTTTAGCACAACATACTTGCACTGCTCAGTCATGCTTTTTGTGAAACACTTCAAATCACGAGTTCCAACACAAAGTAAACATTACTGAGGCTCCAGAAATATTTATTTTTTGAAACATACATTAAAGCAGCAGTGCAACAATCTGGTGAAAATTTTGATCTATACTTTTTTATGCTATTATACATTGCCACTTTACTTACCTCCTGACTTATATGATACCATTCTATCCAGCATTTGAGTCTGCTTTAGTACTTTTTTTCATGTCTGAAATAATAAAAAGAGCACTCCTTTTAATACGGTGTGGACCAGGTCTTCATCAGTATTTTCCGATGTTTTTCTCCATCAGTTGTTATATATTACTTCTGTCGTAAAATTAACAATTATGCAGCAGGCAGTGTTTTATGACCTCACAGAACAATATTTATTCAAAAACAGCTGCAAATAGTGATGAAAACCTGGTCAGAGCCATATTAAAAGGCATGCTCCTTTTTTTTCAGACATGAGAAAAAGTAGTAAAGCAGACACAAATTGTGAAAAGAAGAGTATCATGCAAGTCAGGAAGGAGTAACTAATGGCTGGCAATATAAAATAGCATAAAAAAGTATAGGTCAAAAGTTTCACCACATTGTTGCACTGCTGTTTTAATTTATAATTTAAGTATGACATTATGTGCTCACAATCACAACACACAAAATGCAACTGTCTTATGTCCAGAAAATTCCCAAGTGCTGAAGAAGTGAAAAGGGAGTGCTACACCACATGCAAAGTCCCCCAGAATGTAATGCGCAGTCACTCATGCATGCAGTGGTCACACAGAGTCCCCAGAATTTTTTTGCATCCCCAAAATACACCTGTCTTGTGTCCAGAAAATTTCCAACTGCTGAGGAAGTGAAACAGGAGCATTACACCACATGCAAAGTCCACCAGAATGTATTACACAGTCATTCATGTGCGCAGTGGTCACACTGGGTCCCCAGAATTTTTCTGCATCCCAAAATGCAACTGTCTTGTATCCAGAAAGTTTGCATACTCCGTGATAATGATGACATGAAGCACAGTGTCTTGCCAAACCATGTGAAGGAGGGATAACATGACATGAATCCATTCAGTGTTCCATCAGAAATGATGACCTTGAGAGAACTGTTGCTGGTCCAAGATGTGCTGTGATTCCTGCGAATGTGATGCAATCACCTCAATCAGATGGATGAGTGCCCTTTGTGTGTACACTAATAGTAACCTTAGTGAGTTGATAAATATATAGAAATATATATATATATATATATATGTATTTTCTAGGTGGAGGGTTGACAGATATAGACATGTACTCATTATATTGTTTTGTATCACAAGTCACATACTGTTGGTGTGCACATTCCAGTGCTTGATGAGAAATTTTGGCGTTGAAATTGGAAATGGAACACTCTCAAGCCAATGAAGGTAAGTATTTTTTTGGGGGGAAAGCATATTTGCAAATTTCAAGTAGGTCTCATTAATTGTTTTTATTTGGTTACTTCTTCACAGATTTCATCTGCATCCTTCTCCAGTCTGGTAATGATGGTCATGGTCATCGATTGAAACATCTTCTGTGTGTTGCATGTATGCCCCAGCCCAGGGGGAGCCTGATGTTGAAGAAGTTCTTTGGATAAGGCAACAATGACACAACAAAGCATCTGGAAGTTTCTTAAAAAAAGAAATGAAGGACTTATTACAACTTGATTGCAGCAGTAAGACATTATGTTTAAGCCGTGGTTGTTTCACGGGTATCTGTATTAACACAGATAGCAAGCTGTCCCACTGCAATCATCAGATCACAACTTAATTTAGTACCAAGCTGTGTAACAAATACACTGTGTCAGTGTCTCTGCATTTCAACTCAGCTTACATTTAAAAACCACATCTTGTCAAGTAACACAACCTGGGTCCAATTTTTTCAACACTGTAATGGCTGCACAGCTGCAAATTTGGAATACAGTGCATGATACTTTGCAGAAATATTTTTTGTGATGTACATGTCACCTAGTTTATGAATCCTCAGTCAGATTTGTTGCACTCTTGGGAAAAAAAAGGAACAGATGAAATAAAATTGATATACTTAGCAGTATGGATTGGAAATGGATATTCCATAGGTTTCTGTAGACAGTACTGCTGCTGTACCATTGATACAGACCTTCAGCAAAGGAGAGTTATTTGTTGTTAACCTGTATAAAACCAAAATAAGTTAACCGTATGTGTCTGACCATTACAGCTCAGAAAAGCAACAGAAAACAAAACACACCGCTAAAGGAAGTTGAATAGCATAAAAAACATTAGTACACATACTCACTTTATAGTTTTAATAGTAAGAAGCCTTGTGCCTGTGGCTGATGGATGTGGTCTCCTGCTTGAGTCCCTCTGCCTTGGCATGGTCAATGTAATGGAAAAACATTGTCACACTGGTGGTGGGTGCTAGTGGTCATAGCTGCAGCACATGATGACATTCCCTCTCACATCTTCCTGCATCTGGTGGTGGTGACAGTGGCAAACAGTGGTCTTATGGTGGTGGTAGCTAGGGGGAACACACAGTCACATTCCCTATGGTGGCAGTGGAGAACAGTGGTATTATGGTGGTGCTACTCCAGGGGGACACACGGTCACATTCCCTATGGTGGCAGTGGAGAACAGTGATCTTATGGTGGTGGTAATCTGGGGGGGACACACAGTCACATTCCCTATAGTGGCAGTGGAGAACAGTGGTCTTATGGTGGTGGTAGTCTGGGGGGGGACACACAGTCACATTCCCTATAGTGGCAGTGGAGAACAGTGGTCTTATGGTGGTGGTAGTCTGGGGTAACACAGTCACATTTCCTATGGTGGCAGTGGAGAACAGCAGTCTTATGGTGGTGTTAGTCCAGGGGGACACACACGGTCACAGTGATTTAACTTTATGAAAAAGAGAGCATGTAGCATACAAGACATGTGACAGCCTTTTTACCACTTGAGTTAAAACCTGCCAGCATTAACCTCATCATCATTCATCACCATCCTCAGAAAGAAAGCTGCCCTCGCAGTCTTCTATATCTGAATTCAGACCACGGGGAAATTCTTTCTCCCTTATGTTATCATCTACATCAGCGGTAGGCCACTTCATGCTGTCACTGCCACCAGGATGGTCCTTTTCTTCAACATCAGCAAAACCATGACTATGCCAGGGTATGAATATGAAGATTGTAGTCTGAGCTGGTATGTACCTCTCACTCATATTTATGAATGTCACCAAACTGACATTTGCAGGAGAGAGGTTTGTATGGTGATCCTGAGCTATTGCAACTGCTGAGCTGAATACCCTCTCAACACTCACACTGGAGGGTGGGCATGTCAGGTACTTCAGTGCCACAGTGGTCAGCTCTGGCATTCACTGACCTTTCCACTCCAGTATAAAAGGGGCTCATCAGTGATTGACAGATGCCTGTTTTCAGACACATATGACTCAACCATTCGCTGTGCTGCTCTAAGTCCAGTGGTTGATAAATCATCCGCTTCTCCAGAGTCATTTATGTCACAAATCCCCACTTGGAACAAAGCCTCCTAAAGTGGATTAATGCCAGCCACATTTGATGACAGACCACCTGGAACTGCAGTCCCCTTCCTCTTACAGGACATGTTTGATACTATTCCTCCAGGTTCACCTGCAGTCTGATTATGCTGCTCAGGTTTTCTGACCTTGGCACATGACTTCTCTGCCCCATGAACCAAGCGCACCAGTTGCCCACTGACATTTTTTCCTGTTCAGGCCTGCCCTCCAGTACTGAGGCAATTCTACATTTGTATCATGGGTCCAGCATTGTTGCTATTGCAAAGTTGTCACTATGCTGAATACTCAGGATGTGACGATTCAGGTCCAATACTGTCGGCATGTGTTTTAGCACCACACTGCTAGCACTGTCTCTGGCAACATCAAGGCTATGCTGTACGTTCACCAATGTCTGCTTCAGCACCTGCAGCAGTGGAGTTGATTGATTAATGGAGGCTGACTCACCACTCACTGTCTGTGTGGCATGTTCAAAAGGCCTCAAAATTCTTATTACAGAGTCCATGGGGTGCCATTGTTCAGTAGTCATAGACATGGAGGCCCAGGAATTGTCACGGCTAGTGTGCATGACAAAATATTCTGAGATGACTTTGTACTGTTCATACAACCTCTCTGCCATATATAAAATGGAGTTCCACTGGGTGACAACTTCCAGCTTCAAGCAGTGCTGCGGGAGGCTGTTTTGGATCTGCAACTGCTGAAGTTGGTCATGGGCCTTTGCAAAGCGTGAAAAGTGAGAACAGATATGGCATACAACTCTCAGCATTTTCTTTATATCAGGGTGCTGCAGAAACTCCTGCACCACAAGATTTAAACAGTGGGCCATGACTGGAACCTGAAAAAAGCCACCATTCGTAATGCATTTCACCACATGTGACCCATTGTCACTTGCTATGAACCCAGCTCTCAGGGATAGGGGGTTCAGCCACTTGTCAATTTCAGTCAGTACCATGTCCAGCATGTTTTCACCAGTGTGTGAACAGGTCACATTGCACATAGTAATCATTGCATGTTGTTGAATTCCTGGAAGATTGCTACCATGACACTCCACCTTACTACACTGATTATTCACCTCAGATTGGGTGCAAAACCTGGGTGTTATTTTTGATAATGGCTTGACCCCGAAGTCTCAGGTGTCAGCTGTTGTCAAATCCTCATTTTTCCATCTGAAGAATATTGCCCAGGTGAAACATCTGATTCCCCCAATGACCTTCCAACACTGGTCCAAGCCTTCTTTACCACCCGTCTTGATTACTGCAATGCTCTCTACCTAGGGCTGTCAGGGGATGATATCTGCCACTTGCAGCTGGTGCAGAATGCTGCTGCCAGGTTGCTGACTGGTGCCTCTAGGTCCAGTCACATTACACCTGTCCTGCATGAACTGCACTGGCTGCCAGTTCAGTGTCAGATTACCTACAAGGTAGGCTTGCTTTCCTTTAAAGCCCTACATGAACAGGGACCCAACTACCTTAAAGATCTCCTGACTCCCTACTCCCCCAGTCGTCTGCTCAAATCCGCCAACAAGGGATTGCTGGAGATTCCCAGGGTTTGTCTTAAAACATTTGCTGCCTATGCTTTTTCATTTGCAGCACTGACCCTGTGGAATTCTCTCCCTCGTCGGTTCAGAGAATGCCTGACCATCAGTAGCTTTAAAACAATGTTGAAAACTTATCTGTTTTCATTGGCCTCCCCAAATTAGAGCTGGATGACAATGATTTGGTTTTATATATCTGTAAATCAGTTTTATGGTATTTTATTGTATTTATGGTTTGTACAGCACCTTGGTTTTGAAAGGCACTATAAAAATAAAGATGGATTGGATTGGAGTCAGACTACCAACAGCACAAACAACCCCCAGCACCTTCGCCCAGTGGGCAGTTGTACACAAATATGAACTCCCTGCTGTTTTGCTGCTTGCCCACATATTCATACTTAAATGGATGAATGGAGAGGAGGAATGTTGAAGGGCATGTCTTACTGAGTCAGACACAGTATGGTACAACTTGGGGACAGCACGGGTGGAAAAGTATGTCCTGGATGGGACTTTCCATTTTGGACAAGCATGTGCAGCAAACCAGAGGAACCCAGAATTCCTCACAAAGGAGAAGGGCAAAAGATCAACTGCCAGCATTTCAGCTACAGCAGCATTAAGTTCACGTGACACTGTATGATTAGGTGGGTACTTCAGCTTATGCACACTAACACTCTGTAACGTGGGCTGACTTAAACGTTTTATATGGGGTGTGATGACAAATGGTTCTGTACTGCGAATGGCAGGGGGTGGAGTGTGGACATTTGATGAAGATGGTTGCACAGGTGATGACAAATCCAGAAATGCAGTTATTTTCCTAGATTTGCAAACAGGGGTTGATGTACCACTTGTACTAGACATACTGCATTGACCACCACCACCACCAAAACTGCTACTCTCACCACCACTGGACAAGACTCCAAATCATTCTTCTCTTCCATCTCATCATGTCTGTAGTAATCATCTGCTGTTATTTCATCACTACTGCAAGCATTTAATTTTCTACTTGATGCTACAGTCATGAAAGGGGAAAACATGCTTGTTATGGTTGATGATGAGGGTGAACATCCCACTGTGGTACAGGTATTAGCTGCTATCTTGTGCTGAGTCCACAGTGCCATGTGCCTATTCTTAAGATGTGTATGCTGTCCCCCTGTGCCCAGATGGCTCCCCTTTTTACCTCGACTCTCACACATGGCAAACCTGGCAGATTGCAACTGACTCATCATTTGCATCTTCCACAAAAAAATCCCAAACAAGGGATCTTGATGCTCTAGTTTTAACATGTCCCTCTCGATGCTACTTATTGGACTCTGGATTTTTAAGCCATGAAGTGGGGGGGGAGTGCTACATGATTTTTCAGGCAGGACACACTTGGACTGCAACTGACCACTACGACTACCTATCATTATTACTGGGTCATCATCATCAACTGAAACCGGTAAATCAAAACTTTTTACGGGAGGGGAAAATGCAAACAGACCCAGATACAGTCACTTTGAGTTTATTTTTCTCCAGTTCCCATTGGAGTCACTGACATCATCATCATCACCATCATCATATTCATCAACATCATCTACATCATCTGCTTGGATGCTGGCATATGGACTGCATGTTGCAACCACAGCAACATCATCATCATCAGCACTACCATCACCAGAAATTGTTTCACCACACTGTGAATCACTGCATGGCAAATGCATGACCTGAACCACAGTGGAAGAAATGTCACTTTGTGTGCTATCATTGACATGATGATCAGAATCCTCATGTTCAACTCCTGGGATGTTACTGGGGAGTATGACATAATCTACACTGTCACTCACTGCCACTGCTTCACACACCACTATATTTTGAACACGGTAAACTGGTCAGAACTGGAACTTGAGACAGCAATGCTCATACCACCACCAGCAACTGCACTAATACCACCAGCTTGGACAACATCATCTCCTCCAACTATGAGTGAAGCTACTGATTGCATTGTAAAAAACATTGAAGGAAAAATACCTTTCCTCACATCAGCAATGCACTTCCGTGACTGCGTACTATTACCACACCCATAGACAATCTTACCACTGGCAGCATTGCCATGGCGAGAAACAGCTTTGCTTGCATGTCTCTTTGTGGGCATTTTGGGGGATCAACAGGAATATTCAAAACAAATTCAGATTTTGGAATGCTCACTCTGGGTGGGGGCTGGGGGGGTTGATGCTGGATGTGAAGCCAAAAAAACAACTGTGGCTTCAACAACAGATACGGATGCAAAGTCACAACAAGTTCAACAACACCTTAACTAACCAGCAGCGTTCTCAAGTCACAAACAATCCAATCTGGAAAAGAGTATCATTTGCCAGTGGGGGGGGAGGAGCCCTGACTGCAGATTACTACAGTGCAAAACCAAGAAAAGATACCACAATGGCAGTACAAAATCATGCAGCTGCAGTGGATAGCAGGTTAACACTGCTGCACCTGCAATTACCCTGTGGCAGAATGAAAGCTGTATTATTTGATGTCACTTCACACACCACACACACACACACACAGAATTTGACTACAAGTAAAGCGTACTAAATTTAAAACTTCAGTAATATACAATGGATTTTAAACAACTTCAGTGCTGCACCAGGTCCCTCCAGACCACAAGACACACAATCAGCAAAAAAATTTCAACAATTACTGAAAATATTACTGTGTGTACATTAACACAGTCAGTTATACAAGAAAAATATAACCAAAAAAAACAAAGAACTCCTTATTTCTCCAACTTAAATCTACCTACACCAGATACACCCTTCCCCCAAAGCACACTTCCACTGTCTCTCAGTACACAGACTGAATGTTGTACATTAACATTCAAAATCCACACACAAACAATAAATGCGTGATGATATGTGCTCTGGAGGGTTTCCTACAATCGATGAACTAAAGTTTCACCAAAACAAAAAAAATGCAACAATACTTTTTTAACAGTTTTTAGAAGGTTTCTATCACAGAGAGCTCTCAGAGCAGATTGTCTCCTACAGCTTCCTACAAACATTACCCCAAAATGAGGCTGTGCAGAACAATCTAGAGCCCATGTGACCTGAAATCCCATGAATCACTGCAAAATTCCCCTTTGGAGCTTTAAAACAAGGCAAAGTGAGGCAAAGTACATTCTTCTCAATGTACGTTGCCTTAAGATTTGGAGGCATAGTAATTTGGGAAGGCAGAGTAATGCAAAGTGATAGTCTTCAAAGGACTTCACGTTACCTATTATAATGCGAAGTACTCTGCTTCACATTCCTACTGGGTCATAATGTCATACGCTTAATAGTGTATGACATTATAGCTACCCCGAAAGAGCACTGTCCAGGACAGTGAATGGTGCAATACCGTGTATACTACTGTATGTGGTATTGCACCATTCACACACTCCCAGGCAGAGGATCAGACCTCTGCTGGGAGTGGGTTCTGCTGAGCAGCTGCCATGGCTCATTGGACTGAGCCACAGCAGCAAGAATCCAAGCACTGCATCTGGGACCGGGTTTGATTCCTGGTCCCAGACATTTATTATTTTCACCATTTGTGCACTCCCCCAGGTTGTAGATCTTTAGTGGGGGTCTGGGTGAGTAATGGGGTTGAGTACTCCACAGAAAAAGAATTATACCACATGACATTATCGCACTGTATTGGCAGTGCGATTTTTCCATGTGACATAATGTCTTGCTATATTATGACTCCGGGCCCTTCGCATTGCAGAGCACTCCGTGAATTTGCCTTCACTCCATGAATCACTCCATGGAGTGAATTGAAGCCACTTCACCCATCTCTAGGGCACTTAAGGAAGCCAACCAATTAGGATATTTTTTGTTTGAGTGACTGTTGTTCTTGCCAGTCTTGTGTGTCAGCCAGAATGGCATACAGACTTTGAAAGGGGGGAGGGTGTCAACCATGTCTCAGGCTCTGTGTTGCCCATCTCTGCACCTGAACTACTACTAGGTCATAGTACCATACTCAGGGCTTCAATTAACTCCATTTTCCAAAAATAAGGCAAAAATATTCAAAACAAAGGGGAAGGAAGTCATCGAATTCAGATTTTTAAAAATAAAATCGAATGACTTCCAAAAGTGAAATCAGATAAGAAGAAATTATAGATTTTATTAAAAGAAATGGTATTTTACCACTAATGTTTATATTGACATCCATAAATGAATCAGCCCTAAAATATTGGCTTACAAATTGTGGGATATGGGAAGCATTTTTGACTCCCAAAAAATTGGATTGACTTCCAGATTTTGATTCATGAAAGTATAAGATTTCCACTAAAAATAAATTAACTGATCCCTTAGCCATACTACATTTTGAAGGAGGGTGTTATATCTTAGACTCTGTGTTGCCCACCCCTCTGGCTGATCTACTACTAGGTCATAGTGCCTCATGTATTTTGGGAGGGGGTATTATGTCTCAGACTCTGTGCTGCTGTCTCTGTATCTGAACTTATATTACTAATTAAGTAATTAAGTTGGACACCAAACAAATGGATTCAGAATCAGAATCTATTATGGAACACGTGGTCAACACCAATAGTATGGCTGAAATTGGTACACGTAAGAATAAAAATAGTTCCCAAAAAGAAATTCAGATAAAAAGGTAAATTCACTGCTTTACCTACAATTAATACTGTTGATGAAAATGAAGCAACACAACCAGAATAAGAAAAGAATGTTGGTGAGTCCCCAGATCAAAGTAATGCAGCACTGTCGGCATTGCCAGAAAAATCAGATAAAACACAAAAACAGGTAGCTAAAACCCTTAGAACTAGAAAGTCAATGATTAAGGAAAAAGCTCTGTCTAGTACCACTAGATGTGGCACTCCATGATATGCCACTCATGCATATCCTGCTCCTTCATTAGAAAGCAGTGCCGTTGATGAGCATGTTGTAAATGTACAAGAAAAAGATCACAATCATGATGTATCATGGTTATGCTTTTCCAAAGGTGATGAATCAGAATGTGATACTGATGAGGTAGAGGATGCCACCTAGGTTCCTGAAACCAAAGAGAAAAACCAAAAAACACATACAGCAAGTACCACCACTAGCCAGTACTGGAAAAAAATCAATAGCAATCATTGTAGCTTTTCTGGGGAAAACCACAGTGTGCATGAATCGGGGTCAAAAATGCCATCTACCAAAACTGCTGCAGTTCCTAGCATGACAAAAAAAGTTCCACCTCAGTAGTATGGAGCTATTTTTATAACAATCCAGTCCCAAAAATTAATGTTTTGCTGTCTGCACCTTTTGTCTTCGGGAAGTTAACAGGGGGAAAGTGAGGGGCCAGTTCGGGACAACATCACTAAAAAGGCATTTGCAAAGAGCACATCCAACCATTTGACTGGGCAGTAGTCCTGAGCAAGGGACAAATATCTGTGATATATATAATCCTACAAATAATAGTGATGGTAAAGAGACCAACAGACAGTGCAGAAAAAAAACAGGTTTGATTTCACTGACAAAAGTATTTGGACAAGCTACAGCTTCAGCATAGCATTTTCATGGTTTTTACCCCCCCTGCATGAGAACTAAGCAGCAGACCATTACTGCAAAGCTTGAACAAAAAACTGCCTCTAGTAGATCATGTCAAGTAACATTAAAAATTAATCAGTTAATAGTTGAATTTATGCATACAGTGATCACATCAAATAACATTAAAAATTAATCAGTTAATAGTTGAATTTTTGCCTACAGCAGATCACAGCAATCAAGTAACATTTAAAATTAATCAGTTAATAGCTGAATTTATGCCTACAGTATATCACATCTATCAAGTTAACATTAAAAATTAATCAGTTAACAGCTGAATTTATTGCCAAGGACCTGTAACCATTTTCTGTAGTGGAGAATGAAGGTTTTAGAGCCTTTTAAAATATTTAACTCCACATAACTTACAACATACCAAGCCATACATATTTTGCAACTGTCACTGTTCCCAAAGTGTATGACTATGAATGTATGCAAAGTAAAGTAAAATTGGCTCTTAAAAAGAGTGAACATGGTGCTGTGCACCTGACCACAGACATGTGGATGAGTTTTCAAACCACTGATTATATGTGCATCACAACACATTCGGTGTCACAATCATATTCAAACACCACCTCATGCAGCAGTGTACAGGAAGTAAGACAAAGATGGCAGCTCTTTGCGTTAGCATGTTTGGTAAGCATCATGCCGCTGACAATATTTTGGAAGAGTTGCATGACAAACCTTCTGAGTGGTTAGAGCCCTGGGACTCAATACTAGATTTGTGGTTTCAGACAAAGGCACCAATATTGTCAGTGCATTGAAATGTGGAGGTTTTACACACATTCTATGCTTTGTTTGCACACTCATTAAAACTGTTAGTATGTGCTTTCCTATCTAGTGACAGCAGTATAGAAACACTAGTGGGAACTACAAAGAAAAATCTGTGGCCCTTTTTTAGTCGCTCTGTAAAATCACATGGTATCTTGACTGAGCTCCAGAAAAACATGGCTTGTCAATACAGCAACTAAAACAAGATGTTCTGGCAAGATGGAACGCAATGTTTTACATGTATGAGAGACTTCTCGCACAAAAGAGGGCAGTCCAATTCTAACAATGTTACAGAAAGACACTAACAAAATGGCTTACTGAAACATGGGCATGAAACAGAAGATTCAGTAAACAAACAGGGTTGCACCCAAAAATAAGTGGTGTGATTTGTGAGAATCATGACTAAGTGACATGAAAAAGAAGATTCCAGAAACAGGGTTCCACCCCAAAATGAAGTGGTATGATTTGTGACTAAGTGACATGGAACAGAAGACAGGGTTGCACCCAAAAGTTAAGTGGTATCAAACCTAAGATTCAATAACGCTGAAAAACACTAAAACTGCTACAGAAAGGCACTAACAAAATGGCTTACTTAAACATGGGAGTCCAACCGAGAAAAGAAGAGTTCAAAATTTGTGAATTCACCAGGTGTTTGATAGTATTAACCATGAATTAAAGTGGACATGTCTTGAAGAACTGGGAATGGCGATAACTTTAAACTTTATTAAATATAATTAAGACACTATATAGGCTGAACTAGATAAAGATCGGGTTTAATGCCAGAGGAGATGGCATGGAGCAATTTGAGGGAGATAAGAGGGTTAAACAAGGATATGTACCTTCACCAATACTTTTAATTTATATTTGAATTGGATAATGAAAAAAATGTATAAGGACGAATATCACATGCCTAAAATAGAGAAACTTACATGTCCATATTAGGCATTTGCCGACGATATTGTTTTGATCTCTGTGAGTAGCTTGGGAATTAAAAGATTGTTTAATGCATTCCAACTAGAATGTAATAAAGCTAAATTAAGTATTAACCCAGAGAAGACCAAAATTATGATCTTTGGTAATAGCACCACAAGGAAATTGAATATATATTATAATGACATTATTCTTGAACGAGTAAGAAACTTTAAATATCTGGGTATAAACATTAATGAAAATCTTATACGGAGAAATCATGTCCACGAAGTAAAATCTAAAATAAAGAAGTTTGTACCATTAATTATTAGTTTCTTTTATAAATATTTAGGAAGCTCCATTAAGGGTGCAATAAAGGTTATCAATGTGAAAATATAAGCACACAACTTGTATGGAGCAGAAATTTGGAGTTTGGAAATTGATGAGAAGCTAGAAGGAATAATTAACATTTTTTATAGGAAAATAATGGGTCTACCCAAGGGAGCTCTGGCAGCCCTAATAAGAGCTGAGCTAGGCCAAACATTAGAAAATTTGATTCAGGAAAGAATCATCTTGTACTTTTTTAAGGTATATATAATGCTAGATTATCGACCGCCAAAACAATGTTTTGAAGGGGCTATAAACTATTATGATAGGAAATTCAAATTCCCAGTTATGGAAATTCTAGAAAAATGGATAAAACCGTATGGGTTGATAACATTTTTAGTGGATATATTAAAAAGAGCACAGGAGGACAATAAAGGAGAGATAAAAACAAGGTTGAGAGATGGGTTTAAACAAAAAGACATGGAAAGGTGTTCAAAATATAAAATAAGCAAATGGCTGTCAATGAACAAGGGGATCTTTAAGAGGGAAAGTTATTTAGTGATTCTTAAGAACCCAGCAAGAAGGAACCCCTATATAAGATTTAGATTTGAGTACAATAGAAGTGAAAGAATAAACAGATTAATAAAAATAGAAGAATCTGATGGGTTATGCAAATGCAAATTGGAAGAAGATGACCTAATTCATTTGCTGATTAAGGGCCAGATATTCAAAACTTTGCGCCAGGCAAAAATGGTTGCGTAGGTTTAGCGCGGGATTAGCGCAGGTCTGCTATATTCAAAAGGCCAAATAGCATGGTCAAACTGCATTAGCGCTGGGCAAAATCATAATGTATGCAAGGGGCAAACTGACATGAATACAGGCGCAATGCTATATTCAGCAACTAGCGCAGTGCAAAGTGGTTTTGTGCGACTTAGCGCAGTGCACATTACTGCCCAGGAAAAGCTTGTCTTAACCCTGGGCAATCAGCTTTGCGCAACACTATGGCTTTGCACGTGTTTGCGCAGGTCTTGCATGGGTTTTGCATGACCCTAACAAATAAATATGACACATAGACAAAGCCAAACATAGAGGAAGCATGCTGCTAACTGATGGCATCACAATGATGCCATCAACTGCCACCAGTCCCAGCCATGCCAGGCAGTAGTGGTGACCCCGCCACCAGTGGACAGCATGGCAGTGTGGCCATACAGCACACACCTGCGGGTCCACACTTCTGTGGACACCAACAGATGCCAGCACACATGCAGCACTGTGGGCATGGAGGATGTTGAGGGAGAGTGTAAGTGGCCAGGCTGTGCCACAGACCAGGTGTGGCCACAAGGCTGGGACACATCATGCAGTGCACATGGGCCAGTATTGGGAATACCCCAACACCAGTGTGCCTTTTGGATAATATATGCCCCCCCGGCCAACTACCACACAGCTGTACAACTGCCACAGCACACAAAGCTGGACATAAACATGTCACTGTGAGTATTCCATGCCAGAGGTGCAGCATCTGTGGGTCACACAACAGCATAACTGTAATGTCCACTGTCAGTAAATACCTGCAGGTTGGACCTCTCACTGTGTATAGTGCAGTCATCATCACTGCCCTACACACCATAGGCATTACTGTGTCCACACACTACTGGCCCCCTTGCTACTGTAGTGTCTACTGTGCACTGTAGCATGACCTACAGTGTGACAGTTGCATGCAGCACCACCACCACCACCATCTGTGCCTATGCTGTGTTGTCCCAGTACAGTTGCAGGCAGCAGTGCATGTGGAAGTAGTGTTCAAAACTGTATAATATTCTCCAAGCTGTTTGCGCAGCGCTAACATGTTTGCGTGGGTTTAGCGCAGGGCTAAACAGTTAGCTCGGTGCAAACTGCATACAAATCAGGGCATAATGAGATGCTAATCTGGATGTTTGCTCACAGACTACCTAAGTAGGCTCATTTGCATGTCACTTTTGAATATGGTAAAGTTTAGCGCCGGGCAAACGTGTTTGCACCAGGCTAACGGTTTAGCCTTGAGCTAAACCCGCGCAAACGTGTTAGTGCTGCGCAAACCATTCGGGGAATATTTTACAGTTTTGCACACTGTACTTTCACATACACTGCTGCCTGCAGCTGTACTGGATCCACGCATTTGCTGGCAGATACATTGACCACATAGTTCACCTCAACCTACCTTCACATCGCTGTGCACTGTGTTGCTATTGTGGTTTGCACTTCCTGGCTGCCATATTCAGAGCTGTCTAATTCCAGAGCTATGTTTGCCTTGCACTTCCAACCCAGTTTGTCTGGACTCATTCCCATGCTATACTCAGAAGCTGTTTGCCCTGGGCTATTCCTTTTAAATATGGCTTGCTTTGTGCTCTGGGCTAAGTTTGCCTGCTGGGCAGTGCTAATTTAGCCCCGGGGCAAAGTTTTGAATATCTGGCCCCAGATGTCCTCTTTATAAGAAGGCAAGAACAAAAATACTGTGGCCCATGTTGGAGAAACTGGAAGGAAGTCCCCAAATTTTGATTGAAAATATAATGAACTGTTTACATATGTGAGAGATGGTATAGTGAAAAAAGAATTGTTTACTCAAATAATGTGAAAGAGTTGAGCACAAGTAAGAAGGGAACTGTACAATAAAATTTGTCTAAAACAAATAACAGTTTTTATTTGGATTTTTATTAGATATTTATTATTACAATGTGTGTATTTGTAGTATAATATTGTATTTGCAGTATAATATTGTAATAACATAACTTTTTAAACAATAAACTTGAATTGAATTGAAAAAACAATTCAGTAGTCAGTCAACGGGGTAATTTATATGTTGTTATGCTATCAAAAACATGGATTTTATTTTACTTTTTAAAGTTTTTATTGACTCTATAATGAAAAATGATGTACTGGTATGCAAGTTTAATTTTACACTGTAATTTATATAATAAGTTTATGTTTGATATCTTATAAGGGTGTGGTAGCACCCTTATTGTTAGGGTTGTATAGACAGTTCCATGTTAAATTCAAACTTTTGTACCCTGATGACTTTGGCATTGTTTGACAAAATAGCCTGAACTTTGGTATGCATGGTCATCCTGTAAATATCCAAGATATGGAAAGTTTCATGATGGTATCTTATATGATTTTTGAGCGATAACGTGATAAAAAACAGAAAAAAAAAACTTTTTCCCCCATTGTTTAACATGGGATCTTTTGCTCTCATCTACAGATCAGAGGGCATAACATTTTTACCAGAAATTTTCAGGGATGATGGGGTCAGTGCCAAGGGTGTGCCTTTGTATAGTTTGGTAAAAATAAATTTCATCATTTTTGAATTATAACAAAGTTTGTGAAAGTTGCCAGACAGGCAGGTTATTAAAAACTGTTCAAACTATTAATTTACTGTTCCTGGTCAGAGAAATACTGTTTGTGCTTCCTCCATCTTGTTTTTTTTCCTGTTTTAAAAAAAGTTTTTCTAGCCAAGTATCATCAGTTAACTAATGAACAAGACCTGTATCACATCTCCTTTATGTACTTTATTGTATTATTTTATTGGTACTTTAAAATCTACACTGCAAATATTAATTAGTGCAACATGAATACGTTTCCCCATCACTCGCTTAGGTAGGACAGTTCGAATAGAAAATTATCACTGGCAGTTCTTTAAAGTTTGAACTTTGCTGTTTGAACTATCAAGACTGGGAACAGTAAAGGTTCATGACAATTAAAACTGTCATGTGTCTAGTGGCACCCTGTACCCACAGATTTCTGCCCTCTGGATACAATTATATATTCCCATACTTTATGAAATGTTTAATAAGCCATTCAAGATATATCTTCTACAAAATAAAACAAATCTATCCCCTGTTCCTCCCCACCATTCACACTGGGATTGTATGTCTGGTGGCGAGCAGTCAATCAGGACTGGTAAGGAGTTATGTACTCTGGTTGTCAGGGTATATAAGGTAATCAGTCCAGCAGGAGACTTGTAGCTCTGACAATGACTCCAATGGTCATAGAAAGCTTGTCCCTGCTAGTTTTAATTTAATAAACACCTAACCTCCCTAAGCTTAGGCTGAACCTCCTCACAAGTTCCTGATGCTGGTATAAATTAAACAAACAAAATACCCCCCCACAGCTCAGGCTAACCTCCCTTATCAATTCTAATGCCAGTATGAATTAAGTTAAAAATTACTTCCCCCTCGGAGCTTAGGCTGACCTCCTTTGTGTCTAGTGGCACCCCTCACTCTCCAATTATTGTCTCCATATTACCTTTATTTCCCTGGAGTCTAGTGGCACCCCTCACCCTCTGTTCACTGTTCCCACTATTATCTGGCATTTTCCTGGTGTTGAGAGGCACCCCTACCCTCTGATCACTGTCCTCACTATTATATGGAATTTTACTGGTGTCTAGTGGCACCCCCCCACCCTCGAATCACTTTCCCCATGTTACTTTTATTTCCCTGGTGTCTAGTGGCACCCCCACCCTCCAATCACTGTCCACAGATTTAATTTAATTTCCCTGGTGTCTAGTGGCACCCCCAACCCTCTGATAACTGTCCCCACTAATATATGGCATTTCCCTGGTGTCTAGAGGTACCCTCCACCATCCAGTCACTGTCCTCACTATTATATGGAATTTCCCTGTTGTCTAGTGGCACCACCCCACCCTCTGATCGCTGTCTCCACATTATATTTTTTTCCCTGTTGATTAGTGACACCCCTCACCCTCTGATCACTGTCCCCAATGTTATTAGGACTTGCCTTTGTGTCTAGTGGTACCCTCCCACCCTCCAATTACTTTTTCAACTTTCAACAAAGGAAACCACCCCTCAATGTCTTTTACTTTTTTTAACCTGTAAAAAAAAAGTCCATTGCTGATCACACCTGCACCCCCCACATGACCACCCACTGTGTACCCACACCCCCCTTGCCCCCTTGATGTCCCCACACATCATCACTCACCTGAAGAGGTCAGAGGTTCAAGATCTGCTCTCCCAATCGAAGACACAGCTTGCTGCTGGAACTTGCGACTGCAATACGAGAAACTAACGTAAATGCACTTCAATGTATTTTAATGGGGGGAGTTAACTTTTATGCATAACTCAGTTGTTTTCTGAGATTTTGACCCTAAATTTTCAACATGGTCTTTTGGGGGACTCCACCTCATGTTTTGCAACTCCTGCCAGAAAAGTGATTTTGTGGTCAGTTGGTGAAATCATCTTTCCGATGTGATTGATGTAACAGCAGTCATATTGTTCATGAAGTGGGGTCATAAGATGGCTATTCTGAAACTTTGGGATCAACATTATTAAAAACAGCAATGTTATGACCATTAGTTGCAATTTTGATATGCGTGCTCGTAACTTTGGACATTTTCAGTATTTTCACCCCATATTTTTAACAGAGCCTTCTTATTACCCCACCTCATGTGTAGTATGTTACAGCTGTCATTTTTTAAATCCTGGCCAAAATGTGTTTTTTGCACCTGTGTCATAGAATGGCATTGCAGTTGTGCAGAATTATGTTTTGGTGGGGATTTGAACATTTTCTGTATCAGGTACATGCGATTGGGTCATAAGAAGGCTATGTTGAAAATTTGGGTTCAAAATTAGTAAAAATGGCACAGTTATGACTATTCTTTGCAATTTCACTATGCACGCTCATAAGTTTGAGAATTTTAAATATTTTAACCCCAAATTTTCAGCATAACCTTCTTATTGCACCACCTCATGTATGTCACAGCTGTCATTTTTTCAAATCCTAACCAAAATGTGTTTTTGTACCAGTGGTGCAGAATGGCATTGCACTTACACAGAGTTATGTTTTGGAGGGGATTTGAAAATGTTCTGCACTAGGTACATGAGGTGAGGTAATAACATGGCTATGGTGACAATTTGGTCATTGTTGTCCTATAATTGGAAGTGCAGGGGCTGGAGGGCTTGTGCTTCCACAGCTAAATATATATATGTATTTATGGAGGGATGAGGGCCCTGCACTCCCACAGGCAAATAACTATACAATTAAACTATCTCAAAAAGTAAGGAAACAAATTGCAAAGAACTTTGTTAATGCATCAGTTAGGGTTAAACCAACAAAAGTAGGGAAATGTGGTTTTAGGGTTTCCAACCCTAAAACCCCAAACTCTACCCTGCACAGATCAACAGGTGGGGCATCTGTCTTGGGGCTGTCAACCCTAATGATCGCCCCATTCTCCTATGCTGTACCCATGTCATCTTATTTTGTAAAGGAATGGGGTGACATTAGGGCTGACAGCCCCAAGACAGACTACCCCCCACCTGCTGGTCTGTGCATGTCGGGGGATGGGGTGTTAGGATTGAAAACCCTAATGCCATGTTTCCCTACTTTGTTGGTTTAACTGAAACTGATGCATTAACAAAGTATTTTGCAATATATATATATATATATATATATATATATATATATATATATATTCTATGCAAGAACCTGGATTAATACATCATTTAGGGTTAAAACATAAAAAGTCAGGAAATGAAAAATCTTTAGTGTTGCCCCTCCCCCCGGACCCACCCATCATCCCAAGATTGACAACTGATGGGGTGTGTCATTGGGGTTGTGAGGCATAAATGTCACCCCATTCTTATTTACTGTAGCTTGTGAATGTAATTTTAGATGGAATGGGGTGACATTTAGGCCTTACAGTAGGGTTGCAGTAGAGGGTATGCCTCCCACACAGTGACACTTCTAGAGAGACATTTATTGATGCCGACAACATCAACATGTCACTGTGGAAGTCTTCCCAGGACTCAGAAACATGGTGGGGACACTTGTCCCAAGTAGATGGCATGGGACACTGTAGTAAGGCATGGTGATGGAAGGCGGTTGAATGGGGGGCCATGAAGATGGGGTATGAAGAAGGGAGGGGACATATCATTGGAGGGCATCAGGGGAGATGTTGCCTATCTGGGGCATGCAGTAAAAAGCAGACAAAAGTACTGTGAATGTCAGAAGCATGTATGTCATTGGGGACAAAGTGGAGTGGCAGGTGCCAACAGCTGAGAGTAGGAGCCACAAATTTCAATGCAAAAGACCAAACCATGTCCGAGATATAACATGATAAAGTTTGACATTTTCATTCATCAGAATTGCACACCGGTTAACATTTTACAGGCATAATGACTGAAAACTACATCCATGACACCAAGGCTAGGTCTCCTATCAATTTCAAGCCACCAGCACAATGCAAAATACTGTCCATGACACGTAAATTGTGTCACACAATATCTCCACAAAAAAATGTTTTTATGACACATAAACACCATAATTCACATCTACCAGACATGGCAAGAGCACCCTCCAAATTTCAGGTAAAAAGACCAAACCATTTCCAAGATATTTAAACTTAAAGATGGTTGAAATTGCTCTATCTAATACATTATAAAATCTGGCCATCTTGTCCCTCCCTCGCGATTAAAGATGGCGATCAAAGAATCTCATGATCAAAGAATTTGCAGGCTCATGATCAAAGAATAAAAAATGCTATAACTCGAGTTTTAGGCAGAATTACTTGGAACCACCACCATGCCTCCATAGAATGAGCCCCCTGAGCAAAACCCACCCTTATTTGTGTTCTTAGGGCACCCCTGAGCTGAGAAATTTGCATTTTTCAAAAGGCCATCTTGTCCCTCACTCGTGAAGCAAGATTGCAATCAAAGAATCTCACGATCAAAGAATTTGCAGGCTCGTGATCAAAAAAATTGCACGCTCATGATCAAAGAATTAAAAATGGTGAACCACGACTTTTTGGAAGATTTAGATGAAACCACCACCATGCCTCAATAGAACGAAGCCCCTGATCAAAACCCACCCTCATTTGTGTTCCTAGCCCACCCCTGAGCTGAGTAAATTGTATTTTTACCTCCCGATGCAAGATCGTTTTCAAAGAATTTCGCGATCAAAGAATTTGCAGGCTCGCAATCACAGATCGTTAGCGAGCCGCGATCAAAGAATTTAAAGTGCTTATAACTCTATTTTTTGACACTTTTACATGAAACCAAAGGCATGGGTCGATAGATTGAAACCCCCTGAGTAACACCCAAGTACGTTTTACTTCAGGAGTGACCCCAGAGTTGAGGTATTTGATGTTTTACAATAGGATTTGAAAAACAAGATGGCGGACCTCAGGATCAAAGAATTCTAGGGGACAAAGATTCTTGAGCCACGAGGCTGCAAATTCTTTGACTGCCAGGCAAGACCAGATGGCCAGAACCACATTCTTTGTTAGCAAAACAACCATGTAAATGTTCTCATTGACTTATAATGGGAACTTAAAAGTGCTAGAACTTTTAAATGCCTCAGTAGTTTTTCACCAAACAAAAAGTAGCATGTCTGGCCAACCTAGCTCTTTTAGATGAGCCATCTCTCAGAGTGGCACACCACACAACAGCCGCACAGAGCCATGGACAAAATCCTAAAAACTGCCTTCAAAACTGGATAAGGGATATGTTGAACATTAGGGAACAAAATCTGCAAAAATAAAGTTATGAAAATACATTGGAACAATTCAGTATTTCCTCATAGCTTAATTGTTTCTTCACATTTTTAACCCAGATTTTCAACATAGTCATTTTATGACCACTCCCTCTGAACATGACAGGTGTCATTTATAAAACAGTGGCTGAAATGTCATTTTGTGCCACAAGCGTGAAATATATTTTGGCTAGGATTTGAGAAATTACAGTTGTCACAATCATGAGATTGTGTGAAAAATGACTATGCTGAAATCTGGGGTCAAAATATTGAAAATGACCAAAGTTACGAGCGTGTGTTGAAAAATTTCAATGTACTCTCATAGCTTTGTTGATTTTTAATATTGTTACCCCAAATTTTCAACGTAGCTGTCTTATGACCCCACATTATGAACAAGGGTAAAGAAAATGTTCAAATCCTGCCTGAAAGGTAATTTTGCATCACAAATTAGAAAACACACTTTGGCCAGGTTTTGAAAAATGACAACTGTCACATTCATGAGGTGGTGTGAAACAATAGCAATGTTGAAAATTTGGGGTCAAAATGTTGAAATTACCAACGGTACTAGTGTGCTTTAAAGAATGTCAGCATACACTCATAACTTTGTTGTTTTTTAATATTTTCTCCCAAATTTTCAACATAGCCACCTTATGACCCCATGTCATGAACAAGGGCATAGAAAATCTTCAAGACCTGCCCAAAATGTGATTTCACACAGCAACCATGAAATCACCTTTCAGAATGGATTTGCATGATTTCATGGCCATTGTTCATGAAGAGGGGTCCCAAAAATGCCATGTTAATTTTTTTGGGGGGGTGAGATCTTAAAAAAATGATCAAGTTATTAAGACAAGTTCAAAACCTTACCTGATTTCCTTACTTTGCAGTCTGGATTTGAAAAGTGAAGATGTGTCTCCGGTCCAGAAAAGATTATAGTGTTGGCTCTCCAGTAGGTAAGTGAGAGTTGGAGGTGTATGGTAATGGGTGCTGAATGGGAAGATCGGATGGGGGAGGAAAATGGCATCAGTGGGCCAGCAGTGGCAACAAACACAATGGCTGGTTTTCTTTATTACAGGATATATAAAAAATGACTACAAGGGATGTTTTTCTTTTATTTCTGGTAGTGGGGATTGGGCACTCCAGTGTTGTGATATGTTTGGCAGCACTGGGTGGAGATTCCTGGTGTGGCACACTGAAAAAAGGCAGGGTAGGGATACAAGCCAGCAGCAGGGATTGGGCACCCTGATATCATAAAATTAAAAGGGATTGGTGGAGTGTGGGGTGATGGGTGTTGAGGGGGGTGTCAGGTGGGGGAAGGAAATGGCAGCGGTGTGTGAGCAGTGGCAATAGACATCGATGATGGTTCTCTTTTTTTTTTTTTTTTTTACAGGATCTATTAAAAACAAGGCTAGGAGGGACAGTTTTATTTATTTTAGATACTGTCCTGACATTGGGGATTGGGTACCCCAGTGTCAATGTTCTGTTTGGTGGCACTGGTGGTGGGCTCCCCAGTGTTACACATTGAAAACAGTTGGGGTGGGGGTAGAGGGGGTACTAGCTGGTGCTGGGAATTGGGCACCCCAGTGTCAGAAATGTAAGAAGGGGAAAGCAATGGGAGGTGGAAGGGATACTTGTAAAGAGTTGCAGGAATTTTTTTCTATGTTGGGAGGAGGCCCACAGCAGACTGATCATGACATGATCAGCTCTGCTTGTTGGGTGGCATTATGTAAATCAAAGGAAAGAACCACCCTATGATTGGGCCAACTCTCTCCTTTGAACTACTGTGCATGAGGTTTCCACTCAGCATGCCAGAAAAGTGTCATAATCAGCCTGGCTGATGATTGGTGTTACACTAACAAGCCCCTTGCAGACTGCCTTGCATTGGACTGACAGTGACACACTTCTTAAAACCCACTCTCATACCAGAATGTTCTCTCTGCACATAAGCACATGGCGAATATAAAAATGACAGGATTTTAAAAATGTAGTGAGACATTTTATGTTTTTTTTATATCAATGTGAAACATTTTATATTTGTTATATTGCTATATAGTCACTGTAGTGATATATTAATGACAGATCAACTTAGCTGACAACAAGTGTTCACTTAAAAAGTTAAGTCTCTAGCCCCAACAGTTCCATCTTTATCACATTTTAAAGAATATATATTTTAAAAGGTCTAACTCTGGAACTTTTGGGCTAGAATCTTATTTTTTTTTAATGAAAGCTTAGAGTTCAGCCATTAAAAATGGTGTATTTATTTTATTGTTGTTATGTAACAGTAGTAATTATGTTATCAGTATTGAAACATGAAATTTTCTCTAGATAGATAGATTTGCATCATAAAAGAAGTGGTTTTCTTTTTATAAAAATAAATGTTACTGATGCAAATTTTTTCATAATAACAAAGTATGTCAGTATACTTTTGTGTTGCTTGCACGCATGTGCAAGAAACACATTGCATCAACTTCCTGCAAAAACGAGCTATGGAGGCGTGTCAGTGTTATGCCGAATGGCAGCAGTCTGTTCTAGCACTGGTCTCTCCCACAACCAATAGAGGAGCATGCTGTCAATCACAGCAGTTAATGAGCATGCCACAATACATAAAGAACTTTGGCCCTGTCACCACATAATCAGCTGTTTGGTGCATTACAAGCTACAAAACAGATGATTGCATGGTGTCCCCATGGTGACGGCTTCTTCACCAGCCTGTCATAGTCCCCATGAAGCCAACAGAAAGCCATCACCCGCTGTTCAGTGTGCCTTCCTGGTGATAATTAAATTTAAAAAAAAAGGCGATGGGTTGTGCAATCACCCTGTCAGCATGACCCCCTCCTCAGTTCATTTACAGACAAAGTAGACCAATCCCCATCGGCATAATGCACCTTCCCCATTTGTTGTTTATTGAGGGGGGGTGCTCAATCACCTCCTCAGCTCATGCATCCCCCCAGCACACTGTATGGCTGATGGGGTGCCCAATCCCCTGTCATCTCCACTTCCCCCCCAAACAAACTTCCATCTGCCATGCTGGGAGCCCACCCCAGCATGGCAAAAGTCCATTTGGTCAACAGGGTTGCTCAATCCCCCATCAGCTCCACTGCCCCCCCTCCAAACAAGCTTCCTGGTGCTATGCTGGGAGCCCACCCCAGCATGGCAAAAGTCACTTATTGTCTTTAAAAAAAACCTGGAAAAAAATGGTCCCTCATTAATTCTCTTACCACCCCTCCCCTAACCCACACCTACCATCTGTGTACTCCACCTCCCCACACCCCCTGCCTCACCCCATACTTACCTCCAGATCCTGTAGCAATGACCTACTGTGGACTGGGAACATGTCTGTACTCTTCAAAGCCGACCACGAACTGAAGAAATGCCCGTAAGCTATATAATGTCATAGTTTTTTTTTTCAACTTTGGTGTGTATCTCAGCCATATTTTGGAATTTATTCACCAAATTTTCAACATGGGGTTCTTGAGACCCCACCTCATGAACTCAATCACTGTCATTTTATTTGGTCCCAAAAGGGGATTTTGCAGTCACTGTGTGGAACCACCATTTGGGACTGATTAACAAGATGACAGTGTAACAGTTCATGAGGTAGTCCCTCAAAAACCCTATGTTGAAAATTTGGTGAAAAAATTCCCAAAAATGACTGTTTTACGAGCGTGCATTGTGCAGTTCCTATGCATGCTTGTTACTTCAAGCATTTTTAATATTTTCACTACAGATTTTCAACATTACCATTTTACCACACCTCCTTATGAACAGTACAGCTGTCATTTTTCACAACTTCCCAGAAATGGGTTTTCGCACCTGTAGATCACAATGGCATGGTCAGTGTGCGAAATCAATGTTTGGGACAGATTAAGAAACTCACAGTGACACTGTTCATGAGGTGGACCCCCAAAAACCCTATGTTTAAAATTTGGTGAAAAAATTCCCAGAAATGACTGTTTTACAAGCATGCATTGTGCGGTTCCTACGCACACTCATAACTTCGAGCATTTTTAATATTTTCACTCCAGATTTGCAACATTGCCATTTTAGCACACATCCTTATGAACAGTACAGCTGTCATTTTTCACAGATTGCCTGAAATGTGACACTATTCATGAGCAGAGGTCTTAAACTGGCTATGTTGAAAATTTGGTGACAAATATCCATAAAATGACTGTGTTACAAGCGTGCATTGTGCAGTTTCCACACACCCTTGTAAGTTCACAAATTCATAATATTTTCAGTCCAGATTTTCAACATTGTCATTTTTCTACATCTCCTTATGAACAGTACAGCTGTCATTTTTCACACCCTGGCCGAAATGTGTTTTGCACTTCCGGTGCAGAATTGCGCGGTTGCTTTGGGAAATCAGTTTTTGGGACAGATTAAGAAAATCACAGTGAAACACATGAGCAGAGGTCCCAAAATGCCTGTGTTGAAAATCTGCTGTAAAATATCCCCAGACTAATTACATTATGGGTGTTTGTTGTGTTGTTTCTATGCACACTCGTGACTTCACCAGTTTTTTTTATATTTTCACTCCAGATTTTCAACATTGCTATTTTTTACACCTCTTCATGAGCAGTTCAGGTGTCATTATTCACATCCTGTTCAAGTTGCTGTGCAAAATCACCTGTCGGCTAACAAACTGATAGTGTCACTGTTCATGCGGTTGGGTCACAAAAAGCCCATGTTGAAAACCTTGGAGTAAAAATACCAAGAAATTCCCAGGGTATTAGGGTTTTTGACCATAATTTCCAACCCTGTAGGGACTGACAGGTGTCAGGGGTGTGACTTGGGATTGTCAACAGTAATGCTCATGCCATTCCACCCCCACCCTGTAACCAATGGCAGGCATCGAGGTGTGCCTTGGACTCTTTGGCCCCAGAGTTCACCCCATTCTCCTATACTGCACCCATTTCAGTGTATTTTCTTATGGAATGAGTTGAGTGTAAAACCTGAACACTCCAAAGCACACCTCAACACTTGTAAGTGTCTGCAGGGTACGGTGAGGTGAAATGTTGTGACTGTTATGGGCAACGACCCAAAGGCACATCCCAATGCCTGTCCATCTCCGTAGGGTGGGGGTGGTGTTAGTGTCAGTTCCATACTTCACTGCCATTCCTATACTGCATCTGTCTAACTACTGCACTTCCACTTCTAATGGCAGCAAGCAACACTTGGCATTGACAAATGCATGTTTAATATTGACATGACGAATTTCATGACAGTTCTAAAAAATGAAATAAAATAAAAATTCTGGATGTTGATATTTGTCCCTATAAATTGGTATGTATGTATATAAGTGTAATGCTCATAAACAGTCACCATATACCTTAAATTATATGACAGGTATCTGTACTCAGCCAATCAGCATTCAGAACTCTCATCAGTTATTTCCCAAGAAACCTGGAACAATGGCCCAGAGTAGTTCATTCACCTGAAACCCCTCCCACAGTGGTTTAATCACCCCCCCACATACATCAAAAAAACAAACAGTAAAAAATCATGTTATGCCAACAGTTTTACCGACAGTAAAACATTGTTATTTGAACACACTCCAACTCGAATAATAGTAATAACATCCAGCGAGTTGGAGCATGCTCGCTATAACTGGCTTCTGTGTTGCTCAAAGGTTTAATCCCCACAGAAGCCGGTTATTGCTTCATATACCCCAACTTGCTGAATGTTATCAGTATCACTTAATTACATTTCTAAGATTTCACTCTCCCCCCCAGCAGTACCAATTCTTTCTTGGTTTCACAGGCGAAGCCTGCAAATGTGCCGTAACATAACTTAAAAGCTAAACATTTTCCAGTGAAACCAACAAAGGCACATCCATGAGTCAGACTCTGACAAACCTGAAAGTTTTTAAGTTTTGACATTCAGTTGTTCATGAGCAACAGGTGATGAAAAAAGTTCTGAATTTGGCAATTTTTATGTATTTTCTATTTTCTAGAAATTTAATACAACTGAACCAATTGTTAAATTTCAGGCTTCAGAGATCCTAGGCCCCAGAATATGCATGCCAAATTTCTTGCTAAAAACTGCCCTATTACTAAGGTGCAAAAATAGGGGTTTAACATAAAAACACATTTGTTACCTTAACTATAGGGGACCTACTGTGCCCCTCTAATAAATTAATTGTAAAAAAAAATACATTAATGCATGTATTAGGATTGAAGAACACAAAGTGCACAAAATATAGAAATTAAACAACATTATGGTTTGGAGTCTACTGAGTTTTCACAAATTGGTTCTGTGGTGTTTCTTGGGGGGTTTAGCCCTAATGTCTAAACCCTCCCCCAGCTGCTAGCCTCATGACACAAGCACAAGCTAGGAGGTTCGAGACCCTGCTCATTAGGTCTAGTGCTTAGAGCTAGACAACAATGACTCTTCACATGGAGCCCACAGAAACAGTTATAATTTTCTTCTCAGAGGGCCCTAAGTGCTCTACATAAAGCAAGAGATCAATATCATTCATGACTTTCTTCAGACTGGGCTTTGTGGGTCCTGCATGCAGCAATAGATCATTAAAGACTTCCTTCATACAACAACTGCATTTCCCAGACCTGTAGCTTTCCCTTGGGTTATGATGCTTGGGACTGGAGAATGGATATGGGCATTAGGGTTGAAAACCCTAAGAAACACCAGAGCACTGATTTGCTAAGTCTCATAAGATTTAAAACCCATTTATATGTTTGCTTGTGCATGTCCAAGAAATATTTTGTTAGAGTGAATGATATTCGAGAGGTGTATCAATGGCATGGCCAATGCAGCTCCAGCTGCATTGGGCTCATCCCTAACAGCCCAATGAGTACCTAAGCTGACTATGACACTGGTCAGACTTTAATGGGGGGAAACTTTGTGTACTTAAAAGGACTGAAGTGCTGCAATCAGGGACAGCTTCAGTCCTTTTTTCTTGCATAAAGCTGGATGGCTTTTCTGTCAGCTCCTCATTCATATGTTTGGTGTTTGATTCATAGGTTGTCTTCAGTCTTATTATTTGCATAAAGCTGGTGTGCTTCCCTGTCAGCACCTCAGGCATAGATTCAGTGTCCAAAGCCTTGTGCTGCATACTGTGCTCGGCATTCGTTAGTAGTCACCTTTTTAAGTAGCAGCTCCTCCCCACCCTAGTATAAAATAAGAGTCCTGAAATCCTTCCTTTAGTTAAATATATTATTTTTTGTTTCAATATTTCACTGCAGTATGTGTGAGAGAGAGTGTGTGTGTGTGTGTGTTTCACACACAGCATACATTTTTATGGGAATCCTTATAACTCACAAAAGTAGCAGTGTTAAAACAGTAACATGCAATTTTAAGGTGGTAATATTAAACACATTTTGCCAGTGATAAAAAATTTCTATTCAACACTGAGGTGGCAAGGATTAGTCAGCACCTCAAGCAGCACAGATCCTGAGTTTTAAGATCACCTCTTCCGCTAAGTTAAGAGCATGAACATAAGATCACTGCCTAAAGTTAAATATATCACTGTATTTTTTGTTTCTGTATTTCACTGTAGTGTGTGTGTGTGTGTGTGTGTGTGTGTGTGTGTGTGTGTGTGTGTGAAGGATTAATCAGTGCCAGAAGCAACACAGATCCTGAGTTTCAAGATAACTTCATCCACTAAGTTAAGAGCACAATCTTATTCGCTAAGTTAAAGAGATCTACTAAGTTATACAAATATAGATTTGCACCATATATAGTGGTGCCTTACCCCTGTGAGAAGCATTTGGTGCAGATGTTGCCAAAAAGAACACTGTAATTTTCTTGTGAAACCATTCATAAAATTGCAGCCACTGGGTCTTGCTTACCAGTCCCTTGTTAATCAATCGGTGCCCTTGATTGATCACCAATTGACCATTACAATATATAAAATCAATTGGAAAGTAGCCCCCTATAGGTTATAATGGAGCACGTCCCCGTGCTCTCCCTGGCCTTACATCATAATGTGGCTGTGCATGGGGGCAGAGCATGGGTGGCGCTATATCCCAGGAAGTAAGCAAGACCCGACTACTGCAATTTTACAATCAGTTTTACAAGAAAACTACAGTGTTATTTTTGGTACCATCTGTACCAAATGCTTCTCAGAGGGGTAAGGCACCACTATATGTGGTGCAAGGCATTAGTTTAGTTAATATCTTTAAAAGCACAGACATAAGATCACTTCCTAGAGTTAAATATATTATTTTTTGTTTCACTATTTCCCTGAAGTGTGTGTGAGTATGTGTGTGTGTGTGTGTGTGTAGGATTAATCAGCACCTCAAGCAGTGCAGATCCTGAGTTTCAAGATCACCTCATCCACTGAGTGAGAGCACGAACATAAGGAGATCACTGCCTAGAGTTAAATATATTATTTTTTGTTTCAATATTTTGCTGCAGCATGTGTGAGTTTGTGTGTGTGTGGGTGTGCACATGCCTGTGTGTTTCACACACAGCACACACATTTTCATGGGAATTCTTACTCATGACTCACAAAAGTAGCAGTGTTAAAACAGTAACATGCAGTTTTATAGTGGTTGTATTAAACACATTTTGCCAGTGATAACAAATCTCTATTCAGCACTGAGGTGGCAAGGATTAATCAGTGCCTCAACAGCACAGATCCCAACTTTTGAGATCACCTCATCCTCTAAGTTAAGAGCACAAACATAGTTAGGTAACAGAGGGATGAATTCAAATTGATATCAGCAAATGAACGGGGCTGAGTACCTTTTCATTGGAAGGGGTTTTGTCAGTTTGTTCTGTTTTCCTTTATGAAGCAAATGTTATCCATGTGCTTTAAATCCACTCAGTTGTTATACATTATGTAATGATGCCCAGCAAATGACTAAGCATTTCCAGGATACCAATGGGCAGACTGGAAGTGTTTGTAATCTAAGATGAAGCTGTAATGTTTTAGTCACAACCACTCACCAATATGTGAAGGGAGGGCTGGCCACACTGGACCACATAAGTCCTTGCCATTTCTGAATTACTGTGTTGCTTTGCTAGTTTGTGGCATTTATAGTAGGAAGAATTAACAAATAAAAAAAAAAAAAAAAGAAAAACTGATGGCATCTTTGCTAAAAAGCTTCATTAGGAAATTCAAAACATTTATATTACTCAAAAATAGAGAACATTGTGAGTTTGTCAGAGTACCAGGTCAGATCAGTTTTAAATGCAAAAACTGAAAAATTGAAGGTTTGCAGAGGTACACTGTAGGAGCTTGGTTCCTTTCATCAACAATGTTTTTTTCAAAACTGCTTCCAATTAAGGTCTGTAGGTTCTATTTCTGTATGGCACTCATAAAGCACTGACAGAGGGCATCATCAATGATTCTATCAGCGCCTTTGAAATCAAGCCCATACTGTGGAAAGCTCTGATTCAGTTGAATGATAGGAGCTAGCCTAAGCTCAGATTTCTCTAATTCATCTGATTATCCAGGGCCCTGGCTTCTCTTCTGAGAGATATGTTGTCTCAAACTGAACCAAAATTCGGTTCATCAATGGTTTTAATTATGTTGTTCATCCTCCACTCTTTTATTTCTTTGATCATATTATCCATGTTCATCTCACCAGTTTCCAGTTTATAAGTGTCTGCCCAAATTAAATCAACTTGTCAGTTTTTGTAGAAGTACATTTTTGTGCTGAGACACTGAATTGTTCTATTTTCAGGGTGTGTGAATCTTTAGAAAATTCTTGTTACACAATCAGCATTAACTTAGTTATACTAAGAGAGCAACCAAACAATAAAAGCCTCTGGAACAGCCACCTGTGGTAGTGCTACAGCCAACTGGGTCTCCGTAATGTAGAACAGGGAGAACTACTGGACAATTTGCCTTTCAGTAAAACCACTGCAGCAACATTTGGATCTGTACGACACCCCTAGCCTTAGATCCAGATAGTGCAGAAATGATGTGGTTCATCTGCTGTAGGTTAGCGCTGGTGCAATTCATGCTGGCAATCTGGTGACAGGTTCTGAATGTTGCAATAAATATTACCTCTGTTGATGCAGTTTTTGTGACTAAGGGTTTTTGTTTTGCATCACTCTATCTGCACAATCTACTTGCAGAAATGGATTAAATAAATGTTTTATACCAAAGGAAATGGCAGTCAGGACATTTTTTGTGATGCTGTTTACTAGTAGTCACTAGGTTTTAACAGGTGCGAGTATTCACACATGCCTGACATACACCATGCAAGCAAACATTCGGCATTAACAAATGCTTGCTATTCATTTCCTTACTTTACATGCTTTGTGTTCTTCAACCCTGTTTGCATTAACTTAGTTTTTTCTACAGTGAACTTCCTTTTTTTTGTAAAAGTGGAATTATATCCTTATTAGCACAGGTCCCGAACTAGCATAAAGAAAATGTTTGACATATTTTAACCCTGCATGATCAGTCTGGATGTGCTCAGCCAAGCACCAACTGACTTTATGACAGGATGTGCAGGGCTTTTTCAGCCTGCAGGACCTGCACACAGCCAGAAACCAATCACTTTCATGCCAGGACATGAAGGGTCTTTGGGCCCAAAACAAACACAGGACTCTGCTTGGCTGTGCACCCTGCACGTGGGCACATAGTAACCCCCAACATGTCACAATACACAGGGCCCTCAGACCCTGCAGTGGCATGATTGTTTGGCTGCTGATAGTTCCACACAGGGCCCTGTGGACACTACATAAAAAGCAAATTATACAATGGGCTACAAGAATCCATTACTCTGATTGGCAGATTGGCACCTTTCGGGCATTGTAAATCCTTGCATTACCAACACAAAAGGTGCCAGTCAGCCTCATCTCTGTTATCAGTCCAACCCCCCCCCGATCATGAACCTAGAAATCTACCATCTTGAGCCACCACTAAACCACCACCATAAATATCACACAAACTGACTTGAGGTTGAATTGCTTATTCCTATAGCAGCCTATACAAAAAAACAGAATCCCCAAATTAACTGCTAGACAGATGCTACAAAGTGCCACACAAAGAAAAGCAACCAGTCTTCTTACCATAAATAATGATGCAGCTGGCCATGAGCTAAGAACAGAAATACCTGCTGGCAGCGCATGTTACCCGGTCAGACACAACACCTCTCCCAAGCTACAGACAGTGAGTGCCCCAAGTGTCAATCCTGAAACATAAACAGACAGTTGAGGCAATAAACTGAAAAGAAAAACAGGTTCATTCACCTAAGACCACAATGTTTTTATCGGCTGGAAGTTTAGATCTGGAGCATGTGGACACCTCACTTAAAATACATGACATGTGCTAGAGATTGAAAAGTAGCATTACGCTCTTCCATTACACATGCTTATTGCTGTGTTTGGAGAGCACTGCAAACCGCAGCTCTATATGCCACATTTTTTTTGTGCCGGTGTTTTTCTGGTTATCCACTTGCCTTAACCCACAATGGTTATTTACATCATGCAGGATTACATATAAATGAGTAGACTAGTCCTGTATTGAGATGTTGGGCCCTCACTCAATTAATACATTTCCCTATAAGTCCAGAGTGACTTTCCTGTCTGTATAATTAGGGTGATGATCTCCTATAGCAACCTGGTTGTGACATCACAGTCATATATTAATTTCTTAACAGCCTGCACTCCCTCTCCCATACAGTCTCGCTCTCAGTCTCAGGAAAAATAACTATTATCCCATGAATCACAGCCCTATCTTTAATGGAGAAAAAAAATTAATAAATAATGGGCTGCATTAATTGCAGCCCTCTCTTTAATGAAAAAAAAATGGTCTGCATTAGGATACATGACAGCAATTCTGCAGCCATTGCAACAGCTGTAGCAACCAAGGACAACCTTAGCAAGCAAGGACTACTTTTTTCTGGTGGAGTAACAACTAAAATAAAAATAAATTTAAACACCAAAAAAGCTAGCTTTATTTTATTTTTTTCTATCTCAAAAAAGGGGACCATTGTATAATTGCAATAAACCACTCCAGGGTATGGGTAATACTGGGGTTTATCCACACCTGGCATGGTTTAGTCACTCGGCCTATGGCCTCATGACTGAACCACACCAGGTATGGATAAACCCAGCATCACCAATGTTATACTGAGGGCACAATGATGGGAAAACCACGAAGACCATAAGAGCGACATTTTCAGCAGTTCACCGGGATGGTCTCCATGTGTTCTGACACCGTTGTCTCTGGAATGTTTGCCCCCCTCCCCAAACTAACTCTGACTGGAGTTAGTAATCCTTAGTGTGGGAGGTGAGGGGGGCAGAGCCCCCCACATGGGGGTGTGGGGGTTGAAGCCCCCCACAGAAAGCACTTGTTCCTCCAGTGACAGCACACCAATTGGTGGCATTGTGCTGTTGCTGTGCAGACGGTCAACAAATTTCTTGTCACTGCGGCATAGTGGAACTATCACCAACACCCTGCTGTGGTTTATTGCTTAACTAACCTACTCAACCAAACCACAACAACCAAATCTTCCTGAGCCAATTAAAACATTTCCCACAAATATTTTTTTTAAATCAGGAATCCAAGAACACCCTCAGAAAGTCATTTCCATTTTCTAATGTTTTGACTACACAAACCACAAACCACACCATCACCTTGATTTTCTGTTTTCACCGTGAAAAGGTTTTTGTTTTTATGCTTTCATGTTTACTAACTCATATGAAAGCTAATTTGTTTACCTCATGAAAACATTTTTTTTCCTATGAAAGCATAAACAAACTTTTGCTAAAATAAGCTTATCAATAGAATGCTTATTTTCACTACTGTGCATGACTGAAAAATGGAACAACATTTTTGTTAATATCTCAAAATGGTGCAAGTTAGGTCTAAACTAATTAGCAAAGATACACCCTTGGATCAAACTCTGTCAAACCTGAATGCTTCAGATTTCAAATCCCAACTATATTTGAGCTATTTATGAGCACATCTAGAATTGTGTCCCTACTGAATCAATCACTACAAAATTGACACGATTCAGTGATCCTGGCATCAAGGCCATGCATGCCACCTTGTAAGTAAATTGGTCAAACTATGGCCATGCTATTAAAGTGCAAATATAACTGTTTAACATTAAAGTGCCTGCTCCATCATAATACACAGTCAGTATGGCACCTGCATAACAATATTGAGTAAGCATTTCTGTGTTAAATACTAAGGTTTGCATCATAATAACACTACCATGTTCAACCTATTTTCTTGAAATTTGTCTTGCACAGAGCTGATTCTATGATCTCTAGATCCTGTAAATTTCATGACAATTGGTTTGGTGGATGCAAAGTTATACAGGTGAAAAAATATTAATTTAACACTTGTTTTGCTCACTCAGAAACTGTTTGAATTTGAGATATAAAACTTACAGGTTATACAGAGGATGCCCCAAAATGGGTGCTTTTTCTAATTTTCATTTTCTGTAGTTCAAGAACTTTGTGAAATATTAAACAAATCAGACCATTTTTCATACTTGCTTAGTGTAAAAAAAGCCTTTTGAAGACAATTGAATTTTTAAGGACATGTAAATATATGTGTCTGTTTAGCGGCTTATGTGTCCATTTGTCAAGAAGTGTGTCCTAGCCATGTCACTGCACATGCATGAAAGCTGCTGTTTCAGCAGTTGTTTGGCATTATGATGTCCAAGAGATGGTTGTGGCTACATATGACCATGTCAGCGTGTCGCTACATGCACTGATGCAGTGTGGTTCCCCTTTCCCTTATACACGTCTCTTGAGTGATACTGTAATACCAAAATGCTGGCAGTGGATACTGATGAATCCTACTGCCAGTATCTCCATTTGAGTCACCTTTCTTTTTTTTTTTGGTTAATGGCTGCTGCTGATGTAAGCATGCTGACACCAGAGTGTGTAACCACAGGTGCTGGGTATATTTGCTAGCCCCATGCTGTATGACACTGGGGTGCCCACCCCAGTGCCATTAAACCATTAATGACCCAACCCTCAGTGTCTGACTCCCCCACAGGAAAACCCTGAATGAGTGGAATGCATACCCGATACCCAAATAGATTGTTTAGCCCCCCCATTGCAAGTCTTTGCAACCACAAGGTGCCCACCTCTGTACCATAAAACACCATTCTGACATTGGGATGCCAAGTCCCCAGTGCCAATCCCAGGTCTAGATTTGACTTTTTTTTATTTTTACCTTGTGCAAAAAGAAACCATCCATTGATGTCTGCTGCACCATAATCCATCCCCACTCCAACCTTCCCCCACCACCCCCATCCAAGCCACCTCAACCCCTTTCAACCCCCCTACCCTCCCACGGCCATCCAGCATTTACCTAATGGGGTCCAACACCATAAATCCTTTCTGAACCAGAGACACATCTTGCTGCTACGGAGCCGACCGGGAACTGACTTAATACAAGGTAACTACAGTTAATGACTTTTTACTCTGTTTTGGACTTTTACTCCTAACGTGGTCATTTTGTAATAGTTTTTTCCAAAATTTTCATCATGCCCTATATTTCACCCTATCTCCATAAAGTGGGCAATGCAATTAGGGTGCCACAATTAGAGTGATGGGAAAAGGTCTTGAGTGATAGGGGCATGCTGGATTTTGTAGCACCCTGCACTCACAACCATTTTTGCCACCAACACTGTTTTCCACCAGTCCACTCATGCCCATACCCAGAGGACATTATATTTAGTGTCAGGGAATGGGGGAGGTACAGGGAGCAAAGACCCCTGCAAAAAGAACTGTTTTTCCCTTCTCTCCCTTGTCACCTTACTTGGGTTGTGGATTAATGTATGGGTGTGTTGGCTGAGGGTGACATGTTTCTGGTACCTTAATTTATGGCAACCAGATTCATGTCACCATGACATGGTTGAACCTGAATCGGGTAGGGGCAATTTTTCAAATTTGGTCCAAAAGGTGGTTTCACACTCACTCTTCAAAATCCCCTTCAGGTGGGATTTGAAAAATGGGATAGTGTCATAAGATGACTATGCTGAAAATTTGGGTCAAAACCTTAAAAACATAGAAACATAGAAACATAGACTTTGACGGCAGATAAGGACCGCTAGGCCCATCTAGTCTGCCCATTTCCCTACCTACAGGATAGGCCGCAGATCCTAGTTAACCAACAGCCTATATCTTCCTGCCCCCTACAAGAATTGCCTTATGTCTGTCCCATGCATTCTTGAATTCTCCCACAGTTTTAGACCTCACAACTTCCTCAGGAAGGCTGTTCCATGCTTCCACTACCCTCTCTGTGAAATAATACTTCCTCACATTGCCCCTGAACCGCCCTCCTTCTATCTTTAAATTGTGTCCCCTTGTTCTTGCAAGTCTCTTTTTCTGAAAGATGCTACCCTCTTGGACTTTGTTGATTCCCTTGAGGTACTTGAAAGTTTCTATCATGTCCCCCCTCTCCCTTCTTTCCTTAAGGGTATACATATTAAGCTCCTTTAGTCTGTCCTCATACGGCTTCTCTTGCAGACCCTGCACCATTTTAATTGCCTTCCTCTGGACTGCCTCTATCCTGTCTATGTCCTTGCGGAGATGGGGTCTCCAGAACTGGACACAGTATTCCAGATGGGGTCTCACCAACTGTCTGTACAGAGGGATAACAACTTCCTGTTTTCTGCTGCTGATGCCTCTCCCTATACATCCCAGTATACCCCCGATCCTCCCTACTGCCTTCTCACATTGCTTGCTAACCTTAAGGTCATCTGATATGATTACCCCCAGGTCACTTTCCTGTTTTGTTGTTGTTACTACCTCCCCACCCATTGTGTATTCTTCCCCTGGGTTCTTGTTTCCCAGGTGCATTATTTTGCACTTTTTTGCATTGAATCCTAGCTGCCATATGTCTGACCATTCCTCCAACCTTGCCAAGTCCCTTTTCATCCTTTCCACGCCTCCTTGTGTATCAACCCTGTTGCAGATCTTTGTGTCATCTGCAAAAGGCATACTTTTCCTTCCAGTCCTCTGCAATGTCACTGATGAAGACATTAAAAGGACTGGACCCAATACTGAACCCTCTGGTACCCCACTAGTAACCGCCCTTTCTTCAGAGTGGACTCCATTTACAATTACCTTCTGTGTCCTGTTGTTCAGCCAATGTTTTACCTAGGCTACCACCCTGGGACCCACTCCCAGGCTGGTTAATTGACTAATAATCTTTGTGTGGGACTGTGTCAAATGCCTTGCTAAAGTCTAGGTAGGCCATGTCCACAGCCCTCCCTGGTCTACTACTTTGGTCACCCAGTCAAAGAAATCTATTAGATTCATCTGACATGACCTTCCCGCTGTGAACCCATGCTGCCTTGGATCCTGTGCTCCACTGACCTCTAGGTACTCAACTATTCTTTCCTTCAGAAGTGACTCCATCACTTTCCCTACCACAGAGGTCAGACTGACAGGTCTGTAGTTTCCTGCCTCTGTCTTGGTCCCACTTTTGTGAAGGGAATCCATCCACCTTCCTCCAATCCTCGGGTACCACACCATCCTCCCATGATTTATTAAAAGAGTAGCCAGTGGTTTCACTAGTTCCTCCCTTAATTCTTTTAGAATTCTGGGGTGAATTCCATCAGGACCCATTGCTTTGTCCACCTTCAGTTTTAGGAGTTCTTGCAGAACCCTTTCTTCTGTGAAAGGACTGGGATCGACCCCTATCAAGAGTGCTTCTGTTAATTGGATTAGGCACTTCCTCCTCTTTGTGAAGACTGAGCAGAAATATTCGTTCAGTATTCCTGCTTTTCACTGTCCCCTCTGCCCACCCACCGTCTCATTCTATTCAGCCTCACTATCCCTCCTTTTGTCTTTCTCGCTCGCTGATATACCTATAAAAGGTTTTATCCCCCTTTTTAACTGAGTTGGCTATCTTTTCCTCAGTTTGGGCCTTTGCTATTCTGACTTCCCTCCCTGCTTCTTTCTGCCTTAACTGGTAGAACTGGTAAAAAAACAATGTTTAGAAGGTATGTTGAAATTGTTCCATGTTCACTCATAACTTTGTTGGTATTTAATATTTTGATCCTGAGTTTTCATCATAGCCATTTTTTCACACCACCTCACGAACATGGCAGTTGTTTTTTATATCCTGCCAAAAATGTGTTTTTGCACTTGTGGCATGAAATGACATTTCAGCCAGTATTTTATAAATGACACCTACCATGTTCAGAGGGGGGGGGGAGAGCAGTCACAAAAAGACTGTGTTTAAAATGTGGGAACAAAATGCAAAAAAAAAGTTATGAATAAATGATGTGCATAGGGCACACTGTTGGCTGAGCAGGTAGCGAGCTGTGTTTCTGTGCCAGTGACTTGAATTCAGGGATGAGCTTGGGTAGCCAGTTGGGCAGCAGTTGGGTAGTACAAGGATGGGGCCTGGTTCTGTTCAACAACACTGCTTCTAGCCTGGAAAGCAATTACACTGTGTTCTGATGCACAGGGGATACCTTATGGCAAGCTGGGGAGCCTTCCCTCACTAGTGGTTGATGTGTGTGTCAAGGTCTTATGGAACTACCTACTGTGTTGGCAGAGGTGTGTTAGCATTAGGAATGAGGAAAGCTGGGGTGGGTTTGGATTTGGTTTTGGATTTGCTAAATCCAAAATGAACTTAGGTTTGTTTTCTTGCAAAGGATTTGCCTGCTATGGGTCTATATTGATAATTGGTGGAAAAAATATATTTTTCAGGAGAAAAATACCACAGCATGTAAAGGGGCAGTGGCATAACATAAGTATTCTCTTTTTCTAATTATTTCTGTTTGAGTCTGAGCATGACCAACCTGCAAAGCAAAAAGCCAAAAAGTAGGGCATGAAGTATAACATGGATTACAAGCCCCCCAACCAGCTGTGGTCTGCTGAAAATTAAGGCCAATAGAAAATGAAGCAAAGCAAACAAATTCAGTATTTCTTTATAGAACTTATTGGACATGAAGCAGTGGGCACGGGACACTTCTCTGCTTTGCTTTCTTTTCTATTAGGCAAAACTTTTAGTTGATACTTAGTTAAAGCTGGCTTAATGAGTTTTTTCTTTGCTAGCATTGGAGTACCCCATGATGTTTCATTCCACACGCTACACACACACATACACACACACACACACACATACACACACGCTTTTCATTTTATTTTATTTTTTTATTTTATTTTTGTTACACAGAGGAGATTAACTTAAACCGTCTCTTTGCTCTTAGTCACCATTTAACAGACCACATGGTTTCTTTTTTCATATAAGCATTTTTCTTATTACAATTTTTTTTCTCCCCTCTGGCCTACATACATCGGCAGGATAACCCCTCACACAGACACAATTGCCAGTTAATCAGTACATATCAGCTCATCATCATCATCATCATCAGTATCCAAATGAGTTTGTAGAAAGCCAGTGGAGCCAGCAAAGAAGCGACCAAGGTGTTTTTTTGTTAATGAATTCAAACGTTCAACATTTTCAGCCAACAAATGGTTACACAGAACTGAAGCAACACTATCAGCAGCACTGAAGATTCTCTCAGAGCAGACACTAATCAGAGGCACTTTCATTCATCTTCCTGGATGCGCCTCTCATTCATCCCCTTTGTCTCCTGCCAGTGCCTCTGTATTTCTTCCCTGGAGCACTCTGCTCAACCCCCTCTGGTTAGCTCCCCTCTCTCTGCAACCCCCCCCACCTAGACAGACTCTGCCTAATTCCTTTGTTCTAGTTTCTAATTTAATCTTTCTCTCATTCCTCCATCCTCAGGTATCCCCTGACTGGGCCCTCCTTCACAAAGCAAGCTGCTCTCTTGAATCCCTGCTGCCAGATGCCCCCCCCCACCACAGCAAAGTATGGACCTCAGAGCCAGCACGCCATCTTCTATTCAGGATTTGGTGCCTTTTTCAAAATGGAATCTCTCGCTCTGACTTGGACTGCTTGATCTCACTTTAGTTTTCTCTACATTGCTGTTTAAATAGTTTTCTGCTCTGAACTTGATTTGCACTGCTCTGAATTTGATTTTGATTCATGTAAACTGTAGTGCATTTTACATCAGTGTAATCCAGAGCCTGTGCCTGTGTAAACTGCTTTGCTCGGATCTTGTTTGGATCTCTACTTAAACTGTGCTGTATCTTCACGTCGGTGTCAATCTGAGCCAGCCTCCTACTTCTCTCCATTGCCTCTTGCTTATGCACCCTAATTTAGTTATTTTCCCACTTTTGCTTTACCACACTTTCACTCTTCTCCTTAGCTGCACTTTCATTCATCTCCCTGGATGCACCTCTCATTCATCCTCTCTTTCCCCTGCCAGTGTCTCTGTATTTCTTCCCTGGAGCACTCTGCTCGATCCTCTTCTGCTCTCTCTCTCTCTCTCGCCTCTCCCCTCTGCAACCCCCCACCTAGACAGTCTCTGCCCAATTCCTTTGTTCTAGTTTCTTATTTAATCTTTCTCTCCTTCCTTCCTCCTCAGGTAGACTCTGACCAGGCCCTTCTTCACAAAGAAAGCTGCTCCCAGTGAATCCCTGCTGCCAGACATCATCCACCCCCCACAGCAAGGTACAGACCTCAGAGCCAGACAGCCAGCTTCTATTCAGGACATGGCAACTTTTTCAAAAGGAATCTCTTGCTCTGGCTTGGATTGCTTGATCTCACTTTAGTTTTTGTCCCACCTGCTCACCCCATCCCCACCCAGACACTCTATTAAATGCTCTCCCTATTCACCAGGCCACACCCTGCTTGAGACACCAACCAATCATGGATCTAACCTAAAAGAAATATAAATATATATATATATATATATATATATATGTACATTTCCTGCCCTACTTTGTGATTTCTTATATTGTTACTTGAGTCACAGGTTTAGACCTCCAATTCTCACTGCATACTGCTTCTACACCCAAGCCACAACCTAGCTCAGTGTGAGAACCTGTTTTGGTTCTGCTTCAAAAACCTATTTCATTTGGCACATAACTTGACTAATCAGCTACTCACTATTCTTGCTTTCTTTTGATTTTCAAGTTCATAACTTGACGTATCAGCTACCTGCCATTCTTGCTTTCTGTGATTTTCAAGTTCACTCAGCCACCACTTCTACTTCTGAACCAACACCCAGCACAGCTTGTGAAACCTAGTTAACTGGGGCTTTAATTGATAATCAGTTACCTGCCATTTTTATAGAGGCTATACCTAACCTAACCTGGGCAGGTACCTTTTTCTCTGCACACTTGTATCTGACATTACTATTACAATAAAGCTGTTATTACTACCTCTTGTGGTTGCCTCACTGACAGGCACCCTTATGATAGTTGATCTCTCTGCCTTAATATTTTCTCTTGACCAGGCAGGTCTTCACCACTTCTCTGAGGTCAGTCACCCTCCCTGTCCCCTCCTCCTTCCAGCAAGGTGGGAGTTAACCCCTCTTGGCACACTCACACTTGGCTTCCTATCTAACCTAGAGCATTGTCTTCTAGATTTCCTCCTACTCTCCCCCTCATTTTCTCCCCCTTTCTCCTGTCCGCTGTGCCTCTATTGCCTCATACGCTCCCTACTATTATTGACAGGTGACATTGAGTCCAATCCAGGCCATGTACAATCCACCATCACCTCTACTGATGCCACCTGGGTTACACCCCCGGGCTAAAAATTGGCTATATGAATGTCTGTAGTCTTCCTGCAAAATACACTGATATTGAAGCCTGGGTTTCCCTCTATAACCCCCTGTCCTCTGCCTTACTGAAACCTAGCTGAAACCATAGCATTCTGATACCTTGTTCCACCTGGTTGGATACTCCCTGCTACTCACAGATTCTCCCAGCAAAAGAAAGGGAAGTGGTGCTGCTATATTTGTCAGAGTACTCCCTCGCTACCACCATCACCCCCTGCTCCAACAGTGTCTCCCCTAGCGACTGGCTCATCATCCAAGTCACCCTGGGCGTGACAAAAAAACTTTTCTTGGGCTGTTGCTACAATCCTTCTGACAGGGGTGTTGAGGGTCTTCACAGATTCTTAAATGGGTACAGACCTCTCTCCCCACCCAGGGAAACCATCCTTCTTGGGGACTATTACCTTAACTGGCTTAGTGCTCATGAACCCAGTTATGCCAGTTTCCTAAAACAGTACAGTCTGGTGCAGATCCTCACTCTACCTATCTGCTTCAACCCTCACATCTCTAACCATACACTCCTCGACTGGGCGGTCACCAATAGTGGAGATAGGGTCACCCATGCCGGCACGCTATCTGACTCCTTAAGTGATCACTCCCCAACCTATGACATTTGGTCCTCTAAGTCCTCCTGCCCTCCTCCCCAAATACGTACTCTTTCACAACTTCAGCTGCCCTGATACCTCCAGGCTCTTTGAGGACATTAGGGCCATTAATTGGCAGGCCCTCAATGCCCTCACTGACATAGCTGTAGCTGCTACCTACTTCACCAATGCTCTTCTGGCCATCCAGGACTGCCACTTCCCTATCACTACTCAGCATGTCAGAGGCAGGTACACACATTGGTTAACAAAGAACTCCTGACCCTTGTGAAGGTGAGGGACAGTAAGTGGGCACCTACAAATTGGCCCCCTTCCCTACCCTGTGAAATGAGTACACACACTTATGCAATAGATGCAAGCATGTGACCAGACCCTTAAAATGGGATTACTACTACAAGCGCCAGAGAGAGAGAGTTTGGGCAATCCTAGGAACTTCTGGGACTCTATCATTTCACTCTTAAACCAACCTACATATATCTCCAACATTCACCTGAACTTCCCTTCTGGCCCTCTGGCCTACACCTCAGTAGTTGTCAAAGCATTTAGAAACCAAATTCACTGACCTGTCAGCCCTCTTTGCAAACTCCCATCCAGCAATCCCACTCACCAGGGTGCTACTGCAATCCCCTCATCCTCTTCTCCCTCTCCTTGTACCACACCCTCTCACACCTGTGTGTCCATCACTCCGGGAACCTGCAATCCCACCTTGTCTTTGAACTCCCTCCATTGCGGCACACCCCTTCACCCACCCTTTTACCTTAAGACCATCTTCCCTAGGGCTACCTTCAAACTTCTAAAGAGGTTACCTAACCAGGGTAGCCCTGGCTCCAAAACCCTCTCCCTGTCTTTCTGAAACTTGTTTCCTCTTTGATATCTGAGCCTCTCACCTTTATTTGTAATCTCACACTGACTATCTCCATCATGCCTGACTCCTGCAAGTCTCCTAGAGTGGTTCCTATCTTCAAAACTGGCAACCCCCGGCTCCTCTGACAACTACCAGCCTATATCCATTCTCCCCCATATAAGCAAACTCCTTGAGAGGGTCATCCACCACCAACTATCTGATTACCTCACTTACTACAACCTCTTATGCAGCCAACAGCATGGCTTCTGTAAGCATCACAGCACAGCAACAGCCCTGGCTCTCTTTACTTATCACATTCTCTCCAACAAGGACCGTGGATGCACTACTGGTGCCATCTTTGTTGACTTATCAAAAGCTTTTGATATGGTTAACCTCTCCCTCCTCCTCTCTAAACTATCATTGCTTGGTTGTTCCACTGAGACCACTGACTGGTTTTGGAGCTACCTCTCTGGTCACTCCCAATCTATGTGCATTGGCATAACCACTTCCCTTCCCCTGTCGATCACCATGGGATTTCCCCAGGGCTCCAACCTGGACCCCTCCTTTTCTCCATCTTTGTCAACTCTCTCCCCACTGACAGCTTTACCTGCAAATCTCTTCTCTGCATGGATAACCTTGTCATTTTCCATAGTGATAAATCCCTCCTTTGTATATCCTCCATCCTCACCCAGGACTACTGCGCTGTTTATACCTGGTTCACATCTAATCTGTTGTTGGTCAATTCCAAAAAAAACAACAAGGCAATGCTGTTTGGGTCATGACCATACTTTGCCAAAACCCACAACGCCAACTCTTCTCTCCTCATCTACCCTCCTGATGGCCCTGCCCTTGAAACCGTCTCCTCCTTCAAGTATCTGGGGGTAATATTTGACCCCTCTTTCTCCTTCAATGACCACATAAACCATATAGTCCATGGGATTAATCAGAAACTGGGTGCTGACTATTGTCTAAAGCCTTTCTTTACAAAAGAGGCTCACTTAACCATCATCATGGGCAATCTTCTCCCTATCTTTACCTATTGCTAATGAATCTACTCTCGAGTATCTGCCGCCCTTCAGACTAGACTTTTGGTAGCTTACAACAGTGCTTGTCACTTCTTCCTATCGGTCTCTTGCTCTACTCACCACTGTGACCTCTACCGCTCCCTTGGTTGGCTCTCCATACAAGGTCACTTTGACTACTCCCTTGGCTGTTTTGTGAATGCCACCCTTAGATGTGGCAATACTGTACTTCTCCCCTCTCTAACCTCTTCAACTTCAGAACCCCGACCAGGAACCTCCGCTCTTTTGCTGTTCCCACCCTTGAAATAACTAGAACTGCCACCAATATGGGGGGTGGAAGCCCTCTCAGTTGCAACCCCCTCTCTGTGGAATGAACTACTTACGTCTCTTTGGTCTTTCAGCACTCATCAAACCTTCAAACAAAACCTCAAATCCTGGCTGTTTGCCAAAGATAGCTGCAACTGCTCTTTTCACTAACTCCCTTACCCCTGCTTGGCTTCACATTCCCTATCTGCTTACTTGTTCCCCTCATCCTTCCTGCACTTGTTGGTTACTAGATCTCAGTGGGAACTTATCCTGGGGTGGGGCGTAGTCTATCTGGTGGTATATCTGATATTATGGTATTCTTACACCCATGTTTATCTATTCTGCCTGTGGTGTTTTTATCTTTACTATTACGTACTACTAACTGGTTTATTTTGCTTTCTTGTACTCACCTATTTGGTAATTTAGTTACTTGCTATCTCTGATGTAACCTTCATGTTACCTTCTCTGTTAAATTCTACCTTGTGCCTGTTGGCCCAGGTCATGCTTGTAAATGGTCCACTGGACCAGTACATCTATCTGGTTATCAAAGTCATAAATAAATAAAGAAATAAATAAAGAAAAGTATAAAATGGCAACTCTGCACAACGCAGGCCAGATGTTTCTCTTACTTTGCCAATATTTCAAAGAGTTCTCCCATATTCTGAGTTTCCTAAGGCTTAGATAATCTTCAGCCATAGTGATTGCAGTATGACCTTGGCTAACACAGGAAGAACTACTGTCTTTATCATTATCATGTAGCCCTAACTAAATGTCACCATCTTCATCTTTGCCACTAGATATTTCTCCTGCTGCCAGTGATACATAGCAGAATGGATGCTTATATGGTTGGGAAATTGAAATAGTATCTATCATTTCATCTGTCACTTTTTCAGTGAGTATGTCTTTACACCTCCTGATGTCTTTGAGGCCAGAGTGGAGAAAGGATGTCAGGCTAGCCTTAAATTGATGGTCTAACACAGCGACCAGAATATAATGTTCTGATTTTAACATCATTGATATTCTGGGGTCCATTTCCAAGGCTATAGCTAGCTTTTCAAGAAGAAAAACATCACTACCTTCCTCAGGAAATGTTGGCTTCTGCTTTTCTAGTTTGTTCCTAAGCAGGAATATCAGGGATATTATTTGAGTCAGGCTGGGATTGTCTGCACTCATTTAGATAGATAGATAGATAGATAGATAGATAGATAGATAGATAGATAGATAGAGTCTTTATAAAGTGCACCTTTCTAGGGAGTCAGCACGCTGTACATTCAAAGCACAATACAGATATAACTACAGTCTTACAACAATATTAACTTGGAGTCAGCAATAAATTAAAATGATCTATCTAATTGATTTAGGAAAGGATCAAATCAATTTAGCCATTAAAAGCCTGTTGGAATAGAGAAGTCTTCAGACCATTTTTGAAGGATTCTACTGAGGGAGCCTCCCTAAGATACCTAGGCAGTGAGTTCCACAGGGTAGGTGCGACTACCGGAGATGCCCGATCTCCTGAATGCCGCAACATAGGCCTGGGAACTCTGAGGAGGCAACCCTCAGCAGAACAGAGCACCCAGGATGGGTGGTAGGGGACAAGGAGATCTTGCAGATGGACTGGCCCCCTTTTGTGTAGGGTCTTGTAGGTCATAAGCCCTGCCTTGAAGACAATCCACCACCTAACTGGCAGCCAGTGCAGTTTGCGGAAGTCTGGGGTGGTGTGATCACTCCTTTTCACTCCCGCCAACAATCTTGCCACCACATTCTGCACCAGCTTCAGCCAGCGGAGGTTACCTCCAGATAACCCCAGGTACGGGACATCACAGTAGTTCAACCTGGATGTAACGAAAGCATGTATCAGTGTAGTCAGATCATCAGGTGGAATCAGGCTTGGATCTGGGCAATGTTTCTGAGATAGTAAAATCCACTTTTAACAACTGCCAACACCTGAGCATAAAGTTTCAGACTGTTGTCAAGGATCATGCTCAGACCCTTCATCCATCTGGATGGTGTAAGGGGAGCCCCAGCACTATACCAGAGGGTCCCCCCACACCCCCTTTGCCACAATGACCCAGATCCACCACTACTGAGTGGCTTCCTCATATGGCTAAAGAATGTGACACAATTGTGCCATTAGGGTCTCTGGTTTGCACTGAGTAGTACATCCCCTTTCCCTATTGAGTGATCCAAGGTGCATTGACACACTTCTTTATGGTGCTCAAGAAGCTGTTGCACCATGTAGAAGGTGGACTTCAACCTTATGACCACCTCCTGACTACTAGGGATGAGGGTCGTCTGTGACCTGGTTCTAATTGCTACTCAGATTTGTTTTCCCAAGAGATTCTGATGTACTCTGATGAACTGTAGACTTATTTTAGTCTATTTGAGTATGAGAAATGCATCAGTATTATTCTTTTAGATCCCTCTGTTAAACAAAAAGTTCTATCTTTAAAAAAATGATGTCGAAATTTTCCTGTCATTTTTCAAGGTCAGCAAGCAGCCAACAGCAATAAAATAAATTGACTGTTGTTCTTGCCAGTCCTGTGTGTCAGCCACCACATGACATTTGTAGGAAACAGTGCGCTTGATTCACAAAACTCGTAAAATCCTGCAGCTGCAGAAGAAACTTGCCACAAGGGGGTTGCCACTTGTGGAACCACAATTTCCCCTGCAGCTCCGGCATTCTCAAGTTCGAGACGATTCATGTCTGGCTCCACAATTTATGGTAGCTTACAGGTGGTGTTGCCATGGAAATCCCTGCAGCTGCAGAAAAATGTTATGGCCAGTGGGACCAGCTGTAACATCTGGTGATAACAGTGTTATTCCCCACCAAACCACACTTCCAAACCAGGTCAACTTGGCAATTTGGGTTGAGCCACCAAACATTTGGTTTTCCTAGTCAGAGCCAAGTCAGCTCAGTCTAGGGGGGGGATCAGAACTGCACCAGAGCTGGATCACCCATCCCTACTGACTATCTCCTTCTTTAACTCATGTTGTGAAAGATTATTGTTATTTTGTAGCTGCCACAGTATTTTCCATGCTTATCAGAATGACTAAAATGTCCACATAGGACCTGGGGCTGTTTGTTTTAGGACACCCTTTGAAATGCCTTGATCTTTTAAGAACTGGTCTTTGGAATCTTGGATTTCATTCATATGATGCACTTAATCTCCTGGAATTTTTATATGGAAGTGTCTCAGACATGTCCCAGAAGTGCTTAAGTCATTTTTTTGAAAACGTTTTGCTCAATGTTTTATTATTTATTATCAGTTTTATTTGTTGTATTACTTGTTTATTTTTTTATCTGCACTTCTGGATTGTTTATTGATTATTGATATCTACCGATATCTACTGATATCTACATTATTCATAATATTCCTAACACATTTTCTTTTTTATTTCCTATTAGTCTCTCCAGAGCCTCCCTGTTATTGTTGTACAGTCTTTTGGCTGATTGTTTGCCTTATTAGTGTCTATAAAGCAAATAGATTTAACAATAATAATAAATGTAATTTATTTAAGTGTTTAAGTGCTCAAACTATCTGAAGTTTTAGTTTTCATTTAAAAGATTCTGAGCTAATGTTCCTATCAATTTTTGTATTTTAGCATAATTGCATCAAGTTCTAATCTAGCACAGTAAAACTGAGAATAAATTATAGATTTTTGGTAATCTGGTAACATTAGATAGGTAATTATTTAATGGTGAGAGGCTTGATTGCAGTTGCAAGTGTAGTTTCACTTGTAATTGTATTTTAATACTGTTAATTCTGGCATTAATGTTTTAAAGTGAAATCCCTTGTATTTAATTGTGCTCTAGGTAGTGAAGTAGTGAATGCTGGCATCAACAATGGTCCCATTTGGTTGGTAATTATAAAATAGCAGATTTAAGTCAACTGATAAGTGGTGGACTTTTATATAAACTGTATAATTGTTTTAATTGGGTTACAAAGGGGATTCTTTCTTTTTTTTTTTTTGATAGTGTTCAGCTGCATTTTCTAATTTATGCCCCCCACGTTGTCCTTGTGCTGAAAGTTAAAATACCCCAGTGTGCTTGCCATGAATTGACTAATGGGCTGTTAGGCTGTCAGGGTGTTAGGCAGTTAGGCTACTCAACTGTTCAATTGATTAGCTGGCTGGTTGTTTGGCTTGACATGCTTGATTAATCTTAACTTATAAGGAACATGAGGAAGAGTCTTAGAGCATGATATATAGTGAGTTAATTTAGCGTTAGGTGACCTGCACTATAAACTGGGTGTTTACTGCTCACTTCTTACAGCTTGTGTCTACTTCTTTAATATGTTACATGCTAAATACATTAATACATCCACTATATTTTGAAAATCTACTCATTTTCTTTCACTAAGAGAAGGCAAAAAGCATAAAGAGTATAAGGAGTATAAGGAGCATAAGGAGCAGAAGAAGTGTAGCTCAAGGCAATTGTTTTTACACTCAGCATTAATAAATCTATCTGGTCTTCCGGTGTTCCTAGCACAAAGAAGTGGGATGGTAATAAGATTAAAAGAATTATTATAAATAAAAATTATTGAAACATAATTCCCTTTGATTTTATTTATTGAATCATTGTTTTTATTTTCTTATTGTAAATTACCCCAGTAATATCCTTTCTCCCTTGTAGCTTTTGTAGAGCAGCTTGTAATTCATTCACATTTTCCATTTTAGGATCTCAGTAGGTTAGCTCGAGTGTACTGGGCCTGGTCCCGTGTTTCTATGTGGAGGGGGTATATTACAAACCTTAAACCACTATTGAGTCTAAATATTCAGACTGAATGTAAGTTCTTTTTCTTTTCTTTTGTGCTTTTGTGTTGATGCCAGCATTTATTAATACTTGCTAGTGATACAAACTATTGCAAGTTTTATAGTTTTATAGTTCTTCTTTTTATACACATTATAGTGTTTTAAAATTGGTTTAAAAGACTTTTTGGAAGACTGAACAGAGGTGAAAGTTTTTAAAAGGCCAGCAATTGAAATTCTCCTCCTGGTGGCAATTGGATCTGTACTTTGGGAACCAAATACTGAATGATGAGTATAGGATGACTGGACTGTGATATATTCATTAATACAAACAGACTGTATAATTTATATTAGTGTATTAGGACTATTCTGAAAAGTTTTTTTTCTCTCTTCCCATTGTATGTATACAAGAAGTGGGAGAATTCTACTAATTGATATGGCAAAGGGTAAGAAGGTTCTTAATAAAAAGACTAGTAAGCCTGGAAGGTCTAGTAAATTATATGAGAACATGGATTTATATAATGGATGTGTTTATCAAGGAGACCTTAATTTGGCTACTTCAGCTCCTACACATCCTCTTCAGAATTTGCAGATTAAACCATTTTATGCAGAGATAGTGAGTAAAGAAAAGAACACTTTGAAACCTCCTCCAGGGCAATGTAATGTGGTAGATTCTATGTTTATAGTCCATAAAAAGGGGGTACATTTTGTTGAAACATCAATAATATTGACACCAGAACACAAGAGTACAGTAGATGAAATATCAGATTATGAGAGTATAGAGCTTGAAATGTCACTGGGCAGACACATTTATGAGTCTGCAAATGAATTGTTAAATTTATGTAAAACCGCAACAGTTATAAAAAAGGTGAAGGTACTTACTGACTTTTTTCCTCTAGTGCCTGTGGTGTCATCTTGGGTTAACCAAGGCAATTCAGCTGAGGGAAATATCCCCACTATTAGCCCTTAAAAAACGTATCACTGAAAGTCTCCCAGTTTGATGACTTGGGGCAAACAGGTGAAATTTTGTTGCACCAGACCCCTTGTTTGTCTTACCAGGCAACAAATGTTACCAACTTTGAATTGTTTAGTCCATTAGATTATTCACAGAATCCTGATATTTATTAGATGGTGATTAATCTAACAAGTTAGAAGAAGAATAGAAGGAAATAAATAGTGCTATGTCACCAAATTAGATTTTTGAAAGATTGGATGGTGAAGCTAATGCTATTGAAATGGAATCTTCGTTAATTAAGCAGTATTCAAGGAAAATTTTAACATACACATTAAAAGCATTGTCCCATCCAATAATGTCTAACATTGTTTTGCTTGATTCACTTAATGAGATTAGAAATAAAATAGACTAATTTCAAACAATGGTTATGACTAAAATAGAAGGGACTGTAAATAGAATTGAAAAGATTACCGTTAATCAAAGGCCTCCTTTTTCACCAATAATCATTCCAAATTCTCCACCATGGGTAAAAATGGTAGAAAGAAGAATAAAAAGACAGTTAAAAAAGGGCAATGTAATTTACCAGAGTGTTCAGATGAAAAAAAGTAGTAAAAAAGCAGGTAAAATTACATTCTGGTGTGGAATTAAAAAATCAGAGTACAAACACACATTAGATAGTCCCACATGTTTTAGGCAATGAGTTAGTCATTAAGGAAGGAGATTTATGTCCCAAGAATGTTAAATTGGATAATGGAAAGGACACTGAATTCATTGAGGTTAACAGCAGTGCCCAAGGGAATCAAACACAGGTCATTTACAATAGGTGTACTGCAACAGTTCTCAATGAACATATAAATCATTTACAACCAGTTTTAAATATGCAGGGAGATGAGACCATATTGAGATCTGAAGGGCTGTATCAGAAGGAGAATGAGACTATTAAATCCTTAAAAGATGCATTGATGTATTTATTGCAGGCAACTAGGTAATTACAAAAGCTAACTGAACTACTATAACTGCCTTTAGAGATAAATCCTTTTTCCCTTCCCCAGTATACTGTGTAGTCACAAGTATGGGCTATGCTAAACAAGTAATTTCTCATAAAAAAAGATTAGAATATCTTGGCTTACACTTGCATTCTCCAATTACTTGGCATAGTGTAGCAAAACAGGTCTTGAGAGATGGCTTTGCTAACTTCCTTATAGAAAATGAGGAATGGTGACAGTACTTCAGTATCTAAGTTTGAACATGTCTTTACTGAATCAGTCACAAGAGACATGTGGAAATACCCTTTCAGTCTTCGGAGTAGAATGATTAAAGAATGAAAATATCCAGATATTAAAAGATATGATGGACATATTATTATCCTCATTATTAGATATTACTATTAGCAGGGTTGATTTTCTTAATGTAACCAGAGTTTATAAAGCAGGGGATGGAAGTCAAATTGATATTCAATTTGATTTGAATGATTTATTTCACCTGACTAAGACAAAAAGCAGAAAACATAACACAAAGTAATATATTGACAGTGGATTTATCAGAAAGAAATTTTCAATATGGCAAAGACAAAACTCACTGACTAAACTTGACCCAGAATTTAGTTCTATTGGAGAAAGTGAACACTGGTAATACTTATGAATTTGGATTACTCCTGTGGAACATAGCAGGAATAAAACAGAAGTTAGGAGATATAGAATGGATGGAATTTATTACTACATATCCAGTAATATTATTACAGGAAACCTGGTCTCAAGATCCTTTGGTAATAAATGGTTATAAGGTATTACATTCAGCAGCTTTAAAAACAAATCATTATGGCAGTGGCATGGGTGGACTGATAGTTTATCTTAAAGTCTCTAGATTTATAAACATTTTACAAATTTATAAATTCTGCTATGGTTATATAATAGTAGTAATTAAATGGAATACACAGCTATTAATTACAGTTAATGTATATATTCCCCCTAGGGCTAAAAATTATAAGTTTATTTTAGATGAATTGGCAAAAGATGTTGATAAAGTCAACTCTGTTTTGGTACAAGGAAGCGTAACTATTTCTGGAGACTTTAATGCATGCATAGCTTTATCAGATGACCAGCCTGACATGCCTTGGCCAAATGAGAACATGGATTTACCATCTAGAGACTCATTGGACATGGTAATTAATGAAAATGGAAAATGTTTTGTCACTTTCATAAAAGATATCTCATTGGTAATTTTGAATGGTAGAACTAAAGGGGATGAAAAAAAGAAGGTGAATTTTTTCGGCCCTAATGGGCAGAATTTAATTGATTACATATTAACTGATTACAAATATTTTTTTTATGATAAAATCCTTAACAATTGAGATGAGAACAGTAGGTGACCATGCCTCATTGGAGCTCATCCTTGTAGGAAAATTTTGGGATTAATGATACATTAACTACAGTCAACCTGTTGAAAGAACCTATGATTAAGGGAAAACAAAAATTAAGAGTAAACTCCTCTTCATTGGAAAAGTTAAATAATATTTATCATTCAATCTGTTCAGAAACAGCACTTATTATGTGCTCAAAATCTTTACACGAAGCAGAGAATCACTTACGGTATATTTACTCACAAATAAGACAATGTATATATGCTTCACATTCACTATGTAAAATATCTAATAATTATAATTGGTATGATAAGTCATGTAAGGTTGAGAAAACTAAATTAAAACAATTTGACATTTAGCAAAAGAACGTCTGTGTCAAGTAAATTTTAAAGCTTTATCGAAGGCCAGGACTGACTATAAAACCTTCCTTTTAAAAAAAGGGAGGAATATAGAAAGCAACAGTGGATTGTTATGCTTCAAATAATACAGACCTATTATGTTAGAGCTTTTTGGAACTTGGTGTCGAAAGAATCATCTCATAACAATAAACTATTATCGGTAATCTTGAAATCTACTTGGGTATCCCATTATTGGAATTTATTTAATCAGTACATGGAACAACAGGACTCAAGTTATATTTCCACAATATTTCCTCTCTTTGAAAGCATAAGTGAGTTTCAACCATTACAAGTGAAAATTACAGAAGTAACGGATATCATATCTAGTTTAATGAAGGATAAGGCTCCGGGCCCAGATTATATACCATCAGAAATGTATAAGCATAATATTAATTATTGGGCACCAGTATTAACTAAATACTTGAACTTATGTTTTGAAAAAAATCAGCTCCCTACATCTTGGAATAACACATAATTGTTCCATTGTTTAAAAAAGATCCCAACTCAATCCCTCAAATTATCGACCAATAATTTTATTGGACTCTGTCTCAGAAATCTTTTCAAGAATATTATTAAATAGGCTAACAGATTGGTCTGATAAAGCATCAATTATATCTCCATTTCAGGCACGTTTTTGACTTATTTTTTCAACTATAGAAAATTTATTTTGTCTCAGTCATTTAATCAAAAAATATGTGCACATAAGAAAAATGAAATTGTATGCACTATTCATTGATTTCACTATGGCCTTTGATTCTCTTAATCAAAGCCTATTATGGGTCATCTTAAAAAATTATGGTATTCACGAATCATTATTACGACCAGTTCTGTTATTATATACAGATACCTGCACCAAAGTAAGATATGATAGCCATGGGAGTGTTACTCAATCTTTCCCCTCATTAAGGGGGTAAAACAAGGTTGCTTGTTAGCACCTGCATTATTTAATCTTTGCATTAACGAGTTGCTTGAATTTTGAAGGCAATATTCTTTTTGACCATCCTAAAATTAATAATCTAGATGGTCACGCTTTTGCATACGCGGATGATCTTTTGTTATTGTCTTTATCACAAAAAGGTCTTCAAAATAAAATCAAGATCATAAAAGAAAAATGCCAGAAACTTCAACTTAAGATAAACTTATCTAAAACCAAAGTTTTAATTTTTGGTTCAGGTAAGGCTAGTGCACAGTTTCATTTCAATGGTCATAGATTTGATAACGTAAAAGCATATGTATATCTTGGACTTAGTGTAGCAGTGAATACTTCTTGGTCAATTCATCATAAGTCTCAAATAAATAAAGCAAACACATGTGCAAAGGTGCTTCTGAAGTTTCATTCACAACTTGGAGGCCTTGATATAAGGTCAGCTTTAATAGCAGCAGAGGCAAAGATAAATCCACTGTTAACATATGGGGCAGAAGTTATCCATTCTGATTACAAAAACAATCTTGAACACTCCTTATTGTATTTCTATAAATCAGTACTAATGGTCCCTCCTTCTATGGCCTCTACTGTGGTAAGAGCAGAACTTGTATGAATATCAATACATACTGTTAATCAATATAGATTTATTTCTTATTGGTTGAAAACTAGAAATAATGAGTATAATTCCTTACCTAGGTTAAGTTTAAAGGAAAAGATAAAATGGTCCCAAAAGGAACTTACATCACAATGGCTTTCAAATTTAATTCAAATTCTTGAAATGATCAATCTTATGCATTTATGGAGTGATTCTATGAAAAATATCCAAATTTCTTTACAATATAAAAAATGTGTTAAGAAACAATTATTTGGTAAAACATAGGACATGGATATGGGAATAATTAGGGCCCAAAAATGTGCACCTTCGTATAGAACAAATAAGATAGATCATAGATTGGAAATTTACGTTCTATTCCATTTAGAACCATTCAAAAGAAAATCCCTAACATGGGCTAGGTTTGGTTTGATAAATTCCAAGTACTTCTATTTGAATAAATGCTTGGGGGGCAACATTGTTATGACAAAAGTATTGATGTGTAGATGTGATCAAAACGTACTTAAATCTTTACTACATTTAGTCACTGTCTGTCCTCTGTACCAAGATTTACAAGTAACATTTCTAAGAGACATACTGGAATGTTATAGTAATACAGACTATGGCATTTTATTTATTCTTCTTCATTCATTTAACATAAAGTATGCCGAACTAATAATTTCATTTTTGTGTCACTGATGAAAAGGAAAAAGTTACTACAGAAACGAAAAAAATGCACATTTAAAAACTGAACCTGATGCAAGCACTTGTATGTATCTATGCATGTACTATGTATTGATGTTATTTACAGTATTTATCTGTTTAAAGTATATTTTCTGTATGAAATTTGGTATTAATGTATTCTTGTATTTTAAAACAAATTGTCTTTTTGTAATAACCTTGATGTATTGTCATGTCTTGGTTGATCAATAAAAGAAAAATAATTAATAATAGAGACTAATGGTCCTATTTGTAGCAGAATCAACTTGCTGCGTTTTTCTGCTTTTTTTGGTAAACTGTCTTGCAGCCCTCCATTATTTGTCTTCTTATTCCCACTTCTGTTCATGTTTTTTTTTAGAACATTTTTCTTCAAACAGCAGAATGATTTAAAAACCATAGAAACAGAAATATAGACAGTGCTGGCAGAAAAAGACCAATAATCCATCTAGTCAACACATGGTTCCTTATCAATCCCCAATACTTAACTGTCATCCAGGGTACTATCCGACAATATCCACCTCCCCATTCCTCTATCTGCTGCTCTTGCCCTGAGTAGCCACTACACCCCTATCTCTGTTCCACCCATGCTTGAAACCATTTATGGTTGTGGCACCTATCACATCCACTGGCAGACTGTTCCAAGATTCCACTACCCTTTATGTAAAACAATACTTCCTCTTATCCATGTTGAATACACAAGAATAGTTTTCAAATGCAATTTCTGGACAACATTGGGGAGCTCGCCTAGTAGGCTTATGGCACACTAGCCAAGGGGCTTCTGCTTTGCAGCATGGTCAGGGTCAGGCAGAGAACAAAATGTCTTTTTATGGCTGTGGGCAGAGCCTACAGCCATCTTGCTTTAGCTAGAAAATTGGCATACTGTAAAACACATTTTTGGACTTTTCAGTGTATCCTTCCATAAGTGCAAATCACTATGGCAGTTAAAGAAATACTTCCTTCATCCTGTTTAAAATGTTGGACACAGAACTCCAGGCTGCTTTTCTCTGAGAGGAAATGTACACAAATTAAAAACAAATCTAAATATCTTTAAAAGCATTCAAGGTGCACAAAAACAGCCAACATGAAAGTTGTTCAGGACAAAAAGACCTTTCACCTGAGGGTAGTAACTAATCTAAATTCGTTATATTTTGTAAAATATTGTCTTCCACACAACCTAATATTTTTTCTCTCTGTGTGAACACAGTAGGAGTCATGCCAAACAAATGTAAATACCTCAGAAAGTATACAAGTTAACAATACATGACCAACAAAAAAGTTGTTCTGGATAAAACAACCTTCCAAATGAGGATAGTTACTAATCTGAATTCATTAGGTGTTTTTAAATATAGCCACCCAAAAGGTGAAAATTGTGAAGAAAAATGAAAATTCAGGTAATCAGTTGGGCATAGTTTAAAAAATATAATTAGTGCAGCTAAATAAATAGTCTCATTGGAAAGGTATTTATGTCCTGAACAACTTTCATGCTGTTTTTTTGTTATGTGTAACTATATACTTTTAGAGAAATTTACATTTGTTTGGCAAAACTTATATTGCACTTCTAAAAAGCCTCATTTTTGCAAACCGCTACACCACTTAAGTGAAATACTACACCTCCTTGTTTATCTCTTGTCATGCCTAATTTAATAGCAGATCCTGACACTTACCAGATAGGGGGAAGAAGCAAGACAGAGAAAAAAACAATGCTCACGCAGAGAAAACACAAATTGCACATACCCTAATAATGTTTGGCTGTAAGGCCAATATCCTCTGAGATAACCTATGTCCCAGTGCATTTGCTTTGGGGTTCTTTTGCAGTTCTCGTCACACACAGAAAGAGGACCTGGTGCACAAACAAGGCTGTCTCTGAAACTTTTAGGCATCTATGCTGCAACACTGATTTTTCTTTTATTATGTCCTCTTTGGCAACTTCTATTATTAAAACTCATTAAGTGCATAATTTACTAAATCTTGACCTTGGGATAACTCTTGAATGACTCCCAAATAAGTTTTAAGCCATTCCCATTATAGGAGGTCAAGACCTGTGCAAAACATCAAGTGTCATTTTTTCATATTTTTTTTAGAAATATGCAAAGTAAAAGTGCGGAGAAATACAAAAGTATGCACAAGTAACCCTACTGATTACCTAAGATACAGCAAAATCAATTGTTTATAAATTATGTTGTTTCCAAGTATTTCTGTATCCTACCTTTTTATTTTTTAGCTAGTCGCACAATTGCGCCTTGTTTGATTGGTTCCTGCATTTACCTTCCACAGAAATAGACTAATTCATTTCTAATTAGTACCCTTGTATTTAGAAAGCCAAAAAGAATATAAAAAATATTTTTTTTTATCTCTTTAGAATGGCCACGTAAATAGTGTTCAGTCAACTGCGCTGAGATTCACACTATGGCCCCTCGTTCACAAAGTGGGAAAGGGTTGACGATGATGGAGGGTGCTGTCTCTGGAAGCAAAGAAAGGAAGAGTTGGGTGAGGGTGAGGGGCAGGATTTAGGGTCTGTTTCAGGAGGGAGGGAGAGGAGAAGGGGCATTTTGTATGTTTCTATGTTTGAAGAAGCTGCCTGTGATTCTGCCTTACCATTGTGCTGCCACAGTGCTCCTGGCAGTTTCCAGTGATTCTGTTTATGCAACCTTTTCCAACCATCGGCCACATAAACATACCCACTTCCTGGTGCATTACTTTTCCTTTCCACAACTGCAGAAATGAAGGCCGCTGTGTGAACATGGTGGTGCTGACTTAAACTGTGTATCCATGACTATCGTGCATACATAGTTATGTCAGCACTGCCATGTTGTGCATGGCTTACTCAGGGGAAAACTGTACATGTGCAAGTATCACACATGCACAGTACTGTAATCACTGAAGTATTACTTATGGCTGACTCTGGTGCAGTGAGAGTACCGCATATTCATTTCAATGCTCTTGCTGCTCCTAGAGTTGGGTGAGGGTGAGGGGCAGATTTTATGGTCTGTTTCAGGAGGGAGGGAGGGAGAGGGTAGGGGGCATTTTCTATGTCTCTATGCTTGAAGAAGCTGTCTGCAATTTTGCCTTACCATTGTGCTGCCACAGTGCTCTGGCATAGTTTCCAATGATTCTGTTTATGCAGCCCTTCCCATCTATGGGCCGCATAAACATACCCATTTCCCAGTGCAATACTTTTCCTTTCCAGAACTGTGGAAGTGGTGGCCACCATGTGCAACATGGTGGCACTGACTTAAACAGCACATGCATGACTAACATGCATACATAGTTATGTCAGCACTGCCATGTTGTCCATGGCTGACTCCAGAGCAAACTGCACATGTGCGAGTATTACGATTGTGTAGTACTGTAATCACTGCAGTATTAATTACAGCTGACTCTGGTGCAGCGAGAGCACCGCATATTCTTTTCAACACTCTTACTGCTCTTAAAAGCTCTCCACAGCCATGTTGGCTCTGACCTGAGTCTGTTTTAAACACCAGGATGATTTGGAAAACTTCTTCAAAATGAGATTTTTTAAATAAAGTGGTAACTAGACAGCTAACTCAGTAGACGTATGGCACACTAGCCGTGGTGCAGAATAACATTTTTTTTTCTAATTGTTTTGCCCAGGCTCCAGCAGCGTTGGAACAAGCTATGAGATCACTAACTCTCTCTCTTTCTCTCTCTCACTCTCTCCCTCCCCCACACATTCTTGTATTCTTTAATCTTTGTTAATTTTTATATTTTCTGTTGTAAAAAAATATTATTGTTTAAGTTGTTTTCTTGTAGTCATTTCTTACTTCATCCTCCTTTTATTAGTTTCAGCCCACACTGCCACACCCATGGCCATTTGTCACCCTTCTTTCAGCCCATCTCCTTCTTTCCCTTCTCTCTTTTGATTTTCTATTATGTGCTTTTTTTTCTGTTGGAAAATGTAACTTCTCTTTCTTTTTCTTGATTTCTTCTTTTCTTATTCCTAGTTTATCCTCCTTAAACACCCACACTCATGATCTTTTGTCAACCTCCATCTTTCCAGCCCACCTCCCCAACCCTCAATTTCAGTTTTTTCTTCACGTTTGTTTTTTATTATATTCTTTTTTCTGTTACAAAATGTAACTTCTCTGTCTTTTTCTAGAATTTCTCTTTTCTCATTCTTAGTTTCTCCTTTTTAATCATGCACACCACCACCATGATCTTTTTTCACCCTCCCTCCTTTTAGCCCACCTCTTCAACTTCAAAGTTCAGTTTCTTAACTTTGTTTTCTATCTTTCTTACTTGCTTTTCATATTCTTAGCTTCTTCTTTCTTCTTTTATTGTATTTCCTTCTTTTGTCTCCTAGTTTATACTATTTTTTTGCAATCAGCACACACAATCACCCTCATGATCTATTTCTGTCACCTTTCTCCTTTCAGCCCTCCTCCCCAACCCCAAATTTCAGTTTCATTTTCTTTCACTTTTCTCTCTTTTACTATTGTATATTTTAATCTATTCTCATCTTCTATTGCTTGCATTTCTTTCTTTTTCTTTTAGTTTGTCCTCCTTTAGTTTAAATCAGCACATATCCCCAACCCTACAATCTTTTGTCACCCTCCCTCTTTTTTGCCTACCTCCTCAATGCCCAGTTTCAGTTTCTTAATTTTCTTTCACTTCTCTGTTTTGCTTTTTTTAATATGTATCATTTTTTGTATTTCCTTCTTTTCCTCATAGTTTGTCCTCCTTTTTATCAAATGTTAAATTAGCACACTCACACCAACCCACACAAAGTCCATTACCCTCCAAGCCCCACCACCCCAGCCCCATCCCCATCCTCCAGTTTAACTTTCTCATTGAATCTCATCTGGCATCTGCTTTCTTCAGTGATTTTTTTGTAAGTAAACTTCTTTTTTTCTCTTAGTTTGTTCCAAAGTTTTGTTTCAAACCTGCACTCACTCCCACTCCATGTCATCCATCATCCTTTGAGTCCTACCACTCCATCCCCTAAACCCAGGTTTCACTTAGAGTCTTTTCTGGTGTCAGCTTTTCTTATACTGCTTTTTTAAACTTTATTTACATTTTCTTTTCATTGTCTGCTTGACATTAAGACTTTCCTTCCCCACAAGGACCACCACACCACATGCTGCTACACTTATCCATTCCAAACCGAGACACTGTCCTGTCTCCTGCATCCTCCTTCTCATTGTGCTAATGTGTCAATGGTGCCAAACTGCTGTACAGTTCCACTTTTATACCTCAGTTTCTGCATGTGAAACTATGATATGGGACTACTTATCAGGTGCCCTTTTATCTCTCCTTCCAGCCTCCAAAAGCCAGTCACATGACTGGCAAATGACTACAAGCCTCACAAACAAGCTGGAAGGCTGGTGGGAAGGTGTATATTAAGAAAAAAAAAGAAAACTTAAGTCCAATCTGAACAGGTGGTGTTAGGCTTAGGAACTGCTGAAAGAAAGCTGTATTCAGAGCAGCCCAATTTCAGCAGTGGGGATTTAGAACACCCTTAGCTGGCGTGAAAACTGGGGCTTGAAATATCTCCACATTTTTGTTTATTCCATTTTGTGCAGGTCCCAGGATTCCACTGTCACAAAAAGAAGGGAAATTCACTACAATAAATGACAGTAATGCAAACAGTAGGGTTAAAGAATACAAAGTGCATACAGTAAGGAAAATGAAAAAAAAAACATTAGGGTTTTGAATCTCAGTAGTCTTGGAAAATCAGTGATATGGTTTTCCTTGGAGTTGTCAACCCTAATCTCCACCCTTTCTCATGTGCAAACATAATTATACAGTACTTGATCTCCTGCTTCATGCAGGGCCCACAGTGCCCTGTGTCAAAAAAGCTACAACTGATTCTGTTGGCCACATGTGGCAAGAAATACCTCTCTGCCTGTAAAGAGTATATGCCTAATAGGCAGTGGCTTGGAGCTGTACCTTGTGCTTTGGACAAGAGGCTATCAGACTGGGGTAGGGGCTGGGCATTATAACTGGCACCCCTAAGAAGACACGTTTGGCCAAAGTGTAAGGGTGCTTACCTACCTGTTCTGGTTCTGTTGATGTGCAGGTCACTAACTATGATGGAATAAAGGCATCTATGAAAATCATACACTGCTTCTATTCATGTCTGGTTTCTGGGTGAGTGGCCTCTATCTTGTTTGTATGGCCTTACTTAGTGAGAGGTTGCCAGTCTCAGCTCCTGGTGTTTAGCACTGATGCATACAGGTCTACTCCTGTTTGTGCTTGACGATAAACACCATTGGGAAAAGGAGGGAAAAAGGCAGCATGTTCAAGGTATACTGTGCAAGTACCTGCACAGGATAAATAGAATGGATGCCAATGAACCTTTCTCATTGAGCTAAAATGCAGGAACAAGAGGGAACTCACTGAAACTTTTAGTACGGTCAGAATAGATGTCTGTAAGCACTTTTTAACAGAAAGAGTGGTAGACAAATGGAACAAAGTGTCAGAGAAAATGGTACAGGCCAAATCAGAGAACAGCTACAAGCAGGGATGGAACAGGCAGATGGGCTTAGTTAGAAAAGAGGGGCAGAAACAAAGGAATGGGATGGCCACAACAGCCAATGCAGAGTAGTGGGCACATGAAGGAGAGTATCCAGTACTGTGGCAAACAGATGACTCACTCAGGAGGTAATACTGAAGTCAAGTCACATTGATTTACAGAAACAAAACAAAGTGCAGTACTAACCACAACACATCTCTTATATCAGTGTACAAGAGGACCCCCTGGAATACCAATGTTTTCACCTGTAGTTCTTTGGTGCTTTGCCAAGATGTGGCACTCCCTGCTGCCCACCCAGTTTATAGCAGGTAATTTAAAGGGATACATCAAATGTAAGTCTTACAACCGCCACCAAATTAAAACAGTATATCAAAAGTTATTACGCAGATGAAGCACGTGAAACTAAACAGAAAATCATCTTATTAGTTTTAGAATGGTCTGAAAATTTTATTGCAAGCTGTATACTAAATCCATATATCAAATTATCAGCTAACTCCAGCACCATTCCTATTCTTTGCTCAGGCTTTCCAACTCACCAGGTACATCTGTAAAATATAAACAGAACTGTTACCATATAAAATAAATTACAAAAGTCACTGCAGTGTTCCTATTTCAATCTCATTGTTCAGACCTGGCCAGGATAGTGCTCCTAACTGGCATATCCAGTGTGCTTCTCTATACTGTATGTCAGTTTTCTTTAAATATCTCCACCCCATGGGCCCAGGGATACTTCTTCAATACCTGTAAACATTGACACATGGCCTTTCCCTCCCCCATCATTTCTGCATGTATAGATAATGCAGATCTGTTGTTTTTGAGAGCAGTCGCCCTCATGTGTTCTCCTATTCTTTCTTTGACATTTTGCTTTGTCCTCCCAGTATAAAAAGCACCACAGGGAGAGGTGGCTAAATATATATCAGTTGGTTGTACAGTATGGACTAGAGAGTCCTGAAAGACTTTGCCCTTCTGTAAACAATCTTGGGAGGATTGTTCTGGCAATCTCTAAGTTTGTGTTCTGCATTTAAAATGTCCCAGTTGTTGTGTAATATTTTTTAAATTTCATGTGCATCTGTTGAATACATGATGACAATGTTCAGCATATTCTCACTACTAGGTTCTTTTTCTCTGGATTGTAATAGATTTTTTGTTAGTATTCCCTCCACTTCTAACTGAGCCTTCCATATAGTGAAACTGCTGTACTCATGTTCCCTAAAGCAGGTCTCCATAATGTCAACCTCAGACACATAGCCTTCCTGAAGATTACAGTTATGTCTGACCTACATAAGTTGACCCTTAGGGATGTTCTCCACAATATGGTAGGATGGCAGCTGTTTGCCACTAAGAGGGTACTGCAGTCATTTTTATGATAGATGGTGGTATTTACATACCCCTCCCTCTCTTTCTATATTTACAGATCCAAAAATGAGATTTTATCTGGATCCCAAGTAACTGCAAATTTAAACCCTTGTTCAGTACTCTTCAAATACCGCTTAAGTGCAACACACTCTTCTGCCATTCCCTGCCACACCATGAACCAATCATCAATGTTTCACTTCCAGAGTTCTATTTTATTATGGAAGGGGTTGTTGTCACTGTAGATATTATCATATTCTCACATTCCCATTACAAGATTTGCATACTTGAGTGGTCAATATCACCCCCGTTGCTGTCCCATTTAGTTGTATATTGTGCTCCCCCTTGAAGCTAAAGGAGTTACATTGCAATGCACATCTTACCATCATAAATCTGATATGACTGGATGGGCTAAGAGGACTTTATCTGCTGTCATTGTCTATGTATCTATGACTGATTTACTTGAAAATTCACATGACAGAGTTGGTGCTATGTTTTCTGGATCTGGTAAATTTTATAGCAATCAGTTCAGTGGGGCCAAAGTTCTAGAAACTTGAAAATACATAAATGCACCAAAATTAAAACTTTTTTTTATCAACAGCTCAGAAGTGGTTGTCATTTGAAATCAAAATCTTGCAGGTATGGTGGAGGTTGGCCCAAGTTTACTTTTGTAATTATTTTATCTAACTTATGCCATGTTTGATGTTTGAAAAAATGTGTTCCTTTTTGCACATGTACAGTAGCAGAAATGATGCTCTAAAGATAATTGGATTTTTGCAAAATATTTTGTTATGGTTTTCTACAAAAATGCTCCTGTTAGGTAAGGAAATAATCTTTCTTATAAGTGAGTGATACAAAAGCATAAAATACACACAGATTGTTCCTCACAGGAGACTGAAAATGTACGTGGAGGGGTGGATAAATTGTAGGTTGTGTGGTCAGTGTATTAGCCTTAAAGGACAACTACCTGTACATGTGTTTTTTCAAAATGTTTATTTTACCTTAAGGATGGCAGAGGTTCATGTTTAGGTTGATACACAATCATGCCATGTAATTTGTTTAGTGCACAAGTTCATATAATGGAAGAACCCACAAGCAATAGCATGGGTGGGCATTTGTCTGTGGGCATGTCCACTAAGTGACACTTGGGCAGGTGGGGGGTAGGAGGGGCATAGGTAGGTAGGGACAGCCTGCTAGGGGATAGGAATAGACCAGGTAAGGCAGGCAGGTTCCCGGGAAGGGGATGATCTGAGGCTGGGGAGGTGGAGCAACATGCTATATAGGTGCAGCTCCAGAGGGGCTCTCTCTCATAGCTCCTCTTTCCCCAGCTGAAGACCCACCTGAAGAACCGCCCTTGTAAAAGCAGGAGGGAATGGCAGGCAGGCAGGGGCTCACTGTCCCATTAAGGGGGAAATGCCTTAGGAGTCGAGAAGGAATTCTCCTGGTTTTTCCCATAAGCTTTTCAAGGTATTTCACCTTCACCAGTGAGATCAGGCTAGGTCATAGATAGGGCAGGTTAGGCTGTCACAGTTATGGAATGTAAGCCAAGGTAGTCTTGGAAGGTGGTAAATGTTGGTGGTTGGTTAATGCAGAGGGGGGAACAGGGGATCATGGTCTTGTGCAACCAGATCACCTGAGGCTGATAGGAGTGCTGGTCTGTCTGTTCTGGGCTCACCCTTCATGAATAGGGCAGCAGTCCAGATGGCAGCTTCTCTGGGCAATGGCCCGTGGCATCATATCATCCACTGGGGGGGAAACACCATGGCAGCCAGTGAAGACCCACCCCTCATGCCCCAGATGTTGGGTCCCTCATGTGGATTTGCAATGATGAGTGGTTTCATTCAGAAGAAAGGCTGGGTTTGGAAATAATGAATATCAACTAAGACTACCTGGCAGTGCATGTCTACTTGTAATGATGATCAGTTGATTAATAAATACATGGCTGTGGCCACTTCTCTCCAGTGCTTGGTGTGTATTTCAGTTTGTTAAGGTGGAATGGGGGGAACTGTCCCCTATAAGAAAATTGAAAGACATTGCCTGTGGTTCAATGGGCTGAGCAGCCAGCCATGCCCCCTGTCTCAGCTATTTAAACATCATTCTCTCTGCTTCTCAGAAGCACTTTTTCTTTGTAGCCAGAGCTGTTGGACTGTCTCCTCTAGCATTTTTGGATTTTCTGTTTGGTTTGTCCTGCCTTTCTGCTGGTTTGTGTTTCTCCTGTTTTTCTCTGTCTGTGTTTTGCTTTTCCTTTGGCTACTGCTTGTGCTTCTCTCTGTTGTCTATGTCTGCTCTCCTGTTCACATGTGCTTGTGTTTCTTTGGTTTTACTTTTTTTGGGGGGGGCTTTCTAGTTTTCCTAGCATCCTGCTGCCCCCCCTTTGCTTGCATTGTGAGGGCTTTTTAGTTTTCCTACTGTTTTGCTGTCCCTTTTGCTTGCCTTGTGCTGTTCAGGCTCCAGTTTCCTTTTATCATACTTTTAACAATCCCTCAGTTCAATTGCAATTGTTATCGGTGTGCTATTCAGCTCTTACTTGCTGTTTTCTTGCCCGCAACAGTCTCCCTGCCTATAGCAGTCTCCCTGTACACCTAGTCTTAATTGTTTTTACCTGGCTCCCTCAGTGCCTGGCTCTACACAGCAGTTTCAACTTGCCAGCTACATTAGAGACACTGCTCATATACATCAAAAGCAAGTGATGTGTAAATTATATGGATTTTAAAACTCTTAATTTCACAATCCCTAGTTCTGGGACAGTGTTTCAAATGTTGGTGTTAAAGTTTCTGCATTTGAAACAATATGTGTTTAAGTGTTATGAATAAAGATTATGAATTCAAACTGTAATGATAAATTTATCTGTGTGGTATCATGGTGGTCTGCTTGTGGCATCACTGTTATTCCCATGATGGGGGACTGTGGTGTCACAGCAGGGCATCATGGTTTCAGGTAGCTGAAGAAGCGAGCATTTATATAAGTTGTATGATAATACACTGTACTGGAATCTGAATTTCCCAATTGTTGGTTAAATCTTTTCTCACTAATATTAGCTTGCCTGAAACTGAACCGTACTATAGCCTTCATGGAGCAAATGTAATATATAATTTTATGACTTTCATCTTCGCTTCTTAGAAGTCTAACTGCAGTCATTCTCTATAATTAGAGTATTTGAATGGTCTGTCTTTGCAAGTGAACTTCACGGGTTCCAAATCTAAATGTCTGCATATTTGTACTAACCTCCCTAGCTCTGGGATGGTAGTCATGGTCCTGTGTAACAACTTGCTGCATTTCACTAATATTGGAACAGTACATATTTAAATATTATTGTAAAGCTTATGAAGTTGAACTATAACAAAAATATAATTTCACTATAATTTAGCATTCCTTAATAGAACTGGTTGTCATGCATTCCCTGGAGTTTATGGGAATTGCTGTTTGCCCTGTTTCTCAGACCCACATTGGGGTCAAATGATTGCTTAGATTAACCTACATGGAGGTTTGGTCTTCTTTGTGCTTGATGAAAAGTGTGCATGACCTGCGTGAGAGTACACAATGCTTCATAGTTGAATCACGCTGTCCTCCTAAACTGGAGATATATCAACCATGATCATTAATTACCATGGCTCAGGGCCTACCCTGTGGCTGACAGTCTTGCTCTGCACTCACAAAATCTGCATCTTGAGCATGTGAAACTCAGGGTGTGGTCCTTCTCATCTGGCCCATAGTGGAAATGGCCTCACTCTGAGCAGAGCTTTAGCTGTACAGATATATCAGCAGCACCTCTTGATGTAGAATTTAAGATTTCATCTGTGAGGGGTGGGGCCTTTAGGCCCAAGGGGGCTCTTTTTGCTAGCCATGTGGGTTCGACAGCACCTTCTAAGCTATTCACCCTACAACTGGCTCTTGTTCACCTGGTCAGTTCTTAGATCGGTAGGCTGGCTGAGTGCCTCAGTGGTCATTGCTCTCCTCCTTCTCCTACCCTGGGGGATGGTACTGCCATGTGGGAGTACCCTGTTGTTGCAGAGTGCACTTGCAACCCTTCACAGTGTACCTGTTAGAAGGATAGCATGAGAGTCTTCCAAGAAATTGGAACATTTTCCACACCTCAATGGGTTTCTATATTGTAGCAGCAGAGCTGTCACTAATTGAATATCCCAAAGCCTGGCAAGAAGGTGACCTCGGCCTTGGATACACAGAGGTTTCCTCCTCAAAGGGTTTTTTTACTCTCCTCTGTGTCAAAGGTCATAATACTTAGTTAGGTTTTAACAGCATATTCCCTAGGTTGCTTAGGTAGGTTTAAGGTGTTTTATGGAGATGGATGGTGGTCCTCTTTTGCCATTCCTTCTCTCCTTTGGAAGTTATGCCCTCTTGCTATCTAATCCTTTTGACCTACATGAAGGTCATGATACATTACCATTGTCTCCTGCTGACCTGCATCAAAGTCCTAAATATTTCAATATCTACTTAGCCTATGTGAAGATCTTCAATATGAGATACTTACTTGTCCACTTTCTGCAATGCTTTCTGCTCTTCCATCTTTTTTGGGTATTCTTTCTAAGGTACCTTTAGCCTAAGGGAATCCTTCCCACAGCACCTCTATTGGTGGAACCCTTCTCCAGGGTTCCTTGCCTTTGGCTTCCCTGCAGGGTGGTATTCCCTGAGGAACAAAAGGGAAATGGCCAAAAAGTTTTATTAAACAAGTTGCACAAGCACAACATTACACCTGGTTGCATAAGTACATTGAAATGAAAGGCTTTGCCTGTGGTTCAATGGGCTAAGAAACCAGCCATGCACCCTGCCTGAGCAAATTCAATTTCATTTTCTTTGCTTCTCTCAGAAGCATTTTTTTCTTTGCCCCACCATCCTCCCCTCCTCCTCCAGTGGCTCGCCTCTCTCCTCAAGGGCTTCTTCCTAAGGTACCTTTAGCCTAAGGGAATCCTTCCCATAGCACCTCTTGGGTGGAACTCTGCTCCAGTGTTCCTTGCCTTTGGCTTCCCTACAGGGTGGTATTCCCAGAGGAATGAGAGGCAAACAGCCACAAAGGTTTATTCAATAAGTTGTGCAGGCACAACATTACACTAAGTTGTGTAAGCACATTAAACTAAACATATTTATTTTGGTATTAATGTGTCATCCTTTCAGCCCACCCACCACTAATAATTAGCAAGCATTGTGTGAGTCAGTGCAAGTTGGTGTGAGTCAGCATCATGCTCAGATGTCTAAAGAGTGAGTCAGGGATCTCAGGCTCCTGTAAGTAGCATGGCACATCGGAACTAATATGACCTAATAGGCCATTCAAGGGGGCCACTGATATATGTTATGGTATCTATTATTAATTAAGTGACTTAACTTAGTGAGCTGGATGTAAGGGATGACTTTTTCCTCTTGGCTTAACCATACAGTATATGTTCAAGCCAGAAAGTTCTCATCTAGCAGATTCCGCTGCTAATGATAGTGAGCAGTCATCATCAGAGGATGAGGGTGTAGTGGAACCTGGTGGCACTTATCATCTGTGTACAAATCTGTCTGAATGGTAATAAACTAGTTTTTTTTAAACTTTCATGGATCACAGGAGACAGGCTACTCTAGCAGAGCAAGTGGAGTGACTCACCCCCACACACACACACCTTATATAGCATTTTGTGAATATTGTATTTAAAAAGAGATCATCTAATCACATTCTTTATGGTCATTATATTGAGCACCATGCACATGTCTGCAGTAGTCCCTAACCTCTCCACTGTGTTGATTTATTTCCCTCTTCTACAACTATTGCCCTGAGCATATGATTATATTGACAGTATGGTTAGACAAGCCTAATGAAAGCCATTTTTTGCCCATCACCAGATGTATTAGCCATCATTTTGGTCAATCTGACAAATCTGTCTGTGGAACCGGGGGATTATTGGAACAATAGTGGTGGTGGGGTTTATGAGAGACCAATGTGGTTTGGTTCATGGTGCTTGGTGTTACCATAAGGAAAGTGAATATTTGTTCCTTTAACTACACTGATAGACTGCTTCTTAATGGGATTCAGGGGGGATGGGGTTACTGTGTCATTAACCTTGACATAATATTATTTTTTTTAATTAGTTTTATATGTGTACAAATCCACATATACATTTCACTCAGCAAACATTTATGTCTTTATCCCATCCAACTCATCTACAGTAAGTCAAACACACACAGGCCCACAATCACCCTGCACCAGGGCAGACCCCAAGAAAGAGAGAATTGTAGTGTAGCAGACTGACTTTCCCAGGCTCACACACTTCCCTGCAACTGACCATGAGATATAGCTGATTCTGGTGTACTGAGTGTCTCCTCCACCCCCCCCCACTATACAGAATATGGTTTGTAGAGCATCATGCACCTAGCTGTACTTGTCTTTCACCTCCAAAATCCATCATTTTACTGTACTCCTACCCAGCCATTCCTAGATGCCACCTGTTCTACTGACAGGGTAACATGACAGACCAAAAGAAAGCCATGGCGTTGTCCAGTACCAGATGTCTTTAATATGATGCCAAGTTCTGGACAGTCTCAAGACATTAATAATGTCATCCTAGCAACCATGACAGGGAAAAACTTGGGTGGCTTCTTGGAACAGTAGGGGCAGGGGTAGTGGTGGTATTGTGCTTGATTACTGCAGTTAGGTTGATGGTACTTGGTGTACTACGATCATGATGACCATAATGAATATAATTATCATCTATCTGATTTACACTGGCAGCCTGTTTCAGGACTGGCTTTTGGTGAAGGTGGGAGCACTGTGTCATCAACATTAACATAATATTTGTTGTTATTTACTGTTTTTTCTGTACAATCCCACCTGTAAATTCAACACAGCAGACCTTTATGTAGTGGGCACTGTACATTGGCATCCAACCTGACCCATTTATATCAAACACACACATGCCCCTCCATATACCCTGTACCCAGGGTGGGCCCCAATAGAGCACAAAATGTAGTACAGCAGAAGTACTCATCCATCACTAGTACACATATCTAGTCCAGAGCATGACACAGAGATGACACACAAATGTGATACCCTCTTTTTATAATTCTCCTTTTACTCTTCCCCACAGAGACCCACTTAAAAAAAAAGCTACATCGAAGTACTGCTCCTCCTGGCACCTACTACCCACCACTGTGCCCCTCTTCCAAACATATAAATATATAAGCATCCTTGCCTTTATCCTTTCTCCTTACCACTTTCAGTATCTAACCCTCAAATTTTCACCATGCACATTACATATACACACCTAGTATTGTCTTCCCTCTCCTTCCTACCCCCCTCCACTATCCTCTCTGGTTGCTTTAACCCTCCCCCCTCCTACCCCCGATGAACCCTCTATCAAAAACATCACCTTACCTCCTCCTCACCATCTCCACACCCCTCTCCTATGCCCTCCATTCATGTCATCTCCCCCAGCATCCTGCCACCTCAACTGACCTCTTGCATAACTGCATATACCTTATATGGTGCTCCAGAAACATTTCCTCCACCCACATCTTTATAAGAGGGTGAAAATTCCCAGCCACCTTCTCTATGTTTCTACTCACCTTACTCATATCTGGTGGTGTTGAGTGTAACCCCGGCTCCCCTTCAGCTATACAAAACCCTCCCTCCCACAAAGGCTTAAAAGACATGCACATCAACATTAGGAGTATCCAACCCAAACTGGACCTCTTAAATTGCTGACTAACCCAATACTCACCTGATATCCAATGCCTCTCAGAAACTTGTCTATATGCTAAAACCCCGATTCATCCTCATTGTTCCCCAGCTACTCAATTATCTGGCAAGACCAAGGGAAAGGAGGGGGTGGTGTTGCGATGCTCATAAGGCAACCCATCTCTAGCACAGTTATGAGAAAAGAGTCCTGTCAAGGATCTCACAAATTGATGCTCACCCAAATCTCTATGCCCTTCATCCTCCCCACCTTCATTGGGGTAGTCTATGCCTCCCCTGGCTTAGACAAGATGCACTCGCTGATTATATTTCCTCCCTCCCACCTTTAGCAGACTCCAGGGAATTATTACTGCTTGGAGACTACAGCCTTGATTGGCTCTCCCCCTCCTCCAAATCCACCACCTCCAAAATCAAATCCTGCAACCTTACCCAGCTTATCACTGAGCCTATCCGCTACAACCCCCATGCCTCAAGTCACTTCCTCTTTGACTGGGTACTCTCTTCCCATCCCCACAGAATATCTGCTGCAGGAATCCTCAACCCTCCCCTAAGTGATCATTGCATCATCTATTGCATTAGAAAAACACACCTGCCCAAGTCCACCCCGAAATACATAAAAACTCACCCCCTAACCTCAATAGACACAAACTCCCTCCTCTCTGATTTGCACCATGCTAGCTGGGAGCTGGTCTACTCTGCTCAAGATGGTGACACTGCCCTGTCACAGTTTCTTAACATCTTCACAAGTGTCTGGGACTACCACGCCCCGCTAATAAAAGTCAGAGTCAGAAATTGCCACCACCCCTGGGTCACAGCTCCAATAGTGACTCTCTGCAAAACCTGTGACAAGACCTGGTCTGTCATAAAATCCACCCTAACACCTCAGGCTAGACAAGTCTATAACACCACTAGAAATGCATTTGCAATGTCCATCAGGCAAGCAAATGCTGACTACTTTAGTGCTTGTTTCAGCACAGTGCACCCCTCCTCTTCCTGGAACATAGTCCACTCCATTGTCAACCCACCATCTCATACCAACACCCCCTCCCTTAAGCATAATGGTCATACATTGACAGATCCCATCCAAATTGCAGAAACCCTTAATTCTTTTTTCACCACCTGTGCCTTCCTAGACCAAACTACACATCCCCCACCTGCAGCAACACTCCTCCCAAGCAGACTACCTCCAAACTCCATCCTACTCACCACCGTCTCTGCTTATGAAATGCTGAAGGCACTCTTTTCCCTTAACCCATCAAAATCTAGCCCTGAGAGAAAACACCTGATCCTGCTTTGCCTATTGGCCCCAGCCATTACCCTTCCTCTCACCTCCTTATTAAACCTATCCTTCTCCACAGGCACAGTCCCCAAGACCTTGAAGTCAGCCTGCATCATCCCTCTCCACAAGTGCGGCGACCCCTCAGCACCCAGCAACTACCGACCTATCCCCCTCCTACCTGTCCTATCCAAGATACAAGAATGGCTAGTGCAAACCAGGCTGACCAACTTCTACACCTCCACAAATGTTCTCTCCCCTTACCAATCCAGATTTAGAAGGCACTACTCCACCATATCCTATCTTCTCTGTGTTACAGACCATATTCAATCAGCTTCTGATAAATGACATCTCACCGATGCAGTCTTCATCGACCTAGCTAAGACCTTCAACTCTGTATCCCACCCACTCCTCCTAAACATGCTCAGGAAAACAGGGCTTGCCCCCCCACCATACAATGGTTTAATTCGTACCTTGTAAACAGATGCCAGTCTGTAAAGATTGCCAACTCTTCTTCCCCTTACCTCCCCATTCTTGCTATTGCCCCCCGAGGCTCTATTCTTGGCCCCATTCTATTCTCCCTATTCATAAACAACCTCCCTTCTGTATGCTCCAAATCCTTCATCCACATGTATGCAGATGACACCATCCTGTTCACCTCCGGTCCTGACCTAACCACCTTCCAATCCACCCTACAACAAGATATCAGCTCTGTGCAGTTTTGGTTTCAGGTGAATCAACTTAAATTAAACCCAATAAAAACTGTCTCCATGACCTTTGGTTCCTCTAAAAGACTTGGTAAAACTTCTGCGCCCCCCCATTCAATCACCTCACTAGATGGTACTCCACTTAACGCAGTCTCGTTCTATAAATATCTGGGTATCTGGTTTGACCCTCAACTATATTTCACAAGCCACAATGACTCCATAGCCTCAAAACTCCATCCAAAGCTTAGCATCCTGTATCCAACAGGGACTCACTTCCTTTCCCTGTATGATGGAAACAGTTGGCTAAAATGATTGCTCCCATTTTCAACTATGCTGACATAGTATACTGTACAGCACCTGCCACCTCACTTGCAAGACTGGACTCCCTCTTCTATGCTTTCTGTCATTTTGCCTCAAATTCCCCACTAAGGACATACCATCGCTCTCTACTGTCTTCCCTTGAACTGTCATCCCTCTCCCATTGGTGTCTCATTCACTCCATCTCCTTTATTTCCAAATTCTGGTTTAATATACTTCCCTCCTACCTCTCAGTCCACCTCATTCCTGCTCTCTCCTCACCCTACTCCCTAAAGTCAAGGGATTCCCACTCTTTCTTCATCCCTAAAACATCCTCGATTGCAGGGAAATTCGCTTTCATCTATAGGCTCCCCTCTCTCAGGAACACCTCATCACCTCTTCTACACAACTCACTCTCACACATCTCCATCAAATCCCAATTACGCTGCCTGCCCCACCCCCTCTGCACCCACAACAATGCGTAGCACTTTGTTCCAGCCCAAATAAACAAGCAGCACTTCTTCTGTACCCCTTTCCCAAGCAATAACAGACACATGCTTCCTCTACCAACATGGTAGTATCTCTGCTGTGTAGCCTTCCTTCTGGCTCTATTGTCATGTTGTTTGTGCCACCACCTCATTATTTTTGCTGATTGCACTGTATTCTATTGTATTATTGTATATTGTGTATCTTATCCTACATATACTGTGTACTTTATGTATTTTATGTATTATACCCTTTATTCCCTGCCCCTGGGTTGCACCTGGAATCAAGCTTTGGCTCAGTGTGCCTTTTCCAGTTACCAAATGTTTAAATAATAATAAAAAAAATTAAGTATTTTAATCACAACTGAACACAGCATTGCAAATGTTATTGAACATCACATAAGACTTCTGCTATATAACATTTTAAATATATAAATGTTTTGTTAAGCTTTAGTGATAGATATTCATCTAATGAATGTATCTTTTATTCCATATGCCAGGTGTCAGTGTGAAACTTATGGTGAAATGGAGACTGCAAGAGAATGCAGTTGCTGTAAAGAGGTCTAAGTTATATGCAGAAAACAAGTGGACAATGTCGATTGTATCAAACAGTGCTTCAAACTGAACTGTTATGGCTATGTTGCAATGGATGGACCATTTAATGTTGACAAGCCAATAAAGGAGTAATTTTGTTATTCTTTATATTAATTTACTATGTTGTGTTACAGATCATCGTATGATGAGGATGCCCTGATGACCCAATGCCACCATGATGAGCTAATGTGCAGATGATCCAGGTTCATGAGTGGGCCCAGGTGGTCACATATCAATGCTGGTACTGCTGTGGTCAGTGCTGCAGGACAGCATGTCTCAGCAGGTGAATGTTAATGTCAAGCTTCTGTGTTGCAGAGACACATGCGACTGGGCCAGGGACCTCATTCACACTGCAGGGGATATTCTGCCTGCAAGGCCAACAGGGGCTGTGCTCACATCAGGAATGTGAGAGGAACCAGAAAAGAGAAGTGTTTCTCTCCTAGGTCCTAGTGTCTGCTGGCATGGGATCCGGGCCCACATGGTGAACTGCCTCTGGGGGGATACCCCCTCTCACCAGAGCTGCTGACATTGAAGGTAGATCCATGTTTGTATCTTGTTTAGATGGCAGTTGGGGGGGCATGAAATACAGACACAAACAGGCTACATCTGTATGACCAGGTTACATCCCTAATCAGTTGACAAGGCCGTGGACAGCAAAATATATATTGGAAAAAAAAATCAGTACATGATGTGCGAATTGATTTTGGTTATTCATATTGTGCATGTATCATTTGTTCATTGATCCAGTTTATAAGTCATTTGATTAACTGTATAGTATAGTCCTGCAGTTTTTCAAACAACATCACTTTCAATTTGTAGTATTCAGTCTTTCACAATACACCTCCCTAAAGTGGTTTATCCATGTTTTACCTCTTGCATTGTAACCGGAAAAACACAAATTCCAGAACAATGCAATGGATTGTTTAGCATGCCACACATCAACTGGGCTGTGTGAATGTCACCAACTGCAGTACAGTTCCTCATTTTAAAATGATATTGTAAATCCAGATGTGCTTCCATCACAACAGAGTAAATAAATTAATGTGTCTGTTGAATAACAACAGGGATATGCATTTTGGGCTCCATGCACTATTGACCATGCAGCACTATGCAGTGGGCAGTGTTACTGCGTAGAGGTGTACAACTGGAATCCATGCATCCCACATTCTGGCAGTATGCATGAACATAACACCCAGGCACAAGCAGCCCACATGTGCATATGTGCACAGTGGAGGGATACGCACAGATGTGTGCCTCAGACAGCTAGTGTTGGAACCCACTCAGGAGGGAGCAATCTTAGACCTCATACTCTCAAATGGGGACAGTGAGAGGATCTCAGATCTAGAAGTAGGTAACCATCTGGAAACAAATGACCACCAAATAGTGTGGTTTATGATAAACTCAGCTGCAGAGTCAAGCCATACAAAAGTGAGGGTATTGGACTTCTGCAGGGCTGACTTTGTCAAAATGGAAGAGTGCCTTAGAAAAGCACTAGCAAACAGGCAAGAAGGAGGGGTGAAGCAACAATGGGGAAACATCAAAAGTGCCATCACAGAGGCAACAAGCCTTGGTGTGACATAAATAAACAAATCAAAATGAAAGAAAAAAACACTATGGTTCTCAAAAGAGGTGGCAGAAAAGGTTAGGGAGAAAAGGAGTGCATTTAGGCAGTATAAGGAAATACAGAAGGAGCAGAACAGAGAACTGTACCAGTTAAGGCAGAAGAAAGTAGGGAAGGCAGTCAGAATAGCAAAGGCCCAAACTGAGGAAAAGATAGCAAACTCAGTTAAGAAGGGGGATCAAACCTTCATAGGTACATTAGGGAGCATAGAAAGACAAAGGGAGGAATAGTGAGGCTAAATAGAATGGACAGTGGGTGGGTAGAGAGCGATAGTGAAAAATCAGGGATACCGAATGAATATTTTTGCACAGTATTCCCAAAAGAGCAGGAGAGAAAGATACCTAATCCAATTAACGGAAGCACTCTGGATAGAGGGGTTGATCCCAGTCCTTTCAAAAAGAAAGGGTTCTGAAAGAACTCCTAAAACTGAAGGGGAACAAAGAAATGGGGCCTGATGCGATTCACCCTAGAATTCTAAAAGAATTAAGGGGAGAACTAGTAACACCACTGACTACCCTTTTTAACAAACCATGGGAGGATGGTGTGGTACCTGAGGAATGGAGGAGGGTGGATGTGATTCCCCTTCACAAAGGTGGGAGCAAGACAGAGGCAGGAAACTGCAGATCTGTCAGTTTGACCTCTGTGGTAGGGAAAATGATGGAATCAATTCTGAAGGAAAGACTTGCTGAGTACCTAGAGGCCAGTGGGGCACATGACCCAAGGCAGCATGGATTCACAGCATGAAGGTAATGTCAGACAAATCTAATCAATTTCTTTGACTGGGTGACCAAAGTAGTAGACCAGGGAAGGGCTGTGGACATGGCCTAACTAGACTTTAGCAAGGCATTTGACAGTCCCACACAAAAGATTAATAAACAAATTAGCCAGCCTGGGAGTGGGTCCCAGGGTGGTAGCATAAGTAAAACATTGGCTGGACAACAGGACACAGAAGGTAATAATAAACTGAGTCCACTCTTAAGAAAGGGGGGGTTACTAGTGGGGTATCACAGGATTCAGTACTGGGTCCAGTCCTTTTTAATGTCTTTATAAGTGGCATTGAAGAGGGACTGGAAGGAAAAATATGACTCTTTGCAGATAACACAAAGATCTGCAACAGGGCTGATACACAAGGGGGGGTGGAAAGGATGAGAAGGGACTTGGCAAGGTTGGAGGAATGGTCAGGAATATGGCAGCTTGGATTCAATGCAAAGAAGTGCAAAATAATGCATCTGGGAAACAAAAACCCAAGGGAAGAGTACACAATGGGGGGGGGGGGTAATAACATCAACAAAAAAGGAATGGGACCTGGGGGTAATCATGTCAGATGACCTTAAGGTTAGCAAGCAATGTGAGAATGCAGTAGGGAGGGCTAGGGGGATACTGGGATGTACAGGGAGATATAACACCAGCAGAAAACAGGAAGTTGTCATCACTCTGTACAGACAGTTGGTGAGACCCCATCTGGAGTTCTGTGTCCAGGTCTAGACACCCCATCTCTGCAAGGACATAGACAGGATGGAGGCAACCCAGAGTAGGGCAACTAAAATGGTGCAGGGTCTGCAAGAGTAGCCATACGAGGGGAGACTAAAGAAGCTTAATATATATATATATATATATATATATATACCCTTGAGGAAAGGAGGGAGAGGGAGAAATGTTTGAAACTTTTAAGTACCTCAGTGGAATCAATAAAGTCCAAGAGGGTAGCATCTTTCAGAAAAAGAGATGTGCAAGAACAAGGGGACACAATTTGAAGATAGAGGAGGATGCTCAGGGGCAATGTGAGGAAGTATTTTTTCACAGAGAGGGTGGTGGACACATGGAACCGCCTTCCTGAGGAGGTTGTGGGGTCTAAAACTGTGGAAGAATTCAAGATTGCATGGGACAGATATAAGGCAATTCTTGTGGGGGGTAGGAAGAAATAGGCTGTTGGTTAACTAGGATCGGCAGCTTATCCAGTAGGTAGGGAAATGGACAGACTAGGTGTGCCAAGTGGTCCTTATCTACCATCAAAGTCTATGTTTCTATGTTTCTGTGTGGGCAGGAATGCATACACACATGTGCCCAATTGTACAATGCAGATGCAAAACATATTTTACATCAGCTAAGGGCATAGAGAACCATGTACAACAGTATGCCACAGAACACCCTGTCATAAACATTGCACCAGACCCCCATAAAACTGAAAGATGCACCGAGACAGTCATGGTAGCGTGAGATGGTGACAGCTATATCCACCACCCCATAAAATAGTGTATGATAGGGTGACCCCTGTAGTCATCTGTCCCATTGACTACTATAGGAGGGTCCCCATTTACAAATGTCAGTACTACAACCTATAAATTAGATGCAAGAGAACCCTCAACTAAACAGTTCCATTGTAACCACTGCCACGGCAGTGCAGAAGCCCACACCCAGGCCATCTGACATGCTGTCTCCCAGCAGGCCACCCTGGTCCCACCTGCAAAGTCCAGCTTGCCACCAAGTACCCTGCTACCCTGATAATCAATGGCCTGTGGCCTGATGCCGGTGACCTGAAGTGCTACATGGGCACAGAATGCCAGTCATAGCCAGCCCGCTGGCACAGTGGTAGGGCTACCGCTTGCGATGCCAGTGACCCGGGTTCAGGAACGGACTCGGGTAGCTGGAGGACCGGCCGGGGGGAGGAGGATTGAGCACCCAGTGGCTGCTTTCCTCCTCCGGGTGGGGTGGGGTGCAAGTCCTGCTGCAATACCGCCACCTGGGTGACCACAGGTGGAAGGTGCAGCGAGACTGCACACAGAAGGGTGGGAAGGACGTCTGCCGGAAGCTGGAGCATCAAGCATGTCGTGACGTGCTCTGCCCCTTGGCTTGCCTAGCGTGTGGACGTCCTGCAGGCCGGGAAGAAAAATGGAAAAAGCCCTGCGCTGGGGTCCTGTAGATGGGACCCGGCTGTCCTGAGAAAACCCTTAACCAGGCTCCACAGCCGGGGCTCACGAGGCCTTCCAACACAGTCTCTAGATGTGAGAGGGGTGCTATCCAGGGGTTCCCCCTCCTCTCCGCCCGGGGGGTAAACTGCGGCATGATGGGGAAGGCTAGCCAAGCATCTGGAGGGAGGTACCTGGGGCGGGACTACGGCAACTACAGCCTAGGAGTTCCCCAAAGAAAGGAACTCAGCGCAGTGAGGAAGGGGGCATAAAGAGAAAGTTAAAAAAAAAAAAAGAATGCCAGTCATAGCTTTATTGGTGCACTGCCACCATACAGGAGCAGGGTTCACTGCCAAAAGAGCACATACAATTGAACAAAACAACACATACCACTGTATGGGTACTGTACAATGTATGCCATTACATCATGACATGTACAATAAGATATACGTCAGCTGAAAAGAATAAATGACTGGCTAGAAAAGACGCATCTCCTGATCCATGACATTCTATTGCTGTCAGTGGCCTTGACCCTTGAGCCACTGTGCACTCCCCACTACCCTATGGCTCCAGCTCATCCTGCGAGTTACCACTAGACTCAGGTGGTGTCATCTGACTGTGTTCCCTGTCCTATATGGAGTGGTCCACAATAGGTCTGCAAAGAGAGAAATACTGGGGACATGTACTGTATCAGCAGCTGGACTCAACACAGATGGAACACAGATCACAAATGTGTATGCAGCCAGCTGCACCACCCAACATGTCATACACAGCACACATGTACCCACCTCTGAAGGCTCCAGCATGGCCCAGAACACACCCATGTCATCTTTGTGCTTCTTCCCATTCTACAGCAAACACACAGGGATCCAGAAGTTGGTTCTGGATGGTTGGTTCACCACCTCCTGTACTGCATTATCCTGTCTCTCCTGGTTGACCAGGGAGATGCAGTGCAACTTGCCATGGTGATCCTGTTGAGACACTATGCAGAGAAAGAACATGAGTGACACTGCATGTGTCAGAGAATGAATTCCTAATAGTAGCACAGATGACAATGCTGCTACTGGGTCTGACACATTCCATAGGCCACCATGGTCATCCGCGTAGGAGATTGTGGACACCATCCAAAGACATCAGGGTATAGCCCACAGTGATAAATCACCCACCAAGCCTAATGAATCTGCCTCCGTCATTGTCCTACAGGGTCTGCAGGTGTCGCATGACCATGCCCATGTGTCTCTCCAGCATGCCACCCACATTTCCCTCCATCATGCTGCCTAGATGCCCTTTAAAGGTCCAGTGCACCCACAGCACCACATGGATCATGCAGGCCAGTGACCATGGTGGGGTGTAACACCCCTACCTATGAATACTGCACAGGCTTGTCAAGTCTGGTCTCTTTGCCTACACAGATCAGGGGAGGGTACACACAGTGAAACATGTGACCTCCGTTGCATCGACTGAAGGCCCTGGTGTGTTCCTCCATACTCATTCACTGCCTTCTATTGGATGGTGAGCATCAGAAGGAACTGGCACAGTATATCTTTCCATGCCCATGGGTGTTCCACCTCAGGCTGAATGCCTATGCCCTTCAGGGCACACACTGCCTTTAGCATTTCTGTCTGTCAGGTCACCATCAACCAGCTGTACGATATGGTTTATGGCTACATGGCCCATACCACACAGCATTCCCATGCCATGTCAGTTGAGATGAAGATGCTGTGCATGTTGCTGTATTATGCCACAGGATCATTCCAGTGTGTACTGGAGGAAGTGACAGGGGTAAGTCATCTGTATCCAGGGCCCTGAAGCAGGTCAGCGATGCCTGCTCCTGCATGTATGGGAGCACATCACATTCCTGGCCACACCACAGGACATACAGGAAACTAGGGAGGCATTCTATGCCATACATAGCATGCAGAACATCAGGGTACAATTGACTGCACACATGCTGCAATCCAATCACCATCACATACCAAGTAGGCATACTGCAACTGTCAGGGATACCACAATATCAACTATCAGGTGTATGTGACATCACAGGCTTGCTCATGAATGTGTGTACCAAATACTCCAGTTTGTGCCATAATGCCTACATGTTCAACAGGTCACACCTCATCACCCATCTCAGAACATAGGAGGGCAGGGACAAATGGCTTATAGGTAAGTGACTTACACCACACAAGTATGGCAATCACTTGTGTTCCATACATCACATGTACTAACCACATGTTGCCCTTACCAGCAGGTGACAATGGCTATCCACAGCAGCTATACCTGATGACCCCATACCTGGCAACACACAACAGTGCTGAAGAAGCATACAACAAGGCACATCAAAAGACATTTTCTGTGACTGAGGGGATGATAGAGCTTCTGAAGATGAGGTTCTGGTGCCTGGACTTGACAGGCAGCATGATGATGTTGCCTAGAGAAGGCACACAGAGTGTTCACTGCATTTGCTATGCTGTATAACATCACCATATGTAGGAGTATCCCATTGCCCTGTGATGCAGAGGATGGTGGGGATGGAGATGGTTACTGGAGCAGACCAGGGAGCCATGACAGGTCCACCAAGGGACACCCTTTCAGGGAAGGAAGCACACCATGGTCTTGTGCTAGGGTTGTTCACTGTGTAATGATGTGTAGCAAACATGGCGGTGGGATGATATGGTGTTGTAGGGCACTGTGATGAGATGCCTTTCTAAGCACCATACTCACCTGCTCTCATCTGTGCGTGGGCATGCCATAACTACAGTCCCATGTGCACTGCATGGCACACTGCCCATGTGTTCTTGTGCTGTACAGGGAGGCATGGCATGTGCTTGTGCTGTACATGGGAGGCATGGGTGGTTTGTGTGGGTTTAGTGTGGTGTATTGGCTGGTATTCTACAGGCCACTCTCACATCCCTGTGGGATGGACCTTGCATGTAAAGACATGTGTGTCCACGTGGTGTGTCTTTACCATGGACTTCTTGCCCCACTGTACCCCTGTGCTTGGCTGTGAGTGCAGACATTCCTCTTCGTGCAGGACCATGGTGCTTGGCTGCATGTCTGCCTATGGCTGTGGTTATCTGCCAGATATCTTCTCCACTGTGTTGCTTGCCTCTGTATTGGCATTGCTAGGCAGTGTACCTGTGGTGCCATGGCTGCAGATGCATTTGCAATTCCCTCTAGTATGCCCCCTATGTAGCCTATGTCTCCACCATACCCCTCATCTTGGCCATCAGCTCCTTCAACTGCTGCATGTTCTTCTCCTGGGCCTTCATCCTCTCCTTACTGAGACACAGCACCTCACATGGTAGTACATTTGCATGACACCTCCATGGGTGGCTCTCTTCCCTCCCCATCTGCCCTTCCCTGATGGGCCCTCTTCCTTATTCCTCTCACCCCACTATGTGGTGTTCCACTACCTGCCTGGTTGATGTGTCATCCTTTGGGAGGGCCCTCTCCAGACCCTCCCTATTATTGGTCATTGTATCCATGCTTGCAAGTGGGGTATGGTGTTCCTTACTGTGCCCTTGTTCTGATTGTGCCAGCACACCCTGTGTGTTGGGCGTTGTGTGTGTTGTCTGGGTTGGCAGTGTGCAGGGCATGGGTGGCTGTGGGGAGGTGGGGTGGTGGGGTGCATGTCCTGCATGATATAGCCAGTGTCCGTGGCATCATTGTGGGGTGTGGGCATCATGACATGATGCCCACGTGGCCTAGTGCAGTGCACTAGCCTGGATTCCTCCCATCCAGTGTCATTCATCATTGGCTCTTCATCCATCAGTGGGTGCACTGCAGATAGAAGTGGACATGAAATGAGGCACCAGTCATAGCATCATTGAGCAATGCTGTATTAGGTGTAATTGCTCTATGGGACTGTGTTATGTACTGGGGCTGTCTGGGTCAGATCATGCTTTGCTGTTCCCGAGGTCAGTGGTATGGTCTGCTGGCTCCACAGATAATTTCATGCTGAGTGTTGTGTTGGACACAGGATCTGTGGGGAGAGGTACTTGTACAGTTTTTGGGTCTGTGGCATTGGGTATATGTCATGTACCACATGGTACCTTCCTGGAAGCATGCCCATGCCCTCCTCCTTTCCATGCAAGGCTGCCTGACTGATGGTGTCTGCCACCATGTGCTCTATTGGTGTGAGTGTCAGTCCTTGGGTAGTGGTCCCACACCTGTTGCTATCATGGACTGTTTGTTGACCACCAGCTTCTTCTTTATGGTGGACCAGTAGTCCCAACATTTGTGTCTGATGGATGCAAGAGTTCTTTTTTTTTTGCAATTTAGTATGCTTTTTTGTTGTCTGGCTTGTGTTCGCCTCGACCCCATTGGCATCCGCTCCCCCCAACTACTACCTCGGTAGTCTCCCCCCTGGTTTTCCCCCACAAGGCAGTGCCACTGAGATGACCCACCCACGCAGAAACACATCCAGATTACAGTCAGCAACACCACCACTGGCAAGGCTCCCTGGGCTTGCCCCCCCCGGTGGGGCTGCAGAGATGAGCCGACCCAATGGAACACAATCTCAGGAGGCACTGAGAGGAATGTAATGGGTACAGCAGGACTGAGGGGAGGGCATTATTGTGCCAACTGTAATTTTTGCAGTCTTATTTCTGGGGGCAGAGCATTCAATGACACACAACGTCTGCTCTGTGCCCCACAATGGATGGCGCCAGATGTGGTGAAACCTCCAGTCTCCACTAGGGGTCCATAAAGCACAAGACACTCTACCCCCTCCCCCTGGAGATGGACAGCAGTCTGTAGGATGCTCAATTCTTCTCCACCTGGCCAGCCCTCCTACTCCTGAGTCCATTCCTGAGCCTGGTATGTCAGTGACACAAGCAGATGCTTTGCAGCTCTGCCAGTAGGCCGGCATGGATGCAAGAGTTCTTGCCTCTTGTCCAGCCAGATCTGGGAGTTGATCTCTGCAGAGGTCTTCAAGGAGTTATCCCCATACAGGGTGACATCATGCTCCCATATCTTGGCCACCATGGTGGCTACCTGGTGGGTGCTACAGTTAAAGGAGCAGGACCAGTGGTTGCCCTGGATCCATTATCATCAATGGCCACAGTTGGCAACATCCTCATACTGCATATCAGGCTGGAGCCCTGGTGGTATTGCCATCCTAATGTGCATGGTGTTTTCATGGCTAACACTTCTGTATTCACTATGCCTAGTACACACTGTGCTCTGAGCTTGCGCCAGCTGCTTCAGTGGCACTTTTATGGCAGGATCACAGGGCATGGTGTTTGTTTCCAGCAACTCCCTTTTGGCACTCTGCAAATACCTGTGTGTGTCAGTGCAGTCCTCCCACCCTCCTTCAACCATTGCACACTGTGTCATGCCTGCTACTTAGTCACTGCCATTTCTGTGCCATGGAGGTGTGCACTGCATTTATGTCACAGTCTGGTGCCAGTTATGCACCATGATGGATAGGGCACATTGTGCAAAAATTCCTATGATTATGTAAAGCGGTCAATATGATAATAATAATAATAAACTTTATTTATATAGTACTTTTCACAATGTATCAGAGCACTGCACAGTAAAACAGCAAATAAAATATTAAAAATACTATTCAGTAATTCAGCAAACCACTGTTCCATAAATCAGTCAGTTGTAAAGCAGCACCAAATGCCAACTGAAATAAATAGGTCTTAAGAGCAGTCTTGAAGCTCTCCACTGTCAAGCACTCCCATACCTGACAAGGCAGAGAATTCCACAGGGTAGGGGCCACAAATGAAAAAGCTCTCGATCCAGATGTTTTTAGTCATACCCTAGGAATCTCCAGCAATCCCTCATCGGTTAAGTGGAGCAGTCAGAGAGGGCAGTAAGAATGCAGAAGATCTTGTAGGTAGCTCGGTCTTTGTCCATGTTGTGCTTTATAGGTCAGCAAGCTGACCTTGAAGGTTATCCACCACTGAACTGAAAGCCAATGCAATTCGTGCAGCACAGGCATAATATGACAGGATCGAGATGATCCAGATAACAACCTTACTGCAGCGTTCTGCACTAGCTGTAGGTAGTGGATATTAACCCCCAGAAGCCCAAGGTAAAGAGAGGTACAGTAGTCCAGGCATGAAGTCACAAAGGTGTGAATCAAAGTTGGCAAGTCACAAGATGGAACTAGGTGCTTAATCTGGGTGATGTTCCTCAGATGGAAAAAAAGAGGACTTAACAATGGTTGACACCTGAGAACGAAATGTCAAACTGTCATCAATAATTACCCCCAGATTTCGCACCCTTACAGAGGTCGGTAACTGGGACCCACCGAGCCAAAGTCCTGAGGGGCACTCCATCCCCAATCCCTTTGTCTGGCAACCAGGATCCACCACCAACACCTCAGTCTTGTCAGAATTAAGTTTCAACCAGCTGGTATTCATCCAGTCCTGGATTTCTGCCAGGCAGTTATTAAAGACTAAGAGCGTGCTATCCAGGTTGGGCGCAAAGGATGGGTAGAGCTGTGTATCATCTGCATAACAATGAAACCTCAGCCCATACCATCTCACAATGTCTCCTAATGGCAGTATATACACCGTGAACAACATGCAGGACAGCATGGAACCCTGCAGCACCCCACAAAGCAGAAGTAAATGTCTCAGAGGAATAAACCCCCAAGACCATCCTCTGTGATCTACCAGTGAGGAATGAATGGAACCATCTGAGGACTGTACCAGACAGGCCACAGATGGCATGCAGATGATCCAGCAGCACCCCATGGTCCACAGTGTCAAAGGCTGAAGAGGATCAAGAAATACCAAGATGGTGTGGGATCTCTGGTCTCTCGCAATCAGGAGATCATTGAGCACCTGAACAAGAGCAGTCTTGGTACTGTGCCTTTTACAAAATCTGGGCTGGAGAGGATCATAGATGTCATGGATGGTAAGATGGTTCTCCAACTATAGCGCCACAATCTTCTCCATAACCTTACCCACAAAGGGAAGATTAGAGATTGGATGGAAGTTGGTGGGGCAGTCTGGGTCAAGTGAAGATTTCTTGAGAAGAGATGTCACCACTGCTTCCTTTAGGGAGCAAGCAAACTCACCCATCTCCAGTGAACACCAGACTATCTCCACAAGTACTGGACCAATGACATCAATACAGCCTAATAAAAGGCAGATATGGCCCGGATCCAAACTACAACTGGTCGGGCACATATCCCTGAGAATCCACATGACATCCTCGATCTCCAGCCGATCGAACCTATCCAGCAAAACTGAGGTGTTGCAACATTCAGCTGACCACCATACTACCAAAAGAATGAGCCAAACAGATCTTTGACCTGATGCCAGCAACCTTATCAGCAAAGAATTGAGCAAACTCCTCACACTTTTCATGAGAAAATGCTTTCCGAACTTGTAGACAGGCTGGATTGCACAATCTGTCCATAATTCGGAAGCGCTGAGCTAGTCGATTCTGAGCTGCAGCAATCTTCCTGGACAGGAATTCTGCCTTCTTACAAGTGATTGCTGACTGATAGTCTCTAAGATGTCCCATCAGTCTAAGTCTGTCGGCATCCAGGACTGTTCTCCACCAGCTATGTTCTAACCTTCACCGTATTCACCTCAACTACCTTAATGCCCCATCAAACTAAGGGGACAGAGGGGCAGAGAATGACAGGGCAAACCCAGACAGGAACCAAGGCATTCAGAGGCCCTGCCATGGCCTGATTATAGGCTTGTAGAAGGTTCTTGGGAACCTTGCTTGTACCCAGTAATCCTGATGGGTCCAATTTCACCAAAAGACAATCTGGGGTCACACCCCGCAAAGGGCAGTATTGGACCATCTCCACAGGGGCAGATCTATAAGGAGGAGCAAAGAAATTGAACCTTATGGAATGGTGATTGGACCAACTGACTGGTTCCACCACCAAGTTGGAGGTCTCCATCCCCAGGAGGAAAATCAGATCCAACGAGTGGCCTTTGATGTGAGTCACAGAGGCAACTGCCTGTGTAAAGCCCAATGAAAGCATAAGTTGAAGGAAGTCTTGACCAAATAGTGAGAGTTTTTCATCAATCCAATCATTGAAGTCACCCAGCATCATCAATCTGGGGGACTCCAATAACATGTCAATGACGAAGTCCGCGACTTTCTGCAGGAACAACTTCTCAGCTCCGGGTGGACGGTAAATGAGAATGATCCTAAATCCCACACCCCCGACCACAACACACTTGAAGGATCTGATTCCCTCAACTGGCACATCCACAAGGCTCAATTCCGATTTAAAAAAGATTGCTACACCCCCACCCCTGTGATCAAATCTTGCATGGTGTATCACCGAGAAACTGTCCGGAATCGCTGCCACCAAAATAGGGCCAGTATAATCATTCTGCTAAGTCTTGGTGATGCAAGCCAGATCTGTTGACCCAACAAGATTGGCTATAATAGCTATCTTGTTCTTACTAGATCTAGCATTGCATAACACCGTGCAAGTTGGAAGAGATACTGGGACCAGCCGAGCTACCAGCCAGCTAAAAGTGGAGCCCTTGGGTATGGGCACCAAGCAAGGCAAACCTCATACAGGATTCCATTTCACCCCAGGGCATCTCCTGGTTCTCACTACCTCAATCCAGCCACCCCACTCTCCCCCCTTCCAGGGTCCAGGACCCCCACCACTCCACCTTCTGCCCGCTAACTCCAATGCCCTGCAGTGGCCATAAACCATCACAGACAGTGGGGGCAGTCAAAAGGGTGCCGGAGTTCAGAAGAGGAGTAGCGCCTAACAGGGAGAGCAACCAGCCAACACATCTTAAAAAAAAATAATTCCAAACCACAATACCCAATATTAACTAAAACAAAAACACTTATAAATAAAACCCTAACATTCCACCCAGACTAAATTCAATCACACAAAACAGACATTAACCCAATCACAACTTATTGCTAAGAATACAGTCTTACAAAATCTAATTGACTATTAAAACAAATAACATAATATAGAATAAACTAATAATTATAAAAACAACCAAATAATTATGAAATCCCACACCCACACACTCACACATGCACTCACCTCTCACACACTTAAAAATATCCCACTATGGACAAATCCCCAATATACTAAACCCCCACAGTACTACCAACTAAAATAATACCTAAATCAACTTAAATAGTAACATAAAACAAAGCAAAAACAGCAATAGAGCACTAAATCCAGTCAAATCAGACAGAATTTATCAATAATTTACTGTCCAGGATAGTAGCATTGTTCCAATATGATCACAGTATGTAATCCTTCTTAGCTGTCCAAAGGAACTTGCCAAAACTCCAAAAAGTGTTCGCAGTGAAAATGGAGGAGCTCTCACCACCCCCCTCACCAGTGAAATCTGTCCATACAATGTGGCCTTCTCACTGCCACATTTCAACTGATTTAAAATTATAGTAATAAATCAAGAAGAGGCCCTCTCACTGCCTCCCTAAATAGTCATATAATTATATAGTACCAACTTTGTTCATATTATACTTGCAATATCAGGAGAGAGGTCCAACATCCAGTCCTCAACTCGATAATCTAAGTGGTCTTCACAGGTGGTTCTATTGATTGGGACTTCAAAGCCATGTCAAAATTTCTGAGAAAAAATCAGATCCAGACCAAAAGTACAGTACAGTGGTGCCAGAGGATTGGAGGAGGGCACATGTGGTCTCTCTACACAAATCCAGCAGTAGGAAGGAGGCAGGTATATATAGGCCAGTCAGCCTCACCTCAGTAGTGGGGAAGATCATGGAGGCACTGCTTAAGGAAAGGATAGTGGGACACCAGGAAGCCATTGATGCCCAGGACCCTAGGCAGCATGTATTCACAGTGGGTAGGTCATGTCAGACAAATCTGATAGATTGCTTTGACTGGGTGATGGAGGACATAAATTGGAGGGGCATGGACATTGCCTACCTCAGTTTCAACAAAGCCTTTGACACCATCCCACATAAAAGGCTGGTTAACAAGATTGGTAGTCTGGGTAAGGGAGACAAAGTGGCAAACTGGGTTAGGAACTAGCTAATGGACTGAAGGCAGAGGGTGGTGGTAAATGGTGTATAATCTGGGGAAAGGAGGTAACCATCAGGGTACCTAGGGATCAGTCATTGGGCTAGTTCTGTTCAATGTCTTCATCAGTGACATTGCGAGGGGCTGGAAGGAAAGGTCTGCCTGTTTGCAGATGACACCAAGATCTGAAACAGGGTGGATATTCCAGAAGGGGTGGAGAAAATGAGAAAGGACCTGGGGGAGCTTGAGAAATAGTCTGAGGAGTGGCAGCTGAGGTTTAATTCAAAGAAGTGCAAAATTAGGCACTTGGGGCAAGAAACCCAGGGGAGAGACACAGGATGGAAGGGGGGGGAGTTGCTGGCAGTTACCAAGGAAGAAAGGGACCTGGGGATTATTATCTCAGATGACCTGAAAATGTCAAAGCAGAGTACAAAGGCAGCTTGAAGAGCCAGTGGCATGCTGGGGGACATAGGCAGGGGTATCACCAGCAGAAGGCAGGAGGTAGTGGTACCATTATATAAAACCCTGGTCAGGCCTCACATGGAGTACTATGTGCAGTTCGGGAGGCTTCACCTTCATAAGGACATTAACAGGCTGGAGATGGTCCAGAGAAGGGTGACTAAGATGGTATGGGACTTGCACCATAAAACTTATGAGGAGAGATTAAGGGACCTCAATATGTACTCACTGGAGAGGAGGGAGAGAGAGGACATGATAGAAACATTCAAGTACCTCAAGAGCATAAGCAAGGTGCAGGGGGGGCGACATCTTCCAATACAGGAGGAGTACAAGAACAAGGGGTCATGACATGAATTTGGAAGGAGGCAGGTCAAGAGGGAATGCGTGGAAGTTTTTCTTCACAGAGAGGGTAGTGGATGCAGGGAATGGTCTGCCACAGGAGGTGGTGGGAGTAAGCACTGTAGCTGGATTTAAGCATGCATGGGACAGGCATAGGGGAACCATAGGGGTAAAGCATAGGGAGGGTCAGAAGCCGTAATTAAAAGTACAGGGCTCATGGGCAGACTGGATGGGCCTAGTGGTCCTTATCTGCTGACAATTTCTATGTTTCTGTGTACCAGCTAGTCATATGGAAGGCTTGAGCTCAATGTTTATAAAGCAATCCTTGCACAACTGTTTACAGAATCGCTGTTAATCCCACTCACAACTATTTTCATAACCTATCATGCTTCACCCACCTTGTGTCAAAAGTCCCTGTTAGCCTGTGACAACCCCCCCACCAATGAATGACAGCCTTCTTCAAACATTCTTAGTGTGCCACCATCTGCACCTTTTATTGCAAAGAGCGACAGGTGTATATTACCTGACCCAATTTAGATACTGGGGGATTCAATTACTAGATACACAGATAGATACACTACTAGGGGCAATAAGGAAAACATTGCAAGCTGTAGTTACAGTGGTGCAACAATAAAGGATGAGACTAATATGCTACCAGGCATCTTCCAAAACATTACAAATCCAAAAATAGCCCTTTTACATGTAGGGACAAATGACTTTGGGAAGCAGGAGGTTGATAAAATAACTAAAGATATGGAGAATGCTGTAAAAATACTTAAATCCTTAAATGTGACACCTATTATTTCTGCGGTTTTACCCGTCCTTAGAGCAAGCAAATATAGGACAAATAATATAAAATTGTACAATAACTGGCTTTGAAGATGGTGCCTCACAAATAACATTAAGTGTATTAACTCATGGGACATATTTGAGGGCAGGAATGACTTGTACCTCTATGATGGTTTGCATTTAAACAAAAAAGGTACAAGAATATTAGGGTGCATCATGCATGACAGTATAAAAAATTACATACTAACAGAGAACTAAATTTTGGGGGGCAAAGGGAGACCAAAAATAAAAAAACATATAAAACATTATGGCAAAAAAAAAAAAACCACAGGCTAACATTTCTTCTTACGAATGCAAGAAGTCTCCATTCTACAAAATTAGATGAGCTAGAGATATTGCTCCAAAAAGATAGTACAGATGTTGTTGCAATAACTGAAACATGATGGGGAGATAACTCTAGTGTAAATATGAACATAACTGGATATAATACCGTTTATAGAAATAGACCTTTAAAAAAGGGAGAAGGGATAGCTCTCTTTATAAAAAATAACATCAATTATAAGTCCATTAATGTACCAGATGGGGAAACAACTAATGAAGTAATATGGATTGAAATAATTAGAGAGAAACAAACTAAATTAACAGTGGAACTCTGTTACAGACCACCTAATAGTGATGCATCTGAGAAGCAGGCAATTTTGAATAACTTAAGATACCAAAATTAAAAATGTAAACATTATACTACTAGGTGATTTTAGCTTTCCGGGAATCGATTGGAAAAATGGAATAGCAAATAATAACTTGGAAAAATAATTTCTTGAGTTATGTGAATTATATGATCTAGTTCAACTTGTACATACCCCAACAAGAAAAAATAACATTCTTGACCTAGTAATAACTGATATCCCTGAACAAATTAGCAATATCAAAATCCAGAACCCCTTGCAAAACAGTGACCACTGTATAATAACTTTTATAATAAAGACAACAGTTGAATGCAATATTGGTGTAACCACTTTTAAAATTTACGGTAAGGCAAAATTCAATTTGATAAATAAAGAATTAACAGCATAAAAATGGGACACCAGTATTACATCTCTGGACGAGCTATGGCTACTACTAAAAAATAAGATTCTTGCCCTAAAACAAAAGTACGTCCCAGATAAAATAGGATATAATAATTGGGGTAAACTTCCAATGTGGGTGACTCCATCTATATTACATTTGATAAAAAGAAAAAGGAGAGCGTATAGAGCATCGATAAGCTGTAACAACATATATAACAAAAATAAATATAGGTAAATTCTAAAAAAATGCAAGACTGCAATAAAAAAGGAAAAGAAGAAAGTGGAATTCAGGCTGGCTCACATTAAAGATGGTGGAAAAAGCTTTTATTCATATGTTAATAATAAAAAACAACCAACTAAAACTATTGGCTCATTTGTCATCAGCGATAATACAGTACTATTCAGTCCCACTTAGAAATGGCTCAGGAATTCAATAAATTCTTTTGTTCAATCTTTACCCCTACTCCACATAAAGTTGACACAGAGGGGGAAACAAGTAGAAATGACTATGGCATGCCTAAAATAAACAAACAAGAGATTAAAAATAAACTAGATACAACTAAAATTAACAAATCAACAGGTCCTGATAATCTCCATCCACAGTCCAGATATTCAAAACTTTGCCCCAGGGCTAAATTAGCACTGCTCAGCAGGCAAACTTAGCCTGGAGCACAAAGCAAGCAATATTGAAAAGGAAATAGCCTGGCGCTAATACTGGTGAATATAGCAGTCTAAAGAAGCTGGACAAAACGGTCTGGGAGTGCAGGGCAAAAATAGCCTGGGAATAAGACAGCTCTGAATATAGCAACAGGCAAGTGCAAACTGCAACTGCAGCTCATTAGACTCTATAGCAAGCCAGTGTTGCAGGTGGAGAACATTGTGTGTAATTGCACAGATATGTCTCACATCTACTGCATTGCAAACAACAATGTAAGCCACACACTGCAGAACTGTGCTATGCTGAAGTAAGGTTTCCCCGGGGCTAACCCAATTGCTTAGTGCTAACACATTAGCCCAGTGCAAAGTGGTTAGCCTGGGGCAAACGGGAGCTATATTCAAAACTCCATGCAAATGAGCCTACTTAGGTAATTTGTGGGCAAACAGGTATATTTGCATCTCATTAGGTGTTGCTTAGCATACATTACCATCCAGTTTGCCCCGTTGCTACTGCATAGAGCACAAAGCTCGACCTTTTCATCAGAATGGAAGTACAGGCTGGACGCTGCAGGCCAAGGCATGCCCATAGCATCTCTTGTTGGTTGGAATAGAAGTACAGGTTGGAAGCAGCAGGAAGTGTGAGTTGCCAGGCACAGTTAGTGCATACAACACACCCATGCAGCTGTGCAAGCAGGACCTGTATATATGCGTGTGTGTGTGTGTGTGTGTGTGTGTGTGTGTGTCTATATATCTCTCTATCCATATATATATATATATGTTAGAGGCAAAAAACTCTATTTAATGCATCAATTAGGGTTGTTCCACAGTGACAAAAGTGAGGAAATTGATGTTAGGGTTGAAACCCCCTTTGCACCCCTCCAGCCCACCCCAACTGGAATTGGGGTGCATTGGGGTCATCGGTCCTAACTGTCACCCCATCACATGTGGAATGAAGCTGAGGAATAGGAGAATGGAGTGACAGTTAGGACTGATGACTCCAATGCGCACCTGATTCCAGTTGGGGGTGGGCTGAAGGGGTGCAAAGGGGGTTTCAACCCTAACATCGAATTTTCTCACTTTTGTCGCTGTGGAACAAACCTTACTGATGCATTAAACAGAGTTTTTTGCCTCTAATTTCCCTTCTTTTTGAGAATGATAATGAGAAATAGTGAATGTAATGCAGCGGCGGGAGCGCGGGGCCCACCACCATGTGATGTCTTGTCACATAGTAACATTGTGCCCGCAAATTAAAATCGTAATGCGCATGGTGATGCAAAGCGAAACAGAAAGAGAAACAGTACTGTAGACAGAAATGTTAAAAACAACGCAAACGCAAACTCAAATGAAAATGCAAAGGGTAACACACATGGTGGCGTAAACGTGAACAGCAAGTGAAACGGGTACGGAACCGCAAGCGGAAACAGTAATGGTAATAGTAATGTAAGCGCACAGGCTGGTTTTCCCCAAAAGCTGTATAGAAAAAGACAGTGAGTACAAAGAATGTATGCAAAATAATGACTCTCGGAACACAAAAATGAGGACTTGGAAAAGTAAATTGCTTATATCTCAGTAACCGTACGACATAGAAAAAAACTTAAAAGTCATATGAATTATCACTTTCCTGGCTAGTTTTGTACAATTTTTCGATGAAAAGTCTCTATCTCGCACCGTTTTCGAGATACGGGCCCTGAAAGGTGCAGCAAATGCCATAATGTTATCCTATGGGAAAAAAAACAGAAGTTCGGAGTGCCATAACTTTGCCTCCCTGTAATATTTTTTCACCAAACCACTGAAAGGCACATCTGTGGGATGTTGGCTGTGTTCCCTGCAAATTTCAGCCCAAAAGACCAAACAGTTATTTTGCAGCAGGGCACCAAACGATTGCTGCAATGCGTCGTATTCCGTAATGTTATCCTATGGGAAAAAGTGTCAACTTTGGAGTACCGTAACTTTTCCGCTGTGTAATATTTTTTCAACAAAATACTGAATGGCACATCTGTGAGATGTTTGCTGTGATCCCTCCAAATTTCAGCCCCAAACTCCAAATCGTTCTTTTGCAGCGGGGTGCCAAAGAATTATTGTTATTTTGGGCATAGTGTCGCAAAATAGTGTCGTGATTTTCAAAAGCTTTCGCAAAAATTTGCGACATTACGTTCGAGCGCGCACTACTTTGAAAGTACTTTTCCAGAAATCTGAAAACATATTTCTGCAGCTTTTTCAAAATAAAGAATGGCTAGCACCTCAGGCCCGACTAGGTGAATACAAAGATTAGGTTGCTAGAGGTCTCGATTTAGTCGAAACATTTTTCTGATCACTAACTGAAAACAAAATGGTGGATTTACAGTAAAAGGCCATTTGCACAGTAAAAGTGCATTTGTGACACAGTTGAACTTTTGTTAACTTTTCCCATTGACTTTTAATGGGAATTTTTTTGAATAACTTTTGAACCGTTTAATATTTTTCACAAAATCTTTAAAGGCACATCAGGGACCCTGGCTGCACGTTCCTGAAGATTTCGGCTGGTCGCACAAACCATGCGACCTGTAGGTGCAACCGTCAGAATTTGGAGAAAAGCGTAAACGCACACACAGATCACGTTTAAAACTCCACAGCCGTATCCAACAGTACAAAACTTGGCACTTTCAAGGCATATGGGTCTTGGTCGCCGTATTCCAAATTTCAGGCAAATCCATAAAACAGTTGCAAAAGTTAGGTGTAATTTGTTTATGCAAATGGCTCTCAACCCTAACTATAGTTTTACATGTATATATATATATATATATATATATTATAGTGGCACAATAGTGCCACTATAGTTAGGTTTGAGGAGCCATTTACATGTTAAACCCAAAATTTTGCACCTGAAATTTGGAATACACGGTCAAGACCCATACGCCTTGGGATCTGCCAAGTTTCGTACCGGTCGCATATATGGCTGCAGAGTTATTAAGCGTGATCTGCATGCACGTTTATGCTTTTCTGGAATTTTACTGTTGCACGTATGGGTCGCACGGTTTGCGCGACCAGTCCGAAATCTTCAGGGAACGTGCGGCCGGGTTCCCCGATGTGCCTATGAAGATTTTGTGAAAAAATATTAAACAGTTCAATGGTTATTCAAAAAACAAGTTCCCATTATAAGTCAAAGGGAAAAGTTAACAAAAAGTTCAACAGTGTCGCAAATGCAGTTTTTACTTTGGCAAATGGCCCTTTTACTGTCGCAAATCTGCCATTTTGTTTTCAGTTAGCGATCAGAAAAATGCTTGGCATTTAAAATTGGAACCCTCTAGCAACCTAATTCTTTTTGTATTCACCTATTCGGACCTTGAGGATGCTAGTCATATCTTTATTTTGGTGTAAAACACCCCAGAAATATGTTTTTCAAATTTCTGGAAAAAGTACTTTCGCAAAGTACTGTCGCACTCGTGACACTGTCGAATGAATTTGCGAAAGCTTTCGCAAATTTCAACAGTACTTTTCTAGGCTGTGGGAAAATGATAGCAATTCTTTGGCACCTTACTGCAAAAGAACGGTTTGGTGGTTTGGCCTGAAATTAGAAGGGAACATAGCAGACATCTCACAGATGTGTTTTCAGTGTTTTGTTGAAAAAATATTACATGGTGGCAAAGTTACGGCACTCCAACGTTGACACTTTTTCTCATAGGATAACATTACGGCATCCGACGCATTACAGGAATCCTTTGGCGCCCTGCTGCAAAATAATGGTTTGGTCTTTTGGGCTGAAATTTGGAGGGAACAGAGCCAACATCCCACAGATGTGCCTTTTGGTGGCTTGGTGAAAAAATATTACAGGGAGCCAAAGTTATGACACTCCAAACTTCACTTTTTTTCCCATAGGATAACATTACAGCATTCACCCGTCTTTCAGGGCCTGTATCTTGGAAACGGTGCGAGATACAGACTTTTTGTCAGAAAAATACTTAGCCCCCTAGCAAAGACTAAGTACAAAACTAGCCAGGAAAGTCATAAATCATATAACTTTTAAATTTTTTTTCTACGTCGTACGGTTCCTGAGATATAAGCAATTTTGTATTCCAAGTCCTCTTTTTCTGCTCCGAGAACCATTATTATGCATACATTCTTTGTACTCACTGTCTTTCTTTATGCAGCTTTTGGGAAAAACCATGCACATTACTATTTGCGTTTTCGGGCACAATGTTACTATATGACAATATATCGTATGTCGGGAGCGCAGGGCCCCAGCATTACATTCACTATTTCTCATTATCATTCTCAAAAGAAGGGAAATTAGAGGTAAAAAAAACTCCATTTAATGCATTAGTAAGAGTTGTTCCACACCAACAAAAGTGAGGAAATTCGGTGTTAGGGTTGAAAGCCCCTCTTGGACCCCTGCCCACACCCCCCAACTGGCATCGGGTACATTAGGTTGTTGTCCCAACTCTCAATTTATCTCCTACACCTCTGCTTCTTTACACAGGTGATGGGGATACGTGCCTGAGGGTGGGGGGACCACTAGACTACCAGGGAAAGGAATTTATATTTATTTTCTATGGGGGTCATTATACATGCTTGGGGGGGACCACTAGACTACCTTGGAAAAGAATACATATATTTTCAACGGGGTCAGGATACATGCTTGGGGGTGGGGGAACCATGAGACTACCAGAGAAAGGAATTTATATTTATTTCCAACAGAGGTCAGGATATGTGCTTGGGGGACCGCTAAACTACCAGGGAAAGGAATATATATGTATGTTCAATGGGGTCAGGATACATGCTTGGGGTTGGGGGGACCACTAGACTACCAGGGACATAACGTCATAGGGTAGATACTGGGGATTGGGAATCATGCTTTGGGGGGGCACTGCCACCACATTACTGCTGGCACATTACCGCTGGCCTTTTCTCAGCAGTATTCAGTGCTGCACTACAGGCTGCACTAATGCCTGTAGCATGGCGCTATATCTTTGAATATGCTAGTGCGCTAGCATTCAGGGCCCCTCCCCTCAGTCCCTCCCTTGCATACATTATGATTTAGCATCAGCGCTAACACCTAGCACTGGCACTAAATGTCCTTTTAAATATAGCAGTTGGGCACAAATTTGGTGCTAGTCCAGCGCAACGGATTTGTGCCCTGTTCCACACTTTGAATATCAGGCCCCACATATGTTAAAAGGGATAGCATTCTGATTGATTGATCCATTATACAAGCTGTTTAATTTGTCCTTAACAACTGGGTTAATACCATGTAACTGGAAGAAGGCATTGACAACATCAGTACCAAAAAAGGGCAGCAATTATAGGCCTATTAGCCTGACCAGTATTTTGGGAAAAGTATTTGAGAGTATCCTTAAAACTAGACTAGAAGATCATCTAGCAATAAAAAATCTTGTAGACCCCAACCAACATGGCTTTAAAAGAAAAAGATCTTGCCTAACTAGTAATCTAGTATTTTATGAGAGAGTAAGTAGTCTCCTCTATGAAAAAGTACCTGTGGAGATAGTGTACTTGGACTTGTGTAAGGCGTTTGACAAAGTGCCACATCATACCCTGATAAACAAAATGAAAACATTTGGGATACACTCGATGTTAGTTAATTGGGTGAAAGAGTGGCTAAGTAATCGTACACAAGTAGTATGTATAAGAAGATACACTTCTTCTACAGGTACAGTTACTAGTGGGGTACCACAGGGATCTGTTCTGGGACCCATTCTTTTTTATATCTTTGTGTCAGATATGACAGTTAACCTTAAGAATATGGCTATAAAATTTGCTGATGACACAAAGATTGCAACCAAAGTGAGTTCACCAGAAGAAATAGTAGACTTTATAAATAATCTTCAGAAACTGGAATATTGGGCAAATCAAAGTGATATGGACTTCAACACCAATAAATGTGTAATTATGCACTTGGGGGACAATAATCCTAATATGCAGTATTTGTTAAATGGTTCAGAACTAATAACAGCAAAAGAGGAGAAAGATCTGGGAATAAGTATTAATGCAGATCTTACCTTTACTTCACATTGTAAATATATTAAGAACAAAGCAAATAAAATAATAGGCTGTATTAATAGAACATTTGTTTCAAGAAATAGAGGATGCATTATTCTACTATATAGAGCATATGTGCGTCCTCATTTGGACTATTGCTCTCCATTGTGGAGCCCCTATTTAAGACGTGACATAAATGCATTGGAGGGGGTGCAACGTAGGATCACTAAGTTGATAGACGGTTTATACAATAAAGATTATGGGAAACGACTTAGTGAGCTGGATCTGTACACACTGGAGATGAAAAGATTAAGGGGTGGACCTGCTCCTGATGTTTAATATAATTAAGGATAATGATCTTATGGCACAATTGGGAATGACATTCAATACAAGAGAATGTAATCTTAGAAGCCATCAATTCCAACTATCCTTAACATTTCCCAAAGTAGATATCAGATGTTCATTTTTCACCCAAAGAATTATATCTAAATGGAATGGATTACCTAAAAACCTGTTGGAACAGAGCCAACATCCCACAGATGTGCCTTTTTGTGGCTTGGTGAAAAAATATTGCAGGGAGCCAAAGTTATGGCACTCCAAACTTCACATTTTTTCTCATAGGATAACATTACGGCAGTCACCCACCTTTCAGGGCCCGTATACCCAATAAGTAGAAAGTGTAGATGCCTCTAAGACTAACCTGGGCAAATTTTTATTGAAAAAGGTATAAAAAGACTTAGATTCTGGGGATGCTCTTATATGGGTAACAACCTTCTGTGCATCTATTACTCTTAATATGTAATCTTAGTATGTTATGAATTATATGCAGTGATTTTGGATTTACTAAATCATTTTTTGCAATAAAGGGTTCAGACAATGGCTGGCTGAGGAGATGAGATGAATGATGTGTTGGTCACCATTTGTGTGTACTGCCACTGGCAATAATAGACTTTTGGCATGGTATGGGATGAAAGAGAGAGTGACCACTTGATGCCAGGGACTTATTGGCATGGGACAGGATGAGAGAGCTGTGAACCAGTCAATGTCAGGGACTTGCTGGCATGGTATTAAGTTAGGGAGGGATTTTCCACTTGATTCCAGGCATTTTTGGGCACAGAATTGTTTGACAGAGTGGTTGCTACTGGATCCCAGGGATTGTCTTGGTATGAGATGGGCTGAGGAATAGGCAACAAGACACTAGGACCTTAGTTGCATGGCTGAGATGAGACGTGAGGTGGGGGGGGGTGACTGCATGATTGGGACTTATTGAGATGGGATAGGATGTAGTAAGGTGGTGACACTAACAAATGGGGTCTTATTTGTACTGGATGAATTGAGGGAGGGGGTACATGTGCTTAAGTAAATGTTTCAAATACTTGGCTTTATTATGATTATAAGGCAGCTCTTTTTTCTCTTCAATTGAATATATTGTAGCTGCTGCAGCATGTGAAGATCTCTTATGCAGCCAAGCAATCTTCATTTGCTAGACTTTGAATGTAGTAGCATTCTAAATTCTTTTTTTCCCAAATTGTTGCTAACTGGGAGTCATCATTCAGTTACTGAAAAGGGCAGTCCCTCTCAATATTGCCAAATTGTATTTCAACAGCTCAGCAACCAGAAAATATATATTTTTAAATAGTACAGAAGTTTACATAGTAGACACCACACAACCTGCATACAGGATCGCTGTAAACTTGATCCTCCCTGAACCACAACTTGACCCTCCAGTTGAGATTCTGTTAATTTTGTCATTGATTCCCTTTAATATAGGTAAATGAGATGCACTACTTTATTCATTTCACAAATAATTGTGCTCTTGGTCCCAGTCACTAGCTCTTTTTTTCTTTTTTAAACTGATTTTACCATCGAAGGTGCACTCTCTTTTTTTTTTTTTTGCAATAAGCATCCGTGCTTACGAAGAACTGCAAAACCATCAGCAAAGAAAGTTAACAAGCTGGTAGAGGTATGTTTAAAAATTACCTAAAATAAGAGATGCCAAATAACAACTAAATGAGTTGTCCAAGATGTTTCTTGGCTAATAAATAATGACATCTTGAGACATTGTTATGTTCTAGAACTCCATCACTTCACAGTTCTCAAACACAAAGATGTCTTGGGATGACTCTAATGATTAGTCAAAAGACATCTTGAAAGTCCCATTCACCTATATTAGAGAATGATATGTATCATACAACAATGAATCAAACACCCAAAATGTAGTATAGAACGAGCTAACAACCTACAGCTTCTGGGGGTTTTGTATCACCCAGACCCTTTTTTTCTGTAAGTTTTCATCTAGGGCAGCATGAATTTTTTGAGTAACCCAATGTCCCTGATTAATTCCATTTTGCAGCCACAATTGCCTTTTGTTTACAATCATCTTACTAAAAGATAACTTTAACGTTCCTTCAGTATCATCAGTTGTTAATGATTAGCGAAACTACTTGTAATGTACTTCAGTGTGGCTTAAAACACAATATAAAAAGGTTACAGGTATCTACAACAGTACTACAACTGGGTTATCAGCAATGGATGGTCTGTGTAACATATGAAAATTTAATATTTCTGAAAGAGTTGATTAGTATTTTGGACATTACTACATCATACAGTTGCACATGCTACACACATCAATGTGCTGTCATCATGAAAGTCATCTATAAGTGTTATAAAAAACTCTTTATATTCACTTTAAAATTGCCATAAACTGCTTACAGTAACATAACACCATAATATAATACCTGTATTGGTTTTACTAGTATGGAAAATACATTTTGCTGAAATGTAATTTTCCATATATTTCCCATCATCATAATGTGACAGGTAGACTATCATATATGAGTTCAATTTTATGTTTGTTTTGTTTTTGGTTTTTTTGTAGCTGCTGTGGATTTCCAAATTTTTGGCTAGCAATTTACACATGGGGCCTGATTTTCAAAAGAGTTGCATTTATCACAAGGGACTTTTGGCAGAGAGTTTAATGCAAGCGGCAACTTGCATCAAACTGTGCTGCAAGTGCAATTTTCAAATGAAGCCTGCCACAACCCCCCTGCCACAAGTCCCTTGTGGCAATACAGCAAAGTCATGCCAGCTCCCCCAGGCATAACTTTGCAATGCTGGGGGAGCTGGTCTACGAGGCCTGTGCTACAGCATTGGTGCAAGCTGCTGTAAAATGAGGGCACTGTCACAACTTGTGTCCAAGGTTATAAAATCTGGCACAAGTTGCGGCACACACTTGGATGCAGGTGTGGCAAATGTTGCCGGGACACAGTACTTGGTCGCAAGCCCTGTGTTCCCATTTGAAAAATGGGTCCATGTAGTCACCAGTGCCTTAAAGGTAAACAATCACCACTAAGTTCTGCATACCCCAGCATGGGGCTTGTCCCAGTTTGGACTTTTGTGGGGAAAGTCATTTTTATGTTACTTCAAGTTCACTATACTATTACTAACTGTAGCAGATTTACTTTGCTTATTTCAATGCTGACATTTTTGTAACTACAAATCCCAGCATACCATGCATCTGAGGAGGGCTGCAGCAGTGTGCTATTCAATAGTCTGCAGTGCATGCTAGGGTTTATTTAAACTCTGACCCTTTGTTTGCTGGTCCCATAGTCCTCCCAGTGCTAAGTGCAGTCACATACCACTGTACTTAGCCACAGGAGAACAGCGGGTCCAGAAATTAACTGATTGCAGTTTATAAATGCTCTAATTAAGCAATAATGCATGACAGGTCTGTGTTGTGCTGGGATAATGTCACACCTGGGCTGATTGGGCATGAGGCCACAGGCCAAGTGTGTCCAATCACCCTAGAAGTGACATTATCCCAGCACAACACACACCCTGGAGTGCATTATTGCTATTATACAATGGCTTATTTGTGAAAATAAAAAAAAATGTAAAAAAATATATCTTTGTTTGTTTTTAATTAATTTTCTGTATGTGGAGGTTTACTTTTTAACAAAGAAGTCACATTTCTATTCTGTGCAGCAGGTGGTGCTACTGCTAGTTAGCTACTTTTTTTTTTGCTGTCCCTGCCCATTCTTTGTAGAAAAACACATTTTCTTTTCTGTTGTAGTCTGTCCCCCTAGGCCTACTGCTCTTCCGATGTAATTGAGTTTGTCTTGTTTTTTTGGTTTTTTCCCGTAAGAACTCGTGTTGTGAAGAAAGTGCGAGTTGTGGAGACTTTCCGATTTCTGTGAATGGTAAGTCATGTCCACTCGTGGAGCAGCTGTTGGGATCGGTGAGGTTTTGAGTCTGCATCAGGTGTTGGGAGAGGGCGCTATGAGGAACATGACCAAATTTAGTGAAGTTTGCCACTTTCTGAACCAGTCACTATCTGCTGCTTTCTGACACAATGGCTGACCTCATGTTCCATTGTGACGCTGTGCCTGTGCACTCAAAAGTGAAGTGGATGCTACAGCACTGTGTGACAAATAAAAAAAAAAAAGAAAGTGAGATTTCCTTTAGGGAATAGTAAGTGCTGGCAGAGTGTTAAGAGGGGGTATCTTACTTTTAGGTGAGAAGGAGTTGGGACTCGGGAACTAGTAATGCACGTTGCAAGCAGGTGAAGCGAGCAGCAGAGCGGGGATCACTTATGTAGGCTGCGTGGAGTAATTTTCATGCTGGTTGATGTTGTTGTTTGTTTGCTGGGACTACAACCATGATGTGCTGAGATAACATCATGGGTTCAGTCCCAGAGTGACCAATGGGAGCCTAGGATTTTTCTTTGCCATTGTGTAATACACATAGCAGGCTGTTGAATCACCCACTGCTGCAGCCCTCTTCTGACATCAGCTTCATGATATTATAGGATTGGTAGTTTCAGAAAATGCCAGCCTTAAAGTAAATTATATTAGTCTGTAACAATCTACAATACATTATTAAACAGTTGAAAAAATATGTTTGTGCGCACAAAATACAAACTGTGACCAGCCCCACAATTAGCTGTGTTGGTGCTGACTGCTACATTTTCATGTGTAATCACTGCTTTTATACTTATATGAATACATTACATGCTGTACAAGATGCAGCATATGCAAAATTGTTATATAATACACTTGCATTTTTGACAGTACATCCACTGTCAGTGATTAGTGACTGATGTAATAATATACAATATGTGAAAATATGTTTTATAACCACGGTAGAAATGTTTATTAAGAAAACAGTATCATTATATGAATTTCTTGTTGATTTGTTAAATACTCAACATTAAAAATCTTTTATATGTATGTCTTGATTTCATTAATAATCAACTTGGTAAATGTGCCAACACCAAATGCAACTAACCATTTGCTGATACTTCATTGGGTGGTCACCAACAGGAAATTACCAAAGAACAATTTAAGAGCATTGGCATAAAGTACTGAGATAAGTCAATCAGATAATATATCTTGTCTCAGCAATGTTAATAATAAATGGTAAAAGTTAGATCCAGAACATAATTCTCTGGTTTAGTCAACTGTATTGTTTCTGATACACTGGCAAGCAAGCTCTAAATCCCACCCACTGTTAGGCAGGGGTTGTTGATAGCTATGACTGACATTTGACATGTCGTTGAGTGAGAGAGAGTATATGTAAGTAATAATACCCGACAGGGTGGGCGTTATTGGGATATAACGGACTGCCCCTGGAAGGTCCATTATATCCCATAATGCCCACCCTGGAGGGTATTATTACACTTAGAAAATGGGCTGTAGCGGTCTTTTTTTTTTTAATTTATATGATAATAAATATTTATATATTTAAACAAATGAACCAAAAAAGGTCACTTTTATAGCAAAGTAATCCCTGTTCTGCAGGAATTACCACTGAGGCTTCATTTTTTAAAGCTCTAATGATCCTGTTCTGTTGCTTACTATTTTCACCCCACTCACAGAAGCGAGCTCGTTATTTTAGCTCTTTGGAGTAGCAGTGTATTACAACGGAATGCTGCTCGATGAAAGACAGATTATTTTAAAAAAAATTACATGACGCTGAAAAAGATTATGTGGTTTATGCTACTAGGTGGTACTAGTATATGAGCTACTGACTGTCAGGCTGATGGATACAGCTGCCAGCCAAAACAAGGAAATGAATATGAAGTACTGTTCAGCATTCAGGTAACTGAGTGTTTACTTAATGTTTGAAATCACTGTTTGGAGAAAAAAAAGAGAGTAAATCTGGGCAGTGACGGCTGCTATTACTTCCTGGTTTCACTTTCTCCGAAGTGAAGGTAGCTAGCGTGGAAAAACTGTCATCTGGCGAGTTTCAAAATTCAGGGTGCCCAAGGATAGTCTTAGTAATAGGGCACCCTGAATTGGGACTTGTTTTACACCGGGCATTGTTAAGAAATAACAACCCAGGTGCCAGCATCTGTCAGCCAATCAGAATGCTGCATTTATGATCTTTGCAGCGTACTCATTTTCTAAAACTGGATAACAGTGTGTTACACCACCAGCAGTGGTGACTGAATTACTGTATGTACTGCCAGGTGTTGCTATTGTATTGGGGCATGAAACAGTAAGGGGCAGAGACAATTTGATGTCTGTGTTTTATTACTGTATGAAGTGACTACAACAGGTTTCCAGACTGTTCTGGTTTATGAAATCAAAACAGACTGATTTGTCCAACCAACAGGTTGCCCCAAAGGCCACATTGCAAGTCATGGGGTTGATCCTAATTTTCACTTTTTTTGCAAAAAACAATTTTTTTTCCAATTTGCAGCAGATTACATTCTGTCCAGCTAATTTGGCTTGCTTACAGGCTGCTATTTTATTTCAATAAAAACCCAGATGCCCTGTTAATTAACGTGTTTGGGGAAATGGTTAAAATTTGCACTATATCTTTAATCAATCATAAGCAATAATGTAATAATAACTGGGGATCTTTATTTATTTATTTATTTATTTATGTATGTATGTATTTATTTATGTAAAGGTTTTACCAGGAAGGCATACTGAGCAGACTACTACTCAATTCCAGATGTGTCCTGGGGAGACAGGAATAAAGATAGCAACATAATAAACTCAATAACACCATACACAGAGACAAAGGGAATATACAGCGTGCAAAGAACCTAGGGATGAGAGATGCAAAGTGAACTACATACAGAGGCAATATCACAAAGCACATAACAGAGAACTGAACATTATAGGATAAAATCCAGGTAAAAATAGATAAACCTGACATATCCATAGGAAAATATGATTAGGCAAACTTGATATATCCTCAGGAGTAACAGTGGCTAGACCAAGGCACAAGAGTAGGTGGAGGAGAAGAAGTGTGCTTTTAGAAGGGAGCTGACGTGCCAACAAGGGGAGGAAGTCTGAATAGACACAGGGTGGGAATTCTATAATTTAGGCATGCACTGTCTGAATGCTGCCTGGCCTGCCGTGGTGGTCATGAGAAGAACAGTCAGTAGATGGGAGTCGATGTTCCTGAGAGGGTACACCGGGAGGGCTGGGGCTAATAGTATAGAAGTGAGATACAGGAGGAGGGTCTGGGCCCAGAATTTGGCCATGAAGATAGTGCAATGGGACAGCCACTGGTCTTGAAGCGATGGGAGGTCCAGTTACTGGTAGAGGGTGCAGTGATGAGTGGAGGGCTGACAGTCAAGGGCAAAATAACAGAAGGAATGGCAGAGGGAATCCAGTCTGGCTAGGATGGACTTTGAGGTGGCACTGTAGACTACATCTCCATAGCTGAAGATAGGGAGTATCATTTTCTGTACAATTGCATGACAGGCCAGCAGAGGGATGCATCCCCACTTACAGTGCAAAGCATCCAGCTTGGGGTAAAGCTTTTTGAGGATAGCATCAATATGTACAGAGAAATTGAGATGCTGGTCAAGCCAGACCCCAAGATATCTGAAGGAGGAGCAAGCCTCCAGCAAAGTTCCATCCAGGGTGTGGAAGATGGGAGTGAGACAGAGCCGTAAAAGTCTCTGCCTAGTGCCAAAGTTGAGTGGAACCAGCTGGTGGCCACACTAGAGAGTCCTTCGAGAGAGAGAGAGATCTTGGAAAGGAGGAGGGGTGAAAGACAGTGATGAAGGCCTTTGCCGGGTCAACAAAAATGGGAGAAATAATGTGGCCCTTATCCATACCTGTGAAGATGGAGTCAGTGAGTCTAAGGAGAAAAGAGGTGGTGGAATGGGACTTCCTAAAATCAGACTGGTAAGGTGTGAAGAAGGGTGAGGAGTCTAGAAAAGCTGAGAGTTGAGAGAGGATAAGGTGTTCCTGGAGTTTTGCCAGGATAGGGAGGAGGGAGATAGGGTGGTAGTTCCCAGCAGCAGAGGGGTCACATCCTTTAGGGAGAGGGATGACCGTGGCATGTTTCCGTTCTGAAGAGATAGAGGCAAGAGAGAAAGTGAGGTTATAGAGTGAAGCTAGAGGGGTGGCGCTGGCAGGGGCAGACAGGTGGAGCATTTTGGAGTCCATGCCGGTGGGGCACTTGCCTTTAACAGGATTTAGGGTGAGCAGTGCATTGTAGACTTCAACCGGGGACACCTAGTGAAAGGTGAAGGGGGGCAGAGGAAGAGTCTAAAACAGGGTAGGTGGAAGAAGGGGGGAGTGCAGGGCAGGGGGGAGAGTGGACAGCAGTGATGATGCGCAGCTTGTGAAGAAGGTGTTGAATTTGGTCCCACTGCTTGAGGGTTGGTGACAGTGGAGTCACCTACATATAAGACCGGGGTGGGGGGCTGCGATGGAGGGGAGAATAATGATTTAATAACCTTCCAAAATTTATCAGGGTGGTTTAAGTTGGTGCTGAAGGAGTCTTTGAAATAGTTGGCTTTTGCCCAGCAGATTTGCCTTGTACAGGCATTGTGTAGGGACCTATACCTTTGTTAAACTACAGGTGAGCCAGAACACTTGAAGGACTTCCATGCCTGATCCCTGGCTCTAAAAAGGGCCATGATGTCTGCTGTGATCTATGGCAGGTAGGCTCCCCACATCCGGGCTTGCCGGAGTGGGGCATGTAGGTTCCAGACTGTGAGAAACCTGGTTTTAAAGTACTCCAGGGTGGAGTCAATACAGTTAGCCTGGGGGATGTAGGAAAAGTCAATGTTTACCAGGTCATGTTGGAGAGCAGCAAGGTCTAGGGATTTATAGGATCTGGTCAGTAGAGTCCTGGGGGTGGTGCCTTGGGCGTAAATATTTTCCTAACTGAGTAGATCATATGATGATCACTTAAGGAATCTGGTAACAGGCCAGAGGCAAGTATTTGATGAGGATGAGAGGTGAGGGACCAGTCCAGTAGAAAATTGTTCTGGGATTTGGGGTTGAAATGTGTGGGCTCAGAGATCTGTGGCGATAGGTTGAGTGCAGTCACCTGAGTGCATAATTTGGCGCTAGTTTTGGAGGGCCAGTTTTTGTTAAAACCTGCAAGGATATGAAGCTTGCCCCCTGTTGCCAGGTATGACATTGGCACCCAGGTGATTCACGATGGAGGGCAAAGAGGAGTCCAGTGAGCAATAGGATCTAGCAACAAATATTGGGCGTGTGTGAGGGAGGGAGAGTTTGATTAGTAAGGTATCGATGGTTTGCATGGGCAAAGGTATTGGGACTGGGGTAAACTGGACCAAGTCTGTAATGTACATAGCTAATCCACCTCCTCTTTTGTTACCCAGGCAATCATATTGAAGGAAAGTGTAGCCAGGAATTGAGAATTCGGCATCAGAATTGTGGAGTTTTAACTAGGTCTCAGAAATGATCATTATGTCAGGTTTAAGGGCTTGAACAATAGGCTACAGGAGGGTTACTTTGTGTAGGAGACTGCAGATATTTAGATGGGCTAGTTTTAGACCCCTTGGGAGTTTGAGAGGAGGGTCAGGGTTTGTTCTGGGAGGAGAGCTTGGTACTGGGTTCTACTCAACATCACCAGATAGGAGCAGCAGAAGTGATATTAGAAGCTTGGTTTTGGGCAGGGCCCATATAAGCTTGCAATGTGATTTAAGAGGCAGGGAGGAAGACACTGAGGTGCCATATGCAGGGAAGTTGAGGACTGCTGACCAGCATGGAAGGAGGGTGGGAGGACAGAAGGGCCTGTCAGCAGATATGTGAGGTGGACAACAGGGGGCAACTCAGTGGGAAACAAGGTTGCTAGAACAGCCAGGGTATAAAGTGACAGCTGGCAGGTTTGCTACTCAGGGTAGGAGGAGGAAGGGAGGGACACCAGAGAGGCAAGTATAGAAATTACAGCTAGGTAGAGATTGCATTTTGCTTTTACTCTTGTGGGGGCATTGAATTAGGTTTGGTAGTGGCTGCTAGTAGTTGTTGTTGATAAACTGCAAATGGAAAAGGCAGTTGATTGGTTTTGACCATCATGCGCACACTCTTATATAAGAGGAAGTTAACCAAAGGTGGTGGTGGGGGTGGTGGGGCAGCCGACGGGAAGCATCAGTGGGGCCAAAACCACACTCTGATTTGAACAGTCCATTTCCAGTGCAGCATTGCATGCTGTACCTGAATTAGGAAGCCGTTGATTGCAGCTCAGGGGGAGGGCGAACTCAACCAGGCCCTAGCGATAACTCCAGGGGCTGTGGGAGGAAGTAGAGAAGAAAGAGGAGTTATATGTGAGTAATGAGGAGGAAGGGGCTGACATTCGAATGATAGGACAGTTGCTTTGGAATTCAAGTCGGAGAGATTTTGAATTTAACTTAGGCTGGAGCCAAAATTAAAAGTTTTTAGTCCGATGTACACGTTAACTTGCTGTAGAGTTGCACTTAGATCGAGGGGCACAGCAAGGAGCATTCAGGTGGTATGAGTAAATAATCAGCAGAGCTGGATTTTAAAGGCTAAACTGCTAAGGGCTGCAAAATTTGAAATAACTTAAAGTACTGTACACAGCATGTCCAGTTGGGAACTCTAATGCACACAGTACAAAACAAGGCTGAGTTCTACAATTTAAATGAAATTAAAGCAGAGCTATAATCACTTAGAACTTGTTCCAATGAAGGCTGAAATTCCACTAAATTAATTAAAGCTGTGCTAAAATCTATAGCACTAGACTTGCAAGAAGGCTAAAAAGCTAGACTGCAATTTTACATGTAACTAAGGCCCTGTACACACTACAGAACTGTTTTTGAAAACCTTTTTTAAAACCAGTTTAGCTAAACTATTTCAGTGCAGCCACACTACTCAGTAACCACTTTTAATAACAGTTTAGTGTGGCCACACTGCTAGTGTTAAACTGTTCTCCTTGTAACTATGTTGTGTTAAGTCCAACACACAGAACTGTGCTTGCCTGGACACACTGCAGCTAGAACTGTTTTAGTTAAACCATTACAGCTTAAAACACTTTTACTCCTGGACAGACCTGTGAGTAAAACCATGCTAGCTCCAAAATGTTTTTAAAATGGTTCTAAGACTAGGTATCTAGCAGGGTTTAAAAACACTTTTGTTAAAACGTTTTAAGGGGCTTGTAGTCTGTCTGCAAACAGTGCTGGGGGATTTAAACCATTTTAAGGCACTTAAACCGTTTTAAGTTCCCCAGTGTGTCCAGGGCCTAAAACACTCTGCAAACATATTAGAGAACTCTAAAAGCACACAGACATTGATTACAAAATGGCTGAAATTCTACTGAGTACTTAAAGCACCCAGCAAAATGAGGCAGGGCACTACTAAAGTTAAGTAAAATGGAGAAGTATAAAAACTATCAGCATTGCACTGCTGATTAAATAAGGCAGTGAAGCTGTTGGAGAAGTTCCCGTTTGAAAATGGCACCAAAACCATGCTCCAATTTGAACAGTCCATTTCCAGTGTACCGTTGCATGCCATATCTGAATTAGGGAGCTGGTGATTGCAGCTTGGGAAGGGGCAGCAAACTCGACCCAGCCCTCTTGACCACTCCAGGGGCTGAATTAGGGAGCTGGTGATTGCAGGTCAAGGGGAGGGCAAACTCGACCTGGCCTTCGTGACCACTCCAGGGGCTGAATTAGGGAGCTGGTGATTGCAGCTCGGGGGAAGGGGTGAACTTGACCTGGCCCCCATGACCACTCCAGGGACTGAATTATGGAGCCAGTGATTGCAGCTCAGGGGAGGATGAATTTGACCTGGCCCTTGCGACCACTTCAGGGGCTGAATTAGGGAGCTGATGACTGCAGCTCGGGGGGAGAGCAGACTTGGACTGGCCCTCATGACCACTCCAGGGGATGAATTAGGGAGCCTTTTATTCCCTAAGGGAAACTGGCTAATAATTCTCCATTATAACCCGTGGGTTATAACGATGAACACGCGCCTGGTTTCCCTTGTGCACAGGTGCTAGCTACCACACAGTCCTGCTTCCCCACTAGCAGGCATTCCCCAATACTCATCACACCACCACTCAGAGTCAGTGGTAAGCTTACATAAATAAAAAAACTGGCCAAGGGGGGGGACAGGGGACTTTTAAATGGCTGTTTAAAAAAATGAAAAAAACATAGGAAAATTATCCTTTCTCCAGCACCCACTTTGCACCACAGACAGCATTGAAACCGCAGTGTACAGCAGCAGAGAGAGATGATTTATTTAATACAATTGCAGGTGAAAACAGAATCCCCAGCAATTATATAAAATGAAACATGGGTTGGTGTGTTTTTTTTTATCATAGAATAATTTTTATTGTTTACATAAACAACACATCCAGAAACAAAATAGCTTCTGCCAAAATAAGGCTGAACATAGTAAAATACACATGTCACTGTTTGAAACACGCATTACTGTGACTTAAGTCTCATAGCTTCCTTATAGAACAGCTTACATCACCTAACAGCCATAATAGAATATGATTTGTCCACATCTCAAGCTCCTATTTAGGTCATATGGGTACCACTACCCCAACACTGAGTTTCCCATACTCTGCATGGGTCAAGTATATGACTAATATCCAGGCACTGAAAAGGTATATAAAGGGAAGCAGGCCACACCCAACCTCAGTGTAGCACCACCAGGACCATCTCCTAAATCACACATAGGGGTCAACACCTTATATTAGTTTATGACATAAGCTGGGCAGGACCTATGCCGCTGACAGATGCCCAATGGAGTAGTTACCATACCAAAGGGGAGTGGGGAGCCTGACACAAAGCTGAGTTAAGGTAGGCCTCCCATTTGGAAAAATAAATGGGAAGCTGCCCTCTCGCAGCATAGGTTAACCTTTCAAAGGCAGCTAGCCTGGAGATAGCTGCATGCCATACCGAGATAGGCGGAGGCAAAGGTTGCTGCCATTGTCTTAGTATGAGCCGTTTAGCCTCCAACAAGACCACAAGGATCCAGTTTTGATGCTGCGGACTCAAATGTGCTAGTGGAGCCCGATCTCCCAACAACAACATTGGGTGCGAAAGATCTATAGGCTGTCCCACCACCCCTGAGCAGTCCATTGCTACCGCTGACCAAAAAGGAGCCAGCACCTGGCATTTCCATAGGAGATGCAAGGTGTCATCAGGACCATGCTCACATCTCCAACATCTGTCATGTGAAATAACCCCCCGTTTGGACAAGATAGCAGGTGTTCTGTACCACCGAAGCAGTATCTTAAGCTGAATTAATTCGCTTCTAGCATCTTTATAAGTGGTATGCGCTGCACAAAGGCAGCGAGACCAGGTTTCTGGACCGGTATAACTACCAATTTCCATGCTCCATGCCAACCTGCTCGACTCTGTGTGATCTGATTGCGCCTCCCGCCAGATACTATAAAATTTGCCTTCTAGTCCATGAAAGGATGATTTTAAGTGCAATGAGGAGAGCCAATGCCACTTCGGATCCTCTTTCCTTGACCAGTCAGTGGCCTGCACTGCATTACGAAGTTGCAAGAACCTTCAGAAGTCCTGTGCCTTTAACAAATAGTGGGCACGCAGTTGCTCAAAGGACATTAAGGTACTAGAGTTCGGTAGATAGAGGTCTTGCATGATATGAATCCCTTTCTCTTCCCACGAGACCCACGACAAGGGCTTATTGCCTACCTTGATAAATGGGTTGTGCCATAGTTCAGAGTACCTAAAAGGCAGCCTAGCACTCTGCTTCGCCGTCCCAGACGACTTCATTAGGCGAAACCAAGCCCTCCTTGTAGCGTCCATGACTGGGGTAAGTTTGTCCCGGGGTATGTCAGCATGAGTTAACAGCAAGCTAAGAGGAAAAGACTGACAAATCTGTCTCTCCAGCTCCAGCCACAGCGGTGGATTGACAGAAGCTGGAACAAAGGGGTGGTGTGTTTAACTTGAGATTTTACACACACCCCTCAGTGTGGGATGCTTAAATAAACCCCTCGAGCTTTGCTCTCAAGGTTTATGTAGCATCCAACACCTCGGGGGGGTGTAAAATCTCATTAAACACACCACCCTATGTGTTATTTTATATGTAATACCTCCACTGAGACCACTCTTATAGTTGTAAAAGTGGTGTCACACACATCTTTATGGTGTGAGAACAGTGCTCACATTCTTAGGGTATCAGAACACCTCATTGTGCTTCACAGTTCTCACTACATAAGGATGTGTGTGACAACACTGTAACAACCATAAGTGCGATCTCAATAGAGGTATTAGCATGCACAAAATCATAAGTAACAAAACTGTAATTCCATTGATGGATTCTAGTGACATCATAAAACACAACATCAAATCATCATAGTACAGAGGTGGACTAAAAAGACCAGTTACTGCTTGTTTTCTGTTATTTTTTTAGTATACTGAGTACTCCAAATATTCCACTACATGACAGAATTGATTTTGTGCCAGAATGATATTATTATGAATTTATGATATTAGAGCCAGTGTATATGATGCTTAGACATCACTGTTTCAATTGTGAGAAAAATTATGTGTATATTTTAACAAAAAAAAAGAGCAAGTGGGTTGTGCTGGTTGAGACGTCCATCTAGAGGAATGAAAAAAGAAGTTATCGAGTGTCTGATGCTAGAGAACATGCACCACATGTGGTTGGATTAGCTACAGTACTTCAGTAGACATCTGATGATTCAGCTCTATCAAGCAGACATTCTGCAGTGTGTAAAGAGAACTGAATAATAAGCAGTATTAAAAAGTCATTATTCAATCAGTTTTAACAGTTGATATTGGTGGCAATCATTAATATCTTTAGTCAATAATGCAATCATTTGGTATATAAACTTGTTTCTAAAACAAATAGATAAAATATGAAACAGGCTTCTTCCAAAGTTGGAAATAATACATATTTTTGACCATAAAGGTCTATATCACTTCTTTGAATACCACACAGAGACTGTTCCTATGAATTATGGCTTATAAACACCATGCCATTTCTACAGTCAGCTTTACTGTAATCACGTTTTGATAAGTCCATGCAATGTTTAATTCAAACAGCCCGTAATCAGTTTTGATTTATAGTCCAAAGAGTTCTAAGTAGTTATAAAATGGCAGGGTAAAATCATGTAATCTGATTGACTCTTATTTATGTGTTAAATATGGTTTACACATAGTAAAAAAAAAGGACTGCTCAGCAGTGAAGAGTCTGCAACACAGATCAATGGATATTTGGAACACAGGCATTTCAGTTAGCCCTCTACTGCCAGAACTGATCTTCCACTACAAATATGGCTGCTATCTTTACACTGTAAAAATATGTCATCTGGACCCTAAAAATAAAACCACCTTAAATAAAAAATAAAACAAATGAATTAAATGTTGTTTCCCTGATTATCATATTCTCCTTACATGTATAAACAGATTAGAAACAATGGGCTGGATATTCAAACTGCGCCATTCTGTGGTGCAAGCCCTTGCGCTGCCCAAATAAGTTGCTCAGGGGTGTGGCCGGGGCGATATTCAAAGGAGTTGCACTATTGAGCAACCTTTGAATATTGCCCCCCGGCCACAGCCACTGTGCATGGCGCAGTGGAACTGGCGCCACCGTAGTGGTCAGAGTGGAGCATTCAAGATGCGGTGGCACCAGTTCCATTGCGCCATGCGCAAATTTCCGATATTCAAAGCGTGACATGCAAATGGGGCCATAAGTTATGCAAGGTGCAGGGGGGGCAATTTGCATCTACTTACGGCCCCATTTGCATTCCATTAGCATGCAGGTGCGCCGATCCCTGACAACTTGCGCCTGGCGCCCTGCCAGGCAGCAGCCGTTGGGGACTGATGCCCCCTGTCCGATCACGGGCATGAAGTAAATCCCCCCCACTGGCCCGATCGCAGGCATGACAATATTAACCCCCCCCCGACTGGCCCGATCGTGGGCAAAACAGAACTGAACCCCGACTGGCCGATCACGGGCAAAACAGAACTGAACCCCTGACTGGTCCGATGCAGGCATAACAGAAATTACCCCCACCTCTAGCCCGATCATGGGCAGAATGGAGTTCAACCCCCAAAGACCAATACTCTGGTGATCCAGTGGACCATGAAGCTTGATCGCGGGCATTAGAGTCAACCCCCAGGTCCAATTTCCCTGGTGATCTAGTGTGCCCCCACCCCACCCACCCATGGAGCCCCACCACCCTGCTTTCCCTGTCAGCCGGGGCAGCAGCACCCCACCTGCCTGCTGCCCCGCCCACCGACTGATCGCTCGGTAGGGCTGCAAGCCCATTGGTTCGGAGCAAGAGCCAATGGGTGTGCAGCCCATACCATACAAGGCAGTCCAGATATGTGAATCACTGGACCACCAGGGATATTGGTCTTGGGGTTGAACTCCATTCTGCCCACGATTGGGTTGGGGGTGGGGGTTATTTCTGTTATGCCCGCGATCAGGCCAGTCGGGGGTTCAGTTCTGTTTTGCCCGCGATCGACAGTCGGGGGTTCAGTTCTGTTTTGCCCATGATTAGCTAGTGGGTGTTCTGCCCGTGATCGCCACGGGGTTACTCTATGCCCGCGATTGGGCTACGGGGTTACTATTATGCCCACGATCGGGCTGCAGCGGGGCACAGGGAACAGTGGAGGGCCACCCACAGGTGGCAGCTGCTGTGCGCCTCGCAATGCGGCAGCTCACCTGTGGGTGGCCCTCTACTTGGTCCTTTTTTTTTGGTCTCAAAGTTGTGCAGGTGCAGGTAGGGGGTTGCGCCTGCACAACTCTGCACAGCCCGGCTGAATATCGGGCTATGTAGTTTATGCATGGTTCCTCCCCCTCAGGTTGAGCATGCCTTCATTAGCATTGCACTGTTGCTCAGCATGACTTGGGGGGTGCAACTGCCTCCCGCTGAATATCGAAGAATGGCGCAATTTCGGACTTGTGCAGGCGCAACCCTTTTGAATATCCAGCCCAATAAGTATTGTTTATAGTTTTCACTAGAAGTGTTTCTTTGCTGACAGTGAAAATTCCCCCTTCTATCTTTACCTGTTCATTGGGGAACTCTCTTCTTCTTGTCCTGACACTGAAATAACCGAGTCTCTGGCTGTAACAAAGGCCTTCGTTGTCCGTGTGTACAGTGTGTTGGGAGAGACACACTCTGCCAGTGGAACTGAGCAGAATTTTGAATCCATGTATTCCATGGTAAACATTCCATATCTTGAATGTGGAGAACAACAGAGGAAAAAACAGGAAGAAGAAAGTAGGCAATAATACAATGACATCACTTGCAGTGGGCGGAAGAACTATTTTATCACAAATGCACACAGGTAAATCTATTTTTTCTACATATAAACGTGCTTTGCCCAATAGTCAAAAGTAAGAAAAGGAGCCAATGTTATAAGCACAATAAGGCACTTAGGGGTGTGTGTAAACCATATTTTACAGCACGGCCAGCAGCTGCAGTCACTCAGCCTTTGACCTCATGCCTTACTACACCCCTGGCTGTGCTGTAAAATATGATTTACACACACCCCTTCGTGCCTTATTGCTTACATAGCAGATGCACAGGAATCATGCAGGAAACAAGTGCACGTCTACTCTGCAGGTTGTATTTGAAGACATCAGGACATGTGCTTTGCTATCAGTTCTTATTTCTTTGGAAGTGATATGTTGACCAAACAGGTTGTAACACATCATCTGCAAACAGAACTTTTGCTTTCTTGTATGACAGGAAGGCAGTTCTGATCTTCACAACTTTGTGAGTGACATCATTAAGGTAGTATGCTAATCATATATTAAAAAGCATTTGCCAATGCCAAATGTTCACCGCTGGTATTGCTGTTGTACTAGGACTTGCTTGTATACATCTTTACTATACATTTACCCAGGACAGAGAAGATGAAATGCAATATCTCATTTTCAGTTATGTCCTGTTTTGACAAATTGTTAGATTGTAATTATCCAGGATAGGGCAGCTGAGAGGCAATATTTACTTTTAAGTAGGCTCCCACATTTTGACCTCAAATGTCCAACAGTCTTTTTATGATCTGATGCTATGATCAAGACAGGTGGAATTTTAAAAATCCCATCTGAAAGGTGATTTTACTATGTGACTGTGGGAACACGTTTCGGAGGTGATTTGAAAAATTACACCTGCCATGTTCAGGAGGTGGGCTAACACAAAGGATAAGTTGAACATTAGAGGCCAAAATCTGCAAAAAATAAAGTTATGAATAATTGTTGGAACAATTCATTTCCTCAAAACTTAGTTGTTTTTTTACATTTTAACCCCCAAATTTTCAACATAATCTTTTTGTGAGCAATCCTTCTGAGCATGACAGGTGTCATTTGTAAAAACAATGTCTGAAACGTCATTTTGTACCACAAGTGTTAAAACACATTTTGGGTAGGATTTGAGAAATGGCAGCTGACAAATTCATGAGGTGGTGTCAAAAAATGAGTATGTTGGAAAGTTGGGGTCAAAATACTGAAAATTACCAAAGTTACGAATGTACACTGCAAAATAGCAATGTAGACTCATAACTTTGTTGTTTTCGCATATATTTAGCCAACAGTTTCAACATTTACTTATTTATTTTATTTATATAACAATATAATGAAAGATATATATAACATAGCCTTCTTATGACCTCACGTAGCATTCTTATGAGCTCACCTCATTAAAAAGGGTGGAGAACATTTTTAAATCTTGCCCAAAAGGTGATTTTGTACCACAAGTGTGAAAACACACTTTGGCCAGGATTTGAAAAATTACAGCTGTCACATTCATGATGTGCTGTGAAAAAATGGCTATGTTGAAAATCTGAGGTAAAAATATTAAAAATTACCAAAGTTATGAGCCGGCATTCATAAATTTCAATGTAGGCTCATAACTGTGTTGCTTTTTAATATTTTCCCCCAAATTTTCAACATTGCTTTCTCATGACCCCATCTCAAGAACAAGGGCAGAGAAAATGTTCAACTCCAGCCGAAAAGGTGATTTTATGCAGTGACCATGAAATCACCTTTTGGGATGTAAAAACACATTTTTGACCAGGATTTAAAAAATGACAGCTGTCACAATCATGAGGTGCTGTGAAGAAATAGCTATGCTGAAAATTGTGGGTCAAAATATTGAAAATTACCCAAGTTACGAGCCTACATCTGCAAATTTCAATGAAAACTGATAACTGTTGTTTTTTAAACATTTTTACACTAAATTTTCAACATAGCCTTCTTATATGGCCAGCCCAGTGGTGCTGAGGGTTGAGGTGCTGGATGCCACACCTTGCACCACACTGGCAACTCAGGTTCGGGTTGCAAGCCCAGGCTGTCAGAGGTCGGCAGGGGACGGATAGGATCGAGCATCTGGTGGACTGCTCTCCTATCCCAGGGAGGGTTGTGGGCTACCACCACTTGACAGCAGCCCCTGGTGATGACCAGGGGCACTGCCAGAGTCAGTGCAGCAAGGGGTGGAGTGCAGTGGACATCAGCATGTAGGTGCCTCGATGTCATTGCACGTCTGCCCTCTAGGAGGAATCTAGTGGATAAAAAATGGCAGCTTGATAGCCACAGCTTCCTGGCCTGGCAGGGCCCACTGCATGCAGACACATGCCGGTATTGGTTCCTGTCCTGGCTCGGGGACTTGGGGGGGTCTCTCGAGAGAGTACAGCTGCATATGCCAGTTGGTGTGTGGATGTGCCTCTGGGGTCACTCGAGGGAAGCAGAGTGGTGGCTGGGATCACAGCAGGTCAGTGGCTGCAAGGAGGAAAAAAAATGGAAGTGATAAAAAAAAAACAGCCTTCTTATGACCCCATCTCATCAACAAGGGCAGAGAAAATGTTCAACTTCTGCCTGAATAGGGATTTCATGCAGTGACTGCAAAATCACTTTTTGAGACAGATTTGCCTCATTTCACTGCCATTGTTCATGTGGTGGGGTCCTACAAAGGGATGTTGAAAATGTGAGGCAAAAATATTCAAAAATGGCCAAGTTATGCAACTAAGACCAAAACCCTTTTGAAATACATTGACCTGTATACCTGATTTTTGCACTTCGAGGTCCGACTATGAAGTGTGAAGATGTGTCTGCAGTCCAGAGGGGATTATGGCATTGGACGCCCAGTGGCTAATTAAGGGCTTGGGTGGGTCTGGGGTGGTGGGTGGGATGGCTGGGTGGGGGCCTAATGTCACAACAGACATTGAGGACGTTTTCATTTTACAGGGTGAAAAAAAAAAGATAAAGGGAGGTTTTCTATTTCAGGTGGTGACACTAGGGGATTTGGCACCCCCAGTGTTGGTGTTATGTTTGTGGGTGTGTATGGGGTGGTGGGTGCTGAGTGAGAGGATCGGGTGGGGGGTACAGTTATGGGGGCACCAGCAACACACGTAAGTGGATGGTTTTCTTTGTTACAGGCTATATATACATAGTCCATAAAACAAAAACTACGAAATGGTGACACTGGGGGATTTGGCACCTCCAGTGTCAGTGTTATGTTTTCGGTGGGTGGTGGGTGTTGAGAAGGAGGGTTGGATGGGGGGACAGTTACAGGGGTGTCATCAACAGACATCAATGAGTGGTTTCATTTTTTTACAGGGGGGTAATTCCTCAGCAGGCTGATCTTGACAGATTAGCTGTGCTTGCTGGTCAGCGTAGATCAAAGGAAAGAGCTGACCTATGATTGGGCCAGCTCTTTCCTTTGAAATACACAAAGTTTCAACCCCAGCAAGTCAGAATACTGTCATGATCAGCCTGGCTGATGACTGGTGTGACACTGGTGAGTCCCTTGCAGACCACACTCAGCAATGGACTGACAGTATCACACCCCTCAAAAACCAGTCTCCTACCAAAATATTCACTGTGTGTGTGCACAGTGAACATAAAAAGGAGACAATGTGTATGTAACACATACAATGAATATTAACAAAGAGACACACTGGGAGTATTCACAGTATATGAATTATGGCAACCTACTGTACATTGTACTTAGATCACATTACTATAGATCACTCAGGTTTTTCTTTTATTAGACTCATTTTCAGAACTATGTACAGTGGAGATAGCCACAATGCTTCACATTAACACACAGTAATTGACATATCATAAAACACTGTATGACAAAGTTACTTAATTGCTATTAACTTGCACAATTTCCTGTGGCATAATGCAGCATGTTACAGTAATAAAGCTACTGCATTGCTTCCACTCTGGTGTCTCTGTGCTTGTTTCACTGAAATGCCATATAAATTTCCTGATAATCTGCTGACATGGTAACACAGCTGAAGAAGTTGACCACATTAGTAGGGGGTTATTGCACATCTCTTGGCAACTACCACCTTATCTCCCTCCTCTCCACCATGGCCAATCTTCAGGAACACCATATGCTGTCTCACTTCTTTGACTCTTCCTCCTTCACTCCATTCTAGTCTGGCACTGGAAGTCCCACTCCACCTCCACCTTCCTCCTTTGGCTTATCTTTCCATTCTATCTGGTATGGATCAGGGCCCAGTCACCTCTGCTATTTTTGTAGACTTGGTCAAAGACTTTGACACTATTGTCCACCCCCATCTCCTTGACAAGTGCAAGTCAGGTGGGCTGTCTGACTCCTCCTTTGGTTGGTTCTGCTCCTACCTTGAAGGCAGGTCTCAAGCTATCTAGACCGAAGTCTCCCCAACTCCCTTTCAGCCCAGGCATGCCCCAAGGGTCCATCATTGGCCCTGTACTCTTCTCCATCTTCTTAACTGACCTCCCTACTTGTCTGCTCCTCTGCATCCATCCATATGTATGCAGATGGCACGGTACACTTTACCTCCAGTTCATTGACCCAGACCTCACTGCTAGGTTCCAACTGGACTTTATTAACATCCTGCACTGGTTCCTGACAAATCTGCTGCCTCTCAGTGCCAATAAAATTATCTCTATGACCTTTTACACTCAGCAGAGGTTCACTATGCTCACCCCCTCCTCTTCATCCACACCCATGATGGTGCAGCAATTGAGGATGTCTCCTTATTTAAGCAGCTTGTGGTCTGGCTGATCATGCACCTTGATTTCTCTGTGCATGGATGCCATCCACCAGAAACTTCACCCCAGCTTGGTGCACTTTATATGAATAAATAGAGTATTCTCCTTCTTGCTCATATATAGATTGTCTCAAAGATGATACTCCACATCTTCAGCTATAATGACATATTATATAGTGTTTCTTCCAAGTCCATGCTGGCCTGACTGGATCCACCCTTTCACTCCTTTTATCATTTTGCCCTGGACTGTTCCTCCCTATGCACCCATCATCGCTCTCTGTACTCCTCTCTTCCTTCCCCTCCTTTGAGTCCAGATGTCTTACTCATTGAGCTTCCTTTGTCTCTGAATACTGAGTTTGCTCCCTCCCTTCCTACTGTGCTTTGCTTTCCTCCTCACCTCCCTAATGCATTCTCACCCCATTGCAATTCTATCACTTTCTTTCACTCCCCTCATTCTTCTTCCAGTTCCACAAACTTTGGGGTTCTCTCCCCCTTCCATCTGCTCTGTGCCTTCTCATTACTCATTCAGCTCTTTCCTCCATGATTCCACTACTCACTCCTGCAGTTGCCCCTGAAACTGGACCGCAGGCTGCTGCCCAGCCCCCTCCTACCCCCTGCTTCCCCTTCACCCTGCAACTAATCTAGTGCAGTCCACTAGGCCACCCTCCTATACCCACAGCCACTGCCTCTCCTTAAACTCAGTATTGCCTTTTGCACATTGCAGATGTTGCAAACTTTATGCCTACTTGGACTGGACCTCATTATCGACTAGATGCCTCATCCACTCTCTCACCTGGTTATTTATTTTTGTTTATTTATTTATTGAGATCTTGGATTAACACCTTTGAGCAGAAAGCTTTCATAGGTTCCACGTCAAATATGACACAAACAAGAATACAGATATGTTCCACAGATACAGATACAGCAAGAAACAATTGAAAACTGTCTCCAGTCATAAATTCTAACAATAGTTACACAATCTAAGCACCTACAGGGTGCAGAGTCAAAACAAAGGCTAACATTTCATTAGGTAATGGTAACATGAGGATGCTTGTTTAAAAAGGAAAATTGTACAACTAACAACATAGGCAGATAATTGGACTGTGCCTGAGTCAAAGAAAGAAGGAAAGTCTCATACCAGTAGAGAGGTTATGCAAAGCTCTTCTGTCTAAGCTCCCCCTCCTCCCCCATATTTCTACTCTCTTTCGGTGTACTGGCTGCCTATACACACTACGCAGCAATGAATATATTATGCTAGAAGTCCCATGCGCTGAACTTGGTTCAGAGGAATGGCTATAAGCCATGCTCTACCAGTAGCCTGGAATAAAGCCCAATCTAATCTCAAACTACAAAACCTAATACCCCTACACTGTTTCAAAAAACTGGTCATCAGCAAAATTGGGGACTCCTGTGCATGTCACTGACAATATGCCATACTCTTCACCCTTACCAACTTTGCGTTTTCCTAGTTTCCTTCCCACCTCATCCACACTCACTTACCTACACTCCACCTCTCCCCACCTCCCTGCCCTCCTCCCAGCCCCCAGCTCCACCAACCTTTCCCCCTCCTCTTCTCTCATGCCCTCACCTATCTACCCCGTTTCAATCACCTTCCTCCTCTTAACCACACCTATTGCCTTCCCTCCCTACTATGCCTCAGAATCTTAACTGATACTCTGTTTGACCCATGGTGTAACCCTGTGTATACAAACTGCTCCAAATGTTTACCAATAGTTCTTACCATGTGCTAATCTTGTTGCTCTATAGGACCATGTGTTAACCTCATGGTGTTATAGTAGTACTCGAGGACTACTGTATATATTTCCCTTGTATATAATTATGTAGATTTTTTTTCTTTTTTTTCTTATTCATGTGTATTCTTCTTCATGTATATTCTTGTATATTTTATTTTGGCTTTGTTATACACTGTGTATTTTATAGTTGCCTAAATCTGCTTGTGTATATATCTGTCTGCTCAGGACCTCCTTGTAAATAAGCCTGCTCAATGGAGTATTTTCCTGTCAGTAAACCTGAACTTGAACATTTCCTCCAGCACTTTATTGTACTGTAGTCTACTTTATTTACACAGAATCTGTGTTCTTGCACAATAGTTATTTGTAATGCTTACTTACCTACTTGTTTTATGTCCCTCTCTTGCATATCCCCCACTTTTACACCCCCACTCTACGGCTGGTTCCTTTCACCATAGACTCTTCCTTGTTTAATCTATCGGCTCTGGTGCTGTCATCTACTGTGTGCACTGAGCCCACTTTCTGTTTCCAGTACGGCTGTCCCTACACGAGTCCTTATGCTAGTCCCCTTAAATGCTCTGTAAATTATGAGTCAATTTGCACTTATTACTGTGAATGATGAACTGCAATATCTATAAATGTGTATATGGTGTACTTCTGTAATATCTCCCTACTGGCTAGTTGTTACCCTGACTGTCGTGTATGACTCTTCTTTCCCATTCAATTGTACTGACAAACAGAATTTGTAAACATCTGTGTTCAGGTGAACTACTATATGCTCTTCCTGTCTGCTATATGTATTAATTTACTGCTGGATAACTGTAATTGGATTATGAACCTGCAAATTGTAAGCTCTTCCTTTTGGCTACATGTATTACTGACTGTTGGCTTAATCTGTATGTTCATTCTGTTTCCCCTTCCCCTTTCCCCCAGGACATACCTGGAAATGAACAATAACGGCTCAGTGTGCCTTTCCCAGAGAAACTTTTAAATAAATAAATAAATTTGTATTAATTGTAGTTACTTGCAATACTTACTTACCTATTTGTATTAAGTGCATTTGTAATGATTGTTCTCAGTGTACATCTGTTTCTCCCTTTCCCATCCCCATCCCTCTAGATTCTAGAACATATCTAGAAACAAGCTGCTACTAGTTAAGTATGTGTTTCCTGGTAAAACCTTTGAAAAAAAATACATACATACAGCAAATAAATAAAATGATCAATAAACATTTATATTGGTCCCTATTCACTATGGCTAAGTGGCCCTATGCACAGTGCATAAGACCCACGCATGGACCGATGCATGTGGAATGCACATAAGCAGCCCCTGTGCGGCATGCATGACCTGTGCTCAGAGCCACCATGCAAAATTGCATGCCTCTCTGGATACGCAGCCGCATAGGGATGTTCCTGCATATGTGGTACATGTGGGCCTGTGAACAAACATGCACGATGCATGTTAAGTCAGAAAGGCACGTCATGTCCTCACATACATGATGCACAATCTGTATGCAGCTGTAAACTGCCTATGCATCACACACACATGGCAGAAGTGGCCAGTGAAGCAAGCCAGAGCAGGCATGGCAATGCCCTCAGTGGCACCACACATCAGCAACACACACAGCAATGCAAGGCACGTTGGCAGCACCAATGCATGTGTTAGCCACCTGCCACATGAAACCACCGCATGTGCGACAACATGGACCATACAGCCAGCCCCAGCATGGTGCGTATGCCACCCAGCAGGCACCACCACAAGTGGACGCACAGCACGGCATACTGTGGCGAACATGCAGGCACACATGCCAAGCACACCACAAGGCCCAGTCATGGAAGCATATAGAACACACACACACACACACACACACACACACACACACACAGCTGCCCATGCTCACTGTGCCAGGGCAAAGAACAAAACACACAGACATAGCTGGATACAAAAGCTTTTACTAATACCCATATATTAAAATAATGGTCAGGAACAGAAAAAGGGCAAAAGGGTGGGGGTTCAGCATCATGGTTAGTCCTCCACATCAATTAGAATCCTCCTCTGAGGGCAACTCCAGGCTGGTGGATGGGGTCAGCTACTGGAGGGGAGGTGTCAGCGAACTCTCTCTCTCTCTTCAAGGACGAGCCATCTCACAGGACCACGGTAGTGCTGAAATGACAAGAGCAGATAGAGGGGACTGATGTCAGTGATCCAGTAACATGCAACAGCCCCTGCCCCAGCAATGCCACACACACACACACACACACACACACACACACACACACACACATACACACAGCCAATGGCCACCTACCTTTGAGAGCATTCGGATAGCCCACAGGTCCCCCTGGTCATCTTGATACACATACTTGGCCATGTTACTCCACAGTTCAAAGTGTCATGGCTAGTCATGTGGCAGCCCCCACCGTGAGGTTGCCAGACAGGCAGCGACTGGCCTGCCCACCTTCCAGTGCTCCAGGACCAGCACCACTTTCTGATGCTGGATCCCCTGTTATGAAGCATAGGGAACATGATTAGCAGACATGCCCCTGGCACAGGCCCCAACCCACCAGGCAAACACATACATGAAACTTGACCACAGATACCAGCTGCAGAACCTACATGCTTCTTCTCTGTCATGTCCCCTATCTCCCCAGCTGGTATTCCATCTTGGTATGTAGCCACTGCCACCCGGTACAGATGCCATGGCAGGCAAGCCTGCCAAGATCCTCTCCTACCACTATGGGTACAGTTGCTGCCGCCATCTTATCCACAGCTATAATGGCATGCCATGGTAGGAACACCTACACCATGTGTGCACGCCACACCCTTAATGGCATGTGTGACATGGCATGCATGGCACACATGTGTGGACATGCAATGCCACTGTGAGAACACCAGGAGTGGTTCACAAATTGGCATTGTGATGTGCCAGGGGCACTACTACATATGATCCTCCTCAAGGAGGCCAATGCTCAACATCGTGGCAGACCGAGGTGCCGTCCCCGGGTGTTCAGGCAACATTTTGCTGCCAAGACGCTGTACCCCACCACCATCCTACGGCAGTACCGGGTCTATCACGGCACACTACAGTACATTTGTGGCCTGGTGGAGGATGTGATCTGACTGGCCACTGACTGCTCCATGGCCGTGTCCATGGAGACAATGGTGCTATGCACCCTGTAGTACTATGCCATGGCACATTCCAGAGGGTGACGGGTGACATGACAGGGACGAGTCAGTAGTCCGTGTCATGGACACTGCACCAGGTGACTGATGCCCTGGTGAGGCACTGGGAGAGGCACATCACGTTCCCCACAGATGAGGCAGGGCTCTGGGCCATCAAGGATGCATTTCTGGAGATGTATGGCATGCCAAACACGGTGGGTATGATTGACTGCACGCATGTGTCCATCCTCACCCTGCCCATCGATGAGGAGGTCTACAGGAACTGTAAGGGGCTCCACAGCATCAACTGTCAGGTAATCTGCAACACCACTTGCATCCTGACCAACATCCTGGCATGGTACCCAGAGTCATGCCATGACTCATACATGTACGAGAACAGCAACCTAAGGATATTTGGGATGGCAACCAGAGGGCTATGTCTGGCTGTTGGGTGAGCCCCCATATCCTAGTGCAGATACGTTGGCTGCATTTGTGCCCTAGCCTCAATAATGTATCTGTTCCACTCCACTTCCACAGATGACAGTGGGTACCCCAAGAGGATGACACTCCTGACAATGTACCTATCTCCATGGTCCCCTGGCTGAAGAGGCATACAGTGCAGCACACAAATAGGCACACAGCATTGTGGAACACACCATAGGGCTGATGAAGATGTGTTTCCGATGTCTGGACCACACAGGTTGCACAATGATGCTTGCGCCAGGTATGGCATGCAGAGTGTTCACCGCCTGTGCCATGCTGCACAACATCTGCATACACTGAATGGTGCTGAAGCTCCCTGAAGTACACCTAAAGGAGGACAGCAAGGAACAACTGTAGCAACCCCATGGACCAGTGCCACCTGAGGAGGGCACCAGGGTGCTGCCAAGGGGCATCTTAGCAGTGGGATGTATGGCGATGTGGGCCATGCACCATCACATGGCCCATTGCACATTCAGCAGGTAAGGTGGAGCACATGCAAGTTATGATGAGTGTGCCAGACTGAGCCGGTATGTGTATAGTGTGTGTGCCACAGTGTGGCCCTGGACATGACGTGTCACCAGCATGTACATTGTGCATACAGTCTGCCATGCGTGGCATGTGTGGGTTGTGTGTCAAGGGCCACACCAAGGGCACATTGCTGTGGGCAGTGCATTCCACCATGTGCATGATGTATGGTGGGTGTGTATGTCTGTATGCCAGGGTGGTGCATGGCATGTACCTGTGCTGTTGGAGCCTTCCCCAGGCATTGCTGGTCGATGGGGTGTCATAACCAATCGGAGTGTCTGCAATTATGAGTGGGGGTTGGCTGTGCTGGTGGTGGTGGTGATGATGGTGGTGTTGTGTCCATGGCAGTCATGTGCATGTGTGTGTCATCTGCATCACTTCACTGTGTCACCGGCCTTGGTTGGGGCCCACCGCAGCTTCGCACCCTTCCATCTGCTGTCGTGTGGTGTGCTATGCCCCTGGCAGTGCTGTACCCTGTGCCACCTGTACATGGCTTGATCAATGTGTCACCATGCTCATTTCAGTTTCTGGCTCATTTCCACACACTGTGGGTTGGGGGCACTGTCTGGCAAAGTCACGCCTCGCGTGTGGTTCCACAGGCATGGGGTCAGGCACACTGGCCATTGCCATGCACGCAGCTATGGCAGGCACAGTGAGGCATCCCTGTTGGGTGGCAAGGTGGGTGGCTATGGCCAGGAGGGTGTCCACAGTCCACTCCTGTACCCAAGCCCCTGTGGCCACTTCATCTGCCAGACATTACTGAGTGATCACACCTGTGGCAACTGCCTCTGCCATCAGCTCCTGCACCCTAATGCCCATGACCACACCTTCTGTGAGCCTCTCCTGCACCTGCATGGACCCTGCCATGACCTCCATGAGGTGGTGCATGGCCTCCATGCACTCCCTGATCATCTGCAGGCAGTCCCACTCCAGCCCACGGAGGTCGGGGTTGTAGCTGGCTAGGAGGGATCCACTGATGCTCTGTCTGTGGTGCCTTGTGGGGGGCCTTTGGAGGCATTCATGTCCAGCTCCTGTGTGTTGGGCAGTGTGGTGGGTGCTGATGTGTCCATGGCCATGGTGCAGCTCTCTTCAGGGGGAATGGAGATGTCCTCACTGTTGCAGTCTGATCTGGACCATGGCTGCTATGCACCAGCACTGCTATCCTGTGTCTCCTCATCATAGGTCACCTGTGTGTGCTGGCCCATGCCAGAGTCGCTCTCATCCTCCTGTGGTTGCCACTCCAGGACCATCCCCTGCCCCCACTGTGGTGGTCTTTGGGGGTGGTGGACTGCTGAGTGTCTTCCTCCTGTGTGTCACCAGCTCCGTGTTGCTGCATCCTTGTGTGGGGGTTGGGGCATCGGGTAGTATGCCTGCATGTCCATCATGGGCAGTGACATGCCCTGTGTTACTGGCATTACCCACCTTTGCCACCTCCTCCTGGTGGTCCTCCTCCTTCTCTTCCTCCTCCGATGCCGGATGGTCCATGCCCTGCTCTGTCATCATCCTGCATTGTGGGGTGGAGCATGACAGGTGGTTGGTGACTGTTGCCATACAATGGTACTGTGGTTGTGCTCTGTGCACCCCCCCTTAATGCTTACCTGGCATGTTGTCCAGCCCATCTGGCTTGCCATCCATGAGGGCATCACTCATTGTGTCCACCACCTGCTGCTCAATGGGCATCAGTGGTGGGTCAGGGGGGTGGTGGTCCACCTCCTGTGGCACCCTGCAACTGCCAAGCCCTGCTTAGCCACCTCTTCACCTGGGACCAGAGGTCATGCCACTTGTGCTTGATGGCCACCAGTGTGCATGCCTCTGGTCTGTCAGCATTGATTGCTGCCTGCAGGTCCAGCCATGTATGGGCTTTGGTCTCAGCTAGGGTGCCTAGTGACCTCCACCTGAACAGCAAGTCATAGTGCTGGCTAATTTCGGTGATGGGGATGGCCACCTGTGCACCTATGAAGTTCAGGGGTCACTGCCTCTTCCTGCCGCCACCCCTACCCATGCTGCATCCACTGGTGGTGCTGGTTTGGTGCATGGTGGTTGTCCCAGCATGCTCCTTGGGTGTGCAATTGCTGCTGCCATTTTCTATGGACATCTCTCTTTCACACTGTGTGTATCGTTGGTGCGTAGCAGTTCTGCATCACCTTATATGGTGGGGTCAAGAGGCATTCCCATTGTCTTGCGCTGACTTCATCTCACCCTGTGCATTGCCTCATGCCTTCCCTGTCACCACCTCAGACTCCTGGGAGTGTTTCGGACTGTGTTGTGCCTATCACATATTTCGATTTCCCTACGCAGCATGCAGCTGTGCGTCCACTTTTATGATGGTTTCGCACATAGTGGCAATCCTTCCTGAATAGGGCCCATTGTGCCTGAAAATTACATTTATGTTTTTCTATATCGGTTATCTTAATCAGTCACATTCTCTGTCTAAACTGCAGCAACAACAAACAGCTAATTCAACCCAACATCAAATGTGTTTATTAATGAAGTTGTCTGCTTAATATATTTTGCTGGTATCCTAATATGTTTTCTGACTGCCTCATTTCCTGTTTTGGACCTTGGAAAGCATAACTGGAACCATTTTTTGTCCAGCTTTCATTACTGCCTGCCTTCGCTGTCTATTCTCGTTAAAGTGAAGTGCAAGAAAAGGATGCCTTATAAAGTGATATATTACTGCACCTGTAAGTGTAAGAGATATAGAATTGCACATATGAAGTTTCAGTGAATGCAATACCCTGAGTTGCCTCTATTATATCTGAATAAATAACCAGTTATAATTTGGGTATATGATGAATGACTGTAATGATGCAGTCTGATTATGAACCAGTATTTTTTAAACAGCTGGTTGATTAACTATTTTATTCCAAATTTACCTCTCAAGAAAGTAAACATTCAGAAGATAAAGGTATAAAAGTATTGTTTTGGGGTTATCTTTATAGAATAGCAATAATTTACTCACCGAAGCTACATTAGCAGTCAGCTAATTGCAACATAGGCCAAAATGGCACTTGGCTGTGTCTCATGCAACATTAGACAACAAGAGAGTTATTAACAGATTGTTACTATAACCCCAGTCATGTCTCATTGCCTTTTTACACATATGAACATAATTATACACTGAGGGAGCACTACTGACCAATCATAGCATACTATTCCTCTCTGCAAATTATTCCAGGTATGTTGATGTATAGTCATGCAGAAATAAGGTAACAAACTTATGAGAACATATCTTGCCTTCATATCAGGATAAAAAAAGTGGCTAAATATATGGTGCAAACTGCAAACAAATCTGTGGAAAACGTTCAGAGCATACGTTTGATGCATTGGAGGCACTTTTCATAGGTCCTTTATGAGATTCGGGCTGGTAATATTTCACACAACAGCTTGTGAGCCTTAAATCCTGATGAGACTAGCAAAACAAGCATGTTTCTATATATTGATTACTTCATATAACATGTGAGGCCCCTTATTCAGATAATTGTGCTAGCACTGAAAATGCACTGTGCTTGTACTGGCACCAGACCTCACCAGATGTATATCCAAAGGCAGTGCGCTGGCACTATTTCCTTTAAATATAGGGCTGACTATGTGCTGCTCAGATGCATTGTTCTGGTGCAGCGCAATGCATTTGCACAGCACTGAATATAGCACTGATGATGAGGCTGAACACAGGGGCAGCACTGGGTGTGAAGAAAGCACCAATGAAGGACACAAATCACAGCAGCAAAGGTATCAAAAATAAACTTTACTGTGTAGAAATGGCAACATGCCATCCAAAAAGCCAACAACAAAAACAAGGGAAGGGGAACAGATAAACAAAGGAGCCAATGAAAGACACACCACACGGTAGCATAAGTATCAAAAATACACTTTACTCTGCAAACATGGCAACAATCCATCCAAAAAAAAAACAAGAAGAAGAAGAAAGGGGAATAAACAAAGGAAACAGGGCAAGTGTTCATGGGGAGGAGGGGAGGAAAAAAACAAACAAGGGCAACTGCCTGTAAAAAGAGGGGGGAGCACAAAAACAAAAAAGGGCAAGAGCCTGTATGGGGAAGGGGGGACAGCAAAATTAAAAAGGGCAACCACCCATAAAAATGGGAGAGGGGAAACAAAAAGGGCAAGTGCCCTAAAAGGGAGACAACAAAATCAAACAGGGCAACTGTCTGTCAAAACAGAGGGGAATGACAACATAATCATATAGGGCAACCATCCATATAAGGGGGGAACAAAACAAAATGGCCACAACCCATATACAGGGGGAGAGAAAAAAATGAAAATGGGCACCTGCACATAAACAATAAACACACCCATTCACACATACATCAATGACAAAGAAAAACAAGGGCACCCGTTCATTCAAACAAAGACAAAAAACAAGGAAAATGAAGGGCACCCACTACTTGATGGACTCAACTACTTCAATTGGTATTCCAGTAGAGGTAGTGAGTGCAAGCAGGTTTTGCCTAGTCTAGCCAAAGTTCCTAGGCTCAGACAACATTGCCTTAGTTTTATTGGCATTAAGGACCAGCTTATTTGCCCTAAACCAGTTTTATAACTTAAGAAGATCAGACTGAATCTGGACATTAAGGCAGCCGGGGTCCCTGGAACTCCACTGCATCATCCACATATAGTAGCATGCTAGCATCCCCACAGTTCCCCAGCATGTCATTTACAAATAATGAAAATAGCAGTGGGCCTAAGATAGAACCCTGAGGGACACCGTGATGAATAGGTTTATTGATGGAGAGGTGGCCCTTCCACCTTACCAGCTGGGACCTGTCAGTAAGGTAATGGGAGAACCAGTAGAGAGAATGTGCATCAAGACCAAGGTTCTTTAGTTTCAATAGGAGGAGACTATGACTGACCAAATCAAAACCTTTAGTTAGGTTGATGACTGCGCCAGTGAGTAGTCCTTTATTCATGGTACACAGGTGGTCAGTTTGACAATGGCAGCGTTAGTACCTTGATGCTGCCTTAAGCCATGTTGCCTATAAGTCAGCAGGTGACTCTGTAGTCAAGGACCCGGTTATAAGCCAGACATTCTTGTATTTTAGCCAGGGAGTAGAGGACAGAAATAGGCTGGTAGTGCTCAATTGGTTCTACTGCACCACCTTTATGTAGAGGAACAACTATGGCAGTCTTCCAGCTTTCTGGGACTCATCCTTCTCATATGAATTTGTAGATGAACATGGAAACTGGGGTGGCTATAACTGGAGCAGCAATTTTCAATAGTCTTGGTTCAAATTTATCAATACCTGCCGATCCTTCCACTTTCATTCTCTTAAAAGAGGTACTACCTCCTTCTGAGTAACCAGACAAAAAATAAACTGTGGGAAGGTAATGCTGGTTGTGGATGGATAGAGTGGAGAGATGTGATACCCACAGCGGAGTTTTCAGTCTCTCCAGGTCTGTGAAGAAATTACTGAAGGCATTGACAACAGTGGCGAAGGGGTCATTAACTGACAGTCCATCCACCAGAATATCATGATCAGTGTATCTGGGATGGCCTTTCAGTAAAGAGTTAATTTGTGCCCAAAAACCTTTCAGCATCAGACAGATTCTGGTTTTGCATTTGAGAGAGATAGTATCCCTTGGCAACTTTTTTCTCTTTTTTACAAATATTCATAAGCTCCCTATATATGAAGCAATCCACCATTAGGCCAGTGCACTTGAAGAGCCACCATGCCTTTTCCTGAAGTTTTAAGCATTTTCTTAGCTCAGGAGAAAGCAATTTGGAATAATTTCACCCTAATCTTTTTAAATGTGGTATGGAGATTAATTGCAGATAGAAAGTTATTGATAAAGAGGTCAAGTGCAGTTTCAATATTGGGCAGTACTTTTATTGTGGCTCAGTTAATGCCACACAAGGTGACCAGAAAGGAGGAAGGATCAAATTTAAAGTATTCTACAGCAACAAATAGCCTTGTGGGGTTGGGGGTTGGGGATATTGTTCTTCTTCATGCAGAAAACCAGGAAGTGATCACTCAGAGCATCTGCAAAAATCCCAGCTGCTATGATTCGAAGAGGATTTGTAGCAAGAACCCATTCCAGCAGAGTGTAGTTACCAGTCTTGTTGCTGAGTGGGTTGGGTTCAGTAATAACCTGGCAAAGCTGGGCCCCAAGAACTGTTGTCACATGTGCAAGGTTCATACAGGGAGACCAATTAATATTAAAGTCATCCAATATAATATATTCCTCTAAGAAATCTTGTATTATAGTTTAACAAAGAGCAACAAGTGCAGATGAGGCTGTCCTGGGGGTTGGGGGGTTATAGACACAACCCATGAAGAGTGGCTTCACTCACCAAAACAAAATGTTTACCATAATGATCCCAGAGTCCGAAACATCTAAAGTTGAAAGGTTTACTAGGGAAGCATTTAGAGACACTTTTGTGTATATTAGGACTCTCCCCTCCCTTCTTAGGCATTATGTCTTTTCTGAATGTGTAGTAACCTGGAAGTTCAACCTCATGAGGTAGAACAAAAGGCTTTAACCAAGTCTGAAATATTGTTACTAGGTCTGGAGTATACATATCCATCCAGCTTTTTAGTTTGTGGAGCTTGGGCTGGAGGCTACTGATATTCATATGTACAAGCCAAAGTCCATGAGTTTTAGATCATCCTACGTCAGGGGGGAGGTAGTCTTAAAACTGGGTGGATTAGGACTGGAATATATCCCCTGCTAACAGTAATAGGAGAGAGAGCAAAGCCCTGAAGCAATTATTCTTATTAGGCCTAAATTCTACTCTCAGTTGGTAGCTAGTGAGCTCATAGGAGGAGCCCTTTCTGTAAAGCCAATACATTGCTAATAATAAGGGGTCTGAACTATGGAAAGATCTAGCCAGTGAAGCTGAAGGAGCCTGTATAAAGGGGCTCTCATTTAGTGGAGAGTCAAAAAGAGTAAACACATGGTCCAGGCCTAGGGCTAGCAGTATGTATAAGGTTGCACAAAGTAAGCACTTGTTGGTCAAGGCCAGTAATGGTGTCTAGAGGCAGTTAGAAGAAATAAGGCATCAATTAATAACCACCAAGTTTAAGGTCACAAGGTGGAAGACAGGAGAGAGGGGGAAGAGAGCAATAAGCCTAGCCACAGGGTACAAATAATAGGTCAATTCATCACCAGTACAGGAGATAACTATACAGGACCCTCTAATGAGAAAATGGTTAGCAACAGATTATAAGCTGTCATCAAACAAAGTAGTAGTTAACTCAGTTCAGTGCAGTTCAGTTCAGTTCTTGCAAACAACTATATGTCCTGGTAATTGATTCAATGGACCCTCAGCAAGAAAACAGAATACTATAAACAGTTGAGCAAGTGAGTAAGCTAGGAAGGGGCAGGTTTGTACCAAAACACTGTTATTATTTCATTCCGCTTAAGATGGCAAACAGTTGCAAATTGCTAGCCACTATATTCAACAGAGCCCCAGGGGAAGACAGGAGGTTGTAAATAGATTTCAAGGCAGGCAAACACAAAGGAAGCACATACCCAGTTAAAACTCAAGTATCAGTTCACCTGGCTTGAGGTCATAATGTTGCAGATGAAACAATGCAGCAATAAATGTAGCAGACAAAAGAGCTTTTGCCAAAAAAATGTGGGGAGAAAAGCGACTGCAACACAAACAGCACAGCCCATTACAAATAATGGGACTTTATTTTTGTGGGGGCATTGCCCACCACACCCCCCCACACCTTAAATAACAAACTCTGAGGGAGTGTGGACTTGGGGGAGGAGGAAAAATTCAGCGAGGGGAACATTTTTATTTTGCAAAAAAAAAGCACACACACACACACAAAAGGTCGCAACACCAGGAAACATTGCAGTCCCAGGTCTCCACCCTCGCCATGTGCTGGTGCCTTAGCCACTCCGCCATGGAAGTGGCTCAGCCAGGCACCTCGCACATGGCAACTTGATGCCACCCAAGTGAAAGCGCAGAGCAACAAAGGTAGCGGTAATTACTTACCGCTGTTATACCCCTGTCGCTCTGAATGTTTCTGCGCTTTACACCGCATGGATATTGCTGTGCTGTTCCAGCAGTGCTATATTGACCCAGTACCAGTTCACCCAGGATATTGAAACAAAACGTTAATGTACTAGGCATGCATCTCAAAGAGGATCCAGTAAATATCCTGCAGTTAACAGCAATTAAATGTCAAGCAAACTTTTTATAACAATAGCATTTAGGCTACCAGATACACAGGTTTGCATAGTTACAGTACAAGAGCAAACATCACTACACCTGAAGCATTCATGTAGTTAAAGCACAAAGTTATCAGCCTTGTTCAGCAGAGCTGTGATAAAGCTGGTTGGTGACCAGCTGATTTGAATGCTTTGTGCAGTCCTAATAGCTGTTAGAGTCTCCAGCAGATGACTGTCACCACGGCTGACGCCCACAGTAGACACCCTTATTCCACAGCCCATAGCACATCTGCCCAAATGCAGAGACCCACTTTTGGGTGAAGTTCTGAATATGAAAGGCAAAAAGGGCCACCTCATCTGCTGTGATTGGTGGAGGCAGGGGACAGTGGCATGTAAGCTGGCTCCCTGTTGGCTCAGACTAGTCCCTTGTGGTGATCAATCATTGCTGGGGAAAGGGAAAAGACTGGAGAGCTCACCTCGCAGCCCATATGGCTGTCCTATGCCAACAGCTGTGGCAGTGTTTGCGTGCTCTTTGTTCAGGTGCAGGGGGGTTAAAAAAAAGATTGTTCCCACAGGTGACTGCCTCCCCTGCTGTGACTGGTGAAGGCAGGGGAGAGTGGCATGTAAGCTGGATCCCTGAACATCTTCAGGTTTCAATTTAGCTTTTGCCCTATCCACCCAAATGATGCTAAGCATTCCAGATCATGTTCAAATAAGGATCTCTCAAAATGTGCAGAGCACATATGGCTATATTTACAAGGTTTAAAATCACCATGCTTTACAGAAATGAATCCATGCCTTCTTAATGGATTTCTTGAGGGGAAAATGGAGGAAACATGGCTAAATTATGTTATTAGGCAAAGAAGAAAAATCTTTTAATATTTCCAGGTATGCAATTAAACAATTTTTTTTTTTGCTTCACACTATTCTACAGCGCCACACTTTACCTCGCAGAGCTCCTTGGCTCCTTGGACTTCACTAACATGTCCAGCACTACTGCGCACTTCAAGAACTCAGTTGCTGCCAGCTGAAATGTTGACTCGCTCATGAGGATTGTGGTGGATGAATAAATACAGCTCAAAAAAAATAACAACACAGAAAATGGTGGCAATCATAAGTACAAAATACCACGTACTTACGGAAAACATTGGAAGTTCATGTTTGCACTCACAAAACACAAGTAAAATTGTCCTTTAAAGATAGAATCACTGATATTATAAGGTAAATTTTAGGCATGGGTGGGTAGTAAAATACCCTACCCTAAACACTACCTGCAGGTACCTCCCAACTACCCTAAATTACCCTAAAAATACCCTAATGCAAAATGGGTAGTTGGTTACAGTTGGGTAATTACTACCCTACCCATTCTACTACCATATTACCCTACCCTGACCATAACAAAAATATGAAAGACTGCTGTATTACACTGTTTGTTAGGTTTTCAAAAATTATACCCATAGTCAGCATTGCTAAAGCAGGTATGAGAGGTGCAGCTACTGTGAGTGAGCCTGCTGCTGTTTCCAAAAATTATACCCATGGCGGGCATTGCTGAGGTAGGTATGAGAGTCACAACTGCACTGATTGGGCCTGTTGCTGTTTTTTATTTCTTTACTGAAATGTTTCACCAGGCAAGCACACTGAGTGACAAGTCGCTTGTCTCCCGGTGTGACCTGGGGGGAATGGTATAGTAGGAATAAGACATTAAACATTCAAGTTACAATATCAACAACATACTATTGTAAGGCATGGGGTTACAAACAGTGTAACAACAGTGTTGTGCATAATAGGTAAACAGGGTGGACAATAATAAGTCCTGGGTTATTAAGTAAACAAGTGCTTACATGAAAGAGAAGGGGGAAAGGAGAGGGAGGGGTGAGGTGGGGGGAAGAGTCATGCCCCTGGAGACCTCTTAAGGATGCGAGGAACCCTGCAAAGGGACTGGGGGCATCAGAGAGAAGGGGATAAGGCAGTGTCCCAGAGATACCCCTTCAGGATGTGGGGAATCCTGCAAGGGGGGCTGTGGGACTAAGTAGAAAGGGGGACAAGACTGTAGGGATTTAAAGAGGAAGGAGAGAGAGAAGGAGGAGGCGTGACTTGATTCTAGGAGGGGGAATAGGACCAAACACAAGAGAGGACCCTTCAGGATGTGGGGTACTCTGCAAGGGTGTTGGAAAAGGTCAGTAGATAGGGATTAAGAGAGTGATAGGAGAGGGAGGGAGGGAGGTAGAATTGAACCCTTGAGAGGAAGAGAATTTGCACCTTTGGAGGGGATGGGGTCTAATCAATAGTCCATCAGGATGCATTGGACCCTGCTAGTAGTCATGGAAAGCCAATACAGTGGCTAGATAAAAGGGTGGACATATGCTTAGGTTCAGTTGGACCCCTTCGGGATGCTAAGAACCCTGCAAGAGGACAGCAATGGCCAAGGAGAAAGGTAGATGGGGGATGGGAAGGAGAGGAGAGGAGTGAAGACTAAGCCCAGTAGGACCCCTTCAGGATGCTGAGAACCCTGCTAGGGGATTGCAAAGGCTAGGGAGAAAAGGTAGAATGGGGTAGGGGAAGGAGAGGAGACATGCCTAGGTACAGTAGGACCCCTTCAGGATGCTGAAAACCCTGAAAGGGGACTACAAAGGCTAGGGGGAGAGGCAGATGGGATAGAAGGAAGGAGAGGAGATAAGTCTACATGCAGTAGGACCCTTTCAGGTTGCTTAGAACCCTGAAAGAGGACTGCAAGTCTAGGGAGAAAGGAGGGATGATGGGGGAAGGGAGTAGATGAGAGATACAAGCCCCTTGGAAGGGGTAGAAGAGGGACCCATGGAGAGCAATCAGGGTCCCTTACATTCTGTGAGAGTTCAGGGGAGGCCAGTAAGGGGGAGCAATTTTGGGGAAGAGGAGGAGAGCCAGAAATGTGGGGGGTGGGTTGCACAGGGTAAAATGAAGGTACTGGCGGAGGGGTAGGGTTTGTCCAAGGCTTAGAGGAGGGAATTAGGGAGGGACATGGCAGAAGCAGCTAGGTGCAAGGTAATTATTGAGGGCAGAGCTGATGGAGTAGGCAGAGGATGAGTGCCAGATTTGAGGGGGGAGGGAATTCCAAATTTTTGGGAGGCAGTGAGAGTAACCGGATTGGCTGATTTGGGTGGATCTGCGAGCACTACCAGGGTGCGGGAGTCAATTGATCTAAGGGAATGGGAGGGTGCGGGAGTGTTGAAAATGTTTGGGACTTTGAATCAGCTGGTATGGGGGCTTGGAGGTGGGCCAACAGCTGTACGTCAGCTAAGGGGAGGAGTTGGCGCTACTTTTAAATCGCTGCCTTGCCCACAAGCGCGAGCGTACGTGGCACAAGCGCCACTCAGTAGAAGAAAATATTTGGGGAGCTCTCTGATTGTATTTTGGATTCAAGGCCGGGGGGGGTTATTTTAGAGTGTTTCTGTAATTCAGGAAAGTCTTTTATTTTCTTTTATATATTCTGACCTAGTTTTCATGAAGGATTGTAAGTATTTTTAGTTTTTGCTGTATATTATGTTTGTTTTGCCTTCCTGATTGTTGCATGCTTTTTGGTCATTTGGTTAATTTTTAGATATATTTTGTATATTAATGGGAGGAGTTTACAAAATGTTTGTTCTAAACATTTTAATGTGTCTGTTTGTAGTTAATATGTTTAGTGTGCTTCAGTTTGCACATAGCTACACAGGAACATTGACTGACCTTCAGTATCATTCTTTTACTGGCCCAGGGACGTTGAATGTTCACCAGAATGTACATATTTCATCTGAGATACTACCTAATGTATGTTTTAATACATTCCTTAGAGCGCATTTGGTGAAGACTGTGCTCAAGTTTCTGTTTCTTTAGGAAAATAGGCCTTGTAAAGGCCTGTTTCACAGGGGAATATGGAAGCTGAATCTAAGGGGTATCTTTATTAGGCTCACTGTGTGTTGCTTGTTAATTTGTGGTGACGTACACCCAAATCCTGGTCCCTCTAATATATTTTATGATGAAAAAGAGATTACTATTAAACATGGATCTATGATCATTACTCACTTAAATATTAGGAGTTTGAGAAATAAGTTTGATGAGTTGAGAGACTGGGTTAATGAGGCTAAACCAGGGGTTCTGGTTTTAACAGAAACCTGGTTGGATGGTAGAACTCTGAACTCATCTGTTGACTTGGAAAATTTTCAATTGTTTAGAAGGGACAGGACAAAAGGGGGGGGGATTATTGTTTATACAGACTGTAATCTAACCATTCATGAGGTACATTACCCCTTTCTTAGTAATGGTTTGGAAGTGTTGGCATTGGAATTAGAGGTACCTATTCGAAAATCTTTGTTGTTAGTAGGGCTTTATAAACCGCCCAAGGTTTCAGTGCATGTTTTCTCAGACTTACATGAGTTTTTGACTGGCTATCGAGATACCCATGAATTGTTTATAACTGGAGATTTTAATGTAGATTGGTTGACTGTAGATGGGAATCATGAACTGGTTGATTTCCAGATTGGACTGGGTTTGACTGTGCTGATTCTGGAACCAACCAGAATTAACCACAGAGATCCTAAGAGATGTACAACTTTGGACATGATGTTTACTAATTTTCCCCAGCCTTATCTTAAGGCTGGAGTTCTTCCAGAATCTTTTTCTGATCATCAAGTTATTTATTTGATTAGAAATAATGTGGTTAGAATAGGTGCTAAATCAAAAATATTTTGGAGATGTTTTAAACATTTTGATTATATTAGTTTCATGAATGATGTTGAAAATATCAACTGAATAGATTGGAATTGATCCCTACTTCATCTGCCACTTGGGAATTTTTCCTAAGCGAATTTATGGCTATCTGTAATAAACATGCACCCTTAAAATCAAGATTGACAAAAAATGAAGGTAGTGCCTGGTTTTCCCCTGAATTATATAGAATTAGGAAAGATAGGAATAAAAAATGGAAGGAAGCAAAACAAACAATGTTAAATCAGGATTGGGTTTCCTATAGACAGGCTCAAAACTTTTATACTACCAAAATTAGGGACTCTAAAAAACAGTTTGTTCATTCTAATTTGGAGGCTAATCACAAAAAGAATCCGAGGAGGTTCTGGGGAATTATTTTGAACTTAGCGGGGAAAAATAAACAGACTTGTGGAAATAAAATAGAAAAAGATGGTATTTCACTGCCTTTGGGTAAAGGAATGGTCGATGCCTTTAATGACTATTTCTCAAAAGTGGCCTCATCAAGCCCTTTAGATAGGGCCCATAGTGATCAAAATGAGACCTCGAAGACAAATTATAGAGATACTAGTGTAGAAGTTGGCAAAATAGGTGGCTTCGATTTTGATTAATTTCCCCTTAAATCATATGATCTGAACTTTCGAAATTGGATACTTCCAAGGCAAAAGGATCAGACGAGATCCCCTCTATACTGTTGAAATATGCAGCACCTTGTGTGGCATATCCTTTGGCCTACATTTTCAATTTATCTATTGAAAGCGGGGAATTTCCAGATGGATGGAAGACTGCAAAGGTTAGACCTATATTTAAAGCTGGAGACAAGAGCGAGTTGGGCAACTATCGGCCCATCTCGCGCTTGTCTCAGATTTCTAAAATATTTGAAAAGATGGTATCTTGTTAGTTAAAAGGCTTTCTTGAGGATAACAATAAATTGGATTCTTTTCAATCGGGTTTTAGGGCACATCATAGTACACAAACAGCATTGATAAAGGTTGTAAGCGATCTCCAGCTGAGTCTGGACAGGAGGTTAATGACAGGTGCTTTATTTATAGATCTTTCAAAAGCGTTTGATACCCTTAACCGTCGGGTTCTCCTGTCCAGACTCAGTGAGATTGGCTTGTCCTCTTGATCAGTTAAATGGTTTGCTTCTTACTTGATGGACCGTAGACAATTCGTAGAAGTGGGCTCCTATAAATCTAAGATACTGGAAATAAAAAATGGAGTACCGCAGGGTTCAATTTTGGGGCCTTTATTATTTAATGCTTATATGAATTACCTCAAAATTGTATCTACATCTACACAGTGTCATATGTATGCTGATGACACTGTGCTGTATGTTGAGGGAGATACTGTAGAATCTATAAATGAGAGGCTGCAATTGGCCTTTGAAGAAATTCAGGATTTTTCTTAAGATGAATTACCTTATTCTAAATACCAATAAAACACAATCATTGTTGTTTAAAAATAATAATAACAATAAAAAAGATTTGCATTTGGAAATTTACACAGTGGATGGCACTGCCATCAAGCAGGTGGACTCATATAAATATCTTGGGGTCTGGTTAGACCCTAGTTTAGGTTGGGATATTTATATAAACTCCATTGTGAAAAACATCAATAGAAAATTGGGTGCATTGTATAAATATAAAAGGTTTATGACCAGAGAAGTCCGTCTGACTGTAGTTAACTCTCTGATATTTCCAGGGATGGATTATGGTGATCTGCTTTATGGAGGAGCCTTAGAAAAACATATAGGTAGCATAGGCTTAGTCTTTCACAGATTGGCTCTTTTTGTTTTGGATGCCCCCTATAGAGAACATAGGTGTCTACTTTTTAAGGAATTAGATTGGCTCAGTCCTACAGTGAGAAGAGATCTACATTTGCTTAAATTTATGATTAAAGTATGGCATAAGAAAGTACCTAACTATATCATTGACCTATTTGAGGTTAAAAATACCGAGGAAAGTGTAAGGGCCTCAACTGGAACTCAACTTGTTCCCCTTAAATGTAATCTGAATATAGGAAGATCTTCTGTACTTGCCAGAGGTATTAGCCGATGGAATAGATCCCCTCCAGCTTTGAGAAGTAACAAAACCAAGCACAACATAAGCGAATTAAGGAAATGGTATATGTCTGCCCTAAATAAGAGTACATTATGTAATAACTGTTAACACTTTAAAGGCTGATTGTTATGTGTTTTGGAACTGCGTTTTTTACTTTTAACTTTATTTATTGTTGGTTAGTGGTCTTGCCTGTTATCTTGTATTAATTCTGTTGTATTGTCAATTTATGTGGAACTTCCTAATGAAACTTGGAACTTCATTGAAAATGAGCTATGCTCAAGTGAATGCATCCAATTACTAGCATATGAATAAAAAATGATTTACTACTACTACTACTACTTACATAAAGGAGGAGGTGAGGGAGGGAGGGAGGAAGGGATCTCACCAAACCAGTGCTTGGAGGTGAATTTAGCACAGTGGGAGAGTTGCCTATTTGTAAGACAGGGGAAGGATAGGGCACAATAAAGATCGCATTGGTGGGTACAAGAGGGGCATCCAGTGCAAAGTGGCTGAAGGAATTGAAAAGTGTGTCCAGTCTGGCCAGGGAGGACTTAGGGGCAACACTATGGACTACATCACAGTAATCAAAACTGGGCAGTATCATCTTCTGAACAAGTTCATGGCTAGCCTTACGAGGGATGCGACTATGGTTCCTGAACAGGGCACCAAGCTTGGGGTGCAGTTCTTTCTGGATGGCATCAATATGTCCAGAGAAGCTTATGTGTTGGTCCAACCAAACACCTAAGTACCTGAAGGAGTATGTGTTCTCAAGTAAAGTCCCATCAAGGGTGTAGAAAGTGGGTAGGGAGGGAAGCCTAGAGAGTCTCTGCCTTGTGCCAAAGGTCATGGAGACAGTCTTCTTGGCATTGAGGAAAAGTTAATGGCTAGCAAACCAAAGCTGAACCTTGTCGAAGTCATGCTGTAAGCTGGTTGTCACCTCAACAAGACAGGAGCCAGATGCATACAGGACTGTATCATCAGCATACATATGTATAGTGGAGGAGGGGGAGCAAACAGAGCAAAGGTTGTTTAAGAAGATGGAGAATAGGACGGGCCCTAATACAGAGCCCTGGGGGATGCCAGTGCTAATTGGGAGGGGAAGTGCCATCCAAGATCTTAACTGATTTGGTTTGGCCAATAAGATATGCCTTGAACCAGTTTGTGGCAGAGGGAGATAGGTCAGCTGCTGGGAGTGAGTTGAGGAGAAGGGACTGAGAGATGGTGTCAAAGGCCTTGGCCATGTCAACAAAAATGGCAGGGGTGATTTGTCTATTGTCCATCCCGGTTAGGATGGAGTCAGTGAGTCATAGGAGAGAGGTGGTGGTTGAGTGTTTTTTCATGAAGCCAGACTGGAAAGGGGTGAAAAAGGAGGTGCCAGATAGAAAGGAGGTGAGCTGGGAGAGGACAATGAGTTCTTGAAGCTTTTCAAGGGTAGGGAGGAGAGAAATGGGGCACTAATTGCCAGGGGATGAGGGGTCACACCCTTTGGGTAGAGGGAGAACCACTACATGTTTTCATGAAGAGGGGATCAAGGCAGTAGAGAATGAGAGATTTAGTATTATTGAGGGGGGTAGGCAATAGCTGAAGCAGAGAGAAAGAGAGAGGAGTTTTGGGTTGAGGCTGTCAGGGGCAGCATCTTTAGAGGGGTTGATGGTGAGGAGAACAATTAGGACATCATTTGGGGTTACAGTAGTGAAAGAGAAGGGGAGGTGGAGGGGTTGAGGGGCACACTGGTAGAGGTGGGAAGGGGTGGGTAGGAGGGAGGGATTTCAGTAGCTCAGTGGTGCAAGAGGTATAGTAGGAGGTAAATTCCACAGCTACGGCTGGTGGGCCGGACACTAGTGAGTTATTTACTTTAGGTACCAGGGGGGTGGGCAAGATGAGGGGGTAAATAGGGTGTGGATCACCTTCCAGAACTTTGAAGGGGAATTTATGTTGGTGATGAAGGCAGATGTGAAATATTTGGACTTGGCTAACCTTGTAGCCCTGGTGCAAGTGTTTTGGAGCATGTGGTAGATCGCAAAATCACTAGGATGCTGGGTAGCTTTATGACACTTCCAGGCTTAATCTCTAGCACTGAGGTAGACCAGAAGTTCAGGGGTTATCTAAGGTAAGTGATTACCTCTGACTCTGGTTTGACTGAGTGGGGCAAAGGCGTTCCATTTTACAAAAAAGATTTCTTTGAAGTAGGCAAGGGCCTTATTAACTGAGGGGAGGGAAGTTAGGGGGAACAGTCAGAAGTGGCAAGGTTATTCAAGAGTGGTTCAAGGTCAAGAGACTTGAAAGAGCTTAGTTGTATGGTTTTGTGTGGTGATTTAGTTCTGTGAACTTTCTAAACTATGAATATTGGGTTGTGGTCACTGAGAGCGTCGGGGAGGATGCCAGAGGTGCTGACGTGATAGGGGTGGAAAGTAAGGGCCCAGCTGAGTAGGGAGTGTTCTTGTGTCTTGTGGTTTGGGGGGGGTGGGTTCTGAGATCAGTTGGGAGAGGTTTAGGGCTCTGAGGTTGTTTTCAGTTTTGGTAGTTTTAGGTGACAACCAATTTATATAGAAGTCACATAGGATGAATAATTCCCCAGAGCGAGCAAGGGAAGTGATGGAGGTTATGTCTATCGCAACCAAAGGATGGACATTTGGGCAGAAGTACATGCCGACTACAAAAACAGGGAGAGTGAAGGGGAGGGTCACATGGATAGCTAGGGCCTCATGAGCCTCAGGATAGGAGGATGAGTAGATGATTGAATATTGGATGGAGGCTAGGACATAAATGGCCATACCACCATCCCTGCCAGCATGGTCTGGCCTTAGCGGTGAGTAGCCAGGAATGGAGACTGAGTGGTGTGGGATAGTGCTCTTTAGCCAGGTTTCTGAGATGATTAGAATGTCTGATTTTAGAGTGCACACCATGGCCTGAATGTGGTCTATTTTTTGCAACAATCTGCGGGTGTTTAGAAGTAGGATCTTTAAGCCCTTCGAGATGGCTGAGAGAGGAGAGCGGGGGGAGGTACTAGAGGAGGAAGCAGCAGAGGAGCTAGGGGCAATAGGGCCTGGGTTGGGGTGGATATCCCCGGCAGAGAGCAAGAGGAGAGTAAGTATGAGAAAGTGCAGCTTAGGGGATTTTGAAGGGGCTGACGAGGAGGTTGGGAGTTTTGAGGAGAAGGGAGTGGATGAGTAAGGAAGAAGATTGTGGACAGCCTCAGTGAAAGTGGACACAGTTATTAAAGCCGCATGACTAATAGTGGTAGAGTGAGATTGTATTTCAAATGGGGGGAAGGAGTGATAGCATGGATGTGGGTAGGAGATTGGAGATAACTGATGGGGTAGGAGAGTTATAAGAAATAGATGAGTAGCGAGCAAGTGGAGGTGGTAAAGAGAGGGAAATATGCAGAACAAGGGGGGGAGAGGAGAGCAGGGGCTGCATTGTTCATAAAGGTGGAGAAATTAGTGAGCAATTGACTTAGGAACAGGAAGAATTTGTAAGCAGGGAGTGAGGGGGGGCTGGTCAGATGGAGGGGGTAGCTGTAGTTTAGGAAGTGATCAGAAGGGAAACCCAGCTAGTTATAATCAATGTAGTGCCCTCTAGAGGTGGAACAATATAACCTGCTAAGGGGATATTGGGTACTTAATTATTCACATGTAGTTTGGTTATTCACATCTAGTTTGATCACCTGAAGCCCAAGGACTATAAATTAAAGTATCAAGATAGAGTGGGAGGGTGGGGAGCCAGCGCAGCCCAACAGTTGGAACCTTCACTCTATTAGTTTCACTCAAGAGCTGCAAACACTTGATAGTATGAGCACCAAGGTGACTGTACTTAACAGTCAACAACAGAACAAATTAATTCACAATACCTGTAGTAATGACATTTCAAGAGCGCCAAGGTGGCTCCACTAGTATACACACACTGAAAACTAAACGGCAATTAATGCTCTAATGCTTTAAAACAGTTATGAACAACCTTTTTCACTAATATTAAGATGTGTCAGAATCAAGCAGTAGAACTTTGAATGAAAGAAGTTTGTAGTGTACAGCCAAGTCAATTCAAAAGAAATTGGCCAATAGGAGTGCACAGCCAGGAAGCCCAACCAATCAGGTTGCAGATGCAAGAGACCGCTGCTTCCTGGTTGGTCAAAAAGTAATTGTACCTGTCATTGTTGTTGGCTGGAGATAGTGATCCAGGCGGTGGCTTCAGAGGTGCCAGTCACCCCGCTAAAAGGTCCTGGAGGGCTGTAGTTGCTTGCAGGCTTTTGCAGTCTCTCGTTTTGGAGCTGGTCGGGCCGCAGGTGGAGGCACAGTTAGGAGGGAGCCTGGAGGGCTTGGATGGCAGCAGAGTGCCCGCTCAGAGTCTCCTCCAAGGAGAAAGCAGTAAATGAAAAAAAAGATAATCAGATCCAGTGGAAATGATGAACTACAGAGGTCCAGAGTCACAGAAAGTGTTACATTCCTTTGATGTGATTAACTTTGGCCTGGACATATGCAGAATGTGAAAACCTTTGTCTGTGTGTTTCCTTTGTTTTCAAAGTGGTTGTAGAGTAGCCCTTTAGGGACAAGTACATTTAAAGTTGATTTGAAATGAAAATGCTGATACCTGGTGGCAAATTACATCCAGAGGAAATGATGAACTGCTGAGGTACAGAATCACAGAATGTGTTAAAATTCCTGAGAGGTGATGAACTGTGGCCTGGGCATATGCAGGATATGAAATCCTTTTGTCTGTATGTTTCCTTTGTTCTTCAAAGTGGTTGTTGAATAGCCCAAGTACAATTCCTTTAGGAGTAGGTCAGATGAAAATGTTCATTCAATCTCAGGACACAGCATCACCAAGTTTATCAGACTTAGTTGCTAGACTTATTTCTCCTTGGGATGCATTCCAAAAAGTTGATTTAAAATGAAAATGCTGATACCTGGTGATGATTTTTTGTAGAAATTCAGTCCAGGAGACTTTCACAGATGTTGTGTGCAAGAATGGAGAACTTACCCCAAGCAGAAAAACATGTAAATCTACAAAAACTATCCTACAGACACAGACAAACACAAATGTCCACCCACGCAGCACACTGAGCCTTGCCAAAAATCATATCCATGGCGGGCACTGCTGAGGCAGGTATGAGAGATGCAGCTGCTGTGAGTGAGCCTGCTGCTGTTTCCAAAAATTATATCCATGGCGGTCATTGCTGAGGTAGGTGCAATAGGCAGAGCTGCTCTGAGTGAGGCTGCTGTTGTTTCCAAAAATTATACCCTTGGTGGGCATCAAATATAACAAACTGATGATTGACAAAACTGAAACTAATGTGGCACATGTGGCTGTCATGGTGGTAGAGGTGATGGCATATTTTGTCAGTAGTACATGTCTAAGGAGAATGACAGTCAAACTGAGGGAAAATGCCAATGGAAGAGATTGCGGTAACAACTATAATATAAGGCTTGTAAGTTATTAGCAACAGACCTTCCAGAATTTGTGTAGTACTCATATAGTGCAGAACTGGAACAGTATGTGACACGTGGAACACATTTGATGAGAAATTGCAAAAAATGAAAAAAGTAAGTGAATTCAAATTTGAACAACATTGTCAGAAAAATGACAAACATTCCTGTTTGTCTATGAACTGTCCGTGACCATCATAGATCTCATAGGTATTATTAGTATTCTACAAGCCAAGAGAGCCAAAGGGCCATTTAGAGGCTTGCCCTTCACACATAGGGATAGCCCGCGATCCCATTTTGTTTAAATGATTATCTAATCTTGTTTTAAATACAGTAATTGAACTGCTGCCAAACAACATCTGGCAGAAACACATTCCAAATACTGACCACCCTTTGACTACACCATCCGGCTCTTCTTTTAGTTGCACTTGTCTTCCGTTTATGGTGTATGTTGTGAGCCCTTGTACTATAACTGTGTTCCCTCAGTTCAAAACCAAGGCAGTTCCATAGGTTGTCATTAAAGGATTTAAAAAGCAAACAGAGTTCACCCCAAAGTCTTCTGTACTTGGGTGAGTACAGGTCTAAGTTAGTTAACCTCTCTGTATAGCTCATATGTTCAAAGTCAGAGACCATCCTTTTTGCCCTCCTCTGCACCCCCTCCAGGATCCTAGTTTCTGATTTATTAAGTTGGGATCAGAACTGGGAGTAGTACTCTATCTGTGGCCTCACCAGGGAGCAAAAAAGTGGCACGAGTACTTGTCTGTCCCTGCTATAGATATGTCTGTGTATGCAGTGTTAAGTTGTATGAGCCTTCTTAGCCCTCTGTCTATAATGTGTTTTAAATTTTATTTGAAATGATCACACCCAAATCTCTTTTTTCTGTTATCATCTTGAGTTGTGAACCATTCAGTGTGTAATCGGCACACCGATTTGTTTTACCAAGATGTATAATGCCACACTTGTCATCAAAAATACCACCAACAGCTTAAAAAAATCTGGTTAATTTCAGTTGGCATCCATCTGTAGCCCCCTTCCCTGGGATGTGGCTGAAAATAAGCAAAAAATTGTCTAGTCCTCATTCCCGGTCAACAAAAACTAAATAAATAAAATAAAAAATTACATTTTAGTTTATATGTATCAGCCCAAATCTTTAAATTTTGTAGTGCCATTTGCAGCTTTTTAATATCCATGTGGTTGTTGACAATAGTACCAATTTTGGTATTGTCTGCACATTTGGATATTCAGACACCATTGTCACAATGTATTCTTGCTACATACATGTTAAATAGGAGGTGCCCAAGAACAGACCCCTGTGGTACCCCACTCGTCACCCTAGCCCAGTCTGATGTTGTACCTCTGATTCTGACTTGTTGTGTCCTACCGTACAACCAAGATTGTATCCATGCTATTATTCTAATGTCCAAGCCTGTATCCAATAGTGTATTGATTAATTCATAACGTGAGACAGAATTGAACACCCTACTATAGTCCAGATAAATAATATCTACTGGATGCCCTCTATCAAGGTACTGACAGACTTTTTCAAAAAACTGCAAGAGGTTTGTCTGACACGACCTATCAGAAACAAAACCATGAGTATTTATATCTAATTGGCCAGATGTTTTTATAAAGCCCTCTATATAAGCTTTTATAAAGCCCTCCAAAACTTTACCCAGGGTAGATGTTAGGCTGCTAGGTTTGTAATTACCAATGATCTTATCTCCCTTTTTATATATTGGTGATACTATAGTCTCTCACCAGTTTTTAACTGCACAGCTGTTATTAAGTGATGCTTGAAATATGGTTGTTACAAGTCCTGTTAATTTCTCAGCCAGACCCTTTATCAGTATAGGATGGATTCCATCTGGGCCTGGAGCCTTATATTGATTTATTTCCTTGAGTCTGAATTTTACTTCTTGTTTTGTTAGGCTAGTTGGTGATAACCCCTTATCTATTAAATCAAAGTCAGGGCTACTTGTCTGCTTCTCAAATACTGAGGCGAAACAATTATTCAGCACTTCTGCTTGACTTCTTTCATCCTTAATAAGTACTCCTTACTCACTGATTTAGACCTCTTATTGAGTGTTACCTGCCCGAATCTGATTTATATAGTTATAGAAAGTTTTATAATTGTCCTTAACACAAGTTGCCAAGCCCAATTCAAAATTTTGCTTTGCAACTCTTACTCTTACAGTTTTTTTGCCAGTTCTTTTGCATTTGGACCAGGTTACACAGTATATGTACTTAGTACCCTAGTTTTTTTATATGCCTTCTTTTTCTTCTGAATATGCTTAATAATTTGATGAGTACACCATCTTGGAATACTACCTGCAACATTATACTTGTTTCTTTCTGTGACATAGAGACCTGTTAATCTGGATAGTTTGCTAATCAGTAAGCACCATATTTGGTCTTGATCTAACCCTTTAAAAGCTGCTTTCCAGCTCCATAACTGGAGTTTATTTATTATTTATTTAGCTTTTGTTAACCAGGTAAGCACACTAGACAAGACAATTTGTCTATTTTCAGACCCGGGAGAGTACAGGACATTACATACTTACACACTTGGGACAACATGGTACATAATTAGGAAAAGATTACATGTCATGAGACTACAAGGTACAGTTAGCCAAACACAAACTCACATGTCACATGCAAATCTCATAATGTAGAATACACAATGTACAAGGCATATGAGGCACATAAAGTTAGAATTGTTACAGAAGGGTGAGCGGTGTATCAGTTATAGAGCAGTACAAGGTAAGGACTGGTAGCAGCAAGTACAAATACTAACATCATAAGGGCCAGCTGTTATGCATGGGTGCAAGTGCTAACATATGTCACGGGGGGTTTTGGCACCTGCAGGCCAATGCAATTTTAAGATGATTCCATAGGGAAGAGTGCAGGCTGCCCTGAGAGGGGGCAACATGGACCTTGGTTGGGAAGGTGTTCCAAAGTTTTATTTATTTATTTATTGTATAAAAATCAGCCTTATTCAAGCATTTTATCCTGGTAGTGCCCTTTGCCTTGTTTTTTTTATTTTTATTATGTTAAATAATACCATATTGTGATCACTGTTTGAGAGTGGTTCAATAGTGTGACAATTTTCCAATTGGTCAATCATGTTATTAAGGGCCAGGTCCAATGTATTTTCTCCCCTGGTTCAATTCTTAACATATTGATCTAGTACAAGTCCAGATGTTATTTCCAAAAAACTTTTTCAATGACTGACCCACCTTCTCCCATATCCCAGTCTATCCTGGGCATATTTTAATCACAGAGGAGTATGATATTATCTGAGGGAGGTCCATTTTTTATTTGTCTCATATAATTTCTTGTTCCCTTTTGCTTCATTTGACGGTGACCTGTATATGACTCCCATTATTATTTTATTATCAGATTGTTGCTCTAACTTTACCCAGAGTTGATCTGGCTTATTACTGTACCTGTGTCCACCTCCATTTGTTCTGCCTGTATGGAATCTGATATATACATGGCTACTCCACCATCCATTTTACCAGATCTATCTTTGTGAAACAACTTACAACCAGCTGTGTTCTTGCCCGATTGGTCTTCATCATACCACCACGTCTCGGTAATGCCACAGATATGAATCCCCTTATTAACCATAATATATTCCAATTAATTTTTCTTTTTAAATAGACTCTTTGCATTTATGTGGAGACAACTCCATTTGCCTGATTTCTTATTGTCGTTGTGCTTCTTTTTTTGGTGACCACATCTTCCACCAGATGACTCTCCCACTCCTTTCCCTGTGTTGTTAGTTTAAGCTAGTCACTATACAGTGGTTAATTTTGTTTGTCAGAAGCCTTGTTCCATGCCAGTTCAAATGCAGGTCATCTTTCCCAAATAAACCAAAGTCTCTGAAAGTGTCCCAGTGCCTTTGGAAACTGAAACCCTCTCTAGCACACCACTTTCCTAGTCAACCATTCAATTGCATAATATCTCGTGTTTTTTTCTGACTGGCCATGGGCACTGGCAAAATCTCCAAGTCTGTTACTTAACATTTCATCTCCCTGAGTTTGTGTCCAACCCATTCAAAATCCCTTTGTACTTTGACCTCTGCCTTCTCCCTTTATCATTTGCACCAGCATGTAATATGAAAATAGGGTAACTAGATCCCTCAAGGTAACCCTCTAGATTATTACAAATGTCCTTGATTTTAGCTCCTAACGAAGAACATATCATTGTGTATTCTTTTCTGTCACCACAAATAATTGTGTCTATGTACTGTACTTCAACATAGCCTCCCAGGACAACTATATCTCTAGGTTTTGGTATCTCTCACCTAGCCATCAAAGTTTCATCTGCTGTAGAGGATTCAGTAGGAGTAGGCTGAGAGTCAGCCCTAATGGTGGACCCAGTATTAACTACCCTGGATCTTGGAGTTACTGTATGCCCTGTGGTTGTCCTACATGTCTCGTTCCTGAATGTGTGTTCTCCTGATCATGATCTTGAGACTCTAACACCTGAGATAGCTCATTTGGTGTTGGTTCACACTCCATGACACATTGATCAGTGTTTGCAAGGACTGAAAACCTATTTTGCAGTTGAATGTTTAGGCAATCTTCCCCATGACCAGCCTCCTCTTTCTCTTGTTACTACCCTTAACTATGCTCCAGTTTTCATTGGGCCCTGTAAGGTCACAATCCACTTCTTCTGTGGAGGCTTTTTTCTCTTTTTTCCTACTTCATATCACATGTCATTACTGAAAGGAGTAAGTACAGCTGTACCTATGCTGTCTTCTTCATGTAACCTGATTGTTGCATAATCTATAAATTGTTCCAAAGTTTTGATCTCATTTCTAGTATCTAGTCTTTTAGTTAACTGAGCAATTTCTTCTCTTAGTTCTTTAATTGCAATTGGTGCAAGTAAATCCCTCCTCTGGCTTGCCACTTATAAACGTTGCACATATTGAGCAGCATTTCATGTTTTATATATGGTTTGCTTCCATCATGTAAATAATTCAACAAAGCACCAGCAATAAAAATACATTTTGGCACAATTTTCTCTTAGTTAAACTAAGAATACTGGAAGAGGGTTTAGCTTTTGATCTAGTAAGTATATAAAGGAAGAGAAAGAGCAAACCTTTAATAGGAGGTGTCCAACTCTCTAGCCTCCCTTGGCCTCCTCGAGCTCTCACCTCTGCTCACAGAGGCTCTTTTTATGTGTGCTCCAAACCAAAAGTGATGACAGTGAAGCACTTACAAAAGCACTGGGGATTAAAAGTTAATGTTTATGGTGCTGCGCCAATAAATAGCCTTTAAAAAGGCTATTTAGAAGAACCAGACCACACAAAGGGGAAAATCTTGTTGAAGATAGCCTCCAGCAGCACAATACCTTCACCCCTCACTTGCAGGGGGTCTAAGTTTAGGAATATGATGTGAGTCCCAGAACTGCAGCTACAAAGCCCCCTGTCCTCTCTCAGACGTGTCTAGCACTTGCAACATGTGTTGTACCCTCCAACAAGCAGTATCAGTAAAAATTCAGCATGGCAGGATTTATTTCAGAGGGACAGTTGCAGCTGCCGAGAGAAAGATTTGTTAACAATGTTAAGTTACCAAATTTGGAAGTACACTACTCCACACAGGATTTTCTATTAATTTTGTACGTAACCTAGTTATCATATTCAGTATCACTGTTTTCAGGTTGTTGCTCCTCTTCAGGGTCAGAATCGCATAATTCAGTGTTTGGGACAATTAGGAAATTGTCAGCATTAATTTTGAGAAATGTAAGCTGTTCCACATTTACAGGACTTAGCAGTGCCCTGTGGTCAGTGACTATTCCTCAAGCTGCACTAAATATATGTTCTGAATATACTCTTGAAGGTGGACAACTGAGGTACATTGCTAGATTTAGCCATATTGTTCTCCTTTGTTTCCAACAGTGTAATGGATCTTCCTTGAGACCAATCACAGTATGGTCTGGAAAATCCTCCTGGATCATTGTCCTGTGTGAAACAGTTACCAGTCTGACAGATGAACCAGTTGCAGTTCCTTTACAGGATACTATGCCATGTTGTTGCAGGTGAATCAAAATTGATTTGCTTTTCTGACTCTGACCATAGGATGCCCAAGAAGTAGCTGTAGATATCCTTTCCCTCACTGATGACACTGGTGATTGTGAAGAATTTATAAATGTGCTATTGTCTGAGCCAGAGATGCACTCTGATGGTTTGGCAGAGTTTGAATGCTGCACACATCAGTTAATGGTGTTGATCAGGCAATGTCACATTTGGCTAGCAGAAAATCTCTCCAATACTCAATGTCTTCCCCTGCAGAAAGGATGGCTTCAATGTTCCCCTTAAAGCAGGGATCTAGCAACGTAGTCAACAAATAGGTGTTATTCTTAAATATGGCATTTATTCTCTGAGCAGTCAACAGTCTGAAACTTAAATCATCTGCCAGCATAACAACAGTGGTGTCTTCTTTTGACTGAAAGTCTTTCTTTAAGTCATCAAGAACAATTTGAAGAGCTCTTATTTGAGGAAGAATTTGACTCAGAGTTGCACTGTTAGCACTGACATCACATGTGACAGCCTCAAATGGCTCCAATAAGGTGACCAAAGATTCAAGTAGACTCCCGCTGGTGGAACTGAGCATGATGCCTACTTTACCTATTTGATTCTGCATGGAGTAGTCATGTACAGCTTTTTTATGTTCAAGGTGCCTTCCCAACATGTCAAATGTTGACTTCTATAGGGTTAGAACTGTATGCTTTAATGTATACTGTGGTAAGATGTTCGACCTCTGCAGCCCCTTCTGGATTTTTTGTGCTTTCACAGAGTGACTGAAATGCTCACATATTTTTCTAGCAAGACCAAACAGGTTGTTAACATTTCTGATTCCATTAAAGAAATTATGGATGATAAGAATTAAGCAATGTGCAAAGCAAGGTATGTGTTGGTAGTTGCCATCTCTAACAGCTTTGAATATGTTGGCACCTTTATCTGACACTATGAACCCTGAAGATAAGGAATACAGAGTAAATCATTTCTGGAATTGTTTTTCCAGCTCCTGTAAAATTCAGTATGCACAACAGTGTGGTTTTTCTCAGTGACACATAATATATCCTGCTTCCTACTACTTACAGTAGAGTGGGGATTATTACTTTATGACTGGAAACATGCCTAATGAGCTGTAACAGTCATGTAGTTAATTGTTTGGTTGCTAGTCCATATATCTGTAGTGATGTAAACCTGTGTCAACTCAGAAAGTTTCAGCTGCTTAATGACTTCAGTACACACCAAATCATGCAACTGTGGAACAACCTTTTTAGAAAAATATATTTAACAGGGAATGGTGTACCATGTTTCAGTCTGGTTCATGAACTTGTGGAAACCTTTTTAGGCAATAAAAGGGTGTTGACAATCAGCCAACAACTCTGCAATGGCTCTATTTTACAGCTAGCAAGTTGGATGCTGGTAGGTAAATTTTGATCTCCACACAACACTTTCTTTTAATGTTAGTTGATGAGATAGTTTACATTTTTGGAGGAATATGTTTTTCATGCCTTTTTCAAGTGGAGTACTACTTTGGTATTTTCCAGTACTTGATTGTGTCAGAAAACAATCTATGTTTGTCTTGGAAGACTGCAAGGACACATCAACTGATTTAACATCAATTCCTACTTCCAGTTCATTGTCATTATGGTCACAAACCACCACCACCACCACCTCCATCACCACCCATACCAACCACACCGCCCCTTGCATTGTCCCCCTCAATTGGGTGTTTTGCCTTTGCATGTGTCATCATTACTGAAATTCCAAAATTTGCCACTTTGCCACCACAACTGATGCTCTTTTTGCACAGACTGCATACAGTTTGAGAGTTGTCTGCATGGTCAATATAAAATGAATTCTACACTAAAGATTTACCTTTTTGCTTTCTGCCACAGTGCCTGGCACTATTTCTAGTATAGTAAAGGGAACCTGGAGGAAACCCTACACTGCATTTCCTTGTTGAGATGAATTTTTCTCATTCATACTCATCTTCTTATTCTTATGTTTAGTAAATGATTTTTTTTTGCACTTGCCTCTCATGCTTTACAGTGGCATCCTCTCCTACCCCCTCATTGAAACTACTGACCTCATCACCACAAGATTCAGAAGAAATGGAAATGCTGTCATCATTATGTGGGACATAGACTGGGCTATCCCATTCCCAGTCCCCATTATCACCACCATCTCTATCAACATTCACTGCCACAGCATCTGAGCTTATATTTGAGAAGGATGCCTCCTTGCATGCTGCTTCAGCACCTGGAAGTATCCTGGCACATGTGACAAAACATTTGGTACCTCTACGAGTAACTCCAGTCAGTTCTTTCTGAAACTCTACTATCATTTCATTACTAACGTGCCCTTGTTTTGTTCTGGACATTTACTGCAATACTGATGATGTTATCATTATTTACACTATGTTGTTCATTAGTGGTATCCCTTCCAGAAATACAAGTGTGCTACATACATGTAGAATGCGTACCACATTCTTAATTTGTGCAATGTTTGCATGCGGTTTGCATACACAAAGTGAACCTAAGTGAACCAGGTCTAAAAAGCAAATCAGGTTGGCATGCAGCAAGCTTGACATGTGTGCAGAAGGTAAGCTGGTGTAAACATCTTCTAACAATCACATCAGGTTCACTTGTTGCATGTTTGTCATGAATGCAACAGTTAAGCTGGTGTGAACAGCATTTAAAAATCACATCAGGTTCGCATGTTGCATGCTTGCCATGTGTGCAGCAACTAAGCTGCTGCAAATCTCATCTAAAAATCACATCAGTTTCTACTTCTCATACAACTGCTAGCAATTAGAGCCATTAAAATACATTTTTCATTGATTTCCCATTAAAATTAGGTAACCTCATTAATCCTGATCCTTTGGCAGGCTGTTTAATTGCTTTTGATTTTTGTCATTAATTGCCATTAATTTGTAAAGTATTGTTTGCTTACTGCATTAAATGCCTAGGATATAGATGGCCAACATCCCCCATTCCAGATGTGCGAAGAGGGGCCTCTGTGTTGTGAAGCCTGACCTTTTTGTTTTGGGCCATACAAATTCCCTTATGTAAATTTAGTGCTACAAATGTGTTTCTCCATGACTGTTTCAGCTCACTTACTTTCCTTTTGTCATTCTGTATGGAGCATATACACTATGGCCACGCTCAGCACTCTTTGTGCTGAGTAAGGTCTTGGAAGCAGGCATCATACCTCACATTTTGTCTTTGAAATAAGGGACATGGACACTAAAAATGAGAGACAATGAGGGACACTAACCCTCATGATGATCAGGACTCCTTCTGAAACATGGAGCTACAGTACCTCAGAACAAAGTGGAAACCACTGTATTTACTTTTACCAGTATTAGCACCTGAGAATTAATATCTTCCATAAAGCAAGGGTGCCATTTATGTAGGGCTGAGGGGGCAGTTGCATCCTTCCTGCATTTGTGCCTAGGTTGTTCTTGTGGTGTGGCAATAATGGCATTACATTTTGATTAAATCTTTTGCACAATAAGTGCCCCCTGTCCTGTGTGCACTCATGCTGTGGGTGCACTCCTGACTTCACTGTGTCTGTATTGTGTTGTTCACTCTGTCCACCTATTAGTGGCAACACCTTCACATGTGACGTGGAGGAGCTCTAGCTAAGCAAGAGTACATGAGTCATGAGAATGTGACACTTTCATTCTTGCCACCGTGTAGATAGGTTGCACACCACAGTATGGAGGATTCGGTGAGCACTGAACTCTCAATGGCAGTGTTGTGGTGGCATATTTTTGTTGGTCTACTCTTAGTGAGTCTCCATCTCCCCTGGTGGCTGAAGGGGCAGAGGGTGAGCTAGAAGCTAACTCATGACTAGGCTACCAATGTACCCTGCTAGGCTCACCTCACAAAAAAAACAGCACAGATCCTCCATCGCAGCAAGCTAGGCCTAGCAGCAGGAGTGGCAGTGGTGTGGGTGGCCTTCATAGGCTTTGATCAGTGCAGTATGGTAGCAGTCAAGCAAGAAGAAAGCAACACAGGTTGGGTGGGTTTGGTTGGTGAGGTGACCTGGTCACAGACCATGTTGGGAACCTGGGATGGTTGGCTCTAGCATCCAGCTTCTGGCAGAAGGATGAAGGAGGAGCTTACTAAAAAATGGGCAGGTGGCACACTGGGCCAGGCTGCAGGTTCTGGCCAGATGGCTGAGAAAGTAAAAGTAATTTATTATTTTTAACTGTGGTACAGGGGAAGGAGGAAGGACTGAAATATTGATTTGTTTTTCACATTTCTGCTCCTTTTGGAAGCTTCACAACCCACATGGGATGGGCATTGAATGGAATGGAGTTGGGGAAAGAAATTAAGACAAAGTTTACTTTTTTGGGGGGTTCAGAACTTCAGCCAGGAAAAAAATTGGTTAGTAACTAGGTGGGTTTAAGCCCAAATCTATTGCACTGCTCCGGGGTATAGGCAGATGAATCTTATTCATTTGAATTTTTCCTGGTTTGCTTATCACTTTTCAGTCACAACAGATAAGTTTTACCTTTTAGAGATGTTCCAGACATTCTAGAGCTTGCCACCTAGGGGCTAACTAGCACCTGGCCTTCACTGGTTGTTGGCTCCCCCCTGCTGAAAACTGAAATGGTGCCCCTTCCATAAAGTCTAAATTTACAGGACATCCTCTGTGTGAGCAGCATTTTTTTCCATGAGGGATGGATGAGGAGCAGAGCAGTTTTTCAGGGGTAAAATGATGGCTGTTTCTTGAATTCAGGGACAGTTGAGTGGTATATCATGCACAGACTATTGGAGATCCACTGTGGTCTCCTCCCCCTGGAGTGAAGCTGACCTCCACATCCCCATGCTCAGGTACATTATGATATCGGACAAGGGAGACTGCATGGGCTTGCACCACTGAAATGAATAGGGAGATTTTTTTTATTACTGTTTTATACATTATTGATGAAGAGTTGGAGATTAATGAGGGCCAACACAGGAGGCAGTATAGCGCAGTGGTCTAAGGCTCTAAGCTGCAAATTTGGTGACATCCACCAGAGCAGACCTGGGTTTGAATCCCACAACTTCCACTTGCATACTGTGTGACCCTGAGCAAGTTGCTTAACCTCCTTATGCTCCCAGGTTGCTCCTGTAAAAAAGCTTCCAGCTGAGTGTGCTATACCTGGTTAAACAATGAAATAAAAAAAAATAACACAGGTCCTGTTAGTAGAACACTGGCCTGCATTATTCTCCAAATCACCATCATAATGTATAAAATAGTAATAAAAAATAACTCCATTCATATCAATCAAATTTTATTTATAATGCGCTTTTCAGCATATCAAAGCGCAAGTACAAAACAACATCTTACATAATAAATAATGACATAAAAACAATAAAAAGCAGCAATAAAACTATCCAAAACCTAATTCAAATAAGTAACTCTTCAGGGACACCTTAAATGATTCCATGGACAGGCACTCTCTAATCTGACGAGGTAGAGAATTCCACAGGGTTGGGGCCATAAATGAAGAATCTTTGGCCCCAGATGACTGAAGATGAACCCTGGGAATCTCTAGCAATCCCTTGTCAGCAGAGTGGAGTGGGTGGAGAGGCTGGTAAGGTCAAAGGAGATCTTCCAGGTAGCCCAGTCCCTGACCGTGTAGAGTCTTATAGGTCAGCAACGTGACCTTGAAGGTGATTCTCCACCACACTAGCAGCCAGTGCAGTTCACGCAGCACAAGAGTGATATGGCAAGTTCTCAGTAGCCCCATCAACAACCTGGCTGCAGCGTTCTGCACCAGCTGCAGGCGGCGGAGATCCACCTCCAGCAACCCTAGATATAGAGCATTACAGTAATCAAGACATGAGGAAACAAAGGCGTGGATCAACACAGGAAGGTCATCATGTGGAACAAGGTGTTTTATCCAGGCGATATTCCTCAGATGGTAAAAGGAAGACTTGGCAGCGGTAGATACCTGTGCCTTCAACGTTAACTAGCTGTCAATAATTACACCCAGATTCTGCACCTGTTCGGAAGGTCTCAACTGGTTACCTCCTAATACAAGGCCAGAGGGGGACCCAGGAGTCAACTTCTCTACACGACGGCCCGGGTCCACAACCAACACCTCAGTCTTATCCGGATTTAATTTCAACCAGTTTGCACTCATCCAGTCCTGAATCTCAGCGAGGCAGTTATTAAAGACCGATAAGGCGTCATTCTGTTCAGGTACAAAGGACATATAGAGCGGCGTGTCATCTGCATAGCAGTGAAAACGCAGCCCATAATGCCTTATAATGTCTCCCAACGGCAGCATATACACCGTGAACAACATGGGGAAAAGCACAGAACCCTGTGGCACCCCACAGGACAGAGCAAAGGGAGCAGAGGAAAAAATTCCTGAGACTACCCTCTGACTTCTGCCTGTGAGGAAAGAGTAAAACCATCTAAGGACTGTCCCCAACACTCCGCAGCACAGCTGCAGGTGATCCAGCAACATCCCATGGTCCACAGTGTCAAATGCTGCAGAGAGATCAAGGAGGACCAAGATCGAACCGCTCCTCCGATCTCTCGCTATTAGGATATCATTAAGTACCCAAACCAGTGCCGTCTTGGAACTATGCCTCTTCCTGAAACCAGACTGGAGAGGATCATAGACCTTATGGGTGGTAAGAAAATCATCGAGCTGCAACGCAACTACTTTCTCAATAACCTTGCCCAAAAAGGGCAGGTTAGAGATTGGTCTGTAGTTAGTGACACAGTCTGGGTCAAGGGAAGGCTTCTTTAACAGGGGTATCACGATAGCCTCTTTCAAAGACTCCGGAAACACCCCTTGATCCAAAGAGCACCAGACTATCTAGGCAAGGACTGGTCCGATCACATCCATGCACCCCACAAGGAGGCACGTAGGACCAGGATCCAAACTACAGCAAGTTGGTCGCAAGCCCTGAACAATCTTCATGATATCCATGATTGCTGGCTGGTCAAAATCTGTCCAGACAGACCGAGGGCCTGCAACCCCACATCGTTCACTGCCACGCTCATTAGAACGCATACCGCGGATCTCTGACCTGATCGATGACACCTTATCCTCAAAGAACTGAGCTAACTCATCACATTTTATGTGTGAAAAGGCTCTTCGACCCCGCAGATAGGCTGGATTGCACAGTCTGTCCACGGTCTGGAAGAGCTGAGCTGGTCGATTTCTTGAAGCAGCTATCTCCCGGGACAGGAACTCTGCCTTCCTATGGGAGATTTCTGATTGATAGTCCACATAATGGGCCATCAATCTAATTTCAAGGGGGTACACCCCATCACTCTGATCCTTGGACATCATCTCTTAAAGACGCCTGCCTCTGGCTCCCTAGTACTCAGGTAAGACTCTTGACATATCTACAGTATACTTGGTGGGCTGTCTGTAGCAGCATGGCTGCATCTGCTACAGTGTGTGTGCATAGGGGGGACTGGCTACGTGGGTGGGTGTTGAATTATTGCTACTTTTGTATTTACTCATTTAAGTATGATTGTGTGGAATCATTCAAAACTATGAAGAGAAAACAGTAGGAGTACAGGCCAGACAGAAGTAATTAAGTAGTTTTGTGGGTAAATGTGTGTATTGGGGTGGAAAGAATCAGATGCATTGCCATTGGTATGTGTGCTACAGTTTAACTGCACAGCTGAGATGAGGCGGGGACAAGAAAACTAAAAAGTATAACAATGGTTATAAGCATGCCACATGTATGCAGATATATTTAGATTTGCATTGAAGTACAAGCAAGCCACATTTGTGCAGATGGTATAGCTTAGTGGTTAAAGGCACTGAACTTCAAAACAGGAGACTTGTAGATCTGAAGAGCTGGGTTTGAATCTTATTGACCCCTACTTGTATATGGTGTGATCCTGAGCAAGTAAATTAACTTTTATGCGTGCAGTTATCAGGGACCATTTGCTTTTTGCACACATGCCACATGCATGAAGTCTGTTCCAATTTAACATAAAAAGCATGCTTTCCACACTTGCTTGATGCACACATGCCACATGCATGCAGTCAGTTCCAATTTAACATTTAAATCATGCTTGCAGCACACATATCACATGGGTAGTTTTATGCACGCAGCATGAGAACATTTCATATAATTATTTCTGTAAGGGATGTTTCATATAGTCCATATCATTAACAGTTGCATGTGTAGCAGCACAGTGCTTCTTTTTAATAGACTTAGACTGTGAAATATGAGGCATAGCAGATACAGCTGTGAAAGGATATTGTTTCACTAACTGATGCAGAGACAGGTGGTATAACTGACGCTGACTATATCACAATAATAAATGACAGGGCATGGTGGCACCTAACAAACAGTGTAAAACAGCCGTAAAATGATTTCTTTGTGCTGCAGAGACAGTCAGTTGTAGCTGACTATGCCACAGTAATAAATGACAGTGCTTGGGCTTCAGGGACACCTCAGAAACAATGTAATACAGCCACAAAAGGATTGTACTATGCTACAGAGACAGACAGGGTAGCTATCTATTTGTAACAAAATGAAAAGCATGAGTTGGTAGTGTTTTTGTCCTATATAAGGACGTATGGTCTGTGTGCCAAGTAGCAGGGTATAAATACAGTGTGGGGGTGGGGGTACCACCTGAAAAGTGGTAAGTCCTATTGGCACTCTCAAAAGAAGCTTTACAACACCATTTCCATATTCAAAATAGTTTATTCATCTTGTGTAATTTTCAAAATGCTTTCCTTCACATACTTTGCAATTTTTCAGTGCATTTTTTTGTGTAAAGAGTCTTCCTTGTACAGATCAAGGTCTTATGAGGCAGTCCTGGCTGATTCATGGCTCATTTTCTCAATCCATTAGTGATGTTGTGTTGCTGCTTGCAATCACTTTCAGATTCAGAAATCCAAGGCCTATTTCTTTTTCAGATGGCCATTCGCCTAAGTAGTTCCCACAGGGAATCTTTTTGGGCTGTTGCCATCCCAACCACACTTTCCCTCAGTTGCAGTGACATACAAACATGTTGATGTTTCGGAGTGTTCATCACTCCACCCTCAGAGCTGGTATGTTACAGCGGGCTGTCATCTTTTATTTTAGTTGGTAACCTTGGGTACTGTAAGCAACCCTTTCTGCAGTAGCTAAAAGTTTACTTTTTCTGGATGCTCTTTTGCAATACAATTATTATGTGAGAAGTCATAGTGGGGAACTGTCGCTGGTAGTGTTTTAAAATGCAGTTTCTGCTTTAAATCAACTAAATTAAACAAAGGCGATAAACAGAAATTGATTTTAGAACATTACGTATTTAATTTCATTTCATATTATTCTAAGGATGTTATTTAATCTCTGTACAGGATGAAACATCATTAGGTTTTAATCAAAATAACCTAACCATATAAAAATTCCTTTTACATTAAAACGTTTATACATTGCAGAACTCCGTGGGCCGGATATTCAAAAGGGTTGCGCCTTGCGCAATAAGGTTGCATCTGTGCAAATCCGAACTTGCTCCATTCTGCCATATTCAGCAGGAGGCAGTTGCACCACAGAAAGCATGCTGAGCAACAGCACAATGCAAATGAATGCATGCTGAACTGGAGGGGGAGGAACCATGCATAAACTGCAGAGCCCGATATTCAACAGGGCTGTGCAGAGTTGTGCAGGTGCAACCCCCAACCTGCGTCTGCACAACTTTGAGCCAAAAAAAAAGGCTTAAGTTGAGGGCCACCCACAGGCGAGCTGCTGCATTGCAGGGCACAGCACAGCAGCTGCCACCTGTGGCTGGCCCCCAACCCAGTCCCTGTACCCCCTGCAGCCCGATCACAGGCAGTCAACTGTAAATCCCCAACCACCCCCACTGGCCCGATCGCGGGCATAGTTTAATCCCCACCAGCCCGATCGCGGGCAGCAATGTGGCTCCCCAGATATATCCCTGGTGGTCCAGTGGACGAAAGCCCGATCGCGGGCAGTGATATGAATCCCGAAATCATCCCTGGTGGTCTAGTGGCACATCCGATCACGGGATGTAAATGCTAACAATCCCCAACATTGCCCTGGTGGCTACTGTCCCCCTCCACACCCACCCATGAAGCCCCACCACCCCGCTCCCCCCCACAGCCGGCAGGCAGCAGCATCCCTCCACCTGCCGCCCCAACACCACTAACGACAGCCCAGTAGGGCTGCATGACCATTGGTGCAGAGAAAGAGCCTATGGGCTGCAGCCCATATTATGCATGACAGTCCAGATTTGGAATGATTCATTCACAAAACTGGACTGTCATGTACGGTATAGCTGCACACCCATTGGCTCTTTCTCTGCACCACTGGGTGTGCGTCCTACCGGCTGTCAGTCAGTGGGCAGCGGGCGGCAGGCAGGAGGGATGCTGCCCCGCCAGCTGTGGGGGAGCGGGTGGTGGGGTTTCGGGTGGGTGGGAGGGGGGACACTAGCCACCAGGGCACTGTTGGGGGTAATTTGAGTAGCATTTACATCCCGTGATCGGGATGTGCCACTAGACCACCAGGGATGATTTCGGAAGGGGAGGATTCTACACTACTGCCCGTGATCAGGCTTTTCGGTCCACTGGACCACCAGGGATGATTTCGGGAGGGGGGAGCTACATTGCTGCCCGCGATCAGGCTGTTGGGGAGGAATTAAACCATGCCCGCGATCAGGCCAGTGAGAGGGGTTGGGGGGGATTCTACACTGTTTTGCCCGCGATCGGGCTGCAAGGGGCGTCGGTCCCCGACAGCTGCTGCCTGGCAGGGCGCCAGGTGCCAGTCCTCGGGGATCAGAGCACCTGCATGCTAATAGCATGCAAATGGGGCCATAATCAGATGCAAATGGTGCCCCCTGTGCCTTGCATGAATTATAGCCCCATTTGCATGTCACCTTTTTAATATCGGGATTTTGCGCATGGCGCAATGGTACTTGTGCCACCTCAAGTTGAATGCTCCACTCTGTCGGCAGCTTGCGGTGGCGCCAGGTTCCACTGCGCCATGCACAGTGGCTGTGGCTGGGGGTGATATTCAAAGGAGTTGCTCAATAGCGCAACTCCTTTGAATATTGCCTCGGACACACCCCTGCGCAACTATTTTGTGCAGCGCAAGGGCTTGCGCCTATGAATGGCGCAGTTTGAATATCCAGCCCCATGTGTTTCATTTTAGTTCATCCTATACTGTAAGGGATTCAGATACCTGCTCTCTAGTTTCTATAGGTGGTTTAACATCAATAGTATTAAAACAACATTCCTAAGTTCTGCTAACTGTTCACATACAGATAACTACTGTAGCCATGATCTTCATTTAACCCTTTTGACCACATGGTTTGTAGTTTATGTATCCTGGACACTTCACGTTGTAACATCAGTTAATTTATGTCACCTCCTCTCTTTTGTAGTTTAACTTTCTCTGAACCTACATGGGTTAGTAGAGTACCTATCGAAGTATATAAATTTCAATGTAAAAGGAATTTGTATATGGTTAGGTTATTTTGTTTAAAGCCTAATGATGTTTAAGCCCATACAGAGATTAGATAACATCCTTAGTATAATTTGAAATACATAATGTTCTAAAATCCATTTCCATTTATTGTCTTTGTTTAATTTAGTTGATTTCATTGATCTAAAGCAGAAACTGAATTTTGAAACACTACCAGTGATAGTCCCCCACTATGACTTCTCTCATAATAATCATATTACAAAAGAACAGGTAGAACAAGTGAGAGTTTAGTTACTGCAGGAAAGGTTATTTGTAGTATCCAAGGTTATCAGCTAAAATAAAAGATGACAGCCCACTGTAATGTGCCAGCTCTGAGGATGGAATGATGACCACTCTGAAACATCAGCACATTTTTTCACATCACTGCACCTGAGGGAATGTGTGGTTGGGATGGCAACAACCTGAAAAGATTCCCTGTGGGAACTGTGTAGGTGAATGGCCACCTGAAAAAGGAATGGGCATGGATTTCTGAATCTGAAAGTGATCTCAAGCAGCAGCACAACATCACTAATGGATTATGCAAATGAACCGCGAATCAGCATGGACTGCCTAATAAGACTTTGGTCTGTACAAGTAAGACTCTTTTCATACAAAAAAAGGCACTGAAAAATTGCAAAGTATGTAAAGGAAAGAATTTTGAAAATTGCACAAGTTGAATACACTTTTTTGAATTGAAAATGGTGTTGTAAACCTTCTTTTGAGAGTGCCAATAGGACTTACTGCTTTCAGGTGGTAACCCCCCCCCCCCCATCCAGTGTAGCTAATTATGTCACAGTAATAAATGACAGGACTCAGGCCTCAGGGACTTCTAACAAACACTGTAATATAGCCGTGAAAGGATTTCACTATGCTGCACAGACAGACAGTGTAGCTATGTCACACTAATAAATAACAGGGCTCGGGCCTCAGGGGCACCTAACAAACAATGTAATACAGCCATAAAAAGATTTCACTGTGCTGCAGTGACAGACAGTGTTGCTGACTATGTCACAGTAATAAATGACAGGGCTCGGGCCTCGGGGCTCCTCACAAACAGTGTAATACAGCTGTAAGGGGATTTCACTATGCTGCAGAGACAGTGTAGCTATGTCATAGTAAAAAATGTCAGGGCTCGGACCTCAGAGGTGCCTAACAAACATTGTAATACAACCATAAAAGGATTTCACTGTGCTGTATAGACAGATAGTGTAGCTGACTATGTCACAATAATAAATGACGGGGCTCAGGCCACAGGGGCACCGAACAGTGTAATACAACCATAAAATGATTTCACTATGCTGCAGAGATAGACAGTGTAGCTGACTATGTCACAGTAATAAATGACAGTGCTTGGGCCTCAGGGGCACCTCACAAACAGTGTAGTATAGCTGTAAAAGGCTTTCACTGTACTGCAGAGACAGACAGTGTAACTGTGTGACAGTAATACATGACAGGGCTCCTCACAAACAGTGTAATAGAGTCGTAAAAAGATTTCACTATGCTGCATAGACAGACAGTATAACTGACTATGTCACAGTAATAAATGTCAGGACTCTGGCCTCAGGGACACCTAATAAACAATGTAATAGAGCCGTAAAAGGATTTCACTATGCTGCAGAGACAGACAGTGTAGCTGACTGTCCCAGTAATAAATGACAGGGATTGGACCTCAGGAGCAAATCACAAACAGTGTAATACAGCCATAAAAGGATTTCACTATGCTGCAGAGACAGAGAGTGTATCTGAATATGTCAGAGTAATAAATGACAGGGCTCAGGCTTCAGGGGTACCTAACAAATAGTGTAATACAGTTGTAAAAGCATTTCACTATGCTGCAGAAACAGACAGTGTAACTGACTATGTCCCAGTAATAGATTACAGGGTTTGGGCCTCAGGGACACCTCACAAACAGCTTAATACAGCTGTAAAAGATTTTCATTATGCTGCAGAGACAGACAGTGTAGCTCAGTATATCACAGTAATAAATTCCAGGGCTCAGGGCACCTAACAAGCAGTGTAATACAGTTATAAAAGACTTCACTATTCTGCAGAAACAGACAGTGTCGCTGACTATGTCACAGTAATTAATGACAGAGCTCAGGGGCACCTAACAAACAGAGTAATAAAGTTTAAAGTTCTTCCATTTGTACATCAAAACATATAGACTTTTACAGCAGCTAAGTACTGCTTGGCTCACTTAGTCTGCCCATTTTCCCCCTACCTGTCTCATATACCGCAGATGCTTAATTATTTTAATTTCAAACCAGCTGCCTTTTGTGTTTTTGTCTATTTTTCCCCCACCTTGCTCCTATGCTGTCTCCATCAGCACCACCTCCTTGACTGAGGCTGATCCCCCCTCCCCCCGAGATCATTTCAGTCTCCCAATATTTCTCCCTTAATTTTGCTCCTGTCTGACTTCTAGTTCATATATTGTAGATTTTTTCAACTGTTAATTCACAACACAAGCCTTTCCTGCCATGAGTGCCCACAGAGCTGCTTCGAGACTGCTCTATCAGTGCCACACAGGTTCACAGCAGATAGAACATAGCCCTTTAGACACCACTGACCAATCAGACACCAGCCTGTGTCATGTGCTCCTATTCTGCTGTGAGCTCCATGAAGGTTCACAAAGACTGCCCTTTTCATGTCTGTTTCCAGCCTGGAAGTCCCTTACGTCTAACCTATTACCCATCTCAAAGCACCTGAAATGAGAATTACACTGTTATGTTGGGTAGGGTAGTACATTACATGAATTACCCTACCCAGCCAAAATAGACAATATCTACACTACCCAACCCAGCTACCCACTGGGTAGCCCATGCTTAGAAAGTACTGTCTTTTTTTGCTAGAAATATATGTTTTTAAGAATCACAAGTAACAAAAGCAGTGCTATGGTGTTCATTGGGGTTATAACTCTCATGAATGCCCACTCACCCATCCCCAAGCCTCATGACCCAATGGCAACTACAGGTCAGGGGCATGCAATTACCGTATGAATGATCATCTCTTTCATGCATGGGTGCAAGACACTGTGCAAAGAAAGCTATGAATGATCTTGATCACTACCTCCATGCAGGCCTTGAGTGAAGAAAGGTATACATGATCTCCTGCTTATGGAAGGGCACCCAGGATATATATATATTTTTTCATTTTCTGTGTGCAAAAAAGAGAATTAGGGTGAATTTTCTATATTTGGCAGCTCACAATACTGAAACTACTAAATCTACTGTTTTAAAAATTAGTATGTATTTAGCCTTTAGGACAGAAAGGATGCATGCCAATTTTCATATTTATAGGGCCTAGACTGAAGAGTTATAAGTTGTCATATAGAGGGGGTTTGACACAAACATCAACTCATCCCTAAATACTGGCACTACAGTGCTAATATTTATTGATTTATTTATTGAATTTTGTTAACCAGGTAGGCCCACTGGAAAGCAAAGTCCATTTTTCAGGTGCAACCCGGAGTTAATTACAGATAATACAGAACAGCATAGATTGTACAGTAAGACAGTATATGGGGTAATTAACTAGGTGTGCCAAGTTAGATACATGCCAGAACATGAAACAATAGACACAAGGGTACAGGAGATTAGTACACATGCAGGCTCATATTTCACATCAAGACGTAAACACATTATTACAGTGGGGAGGCCTAGCATCACCAAGTGCAAAACCAGATGCAAAGAGGGAGGACGGCAGCACCTCCAGGTCAGCAGTTGCAGGAACACAAGTGCGCTCAAGAAGATATTTCTTGAGGCCTTTTAAAATTCTCCAAGTGTGGAGCAGTTTTGGAGGGAGGCAAAAAGCATGTTCCACAAAGATGGAGCTGAGCTGCCCAAGGATCTCACTCCTGCACTCAACCTAACCCTGGGTATTTTTAATTGTGTGTGTCCAATGGAACTGAGCACTCTACATTTTGGCTCAGGAGACAGGATACCTCAGAGGCAGTGTGGAGTAAGACCCTTTAGGATTTGATAAGTGAGACAGAGGAGGGGGCACTCTAGCTTGCTCTCAATAGATGACCAGTTAAGAGAGAGGAAGATATTGCAGTGATGCATCCTAGGAGGGGTGCCCAGGGAGAATCAGACAATTTTGTTATAAAGTACTCTAAGTTTGTTGAGCTCAGTGTTTCTCACCGAGTGAAGAGCAGGGGCCCCATACTGTAAGGGGGGGGCACCGTACTCCTGGCAATAACTAGTTGAGATTTCTTGGTGAGGTCATTACCTAGGCAGTATAGCAAACCAATTATTTGGTGTAGGGATTTAGTGAGATAATCAATATGTGCTCTGAAGGAGACTTCTTGATCAAGGTACAGAGCACTCTCTCTTGTCTTCCTCTCTATTATCCACCACCCTCATTATTCACCAGCCTGACCTCCTATACCAGTTTCTCTCTATGGAAATTCTCTCTACTATCCACCACCCTCTCTATCTGCCATCTGCCAGGACTTTCTGATGTACAGGCCATGTCCTTCTCATGTTATTCTCCCATGTCACAGACACTGATGTAGTACATTTATGATCCCAATTTTTTGGTTATTGTAAATGTCTTCATAAGAAATATTTTACAGTGTATTGCAGAAGACTGTGTTACCTTTGAGAATGGATGTGAATACATCATTGATGAAGAGATTACTAAAACTGTCAGGAGTGAAGAAAGGAAGATTTCATATTAGAAGAAAAGGTTGATTTTAGCATTGGGAACAGTGAAAATTGACCTGGACTAGCACAGCTAACCCTCTACTTCTCTATCTTTTCCATCTTGACTACTGCAGGTCTTCCATGGCTGTTAATGAAGCAAAATAATGTCCCTATATTACTAGGTTGTAGTACTCATGCTAATCTCCCTCATTGTTTCAGATGGCTAGGTATGATTAACAGCTCTTTAAGATCTACAATTACTGTACCTGCCACCTCGCAGTGCAAGATGGGAATCCCACAAAAGACTCAATGAAAGTCATTGTCACCAAATTGTTAGTGTTTCCAGCTAGTGGCCAGCACGTAATCACGGGTGGAATGCTGTTAAATCACTAGCTGTGAGTGTTCTAAGTTTGTGTCTCCATGTGTGTGTTGATATGGTCCACATTATTAAGGCCAGTGTCTCTCATTTTCTTACATTTTGAGTATCATCATTGCACAACAATTCAGCAACAAAATGTTAAAAGATATATAGTGATTGCCATCCAGGTGGTGTTTTTTTTTTATCCAGCCTCTCCATAGTCACTACTTGTCCCTTCCCAATCATTCAGGTTTGTACTTTCCCTGGACACCACTGCAGACCAGTGAGAGAGGAGGACCTGGATGATAAAATTAAATTAATTGTGACCAATAAAGCCAATCAGATGTCCATCACTGAATACTTTAAAGCAGATTGATGATAAATGAGAAATTAACTAAACTAGATCATACTGTGATTTTGAAGTGTTTTTGTTACCAAACTGTACACAAAGAAACTGAATTGTTAATACCTAAATATAGCCCTGTGCTAAATTTGTTCATATGTTACCAATGCAACATAACACACCTCTCTAATCTTCCACCCTCTATTATCTGTCAAAAAGTTTGTGCACCACAATTGGTGGATAATAGAGGGTGCAATGTATACTCCTTGGTATTTAATAACCTCTACCACCTCTATGTGGTTATCCCAGATGTGGACAATTTTAGAAGGTGCTGCCTGACTACACCTATATGCCTGGTCCAAAAAGGATGGCTTTAATCTTTTTGGCATTGAGAACCAGTTTGTTTGATGAGAACCACCTTTCTAGCATTAAGAAATCCTCAGTGAGAAATGAGTAGATAAGGGTGACATCACTGGATTGCCTATACAGTACTGCATCATCAACATAAAGCCGAAGATGTACTCCTTCACAATGACCATGTAGCTCATTTACAAATAAGGAAAACAGCATTGGGCCCCAAACTGGCCCTTGATGGATGCCGTCAGTTATGTTTCATAATGAAGATTGCATACAGTACCTTTCCATTTCACTTTCTGAGCCCTGACATTCAAGTAATGAATGAACCATCTGCAGGACAAGTCATCTAGACCACATCTCCTGAGTTTTTCTATTAGGAGACCATGAGTAACTAGGTTGAATGTCTTTTTGAGATCTATGAAGATTGCCCCCGTCATATTCCTCCTGTCCATGTCAGCCAGGATATCTGTGGTCAGCCTAACCAGAGCCATGTCAGTACCATGGGATTTTCTGAAACAGTGTTGCCAATCAGTCAAAAGGTGATACTGCTCAAAATATTCTTGAAACTGGTTATATATAAGCCTTTCCTGAATTTTAGCATGGGAGCTAAGCAGGAAGTTGGGGCAATAATTTTCTATAAGCTCTTTAGGGCTGCTCTTGTGAACAGGTATTACAATGGCTATTTACGTAATAGGGGCACATTAGTGCTCCTATAGTTAGTATTACAAATACCATTTGATGATGAACCCCTATTTTTGCAGCTTAAAGTGGAATAGTCACCACTAGTCCCAATGTGCACTTTGTGAGCAAAAACATTTTTGTTTACTTACTGTTTACTGTAGTGTAACAGATTATATCAGACTAATTTTGCTTAGTTCTAGGCTGACATCTTCTTTTACTATAAAATTCCAGAATCCCCTGCAGCTGTCATCAGTTCAGTGGGCAGCAGTAAGAAGACTCAATAGTTTGCAGTTCATGTTAGAGTTTACAGTATATAAGTTCTAAGCTTTTGTTTGCTGGTCCCGCTGTCCTTCTTGGGCTATGTACAGTCACAGAGGACTGTACTTAGACACTGGAGTAAAGCAGACCCAGAAAACATCTGATCAGAGATTATAAAAGCTCTGTCATGTAATCAGACTATTTCAATCACACTATTTTGGTACTGTTGAGTTGCAGTTTTTTTTTCCTTTCAGACTTACCGTTCAGTGGTGTGTATTTGTGTATTGGGCCCAGAGAGCAAGGCTCAGACTGCTTCTAGCTGGTTTGCACTGATTGGTTCTACAACACAGGGCCACCTGAATGAGGGTAGAGAAGTGGATGTGGCCTACCTGGATTTCAGTAAGGCCTTCGATACTGTTACACATAGAAGACTTGTGAACAAACTGGGCAGCCTGGGAGTGGGTCACAAGGTGGTAAACTGGGTTAGAAACTGACTGAGGGATAGAAAACAGAGGATGGTGGTAAATGGAGCTCAATCTGAGGAAAAGAGGGTGACCAGCGCGGTGCCACAGGGATCAGTTATGGGGAAAGTCCTGTTTAATGTCTTCATAAGTGACATTGCAGAGGGGCTATAAGGGAATGTGTGCCTCTTTGCAGATGACACTAAGATCTGCAACAGGGTGGACAATCTGGGAGGCATGGAAACAATGAAGATGGACCTAGGTAAACTGGAGGGATGGTCTAGAGTGTGGCTGCTGAGATTCAATGTGAAAATCTGCAAAATCATGCATTTGGGGTGCAAGAACCCAGGAGAAGATTACATGATGGGGGGAGGGCTGGAGAAAGATACTGATGTTCACCAAACAGGAAAGGGATTTGGGGGTAATCATATCAAATGACCTGAAGGTGGCCAAACAATGTGCCAAGATTAAGGAGAGGTATCACCAGCAGAAAAAAAGAGGTGGTGATGCCACTGTACAGATCATTGGTAAGGCCTCATTTAGAGTACTGTATTCATTTCTGGAGGCCACATCTCCATAAGGATATAGAGAGGGTGGAGGCAATTCAAAGAAGGGAAACAAAGATGGTGCAGGGCCTGCACCAAAAGTCATATGAGGAAAGACTGGGAGAATTCAATATGTATACCCTGGAGGAGAGGAGAGAGAGGAGAGATATGATAGAAACCTACAAATATCTAATGGGCATAGATAGGGTAATGGAGGGTAGCATCTTTCAGAAAAGGAGATGTTCAGGGACGAGGGGGCATGACATGAGTTTGGAAGGGGTAGACAAAGGGGAAATGTGAGGAAGTATTTCTTCACGGAATGGAGGTGGATGCATGGAATAAACTCCCAGTGGAGGTGATGGGGGCCGACACAATGGTGAAATTCAAAAATGTATGGGACAGGCATAAGGGAACCCTAGCGACAGGAATGAGAAGGTAAAGCCAGAGATCAATTAGGGTCTGCAGCTTTTGCAGTAGGTAGGGAAAATGGTCAGACTGGATGGGCCTATCTGTCCTTATCTACCATCAGTTTCTATGTTTCTATGTTTCAATCCAGGTTATTGAATTTCCCACTGATGCCTACTGTACTGATATCAGCTGTGTCAGCTCTAGGGGATTCTGGGATTAGTAGAAATGGATGATGTCAGCCTTAAACTACTAGAAGCAAAATTAGTCTGATATACTATCATCTACAGTACTACAGTAAACAGTAAGTAAACAAAAATATTTTTGCACACAAAGTGCGCTTTGGGACCAGCTCCACACTTGAGTGTGGGGCCTTTCGTGCTGACTTTTTCACTTTAATAATGCAGACATCCCTAGATGGAATAACCTAAAATTGGGGATGCACTTTCTGGGACCCAGGATCTCCAGATCCTAAAAATTTGGAAATGGTTTGTTCACAGGATTAAAAGTTCTACAGGGTTGAATATACATGGAAATATTCAAATTAAGACCTTTTTGCTCAACTGTAGTTCAAAAATGGCTGACACTTAAAACCTGGAACTTTTAGGTTCTTCACAGATTGATCCAAGGAGGTGCCTTTGGTATGTGGCTTCACCAAAAACAAATCTTTATTTTTTAATTATATAAGAAATAAAATAGCACTGCCATGCATGCATAGAACATTTTTTTCAGTGTTTTATTTATAAGGGCCCAGATATTCAAAAGGGTTGCTCCATGCACAACAGGGTTGCGCATGCGCAAGTCCTACATTGCGCAATTCTGCGATATTCAGCAGGAGGCAGTTGCTCCACTGGCAACAGGTTGCGCAAAAGAGCAATGCAAATGAATGCATGCTCAACAGGAGGGGGAGGAACTATGCAGAACCTGCAAACCCGACATTCAGTCGGGTTGTGCAGACAGCATGCTAACCCCCAACCTGCTTCTGCACAACCTTGAGCCAAAAAGGATCAGTTGAGGGCCACCCACAGGTGAGCTGCTGTATTGCAGGGCACAACACAGCAGCTGCCACCCTGGCTAGCCCCCACTCAGTCCCTGTGCCCCGTCAGTCGGTGGGCGGCAGGGCGGCAGGCGGGTGGGATGCTGTCACCAGCTGGCTGCGGGGAGGAGCGGGTGGAGGGGCTTCATGGGTGGTTGGGGGACACTAGACACCAGGGAGATTTTGGGGGTTGTGATGTGACATTCTGCCCGCGATCGGGCTTTACGTCCACTGGACCACCAGGGAGATATTCTGCTGGGGAGGGTTACATTCTGCCCGTGATCGGGCACTGGGGGGTTCATACGCCTGCCCGCGATCGGGCTGTGGGATATGTGTGGGGGGTTTCATGTGCCTGTACTGCCCGCGATCGGGCTGTGCGATATGTGTGGGGGTTTCATGTAACTGTACTGCCCGATCGGGCTGTGGGATATGTGGGGGGTTTCATGTACTCTGTACTGCCAGCGATCGGGCTGTGGGATATGTGTGGGGGGGTTTCATGTACCTGTACTGCCCGCGATCAGGCTGTGGGATATGTGTGGGGGGGTTTCATGTAACTGTGATGCCCGCGATCGGGCTGCATTATGCATCGGCCCCCGACGGCTGCTGCCTGGCAGGGTGGCCAGGAGCAAGTCCTCGGGGATCAGCGCACCTACATGCAAATGGCATGCAAATGGGGCCATAAATAGATGCAAATGGCCCCCCCTGCACCTTGCATAAATTATGGCCCCATTTGCATGTCACCTTTTGAATATCGGAAATTTGAGCATGGCGCAATGGTACTTGCGCCACCGCAAGTTTAATGCTCAACTCTGGCAACTTGGCGGTGGTGCAAGTTCCACCGCGCTTACGCGCGGCGTTAGGGTTGGGGTGATATTCAAAGAAGTTACTCAATAGCGCAACTCCTTTGAATATCACCCCGGCCACACCCCTGCGCAACTATTTTGAGCAGCGCAGGGGCTTGCGCCTCAGAATGGCGCAGTTTGAAAATCTGGGCCAAGGTGTTTTTCATGACAACAGTATTTTTACACTGTTGTCAGTTGAAACTGTTTTATGTGAGCCATTTCAGCTCTCATCAACAATTGTAGTTATCGAGCATTTCAGGAATGGGGCAATTAGAATTGGTTCAGCTAGGTCAATACTTCAAAAATGGCAACCTTTGCTCATTGAACACTTGCACCAAACCAGCGACTCCTCCACCACAGCATGTTTTTTAGATATCACCAATTTAGGAACTTTGTATCTAAACACAGTAGGTTGCAGATCATGCTTCCCACCTCTCTGATAGAGTCACTCATGTTTCCAAGAAGGCTGGCAGTAAAACATTTCTACAGTTTACAATATTTTCTTAAAATATTTAATTATATTAGTGACAAGCAGAATTAGGATTTAGAATACAGTATATTCTTTGCAAACAAGTTTCATTAATGCACCTGTGAGGGTTCAAGTTAATGCCACAAAAGTAGTGAAATTTGGCTATAGGGTTTCTGACTCTAACTCCTACCCTCACCCCAAGCAGCAAATTGGGAAAAAAAAAAAGAATGTTTTGGGTCTCTGGAGTCTTAGCGAATCAGTGGTGGGGGTCGTCCTCGGGGTTGTCTTTCCTAATCCTCACCGCTCCCCTGACCCGCAGCCTCAGTACAAAGCACAAGGTATAACTCCAAGGCAGTGCCTCATAGTGATACACTCTCCAAAGCTAGAGAAGTATGTCTTGTTACATGTTGCCAACACAATCTGTTGTAGCTGTGAAGAAAGAAGATCATGTCTGATGTTGTTTGCTCAGGGAATGGGGTGGGTATTAGTGTTGACAACCCCAAGGAAGACTCCACAGCTGATTCAATACTCCAGGGTCCCACTTCCCTAATGTTTTTTCATTCTGCTGCTTGGGGGTTGGGGGTGGAGAGTTAGGGTTGGAAACCCTAATGTCACATTCCCTACTTTTGTGGCATTAACTTGGACCCTAACTGGTGCATTAACAAAGTTTTTTTACAAATAATTGTCTTTCTTTTTGAGATAGTGGTATCATATCCTCATTCACACAGGTACTTTCGGGACATGCATGAACAGATGAAAATGCACATTGCCCTTTGGGCTCTGTGCCAAGGAAGGGAAGACTCTGTCCACCATTGTAACTGCAGGGCCCCTGCAGGCCCTCCACATCTGTGCAGTGATGTATGTAAAAAATTAAATGAGCTGTCTGGTAGGCTGCAGAAGCACAGAACCGTATGGTCCCTGCACTTCCATGTGGCCACAGAGAGAAAAGCAAAGGGCAGAGAGTCCATCTATCAGGCAATACACATGGCCCTCTGCCACACATGGGTACAGAGGTACAGGACCCTATGCCAAGAGGAAAGTTGTCTTCATTATATAGTACTCAGCCCCATGCATGCAACCTTGTAGCTTTCATTCCCTGGCTGGGGGGTGTCACATAACAGTGCAATCCCCGCACCCTCACTTCATGTAGCTGGCTCTCTGTGCTCACCCCTAAACTCAGCTCACAGGCACAGGGTCACAAAGCATACCTACTGGGGTAAAGACTGACATTACACAGAAAGTGTCTTAATAACTATTTACATTTTTTTTATTTTGACCCAAAATTTTCAAACATGACACATGGAATTTGCAGTATATTGTCCAATACGTCATTTTGCACCATTAGTGCAAAAACAAATCTCATCCAGAATGTAAAGAATGACAACTGTCATGTTTATGAGATGGTGTGGAAAAATGGCTATGTTGAATGTTTGGAGATGAAATATAAAAAATTTGCAAAGTTATGAGTGAACATTGAAATATTGCAATGTTTACTTATAACCTGTGCATTTTAGTATATTTGTACACCAAATCATCCATGGGTCTATGTGATATCGGTGAACGCCTAAAGGCGAGCACCGATATCGCTCAGTCAGAGTGCCAAACACATTTTCGGCACTCTGACAACCCCAGCACACCAGCACAATGGCACCAGGACATATTTTTATTGCTTGTGGGGGTGCGCCCCCACACTCCCCCACTGGGGCTTCACCCCAGCACTCCCTACTTAAGGATTCTCAACCCAGGTGCATGTCAGGGGAAAGCAGAAAAATAAAAGGTTTGGGCTGAGTGTGATAAAATCGACCAGCGCCCGGTCCCAACCCGGTATCTCAGCCACCCCAGCCACTAGCCAATCCTCAATGCCATGATGCAGCTCGACTAGCAACTGCAGCACCACTCCCTACAGCCTCTCCACCTCCTCCCAGCCCATGCTCGCCATGCTTGCTCCCACCCACCGCGTGTATGTATAGTGACATCCTGTCACCTAGTTCGCCAACCCCCTCATCCAGTCCCCCTACCTTTCCATCGCCGTGAGTGGATTGTGCTGGGAAGGTGTCACTGTAATGGACGGTGCCCTTCCTCATGCACCCACTTCATGGGTTACCATCTTCCGTATAGCCTTCTTATTACCCTACCTCATGAACCCAGAAGGTGAACATTTTAAAATCCCAGCTGAAATGTCGTTCTCTGCTGAGGATGTATTTATTTATTTATTTATTGAATTTTGTTGACTGGGCCTCTGAGAGTCCCTTTTTCAGGGGTGACCTGGAATTACTTACAGAGATATTTCCAACAAATAGTAATCACAGAGAAGCATTGGTTGCAGAGTCACAGTGCAATGGACAGGTTAAGTTACACAAACACATTGTGGGAATGACATACATATGTAATCTATACATGAATTTACAACAGTGTACAAAATGAATTTTACATTTATATTAACCCAAAAGCTAGGACATTAGATAGAGCAGCTTGATCACAACCAGCGGTGAAAACTCAGTTTGGCCAGGATTTGAACAACTGTCATGTTTTGCAGTTAATCTTTTTATTGAGCATTTCAGTTTTTCACAAAGTTTACATTCAAGGTACACTTTCTGTGTTCCATAGGCAATATTATATGCGTTTTACACATCCATTTTTTACTTATTGGATACATTACTGTACAGTGGGAGATTCTGATATGCACTAACTATAAATGAGACACCTGATTCTTTTACTAATATCTTAACCGGGAGGGGGTAGCTTTACCATATGATGCTCAGTACTATATGGAGATTAGATTCTCAATCATACACCATTCTCCACAGTCCTCCCTCTTTGGAGGATGGGGAGAGATCAAGGCAATTTCAGTAGGTCCTTTCTTTGCTGAATTAGTGGGGTTTGGGGCCTTTCTTGTATGTAACTAGCATGGGGGACCATATTGCTATAAACCACTGTGTAGTTCCTAATGTATAGTGGGCCATTCTAGACATAGATACCAGTTTTTCCATCGCTGTCCACCACTCTGCAGTCATGAATTTCTGGGGTTCTCCATCTTTGGAGAATCAGACTTTTAATTTCTAACGAGGCCTGCATCAGCCACATTTTCTGATTGGGGGCTAGGCCACATGTCATCTGTGCTATTCCCAATAAGTGCAGAACTGGAGAGAGGGGGATGTGGCATTTTAACACCATTCTGTTTCACATAAAATCTTGTTACAAGAACTAACGAGAATCAACATACATCCTAACATCATAAACTGGGTACAATCATGGCTAGAGAATAGGACCCAAAGAGTGTCAGTGAAAGATCATCTTTCTGATGTGGGAGTGGTGACTAGTGGAGTCCCTCAGAGCTCAGTCTTGGGACCCACACTTTTTTACATCTTAGTTTCCACAATGTCTGCAACTGACAAAATATGGCTATCTAAGTATGCTGATGATTGTAAGATTGGTAGTCTGGTAAGCTCGATATCAGATGGGCTTTTCTTGCAAACTCAACTAAACAGTTTAGCCTCCTGGGCCAGCTCATATAGAATGTTTTTTAAGGACGACAAATGTAAAGTCTTACATCTGGGTAAGAACAATAAGCTCATTAACTATTATTTGAGCATATATTACTAAAAAATGTTATTGAAGAAAAAGACTTGGGAGTTATAATCTCTAAAAGCTTAACCTTTGATAGAAACACCATAATTAATGTTAAAAATGCAATAAAATAAGTAGGCTCAATTTTGGGTAATATCAAAAGCAGAGACCCTGAAGTAATTATGACAGTCCATACTAGTTTAGTAAGCCCACATCTGGAGTACTGTTCCCAATTCTGTGCCCCAACTTCTATTAGGAGTCTGAAATTAGTTGAGGGTGTACAGCGTAGATTCACCAAGAAACTTAATTCCTTAAAACATACAAGTTATGATGATAGACTAAAAAAAAACTTAAACTCTTCTGTGCTAAATATCGGCAGATAAGGGGAGATTCATGTCTTGGATATAAAACATTAGATGATGACTATCTAAACACAACAATAGGATTAACATCATTCTCTGGTGCTAAATCAACTAAGAGTCATAGCTATAAACTTGTTGGTGAAAAGTGTGCATCTACCAAATGGAGTCGCTCCTATACACAAAGAGTGGTCGGAATGTGGAATACCTGGCCAGATAGAGCTGTTAATAGCAGAAATATAACAATATTTAAGCAACTATTGGATGACTTTATGAGGGAAAAAATGTAATTCCAGCCATAAGGTATATGGGTGGTGAGTGCAATAAAGGACTTTGTGCCTACTGTGCTCGTAAACTTCTACGAACCTATGAACCTATGCTGCATGTTTTGACAACACTTGTCCATATTGGTTGTATCAAACTACAGCTCCATAGGACATTCAAAAGGTCCACTCCCTCCCTCCCACACCTCCAACAGTTGTCTTGCTGTGTAAGTCTCATAGCTTTAAGCTGCACTGGGGTTCTATACCATAGATTGTGAATTTTTTTTTTTCGGTTTATCTGTTTCTTCCCGGGTCCCCACCAGTCAGCATACCTTCTCTCAGCCATCCACCCAGCCCTACACTAGACATCAGGCAGCTGTCTCGCTCTTCCCCCATGGATTCCCCTCTGTGGCAGGGTGGTCAGGAGCCCCAAACTCGACTCATCTCGAATTGGATCCAGACTCTGGGGAAGCACCATTCTGAGTCGGGGCCTGCACAGCGTGGTTGTTTCATCTTGCTTGTACTGGGACCTCTTTTCATTTTTCTGGTTTCCCCCTGGGTGGAGCGTGCAATGGCCGAGCTATGCACTCTTCCACCCACAGCACATCGGCCGACTGCTACATCCCCCCTTGCTTACGACAGGCTCTATGTTGCACTGGCACCGTGCCTCCGCTAGGTGTCAGGGAAGTACTGACCCTGTACTCCCCCCATCCCTGGGAGGGGAGAGCTGTCCTATAGATACTCAATCCTCTATCTCCCCGGCTGACCCGCAGTGGCCTGCTCACCCTGCAAACACGGGTCATTGGTGTGGCAGAAGGTAAGGCACTGATGCCTCATCCCCCCATGCCACTGGGCCATAGATAGATGGTGAATTTTGTTTTGTATCAATAGGCTCCTGGGATCAGTGCAAGCCTTGTGGACCAACACCCAACTCTGTTACCACTCCTGTACAGATATGAGAGTACTCAGCATCTTCTGCCACTTATCTTTTGCTGGGATTAAGGAGTTTGGGGCTACGTCTCTCATTGTTTTCTGGATGCATCCTGCCAGCCCTCCAGTTTGACTAAGCCATCTATGGATTGGGAGATTAGCTATCAACCCTTTTCCCCCTTTGTCATGAGTCAACCACACCCCACAAGAGCATTTCTCCCTCCTTTTCCTCTGGTATAGACTGCATAGCTGGATATATTTCCAAAAATCCTTCTTTGGGATGTCATATTTTGTTTGGAGTGTCACAAAAGCCTCTACATTTTCCCCTTCTGTGGTCATTGCATCTAGTATGTTGTTTATTTTATTTCTTTGTTACTCCTCCCAGTAAAAGGGTTGCTTGTCTATACACCAACCAGGGTTATTTCAGATGTGAGTGTATGTCCCCAAATTTAGGCATGTCTTAGTTCGCTGCCCTACCTTCCACAATGCAGTGCATGCTGTTTTCACTGTTAGCCATTTTTGGTACTGTCTAGGGAGCTGTATTCCCAGTTAAACTGATGGGTGAGCTCCATTCAGAATTTCAGACTCTATGCCCACCCATTCTGGTGGATTCCAGCTTATATTCCCAAGTGCTCTACTCATGTTGGCAAACCTAAAGGCATAAGTGTACCATTGGAAGTGTGGCAGGGCCCATCCTTCCCTCTGCCAAGAGGCTCTTAGCTTTGCTCTACTGTATCTCAGGAGGGGGGCTCCCTCCCATAAGAAATGTCCCACCAGAGTATTCAATTTTTTGAACCACTGCCCTGGGATCTCCACCTGAAGGTGAGATAGTACATAGAATACTCTAGGGGCAAATAGCATTTTGATCGCTTCTATTTTCCCCACCATTATAATGTGCAGGTGTTTACACCTATCCACCTCTTTTTGCAGTTTGTTCACTAAAGGATTCAGGTTAGTCCCCACTAAATGATGTATGTCTGAGGGAATTCGCACCCCCAGGTACTTTATGCCTTTATTCGCCCATGCTAGGCCTAGGTTTGCGATATGCTTAGATGTGGCCGTATTCTTTAGATGCAACACTTTGGATTTACTAATATTAATCCTGAGTCCTGAGAGATCTTCAAAGGTGGCCAGCACCTCCATCACATGGGGTATACATTTGGGAAGGTCACTAGTGAGTATCAGATAATCACCAGTGTACAACTTAACCTTATGCATCACTCTGCTGTAACTATTCCTGATATCTGAGGGTGTTCTCTGATGGTGACCACTAGGGGCTCAATGGCCAACACAAATAGCAATGGGGAGAGTAGGCAACCCTGCCTAGTGCCCCTAAAATGTGGGAAGGAGTCAGAAAGAGTGTTATTGGTTAGAAGTCTTGCCCTTGGGCTGTTATATATGGTCTTAACCCAATCACAAAATATAGGCCCAAAATGTCCCCTGCCCAGCACTGAGTGTGAGTACCCACACTCCATGGAATCAAAAGCTTTTTCAAAGTCCACTGTTATTGCCACCACTGGTGTGGGAATACCTGCAGCAGCCTGCATCAGAGTAACCAGAGCTCTCACATGATCCATACTGACCCTGTGGATCAGAGTTGGAAGGGCCCTCTCTTAACAAGCTGCCAAGGCCTTCGCTAATATAAATTTGCATCTGCATTTATGAAGGATATGGGTCTGTAACTCTGGGGGAGAATGTTTTTTTCCCCCACTTTGGGAACACTGCTTCTTTTAATGTATTAGGTAGTTCCCATCTCTCTAGTTCCTGGTGAAACATTCTGAGCATAAGGGCGGATACCTTTTCTGTTGTTAGCTGACAAAAATCTGCTGGGAAACCATCCCCCCTGGTGATTTATGAGATGCCATATCCTTTATTGCTGAAATTAATTCTTCCTGGGATAGAGGCTTATCTAAGGCCACCTTTTGTGACACTGTTAGTTTAGGGAGTTGAACCTTATCTAAAATAGCTGAGTATGCCCCTTCACTCCCTGCCACATGGGAGCTGTGCAACTTCTTATAAAAATCTACCATTATCTGATTTATATCCTTGGGGGCTGTACAAGTCTGACCCTTGCATTTTTCAGCTGGGAGATGTGCCGCCTAGCCCGCTGCTTCTTTAATCTTTAGGCAAGTAACTTGCCTGCCTTCTCCCCACCCGCCCAATATTTATACTGCATCCTCTTTATTTGTAACTCAGCCTTTCTTGTAGCTTGATAATTAAGCTATAGTCTTGATGTCATTGCATGTACCAGATTTCCCTTTCTTGGGTTCTTAGGGTTATACTTGTCTTCTGCTTGCTTAAGCAGGTCATCTAAATGTTTTAATTCATTTTCCATCTCCTTGCACCTACAGTATGTGTGGCATAGCTGATTATCTTACTCCTCAAGGTGGCTTTAAAAGCCTCCCAAATCATGGCTGGTGCCACCATACCAGGGGGGTTGTGTTCAAAGCAGTTTCCCACTTTCTCAGCCATCCACTTCTGGAATTTTTCCTCCTGTGACAGCAGTGGGTCGGCCCTCCATGTGGTTGATCCCGGGGGAAGGGGCCTCCTCCACTGTTGTCAGGAGTTCTGTGGAATGGTCAGAGATGTACACTGGTGCAATCTGCACCCCCAGTACCATTCTGGAGAACCTGGGTGACATTAGCCAGTAGCCTAATCAGCTTGCCATAGTACTGGCTGGTGAAAAATAAGTGTAATCCCTTACTGCTGGGTGTAGTATCCTCCACGCATCCACCAGTTGAAGGAGACCCATCATTTGTTTCAGGGTATATACTGCCTTCCTGTGGGGCTTGGAGTTAGATTTAGACCTGTCTAATTGGTGGTTTAGCATCAAGTTGAAGTCCCCTCCCACAATTAGTTCCAGATTGTCAAATGCCATGTCCATCAGTGTTTGGGAGATGGCATTGAAGAACTCAGGATCATCCTCATATGGGGCGTACACTTTTACTAAAATAATTGAGCCAATGGAGGAAGAGACCTTAACCACTACCCATCTCCCTTCAGAGTATACCTTCTATTCTATAGGTTTCCATCTTAAATTCTTGTGGCATAATACTGATACTCCCCATTCTCCCCCTTTCACTTTCCCTGAGGTACTATGTGCCTTCCATCACACCTAGTCCCTTCTTAGCTTTTTTGCTTCTGCAGCACTGAACTTGGTCTCTTGTAGAAAAGCAAGCTGCAACTGGAGTTTGTTTTAACCTGGACAAGACTTTCTTTCTCTTTATTGGAGAGTTCATGCCCCTCACATTCCAGGAGGTGGCCACTGTTGTATTTTTGCTATCCATACTTCTGAAATTCTTTCTCCAGGCCTTTCCTTAGTAATTCTTTTCCAGGCTGAAACTCCCCCTGTCCCATCTGTGCCCCTGTCTCTGAAACCACAAATTTCCCTTTCCAGGATTCCCACATACAGTAATCTCCCATTTCTCCCATATGGCGCTTTGGCCTTCCTTACCCTGTTCCCATGTAACTGATCAGCTCTTTTTTGTACATATTCACATACATTACCATTCCGACTACTGGGGAGGGAATACTTCCAATGTAGTATAAACATGTCATCAAACTTAACGCTTAGGCTGCCGACAGAATTAGGACGTATAGGAATTTTGGACTGATATATCAGTCCACGGCACAGCAAGGATTAACTTTAACCTTGTTGGAGCTCCCCCATCCAGTATTAAACAACATATTTCCATAGTAGGCTAAATTTAACCATATAACAACATACAACAGTTTTAGAACTTTTCCCACATGTTTCATTCTCAGGGATAGACCTTCCATTTCAGCTCCAACTCCCTTAGATCAGAGGTCCACAAGTTGGTGAGTCCCCCTGGGGGGATGGGGTACACTCCAGAGCTCTTAAATTCCAAATCTGGCCTTGCTCCTGCTAACCAGGAACACATGTGAATAGGGAGCTCTTGTCAACACTTATCCAGTGTTCTCAGAGAGAGAGAGGTGGGAATGATTGCCTTCTCCTTAGTAGTGCCCTGCAATTATGTCCCCAGTGCACAATCTGACTCATGTATCCTACTAGCATATCTCAGTATGTCTCTGTGATGTGTAGACTGATGTCTGCTTCCATTATTCTGAATGTAGTGCATATAGTGCACCCTTAAACGTGAGGCTGCACTGCACTTGTCCCATTTGGTATCATTCTGGAAGGGCTGTGCCCCTCCTTTATGTCCCTCAGGTGGTGGGGGGGGGAGTCCCCCTTTACTTGCTTCCCCACCATTCAGTGCTCACCTTGTCCCTGGTGAGAGTTCAGAGAGTCACCACACCGTGGAGCAAACTTTTTCGGTGAGGGTGGGGGGTAACTTGGGTAGATTGCGACATGCGGCAAGGGTGAGTAACTGGCATTACCAGCCACTCATCCCCCACCAGTACTGTTCGCCGATTTAATTATCAAAAAAAAGGAAGGTGGGGTTATTCTTACTCCTTCATAGAGGCAGTAGGGGCAACAGCCGAACATCATTACTGGGGAAGACATACAGAATTTTCATTTCATTTCTTGGTGAGGGAGTGCCTCATCTTACCTCAAGGACAATTCTTTAGTCTCAATCCAAGCATTGTTGGTGCTCCCCATCCAGGATTAAACCAGACCATCCCCCTTCATTCATTTTCCTCAGATCCAGCTCTATTTGCCTCCTCACAGTCCCTCTTTACATAAACCTTCACCCTGTTTTCACCCTCCATGCATGTGTCTATTTTGACCATAGGCACTAACCCTCCTTAACCTCATTTTCAATCTGCAGCCATTTCTTTGCCCTCTTCCTCCTGTTTCAGCCCCACATGATGCCCTTATACATGCCCCTGATGCCATAACAACCTTTAAAATCCATAGCCTGCAGAGCTGCTCTTTCATCGATCCCCTCCCATGTCCCCAGGTGATATATCCACTTGTCCCTTTTTCCATATTGGTATTAGGAAGTCAGTGCTTTTAAGGGATTAACCAGGGAAGGGAGAAAAGTTAAAATGTTAATCCCTTCTCCCTCGGCAACCTCATTCAGTATGCTATGCCTTTTGTCCCTTCCTTGAGCAATAAATCCATCAGTGGCTTCTAAAAGTTACTCATCACATCATGCTGCTACAGCTCCCTTCCCCCTTGCCATGCTGCATCAGCCTCCATCTTTTCTGTCAATCATCCATGTGGCTTCCATCCCTCGACCCAAGAAAAGGAAGAAAGCAAAGCCCCCCTCCACCAACATTAAACCCATCACCTGTAGTAAATTGATACATTTTTCTTCATTATTGTTCAAAGTCAGATGCCCTTTTTGCCCGCTCTTGACTTCTTCCCATCACCGCTGTTCAGTTGGACCTTCAGGCTGCTCCATCTTGGTAGAAATCACTGAGAGGCAGTCAGACCACTCCTGGCACAAGGGTTCCCAGTCCTGAAGGGCATCTGTTTCCTCCAATGGGCTTCTAACTGTCTTTTCATTGGGACTCTGTAGCTCTCGCTGCATAGAGGCAAGGTCACTCAGCAGTTCATACCTGTTTCCCACCTTCAGTGAGGTGCCATTAGGGGATGCACTGCTATTGCCTGATTGTTGCTCCAGTCTCTTATGGCTTCTTGACCTTGCCCTGGGGGATGTGGGGTACTTGATTTGCTGATTTTGATTTCTCCTCTTCTGCCACCCCCTTGTCACCCACTGCCATTCTTCCTCCTGTTGTGGGTTACGGGATCCGTTTTCTATCCCCTCCTGACTTGGCCTCCTGTTCCCTTCATTCACAGCCCCGATCTCCATTAGCTGCTGTCTCTTACCATGTGGTTGATGCTGAGGATGTCAGGCTGTGGATGCATCTCTGAGCATATTCTTTATAAAGTTCTCTGCTTCACCTGGGTTGTTGAAGGTTATATAATCACCATGGAATGAAATTCTCAGCATCACTGGGTACCTCAGAAATGCTTGGATATTAAAGCTAGCAAAATGTTTTTCACCTCTGCATATGCCCTTCTTCATTGAGAGAGCTCGTAGGAGTAATCCTGGTACAGCTGGATGGCATGGTCCTCCCACATTAAAGCTTGCCTTTCCCATGCCCATCTCAGGTACTTCTTCTTTACAGGGTATCTTAAGAACTTGCACAAAACAGGACAGGCACGTTCCCCTGGTTTTGGTTTCTGGGCCAGAGAGTGGTGAGCCCTTTCTATTTCTGGTGGCTCTCCACTATGCTCATCAAAAAGTCTAGGCAACAACATTTGCACAAAGCCCACCATGTCCCTTCCCTTTGTCCCTTCAGGGATGTCCAGTATCCGAACATTTTTCCTCCTAGGTCTACTTTCCTTATCACCCATCTTCATTAGTAAGTACTGGATTTGCAATCAATGTTGCTACAGCTGGCCTTGTTGATTTCTCAGAGCCACCTCATGGGATTTGACAGCACCCTCCGTACCCACCACACGGCAAGCCAACACATGCAAGTCCAAGTTCATTTTATTTACTGTCATTTTTAGTTCAGCTGTGTCATTTAGAAGTTGTGCCAGCTTATTGGTGATTTTTTCCATGACTCCTCGATTGTTTGGCCTCTAGGGTGATGCCATTCTCCCTCAACTCCTCTTCTCTGTAATGCATTCCAGATGTGTCCCTGTAGGCAGCCTGAAACTGGCATGGCAGGGTCTCAGCCCTGATTGCCAAGTCACAAGTTAGCATGGGTGCTTCTTTTTATGTCCACGACTTGTTCTCTGCAAAGCTCTGCCTGTTCAGCTCCGTTGTGATCTCTTTTTGTGGTGATGCTGTTGCTCATTCAGGGTATCACTACCATATTCTCCAGATGTCGATAAATCAGTCAGATGGTCGATTTTTTGTTCCCCCCAGTTATCTCTGAACAAATTAAGCTCCCACCATTTTGCTGGCTAGCCCCCCACCCCCAACAGCTGTCACGTTCATGATGTGATGTGAAAATAAAAACGGTATGTTGAAAATTTGAGGTCAAAATATTGAAAATTAGCAAAGTTATGAGGGGGGCATAGAAAAATTTTAATATGCACTTATAACATTGTCATTTTTACATATTTTGACCTCAAATTTCAACATAGTATTCTTATGACCTCACCTCAAGAACAAGAGCAGTGTAAATTTTCAAATCCTGCCCAAAAGGTGATTTCACAAAGCAACTGACAAATCTCCTTATGGGTCCGATTGTATAATTCCACCCCCATTCGTCATGCGGTGGGGTCCCAAAATAGCCATGTTGAAAATTAGCTGTTAAAATATGTAAAAGTATATTGAAAATATGATGTTAAAATATTTAAAAGTGACAAAGTTTTAAATAAAAGTTCCAACCCCATTGAAATGCATTAAACCAGACTTACCTTATTTTTACAGCTGTGGGCAGAACCTACAGTCATTTTGGGATCTATCTGTTGCTCCTAAAATGGCTGATTGTGGCACCTTCCATTGGACTTTTAGAAATATCAGTCCAAAACTCTAATGGAGCTTGTAACACTCCACCATGGTCGGCCACTACGGAGTAACAGCAGCAACGATTTCAGTTGTTACTTCTGTGTTCCAGGACAAGAACTGCACATTCACACCTCACCCCCATGTACATTTTCACTGGTGCTGCCATCTTGTAAATGATAGAATGCCATTCACCACAACTACGCATGTGCGAATGCTGCACATGTGCAGTTGCGTCGCCTCTGCCATCTTGTGGATGGCACTTCCCCCACACTCTCCCACTGCTCCTGTCCTCACCACTCCCTCCATTCTCTCCCAGCACTGGTGGGTAATAAAACCCTCCCACTCCCTCCCACTGCTGCTATCCTCCATGCTTCCTCTGTTTCCCATCCACTTGCTGACATCGGGGTGCCCAATCCCTGTGTCGGCATTATGTAACCCCCTCAACTCATGTGACACACTGGGAGCCCACCCCAATGTGCCCACATTTTTTTTCATTCCCCTTCTGCCAACATACGGATGACTAATCTCTGTATTGGCATCATGTACCTCCCAACTCATGTTACACACTGGGAGCCCACCCCTGTGTGCCCAAATGTATGTTGTTCACCCTGTAAATAAAGAAAACCATCCCTTGAAGTCTTTTTTACCTGTAAAAAAGAAAATGGGCCCTCATTGTCCCCCCAATCACCCTTCCTCCATCCCCACATTCTCACTGAGCACCAACCTCCCTGCACCCCTCCTTACCCCATACTTACCTCCAGAGGTCAGTGCTATCATCTTCTCTGGACCAGGACATGTCTGCACTCTTCAAAGCTGAACTGCAAACTGAACAATCAAGGTAAGTGCCGTATAATGGCAGTCAATGGGGTTTTCAACTTATCTTGATATATCAGCCATTTTTGGAATTTTGGCCCCAAATTTTCAACACAGATTTGTTGGGACCCCACCTCATCAACACTGTCACTGTCATTTCATTATTCAGTCCCAAAAGATGATTTCCTAGTCACTGCATGGAATCACCTTTCATGACTAACAAAATGGCAGTGCCACTGTTCATGAGATGGGGTCCCAAAAGGCCCATGTTGCAAATTTGATGAAAAAATTCAAAAAAAATGCATTACAAGTGTGTGTTGCACAGTTTCTATGCACACTCCTGACTTCACTAATTGTTAATATTTTCACTCCAGATTTTCAACATTGCCATTTTTGTACACCTCCTTATTAACAGTATAGCTGTCATTTTTCACAACCTGACCAAAACGTGTTTTCACACCTGAGGCACAGAATAGTGCAGTTGTGCTGCAAAATCACCTTTTGGGACAAGTGAACAAAATGGCAGTGGTACTCTTCATGAGGTGGGGTTTCAAAAGGCCATGTTGAAAATTTGGTGAAACAACTCCAAAAAATGGCTGAGTTACACCTGATCGTTCAAAACTTTCTATGTAGATGTATAACTTTGGTCATTTGGCAGCTCGCCACAGCTGTATTGGCTTCAGCTAGAGCTTGTCTCATACTGCAGTCACCCATTCTAGCAGTAAGATGTGTCTTTGATCAGAGAGTGGATTTACATCATGACACATGTTCAGATGAATGAGGGTGTTTATGGGGGAAGGGTGTGTGGCAGTGAATGCTAAGAGGGAGGTCAGGCTGGTGTGTGTGTGTGTGTGTGTGTGTGTGTGTGTGCATGGGGGAGGGTCAGATCAGTGAGGGACCATATTCTTTGTTACAGATTAAAAACATCAATGAGGGATGGTTTTCTTTATTTTTTAGGGGACATACACATTCACAATCCAACACTGGAGACTGGACACCCCAATGTCAGGCTGCTGTTCAGGGAAGGGGGTGGGCAATCTGGAGGTGATGGGGCCAAGAGAAGTGGGCTGTAGGTGGGCCTCTTAGTCATCTTATACTAGTTATAAAAAAATAACATTGGGAAGGGTGGGCAGCCTGGAGGGCAGGGAAGAGAAGGATGCAGTACTGGGGTGGGCACTCCGATCCCCTTAACAAATATTTAAAATAGATAGATAGTTAGATAGATAGATAGACAGACAGACCGATAGACAGACAGACAGATAGAAAGATAGATAGATAGATAGATAGATAGATAGATAGATAGATAGATAGATAGATAGATAGATAGATAGAAAGAAAGAAAGAAAGAAAGAAAGAAAGAAAGAAAGAAAGAAAGAAAGAAAGAAAGAGCTGATCTCCAGCTCACTGCTTGAAGTGAGGCCAGCAGCATAACTTCTCATACAGAGAATATGGATGAATAGATGTGTCTTTGATCAGAGAGTGGTATACAATGTGGAACATGTTCAGGTGAGTGAGGGTGTGTCTGTGGGCGTGTGGGGTGGTAGGTGCTGAGTGGGAGGTCAGGGTGGGGTGAGTGGAGGTATGTGGGGGGTCAGATTGGTGAGGAACCATGCTCATTGTTACAGTTTAAAAAATCAATAAGGGACAGTTTTCTTAATTTCAGAGAACATACACAGTCACATTCTGATACTGGGGATTGGGCTCCCCATGTTGGGCTACTGTTTGAGGAATGGAGGCAGGTGAACTGGACAGGAGTGGGTCAGGAGAAGCAGTACCAGGTGTGGGTACCCCAGTCCACTTACATTAGATGTAAGAAAAAAATAAACATTGGGAAGGGTGGGCAGGCAACCAGGAGGGGAGAGGAGAGAAAGAAGTAGTACCGGGAGCGAGCACTCCAGTTCGCTTAACAAATATTTTAATTAGATAGATAGATAGATAGATAGACAGACAGACAGACAGACAGCTACAGTAGCTAGAGCACATGATTGCTAACTCACTGCTTCAAATGAAGCCAGTAGCACAACACCGGCTGCAACTTCAGAATTCATGAAAGTCCCACTGTTCTCATACAGAGAATACAGGTGAATGGCTACTCTCACTAAGCTGGGCACCCCGGATTTTGGGGCTCCTGGAAAAGATATTTTTGACCATTTAAAAAAAAACACCAGAATCTAGCTAAATGGGCTCCATTTAGCTAGGTTCTGGTGTTTGTTTGTTTTTAAATTGCAACCTATATTTTCCATGTCATTTAGTTCAAGGGAAAAAACAAAGATGGCAGGTGCCATGGCATAAAAACAATTTAGAGCTGTGAGAAGCAAGTAGTGACAAACCAAAAAATGGTCTTGTGACATGAAACGTTTTGTGTCGTATCAGAACGTTATAAAAAAAAAAAACTACTGCGCATGCTCTGAATAGGAAAAATAAACAAAACTTCAAATCTTATAATTCTAGAACCATTTAATATTTTTTCACAAAACCATCCAAAGACACTACCTTGACACAGCACGCTTCTACCCTGAAAGTTTAAAAAAAAATTCCATTCAGTGTAGAGCAAAACCAAAAACCCATGTTAAGTGTAAGAAAAAAATTAGACGTCTACAGGAAAATGACATATGCACATCTCAGAAATTACACAAGCTGCCATCACAAAACTTTTCACATCTTTAGATGGTACCTACTTTGCAATGCATGCAAAACTTCAGCTAATTTTGTCAAATGCAGCCAAAATGATTAAGATGCAAAGTTAGAGGTCTAACATAGAACCTATCACTCAACCCTAACTATACTGGTGCTGCCACACCAGTATAACCATATCAGATGAAGAATTGCAAAAAATCATAAACATTCTTAGTAAAGGATGTGTGGTATCAAAATGCAGCAGATATAGTTTAATACTTCCCATCGTATATACTACAGTCCTGCTAGACTAAGATGAATCTGGATGTTAGTAATCAATTCCCAAAGTACCCCAGAAATGTTCAAGAATATGTTTGTTCCATGTTTTTGACTTAAATAACTGTGCCAGTCCTGTAAGTCCTTTTCCCCTGTAGATGCTGATTTATGAATACTGGTTCCAATTCTGTTACTGTTTCATCTCTACGGGGTTTTAGTTATCCCAGTGGGTGTCTAGTTGCATATACTTCAGACTACTTTTTTTTTTTTTGCTAAATTTTTGCCTGGCTGTTAGATTTACTTTTCCCATATTTATGGCTCTCTCGCCAACACTAGTGATCCAGAGAGCTTGTGTGAACACTCTTACTGTTATCCACCAGTTGGAGCAAAGAACCTCAAGAAAAATGTTAACCATTTCAGCTACCCTCATATGTTTCCTTGTTCAGTTTAGTAAAGAGTCTTTTGCTGGGGAATGGCCATCTAACATCCAAAAAGGGTAGTGTATCACACTCCCATGCTGGTAATCCAAGTTTTGGAGTGAGCTTGTGGAGCCTTCCAGGTGGCCTGGAGGGCCGAGGAGGTACAGCTGTGCCAGCACTCCCAGCCATAGAGGAGGCACTAGCTTTCACAGCACTAGCAATCCCTGGAGTGGGCCAGGAATATTGCCTCCTCCACAGGGGCACACTGTGCTCATTTGGCCAGATGGGGCAATACTTGGTGCCATGTGGGTGGTGGGCAGGGTCTGGGGATGCAAAACAGCTAAAATAGAAAAAAACCCTATATGCATTGTCAGCCACTCATGATGGCACCAGTGCTCTCGGGTCTCACCTTACATGGATCCCCACCAGCTTGATGGAAAGGGGTGGGGGGGGTTAGCAGATGGAACTGAGAGACCAGGAAATGCCTGATGAAGCTGCAGGTTGTGGCTGGAGGATATAGTATGATGAACAGAAGAACATCTTCTGCTGCTCTGTGCATTCATTCCTCTTAAATGTCATTGAGTAGGAGAGTATCATTGTACCCCTCAGAAGACTTTTCTCCTACAGTGCAAAGCTGGTGTCCCACATTGCACAATGAGATTGAAAAATTCAAATAACTATTTATTCTTGCTGTTCAGTTAACAGAAACCTTTATAAATGTGAATACACATATTTTCTCATTAATTTAGGCTTCTACCTCCATGATGCAATAATGTGTCACACACTTATGCTCTGTTTTCCACACTGTATATCACATTTTGATTTCAAGAAGTTAAGAGTTACAGTATATACAGTATGTACACTCCTTGATTAAGCTATAATCTTTATGGGCTGAGGAGATGGATAGACTTAACAATAAATCCATTAGAATACCGGACAGTGTTAAGGAAAACCAGGAATAAATTATGACAGCTGAACTGCTGAAGCTTTGTGGGGTCTCTGCTACTGTTGGGTTCACCAATGTGGATGCACAGATCGTACAATATTAAGACTACTTTTCTATTGTTTGTTCCCATTAAAGTACAGAGAAGTATTAACTCTTCTCCTTGTGATTCGATATCAGAAGAGATAAAGACTGTCCGGACTATTGGGAGTGGTTAATAGTCATTGTGAGATATATGGTTGTGCAAGTATGCATGAAATATGCACTTGGTTTCCCTTTCAAACAGATATCATATAAACAAAACATATGGGGGCCAATTTTCAAAAGGTTGGAATGGTAAATGATGCTTGCGCCAACAAGGAATGTTGCAAGGGATATCGTGCACCCACCACACCTTGCGCCATTCCCGATTTTCAGTTGTGACCTGCACCACATGGGGCCACATGCACCAGCTGGGCTTGTACCACTATTGTGGCAGATACATGGCTGTGCCCTGGCAGACAGAGGCTTGCACCACAGAGATACTGCAATACCCCCATATATTCATTTATTTATTTAAAAATTTGGTAACCAGGAATGGCATACTGAGCCAAAGCTCATTTCCAGGTGTGACCAAGGGATAGGGGAGTAAATACAGTGGATTTCAATATTCAATACACAGTGCAATAAAACAAAACTATACAAACAAAATTATAGGAATCAAAATAGCAAGCCAAAATGTATAAGCAGTAAAGGCAGGGAATATAAGTACATATACATTGGATAATACATATATGCATGTATATGTGGAATAATGTACACAACACAATTACAAGTTACATAATGTACAACTCATTTCAGTCAATACGATATATATATATATATATATATATATGGGATACATGATGGGCGACTGTGGAAAATATTTGCATGAGTGCCGAGTGAACTGTAATACTATCACAAGTGCCGAAGGCACGAGTGATATTATTGCAGTTCACTCTGCATGAGTGCAAATGTTTGCCATATTCCACAAGTCACACACATCATGTGTGCGATTTATACAATAGGGCTAGTATTCTTTGGGAACATTTTTTTCTGGGTTTTCTCCCTGTTTATTCTGTTTTTTTTATTTTGTTAACTGCGTAAGTTTTTAGGGTGGACCTTGGAGCACTGGCCAGTTAAGTGATTTGTTCAGAGTCACACAGTATTCAAATGGAAGTTGTGAGAATCAAACACTGGTCTGGGCTGCTGGATGTAGGAAGTTTGTTCATTGCTTGTTACTCTAAACTCTAGGCTATACTGACAACACTGTTTGTGTGTGGTCTGATTGTGTGTAAGTGTTTCTGTATGGGCTGAGAGTGTTAGACACTATGAGAAATAGGTGCATGTGATTTGCAATACCTGTAATTACTGTGTTACCTGCAGCTACTGTAGGAGTGAGAAACAGACTGTTTATTCAGTAAACTGCAGGCTTCACTGAGACAGAGAAACTGCTGCAGTCAGCACTCAGAAAGAGAAACTGGTTTATGAAGGAGGCTGGTTTGAAGATTAGAGCAGCACAGTAATGGGCTAGGATTGTCAGAATATCTATGAGACACAGGTGATTGTCTTTTACAATGCTAATTGAGTTATTTGCAGGATTCAGTAAGAAAGAGAAAGTGTGAAGCGATTAAATGCAGGCTGCAGTGCAGATGGTCTCACTCTGGTGACATCACCATTGTTGTATATTTGCTGGTGATGTAGACACTGTGGGTTTATCAGCAAATAAATCCACAGTTGTGATGTCATCACAGGGGTTATACAACGGCTGTGAAAATAACACCATTTACTTCATAGCATATCACCTCACCCCTATTGTGTGTGTATATATATATATATATATATATATATATATATATTATGCCAGGCAGCAAGTTATTTAAAACTGGTTGGAGGTGTAGGATGGGTAGGAACATTGTGAAGAGGAGATGCTAGGTTACGAATGGTGTTTGTGTGGTCAAGGGTGTGGGGGAAAGACATAAGCAAGTAGTAGCAGGGTCAGCTCTTAGCTTGGATTTGAGGGCAGAGGAAGTAGGGGAGTGGAGGGTGTCCCAGGGGAGTTGATTCCAGAGGGAAGGGAGGTGATAAGAGAAGGCAGCCTTACCTGAGCAAGTGAGTGGATGGGGAAGGGAGAACATATGAGCATCCCTGGATCAGAGTGAGTCCATAGAGGAGCTAGCTAGTGAAAGGCAGGGGTTGAGATGCAGGGGGAGAGACCCAAATCAGAATTTGGAGATAAAAGTGAGGCTATGAATATGGCATCTAGCAGGTAGAGGCATTCGGGAAAGGGAGGAGTACAGAGTGCATTGGAGCGTGGGGGAGGAGAAGGTGGAAAAACGACAAAATGAGTTAAGCAGGGTATTGAGTCTAGCAAGGGAGGTAGCGGGTACAGAGCTATAAACAATGTCTGTATAGTCTATAACTGGTAAGATGGATTTGGTGACTAAATCATGGTGGGTGGACAAGGGGAGGCAATCCTTGTGCCAGTAGAGGGCTCCTAGTTTAGGTCGAAGTTTGGAGCAGATGGAGCCAATATGGCCATTAAAATTAAGGTTGCTGTCAAGACAGACCCCAAGGTATCTGAAAGCCTTGACTATGTCAAGATGTGAGCCAAGCAGGGTGGTAAAAGCTGGGGTGATCTGGGATTTGGAAAATCTTTGCCTTGAACCAAAGAAAAATGGAGACCAATTTTTTTTTAGTTTAATTTGAGTTGATTATGTCTGAACCATGAATGCACTTTGTCAAAATCATGCTACAGGGGAGTTGCTATGTCAGTGATGTTTGAACCAGAAAGGTAAATCACGGTATCATTCATATACATGTGGGTGTTTGAGGGAGAACAGATGGATGGGAGGTCATTTAAAAAAGTGAGAAAAAGATTGGGCCGAGTAAGGAACCTTGGGGAATGCTGGTTTGGGTAGGGAAAGAAGGGGAGAGGATATTGCCAACTTGAACAGATTGTTGTCTGTTTTGGAGATACAATATGAACCAGTCAGTGGCAGCTGGGGCTAGGCCAGAGGAGAGAAATGTTTGGAACAGGAGTTGGTGTGAGACAGAGTCAAACGCCTTCACCAGGTCCACGGAGATGGTAGCAGTGATGTGACCTTTGTCCATGGCTGACTGGATATGGTCAGCAACATGGAACAGGGAGGAATCTGTGGAGTGCTTCTTCCTGAAGCCTGACTGGAATGGAGAAAGACAGTTGGTAGTAGAGAGATGTGCCAGGAGCCTTGAGTAAATGAGGGACTCCTGGAGTTTGGTGAGAGCAGGCAGGAGAGAGATAGGCCTGTAGTTACCAGACGAGGTGGGTTCCCCACCTTTAAGGAGGGGGAACACCTTATCCACTTTCCAGGCCTGGGGTACAGTGTTGGTAATGAGAGAGAGGTTTAAGAGATGAGTGAGGGGAGTGGATATAGTAAGATCAGACCACCTGCCTAGGGCACTCCCCTTCCCCCCTGCAGGCACTTACCATTATCTTTGCTCCCACTGTTCACCTCCTAATTATATCCCGTTTTTCCCACTCTACTGTAATGCACCATGCCAACCTTGTCCTAGAGCCAGCCTTGAAATGCCTGTTATTTTAGTTATTTTTCTTGTCTCCTCAACTGTTCATGTATGAATTTTGTGCCAACTTCGCTCTAGAGCCAGCCTTGAAACTGCCTGTGTATTTCTTATGTACTCTTATCTGTTCCTCAACTGTCAATGTATGCCTTCCTTGCTCTAGAGCCAGCACTGAATTGCCTGTCATTTTCCTATGTATTCCTTATGCTTCCTCAACTGTTCATGTATGAAGTTTTTACCTGTAACTCTCCCGGGTCGCACCTGAAAATAGGCACTTGGCTGTCTAGTGTGCTTACCCGGTTAACAAAAGCAAATAAATAAATAAATAAGCAAAGAAATTTGGAGTGTAGGCCGTCAGGACTAGATTTGATAGGGTTGAGGGACATTAGAGCCTTGAAGACTTCTTGGGGAGCAATGGGGGAAAGGTGAAGCCAGGTCCAGTAGAGTAGGGTGAGGAGGGTGGAGGGACAGCAGGGGAAGGGGTAAGATGGTCAGGGAGGGCACAGGTAGTAAAGAAAGTTAAAAGTACCCACGATTGAGACTGATACATGATAGTTATGCCTTCATGGTTTAGGATGAGGAGGGCATGAGATGAGGGAGGTTCTAAGAGGGAGTGGAGAACTTTCCAAAAGTTAGATTGGGAGGCGAATCTAGCCTATAGCTGGGATTTGAAGAAGTCTAATCTGGCTTTTCTGATGGCCTTGGTGCATGTATGGGATTCCCAAAGAGCAGTAACAGGTACAGGGCTTGTCAGGGTTTATAACAGCCTGGAGCTGGTCTAACAGCCCATGCTCCACCCTGGAGTTGGTGTTGGGTGGGTTCTCCTGTGCTTCCCCATTGGGGTTGCTTGTATGAGGAATCCTGTGCCCACATATCACCCTTACATACTGCACACCACCAGCATGCAGTGGCAAGCAACATATCAGTCTGTCCTATGTCAAGAACATGTCCTGTGCTGGTCTGCTACTGACTATTCTTCCACCAGGTACCTGTCGTTGTTGACCATAACCCTCTCAGTGCCAGTCACAGTGCTATTCATCCCTCACAAAACTGTCAGTACTGTCCCTATCATCATCCCTGTTCCAAACATGGGTCCAAGCTACCCCAACCCCCTAAACCAAACCTTCATGGCCTCCATAGCCTCTGCTGACTACCAGAGCACTTGGACAATGAGTCACTGGTACTGGTTGCCATGCGGCATGACCCTCCCACAGCTTGTGGAAATCTCCTGCCATGCACCATGTGTTTGGTGCACAGGTGCAGTTGCAGCAAATGCTGTTTTTTGGCACCAACACCTATCCTGTTGCAAAATCAGGTGTATGGTCCCTGGTACACCCAGCTTTGACACAATCTGTGGCACACAGCAGCTTGCATTAATCTATCAACTATTCAAAAATTAAGCCCACTTCATCACAGATGTTGTTTATTAAAAAAGATGCCCCCTGAAATTCAGAGCACTACATGATCAGGGGAATCCCACCACAATACTTTAATGAGAATATACATGTCCCTACATGACTTAAAGAATTCTGAACACTATAGCACCTGTGCCAAATATTTTCTTAAAGTAGTCGCCTTAGAATACCATTGGTAAAATAACCACTGCCAACCAGACAAAAAGGTGGAGAAGTATACAAATACAGTAAAACAGAAAAGCCAAGGCATGAATGTGAAATGAGAGAGTAATGCTCCCACCCACAAAAAATGGAAGCTGATCTAGTTTGATAAAAAATAGCAACATGCCAGATGCTAACTGTTTTCTCTATGACCCAAGGATTGGTATTATACTTAATTTGAGTGGCAATAATTACTACTTCTAACATTATTGTGCTATGGTAGTGCCACCATAGTTAGGGTTGAGTAGGCACTGTAATCTAGAGCTATGCAGAATACAGAATTCTAGCAGCAGATTTAATTGAGGAATGATAATTCTGCTTCCAAAAAGTTTTTAAGAATTGTCTTTTCATTCTGTAAAATTACAGATGCATTTCATTATACAATGGCACTTTCAAATCTAGAAACCTGATTGGCTGACTGGATGTTTTATCCGTGAGTAAATCCCAGCATAACTCAAGGATAAAGACCCAGTCAGCTGCTTCAGCCAAAACATCAGTCTGACCCCCAATATTTAAAATAATAAATCCACCAAATTGAATCCTCCCTACAGCGTTCCACAATGGACAAAATCTAAGTAGGCTGGTTTTCTGGCAAAATAAAGACAATTAAGGAACTTTAGTGAACCTTAACAACTTTTTATAAAAACGTAACTTCCCCTCTGTTTAGCAAAGTACAAAACCAATAGAGAAGAATTGTGGAAATAAGAAATTGGAGATGACCTCATCCCATTTGATGATTTGCTGCCCTTTTTCAACGTTTTGCGGACAGAGACCAACTTGAGCTGCAGAGCGTGGACTGCCAACGTGCCCTGGCCATGATGGTGCTGCTGTTTGACTACTGAAGCACTTAGGGATCGCTGAAGAGATGGGAGCTTGGATAGACCAAGGGAGGCTGGTGGGCAGAGACCACTCTCTGTGCAGCTCTCAGGGATGACAGAAGGAGCAGTGAGACAACCAGAGTGGAGTGCAGGATCCAGACTGATGGGTGGCGAGACTCCACCTGGCATGGGGATCCTCCGGCTGTGCTTAGTTAGTCTTTCTTGCAACCATGTTCATACCTCCAGTCATTGGTAAATGTCTGAAAAACAAATTCCCCTGAGTCACAGTGATGCTGCTATTTTGTCCTGAGTGGGAAGTAAACCTGGAAGCACAGGCTCATGAACCACAACCCTTTAGCACTCACACCAGGAGGGTTGTCAGACTGAACACCAACTCAAGTGAAGTAGGCTCTCACTTTTTAAAAACAAACAAACAAAGAGACAAACATGCCACCAGCATTGTCTCTGGCTGCCTTAATCTCTGGGGATGGGGGAAGCTGGGGGGTACCAGCTCATCCATTATCTGCCTACGAACAAGACACTATCTAATACTGAGGAAGGATGTTACAAAACAAATCAATTAAAATAGTTAAACAGTAAACTACACATTTAATTTTTTTAGAGGGACATTATATCATTGCAATAATCCACTCCAGGGTGTGGGTTATGCTGGGATTTACTCACATCTGGTGTGGATTTGGTCACTCGGCCTGCGGCCTCATGAACAAACCACTCCAGGAATAGGTGAATCCCAACAGAACCCACTCCCTGTTGTGGTTTATTGCTTAAATGCAGTACAAACTGAGGAATAATTTTCAGTGCATTACATAGAGTGCAGAATAATATTCTGTAGCTTGTGAGAAAGGAATCTGCAGTTTAAGTAAACAATGGATTACTAATCCACAAAAAAATTCCACTTTTAAAATTTTGGAATTCTAGTAATGACAAGATTCTGTGACATTGGACAGAATCATCCAAAACTCTGTGGAATATTGTTCTGCTGAAATTTGAAACTTCAGTACACCCCTACTTGAATGTTAATTCAAGAATTTTAGTCAATTTTATCAAAAAGATATTTCTTGATGGACTTTCATTAAAACCTTCAAATGTACTGGCCTGGTGGTGCTAAGGGTTGAGGTGCTGGATGCCACATCTCACACTGTGCTGGCAACCTGGGTATGGGGATGGACTTGGGCTGCTGGGGATCCACTGGGGAGGGAGAAGATTGAGCACCCGGAGAACAGCTCTCCTCTCCCTGGGTGGGATGTGGGTTTTGCTCAGTTCTTGAGCAGCCCCCAGTGGAGATCGGGGGTCCTATAGGAGCCGGCACAGAAAGGGGTGGAGCAGCAGTGGACATCAGCAGCATGCCTGCACAGATGTCATTATACGTCCGTGCTCCTGGGGAACCAGCGGACACGGAAAGCTCTGATGCTCGGTAGGTGATGGTGGGGACCAGGAGCCAACCTCTACTATCAGTGCTGGGTCCTCAGCCTGCCTTTGGTGCTCCCTTCACTCTATGGCAGCCTGTCTAGAGTCCAGAAAGGTCACCAGGAGGAGTCGGCGGTCCCACCCTGGGGGACTTAGATCTGGGGGACCGGAGTGTCTTAGGAGTGAAGAGGAGTTCCCTGGGTCTGAGAGTAAGACTGGGACTTCAGGTGAGTGGGATAAGGTTTATTTATGTATTTATTTATTTATTTTTATTTATTTATTGAAATCTTGGATGACACCTGTGAGTGGATGCTCATTGAGAGGTTCCACAGCAGATACAATAACACAAGACACAATACAATTACAGGTTGCACCATGTGTCCCCACCGGAGAGTCCGCGGGTCAGCGAGAAGACGTATAAACAGAGTTAAAAAAAAACTTTAAATGTGTGATCTGTAGCCTAGAGTCTCCTGATGTGGCAAATCTGGCTAAATTTGGTGAAGCATTGTTTTGCAACAGTTGAGAAGAAAACATGAAATCTATCCATTTTTACACTAAGTGTAATTCACGCACCACTCTGATTGCCACTTTCACAGATAGAATTGGCACTTTAGTAGATATACTTCAGCTTTCTCAGATGCAATTAACACTTTTGCTGAAGAACATTTTTCTAATTCCATCTGTGAGAGTGTACCTGTGAGACTGACCAGTAGAGCTAACAATGGAAAAATGGGAGGGCCATAAAATGCAATACTCCAAGTTTTAAAATGAAAAAAAAAGTAAATGAAACAAATTTGCAAAACATTTGCAGCTCACCGTAAATGTTTATCTAACATAGAAACATAGAATTTGATGGCAGATAAGTACCGCTTGCGCCTAGTCTGCCCATTTCCCTGCCTAATGGATAAGCTGCAGATCCTAGTTAACCAACAGCCTACTTCCTCCTACCCCCCCACTAGAATTGCCTTATGTCTGTCACATGCATTCTTGAATTTCCCCACTGTTTTTGACTCCACCACCTCCTCAGGAAGGTCGTTCCATGCATCCACAACCCTCTCATTGAAACAATACTTCCTCACATTACCTCTGAGCCGTGCCTCCTCTATCTTCAAATTGTGCCACTTTGTACTTGTACCTCTCTTTTTCTGAAAGTTGCTACCCTCTTGGACTTTATTGATTCCCTTGAGGTACTTGAAAGTTTCTATCATGTCCCTCCTCTCCCTCCTTTCCTCGAGGGTATACATATTAAGCTCCTTTAGTCTCTCTTCATATGTCTTCTGGTGCAGACCCTGCACCATTTTAGTTGCCCTCCTCTAGACAGCCTCCATCCTGTCTATGTCCTTGTGGAGATGGGGTCTCCAGAACTGCACACAATACTCCAGATGGGGTCTCACCAATTGTATGTACAGAGGAATAACATCTTCCTGTTTTTGACTGGTGATGCCGCTCCCTATGCATCTCAGTATCCCCACAGCCCTCCTTACTGCCTTCTCACATTGCTTGCCCACTTATAGGTCATCTGATATGACTACCTCCAGGTCCCTTTCCATTTTTGTTGTTGTTAGTATCTCACCCCCCACTGTGTACTCTTCCCCTGTGTTTTTTTTTAACTTTTTATTTATAGAGTTTATGCAAATACATCACACTGTAACTTCCTGAACAACGTAATACATCACTGTGTAAGCAACGTGAAAAAGATATACAGATATGTGATCCATTGATACATTAGGTACAAGATTGGAGGGAATTCCAGATAACATAAGACAAAATGCTTTCTTGTACATCAATACGACTATCCCGTATAGCTATTTGCTATAAATGCCTAAAATATGGCAATTACCACTTAATGTAGATTAACAAAGATCCCATGTCATAATGGCCCTAATTATTAGATACACCTTTAATTCTATAGCTTCTACTATATCTCCCAGTTTTGCTCTCACAGCATTACATAAAGGATTAATTAAAGACAAAAGAGAAAAGTTCAACTTAAATATTAGCCCATCATCTCCCAAAACGTCTCCGTTATTTAAAGCCAAAAGCTGACCCATTGCCCCTACCTTCTCCATGTAATTAAAGTCCTTGAAAGTGGGTTATGGCAACAGAAGGAAATTAAGTCCAAATGTTATTCTGTCCATACAAACTATGTAGGGGATTGTTCTGAAGCAGAAACAATAGTGAATTGATACCACAAAAACTTAATGTCCCACACCTTCCATTTTTCAGGTGTCCTCAGGCTCTGATTCAGATGAATGGTCTCCTTCTTGAGTTGCCCTCTCGGCCTCCAACTTGTCCACCATCCTCATAGCATCTTTGGGTGCGGTATATATGTATGCCTTTCTTCCCATCATTACGCGAAGTCAAGCAGGCATCAACAAGTTGTTTGGGATCTCCAATATCCTGAGACATCTCCTGACCACATCAAATCCTTTCCGTTTCATACAAGTGGAGTAAGAAAAGTCGGGGAAAAATAGAACTTTTGACCCATCTATTTCAATATTGCACCTTGCTCGAACTGCTTACAAGATATGGTCCTGCACCACCACAGAAATGGTGATAAGCATGATTGTTCTGGAACCCTCTGTAGACTCCAGTCTCCGAACATTAACCCTGTATGCACGGACTAACTGATCCTGTAGATCAAGTCCAAGGGTCTCCAATAACCAGGCATTCAAGTAAAGGAAAATATTTTCTCCTTCTTTGCCCTCCGGGACTCAGATGATCTGGACATTAGCAGCACGGGTCAAATTTTCCATATGCTCCAATCTGGAGTGAAGCAGAGCCTGCTCCTTCACACAGGAGGTGGCCATGGTTTGGGCCTGGTTTGAGGATTTCTCTGCATCTTGCATTGTTTCCCTTAGATTATCCAATTTTTTGTTCCACCTGTAGTAATCGGGTATTATACTCTTCCATTTTCTCATCTATATGCTAGACTGTTTTAGTCAATGCCAAAACTGCCGATTGTAGAGACTCCAGTGTGGCCGGACCAGGTTCCCCAGCCCCCATATCCCCCACGGGGACATTTGCTGGTGCAGTCAGAGGTTTGGAGGCCCCTCCACAAGGGGTAAAGAAATTAGTTTTCTGGTCCATGTTTTTCCGCCCCATCATGACAAATTTGGTATCCCCAGTACCAGTTATACTTCAGGGAGCAAGTAAATATAGGTTGAAGTTCAAATTAGGCGTAAATTACTAAAAATGGGCTAAATTAAGTATGCTGAAGTGAGAGCTCTCTGGAAATGCATCCATTTAGCTGGATAGCTAGCCACACCCCTCCCCTGGGTTTTTGTTTCCCATGTGCATTACTTTGCACTTATCTGTGACAAAATGCATCTGCAACACTTCACAGGTGGACTTTCTGACCATCTGCATGAGTATTCTTGGGAAAGCGGTGGTTAAAGTTAGCAACACTAAAATGTGACAGGTTGAAACACTGACAGTTCCATGGTCATGAGGGAGGGTATAATTAGGTCATATTTCAAAATTAGAATTTAAATAGTTTACAATAGAAAAGTTACAGATAAAAATAGACATGCAAAAGATTTGAAGTTGGACTCAGAAGCCAAGTCATGGGACTCTGCCTGTGAGTGGCGCATCTCTGAACTGACCCTGGGCTCATCCAAATAACAGTACCTTGGTTGTTGCTACAACCCCCTAAACAGGGGCACACTTGGCCTACTTAATCATCTGTCTGGGTTAGACCAACTCTGTCCTCCCAGGGATACCATTCTCCTGGGTGCTTCAACCTTAATTGGTTAAGCTCCCAGGAACTTGGCTACGCCAACCTACTCAAACAACACAACCTGGTACAAATTGTCTCTTTCCCCACCAGGCACAACACCTGCACCCAAAATCACTCACTTCTTGATTGGGTGGCCACAAATAGGAAGGACAAGGTACTCCAAGCAGGGACCTTGTGCAGCTCCATCAGTGACCAATCTCCTACATATATTCTCTGGAACACCAAGACCAAGTGTCCTCCCCCCAAATACCTGTGCTTCTGTAATTTGAACAACCCCAACACCATAATCCTCCTACAGGACATCTATGCGATATACTGTTCAGCTCTTTACTCCCTGACTGATGAGATGGTGGCAGTGAACTTCCTCACTGATACCCTCATTATGATTCAGGATAGCCACTTCCCACTTACTACTAGAAGAGTGAGAGGTGGCTGCAGCAGATCGATAACAAAGCATCTCTTGATCCTCATTAAAGAAAGAGATTTCAAATCAGTCACCTATAAATGGGCGCCCACTCCTGACCTCTGGAATGAATATAGGAGATTGCATAATAAATGCAAAAAACTGCCCAGTCTCAAAAACGCAACTTCTACCAGAGACTTCAAACAGAAAATCTTGCAAACCCTCAATGTTTCTGGAGCTCCCTTTGCTCCCTCCTTACTCTATGATCCCATAGCCCTATAATCAACTTAAACTCCCCTACTGGGCCTCTGGCTGATTCTTCGAAGGCTGCCCAGGCTTTCAACATAAAGTTCACTGACTTCACTGCGTACCTTTGCAAACTCCCCTCACAACAATCCCCTACTCCAGGAGATTGTGCTAGTGACCAACCCCTTCCCTCCTCTCCCTTGGTTGCCCTCCCTTCACCTTTCTACTTCAGGGCCATCTCTCAAAAACTTACCAAACTCCTCAAGAGCCTCCCCTCCCATGGTAGCCCTGGTACCAATGGCCTCTACCCTCCACTGCAGCTCATTGCCCCTGCCATCTCCAAACCTCTGACTTTCATTTTTAACCTTGCATTGGCCTCAGCAACCATGCCAAGCCCCTGGAAGGTTGACAAAGTCATCCTGATATTTAAAGCCTGGGACCCTCTCTCCTCTGATAATTACAGACCAATCTCCATTCTCCCCCACCTGAGCAAACTACTCGAGAAGATTGTCCACTGCAAATTTTCATATCACATCAACAAGTACAACCTTTTGTGCAATCAGCAACATGGGTTCCATAAGAACCACAGCACCACCTCTGCCCTAGCGCTCCTTACTGACCATGTCTTCAGGAACATGGATGAGGTAAAGCCACTGATGCAGTGTTTGTGTACTTGACCAAGGCCTTTGACCTGGTCAACCACCCTCTACTGCATACTAAACTCCACCAGCTTGGCTGCTCCAATGAGACTCAGCAGTGGTTCCAGAGTCATCTGACTGGCCATTCCCAATCAATGACAGGTGGAATCGTCACCTCCTCTCCTCTCCTCGCCTCTCCTGTAGTGCCACTATAGTTAGGATTGAGTGGGCTGTTTAATGTTAAACCCCAAACTTTGCACTTTAATTGCTTTGCCACTGTTCAACAGATTTGCATGAAATTTTGCAAGCACAGCCCTGGGGCCAGGTCTCTTGACTTATCAAGTTTCATTCTGGTTGGATGTGCAGATTTTGAGATCCAGATAGTGAAAATGTAAAACAAATTGAGGGGGGGGTTACCATTTTTTTGTCATCGCCTAGCACCCAGATGGTTTGAAATTTTGATCTGACATTTTCAGGGTAGAAAGGGCTTGGGCCACAGTGGTGCTCTTCACTGTTTTGGTGACAAAAATATGAATTCATTCCAGAGTTATAAGGACTTGAAATTTCAGTTCTGTGTATGCTCATTATGGTCTTTTGGATAGCTGCTTCATAAGAAAAAAGAATTTGGTCCATAAGAAAAAATAATCTGTTTTGTATGGGGGTAATCTTTTTTTGTGAGAAAAAAAATATTTTTTTGTATGGCAACCATCTTGTTACCACCCCCCCAAAAATTTTTTTTGAAAAGCCATAAAAAAGATATCTAGCAGGGACATCAACACATGTATTTTGCTAATCATCCTCCTTAGGTGGATTCTGCAGTTAGTTTTTGGGAAAAAAATCACCCAGTAATGTTTTTTTAACACATTTAAAAATCTTTTTTCATGACCCCCATTTCTTTTTTTTTCTATGGCCATATGAAAAACAAATAAGACCATATGAAAAAAGATTCCCTTCATACAAAAAACAATTTGGAACTCTTTTTCTTCACATTCTTTTTCTCATATGAGGAATCTTTCTCTATATGAATGACACAACCTCACAAAAAGATCTCTTTATACAAAAAACAAAGAATCTGGACTTAGTTTTGTCCCACATTTCAAATTTAACAAGCCATAAATCCATCAACATATGCAGCTATGGGACAATCTATATACCAAAATAAATTATTTAAGGAGTACTACAACACTAATATGTAACACCCCCAAAAAAAAATATATATATATATATATATATATATATACACACACACACACAATGGGGTTTGAGAGCAATATGAGTGGGATAACATCAGTTATTTCCACTGCAGTGAAATAACTTACAATGACATCAACAGAGTTAAAATAACTTACAAATATACCTACTCTGCTGGTGTAATCACTCACTCACTCACTTACTCCAGCCTGCATACTAAATTGAACTGCTCCACAAACCTGTTTCTCACTGCTACCTGCAAGTAGCTCAGTTAACACTGCAAAGGACATTCAACTGTTTCCAACAGTGTGTGTAAAACTACCAACCCATTACTATGCTACTGTCATTTTTAAGAAAGCTTGCATTCTAAATAACAGTGCCTCACAGTTTCTGTTTATCACTGCTACAGTACTTGCAAGTAACTCAATTAACATTGCAAAGGACATTCAGCTCTTTCCCATAGTGTGTGTAAAACTCCCAGTCCATGACTATGCTACAGTCATGTTCAAGAAAACCTGTATTCTAAATCACAGTGCCTCACAGTTTGTTTCTCACTGCTTGCTGATACTAACTCAATTAGCACTGCCAAATATAGTCACCTGTTTCTCAGTGTTTACACACTCCCAGCTGATTCAGAAACACTTTCACACACTAAGAACAAACATTGCTCTCAGTATAGCCTAGAGGTTAGAGTAATGAGCTTTAAGCAAGCTTGCTTTTATCCAGCACACCAGACCTGGTTTGATTCTCACAACCTCCACTTCCACACTGTGTGACTCAGAAAAAGTCATTTAAGTGCCTAATGCTCCCAAGTCATCTTTAAAAATGTACCCAGTTACCAAACACTAAGGCCCTGTCCACACTACGCCTCTGTAATGTTACAGAGTGCCCAAACTGTTACCTCAATGGTTTGTGTTTACACCTGTAACATTACAGAAGGAATTTTCATAACCATTGTTGAAACCACATATGAGGTGGTTTCAACAATGGTTATGAAACCGGCCCCGCCTCAGTAACGTTACCGGCGGTAGTGTGGACTGGTGGTAGCGGTCCCTTGCAGCACTCGTAGTGCAGCGTGAGCTGCATTGTGGGATTGGGCACTGTGGTAATGGTCACCCGGTTCCCAAGGTGTGGACTGGTGGTACCAGTCTTGTACCGGTCACTGCTGCAGTGTGGATATACTGTACCACTCCCCGTCTGTAACAGTTTCTGTCCGTTACAGGGTCTGAGCGGTGTAGTGTGGATGGGGCCTAAGATAAAAAAGGCAAAGTACACAGAAACAGGAAAATGATGCAAAACAAGTAACAACACTTCTGCAGCTCCTACCCCATTGTATAAATAGCACTCATGATGTGCAGATCATAGAATATGGAAAATATTGTCACTCCTGCAGAGTGAGCTGTGCATTCTCACTCATGCATTCGGCATATTCCACTCCTGCCCATCATGTATCCCTATACGGAGGAATGAAGCTTCCAGACCCACATATGCATATAGATAAATGGAGACACAGAAGCATTGGGCTCAGAGTCCCCTGTGCTTTCATAATCACATGGATGTGTTCACACGTGTCCTGAAGGGACCAACTATATTTGAATGGTGATACAATTGTACTGTCTCAAAAGTAAGTAAATTCATTGCAAAAAAACTTTGTTAATATAGCACTGACAAAAGTAGGGAAATGTGGTGTTAAGAGTTCCCAACCCTAATTCCCAACCCCCACCCTGCAAGCAGCAAAAAGATCTGGGGCTTCTATGGGAATATCAACCCTAATGCTCACCACGTTATCATATAGTCGGCACATCTGAACTTATTTGTTGGTGGAATGGGAGGAGCATTAGGGTTGATAACCCCAAGGAAGACCTCAGGCCTGATTTTCCAAGACTCAGGACAGCCAAAGCTGTAAATTTTTTGTCTTTTTGCTGCATGCAGGGTGGAGGTGGGGTGCTAGGGTTAGAAACTCTAATGCCACACTTTCCTACTTTTGTCAGTTTAACCCTAACTGATGCATTAACAAAAGTTTTTTGCAATAAATATGCATTTAAAAAGTAAGGAAATTCATAAAAAAAATCTAAGTTAATGCATCAGCTAGGATTGTATATTAAAGCTACTCTGGTAAGGAGCTACAATGAAAGGACAAAATGTTGCTGAATCTTGTTGAATCTGTGTCCAGGTATTCTTTGGGGTTTGAAAAATCACACAATGCAGCGCTGTAGCAACTCTGACTTTAGCACCTAGCATTGATGTGTTTGCATTTTTAGGTGACTGAACACACATTGCTAAAGTCATAGAAACTTAGAAACATAGATTTTGTTGGCAGAAATGGGCCTTTAGGCCCATCCAGACTGCTATTTCATCAAAACTGACTCTAGTTTGTTGTAGGTGTCACTCACTCCCCCATTCATCTACTTAACATGCCCATGTGCCTGTCCCGTGCATGTTTAAAGCTCCTCCAGTCTTTGGCCCCACTACCTCCACTGGTATGCTGTTCCCGTCATCCACCACCCTTTCTTTGAAGAAGTATTTCCTCACATCTCTCCTAAACTTCCCCATCTTAGCTTCATTGCAAGCCCCCTTGTTCTAGTGCCTTCCTTTCTCCGAAATAAACCCTCTGACTGAACCTTATTCACTCCTGTGAGACATGTGTAGGTTTCAATCATGTCCCCTCTCACTCTTCTCTCTTCCAGGGAGTACATGTTGAGTTCCTGTAGCTTTTCCTTGTCTGGCTTTTTGCGTAGATCCCCACCATATTGGTTTCCTTCCTGGTACTGCTTTACCTGCAATGTCAGTGCTGTGTTGTGTGATACTACAAAATGAGAAGAATATTAAGACATAGAGTCACCATAGCTCAGGGGACTTTCAACCCTATGTTTAAATCACATAGTTCTTTTCAATTAATAAGGTAGGTGCCCACTCCCCATCATTGCCACACACACAGTAGTAAAACATTCATCTACTACACTGTATACTGGAACCTTGCACATCAAAACTAGAAAGAAACACAAGAAGATAGCTGACGGAAGCTTCAGAAAACAAGAAAATATGAAAGTAATACGCTTTTGTTTTCAAGTCATGGAAAACTATAGTTCTTGAAAAGCAGATCATGGCAAACCTTAATGTCAAATAGACAATTTTTATTGCAAAATAAGATACAATATCCTCACTTTTATTTTCTCAAAGGATTCAATATGATGCCAATATTTAGTAGCAGAATAATAGCTCCTCTATGCCTATTTTTACTGTGATATAAAGCTTTCATTCTTTATTATTTTATTCATTAAGAAACAGTTACACTAGATTGCCAGCAGCTATCCTTTTCATGCAGTTAAACAAATAGGAGAGATCAAAGTTAGTGTGATCTTGTTCTGAGGTAAAATCAGATGTACTTGAGAAGATATGAGACATGGAAATGTGGAATACTTGATGTGTGACACTTGAAGCCCACTCTCATTAGGGGATCCTCATTTTCATTTGAATTAGGCATCTGCCATTTTCTTCAGAGACTCTTTCACACCTTAGTGTTTCAAACAGATTAGAAGATGCTGAGAGCTGGTGAACTAATTAAAAAGGACCAGGTGTTGGAAAGTAAATAATACTAAATCTGGGGACAGACAATAACTGACATACTTGTTGAGGTTTTCAATTAACAGAGCTGACAGATGATTTAAGTAGCAATACAAAGTGTGGGTTGTAAAATAATAAGAGTGCATTTTTCACCTTTTTCTTTCAACAATACTGAGTGTACGAGTACTACTGTACAGTATAGCATACAGATCCTGTAGGCTGCTCCACCTAGTAGTCATTTTTTTCACATTTTCCTGATTACATCTTTTACTAAGCTGTTATTCTTTAAGACAAGAGAAAAGCAAAAATGAAGTCAAAAACTGATTTTTGTAATACAGTGGGGTGTGTATATTTTTGAAGCAGATTGATAGTGTTGTAGGGGTCTACACATTTCGGTAAACAGGAAAGCAAGCAGAAATTTCTCAATCATGGTGTTTTTCAGCACTAGGATTTGCAACCATAACAGTGGTGATATTTTTAAAAGTATTTTTCATATTTTTGTCTGTTACAAAAATAAAAACTTTAGAAAACTGGGCCAAAGATTACAGAGGACATATTTCAAGCATGGGGGGGGGGGCAAGTTTTGAGGTGCAGAGTAAGGTGAAAATTATGGGATTTGGGGGACATATTGTAGGAACATATAGAGGATAATATATGGGTGGCCATACACAACAAGTCTGAGTCTGCATCAAGAGTTTTCAGTGGCAACAAGGAACTTCAAGAACAATGCTTGAGAGGTTCCCTAGTTGCCATAGAAAACTCAAGATGATAACACACGCTTGTCTGTGTATGGATGCCCATGCATTATCTTTTATAGTATATGGACATCCATGCCTATATGACACTCCACTTCCTTTCAGTGAATTGGGGGTTGAGGGGAGGAACATGCGGGTTGGGGGCAGGCTCAAATTACTGATTCAATGTGCTGCAGCTTTTTCTGTAATTTAAAGTAAAAGAAACACAGCTTGCAGCTTGATTCAGTAGAGGAAAGCTGCTATGTGGGAACATTCTAAGTTGTTGTGCTGCAGTAGTGACATCACTACTGCAGCACAATTACATAGTGATGCAACTACTGCAGCACAATAGGCATATTCTAGGTATGGAATTCCATGCAGAACAGGGTTCCACCATACACTGTAAGTTTATATTCAGAGAGAACAAAGGGTTTTACATTGTGGGAAATGGGTCTGATGGCAAATGTCAACAAACTCTGGTCAGAGTCAAAACAACTGCTATGCAGTAACCTGATGTGAGAAAAAACACAAAAAGCTGGACTGGGCTGAGAAGTCCTGTTTTCACATGTTCACTGGCCAGTGGCATCCCTGCAAAGCTGTTAGCTCCCTTACGGACCCCAGTGTGAACCTTTCTCTAGGAGAAGGAAGAGCCGAGATGTTTATTTGCAGTGCTGGTCATAAGGGGGCCAACAGCTTGCAGGGATGGATGCTTCAGGCCAGTGAACATAAATGAACAAACTTGTGGGTATAGTCCAGCTTTTGTTTTTTTTTTTTCTCCTATCAGGTTAATGTATACAGTTATTTAAACTTTGACCAGATGAACGTTCTTTATTACTGAAGACATTTTAATTAAAACATGACCCTTTTCCCTGAGGCATTATGCATTCAAATTGTTTATGGCCCCCGTGAATTTGCCATGGGAGTGGCTTCATCCCTTGACTCAGCCTTGACCTCACTGGACAGAATGGGGAGTTATGATTAACAGCTTACCCACTTAGCATAGTTAATAAGTAGGGGATCTCTTACCTGCACCCTGAAAAGCCTAGAATGGGAATCTCAGCTCAACATGCAATCATACCTGTAAAATAAGAATAGTGATGAGGGTTACAAAATATCTTTAGTGCTTTAGGGAGAAAATATGACAGATAAGGAAAGATAAGCATGAAACAATACTTATCTGATAGCCAGATCATCAGCATCCCATCAGACCTGTAGAAATAAAGAGGAAAAGGGGTTAGTATGGTGAAGAAGTAGTAGCCAAAGTAGAGACATGAGTACAGGAATGGTGCAAGAGGTAGGGGATAAGCAAAGAAATTAAGTAAAAGGTATTTTAGAGAAAAGGCAGAGTTTAAGGTGGACGTGAGGGATAAAAGTGAAAATAGAGAAGTAGGCAGTAAGAAAAGAAATACGAAGACAGAGAAAGAGGGGAAAAAGTGAAGGGGCAGGTTTTCTCATCAAAAGCTATCAGCAGTAGTTGAATTTAATAAAGCCCTGGTGTCTCAGTGTGGGCCTGCTTGCTAGTTATCCTTTGCCCCCTTATGCTTAGAAGAAACCTCTGGATTCATGTTCAATAGGGCAACATGGTGCTGATACTTTCTATACCGTCTGCCCATCCCCAGCCACCACTGACACCAGTTTGTGCTTCATATTAAAGTCCAGATGGCTGCTCTTTGATAAGTCACCTTCCTGATATGGGGAGAGGTTGTTCAGAAACGGCAGTATTTTACCTGCATACTCCCAATGTGTGTGTGTGGGGGGGTTGATTGGGGTGTAGGAGAAGACATAGATACAAGGGAGTTGCTATGGGAGGATTGTATGCAGATATATATATATATATATATATATATATATATATGTACTTCATTGCAAAAAAAATTCATTAATGCATCAGTTAGGGTTGACAACACAGCAACAAAAGTATGGAAATGTGATGTTAGGGTAACCCCTCCATCACCCCACCCCAACCCACTCCATACTCCACACACCAACAGATATTGGGGTGTTCCATGGGGTCATCAGGCTCATCTCTCACCCCATTCCATTTGTAAACAAGCTGACATGATACAGCATAGGATAATGGGGTGACAGTTAGACCTGATGACCCCATGGCACACCCCAAAGTTTGTTGATGTGTGGAGGGTGGAGTGGGGTTGGGGTGGGGCGGTAGGGGTGGTAACTCTATCATCACATTTCCATACATTTGTCATTGTACTATCAACACTAACTGATGCATTAACAAAGTTTTTGGCAATGAATTTCCCTTTTTTTGAGAAAGTGTAATGTAACTGGTAACTGGCATGTGTTTGTGGTAGTGAGGGCCCTCCGGACCCTGCAGTCCCTTTACGTTGCCAATTTTTTGTGTAATGGTATGCGTATGTGGGAGCACAGGCCCTCTGGGCCCTGTGCTTCCACTTACACATAAGTATAGAGCCATGCAGTAGCCTCATAGTACTGAAAAGGAACCCTCATCACACTTATTTGGCAATATCGCAGTAACAGTAGCAACTATGAAAAAAATTCCACTGCAGTTGTAATCATGACTTTGAAACCTCCACATGTACTTAGTCCAGTTGTGGGTAGTGAAAAATCTGTATCTCATATAGTTTTCGAGATACAGGCATCGAAAAGCACCGAAGGTGCCACAATGTTATCCTATGGGAAATTTCTCAACTTTGGATCGCTGTACCTATTGGCCCATTGAATGTTTTGGGACCAAACACCCTGCAAATGTCAGCCCAAAAGCACAATCCACCTTGGCATAATGAAGTGACAAAGAATATAACACATGGGACAATGTTTTTGAGCTTTGTTTTTGTGAAAACAATAAAGTTTTCGTGACACCTCTGTACCTTATAATGTGATCTTTTCATGCACAAAAATATGTTATTGAACCACCTTTTATATTGTGCTCGGTCATTATCACCCACACAAAAAATGTTTTCTCAAAAACAAAATGCCAAAATGGAGGAAAAAGTTTGAAAAACATATTTCTAGAGTACTTGCACAAAAGCTGATGCCGGAGCAAGTTCCTCAAGGCCCGAATAGGTAAACACAAGTGTTGGTATTTAGCAAGAGGCACTATTTTTGATTTACAATGTTTTTTGTCTCTTGCTAACTAAAAACAAGATGGCAGCAGCATGAAAACAAAAATCTGGAGCACGAAAACAAAAATATTTTCGCAAAAGTTTTCATGTCGCCCATATAAATTTTTCCATACACTAAAAGAGGACATGAAAAACTTCCATAACTTTTGAAAGGATTCATATTTTTTCACCAAATCTTCAAAAGGCACCACCCTGACCCAGACCACATACACAAATGCACATTTGAAGCCAGACACACACACTGTTCACTCTCTGGAGCTTAAAAAAGAGTTGTGCAAAAGTTGAGGATATTTCACATTTGTGACACTCCGCTGCTCTGCAACCATACATCTGACCAGAATGAAACTTTCCAGAATCAGAGATCTATGGTTGTACACCACACATGAAAATTTCAGGCAAATCGTGCAAACGGTTGCAAACTTATTAAAGTGCAAACTTTGGCATTTAACATAGAAGTGACCTGCCAAACCTAGCTATAGCTGCACTACTGCCAAGCTATAATGTGTGTATATATATATATATATATATATATATAGGTATATAGATATATAGATATATATTATGGTAGCACAGTGGTGCTGCCATAGTTAGGGTTGAGTAGCACTTTTAAGGTTAAAGGGTGAATCTCTGCACCTTAAAAACTTTGCCACTATTGAACAGATTTGCCTGACATTTGGTATGCGTGGTTGGGCATGGTAGATCTTTGGATCTGCCAACTTTTGCACCGGTCAGATATACGGCTGTGGAGTTATTAAGCGACATCCGAATTCGCAATTATGCTTTTTTGTGCATTCTTTGCTCACACCTACAGGTTGCATGGTTTGCGTGACCAATTGAAAAACTTCAGGGAACGTGCGGCCTGAGTCCCCGATGTGCTTTTTGAAGATTTCATGAAAAATATTGAATGGTTCAAAAGTTATTCAAAAAATAATTTCCCATTATAAGTCAACGGGAAAAGTTAACAAAAAGTTCAACACTTTCACAAATGCAATTTTTAGTGTCGCAAATGGCCCTAGTAGTATTGCAAATCTGCCTTTTTTTTTTCAGTTACTGATCAGAAAAATGCTTGCCATTTAAAATTGGGACCCGCTAGGAACACAGTTCTTTTTATGTTCACCTAGTCGGACCCTCGGGATGCTAGCCGTGTCTTTATTGTGGGGTTAAACACCTCAGAAATGTTTTTCAAATTTCTGGAAAAAGCAGTGTCACAAAGTGGTGTCGCACCTGCGACACTTTTGCAAAGTTTTGTGAAAGCTTTCTCAAATTGTGACACTACTTTTCCAGACTATGGCCAAAATGACAGGAGTTCTTTGCCACCCTGCTGCAAAAGAACAGTTTGGTCTTTTGAGCTGAAATTTGGAGGGAAGGCATCCAACATCTCTCATATGTGACTTTTGATAGTTTAGTGACAAAACATAGCATGGATGCCAAGTTATGGTACTCCAAAGCTGGCATTTTATTCCCATAGACGAACATGGTGGCATTTGCCAACATTTCAGGGCTTGTATCTCGGAAACGGTGTGAGATACAGAATTTTCATTGCGACAATGCGTAACCCTATGGGCTAAGCATTCAGTGAAATCCTAGCCAGGAATCTCATGAATCATGTGAAATTAAAATTTTTTTTCTACGTCGCATGATTCCTAAGATATAACCAGTTTAGTATTCCAACAGCTCATTTTCTGCTTTGAGGCCCATTATTATGCATATATTCTTTGTACACTCTGTGTTTCTCTGTGCAGCTGTTGGGCAAAAACAGGGTGTGCGCGCTTCTGTTACTGTAACAGTTAGTGTTTCCACTTGCGTTTCCATACTCATTTGCATTACCATTCCCGTGTACGCCTCCGTGTGCGTTACCCTCTGCGTTCTCATTTGTGCTTGCGGTTGTGTTACTGTTACCATTTGTGTTTCCACTACCGTTTCAGTTTGCATTTCCGGCACCCCTTTTGTTTGCATTTCTTTTTCGGTTTGAGTCTTCCTTGCTGTTACTGTCACCGTTTGCATTTCCAAATGCATTACTGTGCCTGTGCACATTACGGTTTGCATTTCTGTATGCGCTTCCATTTGTTTTTGCATTTCTATTTCCTTTGGTGTTATTGTTGCTGTTACCGTTACCATTTGCATTTACAACTGTGGTAATGTGACCGTACACATTACAGTTTGCGTTTCCATACGTGCTTCCATTCCAGTTTGCATTTCTGTTTCCTTTGACATTATTGTTCATGTTAATTTTACCATTTGCATTTACAGTTATGGTACCATGACCATCTGCGTTACGGTTTGCTTTTCCGTGTGTGCTTGTGTTTGCATTTCCATTTTGGTTTCGTTTGGCGTTGTTTATGATGTTAACATTGCCATTTACATTTCCAATTGCAGTACCATGCTGTTGGTCTCAGTAAAAAATAAAGCTGAGCACCTCAATGCCAATGAAAGCACCTCACACGATCAAAACTGCTCTCTTACCTATAGTTCCCATGGAGTTTCCTACAGACATTCCAAAATAAATAACATATACTGTAAGCCAACCACAAATGAAAAAGTTACACACAGCAGCATACAACAAAAATTAAACACTACACATAATAAAATATGGGGGAAAAGGAAAATCACACATGGTATCTACAGGAAACCTTCTGGACATGTCCCGCCTACCAAAACATATCATCCAACCACAGATCACATTCAAACACTCAGCAACCTACTACCACTCCCTCACACACACAATGACCAGTCATACAACATATACAAACCCCATTCATACCCATTCACTCACAGCAGCAACTCACAGCAACAGAATGACATAAGATAAAACAAAACAAATTAAAGCTTCCACACCTATTGTAAAAATCGCACACATGATGTGCAGATCATGGGATATGGCAAATGTTCTCACTCCTGCATCATGAGGCATGAATATCTCACTTGTGCCTTTGGCACTCATGAGATGTCTATGTCTCTACTCTTGCCCATCATGTGTCCATATATATATATATATATTATGGTAGCACACTAGTGCTACCATAGTTAGGGTTGAGGAGCCATTTACATGTTAAACCTAAAATTTTGCACCTTAATAACTTTGCAACCATTCAGTGGATTTGCCTGACATTTGGAATACGTGATCAAGAACTATACATCTTGGGATCTGCCAACTTTCATACTGTTCGGATATATGGCTGCGGAGTTATTAAGCATGATCTGCATGCACATTTATGTGTTTTTGGAATTCTTTGCTCATCTCTACAGGTCGCACAGTTTGCGCGACCAGTCTGAAATCTTCAGGGAACATGTGGCCAGGGTCCCTGATGTGCCTTTTAAGGATTTCATGAAAAAATATTAAATGGTTCAAAAGTTATTCAAAAAACAATTTCCCATTATAAGTCAATGGGAAAAGTTAAAAAGTTTGACAGTGTCACAAATGCAGTTTTTACTTTCGCAAATGGCCCTTTTACTGTCGCAAATCCACCATTTGTTTTCAGTTGGCCATCAGAAAAATGCTTGGCATTTAAGTTTGGGACCCTCTAGCAACCTAATTCTTTTTTGTATTCACCTAGTCAGACCCTGAGGATGCTAGGCATGTAAAGTACCCAGAAATATGTTTTCAAATTTCTGGAAAAGTGCTAGCATTTAGAGCACTGTCGAATAATTCACAAGCTTTCTCAAAGTTCAACAGTACTTTTCCAGGCTGTGGGAAAATGACAGCAACTTTTTGCCACCCAGCTGCAAAAGAACGGTTTGGTCTTTTGGGCTGAAATTTGGAGGGAACTAAGCCAATATCTCACAGATGTGACATTCAGTGTTTCAGTGAAAAAAATATTACAGGGTGACAAGGTTACGGCACTCCAAAGTTGATGCTTTTTCCCATAGGATAACATTACGGTGTCTGCTGCATTACAGGAATCCTTTTCCCGCCCTGCTGCAAAATAATAGTTTGGTCTTTTGGGCTGAAATTTGGAGGGAAGAAAGTCAACATCCCACAGATATGTGTTTCAGTGGTTAAAAAATATTACAGGGAGCCAAAGTTGTGGCACTCCGAACTTCTCTTTTTTCCCATAGGATAACATTACGGCGTTCGCCGCACCTTTCAGGGCCCGTATCTTGGAAACGGTTCGAGATACAGACTTTTTGTCAGAAAAATGCCTAGCCCCCAGAAGGGGCTAAGTACAAAACTAGCCAGGAAAGTCATAAATCATATGACTTTTACATTTTTTTCTACGTCATACGGTTCCTGAGATATAAGCAATTTAGTATTCAAACTCCTCATTTTCTGTTCTGAGACCCATTATTATGCATACATTCTTTGTACTCACTGTCTTTCTCTATGCAGCTTTTGGGGAAACCAGCCTGTGCACTTACATTACTGTTATCCTTACTGCTTCTGCTTGCAGTTCTGTACCCGTTTCACTAATTTTTCCCATCTACTGCACCATGTGCGTTACCCTTCATGTTTTCATTTGCGCTTGCATTTGCATTATTTTAACCATTTGTGTCTACAGTACTGTTTATCTTTCTGTTTCGTTTTGTGTCACCATGCGCATTACCATTTGCGTTTGTGGGCACCATGTTACAATGTGACAAGACATCATGTGGTGGGAGCTTGGGGCCCAAAGGGCCCTGTGCTCCTGCTGCCACATTACGGTCACTATTTCTCATTATCCTTCTCAAAAAGAAGGGAAATTAGAGGCAAAAAACTCTGTTTAATGCATTAGTTAGGGTTGTTCCACAGTGACAAAAGTGAAGAAATTCAGTTTTAGGGTTGAAAGCCCCCCTTGGACCCCCACCCACAACCTCAACCAGCATCGGGGTGCGCGTTGGGGTTGTCGGTCCTAACTATCACCCCATTCTTCTAGACCTCTGCTTCTTCACACATCTGATGGGGTGAGAGTTAGGGCCAGCAACCCCAACGCACACCCCAATGTTGGTTAGGGGTGTGAGCGTAGGGGTCCAAGGGGGTCTTTCAACCCTAACACTGAATTTCCTCACTTTTTGTCATTGTGGAACAACCCTAACTAATGCATTAAACAGAGTTTTTAACTCTAAATATATATATATATATATATATATATATATATATATATATATATATATAGTTTGGGAACAATAATCAAATTTTGTCATAAGTCCAATTCAATGAATTCAATTGAACGGATCAATATGAGTGTTTTATAAATATGAGAGTTACATAAAAGGATTAACTCATCAGAGTCTGCTTATATTCTGGATCCTACAGGTGCCAGTACTCCCTCCCCCTCTATAGCTTATTAATAAAATGAGTTGAACTGAGCATGAATGAGCAAATAAAAATCAATGAAAAACTGTTTTTTGCCCAGTTCCTCAAATCTAGAAGCACAAGTGTAGAAATAGACAGCAGTCAATTGAAGTTTGACACTGTCTCAGAATCCCATAAATGAAAAAGGCAAAAAGGATGAAGGGAATAACAGGCTTAGCTGATTGAGCTGAATAATTTAAATAAGAGAACATAAATTATTGATAAATTTGATATGAACAAGCAGAGTTGTGCTACACTGTACACATGAGCATTCTACATTTTACGTTGCAGAGTACCTTTCCAGCTTAGCTATAAACCATGAAGAAAGATTATATGGATTTAATGAATAAAAAATACAAACTTTCAAAACAAAGGCGCGGTTAAAGATGATTATGTATAATATTTGGCTAGGATCCTGCTCTATGCAGATGACATGGTTGTTTTCTTCAGGATTCATGTGAAGAGAGTCTCACCAGGCACTTGCAGTACAACTTTGACATGCTGCAGGACTGGTTTAAGGACAGCCTATTGGTGCTCAACAACAAAAAAACAAAGATAATGCTCTTTGCTGGGTGTCAAAAGAGAATAACTACTGCACCTTTCATCATAAATGACAGCTCTCACTCCACCCTCGAGCAAGTATCCTCTTTCAGGTACCTGGGGATTACTATAGATGAGTCTCTTGCCTTCGATGAACATATTCATACTGTTACCCCTATCGTTAACAGGAAGTTAGGGGCCCTCTACAGGCTTTGGTCCTGCTTCACTCCAGAGGCCAGGTATCAGGCCATCAGAGGTACAATCCTACCAAGCCTAGACTATGGAATAGTGGTCTACTGTGCAGCCTCTGACACCAGCCTACACAGAGTCCGCACCACCCTAAACAAAGTCTGCAGACTTGTTTTAGATGCTGATCGCCTTACTTACACTTGCGATCTGTATATTAGAACAAAATATCTTCCTCTCAAGGACCGGATCTCACTCCACTCCTGCCTCCTGGGGATGAAAACCCTGCTTGGACTTGCACCACCTTCTTTACTGGGTTTATTCTGCCCTGTCCCTTCTAAACATGTTATGAGAAGTGTTACAAAACATGCACTTGCTGTGCCATTCAGACAAACTGCCCTAGTGAGTCATGCATTTGCAGTCAGGACACCCACCTGGCTAAACAAGGTCCCTCAAGCCATCACAAGCCTCACCAGCATTAGTCACCTCAAATTTGAACTTCAGAATTCCATCAACCTACCTACACACTACTACTGCTCTACCTATCCCCCAGGGCATTACCTATATACCCTGCTAGACTATATCCATACATAATCTGCTGAATCAGTCTCCCCACTCTCTTATCTATTGCCCCCTACACATTCATTGAGGTGTTTCTACCTTGGCATCCTTTTGCCTAGGACAAGACCTCTTAGCTGCTATTTGTGAGTACCTAACTGAACTGTTAGCACCTTATTTATACTGTCGGTGTTTTGTTCCTTATGTACTCTACGTTCAGACTGTACTTTACAATTTGCTTCTGTTTTTAATACTCAATTTCTTTTATTATATTAGTTTGTTAATGTGTTACTAATATGTTTATGACAATGACTGTTAGCTGCATTTGCTATTCCCAACTCATGTAATTGTTCACCTCCTTTGATTGACGAGGACCCTCTGTAAATGAGCTCTTAGCTCAAAGGTTTGTAATTCTGATTCTTTAATAAATACAATAAATAAATAAATAAAATGGACATCAATCCTAGAACTGATGAAAAAGTGTTTTCTGTATCCATGTCCCACCTCCCCTTCCCTCCCCCACCTAGGGAACTGGCATGCTGCTAGCTATAATATTGAGTTACACTGGTGTTTGCACTCCTTTCCCTTCTATGCCTTATAGAGGTGGGTGAAAGTGCAGATTTCTGCCATAACGGAAGTTCTGCGAAATTTCAAAAAGTTTGCTCAATTTTCTGTTCTTTCACTTGTGGCGGATTTCTGAACTTTCACCAAATAACTGCTGATTTCCACCTAGTACTGTGACATTTAATTATGAACTGTGGACTTTTTACATGACATATGGAAAAAAAGTCACTTGCATTACTTCTGCTTTTTTTTCCACAGTTTAATAGATAAGCCACAGAACTGAACACCGACGCTGATCAGTGCTGCAGAGTTTTTTCAGCAGTTTAATACATTAACCCACATTTCTTACATTTATTATGCAGTTTTTGGTGGAATTTCTGTGAAAGTTGGCAAAATGATTTCCAAACTTCTGCAGAAGCGAAAATCCGACTTTCGCTGAAATTCCGCCTGTGGAATTTTTTTTTGCACACCCTATTGCCTTATCAATAAAGTGGGTTGAACCGGGCATTGTAGGAATAAACATAAAATACAACAAAAAAACATTTTTTGTTCATATCCTTAAACATAGCAGTACAGAAGAGCAGAAATAGACTGCAGTCAGCCTAAAGGTGATGCCATCTAAGAGCCACATTTTCCAAAAGGCAGTAAAGAGGAAGGAATGGCAGGATTACTTGATTGGAATGGAAATGCTACAAGTCTCGATGGCTGAGAGGGACCTGGGGGTGGTGCTGGATGTCAAGATAAACAACTCAGAGACTTGTAGGAGGGCAGCAGCCAAGGCCAACAGGATGCTGGGATGCATCGCTAGGGGGATCACCTCCAGAAGGAGGGAAGTGATACTCCCTCTGTATAACTGCTTGGTGAGGCCACACCTTAAGTACTGCATGCAGTTTTGGAGGCCACACTTAAGGAGGGACATTAAACTCCTGGAGAGGGTCCAGAGGATGGCAACCAAAATGATTTGGGGCTTGGGGGACAGGACCTATGAGGAGAGGCTTGAAGAGCTAAATATGTACACATTGGAAGAGAGAAGGGACCAGGGGGACATGATAGAGGTCTTCAGGTACATGAAGAGGGTAAATAGGGGAGGAACAGTCAGGGTGCTTCGAAGGAAGGAGAAGGGGGCCACTAGAGGGCATGGGTGGAAGCTGGAGGGGGGAAGATTCAGGGGAGAAAGGAGGAGGTGCTACTTCACTGAGAGGGTGGTGGAGCCATGGAATGCACTGCTTAGGGGGCTGGTGGAGGCAGAGACGGTGGAGGGGTTCAAGAGGGGCTGGGACAGGTACAGGGGAAGGGTCCTGGAAGCAAAATCCAATGCAGCAAGAATATCTGGAGCTAGAGAAGGCGAGAGGGGCAGCAAGGTCAGCACCCAGGATGGGGGCTGACCAATCGAGCAGACTCGAAAGACCATTAGGCCTATTCTGCTGGCATTTTAGTATGTTAGTATGGAATGGTATAATCTAAATTATATTGAACCACCAAATCATTGACCGTCTTGTCATGAATAAGCATAGTCATGATACATTACAAAAATGGGTATGCTGTATTTTACAATGCAGTGCACCCGTCCACTTCATCCACAACATTATAAGAAACAATTACATAGATGAAATGAATGAATAGTAAAAAATTTCCTAACAAAGGTACAGTATAAGACAACTAAGCATAATGTGGATATGATTCTAATATGTACATTATAATAGATTCAGTATCACGGGTATGGATTGGGGATCGGTATGTACTTTTACATAGAGCACCTATAGTACATATTGAATTTTATTTGTTTAAAACTGATCAATAATATTTCAAACTTCATATTTTAGGTTGCACAGAATGATTGATATTCTATTTCAGCACTACAGCAATCAATTGTCCTGGGAGTTATAATGAATAGGAAACTCCCAAAGTATGAAGACGCTCCATAACCTTGTCAAAACGTTTTCTTTGTTGCTGAGTGGCTAAGCTGATGTCTGAAAAAAGAACAAGGGAAGAACCACCTTGCAGCTGCAGAGCTGCTTAGCTCGGTTAACTACCTTGTCAAGAACATGAGTTCCACTTGTCACAATGAAGATGATATGGGGGAGATCAATATTCACAGGCTGTTTTCTAGGAATGATAGGGGAGGATTTTAAAATGGAGCCAGTGAGATCCAGGTCTAGTTATTTATGGTCATTACATGGTAAGAAATAATGCAGTAGTGGAGAAAGAGGCAAAAAGAGTAAGAATAAAATCATTGTGTTTGTAGCTCTGCTGGTAGCACTGTTTTGAAGCCCGGTTAACTACCTTGTCATGAATATGCATTCCAGCTTTCACAATGAAGATGGTATAGGGGACATCAATATTCGTGAGCTGCTTTTTGTTCCTCCTTCATGGGCCTCTGGTCAGCCACTCCTTTGAGCCACCAAGGCCCACTACCATTGAGGCACTGGCATCATCTGCCACCCAGTCTGCACCATGACCCCGGGTAACCCAACATAACCCTTCATTGGGGGAGCCCCTCCCCTGTGGTCTGGCAACTGGGAGAGGAGAAATGCCCACAGGTTCCTATTACATGTCCTGGGCATGGCAGGGGTCAGCATGGACACTTCCAGGCTTTCATGGTGGTGGGGACCAGCAGCTGTCATCTGACTGGCTGAGGGTGGATTTTACACTTTTCTCTTAACCCTCCCACAATGGGCTAACCACGGTGATGGCCCAGAGATAGGGATGTTCAGAAGTGTGTTGAGGTCACACACCACCAAGAACGCCACCTGAACCACCCCCAGGGACAGACAAACAGTGGTCTGAGGCCACCCACCCCCCCGTGAGGGAAGCGTTCAAAGGACACAGTAAATCTTTTCCCTGCCAGACTCCACTTTTGATGTCCAGGCTTGGGGCACAAACCCAGGTCACCAGCATGCCAAGCAAATACCCATCGCTCGGTGCCATGGAGCCAGCACAGGCTACTTTTAATGAATGATATGGTAAGATTTTAAAATGGAGCCAGGGAGATCCAGATCTAGTTATTTATGGCCATTGCCTGGTGAGAAATAATACAGAAGTGGAGAACAAGGCAAAAATAGTAAGATTAAAATTGTGTTTGAACTGTAGCTCTGTTGGTAGCATTGTTTGTGAAAGCCTCATGATTAGTGTGATGCAAAAGCTTGGTTGTTTCACAAGCCCCCCTCCACTCCCATCCCATATTCTGTGGGGTATCGGTCACTGGACTTTTGTCACATTTTTGTAAAAATCAATCCTGTAAACAGGTTACTTAGCCCTCGGTTCCTACCCGAGTAAAGAATAAATATTAGGCAGTCTAAGACAGGTGATAAGGGAGAGCTGCAAGGAATGTTCAGATGATGGTTGAGCATGGCATTTAGGTGCTGATAGGGAGGGTCAGGTGGGGGGGGCAGTTACAGGAGCACCAGCAACAGACATTGATGGATGCATAACGTTCATTCACATTCTATATATGACTCATAGTGTGCTTGACTTCTGCTGCATAGTGCTTAATGGAAAATAGTAATGCAAGAGAAAAAGCAACACATAGCCACAGATAGTGGCCAGCTGATTGGAAACAGTCAAATTGCATGGCAAATAATGAGGCAACAGAAGTGAGTACTAGCAATGCAGCTTCATTCTCTGCAACACAGCTGAGTGTAGAGTTCAGGGCACTGAAATATTCAGTCAATCAATTTTGATTTATACTGGAGAGTATGTGAGCAAAAATGCCCATTTTCACAAACAACCAGTTTTTACAGAAAGTTACAAATGACAAGTTGAATGTGTATTTACAAAAAAATTTTAGAGCAGGTATTTACAACTTGCAGACTGGGTCAGACGGAGGAAGATTTCATAATTGTCAGAGAGGTAAGGAAATGAATACACAGCAAATATATACATGGCAGGCTGACCCTGGATAGCATAGAGGCGCGAATTATTAAGGAGAAAAAATGAGTTTTATAGAACAATAGATACAATGCAAAGGCATACATTTGTACAGAGGATCATAATTTTTGATTAAATAGAGTGGTAAATTTTAAATATAGAGGCACAGCTCACAGGAGTGAACAGGTACACAACCACTGACAAAAACTGCATCAAGGGGCCAGGAGGTAGGCGTTTGGAGCAGAGGAAATATAGGTGAAAAAGGACGGGGGGCACAGGCAGTTGTTTTAAGGAGGTGGTTCTTGAGAGTGAAATTAAAGGTAGAGATGGTGCTATATGTGTGAATACCTGGGGGCAGTTCATTATAGAACGTCAGGCCCTTATAAGTAATGGAGTTCTGAGCATGAGCGGTGTGGTACAGTGGGATATCAAAGATGTGATGGGAAGCTCCTCTTGTACTGCACTTAGGGACAGATTTGGGGAAAAAGGAGGTGATGCTTGAAGGCAATATGTTTAAGTTTACCTTGTGTAAGAAGGAAAGCATTTTAAAGTGAAACCTATCTTCAAGGGTGACTCAGTTTAGGTAGTCATAAAGGGTACAGTGGTGAGTAGACCACAATGCAAGGAGTCTAGGTAATAACATTTCAGATCTGGAGGCCATCATGGCTGAGGCTACCCCAGATTTGATGGTCATAATGGTGTCATAGTGCACTGACAGCCACAACTGGGACATGACCATACCAGGCTACTCTCTGCTCAGGAGAGATAGGGAAGGCAAGAAGGGCTGTATGATATGTGGAGAAAGGAAGTCAAGGCCATGGAAGAACAGAGGCACACAGAGAACAATAAAACACTGGAGGTGCTGTGGGTCATCTTGGGGATAGGTACTGGGGCCACTATCTACACAGGGGTGGTATACAGGCCAAATAGTTTCACCCAACTCTCGGACATTGTCAAGCATAGGCTGGCATCAATAATTGAAGGTGGGCATGAACAGTCAAAAAGTTGATCAATCTTCTAATAAGGAGAGTACATGGGGCACCAGTGCAAATGACACATTTATCTAAGGCACATGAAACTCCACAGAGACTGAGTGTTGCTTCCACCATCTTACATGTGAAATGGGCTGAGAAAGCATGCAAGTTAAAATAGAAAATGGCAAATCCCATTTGGGATGTTTTATGTCATGTGGGAGCTGAAGACATGGAAGAAAAGGAAGAGACTGATGAGGCATCAGGACTGCTGTCAGTGCAATTCATGGTTGTTGCACATTTGGCAGACAAAAGGCACCTTACCAATCACTGACCAGTCCTTGCTATACTGGAGCAGTGAGGTCACTGAGTGGTCAGCACTGACCTTGGCTGCAATGAAATACCTCAGATGCCCACCCTCAAGTGTCCATGTGGAGCATGTATTCAGTTTGGCTGGGGTCACTGTGAGGGACAGGCAAACCAATCTGTCACCAAAACACGTTGACTTGCTAATATTGATTATAATGAATGAGGGGTGCAGTTCTGCATAAGACAATCTTGTCCATGTTCCTACCACATGAAGGTGGTGGTGGTGAAGATGAAGAGCAAGGTATTGTTGGCATTAGCAAATTGCTTTCTACCACCGAGGTGGATAAAGGAGTAATGGAGAGAGAATTCCTATCTGGTGACAACTCCAGTCTGGAAGGCTGTGAGGGCTGCTTCCTCGATGAGGTTGAAACATAAAAAAACATCTGTTGTTTCCCTCCTTTTCCCTCATCAATATACTATATAGCAGTTTATATTCACTCCCTTTATATTTAGTGCTCCAAGCACATACCCACATACTGTATTCACTTCCTCTTATTTTCACTGGTGGAACACTAACACTGCTTTATATAGTGATTTACCTAATATTCACTGTCTTTTTATTGTCACTCAAAAACGGAACCAGCAAATATAGTGAAAATAAAATGCCAGTGAATATTTCCTGCTATACAGCAATACTTTATGATTCACAATTGTTATTTTCAATCATTGTACTGTTCCCCATCCCCAATTGTTGTGCTGCTGTTTCCTTGCATCTAATCAATTACTTGCCTCCACCACCTTAATGTGATGCCTAGAGACAATGCCTACTCCAGATAGAAAGATACGGCACAGTCTTGTCCTCCACCTGTGGCCTGATTAGGTCCTACACAGCCACAAACAGCACAGGTCACCACCTTCACACTGTTGCAGCATACAAATGTCATTACCTGCACCAGCTAGGCAAAGCATGCCTGTTCCAGCCAGCAAGACACAGCAATGCCTCCTCCTCTGGTCAGCTTGGGTCCTACACAGATATGAACAACATGGGCCACCATCTCCACACTGCTGCAGCATAAAAATGCCATTACCAGCTAAGCAAAGCATGCCTGCTCCAGCCAGAAAGACATGGCACTGCCTACTCCTCTTCTGGCCTGCTTGGGTCCTACATAGTCACAAACAGATTGGCCACACCTCCACAATGATGCAGCATAAAAATGCCATTAGCCAAGTCTTCTACCAGCCAGCCGACTAACCAGCCCTCAAGCCAACCCTCCAGCCAGCCAGCTGACCAAGATAGTAAGACTTCAGCTCCACCATGGGCTATATTTGTCTGTTGTGATGGCAAGTCACTTTTACTGTCATTCACATTCCTTATTTCTCCCTCACTGGTGGTGGTTGACTCTTTCCACCTTACTCAGAAAGTCATTAAAATGTTTTTTTCTTTTCTTCTGTCTCCTTGTAGATTTCACCATTCACAGGGACAAAAAGAGAACAGTCACGTGACGTGTTTCTACACCATCTCAGTGCCACACACTAGCCAGTAAACTGTACGGCCAGCAGCACTAATGTAACAGTATGTATCATTATGAATTTCTTTGTAGAAAATTACTTGACTAACTGCTTATAATGTATGGATACATAATTTGGTGTTGATATGTTCATATTTTTCACAAAAATGGTTTAAGGTTTTTTTTAATAAAAAAATCAGTTTTTTTGGGGGGGGGCTAGTGTGAAATATATGAATTGCTTTGAATTAATTGCATACCACTGTTAGAAAGGTAATTTTTGTGCTGAAACAGAGAGCATAGTGCAAGTAACAGTCATCTAAAGAATGAATTTGGTGCTCACAATTGTATCCATGTACATCCCCTCTAGAAAACTGTCCATGGGCATTAATGTGGTCACTGACTACATAAATAGCATGCACCAAGGCCCCAAAGGGTTACTGCTAGGAGATTTGAATGTAAACTGGCTGGCCACCAAGGGCAGCAGCTTACAAGGGTGCACACTCTACCATCAATTTATCACACCAGGTCTGCTCCCCCACCAGAGTCAACTATCGAACTAGTACTAGCACACTACTGGACTGCATACTAATATACTGCCCAGAAATCATTTCGAGCACCACCGTCCTTCTGGAAATTATAAGTGACTACTCCCCTGTACTATGCTACTGGACTAATAAAGTCCAGAAACCCCCTGCTAATATTGTTATAGGGCAAGTCCTGAGAATGGGGCAGCTTGAACCACTGAAATCTCATCTTAAACAGATTGACTGGTCCCTCATTGACATTAGCCAAAATGTGGATAAGCCCTTGAATATTTCATCACAATGTTCAACTCAGCCTGTGACATCAATGCCCCAGTAAGAAAACAGAAGGTCATGGGCAAAAAAAAACTCCTGGGTTATCCCAACTCTTCTCACCCAAATTGCCAACAGGGACAACCTATGGCACCATGCGCAAGTTACTGGAAAAAGGCTGATATACAGCAATATAAACAGGCCAGGAATGCCTGCACCAGGGCAATCTGTCTTGCCAAAATCTGTCATTTTAGGGAAGAACTAGCCAACACGTGGGAGGATGGCAGAAAGTTCTGAGATAACATATAAGAATTGATGGTGAAAACTTACAAAACCTTGCCCTCAATGCCAGACATAAATGGGGAAATCACTCAGGATCCAAAGGTCATAGCTGACACCTTCAGTAGAGCTTTCTCTGACTTTAGCAGCTTACTCCCCCCTGACTTTCTTGATACTAACAGTAAAAAAATCTGAGGAAGGTAGTATTGACCCCACCCCAGGCACCCCCTGCCCTTCTTTTTCAAAATAGTTGCCAAGGCTGAAGCCAGGAAATACCTGCAACGAGTATTAGGTAAATCATGATATAGAAGTGATTCCCTAGACCTCAAATGTATCACCCTTACAATGGATGAGGTATTAATCCCTCTGACCAAAATACTTAACCTTTCACTATGTCATGCTCAATTCCCCACAGATATGGAAAGCTATGGTGAAAACACCAGTGCACAAAACTGAGGACTGAGCTCTACATGCAAATTATCACCCCATATCTATCTTACGGTATACCAGTGCTGCAGTGACTCCCCTACTGCGAAGACCATCACAGTGACAGGATTTAGGCAAAATCCGCATGTTGCTGTGATGGTCTCTGCAAATCCAGGAGACAGCCTCGCAGGGCGTTTCACTTCCCCCCCAGTCCAACTGCGACTCGGAGTTGGAATCCTAGAGACTGGGTGTGTGTGTGGAGGTGGAGAAACATGGAGGCATCCCTGACACCACACATTGCTGACACTCAGCACTGCGGCTGTCACTGTCAGGGTTATCTCTATACTGGATGTTGCTGAGGCATGGAAAACCCTATCTCACCCCTTCAAAACACTTGATTGCCTATCATCTGATCAATTAGTCAACTACATTGCTAAATGCGAGATATAATGTTCACAGCAGCATGGCTTTTGTAAGGCACATAGCACCGCTATGGAGTTGTTAGAGTTCACAGGCTATATCCACAGCACTCTTGACCATGGGCAGCTGGTGGGGGTGACCTATATCAACCTCACCAAGGCCTTTAACATGGTCAACCACACCTTACTGCTTAACAAACTCTCCAAAACCATCCTTTCGGCTGGCGCTGTGGGGTGATTCAAAAAGTTATCTAGGGAGAAGGACCCAGCAGGTCAAGATAAATGGAGTCATGTTGGACAATTGGCAAGTGCTCACTGGTGTCCTGCAAGGCTTGATTCTCAGCCCCTTACTTTTCAATCTCTTTCTAAGCCACCTCCTCAGTATCTGCTCAGAAAGAATCCCTCTCTATGTGGATGATACCATTATTTTCACCAGTGACCCTGATCCACATCATCTTGAGACTCAACTCCAGCAAGACTTCTCAAAGATTGAGGGCTGGTTCTTGAAACAATTACTCATGAACTACAAAAAGACAAAAGTAATGTTGTTCGCAAACCCATGTAACAAACATAAGTCTCATCAATTAAATATTTTAAATAGCTTCTACACCCCACTTGAATTGGTGTCTACCTTTATATTCCTAGGAGTGACCCTTGACTGCATCCTATCCTATGCTAGCCAAGTAGACCTAGTCACTAAAGCAATAAATTCCAAACTCAGCATACTCTATAGGCACAAGCATTGAATGACTGCTGATGCTCTCTGACTGGCAGGGAACAGTTCCATTCTCTCCGATATAGATTATGGTTTAACTGTGTATAACACTGTGTCTGACACTAAACTAAAAAGGGTAAGCACAGTGATAAACAAAACCTGTAGACTAATAACTGGAGCCCACAGATTCACCCATATTTCTGACTTTTACTCCTTGGCAAATTGGATGAATCTGGATGGTAGAATGAAATATCAGACCTGTCTCCTGGCAAAGAAAACCTGCCTAGGCCTTACCCCTCCTGCCATTTAGGGCCTCCTCAAACCACCTGCCAACCCTCACCAGACTCGAGTTACAGCCAGACAGTCCTCCAAGTCTTTTTCTGTTGCACAACCCAAGGACAATGGTCCTTTGCATACTGCACCCTCAGTTGGTTAAATTCCCTTCCTTCGGACATCATGAAAGAACCCAAGCTGGTACCTTTCAAGAGTGAACTATGCCAGTACCTCTCCACACATACTAGTTGTGACTGCTCGCACTAATCTGGGATCTCCCTAGTGGCCTGTGGAATCACTGCCTACCCCTCCACACTAACAACAGGATCCACCTGCTGCCATATCCTCACCCCTTGCCTCTTACCCCAACCCCCTACACTGCCATCACCCCACCACAGGTTCCGTGTCATAAGGGTGATCTCCAAAAGGTGATCATCATTATGGCGAGTATACATCACTTAAATTCAGTTTCAGCGATGTACACCCCCGGCAACAAACAAAATGGTGCAAAGGACTACCGTTTTAATGTTATGTGGGGGCTGCTCCCCCCAACCCCCCTATTATAAGATTCTCAACTCCAGGGGTGTGCATGTCGGTGGGGGTGCAACATTGTAAAAAATTAAAAAACCTACTCGGGCCGGGCACAAAACAAAACATACCTGTGCCCAGACCCATACCCAGCATCCTAGCCACCCCAGTCCAGCACCCATCCACCATGCCATGGAGCCAGCTCGGGAGCTCACTACAGCACCACCCCTCACAAACCCTCCTGCCCCTCACTCAGGGTGCTCGCTCCCCCCCATGCACGTGTACATATAGCGACATCCTGTTACTATTCATGAACCCCCCCCATCCGGTTGCCTTCCCTACTCCCTCGCCCTGTTGACATGCGCCACAAGTGGGTTGCCGTTTTGGTAAGTTCTCTCTTTTGACTAGCGCTTGTCACAGGATACCCCACCACCCCTTCTGCACCACTGCTTCCTCCACTACTACCCCTGTAGCCTGCCTGGTATTTCCCCATTCTCCCTCTAACCACCCCTTCCCCCACCACTACCCTGACAAGGTCAGCACTGACTGATAAAAATGACCACTTTGGTATACTTATCTAGTTTGTTTGTCTGTTTGGAATTATGTTATCAATTGTACTAGAATAATTACTCAAGCTTGCACTGGCCAAATTGTAAGAGGCAGTCTCTTGTATACAGTATAGTGTTCCAATGAATTGTATGTTCAACTATGTATCTCTAAATGTATGCACTACTGTGTATCTCTGATGTGGAACCTTTGTAAATGAACTCCCAACTGAAAGGTATTTGAATCCAAGAATTTAATAAATAAAAATTAAAAAGAATGAGAAACCAGACATAGAAAGCATGTATCATGTCAGCTCTGGAGACACTCATTCTACAGGTATTTGTAGTACAAACAAGAATTCAAGTGAAGCCCCATTTCAACAAACAGGGTTGCACCCAAAAATTAAGTGGTATCAAACAGAGGATTCAATAACACTGAAAGTCCAGCTGAGAAAATAAGAGTTCAAAATCTGTGAATCCAGCAGTCAGGCAACAAGCTGGAAGAAAGCTGTTTAAAAAAAAAATCCTTGTAAAATGATGAAGTGAAGCCCCGTTTCAACAAACAAGGTTGCAAATAAGTGGCATCAAACAAAAGATTCAATACCTCTGAAAGTCCAGCTGAGAAATGTTTTAAATCAGAAATGTGAGTTTGATAGAAACACAGTAGTATTCAGTGCCATTGTAGACAACACGTTTTATTTGTTCTTATCCCTCCATCACTGGTGGTGGTTGACTCCTGTCCATGGCCTCCCAGAGGGCGAAAGATCTTCCACATTACTCGGAAAGAAATTAAAATGTTTTTCTTTCTTTCTTTCCTTTTATCTCCCTACAGGTTTCACCATTAAGTTCAAAAAGAGCTACTTGCTCTACTGGAAGTGTACGGCGCACTGTTGAATGGGTGGCCAGCCCAAAACAAATTGTGTAGTTCAAAAAAATACAGCCCACTTCCACAGCAAAAAACAAACTTCTGCCCAGTCTTTATGAAATAAATTTATAGTTTTATTGCTGAATACAGTGACAGGCAAAGTTTTTTTAGTCAAACTGAATGCAAGAAGCCCCATTAACAGGAATGACTGGCAAAGGTATTCTCGAAGCCTGACAGCCCTCAGGAAACAGAGGAGTTACATGACATCTTCCTGCAATAGCGGTAAGTATCATTATGATTTTCTTTTGTTTTCTTTTTATTTTTTGTTCTCCTTTTTCACAGGTACACAGTGTGCAGCAGTGGTCAAAGGGCAGTTAAATAATGTCTCATTCTTAGTTGCAGGTAAGAGGTACAGTAAGAGTGGGATTGGATAACTGATATACCATAAGGCCAAAGCAGAGGCCAGTAGGAGGCTAAATAGTTTCTCTTTTTATTTGCAGGTGACAGGTACAGTAAGAATGGTAGTGGACAACCAATATCCCATGTGGCCACAGCAGTGGCCAAAGGGAGGCTAAATAATTTCTTACTTTTATTCACAGGTGACTGGTACAGTAAGAATGGAAGTGGAGAATGTATATACCATTACTGAGTGGTCACCACCACAGTGGCAAGTTGAGTAGAGTCTAAAAGAATTAATTTTTTGTTCTCTTTACAGGTGTCTTTCAGTCCTGCTGCCTCCTCCTCCTCCTTCAGCAAGCAAGCCATCACCGACCATCTTCTCTACCAAATCATGCAGGATTACACAGAAGAATTATAGGGTTAGGCTAACTGGCCTGCCAGTGCAGCAGTAGCACTACCACTTCCGATGCCATTGACCCGGGTTCAGGAACATGCCCAGGGAGATGGAGGGTTGGATGGGGGAGGAGGAGGCTTGAGCATATGAGGACCACTTGCCTTCTACTGGGAAGGAGGGGGATGAGGTTCGGCACTTGACTGGCCTCTAGCAGAGGCCAGAGGCTCAGCAAGTACCAAAGCCACTCTGAGGGGCTGGGGCATGACAGATGGCAGTTGCACCTTGATGTCTGGGAGCATGTCACACCCCCAAGAACAGCAATAAATCAGCTCCCTGAGCCCCAGAAAGATGGAGCACATGTTGCAGACCCCACAACTCCCACCTGTCTCTCCTGCTGGGTGCCCAATGAAAACAAGAAGGACTTTGGGATGTACGGGCCTCACCTTGTACCCACCTAGGGTGGTATAACCATGGCTCCATGGGGGTTCACCCACAGGTCTCAGGTAGGTGGAGAGCACAGGGGAAGACACCATAGGCAACTCCCGATGGTGCGGGGCTCAGGGAGCAGGGGGGAGTATAAAATGCAAGTTAAAAAAAAGAATTATAGAGTTAGTAAAGGCAGCCTGTGATGGGGGGGGGTGGAGAGTGACACACACAGAATAGCACCATGTAGAAGCATCATACACATAGTTCTGGCAGTACCAAAATACAGTCTACTTTGTTTTTCTGGAACATTTGCACTACTGTTATGCAATGAATTACAGGAAGAGCAGCTTGTTGGGGGGGAGTGAGACACACAGTGCAGCAGCACGTAGCAGTAGTAGACCCCGGAGTCAGTTGAAAAACCAAATATGACTGATTTACCACACATTATGACTAACTTTTTCAACTAGTTTAAAATTTGTGACTTCACCTAACTAAAGAAAATCTAACCGATTTTTTCAACTTTCACCATCGTTGCATTTTATTATGTAGCAGTTTGTCAAAAAACTTCATATCTCATGCCACATTACACCACCAGTGGGTAATTAACAGACAGTTAATCCATAGTCATGCCTCATTGCTTAATAAATCACACCTTGGTTTACATCAGATTTTGTACACATATCACAACCACTCACAGGGGTCAACCTTAAACTTTTTTTGCACTAGCCAGCAGGACAAGGTGATTCAAAATTGCAGTAGCCCACAATTATAATGGCAAATGTTGATCACTTATACAGGAAACAATTCAAGCCAAGAAATACTCTGACTATTGCACATTTATCACTTTTCCATATTCCTTCCTGCCCTATCTGCAAAAAAAAAAAGCTGCAATGCCAACACATACAGTGCACAGGCATGACACTATACTACCTCTGTTTCTATATAGATAATCTATGCACCCCAGGAATGTCTATTTTAACCTTTAAAACTATGTATTTTATTAAGGGTTTTTTGGGGGGATCAGACATGATCTAAAGCTTTGTTTAGCTGGGTGGGATAAGGGTAGGAATGTAGGGTGGGACTGTATGGATGGTATTAACATACTAAGAAAACCAGCAGAGTAGGCCATATGGGCTATCGAATCTGCTCAGGGATCACTGCCTGTTTAGGGCACTAATTTCTGCCCCCTTCCTCCCGAGGTCCCACTCCCCCTTCCCCTGACTTGGCGGCCCCACCAATGCTGACTCCATTTAGATGCACCCTCCCCCTATACCTGTCCTAGCCCCGCTTGAATCCCTCCACAGTATCCACAGCCACCAGTGTTGGTTGGCTTGGTCCATTTAGAAGAGCTGGGGACCCCATACACTTTCAAGCAATGGCAGCTATGGCTCTGTGGATGGTCATTTCAGAGTCTGGCCTGCAGTGGTGTCCAGGGAAAGAACAGAGGTAAGAGATTTGGATGAGAAAGGAAAGCTATGGTGAGGCTGTGATAAAACCCACCACCTACAGGGCAGACCCTGTATACCACCTAGCATTTTGTCCCTGAAATGTTGGATAAAAACACTCAAAATATAGGGAAATGAGAGGCACTGGTCTTAATATGGGACAAATTGACAGACAGACATGCATGGGGACAAAAACCTGCTAAATAGAGACTTTTTTTAACTTCATTAACAGCCATGAAAACATGCAGTAGTCAAGCCAGACAAGTAGAGTTAACTGAAGTTAGCAACTGAGGTTCAATGCAAAAAAGTGCAAAATAATGCACTTGGGTAGAGGGAACCCTGGGGAGAGCTACAGGTTGGGGGGGATAGCTGACTGTCACCAAGGAGGAAAGAGACCTAAGGGTTATCATCTCTGATAACCTTAAGGTATCAAAGCAGAGCACAAAGGCAGCGGGGAGGGCCAGTGGCATGCTAGGTTGCATAGGCAGTGGTATCAATAGCAGGAGGTGGGAGGTGGTGATGCCATTGTATAAAACATTGGTAAGGCCTCACCTGGAGTACTGCATGCATTTTTGGAGGCAACACCTGCTCAAGGATATAAACAAGGTGGAGACTATCCAAAGAAATGCAACAAAGATGGTGCAGGGCTTGTACCATGAAACATATGAGGAGAGACTAAGGGACCTCAATCTGTACTCACTGGAGGACAGGAGACAGAAGAGGGACGTGACTGAAACTTTCAAGTACCTCAAGGGCATTAACAAGGTGCAGGTGGGAGACCTTTTCTAATGTAGAAAAAGTACTAGAACAAGAGGGCACAATATAAAACTGAGGGGGGGTAGATTAAGAGGTAACGTGAGAAAGTTTTTCTACACAGAAAGTGTAGTTGATGCTTTGAATAGTCTGCCAGAGAAGGTCATGGGACAAGCACAGTGGAGGGGTTTAAGCATGCCTGGTACAGGCACAAGGGAATCTTGAGAGGGAAGGAGTGATGAAGGCATTGATCACATATGGTCAGTGGCCACATACAAAGTTTAGGGTCTACAGGCAGATGAGATGGGCCTAACGGCTAGCGGTCCTTATCTGCCAACAGTTTTTATGTAACTGCACTAGCCCTGCTTAATTTGCACTAGGGTTTGGGCTAGTAAAACTGTGTTAAGATCAATCCCCCACCACTCACTGTGAGAGTCCATCCAGGATATGAACAGACTGAGTGTGTGTGCTAAAGGGAAAAAATCTGTTGTAGTTTTGCTGCCCAGGTATATGTCTTTTTTTTTCAGTAGAGTGGCACACAACATGACTGAAGAGGGAATAGACCAGGATGGGCCGATGGGAGACTCGGACACCAATAGAAAAAGAAAAACAGCACTTGTGCCATGTACCTTGAGCACTTTTACTACAAGAAGGGTGTTCAATTCACAATAACAACAGTTCTATACTATTTCTACCACTGATGTAAACCTGGGTCAGCAGTAAAGGAGCTCTCCTTTTATTTCATTTCTATGGAATCTGAAAAAATATGCCAAGTAGAGTCTGTCAGGGAGAGGACTAGGAGACTCAAAGTGGGATGCTCATGCACTGTCTTGACTAAATAGGGGATGGGGTAGACTGATTTTTTTTTTACAATCTTTTGTACCATTTACTTGCATTTTTACTGCCTTTCCCTAATTATTGTACACATAACTGATATTGTGTGTTGATCTCACCTAAATTGTAATTTGTTGTACACAATACTACTTGAAATCGTATGTTGTTCTCACCTATATTGTATTACCTATTGTTTGTCCCAGGTCCACCTTGTAAATGAGCTTGCTCAATGGTGGTTAAATAAAGATTTTGATTGATTGATTGGTTTTCATATTTTTGCCACAGCCACAGATTAGGTGCCTGAGCTCCCTCTCATGCACTACACAGTATAGTACAAACATTGTTTTTCCTTCTCTGCCTGCGATTCTAACCTGTAAAAAAAATGCACTACAGCACGTTTATAGTTTACTCAGTTTTCCAGTTCAGATTCCTTATCCGGACTGATTCTCCCTCTGGACTTCCTTCCACCAGACAGACTTAAGTGAACTCACTCTCTCCACAATAACTGAGATGCGTGCTGTGCCACAGCCTAGGATGGCTCCTCCAGGCTCCATCTGGACTCCCACCAAGCAAGAGCAAGGCAGGCCACACTGATACCACCACCCATCAATGACACAGACCCAGGCTGCTCCTGGCACTATGACACGATGACTGACTACAGAGGACGCTTGACCTGGTCCTGCTGTGGTAGCTGCAGTTGGCCTTACTGAATCTCTACATTTAGCATAACCAAGTCAACTGCACTGTGTCTGCTATGTTGGGAAAGCTGCTAACTGCTTTCTGGGGTGAGGTGGAGTGGACTGACTGGCAAGTACCTGGATGTGTATGTAACGTCATCTTGACCAATGTGGTCTTGCAAGGATAATGGCCAAGCCAATCAATAAAAAGCAATATATGCCTGCCCCAACCAAGCCTTCACCCTGCCCCCCCCAGCAACATCCTTCCCATTATGCCATTTAAAAATATGAAATATTAAAAAGAGAGTTTCGTTTCAACCACACACCAGCATTCTAAAAATAACTGTATATCAACTGTATCTGTGCAAAGTTTGTCTTATGAGGGTTTTTCACACACCTCAGGTGTGTGGAAAATCCCCATAACACACATCTGCACATGCATTAATCTCTGTATAACATCCATCTGCAGTCTCAAAGGTGCAATCATTGCTATGAAAGCTCATGCTAAAAAAGATTATTATAGCAAACATAACTAGGCAGGGCACATCTCCCACACTGCAATTATGAGTAATTTAATAATTATTTAACAGTTTCTCATCAAGTCTCCCTATAGAATGCTCTTTTATTTTTCTTTTGTAACAGGCCTGACTAGATAGTCCAGTTGAGGTTATTAAAAGAGCTGCACATGGAGGGGAACTCTGCAATTTTAATAAATACCGTACAAGAGACACTGGTCAAGAAATGTCCATGGATTTGAGGCTAACTTTCTATTTAGATATCATGGAAGTCTGCTCATTCATTAAAGGAAAAAGGAACAACTGTTTAAAACTAGATATTTTTTGAAAATAATTAATATACTAACATACTAGAATGCCAGCAGAGTAGGTCACATGGTCTATCACGTCTGCTAGAGAGTCTGTACCCTTAGTGGGCACTAATGACCCCCTCCTGCCCCTCCCCACACACACATATACTCCTAACTTGTTCTTGGAACTTTTACAAGCATAAATAATTCTTAGGAAATAGTATGCCTTAGAAAGTTGCTGACACCATTTAAGGGAAACCTACAGCTAGGCCAACTCCACCTTCTATCCAATTCCTGGTGTGAAATTAAAAGAAAAAGCAATTAAAAACATGAAGCAACAACCAATATTTTCCCGAAGCCAATCCAAAAGTCAACTCAGAACAAAGCCCCTGGCACATTTTAAAGAGCAACAGAGCATAGACAAAGAGGGGGCCAAATACGCAAGCAATTACAGAAAAGGGAGAATATATTTAATGACATGCATCATTTTAAACCAGAGGGCTAGAGGGCACCTAACTCTTGCTGGAGTAAGTAACATTCTGCATTGATTTCACCCCCTGGGATTAACTCCCACATGATCAGTGCCCATAAATTTAAGTGCATCAGTCAGAGAGCCACTCTCAAAAGCAGTAACCTGTTTGGCACCTCAATCATCCATTACTCTCTTAGAAAGGACTGGCTCAGAAAACACAGCAAGAGAACAGCAACAGAAAACAAGAACAAAAAGTAAAACCAAATTAAAGCAGCGAAGTTAAAATTATGTTTTACAAGTTCTTCATCCTATAGATTTGTAACACAAAACAATCTTGGCACAGAGCAGTTTATGGGGGATTAATGACTGGCTTCAGACCCCAACCTTCCTCAGCTGCCAGCTGTTTATTAATGCTTTGAAAATGGCTCATACCTCAACTGTTCTTCTTTACTTCTCTCCCAATCATTTTTCAAACTGTTGTTTCATACTCGTACTTGTCTCTGATATAATGTTTTAATGAATGATCATATTCTTGTACCTACAGTCTGTAGGTATAAGAATATGATCATACATTAAAACATTATATCTGAGGCAAGTATGAGTATGAAACAGTAGTACAGTATTATGCTAGTTACCCAAACACCTATATTGTTAAAAAATCCAACCAGTGCAGTCTGCAGCTTGACTTTCTCAATGCATTTGAATATATGTAAACAAGGCATGCATATCACCTCCCCACAGTGGCAAACAGGCACGGGTCACAGCAAGTGATCTTTGCAAATGGTGCTTTGTGATCTCCTCTTGCACTACAGTGATCTGTCAGTGGACCAAAAGTTTAAACTGTAACTCAGTACCATGATGGGTAAGTGGTGCCAGGGCTGAGCTGGCCAAGCATCAGTTGTTATCATCAATATTGTGCGAGCTGCATGGCATGCACCTCTGATTGATTACAATTTTGTTAGGTGGCAGGCCAGAGTAAAGTTCAAGGAAAGTGCTTCAGCAGCCTCTGAAATCCTAATCCAGCAGCCCAGATCTGCCCCCGCAGTCCCACCCATCCCTAACAGTGTCAGTCAGTCACCTCAGTGCAGGACAGGCCTGTCCGTGGCATGATGGCTTTCCAATTGATGTACCATGGTGCTCAGAAGCTGGCAGGCACTTTTTCTCCTTAGGCCCTACTGGCCCGCTCACCTCGACATCTCTGCCATGGATGTCCCGACTTTCATTCAGTCTGTCTGGACTCCTCCTGCTGTTTCTGTCAGGGAAGAGAGGGACCCTGCACATTGCGCAACAACCCACCCATCCCTCCCTACTTCTCCCAGACTCGATCCTCTGTTGGCTTCGGTTTGGTGTCCCCAAGCTCCAGCCCATCACTGATGATCAAACTCATGTGCAGCATGCCATGCAAATTCCTGGCTCCTCCCTCTCTCTTACATTCTATTGGAGGAGGACTGTCACTGAGTGGCAGCAGCACTTGGCATTGGTTGGGACTCAGGAGAGGGATGTAAAGGCCTGTGGCCAGCAGGGGTTCACAAATGATGTGGCCTCACCTCAGCAGTTGGCTTCGGGGGAGGGGGAGAGACCGTGTTAGGCAAGCAACAGCCGCTGCAAACTGCAGCAATCTGCGATGGAGTCATGGACTTTAAATAAATGTGACTACATTCAGTTTAGGCTACAACTCAGGGCAGTTCCAACTAATTGCAACTTTCCTGAATTTCGGCCCACGATTCTGACGATCAAAGGCGGCTCCGGGGTCTAAGCAGTAGCATAAATGTTCCTGTGATTTACATAATTCTGGGAGTACCGAAATTCATCCTACTTTGTTTTTCTGGAACATTTGCACTACTGTTGTGCAATGAATTACTTAAGGGTGACCTGTTGGGGGGGGGGGAGTGAGTCACAGAGTGCAGCACCAGCATAAATGTTCCTGTGGTTCACATAATTCTGGGAGTGCCAAAATTCAGCCTACTTTGTTTTCTGAAACATGTACACTACTGTTGTGCAGTGAATTACAAGAATGGCAGCCTGTGAAAGGGAGGGGAGGGGGGGAGAAATGCACAGTGCAGCACCATGTAGCAGCAGTAGTTGATAACAATTTTAGTGATAGTGTAAGGACTGTACAGTTGTACAAGAATGACAACAACTAAGTTGAAATCAGATTTTCTCTTTGAATGGATGAGGACAGAGGAATTTCAGAACAAAACAGAATCAGAAATCAAGAAATACAGACAGACAGACAGAGAGAAATAAAGATGGATGAACACTTTTTTTTCTAAGTTTACTTTTTCCATTTTTAGAATTTAACAGCTCAGCAGTAACAGAAATAAATACAGACAGACAGAGAGAAATAAGGATAAAAGAACACTCTTTTTTTTCTTTTTAAGTTTTTTATTTATTTTCATTTTAGGATTTCACAGAGGGTAAAATAGAAAGAAAAAAGAAAATATCTGGGTTGGAAAGCTATGGCCTGGGGACAGAGGGTACACTACCACTTTGCAGTTCAGCCAAACCATCCAGATTTTGCAGCACCACCTCCAACAGCTTTTCATCCCTGCAACTTGGCAGGAGAGCTCTCCTACCTCCTTGCAGAGGTGTGGTACTTCAACATGAATGGATGTGGGAGGAGGATCTGAGGCTGATCTCTCAGATGCCCCCTGCAGCACCTGAGTCTGCCTGCAGGTCCCTCTCTCAGTCCCCTCCATCTTCCCATCATGCACCTGTGTACCACATTTCCATCTCTTGCCCAGCAGAGAGAACCAGTAGGGATGGCAGCACCTCCACCCCCTCTCAGCAACTTTATTTCACTGATGCTCCTCCCACTCCTTGTGGTGCCTCACTGTAAGGTGAGTGTGCTACCCACCTGTTCCCAGCTGGCTCCCCTGTTTCCCATCCTGAACAACAGTGTGGCATAGTTTACAGGTGGCCACACTGTTGTTGGCGTGGTACAAGGGACTTTGGATGATGCTGATAAGGGAGGAGCAAGATGGTACTGACTGAAACTCCTCCTCCTTGTGGTGTGCAGGTGGTGGTGGCAGTGGTGATGGTGGTTGTACAACAGCTGGCTTAGCTGGAGCTTCTTTTGCTGCTGTTGGTGGTGTCCTTGCCTCATCTTGCTGCTGGGGGTGCTGCACTGTGGGGGGACTGGAGGTTGGGTGTTGCTGCTATTTCCTACTGCCAGTGCCATGGGCCTCTTGATATGAAAAGCACAGCATCTCCCACCTGTTGCCTGCCCCCCCCGACCATTCCCACACATTTTAAAGCCAACAAAAATACACAGCATAAAAAGACAGAGTAAAAAAAATGCTAAAAGAGATGAAAAATAACACAAATAAAAGTGTTCAACATAAAAAATAAAACAGCTAAAGAACAACTAAACAAAGACTCCCAAACTGTTTAGTAAAAATAAGATGCAGAAAAGGCAAGAAAAAGCTGAATAATATGTTTTTTGGCTAGGTTTTACATCTCTGAAAAGAGCAAATCTGTCCATTCCACTGACTAGCTCAGACTGCAAAGTGAAACTAAGGATGAGTCAGTATATAGAACAGTATCATGTGACCTGCAGAAGTTGTTTCCATGTGACCTCAAGCACTTGTTTACCAGTAGCCTTGTTTTGAACAGACTTCGCCTAACTGTCTTAATGGCAAATTTACCGGCAAAGTCACAGATGAAGTTAATAGGCAAATTTACATGCTGATGGAAAAAATTCACGAACTGGTGAATTTGATGCTTCTGCCAGAACTTCACCTGTGAAGTAAAACTTCACGTCTCTATTTTGAGTATTAGTAAGTCACATAAAACCTTTTCTTCTATTGGTGCTACTTTGTTCATTTGACAGTCTTGTGTTTTGGAATGAATGCAAACCAAATCAAATCAAAGGGTCTGACTCCAAGCTAAGAGAAAAGGTAAAAGAAAGGGACTATTTTTTCTCATAAACCAGCAAAGTATAGTTGGTAAATTAAAAAAAAAAACTATTTAAACACATAAATTTAGCAAAACTGTCTAGAAAAGTGTCTGCATAACTGTTCATTTATGTAATAGCATTAATGTACTCACAAGAATAGTTTACCAGTAGTTAATTCAACCTCCATCCTACAGGCCTCATTTCACACCTGTGGTTTGGATTAACTACTGGCAAACCTACCCCCCGTCATATTCTAATGCTTAAATACTTCTTCTTTCACTACTACTACTAGATCTGACCTGACTCATGACCTTGACGATTTTCTGTGCCAGCTGTCTCCCTTTCATCTCTTTTAAGTCCACTGACAGCTCTGTTTATTCCCCAGACCAGTAGCTCCACTATTTCCTGGCACAGCTGAAGTCTATCTTGAGTGGGTATTCAGGCATTCTTTGCAACAGAATGCCCTAGTGTTGACCAGATAAAAAAGGCCCTCTCTCCTGCAACAGAGTCTTAGCAAGAGATAGCTAGCTAACAACAAGTCCCCGGTGTTCCAGTAGCCCCCAACCCACCAGGCAGTCTTTGGTGGTCTGGTGGCCACCAAACAGCCCCTCACATAACCCACCTACTGACATCTCACCTCCCCACACTCCAGTAATCCCTGTGGCCAGCCACAGAGGTGATAGGAGGGGTATGCTAGTCACTGTACTGAGCTCAGAGAAGCACCAGCCACTGGAGTGAGAGGGTGTAGGGAGGTAGAATGTCAGTAGGTGGGTCAGGTGGGGGGCTGTAATGGGGCCACCAGACCATGACAGGCTTGTGGTAAACTATGAACGAGTGATCAGTGGTAGGGGACCACTAAGCCACCAGGGTATATTTAAAAGTGACAAACACCAAAAAGAGACACCTGACTCCAAAGACTTTGGAAATAAATCACTGTATGTAAACATACAGGGAGGCAGTATAATGCAGTGGTTTAAGGGTCTGAGCTGCAAATCTCTTGACATCCAGCAAACCAGACCTGGGTTTGAATCCCACAGCTTCCACTTGCATACTGTGTGACCCGGAGCAAGTCACTTTACTTCCCTGTGCTCCCAGGTCACTCCTGTAAAAATGCTTTCAGCTTAGTGTGCTACTCCTGGTTAAACAATTAAATTAAAAAAATAAATAAATAAATACAGTACAGCAAAATGCAGAGGCTAAGGGAGCTCTGTTGAGTGATTGGGTTGGGGGAACACACTGGACCCCTAAGGCTTTGTAAAGATAGCTCCAAAGAGTGATTGGGTGGTGGGGGGGCCACTATGCTACCAGGGCTTGCTGTTTGGAGTGTAAAGAGTGCTAGGTGGCTGCTGCACCCCATGCAAATGAGCCCATAATGGGAATGCAAATGGACCTTTAGCACCTTGCATGCCCAATGGGCTCACTTGCATGATCTGATTGAATATAACCCACAGGAGTCTTGGCACAATTCCATTTCGGGTAGTGCTATTGGTGCCTGTCAGGGTGGCATAGTCACACTTAGTGCTGCATCAACACTGCTTAATATTCAGTCTGATAGCATTGCTCACTATCCAACTGAATATCAGGAACAGAAGCAGCCACACCAAGGTGGGGTTGTACAGTTGTAGCAGTCACAATACTTATGAAAAACTGGCATTCATCCCTCTGAACTGAGAGGTCCTCTATAATATCACTACACACTGCACCTTCTTTCTTTCTCTCTATCTGAATAATATTCTCTGAGGTCAGGCTTGGTGCAAAAAGGCACTTCTTGTCCACAACAGATTCGTCTTTTTGCAACAAGCCTATCCTGAGTGAATATTGTCCAGATGGGAGAAAGAAGGTGTGGTGTGTGGTGGTATCACAAAGGGACTGTCAGTTTAGAGGGGTGAGTGTCAATTTTTTTGTATGTACTCCAACTGAATATTGTTGCAGCCAGGACAAGTGCAGTCAAGCATTTGTGCTGCATTTAAGCTTTAGATCTCAAAATTGTGTACTCTGTAATTGGTTTAACTCAACTTCATTATGAGTTACACATCTCTTATTTGGCACACATACTCCATTTTACTAATACATGCTAACTGTCTAATCCAGATTAATTCTGATAAGCAGTTGTAAAATTAGATGGAATTATCTGCATTTCAAATTGTGGGCAAATGGCACAAATATTTTGTGGAAATTTACATACTTTCATGAAAGCAAAATTAGTAGTTTTCCTCAAATTCCACTGGTGGGGTTTACATTTGTCACAACACTAACAACTAGAATGATTAAGGTAGTAAAGAGTTAAAGCTACAGTACAAATTGCATTAAACTGTTCCACACATGAGTTGGCTTAGCATTGTTTTTACAGTCTGCAATTCACTGGCAACTCATATTGCATTGTTTTTCAATGTTTAACCAGCTCAAGAGCAATGTTTGTAAAATGTTTTTGCAACTCATCTGGATTGCATCAGCGGTCCAGTCACAATGCAATGCAAAACTGAGTTTAAACTCTTAAGAAATAGTTTGTGCAGGGCTTTGTATTGGATCCAGCAATACTTAAACAACTCAGTCAGAAATGTTACAACAACTCATTGGAGGAACAGTTTAATGTGATTTGTACTGTACAGTGTATGTAGGGTTTAGACAGACTAGGCATGTTTTCCTGGAGAAAAAAGTCCAAAAGGAGATATTGCTGATGGCATATAGGATTTGTTGAGACCAAATAGGGCAGTGTGACCCATCTGATTGAGCTTCCTGTCATCTAAACAGCAGTTACCTGAAATGCCTTTTACAGTACATCCATGCAGCTGTCAGACCTAGTCCTGAAACTCTGGATAGCATCTGTACTTATCCCATCCTTTGGTAATCTGTTCCACAGCCATATTACTCTCAAGGTGAAAACAAAATGTTACTATATCATACTGTATGTTTTCATTTTGAATGTTTCCATTCTATACTGTACAATTTAATTTTTGATAATATTAAACATAATTAATAAAGTACATCAGGGGATATTGTTGCAGCTTGCTCAGAGCAGTACAACTGGAGAGTATACAGTACTCTGTCATTGAGGGGTCTAGAATTAGGGGTAATATGAGGAAGTATTATTCATCTGGAGAGTCATTATCCAGTGGTATAGTCTCCCCAAAGAAGAGATGTAAATAGGGAGTGTCAAATATTTACAATTTAAATTGAAAGAGTTCCTATTGGAAGACAACATTTCTGAATATAGCATGCAATATGTTGGGAGAAGGGAGGGTCACATGAGACATGTCTTATTGCAAAGGTATTATGCCTGGTAACAACATACAAATCACAAGGCCCTGTTATCCCAAGTGTTTTCACTGTTGGTAGTGTTCCTCTTCGTGATCTCAGTTCCATTGAATTTGCTGATAATAATTTCTATCAAACAATGGATGGAAGTTGATGAACATGATAGCCCTTTGATATTTTTTGTCTAGCACATTCTGTATTTCTATGTGCCCACCAACAAACACCTGATTGTTAAGTGAAGGTAATCCCAACAAAAGCTACAATGCTGTTTGCTAAGAAAGTTGATGCTGGATGTCACAACAACATACAAACAGGGAAGATTGATCAAATACAGGATCAGATGCCAACAATGAAATATAGTTCACTCCCAGCAGATTGGTATGTAAATATAGCATAATAACCACTGGATAAAGCTAATGCACTATATGGCAATTGTCATGTTGAGGCAAATATCCAATATTTATTCATACCTATATGTATGAAAACATTAAAGGTGTCCTCTACACTTATTTGCCAAATTAACCTTATATTTCGTTGCAATTATTTTCCCTTCATGGGCTGTTCTAAGTGTTTATCTCATCCATATATCCTAGAATATATAAACAGATGCTAAGTGCCTTAGTAGGTAGCACATTACCCCCTGGGGCTGGAAGATCAAAAGGTCTTATGTTCTAGTTTTGCACCAGGAGTTTGAATAATATCGATAAGTGATACTGTAGTGCAGTATGAGTTGGTACTGCACTGTTGAAGTGCTGTTTTTTGGATGAGACATTAAATCAAGATTCCTGCTTCCCATCCCAGGTCACTGTCCAGGTGAAAGCTAAAGATCTCATTTTGCTTCTAGTATCAAAGAAGAAGAGAGGCGTTTCCCCAGTTATGACCATTATTCTCCCATCTGTAAAGGAAAAACAGGTCCATGTAACTCAGCCCCTGAACACTCCTGGAAACAAGCAATCACAGCTTAGTGTGCCTTTCCTAGTCAAAAATGTCAAGAAAATAAAATATATAAAGTAGGTTAGCAGGTAGATTTTTTTTTATTTTATAAATGTTTGTAGCTCAGTGCACTTCACAAGTTGCAACAGGAACACAAGCAAAAGACAACATATAAAAATGCCTACTAGAGACATCAGCCTTATGCCTTTTATTCTTATTTCAGTTGCTGTGAGTTCCATCAAAGACAATGTCTGTCAATGCCTCTTCCTGTGTATATCAAACTTCTGGCTGAAACAACATGAAGGAAGCTAAACTGGCTCCAGTAAGCCCTTCCCCCATCTAAATACATATTTTTCCTGTTTTTTTCTTTTCCCCTCTCTCATTGCAATAAAAGCAATCATGTTGTTGGTACCAGGAAGAATGCCTCTGGCTTAAAACACCTGAGATTCAGAAGCATGAAATGAAGGGTTTACAGTTAGATGTGATAAGATCATCTGTATTTACTAACCTCACTATACTTATATCAAAGTAAATATAATTTACAAAGTTCTCAAGTTGCTACAAAACATTGCTTACAGCATTGCAACAACACTTCAGAAAATGTTATAAGTGACTGAGCTACATTTTTAGGTGGTTTTGAAGAAGCAAAATAATAGAGTTCAATGGTAAACTTTCATGAAATAAGTACTAAGGAATGAGAAATAATTTTTGCTAAGAAATACAATGATAGCTCAACAGCTTTTTTTCTTTGTTTTTGGCAGTCATCAATGCCTGTGAAATAGCTATGAAAAAATCTATAGAAGCTAATGATAATATATTTGAAAACTGACATAACATTCAAAATTGTGCAAATTATCTGCGTTTTTTTCAGCCTTCTATTAATACTGCAGCCATTGATTCTTCATAATTAGTACACAAGGGACTTATAATCATGTCAGTGCAATAAAATGTGGTTCATCAGAATAATGCAGCGGCCAGATAATATGCATAGTAAATTGAAAGCAATTTATTCATACAGATGGTGTTATTAGAGAGTCTTAGTATTAATTTAAATTCCTTCTGTAGGAAAAATATTACAGTTTGTTATGATTTTAGAAAGCAATTATCTCTGAAGACAGATGAGTGACAACTGGTCAGTATAATGTAGGATGGTTAACCAGCTATATAAACAAAATATCCATCTAGTTTTGAAACAAATGTATAGATATTTTATAAGATTTCATTTTTCCTTTAACATAATTAATAATAGTCATTGTAATGATAAATAATCAGTTGTATGCAATTAGAGACCAATGAAACACAGTATACTGTACATTCATTCTATTGCCTTTTTATGGCTTCTTAAAAATCAAATAACACCTAGAAATTCTAGCTTTTGGAATATAAAAGGATAGGCATGCTAATCCTGAAGATTCCAATAAACTGGAAGAAGAAAATGTTTCTGCTGATTTAAGAAGTGCAGGTGGTGAAATTGAATTTCTTAAGCTCAAAACAGTTTACATATTCAGTAATGAAAAAAAATGAAAGATCATACAATATTTCAAATACTCAGATAATTTACATAATATTGATAAAATATCAATTCTTCTAAAGCTAATATGCCAGTCATCACACAATGTAGTTATAAAAAGCCAGGTATTCAGTCTAGATTTATAGGGCTTGATTCTCAAAGGTTGATGCAGGGCTTGCCCAAGCCCTATGTCAAACCCTCCAGTGCTCTGAACAAATTGCCATACCTTGTACTTGCATTTTCAACACTTTATCCTCTTTATGGCAGCTTGCACCAAATATTTGGCTCAAATTCTGTATAAAGTCCACAAAGTTAGACCAGCAAAAGCTGATCTAACTTGTAACATGTGGTGCAAGGGATCGAGAATCTAGATTGCTGGCCAGGGAATGCCCTGAGCCCCATGAGCTGTGTATTCTGCACACCCGGGGCTTGTGGCACTCAAACACTTTTGTGAATAAGGCCCATAAACTCCAAATGAGGGGGAAGTACATCAGTGTCAGCTAGGATGCAACACAGTACCTTACAATATTACTGCAAAATGTTGCATGGAACAGTGGAATTCAATGACAAGTAATCCCTTTTGTCATGTAATATTTTGTGAGATGTCATTTTCTGGAAAGTACTGCATTGTATCCTAGCAGTTCTGCCGAATGTATAGATCTGGGAACAGCATTATAAAACCTGTGGGTAGCAACAGCAAATGCTCAATGCCCAGCAGGTTTTAAACTTGAAGAAGGGATTGTATTTATTTATTATTTGTTTATTTATTATGCATTTTATTTGTTGACTTGGTTAGCATACTGAGTCAAGAGCCCTTTTTTAAGGTGCGGCCTGAGGATTATAAAGGGCAGCTATAAGATGCATTGTAAAAATACAATAATTATCACTTGCAATATGCAGGAATAAAAATGCAATATATTACATTGCACCTTACAATGTGAAAAACACAATCCAGCTTGTAAAGACATGCTTAACAATTGCATTCAGATTTAGTGAATAAAAACATCCACCCAAGAGGTGGACTATCGTCCTCAGTGGAAAGTTTAAATTTTATTTCAATGAACCTTTAAACTAGCTGAGGAGGTGGAGGAAGACATCCGGAAGGCAAAAACAGCCATCTCCTAAAGGCTGAGAATAGAAGCATCAGAGACAGAGACAGAGTGGGTAAAGAGGGAGGGCAAAAAGAGAAGAAAAATGAAATTATCAGAATGGTAATAAAATCTGGAAGACCATTCATGCAAATGCTAGAAGCCTAGGACAAAAAATTCCAACACTGGAGGTGTTTGTGGCACAGGTCAACATGGATATAATAGCCATTACTGGGTTATAGTGTAATGAAACCATGACTGGGACATGGCCACACCAGGATGTAATCTATTTAGAAAAGCCAGGGATGGTAAAAAAGGAGGGCGTGTGTTGCTATACACAGTATAAGGGAAAGCATTAAAGTGACACAGATACAGGGAATACAGAATGGCACAAAGGTACTGTGTGTCACCCTGGATAAAGGAAATGGTGTCACCATTCACACTGGCGTGATATACAGACCTTCATCTCAAAAGGAGGAGTTACATAAGGAACTGGTGGAAGCCATTGGCAAAATGGCATAAAAGGGGGAAATGCTACTTGTGGATGACTTCATTATGACAGATGTGTATTGGAGTCTCCAAGCTGCAGCTTCAGATAGAAGCAGGGACATCATGAACTCTCTACAGGGGACATTTATCAGACAGCTAGTCAGTAAACCTACTCATAATGGGGCTATACTGGATCTGATACTTACAAATAGAGACAGTGTGGCAGATGTCAGAGTGGGAAGACACTTGGGGACCAGTGATCACCATACAGTGTGGTTCAATATAAGGACAAAGGCAGATTCCAACCACACTATGGTGAGAGTCCTGGACCTCAGGAGGACAGATTTTGTAAAGATGGATGAATACCTTAAGGGTGAACTGGTAGGGGGAAATGACCTAGGTGAAGTTGGGGAACACTGGGTGGAATTAAAGAGTGCCATATTGAAGGCTGCAAACCTCTTTGTGAGGCAAGTGAGTAAAAGTAAGAGGAAAAACAGACGACTGTGGTTCTCGATAGAGGTGGCTAGAAAGGTTAAGGCTAAGAGGGTGGCATTCAAAAGATATAGGGAGACACAGAGGGAGGAGGATGGGGAAGTGTATCTGCAGAAACAGAGAAAAGTATGAAAATCAGTAAGGAGTGCAGAGGCAAAAACTGAAGTGAGTATAGCCCAAGAAGTAGCAAAAGGAGACAATACATTTTTAGGTATATATGTAAAAAGAGGAGGACCAGGGGAGGAATTGTAAGGTTAAAAAAAGATGGACAGACTATACAGAGGGAGACCAGGAAAAAACAGACATACTAAATAAACACTTTTGTTCAGTGTTCAAGGTGGAGAAAGAAGAGATGGGGCCACAAAAAGCAATAGGCACTCTGTAATGAGGAAAGTGGATACCAGTCCTTTCTCAGAGGAGAGGGTACTAGAGGGACTTGATCGAAAATATATAAACCAATGGGACCAGATGCGGTACATTTCAGAGTATTGAATGGACTCAGAGAAGTATTTGCTGTGCCTCTGACAGTCTCTTTCAACAGCTCTCTAGAAACAGGTGTTGTTCTGGAGGACTGGACGAGGGCAGCTGTAGTCCCCTTCATAAAATTGTTAGCTCTTAGGAGGCTGAAATTATAGGCCAATCAGTCTGACCTCAGTGGTAGGAAAGCTAATGGAATCATTGTTGAAGGAGAGGATAGTGAATTATCTTGAATCAAATGGGTTACAAGATCAGAGACAGCATGGGTTCACAGGAGGGAATTCATGTTAAATGAATCCAATAGATTTCTTCGATTGTGTGACAAAGGAAGTAGATCAGGGTGGTGCAGTGAATGTGGCATACCTAGATTTCAGCAAGGCATTTGACACTGTCCAATATAGGAGACTATTAACCAAGCTTGGGAGCTTAGGAGTAGGTCCAAAAGTGTTACATTAGGTAAGAAATTAGGGGATAGGAGACAGAGGGTGGTGGTAAACAAAGTTCACTTAGAGGAGGGGAGGGTGACCAGTGGTTTGTTGCAGGGATCTGTGTAACACAGAGGTTGACAGCAGATAAGGACTGCAAGGCCCATCCAGTCTGCCCATTTCTTTTTCTACCGTATAAATGTCCCATCGGCCTTTGCTCTGTCAGTGGTCTATCTATTCATACTCATCTGTATTGCTCCCTTATGCCTATCCCATGCCTGTTTGAAACCCTGCACTCTGTTCATAGCAACCACTTCCTGAGGTAGGCCATTCCATGCATCCACCACTCTTTCTGTGAAAAGGAATTTCCTCACATTCCCCCTTAATCGGCCTCCCTCTAATCTCATGCTGTGTCCTCTTGTCCTGCTATTTTTTCTTATATTGAAACATGTTAGACTCTTTCGCCTTGTTAATGCCCTTAAGGTGTTTGAATGTTTCGATCATATCACCTCCCTCCCTCCTTTGCTCAATGGTATACATATTGAGCTCCGTTAATCTGTCCTCATATGTCTTCTGATGCAGACCCTGCACCATTTTGGTTGCCCTTCTCTGGACTGCCTCAATTTGGTTATTGTTCTTGTGAAGGTGTGGCCTCCAGTACTGCATGCCAGTACTCCAGATGGGGCCTAACCAGTGTCATGTAAAGAGGGATTATTACCTCCCTCTTATGACTTGTGATACCCCTACTAATACACCTTAACATCCCCCTAGCCTTACCTACTGCTTTAGAGGTCTGTTTAGATGATTTCAGGTCATCGGTGATGATGATGCCCAAGTCTCTTTCTTCCTTCCTTTGTGACTGCCAGCAACTGTTGGGGCTGGTCCTCTTTAATGTATTTATATGCAACATTACAGAGGAGCTGGAAGGGAAGATATGCCTCCTTGCAGATGATACCAAAATCTTTAACAGGATGGACATTCTGGGGTGTGTGTGTGTGTGTGGGAAGGATGAATAGAGACCTGAGAAAATTTGAGGAGTGGTCTAGGATTTGCAACTTGGGTTCAATGTGAAAAAGTGCAAAACTGCTTTTGGGGAACAGGAACCTAGCAGTTGTATTCAAAATAGGAGGAGCGATATTGACAACAGCCAAGCAGGAGAAAGACCTAGGTGTAATTATCTTGAATGGCCTAAAGGTAGCCAGGCAGTGTGACAAGGCAGTTGGGGTAGCTAGTGGGATGCTGGATTGCACAGGGAGAGGGATATCCAGCAGAAGTAGGGATATTGTATTACCTCTGTGTACTGTAGGTCAGTGGTGAGACCTCATCTGGAATACTGTGTACAGTTCTGGAAACCACATCTATGAAAGGACATGGGTAGAGTGGAGGCAGTCCAGAGGAGGGTAACCAAAATGGTGCGAGGTCTTAAACAGATGACCAATGTGAAGAGACTGATGGAACTCATTCACTAAAATATCACCAACAGCTAAATCTGGTTCTGTAAGTAAGTTTGCATCTGTATCTTCCCCTTCCCCCAGGATGAGGCTGAAAATAGACAGAATTGCCTAGTCCTCCTTTCCCATTCAACAAAAACTAAATAAATAAATAAAATTAATCAATAAAAAAACTCAATGGGTTGGATATTCAGAATGCGCCACTCAGGGGTGCAAGCCTGGGAGCACCGCAACTGGCATGCGCTAGTGCATGGCCTGGGTGATATTCAACGGTGCTGCACCATGGCTAATCACCATTGAATATGGCACTGGGGCCACCTTCACTGCGCACGACACAGTGGCACTGCACTAGTGCAAGTAGCAAGTGAGGAGCAGGGGGATGCGTCAGCGCAAGTGCGGGTGCGCTAGGTGAAGCAACTGCGATATTCAACACTGGACATGCAAATGAGGCCATTATTCATGCAAGGCACAAATGGGGCAATTTGCATGTCATTATGGCCCCATTTGCATGCAGGTGTGCCAATCCCCGGCAACTTGCGCCTGCCAGACTGCAGCCGTCGGGGACTGACGATCCCTGCCCCTCAGTGGGCAATGTGCCCCAATGCCTGATCATGGTTTGTGGGTAAACTTAATGTCCTTGGTGGTCCAGTGGACCCTACCCCATTGCCCGATCATGGGCTGTTGTATAATATACATTCCCTGGTGGTCCAGTGGACCTGATCCCCAGCCTGATCATGGACAGATGAACAAATTAATTTCCCTGGTGGTCCAGTGGACCCAATCCCCAGCCTGATTGCAGGCTTCTGTTGTAAATAAATGCTCGAGGTGTGCCGACCGCACCCCACAAACCCACTCCAGACCTGCCATGCTCCACCCGGTCAGCGGTGGTGGCACCCACCAATGCTGCTTGCCGCCCGCCAACTGACAGCATACAGTACAGCTGTATTCCCATTGGTCCACTGCTTGGCCAATGGGCATGCAAGATCATACTGTACTCACAGTCCTGAATTGTGAAAGAACCATTCACATTTTGGGACTGTGTAGTATAGTACAGTCTGCATGCCCATTGCCCAGCAGTGGACCAATGGGCATACAGCCATACTGTACACTGTCAGTCGGCGGGTGGACGGGTAGCTTGTGGTGGGGAATGCCACCTGCCACTGACCGGGTGGATTGGAGTGGTTGGTCTGAGGGCGGGTGGGAGGGAGTACCAATCGCACACCTGGGCATTTATTTACAACAGAAGCCTGCAACTGGGCTGGGGATCGGGTCCACTGGAACACCAGGGAAATTAATTTGTTCATCTGCCTTTGGTCGGGCTGGAGATCAGGGCAACTGGACCACCAGGGGAATTAATTTATTCATTTGTCTGAGATTGGGAGAAGGATTGGGCCACTGGACCATCAGGGAGGTTCATTTAAGCTAAGGCCTGTGATTGGGCAGGGAAGCAGATCCACTGGACCACCAGGGATATTTAACATATCAACTGCCCAGGATCAGGCAGGGGATCAGGTCCACTGGACCACCAGGGATAATTTAATTCTATGCCTGTGATTGGGCAAGGGGGGCAACGACGCCCGGACTGTGTCTCTGGAGGTTTGGTGGCCACCCATGGCTGGTGGCTGCCGTGTTGCACCCTGCAATATGGCAGCTCACCTGTTAGTGGCCAGGCCTTGCTGCTGTTTTTGCAGGTGGATCTATGTGCCCCACTGTGCGGTGCAAGGCGGTGTTGTGCCTGCATATGAGACGCACATCCCGGGCTGAATATCGGGATGTGCCATATATGCATGGGCACTCCCCATGCACTTGCGCCGCATGCTTTATTGGTGAGCCCTGGCACAGCAGGAATTGTGCAGCCCAACATCCCCTTTTGAATATTGCACCTGGGTGCAACCCCTTTGAATATCCCACCCAATATGTACACCCTAGAGTAGAGGAGAGCAAAAGAGGGAGATATGATAGAGACTTTTAAATACATAAAGGGTATAAATAAGGTACAGGTTGTGAGTATTTTTAGACAAAAATGTGCTCAAGAACAAGGGGGCATGATTTAAAGATGGAGGGGTATAAATTCAGGAGAGATATCAGTTCAGTTTTTATTGATCGACACATAGGTCATTATAAAGGTACAACATATTATAAAACCACCTGCATAACAATTGAATAAGTAAGACAGCCATTGTCCAACATACATATACATCATGTAGTTAAACATACATAATAAAGTCCCCTGGACCATGTTATAATAGTAGCAGCTTTGTCTTGAAACTTTCTTGATTTGTAATTATCCTACTATATGTGTCCTATACGGGCATCAGGTTCTGTGGATAAATTATTTGATTACAGTGAAGGTTTGTTCAGTTACATTTAATTATTCCAATTTTGAACCATGTAAGTTCAGACTTATTAAAATCTTCTTATAGCAGTACAAATTCTTATCAGTTCATCATGTAAAAGCCCCAAAGACTCAAATTACTTTCACTTTCTTTATTTCAAATGCAGTTAAGCCACTGCAAAGCAATTTTAAAAATCCAGTTGTACAAGTAAAAGGAAAAGTGTAACTTTTCCTTTCACACTTTTCCTTTCACTTGTACAATTAGATTTTCTTATAAAAGCCCTGCATTCATTTAATCCAAAGTCCATGTATGTTTGGTTTCTTTCTCACACTTACTGTACATAAAAGGATATGAGATAGAGCTCAAAGATTAACCTCTTGCAACTTTTTCCTATTAATATGGAGTTTTTTGGTATCAATTATACTGAGGAATAGTGCAAGTGATTCTAACATTTTCCTTTCAATAGATTTCAGTAATTGTATTACTATGTGTTTTGGTTCTAAGCTAATTTCTGCTATTATCTGTCCTAGAATTGTTCTTCTTTTGTTTTCGTATAACGGACAACGTACTATTAAATGTACTAAATCATCCTCCCCTAAACCACACTTGCATACTGTTTTAGTCCTTCCATGACCTTCAAAGTATTGAACGATTCTATTACTTTGATAATACTCACATCGGAACCTGGTAATTATCTTTCTCTTCTGTGGATTTGTCAGAATATATAAATATGTTCCCATTCTATGGCTTCTTTTACTTGGGGAGAGCCATTTGCAGATTTTATAGCTGGAGCAAACTCACTTCTTTTTGTATGCATACTGTATATCTTATAATCTTACTTTGATTTTACTGAATACTACTTCTTTTGGAATAATGAAAATGTCAGCCATACAGTGTAAAAGGCCTGCTGGTTTTACAAATTGTTCTACAACTTGTATGCTTGGAAATATAACACCCTTATTCAAATAAACAGTTGCTACCTCCACGCATTGTCTGCAGAGCCTTAGTTCATCCATTAGGTATACCTTAAACCAGTACATAGTTGTTCTCTCTTGTATCAGGTAATGCAATGGTGCTTGCCCTAATTTGGCTCTTACCATAGCTGATGGAGTTCCTTGTGGTACACCTAAAATGTTTTTATAAAATTTGTTTTAGGAGAAAATCTATTTTCGATAGCATCTTAGTGCCCCAAACCTTAGCCCCATATAGCATCTGGCTTCTTATTTTAGCGTCCATAACTTTGACACATCTCTTCACTGACTGGCATCCATATTTATAGGAGAAGTTGAAAATTATAGGTAAAAACTTTTTCATTTTGTTTTCTATTTCCAAAAGGTATTTTTTTCCATGATAGGTTATTTGTTGTTGTTATACCTAAATAATAAAAATTGTTTACCAGTTCTATTTCTGTATCTTCTATCCTGTATTTAATTTTTTTTATTGCTCTAAAGTATAGCTTTTGTTTTAGAGATATTTATCTTCAAATCAGCTTTTTTTACATTCCAAATGGAATCCCTGAAGTATTCTCCTCATTCCAAGGTGGTAAATAGATAGAAGGGCTATGTTGTCCACATATGCCAGATAAGGGCATACTAACATGTCAATCTTAGGTAGATAAAATTCTTTATTGTATAGTTTAATTAGGATACTGTTTAGAAATATATTAAAAAGGGCTGGGAATAAGCTACACACTCATTTTACCACTTTATTTGATGTAAAACAGTCACTTCTTTCTTCATCTGAGTTAAATCTATTCTTTGTAATGTTGTTCTGATATAATCTTGCTATTAATTTTATTAGTCCTGGATCCACTCCTACAGTATTTCCTGTAGGTTCTGGTATAGTAGTACTCCACTGACATTATCAAAGGTGGCCTTCAAGTTTGTGAAGATACAATGCAATTTATGTTTCTTTACCACTTTGTACTTGTATATTATATGTGGTAAAGTACAAGATTGATCAATGGTAGAATGCTTATATTTAAATCCTGCCTGTGCTTAATCAATTATCTAATATCCCTCTAACATTATTAATCTATTATTTATTATTTTGGTAAATATTTTTGAATCCAATCAATAATACTAATTGGTCTGTAACAGTTTGGTTTAGTTCTAGCTCCTTTTTTTTAAAAAATAGAGACTATGGTGTTAAGTTTCCATGAGCTTGGTATATTTCCAGTTAAAACATGTTTGAAAACTTTATGAAGGATTGGCGCACGTATGTTGATTCTTTTTTTATTATATCTATCGGGACTCTATCTGATCCTGGAGCTGTGTGATTTTAAAATGATTTAATAGCAGACATGATTTCCCCAGATGGAAACTCAGTTATTAAAGTTTTCCATGTAATATTTTCTTTTTTTCCCTAATTCCAGCTTATATCTACTATTGAAGTCATAGAAAAGGTTACTAAAATATTTTATCCAGGTCTCTGGTTCAATATTCACTTCATATTCCTCATGGAATGTACCTGTACCTGTATCCTTGACCACCAATCTCCAGAACATTTTACTATCCTTACTGATTACCATCTTTTCCAGTTCTCTCCATACATTTAGCCTGAGTTTCTTTCTGCTTTGTTCTATTGTTTGATTGTGTTCTTTTCTCATTTTATTTAGAAGTTTTTTGTTATTTCTATTTGGTACCTGACATACTGTCAATTTGTTGATTGAGATGTTTCTTAGCTATGTTGCATTCTTTGTTATACCATGCTGCACCCTTTTTTCCCAATGTAAATTTCTTTAGATATGTATTCCTCCATTTGCCTCACTATTTTAGCAAAGACCATCAAAACATCATTACCTTCAGGTAGGAGCATAATGGAGTTTAAAGTGGCATAATTTCCACTATCTATAAAATCAGTAATGACATATTTCCCTTTATTTTATCCCATCCTATACAATTTTTCTTGCATACCTGAACTGGAGCCGATTTTAACAAATTCCTAGAAGCCGGTTTCTCTGTAACTATTTCCAAATCAAAGGACAGTGAGGGCTTTCTGGCATACATTCTATTTTAAAATCATAACAAATAGGTATAATGTTTAAATTTATCCAAGCAAAATCAGTAACTGACGAGACAGTAGTTCCAATATAAGTGAAATTCCCTTCAGCATCCAATCTTGTTCTTCCATTTAATACCAGCAGATTCTGTGTTTATAAGGTTTTATAAATGTTTTCCATTTCTACTGGTACTCTAATCTTTAGATTCCTTTAATAATTTAATATTCTGTTCTGAATTGATATTTAATAGAGCAGAAATGTTCTCAGGTGCTTCAATTATTTTACCAATGCATATGTTAAAATCTCCCATTAATATTATTTCAATTTCTACGTTATTTCCAGTTAGCTCATTGGTTATTTTTACAATTTCTGCAATTATATTGTCCTGGTAATGTTTACTGTTGGTTGGAGGTACATACATATTAATTAATACAGTTTCTTTTTTACCTTCTTGTATTATTACACATAGGGGGCCCTATGCACATATGGGTGGACAGTACTCATGGGAGGTGCATATTCCACCCATGTAGCACCACATCTGTGGACAGGTGAACAAGGGCCACATTCATCACCAGCTGCCATCTGTCCTCAGGCCTATCCCCCAGTGCACAGGGTCCCACAGTGGATCCCCTATAGAAACATAGAAACATAGAATTTGATGGCAGATAAGGACCGCTTGGCCCACCCAGTCTGCTCATTTCCCTACCTAATGGATAAGCTGCCAATCCTAGTTAACCAGCAGCCTACTTCTTTCTACCCCCACCCCCTAGAATTGCCTTATGGCTGTCCCATGCATGCTTGAATTCAATCACTGTTTTTGACTCTACAGCCTCCTCCAGAAGGCCATTCCATGCATCCACAACCCTCTCTGTGAAAAAATACTTCCTTACATTACCTCTGAGCCACCCCCATCTTCAAATTGTGCCCCTTGTTCTTGCACACCTCTTTTGAAAGATGCTACCTTTTGGACTTTGTTGATTCCCTTGAGGTACTTGAACATTTCTGTCATGTCCCCCTTCTTTCCTCGAGGCTATACATATTAAGCTCCTTTAGTCTCTCTTCATATGTCTTCCGGTGCAGACCCTGCACCATTTTAGTTGCCCTCCTCTGGACAGCTTCTATCTTGTCTATGTCCTTGTGGAGATTGGGTCTCCAGAACTGCACACAGTCTCTAGATGGGGTCTCACCAGCTGTCTGTACAGAAGAATAACAACTTCCTTCTACTGGTGATGCCTCTTCCTATGCATCCCAGTATCCCCAAGCCCTCATTACTGCCCTCTCACATTGCTTGCCCACCTTTAGGTCATCTGATATGACTACCCACAGGTCCCTTTCCATTTTTGTTGTTGTTAGTATTTCACCCCCCATTGTGTACTCTTCCCCTGGGTTTTTGTTTCCCAGGTGCATTACCTTGCATTTCTTAGCATTAAATCTACGCTGCCATACATTTGACCATTCCTCTAACCTTGCCAAGTCCCTTCTCATCCTTTCCAATCCACCTTGTGCATCAACTCTGTTGCAGATCTTTGTGTCATCTGCAAAGATGTGGGCAGGCACAGGTCCAGGTCTGTGTACAACACACACACAGGTGCAGGGACCTGTGCCCCTGTACTGACAACCCCAGCTGGCACCCACCACACAGATACACCCCCCCAAGGCACGAATGATCATCCACATCCACATGCCCCCCCAAGTGAAAGACAGTGGTCCGGCCAGCAGAGGCACACCACTACACACACAGTAGTGCATGGTGTTCCCCACCCATGCACCCCCCATCTGTAGGAGTACCCCACTCAGCTGCAGCACCAGTAAACCCCACTCAATGCCCCATATGCCCACTGGTGCCATAGACAGGGACAGCCAGTGGCACAGCCCTCCACACACTGCCATGGCCACTGGGCATCTGATATATGCAGGGGCATGCAGCTGCTGCACGCCCGTGTATGTCAGATAGCTGGCAGCTGTGGTGGTGTGTGGAGGGCAGTGCTACTGACTGTCTCTGTCAGTGGCACTGGTGGGTGTAAGGGGCATTGGGTGGGGGTTGCCAGTGTCACTGTGGGTTTCAGACCACATCAAAGGGGGAACTGTGCTTGGTGGGTGGGCAGTCTGTGTGCCATGGGGGCACCACTACAACAGGTCAAACAGTCCAGGGAGGGCTTACTGCAATGCCAGGGTTGGGTGCATGCAGTTTGCTGGGGTGTGTGAGCAGGCACTGGGGATGGGTGGTGATGTTCAATTGGAGGGGACAGGGTCTGACTGTATGGTCCAGGTGGGGGACTGTGTGAGTGCCCGCACATACTGGAGGTATGGCAGGGTCCCCCTGGCATTCCCTGCACACTCATCTGCACCCCTGCCAGGGTTGCAGTTCCTGGGGCATCTGGTGCATTGGTGCTGTGCACCCCCTGTTAATGCATTCAGCATGAGAGGCACAATGGGTCCGGAGTGGCTATGCACCGCAGATACACAGCATGTAGCCACTCTGCCCATTAGTGCATAGGGCCCAAGATGTTATCACTTTCTGTCTTGACTTCCCTTGCTATTTATTTTTTTGTTTTATTTTAGTCTTTGGTAACCGGGTAAGCCCCACTAGGCACAAGTGCCTGTTTTCAGGGGTGACCTGGGAGCACTGGGCGGTTAAGTGACTTGCTGTAAGTCATACAGTATGCAAGTGGAGATTGTGAGAATCAAACCAAGGTCTGGTCTGCTGGATGTACCAAGCCCATTCGCAGCTCATTACTCTAACCTGTAGGCTATACTGCCAGCCATTAGCATTCTCTAAATTATCATTCTCTAACTTACATAAAGTCAATAGCTCCCTAATCTATCATATTTTGTATTCCTACTTGCCTTTTTTCTGAAAGCTTTAAATCCATTAATATAAACGTTTTCACTTATCCAGGTTTCTTGTATATACACACATAATAGAAATGTTGTATATATTTTAAGAATTCAGGGTCTGCAAGTTTTTGTCTTAAACCAGAGATGTTCCATGATAATACCTTCCTTGTTTCTAATATTTCTTTGTCTGGGACTACATTTACTCCATCTTTTCCCCATAATTGTCAGTTAATTTTTTCATTCTTACTCACTATCTCAAATTGGTTTGTTGTTTTTATCATTATCTCCCTTTCAGTAGTTTTAGTTATTGCCTCTTCTTGATTTCCTTTAATGTGTGTTTCATATTTAATTTCCTCATGTAGATGTATACCTAAATTGTCTAAATCCCCTGTTTTACTCTAAAATGTCTGTATGTTAACTTGCATTTTGATGCACATAAAAACTGACCATAGGAGAGCAGACCCCCCTCTCAGGTGGGGGATGGACTTTCTTCAAGTCACATGTGCATTATGCAACCTATCAGGTGTACACAGCCCATGATGTCATGACTGTGGAGCACCTCAGAGATTTCCCCCCACAATGGTCAGTAACAAGCAACATCAGTTCTCTATTTGGCAGAAGTCTTACTACACTCAGGCATTCAGTCTGAGATTCATTCCCTTTTAATATATTTTGCAATAATTTGTTTACTTCTGTGTTCAGGTGTTCTTCCATTTCTTCTGGCATTATTCCTACTGTAAGCATTGTCAGAACAAAATCAGTGCCCAGTGTTTTTGTCAGAAATCTGCCAAAGTTCTCATGCCAGTATTCCTTATCTCTATATTATCCTTCTTTTTCTTCATTGGTTAATGTGTCTTTCTGTATCTCAGCATCTTGTTTGTTATTATTTTCTGTTATCTTTATTTTATTTCCCTTTATGTCACTAGTGTTAGGTGCTACCATTTTCTTTCTTTCATTTTTCCTACCTTCCCCCAGGTTGTGTTTCTTTTTTTGGATTTGTGATTAATATGTGTCTCTTTTCTAATTTTTTGTTTCTTCATTATAACATAGCTCCCCTTTTCATTCTTTTATTCCTTCCCCCCTTCTCCATAATTCTAATTGCCTCCAGTTCCTTATTTTCCTATTTCCCATCTGTTTGATGGTTTTTACTTTCTATTTCATGGGGGTATAGGTACTCCGTTCTATAGCATGATGTTTCAGAATTTGCTTCTTTCCTTTTTACCAAAGTGTTCTATTGTTTACTACCAGTTTTACACAAATACTGTCTTCTCAAACTTCTTCTGATGGTAACATTATCAGTTCTGTATTTGTTTTGCCATTTTCCTCCTCTATAATATTTTCTGTCTCTATTTTTTGTTATTTTCTTTCTCACTCTTCCTTCTCATGTTTTCTAATATTCTTCTATTTTCTACTCAGTTTCCTTTCATGAATGCCAAATCTTGTTTTAATGTTATCATTTGTTTATATAATAAGAGATTTGCTAGACTTGGATCCTTCAATGCTGTGGCCATATCTCTAGAAATTCCTTCTATATTTGGAATATGGCGATTTTGGGGGACTCTTTATCCCTGTTTCTTCATTATCTAAATCACTTTCCACCCAGGAAAGATAATTGTTAGTGTTGTTTATACTATTGTTACTGGAGATGTTACCAATAATAGTATTATTATTTTTCTTTGTTGTGAGGATCATAACTTCTTTTACCAGTTTTTGTCTGATGGATTCCCTAGATTTTTTGACATTGTAGCTAAGATTTCCTATTATTTCAAAAATGCCTGCAAACTCATTCTTTGAGGAATGATATAGCTTTCTTTCTTTCTCTTCTACCTCTGTTCCATCCAATCCCTCATATCCATCCTCTACAATCTGTGTTTCCTGTATCCCTGGGCTGTCCTCCATTATTCATTTTATTGGGGGAAAAACTGATTGTTAAAATTGGTGTTGAAGTTTTAGTATTTTCATTTTTCTTTTTAACTCCTTTCTTAGATTGATTCAATGATTTATTTCCCACCTTTTCTATAATCTCTCCTATGGTTGTTTGATCAGTCAGTGAGTCCTTGTTTAACTATTCCTTTGTATGTGAGCTTAAATTTATTTATTTAGCTTTTGTTTACCAGGTAAGTACACTAGACAAGTATTATGCCTATTTTCAGGAATGACCAGGGAGAGTACAACATGAGGAACAACAGTCAAGGAGACATGGCAAAGAGAGTATAGTTTTTTTTGTCACAGTAAACAAACATGTGGGAAATACATCATTTGCGCTAGGGAAAACATACAGTAGTAAGCACATTTCAGATTATACACTCTAGACTAGCTAGTTCAACTGACAGATATATACAGGTCATCATAACATAGGAGTGGAGCATAGCTCAAGGACTGATTGGTCATAATATAACTTATAACATTGTCGTATACACCCCTGAGGCTAGTTGGATCGCGGAACGGTATATACAGCTCATCACATTTTTCTAAGCATGCACATGTTAGACAGAAACAGAAACACTTGGTAGTACAAGTTTCTACCAAGTGACCAAGGTGCAATATGTCATGGTTAGCCTATGACCATGGAGCAATAATGGGTGTAAAAATGCCCAAGGCTTTTTAGTCAGGAGTAGTCAGAAGTCATTGATACAGTGGGGAAAATATCTCCAGGAATTCAATGGAGACACCCTGAGGAGGTTCAGACAAACAATTTGACACTTTACTCTAGGGAGGTTTGGGGCAGTCACACTCTGATGCTAGTTTTAGGAAACCCCACAGGGAATTTTGAAAACTAAGATAGGAGGGGGCAGTTTGGATATCCACAGGCAGTGAATTCCAGAGTCTGGGCACACTTATGGCAAAGTCCCGATCCCCCATGAGGGTCTGGGTAGGAGGGACTTTGAGCATCCCTGATGTGAGAGACCTAAGTTGGTAGGGGGTGGGATTCAGTTTAGGCAGAAGCCGGGCCAGCCCCTGGGGGGTGCTAGTTCTGATCACTTTCCCAGAGAGGCATCCCAAACCAAAATCAAGGTATCTAGCTGGTGAGAGCCAGCAGAGTTTTGCATATAGCTCACAATGGTGGGTGAGTCAGGGGGCAGCCAAGGCAAAACAACAAATGTTATTGTAAGCAGTGTACCACCAGGTGAGATGTGTCTTTGGAGAGTGAGCAAATAGGTGCAGCCCATAGCTGAGGGAGGGAAGGAGTACACCATTCACTAGGGCAAGCCTGGCTGCCTGGCATGTAAGGTTATACTTGGCCCTATAGGCCAGACCCAGTTTGCAGTTTGCCGCCCTGTAGATGTTAAGGATATGATTACCCATGTCAAGTTGGTGGTCAAGTGTTACCCCCAGATATTTGATGGAGCTCACTATGGGTAGTGAGGATCCATGTGCGCTGGTGACATTTAAGCAGGCTGATGAGGCTTTGATTTTAGCCATTGAGCCAAAGAGCATAGCCTGTGTCTTTTTCAGGTTCAGGACCAGCTTGTGACTAGTAACCCATGACAATACCCTGTTAAAGTCATCGGTCAGGTTCTGGTTTAGGGTAGTGGCATTCTGGGAGTGAGCCAGGATTACCAGATCATCTGCATATATGGTGGCGCTACAGCTGGTAGTAACCATGGGTAGTTGATTGATGAAGAGGGAGAAGAGGAGGGGACCCAGTACCGAGCCTTGAGGCACTCCGGAGGTCACTGGTAGGGGCTCGAGGACTTTATTGAGCAGGTATGCTGCTTTCTGCCATGTAGATAACTCCATTAGCCATTTCATGGCATGGGGAGAGGGTTGGACCACAACTGTGCACCAAGCAGTTTGTGGTCATGAGGTCAAAGGCTTTGGACAGGTCAATAAATATTGCACCAGAGAGTTTGCCCTGGTCCATGGCTGTCCGATACTTGATGTAACCGAGATTAAGGCTGTGGTGGTGCTGTGTCCCTTACGAAAGCCGTGCTGGGCTGGGGACAGAAGTTCATGAGAGTGGATATATTCCAAAAGCTGCTCAGCCACTACCTTTTCAAGGAGCTTGCTAAGGGTTGGGGGAATGGCAATCGGTTGATAATTGTCAGGTAGTTTTGGATTTCCTTGCTTCAGTACAGGGACAATCCTCGCCTCTTTCCAGATGTCCGGGATGGTCCCCAGACCAAGGGATAGGTTGAAGATAAAGGCTACTGGTGAGGTAATGTGTGCAGCACCAAGCTTAAGGAGTTTAGGCTCCAGGTTGTCTAGGCCAGGACTGGAGTACTGGGAGAGGCCAGCTAGGCATTTCTGCAAGTCCTGAACTGATACAGCCCTGAGGTGGAACATTTGATGAGGAGGGTGACCCTCCAGCACAGTGGAGGGAGGGGGGTGGGACAGAGCCTCATCAGGTGAGAAGAGGGTTGTGAAGGCAGAGAGGTCAGAGAAGTAATTATTTAGGGAATTGTCAGCCCCCCCCCACAATTGTGTAACTTCTGGTAGTTGTTGGCATATTATTTATTTTTAACTATCTAGTGGGTTGTTAGGATAGAAGAATTCATAGAAACATAGAAGTTGATGACAGATAAGGACCGCAAGGCCCATCCAGTCTGACCATTTTTTTCTACCTTATGAATGTGCCATTGGCCTTTGCTCTGTCAATGGCCTATCCATTCATACTCATCTGTATTGCTCCCTTATGCCTATCCCATGCCTGTTTGAAGCCCTGCACTGTATTCATATCTACCACTTCCTGAGGTAGGCCGTTCCATGCATCCACCACCCTTTCTGTGAAAAAGAACTTCCTCACATTACCCCTTAATCAGCCTCCCTCTAATTTCATGCGGTGTCCTCTTATCCTGCTATTTTTCTTATATTGAAACATGTTAGACTCTTTCACCTTATCAATGCCCTTAAGGTGTTTGAATGTTTCAATCATATCACCTTTCTCCCCCCTTTGCTCTAGGGTATATATGTTGAGCTCCAGTAATCTGTCCTCATATGTTTTCTGATGCAGTCCCTGCACCATTTTGGTTGCCCTTCTCTGGACTACCTCAATTTGGTTAATGTTCTTGTGAAGGGTGTGGCCTCTAGTACTGCATGCAGTACTCCAGATGGGGCCTAACCAGTGTCTTGTAAAGAGGGATTATTACCTCCCTCTTATGACTTGTGATACCCCTACTAATACACCCCAACATCCCTCTAGCCTTACCTACTGCTTTAGTGGTCTGCTTGGATGATTTCAGGTCATCGGTGATTATGGTGCCTAAATCTCCTTCTTCCCTTGTGACTTCCAGCAACTCCCCTCCCAGCCTATAGGTGGCTTCAGGGTTTCTCTTCCCCTATGTGCATGATCTGGCATTTCTTTGTGTTAAACTCCAGTTGTCACTCTTTTGACCATTTTGATAGTTTATCCAGATCTCTTCTCATTTTGCCCACCCCATCTGGATCATCTATTCTGTTGCAGATCTTGGTGTCATCTGCAAACAGACAAACCTTACCCTCCAGTCCATCTGCAATGCCACTGATGAATATATTGAAGAGGACTGGCCCCAGAACTGATCCCTGAGGTACCCCACTTGTGACTTGCATCTCTTCTGACCGTATACCATTTATCCCACCCAGCTGACCAACTTCTGACCCACCCTTAGCCTATCCAGCTTATTAATCAATCTTCTATGTGGAACATTATTGAAAGCTTTGCTGAAGTCAAGGTAGGTGACATCAACTGCTCCCCCTTGGTCCACCACACAGGTTACCCAGTCAAAGAAATCTATGAGATTAGTTTGACAGGACCTTCCTTTTGTAAACCCATGCTGTCTTGGATCCTGTGCTCCTATGGATTCCAGGTGTTGCACTATTCTTTCCTTAAGGAGTACCTCCATAATCTTGCCCACTACTGAGGTAAGACTGACTAGTCTGTAGTTCCCTGCCTCCTGCCTGCTACCACTCTTGTGGAGCAGGATCTCATTAGCCCTTCTCCAGTCTTCTGTGACCTCTCCTGTGTTCAGAGACTCACTAAACAGTTCTGATAATGGCTCTGCTAATTCCACCCTTAGATCCTTTAGTACCCTGGGATGTATGTCATCAGGTCCCATTGCCTTGTCCACCCTGAGCTTATCAAGCTCTTGTAGGACCATTTCTTTTGTGAAGGGACTAGTGCACACCTCCCTCCCCCCTGTGTCCATGGTGCTGAGCTGTGGGCCCTGCCCAACCTTCTCTTCAGTAAATACTGAGCAGAAGTATCTATTTAGGATAGATGCTTTTACATGGTCCTTCTCCTCACATGCCCCCTTATCCCCTTTGATCTTAGCAATACCCCCTCTGGACTTTCTCCTTTCACTAATGTACCTATAGAAAGTCTTGTCACCTCCTTTTACTGTTTGTGCTAGTGTTTCCTTAGTTTGGGCCTTTGTCTGCCTTACTGCCTTCCCTGCTTCCCTTAGGGAAGTTTGATATGTCTCCCTATCTTCATTCTGCTGCGTTCCCTTATATTTCCCAAAGGCAAGCCTTTTGGCTCTGACCTTTTCTGCTACTGTTTTTGAGAACCAAAGTGGTTTCCTTGTTCTTTGCACTTCCTTTTCTCTCTAACACAATGGGATGTTGCTTCAAGTATTGCATTCTTAATACTTGCCCACTTTGCCTGTACTCCCTCATCCATATTTTTTTTGTCAGGGCTAGCTTAACTCTGTTGGCCATCTTATCAAAGTCAGCTCCTCTGAAGTCCTAAAGTTTTGCCTTGGAATGGGATGATTTAGTTCTAGTGGCCAAATTGAACCATACCATGTGATGGTCACTGGCCCCCAGGTGACCTTCTACCTGGAGATCTGTGATCCCTTCCCTGTTAGTAAGTACAAGATTTAGGATAGCCCTGTCTCTTGTGGGTTGCTGGACCAGTTATTTGAGGCCCTCCCTCTATACAGAGTCTACCATATGTCTAGTTCTGGCAGATGTTCCTGCTGGTGTTGACCAAACTGTATCTGGCATGTTGAAGTCTCCCATTATCAGAACCTCCCCTTTAGCTGTCATGTTTTGTATATCTTCTAACAGTAATGTGTCTATGTTCTCCCCCTGGTCTGGAGGCCAGTAGACAGCTACAGTTCGTATGACTGTCCCATTTCCTGTTTCCAGGGTGACCCACAGTTCTTCTGGCTCCTTATGTGTATTCTGAATTTCTGTAGCTTTGATATTTTCATCGACATAAAGGGCCACTCCACCCCCCCTTTTTGTACCTCGGTCTCTTCTGAACAATACATAGCCAGGTACTGAAGTCTCCCAGGTGTGGTTACTGGTAAACTGTGTCTTGCTAATTACTGCTATGTCCAGTTTGGCCTCTGCCATTTTTGCCTGTAGGTCTGGGATCTTGTTTCCTAGACTGAGAGCATTTGTGTACATGATTTTCCATACTAGGTTCTTCCTTAATCCTTCCTTGATCGCTGTAACAAATATAATATATAATGATATGATACTATAATGATATGACACAATAAATGCTATGAATTAAAGTATGAGATGAGAGAGAAAACCTATTAAAAAAATCTCTGTTATTAAATGTCCTAATGCCTGTCTGTCTCCGGTGTGTCTTTCCACCTCTCCAGCTGTCCTTTCTTTAGTTTCCTTCCACTTCTTTCTGCTTTCAGGGGGTATAAAAAATGTTGTGAAGTAACAGATATAACTTCAGTGCAAGGAAGTTTCATAAAAATGACTTGAAACAGTATTTAGCCTATTTAGATACTGTTCAGAAAACTACTTTCTTTGACATATCTCAAGGATCTCTGCCTCCATCTCCTTCTCCTTCTTGTTTCTTAGGCTCTTGGTTTGGTTTGATATAAGTTGATTCTTTAGTTCTGTACTTCTGATTTTTTCCAATCTTTGAGCTTGACTAAGTCTGATTTTGTTTATCTTGTTTCCCGTTTCCTGAATTGTATCACCCGGGATGTCCTTTCAGTCCCTTCTATTGGCTTTTTAGACACTTTTAAATAAAAATAAAATCAGTGAGTTGTAGATATCATTTAGAGTATCAGAATACATTTAATATTCTTGCTGTATCACCTACTGTATACTAAATTATGGCTACTAAATAAGGAGAAACCCTGTTAACAATAAAAGAGCTATGAACCTTAAAATGGAAGCTTTTTAAAACCTGTAAACCTTGTTTCACTACAGTGGTTTCTCTTCTATAACTTTAAAACAGCTAGAGTCAAACAAATCTCACCACAATATCTGCATTTAGCAGATACATTTAACACATCAGTTCTAACTTTATTCTAATTTAACGCTATACCGTAGGAAGAGAACAGCAATAAAACCTAGCACTACTTACAGCTGTAGTACAAATAAATGTTTCCAGTCCTTAATGAAGGAAAATAGACTATACTATAGTATATTTTTATTGGGACTATGTTTAAAAAAATAGTAGATCTTTAGAATCAGGTTAGCAGTCTCCTTGATTGGCATCTTCACTCTATTCAGTTAAGGGAAAAATGGCACATCTAGCTGCTGAATGCCAGAACATGTGCTATATGGCCATGCGTCATGTAACTTAAACTTCAAAAAACTTTAATCTATACAGTGCATAAAATTAAAATAAAAAAACACTGAAAACATTGAAGTCACTTTAAGTGCTATATCAATATTTCAGTGTACTGTCAGTAATAAAAACAAGGGATGTCAGAATTCTATAACTCCTTTTTGTATTTTGAGCTCTGTTGGTGCTATCAATAATATCAATGGATTGCACAGAGATGCTTCCTTTTAAAATTGTATGTAAAAGAATAATTTGTAACAGTAACAACTAGACCTAACAAGCCCTAAGAACCTAAACATCTAATCAACACAATAACTGCTACTCTCTTTTTCCTTTCTGGAATGTGCTTGTGTAGTAGTGTCCTTTAATAATCAGGGTGAAAAACTGCAGATGCAGAGATGTCACCTCAGTATTTTACTTCTGGCCATGAGTTCCCCACAGAACCCCCTGCAACTGTCCCCCTGTGCATAGGTAGGCTTCTTTACCACCACCTGGACTATGTATTCCATGGAGTGGGGGAGGGCAGAAGCCAGAAGGAATCCTGATAGGTGAGCATCTCACGAAATTCTGGAAAGAGCATGGGGCAGATTAAAACAAATAAGGCAATGGTGGTATACCTGTTATTAAAACCAAACGCGCTTGTCCTGTCTTGTGCTATAGTCACTTCTCAGCAGCTCAGGGTGTGGCTGCACTCATGTCGTCAGACCAATCTTGAGATGATATGAGATGTCCCAGGAGAGATATAAGAAACATAGAAACATAGAATTTGACGGCAAATAAGGACCGCTTGGCCCACCTAGTCTGCCCATTTCCCTACCTAACGGATATGATGCAGATCCTAGTTAACCAACAGTCTACCTCCTCCTACCCCCCATTAGAATTGCCTTATGTCTGTCCCATGCATTCTTGAAATCCCTCACTGTTTTTGACTCTATGACATCCTCACAAAGGCTGTTCCATGTATCCACAGCCCTCTCTGTGAAGAAATACTTCCTCACATTACCTCTGAGCAGTCCCCCCTCTTTCTTCAAATTGTGCCCCCTTGTTTTTGCACATCTCTTTTTCTGAAAGATGCTACCCTCTTGGACTTTGTAGATTCCCTTGAGGTATTTGAAAGTTTCTATCATGTCCCCTCTCTCCCTCCTTTCCTCGAGGCTATCGTTCCTTTAGTTCTTCTTCACAGAAAGAGTGGTAGATTCTTGGAACAGGTTATCAACTGAGGTAGCTGAGATGAAAAACAGCAGAAGGGGTCAAGAAAGGGTCAAGAAAGCTTGGGCTAGGTACAAGAGAATCTTAAGGGAGAGGAAAAATGGATGGGTGAAAGCACCAGAGAGCAGGTGAGGTCTGCAGGGCTACTGTAGGTAGGGTTAAATGGACAGACTAGGTGGTCCTTATCGGCCAAGAAATTATATATGTATTCTATATGTTCTATGTAAACACTGCTTTAGACTCATTTCACTGCTTTAGACTCATTTTGAAGATCATATGCATATTAGCTTCATGAATAGTTGTGGGAAGATTATTCCAATAGTTCTGAGCAGTAAATGAAAATGCACACTGACCCATTAATATGCTCATCTTGGATATATCAAGCATTAAATTATCACCAGCTCTTAGGTTTCTGGTTGCAAAACTGGTGCAGAGCACAGGGCTTTGGCTTCATTGGGGACTGGGGGGCCACCTGGAGAGATAAAGATCTATACTGGCATGATGGTCTGCATCTGTCCACGGAGGGAACCATGCTCCTAGGTGATAGGTTTAAATGCTTCATTGGCAAGCTTTTAAACTAGCCAAGGGGGGAGGCACTGATAAAAGGCAGGACATTTCAAGCCTCCCCCCACAAAACATGGCAGGTAGTAAGGTAAACACTGAGGTACAGAGCTCAACACAGGGTAGGACAGGGGTAAATGGAAAAATAGACAAGGACAATAAGAGCAGGGATGGGGGAAAAAAGGATAAAGCCAACATTAGATCGAGGGCAATGAGTACTAAGGCCCGTAGTCTGGGAAACAAGCTTCCTGAGCTAGTAGCCCTGATGGAAGATGAACAATTGGATATTGTGGCAGTCACGGAAACATGGTACACTGAGAACCACGACTGAGATGTCAACATACCAGGGTACACAATCTACAGAAGGGACAGGGAAGGTAAAAGAGGAGGTGGAGTAGCTCTATACATAAGGGAAGGGATCAAAGCTACAGAACTAAAAAGTAAAGGGGGAAGAAAAGAGGCACTCTGGGTCACCTTGGAGATAGGGAATAGCATCACAATTTGCACAGGAGTTGTATACAGATCCCCGTCTCAAGGGGAGGAAATGGACAACAAAATGATAGAGGACATTCTCAAAATGGCTGAAAAAGGGGCGATACTGTTGATGGGGGACCTGAATATGCCAGATGTTAACTGGATAACATATACTGCAGTCACATCCAAGAGCAGGGTCATTCTCAATGCCCTGTAGGGGGGCAGGCCTTAGACAGCTAGTGTTGGAACCCACTCGGGAGGGAGTAATACTAGACCTGGTACTCTCAAATGGAGAGAGGATCACAAATTTAGAAGTCAGTAGACATCTGGGAACAAGCGACCACTGCACAGTGTGCTTCACAATGAGCACAACCATGGAGATAAGCCATACAAAAACAAGGATACTGGACTTAAGAAGGGCTGACTTTGGCAAAATGGCTGAATACCTGAAAAATGCACTAGCAAATGACCAAAAATGAGGGGTGGAAGAACAATGGAGAAAAAATCAAAACTGCCATCATAAAGGCAACAAGCCTTTGTCTGAAACAAATAAAGAAAACAAAGCGGAGTTAAAAAAACCACTATGATTCTCAAAAGAGGTGGCAGGGAAGGTTAAGGAGAAAAAAGGCTACATTCAAAAAGTATAAGGAATCACAGAAGGAGCACAACAGGGAGCTGTATCAGTTAAAGCAGAAAGAAGTGGGGAAGGCAGTCAGACTAGCAAAGGCCCAAACAGAGGAAAAAATAGCCAACTCAGTTAAGAAGGGGGATAAAACCTTTTATAGGTAGATTAGGGAGCATAGAAAGGTTAAGGGAGGGATAGTGAAGATTAATAAAGGAGAGGGGAGGTGGGCAGAGGGAGACAGTGAAAAGGCAGAGAAACTGAATGAATACTTTTGCTCAGTATTCACAAAAGAAGATGAGGAGGAGTTATCTAAACCAGCACTCTGGGTAGGGGGGATGACACCAGTCCATTCACAGAAGAAAGAGTCCTGAAAGAACTCCTAAAACTCGAGGTGGACACAGCAATGGGGCCTGATGGGATTCACCCCAGAATCCTAAAAGAATTAAGGGAGGACCTACTGACACCACTGACCACGCTTTTTAACAAATCATGGCAGGATGGGGCAGTACCTGAGGACTGGAGGAGGGCAGATGTGATTCCACTTCACAAAAGTGGGAGCAAGGCAGAAGCAGGAAAATATAGACCTGTAAGTTTGACCTCAGTGATAGGGAATATGATGGAATCACTTCTGAAAGAAAGAATTGTTGAGTACCTAGAGGTCAGTGGGGCACAGGACCCAAAGCAGCATGGATTTACAGCAGGAAGGTCATGTCAGATGAATCTAATTGATTTCTTTGACTGGGTGACCAAAGTAATAGACCAGGGAGGGGCTGTGGATATGGCCTACCTAGACTTTAGCAAGGCATTTGACACAGTCCCACACAAAAGATTAATAATCAAGATAGCCAGCCTGGGAGTGGGTCCCAGAGTGGTAGCCTGGGTAGCAAACTGGCTGCACAACAGGACACAGAAGGTAATAGTGAATAGAACACATTCTGAAGAAAGGGGGGTTACTAGTGGAGTACCTCAGGGCTCAGTACTGGGTCCAGTCCTCTTTAACATCTTTATAAGTGACATTGCAGAGGGTCTGAAGGGAAAGGTATGCCTCTTTGCAGATGACACAAAGATCTGTAACAGAGTTGATAAACAAGAGGGGTAGAAAAGATGAGAAGGGACTTGGCAAGGTTGAAGGAATGGTCAGACATATGGCAACTTAGATTCAATGCAAAGAAGTGCAGTAATGCACCTGGGAAGCAAAACCCAGGAGAAGAGTACACAATAGCAGGGGAGGTACTAACAACAACAAAAATGGAAAGAGACCTGGGGATAGTCATATCAGATGACCTAAAGGTGAGTAAGCAATGTGAAAAGTCGGTAAGGAGAGCCAGGGGGATACTGGGATGCATAGGAAGGGGCATCACAAGTAGAAAAAGGGAAGTGGTTATCCCTCTATACAGACAGTTGGTGAGACCCCATCTGGAGTACTGTGTGCAGTTTTGGAGACCTCATCTACGCAAGGACATAGACAGGATGGAAGCAGTCCAGAGGAGGGCAACTAAAATGGTGCAGGGTCTGCAGCAGAAACCATATGAAGAGAGACTGAGAGGTTTAATATGTATACTTGATGAAGGGAGGGACAGGGGGACATGATAAAATGTTCAAGTACCTCAAGGAAATCAACAAAGTCCAGGAGGGTATCATCTTCAGAAAAGAGATGTAAGAACAAGGGGCACAATTTAAAGACAGAGGGAGACGGCTCAGGGTAATGTGAGGAAATGTTTTTCACTGAGAGTGGTGGATACATGGAACAGCCTTCCTGAGGAGGTCGTTGGTCTAAAACAGTGGGGGAATTCAAACATGCATGGGACAGACACAAGGCAATTATAGGGGGGGGTTGCAGGAAGCAGGCTGTTGGTTAACTAGAATCTGCTGCTTATCCAGTAGGTAGGGAAATGAGCAGACTGGGTGGGCCAAGTGGTCCTTATCTGCCATCAAAGTCTATGTTTCCATGTTTCTAATATTTCTTTTATAGTTCAGTAGAAAAGATAAAGGTGAGTCAGCATACAATGTTAGAGACTTATCTGTAAGACTGGAATATTGGTATTGTTTGTACTGGCCAGGACTCAACCAACCAAAAGGATTACACAAGGTGCAACGATGAGTTCTGTAATAAGCATTTAAAATGAAACAACAAATACTGTTTTATATACAATTAAGTCAGACTGTGAGAAGTTTAAGAAGATAAATGAGTTATATCTCAAAGTAAACAGGAGAACAACAGTTCCAATTCATTTCCTAGTTTTTGATGACATAGAATTTTTAAGTCTGTAGAAATTGTTCAGGTTTTGGTTAACCTATTTATAGATATTCATAACATGATATGAAACGTTCAAATTGCAGTCGAGTGAAATGCTCAAGTACTTAAAACAAATTTCTACTTACTCTATATGTGTGCCATATGGGTCAAGAATCTTAGATCCCAAGTTAATTTTAGTTAATTTTTATCTAGATCCAAAGAGCACATTTTTTTGACTATTCAATAATAAACTATGCTGGGAAAGCCAGAAAAAAGATTTGCAACATCCAGATGCAGAACAGTATTAATGTTTAAAAAAGATGCAGAACTCTTACAAATAATATCATCTGAATACAGATAATAATATCTGAACACGGAATCAAACTTGATAAATTTCAAGGTAGATGGAAAAGAATTAACAGAAAGGGAAAACAACAGGGGTCCTAAAATGGACCCCTGCAGTACTCCATCAGTTAATATACGCTCACTAGATGTAAAAACATATCATCTTATTACAAGAGTAAGGATGCTTAAATAACCATGAAACCAATTACATGTATGATGGCCCAGTGGCACTGAGGGTTGAGGTAATGGACACCACACCTTGAGCCATGCTGGTGACCCAGGTTCTGAAGCAGGCTCAGGCCACCGCGGGGGTCACCAAGGGAGAGAAAGGATCGAGCATCTGGAAGACTGCTTGCTTCTCTTGGGGGAGGGAGACCTGTTGTCCTGCTCATTGACTGCCTACTAGTGGTGGCTGGAGGGTGGTATGGGTCAGGAGGCATGCACCAACATCATCATGTCTAAAGGGGAGGGGAGATGGGAGAAAATGTGGAAAACGGAGCCTGGCAGGTTCCATGATGGCTCTCGCATTCCCGGGGGTCATCCCCGGTGTCTGGATTGGATCTGGTGGGGGGGGGGGCACCACCAGTAGTCATAGTTTTTGCTGTGAAGTGTGGAATTTCATGGGTGAAATCTAGAGACTCCTCTAGGTATGCTTGATAGCTGCCAAGTAATTGATCTCACAGAAAGGCATTGCTGACGCAGGTGCATATGCTAAGGCACCAGTTTATAATTAGCCAAGACACATGCAGATAGTGGATTGTGAAGGCAGGCTGAGAGAAATTGTGTTGCTAGAAGGTAAGTAGTCCAGTTTTGCTGCTTTTCCCCTTGCCCCATGCTGCCTGTTGTGGAGTAGGGACAAGTTACCAAAAAATATCTGAAATGTATTCACCATTCGGTTTAGAAGATGAAGGTAGGAAGGCATGCAAGGTTCATTTATCAGAATTTGGATCTCTTACCTTGAAGTTTGTGAATAATGTAACATATTTGCTGGAAAAAACACAGGAACTCCAGTGACCATGAATAACTGAGGACATTGGGAGCTCGAGGAGCCTACTGTAGGTGGAGTCAAATTTTTATCTGAGGTCACATGTGCATCAGCAGCCTATCAGGTGAACATATCCCATTCAGTAAGAAATGGAATGCCATGGATATACTGTATACATAACACAATTTGATTTACTTCGTCTAATCTGAGCTTTACAAAAATGTCATGAATTGCTATGGTATATGCACTGTACTTAAATCAGGCATACTATTTTTTGTAGCACAGTCAACAATTGTGTCCTTTGTTTTATCAAACGGATTAGTTCCTTTGAGATTCAATCATTCTTCTTTGCTTTTACTCATTTAGTTTTCAGTGGGAAAATATGTCTTGAATCTTTGAGTGACAACAAAAAATGAATTGTGTCATTAACCTGGAGTATTACATCAATAAAAGACCAATCCATTGAGCTAACCTGACTCATTCATTCATCCTGACTGACATCCTTAAAATTCCTGTATGAAATAAATGTAACCGTCCAGTCCTCTGGGGTTACTAGAATCCCATAAGTGTCAGTGCTAGGTAGGGAAGGCAGCTTGTGAATAACTAGTTAAATGGCTTCACCTGCTCCCTCTCTGTTTACTTGGTCTCAGCTGAGTTGAGATAAGTGATGTCATTTAGAATTCTCACAGCAGCATAAGCCATGGTAGCTAGCTGTGAGTGGAGAGCTTTAGAATTTTCAGTTAGTCAGTCTATCAGTGTTGCGTAGGGAGTCTGTGAGTGGAGTTCAATGTGAGCAGTTAGAGGAGTGAGAGGCTGCAGTGTGGGCTCTGTGAAGAGTGCCTATTTTTCTCACCCTAGTGCTGAGAACCATCTGCCTGCCACTAGAAGTGGTGGAAACCATCTAGCAGGAGTTCCTGATTTTCTTCTCATCCCCAGTGAGATGAGAAGGGCTGCAGAATGGATCCAAAGGGCAATCCCCTGACTTTGATCCAGGACATTTAAGCTACCTTTTTGAGTACAACTGTGAGTAATCTGACTTTGGGTATCCCAGGAGGAATGTACCTATGTTTTCTTTTCGGGTGTACTCTGACAAAGGGAATTATGCACCAAGTTCTGTTCTGTTTGAGACTGTTCTCATCTTTTCTTAAAGTTGGCTGGCAATTGTGGAGTCCCCAGTGAGTCTTGACACATTGTTCAGGGCTTTAATTTATACTCAGAAGTAGTGTGTTTCTAATGTTGAATGAGATAGTCATTGTAAGATGCATAGTTTTACTGTTTTACTAAAAGTTTGAAGTGTAACTCTGAAAGAATGGCTGGGTATGGACTGTGGAAGCAAAAAGTGGGCAATCCCCCATCTGGAGTGACCAGTTCAGCACTACAGGTTCCATAAGGGTGCCTGCTTATTCAAGACATTGTGGCCAATGCCTGAAGAGAAAGTTTGCCCCTTGGTGTGGATTTTGCTAAATTTGAGCACCAGTGTGCTCCATCATGGCCAGTTACCCCATTTCCAAATGTTTAAATCCTATGCCATATGGGAAATGTTCTAAGTTGTGGCCAGTGCCACTATAAGAAATTGTGTGCTCCGTTGTGGCCAGTGCCACTAGAAGAAATGTATGTTTCAGCTGAGGCTTTGCCACTCAAGAGAGTCCTAAATCCTATGCAATATGGGAAGTTTAAAGTTTATGTTCATTGTAGACTTTTCATTGTTCTGCATTGCCTTGTGCCACAAATTGTAAACCCTTGGGGGTCCACTTTTGCTTTTGCATACCATTCTTTGGAATAAAGTCATACTCTAGAACCCCAACCTGGTTTGGACATTCTTGCTACTGCTTCCTATGTGGAATTACTGGGTATCCCTCCAGAAGTTCAGACCTAACATAGCCCCTAACAAAAGTTCTCTCATCAGGACCTGGGTTTAGTGATAGTCATTTGTGTGTAATATTGTTTCTGTACCCCCACCCCTCTCTTACCACTAGACAGAAAATATGGGAGATGTGCTTACTAGTTAAACAAGTGGCTGGTGGGGGGGAGCTACACAAAAACAGATTCTGCTCCAACACTCATAGGTCTCATAGGTCTCATAGGTTATTACAAGGCCAAGAAGACAAAAGTCCTTAATGGCCTGCCTAGTTAATATCCACTTATATCTTGTTTAATCAGGTATTCGTCCAAGGAATTTTTTAAAATATTCATTGACGAACTTGCCACTATTTCCAAGGGTAGACCATTCCATATACTAGTTATCCTTTTACTAAACCAGTTTTTCCTAGCATTTGTACAGAAGGAGCTGATCCGGATTTGAAATGGGTGAGCTCTTGTATCATATGGCTGCATCCTTAACTCCAATCCCAGTTTATGCCATAGGTCATCATCTGATAGTGCTCTGTATGCTATGCACATACAGGTATCACCTCGGAGCCTCCGGAATTCCAAAGATTACAGTTTCAGTTCTACCAGTCTCTGTTGGTAGCTTAACACCTCAAGGCCTGTCACATGTCATGTTGCTTTCATTTGTACCTGTTCGAGTGATTTTATGGTCCCTTTTTCCCCAGGTGACCAAAATTGGGCACAATATTCCAGATGCGGATGGACCAGAGCCTTATATAGAGGCATTACCACCGATCTGTCTCTACTTTTAATACATTCATTTATGCAATGTAGGAGACCACTAGATTTTCTGATAATGTGATTACAGTGAGTCTTAAAGCTCATATCATTGGTAATATAAATCCCCAGGTCCTTTTCTTCTGATGTTTCCTGCAACACTACTCCATTTAGTGTATATTCATAATGGGTGTTATTTCGCCCCAGGTGCATGACCCTACATTTATCTACATTAAATGTAGATTTATTTATTATTGCCCAGTTTGCAATTTCTCTTAATGCTAGTTGTAAGGTATCCGAGTCCTCCTTAGAATTTATCCGATAACCTATTCTTGTATCATCTGCAAACTTTCGCAGCCACACATTTGTTGAAGTTTGCATAGATGAAATGTATAAGTTGAAAAGGCAGGGGCCCAGAACTGAGCCCTGCGGCACCCCACTAGTCACTGTTACCCAATCCGACAAGGATCCCTTCACTGATGCTCTCTGCCTCCGATTTGTCAACCAGTTCTCAATCCATAAGGAAATATTAGCATGTATACCCTGCTTAAATAGAGCCTCAATCAAGAGGCCATATAGTACCTTATCAAATGCTTTTGAGTAATCCAAGAAAATAACATCCACTGCTACTCGGGTGTAGAGTGCTTGATTCACTTTATCATAAAACTCCAACAAGTTTGTCTGACAGGACCTACCCTTTCTAAAACCATGCTGATTTTGGTCTAGATCTCCTGACATAACCAACATGTTGGAAATATGGGTTTTGATGATGGCTTCCAGGATTTTTCCCAATATTGATGTCAGGCTGATGGGTCTATAATTTGATAACTCCTGTCTTGACCCTTTCTTATATATTGGAATAATATCCGCCTGCCACCATTCAACCGAGACTTCAGATTTATCTATAGAATGCTGAAATAAGTGGGCTACTGGGGGGGCCAATACATCAGCCAGCTCCTTAAGCACCCTAGGGTGGAGGCCATCTGGTCCCTGTGCCTTATTCTAGTCTAAGGCTTTTAGTCTGTCTCTCACATCATTGACCTCACTTTTAAGGGGAAATCCAACATCCTTTACCTGATGCTGTAAGGTGTTTTGAGTATTTGGATCATACACTGATGCAAAATATGCTTTGTAATGGCATGCCATGTCTTTATCGTCCAATATCAACTCACTATGTGGTCCCCTTATGGGCCCTATTGATTTATTTACACTCTTTTTATTATTTATATATGAGAAAAAGATTTATAATTATTTTGGACTTTGCTGCTGTTATATTCATAGGCTCTTTCGTCAGATGCTTGATCTACATTTTTCAGTTTAAACTTAAATTCAACCCATCTTTCTGGCTGCCCACTTTTTTTCGCATTTCTGTATGCCTTATTTTTACATTTTATACTTTTAATTATTTGTGGTGTAAACCAATGGGGGTTGGAGTTTGTAGTCTTTTTAAGACTAGTAATGAATTCCTGTACCAGGGCTTTAATTTTGTTACTTAAAATATCCCACTTTTGCTGTATCATCAGTCTACTGAAATCTACCTCCCAGTTCCATGAGACTAATTGTTCGCTAATATCATTAAAGTTTGCCCTACTGAAATTATGTACCGCTGTCCTACTAGTCAACTTTGATGAAACCTCATTAATACTAATTTTCACCATTTTGTGGTCACTGGAACTTAAGGGATGTAAGACTCTGCAATCCTGTATATCGTAATCCAGGTTACTGAGTACCAAATCCAGAGTATGATTTCCCAGAGTATGATCTTTAACATATTATTCAAGATTATTTAGCAGAAAAAATTCTAAGAATCATTGCTCATTTTGTGATTCTTCTTTTGGGGGGTCCCAACTCAACCCTGGTAGATTAAAGTCACCTACTAACGAGGAATTTCCAGCTTGGGTGAGATTATCTAAGCATTCTAGAAGTTTGAGGTCATCTAACTGTGTGTTAGCTGGTGGCCTATATACCACACCCACATTTAATTTGGGCATTTGGGGGGGCTAACTTAACCAGAATTAACTCAGCTGAATCATTATTAATAATTTCGACACTTTCTGATGTAATATGATCCGTTATATAAAGGGCAACACCCCCACCCTTTTGGTGTGGCCTATCTCTATGATAGAGATGAATACTGGGGATTTGTTTGTCCCATGAATCTTCCTGTTTCCACTATGTTTCAGTAATGGCACATAAGCTAATATTGAATGTATTTAGTGTAAACACCAGTTCATCCAGTTTATTATTGACACTTCTTGCATTTAATAACAGATAGTTCCAGTGTTTTGATTTTACTAAACCTTGCTTTATTGATGTTTGGGATATACCCCCACTCAGGAAGTTTAAAGAATTGTCAATTTTCTGTTTTAGTGATCATGAGAAGCGTCGTTTCCCTTCCCTATTTAAATGAATGCCATCCCTTGCAAATAGCCTTGTGTCAAATAAGTTTTCCCAGTTCTCCAGATAATCATAATCTTCTCTAAGGCACCACCTTTTTAACCAGCCATTTAAGCTTTCAATTTCTGATTTCATGTGAAAGTTTACCTCGGGGCTTGATATAATACCTGAAATAATCAGGTCACATCCTCTAATTTTTAAATCTGCGCCTATATACTCAAAGTCCCTTTGAATGTCAAGCATCCTTCTTTTGCCCATGTCATTTATGCCTACATGAATCAACACCAATGGTTGCTCATTATGTTCCAAAAGACCAGGTATAAGATGTCTTATGTCTGAGATTTTTACACCAGGTAATGCACTCACAGTGGTTGAAGTTATCCTATTTTTACATAAAATGGAATCTGTATATTTGAGCATTGAGTCTCCTATCACCAAGACATCCCTTTTGGCTATGCTGATTTCAGTGTCAACATGTTCTGCTTGTTTTTCATGACGAACTACTTTGGTGTCATCTAGTTGCTGGGTTTGCTGATGTGTCTCCTGTACCATGATATCATCTTGTACTAAAAGGCTATATCTGTTTAGTGTTAACACATTTGATAACCCTCCAATATTTCACCTCCCTTTCCTGTTTTTCTGGGGGACTATACTACACTGTTCTGCCTTCTCCTCTGCATGTGATGATACTGCCTGAACATCACTGCATGGGCTTGTAGCTTCCTGTATGCTGCTGGTACCTACCTCTTCAGCTACGTTATCTATGTAATCTTCTAAGCTACTTATATCTGTTAATATTTTCAGTCTGTTTCTAAGTGCTACATTTTCAGCCTGCAATGATTCTATTAATTTGCATTTTGCACAAATGAAGTTAGTTGTACACTCACCCAGTGAGAACATTTGACAATTGCCAAATGTGTTGGTTAGAGAGTCTCCTAATTTAAGTAGATCCATTTTATCTTGTTTACTGTAACACCACGGTGCAACTCACTTTACTGACCCTTTTGCCCTATTGCCCCTATTGACACGTATGACACGCTCTGATGCGCTGTGTCTCTGCGTGCATCTCCACGCACGACAACGCACGTCCTGCTCATGCTTGCCCTGCTCACAGCAGGTGGCTCTTATAACTAGAAAATGCCCCAGAAATGCTTCTGGGAGGTCACAGGCTTGATCACAATAAAAGTTGCAAAATTAAAATTTTAAAACGCTCCTTGTGCATCCCTTGCTCATACGCAAGGCAGAAACAGGATTTCAAAGTCCCCAAACAAATGATTTAGTTACTTCTGCAGTGTTTGTAGTCCTAGTGTCAGCCTTGGAACTAGCACTCTCTACCTGTTTCCTGATATGGAAACTAGGGCTCAGGGATCATCTCAAATGTACTTGCTCATTTGTAAATGAATAAAAGTGCTTGCTTCATAATAGTTGTACTCCTGGCAGTAGCTAAGCCTCCATATAAGACTGTGATCGCAGCAGGCAGCTCTTTTAACTAGAAAATGCCCCGGAAATGCTTCAAGGCGGTCACAGGCTTGATTGCAACAAAAGTTGCAAAATTAACATTTTAAAACACTCCTTGTGCATCCCTTGCTCATACGCAAGGCAGGCACAGGATTTCAAAGTCCCCAAACAAATGATTTAGTTACTTCTGCAGTGTTTGTAGTCCTAGTGTCAACCTTGTAACTAGCACTATCTGCCTGTTTCCTGATATGGAAACTAGGGCTCAGGGATCCTCTCAAATGTACTTGCTCATTTGTAAATGAATAAAAGTGCTTGTTTCACAATAGTTGTACTCCTGGCAGTAGCTAAACCAACACTTTTGCTGCTCTAATTCCAAATATAGGTAGACGGTCACTGATAGAGTCAGCAAAGGTGCCATGCCTTTCAACTTTACCAATATTGTTAGGGTTACACTTTAAGTGTCAGTTAACTACACTTTAGCCACAGTGTAACTGCACTGTAATTGCAATGTAGCTGCATGCAACAAACATGCAACTACACTGTCTACCCTGTTGCATGTAATTATGGTCCCATCTAATGTAGTATTATTTTAATCCACTTATTCGTGTGAGTAAAAGTAGAAACAAGTTGATGTGCCAGTGTTAACTAACACTGTAGATAGTTTATCTTTTGGTCAGAGTTCCAATGTAAGTTTATGTCACCCATTACCAAAAGATCACCATTAGGTATGTTGGTTCCCCACAAAAAAATTTACTCAATCTTTAAGTTGCCCTATACCCATCTTTGGTGGATTATAAACTGTACAAAAGTGCAGTTTATAAACACCCCCAATTCAAGTTCCAGTAATAGCCATTCACAATATGTTTTGGAAGAAAACTATTCATGGGCCTAGTGAGATGTATACCATCGCTGTAGAAAACCATAATGCCACCCTCTTTTTTTTACTATCCTTCCTGTCACAAAGGAAACATTTATAACCATTTAATAAACATTGGCTATCTGGGTAATCAAGAGTCTCTGGTAACTGAGGCAAGAACTCTGTCACCACCAAGATGTTCTGAGTGGTTACAAATAGATCCTAAATGTAAAAGGGCACCACTCCATTTGTGGCTTTATAAACTAGCAATAAGATTTTAAATTCAGATATATATTTTGTAAGAAGCTAGTGCAAATCACACAAAACTGACATTGCATGCTCAAATTTTGACATGCGAGTCTATATTCTGGCTGCTACTTCTGATTGAACTGAAGTCAATGAAGTTGAGTAGCTGAAAGACAATATTAGAGCACATTCGACTAGTCAATTAATGAAGTGATGAACACTTGCGTTAGAGTGTGCAATTCACCATTGTTATGGTAGAGGCACAATCGTGCCATATTCTTTAAATGTTAGAAGCCACTTCACGAGATGGCTGCCATCTGAGAAGCTGTTCAGCTTGCCATCCCAAATAGAAACCATGTTGTGAATTTCCTACAGTCCCCACCTCTTGTTGGAACCCATCAATAATGGGAAGTTAGATGGAATCCCTAAAGAATGATGTCAGGTGATCTGGGCCTACCAGAAATATCACATTTCTGTTGGGATTGAGTCTCAGGTGGCTGGCAACCATCCAGTCTTCTGTCTTCAAGACAGTGTTCTAACTTACAGAACTCAGACCACCCAGCCAGAGTCTACATGAAATGTCTAGCTGATTGCCATCTTCATGCAAAGAAAACTCAAGCCTTCAGATCACACACCTAGTGGTGACATATAAAGCATGCAAAGCAAAGGTGATTGGATGGATCCCTGAGGGTCACTACACATGTTTAACATCCCTCACAGTAAATCTGTAGTATGCCAGTTTGCTTTCTCTATCCATCTTCCTACACTTTGTAACAGTCTCCCATTTCTCAAACTGTCTCACTTCCTCCCTTCAGTTTCTCACTCCACTCTTACTGACACAAAACAACGCTTGCTGACACACTTCACTAATGAATGCACCCACAGATAGACTTTTTCCTTATCTCTCCAGATTATAACAACCCACGCCCAATCCACCCCCTGCTATTTTACCTGTTTTACCCCTTTTTTGCCTACTCAGTTGTATAGCATGCAAGTCAATATACTCTAATCTGAGTTTTGCACCTCATTGGTTCTATATAAATGTCTTGTCTGACATTGCTGGCACAGTCCTTTATCCTTCAACCTGGTTACCTCATAACCATTGTGCATGTACATATCTTACATTATTTTTGTTTTGCTATGACATTCATTACTTGTACTATGATTTTATTGTACATGTTCATTCACCTACTGTTGTCACTTTGTTACAGCTATTTTATTTCCTGTTGTAACTCCTTCTCCCCTGGTCACACCTGGAAATGAGCCCTGGCTCAGTGTGCCTGTCCCAGTCACCAAATTTTAAATAAATAAAATAAAAATAAATAACATAGAAGCATAGAAAATGTCATCAAAGAAAAGTAAATTGTCCCATCAAGTCTGCCCAAGCCTGCACATGACCACAGACAGGGAAAAATGTCTATTCCTCCCAAACAGTTTGCTATTGATATTTCAGGAAAGAACAGGACCAGTTGAGCACAGTACTGGCCATTCCATTAAATCTTGTGAGATGTTCAACCAACTCTCAGGGGTCCATGGTATCAAATACCTGTGACAGATCAAGAAAAAAACATAACTTATATCTCTCCCTGACCCTTCGCTAGTAGCAGATTATCCATACAGGTAAATTATATTTTGAGATGCTCTGGATATACCTTGGAAATCTTATTTATTTATTTATTTGAGTTTTGGTGACCGGGTAGGACCACTGAGACAATTACAGTCCCTTTTTCAGGGTCAACCTGGGGTCATACATGGTACAGTATAACAGTGCATTTATACAGGGAGTCAGTACATTACAGTATTACATTCAACATACTTTGTACCGAGGATATAAAACTGTAGAACTAGTTATATTGACCATATTTACATATCTATAGATTCTATATACATTAGGATTTTTTAATTATACATATGCACTAGAGTGTCACACTCTGTTCACAGTAAGAATGGGGAGAGTAGGTCTGATGAAGGGGGAGTGGAGGGAAGGGGAGAGGTAGTATGGGTCAGAGGTCAGGCAAGGGGGAGGTTGGGAACTTCAGCGGAAGCAGAGGCAGGAGGGAGAGGCAGTGAGATAGGCATGCATATTGGACTTGAAAAGGGGAAGAGAAGGACAAGTCAGGATGTGGGGAGGTAGGGTGTTCCAATCAGAGACAGCAGCTAATGAGAAGGACCTCCTGGAGAGGGATAGATGTAGATTGGGGGGACTAGCAGGTGGAGGGAGGAGGAAAGTAGGGTGCAAGGTGCCTGACTGAGGTGAATCAGATCCATAAGGCAGGGTGGAGTAAAGAGGTGGACAAATTTAAGCATTAAGCACATGGAGAAATACTTCAATTTAGCTTTGTAAGGCAACCAGCCTAGAGATGAGAGGATGTCACAGTGGTGTGATCGTGAGTTAGCCCCCAAGGTGAACCTAACAATCCTGTGGTGAGCCTGGGAGAGGATGGAGAGTGATGAAGTAGTAGCAGAGCATAGCAGGGGGGCACCATATGTTAGGAGGGGAGTATGAGACAAGGAGGCAATTCTTAGGCAGAAGGTAGAGGTGAGATATGGGCATATTCAGTAGAGCAGACCAAGCTTCTGCTGCATATGTTTAACTATATTGGAGATGTGAATGTTGAAAAAAGTGATGGGTCCAGGGTGCATCCCAAGTATTTTAAGGATGGGACTGTCTCCAAGGTATCTCCCATGATCAATGATATGTTAAGAGTGGAAGGACCATACTTGGAGGTAGAACGGTTGGAGAAGAGCATACATTTAGTTTACGTGGTATTGAGAATGAGCTGTTTGCAGTTGAACCAGTCCTCAAGGGAGGTGAAGTCAGTGGCAAGTTCTCAATTGATTTGGTCAAAGTCTGGTGAAGACCGACAGATAATTGCATTATCTGCATAAAGATGTACCGTGGCACCACCACAAATTTGAGGGACGTCGTTTATGAAGAGTGAGAACAATAATGGCCCCAGAATGGATCCCTGTGGCACACCATGGGTTATTGGCCTAAGTTCTGAAAGGGAGATGTCCCATTTAACTCTTTGGGAGCAGTCAGATAGGTAGCTTCTTGCCAATTTTGGGCACTTTTATCCAGACCTATGACATGTAGTTGGTGGAGCAGGAGATCATGGTTTACCAGGTCAAATGCTTTAGTGAGGTCATCGAAGATGGCACCAGTGGCACAACCCTTGTACATAGCATGAAATATATCCGTTGTCACTTTTATCAGGGTCGTTAGAGTGCTGTGATTCCTTCTGAAACAGTGTTCATTGGGGGATAGTAGGTGTGAGATTCCAGGTAGTCCTGTAAGTGGTTATAAAGAATACACTCTTGTATCTTTGCTAGATGGCAGAGGAGGGATATGGGTCTATAGTTGCCGACAACAGTATTGAACCCCTCCTTGTGCACTGGGACTACCACTGCCACCTTCCATTTATCAGGTACCAAGTTGGTGATGAAAGATCGGTTGAATAGCTCCCTAATCAGACGAGCAAATTTTGCCTCAAGAGAGTCATGTCCAGATGAGCTCTCAGGATTCGATTGTGAGAGAAGCTTCTGGACCTCTTTGAGAGTGGCAAGTTTTAGGTGGAACTCGGGGCGGTCCGCAAGGGTAGTTGAGGGCAGCAGGACAGTGTTAGGAGAGTAGGTGGTATGGAAGAGCAAGGTATATTTGTGCAGATCTGTAAAAGATTCATTGAAGCCGGAGGCAATGGAAGTACAGTCAGTAAGGTCTGAGCCGTTGGCATGGACTGAGCTTGGGGTATTAACAGCGTTTCCTTTTAATAAGGAGTTTACTTGTTGCCAGAATTTCTTTGGGTTGCAGAGGTATTCTGTTTGAAGGGATTTAAAGTGGAAGCACTTGGCTTTGTACAGGGAATGTTTGCATTTGTTCCTGAGGTGTCTATATGTTTTCCAGTCTGAGGGGAGGTCACTTTTTTTGTAGGCCCTCCACGTATTATTACGATGCGACATGAGCATCTGAATCTCCTTGAAGAGCCACGGAGCCTTGATGCCCTTGGACCTGCATTTTTTCAGAGGTGCATGTTGGTTAACTAATTGATTGAAGGTTATGATAAAGAAGTCTAGGCCCACAGTTTTGATCCTCAGTGGGCAGTTAGTGACCATCTAGTCAAGTAATGTATGTTTGCCTGACTTGGTGTTGATTCGTGTAGGGTGCTGGATAAGTTGAGTTAGGCAGGAGTCAGCCATCGTGGCGTGCAATTTTACAGCATCTGGTTGAATCCAATCTTGGTTAAAGTCCCCACAGAGAATGAGGTAATGTCCAGGGAGATTAGTTAGGGAAGCTAGGAGTGAGGATAGGCCAGAGGAAGCTTGACTAGGGGGCACATAAACGCACCCGATTATTAGTATTTTGACATTTCCGAGAGTTAGGCAGGCAAAGGAAGATTTAGTAAGGGGTTCATCCCACTGGGATCAGGGAGCTCAGTAACGTCTAGATTAGACCTGAAGTAAAGGAGTACACCACCACCCCTCTTACCTATCCTGTCCTTTCTGAGACAGCTGTAACCGGGTAAGGACACCTCATGCTGCTTAATGGCCAGTTTGAGCCAAGTTTCAGTTTTGCACAGTACATCAGGTGCCATCTGCAAGACCCAGGCTTCCAGTTCTGCCATTTTAGGGCATATACTACAGATGTTTATGTTTACAATTCGCCATCCCTTTATCAAGGGAATAGATATGTACATGGGTGGGTTTAGAAGCATTACCAGAGGGCCCAGGGTTGGTCTCGATATCACCAGCACAGACAAGCAGTAAGAGGGTGCAGAAATGAAGCCCAGGTGATAAGAACATACTTAGGTCTGTTAGGCCATAAGGTATGCAGAGACGTTTTTGAAGCCAGAGCCCCATTAGTGCAGCATCCCATTTTGGGAGGCATGGGATATAGAGGAGCACAAGAGAAGATGCAGGCCATAGGTGGTGGGGGGGATTGTGAGCTGTTCCAAGAGGTATGCCATATGGCCCTGGCAATAATCTGGCCAATGCAACAACTCAAGAGAATAAGGCTTGACATGAAGGCCAGGAGATGTAGGCTTTTCATGATTGTGTAAATTGGTCAGCAGGTGAGGCCGGAGGAGGGAGGTGGAATATAAATTGGTATTGGTGTCGAAGTTTGGTATGGGTAGAGCCAGACAAGGGGACAGAGGATAGTAGATAAACAAGTAGGAAAGGCGTAGACAAAAGAACTGGGGTGGAGCAGCCAAGGAACAGTGAGAGGGCAGGGCCTATCATGTATTTAATAGAGGCCAGGGTCAGGGAGGGTGGGCAGGAAGAAAATACAGTTAGAAATAACAATCTTCAGAGTGCACTGTGCAGATGCTTAGTAAACTACAGTTTGAAAATTATCCTGACACAGACGCTAACAGGTAGATGGCAAATCACTGGGAGAACTGTGGGTGCTGTGGCCAATCCTGTGCACAGGGTGGAGCCCTGTAACCAATCATTGTTCAGGCAAGGTTCCCTGAGGCTAGTAGACAGCTTACCGGACTGATTGCAGCTTCAGGCAGGCAGAGCAGGGGTTCATGGCCAGCTGGTTTCCTTAGCCACAGCCACTGGAGCAGAAAGGAGCGGTCAGCCCAGTCATGGGCACCAGACTGAGTGTAGCTTCAGGTGGGCAGAGCAGGGGTTTGTGGCCAGCTGGTTTTTCCCAGCCACAGCTGCCGAAGCAGAAAGGAGCAGTCGGCCCAGTCATGGGCACCGGACTGAGTGTAGCTTCAGGCCGGCAGAGCAGGGGTTCGCAGCCAGCTGGTTTCCCCACCCGCAGCTGCTAGAGCAGAAAGGAGCGGTTGGTCCAGTCACGGGCACCTGGAAACAGAGCTATGAAAATCTCCTCAGAAATCTCCAGAAATCTTGGAAAATAACTTGCCAGATCAACTGCTCCTACTGTAATCCATAGTACGGCAGTCCCCATACTGAGACAGGATTAGAAACTGGACTGGAAAGGCTCACAGAGTTCACTTGCATTCAGATATCTACTCAGATGAAGTGCCATCACTTTCTCCATAACCTTACTCACAAAACTGAGGTTAAAGATAGGCAAGGCAACTGATTTACGGTGATTAAAACAATGAAATTCCATTTTAAAGACGTCAGTTTCCAGAATTGCACCGGTGATTGTTACTCTAATTTCCAGATTTTACTGGGATTCTGCTATCTTTCTTTTAGTATGTGCATAAATAATCAGGATTAAAGAAGTCTTACTATACAGAGCATTAAATACAGCAAATTGAAAATAGTACAGGAAGGAATTAAAAGAAAAACACAAGTTTTGTAGATTTACTGATCTACTATAAAATGCCAGATTCCATGAAATCTTTGCTTTTACCAGTCTTCAGGCAGCCCTAATTCTGGAAATTTACCGGATTTTCCGTTAAAAACCGAAAAACAGTGGCCTTGAAGATAGGTCTGTAATTTGCAAGATCACATGGATCTAAAGACACCTTAATCAGAAGGGGTTTCATGATTTCCTCTTGAGGGGAATCTGTCAAAAAGTAACAATCTCAACAAACACAAGAACTAGCACCTGACAACCTGCCTTCACCACATGGGATGGGGCTGGATCTAAGATGCAAGTGGACTGGCACAGCTATGACAGTACCTTTTGGAGTTCCATGAAAACAATTACTTTACTTGAAAGTCAGCCCCCAGCAAATGAGATTCATTCACCTTAAGTCATCAGCCACTGTAACAGTGATTTACACTGGAGGAGGAAGTACCTCTTCCAATTTCTGCAATAAGAAAAACACAAACTGCTCACACCTCTTCCCTGAACTGAGTTCCACAATGGCCCCAAGAAATTCTGATTTCAGATTATACACCAATCTGCAGTGTTTGGCAGGTCTCTTCCTCCTGGCTGCAATGATGCCTGAGAAAAATCATATTCTGGCAGCAACCACTGCCTCCTGGTATCAATGATAAAGTGATACCAGAACATGCTTATCAGAAACCATTCCTGATCTCCTCCACCATTGTTCACACTTCCCCATTTCTTTAGCTGATGCAACTCATCATTAAACTAAAGTGAGCTGCAACAGCAGACCAGTGGGTGGGAATAGACTGGCACCAGGAAGTCAGCTAAAGCAAACATAATATTATTATATGCCACTACTGCTGTAATGCACTCCTTGGAGGAGGCAGCCCAAATCCCTGAAAAGTCCACCTGTGCTCAGGAAACCTCACAATCTACGTTATTCCATGTGCAATAGTAGACCATTTCTGCAGGTGGGAGAAAGAAATACAGTACAGAATGGTCAGACCAGGCTACAGGCTGAACAGATGGCAAATTACCTTCAATCATGGAAGAAAAGATCAAGTCTAAAATGTTGCTGACCATATGAGTGGCAGAAGATGCATAATCCCAAGGACTCCATCAATTTATAGAGGCCTACTACAAAACCAGAAGAATCAATGTCTGCCCAGACATTGATGTTGTCCAGTATAATAGCCTGGGAAACATTAAGACCACAGAAGACACTAGTTTTTTTGAATTCCTTTATAAATTCACCTCCATTCTGTGAAAGATGATAAACCCAAAGTAATCTACAATTTACTCTTCCACTAGTAGAATCAGCCCTGCAATGACATGTCCATCATTATCATCCAACCAGATCTCTATTATAAATACCAGGTTGGCCTCCATGTGTTTAATAAAATCATATAAAATCACAGTGTATATGTTTATTTTAGGAGTATACAAAAAGGAGACAATAAAGTGAGTAGCAGGTGAACAAACTATTTACAATAGAATACATCTCATATTAATACATCTCTGAATTACTGTTTTAGTTTTGATTAGTATGTTAATTTTGATACAAACTGTTAAAAATCCAAATATGTTTTGGTTACACATTGTGTCAGTTAACTACACTGTAGATACAGTGCAGCAAACATGTAACTACAGTGTAATTACCCTGTTGCATGTACAGTAATTAATGATTAGTTGCATTGAAACGGACATAGTGTCTATTAAAAATCATAAAATCAGAACTGCATGATCACTTTTTACATAGATCCTTTAATTTAAAGCAAAAAATGTGTAGTTTCAGAAAGACTCAGATGTACAAAAACTGGAATGTGGAAAAACATTACAGAGTTGTAATATATAATGAAAGTTTATTTGCAAAACCTTTCTGCATTTTGTGACTATCTTACTATTACTTTGCTACTGTATACTTTCCTTTCACTCTGCTTATATACATTTGATGATCTCTAATAAAGTAACTGCATTAATACAAAAGTGACCAATTGCAGTATATGATACTCTACATTAGTGTGTCACAAAATACTGCATTAAAAAAGGGCTTAATTTCCATTGAATTAGGCTGTTCCTTGCAGCATACTGTAGCATTCTGTGATATATTGCAGCATGCTGTATGTTCCCTCATCTAGTAACTAAATTAATTTTAAATAAAAATTAAGAGACACTGCCGACAGCATCTACATATGTGCAAATAGTGTCTCTTTCAACTAAAGTTAGGATTTATAATGTTTAAGCACAGAACAAAAATATGCTTTTATTTTTAAAAACTATAGGATCCATTTTCAAAAGGATAGTGTGGTGCAAAGATGAAATGCGTGGTGCAGGGAGGAAACAATGTGGCAGCACATTATTCAAAGGGGACCAATTTGCTGTGCATATGCAATAGTGAAGCAGCTCAGAATTAATGTATGCAGAATAAAATTGGGGGGAATTCACCTGCATATGTTGTGCACAGGGATATTCAAACTTATAGCATGGTGCAGATGCCATGCAGCGCATAAGTGCACCACTTAAAATAAGGTTTATAAAAGGCAGCTCTTTTCCCTGCATAAACACACAGGATGGCTAAGGAACTGTGCAGGGATGGCCCATATAGCGTTCCATATGGAAGCTGTAATGACTGACCTTAAGAGGGGGAGGTAGGCAAGTGTTCCCCAGGAACCACAGCAAAGGGCCTGCAGGTGATATGTTGCACAAAGATGGTACCAGCCATAAGTCACATTTGAAGGCCTCAGTGATGCACAGATTGTGGACTGGTACAAGTTGAACAGGGCAGTACTCATGCAGCTATGCAATCTGCTGCACGCAGAGCTCCAGGCACCCATACAAAGCAGCCATGCCATGTCTCTGGAGATCATGATGACAGCAGCACTGTGCCTCCTGGTCACTGGAGCCTTCCAGATACTGGTGGGTGACACCACCAGTATCTTACAGTCTGCCACATCATACCTCTTGAGCCAGTTTCTCAATGCTCTGCTGCTCCACGCTAGGCTCCACGCTAGGCAGTTCATCAGATTCCCTAGCACACCAGTACAGCATACAACAACCATACAGCAATTCTACGGGGTTACACACTTACCTGCCATCTTAGATGCCATTGATTGCACCTATGTGGCCATCCAGGCACCATCTGGCCAGGAGAAGGAGATCTACATCAACAGGAAGGGCTATTACTTCATCAAATGCCAGGTGGTGTGCGATGCCAAAGGGCAGATCATCAATCTACTGTTACAGTTCCTCAGGAGTGCTCACAATGTCTATATCTGGCACCAATCCACCCTGTGCCAGTGATTCAAGTCAGGGGCATACTCAGTGGGGACCTCATGGGTGAATGCAAGCACAGACAGAAGCACTATGTGCACATGCCACAGTGCATACTAACTTGTCACCTATCTCCACACAGGGGACAGTGAATACCCCCTGCATCCATGGATGCTAACACCCATACTCGGGCCCACATCAAATGCAGAGGAAACATATAATGAGACACACATGGCAACCCACAATATCATCAAGCGCCATGTTTTGCATGCTGTAAATGTGGTTTTGGCATGCTGAAAATGTCATTCAAATGCCTAGACAGATCCAGTGGTGCTCTACAGTATAGCCCACACAAGGCCTATGGCACATTCCTTGCCTGTTGTATCCTACACAACAGGACAATAGACCATGGAGTAGTGGTCCAGGACCTGGAGAGTGACAATGCTGAGAACATGGAGCCACCAGACCAGGGGGGGGTTACTGCACTGTCAGATGAACATGAGGCTCCAACAGACACATGTATTTGTACATGCAGGACCATGATTTGCCTGGTCCCCACCACACAGAGATGGAAGTGCAACAGGAGGACAGTAAATGCAATGCAGATGAACACACATACTGTAGTACATGCACATACACACAGGAGCATCTTGACAGCATCCACACAGTGCCCTCGACCAGTGTGGGTGATACAACCATACACTCCTGACACACCCTACCCAGCAGTGCATTACATGCAACAAAGCAACTTACACTACTGGGATGGACTCACTTCCATTTCAAAAAAACCTCTAGATACACCCTGGACAGCCACCTGTCAGAGGGTGGAGGCCATCAGCTCCTCCTGAGGTGTGAGCTGCTGGATCCTGGCTGGACCCACAAATGTGGCCTGCATACTGGCACGGACCATGGCCAGATTTTCCTTAGCCTGTACATGCAGGCCACTAGCTCACTTCTGGCATTCTTGCGAGGTCCTGCACAGGTGGCCCTGAGCATTCACTGTCTGTGCAACCTCCTTTCAAGCCTGGTCTTGCTCCTGGGCCATGCCCCTACAGTGGTTTAGGATGTCCTCCCACACAACATAGGCCTGTGTTAGGACCCTCAGTTCCTGTTGTGTGAATTTGGGTCTTCTGCATCTTGCAGCAGATATAGCTGGTGCTGTGGGGGAAGATAGATGGACACAGCCCCTGTAATATGACCAGGCATGGTACTCACAGGCAGGCACAAAACACACACAGCACACTCACCTTCAAGGCTGCAGTACCTCTCAGTCACGTCTGTGGACTAGTGGTATGGGTGGGCCCTTTCATATCTGTGCACATGCAAATGGCTTGAAAACATTCCAGTAATGACATGCTAATGTGATGTTAGGGCACAGACTATGAAATGAGGGCATTTGCATAGTTCAGATGAATATTGCGATTTTGCATGCTGCACTAGCAGCACTGCACAGTGCATTGACATCTGCTCAGAACATCGCAAAGCAGCACAGAGTATGATGTTTGCACAGTATACAGCATACATCATAGCGCTGTGCAGGATGCTGTGCTATGGTGCCAATGACTACATGATGCAGTTGTGCGTGCGCTATGAGATCTGTCTGCTCAAATGCTTGCCCACATGTTGCATGTATGACCCCCATAATCGATGATGCCATTGTGCAGTGCTACTCAATGTAATCACCATGCAGCAGACCGCAGTACTGCACATATGTCCCTGGCCACACCCATGTGTCACACCACCCCCATCAGCCACACACAGCCATGACAAGAGCAGCAGTCAGGAAGACAGGTAGGGCAGATACAGCCAGCAGCAGGCAGTATGACACCAGGTGGACCAGGGATGAACTGGTCTATCTGGTGGCCCTGGTTCTTGGCCAGGGAGGGCAGGCTTCTGGGCACTGCCCAGGACCGATGGGGCAGGACCAGGGCAGCACTGTGGGAGGTAGTGGGGCACCACCTCTGACACAGAACTGGCCAGGCACATACCGGTGACGAGTGTCATCATCAGTACAATGTCCTGGCCAGGCAGTGACCCAGACACTTGACAGTGCTCCACCAGGGGATGTGCAGAGGATAACTGCACCATGAGGTGAGTACTGCATGCATTAATATGTATTAGGAGTCTGGCAGGAGTGGGTGGGGCAGGGGTCTTCACAATGGACCAGGTCATGTCACACAGGTCACATATACCACCACACCAGTAGCAGGAGCATCACTGGGCACACCTATGGATACTGAGCACCACTGTGAGACATAGGTGGGCAGGGAGAGCCTGTCCTGGCCATATGCCCCAATCCATGTGTGGGTGGGCAGCATTGCACAGGCCTCAAACAGGGTGGCCTTCATGTCCACAGGGTCAGCAGGTCAGGGGCATGTAATGCACCATATGTCACCCTATGTAGCAGCTGTGCACAGCCTCTGTTGTGATATCCAGGGTGACCACTGTACCTGTGGTCACCACTGCATGTCTATGTGCACAAGCCATGTGTGCAGGCATGGTGGTGTGCATCACCAGTTGGAGTACAGTGTGCCAGGGTGGTGTGTCTGCATCCCACATGGTGTTGGCAGTGGTTGTGGGAGATGTAGGGTGGTGTTTGTGGATGCTATAGTGGGGTATGGGGCTATGCATTGGCCATACGGCCTGCAATGCCACCAACCATGTTGAGGCTGGGCACACAAAGAATGGGGGCACTGTGCAGGTCACATATATATATATATATATATATGTTTATTGATATATCTATATATATATTAGAGGCAAAAATCCATTTAATGCATCAGTTAGGGTTGTTCCACAGCAAAAAAAGCTAGGAAATTCAGGGTTAGGGTTGAAGCCCCTTGGACCCCCCAGCCCTTCTCCCCAACCCGCCATAGGGGTGCGTTGTGGTCATTGGCCCAACTCTCACCCCATCACATGTGTAAAGATGCTGAGTTATAGGAGAATGGGGTGAGAGTTAGGACCGATGACCCCAACGTGCACCCCAATGCCGGTTGGGGGAAGGACTGGGGGGTCCAAGGGGGGGCTTTTGAACCCCAACCCCAAATTTTCTAGCTTTTCTTTGCTGTGGAACAACCCTAATTGATGCATTAAACAGAGTTTTTTGCCTCTAATTTCCCTTCTTTTTGAGAATGAGGATGATAAATAATGAATGGAATGCAGTGGCAGCAGCGTGGGGCCCTTTGGGCCGAGCGCTCCCATCACATGATGTCTTGTTACACAGTAACAGGAACTGCAAAGCAAACACAAGCGGCAATGGTAATGCACATGGCAAAGCAAACGTAAATGGCAAAGCAAACATTAATAGAAACACAAGCATAAAATGACGCCGAAGCAAACAGTTACATAAACGGAGACATCAAACAGAAGTGCATACGGAATGCAACTGGTAACACAAACATTCACGGTACCACAATTGTAAATGCAAATGGTAACAGTAACACCAACAATAACACCAAAGTAAAAAGAAACACAAGCACGTATGAAAATGCAAACCGTAATGCACACACTCACGGAACCACAATTGTAAATGTAAATGGTTACAGTAACAGTAACAATAAAGCCAATAAAAACAGAAACACAAGCGCATATGAAAAGGCAAACTGTTACACGTAAGATCATGGTACCGCAATAGTAAACGTAAATGGTAACAGTAACAGCAACAGTAAAGACCACAGGAAGAAAAATGCAAGCGCATGCCAAAACACAAACCGTGACGCACACGGTAGTGTAGACGGGAACAGTGATTCGAATGGTAACAGAAGTGCAACTGGAAATTCTAACTGTCACAGTAACAAAAGGGCACACCCTTCTTTTCCCCAAAAACTGCATTGAAAAAAAAAATTGAAAACAAAGAATGTATGCATTATAATTGACTTCGGAGCAGAAAAGTACAACTTGGAATACTAAATTGCTTATATCTCAGGAACCGTACGACGTAGGAAAAAAATTACAATTTTGTATGAATTATTACTTTCCTGGCTAGTTTTGTGCTTAGGATTCATTTGGGGGGGGGCTAAGCATTTTTTTGACAAAAAGTCCGTATCTCGCACGGTTTCTGAGATATGGGCCCTGAAAGACGCGATGGACGCCATAATGTTATCCTATGGGAAAAACTGTCAACTTCAGAGTGCTGTCACTTTGCCACCCTGTAATATTTTTTCTCCAAACCACCAAAAGGTGCATTTGTAGGATGTTGGCTTTCTTCCCTCCAAATTTCAGCCCAAAAGACCAAACTGTTATTTTCCAGCAGAGCGGCAACGAATTCTTGTAATATGGCGGGCGCCGTAATGTTATCCTATGGGAAAAAGTGCCAAATTTATAGTGCCATAACTTTGCTGCCCTGTAATATTTTTTGACCAATCCACTAAATCTCACATCTGTGGGATGTTGCCTTTCTTCCCTCCAAATTTCAAGTAAAAAGACCAAACCATTTCCAAGATATTCAATGTCAAAGACTGGCAAAATTTCCTTATCTATTCCATTATAAAAAAATCTGGCCATCTTGTCCCTATTTTGAGATCAAAGATCATGATCAGAGAATCTCACGATCAAAGAATTTGCAGCCTCATGATCAAAGAATTTGCTGGCTCATGAACAAAGAATGAAAAAATTAATAAATCAAAAAATAGAAGCAATTGCAGTAAACCACCACCATGGTTCAACAGAACGAAGGCCCCTGAGTAAAACCCACCCTTATTTGACTTCCTAGGACACCCCTGGGCTGAAAAAATTGAATTTTAAATTGGGACATCTTGTCCCTCGCTCGTGATGCAAGATCGCGATCAAAGAATCTCACGATCAAAGAATTTGCAGCCCTACGATCAAAGAATTTGCAGGCTCATGAACAAAGAATAAAAAATGTAATAAATCAAATAATTGAAGGAATTGCAGTAAACCACCACCATGGTTCGACAGAACAAAGCCCCCTGAGTAAAACCCACCCTCATTTGACTTCCTAGGGCACCCATGGACTGAGAAAAATGATTTTTAAATTCAGCCAGCTAGTCCCTCGCTCACGATGCAAGATCGTGATTAAAGAATCTCACTATCAAAGAATTTTCAGCCTCACGATCAAAGAATTTGAAGGTTCATGATCAAAGATTCTTGAACTGTGAGACTACAAATTCTCTGATCGCCAGGCGAGATCAGATGGTCAGAACCACCAGTCTTTGATCGCAAGATATACATATAAATTTTCCCATTGACTTATAATGGGAACTTAAAAGTGCCATAACTTTTGAATGCCTTAATATTTTTTCACCAAGCAAAAAGCAGCATGTTCAGCCACCAAAGCTCTTTCAAACAAATCATCTTGGAGAGTGGCATACCACATGATGGCCGTGCAGGACCACATTAAGAATGCCAAAAGTGCCTCCAAAAATGGATAATTTTGCATTTTTCAGTGCTTTCATACACAAAGACCAGCAATCTAACACAAACGCAATTTTCAAGCGATCTAGTGTGCCCCAACATGTGTACCAAATTTCAGGCAAATCCATTGAATGGGTCCAAAGTTATTAACATCCAAACTTTTGACTTTAGTATGTAACTGGCTGCTCAACCTTAACTATAGTGGCACGAAGTGCTACTATGATATATATATATATATATATATATATATATATATATATATATATATATATATATATATATATATATATATAATTAGAGGCAAAAACTCTGTTTAATGCATTAGTTAGGGTTGTTCCACAGTGACAAAAGCGAGGAAATTCAGTGTTACAGTTGAAAGCCCCCCTTGGAACCCCCTGCCCACACCCTCAACTGGCATCGGGGTATGCATTTGGGTTGCTGGCCCTAACTCTCACCCCATCAGATGTGTGAAGAAGCAGAGGTATAGGAGAATGGGGTGAGAGTTAGGACCGACAACCCCAACGCGCACCCCGATGCCGGTTGGGGGTGTGGGTGGGGGGTCCAAGGGGGGCCTTCAACCCTAATCCTGCCACATGATGTCTTACTAACATACGAACATATGAAATCTGACAGCAGATAAAGGCCTAGAGGTCTATCAAGTCTGCTCGATTGTGCAGCTAGCACCCCTTTTTCTGCAGCTACCCCTCCCTTCCACCCTTCCCCTTCATTGACCCTCCCCTTGTCCTGTCCCATCCCCTTTTAAAGCAGTCCACTGTTCTACTGGCTACCACTTCTGCAGGTAATGCATTCCACCCAGCCACCACCCTCTCTGTGAAAAAGTGTTTCCTCATCTCCCTCCTGAATCTTCCTCCCTCCAGTCTCATATCATGGCCCCTGGTGTCTCTCCCTTCCCTTACTGTGAACAGCCCCTCTGTACCTGTCTTGTTTATTCCTTTCAGGTACTTAAAGGTTTCAATCATGTCCCCATCCCTCTTCTCCTCCAGTGAGTACATGTTCAACTCCCTCAGCCTCCCCTTGTATGATGTCCCCCAGCCCCTTGATTATCTTTGTCACCCTGCGCTGCACCCCCTCCAGTAACTTAATGTCCCTCTTCAGATACGGGCACCAGTACTGCATGCAGTACTCCAGGTGCGGTCTAACTAATGACCTATACAGTGGCAGAATCACCTCCTCCCTCCTCAAGGATATACCCCTTACAATACAACCCATCATTTTGTTGGCCTTTGCAGCTGCCTTCCTATATTGTGCCGAGTTGTTCATTGACCCTGTAATGTCTTGTCACATAGTAACACGGTGCCCGCAAATGCAAATGGTAATGCGCATGGTGACGCAAAGCAAAACAGAAAGATAAAGAGTACTGTAGACACAAATGTGAGATGTTGGCTGCTTTCCCTCCAAATTTCAGCCCCAAAGACCAGACTGTTCTATTGCAGCAGGGTGGCAAAGAATTGCTGTCATTTTCCCACAGCCTGGAAAAGTACTGTCGAACTTTGTGAAAGCTTTCGCAAAAATTTGTAACACTTTCATGAGTGCAACACTACTTTGTGAAAGTACTTTTTCCAGAAACTTGAAAAACATATTTCTAGGGTGTTTAACCTCAAAATAAAGACATGCTTAGCATCCTCAGGGTCTGACTAGGTAAACACAAAAATAATCGTGTTGCTAGAGGGTCCTAAATTTAAATGCCAAGTATTTTCCTGATCACCAACTGAAAACAAAATGGTGGATTTGTGAAAGTATTCATAGCCACCACTTCCTGAGGTAGGCCGTTCCATGCAGCCACCAGCCTTTCTGTGAAAAAGAACTTCCTCACATTACCCCTTAATCAGCCTCCCTCTAATATCATGCTGTGTCCTCTTGTCCTGCTATTTTTCTTATATTGAAATATGTCAGTGGCTCAGTAGGTAGTACACTCACCTCTGATGCCGGGAGATCAGAGGGCTGTGGGTTCAGTTCCCACATCTGGCACTTGGGTTAATATCCCAGTACTGACACTATAGTGCAGCATGAGAGGGGTGCTGCACTTCTGAGGTGCCGTCTTTCAGATGAGACATTAAACTGAGGTCCCATCTGCCTGGATTGGTGGTGTTCAGGTGAATGTTAAAGATCCCATGGCACTTATTGAAAAGAGTAGGGGGATTTTATTAGGAAATAAATCATAACATCATACATAGGTAAACATAAAAAAAAAGGTAACAAAGTTCATACAATAGCCAAATATGCATAAAGAACATACAGTCTTACAGTCCAAAAGGGGAAAAAAAAAAAGAAAACAAAGGCAATGACAATATAATGAAACAGAAACAGAAAACTATAACAAGAAAGTAGTAGACTTCCATAAAGTGTGAAATCAATGCAATGGAAGTCGTTGACATTTAGAGTCCATAACAGTCAAAAGAGCATGTTCAATGTGCTGTATAATAACATTCGGTACAGTCAGAATTTGTTGTAATACAAATTGGCATTGAGCTTGCCACATATAATATTTGCACATCGTAAAAATTATTCTAAGGGTACTAGGGTGAAATCTGTTCCAAACATCTGAAAATTCCCCCAATATCAAGACCTGATATGTTATTCTGCTAAGAAAAAAGCCATTTCCATTTATTGGCTAAAGTTTTCCAAAATAATAAAGCATCTTGACATTCAAAAAAGAAATGTGACATAGTTTCCACAATATGTAAACAGGAAGGTTTAGGGCAGAATCGTTCTTGGGAAGACTTGTGTTTAAGATTCCCCTTAACTTGTAATTTGCCATGACAACACATCCAAGACACATCCCACATATGAAGCGGTACTCTTTTATCTTGAAGGATAGACAGAGCACAATCATGTCTGGAAGGGGAGCAGTAGGGAAAGTGTAACACTGGCTTAGTAATATTGATAAAGGTCTCATATAGTTGTTTTCTAGATAATGATAATATAGAAGATTTAAGAAGCTTCCAGACCCTTAACTTTCAAAAAACTGTCTACAGTATATGTGGGGTAACATGCAAGATGAGATGGTATAGGTGACAGGAAGTCCCATTTATCCATAACAGAATGTAGAGCAAAGTCAATCCAAACATCATTAATGGTAGATGTGTATCTAATGCTTTGAAAAAGGTGAAAAAGGAAAAAAAGAAAGGAAAAAGGCTATGGGATGTATCATACCGAGTCCACCATGAGAAATCGGCAAGTATGCAACATCCTGTTTAATGGGGTTAAGTCTGCTACCCCAAACCATCTGAAAACATACACTAAAAATGCGGGTTTCTAATTGTTTAGGAGGGGCATAAACATGACTGAGAAACAAAAAGACAGGGAGGATAAATTGTTTAACCACTAAAACTCTCTTCCTTTTACCTAACTTCCATGATTTCCAAATACCACTTTACTTTCACCTATGTGTAAACGTTTCTCCCAATTATAAGTAGCAGCATCTTCAACATTAAACCAAATTCCCAAAATTTTATGAGGGGAGGTGGATGTAATGATGCCACCAACCGTAGAAACAGTAGTAGACTCTGTATCCAAGAGGATTGAGACAATCTTCTGAAGGTTCAATCTGCCCCCAGAAAGAACGGAAAATGCCTGAAACACTTGAATAGCCCTACTACCAGAGGAGATATCCTGCATAAATAAAACAACATCATCTGCGTAGGCAGTGATTTTAATCTTGGGAAGGGAGTAATGGGGTGCTAAACCTATAATTTGGGAATCCCAATTAATTTGTCGTATAATGGGGTCCAAGGCAAAAACATATAATAGTGGACTAAATGGGCATCCTTGTCGCACCCCAACCTTCTGAAGTAAAGGTTCACTGATAAATCCATTAACCAGTGGGGAAAAATAAGCAAAGGAAAAAATATGGGTAATCCATTGAATGCAAGTAGTCAGAATACCATATAAGTGTAAAACCTGAAAGAGGTACGAATGATAAACTGAATCAAAAGCTTTTGCCTGATCCAGGGATAGTACAAATCCCGAAATGTGATTACGTTGTTTCACCTCAAAAATTTCATGCAGAAGAAATAGATTTGTATTGATGGATCTCCCAGGAACAGCACAAGACTGAGCAGGATCTAAGAGATCTGGAGCCACCCGTTGTAAACGGGTACTAAGTATACGCATTAAAATTTTAAAATCTGTGTTCAGAAGGTGAAGAGGTCTCCAATTCAGTAATGAGTGCCTATCACCTTTTTTGTATATAAATTTAAGAAAAGAAATACCAAAATTAGTTACTGGAGAGGAATCTGGTAAAACGTAGTTGTATACTTGGGTCAACATTTCCAATAGGTCCTCACGAAATAATCTATAAAATTCATGTGTAAGTCCACCAGAACCCGGTGCCACCTGCAATTTAAGATGAGAAACAGCAGAAGCAACTTCTTCCTGAGAACCGGGAGCAATAAGTTCTTCAACATGGTGTAAAGAAAGTTGTGGAACAGGGGCCATAAAAATCGTGGACAACTCAGGAATGTTAGGAGGTACAGTACAGAATTGGGAATGCAAATGATCGCGAACAATAGAGAGTATACCAGAAACATCCAAAACTACCCTTTCCAATACATCAAAAAAACCATGCATGACTGTAGCATGAAGTCTAGTAGTATGAGCAGAAAATGAGTTTGCCGAAGGAGACACCGACGTACCTACTCTCATAAGAAAATCCAAGGAACAAGCACTCTTATATTGATGTGTAAACATATGTCGTTTAACCTTGTTAATTTGTGAGGAATAGTCCACTGAGGAAGATACAGAAAGAGACATTAATTTATAGAGTTGATTCCGAAAAGTTAAATATGTAGGATAGGAATCACGGGCAAGACAACGTCCAATATTTTGAAAAAGTGTACGTAGGTCGTGTTTCATATCTGACCACCATTCCCAGACTGAATCGTAACAACAAAGAACCGTAATTCAAGTCCAGAAGAAGGATCTAACTTATGATTGAACCAATGACTTGGTCAATAAAGTATTATTCAATTTCCACTGAGGTGTTGGAGAAACAATGGGTATGGTGTCGGCATCTAATGAAAATGTACAGGTCAATAAGAAGTGATCTGAAAGTTCTGTTGAGCAAAGGGATACTGCTTGTGGTATACAATATCTAGAGGAAAAGAAATAATCTATACGGGTGTGATATATAGATCTATGATATGTATAGCCAGTATCGTTTCTTAAGTATTGGTAAGCATCAAGCAAACTAGCATGCTTAACTATATTAGAGAGAGCAGTGGAGTGGCAATAAACCTTTTTTCCGACTGCCGACCTACAAGAAACATCAAGAGAGCAATTAAAGTCACCGCCCCAAATAAGATGCTTCCTAGTACATAAAAAAGGAGTGGTGAGATCTAGTAACTGTATACGAGCGTGTTTCGATTGGGGACCATAAAAATTTATAAGGCGTATGGGTTGTCCCTGAAAAGTACAATCAAGGATCAGAGCTCTACCAGGATGAATATCCAGAACACGTGAAATCGAAACGGTCGTAGAAAAAAATAAGATAGCTACCTCATCAGCAAAATCATCCCCAAAAGTCCAGTATGAGGGACCTTTATACCAACCCTGTTTAAGATGTTGTACTTCAGCAAGCGAGGTGAGACGTGTCTCTTGTAAAAAAAGAACATCCAAGGGGAGAGAGGCAGCAAGATGGAAAAAAAAATCATCCGTTTGTAGCTCTTCAGGCTACAAACATTGAAGGAAGCCAGTCGAAGAAGAACCAGAGTAGAAAATAATCAATCAACCACTTCCATCAGTGATGGTCATATTCTTACGTCTTTTACTTCCCTTATTGGTTTTAGTCAGTTTTTTGCAAGAAACATCAGGAGGCTTAGGCATAGTAATATCCATGTCAGAAAGTAAGACAGAGGTCTCAGAATCACCATCCGAGTCCTCTCTCCCATCCCTTAGACATTCAAAGGTGTTAGAAAGTGAGACTTCAGGTGGCTTCATTGATTTATGAGAAGCCGCCCTGGTGACCCTTCTGCTAATCTGAAAACCATCTGGGTCTAGTAAGGGAGCAATTGTGGGCTGAATAGATAAAGGGGGTAGAGGATGTGTAACCGATTCCTGAGTAGTGGGAATAAGTTCCACATCCTTAGGAGTGTCTTGTGCAGGTGTTGTGGCAACCGATGTAACTGGCATGTTGGGAAGGGGGGTGCAGGCACCTCAGGTGTTTCAGACAGTGAAATCAAATTCGCCGATTGATCTTGAGCTTTATCCTGTGCTTTTTGAACAAGGATATTCGAATCCCACCCCTCCTGCCTGTTCTTACTAGCCCAAGGGCATTTATAATACGCATGCCCTTTCTCATCACATAAGTTACACTGGAATACATTTGTGCAAGAAACACTAGGATGTCCAAAACCCCACACATGCTACATTTCAGTAAGTCACATGTGCTACTGAGATGCGGGAGCCACATTTATAACAGGCTCTGGGTTGGCCTCCATAAAAACACACCCTCTATCTCACTCCAAAAAGCTGTTAGGAAGGTGAACAACTTCAGAATTGACTTGGAACAGCTTTACATGAAATTTCCAGCTACCTGTCCAAAGACCTTCCTCATCTATAACAGCTTCAGGAGGGGATAAGACCGTACATCTATTCTGTAGCCAATGATAAATAACACTGATGCTAACCCCCTCATTGCAAAACATGATAGTTACAGTCCTAACTGCTGGTTTGGTGAGGGGAATGACTGAAAAAGGGACCCAAAGAGGAGACGTTTTCAATGTGGCATATTTATTCCAAAATTTGTCTAAACCACTAGCATGTTTAAAGCTAATGTCAAAGGTTTTCTCTCGGAAATATGTATGAAAGCATAAATATCAGATGCCTGAAAATGCATATCACCCTTTAAAAGGGTCCTAGCTACATAATATCGGTCAGGGAACACAGAGAGACCTCCTTTGTGACGTAGACATACTGCATGACATCTGGGGGCCTGTTATAACTTATTCTCAAATAAACCGACAGGACAGGACCCTTTCTGGTGCTACAGCAGGCTGTAGGGCAATGCTAATGGAAGGGCCTTCTTCAAGATCCTTAATAAGTGGTATAACCGTATCTAGTATGGGAGGGATGTACTGGGAGTTGGGAACTGGACATGAAATGGGATCAGATGTAGTAACAATAGAATGCGTTGAGCATGTTAGGTCTGAATGAGGCAGGCCAGTACTGGACAGTTGCACAGCATTGAAAGCACCCGGTGGGGATGGAAAGGAAGGAAGAACAGGCTTGGAGGGAGTGTCAAAAGGCTTAGGAAGGGTGTCATTAGACTTATGAGGCCCAGAAGAATCACTATCCTGCAATAACAGTTCAAGGCTATCAGAAGGAATGTCACTATAAACAGTAGAAACCCGGTTATGAATTACAGTAGCAGATACAGCACATGGATCAGCAGAATCTATCATATCCCCCCCATGTAGCCCCATGCATAGTAGGATTAGACAATGAAGCAGGGGTAGAAACAGTACAGTCAGTTATATTAGCAGCTGCAGAGCTAGGTACCTCAGTGGAGCTCGTAGTCGAAGGTGCAGGCCTGTGTGAAGAGAAAAGAACACCATGCTTGTCCGCATCCCACGTTGGGTCTGGTGTCCAAGAATCCGAGTCCGTTTTCATCCATCCTGCTTGTGTGAGAGCCGAAGAGACAGACCACACAGGGTTCATAACAGTGCAGTCATTTTCAATGCCAAAACGTGCACAAATTAAAGAGGAGGTAGAAATGGAGTCAGCACTCGTCTTAGCAGGCACAGGGAGAGAAGAAGTCTGTGATTGAGAAACGGGTACTAAATCCATTAAGCCAATGTCTCAGGACTGTGATTCAGTATCCTTGCCAGTATTCATGAGAGAAACACCGGAAACCGCAGGGGGAAGATGGAGCGTTGCACCAGCAATCTCCGGAGAAGGTTCCATCATCGTAGAATGCACTGACATCACCGAGGCATTAGGCTGAAACACTGAAGTTGGCACATTACAGGAAACAGCAACATCGCGATCCGTCTTAGAAAAGGAGTCATAGCCGGCCCGCCGGTGCAGCGGTTGGATTTCCACTTGCGACGCCAGCGACCTGGGTTCGGGAACGAGCTCAGGTCATCGGAGGGCCGGCCAGGAGGGAGAGGGATCGAGCATCCCATGACTGCTCTCCTTCTCCGGGGGGAGGGCGCGGGATGTCACCGATGCATGGAGCACCTGGTGGAGGCCAGGAGTACCTCAGCATATGGGACAGAAAGATTTCCAAGAGGTGGGATGGATGCTGGCATCATTGCACGTTCCCGCCCCTCTATAGGGAGAAAATCTCTGCCCGCCTCTCACCGCCTAAATGATGCCCACCCCTCAGGCTGCAATTGACTCCCCAGGCTGACTCCTGCCCTATCCCGTTGTTTGTGGCACCCAAAAAGGGGATGGGTGCCACGTCTCCACCCTGGGGGGTAATCCAGGGGATCCCAGGAGTATGGCTCATGTGGGGATGCCACAGCTGAGGGGTCCATGACCGGGCAGACAACTGACGGAGAGAGGAGAGGGGCGCAAAAAGTATAAAATAAAAAAAATAAAAGGAGTCATTCATTGCGGTTTCAGGTCATACAATACTGCATTCAGCAGCAGAAAGAATCCGGACTTCAGGAGCCCCGAAAGACTCCTCATGGGCAGTGGAGCAGGCAGGCAACATCTCGGGCAGTACCAGCAATGGAGAGGTAAGAACCTCACCAGAGTAGGGTCGAACAGTGTCTGAGCCCTCCATCACGGCAGCAGGAAACCCCCCACCAGAAAGAGTAGGGGAATTTCCCCGGTGTCCTGGCCAAATTTCCCCTCATTTGACTAAAAATACCACCAACAGCTTAATCTGGTTCAAGGTCAGTTGGCATTCATCTCTATCCCCCTCCCCCGTGTTGTGCCTGAAAATAGGCAGGATTTGTCTAGTGCACTTACCCGGTCAACAAAAGCTAAATAAAATAAATAAATAAATGTTAGACTCTTTCACCTTGTTAATGCCCTTAAGGTGTTTGAATATTTCGATCATATCACCTCTCTTCCTCCTTTGCTCTAGGGTATACATATTGAGCTCTATTAATCTGTCTTCATATGTCTTCTGATGCAGTCCCCGCACCATTTCCATTGCCCTTCTCTGGACTGCCTCAATTTGGTTAATGTCCTTGTGAAGGTGTGGCCTCCAGTACTGCACGTAGTACTCCAGATGGGGCCTAACCAGTGTCATGTAAAGAGGGATTATTACCTCCCTCTTCTGACTTGTGATACTCCTACTAATACACCCCAATATCCCCCTAGCCTTACCTACTGCTTTAGAGGTCTGCTTGGATGATTTCAGGTCATCAGTGATGATGATTCCCAAGTCTCTTTCTTCCTTTGTGACTGCCAGCAACTCCCCTCCCAGCCCATAGGCGGCTTCAGTGTTTTCTTCCCTATGTGCATGGTCTTACACTTCTTTGCATTAAATCCCAGTTGCCACTCTTCCGACCATTTTGCTAGTTTATCCAGATCTCTTCTCATTCTGCCCACACCATCTGGATCATCTACTCTGTTGCAGATCTTGGTGTCATCTGCAAACAGACAAGTTTTACCCTCTAGTCCATCTGCAATGTGACTGATGAAGATATTGAAGAGGACTGGCCCCAGGACTGATCCCTGTGGTACTCCACTTGTGACTTGCATCTCTTCTGACTGTATACCATTTACCACCACTCTCTGTTTTCTGCCCATCAACCAGTTTACCACCCAGTTGACCAACTTCTGACCCACCTTGAGGCTACCCAGCTTATTTATCAATCTTCTATGTGGAACAGTGTCAAAAGCTTTGCTGAAGTCAAGCTAGGCAACATCAACTGCTCCCCCTTGGTCCACCACTCTGGTTACCCAGTCAAAGAAATCTATGAGATTAGTTTGACAGGACCTTCCTTTTGTAAACCCATGCTGTCTTGGATCCTGTGCCCCTATGGATTCCAGGTGTTGCACTATCCTTTCCTTAAGGAGTTCCTCCATAATTTTGACCACTACTGAGGTAAGACTGACTGGTTTGTAGTTCCCTGCCTCATCCCTGCTACCACTCTTATGGATCAGGATCACATGAGCCCTTCTCCTGTCTTCTGGGACCTCTCCTGTGCTCAGAGACTCACTAAACAGTTCTGCTAATGGCTCTGCTAGTTCCACCCTTATTTCCTTTAGTACCCTGGGATGTATGCCATCAGGTCCTATTGCCTTGTCCACCCTGAGCTTAGCGAGTTCTTGTAGGACCCTTTTTTTGTGAAGGGAGTAGTGCTCACCTCTCTCCCCCCCTGTGTTCATGGTGCTGAGCACAACACATAAAACACCCCAATTATATTGTACTTATCAGACGCCTAGCATGTAAATAATTCTATGTCACATTATTTCACATTTTAAGTCTTCATTCAAAACATGCCATGAGCATAAATAACTTCCCCATTTTAATTTAAATGGACCACAATTGCTCTATGGTGCGTGGGAGAGGATCATTGGTTACAGTGTCCATCTTCTGAAATGAAAACTACAGTATATTATTTTGCAATTGAAATTATTAAAACATATTAAAACTCTACAGCTTCTAAAAAATACCCATTTTAGTACTGTTTATGATAACTATCTAATACCTCATTGTTTTCACTTTTGCACATATTAATTTAAATAAATTGTTTTTCACCCATTAGAGCATTTGTAACACTTTTATTTTCATTTGCTATAATTACTTCATTACAGAACAAATGTACTGTACACATAAAGCACATAAAAGCCTTATACAGTTACATGTACTGCACTAACAGATCAATATTGGGAAGTATATTTGAATGCCAAAAAGGCTATAGGACAGCAGAAAGAAGATAATCTGAATTAATTCACAAAAGAATAATACTTAGCTGACTGCCATTGTTGGGTAAGTCCAGAAGGTAATAGTGGGGATTGATGGGTTCAGTAAGAAGTCAAATTCTACATTAATGTTTAAATTGTTTTGGAAATAGCTCTAGAACAAAATTAAAAAGGTAGAGCAATGCTCCAATATGAGCTTATTTTTAACATGTAAAGGTGACTTCTATCACAGTTGTTGCCTAAATGCAAAGAGTTCAAGTTTGACAGTGGCTGTATCAATTACTTTATTTTTAGTTTATATTTGGTAACCAGGTACAGTAGGCAGAAACCTGCCCATTTGCAAGCACGGGCAGGGAGGCAGTACAACTTTAGTAAGCATTAAGAATATAATATTTCAAAATGGATACAAAACAATGCACTGTAAATATTGCACTAGTTGGTGATAAAGCAATAGCACCAGCAAGTTGAATTAAGGTACTGTACAGCTTAAAAAAAAATCTTAAAATTCATTTGTGAACTGAGTTACAACAATGACAAAGGAAAAGAATTTCAGAGCTTGACAGTGTTAAGGGTAAAATATCTCTTATCTTGTAATGTCCAGTTAAAGGGTGGTTTGTTAAAACATTTGTCCATTGCATGAGTACAGTAATCCAAAGAAAACAGGAAAGACATAATTACAACAGCAGCAAGGGCATGCCCAAGAAATATGTAAGATGACATTCAAAGGGCAATCATCCTACATTATTGTAATGGTCAGAATTGTGTTTTTTAAGAATTAGCAGCAAGAGCAAAGTGTCAGACTTTGTTGAGAATCACTCTGACTCTGCCCAGGGCACCCTCACCGGAATCAGAATAGATCAAAATGCCATAATCAGTAAGAGGAAGAAGAAAAGCTTAAACAACCTCTGTGAATATTTTAAACCATGGGTTCATTCAAGTAAGAGAAAATGAATTTTTAATTGTTTTTTACTCACAGAAAGTATCCCAGTACAGGAACAGAAGAAAAGTACATTGTAGAAATATTACCATGTATTACAGTCATAGCTGTAGACATGGTCATATATTTTAACAACTTTACAATATTTCTAAAGATTCTCTCTGGTGGCCCAACAATGGTGCTGCAGGCAGGCAATGTATTTCTTCAGAAATATCACAAAATAAAATTGACTATGCCAGTTCCTGCAACTGTAATACAGTACTAAGAACAATCGGGCCTATGCACGATGCCAACGTGGGATGAGTAGGGGTGCATAGACAACATGCGGTGGTGCATACATATGATTTGCATGCATGCCTTAAGTGCAGGGCATGCACAATGCATGTGTAGGTGCCTGCATGCAGCTCTGTGGACACAATGCACTGTATGTATGTAGGGGTGCAGCTGCATACCACCGCATGCATGTGGCTGTTGTGTGAATTTATGATGCCATGTATGACACCCAGGTGCATGACACCAGGCACAGAAACATATGCCAAGGGGAGGGCTGCCATAAGAGACCATGCAGCAGTGCCGAATGGCAGGTCAGCAGCCACAGGGCCTGATGGTGCTACCCAATGGGCACAAATAACATTGCCACCAGAGTGGGTGGCATGACAAACCCTGGGCAGCCATGCGACAGCATTCAGGGTACAATGCAGTGTTTGGCATGGGTGGAGCGCCAGCCCAGGGTGCCAAAGGTCATGCAATAATGAGCCCCAGGGTATGCACACATGGTGTGCAGCTCAACCAGCACACAGCATGCTGAGCCGCACCAATGACAGTGATGTACACCTCTGTGCCAACAGCCATGGCCACAGCACACCACATCCATCAGCAGCTTGGTGTGGCATGGCCACCATTACTATGCCCCGGTGATGCAGCCTATGGCCACAGTCTGACAGTAGATACCATAGCAGCTGTATGCCTGTCCTCCATGCCAAGTTCTTGGTAGGTGTGCAGGCATGGCACACCAATGTGCCACTGCACAACACCCCAGACAGCCAGGTTGGGGTGTTGCATGATGCGGATTCAGCTTGACCCCTAGCACAGCGGGTGCACACAGGCAGGCTGACATGGCAGCACTGTAGCCCACACACACCGTGCATGTGGCTCACAAGCCCACGCACCCATGGGGCCCACCACCCTGCCAGTGGCATATGTTGTGCCACCATACACTGCCAACACACCTCCCTGCCCACACCCTGTCCTATGATGCAGGAAATACACCAGCGAAATATACAAAATGGCTTTATTTAAAACAACCTACAAAGAAAAGAGGCATGTTAGGCACAAACAGTACAGCAATGTACTGTAGCACAACTGTGATCACTGTCCATGTATGGCCTTGTGCTGGTGCTTGTCTCTCTGGTATTCTCACATTGCCGGGCACTTCTCAGGCCCCACGGCCAATCCTCCTTGCTGCTGTCGCTCACGTCTGACCCTTGCACTGACACCATGCTCAGGTACACCATCACCATATGCCTGACTGGTCCCTTGCAGTGCTGCAAATGGAAAGACAGGTATGGTTAGGATGCATGCCATGTGTATAGCCCCAACACAGGTGTTGCCCCTGCTTGAGTACTGTCACCCCAGCATACCTCTTGACCATCCAGAACTGGAATCAGGGCCAATGCCAACACATATCAGAGACATAGCCCGGATCCAGGGACACAACATAAACAATGGTATTCAACACAATGCATGTCACTAGGACTAAGGGAAATACTGTGATATGCATTTACCGCTGATGCACATGGCCATGCACTGTAATGCCTGCCAGACTACCGTGCTGACAGCCCCCACTGTGTGAACATGTAAACACATGGTACAGAGGGGATGGGTGATGGATATCAGGCATAGTCAGGGACATCCTTGTGACACCAGGATGGTTTAAAGGTATGCAGGGTAGTACACCATGGCCAATACTCACCATTGACAGCACAGTAACCCTCCACCGATGAGTCCAGTTGGTGTTGCAGCACGGCTCGCCATCTACTAACTCTTGAGTCATGTACCCAGGAAATGGCAGCTTCCATTACTGGTGTCTTCGGGAGGGGGATGAAAACCATCATGGGTGCCCCATCCGGCTGCTCCACCCAGTTAAATTCCAGTTGCTGTGGGCATCCCTGCTGGTCCTGTGTGGGAACAGAAGTATACTTTGATACCTTCCACAGGTGCTCCAGGAACTGCTCAAAACTGCCTGCTCCAGCACTTGCCAAAATTACAGGCAGTGTAGTGCACGATGCCTGACATTGGGCAGCATGGGCACATGTGCCAACAAGTGTCCACCACCCATACTGCACCACCATGCATGTGCCCCACACCCCCTTAAAGGCACACACAGGTGTGTACAATGGGATAAAACAGATGAGCCAGGGCATGCATGGATATCCGGAAATGGCACTGCGGCACAAGATGTGTCCCCTAGTGCTGCTGAGTGTGCACCTGCTCCATGAGGAGATGGTGCAGTGGAGGCATGCCCATCCCCGGCTCAGGATATTCAGACCATGACTGGATTCCACCACACTGCGGTAGATACACTGCATTGAGTGGTTCGGGTTGCTGTGGCCCATGATTAAATGTCTGTGTGACATGGTCTGTGATGACATTGCCCCATGGACACACCAATCCAGGGCAATGACAGCCAAGATTAAGATGCTGTGTGCACTGGCATACCATGCTACAGGGTCCTTCCAGAGGGTGACCGGTGATACAGTCAGTGTATGCCAGTTGTCAGTGTCACAAGCCATGGCAATGGTCAGGGATGCCCTACTGGCAAATGTGCACACCCACATCAGGTTTCTGATGGGGGATGCAGACATATGTTAGATGAAGCAGGCTTTTTATGACATGCATGGCATGCCCAATGTGTAAGGTGTGATTTATTGCACCCATATCGCCACACTGGCACTGCCAAAGCAGGAGGAGGCATACAGGAACAGGAAGGGGTTCCACAGTGTGAATTGTCAAGTTGTGTGTGATGCGCATGGAATATTCACCAATGTATGTGCAAAGTACCCTGGATCTTGCCATGACATGTACATTTTGAACACATCACACCTTGGTGCCATGCTCCATGCAGGGCGCATCAATGGCTGGCTGTTGGATGAGTATAGATGCGGCACTCTGCATGTGACCACTGAGATGTTACATGATAACACTTGTGTGACACTGCTCTTTGTTCCCCACACAGGTGACAGTGGATACCCACTGTGGCTGTACCTGATGACACCTATCCTGGAACCCACCTGTGCAGTCAAAGATGCCTACAACAATGTGCATAGGAAGACATCAAACATTGTGGAGAGGACCATTGGCCTCCTAAAGATTCGGTTCTGGTGCCTGGGACATACCAGGGGGACAATCATGCTGTCCCAGGGAAAGGTCTGCAGGGTGTTCACAGTGTGTGCCATGCTTCATAATATGGCCCTGCATCCTAATGTGCCCATACTGGAGGCTCAACACCAGGATGGACCACCTGGTGATGATGTGGTGGAGGTGTGCCATGATCTGAAGATGGTTGGTGGATGCGCAGCATGGGCAACACTTGTGTGGGGCATGTTCCATCATTATCCTATTCACCAAGAGTGGCACTGGCAGTGACTGTTGTGAGGTTGTGTGAAGCCACAAGTGGATGCACTCCCATTACATATGTAAAAATGTGTTCAGGCATGCTGTGGCAGTTGTGGTAGAGCACAATGTGTGTGCAGCATATGGTATGGCTGGCAGGTGCATGATGATGATGCCTTGCACTGAGTACACTCATGCAGGGCAGGGCCTGCGACTGTTTGGCTAGTGTGGGTGTGTGGCTCATTGGCCAGCTTTTCTTTATAGGGTAGGGTGTGTTGGCAGGTGTGTCATGCATAGCTGGACTTGTCTAGATAGCATCCCTGGCTGTTCATGTGACACACCCAATGGCCACCTGGCCATGCACTGCCATGGTGCCTTGTGCCATTCAGGGTGTGCGGCAATGGCTGGGCAGCAGTCCCAATATGTGTGGGTGAGCCATGTGCAGAGGAGGGGATGTGTGCATTGTGCTTGTGCTGTACATCATTGGAGTGTGCGGGGGGGGTGCATTGTGTTAGTACTGTACATTACTGCAGTGTGCGGGGGGCACTATTTGTGCAGTACATCAGTGGAGTGTGCGTGGAAAGCAATGTCACTGTCCCTAAAAGTTGTTGTACTTCACCTGCAGCCAGGCAGAGGTGCATGTGCCCTGCCTCCTGGAGGCTGCCTGTTGTCTGATGTTGCCCTGGGGGCACCTGCTGCCAGGTGTCTGCTCTGTGTTCATGTCCAGCATGGCATCCTTGGCCACAGGACCTTGGACTCCTGCCTGTCCCACCATGTCCCCCTCAGTGACCTCTGTGATCTGTCCCTGCACCCCCATGCTGTGTGCACCATCAGGGTGTATGTCAGCCAGTACTGAGTCCTGTGTCTAGGTTAAGTGGGTGCTGCCCGAATCACTTGACAGTGTCCCAGGAGTGTGCTGTGGGCTGGCTGTACCTGTGGCCACCAGTGTGTGTGATCTGGCCCATCACGGATGGTGTGTGGCAAATTTCATTCTGCAGTGTGGTCAGCCAGCCACTCAAGGGCATCCAAAATGCAATCTATGCCATAGCACATGCCACTTACCTTGGAGGTCAAGGCAACCAGCACATCCATGCTGTGGTGCTGTTCCATGAGCTGGTTCACTTTGAACTGTCACAGCTCCCAGTATCTGTCAGCCATAGTGGCATGCATACATTCCTTGCATTTCTCTGTCCAGGCACCCATCACAACAGCCTTCATTGTCATTGTCCTTGTGACCAGCAGATCACAACTGGCAGGGACCATGCTATCCAAAGGACACTGTTCCCACATCAGTTGCACTGGGCAGATGCCAGCCCAGTTGTGGCACTGCTGTGCCTGGCACCAGACGGTGTGCCAGTGTCCACAGCTGTCAAGCCCTCCTTTCCGGTTGGTGGCAGTCTCTTGTGAACCCTCGTCGGCCACATTGGGGGTGCTGTCCACCTCCGTGTCTGTCTCCATTTGGGTCTTGCTGTCAAGCTCCATATCTGTGTGGGAAAGGGACATGTTAGAATGGCTGAGCCAGTGCCATGTGGTGGCACTCACAGGGCTGCATGGAGCATGGTTACTAGCCTGTGCAGTACTCCACCTGCCTGGTGTCATCATCTGCTTGCTGCATTGTTGTTGTGTCATGGTTAGAGATGTACACAAAATGGCAAATTTCATTACGCTAAATATTTTGTGAAATTCGCCCATTTGGTGAGAGTTTTCATGGAAGCAAAATTTGTAATTTTGTCCACAGAATGCAAAATTTCACCTTTTGCCACTTGTCCAGTGAAATTTTGCATTTCTCGTGTGAAATTCTGCATTTTGCACCCCGTGAAGTATTTCACATAACGGGCAAATTTCACAAAATATTTTGCATGGCAAAATTGCTGATTTTGCAGGAATTTGCCAGCAAAATATAATTTTGCAACATCTCTAGTCATGGTTTTGTGGTTCTTTCAGCTGTGTCCTGTGTACCTCACTGGATGGGGCTGTTGGGGGAACACAAAGCTGTTAGTACATGCCTGCAGGCATGGCACATGAGTATCCAAGCCCCACAACCACCTATGTACAGTCCATGTTGTCCACCTCTTCCACCTCACTGTGGACACCAACATCTGTTAGAGTGGCCACCACCATCCTCTCCACTGGTGTGAGTTGGCTGTGCTCTCTGGGGGATCTGCCGCTGGTGCCCTGGCACATCTGTGAGGCCACCACAATCTTCTTTTTAGCCACAGCATGCATGTCACACCTATTGCCACAGGGGACTGTGCCTCTGATCCGGCTGCATTGACAGTGCTCTGTATCTTGAGCCACAGTGGTGCCTTCACCTCAGCAGGTGTGCTCAGTGATTGTGACTCATACAGCTGCTGGTAATGTGTCTGGATGTCCATTACCATGGACACCACCTGGCCCACTGTAATGTTTGGGGCCCAGAGATGGGTACTGCCTGTGTTCTCACCTGGCTGTGGTGCTCGTCGGCTGCATGGTCTTCCCTTTTGGGCTGCTCTGGTGGCAGGCTTCACTAGTCTGTGACACTCTCATTCTCAGCCATTCCCTATGTGGATATACCATGCATGCTTTTTTGTCTGTGTCAGTGTGCAGGGTGGGGACCATGTCCATATTTGGGGGGATCAAGGGGTGGCCCCATGTATGACTGGTATACAGTGTGCTGTGCAGACCACTACACAGCCTCCCCCAGTTCACCCCCTTTGTCCACTTGGCGAGCATGGGTGTACTTGTATGCCACATTGCAGGGGTGCCTTGCATGCTATGTAGTTGCACACCATGGTTACATTGATTTCAGACATAATTTCTGCTCCATCATGAATAGGTACCAATATTTGCAATGTTACAATAGTGGAACATTCAGTGATAAGGTGTGTTAATAACAGTACAAGGGATGGGCAAGGTTGGAGTAACTCATTTTGCAAAGAACTTTGCAAAGTGTACCCAACTTTGCTTTGCACATGACATGCAGTTTTTGTCTGGGAAAGTGCCCACCTTCACCCATCAAAGGCTATGTGTAGTGACACTTCATTGGTGAAGGTGTCTGTGAAGTACTATTACATGTAGTTTTCACCAGGTGAAGAAGCACTTCAGTAAAATCTACAAAATGTTTCTAGTGTAAAAAATAGTTTATAAACATGTAACTGACCCCAAACACACTATGACAAACTGTTCCTACCTCTATAACCACCACAAAGACCCTTATAAAGATATTACCCCAACCACATCACATTCTAGCACCCACCTTCCCCACAACCTCAGTGACATTTGTTAAAATATTCATAGACATCCCTTTATTCTCTTTCCCACTTGTGCCAAATTTGTAAAACACATACCACCCCCCCACGTACCTTTCCACACCTCACGCCTATCCCACTGAGTCATACAAACTCTAGGAAATCCCCACCTAACAACCCTCTACTACACAACCTTCCTACTCCATTTGCACTGAATTTAAGGATAAATTGCAGTCTGACCTGTAAGAAAATGAATCCGTCCGACACTGAAGTGGGATGCCATCCCTTCTTGTTGTCCTGCCATAATTGTACATGTAACTATTTTTTATGGTGTTCTTTTTGGTCTCCATTGTAACCGAGCATTTACACAGTGAATTTTCCCAAATAAAATTGAATTGAATTGAATAAATGAATGAATGGAGATGCTGTCATCTACAGTAGCATTTGATTTGTCACTTGTTAGTCAATCAGGTGTTATTAAATGTAAAGATTTCATTGTCTTTTTCATTCTACAGCAGAGCACTGAAGATAGTGGGTGTCTGACCAGAGCACTGAACAGTTTTCATTTTTTACTGGTCAGAATGCAACTTAGCATTTAATTTGGGGCTGAGGGATCTGGTCTTAGGTTCTGTAAATAAACTGGGATATTTTCATATACTTTTATCATGTGCATATAAAATCTAAACAACTGCTAAAATGCATTTACACTTACAGTACAGCTTCTGCTGAGAGCCCAGTGTGACTGATATCGGGTTGCAGCCTGCAGTAAGCGGTGTTGGCTCACAGTTTCAGCTTCAGATAGCTGTGAGGCTGTTTGACATTGTTCCATTTTTATAGCTGTGGAGGACCATGGAGAAGCAGACAGAGCAGGGTTTCTACATGCTATTTTTTAGAAACATAGAAACATAGAATGTGACGGCAGATAAGGACCACTTGGCCCACCTAGTCTACCCATTTTTCTACCAAACAGATAAGCTGCAGATCCTAGTTAACCAACAGCTTACTTCCTCCTACCCCCCACTAGGACTGCCTTATGTCTGTTCCATGCATTCTTGAATTGCCCCACTGTTCTTGACTCCATGACCTCCTCAGGGAGGATGTTCCATCCATCCACAACCGTCTCTGTGAAAAAATACTTTCTCACATTACCTCTGAGCCATCCCCCCCTCTATCTTCAAATTGTGCCCCCTTGTTCTTGCACATATCTTTTTCTGAAAGATGCTACCCTTTTGGACTTTGTTGATTCCTTGAGGTACTTGAACATTTCTATCATGTCCCCTCTCTCCCTTCTTTCCTCAAGGGTATACATGGTAAGCTCCTTTAGTCTTTCTTCATATGGCTTCTCTTGCAGACCATGCACCATTTTGGTTGCCCTCCTCTGGACAGCCTCTACTCTGTCTATGTCTTTGTGGAGATGGGGTCTCCAGAACTGCACACAGTACTCCAGATGGGGCCTCACCAACTATCTGCACAGAGGGATAACAACTTCCTGTTTTCTACTATTGATGCCTCTCCCTATGCATCCCAGTATCCCCCCAACCTTCCTTACTGCCTTCTCACATTGCTTGCCCACCTTTACGTCATCTGATATAATTAACCCCAGGTCCCTTTACATTTTTACTGTTGTCAGTATATCACCCCCCATTGTGAATCTTCCCTTGGATTTTTGTTTCCTAGGTGCATTACCTTGCACTTCTTTGCATTGAATCTGAGCTGCCATACCTCTGACCATTCCTCCAACCTTGCCAAGTCCCTTCTCATCCTTTCCACTCCATCTTGTGTATCAACCCTGTTGCAGATCTTTGTGTCATCTGCAAGGAGACATACTTTTCTTCCAGTTCCTCTGCAATGTCACTTATAAAGACATTAAAAAGAGCCGATTCTAGTACTGAACCCTGCGGTACCCCACTAGTAACCCTCCTTTCTTCACTGTGGACTTCATTTACTACTACCCTTTGCATCCTGTTGTCTAGCCAATTTATAGAAACATAGAATACATTTTGTTTTATAAAAGGTATGATACCACTGCCTGAATGGTAGAAACCACTTACCTGTATTGGTATTGTTCATTGTGAAGCTTGTGGTGCTCTAGATACCTTCTTGTTATTGCATCATTTGACAGCGGTTTTCCAGACTTACTTGTGCTGCAGCTTCTTGGCCCTTGGTTTTCTGCTTGTCCTGTTTTTCTCCACAGGATACAGGAGTCTGAGGTGACCAAGGTAGAGGAGACTGCATGGAGGAAGAAGATTAGGAAAACTCTATGGGGAGCCATTGGCAGAATGCCAGAGGCATGACTGTGGATGCTGGCCTCAGAAATAAGGAGCAACGCTTCTACAGAGAGGAGAGTTACTATATTTAATTGTATCTGTTATTGAGATTGCTTCTGGTCACATTACTAAGGCTGACTCTCTTACTGAGTTAGTGTTTTCCTCTTGAATACATTGCATTCCTATGCTGAGACCAGCATTCTAAAATGTTCTACCTTTCTGTCTCTCCACAAGTTTTATTTTCCCACTGATGCTATTGTATTGTATTATCTGTATTTTAAAATGTTTTTTAATTTTTTAATTTTTACTAAACTTTGTTTTACCCTGGAGTTTCTCCCAGTTGAAGGATACAGTCACGTGTCCATGATCTTTAAAGCACAGGCACAGTGTTCAGTGGCTAGATTCACCACTTTTCCTGTAGCTATGTTGGAGGTGACTGTAGCAAGCCATTCTCGGCTCCCTTTGGTATACTAAGCTCTGTCATGTTTTAGCAAGATGTACCTCATAAGGTAAGTCTTTAAATTGAATTTGTACATTTTTAGCCTGTGATACTGATAGCTCCTCTGATAGCATTGTGGGAGTCTTTAGGAGTAATTACTAGTTGATATTACCTAACTGTCATCAGTTAATGAACTTTTGTATGAGCAACTGTGTAGATTTGTATTGGTTATGGAGTGAAGACCAGATTTAATTTTTTTATTGCTTTATTTGTTTTTCTTTTTTGCATGGCTAAGGCTATCATAACATCTTTAAGATATAATCCCCATGTGTTAGGTTGATTCCAATGTGATATTTTATACTAATATAAGGCTGAACACTTTTAATTTTTCAGATTATATATTTACATATCTTTTTTTTATTATCATTTCACCAGTGTATATGTCATCTGGTTGGCTGACTGGTTTTCAGAAGAACTACATTTATTTGACCCTGAAAGAACCCCTTAGCCTCGAGATAAAAGACAACATACTGGTGGCCATATGCACTTGCAATATTGAAAAGACTTTACATGTGCCTGAATTCCTCTCCATTGAAGTATTTGGGGTTCCAGTGGTCAGTACTTGATTCTGGAATGATTTTCTGTTGGGGAATCTTTAGTCCAGTCAAGCTGTTGTTCCTGTAAAGAACATTTTGTGCTTTTTACTGACTGTTTCAACTAGGAAATATAACCACACTGAAACAACAACACTTTTCCTGGGCCAGGCAATGTAGACTTTTAGACTTTGGGACGTTATATCCCTGGTTTAACAAACCTGTTAGACCTGAAACCTGCCTGTTATTTTAATTGCTCTATAGCTATTGTGTACCTTTAGTTTTGAGTGGATGATGTTTTAATGATTCTTTTCCTACAGTCATTGCTATTTTAGGATTATCCTCAGATTTATCATAGATGCTTAACTTAGGAGCCATTTAGGATATTTCTTTTTTGTACAGTCTGGTACTTTGTGTATACATAAGTGACATCTGTAAAGAAAGGCTGTAAGCTGTTAGCGATGGTGAATACCCGGCTGCAGAGGATGCAGAATCCAGCACTCTCACCCTTAGCTAATGAGCTCCCTATTAAAAAGGGTATTATTCATGTGAAACAAACTAAAATTACTGATCACATGCATGTGATTTTAAATGGTAGTGGTAACATTAGTAAGACATCTACCCCATAACTGTGAACGGATCTAGTCAAAAGAAGCATATGAAGAATTGCTCCCCTAATACTAGTGTATTGAGAGTTGAGTCCTCATTGCAGACTGAGTCTGTTGAGCGAATCTGTTCTTTTAGTAATACAATTTTCCCACCAAACTCCCCAGTATTTATATCTGCAGATCTAGAAAAGTCACCAAAGTTATGGGAGTATGGCTCTCAGGTAGAAAGCCCAAGACCAGAAATGAAAAAGGTGTTAGATGAAGTAATTTATGATCTGCAGGCAACTATAAATGGCTTAAAGCAGTGTGGGAGCCAAATGACACAGTTACAAGTATATAAAAATTCTAACCTAAAAATGACTACTAGCCACAAACAGGATAGAACGTCTGATGGAGGGTGGCTTAGATTTAGCTGGTCCAATTGCTTAAGTGAGGATTTAATCCTAACTATGAGAAATCAGCATCATGCCAGTCTAATCTTAATGGAAAAAAATTATAATCAACAAAGATGTGTTAAGAGATGAAGTGGCAATTAACAGGGCCAGATTAGATGATATCTTATTAAGGTTGCCACCCAATGTGGAAGCTAGCGATTCTGTAGTGCTCGTAGAGGATCCTCTTACTGTTAATACTAGGCCTGATTTTAGTTCAGTATACAGTCCTGATAATACAGAAATTATTATGGAATTCCAAGAGAAAGGTCCATCTGAAGGGCAGACAAAGGGAAAGAAGAATATGATAAAACAGCCTAGGTGTGAAACAAATCCACAGAAAAATAAGAAAAAGAAGAGTAACAAAAAAATATCTCGAGTAGGAAATCCACTTAAAGAACCAGCTTCTATCGATCATTGTGTGGTACACATTACTAGAGGAAACACTTCATCCATTTTAACACCACTAAATTTATGTAAGGACTCATAAGCCCCATCAAAAAAACATTGAAAATGGATCTGTCTCTTCCCCGATGGTGCTTATATTACCCACTATACAGAGCAGAAAAATATTATTCCCAATAAAGAGTCACTGCATGTTACTAGGGGTGAAGAGAATATAGTCCATAAAGAAAATGAGATGAATGAGTGATGTAAGGGAGGTAAACAGAGTGAAAAGCTGCTTTCTTCAAAAAATAAATCTGCAGACCAGCAGAAAGTATTACCAATTATATGCTTCTTAGGTCCTATCAACTGGATAGAGAGCGATAAGGGGAAATTGGTCTATCACTGGTTCATAAATTGAAAATTGATTTGAATGTTGATATAGACTTAGAAGAGATTGTTGAAATTAAGAGTATTCCTATTGAAGCTGCTACTATGATTGATGTTTATTTTTTTATCTGCAAGATCTGCAAATTATTTGTGGCTTAACTGTTTACCAATGCAGAACAGTGACGTTACAATAACATTCTTGATCAGGTATCTTTTTAATAAGCAAGAGATCCTGCAGAAGGGTCAGTTGGAGGAGAGGATGTTTATTAGTATTTTTGGCTTGAACCCACTTGATAAGGAAGATAATTTTAAATTGTCAAAAGCTATTCAGGATTTGCTGAAAAACTTCTGAACATACCAAATGGTAATGAGAACGATGTGGTCACTAGAAGATCTGATCCATCTAGTCAAGTGGACATTCAAGGGAAAAATAGAGAACTGATGGAGTGCATTTTGCAGAAAGGTGATATATTGGATTTCATGGAGTTAAATGTGATAGATTGAAAACTCCTGAAAATTGTAATGTCACTACAGAGTTTCCCTGAGTTCAACACTCACCCTTCAATTCCCCTAACAAATAGGTTAATGGCTATTGCCGGATATAATGATTGACTTTCAATTTCCTGGGAAAACTCCACTGATGAAAATAGCAGGAATTGTGTCAGCCCATTAATTATATCATGGAATATTGCAGGTTGGAGTAAAGTGTTGGGTGATGGAGATTTAAATAAGTTTCTTCTAGATTTTGATATTATGGGTATACAAAAAATTTGGCACTGCTCCGAGGCTATCACTATTTTAGATGGATGTGAATGCTTTCATTCACTTGGCAAGAAAGTATAAAATGCTGGAAGATATTCTGGAGGGCTGGCAGTGTTTATCAAAATAGGTAGCTGTGAAAAGGTGCAACTTCTAAGAAAGGATGATCATTTCTTGATATTGTATTTAAGCTTGGCATCCCATAAGTTCATATTGATTAATTGTTATATTCTACTAAGCAACTCTAATTACTATGTAGAAGCTGTGTTTGATAATCTTAGAAATCATATATGTGAGTCATTGCATATTTTACCCTTGGCAAATACATTATTGTTAGGAGACTTTAACTCATGAATCAGAGGTTTTGAAGGTCTTTATGACAATTCCTTCTTCAGTCTCAATTTTCCAACTAGAAAACCCTCAGTTAGGAATGTTAGAGATAGCAGAGTCAACAATTCTGGAAAAAAACTAATAGAAGTACTAACTGAATTTAATATACACCCCCTTATAATGGCAGAGTTGATGGTGCTAAAGAGGGTGATTTCACCTATATTTCTATAAGGGGCACTTCTACAATTGATTTAGCTCTTTGGGCAGGAGAAGTGGACTTCTGTGGTAATCTACAAGTAAAAGCTAGATCAGATAGTGATCATTTACCCCTAGTATTAGAGATGGCATAGCCAGATCCTGAAATTAGATATTTTGAGAGGGTTATATGGTCCCACAACTCTAAATTGGATATTGCACTGGTAATTCTTAATTCTTTCCTGATTAACAGTTTAAATAACCTACTGATCATGGATATTGAACAACTAATGCTAGTACTTGATAAATTATTTACAGAAATAAAGGAAAAGTTATAACGCTCATTTAAATTGCCAGAAATAGCTCAAACCACTAATGGCTGGTATGATAAGGAATGCAAAAGGATTAAACCAGAAATTAATAAACTATTAAGACAATTTAAAAAGAATCACAATAGAGGAACTTTAAAAGCCTTAAATGAAAAGAAAAATAAATGTAAGGTTATGTTATGAGAAAAACAATGTGTCTATTAGAATAAGCAATGGACACAGATGATCGAAGCAATAAGATCAAGAAATAGTAAAACATTTTGGTTCCTGGTAGCTAAGGGGACAAATAACCACAAAACATCTTTAGTCTCTTCAATAACGGAATCTCAAACACTGCAAGGGGTTGAGATGGACACCTTTAAGCCAATATCCTTTGACAAAGTTTATTTAGCTATAAATACATTAAAGAGAAATAAGGCAGCTGGACCAGATGGCATACCAGCTGAAGTATATCTATATGAGACAGGTCTTTGGTGTAAAGTTTTGACCATTTTTACAATAAGTGTATTGCTTCAATTTATTATACAGCATCATGGCATGGGTTGAATATCCTCCCAGTTCATGAAAAGGGTAAGGTAACAGACCCTGCAATGTACAGGCTGATAAGCCTTTAGACATTAACTTAAATACGTTCTCAAAAATTCTTCTGGAAAGATTCAAAGAACAAGCAGATGCAAAAGGGGGTCTGTCAGTTTTGGAAGCAGGATTCAGGGCTCAGTATTCAACATTGGACAATGTGTGTTTCTTAAGACATTTTATTGAAAAATACATACTTTTAAGAAAGCAATAGTTGTACATGATATTTATTGATTTTACTTCCGCATTTGACTCCCTTTCTAGAAAATTATTATGGGCTCAATTAGCGAACAGAGGAATTGATAGGAACTTGGTTGTCATTATTGCCAATTTATATAATGATACATGTGCACAAATTAGATTAGGAACTAGAGGTGAACTATCATATCCATTCCAAACTAACAAAGGTGTCTGCCAAGGCTGCATATTAGCTCCTCCTCCTTTATTCTCATTATATGTGGATAACTTGTTAAAGGACATTATAGATGTAATATCTGACTCCCCTAATATCAAGGATAACTTTTGCTAAACATTAGCCTATGCTGATGGCATAGTGCTTTTTTCTTTATCTAAAATGGGACTACAAAAAAGATAGATTTCCTAAGTGAAAGATCAGAGGAGCATAATCTGAATATTAATTTTAATAAAACAAAGATAGTTGTATTTGTAAAAAAGAAACACAGTTGGTAACTGGTAAATGGGGAATAAGAAAGTGGAGGTAGTATCCTCCTATACCTATTTAGGCATCAGTCTAACTGCTAACTGTGGAAATCACATGTAGATTTGGTAAAAGAGAAACTCAGTAAAGTCACTGGGGGCTTAACAAGATTCAATTATAGGTACGTCGGATTCTCAATAAAAGGCATTATAATGGCAATTAAGGCCAAATTTGAAACTCAGTTGCTTTATGGAACAGAGATCTGGGAACCTGACAACATCAATAAACTTGCGAGTTCCTTATTTAAAATGCTGACAAACCTCATGAGAGTAGGGAACTCATGCCCTTCAGTTTACATTAGAGCCGAAACAGGTTTAACTAATATGGAAGCATTTTTTTTTAGTTTTTGTTGACCAGGTAAGTGCACTAGACAAATCTTGCCTATTTTCAGGCACGACCCGGGGGAGGGAGATACAGATGAATACCAACTGACCTTGATCCAGATTAAGCTGTTGGTAGTATTTTTAGTGAATGAGGTAAATTTGGCCAGGACACCGGGGGAAATTCCCCTACTCTCGTCAGTAGGGGGACCTCCAATCACAGCCATGGAAAGTTCAGTTGGTTTTCAGCATTACACTGGTGAGGATCTCTCCTCTGATACTCGCTGCTGTCTGCAGCAGCCCCTGCTTTGATTCAGCATGATGAGAAATCTGGCACTATTGATGATTCATCATAACAGTCATTACCTGTGATGGAACCCTCGTTACCCGCGATGGAGCTTTCTACACCAGCCAAACCTCTGCTTTTGGAGCCTTTAGTTGTTTCTTCAGTTACTTTTCCAGTTTCTACAGTGGAACTCATTGTATTGCCTTCACATGGTGTAACACAGGATGTTCCCCCTGTTGTTTCCGGTCCCAGCATCAGGAAAGTCACCGCGACATCAGAGCCGCCTTTGGGGGATTCAGACTTGCACGCCTTGGACCCACTCTGCCCATTAAACCCTTCCTTAGACACTACGGCCTTGTCCACCACTGCTGAGGTCATTCACTCTTGATTTGGACTGCAAAATGCCCTGGACATCGCAGACCCTGCCTGGACTGCCACAGAGGCTTTGCAACGCATGAGATGGACACAAACTGCCTCAGGCTCCTGGACTCTGGACCCCTCCTGGGATGCTGACAAACACGGGGTCTTAATCTCCCACCAGGCCTGCAACATTCAACAAGAGCTCCACCAAGGTACCTGTATCAAAGGACATTACTATTGTTAAGGACACTAATATTGCTGTTCAGCCTACTGCTTCTGGTGCTACTTGGGGGGATATAATGGATTTTCAGGATGCTATTTCTGTAGTTATTCCTCATAGCTCCACTGCGGAGCCCTCAACTGTTGATACACCCCTTATTACCATAGCTGAGGAACCAGGGGCTTCCACTATTGTCCAGCCTACTCCCTCCTCTGGGCAGACCACTGATTCTTTTCCCAAAGCACCCCTGCCCATTTCAGGGTCTGTTCCATCAGTTTCATCAACACCATCTCTCCTGGATGATCCTGGGGACGGCCCCTCGACTATGCCCCCTGCATTACAGCCCTCCCCCTTAGACACCCCTCCTGCTCCTGGCAGAGGCCTGTCCTTTCTGATTTGTTTAAAAATAAACTAGAACAGGCACCTAGATGTAACGCAGTTCATCTACATTATAAGGATGTCCTTTCTGAATTCCCTGATCGTTATTATGTGGCTCGGACCTTATTGAAAGGTACTGTGCATTTTCAGGCTTCAGATATTTATGCCTTAATTCACATATCAGGAGAAGAAACTTTTGATACCAGTTTCAAGACTACTAGTGGTTTAGATAGATTTTGGCATAAGTATGCCACTTTAAAGAATACCTCATTTTGGATTCCTTTCTATGTTATTCCTCTCACTAAGCCTGCTGTTCGCACTGTTACCATTATGTTTAGAAATGAGGGTGTTAGCGTTAGTGACATTTACCATTGGCTGCAAAACCGATGTACGGTCTTATCCCCCCCCCCGAAGCCATTGTGGACAAAGAGGGGCCATGGACAGGAGGGTGGAAATTCCATGTGAAATTCTTCCAGGTTAACTCAGAAGGGATACTCCTACCTAATATTTTTTTCTTAGGTAAAGATAGGGGTGTCTGCTTTTACTGGGGACAACCTAGAGCCTGCTACAAATGTGGTGCTCACACACATTTAAGCAGCACATGTGATTTGTTAAAATGTAGTCTATGTGGGGATTATGGCCACCCTAGTGTTTCCTGTGAGAATGTATTTCAGTGCAATTAATGTGGTGAAAAAGGACATGCATACCATCAATGCCCCTGGGTGAGCAAGAACCATCACGAGGGGTGGAATCCTGATGTGCTGGTTCAAAAAGCACAGGATAAAGCCCAAGACTGGCCTCCTACTCAGGTTACTATATCCAATACCACGAACATTGCCCCCTCTTCAACCTTCTCAGGTGGTAATTGAGCCTCAAACTATATTAGAACCACCTGCTGATATGGTGCCTGCATCCCTTGCTGCGATTACTGTTGCTTCTCCTCCGCGCCCTACTCCCACTACAACTACTGACACTTCCATTATGGATTCAGAAGGTTTTCAACTTAGTAGATGGGTCATTAGGGCAACTGCTCGCAAAACTGTAAAAACTCCTGAAATTCCTCTCTCCAATCCTTTTGACTGTTTAAAGGGAGGAAGAGAAGAATCTGATGGTGATTCTGATGCTTCTATCTTGCCATCAGACATGGACCTCATTGTTGCTAGGCCTCCTGATGTTTCACTTAAAAAAACTACTAGACTAAAAAAGGGGAGTAAGAAACATAAAAATATGACCCTTACAGATGGGAGTGGTTGAGTGACTGTTCTGGCTTCTATCAGAATAGCCTCTTTCAATGTTTGTAGCCTAAAAAGCTACAAGAGGAGGATGTTTTTTTTTTACCTTGCTGCTTCTCTCCCCATTGGTGTCCTTCTATTACAAGAAACTTGCCTAACCACCCATTTTTGAGGTTCAGCAGCTTAAGATAGATGGATTAAAGGCCCCTCATACTGAACTTTTGGGGATGATTTAGCTGATGGTGTGGTTGTCCTATTTTTTTCCTCGACATTTTCCATTTCACGCATCATTGATGTTTGTCCTGGCAGGGCGCTGATTCTTGACTGTACCTTTCAGGCCCATCCCTTTCGTTTAATCAATATTTATGGCCCACAAACCAAGGCTACTCGTATTAATTTATTTGACTTTATTAAACCTTATTTGTGTACCAGGAAACATATTATTTGGGGAGAAGACTTCAACTGTTCTATTGATGTTGCCTGCAGGATGGCAGAGGGGAAGAAAATTTATTGTGACTCCCTTGCTTTGTCTACCCTGGTAAAGGATGTCGGTCTCACTGATGCAGATCGCTCCTTACATACTGCTGCTGGCTACACATATTACAGATCACTTTTCCACACTCAGATTGATTACTTTTTTTCTTCTCCACACTGTGTTCCCTGTCAGGTTTCTCTTTGCCCCACAGAGCTCTCTGATCACCATTTACTGACTTGCGTATTTATCTTGAATACCACCCCCACTGTATTTGTCGTCCACTTTGACTCAGTGGAAACTGAACAATTCTCTATTCTCTTCTCTTGCTATCCAAGCGCAAGTTTGCACCCTCTTCCATGCCCATATTTCAGTTCTTTGCTGTTATGATTCTATTTGGACAAGGTGGAAAGATACGAAATTAGATGTACATAGTTTTTTTCAGACTGTGAGGAAACGGATGGTCCGTGATAAGTACCTTACATATTTAACTTATAGAAATCAATTATATAAACTGATGTCTTTGTCGGCTTCCTCCCCTATTAATTATTCTTCCCAGATTGCCAATGTCAAACGTCACATGTTTGCATATCAGTACGAAAGTGCCCGTACTTTCGATTTTTTTATGAGGGTGGGTACTTCGACTTCCCCCTCTGAGAACCCGTTTTCAGCCTATAAAGACAGAATTCAGACTACGGTTATGCACAGTCTATTGAGTCAACAGGGTACTATTGTTTATGATATTCCTGGCATGATGTCCATTGTCAGTTCTCATTTGCAACACCAGTTTTGTACATTACTGCCTACACTGCCTGACTTGTCGTTGTCTTTTTCGGCTCCGATCCCACAGCTTCCTGTACACCATATTTCGGAACTCGTCACCTTAATTACTCAGGAGGAAGTAGCCTGTGCCATTTCTCACCTTAAGTTGCAGGTCACCACTGGTCCTGATGGCCTAACACATGAGTTCTATAAGACATTTCAGGATGATTTACTAGAAGTACTGACTCAAGTTTTCAATTATATCCTACAAACCACAGAAGATATCCCTGATGTTGGCATGTCCTTTCTTAAATTTATCTATAAAAAGGGAGATACCTGTTCTTTACAAAATTGGAGGCCTCTTCATCTTCTTAACACGGACTTTAACATTTTGACTAGAATTCTTAGTGCACGATTACTCCGTGTTGCTCCTCATCTTGTTGACCCTGCCCAATCGTGCGCTATACTATCCGATATACACTCTATACACACTAATCTATTTCTCCTGAGAGAGATTTTTGAGGCCAAACAACATAACATTATATCGGGGTTTGTCCTTTCGCTAGACCAAGAAAAAGCATTTGACTCAGTGCAACACTCCTATTTATTACAGGTCATGAAATCCTATGGTATCCCAACAATTTTTCTCCGATGGCTCACCCGTATATTTTCTCTAGCTTACTTCACACCTATAATTAATGGTTTCATGGGTGGTACTCTTCTCCAGATGGCTGGGATTCGTCAAGGCTGTCCGTTAATTCCGTTATTATATACTTTTGCATTGGATCCGATCGTTCATCAAATTAGATGGGACTCTCACATTATCGGTCTAGCACCTCACCCTACTTTACCCCTAGTAAAGATTTCTGCATATGCAGATGATGTTGTGTTATTTGCCCAGAATAAAGATTCTGGAGACCGGTCCATTCACATATTTCAAGATTTTTCTGTGCTTTCAGGGGGCACCCTTAATCTTCAGAAGAGTGTCTCCATCCCCTTAGATCCTGAATCTGCAGTAGTATCTGAAGTGGGTGGTATTTGGACTTGTATGTCTCCTCAACGTATTTTAGGGATATGGTTTAATGTCACAGATGTAGCAACCTATAACTGGGTAAAACACCTTTGTATTGGGGAGTATAAGGTCAAACTATGGAAGTCATGAAAATTGGGGAAGAGAAAGAGAGTATTAGTTGTTAAAAAATTTATCCTTCCTATTTTTTTGTTTCTTAGTTATGTATATGCTCCCCCCCGACATTTAGAAACAAGACTCTTTGGTGTATTCTTTCAGATGGTCTGGGGCAGCCGCCTCACTCCTGTTAAACATGACATAACCTATTTGCCGATGTGCCAGGGAGGGCTTGGCATGATTCACCCAATAGCTTTTTTCCTTTTTCATCTTTTTCTTAGAGTACGGTTCACATCCCATGTTTGTGATACCTGGATTAGCTATGCCATGTGTTCTATAATGGATAACTAGGACATGCTCCCACCTACACATTCCCGTGTATCCTGTTTCCCAGCTTATGCTTTGGATAGTTTCTGCAAGCTACAGTTTTGAAAACTTAGTAAGACATCCATTTTAACGCTATCCAGAAACAATTATATACTACTTTTGTAAATATTTCCAGACCAGTATTACAGTTTCCGGTTTGTCCTTCTTCTCGAATGGACTGTGTTTTGTCCCTTCTTCGAGATACAAGAATTCCTCTAAACATGTGGGATGTTACTTGGCTGTGTTGTCATGGATGATTACCAGTTCAGGGGAATTTAAAACATAAATCCTCTCAGGAACAACATTGTCCTAAACCTTCCTGCATTCACATTGAGGAAACCATGTCCCATTTCTTTTTTGACTGCTGGATGCTCTTTTATTTTGGAAAACACTAGCTAATAAATGGAAGTAGCCATTTCTTAGTAGAATCACATGTCAGATTCTGATATTGGGTGACTTCTCTGCTCCTTGGACGAGATTTCATCCTAATACTCTCAGAGTGATTTTTGCTGTGGGTAAATACTATTTGTGGCAAGCCCGATGTCAATATGTCCTACAGCAAATTCCAACCTTTCCACCCACTATTATACAACAAATGGAAAATGCTTTATTGACTATTATGGAGTTGGAGCATAAACAGCTCCCATTTACTAGCTTTTCTTCCTTCTGGAATCATGTAAATTTTTTGCATTAATTGTCAATGTTTAGCTGTTGTGAGACAATACCAGTATTCACATTTTTTTCTCTGTATCTCATTTTCTTCATGAATGATGTGTATATGCTTATTGTATGATGTCGGACCCTTTGTTTTACTTTGTTATTACATGTATATGCTTGATGTTATGTTTCTTTTGCTTAATAAAATTCCCCTACTCTTTTCGATAAGAGCCATGGGATCTTTAAAATCCACCTGAACTACCACCAATCCAGGCAGCTGGGACCTCAGTTTATCGTCTCATCCAAAAGAAGGCACATCAGAAGTGCAGCACCCTTCTCTTGCTGCACTACAGTGTGAGTACTGGGATATTAACCCAAGTGCCAGATGTGGGAATTGAACCCACAGCCCTCTGATCTCCCGGCTTCAGAGGTGAGTGTGCTACCTACTGAGCCACTGACACTGCATTAATTGAAACACAAACAGTAAATTTCTGGTTAATACTTACTAATCTGCTGGACACTTCTCTTGCAAAACAGCATATAAAAGAAAAGGAATACTGGTTTAATTTAGGATTTAAAGACAAATACTGGTTTACATCTGTGATTACTTTATTAAATAAACATAAACTGCACTAAAAATGCAGTTGATAAGAAGATCACATTAATCAAGCAGTACAAGAAATGTATCACAAAGAAAATTACTAATTTGTGGAACTTAATGGACTTAGAAACTATCCAAAAGTCACACTACTCATTATGGTTTGCTGAAAATAATCTGAATTTTGGCTACAAGAGTTATCTTGATATTTTGGACAACCCAGAACTATAACAAATTTTTATTACCTATAAATTTTAATGTTTTGCCAGTAATGTATTAATTCAGCATCATACCAAAGGTTTGGTGGTGCCACATGAATGTGACTGTTCAGTAGGAGGGAAAGACAGTCTGCCTCATGTGTTGTGAGATTGCCCCTGGTATACCAAAGAAAGAAAGTACTGGCTAGGTCTGTTCCCCAGTAATCTCCATGAGACTGATATAAGCACTTTATCATCAATATTAATTCATACAGCAGATACATGGGTGGTTGATAAATCTGCAAAATATCTCATGGCAATTAAGAAAATTAGAAGGAATTAATAGTTAACTAATATCATTATTATCAATATGGTGGTTCTCTTAATAAATTAATGTTGACTTATAGAGGTTTGATGAAATAAGAGTTGGATTTTAATAGGGATGTCAAAAAGTGTATTATTTCTATGTATATGATGTATTCTGTTTTATAAGAACTGTTTGAAATGTATGTATTTTTGCATTGTAGTGACTATATAGCCGATCATTGAAGAACTTACTACTACAGTCATTATGGCTCTTTTCTATTATCTGTCTGTCTGTCTGTCTATCTATCTATCTATATATCTATCTATCTTTCTAATTGAGTAATTAATTGATTGAATCATTCATTTATTGTCTCATTGCCTCTTACAGATGCCTCCACATTGTATACAACCAACTGTGGACTTCTACAATTACAGAAACATCTTAAGTTGTGCAGTTTCCCCTGCGTCTTTGTTCCGAATTCAGTAGTTAAACTGTATTTAAATGGTCCTTTACTATATATAAATAAAGGCTTAAAGTCAGATGTTTTTCTCCTTAACACATTTGCCCCTGAAATGGATTAAACATAAGGGTTAAACTATGACATTTTACATAAGAAAGTACTGCTATAGATATTGCCAATTATGGTTACAATCACTAAAGAAAACAACTTCAATTTTAGGATTAAGATGTGGCTAAAAATAAGCAAGACTTTAAAGTTCTATCATAAATCAGTATTGTTGTGGGGAACATAAGAGATGTTTAATGCTAAGTTTGCCATTTCACACAGCAAGAGATTTATGCCAAGAAATTCACAAACATGACTGGAGTCAAAAATGTACTCCAGCATTTAGACAGTGCTTTCATTTTTTATGTAAAGAATACAACTCCATTTTTCCCAACCCTGGCACATCAAAAGATGGAATAACAATCTAATGCATCTCAGAAGCTAACATATTTGCCTTAATCCCTATCATTTCTTACCATTCCAAATATAATACACTACAGGACTGGGGAGCACCCCAATAATTAGGATTGAGTGGGGTGTTCAGATGTTAAGCCCATAACTTTGCACCTCAATAGCTTTGGCAGTGTTTGACAACATTAGCTGAAATTTTGCATGAGCTGTCTAAGAACTATTGTCTAAATCTGAGGAACACTTTGTGACAGCAGCTTGTGCAGTTTTTGAGATCCCTTATGTAATTTTCCTGTAGAGGTCCAATTTTGTTTTCCTATACTTAACATGGGAGTTGGTTCTGCTGTCACCTTCAGCCTACACAGAATGGAAGTTTTTACTAAAACTTTCAGGGTAGAAGTGTGCTGTGGCAAGGCAGTGCCTTTGGAAGGTTTACTGAGAAATATCAAATGCTTCCAGAGTTATATGCATTTAAGGGTTTTTTTTTTTCGGTTCTGAGCAGTGTACTTAGGATAACATTCTGATACAGCACTAAAAATTTGGTGCTGCAATACCATTTTTAGTTTTGTGAGATGTTGTGCTTATGACATGTTTTTCCTTTCGTAACAGCCACCATCTTGTTTCTCACCTCAGTAACAGACTACTAATTCAAACTTTTATTACAGCAGCCATAATAAGAAAAAAAACATGACTCCACCTCATTAAAACATTCTGGTTCAGATTCTGAGGCTTGTTTTCAGTCAATCATGATTATAAATATGTTTTATGTATTCTTCTGACAAAGTTCATGTCTTTCCCATATTTTGAATCATGGCACGCTTTTCTGTGTTTCACCATTAAGGTGGTGTAAAACTAAATTTGACTTGTGAAACTATTTTTAAACTGCAATTCAAAAAAAGCCCATTGAAAACATATTTTGATTGCTCAGTGTATTTTTTCATTTTAGAAGCACAGAAACATGAATTTTGCAACAAAACATTGGTTTCTTAACATGAAATTTTATTATGCACTATGACTTTTTGTCTTGCAACAAAAATTGGTTTCTCAAATTGAAATCTGATTGCACATCAGAATTTTTTGTTTCACAGCAGACAATATGTTTCTCAACATGAAATTTGATTGTGCAGTATGATTTTTTGTTTTGCAACACAAATTGGTTTGTTTACTAGAAATTTGGGCATGGGCTTAATGTCGCAAACAACAATACCACACAGAAAACAGCGTGCAGAAAAATAAGGTCAGGAGAAAATGTTGACCAAAACATAACATCACACACCTTTGGCAACAATACCAAAACCTTTTTTTATGCAGGGGGCTCAGCCCCCCCACACCACCCTCACACCCCAATGTGGGGGCTTCATCCCCAACAACCCCCCCAAACTTAATTAACTAACTCTATGGGTGGTGTAGACCAAGGGGAAAAGGGAAAACTTGGAAGAGGTATAAATTTGTTTTTTCTTTGAAAAACAAAAATAAAATGTCTTGGGAGATGGGGAATCAAAACCTGACTTCTGGGTCTGTACTGTGCAAGGTACTTGTACCTTAGCCACTCCACCACTGGAGCAGCTCAATCAGGCACAGCACCTGTGGCCTCTTCAGTCCTTGCTCCAGTTCCTAGTGAGCAATAGGGGTAGTGAGAGTTTCCTACCACTATTATACCCCTCTCACTCTAATTCATTCTGCAGTTTAGATGGCACAGTTCTTCATGCACTGTTATAGCAGTGTTCTACTGACCCAGTACCAACATTTGACTGCACATCTGAAGTTTTGGTTTTGTGACTTTAATTTGTCTCTCACCATGAAATTTGATTGAGCATCTTAATTTTTCATTTTGCAGCAAAGAAAAAAATGTTTGCACAATATGAAATTTCAGTGCATATCTCAGGTTATCATTGCACATGACAAACTGGTTGCTGGACAATAAATCTGATTATAGTCTATAAATTTTAGTTTTGTGTGGTGAAAAACAAGAAATGTAATCTGACTTGTGAAACTGTTTTTTAATTACAATTAAAAAAAGTCTGTTGGAAACACATTTTGGTTCTGGATTATAACTTGTACTTGTAAAAACAGAAATTGGTTGCTCTATATGAAACCTGATTGTGGATTATAATCTCCCACTGCATTATTATAATTTGTTTTGCGCCATTAAATGTTCAATACTGATTATATATTTTTTTCATTCTGGAGCTCAGATTGATAATTCATGAAACTGCATTGCAAATAAAATGTTGCATACCGTGACTTAAATTGGTTGCACGACATAAAATTTGATTACCCACCATAATTTTCCTTTTTGCAGCAGAAAATTGGTTTCTCAGCATGAAATGTGATTGTACACCATGGGTGGGATATTCAAAGCAGTTGCGAAAGGTGAAAGTGGGATGCACCAGCACAACAGCGGACATGCGCCAATGAGCGATATTCAGCAGCTGACAATGCACAGCGCAAAATGCAGTGTGCCAATGCGCAACACAAATGAATGCATGTGCAAGTGCAGGGGCATATCCACGAATAAGTTGCACAGTGCGATATACAACAGCAAGCCGATGGCACAAGCGCTGAGCAACAGGGACATTTGCAGAGCAAAGTTGAGCCCATAAAAGGATGGAGCAAGCAGGGGATGGAGGTTTGCACCATGGGAGTAGGGGTGAGAGACAGAGAGTGAGAGACAGAGAGAGACAGAGACAGAGGGAGACAGAGACAGAGACAGAGAGAGAGATCCTGGGACCAGGCAGAACAGCAGCAGGGGTGCAGAACAGGCACAAAGGCAGGCAGTGCAATGGGCAGTAGGACATGGAGCACAACCCTGACTGTGCCAGTCAGCGTGAGTGGACCAGAGTGTGTGTGTGGGTCCCCAACACAGGAGTGCACCCAGTGCAGGGGCCCAGGCAGCAGGACACAGCCAGGGTAGCCCAGGACATGAGCCACAGAGGACGGCAGAGCAGGCCAGGCCATGGCCAGTGCAATATTCCAGATGGCGGTGGTAATGAGGGGTTAAAGGAGGCTGAGTGGTGTAGCCGTGGAAGGGCCTGGCAGCAGTATGCCCAGAACAGGTGGTACCATGCCCGCACCACATTCAAGTGGTACAGTGACACCAAGATTGTGGGCCGGTGCCACCTGAAATGGATGATTCTGAAGCAGCTCTGTGAGCTGTGCAGTAATGAGATGCAGGCACCCACAAGACAGAGCCACACCCTGTCAGTGGAGACAAAGGTCACAGCCGTAATGTGCCTGCTCACCATGGGCACCTTCCAGAGACAGACAGGGGACACCATAAGCATAACCCAGTTGGCCGCATTGTGGATCCTCACACAGATCCTCAATGCACTGCTGCCACATGCTATGGAATACATCCACTTCCCCAGAACACAGGCAGAGCATACAGCAAGCATGCAGGAGTTCCTCAGGGTTGTACGTATGCCTGGCATGCTAGGGGCCATTGACTGCACCAACGTAGTCATCCGCACACCACCGGGGCCAGACGGGGTGGCCTACATCAACAGAAAAAGCTACCCCAGCATCAACTGCCAGGTGGTGTGCGATGCCAAGGGGTGCATAATCAATGTCTGTGCCACACACCCTGGAGGAGCACACAATGCCTTCATCTGGCACCAGTCTGCACTGTGCCACAGGTTTGAGAATGGGGACATCCCCACTGGCCACCTAGTAGGTGAGTATGCAGCTGGAATGGGCAGCCCTGCACAGCATGGCAGGGTCTGGGGGGTGATGCAATGCTGGGGTCATAGGGGGTTTGACTGTGTAGGTGGGGGGGCAGACACACAGACCACAGTGCTAACCCATCATGTCCCCAAGCAGGTGATAGGGGATACCCACTCCAGCCCTGGCTGCTCACCCTGTACCAGCGCCCGTTGACCCCAGCACAGGAGAGATACAATGAGGCACATGCCAGCACACAGAACATCATTGATCATGTGTTTGGACTGCTGAAGGCACGGTTCCATTGCCTGCACAAGTCTGGCGGTGCCCTACAGTACAGCCCCTCGAAGGCCTGTGACCTATTCCTGGCCTGCTGTGTGCTACACAACATGGCCACTGACCATGGAATAGCCATCAAGGATGAAGAGGGGAACAGCAGTGGGGACGACGCCGACGCCGGGCCACACGGTGGTGGGCAGGCCCGCCCGGATGATGGGAACCCCGGCTGCAGAGTATGGCCCAGTAGCACCGGGACACCATTGCAGAGAAGCACTATGATGCATGCAGATAGGTGAACATGGCCACACACAGGGACCAGGGCACAGTATACAGGCATGACAGGCTGGGCCCCACAACAGACATGGCTGGAAGGCAGCTTTGACAGAAAGGGACTGGACACTGTGGAAGCACCCCATACAGCACTATGGACCCCACACACATGGCTCCACACACCTCCACACACACACAGGCACAGTCACATGGGCACCCACACATGCACACCCTAAAGCCGCCAATGGGCATGTGTCAGATGCTGAACACCAGTGCACAGTGGTGGCTGGTGATGTGATGACATCATCATGCACAAGCCACAGTGGCCAGCAGCTGGGTGGGTGTGCACAGGGTGGGCATGTTGCGTGGGCCATGGATCGCATGGCCCAGGTAAGCACATGCACACATCACGCCACTGTGCATACAGGGCTGTGACAGGCAGTGGACAGGGAGGGAGGTGTATCATGACCTCTGTGCAGTTGCATGGCTGCCACAGACATGTGGACGGCCCCGCCGAGGCCACCCAGCAGACTCTGGTTGTGCGACAGCCACAGGGGTGACACTGACGGTCCCACAGGTATGACGCTGCGGGTATGCAACCGGTCTCTCGCAGGCATCTGCAGGTCCCCGAACAGGCACTCTCCAGGTGTGCCTGGAATGCCTACAGTGGATCCCAGTGACAACAATGCCGGGGTCACACGTCGCCAGGATCGAGGGGTGCAGATTGCACTCTGTGGTGACTGCTGTGGATGGCCCTACACCAGGGTTGCCAGCAGTGCTAGGCCAGCCATGACTGCAGCGGTGAGCTGATCCAGGCCTGTGGTTATGTCCTTCCATATGTGTGTGGCCTTGGCCAGGAGCTGCTCAAAGTCCCAGTCATGCCACCCTGCAGATTGGCACAGCTCCGTGCAGAGTGCACGCACCCCTGCCACGACCAGCATCTGTTGCTCTACAGATGCCCAGAACAGATGGGTGTGCTCAGTCAGAGGGTCAGCGCCCTGGGCTTGGGCATTGCGCCGACCCATGGGTGTTGCGCAACCCCACAGAATGGCCCCTCACGCAGGTGGGGGCTGTATAGCAGGGCCCCCTTGGACCTGTACTGGCTGCAGTGCACTGGCAGTGGCCATTGCACCAGGACCCCCCTCGGCACCATCCAGCTGCCACTGCTGCCACTCCAGTCACTGTGCATGTGATGGCTCTGGGGCGGCTGCACCACCACCACCACCACACAGTATGGGCTATGCCGCAGGTACATCGACCACAATCTCACCAGACGGTGTGGCTGGAGGGTTGTCAAGTGCCACCTGCACACCGGCTGCACTGCTGTGTCCAGTGCATGGTAGGGGTGCCTCCCTCTGGCTCGCATCATTACTGTCCAGGATAGTGGACATGTCATTATCAGACCCGGACCACACCCCAATCAGTGTCTCAGCACACTGGACACCATGGCTGGCATCCCACTGAGACACTGCCTGGGCCTCATCTGTGCCCATGCCACTGGCATCTGGTCAGACAGTGGGGAAGGCCTGGCAGTGGTCCTGACCCTGGACTCCAGTGGAGATGGATGGGTGCTCCTCCCAGTCCATGTCAGCCCACAAGGTGGGCACTGCCACCCTGCAGCTGCATGCAGGTGCTCAGGATCTGTAAGGGAACACATACACATTAGTGCCGCCACCATGCACCCCTGCCCCTTGCACCCCTCACCCCCATCCCCATGCACCACTGTACCTACCATGCAGTGATGGGCTTCCCCCCATCTGGAATCCACCACTGGGTACACCCTCCATGGCACTACACTGCATGGATGCCACCACCAGCTCCTCCTGTGATGTCAGCTGTGGCATCTCAGGCTGTTCACCGCCCACAGCAGCCCATGCAGCATGGATGGCAGCCACCTTCTCCTTTATCCGCCACCAGTCTGTGCCCACCTTTTTCTTGCACTCCTGTGCTGACCTCTGATGGCTGCCCTGCAGGTTCACAGCCTTGGCTACTCCCTCCCATGCCTCTGCTCTGGCCTGTGGGGTGCCTGTGGAGCCATTCAGACCATCTGAGGTCACTGCAGGCACGCGTCTGGAGGGGCACAGTGCCATGGCCAGGTGAGTGCACATATCCACAACCATGCCATGCTGCTGTTCTGTGGGGTGCTAGTGGGTGCCACACCGTGCTGTTGGAGGTGGGAGGGCTTTGGCTGGGAATGCTGCTGGCCATGGCAGCACACCATAGGTGTGCTCTGCCATGGCACAGCCACTGCACAGGGACATGGGGTATGCTGTGCTGGTGGAGGGGTGGGGCACATGGGTTGGTGCCCGGTGCTGATGTCTACCTCTCACTGTCCCCCTACTAGGCTCTGAAGATCGGTGCAGAGCCCAGATGGTGGGTGCCGCTGCCAGGCAGCAGCAGGCCAGTGGTGGTGCATGGCAGAGGGATGCTGGCCAGGTGGAAGGTGAAGGTGGACAGGCGTCGGTCAGACCTCAGCCTGCAGGTAAGCACTTTGTCAGTGTTCATTGTTGTGTGGGGTAGGGGTGGGCCACAGCCCCCTGTGCACATAGCCATTACGGCCATGCATCACCAGTGTGGTCCATTGCACCATGCTGCACCTTTTGCATGTGTGTATGGCTGCTGCAGGTGGGCTGTGGGTGCATCTGGGTCCAAGCCAGGCCACTGCCATCCCCATGCAATGGCCATATGCATGGCAGCCATGGCTGTGGCATGCTACGCATGGCTGGTGGTGGTGTGCAGTGCTGAGTGTGGCTGTGGCTGGTCAGGATGGTGGCTCATGTGGGCACGCACACTGCGGATGGCTGTGTGCTACCTACAGGGCACATGTTACTGCTGTCCGCTGAGCATGGTGGATGGGCTACAGTCATGTGGTCATGCACTCATCCTTGTCCACTCCTTTGTTATAGGTGTCCATCAGGTGGCTGTCCACACACAGCTGCTGGAGAGGATTCTGAGGGTCACCATGGCCACCCTTGTGGTGGCCTGCATCATTTGGTAGGCTCTGTTCCAGTCTCAGAGGTGAAGGAGGATGAGGCGCTGGTAGGCATGGACATCTTAGGGGCCCATTGGCCTGCTTCACCCTCCCTTCCCCGACCCCTCCTCCCAAACCTCCATTGTACCCTGCCTAGCCATGACCCCCGGCCCCTTCCCTGGCCTATCTTCCTGATTCTGGCCTCCCCATTCCCTGCCCCCCTCTCCCTGTTCCCCTCTATATAGTTTGTGTTTCTTTTAATACACTATATTTTGGTAGCCATCTATGTCTGTGTCTGCTTGCAGCTGGTGTATGGTGCCATGCTTCAGTGGTGTGCATGGTGGCTGTGTGGTACATCTGGGATGGACTGGGGCTTGTGTCTGGTGGTCTGTGCCCAGTGGCCTGTGTGTGTGTGTGTGCCCTGGGGCATATGTGTGTTCACTGCTGGGCTGTGTGGCCTGTGTGTTGTATGCTGTCGGATGGTGTGTTGTTAGCTATGGTTCCAGTGGTATGTCCCGTGCCATCCTGTGGGTGTTGCCCATGGCTGCCTACCAGTGGCCATTGGTTTCATGCCACTTCCTTGCACTGCTGTGGTTTGTGTGGTCAGGGCCTGCAGCTGTGCATCTGCCTTGCCTCCCTCCAGTCATCCCCTGCACCCTGGTGGCAGTGTGGCTTGCTCTTGTGGCCTGCTCCACACTGTGCCAGGTGCCATGTGCAATGGCCCATGTTGTGCTCTTGTGCTTCCTGCTGTGCTCCATTGTGCAGCCCAGGTTGCATGACGGCACCTGCTGACATGCTCCGTGGTGCAGCCCTTGTTGTGTGATGGTGCATCCCTGTGATATTCAGCTGTCTTGCGCTGTCACTTGCCATTGTGCTCAGCCTTTGAATATCACATTGGTTGCTCACTGGCACAGTGTACATGTGCTGTGTGGCTGTCGAGCCTGCCTCTGGCACGTTTCTGAATATCCCACCCCATGTTTTTTCATTTTTTGGCAAAAATTGATTGCTCAACTTGAAATTTGATTGGGCATCCTAGTTTTTGGTTTTGTGACTTAAACTGGTTTCTCACCATCAAATCTGATTGCTCATATACTGACGACAACTCTTCTCTTGGCATAGGGCCCTGCACATCTGTACCCGTGGGTGGTAGAGGGGCCTGTGCATTGGTTGACAGAGGGACTCTTTCCCCTGTGATTCTGTATCTGTAGCTGCATGGAAGTGCAAAGTACACAGAGCCCTTCTCTTCTGCAGCCCACCTGACAGCCCCATGAATTCTTGGCATTCATTGTTGCACAGAACTGCAGGGCATGCAAGTATCTTGCACTTCCATAGGTGGATGGAGCCTTCTCTTTCTTCCCTTGGGCAATGCACATTTGCATGTCTTCAAAGGGATCTGTGTGAATGAGGATACAATTCCACTATCCACTATCTCAAAAGAAAGGAAATTTTTTTTGCATGAAACTTCATTGATGCACCTGTTAGGGTTCAAGTTAACACCACAAAAGTAGGGAAATGTGCCATTATTGTTTCCAACACTAAGTCCCAAACATAGAAACATAGAAACATAGAATTTGATGGCAGATAAGGACCACTTGGCCCACCCAGTCTGCCCATTTCCCTACCTAATGGATAAGCTACAGATCCTAGTTAACCAGAAGCCTACTTCTTCCTACCCCCAACCCCTAGAATTGCCTTTATGACTATCCCATGCATGCTTGAATTCCACCACTGTTTTTGACTCCACAACCTCCTCCGAAGGCCATTCCATGCATCCACAACCCTCTCTGAGAAAAATACTTCCTAAATTACCTCCTGAGCTGCCCCATCTTCAAATTGTACCCCTTGTTCTGCACACACTTTTTTGAAAGATGCTACCTCTTTGGACTTTGTTGATTCCTTAAGGTACTTGAAAGTTTCTATCATGTTCCCCTTCTCCCTCCTTTCCTCAAGGCTATACATATTAAACTCCTTAACTCTCTTGATATGTCTTCTGGTGCAGACCCTGCACCATTTTAGTTGCCCTCCTCCGGACATCTTCCATCCTGTCTATGTCTTTGTGGAGATTGGGTCTCCAGAACTGCATGCAGTACTCCAGATGGGGTCTCACCAGCTGGCTGTACAGAGGGATAATAACTTCCTGTTTTCTACTGGTGATGCCTCTCCCTATGCATCCCAGTATCCCCCCAGCCCTCCTTGCTGCCCTCTCACATTGCTTGTCCACCTTTAGGTCATCTGATATGACTACCTCAGGTCCCTTTCCATTTTTGTTGTTGTTAGTATCTCACCCCCCATTGTGTACTCTTCCCCTGGGTTTTTGTTTCCCAGGTGCATTACCTTGCACTTCTTTGCATTGAATCTAAGCTGCCATACTTTTGACCATTCCTCTAACCTTGCCAAGTCCCTTCTCATCCTTTCCAGCCCACCTTGTGCATCAACTCTGTTGCAGATCTTTGTGTCATCTGCAACCCCGGCTAACAAGCAGTGAAAGGAAAAAACATTTGGTTTTGGATCTCTGGAGTCTTGGTGAATCAGTGTTGGGGTCTTCTTTTGGGTTGTCAACACTAATGCCTATCCTGTTCACTGAGTAAACAAGGTCAAATGTGATCTCATTTCCTCACACAGGGCCAACAAAGTCCTGCTTGAAAAAAAGCCATAACACATTATATTGGCAACATGTGGTGAGACATACTTTTCTACCTTTGAAAAGTGTATCAGTATGAGGTACCAGCTTGGAGATATACCTTGTGCTTTGGGCAGGAGGCTATGGGCTTGGGGAGGGGTGAACATCAGGGCTGACAACCCCAAGGAAGACCTCACCACAGATTTGTCAAGACACCAGAGACACAAAATGCTAATGATTGTTTGATTGTTTTCCTGTTGCTGCTTGGGGCATAGGGGTGGGGAGTTACATTTCCTTACTTTTATGGCATTAACTTAAACCCTAACTGGTACATTACAATGTTTTTTGAAAAGAATATATATATATATATATATATATATATATATATATATATATATATATATACACACACATACAGTATATATATAATTTATGCAAAAAATCACACGCATCATTTAGGTTAAACATAGCAGAAATTAAACTTTTAGGGTTGACCCTTTGATTTCCGCCCATCATCCCGAGAGTTATGTCCTGACAGGGAGGCCCACCCTATTCCATGCGCAATCATATTCACAAGCCACAAACAAGAAGAATGGGGTTAGATTTAGGCCTCACAACCCCAAGGACACACCCCATCTGATGTCAATCTTGGGATGATGGGCAGGTCCAAGGGGAGAGGGGGCAACTCTAAAAGTTTAATTTCCTTACTTTTTGTGTTTTAACCCTAAATGATGCATTAACAAAGTTTTTTGCATAGAATAACTTTTTACTTTTGAGAAAGAATATAAAGTAAATAGAGAAGGGTGAGCGTGGGCCTTTTGGACCCACACTCCCACCAACTTCCAAATTCATTAAAAGTGATAAGTCATGCGAGCTGGTGGGGGCGTGCGCCCTTTGGGCTCCACGCTCCCACCAGCTTATAAATTTCTGTGTAAGATAAGACTACAAGTAATGAATATCATATGTATTGCTGAGGTGCATATAGGTGGGAGCATGGGGCCTGAAAGCTCCCACCACATAGAAAGAAAGCAAAGTGTCAGTCATCAGAGTGGTAGAATTCAACACCTGTTTACATGTCAGACACGTAACCACTGGAAATGACTTCCATGGCAGTAATGCTAGGCACCTTATAAATGTGATCCCAGTACATACAAAATGGCATATGCAAAACATACAGTGTATCATGCAATATGTCTGCAGCAAATTAATTTTCCAACACCTAAACACCATTATTCACATGAACAGGACATCTCCTGAAGATCCTCCAAATTTCAATATAAAAGACAAAACCGTTTTGAGATACAACATGTGAAAGTTTGAGATTTTCATTTGTTGGAATGCCAGACTTCTGCACCTGTTAAGATTTTAGACACCTAATGACTGAAAAGTAGATCCATGGCAGTAAGACTAGCTATCATATAAATTTCAAGGCGATACGAGAATGGAAAGCGCTGTCTGCCAAATATAAATTGTGCCATGCAATATCTCCACAGAAAATGTGTTGTCTGACATGTAAACACACTAATTCACATCTACAGGACATGCCATCAACACCCTCCAAATTTCATGTAAAAAGACCAAACCATTTCCAAGATATTTAAAGTTAAAGATTGTTAAAATTGGCCTAATTGTTGCATTAAAATCTGTCCATCTAGTCCCTCCCGCACGATCAGAGATCACGATCAAAGAATTTGCAGGCTCATGATCAAAGAATTTGCAGGCTAATGATCAAAGAATAAAAAATGGTGAAATTCAAATTTTAGACATAAATGCATGAAACCACTGGCATGGTTTGATAAAATGAAGCTCCTTGAGCAAAAATCACCCTCATTTGTGTTAATAGCCCACCCCCTGAGCTGAGAAATTTGCTTTTTTCAACTGGCATTCTTGTCCCTCCCTCACGATCAAAGATCACAATCAAAGAATCTCACGGTCAAAGAATTTGCAGGCTAGCGATTAAAGAATTTGCAGGCTCACAATCAAAGAATAAAAAGTGATGACATTCAAATTTTAGACATGAATACATGAAACCACCAGCATGGTTTGATAAAACTTAGCCCCCTGAGCAAAACCCACCCTCATTTGTGTTCATAACCCACCCCTGAGCTGAGAAAACTGCTTTTTTTAACTGCCCATCTTATCCTTCTCTCACAATCAAAGAATCTCACAATCAAAGAATTTGCAGGCTCACGATCAAAGATCATTAGCAAGTCATGATCAAAGAATAAAAATGTGTGAAACTCCATTGTTTTCCATTTTGAACAAAACCAAAGGCACAACTTGATAAAGCAAAGCCCCCTGAGTAAAACCCATCCAAGTTTTACTTCGGGAGTTGCTCCTGAGCTGAGATATTTGAGTTTTTCCAACCAGAACCTTAAAACAAGATGGTGGCTGCTGCGATCAAAGAATTCTCAGTGTCACATATTCTTTGACCATGAGGCTGCAAATTCTTTGATCGTGAGGAAGGACCAGATGTTCAAAACCCCATTCTTTGTTCTCAAAATAACCATATCAATTTTCCCATTGACGTATAATGGGAATTTAAAACTGCAATAACTTTTGAATGGATTAATATTTTTTTCACCAAAAGAAAAGCGGGCATGTTCATTGACCAGAGCTCCTTCAGATGAGCCAACTTGAAGAGTGGCATGCCACATGATGGCCACACAGCATCACAGACAATATCCCAAAAACTGCTAACATAACTGGCGAAAAGTGCATTTTTCAGTGCTTTGGTGTGCAAAGACCGTACGTCTGACTGAAATAAAATTTAGCAGATTGGGAGATCTACCATGCCCCACCACACATATCAAATTTCATGCAAATCTGTTGAATGGATCCAAAGTTATTAACATGCAAAGTTTTGAGTTTAACATAGAAGTGACTTCATAACCCTAAGTATATACACATACATATATATTATACTGGCATAGTAGTGCCTGTATAGTTAGGGTTCAATGGTCATGTCTATTTTAAACCCAACATTTAGCAGTTTTACAACTTTGCAACTGTAGGTCTGATGTGCACAAAATTGTTCATGCATTGTCAGGTACCATAGACCTCTTGATGTAGCAAATTTTGTTCCAGTAGAATGTGTGGTTGTGAAGCTGTGTAGTGTCCAAAAATGTGAAAGTTACCATTTAGGTGCAAATCCTTTGAAACACCATATCTCCAAAATAGCTTGGGGGTCTGGTCAGAAATTGTTAGGGTATGTGGGGTCTGGGTCGCAGATGTGCTTTTTAAAGGTTTGATGAAAAAATATGAATCCATTCAAAAGTTATTAAACTTTTAAGCTTGCCATTATAGCCTATGGGAAAAATTATATGTACCGTATGAAAGCAGTTTCTGTTTTCTTGAAAGCACTTTTTGCTGTCACAAATGGAACGGTAGTGTCTTGCTGTGGCCATCTTGCTTTCAGTTAGTGACGGGGGAAAAAACACTGTTATTCAAAAAATACTGCCCATTGGTAAGCACTAACAGTTGTGTTTACCTAATCAAGGCCCAAGGACCATGATTCTGCCATTAGGTTTTAAAAATAGTGATGAGAAATATGTTTTTTACATTTGCCATTTGTACTGCCACAATTTGCGGCACTGTCTTTTAGAAATGATCAGAAATTGTGGCAGTTTTTGCACAACTAATGGTGCTGTTGTGCAAAAACAGCAGCAAATTGGGGGACTGTTTTGTGAAAACTGACACAATCAATGGCACTACTTCAATAAAAAAAACATTGGCACCTCTAAAAACACAAAACCTTTTCTTGCCATTTTCTACCACAAATAATGCCAGAATTGGATTCCCCAGCCCTCATTTAGTTAAACAACTATTGGTGTTTACCTAGTAAAAGGATCTTTTATCCTTTTACTGCCTCCAAGGGGACCAAGGCATGTTTTAATCAAAAAAACTGTTTTTGACGACATGGGGTGCCCAATCCCCATGTCAGTGGTAAAAGCCCCCCTGCCAGTGTTGGACACTGGAGAACCCACTCCCAGTGTCCCAAAATATTTATTTATTAGAAAAAGTTTTACCAACATCGGGGTTCCCAATCTCCAAGCTGGCACTAGAACCTCCCCGCCAGTGTGGGACAACAATGAGCCCACTCTCAGTGTCCCAGTTATGTCCTACCCCCCCGTACTGTGGGACACTGGGGAGCCACCCGAGTGTCCTGAAATATTGGTTGATATGTAGTTGTTAAAACATGTTTTCACCCACATTGGAGTGCCCAATCCCTATGTCAGCAGTAGACCCCCCTGCCAGTGTGAGACACTGGGGAGCCCACTCCCAGTGTCCCCAGTTATGTTGTACCCCCTCAGTACTGTGGCACATTGGGGAACCCACCCCCAGTGTCCCAAAATATTGGTGACATTGTACCTATAAAAAAAAGAAAACAGTCCCCCAACATATTTTTTTAAAAAGCCTGAAAAAAAGAAAATGCACCCTCATCATCTCCCCGTCACCCTCCCCCATCCCAACCATCCCATTGAGCACCCACCAGCCCACACACACACCCTTGCCCTATGCTTACCACCAGAGATCATCAGCTGTCATCTTCTGTTGACCAGGACACGTCTGCACTCTTCAAAGCCTAACTGCAAAATGAAGACTCAAGGTAAGTGCAGTATAATGGCTTTTAATGGTATTTTGAACTTATGGTGATATCTCGGCCATGTTTTTTTTTTTTTTGCACAAAATTTTCCACATAGGCTTTTTGTGACCCCACATCATAAACACTGGCACTGTTGTTTCATTACTCAGTTCTGTAAGGTGGTTTTGTGGTCACTGCGCAAAATCATCTTTCTGGACCAAGTAACAAAATGTTCATGAAGTGGGGTCCCAAAAAGCCCATGTTGAAAGTTTAGTAAAAAAAAAATATTTAAAAATGCCTGAGTTATGCGCAGTCATTGAAAATGTTCCATGCACATGTGTAAGTTTTGAAATTTGTAATATTTTCACTCCAGATTTTCAACATAGCCATTTTTCCACACCACCTCATGAACACTGCATCTGTCATTTCTCATATCCTTCCTGAAATGTGTTTCTGCACCTGTGGCACAGAATGGTATTTTCTCATGGATAAAGACATTTTCACCTATGGGGTTTATGAGGTGAGGTGATAAGACTACGTTGCAAATTTGGGGTCAAAATATGAAAAAATGACAAAACTATGACCATTCATTGCAATTTCAGTATGCCCACTCGTAACTATGGAAATTTTCAATATTTTGACCCAAGATTTGCAACACAGACTTCTTATTACCTCACATCATGCATGTCATAGCTGTACCTTTTCAAATCCTGACCAAAATGTGTTTTCACACCTATGGCATGGAATGGCATCACAGTTGTACAGAATTATGTTTTGGTGGGGATTTGAACATTTTCTGTACCAGGTATATATCCTGGGGCAATCTGATGGCTATGGTGATAATTTGCTCACACATCTTTGGAGGGATGGTCCCACAGTAAAAAAAAAAGGAAAATCATGGGAGTCCTGCACTTTTAATAGGGTGATGAAGATTAATTACAATATGGCTGATTCTAGAAAGATTTATGCATGGCACAAAGTGGCTTGTATCAACAGGAATGATGCAAGTAGCACTTTGTGCCATGAGTTGCGACATGTGGGATTCTGGAAAGCAGCCTGTGACATGATTGCAGGCTGCTTGCACCAAACTGGATCTGCACCATGGTTGTGCCATAAACCCCAATGTGACATGGCACAAGGGGGTTTACAGCAGCAGTTGCACCCTATTCTGTAAGGGTGGCTGCCACATCCCCAAATATGGGATCCTAAAACAACCCCAGGAGGACATCCATCAAAGTACATTTACACCAGCCATTAGCAGGTGTAAGTGTAATTTGCGGACACCAGGGGTTGTACCAATGTGCCCCCAATGGATCCCCCATAGGTGAAGTAGCCCCCCCCAAAGCCCAGTCCCCAGTTTGAATAAATGGTAAAGCCTTGCAGGGCTATGGTCCCCCCCCATTCCCGATCCCAAGTTTTAATAAATTGTAAAGCCCTGCAGGACTATGGTTCCCCCAGGTCCCGATTCCCAGTTTGAATAAATTGTAAAGACATGCAGAGCTATCATACCCCTCCAAGCCCTGATCCCTGAACCCCTATAATTGGTTCTGAAGACTAATACAATAAAAACAGTCCCTCATCCCTGGTAGCCCCAGTAGTCTAGTAGCCCCTCACCCCCCTCATCTGGCAGAGCCAGACCACCCTGCTCCCCCCAACCTATACCCAGCCAGTGACTGCCACAGCCCACCTCTCCCCACTGTGACCAGCAGCAGACTGAGCTCTGTATGAGAGTGTACCTCTGTAAATAGTACATGTTCAGTGAATGACAGCTTCTGTCATTCACTGAGCATGTACTATTTACAGCAGTAGGGCGAGTACTGTATAGTTAGGGTTGCATGGATACTTCTATGTTAAACCCCAAATTTTTTACTTTAATAACTCTGCAACCATTCATCCAATTCACCTGAAATTTGACGTGACTATTGTCATACCATAGATCACTGGATCCAGAAATATTTGTTCAAGTTGGATTTTCTGTTACAAAGCTGCATATTATTGAAAAGTGTGAAAAATTCTAAACCTTTGTGAACTCTTTGCTCAGCTCTATAGCCCAAACAGATTGTACTTTTGTTCTGAAGTTTTCAGAGTATATGGGGATTGCATCTGTGAAGTGCCTTTTGACTGTTTGGTGAAAAAATATTAATCCAGTCAAAAGTTATTTAAGTTTAAAGTTTCCCATTATATCCTATAGGAATAAGTATATGTTCCTAAAAAAGCAACTTGTAGTGTCATGAAAGTACCTTTTTCTGTTGCAAATGCCCTCAGTAGTGTTGTGCCACTGGCATCTTGTTTTCAGTTAGTGGAGGAGAAAAAACGTTGGGGTCGTCGGCCTCTCACCTTATTCTCCTACACTGTGCCAGCTCAGCATGTTTACAGATTGAATGGGGTGAGAGTTAAATCTGACAACCGCAACATACACCCATTCTACTTTCATGGGACTCCTGCAAAATTTCATAAATTTCGCAAAGTTTTCTGAACTTCTACCATGGTGAGATTCAAATTTTTCAAATGTGTTTGGTGAATCTTTACCCTGTTCAGTGGAATTTTTTGGCTGAACTGTGGAATATTATACATGAACTGTGGAATGACAGTTCTTAGGAATTTTATTCCATAGTTTAATGGATTATTCTGCAGTACATGTAATTATTATGTAATTCAATGATCAGTTCTGTGGAATTTCTTTCTGCAGTGTAGTTCATTAATCTACAATTCACGCATTCATTCCACAGTTCAGTGACTCACTGAACTGTGGAATGAATGTATGAATTGCAGATTAATGTATTAAGCTGTGGGAAATAAATTTGCAGAATTTATGGCTGACAGTGTTCAGTTCTGCAGATTTTTTTCTGCAGTTTAATACAATAATCAGCAACTCATACATTTATTCCACCATTCGAAGTTGGATTTTCCAAGAAAGTTGTCAAAGCACATTTCACACAGCCCTAATGTTAATATGTTAGTGTAACCCCCTTGCAGATGGGGCTTCCTAAAAATGCCAGCCTGGACTTACCTTAGCCCTGTCTTTCTGTTCTCTTCCTGCTATCTCCCAGGTTTCTCCCGATTTGGCCACCAATTTTTTTTTCTGGTCCCCCAGGTCTTGTTTGCTCCTCCAGTGCCCTGCTATGTCACCCAAATGAAAATCCAGCCCCTCTGAGGTTTAAAAAATGCCACTCATGAGCACCACTGTAAAAGATGCTGCCTCCAGGGCAGCAGAGAATTGCATTGTAAAGTGCCCATGTTAAAAGTGCTGCCTCCAGAGCAGCGGGACTCATGATGGCACAATTTTGCCCTCAAAATGGAACTGCTTGGTTTGTGGTCACTTCGTGGACTGTGCCATGGGTCTCAGGATCCCTTCTACCTAATTGGGACCTGGTGACCATGGACAGCCTGCTGGGGGGCTGCTCAGATGCCCAGTTAAAGAGTTTGACTGGGGCTCATTGAAATATGCCTGAAAAGGACCCTGGTCATCTGTATAATTCATAACTTGTGTCTGGCTGCCTCCAGGGTAGCCCTAAATGGCTTTGGCCAAAAAAAGGAAGAAATTAAATGTTTTTTTTTTTTTTAATTGAAACTTGTTGCTGCATATTGGGGATGTATTGTACTGCAGGGAAGAGTGTTTTAAATTAAAGATAAATATTTTTTCCCTGGATTAACCTGTAGTTTGGAACTGTTGTGTGTCAGCCTGTCAGCTGCTGCAGGGGAGTTCTGCTATGTGCAGTAGTGACAGGAAAACCAAAGGAGTTACATCCTTCAACTGTGCAGCAACTGCAAGTACAACCTCTGAGCTGCAAAACTGTGGGGCAATGGGGCAAATAATTATTTATTTCTGGCTGCACCAGGGTAGTATTCAGGACTGTATCTAATTTGCAATAAGGGGCAGTGGATTAAGCAGCCATTGCAAGCAGCCACAGCCAATGGAAAGCCAGGAATAAAAAGCCAGGACTTGTGGGAAATTCACTACACCTCATGGGTAACCACCCAATTGCTTATGGTGACTTACTGGGACATCAATTTAGGTGCCAATTCTTCAATCCAATCATGTCTCAACTACTGTGATTCACAGGTCCCTCAGCCATTCAGAGACCTGTCACTCCATATCTGCTGCCAATCAGGAGTCAAACTAGGTGCCCTATAAGAGACAGTGTTTGCCAGTTTTTTCTTCAGATTCTGCCAGGGTGAGAAGAGGAGAGCAGGCTACAGCCTGCTGGGAGCACCCCACAGAGTTGGGGGCTCAGACCCCAGCCATACCACTAGGCTTTGCTTGAGCCACTTAGCTAAGCCCCTCCAGTCATCAGGAGGTGTTTGTTATCTTTTTAGTTAAAGTAAATTTAGAATTTTGCAACTGCTAGTCTGGAGGTTGTCAGAAATGTCCTCCAGAGGCCAGCTCTCCCTCCCACGCATACCTCTCAACTGTCCCTGATTTTCAGGGATGTCCCTGATTTTGCCTCAGAATTTTACTCTGTCCCTCCTAAAAATTGTGTGTCCATGACCAAACAGTGGCAGTTGGAAGCACTAAATAATGTCAAACATTAACGTTAAAGAGTTGTTCTTCCTTAGAAAATGCACTTTGCACTAAGCCCCATAAGCTACTAGCTTCCTGAGTGGATATCAACAAGTTTGAAGAAGTGTCCCTGATTTTGGTCCTTTGTCCCTGATTTTTTTAAGCCTTGTCCCTGATTTATGCGGCAGGAGGTTGAGAGGTATGCTCCCACGTCAGAGAAATATGTGGAAAAGAAGACTATCTGCCATACCTCAGTTGTGAGAGAGCTGAAGAGAATGCAGAAAGCCTTCAATTGTGGATGCGACCCATGGAGGACATGAGTGAGTACCCTCGTACCCCCAGTGTGAAGGAGAAGCTTCAAAAGTAATCTTGGGGGCTTCAAGCTCCACTCCAATTATTTTGCTATGTGATAAAATCTCTGAATTATCAGTCTGGGCTACTAACCTCATCAGAAACTGCCTAGTTCAAACTTAAAATGGATGCATCTTGTCTGTGGCCCAAATGGTTAAATCACAGGTGCAGTAAGATGCCCGGATAGTGAATCATATAAATGTATTATAACTTGTTTTTGCCCTATGGGTTAGAGTCCTGCCTTCATGGAGCTGACTGCCAAGCCACATTTTCCACTTCATGGGTCAGGCGGCCCTAGAGCATATTATATCTAAGTTATTCTGAAGAGAATTTACCAGCTGGTTACTTTGGATGTGACTTTCAAATATTGTGCTGAATATTCAGGATGTTAAATCCAAGTAGTTTGTCCTGGAATGTTCAGAAATCTGTAAATGCAGGGAAATCCCTGTCTTTTTGTGATGTGCAGGGCAATCCCTGACTTTTTGTGACCAGCAGGGTCAATCCCTGCTAATTCTGCTAAATGCAGGGCAATCCCTGCCTTTGTTGTACATAGCATCTGCAGTCATTACAGTAATCTTTCTCCAAGTTGCCCTCTCCCTCAAATCAATAGCCAGCCACCTCGACCAGCGACAATGTCCACCAGGCCTGCAACATCTAGGACTGTGGTATCTGGTTAACCAGTACGGTATGGGATTGCTGGGTTTCATATTGTTCTGGGACTGGTACCAGTGTGGGTAATCAAATAATAATTATTTGTGTACCATCTGATTTGTCAGCAGCTAGATAGCCAGTTCACTGTGTATCGTGTGTCGAATTACGAAATGTGATTGCCTTTTTTGTCTAATAGCATGTAGCCACCCAGCTAGAGGGTTCACCAGCAAAACCAAACTAATTTGTGTACATATGTAAATAGTAATCAAATAACCTCCACTCCACATCCCTGTTCCTAACTCCTTATACCCCCTAAATAAATATCTTGTTATTGTTGTTGAAATATTTGGTGTGAGCATAATATTAGAGAAAGCATATAAATGCAAAGTGTTGAAATGTGGGGAAATGTTTATTGGGGCATGTCTGGGGAAGGTTAATGGTTATCATGAGTGGTATAGCATCTCAGGGGGGCTATACCTATTACCATCTTACCCACATAAAGCACCCTGAGTGGAGGCACTGAGCAAAGGTTTTAAAAAATGGTTATCAGTTAGCAAACCCAAACCCCTCAGCATATGTCCAGGGCAGTAGTCAGGGGTGTAACACTGGGGATAATGCCACCCAGGGGTTGCATTAGTTTTTCAGAAAGGGCTTGGTCTTGTTTCCTTGTTGTTGTCCCTTTGTGTAGGCATTCAATCACATTAGTGACCATGTGTGTTCAAGAATCTGTTTTCTGTTCATTTACTTTTGATGTTTTTAAATTCCTTGACCACTTATTAGTACTGTGAGGATTTTTCAAATTCCAGTGGAATGAAATGTCATGGAATTATCAGAATTCCACCAAAATTCAGACATATTTTACCTGAAATGAAATGGCAGAATTCCATTTCAGAAAAATGCAGAATGAAATTTTCCACAACATTTCGTAGAATTGTGTTCCACAGATCTCAATATTTTTAGCAGAAGTGGTTGCAGAATGATTTTCCAAGGAAAAAATGCTGTTTCACTGAATATTGTTCCGTGGATTGCAGCAGGTGCAACTCTGCAGAAGAACCAGTGAAATTCCTTCAGAAATTCCACCAGCAGAATGATCATTTCATTCTAATTTTACCAGCAGAATTCTGCATTCTGCACAGCACTACCACTCATATTAATTACTTATAAGATTGCTTTCCGTTGTTTAAATTATTCAAACCAGACTTCAATGAAAATGCTTTCCCTGCAGCTGTTGAGTAAGTGCCCACCAGAACAATCTGCCATATCATATTACTGCCACCAATGTAGTCTTGATTTATATATTTACAATTGAAAACTATGAAAGAATGTTTTATTATGTTCAAGTTTGTTTACTATATCATTATGCAGATAGCTGAAACTGTAACATAATTAGAAGATAATATATCAGGAGTATTCAGAAAACTGGTACATTTGGTAATCCATCAGTTATTGCTTTGGGATTAATACACTTGGGGCTGATTCTCAAAGGGATGGCACAAGTCACGCCAAAGTTGACTTGTGCTAAATGTTGATGCACAGTGGACCCTGATCCCATTTCTGTATCAGGCAGGGTCCCCACAGTTAAGTCCCACAACTTGCGCCAGCCCAACTAGTACACCAAATTGAGGGCATACCAGAACTGGTGGCCGCAAGCCTGTGGCATTGAAAGGAGAAGGGCACAAGCAGCCCCCATGCCACGATCCCCAAGGATACATGCTTTTAATGCCCTGCAGGGCTATCAGACCCCCCCATATCCCATGCCCCAATTCCATCTGTTGACACCCCACAGGGCTATCAGACCTCCCCCCACCAGCCCCAATCCCCGATCCCTAAACCCCCATAGAAAAATGACAGTCTGTGGAGTAATAACATGAAAAACCCATTCCCACAACCCCTTTAGCCCTGGTTGAGTTAAGCCAACCTAAATATCACTGGTGAAACTGAAGATCTTAACCATATCTTGTGGCACTGTGAGTGGTATAAAAACCAGAGAGATTATTGGTTAAGTCCCTTTATCAATCAAAACAATATAACACATGTAGATGAGCTCACAATGATATTGATGCTAACAGAAGATGAGTGGACTATAAAGAAATTTGAAACTTATCCAACTATTATTATAAAAATAAGGAAGCACAAAATCAATGCATTAAAACCATGATTTAATCACCCTCATCCCACTCTGATTTTAATAAGAATGTGCTTCCTTTTTCTCCTCAACTTCTCTAGAATTTAAATAATAGAAACATACAATGCATTTAAAAGTTTGTTCTGCACTATGTGAATTGTGACACTGACATTACAAATACATAATTGCACTTCTGTTATCAATTTATTGTATTGTATTTTTGTATTTTATGTACCCAAGCATTTACTATATTGTATTTTATGTTTTCTATGTATGTACTTACACATTGAAAAGACTATTACAATCAATCAATAAAAACTTTGTACTAGTAAAAAAACTTTGCAAATGCTCCACTTAGGGTCAAAGCGACAAAAGTTGGGAAATGAGGCGTTAGGGTTTCCCTAACACCCCACCCTCCCAAACCAGTAGGATATCAGGTGTGAGTGTTTTTGGTCTGAAGTCTAACAATCACCCCATTCCATCTGTAAATAAGGTCAGATGTGTAGACTTTATGAGAATGGGGTAAGTGTTGAAGCTGAAGCCAAAGCACACACCACACACCTGTACTCCTGCCTGGTTTGGGAGGAAGTTTAGGGAAACCTAATGCCTATTTCCCAAATTTTGTTGCTTTGACCCTAACTGGAGCATTAATTAAGTTTTCTGCAACTTATTTCCTTACTTTTTGAGATAGCACAATAGTATCCATTTTTTGCTGTGGGAGTGCAGGGTCCTTTGGACCGTTTGCCCCTATCCCTCCATAGATGCATATATGTATGTAGCTGTGGACGCGCAGGGCCCTCCAACCCTGCACTTCAATTTAAAGGGCAACAGTGACCAAATTGTCAGCATAGCCATCTTATTACCCCAACTCATGTACTCAGTACATAAAATTTTTGAATTCCTGCCAAAACACAATTCTGCGCAACTGCAATGCCATTCTGTGCCACAGTTGAGAAAACACATTTTGGCCAGGATTTGAAAAATGACAGCTGTGACATACATGAGATGGTATAATAAGGCTATGTTGAAAAGCTGAGGTAAAAATATTTAACATTTCTGATGTTATGAGTGGGCGTAGTGAAATTGTAATGAATGGTCATAACTTCGGCATTTGTTCATATTTTGAATAAACATTTTTGATGTAGTCTTCTTATGACCCCACCTCATAAACCACGTAGTTGAAATTTTTAAAATCTGTACCAAAATGCCATTCCACACCACAGATGCAAACACATGTTTTGGACAGGATGTGAAAAATGACAGCTGTACTGTTCATGAGGTGGTGTGAAAAAATGGCTATGTTGAAAATTTGGAGTCAAAATATAAAAAATTACCAAATTATGCGCATGCATAGAAAAATTTCAACAAACACGTATATCTTGGCCATTTTCAGGAATGTTTTCACCAGATTTTCAACATAGCCTTTTTGGGACCCCACCTCATGAACACTGGCAGTGAACTTCTATTATTCAGGCCTGAAAGGAGATTTCATGCAACGACTGTGAAATCACCTTCTAGGCACAATTAACAAAGCAACAGTTGCAGTGTTCATGAGGTGGGGCCCCAAAAAGGTCATGCTGAAAATGTGGTGAAAAATGTCATAACAAATGGCAAAGTTATGAACAGAAGTTCAAAGCACCATTGAAATACATTATATGGCACTTACCATGAATCCTCAGTTTGCTGTTCGGCTTTGAAGAGTGCAGAGATGTCCTTGTCCACAGAAGATGACAGCCCAGGACCTCCAGTGGAAGTATAGGGAAAGGGGGGAGTGTGAGGTGGTGGGTGCTCAGTGGGAGGGTCAGGTAGGGGGACAGTGGGGATGGTGAGGGACTGTTTCCTTTTTTTAGGTCTAAAAAAAGACATTAGGAGACAGTTTTCTTTTTATGGGGTTTGATTAAGTACATATTTTGGGACACTAGGAGTGAGCTCCCCAGTGTCCCACACTGCTGGGGGGGTCTTTAAATGCCAACACAGGGATTGGGCACCCCATGTCAGTGAATAAAGAAAACAACATGCTGCGGGGGTGGGGGAGTCATCTGACACTGGGAGTGGGCGTCCAGATGTCAGAAACACAGAAAATTGGTGATGGCCATTGGAGGGTGGGGGTGCCACTAGACAACAGGGAAACATTGGGGAAAGCAATCAGAGGGAAGGGGTGCCACTAGACAACAGGGAAATGTAGGGGTAGGGGTTTTGAAGGTTGAGGCCACTAGAAACCAGAGAAAAACATTAAGTACTGGGGGGAGCAGTGGAAGAGACAAGCAAGGATTCCTGAGTGACAAAAAAAGAATCCTTTTTTTGTGACTTGTGATACAAAAAAGGATTTTTTTTTATATCATGCGGTCACGAAAAAGGATTCATTATATTATCAAAAAAAAATACATTTCAGGGGTATATTTCTAACTTTGAACTTCAGATTGCACCTAACAGGGTCCCAATGAGCCAGCTATGTGTGGTGGTCTCTCTCCAGGATGTCATTTTTGTGGCTTTTGAAAAAAACTAAATTTAAGAAAAAACTGAAACAAGATGGCGGCTCATGAAAAAGGATTATTCTCTGATGAAAAAGAATTTGATTCTCACTAAATAGGAACGAGTCTCTCTTGAAAGTGAATCCATTTTCAAGAGAACAAATTCTAGGTCAAACTTTCTGTCTCTATCCTGAAAAGTGATCTTCCCATTGAAAACAATGGGAAATGAAATACGTTATAACTTTGCAACAGATTAATATTTGTTTACAAAACTAAACATGCCTGTTCTGTAACCCATGCTGGTTCTACCACACACAAAAAAACACGCCAAAATTCCACACAATCAGGGTGTAGGGCAATGAGGAAAAAAACTGCAAAAAGTGGTGACTTTATGACTTTTTGCACTGTCCAGATCTCACAATCCACACATCAAACCAGAACTAAACTTGCCACATCAAGAGATCTATCCCATGGGACAGCACATACAAAATGTTGAGCAAATCTATTGTTCAGTTGCAAAGTTATTAAAGTACAAAATCTGAGTTTTAACATTAAACATGCCACTCAACCCTAACTATAGGGGGCACTATCGCGCCCCCTAATACATACTATTGGAATATTAATTTGCATGAATAGGTAACTCTTTTTATAAGGGAGGTTCTTTGTAAAGAAGGGATCCTTATTTCTAAGCAAAGTGACTCTCCTTTTTTTTATTTCTTGAAGATTAACCAAATACAGTGCAGCCAAACTGGGACATTAAAGCAATATAACTGCTATTGAACCGAGAATAGTTAATAATCGAATTTAATTTTCAGCCATTTTGCATCTACCTATTTCTATAATAATTTCAATATAAGTGAAAAATAAGGGGCTCGATTTTCAAAATACCCTTAGATCTGTGTGGTTTGTGATGAACCCTTCCTTGATGCATATAAGGTATGGCTACCAACACCCATGCCTGTACAGACCTTTGATGGATCCCCCTGTCTGAACAGACCCCAATTTCACCTGAGAATGGTCAAGGTGAGCGAGGTCTGTAAACTTCTGATAGCCCTCAAACACAAAGGGCCTGGTGACCCAGATGGAATCAGCCCAAGGCTACTCCAGGAAGGTGCACTGTCCCTGGCTAAACCTCTGACCTGGATCATCAACAGGTCTTTACTTGAAGGGTACATTCCATAACAGTGGAAGGCTGCCAATGTGGTCCCCATTTACAAGGGTGGCTCTTGTGAACAAATTGGCAATTACAGGCCCATCTCCCTGCTGTGTACCCTGGCCAAATTGCAAGAAAGGCTAGTTTATGGGCAACTGAGAGACTACCTGGAGCTCCACCAAATCCTAGCCCCTTCACAGCATGGCTTTTGGGAAAACCATGGAACAGACATGGCACTCATCAAACTCACAGTGGACTTATTCAGGGCAATGGATGAGGGCATGTCAATGGGTGCTATCTTCATAGACCTGTCCAAGGCATTTGACCTTATGGACCACAACCTTCTTCTTACTAAGCTTCAAGGCATTGGGCTTGATGCCCAGGCCCTAAACTGGTTCAAGAGCTACCTCTCAGGCCACTCCCAGAGGGTCATTGGGAAGGGAGAGCTTTCCTCCCCTTTACCCATCAAGGAGGGTGAGCCTCAGGGCTCAATTCTTGGCCCTCTCCTGTTCTCTCTCTTCACAAATGACCTAAACTGGCACTGTGGGGATAGCACAATAGTTCAATATGCAGACGATACTGTCATCCTCCGAGCCAGGTCCACACCACATGATCTTGGCCCTCTCCTACAAGGGGACCTAAACACACTTGAGGCCTGGCTCACATTAAACAGAATGAACCTCAATGCAGCAAAAACAAAAGCCATCTGTTTGGTCCTAGATCCCTTGGCCAGGATCAGACCAATTCCCTAAAACTTACTACCCTTGGGGATAAATGAATAGACGTACTTGACTACACAAAATACCTAGGGCTAACTGTTGACCAGGGTCTCATCTTTAAGCCCTACATTGACCAGGTAACAAGGTCTATCCATGTCAAACTTGGCACCATGTACAGGCTAAAAAAACAGCTTATCCCAGAGGCTAGACAAGCAATTGCCTCCAGTGTCCTCCTACCCACATTAACCTATGCTGCCCCGGTAATACAGGGCATGGCAAAGGGCAAGGTTTGCAGGCTTCAGGTCCTGTACAACAAGGTCATGAGGTTTGCGACAATGTGTCAACCAAGAAGCAACCCCTGCATCTCACTAGCCCAGCTGCAAAGGCCTTCTTTCGAGGCTCATCTACAGTATCCCCTGCTCTGCCATGCATAAAAATTGCAGAGTGTGGGGGCCCCACCAAGCCTAACAGGAATAATCAAGGCTAAGCCTAATTCTCGAATGCTCAGGACCTCGGGTCGGTCCCTACTGGCAATCCCCAGAATCAAGACTCACAAGGGAGGCAATTTCTTCACTCTCACAGCCCCTAAACACTCTCCCACCTCTAGTACAGGAAGCCCCTTCGCTACCAGTCTTTTGCACTAGGCTTATGTCCCATTTGCTTGGGACAAGCTCATGCCACTGTGAGGGTATAGGATAATCACCTGTGATCTTAATCACAACACCCATCTCCCCCCCTCTTCTCACCTTAACCTACATTTAATCGTGCCTTAAATCCTTAAATCTTTCAAGTGTTGCACTTATAGTATACGATTTGAATACTTGCCTGTACTGTTATCCTTATTATCTTGTCTACTTCTCATAACCCTGTATCACCTGACTGTATGTATTGTATTGCTTCTGGATCACCTGATTGTATGTATTGCTTCTGTTCCCCCGGGTCACCCCTGAAAAAGGGACCTTGGTGGGTCCAGTGGACCAACCTGGTCATCAAAATTCAATAAATAAATAAATTTTGGCAAACTCCAGGTATGTCAGGGATCCTGCAGTTGATTTTTATACAACAGGTGTCCCAGTGCCAAAATCCCAAGAGCTGCCACAAGTATAGTGGTGCACCAAACAGGTAGTGCTTCGGAGGTGTTTGATGGAGGGCACTGTCACCTCCATCCATTGCAATGCCAGCCCCAGATGCGAATATGGGAGGTAAGATATCCTTACTCCTGAGCAGTAGTATGCCACTGTTAGGTGTATTGTCATAGTGGAGTGTGTTGGACATTCTATGTTGTGGCAGGGTAGGTCAGTACATCATGCCACATTGCAGGGTACAGCACTCTGGAAATGAAAGCCTTGCAATCCTGAACCTGCATAACCCCTAACAACAGACTCTGGCACTGTCAAAACTTGGTGAAAACCATGAGTGCTCCTGAATGTACATTTTGCTGTCTGTTCTGGGACCTGATTGGAACCACTGTCAGATATGTGACTTCCCCGATGTCCAGCTCTATTTGTGCTGGCACCTCTGTAATTGGGTAACATAACTGTAATGAATATATGGACTGCACAATAAAGGAAACTACATATACAGGAGTGTGTAAGCCCTGTTCCTTGTACTGTGCAGTACTATATTGTTCTGTACTGTACTGTGTGTGGTTATGCTCTGTGTCATGTATGGTGGTTTGCATGCACTATAACACCCACATATCAGACAGTGTGACAGTTTCTGATTTTCTAATAGGGCATCTGCATGGCTTTGCCTGTCAGGGTTTGCCTACACTGGGGGGCCAATGTAAGCACCCTATGATACCTGAGTGTTTTAGTGTATGGGACCCACCATACCTGGAAAAGAGCAATGTCACACAGTACAACAGTAAGTGAAATGGAGCTGCCAGACACATATATATGTATTATTATTCATTGTGCAGTATTTATATCCATTACAGGTATTCCACCTGTATTGAGAGGTACGTTAACACAATGCCACCACACATAGAGCTGGGCATTGGGGTATGACAGGTCTGACAGTTATGACAATCCTGTACCACAATGGAAGTACATAAAAAGGGATTAAGGGTTAAGTTCTGGTTTTCTGCAATGTGTGACTGAGGTCAGGGTCTACTATCAGCAGTTATGCTGGTACAGGATCATTGCCAACACATAACAGCATCTATTGTCAAACAGTCTGAGATAGTCCCAGCAATGCTGCATGGTGCACAGATGGCTTTTCCAACACACACCACTAAGGCAGGACTACTACCAGTGAATGGATCCTGCTCAGTCTTAGGGGGGTTTCTTCACCACCACTACCACCACCCCCCACCCAGTATAGTCCTGAGATGTGATGCAAGGAGTTAGACCAGCTCATGGCTCATCTAATAACAGCATTGCCTTGCAGCCAAGGTGGGACATTCAAAATACCAAATTAGGGGATGCTTCCGATTTGGTGCACCACCACTTTGGGCACAGGGGTGGCACAGGGCTGGTTTGCCACAAGACCTCCCATTTTTGACACAGCCTACATTTTAAAATTGAGATTGCCGCAATGTTTGATGCAATGTGCCACTTGTGTTAATTCTGTTTGACCCAGGCATGTTGCTTCAAAAGCAGGGCTTTGAAAATTAGCCCAAGGTCTGTAAAGTATGAAATTATTATGTATTAAAATATGATATATTGTGCACTTGCATAGATTCAAACCCTTATCCTTTGCTTGTGAAGCAAATACATTCAGTGTGCCACTGAGCTGCAGGCAAGTGATTTGCATTTTCTATGGTGTAGAGGTAAGTCACAACCTGCAAAACAGGCATCTGGGATCTAATCCCAGTATACGAAATACATTCACAAATTATTGTTGTTAGCTAGATTTACTTCTCATGTAATTTACTATTCCAACTCCACACCAACAAGAATCATCACTGAAGTGAGTTTTCATCTTATAAAAAAAAAATTGAAACAATTGTATAAGTCCCTGCCAAGATCTGAACCACTGATCCTTTCCCTGCTAAATAAACATGTATTTAGTGTGCTACTGAGCTGCAGGTCAATGTTCCTATGATGTAGCACTTATGTCACAACCTGCAAAGCAAGTGACTGGGGAGTTAATCACAGCAGATGATTTACCTTCACAAATTGTTGTGCTTAGCTAAATTTACTTCCCATATAATTTACTATTACAACTCCACACCACTATGAATCCCCACTCAAATGAGTTTCCTCCTTATAAAAAAATTGAAACAAATGTATAAGTCTCTAGTCCTTTGCCTGCTAAGCAACCACACATTCAGTGTGCCACAGAGGAGGAAGTAAGTGAAATGCATTTCCTATGGTTTAGTGATAATGTCACAACCTGCAAAACAGTGACTGGGGATCTAATCTCGGCAGGCAATTTATCTTTGCAAACTGTTGTTTTTAACTGAATGTACTTATATAATTTACTATTCCAATGCCACACTACTATAAATTGCTACTCAAGGGGGTTTTCATTTTACAAAAAAAAATGTATACATCCCTGCCAGGATTCAGACTGTCTACCTGAATTTAGACCACTGAGTCATTGCCTGCTAAGCAAACATACATTCAGTGTGCCACTGAATTGCAGGGGAGTGAGTTGCATTTTCTATGGTATAGAAGTTATGTCACAACCTGCAAAAAGGTGACTGGGATCTAATCCCAGCAGGTGATCTGCCTTCTCAAATTGTTGTTCCTAGCTAAATGTACTTCTCATACGATTTACTATTCCAACTCCACACTAACATGGATCACCACTCAAATGAATTTTCATCTTAAAGGGACACTGTCAACCCCTTAGGTCTAAAAGTGTCCCGAGTTTAAAAAACACATTTTATGATTGCCAACACTCTTCAAGGATTGCTGATGTAGCTGGCAGTTTGATTGACTCTTTTTCTTAGTAAAAGTGAAAAACAGACTGCCCACCATACTGGTGTTACCACACCAACACAGGCCTGTTTACATTCCTTGATCAGCTCTAACTGCATCTTTCCTGGACTTGGGAACATCCACAACACAGTCCATCCACTTGTGATACAGTGGAAGTTTAGGAGACTACTGCCTCATGAGTGACTGCACTAATTGGGTGTGTGTCTAATGCTGAGGAAATATGCAGTAAGAACAGTTCCAGGATTGTAAAAAAAAAAACAAAGTTGTTTATAAAAATACATTGCCATGCATTTCAGTTCTACTAAACAAGGAAACAGACAAAACAAACAGCAACATCATTGAACTTTAGAGAAAGTAAGCAATCATAAAATGTGAGTTTTTAACTAGAAATGATATGATGAAAAACAGGTTGACAGTGTCCCTCTAAAAAAAATGTTTAAGTCCCTCCCAGGATTTGGCCCACTGATCATTTGTCTTTTAAGCAAACGCATGTTCAGTGTGCAACCGAGCTACAGGCAAGTGAGTTGCAGTTCCAATGGAGGAGAGATTATGTCACAGCCTGCAAAACAGGTGACTCAAACTGTGTTCAAATCTAGACAAACCTCATCTGGGACTAATTTAATTGACTTCAGCATACTGTAGAACTACATTAAATTATCTGAAAATCTGCTATTTAGCTCTACTAAAACCCTTCACTACAGCTGCAATTGCATCTAACAATTTATTTCATAGAATAAATATTGTAGTGAGAAAGAAAACAAAATGTGCAATACAGGGGCTCAAACTCAGGCTTGTGTAGGTCTGAAACCTTATACCAAGCCCTACAAGCCCTATCACTGACATCGTCATTGACATCATGTAGTCAAATCACTCACACTGTTTGTAACATTAAACTTGACTAAATGCACAAAGAGTACGTGTGACCATGATAGGTGCTAATAGTTATGCTGTTGGCACTGAAAAACTGGAAGAAAACAATAACTTCTTGAACAATAAGTTATCAGCTCACTGCAAATCAAATGCAATGCTGAATTTTCTGTTTGTAAAATTAAGAGCCACCTTTTCAGCCTTTTATAATAATTTATTCAACAGGAAGTGATGTCATGTAGGACATTTATCACAATACCCTTGAATAAGGACAGATTTAATTCACTTCACTATTCTGACCCTGCCACCAGCCTGCTGCAAATTTAGGCCTGGGCTTTTCCTTTCTCATCCTACTTTAGGTCCTTGCTCACACAGTACATGGCCTCTGGACATAGGAATCACAGTTGGCATTCAAGTGCTCCACAACATGCTACTTTGGCTACTCCACACTCTTCTCCTATAGTAAAGGTAGCCTCACTTTATCTTGTTATGTGCTGTTAGAGATGAAACAACACAGTGGACCAGTAAAATAAATTACCTGTATCTTCTAAAACTCAGCACAGTCACAGATGTGCAGTGGTGATCAGCAGCATTTTGTTTTCCACTGGGTGACTGCCATGGCAAATCATGGCATGGTGAGTCGCGATATAATTAAAAAAACAAAGAGCTTTTTGTTTCCTTTTGTTCCCTTTTGTTCTTTTAATTATCAGCTACATCACTTATGACACGATCTGCTGGTTGTCTCTGAGCTAGAAAACACTTACATGTAACTGTATTAGTAAGGCTCATACTAAGGAAATTAGAGCACACAAAGTCAAAGGCTATGATACCCATATTAACTGTTCCCCACTTCTCAGTGGTAAAAGTATTAATTTGTTCATTCAGTAAAAACTAGCCAGGCTGACCTTAAAGCTACAATTGTGGCCAGTGGCATTTTGGAGCATAGACAATTCCATTGTCTGGGTATCTATTCCATACTCAAACCACTTTCTGTGAAATATAAAAAAATATAAATATATTTAAAGAATTTACAAGATAAATACATAATGGTAAATACGTAACACACCAAGAAACTAAATAAAATGAGAATTACAAGAAAAGAAAATGCAATATAGTAAGATGGCTAAACTAGACAAAAGTCTAAATTCTCACCTACCATACATGCCTTTCTTTGAAAATAGACTGTTCATGCAAAACTTTCCTCAACAGGATTCTATCTGCAATCTGCAGAAAGGCTCTCTCGTAATTGCAGACAGGAGGAACACAGGGCACAGCTGAACTCCCTGGGAGGAGAAAAATCCCTCCTTTGCCTCCCCAGTTCAGAAGCTATAATCCTCCCATTATGTTTCAAAGCTGGGACATGTCAATACTATTGCCAACTAGCTTGTTTATCTGTGACATTTGACCAGCCTCTCCGCTTTCACCACTGCCCAGTTTTAACTGGTTTGAAAGTGGTCCTTCTCCTGAAGAGCAACATATCAAATCATTTTATTTTATTTACATGTGCATAGAGTAAACTCTTTCAAGCGAAGTTCCATAATCTAAAGCATTCTATTTTGTATCTCTTTTGTATGGACTGGTAGAACAATGGTAGAAAGTCTTTTGTTTACTTCCCCAGCACATTGGTTAGCTTTCTCTGCGGTGACAGCAAATAGTCAGACTCAAAGGCCACATTCAACTGCTTTGCTACCAGAGGTCCATCAATGTAGAATTTCTTCTAGTAAAACAGTATGCTCCTACATAACAGATAGTCAAACAGTGATAGCAAAAAGACAGAAAAAATGATTTTACATTCCCTCATAACATCAATTAAAAAGGTACATGTAAAGTTACATGTACCTTAAAATATCTGTTTTAGGAATAAATGGTATTAGGCAGTTTGCTAAATCTCAATTATTCTGAAATGCATATGTTATAATATCTATTGATTCCTAAGAATTTTATAAAAACTAGTTCTGTAGAAATATATAAAGACTTCGATACATTCTGTACATTCATGGTGTGATATAATGTATACTATGAGCTTTGCTGTTTTCATTTGTAAAACAATGTTTTTACATGACTAATCCTAAGAGACAAAATAGGCAACAGAGAGGGCAGATGCAGGGGTCACATTCTCCATATCAACCTTACCTTTTAAAACTCTCCCATATTAAATAATAACCTGATATTTTGTTAACCACAGTCACTGTGACATACTGCAGCTGACCTGTAATTTGTACCTTATATATTATTGCAGATGTTAGTATTAGAATGGCACTTGTGAATGTGAATTAGGATCTCAAAGGGGACAGATTGTATGGTTCTGGTCTGCCTGTAGGCTATCACTGGTTCCATATGTGAAGTAATTATGTTCTCTGAAGGAAAGAATAAATGCTATCAAACTGCATGCAGGGAGAGGAAATAGTCATTACAGTTCACTAGTAACTACAGCTCTAATTTAAAGCAAATTTCAAGATGAAATATAAAATATGTGTGTAAAAGATCTTATATACAGTATGGTACAAAATGGTTCATTCTGATTGCATCTTTTGTTTTTCATTTCATGTAATTATACTTTAATCTTCTAATAAAACATTTATAATACTGAAAAGCACTTGATACTTTATTAAAGATAAGATACTACTCATTTACAGGATATTACTGAAAAGCACTTGATACTTTATTAAAGATAAGATACTACTCATTTACAGGATATTACTTTTCTTAATTTAAACACATAACACAGGAAGCACATAGATTCTTAACAATACGTTGGGGAAAAGTAGGTCTCAATAATTTATTTATTAGAATTTTGATAACCGGGTAGGCCCGCTGAGAGACACTATCCCTTTTTCAGGGGCGACCCAGAGAAATACATTTCCAATAACATAGGAACATTCACACCTGAACTTTACAAATTAGCAGCTCTGTGAAACAGGTTGAGAGTTACAGAGAACATTATTTCTGGTTAACAAATGCTGACAGACAGTTCAACAGAACCATGGTGGATTAGTTCAAGCATAACTAGGTTAGGTATTACAAACAATATGCAAAATCTATTAATACCTACATACATACAAAAATTATCATGAAACAAATTAACTATAGTTGTAAAAGAAGTAATTACAATAGGATAAGTGAAAAAATGATAGATAGTATGGTGGGGTTGGAGAAGGGGGAAGAGGATGTGCAAGCTTAGATAGAAGGGGGACTACAGTGAGGGTGGAATTAGAAGCACTGGAATATGGGTGGGGGAAAGAAAAGTTCTTTAAAGCACTGTTTGAATTGGGAAAGGGATGAGCAGAAGAGTAGCCCAGGTGGGAGGTTATTCCATTTGTGGGGTGCTATGTAGGTGAAAGATTTCTTTCCTATGGCTAGCTGCATCTTGGGGAGACTTAGCAGTGGGAGGTGAGAGGAGCGCATGGACCTATGGATGGGGTTTAAAGTGAGCAAATTACTAAGGTTAGGTGGGAAGGGAAGGTAGGTGAGCTTGAAAGTAGTGCAGAGAAGGGGGAAGTCAAGCTTTGACTCGACAGACAGCCACTCTAAGGACTTGAGAACATCACAATGTTGCATGCGAGCTGGGGCTATTGCTGTGAAGTGTGCTGTACTGTAATAGGATTGTTTTAATTTTGCTAGGGTAGATGATTTAGCCTAGTGAAGTGGAGGAGCTTCATAGAAGAGACCAGGGAGAAGAGTTGCTGATGCAATTGTTCTCTATGATTGGCGGCCAGATATGGGGCAATTTGATAAAGTAGAACCAGTTTTAAGTTTGTAATCCGAATAATTTTGTGAGAGTGGGCATCAAAGGTTAGATTATCATCCAAGGTAATCCCTAGCTATTTGAAGGAGTCTACTCCTTCAAGAGCCTTATCATTAGAGGTGTTGATTAAGAAGGGTTGTTGGATGGACATATCAAAAGAGGTGTGATGGAATAGCATTGATTTAGGTTTTTTTTGGTATTGAGGACCAAGAGGTTATGCCTAAACCAGGCTTTGAGTTGCCAAAAGTCCTTTTCAAGAGCCAATTGAATGGAGGAGGTAACTATCAGATCGATATAGAACAGCATCATCTGCATAAAGTGGAACTGATGCATCTCCACAGTTAAAGGGAAGATCATTAATGAAAACAGAGAATAACAGGGGACCCAGGATGGATCTCTGTGGGACACCATCTTTTTTATGTGCAAGGGAGGTGGTGGCTCCCTCCCATTTAACACATTGCAACCAGTCGGACAGGTAGTTATTAAACCATGAGATGGTGTGATAGTCAAGACCAACTTTGTTTAGTTTGATTAGGAGGAGACGGTGGTTAATCAAATCAAATGCTCTCATGAGATCCACTGATACCACCCCAGTAGCACATCATTGATCCATAACTTGATAGATATCTGCAGTGATCTGCAGAAGAGAAGTTTCTGTCCCGTGCAATTTCCAGAAGCCATGCAGTGAAATAGTAATGGCATTTGTCTGTTCAAAGAAGGAGTATAGTTGACTGTATAGTACTCTTTCTTGAATTTTAGCTAGGGGGCACAGTATGGGTATGGGTCTATAGTTTTCGGTGCGGTTTAATGGGCCGCTTTTGTGTATGGGGACCACTATTGCAATTTTCCATTTGTCAGGAATGGTTTATAAGAGGAAGGATATATTAATTAGCTGATCAACTGGGTAAGCAATAACAGAGGCACCAATCTTGAGGAATTTGTGCTGTAGGGAGTCAGATCCTGCTGACCTGTCAGGGTCAAATCTATTCAGGAGCTTGAGCACCTTAGTGCGCAAGGTGATTTTCAGGTGGAAGGGAGTGGTGTTAGGGCTGTTATTGTCAGGGTGGGGTGGGGAATTAGGCAGGTCTTGCTTATATCTGTCTAGGTCAGTGAAAAATTGATTTATGCCAGATGTGATTTCCATTGGGGGTGGACAGAACAATACCATTGTTAATCATTATCTGGGGGACAGTACATTCCTTGCCCTTAAGGAGGGACTTGACTTGTTCCCAGAAGGTTTTAGGGTTGGAGAGGTGGTTGATTTGCATGGACTGGAAGTGGTCTTGTTTAGAATTTGTGATCTTTGCTTTGGTAGCATTCCTTAACTGTCGGCATGCCTGCCAATCTGAGCTGAGGCCAGACTCTTTGTAGGTATGCCAGGCCCTATCATGAGAGTGCATTAGACACCACAGCTCCTGGGAGTGCTGGGGTGAGTGCAAACCTTTAGCCCATCTTTGTTTGAATGGGTCATGTGAGTAGAGGATGGAGGAGAAGGTTTTAATGAAGAAGTCCAGGGCTAGATTGATATCTGGGAGGGAAGTGATAGGATCCCAGTTCCCAAAGCTCAGACTTCTCAGGAATGCATCCACATTGAAGTTAGTGAGGTCTCAGGATTTTATAGTTCTGGGGGGTGGTGCAGGTGCAGAACTGAGAGCTTGAGCCAGGTTTTAGTAATGCAGAGGATGTCCAGCTTATAACGCTGGACCCATGTGTCAAGCTCAGCCATCTTTTTCCTTACGCTCTGAATGTTCATGTGGGCTACCTTAAGGCCTCTTACACATGACCAAGAGTTGCATGGAGAAAGTTGCTGCCCCCTTTAAGGGTCCTGGATTTAGTTCAATGTCACCAGACAGGAGCAGTAAGCATGTGAGTGTAAGTGTGGAGGGGGTGGGAGGAAAGGCCTCTTGGATAGTTTCTTACCCCTGGGCAAGTAGACGATGGTTTTACTGCACTGAGTCTGAGTTAGAACTAATAGAGAAGAGCTCCCTTTGTGCAGGGTGTAGGCTGGGAAGCGAGCAGGGTGTTGCATTGATAGGCCAGTTGGCAGTGGAGGCGTGGTTATTCTGTCCAGGTATTGCACATCATGCTGGAGACACAGTATGAGGGAACAGATTACAAACAGACCTTTCAAAAGATGAGATGGTGACATTGTGAGGAAAATTATGGTGAGACATAAGGCAATGTGTGGAGTTATAGCAGAGATTTAACACCCTGTAACTTACTAGCGAGGTGAGTTGCACATGTATGTATTCCTAACTAGCTTAACTGGAGGAATGAATTTCACAAATTTGTTTGGGGGAGTGAAGAGATCAGTCAGGTTGAAGTATTCAACCAGGAGATAGAGTTTTGAACAGGGCATTGCTGTAAGACTTATATAGGGGTATGTTTTAGGTTGTTATTGATGATACAGTTTCCCTGAATGGAAAGATTGTGTAGTGTGGTAAGGGCCTGAGGAAGTGGTTGGTGTTTTATGATTAAGTGTACACAACAGTCCTGAGTTATTCAAGGGACAAATTTCACACAGTGATTTGAGCAGGGAGGTAGGGGTGAAATAGGAGGATTTAATTAACTGGAGCTGGTGATGTGTCTCTCTGACACTGCAGTCAGATGATGGCAAGACAGGGAAGAAAGGCAGCGCAGTTGATCAGAGGGCCTGCCTCCCAATAGTCAGCAACCAATCATGGTAGTAGGAAGTGGAGCTGCAGTGGATTTAATAGATAGAGGGGGTGGAGGACAGGCCAAAAAACTATTTGTATTAGGCAGTTGTAAGCAGTAGCTCCACAGAAGCCAGCGTGGATTTAAATGCTCAGGTTTCTTGCGGTCACCTGAAAGGTGCCAAAATTCTAAACTGGAGCCGAATTTGAGCAGTAGAGCTGCTATCCTCCATACCTCAAGCAGCAGGATGTGTCTGAGTTTTGTTCTTGAGGTGGTGGCAGGAATCAGCTGGGACTGTGGGGTGGCACGGACAGAAGCAAACCCACCAAACCCTAAAAAAAGGAGAAATGGAGGTGATTAAGTGGAGACTCCTTCCAGTGTCCTAAGGCACATGGGGCCCGATTCCAGGATGCCATACGCATGGCGTACGGTGATTTACACCAAACCCTATGGTGCAAATCACACCTTGCACCATGCAATACGTGAGTTGCTATTCCAAGTTGCTGCTTGTGTCATGCCACATGCAGGTTGTGCCAAAGGTGGGCTATGCCACCCACTACACCCACAACCCACTGCAGCATGGTGCAAGGGTGGGTTACAGCAACACCTGCACCCTATTCTGAAAGAGCGGATGCCATAACCCAGTCATGCCATTCCAGGTCCTGCTATGGCACTATGGGTTAGACCAGCATGGAGGTGGTCTAAGGGGCATCCATTCTGGCAAAATGACAGATGCCACCCCACAGTGCCATTAATCACACTTTGCTGTGCCTGACGGACACCCTCCAGTACAGTGATGTCCCCCACCCCTGCATTTTGGGGTGCCACCCAGGTCAGTGTTTTGTCATGCTCCCCTTGTGCCTGTGCCACCCAGCCTACCCCCCTATGGCCCACAGGGGAGTGTGGGTATGTTTCAGGCCAGGGGGGCTTGGGGGAGCTGTCCCCCACGGTCTCCCACTTACAGCACCCATGTCCATTGCACCAGTCCCGTGGTGTAACCTGCCACTACCGCAAGTCATCGGATGTAGGTGCTGGGGACCCTGCCTGTCCTGGAATAGGGTGCAGGGTCCCTGGTATAGCAGTGCATGGTGAAACTCTCACCCACCTGTGAGTTGCACCATGCATTCTGGAATTGGGCCCATGAAGTCTCAGAGGGCAGGCGTGAGAAGGAGAGTTAAGTCTAGAAGGTGACTAATGGGAGGGAAACAGCTAACAATAGGAGCTAAACTAGGGGAGGGATGGAGGCAGGTGAACAATGGTCACGGGGGGGAGGGGGCTGCAGAACAGGACAGAGGGAAAGAAATAAACGGGTGAGATGAATAAAAGTTAAAATGTAGAGATCAGTATACAGTCCCAATCTGGGGAAAAGTGTTAAGATGGGGGAATAATGGAGAAGAAAGTGAAGTACAGGTAGAGAAGTGTACAGAATACAGTACAGCAAAAGCATTCAGTATGGGCAAGCACTGAAAAACTTCAAATTCAAATAAATTCAGTTAAATGCATTCAAATAGGGCAAACACTGAGAGAAAAAATACAAAACTGTACTAAGTTCAAGTCAGGGGAAGTTGATCAGGGCAAGCACTGAGGACTGTAAGTAATATTAAATTCAAAACAAAAGTATACAAATGGGGCAAACACTAATAAAATACAGAACTGTAATTAGATCAAATCAGAGGAAACTGATTAAAAGCACAAAATTATAAATGAAAAACTCTCTGTGTTGGCAGCTGTAAGCAGTAACTCCAAAGAAGCCAGCATGGATTTAAATGCTCAGGGTTCTTGCGGCTGCCTGAAAGATGCCAAAAATCAAAACTGGGAGTCGAATTTGAGCAGTGAAGCTGCTATCCTCCATACCTTAAACTGCAGGACATGTCCGAGATTTGTTCTCACGGTGGTGGCAGGAATCAGCTGGGGCTGTGGGGTGGCACGGACAGAAACGAGCCCACCAAACCCTCAAGCTGCAGGACATGTCCGAGTTTGTTCTTGCAGTGGTGGCAGGAATAAGCTGGGGCTACATTGTTTTTTATTTGAGAACCACAGCATATAATCTTTATCCAGTAGGTGTTGATAGATATTTTTCTTTAGTTGTTATATAATGGAATTAATTAACTGGTTTACATGCTTGTTATTTTCTGTGTGACTTTTAGTAATTCAATTAAGTGTCCTGGGCCCCATATTCCAAGGACTCACTGTTAATGTGCAAATTACCAATACTGAGTGTAGATTGACACACTAGTACTGCCTCAGCAGAGCCAGCCAGAATGCAGTGCAATACCTTGCAGTATTACTGCAGAGTGGTGCAGTATATTGCAGGGAAAAGTGCATTTCAATGGAAATGAAATCATTTTGTCATGCAATATTTTGTGATATGTCATTTACTGCAAGGTATTGTATTGTATTCTGGCTGGCTTCAGTGTGTATTGGAATGGAAATTGCACACATGCAAAATGTGTAAATGTTGCTCCAATATGGTAGTATTAGTGCAAGGCACTAACAGCTGCTAATGATCAAAACAGAGTCACCTGCTGGCCACAAAATGGTATGTGGCCAGCATGCTGAATATGTGTGTGTTGGAGCACTAGCAGATTTCAAATGGGATAGCTCCTGTACCCCACAGCACCACATTCAAAAACAAAAATGTTAATGACCACATAAAGGATGCACACCACAAATGAAACATTTGCATATAAATATGGGGCAATTATCCAGACTGCACCATCCTTCTTTATGGTGAATAGCAGTGTATCCTGACCAGTGGCCATGCACCACCCAATAAATAAAATCCTGACACCCTCCTTCACCCAATCCCCTCATCAGCATTATTATTACCATTGCTATAAATGTCACTGGTAGTCCAGTGGTCCCCCTTCCTCATCCGATCCTCTTGACAACACTATCATAATTAGAGTAAATGACCATGGTAGTCTAATGGTTCCTCTACCTAGCACAATTCCCTCTCTAGCATAATTATTATAATAAATGTCCTTGGTAATCTAGTGTCCCCCACCCAGTCCCCTCACCAGCAATAGTATTATAATACATTTGCCTGGTAGTCTAGGGGTTCTCTGTCCCTCACCTGATTCCACTGCAGCATTATTATTATTATAATACATGATCCTGGTAGTCTGGTGGTCCACTCCATCCAAGTTCCACTTGTGTTGACCCCCACCCCATGGCTCCAAGACTGTGTCCAACACTTACCTTCCTCTCACCTCCACAGCAACTACTGTAAGAAAACTACATCTGGCAAAACACAAACTATATCTCTGCAGACTTATTTTATTATGTGCATTTTGTTGAAAGAATTCATAACTGTTCTGCCTGACAAGAAAGTTGGGTGCAATCCTATGTACCATCCCCTCATAACTGCATACTGTACAAGGTTACATGCAAATCCCCTAAATGTGTTTTTTGAAGGTTACTTCATTCCATTAGCTTTTGGTGGGTTTTAAATGTAACCACATATGTGTGCATAAGGGGGTGGTACCTACAGCAGCACCCAGGTTTCAGATAGGAAAAAGTACATGGACAAAAAATCTGTGTGTATGTGCAGTACCCATTTTGTCAGACTTAACTTTCTATAAGGACTTGCAGGTGGCAGCTACCATAGAGGTTGGGGGGGTACATGCCATCTGCCACCTCATGGCCAGGGGGGTTGGGGTGCATAAGGTGAACTGGCATAAGCAGGGGATGGTTAACTAGACTATTATGGCTATTTAATGCATAAGCCCACCTTGTACATGATCTTTGCTCAATGGTGCTTCACCTGGTTAAAAAAAAAAACTGATTGAGTCAGTTAATCTAATAATATTAATAATAAGGGTCTGAAGAGGGTTAGGTGAGGGAGCAGAACCACTAGACTACCAGGGGCAAATCTTTCCTTAGGGACTGAACATCATCAAGGAGGGGGGTCATGGTTTATTACTGCGCTATATATAGCACAATCTTAAAGTATGTTTTCTGCAAGTGTTTTCTTGCACTGTGCAATCAGCCTGTTAGCACTTACAGAAACTACTGAAATTCTTTTTCAATTTTACAATTTTTGACCAAGAATATACCTGTGCAACCAATGTGAAAAAGTAAAAAATAATGCACTGAAGGTACAGAAACTCAGGGGGAGGGATACAAAATGGATAGAGTGGTATTGATCACCAAGCAGGAAACTGACCTGGTGGTAATCATATTTGTTGACCAAAAGGTGGCCATGCAGTGCAACAAGACAGCACAGAAAGTGAGTGGGATACTGGGGTCCATATGCAGGGGTATTACCAGTAGAGATGCAGCAAAGTTTTACTCTGCTTGCAAATTTCCAGTGAAGTAACTGAATTCGCCTCTGCTGAGCAGTTTGTGAAGTCATGTCTATAACCTGGAAATTCACCATTTGTAACTTTGTCTTGCTTTGTGGGTTTTTTTTAAGTGCAATTGCCAACTCCAATACTAAAAAAAACAAAATACTCAAAATCCCTGGTGTCTAGTGGACCCACCACCCCATTGATCACCGGCCCCAAGAATAAACAAGCACTGGAGCCACTATGACTACAAATGCATTAACTAGATAAGAGTGTTTCATGGGCTTAAGCATATATATATATATGAATTGCCATTGCATATACTAACTGAATCAAGGTACTGTACATTGAGAAAGGGCAGTTAAAAAATAATGCCACCGTCTGTATTACTGTTACCTATATGTTTTACATTTTATTCTATGCACTGTTATAGCAATCAACTCAACAGAACCAGGACATCACATATATGAAGGTACTGTACCTTAACTGCAAACACTGCTGAGACAACTATATGTTGTAACAAGGTGGAAGACAAACACAGTGTTGAGACATGTTTACAAAGACATTTGATGTGTTTAATTGATTTTTTAGAGATTGTTATACAGTACACGTACACATAACTAGTATTATATAAAAGTGCATATACCCAAATGTCAATGTAAATCTTACACATTTCATTACAAGTTGTACCCCTGAAGGAAGATCTTACTGTACAAGGCCTAAGACTTGGGCATTTGGTAAAAGTAAAGGGGGATAGGTGTCTTGTTGAGGGCATTGCATAGTTTATCTTTTATTGCTGCTCCACCCCAGGTACACACAATATGAAAATCAACAACCCCTTGAGATGAAGTAACATGAATTAGTACAAGGACAGAAACAAGTAGGATACTGAGTAAGTGGGTAGACAAGCATGAGTATGGTACTGTAAGTCAAATAACATTTCAAAAAGTCTCACTATTATCTATTATAATTATTTTTTTACAAATGTGTCTGCACAGTTGACAATTTTTGTAAAAAAATAAGAAGAATGGTAGTTATTCCACATAACATATAATTTAAGTGACAGGAATGAAGACGATAATAAAAAGAAAACAAAGTGGAATGGAAGAGAAGTAGCTATAAAATGAAAGGGAGGGCAAATACAGAGCTATTCCGGCAGCAATAGGTGATGTGTTCAATTGCTCTGCATCTCAGGTAGGTGCACAGGCAAAAATAACAAAACATACATGGTAATAAAGAAAAATAAATAAAATACAACTCACTGCAGACCAGATTTGCAGTCATATATGAGCCAAAACAAGTTAAGTGATCAAGTGTCCTGCCTTACAGAGAGTAGAACTTTCCAGCACTTTCTAACATAATACCACATGAAACAGGAATAGAAAATTAAGTTGTAGCTAGTGGCAAAAAATTCCAAATGGAGTTAACACTTGAGCTGCAGAAAAAGAGAAAAACAGTAAGACCACATCAGTATCCGTATTAGATGCCAATATAGAAAAATGAGAAAGGGGGAGAAGCATGTATGTAGCAAAAAGACACAAAGCATTGGGGCTAATTAAAACATGGAGGATGTGAAAGGAAAATATGACTGCAATAGAAACTACAAAAAGAAAAAAAATAAAGGATCAGAGATGGAAATGGCACAACCAAAACAAGGAACCTGATGAATTATAACAAACCATACCACTCAGCTGGAAATGCTATAACTATATAATGCTGCGTGTAAGTGAAGTGCCTGATACAAAAAAAAAATGACAAAATATTTTTTCTTAATCAATGACCTGGAATCCAATGAAAAGGCAAACAACTCTGATGACTTCACTAGAAGATAAATGTATAAATCAGAAATACCACAGTACACTGTACATCCAGGGAAAACACACATCATAACCAACAGTTAATTAACAGGTCAGATAAATATACCAAACAACTAAGAGAGGTGTTACTGGTCTTTATTTTGTTTATCTTTTGTATAAAATTTATGATATTCACTGTTTTGTACTGTTTCCCCCCCTTCCCTGCCCAGGAAGCTTCTGGAAATGAGTTGTTACCAGCTCAGAATGTCTTTTCTGGCAAAAAAGAAATGTTGCTAGCCTTGTTTGTAGAGCAGAAAGCAGCTAACTAAAAGAAGCTACATTTTCTTATGAATTTAACACTTACATCTCAGCAGGAGTCAGGGTCTGTTGAGATTAAGCAGACAGATGCTTTATTAGAAGTAGAAGGGGTCTTATTTAGGGTTAAAAAAAGAAAGAAAAGAAAGAAAGTCAGTGTGTGTTCTGTGCTGTGAAGGGTACTGTATCAACTTACTTTGCTAAACCAGTAGGAGGAGAGAGAGCTTAATTGGGGGTGTGGCTTAGACACTATAAAAGCAGGTGACTCAAATTACAACTTCCTGTTGCTAGCCTTTTTTCTTACTAATTTACCTCCATCCCACCCACCCTAAGCCGGTTCTACTTTTATAGCCACTGAATTTGACTGTCAACAGGAACTTCCTGTTTGGCAGTAGGAAGGGAAGGATCATAGAGAAATATTGGTTTTGTCAACCCTGTGTGGTACCATTTGCTTGTAACTGACTCTTCAGTGAACAGCAGAGCATTGTTGGAACCTGGAGGACTAGCAATAGTCTAGTATACCTCCTACCCCAAAACAACATCTCTCTGTTAAAAGCACTGTTGCCTGGTGGTCCTCTTGCCCCTTTAATGGCTTGTAAACCTTCAACTGACAGAATCTTGCTGAATTTAAGTAAATATTGTTCTTTTTACTTCGCACCTCAACCGGAAGTGAACAGACACTTACTTCCGGTTTTTCGGCTTAAAACCTGCCCCTCTAGCGAGCAGGGCATTTAATAGTGGCATTGCTACTGATATAGTGAACCTCTGGTGAGAGGTGGAGTAGTGCAGTGCACCAATATACTTTGATATACCATTAATATATTTGTTTTAACTGTTTCTGTATTGTGTGGTACCATTTGCTTGTAACTGACTCTTCAGTGAATAGCAGAGCATTGTGGGAACCTGGAGGACTTGCAAGAGGCTAGTATACCTCCTACCCCAAAACAACATCTCTCTGTTAAAAGCACTGTTGCCTGGTGGTTCTCTTGCCCTTTTAAGGGCTTGTAAATCTTCAACTCACAGAATCTTGCTGAATTTAAGTAAATATTGTTATTTTTACTTCACGCCAAAACCGGAAGTGAATGGATGCTTACTTCCAGTTTTTCAGCTTAAAACCTTCCCCTCTAGCAAGCAGAGTGAACATGTGCAGGGCCGCGCATGGAGACGTGTGCAGAGACACGCTCGTTTGCACATGTCTGCTGTGTCCGCTGGGCAAGCTGAAACTGCTGGCATTAGACAAACTTGGATAAGATAATTTTAGCATATCCTCTACTTACTAAATATACACCTTTAATAATGGAAAAAGAACTTAGTAAGTGTATGCAATGTTTGATGTATAGTGAGGGAAAGTCTGGGAGCGAGTATGTATGTGTTAATTGCCATCTGATTACTACTCTTGAAGCAGAGATAGTGTTTCTGCTTAATATTAAACCAGTTTTTACTGATATTAGGGAATTGGAAAGTTATGTTGATCTTATGGATGAACAACTTCATTCTAATGAACAATTTCCTTCACATTTAGGTTGCATTTCTATGCCTTCTGATGAGGAGACAATTGTAACAACTAATACTAGTATACCTGTTGCCTCTGCCCCCTCTTATAAGGTGGATGATTATCCGCCCTCTTCTCATGATAATGATGACTGGACCATTGTCACAAAGCCTCTTAAAAAAGGAGGGGAGGTCAAATACACAATAGTGCCCCTATTGAAATTTGTAATAGGTTTGAGCAATTGACTGTATCAAATAATGAAGTGCTACATGATTTATCCTGTGCATCACCCTCTGTTGATAATAATGGTTTAAAAACACTTTTCAATCAGGAGTTAATGTTCATGAATATTTGTTCTACTAAGTCTCAAGCTACCAAATCAATACCTATTAAGTTAATCGCTCCAGAGTGTGTTAAACAATCACCTGTTTCTGATTCTTGTACCCCTACTGTCTGAAAACAAGTGTTAGTCCTGGGAGATTCAATCATTAAGCACATTGACAGGGCGGTATGCAATAGTGACAAGAGCAACCACACTTGTTCTAGCTTCCGTGCAGCCAGGGTATCTGACATTACCTCCATGATGCCTAAAATTTTACAAAATGTGGGGGAAAAATCCACTGGTTATCATACATGCCGGTGTTAATTGTATAAATAACACCCCATTTAATCAGTTACAACAGGACTATGTGGCGTTATGTAACCTGTTACTTGATAAGGGATGCTGTGTATGTATGTATATCTGAAATTCTACCTGTCCCGAGAAGCAACATCTACCATGACGCAGAAAATCAAAGCCCTAAATAAATGGCTGAGAAAGTGGTGTTTTAAGCAGGATATATCCTGTATTGCCCACTGGGAATCATTTTCAGATCATTCTTCCTTGTTTTGCTGGGACGGTTTACATCTCAGTCGTAGGGGGTAGTACACTTATGGGGAAAAGTATCACTAAAATCATAAATCATTGTTTTAACTAAAAACAGTGGGGGGAGAATGGGTCTATTCCCAAGTCTCTGAATACTTACCAAAATATTATTACAACTAAATGTAAATTCCTAGCTTTGAATGCAAGATCTTTAAACCAACTCAAATTAGCAGAACTCGAAGCCAAATGTAAAACTTTAAATACAGGTGTGGTGGGAGTAACTGAAACTTGGTGGGACGCATCCTCAATTTGGTCCAGAGAAATTCCAGGTTATAAGTTATATCATAAACACAAATTAGATAAGCAAGGCGGTAGAGTTTGTATGTACATACGAAATGATATTCCTTCTTTTGAAGTGTGTTCTCCCTTTCCTTTGGAAAGTATATGGGTTAAAATCTTATTGAAGGAGCAGTCCTATATAACTATTGGTAACATCTATCGACCTCCATCTGCAAATGCAGATTACACAACTGATATGTTTAAAGAAATTACACATTTTTCAGAATCTCAAGATATTGTAATATTTGGTGACTTTAACCTCCCTCATATTAACTGGGACTCATTCTCAGGACAGTCCTATGCAGAGAAAGGACTAATAGGTGTGGTAGTTAGTACTGAATTACAACAACTTGTTACTGAACCCACTTGAGGTCCTAATATTTTGGATCTATTATTTACTAACACAGAACAACAAATTATCAATTTACAAATTTGGGATCCACTTGGGACCCGTGATCATTCATCTATTCTTTTTGAAATTCAACAGTTTAAAACTACACAAAGGAAGTTATACTGTACAAAAAATTATAATAAAGCAAATTTTTCTAAAATCAATGAATACTTACAAAACATAAACTGGGAATCTAATCTTCTTAATTGTACAACACAACAAGCTTAGGACTTTTTTAAAAACATTATACATTATTTGGAAAATACCTTTATTCCATCTAAGAGGAAATTTAATAATAAAGGAAAAATTCCCCCTTGGTTCAACAAGACAATTAAAAATCAGATTGAAATAAAAATTAAAGTTTTTAGGAAACTTAAGAATAGTTCTGTTCCATTTAAAACTACTCTATTACATAAATACAGATTATCTGTGAAAAACTTAAAAAATTCTATTAAATAGGCAAAAAATAAGCTAGAATTTAAACTAGCTCACACAAAAGACTGTCACAAATCTCTTTTCTCCTATATAAATAGTAAAAAAGGTGTATCAAGGACCATTGGTCCCATTATAACCAATGGCTCTTCTCTATCTGATATAGAAACCTCAAATCTCTTTAATAAGTACATTTGTTCTGTATTCTCTCAGAAATCACCTATTAGTACATTTAAAGTTCACCACATAGATTATCATAGGTTCTATCCAACTGACAGTATACAGGCTATCAAAAAACTAAAAAAAAATACTAGTCCGGGCCCAGACAGTATTCTTCCATGGTTTCTGATCGAAACCTCTATAAATATTTCTATACCTTTGTCAATTATCTTCAACAAATCCTTACAAGAAAGCATTGTACCAAATGATTGACGTTCAGCAATAGTTACTCCCATATTTAAAAAAGGCAGTAGAGGTTCTGTGCAAAATTATCATCCAAATAGCCTGACCTCAGTGGCTTGTAAATTAACGGAACAAGTAATGAAGTCTCTAATAGATCAAGATTGTAAAAAAATTAGGAATTTATTTATTTATTTGCTTTTGTTAACCGGGTAGGTCACACTTGACAGCCAAGTGCCTATTTTCAGGTGAGACCGGGGAGGGTTACAAACTGGGTTACAGAGAGTTTACATAGTAACATGAGAGAGGTTTACATCGAGAATGCAGGACGAGTATAAACAGGCGAAGGAGCAATTAGGTGAACAAACAATAAGAAAAAAAATTTACAGGGAAAGTTAGAGTGAACAACCAGTAAGTCAAAAAAAGATATACATCAAGATACATGACAGCTTAACAGGGCTATCATAGGGAGCTAATTGATAACGTACTTGTGCAAAACAACAGAAGATATGGCACCCCAAAGGATAGGTGTGGCAGGGATATAATATACGATATACCCCAGAGTAGTACAGTGCATAAAGGTGAAAAAAAAAAACCCTTATCCCATCAGAAAATCATGCAGCGGAATACAAGTGCCAGTGGGTAGTTGGGGGGGGACCATAGCCACACGGGGTTGGACAGGCCCAAGTGAGACATGTGACAGTTCCAGGCCAGGTACCAGAGGTAAAATAGCAATAAAGGTAATATAAGTAGACCCTAAGAAGGCAGGGCCTGTCTCATCATGTCAGGGCGAGAGTGTTGCGGGATACATGAACAAGCGGAGGGACCCATAAGGTAACGCCACAGGGAGGATTTGAAGCCCAGATGGGAGGAGGAGGACTGAGTGCAGGCAGGGAGCAAATTCCAGATTTTCGGAGCATACATGGTGAAAGCCCAGTCATCTGCCTGTGTACGGGTTCCTGGAACCAAGCGGTCAGGTGTAGCTCACAACCGAAGGGGGTAGGAAGAAGTAACGGGGGCAGGGGGGGGCAAGGGACACAGGAGTACGGATCAAACAATGTTGTCGATGAGGTTCCCAACTACAAAGGTGAGGTGTTTCTTGGGGGGTAGCCACTGTAAACGTGAGTAGAGGTCGCAGCGGTGAGTTAAGGGGTGGGGCTGTAAGCACAAAGCAGCAGATATTATTGTAAGCTGTATCCCACTTTGAGAGGCTAGTTTTGGACATGGGGGCAAAGGCGACTAGACCATAGCAGAGAGATGGGAGAAGGACCTCCCCTGGCTAGGGCAGCACGAGCCGCAGGAGTTAAGCAGCTTTTGGCTCTATAGGCAAGGCCCAGTTTACTATTTGTAGCCTTACAGACATTTCGGATGTGCAGAGTGAGACCGAGTTGAGGGTCAAGCATGACACCCAGGTATTTGATGGCAGCCACCGTCTGCAAGGGGGCGCCATTAGCCCCGAGGATTTTAAGCGGGGCAGGGAAAGATTTTAATTTGCACTGGGACCCAAAAAGCATAGCTTGGGTTTTTTTGAGGTTGGTAGTAAGTCTATGTTCAACTAACCAGGATTGGATCTGCTTGAAGTTGGAGTTAAGTTGAGAGTTGATAGTGACAATGTCTCGGGCGCTTGACAGAACAACCAGGTCATCCACATATAGAGTGGTGTGCCCATCGGAGGTGATGGATGGCAGCTCATTGATAAAGAGGGAGAAGAGAGTAGGGCCGAGAACCAATCCCTGGGGGACTCCGCACAGGACATCGGTGAGGTGGGAGGGGGTCCGGTTAAAGTTGGTATACTGCTTCCGACCAGAGAGGTAGTTGAGGAACCAGTTGTGAGCAGGGGAGAGACCAAATGAGAGAAGGGTGGAGCTAAGCAGAGCGTGGTCAACCCTTGTCAAGGCTTTGGAGAATTCCACAAAGATGGCACCGTGAGGTTGCCCTGATCAGTGGTGGTTCTAATCATGAGGAGACAACCGCAAGAGGGCAGTAGCCATGCTATGGCCTTTCCTGAACCCATGTTGAGCAGGGAGAGGAGATTGTGTCTTGTATGTACCGGTGAGCTGAGAGGCCACGACCATTTCCAGGATCTTCGAGGCGACTGACAGGATGGCGATGGGGAGATAGTTGAGTGGATCTCTGGGGTTACCTTGCTTTAGAACTGGGGTTACCTTGGCAATTTTCCAGAGGTTAGGAATAATACCAGTGGTTAGGGAGGAGTTGAAGATATGTGTTAGTGGTCGGGCCAGAAGGGAGGCCCCAAGTCTGAGTAGTCTAGGTTCTAGGCAGTCATGCCCTGCCCCACTATGAGGGGAGAGGCGGGCAAGGTGCCTTTGGATCTCGGAGGCCACCTGTTGAAGGAGGAAGGGGGGCAGGACTTGGGGCCGGGAGGGGGTGTGTGAGTGATGCATGAGTGGTGGGTGGGGGGTGGTACAGGAGACAGAGTGAACGTGGCATTGAAGGTGTTAGTGATTGTGAGTGGGTTGTTGCAGCTGACCCCATCTATGAGCAGGTCAGTGGGCTGCACTTTGGTTGAGACCCCAACAGCATTTCTGATGTTCTGCCAGAAACTCCTCTGATTGCCGGCAGAGGAGAGCAGGGCTGATTGGCAAGCCTCACTTTTTGCAGCCTGAATGGCTGTTTTACAGGAGTTTCTTAGCCTTCTGTAGGCAAGAAGGTTGGTGTTACTTTGGGAGGCTTTGTATGCCACCCAGCTCTTATCCCATTGTTTCATTAGGGAGAATAGACCGCTGTGAAGCCATTTGGTGACAGCACCCCTAACCCTCCTTCTAGTGAAGGGGGGCATGCTTGTTCTGAACAGGGAGAAACTTAGATAGAAAAATATCCAAGGCTAGGGCTGGGTCAGTTGACGCAGTGACCCTGGACCAGTCAATTAATGCTAGGTCACCAAGGTAGTCAGATGGGAAGAATTTAGAGTAATCACTCAGCTGGATCACTTTGCTGGGCACTTTTGCATGAGGGATGCCCCAGACGCCGAAGGTTGGCGAGTGGTCGGAGATAGCATCAGGTAGGATGCCTGAGGTGGAAAACCTGTCGGGCCTGTTGGTAAGTATCCAATCAAATAGTGACCCTATGCCACCCCAGAGAGAGGGCCTTGTGGGCTCAGAGATTATTTGGCTAAATGCCAGGCTTGAGAGCAGAGGCTCATATAGCTTACGGTTGGAGCCCGACCAGTTGAGATTAAAATCACCTATGATGAGGACTTCATTGGGGGGCCAATTTTTCTGCCAAGGAGGGAGAGTAGCAAGGAGAGTCCAGGCAGGCCACCCTTGGGGGAGGTTGTAGCAACAAATGAGATTAATTTTCTTTGTGAGACCCAAGAGGAGAAGGGCATGTAGGAACTCACAAGGGGAGGCATCGGATGTTGGGGCACCAAGGGTAGACACATTCAGGTGGGCTTTATAATAGAGTAGCACACCACCCCCATGCTTATTCTCCTGCTGATCACTTCTGATGAAGTTATACCCAGGTAGGGTGCATGCCGCATCAGGGATGTGAGGTTTGAGCCATGTTTCTGAGATACCCATGATATCAGGGTTGTAGTGGGTGACCCAGGTGGCAAGCTCCGCAAGGTTATGTAAGAGACTCCGAATGTTGAGGTGGGCAATCTTTAGCCCCTTAGAGGAGAACCACACAGGTGGGGGCTCAAGGGAGGGGTGGGGGGCAGCCTGGCTGGGGCAGGTGGCAGCAGCAGACATGTCTGCAGGTGGGATGGGGGTACCTGCCATGATAAGCTGGGGGTGAGAGATCATTGTACAAAAGCAGGGGAGAGAAAAATACAGGGCCGGGGAGGCACCCGTGGAGAGACAGTGAAAGAATTGGGGTGGAAGGGGAAGAGGAGGTGAGGTGAGCGGCTACAGGAGAGACTGGGTATCTAAAGAGCAGATAATTCAAATCAGCATGGGTTTACTCCCAAGTATTCCTGCACCACCAATCTGATATCTTTTTACAATAATATAAGTACTCTACTAGATGTGGGTATCCCTACTGATGTAATTCTTTTGGACTTTAGTAGAGCTTTTGATAAAGTCTCACATGAAAAACTCATTACTAAAATGCACAATCCAGGTTTGTCATCTGATATTGTCAACTGGACTTTAAACTGGTTGACAAATCATTCTCAGAGAGTCAGAATTAATGATATCTTGTCTGATTCGGGTAGTGTGACAAGTGGTGTACCACAGGGTCGGTCTTGGGACCAACATTGTTTAATCTCTTTATCAGTGATTTACAAACAGGGCCAAATAACTTCATGGTTAAATTTGCAGACGATACTAAATTGGGGGGCAAGGTTAATAATCAAGAAAATATTTCCTCATTAAAGAAGGATTTGGAAAAATTAACACTTTGGGCAAATGAAAATCATATGCAGTTTAATCAAGACAAATATTTAGTAGTACATTTCGGTGTAAATAATCCAAAAATGATATATTATAAAAACGGACTACCACTTCACTCATCAAATTGTGAAAAAGATTTAGGGATATATGTTAATAATAAACTTACATCAAATAATCACTGTGTTAGAACTGCTTGCATGACCAACAGACTTTTGAGACAAATAAAACACACTTTTGTTAATTGCACTGAACAATGCCTTATTCCATTGTATAGGGCATACATTAAACTGTATCTAGACTATGGCTCCCCTTTCTGGAATCCAAACCAAAAAAAAGACATAGCAATTCTTGAACAGGTTCAAAGAAGAGTAACTAGAATGATTCCAAGATTAACAAACTTGGATTATCAGAACAGATTAAAAGCTACTGGTCTATCGTCTCTTCAAACTAGAAGATTAAGAGGTGATATGCTTATGGTATTTAATTTAATAAATTCACCAGATCTAATGGAAACATGTGGTCTAACACTCTTCAAAAGGAGACATGTTCCGAGACTGCATAATAAACAGCTTGAAGTAAAAACTTATAAAACCAGCAAAAGGGGAATTTTTTTCCAATAAGAGCATCCATTGTATGGAACACCTTGCCACAAGAATTGGTAGAGGCAACTAGTGCCACTGTCTTTAAAAACAAATTAGATGTTGGGTTGAGGGATAATAGATAAATAATGTCCCACATAGCGTGGGGAACAGTCTCAATGGGCTCTGGCCTTCTTCTGTTCTTTCATACCAAGTAATACCAAGTAATACCAAGAATGAAAACCATACCTCATAAGAACTTGTTCCCCAACAGCCATGTAATCATCTGTTCTGGCCCTACCATGAACCTACTATTACACAAAAACATCAGGCCAGTGACTTGCATGCATTGCACCAAGCCACATATGAATAAGCAAGCCATTCCAATGATCCTGCATCAGGGTATATGCCATTTTGGGATAAAAGGTGAGGGACTGCCTGTACAGGGGAGGGATGCTAAGTTTCACTTGTAGGAAGTTTACCAGGCAGTATCTCTGAAAAAAGGGATATGATGTGACACACATAAATCTAAAAGAAAACAATAAGTAACTGTGTCATTTGAAAAACTTGGGAGTGGTGCATTTGATATATTAAACAGATTACACCAAAATAAAAAAAAGTTTGAAAAGTAGTATGTGTTGAAAGGTAAAAAGAAAATAAAAGTTTGGGAAAGAAAAAGGAGCAGAAATGAAATTGGCACTAAACCGTATCAGCACACATTATTTGTTAGAAACACAGATAAATAAATGGAGTGAAATAAGGTTAGGAGATACTCAGCTTTCAGTGAAAGGAATGAAGTTACTAAAAATAAAACAGAAAGTGAAACAGAAGAGTAGAAATAGCTATAAAATGAAAGGGAGGGTAAATATTGCTCTTCATCTCTGGTGGGTGTATAGATAAAAATAATATAACATATACAATAATAGAGAAAAATAAATAAAATACAGCTCACTGCAGAGTAGATTTGCAGTCATATATGAGCCAAAACAAGTTAAGTGATCAAGTGCCCTGCCTTACAGAGAATAACACTTTCCAACATACAGTAATACCACATGAAACAGGAATGAAAAATTAAGTTGCAGCTACAGTAGTGGCAAAAGATTCCAATTGGACTTAACACTTGAACTGCAGAAAAAAAAAATACTAAGACAGCATCCGTAACAGTATTAGATACTATTATAAAATGGCAAGAAAAAAATCTAGAAATCACATTGGCCAAGAAATATCAGCTGACCGTACATTAAATATTTGTAAATGAACAGTCTATAGCCTGGTCCTAAACCACATCACACAATGAGCAAATCAGTCCTCCAACAACCAGATCTATCGCCCATCAGTCCCCCTACAACCAGAGCTGATCTTCCATCACAAACATGGCTGCTACCTTTACACTGAAAAACCTTCAACTGGGCCCTAAAAATAAAACTACCTTAAATAAAAAATAAAACAAATTAATTAAATGTTGTTTTCTTGATCATCACACTCTCCTTACACACATAAACAAAATAGAAGCATTAAGAATAGTCAATAGTTTTCATTACAACTGTTTCTTGGCCGACAGTGAAAATTCCCCTTCTGTCTTTACCATGCTTACCAGGGAAAACTCTTCTGCTTGCCCTGGCAGTGAGATAATTGAGTCTGTGGCTGTAGAAGAGGCCTCTATAATGTATGGTAAGTGCCTATTAACCACCATAATCAGCAGTCACACAGCTTTGTTGTGCACTGTTTAGAATTTTGAAAGTTGTTAACCACACTTCAGAACTTCCAAACAGTGGCATAACAAAAAAGAATGCACCAGAGTTCCATAATTCTCACACATAGAATGCACACAGTGTTTTTTTGACCATACACTATAAAAGATGATGGCTGGGGATTGGATGACAACCACACTGAAATCACCTCTTGTGATTGCTAGGGCTACAGTAAACCTCTCAAGGTGCGCTGTCAGGGTTTACCATGTTGCACTAGCAACCACTTGAGGTGATTACAGCATGGTTATCACCCGATCCCCAGCCATTATCCTCTATGTTATGTTTCTGTGTGTGTACAGTACATTAGGAGAGGAACATTCCACCAGTGGAACACAGAATTTTGAATCCTTATGTTCCATGGTAAACATTGCATAATAAAATTCCATATCTTGAATGTGGAGAAAGCAGAGAAAAAAACAGGCAGAAGAAAGTAGGCAATAATACTTTATTATTAAAGAGAAATGGTGGCAAAAAACAGTGATATAGGCACAGGCAGGCCCAAACTATTCAAACACATTCCTGAAGTTTATAAAAGCATGCACATTTGAATCTTATATGGGTATGTTCAGGGGAAATCTGTCACCCCCCACCTCCACCACCGCCAAAACAAGGCAACCTGGCAGGTTTAACATTTTGAAAACATTTCATAAGAGACAGTACTTGTACTGATTTAAAATGCAAGGTAGCATGTTTTTCCTTACCAACATTTCACCTCAATCCTGTAAATGAGAGCATGTTGCCTTCAAAGAAACTATATTACAACAGTGTAATGAAAATAAAGCTTTGAACACTGCTTATTTTTACAAATGTACAGATGTTGCAGTGCATTCATATGAGTATTAACATGTTACAGAGAAAATATATATTTTCAACTAACACTACTAATAATTATGTTTACTGCAACGTACTACTCTATTGCTGAAATATGCTATTTATGTATTAATAAGGACTACTTTTTCAATGTTTTAACAGTTTTAGTGTTAATGTATTGTACACTTGTTTGAAAATAGTAAAGACGTTTTAATCCCTAGCAGAGTGACTCAAACTAATTCTCTCTTTTATGATGGTGGCCCATTTTATAAGTGTGATAAGCCACTCCAGGGTGTGCATTTCAAGGATTTTAGTGCACTTCCCAGGGGTGTAAGGACACTTGGACTTCAGCCTTGTGCCTTAGCACACCTGTAGGGTGTGCATTAAAATCCTTGAAATGCACTCCCTGTCATGGCTTATTACTTACATATAGAACTAGAGCTTGGAGGTCATGGGAGTCACAGTGACCTAATGTGTAAATGTTAAGCTATTACTACAGTTTGTAGCAGTTCCTATCTGTTATAATATCAACTGAGTGCCAGTTGTTCGGTATACAAAAAAAATAATAAAGTAAGGGCACTTTACACACAATCCTAACAGACACACTATTTAATAAAACCAAGTTCTTCATTTTGCTAGTCATATTTTTAACCCATATCTGTCTATTAAATCTAGGTGTATATTCACCAACCATATAAATGGGGGATCACATCGGTCAAGTGGAGCTAATATGCTCTTATCAGATTATTGTTTTATCAAATTATGTTGTAGTATTTCCATGGGCTGCTTTTTGTTTTATTACTTGCTATATAAAGAATAAAGGATGGGGTGGTGTGTTATGAGATTTTACACACACCTGAGGTGAGGGATGCTACGCAAACCCTAAGGCGAATCTCGAGGGGTTTATGAGAACATCCCACCCTGAGGGTGTGTAAACTGAGTTTTACACACACTATCTTTTATTTTATACTTTTTCACCACAGCAGTTATATAAAATATATAAAGAGATCTTTGGTTTCACTTCGCCGGGTGGTGGTTACAGTAGGCATCCAGCATGAGTAAAGGGATAGAGCAGCTGATGCATGCACACCGTCAGGGAAACCTGGTGCATGTTTGCAATAATAACCAGCCGGTTATTATGGCAAATATCAACCTTGGTTTTCTTAGGGAAAATGTGCCCACCAGTTATCATAATATAGTACCAAACTTCAATTCATACTATTATTATAACAATAGTCAAATGCATTCCTAACACAGACCCTCAGGCTGCAGTGCTCAGTGGATGATTGAGTCAGAACCATACTCCCTTTCGTGCACCAGCCAAATGAATCTGCTGTGTATTCAAAAAGAGACATAATTCCTCACATCTAAGGCAACAAAATATTTCTCACAGATTAGCAACCTAATTCCATTGCTCCAGTCAATGGGAGGTCAATGAGGTCAAGGGGAACCTGTATCCTCTTAATGAAAATGTTATTATTTTTTCCTGGAAAAACACCAGTACAGGTATTACTGTTATTGTCACTGTTTTACACCTGGCTTCAAGTTCCTACACTTCTCATTTCAGAAAACCTCTTACAACATTGTCCCATTATTATATTTACATTGGTCAACACTATGTAACTTAAACTGCACCAGCTAAAGTATGTTGTTTCTTTAACAATAGAACACAGTTCACCATGAAAGGGGCATATTAATACTATATCGTCTTACACCATTGTTAAGAAAAGTACCACACTATATATCCTTGTAAATGTATAGGACTCACAGTAAGTACTGTCACACAATTACTCACTAGCTGAAGAAATGTGAATTGCTTGTAAACAGAATGTCTGACAAAGAAATGAGCATTCCATATCTGCACTGAAGGAATCATAGCTCCACTCAGAACCTACATGCATGATATGACATCTCTGACTGCACACTAGAGTTTTAGGTAACTTTATTTCTGTTTCTTTAAAAAAAAAACAAGCCACATGATAATGACAGCACTATCTGTACACGTGTGCAAATTTCTCTATACATCCCCCCCACATGTCTCACAATATTCACCAAGAATGTCAGGAGTGGAAATAAAAATAGTGGGCCAGATTCAGAGAAGCCAAAGCAGGACGCAAGGCAACTTGCATTGGAAAAAAATGGTGTAAGTTGCACTTGCGTCCTGCGTTACGTCCCAGTGGGATTCACATAGGCAGCCTGCGATATGCGGCAGGCTGCCTGTGCCCAGCTTCACCTATGCACCTGAAACCCCCTTGCCAAATGGCATAAGGGGGATTCTGGGCAGCATTTGCACCCTATTCAGGTAGGGTGGCCGCTTGATCCACAAATGGGATTTTGTGAGAGGTGTGGAGAGACAGAGACAAACAGACAGACAGAGGGAGAGGGTGATAGAGATATTTACAGTTACACTGACAGTGCTATCATTATCATGTGGCTTGTGTTTTTTTTTAAAGCAACAACAATAAAGCTCACCAAAAGTATAGTATGCAGTCATAGTTATTATCATACATTGCACGGAGGTCCCAAGTGGAGCCGCGACTCACTGATGCTACCTTAGTAAATTTTTCAGTACAGACTGTGGTACATGGAATGATCATTTATTTGGCAGTCTGTTTTCAAGCAATTCACATTTATCCGGACATTGCATCATTGCATGACTGTCTATCTGATATAGCTGGTGGTGTTGTAAAATGCATTTTTGGACTGTATTACAGAATGTTTTTTCTGTCTCTGAATATGTATGTATTGATGTATATTTTTCTTTATCCAGCTGAGGTGTGTAATATTTTTAATGTGCTAAATTGTAAAGGCAATTCCAAAGAAATAAAATATTTTTTCTCTTTTTTTAAGGGGGGGGGGGCTCACTTATGAAACAATGTCTAACTTGTAAGATGCAGAAGAAAAAAGAAAATCAACTAATTCTAACTGTTCTGTGAACATCTGTTTATGGGGCTAAAAGAGCATCAGATGTTTGTATTTGTTGCAGACTTTGCTCACTGTGAAGCACAAGCAAAACATTCAGTTGTCACTGTCTTATATCATTTGTACAGCACACTACACACCTAGGAAATTATCCTGTGAATTGTGGTGGGGTGCACAGTTGATGGGTAAAGGAGCAGCCTGCGCTCTCCCGGGTGAGGGAAATAATAGCTTAGAACAATAAACTCACAGTAATATTGTATGTTCAAAACACAGGAAAAAGTAGGAATCAGGACCTCAGTTGAATACTGCCTTGCAATTTTGTAACAGTAAGGTGCTAATGCATGCAGGACCTGTGGTCAGTTGAGATACTGACATTAAAAACGATGATTCAAACTTTACAGAAAGGCAGTACAAGTTTTTGCTCTTTACATGGAAGCCTCTGCAACACTCACTTATGTACATTTTCCTGATCAGACCATGTCCCTTTTATTGTTATCCACTATGCATTGCATTACAGTCTCAGTCACCATCCCATTTACTCTCAAGATCTCGCATGAATGTCACCTCAGATTAGCAGCCCTCCTAAATATGTATGTAACCACTCAGTCCCCTGGGATTACAAGAATCCCATCAGTGTCAGTACTAGGTAGGGAAGGCAGCTGGTGAATAACTAGCTAAATGGGTTTTCACATACTCACTCTCTGTTTACTTGGTCTCAACTGAGAGGAGAGAGAGAGAGAGAGAGAGAGAGAGAGAGAGAGAGAGAGAGAGATGATGTCATTTAAAATTCTCACAGCAGCATAAGCCACAGCAGCTGGCTGTGAGTGGGGAGTTTTAGAATTTTGAATTAGTCTAGAGAGGAGTCAGTAGTGAGCAGTTGGAGGAGTGAGGAACTGCAGTGTGGGCTCTGAGAGGAGAGCTTATTTTTTCACCCTAGTGCAGAGAAACATCTGCCTGCCAAGAGAATTGGCGGAAACCATTGTCTATAGCAGGAGTTCCTGATTTTTCATCATCAGATAGATGGAAAGGACTGCCAGGATGGATCCGAGGGGCAATCCCCTATTCTGATCTAGGACTTTGAAGCTGCCTGTTTGTTTTCCAACCATGAGTAATCTGACTTTGTGCTTCTCAGAGGAAAGCACCTGTTTTTGAGGTGTTCTCTCTGATAAAGGGAAATATACGCCAGTTTTGTTCTAAGATGAGACTGTTCTCATGTTTCTAAAGTTGGCTGACAATTGTGGGGTCCTCAGAGAGAAGTGACACATTGTTCAGGACTTTAGTTCTACACTCAGAAGTAATGTTTTCTTATGCAGGATGTGAAAGTCATTCCAAGATGCATATTTCTAACTGTTTTCCAGAAGTCGAGGTGTAAGTCTGAAAGAATGGCTGGGTATGGACATGGAAACAAAAGGTGGGCAGCCCCCCATCTGGAGTGACCAGTTCAGCACTACAGGTTCTGCCAGGGTACCTGGTTGTTCAGGACATGGCAGCCAATGCCTAAAGAGAAAGTTTACTCCCCTGGTGTAGGTTGTACTAATTTTGAGCACCAGTGTGCTCTGTCATGACCAGTTGCCACACTGCCAAAATGTTAAGTCCTATGCCATATGGGAAATGTGCTCAGTTGTGGCCAGTGCCACTAGATGAAACTGTATGTTTCAGCTGAGGCCATTGCTGCTGAAGAAAATTCAAGGTCCCATGACATATGGCATATGTAAAGTTTCTGTCCAATACAGATTTCTGTTGTTCTGTCATTGCCTTGTGCCACAATGTGTAAACCTTGGGGGTCCACCTTTGCTTTAGTGTACCATCTTTGGAATAAAGTCACACTCTAGAGCCCCAGCCTCATTTGGATATTCATTTTATTGCTTCCTGTGTGGAATTACTGGGTACCCCTCCAGAAGTATAGACCTAGCATACCCTAGTAAAAAGCTCTCTCCTCAGTACGGGGCTTTAGTTTGGTCATTTGTGGTTTTGCTTTTGTACACACCTACACTTTCTGACCTCTAGAAATAGTGAGCCTGGTATACATTCCCAAAGCAAGGGAAAGTACTGATTTTCCTAAGTAGTTTGGGTGCTCAGTCAGGAGTACCAAGGGGTTGCTTACTGTGCAAATGGGGGCTTTTCCGGGATGTTATTTAATTTGAGGAGAGAATTAGAGATTTTTTGCTGAGGGTATGGCTAGTGTTTGTCTCTCTGGTAGCATGGTAGCCCAAACAGAAAAGGAAGCTTTGGACTAAAGGATTTTGCCCAGGAAAGTGCCATCCAAATGTGCTGCTTGCATGCCTGCTAAGTACACAAAGAACAGAGTGCTGCTTGTGTGTGTGTGTGTGTGTGTCAACTGGAAGTATACAGTAAAGCCTTGAAGTGTATGTCCTTGTCTCTGCACTAAAAAACATTTGCAGAACTTTTTAACTTGCAATTTTCAAATGCCAAAAGTAGTAGGGACTTTAGGAAACAGATTGAGGAATGGGCCCTGAAAGTTTCATTACTTTGTGTGCAAATTGGAGGAGTCGCTAGAGAAATTGCCAAAATCTATGGAGAAAATGGTAAAATCGGTGCTCCTCCCACTGAAATTGCAGCAGAGAAAAAAGTTACAGTTTGCAGTTTAAATTTGCTCCTGCTTGATGATCGACATGAAGGAAGAGTGAGCAAGAGAAAGAGAGAGAGTCTCATTTGCATGGTGTTGAGTGATTGGTGTGACTGCAGTCAATCCAACCCCCCAGCCAGCTTCTGTGTGCAGCCAAGTGTTCAAGAAAAAACAGCAGAGAACTAATGAACCGCTTACTGTAGCTTGTAAAATGCGTAGAACATTTCTTGGCTTTTGACTGGCAGAGAGGCACATGTACGCCCAGTCATTAGGGTGATAAACCTGCAAGTCACCAATCGAGTTTCATGTGGGGGACTGTGCCCCAGCACCCACCCTTACTTAGGATTCTAACTTTAGGGGGGCAGACCTTGGGAAGGGGGCAACAACTTGTGGGTTTGATGCCCAGATGATGGGACACACAACAGCTGGTGCTCCAAGGGTGTGCAGTACATTTTAATGTGTCTATATCAAGCCATTATACCCAGTACTAATTATGCCCACAGAGTCACAGTACAATAGATAGCACTGTGACAGCTTTTAGAATTTTCACACTGGCATCTTCAGCCAGATTGGTTTTACCACTTTCACATCTCAACTAGAAAAATATCAAAATGTCAGACATACCAAACAGCCAATGTGAACTTCAGTTTGAAGAAATTTACCAGACTGTTGCAAACTGATGACAAACCCAAACCTTCAGCCAAGAAAGAAAAAGAAAATTACAGTGAGTAAACATGTTTTGGTTCATCTCAAGTGCTCACAAAGTTAGAGACTGAAAATGACAAGCTACATACCCAAAAGACAACTATTTGGGCAGCAAATGTCTTTACAACTTGGGCTGCTTCAAGGGGGATTGAATTTGATTTTGAAATGGTTAATCCTGCTGATTTTTGTACTATTTTATGTAATTCTGTGCTAAGGACTATCAGACTGCACAGAATACAGCCTGTCAAGTTTACTGGCATTAAGAGCAGGAAAAAATCACCCTTTAAAGTGCACTGCCATAGTATGCTGTATAAACATTTTGAATCATCCAAAATTAGTTACTGCTTAGAAAAAAACAATAGCGGTGTATAAAAGATACCATTATGAAAACAATGACACAGCTCTCCACCATCCTTCAATCAGCACCACTGATCTCAATAAACTCAAGCGCTGTGCTGTCTACACAGACTCCCAGTGTCCTACTAGGCAAGGTCTGGGTGGATGTACAATTGTCCATGGCATGCCATGGGAGAGAAGAATAAGACAGTTAAAACTGGAGCATTGTACAATAAACAGAGATCAGCATGGGGCAGAATATATAACATTAAATTTCAATGAATTTACCAAGAACCATGAAGACACAGAGCAAATTGCCAACAGTATTGAGGGTATATACTCTATATGAACTGCAGAACAACCCTCTCTGTCCAGATTTCTTGTTTAAAGAATACCTAAGTAAATTATTGTCAGAGCTGCATGCATTTTACTTGCACCCTTGCCACTTCAAAGTACAATCTTACAAGAATGCAGACATTTATTATGCACAAGAACTTTTTGGTATAAACTACCTGGCAAACTTAATGGCACATCTCGCTACAGAAGCTGAACTATTCAAAAGGGAAATGAACCATAGTGTTCATGCAACAGCTGTACAGTTGCTGTCCGAGGCAGGCTTGGACACTCACCAAATAATGGCCATTAATGGCCACCACTCAAAGTCCAGTCTGCAGAGCTACTGAGCCACCTCTGAGGAACAAAGGCAGTGGTGGAGGATTCTTATCTACCTTGAATAAAGCCAAGCTTGCTAACCTGACCAAAATTACAAGTAACCAACCTGCTATCAAGCAAGCTTCTGCATCTGATACCGAACGGCCATCCACCAGCATGTCTGTCCTCACACAGATTACTCTGCATAATCCTTCTCCTGTCTTTGTATTGCAGCAAAGCAAAAGTTGTGATCTCAAAAAGATATACTGCAGCACAGATCTCCTCAACTGAGCACTGCAAGCTCTGCCCAGTGATGGAAGCATGATGTTTGGTGGCATCACAATCCAACAGCTCAGCAAGATGAGCAGTACAACAAAGCCCTCATACTCCACAACTGTTACATAGTGAAGGGGGAGTTTATAAACTTCAACAAGTAACTCAAAGAATAAACTTTAATTCAGCTGTTTAACTGTTAATGAGATGCTGTAAGCAGTTTTAAAAATGTTCTGTTCTCCATTTGAAGGTACTATTTTTCATCAAACCTGAAAGAAGAGTGAAAAAACTTATATAAAATGCATTTTCAATTTGAAACTGCACAATATTGTCAAGACTATGATGAAAATGTTCTACCATTTCATAAGTTGAATAAGACAACTCTGAGGTGTGGTTTATGGCTGAAAAGAGCACTCCCCAGGTGCTAAATGCATTCAGCGCAAGTGCCTCATGGCTCATTATGCACTTGGGGTGTGCTGTTATCAGCCCATAACCACACCTTGCCATCTCTCATTCCTTACATAATACACAGTATCTTAATTTTGAAGGCATATAACTCAGCTGTTGTTTTTACATAAGATTTCTGTTGAGGCAGATAGTCATGAGGAAATTGAAGCCACTTGCAACATGATCAACATATGACGCCAGCTCCCCAGTAGGGATCAGCACCCTAGTGGTACTGCATGGCAATGCAGGTCCCTTCTTCTTGGCCTATTATAGATGATGGGGGGCTGGGACAAAAACACCATCAAGTCAACGTGAGAAGATGTGCCTATAACTGTTAGAGACAAGACCAGGTGTCACAGCAACTACCACAGGTTTCAGGGTTGGGGCCTTGTGTCATCAACAACATTCACTTTCACCAACTGGCAGCTGTCTGTGCCCCAGTACTTACAGTATATGGGTAATAATTAACTTCCTTTCTGTGTAGAACTGCTGTTCTGTCCTCCTGGGTGATCAAGAGCAGTCACACTGTGGGGCATCCAGATGACTCTGTCAGGATAGGAAACAGCATCACTCAGACTGCTCCTCTTATGCTTGCCACTTCCAGTTTGGATCATAGGCTCAAGTGTGGACCAATAATCCCTTAACTGAAGTCAATGTGCCTTAATCACCAGGCCATCAGGGCCAACTCATCCTGAGTTGAATTATTGTGCTGTTAGACCTATGCTCTGAATTGCTGGTTTCACATTAAGGCATTGCAAAGGAGGTGGTATAGTGCAGTGGTCTAAGGCTGAGCTGAAAATCTGGTAACATCCAACAAACCAGACCTGGGTTTGAATCCCACAGCTTCCACTTACATACTGTGTGACCCTAAGCAAATCACTTAACCTTCTTGTGCTCCCAGGTTGCTCCTGTAAAAAAGCTTTCAGCTTAGTGTGCTATACCTGGTTAAACAACTAAATAAAAAAAAAAATTACATTGTGGTCTGTTATTTTTGTTTCCAGAGTGCATTTGTATCCAGTAATATAGCTATCCTCTGGTTAATATCAGTCAGTTCTTTCTAAACTTTCATCACAAGATATCAGTCTTGAGCAGGGTACCCCCAATAGGAACAAAAAAGGATCATGTGGTTGACTCCCCATAGAAAAATTATGATCCATTTTCCTCTCAAATGTTGCCCAGAAAAACAATGCCCTTTCTGTAATTAAATCTATTTACTTATTCCAGAGGTGGGGCAAAAAGAACGCAATTTGTTCTGTTTAAACAGCAGTGCATGTTATGAGTGAAAATGTTGTACCTACACTTTTTATTATAGTTATGATTTATCATTTTATCATGTCTTGTAAAATGTTATTTTTTTCTGTTTTGAGTCTCCTTTAGCATCTTTTTGTCATATTCTCTCAGTGAGGGTTCTCCTGTTCACTCTCAGATCCCACTGTTATTCTGCAGTGCTTACCTGATGCAACGGATCCCACCATGACTTTTGGCCAGTCTATCTATGCTCAAGTCTGTGCATGTTCTGCTACTGCAGTGACCTGCTCCCCATTAGGACACAGTACACCTGGCAGCATCGAGCAGCAATGCAGGTTCCTTCTTCCTGGCCTATTACTGGTGAAGGGGGCCAGGGACAACAACACCATCTAGTTAGCATAAGAAGCTGTGCTTTAACTGTTTGAGACAAAACGAGATGTCACAGCAACTGCTGTCCAATCCTCCTGGGCTATCACGGACACTTGCTCTGTTGAGCAATTGCAGAAGACCCTCTCAAGGTAAGAAAATGCATCAATCCAATTGCTCCCCCTTTACTTGTCACTTCCAGTTTGGAACATGGGATCAGGTTTGAACCAACAGTCCCCTGAGAGAAGGTAGTGTGCCTTAATCATTACACCATTGGGTAGCCTCCTTTATTATTTTATTGCATATGAAGGAATAAAAGAAGTTCTCTTCAAAAATAACTATCCTCAGGTTAATATACGTTTTTCTCAGCTATCTCTGAACACTTGCTGCTTAACATCACTTCGGTTCTGACTAACGTGAATTAGCATGCAATCTTCTCCCTAACATGAATTAGCGTGCAACATACATTGATCCCTTACTTCATAGGACATTCAGTACTTACAAACAGTTGAAATTTAAGGTGGCAATTGTACTGAGAGGTGTCAAGTTGCCCCAGTTAGAAGCAGGGCACCACTGGAAATCAGACGTGGCATGTCAGCTAGGTTATTCTCTGTAAATAAGGTTAAGTAAAATTGCTTGGTCTCCAGTCAGACGGGGGATCTCCAAACAATAGCAGCTGCTGAAGAAAGAAGTTTTGGTAGCTCTACAGGGTCCACTCTTGTTTTGGTTATAATAACCATACATGTGTCCTAGAGTATACCGTTACAACAGTGACACATTTATGTTGCAGCATTTATGGCAACTCACTTTTGTCAACACTGACAGGAGTGACCTTGAATTCTGGTCACCAGCTGTCAGGTCAACTTTTGCCCCCCAACATTTTTTCCTCTTTCCCCCAACATGCACGCCCCCCCCCCAGAATTTTTTATAAAAAGTCCAGAGGTGAGGGGGGCATAGCTCCCTGAAAAAGACAAACAGTTTTCCTTGCAGAGCGGTTTGGCACTCTACCATCAGGAAGCCACACTGCCTGGTGCTGTAAAGCCAGAAAGCGGATTCCCTGCACCCATGTTGGTGTCTACAAAAAGGTTGTCACACCGAGATGGGTGAACCATGTCCCAGCATGGTGCCAGCATGACTTCCCCTTGTTGGTGCTGAATCATTTTCATCAACCTACGCTATACTCTTTCCAGCCTATCTATGTCCTTTCTAAGGTGAGGGCTTCTAAACTGGACACAGTACTCCAGGTATGGCCTCACCAAGGATTTATAGAGGGGTGGTATCACTTCTTTCTTCCTAATATCAATATCCTCCAGACACATACCATAATCCTGTTTGTATTGCTACAAATCTTGTCACATTGGTTAGCCTGCTTAAGGGTGTTAGTAATGATGACTCCCAGGTCACATTCCTCAGCTGTAGTACTAACTGAGTTTTACCCCAGTAATTCAGTATTCTGTCCTGGGGGTTCCTTTTCCCCTAGGTGAATTACCATGCACATTCTGGCATCAAATTTTAAGTGCCAAACACTTGGCCACCTCTCTAGCCTTTGTAGGTCATTTTGCAATTCTCTAATTCCCTCGGTGCTATCCACCTACCACAAAGTTTAGGGTCATCTACGAAGATACTTAACCTACCCAGGATACCTTCTCCAATGTCACTGATGAATATGTTAAAAAGGACCAGGTTCATGACAGATCCCTTGGTACCCCACTAGTGACCTCCCTCTTCTCTGATTTAACTCCATTTACCACTACAATCCTAGCCACCCCTAGGTCCTCCAACTTCTTCAGTAGGTGTCTGTGTGGCACATAGTCAAAAGCCTTATTGAAGTCAATGTAGAGTAGATCCACAGCATGACTTTTATCAAGTTCTTTTGTTACACAGTCAAAGAAGACTATTAGGTTTGTCTGACAGGACCTCCCTGTCACAGAGCCATGCTGTTTACTATCAGGGAGACCATTGCCCTCCACATAGTCCACAAGGTCTGCTTTGATCAGTGACTTCATCAGCTTCCCTACAATAGAGGTAAGTCAACAGGTCTGTAGTTTCCTGCCTGTTCCTTGTTGCCCCATTTATGGAGCAGAACCACATCCACCAACCTTCAATTGCTTGGGATGCCCCTCATTTGAAGAGAGAGTTATTATATAGTCTTGCTAGAGGTTCAGCTAGTTTGTCTGCCAATTTTATAAGCACCCTTGGATGTATCCCATTTGGACCTGGGGCCTTGTCTATCTTGAAGGCTGCTAGTCCTTTTTGTACCCTATTCCTAGTAAATGTTGGTTTCTCCATCTCTGGGATCTCTTTCATGGCCACTTTGATGCCACTCTAAGGCAGGGGGCCACTGTCTTTCTTGGTGAAGATGGAGCAAAAGTAGTCATTCAGGACTGTAGCCTTTTGCTGGTCCTACTTTATCACCCTGCCCCCGTCTAATAACCTAATTCATCTAATAACCTAACTACTCCTCCACCCCTTCTATGTTTTTCACTTATATAGTGGAAGAAATGTTTTTCTCCATGCTTGAACCTCTTTTCTAATTGCAGCTTTGTGCCTCCTTTTGCCTCTGATATCACCTTCTTTGCTTCCCTGTTTCTCTGAAGATGTTCCACTCTTTCTACACTTCCCCTGCTAATCTTTGTACTTGTAGAAGACTCTCCTTTTGGCCCTTACTGCTTCCCTGACCTTCACTGACAACCAAAGTGGTTTCTTGGTTTATTATTTTTGGTTAATTTATGTAAGTATAGCTGTGATGCTTCAAGGATGGCTCCTTTAATCACCCCCATCTCTCTTCTACCCCTGTTACACTGTCCACCCCCCTAACTTGTTATGAGCCACCCTTCTGAGTTTGTTGAAATCCACCCTTCTAAAGTTCAAGACCTCTGCTCTAGTGTGTTTTGTCAGTCTCAAGAGCTACCTCAAACCAAACTGAGTTGTGGTCATGGTTTGCAAAAGACTCCCCTACTTTTACTGCTTCTACTGCTTCGGAGTTGGTGGGCACCATATCCATGATGTTCAGGATGGATCTCTGTCTTGTGGTTTCCCTTACCAGCTGCACCAGAAGGCAGTCTTGAAAGGTAGCAAGCATAGCCTGACTTCTCATACTCCTGGCCACTGGACTATCCCAGTCTATGTCAGGTAAATTAAAATCCCCTAACACTACATCACCCTTTGCTGTTCCCTGTTTAATTTCCCACTGAGCTCCCTGCCCCTGCTTCTCCCTGCCCATGCAGTCTATAGAATACCCCTAGGTGTAGTTTTTACCTGATGCTGCTGTGAGTTGAACCCACAGAGATTCAGACTCCACTGAGATACTCTTGATATTACAAAAACACAAAAAAACAAAAAAACACAAAAAAAGGCTGCTCCAGTCCTAAGTTGTGCCTGTGTAAAAAGCTGAGCACCAAAGAACAAAAAACACAAGGTCCGACCGGTTTTGCGCCAGATTGATTTAGTTTTATAGTGAATTATGGGTATCAGGTATGTGTGTCCCTGAGGAGGCGCTGTTTCTGTCGCAAAACCGGTCGGACCTTTTGTTTGTTTGAACTGTCCTGTCCTGCATGGCGTTTCTGCATTGTGATGTTATTAGTTAAAGGCACAATACAGCATATGTTTTTTGGAAGTGTTGGTGCTGTGTTTTTTGTTCTTTGATACTCTTGATATTCCCATCTTCCAGCACTTCAATGCCTTCTCTAACTTAGAGGGCTATGCCCCGCCCCCTCCCCCCCCACACACCTTTTCATCTGTCCTTCCTTAGCAGTAAGTACCCAGGTACTGTTAGGTACTAATCATTATTATCCGTAGCCCATGTTTCCATGATGGCTACGAGATCTAGCTCAGTTTCTGCCATTCTGGCCTGGAGCTCACTGATTTTTACTGCCCAAACTCCTGGCAGTGATACAGACTCCTTTCTAACTACACAATGAGTGCATTTTGTTATTTGTCAGAATTTTTCTCATTTTGTTCCCTGGCTACTTTTGTTTTTTCAGCATCCTTTTTCTGCATACTTACTGTTACTCCATCTCTTACCCCATTGTGAGCCTTAATGAAGTTTTTCACTGTTATGCAACTAACCCCTACATGAGTGGAAGAATAAGCTAGAATCTAGTTCCCATTATCTGCCTGTTTGGATTCCCTAGCCCCAGTCTCCCCCACAGTTAGCTTAATCATCTGATAAAGATATCAAAATGTTGTCCCAGTGCACTGGTCCCTTCCCTCATCAGGTGGAATCCATTCCCCTTAAAAAGCTTCCTGTCCCGAAAGTTCCCCAGTCCCTATGAACTGAAATCCTTTCCTAGCACCAATACTTGAGCCACCTATTAAACTCATCAATCTCTTGTTTCTTATTTTATCCTTCCTCTCCACTTTCCCCATACAGGGAGGACCTTAGAGAAGGCCAGGGAGGCAGAGTGTGCTGCCAGTCTTGCCTCCCAGTCTCTGGAAATTGTGCTTAACCTTGTCCACTGACTGGTTTGCCAGATCATTGGTACCTAGGTGCACCAGCATATCCAGTTGTACCCATTCCCTCTCCACCATCCTCCCTATACAATTTAGATCCCTGATGGCTGAGGCACCTGGAAGGCACTTAACCATTCCCTTTCCTGGTGATCTCACCCACGGCCTTTCCCTCCTTTGGTTATAAAATCCATGACCACCAGACTGTCCTGGATTTTTACTTCTAGGAGCCACTGAGAGGTCCTGATGTGTACCACAGATTGACTTACAGTTTCCCCCGATGGAGTTGGGTTCCTAGTCCCCATTTAGATGCACAAAGTGGTTGCTGTTGGCATGGATTTGGCTAGAACAATCGCTTTGTGGCTAGGCCTCCTTTTCTGTGCCTCTCCCTTCCCCACCACTTTCTATCCTTTGTGCCAGTGGGCCTCTGCAGAAAAGGGAGTTGGGGGAGGAGCTCCAGCTGAGCTGTAGGCACAGCTTGGCTATCCCATACTAAAAAAGAAGGGTAACATTTCAGTTGTTTTATTATAAAAGTCCCTTGATTTCTCAATATGTGTACCATTCAACCATTCATTTTCCATTTTGTATCTTTGCCTTTCCTTTTTTGCTCCCAGTACCCCTTCAAATACCCTTCAAATCACCCATCTTTTTGAGCAGTTTATCCTGAACCATTCATTTTCCATTTTGTATTATTCTGAACCATTCATTTTCCATTTTGTTATAATTCATTGTCAAAAGTGCTCCCAATATACCTTCAGATACCCTTGAAATTACCCATCTTGCAACAGTTAATTATTCTGAACCTTCATTTTACTTTTTTTTGTTACTGTTCAGTGTTTCCATTACTGCTGTTCTCATTTACTGTTTAGCTTGAATTTTGATCACTCCTTGTGACCTCCCTCTTCTCTGATTTAACTCCATTTACCACTACCCACAGCTATTTACCTTTTAGACAATTTTCAACCCGTTTAACTACAATCCTAGTCACCCCTAGGTCTTCCAACTTCTTCAGTAGGTGTCTGTGTGGCACATAGTCAAAAGCCTTGTTGAAGTCAATGTAGAGTAGATCCACAGCATGACTTTTATCAAGTTCTTTTGTTACACAGTCAAAGAAGACTATTAGGTTTGTCTGACAGGACCTCCCTGTCACAGAGCCATGCTGTTTACTATCAGGGAGATCATTGCCCTCCAAATAGTCCACAACATCAGCCTTGATCAGTGACTTCATCAGCTTCCCTGCAATAGAGGTAAGTCAACAGGTCTGTAGTTTCCTGCTTGTTCCTTGTTGCCCCATTTATGGAGCAGAACCATATCCACCAACCTTCAATTGCCTGGGATGCCCCTCATTTGAAGAGAGAGTTATTATATAGTCTTGCCAGAGGTTCAGCTAGTTCGTCTGCCAATTTTCTGAGCACCCTTGGATGTATCCCATTTGGACCTGGGGCCTTGTCTATCTTGAGGGCTGCTAGTCCTTTTTGTACCCTATTCCTAGTAAATGTTGGTTTCTCCATCTCTGGGATCTCTTTCATGGCCACTTTGATGCCACTCTAAGGCAGGGGGCCACTATCTTTCTTGGTGAAGATGGAGCAAAAGTAGTCATTCAGGACTGTAGCCTTTTGCTGATCCTACTTTATCACCCTGCCCCCATCTAATAACCTAATTCATCTAATAACCTAACTACTCCTCCATCCCTTCTATGTTTTTCACTTATATAGTGGAAGAAATGTTTTTCTCCATGCTTGAACTTCTTTTCTAATTGCAGCTTTGTGCCTCCTTTTGCCTCTGATATCACCTTCCTTGCTTCCATGTTTCTCTGAAGATGTTCCACTCTTTCTACACTTCCCCTGCTAATCTTTGTACTTGTAGAAGACTCTCCTTTTGGCCCTTACTGCTTCCCTGACCTTCACTGACAACCAAAGTGGTTTCTTGAGTTTATTATTTTTGGTTAATTTATGTAAGTATAGCTGTGATGCTTCAAGGATGGCTCCTTTAATCACCCTCATCTCTCTTCTACCCCTGTTACACTGTCAACCCCCCTAACTTGTTATGAGCCACCCTTCTGAGTTTGTTGAAATCCACCCTTCTAAAGTTCAAGACCTCTGCTCTAGTGTGTTTTGTCAGTCTCAAGAGCTACCTCAAACCAAACTGAGTTGTGGTCATGGTTTGCAAAGACTCCCTACTTACTGCTTCTACTGCTTCGGAGTTGGTGGGCACCATATCCATGATGTTCAGGATGGATCTCTGTCTTGTGGTTTCCCTTACCAGCTGCACCAGAAGGCAGTCTTGAAAGGTAGCAAGCATAGCCTGACTTCTCATACTCCTGGCCACTGGACTATCCCAGTCTATGTCAGGTAAATTAAAATCCCCTAACACTACATCACCCTTTGCTGTTCCCTGTTTAATTTCCCCACTGAGCTCCCTGCCCCCTGCTTCTCCCTGCCCATGCAGTCTATAGAATACCCCTAGGTGTAGTTTTTACCTGATGCTGCTGTGAGTTGAACCCACAGAGATTCAGACTCCACTGAGATACTCTTGATATTACAAAAACACAAAAAACCAAAAAAACACAAAAAAAGGCTGCTCCAGTCCTAAGTTGTGCCTGTGTAAAAAGCTGAGCACCAAAGAACAAAAACACAAGGTCCGACGGTTTTGCCAGATTGATTTAGTTTATAGTGAATTATGGGTATCAGGTATGTGTGTCCCTGAGGAGGGCTGTTTCTGTCATGAAACCGGTCCGGACCTTTTGTTTGTTTGAACTGTCCTGTCCTGCATGGTGTTTCTGCATTGTGATGTTATTAGTTAAAGGCACAATACAGCATATGTTTTGAGAGTGTTGGTGCTGTGTTTTTGTTCTTTGATACTCTTGATATTCCCATCTTCCAGCACTTCAATGCCTTCACTAACTGAGGGCTATGCCCCCCTCCCCACACACCTTTTCATCTGTCCTTCCTTAGCAGTAAGTACCCAGGTACTGTTAGGTACTAATATTATTATCCGTAGCCCATGTTTCCATGATGGCTACGAGATCTAACTCAGTTTCTGCCATTCTGGCCTGGAGCTCACTGATTTTTACTGCCCAAACTCCTGGCAGTGATACAGACTCCTTTCTAACTACACAATGAGTGCATTTGTTGTTGTCAGAATTTTTCTCATTTTGTTCCCTAGCTACTTTTGTTTTCAGCATCCTTTTTGCATACTTACTGTTACTCCATCTCTTACCCCATTGTGAGCCTTAATGAAGTTTTCACTGTTATGCAACTAACCCCTACATGAGTGGAAGAATAAGCAAGAATCTAGTTCCCATTATCTGCCTGTTTGGATTCCCTAGCCCCAGTCTCCCCCACAGTTAGCTTAATCATCTGATAAAGATATCAAAATGTTGTCCCAGTGCACTGGTCCCCTCCCTCATCAGGTGGAATCCATTCCCCTTAAAAAGCTTCCTGTCCCGAAAGTTCCCCCAGTCCCCTATGAACTGAAATCCTTTCCTAGCACCAATACTTGAGCCACCTATTAAACTCATCAATCTCTTGTTTTCTTATTTTATCCTTCCTCTCCACTTTCCCCCATACAGGGAGGACCTTAGAGAAGGCCAGGGAGGCAGAGTGTGCTGCCAGTCTTGCCTCCCAGTCTCTGGAAATTGTGCTTAACCTTGTCCACTGACTGGTTTGCCAGATCATTGGTACCTAGGTGCACCAGCATATCCAGTTGTACCCATTCCCTCTCCACCATCCTCCCTATACAATTTAGATCCCTGATGGCTGAGGCACCTGGAAGGCACTTAACCATTCCCTTTCCTGGTGATCTCACCCACGGCCTTTTTCCACTCCTTTGGTTATAAAATCCATGACCACCAAGACTGTCCTGGATTTTTTACTTCTGGGAGCCACTGAGAGGTCCTGATGTGTACCACAGATTGACTTACAGTTTCCCCCGATGGAGTTGGGTTCCTAGTCCCCATTTAGATGCACAAAGTGGTTGCTGTTGGCATGGATTTGGCTAGAACAATCGCTTTGTGGCTAGGCCTGCTTTTCTGTGCCTCTCCCTTCCCCACCACTTTCTATCCTTTGTGCCAGTGGGCCTCTGCAGAAAAGGGAGTTGGGGGAGGAGCTCCAGCTGAGCTGTAGGCACAGCTTGGCTATCCCATACTAAAAAAGAAGGGTAACATTTCAGTTGTTTTATTATAAAAAGTCCCTTGATTTCTCAATATGTGTACCATTCAACCATTCATTTTCCATTTTGTATCTTTGCCTTTCCTTTTTTGCTCCCAGTACCCCTTCAAATACCCTTCAAACTGAACCATTCATTTTCCATTTTGTATTATTCTGAACCATTCATTTTCCATTTTGTTATAATTCATTGTCAAAGTGCTCCCAATATACCTTCAGATACCCTTGAAATTACCCATCTTGCAACAGTTAATTATTCTGAACCTTCATTTTACTTTTTTTTGTTACTGTTCAGTGTTTCCATTACTGCTGTTCTCATTTACTGTTTAGCTTGAATTTTGATCACTCCTTGTGACCTCCCTCTTCTCTGATTTAACTCCATTTACCACTACCCACAGCTATTTACCTTTTAGACAATTTTCAACCCGTTTAACTACAATCCTAGTCACCCCTAGGTCTTCCAACTTCTTCAGTAGGTGTCTGTGTGGCACATAGTCAAAGCCTTGTTGAAGTCAATGTAGAGTAGATCCACAGCATGACTTTTATCAAGTTCTTTGTTACACAGTCAAAGAAGACTATTAGGTTTGTCTGACAGGACCTCCTGTCACAGAGCCATGCTGTTTACTATCAGGAGATCATTGCCCTCCAAATAGTCCACAACATCAGCCTTGATCAGTGACTTCATCAGCTTCCCTGCAATAGAGGTAAGTCAACAGGTCTGTAGTTTCCTGCTTGTTCCTTGTTGCCCCATTTATGAGCAGAACCATATCCACCAACCTTCAATTGCCTGGGATGCCCTCATTTGAAGAGAGAGTTATTATATAGTCTTGCCAGAGGTTCAGCTAGTTCGTCTGCCAATTTTCTGAGCACCCTTGGATGTATCCCATTTGGACCTGGGGCCTTGTCTATCTTGAGGGCTGCTAGTCCTTTTGTACCCTATTCTAGTAAATGTTGGTTTCTCCATCTCTGGGATCTCTTTCATGGCCACTTTGATGCCACTCTAAGGCAGGGGCCACTATCTTTCTTAGTGAAGATGGAGCAAAAGTAGTCATTCAGGACTGTAGCCTTTTGCTGATCTACTTTATCACCCTGCCCCCATCTAATAACCTAATTCATCTAATAACTTACTTCTCCTCCATCCCTTCTATGTTTTCACTTATATAGTGGAAGAAATGTTTTCTCCATGCTTGAACTTCTTTTCTAATTGCAGCTTTGTGCCTCCTTTTGCCTCTGATATCACCTTCCTTGCTTCCCTGTTTCTCTGAAGATGTTCCACTCTTTCTACACTTCCCCTGCTAATCTTTGTACTTGTAGAAGACTCTCCTTTTGGCCCTTACTGCTTCCCTGACCTTCACTGACAACCAAAGTGGTTTCTTGAGTTTATTATTTTTGGTTAATTTATGTAAGTATAGCTGTGATGCTTCAAGGATGGCTCCTTTAATCACCCCCATCTCTCTTCTACCCCTGTTACACTGTCCACCCCCCTAACTTGTTATGAGCCACCCTTCTGAGTTTGTTGAAATCCACCTTCTAAAGTTCAAGACCTCTGCTCTAGTGTGTTTGTCAGTCTCAAGAGCTACCTCAAACCAAACTGAGTTGTGGTCATGGTTTGCAAAAGACTCCCCTACTTTTACTGCTTCTACTGCTTCGGAGTTGGTGGGCACCATATCCATGATGTTCAGGATGGATCCCTGTTTTGTGGTTTCCCTTACCAGCTGCACCAGAAGGCAGTCTTGAAAGGTAGCAAGCATAGCCTGACTTATACTCCTGGCCACTGGACTATCCCAGTCTATGTCAGGTAAATTAAAATCCCCTAACACTACATCACCCTTTGCTGTCCCCTGTTTAATTTCCCCACTGAGCTTCCTGCCCCCTGCTTCTCCCTGCCCATGCAGTCTATAGAATACCCCTAGGTGTAGTTTTTACCTGATGCTGCTGTGAGTTGAACCCACAGAGATTCAGACTCCACTGAGATACTCTTGATATTCCCTTCTTCCAGCACTTCAATGCCTTCTCTAACTTAGAGGGCTATGCCCCGCCCCCTCCCCCCCCACACACCTTTTCATCTGTCCTTCCTTAGCAGTAAGTACCCAGGTACTGTTAAGTCCTAATCATTGTTATCTGTAGCCCATGTTTCCATGATGGCTACGAGATCTAGCTCAGTTTCTGCCATTCTGGCCTGGAGCTCACTGATTTTACTGCCCAAACTCCTGGCAGTGATACAGACTCCTTTCTAACTACACAATGAATGCATTTTGTTATTTGTCAGAATTTTTCTCATGTTGTTCCCTGGCTACTTTTGTTTTTCAGCATCCTTTTTTTGCATACTTACTGTTACTCCATCCCTTACCCCATTGTGAGCCTTATGAAGTTTTTCACTGTTATGCACCTAACCCCTACATAGTGGAAGAGTAAGCTAGAATCTAGTTCCCATTATCTGCCTGTTTGGATTCCCTAGCCCCAGTCTCCCCCACAGTTAGCTTTAACATCTGATAAAGATATCAAAATGTTGTCCCAGTGCACTGGTCCCCTCCCTCATCAGGTGGAATCCATTCCCCTTAAAAAGCTTCCTGTCCCGAAAGTTCCCCCAGTCCCCTATGAACTGAAATCCTTTCCCAACACCAATACTTGAGCCACCTATTAAACTCATCAATCTCTTGTTTTCTTATTTTATCCTTCCTCTCCACTTTCCCCCATACAGGGAGGACCTTAGAGAAGGCCAGGGAGGCAGAGTGTGCTGCCAGTCTTGCCTCCCAGTCTCTGGAAATTGTGCTTAACCTTGTCCACTGACTGGTTTGCCAGATCATTGGTACCTAGGTGCACCAGCATATCCAGTTGTACCCATTCCCTCTCCACCATCCTCCCTATACAATTTAGATCCCTGATGGCTGAGGCACCTCTAAGGCTCTTAACCATCCCCTTTCCAGGTGATCTGACTCCACGACCTTTTCCACTCCCTTGGTCATAGAATCCATGACCACCAAGACTGTCCTGGATTTTTTACTTCTGGGAGCCACTGAGAGGTCCTGCTGTGTACCACAGATTGACTTACAGTTTTCTCCCATGGAGTTGGGTTCCTGGTCCCCCTCTAGAGGCACAAAGTGGTTGCTGTTGGCATGGATTTGGCTAGAACAATCCCTTTGTGGTTAGGCCTGCTTTTCTTTGCCTTTCCCTTCCCCACCACTCTCTATCCCTTTGAGCCAGTGGGCCTCTGCAGAAGAGGGAGTGGGGGGTGAGCTCCAGCTGAGCTGAAAGCACAGCTTGGCTATTCCATACTAAACAAGCATTTGTCAATGCGAGATTGGCTTGCAGGTATTTGCAGTGGTGTTTGGCATGTATGGTGCTTTACCCTAATGCCCTGTGCGATTGCTGGTATTTGCAGAATAAATGGTCAGCATGACCTTTTTGTTACCCCCATTGTGCACTACATAGGCGGAAACACGTTTTGGGCAGGATGTGAAAAATGACAGCTGTACTGCTCATAAGGAAGTGTGGTAAAATGCCAATGTTGAAAATCTGGAGTGGAAATATTGAAAATTCGCAAACCTACGAGCGTGCGTGGGAACTGTGCAATGCATGCTTGTAAAACAGTCATTTTTAGGAATTTTTCACCAAATTTTCAACATTGCCATTTTAAAACCTCTGCTAATGAACAGTGTCACTGTGATTTTCTTAATGTGTCCCATACACTGAGTTCGCACACCGACTGTGCCATTATGCGCTACATAGGGCGGTAAAAGCGTTTTGGGCAAGATGTGAAAAATGACAGCTGCAGTGCTCATAAGGAGGTGTGGTAAAATGGCAATGTTGAAAATCTGAGTGAAATATTGGAAATTCGCAAACTTACGAGTGTGTAGGAACTGCATAATGCAGACTCATAAAACAGTCATTTTAGAAATGTTTTCACCAAATTTTCAGCACAGCCATTTTAAGACCTCTGCTCATGATCAATGTCACTGTGATTTTCTTAATGTGCCCTGTACATTGAGTACGCACACCGACTGCGCCATTGTGCGCTACATGGGCAGAAACACATTTTGGGCAGGATGTGAAAAATGACAGCTGTACTGCTCATGAGGAGGTGTGGTAAAATGGCAATGTTGAAAATCTGGAGTGCAAATATTGAAAATTCGCAAACCTACAGCGTGCGTAGGAACTGCTCAACACACTCTCATAAAACAGTCATTTTTAGGAATTGTTTCACCAAATTTTCAACATAGCCATTTTAAAACCTCTGCTCATGAACAGTGTCACTGTGATTTTCTTAATGTGTTCCATACATTGATTTCGCACACCGACTGTGCCATTGTGCGCTACATGGGTGGAAACACGTTTTGGGTGAGATGTGAAAAATGACAGCTGTACAACTCATAGGAAGGTGTGATAAAATGGCAATGTTGAAAATCTGGAGTGCAAATATTGAAAATTTGTGAACTTATGAGCCTGCGTAAGAACTGCGCAATGCACGCTCGTAAAACAGTCATTTTTTTGAATTTTTGCACCGAATTTTCAACATGGGGTTTTTGGGACCCCTTCTCATGAATGATGTCACTGTCATGCCATTATTCAAGGCTGAAGGGTGATTTCATGCAGTGACTGCACAGTGCCTGCGGAATCACCCTTCAGGAAACGACTACCATGACAGTGACATCATTCATGAGAAGGGGTCCAAAACCCCATGTTGAAAATTTGGTGCAAAAATTCCAAAAAATGACTGAGATATGCAATAAAGTTGAAACCCCCCTATGTAGCCCGTTATACAGCTTACCGGCATTTCCTCAGTTCGTGGTCGGCTTTGAAGAGTGCAGACGTGTTCCCGGTCCACGAGATCGTCGCGCGCGGAGTCTGGAGGTGGAGTATGGGGTGGGGGTGTGGGGAGGCTGAGTGCGCAGTGGGTGGGTGCGGGTTGTGGGGGCTGGGAGACGCCGTGGGACTGTTTTATTTTACAGGTTTAAAAAAAAGATGGCGTGGGATGTTTGCCATGCTGGGGTGGGCTCCCAGCATGGCAGAAGATAATGTGGGGAGAGGGCTGATGGGGGATTGGGCACCCCAATGACCAAACTCACAGGGGGCAGAGGAGCCGGCAGGGGACTGGGCACCCGTTAGACAAACAAATGAACATTTGCCATGCTGGGTGGGCTTCCAGCGTGGCAAGAAAGCTTTGGGGAGGCGGGCGGAGTGGGGGGAGCGCCGATGACGAAGTGAGGGATCGGCGGCGGCGCCAGTATGGCAGCGTGTGCTTTCCTTTCAAGCAGAGGAACACCGCTGTCATACTGAGCTCTTGCACCCATTGGTGCAGGACCGCCACGCCTGCTCAAGGGAGCAGTGCATTGGATGGGAGAGGCACACCTCCAAGTGTGCTACTCTCCCAAAACGTTCAGCGCGCAAGCAAACGTAAAAAAAGGGGTAACATTTCAGTTGTTTTATTCTCAAAGTCCCTTGATTTCTCAGTATGTGTACCATTCAGCCATTCATTTTCCATTTTGTATCTTTTCCCTTCCTTTTTTGCTCTCAGTATCCCTTCAAATCACCCGTCTTTTTGAGCAGTTTATCCTGGACCATTCATTTTCCATTTTGTATTATTCTGAACCATTCATTTTCCATTTTTTTATCTTTCATTGTCAAAAGTGCTTCCAATATATCATCAAATACCCTTGAAATGACCCATCTTGCAACAGTCAATTATTTTGAACCTACGTTTTACTTTTTTTTTGTAGCTGTTCAGTGTTTCCATTACTGCTGTTCTCATTTACCATCTAGCTTGAATTTTGATCACTCCTTGTGAATTAATACAATTCTTTAAACTCAAAGATTAACATTCTAATGGACTTGGTGTGTCTATTTTTTTTTAAACTCTCACTCCTAAAATCACCACTTGTTGCACAGATGAAGGTTGGTATCTTGCTTGCAATCCCATTCAAAGCAGCTAAGTGAGCTTGCCATGAGTCTGATGGATGAGCTACCGCAGCAATGCAATAAATTAACTTGCTGCAACTTGTGGAAGCCCTGTTTATTTCATTGCTGCTCTATTCATCCATCAAGCTCAGCAAGCTCAGACTTAGCAGCTTTGAATGGAATAAGCGCTGCTGCAAAGATATCTGGTTTAAAGCAACTGGCTGTACTGATGGGGCATAGCTGGGTGGCCAGGAATGAAAGTGAAAGGGACAGCTGCACTTTCACTCATGGCTCCAACCCAGCTCAGCAACCTCCTGCAAAAAAAAAAAATTAAGTTTGGCTGGTAACCGCAGCAGCTAAAATATATGTAAAAAAAACATACAAGCACTGTCTCTGTGGGTCCCATTCATACTAGGGGCCCTGGGCAACTACCCCTTTTGCAAAATGCTTAATCCAACCACATGCAATCTCTGAGGAAACAGTCACGCATTGTGGGCAAACCCGTGAGAAAGGCCAAATCCTGATCTCGGTGACCATGAGGTTCTCAGCAGCCAATTTCAAAATGTCTGCTGAGAATCCTGTGGTCGCCAAGATCACATTTAGGACTTCTGATTGGTTCTGAAGGGCTTTAAAGTCTTGAAAGACCAACACTATTAGCTGGAGGGATCAGCCTTCACTGTTGGCACTTTTTATGAGAGGATTTGGGACGTTGAAGTTGCTTCCCTGGCCGAAAGAACCTCATCCACAAAGCAGCTGCATTGATTTTGAAGCCTACCATGAGACTGCTGCACCTGTTGGGACCCAGCAGCTTGAGGCCTCAGAACCCTGTGGGGTCGCATTGGTCCAGAGCCATGAGGAGCATGTGCGCTGTGGAACCATGATCAGAAGGAACCCTCGATCTGGAAGCTGTATTCCATCCATTATGCAGACCTATCGTCTAAAGACAGGACCATCTGATTTCTTTGGAGCAGCCCCTATTGGAACACACACAGGTAAAAAAAAATCAAATGTTGATATCAGCTATTTAAAAAAATGTTGAGCGCTTTCCAGCATCTACTTTAATTTTGTTTAGACCCATTCAGTTTGAGCTCTTTATGTTTTTTTTTTCTTCATGTAACTGCAGGCCAAGAAAAACATATTGCTGATTTTTTTTCTACATAACTATGTTGGATAATCAGGGGAGTTTTGTTTATGTCCTTATGGTGGAAGTAGAAGCTGGCAAGGAAAATATGAGACCCTCACAGCATTTTGTTGTACCTACCCACTCGCTTAATGGGTACACTTAACCCTCTTGCTAGTCTCCCTTGGGTGTTTTTTCCATTGTGAAATTATTTTTGTTTCTTCGTAAAGACTGAATCCTACACATAGAATAATTCTGCATCTCACAAATTCTACTTTATGGGCAGTTCTGCCAGAAAATAAACATAATTGCCCTATCTTTATCATCTTAAGAGTTTCTGTCCTGGTCTGATCAATTGTCTCCCCTCGCCACACCTCAAAAAAAAATCATGGGACTTCCAAGTTCTCCGTGTCTCACTGTGCCCGAAAGGGCAGTTTTAAACAGGATCAGGAGATGAGAGGCTATTGGCAGGTAAACATCCAGTCCAGAGAAAGGTAAGAGTGGAGAAGAGTCTTGAGGAGACAGAGAAAGAGTGGTACCACAATCTGGAACGGTGTGGGAGAAGCACAGGGGGAGTGCAGCTCCTGTGTTTAGCAGGAAGGGGGAAGTGCAGCTTCTGTGTTTGTGAGGAGGGTGGGGGAGTGCAGCTCCAGTGTTCAGGAGGGAGAAGGGAGCATAGCTCCTGTGCTCAGAGGGAGCAGCATTTTTGGGACATAATGTGTAGGGCATATGAATTAGCCAGCTGAAGAAGGTCATCTGGGCTATCAAGTCTGCTCAAATTGGACTTTGGTGATGTCAGCAGCCTAATTGCAGCTTAATCCCTTGGCTCCACTCGCATCCCAACTAAATCCAACTCCATCTGCCAACCAACAATATGAATTCACAAGCAAAAGGCACTAGATCGAATAACCTTTCACAGAGAAACTCATAAATGCCAACACAAAAGCTGAAAGAAATCATGCTCCAAGAAAAACTCTGTTCTACTTCGGAGGCCATGAATCCTGAAGGCCGTGTGGCTGCTACACAAACCACAGAAGAAGACTGTTCTGATTTAATTACTTCTGTCCTACAAATGGCAAAAGCAGTTGTTAAGATAGACCAAACACTCACTGACCTCTGGTCCGATATTGGAAAAATGGAACACAGAATGGACCATGTTGAACTTGGACTTATCAAAGTCATAGAGCAGGCTGACTGCCATGACCGATTGATTCTATATCTAATGGCCGGGACTGGGAACTTACGGACAGTTTGGACAACCCTAGACGGTTGTAGCCACAGACAAAACACCAGGGTCTATGGAGTCCTTGAGGGCGCGAGAGGCCGATGCTCCAGACACACTATCTCCTTCCCTGCAGAATGTGCTATAGTGGTTCTCCACCTTCCAGAAGATTTTGATTTAGTGATGGACAGGGCACATCACTTTCTGGCCTGAAGCCCAGTAATGCTGGGGCATGGCCATACTACTTTGTGGGGAAAGGGCTGACCTCATATGCCACTAAGGAAGAGCTTCTAAAGCAGGCCTGGCAGCATAAAAGTTTTCAGAACAAGAATCATTGCATTTCCTTGGATAATGACAATACAACAGCAGTCCAAGAGAACCACCAGACCCTCTGGCTGATTCTAAAATAATTAAGGGCCAAGAACTTTTAGAGCACAGATTCTTTATCCTGCCAGATTATGGACTGAAACAGAAAGAGGTCTGTACCTTTGGCGATCTGCTGGAGGCTATGTCTTTTCTGGAGAAACAAGAGATACCCATACCACACCTGACCAAGGAGCACCTGGAGAGGGAATTTCTACAATCTGCCTGGTCAGTGCCCTGCAAAGGTCTCCCGGACATGGCAATAACCAAGGGAGCAGCCACACCAACCTGTATGCAGACCTGAGTTCCTTGTTGAAAACCTATGGCTCAACCCTGAAGATTGACAGCATCGTGGATCATGAGGGAGACTCCACCTTGAATTCTCCTAGCACCATGGAGAATGCTGCATCTTCAATGTAGACATGATTGGATTCAGCTTGACCCCTGCATGCTGGGACCATAACTTCAACCTCTTCCTAAGCGGTGGGTCTGCCGGCACATTTTAAGTCATGAATCCTCTGAACGTCCTGGCAATGGGACCATGGCTCACATGGCAATTCTCTTCTCATTTGCCTGCCTTACAATGGACTGATGCTATATTCCCTACTAGAGCTGTTTCATTATTATACACAGTGAGTACTCTCTTAAATACGGCTTCATTGCCCAGTGTTTAAGGTACAAGCAACAGCGACTTTATTAAGTCAGTCCATCCCTTGGGCTACCTTGTCTTTCTCTACAGCACATTTACAGTTAAAGACTTTTATTTCTTAAAAAGTGGGCACGCCCTCCCGGTAAATGGAAAAATGATTTTTTTTCTCTAAAGCTAACCTGGTAAAGAAACACCTTTTGTGCTGTGCTTTCTCTTTAGTTGACCTATTTAATAGTTCATTAGAGACAGGCATAGTACTGCAAGACTAGAGAACAGCACATGTAGTGCCACTCCACAAAAGCGGTCCCAAAGATGACACAGGAAATTACAGACCAGTCAGTCTGACCTCCATTGTGGGCAAGCTCATGGAGACCATACTAAAGGAGAGGTTGGTGGAATATCTAGAGGAGCATGGTCTCCAGGATGTGAGGCAGCATGAGTTTGGGGGGGGGGGGATCGTGTCAAACAAATCTGATTCACTTCTTTGACTGTGTCACTAAGACAGTAGACAGGGGCCAAGCAGTAGACATCCTCTATCTTGATTTTGGCAAGGCCTTTGACTCTGTGCCCCACAAAAGGTTGATCAGGAAGTTGGTGGATCTGAGGCTTGGGGATAACATGGCCAGATGGGTGGAAAACTGGCTGAGGGACAGAACCCAGAGGGTGGTTGTGGGGGGAGAGTTATCTGGCACCAGACAGGTAACCAGTAGGGTCCAGCAGGGCTCGGTGCTGGGGTCAGTGTTGTTCAATGTGTTCATCAATGACATTGGAGATGGCTTTAAGGGCAAAATGTGCCTATTCACTGATGATACCAAACTCTGTGGAAGAGTGGACACTGCTTAAGGGATACAGAACCTACAAGAAGATCTGGAAAAGCTAAGGAGGTGGTCCAGGATATGGCAGCTTGGCTTCAATGCCAAGAAATGCAAAGTTATGCATATTGGAGCCAAGAATCCTAGGACAGAGTACTACCTGGATGGAGTCCAAGTAGCTGCATCAGAGGAGAAGGACCTGGGAGTGATGATCACTAGCCACCTAAAGTACTCCACACAGTGCAAGAAAGCAGCAGCAAAGGCAAACAAGATGCTGGGATGCATATCTAGGGGGATCAGTAGTAGGAGAGAGGAGGTTATGCTGCCTTTGTACAGGTCACTGGTAAGGTTACATCTAGAGTATGGAGTTCAGTACTGGTGCCCACAACTCAAAAAAGCATTAATCTGCTGGAGAAGGTCCAGAGGAGGGCTACGAAGATGATAGCAGGTCAGCAGCGTAAGACATATGAGGAAAAGGTTAGGGCACTGAACATGTACTCATTGGAAGACAGAGAGAGAGAGAGAGAGAGAGAGAGAGAGAGAGGGGACATGATTGGGGCCTTCAAGCACTTGAAAGGGATAAATAAAGTTGATAAGGAGAGTCTCTTTAAGCTGAGTGGCAACCATAACATGAAGGGCACAGTCTTAAGCTGGATGGTGGTAGGTTTAGGAGGGAGGTCAGGAAGCACTTCTTCACAGAGAGGATGGTGGACACTTAGAATGCACTGCCAGAAGAGGTAATCTCATTGAAGACAGTGGGCAGCTTTAAGAGAGGCTGGGATAGGCATAGGGGGAGGGTAAGGGTCATGGGTAGGGAGGATAGGAGGAGTGGGGAGAGAGAGGGCAGGGACATTATCTCAAGCTATGGACCCTGCAACATGAGCAGACTTGATATACCAAATGGCCTTCTTCTGCTGGCTTCTTCATATGTTTTATGTACTGTACGTTCATATGATCTGAATGCTATCGGATGGTATATGATGATATGCACAGATCTGAAATTCAGTCTAAACTTGTTAATAGAACAACAGAGCTTTGAACATTTTAACCTGTTCACTAATTATTTTAAACAGTTGAAAGGGATTTGTTAGCGATGAGAGGGCTGGCTCTCAGAGTTTTGGTCGATGGAATCAGATGGGCTGCCTTATTACAAGAAAGTGGTCGTTTCTCTTTCAGTCCCTTTATTTTAAGATTGGTCAAGTGTCGTGGCCCCAGTCTAACCAGGCATTAGAATACAAAGGTGTGGGTTGGGCCTGCCCCCATTTTTTCCCCATATGGGCGGGTGTTTTACACTCCATGAGTGGAAGTTCACTTCGTGGAAGCCCTTTGCCAACAGCACCATCTTTGTTGAAGCCTTCCTCATCTTTTCTCCCTCATCCATTGGGAACTGGGTCCCCAGAGTGTCTGAGGAGTGCTGGGGATGGGATAACCTGCTCTCTGCTGGGTGACTCTTTTGCACCCTGATCCTGATTTGCTGTTGCTGGGGGTTTGGGAGGCACCTGGACTTCACTTCTGCGGAGGTGGGGGCTTCAGACTTTGACATATGGTGGGTCAGCACAGGCTTCTGCCCAGATCCCCTAATAGGAAAAATAGTTGTTTAGAATAACAGACAATTAAACCCCTTGTGACAAACATGAACTGGGGGCGGGGACATACTGTAGGTGTAGGGAGAAATATAGTTTACTGCATCTAAGCTGCTGCCGATGTTGGTTAAGCCATCCAGCTGGGGTATCTTCTTCTCCTTAGCCTGATTGTTTAGCTCTCTCTTTGCTCTGACAGGGAGCATTGTGTCGCAGGTGAGACACACCCCAGATAGGGGACACTACCCCAGTCTGACCTTAGAAGCCGACTTTGGAATCAGTCAGAGTCCTTACACAATTTGGTCTCTGTCTGCTCCTTTTGGCCAACAACAATAGCTAGATCAGCTGTAGCTTCACTTTTTAACATATCACATGAAGCTTGCAATGGCTCCTGGATAGTGCTGGCACCCAATAGGGAAGGCTGTGTGCTGGACTCAGATGCCCTGATAGTTCTACCCTTTTGGTTGGTTAAGACTGATATTGTTCCTGTTATAGATTTCTTATATAGTTGTCATATGTTTCTCATTGTTGAAGGGTACATACACTTATTTGTAATACTGGAGGGTCACTTTATTTCTCACACTTCAATCTTCTCTTTAGAACAGCAGTCACAACCTTTTTATATTGACAATGGCTTTCTCTAATACCAGAATTTTATCTTATAACATCAATGGCATAAACAATCCAATAAAAAGGAAGCAAGTCCTCAAATATTTAAAAATGCAAAGATGTAACATAAGCTTCCTGCAAGAGACCCACCTCTCACTGTAGGAGGCACAGAAACTTAAAACTAAGGTTTATCCCCATCTTTATCATGCCTCTCTGGAGAGGGGGAAGAAAAGGGGGTGGTAATTCTCCTGTCTGCCACCTTTCCTTTTGAGGAATTAGAGGTGGTCACATATCCCAGTGCTCGCTACATTATGGTCATTGAGAGGGTCCAAGATAGTGAGTTAACTCTAGTTAATGTATCGCACCCCAGTTCACCACTTCATTTTTATACTGATATGATTCAACAAATTGTTGAAAAATCTAGGGGCATTCTTTTTTTTTTTTTTTTTTTACTCCCGAGCTGCCTTGCCGCCGTATTTTCAGCCCAGTCACGGGCCGCCTGCCTCTGCCCCCCAGATCGGCCGCTGTCCCCCGATACCCCGTGGCTTTCCCCTCCACGGTGGGGCCTGCGGCAAACCCCCCGTATATGCCGCAGGCACTGGGACTAGGTCGGGGGCCCGGCCTGGGGAGCACATCGAGGCCGTGGCAGTGGGCTTCACTTTCGGTGGCGGGCAGGCTCCATCCATTTTCGCTTTCTCGGGGAGGCGGGGTCGTGCCATAATGTCACCATCTGCCCCGCCTCCAATGGGATTGACAAGCCGCGGTCTGCGTGGGAACTCCCGGCCTCCGCCAGGGGTCCCCATGCACCGCCCGCTATCCACACCCTCCCCCCTGGAGAAGGAGAGCTGTCCACGGACGCTCGATCCTACTCCCCCCGGCCAGCCCTCCGACGATCCGAGTCCGTTCCCGAACCCGGGTCACCAGTGTCGCAAGTGGAAATCCAACCGCTGCACCGGCGGGCCGGCTAGGGGCATTCTAATAGTAGGAAGGGACTGGAATTTAATAGTTAATAGAGTCCTCAACACTACGTCTCAGATTCCTAATCTCAATAACAGAACGGCATGACTATTTACTAAATTACTTACTGACCTAGGCCTAGCAGATATATGGTGAATGAAGTACCCACTAGTTAAGAATTATACATACTACTCCTCCCCCTAGCTTAAGACTTTCTAGGCTGGATACATTTCTAACATATACCAGAGGCATGGCTTCCTTTAAATCAATGTGGATAGGCACCTTTACACTTTCGGATCATCATCTGATATTTCTAGAGGTCGAGTTCATGTTACCAGAGAAAACTACTCATTGGAGACTGACTGTCTCCCTACTCTGAGACTAAGAGGCATGATAAAGATGGAGATAAACCTTAGTTTTAAGTTTCTGTGCCTCCTACGGTGAGAGGTGGGTCTCTTGCAGGAAGCTTATGTTACATCTTTGCGTTTTTAAATATTTGAGGACTAGCTTCCTTTTTATTGGATTGTTTATGCAATTGATGTTATAAGATAAAATTCTGGTATTAGAGATGGTAAAATTGTTCACAAAACAGGAGAAAACATTGATGTCCTGGTACACATAGGGACTAATGATCTCGCCAGCCGGTCAGTTGTGGAGACCAAGGAACACCTGACCAGGCTGGGTGACAAATTCTTATCCATTCCATCCGACATCTCCTTCTCTGAGATTCTGCCAGTCTGGGAGAGGGGGGAAGATGGACGGAAGGTCAGAGAAGGGGAGATAGGGGAGCTAAACATGTGGCTCAAGGGCTGGTGCCAGGAAAGGACACAGATTTGTAGGGAACTGGCAACAGTTCTGGGAGTGAAAGTTCCTTAAATTTGATGGACTGCATCTGACTAAGGAGGGAGTCAGTGCATTGGGGCAGAAGTTTGGCGTCTTTGCAGAATATTTAAACTAGCAGATGGGAGAGGGTGCAGCACCCCATCGTCGAATGGGAAGAGCACCCTTCCCCTCAGCTAGTGGTCAAACAGGATTCAGCATGTTTGCAGTTCATTTGCATCACCAGGTAAGAAAAAAGGTCTGTCTCCCCATGCGATGCAGAAGAGAAATGCCAAACCTCACCCAGCAACTAACACACTGAAATATGGCCAATGGAAAATCATGTACACAAATGCTCACAGCCGGTGAAATAAGATCCCAGACCTGCAGGCAATAATGTCAGAGGCTAAACTGGACATAGTAGTAATTAGTGAGACGTGGTTTACCAGTAACCACACTTGGGAGACTTCAGTACCTGGCTATGTACAGTTCAGAAGAGACTGAGGTGCAAAAAAGGGGGGAGTGGCCCTGTATGTCAATGAAAATATCAAAGCTACAGAAATTCAGAATAACATAAGGAGCCAGAAGAACTGTGGGTCACCTTGGAAACAGGAAATGGGACAGCCATAAGAACTGGGGTTGTCTACAGGCCCCCAGATGAGGGGGAGGACATAGACACATTACTGTTAGAAGATATACAAAACATGACAGCTAAAGGGGAGGTTCTGATAATGGGAGACTTCAACATGCTGGATACAGATTGGTCAATACCAGCAGAAACATCTGCCAGAACTAAACACATGGTGGATTCCCTGCAGGGGGAGGGCCTCAAACAACTGGTACAACAACCCACAAGAGACAGGGCTATCGTAGATTTAGTACTGACTAACAGGGAAGGAATCACAGATCTCCAGGTAGAAGGTCACCTGGGTGCCAGTGACCATCTCATGATATTTTTCTATTTGGCCACTACATCTAAATCATCCCATTCCAAGGCAAAAATATGGGACTTCAGAGGAGCTGACTTTAATAAGATGGCCAACAGAGTTAAGCTAGCCCTGGCAAAAAGAAACACAGGTGAGAGGGTACAGGCAAAGTGGGCAAGCATTAAGGATGCAATACCTGAAGCAACATCCCATTGTGTTAGACAGAAAAGGAAGTGCAAAAGAAGAAGGAAACCACTTTGGTTCTCAAATTCAGTAGCAGAAAAGGTCAGAGCCAAAAGGCTGGCCTCCAGGAAATATAAGGGAACACAGCAGGATGAAGATAGGGAGGCATACCAAACTGCCCTAAGGGAAGGCAGTAAGGCAGGCAAAGTCCCAAACCAAGGAAACACTAGCACGAACAATAAAAGAAGGTGACAAGACTTTATGTAGATACATTAGTGAAAGGAGAAAGTCCAGAGGGGGTATTGCTAAGCTCAAAGGAGAAAAGGGGGCATGTGAGGAGGAGGACCCTGTAAAAGCATCTATCCTAAATATATACTTTTGCTCAGTATTTACTGAAGAGAAGGTAGGGCAAGGCCCACAGCTCAGCAGCATGAATACAGGGGAAGGGAGGTGAGCACTACTCCCTTCACAAAAGAAAGGGTCCTACAAGAGCTTGCTAAGCTCAGGGTGGACAAGGCAATGGGACCTGATGGCATACATCCCAGGGTACTTAAGGAGCTAAGAGTGGAACTAGCAGAGCCATTAGCAGAACTGTTTAATGAGTCTCTGAGCACAGAAGAGGTCCCAGAAGACTGGAGAAGGGCTCATGTGATCCTGCTCCACAAGAGTAGTAACAGGGAGGAGGCAGGGAACTACAGACCAGTCACTCTTACCTCAGTAGTGGGCAAGATTATGGAGACACTCCTTAAGGAAAGGATAGTGCAACACCTGGAATCCATAGGGGCACAGGATCCAAGACAGCATGGGTTTACAAAAGAAAGGTCCTGTCAAACTAATCTCATAGATTTCTTTGACTGGGTAACCAGAGTGGTGGACCAAGGGGGAGCAGTTGATGGCATCTACCTTGATCTTAGCAAAGCTTTCAACACTGTTCCACATAGAAGACTGATAAACAAGCTGGGTAGGCTCAGGGTGGGTCAGAAGTTCGTTAACTGGGTGGCAAACTGGTTGATGGGCAGAAAACAGAGGGTGGTGGTAAATGGTATACAGTGAGAAGAGATGCAAGTCACAAGTGGGGTACCTCAGGGATCAGTCCTGCGGCCAGTCCTCTTCAATATCTTCATTAGTGACATTGCAGATGGACTAGAGGGTAAGGCTTGTCTGTTTGCAGATGACACCAAGATCTGCAACAGAGTAGATGATCCAGATGGTGTGGGCAGAATGAGAAGAGATTTGGATAAACTAGCAAAATGGTCAGAAGAGTGGCAACTGGGATTTAATGCAAAAGTGCAAGATCATGCACATAGGAAGAGAAACCTGAAGCCACCTATAGGTTGGAGGAGTTTCTGGCAGTCACAAAGGAAGAAGAGACTTGGGCATCATCATCACCCGATGGCCTGAAATCATCAAGCAGACCTCTAAAAGCAGTAGGTAAGGCTGGGGGATGCTAGGGTGTATTAGTAGGGGTATCACAAGTCGTAAAAGGGAGATAACAATCCCTCTTTACAAGACACTGGTTAAGCCCCATCTGGAGTACTGCGTGCAGTACTGGAGGCCACACCTTCACAAGGACATTAACCAAATTGAGGCAGTCCAGAGAAGGGCAACCAAAATGGTGCAGGGACTGCATCAGAAGACATATAGAAACATAGAAACATAGATTTTGACGGAGATAAGGACCATTTGGCCCACCAGTCTGCCCATTTTCCTACCTAATGGATAAGCTGCAGATCCTAGTTAACCAGCCTACTTCTTCCTACCCCCAGAATTGCCTTATGACTGTCCCATGCATGCTTGAATTCCACCACTGTTTTGACTCCACAACCTCCTCTGGAAGCCCATTCATCCATCACAACCCTCTCTGTGAAAAAATACTTCCTTAAATTACCTCTAAGCCACCCTTCATCTTTAAATTGTGCCCCCTTGTTCTTGCACACCTCTTTTTTGAAAGATGCTACCCTCTTGGACTTTGTTGATTCCTTGAGGTGCTTGAAAGTTTCTATCATGTCGCCCTCTCCCTCCTTTCCTCGAGGCTATACATATTAAGCTCCTTAAGTCTCTCTTCATATGTCTTCTGGTGCAGACCCTGCACCATTTTAGTGCCCTCCTCTAGACAGCTTCCATCCTGTCTTGTCTTTACTGGAGACTGGGTCTCCAGAACTGCATGCAGTACTCAGATGGGGTCTCACCAGCTGTCTGTACAGAGGATAACAACTTCCCGTTTTCTACTGGTGGTGCCTCTCCCTATGCATCCCAGTATCCCCAACCCTCTTGCTGCCTCTCACATTGCTTGCCCACCTTTAGGTCATCATGTATATTACCCCAGATCCCTTTCCATTTTTGTTGTTGTTAGTATCTCCACCCCCACTGTGTACTCTTCCCTGGGTTTTTGTTTCCCAGGTGCATTACCTGCACTTCTTAGCATTGAATCTAAGCTGCCATACATTTGACCATTCCTCTAACCTTGCCAAGTCCTTCTCATCCTTTCCACCCCACCTTGTGCATCAACTGTGTTGCAGATCTTTGTGTCATCTGCAAAGAGACATACTTTCCTTCCAGTCCCTCTGCAATGTAAACATAAAGACATTGAAGAGGACGAGTCTAATACTGAACCCTGCAGTACCCCACTAGTAACCCCACTTTCTTCAGAGTGGACTCCATTTACTATTACTCTCTGTGTCCTATTCTCTAGCCAATTCTTTACCCAGGCTGTCATCTTGGGACCCTCCCAGGCTGGCTAACTTGTATATTAATCACTTGTGTGGGACTGTGTCAAATGCCTTGCTAAGTCTAGGTAGGCCATGTCACAGCCCCTTCCTGATCTACTACTTTGGTCACCCAGCCAAAGAAATCTATCATATTTGTCTGGCATGACCTTCCCACTGTGAATCCATGCTGCCTTGGGTCCTGTGCCCCTCTGGCCTCTAGATATTCAACAATTCTTTCCTTCAGAAGTGATTCCATCATTTTCCCTACCACCGAGGTTAAACTAACAGATCTGTAGTTTCCTGCTTCTGCCTTGCTCCCACTTTTGTGAAGGAGAATCACATCTGCCCTCCTCCAGTCCTCGGGCACCACCCCATCCTCCCATGATTTGTTAAAGAGGGTAGTCAGTGGTGTCACTAGTTCTACCCTTAGTTCTTTTAGAATTCTGGGTTGAATCCCATCAAGACCCATTGCTTTGTCCACCTTCAGTTTTAAGAGTTCTTTCAGAACCCTTTCTTCTGTAAATGGGCTGGTATCAACTTCTGTATCAGAGTGTTTCTACTGTTTGTTTTAGGTACCTCCCCTCTTCCTTTGTAAATACTGAGCAAAAATATTTGTTTAGTATCTTTGCCTTTCACAGTCACCCTCTGACCACCCTCCCTCCCTTTATTAAGCCTCACTAACCTCCCTTGGTCTTCTTCGCTCCTGATGTACCTATAAAAGGTTTTATCCCCTTCTTAACTGAGTTGGCTATCTTTTCCTCGGTTTGGGCCTTTGCTGTTCTGACTGCCTTCCCAGCTTCCTTTTGCTTTAACTGATACAGTTCTCTGTCCTGCTCCTTCTGTGATTCCTTGTACATCCTGAATGCTTTCTTTTTCTCTTGAACCTTCACTGCCACTTCCTTTGAGAACCATAGTGGTTTCTTACATCGTTTCATTTTGTTTATTTGCTTCACACAAAGGCTTGTTACCTCTGTGATGGCAGTTTTTATTATTCCCCATTGTTCTTCCACCCCTCCTTCCTGCCCATTTGCTAGTGAATTCCTTAGGCACTCACCCATTTTGGCAAAATCAGCCCTCCTAAAGTCCAGTACTTTTGCCTTTGTATAGCTTGACTCTATTGCTGTGTTGTTGTGAACCATACTGTTCAATGAGTAGCTAGTTCCCAGATGGCTACCCACTTCTACATCTGTGATCCTCTCTTCATCTCCATTTGAGAGAACCAGATCTAAGAGTGCTTCCTCTCAAGTGGGCTCAATACTAGTTGTCTAAGGCATGCCCCTGTAGGGCATCTAGAATAACCCACTCTTGAGTGGCTGCTGCAACTGCACTCAGTTAACATCTGGCATATTCAGATCACCCATCAGCAATATCTCCCCTTTTCTGCCATTCTAAGTATTCTTTCTATCATTTCCTTGTCCATTTCCTCCCCTGAGAAGAAGGTCTGTATCTAACCCTGTGCGGATTGTGGTGCCATTGCCGGTCTCCAAATTTACCCACAGTGTTTCTTCTCCTCCTGTTTTCTCTTTTGTTCTGTTGCTTTGATTCCTTCCCTTATGTAAGAGCTACTCCTCCTCCTCTTTTACACTCCCTGTCCTCCTGTAGATAGTGTATCCTGGTATGTTTACATCCCAGTCATGGTTTTGTGGTACCATGTTTCTGTGACTGCACGATATCCAGATGTTCCTCCTCCATCAAGGCCACTAATTCAGGAGCTTGTTACTCAGACTATGGGCATTGGTACTTATTGCTCTTCATTTTTGATGGCTTTACCTTCTTTTGCAGCATCCCCACTGACCCTTTCTACCTCGGTCTTTTCTCATTTAGTACCCTGTTTTGTAGAGAGGCTGGGATTTTCCTGCTGCTTATCAATGCCTCCTCCCTTGACTAATTTAAAAGCTTGCCAATGAAGCATTTAAACCGATTGCTCAAAAGACATTTCCTTCCTGGACAGATGCAGACCATCCTGCCAGTATAGACTGAGTGTCCTCAGGTGGAACCCCAGTCCCCAATGAAGCCAAACCTCTGTGCTCCACCATTTTTCAACCATTCATTAAACTGCATGGTGCAAAGTACCCTCGCTTCACTCATGCCATTGACAGGCTGCACCTCAGAGAAGGATATTGTGTGCTACTTGTCTTAGGCCCCTCTCCAATTCTACAAAGTCCTTCTGCACTGCTCTAATCTCATGATGAGCCAAGTCATTTGTCCCTAGGTGGACAATGACGTCCAGCTCAGACTCCCGTGCAGCTGTTCTCGTGATCCTGAGGATGTGCTTCCTGTCTCTCCAAGCCATGGCACCAGGCAGGCACCTTACTTCAGTTTTCCCTGCTCTCCCCAGTTCTATCCCCATAATAATTGAGTCCCTCACCAGGGGCTGCTTACTTTCCTTGTGGTGTCCTCTGCCTCCTTCCTGTGGGCCTCCCTTGTGACAGTTGTCCTCAGCCTCCTTAGTCTCCTCTGTGGGTGCATCCATAGGGGAGCTATGCTCCTCCAGAATGGTGTATGGATTGTGGAGTGGAACAACTGACTGGGTGTGCCTCTGTTCCACCATCCTCACCCTCCCTGAGCCCACTGTGGTCCAACTGCTGTGGTTTCTTCGCAACCTCTGAGGTAATGGTGGTGGCTCTGGTGCTCCCTGGATGGGGGAGGTTCCCTTCCTACCATCCAGTGTGGCCTGAGGGAAGGTTCCCTTACTACTGTCCAGTGTGGCCTGAAGATGGGCAACTTCCTCCCTCAGGGCAGAGGGTTGTCTGCAAATAGGGCAGCATCTCAGCCTAGAAAGACTCCAAGAAGACTGCTGCCCACAGCCATTACATTGCACTACTCCCACATTTTTTTTTTTTGAGGACAGATTAACAGAGCTTAATATGTATACCCTTGAGCAAAAGAGGGAGAGAGGTGATATGATCGAAACATTCAAACACCTTAAGGGCATTAACAAGGTGAAAGAGTCTAACATGTTTAAATATAAGAAAAATAGCAGGACAAGAGGACACAGCATGAGATCAGATGGAGGCCGATTAAGGGGGAATGTGAGGAAATTCTTTTTCACATAAAGGGTGGTGGATGCATGGAACGGTCTATCTCAGGAAGTGGTGGCTATGAATACAGTGCAGGGCTTCAAACAGGCATGGGATAGGCATAAGGGAGCAATACAGATGAGCATGAATAGATGAGGCCACTGACAGAGCAAAGGCGATGGCACATTTATAAGGTAGAAAAAGAAATGGGCAGACTGGATGGGCCTTACAGTCCTTATCTGCTGTCAACTTCTATGTTTCTATGTAACAGAAATCAGAAATGTAATTAAATGAACAGTAGAACATAATGCTAATTCAGACACTACCCCTCAAATTTTGTGGGACACTATCGGAAACTATAGTGCAGGGATGCTCATTTTGATCTCAGTGCAAGCGAAAAAGACAAAAATGGCTAGATAAGCTGATGGATCAAGATCCTTTGAATCTAAACAGAACAAAAATGGACCAAACAAAATGAGGTCAAGATCAAAACACTGAAAGCTAAAATACAAAATATACTAAAAGTAGAGACTGAAAAAGCCCTCTGGTACTGTATCTAAAACAATCATACTGTGAGGGAGGAGCCATAGCGTCTAGATTCCTGGCTTTTTGCCTTAGACAACAGGTCACTAAATCCACAATCACTAAAATAAAGCACCCTGTAACATGCCAGGCAACCTACAGGGGAGAAAAGATTGCTGCAGCCTTTGTATATTATTATCGCTATCTCTACCAACCCCAACCAAGATCTTCCCCTAATGAAAACAAAGCTTCCTCAAGGCCTTAAAGTTACCTACATTACCTCCAGAACAGGGCCAATCTTTGATGGCCCCAATCTCTCAATCTGAAATTGCAAACACTATTAAAAATCTGTAACCAAGGAAGTGCCCAGGCCCAGATGACTTTGGGAATAAAGTTTACAGTCTTTTCAAAAGAACCAACACCTTACTTGCATTACGCCACTACAACAGTTCTTCATAAACCTGGCAAGGACCCTGAGGAATGTGATTCATACCACCCCATATCCCTTTTAAATGTTGACTATAAGACATTTACTTCCATCATTGTGGGCCATCTCAACCTGCTTCTTCCTCAGCTTATCAAACTTGACCAGACGGGTTTTGTGATGGGCAGACAAGCCCCGGATAATGTCCGTCGCACAATCAATATTATAGACACAATTAACAAAACTCACACACTGCTTGTGTGATGAGCCTAGATACAGAAAAAGCCTTTGACAAGGTTTCTCAGAGTTTTCTCTTCCTTGTCTTAGATCACTTTGGCTACCCGCAGTCCTTCATAGAGAGGATTAAAACACTATATGCAGCCCCACAGGTCTGTGTGAAAGTCAATGGAGGCATTTCCAACAGATTCCATCTAGGTAGGCGCACCCACAAGGTTCGTCTCCTATCATCTCTGCTTTTTGCCCTCTATATTGAACCTCTAGCAAAGGCGGTAAGGGAGGGTACATGCATAGAGGGGATAGAGAGGATAGAGGTGGGTGGCCACATCCATAAGATCTCACTATACGCTGATGATGTTCTCCCATATCTCTCTCAGCCAAACACATCAATACCATGGGTCTGGGCACTCCAATAGGAATAGGGTTGCCACCTGTCAGGTTTTTTACCTGGTGATCAGGTTTTCAGGGTCCCTACCAGGTAATCCGGTTTTGCTCTGTGCTGGTCAGGTTTTTGAGCCATTTTGAGTGCTCACATACTTTTGAAACAAATTTTTTCATCTCATTCATTGTTTCAGCTACATGTCCATGTTACAATCAAGTTATGTTGTCAGTACAGGCTTTTGTTTGTGAAAGCAGTCAACCTGGGAGGTGTAAAGTATGCCCATTAACTCCATTAGCACTTACTTAACCTAATATTTTCCACTGCATCTTAATGTGGCATAGCAGCAAATATGCCCACACCTTTAGTAACATCAGCACAGCCAGTTGTCTTCCACTTTCATTTGCTGGTAATCATTTAATCTCTTACAGAATTTAGGTATTTTAAATGTTTTAAATTATTTTTCCTCAAAAAAATGTATGGTCACTTCTTTGGCTTTGAAATAGTGCTGTGGACATGAAAAGGAAATGGAGCCAGAAAAATATATAAAAGTCTATATTATAGGAAACCATTTATTACGTTTTATTCTATACCATGTGTACAGTTGTATGCTATTTGCAGTATTTCCCTTGTCTTCCCCAGATCATATCTGTAAATTAGATATTTTTTTTATCTCTGTATTTTTATTTGGAAAATCTATGTCAAATAAATAAATACATGCTGTACATAGGTAAATAAACAACTAGGAAGAAACTGGGGAAGTAATTTTAACAGGAACAGAACAGTGTCCTAACATTTTTGTTGTACTGCTGCTTTAAGTGTTGTGTTTTTTTGATATAACAAATGGCTTTCTAGGAAGAACAGTGCATGATGAGTCATGAAAAGGGGTGGGGCTAGGGGCGGAGTGTAGGATCCAGTTTTTGCCTCATCCAAAGGTGGCAACCCTATGTAGGAATTTGGCCATCATGCTTGCTATGCCCTGAATAGAATCAAAACAGAGGTGCTCCGTTTTTATTACAAACCAATACCAGATATCCTTAGATTGCTTCCACTAAATTGAAATGCCACCATATTAAATACTTTGGCGTGCAGCTACCTAAAACCCTGCATAACATATTCTCCATCAATTTTGACCCCTTAACTAACCAAGTCCACCACAATATTGGCAGATGGTCCTTACTAAATTTTCCTATGTATTTCCACATTCAGTCAGTGACTGTGTGCATGTTGCCCAGGTTCCTATACCTCTTCCAATGCCTCCCCATTCACATTCTGAAGGTCCAATTCCTGACCTGGTGCAGGATCATTTATAAATATGTATGGCACCCGGGGAGATCCTGTATTAATTACCATATTATGCAACAGGATAAGATTAAGGGAAGCTGAAAAATCCCAGATTTGGAGGATTATCATCTGGCAACTCACTTATGGCCTGCTCTCCTCTGGTCCACTCCTGCCTACCAAGTTAACTGGAAAAAGATGGAGTTGCAGAAGGAGGGAGGTGTACCTCTGGGGGCGAGGGTCATGGAACCCCAATTTCAAACAAAAAATGAGAACATCTCTCTGATGTTGGTCCTCAGTACGTTGAGGGTAGTTTATAGAATCTGGGAGAAATACAATCTCACTCATGCACTGTGGCCCCTACAGTGGTTTGCATGGAGTGACTCGTTCCTGCCATTGAAAATGGATCCTACATTTGGAAGGTGGGCTAAACAGGGACTGCATAGTAAGGGCCAACTGCTGTCTGGTGGGGTGGTGTTGGATTTTTATACAATTAAAGAATCTTATCAGTTAAATAATTCTGACCATGTTCATTATTTGCAATTAAGAACCCACATCATGGGTCTTCAAAGGTCTATTCAAGATCCTGCCTGTCCCTCTTCCTTAATTAGGATGCTCCAGGATATCTTGAGTGGGAAAATTGCAAAAGGCCATATATCAGTCATACATAAGGCCCTTAGGAGCCTGTATAGAGATTGTACAGCCCATATGAAGCAGAAATGGGAACAGAAAGGTCATGCACATCTTACCGAAGAGGACTGGGACAAGATATTTAGTACATCCAGTAAAACTTCTCACTCTCCTGTGGCAGGACTTCAAATAGACAGTCAGGACATGCTATTTTATATCCCCATAATACAGAGCAAACGGAACATGGATTGTTCCCAGTCATATTGGAGAAAGTGTGCTGAACCTAGATCACACCACTCCCATGCATTCTGGCAATGCCCATCTTGCAGCCTTACTGGCAGCAAATAATAGCTTCGATTTGTGAGCTGTTCTCTATTGCATCTCAAATTGGCCCAATACAAATGGTCTTGGGCCTGCCGCCACCTGAAGTCCGGGACCTGATCAGACATATTTATAGACCATTGTCCTTGCAGCAGCACACAAAGCAATTGCCCATAAATGGCTCTGCAGCTGACCCCCATTGTTCCAGCAATGGCTTTCCATTGTACAAGAGTTCAATCAATGGAGGAGCTGACATACAAGATCAGACTAAAATCCCACATATTCCATAAGCAGATGTACCCAGTGGACCCTCTGGAAGAGGCCCTCTGAGGACCTCACATAAACCATTGTCATACAGGTCCGCTGGAGATCCTCTCATGACTCAACTCAGATGTATCCTGGCCTTCTGGGTGCTCTTAAGGGGATGCTTCATCAAAGACTAGGAAAAAATACTAGGTTATGACAATAATATATACACCTTGATGAGACTTATGTAACTTATAGGAGTAACACTGATATGTCTGAAATGTAACATTAATGTCACTAAACAAACACACATGTAGTGTACCTGATTGTTGGATTATTTGACTGCTTAACCTCTGTATATATAGAATGTGATGTACCCAAGCTTTCAATAAACTTGAATTAAAAAAAAAAGTCTGCTCAAATTGCAGAGCCCCTGATGCAGAGATTAGTGGGCCCCACCCTGCCAACCCTAACATTCCCTTCACCCTGTTCTCCCCCCTTTTGACCCCCTCACCGTCTTCTGATTGACTAAGTTGGATGGGACCTCATTCCACCCTGACACCACCCGTTCTGTAAAGAAGTATCTCCTAACTTTCTTGAATCTTCACCCCACCAGTTTGTAACAGTACTTCCTTGTGGTTCTTTTGTCACTAAGGTGGGAAGAAGGTCCCTGATATCCACCTTGTTGGATACTGGAAGGTTTCAGTCATGTCCCATCTCTCTTTCTCTCCCTTTCCTTGAGCGAATACATATTCAGTTCTCGTAGTCTGTCCTCATGTGTACACATGTTTTTCCACCCTCCAATCTTATTTGTTCCCCTTGAGGCCCTGGTGTGTGTGTGTGTGTGTGTGTGTGTGTGTGTGTGTGTGTGTAGAGGGAGAGTATCATGATATCAGCCCCTTGTCTTGTTTTGCGGGGGCAGTTGAGGCTGAGCATCAGTTATGTTGTGGTTTCTGCTGGTGTTTAAGTAAGGAGATATACCCTTGCCTCATCACTTCTCCACTCCAAATCCCCTAATCAGCCAGGGGCTGGATACTGTAGTAACCCTCCATGTATTTTGGTGGTGGCAACAGGAAGGCTGGTAGTAGAGGATGAGGCTACACCCCCCCAACTCTGACAACTGAATGCAGCTTTATATTGATGGTAGGACCCAAAACAGCTTATTTATTTTATTTATTTATTTAAGAATCAGTTTACAACCTTTGAGCCAGAGGCTCGTTCCAAAAGTACTTCGTCACATAAAGACATACATTGCGTTTCGGTTACATAGCAAAGATTTGCAAAAATCAATAGGCATTCACCAGAGGTGCCACATCACATTGTGGTCAGACAAATACAATTGGGTACAGGGTACATGTAATTGATAACAGGTATTACACAAGTCGGTATCAAGTGAGCATTCTGGTAGATAAACATTGAAAACAGCTGGCACTGGCCAGGTTAAACCTAGGCATGGTGTACAGGGAAGTGGTGGGGGATGGTTGGGTGGAGAGCTGCCCAGGGGGCATTGTCAAGAGAAAGAGGTGGAGGCTATGTTCAGAGACAGGAGCAGTTCTGAGTGCTGAAGATGTGGTTCCAAAGTGCGGTTTGAATGTGGAGATGGTGATGTCATTGGTGATGGTGGCAGGGAGAGAGTTAAACCAGGTTGGGGCTCTATAGCTGAAGGACCTCTGGCCACAGCTGGTTCTCGTTTTGGGGACCTTTAGAGTGGTCTTGTAGGAAGACCATGTTGCAATGGTGGGAGGGCTCTGGTGGATGGATGCCGTTACCCCGGGGGGGAGAGCCTGAGTAGGGTTTTTTTGGTGAAGAGAAAGGTCTGGTATTGGAGCCGTTCATCCAGGGTAAGCAGGTTAGCATCGACATATAGCTGACAGGTGTGTGTGAGCCTGGGGGCACCAGTAATCAATCTGCATGCTTTATTCAGGGTTAGGTGAATTTTGTTGAGTGCAGTGGTGTCGGCAGCACCGTATACTGGTGAACCATAGTCTACAAGGGACAAACAGACGATGTAACAGCTAGCTGGAGAGCATTTGGGGAAGGCAGGTTTATGGCGGAATAGGATGCCAAGCCGTGTGTTGGTGGCGGATGTTAGGGCATCGATGTGGTTGTGAAATGTGAGGCTGAATCGAAGGTAACCCCAAGGTATTTGTAGGAGCAGACTTGTTCCAGTGGTTGGTTGGTGCTTGGAAGGATATAGAGTGGGTGGTTGCTAGCTTTGTTTTGGGGTGTGAAAGAGCATAGTTTTGGTTTTCTTAAGATTGATGACGAGTCTGCGCTCCTTAAACCAAGCCTCGGCACTGTTGAAAGACTGCTGTAGGGAGTCCTGTAGGGAGATGGGATTACAGTGGGTGGCAAAAAGGACAGCATCGTCTGCATACAGCAGAATTTTGCCAGAGCATGCACTGGGCAGGGTGTTCAGATACAGCAAGAAGAAAAGGGGGCCCAGGATGGAGCCTTGGGGGACCCCAGAGAGAATGGGATGGGTATCGGAGAGTGTGCTATTAATCTTGACACACTGGGATCAGTGTCAAGATAACTAGCACACCATGCCAGGGCCAGCGAGAAACCAGTGAGGCAGAGTGCATTCAGCAGCAGTGGATGGGAGACAGTGTCGAAAGCCTTTGAGAGGTCAATGAACACTGCACCAGCTAGGGAGCTGGTATCCAAGGAGGAGTGTAGGAAGTTGGAGAATTCAATAAGGGCAGTGCTGGTACTGTGACCCACACGGAAGCCATGTTGCTCTGGGCATAAGATGTTATGCTTAGCCAGATAATCAGTGATTTGAATGGCCACCACTTTCTCCAGGGCTTTAGAGAGGGGAGGGAGGATGGAGATTGGCTGGTAGTTGTTGGCCGATGACCTGTCACCTCCTTTATGAATAGGTGTGATAATGGCTGTTTTCCAAGCTGTGGGGAATTGTCCCAGGCAGAATGACTGGTTAATTAGGCTTGTGAGAGGTGCAAGGACTTCATCTAGCACCAGCCTGAGGATGCTGGGGTCCAGTGAGTCACTGCCGGGATTGTTGCCATTGAGAGCTTTGATTAGGATGGGTCTGGCTTCCTGGGTGAAAATCTTTTGCAGGAGGAAGCTGGGGTGCTGGAGGACGGGGGGAGTTTGGCTGGGGGGAAGGTCAAAGAAATTACTAGGGAGGACTGAGCTAAGGTCAGTGAAAGTGGTGTTGAACCAGTTAGCTATGGTGGCAGGCTCGGTGGAGGTTGTGCCATTTCTAGTGAGCTGGGATGGGGCAGGAGAGCAAGCTTTACCATTGGGTTGCTTAATATTGATCCCAGAAGGTCGGGCTGAGCCCCAGGAGGAGGTAGGGAGGCCTGGTAATGGTCTGCCTTAGCTTCCGATGGCCCATGAGCATTTATTTGGGGCTGCATTGTATGCTTGCCTATCAGACAGACGACCTGTTTCAGTGGCAAGGTGCCAGAGGTTATCCCGGTTTCTAAGTAATTGTAGGAGGGCCGGGCTAACCCAGGGTGCGTTCTGTTTTTTGGACCGGGATTTGGTTAAGGGTGCAAAGAGATCACAGGCCATGTTGAAGGTGTGAGTGAAAAAGGTGAGGGCAGTATCCATGTTGGTTGCCTGCTTAAGAGCCCTGTTCCTTGAAGGCTTGGGAGGGGGGGATGACTGAAACTTCCTTTTAATTCTACTACTGGGCTTCTCCACCATCACCACCAAAGATGGAGCCACAACTTAAAGAGGAACATCCATCACTAAATATCCCACACCTTTGTATGGGGCAGCCCTCAGTTTTGGACTTTTCTGCCAGTTTTTCGCAGGTTGTTGCTGCAAACTTTATAGTTTTGTCTTTTATGATCCCTGTCACCAGGATTGCATCCCAGAAAATAATGAGACTGAAGTTTTGCCAGCCGCAAGTCCTGCTGCCATATTTTTATTTATTTATTTTTCCCCATATACATTTTACCCCAGGCCCGGTAGTCTGTTTGTCTTCTGGTACTTGTCCTGTTTGGGCCGAGGTTCTCAACCATTATTTAGAAGGCCACTGTTTTTTTTTTCTCCTCCTTTCCTGGCATGGGCGATGGGATGTCTGCTTTGCACACACACACACACACACACACACACACATCTTCCCAGCTGCAGGGGGCGATGTGGTGGTGGAACCCACCACTAACCCTCCCCTGCTGAGCAGCAGCTGTCTCAGCCATGGTCTGCCACCTGATGACTTCCAGGGCTCACTTCTGGACCTGGGTCATCAACGCAGCAGTGCAAGGTGCTACTGCTGGGCCATCAGGGAGGCCCTCCTGCTGCCAGTTTGAGACTAAAGTCTAACACTCTGCAGGAGATTCTGGGATGTATCACTGTCCCCTCAGGGTGGCCCTCCTGCTTCCCTATTGAGACTAAAGTCTATACTCTGCAGAAGATTCTGGGATGCACTTCTGGTAGCGGGAATCATAGGATATTAGGCAGGAAGGATAGCAGGATCAACTAGATAAAATATAAAGTCTGCAGCAGCAATTTAGGTGAAAGATGTTATTTTCCTCTAAAAGTGTTAATTGAAGGCTACCCTTACATTAAGGTGTGGGGCATTAGTAATGGATGTTCCCCTTTAATTGAAACTTGTGTTCCTTCAAAGGCTGGCTGGAGTTGGTCGGGGTGATTGATTGCTGCTCGAATAGCCCATGGTCAGTAAGCACCACTTAAGGAAGAGGAAGATAAGCCATACCAGGGCCAGCACCATCTCACTTAAAAAAAAGCCCATTAGGTCAATGAAGGTGCTGCCAGTTGTTGAGGGAGTGAGGAGTGGACCGCAGTCTGCAGTACTTGTGGAGTGCTTCAAGCTGTATGTAAGCTCATCCTGCTCTCACAGAGCTTCATCTGTGTGTTCCTATAAATTACATTATTTCTTATGGAAAATCTAGGTTTTTACTTTGAAAAATGCAAGTCTATGGGAACAATTTTTCTGGAGTCACTTTAGATCTGGGAACCCTTACTGTGTTATCTGGGTCACAGTAGAATGAAGGCAGTTTGGCATAGCATTTTGAGCAAGGAGCTGTGAACCTGGAGTTCCATCTAATAATTTATATGTACTTTAAATCCGCTGTTTGGTTGTTTCAGTCCTCTTAAATTTTTTTTTTCTTTTCAGGCATAGCTCTGTATCATATCTGATGAGCAGGTCTATGGAGCAGCCTACGTCATGTCAGATAAGTATTCTTTACCTGTTTTTCCTTTCCTGTCTTTATCTTTCCCAAAGAATTACAGATCATTTGTGACCCCTTTGATTCTTATTTTACAGGTCCCTGTTTACTTGGAATCCTTAACTTAGGCTCAATTTGGGTAAGCAAAACCTTTAATCACTGCCTATATTGGATGGGGAATTACCCCCAAGACCCTAGCTGTATTACTGCTGTTAATGTCACAACATCCTGTTCATATAGAAGGCAGTTCTTTACAGGTCTGGACAGGCATCATACTTTGCCTGTTTTCTTCTGCCTCCTTTTGTCATCTGGCACTTCAGGACTCTCCTGAGGGCCAACACATATGGCAGGTGGGGGCGGGGCTTTTTCCTCAGTTTACTCCCAGTTCCCTATGCTGGGGTAAACCTTAGTGTCCAACAGCTCTCCTTCCTAGACCCAAACTACCACCTTACCTTCACCAGGTGGCAGTCATTTGGTGGAGTGTGCAGGACTCCCACCCCACCACCAGGAAAGGAGAGCAGCCATTGGGTGCTCAGTCTTTTCCCTCCCCTGCCAACCCCCAGCAACCTGCGCTCATCACTGATCGTGGGTTGCCAGTCTGGCAGGAGGTAAGGCGCTGGCGCTTCAGCCCTCCATGCCACTGCACCAGCCTAGAAACATAGAGTTTGACAGCAAATAAGGACTGCTTGGCCCAACCAGTCTGCCCATTTTCCCTACCTACTGTAGTACTGCAGACCCTATTTGATCTCTGTCTCACTCCACCTCTTTACCACTAAGGTTCCCTTATGCCTATCCCATGCCTTCCTTAATCCCATTATAGTTCTTGCCCCTACCACCTCCACTGGAAGGCTGTTCAGGCATCTACCACTCTTTCTGAGAAGAAGTACTTTCTTACATCTCCCCTGAGCCTACCCCCTCCAGCTTCATGGCATGATCCCTTATTTTTGAGCATCTTTTTCCCTGAAAAAGACTTCCATCTTGAACCTTATTTATACCTGTGAGATATCTGAAAAGTCCCTATCATACCCCCTTCTCCCTCCTTTCCTCCATGGTTTTACATATTGAGGTCCTTCAGTCTCTCCTCATACAGCTTAAGACCCTGCACCATTTTAGTTGCCCTCTTCTGGACTGCATCTACTCTATGTCCTTCTGGAGATGTGGTCTCCAGAACTGGGCACAGTACTCTAGGTGAGGTCTCACCAGTGACATATACAGCAGTATCACCATCTCCACCACCTCCCTCTTTCTGCTGGTGATACCCCTCCTTATGCACCCTAGCATCCCACTGGCTTTCCCCACTGCCTTGTCATGCTTTTTAGCCACCTTTAGGTAATCAGATATGGTTATCCCATGTCTCTTTCCTGTTAGGTGGTTGCCAGTACCACTTCCCCCATTTTGTACTCCGCCCCTGGGTTTCTGCACACCAAGTGCATGATTTTGCACTTCACATTGAAACTTAGTTGCCACACTCTTAACCACTCCTCATGCTTTCTTAGATCCCTGTTCATTTGCTCCCCAGTGCCTACCCTATTGTGGATCTTAGTGTCATCTGCAAAAGACAGACCTTCCCTTCTAACCCCTCTGAAATGTTACTAATTGGAAAGGCTTTACCTGGAGTTCAATGGCCAAGCAGCCGGCAGTCCCCACTTCCTGAGCTATATAAGTGGTTCCTCTCAGCCTCTTTGTGAAGCACTTTTTCTTTCCAGCCAAAAGCTCTGTTGGTCTGTCCTCTGAGCTGGTTGGGGCCTACCTCCCCTCCCCCACTGCTCCTGCTTGTCTGCTGGATTTCTGTGTTTATTTCTTGTTCCTGGTTTGTATTTTGTCTTCAGCTGTGTGTGCTTCTTCTGTCTTTATTCCCTGTTTTCTGTGTTTGTGTGTCTTTGGTTTTGTCTTTTGGGGGGGCTTTTGTTTCTAAGCTCCTTGCACATTGCTCCAGAGTGCCTACTATCAACCATAACTGCTCCATGTTGCACACTCAATTGTTTTCACCTGACTCAGTTTACTCTGAACTTAGCTATGCAGCTCAATCATGCTCTCATTCTACTTACCTCATTGCATCAGCTACATTGCGCTGCCTGGTTACACCTGCTTTCAGCAGCATTGTGTCTCCTTATTTATGTTTATTGCAAGTTTTAACAACTCAGTGTACTCCATTCAGATTTTGCTTCTATGTTTATTCATCCTGTTATACTCAGAGGTCAGCTACAAGCTACTGCTGCAGCTTTTAAACTAGCTTAAATATCTGCATGTGATTCTTGGCCCTTCCATCACTTTCTTGTTTTTCCTAAGGTGGGGACTGGGAAGTGTTTGTAGAGTCATGGCCCCATGTGGCTAATTATTTCTGTTCTAAATCCTGCCTTCACCGCTGAAAATCCTCAAAGTATTTGTCACCTTGATTTGGCTTTTCAATGTCTGGCTGGCTTGCCCCATTATTCAGTGCTGTTTCATTGCTGTTATGTTATGTTATGTTATGTTATGTTATGTTATGTTATGTTATGTTATGTTATGTTATGTTATGTTATGTTATGTTATGCAGACCTATGTGCAGGTCCACTTATTACTACTCTGTTTACTTACCTACGTGCAGGTCCATGCTTGCTTACACAATTGTTGCTCATTGCTTACGCAAATCATTGCTTCATGCCTACTGCCATCCCCTCATCCTTAGCCTCTGGGATTCTGCTGCACTCAATTTGCATTCAACCTTGCAAGGTCGCAGCACTCACTGCTCATTAGATCTCAGAACACCAGTGCTCAATCCACTGATCACCAGCTTTTTAGCTCTCATTCAGTTTTGGGGGGGCATGCCAGCCATTCTATTCTGGCACAGGGTTCCTTCGGCTGACAGTCTCGCCCTGCATTTAGTCTGCATCTTGAACATGTCCACCTTGGGGTGGGATCCTTCTCACCTGGCTCATAGCTGGGAATGTCCTCACCCCAGGCTTGGCTTTAGCTGTCTGCTATGTAACAGCAGCTTCTGGTGTAGAATTTAAGATTAGCTGCGAAGGGTGGTTACTCTGATCTCCTTTGGCTCTAGTGTTCCACTATGACCGTTATCCATTGGCTTTAGTGGTTTCCCTAGCAAGGCACCTTCACCACATTCTCCCTACAACTGCCTCTGATTCACCTGGTTTGAGTTTAGGGTGGGCAGGCCAGGTGAGAGCCTCAGCAGTCATTGCTATCCTCCTCCCACCTTGGTTGCATGTATTGTTGCACAGTTTTCATGCAACCTTCCACGGCGTTCCCACTAGAGGGTTTGAGCGAGAGTCTTCTTCCAAATCGGAATATTTTCCACCTTTCTTTCACTGGGTTTTCCAAATTGCAGCTGCAGAGCCATCACTAACTCAAATATCCCAAGCTTGGAGGGAAGGCAACCTAGGCCTTAGTTCCCCAGAGATTTCCTCCTCAGAGGTTTTATTTTCTCTTCTCTTCTCCATTGCTTCTGGTCATAACTGTTACTTAGCATAGTTGTTCCCTAGTTTCTTTAGGTAGGTTCCACTGTTGGATGGAGGCAGATGGTGTCCCAGCCATTCCCTCTCTCCTTAGAGGATCCCCTCATTCTCAAGGCAAACCCTCAGACTCATACCACACAAACCTGGGCATTTCATTATGTCATCTACCTGAGCATCTCATTACATTATCAAACTGCCCGTTACTTATGTACTACTATATCACAGTTACTGCTACTATGTCACAGTTACTGCTTGATTATATGCTTCGTGTCACCTCATTCTTTTGGGATATGCTTGTACAACATTTCTTTTTGGGGATTCCTAAGCTACCTTTAGCCATGGGAATCATTCTGTGGCTCCTCTAGGGTGGAACCCTCTCCAAGGGTTCCTTGTCTTGGTACCCCTACAGGGTGGTAATTCCTCTGGAACAGAGAGTGCGAATGGCCGAAACCAAACTAACAGAGTTGCATAAGCATAACACTATACTGGCTGCACAGGACATTGAATTGGAAAGGTTTTGCCTGGAGTTCCATGGCCAAGCAGCCAGCTACTCCCACTTCCTGAGCTGTATAAGCAGTTCCTCTCAGCCTCATTGTGAAACACTTTTTCTTTGCCCCACCATCCTCCCCTCCTCCTCCAGCAGCAAAACTTCTCTCCTTAGGGGGATTCCTAAGGTACCTTTAGCCATGGGAATCATCCCATGGCACCTCTAGGGGTGGAACCCTCTCCGAGGATTCCATGCCTTGGTATCCCTACAGGGTGGCAATTCCTCTGGAATAGAGAGTGCGAATGGCCAAAACAAACTAACACAGTTGCATAAGCAAAACGCTATACTGGCTGCGCAGGACATTGAATAAAGACATTAAAGAGGCGTGGTCCCAGTATTGATCCTTGTGGCACCTCACTAGTCACCATCCCTTCCTTGTAGTGAACTCCGTTTACCACCACCCTCTGTTGCCTACCCCCAAACAATTTCTTAACCAGTTTACCACCTTTACACCCACTTCTAGGCTGCTCAGCTTGTTTAATAGTGTCCTATGTGGAACAGTGTCTAAAGCCTTACTGAAGTCTAGGTAGGCCACAGTAGAACTGAAACATAGAAAGTAAAGATATAAGAAGTCCATCATGTCTGTCTTAAGGTCCTCCCTCACAATACTCTTAGACTTGCCCATATCCCCCCACACCCCAATACCTCCACTCCACAGTTCATTCTTTCTTCCTTTGCTTATGCCCAAAGGTGGTGACTTTGTTCTGGGATGTAAGAAAGTGCTGGCACCAGTCAAGAACACCACCAAACAGGCATTCTGATGTCATGGTAGACTAGCACCACTCATTCAGTAGAATGTGTATTGAATATGATTTATATTCTCTGTATGCTCTGCATGAGGATGTAATCTCTGCATTAAGTGAAATTAAAAAAAATGTCAAAAAAAGGTTATCATTAACATCCTCAGCTAGAGGTATCCGGGGGGGGTGGAACTCAAGTCAATTTGAATTACAGTGGAGCTCACTTAAGTGCATATTGGATAAGTGCACATCCTGCTTAAATGCACATTTTTTTCCATATCTCGATTTTTTTCCTATTCATCCAGAGTTAAATTTACCTCTTAAGTGTGTTACATGTAAGTGCACATTTCAGTTAAATGCACATTTTTTTTGCTTTTCCTATTGACTTTCAGTCCAAAAAAGCTTTTAAGTGCACATTTTGTACAGTACATGTACCACATTAAACAGTTCACCTTAACATCTTAATTGGCTACAGTACTGTACTATATAATGAAGCTGGGTTCACATCATCACTGACATCAAGTGAGAGAACCATGGATCTGGAAGGGGAAACTAGCCATATACTACTGATTTCTGATCTGCTGACTGGCATGCCCATGCAAGAGTTTGTTAACTACACAAAGACAGATGTCACAAGAAATATGTGGGGATATCCATGAGGACTCAGAGGAGAATGAACAGGAGAATGAGGATGAGAGAAGCCTGGAGGAGAAGGAGCCAGTACTAGAAATGCAGTAAAATTAAATTCCGCTGGCAAAGTGAACGCAAAGTGACCACTTCACATTGTCACTTCACTGCGTGGAGTGGCCAATAGGAAAGGCTCACTTTGTCTTGTGATTATTACTTTGCATTGTCATTCTGCCTTAAAGTGAAGTAAGGCAGAGTGGCAACAATATTGGCAGCTCCCCAGTGCTCCCACATACACACAGTCACCAGAATTAATGTGCATCCCCAAAATGCTCCTGTCTTGTGTCCAGAGAACTCCTCAGTGCTGATGAAGTGAAATGAGAGCACAACAAGAAATACAAAGTCTCCCAGAATTAATGGCACACTCAGTCATGCATGCAGTAGATGTGGTCACATCACACTCAGACACCAGAATTAATTTGCAACCCTAAAATGCTACTGTCTTGTGTCCAGAAAAGTCCCCAGTGCTGGTGAAGTGAAATGAGAGGGTAACAAAAAATGCAAAGTCTCCCAGAATTAATGGTGCACTCCGTCATGCAAGCAGTGGCCACACACACAGTCACCAGAATTAATGTGCATCCCCAAATTGCTACTGTCTTGTGTCCAGAAAATTCCCCAGTGCTGATGAAGTGAAATGAGAGCATAACAAGAAATGCAAAGTCTTCCAGAATTAATGGTGTACTGGAAATGCACAGACAGATTAAGATTACACAACGCACTCAAGAGATGCAGAGTCAGACTCAAAGACACAACTACACCTACCAGTGCTCACAAGTCACAAATCCAAATCTGGAAAAGAATACCTTTTGTGGGTTGGGGGGTTAGTGCAGAGCAGTAACAGTCCACTACCAGTAAAGATACCACACAGCAATATAAAAAATTCATGCAGGTGTGGTGGATAACAGGTTCACACTGCTGCAATTACTCTGTCACAATAAAAGTTCTCTGATTTAATGGTACGCATCACCCACACACTCACACACACACTACAAGTATTGTGTAGCAAATTGAAAACCTTTAGCAATATAACCAAATGTTTAAACAAACTGAAATTATACACTGCTGCACCACTACAATCAGCAAAAAAAGTCAAGAATTTCTGAAAATATTACTGTGTGTACATTAACACAGTTATACAAGAAAAGTATAACCAAAACAGAAAGACTGCCTTTTTCTCCCAGTTAATCTACCTACACCACAGATACACCCTTCCCCCAAAGCACACTTCATAGTACACAGACTGACTGTCCTAAATTAACATTCAAAATCCACACACAAACAATAAACACTTGATGATTTGAGCACAGGAGGGATTCCTACAATCGATGCACTAAATTTTGAGCAAAGAAAAAAGTAGCTCAAAAAGGCTTTTTTAACAGCTTTTAGAGGATTTGAATCGCAGAGCTCTGAGAGGAAACTGTCTCCATCTTCCACTACACACACAGTACACAGAACTGAGGCTGTGCAGAACAATCTAGAGCCTATGTAATCTGCAATCCCATGAAGCACTGCAAATTTGCCTTGGAGCTCAATAACAAGGCGAAGTGATGCGAAGTACATTGATTTCAATGTACTTCGCCTTAAAAGTGGTGGAAAAGTGGTTTGGGGAAGGCGGAATAATGCAAAGTCATTGGTTTCAATGGACCTCATGTTCCCAATTATGACATGTTGTGAAGCGCTTCGCAGATTCCATGTTACTCTGCAAATTGTTCTGCTGAGCAAATTTTGGCCACTTTGCCCACCTCTAACTGGTACATTAACTGCAGCCGCGGTGCTGTCTAGCATGGCCACAGTAAGAAAATGTGTTTTGTCAAAAGAAAAGACTGACTTTAGCCTTCTGTTTAATTTTGAATCTTACACTGAAACACACAAAGCAGAAGATTACTGATTTTTTTCAAGTAGTACTTTGCCGTAGGACTGTGCAGTAATGTTATTTTAACTTGAGTACCTGGGCCCGGATATTCAAACTACACCAGGCTGTGTCACAAGCCTGGGTGCAGCTCAACTTTGTTGTGCACGGGTGTGGCCTGGGCGATATTCAATGGAGCTGCACTATGGCACAGCAGCTTTGAATATCTCACCCTGGGCACCCCCACTGTGTATGGCGCAGTGGCACTGCACCAGTGCAAGTGGCCAGAGTGGAGCATGGAGATGCACTGGCGCAAGTGCCATTGCGCCATGCACAGCACCTGCGATATTCAAAAACAGACATGCAAATAGGGCCATAAGTTATGCAAGGTGCACAGGGGGCCATTTGCATCTCATTACAGCCCCATTTGCATGCAATTAGCATGCAGGTACACCGATCCCTGACGACTTGTGCCTTGCGCCCTGCCATGCAGCAGCCATCGGGGACCGATGACCCCTGCAGCCCGATCGCGGGCATTCCAGTAATATAAAACAAAAAACATCCAATATCCCTGGTGGTCCGGTGGACCTCTATGTGCCTGATCATGGGCATCAGTATAGTCTCTCCTCCCCTGTCCAATATCCCTGGTGGTCCAGTGGACCTCTATGTGCCCAATCACAGGCATCGGTATAGTCCCCCCCCCCGTCCAATATCCCTGGTGGTCCAGTGGACCGATCGCCGCCCGAGTGCGGGCATCCATAACACATAACAGACCCCTACCACCCTGGTGGTCTGGTGTACCCCTCACCCCCACTGATCCCCACCCCCGCTCCCCCCATCAGCTGGCAGGTAGCAGCACCCACCTGCCTGCCGCCCCGCCCACCGACTGACAGCTCGGTAGGGGCTGCATGCCCAGTGGTTCTGCATGAGCCATTGGGCATGCAGCCCTCCGTACTACTCGAGTACAGATATGTGAATGAATCATTCACATACCTGGACTGAGTGGTATAACATGGGCTGCATCCATTGGCTCACGCTGTGAACCAATGGGCGTGCATCTATCGAGCTGTCAGTCGGCGGGTGGCGGGGCAGTGGGGAGGTGCTGCCAGCTGATGGGGGAGCAGGGCGGTGGGGCTCAGTGGGTGGGTGGGGAGGGTACACTAGACCACCAGGGTGGAAGGGGTCTGTTATGTGTTACGGATGCCCGATCAGACGGCGATCGCCCACTGGACCACCAGGATATTGGACGGAGAATTGCGCTCCAGGGATGCCCACAATGGGGCATGGGGGGGCACCGCCAGGTGTGGCAGGAACTCGGGTGGCCACCCACAGGTGAGCTGCCATGTTGCACCCTGCAATGCGGCAGCTCACCTGTGGGTGGCCATCACTTGTTCCATTTTTTTTGGCTTAACTTTGAGCAGGTGCAGGTAGGGGTTGTGCGTGCATGACTCTGCACATCCCGGGCTGAATATCGGGCTGTGCAGGTTATGCATGGGCATGCCCCCCCACCTGTGCCTGCATACATTACTGATCAAGCTCTGGGCGCATCAGGATTATCTTGACGCCTTTTCCCCGCACAGATATGCACCGGGCGCATCAGTGGGTTATGCATGGTGAAATGTACTGTTGCGCCTTGGTGCAACCCTTTGAATATCTGGGCCCTGGTATTTAATTAAATGCATTGTAGAAACAGTGAAATGTGCCTAGAAGTGATTTTCTGGTTAAATGCACAGCCCACTTCAGTGCACAAAAAACTTTTATCCCGAGGGTGTGCACTTGAGAGGGTTCCACTGTACTACAAAAACTGGACCAAACTGAAGAATATTTGAAGTGAATTTGAAGGCCTTCATTTTAGGTGGAAAAGAAGAGTGTTTTCAGGAACATTTGAAGGTCTTGTTCATAACAGTTCTTTATCAGTCTTTCAGCCTTCTTTTTGAAGGTTAATTTGCATTTTTTGCGATTTGAAGGGCACTTGAGAACATAATGGAAAGTTCATAAGGTGGATAAAAACTTGTGTTTGAAACATTTTTATATGAATAAAAACTGGTGTTTGAGGTACAATCAAAGTCAATTTGAATTACTTTAAAAACATGAAAACAACTGGACCTGTTTTTAAAAAAAAAACTGAAGAGTACTTGCATTGAATTTGAAGGCTTTCATTTTCTGTGTGGGATCTGTACCCTTGTTTCCTCCAGCTGCACCCTGAGCTCTGTTAAGTAACACTATGGTATTTGTGATCCTTTCAGGGTGGTTAGAAAATATAAGGTCAATCAGTGTGCTAGTACCAGTCCTATAGTTTATTCTAGTAGGAGTAGAGACCAACCTGGAGAGGTTGATGGCTGAGGCTGCATCCTTACAGGGGTTAGAGTCAGGGGACAACCAGTTGATGTTAAAATCCCCTAGTGCAATGACCTCCATGCCTTTAGGTAGATTGGCAATGAAGTAAGGGAATGAGTGAAAGCCTTTGTGATTCTCCTTAGGTGGAATGTAGACTGAGAGGATATTAATTTACTTCCCCTTTTTACCTAATGTAATTTTAACCTCTAGTGATTGTGCACCATTCCTGGGGGGCAGTGTAGGTAGAGCCTGGCCTTGTACGGAGTCCAAGAGGTATAGGGTGCAGCCACCACCATGTTTACCAATCCTACCAGTCCCATATAAAGTGTAACCAGTGAGGAAGACTGCTGAGTCTGGTACCATGATTCGACTATGGAGAGGATGTCAGGCTTGTGCTGTAGAACTCAGACTTGCAGTTGATCTAGCTTGGGCAGGAGGCTTTGAATGTTAATGGAGGTGAGTTTAAGACCACTATGGTTAATGTTGCTACCAAATGGTGGTTGCAGGGGCCCTGGGTTAGGGTGCATGTTACCTGATGACAGTAGTAGTGGCAGGAGCTGTCTAACCTGGATGTATTTGAGGAGTTTACATTTGGGCTTGGGCGGGTGTTTGGTGAATTTGGGGATGATTGTTGTGGTTGTTAGAGAGGAGAGATGGAGGGACAGAGAGTATGCCTGTTTGGACGGCCAGCAATTAAAGTGAAAAATAAACTTTACTGGCTTGAGGGACAAGACAGGTAGACTGGTCACAGTGCCAGATGCTGGAGAAACTGGGAATGTTGGAGACAGGTCTATAGTGGGTATAGAAGTGTTGTCTGAAGAGAGTGCCAAAATTAGTGTTAGGAGAGCACTAAGGAGAAAGTAGCAATAAAGTGCCATAATTTGTCTGTGGTCTGTTCCAGATGTGGAGTAGGCACCAACTATGCATCTTACCATGTGAAGAGGGAATGGCTATGTCAGAAGGCAGCAAAGGGGATATATGTTACTAAGGGTACTAAAGGAACTGACTGAGGAGCTGGAAGGGCCACTGGCAGACCAGTTTAATGGTTCAGTACAGTCAGCAGTGGTACTGCATGATTGGAAAACAGCACATGCAGTGTCCTTCCACAAAAGCAGTCCCAATTATGACCCAGGGAATTACAGACCAGTCAGTCTGACCTCCATTGTGGGCAAGCTCATGGAGACCATACTAAAGGAAAGGTTGGTGGAATATATAGAGGAGCATGGTCTTCAGGATGTGAGGCAACATGGGATCATGGGGGTTGGGAGATGGTGTCAAACAAATCTGACTGAGTTCTTTGACTGTGTCACTAAGACAGTACACAGGGGCCAAGCGGTAGACATCCTCTATCTTGATTTCAGCAAGGCCTTTGACTCTGTGCCCCACAAAAGGTTGATCAGGAAGTTAGTGGATCTCTGGATTGGGGAAAAGATGGCCAGATGGGTGGAAAACTGGCTGAGGCACAGAACCCAGAGGGTGGTTGTGGGGGGAGAGTTATCTGGCACTAGAGAGGTAACCAGTGGGGCCCTGCATGGCTCGGTACTGGGGCCAGTGTTGTTTAATGTCTTCAGTGACATTGGAGATGGCATTAAGGGCAAAATGTGCATATTCACAGATGACTCCAAGCTCTGTGGAACAGTGGACACAGCTGAAGGGATACCGGACCTACAGAAATATCTGGAAAAGCTGGGGAAGTGGTCCAGGATCTGGCAACTTGGCTTCAATGCCAAGAAATGCAAAGTTATGCATATTGGAGCCAAGAATCCTAGGACAAAGTACTACCTGGATGGAGTCCAATTATCTGCATCAGAAGAGGAGAAGAACCTGGGAGTGATGATCACTTGACCTGAAGCACTCCATGCAGTGCAAGAAAGCAACAGCCAAGGCAAACAAGATGCTGGGATGCATAGCTAGGTGGATCAGTAGTAGGAGAGAGGAGGTTATACTGCTCTTGTACAGGTCACTGGTGAGGCCACATCTAGAGTATGGAGTTCAGTACTGGTGCTCACACCTCAAAAAGGACATTAACCTGCTGGAGAAGGGCCAGAGGAGGGCTACAAAGATGATAGCAGGCCAGCAGGGTAAAGCATACGAAGACAGATTGAGGGCACAGAACATGTACTTCTTGGAGGACGGGGGGAGGGAGACGGGACATGATTGGGACCTTCAAGTACTTGAAAGGAATAAATAAGGTTGATAAGGGGAGTCTCTTTAAGCTGAGTGGCAACCATAACACAAGGGGACATAGTCTTAAGCTGGAGGGTGTGAGGTTTAGGAGGGAGATCAGGAAGCACTTCTTCACAGAGAGGGTGGTGGACACTTGGAATGCACTGCTGGAAGAGGTCATCTCATTGAAGACAGTGGGCAGCTTTAAGAGAAGCTGGGATATGCATGGGGGAAGGTAAGGATCATGGGTAGAGTGGCTGGGAGGAGTGGAGACAGAGGGCAAGAACATTAGCTCAAGCTGTGGACCCTGCAATATGAGCAGACTTGATAGACCAAATGGCCTTCTTCTGCTGGCTTCTTCATTTGTTCATATGTTGCCTGAATTCAGATAAGGATTGCAGGAACCTAGCATACACTTGAACCTCCGAGATAGTGTAGTGGTCAGGGTACTCGTCTCCCGTGCATAGGGTCGCAGGTTCAAATCCAGGCAGAACAGAATGTTGAAGTATCAAGGGGTACTACCAGAAAATGTGGTAGCCAGGAAGGTGAAATGGCCATACAAGAGGCTAGAGAATGAGTCGTAGCATTCAGGAGCAGTAACAATATGCTCAGGGTGACTCCTGGTGGTGACATAGTATAACAAACTAATGGGAAAGTGGGGACTTAGGTTCTGTTTGGCACATAGTCACGTGACCAGTCACATAACACCTATAAGGTATAAATCAAATGTCAACCCAAGGGGGTGGGTGGGGCAGTTGACACGAAGAGTCGATGGGCTAACACAGTAAAATGGTGTGCACAAGCTTCAACAGTACTCAGGGGCTCTGTTTTCCAAAACCTTGCTTCTGTGTGCTGCAGGCTGCTCTGTGGGATGTACACTCCACTGGGAGTGCTGAAGTAAAATGGAGGCGCCTGTAGAGAAGCAGGAAGGGATAAGGTGAGTGAGGTATCTGGAGGGGAACAAAGACAAAGGAATTAAGGCAGGAAGCTGGAGAGGGGGATGGGGATTGCACTGAGCTTGCTCAGCACCAGAGGGGTGAGAATAATGAGGAGATTGAATTGAAGTGGAAGACAGACTCTGAATTAAGGGAAAATGAGAAAAGAAGGCACAGAGGTAAGCTAATGTTGCAGTGTCCTACAGAGAATTCACTGGCTAAACTGCAGCAAAACCAAGCAATGCAGGCTCTGAGTTAAATGAATTAAGGTTACAGCACAAAACAGAGTAAAACTACAAGAAGTAAATGAATAAATAGCTGAGTAAAAGCAAGCTAAACTTGTCTGCCGACATTCAAAACATTTTAGTAACACAGTAAGATGGTGTGCACAAGCTTCAGCAGTGCTGAGGGACTGTTTTCCAATACCTTTTTTCTGTGTGCTGCAGGCTGCTCTGTGGGATGTACACTCCACTGGGAGTGCTGAAGTAAAATGGAGGAGCCTTGTTTCTGTGTGCTGTAGGCTGCTCTGTGGGATGTACTCTCCACTCTGCAAATTACTTTTTAAAGTTCTTTGGGATTACATTTTCTAAACAGTTTAATACATTTGATTCAGCTATGATTCAAAACAGCAAACTACAGACATTGTGTGTCATCTTGCTCAGACACCAATATGTCATATTATAATCAGAATACTCATCTGAAAACAAAGGAAAATAACCTATTCCATGGGAAATGGAGTCTTGTTTTTTTAAGTTATCTGGGGTGTTTCCTCCAATCTAGGACTGAACCACAGTCAAGTAAGTTTGGGACGGGGGAGACCAATAATCTTCTTAAGCTGTTTTCTTTGCAATCAATATTCTTTTTATTTACTGTGCCCTAACATTTCTCACCATTGGTGCTTTTTCAAGGGCTTTCTTGTTCTATAAACCGCAAATATATTGTTTTAGCATTATTATTCACACTTACATTTGTTCCTTCTCCCTACTAGGCTGCTGCCCCCCCCACACACACACACGACACCGCATTTCCAGGAAGCAGATGGCATTATTCGTCGGCCCCTAAATGCTGCTGCTGTTGGACCCCCACACACACACAACATAGCTCTTGGAGTGGATGGTAGTATTTGGCAGCCCTAAAGGCTGCTGTTACTGGAACCACATACACACACACACACACACACACACACACACACACACACACAACACCACATCTCCGGAAGCGGACGTCAATATTCTGTGGCTAAAGGCTGCTGCTGCTGGAACCCCACACACATACAACACCACATCTCCAGAAGTAGATGACGGTATTCAGTGGCCACTAAGGCTGCTGCTGCTGGAATCCACCACCACACACACACACAGACACAGACACACACACACACACACACACACACACACACACACACACACCACATCTCGGGGAAGTGGATGGCAGTATTTGGCAGCCCTTAAAGGTAAACTGGGAAGCTTACTCACGAAGAGTGTAGAGTGTGTCGACTTACAGCTGGAGACTGATTTTGGCACTCCAGTTCTGATCGGATTGCTCAAGAATTCCAGCATTTGACTTGGGGAACTTTAAGACTGCATATTTGTTCTCTCTGTTTATGTGAGAGTTTCAGGCTGAATTGCTGTTGGATAGAGGCTAGCAGGGCTTGCATGCATGTTTACTATGTTCTAGTGCAGGTTAATGCAGCAGTCAGGGATTACAGGGGACCAGTGTATTTTGTGTTTTAACCTTTGGTGTGTTACCGACTGCCGTGCATGCGCAGTTGGAGTGGGTAGTGATTCTTCCCACCAGAGGCCGTGTAGCCTAACTCCCTCCTTTGTTCCCTCTTCCTACTAGGTTGCTGCTGCTGGACCCCCCCAACACAACACCACATCTCTGGGAAGTGGAAAGCAGTATTTGGCGGCCCCCAAAAGGTGAACTGGGGAGCTTACTCATTGAGAGTGTATACCCGTCAATGCTTTGCACCGACTCCCCACCACCCCAGTCACCCTCCCACCTGAGGCTGGCCCTCCCTTTTATTGAGTCATGAGGTCATGTGACTTACTCTAAGTGTCTACTTCACCATTAGCTGGTTATCACTCCCTACCACAAGGTGTCAGTACTGTACCTCCTAAACTGCTTGTCCTGCTGCCTCTACTCCTCCCACAATTCTCTGTCACCAGGCTCCTGTCCTGCTTCTTATGTAACTCAATCGTTGACCCTGGTCCCTTTTCTTTCTCTCTCCACTCTCTCCCTCCCCGAGCCTTGAACCCTGTACCTTGTGCTCCGGAGATGGCAACCCTTCCTCTGCCCCACCTGACCTGGTTAAATACTGATTAATATTTGGCTAGCCTTGTTACACCCGACAGACCAGATACTATCTTTAAGTGTCATAGACTTTCCAGCTCCCCGTCCTGAGACAATGTTTTTACCCACATTTATCTTATCTCTCCTTGTTCTCCTTACTCTCCCCTCCTCATACCCTCATCTCACCCCAAGGCCCTGATAGCATCAATCACCCTCCCTTCCCCCATAATACATGGGGAATCTACCTACATCCCTCCTTCTTCAAGGCTGGATAGTCCAAACCTTTCCTCCTATCCTTGCGGTAACTGAAACATGGTTCGACCCTGACACCCAAGATTCTGCTGTTTACCTACCTGGATACTCCATCCTCAGAGTTGACAGACTGAGTAAAAGGGGAGGGGGCTGTGCCCTTTATTACCGAGACCCAATTACAAGCCACTAAAGTCTCCATCACCCACCCTTCCACAGGGCCCAAGCTTTCGCAGTTAAGCTCCAGACCAGTTGCTCAGGCAAATTCCTTCACATTGTGACCATTTATAATCCCGTAATCAAAAGTCTGCCTTTTCCTCGGTCCTCAATAGCATCTTCCAGTTGCCTAACAATTGTGAATTAGTTGTTCTAGGAGATTTTAATATAAACCGGCTTGCTCCCTCCTCAGCCCCTTACTAGGACTCTATTGCTGCTGTGGACATCACTCAAGTGGTTCTATCCCCTACAAGACTAAACCATAAGATGGGTACATCCACCCTCCTAGACCTCATTATCACTAATCGTCCCACCAGAATTTCTGGAGTCACTGTTCTCCTCGATTCATTCAGTGACAACTCACCGGTAATTTGCTGATGGTCTACCAGGATCCCCAAACCTCCACCCAAATTCTCCTTCCAATGCCGTCTCAAAAAGGGATCCCTTGCCCACTTCAAACTTTACTTACAGCATTGTGATTGATCACTCATAAACACTGCCCCCTTAACTGACATTGCCCTAGAACACTTTATAATCACCTTCAACTCAGCCTGTGACCTGTATGTCCCTCTCACTAAATAAGTGATTGAAGGCCATGACTCCCCCATGGTCACCCAAACACTGCTTGGACTCATGTGCCAATTTGATAATTTGTGGCACAAGGCTAATGAACCCCACCTACCCCATGACCGGCAACTTTATAGAGAGGCAAGGAATAAATGCAGCCGGGAAATCCATAAAGCAAAAGCTGCCCACTACCAGGAAGCCCTCTCCTTCTCCTCCTCCTGGGGTTCTGGATGCAGGTTCTGGGACAATATTAAAGAGCTCAATGGCAAAACTACCTCTCCCACCCAGCTCCTTGTAAATGGGTCCCTTACCCAGGATTCCCATCGTATTGCTGATTTCTCAACTCAGCTTTCTCTGACCTCATCAATGTCCTTCCCCCTAATTTCTTTGACCCCACCTCTGAACCAGACCTGACCTCCCCTTTATCCAATAATACCCCTTCTTTCAGACTTAGGACTATCTCCCTAACTGAGGCCAGATGCTACCTCACCACAGTTCTGTGGAAAACCTGACACAGTGGTGACACTCTAGATCTAAAAGTCCTCCATCTTGTACTCGACTCTGTCCTTGAGCCTCTGACTTATCTCATTAACAGGTCCCTCTGCCTCAGACAATTTCCTGCCCTCTGGAAATCAGCTGTTATTACCCCAATCTTTAAAGGCGGTGACCCTTCCTCCCCAAATAATTATCGCCCTATTGCCATCCTTCCTCCCATCTCCAAGGCACTTGAAAAAGTGGTATCTGATCATCTCCCTGACAATCTAACAAACTACAACCTGCTCTGCCCTGAACAACATGGCTTCAGGAAGGGGCACAGCACCACCACCACTCTCCTTGAATATACTACATATATCAACAGAACCCTCGATAATGGACACCTAGTTGGTGCTGCATATGTTGATCTAACTAAAGCATTTGACACTGTCAGTCATGATCTCCTCATCCAATCCTTGACCACCCTTGGGCTGTCCTCAGAGGCAACCTCTTGGTTTAAAAACTACCTCAGTGAGAGATCCCAACAAGTCAAAATTAACTCCACCATTTCGTCCTGTAGGTTGGTTCACTCTGGGGTAACACAGGACTCTACCCTGGGCCCCCTTGTTTTTAGCATGTTCTTAAAATCTCTCCCTAGGGCCCGCTCTGGACAGATATTACTCTTTGCAGATGATGCTGTAATCTTTACCAGTCACACTAACCCCATCTCCCGCCAATCCTCACTTCAGCAGTCCTTCTCTGAGGCTGAAGATTGGTTTTCCGAACACAGACTTATACTAAATTATAAAAAGTCTAAGGCAATGATCTTCACCCACCATCAAAGCAAGTTTAGGGACTTCTCACTTAAGATACTTAACTACCAGCATAACCTGCTGGAACTAGTCTCATCATTCAAATACTTGGGTATCACCCTTGACTCCCACCTTACTTTCCATGACCAGATTGACCTGCTAAGCTTGGCCATCAACTCTAGGCTAAAGCTTCTGTACAGGCATAGGTCATGTATGCTTTCTGAGGCCCATCGACGGGCAGTGACCTCTTTGGTCTTTTCCCTAACTGATTATGGGATCATCTTCTATGGTACTGCTGATAACACCACCCTCCACCACTTTAAGGTCTCCCTTAACAAAGCCTGTCACCTGGTCTTGGGGTGTGATGGGTGGACTCACACCATGAACTCTATTGATGGACAGGTTGGCTAAACTTTGAAGGCAGGCTTAGATATCATACCTGTCTCTTTGCCAAAAAACTCTCCCTTAGTCTCTCACCCCCTGGCTTCCAACTCCTGCTACAGCCATTCCCTCACTCCAGGAACACCAGAAGAACCTCCCCAGCCTCCTTTCAAGTTCCTCACTGCAGGACCTCCCTGGGCCAACGGTCCTTCTTCTACAGAGCCCCCGTCTGGTTGAATGAACTACCCTCAGCTGTTTTGTCTGAGGTGAGGCTTGGCCCCTTTAAATCCTCTCTTCATTCTGCAATCCTCAACCTTGGTCCCTGTGATTGCAATGAATTTACCCCCCCACCACCAACAGCAGTGATACCAAACCCTTTGTCTACTCTGGCCTGGTTACTGACTGCATTCTTTACAATTGCATAGTACTAGGTACCTCTCTGTTAGCATAATTTTGACTCGGGGGGGGGGTTGTCCTTACACCCCTCTAACATGTTATTCATCTGTATGTAAGTTACTCATCTCTGTGCTTTGTCTAAGTTTTTTTATATTTTGATGTGGAGCCTTTACAAAGAAGTCTCTGACTCAAAGGATTGTAATTCCAATCTCTACATAAATAAATAAAATAAATAAATGTATATATTTTATGATCTTTTTTCATTTACCATCATGCTCGTACACTTGATTGCATTGTACTTTGTTTTTCTTTATACAGAGTACCACAATGTGGTTATCTACAGTAAAAGATTTAAAAGATTACTACCATCCTGGGGTAACTGTTCAAATTCTCTGATACTGTCTCTCTACCTCATTTATACATCTGATATAATGATTTCTTTTCTTCACCTTTAGCCTTACTTGTATATTATGCTGCATGACTAATGCCTACTCCACTTATCTTCACTTGGCATGTATCCCTTCCATCCAAATGCAACTGTTGTGCTTACATCACTTACATTTCATTTCCTTTTCTGGTACATCCTAACTGCAAGGAAGGAGTCGGATGAGGTGTTTGAAGGCAGAGTAGGATGAAGAGTTTCATAGGACTGGAGGAACCATTCTAGTGGAAAGGGAGGCGGTAAGAGAAGTCAGACTGACCAGTTGATGAGTGGGGATGGGGGATGGAGAAAGAGTGGGGTCCCTGATATGCAAAGTATAAGAGGAAGGGGTATCTGGGGATAGGTGAGCTTACAGGTAAGGGGAAAGAAGCCCAAACCAGAATTTAGCAAAAAAAGACAAGGAGTGGATTAGCCTTCTATGGAATAGGGGCAGAATGGAGAGAGAGCAATAGAGAGAGCAGTGGTGAGTGCAAGGAGGGGTGTTGGTAACAAAGCATCAGAAGGAGTTTAGGAGAGTGTCAAGTTTAGAGAGGGTGGCAGTGGGTGCAGTGCCATAGACAACGTCAGCATAATCGAATGATTGGGAGTAGCATTTTTTGCGATCAGTTTATGTTGAATGGAGAGGGAGAGGCAACCTTTACTATGGTAGAGTGTGCCAAGTTTGAGGCAAAATTTAGAGCACATGGCATTAACGTGGGCTGAAAAATCAAGGTGGCTGTCCAGCCATACCCGAGGTATTTGAAGGCAGGAGCTGTATTGAGAGGGAGCCATTTTTGATGGATAACTCTGGTAAAGCCTGGAGTCTGACTAGTTTCTGCCTTAAGCCAAAGGTCATAGTAACTGTTTTCTTGGCGTTTATTCTTAATATTGTTGGTTGGCTTGGAACCAAGACAAGACATTGCTGAAGTCCTGCTATCCTTCTACAAAGGAGGGACCTGAGGTGTAGATTAAGATGTCATCCACATGCATGTGAATTTGGGAGTTTGCACAGTTATGTTAGTATAATAATTACTGAAAAAGTTATTTTTCTGTATGTAACATCATACAGTATATGCATCTTGAATGTATCCTCAATATGCAGTTATATATTAAAAATTCAAAAATAAAAATTTAAGAGAAACAGAGCTGATGCAACAAAATTTTCAACCTCCAGTGGAGCTTAAAAATAAATTTCAAATTCAGTGGAACTGGGGCATCCTACAATACCTTAGAGTGTGTACAGTGGAACCACAAGAACTTAGAATAATGAAATATGAACACCTTCCATAACAGAAATGCCATTGAACATTCTCCCACATATATTAATTTTATGCAAATGTTACTAATCATGCCAAGTGCAATATACCTGCATTCTTGGGACAAATTGATAGCAGATTTAATTAGGAAGGCCATCATCTGAGAATTTGGTATTAATTACTACTTACCTGGGTTCAAGGAAGGGATTCATTTACCTACTAACACATTATATGCAAAGCTGCACAGCTTAGGGTTATTAGCAGTTAGGTGATGGCAAGGTAAAAGGCTTATTTAAACCAAATTGAATTTACTGTTTATGATCTATATATCATAGGTACCATTCTGTTTGCATATCCATTGGGGAGTGACCCCATCTGTAAATGTATTAGATACACTGTTCAACTGAAACTTTAAAATGTTGGAATGTGGTAACTCAGCTGCAAACTCTGAGAGATTCTTTTAATTTATTTATTTTATTTATTGAAAATGTTTCACCAGGAAAGGCACACTGAGCAAGAAGATGCTCGTCTCATGGTGTGACCTGGGGGGAGGGGTTACAGTGGAGGAAGGTATACAGACAATAATTAAATATAGAAGTAGAGCAATACGGATAATGTACATAATAAGGAGGGATTACATTTGAACATGTTACATATGGAGAACAGAGCAGAACATGGTCTTCAAGGACAGGGTATACATATCATGGTACACATCGAGGGTAATACATGGTTACATAGGTGCCAGTAGCGGAACTTGAGTGTCAGTAACAGAATTTGAGCTGAAGCAAGCTGCACTAAGTTAACAGTAGGAGTTGGAGAGCAAGGATAGGGGGTGTGGAGGAGTGGGCTAGAACACTAGGAGTGTAGGGGGTGAATTAGAGGGGATGGTGTAGGAGAGGGGAGTTAGTAGCTGTGAGTACGGCTGAAGAGCATAGGTTAGTAGGTAGGAGGGGAAGGGAAGGGAGATATTAGGAGTGAATAAGAGTGAGTAAGAGTGAGAGTACAAGTGCGTAGGGCAGTGTATAAGCCAGACTATTAGGCGAAGGCTGAGCCGCTGGTCAAGCGCTATGGGGGATGGTGGGAGAGATTACTGTAAGGCAGTCATGTATGACTCTAACTTTCCATTGGACTGTATTGATAATAGTCTTAAAGCCTGGAATTGCTCAATATTAAAGTAATATTTAGATTCCTAGACAAGGAAGGAGTGCTTCCATTCGAGGCCTTAGCACAGCAATACAAATTCCTTCCAAGAAATTTCATTTGCTAGTTGCAGGTGTACTCCTACCTACTAGGAAAATGAGCTAGATGAGCATGCCTGCCACATAATATGCCTATATGAGTTAAAACATTCATAAGTGGGCCAGCCCACCATCACAGTGGCAAGGCATCTGCCTGCGATGCCAGTATCCTGAGTTTGGGAATGAACTCAGAAGTCAGAGGGCTGGCTGGGAGAGAAGTATTTAACATCCTAAGGATGGCTGTCCTTCTCCAGGGGAAGGGGGGTTGAGTGTCCGGTTCAATATGGAGCCCTAGCAGAGGCCGGAGGCTCCACTGCGAATGGCACCTGGATTACCGGGAGGCAGGACAGAAGTCCAGTTCATCCCACAGACTTCATTGCATGTCTTACCTCCTAGGGAGCACAGCATTTAAAAATGGTCCCACTGCCAACAGATGATGCCCCACGCCGGACCCCTCACCATCAACCAGGCTCCCTTGCCTGACTTAAAGTCTGCTGGTCTCTAACAGAAGCCTCCCCCCGGGGGGTAAGCCCTGGGGGTGATTAGAGATATGGGAGTCTTCGGCATGTGTGTGGGCAGAACGAGTAGCTAATGGGGCCTGGGGGTGAACCTCAAAAAAAAAATGTTCATAAGTATATTCAATGGTTGGCAACAAAGAATATATTGAATCATCTCTGGTTAAAATTTAATGCTCCAATACTCCCACAAAGGCAAGAAACCGTAACTGTCATTTAATTACTGGTGACCCCCTTTATCAACCAGCTCACAAGCCTCTGGCAAATGCCTTAACAGCCCCAAAACGGGTTATTACGGCATTCCAAAAATCTTTCTTTAACCATCAGTGACATTCATAGCACCACAGCTGATTGGCTACTAGTGTGCATGTGGATGGTCTTCACATTTCAAAAAACATGGCAGCTCTGTTTCACAGGAACCGCAGTAATAGCCCACCTGCCCAGACTAATCATTTGCTTGGCACCATCTTCAGATGTAAATCATATTTTTCCTTTTTTTCACTATTTACAGTATCTGGTTGATTCTCCCATCACAACTAAAAAAATCTATCTGGTTGATAACTGCTGTAGTTGTACTTTGGTCATGGCTTTGGTCCAACCCAACGCGATCTTCAGTGTGACTGTCTCCCGTCAACAGTAGAGTTAAAAAATAAATAAATAAATAAATAAAATGAAAAAAATATATATATCCTTATTGGACAGGGTGTGTAAGTGTGTGCGTGTGTGTGTGTGTGTGTGTGTGTGTGTGTGTGTGTGTGTGTGTGACAGTATGAACAGCCTTACCTAATGCTGACATTCACGCCCTGCACCAGTAATTATAAAAAAATAAATGATAGGCAAGTGTGTGTTTAAGATTTTTATACACACCTTATTGGTGTATGAAAACCTCATAAATCTCTCAAGCTTCAGTCTCAAGGTTTATTGGTCATCACACACCTCAGGTGTGTAAAACAAATCCATAGCATACACTTGCCTATCCATTATCCTCTATGTACTGCATGGCAAAATTTACATTGAGTATGTCTAGAAGGCAACAGGAATTTTTGGCTTCTGGGGGAGGTGGTTTTCAGGAATCATGGCCAGGGATGACTCCTTTGTACCCTGAGGGTCATGAATATTGTTAGCTAGGTTCTGAATGGATACAAGGGTCTGGAGGTCACTGTGGGACATGGGAAGCCCCCCACCTCCCATTTTTAATTATCATTTTCTGATTTTTGTTCAACTAGATCCTTGTCTTCCATCTGGTTTTGTTCCAATCCAGATATTATATAATAAATGATAAGTAACATTCAGTAGTCTTGGGAAAACCAAGCTTTAGCTGGACCTGTATAACTACATGTATAGCCTAGAGGTTAGAGTAACAAGCTGTGAATGAGCTTGGTACATCCAGAAGACCTAAGTTTGATTCCCACAACCTCCACTTGCATACTGTGTGACTCTCAACAAGTCACTTAACCTCTCCAGTGCCCCCAGATCACCACTGAAAACAGACATTTGTGCCTTGTGGGCCTTACCCGGTTACCAAAGAATAAAATAAATAAATACAATAAGCATGTATGATTTTTATTAATATTCAAGGACACTGGTTGGTTTCAATTGTTGCTTAGCAAAGAACAGAGTAAACCATAACTGTGCAGTATCTGTTATGTCAGTATGTTCTTGTTTATTTGTAGTTTATGAAAAGATAATCAATTTCAATAAAAAAAAAATGATTCTTAACCACTGGGTAACTTTTTTATGATACAGATACATGATTAAAGTCCCATATTTAAGCTTTTACCAAGTCCCATTTATAATTTGAGGAACATTTTAAAATGGCTCCCATCTTAGTTTTAAATTTAATCTCAGAGAAACCAGTTTATTTTAACTTCAGTTAGGAGTATCCTACCATTCCATATTACAGCTCATTTAATAGGGAACCACATTTTTGTGAAAATTGATATAAACTAGAACTCTGTATTTTATAATATTTGTTTAAAAAGAAACTATAATGCCTCTAACATTTAAAAGATAAAGGACTCTTTTTTTCCCTGAACCTAGAATGCAGGTGTTTGGCAGATGGTAACTATTACTATTGATCTTTGTATTCTTCCCTTGCTGTGCCCTGGACTGATTTGTATATCAGTCCAGAACTCCAACATGTTCTAGTTCTGTTGGCAGCCCAAAAGATGTTTCTTTGAAACATGTACATTTCCTTTTAGCAATACCATTTCTTCATGATCACTTCTTCCATCATCCAGGAGGGTAGCATCTTTCTGAAAAAGAGATGTGTAAGAACAAGGGGACACAATTTAAAGAATAGAAGGGGGCGGCTTAGGGGTAATGTGAGGAAATATTTTTTCACGGAGAGAGTGGTGGATGCATGGAACTGCCTTTCTGGGGAGGTTGTTGGGGCTAAAACAGTGGGGGAATTCAAACATGCATGGGACAGACACAAGGCAATTGTAGTGGGGGGGTGGCAGGAAGTAGGCTGTTGGTTAACTAGAATCTGTAGCTTATTCAGTAGGTAGGGAAATAGGCAGACTGGGTGGGCCAAGTGGTCCTTATCTGCCATCAAAGTCTATGTTTCTATCATTTTGGACTTTTCCAATGTAACTGGCAAAACAAAAGTGTAAACTTGATATACGAAGCCATAATAGTTTAGGACATAATAATTCTTTTATATAATTGTATTTTTAAATGTTCCACAAAAATATGTCAGTTCACAAGAATTATTAAGCATTCTTCTTTAAGAGTCAGGGGGCCTCATGGTACAACACAGGCAGGAATGTGAAGGAGAAGCAGGGCAGCAGGCAGGGGGTGCGGAGCGCCATTAATGTGAGGAGTCTTGGAAATAAAATATCAGATCTGGAAGCCATGGTTGCAGATACTAATCTGGATTTAATGGCCATAACAGAGTCATGGTGCTCTGAGCTCCATGACTGGGACATGGACATACCAGGCTACACTCTACTCAGGAAAGACAGTGTGGTTAGAAAGAGAGAAGGCACTGTATTATATGTGAGGAAGGGAATCAAGGTCACAGAGGTGCAGGGGCACCAAGAGAAAAAGGAAGTGTTGGAGGTGCTGTGGGTCATCCTAGAGCTAGGCTCTGGGGACACTATGTATACTAAGGTAGTGTACATACTGTACCTCCAGCATAGGACAGGAATTAGATGACACACTTGGGGGAGGCATCATCAGAATGGCAAGTAAAAGGAAGGTGCTTCTAGCTGGAGATTTCAGTCTGCCAGACATTGAATGGAACCTTCCAACTGTGGCTTCAGCAAGGAGCAGGGCCATCCTTGAATGCCTACAAGAAACCTTTCTCAGGCAGCTAATCAAATCACCCACTAGGTATAGGGCAGTGCTGGATCTAGTGCTTATAAATATGGACAGCATTGCAGATGTCACACTGGGCAGTCCCCTAGGTACCAGTGAGCACCCTACTTTGTGGTTCGACACTGATTTTTTTTTTATTTATTAAATTTTGTTAACTGGGTAGGCCCACTGAGACTAAAAGTCCCTTTTCCTGGGGCAAATCATGATTAAATACATATACGGTAAGTTAGCATAGGATACATTTAAAGATAATCCATGGAAACAATACAGGGTACACTAGTCAGTTATTAATGACAGTAGACAACAGTAAAGAACATAAGGTCAAAATATTTAACAGGAATCATCTAGAGGCATGCAACATGCCTTGCGGTTTAAGAGCATAGATCAGCATGGACAATTAGTTGAGTAGCAATAGCTAAGTGTAGCACAGAGCATTTATTCTTCAATGGTAACAGGTGCAGATACATTTTGCTCCAGGAGGACAGTTTTACGTCCATTTTGAAAACCACTTTTAGAGGTACAGTTAAGAGAAGAGTCCAGAAGGGCATTCCACTGAGAGGGGGCAGAGCTGATGAAAGATCTCCTACCCTCACTAGAACTTGGACTTGGAGTAATTAGTAGTGTGCTGGGGGAGGAATGGAGCACCCTTGTGGGCATTTTAATAGCCAAAACATCAGTGAGACTGGAAGGGATAGCACCTTTGACAAGCTTGAAATCAAGGCAGAGGTGGGGATAGCTGAGTATCCCTTTAAATGAGGGCCAGTTTAAAGAGCAAAGAATGGCACAGTGGTCTGATCTTGCAAAGCCACCAGCAGCAAACCAACTAATTCCATTGTATAGAACATTGAGCCTATTTAAGTCTGTCTCACTTAGGGATTGAAGGATAGGAGCACCCTACGGTAGGACTAGGAACAATGTGCTAGTAGCTGTAGTGAGTCATTAGTAAGACAGATGTTCAAGCAGTACAATAGACCCATTTTCTGGTACAGAAACTTGGAAATGTGATCCACATGGTGGCTGAATGAGACATCCTGGTCAAGATACATAACAATATATTTTACCAAAGTTACAGCCTCAATTAGGTCACCAAAGGAGGCAGAGATTTGACTCAGGTACTGTCTGGACGTGCCGAGATGCTTGGGGCCAAACAGTACAGCTTTTTGATTTTTTGGCATTTACAACTAGTTTGTTAGTGGTAAACCAGTATTCAAGCTCCTTGGCTATCAGAGTTTAATAGACTGCTGATCTGTGATACATCATGGGAGCTTCTGCATAGCATTGCATCATTAGTGTATAATAGCACACTGGCTCCACCGCAGTGTCTGGGCAAGTCATTTATAAATAGGGAAAACAACAATGGACCCAGGATGAAGCATTGGGGGACATCGCCTGTTAAGGGGATCTGCTTAGATTGAGCTCCTTTCCACTTGATTTGTTGGAATCTATAGGCTAGGTAGTTAGAGAACTATTGACAGACTAGGCTGTCAAGACCTAAGTATTGTAATCTAGATACATATATGGAGGCTGTGGTTCACCAAGTTGAAGGCTTTGGTAAGGTCTACAAATACAGCACTGTAGACAGTCCTTTATCCAAAGCTCCAAGCAAATCAGTTGATAGCCTTACCAGAGTGATATACGTGCCATGTTTTTTCCTAAACCCATGCTGTTTGTCAGTAAGTAGATCAATATTAAGACATGATCAAAGCAAACCACACAAGGATGAGAGTCCTGTCAGTGAGGCAGTATGGTCTACTGGTTAGAGCACTGGCAAGGGAACCAGGAGATTCCATGTTCAGACCCTGGTAGGGTATAAGCAGGACCTTCTGTACACAAAATATTCCCTCTCAGATAATCTGTCCTGTAAATACATTGTAAAAAAAAATAATTCAAATATTTACGTTCTGGAGACTGATGCTATGCCCCATTTGCACTCACCTCTCTGGATTGAGGGCAGAGGTCACTGGATCTTGGGCTGAACTGGTAAGGGTACAGAGAGTCTTTTGCCCCACCAGCTGCTGCCACTGCCCAGGATGATGCATAAGCAAAGAACAGCTGGACTTTGGTGGGCTGCAGAAAGGTTGGGGGTGGTGGGTAGGGTACATACTCCTCAGCCTGTGGTGCTGTAAAATTCCTTTATTGCTTCTCCATAGTGGTGGAACAGGACAGCTGGGAAGAGGTACCCAAAGCAGCGCCAAGGGCAGATGTAGGGGTCCTCAGAAGAAGAGGCACAATGGTGGGAGGAAGAGGCCCCCAGCTGAGGAGGAAGTAGCTGCTGGTGGGGGACTCTATGGTTAGGTGGTAGGGAGAGGAGTTGAAGTACCTCACTGGAGCTTCTTCTTGAAGGGATGGAGAGTATATCCAAAGGACTGTTAGGGCAGCAGGTCACAAGAGGGAGCTGGAAGTCACTGTCCACCCGGGGGTAAATGACCTGGCAAGGGATGTAGTACAGGGTAATTTCAGTGAGCTGTGGAGAGCCATAAGCAGACAGTACACACAGTGAAATTTGCCAAGGTGTTACCTATGCATGGCCGAGGGAAGGATAGGTGATTCTGCACTAGGACGTTCTACGATTGTAGTAGTAGTAGTAAATTTTATTTGATCGGTCCTGGACCATTACAATTAAATAAATAAGAAACATAGTCGCATATCATTATATAATGCAATAGTCGGTTATAAAAAATGCATTAGCATAGGCACATCTTAATACAGTCACATCTAATCAAACATAATTTTCTATAACCTTTACAAAAAGTGCAAAGAAGAACAATGCTGTGTTTGGCAAATCAGCATGAATTGAACTTTAAAAGTGAATTATCTAAGCATGGACAACCAAACTATCTTAGCTTTATAGGAAACCTGAGAGCAGATGGTTGCATGTAGTTAATTTTAATTCTTGTTACAGCCTCAAGATACCCTGCCAATTTTTGTATTATATATTTATCATTTGAAGTAAAAAGATCATTCAGTAGCAAACTCTGGTCCATTGTAACTATATCTATCCATACTGGCTTTAACCATACCTCTCTGGGCTTATTATACCAGGGGCATGAAATGATAACATGAAATAAATCTTCTATGATCTCACTAGTACATGTGCAATAGGTAGAACTGTGTTCTGCATCCTTATTACACCTAGCTGATAGAACTTTACTGGGAAACATTTCCAATCTAAACTTCGTGTAAAGCTGTCTCTGTTTTAAATTAGTTAGGACATCTAAATATTCTCTATACTGAAATATAATGTCATTTTGATGGACCCATGGTGCTATTTTCAAGTTTGAGATGGTACCCAAATCCAAAGTTCTAAAGTAATTCATGATCTTTTTTGTAATATATGGTTTATATTTGAGACTAATTGAAATGTTTTTAGCCACGTGTCTCTTTAGAAAGGTCAACCCTAATGTTTCCAAAATTATATATAGCCCAGTCAGTCAATTCAACTTTTTACAGTCAATTTCTTCACAAGCATACTTTTCTTTTAGTGCAAGGGCTTGCAATCTGTCGTGATCTAATATTAATAACTTCACCCAGTAGTTCACTAACCTAGACTGGGCATATGCTAGTAGGCTAACTAAACCTACTTCAGCCCTTACAAGGGCAGCAGGAACAGAATTATTTTGGCCAAGAGATGATCTTAATAATTTATTGAGAGGGACTTCCACTGCTTGATGATTTACCAATCCCCAAATTTCAGAATGATATAAAGCTTGTGCATAATACTTTGACTTAACTGCTCTGCTCAGTGGTTTAACAGAGTTTCCCCCATATTTATAATTGAAAGATTTAAGGGAGTTGGCAGTTTGTTTTAGTTTAGGAGAAAGTGTAGCAACATACTTAGCCCATTTCCCATCATTTGAGAAATGCAGACCTAGGTAAATGTATGATTTTACTGTACTGAGTCTTTTCCCGTCTAGCCACCATGATTTAATTACTTTATTTAAACCCATTATCATAATCTGACTTTTGTTCTCATTAACAATCAGGTTATGTCTGTTAGCATAATCACCTAAAAGATCAAGTTTCCTCTGTAGCCCCCTTTGTGATAGCGATAGTAGGACAAGACCGTCAGCGTATGCCAACACTGGGCACAATTTTCCTATAATTTTAGGCAAATCAGTTATGGAATTATCCAAAGACGTTAACAAATTATTTATATAAATGCAGAACAAGGTGGGAGCCAAAACACAACCTTGACTAACCTCATGATTTGTTGAAAAAGTAGATGAAAATTGTCTAGATGTCCCTACTTTAACCTGGGCCCAGGTGTTGTGATACAATTCTCTTATTATAGCAACAATTTCCACAACAATACCCAAATCCTTCATTACTATCCATAAGGTACAATGCAAAACAGAGTCAAAGGCAGAATTGAAATCTTTAAATGCCAAATGCATTTTCTGTTTACGTAGTTTAACACATTTTTCATAGAGATGCGACACAATAAAGCAGTTATCCACAATACTATGTCCAGCTCAAAAGCCTGCTTGAAACTCCGATAAACCCCCCAAGGATTTTATTTCTTCCTGTAATTTAGCTAGTACAATATTAGAAAATATTTTACAACAATTATTTAACAAAGAAATAGGGCAGTACATCTTAGAGTCACATCTGTCTCCTTTTTATGAATTGAAATTATGATGGCCCCTTTCCATGAATTGGGAAAGTTTAGTTGAATAACAAAGTGATTGAAAAGTAACATTAGAATAAAGGCCCAACGTATAGGAGACTCCAGAAAAACCTTTGCAGGGATCTGATCTGGACCAGGAACTTTGTGTTTTCTCATAGATGAAGTAGCAACATACACATCAGATTACCTGCAGAACATAGCATGAGACATGTCAATTCTTAATTCAAACAGGTCATCATCCTGTCTTGGGTCATAGAAAATGCCTGCGTAGTATTTTGCCAAGTATCCAAAGAAATATATGAATCTATTCCAGAGTTGTAATTATTTGTCCCATGGGTGACCATCTGCTAATAGGCACGGTGGTCATTACAGTTAATTGCCCTCAGCATCTTGTCCCACTGTAAGTGCTGAAACTCAAGCTGTTTTTCTTTGATTAGCTTTTTATATATAGCTCTGGCTTGATTTAATAGTTTAAATTGCCCTATCTGTTTGCTAGTTCTAACTTTCCTTATTAGTTGGTTTAAATGTTTTTTAACAAGACAGCACTTCTTATCAAACCAGTTGTGCCCCTAATCCCCATGTGTCTTTGTAGTTACAAGAAACAATTCCCTTATTGCTTCAAAACACAGCTCCAGCTGGTTGACCCATCTGGAGGCATCCCATGAGGCATACTTACTCCATTATAGGGAACACCTACACAGATCAGGACCAAACTCATGTCTACCAAAGTAATTCCACTTGATTCTCATGTTATTCCTTATTTCCAGATTCTCAGAGCATGTAGCCAAAGGGTTGTCAACTGGAAGTTTAAATTGAAACATCAAAGGGAAATGATCACTATCTGCCCTAATGATAAGCACACAAGTATCCCAAACATTCATGCTATCATTCCAGAATGCAAAATCAATAACTGAGGGCCCCAGCTTATTATAGGATGTAAAATTACCTGTGGCATCTCCCTTAAGTCTTCCATTAAGTGGTACTAAATTATAAGGAGTTAGAATTTTTAAGAGCTTGTGCCCTCTGTCATTAACTCTTAGGTCAAGTGAAGATCTGGGGAATCTAAAGGCATTTTAGAAAATGCCAGTTTTGTATTTCATTAGCAGCAAATCCATCTTAGTTACCTAGTCTAGCAGTGAAGTCACCACACAGCAAAATCTTCTGACATATTGTGGTTGCCCATGTCCTATGTAAAAGGTCATCTAATTCCTCCCACATGCTCTTATTGAAGAATTTTGAGTTACAGGGGGTATATAAACAATGATTAAATAAAATTCCAAAGAGCTCAACTTAACAAGAAAGGACTGTGCAAAGGAGTCAGAAAATATTAAATCAGCTGATAGATCTTTCCTAACTTTGAACCACATGACTAGAACACCAGGTCTAACAAGTCTAGCCTGCTTAATACCCAAAATTTGATATGCAGAATACCCGTTTAATGTAACATCATTAGTTACCTGATGCCAAGTTTCCTGTAAGCATAAGATTTGAAATTGTTTAAAAAAATGTGTAGTCTCACAATCTGAAAATTTGGTTAATAAGCCAGCTACATTCCAGGATATGAGCATTAAGTTCTCATTTAGCTCTATATCATCAGTCTCAGTTTTAAAGGGAAGTGGCTGTAGTCAATCACTTTGCTCCTTGACCAGATCAAACCGATTAGAAACTGAAATATTATAAACAGTTTCTATTACCTCTTGGTCTTGGGAAGTTTTGTTCTGCTTATTAATTACAATGTACTCAGAGTTCTGATCTATTACAGGGGAAATGAGCACCTTGTTGTCTACAGCATAATCAGTAGTAGCAATGTACAGCCCCATCACATCAAGTATGGCAAGGTTTTGCAAGATTTTATCATACAAACTGGCATATTTCATCTGTATTAGTATTTGATCTGTTTCTGGGTCATTACCCAGTCTTTGGGCTATTAAAGCATTATGATCAGTGATTGCTATATTCCAAGGTTGTTCTAGTATATCAGTTATGGTTAATTGAAGTTTTCTTTCAGTCTCACTTTCCATTCGACATAGGCTGTAAAGAAACAACTTCCTTGGAGGGAGGGGCTCACTGTGTTTCTGTTGCTTCAATTTGGTTTCCTGACACATTGAGCTTAAAACTTTACTGCCAATAATGTGCACCCTTGCTGGATCCAATAATGGAGCCCTGTGCAACATCATGTCCAGGACCCCCTTTCCTGATACTACAACATCAACCTGTCCTGAACCAGTCTGCACCTTATGCCTGTATATTTTAGATATTTTAAGATCTGATACAGGGATTTTCAGAGCATGTATAAACAGGTAATAAACAACATTTTTCAGCCTACCCAGATTTTCATTTGCAATAGGCTTTAAACCAAAAATGCTGATACTACCTGTAACAATCTCAATTTGAAATTGATTCAACAATTTCCTGTTAATGAAGTCCACTGAGAAACCTTGAGACTGCAAACTCCTATTATTAAGCCATATCTGATTAGCAATCCTAGCACTGGAACAGAAAAGAAACACACACCTCAAACCATCATAATCTTTGTCGTCCCTTGGACTATGTTGTTGTCAACAATATCTGCACCAGTGACTGCCCTTAATAGGTGCACAATCTGTTTTTTGTTTTGTTCATATGAAATAACATTGTTCCAGTGATAGCCACAAAGACTTAGAAATGCACAGTCTGATACATCAACCAGCTCTTTTTCAGCAGCTAGGTATGCACCATGAGAAGTCGTTCTACTGCACCCAACTGTTTTGTCTAGGCTCTCTGTAATTTGATGGTCTCCAGGAAGACTAGTGTGCCACTCCTTCCTAAACTTTTCTAGATCTTCCCTCAGGAAAGTCATTTGCTGATTAATTGTCTGAATACAGCACAGTACCTCTTTACTGGATGCCCTATTATCCTGGGTATCATCCTTGTTGGCAGGTACTATGCAGTTTTCAGACTGTTGCTCTCCATAAACTTCTGTAAGGCAGATACAGTTGCTATCTGCACCAGCACAGGGTAAAATCAAGACATCTTATCAATTTCAGCCGTCAAACTATTATCATTATGTAAAACCCTGATTTCACTAGTACCCACAGCAGTAGCTTGTTTATTTTTAACTTTCCTGGCTCTCCTACCCCTCTTTTTATTTTTCCCTATTAGCTTGGCAGGAGAATCAGGAATACAGATTGTAGGAAAGTCCAGCCTAACTTGAGTAGTATCAGAAAGCAGAGTAACTTGAGCATTATCAGATAATGGGATAGAAAGTGACTCCACTGTGGGAGCTAATTTTTCCAACTTTGTAAGTATATCATCTAATCTGGAACCATTTACAGCAATGTTACATTTAAGAGTTTCTAATTCATTGTAGACTCCCACTAACTGATCCAGAATCATAAGATGGGCTGCATATGGATATTTCATAAATTTTTTGAAGTTATCATCCAGTCCAAAGGGGTATGAGGCAATATGGTCCCTGGTATGGTCCCCAACCCCAGAATTCCTCAACCTACAGCAGCAATATGATCTCTGTGGTATTTTATTATTTATTTTAGTGTCAATCTGTTTTAGCCCAACAATGGCCTCCTGCATGCCTTTAGTAATGTCCTGCAAGTCAGTAGACCAATTATAGCAGATCCTTGTTAGACTGGAGTCTGGTTTCAGTTCAGGTGAAAATTCCATAGAGTTTGATAGATCTGATAGAGTGTCACAATATAAATCAATAGAACCCTCCATATCTGCTTTTTTAGCCTGAGTATTCCCTTTCACATTTATTTGAACTGTTAGTACTGATGAATTGGACAAATTACTGTGTTCACTGCTGTGCTCTCTGCTACAATTATTAAAATGGGATCCAGGGTCATCATCTATGAAAGCTTTAGGAGTAGAAGAAAGTCTGGAAATATCATGTCTAAGATCAGGGTCTCCATTGTGAGCAGTATTGCATTCAATCAGCGACACATCTAAGATGCAATTTGTTTGGGTTAACTCACCCTGAACACTGCTCCCTTCAGTAATTCTATTTTCAGGAATAGTTTTTAACAAAAATTAATTAACTTATATTTGTTTGGGTTTTGATATAGCCTCTTGGATTTTATTAACACTAGGGTTTGCATTTTGATGTCTTTTACCTTTTGCTGGTTTGTTACCTTTATTAAGTTTATTTATAGTAGGTTTAGTCCCTTTTTTACCCTTCTTTGGAAGTATTTTGGGCATAGTAACAGTATCTTTCCCACCAATGGACTCCTGACTGATAATAACAATCAGGGAATCCAGTCCGTCTCTTTGTTCCTTGCAGTTATCAACATTATTAATAGCACTAACAGGGCCGTCCTTCTAATCCCCTATGGGAGATTTCAGTAGTTCAGAATTTGTCACAATGGCTGCTTGATTCCTCGTATAAACCATGAGGCAATAAATTACAATGAATTACAAAGTGACTAACACTAAAGAAAGGAGAAAATAAACTATATTGCATAATCCCAAGCAGACTTTTCATGGCTTCCTTAAGATTCTTCTCTGCAAGGCTAGACTGTAATAAGCTGCCAGTGACCTCTCCCCCAATGTTCAGAATTTGCTACCAGTTTCTGATTATGAAATAATGAGAGGAGGTTATGAGTAGAGGTTGTTGCAAAAAGCCCAATTTTGCAATCTCGTTGGCTGTTAAATAAAATAAAGGAAACCCAGTATAAACAGTTAGGTCCTTGCATACCAAGAAGCAGTGCCGCAAAGTACTTCAGTTTCAGATTTTCATGGGGTCTTGGCTTTCCCAAACAGTAATAAAATTCTAGGTAATCCCTGTGTGCAAACAGCAAATAGTTCCCTGAGCTCTCTGTGCCTATTTCAAGAAGCTGGGTAAGTTGGAGTCCAGAAAAAGTAGCCCCTGCATTTTCCACCACCAAATACACTATTAAAAAAAAGGCAAGAGAAAAATAAATAAATAAAAAAATAAAATAATGCATGAATACCTGCAGTCTATGGCTGTTAAACTTAAAACACAACTCACAATACACAGTGTCTAGTATCTATATGTACCATAAAAACAGTTAAAATGTAAATTATAAATGAGTGCGATATAAAATTTAAGAAGCATTCACCAAGATTAGGAGCAATTTGCATAGGGTCTTGGCGTTAGGAGCAATTAGGAGCAAGGTGGATAATGAGAGACAAATTTATTTCTTGGTCTTAATGGAAGTTAGCACTATGCTCGCAAATCCCATTGGGAAATATCTGCCTCCACAACAGGGTATTTGCTTCTAGACAGCCAAATTGTTAACAAATGTAACTGGCAGATGCACCAGGAGCAATAATACCCGTACTTCAATTCGAATAGTTTGAACATACACAAGCTCTTTCAATGCTTGCTGGTCAGGGTCATGCAAGAAGGTGCAAAATGGTAAATGCTGTTTTCACTACACCAGTTGCAGTCATGCACATTAAATCCCAAAACCCAGTCACATGACCAGCAAAATCCCACAGCAGGAAAACAAAATCAATAAGAATAAAACAAAAGAAAAAAATATATAGTACAAAATTGCACTGATCCGCACTTAACCCTTAGTCTCTCTCTGAAACTTCTACACTAACGACAAGCAAATGCTTTTCATACAATCTTTTATTTAAAGTGCATCCATACTAAAAGAGAAAAAGTGCAGTCAGTAAAACAGTCTGTATGGGCTCATGCAAAACCGAGCCATATATGTCAAAATTCAAGAAAGGGTTGATCACAATATACTCCTTTTTCAGCTGATTTTTCTGGGCAGTCCGATGTCTGTGTTTGCTCTTCCCACACCATCCTAAAGTGACCTAGGGAGTATCACTCACTCTAGCTCACAGGCCCTATTTGTCTCTGTTATCATCTTCCTAGAGAAAACAAGGAACAAGGAGAGTGACAGAAAAAAGCAGGCAGAGGACACAAAAAGATGTATTGGTAAGGTCACACTCTAGATAGGAAATGCAACCATACCTGCTGAAAGATAAAACAAGCTGTGTGGCACTGCTTCCCAATACTACTCCACAGTACTTTGGAGTGCACAGTTCTGAAAGCTTTCCTCAGTGATCAACTGTACCTGCAATATGCCCCCTCAAGTGGGTTCTCCAACTAGTTGCCTGAGGAATGCCCCCTGCCTTTCTACAACTGGTTCATGGGATGATGCAGGGAAGAGATCTTCAGTTACATTGAGGACTAAGGATAGCCTAGGATGATATGGTCATCTATAAAGGTGACAGCATGCATCCTTCCACCACAGTCCTTAGTGGGAGGTTTAAATGTTACTTGGAATAGCATTTAAACTAGCTGGTGTGAAGCTCTATTAGCAAGGGAGGCAAAAATTGCCTCCTCCCTCTGCATGATGAAGCAACAAGGAGGAAGGGTCTGAAGAGAGGAAGCTCTCTCACGTCAGGGGCACTAGAAGAAAAGGGTACAGGCAAGGTAGAGGACAAGGGCGATATAATTCATGAATGCCAGAAGAGAGGAGTAAAAGAGACAAGCAACAGAGAGGGCAACAAGGGAAGAGGGGATCAGGTGACTCTTCAGGGAGCAGCAAAGGCAGAAGGTGCAAAGAGGGGTTGTAAGCAGGGAGGGAGCAAGGTATAGAAAGCCAAAGCAAGGAGTCTGGGAAATAAAATTCCAGACCTGGAAGCCATCATAAGGAGGCTGGCCTGGATTTGCTGGTCGTAACTGAGTCATGGTGTACTGACAATCACAACTGAGACATGGCCATACAGGCTACTCTTTATTCAGCAGGAACAGGGAGGGGAAGATGGGAGTGGGTTGTTGTATATGTGAGGGAGGGAATGAAGGCTATGGAAATACAGGGGCACCCAAAGGAAAAGGAAGAGCTGAAGCTGCTGTCGGTCATCCTGGATATAGGGGCTGGGGCCACTGTCTGTCCAGCTGTTGTATACAGACCTCCAGCATAGAGAGAGGAGGTGGATAAGGCACTCTGGAAAGTCATCAACAGGATCATGAAAAGGAGGAGGTGCTGATAACTAGGGACTTCAATCGTCCAGATGTAGATTGCAGTCTTCCAGCTGCAGCTTCAGCAAGGAACAGAGCCATTCTTGACTCCCTACAGGAGGCATTTCTCAGGCAGCTAGTCAGAAAACCCACTAGGGATGGGGCAGTGCTAGACCTGTTGCTTACAAAAAGAGACAGCACTGAAGATGTCATTGCAGGTAGTCCTCTAGCTACAATAGATCACCATGCAGTGTGGTTAAACATTAAGATGGGAGCAGAGACAAACCACATGAGGACAAGGGTCTTGGACTTTAGGAGGGAAGATTTTAAAAGAATGGGAGACTGCTTCAGAAACTGCCTAGTAGGGGAGGATTGCCATGGAGGGGTAGAAGAACAGATGGACAAAATAAGGGAGGACATAATTAAGAGAGCAAGTCTCTGCATGAAAGAAGTCAGCAAAAGCAAAAGGAATACAGAAAAGAACATTATGGTACTCTAGGGAAGTGGCCATAGTGGTAAAGAAAAAAAAGAGTGGCATTCATGAGGTACAAAGAAACTCAGAGGGAGGAAGACAGGGATGTGTAGCAAGTACAACTGAGGGAAACTGGTAAGGCAGTGAGGGGAGCAAGAGTACAGAAACAGGAAATTATAGGCAAAGGTAGCTAAAGGGAATTTGCATTTCTTCAGTAACATAAGCAGGAAGAGGAAAGCAAGGGGAAACAATAATGAGTGTGACAGGGAGCTCATGCCACTCTTGAGGACTAACCTTTTCTTAAATCTGTTGCAACAGTTCTTCTATTTCATAGCCTAATTTATTCTTTGCAATTTCTAGTCTATAAGGTTGGCTACCTATAGCACTGCCTTCCCTTTCTTGACTATGCTATAGTGTCCTTTTTAATTTTCCTTTTCCCTCTCCAGTCCTCATGCAGGGAGGTTACTGTGGTGACCTCTGAGTTTATGTAAAACAACAGGCTGTGTTTATCTTTGTGGATTTAGTATGTAATAGCACTATGTTATAAAATACCTTGATGTATATACCTTATTTTTATGAAACCTGTAAATGTTGAAAATACCATGGCACTAGGTATTTTTGATAAAAGTAAAAAGTACTAGGTGACTGTATTATAGAAATTAAGTTAGTTGTGCTATTTAAAATGCATGTAAATTGCTGTAAACTGAACAAGTCTGAAATGTCATGGTGGTTTGCATATATCACATTATGCTTTGCATTATGGAAGTATGTGTGATGTGTTTCTTTGAAACTTGGATTATTGTCACTACCCTTTGGAGTAACCCTTGTTTCAGTGCTTCTGCACTGAGGTTCTTTGTCTTTAGGTTTTTTTTTTATTTGAGCCCCCACCACCCAAACAAACAAGGCCCCAATAGGGGAGGCTAAATCTCAACAGATAAGTTAAATCAGAGATCAGTGAGTCAGTAGGTGCTGGTTAAGTGTAGAGGAAAGACTTACATAGTCTGTTGCTACAAACTGATGTACTGAAGAAGGGATATGCCATTGCTGAAGAGTATCCTATGCATTTTGAATAAACATCACACAAAGATAATGTGTTGAACTTGAAGTTCAGTGTCTGGTCCATCTGTCATCCCACAACCCCTCCAGAGATTTGGTGTCAGAAGTAGGATAACTTGCTGGAAGCATCTGGACTGGCCAAAGAGGGATGTTTTCTGGTAGATATCACCCAGATATTCCAGGTGGACCGATGTACCAGGAGTTGTCAGAGGAGAACCTGGAAAAGAAAGTCCATGGAGTTCTGACCAGAACCATGGCTGACAAACAGAGAGAAGCTGTTGCCTGGACTGGACCTGGGAGCTTGGAAGAAGGCCAAGCCTGACGACAACAAAGAGATGCAAAGGGATAAGGAACTACCATGGAGTCGAGGCAGACTGGAGGTGTGAAGACGACACCCAGGAGGTGGAGACCCTGATGAGGATGAGCCACTGGATGAGTGTGCAAAGGCTGGTGGAAGACCGACTATGCAGAGAGGCTGAACACCGATGCCAGATGCTCAAGAGGTCCATGCTGGAGAGTTTGGATAAATAATCAGAGGAGGATTTTTTGTGGGCTTAGCTGGAAGAGGACTTCATGGCTGAGCAGGATATTTCTTTGTTGCCTGCGTTCCCAGGATGTTACCTGTTGGAGGTCGGAGATGCAAGTATGACAATTGAATGTAAGACCCCAGGTAAGACTGTGCCAGGTGATATTGTGCCTGGATTGAAGACTCCAAGCAAGCAAGAAGAAGCCTTTGAGGCTAAAGGGACTTTTTCTTGTATTGATACAGCTAAATCTATTAACAGTATTGGCTGAGGTATTCTGCAGGTTAAAGATGCTAATGTTGTCAGACTATAACAGTTAACGTCAAGGAGGGTATGCAGATTAATGTTGATGTGGGGGCAAAACAATGTTGGTAGAATGAACTAAAGAAGGGTATTCTGTACCACGAGGCCCAACCCTCATACAAAAAGTGTGGATGTCCAGGTAGTGGTGCTTGAGGCCTGCAGACAACAAGTGATGGAGGCTGCTCACTCCAGTCTCTTTGGGCATCTGAGCCATAGCGGTGTCTTGACTCGGCTAACTCCTTCTGATTACTGGCCTGGTATGTACAGACAGGTAGCAGCCTATGTTAGGAACTGTCCAGTGTGCAACCAGATAGAGGTACCTGCTGGGGACAGCAGAGGAACTAGTACTCAGGTTACAGAAAGAGTGTCCCAAAGGGTAAAATTCATTAAAGAAAAAATGGCACCCTTGAAAAAAGGGAAAACTGTCACACTGGTCACAGGGTACTATATGGTAACAAATGGCTGAAAATAGCACAATGACTAAAAGGATGTTTATTAAGAAACCACAGAGTTAAAAGGTTTAGGAACCTGCTGTTTAACATTGCAGGGTATTCAGCATGGAAGGTTACTTGGTTTCCTGTAGGTTTCTGTAGAGACTCACCTGGGGATAAGATGACGAAGGATTTGGGGTCATAGGTTATACAGTAAAAGGTTGAAATAGGAGAGTAGAGACTACTATTCTTCTTCCATATTCTTGCAGACACTTTGTGTAAGACAGAGGGATCAAGCTGGTTGCAGGCACAAGGCTTGATGTGGCTCTGAAATGGTTCCTTTCTGTAGGCCAATGTGTAGTATGTTTGGTAAGGGGGTGGGCCTGATGGTGAAGAAAGATGTACCCAAGGATAAACAAGGAGTCTGAGGTGGCACATGTGTTTTATTTTATTTTTTATGGAAAACCTTCAAAGGAGGAGGTTGGTGGAAATGGTTAGGAACCGGTATTGGGGTAGCACCTAGATTGTCTACCCTCAGGTGTCTGTATCAGTAACAAGTGAAATGAATGACTCAAGAGACATAGTGGGTTTATGTAGAGGGGTTGAACCTAGAACTGGGCCCCTGCTTAAAACCGACATGTCTGGTGGAATTGGAGCAGGTAATTACTCACCCCAGAGAAATTGTTTCTATGGTACTGGACTTTACAGTCGTCCAGATTTTTGGTTAAGAAATATGACAGACTCCCTAAAAGGAGATGAGAAGGTACCGTTAGTTCCTGTTGAGAAATGTGATAATGCCTCAGGGTAAAGAATGATGATATCCACTATGTTTATGACAGAATGTTTATCGTTAATAGGGACCCTGAAACAGAGCTTCTGAAGATTGATGGGTGGATGCTCCATCCCTTCCTGGGACAGGAAGGTGGTAAGCAGTCTGCAATAACTGCTTCCCTTTTAAGGTGGGGAATATGTGACATGGAGCTCCTTCAACTCTTGAGGACTAACCTTTTCTTAAATCTGTTGCAACAGTTCTATTTCTTAGCCTAATCTATTCTTTACAATTTCTAGTCCATAAGGTTGGCCCCCTATGGGCACCACTTCCCTTTCATGACTATGCTTTAGTGTCCACTTTAATTTTCCATTTCCTTCTCCAGTCCTCATACAGGGAGGTTATTGTGGTGACCTCCGAGCCTATGTAAAACAACAGGCTGTGTTTATCATTGTTAGATTTAGTATGTAATAGCACTATGTTATAAAATACCTTGATGTATACACTCGGGCCCAGATATTCAAAAGGGTTGTGCATGGTGCAACAGTGTTGCACCATGCGCAACCCACTGATGCACCCTGGCACGATATTCAAATGGGAATTGCACCTGGCACAAATTCCGATGCACCAGAGCACATCAGTAATGTATGCAGGAGCAGGTGGGGGCGTGTGCCCATGCATACTCTGCACATCCCGATATTCAGCCCGGGATGTGCTGAGCCATGCACACATAACCCCTACTTGCGCCGCACAAAGTTGATCCAAAACAAAAAAAGGAGCAATGGCCGACCACCAACAGGTGAGCTGCCATATTGCAGGGCACAACACGGCAACTGCCACCTGTGGGTGGCCACCCGAGCTCCAGCTGCACCTCCATGGTGGCGCCCCCCATGCCCGATCGCAGGCATCAGTTAAAATGAATAAGGTCCAATATCCCTGGTGATCCAGTGGACTGCTGTCAGCCCAATCACGGGCTTAAGTAAAGAAATAAAAGAATCCTATATCCTTGGTGGTCCAGTGGACTGCTGTCAGCCTGATCATGGGCATTAGTAAAATAAAAAAGAGTCCAATATCTCTGGTGGTCAGTGGACTGCTGTCTGCCTGATCATGGGCTTAAGTAAAGAAATAAAGACTCCTATATCCCTGGTGGTCAGTGGATCCCCTTCCCTACACAGTCCCCCACTGCCCTGCTCCCCCAGTCTGCAGTGGGCGGCAGCACCACCCACCTGCCGCCCGCTGCCGCCCGACTGACACCGTCAGGCGGGCTACTCCATGGTCCACAGCTTGTGTCATGGGTGTCAGCCATACCATACTAACATTTGAGATATGTGAATGGATCCATTCGCATATCTGGAATGTGTATGGTATGGCTGCATGCCCATTGGCTCACACTGTGGACCAATGGGCGACAGCCCCACCGATGGTGTCAGTTGGCGGTGGCGGGCAGCAGACGGGTGGGTGCTGCCTGCCACTGACCGGGGAGCAGGGCAGTGGGATCAGTGGGTGGGTGGAGGGGGGTCCACTGACCACCAGGGACATTGGAGTCTTTATTTCTTTACTTAAGCCTGCGATCGGGCAGACAGTGGTCCACTGGACCACCAGGGATATATGAATCTTATTTCTTTACTAATGCCCACGTTCGGTCTGACAGCGGTCCACTGGACCACCAGGGATATAGGATTCTTATTTTATTTTACTAATGCCCATGATCGGGCTGACAGAGGTCCACTGGACCACCAGGGATATAGGATTCTTATTTTATTTTACCAATTCCTGTGATCGGGCTGACAGCAGTCCACTGGACCACCAGGGATGTAGGAGTCTTTTATTTCTTTACTTAAGCCCGCGATTGGGCAGACATCAGTCCACTGGACCACCAAGGATATAAAAGTCTTTTATTTCTTTACTAATGCCCGCGATCGGGCTGACAGCAGTCCACTGGACCACCAGGGATATAGGATTCTTATTTTATTTTACCAATGCCTGCGACTGGGCTGACAGTGGTCCACTGGACCACCAGGGATATTGGAATCTTTATATTTAACTAATGCCCACGATCGGGCCATGGGGCACATTGCCACACTGCAGGGGGTGTTGGTCCCCGACAGCTGCTGCCTGGCAGGGCACCAGGTGCAAGTCGTCAGGGATCAGCGCACCTGCATGCAATTGGGGCCATAATGACATGCAAATGGCCCCATGTGAGCCTTGCATACATTATGGCCCCATTTGCATGTCAGCTTTTGAATATCGCAGTTGCTGCGCCTTGCGCAAATGGAACTTGCACTAGCGCATCCCCCTGCTCCACTCTGGCCACTTGCGCTGGTGCAGTGCCACTGCACCATGCCACTGTGGGTGGCCAAGGTGTGATATTCAATGATGCTGAGCCATGGCGCAGCTCCATTGAATATCACCCAGTCAATGCCCCTGCGCAGCCAAGTTGCGCTGTGCCCAGGCTTGCTCCACAGCCTGGCGCAGTTTGAATATCTGGGCCCCTATGTTTATGAAACCTTTAAATGTTGACAATACCATGGCATAAGATGTTTTTGATAAAAGTAAAAAGTACTAGGTGAGTGTATTATAGAAAATTAAGTTAGTTGGGCTATTTAAAATGCATGTAAATTACTGTAAATTGAGCAAGTTTGAAATGTCATGGTGATTTGCATATATCCCATAATGCTTTGCATTATGCAAGTATGTGTGATGTATTTCTTTGAAATTTGGGTTATTGTCACTGCCCTTTGGGGTAACACTTGTTTCAGTGCTTCTTCACTGAGGTTCTTTGTCTTTAGTTTGTTTGTGTTTTTTAATTTGAGTCCACACCACCCAAACAAACAAAGCCCACGTAGGGGAGGCTAAATCTTAACAGATACGTTAGATCAGAGATCAGTGAGTCAGCAGGTGCTGGCTAAGTGTACAGTAAAGACTTGCATAGTCTGTTGCTACAAACTGATGTACCAAAGAAGGGATATGCCATTGCTGAAGGTTATCTGCTGCATTTTTAATAAACATTACACAGAGATTGTGAGTTGAACTTGAAGTTCAGTTTCTGGTCCATCTGTTATCCCACAACCCCTCCACAGTGAGGACAAGAAAGATGACAGAGGGAGACTGTGCAGAAGAGAATAAAGAAAAAGCAGGTGTCCTGATCAGGTACTACTGCTAAGTAGTGATGTGCAGAATTTTCTAATTCCGGCAGAATGGATATATTCATGACATTTTCTAAATTCTGCTGAATTTTATCAGACACTGAATGGCAGATTTCTACAGTAGGAAAATGCAGAATGAGTTTTCCACAACATTTCTGTGGAATTTTATTCCACAGATCTCAAAATTTGCAATGGAAATGGTTGTAGAAAGATTTTCCACACAAAAAAATGCTATTCCACAGAATATTATTCTGTGGATCACAGCAGGTGAATTTCTGCAAAAGAACCAGTGAAATTTCAGTTAAACTTCTGCCAGCACAATGGTCATTCCACGCTAGTTCTGCCGGTGTAATTCTACATTCCACACAGCACTACTGCTTAGTCTTCACAATGGAGAAAGGGAGGACAGACCATCAGAGAGCAGCAGGAATAATGAGAGGTGAGGTGGACACAAGTCCATTTTCAGAAGAAAGAGTCCTGAAGGGACTTGCAGCTCTGAAAGTGAATAAGGTTATTGGACAGGATGAGATACACCCAAGAGTACTAAGGGAACTCAGGGAGGTGCTTGCTGTACCACTGATGACCTTATTCAACAGCTCACTGGAAAAAAAAGGCTTGGTTCCAGAGGACTGGAGGAGAGCAGACACAGTCCCCCTCTATAAGAGCAGCAGCAGTGAGGAGACTAGCAACTATAGGCCTGTCAGTCTCACATCAGTGGAGGGAATTTAATGGAAGCCCTGTTAAAGGAAATGTTAATATTGTACCTTGAATCAAATGAGCTAAAGACCAAAGGCAAAATGGATTCATGAGGGGGAGGTCATGCCAGATGAATCTGATTGATTTCTTTGACTGTTAACCAGGGAAATTGATCAGGGTAGTGCAGTGGACATGACCTATTTGGACATTAGCAAGGCCTTCGACACTGTGCCACACAAGAAACTGATCAAGAAACTGAGCAATCTAAGGGTTGGATCCAAAGTGGTAAATTAGGTAAGAAACTGGTTAATGGACAGGTGACAGTGGGTGATGGTTAACTGCACTCACTCTAATGAGGGGAGGGTCACTAGTGGGATGCCACAGGGCTCAGTACTGGGACTGGTCTTCTTCAATGTCTTCATAAGTGACATTGCAGAAGAACTGGAAGTGAAGATATGCCTTTTTGCAAATGACACCAACATTTGTAATAGGGTGAACACTCTGGAGGGGGTGGAAAGAATGCATAGGGACCTTAGAAAACTCAAGAAAGTGGTCAAGGGCATGGCAGCAGGGGTTCAATGCCAAAAAGTGTAAAATCATGCACCAAGAGTATAGGAACCCAGGAGATGAGTACAGGATGTGGGGAGGTACTGACAGTAATGAATCAGGAAAGTGATCATGGGGTTTTCATAACTGATGACCTCAAAGTTGCAGGGCAGTGTGACAAAGCAGCTGACAATGTTTTTCTCAGTATAATAAAACACATTCAAGAGCTGTGTTTACATACAATATAGCATAGAAACATAGCATTTGTTGGCAAAAAAAAAAAACACTTAACCCAACCAATCTGTCCAGATAGTCCCTGCCTAGTAGTATTCCTCACCCTAACTGGTCTCCGATGACCCTCCCTCCTCCCTGCCTTTTTATTAATACTCCCCTATGTCTACCCCATGCAGGCTTGAAGTCTACCACTCTTTCAGTGAAGTAATACTTTCTCACATCCTTCTTAAACTTCCCACAGTCCAGCTTCATCACACGGTCTCTGCTTCTGGTGCTGTTTCTCATTTGAAAGGGATTCCTCTCCTGTACCTTGTTCAAGCCCATGAGGTACTTGTAGGTTTCTATTGTAGGTCTCTATCATGTTGCCTCTTCCTCTCCTTTCTTCCAGGGGGTACACACTGAGATCCCTCAGTCTCTCCTCATAAGGCTTGTATTGCAACCCTGCACCACTTTGGTTGCCCTCCTTCCGATTGCCTCCATCCTGTCTATGTCCTTTCTGAGGTATGGCCTGCAGAACTGGACAAAATGGTCCATGTGGGGTCTTACCAGTGAGCAGAAGAGTGGTACCAATGCCTTCCTCCTGCATGCTGGTGATACTTTCCCTATGCATACCCACCAGTATCTCACTGGCCCTATGGCAGGGCAGTGTGAAAAAGCAGTGGGTAGGGCCAGTGGGATGCTGGAATGCTCAGGAAGAGGTATCACCTGTTGGAGGAGGGAGGTGGTGAAACTGAGGAATCTCAACATGTACACTGTGGGTGAGAGGAGAGTGAGAGGGGACATGGTAAAGATCTACAAGTACCTCACCTGGGTGAACAAGGTACAGGATGGAAGTTTCTGCTAGATGAGAATGAGCATCAGGACCAGAGGGCATGTAATGAAGCTGGAAGGTGGAAATTTTAAGAGAGATGTGACAAAGTACTACTTCACTGAAAGAGTAGTGGATGTCTGGAACAGACTGCCAGAGAAAGTGGTAGACATACTGTAGGGGAGTATTAATAAATTGGCAGGGTGGAGGGAGAGTAGCCTGGAGGGTGAAGAGACCTACTAGTCAGGGACCACCTGGACAGATTGGATGGGCCAAGTGTTTTTTTTTCTAACCAACAAATGCTATGTTTCTATGCTATACTACATGTAAACACAGCTCTTAAATATGTTACATTATACTGAGAACAACTTCAACAATCTTCTCATTGTGTAATACCAGACTGTTAAAAGCTGTCTGTTTCTGTGGTAAAAGGAATGTGACCTTTATCCTCTTCCCTTTCAGTATCCTGTATCAAGGGTGCCTGCCACCACAGAAATAGAGGATAATGGATGGGAATCAGTTAACAACCACACTGTATTCACTTCGAGTGGCTGCCAGGGCAACATTGTAAACCTTGAGAGCGAAGATTGAGAGGTTTACTGGTGTCATGGCAACCCTGAGTAGTGAATTCAGCATGATTATTAACTGATGCCCATCCATTAGCTTTTATAGTGTATGAGCACCAGTTAAAGGAAATGTGTCCTTACATCTCATTTTTTTAACTTTGCGCCGCTCTCCTTTAGGTTCAGTTCCCAACACTGAGGCAGTTCATGTCTGGAGATGAGCATGCGCGAGACAACATACAAACCTTGCTCCTCCTGAATGGTTGTGGCAGTGAAACATCTACCCAGAAATGAATGGTGCTTAAAAAAAAAGCATGGTAAGAACATAGTTGTCAAGGTAAAGTGCTGGACTAAAGTCCCAGTGATTGGAGTGGAGCTGCAGCTCTAATCGATTCCTCCACCCCTGTGGCAGTTCCCTCTATCCTCGTGAACCCATTGGGACAGTTGCTGATGTTGTTATGGTATCTTTGTGACATAGTCAAGAGGGGTTAACAACCTCTTGACTTTATAACGATACCATAACAAGGATAAGAATTCATCGAATTCCATCCATAATCACCCTCCCCCATACATTATTACAGTATTTCCTTCAGATTGAAAATTAAACATAACAAATAAAAACAGTATGAATAAATATTTCAAACTACACTACTTTGTTCTGATATAAGTCTGAATGGGTGATAAGAGGGTGTCTCTCAGCTTGTTGGATTCTTAACTTTGGTTGCCCTCCAAAATTTGTGGATCTGGAGTGAGTGCCATTTTGGGTGAATATAGGGTTAGAAGTCAGGAGGAGCATATTTTTTTTTATTTATATTTTATTGATTTTTCCCAGCTAGAATGTACAGCTCATCACAAGATTCATCAAGATACCAATCTCCAAACCAGGCCAAACCAAAGTCATCTAGGTGCTTCTTGAATTACAGGCTAAGACAGAAAGAAACAGAGATTTACTCAGACATGTCATAGCAAAGTCCCTAACACATAATCAGATGCCCATATTGCAGCTTCAGTATTACACTGTGCTTACTAGTGGATTACTTGTCAGACGACAAACCCCTGGATAAGATTAACCTCATATAGAAAAGAAAATCATACCAACTATATAGAAAGAGGTAAAAATGTAAACATATAACACTAACAATAAACATATTTAGCTGAAGTTCATAAGCCTATAAAAGGCTGATGTCTGATAATGGAGGATACCTAACTGGGTTTTCTCTTAGGACAATAGTGACTGATATGGGGAGGTGGCAAACTTACTGCTGGGGGTGATCCTTATTTACATCCCAGGTCCATTTTTCTCACTAGGGGCTCTCTGGCTCATATTCTCCCCTTCATTCCTTCTACCATCAGTACTATGCAGGGTCAGAAAGGGTCCCCACACTGCTTCAAATCAGTGTCTTTTACCAACAGCTAGGTAGGAAAGTCGCTCATACCCTGCAAGTGTGTACATCTTTTCTTCCCATTCAATAATTGTGTCAATCTTTGCCATTCTCCAGTGCCAGAATAATGCTCTCTTGACTTCTGTAATAGCGGCCATGAACCAGGAGTGCAGTGGTTTGTGCATAATAGGCAAGTGCGACTTCCCCACTTCAAACTTTATTACTGGGCCAGCTATGCTGCAAAATATCTAGGAAGGGTGGCTGATGTCAGCACTGAGGCTCTGAACCTATATTACCCTCTATTGCTCAGGCTGGAAAAAAAAAATAATCTCGGCACAGGGACTTCCCCCCTCACCCTCCTGCATATACCCTCTAAGTTTATCCCATCAGCTCTTGTTGAGACTCCAATAGGAATCTTTGTAAAGGCACACAATTAGGTGTGTTCTTCTGTGTCCTACAGATGTATACAGGACCCAACCCAGCATCTTACTGGTTACCCGAATCTCTTGATAGGTGGGAAGATGGTAAAGGATTCCTGGCTCCCACAACTCACAAAGATCTCTGTTGCAGAGATATGGAGTAATGGACAGGTCCTGCCATCCGGGGACATCGCCTGTATCAATAACCTAAATCCGCAGTCGAGCTTTAAAGTGTTTCAGCTCAGGCATGTGCTGGGGAAGGCCCAGTTATTTCAAGATGCTAGAGAGGAAGGTAGGTTCCTGTACCCACTCAGAGAAGTAGCAACACAACCTCATGTGGTTGCTGGTATCTATTCTACACTCCTAGGGAAAGCCTTCCAATGAGCAGATGGGTCCTCTGGTTATTGGAATGCTCAATTTCCAGGGAAAAGATTTAATTGGGAGAAGATATGGGCTGACACCCATAGGTTTGTTTCTCAAGACAGGTTGAGACTGATGCAATACCAAATTATCAACAACATGTATTACACTCCGGTCAAGCTAGCCAAAATGAACAGAGCCCCCTCGTCAGCCTGCAGGCGCTGCTTGCAGGCAGAGGGTTCCCTGTTCCACATATTTTGGGAATGTCCGAAGGTGGTTCCACTGTGGAATATTATTAAACAAAAAATGGATCCATTACTGGGTTTAACGGAATACAGACAGCCTGCCTCCTGTCTTTTGGGAGATTTCTCCCAGATACCTATCACCGAGAGAAAATACCTTCTAAGAAACTAATACTGAGACACTGGCTGGATGTGGAGTACAGTATATCTTAACTTTGGAGTGGTTACAGGAGCTACTTTCTAATCTTGCTGTGGAGAGAAAATGATTGCTAATATAACCAATAAATCACCTAAGTTTGAGAAATGCTGGGGAAAACTGCACACTTTATATACTCTTTAGTAAGAACTTTTATTTTAAGCATACATTTAAATTATAATTGCCTTTCTGTTTTCTATTTTTCAGTACTGCTGATGCCATGGGTGGGGAGTGTGGGAGGGAGAGTTCTGGGAATATTTGTATTGTTATGTATGATGTCTATTATAATGTTGTATTCAAATCAGCCTTTTAAGGCCAGCAATAAAGTATTTTGAGTTTCAAAAAAAAAAAATAATAATAAGCAAGCGCATAGTGCTCTCAAGACAATGAGGTAGGCATCTCTGGGGACTGCATGCATTAAAATTCATTCCATTGAGGGCAGGATTTGGTTCTACCATGCCTGAAGGTTAGGACATCACCACCAAATGTGGGGCAGAGTGCCCTCATGCTTACCACACCATCAGCACTCTGGTTTTGAAATCAGGTTCATCTTGTGTAAAAGTACAGGAATGTAGTACCACAAGTGCAGCATTTTAATTTGCAGCAATCTGCCTCCTGTATCACTGCATGCCTCACACGCATTTTTCCAATAGCACTCCCACTCTGCCTGTGTGAGCTTATGGCCTAAAAGCTTATCCCATTGAATCCACAACTGATCGATAGAAGAAGCACACTCATCCAGCAGTCTCCGGTATATACAGTCAATCTTTGGCGGGAGCCTTTAAATCTACTGCCTGCATCTCCCATATCCCTCTGGTCAACAGCTGAAGCTGAGTGCCCATGAGGGTAGTTAACAAGTGATGCAGTTGCATATAATGCCACTTGTGGGAGGTACTATAGGTAGGGAAGCCTAGTGCATAAGTTCAGTGTAGGACTTAAGGCAGCATGTGGTGGGGGAAAACAGGTCTCCTGTTCTTTCTAAGCCAGCTTTTCCCAGGTTGGCCCATGCAAATGGTGCCCTTCCTGTCTGCAACTGAGCGTTATGCCACAACAGCCATAGATAGCGTAGGACATCCCATGTCTGACCCAGCACCTTCTTAAGCTCATGCCACACGAGTGGCATATGCCTGAGTGGGAGTACAGTTAACCTTCTTTGCTGGGTTCCATAAAGCAAGTTCTGGGGTCTGTTCTCCCCATTCCTTTTTCCAGATTGACCCACCAGGCTACAACCTTCACTTTTTCCATATGGGGCCACATCCAAATATGCCTGAGCCCCATTGCCATATAATATCCCTTAAACGAAGGGGTCCTAATGTCCCCCTATGGCCAACGGGCATTTATTCTCAGGGTGAAGAATCTAGCCTTGCTTCCTTCCCACAGAAAGTCATCCATGACAGCAGACAACTGTTTCCAAATTGTATCTGCCAACTTTAGCGGCAGGTACAGTATTAAATATAGAACCTTGGGGAGAACTATCATCTGCAGTGTCTGCAATTCCCCATAGGGAAAGGCAGAGGTGCTTCCACCTGGCAACATCCTCTTTCAGACTCTTAACTAAGGGTTCAAAATATAGAACAGACCAGTACTGATATTTGGGAGAAATATGCAATCCCAAGTACTGTACTTTATGGATTGCAAAGCCCAACTTAGTCCTTTGCCTGCTAGCATGAGATTGGTATGCCTGGAATTCAGATGTATTACTTCTGTTTTTCTCCAATTATTTTTCAGACCTAATAGTTAAGAGAAACAGATTAATAAGGCCACTAGGGCCAGAACTGAGGTGGTAGAGTTGCTTAACATTATTAATATCTGCAAAGAGCATTGCCTTATAAGACTCACCCTCTACATCCACTTCTGAACAGTCTTTGAGTCTCTGAGCTTTTGCACCAATGTCTCAATAGCTAGGACAAACAGAGCTGGGGACAAGAGGCACCCTAGCATGTACCTCTGCCTAGCTTAAATGCAGAAGAGAGCCTCCCATTCATCAATAATGCTGCCTGCGAATTGGCATAGATGACTTGAACCCACCTAATGAATGTCTCTCTGAAGCCAAATTCCCTTAGGACTTGTGTTAGATGATAGGACCACTCAACTAAATTGAAGGCTTTCTCTGTATCTAGTACTACAGCTGCCATGGAGTCTGGGGAGGATGCTTTGGCCCACATCAGGTTGACCAGTCTCCTGATGTCTGCTCCATCTCCGCCTGTCACAAACCTGACCTGGATTATATGGACTAAGAGAGGCAGCATCTTATCAAGCCGAGTTGCCAAAACATTGGCTAGAATTTTATATCCCACGTTCAAAACAGAGATGGGGTGATACCTAGAGCACTCAAAGGGATCCTTACCCTTTTTCACAAGGACTGAGATGGTTGCATTATTCATTGTTTCTGGTAGTGGTCTTCACCTTCCAGGCATCCTGTAGCCAATAAGGGGCTGACAAGGTCTCCGACTGCCTTGTAGACATCCACTGGGAAGCCATTGGGCCCCATTGCCTTTCCACCTTACTTGTTACTAATAGCTTCCAGGATCTCTTGAAGGCTGATGGGGCATTCCATCCTCTCTGCAGTTCCTCACTTAACTAAGCAGTGGTAAATGAAGGTAAGAATTCCCAGATCTCTTTTAATATGCCCTCTCTCAGCCTTAGTCTCAGAAGAATACAATCCCTGGTAATAGTCTCAGCAGACAGCATTTACTCCAGCTGCGTCTACTATGATGAAATCCACAATTGCTGCTGCTATGCTGACAGAGAGAGCTGGTCCTTCAAACATGGGCAGCCAGCCCAAAAACTACACAGTCATAGAGCAAGCACTCGAGCAAAGAATAAGGTCACAATGAACATAGTGCAAATGCAGATTTAATAAAGACTTCTACAGGTAGGTCCAAATCAAACCCTCACCCCTAGCACCTTGGCAGTGAAGCCTGCTAAGGGGGTATAGGTAACAGACAAAAGTGCTGCATACAAGTACTAAATCAAGTAGTGACATCATAAGTCAAGTGATCACGTACAACAAATAAGCACACTTCAAGAAATCTTTCCAAAAAATAAAAGAGCAAACAACAATCAGGTGCTATACAATCTAAAAATGCAGTCTGTTAAAGTTCATACATACTGGGTTCTATAAAGAAATACATATAGAACAACATCTCATATAATGTTATTTACTAAAGAATTCATTGTATTAATTATTTAAGGCTTAAATAAGCATCTATTCATTGATGAGAGATGAATTTATGAACTTTGCATGGAAAAATGAAGTCAGAGCCACTATCAATAATCAGAAAAAAGACAGAAAGAATTTGCTTCAGCAATAGATTCAGTGATCACCCCCTCAGGTGCAAATCCCACCCGGGCCACTGGTTTGAGGAGCTACATAAATGCTGCTTTTAGCTAAGACCAAGGTTGGTGAAGATCCTTCCTGTAGAAAGAAGAAATAAGATAGAGAGAAACAAGTTGATACATTATATACATTTTAAAGTGGATCAACTTATCAGAATATTGATTTCTCAAAATAATACGTATCCCTTACACTTTATGTGGTAGAAGAACACTTAATCTTAAAGATGATCTAGGACAGAAATCTTTGCACAATCTTTCATCTTTTTTTGAGAAATGGTTTCAAGTCCCACTGGTCATTAAGCCCATCCTGCTTAGTGCTTACCGGTCTATAGATCCATTCACTTTTTTTTGAAGCAACAGATTAACTCTATCGCTCCCAGATTTCATGGGTGGAACTCACTGAATCCCCATGAATTTAAGTCCCACTGGGTTTGCAGCATGGTGTTGTGAGAAATGAGCCACTACAGGAGTCCAATTTCCTATTTACTATATTTCTGACATGCTCCTGTATGCTTGTCTTCAGGGGCCTGGTAGTACAGCCTATGTATTGCATGTTACAGGTGCACCATAGTACATATACTACAAAGGCTGTACTGTAAGTGATACATTCTCTAACTGAAAACTTTAATTGAAATTTTGCACCTGTGACACTTGTACATCCCCACTGATCTCCATTGTAAACAATTAGAGTGCTGATCTCCTATTTCTGTTTCTGGTTTCATACGGCTATAGACCAAACAGTCTCTAATATCGAAGCCTCTGCTAAATGTAGTATAGGGTGTCTCCCTTCCCACCCTAGCTACCTGCTGATCCCCTAACAAAATGTACCAGTTGCGGTACACTATGTTACCAGTTTGGCCATCCCAGTTATTGAATTCCATAACAAATGTCACAGGGACAGTTTCAGTGAGCTTTTGTTTACTTTGTTTCTTTTTATCTAATAGATCTGACCTTGGTCTATTTGCAGCTTTGTCTCTAGCCTCTGCTAGCAACTCTTTTGAGTAGGCTCATATAAGGAATCTGGTTTCAAGCTCACTAACTTGAACTTCAAAATCACTATTGTCAGAGCAGCCCTGCATAAGCGGAGGAACTGTCTATAGGGAACTGAGTTTTTCAGTCTCACTGTGTGGGCACTGTCGGCTCTTAATACAGACTGTGTGGCTGTGTTTGTGGCTTTACTATAGCATTTAGTTTTTACACAGCTCTGAGCATCATCTGGTCTGGAAATGGTGACATCCAGGAAATGTATTGTATCTTTACTTGATGTAGTAGTAAATCTTAAGTTGAGGGTATTAATGTTGATCCGCTCTATGAATTCCTCAATTTCATAGGGGGTTGCCATACCAGACACAGATGATGTCATCAATAAAGTGCTGCCAAAAATGGATCCTGGAAAAAAATGGGTTTATATCTTGGTTAAAAATAACCTCTTCCTCCCAGCATTCCAGAAATAATTGGCAAACAACGGTGCCATAGAGGCCCCCATGGTTGCTATCCTCTCCCCAGGCAGCATCTTGAAAGTTTGACCAATTGCCAAAGTTGAGAACTGAGGCCCTGCATTCTATGAAAGTCACTTCCAGGAATGTAATGGTGCCATGAAGAGTTCTGAAGTGACTAAAGAAAGTTATAGTGCCCTCCCCAAAAGCCCTCATCTCCAGGGTCAGAACCTCAGGTGGTGAGGAAGCTCACAGTCTGGAGTGGTCACCCCATCTCACCAGCCTTGTGTAAGGGCCTCCATGCAAGTTCATACTAAGTCACAGTGGAGCAGAGTCAATGGTCATCCCCTGGAAAGCTGCCACATTTTCTGTAGGCGGCCATTTGCAATTAGCATGATAACAAAAGAAGCCATGGGGGCAGTGCAAGAATGAGTAACCAAGCCCATGCTTTGCAATATACCAGCTAATGGAGGTTTACTCCTCTAGTAACCACTGGGTGACTGCTGTGGAGATGATTGCAGTCTCCAGTAATGTCACACATTTATCCTCCCACCTAGCACTCCCTCTATGCCATGCCAGAGATCCAAACTCCCCCCACCACAACCCTCTGGTCATAAATTCTCCAAGGGGTCACTCAGCCTTCAAAGAAAATTTGCAATCCCCGAGTTGAACAGTTCAGTCCACAGCATATAGTCCAGAAAGTCTCAAAAACACTGAAACAAAAAAAAAAAGTCCTGTCACTAATGCAGGTTGATCGACATGCTGTTAGGGTCCACTGCCATTGTAAACTAAGAGGTATAAACAGACTGTTCCATAGATTTACAGAAGAAGCTACGTCAGCTCATTGTCTCACATCCCAGATCATTTGACTCCTCTTCGTGGTGTGCTTCATGGTGTCCACTGATGATACAGCAGAGTGTCTAGGCTGTACTGGTCCTGGGCTGCTCTTTGGTTTCAGGTCCTTGTGTTGCCTCACATCAGTAGAGTTGCTATGCTCAGGTGGACCCATGGTGTCAAGAATGTACTATCTTGCCCCTTTCAGGCAGATGAATGATTCCATCATCTTCCCAATGGTCAATTGAAGAATGATAAGTGTGCCCAAAGAGCATTTGAGGCCCTTCTCTCTAGCAAGATCCTGGACATGGTCAAAGGACTTGTATTTAATGATGACTCACTTTGAAAAGTCAGGGTGGAAGAAGAGTTTTGAACCTTGCCATGTGAGACCCTTATTCACATGGACTTATAGAAAATGATTGGCGTTGTGTGGGCATTTTGACTTATTGGTGGCAGGCCCAATGTGATCCAATGCACCCTATCAATTTCAATGGACTTATCCCAGTACTGATTGAGAAACTGAGGCAAATGGGATCCAATGCACCCTATTGGTTTCAAAGGGCTTGTCCCAGTACTGATAGAGGAGCTGAGGCAACAGCCTCTGAAGAAAGTCGATCATGTCAGAGCCTTCCACCCTCTCTGGGAGAACAAACAGGCACACAATGTTCCGGTGATTTATGGGTCTCCTGATCATCTAGTTTATCCTATATGAGCCACAACTCCTTCTCTGTCAGTGCTAGGCATTGCTTTGCTGCAGGATCCCAATCCTTGATCTTGCTGATCATTGTCTCTTTTTCCAAGACATGGGCCCCTAAGGAATCCACAAAGGTTTTGACAGCAGCTAAGACCTCTATTACCCTTGAGAGTTTGCCTCTGATGCTTCCCATGCAGGTTTTAATTTCAAACAGCTCACTGGTTATGAGCCTCAACTTTGATTCCCTCTGGTAGTGGGGGTCAGTCATTTGTTAGCTGCTTTCATCGAGCTGCTGGGGGAAGCAGAGAGTTTGTGTTTTCTTTGGTAAGATTAAATCAGCAGATTCATTCTATCCATATTGCAGTGTCTGCTACCCTGTTATAGTTAGATATAACAGGCTGTAAGGGATTTGGGGGTGTTGATTGCCTCAGATTAAGTTGCCTTAGTCAGAGCCTTAGAAGCCAGGCTGCTTTCAGCTTGGCTGCATCATGTGACCCTGAGGAGCAGATTTTAAAGATGATGCCAGTTCCTGGCACAGTGTTAGAAACTAGACCTTTTGTAGTGTGTGTGTGTGTGTGTGTGTGTGTGTGTGTGTGTGGCATGCTGGTTTCATGGGCAGCTCAACTTCAGCCTGAAACATTCACAAAGGACCACAAAAATAGAATGTGCAAAGTTTGAGGTGTCCAGTTCTTGAATTAAAAACAAGACTGCAGCATTAATCTACTGGATTACAAAACAAGTGTATTTGTAAAGGCTATCATTGGCTACTGCAAAGAATGATCAGATAGTTTTGAACTAGGATGTTTAGCTGATTTTGCATCAACATATCAGTCAACTGGAACAAGTAAGACATCAACACAGCTAACAAAGGGGGAAACAAATGACAATTGGAACAGTTTCTGCAGTGATTAGAATTTATTGATCGGGCCATGTTTTTCAGAAGGGAGCTGCTGACTTGAAGCACCCATTAGACATGATTCCCGAAATCACAAAAGTCAGACCTCCCGCAACATAGTCTAACTTTCAAATGCATTTGTCACACTTTGCTGTAAATATTGCACCACTTTCAGTACACAAAATTATGCCTATTTCAATTTTTGTTGCAAGCAGCTGCAAATTAGGAAAGTGTTGAACAAATTTAGGCACCATTAAGAAAAAGGTGCTAGATTTTTTTTCACAACTGGGAGAACACTAATGGAGTGGAAAATGGGCATTTGCCTCTCAATCCTCCACTCTACAAATCTAGCCCAATCATTTTACTATATCAGTTGAACTACAAGTATTCATTGGGTATATAGTATATGGTTACACCTTGTTGTGTATGGATTTCCATCCTAACTAAAATACTGTTGTACTGCAGTTCAAATGTCATAGAATGCTGTTGTACTCTCATGTGGTACAACTTTTTTTTTAATTAGAATGGAAATTCACAATACCTGTTGAACCACAGTTCAAATGTTATAGAATACTGTTTTACTCTTATATGGAACAACTTTTTTTAAATTAGAATGGAAATTCATTCAACCTGCCATTTTACATTCATTGTGTCTCCCCCAACCCCATACACAGAACCCAGAGCCTCCCCTAACACAAAATCTTCTCTTGTTTCTCATTTAAAAAGGCAGAAACTCACACATCTCCTAAAGGGTTTTGAGCATCTGGACAAGAATGTTTTTTTATAATAAAAAAAAGAAACCAAAGCTTTCTTAGGAAGAAAAAAAAGAATACTTTTTTTATCTTACACTTCAAATCATATACTATAGAAACAGGGTACTGATGACACTTGAGACTTCTTATGCTTAGCTTTTGAGGGCTCTATGATGTCATCACAACACACCATTGATGGAAACACAGCCTTGTTGAGCATGGTTGCCCATCCATTATTTATTGATTGATTTATTCATTTAGTAACCAGGATGGTGCACTGATCTAAAGACCTTTTTTCAAGCATGGCATGGGCCAGAAACTGGCACAAACAGTGTAAAATACAGTGAGTGAACAGAGTGGATCATACAGGGAACATAACAGGGAATCAAGTATTGGTCAAGCTAACAGAGAAAATATAAGGTAAACAGTACCAGATACATCAACAATTGAGCATCCCAAGGTATGTACCATTTAGGTAAACAGGGTAAGTTGCTCCATCATTCAACAACAGGAATAACAATAGGATTCAGGGCAGGAGAGGAGATTGGAGCACTAGAGGGAGGAGGGGTTAAGGGTGGGCTGTAAAGGAGGTGCAGCCTTGCTAGTGGCCTATTGGCAGAAGCAGGTTGTGGAGGACGGAAAGTGCATTCTTAATAGGGAATTTAGACTTGGGGGGGGTTGGGGAATGTAGGGAGGAGGGGAAGTTGTTCCATAGTGAGAGTCCGGGCTGCAGAGAAGGCTCTTAGGCCCATCCTTATAGTTACGTTAGAACATTCTAGTTGGAGGTGGGAAGACAGACGTAGATTGCAGTAGTAGGTTCTGGGCCAGATAAGAAGGGATAGTGGAGAGTAGGAGGGATTATGCAAGGTATCAGCAATGGTCCAGGCCAGTAGGTAGGTGAGCTGCACTTGTGGAAGGAGCCAGTTAAGAAACTGGTAAAGAGCTGTGGTGAGTGAGGAGAGGGACACAGAGGGCAAGGTAGCATTTATGATTGTAGGTACTATCCAGGCAGTTCAGGTTGGTAATGGAGGTGAGGGAGTACACTGGGCAGCCATAGTCAAGGAGGGGGAGGAGGTTGCCACGGGCAATAGCCAAGGTAGGCTTCTGGCAAGAGGTGGTTGATCAAAAGACAGCAGAGCCCTATCTTCTGGTTGATGTGCCTAATCAGTGAGGCAATGTGGTCAGGTTACATTAGGGATGGGTCCAGGATAACCCCCAGATACTTGAAGGCAGGAACAGTGTCAAGGGGAGATCCATCTGGGGATTTGACAGTGAGAAGGCAGCTGTTGTGGGCAAGGGCAGAGAGTTTCACTTTGGAACAGAAAAGCATGGCCTATGTTTTGGCAGAATTGAGCAACAGTTTGCTGGTGAAGAACCAACAATGTGCCTTGCAGAAATCATCAGTAAGAGTGGCAGAAAGTGAGGAGGGGAGGGATCACTTTGGTATCATATTCAGTCATCGATGTAGCAGAGTGATTTACAGGATAGGCCCTCCAACAGGAGAGAGTTAATGAAGATGGAAAAGAGAAGGGGGCCAAGAACAGATCTCTGGGGGACTCCCACAGAGACAGGAAATAGGGGGGAGGTGGCACCACCAAGGCAGACCATCTGTTTCCTACCAGAGAGTTAGTTAGTGAACCAGGCTGTGGAGGCAAGGGGCAAACCAAAACCATTAAGTTTTACTAACAGGATATTGTGATTTACAAGGTCAAATGCTTTGGACAGATCTACAAATATAGCACCAGTTAGCATCCCTTCATCCATTGTCCTCAGCACATGGTCGGTGAAGAGGGCAAGGGCTGTGGTAGTGCTGTGCCCCTTCCAGAAACTATGTTGCTGAGGGCAAAGGAGATTATATTTGGAGATATGCTCTGTAATTTGATAGTTTACTGCCTTCTCTAGGAGCTTACCAAGATGGGGCAGAATGGAGATGAAATGGTAGTTGCCCATAAGACTAGGGTCACCTGATATTACGAATGGGGACAATTTTGGCCTGCTTCCAGACAGAGGAGACAGAGGCTGTAGTAAGGAAGAGGTTAAAGATGAAGGTGAGTGGATAGGCAATGTTCTGGGCCACTAGTTTTAAGAAGCAGGAGGATAGACTGTCACTCCCTTGAGATGGTAGGCTGAGGAGGAGCTTAAGTGTCCCAGGAGGAGAAATGGTCTTGAAACAAAAAGGGGGCTAGTAGGTGGAGAAGGTAGAGGAGGGGGCAAGGAGTGGAGGAGGGCTTAGCCAGGTAGCTGCTAAGGTCTAAGAAATGTGCATGAAGTGCATTTCCAAATGTCAGTAGCATCAGTGAGGGAGCCTTGTTGTGTGTTTAAGGGGGAAAGTGACTGCTTGGTGTGGAGGGAGAGCAAGGCATTAATGGAGGCTCAGAAATGCCTGGGGTTGCCTTGGTGACTGGATTAAAGTGGTTGGAAGTAGGCTGACTTCCTAAAGTGTATACAGCACTTGCAGAGATCTCACAGTTGAGGGTAGCCATTCCAAAGGGTAGAGGATGGGGCAGCTTTATAGTTGTCCCACTTTGTGTCATGCTGCTTCATATAAGCTTGAGGAGGTCCCAAGTGATTCAGTGAGTGTCACCCTCACGCACTCTGTGAGAAGTGAGCGGAAAATGCTTCTCTTGGATGTGAGACAGGGCTGAGACAAAGATGTCTAGTGCAAGGTCAGCGTTAGTGGCACCATGGAGGGAAGTCCAGTCAAGGGCTCTGAGATCATCCTGAAGCTTGAGTGGTTCAATATTAGAGAAATTGTGAAACATCATGTAGGTAGGTGGGAAGTGGGGTGGTTTGGAATGTCAGGCACAGTAGATGGGGGAGTGGTCATTAATGGCATCAAACACTGTGCTGGCATGGCAACTTTGTCTGCTTCAGTCATCAGGATCCAGTCCAGTTATGATGTACATGCCTCAGAGAGAGGGTTTTGAGCTTTACCTTGTAGAATACTACAGATGTATTTGGGCAAAGTGCCTTGGCCATTACAAAATAGTTCTAAATGGATTTCAGAAATGCTGCAATTGGTTTGACTGTCAGCATTCTGAGAGTCTTACAATAATTTCTGTTACACTTTCATGTACAACCTGATCACCATGGCACGTGAATTATTCCTCATAGCATTCCATCCTCTGCCACTATAGAATGACTGGAATGATGCATTCAGTTTCTAAACCAGTTGGTGAATTAACTATTTAATTAGTAATCTCCCTGTTAATGAGGAAAACATTCAAAACGTACACATCTAGCACTTCTCTTTTGGAATTTTTTTTATAACAGCAATAAAGCACTCCTAGGAGTTAGACTAACATTAAGTTAATCACCCCCTAGAGACAATGTGGTGCTCCCCTTCACCTTGTGTCACATTACGCTCCTAGGGGGTGATTAACAGACTGTCACCCTAACCCTGTTCATGCTTTACTGATTAATAAACATGAAAAGTACTCATGTGAAGTTGATAAAGCTATAGAGTGATTTTCTGCCACAGGTGATGCTGATACTGCTGATTGACCATGTGAAACTTTTTGTGTCAAATGTCTTGCTAAAGTCTAGGTATTAATACTTACAATATTTGTTACACAAAAGGTTTTTTGTACTTCTAATAAACATACATTTTGGGATGGCTTCACTGTTTTAGCACTCCTCACTTAGCAATTACTCCAAGAATAGATACTTATTATAGTAAATCTGATAGGATGAATCACCATTTAAGATAGATCACCATTAAATATACCTAAACATGGTGTAATACATTGTAATACATGATGCTGACATACTTCTTAGAGCCATTGAAACTGTATTCAATTACATATTAAACATGCCTTATTATATGAAATACACAATAAATATTTCAGTCCAGGAATCAGAATGCATGATCCTGTGATTTAATTGACTGTTTAACTGAAACACTCATTGGGGATTGCTATAAATGTAACGTATGTGTTATTTAAGTGACAGCTCCCTAAGAAATATCAGTATGCAGGGTATCTTGAAGTACAGGAGCACTGTGTCTGATCATGCACTTTAATTAGTAAAAAGTGTTGATATCACAGCAGTGTTTTCCCTGGACTGAATTTCATCATTGGCTATAAATAGCAACATCTGCATGGGACATTGAGTCCTAGAAATGCATATTTTGCTTGTTTGGTGGTCAGTACCTTATACCATTGATCTTATTAAAGTATATTGGCAGGTGGCACTGACAGAGAAGGACTACCCTTAACATAGAAAAATAGAAGCATAGAAGATGATGGCAGAAGGGGATCTGTGGTCCATTGAGTCTGCCCTATGCCTGTTATTCTGGGACCTATTGTGCACCAGTGTCCTGTCAATCTATACACCTAGCCTAGCCTTTGCCAGAGCCATGTGTTTGCTCCCACACTTTGTCCCACTTGTGCTTGAAACTCAGCACAGACTTCACAACCACCACCTCAAGAGGCAGTCTAGTCTAAGGTTCCACCACCTTCTCTGTAAAGTAATACTTTCTTATGTCCCTCCTGAACATTCCACCCTTCAGTTTCCATTCGTGTCCCCTAGTTGTAGAATTGGAGTTCCTGGTAAAAAGCACTTTGTCTGGCATCCTGTTAATGCCTCTATGGAACTTGAAAGTTTTGATCATCTCCCCCCTCACCCCCCTAGTCTCTAGTGAGTACAAGTTCAAAGCCCTTAGCCTCTCTTCATAGGTGATTCCCTGAAGGCCATGTGTCATCTATCATCTATGTTGCCCTTCTCTGGATTGCCTCCAATCTATTGATGTCCTTTCTTAGGTGGGGCCTCCAGAATTGGACACAGTACTCCAGGTGAGGCCTCTCCAATGACCAGTAGAGCGGTAGTATCACCTCCCTGTTCTTGCTGTCTATCCCCCTACTAATACATCCCAACACCCTGCAAGCCTTGCTGTATGCCTTATTGCTCTAACTCTGCTGTTCGAGGTCATCTCTGATGATAACTCCCAAATCCCATTCCTCAGTAGAGGAGCTCAGCTTGACTCCATTTAGTCAGTATTCTTCCTTAGGATTGGCCCTACCCAGGTGCATCACTTTACACTTCTTGGCATTGAAATTTAACTGCCATATATTTGACCATCTTTCCAACTTCTTAAGGTCCTCCTGCAGCTGCCTGACTTCTTCTCCATTGTCCACTCTTCCACTGAGTTTCATGTCATCTGCAAACAGAGCAATGTTGCCATTTATACTCTCACAAATGTCACTAAAGAATACATCGAAAAGGACCCTTTGGAATGTTTGAGTTTCAGAGTAAGTCTGTCAAATGAGAAAGGTCCTTGTAATCTTTCAAAGGTTGAAGGATAGAATTCTGAGTGGGGCTAGTGAGTATGCAGTTACAGTACCTATGTGGATGATATCGCCATGTACAACCAGATTTGGGCAGACCATGTGACTCGCATTACTGAAGGATCTAGCTAGGCTGAAAAGGGAAATCTTAAGGTCAAGTTAGAAACCTGCTGGATCAGGATTGCAAAACTGTGATACCTAGGCCATATAGTTGAGGTGACACATAAAACCAGCACCTGCAATAATGGAGGTAATCACCAATTTGGTAAGACCCATAACCAAGAAACATAATCAATCCTTTCTAGGCTTAGTGTTTTTTTACTGGAAGTTCATTACCAACTTTAGTGACTAAACAGAAACTAACTGACCTCACAGTGAAGAAAATGCCAGACAAGTTTAGGTGTACAGACAAATATGATATTGCATTCCACCATCTCAAAGCTGTACTGTGTCAGTCTTCACCACTGGCTAGTCTAGATAATGCTCAGGAATTAATTGTGCATATAGATGCTATTGAGAGGGACCTTGGTTGAGTGCTGAACCAATTCACACAAGGTGATAAAGAACACCCCATGGACTACATCAGTGAAAAACTGCATGCTAGAGAGATGGTACATGTAACAGCTGAAAACAAATACTTCAGCATTCTGTGGGCACTTCAGAAACTCCCACCGTACCTTAATGGAAGACATTTTATTGCTTACACTGACTACAATCCCTTGGTATGGTTACCCCAAATGAGAGGAAAAATCCCAGGCTTTTTCAGATGGACTATTACCTTAAAGCCATACAACATGTCAGTGAAACGGAAACCAGAAGTGCAGCACACCAACACACATACACTTTCCTACCAGGTAGGATAGCACTAAGAACTGTGAAAAAAGATTGTGTGGAAGCACAAAAATCCTTTTTTCTCCTGAAGTAGGGGCCGGAATAAGGAAAATGTATTTTTTCGATGGACATTCCGTGAACTCAGACTATAACAATCCATTAGCTGTAAACATAGAAACATTTCTCACATAGGGATTTACAGGAGATCAGTTTAGAAACCTATGATCAATGTAGTAGTGATAGCAGAGATAACTATTGCTTTTCGCCTGAAAAGACAGCAGAATCATGATTTGGTGATGATACATTTTGTGGAAGTAAAGATGTAGGGTCACCAAACTTAATGATCAGAAGGATGGAGAAAATGTAAATAAACTTCAAAAGGGGGAGAAATGAAACTTATTGCACAACATCTAAGCAAGGTTATCTAAGGCCTAAAGAACTTAAAGAGAACTCATGGGGACTATAGCACTTGTAGGGAGCACTCAAATGTTAAAAATGTTATTACTTATGATCAGGAACACTTTACTGGTAATGGTTATTTTGGCTCATCCAGTTCTTTATCTAAACAACTTTTAGATTTTATAAAGAATTCCTATTTTGTAAATGTGGTAATTCTGGAGAACCTTATAATAATTAAGGATGAGATACATGATATAAAAAAAATATTCATCAATAGGACTATATTGGATAAATCTGATAAAGATAATAATCGGACTGAGTAATCATGCTCAACCTATACTGACCGTAAGGAAACTAAAGATGAGGTTGTGGGAGAGAATAAGGCTGTACAAGTGAACTTGCCTCCCCCTTTTGATAAAAATCTAATTTGTACAGTATATGCAGGATGCAAGATTATGGAGGAGTAAGAGATAAGAAAGAATATACACAGAAGACCCCAAGAGATACTACAAACTATCACAAAAATAGAAAACAAAACAAAGGTAAATTGAGGAATGAAACAGGAAAGTTGTTAAAGGGTATTATAATAAAGCACCCCTTTGAAAATGTTGAGGAAAAGGAGTGTGTAGCAATGGAAAAGGGAGAAATTATGACAGACAAGGAAAACAAGAGGTTATACCCATTACTTAAAGATATGCATCCAGAAATGGATAATAAAAAATCATACAAGGATGGGGGAATTTTAGAGCTGGATGGAGGGGAGGTTGAGACTAGCCAGGTACCACTCAGTAATAAGCTTTATACCATGAGACACAGAAGTGAGAGTTTGGATAATAAAAAAGGATCTGACAACACAAATCATTTTTTTTGACTTCGCAGGCACAGAAATGGAATATCTTATGGAAATTTATGGGATAAATGAACTACATGAAGAAACAAGTGTCAATTTAAGGAATTTTGTATTACACGCTCTCCATGTAAGAGATGCAGATGATAAAAAAGATATTATAAGACTTCCAAATGCAGCACATAAGGATTGTGTACTATTGTATATTAAATTGGGATCAGTGTGGATACCATATGGAGCCAACAGAAAATATTAAATCTTATGGGTTTTGTGTTGATGCCAGTCCAGATTATGCCCACTCAAGATAATCCAGAGCCAGAGAGAGAAATTGGAGGAAGATTCATAAATAATATGAGGGATAATAATAATATTGAAACCCAAGGAGGAAAAATTAATCCCAATTGAAAAGAATCTGAGGATTTTATTTACAAGACAACACAGAGTATAATGGGATAAAATGAAGAGTGGAAAAACAAGACTGTAACAGTATTCAGGTGGGAAACTAAAGAACAGGATACTTTAGGATATATTAAAAGGGAAATTACAGCTTTCCTTACTAGAATATCACATATGATCATTTCATGGAAAGCCATAGAATATATTAAAATACACAAACATGTAATTAACCCCTCACAGATAGATATAACCTTTAAAAATAGGACTGCCAAAATGTACTGAGTCAAGCAAAAATACTGGATGTGATCGGGATATATGTTATTTATTTATTTATTTAGCTTTTGTTAACCGGATAAGTGCACTAGCCATAAAATGACTATTTTCAGGCACGACCCGGGAGAGTACAGACATGCAGAAACTTAATAGGATAACAATTTATAAATGCTTTACATACAATGAGTTAAAGAAGATACAATATATCGGAACATACAAAGTAAAGCACTTTACATACAATGAGTTAAAGTGGATACAATATATCAGAGACATACAGAGTAGACCATTCATAAGTTCATAGGTGCCTACCAGTGCAATGAATAGAGAGGACCTTGGACAATAAATTATCAGGTGACATATCATATAAACAGAACAAGGTACACAAAAACAAAAACAGGTAATACAAAAGGAAGAAATAACCTTTGAGAGCAGGAGGTGCCATTAAGGAAAAGGTCAGTAAGTGAGGAAAAGGGGAGCAAGCCATGAAATTAGATCATATGAGTATATGTAAGTGTAAGGGAGATGCCTGCAGTGCAAGATTGTATATGGGCAGGGAAAGGGAGCCAGGACAGGCTAAGGCAGTAAGAGGGTTATATCGAGGTGAGGAAATACTATTGTATGGCAAGAGACATCAGTCATTAGGTAGGGTGAAAGCAGGAACAGGTATCAGCAATCACCAGATTTGAGTGCAATTTTCTCTTAAAGCATGTGTGGGAGCTAGAAAGTCTAATGTCAAGAGGAAGGGAATTCCACAGCTGTGGAGCTGCATGCTCAAATGCAACAGTTCCTTTCCTGGTGCGGCACCTCGGCAAATTCAGAAAGGATTTATCAGCTGATCGTAGACCATGGAGTGTGTCCTGAGGAACAAGCATAGCTGCAAGACATCTAGTGGTTTGATTTTGAATTATCGAATCAATAAGAGAGCCAAGGTAGTATTTCCTACTAGCTAATGGAGAGAGCCAACCAAGATTATTATAAAGTTGACAGTGGTGTTTAAGCTGAGGAGCAGAAGAGGAATAGCGACATATGTTGTTATACGTAATATCCCATCTGAGTAGGTCAGTTTTAAGAGAAGCCCCAAATAAGGGAGCCCCATAGGTTAGGGTGGGGAGCAGAATCCCCCTCACAATGGCCATTGTAGCCAATGGCATGAGCATATAACTAGCCGTATATGCAACACTCAGTTTGGAGTTGACAGCTCTGCAAACAGACTGTGCATGAAGATTAAGATCAAGAGATTCATCTAGCAGGATGCTTAGGTACTTGACAGAGGTTACACATTCCAGTAATTGACCTTCTAAGTCCTGCACCGTCAGTGCTGTTGTGCAAGCCCGGAGCTTTGGGGCCGATCCAAGCAGCATGGCTTTAGTTTTGCTAGTGTTGACAGCCAGTTTGTGGTCATATAGCCAGTTTTGGATATTGTTAAAGTTAGAGGAAAGGGTTGTATTGATAGTGTCTATATTAGTAGAACTTGTATAGATGACAAGATCATCAGCATACAGAATAGCAGAGCAGGATTTTAGAGCAGCTCCAATGTTATTTATATAAAGAGAGAATAGAAGGGGCCCTAGGACAGAGCCCTGAGGTATACCAATGTTAATGGTGGCACTGTTCGATAGAGAGGAATTAAATTTCACCACTTGAGTTCTATTTGTCAGGTAGCTTTCATATCAGTCAACAACAGAGGAGGAGAAATGCAGGTGTCGAAGCAAGGAGAGAAACAAAGTGTGATCAACAAGGTCAAAAGCTTTTGTGAGGTCAATAAACACAGCCCCAGTCAGATTGCCAGTATCCATTTTTGAAAGAGTGTCTGTGGTGAATTTAAGGAGTGCATTCGTTGTGCTATGTCCTTTCCTGAAGCCATGTTGGGTATCCGAGAGTAGACTGTGCTTAAGTAGATAGTCAGTTGTCTGAGTTGTGACAATTTTCTCCAGGATTTTGCTCAGTACCGAGAGTATGGCAATTGGTCTGTAGTTCATGACACCCTTAGGATTCCCCCTTTTTTAAGCACAGGTGTGATCCAAGCAGCTTTCCAGAGGTCAGGGACCATTCCACCTGAAAGTGATAATGTATAAATTTTGGCCATTGGTAGTGCAATAAGGGGAGCTGCAAGTTTCAGGAGGCTGGGTTCCAGGGAGTCTGAGCTAGAGCTGGTATGATCAGAGATGGACCTCAGGAGCTTCAGGACTTCCTTTCTAGACACAGCCTTAAAATTGAATGGAGGAATATAAGGAGGCACAGGTGACAACACTTCCAGCTTATCCAGACAGGTTTCTGATGAAGAGTGGGAGGACACTGCAGTGGGATTGAAGGAAGAGGTATATTAGGAGAGATCAGAGAAATGTAGGTTGAAAGAATTAGCTATGGTTTGTGAGTCATTGCAATGCACATCATTTATCAGCATATCACCAGGGGTAGTTGACTGTTAGGATCCTAGGAAGGATTTGATGTGTGACCAGAATTTTCTAGGATCATTGGCCGAGTTAATCAATAGGTCTTTACAGAACTTGCTCTTAGCAGCTCTGACTTGTTTTTTACATGAATTCTGTAGTGTATTGGAAGCATTGAAATCTGTTTGCTGGCCTGATGTTTTGTAGCACTTCCAGAGTTTATCTCTAAGGCGCAAACTTTTGAGTAAGTCTTTGTTTAGCCATCTTGTTTGTTTACTTCTCACTCTTTGGGTGATCTTTGGGGTATGTTTACATTGAACCATAAGGAATTTAGTGATGAAGAGTTTAAGAGCTTCCTGAGAACAGTGTGATAGATAGATCTCCGACCAATCAATTCTGGAGATGTCATACAGAAACACCTCTTGGTCTAAGTGAGCAAAGTTTGTGAAAGTGATGAGACGTGGTGGAGGAGATGGAGGTGCCCCCAAGGATAGGATACAGAAAGTAGGAGAGTGGTCAGTTAAGGCATCAGCAAGAGTACCAGCGGCTGAGATATGTTCGATTTGGTTTACCAGCGTCCAATCCAATAGTGTGCCTAGTGGTGATGAAGACAGCCTTCTAGTTGGCACTGTTACCATCTGATGCAGGTTGTAGCTATGAGTCAGCGATTGAAGAGAACTGAGAGCTGCCCCAAGCCAGTTTAAGTTTAGGTCCCCTAAGACGACAACCTCATTATGATTAAAATTCTGAGAGGTATTTTCCAACAGGTACTGTAGACCCGCAATCCCTCCTGCTGGAGGGATGTAATGTCAGTAGAAGAATGGAATGATTCCAAATTAGAAAATGTTTTGGACATAATTCAAGTAAATCCAGTAAAAAAGAAGGTTATTTAAAAAGAGCAGAGGACTTAGTCCCTATAACTGGATATGAGATACTGGATAACAATCAGTGACTAAAGCAAAATAGAATTAAGGAAAACACTTTACTCATGGAGAATAAATTAAAAATACTGTCTTGGAATATAGAGGAGACCCATTTAAAGTCTGCGGATCCAGAAGTTAGCCAGTTTTTGTAGACCTATGACATTTTATTTCCCCAGGAAACTTGGTGTATAACCGAGGAAACCCCTAGATTGCCTGGATACTTAAGTTTATCTAAATCAGCTTTTAGACTAAAAAAGACTGGAAGGAAAATGAAAAGTTTATCTATATATTTAAAAACAGATTTAAATTACATTATTAACAAAGAATATAACAATTGTGATAATATTCTTGCATTTCAAATAGAAGAGGCTAGTAGCCAAAATAAGCTAATAATAGCTAATGTGTACTTACAGCCGTCTAATAAACAACTAGATAAATTTTTAGCTCAACTTAGTCTTTTTCTAAGATTTATTATTGATACAAACCCTGACTTGCCAATCGTTTTATTAGGTGATTTTAATGCAAGGATATTGCCTGATCAAAATATCACTGATTTTGTTTATTTATTTATTTATTTATTTAGTTAAACATCAGTTTAGAAACCTTTGAGCCAGAGGCTCATTTACAAAGGTACCTCATCACAAAGAGGACATCAGAACAGTAGTACAAGGGACACAGTACTTACAAACAAAAAGTTACAGTTCAATTACAATTTTGTTTCAATAGAATACAATCTCCAACGAAGCAAAAGATAACAAAAGGTGCAAAACTTATGGTCGGGGGAGAGCTGGTGGGAGTAGAAGGAAGGGAGATAGGGGAGGAGGAATTAGTAGGGAAAGGAAGGGGGGAAATTTAAGGGGGGATTTTAATTATATTATCCCAGAGTTTAATCCTAGAATCAACAATAAAAGAGCTGCAATGGATTTGAGGACAAATAGCAGAGGAAGGATATTGATCTCTCAATTGACAGATAATTTTTTGCTACTGAATGGGAGAATGCCAGGAGATGAATTAGGTGAAATAACTTATAGTAGTACACAGGGAGTATCAATAATAGACTTACTATGAGGTAATATTGAAGCTATTAAACTTACATATGATCTTGGGGTTTTGGCTAGAGTGGAGTCTGCTCATAATCCAGTGTGTTTGATAATACAAATGGCTCAAATGACTAAAAGTAATTTCAACCAAATTAGTAGGGAAGATGTTGAAATCACAAATCGAAAAAGGATACAATGGACCCTAAGTAATATTAATTCTTTTAACAATTTATTATACAAAACAACAATGATGGAACTGTGAAACTCCATTATATTTGAAACTGACTATAATACTTCTCTAGATAAATGGCAGAATATTAATACCTTAATCAGACCACACTGTATAGTAAATAAAGTGATAACTAAAGCAACAACAGGTAAAAGTTGGTTTAACTCCAGATGTAGGAAAGCAAAAAAAGAATTGACTAAAGTACTAAGGAGATGTAAGAAATATAAGACTAAAAATATGACTGAGGAAAGATATAAGCTCATTAATATCAATGAGGTAAGAAAAAACTATAAACAAATCCTGAACAAAGAGAAATCTTGTCATACAGAAATGTTCTGGGAAAAACTTAGGAAAGCTACAATAAATAAAGACGCCAAGAAATTTTGGAGACTGGTGAGTCAGGGCTACAACAGATACCTTACAAAGGTTGAAGTACATATTCTTCCAGATACATGGAAAGGGTATTTTACAGAACCTTATTTTTCAGTTGAGGAAGATCATTTAGCTAAAGAATATAAACATGAAAACCTGTACTATCCTACTTTCCTGTATGTAAATCTAGAAGAGATAACAATGTCAATATTATGATAGAAAACTAATGAAGCTCTAGGACCTGATAAGATCATAGGGGATATATATAAGCACTTAATTGATTGGTGGAATCCTATACTATATAAGGTATTTAATTCTATAGTACAGTGACATGATCCACCACATAGCTGGAGGGGATCTACCATTTATCCCATATATAAAAAAGAAAACCCAAACAATCCCAAGATGTACAGGCCAATTAGCCTTATTGACATATCACAAAAATTATTTACAAGAATTATCCTTAATAGGTTGAATGACTGGGTGGAAAAGAACTTTTTCCTCCATGAGACCCAAAATGGTTTTAGGAAATCAAGATCTACTATTCAACACTGCTATATTTTACAACATATAGCTTGGAAGTATGTCCAAATTAAAAAGGGAAAGCTTTATTGTTGTTTTATAGATTTTACATCCACATTTGACAGGATAAGTAGATGCATTCTTTGGGAAAAATTACATAAACTGGGTATTTGTCCAGACTTATTGAATGTCCTTGTAAGATTACATAATCATACTGGGGCTAAGGTTCAATACAATCATCTGGGAAATACAGCTTTACCTTTTCATACTAATATAGGGGTGCAACAGGGTTGTCTTCTGGCTCCAACCCTGTTTAATATTTACATTATTGAGATACTTATAAAATTGCAACATCCTGATGTTCACGCTCCCAGTGTAGGTGATATCAGAGTAGATGACCTAGCATATGCCGATGATCTAGTATTGATATCAACCTCAACACTGGGACTTCAAAGAAAACTTGACCATTTAAACGATTTGTGTAAAGAACATCAACTAAAAAATCAATATGACTGGGTGGGCGTGGCCAACCGCCGAGCTTGATGGACGCCTGAGCTAGGAGTGCTTGCAATCCCCACCACACACCCTAGTTAAACCCGTCTCATGCCTGCTTTCTGTCACCCCTCTTGCTCTGTGTGGCTAAAGGAGAGTCTCGCCCTCTGGTAGCTCCGTTCTGGATCCCTGCCCCGCTTGGGAAGTACCCGATATATCCATCGCCTGTCTACCCATCTGGCGGCCTGGCCTACTGTTAAAATGAAGCCTCTTCCTCCACATCACATTCAGAGGGCGGCCTGGCAGAAATACGGCAGATGTTCACGGAGATATTGCATCGCATGGACAATCTGGACAGTGCTACGTGGAAAAACACTGTGGATATAGTGGATTTATCGCAACGGGCTGGCATAACAGAACACAGACTATCAGATGCAGAAGGTGGCTGCCGGCAAACCGGGGCACGAGTGCTGGACCAGGATAGGCTTATTCATCAGTTATGGGCCAGAGTGGAGGATTTAGAAAACCGTAGCAGTCGGAACAATTTGAGATTTGTGGGATTTCCTGAGGGCTGTGAAGGACCTGATGTTATCTGCTTTTTACAAAAGGAGCCCCCCCCTTGGGCTGGCACCCTGAAAACCCTCCAGAGATTGACAGAGCTGACAGAATGTTGGCACCCCGCCTGGCTCCTGGAGATCGTCCTCGTACCATACTGGCCCGCTTTCTCCGGTTCCAGGACCGGGAATCCATCACTAGGCTGGCATGCCAAAAAAAAGAACTTATATGAAATGGCCATAGGATTCAGATCTTTGCGGATTACTCCCAGGAGCTAACTGCACACCGCAGGGTCTTTACTGCAGCACGTCGGGCCTGTGCTGACTTGGGGTTAGAATATTCATTGAGATACCCAGCTTGTCTCCACATTATTTTGAATGGATCACCGTGACTATTTGACAGTCCGTCAGCCGCTGAGAAATTCTTGGCAGATCAGGCTCCTAAGCTAAATCAGGGAGTACCCAGGGAATCTCTGGACTCGGGGGCCACAGCCATGGAGACTTCTGTGCAAGCATCTACAACCCCCTCCTCTGGGTCCACTCAACCTGTAGCCCCACAGCCCAGGACCCCTTCTCGCTCTGCCCCTCAGAAATCCCCGGGGAGCAAAAAGAAAAATAGAAGGAGGGCTCATCTTGATGGGGCCCATATTGATAAGACTCCCTGCCCATTCCCGGAGTCAGAAAAGCCAGTCCTGATTCCGTGGTCTCATGCTCCTCCATCAGCCAGACATGAGCACAATCACACTCGAGCCTTAATGGACCTTCCGACAGATGGATCTCACCTGGACCCACCTTTGCCTCCTAGACTGCCTCCTAAAGGTAATAAATCCCATGCTGCACGCTCGCTCTCCTGGGCGGATGCTGTGGAGTCCCTCGCTCCTGAGGCCTCCACCGTTATGGATGCTGCTTCCACCTACCCAATACCCTTTTGCTCTGCAGCATCCCCCGCTAAATCTGCGGGCTGAATGTGACTGGGACAGTTTCTCGTTGTTCTCTGTTTTTTTTTTCCTCTCATTATAGCAGTATCGGCAGTCAGCCGTGCTCTCTGTCCTCTGGTATGTGCCCATTATACATGGGCGGTCCTGGTACTATAGACCGGGGGACGAGGATTCAGAGAAATGATTCCCTCTCTGGTCGTTTATTTATTTTATCCCTCCTCAGAGTGGGCATGACTAGGTGACAACTAGTCATGCACAGCACGTGGCAGCCTCTCCCTGTTGACCATCTAGCTCTCTACAGCCCTGCAGCTTGTAATTACTACATGGTGTGATTGGTGGGGGCAGGGGGGCTAGTCCTTCAAATGACTGGGAATTAAATTTAATGCAGAGGTTTACTACTTTAGTCGAATTGATGGTGCAGATATTGTGTACTGGTGGGATATTGCATAGAGAGTCTTCTGGGCAGTGGGTTGTCCTACTTCTCTCTCACTGTAGTTAACTACCTACCTCCCAGTGATCCCTGCTGGTATCTGGGCCAGAATTCAGTTGATGCGTGCAGCAGGAGCTGATCTGTTGGGGGAAGGGGTTTTGGGAAGGGAGGGGGAGAGGGTCTCTTACATTTGTGGTTATTCAAAGTTATGGTTGCTGTTTGTAGTTAATGTTCAGGACCTATTGAGCCCTTTTCAGAAATGTGTAGTTATATCTACTGTTAGTAGTTTTGGCATTCTGAATTCTGAGATTTTGACCTTCTTCCATCAAGGCTGTTTTAAGAGAAAGGATTCCCATCCTGGGGGATTGTGTCTCTGGCCTTGGTGCTTTTGGATACATATTGGTTCTGCCATGATCCCACTCGGGTCAAATGGAGACTAATCTTATCTCCTGGAATGTCTGAGGACTTAATTCTCCCATTAAATGGAAGAAAGTCTTGCTCCATTTGAAAAAGCTCAGACCTTCGGTAGTCCTCCTTCAGGAGACGAAACTCTCCTCAGCCGAAGCGAGGAAGCTTAGACAGGGCTGGGTAGGGGAAGAGTTACACAGTGTGGCAGATTCTCACAAGCGTGGGGTCTCTATACTTCTACATAAAACCCTGGGGTGGAAAGTTAAAAGACATATCCACGATACAGAGGGGAGATGGATCATGGCTGAAATGGAGATGCCAGAAGGCCCACTAGTCCTAGTTAATCTGTACGCTCCTAACCAGGATTGTCCCCTTTTTTTCCATATGGTTAACCAGGCCCTCACGGATTTTAACACTCACAAAGTCCCTATTTTTATTGGGGGGTGATTTTAACCTGGTGCTTGACCATTCCTTTGATAGAAGCACATAGGCAGGCAAAAAAGGCCCTCCTGAGGCTAATGGATGAACATGATCTGCTGGACGCGTGGAGAACCTTACACCCTGGGGTGCGGGGTTATACATGCTTCTTGCAGACACATGGTTCATCCAGTAGACTCGACCTATGGCTACTCTCTACTGGACTCTTTGACAAGGTGTCTATCTCTTGTATGCACCTCATTTATGTTTCAGACCATGCCCCTCTGGAAATTCAGGTTAAATTGGGACAGGGCCACCCCTCTTCCTCCTCCTGGCATTTGGACCCCTTCTCCTGGAGGATGGGGACTTTCAGAAGTGTCTGGGACCGGCAATTGCCGAATATTGGACTAACAATGATAATGGGGAGGTCTCGGATACTACCCTATGGGAAGCCTTCAAGGCGACAATAAGGGGTGGGATAATGGCCTTTGCCTCAGCTAGGAGATGCCGCTGGGAGGCAGATCAGAGGGCTTTAGAAAACAAACTTTATCATCTGGAAACTCAGTATAAATCTTTTCAAGACAATCCTCCACCTCAGTCTCTACTTGCACAACTGGCGAGTACCAGAATTTCCCTGAATGCTCACCTAACCCGCCAGGCTGAACTGAATATTAGGCGGGTTCATCACGCCTACTGGGAGGGTGGGGAAAAGACTAGCAAACTCCTGGCATATCGCCTTAAACAGCAGCAAATGTCCAAGAGGATACATGCCTTAAGGGATCATACTGGGGTCCCGTGTTATTCCACCGCAGGGGTCAATGACATTATGGCTCAGTTTTATAGGCGGTTATATACTTCCCCTAGCCCCCCTAGTCTGCCCTCTATCCAAAAATTCCTGGATTCATTACCCATCCCCAAGCTCCCTCCATCTGATGTTAAAGTGTTGGAAGCCCCAATCACTGTGGAAAAAGCGGATAGGGCTATTCAATCCATGAACCTTCATAAAGCCCCCGGGACCGATGGACTCCCCATTGATTTCTACAGAGTCCAGGGTGTTAACCTTGCTCCGTATTTAGTCCGGATGTTTAGGCATTCCTTACTCACAGGAATTTTACCCCCCCATCTCTAAGGGAAGCCACTATCACTGTACTCCCCAAGAAGGGGAAGGACCCTCTGTCCCCGGATAGTTATCATCCCATTTCCTTCATCAATGCAGATGCCAAAATCCTGGCCAAGGTTCTTGCCAGCAGACTAGAGCCTCTCTTATCAGGGCTGGTTCATCCCTCCCAAGCTGGCTTTGTAAAGGGGCGTCTGGGGTCTGATCATCACAGAACTCTCCTTTTAATAATGCACTATTCCAAACTGTCAAAAAAACACCTTGTTGCTTTAGCCGTTGACTTTGAAAAGGCGTTTGATTTGGTAGAGTGGTCTTATCTGTTTCATACCTTTTCCTCAATGGGGGTAGGACCCGGTTTTCTCTCCTGGATTAAACTATTATACGCCTCTCCCCTGGCTAGAGTTTTGACTAATAGCAATCTATCGGCGCCTTTCCAATTGCAGAAAGGTACAAGACAAGTTTGCCCTCTTTCCCCCCTCCTGTTCATTTTAGCCATTGAACCCCTGGTCATTGCGCTTTGGGAAGCGCCCTCTATCCCTGGAATACTGATGGGAGGCATCACCTTTAAGACATTTTTATATGCTGATGATCTGTTGGTCACTACAGAGTGTACCCCACAGGTGATCCAATCTATTTTACATATATTGAATGTATTTGCTGGAATATCAGGCCTTAAGATCAACCATACCAAAACTGAGGTCCTCCCCCTCAATTTGGTACCCTCTGGTATAAACGTTGCGGCATTGGGTCTCAAATGGTCCCCTAATGGTATAAAGTATTTGGGTATCATCCTACACCCTAATTTGTCCAAAATGCTCACAGCCAATTTTTCTCCAATGGTGGAGTCGATTAAAGAGGACACGGCTCGTTGGAAAGCCTTAAGGCTCTCATTAGCTGGGAAAATAGACTCCATCAAGATGATGGTGGCCCCTAAGTTATTATATCTGTTGTCCCATCTCCCTATACCTATTCCTTTGAAATGGTTTCAAAAATTGGATGTCTTCATTGGTAATTTCTTTGGGAGGGCTCCCGACCACGGTTTAGTAAGCTTAAACTTTGTCAGCATTGGAGCAGGGGGGGTGGGGGACTTCCATGGTTCAAGGGGTACCACATGGCCTTTGTCTCAGCCCAGACCACTTTATGGTTCTCTAACACTGGTCCCACTTCGCCTACTGGGTTCCCTTTGGAGGCATCATTACTAAAGGCCCCTTCTCCTGCGGTGGCGCTGTACAATAAAAAAAAAATCTCCCCTTAAATCTTCCTCCTCCCATTCTAGTGTCCATTCAATATTGGCAAAGAGTTCTAACTCTTTTAGGCCAAGATCTAACTCCTTGGAGGTTTATGCCATTATGGAACAACCATGCCTTGGTAGTGGGTGGTAGTATGATCCGCTGGAAAGCTTGGGAATCGCAAGGTATCTCTTTAGTTCAAGATTTATTGCTCCCAGATTCTAGTTCAATGGACACTTTTGAGGCATTAAGATACAAATACCACCTCCCGTCTTCACATTTTTGGAGATATCTCCAAATTAGAGATGCCATCACCCACTTACCCAATTATTCTAAAAATAAAGGGTCGCAGTCAAGAGCACATCCTATTACACTCTGGTTACATCACCCTAGGAACAGAGCTAGTGTGATCTATAATGCCCTTAGAGGTGCCGCTGCAAACCCTACCTTGTCAGCTAGAGCCCAATGGGAAAAGGATTTTCATTCTCCTATCTCCGAGCTCCAATGGGACCATGCTTGGGTGAGATTACATATCTCGTGTAGGGATGGGAGCACCCATCTCATTATGAACAAAACCCTCCACAGGTGGTATAGGGATCTGGTTAAACTCAAAAAGATGGGGCTCCTCCAGCATGACACCTGCTGGAGATGTGGCAGTCAAGGTGCTCACCTTTTTCATATACTTTGGGAGTGTCCTAATCTCCAGCATTCTGGACAACAATTCAAGATTTGTGTGCTTTCCTGTTCCCTCAAGTAGTACCAGATCCCCCTCTTCTCTTTTAGATTGTGCCCATTCTCATACACCCAGGCATTGTCCGGGGGCCCAGTGGGTCACAGCTGTGGGGCGATAGTCAAAAGGCTCATTCTAATGAGGTGGCGGTCCCAGAGGTCCCATCCTTCTGAGAGTTCCTTCAGGCATTAGCCCAAGGAGCTATAAATGAGAGGCTCTCTAGTTTTGCGGGGGGCTCACTGGTCCAATTTGACAAATGGTGGCAACCATATCTCCATTCCAAGTACTGTCACGATGTCCAATCCTAGGTGGTCTATAATTCCCGAGTGGCCCCTGTCTGGTCTGGAGTTTATAGGCCTTCCTGTTTTATGTTCACTACTTGTCAAGGTATTTTCTTGTATCTCAGAATCAGTTTGCCTTTTTGTTTTTCCTGTTTATGGTGTATATAGTTCCAATTAGTATTAGGCCTGATCCAGGACTCAACTCCGTTGACCATATGCTGTCCTGGGCCCTATGTGCTATTGTTATCTTTGGGTTCCATCAGTTAACAACCCATGGCTTCCACTCTTTTGGGTGGAAGGGCCTAGGTAGGTTGGGATAATCCTTGGATACTGAGGGGTTTTTTTTATGTTTTTTTCTTTCTTTTCCTTTTTTTTTGTCCTACTTCCATCCCTACTCAGGTTTGTCCATCTTATACTGTGTGTATGGGAGGATTCACATTGCCTATGACAGTGCCTTTTATTTCTTTTCTTGGTATCCATCATGTTTGTATTTCTGATGTCCGTACCAATGTTGCGGTATGGTTGCATAGAACATCTCACTATCATATACCTGTTTTGTGTGTCCTGTGTGAAATAACAATAAAATCTTTAACAGCAAAAAAAAATCAATATGACTAAAACTAAACTTGTAATTTTTAGAAATCAAATCAAGAAAAAATCCCCAGTGTGGATTAGTACAGAGAAGGTGGAACAGGTACAAATTTATGATTATTTGGGAGTTACATTTTCAGAAAATATTAAATGGAATAACCATGTAAATATGATAGGTAACAAAATGAAAGTAGCAATCAGTGCATTTAAAATCTTTAATGCTAAAATGGGCCGAAGTTCTGTTAAAGGTATCATGAAGGTACTTGATGTCAAATTAAAGAGCTAGTGTACTGCTTGGGATTAATAGTAATTTCCAGATGCATTCAGCAATCACTTCTTATATCTCAAGTATTTTTTCTTTTCTGTTTGTTAATTTGAAGATTTTCCACCTGGCAGTACTGGGGTGATGTGTGGAGCAGCAATCTGTCTTGAGGAAAAAAAAAATCAGTTTTGTTCCTCCCACTACATCATCAGAAATGAGATCAAACACCTTGAGGCACCACAATCCATGCAGCCTGAGCAATGACTCTCACAAGCTACCAATCAAAATGCAGGAAATTATGACATCACTAGTAACCAGGGAGAGCGAGTTCCTGCTGCTTCATGTGAAAGTGAAACCTAGCAATAAGAAATGGTTCTCATTGGTTACTAATGATGTCATTGTCAATGTGGTCTCAGTGTTGATGTAGTGGGAGGAACATAACTGACCTTTTTTTCCCTCCGGACAGAGTGCTGCTCCACATATCACCCCAGTACTGCCAGGTGGAAAATCTTCTAATTAGCAAACAGAAAAGAAAAAAATACTTGAGATATAGGAAGTGATAGCTGACTGCATCTGAAAGTTACAATTAATTGCAGGCAGTTTCCAGGCAGTACACTAGCTCTTTAAAGTCAAGTCTGCTTTATGCAGCAGAAGTTTGAGATTTCTCATGCTTAAAAAAAGTTACAGGTGATCATGAATAAATTAATCAGATATGTTCTTATGACTCAGCAGTCAGTTCCTGAGGTAATTCATAAACTCAAAACAGGACAATTTTGAATTGCCACTTTAGTAGCAGAAAGACAGATAATAGCTGTTATTAAAACATTTAGCTTAGATGAAATGAGACTACCAAGATGATGCATGAAAGAAGAGAGTGCCTATTCCTCCTTGGGTTTCGAGGCAACATCAATTAAGATAATTAAAAATCTTACGTTTCTCAATGGCTTGGGTCATATTATGTGGGACATCTACCTATACCCATGGGGAAACAATTCTCAATCTGATTGAAAATAGACTTTGAGACATAGAGAGATCAGATATGAAGGAGAAATTAAAATATTTAAAACTGTTTAGATGGTATAAATGTATTAAGCAAGATCACGGGATAGAACCATATCTGCTAAAATTATCGGATCCTTCCAAAAGGAAAGTAATAACTCAATTTAGAGTTGAGACCTATAAAGCTAATTACATTTTCTACAGACAAAAGAGGGAAAATATAATATCTGCTTATTGTAGATGTGGTAGATATATGGAAAACGATGCAAAATATATCATCTTAATCTGCCCTTTATGCACAAAACAATGGGAAAAGTATCTGGGTGGTATCTTGGCTGGTCTCGCCTTCCCCCCGGAAGATAAGTTAATTCTTTTATTAAATATAAATAATGGGTATATTTTGGAGAAAGTTGCCTCCTTCCTAAAATAGTACATCTATGAATGTGTTGTCTTTACTTATGAAGAACTGTATAAACAAGAATTTTTCAGTGTAAAAAGCAAATGTTTGCTTTGATGTTTAACTACATGATGCTGTGATAGTGATATATGATAAATATTCTATCTGAACTGGCTAAGAGTAAAACTAATGTTTAGCAAATTAGAAAAAACCCTGTTAGGATGTTTTCTGATGAAGAATATTGGAAGTATTGTATATGACGATTTTATTATGTCATCCACTCGTGTATTTTATGAACTTATTTTGTATACCACATTTGAAAAATTGAAATGGTTTTAATCGATCAATAAAAAAAATTTTGAACATAGAAACAAAGACTTTGACAGCAGATAAGGACCGTTTAGCCCACCCAGTCTGCTTATTTCCCTACCTATTGAATAAGCTGCAGATCCTAGTTAACCAACAGCCTACTTTTTCCTAACCCCTACCAGAATTGCTTTATGTCTATCCTATGCATTCTTGGAACATTGACAGTAAAAGGAAATGTATTTTCTGGATGAGTTCAACACCATTTTGAGAGAAAGAAAGTATGGGCATAAACACGTTATACATAAATGCAAGAGTTGGAACTGTTCAAAACTGATGAAACATAGAAAATAGAAATTATTGGCAGATAAGGACCACTAGGCCCATCCAGTCTGCCCACAAGCCCTACACTAGTATGTGGCCTCTGACCCTACCTAGTCACTGGCATTTCATCCCTTATTCCCACCTCTAAGGTTCCCTTATGTCGGTACCAGGCATGTTTAAATCCTTCCACTGTGCTTGCTTTCACCACCTCCTGTGGCAGATTATTCCATGCGCCAACCATCGTCTCCCTGAAGAAAAACTTCTTCACATTTCCCCTCTACCTGCCCCCTCCAACCTCATATTATGCCCCTCATTCTTGAACTCCTCCTATATATGAAGATGTACCCCCCTGTACCTTGTTTATGCCCTTAAGGTACTTGAATGTTTCAATCATGCATGCTCCCCATTCCTAATCTCCTCCAGCAAGTACATATTGAGGTGCTTTAATCTCTCCTCATATGTATTCCTGTGCAATCCCTGTACCATCTTAGTCGCCCTTCTCTGGACTGCCCACCCTATTAATGTCCTTAGAAAGGTGTGTCCTGCAGAGTTGCACACAGTACTCTAGGTGAGGCCTCACCAGCATTTTATACAATGGCATCACTACCTCCCACTTTCTGCTAATGATTACCCTGCCTATGCACCTCAGCATGCCACTGGCCATCCCTGCAGCCTTTGCACTCTCCTTAGACACCTTTAGGTCATCTGAAATGATAACCACTAGGTCCCTTTCTTCCTTGGAGATCATCAGCAACTCCCCCCCATCCTGTAGCTCTCCCCAGGGTTCCCTTGTCCCAGGTGCATTATTTAGAACTTTTTTGAACTGAACCTCAGTTGCCACACCTCAGATCATTTTTCAAGCTTCCCCAGGTGCCTCTTCATTCTCTCCACCTTGTCTGAAGTATCCACCCTGTTGCAGATCTTGGTGTTATCTGCAAACAGGCAGACCTTTCCCTCCAGTCCTATCGCAATGTCACTAATGAAGACATTAAACAGGTCTGGCCCAAGGACTGATCCCTGAGGTACCTCGCTGGTCACCCCCCTCTCCCTGGATTGGATCCCCATTACCTTCACCCTCTGTTTCCTGTCTGTTAGCCAGTTCCTATCCCAGTTTACTACCTTGTGCCCCATGCCCAGACTAATCATCTTGTTAACAAGCCTTTTATGTGGGATGGTGTCAAAGGCTTTGCTGAAGTCAAGGTAGATGATGTCAACTGCTCCCCTCCAATTTACTTCTTTCATCACCCAGCCAAAAAAATCTATCAGATTTATCTGACATGACCTTCCTTCTGTGAATCCATGCTGCCTTGGATCCTGGGCACTGTTGTATTCCAAGTGTGCCACTATTTTTTCTTTAAGCAATGCCTCCATGATCTTACTCACTACTGATGTGAGGCTGGCCAGTCTATAGTTCCCTGCCTCCTCCCTACTACCAATTTTGTGTAGAGGAACTGCATGCACCATCTTTCAGTCCTCTGGAACCACACCTGTGTAAAGTGACTCAGTGAATGTGGCTGCCACAGGCACTGCTAGCTCTCTTCACAGCTCCATTAATATCCTCAGGTGTGTGCCATCTGGCTCCATTGCTTTGTTCACCTTCAGTTTTGTGAGCTTCTGCAGGACTATCTCCACTGTGAATTAACTTATATTTACCCCCCCCCCGTGTCTGTTACCCAGCTGTGGTCCCTGACCCTCCCCCTCTTCTGTGAATACTAAACAGAAGCATTTGCTTAGTATTTCCACCTTTTCCAGGTCTCCCTCTTTACACACCCCTGTATCCCAGCTGAGCCTTACAACCCCCCCCCTCGGCTTTCCTTCTTTCACTGATGTACCTACAAAATGTCTTGTCCCCTTTTTTCACCATCTGCACTAATCATTCCTCAATCTAGACCTTTGCACTCCTTACTGCCATCCCCGCTTCCTTTAGATTCCTTAGGTACACCTCCCTGTCCTCCTCCCTTTGAGCCTCCTTTTGTTTCCTGAAATCAGCCCTTACCTTGCATGCCACCTCTCTTGAGAACCATAGTGATTTCCTCCTTCTGTTGCCTTTGTTTCCCATCCTGATGCATTGGTTTGTCACCTCTTCTATGGCTCCCTTCAGGTGTTCCCACTGCTCCTCAACTCCCCTTCCTATTTCCCTCCTTGCAAGTGTCTCCTTGATACAACTCCCCATTTTATCAAATTCTGCCCTCCTAAAATCTAAGATCATTACCTTTGTATGACTTGACTGTGTATTTGTCCCTACGCTAAACCTCACTATGTGGCGGTCAATGGATCCAAGTTGTCCTTCTACCTGGATGTCTGTGATTCTTTCCCCATTAGTCAGTACTAGATCCAGAATCACCCAGTCGCTGGTGGGACCAGTCACTAGCTGTCTGAGGCCTTCCCCCTGTAGGGAATCTAGGAAGTTTTGGCTCCTAGCTGAAGCAGCTGCTGTGATGGTCCAATCCAGGTCTGGGATATTGAAATCACCCAGCAGTAATACCTCATCTTTCATTGCCATCACACAAATTTGATCCCCCAGCTCCTTGTTCACCTCTTCCCCCTGTGCTGGAGGCCTGTAGATCACCCCTACATGGATTTCTGTACAATTGCCTGGTTCAAGGGTGACCCACACTGCCTCAGCCTTCTCCATCTACCCAGTATCTCAGTTGCCTTAATGCCCTCCCTGACATACATGGTCATCCTCCTGAATAGAGCGTACCCTGGTACATTAACATCCCATCATGATTAGCAGTGTACCAAGTCTCCATTATTGCTGCTATGTTCAGGTCTTCCTGTACTAACAATGCCTCCAGGTCTGGAATTTTATTCCCCAGGCTGCAAGCATTTGTAACCATGGGCTTCCATGTCCTGCTGCCTATCTGTGCTCTACCCATGCCTTTGCTCCACTGCTTCTTTCCCTCCTCTCACGTTACCTCATTATTCTGCCTTCCTTCTTCTGCATTTCCCTCTATGTCTAATTTAGGTGTTTCTGTCAGCATATTGCCTTTCTGCTCCTCATTTCTATCTGGCTCTTCTATCTTGTGGGAGTGGACTGCTTGAGTCTCCCTGCTCTCGTTGTCCCTCACCCCCCTCCCAGGCTAGTTTAAATGTTCAGCAAGGAAGCAATTAAACCTTTCATTTAGGACTGCTTTCCCCTTCCTGGACAGATGCAGCCTGTCACTTGAGTATAGGGCCACATCATTCCAGGTGGGTCCCCAATGAAGCCGTACCCCTTCTTGCTGCACCAGCCCTTCAACCATGAAGTGCTCACATCTGTAACACAGCTGATACCTCTTGTGTGAACAAGACAACAAATCTCCTTTGTGATTTCAGCCAATCAGAATTCAAACCCACAGGACATTTTATCTTGCAAACAGTTAGTGTCTCTTGTAAGAACATAAACTGGTGCATTCTACTTTGGATATGAGGGGAGGAGCAATAGACTTGTTGATCTAAAATAAATTAAATATAAAACTTATAAATATATACTGTATAATAATCTATCTTATAGAAGCTGTGTGGTAAAGTGGTTAGAGCAGAGGCTTTGGAACTGGGCAAATGCATGATCAAGCCAGGCTACAGAGAAATGCTCACTGTGTGACCTTGGTCAAGTCAGTTAACCTCTAAGTGCTCCAGTCCAAACAGCTGTGGAAATGGCTAAAAGCAGGAGTCTACTGGAAATTAGCTATTGCATCTTAACTGGCCTATCCTGGATAAATAAATAGTTAGAAAAAAATAGCAAAAAATAAAACATTCTAGCTAACTTGAATGATTTGTAATACGTTGATAATGTCACAAAGCAGTGTTTCTTATTGTAGAAGAGAATCATCTTATCAGGTTTGTGCAGCCAGAACATTCCTCTTTTCTAAACCTCAGGACATGACTCTTTCATACAATACAAGGCATCCCTTGGAGGCACTAGTAACTTGTAAAATTATGCATGTTCTTGGCAGGAATAAACATAATATATTTTCTTGAAACAATGACTGAGGTGTGATCAGAGTCTATGCCAAGCAGAAGATTCACAGAGTACATCACCAGAGGAGATACATAGAGCAATCCAATATTGTGTTCATCTTAGAGGGAACACGGTGTACCCCAGGTGTAAATTCTTAGCCAGAATTAGCAGGTGTTGATGGCAGCTGACATTCAATGGACTGACACTCATTAGTGAGTGAGTAAACAATAGATTCTACAAATAAAGCATTAGGAGGTTAGCCAGTTGAGATGGGATGAGAAGGATAAAGCTGGTTGCTACTGGCAGGGGATAGTTTGGAAGCACCAGGGATGGGCCCTTGGTTCCTGAACAGGATCTTTGGTCCTGCTAGGGTGAAGACTATGGCAAGCTATTGGCAGGCTCTTGATGGCTACATTTGTTGTTTGGGGGGTTCAGGGGGAGTAGAAAACCACTAGAATTGGTCTTTTGGTGGTTGCCTATATTGTTGAGAGAGCCCAGATCCCTGGAAGCCACTAGAGGGGAACTCTTGGTGGCTGTAGTTGTTGCTAAGTGGTTAGGGACCCTAGCAAGCCACAGAGGATGGGACCCAGAGGCTCCACTTGTTGTCTGAGGTTCAGGACAGAAGCAAGACACTGGAGTTGGGCTCCCAAAGGTTGCAGTTGTTGTGGATGGAAGCAGAGCACTAGCTAGTCACATGGGACTGTTTCCAAGTCACCATACTTGTTATTTGGGTGTAGGGAACACTAGCACAGCACCAGGGATAGGCTCCTAGTGGCCACAGTTGTTGTTGTGGTAGTAGCAAGCCACTGGGGAAACACTCCCAGTGGCCACATTTGTTGTAAGGGGATGTTATGACAGTAAGTAGAAACATAGAAACATAGAAGTTGATGGCAGATAAGGACCGCAAGGCCCATCCAGTCTGCCCATTTCTTTTTCTACCTTATAAATGTGCCTTCGGCCTTTGCTCTGTCAGTGACCTATCTATTCATAGTCATTTGTATTGCTCCCTTATGCCTATCCCATGCCTGTTTGAAGCCCTGCACTGTATTCATAGCCACCACTTCTTGTGGTAAGACATTCCATGCATCCACCACCCTTTCTGTGAAAAAGAATTTCCTCATTCTCTAATCGGCCTCCCTATAATCTCATGCTGTGTCCTCTTGTCCTGCTATTTTTCTTGTATTTAAACATGTTAGACTCTTTCACCTTGTTTATGCCCTTAAGGTGTTTGAATGCCTCGATCATATCACCTCTCTCCCTCCTTTGCTCAAGGTATACATATTGAGCTCCGTTAATCTGTCCTCATATGTCTTCTGATGCAGTCCCTGCACCATTTTGGTTGCCTTCTCTGGACTGCCTCAATTTGGTTAATGTCCTTGTGAAGGTGTGGCCTCCAATACTGCCGCCAGTACTCAGATGGGGCCTAACCAGGTGTCTTGTACAGAGGGATTGTTACCTCCCTCTTACGACTTGTGATACCCCTACTAATACAACCTAACACCCCCCTAGCCTTACCTACTGCTTTAGAGGTCTGCTTGGATGATTTCAGGTCATCAGTGATGATGATGCCCAAGTCTCTTTCTTCCTTTGTGACTGCTAGCAACTCCCCTCCCAGCCTATAGGTGGCTTCAGGGTTTCTCTTCCTATGTGCATGATTTTGCACTTCTTTGCATTAAATCCCAGTTGCCACTCTTCTGACCATTCTGCTAGTTTATCCAGATCTCTTCTCATTCTGCCCACCCATCTGGATCATCTACTCTGTTGCAGATCTTGGTGTCATCTGCAAACAGACAAGCCTTACCCTCTAGTCCATCTGCAAGGTCACTAATGAAGATGTTGAAGAGGACTGGCCCCAGGACTGATCCCTGAGGTACCCCACTTGTGACTTGCATCTCTTCTGACTGTATACCATTTACCACCACTCTCTGTTTTCTGCCCGTCAACCAGTTTGCCACCCAGTTGACCAACTTCTGACCCACCCGAGCCTACCCAGCTTATTTATCAATCTTCTATGTGGAACAGTGTCAAAAGCTTTGCTGAAGTCAAGGTAGGCGACATCAACTGCTCCCCCTTGGTCCACCACTCTGGTTACCCAGTCAAAGAAATCTATGAGATTAGTTTGACAGGACCTTCCTTTTGTAAACCCATGCTGTCTTGGATCCTGTACCCCATGGATTCCAGGTGTTGCACTATCCTTTCCTTAAGGAGTGCCTCCATAATCTTGCCCACTACTGAGGTAAGACTGACTGGTCTGTAGTTCCCGTCTCCTCCCTGCTACCACTTTGTGGAGCGGGATCACATGAGTCCTTCTCCAGTCTTCTGGGACCCTCCTGTGCTCAGAGACTCACTAAACAATTCTGCTAATGGCTCTGCTAGTTCCTCCTTTAGCTCCTTAAGTCCCTGGGATGTATGCCATCAGGTCCCATTGCCTTATCCACCCTGGAGCTTAGCAAGCTCTTGTAGGACCCTTTCTTTTGTGAGAGGAGTAGTGCTCACCTCCCTCCCCTGTGTTCATGATGCTGAGCTGTGGGCCCTGCCCTACCTTCTCTTCAGTAAATACTGAGCAAAAGTATCTATTTAGGATAGATGCCTTTACAGGTCCTCCTCCTCACATGCTCCTTTTCTCCATTAAGCTTAGCAATACCCCCTCTGGACTTTCTCCTTTCACTAATGTATCTATAGAAAGTCTTGTCACCTTCTTTTACTGTTCGTGCTAGTGTTTCCTCAGTTTGGGACTTTGCCTGCCTTACTGCCTTACCTGCTTCCCTTAGGGCAGTTTGGTATGCCTCCCTATCTTCATCCGCTCGTTCCTTATATTTCCTGAAGGCCAGCCTTTTGGCTCTGACCTTTCTGCTACTGTATTTGAGAACCAAAGTGGTTTCCTTCTTCTTTGCACTTCCTTTCTGTCTAACACAATGGGATGTTGCTTCAAGTATTGCATCTTTAATGCTTGCCCACTTGCCTGTACCCCTCACCTGTGTTTCTTTTTGCCAGGGCTAGCTTAACTCTGTAGGCCATCTTATCAAAGTCAGCTCCTCTGAAGTCCCATATTTTTGCCTGGAATGGGATGATTTAGATGTAGTAGCCAAACTGAACCATACCATGTGATGGTCACTGGCCCCAGGTGACCTTCTACCTGGAGATCTGTGATCCCTTCTTTGTTAGTCAGTACTAGATCTAGGATAGCCCTGTCTCTTGTGGGTTGCTGTACCAGTTGTTTGAGGCCCTCCCCTGCAGGAATCCACTATGAGTCTAGTTCTGGCAGATGTTCCTGCTGGTATTGACCAATCTGTATCTGGCATGTTGAAGTCTCCCATTATCAGAACCTCCCTTTAGCTGTCATGTTTTGTATATCTTCTAACAGTAATGTATCTATGTCCTCCCTCTGGTCTGGGGCCTGTAGACAACCCCAGTTCTTATGGCTGTCCCATTTCCTGTTTCCAGGGTGACCCACAGTTCTTCTGGCTCCTTATGTGTATTCTGAATTTCTGTAGCTTTGATATTTTCATTAACATACAGGGCCACTCCTCCCCTTTGCACCTCGGTCTCTTCTGAACAATACATAGCCAGGTACTGAAGTCTCCCAGGTGGCTACTGGTAAACCACGTCTCACTAATTGCTACTATGTCCAGTTTAGCCTCTGACATTATTGCCTGCAGGTCTGGGATCTTATTTCCCAGGCTGTGAGCATTTGTGTACATGATTTTCCATTGGCCAGATTTTGGTGTGTTAGTTGTTGGGTGAAGTTTGGCATTACCCCTGTGCATCGTATGGGGAGACAAACCTTTTTTCTTACCTGGTGATGCAAATGAACGGCAAACATGCTGAATTTCTGTTTGACCACTAGCTGAGGGGGGAGGGGTGTTCTTCCCATTCCACGTATGGGGTGCTGCACCCCTCTCCCCATTTGCTAGTTTAAATATTCTGCAAAGACGTCAAACTTCTGCCCCAATGCACTGACTCCCTTTAGTCAGATGCAGTCCATCAAATTTAAAGAACTTTCCTCCCAGAACTGTTGCCAGTTCCCTACAAATCTGTGTCCTTTTTCCTGGCACCAGTCCTTGAGCCACGTGTTTAGCTCCCTATCTCCCTTCTTCTGACCTTCCGTCCATCTGCTCCCCTCTCCCAGACTGGCAGGATCTCAGAGAAGGAGATGCCGGACGAATAGATGATAGTTTGTCACCCAGCCTAGTCAGGTGTTCCTTGGTCTCCACAACTGACCGGCTGGTGAGATCATTAGTCCCTATGTGTACTAGGACATCAATGTTTTCTCCTGCCTTGTGAACAATTTTAGCAATGCGGTCAGTGTCTCTCCATGCTGATGTACCTGGGAGACATCTGACCATCACCCCTGGCTGGAGATGGGTATCAACTCCTCGAATCATGGAGTCTCCTATGATCAGAAGTTTTTTGGATTTCCTTTGTGCTTGTTTAGTTTTGGTTCCTGATTTGGGTGAGTTTTGTTGTGCTAGCTCCTGTGCCGCAGTGTCCTGCTCTGCAGTGTCTTCTGCCTCTTTATTTGATTTCAGAGATAGAGGCAGATACCTGTTTGTAGTGTTTATATGGTTTTGGAGGTAATGTGTTGAGAGAGAGAGTGATGGGGCACCTGATTTGTCCTCCTAACCACCTGCCAACCTCCTGGACCAACTACCCTCTGCGGTCGAGGTTTTTCTGTTGGATGCTGGGGAAATGGCGGTGGTTCTTATAATGTATTTCCTCTTCAATATGAAATTTGAGGCGGCAATCTCTGCCCATGCTGCCCAGAGCTGAGCCCTAAGATCTCCAAAGGCTCAGCATGTAGGACAGTGTCCTAAATCCTGTAAGACTGTCCTTCTGAAAATTGTTCCACAGTACCTGCAGTTAATGAAATCCATTCCAAATAAGTTGCTGGGTTTGTAACCTAGTCAGAGTAATTAGAAGGAAAAAAAAGAAAAAAATGCAAGTAATGGTTTAATTGTGCTTTGTTTAACTTGTTATAACAAGTTAAATTACTAGTGCCCCTGTAAATGATATCATCCTGTGGAGGCCCCACTGATCCGCCCTTCCTGCTCTGCCACAGGATATGTCACAACTGGGTACCCTATAAAAGGAGTGTAGTGTGGGGTGGTTGGGGATGGGGGTGGGTGGCTGGGCCCTTCCCCTGCCTAAAAAGAAGAACCACGGACGAAAGAACAAGGAGGTAAGAGCAGAAACAATCAGTCAACAACAAATGCAGTAACCCTGAAAGCTTATCCTAATGTTAGATAAAACTGTAAAACCTGTAAAGCACCACCTGTAATAATTTCAGAGAAGATATACCCTGTAAGAACCACTTTGCTCCAGAGAAAAATAAAGCAGTAACAGAAGATATACCTTGCAAAAGACAATTTGAATCAGAAGATTACAGCAGTAATCTGTTAGCACACACCTGTAGGCACACCTTGTAGAAGAAGGTATACCAGCAACAACAATTTGAATCAGAGAAAAAATAAAGCAATGAAATGTTAGCAACAAACAGTAGCAATCCCTGTGAGTAAAAAAAAAAAACACCACCACACAGTAAATCTGCTTAGCCAAACTAAATCTTAATCCTTCTCCCTTGCTCTGGTAAGTTTCTCTACTCTGCCTTTCAAGCAGTCTTAGAAGGAAAGAGCTCAGGTGAAGCTAGGTGCCTTGGCCAGCAAACCAAGTCTTCTACCTCCAAGATATCAACTAACCTGACTTTTTAACCCTTCTTTCTGTTGGAAATTACTGACAGTTTGCCAGCTCCACCCCCCACATACACACCTAATCCTTTGGAAGAGCTGTGGGAGGAAAAGCAATTAGCTCCTTCAATGTGAGAAGGAGACTGAAACACCTCTGAGACAACAAACCTTTTCAACAAACAAGAATAAAATAAAACACAGTGTCAAACAGTAATTTTGCTTAGCCCAGTGATAAAAAGTCACAAAATGTAAGCTCCACCTGTAATGCAGTAATTTCAGAGAAGATATACCTGTAAGAACCACTTTGCTCCAGAGAAAAATAAAGCAGTAACAGAAGATATACCTTGCAAAGACAATTTGAATCAGAAGATTACAGCAGTAATCTGTTGCATACACCTGTAGGCACACCTTGTAGAAGAAGGTATACCAGCAACAACAATTTGAATCAGAGAAAAAATAAAGCAATGAAATGTTAGCAATAAACAGTAGCAATCCCAGTGAGTAAAAATTAAAAACACCACCACACAGTAAATCTGCTTAGCCAAACTAAGTCTTAATCCTTCTCCCTTGCTCTGGTAAGTTTCTCTACTCTGCCTTTCAAGCAGCCTTAGAAGGAAAGAGCTCAGGTGAAGCTAGGTGCCTTGGCCAGCAAACCAAGTCACTGGATATGGACTCCCAGTTGCTGCACTTCTCAAGTGGGGTATAAGGCAGTGGCAAGCCACTGGTGATGAGCTCCCAGGGGTTGCATTTGGTGTCTGGGGTACTAGCAAGCCACCTGGGATGGGCTACTGTTTTCCACAGTTGCTGTCAGGGGGTTAAGGGAAGTAGAAATCTACTATAGATGGACTCACAGTAGCTACACTTGTCAGCGTGGACAGGGCACTAACCATCCACTGGGGATAGGCTCCCAGAGATTGCACTAGTTGTAAAGGGGAACAGGGCACTGGCTAGTCACAGGTAGGTCATGGTTTAACATGAAAGCGCCTACTCAAACCTTACTGTAGCAGGGTCACCGTGCCACTTTAATCTAGTATGGCAATAACATGTATGTCCTGCATTGGAAACTGTATGCCATTAACATTTTATCACCACAGTAAGTATGTTATAGTAGAATGGAACAGTAAGGCTACTGGAAAGTAACTTTCTAAATGGTTAATGATATCACAGAACACAAATGCTACATTCATATCACTTCCATGATATTAAGCACATACGGTTATACTGTATATTCTGGAAGACAGTTTCTACCATTAAATCATTGTTTTTTATTTTAGAAGGATCCAACTGTGACCTGCCTACAGTACCTCTATTTTTGGCTGTCCAGACTGGTAGATGGTCATCATTTGTCCAAAGTCTGGATGCTATTGCAACCAAAATAGAGGAATCTGCATCCAAATGTAACACATGGATCATATTTTTGATACATATTTTCATAAATTATAAGGTGTTGTCACAAACAAATGCAACATTTTAAAATGGTTCACCCATGTCATGATGACTAGAAAAAGGGCTATCATCATGAGGGCATCAGCAGAATGCGGACGGCGAATATCACACCTGGCCATTGTGCCACCCGACCCCTATCATGACAAATGCCCCAGGGCATGTTCTGGCTGTTTACAGGGGGCTGCACCAACCACACCTCTGTACTGTATTATAATCACCTCCAGGTCAGAGGTGTATGGGGCAAGGGGCACAATACCCCTTCAGTGCTGTCCCTGCTGAGCACTGCAAAATCCCGTTTGCCAGCATGACAGAAGAACTGGTTGAGGACCCCTAATTGCAGCACCTTAATTATGGTGCCCACATAACAGTATACCTTTGAAAACAACAGCAAGGCTGCTGGGATACAGATGCAGGCACAGCATGCATTTGTGTCTGCATCCCACTCATTTGAAAATCCCTCAGCACAGGCATTTGTACAGTGTGCATGGCCCAAATTTTAATTATAAAATAGAAACAAGATTGAAAACCGATTAGTGGAGAATGGGTTTCAGCAATGATGTTATCTAAGCACAACCTCACAGGTAAAACTAGTGCCCAAAAAATAGCCTGTGAATGTCTGCAAACACATAAATGGATCCATTTTATAATCACAGCAAGGCACTTAAGGGTGCTTGTCATGCTGGAATAACATCACTTCTTGGGTGATTGAAGGCACTTGCCTGTAGCATATCTCACAACCCACCCAAGATGTGACATTATCCCAGCTCGATACACACCCTGGCATGCCTTTTTGTTTAATGCTCAAATACTATGCATAATGGTAGACTCAGTACTTGGGACAGAATGTCAAGAATTTCCAACTGTTCATAGTATTAATACTTAGGCCTAACAGAAGAAAGAAATAAAAAAAAAACTCTATCCCTCTCAGGTGACCAGGGCTAGGGAATGGGGATGGCAAAGGTTCTATTTCTGGCCACCTGGGGAGGGATAATGGCTTTTGGTTTTTTAATTTTTGGTTCATCTTAGGCCCAGAGTATCAATACAAAGTACTGAGTACTGAGTATCTGGGGATGCCAAGTATGAATACTTGCCAAGCATTCACAAAATGGTGCTCACATACCCATAGTATTTTCTCTTGTTTTTACAGTACACTATGGTTTCTGGAAAATATACAGTACTCTGAATAATTGTTTAGTGCTTTTTTAAGAGTTAATATGCTATAGGTAATGAATTTTCTAGCCTAATTAGTCATCTAAACTCTACAAAAAACCTGAATGAGCTACTGAAGTCAAGTCAACAATTAAGAGTTGACTAATAGTTCATTAAGCAGAACCTTTGATCTAAGGGCTTGATTCACAAACTGGTCCCAGCCCTTCTGCACATGTAGAGGGTCAGGTAAAGTGCGGAGCACCCCCTCCATGTCTGATGCACACTAGGAGAAACTCCAGGGCATCCTTAGTACCTGATGTGTCTCCCCCTTATCTGATTGTGAGCTGTCCACGTATCTAAGTGGGTGACTGCATCGCAGGTAGGCACAGGGTGGGGGACATGTATCCATGCATGTGCAGAACATTATGCATGCCAAACAGTGGTCACAGAGGGATGTAGTGTGATACAACAAGGGACCCCTTGCATATATCTCAAATGTCCCATGCTGGTCTGTCTAGGGACCTGTGTGGCCCCAGCAGCAGTGGCCCCTAACTTTTGAAGATGCCATGGAAGACTGGAGGCACTGCCCTGTAGGATTTTTTTGTAATTCAGTCCTCTTTGTGGGGCATGGCATTCCTCTGTATCCTACAATCTCCTGCTCATGCGGACCAGGGAATCCACTGGACAGTTTGGTGAGGCATCTGATTGGATGCCTGTGGTTAATCTATGGAACACACATGGCACACAATCTGGTCCCACTGTGCTACTGTCCTCATGCAGAGTGGAACTAGGGACAGGTGGCCAGAGACTGCCCTCTGGGGCACTAGAAATCTGCAGCCCAAATATGCAACCATGGTGGTTATCTGACCTACTTCTGTGGATTAAGCACTTAAAATACATGCTAACAATCTGTACTGTGCATTGGCTGCCAGTAAGTTAGTTGAACAGTTGCTGATAGATATGAATATACGAACATATGATGAAGCCAGAAGAATAAGGCCATTAGGTCTATGGACTCTGATGGTATTGCACGGTCCTCAGTATCAGCTACAAATCCTTCCCCCTCTTCTCAATCTACCCTTCCCCTCCATTTTACCCCTCTCATGACCCTTATTTTCCCATTAACTCTATCCCAGCCTCTCATGAAGCTGCCTACCACTTTCAATGAAGCCAACTCCTTAGGAAGCCCATTCCATCCCCTCACCACCCTCTCCATGAAGAACTGCCTCCTAGCCTCTCTCCTAAACCCCCTCACAATCTTTGGTCTGTGTTTCCTTGTGTTTTTGGTTCCACTAAGCCTGAAGAGACCCTCCTTGTCCATCCTATTTATTCCTTTAAAATATTTGAAGATCTCAATCATGTCCCCTTTCTCTCTCTCTCCTCTCCTCCAGGGAGTACATGTCCAGGGCCTCCTACCACTGCTTGTATGTCCTACCTTGCTGGCCCATGATCATATTAGCTGCTCTCCTTTGCACCATCTCCTGCAGGGTTATGTCCTTTTAAGGTATGGCACCAGTACTGTACACTGTACCCAAGATGTGGCTTCACTAATGACTTGTAAAAGGGCAGTATTACCTCCTGCCACCTGCTGATGATCCCCTAGCAGTGCAGCCCAACATTTTATTTGCCTTTGCTGCTGCTTTTCTACATTGCATGGAGTATTTCAGGTCACTAATAATCATCACCCCCAGTTCCTTCTCCTCCTATGATACAGCTACTCGGACCACTCCCAGGCTGTGCTCAGTCCTCAGGTTCTTGGCTCCATTGTGCATGATCTTGCATTTCTTTACATTGAACCCAAGTTGCCAAACACCAGACCACCTCTCTGGATTTTTCAGATCTTCTCTTAGGTCTTATATCCCTTCTGCTGTGTCCATCCTCCCACAGACATTGGTGTAGTTTGCAAATAGGCATATTTTGCCCTTAATGCCATCCCCAGTATCACTGATGAAGACATTCAACAGCACCAATCCAAGCACTAAGCCATGTGGGACCCCACTGGTGACCTCCCTGGTTCTGGAGAGTTCACCTTCCACTACCATGTACTAGGTCCTTCCCCTCAGTCAGTTTTCCCACCACCACAATCTGGGCCCCACCCTCAGTATGTTTTCTACCCACCCAGTCAACTTCTCACCAACTCCTAGATCCACCAACTTCCTGATCAACCTCTTGTGGGGTACAGAAACAAAAGCCTTGCTGAAGTCCATGTAAAGGATGCCCTCCACTTGGCCACTGTCCACTGCTTTAGTGACCCAGTCAAAGAAGTCAGTCAGATTTGTTAGACACGACCTCCCTCCTATACACCCATGTTGCCTCTCATCCTGGAGACCATTCTCATCCAGATACTCTACTAACCTTTCTTTAAGTATGGTCTCCATGAGTTTGCACAAGATTGAGGTTAGACAGACAAGTCTGTAGTTCCCTAGGTCATCCTTTGAACCACTGTTATGGAGGAGCACTATATGTGCCATTCTTCAGTCCTGCTGTATCAAGCCTGACTCCAATGAACTATTGGACAGGTCAGCCAAAGGATCTGCAAGCTCCTCCACCAGCTCCCTCAGCACCCTTAGGTGTATGCCATCTAGGCCTGGGAATTTATCTACCCTCAATGCTAGCAACCCTGTCCTCACCCTATCCACCTCTATTGAAAAATCCATGCACTCACACCTGCTTTCTCTTGTCCTTTTCCCTCATGACACCAGTCCATCCCTTTCCCTTGTGAAGATGGAACAGAAGTACTTGTTCAGTACTTCTGTTTTGTCCCTTTTCTTCTCCACAAACCTGTCCCCTTTCCTGTGTCTAGCAATACCATCTTTCTTGTCCCTTTTCTCACTAATATAGCAAAAAAAGGCCTTGTTCCCCTTTTTAATTCCCTCAGCCAGCTGCAGGTGCTTCTGAGTTTTAGCCTGCTGGACTACCTTACCTGCTACACTAGCCATCTTCAGGTAGTCTTCCTTGTCTTCCTCACTTTGGGTTCTCCTGAATTGTTGCAGACTGTCCTCTTACATGATTGAGGTTAGACAGACAAGTCTGTAGTTCCCTAGGTCATCCTTGGAACCACTGTTACCACTTGTCCTCCTCGCAAAGACATAGACAGGATGGAAGCTGTCCAGAGGAGGGCAACTAAAATGGTGCAGGGTCTGCACCGGAAGACATATGAAGAGAGACTTAAGGAGCTTAATATGTATAGCTTTGAGGAAAGGAGGGAGAGGGGGGACATGATAGAAACTTTCAAGTACCTCAAGGGAATCAACAAAGTCCAAGAGGGTAGCATCTTTCAAAAAAAGAGGTGTGCAAGAACAAGGGGGCACAATTTGAAGATAGAAGGGGCGGCTCAGAGGTAATTTAAGGAAGTATTTTTTCACAGAGAGGATTGTGGATGTATGGAACGGCCTTCCAGAGGAGGTTATGGAGTCACAAACAGTGGTGGAATTCAAGCATGCATGGGACAGTCATAAGGCAATTCTAGGGGTTGGGGGTAGGAAGAAGTAGGCTGCTGGTTAACTAGGATCTGCAGCTTATCCATCAGGTAGGGAAATGGGCAGACTGGGTGGGCCAAGCGGTCCTTATCTGCCGTCAAATTCTATGTTTCTATGTTTACCCTTACTGCCTGGGTGACATAAGTGCTAAACCAGCTTGGTGCTTTGACCTTCAAGTTCTTCCCTTTGAGCTTAACATGCTCCATTGTGGCAGCCATCATTTTCTCCTTGATGATGAACCTCTTTTGATCCACCCCCATATCCACTCGGATGCTTGCCAAGTGACTCCTTAGTAGCCCATCCATCTTTCTGAAGTCCACCTTTGTAAAATCTGGAATTGTAGTCTTAGTGGGGGCCTTTTACCTGCCCATATCTAACCAGAACCATATTGTGCAATGGTCACTCCCACCCAGGGCCTCCTTGACCTTTATGTTCTCATTTGTCAGCACCAAATCAAGGATTGCCCCTTCCCTATTGGGCTCTGTGATGTGAAGAGGCTTCTCTTTACCACAGAGGAATACCATGGACATTGAACAAAATCTTCTCTGAATAATGCTGTTGCCCAAATACTGCGCAAAAAATTCAAAATCAGAATGGGAGGGAGCTGCTATGTAAAAAAACAGCTCTCAGCTTCCCTGCTATTCACTCTTCTCACCACATATACCTTAGTTGCAATATCCATGGCCCTGAACTCCAAGATCTCATTTGGTTTCAGAGTTAGTGTATGGTTGCTTAGCAACCCTTGGTGCTGTGTAAATGTGTCACCTGCTGATCTGATGTCAGTACGTCATGAGAGGAGGGCTGTGGCTATTGCAGTTATGCATTCAAAGAGGGTTTGCAATCTCTGCATTTAGTTGGTAAGAGCTGGTTGAATGTGGTTAGAAAATAACTTAATTTAAAAGTTTACAAGTCCCCCATTTTGGTAACATAAAATTTAAGCTTGCAGTTTATGTGGAAAAGTGGTGACATGGCTTTAGAAGCAAGCGTTGGGGCTTGATTATGAAAATGTGAACTTTGGATCCCCAGCAGAAGGGGCTACTATCAACTTCTACAAGTAAGTGTTTACAAGGTTTCACAGAACAAGCCAGTGGATATTCTAGGCTGCTCTTTCTAAGTTAATCTTCGTTCATACTCATTTTGGGTATTCTTTTATAGTTGTATTGAGCTTGACGAGACAGAAGACTCACACTGCAGGTGCACAAAAATAAACTCATTGTTCATTAGGTATGTTAAAATAAATTTTATCATAAATTCTAAAGGATCCAAGTTTGGTTTCGCAATACAGTGGTGGCTTTCTGAGTGAGCGGTGAAGATGTCTGGTGCACATAACTCAATATGTGTTTTTTGCATTTAGATTAAACTCATATTTATTTCCTAGGCAAACATTGATCATACAACAAGACTGCCATCATGGCAGACTTGATATCCTCAGTTGATCTGGCTTACATCACAGAAACATGGCTGGATCAAAATGCTGCTTCCATTTTGGAGGCGGCAGTTCCAGAAGGGTATTCTGTGATGCACACCCCAAGAGAAGATCACAGGGGTGGGGGTGGGGTGGCCATTTGCTTTAAGTCTAGCCTGAACCTCACAGTGCTAAATGTAGGTCTTACATGGTCTTTTGAATGTGTGGCCACCTGGGGAGGTGTGGATGTGGGTTTCAGGGTTCTCCTGCTCTATCTTCCTCCAGGAGTGGGTGGGGACTTTTTGAGGAAGGTCGAGGAGCTCGTTGCTGGCCTGGTGCTGGAGTGCCCCAGGTGGTTGATCCTGGGGGACTTCAATGCGTGGGTCGATGATGGGCTCTTGAAGTTTGGAAGTGACCTCCTGAAGAGCATGGAGGCCCTGGGCCTGACACAACATGTAACATTAGTAACACACTAGGGTGGCCACACATTGGACTTATTTTTTTCAATGGGTCTTAACATTAATTGAACTTCAAGTTGATCGGGTGGCTTGGACGGATCACAGCAGCATGAGGTTTGCATTTAGCAGCCCCCCACAATGGTCTGACCCCTGTGAAGATGGTCTGGTACCGCCTGTTAAGAGGAGTTTCTTCTATGGGACTGTCAGCGGTGCTGGACCTATCAAGAGTGGGGGCAGCTTGTGTGATGGGGCTGGAGGAAGCAGTGATGGCCTATAATGGGAGAGTGACTGCAGCCTTCGACTCCATCACACCCTTTCATGTCTGCCCCTTGCCTAATCACCGGAGATCCCCTTGGTATGATGATGAACTCCAGAGTTTAAAGATTAAGGGGTAGAGGTTAGAGAGATGCTGGAGGAGATCTGGCTTGATGGAGGAAAAACATGCATGTAATTTATTTCAAACCTTGTTACAGTGAGTAGTTAGCAGCCTAAATGTTTAACTGACATTTAATGTTTAACTGACATTTATTTATTTATTTATTTAGGTTTTTTTTGACCGGGTAAGTGCACTAGACAAATCTTGCCTATTTTCAGGCATGAGCCGGGAAGGGGGATACAGATGAATGCCAACTGACCTTGAACTAGATTAAGTGGTTGGTGGTATTTTTAGTGAATGAGGGAAATTTGGCCAGGACACCAGGGAAATTCCCCTACTTTTGTCAGTAGGGGGAGCCCAAGCGCTGTGCTGATGGCAGAGCAGACTGAGCTAGTGATGGAGGTGGATGTGTCTGAAGAGCTGACTGAGATTTTGGATGTGGAAGAAATTGTGATAGCAACAGAGCAATCTTGTGAAACCACTAGATTTATGCAGGATAATTCTTCATCTCATCTGGATAATCATGATATGGTGGAGGATGTTACCAGAGAAAATCTACAGCCTGCTGTTACTGGTAATCCACAGTCAAAAATGATTTGGGCCTCTGCAGAGCCCTCTAGTAGTAGTTCAGATGATCCAGGGAAAAGTTGTTCTACTGAGAGTGCTGCAAGTCATGTGCAGCAACTGGGAGATGCTAACACCATGTCCGAACAGGCGAAAGACATTTCAGTGCCACAACAAGTCCAAAAACAATTTGGATTAAAAAAAGACACTGTTCAGTATTTCAGTAGTGACTGGTCGGCCAATGATGCCTTGAATTCATCTGGTTGGAAACGGGACGAAAAAGGAAAATGGGTTTCTGACCCCAATTGGAATGAGGACGTTTTGTCTAGGCCTACAACAGGACATGAAAGAGCTGCAGCACAAACCCTGAGCTCAGGTAAAACTGTTTCTGATAAAAAGTATCCCATAAAAGTTACTGCGCAGATTTTAGATGATGACACCCAGGCCTCTACAGTGCCTGGCCCATCAAGGGGTAGGGGGGATGTGAAGTCAAGTTGCACTAATATTGCATGTTTTACTGCTAAGCAAGAACAATCTAAATCTCAAGATAATAATAATGATATGCCAAAAAAACCTCCCATGTCAGAACTTTTTAAGAATAGACTCGAGCAGGCCCCTAGAAGAAATGCGGTCAGGTTAAGATATAGGGGAGGGCTACCAGAGCACCCGGACAGGTACTATGTTGCAAAACATCTATTGATGGGATCCATGAAATTCATGCCAGCAAAGGTTTATGCTCTAATTCATATATCAGGGGAAGATACCTTTGATGTTAGCTTTAAAACTAACATCAGCCTTGAGAGATTGTGGGAAAAGTATAATAACCTTAAGCAGACACCTCTTTGGACATCCTTTTATGCTACCCCCCTTACTAAACCCCAGATAAGATATATTTCCATCATGTTCAGGAATGAAGGAGTGAACATTAGTGATATATATCACTGGTTGCAGAAACGATGTGATATTCTGGGATCCCCAGAGGCAATTATGGATACAGAGAGAGTTTGGATGAGAGGGTGGAGGATTTAAAATAAAATTATTCCAAGTCAATTCAGAAATTATCCACCTCCCCAATAGCTTTTTCTTAGGCAAGGACAGGGGTGTTTATTTTTATGGGGGACAGCCTAGGTCTTGTTACAAATGTGGGGCTAAGACTCATCTGAGTAGCGCCTGTGATATGCTCAAATGCTCCTTATGTGGGGGGGTATGGCCACTCCACTGATCTATGTGACAATATATTCCAGTGCAACCTTTGTGATGATAAAGGTCATGCCTTTCACCAGTGTCCTTGGGCTAAAAGAAACAGAACTGAGGGGTGGGACCAGATGACTTGATCGATAGAGCCCAGGAGAAAAGATGCCACTTCTTTCATGAAACTGCTGGCAGGGATGAATCTCAGAATGCTGCACCTCAAGAAAATACCTCTGGGGAGGCTGTTACTGACACCCTGACAACTACTTACCCCTCCCTAGGAATGAAAAAAAATGGGGAGACCCATGATAATCAAGAACGTAGAGAGAGATGTCCCAGTTCTCTAGGGATGGGAAAGCAAGTATTAGTATGCCACCCCCCTTTGAAGTTGCTAAAGCCAGGAGATTTACTAGGGCATCTGCTAGACAGCATCCCCTTCCCCCCTCCCCCTGCCCCTACCGCCCTCAGGATGGAGAATCATTTTCCCCTTTACAAGTACACATGGGAGAATCTGAGCTAGAGTCTGATGCATCACATAGGTCTGATATAATCACTGAAGAGGAGGAAAGTAAGACTACGGAACTGGCTAAGGAAAGGAAAGGTAAAAAAGGTAAAAAAAGAAAAGCTAAAGCTAGTCACGAGGAAGGCCCCTGAATATAAGGAGTTTGTACCAAACATGCTTTTTATGTACAAAACGCATGGCCTCCATTCATGTTGCTTCACTTAATATCTGTAGTTTGAAACACTACAAAAAGCAATTATCTGTATTAACCTATTTGGGACAACTTGCTGTAGACATCATCTTTGTCCAAGAAACTAGGCTATCCTCCATTGTTGATGTAAATCAGGTTACGAGGAATTGGACATGGGGTCCTTCCTTTTGGACCTTTGGCACAGATACTGCTGATGGAATAGGAATTTTATTTAAAACCCCTAATTTCAGAGTATCTAGACTTACTGATATACATCCTGGGAGGGCTCTGGCCATAGACTGCACATACAAAGAAATTGCTTTTAGCCTTATTAATCTTTATGCCCCCAGACCAAATCTGCTAGAATTGATCTTTTTGAGGAAATAAAATCTTATTTATACACACAGAAGAACATTATATGGGGAGGAGACTTAATTGCAGTTTGGATCTGAAATATGCAGGTGACATAATCAAAAAGGTATATTGTGACATGCATGCCTTAAAACAAATCATGCTGGATACAGGATTATCAGATACATATAGAACTCTGAGGAAAAATGATGTAGGGGCAACCTATTTCAGACATATCTATGCTACACGCATTGATTACATTCTAGTGTCTAAATATGTAAAACCCTATAAAATAGAAGTTAAGCCCACAGAATTCTCTGATCATTGTATATTATTAGGCTCTCTAAGTCTAGCAACAGTACCCCCAAAGATTTATTCCAATATACACAGATGGAGGCTGAACATCTCCTTATTGGAATCAACTGAATGTCAGAAACAGGTGGGAAGTTCTTTTTGGTGCCAGAATCTCAACCCTGTGTCTTTATGATAATCTTTGGGACTGGTGGACAGATACAAAAAGATATTTAAAATCTCTATTTTTGTCATTCGGTAAACATTCTGCAAACTCAAGCTATATTAAATATTTAGACTATAGAAATCATTTATACAGACTTATGTCTTTCCCACCAAAGGACCAGATGAAATATAAAATGCAAATTTTGGAACTAAAAAAGCAAATGAAAATCTATCAATATGATAGAGCAAAATCACTGGACATGGAAATGAGATTTTGCACAAATAATCAACCAGCTTTGGATCCCTACAAGGCATGCAAACAATGGCTGGATAAAACCATTATGGAGGGTTTACTTGCATCGGACAATCGGCTGATAGATACCAATCTAGGAATGCTTTCATTAGTGCAACAAAACTTATATGAAAATGTTTCTCAAAACCCCTTAAAAAAGGGTAGTGTACAGAATTTTTTAACTGCACCAATACCCCATTTGAGCCATTATGCTGGTGAGGCACTGGTAGATCCAATTACCTCTGAAGAAGTTTGTGGGGTAATTAAAAAGTTAAAGACAGGAACCTCACCAGGAATAGATGGTCTCTCTAATGACTTTTATAAAAAATATGAACCTTTTTTGAGTTCTGTACTGGCAAATATTTTTAATTTTATGTTACAGTCAGAATTTAAGTGTACCAATTTTAGTACAGCTCTCATATGCTACATATTTAAAAAGGGGGATAAGAAGAAACTATCTAACTGGAGACCCATCAGCATCCTTAATAGTGACTATGAGATTTTGGCAAAAATTCTGAACAATAGATTAATAACAGTAACTGAAACTTTAATTGATACAGCCCACACATGCGCTATCCCTGAACGTAAGATCCAACATGATCTCTTTATTTTACGAGAACTCTGTGAAGCCTGTACATATCAAAATCTTAAAGGCTTTATAGTTGCATTAGATCAGTCTAAACAAAGCATTTGATCGAGTTGAGCACCATTTTCTATTTAATGTACTAGAGACATATGGGATCCCAAAAACATTTGTGGATTGGATAAAAATATTATATTCTAATGTTAATATTATTCCAACAGTTAATGGTTTATTTGGTGGGGATGTTCCACTTTTAAAAGGAGTATGGCAGGGCTGTCCACTAAGCCCCTTACCTTATACCTTTGCTCTAGACCCAGTCATCCAACAGATAAAGTGGGATAAACAAATTATAGGTCTGGCTCCTCATCAGACTTTAACTGCAGGGAAAGAAACTGCATATGCAGACAATGTTACTCTTGCTGTTCAAAACATCAGCTCCATAGAAAAGGTGATCAGCACCTTTGATGCCTGTGCACAATTCTCTGGTGCTAAATTGAATAAAGACAAAAGCACTATTATAGCCCTGAATAAGCCAACCACTATGATCAGAGATGTAAGTTCAATCAGCATCTCCACTGTGCCACAAAAAATTTTAGGTATATGGGTAGGTCCCGGTGATATGGCCACCTATAATTGGGAAAAACAAATCAACATAGGTGAAAGCAAAGTTTGTCTTTGGAAAACATAGAAGTTTGGAAAGAAAAAGCGTGTACAAATTATCAAGAAATTTATTATTCCTATTTTTCTATATGTCAGTTATATTTATGCCCTCTCGGTACACTTGGAGACTAGACTTTTTAGTATTTTCTTCCAAATGTTCTGGGCAGCAGACTCAATCCAGTTAAGAGGGACGTTACTTACCTCCCTCAGAGGAAAGGGGGGCTTAGTATGATAAACCCAGTGGTATTTTTTCATTCCATTTTTTTATACAGTACCTTTAAATGTGCTCGGGAGACAAACGGGTCACTTTGGCAGTCTTGGATACAGTGGGCCCTACAGAAATATTTTATAAAATGGGTTGATACCCCCCCTAAGCTGTTGTCACAATTTGCAGGTCCAACCTATGCTGGTCCTTCAGTAAAAAAATTACACCAATGGAAAATACAGAAACAGACATTGATGGCCTTAAATAGGAAAGGTTTCTATTCACACATAGTTCACAATGTACAGCAAGTGGCTTTAATTTTCCCTGAATGTACCCCTGCCAAAATGAATTGGGCCTTAAATAAACTTAATGACAGCAGAATCCCTGTTAAGGTATGGACATTGTCTGGTTATGCTCACAGGAAAGTTAGGTGTGAGAGGTAATCTAAAATACTAACCCATAGCTGAATGGTATTGTCCTAAATTAACGTGTGCGAACATAGAAGAAAGTATTTTTCATTTTTTCTTTGATTGTCCTTCTAGCAATCAGGTGTGGGCAGAACTGGCCAATAGGTGGAAACTGCCCTTTTTTTACAAGAGTCTCGTATGCTACTTTAATACTTGGAGATTACTCTGGTGTTTGGAGAATCTTTCACAAAAGTACTTTACATGTACTTTTCGCTGCCATTCAATACTTTTTATGGCAAGCATGCTGTCAGTGTGTTCTGCAACAGCAACAAGCTTCAAACAGTGTTTTAATTACGCAGATAGAAGCTGTAATGATTAGAGTAAAATAACTTGACACACAGAGATTTACACCAGATAAAGTGGCCAATTCATGGAGACACTTCAAAATGTTCACTTAACGGAATATTTAGCCTTAGTTTTAGTATGCAAGTTTAAATACAGAGTAATATGCGGGAATCCTCTTTGTTAGGTTTTTTTTTCTCTCTGATATGAAATGTTTAATACCTTTTATGATCATGATGCATACCTTCTATGCAATGTTTCTTACTTTTTTGTGTTTTCTTCCTTTACACAATTTCTGGTATGATATATGAATATTGTGATGTAATGTTTATGATTCTTAATAAAAATTCCCCTACTCTTTTCGATAAGTGCCATGGGATCTTTAACATCCACCTGAACTACCACCAATCCAGGCAGATGGGACCTTGGTTTAATGTCTCATCTGAAAGATGGCACCTCAGTAGTGCAGCACCCTTCTCATGCTGCACTACAGTGTCAGTACTGGGCTATTAACTGAAGTGCCAGATGTGGGAACTGAACCCACAGCCCTCTGATCTCCTGGTCTTAGAGGTGAGTGTGCTACCTACTGAGCCACTGACACTGCATTCACTTGATACATGTTGACTATCAGGGAGCAATCTCCCGAAAGAAGGCAGATTTTTTTGCCTATAGAGATTGCTACAGTGGGTAACAGACCAGCTCAGTTCTTCTGTATGGTTGACAGACTTTTACATCCTGTCTGTCTCCATGTGGGAGGAGCAGTTTCTAGCACTAGGTGTGAGGAGTTGGCTCTGTTCTTTGCCAACAAGGTGTCCTCTATCCAGGATGGGGTCTCCTCGAATATCTCTTGAAAGGGATGTAGTGTCCGGCCTGAGCTGTGCAGAAACAGTCCTCCTGCCTGGGATGAGTTTGAGCTAGTTGGGGTGGAAAAGGTGATGGGGATAAACTCAAAGCTACAACCTACACATTGTGATCTGGACCTAGGTTTTACCCACCTTGTGGCTGGATGTTTTATCCTGATAGGACCTGTGATTGCTGAGGTTGTCTGGAGTTCATTGAGGAGTGGGATCTTTCCGGTGTCCTTAAAAGAGTCTCTGGTTAGACCCCTTTTAAAGAAGCCCTCTTTGGACCTGGACTGCCTCAGCAACTACAAGCCAGTCTCAAACCTCCCATTTTTAGGGAAGGTTATAGAGAAAGTGGTGGCTGTTCAGCTTGAGAGACACCTCACATCTTCATCTACCTATGAGCCTTTCAAGTCTGGGTTCTGGGTAGGGCATAGTATGGAGACTGCCCTGGTAAGGGTGCTTAATGATCTCCTGATGGTGAGGGACAGGAGAGCTTGTACCATCTAGGTTCTCCTGGACCCCTCTGCAGTGTTTGACATGGTGGACCATGAGGTGCTGTTTGACTGCCTGCAGATCTGGTGTGGCCTGTCTGGTGAGGTCATCTGCTGGTTCAGGTCACACCTGATGGACAGAGTGCATTGGGTGAAAATGGGACTTGTCTCATCTAGCCCAAAGCCTCTAAGCTGTGGAGTGCAGCAGGGGTCGGTCTTGTCACCCCTATTGTTCACGATGTACATGCAGCCATTGGGGGACATTATCAGGCAGTACAGGTTGGGTTTTCACTGCTATGCAGATGATACCCAACTGTACTTGTTCTGTGCACCTGATGTCCAGGTGTCAGATCCCATATTTAACAACTGCCTCAAGGACTCAAAACTGGCTTAGACTCAACCCAGACAAGACTGAGGTACTGATGGCGGAGCGGGGTCATTGTGAGGGTGGTGTCCCCTAATCTAGTATTGGGGGGCATTTCAATTGCCCCTTCTAGACAGGTGAAGGATTTGGGTGTGATCCTAAATGGTGGTGTGACACTTGATGCACAAGTGTTGTCCATGGTCAAAAGTAGTTTTTATCATCTCAGGAACAATGCCTGAATCCAAGCTCTGGTCCCTCCTGAGGATCTGCCCACACTGGTACATGCTTTCGTAAATTCCAGGCTGGATTATTGTAATGCCCTGCTACCTTGGGTTATCTGGAGGTAACCTCCACAGACTGCAGCTGGTGCAGAAAGCGGCGGCAAGACTATTGACCAAAGTAAAGAGGTGTGAGCATATTACCCTGGTCCTCCACAGACTGCACTGGTTGCTGGTCAGGTGGAGGACTGTCTTCAAGATAGGGCTCCTTACCTACAAGACCCTGCATGAGGGTGGGGTCCCACCTATCTGCAAGATCTCCTTTACCCTTACCATCTGGCCCGGATACTCCGTTCTGCCGAGGGGAGCCTCCTCGGGGTTCCCTGGGTGAGGCTGTAGCACTCAGGAGATAGAGCATTTGCAGTGGCTGCATCAACCCTGTGAAACTCCTTGCCTGATTATCTAAGGGGGGGCCCCATCGTCGGAAGTCTTTAAAAGGGAACTGAAAACATTCCTATTTGAATTAGCTTTTATAATGTGATTTTATTGATAGATAGAATGAAATTTTGTATTTACATTGATTTTATTATGTATGTTTGGTGATTTTAAAATATTGGACTGTGTTTTTACTGTTTAGCGCTCAGAGTCCCAGGAATTGGGCACTCTATAAACAGAAATATCTAAAAATATCCAAATATAAAACATAAGAAGACAAAAACATGCATGTAATTTATTTCAAACCTTGTTACAGTGACTAGTTAGCAGCCTAAATGTTTAACTGACATTTAGGGCCAGATATTCAAAAGGGTTGCGCCATGCGCAATAGGGTTGCGCATGCACAAGTCCAAGTGCGCGCCATTCTCATGAGCATCTAGTAAGAGGCAGTTGCGCCACCGAAAACATGCTGAGCAACAGCGCAATGCAAATGAAGGCATACGCAACTGAAGGGGTTGGATCCATGCATAAAGAGCGCAATGCGATATTCAAAGACTTGCGCAATGCGCAACAGCGGAACAGCCGGAAGTTGCTCCCCAGCGGAAATGAGCCAAAATAAAAAGGCTCAAGGAAGAGGCGCAAGAACGCTACAGGGATGCCAAGTGGGGAAGAGAGCGAGAGAAAGACAGACAGTGGCAGGCCAGGGCAGGCAAGGGAAGCAGTGTGGACCATAGGCTGCAGATGCCAGTGGGGGGTGCCCGGTGCAGTGGAAGTAGCAGTCAGGACAGCGGGGTAACAGAGCAACATCAGCCAGGGGGGGTCACAAGCCAGGGAGATAGACAGTGGCAGCTTCCACATGGAAGCTGTAATGAGGGGTGAGAATGCAAGCTGCAGGGGACGAGGCCGTGGAAGGGGCCCGTCGGCGGTATGCCCCCAACAGGCAGTACCGTGCCCGCACCAGCTATGAGCTGTACACAGATGTAGAGATTGTGGGCCGTACCACCTGAACAGGGCAATACTGAGGCGGCTCTGTGAGCTGTGCAGTGATGTGATGCAGGCACCCTCACGACGGAGTCACGCTCTGTCAGTGGAGACCAAGGTGACAGCCTGCATGTGCCTGCTCACCACGGGCACCTTCCAGATGCCGACAGGGGACACCACAGGCATCACACAGTCAGCCACGTCACGCATCCTCACCCGGTTCCTCAGTGCACTGCTGCCACATGCTGCAGAACACATCCATTTCCCCAGCACTGCAGCAGAGCATACAGCAAACATGCGGGAGTTCCACAGGGTAGCACGTATGCCTGGCGTGCTAGGGGCCATAGGCTGCACCCATGTGGCCATTCGTATGCCACCTGGCCCCGATGGTGCAGCGTATATGAACCGAAAGGGATACCCCAGTGTCAACTGCCAGGTGGTGTGTGATGCCACTGGGCGATAATCAATGTCTGTGCCACACACCCTGGTGGAGCACATGATGCTTTACATGGCATCAGTCCGCACTGTGCCATCGATTCGAGAGTGGGACATCCCCACAGGACATCTAGTGGGTGAGTACGCATGTATGGAATGCAAACTTGGGGCAAGGTGGGAATGCCGTGGTAGTAACACCAGGGATATGGGCAAAATGGACCTGAACATGACACTGATCTCCACTCATTCCACACAGGTGACAGCGGTACCCACTCCATCCCTGGCTGCTCACACCCGCATCGGCGCCCCATGACCCATTGCAGCAACGCTATAATAAGGCACATGCCGCCACACGCAACATCATAGAGTGGGTGTTTGGGATACTCAAGGTACGCTTCTGATGCCTAGACACCTCCAGCGGTGCCCTACAGTACAGCCCCCAAAAGGCCTGTGGGATATTCCTGGCCTGTTGCATCCTGCACAACATGGCCAAAGACTGTGGGATAGCCCTACAGGTTGAAGGGGGGACAGCGATGGGGACGCCAGTGTTGATGGTGATGAGCAGCCCCCCCTAGGATGGTGGGACCCCCGACTGATCCGACAGGCCCAGCTGCACCGGGACACCATCACAGAGGAGCACTATGCATGACACAGGTAAGTCAAGGGCCATGCAACCAACACTGTCCAGGCACAAACCACAGGCACACAGGGTAACACACCAGAGGTGCATGACGGCCAGGGAGTGGAAGGGTCCAGGCATACAAACATACCATCAGGGAGGGGTGAACACTCATATGGACATACACACACCAGGCACAGAGCGTACATGGGCAGATGCACAGCACAGCAGAACCGACATTGCTACACACAGAACCACTGACCATCCCTCACCACCTGTGTGTCCAAGTACATGTGTCAGATGCTGGGCACCTTGCACCTTGGTGTACAGTACAATGTAGGCATCATCATGCACACGCACCTGTGGACAGCAGTTGGGAGGGTGTGCAGGTGGTCCTGTAGGTCGGAGTGTTGAGCAGAGCACCCAGCAGTGCACTGCCCACCATGACACACATTGCACACAGGGCAGCACCAGACAGGGCCCACACTGGGAGACAGGTCAGTCATGTAGCACTGTCCCATGGCCACCGCAGATGCGTGGGTGGCCCCGCCATGACCCAACAGCCCTGGCAGACTGAGCAGGGACCACATGGGGTGGCACTGTTGGACCACCAGGGGTCCCACTGCGTGAAAGCGACCTTGCCCACACAGGGGTCTGCAGCATGCCGAACAAACCTGCACCAGGGGTGCTCTGGATGCCCACAGCAGAACCCGCGCCAACAGGCCTGGTGTCGCACAACGCCGGAATGGGAGTGAAAGTGAACTGTGGGTGTGGCGTACAGGGGCACCTGACTATGTGCCCAATGCGTCACGACAGAGACCACTGCCTGGGTCAGCCTGTCAATGGCGGCAGTCACATCCGGTCCGCATACCGAACCATCTCTGCATGGTCCAGAGCACACCCTGCTGTGCCACTCCACAGCCACAGACAGTGCCTCCACGACATTGCAACCCGCCTGCTGCTGTACTGATTCCTGCAGCAGGCGTGGTATGCTCGTCCAATGGGTACTGTGCCCCAACGGCATCCTGTCCCCAGGGTGTGGAAGGTCCTGATGCACAACACCCCTTGAGGGTGGGTGCTGTTCACCAGGACCAGGAATGGGCAGATCAAAGGGTGGCGGACATGTGCCATCACTTGACACTGTACCCCCAGACCTGGTGGGTGACTGCTGCTGCCGCCCCTCCAACCGCTGTGCCCCAGGATCCACTCGTTCCACCGCTGTGGCCGCAACAGTGCCAGACACCTGCACAGCCACTGGTGCTGCCCCACCGGTGCTGACAGGCACAGCCTGGGACTGTGCCAACATGCTGGTACACAAGCTGGAACCAGAAAGGCCCTGGGGCACGTGTTGGCCTGCTGTGTGTCGCTCATGGGACACACATATCACTGCCCATTGAAGTCCTTGCATCATCAATGGTGTAGGTACGCAGCATAGCCACATGTCACAGGCTGCTGCTGGCATGGCGCATGCCAGGACTGCTGAGACACAGGCTGTGCACCCCTCACACCGGAATCACCGACACCAGAGTTGGCGGCCCAGCGTGCATGCTGCTGCAGTGCATGCTGGCTGGTGACAGAGGTGGATGGACCTCCTCCATGTCCAGCAGGTCATCATCACTGCCTGGACCCACCACCACTGTCTCCTGAAGATGAACAGGATCTGTAACAGAAAGAGAGTACATGTGAGTGCATGTGAACAACCTCCCCCAACAACACCACCATGTCATACTGCAGTGATGGGCTTCCACCTGTCTGGAATCCACCTCCTGGTACGCCTCAATAGTGCTCCACTGCATTGATGCAGCCAGTCTGTCCTCAGCCGGGGTCAGCTCCAACACCACTGGCTGGCCTCGCCAGTGCCAGCACGCTGCCGCCTGAAGGCTGCCACCTTCTCCTTCACCCTCCCGGGTCTGTCCCCATCTTCTTGCATTCCTGCACGGAGCACTGGTGGCTTCCATGCAGGTTCACGGCCCGAGCTACCCCTCCCATGCAGCCAAGACGGGACTGAGGGTGCCTCCGTCCACTCAGTAGTGCCTCCTCCAGGTAGGCCTGAAGAGGGCCTCTGTCTCTGCTGTGGTAAAGTTGGGCCTCCTCCACACCCACCATCCTCACCCTCACCTTGTCTCTGCTCGGTCATGGCGATCTGTATGGGGGGAAGTGGACACCTGTCACTGTGCAGTCTACAGCATTTTCCCATGACCATTGTCCAGAACATCACACAGCATGCAACTCACATCTCACCTGCAGTAACCGAATCTGGCCAGCGCAGCACAATGTCACCTATTTATAGCACAATGCATGTAAATGAAGTGTTGTGCAACTTTAATGACATGCTAATCTCGCTACTGCGCCTTTGAATGGCTGATCAGATGATTTGCATGTGTCGTCTGAATATCGCGCCGTTGCACTTTGCGCAAGTTGTTTGAGCCGGCTGAGCCAATGGCGCAGATCTGTGACTGTGCAGTACACTGCATTGCGCGTGCCCAGGTAGCTTACGCTGACGTCTGCCGTGCTGCTGACGTGCTGTGCGCAATCGGCAATTCAGGCCATGGCCACCATTGTGCCAGTGGCGCTACAGCACTGGGCACTATATGGCGCTGTGGCACTACTGCGCAGTAGTACACTGCGGCACTGTCACGCAGGTGGTCAGTCGAGCAGGATGTGTAGACGTCAGATAGCGCCAGCGTGGCCTTGCGCCATTGACCCATGACCTGGTGCCCAGCCTTTGCCCCTGCACTATTCGGCTGCCATGTACGTTTCATTGCGCCGTCTCAGTGACAGCACTATGGGACTAACGGCGCTGTACGAACAGCGCGATTGCAACCTATGGTGTTCTATTGCGCAACAGTGCCACGTGGGGTTACCACGCTGTGGGGCGCCATATTGCCTGCTGTTAACCTGGAAGCATGGCATGCAGGAGGGAAGTGCAATGGAGCCCGGTGGAGGTGGCCAACCTGGTGGGCTTGGTAGAGCCCCACTATGGGGCACTGTATGGTGAGGAGCCCCTCACCATGGCTAGAACACAGGTCTGGCTGCAAGTGGCCAATGACCTGGTGGGGGTCACTGGGAGGCGCCGGTCAGCTGAGCAGTGCCGGCACTGGTACAGTGACCTCCACAGGAGGGATCCTGAGCTTCATGAATGGCTACGGTCACGTGCCAGGAGGGGCATGGTGCCTAGGCCAGGTGGGTGTACCATCTATGCACCTGTATTCTCTGTAGGGGTGTGAGTGTGTTTTGGTGGCTGTGCATAGGTGATGGCTCTGCCATGGTTGGCTGTGTCAGTGTGTGCAGGTGTGAGATGCATGGGTCTGGCTGTGTGGGCAGGCACTCTCACTGGGGCAGGGGGCAGTCTGCTTTGGAGTCACACTGATGTTTTTCTCAACATTTGTCTCCCACAGGATGGGTGGAGAGGATGCAGGCACGAGGTGAGGAGGGCCGTGCCAGGGCCCCGGTGCCGGTCGGTGGTGCTGTGGGTGGTGCACCCCAGCAGCAGCAGCTGCAGCAGCAGACACAGCTGCTTGAGGAGTGTGAGTATCATTACTTCATGGATGCTATTGCATGCTGGCAGGGGGCATGACCACCAGCCATGCACAACACAACCATGCACAACACAGGCGACATCCATCACTGTCCAGTGTCACAGCACGTCTGTGTATGCGTCACTGGTGGTCCATGCATGCACTGGGCACATGGCTGTGGGACTGGCATTGCACCACATTGCCACGTCACTTGACAGCCTTGTTTGTGCTGTGATGTACATGGCCAGTGTGTGTGTGTGCAGTGGTGCACATAGCTGGTGCTGCCTGGTTGGGCTGGCCATGTGCATGTCCACTGTGGGTGGGTGCATACCATCACAGGTGCGGGACATTGGGCTATATGGCTTGCAGGTTGGGTGGTGTTCAGGGTTGTGGTCAGTCACAGCCATTGACTGTGTTCCCATTTTCCTAGGCCTGACTGTGCTACGCCGCATTGAGCGTGCCTTGCAGCAGATCCACCAAGTGTCAGACAACACGGCTATACTGGAAAGCATCCAGCGCCATGGCCTCAGGAGGAGGCGGAGCCAACCACGGCGGCACCAGGCGGAGGAGGACCGGCCTGCTAGGCCTTAAGCCAGATTCCCTTCCCACTTCACCCATCCCTCCCACCCTCCCTTCCCTCTCCAAGTTGTTCATCCCTACCTCTTGCCCACCCCTACCTTGTACCCCTACTCCCCCTCCTGTAAATAGTTCTCTTGTTGGTTTTGTCATTTACATTTTTGTAATACATTGATATTTTGATATGAATATTGTGTTGGTCTCTGATTTGCAGCTGGCTATGGTTGCTCAGTTGCAGTGGTGTGCATGCCATCTGGGGTGGTATGGTCCTGGGTGTGTGTGTGTGTGTGTGTGCATGGGGAGGTGTCTCCAGTGTGGTAGTGTCTTTCTGTTGGTCTTGCCATCTGCTGCCGCCCACTGCTGGGTGCACAGGGTGGGTCTGGCTTGTATGCTTCTCTGCTACATGGGGTTGACGTGTGCCGGGCGGGATGCATGGTGTGTCCTGCAGTGCCAGTCACTGCACATGGGTGGTGTCTTGGGATCACAGTGCAGGGTGTGCTGTGCGTACGGGGGGGGCTGATGTGCACTGTGGTTGTCATCCCCCTGTGTGTGGCAGTCTCAGCCTGCCAGTGGTTGTGCTGGGGCGTCATGGCCCTGCTGTGCTTTGTTGGCTTGTCCCCAGGGCCAGTGGATCATCCATCCCACCCCCAGTGATGCTGTGCTTGGAGTGTGCAGGTGTCTTGTTGGTTCTGCAGTGAGTTCCTGTGCCCATGTGTGGCATGGCTGCGGTGGGCCCCAGCCTGCCTCCCTGGATGTGCAGTTCCATTGCTCTTCGGGGGGGGGGCTCTGCTTGCACTATGGCACCTCTGGACTGCTCAGCTGGGCTGCCCTGGTTGCGCTATAGCGCAACCTTTCTGCTCAGCTTCCCCTTCCTGGTTGCGCTATGGAGCAGTTTGTGCGATATTCAGACGTTGGCTGCTTGTGCACTTTGTTCTGCTCCATGTTTGAATATCGCGTCTGTTGCACATATGCTCAATTGATTTGTGCTTGCTCCTGCTGTTGCACACATTTTGGGAGCAGTTTGAATATCCGGCCCTTAATGTTTAACTGACATTCACTTGATACATTCTGGAACAAAGATTACACAACTGTCGTAATAAATTTTGTTAAATTTGTTTTCTAGTTTTGTAAGTTATCTGCTGAAGAAGCCTTTTTGTATCATAGGCGAAATGTTGAGGAAGAAGTAGCCTGATTCAATACATGTATACAATAAATGAATGAACTGTGAAAAGGCTTGACAGCTCTTTTTTTTACATAGCAGCGCACCCCCACACACACACACACATTTGGGTTCTGTGATGCCCTTTGTCAGGTACCCACTTTGCAATGCATCTAGGATCACCTGACTCCTGACACAGGTTGTGGCCGGCACCGTCCAATCCACCTTGGGCAGGTTGAAGTCTCCCACTGTTACCACTGCCCCTTCCCTGCAGCAGTCACTATTTCTGAGTTCAATTCCCTGTTTCCTTCCTCCTCCTGGTTGGGTGGTCTGCATACCACCCCGATCTCTCATTCCTCCCTCTGTTAGTAACTGAATCCACATTTATTCTGCCCTCCTCTCTTCTAACTCCTCCCTCATACAAGTTATACCCTCCCTGATGTAAGCCGCCATCCCTCCCCGTTTCCTACCTCCCTGTCCCTTTGTATAATTTAAACTCACAGACTGAGAAGTCCTGGTTAGATGTGGTTAGTCATGGTTAGATGTGGTCCATGTCTCCATGAGTGCTCCCCTCTCAGCCTACAATTTCCAAAGGTCATCCATCTTGTTTCCAAGTCTTTTTGCATTCAGGGACACCACCTTCTACCAAGTGTCTGAGCCTCCTTCTCTTCCACCCAGCCTGCCTTTCTCATTTCTCTTTGTTACCTGTTCCTCCTACCCCTCACTGCTAACCTCCTCACTCCTTTTCCATTTCCACAATCACTCTCCCCTTACTGGTATGGGGGGAGGTCTGCTGACATCCTCTTCCTGGAGACTTGGGGCCTGCAGGCCCACATGCCCCCCCCCAGTAATTAAAATTAAGTTTTTGGTTTATGTACCCCAAAGCTTCTCCCTAAGGACCCTCAACCCCCCACTACTGAGGTGCAGTTTGCGTGGTGGAAAAAATATTTTATCTGACCAGGTCTCCCTCAAATCCCCCAGTCATACTCTTCCTCCTTACACCACTCCTTCAGCCAGTCACTGATCTCCTCTATCTTTTTCTTCCTGACCATGCTGGCTCTTGGTACTGGCAGCAGCTCAAAGAATGCAAGAGGTTTGGCTACCTCTGTTCAGATCCTTCCTACCACCCTGAATCTTTCCCGTACTACTCCCACCTCCTCCCTAGCTAGGTCATTGGTACCAAGGTGTATAACTGTGAGTGGTTACCCCTAACTCCTCTCACCAACAACTCCCCAGTTTTTGAGCACAACCTCTCTGCTGTCATCCCTGTTATGCAAATCACCTTCTAACCTGTATTTAGCCCCCCACAGTGAATACTCTTAATTATGGATTCCCCTTAGGATTACTGCCCTTCTGCCCCATCCTTCGTCTTCCCAAGCTGTGCTTTACTAACACCCCCATAGCCTCTACTCACCCCTCCATCTGTCTTCCCACACCCTCCATGTCCTTTCTTCTCTGACCATGCACACATATCCTCTTCCTCCTTCCTCTCATCATCTTACCTCTCCCTCCTCCACCTCCTACTCCACTCTCCATATTCTTTCTCTTCCCCACCCACCATGACTACTTTGTACTGTCCTAACCCCTTCTCCTATCCTAATCCCCTGACCCCATTGTCTTATACCAACCTCTCTCCTCACCACCTGCTCCCCCATTTCCAGATAGTGGATGAAATATATTCCTTAAAGGCATCCCTTTGAATGTCTCCACTCCTATTGCATCTCTTGTGGTCCCACCTTCCCCCCTACCAGTTGCCCTTCCTTCTGGCTCTCCTGCCTTCAGAGGTAGGGGTACCCCTAGAACATGGGTGATCCCCTCTATACCCATCCACTGCCTGTTGACTTCACTCCAATGGGCACCCCATCTGTCTTTCTCCCCATGCCCTGCTCCTCCTATGCTCCATGGCAGCCTCCCCATTTCCCATCTAAGTTGCCTTAAATCTGCACTTAGGTGCTCCAGGTTCTGGCACACTGAACAGCCCCTGTAACCCACATGGTCCCCAGGAATACTACTAGTCCACAACCATTACAGAACACCACCCTCTTCCCACTATTCTCATGCCTGTACATGTTCCTATTCCCCCATGTCCTACTGACCCCTGGCCCACTCACCCTCCATATATAATCCATTTGGGGATGGCTGCAAAGGCCACAATTCTCTGTTATGCTAGGTAACTAATCGTTGATAGTCCAACTCTCTACTTCTTCCTTGAACCTCAATACAAACGTAAGTTGACCATAGATAGAGACCAGCTACACTCCTTTGCTGGAGTTACCTCCATGGGCTGGTCCCAGATAGGAGCCAGCTGCCCCCTCTATTACTCCCCTAATCTGTTATATATTTACAATCTGACTGTTAGGGATCGGCTTCAGACCTCCAACTCCCAACAGTGTATTTTCTGTACTCCCTTTACACTTACCTACTTTCCACTGACCAGGGTGGGCTGTGGCCTGCAGTCCTTCCTTTGGACAGTCTGCTGATGCCCCCCCAGATGTCACTTAGTTAGACACTACAGCCACCCTATTGGCTGGCTTGTACCATGTGGATTATGGAGTCTGTTGAGTCCCTCCTTCACCTTCCCTCTAGTGGCTTCCTCCCACCTCTCATTCCTACACACAATCCCCACTGTAATAAATCAGCACATTACAGTATAGCATAAATGCCCCAGACAGAAAAGAAAAATGGCACTTCTCTTGGCTTGCTTCAAGTCTCTCCCTTGCTCAGCTCATAGCACAAAGAGATTGGACTACAACCACAGCACCCTTATAAACCTGAGAACTACAGCCACCCTATCGGCTGGTTTGTGGCATGTGGGTTACGGCATCTGTTGAGTCCCTCCCACACCCTCTGTCTAGTGGCTTCCTCCAACCACCCTTCCACCCTAAAGATGTGGGAAATTAGGAAATTTCATTATGCAAAATATTTCACAAAATTTGGGCATTTTACAAAATGTTTTGCCGGTGCAAAATACGAACTCCTCTGGCAAAATGCAAGATTTTGCCCAGAAAATACATTTTTTCCCCCCACAAAATGGTGACATTTGGGGGAAACTTTGTCATTTCAGATGAAATAGTGCATTTCATGGTGACATTCTGCATTCCATGGGTGAAATTTTGCAACTTTACACCAGGCAAAAAATTTTGCAGAATGGCAGAATTTTGCTAAATGTTTTACACTGTGAAATTACCAGTTTTGTTGCTATTTCATCAGTGAAATTTTATTTTGCAACATCTCTATTCCAAACACAATTCCACATACAATATATTAAATCAGCACATTACAGCATAACACAACTGCCCATGAACAAAAAAAACCAAAAAAAACACATCTACTGGCTTGCTGCAAGTCTCTGCCTTGTTTCACTCCGTGGCTGCTCACAGCACAAAAAGATCAGACTACAATCACAGAAGATAACAGAAAAAGTAGAACACTAGCCTCCTTTCCTATTACTAAGAAAAACATCACACTATAATATATGAATTAAAGTTTACTGTGAAATACCAAAGAGCCCAATTTGAACCATTAAAGATGTGCATTTTTAGAAGACCAAAAATGCATTACCAGGGTTGAGTGCACATAATATAGCATTAAAATCTCAATTTAATGTGTTCTTCTATCTCTTTGCAGTAAAGTGCTGTTGTCAAAGTGGCTTTACTTTATAATGCAAAATGACTTCATCTTTTAAAATACTGTACTATTTTAATGTTATCAGTTTCTCTATAATACAAAATGACTTCATCTTTAAAACAGCACAGAATTTTAAGTGTCTGTGTCACAGTACTGAAATGATGTGTGACTATATCTTCAAAATTCTTTATTCAGTCTTGTTTAAACCTTTTTCAAATAACACTTCAGACACTGTTTATGAAATCACATATTCATCTACACAAATAGTTGGATGCAAGTAACTGCTGATAATCATGTTTATTCACTGCTCTGCAAAGGTGAATTCCCTGGCAGATGCATTGCTGTTATAATAATTCTTCTGTTAAAAGACATGCTGTATCATTCAATGGATCTATTATTTGTGATTTATTTGTCCATTTACCCAGAATAACTCAACAGAGGAAAGGAGAGATGGAAAGGAATTTCATTTTATATAGTGTCTTTCATAAAAACTGTACTCAGATTCATATTATAATACAGGATTGAGAGGGGAGAAATTTGTGCAGCAACTCTTAGTGCATCAGGGGAGAGTCAAACAGAACAGTTGTAGGTTAGATATCCTTTACATAGATTTTAAGCATAGGGAGGCAGCATGACTTGCTTAGGGTCACACTGAGAGCAAGTGGTAGCCATTTATACCTGGGTCACAAGTTTCACAGTTTTGCTATCTGATCACTAGGCCAAACTGCCGCCGCATCTTGTTATTTTTATTTTTGTCCTGTTTCTGCACTAATGTTATAGCTGGCAGAGACTGAAACACATGTAGATTCATTGACTTTTTCAAGGTCACACAATGAGTTACCAGTTGTAGTGGAGACTGGAAGCTGAGATCTTTTATTTCACATTCTTGTGCTCTGACAATTGTGTTACACTGCCTACAAATGTGTAGTGAGGTTCCTGTGCCTGTTGTATAAGCTATACATTCAAATCAATAGTATATCCCACATACTGTATATCATTTAGTTTACTTCACATACTACAGTGAAGATTTCCAAAAATGTTGCATTGCCCTTACTTTTTTCCCCCAGTCTTAGCTTTTTGCTCACAACAGACAAAGGTAGAGGTAGTACATGGTTGCTTACAACCTATTTCTGTATTCTCGAAAATAATTATTCATTTTAAAGTGCTAAACACAAAATTTACCATAAAGGAAATGTTACTTTTTTTCTAGTATAGTTTCACTAACAATTTAATAAGTGCCATAAAGGCTGTGACATGTCCCATGAGGTAATTCACAAGCAGGTAACTTGGCCACATAACCTTTTTTTAGCTGGTGTGTCCTGTCCATCCATTATGCTGCTATTTGTTTATTTCATTTATTCATTAGCTAACTGGGTAGAAAGTCTCTGAAAGCTAGTTCCTTTAACAGGAGTGACAGAGCAACATTAAAACAGCACACGATAGTACAAAGTGTAATAGTTGTACATATAGTAAATGGTTCGCAGTTTAGCTATTAAAACAAGTCACAGTCAAGGTAAGAATGCAAAAACTTTAGAATTGTGTGCAAACCTTATGGTAAACTCAATTTTGTAATTCCAAAGGTACTGCACACTGTTTCAAATTGTTCACAGCATGCAGTAGCTTATGGATCAAACACTGTTCACTGATGTTCCATCATAAGCATTCCATGCTGGAAGGCTAAAATCTAGCTGTCATCACCATTAACTATAATATTGCTTGGGATTGCAGAGTTAGTTACTGAGGTAGGTAGGTAGACAGGTAGATAGGTAGGTAGGTAGCCGACTTTTTTGACTGGGAAAGGATGGCTGGGAATTGCTTTTAGTTTTCAGCCTCATCCTTGGGGTTGGGGGGATACAAATACAAAGCGACTAATATTGAACCAGGTTAACCTATTGGTTGCCTTTAGTGAAGGGGGGAAATCTGGCCCACACACTGGAGAAATTCTCCTTGAATCCTCTATGTGCCATTGAATCCTTAATAGTCACCTAAACAACCACAAGAAGAAATAGATGAGACCTAGGTCTGGGTTTCATGTCTCATCTGAAAGAAAAAAATGTTTTGGCCTTGTATATTTCTCTGATGGATGTCTTTGTTTTTCCCCTGTGGTCTTAAAGTCACTTCTCAGGGAGGTTGCACCTGTCAAAGTAACTATACAGAAGTAGCCCTCTGCATGCACATTACTAAGTTAAATTGTTTGGCAGACAGCTGGCACGTTCAAGAGGTCTTACACTATATAACAATTTGCACATAGATTGCTAATGGGTTTGGGGATTTTATGAGGCAAACTGGCTGAAATTCAGTCTGGTTAAAGTCTATGGAGACCAGTACAGACAGTGGAAATGATTAATCATTTTTGATTGCCTGCCAGACAGTGAGAACTGCAGGATACAGGCATATTTTTGGTTGTTCAAAAATCTTTTTTTCTGGATAAGAACTCAATTTGTACATTCAGTAAGAGTACAGGAAGAAGCTTTTGCTCCTTTAGGTATAATCAGTCTAGACCTGCTAAATGGCCTGGCTTCAGAAGTAACATAAACTGCATTGCTTGAGTTCTGAAACAATTGGACCGAAAGTCAGTGTCTTACTCTTTTCAATGGAGCTGTTTCCACCATGAAAATATTAGTGGGATTCATGTCAAGCTATGATGTGGTGGGGCCTAGGCAGTGCAATTTCTTATTGGATAGATCATAGTATACTGGAACTGTGGTTATAGTTACACCATGTACAGTACTTTTCTCTGAGAAAGCATTAACGTTTTACTTGCAGACAAGGTGCACTTGTTTTATATTATGCATTGTTTTATTTATTTTAATGTGCAGCTGATTAAAGATATTTCCTGTTTAATATAACTTTGCATTTTTCCTTCATTAATTTCCACTCTCTGTAGAGATGCCATGAGAAGAGGTTCTCTAGGCAAAAGGAAATGAGAAAAACAAATTAAAGGCTATAGAAGAATAAAAAAAGAGCACCAGAAAAGGAAGAGGAAGAATAGACAGTGGTTTCAATAAGTTAGGGCAGATAAGTGTGGGACTGAATGGAGTAAAAAGGAGGAGTAGGGGGGTTTGGTCAGCTGTCCATCAGGCCCCAGGCAAAGCCTTTCATTTCAATGTGCAACTGACAAACGATGTGCTTGTGCAATGTAACTTTGACCTTTGCTCTCTGTATTAATGTTCAACCTCACCGTAGGTGCCAAGAGAAGAGATTCTAAAGACTAAAGGAAATGATTGATTACAAAATTAAGTGGCAAAATCTCAAAGGTGTGAAATGAACACTTCACCACCTTTAACTCATGAAATGGGATCCAAACATGGGGGAGAGGAAAAACCTCCATGTGAATGGGATTGTCTGAGAATCCAAGGCAATGGATCAGCCCTCCCCACATTACTTTTGAGGCTAGCTTTATATTAGCTTCACGGAGTTCAGCAACTGTTTTTATGTTATTCAACCTAAAACTAGATGGCCACCAACTTACTATGCCTGATTATAAGAAAAGGGATGTTTTCGGGATGCAAAGGTAACTGCACCATCTGCATTATGATTAGTAGCTAGGTCCTAGCTGGTCACATAGGATTTGAAGATGCTTACTGAATGCAAAAGAGGTCATGATGTTTCTCTAATAGTAGGGAGAAGTGCAGAAGTACTGAGGCACGTGGGTTGAACTGAATTAATCCCATACAAACATATGATACCAATGATCTTGGTAGGGTGAACGTGATATTTACTCCTTAATGAAACTGGACTGTTTCAAAAGTTCTGAGAATAAGTTATTGAATTGACAGAGGTCTTTCTCAAGCTTTTTTTTAATAAAATATACTTTATTGATATTGTAACACAAGAAATACAGATACAAAATAACAACAAATAACAAACACAAAACCCCTCTACCCCCCCCCAAAAAAATGGAGAACGATCCAATAAAAGGTTGTAAGTCTACCCCTTATACCAAAACTATTTTCCATAAATGACGAGGAACAAGATGATTAACCCTAAGATAAAAACAGAATGCTGTGCATAACGATATGCTGTATTGGGCTAAAGGCAGTGCTCCAACAATCTACTCAAGGTGAAGATGCAATAGAAAACCAGATATCCAGTTTGCCCCATTTCTTATTACAACCAGCCATTCTATTGCAGAGGCTGGCTATCATCTTCTCAAGGTGGAGATTACTCAACAGCTCATTAAACCAATCTGTATAAGAAATAGCTACCTGATCTTTCCAGAGGCATAGCAACACTCTCTTCACAGATAAAGAAATCATGGCTAGATAATATTTCCTTTCCTTAACCCCTACACCCGAGTAATCCCCAACAATACAAATTTCAGGGGTAAAACAATCATCTAGACCCAAAAAAGGGACCATCTTTTGTTTACTCTTATCCAGTAGGGGGACTATCTTGGAGCATTCGCACATAAGATGAAGTAAAGACCCCATTCCCTGCCCATACCTGGTGCAGAGGGAGGACGTCATTAATCCCCATCCTAGCTAATTTAACCAGAGTGAAATAAATATTATGTAAGATATAAAACTGGGTAAGACAGAACTTGTCATTCTTCATGTAAAGGTAAAGATCTACTCAAATGCACTCCCCATTAAAGGGAATCACAGGGAATGATGCAGACTAATATTGTGAAGATCCCATACACTCTGGATAGAGTTTGGGGAACAAGGTAGAAGTAATTTGGGCTACTGAGTGGGACTGCCAAGCCAGGAATTGCAGCGTTAGAAGAAAGTCGCCCAGATCATTAGACTAGGGGGCTGTACCAAACCAGCTAGTCAAAAGTTGGTAAACCCTGAAAATAAATTTAGGTGAAAGATTAAACATATATTTAGTAGTTCCTGGCAAGTACTGAGGTGGCCATCAGAGAGGAGATCACTCATTTTTCCCCCAATAAATGAAGGAATCTATCAGAAGTGAAGAGTCATCCTTCTAACTGAAAATGTGGGTTAGTACAAAGTGGCTGGGAGATATTCAAGAGGTTATTGTAATGTAAGGCTCAAGAAGGGTAATGGGCCTGAAGGGAGTACAAGGGTTGGAAATGGTGCAGGAATAGACACAAGTCCCTTTACACAAGAAAGGATCCTGAATGAACTGGAAGGAATGAGAGTTGATAAAGCAATGGGGCCAGATGGGCTGTACCCCATGGTCCTAAAAGAACTAAGAGTGGTGGTGGCTGAACCTCTGGTAATCCTGTTTAGCTGATCACTGGAAATAAGGAAGGTACCAAAAGGCTGGAGGACAGCAGATGTTGTCCCTTTATACAAAAGCGGGAACAAAGAGGAAGTGGGGAACTACAGACCAGTCAGCCTTACCTTGGTAGTGGGGAAGATCATGGAAGCACTACTGAAGGAAAGATTGGTGGAACATCTGGTTGCTAATGGACTACAGGACCCAAGGCAGCATGGTTTCACCAGGGGAAGGTCGTATCAGACCAACCTCATTGAAGTTTTCAACTGGGTGACAAGGGTGGTGGATCAGGGGAGGGCAGTGGACATGGTCTGTCTGGACTTCAGAAAGGCCTTTGCCACTGTGCCACATAGAAGGCTATTAAACAAACTGGGGAATATGGGTGTGGGCAGGACAGTAGTGTGGTGGGTAGGTAACTGGCTGGGTGGCAGGACACAGAGGGTGGTGGTAAATGGCTGTTGCTCCACAGACGGAAGAGTGACTAGTGGGATACCACAAGGATCAGTGCTGGGACCGGTCCTATTCAACATCTTCATCAGTGACATTATGCAGGACCTAGAAGGCAGAAGTTCCTTGTTCGTTGATGACACAAAGCTCTGTAACAGAGTGGACATGCCAGAGGGTGTGGACAGAATGAGGAGGGGCCTGCAGAAACTTGAAGAATAGTCAGGGGTTTAGCAGTTGAAATTCAATGCAAAGAAGTGCAAGATAATGCATATGGAGCACAAAAACCTTGGAACAACGTATCAGTTGGGAGATGAGGATATAGCATGCACCAAGCAGGAAATGGATCTTGGGGTTATCATCTCTGATAACCTCAATGTAGGGAAACAGTGTGACAAGAGAGCAGGTAAAGTAAATAGGATGCTGGGATGCATAGGCAGGGGTATCACCAGCAGGAAAAAGAAGGTCATAATTCCACTATACAAGACACTAGTGAGGCCCCACCTGGAGTACAGTGTACAGTTCTGGAGACCTTACCTATGTAAGGACATAGTCAGTGTATAGAAGGTTCAGAAGAGAGCAACAAAGATGGTACATGGATTGCATCACAAGTCCTATGAGGACAGGTTGAAGAACTTGAATATGCACTCCCTGGAGGAGAGGATGGAGGGACGGGAAATGATAGAGACATACAAGTATGTTACAAGGAGGAACAGGGTGCAGGAATATATTATTTTTCAGTGAAAAAGATGTTCTAGGACTTGAGGGCATGGGATGAAGTTGGAGGGAGGGCGATTCAGAGGAAATATGAGGAAGAGTTTCTTCACAGAATGAGTGGTGGGCAAGTGGAACACCCTACCAGAGGGAGTAGTGGGGGATAAAACAGTCACAGGATTTAAGAATGCATGGGATAGACATAAGGCAATTCTGAAGGTCAGGGGTAAGGGGCAACAGACTTCTAGGAAAGCATAAAGTGAGCTTACAAGCTGAAATGGGCAGACTGGGTGGGCCGTTGGCCCTTATCTGCCGACAGTGACTATGTATCTATAATTGAACATGGACCTTCAAGGATGTGAGAATAACTAAGCCATGAAACTGAGGCAGAAGGAGTCTGAGAGAAGTGAAAAGGAGACTTTCTGGGGAGATAGCAGTATCTCTAATCAAAGTCCTCTCAATTCGGAGCCATAGTGGTATGTAATTGGGTTCCCCCTGTGGTAACGAGGGAGTTGTTTATCTAACATATTTTGCAACATGACTGGCTAGGTAATATAGGAAGAAATTAGGCATCTTAAGCCCTCCCAACCGTTTTGGTGCCCCAGATGAACATAAGCATGCTGAGGGTGTTTCCCTCCCCAAATAAAAGTAGAAACAAAACAATGGACCTTCCTAAACCAACTCAAAGGAGGAAAAGATTTACTAAATTCAAGGGGTAAAACAAATGAGGAAGGACATTCATTTTAATAATACTTATCCTGCCCTGAAGAGATTAGTAAAGGGAGGACCACCTGCCCAAATCCTGCTTAATTGTAATAAGCAGCTCTTGAAGGTTCAGCTTTTTCATTAATGCAGGAGACTGGGCAAGGATTATCCCCAAATATATAAGTCAGCTAGCCCAGGTGAGATGAAGATCTAGAATATCTGATTTAAATACCCTGGAATTTAATGGCATTACTACAGTCTTATCCAAATTAAGATTATAATTGAAGAACTTACTAAAATATTTTATAATGTTCAAAACAGCAGGAATGAAGGTGGTAGGGTCAGAGATGTGGAGCAAGTTGTCATCAGCATACGTGGAAAGCCTGAGGTTGAATAGGCCAATTGGGATGCCTTTTATCAAGGGGAATAATTTGAGGTTAAGCAACAGGGATTCCAGATATAAATTAAACAGTAGAGGAGACGGTGGGCAGCCCTGCCGGGTTCCAAAGCTTAGTGGGAATAACGAAGATAGCACCCCTTACAATGTATTTTTGCACTAGGTTTCAAGTACAAGACCCAAATCCACTTAATAAAAGTAGGGGGAAAGCCAAATTTAGCTAAAACATGGAACGTAAAGGGGTCTTTCTCAATCTTGATAGTATAGTTGAGTTTCAGGGGTAATCTAGAGGATCATGCAATAAACACTGCTCATATTAGAATGTTACAAGACTAGGGTTCCAGCTGCTTGCAGATCGAGGTCTGATTTAAAACAAATGCTCTGTTTCTTGCTAGTCTATAAACAGGTAGTATAACTTGAAGTCTATAGGGCAATAATCTTGAGGCATTTTAGGTGCAAACTTGGTGCAAACCTTTTAAGACTTTGGCTAAACACTTTAACTATGGTGAGGAAGGCAGTGCCCGGATTGGAAACATGATGATGATGAGAACAAAACCCAGGTACTGTAGGTAAACAGTCATGATAAGGAGTGTGAATGCCCAGGTAGGTGGTATAATGAGAAAGGCCCAGCCTGGATAGGTAAAATGATGAGAAGGAAATGCCCAGGTTGGCAATAGAAACATAGTAGGGGCAGTTGTACAGAGAAATGAACAAGTCTAGCTGGAAGGCCTTGGAATGCAGGCCGGGTGATATTATGAATGGCAGTAAATCAAAAGCTGGTGAAGCATAAGTAAATACTTTTAGAGCAGAGTCACAGGAAGGCTCCTTATAAAATAAAATCTCATTCCTTTTGGATAAGAAAGGGAGACTCATAACTAAGCTGGAGCTTGATGCCTTTGAAATATCAATGTGGGGGTACTTAGATCATAAAATAAGCTACATCAAGAAGATAGAAGTTGAATGATCACCATGTTGAACTATTAACTGAGTGAAGTGGGAAGCTTGTGAAATTAGTGATTTGAAGATGAAATATAAAATTATCACATGGTCAGATGCTAGAGTCATTGCTACTTTCAGAGTCATGTCCACATCAGGCATAATTACCCTGGCTCTTAAGAAATCACTAAATGGAAAACAGGTTTAAAGGCAACAGGTTGGCACCTGATTAATAGTAATGATTTCATGGGACTTTAAAGAATATTTTAGTGGAAAAATGAATAGGAATGAGGAATAAGACGGCATGATTAAGGAAAATGAAATTAACTGGCAAGATAGTTATTGCTCGATAGTAATTACATGAAAGTGCTTGGATAGAAAGCAGTATAAGGCAAAAACAGGGATGTACATTGCAGATTGTTTTTTAATCATGCTTTTTCTCACTCCAGTTCTGCCTGATGGCTCCCTCCAACCTTGTCATGGACCTTCTCTGGAACTTACTGATTATCCACCACTTAACCTGGACAAACAACATAGTGGGTAGCCTGTCATGTGGTTTGTGCAAGAGTCAGTAAGTGTGCCAGCATGGGACAGTCCATCTTTTTCCTCCAGTCTCTAATTTTCTCCCTGGGCTGCTAGTGTGCAGTCACGCAACCACATATGCATGCATCAGTATGCATGTGTGCCAGGGGTCTGTCAGCGACCACTCTAATTCTTGTGCTTTAGTCTGTGCTACCAGCAGACCTCTACCACCAGGCAAAAACACAGTGGGAGTGGTGCCCCCCCCCAAGAAAGAAGAGCAGCACCTGGCATGCTCAATCCTTCCTTCCTCAGACAGCCAAAATGATCTGCACTCATTCCTGAATGCAAGTCCCCAGCTTAGTAAGTGGTAACTCTATTGCTGTGCTACAAGGCCAGCCTCAGATTGAAGTTTAAACCATTAGAAGGACACAGAAAGGTGGTGAATTGGTCATTTAATTTTCTTCTGAAGAACAATGGACTCAGAAGTCAATAAGTTGAATGTGGTAAGCACTGAGCTGTGTTTAGAGACATTACAAAGTTTTAATTCACATTAACGTGCCAGCTGAGTCACAAACTTTGCCTTTGTGGATAAGTTTATGATTGTTTGCCATTTATTAGGTAATTCACTTTTTGTAACTTTGCCTGAACTTAACTTGGTGCATCTGAGTATACTTTGCTTAAATCGAGGCTTCTGGTAAACCTGTGCCTGTAGGTCACATGGAAACTGCTCCTGCAGGTCACATACTACTTTTTTATGTACAGACTGAGCCTTAGTTTTCTTTTGCAGTCTGTGGAGTAGGGCAAATTTGTGACTTTCAAAGGCATTAATAACAGCCAAAAGCAAGTTTTACAGCTTTTATTTGCTTTTCTTGTTCTTCTGTTTACCTAGCAGTTTATGTGAATTTGTTTAGTTGTTGTTTTTACACTCTGTTTCTTTTCCAACTTGAAAAGTGGGGGAGTGCTCAGGAGGAGACTGGAAGGACTAGGACTGGAAGCAGTCACAGCAAGGAGAGTGAGATGCAGTCCATGAATGGGATACATCATCCCAGCCATCTGAAAAGACCAGCTTTTGTACCAGGAGCATTGTGAAGTGAAACAGTCACCACTCCACCACCACCCCCCACAGTGCAGCACCAGTAGCAGCCTGCAGTGGCACTACCACCACCAGTTGACCCTGCTCTGGTACATCTTGTATCTACTGCAACAACAGCCCTTGTGGCCCCTCCTCTGGTTGTGCCACTACTGTAGCCCTGTGATGTGAAAGAGTCCCACCCAAGACCATCAAGCTCCTCCCCACAACAGCAGCAAAAATCCCCTTTTTGGGACTTTTTTGTGATTGTCCCCATCAACAACAGTGTGATGAAATGCACCTTGTGTTTCTCCATGACATCAGCAAAAGTATGATTGACCCCACCAAAAACAGTGTGGTGAAATGCAAATTGCATTATGTCATTGTTTTGCATGGGAAATAAGGCAACCATTTGGACCCAGGTGGGAGGGAGCAAGGGACTGCATATGGCTTGGATGGGTTACAGCCAGTAATGTTGTAATTCATGAGACAGTCACTGCATTCAGAAGAAGATTCAGTTAGGAAATCATGAACACCCTTCAAGTAGGTAAGGCACATTGTTTGCATCAGGCTGTGGAGTCCAAAGGTTGGTGGGAATTGATAGGAATATATAAATTATAAAGGCACAGTTGTGCCTCTGTAGTTAGAATTGAGTAGCCTGTTCAATGTTAAACCTCAAATTTTGCACTTTATAACTTTGCAACCAATCAATGGATTTGAACAAATGTGGTATGCACTGTCCTGTGAGGCAGATCTCTTGATATAGCAAGTTTCATTCCAGTTGGATATGTGGATTCTGAGATTCAGATTGTGAAAGAAATCTTAAAAGAAGCCACTTTTTGCACTTTTTCTTGTTTGCCTTGTACCCAGAAGGTTTGGAATTTCAGTGTGATTTTTTTTATAGTAGAAAGAAGTTGGGTAACAGAACTGCCAGCGTTTGGTGAAAAAATATTAATCTGTTGCAAAGTTATTCAGTTTTTAAGTTTCTATTATTTCCTATGGGAAGATCACTTTACAGGATAGAGGTAAAAAGTTCAACAAAGGATTCAAGCTCAAGAAAAAGGATTTATTCTAGTGAGATCTGTTCCTTTTTCATGAGGAAAAAAATCCTTTTTCGCCAGCCATCTTGGGGTTTTTTGCCCACAAACTAAAAAGCATGGAAAATACATAAAACATTTGTCATTTTACAAATCAAACACTAGAACCCAACTAAATGGGTCCCATTTAGTTACATTCTGGTGCTTGTTTTTCACAATAAGCACCAGAAATACTTTTTCTTGGCACTCAAAAACTGGGGCACCCAGTTTAGCAAGAGGAGCACTTCCCCCACATTCTCTATATGAGAACAGCAGGAATTTCTTGACTTCTGCAGCCTTGGCTGAACTCCTGCTGCTGGCTGCAGTGTGAACTGTAAGCCCCCTTGGCCTGGTGTCTAGTGGCACCCCGGCACCCCTGATCACTGTCCCTCTAAATAAAAGATATATTCACTTGTATCTAGTAACAGCCCCCACCCTCTGATGGCCATCCCATAATTTTTATTTTAGTCCATGGTTTCTAATTGCACCCCGCACCCTCCAATTGATGCCCCCCTTATTTTTTTACCTTATGTCAGGGAAAACATTTTGTGACTAATCCCACTGCTAGATAATAGTTATGTCTGTGTTTAGCAACTAGCTTGCCAACCTGTTACATGTTGCTGCATGTCATTTTATTGATCTGTCCATTTCCAGCATACCTCAAGCTTATTGTTTTTCATGTTTTTATTTCTTAGTCAGTAACTGGATGTTTTTCTGGTTCAGTCTGTATGATTCAAGCTCTCCTTCCAGCACTGGCAGCAGCAGGACCTTATTTTTAATATTACTCCAACCCGTTTATATAAATATATATAGGTGTGTATGTATATATATATATCTTTATATTATAGTGGCACAGTAGTGCCACTATAGTTAGGGTTGCATAACCACTTCTATGTTAAACCTCAAATTTTGCAGTTCAATAACTTTTGAACTGTTTGTCCAATTTGCCTGAAATTTGGAATGCAGAAAGATTTGTCATAGATCTCCAGATCTAGCTATTTTCGTGTTGATCGGATGTACAGTTGCAGAAGGGTAGCATGCTCAAAAAGTGAAAAATCCTCAACATTGCGTTTTCTTTGTCAACCCATAATGCACTGAAGAATGTATTTGAGTGGGTTCAAATTGGGTTGTCTGCATGTGTCCTGACTAGTAGTGGTGCCTTTCAAAAGATTTCATGAAAACATCTTGCTCCGTTCAAAAGTTACAACATTTCTAGTGTCCCATTACAGCCTATGGGAAAATTTATATGTGCACTGCAAAAACAATCGCGATTACATTTTTTGATTGAGCTTGCCAAAAATGTTATCATGCTGCCGTCATCTTGTTTTCAGTAAGCAAGAGAGAAAAAAACACTTCTGAACAGAGCAGTCATTGGATTTACCTGAGCGGGCCCTGAGGAACATGCCTATGGCATTAGTTTATGGCCAGGTAGTCTGGAAACATGTTTTTGAATTTTTTTTTTGATCTTGACAACAATTTTTTGTGCCACAAAAACAATCGTGAAAACTTTAAACATGATCGCAATCACAGTTTTTTGATCGTGATCACATCCCCATTATCGAGATAGGAGAATTTTGCTGTCTGTTGCTTTTCTTTGTCACTTGATTGTGGCAAGGCAGATTGTACTATGGGCATGAAATTTTCAGGGTATGACGCCCTAGCACCACAGATGTGCCTTTCACTGGGTTGGAGTGGAAAAATTAAAGAGACCCATACTTACAGTGTTCCAAATTTCAAAAATTTCCCCATTGGATAACATTGTGGCGGTTGTTTTCTTTGTCCTTTCATTTTGGCAATGTGGATTGCGCTATTGGTCTGAACTTTCCAGGGTGCAAAGCCCTAGCCCTACAGGTGTGCTTTTTTTGTGGTTTGGTACGGAATCATTGAACACGGCCATAGTTACAGCATTGCGAAGTTGCGAAATTTTCCCCTCAGGATAATATTGTGGCTCCCGTCGTGTCTTTCGGGGCCCATATCTTGAAAACGGTTAGAGATACGGACTTTTTGTCACAAAATTATTTAGTCCCCCTTAAAGGGGGGTTAAATATAAAACTAGGATACAAAGCCATGAAACCCCTGAAATTTTAATTTTTTTTCTAGCTTGTTCGGTTCCTGAGATATTTGCAAATTAGTGTTCCTATTGCTCATTTTCATGGCTATAGGCCACAATTATGCCCTCAGAGTTAGCACTCACATTGCATTTTGGTGCCTGTATCTCAGAAACAATGCAAGATACAAATTCAATTGACTTATTTTGCAAGAACTACTCACTCTTACAATTACAACCACACTTGAATTTTTTTTGCACCTCCTACGATTCCTGAGATATGGCCAGCTTACTGTTACAAAGGCTCCTTGCCTTATAAGGCTGAGGTATGGCTCCATAGGTATGTGTAAGTGGGAGCGCAGGGCCCAGAGGGCCCGCACTCCCACACACACACACATACCATTATGCACATTTCTATTATTACTACTTACACTACACTTTTTAAAAAAAGAAAGGAAATTCTTTGCAAAAACTTCATTAATATATCAGTTAAGGCTGTTTCCACAACAGCAAAAGTGTAGAAATTCAATGTTAGAGGTTACCACCCCACCACCCCAGCCCCACGGCCCCCCTCAAAACCCTAACTGGGCATCCCCAACCCCCACACACACCAACACACTTACAACCTTGTACAACACTATACCACTCCAGCACATCTGTGAGCGCAATAATCACAGCACTGGACTACTTTCACTTAAGTCTATGTAATAGAAAAACAAATACAGTATAAGCAACCCTGTACTGCTAGCACAGTGTGATGACACATTACTGCTGCCATATCTTCCTAATATAATTACACTTAGTCTGTACACATTTTCAATATATTGATTTATATGTGTCATATTCCAACAATTGGGTCACTGCAAGTTTTGTCGCCACCACATAGGCATGTGGTAGCAGCACAGATACACCTCACACATACACAGTACTTTGGAGATACTGCTCTAATGGAACACTGCCACCACCACATGTTGTTATGTTGCTGCTGCATTACTTGCAAACTGTCATTAACAATATGTTATGGTTACCTTTGCATGTTACAACTGCTGCTTTTACAACTGTCTTGTAAAGTATGCTACAAGACATTACTTTTATTACTACCACTGTTTGCCATTAGAACTAACTCACTGTATCACCTAAAAAATGTTAAAATCCAATGACTGTTGCTAGGCTCACAGACACTGTCATCTCTACCACACTATGTGTGGATAACATCTGCATGTCTGTGTTCTCCCAAGCCACTATGACGGCTGCACAACTCATACACTTGGTTGACTGTGACGATGCCTGTGTCTTCTGGAATGTTTACAGACTTGTCTGTCACTTCTGTTATCTGATCCTGCCTGTTACTGGTTGCTTATCTTGCCTTGACCCTTGACTTGCTTCCATGTGTGTGTGTGTGGGGGGTTGGGGAAATGCACAGCTAGGGTTCTGAGGTGGGGTGAGGGGTTGGGGTGGTGGGGTGGTAACCCTAACATTGAATTTCCACACTTTTGTTGGTGTGAAAACAACCTTAACTGATGCATTAAAAATGTTTTGCAAAGAATACACACACATATATATATATATATATATATATATATACATACTGCATATAATCTAACATCAGGATGCCCAACCCCGGTGTTGGATGCCCCCTGCAGCTCCTTGTTTTATTAGTAGTTGCCCACATTGGGGGGCCCAATCCCTCTGCCAGTATTACAAGGCCCTGCCAGCAGTGTGGGATACTGGGGAGTCCATTCCCAGTGTCCCGAAATCTTTAATTACTTTGATCCTGTAAAAGCAAACAGTCCACCGGTGTCTTTTTTTTGTTAAACCTAAAAAGAAAATGGTCCCTCATTGTCCCTGCCATCCCCTCCCCATCCCGACCCTCCCACTGAGCACCCATCACCCTCCCAACCCCCTTGCCCTATACTTGCCACTGGAGGTCGTAAGGTGTCATCTTTGGTGGACCAAGACACATCTGCAATCTTCAAAGTCGAACCGTGAACTGTGAAATCAAGTTAAGAGCCATATAATAAATTTCAGTGGTATGTTGAACTTATGTTTATAACTGCCATTTTTAGGACTGTTTCCAACAAATTTTCAACATGATCTTTTTGAAACCATACCTCATGAACACTGGCACTGTCATTTCTTTAATCAGGCCCTGACAGTGATTTCATGGTCACTGTGCAAAATCACCTTTTGGGACCAAATAATGAAAATTCACCCACAGTGTTCATGAGTTGGGGTCCCAAAAAGGTCATGTTAAAAATTTGGTAAACAATTCCTAAAAATGGCTGAGTTATGAGTGTTTGTTGAAATTTTTCTATGCATGTGCATAAAGTTTGACTCCAAATTTTCAACACAGCCATTTTTTTACACCACCTCATGGAAACTACAGCTGTCATTTTTTACATCCTTTCCAAAACATGTTTTTGCACCTATGCTGCAGAATGGCATTTTGGAATGGATGTGAAAATGTTCACTTATGAGGTTTATGAGGTGGGGTCATAAGAAGACTATATTGAAAAAATGGGGTCAAAATATGAAACAATGCCAAAGTTATGATCATTTGTTGCAATTTCACTACACCCACTCATAACTTTGAAAATGTCAAATATTTTGACGCAAGATTTTCAATATATCCTTCTTATTACCCCACTTCATGTATGTCACAGCTGTTATTTTTCAAATACTACTCAAAATGTGTTTTCACACCTGTGGCACAGAATAGTATTGCAGTTACACAGAATTACATTTTGGTGGGGATTCAAAAATGTTCTGTACTGCGTATATGAGGTGGGGTAATAAGATGGCAATACTGACAATTTGGTCATTGTTTTTCTAGAAATGGAAGCGCAGAGCCCAGAGGGCCCAATGCTTCCACAGCTACATACATATACACATCTACAGAGGGATGGGAGTGCAGGGTCCAAAGGACCCTGTGCTCCCACAGTAAAATAAGGATACTATTATACTATCCGAAAAAGTGAGGAAATAAGTTGCAAAAAACTTTGTTAATGCTCCAGTTAGGGTCAAAGCTACAAAAGTTGGGAAATGAGGCATTAGAGTTTCACCCATAACATTACACTCACCCTCCCAGAATCTGCAGGAGAGCAGGAGGGTTTTGGGCTTCAGCCTAACGCCACCCCATTCTCATAAAGTCTACACATCTGACCTTATTTACAGATGGAATGGGGTGAGCATTGGACTTGAGAAGCCCAAGGCACACTCCACGCCTGATCTCCTGCCTGGTTTGAGAGGGTAGGGTGTTAGGGGTGATATATATATATATACACACACACACAAATAATCATATTAAAAACTCAAATGAATAAATAAATAAAGGAATAACAAGGTGGGTGAATAGGGTGATGAAGCTTGATGGTATCAAAGCATTAGTCATATTCTAGGAAGCATCAGGTGAAGCTTGATGAGCAGCAGTCATACGGGAGGAAGCCTCAGGTGAGCAAATCAGAAGTACTTTTTTATACAATATATATTTTTAGCAACCTGGTAAGGCCCACTGAGCCCAATACCTGTTTTCAAGGCAACCTGGGAACACTGGGGAGATTAAGTGCCTTGTTCGGGGGTCTCACAGCATGCAAGTGGAGGTTGGAGGAATCAAACCCAGCTCTGCTGGATGTACCAAGCTCATTCATAGCTCATTACTCCAACCTCTAAACTATACTGCCAGCCTGTGGTAAATTGATTCTCCTGCCAAGGACTGCACACTATATATAGAGATAGGCATTTGTGTCCTTGAATAAGGTAGGTATAACATGTAATAAGGAGCTAAGTTGAAGTGTGCAAAGGCAGGTGTTTAAGATTGATGGATATAGGCCCTAGGTGATTGAAATAGTCATAGACATAAGACAGCAATGAAAGTCAGGTTGTAATTAAAAAGGCATCAGGCTCAGAGGATACTTCTGTTGTAGCCTGGCTGAGTCGATGATGTCCTGTGTGATTTTTGGAAATACAAGAAGTTTACCAAGCTATGGGTGTCAGTAAGTAAATGGTCCACAGGAAGCAGAGAATTCAGTAAGGCAAAGCAAACACTGTTGGTAGAATGCCGTGAGAAATTAAGTTTGTCCCTGTTATGAAGACTGCAGGATCAGCACATTGCAAGATGTGCTATGAGTGTGCATATAAGGGGCAGCATCAGCTGTGCAGAAGCACTGTGGATTGTATTGTAAACTGAGATTTCAAAATCTGAAAGAAAGGGGAAGGGCTGGGATAGTTGAAGTATAGCACGCTTGACAGTCGGGGGAAATGTTACTTCATGTTTTATCTTGAGCATACAGTGATAAAGTAAACTCTTTACTTGTAACTCCAGATCCTAAGTCTAGTGAATCTGAATCCTGGCTTTCATAAGTCTTTTCTCAATTCTAATTAGGAACTACTTCCACCTGTAGCAGGCCTACAAGCTGACTGAGTGGAAGGAGGAAAGTCAAACATAATGACAGAAGTAAGATTCATAAAATACATTCAAATACCTCCTTAGGTATAAAATGCCAGAGTTTTTCATGAGGGTCTTCACATCAAAGACACAAATGTTTAATTTAGAAGAGGAGAAGGTGTGATGCCATGAATCTGAACTTGCAGTCCTTAGTGCATTAGCAGGTTGTTCCTGATGGAGTTAACAATAAACTTACCAGTTGGTACTTCAGATTTATGTATTTATTCCTCAGCTCCACAAATGCAAAGTGTTGTTCTCTTTCTAATAGACAGATGAAGGTCTGTGGGAAAAGGCAGGGTTCACTAGGTGCATAGGTTTCTAGACTAATATTACTGGTGATGCTGGTAAGATGAAGAAACGAGGACTAAGAATGTTTGAGATGGTAATAGCTTTTCAGAAGAAGGAAATTGCTAAAGAAAGATGAGCCCAGTTTCATGAGCAAGTTCTTTTGGCCATGGGACCTGTTTTCAAGTGCAACCTAGGCTAGGCCCACAGTGGCAGAGGAACTGCCCAAGGAGCTGTTGCACTACAACTACTGTGTAACTCCTGGGAATCTAAGGCTGCTGATGGAATGACACATACAGAATGGCTCCAAACTGGTTTCCGTGGAAATGAATCAGTGAATGAAAGACTGAATGAATGAGTGAATGAAGTGAATGTTGAATAAGTTCACAGGGTAAGTGCTACCAAGGGGATCTACTAGAACCTATGTCAGTTATGCCATTATGAGGTAGCACAAGTTAACTGAGGCTTAAGCATAAGAATCATAGGAGCATTACAAGTCAGAAGTGTTAGCCATGAGTGACTTGCCATTTTGCAATGGACTACTGCTTAAAATGTTTCCTCAAATATTTGCCTAATGTGGCCTCAGAACAAATCCATGTTTGGACCACTCTCAACAACCTTATGTAGACAATTCCAAGCAGCCACCACTCTCTGGTTTGTCCAGGCTCCTTGTCTGATATTCTTATACAATTCTCCCCTTAACTGGTAACTGTGGGTCCTGGTATCCCTATTTGCTGTTTTTCTGTCAAAGCCCATGCTCTTCCACAGATCGCTGTTTCTGAAGGACTTGTATACCAGACACATAGAAACATAGACTTTGACAGCAGATAAGGACTGCTTGGCCCATGTAGTCTGCCCATTTCCCTACCTACAGGATAGGCTGCAGATCCTAGTTAACCAACAGCCTATTTCTTCCTACCCCCCCCCACAAGAATTGCCTTATGTCTGTCCCATGCATTCTTGAATTCTCCCTTAGTTTTAGACTCCACTACCTCCTTAGGAAGGCTGTTCCATGCATCCACTACCTCTCTGTGAAAAATGCTTCCTCACATTGCCCCTGAACCACCCCCCATCTTTAAATTGTGCCCCTTGTTCTTGCACGCCTCTTTTCTGAAAGATGCTACCTCTTGGACTTTGTTGATTCCACTGAGGTACTTAAAAGTTTTTATCATGTCCCCCTCTCCCTTCTTTCCTCAAGGGTATACATATTAAGCTCCTTTAGTCTCTCCACGTATGGCTTCTCTTGCAGACCCTGCTCCATTTTAGTTGCCCTCCTCTGCACTGCCTCTATCCTGTCTATGTCCTTGTGGAGATGGGGTCTTCAGAACTGGACGCAGTACTCCAGATGGGGTCTCACCAACTGTCTATACAGAGGGATAACAACTTACTGTTTTTTGCTGGTGATGCCTCTCCTTATGCATCCCAGTATACCCCCAGCCCTCCCTACTGCCTTCTCACATTGCTTGCTAACCTTAAGGTCATCTGATATGATTACCCCCAGGTCCCTTTCCTTTTTTGTTGTTGTTACTACCTCCCCCCATTGTGTAATCTTCCCCTGGGTTCCTGTTTCCCAGGTGCATTATTTTGCACTTCTTTGCATTGAATCCTAACTGCCATACTTCTGACCATTCCTCCAACCTTGCCAAGTCCCTTCTCATCCTTTCCATGCCTCCTTGTATCAACCCTGTTGCAGATCTTTGTGTCTTCTGCAAAGAGGCATACTTTTCCTTCCAGTCCCTCTGCAATGTCACTTATAAAGACATTAAAAAGGACTGGACCCAGTACTGAACCCTGCGGTACCTCACTAGTAACCCCTCTTTCTTCAGAGTGGACTCCATTTACAATAACCTTCCGTGTTCTGTTGTCCAGCTAATGTTTTACCCAGGCTGCCACCCTAGAACCCACTCCCAGGCTGGTTAATTTGACTATTAATCTTTTGTGTGGGACTGTGTCAAATGCCTTGCTAAAGTCTAGGTAGGCCATGTCCACAGCCCCTCCCTGGTCTACTACTTTGGTCACCCAGTCAAAGAAATCTATTAGATTCGTCTGACATGACCTTCCCACTGCGAACCCATGCTGTCTTGGATCCTATGCCCCACTGGCCTCTAGGTACTCAACAATTCTTTCCTTCAGAAGTGACTCCATCACTTTCCCTACCACAGAGGTCAAACTGACAGGTCTGTAGTTTCCTGCCTCTGTCTTGGTCCCGCTTTTGTGAAGGGGAATCACATCTGCCTTCCTCCAGTCCTTGGGTACCACACCATCCTCCCATGATTTATTAAAAAGAGTAGCCAGTGGTTTTACTAGTTCCCCCCTTAATTCTTTTAGAATTCTGGGGTGAATTCCATCAGGCCCCATTGCTTTGTCCACCTTCAGTTTTAGGAGTTCTTGCAGAACTCTTTCTTCTGTGAAAGGACTGGGATCGACCCCCCTATCAAGAGTGCTTCTGTTAATTGGATTAGGCACTTCCCCCTCCTCTTTTGTGAATACTGAGCAGAAATATTTTATTCAGTATCCCTGCTTTTTCACTGTCCCCCTCTGCCCACCCACCGTTCATTCTATTCAGCCTCACTATCCCTCCCTTTGTCTTTCTACGCTCTCTGATGTACCTATAAATGTTTTATCCCCCTTCTTAACTGAGTTGGCTATCTTTTCCTCAGTTTGGGCCTTTGCTATTCTGACTTTCCTCCCTGCTTCCTTCTGCCTTAACTGGTACAGCCTCTGTCCTGCTCCTTCTGTGTTCCCTTATACTTCCAGAATGCTATCTTTTTCTTCCTGACTTTCCTAGCCACCTCTTTTGAGAACCATAGTGGCTTTTTCTTTCATTTTGATTTGTTTATTTGCTTCACACAAAGGCTTGTTGCCTCTGTGATGGCAGTTTTGATGATTCCCATTATTGCTCCACCCCTCCTTCTAGCCTGTTTGCTAGTGCTTTTTTGAGGCACTCTCCCATCTTGCGAAAGTCAACCCTCCTGAAGTCCAGTACCCTTACTTTTGTATGGCTTGACTCTGTAGCTGAGTTTAACATGAACCACACTGTTTGATGGTCACTTGTTCCCAGATGGCAACCCACTTCTAGATCTGAGATCCTCTCACTGCACCCATTTGAGAGTACGAGGTCTAAGATTGCTCCCTCATGAGTGGGTTCTTAAACTAGCAGTCTGATGCATGCTACCTGTAGGGCATCAAGAATGGCCCTGCTCTTGGATGTGGCTGCAGCAAATGTGCTCCAGTTAACATCTGGCATATTCAGGTCTCCCATCAACAGTATCTCCCCTTTCTCTGCCATCCTAAGAATGGCTTCTATCATATCCTTGTCCATTCCCTTCCCCTGACATGGGGGTCTATACACAACCCCTGTGCGGATTGTGGTGCTCTTTCCAGTCTTCAAGGTGACCCACAGTGCCTCCTCTCCTCCCTGTTTACTCTTTTGTTCAGTTGCTTTTATCCCATCCTTTACATAGAGAGATACTCCTCCCCCTCTTCTCCCCTGCCTGTCTCTCCTGTAGGTTATGCACCCTGGTATGTTAACATCCCAGTCATGGTTCTCTGTGTACCATGTTTCTGTGACTGCTACGATATCCAGGCATCCCTCTTCCATCAAGGCCACCAGCTCAGGGAGCTTGCTGCCCAGACTATCGGCATTGGTACTCATTACCCTCCATTTCTTGATGGCCTTACTCCTTTTTTGCCCCATCTCTGCCTCCCCCCTTGGCTAGTTTAAATGCTTGCCAATGAAGCATTTGAACCTATCATCTAGAATCCTGGTTCCCCTCCTGGACAGAGGTAGCCCATCATGCCAGTATAGGCTCGCATCACTCCAGGTGGACCCCCAGTCCCCAGTGAAGCCAAATCCCTGAGCTCCACACCAGTGTTTCAACCACTGATTGAATCCCATGATGTGGAACACCCTAGCCTCTCCTACGCCATAGATGGGCAGCACCTCCGAGAAGGTTACCGTGCATGCTACTTGTCTAAGGCCCATCCCCAATTCCACAAACTCTTCCTGCACTTCTGTCTAATCCCTTTCTTAGCCAGGTCATTTGTCCCTATGTGGACAATGACATCCAGCTCCCTCCACTGTGCCGCTGCTCTGGCAATCCTGAGGATTCGCTCCCTGTCCCTCCAAGTCATGGCGCCAGGCAGGCACTTTACCTCCCTCTCCCCTTCCTCCCCCAGATCTACCTTCCTAACAATGGAGTCCCCCACCAGGAGTTGTTTCCTTCCCCTGTGGGGTCCCATGCCACCCTTCTGTGGGTGTCCTTTGTGGAGGTTCCCAGCATCCTCCTTGGTCTCCATAGTGGAACCACACTTTGCCAGAATGGCATAGGAATTGTGGCAAGGTACAACTGGAGGGATGCACCTCTGTTCCACCACCCTCACCCTCCCTGAGCCCACTGTGGTCCAACCACTCCTCTTTCTTGGCAACCTCTGAGGCAATGGCAGTGGCACTGGTGGTCCCTGGATGGAAGAGGCAATATAGTCCCATTAGAGAAGTCCAGTCACACAGCAGTCCTTCCTCCTGGTGTCTTCTGCCAAGCTACACAGATCCCCCTTAGTCTTCTATTCTCTAATGAGAAGATACCCAGCTCTTGTAGTCTTTCTCCACAGGGCAAATGAGAAACACCAGAAATATTTTTTGTTGCCCTCCTCTGAACCCCCTCCAGTTATGCAACATCACATAAATTATTTGTTACCTAAAACTGAATGCAGTACTCAAGATGGGGCCGAACAGGAGCCCCATATAAAGGCATAATAACATTACTGTTCTTACTCCAGATGTGCTTAAGAATGCATCTGACCATTCTATTGCCCTTTCTTACCACCTCCCAGGTATGTTCTCCAAAGGTTAGTTTATTTGTTGTAAAAATGCAGAGGTCTTTCCCTTTATCAGTGGATTCTAGTTCAATTCCATTTAAGTAATACTTTGCCATATAAGTCCTGCTCCTAAAATGCATCACTCTACATTTGCCTACATTGAAATACAACTTGCGATCCATATCTCTATTCTCTGTAAGTCCTCATGTAGTCTGATGATAGATGTTTCATTTTCAACTATGCCACCCAGTTTAGTGTCATCTGCAAATTTGCGGATCCAGCAGTTTGATGAACTGTGCATAGTAGAAGTAAAAATATTGAATAGAGATGGCCCCAGCACAGACCCCTGTGGGCCCCACACTGGTCACTACTCCCCACTCAGAGCAATATCCTCTAAGGTTTACCCTTTGTTTTCTTTGATCTAGCCAAGACACAATCCATTTTATGATGTTTGGACTGAAACATAGTTGAATTAGTGCCTCTGTTAATTCTTTATGAGGTACCATATGAAATGCCTTAGCATAATCCAAGTAAATAACATCAATGGGTAATCATCTGTTTAATGCCATACTAATAGATTCAAAGAAATGGAAGAGGTTAATTTGGCAAGACCTACTAGCTTTTAAGCCATGCTGTATTATATCCTCAAATCCCATACTCAGGATATGCTTCTCCATTTCTTCCTTTACAAATTCTTCAAGTATTTTACAGATAATAGACATCAAACTAATTAGTCTAAATTTTTTGACATCATATTTCGAGCCTTTCTTGTGTACAGGTGTTATACTGGCCAGTTTTTATTCAGGGATCACTTTACCCTTAGTCAAATAACTTATAATCAATCAATCAATCAAAATCTTTATTTATCCAGGTGAACACCATTGAGCAAGCTCATTTACAAGATGGACCTGTTACACTTAGTATACAGAGTAAACATGAAATACAGTCAATCCAATGTACAGTATATACAGATACAAGCAATAGAACAGTGTTGATATACCACAAGCGGTATACCATACTAGACATATAATAAAAAAAATAATTTGGGATAAGGGACCAGTTCATTAATGTGAAGTCTATGACCTTCGTGTAAAAGGTGAGATGAGATATAGCAGTTAGAAAATATTCAGGTAACTAACATTTACAATTGGGGGCTGGGTGAAATGAATGTATGGGGGGAGGAGAAAGTCAAGAGGGGGCATCAAAGGGGGGTAAGACTTAAGTTGAGAATGGCATAGGTAGAATAGAAGGGTAGTGGTTTTAGGGCAGGGGGACCACTGAACAGGCTCGTAGCCAGCAGCCATAGAGCACAAGTGCAGGTAGAAGATAAAGGCGATAAGGGCCACACAATCCAAAATGTAAAAAAGGGCCCATGGTAACGAGGACAGCCATAGTGTGGAGAATTTTAGTGATGGGAGAAACAATTACAGATTTCTTTGACCTAGTGGTCATATAGGGTCTTAAATGATGAAATGCTGATAAGAGAGCTAAGCTTCAATGTTTTTTGTATTGTATTCCACAAGGATGGTAGTGCAAAGCTTATAGCCATTCTCCCAAGGTGAGATTTTAGCTTAAGAACCTTTAAGTAAATAGAAAGGAGTAGCTTCTTAATGCATATGTTCCAGGTTTGCATAGAGGGAGGCAATCAGAGATGTACGGGGGGGAGTTTCTTACAAATGTCTCTGAATGTCCAGAGTAGCACATATTTTGCCTGGAGTGAAGGGAGGTCCACCCCACTGTTGTATAAAGGGTACAATGGTGCATGTCATGAGGTAGATCAGTGATAAATCTCAAGGATCTATGGTACAATGTGTCCAATTTAGCTAGCTGCAAGGATGGGCAGTGGCTATAAAGAAAGTCAGCATAGTCGACCAGGGAGAGAAATGTGGTTTGTACAAGCTGCTTTTTGGCGTTGCTGGCAAGGTATTCTTTAATCCTGAATAATAAGCCAAGCCTCTGTCTTAATCTCTTTAGCAGGTCTTCAATGTGATCCATAAATGAGAGTTTGGGGTCCAGCCACACTCCTGGATACTTAAATTTGCTAACAAATTCTAGATTTTCACCCAGAATTGAGGTATTCTGAGGTATGGTACCAACAATGGATGGGTTTGCTTCATGGGGAAAGGGAGAAAATAGCATAGCCTTGGTTTTCTTTGCATTTAATAACAGTTTTTTGTTTAGGAGTTAGCCCTGAAGAAGACTGAATTCAGTTTGAAGGTCTTTACAGGCTGTATCTGGTGAAGAGCGGCTTAGATAGAGGACCATGTCATCTGCAAATAGATGAATGTTAGCCTTAGATATATTATTGTCAATATTGTTTATGTAAATTGCAAACAGTAAAGGACCCAGAATCAATCCCTGAGGGACCCCTCTTTGTAGAGGTTTAAGGGGTGAAAGTTCACCATCTGCCTTTATTTCCTGCCACCGATTGGAATGGTAATCATCAAATCAATGTAAGGATAGAGAATACAGACCTATTGACTTAAGGGATGAGAGGAGCAGGCCGTGGTTGACAGTGTCAATGGCCTTGGACAAGTCTAGAAATACAGCACAGACATATTTCCTATCATCCAGGTCTCGCTGCCAATCGTTAGTCACGTTAGCCAGGCCCGTGATGGTGCTGTGATGTGCTCTAAAGCTGGATTGCATAGGATTTAGAAGATTCATACATTCCACATATGTTTTTAGCTGCCTGCTTATGACTTTTTCCAGTAATTTAGACAGAATAGGTAGTAGTGAAATTGGCCTATAAATGTTTAGGTCACCAGGATCCCCAGATTTGAACAAGGGGATGACATGAGCTGTTTTCCATACTGGTGGGAGAATTCCTTGGGACAATGAAAGACTGAATAAATGGGTAATTGGTGCAGACAAGATGTGGTAGGCAACCTTTAGAAAGTAAGGAGCCAGGGAGTCTGCGCCTGCACTTTTCTTGGTGTCCAGTTTTAAGAGGAGTTCTTCAGCCTCCTTCAGGGAAGTGTGCTGAAGGGAGAAGACTGAATTGCTTGGAGGAGGCTCTGAGCTTTGCACATCCAATTGAGAGCATAGGGAACAAGCTGGGGAGTTGTCGAAAGCAAGACCTGCGGTGGCAACGTGGTTATTAAAGGTGTCCATGATTTCCATTTTATCACAGATGGTGGTGCTGCCAGAGATAATCTCTGCAGGCAATGAAGTTCCTGGGGTATTTCCAGACATATCCTTAATGGATTTCCAAAAATTGGAGGAGCTCTTAGAAGCAGAATTCAGCTCCAGGCGGTAGAAGGATGCCTTTGCATCTCTTGTCTTCTTGGTGCATGCATTCCTGGCTTTCCTAAAATTACACCAATCCAGCGATGCCTTGGTAGTTCATGCTTTTTTCCAAAGCTTATCCCTGCTCAGTAATACAGCTTTGAGTTCAGACGTGAACCAGTGACAGGTTCTTCCCCTTACCCTAACTTTTACAAAAGGGGCATACTTGTTTAAGGCCTCAGACATAATTTCGGAAAAGATCTCCTTAGCCAAGTGGACCTAGCTAGCTAGATAAAAGTCCTGCCAATGCATTGAATATTTTAATTCATCAAGGTAGGCAGCCAGATCAAAGTTACGTCTCGACCTTTTGATGGAAAACCTTGACATAGATGGTGGGTTCTGAACCAACCTTATACTAGCTATAATGCTATGATCACTAACATTGGAGAAGAATACTCCTGCATGGGAGAATAGGTACAGTTTGCTAGTTAGGATAACATCCAGCAACGTGCTATTGGCAGGGGTCTTTTTGTTAGGGTGTGTGGGTTCATCAGTAAGTTGTGTTACGCCAAGGGCATCACAAAACTCCTTAAGCGGTGCAGCAACTTGGGACAACCAATCAAAGTTAAGGTCCCCAAGGATAACTGTTTCTAGTGAATCATGCTCCATAACCTTTGTTAGATGGGTAAGAATTTGAGGACCAGAAGAGGGGGGTCTATAGCAGCCTATAACACGTATTGCCGAAGTTGAGGATATCTCCAATTTTAGAGCTAGACATTCAAATTGGTTGGCGATAGATGACGAATCCAGACATGTAATTGTGTATTTGTTCTTGACATAGATGGCTACACCTCCCCCCAGTTGGCCTGTCAGCTCTGAGTAATAAGTATTCTGGGATGTTAATTTCACTATCAGGCGTGGATGGTCTAAGCCAAGATTCAGAGATCACTAAGACATCAGGTTTAGTGTGACTGACCCATGCTTGAATCAATGTGAACTTTTTTAATAGGCTGCATACGTTCATGTGCATGAATTGCATGCCTTTCAGGTTTGCTAAGTCCGAGGGTGAAGTAATAGTATTTACTGGACCGGGGTTAGTCTCAATGTCAACAGAACACAACAGAAGGAGCAGGAGAAGTTTCCTTAAGGAGGCAAGGGACATTATAAACTTCATTGTATGTAAATGACTGTGGTAGGAGTCAGGCCGAGAAAGCAGGAACCCATGCTTAGACCTGGACTGCCCCAATGCCACAATTACCAATATCCTGGCTTGGAGATATATGGGGAGGTAACTACATGGGATAACTGAGAGTATGCTCTGTGGTGGCAGTTCGACACCAGTCCCACCACTGTAGGTGGTACTAATAGGAGGATGTAAGTAAGGAAGTCTGACAGCACAGAGGTAATTATAGGCAAAGAAGCAATATACCCGGCAGCCCACTGGGGGACTATAGTCTCCCCTGCTGGTTGAATGGGGGAGCTCTGGTACTGTGCAAGACGTAAGAAAAGAAGAAGCAAAACGTGGAGCCAGAGGGGCACCCACATGGTAAGGCCTTATTAATAGCGGATGTGATTGAGCTGTCTTGCTCTTACAGTCAGGCTTGATTAGTAGCCTGTACCATTGTCTCTAATATCGTCAAGGAAGAGATAAGAAGTTACCACTCAAGTAGAAACAGCATACTAATTGGTCCTGCAAGCTCATTTAACAGTTCTCTTAATACTCTGGGGGTGAATTTTATTGGGCCCTGTGATTTGTTTATATTTAATTTTCCATGTCTGTTTTTAACCTCTTGTTCTGTGATATTAGCTATTATTTTCCCATTTGACCAATGTTTTCTATTAGTAGGCTACAGTCAGATTTAACATGGTACAGTATATGTTTATAATATAATTACTAAAAATGTCAGACATAGCTTGTTCACTATCATTTTGTTTTTCCCCTACAGATACTGTAGTGGTTCCACCTTTGGGTGGCCACCCTTCAGGCTACTAATGTTGCTAAATAAGTTTTTCTTGGATGAAAGAGAAGGACTAGGAATCAAGTGAGAGGCAGGCAGGTCCTGGATGTTGGAAAATGCTAGAGATGGCTATAATACACTGGGCAGCAGATTGAGTCAAAGTCCCCAGTGATTGGAGAAAGCTGGTGGGCTGGTTGGCAGATTAAATGAAGGCTGGGAGAAGGCAACAGGTTTAATACAGGACTAAGCCGATATGATCTTTGATTATGAAAACCTAGTAGTAAAGTAATTATATATGAAGGTAGCCAAAAACACACAAAGAGTGAGCCAAACATGGGAACAAGGAAGGAATCCTAATGGAGAAAAAGTGGAAAAGGGGGAAGAGTAAACAAAATTAAAAATAGTAGACTACAGTGGCACGCAGAAGGAGGCAAACTGGGATGAGCAAACAAAAAGAAAGGCAAGGAGGGAAACAGAAGCAGATGGTATTGGGGGCAGGGAGCAAAAATGGAAATGAATGGAAAGACAACAGCAGGAGCACAGCAACAATGGAGACCATTAGGGAGGACAGGAAGGACAACAGCAAAGCAAAAGAGCAAACAAGAGAGGCAACAGTGGCTGGTAGGTGAGCCACATATGAATCAGCTAGGCCAGATAGTATAAATGTGGGCTTGATGGGTTAAAATAGAAAGAATGTTAGGAGAAGTTTTGTCAGCTGTCCATCAGACCTAAAGCAAATCCTTTTATAAACTGCATGTAAATATTTTTGAAATTGTGTTTGAAGATTCGAAACTTCTGTAAGAATTAAATTCCCATCAGCTCTTGCAAACAAATTACACACTTTATTATTACCTTACTTCTACCGAAGCTGTCATCATTAACAGATGTAAAGCTCTATGCATAGTTAGCTGGTGTAACCAAGAAGTGGAGGCTGGGGTTAATTTTGCACAGAAGGAGCAGAACTGAGACACAACAATAGGGATGAGAATGACTACTTTTTTCTCATCTGGCAATCAGGAGAAACATGCCTCTGATGCCATTAGGATGAAGCCAGTCCAGTTAACAGCATGAGGTTAAACATGGTTATTTAGTCCTTATTTCATAGCCCAGGATATAGGAATGAAAGGGAAAATTTCAAAGCAAGAACTGTGCAACCTCACACTATCCCCACCAAAGGTGAATCTCACACAATCTTTCATGTTACTGATGCCCACACCTGAAGGTCATCAATGACAAACAGGGCCTTCTTATCAGTTGGAAGGGGCTGGCCAAGATTCCTCAAAGGAAACATTTGGTTTGAGAACAATAACACTGAGTAAAACACTAGTTCAATAATAACACTGTTCTCACTTATTGAGTAGTCTAGTAATCAAATCATTATTAAAGAATCATCATAATCGAGTTTTGCGAGGTAATCACATTCGGTGATGCAGTCAGTGTTCACTATGACAGAAAATAGCTTCATTAATTATTCCTGTTTATTTCCCTTTCTGTGTGCTTGTTACAGTAGGTTTTATTACTTCAACCTCTTGCAGGAGAGTCAGGGGACCAGTGAGATGCTTTCACATGAGGGAATAAGACAGACACATGAGGGGGGGGTCACAATTTTGCACTGAGTCCTAAACCATAGCCTCTCACCTTTCTGGCTCCATGATGAAAAGGCCCCCTAGAATGAGTATGGATCAGCGGTATACATATTCCTAACAAACCTAGCTGGTAGCTCAGTAATACTTATGTTATTTAGTATAGTTAGTTCATTCGTTCGTTCAAATGTTTTGCCAGGAAGGACATACCAAGCTTAGAACAGCTCATGTTCAGATGCATCCTGAAGGAAAAGGGTGTAGGAGTACATATGGTAATACACATAGCAACAATGTGTTAATACAATAGTGAGGAAATGTTAACAGAGAAGCTTAGAAACATAGAAGTTGTTGGCAGAAAAGGACCTCCTGGCCCACTGTTCTGCTCTAAAGTCCCTTCCTACTGTGCTACTGTAGACCCTAAGTGATCTCTGGCCTTATCCCCACAGCCCTGTTACTATGGTCCCCTCATGTCTAGCCCATACATGTTTGAAACCTGTTAACATTTCGGTACCCACCACTTCTGCTGGGAGGCTGTTCCAGGTGTCCACCATCATTTCCATAAAAAAATATTTCTTCACATACCCGCTAGGTCTCCCCCCTTCCAGCTTCATATCATGCCTTCTTGCCCTTGAGCATCTCTTTCTGTGCAATATACCACTCTCATGTACCTTATTGATACCCTTGAGGTATTTGAATGTTTCTATCATGTCTCCCTTTCTCTCCTCTCCTCCAGTGAGTACATATTTAATTTCCTGAGCCTTGCCTCATAGGGCTTCTGATGTAGGCCATGCACCATTTTGGTTGCCCTTCTCTGTACTGCTCCACCTGATCTATGTTGTTCCTGAGATGGGGCCCCCAGAACTGGACACAGTACTCCAGGTGTGGCCTCACCATTGGTCTATACAGGGGTAACACTGTCTCCCTTTTTCTGATGGTGATACCCCTCCCCATGCACCCAAGCACCCTACTAACCTATCCCACTGCTTTGCTACCTTCAGATCATCAGATATGATGACCCCAAGATCCCTTCCTGTTTTGTGATTGTTAACACCTCCACCCCTAACTGTTATGTTGCCCTTGGGTTTCTGTGCTCCATTTGCATAATTTTACAGTTTTTGGTGATGAGGCCCAGTTGCCAAATCCTTGACTAGTTTTCCAGATTTTTTAGATCTTCCTTCATCCCCCCCCCCCCCAGGTGTCCACTCTGTTGATTTCTGTGTCATCCATGAACAGGCATACCTTTCCTTTCAGCCAATCAGAGATGTCACTAATAAAGACATTGAAAAGGACCAGTCCCAGTGCTGACCCCTGAGGCACCCCACTGGTTACCTTACCTTCCTCTGAGTGAACTCAATTTACCACCACCCTCTAAGTTCCATTACTTAGCCAGCTTTGTACCCATTTTACTATATTTGGACCTACTCCCATGCTGTATACTTGAAATACATAGTTGTGAGTTATTACATTAGCATAATGAAAAAAGCAGGTGCATAGAAAGCAAATTAAAAACACAACAGATAAGCAGTGCACAAAGTAATAACTGTAACTGAGCAGTAAGGGAGGAAAAACCATAAAGTGAACAGTGAAGGGGAGCCCCACTACAGAGTTAGGTGGAACAGTAAGGTTTAAAAGCAGTAACAGGACAGATCTGTGAACTCACAGAGGAGGTTTTTAAGACAAAAAGATTGGCAACAGAATGGATAACAAGGGAGAGGTTATTGAGAATCAGAAAGGAAATGCAGCTTGACTGCTAATGGCTTAGTGCAAGGGAAGAAGGAAGGGCGACTGTCAGGGGCATTCCTAAAATAAGGCAGCCAATATTTACCAAAGAAAGGGTCCAAAAGGGACTTGCATCTACAAAAGTAGATAAAGACCAAGGGCTGAATGGGATGCACCCAATGGTGCTCAAGGAATTGGCTGCAGAACTGGCTGAAGTCCTAGTAGTGCTCTTCAATAACTCGATTCTGACAGGGGTAGTTCCAAAAGACTGGAGGGTAGTGAATGTAGTTCCCTTACACAAGGGGGGGCAAAGAGCAACCAGGGAATTACTGATCTCTCTACCTTACCTCTGTAGTGGGTAAACTGATGGAGTCACTGATCAAAGAAGACCTTGTGAACTACCTAGAGAGCAATGATCTACAGGATAGTAAACAGCACTGGTTTGTAGCATGGAGGTCTTGTCAGGCCAACCTTATAGTTTTCTTTGTGTAATGAAGGTAGTAGTTCTGTGGTGGAGCCATGGAATAGTCTGCCAGAGGAGGTGGTGGGTAACAAGACCATAAATGGTTTAAAACATGGCTGGGACAGAGTGAATGGTTTGGTGGTTACTCAGGAGTGTCACAGTAGGAAGGAGAGCGGGGGGGGAGGACTGGAGGGGATAAAACCCTGCATGTACAACAGGTCCTGGGACAGATAGGCAGATCTGGGCAGACTACAGGGACCAACATTGTTTATGTTTATGTGAAAGAATGAGTGTTTGAGTTTCAATGGGAGCAAGAAGAGGATGAGAAATAATTGAGGGAACTAAGAAGTGGGAAAGCCAAAATATAGAGATAAAGGAGGCACAATGGGAGAGGTGCTGGCTACAAGAGAGAAGATCCTAAGTGAAGTGTAAAGTAAACAGTGGTGAGTGCCAGGGGGAGGAGGCAGTCAAAGGCAAACAGACAGAAAGAGTGAAAAAGGGGGTCTAGTTTGGCCAGGATGGATTTAGGTACTGCACTATACACAATGTCACCATAGTCAATGATCAGTAGGACTATTTTAAGGATGATCTCACTACACATAGGAAGCAGGACACGTATAAAGATACATCATGCCATCACAAAGTAGAACAGGTCCCTCCAGGCATCATCCTATGGGTGTGGCCATATTGCAACTTCCCAAAGACCCTAGGTATGCACAGTCTTCCAACAGGCTCCCAACTGCTAACCAAAAATCCTCACCAGCCCCCATGAGGATGTACTCAGAGTTCACTATCATCCTCAATGCACATGGTCATCCATACAATTGCATCATACTACGTAGTTCTGAAAAACCTCTTTTCTAACAAACCTCCAGTATTGCACCACTAGTCAATGGTCTCCACCATTTCTCCATTTCTTCTTGGGCAGATCATAGTTCAATGGGAAAACAGGTGAGCTATGATCTATTAGTGCTGGACAGTCCTCTTCCTCCTCCTTCCTCTGGTGCTGGGGCCAAAACCTCTAACCCCTCTCTCTCCTACTCAGTTCTGAATCTGATCTCCTGTCTGAAGTGCAGCAATGAAGATCAGTCTGTCTACTTCCTTGGCACATGGCCCTAATCAGAGCCTATATACAGCAAGGAATCTCAATTAACCCTGTGATGCTAAAGCAAACATACAATCAGTGAACCCACAGAGATCCTGGGGTTGCATTCAGCTACCTGACACATCAATATTTACTTGCTCTAGTAGCCCTAGGGAGCTCTCTTCCAATAACCAGTTGTTGGGTACCACAACTATTGGATTGATGCAGGCTCCTGTTAACTGAGCTGTAGCTGTCATTTTTCTCCAAGGTTGCTTAAACATAAATAAATATGCATTGAAAGATGTCTCTTTAGACTTGTATGGGACATGCCCCTACAATCTCCCTGCTTAAACATTATAAAACATCTGAGTGTGGTGCTGGGGCCAGAGGACCAGGACATGAAAGAGATCAGCTGACCATGGGTTTGGCCCCAGTTACAATTCTTTCCATTCTGAATGGACATGCTTAAAGGAAAAGGGGAAATTGTTTAACCAGGAAAGGCACACTAAGCCAAAGCTTGTTTCCAGGTACAACCTGGGAGCACAAGGAAATTAAATGACTTCCCCAGGGTCACACAGTATGCAAGTGTGGGCGTGGGAGTCAAACCCTGGTTTCCATGTTTTCAGCTCAGAGACTTAAACCACTGTGTTATACTGCCTGTTTAAAAATTTAAAATTCTACTTCTGGCAGAAATGGGCTAGTGCTGCCGTAAGGTAATGGACTATGAAGCCCAAACAGATAAATAAATTTAAAAAAAGACTTTAAAATGTACTTTAAGAAAGCAATTTAAAAAATTAACACATACAGCCTCCTTGTTATGGCCCATGAGTGTGACAAATATAATATCACAGAGTTCTCTAGTTTTAAAGTTACAGGTGCATACAATTTATCAGTTTACATACTTGCAAATTTTAATTAGAAATGTCTGTAAGTTTGATTACTTATAACTCATCCCAGTTTAAAGCTACAATGTGAAATATGGCACACATATCCATGTGACACAGTTGTTTAAATGTTACAAACTTGGTGAAGGCTGGATAAGTTTTTTTTTTTAATTAAATGGAAATAAGTGAAATTGAAATGGCTGCAAAATTTTTGAACAATGTTTGGCCTCCTATATCTCAGTCCACTGTAATACTTGAGATCTATAACTTGGTATAAATGCCCATGTTTTATGGTTCTTTCTCTCTTGAAACAGTGGAGAAATGTGAGCAAGGACATTTAAAATGAGCTGAAAATAACTGAAAATTAAATGTTGAGGAAATGTTATGCCGCCTATAATTCATCCCCCTTTTAAGCTACAAATTAGAACCTTGGTAAACTTACAAAAGTGGTATGGACCTGCCTGCACATCTCCCAGCTTAAGTAAAATTTGGATGAGTGCTTTTTTTTGTGTGCTATCTTTTTTACCCCACCGACACTCCAGTGACCACCTCTTCTTCTGGCCTCCTAGTTCTCCACTATCCCTGACAATCCTCTTCAAGAGCTCTCCCCTCTGCTTACACATATTGCAGACAGCCCCCAAGTTTTGTCCCAGAATATCCCATTGCCGGGTGGGTCCCCCTCCTCCTCCAAGAGGGAGGGCACTGGGGAGAGGGAAGCCCAGCACACTATTTTTGTCACGATCCCCAGGGGCACTGCTGTGGAGAAGGAGACTCTCCAGCGGTATCCAGTGATGTGGAGGATGGAAGCCATCATTCGGCAGGTGCCAAAGCTGTTTTCTGGTTATCGAGAGTCCTTTCTATGCTGCTATGTGTAGTGCCCCTGTTCTCCACCAGGGGCTGCCACAGAGCGGAGCCATTCCCTAACCCACCCCAGAGGAGGAGAGCAGTCCTCTGGGAGTGCAATCCTCTCCTTCCCCTGCCAGTCCCTGGTGCTCTGAGTCTGTTCCCAAACCTGGGATGCCGACGTGGTTCAAGGTGTGGCATCCAGCACTTCAACCTTCTGTGCCACCAGGCCAGCAGATGAGTGCTTTTAAAATGATATCCAAATAACATAAATTTAAATTTTTGGTAGAATGTCATGGAATTTTAACAGGAATTCTGCAAAATTTCGAAGAATCAGAATCGTAATTCTGCTTGGATTCTGCAGTGGTAGGAATTACAAAAGAGAACGTACTATAATCAGACAGATACAGAAAAAGATTACCAAAAATAATTAAAAAAAAAGTGCAGATAAATATGTGAAGACTGTATAATGTAGCATACATAAACAATTACTAGCATATACTGCATAAAGTGTTTGAAGCAGCAGTGCAATGAAACTCGGCAAAATAATGTGATCCTACCCATTTTTCACCATAAAAGATTCCAGACATTTTACAGTTTAATTTGGTAGTACAATTTTCCAATTCCACCAAAATTTGAGTGGTTTATAAATATTTTAATTGATTTTGTTCTCAAGAAAAAATATGGCCACTGCATTTTGTATAGAAATAGCATGGCAGACCGGGTAAGGATTAGGACAGAAAAAAAAAGATTTATGGTGCACAGCACAGGGGGTACAGTACCTAGACAAGTACAATTGACAGGCATGCTAATATTTTTCTTAATAGTAGCTAAACCTAACATTTAAAAAAAAATGTTTTCATTGCACTGCTGCTTTAAATGTCATAACCACAAAATGCAAGTGCAGCATTCAGAATGATAGTTACAGAGAACCTTTCCTCTCTTTTGGAACACCCCCCACACACACACACACACACACACACAAAAAGTGAAAGGAGCATTACCTGCCCCAAAGTTTGATTGCTACATAACTCTTAATTTTCATGCACCTTCAATTTGGGAGGGTAGGGCTCTTGTTTTGGCTCCATGGAGCAAAGAGCTCAATTCCTTCCATTTCCTGATTTACAGACATGCCCCTGCACTCTCATGTTTTGTGATGTAATATGATGGAGTCCACTGAGGTACACTCGATAGACTTGTATAGGGACCCATTTTTACCTACTTTTTTATAATTTTAGAGTGCTGAGTTTAAAGGGAACAGGAATTGATTACTTATGTGCAGCTGTTTGAAATATCTCTATTTTCATAAATTATATTCATACCTCTAAAGGATCCCTATTTAACTGTGTCTGAATAAAAGCTGAAGCTGTCAGTTGTGTTTTGTATTGTTTTCTTTGTATGGACAACATTCTGTGCAGTTCCCTTCATGGAACCAAGAATTTGGTGTTTTGACTATGTTACTTCATGGTTTCAGAAGAGTGGGTGCTGTACTGATAAGTTTATGCTCACATTTCTGAAAACATGAAGTGACATAGTCAAAACTCCAACTTCTTGATTCCATGAAAGGAACTGCACAGAATGTTGTCCATAAAAAAGAAAACAATATGAAACGCAACTGACAGCTTCAGCTTTTATTCAGTCACAGTTAAATAGGGATCCTTTAGAGGTATGAATATAATTTATGAAAATAGAGACATTTCAAACAGCTGCACATAAGTAATCAATTCCTGTCCTCTTTAGCAAATCAGAGCAACCAGTCAACTGACACAGCCAGTGTTAGTTGAGCGTTGGCCTTGACATGTTAAAATTAGCATCATACAATGGTAAAAAAGGCAGTTAAAGATAAGTCCCTGTACAAGACTAGGGAGCATGCCCCTGTGCTCTCCATAGTACTACATCAAAAAACATGACAGCATGGGAGGTGTCTCCAAATCAGGAAGTGAAAACAGGCTGTCATTGCACTGAGTCAAAATACAATCTTTGGGCTGGCTCCATGGGACCAAGTGATGGGGCATCGCTCTGGCATGCTGGCGATCTGGGTTTGTACCTTTAGTCCGGATGTCAGAAGTGGAGGCCAGCAGAGAGGGAGTCAAGAGCGTTCCATAGATTCTTCCATACTAAGGGGCTGGGTCACTATGAGCCTCTCTTGTAGTGGCTCCTGGTGGTGGTATAGCAGAGGCATTCTTGGTGTGGGTGCCCACATGCCACCGAATGCCCCTTCCTGCAGGATGCTATTGCTGCTGCACATATTCAGCAGGTGGGCCCCAAAAACTGGAAAACTAGCCTGTTTCAGTCAGGCTGGATGACAGCAGCCATGTACCACCACACCATAGTACCCACAGTACACTGATCCTGTCCCCCCACTCCTGTCACTCTGGAAGACATGAGTTCACTACTCCCATGCTTTGCCCCCCCTCCAGGGAGGGGGCATCCCTGCAGGGATAAGCCAGAAACCTCTAGGGCCCAGGTAAGGTCAGGGATTAAGGTGATGAGAACAGGCAGTGGGGAGTGAATTGGCGGGCAGCAGGGACACTGTGCCGCTCAAAGGAGTGTCAGGCTGAGGGGCATGGGAAGGAGGTAAAAAGATAATGCAAAGAAATCCCAAATTATAGGCACTTAAAAGTTACATTTTATGCAGCAATCAACTTTAGGGCAGGTAAAGCTCTTTCAGTGTTATTGAGTACCAGAAAAGGTGCTGTTTAAAGTGATGCAGTGTCACTAGAGAAAAGAAATAAAACATCTTATGCAAAATATTTAGTTTAGGGAAGGAAGCAAAGAAGGAAAACGTTGTTACCCACCACCTTATGAAGTAATGCTTTTCATGTTCCTCCTTATTCTATCCCCCCAACTTAATTTGATGGCATGCTCTTTGGTTTTGTTTGCATTCACCAGCCCAAATGTGAATATACACCGCCATGTCTATAACCTTTAGTATTTGAAACATCTTGAGAATGCCCCCTCTTAACTTTATCTTCTTTAGCCTGAAATGAGAGTATGTCCAGTCTCACCTCATTGCTCCCACCCCCCAGGCCAATAATCCACTTGGAATTTCCAGATGAGCTCATGTGCCAGTTGTTTGTTGGTGGGTGCAGTTTTGAGATGCCACTCCCAAACTTCGCTACAAAAATGATTAAACTGCACTTCTGAGAGTCAATAATATAAGCATACACAAATCTGATGCTGAGTTTCATTTAATTGAGCTTCAAGTGCTCGAATTCTGGACAAATACACAGGCAAAAACTACCCCAGCACTTCACTTTCTCAGTAAGGCTTCATGAGGCCTCCTCATGAAAACTTACTGAGAAGAAGCAGCTACTAAGAATGAATTTTACCACTATGTATTTAATATGAGTAGTAAGGGAAACAAAAATGGTAATAGGATTCAAGAATGAATGGGATAGGCATAGGGGAACCTTAGCGCTAAGAAAGGGGGGGGAGGGGATAAAGCCAGAGATCAAGTAGGGTATGCGGTGTTACAGTAGGTAGGGAAAATAGGCAGACTAGGTAGGTCAAGCGGTCCTTATCTGCCATCAGATTCTATGTTTCCACATTTCTAGCACTCCAACTGTGATTGAAACAAGGCCTTGTTGAGGAGAAGGAGCACCTCCCTTGATTTGCTTCTTAGCCCCATCTAATGCCAGCATTACATTTGCTTACTTGATTGTAGTAGCACACTGCCTGCTTGGCTTTAGCATACAGTCTGCAATTACCCCTGGATCCTTTTCCTTGGTTGTGTTGTCCACTGTTGCACTATGCAGGGTTTACAATAGTAGCCAGAGATATATCCAGATATACAATAGCTGGATATTTCTTAGAAAAATCCAGTCTTTTTAATTTCCTGTGATATAGCTGGATACACCTAAAAATTTACTGGGATATATCTCTGACTGCCACTGTATGTGCAACCCAGATTCCTCACCCCTAAATGTAGTACCTTGCACTTCCCGCATTAAATCTAGGCCTCCATGTCTTGGTCCATGACCTTAATGTGGGAAGACTCCACTGTAGTGCAACCTCATCCTTTGCAGTGTTCACCCTTCTTGTCAATTTAGTGACATTAGTAAACCTTGGCAACTTGCTTCTGATCCCCCCTTCCCCTCCAGGTAATTTATAAATACTGTATGTTAAAAAGCAACACATCCAGCTCTGACCCCTGAGGTACTCTTCTCAGAAAATCTCTGCTCTCTGAATGGTGATGATGCACCATCACTTTGCTTTCTACTGTACCTGTTACTTAATTTGCTATCCACCACATGCACAATTTGTGGACTCCATATTGTATTTCTGTCTTATTCCATTAGTCTCCATTCAGTATAGGGTCAAAGGTCCTCTTAAAGTCCACATGCACAATATATGGTATACTGTACAACTTCTGTCCACATTCCTAGTTACAGTACCTCCTCAGAAAAGGCAGTTATTTTGGTTTGGTAGGACCTACGGTCTCTTTTTCAAAATCATGCTGTGTGCTCCAGAACAGCCCACTTTCATCTTAGTGCTGAACCACCACATATTTTATCGTTGAATGGCTGAAATACTTTGTAAAGCATTGAATTAAAGCAGCAGCGCAACAAAATAGGTCAACAATTACCCTACCTGTCTGTCACTATAAAAGATTCCAGGCATTCTTCAGTGTTATTTGGTGGTAACATTTTCTAGTTTAAAAAAGTGAGTATTTTATAAATGTTTTAATTTAGTTTTTTCTCAAGAAAAAAAAAAGATGGCCACCACATTTGACTTTGAAATACCATTGCAGAGTTGGCAAGAATCAGGATTGAAAAAATAAATAAAAACTCATGGTGCACAGCATAGGGGATGCCTAGAAAAGTAGATTTGACAGGTATGCTCATATGTTTTATTTACAGCTGTAACTAGTTTGTTGGAAAAACATTTTTTTGCACTGCTTCTTCAAGTTTCAGTGATCTACAGTTATTGTAACTCTAAACTTGTCCCCTTCTTGATCAGTGGAATGACATCAGCTGTTGTCCTACCCTCTGGTAGTATCTGTCTGTAAGGAGTCCTAAACAATATCAGTGTGGGGTCCAGTCAGAACTCCTTTTAACTCCTGCTGTTTTCCTTGAATAGATACCAGCAGGACCCTGGGATTTTCCCAGATTCCCACACTCCAGATACTTAACAACTAATTCACTGACCTACGCAGCCAGTATAGTGTTATGCTTGTGTAACTGTGTTAGTTTTGGTTGTGGCCGTTCGCACCCTCTACTCCAAAGGAATTACCACCCTGTAGGGGTACGAAGCAAAGAACTCTCTGAGAGGGTTCTGCCCCTAGAGGTGCCACAGGATGGTTCCCGTGGCCAAAAGTACCTTGGGAATCCCCAAAAGAAATTTAGTATCATCCCCAAAGGAGGCAACATGATCGTGTTGAGCAAGCAGTAACAGTGGCGTAAGAAGCAGTAACTGGAACATAGTAGTAAGAAGAATAGTGATGGCTTGCATTGAGAGAAGGGATCCCCTAAGGAGAGAGGGAACGGCAGTACATCCTCCACCTCCACCAACAACGGAACCTACCTAAGGAAACTAGGGGAAAACTATGCTAAGTGTTATGACCTGAGGCAATGGAGGAGAGAAAAAAAAAACCCAATGAGGAGGAAATCTCTGGGGATCCAAGGCCTAGGTCACCTTACCTCCAGGCTTGGGAAAATGTATTTGGTGACAGCTCTGCAGCTGCAATTTGGAAAACCCAATTAAAGGGAGGTGGAAAATATTCCAATTTGGAGGAAGGCTCTCACTCAAACCCTCTAGCGGGAACATCTTGGAAGGTTGTGAGAAAACTCTGCAACAATACGAGCATCCAAGGTGCAGGAGGAGAGCAACAACTGCTGAGGCACTCACCTGGCCTACCCACCCTAAATCAAACCAGGAGAACCAGAGGCAGTCGTGGGGAGAATGCGGTGAAGGTGCCTTGCTAGGGAAACCACTAAAGTCAATGGCCAACCGTTATAGAGGAACACTAGAGCCAAAGGAGATCGTCGTAACCACCCTTCACCGCTAGTCATAAATTCTACACCAGGAGCTGCTATCGTGTAGCAGGCAGCTAAAGCCAAGCCTGGGGCAAGGACATTCTCAGCTATGGGCCAGGTGAGAAGGATCCCGCCTCAAGTTGGACATGCTCGATGACGCGGACTAAATGCAGAGCGAGACAGTCGGCTGCAGGAACCTCCGCCAGATTAGAATGGCTGGCATGCCCCAGAATTGATTGAGAGCTGTAAAGCTGGTAAGATGAATGAGCACGGCATGCTGAGATCGTAAGGAGCATTGAGTGCTGAGACCTTGCAAGGTCTGATGCAGATTGAGAGCAGTAGAATCCCAGGCAAAGCCGAGGGGATGGCACTAGGCATAAAGCAATGGTTGCATAAGCAAGGAGCAATGGTTGTGTAAGCAAGTGAGGACCTGATAGGTCAGTAAGCAGTAGTAGTAGTAATAGGTGGACCTGCATAACAACTGTATAGCAAGTAAACAGCACTGAGTTAGGGGAAAGCCAGCCAGACATGAATAGCCAAATCAAGGTGACAAACTCTGAGGATTTTCGGCAGCAAAGACAGGATTTAGAACAAAATTAATTAACCACATAGGCCACGACCCCCCCAAATCCCTCCCAGTCCCCACCGTAGGACAAACAAGGAAGTGATGAAAGGCCAAGAACCACATGCAGATATAAAAGCTAGTTTAATAGCCTTAGCAGGAGCTTCAGCTAACCTCAGAGTAAACAAGGTAGAATAGGAATGGGTGTAAACAATGCAGCAGCAGGAAGCAAGTGGGCCTGTACAGCAGTAGTTAAATGAGTACAGTGTTAAAACACAGGCACTGGATACAATAGTAATTAAAGTAAACAGTCAGCAGCAGTGGCTGAAGTTGTAGGTAACTGAAAGCAGTAGCATGTGCTCTGAGTAGGTTTGCAATTGCAGTGCAGTAAATTGAGAGTTGTAACTGAAAGCAAGCAGAATGAGCTCTGTAGTAGCAGTATGCTAGGAGTTTTAAAAATAACCCCCAAGAAGAGGAAACCAAAACACAGCAAAACAGAAAAAAGGGAAGGCCCCCAAAAAACAAGAAACAAAACACAGGGAAGCATACAGCCAGAGGAAAGATACAAACCAGAAGCAGGAAAACAAACTGAAGTCCAGCAGACACACACAGAAACAGCAGGCTTGGGGGGGGGGGGTTAGACCCCAGCCAGCTCAGAAGACAAACCAACATAGCCTCCAGCTGCAAATACAAAATGCTTCACAGTGAGGCTGAGAGGAACTGCTTATATAACTCAGGAAGTGGGAGTGGCTGGCTGCTTGGCCACTGAATTACAGGCAAGCCTTTCAATTCTGGTATAAATAGTTTCTTGCTTGGCATGTACCTCTCCCATAACTTCCAGCCCAGCTGGCAATGAACTCCAAAAAGCACTGTGATGAAAATAAAATGCGCTGGTAATTACATAAATAGTCAAGAGTTTTATTTATTCCAAAATACACAGACCAACAGGGGGCTGACAAAAACTACAGTTGAAGCGCCGGGGCTTAATCAAGAGTGACAGGAGTTTACCTGTTGGTATATGAATTTTGGCATAAATATCACTCCTGCCTATTTATGTAATTGCCAGAATGTTTTATTTTCATTGCAGTGTTTTTTTGGAGTGTTTGGGATCTCCTGTCCTGTCTGGTAAACATTTGGGAGCTATCAGTCCCCAACCAAAGTACTGAAGTTATTACCACCATAGCACACCTGAGTCCTGTCCAGCTGGCAATGAACCTTGATCTCCTTACTAATATCTAACACAAAGTAGTTATTCTGTGACTTGACTAGTCCCTCAGCATTGCTCAGAAGTTTATCTCCCTCTCTAAACATCTGCAGTGCTGCCTTATCCCTGGCTCTCGTTTTGTTCCCTATGTATTAAAAAAATGTTTCATTCCCTTGATCCCCTATGTGAGCTTCTCTTCCAGACCAGCACTGGTCTGGACAATATTAGCACTGCATTCTTTCTGTCAGGCACTATGCTGTAGTTCATTTGCTGTGTTGCCAGCATCATTCCTCTTCTCATACACTATTTTTAACACTTGATTTTCCCTGAATTACTTTAGAAAATCGTGGCGGCCACTACCTAGCCCTCTTGCCCACAATGCTCATGGGGGACACTTCTAGTCATTGGCTCCATTATATTTACCTTCAGGTCCTCCCACTTGGTTTTACCACTCCCATTCATTGGTGTATTCAACCATTTAGCCACAGCAACGTTTCACAGTTTATAAAAATCTGTTCTCCTGAACTTTAATGTCCTGGTCTTATTTTTGCTGAAGCAACTTACCCATATTACCTCAGATTTAATTCTGTTATGGCCACTGTTACCCATCAGCACTGTTGCCCAACTGGTACTCTGTTTGTAGGTCTCTCCCCTTCTGGACCTTTATCTTTCATAGAAACATAGAAACATAGAAGTTGATGGCAGATAAGGACCGCAAGGCCCATCCAGTCTGCCCATTTCTTTTTCTACCTTATAAATGTGCCATCGGCCTTTGCTCTGTCAGTGGTCTATCTATTCATACTCATCTGTATTGCTCCCTTATGCCTATACCATGCCTGTTTGAAGCCCTGCACTGTATTCATAGCCACCACTTCCTGAGGTAGGCCGTTCCAAGCATCCACCACCCTTTCTGTGAAAAAGTGTTTCCTCACATTCCCCCTTAATTGGCCTCCCTCTAATCTCATGCTGTGTCCTCTAGTCCTGCTATTTTTCTTATATTTAAACACGTTAGACTCTTTCACCTTGTTAATGCCCTTAAGGTGTTTGAATGTCTCGATCATATCACCTCTCTCCCTCCTTTGCTCAAGGGTATACATATTGAGCTCGGTTAATCTGTCCTCATATGTCTTCTGATGCAGTCCCCGCACCATTTTGGTTGCCCTTCTCTGGATTGCCTCAATTTGGTTAATGTCCTTGTGAAGGTGTGGCCTCCAGTACTGCATGCAGTACTCCAGATGGGGCCTAACCAGTGTCTTGTAAAGAGGGATTATTACCTTTTTCTTACGACTTGTGATACCCCTACTTATACACCCTAACACCCCCCTAGCCTTACCTACTGCTTTAGAAGTCTGCTTGGATGATTTCAGGTCATCAGTGATGATGATGCCCAAGTCTCTTTCTTCCTTTGTCACTGCCAGCAACTCCCCTCCCAGCCTATAAGTGGCTTCAGGGTTTCTCTTCCCTATGTGCATGATCTTGCACTTCTTCGCATTAAATCCCAGCTGCCACTCTTCTGACCATTTTGCTAGTTTACCAGGTCTCTTCTCATTCTGTCCACCCCATCTGGATCATCTACTCTGTTGCAGATCTTGGTGTCATCTGCAAACAGACAAACCTTACCCTCTAGTCCATCTGCAAGGTCACTAATGAAGATATTGAAGAGGACTGGCCCCAGGACTGATCCCTGAGGTACCCCACTTGTGACTTGCATCTCTTCTGACTGTATACCATTTACCACCACTCTCTGTTTTCTGCCCATCAACCAGTTTGCCACCCAGTTGACTAACTTCTGACCCACCGAGCCTACCCAGCTTATTTATCAATCTTCTATGTGGAACAGCGTCAAAGCTTTGCTGAAGTCCAGGTAGGCGACATCAACTGCTCCCCTTGGTCCACCACTCTGGTTACCCAGTCAAAGAAATCCATGAGATTAGTTTGACAGGACCTTCCTTTTGTAAACCCATGCTGTCTTGGATCCTGTGCCCCTATGGATTCCAGGTGTTGCACTATCCTTTCTTTAAGGAGTGCCTCCATAATCTTGCCCACTACTGAGGTAAGACTAACTGGTCTGTAGTTCCCTGCCTCCTCCCTGCTACCACTTTTGTGGAGCGGGATCACATGAGCCCTTCTCCAGTCTTCTGGGACCTCTCCTGTGCTCATAGACTCACTAAACAATTCTGCTAATGGCTCTGCTAGTTCCACCCTTAGCTCCTTAAGTACCCTGGGATGTATGCCATCAGGTCACATTGCCTTATCCACCCTGAGCTTAGCGAGCTCTTGTAGGACCCTTTCTTTTGTGAAGGGAGTAGTGCTCACCTCCCTCCCCCCTGTGTCCAGGGTGCTGAGCTGTGGGCCCTGCCCTACCTTCTCTTCAGTAAATACTGAGCAAAAGTATCTATCTAGGATAGATGTTTTTACAGGGTCCTCTTCCTCACGTGTCCTCTTTTCTCCATTGAGCTTAGCAATACCCCCTCTGGACTTTCGCCTTTCACTAATGTATCTATAGAAAGTCTTGTCACCTTCTTTTACTGTTCGTGCTAGTGTTTCCTCAGTTTGGACTTTGTCTGCCTTACTGCCTTCCCTGCTTCCCTTAGGGCAGTTTGGTATGCCTCCTATCTTCATCCCGCTGTGTTGTCTTATATTTCCTGAAGGCCAGCCTTTTGGCTCTGACCTTTTCTGCTACTGTATTTGAGAACCAAAGTGGTTTCCTTCTTCTTTTGCACTTCCTTTTCTGTCTAACACAATGGGATGTTGCTTCAAGTATTGCATCCTTAATGCTTGCCCTTTGCCTGTATCCCCTCACCTGTGTTTCTTTTTGCCAGGGCTAACTTAACTCTGTTGGCCATCTTATCAAAGTCAGCTCCTCTGAAGTCTCATATTTTTGCCTTGGAATGGGATGATTTAGATGTAGTAGCCAAATTGAACCATACCATGTGATGGTCACTGGCCCCCAGGTGACCTTCTACTTGGAGATCTGTGATCCCTTCCCTGTTAGTCTATACTAGATCTAGGATAGCCCTGTCTCTTGTGGGTTGTTGTACTAGTTGTTTAAGGCCCTCCCCCTGCAGGGAATCCACCATGTGTCTAGTTCTGGCAGATGTTCCTGCTGCTATTGACCAATCTGTATCCGGCATGTTGAAGTCCCCCATTATCAGAACCTCCCCTTTAGCTGTCATGTTTTGTATATCTTCTAACAGTAATGTGTCTATGTCCTCCCCCTGGTCTGGGTGCCTGTAGACAACCCCGGTTCTTATGGCTGTCCCATTTCCTGTTTCCAGCATGACCCACAGTTCTTCTGGCTCCTTATGTGTATTCTGAATTTCTGTAGCTTTGATATTTTCATTGACATACAGGGCCACTCCACCCCCCCCTTTTGCACCTCGGTCTCTTCTGAACAATACATAGCCAGGTACTGAAGTCTCCCAAGTGTGGTTACTGGTAAACCACATCTCACTAATTGCTACTATGTCCAGTTTAGCCTCTGACATTATTGCCTGCAGGTCTGGGATCTTATTTCCCAGGCTGTGAGCATTTGTGTACATGATTTTCCATTGGCCAGATTTCAGTGTGTTAGTTGTTGGGTGAGGTTTGGCATTTCCCCTATGCGTCGTATGGGGACACGGACCTTTTTTCTTACATGGTGATGCAAATGAACTGCAAACATGCTGAATCCCTGTTTGACCACTAGCTGAGGGGGAGGGTGTTCTTCCCATTCGACGTATGGGGTGCTGCACCCCTCTCCCCATTTGCTAGTTTAAATATTCTGCAAAGACATCAAACTTCTGCCCCAATGCACTGACTCCTCCTTAGTCAGATGCAGTCCATCAAATTAAAGAACTTTCGCTCCCAGAACTGTTGCCAGTTCCTACAAATCTGTGTCCTTTTCCTGGCACCAGCCCTTGAGCCACATGTTTAGCTCCCCTATCTCCCCTCTGACCTTCCATCCATCTGTCCCCCTCTCCCAGACTGGCAGGATCTCAGAGAAGGAGATGCCGGACGAAATGGATGATAGTTTGTCACCCAGCCTGGTCATGTGTTCCTTGGTCTCCACAACTGACTGGCTGGCAAGATCATTAGTCCCTATGTGTACCAGGATGTCAATGTTTTCTCCTGCTTTGTGAACAATTTTAGCAACGCGGTCAGTGTCTCTCCACACTGATGAACCTGGGAGATGTCTGACCATTACCCCTGGCTGAAGATGGGTATCAACCCCCCGAATCATGGAGTCTCCTATGATCAGAAGTTTTTTTGATTTCCTTTTTGCTTTTTTTGTTTTGGTTCCTGATTTGGGTGAGTTTTGTTGTGCTAGCTCCTGTGCTGCAGTTTCCTGCTCTGCAGTGTCCTCTGCCACTTTGTTTGATTTCAGAGATAGAGGCAGATACCTGTTTGTAGTGTTTACATGTTTTTTGGAGGTAATATGTTGGAGAGCAGAGAGTGATGGGGCACCCAATTTGCCCCTCTAACCACCTGCCAACCTCCTGCCCAACTACCCTCTGCGGTGAGGTTTTCTTTTGGATGTTGGGGAAATGGTGGGTGGTTCTTATAATGTATTTCCACTTGAATATGAAATTTGAGGCACGCACTCTCTGCCCATGCTGCCCGGAGCTGAGCCCTAAGATCTCCAATGGACCAGCATGTAGGACAGTGTCCTAAATCCTGTAAGACTATCCTTCTGAAAATTGTTCCACAGTACCTGCAGTTAATGATATCCATTCCTGATAAGTTGCTGGGTTTATAACCTAGTGAGAGTAATTAGAAGGAAGAAAATGCAAGTAATGGTTTGATTTTGTGTTTTGTTTTTGTATAACTTGTTATACCAAGTTAAATTACTGGTACCCCTGTAAATGAGCTCACCTTGTGGATGCCCCACTGATCCGCCCCTTCCTGCTCTGCCACAGGAAATGACACAACTGTGGTACCCTATAAAAGGAGTGTAGTGTGGGTGGTTGGGGGTGGGTAGTGGCTGGGCCCTTCCCCCGCCGATAAAGAAGAACCATGGATGAAAGAACAAGGAGGTAAGAGCAGAAACAATCAGTCAACAACAAATGCAGTAACCTGAAAGCTTATCCTAATGTTAGATAAAACTATAAAACCTGTAAAGCACCACCTGTAATAATTTCAGAAGATATACCCTTTAAGAAACACTTTGCTACAGAGAAAATAAAGCAGTAACAGAAGATATACCTTGCAAAAGACAATTGGAATCAGAAGATTACAGCAGTAATCTGTTAGCACACACTGTAGGCACACCTTGTAATAATGCAGAAGAAGGTATACCAGCAACAACAATTTGAATCAGAGAAAATAAAGCAATGAAATGTTAGCAACAAACAGTAGCAATCCCTGTGAGTACAAAATAAAAACAACAACAACACACAGTAAATCTGCTTAGCCAAAAGAAGTCTTAATCCTTTTACCTTGCTCTGGTAAGGTTCTCTACTCTGCCTTTCAAACAATCTTAGAAGGAAAGAGCTCAGGTGAAGCTAGGTGCCTTGGCCAGCAAACCAAGTCTTCTACCTCCAAGATAGCAACTAACTTGACCTTTTAACCCTTCTATCTATTGGAAATTACTGACAGTTTGCCAGCTCAACCCCCAGATACACACCTAATCCTTTGGAAGAGATGTGGGAGGAAAGCAATTAGCTCCTTCAATGTGAGAAGGAGACTGAAACATCTCTGAGACAACAAACCTTTTCAACAAAAAAAGAATAAAATAAAACAGTGTCAAACAGTAATTTTGCTTAGCCCAATGATAAAAGTCACAAAAATGTAAACTCCACCTGTAATAATTTCAGAGAAGATATACCCTGTAAGAAACACTTTGCTACAGAGAAAAATAAAGCAGTAACAGAAGATATACCTTGCAAAAGACAATTGGAATCAGAAGATTACAGCAGTAATCTATCGCACACCTGTAGGCACACCTTGTAATAATGCAGAAGAAGGTATACCTGCAACAACAATTTGAATCAAAGAAAATAAAGCAATGAAATGTTAGCAACAAACAGTAGCAATCCCTGTGAGTACAAAATAAAAACAACAACACACAGTAAATCTGCTTAGCCAAAAGAAGTCTTAATCCTTTTCCCTTGCTCTGGTAAGGTTCTCTACTCTGCCTTTCAAGCAATCTTAGAAGGAAAGAGCTCAGGTGAAGCTAGGTGCATTGGCCAGCAAACCAAGTATTCTCTGCTTCCTGTCCACTGTATTTTTCATGTTCCACCACTCTGTTCTCTTCTCTTCTCTTCTCTTCTCTTCTCTTCTCTTCTCTTCTCTTCCATCTCCCCTTCTGCCTCATATATCTCTCTCCCTTCTGTCTCTCTCTCCTTCTGCCTCTTTGTCTCTGTCAACTTCTTCTCCTTAGTCACATTTCCTTTACACCCCTCAGTCTCTCTTTTTACAGCCCTTCCTAGAGCTGCCCGAAAGTTGCAATTCCACTTCAGCAGCACTTTTGCAAATGTTCGCCAACATCGGTAGAATTTTCTGAATTTCTGCCTTTGTCGAAAGTAGAAATCTTCAGAATATGTATGGTAAATGTTCACCCCGTTCTGCAGAACTTTCTTGCTGCACTGAAGAATAATACATGCACTGCAAAACTAGTAGATTTATTTACAATTCATGTAATTATTCTGCATTTCAATTATGTGCCATCCTGTAATAGAAGAAAAATCTTTCCCTGGACTTCAGTGGTGCCCCCACCCTCTGATTGCCAGTCCCATAAAAATGTAATGCTTCCCTGGTGTCTAGTAGCACCCCCACCCTCCAGTTGTTGGCTCTGTAAAATTGTATGTTTCTCTGGTGTCTAGTAGCTTCCCCCACCCTCTGGTCAGTGGCCCCATGCAATTTAATGTTTCCCTGATGTCTGGTGGCACCCCTCCACCCTCTGATCCTCAACCCATAACAATTTAGTGTTTTCCTGGTGTCTAGTGCCACCCACCACCCTCTGATTGCTGGCCCCATAACAATTTAATGTTTCTCTGGTGTCTAGTGGCACCCCCCACCCTCCAGTGACTGGTCCCATATTTCTTGATGTGTGGCTGTGCCTTATCTCAAGTTCTCTATTTAAGTGCCTGACAGTTTCACACTTGCTCCTGTTTCTTAGTCTTCACATTGCATAGTAGTCATGGAGACCATCTACATGACTACCACACAATGTAAAGACTATGAAATGGTATGGGAGTGGGCACGGAGTTGTCAGGCACTTGAGTTGAGATAGAACTTGAGAAATGAGGCACATTATGAAATGCAGGGCTGATGATCAGAGGGTGGTGGTGGTGCCACTAGACACCAGGGAAACATTACATTTTTATATAGGCCACTGATCGAAGGGTGGGGAGTTTCACTAGACACCAGGGAAACATTATATTTTTATGGGGCCAGTGAACAGAGGGTGGGAGGTGCCACTAAACACCAGGGAAACATTAAATTTTATTGGATCAGTGATAAGAGGGTGAGGGGTGCCACTAGACACCAGGGAAACATTAAATTATTAAGGGGTCAGTGATCAGAGGGTGGGGGTGCTACTAGACACCAGAGATAGGTAATCAAACATTATAAGGGGCCGGCTATACACATTGGCATTTCATACATGCATTCTGCAGTTCAGTGACTCACTGAACTGTGAATGAATGGATGGATTGTGGGTTAATGTATTAAACTGCTGAAAGAAATTCTGCTGAACGGACCTCTGACAGTGATCAGTTCTGCGGACTTTAGTTCTGCAGTTTAATACATTAGTCTGCAGTTCATACATTTATTCTGCTGTTCTAAGGTGGAATTTCTATGGAAACTGTCAAAACGATTTCCAAACTTTCACAGAAGTGAAAGTCTGACACTCAGGCAAATTGTACCTGTGGAAGATTTTTTTTTTCCACACAGCTCTATCCTTTTCTCTAGCTTTCACCACACGTGCCCTTGTTTCTCATTCACTCTTACATTCTCCTCTTCTTCCTTTCTTTCTTATAACTCTCTCTTTCTCCCCTTCTTCCTCCCTGACTCTCCTTTCATTCCTACTCTCTCTCTTTTAATCTTCTATGTCTCTCTTCATTTTGCCCTCCCACCTCTCTCTCTTGCTCTCTCTCTCCCCTATAGCCACTCTCTCTTTCTTGTTTCCCTTCCAAAGTGGTGTATCTAATTTCAAGATAAGCTGGAACAAATTCTGCCAGATTCTCTGCAATAGTTCACTCAAACAATTCTGCAGTTTTTTCTTTATTTTATTCTTTAAGTGCAGCAGAGGTACATTAGCAATGGGAAGGGGGGAGAGTGCCATAGAGCAATGGCTTGAAGTGGTATGTGGACTGAAAGGGTTCCTCTGGCAGGACAAGGATCATGGTGAGTCCAAAAGGAGAACTCATAGTTCAAGCTCCTAAGTGCATCAGTAATGATACATAAATAGATTGTTTTGGTATCAGCCAGCCCTTGTGTTTACCCACAACCAGACAACTTAGAAACATGAACGCAACATTTAAATGTTTTGTTGCCGTAGTAGTAGTAGTAGTAGTAGTGGTAGTATGGCAGTAGTAGTAATATGCTAGTTGTAGTAGTGATTGTAGTAGTTGCAGTAGTAGTATGGTAGTAGTGGCAGTATGATAGTGGTAGTATATTATTAGTAGTAGTACTACTACAGTAGTGAAAGTAGTATGTTAGTAGTAGTATGCTAGTAGTTGTACACTATTAATTGTATGCTCTTTATAGCAACTGTTATAAACACATTATCATTATAGTGGCACTGTAATTAGGGCGATTGGTGAGTTCTATGTTAAATTAGATTTCTTGTGTGCTGCTTGCGGAAAGATGGTTTTACAGATTTACATGAAACATTCCAGATTTATTGTCCATGATAGTCTCTGCAATCCCTGAAAGTTTCATGTAAATTAGTTCAGAAGTTTTCGACATATTGAAGTGTGACAAAATTACAGTTTTTCCATTGATTTCAATGGGGGGGGGGTTGAATTTGTGCTGTCATCTAGAGAAAAGCTGTAAAGGTTTAAATAGTGGAATTTTGTATGATTGTGTAGGTTGACAGGGAAGGATTTTCTGTGCTGATTTGATGTTTGGGTGTTTTGCAGTTTTTAAGATATCTACATTTGAAAAATCGGGGTTTAACATTACAGAGTCTGCCCGTGGAACACTGGCTAGAGATGACGTGCAACATGTGCAAAACAGTTTCAGTGCTGTTGAATGGGGATTGGGAAAGTGAAAGGAGTCAGGCTTGAGTTAATAAAGGGACACTGTCAACCCTATATGGAGTACGATACACAGTGGATGTTCTACCTTTGTTTTTAAATAAAATGTTTTAAGTGATTCATGTAGTTTGTGTCTTATTTACTGGATTTATTGGAATTTCTTTACATGCTGTTTAATTTTTTTTTCAAATCAGTTCATCTGAAGAAGATTGCTTTGGGTGCTGCCATGGCTGAGGAAGGCAGAGCTGCTCTGGTCATGTGTAGTATAGTAACCAGAGCCGAAAGAAATATAGACATAAAATGTCATCTTCTGAGGTACGCTGTTATACATGGAGGATTTTTTTGCTTTGCAGTTCTTCAAGCTGTAAAGGTTATGTGGTAGTCTAGTGGTCCCTCCTGAATGCCAGTCAATGTTCTGTTATGTTTTTCAATAGTTTCCATGGTAGTCTAGTAGTTTCTCCACTCTCACCGATCACCAATCACTGTCCTGTTATGCTTTCTTAATAATTTCCCTGGTAGTCTAGTGGTCCCTTCCCCTTCCCCGATGCTGATTGCCATCCTATCCGGTATGTTTTATAATATCTGGGTATTCTTTTTTTCCCAAGGGAAACCTGGTTATAATTCACTATTATAACCTGCAGGTTATAACAGTGAACATGTGCCAGGTTTCCCTTCTTCTGAGCATACCCCAGCTGCAACTTTTCCTTTGCTTAGCGCTAGCCGCTATTCTCTAGCACCAGAGACTGCCACTTACAGTCATTGGTAAGTTTATTTTCCAAAAAAATTAACTGGGCACTTCACATTATAAACTGTAACCATTTAAAAAAACTAAGGGAAAAGTTTCCCTTCAGCAGCTGCTTCTGACTGTGGGATGTGCTGAAACCCGACTAGATTGTCCAGGAATGTCTTTTCATTTTATATAATTGCTGTGGTGAAAAAAATGATCCCCAGCAATTATATAAAATAAAACACTGGGTATTGTGTTTAACTCGAGATTTTACTCACACCCTTGATTTTGGCTGCTTAAATAAACCCCTTAAGCTTCACTCCTGGGGTTTATGTAGCATTCAATACCTCAGGTGTTTGTAAAATCTCGTTAAACTCACCACCCCCATGTATTATTCTATATATAATATCCCTGGTAGTCTAGTGGTCCCTCTCCAACCCCAATCCCCATCCTGTGAAATACACGTTAACTTATCCCTGGTGGTCTAGTGGACCCCCACCCCCAACCTCTCAGGTAGTGGGTATACCATTCCTACAGTGACAGGAACACAGTGAAGACCATCACAGCGACAAAATTGACATTTCGCTGTGATGATCTGCTAGTTTCCCAATGCTGTTTTCTCTGGGGAGTTCACCCCTTCCCCCAAACCAACTCTGACTTGGAGTTGGTTATCTAAAGTCCGGGGGGTTTTAGCCCCCCACAAAAAAACACACTTTTGTACAGTGACGGCACAATGCAAAGTGGCAGCATTGTGCCTTCACTGTAGTGATGGTCAGTGAATTTCCTGTCACTGCGGTAACATGGAACCCAGGTAGTGACCTACCACCCCATTCCCTCCCATCTTGATCCCCAGCTGGTGACCAGCACAACCCTCCTCTCACCACCTTGGCTGGCTGCTAAATGAGCTATACATGAGTGTGTACTGTAATGTACTGTACTGTACATGCTCATTCACAGCTCAGTTGGCAGCCAGCCATGGTGGTGACAGGAGGCTCATGCTTATTACTGGCTGGGGGTCGGGATGGGGGTTGGGGTGGGGAGTCACTACCTGACAGGGTGGTGGTCCACTAGACCACCAGGGATATGTTAATATATATTTCATGGGAGAGGGGATTGAGGATGGGGAGGGGCCACTAGACTACCAGGAAAAGTACAGAAAATACATAACGGGATCAGCAATCAGGGAAGTGGGAGGAACCACAAGACCACCAGGGTAACTTCTTTTTATTTGAAAGGGATGGTGCTCAGCAAGTGGGGACAGGAAGCATATTTTAGATTTGATGCTTAAATAATGTTAATTACAGGTGAGCAAGTAAGAAGGTGCTTTACAAATAAGGTTGTAATTTAATACAAATTAATATTTATTCAGATTTTAATTACAGATGTGTGAACTTAGAGTTAACAAAGCAGTGATTGACTTGATTGTGCATACCTAGTAAACAACATTAGGTACTATGGAGTTTTTTCTCTCCCCTCCAAGTTTCAATAATAATTGAATAACTAGTGATGCTTATGGCTGTAAAACAATAATAATTGGTATATATTTTGATTTAACCTCTTAGTCAATCTCTGAAGAAGAGATCAGGGTGAGATCTCAAAATGCTGGATATAATTCATAAAAAAATTTGGCATTGGAAAATAAAAGGATGTACACAATAGTGAACACAGACAGCTGGGTCACTGGGGGGTTTCTGTTTCTTGGTCTTTCCATACTTTTTTTTTTTGGGGGGGGGGCTCATCCATAGAGTCTAAAAGGAGAACAAATATTCTGGGACTGGGTGCCTCACATATGAAATATAGGTCTGATCATTCCAGAGGATTGTTCTCTGACCCCCATAGAGTGGCAGTATGTGGCAAGAGAGGCTGATTACAGTTCATGGGTTTTGAAAATTAATGGGACAGGTATAGCTTTGCAAAACAAATGGGGGGGTGAATTTCAGGTTTAAAAAGTTTTACTGAATTAAAAAGAATCCTAATCCAATTGCAAACATAGAGTTTCAGTAACAGATAACGGACTGAGTTCCATCTTGCCATGGTGACACGAATGTCGGTGACCTCCCCTACAGTGACACATGATCGCCAACATCCCTGATGCAGCCGACTCTGGTCCCCGACTGGAAAATGCACCGACACACTATTGGTGTTTATGTGGGGGGGGAGGGCTCTGCCCCACCCTCTGGACTTAAAGATTCCAACTGTGGGGGGTGGGGCGGATCTTGGGGGAGGAGAGAGATCAAACTCTAGAGTCGATGACTCTGGCATCAATCCAGCAACCCAGTCAACACTGCAGGTGTCAGCGGGTTGCTATCGCCATAACAGCGTTGTTGTAAAAGTCTCACTGTTACAATGGTATACCAATTGACTGGAAGCCCTAGATAGTATCTACATGTTTTTTAGTTTGTTTGTTTTTTGTGCCCTCTTACAGGTTCGTTATAGCAAATAGGATTTCAGACATCAGGAAAAGTTCTCAGAAACAGTTCCCTGTATATTACTGAGAACTGTTTCTGAGAACTGTTCCCAGTGTCTGAAACTGCATGTGATATTGTATGTAATAGTCTATCTGCCTGTCTGTCTATCTATCTATCTAGTTAGCAGCACACCTAGGGGATACACTTTAGGGGGAGGTGGCTGATTCCAAGACTGAGCGTGGTCAGTCCAACAACTGTAAGTACAGGGCGGTTGGTCAGACAGGGATTAACTGTTGCACAATGACAGGCTGAATATGAGTAGCCTGCAATCATTCAGTACCTCTAATAAGAAGAATGTTTCTAAGGCCCCAAAGGTGCACATATGCTTCTGTTCATGCAAGTCCCAAAGGGTCCTGTGTGAATAAGGATATGATTCCACTCTCTCAAAAAGAAAGGAAATTCTTTGCAAAAAACTACATTAAAGCACCAGTTAGGGTGGCTAAACACCAAAAAGTCAGGAATTGGGGTGTTAGGGTTTACAACCCTAACCCCCCACCCTAAAGGCAGCAACAGGAAAAACCATTAGTTTCACCTCTCTTGTGTCTTCTCAAATCAGGTGTGTAGTCTGCCTTGGAGTTGTAAACCCTAATACTCACCCCCTTCCACCTGTAAATAAGCTGAGATGGGTTCAATATATGAGAATGGGATGATCATTAGGGTTGACAACCACGAGGCACACCCCACATTTGATTTGTGAAGACACAAGAGAGGTGAAACTCTAATGTTTTGTCCTGTTGCTGCCTGCAGGGTTGGGGTGGAGATTTGGGGTTGTAAACCCTAATGCCCCATTTCCTGGCTGTTCTGGAGTTAAGCCACCCTAACTGGTGCCTTAATGTAGTTTAGTTTTTTTTTGCAAAGAATTTATACAATATTCCCTACCAAGACTGTGTGAGATGCCTTTCAGCACCATGCATTTCTGCTTAAAGTTGAACCAGCATAATATTATGTGGTGATTTGCACATACAGCCCATGATGCTTTGCATTATGGGGTATGTATGATTTTGTATTTCTTTGAAACGTGGCTTCCCAGCCAATGCCCTTTGGGGTAACCATTGCCTCAGTGCTTGCACTCTGAGTTGATTTGTCTTTTAGCTTTCTTTTTGTTTTTTTGGGGCTTACCACAACATAACCCAAATAGACCATCTTAGGGAAGCTGGTTCATTCCTCTGGGGTATAACAGAGATGAGGCACACTGATGAGTCCTGGTAGAACAAAACACATGTATGTGTCTTCCATTGGCACCCTTTGCAGACTGTGTGAGAGGCCTTTCGCCACCATGCATTTTTGCTTAAAGTTGAACAAGCATAATATTCTCTGGTGATTTGCATATACATCCCATGATGCTTTGCATTATGGGGTATGTGTGATTTTGTATTCCCTACCAAAGCCCTTTGCAAAGAATCATTACAAATGCAACCAATAATACACAATAAACATTCCTTAAAATGATAGCATACAGCAAAATACTAAAACAGTATTCCTATTACCTCAAAATGAACATATTGTAATGATTATATAGACATAATTAATTAAAATGCTAATAAAACAAATTAAAATAATTTTTTTTCCAAATGTTTACTAAGGGCAGCATGGAATTATACATTTTTTATTTCTTTAATGTTTTTTATTTCATGTAAGGTACTCCCATTGTGTTTTTTTCTTCAAAAAAGGTACCATACAAGGCACCATACAAATAATTGATTGCTTGATGGATTTAGATTGATTGACTGATTGAGTTAAAAGGGTTGTAAGAGTTATACAGCAGATCTAGCTTTCCAAATCTATTTTCTATGCAGTTGTCTTGCCAAAGGTCAGCATGCGACTTTTTTATAAATTTTCTTTCTCTACAGTTCTGAAAATTTGGCCAACTACTGTAATATTTATTTTGAGAATCTATTTAATTTTTTGTAATGTTGATCTATAAATGAATTTGTTCATTAATAGATTTAGCCGTGAATGTAATGGTGCTTATACTAAGATATGTTTACGGTAGTGAAATATCTGTTTACTATTGCAAGGCACTCTTATCTGCAACTGGAGGACTATAATTTAACCATTAGTATTACAGTGGTTGTGCATAAAGCAAGGAAATGCATTTCTTGTGAACTTTATACTATTTTTCTAAAATTGTAAAGAATACAGTTGTCAGCTTTATATCTTGACATCCATGATACCAGCCTGTCTCTACTGTGTGTCAGATGTGAAAATAAATAGATATTAAACTGTCAGTCAATGAAATTACAAAGTCCAGCACAACTGAGGCACAGATTATATGTGTGCTCTTTGATGGACACAGGTGTTTAAGTATTATGAAATGCCACAGGCAGTTAGAGTGAATAATACACTTTCCAACAGCTCTGGATTTTTTTACCCAGCAGGGGCATACCTATCATCTTAGGCCTCAGCAAGACCTTGCAATGAGTTTACATTGTCAGGGAACTTCCTGACCTGGTTAGGATAGTGCTGTCAGGAGAAATAGAGTTTTTTCCTTTGTTTTGTGTTTTTTGATAGCTAGTGTTTAAATGTAATGTGCACCCTCCTGACATTTACCAGAAAATAACTTTTTGGAACTGGATCTACAATGCATTTGATTTAACCATGCAAAATGTACCGAGTCATTCTCTCAACCTTTCATTTTTTTCTCGATTACTATTTTGTCTGTCTTTCAACCCCAAATGCCCCTTCAGACCAGTTCCTAATGCCCATTAACATGCTTCTCTGGGGCTTACCTCGCTTTGCCATTCTCTGCCTCAGGGCTTGTAAAGGAGCCAGTCACCAGTGCAGTCCTGTAGAGGGTCAGGCTGTCATCCAGCAGTCACTTTAATTTTCTTTCCCTTGGGCCCATACCACATGCAATAGTGTAATGTGCAAGCTCCATGTCCACAGAGATGCCCCCTGGCACTGGTGAGTGGGATCCCTACCCTACAAGGTCCCACTGTGCTGCCACCTAGATTCCTCAACATGGCAGGCAAAGAGTGGGAGGCATTATCACCTTCCAAAAGAAATGTCCTAGGGATGCTCAATCCTCCCTACTCTGGCAAGCCTCTAATCACCCCTGATTCATTCCTGAACTAGGGATGCCAGAGTGGTAGGGGGTGAGGCATTTAATGCCTCAGCTCTCCACATCACTGGGCTCGCTCATCCAGACAGGCTTTTATTATCAGTGTACATAAAACCTGCTGCAATGGTCAAATTATAACTCAGAAAGCAATCTTGCTATCAAAGCAAGACCAAGGAGGCAGCTGACTATGGAGTTAGAACATCACTACTAGAACACTTCTGTTTAGGGGGTAAGCAGATACTTTATAAGAAGTGTAGGGTCTGCAAGGCAAATTAGAACCTTTAATTAGGGTACAAAAACAACAAAAAACAAAACAGTTAGTGTGCTTGTGTACCCCCCTGTTCCCTGGGGTTACTAGAATTCCATTAGAGTCAGTGGTAGGCAGGGAAGGCAGCTAATGATTATCCAGTAAATGGATTCTTACTCTGTCCCTCTCTGTTGTTCGCCTCAGCTGAGAGCTGTAGAGATGATGTCACCATAGAACTCTCACAGCAGCATAAGCCATGCAGCAGTTGCTGTGAGTGGGGACCTTAGAATTCTGAAGTCAGTCTGTAGTAGGAACTCAGTGTGAGCAGTTGTCTTGTGCTGGTGAGTGTTCCTGCAGCAGCTCAGAGTGTGAGCTGCAGAGTACCAGTTTTCTCACCCTAGTGAATGACAGTTTTCCAGCTTTAGTGAAGTGGTGAAAACCATCTCCAGGGATTCCTGTTCTTTATCCCAGTGTGGGATGAAGTAGTCTGCAAGGATTTCAGGGGCAATCCCCTGAACCAATCCAGGACTTGTGAAGCTGCCTTTTGATCAAGATCTGTGAGTAACGTTTGTTTCTAAGCTTGCCCAGGAGTACCTGCCTGTTTAGTTTTAAGGTGAATTTCTCTGATAAAGGGAGCCTGTCACAATGGAAGTTTTAAAAGTTGGCTGACCACAGTGGAGTCCAGTATGTGACCTGTCATGTGTGCAGAACTTTTACTTTCAACACTCCTGAGGTGTTTTGCTGATGTTAAATATGAAATACATTTCTAGAAAGCATCAACAGTGACATTTTTGATAAATGTGAGGTGCATTACTGAAGGGATGGCTGAGTATGAACTTGGAAACAAAAGGTGGGAGAACCGCCACCTGGAGTGACCAGTTTAGTACTCCGAGCTCTGAAGGTCACCTGTATTATTCCGTCAGTGCATGTGGCCAATGCCTGAAGAATTTCTACCCCTGTGAGTCAGGTTTCTCCAACTGAGCTTTGAGTGCTCCTTCATGGTCAGAATGCCACAGTTATTCTATATTAAATGGAAAGTATCCAAGTACTTGCCAAGTGCCATGTTCTCCAGAAGATTTGTGTTCTCTCTGTGGGCTAGTTCTGCAATTCCAATAGTTATCCTATGCAGTATTGTAAGTGTCCATGTACTGGCCGTGTGCCATTTCAAAGGAGTTTGGTGTGTTTACCAGTGGCTAGTTCCACATGTAACCCCCCTACAATAGGGGGTTACCAAAAAGTCTTCCTTGAGCTTGCCTAAATGCTCACTGCCAGGTTGGTGTCTTGCATTTTAGCAGTTTAAATGTGATTGCCAGAGAGTGCCTGTATAGCCTCTGTGCATTGTCTCTTTAAGAGCTGCTTGGATTGCAGTCATAAGTAATCTGAGAGGGAGCTCTGTTGAAAGATGTAACTATTTGCTGAAAATCATTTAGAGTGATAATGATAAAGCAGTTTGTCTAACCTGCCTTCTTGGCAGCAAGGACTGTCTTGTTTATCCCCACCATTTGGCCTGGGACTGCAAATTGGACCAATCAGTTCTGGTGGGACCTAAATGGAGCCGGACTACAGGAGCTTTCTGGAGTCAAAATCTGTAGGAATTGTAGTTTTGGGCTTTTGGCACCTTTTTGCACTTGAAGGGGGAGCCTTTGTTGTGACTGACAGACAGATCAGCCAGCCAAACCATTTGGATAATGGGGAAATCCCTGACTGCTTGCAATTTTCAGTTAGTTCTGAGTTGAGAAGTGAAATGAGTAAGATCTCAAGTGTTTTTGAGCAGCAATCCTGAGTAGATTCGCATGGGAGAACCGTGGAAAGGCCTGATTCTTGGCCTGCATGTCTGCCTACTGCTCTGAGATGAAGAAAGAGAAGTGGGACCAGGCTTAACCTGAGGAGGACCGAAGATTGTGCTGAATGCGATCGGCCTGCCAGAAATCCCATTCACTTCAGAACTTCTGACTTATGAAGAGAACAGTGCAATTGGGACCGAAGAAGAATTGCCTGGTACTGTAGAATCCTTTGCATATAAATGTGCTATGTATTAAAAGTGGGTTGTGATTTGTTTCCCCACTGTGTGAGCTGTGTCCTGCTTGCTGGTAGCTGTATCCAGCTCAAACGGACTGAATCTGCGGTTAACTCCATGCAGCTGGGCCTTGCCATGAGGGCCCTGCCAGACTATCTTATTGCACAGAAAAAAGCTATCGATGAGAGACCTGCCTGGGGATCAGCCCCCCTGCTCCATACTTGAACGGGAACAACGCCTCAGTGAAATCGTGTGGGCCCTGTTTCTCCTGGCAATCCAGACTAACCACCAGCTATCTCGAATTTTGTCCATCCTGTATCCAGTCTTGGGTACCATGAGTAACTATCAGGGTAGCTCCCTGCACCTACAATATAATCTAAGTGTGTCATCTGATTTCTTGGTTATTTCTCTTTATTCATGAACTGAACCATCAGGCTCTGGATTACAAATCTGGAGTGACCAGTTTACCACTCCATGTTCTGAAGGGCACCTGTGTTTTTCTGCCAGTGCATGTGGCCAATGCCTGAAGAATTTCTACCCCAGTGAGTGTGTTATTCTCCTATTGAGCTTTGAGTGCTCCGTCGTGGTCAGAATGCCACAGTTATTCTATGTTAAATGGGAAGTGTCCAATTACTGACCAAGTGCCATGTTCTCCAGATTTGTGTTCTCTATGTGGCTAGTTCCACAGTTCCAATAGTTATCCTATGCAATATGGGAAGTGTCCATGTACTGGTCATGTGCCATTTCGAAGGAGTTTGGTGTGTTTACCAGTGGCTAGTTCCACATGTCCAGAGTAAATCCTATGCTAAATGGGAAGTTGGAGTTCTGTACTTCAGACGTCTGCAGTTACCATGTGTGTAAACCCTTGGGGGGCCATCCCTGCTTTGTGTTATTTCAACTTTGTTTCAGGAATAAAGCCACGCTCTAGAATCCCAGCCTGGTATGGACATTCTTGTTATTGTTTCCCGTGTGGAGTTACTTTTGTACCCCTGTCCAGAAGTGCAAACTTAGCATAGCCCTTAGCAAACATTCTCTCCTCATGACCTGGGTTCGGCATTGGTCCTTGTGTGCGTGTCTTGGAACCACACAAAACCTGTATTTCTTCTACATCTGCATATCTACCTTAAGTGGTGCTTTGTATCCCCATACCTCTCTTTTCCCCTAGACTATGGGAGGTGTGCCTTCTAGTTAAATAAGGGGCTGGTGGGGGGTTACAAAAATGGGGCCGTGTCTGACGATGTTGTTTAATTTGGAGAGAGAAAACTGGAGAGTTTGCTTAGGGTATGGCTAGCGTTTTGTCTGTCTGGCAGTGTGGTAGCCCAAAACTGTAAGTGAAGCTTTGCACGGATGGATCTGCATAGAATAATGCCTTCCATATGTGCCGTTGAGTGCCTGCTGTTACAGTGCTGCTGTGTGTTTGTGCCAGCTTAACAAAGGACTGTAAAGCCAGAATGTGTATGTCCTTGTTTTCTGCATCAGAAAGTTTTACAGAACTTTTAATCTCAAGTTTTTAATTGCCAAAAGTATTATGGACTTTAGGAAACAAAGAGAGAAATGTACCCTAAAAGTTTTGTGTGCTTTGTTTGTAAATTGGGGGAGTCGCTAAAGAAATTTGCAAGTTCTGAGAGAGAAAATTGTCAGGAACGGCTCTCTCGCCTTGAAATTGCAGCCGAGAAAAAAAGTTCAGTTTGCAGTTTAAATTTGCCCTGCTCGATGAACTCTGTGGAGGAAGAGTGCAAGGTGTGAGAGAGAAACCTCATTTGCATGGCATCGAGTGGTTGGTGCAACTACAATCAGTCCCACACCCTAGCCAGCTTCAGAGTGCAGCCCAGTGTTCGAGAAGCGGAGAGCGAGTGGTGCACAAGCTGGTCAGACCAGGATCAACCATCAAGAGGCTTGTGAACATTCTATTCTGTGAAATACAGACATTTTCTGTTAAAATTTGGGCTCAACCCATTATCCGACCAACTGGAAAGTGAGCGAGGCATTCGTGGGAACAATCGACGGGATCGCCAGCCCATTTCACCACAGAGGCCTTCCAGGATTGGCACCAGTCCAACAATTTCCACCAGAGAAAACCAGCTATTGATTCAGTGAGTACAAATCAAATTGTGCATCAAACAGTGTGTGATTTTAAAAGCCAGCTGGATCTGTGTGTGAGCAATGAGATTGTTTTGCGAAGAAGGACTGTGAGTTGGAACAGCAAACACAACAAACAAAAATTCTGAGCATAGACTGTGAGCATTTATGATGGGTTCAGCAACAGTAAAATGTTCTAAGCAAGTTAGAGACTGTGAGTTGTATATCAGGCTGCAACAAACAAGCAATCCTGTAAAGAAATACTGTGGCTTTCAAGTGACTTTAAGCATGTGTAAATAATTGATTTGTGTGCTAATCGTAAAATCCTGCAAAAATTATACGAATGTGCTGAGAGATATGCAAGCAGTGCAATTGTTAACAGTTTAAGCAAAATCAGTAGTAGAAAAGGTCTGATGCACAGTTTTTGAGTCAGAAGCAGATTTAATGCATGAGGAGTGCTACTGCTGCAATTAGAGGGTGAGGTTAGCAATGTAAACACAGCAGCAGGGAGCTATTTTGAGAGACTGTTCTGAGTATAGTGAACAAGTAATAACGATGAACTTTGTAAGTTTTATTGCCGACATGGCTTTGGGAACATCCTGCTACCAGGATCATGTCTGAGCTACGATAGCAGAGGAGGTGGCCAAACTAAGGGAAATAGAGCAAGTTTTCTATGGTGAAGGGTTGCCTCCACGTGTTGCAATACCCAACTACCCTGTGAGAGTATGGATAATGTGCCTCAAGGCTGGAAGGGATGTGTTTTTGATATGTCATTGTTCTGGTTGCCTAGTGAAGTATGGTTTGTCCAGGGTATCATGAATTCATTTGGCTCCCACCTGGACCAAAGTAGGTAACCCTGCATGCAGCAGCACACAGCACCAGGTTGAACCTGTTGGGGGAGGCCCCAAAAAGTGTGGCACAGAAGGAGAAAGTATAGCTCTACTGCAAGGACAGACATCTTGTGATGTTTCCTCGCATGTGTCTCTTATGGACAGTGCAGTGGAAGGGTCCGTGTACCCATGGATAGGGGGTCCTAGTCCTTGCCTAGTAGGGAGGATGAAGTTTGAGAAACTTTGGACTGGGAGGTGTCTACCTCCACTCCCAGTGAGGAGTGGACTGTCTTGGGAGTGAGGTGACTGCTCACTCCTGGGACCAGATCCTAAGTGAGGAAGAGGAGGATGAGGATGTGTATCTTCATGTTGAGGGTCCCAGTTTGCGGCCTCAAGTTCTTGCCTCAGAGGAGCTAAAGAGAGAGAAGAAGATGGCTCCACTATACTGCCCACAGAATGGTCGGGAACAAGTTCTTTTGTTTAAGTATGCAGCAATGGCTTCACCAGGACTGGCCACCCCCAAGCCGAGCCATGGGCCGTGTACTTGTAAAGAGTAGTAAGGAAGAGAGACTAGTTCATAAGAGGGCCAATGCCATATATGAGAGGTCCTTCCCTACCTTTCCTTGTAGAGTCTGGGAGGAAATTGATCAGAACAGGCAATCCTGGTTATTGGAAGAAGCAAGCAAAAATCTGCATCCAGGTGCAGCATCCTGTGTCAGAAACATAGTCATCAGTGATAGACTGAAATTCTTGAAATTGGAGAGAACATTGTTTATGGACACTGTGCAAATTGTGGACAAGGCAGGGAATGAGACATTCCACAACATCAACTACAAATGCCCAGATAGGAGCATAGTTCTTGCACTTCACCCTGAGTGGTACTACCCTTAATGGTGCCACTACCTGTGAATTTTCCCAGCCTACCCTGAGGAAAGCAAAGCAGTGGCAGTGAAGTGTCTGCCATCAAGCAGTTGCAGTATCCAAGGAGGAAGGTGCAGCCAGATGGTTTTCCAGGATCTAAGGTGCGTCCACAATTTGTCATCCCAGCAGTGTTTTCCCAGTTTCATCTCCTGGCCTTCCCAGCTGATATCAGCCTAGGTGTTTTTCCTGTTCCATGGTTCAGTTTCTGAGATGACATCAACCCAGCTGTATTCCTGTTTCATCGCCAGTCTTTTAGAGGACCTCAACCCAGCTGTATCTGAATGATGCCACCAGAGGGGGAGAGTCTTCAGTTTGGAGAAGTAGGTGGTCTTGTTTTCGGTCTTCAAGGGACTGGTAAGAACAATTCTCTATGCTTTAACTGACTTTGCACTACACATCCTACAAACTGTTTGAACTGTCCTCAAAGACTCTCCACATAGAATGCAGTGCTTTTCAGACCCTGCCCTGTTCCAGGACTGTTATTCAGTGGGCTGCAACCCAGGAGAGACTCTTTTATGGCCCTTGCCCTCGGGCAACAACAATGCTGTCACTATTGTGGGACTTTTAGGATATTCCATCCCCCCAAAAATATGTGTTGTGTATAATGTCTGTGTTTTTCTACTTTTTTACTTTTGTACTTTTCTATAATAATTATTTTTTTGGGATTCTTTAGTGTTCAATTGGAAGAGTTATGATACTACTGTATGCAGAGATGGGTGTTTTGTGTTTTTTTCTCTTTCAGGTAATCCTGATGAAGAAAGAAGAGAAGACCAGAAGAGGATGTGGGAACTCATCCTAGTTCTTCTGTTCTGTAGAGTGTTAAGATTGTGTAGCTTTTAACAGGTTTTAACCATTTTTCCTTCCACAGGTATATGTGGGGAAGGTGGGAATTGTAATGCATTGGTATTGTATTGTTCCCTGTTGTTTGTTTTTGTTTGCAGGTACCCTGGGTTGGGGGTGGTTCCCCATTGGGTAGTTTGGATAGATAGATTTTCCCTAGAGGGCTAGGGAAATAGACAGGCTGCCATCCTGACCTGCAGTAGGGGTGCAGCTCTGGTCTGTTAGGGCATGCTTTGAACAGTTTTCCTAGAGCCACTGATTCTCCATAGTAAGATCTCAGAGTAGGGGCTAACGAGTAAGCCAATGGCCTCTGGGCCCTTAGCATTGCCTACATGTGCCTGGCACATGGTAGGAGAGGGCCTGATCACCCCTCTCTGTAGGCAGAACATAGGGTAGGATGGTCAAGTGCCAGGTAAGGTAATAACTGCAAACAGTCATTTACCTAGCTAGGGGTGAGTATAACTCCCTTGTTCCCTGGATTACTAGAATCCCATTAGAGTCAGTGGTAGGCAGGGAAGGCAGCTAGTGATTATCCACTAAATGAATTCTCACTCTGTCCCTCTCTGTTGTTAGCCTCAGCTGAGAGCTGGAGAGGTGATGTCACCATAGAACTCTTGCAGCAGCATATGCCACACAGCAGTTGCTGTGAGTGGGGATCTTAAAATTCTGAAGCCAGTCTGTAGTAGGAGCTCAGTGTGAGCAGCTGTGTTGTGCTGGTGAGTGTTCCAGCAGCAGCACAGAGTGTGAGCTGCAGAGTACCAGTTTTCTCACCCTAGTGGAGGATAGCTTTTCCATCTTTAGTGAAGTGGTGGAAACAGTCTCCAGGGATTCCTGTTCTTTATCCTAGTGTGGGATGAAGCAGTCTGCATGGATTTTCAGGGGCAATCCCCTGATCCAATCCAGGACTTGTGAAGCTGCCTTTTGGTCAAGTTCTGTGAGTAACATTTGTTTCTAAGCCTGCCCAGGAGTACCTGCCTGTTTAGTTTTAAGGTTAATTTCTCTGATAAAGGGACTCTGTCCCCATGGAAGTTTTAAAAGTTGGCTGACCACAGTGGAGTCTAGTATGTGACCTGCCATGTGTGCAGAATGTTTACTTTCAACACCCCTGAGGTGTTTTGCTGATGTTAAGTGTGAAATACATGTCTAGAAAGCATCAACAGTAACATTTGTGATAAATGTGAGGTGTATTACTGAAAGGATGACTTAGTATGAACTTGGAAACAAAATCTGGGAGACCCCCAATCTGGAGTGACCAGTTTAGCACTCCGTGTTCTGAAGGGCACCTGTGTTCTTCTGCCAGTGCACATGGCCAATACCTGAATAATTTCTGCCCCAGTGAGTGGGTTTTTCTCCTGTTGAGCTTTGAGTGCTCTGTCATGATCAGAATGCCACAGTTATTCTATGTTAAATGGGAAGTGTCCAAGTACTGGCCAAGTAGCCGTAAAGGGATCCGAACAGACAGACTGCTTTCATTTATGGTCTCAAATTCTAATTTATTTTTTTTTACTCATCCAGGAGTCCACATTATGCCAAATGTTGTTTGTGTCCTTTCATGAACTTTTGTTGCAAACAAAGTATTTGATCCACAGACAGCTAAGGGTTTCTTATCTTACAAGACATGTCTAAAAATGTCAGTACTGAGTTGAGGCTGGATGCCTTAACATACCAAACTGCCTATGGTGGTTGGTGTGATTTTGTTGAGGTAGCAGAATCCAATGGTAGCCATTTCAGGGAAATCATTGCTTAATATGGGGAATTGAAATATGATACCAAAAGAGTTTATCCTGAAGGGATTATTGCAACGTTGTTCAAATGTTTTGATGCTGTTCTAAATAAACGATCTGTTTTGGAATCTGAGTATGCTGCTTGCAAGCAGGATATTAGTCTGAAAAAGGCTTCTCATAAAGAAAGCAACCAAAATGATTTAGGGCTTGGGGGACAGGACCTATGAGGAGAGGCTCGAAGAGCTAAATATGTACACTTTGGAAGAGAGAAGGGACCGGGGGGACATGATAGAGGTCTTCAGGTACATGAAGAGGGTAAATAGGGGAGGAACAGTGAGGGTGCTTCGAAGGAAGGAGGAGGAGGCCACTAGGGGCATGGGTGGAAGCTGGAGGGAAGATTCAGGAGAGAAAGGAGGAGGTGCTACTTCACTGAGAAGGTGGTAGAGCCATGGAATGCACTACCTAGGGGGCTGGTGGAGGCAGAGACAGTGGAGGGGTTCAAGAGGGGGTGGGACAGGTACAGGGGAAGGGTTCAGGAAGCAAAATCCAATGCAGCAAGAATATCCAGAACTGGGAAGGGAGAAGCCAGAGAAGGCGAGGGGGACAGCAAGGTCACCACCCAGGGTGGGGGCTGACCAAACGAGCAGACACGAAAGACCATTAGGCCTATTCTGCTGGCATTTTAGTATGTTAGTATGTTAGAAAGGATAGATGGACTGCAGTCTCAGCTGCAGTCTTTCCATCAAGAAAATTAGTTTCTCTTTAATGACGGAAGCAGCAAAGACCTGCATGCCTTAAGAGATACTACTGAAAAGGCAAAACTTGTTAGATTAAAAGTTTTTCAAACGAATGGTGCTCTGGCTAGTAACACTGATTCCTTACATTTTGGAAACAAGGAACTTAGGGATAAAAAGTCTGAAGTAATTACTGAAAGAGTTAACATGCTGGTATTTCAACACCAGACCTCGACTGAACAGTGTGATTCAGTATGTTTTCTGTACAGCAGACTTGAAATGAATGTTTTGAATATAAACTGTGACACATCTTCTGTTGATAACAGGCATGTTTTACAAGATGAGAATGTCTTGCAATATGAAAATAAGGCACTTTACAGTGTGATAACTCCTGTATCTGAGCAGTTAGAATGTAGGAGTAAAAAGTCAGATATGGCGAACTTGCGACACCAGCCAGAGGTATTGGCAGGGCATACTAACTTAATGCCCAAAGACCTTGCCTCTTCTCATGTTGAAGAGTTTGATTTTGAACACTCACAGTATGCTGTGGGGTGGACTAAAACAAAGGCTAGCCACTTGTTTTCTGTGATTCACAAAATGGAGAATTGTTAGAGTCTCAAAATGGTGGAGACACATGTCATCATGTTGCATCCCCATACCATCTCCGAGATGGCCACTCATGGTCATGTGATGATGGTCATAGCACAGTAACCCATGATGCCCATGAGGTAATCCAAAATGGTAGACCACCACATCACGGAAGTTCAATCATGCAGTCACAGGGACCTGTGATTGCTGAAAATAACCAAACAAAACATACCGGAGGTTGTTGGCATGATTAATAATGTTATCAGTAAGACTAGTGTTTCTGAGGGACAGAAGATTCTCATTAAAAATTATGTTGACGTACTTTGGAATGAGGCTGGTACACAATCTGTCATGAAGTCAGTGTCTGATGCAGAAGCAACTTCTGCTAACAATGTTTACTATATTAGAATGGCCTTGGTTAAGGAACACATTGCAGTTAATTACATGAAATGTTGTGATTCTTCACTATGCAATTTAACATCAGCTTTCCCTGAGAAGACTAAATGTGCTACTGTTTATAACCCTGGCAGCATTGGGCATATGCAGCTCATTAGTACTTTAAGTTGTAACATTAAAAACAATGTTGCTACCATCCAGCACCCTTCCGGTGGGGAAACCCACTTTACATTTGATGGAGGAGGGGACAACCCTGATTCTAAAAGCCCTGTGGCTGTGATATTTTCAGCATCACAGGCTACATTGGGGGGGGGGTTACAGGTTTGATTTCTGAACCTGGGCTGACAGCTCTTTCAGTACTACTTTCTCCACCCCTGATGGCTACCGAACCACAATCCATAGCTGGAGAACTATGTGAAACATGCACATCACTTTTCTCCACTGTACAGGTACCCCTGATAGTACCAGCACTCCCTGCACTTGATGCAAAACCCCCTCCATCAGTGACACCTGTGGCTGCAATTGCAGGCACAAGCCAGGAACAGTCTGGGTTATTCCCAGCACATGCAATAGCAGACACAAGTCAGAAACTGTCTGGGTTATTCTCATGTAACCCTCACCCCTGCCTTTTTGCAAAACAGCAGGTGGGGACTGGGTTTTGGGAGGATTAGGTTACTTGGCACAGGGGGCCTAGGTTTGGCTACTCTGCACAGGGGCACCCAAGTAAATGCAAACACAGCAAGCAATAACTGTAATGTCCAGAACCAGGAATGGGATTCTACAGTGTGGCTTTTATTCACATCCAAACTGAACAAACAAAGCATAGATGGACCCCCCACGGGGCTACATTCCTGGTAATGCAGATTAGAGACAACACAACACTTATTCACTATTTCCAGCCCTCAGGCTCTGAACCCACCAGGCACACAGCCCGGACTTGCACGCAGCTTTGGGTACACAGCCCAACTTGTACACTACTTGGGTTTTCCCCACTGGCCCGGCTCCTCCACCAGCCACTTGATCCACGGTCCATTTTGGGAAATGTTCCAGTTTTCCTGTTGTGGCTCCCCAAACCACCTTAGAGCCTTCAACTCCTAGAGGGAATTTTCCTTCCAATCCCACATCTGGGTACTTCCCTCATCACTGGCCAAGTGCATGAGGCAAAGTAGAAATCCACAGAGCAAATCCGTAGAGGTGGACCTGGTCACTAAAGATGGGGGGGTCTCCCCACCTCTAGCTCCCACAATCCATACCCGGCCATTTCTCTGGAAACTAAACAACTGTTTTCTGAAAGCTTGGCAATGTAGATTACTGGGTAGACATATGTCACATCTCCTCTACATGTCTTGACTTCCCATAAGTGCTGGACTTGAACATACTTGTACTTTTGGCTAAGCCTATTACTCTAGGCCTCCCACTACTTCAGTAGTCCAATCCCCACTATCACACAAGTCCCAGGGTGAAAACATGGGCCCTTTAGAAAGAGCAGAAACTCACCCTCTGGTTGCAGGTGCCCCACAGGTGAATCACAAAATCTTCTTGTTTCCCAATAAACTCTTGGACCAAATAAGGCAGCTTCTCCACTAGCAGAAAACCAGGGGGTTGCCCCTGGAATATGAAGGACAAACTTTCCTGCCCCATCCCATGAGGGATGGGGCACTGAGACCCGAATCAGCAGACTCCACCACTTTAAAACTATCTTCTGTGTCTCTCTTTAGGTGGAAACACACGCCTTTTCCCTGAATGTAGCCCTATGTCAGGGCTGAGGCTCCAAGAGCCTACACAGAGCTGCTGTGCTCTTCTCTCAGCAAGCTCCAAACTCCAACTGACCTACAGACTACTGTTTAAACCTCACAACATTCTACTCCAACTCCCTGCTGCAGATTCCATTGTGGCTCATGCAGCTGCGACAGTTCTATGGTGATCTCATTCCTCAGTCTCAGCTGAGACGGAGAACAGAGTGAGACAGTGTGAAATCCATTTAACTGGAGTTTCACAAGCTGCCTTCCCTGCTGCCTACCACTAGGTCTTATTTGGATTCTAGTAACCCCGGGTAACAAGGAGGTTACACTCAGCACAGACGATAGCAGTCACCTTTGTTAAGAATGTTCAAGGTCTCCTAATACTGATATCATTGTTTTTTTTTTCTTTTGGGATCACTAACCATGGTCCCAGCATTAGTTAATCCTAACACAGTTTTAGGGTATATTGAAACTGCTACATCAGATATAGCAATCTCAGCAGTTTTAGCCCAGAAATACAATGGACACATCAGACCCATTCCTTATGCATCCCAAATGCTTGCCCCAGTGGAGCTGAAATACAACTTTTGTGAAAGGAATCTTTTGGCTACATACTGGGCAATGAGATACTTTATGTACATCATTGGATATGCACCCAGTGTGCTGCATTCCCAATCATTTGCCAACTAACTTTCTGTTGTCAGACAGAGTAAAAGATGACTCTGTATCCAATGCCAGACTTACACACTGGTGTCTCATTTTACAGGATTATGACATCACTGTACTTCCTATCAAAACTCCATCCTTGTTGGCCCATGGCCCGCAGTTTGCAGGAGAGACCCATGATTGTTCACTCCAACCCCTTGACCTACCTGTCCCAGGGCCCTTTCTGACAGAAACTCAGAAAATGCTAAAAGTCACCACTGTGTGTCATGTTTTGACTGATGACTCAGCCACACATACCAACAAGGGTCAGATAGCAGGATTTGGAATTATTTTACATTCTAGTGATGACAGAGTGTCCATGGCTAGTAACTGCGTCATCATATAGGTACGACTCACAGGCATTGTTAAAACACGCCTGGCAAATAAAATGAAAAGCAGGGAGGCGAGGAGTCTCCTTATTTCCACAAATATTTGTGGATGATTTAGAAAGCTGGTAAGTCCTTGAGATAAACACAGCTTGTCTTAGGAGAGGAATAAAAGATTTTTCCTTACATAAAATGATACCAGCACTCTATGAGAGGCTTAAGTTCTGCCCGCTTCAAGAAATGTACTTGACATAATTACAGAAAGCACTGCAGATACTATGTTTTTATTACAGATTCTAATTAGGCCTGTTCCTGTCTGACTGTATTTATTTGGAAGAAAACAAACTGCTGTTCCAATTCTCTGATATTACCTCTGTGAAATACAGACTTGTTTGTGTTCAACACAACCCTAACCAGTATAAATACAAACTGTACGTTCATAAGGTGTGACCATCTTGTAAAATTTGAACCTTATGCTCCAAAAGAAGGACCCTTATTTGAGGGCAGTGTATAGGTTTCTTAATAAAGGAACTGAGCACTAAAGTCCATAAATAAGCCAAAATAAGAAAGTGAAAATGACATTCACCTATCCAGTAATGGCCTAGTCATTTGGAACATCACTGCTGTAACACTCATGAAAAGTTATGGGTAATTCCTGAACACCTGAGAGTAGATTTTATCTACTGTGCCAAGAACCATAATACTCCAACTGGTGGACACCAGGGAGTCAGCAAAAACTCTAGACAGACTGAACTCCTCTGTCTTGTGGCCACATGTGAGAAATGATGTAAAACACTACATTAGTAACTGTTTGATCCATGCACAGAAAAATCCTATACCAGCTAGGAAAAATACATTGTTACCCCATAGGCAATCAGGCCCCTGGAACAACATTCAGATTGGCTACATTGTCCCTATGCCAACCACTAACAACAACTAGTTTTCACTAGTGATCACCAACCTAACGGAGCAACACTGCCAAAGTGACTGCAAATGTCTTGGTAAACCAGCTATTTACCTGGTGGGGGTTACCCCTAAAAGTAAATTATGATTACAGGGATCTGGCTTTATAGCCAAAGTAATGCAGGAAATGCTAGATCTGTTATGGGTAAAACAAAAGTTTCATATCCCTTACAACCCACAGTCTTCAGGACAGGTGGAATGGGCTAACAGGCAGATCAAAGTTATGTTATCCAAACTTATTCAGAAAAAAACCCCAAAGGCCTGGGATTCATTATTGCCTTTACTCTTTATGGCAATAAGAGGGACACCCTCTGCAGGTAAGCAGCATACCCCATTTTTGAAATCATGACCAGACGGTCCATGAGACTCCCAGAACATTTACTTCTAGACCTATGTACTGCCACTGCTGATGGAGCATCAGTAGATAAATATGTTAAATATCTCAAACAAGACATCTAAAAGGTACACTTGTTTGCTGCACAATGTATGGGCAAGGCCCAACAACAGGCCCTATCCCATTGTAAACAAACTCAGTCCAGCAGTCTAGCAAGTTAGACTGCCTCACAGTAACAGTCATTGTTAAATGGCTAAATGCCAATCAGGTGAACCTGTTTAATGGAGATTAAATTACTTTTCCATACCCCAATGGGCAGAATAGTACTGAACTATTTTTTTTTTTATTTTCTCTTTCCTTTTAGGTTCCAGAGAGAGAGAGAGAGAGAGAGAGACAGAGAGAGAGAGATGCTTGCTTTTATGCTTATTATTCTTTTTAAAAGTGTGGGTCTTCTTACTAGCCCAAACTGCACATCTTATTACAGATAAGAACCAATGACCTAATCCTAAACAGATTGTTGAGGCAGATTACCTCACAAGCCCTCATGATTTAAATGCATCCTGTGGAATTCACACTAAAGTCCTAAAAGACATGTTCATCATCCAGAAGGGTAGTGAGGCCCTACTGAATGTTATGATCATTGCTTTGGATCAGTCCTAGAAGTTAGATGTGATCTGGACTACTGTTTACATTTTATTGATAATCAGGAATTTTGCATCCAAAATTTATGTGGCAATAAAAGCCATTATACCTTAAGATTTTACCCTATGATGCCCCATAATTTGTGACACCTAATGCTGAGTGCCCAAAACAGAACCCTGGCTCACCCAGTGGTCTAGTAGCCACTTCTAAGCAGGTACCCTAGTTAATAATGTGCAGTTCATACACATCCCAGTGCTTTTTAAATCTTACCCTTTAAACTTGGAATTATTTGTTATATGTTTCACAGCAAACATTTCCCACATTTTTGTTTAATAATAATGTGATTGGATACCATGGCAGCATACCAGGTAATCATTAATGACCCTCTATATAGGGTCTCATAGCATGCATGCACCACATAAACACACTCACTTAGGATTTTCACATCCTGATCACTAGTGATATAGTCAATAACTGTAAACCTACCCAAACACACTAGGCATTTTTTTTAAAGAACATAAATAGGTTTAAACTTAGACCTATTTGGCTCTGACATATCTATTTGAAATAAGGCCGACATAGCCATTATTCAAGCACATATGTTAAAGTTTCATGACAGTATGAAATATAATATCATACCCCCCCCCCATTGCCTGGTATACATGATTTTGCTCATTAAGAGTGATTCACATTTACAATATTAAGGATATTGTGAAGAGGTTTGACCTGACAAATGATTATGTTAATGAATTAATTTCTGCTCACATTAAGGAAGCAGATAAGCATCACATAGCTAGGAAAGTCCTTTGCACTGCCTATAGCTATTATGTTCTTACAACCCTTTGGTTATCTCTTCTGGGATCTGGAATTAGGACATATCCTTGATCTCATACATGACAGACGTATGGGTCAGTGGCATTGCCACATTTTGTACTTCCATTGCATGTGTTAACAACTGTTTATTTGAATCTAACAATTCCCTTGTTAATGGCAAGGAACCTTGGGTACGTCAACACACACATTAGTATTGCTCCATGTTTTGAAACATATTCCTGCACAATCCAGGAAGCCATGTTTGTGACTCTCACAGTGTCATTGCCGCATCTTCATCTGGCAGCATCCATCTCTGATCGTCTGGTAACCATCCATTCTATTGATCATCTTGATGGGAACTTTTATTGTGAAAAGGCTGAAACTACCTCCTTTGTTTGTTTACCATGAGGTCTTGGAATCATGACTGACTCTGAACTTTGATTGTCGTACCTGAAAGAAACACCACCTTTTATGCAGATGTGACATCTTCCAGCTTGTCTTACTAACATGTGAATACAGGCTTAATAACTGAAATTAGGCTTCCACTTGTGAAACTTTCAAATAAACTGTATTCGGTCCAGCCAATTAAGATTCTACAATCAAGCTCATTGTTATGCATACTATGAAGCAAGTCTGGGGTGGGGGCAATCCTCTAATTTCAGCAAGAAGACTCTTCTTCATTTGATCTACAATCAAGGAATCAATTTTCTTCACTGCTTGTTTTCCAAGCCAGGCTGGCACCTCATACAAACCGAGTACTGTCATACACCATTACACTTTGTGCAGCCATGTGATCATCTTCTACTGAACACTGTTGTTATTCCATTGTAAAACTCAATGTGCAATCTAATGCACCCCCTGCTGAGGCCTATGAAAATACTGCTGCCTCCTGAACACTTTGATCTACCTTTGGAAAATCTGAATACATCAAATTTGAGCTGTGAATCTTCATCTAACATGTGAAGAAACCCTGGATTTATCCTTGGAACTGTTCATAGTTTATGGCTTGTGAACATTGACATTTTGTGTCTGTTCAACTTACCAACTGAAAAATGCCATCTTCTAACATGGTATAGTCTGCTGATGTGGAACATTATGTGGTGACCAGCTATAAATTCTTCTGATATGGACTAAAAGTTATGCAAAGTGAACTTTTCTAATTTCAGCTTTTACTCCCTAGATAGGTAATAGGTATACAGTAACACACCTGTTGCCATCCCAGAACCAGATACCATTAAGTCTAGTCCTAATTATCTTGATGCTCTATCTCAATTTTACTTATTTTTAATATCCATACAGGCAACTTAAGTTTGTTTCTTCAATTTATTCCCAATAGGACAGTTACACACTTGATACATATCAGTAATTAAAGATATTGTTTTGATATTGGAAAACCCCATTGTGAAGTTTTATTCCAAATGTTTATAGGAATGCAAGGTTTACTAACATTTTCCCATATAATTACATTTTGTTGTTTAAGCACCTGGGTTATGCCCCCTATCATCCCACATACACCTCACACTGTATTCCTGGTCTATTGTACTGTGATACTGCTATTTTGCACTATCATATAGATATAGGCACCCATCATATAAGCATGAGTGTCACGAATGTGTTTTGCTGCTAATATTTGCTAATGTTTACATCCTTCATAAGATTGTATCATGCATGACTATTATACCTCACTCTAATGCATTATGTCTGTCTTTTACATATATTCCATATATAATCTACCTAATCACTGATAAGATGACTCTGAGGGATCATCAGTGATTATTGTATACTTATATTCTCATATAATTATATGTAGTGTGTGTTTTACACTCAGGCAGATATGCCATGCGTAATAGAGCCCTGACAGCACTTATCTTTGTCTAAGCAAGCTGACAGAGAGAGAAAACCTTTGTTATGTTGTTATGTCTTTATGTCTTATATTAAACAGGCAAGAAATGCCACGTGTAGTTTGAACCCGTCAGCATTTCTTTTGTCCAAGCTGTAATGCAAACAGAAGCATATTATTTGTCTCATATGATACTCATTAGTAATTCTGTCTCCTAAGTCATTAACCAATACATATTGTTCTCATATCTGTAACTATGAGGTAATCTCTGTTACTATGCTGTTATCTGTAGTATTTAGCCTTCTGCAACCCAGTTCCACAGGGAGACAGAACAAGATTTTAGAGAACCTAAGATCTACAAATACTGTAGACTATGTACATGCTTCAGGAGAGTGGTGAGAAACCCATCTCCCTTGTGATTTTCTTTGTGACATGCTTAGTGTAAGTAGTCTGATAAACATTTATTAGTACTCTTGCTTTTTACAAATGTTTCTTGGCAGACTCCAAAGACACAAGAATCTGTATTATTAGTATTATTATTATTTACTCTACTATCTGATACTGTTTACATAACACCACAACCTAAGAAAACACATAAAAATCAGTTGGAAACTATCAGGAACCAAATTCAGGGCCACTCATCCACAGGCCCAAGGGCAGAACCAATAGTAGCAAATAGCAGCAGGGGTACCAGTCTATGGAAAGGGGTATGGATCAATGCCAGAATCCTGGAAAACCAAATAAGTGACCTGCAGGCAATGATGGCAGATTTTCAAGTGGACCTGGTGGCTGTCACAGAGACTTTGGCCTTGGAGTAAAATGACTGGTACCTTTCTGTCCTGGGCTATGCCCTGTTCAGACAGGATAGAAGGAAAGGCAGGTGGGAGGGGTAGAATTGTATGTAAAGGATGGGATAAATGTCTTCTCAGTGGATAGCATCAAAAAGGAGGGTGTGGAATCCTATGGATGCTACTCAGCTCAGCAATGGGGGAGAGGATCCACATAGATGTGGTACACCAGCCTCTGGGGTAGGTTAAGGGCAGGGATGAAGAGCTCCTAGAGGAGATCACAAGTGTAGCACAAAAAGGGATACAGTGGTGGTAGAAGACCTGAGTATGCCTGATGTTAACTGGAGCATCCCAGTGGCAGGTTTTACTAGGAGCCAAAAGATGGTTGCTGCCCTACAAGACTGCCTACTTGCACAACTAGTTAGTGCCACAACTAGTCTGGACACCATCCTAGATGTGGTCCTCACTAACTCAGAGGTAATAAGAGCCACAGGGTTTGGGAAGCCACTGGCCAACAGCGACCACAACTTGATGTGGTTTGAGTTAGCCCTAGGGGTAGAAAAAATTGCAATTCAAGACAGAGGTTTTAAACTTTAGCGGAGCCAGTTTTGACAAAATGAGGGATGTAGTCAGATGTAAGCTGTTAAGGATCCAGGAGCATTTAGATGTGGAAGAAATATGTGGGCTGGTTAAGTTAGCCATTTTAGAGGCTACCAGGATGTGCATAAGAATAGTGACCAAAAATAACAAACACAAAAAAATATGGTTCAGTAACTAGGCAAGGGTTGCAATCAGACCAAAAGGGAGGCCTATTAGAATGATAAAAAAAACACAGCACATGGGAAGCCTACATTCAGAAGAACAAAGAAACAAAGAGTATGATGAAATCAGCTAAGGCAGCAATGGAGCTTCGGCTTGCCTAAAGGGTTAAAGAAGAGAACAAACTTTTTTTTGATATATACAAGAAAAAAGAAAGAAAAGAGGAGGAATAGGTAGACTCAAAGATGATGACATACTAATGGAGGAGGATAGGCAGAAGGCCACTGTCTGAATAACACTTTTTTACTCAGAGTTCACCAAGGAACACAATGGCCCAATACAAGACAGTGGCATCAAGGCTGCTGACAAAGGTGTTCCACAAATGGAAGCACCATCAATCACCAACAGTTGGGTTAGAGACGCCCTGGATCAACTCACGGAAGACAAGTCACAAGGGCCTGATGGAATACACCCAAGGGTGCCAAAGGAGCTAGAAAGTGAATTGTCAGGTCCCTCAGCACATTTATTCAGCTGATCACTTCAGACAGGAGTAGTGCTGAGAGACTGGAGAAGAGCTGATGTGGTACCTCTCCACAAGGGAGGGAGTTGGGAGGAAGCAAGCAACTACCAACCGGTCAGCCTTATGTCAGTAGTAGGGAAACTGATGGAAACCTTGGTAAAACAAAACTTGGTAGAGTAACTAGATAATAACGGTCTTCAGGATAACAGGTAACATGGGTCTGTGGTGGGAAGGTCGTGCCAAATGAACCTAATCACATTTTTTGACTGGGTCACTAGGGAACTAGACAGAGGCCACCCAGTGGACCTCCTCTACTTCAGTTTCTTTAAGATCTTTGATTCAGTGCCACACAAGCTCCTGCTGAAAAATTTGGAGGACCTGGGTGCAGCCAAGTGCATACTTAGTTGGGTGGGTAACTGGCTTAGGGACAGAAAACAAAGAGTAGTGGTCAACGGAGTGAAGTCTGATGAAGGCGCAGTCACTAGTGGTGTGGCCCAAGGCTCAGTGTTGGGGCCAGTCCTGTTTAATGACTTTATCAGTGACATTGGCACAGGTATTCAGGGCAAAATTGCTCTATTCATAGACGATACCAAACTAGAAGGAAGAGTTGACAGCAAGGAGGCAGTTAAGAACTTACAGAAAGACCTACAAATGTTGGAAAGATGGTCCAATGTCTGGCAGCTGAAATTCAATGCTAACAAATGTGAGGTGATGTATTTGGGGAAAGGGAACCCAAGGACAGAGTACCACATCAATGGAGTCCAGCTCTGCACCACACAGGAAGAGCGGGACCTTGGTGTCATCATAAGCAACACCCTTGAACAAACAAGCCAACGCAATAAAGCTTATAGAAAGGCCAACAAAATGCTGGGGTGCATAGAGAGGGTTTTCAACAGCAGGAGGACTGAGATAATGCTGCCAATCTACAGGTCTCTGGTATGGCCCCATCTGGAGTACTGTGTCTAGTTTTGGAATCCACATCTAAAAAAGGATATAAACATGTTGGATGCTGTTCAGAGAAAAGCAACCACAATGATCAAGGGCCTTGAAGGGAACTCATATGAGGAGCATCTGGAAGCATTAAATATGTTCTCACTGGAGACAAGGAGGGAGAGGGGAGATATTGCTATCATAAAATGGCTCATTTGTAAAAAACAAACAAAAAAGAATTAAAACATTTATTTAAACTACATTTTGTGTCTTTTTTTAATGGGTAGGCATACTTTCTAAAAAAAAATAGTGCAGATATTTGTTTTGCCCAGTAGGTGGAGCTGATGTAATGATATTGTAGCTCTGCTCTGCCCTCTCTTTCTCATGGCTGCAGTGGGCGGAGCCCTGCAGACACCTTGCGTCAAAAAGGGACTGAGCATTACTTCGAAGAATTATTTCCCATCGAAGAACATGCTGGACTTGCAGCACAGTCTCCTATGCCAGATAACTATGCAAGATAACAAAGCCCCTTCCCCAAAAAAACAAGAAAAAAACAAAATGTGCTTCCTTTGCAGTTGCAACACCTCTCCTTCTTTACCAGAGTTATATATCAGGCATTAGTCCAAAATTCATTTACATAACATCCCAGTCCTGTCTGTAGACAGTAAGGGTTAACAGTGCTGTGCTCAAACAATCACTGCCATGTTGTTTCTGCCTAGATTTTAAATTTGTCACACACACACACACACACACACCACTCTGATTTAGCCTTGCTTTGCTACCATGAACTGACATAGTCCAGCAATCCTTTACATTCTAGATCTCTTGGCCTGTTCTCCTAGAGGTATTATACATATACCCCCGTAAGTAGGCTTACCTGCTTCAAAAAGGCTAGTTTCCCCCAGGAGTTTTGGTCCACCCCCATTCCTTTTTGGGTTTCCTGGCTTCCCCTGTGTTTTCTCCTCGCCTGCCTGCCCTCACATGGGTTTTGAAGAAGAATGGGGCTGGAGGAGCTGGTTTGTGGAGCTGTCGGCTTTGGAAATTGCACTGCAGTGACGGTGAGCTCTACGCATGTGCAGAAGTGCATTTTAGTGCGGCCATTTGCAGCTGGTTTTGGTGTACCTCTCCGGTAGCACTGGTCCCATTGGGCAATAAAAGAGGGACCGGGGACATTGGTTGAAGGGGATAGGCAACCGGGAGAAAGAAAATTTAGTTTTTAAAAGTGCCAACTGCACTTGAGGGATTGGGAGCTGCCTCTTTAATATTCATGAGGTGGCATCCCTTTGAAGCCATGAGTCCTGTCTAGCACTGGGGAAAATGAAGAGGTAGCACTAGGACAGGCTGGAATAGAAAAATAAATAAATGAAATAAAGAGAGGTGTGCAAGGGGAATAGAGAGGCTGCCAGAACATCGGTAAAATAAATAAAACGGGTTTCACAGACTGCAGCCAGATGATGGGACTGTGTATTAGCTGCCATGGGGCAAGAGATAATGGCAATAGTGACTGAGAAATGGGAGGTTAAAATGGGCCAGGAGTGCTGTCACTTAAGAGGGCACAAGGATGGCTACACATGTGTGGGGAAAATGTAAAATAAAAGTTTACAGTTTGGCTGCAGGAATGCTTAAAACTTTGGGACACTGTACAATTTGTGGACACTGTTTACAATGGCCACCATGTTTTACAGCCATGTGACACCAGCCAGCCAACCACTGAGTCAGGATTCTTACCAGGGACTCTGGGACTGAGTAAACAGACCTTTGGGGGGAAAATGGGAAATGTTTAGGTGCCTCTTTCTGCACCAAAGAGGCATCGAGGGAGCCTCATACATATTAATTTTTGCCTAAGGACAGTGGCTCCAGCCAATGGGGAGTGAGGAAGGGGCTAAAAAAAAGGCATGGACAGCTGGAGTTTGGGTCTGTTTAGTGGGAGCTCCTCCAGAGGGTGGAGTGGCTCCTGCCCTGGAGAGAATGGGGCTGCGAGATGGGCCTGCCTGGGGGCTGCTAGCAATTTGTTCCCCAGGGCAGGGACTGCCTGCCCCATCAGGAATAAGGAAGCAGAAGCAAGACAGGGGCAGCTTGGAAGAAAAAAAGGGAAAGAGGCAGGTTGTTGAATTTTCTGCTTTGTTCTGACGTTGCACCACAGAGGTGAGAGACACCGAGCTCGATTGGAAAAGAGAAAGCTGTAGATTGCAAGAAAGAGGTTATGTCCTGAATTTGAAAAATGGCAAAGGTCGTGTCTTGATCCTGCAAAAAGACAAAGGTTGCATTCTGAGCCTGGAAAAAGAATGATGGTTGTGTTCTGAGTCAGGTAAAAGGACAAAGGTTGCATCTAAGCCTGGAAAAGGATGGGAATGCTGAGGAATGATGAGGAACAGGAGAATGCAAATGTGATGAGAGAAGAAAAAGAAGAGTCTCTTCCACTCATAGAACTTCTAAGTACCTGCATGGTGAGAAAAGTGACTTTGAGTGTGCGGGTGATGTGTAAGCCAGAGCGAGAATGAGGCAGTATTGAAATTAAAAGACTGTGAAAGCAGAAGGATGGACAGGTACCTTTCTGGGCTGGGTACCTGTTGTCTGCTCCTGAGATACAGCAAGGAAAAGAGAGATGGATTGCTGTGGCTACACACCATGGCAGAAAAGATAGAGAAAGAAAGAGAAAGAGAAGCAGAAGAGAATGTGCTGAATGGTTTCTGCTGACACCCAGGGCTAGGTGGGGAACTCGCTAACCCCCCATCAAGTGGGGCCTGCTATTGCAGGGAATCATGGATCTTGTAGCCGAGTGCTAGAGCGCCTTGATTGGAGGGAGACAGGCTGTGGGGCCACTCTCTGGTCAGGGTCCCCAGTAGTTGGTGGGCCTTGTGCACGTGCCCTGCAATGGGGCCTGTAACGGGCCAAAGAGGACAATCTGCAAGATCAGCAAACAAGAGAAAGAGAGAGCAAGCTGCAGCCTCTATGTCCCTGTTTTAAGTATTGTGCTTGGTTCTGCCAGTGTTGCCATCCAACCCCAGGACTTCAGTGAACTGTGCCATCTAAGGACTGATTCTGCAGAACCTTGAGTAAATTGCAGGAATTGCCCTGCACCTGGGAACTGTAACTATGTTTGCCCAATAGGGCAGGAGATAGAGCTAAGGACTAGAGGGACAAGATAAAGGTTTAGCTCTAATCAAAAGAAAGGAATGTACAAAGTATAATTTTTTTTAAGTGTGCCAGTGCCGGCTTCCAACTGCACCTCAGGCCTGCAACTTTAAATCTGGGTACCCAGATACTGGACTTTGGGGTTAGATGGACTGGGACCTGCAGGTCAATGTTTGGGCATCTGCAGCAGTAAGCTAGATAGACAGATCGGATGGCTGCGTTGATTGAGATTTGGGTTTGAATCAAAGGGAAATGTGATTTTGGGGAAATGCAGAATGAAAAGAATGCTTAACCTCTATTACACTTACCCTATTCCTAAACCCTTCCCCCTGTAAAGAAACCGTGAAGTTATTGTTTTGCAGCAGAGATGAATCCAGAGTCTAATTTTAGTGTGCATGTTTATTGGATAAAATGGAAAAGGTAAATGTTTAACTGAATGTGGGGAAGGTTTGAACTTGATAAGTCCATGTCTGGGGTAACTGTTGGGGAGGTGGGTTGGTATGACATCCCTGGGGATTGTACTGCAAGCAGTCAGACCCACTAATATGTACTCTGGGTGGAGGCACAGCCATTTTATTTTTATCTTTTGGGAAAGGACCCTTGTAGGTCAGCTATGGGAACCCAGGCCCCTTATTCCTTGGTCTGGCCAGCAAGGCAGAGGCAGTGGCCCTCTCCAGGACAGCGCTGGAAAGGGGTTATACATGGGGGCACCACTGGGATCTCTTGTGCCAGTCATGCCCAGCATGGACCCACCCCCAGCTCACTTAAATGTGGGACCGTTGCAAGTTGCGGGAAATGGTAAAGAGATAATGAAAAGGAATTAAAAAAGTGATTTTGGTGCCAAACACAGTCTTGGGCTGCTCATCGCTGGTCGATGAGTTAATGGGGGAGTTCACACCCCCTAGTTGTCAGAGGTGGAAATTGCGCTAAAAGTGTGGCACTTGGAAAATAGTGGTGCCAAGGGTCCTCGGCGGGGGGGGGGGGTTTATAATATCTAAAGCTCTGAGTCGATGGGGTAAGGTGTAAACTGGTGGGAATAGATGATGATTGTGGAAAATGAGAAATGGATTGATGTTATTGAATAGAGTAGGTAACCCTTTGTATAGAGTAGGATGTCATAGGTTTTGGCATTACTGTTAATGGGACTGGGTTACACAGAAGACTTGAGAGTAAGTCCCTTGGTTTGGCACAGATGTCAAGCATTTAAGGGGTCAGAAAGTGTAAATCCTCTGTTGGGGACTTACCTGTGAGTCCCGGAAAAAGGCTCGTTTCCCCAGAGGTTTTCATCCAACCCACTTCTTTTTTGGGTTTCTTGGTTTTCCCCTGTGTTTTCTCTTCTCCTGCCAGCCCCTGTGTGGATTTTAAAGAAGAGCAGGGCAGACTAGTTGGTTCATGGGGCCGCTGGCTTTGGAAATGCTACTGCAGTCTCAACGAGCTCTGTGCATGCACAGAAGTGCATTTTCATGCGTCCATTTTCGGATGCTTTTGGTGTGACTCTCTGGTGATCCTGGTCCTGTTGGGTAATAGAAGTGGGACCGGAGGCCTTGGTCGAAGGGGAGAAGAAACTGGGATAAAGAAAATTTAGTTTTTAAAAGCATCAATCGAGCTTGAGGAATCAAGACCACCTTATTAATATTCATGAGGCGGTGCTCCTTTCAAGCCATGGGTCCTGTATAGTGCTGGGGAAAAATGAAGCATTGGCACTAGGACAGGCTGGAAAAGAAAATGAAATGAATAAAGAGAGATGTACAAGGGGAATGGTGAGGCTGCCAGTCTGTGGAGAAAATAAATAAAACAGGTTTCACAGACTGCAGCCTGAAGATGGACTGTTTATTAGCTGCCTGGGAGCAATAGATAACGGCAGCAGTGACTGAGAGATGGAAGACTAAAATGGGTCAGGAGTGCAGTCACTTAAGAGGGCACAGGGGTGGCTACAAATGTGTAGGAAAAATGTAAAATGAAAGTTTACAGTTTGGCTGCAGGAATGCTTAAAACATGGGGACACTGTACAATTTGGGGACACTGTTTACAATGACTACCATGTTTTGCAGCCATGTGACACTAGCCAGCCAGCCACTGACTCAGGATTCTTGCCAGGGACTTCGGGACTCAGTTAACAGACTTTTGGTGGAAAATACCAGGAAATGTTTAGGCATCTCTTTTTGCACCAATGAGGCATCAAGGAAGCCTCAGACATATTCATTTTGCCTAAGAACAGTGGCTCTAGCCAATGAGGAGCAAGGAAAGGGCTCCAAAAAAAGAGGGGACAGTTGGAGTTTGGGTCAGTTTGGTGGGAGCTCCTCCAGAAGGAGGGGGGCTCCTGTCCCTGGAGAGAATGGGGCTCCATGATGGACCTGCCTGAGGGCTGCCACCAATTTGTCCCCCAGAGCAGGGAGTACCTGGCCCATCAGGAGACAGGAAGCAGAAGCAAGGAAGGAGCAGCTTGGAAGAGAAAAAAGGGAAAGCTGCAGGTTGCTGAATATTCTGTTTTGTTCTGAAGTTGCACCACAGTGATGAGAGAAGCTCAGCTGGAATGGAAAAAGGAAAGCTGTAGATTGCAAGAAAGAAGCTGTGTCCTAAATCTGGAAAAAGGGCAAAGGACGTGTCTTGATCGTGCAAATATACAAAGGTTGCATTCTCAGCCTGAAAAAAGAATGACGGTTGTGTCCTGAGCAGGGTAAAAAGACAAATGTTGTATGTGAGCCTGGGGAAGCTAAGGAATGATGAGGAACAGGAGAATGTAAGTGTTCTGAGAGAAGAAAATGAAGAGTGAGCCTCTTCAGCTCGCAGAATTGCTAAATACCTGCATGGTGAGAAAAGGGACTTTGAGTGTGCAGGGGATGTTTGAGCCAGAGTGAGAATGTGGCTGTATTGAGGTTAAGAGACTGTGAAAGCAGAAGGATGGGCATGTGCCTTTCTGGGCTGGGCACCTGTTGTCTGCTCCTGAGATACAGCAAGGAAAAGAGAGAGAGACGGATTGCTGTGGCTACATACCATGGAAGAAAAGATTGAGAAAGAAAGAAAGAAAGAAAGAGAAGCAGAAGAGAATGAGATGAATGGCTTCTGCTGACACCCAGGGCCAAGTGGGGAACTCACTAACCCCCATCAAGAGGGGTCTGCCACTGCAGGGGATCAAGGGTCTTGTACCCGAGAGCTAGGGTGCTCTGATCGAAGGGAGCCGGGCTGTGGGGCCACTCCCTGGTCTGGGTCCTCTTTAGTTGGCAGGTCTTGTGCACATGGCCTGCAACAGGGCCTGTAACAGGCTGAAGGGGACAAGCTGCAAGATTGGCAAGCAAGAGAGAGAGAGAGAGAGAGAGAGAGAGAGCGCAAGATGGAACCTCTGTGCCCCTATTTCAAGTATTGTGCCCAGTCCTGCCTATGTTGCCATCCATTCCCAGGACTTCAGTGAACTGTGCCATCTAAGGACTGATTTTGCAGAACTGTGAATAAATTGCAGAAATTGCCTTACACTTGGGGACTGTACCTCTGTTTATCCACTAGGGCAGTAGATAGAGCTAAGGACTAGAGGAAAAAGATAAAGGTTTAGCTCTAATGAAAATAAAGGAATGTACAAAGTATACTTCTTTAAGTGTGCCAATGACAGCTACCAGCTGCACCTCAGGCCTGCAACTTTAAATCTGTGTACCCAGGTACTGGACTTTGGGGTTAGAGGGACTGGGACTTGCAAGTCAGGGTTTCAGCACTTGTAGCAGTTAGCTAGGTAGACCGAATGGATGGCTGCATTGACTGAGATCTGGATTTGAATCAAAGGGAAATGTGATTTGGGGGAAATGCAGAATCAAAACTGTTCCTTACCTCTAGTCCACTAACCCCATTCCTAAACCCTTCCCCTGTAAATAAACCATGAAGTTATTGTTTTGCTGTAGAGATGAATCCAGAGCCCAATTTTAGTGAGCCTATTTATTGGATGAAATGGAAAAGGGGAATGTTTAACAGAATGTAGGGAAGGTTCAAACTTGGTAAGTCCATGCCTGGGGTAACTGTTGGGGAGGTGGGCTGCTATGACATCCTAAGGGGTGTACTGCAAGCAATCAGACCCACTAATATGTACTCTGGGTAGAGACATCACCATTTTATTTTAATCTTTTGAGAAAGGACCCCCATATATTAGCTATGGGAACCCAGGTCCATTATTCTTTGGTCTGGCCAGCAAGGCAGGGGCAGTGGCCCTCTCCAGGATGGCGCTGGAGAGGGGATACACATGATCTCCTGTGCCAGTCATGCCCAGCATGACCCCCCCACCTCACTAAAATGTGTGACCCTTGCAAATGGTGGGAAATGGTAAAGAGATAATGAAAAGGTATTAGAAAAGTGGTTTTGGTGCCAAATGCTGTCTTGGGCTGCTCATCACTTGTCGATGAGGTAATGGAGAGTGCATTCCCCCTAGTGGTCAGAGGAGAAAATTGCGATCAAAGCGTGCCACTTGGAAAATAATGGTGCCAAGAGTCCACAGGGAGGGTTTATACCATCTAAAGTTCTGAGTTGATGGGGTAAGGTGTAAATGGTGGGAACAGATGATGATTGTGGAAAATGAGAAATGGATTTATGTTATTGAATAAAGTAGGTAACCCTATATATAGAGTAGGATGTCATAGGTTTTGGCATTACTGTTAATCAGACTGGGTTACAGAGATGACTTGAGAGTAAATCCCCTGGCTTTGCATGGATGCCAAGCATTTAATGGGAGGGGGAGTATAACCCCCTGTTTGGGGCATTCCTGTGAGCCCACACAAAAGGCATGTTTCCCCGGGAGTTTTCATCCACCACTCATTTTTGGGAGGGTTTCCTGGCTTGCCCATGTGTTTTCTCCTCTCCTGACGGCCTCCACGTGGGTTTTAGAGAACAGCGGGGTGGGAGGAGCTTGTTTATGGAGCCACCATCTCTGAAAATGGCACTGCAGTACCAGCGAGCTCTGTGCATGCACAGAAGCACATTTTCATGCAGCCATTTGTGGCCGGTTTTGGTGTGCCTCTCCAGTGGTCCCGTCCTATTTGGCAATAAAAGAGGGATTGGGGAGATTGGTTGAAGGGGAGAGGCAATCAGGAGAAAGAAAATTTAGTTTTTCAAAGTGCCAATTTCACTCAAGGGATCAGGAGCCACCTCATTAGTATTTATGAGGCGGTGTCCCTTTAAAGTCATTGGTCATGTCTAGCGCTAGGGAAAAATGAAGAGGTAGCGCTAGGACAGGCTTGAAAAGAAATGAAATGAAGAAAGAGTGATGTGTAAGGGGAATAGAGAGGCTGCCAGTCTGGTGGAAAAAATAAATAAAATGGGTTTCACAGACTGCAGGAGGAAGATGAGACTCTGTATTAGCTGCCTAGGGTCAAGAGATAACAGCAGAAGTGACTGAGGGATGGCAAGTTAAAATGGGTCAAGAGTGCAGTTGCTTAAGAGCATGCTGGGGTGGCTACATATCTATGGGTAAAATGTAAAATTAAAGTTTGCAGTTCGGCTGCAAGAATGCTTAAAACTTTTAGACAATGCACAATTTGAGGACACTGTTTATAATGGCCATCATGTTTTGCAGCCATGTGACACCAGCCAGCCAACCACCAAGTCAGGATTCTTGCCAGGGACTCTGGGACTGAGTGAACAGACTTTTGGGGGAAAATACTGTGAAATGTTAAGGCGCTTTTTTCTGCACCAATGAGGCATCAAGGAAGCCTCATGCATATTAATTTTTGCCAAAGGAGAGTGACTCCAGCCAATGGGGAGCAAGAAAAGAACTAAAAAAAATCAGGGACAATTGGAGTTTGGGTCAGTTCGGTGGGAGCTCCTCCAGAGGAAGGGGGGCTCCTGTCCCTTTAGAGAATGGGGCTTTGAGATGGGCCTGTCTGGGGGCTGCTAACAATTTGTCCCCCAGGGCAGGGAGTGCCTTCCCAATCAGGAATAAGGAAGCAGAAGCAATGAAGGAGCAGCATAGAAGAGAAAAAAAGAGAAAGCTGCAGGTTGCTGAATTTTCTGTGTTGTTCTGAAGTTGCACCACATCGGTGAGAGAAGCAGTTAGCTAGATAGAACGGATGGCTGCATTGATTGAGATTTGGGTTTGAATCAAAGGGAAATGTGGTTTTGTAGAAACGCAGAGTCAAAAGCGTGCTTGACCTCTATTCCACTTACCTCAGTCCTAAACCCTTCCCCTGTAAATAAACCATGAAGTTATTGTTTTGCAGCAGAGATGAATCCAGAGTCTAATTTTAGTGACCATGTTTATTGGATGAAATGGAAAAGGTAAATGTTTAACTGAATGTGGGGAAGGTTCAAACTTGGTAAGTCCATGCCTGGGGTAACTGTTCTGGAAGTGGGTTGGTATGACATCCCAAGGGGTGTACTGCAAGCAGTCAGACCCACTAATATGCACTCTGGGTGAAGGCACTGCCATTTTATCTTTTGAGAAAGGTCCCCCATAGAGCAGCTATGGGAACCCAGGTCCCTTATTCCTTGGTCTGGCCAGTAAGGCAGGAGCAGTGGCCCTCTCCAGGATGGTGCTGGAGAGGGGCTACACATGAAGGCACCATTGGGATCTCCTGTGCCAGTCATGCCCAGCATGGACCCCCAGCTCACTGTGGGACCATTGCAAGTGGCGGGAAATGGTAAAGAGGTAATGAAAATGTATTAAAAAAGTGATTTTGGTGCCAAATGCTGTCTTGGGCTACTCATCTGCGGTCGGTCGGAGTGCACGCCCTCTAGTGGTCAGAGGAGAAAAATGCACTAAAAGTGCACCACTTGGAAAATAATGGTGCCAAGGGTCCCCGGGGAGGATTTATACCATCTAAAGCTCTATGTTGATGGGTTAAGGTGTAAATAGTGGGAATAGATGATGATTTTAAAAAATGAGACCGTAACTGATGTTATTGAATAGAGTAGGTTACCCTATATATATAGTAGGATGTCATAGGTTTTGGCATTACTGTTAATGGGATTGGGTTACAGAGATGACTTGAGAGTAAGTCCCTTGGCTTTGCATGGACACCAAGCATTTAATGGGAGGGGGAGTATAACCCCCCCTGTTGGGGGCTTACCTGTGAGTCCACAAAAGAGACTTGTTTCCCTGGTGGTTTTGGTCCACCTGTCATTCTTTTTTGGGTTTCTAGGCTTGCCATGAGTTTTCTCCTCTCCTGCTGGTCACCACATGGGTTTGCACAGTTTGTTGACACTGTTTACAATGGCCACCATATTTGCAGCCATGTGACACCAGCCAGCCAGCCAGCCAAACACTGAGTCAGGACTTTCACCAGGGTCTCTGGGACTGAGTGAACAGACTTTTAGGGAAAATCTCAGGAAATGTTTTGGTTCCTTTTTGTGCACCAATGAGGCATCGAGGGAGCCTCATACATATTAATTTTTGCTTAAGGACAGTGGCTCCAGCCAATGGGGAGTGAGGAAAGGGTCCAAATGAAGCAGGGACAGTTGGAGTTTGGGTCAGTTCAGTGGGAGCTCCTCCAGAAGGAGGGATGCTCCTGCCCCTGGAGAGAATGGTGCTGCTACATGGGCCTGCTTGATGGCTGCCAGTAATTCATCCCCCAGGCAGGGAGTTCCTGCCCCATTAGGAAAAAGGAAGCAGAAGTAATGAAGGAGTAGCTTGGAAGAGAAAAAAGGGAAAGCTGCAGGTTGCTGAATTTTCTGTGTTGTTCTGAAGTTGCACCACACCAGTGAGAGAAACCCAGCTCAAATGGAAAAGGAAAGCTGCAGATTCCAAGAAAGAGGTTGTGTCCTGAACCCTGAAAAAGGGCAAAAGTTGCGTCTTGATCCTACAAAAACACAAAGGTTGCATTCTGAGCCTAGGAAATGAACGACGGTTGTGTCCTGAGCTGGGTAGAAAGACAAAGGTTGCATCTAAGCCTAGAAAAAGAGGCAAATGATGAGGAAGAGGAGAATGTAAATGCGCGGAGAGAAGAAAAGGAAGAGTGAGCCTCTTTAACATGAAAAATTGCTAAGTACCTGCATGGTGAGAAATGAGACTTTGAGTGAGCAGGTAGTATGTGTGAGCCAGAGTGAGAATGTGGCTGTATTAATGTTAAGAGACTGTAAAGCAGAAGGATGGATAGGTGCCTTTCTGGGTTGGCTACCTGTTGTCTGCTCCTGAGATACGGCAAGGAAAAGAGAGAGGTGGATTGCTGTGGCTACACACCATGGAGGAAAAGATAGAGGAAGAAAGAGAAAGAGAAGCAGAAGAGAATGTGCTGAATGGTTTCTGCTAACACCCAGGTCCAGGTGGGGAACTCGTTAAATCCCTTCAAGTGGGGTTTGCTTTTTACAGAGGACCATGGGTTTTGTTCCCAAGTGCTAGGGCGCTCTGATCAGAGGGAGCCAGGCAGTGGAGCCACTCCCTGGTCTGGGTCCTCTGTAGTTGGCAGGCCTTGAGCATTTGCCCTGTAACGAGGCTGTAATGGGCCAAAGGGGACAAGCCTGGGGTAACTGTTGGGGAGGTGGGTTGGTACAACATCCCAGGGGGTTGTACTGCAAGCAGTCAGACCCACTAATATGTACTCTGGGTAGAGGCACCGCCCTTTTATTTTTATATTTTAGGAAAGGAGCCCCATAGGTCAGCTATGGGAACCTGGGCCCCTTATTCCTTGGTCTGCTGAGCAAGGCAGAGGCAGTGTCCCTCTCCAGGGCAGCACTGGAGAGGGGCTACATAAAGAAATTAAATTTTTGTCATGTGACTGATGTACACATTCCAACCTCTTTTTCCCTTTTCTATATATATTTATTTGCCCTTGCATCATAACCTCAGTCTATATACTGTATTTATTCAGGGATGGATTCCCCACTCATGTCACTAGTCTTATTTCTTTATCAAACTGTAATTTAATTATAACAACAATCAAGAGCACATAAGCAATTGCAATGGACTAGATAAGTTGGGCATTGAATATAATTAACCATGTTTTACTTTTTCTTTTTACATTTATCCTTCTCTCTGATCCCTACCACTACAACTTGTAGTGCTGTGTGTTAATTTGAGTTGCATAATTCACAACCTTACAGTCTCCTCACACTGGGAGGTCACGAAGGTCAGAGGGGGACTGATATGCTTAAGTGTTTTAGAAAAAATATTTCACTTGATAGAATTACCATCCTGCAATTTTAGTAACCACAATTATACTATACAGTTTATATCTGTACTGATATTAACCACAAAATGAGATATTTACAAAAGTAGGAAAATGTATATTCAATTTATCTGTACTGTATTGCCTATGTTCCCCTCTTCCCTCTCCCCCAGAACATGCAGTGAGATGAGCAACTCGTTGCTCAGCATGTTTCTTCTGGTGAAACTCTTCAATAAATAAATAAATAGTAGTGCGAGAAAAAACTACAGTATATTGCACATTTCTATTCTGTGCCATGCATTTACACTCGGCCCATGAAAAAATGTTCTATAATTGTTTAAAAACGGGTTTCTAAATCCATTTTAATGAACACTAAGAGGCAAGGTGACAGCACTGGCAACCATTAATGAATAAAGAGCACAAAGGTTTTCCTTCAAGTACTGCACTAACAGGGTCACTGTCTACACTTGTTAGTACCTTTTTTTTTTTTAACTATTTTTACAACACTGCAGTACCTAATATATTAATAATTTGACTCCATGTCCCTCTTGCATTATCCCCCCTTTTTATTGGGTTCTGTGGACCCTGTTAGTCAGGGGTGGTTCAAGTAGCTTTAATGTGGGGGGGGGGCAATAAAATTCAGAATAAGGGCCAGGGGACTGGAGGCCACCTAGGTCCCCAGAAAATTTTTACAATTTTTGCCATGTTTTTGTAGCTTTTTTTGTTGTCACAGAGTGTTTATTTCCTATAAATAACTTATACAATTGCAAGAATTACCTTGAGTTGAGCTGTGCAGTACACTCCTTATTACCTTAAGCAATCTTGTCTTATTTCACTGTCGAAAGTTCTGCTGCTAGGTATATATTCAGAAATATAATATGTGCATAAGTAATGCAATATAATGAAATCAAAGACACAATTTCACTTTGCTAGACATTTTATTTTTATTTTACAATATCTATGCTAAGAAATTTATTTGGAGCACTGAGTCAGTTTTACATTTTCAAGTAACATGCTTTGAGTAGTTCTGTTTTCTAAAGAAAGAAAGTTACAAGTGGTAATAAGTACAGTGCGGTACTAAAAAAATCTGTAACGTCTGCTGTTTTGCATAGGGTCCAAGTACTGTGAACAAAGTAAGCCACATAATAAATAGATGTAAAACGTTAGCTAACTACAGACTTAAAATGAGTAGGATGTGTATGAATCATCATACATGTACCTTTGATATAAGTGAGTGGCATGGAGCCACGCTGTGCTTATGAAATGGCCCTGTGTAGTGCCAGATGTGTTTATATTTTGGCAGAGTTTTACAGTCACACACTACAGCAAGCAGGTTAGGAAAAACATTTACTGGGCTTAATAGTGAATTGGAGTTTAGCTTTTGAGGAATTGGGTGTTTGCAAAATTATTTGTTTGATTTTAAACAGGTAATGACACTCTACTGCTTATTCATTTCATATACAGTACTTAAAGGTTTCTACCATGCTCCCATGGTCTCCAGCATGTATAGTTTTTTTTTTTTTTGCTGACCCTGCATCATCTCAGTCCCATGCTTCTGGACAAATATTGTGTGGTCAGAGTACTTGAGGTGTGGCCTCACCAGTGATCCATAGAGTGGCAACAGTATCAGTATCAGTTTTTTTAGGGATGCTTCTTTTCTTACCATGGATCCCCTCTCCTCCGTACTTAACTACCATATCAGGGAACTGTTTGCTACTTGCCCTGTCATAGATGAAATTTTAAATCCCTTGTTTTACTGAGGCATTCTGTTTTGTTTGTGGTTCTGTTGGGAGAGTGAGAGGTGAACATTCTGTTAGTAGAATTCTGCAGGAGTTTGGCTTTCTGCATTCCATGATAAACAAGCATTCTATCTACTGCATGTGTGGATAAACATATGCTTGACAGCTTTAGAGAGACTACTTATTGTTTGTTACTTTTGACAAAAGAAGATACCTGTTTTTATTTTTTTTTTAATTAGCTTAGGGGTTTACTTTATGCTGATCTAATCACTTTTCAGGGGCTGTATTCATTGTGCTATATTATACCCTTGGGTGTGCAGTTAGATCAGGACAGTACACTCTCCATTGTGTGTTATTGCCAAGGACCCTGGAATTCTGCGGTTCTGCGGTTGCGGAATTTGCCGCAGGATTTGCATCATGCCACAGAATATATATAATGCTGCAGAATTCATTGTTTTTGGTTAATTTTCACATAAATATACTGTTTTTCCATAGTGTCAGACTTTCTTTCCCACCTCATTTATCCTGAAGCCCCTCCTCTATGCTCAGCATATGATGTCATCAATGACATCACATCATATTTAGCCAATGACAGGCCTGCATTCTGCCAGAGAAATGAATAAATCATGCCGTAGAAATCAGAAAATTCTGCCGCAGAACACCAGGGGCCCTGGTTATTGCTTACATATCCTTACAAAGTTGATCCTGCAGTTATGCCACCTCAATCTTTTCATGATCCCTTTGTCAAAAATGGGAAATTGACAATTACAGTGGAGTCAGCCATGATGAAGTGCAGTAACTTGCAGTAATAACGTCACAAAATCCTGCATGACATAAAGGACTTAATTGCCATTGACTTACAATGGCCCCTGCAGTAAACTGTAGCATTCTGTGCTATTCTGCAGCATTTCTGCATTGCATCCTGGCTGTCACATCTGTACCTAACTAGCTGGGGTCAAGTATGTAGAAGATACTAGTGGCATTCCATCAAGGAGAACCACACCGTTTTTCTGTTCTATTTATTTACTTCCATTTATATGCTGGGAGAGGTACAGTCAGATAAATCTCATTTCTAGCTATGACACAAGGGGGATACTTTCAAGAGAGAGGAAAATACAGCAAACAAAGGGATAATGCATTATTAAACAAGTTATTATACAGGTGCAAAATGGAATTTACAAGAATATTACAGAAGTAATACCTACAGTGGCGTCAGCCATGATGAAGTGCACTAAGTTGCAGTAATGACATGTCACAAAATCCTGCACGACAAAAGGGCTTAATTGTCATTGACTCTCAATGGCCCTTGCAGTAAACTGCAGCATTTTGTGATATTCTTCAGCATTTCTGCATTGCATTCTGGCTGTCACATCTGTACTAAGTCTTACAAATTATTATAACAAAGAAAAAGAGCCACACCAGAAGTCAGGGATTAAGTATCAATGAGCCATAATTGCTTGTGGAGGTACAACATGAAGTACACTAAGATGTGTGGCTACTGTGGCTACAAAAGCAGGGTTTTGAAAGATGTGTCAACAGGAGCTGTATAAGAGACTAAACATGAGCACAGGAGATAAACAGGGAGAGGGAAGTTATTCCAGAGAGCTGTAAGGCAGACAAAAAATGTGGGTTTACTGTACTAGTAGAGGTTTTGTAGAGAGGGCTGTGGAAAGATCAACTATCAGAGGAGTAAAAGGAGAAGTACAAAATGGAGGAGGTAAGGAGAGAGGAGAGGCAAAAGGGAATAATGGTGACCCAGAAAGTAGCCAGGAAGAGAGATCAGTGAGAAAGTTGATGAGACTGAAGGGAGGGAAGAGAGATGTTAAGAGCAAAGGAGCACAGATGGGTAATGGGTGGAACATTTCATGTGAAACAACAGAAGGAGTGAAAATGGGGGTCCAGTCTGGCAAGGGTTAATTAGGGCAGTGCTGAAAACCATATCAACATAGTCAAACACTGTCAGGATCATCCTGAGGATAATCTAGTAGCAGATTTGAAATGGAAAGCCAGATTTTTTGCAGTACAGAGCACCAAGCACATACTGTACACAACATTCACATCCCATTTCTTGGTGTAGGGATGTTTTATCCTCATCGCAAAGGTTTTGTTCAGCTGAGCCCAATTTAGCAGTGAGATTCCTTCTTGAATATAGCAGAAGAAAGTCTTTAATGGGATGTCTACCTTTTGGACTGATTACATCAAGACTGTATTCCTCAGAGGTGAAAATACAACAGTGAAGGACGCAGACCAATATGGAAAGCAAAGTACTTGAAGCAACAAAGCAAAAAACAGAACCATACAAGATGAGTAGAATGCAAGGAACCACCAGCATAAATAGACAAAACCACATATTAGCCAGTGACAAGTTGCAGTATATCCAGATGCAGTATATTGTCATATTCTGTGATAAAGCACAGGCAGTACCATTGAAATGAATGCGCTTTCTTGTGATATATTGCAAAATATCTTGTAATACTGCAACTTGTTACTGGCTGCAGTTGTGCAGAGAAAACTACAGGCCTATACCTGTTTTACCCATTCTCTGAGAAAGTCACAAGACAACAATTTTCTATAGTCAAATGGATTCATGCCTTGAGCTGCATAATATTCTTATGGTCCACCAACATGGTTTCAGGAAGACATGTGTCATGTCCTCTACCCTGTTGACATTCACCACAGATGTTACCCACACCATGGAAAATGACTGTATAACGAGTGCCATTATTTTGGACTAAACAAACGTGTTACTGTCAGTGGCCATAATCTCCTGCCATATAGACTACATATCTTAATTCCTGAAGACCCTACAATTACAGCAATAGACATAGTCAGATATTTCTAGATATTTTATTATATTTCTAAAGGGATTTTCTCTGGTGGCTCTACAATAGTACTGCAGGAAGGTGGTGAATTTCTCTAGAGATATCACAGAAATTTCAGGAAATATCTAATCATGTCTTTTGCTGCAACTGTAGCTGTGTCCTGGGTCAAATGCTACCTGATCTGCTGGCCCCACTTATAGTAAAATTAATGGCTCTGTCTCCTCCACACTGGAAATCTTATCTGGTGTGCCACAAAGCTCCATTCTCAGCCCTCTCCTCTCTTGCTCACTGTTTGTATTAACTGCATTTTGACCTCCTTTGGTAACTCATCTGTATTATAATATGCTGATGATTCAGCCTTAATGAGGGCTCTATTTATTTATTTAATTAGTTTTTGTTTATCAGGAAAGTACCATAGCCAAGACATGACTGTTTTCAGGCACAACCCGGGAGATTACAATAGATAGGGATAATTGGGGAAATAACATTTTTGAATTCAGGGGAAAACAACAATAGTACAAATACCATCAAGATTTCACAAAATATCTATGCTATGGCCTATGCTGATGATCTCTGTATTTTCTTGGCAGATCTCCCATCATGCCATGCTACTGAGGCATTGTTGATGGCATATGAGGAGGGATCAGGATCACAAGTGAATTTTAGTAAAAGTAAGTATCTTTCCATAAGTACAACACATACTAATACTGTTGCTTTTATGGAGATTCCAGCTTGTGTCAGATATTGTAAAATATTAGGGATTCATTTTGGGATGGAAGATAAAGCCAAATGTAATTGGGAATTGTCACTAAAAGATGCACAGAATAAAGTACAACAATGTAATAAGTGGAGAATGGCAAACAAAAAAAGAGTCTACATGGCCAAAACCTTTTTACTTCGTGTGTTTCTCCACCTAGGAGCTATTTTTCCCTCCTCCAGCGATATTGGGATACTAGCATTTACAGTGTCTTTTTTCAAACAATATGGGGTAGCAGGCTGAACCCCATTAAAAGAGGTGTACTATATCAAGATTTTAAAAGTGGAGGCATTCGGATGGTAAATCCAGTTATTTTTTTTCTTTTCCCTTTTTGTAACTAAAACCATGAGTCCCCTCTTAAAAAAGTGGGCAAGGTGTGGGATCTTAGGGTTTGGGATTCAGTCTCTCCCTGGATTCAGACCTGGCAACCATTAGAACAAATTCCAAAACAAAAACCCTCAACGGGATTGTCGGAATATTTTAAATCCTGTATTGCAAAATTTAAACTATGGGGAATTTTCAGACAACAAATTGTACAATGTTCTAGGAAAGAACTATATAGAGCCGTTATGGAGAAGCACTTTCTGATTTTATCGGACTTTGCTATCTAGCCAGCACATCACTTTCAGAAAATATGAAGTATGTTGACTTCCAGACAGATACTGGCATACATGTGGGATGTTTTATGTTTAGGAACACGGAAAAAACTAAATGTCAGGGGCAATCTCAAACACAAAGGGATGCAAGAAAGGGGGTGTCTAAGACAGTATTTATGTCAGGCCCTGGTGGAAACTGTTGCACATTTATTTTTTGAGTGCCTTATATTGGTCAATTTTGGACCTATGCCCTTTCTCAGTGGAAAGGTTCACCATTAGGGTCACTGACAGCAGAAATTCTTTTACTAGGCATTTTGCCACAGGCTTGGAGCAAGTATCATGTTGACACAATGCATGAAATTCTAACATGTATAAAGAACCAGATTTGGCAGTCACGGTGTGCTTGGTTTCACAACAGCAATTTGTGACCCCAGAACAATTATTTTGGAAAATGTCTGCCAATATTCAACAGATAAAAGGTAAAGAACATGACAGAATACCTGCTGTTCAGTTTCGCATTTATTGGAAACACGTGAATTAGTTAGACAGAGGGTGAACTTTCCCGATTCATGGAAGAAGGATTATTGCAGTCCCTTTATCATCTGTTCTGTAGATATTGAATGACTTAATTATAACTCTAATTTAAGTGTAAACTAGAGAGACCTCCTTCCTGTAGCTGTTATGGTATGGAACATGGGAAGAGGGGGTTTGATGATGGCCTTAGCAAGGGTTTTGACTTTAATTTTACACACATTAGTAGATAATGGATTGCATTTTTGGTATCTTTTGTTTTGGGTTTTTGAAACCATTTTTCCTACTCTTTTGGTGGGGAAGGGGGTATTTTTGCAAACCTGAGATATCTTATCCTAGAACTCTCCACTTGTAATGCTTTCTTATGTTTTGATTTTCTTTCTGTATGATTTTGCATGATGCAATACAATTTTGTATATTCTGTTTTGAGCAATAAATAGGAAATTCCCCTTTTCTTTTCATGGGGAGGGGAAGGGGGTATGTTTACAGTATTTTCTTTTTTGTATGGGTTTAAAGTATGAAGGAATACTTTATTATGATTTCACTTTTCTTTTTATACTTTTGTCTGTTGCAATACTGATTTGTTTGTATGTTCTTTTAAATTTTGTAGAAAAAATTCCCCATCTCTTTTAGTGGGGAAGGTGGAGGCGTTGTAGCAATCTGAATTAATTATTTTTTGAAGTGTAGGTATGATGTGTTGTTTCTTTATGTTTTGATTTTTATTACTAGGATTTTGTATGAAGTACTACCATTTTCGCATGTTTTGTTGTATAGTTTTGGAAATAATCTTTTTCTAATTTTTATGGAGTGGGGGTTTTCTATTATTATGACATATATGTTTAACTTTAATGTACAATGTAATACTTATTTATGTTTTGAATTTTCTTTCATTATGATTTTGTACGTAGTAATACAAATTTGTATATTTTGTCTCGAGTTTTGAATAAAAAATTCCCCTACTAACCTGTAGGGGGAACCTCTGACTGTCTTGCTGATGGTCAGTCCCAATGATGGAGGAGGAAAGGATGGATATGGAGAAGGCTGGAGAGCAGGTCTCCCCTGCCAGTCTGCACACCAATGGAGACCAAAGCATTTTTTGATACGGCCAAGCAACTGGAAGACAAATCAGAAACTGAGAAAGTGAAGGAAAGAGGGAATGTGCAAACTAAAACTAAGAAAAGAACCACAAATATCCCTACAAAACAACAAAAAGGAATACGATGCTTTGCAAGCCCTGCTATGCGAAGAGAGAAACAGATTTGAAAGAAGACAACATGAACTATGCTCTGCAATGGGCAAAATTCACTCTATCTGACAAACTCCCTCTGAAAAGCTAGAAACTGACATAACGCCAGCCAACACCTGCACTGGAGAGATGCAAGATAGAGGTGATATACAGGAGCAGCACAGGCAACTATCTGCAGGTATGAAAATTACATAGCAGACTAATAAGTATGAACAAGACAGTGCCACAGTGTTTATGTTCTCAGCACATAAGGATGGGAGAGAGGCTCGGCCCTCCATGTCCCCAACCCAGATGCACACTCCAGCAAAGGAGCAAAACTGTTGGCCGGTGGATGGTAAAGCCATCCTTTCAGCATGGCATAAAATAAAACACAATGAAGAACAGGTACCTGAGGTTGTGATGAAATCAGGAGAGCTGTTTCCAAGGACAAAAACTGTAGTTGCTGGTGAGCTGTTGGTGGGAAAACCTGACATGGACCGGATGAAACAAAAACATGTTTGGTATCTACAGTATATTAATGGCCTTCATATAGGTCTGGCCAATAATATCTGCAAATTTGCAGATGATACAAAACTTTCAGATGAGGTTGATACCCCAGAAAAATTCTTACTCTTACAGAAGGATTTAAGTGTCATAGAATTGTGGGCACATAAAAATAAAATGATATTTAATTGTGAAAAGTGTGTTGTTATCCATCTTGAAACAAAAAGCGTTATTTCAGATTATTATTTAAACAACTTAATAATAAGTCATACAGAAACTGAAAGAGATCTAGGGGTAATTATAAATAGTTCATTCACTTCCACTGACCATTGCAGAAAAATTGCTCAGACTGGTAACAATGTACTTTCTGCCATCAAAAGAACTTTTGTCAGTAGAAATGAGTGCTGTCTACTACCACTTTATGAATCTTATATTTGTCCACATACAGATTATGCTGCCTCCTACTTGTCACCTCATTATAAAAGAGATCAAAAAATGGTAGAGAGCATGCAAAGAAGGATAACTAAATTGATACCTAGAGTCAAAGATTTGCCACATGAGAAAATATTGCATGCCTTAGATTTATATGATCTCAAATTGAGAAGAGATTGTGGTGATATGTTGCTTCTATATAATATCTTGAAGGACACTTCATTAATGGATAGTACCAATATTAAAATTGCTCCTAAACCCAACAATCTTAGATGTCATAACCGACAAATTAAGGTACCTAAGTCCTGTACTATTAAAAGACAGTTCTATTTTACAGTAAGAGCAGCTTTCCTTTGGAATACTTTACCAGATTCAGTGGTTAACATGTCTACTTCTGAGTCATTCAAAAATGAACTGGATAAACTTCTTTTGGGTTAGTGTTCAATCTACCCTGCTTGTGCAGGGAAGGTAGTCATGATGGGTCTTGAGCCTCCTTCCACCTTTTTCACACCAAGTAATACCAAGAGTAATACAAGGCAGGGGTGGAGTCGGGAATGGCAAATACAGGGAAAAATTATCCTGGCCTAAGACCAGCCCCAAATCATTGCAAAACATCAGGGGAGGTTACTAGAAATGGAGAGATAGAGAAAAAGTGAGCTGAGGAAATTTTGAACACAGACATTGAGGAAAAAAAGAACGTTTTGGAAATTCTGGTACAGGAGGATCAGACTGAGGGGAAGAAGGAAGAAATAACAGAGGAAAAGGTTCAAATGGAAAAAATACTTGAAAACAAGAGAACAGTGGCTGGACAGACTGAGACAGACCAGAATATTCATACCAAACATCTGACAGTGTCAGAGGCCATTAAACAGGCATTTGGGGTGGTGTCCATTGGAACACAGGATGAGGCCTGGTCCCCTGGAAAGTCTCTGTGGGAAGCAGGATGGAAGCAGACTGAAAGAAGGGTGGACCCCGGACTGGAATGAAAGATAGTATGTTACAGGGACTTTTTTATTATTTTATTTTATTGAAATCTAGGATTACAATTACCTTTGAGCAGGGACTGCTCGTTTACAAAGTTTCCACACTGAAGGAATGGGGGGGTATACATACAAAGGGCAAACATAATAATACATAGTTACACAATAAAAGGAAACAAGAGACTGAGAGTTAGAAAAATCACAGTAATTCAAAATGTGGCAAATGTTATATAGTATGACATGCCAGCCAGGGGAAAACTTAATAATAAGTGCTCTGGGTGAAAGGGAGGGGGTGAGTGCAGGCAGGAAGACCATTGTCAGAGGATAGAGGGTGGGAAAGAGCTCTAAGAGGAAGGGAGGGGAGGGATAAAAGTTAGGAAATGCCAGGGTGTAAGGAAAGGGAGAGGGGGTAAGGGGTGGGAAGGTAAGGCAGATAGAAGGTGGACAAGGTGGGGAGCGGTAGCTATCCAGGCTGAAGTGGAGAGCAGTAGATGTTGGGCCCCTGATTAGGCGAGGCAGTCACAATAACTAGTTGAGATGAGATGAAGTCAAAGTTGTCTCTTAAAAGGGCCAAGGGCAGAAGCAGTAAGAGTTTCTTTGTTGAGAGTATTGTACCACTGAGGTGCACTGTGGGCAAAGGTCCTCTGGCCCATGGTGGTCCAGCATCTGGGGACAAGGAAGGTAAATTGCTATGAGCTTCTAGTTCTCTGTGCACTGTGGTGGTCTATGAGTATCTTTTCAGTGCCTGGTGCATGACCCCGAGGAGGACATTTTTGGCTAGGAGGCAGGTTTGGTACTGAATCCAGCTGATGAGAGGAAGCCATCCTGCCTGAGTGTACAGATCACAAATGTGTGTAAATCGGTCAGCCCCAGTTAGCAGCCTGCATGCTTTGTTGAGTGCTACTGTAATTCTGTGGAGGGCAGAGGCAGAGGCAGAGCCATAGATTGCTAGCCCGTAATCAATGACAGAGGTGACAGAGTTGTTGATAGCCAAACAGAGAGTGTCAGGAGTCATGCAGTGTTTTTGCCTGTAGAACAGGCCTACACAGATGTTGGTGGCTTTGGTGACAGAGTCAGTGTGCTGATGGTAGGAGAGAATGCTGTCCAATGTGACACCTAGGGATTTAAAATCAGGAACGTGTTCAAGTGAGGTTCCAGCTTGGTTTAGGATGGTGAGGTCATGGGATTTGAACTTACTCCTGGCATTGTAGAAGGTCATAACCTTTGTTTTGCTGTAGTTCATGACCAGTTTGTGTGATTTGAACCATTCTTTGATGCGTATGAATTCAAGCTGTAACTGTTTCTTGAGGAGCTCTGTGTTTTGGTGGTTGGTGAACATGACTGCATCATCAGTGTAGAACAGTACATTTTGGTGGCTGACACTGGGAAGGTCATTGAGGAAGAGGCTGAAGAGTAGTGGCCCCAGGATGGACCCCTGTGGGACCCCTGAAGGGACTGGATTTTCTTCCAAGGTGACACCAGCAATCCTAACCCACTGGATCCTCTCCCCAATGTAGCTTGAAAACCAGAGCAGCACTTCATCGGAGGGCCCAAAGTTAGATAATTGCTTGATTAGGAGTGGGTGGTTCACAGTATCAAAGGCTTTCGTAAGGTCAAGGAATACTGCCCCTACACAGTTTCCTTGATCAAGAGTGGTATGGATGAAACTCATGAATTCTATTAGTGCAGTGGTAGTACTGTGCCCTTTACAGAAACCATGTTGCTTGGAACACTGGATGTCATATTTTTCCAGGTACTCGACTAGCTGGTCAGAGGTGATGTGCTCCAGGGCCTTAGACAATGGAGGGAGGATGGAGATAGGTCTGTAGTTGGAGTACAGTGATTTGTCTCCACTTTTGTGTACTGGTGTGATGGTAACCTGTTTCCAGAGGGATGGGAACTGGGACATCCTTAGAGATAAGTTGAGAATCTTTGTCAGGGGTTCAAGGACTTCTTCAAGGACAAGCCCTAACAACTTCATGTCAAGGGAGCCACCGCTGAAGCCTGCATTGTGAATGATCTTCTGAATATAGCTTCTGGCTTTATGCACTGGTATCTCCTTGAAGTAGAATTGTGGGACAGGGTGTAGGGGTGGAGCAGTGGCAGGAGGGTTACTACCAGAGGGGGGACCAAAGAAGTTAGATGGGAGGACACTATCCAGGTTGGAGAACGCATTGTTGAAGATGTTGGTGATTGTATACAGGTCAGATGTTGGAAAACAATGAAACCATGAAACTCTCAGACATCCCTATATTGGAAACCAAGGACACTGATCACACCACACCTGCTTTGTTGAACAAAAATGTTCCAACCTATGCAAATGAAAAAACTCTCCCAACTGGTTTGACTGGGGAAATTTACAGTGAACACACCACTGAAAAGGGGCAACCATGGCAAGAGAATAAGAAACAAAAGAATACGGGAGAGAGGGAAAATAGGATGAACTCAGATGCACCCACACCCAACCACTGTTATCAGAATTATTTAAAAATAAATCAGAGCCATTGCCAAGGTGACATGCTATCCATTTAAAATACAAAGGAGGGTTAGAAGTCAAAACAGACAGACACTACATGGGGAAACAGCTCAGTAAAGAGTCTCTGCACTTTACACCAGCAGATGTGTTCGTCTTCATACATATACATGGGGAAGATACCGTTGATATCAGTTTCAGAACACCACAGTTGGAGATTTTTTGGAACAGATATAATCAAGTTAAATTTTCTCTGTTATGGACCCCTTTTCTTGTGATATCTCTAACAAAGCCATTGACTACAATAGTGACCATTATGTTTCTAAATGAGAGTGATCCGGTGGATGATATATATCACTGGTTACAACATAGATGCGACATACTGAGTCCCCCTGAAACCATCTTAGACCCAGAACAGTTTTGGATAGGGGGATGGAAGTTCAAAATTAAGTTAAGACAGACAGAAGCTGGGATCAGTCATCTGCCTAATTGTTTTTTTTTAGGCTGGGATAGAGGAGTCTTTTTTTATAGTGGCCAGCCAAAAGCCTGCTATAGATGTGGGGATTAAATGTATGCAACAAATTACGATGCAGCCTTTGCAATGAGGTTGGACCCAACAGCTTCCAGTGTGCAAACCACACCCGCTGTAATCTTTGTGAAGAATATGGCCACGTTTACAAAGACTGTCCTTGGGCAGCCACAAATAAACATGACACTTTGAATCTGGATGATCTAATAGATGAAGCTCGCACAGACCTACAATCCCCAACTACTGTTCCCACAGATGCACAGAATGAATCCACTGTGATATCCAAACACACGTCAACCTTGACAGAACCAGAAGATCAAGAACCCCCCCAAAACAACAATTGACTTCCAAAGGGAAGGCTCTACTGTCACCTGTCTGCTATGTTGACCCACAGAAAGAAAATACTCAATCTGAACAGATGGACATAGTACTACTACAACAATGGACTACAGTGCAGATTACTAGGCGAGTGACAAGGGCTACGGCCCAGGCAGACACTCAAGTTAAAGTGGAAGCTGAAAACTCTTTTGAGATTCTCTCTACAACACCCTGGGGAGACTTGTTAATGGAAGAAGAGATTTCAGACACACAATCTGTGTACTCTGAAATCATATCCATGGGAGATAAAAAGTATGCCGGAAAGAAGAAAAAAAGAAAAAAACTACGCTAAATCAGTCTGACGAAGCACCCAGTGGTGGCATCAATAAACTGTCATTGTCTACTCAACCAGATGAAATGACAAGCTGTATTACAATACTCCAAGGACAATAACATTGATATCCTGCTAGTACAAGAAACTTGGATGGGATCTACTGAACATACAGGACTCTTTCATTCAGAGTGTATATGGGCCCCATCATATTTATCCTTTGAAGCAGATAAGGCAGATGGGGTTGGCATTTTATTTTTGGGATCGAGATTCTCCTTTTTTAGATTACTGGATCTCCAGCCAGGTCGAGTTTTGATACTAGATGGCTACTGGGACAGAGAACCTTGTAGGCTAATTAATATATATGCCCCCCAATCCAAGGCAGAGAGAGAGAGTTCAAACTATTAAAGCCATACAGCCTTTCTTGGCAACAGCTAAACTAATTATCTTTGGGGGAGACTTCAACTGTTCGATCAAACGCCAGGAAAGGTATGAGTCACACAAAAAAGTATATTGTGATTCACACACTATTAAACAGTGTATAGAAACTGAAGAGCTTAGAAATAGTTTAGAAGTCATAAAGAAGGGTCCTCTTTCTACATACGAAAGAGCCAAATATACCACCCAAATAGATTACATATTTCTTTACGCACATTGGCACATCAATTCCACTGAAATTATACCAGTAGAATTATTTGATCAATTAATGGTTTGTACAAAGATTGGCAGGGAGAAGGATATGTTACCAAAAAAATCCAGGTGGAAACTTAATATTAAACAATTGTCAGACAAGCCAATACAGCAAAAAGTAAGGGATTCATTACATGCTCGTGCCTCTGTTTGTGACCTAAATGAGAATATTGGGGAAGGGTGGTAGGATTCAAAAAATGACATAAGAACATTATTCCAAAGTCAGGGAAAAAGGGTAGCACAGTCAAATTTTATCAAATGTCTAAAGTTGCGAATGCACTTGCAGCATCTGATGTCTTTGTTTCCACAGCAGTTAGCAGATTTAGGGTCACAAATTTCAGAGGTTAAAAAGAAAATACAAGCTCTACAATATGATAGGGCCACCAATTTATGGGAAGAATTGGAATATGGGACAAATAAAACATCCATTTTGGACTCTTGTGAGGCGTACAAGCAGAGGAAAGTCAGATGCACAATCCAAGGTCTGATTAATGAAAAAGGAGATTTGGTTACATCACAGAAAGACCTTACTGAGATAATAACCAACCATCTAAACTCTTTTTCCACAAACTCCCCTTCTGAGAGTAATATGTTACAGTACCTCTCCCCTCTTAGAAATGCCCAACTGGGCCCAGAGCAGATCCGACCACTTGTGTCCCCTATTATGGCTAGTGAAGTAGTGGAAGTAATTAACTCTCTTAATTCTACGGTAATCCAAACACCGACTATTTCTTATATGACTCTAATATTAATACAGAAAATTCTGAAAAAGATCTGGGAGTCATCATAAATAATTTCTCATGGAATAATCAGTGTAGTCGGGTAACTCAGGTGGGAAATCATATTTTAGCAGCTATTAAAAAATCCTTCATCTCACATAATGAACAATGCATCATTTCACAGTACAAATTATTTATTGGGCCTCACACTGATTATGCTGTCTCCTTTTGGAGCCCTATCTGGAGAAGGATAAGAAAATGATAGAAAGCATGCAAAGAAGGGCTATAAAACTAATACCTAGAGCCAAGAATCTCTCCTATCAAGAAAGGATGTCAACACTGGGATTGTATAACTTACAGTTAAGAAGAGATAGAGAAGACTTGCTATTGATGTTTAATATCTTAAATGATAAAGAGTTCATGGAAAACTGCAATCTAAAATTTACTACTAAACCTAATAGCTTAAGATGCCATAATAAGCAAATCCATATACAGAGAGCATTTATAAAATAAACGGGAACACTATTTCACCATTAGATTAAGTAAATTATGGATCTCTCTCTTTTTTTAATTCAATATACTTTATTCAGTTTTGTGTAGCATAGACAATAGAAGGTTGTTCATAAATTGACTTGAAGCTGCAAATAGCCTATTAAGACACAAAGGCAATATATGAGACATAATAAACAAACTCTAGGAAAAAAACACTCTCCCACCCCCCAGACCTCCCCACCCCTAAGCACTCTATGCCACACGCTGGGGTAGTAATTGGAAAGCTATTGTGCATCCGGTAAAAAATGGGAAATGGGTCTGGTTTATGTAAGGTTTCCAGAGAGAAAGCAGTGTTAGAAGGGGCTCCCAAGTAGAGTGGAAATATTGTGGCCTATGCTGCATAGTTGCAATATGCTTCTCCAACTGGATTGCAAAGAGGGCTTCACAGAACCATTCCAAAACAGAGGGGAGTGAGCCCTCTCTCCAGTGCCTGAGCATTACTAACTCAGCAGTGGAGGCCACTAGTGCAATGTGAGTCTTTCTAACCTTGGGGTCCCTCGTGGGAATATAAATAGCAGGCAGCATTCATGAGTGACCAAGGGTTCCAGACCCAGTAAGGGATTTAGGGTCTGTTTTATAGAATTCCAATGAGCCTGTATTTTTGGGCAACTCCACAGCAAATGAAATAGAGATCCGGGAGCTAAATTGCAACTGTTACAAAGAGGAGAGTCTCATTTTCTAATTTTGTGCAATCTAGTGGGAGTATAATACAAATTATGCATAATATTAAAGTGAATTAAGCGGAGTTTATCCTGCTTAAGGTACTTGTAAACTGTGCCCCAGGCTTTCCTCCAAAAGGAGGGTTCCATAGAGAGGGATATCCCCTGTGTCCAATAGTAACAGGTGCCTGAGGGGAGGAACATATCCAAAGTTTGCAGGTACTTGTAGACCTTGAATACTGCATGTGTTTGTTTGGCCACTTGTGACAAAGATGGAAGGTCTTCTGACAGGGAGGGAGGCAATGGCTTGGGCCCCATAAAAGAGAGAATTGCATGTTTGACTTGCAGGAATCTGAACATGTCCTTACCCTCAAGGTGTAGTCGGGATTGAAGAACAGGAAAAGTAACCATATCGGTATTTTGAAAGAAGGTGTTGAGGGTGCAGTCTCTAAGCTGTGGGAGAAAAGTGGGCGGAATTGTTTCACGATCTATCTGGAAATGAGGGTTACTTAAAATGAGCTGGGAGGAGACTGGTGCCAGTTCTTCGACAGGTGGGTTTGGATTTGATGGAAAGCTGTAAGAGACCAGTCAATTGGGGTGCTTTTCAGGGACCTGGGAAGGTAAGTGGGAGAAAGGTACATGAGCGCAAGAGAGGGATACATGGAATCCAACTGCTAGGGCCTTTTCAATTTCAACCCAAGTGGGGGTGTATTAATGGGGACTACTTAGACCCAGGCTGCTAGCTCAAAAGGAAATTCTGCTGATGTGCTGAGCACCATAACAAAGGAAAAAGGAAGGAAGGAAGGGCCAATCCACCCTGTAGTTTAGGGGCTGTTAATTTGTTGTACGCTCTCCCCACTGCTTTATTCTTCCATAAGAATGCGTTGAGCAGTTTCTGGAGGCAATTAAACCAGATTTTGAGGAAGAAAAGACCTAACATGCCTAGCAGATAAAGAAGTCTGGGTAATACATTCATTTTTATAATATTAATCCGACCCATTAAGGAAAGTGGAAGAAGTTTCCATCTGTCTAAGTCATTCTTCAGAGTTTGGAGCAGGTTAGTGAAGTTTTCTTTGACCAGTGTAGGGATATCTTGGGAGATTTTTATACCTAGGTAGATTAGGCATTTGGATTCCCATGAAAGACCCAAATGTATGACATCAGCTAGAGACAGATGGTTGTTGAGGGGAAAGATCTTTGTCTTGGAGAGGTTTGTTTATATGAAGAGAGTGCAGCAAATTTGTTTCTTTACTCTAACAGGGCAGGAATAGAATGGGTAGGTTCTTCTATATGTAAGAGGAGATTGTCAGTGTATGCAGATAGGGCATATCATTTTCCTGTGACTGGAATACCTAAAATAGAGGGTGAGTTAGCTAGTTTATGAATTAGGGGTTCAAGGTAGAAATTAAAAAGAAGGGGAGAAAGTGGGCATCCTTGATGAGTACCCCATTACACCATATCCTAGCTGTGGGAGAGATGTACGATACTTTCACCCATTTAATAAAATCCTCCGGGATTCCAAAATTACTTAGGGATGTGGATAAAAAATTCCATGAAACTCTATCAAACGCTTTTTCGGCATCGAGGGAGACCAGGGCTGCAGAGACCCCAGACTCCCTCAAGGCCAACAACAGATGAATGAGTTTCCTCATATGATCCCTTGATGATACATACATAGATACATAGATACATAGACAGTGTCGGCAGATAAGGGCCTATGGCCCACCCAGTCTACCCATTTGAGTTTGTAACTTCAGTTTATGTTTTCCTAGAGCTCTGTTGCCCCTAACCCCTGACCTCCAGAATTCCTTTATGTCTATCCCATGCATTCTTAAATCCCGTGATTGTTTCAGCCCCCACCACTTCCTCAGGCAGGATGTTCCACTTGTCCACCACCCGTTCTGCGAAGAAATTCTTTCTCACATTTCCTCTGAATCGTCCTCCCTCCAACCTCATCCCATGCCCTCTAGTCCTGGAACATCTTTTTCACTCAAAAATAGTGTATTCTTGCACCCTGTTCCTCCCTGTAAGATACTTGTATGTCTCTATCATGGCCCCTCTCTCCCTCCTCTCCTCCAAGGAGTACATATTCAATTCCTTCAACCTGTCCTCATAGGACTTGTAATGCAATCCATGTACCAACTTTGTTTCCCTCCCGTGAACCTTCTCTACCCTATGTCCTTACTTAGGTAAGGTCTCCAGAACTGTACACTGTACTCCAGGTGGGGCCTCACTAGTGTCTTGTATAGTGGAATCATGACCTCCCTTTTCCTGCTGGTGATACCCCTGCCTATGCATCCCAGCATCCTATTTGCTTTACCTGCTGCCTTGTCACACTGTTTCCCTACCATGAGGTCATCAGAGATGATAACCCCATATCCCTTTCCTGCTTGGTGCATGCTATATCCTCACCCCACCAACCTCTCATCTTCCTCAATCCCAAATGACAATTATGATATACCCCATGCCATGGTGATTAAGGCAGTGAATATGGCCTGCCCACCTCTGCCATCCCCAGTGGACACCCACCAATTCCTTATTTATATTCTGCCATTTTTGCACTGCAATCCCTGGGGTATCCCACAAAAAGGCTCTCTATCCTTACATCACTCCTCAAGTGCCTTGCATCCATTTTGGCATTACATTAACCCACTATGCCTGTCCATCAGATTATTACTTTGTGATAAATTCCACACCCATATAACAGGACCCTCATCCATTACACAGTGGTTCCCCAAGAAGAGGAGGAAATGCTCTGATCACTCCCTATCCCTATCATTTGGTGCTCTCCTCAAACTAATCTTCTTCCTTCTGATCAGTATTGGTACTATTGAAATCAATCCTGGCCCCACTGAAAGTTTTTTATCCCCATCTGATCTAACCTCCATAAATGGCCTAAGTTTCCTTCACTTCAATGACTGCAGCCTCCTAAAAAAGTTCTCCTTAATACAGGCATGGGTTGCACATACCCTACCTGACTTCCTGGTTATCTCTGAAACTTGGCTCAGATCTACAACAAAAGACAGTGATATAAACCTTCCCAATTACCAGCTCTTCAGATCAGATCACCCTTCCAGGGTGGTGGGGTGCCATCTATGTCAAGGAAACCATCTCTGCATCCTACCTCATCAATACATCCGAACCAAAGGAATTTGAATGCTTGTCAATTAAAATATCCCTTCTAACATGTCTTCCTTTAAATTGATTGGCTGCTATAGGCCCCCTCTGCAGGCCCTCAAACTCCTATCCCACCTAGGATCAATACTCAGTCTAGGCCCTGAAGATACCATCATCCTTGGTGATTTGAATTTAAATTGGTTATCTAATGCATCTGCACCCCTAGTAACCTTCTGTGACATCTATGGATTCACTCAATTAATCAAAGATCCAACAAGGATTAACCTAAAAATACTACCAACAGCTCACTCCTGGATATTATGATGGTAAACAAGCCTCACTTATATTCTCATGCTGGAGTGCTACCCAGTGATGTAAGTGATCATTGTCCTATAGCTGGCATAAGATCTACACTCAAGCCATCAATCCTGCAAATTTCTCCATAAAAGGTCAAAAGAATTTCAACATCTCAGGATATCTCCATGATTTGTGCAATACAACATATTGGCAAGATTTTACCTTACAACCTCAGTTGAGACAGCTCTTCAGATCTTAAAGGACATTATCACTAATGCCCTCAATATACATGCACCAATCACCAGTGTCAGAACTAAAGTAAAATCTTGTCGTTGGTTCACTGCTGACCTTAAATCAGCTTTGTTAGCCAGAGACAAACTCTGGAAAAAGGCAAGAAAAACAAAGGATACTAGAGACTGGCTTCAATTCAGAAAAGCAAGAAACTCATGCACAAAACAAATAAGAAATGCCAAAGCTGCCTACTATAGAGCTGAATTGGATGCATCCTATACTAACCCATCCAGATTCTGAGGTACTATAAAGGGAATTCTAGGCCAAAATTCTACCCCTGCCTTACCCTCCAAACTGCTACTAAGTGACATAGAAATCATTGACAAGCAAGAAATCTTAAATACCTTCAATGACCATTTCACCACAGCTGGCCTAGCATTTGACTCTTCACCTGCAAATCTCTTGAGATCATCATTAAACCTTCAATCCACTGTGGGACAAAAGGCTGCTTCAACATTCTCCTTCGAACCAATATCCTTAAAAGAAGTAGAAGACCTCCTATCCAATTTAGATACTTCTAAGAGTGCAGGTGCAGACTCCCTGGACCCCTACTTTCTTAAAGTAGCATTGCACGCTTATCTGCCCCCCCACTCACCTCTTTCCTAGCTACTGGTTCCATCCCTCCATATGGAAAACTGCTCAAGTAGTTCCACTACTTAAATCAGGTGATCCCATGGACCTTAACAATTACAGACCCATTTCCATCCTACCGTACTATCCAAGATGCTTGAAAAATTAGTAAATTCACAGTTAAGGGCCTATCTGGACACTACAACCTCCTAAATCCAGCACAATCTGGATTTAGATCAATGCATAGCACCATCTCTGCCCTAGCTAAAGTCACTAACGATTGGCAGACTGCCTGATAAAAGAATAGTACCTGTGCTGTGTTCTGGATTTGAGTAAAGCATTTGATACAGTGGATCATGAATCATTAATCTCCCTCTCTTAGCTCTGTAGGCCTTGATTCCTCTCACTCACTTGGTTTAGGTGCTATCTTCTGGAAGGTTACAATTGGTAAGAAATGAAAATTACCTATCTACCTCTAAACCACTGCTAAGAGGTGTACCACATGGCTCTATCCTAGGCCCCATCCTCTTGCCATTTATATTAATGACATTGATGCCAACCTCTCAATCTAACATTCATCTGTTTGCTGATGATACTGTATTATATGTCAGCAATCCTCACCATCAAAAGCCTGTGAACTGTTACAGTCAGAATTCTCCATCCTACAACACAACCTATTGGAAAAAAATTACTTCTAAATGCCAAAAAACAAAAGCTATGTTCTTTGCAACAAAGAATTGCTCTGCCACTACCCCATCATTCATCACCCACAATTATCCACCTTATTTGGAGAAAAGCTGGAATTTGTGGATAAATTCAAATATCTTGGAGTCTGGATTGACAATAAGCTTGACTACTCTGTCCACATTGAAGAGCTATTAAAAAAGTTGAGACAAAGGCTTGGCCTATTTTACAGAATAAAACACTACCTTACCAGAGACTCCAAACAAAGATTAATCCAGGCATCATTCCTATCCCTTATTGACTATGCTGACTTTCTCAATGGCCATTGCTCACTCTCCCTCTTAAATAAGCTGGACACCCTGTATCATAGAGCATCAGATTTATTACAGACCTTCCTCCAGCACCCATCATTGCTCTCTTTACATGGCAGTCAATTGGACATCCCTACAGCACAGAAGAAAAGGAATGCTGCAATCTGGATCTTTAAAGCTTTATCAGGCAAACTCCCCTCCTATATCTCAGACTGTTTCACCCGAATCACATCTAGGCCATACACCTTAAGGATCAATAAGCTCATTCTGCTAAAGATTCCTATTACCTGCACCCGGTTTGGGAGGTTTGGGAGGGCTGCTATCAGCTATTCCCTAGCATTTGTCTGGAACTCACTCCAAAAATCTATGAATCTGAATACCCTCTTACCCTTATCATCCTTCAAAGATTATACACCGCCCTTTTTCCAGAGTTGTGCAACTGCTTCCATAAGGCCTAGTCTCCATCCAACCTACACCCTCCCTTCTGTAATCCACTATGTTTAGTTTCCTCTTCTACCCAGTCAGTTATCACATTTCATATAAAAGCCCACAAAGCCCTATTATATGATTATTATCCCTGCTATATCTATTATCCTCTTCATTTTTACAGGTTAAGTTATTTTACTGTGCCTTGTATATCTGTAAATTTTGTATATATCTCTTATTTATTTGATTGTACTAATGTTATGCTATTCTCATGTCTTTGTAAAAAAACTTGTACCCTTATTTGTATGACCACTCAGGTCCATCTTGTAAATGTAAATGATGTTCGCCTGAATAAATAAAGATTTTGATTGAATAAATAAAGATTTTGATTGATTGATTGATTGATTGATATATTGTGCCAGGGTTTTTGTGCCCCATATACATTATCTTGCACTTCTTTGCATTGAATTTCAACTGCCAAACCCCTGACCATTCTTCAAGTTTCTGCAGGTCCCTTCTCATTCTGTTTACACCTTCTGGTGTGTCTACTCTGTTACAGAGCTTTGTGTCATCAGCGAACAGTGAAATTCTGCCTTCTAGGTTCTGTGCAATGTCACTGATGAAGATGTTGAATAGGACCGGTCCCAGCAGTGATCCCTGTGGTACCCCACTGGTCACTCTTCTCTCTGTGGAGTGACAGCCATTTACCACCACCCTCTGTGTCCTGCCACCCAGCCAGTTACCTACCCACCACACTACTGTCCTGCCCACACCCATATTCCCTAGTTTGTGTAATAATCTTCTATGTGGCACAGTGCTAAAGGCCTTGCTGAAGTCCAGATAGGCCATGTCCACTGCCTTCCCTTGATCCACCTCCCTAGTCACCCAGTCAAAAAATTCAACAAGGTTGGTCTGACATGACTTCCCCCTGGTGAAACCATACTGCCTTGGATCCTGCAGTCCATTGACAACCAGATGTTCCACCAATCTCTCCTTCAGTAGTGCTTCCATGATCTTCCCCACTACCGAGGTGAGGCTGACTGGTCTGTAGTTCCCCACTTCCTCTTTGTTCCCACTTTTGTATAAGGGGACTACATCTGCTGTCCTCCAGTCTTTGGGTACCTCCCCTGTTTCCAGTGATCGGCTAAGCAGGATAGCCAGAGGTTCAGCCACCACCTCTCTGAGTTCTTTAGGACCCTGGGGTGCCTCATCTGGCCCCATTGCTTTGTAACTCTTATTACTTCCAGTTCCTTCAGGACCCTTTTCGTGTAAAGGACTGTTCCATTTCTGCACCATTCTCACTCCTTGTACTCCCTTCAGACCCATTATCCTCCTCTTCCTCAGTAAAGATTGAGCAGAAATACCTGTTCAGTATGTCAGCTTTACTGTTGTCATCCTCCACGCAACCCCCATCCTCCCCCTTCAGTCTCACTATCCCTCTTTTTGCCTTTCTTTTTTCACTTATGTACCTGTAAAAGGTTTTGTCCCCTCTACCCACTGATTTTGCAATGTGCTCTTCTCTCTGAGCTTTGGCTTCCCTTACTAACCTCCCTGCCTCCCTTTGCTTCTCCTGGTACTTCTCCCTATCCCCTTCTGCCTGTGTCTTTTTGTATTGCCTGAATGCAATCTTTTTGGCTTCACGTTCTTTGCTACCTCTTTGGAAAACCATAATGGCCTCCTCCTCTTCCTTTTCCTCTTGCTAACCTGCTTAATGCATAATTCTGTTGCTCTTGTAATCCCTGTTTTAAATACTGCCCACTGTTCCTCAACCCCTGATTCCTGCCCCATTCCCCTTAATGCCTCTTTCAAGTATCTCCCCATTTTCCCAAAGTCTGCCCCCTAAAATCCAGGATACATGTTTTTGTGTGGTTTGGTTCTGATCCGTCTATGATTTCAAACCACAATGACTGGTGGTCACTGTTCCTCAGGTGCTCCCCCACTGTTACCCCCATCACACTGTCCCTGTTTGTGAGCACAAGGTCCAGTATTGCTTTCTTCTGAGTTGGTTCTATGACCAGTTGCTTGAGGAAGGCACCCTGAAGGGAGTCCAGGATAAATCTGCTCCTAGCTGATGGGATGCTCCAGTCCACGTCTGGAATATTGAAGTCTCCAACCAGTACTACCTCACCCTTGTCTGCCATCCTTTGGATGGCTAGCATCAGCTCCCTATCTGTTTCTTCCTCCTGGGCTGGTGGTCTATAGACCACACCTTTGTGGATGGCTGGCCCCATTTTCCTTTCCAGCTTAACCCACAGTATCTCTCCCCCATTTCATTCCTCTTGGATCTCTGTGGCCCTTATGTCATTTTTCACATACAGTGTCACTCCTCCTCCCTTCCTACCTGCCCGGTCTCTTCTGAATATGTTTTAGCCAGGAATGGCCATCTCTCAGTCATGGTTATCATTACACCAGGTTTCTGTGATGGCCACAATATCCAGGTCTGACTGCACCATGACAGCCTCCAGATCTTCCATCTTGTTGCTAAGGCTCCTGGCATTGGCACACATGGCTTTCCATGATTTGGCCTCCCTAGACTGTTTAGCTGTTCTACTCCAGCCCCTTCCCTGGTTGTCCTTTATCCCTGGTTCTCTTTGCTGTCTGCCTTTCTTCTGATTTTTTCCCCTTTTCTGCCTATCTACCTCTTGGGTGCTAATCTCCATCTTTTGCACACTGCTTTGTTGAGATATCCACTCCTCCAGTTCACCGGTTCCACTGCTAGCTGGGGGGGTGAGCAAGTAGTAACCCTCATTGCTGGCCTGCCACCCCCCTTGGCATGTTTAAATGCTTGTCAATGTAGCATTTAAACTTATCATTGAGGACTTGGATTCCCCTCCAGGATGGATGCAGGCCGTCAGGCTTGAACAAACCTCTATCCCTCCAGGTGGGTCCCCAGTCACCAATGAATCCAAACCCTTCCTCACAGCACCAGTTCTTCAACCATGACTTAAGTTCCTGGTGCATGCACCCCTATGCTGTCCCATGCCTCTCACAGGTAGTACTTCTGAGAAGGTGACAGAAGTATCTACTTGCTTGAGACCCTTCCCCAGTTTCCTAAACTCTTCCTGAACTTCCTTTGGCTCCCCATTTGCCAAGTCATTAGTACCTAGGTGGATAATGACATCCAGCTCACCCTCCCATCTTGCCTTCCCAGCGATCCCCAGGATCTTCCTTCCATCTCTCCATGCCATGGTACCTGGTAGGCATCTCACCTCCCAGTCTTTCCCTTCCCCCTCCTGTGTTCCTAGCTGGATCCCTCTTATGATGGAGTCCCCCACCAGGATTTGCTTCCTCCTCCTCTGGGATCCACTGCCCTCCCCACTGAGGTCACCTCCTTGGCTAACTTCCACATCTTTTCCTTCCACTTCTCTGGGTACCTCTACTTGGTTGCCCCCATTTGCCAGTGTGGCATATGAGTTCTTGAGTGGAATAGGATCTGGGATGTGCCTCTGCCTGACTGTCTTAACCCACCCTGAGCCCACTGTCATCCAAGTGCTCCTTGTTCTCGGCATCCTTTGAGGCAGCGGCATTAGACTGGGTGGTCTCTGGATAGGGGTGATGGTACTCCTGACCCAGTTTACTTCTGCTCTGAGTCTGGTTACCTCATCATACAGTCCAGAGAGATGCATGCAGATAGGGCAGCACCTCAGTGTCCAGGAGGTCTTCCTGAATATGGCTGCCCCTCAGGTACTGCATTGCACAACTCCCCACATTATACTGCAATTATACTGCTATTCCACTACTTGTCTGTTACTGAAACTCTCCTAGTTCCCTTTTTAATAATTTACTGTCCTAAAAATCCTGCCACTGATTCTCAGATACTTTTCTTTAAAAAAAATAAAATAAATAAATAGATGAGTCAAAACACTTGTCATGCTGAGGGTGGGCTTCTTCCCCTTATGCCCTCCTACTCCACACCTCCTACTATCTCTTGTGTTTAGCTCCTGTCAATCAGATTTAACAGGGCATATAGTTAAGAGTTGGGGAAGGGGGTGAAAATTTGCAGCAATTAAAGACAGCAAAGAAATACACCACCACTACGTTTTAAATGTTCAACAGCCCAAAAACAATTCTAAGTAAAGACAGCAAAGAAATTACAGTGTCACTAAAAGCCCACAATCTAAGTTTAATAGCAAAAATAGCAATTACCAGTTACTGTAAAGCACTGATATGATTGTGTTTCCTTCCCCTTCTGGTTTCTTCTGAGAAAACAAAAATCACTTGGTACCTCAACTCTGACTAAGCCCCACCTCCAGTTATCACGTAGCTGAGGTCAGAGGCCAGACAATTAGCACCCCTCACCCAGACTACAGGGCAAGTCAGACAAGCCAAGACTAAATTTTCAGCAATTAAAGACAGCAAAGAAATACACCACCACTACGTTTCAAATTTTCATCAGCTCAAAAACAATTCTAAGTAAAGACAGCAAAGAAATTACAGTGTCATTAAAAGCCCACAATCTAAGTTTAATAACAAAAATAGCAATTACCAGTCACTGTAAAGCACTGATATGAATATGTTTCCTTCCCCTTCTGGCTTTTGATCTACCCTCTATAAAGCCCACCTGCTCTGGACCAATGACCTCACCCATTATTGGGGCTAGATGGCTAGCTAAGACCTTGGCTAAGATCTTTACATCCGTGTTAAAAAGTGAGATGGGCCTGTAACTCTCTGGAAGCAGTGGGTCTCTGCTAGGCTTGTGGATCAAGGTGATCAGAGCATCTGAGAAGGAGCTGTCCTCCATATCCTCTTCAAGCCAAGAGTTAAACATGTCCACCAGCAGTGGAGCAAGCTGTGGAGTACATGCCTTATGGAGATTATTGGGCAGGCCATCAGGTTCAGGGACCCTATCAAGGGGTAATTGCTTAATAGCCTGTTCTACCTCCTTGAGGGTAATTTGTGAACCCAGATTTACCACCAAGTGGGGGGGGAAACTTTGAGAGAGTAGTTGAACTTATAGATACTCCGAAAGACTGATCTGACTGGGGGGGGCAGACTTTCCTTCTCATGTAAGGACTGGAAATATTTAGCAAAAGTATTCACTATCTCTTTAGGATCCTATATCTCAGTCCCATCCAGGGTGGGGTGCAATTCTGCTATAAATCTACTTGCTTCCGCTTGCCTGAGCCTGAGCACCAGCAACTTACATGCCTTTTCCCCTGCATCTAGGTATTTTAACTTGGTATGATGTAGGTCTAACTCCTTTTGGGCTAGAACTTAGGCGTACTGAGATTGTAGTCGGTGTACATTGGCTCAGTCTGAGTCCAGGGAGAGGCAACTCAGTGTGTGCTTGAGCTGTTGGATGTCCCCAACTAAGGTGTCTAACTGTTCCTTGCTTTTATGAGACCAGATAGCAGCAAGTCAAATGGAATTGTCTTGGAGTGCACACTTAAGTGCAGCCCAGACTGTTTCAATTCTACTTACTGTGCCTCGATTAGTCTTCAAAAACTAGGAACTAAAGTCACTGATGTGGGTAAGTAGGAATGGTGGTCTTAGAAGTTGGGTATTGAGTCACCAAACCAAGTCTCGTCGTACTCCTGGTCCCAACAGGTATGTCAGATTGACTGAAGAGTGGTCTGACAGAACCCTTGGAAGTATGGACACATCCAGCACTCCTGGTAGGCAATATGAGCTGGCTAAAAAATAGTCAATGTGAGACAGAGTTTTATGGGTGGAGAGTAATAGGTGTATTGTCTCTCAGAAGGGTATAGTGAGCGTCAAACATCTATAAGCCCTGTACTCACCATAAGGTCCCTCAGAGCCCTTTGGGCTAGGGAGAGACCTACTCTTTTGTTATCGGTTAGGTCTAGCTCTGACTGGGGCATTAGGTTCCAATCTCCCCCTAAGATGGTTAAAACAGGAGGATCACTAACCAGGAGGGATATTAGCTGGGTAAATAACTCTGGAGAATCTGAGTTTGGGCCATAGACTGCACCCAGAATTATGGGAAAAGACTCGAGCATACCCCAAATTATAATATATCAACCATCAGGGTCCCACCATTCTTGAGTCATGGTGAAGGGGACTGACTTGGCAGTCAGTATAGCAATTCCACTACTTTTTGCAGATGCTCCTGCCCCAAAATCCTGTCCTACACAAGATTTCTGCAAGAGGGAAACATCCTCCCTGCAAAGGTGAGTTTCTTGGAGACAGGCAAATTTTGCTCCAATACGATGGAGGTGGCGCAGGACCATTCCCCTTTTGCATTTATTTTGGGCACTTTTTACATTCCAGGAGACAAAATTATATATATGTCCCATCTATTCTAAAGGTGGAGGGACTGGGAGGCCAGTCAAGAGGGGGAGATTTAAGTCTCTTTAGACTACCGCTAACAGTCCTGGCCTGGAGGCTCAGTATATTGGAGGATTTTGTCCATGGCTTCTCATCGCCTTGAGAAGCTTCATGCAAATTCAATAACAAGCATTGTGTGCTACTCCCATCCACAACAACTCCACAAACAGACCCCCCACTCCCATCCCCCAAACATTTTCCATAAAGATTCAAAGAACACAACAACAGTACCCTGGTTCTAATAACTAAACTAATCCAAATTATGCTGGCAGATGATGTTTATTCCCCTGCCCTTGGAGTAAAGCATCATGTCCCCCCCCCCCCCAGTAATAAGAGTCACAACTTGTTCTTAGAAGTGAGGAAAAACTAAGCATATTGAAACTTCTAACTGGAGCAATGGGTAGAACTCATCCCTAATAAACCTTTCAGTCAAAACTAATGAAGAAAAACAGCTAAACTTTACAAATAATTAGTGAACCTGAACCTGTAAAGCTTTCCTTCAAGGGGAAAGACAGAACATGTGTGTGAGTTATAGTCTTAGTTCGCACACTCACAGGGCAAAGGTAGTATGCTATCAGTCTTTAAAGTCAACTAGAATCTGACTATGCCTAGGTTGCCAAGATAACTAGCGAGCTGCATTAGTGGTCTATGCCTGTAATGCAGGCTAGGGAGCCTTTAAATAAATAAAATGAGCCTCCCCCCTTTCCCCCCAAACTTCCACCCTGGGAGGGAGTAAGTGATCCAATCCCACAAATAGTCAGTCCCATGAGGGTGTTATCAGCTGTCACTGCATCACTTTTCTCAGTCCCTCCAGGAGTAAACTCCAGCAATCAGAATTGGAGTACACAACTGGGAAGCATTGTAGTTGGAGTTGAGCCAAGAAAAACACAAAGGCAGACCTTGGAAAGTATCCTCACAGATAAAAGAGGTCCAGAACAAGGCACCATCAAAGTGCCAGTCCAAGGGTTTCCCAGTGACAAGCGCGCAATCTCTCGTGCCAATCGGGGGTGTCTTCCATGCGAGCAAAGCAAAGTGAGTGAAAGCCCATCAGCCTAAATACCACAGATGAGATCAAGTCAAACATTTAAACCCCATATGTCTCCATAATGCCTGCATTCATTTGAAGAGCTCAGGCAGAAGGGTCTTCAGCTCTGCTGCGGCATATTCTGGGGTTTCAAAAGAGTGCCACTTGTCCGTGAGTTTTACTTGTAAAATGGCAGGATAATGAACTTTAAAGGGTTTCCCAGCCATGATTAGCTTTGTTACTGTGGGATGCAGCTCTTGTCATTTTAATCTCACTGATTGGGGGAGATCCTGAATAAACTGCAGCTGATGTCCCTCCCATTGAATCTCCTGGAGATCCTTGGTCTTAGCAAGGATATGAACAGGGTAATGGACTTTAAAGGGTTTCCCAGCCGCGATTAGCTTTGTTTCTGTGGGATGCAGCTCTTGTCATTTTAATTTCACCAATTGAGGGAGATCCTGGATAAACCACAGCTGGTGTTCCTCCCATTGAATCTCCTGGAAATCCTTGGTCTTAGCGAGGATAAGAACTTTATCCTGGAAGTTCATCAGTTTAAAGATTATTGGCCATGGAGAGGCTCCAGGTGGAAGGGGGGGATGAAGAGAATGGTGGGCTTGCTCAATGATATAGGTATCATTGTTGGGAGAAGGACCGGTGATTTTCTGACACAGTTTCTGGATAAAGAATAAGGGATTACTGCCTTTCTTCCTTTCTTGGTAGCCCAAGGACAATCAGGGTATTGCACCTGCTGTGCCCCTCCAAGTCCTCCAATTTGTCCTCCAACGTTTTTAGCCTGTGCCTAGTGGTAACGTTGTCCAAGTCTGATTTATCTTTGCATCATTCTAAAGAAGATAGCCATGTCTCTGAATCACCAACTCTGGCAGACAGCAAGTCAACTGAGGTGCGGATCTGGTGGAGATCTGTGGATATCACAGAATCATTTCCTACAGAGGTTTCATGAGCTCTATGAATCTGTCCTCAGTTAATGCAGGGGCATTCAGTTGGGCTTTACTCGAGGTACCCTGCTGCGATTTTAGCCTTTTCATGGTCTTATCCTTTTTGGGTGTAGGAGGTGGAGAGTGGCATGATGGGACTTTCCTCATATCACCCTCCATATTCTGCAACAATAAATCAGCAGAGCCTCTCTTCCGATGCCTTCAGAGGTAGGTTGAAGTTGTTTCCCTCCAGTCAGATCAGGGTAAATAAGAGATTTTAGTCAGGAAAGGAGAGAAGAGGAGCAGAGTAGGAGAGCAGTTGTTCCTCAGGCAGCCATCATGTGACCAAATTATGGAACTCTCTTCCTTAACATATAGCAGATCTTACATCTGTTCCAAAGTTTAAATATGAGCTTGACAAATTGCTTCTTGGGAATTATTTTTAATACACCCCACATTTGTGGGGAAAGTGGTCTCGATGGGCCTAGTGCCTACTTCCACTTTTGCCAAACCAAGTAATACTGAGTAACACCAGGAGAAGATGGGTTGCCGGTGGAATTTTATAAATGTTTTATGTCAGAAATGATGGTCTTCTTACTGATAGTATTTATGTATTTCTTACAGTCCAATATTCTGGAATATTTTAATAGGGATTTAATTGATTTTTTATACAAAAAAGGCGATAAACATAGAATCCAAAACTGGAGGCCTCCTAAATACTGATTTCAAGATGTTAACCCAAATTTTACACGTCTGTTTACAAAAGATAGCTGTATCATTAATACATCCCACCCAGTTTTGTGGCCTACCAGAGAGCAACATACAGCACCCATTGATTATACTGTGCGGAATTTGGGGATTTTATCAAAATAAGGGATTGTTGGGTTTCTTTCCATCCCTAGATCAACAGAAAGCATTTGACAGAGTTAATCATAACTTCATGTTTCTTGTGCTACAGACTTATGGCATACCATAGGAATTTATGCAATTGTGAAGACTTTTAAATACTACAGCCCTATTAAGGTCAATAATCAGGGGAGATGAGGGTCTGGACATTCAGTTTCAGATAGGCATCAGACAGGGCTGCCCCCTAAGCCCTCTGTTATATATTTTCTCCTTGAACCCCCTAATAGAAAAGTTACATTTGAACCATAAAATAGAGAGGTTAGTTGGAGATTGTCCAGGAGATGAAGTGAAAGTAGTAGCTTACGCAGATGATACTTGTCTCATGCTCGAAGATCTTGAGAGTATCCAAAAAGCAAAAAAGGGACTGTTATACTTTTCTGCAGTCTCCAATGCCAAATTAAACATGGAAAAATGTAACATATTACACTTGGGTACACAGGCTCCAGAATGGAGAAACATTGCAGATTTCTCAGTAGTTACAAATCCTATAAAAATTTTGGGATTTTTATCTGGACATATGGATATGGCAAAACAAAATTGGGACAGAATTTTAAAAACATGTGAAACTAAAGTTATGAAGTGGAAACACTGGAAATGTTTGAAACTTAAGAGTGTTTATTATTAAGAAGTTTTTATTACCTTGCATCTCATATGTTGGAGCTATTTTTGCACTACCAATAGAGATGGAAGCTAAATTATACAGCATTTTCTTTCAAATGTTGTAGGGAAGTAGACTTAGCCCAATATAAAGAAGCTTTACATACCTGACAAAAATGGGGAGGGGTAAATATAATAGAAGCTGTGGTGTTTGCTCATTCTTTATTTTTTATGTCTTCCTTGAAACTGGTCATTGGGGGATTATTTTCTTTACCTAGCCTATGGATCAATAATAACTTAAAGACCTTTTTGTCCAAATGAGACAATGAACCAGTGAGATTTTCAAGGTATCTTCTAGTACCACAGTGGTTTAAACCAACTGTGCAAAACTTAAATAAATAGCATATTACTAAAGACGTATTAAAAGCAGTGACCAGGAAACACCTCTATAAGCATATTCTGAACACAAAGTATCCCAGTGAGCCAAAATTTCAAGGTTGTGTACCTTTAAAAGAAAAAGACGTATTAGCAGTTTTAAATGAACCCAGAGTACCAGTCAGAATGTGGGAAGTACTATGGTTATACTGCTATGTCAGGCTAAATATAAGGGGAAATAACAAACATAAAATGATGGAAGAAAGATCTTGTTCATATACAGACTGCTTGCTCCAGAAGAGACTACAGAACACTATACATTACATTGCCAGTACTCATGAAATCTATGGAACTATTTGGCCAGACAATGGAAACTACTTTGGTTATGAAATCTGACATATGAGACCTTAGGTCTTGGAGATTATATGAAAGAATGGAAGCAGTATGATAAAGGGATGCTGACTGTGTTCTTGGTTATCCTAAAACTCTATCTTTGTCAGGCTAGAGTACAAGGGGTTCTCAGACAGCAATATATGCCTTTTTATGTTTTTCAAATCATATGCGAAAAAGCATTGAAAGAAGTATATGAATCAGATCTAGCAATACACCCATTACAGAAAGTATGAATGTGGTGGAATGGTTTCTCCTTTATTATTAAATATAAACAGAAAATTGGGGGAGAGGGGAGAGTAGAGAAATATGACAGATAAGAATGTCTTGCTTTTCTTTTTTTTTTTGCATTATCTCATTCTATATTATGAATATTGTAAAATAAGTGAACTGTTGTGTTTTTTGGTTTTTGTTTTTCCTTTAATAAAAAAATCCCTTACTCTGTCTGTAGGGGGAGCACTTGTCGGCCTCTTCCAAGATGGCTGACACCCAGGAGGATGAGGGAGGAGGTCTTGCTTCTAAGGGAGATATAGATATACCTGAAAACAACCCACAGCAAGCTATTAACCAGGAAATGGATACTTCTTTCGAGGAAAATATTATGGAAACAGAAACTGCTGCAGCAGGTATGAAACCTGTAGTGGCAAATGTTATAGATAAGGACATACTGAACAAAAGAATGGACTCACTTGAAAGGGATGCAAATGTTTTGGTAACTTTGGAAAGAATGGAGCCAAGAGCATCAGAGTCAGTTTGTCAAGAAGAAATACTTAGACAAGTCATAAAAACACATACAACTTTACTGATGAAGCTTTTGCAGGAAGGCAGTCTCCCACTGATACTGAGAATTCATTCTCTATTCCATCTATGATCAGGACGGCTCACCCTACAATGCAATCTCCAGAGATACCTAGAACATCGGGTACTCAGACCTCTTGTCTACAACCTACCTTACAGCTGATAAAAGGCCATTCCTTGGAGCAGACTACCACTGACAGCATTTGGTGTCCAGAGGCTGTGCTTCAAGCCGCAGATTGGGAACATTCAGAAGGCATAGGCTGGACCTCTTCTGGTCTGGTACAAACAGCAGAAATGAATCAGGAGGTGGCTGCTGGTTAAACTCCAAGGATTCCCAAAATGGTACCTAAACCTAAAAGAGATGAAACTTTCACTCAAAAAATAAAAAGAACAGCTGCTGATACAGTGACAATGGGCCCAGTAACTATGGTGACCACTGAACATATGGGTGATCACCCCGACCGAGACAGAGGACAACCCCAGGAAAGTACAAGTTTTGAACCGATACTTTTGGTACAAAACTCAGACATTCCAGATATGGAACCATCGCAAAATTGAGTCCTCCATATGTCTGATTTATTTAAGCAAATGGGGGACCCTGCACGGAAAAGAAATGTGGTACGTTTGAAATTCAGTGGGGACATAAATACTGCACCAGACTGAAAAACTGTTCTACATGGCATGCTTAAAGATACTGTGGGGATAACAGCTCAGGAATTGTTTGCATTCATTCATGTAGGGGAGCAAATATATGATATCAGTTTTAAGAATGTGCATACTTTGGATACATTCTGGCAAAAGTATGCATTGGTGAAAGACACTCCTTTATGGGCCCCCTTTTTTCCAATTCCTTTGACAAAACCTACAATTAAAACTATTACCTTGCTGTTTTACAATGAAGGTGTGAGTATTGCGAATGTGCAGTACTGGTTGCACCAGTGTCGCAAAATACTAGAATGCCCTAACCCAATTTTAGATGATGATTTAGTTTGGACAGGGGTATGGAAGATAAAAGTAAAATTAAAGTAATCTGACACTGGAATTCAACACCTTCCGGGGAGTTTTTACACAGACAGGGATAGGGGGTTATGCTTTTATCCAGGACAACCCAAAACATGCCACAAATGTGGTGCTAAAACACACCTTAGTTCAGTTTGTTCACAACCGAGATGTAACCTATGATTAGATTATGGGCATGTTACCCTGGGATGTCTGAATTCTTTCCAATGTAACCTTTGTGATGAGTCAGGGCACTTCATACAAGCAGTGTCCATGGGCAAACCACAATAGATTAAACCAGGTTCCCCAGGATCAGGAACAAATTATAACAGAGCCCAAGTTAACATTTTACAAGCTAGAGCCCCCCCCACTTTGGAGGAAAGAACAGAGATGGTACAAAACTCAGAGACTCTCAATACTGGCACAGATCAAACAAGCATGACCCCAGGACCAGTTCAGTTTCTTTCAAAAGGTGGCCAAACACATGCAGATGCAGGACGGGACCTTCCAGCAAAAGATGTTCTACTCCCAATTGAGGTAATGCCCCCTCCCACCACCCAAGAAACTTTTGAGCTGGTTAAAACTATATGGAAAGGGAAGGGAAAAGGAAAGCTGAGATCATGCCCCCCCCAAAACAGGTAGTTACCCATGGTAGGTACCAAGCATTAGCCAAATGCAGGCAGTGGGGAGATACAGAAGAGGGAGGTGAGTCAGACTCCTCTTCTGTCACATCTTCACAAAGGGATGTGTTTTCTGACTCCCAATCAGATGCTCCTGGGTCAACAGAACAGAAGATAATCACAAAATACTCTGAAACAAACACCTAACCTCCACCCCTTTTTTTCTAAATGCAGAAGGAACAAATTCACTGACTTACTCAAAAGGTCATTAGTACAAAAACATATAAGAAGAGGCTGACCACTTTGCAGTTTTTACAGGATTTACCTAATAATGTCTTTCTTATCCAAGACACTAGGTTAAAAACTATAGCTGAAGTAAACCAGGCAAAATAATCCTGGATGATAGGACCTTCTTATTGGTCACAAGGGACTGATTTGTGTGATGGGATGGGTATAATATTTAAAGGATTTCAATTTGAAATAAAAAAAAACTTGTAGAACTAGCTCCTGGGAGGGCTTTAATGCTTGATGTGGGTTATCAGAACTCCCATTACAGGCTAATAAATATATATACCCTCAGAGTATTGCTTTAAGAACTGAACTATTTAAAAATATACAATCCTTTCTACATACTAGGAAGCATGTCTTTTCTGGAGGGGAATTTAATGTCAGATTATCTCCTGAAGATGGGGGGGGGGAGTCAACACAGAACGTTTTTGGTGATGTAAATTGTTTAATAAATCTATTAAAAACCACAGTCTACATGATGGATATATGTCCATCAATGATGTAAGGCCAAAAACTTACATTAGGGGCACTTTTGCCACTAGGGTGGATTATATTTTTATTTCACAGCATTTACGAGGATGTAAATCCAAGATGATACCTTGTGAAACTTCAGACCATCTAGCTACCTCACTTATCTGTACAATAGATGGTACGGAGAGCTTGAAGACAGGCAAATCACGGTGGAAATTAAATATTTCCTTACTAGAAGATAGTGATATTTTATATAAATGTGAAGACCTCATAAAAGCAAGAATTTCTATTATGGAGGCATATGACAACTTAGTAGACTGGTGGATAGATTCTAAAAATGATTTCAAGGTATTTTTTATCAAACAAGCCACTTGAAAATCTGCCAGAGGCTATCTTAAATACTTAATACTACAGGAAACATTAGCTAAATTAATATCTCAGGTGCATGAATATAAATAAGATTTAAAGCAAGAAAGAATGAAGACTTTTTTCAAAACCTTGATATCCATATACTTCATGCAGTAGACAAACAAAAGTTAATACCGCCTATTACAGAGGAAGAGGTCAAACTGGCTTGAAAACTGCATAAAAATGTTTCTCCAGGTCATAATGGGCTACCTGTTTAGTTCTATCTAAAATTCCAGAAATATTTTATACCAATCTTAGTTGAACTGTTAAATGATATATTGTCTTCCCAAAATATAACAGCCTCCTTTACAAAGGCTATTATAATCCTGCTGTTTAAAAAAGGAGACTGATCAGATTTAAAAATCTGGAGACCTGTTAGTTAACTAACAGTAAACTATAAATTACAAACTACAATTCTTTTACAAAGATTAACTTCCATTGCAGATATATTAATATGCTCTGCACAATCATGTGCAGTCCCAAATAGATCCATGTTTCATAATTTAATGTTATTAAGAGATATCATGATGAATAAACAGAATTTGGAAACCCCAGGAATTCTTCTCTCATTAGATCAAGAGAAAGCATTTGACAGGGTAAATCATAATTTTTTGGTAAAAGTTCTACATAAGTATAATATTCCACTGCAATTTGTTTCATGCATTCAGAAGTTATTTGACAATGCATGGTTATAACCTTACGTTAATGGAATGCCAGGAGAAATTTTTCAAGGGAAAGTAGGGGTACACCAAGGGTGCCCCCAAGTCCCTTTTTATATGTCTTACAATTAGATCCCTTCTTTTTTTATCATAAAGTAATTTTTATTGTTATATAGTATGTGTTCAATATACTGTATAAACTGCACTACAGTATACATACATATATATACATATATATAGTGATGTTACAGTACAGCAGAAGAGAAAACGCATAACCATACAGACAAGCTCCACTAAGTAACATGAGCTTTTGTATAAAACTAGGATTCATGTTTCACTTTTGAACTAAACATTTGCTATATCTGTCTTCAAACCAGATATTCACCATTCTAGATTCCATATGCCTTAGAGGTGCAGAAAGTGACAGCTAAGGAAGAAAATGTTATAAGTGGGGGGGGGCGCAAGGAGGGGACCTTGTTACATTAAAGATGTCTATAAGAATACAGATCCTAGATTCCATGGTCATGCTATGCCCCACATTGCCTCTTTTGATCATGAGTCTTCTAGGGAGGAAGATTACAGGGAGGGGATAGTGGTGCTTTACAGAGTGAAGAATTGAGGTATGCTCTCCATTTTTTATAGTACAATGACAGTTGTCCCCTGCTAGCATAGGTGAGTCTTTCAAAAGTAGCTAGCCGTACCAAGGCAGAATGCCATAGGGTAGTAGTTGGGGGAGAAGGTTGCTATCACTGCATCAATAGGAGTAGTTTAGCTTCCAAAAAGGCTACCAAGGTCCAATTCCTGAGCTGTGGCTCAAGTTGCTGTATGGGTTTAGTATCCCCCAAGAGAAGCATAGGATTGCTAAGATCTATGGGTTGTCCCAATACACCTGAGCAGTCCATGGCAATCACAGACCAAAAGGGGGCCAGCACTGTACAGTACCACAGGAGGTGTAGAATAGTGGCTGGTCTACCTCGGCATCTCCAACAATCTGCATGTGGAAGGATACCCCATTTGTGCAGGACCGCTGGGGTGCGATACCAGTGAAGAAGAATTTTAAGTTGGATTAGTTGACTCTTAACATCTTTGTAAGCAGTGTGTGCTTGCTGAAGACAATAAGACCACATCTGTGGTGTAATGGGGCATTGCATGTCCTGGCTCCAAGCTATCCTGCAAGTTTCTGTGTAATAAGGCTGTGCTTCTCGCCATGTGCTGTAAAATGTGCCTCCTAGGCCCCGGGAGGAGGATGTTAGGTGTAATGTAGATAACCAATGCCATTTCTGGCCAGTAGTGTAAGATCCACTGAGGGACTGTAATTCTTTGCGAAGCTACAAGTATTTCCAGAAATCTTGTGATGGGAGTGAGTAGCGAGTTCTGAGCTGCTCAAATGACATTTGCGTGGTATCTTTGGGTAGGTAAATATCTTGGACTACATGTATCCCTTTCTTATCCCATGAGGACCAGTTAAAGGGTTTATTGTCCACTTGTAGGTGTCAATTTCACCATAATGCCAGAAACCGAAGAGGCATGAAGAGTGCCTGCTTCTTGGTTTTGGCTGTGGCCATAAGTCAAAGCCACACTTTCTTAGTTTCAGCCATGATGACCGGTGTGAGCATATTAGGAAGCATGGAAATATTAGTCAGCAACAAGCTGAGGGGGGTCTCTTGTGTGAGGTGAGTTTCTAATTGTACCCATAGAGCTGGTGCTGAGAGGGTAGGGACAAACCATCTTGTGGCCTGGGCTGAGAGGAAGGACCAATGGTAACCTTGTAGCCATGGGATTCCCAGGCCTCCCCTAGACCAATGGGGTCTCAATTTGTGGGTGATCCAATGCGGCTTTTTACCATCTCAAAGGTAGTATGAGATTAGTTTTTCTAATGAGTGAAATACTTTATCCAATAAGGGAATGGGTAAATTATTGAGGAAATATGCCACTCTAGGTAAAAAAAGCATGCGGATAGCCACCACCTTACCCAGTAGGGATAGATTAAATCGAAGGGGATGAATTCCTAGATTCGATCTGCTTCCAGTCAAAAGGTATCTGTATCCCCAGGTAGGATAGGTTATTGGGAGCCCAGGCCAACCCCAGACTTTGTAGGCAGTCCTTGGAGCAGGCTGCATTCAAGAGGGTGATTTGGGTTTTACTTGTGTTAATACACAGTCCAGATAACTGTGCATAGGTTTCTAGTATCCTTAAAACTGGTGGGAGTGACTCCTGAGGATGGGCAAGTGTGAGGAGAAGATTGTCTGCATAGGCAGCAGCTAGATATGAATGGTCCCCCACCCAAATACACTTACTCTCACTTGTGTGCTGCAGCTTTTGGATAAGGGGGTCTAGTGCCACCAAAAATAATAAAGGGGAGAGCGGGCATCCCTGCACACTACCACGGTGTAAGGAAAAGGATGAGGAGTTCTCTTTATTCTTTAGGATTCTAGCCAGGGGTTGGTTGTAAAGTACTCAGATCCACTGTCTAAAATAAGGGTCAAACCCATATTTAGTAAGGACTGCATGCATATATGACCACTCAACTGAATCAAAGGTTTTTGAGAAGTCTACTGCCATGGCTGCCATAGGTGTAGTAGAGTGCATGGCCAGCCATTTGAGATTAGGGATTCATCTAATATTATCAGCTGCAGCTTTATCATTGGTGAATCTGACCTGAGCTGGATGTACTATGGAGGGTAGCACCTCCATCAGTCAGTTGGCAAGTAGCTTGGCTGCAATCTTATTATCCATGGAAATAAGGGAGATAGGGTGAAAATTGGCACAATTTAGGGGGTCATCTGTTTTTTTTAGGGAGAAGAGTTATCAACACCTCTCTCATAGTAGGCGGTAACAATCCTGTCTTGTGTGTCTCTTGGAGGGCTGACATTAGCGGGGCACTGATTTCAGAGCTCATAAGCTGGTATAGTTCTGTGGTCATACCATCTGGTCCTAGGGACTTGCCCTTAGCAAACCGAGACAATGCTGATTTCAATTCAATCTCAGTAAAGGGTTTATCCAATGCAGCCTTCATGGGCTCTGTTGGTTGGGGAATGTTAGCTGTGGAGCAAAATTCTTCCAATTGGCTCTCTAAATGTGTTTGTTCAAGAGATGAATACGATTGGTATAATTGCTGATAGTACTGCTTCATGCAGTCGTTAATCTGCCCTGGGCTAGTGACTACCTCTCCCTTATGATTCCTAAGGGTGTGGATGCGGGAGGCAGCTTGCTGCTTCTTTAACTGGAAGGCCAATAATTTACCTCTCTTATCCCCATGTTCCCAGTAAGTATGTTTGGTTCTAGCCATCAGCCATTCCACTTGTTGTTGGCCTCCTATACCGTTGCAGCTGATGTGTCCATGGCCTTATTATAGGAAAAATACTCTTGGGCCAATTTCTTAACCATGGCCTGAAATAGTGGGTTGCATATTAACAGTGGGTTATACCACCACCTAGTGTCCAAGTTTTTTGTCCCATAGGTACGTATGTGCAAGAGACTGGGGCATGGTCAGAGACAATGATGTTGTCTATTTGTGAGGTCACAATATCTTGAGCAGTGGGAGAATTGGCCAGCCAGAAGTCTATTCGACTGTAGGTTGAGTGCACTGTGGAGAAGAAGGAGTAATCCCTTCCAGACAGGTGGTCTCTCCTCCATACATCCACCATGCCCCATTCTTTCATCATGTCTTGCAGCGTAAGCAGTGCTTTTGGATGTGATTGAGGGGTAGGTTTGGATTTGTCCAGAAATATGTCTAGGGTTAGACTGAAATCCCCCCCCCCACCATGATGGGTATATTCAGATATCCAACTGTAAGTGACTCTAGGACCTGGTTAAAGTCCAGGAAGAAATCTGGAGTATCATTATTGGGTCCATAGACGTTGGCCAGTACAGCCTTCCCCCCAGGATAAGAGAATCTAACCACTAGCCAGCGGCCTTGGGTATCAGAGATTACCTTGTCTTCTGTCCAGGAGCAAGATTTCTGAACTAGGATTGCTGCCCCTTTAGATTTGTTTTCCACTGAGCTGGCTATGACTGACCCACCCAAGATTTTTTGAGCCATGCTACAGTTCTTGCAGTGAGGTGTGTCTCTTGAATGAGTGCTATACCTGCCTGCAAGGAGTGTAGGTGCTTAAGGACCATTGAGTGGTTGGTCAGATGGTTAAGGCCTTTAACATTCCATGATACGAGTTTAATGCCCCCCCATGCTATGACATTGTCCCTTCTAGAGTCAGAACAGGATCAGGCACTCACCCTCAAGGTCTAGAAGTTATAGATTAGGCTGCTGGACAGAAAGGTAGGAAAGGCAGTTGAGGAGGAAAAGTATGGTGAATCAGCCAAAGAATAAACTGGCATGAACATCCTAGCAGTGAAAAGGAAGCAAACAAATGAAGTATATCAATAGACAAGTAGAGATGATATTGGACAACAACAATTGTAGTAACAAAGGTTCCTCCACTAGTAGGTGAACCTAACTGTGTGTTTCAACAAACGTTAGCAATAAAATATGCAAACATAGTGAGAATTATTTCAGCAACTACCTAAAGGTAATGTGGTGTATGCACAAGGTTATTACTCATACAGCTGTGCTCACCAAATACCTAACATAGGGGATTTAGGAGTATACCCGATAAATGTGTCAGATCTCCATTCCCAGCTTGCCGTGTCTTATATTAAGTACATTCCCCACCCCTAAAAATAGATGGGGCATCCAGAGATGCCAGGTAAAAGGAGGTGGGAAGAGGGAGGGAGGGAAAGGGACAGGGTAGGGGAGGGGAAGGTGGAGGAGAGTAAGGAGGAACAAGCAACAGGATCTGGGGAAGGGGGGAAATGGACCAGGCTGAAGTAACAGGTAGTGGCATGTTTGATCTACAGGCAGAGATAATGCTTAGTGCTATCCAGGCTAAGGAGATATATAATATTCTCTTTTAAAGGAGGGGGCAGACACCCACTATATTTGAGGGTGGATACCAAGCTGCTGAGAAAAAATAAAATTGTGTCTCGAAAAAGGTATAACATGAACCCCCCCTTAGGACCTTAGTAAGGCCTCCTAGCCATCAGGGCTACTGTCCCATGGCAACCCAGGGTAGTCATGCATGCTTATCCCTCCGCAGGGTCAGCAGGTGATAAGCCCCATTCCTTCACAGTGCTTCTATAAGTTTAATCAAGACCTATCAAGTCCTGGTCTAAATATTCCCAGTCCAGGTATTCCCCAGAAAAAATGGAAACAGAATAGGAGTTCTCAGTCTGGTGGCCCAGGCTCTCTCTTGAGTATTGGGGAGGTGCTTGGACATTGCAAATCCCTGGACACCATCTCCACAAATGACAGGAGCCCAGGTTTAATTGGCAGAGTTCCAGGATCTCTATGCTCATCTGCTTCTGGTAAGAAATCAGCCCACGAATGTCCATCTGCAACTTCCATTATGAGGTCATCCAGTATATCTTCAGTTATAAATTGGGTACTTGGCAATGGGTCATCCTCCTCAGTCAGTTTGGCAGGCGGTGCCATTTCAGGACTTTCAAAAACAGAACCTGGATCGCTCCAAGAACATTGGCGTGTATGGACCATCTGGCCAGAGCACCTTTGTTGTCTGGGGAGAAGGGTAACCATACCCGTTTTTTGTTGGGCAGGTAGGTACTTGTTTGTAGGCTCAGTATATGCTGTTAGCTGATATGACCTGGGGGAAGCATTAGGATGTGGGACCGTTCAGCCAGAATTTGGGTCCTCCAGGGAGCTGCCTCCAAGATTTTTGTTCCCCTTGCTATGCTCACATTGCCCTGTGCTCCAAAGCCTTCTGGGAGATGTAGCATTTAGTGGCAGCCTAGGCCAATACTTGGTGATCCATGCCTCGACTTCCCATGGAGTCTCTGCCTTGATGTCTCTGCCTTTGTGGGATACATGCAGGTAAATAAGGTTTTGAAATCTGCACTGAAAGCCATGCTGTGCCAGAAATTTTTTGATCTGCAGGAAGGTTTTCTTGCGGGTTGCAGCTTCTTCCAAATAATTTCTGAAAAAGACTATTTTGACCACATGCCATTCAATTTCCCCCTTGTCTCATGCTGCTCTTAGAACTCTTTCTTTAGTGGAATATCTTAGTATGTATGCAATTATTGTACATGGTACTGAGCTGGTGGAGCATGAGCCTCCAGGAATCTGTTGCACCCTTTTAACATCCACTGGGCTGTGCCATCTGTCCCCAAGCATGACAGGAATTTCTTAATTTAGGAAGCGTTCTGTGTTGTGACCCTCAGAGCTCTCAGATATGCCGAGAATCCTAATATTGTTACACATCCCATGGTTTTCTTGCTCTTCTGCTCATCTCCAGAGCATTGCCAATTTATTGTCCTGCTCCTGAAGGCACTGTAGAATAGTTGCTTGGCTCATTTCAAGATCCTCTGTTTTTTTGTTCTACAACGTTCATTTTGTCATTGAGGATTTGTACTTCTGTAACTGTGCTTGCCAGCGTGTCTCAGATGGAATCAACCCTTGACTATAATGGCTCTAGGAGGGTGATAATGTGTTGTAGTGAGCTGCTGACATCAATCTGTGAGGAGAAGGGCTCTGTAGGCAAATTAGCAGGCCTAGCTGAGGGATGCTTAGTGGATGCCATGCCATAGGTAGGGTCATGTGCATCTAGTTGGTGCAGAGAGATACGGTCGACAAACCCCTCAGGCTTTAGGGAGGCCACAGCTATCCCTGGGCAGGATAAGGGAGGCCTGCTTTAGTGTTCTCTTAGCAGGGGGGTCTGATAGGCCTAGGGACAGTCACAGAGCCTGCACTGAGAGTGTCTGGGTCACAGTGGGACCAGCGCTAGAGCTATTTACCAAGCCCGGATTGTGATAATACCCACGTCAACCTGATAGATATAAACTATTGACGCTCACCCATATTTGGGGAGATTAATATATCTCTGGATGGCAGCCTTTACAGATGGACTAGCGTAGCTGGGGACTGAGCTAGAGGATCAAGCAGCCATCTTCCTTCACGTCCAAGCCACACACCCCCAATTAGATTCCTTCTTAAGGACAATTCTAAACCTACCCAGTATTCCTAGACTCCAGTTGAAATCTAGACAACAGCTCCCTCTTGTCAGTGCTTATGCTGATGATCTGTGAATTCATAAAATAATTGCATGTAAGTCAGAAGAAATCATAGATGCACTCATGACGTATGAAAAAATTTTGGGGGCAAAATTAAACTGTGAGAAGAGCAAGGGAATGCCCATCTTAACTACTGGGTAAGAGTGTCTAATTACCAAGCTGGCTAATATAGCTATAAATCAACCCGCTTTAAAAGTATTAGGACTGCAATTTGGGAGTACAGATGACCCCACTATAAACTGGGAATTTGCTATTGGGCAAGCTATTGGTCTAATACAGTCATGGAAGGCTAAGACTATAGCCAAAAGAAAAAGAGTATTCTTGATTAAAACTCTAGTTATCCCTTTATTCCTTCATGTGGCACGTATCTTTTCTCTTCCTTTAAAACTTGAAACACAAATTTATAATCAATTTTTCCAAGGGTTTTGGGGAAGCCATTAGAGGTTACATAAATATCATGATTATTGTTGGGGGGGTAAAGATGATAAATCCAATTGTTTGGGTTTTTTTTTTCAGACTCTGTTCATAGCATGGAATATATGTTCATTACTAAAAGGAAGTTCTCTACATTGTTAATTTTTTTTACATTTCTATTAAAAGTTTATTAGAGGTCTGGATGAAATAACTTTATTTAGTGCCAAGGAATTTTAGATATTATAAGTTTCCCATATTTTTGGTTCCAACTTTCCTAAAGATAAAACAATGGGCTTTACCATCAAACACCACAAGTGCAAAAAGTAGAAAGCAAATATATATGAAAATATTGACCAATCAATTTTATGAAAGCCCAGTGGTACCCATACTACATGGGATCTCACCAGAATCTATCTTTTTACAATTAACAGACAAAAGAATTACTGTAAAATGTTGGGATGCGACATGGCTATCTTGCTATGGGAGATCAGAGGTGAGGTCTAAGCATAAACATAAGTCCGTGGAAGAAAGAATGTGGTCTGGAATATCTTGTCCTGAAGTACTTGAGACAATGGAGCATTTTTTCTACATTGCCCCATCTCTCAAAATTTCTGGAAAAACTTTAGATGCATGGGGGATAAAAGTATTCCAGATATTTCATATGAGATACTGGTTAATGGGGCTTTTTCACCAGAGGACTCAAATTATCATCCCAGCACTATTAGACTTATTTTTGCTATATTTAAATGTTATCTCTGGCAAGCACATTGTGCTTTTTTGTTGCAACAAAAAGAGATATCTATAAATCAAATGATTACCCAAATAGTGGTAAACTTAAAAGAAATTTACAAAGAGGAAGAAAAAAGATTAGCTGCACATACATTTTCTAAACTAGGGAAAATTGTTTTTGCTTTATACACTCTGTACCATTATAAATCAATTTACTACCATGAACAAATGAAAATCTGTAGTTTTTGGTTAAATTTTCTTTTCTCGGATTGAACTTGTATGAACAAGATATATTTATGATTTAACATGATGCTCTTTTTCCTGTTTTGATTGATTTATATTTTATTTTTTCATAAATAAAAAACTCCCCTATCATTGCACCAGGGGATACTGTCTCCCTGTTCTGCGAGATGGCGGACTCCAGTCCTGGATGGTTGTTGGAGCAAGCAGGAGGTGTTTCTGCTCAACAGCAAGCAGATTGTATGGCTTTGAATGAAGCAGATGTGGAATCGGAGAATGACCTGGTCTCTGCTGAAGAGACTGAACCTGTGCTAGATCGATCGGATGATATTGGGAGACAGATCCATGATGGAGAAACAGTTTGGGAGGATATCACGATGGTGGACATATGACTGCAGCAAGATCTGAAAAAAAGCAACAACAACTTTTTGACCTGATGAAAGACATGGAACATGATTTCCAGGTAAAGAAACAAAAGCCCAAAGAGGAGAGAAAAAGGAAACGGTCCCTGAAAAGTCCTCATATGGCACCAGGGAAAAAAACAATACTACGGTCAGAAACTGGATCCCAAGCTGTTGCACACTGTGTGGGTATGGAAGAAACAGCAGTGAAAGATCATACATCTGGAGGCTTTCAGAGTGATTTTTTTTTTCATCCGGAGACTGGGCTCCGAGAATACTTTGCAACAAGCAGGATGGATCTTTGAAGCAGGCCATTGGGTTCTGGACCCAGTTAGCCCAATACCTGGGTCACTGAACTGGAAAAGGAATACAATAATTAACAACGGAGGCTGTGTTTTACCTTTGGAGTCTGCTTTGGAGAAGGGACTCTCCAGCAAAGACAGCTGCGAATGTGCAGGGCATGGTCCTGAGTGCAGATACTGCAACAGACGCCAGCAGCAACACGATACAACCAATGGAGGTTGTTACGGACTGTCAACAGGGATTGAATATGGACTCCATTGATGAACCCATACCACAACATACCCAGGTAACTTCCATAATTATGGAAAATGAAACTGATAGCATTACAGACAGAGAAGGTTTGGGGTCTACTCAAGGGGAGGATGAGCACAAGGATGCTGCAGCTAAACAAGCCAGCTATGCTAGCCTCTTCCGCTAGCCAGCTGTGGCAGCTAAAAGATGCTTTACTGTCTGAATCTTTTTCAAAAAGGTATTACCAAGATACCAGACAGATTATACATGGGAAGACGATTGATTCGATGCATTTTACCAGGGCAGAAGTGTATGCATTTATTCATGCTCCAGGTGACAGCAAGTATGATATAAGTTTCTGCTCAGCTGCACTACTGGATAAGTTCTGCAAACTATATTAAACACTGAAAGACTCCCCTGCATGGCAGGGATTTTCTGCCAAATCATCAGTCAAAACAGTGACAATTCTATTTCGGAATGAGGGGGTGAGGGTGAATTGCATTATTTTCTGGTTGGAGAAATGTGCTGACATACAGGGTAACCCAAACCCAATTAAAGACAACAATGGATTTTGGACTGGAGATTGGACTTTTAGAGTTCAACTCAGACATACAGATAAGGGGTTTAGACATCTCCCAACATCCTTTTTCCTTGGGAGAGATCATGGTATTCTGTTTTACCAGGGTCAGCCTAAGAGCTGCTATAAATATGGATCCCTGAAGCATTTAAACTCAGACTTTACTCAAGTAAGATGCTTTCAGTGTGGGGAGCTGAGACAAACTGCAAACTTGTACACAGTTCCTCAGTGTGTAACTTATGTGGGGATGACTAACATTCCTTCCGGTCCTGCCTTTGGGCAGCTCATAACTCAGAAGATACTTTGGAGCAGGAATTTTACATAAACAGGGCAAAGAGATCTCACAGACCTGGGAGATATTACTCTCAGCCCTCCCCCACCACACCTGGAGCAGCAACCACCTGAAGAAAGTGCAGATCCCCCCCACAACAGGATACCTTGGTACCTTTAAGGGACATTCTAGAGACTGAGCAAATCCAAGCAGACTCTTCCAGAGAGCCAACCAGTATGCCTCCCCCTCCACCTCCCCCTTGGAAACCACAGGTGTTGCAAACTGCTGAACAGATAGGAACTGCTGATGGGGAGTTCTTGGTGGTCACAAAAGGACCTAAGGGGTCATGAATACAGAAAGACTTTGTCGACCGAAGTCCTGAACTATTATCGAAAAATACTTATGAGGTTCTCCAAAGTTGGAGTGAGCAGGTGGAAGACATGAACTATGATAATTCCTCACATACTGAACCAACTAAAGAGGGATAGAACTCTGTGGAACCATGGAAACCTATGCAGTGGTCTAGTAGGATCACTAGAGTCAGTTTTAGAAACAAGGGACCTCCTCTGATATGTCATACTTACCCTTTTGGCTGGCCAGCCTGAATGTTAATAACATAAAGTCAGATTTAACAAGCATTTGTCAATGCCCAATGTTTGCTTGCATGGTGTATGTGTCAGGGGTGTATTAAAGTTATGAGCCTGTGTTAGCAGAAATGCAACATGCCTGATAACGTTATTGGTTTTTTTTTTGCCACATGTTCAATATAGCCTTCTTATGACCCCATCTCATGAGCAATGGTGAAGAAAATGTTCAACTCATGTCCGAATGGTGGTTAGTACAGTGACTGTGAAATCACCTTTCAGGATTCTGCAAGAACACATTTGAAAAATGACGGCTGTCATATGTATGAGGTGCTGTGAAGAACTGGCTATGCTGTAAATTTGTGGTCATAACATATGCAATCTGTGTTTATGTTTCCATGAACATCTACCTGAGCAGAACACCTGAATGTAAGTATGGAATGTGTGTGGGCAGGGTTAATCTGCACTGGGCTAGTGACTACCTCTCCCTTATGATTCCTAAGGGTGTGGATACGGGAGGTAGCTTGCTGCTTCTTTAATTGGAAGGCCAATAATTTACCTCCCTTATCCCCATGTTCCCAGTAAGTATGTTTGGTTCTAGCCATCAGCCATTCCGCTTGTTGTTGGCCTCCCAGACCATTGCAGTTGACGTGTCCATGGCCTTATTATAGGAAAAATACTCTTGGGCCAATTTCTTAACCATGGCCTGAAATAGTGGGTCGCGTATTGACAGTGGGTTACACCGCCGCCTAGTGCGCCGAGCTTTTTTGTCCCATAGGTACGTATGTGCAAGAGACTGGGGCATGGTCAGAGACAATGATGTTGTCTATTTGTGAGGTCACAATATCTTGAGCAGTGGGAGAACTGGCCAGCCAGAAGTCTATCCGACTGTAGGTTGAGTGCACTGTGAAGAAGGAGGAGTAATCCCTTCCAGACAGGTGCATGTTTCAAACAATTACAGAACTAGGGTTAGTGAACTTACTGCTCTGTCAAGCCTTCCTGAAGTCCTCACTGGCCACAAGCAGAAATTGGTTACCAGGACAGAGAAATAGCAACAGAAGTGGCTGCAATGGACATGGACACCCATTGCAGTCAACTCACCCAAAGTAAGGTTAAATAAAGGGACTTACCTGCCACAGGGTGCATGGGTAGATGTCCAAAGCAGTGACACCAAGGTACCTGTAACCTAAAAGATAAAAAGGGTCACAAAGGATCCACAACTGTTAGGTGAGCCAGCAAGGCAGAAGGGATAGGATAGAAATAAAACTAATACTTATCTGATTAAGGTAGAAGCCTTTGTTTGGTCAGACCTGCAAAAATAGAAGAGAAATAGGTTAGTTTGATAAAAAAAAAGCAGTAAGAATGCAGAAAGCTCTCTATGTAAAGGAAGGAATAAAAGCAACTGAACAAAAGAGTAAACAGGGAGGAGAGGAGGCACTGTGGGTCACCTTAGAGACTGGAAATGGCACCACAATCCACACAGGGGTTGTATACAGACCCCCATGTCAGGGGGAGGAAATGGACAAGGATATGACAGAAGGCATTCTTAGGATGGCAGAGAAAGGGGAGATACTGTTGATGGGAGACCTGAATATGCCAGATGTTAACTGGAGCACATTTGCTGCAGCCACATCCAAGAGCAGGGCCATTCTCGATGCCCTACAGGTGGCATGCATCAGACAGCTAGTTTCAGAACCCACTTGTGAGGGAGCAATCTTAGACCTCATACTCTCAAATGGAGACAGTGAAAGGATCTCAGATCTAGAAGCGGGTTGCCATTTGGGAACAAGTGACCATCAAACAGTGTGGTTCATGATAAACTCAGTTACAGAGTCAAGCCATACAAAAGTGAGGGTACTGGACTTCAGGAGGTCTGACTTTGGCAAGATGGGAGAGTGCCTTAGAAAAGCACTAGCAAACATGCTAGAAGGAGGGGTGGAGCAACAATAGGGGAACATCAAAACTGCCATCACACAGGCAACAAGCATTTGTGTGAAGCAAATAAACAAATCAAAATGAAAGAAAAAGCCACTATGGTTCTCAAAAGAGGTGGCGGGGAAAGTCAGGGAGAAAAAGATAGCATTCAGAAAGTATAAGGAAACACAGAAGGAGCAGGACAGAGAGTTGTACCAGTTAAGGCAGAAGGAAGCAGGGAGGGAAGTCAGACTAGCAAAAGCCCAAACTGAGGAAAAGATAGCAACTCAGTTAAGAAGGGGGATAAAACCTTTTATAGGTACATCAGGGAGCATAGAAAGACAAAGGGAGGGATAGTGAGGCTGAAGAGAATGAATGGTAGGTGGGCAGAGAGGGACAGTGAATAAGCACGGATACTGGATGAATATTTCTGCTCAGTATTCACAAAAGAGGAGGAGGGGGAGGCGCCTAATCTAATTAACAGAAGCACTCTTGATAGGAGGTCAATCCCAGTGCTTTCACAGAATAAAGGGTTCTGAAAGAACTCCTAAAACTGAAGGTGGAAAAAGCAATGGGGCCTGATGGAAGTCACCCCAGAATTTTAAAAGAATTAAGGGGAGAACTAATGAAACCACTGACTACACATTTTAACAAATCATGGGAGGATGGTGTGGTACCTGAGGACAGGAGGAAGGCGGATTTGATTCCCATTCACAAAAGTGGGACCAAGACAGAGGCAGGAAACTACAGACCTGTCAGTTTGACCTCTGTGGTAGGGAAAGTGATGGAATCACTTCTGAAGGAAAGAATTGTTGAGTACCTAGAGGCCAGTGGGGCACAGGACCCAAGGCAGCATGGGTTCACAGTGGGATGGTCATGTCAGGTAAATCTAATTGATTTCTTTGACTGGGTGACCAAAGTAGTAGACCAGGGAGGGGCTGTGGACATGGCCTACCTAGACTTTAGCAAGGCATTTGACACAGTCCCACACAAAAGATTAATAGTCAAATTAACCAGCCTGGGAGTGGGTCTCAGGGTGGTAGCCTGCGTAAAACATTGGCTGGACAACAGGACACAGAAGGTAATTATAAATGGAGTCCACTCTGAAGAAAGAGGGGTTACTAGTGGGGTACTGCAGGGTTCAGTACTGGGTCCAGTCCTTTTAATGTCTTTATAAGTGACATTGCAGAGGGACTGAAGGAAAGTATGCCCTTGCAGATGACACAAATATCTGCAACAGGGCTGATACACAAGAGGCGTGAAAAGGATGAGAATGGACTTGGCAAGGTTGGAGGAATGGTCAGAAGTATGGCAGCTTGGATTCAATGCAAAGAAGTGCAAAATAATGCACCTGGGAAACAAAAACCCAGGGGAAGATGACATAATGTGGGGGGAGGTAGTAACAACAACAAAAATGGAAAGGGACCTGGAGGTAATCATATCAGATGAACTTAAGGTTAGCAAGCAATGTGAGAAGGCAGTAGGGAGGGCTGGGGGGATACTGGGATGTATAGGGAGAGGCATCACCAGCAGAAAACAGGAAGTTGTTATCCCTCTGTACAGACAGTTGGTGAGACCCCATCTGGAGTACTGCATCCAGTTCTGGAGACCCCATCTTCGCAAGGACATAGACAGGATGGAGGCAGTGCAGAGGAGTCAACCAAAATGGTGCAGGGTCTGCAAGATAAGCCATACGAGGAGAGACTAAAGGAGCTTAATATGTATACCCTTGAGGAAAGGAGGGAGAGGGGGGACATGATAGAAACTTTTAATTACCTCAGTGGAATCAACAAAGTCCAAGAGGGTAGCATCTTTCAGAAAAAGAGATGTGTAAGAACAAGGGGACACAATTTAAAGATGGGGGGGTGGTTCAGGGGCAATGTGAGGAAGTATTTTTTCACAGAGAGGGTGGTGGACCCATGGAACAGCTTTCCTGAGGAAGTTGTGGGCTCTAAAACTGTGGGAGAATTCAAGAATATATGGGACAGACATAAGGCAATTCTTGTGTGGGGTAAGAAGAAATAGGCTGTTGGTTAACTAGGATCTGCAGCTTATCCTGTAGGTAGGGAAATGGGCAGCCTAGGTGGGCCAAGCGGTCCTTATCTGCCATCAAAGTCTGTGTTTCTATGTTTCTATGAAAGAGAGAAAAGGGAGTGAGAGTTAGGGAAAGGGGGGCTCAGCTAGGACCCTTTGCCCCTAGTGGTGGTCAAGTGGTCAGTAATTTATGTAGTAGCCCAGGTGGGCTACTGGAGACTAGTAACCCTTCTGTAGAAATACTGGTGGTCAATGGAGCTTGGAAATGCCTTGTAAAGTGTGTGGGGGGTAGAACATAAAGATAACTCTGGTGGCCTAGTGGGCTAGCCCTGCTGTTCTGAGGCCACCATTTATGTTAAAATACATTTTACACCCTTCCTGGGTCTAAGAGGGGCTTTCCTGAGTCCTAGTTATGCTGTGGGCAGTGATGGGGGTTTATTTGTGGTGGTAGAAAAGGAGCACGTTGGAGTGCTGGGCAGCCTGCCGATAGCACGACCCACTATACTCAGAGTGCCTGCTGGTGCTGTAGAATTCCAAGACCATACGGAGCTTATGCTGCAGAGTATTCTGCAGGGGTGGAAGACAGGGAAAGGTGTGAGCTAGCGGGAGGTGGAGGAGGCATATACTGAAAGCGCCCCGCCCCGTCTTCCTGAATGATGCTCCGGCAGCAGGTTTTTTTTAACTTAATGTATGCCTTACAATGCTTAAGAGGAGGCAGACAGGGCACAAATGAAGCCAGCGGAAGGTGGAGGAGGCCTGTTAGAAAGTGCCTCCTCCACTCCTTTCTGATCGCCACTCTGGCAGCAGTTCTTTTTTATTAATTTATGCCGTACAGCTACGGGGCTTAAGAGGGAGGCGGGAGGCATGGGTGCAGGGAGATGAGTGCGCAGAGGGTGGGTGGGAATGGGGGGCTGAGGATACAATGAGGGACTGTTTTAGTTTGTTACAGGTTAATGCAGTGACAGTGTTAACTGTGTGGGGTAAATGAGGGGTACAGGGAGGGAATGCATGGGGAGGAAGGCAGTAAAAGGAAGGAATACATAGACTGGAAAGGGGGGTAACAAGAGTCCTTACCTGGATGACAGGTCTGTGAAGTCTGTGAAGTCTCCGCTGTCCAGTAGCTGGATCCTACAGAACAGCACTGCACTGATGAAGGGGACATCAATCGGCTCCTCTAGGGTGAAAGTGGTCTGGAATTTAACCTTCTTTGTCATCAGGAAAGCCATGGAGGAGTTGGCCAGGTTGGAGCAGGAGAGCCTGTCTCCCTCCACCAGGGTTTGGAGTGAGGGTCGCAGGATGCCTCTCTCAGGGTGCTGGGGAGGCAACAGCAATTTGGCACTGTGGTCAGGGTTTCCGATCATATCTTCTCCAGCTCAGTGACTGTCTCTCACTGTGATCCGGGGGCAATTCTGCAATAGCTATCCAGTGCCTCGGTGATGGGAGTGGGGTAGCGCTGAGCATCTCCCTCCAGCCTGCTATGATCAATCCACCATCACTCCTGACTACTTGCAGAGCTGAGGCTGCACTGGGATGCAGGAGACTTGGCTGCAACAATCCAATGACCACCTGACTGTTGTGCTACTGGGCTACATGCTCAGAGATAACCGAGGCAGGTGGCGATCATAGCCCGTGACAGCGGCCAGTTGCATCTATGTACCCAGAGTGAGGGCCCTTAGACTTCACTGCTAGAAATATCCATCCGGTTGGAGCAAGCTCTAGAGTAATAGCAGCCTCTGACTGGCAGTGACCTCTGTGGCACTTTCTTTCCTGGATCGATGGGGGAATCTGCAGCAACTCCTATGCCTGTGTGCTGTGGACTTCTCAGGCAGCTCCCCTTCTGTTCTCTTCTTCTACAATCACCCACAACCATGATCAAAGCAGCTGTTGCTTTTCCCTCCTGGAAGCTCTCACTGCACTGCTTTGGTGTACCTGCAAACCCTTCTCTCTCACTGGCTTTTCCTTCTGCTGTTCAGAGGGGCAGTAGCAAAATCATGAACATTTATTTTCAGCTGGGGAACAAGGAAGCAGGAAGGACAGCAGCAGAGGGAATTAGCAGGAGGGATTTATTTTTAGCCGTGGAACAAGAGAGTAGAGAAGACAGCCACAGAGGGAAGAAGCGGGAGGGACTTATTTGCAGCTGGAGAAGGAGGGAGCAGGGAGGACAGCAGCAGAAGGAGAAAGTGGGAGGGATTTATTTTCAACCAGAGGGTCAGCCAGGGAACAAGGGAGCAGGTATGACAGCAGCAGAGGGAGGGATTTGGGTTGTAATGGCCACTATGCAAATGAGAGAAATGAAGCACACTCTTTCATTGGTGCGGTTCATTTCTCTCAAGTGAAGACCAGCTCCCGCTGTGAAATTTCAATGGCTGTCACACTGGACTTTACCATTCATTGGTATGTCAGGGTTATGTCCACTGTGCAGTGTTCTGCATTGGACTTATCCCGGACACATCTCTGAAATGCAGTATTGTCCCAAGGTGTTTCTTGAGCAAGCGCGCAAGCAAGCACAAAATGGAGACATGTGCTCACCCACTCACTCCTAAAGTGAATTCAGGAACATGGCAGTCTGGACACTAGACAGTCACCCTCACTGATTATTGTGAGTGAAGACTGTGGCTGAGAGCTGGAGGGGGAGTGCTGAAGAGACTGTGACTGCTATGTGACGGCAGAATGAAAATAAATAAATAGTGTGAGTGTGGAATGCTCCCAGGCAGAGGTGACTATTTTTGTCACTTTATCATGCTGTGCATTCGCAATAAATGATGTAGTACTTTTTTCAAGGCAATAGGTCTGCAGGGCAATGCCCACAGCAGCCCCTTAGAGCATGGCTTTAGCTTATAAACAGCATAGTTAGTTGTGCTGCCCCAGGTCCATGCAGTCTTCTTTATTAAACAAAAAAAATAAAAAAACAAGAGAGATCTAGAAACTCCCTTCATTGCATCCAAACATTTTTTGAGAAAAAGTGAGGTGAGTGTTTTTGAGGGAGACTTTCAGATCTGTACTTTACAAATAATTAAAAACCTCAATTAAAATATCCCAGAGACCAAAAAATATCAGATACTAAATGCCTGCTTAAACAGATATGTTTTTAGGCCAATTTTAAAGCTCTCCATGGTCCTACATTGTCTAATCTGACGAAGTAGAGAGTTCCACAGGGAAGGAGCCATGAACATCAAAGTCCGGGCACCAGATGTTTTCAACTGCACACTGGGAACCTATAACAACCCCTTGTCAGTTGAGAGGAGAGGACGGCCAGGGGTGTAGGGAATCAGGAGCTCTTGCAGGTAGCTCAGTCCCAGTCCTTGCAGGGCTTTATAGGTCAGAAGACTGACCTTGAAAGTGATCCACCACTGTATAAGCAGCCAGTGCAGATCGCACAGCACAGGAGTAATATGGCCGGAATGAGAGGTTCCAGTCAACAGTCATACCGCAATGTTCTGCACCAGCTGCAAGCAGTGGATATCAACCACCAGAAGCCCCAGGTAAAGACAGTTACAATAGTCAAGGCGAGAGGTCACAGAGGCATGGATACATCATAGGCAGAACACCAGATGGAACAATGTGCTTAATTCTGACGATGTTCCTAAGATGGTAAAAGGAAGACTTGACAACTGCCAACACCTGTACATGCAGTGTCAGCCCATCATCAAGAACCACCCCCAGATTACACACCCAGTCAGAGGTAGACAGTTGTACACCCTCAAACCAAAGCTCAGAGGGTAAACCCACCACCGGCCTCTCTATCTGGCCACTTGGATCCAACACCAACACCTCAGTCTTCCTGGGATTCAATTCCAACCAGCTGGACTTCATCCAGTCATGGATCTCTACCAGACAGCTGTTAAACATTGAAACTGCACTATCCTGGTCGGGTGCAAAAGACAGATAGAGCTGTGTATCATCAGCATAGAAGTGAAACCTCAGCCCATATCATCTTACAATGTCTCTGAGGGGCAGCAGATACACTGCGAACAACACAGGGTACAGCATTGAGCCCTGAGGGACCCCACATGGCAGAGAGAATGGATCAGAGGAAAAAACCCCGGATGTCACCCTCTGAGATCTGCCAGCTAGACAGGATTGAAACCATCTGAGAACTGGACCAGCCAGGCCACAAATGACCTTCAGGCACTCAAGCAGGACCCCATGGTCCACAGTGCAAATGCTGAAGAAAGATCCGGAAGCGCCAAGATGGAATTGCGCCTCTGATCGCTTGCCATCAGGAGATCATGTCTGGTCAAGAGTGGTTTCGGTACTATGTCACTTCCAGAAACCAGACTGGAGAGGATCGTAGACATCATGGATGGTAAGATGGTTCTCCAGTTGCAGCACAACCACTTTCTCAACCACCTTCCCGACAAAGGGAAGGTTAGAGATGGGTTGGTAGTTGGCACAGCTGTTTGGGTCCAAAGCAGCTTTCTTAAGAAGCGGTGACACCACTGCCTCCTTCAGGGAGCTGGAGAACTCACCCGAATCTAAGAAGCACCAGACAATTCAAGGCCCGCTGATACCCATACGCCCAATAATAGGCGTATAGGGCCTTGATCCAAACAACAGCATGTTAGCCACAAATTCTGGACAATCTACATGATGTCCGCTATCTCCAGCCGGTCGAAAGATATCCAAGAAGATTGTGGGGGAAGCGACCGTACACTGACCACCACCAACCCCCATAGAGGGCACTGGATGGACTTCGGCCCTGATGTCTGCCACCTTATCCTCAAAGAATCGCGAAAACTCATCACACTTAACTTGTGAAAATGCTCCTTGGACCTGCAGACAGGTTGGGTTGCACAATCTGTCCATGGTTCAAAAGACCTGAGCCAGATAATTTTGAGCAGCAGCAATCTCACTGGATAGGAACTCTGACTTCTTACATGTGATTGCTGATTGATAGCTTCGATAATGATCTATCAATCTAAAGTGGTCGACTTCAAGGGTTGATTTCCACCATCGACACTCTAACCTTCATCCTACACATCTCAACTCCCTAAAAGTCCCATCAAACCAGGGGGACCGAGAGCAGAGAGAGAGAGAGAGAGAGAGAGAGAGAAGGCGAACACTGACTGGGATGATAGAGTCCAGAGCCTCAGTAGTAGCCTTATTATAGGCCAGAACTAGACTCTCTGGGTCTTCGTCTGCCCTCGAAACTCCCAATAGGTCTAATACTGCCAAAAGATCTTTTGGGGTTACACCCCAAATGGGCAATATCTGACAATCTCCACAGGGGCAGGCCTATAAGGGGGGGCGCTAGAAATTGAATCTTATTGTGTGATGATCGGACCGTATGACTGGTTCCACCACCAAGTCAAAGGACTCGATCCCAAGGAGGAAGACCAGATCAAGTGAGTGACGTTGATTATGAATAGCAGAAACGCAACTACTGTGTGAACCCCAATGAATTCATAAGTTGGAGGAAATCTCAACCAAAATGCAAGAGTTCATCATCGACCCAGGCATTGAAGTCGCCCAGAACCATCAGCCTGGATGACTCAAACGCCATATCGACGATGAAGTCTGCTACTTCCTGCAGGAACAATTTCTCATCTCCGGGTGGATGATAGATGAGAATGATCCTGCTTCCCAACTCAAATGATCTGGCTTCCTCAGCTGGCACACCAGTAAGGCCTAGTTCTGATCTATAACAGATGGCCACCCCACCCCCACCCCTGCAGTCTAATCTCAAGCATGTATCACCAAGAACCCGGCTGGCACTGTCACCTCCAAGATCGCCCACGTTATCATCAAGCCAGGTCTCGGTGATGCATGCCAGGTCTGCTGTCCCAACAAGATCAGCAATAATCGCTGTCTTGTTTCTAATAGACCTGGTGTTGCATAACACTACTCGAGTCAGATGGGGTTCCGGGGCTGACTGAGCTATCTGCCCAGAAATACTGAAGCCCTTGGGAATGGTAACTAGATATGGAGAACCATGATCTAGAGACCATTTCTCCCTAGAGCATCTCCTGGACCGTACAACCATGATATGGCCACCCGGCCCCCCCCATCAAGGTTCAGGACCCCCAACACACCTCTGTTTCCTGCTGGCAATTCTCAATGCCCTGCAGTGGTTATAAACTGCTGAGGGCAGGGGAGGAGGGTAGAAGGACTGGAGGTCCTGGAGTTCAGAGGGGGATTAGTGCCTGACCGGGAGAGCAGCAGGCCAACACATCTTCAAACAATAGTACACCTGTACTTCCTGCCCCCTCAAAGAAATACTAAAAATAAAAGCAAAAGTAATCTTATAACATACCTGCCTTTCCCCAAAATTACCACACAATAACAATATTTAAAATCAGTTAAACAAACACCAAACTAAGACAAAAATACAATAGAGAAAAAATGCAGGATCTAGTGGACCGGAGTCCTCTCACCACTCCAGCTGTAAGTGTCCAAGATGGATCACCCCACTACGTCTCACCCAGTGGGGGAAAAACTAACAGCAAAAGAAAAGTAAATAAAATTAACTAAATAACAACTAAATCATAAGAACTTTCAATCTCATGTAGTCCAGTTTACAGGAGAAGAAGACCGTTGCTAGACAGTCCATGGCCTTTAGACGTAATCCCTCCACAAAACAATGAGGACAAGTTGGAAATATAAAGTCAAACCAAGTATGATATCAGGAAATGCACCCAGATTGATCAAACTAGTTGCCAAAGTAGTTGCCACAAAACAAGCCTCGATGGCCAAGGAAAAACAGACTTCAGGCCAAGCTGCAGTTCCAAAAGCCTTCAGATGCAGTCCAGAGTGTTGGCGATGCAGAAGTGGTCTGAGGTGTGCAAACTAGCTCCCAAGGGAGGAGCCCCTTGTTTTATTTCATGCAACTTGTTAGAGGCTTGTGGTCTTTCACAGTTCATGACTTGAGGGGTTTTTATATGCACTCCCCGGAGTTGCTATGCAGTTATTAATCTATCCTGCAGCTCTTACAGGTGTTCTCACACAGTGTGTCGCAGCCAGCTATTTGTGGCTCACTACCAGAACCGGACATTACTTGTCAGGGAGAAAATATCTGTTTCTCTTTATGTATGTTTTTACTGTCAAAAGTATAACATGAGTTTTCCACACAGAATAGTAATGTACTATGTATCTATCAATTTAGCTGTTTTTTTTTTCTTCTGGTTGGGTGCAGTTCTCTTAATAATGTTTAACAGATACCAGTCGTATCTCGCCAGTGTAGAACAGCAGGAATTTCTCCATCCACTGGATTAGCTGGCAGTGTTAACATTAGGGGCATAGGAACCATAAGTGCAGGACATTGATCTCCTTTCCAAATGTGGTTTGGAGGTGAGGCAGCCAATCGCTTCCTTCTCAGTGAAGCAGCCATGTTTTAGACACCTGTCTGAATGATTTAATTGCTTGGCCCCCACCCCATGGCAGAAGAGCCACAGTTGCAGATTCCAAGTTACTGGTGTCTAAAGAGGAAATGGAAGAGCAAGTAGGGAAATAAAACAATCCTCAGTCCTGTAGTGCCTGAGTCCAAACAAAAATGCAAGTGGAAGAAAATGCGGCTTATCTAAAAGAAAGAAAGCAAGGATTTTGCTTTATTTAGTAATTGCAAAAAGCTGTGCATACAAAGTGCTCAGATCTCTTGATGTATTTTTGTTTAGGGTCAGGTGTTACAGGATGGGAATTGTTTTTTACTCCTACTTGCTCTTAGTGTCTCACATAAGAAACTAATGGCTGCGAATCGGAAGGACATTTGTCAATATTTTAGAAGAGGAGAAATTCATTGTGCTTAGCTATCCCCCACCCCAAATTCAACAAGGGATCCAGTTTTAATTAACTTTTATTTTACAGTGACTGTTTGACTTTGTCATGCACAGGATTGACTTGAGGCTCCTGCTCAGGAACTGAGGATCGGGCTGTTGTTCATTAGAGGCCACAGTAGTTACACAGCAGCACAGCCATTCTCGTACCAATACACATTGGAGTAAACATTCATATTCAAAGAGCAGACAGGACAGAACACTTACTTGATGGCACTCTCCAGCACTTTGATCCCTTGTCACTAGTGCATGGCTCCACAGGAAGGGATTGGCAAACCATTCTCTGTCTCTCTATTTGCCGTGTGTCCCTCTCGCTATCACCTTGTTTTTCATAATGCTCCATTGTGTTTGAGCCACTGTCATTGCCACAAACAGAGAGGGGGGGGGCTCTACTATGCAGCGGGATCACCACTGAAAAAGTTGAGGGGACCCTGCAGGACATTTGGAGTGTGCAGTCTGCCTGTCTACTGCAACTGCTTGTCGTCAGGGGACTGATGGGGGAGGGGGGCTACGTATGTCTCATCAGGCTGCTTGGTCTCTCTGTCTCTGTCTTTCTCTCAAACTTCACATCAGAAACACTGCACTCTGCCGTGCCTACCTGTCTCTTACAACTCCCAGGAATGGCTTCCATAGCACTCTAACCTGTGGGGGGATCAAGGCTACAGTCCAGCTCCGGGGACAGGGATTGGGGGCCAAGGACACTAGTGACTGGCAAACAGTCCCCTGCAGCAGTGCAATGCTTTTTCAAATTACATTTGGTGTGTGTGTGTTGGGGAGGGAGAAAAGGAGGGGAGGAAGTAGGTCATGGAAATACTGTAGTTGCGATTCTAGATAGCAGCATGTGGAAATGTCTTATCAAAAAAATTCAAGCAGACGCACAAACAACAACACAGCAGACTAAAAAAAAAGATGGAGTACAACTACAATCTCTTCAGATGATATAGCATTTCGTAATTCATACTTTTTATCATAGTATTACAGGAAACTATGCAAATAGAGAGCGAGTAGGGAACTAAGGGATTTTAGATACTGAGCCTAGTATCTTTAATTCATCTTACTAATAGTGAGCAAACACAAAGGTCAATAAAACATAAATAATACATTATGAAAAGGACTGACAGAGTCAGTGATCAAACGGGACCAAAGGAGCAGCTAGCAGATGATGCAGCCTGTAACAAATCACAATAAGTGATGGACAGGAGTGAATGTATATGTGTGTGTGGGGGGACTGCTGGAAGTGAGAGTAATTGCTGCAGAAATGTACACACAAGGCAACTATTTTTTTTTTCTTTTATTGGTTTAAAATGGAGCATTTGATCTGTATACCGTTATGTCAGACTGCAACCTGAATGAGAGTCTCTCTTGAAATGCAATACTGCTATACCACATAGATGAACAAAAGCATAAAATTACAATCAATGACAACAAGCTGCTCTTATTCAACCCCCCCAAATCCCCTGATCTTTTGATGTATGACATGATTAGCACACTACAGAGCATATACACAGTTAAAATTATGACATATGTAAATACTATAGCAGGAACAGTCAGCTAAGCGCATGAGCACTTCCTAATCATATCAGCTTAAATGCTTGATTAAATAAAAATGCCTTGACACCGCCTCTTAAAGGCTTCCACAGAGGAGGCCTCTTTCAGATCTTCAGTGAGTGAATTACACAGGGCTGGTGTAGCCAAGGAGAAAGCCCAGTCTCCATAAAGCCAAAGCCTAGCCATGGGGGTCACCAAGAGGCCTCTCTCGGAGGAATGGAGAAGGCAAGCCAGGCAGTGAGGAACCAAGACGTCTTGCAGATACGGCTTCATAGGTCAGTAACCCAACATTGAGCCATGCAACAAACTATTATTTAAGCAGTTACTTACAAGTAGCATGTAGATAAACACTGAGACCACAGGTGGACATGGGTGAAGTGGAAAGGGTTTATTCCATCTTCATTCACAGCATGTGTGTGACTTCACCATTTCACTGTTACAGCACCATTCTTTTTCTTTATTACAGTTTGCAAGGAGATGCAATAAATGGAAAGCATGGTCTATGTTCTCAAATACAGTAACTCTCAAACATAGTAGTCACCAAATAGTTTCAAAGCCACCACCCTTACAGAACTGTAGGTGTGCTGTGTACATGCAGAATGCATGCCACGTGCTTAAGTATGCAATGTTTGTATGCTGTTCACATATGCAAAGTGAACCTATGCAAACCAGGTCTAAAAGGCAAATCAGGCTTGCATGCTGCAAGCTTGACATGTATGCTGCAGGTAAGCTGGTGTGAACATCTTCTAAAAATTACATCAGGTTCACATGTTGCATGCTTGACATGAGTGCAGCAGTTAAGCTGGTGTAAATATTTAAACATCACATCAGGTTCACATGCTGCACACTTGCCATGTGTGCAGCAGCTAAGCTGGTGCAAATCTCATCTAAAAAATGCATCACTTTAGCCGGCCCAGTGGCGCTGAGGGTTGAGGCGCTGGAAGCCACACCTCGCACCACGCCGGTGACCCGGGTTCAAGGGAACGAGCCCAGGGCGCCGGGGAGCAGAAGAATGAAGCACCCAATGGCTGCTCTTCTTCTCCAGGGGGGTTCACTGCATGCTCCTGTCACTATACTGCCATCTAGGGAAGCCTGGTGGGTAGGTGCGGCAGCTGGAGCAGCAGCATGGGCATTGGGCAGACGTTGGCAGGGAGCGGAGCCTTCCAGCTCATTGGTCCCCATTGCATGCTGATGTCTAGGGAGAACAAGGGAAAAAAACCTCGGTCTCTCCCAGACGACGACACCTCCTTGCTCGTCTTGGGCCCACAACGGCAAACCCCACTGTACAGGATCCGCATCTCAGCATGTTGGCCTTGGGGAGGTGAGTACGGGGGAGTGCCTCCTCACCCCATCTGGAGAGTTATCTGGGTGCCTTGATTACTGTGTGGATCCATGGTACTCTAGGGGCAGACCGCGGTGAGACCAGGGAGAGCAGTTCAGAGGATGTCTGAGAGAGGGGAGAGACAAGGTAGTCAGGAGCATAAATACTAGGTTAAAAAAAAACAACAGTTTCTATTTCTTATACTACTGCTAGCATTTAGTCATTAAAACACATTTTTATTTGAATTCCCATAAAAATTAGGTAAACTCATTAATTCTGATCCTTTTGCAAGTTATTTAATGGCTTTAGATTTTTGTCATTAAATTGCCATTAATTTGTAAAGTATTATTTTCTTATTGCATTAAATGCCTAGGATACAGCCAGTCATCATCCCCCATTAAAGAAATACGAAGAGAGGCCTCTGTGTTGTGAAGTCTATCCTTTTTGTTTTAGACCATGCAAATCCCTTATGCATACAGTATTTAGTACTACTAATGTGTTTCTCCATGACTGTTTTATCTCACTTACTTTCCCTTTGACATTCTGTATTGAGCATATACACTATGGCCATGCTCAGCACTCTTTGAGCTGAGCAGGGTCTTGGAAGCATGCACCATACCTCTTATTCTGTCACTGAAATGAGGGACATGGACACTCAAAATGAGGGACACTAACCCACATGATGATCAGGATACATCATTAAACATGGAGATACAGTAGCTCAGAACACAGTGGAAACCATTGCATTAGCACCTGAGAATGAACTTCTACCATTAAGCAGGGGTGCCATTTAGGTGAGAGGGGCAGTTGCCCGTGATTTGCCTAGGTTGTTTTATGGTGTGGTAATAATGGCTTTAAATTTGGATTTAATCTTTTGCACAATAAGTGCCCACCTGGCCTGTGTGTGCTCATGCTGCAGGTATTCTCCAGACTCAACTGTGTCTGTATTGTGTTGTCCACTCTCTCCACCTATTAGCAGAGGCACAGTCAAATGTGATGTAGATGAGCTCTAGCCAAGAAAGAGCACATGAGCCTTGCAAGTGTGACACTGTCTTTCCCGACACAGAGTAGACAGATTGCACATTACAGCTTGGAGGATTCAGTGAGCACTGAACTCTCGATAGGGCAATGTTGTGGCAGCATATTTTTCTTGTGCTACTCTTGGTGAGTCTCCATCTCCCCTGGTGGCTGAAGGAGCAGAAAGTGAGCTAGAAGCTAACTCAAGACTAGGCTACCTACTTATTCTACTGGGCTTCCCCTTGCAAATAAAATGGCACAGACCCCCTCGGCAGGATGCTAGGCTTAGCAGCAGTGGTGACAGCATTGTGCGTGGCCTTCTTAGGGCTCGATCAGCGCAGTGTGGCCACAGCAGCAAACGAACAAGAAGCAAGCAACCCAGGTTGTGTGGGTTTGGATGGCGAGGTGACTTGGTCATTAACCATGTTGGAGACCTGTGATGGTTGGTTCTAGCATCCAGCATCTAGTGAAGGAGAGAGGGGGAGCGGACTGAAAACTCGGCTGGTGGCACACTTTGCCAGGCTGCAGGTTCTGGCCATATGGCCAGGCAAGTAAAAGTAAATACTTTTTACAGGGAGATTGGGGACAGAGAAAGGACTGAAATATTGATGTGTTTTTCACATTTCTTCACCTTTGGGCAGCTTCATGACCCGTAGAGGATTGGTATTGAATGGAATGGAGTCAGGGAGAAAAATGGGTACAAAGTTTTTTTTTGGGGGGGGCAGAACTTCAGCTAGGAAAAAAATTAGTTAGTAACTGGGTGGATTTAAGCCCAAATCTGACGCACTGCTCCAGGGTATATACAGATGAATCTTATACATTCAAATTTTTCCTGATTTGCATATCACATTTCAGTCAAACCAAATAAGTTGTACCTTTTAGAGATGTTATAGACATTCTAGTGCTATCCTTTGCATTCCTCCATACTCTCAAATGGGGACAGTGAGAGGATTTCAGATCTAGAAGTGGGTAGCCATTTGGGAACAAGTGACCACCAAACAGTGTGGTTCATGATAAACTCAGCTACAGAGTCAAGCCATACAAAAGTGAGGGTTCTGGACTTCAGGCAGGCTCAGTTTGGCAAGATGGGAGAGTGCCTTAGAAAAGCACTAGCAAACAGGCTAGAAGGAGGGGTGGAGCAAAAATGGGGAAATATCAAAACTGCCTTCACGAGGCAACAAGCCTTTGTGTGAAGCAAATAAATCAAAACAAAACAAAAAGCTACTAGGGTTCTCAAAAGAGGTGGTGGTGAAGGTTAGGGAGAAAAAGATAGCATTTAGGAAGTATAAGTAAACACAGAAGAAGCAGGACAGAGAACTGTACCAGTTAAGGCAGAAGGAAGCAGGGAGGGTAGTCAGAATAGCAAAGGCCCAAACTGAGGAAAAGATAGCCAAGTCAGTTGAGAAGGGGGACAAAACCTTTTATAGGTATATCAGGAAGCGTAGAAAGACAAAGGGAATGATAGTGAGGCTGAATAGAATGGGCAGTGGGTAGGCAGAGAGGGACAGTGAAAAAGCATATATACTGAATGAATACTTCTATTCAGTATTCACAAAAGAGGAGGTGGGGGATGTGCCTAATCCAGTTAACAGAAGCACTCTGGATAGGGGGGGTCAATCCCAGTCCTTTCACAGAAGAAAGGGTTCTGGAAGAACTCCTAAAACTGAAGATGGAAAAAGCAATGGGGCCAGATGGAATTCACCCCAGAATTCTAAAAGAATTAAGCAGATAACTAGTGACACCACTGACTACCCTTTTTAACAAATCATGGGAGGATGGTGTAGTACCTGAGGACTGGAGGAAGGCAGATGTGATTCTCCTTCACAAAAGTGGGACCAAGACAGAGGCAGAAACTACAGACCTGTCAGTTTGACCTCTGTGGTAGGGACAGTGATGGAATCACTTCTGAAGGAAAGAATTGTTGAGTACCTAGAGGCCAGTGGGGCACAGGACCCAAGGCAGCATGGGTTCACAGTGGGAAGGTCATGTCAGATGATTCTAATCAATTTCTTTGACTGGGTGACCAAAATAGTAGACCAGGGAGGGGCTGTGGACATGGCCTACCTAGACTTTAGCAAGGCATTTGACACAGTCCCACACAAAAGATTAATAGTCAAATTAACCAGCCCGGGGGGTGGGTCCCAGAGAGGTAGCCTGGGTAAAACATTGGCTGGACAACAGGACACAGAAAGTAATTGTAAATGGAGTCCACTCTGAAGAAAGAGGGGTTACTAGTGGGGTACTGCAGGGTTCAGTACTGGGTCCAGTCCTTTTTAATGTATTTATAAGTGACATTGCAGAGGGACTGGAAGGAAAAGTATGTCTCTTTGCAGATGACACAAAGATCTGCAACAGAGTTGATACACAAGGAGGCGTGGAAAGGATGAGAAGGGACTTGACAAGGTTGGAGGAATGGTCAGAAGTATGGCAGCTTGGATTCAATGCAAAGAAGTGCAAAATAATGCACCTGGGAAATAAAAACCCAGGGGAAGATTACACAATGGGGGGGCAGTAGTAACAACAACAAAAATGGAAAGGGACCTGGGGGCAATCATATCAGATGACCTTAAGGTTGGCAAGCAATGTGAGAAGGAAGTAGGGAGGGCTGGGGGGATACTGGGATGTATAGGGAGAGGCATCACCAGCAGAAAACAGGAAGTTGTTATGCCACTGTGCAGACAGTTGGTGAGACCCCATCTGGAGTACTGCATCCAGTTCTGGAGACCCCATCTCCGCAAGGACATAGACAGGATGGAGGCAGTTCAGAGGAGGGCAACTAAATTGGGCAGGGTCTGCAAGAGAAGCCATATGAGGAGAGACTAGAGGAGCTTAATATGTACACCCTTGAGGAAAGGAGGGGGGGGGACATGATAGAAATGTTTAAGTACCTCAATGGAATCAAAAAAGTCCAAGAGAGTAGCATCTTTCAGAAAAAGAGATGTGCAAGAACAAGGGGACACAATCTGAAGATGGAGGTATGGCTCCGGGGCAATTTGAGGAAGTATTTTTTCACAAAGAGGGTGATGGATGCATGGAGCAGCCTTCCTGAGAAGGTTGTGGGATCTAAAACTGTGGGAGAATTCAAGAATGCATGGGACAGACATAAGGAAAGTTTTGGGGGGGAGGAAGAAATAGACTGTTGGTTAACTAGGATCTGCAGCTTATCCTCTAGGTAGGGAAATGGGCAGCCTAGGTGGGCCAAGCGGTCCTTATCAGCCATCAAAGTCTATGTTTCTATGTTTCAATGTTTCACAGACAGTTGAGCAGTATGGTATGCACAGACAAATGGAACCCCGCTATAGTCAGGCTTCTGCCACCCCCCCAGTGAAGCTGACGTCCACATCCCCATACTCAGGCACATTATGACAAAGGGCAAAGGAGACTGCAGGGGTGTGCACCATTGGAACTGAATGGGGATATTTTTTAGTTACTATTTTATACATTATTGATGGAGAGTTGGAGATTAATGAAGGCCACCGCTCGACTAACAAGGGCCTTGTTAGTAGAACAGTGGCCTTCATTATTCTCCAACTCACCATCATTGCATATAAAATAGTAATAGAAAATAACTCCATTCATTTCAATGGAGTGCAACCCAGCACTAATGGACATCATCTCTTAAAGACTTCTGCCTCTGGCTCCCTAGTATTCAAGTAAGAGTCTTTTATGTTTATCTGTACCTGTTGGGTTGTCTGTACAGCATGGACATATCCGCTACAGCGTGTTTGCAGGAGGGGGGGCTGGCCATGTGGGTGTGTGTATATTAAGTTATTGCTACTTTTGTGTTTGTACCTTAAAGTCTGTTTGTGTGGAAGCATTCAAAACTATGAAGAGAAAATAGTAGGAGGACAGGCCAGACAGAAGTAATTAAGTGGTTTTGTAGGTATGTTTGTTTATTGGGGGTGGAAAACATGTGTTTCCATTGGTATGTGTGCTACAGTTCACCTGTGAAAATGATATGAGGGAGAGAAGAAAACTGAAAAGCATAAGAGTTGCTACAAACATGTCACATGTGTGCAGATGTATTCAGATACAGTATGTATGGAAGTACAAGCAAGCCATATGGGTGCAGACAGTATGGCTTAGTGGTTAAAGGCACTGAACTGCAAGTGAGGAGACTTGGAGGCATGAAGACCTGGGTTTGAATCTCATCAACTCCCACTTGTGTATGGTATGATCCTGAGCAAGTCACTTAACTTTTACATGTGCTGTTATCAGTGACACTTCTTTTTGCATGCATGCCACATGCATGCATTCTTTCCCAATTTAGCATAATAATCATGGTTTCCACACTTGCTTGCTACACGCATGCCATACGCATGCAATCAGTTCCAATTTAACATTTAAATTATACTTGCAGCATGCACATCACTTGGGTAGTTTTATGTGCGCAGCATGAAAACATTTCACATAATTATTTCTGTAAGGGCAATGTGTAACTGAAATGATTTTTCCACATACCTAAATAATAGTTTGCTTTCAGTTGCTTGACAGCTTTACAAGAAATCCAAATCAATGCAAAAATCTAAAAACTTGGGAATGAATTTTCCCCAGTCCCTTTCAAAATGGAAAACCTATGCAATATTTATAGCCTACATGGCAGAATAGCACAAACAGAACACAACAATGGCACTAATAACCTATTAGTGGGTCAATGCATGAAACAGTGTATGTTTTTAAATCTCTGTGCACAATTCCAAGATGGGCTACGCTGGTGTAAGGCAGGATATGCCAATCCCCATGGTGTATCCCATGACTTACGCCATGCAATATGCCCATTGCTAGTCCAGGTGGGCACCTACGCCATTACGTCTGCGGGCTACAACAAAAACAAGATATGACCACACATACGCCACAGCCCGCAACACCTGGTACAACTGCGGGTTGATACAGCAACTTAGCCCAATTCCAGAAGGCCCGCTGTCGCAACCCACAATTGTGATTCCAGGACACGCAGTGGTATTGCTGACTTCCGACAGCTCAGAGCTGTCATAACTGGCATATGATGGCTAGCACCATCAGATGCAGCCTGGCAGCACTGTGGCAATGGCTCCATGCTGTCCCCCCTGGCAACCACTAGCACACCCCCGCCGCCCAAACCCCCAACCATGAGTGACCCCTGGTTCCGTGTCAATAGCATCCACCTGGATGCCTGTGCCATCTGTCCTTGCCCTCCAGTGCCCCCTGATGTGTTCTGTGGTGGTCTGGGAGGGCTCCGGGGGGCCACCTGATGCTCACTGAGAGATGCAACCTGCTGCATTGGTACGACATGTGTGGGCTACCACCACACACATGGTGTATCTCGCAAGTCACAATTGCAGGGACTCTGCCACCTTTGGAATGCAGCGTAGGGTCCATGGCGTAGAGGCAGCCAGCCTGTGTGCAAGCTACGCCGACCATCTTGGAATCGGGCCCTATGCCTTTTGTTTTGCACATACAGTACCTGATTATCTGATTTTTTTTTTGTAGCCTACCTGCCACCTTGCGTCAGCCCAGTCACAGACCCCTCTGCCCCACCTCCAATTTGGCCATTACTTCCCTGAAGCCCACAGGCGTAACCCCCAGGGCTGGACCACAGCACTGGCCCTAAGTGCCACAAGCACTGTATTAGGAGGGGGAGCCAGCCCTGGAGGCTGAATAAGGCATACGGGCTGGCTTCATGGATGTGGCAGGCAGCTGGAGTTTCCCCTATACAGGGGTGGGGATGTGCAATGATGGCCAATGTCCACCCTACCCCTAATGTACTGGTGCTGGCACTTTTGATACACACAGCCTCCACTGGGTGCCGGTAGTGCACCAGATACACTACCCTCCTCCACCCACTCAGAGAAGGACAGCAGTCATGGGATGCTCAATCCTTCTCCCCCGACCAACCCTCTGATGTTCCCAGATCTGTTCCTGAACCTGGGGATTATCTGATTTATGCAGCAGCTGCCACGCTCTGTGCCCAAAGGTTCAGTCTTCCAGCCACTCCGGCTCCTCTCATGAGTCTCCCAAATTTCCTAACAGAGGCGCTACCCCCTCTTACCCACGGGTGACTGTGCCGTGCTCCAAACGCCTGCTCTGACCGCAGAGATGACTACACTCTGAAGCTTCTCACAGACTCCCCAGCAGAAGAATGGGCATGCCACCAAACGCCGCCTTTTTTAAGTTTCTGATCTGTCTCCACAGTCAGCTCCACTCACTCCGTCATTTGTACTGCGATCAGTTGGGTCTTCTTTGCAGTTCATACTCTTTCTTGCTCTCTGGACATTTAAACATGGTACCTTTCACTCACCACACCCACTGCCTGACACCGTAGCCAATCGCCAGCCGCAAGAATGTGGCAGACCAGGTTGAGAACTAAGGTAACAATGTCCACACTGGTGCTCTCTTCTCCAACAAAGGGAAGCCTGTGAAAATTGTAACATTACTTGGAGCTTAAGAAAAGATCATCATGCTCGCAGATGCCATGGAAAGTAGGTCTGACTGCATGGTAAAACATCAAGTACAGTATTGCAGCTTTTTGTGGTGGCAGAAATGGGTGGGCTCTGTGTGTTCTGTGGCAGTGTAGTGCACAAGCTTGTACGGTCACTGGGGAACCTCCGATATGCAGTTCTAGGAGCTTTACCACTCACTGACTTGCTGACGACTTAGATGCTGCATCATGGGCATTGATAGGGGAGCTACAGCCCACCGGTAAATCCACCACTGTGAGTCAATTCCTGACAGGAATACAAAGCCCATCATCTGCTGACAGCCTTCCCCTCATACATAAACTAACCTGCTGTTAGAGAGTGTGCAGCACACTAGTTTCACGGAGAGACCTTAAAAAAGGTAAAGAACTGAACAACATTTCAGGAGATGATGAGCATGTCTAAGTTACAGCTCATCAAACATTTGACTTGCCATCATTTTATGACTTTGGACAATACTACAGGTTCAGCAGGGACCTGTACACTACTCTTTAAGTGAGAAGCAAGGGAGACAAGATAGTGTTTTGACAACTTCAATTTAAATTTAGTTTGATGGAACAAAAAAAAAAAAGATTGCTCACACTGATGGCTTTTTTGGTTCAGGAGAAAGTGGGAGGGATTTATTTGCATCTAGAGGGGCAGCCTGAGAATGAGGGAGTGGGGACGATAGCAGCAGAAAGAGGGATTTGGGTTGTAATGGCCACTATGTAAATGAGAGGGATGAAGCACACTCTTTCATTGGTGCAGTTCATTCTCTCAAGTGAAGGCCTGCTCGAGTTGTGAAATTCCAGTGGCTGTCACACTGGGCTTGACCGTTCATTGGTGTGTCACGGTCATACCCACTGTGCAGTGCTCTGCATTGGACTCATCCCTGACACACCTCTGAAATTCGGTACTGTCCCAAGGTGTTTCTTGCACAAGCAAACACAAAAAGGGACACTACTTTCTCCGTTTTACAAAAATTGCAGTATGATGTTTTTCTTTTGCAGGACACTAGATTACAAACCCTAGCAGAAGTGAAAAGAGTCAAATAAGCTTGGTTTTCTTGGAATTCTTATTGGTCTCTTGGGGAGGATCAATGTAGTGGTCTGGGGGTTTGTTTTTCTCACCCAGGTATAAAGGTATGCAAGCTTATGGATATCGCTCCTGGAAGAGTTTTTATTTTAGACATGGGGTTTGAGGGGAATGCCCCACAAGTGAAGGCCCTCAGAGTGGAATAGTTAAAAAAGGTGCAACTTTATTTATGTACTAATAAACAGGTACTTTTGGGGGGAGATTTTAATACTAGCCTTTTGCACTCTGATTCTAAAGGAAAACAGGTTAAAACTTATACTGATATCACCTTTTTGCATGGATTAATCAAGCAATATGGGTTAAATAATGTTCAAGCTACCTTTTGTCAGAAACCGGCTTATACCTATTTCAGGGGATTAGAATAAACTCAGATAGATTTTTGGCTACTTTCTCATACAATACCAATTTCTCATTCTGAGACGGTTTTAATGGAAACTTCTGACCATGCCTTAGTAGGGATAGTACTGCCCACTACACCTCCAAGGGTGGGGGAGAGGGTATGGAGACTGAACTCTGGTCTCCTTGATGACCAAATGTATATCAGGAATTACTTACAATACTTAAAGATAGATGTACAGTAGATGTTTTATATGACTCCCCTTTAGAGTGGTGGGAGGATACTAAGCATCTACTTACAGTCTTTTTTTAAATGACAGCTATAGAACATAGTGTTCAGCAAAATGCACAATATTTAAGACTCAGAACACAGTTTCAACAGTTACTGTCTGATCAGATGGAAAACAGGATATGATAATAGGGATCAGATTAATATCATAAAACATGAAATGCTTCAGATGTAATATGATAAACATAAGACTCTTGTGCTGGAACAAAGATTCGGAAATCAGGGAAAAAATCCCAAACTACCCCACTACAGCATTGTTGTGGGAGAGTTAAATCACATCGACTAATGGGCGTAAAGAGTGCAAAAGGGGAAATTATTTCAGGGAATGAGGTTATTTTAAGGGGACTAGGGAGATATGTCTCAGAACAGCAAGAAACTTAGGACGAGCAGCCTGATTTTTTTGACCGTATTTTAACTGCAGCCAGTGTTCCTCAATAGACTTCAGAACAGGTTAAGGGCCTTTTGGCCTCCTTGACCCTGAAAGAACTAACAGAGGCTATAACATCATTAAAAAAGGAATGTCCCAAGGGTCATAAGGGTTACTAATTGAATTGTTTGTAAAATTACTGCAGCTAATTCCACAGGAATTGGTTACAATCTTTCAGGCTTTTTTTTCAGAAGGCAGGTTGAATACTCAGATGTTTGAAGGACCGTTAACTTTTCTTTATAAGAAAGGGGACAAAAACAATTTACAAAATTGGAGGCAAATTACTTTATTAAATTCTTATTTTAAAATCTTTGCTAAGATTTTAAATAAGTCAAAAGTATTGCACTCAATTATTCTTGAAGCCAAGGCCTGTGCAGCTCCTGGGAGATGGATAGTCGATGCTTTATTTTTACTCAGATCAGTCATGGAACAAGGGGGCCAAGGTAGAGCTGAAGGGTATGTTATTAATGTGGACCAATCGAAAGCTTTTGATAATGTTTCTCACACTTTTCTGTGGGCATGTTTGAAGAGATAAAGGTTTCCATCTCGATTTACTGAATGCATAAAATTATGTTATGGGAAGGCCTTTGTTAAACCATATGACAATAAATGGATTGGTGAGAAGTGTTTGATTCAAAATGGTGTTCAACAGGGCTGTCCATTAAGCCCCCTATTGTACATACTTACTATGGACCCCCTAGTTAGAATTTTAATCTTATCTCCAAATATTCACAGTGTGCATCATCCAAATGGGAGTATCACCAATTGTGTTGCTTATGCAGATGCCTTGATTGTTCTGGTTCAGGAAGACGTGCTTATAATCTGGTTCAGTCGGCAGTGCTGGGTGGTAAGATTAATACAATTAGAAGTAAATGTATTCCTATAGGAGTAACTTTGGGTGTACCAGAGACAGTGGGAGGAGTAGGAGTAACTTTAGAACCTTGTAAAATTCTAAGGGTTTATTTTGGTCAAGGGGACATGGCTAGTTTTAACTGGGCCCTTCAAATTAGGACTGGTCAGCAGTTAGTGATGAAATGAAATCGGTGGCACATGAGTAAAATGAAAAGGGTATATCTGCTTAAAACCTTTTTGGTGCCATTTTTCTTATATCTTAGCTGTGTGTACCCCATCCCCAAACATCCTGAAACTCAATTATATTATTGTTTCTTTTCTTGTCTTTGGGGAAGTAGGGGGAACAAGGGGTCACATATTTGGATAGAAAAGATGGGAGTTTGGTATGGTGCAGCCTGTGGTGTTTTTTTGGTGCATATTTTTTTATGCTAATCTGTTACCAATGCTACGTGGGAAGCTGACCCAGTGGGTGGCCTGGGGAGTCTCTTGGTTAACTGAGGTTATAAAGGATTGGAAGGGAATGTCTTTTAGACATAAAAATAAGAGAACCCTAGGGTTTAATTCTTTGTGGACCGAATGTTTTGATAATATAAAAACATGGAGGATATCACAGCACCAGTTCCTAACAATCCCTAACAACCCCTAGGAAACTTCTATATGCACAAATAGTGGAGACTTATTTCATGGAACACTCTTTTCAAAATTTAACAGGCATCCAGCAATTGGCAATAAGGAACCTCTTGACTGACTCCAGAATCACAGCAAAAGTGTGAGATGTGGTATGGTTAGGAGTACATGGTAGAATAGATGTGAAAAAAAAAAATCAAAAGCATAAAGCAATTGCAGAAGGACATTGCCTTAAGGTATCCTGTCAGATAGAAATTGAAACTATGGAACATATGTCCCTATATTGTGGAGTTTTGGAAAACATTGTCTCACTATTGGGGATCCCCTTACAGAAATAATTACATGAAATCTTTTCATGCTGCACACATAAAACTACTCAAGTGATATACGTGCTGCAAGTATGATTTAAATGTTAAATTGGAACCGATTACATGTATATGGCATTCATACAGCAAGCAAATGTGGAAACCATGATTTTTATGTTAAATTGGGAAAGACTGCATGCATGTAGCATGTGTGCAAAAGGCAAATGGTCACTGATAACTGCACACATAAAAGTTAAGTGACTTGCTCAGGATCACACCATATACAAGTAGGGATTGATGAGATTCAAACCCAGGTCTTCATGCCTCCAAGTCTCCTGGCTTGTGATTCAGTGCCTTTAATCACTAAGCCATACTGTTTGCACACATATGGCTCGCTTGCACTTCAATACATAATGTATATTGTATGTGGCAGGCTTGTAGCCACTGTTACACTATTCCATTTTCTTTTTCTTCTCTTACTCATCTCAGTTTCACAGTTGAACTGTAGCACACATACCAATGGAAACACGTGTGGTTTTTCCCACCCAATACACAAACTTACCCACAAAACTACTTAATTACTTCTGTCTGGTCTGTACTCCTACTATTTTCTCTTCATAGTTTTGAATGCTTCAATACAAACAGACTTTAAGGTACAAACACAAAAGTAGCAATAACTTGACGCACACCCACATGTACAGTCCCCCCCCTCCTTGCACAAACACTGTAGCAGGTATGGCCAGGCTGCTACAGACAACCCACCAAGTATAGATATAAGTAAAAAGCCTCTTACTTGAGTACTAGGGAGCCAGAGGCAGGAGTCTTTAAGAGATGATGTCCATAGGTCAGAGTGCTGTGGTATATCCCCTTGAAATCAGTGGAGGTATTTTTTGTTACTATTTTATACTTCATGATGGTGAGTTGGAGAATAATGAAGGCCACTGTTCTACTAACAAGACCCTTATTAGTTGAGTGGTGGCCTTCATTAATCTCCAACTCTCCATCAATAATGTATAAAATAGTAATAAAAAATATCCCCATTCATTTCAAAGGTGCACAGCCCTGCAGTCTCCTTTGCCCTTTCTCATAATGTGCCTGAGCATGAAGATGTAGAGGTCAGCTTCAAGGGGGAGGGGCATATGCCTGACTATAGTGGGGTTCCAATAGTCTGTGCATACCATAATACTCAACTGTCAGTGAATGCAAGGAACAGCTGTAGAATGTCTCTAACATGTCTAAAAGATACAGCTTATTTGTTCTGACTGAAAAGTGATATGCAAATCAGGAAATATTAAAATGTATAATATTTGTCTGTATATACCCCAGAGCAGTGCATCAGATTTGGGCACCCAGTTACTAACCAGTTTTTTTCCTCACTGAAGTTCCACTCCCCCCCCAAAAAATAACTTTGTTCCGATTTTTATCCCTGACTCTATTCCATTCAATATCCACCCCCTAGGGGTCATGAAGACACCCAAAGGTGAAGTAATGTGAAAAACACAGCAATACTTCAGTCCTTCCTCCTTCCCCAATCTGCCTGTAAACAAAATTATTTACTTTTACTTAACCGGCCACGTGGCCAGAACCTGCAGCCTGGCACAGTGTGCCACTGGCTTAGTTCTCATTCTGCTCCACTCTGCTCCCGTCTCTCCTTCTGCCTGAATCTGGATGCTAGAACCAACCATCACAGGTCCCCAACATGGTCCTCACCTCACCAACTGAACCCACCCAACATGTGTTGCTTGTTTTTTGCTTGGTTGCACTGATCAAGGCCTATAAAGGCCACCCACACCACTGTCACCACTGCTGCCAAAGCCTAGCTTGCTGCCATGAGGGTCTGTGCTTTTTTTGCATGGCGAGCCTGGTTGAGTAAGTAGGTAACCTAGTCTTGAGTTAGCTTCTAGCTCATCCTCTGCACCTTCAGCTACCAGGGAAGATCGAGACACACTAAGTGTAGACCAACAAAAATATGCTGCCACAACACTGCTATTGAGAGTTTAGTGCTCACCGACTCCTCCAAGCTGTAGTGTACAGTCTGTCTACTCTGTGGCGGGAAAGACAGTGTTGCACTTGCAAGACTCATGCGCTCTTTCTTGCTTGGAGCTCATCCACATCACATGTGATTGTGCCACCGCTAATAGGTGGAGAGAGTGGACAACACAATATAGACACAACTGAGTCTAGAGAGTACCTGCAGCATGAGCACACACAGGCCAGGTGGGCACTTGTGCAAAAGATTAAATTAAAATTTAATGCCATTATTGCCACACCATAAGAACAACCTAGGCACAAACAATGGGGGGGAGGAACAACTGCCTCTGCCCTACCTAAATGGCACCACTGCTTAATGGTAGAAATGTATTCTCAGGTGCAAATGCAATGGTTTCCACTGTGTTCTGAGGTGCTGTATCTCCATCTTTCATGATGTGCTCTGATCATCATGTGGGTTAGTGTCCCTCATTGTCCCTCATTTTAAGTGTCCATGTCCACTCATTTCCATGATAAAATATGAGGTATGGTGCTTGCTTCCAAGAGCCTGCTCAGCACAAAAAGTGTTGAGCATGGCCATAGTGTACAGTATATGCTCAATACAGAATACCAAAGGGAAAGTAAGTGAGATGGAACAGTCATGGAGAAATACATTTGTAGCACTAAATATGCAAAAGGGATTTGCATTATCCAAAACAAAATGGATAGACTTCACAACACAGAGGGCCCCTCTTTGTACATCTGGAATGGGGGATGTTGACTGGCTGTATCCGAGGCATTTAATGCAGTAAGCAAACAGTACTTTACAGATTAATGGTAGTTTAATGACAAAAATCAAAAGCCATTAAACAGCTTGCAGAAGGATCAGAATTAATGAGTTTACCTAATTTTTATGGGACTCCAAATAAAACTGTATTTTAATAACTATAATTGCTTGCAGTAGTATAAGAATTAGAAACTGATGTGTTTTCTTAGATAAGATTTGTACCAGTTTAGCTGCTGCACACATGGCAAACATGCAACATGTGAACCTGATGTAATTTTTAAATGATGTTCACACCAGCTTAACTGCTGCACTAATGTCAAGCATGCAACACGTGAACCTGCTGTGATTTTTAGAAGATGCTCACACCAGCTTACCTGCTGCTCACATGTCAAGCTTGCAGTGTGTGAACCTAATTTTCTTTTTAGACCTGTTTCACTTAGAATCACTTTGTGTATATGAGCTGCATGCAAACATTGCACAATTAAGCTCGTGGCACGCATTCTGCATGTACACAGCACACCTTTATTTCTGTAAAAGTCAGACATATGGCTTCACATATCTCCAGTGATATTATTTACAGGGGTATATCCAGGTTGTTGGGTCCATTATGATGTAGGCTCTGTAAGAGTATTGATGGCAACCCTAGACTATCGGATTTTGCATGTATGGTGAAGGCTGGTACTTCAACAGTAACAAATTTCACAAGTAGAATTAAGTCAGTTAAGCTGAGGCACGCATTCTGCATATACACAGCACACCTTTATTTCTGTAAAAGTCAGACATATGGCTTCACATATCTCCAGTGATATTATTTACAGGGGTATATCCAGGTTGTTGGGCCCATTATGATGTAGGCTCTGTAAGAGTATTGATGGCAACCCTAGACTATTGGATTTTGCATGTATGGTGCAGGCTGGTACTTCAACCTTCAACAGTAACACATTTCACAAGTAGAATTAATTCAGTTTATTCAGAAGGAGTTGCAAGAATTGAAGTATGTAGATTACAGGCAGCTTAACAGACAACTGTGGCATTATGGTGGGATGCTTTTAAATGGTTGAATTAATTTGAATATGTAATAGGTTTTGATTTGTTTGGATATAATTTTCTTAGTTCTCATAAAAAATGCCCTTACTCCTTGGGTGGGAGGGGGAGAAGAGGGTTCATTTTCAGTATTTATGGTTTAGTTTTGAGGGTTTATACTGGCAATTTTAATTTTTATAGTATGATGGAAAACTTGTTTTTTTAGGTTAGTTTTTCTTAGTACATTTTGAGATTCTCACAATATGTTGGTGCATGAATATATGATGCAATACTTATTTATGTATACTTTTCTTTCCTAGCATTATGATTTAGTGTGATATAACACTGTACTATTTGATATTTGCTCTCAAGTTTTGATAAAAAAATTCCCCTACTGTTTTGGGTGCTGGCGTTGTTCCCAGGTCCCAGGGTGGATGAGTTCAGCAGTTGGCTGGAGATCATGGAGGAGCGAGGAGGTGTACAAATTTCTGCAGCTAGCGATGTGGCAGCTGGAATGCATCTGAGAGATGCAGAAAAGAATATGCATGCAATGGACCATGAGGTTGAAATGGTTCTGGAAGACAATAAATTGGTGTCTTCAGAAGAACTAACCTTACAACAGAAACAACAGTGTCTGGAAGAAGAGTTGAAAAATATTGTCAGGCAAACAGCAGAAGCTAGAGTGAAAATTGACGATGAGAGAAAAAGAAAGCAATTGATAAATTCCCCTATATGCTCAGAATCTGATGGAGTTTCAAAGTTGTTCACTACTGGGAATCAACAAGAGGACCGGATATTGCTGCAGTGACCACACCTCAAACAAAACAGAATGCCATGGATCGTGTCAAGTGGTTGCCAGAGAATGCACTACAAAATGTGGGCTGGTAACAGGATGCAAATGGTGAGTGGATTCCTGAAAATGACATTGTTATATCAGGAGAAATAAAAGGGGAGATGGTGAATGAACAAAGGAAGGTCTTGGCTAGGTCAGAGCAAGCAAATGGGATTGCAGACAATCAATCAATATCAGTCATTACTATGCAGCAACAAGGGTTTTCAGATAATTTTTATTTATTTATTTATTTCAGTTTGGGATTAATACATTTGAGTCGTTTTACAAGGTTTCATGTCAATTGATAAAAACAGACATTTTATTTTTATTTATTTAGTAATACATAACAGTATAAAATACAGGGTTAACAGTAAAAGGAACACTGAATCATATACACAACCAGTAATAGAATAGGTTTGAGGTTTTACACATCAATTCAGTACTTAATTACACATCAAGGAAAGAGAAGGGGTGGGGGGGGTCAGCCAAAAGGTGGCATCATTAGAGGAGGTGGGGGAGTGTTCAGCCATGAGGAAACAGATCAGACATACCCACAAACAAATCCCAGAAACAAACACATCTTTTGCGAGTCTTTTTCACAAGCCAGTAGAACTAGCAAAATGATGTAATGCAATATGGCTCCAATTTATGGAAAATAAGGCAGTGATCTCAGACAGATTCTATGTTGGGAAAACATTACTAAAACAATCACTTGGTTTCTCCCTGTCAGAAGTATATGCATTGATACATGCTCCAGGAGAATCAATATATGACACAATTTTAGGTCTCCTGAATTCTGGAACGTTTTTGGATTAAATATGCAAACTTGAAAATGAACCCCCTCTGGTCTGACTTTATGGTGATACCCCTCTCTAAACAGCCATTTTGGGTAATGACTATCCTTTTCAGGAATGAGAGTGTCAGCATAACTGATATTATATATTGGCTGGAGAAGAGTGTTCAATGCAGGGGAACCCAGCTGCCATCCTAGATGAAGCAGGCTATTTGAACAGGGGGTGGAAAATTAAGGTCAAACTTCAGCAAACTGAAACTGACATTGTACATTTACCAAACTGTTATTTTATAGGGTGTGACAAAGGCTTCTTGTTCTACCCTGGTCAACCAAGAACCTGTTTTAAGTGTGGTTCTAAACACTATATCAGCATGCATTGTGAAGTTCTTAAATGTATACATTGTGGGGAAATGGGTCATACAAGTGCTCACTGTTTCAGAGAACCAGTATGTAATCTGTGTGAAGAACTGGGACATAGTTTGTTGGACTGTCCATGGGCTTCTAGAAATAATGAAAATGCAGATTTTGGTGTGCAAGATTTCCATATTAAAACAGCTGGTAAACATACAGGTTTTGCAGCAGCCAGACATGGGTGGGCAGTCAGACTCCTCAGAGACTGTCAGATGTAGCACAAGAGGTGGCCCAAACTACACAGGAAGAACAAATCCAGGTACAAAGTATCCCAAAAGAAAGCATGCTCCCCTTCCACTGAAAATTCAACAGAATTGGATTGCACCTTAGTCCAGAATAAAGGGAAGAAAACCAAATCTAAATTTAAAGGAAAAAAGTACAAGGAAGAAATGGTAGTAGACCCAATTAAGTTTGCTGCATTATAATGGGCAGATTCTGAAGTTGAAATAGAATCTGACACAACTTCGGTTAGGTCTTGAAAGAGATCCCTTCTGACTCAGAACAGATAGAACATGCTCTGCCAAAAACCAAGCAAGGGGGTAGAACAACAAGGGCCTTGAGTAAAATAAAATGACAAATCCTTGTCCTTTTTAGACAAACATGGAAACAAAAAAGTATAGGTTAACACTGGCATCCCTAAATGTCAATAGCCTGCAATCAGAAAGGAAATGCTTGGGAACCTTTGCTCTTTTTCAAAAGCAAATTGCAGATGTGGTTCTTTTTCAAGATGTCCAGTTGTGCAGTTTAGAGGAATTGAATTCTACACAAAAGAGATGGGTATTGGGTGAAAGTTCTTGGTCACAGGGAGAGGAAACTTGTTCTGGGGTAGGTATTTGTTTTAGCACAGCTGTATGTACATTAGCTATGGTAGAAATTTGGGCAGATAGAGCCCTATTGCTAGATGTGCAGTTTAAAGGGATGGAGTACTGGATTATAAACGTTTATGCCCCTCAGCTTAGATTTGATAGAGTTGGCTCTTTAAAAAATAAAATCATACCTTTTCACCTCAAAAATATTATCACGTGGGGGGAGAGGGAGATTTTAATTGCAGCATCTCAGTCCAAGACAGAGGTTTGCAAACAAACAAAATCTTTTCAGATGAAAAATGTTTGTAAGGGTTAATACAGGAAGTGGGTTTGCTGGATGTTTTTGCTGCTCTGTATAACCCACTGCTTAAAACATGTTTTTGTGGAAACAGATCCGCCCATATAGATTATTTATTTATCTCAAAACATTTGCAATTACAAAAAGCTCAGGTAACACAGGTGGTAACATCAGACCATAAGCTTTTATTGGTACAGATTGGGGATCTTCCAGACTATAGGAGGGGTTGAGGTCTGTGGAAATTAAATTTGAAACTTTTAGAGATTGAAATGGTAGCAAGGGGTTTTCAATATATTTTGGAAGCAGGAAAATCAGTTTTCATTTTATATGATGAGGAGAGGCTCAAAGAGCTAAATATGTACACATTGGAAGAGAGAGAATGGACTGGAGGGACATGATAGAGGTCTTCAAGTACATGAAGAGGGTAAATAGGGGAGGAACAGTCAGGGTGCTTCAAAGGAAGGAGGAGGGGGCCACTAGAGGGCATGGGTGGAAGCTGGAGGGGGGAAGAGTCAGGGGAGAAAGGAGGAGGTGCTACTTCACTGAGAGGGTGGTGGAGCCATGGAATGCACTGCCTAGGGGGCTGGTGGAGGCAGAGACAGTGGAGGGGTTCAAGAGGGCTGGGACAGGTACAGTGGAAGGGTTCTGGAAGCAAAATCCAATGCAGCAAGAATATCTGGGACTGGGAAGGGAGAAGCCAGAGAAGGCGAGGGGGCAGCAAGTTCAGCACCCAGGGTAGGGGCTGACCAAACGAGCAGACATGAAAGACCGTTAGGCCTATTCTGCTGGCATTTTAGTATGTTAGTATGATAACCTTAACACTTGGGAGAACTCAACGAAAGATATAATTAATTATTTCTAAGAAATTGATAAACTGAATGGGAGACAAAATACAGATGAATATTGATTTCTCTGGGAACAGTTACAAGTGTTTCAGGCCTTCCAAAATGACAGTGGGGAGATTCTTTGAAACATATTAAAAAATTTAAAAATGAACTATTTCAGATGCAACAAGACAAAATGAAAAACTTAGAGAAATGACAACAATTTAATACAAAAGGAAATAAAGCTGATACAATGCCCTTTAATGGTTGTAAACTGGATTGGGGAAAAAAAGTGATATCCTATCTGATTAATGAAAAAAAAAGAAACAGTAACAGGTAAAATGGCAATAATGCCAGAGATAGAGACCTTTATGCAAAAAAATGTTTTCTAGCCAAAAATTGCCTACCAGAGGAATGGAAGAATGGCTAAAGAATTGTAAGCTCCCTATGGTTCTAAAGCATCTGCATAACATTTTAACATCTCCAATTATGAAGGTGGAGCTACAAAAAGTTATATGGTCACTTTCTATGGGAACATCGACTGGGGCAGATGGACTTCCCAACGAGCTTTATAAAACAATATTCACAGTGCTAGGAGAAGAATTAATGACATTATCTAATGAGGCACTACAAAAAGAAACTCTGCCAAGCAGTATGTATAAAAGGGTATTGATATGTTTATATAAATCAGGGGGAAAAGGGGGATTTGAGAAACTGGAGGCCTACATCATTATTGAATGCTGACTGTAAGATTATAAGGAAAATGTTATGCAACTGACTTTCAGCAGTCTTAGACACTATAATCCATCCAACTCAATTTAGTGGAGTACCATCATGGAAAATCCATGATGCATTGATATTAATTAGGGAATTTTTCCAAAAAGGGGAAGCAGAAGAGATTATGGGACAGTTAACAAGCCTAGACCAAAAACAGGCTTTTGATAGAGTAGAATATGAATACTTAAAGTTAGTCCTGAAAAGGTATGGTTTCCCAGATCAATTCATATTCTGGATACAAGCTTGTAATAAAGACATTTGTGCTGTCCCATGCATAAATGGATGGGTGGGAGCAAAGTGTGGTGTAAATAGAGGAGTAAGACAGGATTGCCCCCTAAACCCACTTTTATATATTTTGACCTTAGACCCTTTATAACATAGTCTAAACCAGAACACTGATGTTCAGGGTTTATCAGTAGGTAGTGAGACATCCCAATCTGTTCTATAGCATATGATGATGATTTACCACTTATTGTAGCAAATAAAAATCTGTAACAGTGGCCTGGCAGGTAGTGACAGAATTTTCAAAGATCTCTGGCTCAGAAAGTAACCTCAACAAGAGTGGTTGTTTGGTGATAGGGCAAGAAGACCAGACTCTATCTGATGTTTTGAAAATTCCAAAAGTTTCTGGGTTTCATAAATTATTATGAATTTTGTTTAGTGTGGCACACCCCTAAGTATATAATTGGGAGTTGAAAATTCAGGAAGAAAAACAAAAAGTAACACAATGGAACCACTGGAAAATGTCAAAAAACAGAGTTTTTATGATCAAATCTTTTCTACTCCCTATTTTTTTATTTGTGAGTTTAGTATGCCCTCCTCCTTGGAAACAATACTTTTTGGTATTTTTTTCAGAGCCTATGGGACAGTCACTTAGATCCTTTGAAATGAAGAATTACATATTTGTCAATTGATACAGGTGATTTGGCAATGATTAATCCAGTAGTTTTCTTTTATTTTACCATTTTTTATCATAATTTCTCCCCCTTGTTGAGACAGGTCAATAAAGTTTGGAGTTCATGGGTGTTAGGTATTATGGGTCCCATCCTTGTGACTTAGGAATCACAGTTTTCAATTCCTAAACAAAAGCAAGTGGCTGATTTGCCAGATTATTTTAAAAATGCAGAAAGCTAAAATTGTGGAAAGTAACTGAAACTGAGCTTCTCTTAAGCAAACTAAAAAAGAACTATATAATAGAACAATGGCATCCCATTATTTTGAGCTTCCTTGGTATGGAGGGAAAACTCAGAAAGAACAAAAGATTATTTCAAAAATGATAATATGTCAAAGGATTTCAAAATATACTGTATGTGGGATTTTATGTGGTTTTGTTTGCACCAGAAGCTAGGGGTTAAGAACAATATGAAGCACAAAGGGAGTGAGGAAAGGTTTTGCCCAAGAATGGGGGATTGCCAGGGGAAATTAGAAACCCTGGGCTGGATTCAGAGAAGCCAACATAGGACACAAGGCAACTTGCGTCCTGCGTTGCATCCCCACGGGATTCACATAGGCAGCCTGTGACATGCGGTCGGCTGCCTGCGCCCAACAGCACTTATGCACCTGTAACCCCCTTGCAACATAGCAGAATGGGTTTCTGGCAGCATTTGCACTCTATTCAGGTAGGGTGGCCATGACATCCACTGATGGGATTCAGAGAAAACCACCAGTGAACATCTGTCAAAGACCAGTTACGCCAACAAAAAGGTGGCCTAATTGGTCTTTGCTGTTCACTGGAGGTTGCCACTGTGCCCAAGCCCCACAACCCCTGTGGGTTATGGACCCCCCCATGGGCTCTGGGTCCCAGGCATGGTATGCACGGTGCCAGACAAGGTGTGTGGAACACCCCAATGCCCAGACCCCCACACACACATTGCAAGACCCCCCATGCCCTGCGGCATGATCCCCCCACCATGCCTGTAACCCCCTGGTAGTCTAGTGGCCCCCCACCTCACAGTGTGAGCCCCCCACACACCCCAATACTCCACCAGTGACTAGCACAACCCTCCTTCACCACCAGGGCCAGTTTCCAATGCACCCGCCAGGTGTGTGTGTTGAGGGTGGGGGACCACTGGACCACCAGGGTAGGTATGGGTCCATGTTCTGGGGGGTCCATGGCAAGGAGGCTTGGGGTTGGTGCCCATACCTGTACAGGGCCTCAGAGGTGGGCATGGGGGTGTCATGGCTGCCCTCGCAACTTGCAACTGCTGTCCTGCAACCTGTGGCATTCCCGTGCTAAGCCTTACCTTGTGCAGCTACCACAAGTCATAGGATGCAGACTGCTGCACCTGCTCTGATCCTGAATCAGGTGAATGGGCCAGGGCGCAGGGCAGGTCGCCACATGCTGCCATTGCCACAGCTTGTGGCAGACTGCTCTGAATCCAGCCCCATGTGTCATCTCTTTTTGGAGTGCAACTTTGCAGTTTCCTTTTGGCAATATTTTAAAAATTATGGACCTTTGCCCCTTGTTTTAATCTAACACTTGAAATTCTATACATTGGTATCTTTCCAGCAGCTTGGGAAAATATGATACTAGTACTCTAAAGATTATATTGTTATGTATAAAATATCAACTTTGGATAGTGAGACGTGCACTTACTCCAAGGCAGAAACACAAATCGGTGGATCAAGTAGTTTATGCAGTAATGTCAGAAGTGGGAAGAATTCAAAGTTCAGAAAAAAATCTAGTTTCCCATGAACTATATAAATTATGGTGGAGGAATACAACATGGTTAGATACAGGATAAAGTTTGAATATATAAGTTTTCTATCTTTTTGATTTCTAAAATAATAAAATCACTAAATTGTTGGTGATAAATTGACCTAACAAAAGATAAGGTGAAGTGTTCCAAGTAAGTTAGTATTGGCTTATGTGAAAGGTGTTGTATTTGAATTTTCATATACAAGACGATAGCCATCTAGGCAATGAGACATCTCTGCATATAAAACTATTGGAAGTAATGCTAGTTTATAGGTATGGTGACTGAAATGTGGTTATATTATGATATTTGAACATATAAGTAAAACCCTTTTTAATGGTAAGGAGGGGGAAAGGATAGCATGGAAATGTGATTAACGTATTTGTCTTGCAGTATACAGTTTTTTGGTACAGGTCACAACTTAGATATGCTGTATCTCTTTAAAAAAGGGGGACAGGGAGGGACATGTATAATTTCAAATGTTTTACTGTATAATACTTGCCTTTTCTTATTTTTTTTAGATCAATGTGATATACTATAATTTTTGAAACTGAAAAAAAAAAAGTCCCTGCTCTTAAGTAGGGGAGGGGTGGGGTACGGTTAGTATGTCTTTCTACCTATTTCAGTTACTTTATAATTTAACTGATCCTGAGCAATATTAAATATGTACAGTACCAGGTTCTTTTTTCTTTGTGGGGAATGAATAGAGAAGGTAGTATGACTTAATACTTATTTGTTTTATTATTATTGTGTTAAACTTATATACTTTTTGTGATGTAAAGTTACATGGTTTGTATTATGAATTGTTTTTTGAAGCTTTAATAAAAGATTCCCCTACACTTTTTGAGAAGTGCCATGGGATCTTTAACATCCACCTAAGCAGGCAGATGGGACCTCAGTTTAATGTCTCATCCAAAAGATGGCACCTCAGGAGTGCAGCACCCCCCTCATGCTGTACTGCAGTGTCAGTATTAGGATTTAACACAAGTGGCTACGGGGGGGATAGAACCCACAGCCTCTTGATCTGCTGGCTTTAGAGGTGAGTGTGCAACCTACTGAGCCACTGACACTATCTATAACTATATATATATATATATATATATATATATATATATCCAAAAATTATTACAGATTGAACTGATTTTACTAAAATAAAAATAAATTGTTCCTGTTACAGTCTTCCCTGTCACTGCTTTGTGCCGCTGTGTGGTGCCGTTAACTATTGTGCTACTGTGGCAGTTTCCCACTGGCTGTAATATTAGTTTTTGTTTAATAAAATTGTTTGATTCCATTTCATGAGTGTGAGCAGGATAGGGAGAGTGACTGGTACTGATCTCAAACGTGTTTGATTCTCTCTGATGAGTCTTGCTTTAATATGTCTTCAGCCATTTATCTGCTTTCACGAGAGCAGGTGAGCGCAGAGCATGTGATGTGGCTGTCAGAACAAGACAGAGAGAGAGAGAGAGAGAGAGTGAGTCTGTGCCCTCATTGTAATCAAAGACTGAGCCAGAAAGATCAAGCAGGATAAGGAGCACAACTGGAACCTATCATAACAGCCACCAGTAGTGAGGATAAAGGGTTTCTGTTTTTTTACTCATAATGCTGAAGGTGACTGGGTGGGTACCTGAACAACTAATACCAGATGGGTGAGTAAGCGACCAGGTGGGCGAAGGCAGAGGGGGTCAGGGGGTTGGACACACCAGTGGAGATGTCGGCTACATTGACATAGAGGATTTGAGGCCTGTGAAATAAAATAGAGACATGCATTTTAAATGGTGACTTGATGGTTTTAAATGATTGGTTTGTATTTGTTAGGCAGTTTCTAGGTATGGGTTGGGTTGGAGAGATTTTAAAATGTTATGTTTTTTAAAGTTATAGTTAGGGTTTATGTTCTTTTTTACTTTGCCAAAATGGCTGCCAGACATATTTTTTTTCAGTAAATTTCTGGGAGGCATGGATATGTAGCTGCACCATGTCCTGGTTGCTGGAAGGGTTCCCAAGCTGTTGGTTGTCTGCCCAGGGGGTGCTGGATTCTGAGCCCTCTTGACTAATCAAGATGCAAGACATTTCTTACCCATTTTATAAGTTGCAATAAACTATCTTTAGAAACTAGATACAAAATTCTTACTAACTAATGCCATCCCCAAAATCTTAAACTCAGGCTCTCCAAGTTGACTAGCTGACCTCTTGCATCCACCAAACAAACCTCTATGCCTTAGGTCTTCCAAACCTGATCTGCTAACCACCCACTTCTGTAAGACATTCATGGTCTAAAGGTCCTTTGACTTTGTTGCAGCTCAGCTTCAGAGGTCTCTACCTGTACTACAAGACAGGCAATCATGCATCTCATCTCTAGATACAATTTAAAATGCAACTCTAAGAACATAGTTAATGTACTGTACCTGTTTTGGATAAATGAAACCCATTCATTTTGCTGTGTTATACATCAATGGCACATGGACTTACACTATGCAGAATTAAGTTTTGTTGATATGTGTGCCTATGCTAATTGTGACACACTTCTTAAGCTATATATTGACATGTCTCTCTGACATACTTTGTGTTCTTAGGCTTCTTCTAGGTTGTGTTTGTACTCTTTTATGCTTCCTCATTATTATGCTTGCCTGCATTACCCATGTAAATGGGTCTGGTTTCAAGTGGCTTTACTTATCTACCAAAAACCAAAGGATGGATGAATAAATGAATGAAATATGTTAAGGAGAGCAAACACAAAATAAGAATGGTCAGGCAAGTAACAGATAGCACTTGAGGCCAAATACTATACCAACATTTTTTTTTTACATACATAAAGACAAGGAGAAATACTCAAAGATCGTTCAGTTGACTAAATGGACAAGAAAAAAGGATATCATTATAAATGGTGGACAGATGGCAGAGTGCATAAATGCATATTTTTCAACAGTGTTCTCAAAAGTAAGGGAAAGAGAGTGATATCAGATATTGAAATATTATTGAAGGGGGAGCAGCAGAAGGACACACTGTAGGACTTACTGTATGTGTACCACCTGAATGAATTGAATAAATGCTATAGATGGTAAATGTAAACTAGGCAACTGGGCCCAATGGAATGCATCCTAAAATCCTGAAGGAACTGGCTAGAAAATTATCTATAACACAGGCAATTCTAGATAACAAGTACATCAGAACTGGTCATGGGTCTGATGACTGGAGAGTGGCTAATGTGGAACTAGTATTTAAAAAAAAGACTGTAGGGCAGAGCCCAGAGCATTTATGTCAGTCAGCTTGACAACCATAAAAGGGAAGCTTCTGAAATGAATTATTATATATAAAATTGTTGAGAATGTACCAATACAATTCAGACTCAGTAGCCCAGTACAGATCCTGTAAGAAGAAATCATGCCCATCCTTATTGCATTTTGTTTTAAAATGTGACCAAGAAACTAGATATGGGAAATCCTTCAGATGTTGTTTAGCTAGACAGCAATAATGCATTTGATTCACTACCACAGAGGAGTCCATAAACTGTAGAACCAAGGTATAAATGGGGGTGTGATGAAGTGGATTCAAATCTGATTGCTGGATAGGAAATACAGAGCCATAATAAATAACAGTCTATCAACATGGGAACAAGTGACCAGTGAGATTCTCAGAAGTTAGCAGTGGGACCTACATTGTCCAATGGATCTATAAGTGACCTGAGGGTGGGTTCCACCAGCTGGATCACAAAGTTTGCCAAAGGCACCAAGATGAGAACAGTTGATACATCACAACAGGAAATAAATGAATGAAATGTAGAAGGATCTGGATAGGTCTGAGAAATGAGCAGCAAAATGGCACATTTCAGTGCTAAGAAAGGCAAGATGATACAATTAGGAAAGACTAATGAGGCTGCAAAAGTATTGCAGTAGCTGGACATTTGCCTGAGGCCTTCCTGTCCCCTGAGTTGTAGCTAGGAGGGACCCACCTCATGGAATGGTGAGCAGACATTGGCACCACTCCAGAAGGGGACCCACAGGGGCCATCTGTAGGACTGTGGCTCTTAGGAGATGGGCAGGGAGAGAGGGGTTAAAAGGGCTGTTGGCCAGCAGTTCCCTTTTTCCCTCCCTTCTTCAGATCCCCACCAAACCCACCCTCATAAAAGCAGTGTTAGGGTTAGACAGGTCAAGCAGGGAACCCATTGACCCACTAGGTGTGACTGCGATAGGGATCAGGGAGGGAGTTTTCCGGCTTTTACAAGTAAGAAGGTTTATTTTATGGGTTTTTGCCTCCTCCAAGGGAAGAAAACATATCTAGTACAAAGCAAAAATGTACAACTGGTGCAGTCATCGGATTGATGGCTTGGGAGAATCACAGGCTGATGCTGCATGAGAAATAGAGGGCGGGGAATGAGTTGAGTTCTTCCGAAGAGCTCGTTGCCTCTGATCAGCATGAGGCCAGGAGACTGGATAACTGAAAGCCAGTTGGTGGGGGTCACAGTCCAACTTCATCAGGTTAACCTGCAAGGGTGGTGGAGCTGGATGGGGAAGGCCACTTGGTACTTGGCCACTTGGCCTTGGGGGTGGGCTGGGTAATGACTTGTCTTATATTTCCCCTTATTTCTTGACATATGTGATACCAATTTTTTTCACATTTTGAGACTGCTTTAGCACTTTTTATGTTTGAAATAATGAAAGGAGTGCTCCTTTTAATATGGCTGTTCCCAAAATGTTTACTGACTTTGCAGCTGGTTTAAATACCTCTATACTTAGCAACTACTTCTTTTGCTGTTCATACTACCTGAACATTCTGATATCAGTTACGCCATTAGGAGCAAGTCAGATAAATAGAAGGGAATGATGTAACTAATGCCAAAGAATGTGTGAAGTACACATTTAAGCATTGGTCTTAATGTAAGCTGCCACCTTCTTTAAGTGCACTCAGAACACTCATGTTGTTATGATTGTGCCTTATCATAGCAGAGGATCTTGAAACCCCCTCAGTCTGGGACATAGCCTGATATTGTGCTGAAGTCTCCTGTGATCAATAAAGACATTTGTTCTACTTTTATTTGCTGCATCTAAGTTATTCACCTGGGTCCAGGAAGTTGGCATCCACCAGTACAGTAAAAGATGGACATTGTAGTCCTGAAGAGAAGGTAAGGGTGTACCGCCCTAGTGCTAGGTGAAGCAATACCCTGACTGAGATGTATAGAGGGGTGACTAATACTGTATGGAACAGAAGGACTAATTTGAGGAGGCTGCTCAATACAGGTACCAACTCGGTAGGTTTCCAGGTTGTACTCTGACAGTAGTACTAACTGCATGGCACATAAATAACTGGTAGGTAGATCAGTGTATGGGTAATAAATTTTTGAGGGGTCAGGCACTGCATGCACAGGCTTCTAAGGATAAATTTCCACCTGTATGCAACAGATGATGATCAGTGCCGATATTACTGAGGAAACCTTCATGAGGGTGCTATCCAGGCCCCCATTCTGTACATAATAGGAGGAATGTACACTACAGATTAGGGCAAAGGAGCCTCAAGAGAAGGTGTCTGTAATATCGGCTGGCTAACTTAGGGGTGTTCCTAAATGGATGACTGGAGAATTGGAGAGGACGATGAGGATCTTCGTAGGTGTATTTTTAGAAGTGGGTGGAAATGGTGTATTTAATAAGTGGAGGGCGGGGATGGGTGGGTGAGTGTGAAATTAGTGGCTTTTGCCATACCTTTCAGCTTATGGAGTCCAGGCTTGAGGTCTCGGGTGGTGGCTGTTGAAGCCCGGCCACCCGGTGTCTGAGAACCTGTGCCTGTGGGGTAGGCAGCCCTTGGAGAGCTGGAACTCAGCTGGGGAGAGAGAGAGAAGCACAAGTTTAAGAGCTGGCTGTGGACAAAAGAGTGGCACCTAAAGTCTGGCACACATAAAAGTTTTAGCGAGGAGCTGAATCACTTAAATCTTAGCTCTTTACACTCTAAACATTGGTAAAAATTAAACTTTAATCAACAGGAATCAAGTAAATACAGCTTTTTGAGAATAGTTCAGTGAGCAAGTTCAATTTTGGCAGGATTTTGAAGAGAAAACAGAAGCAGACTGCAGGAGCTAATTGGAAATCAGCATCCCAGAGAGCTCGCTTTGTGATTGGTTAACAGCTTTTGCCATACCTTTCGGCTTGTGGAGTCCGGGCTTGAGGTCTCGGGTGGTGGCAGTGGTAGCGCCGGCTGCCTGGTGTCCGAGAGCCTGCACCTGTGGGGCAGGGAGCACTTGGAGAGCTGAAACTTGGCTTTCAGCTTGTGGAGTCCAGGCTTGAGGTCTCAGGCAGTGGCTGTGGAACCACCAGCCACCTGGTGTCCGAGATCCTGTGCCTGTGGGGTAGGGAGCCCTTGGAGAGCTGGAACTCAGCTTTCAGTTTGTGGAGTCCAGGCTTGAGGTCTCAGTCAGCGGCTGTAGAAATGCTGGCTGCCCAGTGTCGGAGAGCCTGTGCCTGTGGGGCAGGGAGCCCTTGGAGAGCTGGAACTCAGCTTTTACTTGTGGAGTCTGGGCTTGAGGTCTCAGGCAGCGGCTGTAGAAATGCTGGCTGCCCAGTGTCTGAGAGCCTGCGCCTGTGGGGCAGGGAGCCCTTGGAGAGCTGGAACTCAGCTTTTACTTGTGGCATTGTTGTTTTGTGTAGTTTCAGCTGCGACATAATGACCCCATGCCATTACTCCAAGCCTGTCTTCTTCCCTCATTAGATTATGGAAGTGTGGTATGGTGTGGGGTGTCAGTTTTTTTTTTTTTCCAAAAGGGCTTCAGTGTATAATGCGATTAGTAGATTTGCTCTAAGTTCACAGTATAGGGAACATCATTGTACTCTATATAAAAATTTTATTTGGTTACCCATTGATAGTAGAGATTGTTTTTTATATGAATTGTATGATCTACAAATCTTTGAGAATGGGGAATATGGGCCATTGACAGGCATTATCATCCCCTCACAAAGAAACAGTTGTGTTTGAGTTCAGACGACACTTTAACTTTAACTATTCCATGTCTTAAAACCTCAACAGGTCAGAGATCTTTTGATTATGTTGCTGCAGAAAACTGGAATTCATTACATCCAGAAATCTGGAATGCAAATAGTTTTTATTGTTTTAAAACTTTGTATAAAGCACATTTAATGTATGATTTTTGTTGTAAATGTTAGCAATAATTGTTATATATTGTATTGTACATTTCGTATTTTGTTATCTTGTTGTACGTTCCAGGTCTTGCCTGTAAAAGGGCCTATGGCCCAGTGTGCTTACCTGGTTAATAAAACTAAAATAAATAAATAGTGGCAGACCAACACTGAAACATTACACATGGTGGAGAATGCGGTCCTTCTCCTGCCCTTGACCTATCTCAACTGCCTGTGCTGTCCCTGTACTGCTAAATTTGTTAAAGGTAACAACTCTCCCTGCCCGGTATGTCATGCACAAGATATGAACTATTGGGCACCTGCACACAGCTTTAGCTGCAGAAAAAACTAACTGAACTCTGCTTTCACCTGCAGTCCTCTTGAGATACTGAGACAAGCAGACAGTGAAAACTATATCAGTTATAGCACAATGCATGATTTCCTGTGTCCTGGAAACTATGTGGGACATTGGTTATTCATTAGTTGAGATAACAAACTACCAGTAGTTATTTTTTCCAGGCATCAAGTACCTCCAGAGCTGCACAGGAACCACCCCTCTTCAGCATTTACCTCACAGCAGCAGGCCTGCATGGGCACCCCTGTCAGATTATCTTAGTGCTACAATGCTATGTCTGCATTGACTGTCCTATGCTTCCTCCCCAGTGTTGGGTCTCAAATAAATAAAAACAAGCAAAGATAAATAGCTCCAAACAGAGTGGACACCAGCTGCAACATATAGCAGCTTAGGTATCTTTCTAACCCACATCCTAATTCAGCTTGGTGTCTCTCTCTGTTGCCTCACTGTGCCCAAATGTCCCAACACCAGCTCTGCTTCCTTCCTCCCCAACTCACTCATCCCTCACAGCTACAACACAGTGCTCTTCCTGACCATGGCTCCTCTACAGACTGCTCCATGATCCTGGGATCCATGCTTCTGGTCACCCAAAGTTTTGACAGGATAGACAGCCTCTCAGCATCACCAAGTGACCTCTAGCTCTGCTCCACACTACATTCTACTTTCCTCAAGGCCACGGCTTCTCTTCCTGTAACAGTTGTGAAACTCACGGAGGTTGTGCTCTACAATATTTATTTTATTCATTTATTGAATATATTGGAATTATAACCCTTTGAGTCAGAGACTCCTTTACAAAGGCTCCACATCAAAGTGAAATAGTAATACAGTCATAAATACACAGAACAAATAGTGTAAATAGTGGTAAGCAAAGCAATTAACAGTGCATACAGTAATAACAAGACAGAGGTACTAGGCAAACAGTGTATTTGACAACAGGGAATCATGAACAGAGTAAAGCAATCATAGGTCACTGAAAAACAACATGGCCTCAGCCTAGAAGTCTAAACAGTATATACAGGTTTACAGAGCAGGACTAGCATAGGGATACAAGTACTTTATTTTTTTATTTATTTTAATTTTTTATTTAGTTTTTGTTGACCGGGTAAGTGCACTAGAAAATCCTGCCTATTTTCTGGCATGACCCGGGGGAGGGGAATACAGATGAATGGCAACTGACCTTGAACCAGATTAAGCTGTTGGTGATATTTTTAGTGAATGAGGGAAATGTGGCCAGGACACCAGGAAAATTCCCCTACTGCATTGCTGTCAGTAGGGGAAAACCTATGGCCACTTCAATGGCCAGTCAAGACTTGTAGTTGGAGAGGATGGAGATGCAAGCTTTACAGGAGCCTGAAATCTTCCAGACAGTTCACGGTATGGAACTTGAGCATTTGGTGGAGAACCTTATAAATTCGGAAGAAGAAGAAGGTAATACCCCAATTGAATTTTTTTCCACGGAGGATCTTACTGCAAATTTGAAAACTGAGGAAAAAGTTATAAACACTAAGGATTCAGCAGAAGACACTGAGCAAGCATTACATTTAATTTTGCAAAGAGAAGAAAAAAGGCATGCCCGAGAAAAAAGCAAATTACAAGCTAAACTTGAGGAGTTGCAACGCCTAGCTTTAAGTGTCAATTCTGTGGAGAAGCCTGTCAGAGAAAACTATGGCGCAGCAAGATCAAAGACCCAGCTGGGGCATGGTGAGTCAGTTACTCTTTACAAGGTTTCTTCTGCTTCTGTGAAAGTGAAAAGGGAGAGTCAGCCAGCTGGCAGTTCAAATGCTGAGGATTTAAGCATGTGCCTACAGCAGAGTCCCCCAGCTAAAAGAGATGAAAAGTCTGGGACCAATGTTCAAGGAATGAATATCTCAATGTCTACTAAATTAAATACTGACACTCACCTAAACCCAAAGCATATAACATTATCTAAAACTTCGGGCTTTGTGGCTTTTACTGATGTCCAGGCTGCTGTCAATTTTCAAACAAATAACTTAGACTCTCAAGCTACAGCGATGTAGTTTTCCTTTACAAATTTGTCTAAACAGGGTCAGAAGGATTTACAAAAAGACAAAAGGCTTGTACAAACCTTAGCCAAAAGACATTTAAACATGGATTCCTTAAAAAGTGATTCAATACCATCTCACAAAACAGCTGAGTTGCTTGACTCAACATGAACTCCTCGGGAAGCATTGTCCCAGTCGGGTTGGAAGCAAAACCCAGCAGGGATTTGGGTTCCAGACCCGAGTGGGATGATAAACTTCCATTCACCACCTCTTCCTCTACTTGGGTTCCAGGGCAGGTTTTGGATCCAATAACAACTATTTCTCAAGTCCAAGAAGTTCCTGGTATAACATCTGCAGACACACCACTCCCTCAAAATAACACAACTGAAAAACCTACTCAAGTAGAGGGAGATGAACCCATAGAACAGGTTGGTAGAACAGAAAGACTGCAATGGTAACAAAAATTCAGAAAATGACTTAAATCATGATACATCCACAAATAAAGAACCCCTATTATCTTAACTATTTGCAAATATAAAGAAAGAAGCTGCTCCCAGGAGGAATGCGGTTCATATCTGTTATAAAGGTGGTATGGAGGACAGGCCTGACAGACATTTTGTTGGAAAAATCTTATTGAAGGACTCCTTGAGGTTTTCTCCCCGAGAGGTGTTTGCTTTTATAAACATTTCGTGAGAAGACAATTGTGACATAAGTTTTTGTTCTGCCCATTTTTTGGATCTTATTTGGGAGCATTATACCCAGGTGAAATATTCCCCCATTTGGTCTCCTTTTGTTGTCATTCCTCTTTCTAAACCTCTGGTTACATTTATTACGGTAATGTTCTAAAATGAGGGTGTGCGTGTAGCTGATATTACATACTGGTTGTTACAAAGATGTGAACTTTTGGGAGACCCTGAGGCTATTCTGGATATGGAGCTCTTTTGGACTGGGGGTTGGAGATACGAGGTAAAACTACAAAGTACAGATTCAGGCATTGTACATATTCCTAACTCTTTTGTGTTAGGCAGGGATGGGGGGGGTTTTATTCTGGACAACTCCGAGCCTGTTATAAATGTGGTTCACATACCCACATTTCTAGCACATGTGACAAACCCAGATGTGGGAATTGTGGGGAGGTAGGACATATTTCTTTCCAATGCGCATCTCACACAAAGTGTGATCTTTGTGAAGATGTGGGGCATGCCTTTAAGGACTGCCCCTGGGCAGCTAAAAATGCTGCTAGTAATGTTAGCCTAGATCTTCTCATTCAACAGGCACAAGACATAGCAAAAGTACCTGAAAAACCCCACCAGGATGAATCAGACAAAAATTATTTTCCCTCTACTGAAATTATAAATCTATGTGATCATAAGGAAATTACAGACAGGAAAATTGCACAGGTTAAAGTTAGGGATCCATTCCCCCTTTCCCCTCCCCTTCTGTCCCTTCCCCCTCCCCCCTCAAATGTTGGATCAGAACACTTCACAGCAGGAGATTCTTACCCCAGTTTGCTATAGTGACCCTGTACAAGATAGTGTTCCTTTAGCTTTATCTCTACCTCAGAGGCATAGATCCTCTAGGAATTTAAGGTTAGCCAGCATTCCCCTTCCCCCTTCTTCCCTTCCCCCTACTTCTCTTTCTGATTATATAAATTCAAATAACCCCTTTGCTGTTTTTGCACCAGAATGGCGGGATTCAGACATGGACCAGGAGGAAGGAGATAGCAATCCCAGAGATCAGGACATGGAAACACAGAAAACAGGTTTTGCAGGGTACAAAGGGAAAAAGAAAAAAGAGGGAAATAAGTTGATCACTGAGCAGGCTTAAAAATTTCAATACATGGCAAATCTAAAACTCGGATCAATAAATATACATAGTCTCTTAAATTCAGGTCAAAGAATGATGGTTTTTGAGTATTTACATAGGTTACAGTTAGCAATCTGTTTTTACAGGAATCTTGGGCATTTTCTATGCATAATATCAGAAGCTTTCAGGGAGAATGAATTTGGGGACCTTCATATTGGTCCTTTGGACAAGATGGTGTAGATGGAGTGGGGTTTTTATTTAACTCATTTTCTTTCCATTTGATAAAATTGGTAGATATTTTTCCCGGAAAAGCCTTATTACTAGATAGGATGTGGAAGAATAAAACATATAGGCTGATTAATATTTATGGCCCACAGCTGAAAGCCGGGAGAGTGGCACTGTTTAATGTGGTAAAACCTTACTTAACGACCACTCACAATATAATTTTTTATGGTGATTTCAAGTGTGAGATACCCTCATATACTAAAATTAAGAAACCTAATTCTAAAATGTATTGCAACTCCAATGCCCTTATTGATTTGATATTATCAGTCAATATGATAGAGTGTAATGATTTTAGGAAACAAGGACCTAATTTCACTTTTAGGAAGGGTAATATGAAGTCTACCATTGATTATGTTTTTGTTTCCAAACATCTACCTATGGGGGAATGGAAACTCATCCCGTGGAGTTTAGTGATCATGTTTTATTGATTGTAAATTCCTGTAATTCAAGCCTTTACTACCAGATGGAAACTGAATGTGAAAGTTCTGAATGAACTTAGGATCCAAAAAAGTATAAGAGTCCTTATTAGTACAAGATGTTCTGTCTGTTTTTTATATGCAGATATTGGACAGTGGTGGCTGTATTCCAAACAAGATTTTTAAAATTGGTTAAAAAAATATGGGAAACATAAATAAAATAGTAAATTTTTAAAATGTCTCTCTTTGCTCCAACAGTTATACAAGCTGTATACCTGGTTTAACACCTCTAGATTTAATTACTCAGACCAAATAAAAAAGATAAAACTGGAACTGTTATCCTATCAATATGACAGAGCTAATACTTTAAAAGTGTTGTTCCAAGACGGGATAAAAAAATCCCCAGCTGGGGATCCTTTTCAAGCCTGCAAAGCCATGAGGGATAATACTGAAATGGCAGCTCTTTATGACTCTCAGAGGGTGTTGCAGAGTTCTGAAAAAGATTTATTTTTTATTATTAAAGAGCATTGGGCAACACTGTTACCTGATAGATGTCCTACAGTACAGGAAATCGAGGCTTATTTAAGGCACATTCAAGTTCCTCCTATACCTTCTGAATTACTACAAAATGAAATTAATATTACCCCTCAAGAAATTAAACTGGCCATTCAGAAAATGATTGCAGGAAAATCTCCAGGGTTGGATGGGTTGCCCATTAAATTTTATAAAGAGTTTAAGGATGAATTCTTTCAATGTTTAGCAGTTGTTTTTGGTTATTTTTCAAGAATGAACAAAATTCCCTCTTCTTTTTCAGATGGTTTATTAATGTATCTATATAAATCAGGAGACAGACAGAATATTTCAAATTGGAGACCTATCACTATACTGAATTCAGATTACAAAATGTTAACACATATTTTAAACAATAGGTTAAAACTTTTTGCAGAATATGTAATTTCCCCAGTTCAATACTGTAGTTTACCTTCTCATAAAATACAATCAGCTCTAATGGTTGTGAGGGATATAATTGAACATCTTTCTCTTTCAGGTAAATATGGTACACTAATCACAATATATCAAGAAAAAGCATGTGATAGGGTTTCACATATGTATTTGTTTTCAGTTTTACAATATTATGGGATTCTGGATAATTTAACTAGGTTAATCAAATTAATTTATAAATCAGCAGCTGTTTATCCAATTATTCAAAGACAAATGAATTTCAACTTTTGGACCCAGCTTGGGGTGTGTCAGGGTTGTCCCCTGAGCCCACTTCTGTATGTGTTTTCTTTGGATCCTTTCCTAAGATTTATAACTGATAGACCTAAATGGAGGGGTATTCAAGGAATGGGCATACAGTCTGCCATTAATGCTCAAGCATTTACAGAAGATTTATGAGTTTTTTTTTCAGAAATCTCACAATTTCAGCAGTTTGTAAAAATGATGTCTGATTTTACTTTAGTATCTAATATGAAAATAAATATTGCTAAAAGTCATGGTCTGTATATAGGAGTAGGATACCTGGAGGACGGGAATTTAGAGGGTCTTAATGTATCCCCTGAACTGTTGAAAATCTTGGGTATAACTTTCGGGCCCCAAAATATGGCTTTGTACAATTGGGAGCAATCTTTAAAATAGTGGAATTTAAAGTATGTCAATGGAAGTCATGGAGTATGTCAAAATTAAAACGTATTCAGCTGATAAAAAATCCCTGGTTCCAATTTTACTTTATGTAGCAATATTATCCCCACCAAAAGACGTTAGAAACTAGGCTAAATAGTGCTTTTTCAGATGCTATGGGAACCGATTAAATCCAATCACGAAGGTGTTTTATTCTCCCAATTAAAAAGGGTTTAGGAATGCTAGACCCTATAGTTTTTCATACTCTGTTCATATCACAGACAGTTAAATGTGGATAGGATCATCACCATCGACACAAAGGTCATGGTGCAGGTTAATTTTGGAAAAGTATTTTAGAGCATGGGGCGGTGGCCTCAAGATTAGGGACATTTTTGCATATTGCAGATTATTTTAAATCAGCTGCTTCAAAATTATACATATGGAATCTCACTAAAATGGACATTCTGTCCCACTCTGGTCGAAAGTTGTATCAAATAGTATTTGATAAAATCTATCCAAAGGAACCTAGTTTTAAATGTTGTGCTCTGGAGTGTAACAATTATATTTTAGCTCAATTAGTGAATCCCAGAATCCCACTTCAGATGTGGGAACATTTATAGCTTTCCATTTATGGTAGAACACAGGTGAGGGAATGCTAAGCATAAAGCTTTAGAGGAAAGAATTGTCTTATCTGGACTGCATTAATGTAGAGGAAACCATGGAGCATTACTTATTCTTCTGTTCCTATTCTAAACCTTTATGGGGTTATTTAGCTAATGTATGGAATATGCCCTGGCTCAACACTATGCCTTATGAAGTATGTGTATTTGGCCATTATGCCCTTTTGGGCTCTAGGTTTCATTCAGATACTCTTGCCATCTTTTTGTGTTTTTTAAAATTTTATCTATGCTGGATCACGTGATGCGCATGGAGGAGTAGCAGCAGCCTTTAAGGTCTCCCTCTCCAACAGAGTGTTTCTGCATTAAAATGCAGCGATTAACACCTCCTATTAATCTATTCTGGCCGCCTACTATCCTGTGCTTTCGCTGGAAGACTTATTGAGCTGGTTGCCGATTCAGAATGCAAGCGCCAGATTTAGAGCTAGAGGCCAAGTGGCCACATCGGAGCTCCTCGCCATTTAATGAGCCTGAAAGCATTACTCCCATTAAGATTTACAAGGATCTGACAATGATAAAAGATGCATTGTTTAAGCTCATTGAAGATGTAGCCGAAATTAAACCGGCGCTAACTCAGCTAGCCCGTCGGGTGACGGACGCTGAAGCCAGGATTTCGTCCATCGAGCGAGCCCTGGAGAAAGTGGGGCCTTCAACCAGGGAGTGCAAATAGAGCCTGAAGAAATTAGAAGATCGCCTGGATGATTTAGAGGGAAGAAGCAGGCATAATAACCTGGTTCTCCTAGGCCTCCCCGAGGGGGAAGAAGGGCCGAACACCATCATCTTCCTACAGAAGTTGTTGGGAAAATCAGCTGGGCCCTCACCCAACGGCTCAGAGTACATTATTGAGAGGGGCCACCGAGCATTGAGAGCAAAACCCCACCTTCAGACCCACGAGACCAATCATTTCAAGCTGTTAAATTATCTGGACCATGAGCATATCCTAAAGGAAATAAGGAAGTTGTCGGCTTTTCAGTGGGAGGGTAAGAAGCTTCGTTTGGTCCCAGACCTTACCTGGAAGATGCGGCAGGCTCGATCAGCTTTTCGCCCTATCACTTCTAAACTTTGGGCAGCGGGGATCTGCCATTGCATGCCATACCCGGCGAAATTAGAAGTTTCTGCAAAGGATGAGACCAAGCGTTATGAATCAGCCGAGGAAGCCTTAACTTCATTAGAGGCTTGGTTTCCAGAACTGTTTGCCAAAAAATAAAGGCTTGATATTTGTTGTATGGGTATTTAATGTAGGCTGCTAAAAGGGAAATGCTCAGGGAGAAGTACTTATTGCTTGAATTGTTTTCGTGGTCCAACATACTTAAATGAGGCCGACTTTAAATGGACCTGATTTTATTTTTCTCTTTTACAGATGGACATATGGACATATCCTGAGAACTGTTGAAAATAACTCCCTGTATTATTTTGGCCTCTGAACTTAGTATTGACCCTACCTCACGAGTGTTTTGGAGAGGTAGTACAAGTTGTTAACCACAAGAGGGAGCCATTGGCTCACAAATGTTAAGTTTTATTAGGTATCACCAATATCATATGTTCTGTAACCTTAACTATTATTAGTTTTATTAAGGTTAGTTGGTGGTAGAGCTAATGTTTGAGTAACTAATACTGGAATTAGTACTTTAGAGGAGCGTTGGCTCGAAGGTTGTTAGATTTATGGGGCATTGCTTACAAACTACCAATTTAGAATAGGCAGCTTTGTTTTTTTGCAGTTAAGCGGTGCCATTGTACTTTGGTTGCTTTCCCCTCAGTTTTGCTAGGAACTAATGTTTCCCTCTTTCCTCTTCAACTTTGCGGTCAAATCTATCTCTCCTCAGCCTTAACTATGACGCACTCTATCTGATATATCTTCTTCTCTTGTTTTTCATTAGATGTTATAGGTAGGCGTAGATCAGCTCTAAGAAATATATTTCTTTTATTCTACCTGATTATGGAGGGGGGAGGCCTGCCTCTATAGCGCACCATGAATCATTGGCAGTGGAGTGGGCTACGGGCCTGGGGAGTTAGCTTGAGGATTCTTTGCTGGGTTTATGGGTTTCATTTATGTAGTTAGGGGTTAATAGTTTTTCCTTTTTTATTGATTGGTGGAGGGTTTTAGTTAGCAGGGGGACAGCTATCCATATCTTTTGTGGAAGACCAGGACCTACTAATGGCTAATGGGTTGAATATTTTTTCTTGGAATATTAAAGGGGGGAAGGACAATTGCAAAAAATTTATTGTATTAAACCACTTGGCCCATTACAACCCTGCGGTGGTGTTTTTGCAAGAAACTCATGTCCTACCAGATCGTCTTTCCCACTTTAAGAAAAAATGGGTTGGCCAGTTTATGGAGCTGGCTTCTCCTCTAGTAGTCGAGGAGTGGCCATATTGATTGCGCGGGGAGTCCCGTTTATTCATTCGGAAGTAATTTCTGATCCGAATGGCAGGTACATATTTGTCCTTGGTAGACTTAATGGAGTCAGTATGGTGCTGGGATCAGTGTATGGACCTAATCAGGAGTCACCGATTTTTTTTGTTCAATTGGCAATGATATTGGCTTCTTTTAAAGAAGTTCCAATTATTTTGGGGGGAGACTGGAATTTAACCCAATCTAACAAGTTGGATCGTTCCTGGAATAGAGGGACGCATCATTCTTCAGCCCAAAATGCTTTAGGGGAGCTTATTTCTTCCCTAGGTTTAGTTGATCCATGGAGGTTATTTAATCCATCCTCTAGAGAGTATACTTTTTTTCCTCCGGTCCATAGATCATTTTCGAGAATCGATTATTTTTTGATAAGCAAGAATTGCTTAATTGGAATTCTGGAAGTATCGATTTTACCTAGAGTTATTTCCGACCACTCTCCGATAAAAATGTATTGGTCACCATTATCTAGTCCTTCAAGGTCATACTCCTGGTCTTTAAATAACAGTTTATTAAAGGACTCTGGCATATTGTCCCATTTTAGAAATTTTTTGTCTACCTCAATCGAAAACAATTGGGGCTCCATAGAGGCTGTGGATTACACCTGGGCGGCACTCAAAGCAGTGTGGAGGGGGGAGTTAATACGTCTAGCATCTAAACGTAAGGCTAAGGAAGTATCATGTTTGGATAGCTGTCTGGAAAAAATTAGGGTGTTAGAAGGCATCCATGAGGGCACAAGGTCAGAAAGTCAGGAGCAAGAGCTTATGACTCTGAGGACGTGGTATGCGAATACCTTACGGGAGAGGGTGGTATCCTCTGCAGCTAAAATTCGGGCTCTTTACATAGGTCAAGGCAATAAGGCTGGGAAATTGTTGGCTTGGCAATTAAAGCAGAAAGCTTCTGCTAGATGGGTTGCAGCTTTGAGGCACCCGACCTCAAATAACTTAATTACTGCTCGGAGGGCATACTAGAGGTTTTGTTGCTTTTTATAAAAAGCTATATTCGAGTCGGCCACTCTCTTTACATAGTATGGAGAAGATGGAAGAGTTTATGGCAAGTATCTCCCTTCCTTGTCTGTCGGAAGTTTCAGGTCGGAGTTTAATTGCCCCTATCTCCGATGAAGAAATAGGGCAAGCAATTGATTCACTTAAATTGGAGAAAGCACCAGGCCGGATGGTTTACCTCTTTTTACAAATCATTTAAACAATATATTGTTCCACTATTGAGACAGCTTTACCTTTTTTGGGCTGACCAAGGGATCAAAGATAAAACTTTATTTGAGGCCAGGATTATTCTCCTTCCCAAGCCTGGTAAATCCCCAGATTCAGTAAGTAATTATAGGCCAAAATCCTTGTTGAATCTGGACGTTAAAATCTTTGCTAAGATTTTGGCATCTAGACTTAAAAGGGTATGGGTTGATTTGTTAAGTCTAGAACAAGCTGGCTTTGTGGAGGGTCGTTCCTCAGCTGACCATTTTAGAAAGTTGTTTTATTTAATCTCTGCGTCGGAGAGCCCAGGTATGGAAGCATCCCTGGTCTCTCTAGACGCAGAGAAAGCTTTCAATCGAGTTGAGTGGTCATTTATGTTTGCTACTCTTCAAAAATTTGGTATTCCAGAAAATTTTATTCATTTGGTCCGAATTTTGTACGAATGCCCATCAGCCAGAGTTCAGTGCAATAATTTAATTTCAGAAGCTTTCCCCTTAAGGAGAGGAACCCGTCAAGGGTGTCCTTTATCCCCCTATTTATTTAATCTTTACATTGAGCCCTTAATAAGAGCCATCAACTCGGATCCAGGAATCCAAGGGATTAAAATTGGTGATCTAGAATTTAAATTATCGGCTTTTGCCACGACTTACTATTACATTTTCGAATCACTGTTTCACTTCCACATGTATTAAAGCTTATAGCTCACTTTAGTGAATTTTCTGGTTACAAATTGAACCTATCTAAGACTATGGTATATCCACTTTCACTAAGTCTCTCTAAATTGGTGTCTCTCTTTAGGACTGCAATGGCAATCTGAGGCTTTACTCTACTTGGGCATCCGTGTTTCTAGGAACTTGGAGGACTTGGTTAGTTTAAACCTTAAACGGTATTAAAATCAATTAAAGATGATTTAGATAGATGGTTGAAGCTCCCTTATCCCTTTCAGGCAGAGTCAATACAATTAAAATGATAATTTTACCTAAACTTTTTATCCCTTTCAAGTTTAAATATCTACCTACCTAAGTCTTTTTTTAAACCCTTAAACAAGTTATGTTCGGACTTTTTGTGGGAGGGGTGGCCCCCCACATAGAGCTTATAGTAAATTGTGTCATGAGCGTTTGAAAGGTGGCCTACAATTGCCTGATTTTTATATGTACTATTTAGCGATACATGCCGCAAGAGCTGCTCTATGGACCTGTGACCCAGGAGTATCCTTACTGGGTCTTGAACTAGATCAAGCCTTCTCTAAGAAGCTCAACCTAGATTTGGAATCCTTTTTATATACCCCATGGGCTAAGGTTCCTAAAATAGCTAGAGACACCCCCTTAGGGTGGGATATTAGAGCTATGCATCAACTTTGTGCAAGGTTAAAAATACCACAATATTTTGACCTATCTCAACCTTTATTAAGAAATCCCAATATTCTAATTGGTAACGACCGATTGTAAGGTTTTTTTCTCCTCCTCTCCAAGATCCGTATACTACATCTTTTTTCTGGGGATTCGTTGCTGCCACCGTTGGCACTGACCCTAAAATTTGGGGTTAGTCCCCATTCAGCGTTAAAAACATTACAAGTCCAAAGTAGTGTCAAGGCCTTTCTAGGTAAACGTCAGTGTTCTGACAAGGCAGGAGCTTTCTTTAAAGAGCTATGTGATCTTAGCTTGTCAGGTAAGAGGATCTCAAAGATCTATAAGTTCATTTTAGAAAGGGGAGACTTCACCTCCCCCCAGGTCCTTTTGTATTGGGTAATTAATTTGGCTCTGGACTGGTCGGAGAGGGAGTGGGAAACAATTTGGAAGGACACTTATCTCATCATTAAACAAGACAGGTTAAGAGATATTCAGTTTAAGTTACTACATAACTTATACCTGTCTCTGGCGAGACTACATCGGGTTGGTGGACTGGTTTCCCCTGTATGTAAGGACTGTAAAGACCCATTGGCAACCACCATCCACAAATTTTGGTTTTGCCCAAAGATTCAAAAATTTTGGGCCTCGGTTAGACTCTGGACAGCCCCGTACACTGATCTTTCAGCCTTCTTTAACTTGGAAACTTGTATATTTGGGAGGTATGTTTACGTCCCAAGTAAAGCACAAAAACATCAGTTGGCATTGATAGCTTCAGTTACTAAGTTGCTAATTCTACGCCATTGACGAGATGATTGGATCCCTACATATAGGGAATGGTGGGAAGAATTCTTGAATGCATTTTATGTGTGAAGGCTAGCCTTTATGTTGGCAAGGCATCAGCTAAATTCTCTGAATACTGGGGGCGTCTTCTTCAATACCTTAAAAGGAATTATGGATACTAATGGGGGCTATCTACCCTACTACTTTTCCTCGGTTCCGTTTCCGTTTTCTTCTCCTTTTTCTTTTCCCTTTAACTGCTGTTGAAGTTTCTGTTTCTTACCACTACATGTCTGCCCTTTAGGTTCAGTTAGTTTCAATTATACACCTGCCTAAATCTGTACTATACCCCTCTTTCTTTTTCCTCATTTTCACCCCTGTCCTGCTCACCCTGTAAGTGTATTTAGTAGGTCAAAATTAATTTATACTGCTTTTAAGGTCTGTAATCAACGCAATGGATTAGTATGACAATGGTTGGATAGCTGTGAGGGGATAGGGAGTGTGGGAGGTAGGGTGGGGGGTCTCGCTTAGCTTTTGAGTTGGGGTTTGTTTTAGAATCAAGTAATCTCTGTAACCTGTTCAATGTGTCATACATGTTGTAAATGGTTTTGTTTTCAATAAAATATAGTAATTTGCAAAAAAAAATTTTTATCTATGGCAGGCAAGATGCAGTTGGGTATTATGGCAGAGTAAAATGCCTTTCGAGATGGTTAGGACCTTAATAAGTGAAGCTATGTGGCACGTACATGAAAAAGATGTAACATATTCAACAGGGAGACAAGTTCAAAGATTGTGGAAAGGTTTTCCTTTTTTCATTAAATATAAATAAGGAGTTCAAAACATTTATATGACAAATTTTCTGTTTTTATCATTTATCTATTTTGTTTAATGGGGAATAGGTTATGGAGTTATATGAAGGGAAGGGAAAAAGGAATTTTTATGTTCTGAAGGTTTAAATATTAAGTTTTATGGTATTTTTCTCTTTTCTCTCTTCATGGAATGTAGTTTATGAATTGTCTTGTTTTCTTTGTATTTCAAGTTGTCAAATGGATGTATTTTGTAATGTTCTTTTCAAATAAAAATTCCCCTACTCTTTTCGTGCCATGGGATCTTTAACATCCACCTGAACTACCACCAATCCAGGCAGATGGGACCTCGGTTTAACATCTCATCTGAAAGACGGCATCTCAGAAGTGCAGCACCCTTCTCATGCTGCACTACAGTGTCAGTACTGGGATATTAACCCAAGTGCCTGATGTGGGAACTGAAACCACAGCCCTCTGATCTCCTGGTCTCAGAGGCGAGTGTGCAACCTACTGAGCCACTGACACTGCTGTTATGGGGGGGGCCTGACTGAGTGGAGGAGCAGTTAGTAGCAGTCACAGGCTACTTCATGTCAGATGTTTTCCCTAAAGAGAGATTTGAAGTGGCCAAGTTTGCTTACAGAGAGTAAGGCTTTGAGAAGAGTGTTCATCCAGTTATGAGCCCTGTAATGAAAGGTTCTTTGACCCTGTGACATCTTACAGAGATGGACATGGTAGGGGGATTTCTCTGAGCTATGAGTGTGCTTGGTAACTTGAGTGGGTCAAAATAGCAGTGCGAGACAAGGGGGGGGTAAATGGTCAGCCGAGATTATTTTGGCAAAGAGGCAGGTTTGGTATTTCAGCCACCTGTCGAAGTTGAGCCAATTAATAAGGGTGTAAAGACAGCAGATGTGGGTCAGTCAATTGCAGCCAGAGGCTAGCCAACAGGCCTTATTCAGAGAAATCCTGATCCTATTGAGGGCTGTATTGTTGGCTACATCATAGATCAGAATTTCATAATAGATTAGTGGCAAGATAGAAGAGGAGATTGTCAGTTTCAGGGCATCAGGGGGGAGACAGTGCTTATAGTGATGAAGTAGGCCAATGCATATATTGACCACTGAGCTGAGGAGTTGAGGAGGTGGACATGTTCATGGTATGTAAGCACTGAGTCCAGGGTGACCCCCGAGGTATTTGAAAGAGCTAACCTGCTCCAGGGTGTCAAGTTAGGAGTTATATATAAGTAGAGGGTGGTCACTGTGTTAATTCTGAGTGTGAGCAAACAACATGTTTTTTTTTTATAGTTTAGGACAAGCCTGTGGGTAGAGAACCAAGACTCAGCCTCATTGAAGGATTTTTGGACAGTCTGCTGGAGAGTGAAGGGGTCAGGGTGGGTGCAGAACAGTACCACATCATCCACGTAGAGTAGGCGTTTTCCAAAGCAGGCGTTGAGGGAGTTGAGAAATAAGCTTAATAGTAGGGGGCCCAGTATCGACCCCCGATGAACCCCTAAGGTGACTGAGAAGGAGGAGGACAGGGTGTGGGTTATCCTTACTTGCTGAGATCTGCCAAATAGGTAGTCAGTGAACCAGCCTATGTCGTCTTGTGAGAGACCCAGCTGGATAAGGGAGGACAGTAACAGGGAGTGATGATCAGTGCCAAAAGCTTTTGACAGGTCTACAAATACTGTCCCAGTGAGGTGCCCAGCATCAAGCAATGCATGAACAGCATTACTGAATTCCAGTAGGGCAGTTGTGGCATTGGTACTTTTGTGAAAGCCATGTTGTTCATGGTAGAGTAGGTTGTATTTGGTTAGGTGGTCAGAGAGTTGGGTTGCAATGATTTTTTTCTAGGGCTTTGGAGAGAGGGGGGAGTATTGAGATGAGGTGGTAGTTCCCTGGTGTGGTACGGTATCCACTCTTGTGAATGGGTGTGATGAGGGCAGTTTTCCTCTTTGTTGGGAATTGACCTAAACAGAGAGAGTGGTTCAGGAGAGCTGTGAGGGGTTAGAGTACCTCACTGAATGTTAATCTCAATAACTTAAGGTCTGGTGCATCATTGCTGAATCAGGACTTGCTTAGGGCTTTTAGCAAGTAGGGTGTGGCCTCTCACTGGGAGATAGTTCTGAAGTGAAAAGGAGGTGCTTGAGAGGGTGCCAGGGGAGGGGGTGGGGGCAAAGAAGTTGGTGGGGAGCACATTGCTAAGATCAGAGAGTGAGGAGTTAAGTGTGTTAGCAATGAGCTTGGGGTCAGTAGTGACACTTCCATTTATGCACATTTATGAGGGTGGGGAAGTTATAGTTTTGCCATTAAGCTCTTTCAGATTATCCCAGAACTTATGCTTTGATCTCCAGGAGGAGGTGAGGGCAGTCCGGTAGTATTCAGCAGTGGCCTTGCAGATACTCCAAGTGCATTTGTTCCTGGCTGCCAGGTATCGTTGTCTATCAGCTGGCTTGTGAGACTCCAGGGCAGTGTGCCAGAGAATATCCTTGTCTCGCATTTGGTCTAGGAGGGATTGAGAGATCCAGGGGGTGTCAGTGCCTTTAATGACCCATTTGGTAAGAGGTGCAAAGAGGTCACAAGCTGAGTTAAAGGAATGCATAACAAACTCCAGGGCTGAGTCTGTCTCTGGAGGAGCAGCAACTATCGGAGACCAATCCCAGTTGGCTAGGTATTGTCTGAGGTGCCTCAGTTTACCAGGTTTGAGACGACACTGGACAGCAATTTTGAGGGGTGGCTTTTTGGCCATGTAGGACCAGTGACATAGTAGAGGCAAGTGATCACTCAGGGCATTAGGTAATGCACTTTTATGAATTTGTTGGGGAGGTTGGTAAGTACAAGATCAAGAATGGTTGAGGTGCCAGTTCTAGGACTGCAGCAGGTGGCTGCAGGTACTATCTGTGTGAGGTCAATGGCAGCAATGGCATCTTTAAGGGGGCAGCAGCAGTAGAGGTCCAATTTATGTTGAAGTCACGCAGGGCAATGATTTCAGCCTTGTCTGGTAGCTGGGAGAGGTGGGCAAGGACAGACTGGAAGGCAGCTTTTTGATTCCGGGGAGGAATGTATACTGAGATGATGAATAAAGGTGCCCTCACAGAGGTGGTGATTATTTTCATTGAGAGCTCCTGGACACCATGTTCCAGGATTGGGGGAGGAAGGACGTGCCCCTGAAGGGAGTCCTGGAGGTAGATAGTGCAACCTCCCGCATGTTTACCTTGTCTGTCTGAGTGGTATATCGTGTACCCTGGAGGGAGACTGCTGAATCCAGGGTACTTTTGTCATGTTTCAACTATGAAGGTGATGTCAGGTTGCTGCTGGGCAACCCATCCCTGCAGATTATCAAGTTTTTTTAACTGGCTGCAGATGTTGATGGATGCAATGCAAAGTTCACCTGTGGATGCTGGTTTAGAGAAGGGTGTGGGTGTGGGGCATGGATTGAGGTGAAGTGTTTTGTAGGGTCCCCCCCCAAAGCCCAAGTTGGAAGGGATGGGGGTCAGAGACAGAAATGGGAAGGTCATGGAGGATTGGAATGACATGGATGAGTAGAGTCCAGGGTGGGGGGCAGGGTGGTGGAAAGCATGGGGTACATTGGAATATGGAATGCATGAGGTAGAGAAACAAAATTGGAAAGTGTAAGGGTGGGGGGAGTGGTGTCCACCTGTGGATGGGGGGGAGTGATAGTGACAGGCATAAGCAGTTGCTGTACAGGGAGTGTATTTGCTGGACTGATTATGCATAGAAACAACGCAAGCATTGGGATGGTACATAAGGCAGTGATTGCCATGGTAGTGTATGGGACCTAAGGACCATAGCTTACAATCGCTAAAGACAAGAAATGGGTGTTGAAAGCTGTACAGTCCAGATGGTACAGGGGCAGTAACATGGACTGTGGATCCAAAGGTACAGGGTTCAAGGCTGGCAATGGGAGCCTTAGCTATATAAGCTGATTAGGCAGAGGGCATACTGACAAGGCAAAACAGGGGAGAAGAAGACAGTGGAAATCTGTGCTAGAGCAGTTGGAAGCTGAGAAATGGGGTCTATGGGATAGGAAACAGTGACTTCCAGTGGTCACCCAATATAACCTGCCAATTAGAAAACAGGCACTTAGAAAAAAAAATCAGGGAAAAATCAGGGAAAGTCAAGCGATCAATCAAGTGACCCTTGGGACTCAATAAGTGGAGAGCTGGCCTAGGGCAGGTGGGGCAGTCAATGCACAGCGTTGACGGGATAACACCTCTCACCAAGTACTGCAGGAGGTAGAAGAGGATTACCTTTAGGGCTCTGGTGTGCTGCACTGCCCCTGCTGTGAGCAGGCTTCCCTTGTGTGGTGTGGGGCTGAAGTCGGGGTCCTGGACTAAAATAGGGGGAGAGAAACAAAGACTGTCATTAGTATGCAGTGGCAGAGATGTGCACTTAAATGCTATTCTAGCCCCTTGCACTGTACTGTGCATGCGTGCACAAGCTGTTCCCTAATGAAGAGAAGCAGAGCAAGATGGAGCCCCAGAGAAACAGCTGCTGCAGGAGATGCCACACCATGTGGTGGGTTCCAGACATGGCTCCGAGTCTAGGTTGGGGCTGTAAACAGTCATCAAAACACAGAGAATGGCAGAAAAACAGCAGGAAATAACTGGTTAAAACAGTGCTAGCTCACACAGTAATTAGGCAGTACATACAGTGAGAAAAATCTGGCTGAAACAGTGCAACGGTCCCCTGCAAGAGTAGCTAGATTACTGTGCTAAACAATCGCCATATGCACTAGTCAGATTAATCACAGGCACAAGTACAAGTTAAACAGAGTTCAGTCCTGTAGGGCCCAAAGAGGTCACTCTTAAAGCTCCGACAGAATCTGCTGGATATTCCACAGTACTGCCACTCAATTCCTGCTGTCTGCCCTCCCTGCTTCATGTGTGCAGCAGCTGTCTGCTCACACACAGCCACTCACAGCCACAGAGAATGCCTGCTGTTTCTTCAATAGCAGGAGCAGGGTCCTGCCTGACCAATGCCGGAGATGCATAGAGCCTCCACTCCCTGCTCAGGTAAGCTACAGAAAGAAGCTAAAACTAAGTAAATCAATGCAGACATGGAAACCCAGTCAGGGCAATAAATAAATAAAATGATGCACCATAAATAAACAGCCACAGGAGCCCATAGGGTATACAAGCGGGAGCATGGCCAAATATCTAAACAGGGGAGCCTGCCAGCCTCAGTAGGGTACCATAACAAAAACAACATGGAGGCAGAGAATGAATCAATAAAAAGAGCAACAAGAGCCCAGATTTCATGCACCAGCAGGACACACTAACCAGGGGCATGAAACAACAAAACAAAAGGAGAGAGCAATTAGCTGATGTGCAATAAAGATGGGGAAACCAATAAAACAGTCCACTTGAGGAGCGAAAAGGAAACAAAAGTAGAAAATAGTAAAACACAACGTTGTGAGCAACCAGTAAGTAAACAAATCCCTAGCATCTGCACCACTTATTAAAACAGAGCCCACCATTTCCTTCCACCAGTATGAAGAGGATGGCTGTGTGAGAGCCACGATTTTCTGCATAGAATGGAGCTCCACAGCAGACTTGTGGTGTCAGCAGCTATCTCTGGGCACAATTAACAGGGCTGAAGTTACTAGCTAAACCTTTATGGCAGCCATCTTGCAATGGTCATCCTAAAGGAAGTTTTCAAATTATGCAAATATCCAGAGGCCATCTTTTTTTATTTTTGCTGTCCAGATCTGACCCTCATTGGCTGGTCGCCAGTCCCATTCCATCTCCACCAAGCACCCCCTCCAGCCACCTACCCCCAAGCATCACTGGATTACCCCGGAGGTGGGCAGCTGGCTCACTGCGAATCTTCAAGCAGTACTGGGGAAGGTTTCCATACCCGGATTGTCCCCAGGGTAGGGCCGCTGGCTTCCCAGTGGTGCTCCAACAGTCTGGGTGGAGAGAGGACCTGATCCGCGATGTGGGACCGGCATCAACATCATTCGTCAGCAGACATATTTTTCCAAATGCTGGACCCCTTGGGGCAGAGATGTGCAATGACATCCAGCGTCCATCCAACCCCCATAAGATTATGGTGCAGGCTACAGTAGTACCCCCAGCCTCCACCAGGGGTCCACAAAGCACCATACACTCTGCCCCTTCCCCCCAGAGAAGGAGAACAGTCCCTGAGACATGCAATCCTTCCCCCACCCACCTGCTGGTCCTCTGGCTAATGAATCCATCATTGAACCTGAAATGTTGGCACTGCAAGTGGATGCCTTGCTGCTGCTCCAGTAGGCCGGCCTCTCCAGCGGCCATCGTTGTTAAGGACAGCACCTTGTTTCAAACATCTTTACTCTATGTGAATCAATGGGGGAATTCTTGAAAAAGGGCAACCTCAACTGAAATGAAAAACCACTGACACAAACAGCTGATTTTACAACAAAATCTTTATTTATATAACAGAACAACAAGGGTTGGTGTTGAACTTTTTATTTAAGATGTCACTTGGGGAACTTTGCCTACAAAAATGTGTACTTTGTTGATGTCAACATTTTCTCAGTGGCATTCCATCTACTCCAGAAGAAACGGGATGGATTCTCATGGTAAGGGTTGGAGGCAGGGGGAAAGGAGAGGGGTACAGAGAGCAGAAGGATAGAAAAACTAGAATGGAAAGAATAGTGGCTTGAAATGGCTGTTGGGTGGCTGTTTTCATGAACACACTACAGAGACTAAGAGGGTGCCCAATTTGTCAGAGACTATGGAGACTGGGAGCTGAATTTGGGAGACTAAGAAGGGAGATGGAGTGGAGAACAGAGAATAGCAGGGAGGAGGGAGATGAAGGGTGGGGGAGCAGAAAAGATAGGAGGATAGAAAGTTCATAGAAGGAGAAAGGGAGAACATGGAAAGGGAGGGGGAGGGGGAGAAGGGACAAAAGCAAGAGATAGGGGGCATTGCAGAGGGGTGCAGGAAGACTAATGAAAGCACAGCAAGCAATACAAGGATACCAAACAGATTCTCACCTTTAACCAAATTACAGGACAAGGAGGAGGAGAAGAAGAGAGGAGGAGCTGAGGAACACACAGATCTAGGATCCAGGAATACGGAACCAGGAGCAAAGAGTATAGCAAAGGGAAATGTGGGGTGGGGCAAGGGTGACTCTTCCGGAAGGGGAGAGGAGAAGAAGGGATTGGGAGAACAAAGGATGACAAAGCAGGAAAGCAGAGAAATGCAGACATGGATAATGTAGAGGGGGGAGAAGAGTAGGAACATAGGAGAAGAGTTAGGGACAGAGAAAGAAAGGACAACACAGAGGGGAACGGAGAAGGAAATAGGAGTAGGGAAGAAGGAGATAGTGCAGAAGGGAGGAGGGATGGGGGGACAGCAGGAGCACTACAGGGGAGGCATGGGAGTAAAAGGGGTGACGGAGGAGAGTACAGAAGAACAGGTGGACAGACCTGGGGCAGAAGTCCTGGATAGCAATACAAGAATTACAAGGAAAAGGAATCAGGACAGAGTACTGGGACATACCCAGGGATGGAGAACATGGAGTCGGTAATGGTATATGGTGACTCAATCATTGGTTGAGGAAGGGGGTGTCATATAAAAGAAGGTCGCTCTTCTGTGACCCAGGGATGGAGGCAAGCAGGGTGCTGCCAAGAATAAAAGAGCATATTAGATTGCTCAGTGGTAAACAGCACCTGGTTCTGCACCTCGGGATGAAAGATCTGGCGGAGGAAGATGTGGAGAAGGTATATAAAAAAGGTTTTGGGAGCTAGCCAGGCATTGTAGAGGGTTGGTTAGCTCTCTGGCACTTTCAGAGGTCTTGTTGGTACACTGCAGTAGTACGATTAGACAACTGAGAATAAAAGATTTCAACCACTGGCTAAGGGAAAGGTGCAGGAGGAAGGGTTTCACATGCATAGGAGAATGGAGGGACACATGGGCAGAGGAGAACTTGTTTACAAGAGACAGACTGCGCATACATGAGAGGGGAGATAAAGTGTTAAGGGGAAGTTGCAAAAGTATATTGATGGATTTGGAGTAGGGATTTAAACTAAGGGGGGAGTACAAAACTAGGGAAGAACTGGTAGAAGGGATTAGAGGGTCTTGCCTAGCTAACTAGCACTCCCCCACATTATAAAGAAGGAAAATGGGTGGGAGAGATAGATGGAAGGGCTTGCTAGCAAATGCTAGGACTCTGGGAAACAAAATAGAGGATTTGGAGGCCACAGTGGTGGGGTAAGAACTGGACATGGTAGCCATAACTGAGACATGGTGGACAGAAAACCACAATTGGGAGGTAGTAATGCTGGGGTACAGTCTTTTTAGGAAAGATAGGAAAGGGAAAAGATGAAGGGGGTGTCATTATATGTAAAAAAAGGGGATGAAGGCAATGGTGGGTCAGGAAGATCAGGGTCCAGTAGAGATCCTCTGGGTCACATTAACCAAGAGGAGAGGGGAGGCAGTACATATGAGGGTGGTGTACAGACCACCAAATCAAGGGGAGGAGGTTGATAAGGAGATGATTATGGAGATGCGGAGATACAAAGATGGCAAGAAAAGGGGAAATTCTGTTGGTGGGGGAATTTTAATCTCCTTGACGTGAATTAAGAGATCCCAAAAGCAGCATTGGAAAGGAGCAGGGAGATGCTGGAATCCATGCAGGAGGCATTCCTTCAGCAACTAGTCAGAGAACCAACTATAGGAGAGGCCACATTGGACTTAATAATGACAAATGGAGACAGTGTAGAAGAGGTTGAGGTGGGTGAGAATCTAGGAGTAGAGATGACAGAACAGTCAGGTTTAGTCATAGGACGGGGATGGAAGCAAGTCAAACCACCACCAAAGTAATGGACTTCCGGAGGGAACAGTTAAAAAAAATGAAGGGAATTTTCAAGAGGGGATAGAAGGGAAGGAAAAGCTGGAGGACACTGAGGAACTGTGGGAGGCAATACACAGATACACAGAAATGTGACAGCAGAGAAAGGACCCATGGCCCATTTAGTCTGCCCAACACCCTACCTCCCTCCTTCTGTTATGCTTCCACCCTCTTTTCCCAACCCCTTAAATCTATCCCGAGCCCTCTTGAACCCCTCCACCATTTCAGCTACCACTACCTCTTCCGGCAGCTTGTTCCAGGTCTCCACCACCCTTTCTGTGAAAAATTGCCCCCTGACATTACCTCTGAATTGCCAACCTTCCAGTTTGAGGCTATGTCCCCTCATGTTTGCTCCCTTCTTCAATTTGAACAAGCTATCACCATCTACCTAATTTATTCCCTTCAGATAATTAAAGGTCTCAGTCATCTCCCCCCTCCTAGTCTCCAGAGGGTACAAATTCAGCCCTCTCAATCTTCTTTCATAGGGTACATCCTGCATCCCTCGTACCATTTTGGTTGCCCTTCTCTGCACTCTTTCCATCAACTTTCAACATCTCTTCATAGGTGAGGCCTCCAGAACTGCACCCCATATTCCAGATGTGTCCTGACCATGGCTCTGTATAACAGCATTAGCACCTTCCTCTTCCTGCTATTAAAACCCCTCACAATGAAGGCCAGGATTTCATTTGCCTTTCCACGCCCTGCTACACTGGCTGCCAACCTTGCGGTCACGCGATACCATAATCCCCCGGTCCCTTTCCGTTTCCTTCTCCTTAATCACCACCCCCCAAGGAAGTAAGTTTCCCTCCTATTCCTCCACCCCAGGTGCATCAGCGAGAACTTTTGTGCATTAAACTTCAATTTCCATGAGTCAGACCACCTCTCCAGCCTTTCCAGGTCCCGCCTCATGGCTTGCACCCCACTAGGTGAATCCACCCTATTGCAGACCATTGTATCATCTGCGAACAGGCACATCCATCCCTCCATACCCTCCACTAGGTCACTAACATAGATGTTAAAAAGTTTTGGCCCTAGCACTGATCCCTGTGGCACCCCTCTGGTCACCACTCGTTCCCTGGAATGTGTCCCATTTACCACCACCATCTGACTCCTTCTCTTCAACCAGTTTTCACCCACCTGGTGATCCTGAGGTCCACCCCATGTCTGTCCAGCTTATGCACCATTCCACCATGTGGAATGGTGTCGAAGGCCATATTGAAATCCAGATTGGCCACATCCACCACTCCTCCCTGGTCCACTATCTGTGTCACCCCATAGAAAAACTCTATCAGGTTAGTCTGAGAGGACCTTCCCTTGGTGATGCCTTGTTGCCTGTTATCCTGCATGCCATTCATCTCCAAGTATTCTATCAACCTGATCTTAAGTAGTGTTTCCATTACCTTCCCCACCACCGAGGTAAGACTAATGGGACGGTAGTTTTTGACCTCGTCCTTCCACCCCACCTTATGTAGTGCGACCACCTCTGCCCTCTTCCAGTCCACTGGCACCACCCCGTGACCAAGGACAAGTTAAACAGCCTCACCAGATGTGATGCCAGTTCATCCTTCACCTCCTTGAGAACCCTTTCATGTATTAAAGGGGGAATTTAATGGAGCAGTGTATTAGGAAGGTGGGCAAGAAAAAACATGGAAGAAAGCCACTTTGGTTCACTAAAGAGGTGTCGGGAGCAATAAGAGAAAAAAAGAAAGCTTTTAGGACATACAAAACTACTCAAGGAATGGAGGAATGGGAAGTAGACAGGGAAAAACTTAGAGTGGCAGGGAAAATAGTCAGCAGGGCAAAGTAGAATACAGAGGAGAAAATAGCGAAAGAGGCCGGGGGGGGGATAAAAAAGGTTTTTTCAGGTACATCAGCGAGAGAAGAAAAAGCAAACAGGGTATACTGAAACTAAAATGGGAGGGGGGTGCTCTAATCAAGAGGGATGAGGATAAAGCGGACATGTTAAACAGGTACTTTAGCTCAGTTTTCACGATCGAGAATGATGGAAAGGGACCAGTGTGAAGAGACAGGGAAATGGAGGATGGGGAGGTATACACAAGTCCTTTTATGGAATGTAGGGTATTGGAAGAACTAGGTAAATTAAGTGTGGACAACGCAATGGGTCCTGATACACTGCATCCTAAGGTGCTCAAGGAGATGAGGGAGGAACTTGCAGCACCATTCACAAAACTGCTTAATCTATCTTTGGACAAGGGGAAGTCCCAGGGGACTGTAAAAAGGCAGACATGGTGCCATTGCACAAGAGCTGAGGGAGGAACCAGGAAACTATCGTCCAGTCAGTCATACCTCTGTGGTGGGTAAGCTGATGGAGGCACTCCTAAAAGAAAGATTAGTACAATATCTAAAGGAGGGAGGGCTCATGGATGACAGCCAGCATGGGTTTACAGGAGGAAGATCATGCCAGATGATCCTGATTAAATTCTTTGACAAGGTGACAGTGGTGTGTGATCAGGGAGGGGCAGTGGATGTGGCCTATCTGGACTTCAGTAGGACTTTTGATACCATCCCTCACAGGAGGCTGGTGAACAAGTTGGGCAGCTTAGAGGTAGGGAGGAGATTGACAAACTGGCTGGAAAAGTGGCTAGAAGGCAGAACTCAAAGAGTGGTTGTTAATGGGGCTCATTGGGGGAGGAAAAAGTGACAAGTGGGGTGCCCCAAGATTCAGTACTGGACCCACTACTGTTTAACATCTGCATTGGGGATATAATGAAAGATCTACATGGGAAGGTGTTTCTGCTTGAAGATGACACAAAGATCTGTAATAGGGTGGATACACGGAAGGATGGAGAAGACGAGGGAGGATCTGATCAAGCTGGAGGAGTGGTCAGGGAGGAGGCAATTGCACTTTCATGCAAAGAAATGCAAAATAATGCACATAAGGTGCAAAAATCCAAAAGCAAGCTACATGCTGGGAAGAGAGGAACTTGAGGCAACAAAGCAGGAAAGGCGATTTGGGGATAATCATTTCAGATAAACTAAAGGAGGCAAACCAGAGCAACACGGTGGTGGGAAAAGCAAACAGAATGCTAGCATGCATAGAGGGGGTATTACAAGTAGGAGGAGGGAGGTTATCATGCCACTATACAGGACCATGGTTAGACCACACCTGGAATATGGGGTACAGTTCTGGAGACCACACTTGCAGGTAGACAGGGGTAGAGTGGAGAGGGTCCAGAGAAGGGCTACCAAAATGGTGCAAGGTTTGCACAAGAGATCATATGAAGAATGGCTTGAGGAGCTTGGAAACAAGGAGGAAGGGGGGATACGATAGAAACTTTTAAATATTTGAGGGGAATAAATAGGGTGAGGGAAAGGAGCATTTTCAAAATGAGTGAAAACACATCAACTGGGGGCACAGCTTAAAACTAGAGGGAGGCAATTTCAAAGGAAATATGAGAGGACAATATTTCACTGAGAGGGTGCAGGGTCCCTGGAATAAGCTGCCTGAGTGGATGGTAGGAGTAAACTCAGTGGGGGAGTTCAAGAGGGCATGGGATACCTACATGGGATTATATAAGGGAGGTAAGGGTATGAATCCAGTTGGAAAAAGGGGTCTGGAGACTGCATTAGGGAGGGAAAGAGGGAGGGAAGGAGGGAGGACACAAAAGTGGGGAGTAAGGAAAATTGAGCAGAAGAGCCCCTTGGGGAGGGGAAGGGGCAGACTAGATGAGCAAAGTGGTCCTTTTCTGCCAACAGATTTCTATGTTTCTGTTTCTATGTTACTCCACATTGTTCTGTCCTCTGCATGACAGCAGCTCTGCTTATCCTTACAGCCACTGTTCTGTGAAGCGAAGATTCTCCACCCCAACCATGTCTGACAAAGAAGGAAATATGGGTGTGGGAGCATCCAGAGGACTACCTTCACCCACCTTCAGTGGGTGAAACTCCAAGATGGAAACCCTTGTGCAGGACATCCAGTCACCATCTTGTCCCGGGGAGCATCAGCTCTGCAGTCCATTCTGGATGACCTTGTCTACATAAAAAACATCTTGCCACATTCCATGGGGGGATACCAACCTACAACCAGCACCTTCTCAGCCTTGCCTCATGAAGCTACTGTTGACTGGCTGTAGCAGTTCCAAGCCTGGATTGCCCTTAATGGTTGGATTGAGCCTCTGTGTATGGCTAATGTCATATGCTTGCTTCTGAGAGGGACTGCTGTCTCCTGGTTCAATGCATTCCAAGAGCAAGTTAAAGGAAGTACTGCCACACTGCAAGGAACCTTTAAATGTCATATCATGCAAGTGTATCAACCCTACTGGAATAATAGCAGTAAGAACACGCCATGCAGCCTCTGAATCCCTGGAAGCCTTCATAATGGACATTGAATCACATTACAAATATCTGCAGAAAACAGAAAAGGGTGTGAGTCACGTGATGCACTCACCTGAGTAGCAGCACATTTGCTCAGCTCCCCGCTTCTCTCCCATTAAAATCAGTATTTATTTTTAAATACCTGTCATTTTTGATCCTCAGTAGACTTGCTACAGTATTTTGTCCTTCTGGATATGGGTTTATCTGCAGAGACCTTCAAAATGGATGCTGAAATGCGTCAAGCACACCCAAAGCACCCCCCCCCGACAACTGTGGACAAGGCAACTAAAAGTCCAAGGCCCAGGGATCGGGCTTGGGTCATGCTTCCACTTCAACTCTGCTGCCGCCTGCTGCTTCTACTTCCAGACCACTAACCAAGGAGTGCTTCATGTCTGAGTTTGTTCCTTTTAAGGATTCATTGCAAGAACTGACCAATGAACTTAAATCCCTCCAAACGGACATCAGTGAACTCACCCATCGGGCAGGAGATTCAGAGGTAAGGACCTACTGTCTAGATCAATGGAAGAACAGAGCTGACCCAGAGCTTAATGCCCTCAAGCAAAAATCCACTCGCAGGAGGCTAAATTGGAAGATTTAGAGGGCTGGAGTCACAGAAATAATGTGCTAATATTCGGCCTTCCAGAAGTAGCAGAAGGTTTGAATCTGGTCCTCTTCACCTGAAAGTTCTGCACAAAAATTGCCAGGCAATCACCTAATTGGTAATCCTATGTTATACAAAGGGTTCCTCACTCGCTACACCCTCTATGCCCTGAAGGCTTGCCACCTAGATCTTTTATATTTAAATTTTTGAATTATTTAGATAAGCACTATCTACTTAGAATGGCCCAAGAGCTCCATGAAGTGTCGTGGGAAGGTGTCAAGCTAAGGGTGATTCAAGACCTTCCTAACAGTGACCAACAAAAGTGAGCAGCATATTACCTGGTAGTTACAAAGCTGATTGTTGCAGGGATTAAAGTATTATAACCTGCTAGGCTGCAAGTATTAGTTCACGATTCATGGAAATCTTTTGACGTGGCAGACCAGGCTAATTTCTAACTAAAAGATCTCCCCCTTGAGCTGTTCAAGGGCAGATGATCTGGATATTGACTCTTTGTGAGGGAGTATTTCTATTTAATCTGCCTACATTATTGGAACTTTTCTTAGGCTTGAACTTTCTTGAGGTGGCTTTATAAGGGTCGATTTCATCACATGGAGGAGGCTTTCCCAGAGGAGCAGCGTAATCTAAGCCTTTTCTTTTCTTTTTTTCACCGTCGCATTTTGTATTTATTTGGATTTCATTAAGTTTACAATACTGGTATGAATGGTTCATTTATTTCCTGATACGCAATCTGTTTGATTAACTATGGGTTTTCAGAATATTTACGCTGACTCATGATGATCACATTGACTACACATAGCAACTGGTTATTCTGCTACTCTATGATGCTCCTGCCATAACATCTATCTCCAGCATCCAGAACACTCTCCAATGCTTTTCAACTCATGGAGCTGCTCTGGTTGGATCTTGTACTTGAGCATTAGAGATCAGTACACGCTGATGAGCTGAGGATTGATGGATACTCTTTGGGCGATGAAGGTCTTGTTGATATAAATACTTTATTGTTCTACTGTCAGTTACAGAGATTGGCTGATCCAGTTACATTATGGAACTGGGCACCGGGAGGGGGTCTTTTTCTTTTGCTCATTAGTTTTTTGAAGTTGACAAGAGGCTGCCTTATCTTTAATTTTAAGATTCAGTTCTGATTCTCTGTTAAAGCGGATATATGCATAGCTGTACACATTTTTTTCTTAGAGTTCTGTATTCAATAAAGTGTTGTGTATACTGGCAGAGACAATAAGAAATTTAAGTTTCGGATTGTATAGTATGTTAAGTTTATACATAATATAACCTTAGTCAAGGGGATTTCAGTGTTTTATTTTTATGTATGGGCAAACTTATTCATGTTCATGAATACTACGTAGTTTTGCCTAAAAGGGGAATCCCGGTTGCTTTTCTGACAGTGTAACTTAACATTTATAATGTGTTAATCATACGTTTACTAGATAGGATGTTATGGATATTGATACTGTGTTTTTTGATGTATGACTTCTTTCTTTTCTCTGGGATTTTGGAGGGGGAGGGGTGGAGGGTTGGGTAGGTAGTTGCTGCATGGTGCCAGGGTTCATCACGCACCAGGAGGTTCATGTGAGCTGGATTTGGAAGGGGGGGTTACGGTTTGATTTCTATGGGGATGTTTCTCTGGGGTTATCTTTTTGATTATATTATAAACTGTTGCCCCATACAGTTTCTGGCTATGATGCAGTTTAACATACTGTTGCGGTATTTCTTTCTTGTTGGACTTGTATGGTATGATTTACTTGGCTGAAACTTGGCTCAAACCAGAGGTCCCAGACTCTGTCTGTACCCTTAATAACTACATGCTGATATGCCATGACCGGTTGTCTACTAAGAGGGATGGTGGTGCTGCCTTGTACCACAAACATCACCTGAATGTCTCCGTTGCCTCCTCCTCCTCCTCTGTCCCACAAGTATGTGAATTCCTTCACACCATTATCTCAATGGGGGCCAAAAAACTCCATGTAATATGTGCATACAACCCGCCCACCGGCGGTCTGGATGGCCTAAGAGAGGTGCTTCTTGAGACCACCCTCCACGCCAAACAAAACAAAGTTATCATTCTGGGTGACTTAAGTCTCAGTTGGTTGGGTAAATCCCAAGGCACCCTCCTTTCCTTAATCCAAGGTCATGACCTCCACCAACTTCTTACAGAACCCACTAGGGTTACAGTGTCCACATATTCCTCCACCCTCATTGATTGGATCCTGGTAAATTGACTTGATCATATGGTCACTGCCGTAACCTTGGCAGATGCGCTAACAGACCACTCTTATATTTTGTGTCTGGAGACCTGGGGCTATATCCCCACCACCACCATGGTACGTTTCCTTCCCTAACTTTGCCAGACTGGATCACGATATGTTTCTGTCTGATCTCTCTTCAACCAACTGGTACCAAGTGTATCATGCCAACAGTGTGGAGGTGGCCCTTAGCTTTTTCCTCAAAGTATTCCTTGAACTGCAACACAAAGACATCCCTAACATAACATGAAGGGTAAGGGGTAAGCAGACCAAATGGCTGCACAAAGACCTGCTGTCTCAACTGTGTTCCAGAGATAAAAGCTGGAAACAATATAAACTGTTGCAGCTTCCAGCTGACTTTGCTGCCTATGGAGCCTTGGAAACTTCTGCAGGAAACAAGTCAGGGCTGCCAAATGTTCCTACTGTAAGAGCCTCCTACATAGCTTTACTGGTGACCCTCAAAAATTCTGGACCAATATTAAATCCTTTCTCGGAGTCTCTCAATTGAATACCAGGAACGATATGATACTAAACACTGCAATGATCCTGGCACAACTGCTAATTCCTTCAACCGTATGTTCTCAGACCTGTCCAGCTATACCACCTCCTTTCATGCCACCCGCTTGTCTCTCTTACCCCTTCTGCATCAACTGACACGTCTACCCACTCAACAGCTAATCCCCATTTTCTCTTCAAGAAAATAACATGAGCTGAAGTGCAAAAACTGATGAACTCTATCTCTGAGAACACAAGTACAGGTTCTGACTCCCTTGAACCTAGGCTCCTGAAAATTGCTGCCTCTGTTATTACAGCACCACTGGCTATTTTATTTTTTAATTTTAGTCTTTGGTAACTGGGTAAGGCCCACCAGGCACAAGTGCCTATTTTCAGGGGCAACCTGGGAACACTGAGCAGTTAAGTGACTTGCTTAGAGTCACACAGTATGCAAGTGGAGGTTGTAAGAATCAAACCTAGGTCTGGTCTGCTGAATGTACCAAGTTTGTTCACTCCAAACTAGAATCTTCACTTTATCTCTTTCCATTAGCACATTTCCAGGCATCTGGAAAACCTCCTGTATAATGCCTATTTTCAAAAAGGGCGACCCTAGGGACATCTCCAACTACAGGCCCATTGCCATTCTATCGGTGTTCAGCAAGCTCCTGGAAAAACTCATTGCCATCTAAACCACTGACTAAGAAAATACAACCTCCTTTCTGATAGTCAGCATGGTTTTCACAAGGGTCATAGTACCTCTACTGCCTAACTAAAACTCACAACTGACACTCTCTCTTCAATGGACTCTGGTCTCCTAACTGGGGCTGTTTTTATTGTCTGACTAAGGAATTTGATCTGGTCGACCACCCACTACTTCTCTCCACCCTGCAGCACACTGGCTTCTCTCCCTGGTTGTGGCCTGGTACAGCGGTTACCTGTCTAATAGAACACAGGTAGTTAAATTCAGCTCCTCCTTGTCAGAGAGCACATCCATAAACATCGGCGTTCTCCAGGGATCCATCTTGGGGTCCCTGCTAATCTCTCTCTACATAAATGGCATTGCTAAGGATCTCTGATCCTGTTCAACTCTCCTCTACGCTGATGATTTAGCGTTCTATATCAGCTCCAATAGTGTTCAACACATTAATACTTGCCCTCCACTGACTTAGCAAATGTCAAAAAGTGGCTTGTTGTCCACAAGCTTTTACTTAACTCCGATAAAACCCAATCAATGCTATTAGGTCCTGCCCCAAAACTAAGAGCTTGTCACACTGAATGGACAGTCCATGGCTCGGCTGGTCTTCCAATTGAAAATGTCACCTCCTTAAAGTAACTAGGTGTTCTCCTGGACCAATCTCTGGATTTTAATCTCCATATTATGGCTACCTGTAAAGCAGTCAACAGCAAGCTTGGGACTGCGTACAAGACAAGCCACATGCTTATCTCCTCTGCCAAGCTAGCAATTGCCCTTGGAATCCTCCTTTCTGCCCACACTTACTGTGCTCCCGCTTATGCCACAACACATAAGACAACTCTCCATAAGTGGGATGTTACAACAACATATGCCTCTATGCATCCACATCACTCCAACTTAAGCACCACTGCCAACTCTATGATGACCTGAACTGGCTAGCCCCTGCTGCTCTCAGGCAATGTTTTCTTGGCTCCTTAACTAACACAGTGATTAGGTCCCAAGCTCCTGCTGTTCTTGTCAATATGCTAATCCCCTCCCCTCCATCTACAGCCTGCGCTCAGCCAATAAATTCCTTCTCGAAATGCCTAGGTTCAATACACCCAAAGGATCTGGTGCCTTCTCTCAATCTGCACCTCAGTTCTGGAACTCCCTACCGCCTGCATTATGCAAGGCTAATTCCCACACCTGCTTTAAAAAGGGAGTGAGGCATTTCCTTTCCTTATCTAACCCCTGTACAAGCTTTGACCCACCTTAACTCTTAGCTACACTATTGCCTACTCCCTAATCTCTGATAAGCTTCTACTCCCCTCTAGCTGAGCTGGACCTCCAGCCCTGCTCTCACCCTACATTTATGTGGCTAGAACATATATGGGTAATTAGAATGTCTCTAAATACTGAAGACTGCCTACGTTCTAATATAATGCTCACTTAATTCTATTGTGTATTGTGCACTGTGTATTTCAACTTAGTGTAACCCTGTACTTTCCTTCCTGTTACCTATTGTATATTATTGTCCTGGCCTCATACTCAGTGGCCTTACTGAACCTGTTGTTAAATTTGTAATGTGCTCACCCTGTTTTTTATTCATCACCGACCTGCTATGTATTGTTTTTGCCTGTTTCATTCCTGTCTACTTGTTGTATTCTTCCGGGTCATGCCAGAATATAGTCATGTTATGGCTAGTGTACCTACCAGGTCAACAAAAACTAAATAAAAATAAACAAACACTGGGCAGCAGCTGTTATGTTATGAGGGGTGCAGGGGGGATATGAGGACTTTGAATGTTTGCAAATTACTATTATTGTGGTCTTGGATTATATATTGCATTGTTTTTGTCTGGCCACATTTGTTAAATTTCAATATGGGTTGGGGGTGGGGACCTCAGTGGTGTTCTTTGCTCACATCTGTGGAACTATATAGTAGAATATAGGGGGAGGGTGTTAGAGTACTTATTGATGGGGTGGGGGGAGGTTACTCCTGAGGAGTTCTTTTTATATTCAGTGTATGGTGAGACATTATATATATTGAAGGAGAAGTACAGTTCCCAGCTTGGTCTAGTAAAGGGTTATGTTTCAGGGTTACCATTTTTGTTCATGGAATATTAAAGGTGCCCAGCACCCAGCAAAATGGTCTAAAATATTACTTCACTTAAATAGGTTATAGGTAGACATAGGTATACTTCATGAAACCCATTTACCCCTCAAACATTTTTATTATGTAGATCCTGGGTGGGTCAAGTTTCTTTTGTGGGAATAGATACTCAATGAAGGGGAGTAGCTATTTTGATAGCTCAGTGGGTTCCTTTCCGCATGTTATAAGAGATCTCAGATCCTCAGAGTAGATACCAGATCCTCAGAGCCTTGTTGGGACACAAGGAAGTGGTTCTAGGAACTATATATGACCCCACAGTGGAAGACCCTAGCTTTTTTTGTAAATCTTTTACATTTGTTTTTGCTATGGCTGTTGCTCCCTATCCTGCTGGTGGGAGACTAGAATATGGTCTTTTGTAATGAATTAGATAGATCTGGGTTGCGACGTCAGGCTTGACACCAGGTAAGCAGGCACTAAGGGAGTTAATGGACTCTGCAGGGCTGGTTGACCCAGGGAGAGCTTTGACTCTGACCCAATGGGAATATTCCTTCCATTCAGTTCCACATAATTCTTTCTCTAGGATAGACTTTTTTTGCTGGAGATTGAGCACCTTCTGGGCATCTGCCTGTGTTATTATGGAGCAAAAGCTATCTCAGACCACTGTCCTGTCCTTATTCACCTAAGTGTTTCTACCCCCATGGATTCAGATAAATCCTGGAGGCTAAATAACCAGCTGTTGAAATCCCCAGAAATCTTAGAACAAATTAATAATTTTGTCACCTCTTTTTTGGAGCTCAGTTCTCCCTCTGTGCCTAAGCTGGATCTTTTGTGAGGGGCACTGATATGTGTGCTTTGTGGAGAGTTGATTTGAATAGCCTCTACACACAAAAACAAAAAACACAAGAGATCTCCTGGAGCAGATCAAGCAGCTTGAATGCCAGCTCTCTCCCTCCTTTCCTGAGGATGTTTGGGAAATGTCTAGAATCCCTTAGAGCTAAATATAACATATCTTTGAGTGAACACACTGAGCATCTTATGCTCCAAACTAGAGTTCATTATTTTGATCAGGGAGAGAGAGAGCGGGCAAGCTTCTGACTATGCACTTGAGAACGCAGGTGGAAAATAGAATTATACCCTCTATCAAGACAGATTCCAGCCAATTGGTTACTTCTCCTCATGATATTGCATCCCAGTTTCAAGCTTACTATCATGCTTTATACACCCCCATGTTGGGTCCCACATGGCATTTACAGTTTGAGGTTTTTTTTCAATGCCTTGAATTGCCTCATCTATCGGATGTGCAGGCTGAATAATTGCAATCTCCCCTAACTTTGGAAGAACTGGAAGAAGCCATTGACTCCCTGCCCTTAGATAAAGCACCAGGGCCAGATGGTTTCATCCCCAATTTCTTAAGAAGTTTAAAAATCTTCTGGCACCTATTCTATTGAAGACTTTTACTTATGTTTTCCTTCACTGTACCTCTGATGTCTTTTTAACTGCAGCCCTTATTGTAGATCTAGTACAACCTGGGAAAGATCCTTAAAAGTCTCTAATTACAGGCCTATATGCCTTTTTAATTTAGATTATAAAATGTTAGCTAAAGCACTTGCCAATTTACTTAATAAGGCGTGGGGTTCCTTAATAAGTAAAAAGCAAGTGGGTTTTGTTCCAGGAAGACTTTCAGCAGACCACTTATGAAAGTTGAGTCATCCTCTCCCTGCATCCAGGGAGTCCTCCACCCCTGTGATGCTGGCTTCCTTGGATGCGGAGAAAGCTTTCAATAGAGTCTCATGGGATTAGTTGCTTAGATTACTTCCCATGTATCATATTCCTCTGGAGTTTATCCAATGGATCCAAGTTTAATAATACCATCCTTTAGCCGGTGTCTTATGCAATGGGATCCACTCGGAGCAGATTTCTCTTTGGCAGGGCAACCGCCAAGGATGTCCCTTGTCACCACTACTTTTAATCTTTTTCTGGAACCCTTGATTAGGAAAATTAATGCCACTCCACAAATCCAAGGTATCCCAAAAGGGCCACATCAATATAAACTATCAGTTTATGCTGATGATGTTTTGTTACATCTAAGTCACCCTGTTACCTCATTGTTTGCTGCCCTGGAGATAGTCACACAATTTAACCAATTTTGGAATTACAAATTAAATGTGGATAAAACTGAAATTATGCCACTTGATGTTCAGACTAATAAGGTGAGTTTGGAGCATCTTGGGTTGGTATGTGTAAGAGACAAACTTAAATACCTAGGAATATATATATTACTGTTTCCCCTATTAAAATGAACTATTACAATCTGGATTTGTTAGTGGACCAAATTAAGCAGGATTTAACCCATTGGGACTTTCTTCCTATGCCTTTTTGTGGACTGTTAAATGTTTTAAAAATGAATATACTACCCCTTATTTTATATCCCCTGCTTATGCTTTCCCAAGTTATCCCACGTACCTGGTTTAATGGATTACACAGATTTATATCTAACTTTTTCTGGCAGAACAAACCATCTAGGAAGGCACTTGTCAAGTTGATGGAAGAGGGATGCCTGGATATCATAGCAGTCACAGAAACATGGTACACAGAGAACCATGACTGGGATGTTAACATACCAGGGTACATAACCTACAGGAGAGATAGGCAGGAGAGAAGAGGGGAAGGAGTAGCTCTCTATGTAAAGGAAGGGATAAAAGCAACTGAACAAAAGAGTAAACATGGAGGAGAGGAGGCACTGTAGATCACCTTGGAGTCTGGAAAGGGCACCACAATCCGCACAGGGGTAGTGTACAGACCCCCATGTCTGGGGGAGGGAATGGACAAGGATACAATAGAAGGCATTCTTAGGATGGCAGAGAAAGGGGAGATACTGTTGATGGGAGACCTGAATATGCCAGATGTTAACTGGAGCACATTTGCTGCAGCCACATCCAAGAGCAGGGCCATTCTCAATGCCCTACAGGTGGCAGGCCTCAGACAGCTTGTTTCAGAACCCACTTGTGAGGGAGTAATCTTAGACCTCATACTCTCAAATGGGGGCAGTGAGAGGATCTCAGATCTAGAAGTGGGTTGCCATCTGGGAACAAGTAACCATCAAACAGTGTGGTTCACGATAAACTCAGCTACAGAGTCAAGCCATACAAAAGTGAGGGTACTGGACTTCAGGAGGGCTGACTTTGGCAAGATGGGAGAGTGCCTCAGAAAAGCACTAGGAAACAGACTAGAAGGAGGGGTGGAGCAACAATGGGGAATCATCAAAACTGCCATCACGGAGGCAACAAGCCTTTGTGTGAAGCAAATAAACAAATCAAAATGAAAGAAAAAGTCACTATGGTTCTCAAAAGAGGTGGCTGGGAAAGTCAGGGAGAAAAAGATAGCATTCAGGAAGTATAAGGAAACACAGAAGGAGCAGGACAGAGGCTGTACCAGTTAAGGCAGAAGGAAGCAGGGAGGGAAGTCAGAATAGCAAAGAGCCCAAACTGAGGAAAAGATAGCCAACTGGTTAAGAAGGGATAAAACCTTTATATGTATATCAGAAGCGAAAGAGAAAGGGAGGGATAGTGAGGCTGAACAGAATGAATGGTGGGTGGGTGGGCAGAGGGGACAGCAAAAAAGCAGGGATACTGAATGACTATTTCTGCTCAGTGTTCACAAAAGAGGAGGGGGAAGTGCCTAATCCAATTAACAGAAGCACTCTTGATAGGGGAGTCGATCCCAGCCCTTTCACAGAAGAAAGGGTTCTGCAAGAACTCCTCAAACTGAAGTTAAACTAAGCAATGGGGCCTGATTGAATTCACCCCTGAATTCTTAAAGAATTAAGGGAGGAACTAGTGAAACCACTGACTACTCCTTTCAATAAATCATGGGAGTATGGTGTGGTACCCGAGGACTGGAGGAAGGCGGATGTGATTCCCCTTCACGAAAGTGGGACCAAGACAGAAGCAGGAAACTACAGACCTGTCAGTTTGACCTCTGTGGTAGGGAAAGTGATGGAGTCACTTCTGAAGGAAACAATTGTTGAGTACCTAAAGGCCAGTGGGGCACAGGACCCAAGGCAGCATGGGTTCACGACGGGAAGGTCATGTCAGACAAATCTAATAGATTTCTTTGACTGGGTGACCAAAGTAGTAGACCAGGGAGGGGCTGTGGACATGGCCTACCTAGATTTTAGCAAGGCATTTGACACAGTCCCACACAAAAGATTAATAGTCAAATTAACCAGCCTGGGAGTGGGTCCCAGGGTGGGAGCCTGGGTAAAACATTGGCTGGACAACAGGACACAGAAGGTAATTGTAAATGGAGTCCACTCTGAAGAAAGAGGGGTTACTAGTGGCGTACCGCAGGGTTCAGTACTGGGTCCAGTCCTTTTTAATGTCTTTATAAGTGACATTGCAGAGGGACTGGAAGGAAAAGTATGACACTTTGCAGATGACACAAAGATCTGCAACAGGGTTGATACACAAGGAGGCGTGGAAAGGATGAGAAGGGACTTGGCAAGGTTGGAGGAATGGTCAGAAGTATGGCAGCTTGGATTCAATGCAAAGAAGTGCAAAATAATGCACCTGGGAAACAAGAACCCAGGAGAAGATTACATAATGGGGGGGAGGTAGTAACAACAACAAAAAAGGAAAGGGACCTGGGGGTAATCATATCAGATGACCTTAAGGTTAGCAAGCAATGTGAGAAGGCAGTAGGGAGGGCTGGGGGATACTGGTATGCATAGGGAGCACCAGCAGAAAACAGGAAGTTGTTATCCCTCTGTACAGACAGTTGGTAAGACCCCATCTGAGTACTGCATCCAGTTCTGGAGACCACATCTCTGCAAAGACATAGACAGGATAGAGGCAGTCCAGAGGAGGGCAACTAAAATGGTGCAGGGTCTGCAAGAGAAGCCCGTCACGAGGAGAGACTAAAGGCTTATGTATACCCTTGAGGAAAGAAGGGAGAGGGGGGACATGATAGAAACTTTTAAGTACCTCAGTGAAATCAACAAAGTCCAAGAGGGTAGCATCTTTCTGAAAAGAGATGTGCAAGAACAAGGGGACACAATTTAAAGATGGGGGTTCCAGGGCAATGTGAGAAGTATTTTTCACAGAGAGGGTAGTGGATGTACGGGAACAGCCTTCCTGAGGAGGTTGTGAGGTCTAAAACTGTGGGAGAATTCAATAATGCATGGGACAGACATAAGGCAGTTCTTGTGGGGGGGGTAGGAAGAAATAGGCTGTTGGTTAACTAGGATCTGCGGCCTATCCTGTAGGTAGGGAAATGGGCAGACTAGGTGGGCCAAGCAGTCCTTATCTGCCATCAAAGTCAATGTTTCTATGTTTCTATGATGGTACCTAAAACCGGGGGTGAGGGGGCTTTGTGTTCCCAATTTTACCTATATTATTTGGCCATCCATTTTATAAGTTACCTCCAGTGGTACTGAAACCCCTTAGAAGATCCTTTAACAGATTACATCCTCCAATGGCTACAAATGGAACACTTCCACTACGCTCAATATATGCTAAACATTACTGTTCTGATACACATTCCATACAACAAATTTCCCCATCCCTGGCAATGTATACCGTTAGATGTATCAGTCTGTGTCCATAGACAGTTGTGCTCTCTTCTATGTCTAGATCCTATGAAAGCTATATCACAACCCTTGCTAGGGAATCCAAATGTTAAAATTGTGGGGCAACCTCTCACTCAGATTTTTTTGCCTTATTCAGAGGCAAGAACCTTTCACAGGATGGAATTCTGTTAAAATGTTTGGAAGCTCAACAAAAATGTAATATACATAATAAGTATTATTTAAATACTTTCAAGTTTCTCATTTATTGCTATGTCATTTTGGAGTAGGGGCCCAGGCCTGACACATATGGTCAACAAATACTCAGTTTAGCCTCTCAAGCCCCTTCCTTTCATGCTATTTCTTTTTTCTATAATAAACTATATGATTTGCTTCCCAGTAAGGAGACAGGGGTTGCCCTCTACTGAGATTGTGCTATTCCTCTGACTGGAGTACCCTATGATTGGTTCCATCTATGGAAACATATTTATAAATATCTTAGATGGGACAGGTATCGGGTCATACAATTTTAAATATTCCATAATCTTTACTACACTCCTGTTAAGCTATACAAAATGTATAAAATCTCTTCTGACCTTTGTACACACTGTGGTAAAGAACAGGACACCTTAATACACATTATATTGTTATGTGAAAAAGTGGTTGCTTTCTGGGAGGCCATACATCAACAGCTGGACCACATGCTAGGACTTGATTCGGCATTTCTTCTGACCCTGAGTATGTATTTTGGGGGCTTTCGGTAGTATTTTGATTGATAATCAATAGTATCATATGGCCCTGATCTCTGCTTGTGCCAAGAAAATCATTTTAAGGCAGTGGTGTAATCAGTCCATCTCCACATATTTGGAATGGTATAAAGAAATGTTATTTGCTCTACAACCAGAAAAAAATGATAGCAAGTCTCACAGACCATCTCTCAGCTTATAAGGCTGTTTGGGAACCATTATATACATCATTAACTTTGCAAGACATCTAAATACTATCTTTCATATTCCTATCTGGGTCCATTGGTAAGGTGTGGCTTCCCTTTTTTCTTGTGATAAAAGGTATAGCTTGAAGGGCAACCTAGATTTTGTGTTAAAATATATTCCTCTCTAACTTGTACCTCATGTGCATGTTTGCTGTTCATTTGGATTATTTTGTTTCTTTCTTGTCACTATAGATCCTTCTCCAGAGCAGTGTGTGTGTGGGGGGGGGTGGAGATTGATGGGGTGCTTTGGTTTCATTCTGTATGGATGTATTTTATATTACATGTTTGGTTGATTGTTGGCTTTGTATCTCTAAAATGGTTTAATAAAGTATTTTCAATTTAAAAAAAAGAAAACTGAGACGGATCAAGTAGCAAGCTTCATCTGAGGACTGCTCCCACAATTTCATCCTCTGTGGTCCTACAGAAGGCAACAAAAATGGATGGACATGAATTAAACTACACAATTTGCTAAGGAATACATAACCTTGTTCCAGGCCACTATTGAGCAAGGACCTCAAGCATCGCAAATGGCTGTACTCGTAACATTCATCTAACAAAACTCCTTCACTGACCTCAGCTCAGTCCTGCCCAAGAATTTCTTCGATCCAGTCTCCTCACCGCCCACACCCAACATCTCCCTTTCCATCATGACCCCACAAGAAGCCAAGCCATTTCTGCACAAAGCCTTCAACAGCACCAGCCCTTGCAACGACCGTCTGGACACCAGGCTACTTCAGCGAGTGCTGGATGTAGTACTCACCCCCTCATCCCCTCACCCACCTATTAAATCACTCACTTTGCCTAGGTCAGTCCCCTCTTGCCTGGAAGATGGCAATCATCACCCCAATTCACAAAGGAGGAGACCGCACCACCCCCAGTAATTATCAGCCAATTTCTATCCTTGCCCCGCTTTATAAGATGCTGGAAGAAATCATGGCTGACCAGCTACCTGACTACCTTACCAAGCACAGCATCATGTGCAGGGAGCAACATGGCTTCTGCACAGGACACAGTACCACCACTGCCCTACTAGAGTTCTCCAATTTCCTCCACACAGCTCTGGATAATGGGCACCTGGCCAGAGCAGTCTTTATCGACCTCTCCAAGGCCTTTGATACAGTCTCCCACCCTCTTCTTCTTAACTCCCTGCAGAATCTCAGTCTCTCCTCTCAGGGGCCCTTATCCTGGTTTGACAGCTACCTGTCATCCAGGTCCCAGTGCTTAAAAATCAATAGCTCTCTGTTCAATGCCCAACCTGTCCACTCCAGAGTTCCCCAAGGCTCCGTATTAGGCCCACTCATCTTCAGCCTCTACCTTAACACACTCCTCACCCTCTGCACTGAAAAAATCATTTTCTGTGTGGATGATGCTGTCCTCCTCATCTCACACCCACACCTCACCACCCTCCAGGACACGCTCCAGCACTCCTTCACCAAGGCTGAACAATGGTTCATTGATCACAGACTGGTCATCAACCTAAAAAAAGTAAATCTATGCTATTTGCCCGGCATCAGAATAAAACCAGAAACACCCCCCCTCCAGATCCTTCCCAGCACCCAAGTCCCTCTTGAACAGGTGACTAAATACAAATACCTGGGCGTCACCTTTGAACCTGCCCTCACATTCCACCACCATATTGCAGCTCTCTCATCAGCCATAAACATACGAGTCAGTCTCCTCTACCACCACAGGGACTGCCTGTTCCTTGAGGAACTTCGCACGGCAGTGACCTCATCAGTCCTATCCCTGGTAGACTATGGCCTCCCTATCTATGCTGCTGCTGACAAAACTGCCCTCAATACAGTACAGCTATCCATTAATAAGGCCTTCAGGCTCCTGTCAGGTGCTAAAAGATGCACCCACACCTGCTCGCTCTACTCGCTTGCCAACATTCTCAATTTTAAAGAGAGGCTCCAGTACCAGTCATGTCTGTTGGCTAAGAAAATACTCCTGGGCCTCTCCCCTCCTTGGGTGACCTCCTCTCTCAGTGTCACCTCCCCCATAGTGTCAGCCCACAGTACTTGCAAACCAACCCTCATGGTACCCAGAGTCAAGACCTCGCTTGCACAATGGTTTTTCCCTGATAGGGCCCTTATATGGTACAACTCCCTCCCTGCATCTATTGCCAGCCTCCCTAGAATAGGCCCCTTCAAAGTTGCACTCAGAAACCATCTCTTTGCCTCACACTGCTGCAACTGCTGATTGACCCATGCCCCCCCCCCCGGTTCGACTCCCCTGACAATGTCCATTGGACAGCTATGAAGTTATTCCATGCTATATCTCTATATCTACTAGATGAAGTTATTCTATATCATATATTTGTTATAATGTTACAGTAGTAGCCGTAGACATTGCCAGCTATTTCCTGAAATTTCTGTGATATTTCTAGAGAAATCTCCTGCTTTCTGCATTTCTACAGTAGGGGCAGCAGAGAGAAACTCTTTAGAAATTTTGTGAAATATCTGGAAATACCTGGCAATGTCTGAGGCTACTACTGTATGTTGTTATACCAACTCATGCACCTACAATACTGTATGAAAATCTGTTATTATGTTACTCTGTTACTATGTCATGCTTCTGTTTATTGCAATCTTTATGTGTCTGACGAGGAGCCTTTGAAAATGAGTCCATGACTCAAAGGATTGTAATTCTGATTTGTACAATAAATAAATAAACAACAACAAGCAATGATAGACAAGCTTATCACATCCATCAAGAACTTACAGCTCAACTCAACTTCTTCCTCTGCTACTACTGCCAAAGCTCTGCAACTTCCTTGACAGTCACCTGCTCACCTACCACCTTCTTGAGCACCTGTTACCTGTAGCTGGTGTGGATTTAGAGGACTCACTGCAGCAGTGTGCAGAAAGCTAAAGCATGACACTAGAGATAACAGGAACCAAGGACATCCACCACAGCATCATCGGCAAGATGAATACAAGTCCTCACAGGATCAAGGGAAATGAGTGTGGCCAAGCAAACTAGGGGCTTTTGTTGGGCAGGGGAACATCTCAACTGACCACCTCTCTGAGTCTCTCAACTCACACAGGAAGCATCCTTCAATCAGCTCTGGCACCATCTCTGTTCCAGGAGCAGCTGTAGCTGTCAGCAGACTACCACTATTTTATTTTTATTTTTATTTATTGAAATCTAGGATTACAAATACCTTTGAGCAGGAACTGCTCATTTACAAAGATTCCACGTTAAGGAAATGGTAGGTAAACATGCATACAAAGGTCGATAGGATAATACATAATTACATAGTAAAAATGATGAAAAAAAGAGCAAGAGGCTGAGGCATAGTTTAAATAAAGTAACTCAAAATGTGCAAGGGCAAACTTAGAGAATAAACTTAGAAATAAACTTAGTAATAAGTGCTGTTGGCATGTGGGTACAGAGGGTGGGGGTATGCAGGCAGGAAGGCCATTGTCATAGGGTAAGGGAAAGGTAGGAGTACACCAGGGGAAAGGAAGGTGGGATAATTGTCTGTAAGGGCGGGGGTGAGGAAGAGGAGTGGGGGAGGGAGGCAGAGTAGGGAGTGCATGGTAAGAGGGGTAGTAGACCTGTCTAAGGCAGAAGGCAGTGAAGTGTGGGGTCCCTGGTTAGGTGAATCAGTCACATTGGCTAGTAGAGGTGAGATGAAGTCAGAGTTGACTTTTAAATGGGTCAAGGGCAGCAGCAGTTAGAGTTTCTTTATTGAGGGTATTGTACCACTGTGGAGCTCTGTGAGGAAAAGCCCTCTGTCCCATAGTAGTCCGGCATCTGGGGACAAGGAAGGTTTGTTGTTGTGAACTTCTGGTTTGCTGTGAGCTGTAGTAGTCTATGAGGAGCTTTTCAACCCCTGGGGCATGATCCCAAGGATGACATTTTTGGCCAAGAGGCAGGTTTGATACTGGATCCGGCTGATGAGAGGAAGCCATCATGCTTGGGCATACAGATCACAAGTGCGTGTGAGTCAGTCAGCCCCCATTAGAAACCTGCATGCTTTGTTGAGTGCAACCGTGATTCTGCGGAGGGCAGTAGCAGAGGCGGAGCCATAGATCGCAAGCCCGTAATCAATGATGGAAGTGACAGAGCTATTAATAGCCAACCAATGTGAGTCCAGATTCATGCAATGTTTGTGTCTGTAGAGCAGGCCTACATGGATATTGGTGGCTTTGGTGACAGATTCTACGTGCCGGTGATAGGAGAGGGACCTGTCCAGTATAACACCGAGGTATTTAAATTCAGGAACATGTTCAAGTATGGTCTCTGCTTGGTTTTTGATGGTGAGGTCATGGGATTTGTACTTGCTCCTGGCATTGTAGAAAATACATCACCTTTGTTTTGCTGTAGTTCAGGACCAGTTTGTGCATCTTGAACCATTCTTCAATGTGTATAAAGTCAAGTTGCAGTCATTTCTGAAGGAGCTCTATGTCTTGGTGCCTGGTGAACAAGACTGCATCATCAGTGTAGAGTAGTAACTTTTGTTGGCAGACACTGGGGAGGTCATTTAGAAAGAGGCCAAAGAGTAGAGATCCCAGGTTAGACCCCTGTGGTACACCCAAAAGGACAGGTTTATCTTCTGAGGTGACACCGGCGATCCTGTCCCACTGGACCCTCTCCCCAAGATAACTTGAGAACCAGAGCAGTGCTTCTTTGGAGAGCCCAATGCTTGAAATTTGCTTGAGTAGGAGTGGGTGGTTGACTGTGTCAAAGACTTTTGTAAGATCGATGAATATTGCCCCCAAGCAATTTCCTTGGTCGAGTGTGGTATGGATGAATTCCGTGAATTCTAATAGTGCAGTGGAAATATTAATGGACTATGTCTTGGTGACTATTGGAGATTGGTCCACGCATGTCTTAAATGACACTGGAGCAGACAACTCAGTCATCAACACCAGCATCCTGAGCAGCAGATCTTTTCATCACTCACTCCATGTCTCTCCAGCTGACTTGATGTACATCACCACAGCAAACACCACTGCTGTACCAATTACAGGTGTCATCCACTTCAAGCTACACTTTGGCTAACAGGGAAACTGACCTACTGGCACAGCTGTAGTGCTTCCTCTTGTGATGCTGGCAAACCATATTTGGGAATGAGTATGGTGCATCAGAGGGTCGGCTGGCGGGAGGTAGGATGAGCATCCCATGGATAGCTCTCCTTCTCCAGGGGAAGGTTGTAGCTTCCCAGCATGCCAGCAATACCTAGTGGAGGCTGGGTGTGCAAAAGCTAGGACCACTCTTCCGTGGGTAGAAGCAATGGCAAACATCTGTAGGCTGGGTGCAGGAATGCCCCAACCCATGCTGATGTCATTGGATGTCCATGCCTCCAGGAGGAAACTCACTGGAAAACCCTTGGGCCAGCTACTCCATGAAGCCCCTGGACCTCCACCTGAATGACTCCTCTGGTGCAAGCCTCAGCTGAGGACTCAGTGGAATCTCAGTTGCTCCCCATGTAGATCCCCACTGCAGGAGGCAAGCTGAGGGCCTTCCAGTCCAGGTAGCCTGTGGGGGGTGCCAAGTTTGAGGTCCAGGCACTGAAGAGAGGGTATTTCCCCCACCTGGAACCCCGGAGATAAAACAAAACAAAAAAAAATATGGATCACAGTAAGCCAATCTCAAGTTGTACTGGTGCCTGATCTATAGCCATCAGTGGTTCTCCACATGGACTTTCTCAACTATTAAAAAAATCTTGGATTTTGCTATAAACTGTCACTTGACCCCTGGAGGCAACTTGCAGCTACCAACTCAGTCACTGAACCTCTTAAGACAGAGATGGTTGTGATTGCATGATTCAAGGTGAAGGACTACCACAAGATGTTGTTGGCATTGTCATGGGATCCCACACTCTGCATTCCTCAGGTCTTCTCCTGAGAAACACCTTGTCAGCTGTGCACAAAAATGGAGCACTAGTCAAAAAATGATGCAACTTTATAGATGAGCCAATCATCATCTCCAATGATGTAAATGGAGGAAAGTTTGTTTGCCTGTCTACTTGGGACCAGCTCTGTCTCATGCTGGAACCTCAGCCTGGTTCCATCTCCTCTATACACGTTAGCACTGCTGCCATCTAAACAACTTCACTAATTTTATCCTTCAGTAAAGCAATTATTTTCTTCCCAGTTTCCAGCACCTCCAACAGAGAAGCAACAACTTTTAGATTTCTTGGCAGACTACCAGATGTTTCCGTTGGTAGAGACAAGAAGCTCAGATGTAGAGCTATCCTACAATACACCAATGAGGTGCAGCCCAGTCAGAAACCCATCCTTTGGTGAGCCTGCAAAGTGGAACACAAACAAGTCCTAGAGAACATGATCAAGGACAAATTGGAAGAAAGCATCATTGTAGAATCTACAGATCCTTGGAGTGCACCATGCTTGGTGGTGGTAAAGAAGAACAAGGGGTATTGCTTTGGAGTGAACTTCAGGAAACTCAATGCTTGTACAGTGCTGGATGGTCATCCCTTACCCACAAAAGAGGCACCTTGGAGAATCTTGACACAGCTAGTCCAGCCTACTTCAGCACTCTGTATCTTCAAAGTGGGTTCTATCAAATCTCCATTGATCCAGTTTCTCATCCATATACAGCTTATTTCTGTCACTTCAGACCATCCAGTTCAAACACCTGCCTATGGGACTTTGGAACAGTCTGGCCACATTCCAGCATGTTATGGAAGATGTACCATATGGGTTGTCTTAGAAAGTGTGCATATTCTACTTGGACAATGTTATTGTCTTCAGCAGAAGTTTTCCAGAACACCTTCAGCACCTCAAAGAAGTGACTCAATGCCTTCAACAAGCCAGTGTGAAGCTTTGGCCAGAGAAGTGTTGCTTCACACAGTATTAGATTTTATTACCTGGGACATGTTTTTTGTTCACAAGGCATCTCTCCAGACCCATACAAGCTCTCTGCAGTCAGAGACTATCCAGAACCCAACAATGTCAAAGACCTCAGAGCTTTTTTTGGCCTGTCTGTGTATTATAGAAAGTTAATCAGTAACAGTTCCAAGATTTTAGTTCCACTGTATGCTCTCACTAAAAAGGGATGTGAATATACATGGACTTTCATGTGCAAAGTGGCCTTTGATACCTTAAATGACACATCTGATCTCTGCCCCTGTACTGGCCTCCCCCAAGCTTTGATCAACCCTCCAAACTCTACACAGACAGTAGTTCTTTTGCAGTGGGAATTGTGCTATGTCAAGTTCAAGACAGAACAGAGTGGCTTGTTTCATATGACAGGTGTTCTCTTTCCTTGGCTGAACATAATTATGGCACCACAGAAAGAATGTCTAGCCATGGTATTTGCCATACAGATATTTAATAGTTACCTTTAATACTCCTCATACACAGCTATTGTTGATTACTCTGCCCTCAGATGGTTGTTTGAAATAAAGGAACCAGGAGGAATGTTTGTTCGATGGACTGCCATACTCCAGTCCTACAACTTTTCAACTCAGTTCAGACCAGGTTGAGTTCACCCCAATGATGATGGCATCAGTTGATGACAATATCTTTCTGCATCACTCTCAACAGATGGGAAATCCTGCTTAGAAAATGTTCTCGTCCATGCTACAGATATGCTCCGTGTTGACCCTCCTACAGCACCTTAAGTTGGTTTGCAGCTCCCACATGCTTCTTCAGAAAACAGCATGAATCCACAGTTATTGCATTATGCCAAAGAGCCTTCCACTTCCTTTGTATCCATACTCTCCCTGAAAACTGTCAAAAATCAACAAAGGGCAGCAGGGGTGCAGCCATGGCTAAAATGTTGGGAGGGGACGTGGCTCCACCAATCTATTTCTGCCAACACCAATGCCACTGGCTACAGAGCACATAGATTGACAGAAGACTTCATTATTTTTATAATTAATTTGTTGTAAGACAAGGGACAGAATGAGAAAAGTATTTTGTCACAAAGTTATCATTGTCTATTTTACAAAAATGCTAATTTAAAATAATAGCAAGAAAATATGACATAATCATCATCTTTATCCTTCTCTATCTCCATTATCAGCAAGCTTAATTGTTCAGATAAAATGCATTAAAAATAAATGCAGCAAGTTGCAGTAGAAAAGTATAGACAAAATTAAGGAAAATAAACTGATTTAAACAAAACATTCAAATTGATAACTTCAGATATATTTTTTTGGTATTAAATGTTGAACATTTCATATGTTTACCCCATATACACATAGTTTATAAGGAAATTTATCAACTTTTGCTTAGAGATGCCCAAATACTGATAGTACACAGTAATATCAATTCTTGAGTTTGTAAACATCAAGGCACTTTCAAGTCACCTGGCCATTTATTTGCTAGAAGACTTTCTCACTCAGCAGTATAGAACCCAGAACTGTGTGTTGAATTAGGAAAAAAATAACATGAATTTAAGCCACAGATGCTTAACAAACCTACAGTTTAAAGAAGGTGTCTGTTATTGAACTATCAGATTTCTTGATTTGGGTTGAAATGGCGCTGTTTGCATTGACTGTTCCTGCACTGAACTTAATGAATAATAAGGCAACTGATCAGCAAAACTATGCAAAGGTTAGAAAAAATGGATTATACTGAATCCTAGACTATCTAGTCCACAATCTAATCATAGCAAGTTACTTAACCACCCCAGTACTCCCGGGTTGCCCCTGAAAACCAGTACTCGTGCCTGGTGGGCCTTCCCCGGTCACCAAAAAAATAAAATAAAAAAAATGTATTTATGTATTGTTCATTTTGAATACAACTCAGCTTATTTATGAGATTCATTATTCAAACTAACTGAGTATTTAAATTTATAGTCAGAGGCACAGGATCTGCTGCACCAGCAATTCCAGTTTCATTGACAATGGGGGGTGGCTGGGGAGAGTGTCAGCAAGGAAATCATCATTAGCATAAGACAGTGGGGCACATAAAGTGGCATCAGAATGACAAACACTTGTAGAGTGATGTGTGCAGTAAAACTCCTTTGAAAAATGTGCTTGCTAAGGAAATCATATGTAATCAGAAAGGTCCAGCAAATATTATATGTAGGGTCACTTCCAACCACATAATTGGCTCACAGACTGACGCATTTACAAAAGCCATTTTTTTTCTTTCTGATGATTACAATACCTTTGACTCTCCTTCTGCAAGCAAACACAAAATGGGAAGCATGAGATAACAAATTATGCCAATACTTATTGCCATTAGTTACCAGCTAATATGACCAAGGAAAGCCCTAATGTTTCCCCATTATTGAGCCAGCATTCACTTTATAGTGCATATTACAATCAGCTATGTAGGGACAGGGGAATAAACATGCACACAAACACAGAAATGCATATACACATATTCATAGATGCAAGCATGCATCCATGTATTCTTATGCTTTGTTTTTTGTCACTTTTATTTTTGTTTCAGTTTCTACAAAAACAATGGAGCAGAAATGCAACATTTCCCTTACTATATAATGTATACTTTGCCAAACAGGATCAGTGTTCTGCAGGCTCAAGAACACCACCTGAAGTTAAAAGATTTTCAGCACACACACACACACACACACACACACACACACACACACACACAAACAGAAATGCCGCCAAACTCCTATGAAACCTGGCCAGCAAACAGCTGTTATCCTCTTCTAGGATACAAAACAAAGGGAGAGGAGAAGATGTGTGACATTACCCCTGGAGAGGCAACTCTGGCAACACTACTTGTTGTAAGTCATTATTGGATGAAACAGATACCTGACACAACAAATAAAACTACCTGCACAGAAAGTCTGGTATTAAGTTCTATGGAAGAAAGTGCATAGGCAGATTTGGGTTCAGGTCAGCTTTTACCACTCACACAACACATGAACAGTGAATGAGACCAATCTGGTGAGTAAATCAGCATCACTGTGCTGCCAGATATTGAAATGAGTACATTGAAAAATTAGTACAAGTTGAAGTTCCTAGCTTGGCACTTTTTTTTTAAGTGTCCCTGTAAAGAAGAAGAAGATCCAACTCCTTACCTTTTTTTGTGGTTGGGTGCATCAGCAGTGGCAGAGAACTTCTCCAAAGGCATTTTTTCTTCCTGGGGTGGCTGGTGATGAGATGGGAGAATTAATGGGTGGGTCAATCGATTCATAGTTAAGGAACTGCAAGAAACTGGCTATAGTTTTGACTTTATATATACTGTATACAATACCCCCTCCTCCCCTTTGATGGAGACCAGCTGCTGGTGTGGATGTCAGACAGATGTACTTAACTGTTGCTCTATAGAGCACCAAGGACTGACAATCACATAATTCACACATTCCCAGCAAAGACCTTGTGAGCATTGACTAACTTGGGCAAGATAAGAAACTAGCTGGTGTTGGGAGCTAGAGAAGGGAAACTTATCACTCCAGTGATTTTCAGCTATTTACTGCATGGTGCTTTTTTCTGCTTTAAAATGGAAATTGCATCTGCATCTGTTCTGACTCAGATTTAATTACAGCTGCCAGAATGTTTTGGGGGACATGAATGGCCACTTAAAAAATTTAATGGGATGTGCCTCCCCCCCACCAGTGGACGCATCCATGAAAAGCAGACCCACAATTGCCTGACATAATCACTGAGAGTCTGGAAATCTCCAACTTCAGAAGCAACATCAGCAGGATGTTATTTTCCTTGCTTTGCAGTACTTCCTCAGTGATGGTGTGCTTTTCACATCTGGACCAAGGAAGGCAAGGACCATCACATGGACAGAACCTGTGTAAAATTAGTAGTGCCTGCTTGTCTAATCAGTGCAATTCTTCCCTTCATTCATGCCTCTCCACTTTCTGGCAGTCATTTGGAAATCCACATAACTCAAAAGATAAGGCTCTCACTTCTTCTGTCCTCACATGAACAAGGTTGCTGTCCAATTTATCAAGTCATGTCAGCCCTGTTCCCAAAGGAATCCTCCTGTCAAACCAACAAAGGCACACTTCATTCCAATGCCTGTAGCCACAGAACCATTTCAGCAGTCAACACAGACATTCTTGGACCTTTACCTACAGTACATGCTCTGACTATGGTAACAAATACATTCTTGTTTTGTGGACTACCTTACAAAATACCTACAGTTAATTCCACTAAAGGACATCAAAACTACTACTGTAGCAAATTCCTTCCACAACACAGTTATTTGCTGCCATGGTCCCCCCCATATCTGCATTCAAAAGAGGCACTATCTTTCTACTATTGTTTGAAAGGCTTGAACACTCCTCAACATAAACAAGAATCACACAATTACCGTGATGAACAATGCAAAAGTATGATGTCTACCATTCTAAACACACTTTCCAAGTACCTGAATAAACCTCACAACACTTAGGACCACTTTGTTCCTTTTGTTCAGTTTGCCTACAACACTAGTTCTTGTATTGACAGTACAGAGTGCATCCCATTTGTTGATCCATGGACGCCATCCAAGAAGTCCATTGAACATGGATCTCTCACTGCTAGAGGTTCCAAAATCAGCATCCTCATTCATCATCCCTATGTTGAAGCAACTTGAACCTGCTAGACATGTTGCGATAATTCCACTGCGACAGAGAAAATCTGCCATGCAGCAAATGTCAGCAGACAAGTCACATGAGTCAGCATTTTCTGTTGGGGGACACTGTCTACTTGTATTTATTTATTTATTGAGAGTATCAGATTACAACCTTTGAGTCAAGGACTCATTTCCAAAGGCTCCATGTCAGGTACAAAATGTCTGTTTCAGGCACCACAAAGAAACTGCTCCATTCTTGGACTGGTCTGTTCAACATTGAGGAAAAGCTTTCTCCAGTTCATGCCCATCTGCACTGCAAGTCATGTGGAAAGCTTGTGCTCAACAAAGTCCACATCAGTTGTCTGAAGCACAGGTACCTAAGCAACATCCTCCTATATGATTCAAGTACTCTCAGCAATGAAGCTGCACTTGAGCCTGTCATCCTTTCAGAATCAGAACTTCCTCCTGATAACCTGCAACCAGCTCACTCTCCTGACTTTCTCCAGCCAGATTCTATTGAACTTCCAGGGACTTCTCATCCATCTTCTTCTCAGAACTCTCTTGTGCATACCCCTGTGTACCAGATTGAGAAGATTATTTTAAAGAAGTTTGTGAAGGGATCTTGGATTTACAGAGTCAAATGGTATGGTTTTGACAGTTCACTGAACTCATGAATTACTTCCTTGCTCCTTCTTGTTAGGATCTAGTTCAGGTAACTCATAATACCATTCCTACTGACAAGAAGAGTCAGCAAAAATGTGACCTTTTATGCATCTGGTCTCATTGTTTCTTAGGACTAATTGTTCTATTGCCCAAGGTACTCCTGACTGTCTGTACTTACTTGCTCTTCTCCAGTAAATGTTCTAATGTACCTGTTCTACACCATGCATACTTTTTTTGTTAAATGGTACTGGACTGCATAAACTGCACCAATGTTCTCTCTACAAAGATGTTTTTAATTCACAGTTTTTGTATTCCTTTTCCATGTTCTTCAACAGTTTATATAAGTGCATATCCTAGTTCTGGGTAGTCTCCAGCTGCTACCCCCCCCCCCACACACACACACACTACACACTGTGGCACTTGTCGCTCCAGCCAAGCATCAGATCAGTATGGTGCCCCCCTCTCTGGTTCTACTCTGACTGGCAACCACTGAACACCATCCCCCCTTCCCCAGCAGTGGAGTCAACCCATGTTAAGGTTGCTAACTGAAATGCTTTTGATATATCTAAACTGTTTGTTTGTACTGCTATATTATTGCTTGTTGAGTGGTACTTACTCATGACCCCAGGGGTGATGGGAAGTACACAGTTAAGCATGGGGCTTAATGTTAGCTGCCTCACCTTTAAGTGCACTTAGAACAATCATGTTGTCACAACTGTTGCAAAGCCAGGCAAAGACTTATCATAGCAGGTGCTATGGAAACCCTTCAGTTTGAGGCATAGCCTCATCATGTGTTGATGTTTCTTGTGATCAATAAAGGCATTTTTTCTATTTCCAGCAAGACAGAGTCTGCTGGTACAGTGAGAGACGGGCATGGCTGACCTGAAGTGAAGGTTAGGGTGCTAATGGGAGGCCAACACCAAAACTTCTCAAATGTCTGTTGAGTAGAGGGTACCACAATGTAGGTGTGAACGAAAAAGAAAGCTGGATTATTAATTTATCAAAAAGGTCAAAGTATAGCAGGTTTCATTACTGAAATGGAATGGAAAACCGGAGGGCATTTATAGCAGCAGTATTTGTTAGTCATCATGTTGTTTATTTTAGTAATAATGTATTTCTTGAAAAAATATCACTAGACCAATTTTCTTTTCATTTTCTTTCATTCCTGAACCAAGATAAGTGAGTCTGAAGTTTTAAAAAGTTATTTCATCCTTGCAGTTCCCACCATGAAAAACCTTGGTACAGTGTGGTGTTATTTGCCATCAGACACATGAGCTAACACCATCCTAATACAGTCACAGTATAAATCCAGTACTTACAGTTAAAAGTTAACCTTCTGCAGAAGAGATTTCTAAAGATTGCAACTGGTGGCCATCTTTAATGATGACTCATTAATTACAAAAAAATTATACAAGTTGTGTTTAAATATTTACGAAAATAAAAGGTTACTGATTATGAACCTAAAGATGTTACAAATAAATTGTTTCTAATAAAACACTTTGTTATGAAAATCATTATGACTAAAAATACCACTGCTTTTACAGTATAAAAACTGTTTCCCATCACATTTAAGAGAGACAGTGCAGCCTAGTAGTAAGAACATAGCACTGTGAACCTGGACTGCCAGGCTTGATTCCCACCCCACCACCACTTATAATGTGAACATAACCTCCTTGTGCTTAACCTCCCCAATTACCCATTCTTTCTAAGTACTTCACCTCCCAAAGTTTTGTCTAACTTCCCTTAACATCACTTATCCTCTCTGTGTACACCTGGTGGCTGCTGCCAACTGTTAATGGTTAGCCAAGCATTTAAGACACAATGGGCATGAAAGACAATTAATAAAAACAAATCCCTTCCCTTCCCTTCCTTTCCTTTCCCTTCCCTTCCCTTCCCTTCCCTTCCCTTCCCTTCCCTTTACTTTCTTCTATTGACTGATACTGACAGCAAATATTTCTGAACAGGTAATGCCAATAGTGTGCAAACTACACTGGCTTCCATTGTGGTGACATGTCACCTTCAAGAGTTTCCTGTTTAATTATAAGACCATGGATAGACTCAGTCCAGGCTGCACAGAAGATATCTTTCTTACTATAGGGATTGTTGTCCTCCAGCTGGCCTGCCCCCTTCTGACTGGTCTCCCCAATTATAACACCCACTGTCTTTTGGGCTTACCTGTCTAGACATCATTTCTTGCCCACACACACACACACACACACACACACACACACACACAGAGGCTTTTATCCTCATCCTCCAGGATCTTGATCATGGGAGGAGCCATGCTCTGTGGTGTGGGATCTGTGGGAGCAGGGTTTCATCCTGCAACATCCCAGTAGTTTTTCTCTTCCCTTTTTCTCACTTTTCTATTTCCTACCACTTCTCTAGACATGGGAACAGTTTAAGCCTAGCACATAAACAGAGTGCCTCCTGTAGTAGGAGAAAGCTCCTTGACCCAGCGACAGAGGTCGCTGCAGTGGTGGATCCTGCTGTCAGCCCTCTCTGGCTGAGGTTCATTGTTTCTAGTTTGGTTTCTATTTCTTGTGCTTCTCTGTAATTTTTGTAAAGTACACTGAGCCCCAGAAAAGGCTGCTATAAAACAAAATTGCCTCATCTTGCCATCTGCTGTTTGGCTTCTGTTTTATTTTTCTTTAATGTACGGTATATGGAGCACTTAAAATGTAGGGATTCTCCTCTCAAGAAAAGAAAAAAAAAGTATCTATCTACTGTGCCCTATTTGCATGTGTAGGCTGTGTCCATAATTTAAAAGTGATCCTCTTAATATTTTGGGAGGGCCAAAGCCCAAGGTTCAATGTGGGGGAATAGCTCCCGGCCCCCCTAAACTTTACTTTGTTGTTTGGTTAAACCAGACTCCATGCTTCTTCAGACTTAGAGTTTACCAGGTTTTTGTCTTTTACCATTAATGCTCATCACAATTCCATTCTGAATGACTGAATTGATTCCTTTGTTTCATAGTGTTGCAAAACTTGTAGACATTGCAGCTAACATGTTTGTTTGAGAGCTCCCCTTTCCCTGACAGCTTATGTTTCTTATGGCATGCAGAAATCATAAGCATTCATTGAGCTGCACGGTCTCAGTGGCTCTTTGCTGGCTATCATGCTAGGACTTGCCTCTCTACTCCATGTCGAGTGGGCCAGGTTCCATGCTTGGTTTCTCACCGCCACACCCGCCTCCCCTCCCAGTACCTGTTCTGGTGCTGGTCCCTTACTGTCGCTGTTTTCCTTTTGGGCTTTCTCCCTTCTATCAAGCTATCACTTTTTCTGGACCATCGCTTCCTGGTTGATTACACTCCACAGCATTACTGCTCATGCCTGGAGTTGGAGGTTTCAATGCAAATCACAAACATTGAAGTATGTTATACAGTTTGCTGCACAAACACTTTATAGAATAATTTATTTTAAGTGTTAATCTACAGTATTCCTATTGCCTATCATACCACTGCTACTTATTGTATATGAATTTCTGTCACTGTTGAATTGCTGTTTGTGTTTCCCTGTCTCCTTATCCTAACCACACTCTGCTCAGCATAGTATCTTCACTATTGGCCAGGCTTATACTCACAGTACATCATACCCAATGGATTACCAGGGGGCAAACTCCTGTAAGAAGGCAGCATTTTTGCCGAGGGAGATTGCTGTGGCAAGGAACAGACTGGCTCAGCTCTTCCACATGGTGAATAGGTTATTACTTCCTGCCTGCCTCCATTTGGGGGGAACAGGTTCAAGCACTAGGTGCGAGGAGTTCACTCTGTTTTTTGCCGACAAAGTGTCTGCTATCAGAGCTGAGATCTCCTCCACTGTCACTCAAAGGGATTGTGGGGTCCACTCTGAGGTGTTGCAGAACACTCCTCCTGTCTGGGCTGAGTTTGATCCAGTTGCTGTGCAGGAGGTGGTGAGGGTTGTCTCAAGACTGAAGCCAACACATTGCGATTTAGACCCAGGTCCAACACAACTTTTAGTTGGATGCATGGACCTGATTGCACCTGTTATTGCAGAGATTGTCCAGAGTTCCTTGAGGAATGGGTCTTCCCATTGGCCCTGAAAGAGATCTTGGTTAGAACCCTATTAAAGAAATCTTCATTGGACCCAGACTGTCTCACCAATTACAGGCCGATCTCTAACCTCCCATTTTTAGGGAAGGTTATAGAACAAGTGGTGGAAAGCCAGTTTGGAGAATGTCTTAATTTCTTCTCCACCTATGAGATTATCCAGTCCAGGTTTAGGGCTGGGCTTAGTATGGAGACTGCCCTGGTGAAGGTGCTTAATGATCTCCTAATGGCGAGAGACAGGAGAGATCATTCCATCTTGGTCCTCTTGGACCTCTCAGTGGCATTTGACACTGTGGACCATGAGGTGCTACTTGACCGACTTCGGTTGTGGCTTGGCCTGTCTGGTAAGGTCATCAAATGGTTCTGGTCATACCTACAAGATAGAATGCAGAGAATAGTGATGGGGTTGGCCTCATCTAGCCTAAACTCTCTTACCTGTGGTGTTCTGCAGGGGTCAGTCTTCTCACCCTTATTGTTCACAGTGCACATGCTGCCATTGGGAGACATTATCAGGAGGTATGGGCTAGGTTTTCACTGCTATGCAGATGATACCCAGCTATACCTGTCCTGTGCATCAAGTAACCAGATAGACTCTGTATTTAACAGCTGCCTGTCTGAGACCCAGACTTGGATATCCCCTAACTGGCTGAGACTCAACCCAGACAAGACAGAGGTGCTGGTGGTGGACTCAGGTCATCACGGGGGGATGGGGGTTTGTGGAGATCACCTAGTCTTGTACTGGGGGGGGAGTGCTGCTGACCCCATCTGAATGGGTGGAGAATCTGGGTGTAATCCTTGACAGCAGCTTGACACTAGATGCTCAGGTGTCGGCCATTGTTAAGAGTGGATTTTATCAAATGAGGAACATTGCCCAGATTTGGAACCTGTTACCCACTTAGGAGCTAGCCTCACTAGTACATGCTTTTGTAAATTCCAGACTGGATTACTGCAATGCCCTGTACGTAGGGCTATGTGGAGGTAACCTCCACCAACTGCAGCTAGTGCAGAATGCAGTGGCAAGATTATTGATGGATGTGCATAAGTATGATCATATCACACCAGTCCTGTGAACTGCACTGGCTGCCGGTTAGGTGGAGGATTGCCTTCAAGGTTGATTTACTGACCTATAAAGCCCTACACTGAAGGGGGACCAGTCTATCTGCAAGAGTTCCTTGTGCCTCACTGCCCATCCCAAGCTCTCTGTTCCACCAAGGGTTGTCTCCTGGATATTCCTAGGGTGAGGTTGCGCCACTCGGGTGATCAAGCATTCTCAGTGGTTGCATCTACCCTATATAGTCTAATACCTAAATAGCTACAGGAGGCACCCTTAGTGGATACCTTCAAAAAAGGTCTTAAAACTAATTTATTTAACCAGTCTTTTAATTTTTAGTTAATTGAGTTCACTGGGATTGATTAGATAGATAGTTTTATTTACTATGTCTGATTGGATATTAGTGCTGATTTTAATAGCATTTTTGTATACTTATAAAATATTGTATTGTACTGATTGTGAAGCACTCTGAGTCCTTGGAAAGGACTGCTATACAAATAAAGTACCTATCTATCTATCTATCTATCTATCTATCTATCTATCTATCTATCTATCTGTCTGTCTGTCTGTCTGTCTGTCTATCTGTCTGTCTGTCTATCTATCTGTCTGTCTGTCTATCTATCTCCCTATCTATTACATGTAATCACCTATGCCAATCATGCCTCATTCTATACCATTGCTGATCCATTCCTGCAAGCCCCTATCTGATTTTCCAAGTTGTGTCTCGCATCACTAATTTACTCAGTCCTGACTTGTTTGGTGCTACCTTCCATGTTCTTTAATGGTAAGTTTTATTCCACTGCTTCATGCTGCCTGTTTTTGTCTCACCAAGCCAACCCTGGATTTTAGTTTTGTGCTTCTCCCATTTGCTCATCTTAGTGCCATATGCTCCCATTACTTGTCCTCCTAGCCGCTTTCTGTTATGGGCTTTTCATGTGTCCTGTTTGTTTCTTGTTCCTCAGCATGTGTTTCTGTCCACCTCCTGGTGTTCTCAATCCTCCTGTACTTACTACTATCCCATTCTTCCTGCTCATTATTTCTGTTTGCTCCTGTTTTGCTATGCAGCTGTGCTGCCTCTTTTTTTTTTGCTCAGCCCACATCAGCAGCCTTCCAGTTTCCATCCCTAACTCTGCTTTTTCAAGTATCGAGTGAAGGTGGACTTGCCCTATCCAGTGGAGATGCGAGTTCTGTTTCCAGCCACTTCCAGCCTCCACCATCAGTCCGACAGTCTCTGTCCTTAATTCTGCCTAACTAGGTATTGAGTGAAAATGGGCCTGCCCTGTCTACCAAGAATGGGAGCTCAGTTCATCATTTCCAGTTTCTTCTATCAGTCCATCTTATACCATCATTCTGATGGTCTCTGTCCCTAGCTCTGCCTAGAGGGGTGCTGAATGAAGGTAGTCTTGCTTTGTCTGCAGGGGTTGAAAGCTTGTACCTCATTTTCAGTTTCTACCATCAATCTGTCCTATACCATCATTCATCAGTCTCTGTCCCTAGTTCTGCCAAGTGGGGTATTGAGTGAAGGTGAGCTTGCCTGTCTGCCAGGGATGGCAGCCTGTTCCTTGTTTCCAGTTTCCGCCATCAATCCATCCTATACCATCATTATGACAATCTCTGTCCCTACCTCCACCTTCTGAGGTTTTGGGTGAAAGTTGGCTTGCCTGTCAACTGGGGCTGGGAGTCCATATCATCTATTTGCATTTTCTACCATGTACATTCTCTACCATCAGCACCATTGCCTTCCAGTCAAGCTGAGTTCTGTGGATCCCTTGGACCATGCTCCATGTCCACTGTCTTCATTCAAACCTAGATGTCCTCTATCCATCAGCCTTCCATCTCCTGTACCTGGGTGTCATTTCCAATTACATGTGGCCACACTTCCATTACTGGATTTTCCATTACTCAGCTCCTACCAGCATACTGGAGTGGTGTTCTCACCCCTTGCCTCTTCCAGTTTTGGATCCTGCACCCTGCCAACTTGCTCATCACAGGACTTGTTGCTGGTCTCTGGTACCCATAGCACTCTGTCTCTGCTTGCCTGTTCATTTCCCATCCTGTGTTCCTCTATGTTGTTTGCAGCTTGCTTCCCAGCTCTGCTTTTTCTAGCCTATGGCCCTTCTGCTCCCACAAGCAATACTAAAACTACCACCCACTTCATCATCAGTACTCCTGGCAATCCTGCCCTTCTGGGTTTTCATTTGGGACTTGTCTCTGTCTGCATTGTCCTCACTTTTGCCTCTAAGCCTCAGGATCCATTCCCCCCTTCCTTACCCACCACATGGCATTGGCCATCCAGCTGTTGTGCAGCTTCTTTGTTGGTTTGCATTGATTGTACTAATCATGGACCTGATTCCCTGTATGCCCTCTGTGTCTGGATGAACTCCGTTCAAAGATGCCTGGCCTTGGTTCTGGACACTGCTTTCCACTGCATACCCCCATCGAGTGTTCAACCATGGTGCTCCTGCTTACCTGGACATTGCTGTTTTCCTCTGCTCCATGGTTGCCCAGTATTGTTTCCCTGGCCTTGGCTTCTCCCATAGGCGGTATGTGTGCCTTCATTCTGTGATACCAATTTTGCAGTAATTGGGTTGCTCTGTTGCCACTTGGACCCCCTGGCATCTTCATGCTCCCTTCCTGCTTCCTTTGTCATCCTCTTCAGTCTGCTCGTTAAACTCCACATTCTTTCCTCATTCCACTCTGCTCTACTGCTGAATTTCTCCTGGGAACTGTTCACCATTTGCTGTTCCTCCCTGTTGGATCAGTTATCCTGGTGTCACTCCTAAAACATTTTCTGGCCTGCTGCATTTTCCCTGTCATCTTATCATCTCCTGGATGTCCTCTGCTCCTGATGTTGCTTCCTGGCTTTCTTTTGCTGACAATTCTGCTGAGTCTCCTTGGCTTATCTTGGATGGCCCGCTATTCTGTCATGGTGCGTTTTCCATTCTTCCACTGCCGCAGTGCTGGGCTTTACCATGTTTCTTCTCTGTCTCTTCTTTTGGGCCATTCTCCCTGTTTGCCGCTGTCCAGCTATCAGCTATCTGTTGGATTATTTCTCCTGATTGCTCTGCCTTATTCTCCTCTCATGGCTGGCACTGTGGATCCTGACCAGTACTCCATGAACTATCAGTACCTCACCAAACAGAAAAATTCTGGTCTAGCGACATCCCTTGAACTGCTCTACTCTTTGAACCCAGAAAGTCTGAAGAATCACTCTCTTCACATCTAATTGGAATCAGACCATCTAGAAACATTTACATCCCAATCACCTCTGCAGGATCAGTCCTCAAAACATCTTACTGGATTCAGACCACATGGAAGCCATCACTTCCTGATATGCTTCCCAATATCCAAGCTTTAGCAGAGTCCTCTGTGAACCTATGCTCTCTCACCAGGAAACATAAATTAACATCCCTTCTGGGATACCTCACCTTTACAAAATACATAATTCCTCAAGGTAGTTCTTTTATGTCCTACTTACTGGCACTGGGACTGGCACCATCATAATCAACTGATACCATCATATCCAATTCTCTGCAGCAGCGACTCAGAACTGACGATGTCTCCCAGTCTTACATTCATGAAATAGCAGTCCGAAGTGCTACAAAGACCCTTCTTCCATTTAGCATCTCAGAATACGCACCCTTGTATCGCCATCACATGGCTGTTTTTCTGTCTTGATGCACTCCTGAATTTCAGCTCCTGAGCCTCCGGACATTTCAATACTTCACAAAGTCATCTTCATCTCCCCTGCAAGATGTACCCAGTCATGACAGTCTTCTTCCTTAGGGTCCTCTGTTCTCATCAGCTGACATCTACCTTCCTTATGTTCAACCAACAGTGAATACCATCACCAAAGGCAAATCTTCATTTCATTCCATCAAGCTGTTCATGCACAACTGACCTCGTTATCTCTTTATCATAATTCTACACCTTTGCAGTTCCACATCAGACTATTGCAAACACCTTAGCCGATATGTTATATCATTTCCAATGTCATACCTTTCATTGCCTCATCAGTCAGCAAACTCAGTTAAAACTCTTTCTTTATCTTGCGTACCCTCAACAAGTTGGATTTCATGCACCATCAAGTAAACTCCATATGGGCTGTTCTAGCTCATGCCTCCGAGCTATTTATACTGCAACTTGAAATGTATCTCTCATATGCTCATTGAAGTCCTTTCTAAACTATTTGCTCATGGAACCCATATACTAGCACTTCTAACAGGCCATTAAGCCTTGAAACTATCATGCAGAGCAATTAAGCTGTACTTATCAGATATCCAGTTATTGTTCCTACAGTCTACTCCAGCTTCATCTTCACTGTTTTTTAGTCTTCCAGTTACTCCATTCAATGAGGTATCCAAAAGCTTCAATCACTTAACCTCCTCATCATCTCCCTATAAGACATTTCTATAATGAAACATAGTGAACCTACTAAACTTCTGCCCATTGTCTACTCTTCTTTGGATCTCTGCATCCAGGAGCTCTCTATGGGAGTGAAAGTTTTTTAAATTTGATGGACTGCATCAGACTAAGGAAGGAGTCAGTGTATTGGAGCAGAAGTTTGATGTCTTTGCAGAATATTTAAACAAGCAAATGGGGAGAGGGGTGCAGCACCCGAAACATTGAATGGGAAGAACACCCCTCCCCCCTCAGCTAGTGGTCAAACAGGAGATCAGCATGTTTGTAGTTCATTTGCATCACAAGGTAAAGAAAAAGGTCCAGCTCCCCATACAATGCACAGGGGAAATGTCGGACCTCGCCCAACAACTAACACACTGAAACCTGACCAATGGAAAATCATGTACACAAATGCTCGCAGTCTGGGAAGCAAGATCCCAGACCTGCAGGCAATAATGACAGAGGCTAAACTGGACATAGTAGCCATTAGCGAGACATGGTTTACTGGTAACCACACTTGTGAGACTTCAGTACCTGGCTATGTACTGTTCAGAAGAGACCGAGGTGCAAAAAGGGGGGTGGAGTGGCCCTTTATGTCATTGAAAATATCAAAGCTACAGAAATTCAGAATACACATAAGGATCCAGAAGAACTGTGGGTCACCCTGGAAACAGGAAATGGGACAGCCATATGAACTGGGGTTGTGTACAGGCTCCAGAACAGGGGAGGACATAGACACGTTACTGTTAGAAGATATACAAAACATGACAGCTAAAGAGGAGGTTCTGATAATGAGAGACTTCAACATGCCAGATACAGATTGGTCAATACCAGCAGGGACATCTGCCAGAATTAGACACATGGTGGATTCCCTGCAGGGGAAGGGCCTCAAACAACTGGTACAACAACCCACTAGAGACAGAGCTATCCTAGATCTAGTACTGACTAACAGGGAAAGGATCACAGATCTCCAGGTAGAAGGTCACCTGGGTGCCAGTGACCATCACATGGTATGGTTCAATTTGGCCACTAGAACAAAATCATCCCATTCCAAGGCAAAAATATGGGACTTCAGAGGAGCTGACTTTGATAAGATGGCCAACAGAGCTAAGCTAGCCCTGGCAAAAATAAATACAGGTGAGAGGGTACAGGCAAAGTGGGCAAGCATTAAAGATGCAATACTTGAAGCAATATCCCATTGTGTTAGTGAGAAAAGGAAGTGCAAAGGATGAAGGAAACCACTTTGGTTCTCAAACACAGTAGCAGAAAAGGTCAGAGCCAGAAGGCTGGCCTTCAGGAAATATAAGGAAACGCAGCAGGACAAAGATAGGGAGGCATACCAAACTTCCCTAAGGGAAGCAGGGAAGGCAGTAAGGCAGGCAAAGGCCTAAACCAAGGAAACACTTGCACGAACAGTAAAAGAAGGTGACAAGACTTTCTATAGATACATTAGTGAAAGGAGAAAGTACAGAGGGGGTATTGATAAGATCAAAGGGGATAAGGGGTCATGTGAAGAGGAGGACCATGTAAAAGCATCTATCCTATATAGCTACTTCTGCTCAGTATTTACTGAAGAGAAGGTAGGGCAGGGCACACAGCTCTGCACCATGGACACGGTGGGAGGGAGGTGTGCACTAGTCCCTTCACAAAAGAAAGGGTTCTACAAGAGCTTGATCAGCTCAGGGTGGACAAGGCAATGGGACCTGATGGCATACATCCCAGGGTACTAAAGGAGTTAAGGGTGGAAATAGCACAGCCATTATCAGAACTGTTTAGTGAGTCTCTGAGCATAGGAGAGGTCCCAGAAGACTGGAGAAGGGCTCATGTGATCTCACTCCACAAGAGTGGTAGCAGGGAGGAGGCAGGTAACTACAGACCAGTCAGTCTTACCTCAGTAGTGGGCAAGATTTTGGAGGCATTCCTTAAGGAAAGGATAGTGCAACACCTGGAATCCATAGGAGCACAGGATCCAAGACAGCATGGGTTTACAAAAGGAAGGTCCTGTCAAACTAATCTCATAGATTTCTTTGACTGGGTAACCAGAGTGGTGGACCAAGGGGGACAGTTGATGTTGCCTACCTTGACTTCAGCAAAGCATTCAATACTGTTCCACATAGAAGATTGATTAATAAGCTGGGTAGGCTTGGGGTGGTCAGATGTTGGTCAACTGGGTGGCAAACTGGTTGACGGGCAGAAAACAGAGTGGTGGTAAACGGTATACAGTCAGAAGCGATGCAAGTCACAAGTGGGATACCTCAGGGATCAGCCCTGGGGCCAGTCCTCATCAATATCTTCATCAGTGACATTACAGATGGACTGGAGGGTGAGGTTTGTCTGTTTGCAGATGACATCAAGATCTGCAACAGAGTAGATGATCCAGATGGTGTGGGCAGAATGTGAAGAGACCTGGATAATTTAGCAAAATGGTCAGAAGAGTGGCAACTGAGGTTTAATGCAAAGAAGTGCAAGATCATGCACATAGGGAAGAGAAACCCTGAAGCTACCTATAGGCTGGGAGGGGAGTTGCTGGCAGTCACAAGGGAAGAAAGAGACTTGGGCGTCATCATCATCGATTACCTGAAATCATCTAAGCAGACCTCTAAAGCAGTAGGTAAGACTAGAGGGATGTTGTGGTGTATTAGTAGGGGTATCACAAGTGGGAAGAGGAAGGTAATAATCCCTCTTTACAAGACACTGGTTAGGCCCCATCTGGAGTACAGCATGCAGTACTGAAGGCCACACCTTCACAAGGACATCAACCAAACTGAGGCAGTCCAGAGAAGGACAACCAAAATGGTTCAGGGACTGCATCAGAAAACATATGAGGACAGATTAACTGAACTCAATATGTATACCCTAGAGCAAAGAAGGGAGAGAGGTGATATAATTTAAACATTAAAACACCTTGAGGGCATTAACAAGGTGAAAGAGTCTAACATGTTTCAATTTAAGAAAAATAGCAGGACAAGAGGACACAGTATGAGATTAGAGGGAGGCCTATTAAGGGTTAATGTGAGGAAGTTCTTTTTCACAGAAAGGGTGGTGGATGCATGGAACGGCCTACCTCAGGAAGTGGTGGATATGAATACAGTGTAGGGCTTCAAACAGGCATGGTATAGGCATAAGGGAGCAATACAGATGAGTATGAATAGATAGGCCATTGACAGAGCAAAGGCCTATGGCACATTCATAAGGTAGAAAAAGAAATGGGCAGACTGGATGGGGATTGCAGTTCTTATCTGCCGTCAACTTCTATGTTTCTATGTTTCTATCTCATTATCTTTAAGCAGTACTGAGAACCCTGCCAACATTCAAAAAATCGCTGATTTACAAAAGGGGGCTGATCATTCTATCTTGCTGTTACCTTCTTCAAGTAAGACAATTTATATTATAGAGGGTTCACATAACCTATTATCCATCCTGTGATTACTGGACTTTGGCAGCTCATTTGGACAAACTCATGCTCTTCCTCATGCTCTGATCCATCACTTCCTCCATATACTGTATCTCCCATAAATTATCACCTAATACCTCAAACAGTTCTTGGATCAAGTTCAAAACCTTCCGTCATCAGCTGGACTTAATCCATTGTCTCGACATTCATCCAGATTGATCTGCTTTTCCAACCTCCAGAACTGACCTGCTTGCACACATCATCAAAGACTCAAAAATGAACTTCATCACACTGTGAACACTACATCCTAAACCAGAAACAGAAATCGGTGCAAGCATTTATGATCATCTCCTCTTAGGTTGTCCAGAGGTCAGGCAAGTCAGTAGCCATAGGTCCTCAGAGGTTTCCTCCACAGGGGGTCTTCCCTCTCTCCTGCGCACTACTGGTCACAATCTCCATGAATTGGAGGAGGTAATCTTTTTGGGCCCTCTATTCCCTACAGCTACTCAGCCTAATCTACCAAGGGTGGGAATAGAGGAAGGTCAAAGATTCATACATGTACACAAGCACTGTTCTATTCACCGAACACTGAATGAGAGGACTAAAGCCCAAGGTTCATGTGGGGGAATAGCCCCTCCCACATACCAAATATAAACCAGCCTCTCTCAGCAGCTCACGCTTAAAGGGGCACTGTCAGCTTTGCCCCTTCATTTTGTAACCAATGTGAAAAGTGTGCCTCCTGGCACATACCCATGCATGCGCACAAACGGCATGCTCCTGGTGCCTGCTCGGGATCTTTCTTTGTGTCTTTCCAGCGCATGCACAGGATTTTAGCTCCGTTCAGAAATTTTTAAATTGTGCTTTTCACAGTGCTCGGTTTATGTTTATGTTAGCAGTAGCAGTTGTTTGTTGAAGCTGGGACAATAATAATATTTTTTAAGGGGTGTCATGAGGAAAACTTGTACTTTGTGACCGCTCTCGGGGCTGACCCAAGTTCCTAACCAGGATGAGCTTCCGGGACGTGGCTGAATTCCAACCGTCCCAGAGAAAAGTGTATTTTGGGCAAAATTACTGTTTCAGGTACAGCAACTTAATTTTTACACGCATAGGGAGATTTTACAGTACAGGTGTGCTAGGTGTGTGCCAGGAGGCACACTTTTCACATTGGTTACAAAATGAAGGGGAAAAGCTGACAGTGCCCCTTTAACATTTTGTTTTTGAAACACCCAACATCCTCCTCGACCTCCTCCTCCAGAACTCTGCTCACCCTTGCTGTTGGGTCCTCTATTCCCTAAAGCTGCCCAGCTTAATCCACCAAGGGTGGGAACAGAGAAAGGCCAAAGGTTCATAAGCATACACAAGCACTTTACTAGTCACCAAACACTAAAACATCTTTAGTACTCTCATAACATGACTACTGACCAGCAACCATCCTGGGGTGCATTGGGATCAATGATTTTGTGGTGGGCTTCTTCCCTCTCAGGCACACAGAATGTGAGAACACAGAGCACTATACCTGTCTCAGGTGATTTGTCATGGGCAATGTTTCAGCCATAATGAAAAGACGTTAATACCAGATATTCTGAAACTGTTTTTGTCCCCTGTTACAGGTGGGTATTTTTGGGGAGGAAAGGCAGAGGTACAGCATTTTAAGGGCCTTCAAAAGTTATTTTGTTTCTCTTTTATATGTTTATGTGCACTGTACAGTTCTGGCACATCTTATAGTTATAAGCATGACTTCTCTAGTTCTTTGGAAAGAGAACTGCAAAGCAAAGCTGAGTAGTTCTGGAACAAAAAGGGCTTGAGAAGACATTCTTATCACCCTAAGAGATGCCAGGACTGTATATATAAGCAATAATATAAATCATGTTAAACACATCTATTTTTTTTTTTTTTATAAAGGGACTTGAATTTAAAATCACAATCTTTTTTTTTTTTTTCCCATAAACATTTTTCTCCCAGGGCTGTAGACAATTGGCTATTCACTGTGTCCTCACTTCACCCAACTGTCACACATCTTCACTAACCACCGATAACCACCATGGGATGTCAGCAGCATAAGCGATGGCAATGAAAATGGGCAGACTGGATGGGCCAAGTGGCCCTTGTCTGTCATCAGTGTCTATGTTTCAGTGCTTCTGTGAGTTCACCACTGATTGCCCTTCACAGCTGGACCAGGAGGGGGAGGGCCTTTCCACCCCATGTACAATATACCCAGATGCCAGTGGGTGGGTGCCAGTGTGGGCCAGAGTAGAGTGGCCATGGCTACATGAAGCCCAACCCAGTCCATTTTCCATTTTCTACCCAATCTCCTGGGCCATGACAGCATGTAAGCATGTGCCTATTGAGAAAAGCACATACTACAAAACTTTGGCCACTCCTTCCACTGAGTTGCTCACTGCCAGGACTTCTCCCGCTGGCAGTCCAAGGCCAAGATGGCTGGCCACTCCTCTCAGGGACAGGAGAGTAGTCCCTGGGATGCTCATACCTCCCCCACCAGCTGACCCCCCCAGCTTTCCAAGTCCATTTCTGAACACAGGTTGCTGGCATGGTGGTAGCTGAGGCACAAGCACCTCCACCTTCCATGCCACTGAGTCAGCTACAATGTTTTTCTTTTGTAAACATTATAGAGAACCTTCTGTGTGGGAAATTGACTATGCCAACTAGACTTAAAAATTTTGAATTTTAGAACTGTTTACGTATGACTGTCTGAAATGTTTTTAAACATAAAACTGATTAAAAATTATTTTATGATTTATATAATTATTTGCAAAGTAATGCAATCCCCTTGGGTGGGGGCTTGCTGTGATTGTCCCCTGAGTGTTGCTCTACCTGCCAGTCTCCTGACCGGTTAGTCCCGCCAGTCCCAGCCCTGTATAGGGCCCCTGAATGTTCCTGCCAGCCCTGTTGTGCTTTCCTATACTGATTGGACAGGAGGAGTGTACTAAACATGAAACTGTCCACTCAGCAGTTTGCTAATCTCCATGCAGCTCTAGCTGTGCCCATACAAGCCAGTTCCTGCTTGAATGTGCAAGCTTGTGAGTCATCTTGTATTCCATGTGAGAGCAGAGGTTCAAGTGTTCAGAACCACTCCAGCGGCTCCCATAGGTACTGTCTTGTGTGTGTTGGCCCCTGTGTGTATTAAAATAGTAAAGGGGGTCAGGAGGCCCTTAGGGAGGAAAGAAAATAAACATTTTGAAAGTGCTCTTAAGTGCTATGTTTTAAAAAGCATTTAGGTCAGGAATGTTTCCAGACAGATGGAAGGCAGCAATGGTCACCCCTGTTTTTAAAACTGTGACCAGGCTAACACCTCCAACTACAGGCCCATCTCCATTCTGCCCCTCTTTTCAAAGGTCCAGAAATGGATAGTCTGTGATCAACTCACTGAGTACCTAGAGAAGTATTGCCTGCTCTGCACCCAACAGCACGGCTTCCACAAAAAGCACTCTACACTCACTGCCCTAGTTGAGTACACTTCCCTTCTCTATGATTCATTGGATAGAGGGATGGCAGTGGGGTCTACCATCATAGACTTCACTAAGGCGTTTGATTCTGTCAACCACCAGTATCCTCTAAACTGCTTGCTGGCTCTTGGCCTATTCCACAGACACTGTTGCCTGGTTTAACAGCTATCTCACCCACAGGACACAATGTGTTAATATCAGTGGCACCCATTCCAAACCCAGGGAAGTGAATATTGGAGTCCTACAAGGGCCCATCTTAGGACCGTTCATCTTCAGCCTCTTCAAAAATTCACTCCCCTCCATCTGCCTGGCACACACTGTGCTCTATATGAATGACACTGTCATGTCTGTCTCTGGTAAAGAACCATCTGCTATCACCACACAGCTGCAAGATAGCTTTCTTATACTGGAATCATGGGTCTCCCAGAACAGACTTCTACTCAACCTCAAGAAGTTCAAAAGCATGATCTTTACTGTAGCCCAGAGCAAGAAGAGATTTGGCCCACTGCTGATATGGAACTACAGGGGTGAGAACTTGGAACAAGTCTCTACCTTCAAATATCTAAGAGTACATCTGGACAAAATGCTCAGCTTCAATACCCACATTGGTCATGTTGTTAAATGCACCAACATAAAACTGGCTGTCCTGAACCGGGACAGATGCTCTATGCCTCCTGCAACCCTGAAGTTTGCCACAAGCAGCTCGGTCCTAACCACCATTGACTACGGCCTACCAATCTATGGGGCCAGATCAGATATCACCCTAAAAAGAATAAAAACACTCCTTAATAAGGCTTGCTGATTGACCCTAGGGGCTGATCACCTGACCCATGCATGCTCACTTTACAATGAAACAGGTTGGCTTCCACTTCACCTTAGGGTGCAGTACCAGATCTGCTTGCTGGTAAAAAAATCACTACTAGGGCTCATGCCTGAGTCTACCTGCAGCCTCTTCAAAGCTTTACAACCCACAAAAAACTCTAGGAATGCAACCAAAAGGGGCCACCAGGTGTCTTTTAAGTGCACCACGCTAGCTCAGAAATTTCTGTCCTACCGAGGACCCAGGTGGTTCAATGAACTATAACACTCATTGAATGCACCAAACTTAGCTACCTCAAACAAGGGCTACACTCTTATCTAACACATAACATGACCTGCAAGTGCTGTCCCTAACACATGACCTCAGTATTCCCACCCTCCTCATTGCACCCACTAACCTCAGCCTAAATCTACCCTCTCCTCTGTCTCCTCTGCTCCCCTCCCCCTCTATCCTACCCCATTCCCCCACACCCACCTTACTCCTATTCCCCCTCTAACATCCTGCCCACCCCCTTTTCACCCTCTGCCTCACTGTTACAGCCCTCATTGACTGCATCACCCCAACCCTCCTGCCTTCCATGGCTGTGCTCACTTTTGGCCCTTCCATATCTTATCCTCCTTCCTCCCCCTTGCTATCTATTGACTACCTCTATTTCTCTCATCTCACCCCTTAGGACTCTGCATGCTCCCAGTCAATCCCTCCATTTTCTCTACCCTTCCTCCATCCCCCTAAATTATAACTAGCTCCCTACTGACGCATGAAACAAAGCCTCCTTTGACAGGTAAACCTGCTCCATTACTATCTAGAAGCTTGTTTGCCTCCAGTTGTTTCATGTAGCCACATAAACACTGTGCCGCACCTCATGCCATACCTCATACAGTTGTCATCTTCTCTTTAGTACTTATTGTTACGCACTCACTTGCATACCTAATGTCTACCTATTTTGTATTAGACCCTTGTATAAAATTGTAATCAACACAACTTCTACCTCTGTGTAATCTGACCTGTATGTAATGCCATATACAGAGGGGCTGCTAATAAACGCTGGGGACAAACAAATTTAAAATATTATACTTTGCCTGTAGGGTGGACTTAAAGTTGGGACTTTGAACAGACTGATTTACAGCAGCCATATTTGCCACCTTTGACCTGTGTTAAAGCCAATCATAGTCCTAGTAACCCTAAAGGACTGCAGCTATGGCTCCTGGGAAGGAGGCAAGAACAAGTATTGGTGCCTAAACAGACAGCCAATAAGGCATCGAATGAACCTTTTCAGGCAAGCATCCTGCTTGACCAATGGGATGCTGCCTTGAGATCCTGAAACCCAGAGGACAGAGTCAGTTGAGTTCAGTTCGGCAAGGCCCACTGCTGAGGGAAGAGAAGGCTCAATGATGTTGCTCCAGAGAGAGAGATGAAGAAGACCTGCCTGGGGGCTTGCACAGCCATCAGCCCAGGAGGTGCACTGTGTGTCTTCCAATGTCTGGAATGAGCTGCTTCAGAATCAAAGTGTAGATTTGCTGTTCAGAGGCAAGAAAGTTGTTTGAGAAGTTCACAAGGGAGAGGAAGCCTTTCTGTGATCTTCGAGTGAAGAAGGAGACCTGCCTGGAGGCTTGAGCAGCCATCAGCCTAGGAGGTATCCTGTGTTGCTTTGTGATGTCATCAATTGACTGGAAGGAGCTGTTACCAGAATGAAAGTGTTGTCTGCTGATTAGTGCCAAGGAACTGTCTGTGAGTTTTCAGAGGTAGAGGAAACTCTGCTTCAATGTCTGAAAGAAGTTTGGAGGCCTACTTGGAGGCATGCACAGCTAAAAAGCCAAGGGAAGCCTGCCTTATGTTTCCAGTAGTTGGAGAGATAAAGTAAGAAGATCTGTTCCTCTGTTCAAGCCTCAGTGTTTAAAGTGAGAAGATTCATTCTTCTGTACCAGTCTGAGTCTTGGAGGTGAGAAGATGTGCCCCCCCCATCTTCTGCTACAAGTCCGAACCAGTAATGTCTGAAGCTAAGAGACTGTTTTCTGCTATTTATTGGGAACCCCAGGGACTATGTTCCAGTCAAGAGAGAGAATCACCACTGCCGGCTAGCAGTAGGGCTGAAGCCATTTACAGCCAGATGTTCATGAATACCTGAAAGAGATTAACTGCCACCAGAGGACAGTCTGGGAAATCAGCCAGGTAGCGTCACCACTAGGCATTACTCATCATCTCCTCATGAGACATGTTGGCCATGGTCCTTAGAACTGGTCTGTTCCAGTCCTGTGATGATATAGAAAGAAGATGACAAGCTACATGAGAAGCTGACAGGTATCCAGCTTTTTGAAGCTTCAAGAGCCTGCTGCTGGGAAGGTCCTAGCTGCAAGAGCCTGCTGCTTATCTCAGCTATCTAAGTTCTACTTGTTCCAAGCATTCCTAATCCACAGTCTGAAAAACATCAGCTTGACCAGCAAGAGACTGTTCTTCAAAACCATAATTGCCCTGCATCTGTAGAAACTGTATATAGTTGCCACCAAGGGTTCTGAGTTTTCCCATTTGTCCCAGAGTTTGCAAGTTTTAGCAATTAGATGTTGCTACCACTAAAAGAGGTTTAACTAAATTGTTATGAAATTGCAGCAACGCTGGCTAGCCAGCTGCATCAGGCTTGCAACTGCTCCAACTGGGTACCCAGATAGACTGTGGGAGCTCCCTAGGTAGACACTTGGAGGAGGGGGCTGGTTGCAGTTGGGGAGCAGGAAATGTTTCTAGTCTAGTGAGTCATCAAATTGTGGTGGGAGGTGGGCATAATGTCTGTTCTGATTTGCAGACAAAGTGACTGATTGGTGTTTTCAAAATGCTAAAATGTTGCTTAATCTTTAAATCCTTTTCACTTTTTCCTAATCTTTCCCCATGTAAATAAATTATTGGTTAACTTTTTATTTTGCAAATGTCTCATGAGCATGTTATTAGTGAGCACATCTGGATTTCAGCAAGACCTTCGACACTGTTCACCACAGGAGACTAGTGAACAAGCTGGAAAGTGTAGAGGTGGTGATAAAATAACCAGATGGGTAGAAAACTGGTTGGCAGACAGAAGCCAGAGAGTGCTGGTTAACAGAGTTTACTCTGGGTCAGGGCGGGTGATGAGCGGGGTACCTGAGGGGTCAGTACTGGGTCCCCTCCTTTTCAACATCTACATTAGTGACATAGCAGAAGGACTGAGAGGACGGGTGGGCCTTTTTGCAGATGATACAAAGATCTGCAATCAGGTGGACACCGCAGGGGGGGTGGAGGACATGAAACAAGACTTGAGAGCTTTAGAAGGATGGGCAGAGACTTGGGAGCTAAAATTCAGTGTCAAAAAGTGTGCCATGATGCACCTGGGGCACAAGAACCCAAAAGCAGGATACACGCTGGGGGGAGGATATTAGGGTTACAGAGCAGGAGAAGGATTTAGGAGTAATAGTATCTGGTAACCTCAAGGTTGGCAACCAATGCAGCAGGGCAGTGGGAAAAGCGAATGGGATGCTGGCATGTCTTGGCAGGGGCATCACTAGCAGATGAAGTGAGGTACTGATGCCCCTCTACAAAGCCATGGTGAGGCCACACCTGCAGTACGGAGTCCAGTTCAGCAGGCCACATCTGCGTAAGGACATAAACAGGTTGGAGGGGGTTCAGAGGAGGGCGACTAAGATGGTGCAGGGTGTGCAGGGTAAACCGTACAAGCAGAGATGCAGGGAACTGGGACTTTACTCCTTGAACACTAGAGGAATAGAGGGGACAAGATTGAAATGTTCAGATTTGTCAATGGGATCAACAAGGAAAAAGCAAGGATTCTATTCCATGGGAAGTACGGTGCAGTAACTAGGGAGCATAGTTTGAGACTACAGCGGGGAGATTCAGAGGCAACATGAGGGGACAGTTCATCAAAAAGAGGGTGGTGGAGGCATGGAGCAGGCTTCTGGAGGCTGTTGTGGGGGCTGGAACAGTGTCGGAATTCAATATTGCAAAGGGACAGACATAAGTGGCTGTGTGGGAATGGGGAGGGGGCTGCAGGAAAGGGGGTAGAATAAATTAAGGGGTGGAAAGGGTAGATTAGATGGGCCTGAGGGTCTTTTTCTGCCATCAAGACTCTAGGATTCTATGATATTATTAACTTTAGCCATTAATGGTAATTATATTCAAATACTGTTTTGATTTATGGTAATCCATGTGTGGGCTGACTATGAAGGGAGGTGGGTAGGTATAACATCCCAGGGTGTTGTACTACACAAATATCTGGTCCACTATATTTTAATTCTGGGTGGAGGCACCTCACTATTTATTTTCTATCTTGGTAAAGAACCCCCCTTTTCCACTAGAACAAGAGTCCAGGCCCCTCCACCTCGTTTTGGGCCTGCAAGTCAGGGGCAGTAGCCTGCTGGTACATAGTGCCTGGGTTACAGTAAGAAAACAAAAATGTGGAGGCACAAAAAGGATATAATCTCTTAGAGCTCACACTTCATAGCCTGATCATATGAACTAGGAAGGGAAGCACGTGTCCAGTGTAGTACCTACAGTGGATCAAGGGTCTCTGACAGGAAGCCCTGCAGCAATCCATGGTCCTTGTTCCATGAACAAGTTCCTCCTTCTCCTCCTGTATGCAAGGCCTTGTCTGGGGAGGGGGGGATTGAAGAAAATGTAGAATGTGGAAAGGGACAAGCAACTGAGAAGGAGGGTCATCTTCAGAAAATTCTCTGCTAGCAAGAAAAAACAATGACTACAAGGAACAGTGAGACCTTTGTCATGTAAATCTATGCTAGATCTGGTCTAACCACTATGTGGCATTTTGCATGAGCAGTCTAATTTGTATTGCTGAACTCCTTACTTACTAAGAAAGACTACTGAAGTACCTGTTGTACCTATAATTTCCCAAGTGCAGGAGTTTTATTTCTGAACTACATAACTATTTAAAGAGACGAGTCCCATTTCTGTACTTCTGTGCAAAGCTTCTGTTTCCTGCACCTATGATACTCATTTCTCTCTGCTATTCTGTGTCAACTGCCAATCAGAACCTGTTAGCACAACAACATTATGCTACACTTGTATGGATTTTCCTTGTAACATGTAGCTTTTATAATCCAATCCTATAAGATCAAGGATCATGTGTTGACTGCTGTAATTAATCAGTGCTAGTCTGGTTAACCTTTCATGTTTTATCCAAGGTTATTGTTTTCATGTTATTTATCTTGAATTGTAATGGTTTTTACTTGGGGTTTTTGCTTAAAGGATATCTAATGTGTTTTCCAGAACAAATGTACTAGTGCTGCAACATTCAGTTACATGTGTGACCTCTGTTCTCAGACTGTGTTGTTAGTCATATGTCTTAATTCACTCTCAGATTATTAGGTAGGTCCATTATTTTAAATCCTAGATTCTCTCCATCTGTCTTTCAATAACTTTTCCTGCAGTTAACACTGTTTATTTATTTTTCATTAATTTATGTGCCCTATTTCTCCGGTCAGCCCCCATCTGCTCAACTAGCCCCAGCCTCATCACCCTGGCATCCCCTTGAAACATAGAAACACAGAGTTTGATGGCAGATCTGCTTGACCCATCTAGTCAGCCCATTTTCCTTAGCTACTATATCACTGCAGAACCTACTTGATCTTCAGCTTATTTCTCCCCTTGTCTCATCACCAAGCAGGGGTGTAATTATGGGGGGGACAGGGCATAAGTCCCCAAACAATTTGAGTGATACATTTGTTACCCCTAACATTTCACCTTACCTTGTGGCTGCTGCCTGCTGTGGGCTAGGAGGGACTCGGGATCCTGCCTGCTGGGGGGGGGGATCGGGTTTCACTGGTGAGAGCTGCAAGAGAGTGACAGACAGAGAGACGGGTGAGGGTGACAGACAAAGTGGTGGGGGGGAGCCATCATTTCACAAACTGGCTTGACCAGAACTGGGAGGAGCAGGATTGAGTTGCGGCAGGAAGGGAGAAAGTGACAGACCACAGTCTCTGCACCCAGTACTAGTGTAAACATGCACTGCCACCAACAGAGAGCTAGGAGTCAGGACGGGCTGGCATCAAGACCATGGTGCTGTCAGGTTTTTTACATCCCTTCCCTCCTGTCTGCATTTCTGAATGCTGACACATCTGTCCGCCTCATCCAGGAGCTCCCTGCCACCGTTTTGCTTGCTCAATGCCTCATGTTGCCTGCTTCATGTGGGACTTGGGAGTCAGTCAGGCCAGGAGGGAGTCCTCATCGGATTGGGTGATGTGGCAGGGCAGGCCCCACCTGCTGTGAGTGACTGAATTTGGGTAGGTCAATCGGAGCATTGGGTTGCACTGAGTAAGCCTGAGGAACTGTCTGCCTGGACTCGGAGGCTGGAAAAGTTTGGAACAGAGAGGAGAGGACAGTGGATCAATTATGTGGCAGTGGCTGCAAGCAGCAACTAACCGGTAGGACTGAGTCTGGTTACTGGTGGTGCTGCAGTGGTGGGTCTTGGGTGGGGGTGAGTAGTGATTGGGGGGCAGCAACAACAATACTTATGCCACAGGGGGATGCTATGCACAAAACTGCTGCAACAAACATAGGAGTGGTGGAAGGGAATTCCAGTCTGCACAATCAGGGCAGTTCTGAGCTAGCAGGGGCCATACACTATTGACCATTTAATTTGGTGCCAGTCAGGGTCAGGGAGTGATCAGGGAAAGAAGCCTGCTGCAATCTATGAGGCATTTTCTTTTCCTATAGTGTAGTGTGTCTGGACAGCAGTGGGCCAGTGGCTCTATGCCTCTACCTGTGAAAACCAGCACAGAATAACATCACAATTAGCTTTTCAACTTGAGCTAACATAGCTCTAGTGTGCAAGAAGACAAGGGTAGGTGATGTTTAATTTTAATTATGTTTATTGGTGGTTTTCTCTGTTGTGCTGTGTTGGTCCTGTCTACTGTCTGTAGTCAGTCAATGCTGTGCTGTCTAGCATCTCTCCTGTGTGCTACCTGACTCTGACTGAGCTGGTGTACTGTTGTAACAGTGATGCTATTACAACGAACCCTCCACAGTGACACAACTCATTCAACAACCAAAGTGTGGAATGGGTTGTCACAACTATGGTCCTAGACATTGACTGCCAGTGTTTGCCACTTTCCCCCAACATCGTTCCCCCCGGAGTTGAGAATCTATAATTCCAAGGGGTGGGTGGGGCCAACAATAAATCCCATGTCAAACTGTTTGAGGTCTCGAAACTTTGCTGTGGCGACATGATTGCTGTTGGCAAAGTGTTGTCGCTGTCAAGTCCTTCAACAACTTTGTTGTCAAAGAGGCTTGGTACATCTGACTGAGCCTGATTATGTCTGCTTTGGTAGGGCCTGCTGTGCTGTGCTGGCTGGGTGGGTGTGGGAGAGGGTCTGGCAGTTATATGGTTAGCCTTACATGCAACTCCAGTGTTTTCTTCTGTGTTATGTTACCAGAGTTAAAGTACTTGAAAAAATCAAACCCTGCAGATGGGCGGACTGTGGAAGAAGTGGTGTGGACCACTATTGGAAGGCTTGAAAGGTGGGGGTATTTTGTTTTTTGTTTTGCAAACAAAAAAAACTGCCCAGTGTAGCTGTAACTGTTTCTACTTCTGCTGCTTTAAACACAATAAGGAGGAGCAACCAGCCAATGACAGCACTAGGGATTTAAAACATGGGTTGAATTGGCAACCAACCCATCCTTACCTTAGGGTGGTTGTGGTGGGAGACCATATGGCAACCAGCACAGCCCACCTCTCACTGCCTCTGTTGGCCACCAAATGGGAACACATGAAGCACATGTCCAATGTACATTGCATGGCATGCATCCATCTCCTGTATTGTACAGGGAGTGCAGATGGATCATGTACTGTACAGAGAGTGGGTGGCTTGTATTCTGTACAGGAACCATGCACCCTGTACAGTACACAGTACACCCTCCCTGTACAATACAGGGGATGGACATGCAGCTTGTATTGTACATTGGATGCATGCTCCATGACTTCACATTTGGAGGTCGGCCAAGGAGGTGAGAGGTGGGTTGCGCCAGTCGGCGTATGGTCCCCTGCAGTGTCTTCAGCGTTTTCCCTGTATGTATTAGCTTACAAAATATGTTGATAGAAATAATGGTATTTTTCCATAGAACATTTATTTTTTGGTGAGTAGCACAGCACTCATGATCCAAGGCTGGTTGAGAGTGCGGTTGTCCCCCCAACCTTGACACCATAATTACGCCTTTGTCACCAAGGTTCCCTTATGCCTATCCCATGTTTTCTTGAACCCCATTACAGTTTTTGCCTCCACCACCTCTTCTGGGAGGCTGTCCTTGGCATCCACCACCCTCTCCATGAAGAACTACTTCATCTCATCTCCCCTGAGTCTACCCCCATCCAGATTCATAGCATGACCCCTTATCCTTGAGCATCTTTTTTTCTGAAAAATGCTTCCCTCTTGAACATTATTTATACCTGTGAGGCACTAGAAAGTTTCTATTATATCCCCCTCTCCCTCTGTTCCTCCATGGTGTACATATTAAGGTCCTTCAGACTTTCTCATAGGTCTTTTGATGCAGACCCTGCACCATTATGGTTACCCTTCTCTGGACTGCCTCCACTATTTCTATGTCCTTCTTGAGATGAGGTCTCCAGAAATGGAGAAAGAAATCCAGGTGAGGTCTCACCAGTGACTTATACAGTGGTGACACCACCTCCCTCTTTCTGTTGGTGATACCTTTCCCTATGCACACCAACATCCCGCTAGCTCTTCTGAATGCTTATTCACACTGCCTAGCCACCTTTAGGTCATCAGACATGATAAACCCCAGGTCTCTTTCCTGTTTGGTGGTCATCAATACCTCTCCTCCCAATATGTACTTTGCCCCTGGATTTCTGTGCCCCAAGTGCATGATTTTGCACTTTTTTGCATTGAAGCCCAGTTGCCATACCCTTGACCATTCCTATAACTTTTTCTTTCCAACCCCGGAGTATATACCCTGTTACAGATTTTAGTGTCATCTAAGAACAGACAGATCTTTCCTTCCAGACCCTCTGCAATGTCACTAATAAAGATATATTGAATCCTAGGGAGGAGTAATCCTTGGGAGATGGCAAGCCTAGCCTTGGAAATGAGGGATCATCTAATTCAGTACCCAGACTCAAAAACTAATTTACCAGCCAGAGAGATGAGGAGAGAAAAGTCATTGGGCACATGCATGAGCTGCTGATGGGAATGGCTGCTTAATCTTCAGCTGTATCATGCTGCAGCAAAATCCACTGTCATTCATAAATCAGACCCTACTAGAACACAAGAAAACATCTTCATTCATTAATTAGATATTAGAAAATGGGCTTCTTACTTGCTGCAATCTGATTGGTCAGTACCCTCAAGCTAGGGGTACATTAAGTTTCAATAGATGACCAGCAAGTAAGAAGTACCAGCCTATACTGCCCCTTAACCACTCTAGTATCCTAGTACCCACCTCGGCTCCTAATTGGACAAAATGCTTCATCTCCTTTTGAAATTGACGCCATTTTTTGCACTCGCTTAGCGAGAGATCCTGCCCCTACCCTCCCCAATTCAGTGCCACCTGCCACATGAACCCAGACCTAGCCACATCAAGAAAGTATCACAATTTAAAAAAAGAAATATTTTTAAATAAAAGTGAAGCTGTCCGTCTCATATACATCACCGCAGTCACCAATGAGTAATTCAAAACTGCAGCGCCCCACTATATAAAGCTGCCTCTTCTGCATTTGCCAACAGAAAAACGCTTCCATTTTAAAATAAAAAAAATCTAACATTACGGAACTCGGTATCTAAACAATGCAGCCACCCCTATCCTCCGTCTGCTGTTTAACTCATGTTCCGGCTCTAAGCAGCTGATTTCGGTGCCCAGTACCATCGCACTACTGACTCTCCGCCTCACCGTCTTCTTAGCTTCCTCCCGGTCCCGGTCCCGGTATCGCAACCACACCAGCAGAGCCCCGACACAAACTGCACACCAACCCCCCCCCCCACAGAGTCTCCAAGCTTCCTCTTTAGTCCCGGTATCGCAACAACGTAGACCACCATCACAAACTGCACACCAACCCCCACGGAATCTGCAATAGGACAAAAATCCATACTGGAGGAGGAACTACTTTACTAAAAAATGACTACAAAACTTTTGTTAAACAATTTTTCAGCTTCTTTTTCTTAATGAAACTTTTTTTTCTTTTGCAGTGCCCATTTTCTAAACGCAATAATGCCCTCCAGGGTGGGCGGTATGGGCAATACCGGACCGGCCAAGGGCTATAAGGCCCTCCCCGTGGCGTCGGGCCTCATTACGTCCCCTGGCCGGTCCGGTATTGCCTAATACCACCCACCCTGTCGGGCATTATTGCTTACTTAACCCCCTCTACTGAATTCAGCTGGGGGAATTTCAGAATAAGGCACCAATCCCAAACTACTGCCGAAACAAATTGCCACACAGACCACAGCTGTGAGCAGTAACATGGTGTCAGTGGTATCACAGGATCCAGCTCTGATGACAGCCATGGATGGCACCATCTTGAAGGACATGCTACAAGTATTGACTGAAATTTCCACCTTCAAATCAGTGGCAACTGATCTCTAGGAAAAAAGTCCAGATTCAGAAATAAACAAAGAGACACAGACACTCACCTGTCATATATTGATTAAAAGGACTCCTGCTACGAAATAAGGATTCAGGAACTAGAATGGCTCATGGGGTTCCTCTGGAATTGGACAGAGGACAAAGAAAATCAGAGCCAGAGAAACAACATCAGGATTAATGGATTCCCTGAGGGGGTAGAGAGAGAGAATGTTGTGACCTTCCTCCAAAAAGAGCTGCCAAATTTGCTGACTCACAACTGAAAAGCATCACTGGAGATCAAGAGGGCCCATAGAACCTCAGCACCCTTCCTAAGGCTGGTTGTCACCCACATCCCATCCTAGCAAAGCTCCTAAGATACCCAGTCAAAGAACAAATTTTCAGCCTAGCCAGAGAGTATGGCCTGTTACACTGGAAGAGGCACAGGATCCTAATAGTTAATGACTATTCAGCGGAGTTGATGGCAAGTCATATGGAATACACACCTCACCGCAAAGCTTTCCAGGAGCTGGGGGTGCAATACCAGCTTCAATACCCTGCCAACCTCAAAATTACCAGGAATGGAGTATCAAACACTTTTGAAACTGCAGAAGAGGCCTCAAGATACTTGACCCAGTACTGCCAAAGCAAGCCAAACACTTTTGAAATAGGCCAAGCAATGGATAACACCTCCCACCAACCCAAAGAGGCCTGGCAAACCCCCTTGAGAACTCACAGACATCAGGCACTCAGTGACACACTAGACATGGATTGGCAAATAACCTGCTCCAAATGTACCAGAGCCTGAGACATCCTAAAAAACCTGCCACCTCCATGCCAAAACAATAAATACTGCAGCCGAGTATCTGGCTCATCCTCATAGGGATCAGATGCTACCGGGGAACCTGCATCAAATAAGAGTGAACATCAAGAGATGTTCTCTCCCCCACCCCAGGATCAATCACTGTCCAGAAACAAGTGTGCTCCCCTGCAACTCCCCAGCACCAGAAAGGAATTGGATCTAACCTGGACAGACACTGTCACTAACCCTACTCAGCAAAAGACAGACCCCCAACAGGCAATGAAACCTCATCTGCCTGACTGAGCAAAGGGAGAGCCACCATCTGAATGTGGTCCTTGAATAATCTATGTGAGCACTTTCAAGAAATAACACCACTCAAGCTTCTCACACCCAGCTTGCCCGTACAATCTACCCTCACACTACTCTCATGGGACTAAAGGAGACCTAGCTGTACCCTGCTGAAGCAGGTCATATCCCCTAAAGTCTCTCCCTATTGCCTCTGTCCTTCCCCCAACCCTTCCTAGAACCTTCCCTTCCCCCCTTCCCTCTCTATGTTGTCCCCTTACTCTTACCAATCTATACCAATAAAACAGTTGCTGCTTAGAATACATATCCAAAAAGAAACCCAAGGAGGAACGTCTAGACATAGTGAATAATCCCACTATGGAACAGCCTACCAAGAGAAATAGCAGAGGCCAGTACCTTTTCTATGTTTAAAAGCAGACTAGATAAACACCTTTTAAAATAACATGGGACTAAGTGACCTGCTAGTGTAGGAGATGGACTCCATGGGCTAGTGTCTTCTGTTCATCTTATTTTCCAAGTATAAACCCAAGTATAGAGTTTCTCAGCCTAAGAAGAAAGAGGTAAGGCATAAGTAATCTTTAAATGTAAGCAAGTAGTGCTTGGAGCTTGAAACACAGCCATACGCCATACAGATAACTCCCCTGTATTAAAATGCACAACCACCCCCGGCTTAACCTCAGATAGAAGCCAGACAATGGATCCACCCTCTCCAGCAGCTATGGCTGCAACTAAACTGAGGGTAAGAGAATTGCTCGAGCATGGTAACCCCCCAAGGAACAAAGCAAGCTCCAGGTTCCAGCACTTCTTGCCAGGCATGGAGTCATAATGTCACAAGACATTATGCCGCAGCACTATATCACACTGCTAATACAGTGCAATATATTGCGCATGACATAAGTCTTGTTTTTGGAGGGGGCTCCACCTCCCACAACCCCCGTTATGGGGGGCTGCACCCCCGAACCCCCTCAATTAAATTATCTAACTTTGGGGGGGGGTCCATAAATATCGCACACAGTACGAAAAAAAGTAAACTTTCTTGTGTCTGGGACCGGGAATCGAAACCCAGTCCCAAATGCACTGCCCGCATCCCTTGCTGCTTGTGGCTCATCCCGTTGAGTCATGGCAGCATCTCGTCAGCTCCCTGTCCCAGCAAAGGTCTTATTCTCTGCATGGGAACAGAGAGAGGGTGCATTACTGCGCATACTTCCTTTTGCGGTTTTGCACCCTCTCACTGTTCCCTACTGCACTGTTCCTGTTGTGCGGTTATGTCATACGCTATTAAGCATATGACATCTTGACCCTGTAAGTCCTTGGCATTGCCTCTGGACAAATATAGTGGAAGTTGCCACAAAGGGGTTTTTAAAGTCACCCAGCCAGGTAGACAGTATGCCAGCTCATTGTTGCAGGAAGCTAAAGCACTACCTCTAACCCCCCTCCACCCCTTTGGACAACTGTAGTATCAGCCACCTTGCTTACCCTCCGGCTCCTCCCCACTGATCAGGGCCAAGACCGCTGCAGAGAAAGACTTCCACTCTATGACCCCCCCCCAAGGCTGTCCAGTACATGTACACGCTATATAAAGCAGAAGCCCCCCAATTCTAATGTTTGAGGGCTGGGACAATGGGAAGGGAGGAAAAATGGGGTTTCTCCAAGGTAAAGGTAAAAGACCCCCCCAATATAGCATGGGTCAATAAGTAATAGAAAATGGCCACCGGACCTAGATAGCAAGATTACATGGTGATTCCACTGGACTGAGGGCAGAAGATCAGAGCATAATACAGAGTTAAATCACTGCAAACACCACTAGTACACAGCAATCCCTCTCATCTCTGTGCTGAAAGTCCTGCCATTCATCATCTGCAGTCCCCTCTCTGATTGGCCAATGGACCACACCCAACCCACTACCCTCCACTAAGAACCTCCCATCAGCCAGCAGTCAGTGAGCAGAGGTGCAGGCATCTGCCACATGCTGTGCTGCCATTTGCAAGTGGACAAAGAGCACCAGATAATCTGCAGCTGCAGCCCACACTGGAGTTTGCATAGGGCCACACATATGCCCTCGACAGGTGTCATAAACAATGAGCATGAACCCTGCTTGCACCACAGCCGTAAACAAACAAAGACACATAGGAACTGCCTCGGGGTAGCAGGGGCACTGCAGGCAAGGTGAACTCGGAGGACTCACCTGCCCCCCCCCATTGGCCATCTTCTGCTAGCAGCCAATGCACTGCTGCCTCATGCAACACCATAGCAACCCAAACCCCCAAGGCGCAAGCACCAATTATCCTCCAAGTGGCCTCCCTTACAAAAGAAAACACGTGAGGTGTTAGCATGGACACACAAGGCAGGGGTGAGGCAGGTGGCCACTCCCCCATAAATCCTCCCCAGAAGTTATAAACATGGGGCTCAGCAGGGTCTGGAGATTGCAGCACAGAAGCAGGAGCACTTACTATTCCTAACACGTGCTTGGTGCAATCCAAGACCCGGGGATCTAAGGTGCTGGGTAAACACATCCCCCTACTCCTTCCTCTATGGGTAGCAACAATTTCAGCAGCGTGCTCACTACCTGCTATCCCACATCCCACAGGACCTGACCCTTCAGGCCAGGGATAGCACACACAATTCAGCTACCAAAGATAAACATATTAGTGACACAAGGCTGCTGGTGGTTACTAATGTGCATCCTGATACTGCTATCTTATTTCAGGTTCACAATACAACAGCACCAGCAACATGATAAAATTAAGTACCACCTTTGTGTACACTTCAGGACAAAAAAAGATAAGCTAAGTAAATGGGAAGCTAACATCATCTCTGTAGATCCCATGGATAAATGTGCTGATATTGCAAGGGAAAGAACAGGACACTCACACTCACGCTATACCTGTATAACCCAACTCACATCCCCAAGCGAGTCAAAAAAGGTAGCTAAACACAAACCTACTTACTCACTCCCACAACATGGCTAATCCCCCTATGAAGTCTGTTTTATGGAATGTGAGGGAGATCAACTCCTCAATAAGAGGACAATTTTGGACCATCTGAATAGATTAGGTGCTGGAGAGACCTTTCTGCAAGAAACCCACCTCCTAAAGTCCAAGTCAGATAAACTAAAGAAAGCATGGGTTGGACAAGTATTTTCCAGTCCATACAATAAAAAGAGCAGGGGAGTAGCCATATGATTGTACAGAAACATTGCCTTTCAGGTAGCCATCACCCATGCCAACTCAGAGGGCAGGTTTGTATTTGTTTTCGGGGAAACTGGGAGGAAGGAATACCACACAATGTTATGTATACAGCCCTAACCACACTGACAGCACCTTCTACGCAGCTCTTGCTGAAACACTTTCTGAAAAAGGAAAGGGAGACATCTTAGTGGGGGGGGGGCATGAACACTGTCAAGGATGAGTTCCTGGATAGAAGCAGACTCCCCACAAGTCCCCCCTTCACAAGCATCAGTCACACTCCAAGCACTGGTTAAACAAGTTACCAGACACTTGGTGCCTAATAAACCCAAAAGGCAGGAATTATTCCTTCTACTCCCCACCTCACAATGCCAACTCCAGAATAGACCTATAGCTTACACCAGCTACAAGGATCAAAGATGTATGGATGCTCACATTGACTCCACAGTAATATTAGATCATAATCATGTCTTCTTCACCTGGCTACTCACGAACAAGGAGTCCCTATGTCAAACAGATGGAGATTCAATACATCCCTGCTGAGAGACAAGGACTTCTGCACCCAACTCTCCCAAGATATCAAAGAGTTTTTGGAGCACAGCAGACCACCTCCGCAGCAAGCCAGTGGGATGCACTGAAAGCCTATATCAGGCAAATGCATAGCAGACACTTCCAAGCTATAAAAGGCCAAATAAAAAGACTATAAACAGCTGAAAAGAGACCTCAAACCCCTAGAAACCAAATACTGTCAGTCAGACAGTAAGGATCACTCCCTCCTTGCCAAGATTACTGCTACAAGGTTTAAATTGAACACCTGCCTACAACAGAAGGCAGAATTTGCACTCTTCCTCCTCTTCCTGTCATTTTGAGAGGCAGGCGAGAAACCTTTTTTTTTTTGCTGCTGGCTGGCTCTGTCTGAGTTCACCTCTCTCCCGCTGCCTCACCTCATTCCCTGGGATTTACCTACTGCCTCCCTGAATGGACCCTGGATTACCCTCCAGGGTGATGCCATAAGGGAGAACCCTCCTAACTCCCTAAATGGTGCCTGATAGTGATCCGGGGGCAGAGTGTAGAGTGCCTAAGCCTGCTGCATGGGGCTCAGCGGGGGAAGGACGGATGTTCTCCTGTTTCAGCCAGGCAATTTTTCTCCTGAGTTGTTGGGAGGTGTGGTGTGCAATGACATAGGGGTGTGTAAGAGCAGATGTCTGGTACACCTCAATTGGAACATCTGAGCTTCAGTTTATGATGCCCACTAGCCTCCACCAGAGATTAAGCAAGCACCGAATGCTTCCCTCCCTTCCCCTCCCCCAGAGGAGGACAGCAGTCCATCAGATGCTCAATCCTCATCCCCCTGACTGGCCCTCCAACTCCCTGGGCTCATATTTGAGCCCAGGTTGATGACCTCACGGGTGAAAATCCAACCACTGTGCCAGTGGGCCAGCCATGCAAGTGAGAAACCTGGCTGCTTTGTTGCCTTCCAGCTCAAAAAAAGGTAGCTGAAATCACAAATTCACAGCATCACATCCACCTTGGACAGGCTGGTCACTGACCAAAAGGGGATCAATTACACCTTTCAAGCCTTCTACAAGGAACTGTACACATCAGAAATTTCCTGAACTGACAAGCAAATGTCAGATTTTACAGGTGACGTACCTCTCCTGACCCTATTCCAGGAACAGACTGCAAGCCTAGACAGACCATACACACAGATGGAGGTGGCTGCAGCCCTAGACAGCATGCCAGCCAGGAAGGCCCCAAAGAATGACAGAATCCCTGTTGAACTTTAAATTTCAAAGCACCCTACTCCACCCACTCATAGATGCCCTCATGTAAGCTTGCAGACTAGGCCTCATTCTGCAGTCCATGCGCACAGTGCGAACCTTCCTTATACCAAAACTAGATAAAGACCTCAGCCCCAACACTCTAGCAGCTATAGACCTACAGTATATCTCTGATAATGATTGGCTGCAAAGTGTTCACCAAAATTATCTCAGAATGCATAAATGTGATCATAACTGACCTCACAGATAGAGATCAAGCTGGCTTTATCCCTGGCAGGAAAGAGTGGGACAGCACAAGACATCTGATAGAGCTAATGTGGCACACCCAAAAAACTGCTGCCCCAACTGTACTCTTCTCTTTTGATGCCAAGAAGACATTTGACAGGGTAGAATGGTGCTTTCTCTTTCACACCCTCATGCAGTTCGACTGTGTCCTCAAGATCAGAAGCTGGTTCTCCACCCTATACCAAGACACCGCCACTTCAGTCTATACCAACAACATGCAGCCTCCCACTTTCCCCTTAGGGAAAGTCACCCTCCAAGGTTGCTTCCTCTCTCCTCTTCTCTTTATCCTCTCCCTGGATCCCCTTCTCCAAGCAATCCTATCTCAACTCCAGATCACTGGTCTCACAATCTGAAGAGTACACAAAGTGATGACATATGCAGATTACATAATTCTGACCATCACCAATCCACATGCCTAGCCTTCTATCCATCAAAAAGACATGGGGAACTAGCTGGCTGCAAAATTAGTGTCTCAGAATCCGTACTCCTCCCCTACTGTCTTGAATTTGCGTAGCAGACAGGCTATCCAAGGAGCATGTCAGTTGGCCAGGACCAGATTAAATTCTGGGGCATAAATTTTGATTGGACCCTACAAAAATGGGAGAAAAACAACCTAGACCTACTTAGAAACTAACTAGCAAAGGATATGGTCAGATGGCAGTATCTCAACCTTTCTCACTGGGGAAAGGTACATGCCTGCAATATGATGGTCTCCCCTAAAATCCAATACATCCTAGATAATATCCCAGTCTGCCTGATGGCCAAGACCATTGCTAGATTACACAACGGCATGCAGTCCTTCCTTTGGGGGAAGGGCCCACATAGACTGAGTCACTAAAAAGTAGCACCGGAAGTTATAAGGGGATGTCTCTATCTTCTTGACTTCACCCTCAAAAAAGTGGCAAGTATGGTACACCAACTGTCATCAGCCCACTTGTGCAGGAATGCTGAGCAGCCCCCCGCCCCCAAAAAATGGGTTAACATAGAACAAGCACTTATGGGAAAGTATCTCACAGATTCAGTCTGTTTTGGGGATCTGCACTGGTAGGCTTGGCACAACTTACGATCATGCACTCCTAAGACAGATGAAAGCAGGCATTCAAAATCGCCGTATTGGACCCCTCCACATCACTTCTCCAACTGGTATGTGCCAAACAAAGCATTCATATAGGAGGCAACACCTTGCACTGGGGGGACTGGAAAAAGAAAGGGATCACCTCACTCCAGCACCTAATAAATGGACCCAGCATGGACATTTAAATCCTTTCAACAACTAAGAGACCAATATGGCATACCACACAAGCACCACTGGATAAATCTACAACTGAGACATGCCAGTGCCAAGTTGTTAAGCCCCCCAAATCAGATCCAAACCCCCAAAAATACTAGACTGTGCTGCAACCTTATTCCCCCTCTCAAATAGGTACTGGCTCTATCCACAAAAGCTCCTCAATCTCCTACCAGATCCCACAGATACCATCCAATCTCAATGGAGCAAAGAGATCAACTGGAAAAACTCAGCCACTGACTAAAAATGTTGGTGACACATAGTATCTAATGTGTATAGGGACACCAAAACTAAGTTCACCCAGCTCAAATTTTGGACCACTGGCACAGAACACCAGCCAAGCTATATGAATGGGGCATCTCATTCAATGACAAGTGCTGGAGGTGTGAATAATGTGAAGAGACAATCTCTCACATTTATTTATTTAAGAGTTTTACCAGGAAGGCAAATAGACAGACAGGGTGGTATGGTAAGGGAACGCCATGCACTGAATTACGTAATACCCCGCAACACACAGTAAGCAGGGTTTGACAACCATGGGAAGAAAAACAGTGGAGACAATAAACAACTGACAACAAGGTTCCTAGGGATTCAGCGGGGCAGGATGCAAGAGCAAGTGGTAGAGAACTGAGTCTTAAGAAGAGCATTACAGTGTGGAGTGCTTGTGGTGTGTCTGATATTGCCGGACAGGGAGTTCCATAATTTGGGCAGCCTGAAGCTGAAAGCAGCCTGTCCAGACTTGGTGGACCTGTGTGGGATGTGAAGTAGCTGAGAATCAATGTTCCTGAGTGAGTAGGTTGGAGGGGGAAGAACATTCAGGGAGGACACCAGGTAGGAGGGGAGTGACTGTGACCAAAATTTTGCAGCGGTTCTAGCACAGTGTTGCAATCTCTGATTGTGGAGAGAGGGGAGATCCAAGGACTGGTAGAGGTCACAGTGATATGTACTAGGAGGCAGTCCAGGGAGAACCAGCAGAAGGAGTTGAAGAGAGGGTCTAGTCTGGACAGGGAGGTTTGAGGGGCTGCACAGTAGACTACATCGCCATAGTCCATTATTGGGAGGATCATCTTTTGAACAATAGCCAGTCGCGGGGGGGGTGCAACTTCTGTTGCAGTATAATGCGCCTAACATGGGGTGCAACTTCTTATATATAGCGTCAATATGCGCAGTGAAGTCAAGATGCTGGTATAACCAGACCCCGAGATATCTATAGCAAGTGCAGACCTCCAGGGGGGAGCCTTCTAATGTGTGGAATGTGGGGGAGGCATGAAGGCGGAACAGTTTGGCCCGAGAGCCGAAAGTTAGGGAAACAGTTTTTTTTAGGGTTTAGAAATAGTTGATTTGAATGGAACCAACGTTGGACGGCGTCAAAATCCTCCTGCAAGCAGGCTGCCATGGGAGTGGAGGATGGACCAGAGGCAAACAGCACCATGTCGTTTGCATACATGTGGATAGATGTATGAGGGCAGACTGTAGGCAGATCATTGAGGAAAACAGAGAACAACAAAGGGCTAAGGACAGATCCTTGGGGGACCACGCTGGTAACTGGGAGTGAGGAGGAGTTAGCTGAGCCAATACGGACAGACTGGGACCTACCTGCCAAGTACGACTGAAACCAGTTGGTGGCAGGAGCAGTCAGTCCAGCTTGGGCAAGTTTAGACAGTAACAGGGCATGAGAGACCATGTCAAAAACCTTGGCCAGGTCGATGAAGATAGCCACAGTTATCTCCCCTTTATCCATGCCCGTGAGGATGGTGTTGGTGAGACGAAGGAGGGAGGTGGTGGTGGAGTGATTTTTTCTAAACCTGGCCTGCTAGGGGGTGAAGAATGAAATGGAGTTGAGGTAGTGGGAGAGCTGGGCTAGTACAAGGCGCTCCCTTATTTTGGCTAGGATGGGGAGCAGCGATATAGGACGGTAGTTGCATGGGGAGGAAGGGTCGCCTCCTTTGGCGAAGGGAATGACTGTGGCTTGTTTCCATATTGTAGAAATGGACCTGATTCTGAAAGGCAGGTTATAGAGAGTGGCTAGAGGGTTGGCTATGGCTGGGGAAGAAAGAAGGAGCATTTTGGAGTCAAGGCCCGAGGGGCATTTTTCTTTAAAAGGATTTAGTGACTGAAGTATTTTTAGTACCTCAGTGGGTGTAACCAGGTGGAGCGAGAAATCGGCAGGTGAAGAGGCAGCAGGGGGAACAAGGGGAGGGAGTGAGGTGAGAGGAGAGTAGAGAGGACGTAGTGTTGGAAAAATATGCGTTAAACTCAGTGGCAACAGTGCATGGAGCAGTAATGATGCTTCCATCTATGTTGAGTGTGAGAGAAGGGGGTTAGGCCGGAAGGGTGAGTCGGGATTTAATTGATTTCCAGAATTGTGCTAGGTGAGAAAAGTTATAGTTGAAAGCAGACTTTAAATAATTAGATTTGGCCTGTTGTATGAGTCTTGTGCAGATGTTCCTTAGTGAGCGGTAGTGTTACAGAGCCGTTTGAGTACCCGTTGCCTTGAAGGTTTTCCAGGCTCAGTCCCTGACTAGTAGTTGCTCCAAGAGGTTTGCGGTTACCCAAGGTAGGTGGGATCCTCTTACTCTGGATCTTCTGTGATATGCATGGAAGTCCCAGATAGCCAGGAAGTTTAACGTGAATAATTTAAGGTCCTCATCCATGGAGGGAGCCCTAGGGATTTAGGACCATTCGATGCTGGTGAGGTCAATTAGGAGTGCGGTCAGGTCAAGGGATTTGTAAGCTCTGTTGTATAAAGTGCAGGAGGGAGGGGCCTTAGGTCCGAATATTTTCCACACCAAATAAATCATATGGTGATCACTGAGGGAGTCTGGTAGTAGGCCACCATTAATTATACTATGTGGGTGGGTGATAAGGGCCCAGTCTAGCAGAGTATGCTTCTTGGATTTGTGGTTTAGGCGAGTGGGTTCTGTTATTTGTTGGGACAGGTTTAGAGCATTTACTTGGCAGTGTGCTTTGGTGGTTGTGCTGCCTAGCCAATTCTGGTTGAAATCTCCAAGGATATGAAGTTTGCTGCCAGCCACGAGGGACCTCAGGGTGCCTAGGTGGTCTAGGATGCTAGGTAGCAGTGTGTCCGGTGGACAGTATGATCCTGCTACGTATATGGGGATCGAGTGCGGTAGAGAGATTTTGATTAGAAGGGAATCTATTGACAACATGGGTGTAGTAGGTCTGATTGTGGTGAACTGGAGTTTAGAGGAGATGTACATGGCAGTGCCACCACCCTTCTTTTTGCACAGGCGGTCCTGCCGAATTAGGGAGTACCCAGGTATTGAGAATTCGGCATCAAGGTTGTGGGGCTTCAGCCATGATTCAGTAATGATTAGGATATCAGGGCAAAGGGATAAGACACTTGTTTGTAAGGCCTTTATTTTGTTCAGAATGATGCATATATTTAGGTGAACTATTTTGAACCCTCTTGGAAGATGATTAGCCGGGGCAGAGAGTCGCCCATTTATTGGGGAGGAGGGACCAGGGTTCCATTCTACGTCACCGGCTATAAGGAGTAGGAGTGCTAAGATGTGCTTTAATAGGCGCAAGTTCCTTTATGACTTCCAGCTGATAGGGAGATGGTTAGGAGTCTGGGAGGTGGGCATAGGGTCTAAGGAGTAGGAGACATAAAGCAGCCAACCCTGCATGAAAGGAGGGAGGGAGGATAGAGGCTCCCAGTATCCATTTATGCCAGCCGCAAGGAGTGTGGTGCACTAGTGCAGAAGAAGAGTGGGAGGGTAGCTTACAGTCTCAGAGATGAGGGGCAGAGAGCTTTGTTGATTTGGGTACGACGAGGGTGGAATGGATGATATGGTTAAGCATAGAACAACCATTATTAGAGAGAGATGGAGCATTTTAATGGTATTTAGGAAACTGCTCAGGGGTGGCCACTAGTGTTGGAGACATATAAGAAACTAATGGAAAAGTGGTCTGACTGGTTCATGCAGTCACACAGTTCAGCCTATAAAAGAAAGAGCTCACCAAGAGTGGTGGTGGGGGTGGTGGGGAATCCCTCTTGCACAGTCAGCTGGAGGTGTTCATAAGCATGGGGTCTCTACCTGGGCTAATGTTTTCAGCAGCGATGCTCCACAGGGCACTGGGGCTCTGAGGAGGGCTGAACCTGCTTGCCCTCTCGACCTCTGCAGATAAGGGACAAAGAGAGACAGCTTTTAAGTACAGGTAGGGGAGGAGGAGCTAACAAGAATCAGGTACACGTAAATAGCTTTAAGCTGTTTGGAGGTTCACTGTAACATGCGTTTCCCAGTGCACGCATGCAGGTACAATGAATCGTTATTCAGTACATTATAAGAGTTGCTTGCTTGGTACAGTTTTTGCAGAAATGTGCAGTCCCTGTACAAGTGAGTTAGCTCCCCGATTAAAGACACTGCTGCCTGTAGTCTAAACACCCCAATTATGGCTCCAGTGCACCAATTCACAACCCTTTAAGGCAAATGTTAAAGTTTTAGTTTCCCAATTAAAGTACACTTCTTCTGCAGTCCAAATAGCACATTTGTGGTGCATCAGAGCAGGCAGAAAAACAATCTATGGAGCTCTGCCGACTGGAAAGGCAAGCACCTTTGCTTAAAAAGGCACCAAAATTCAAATCTCTCTTGCATAAGTGTGGGGTCTTTACCTGGGCAGATTTTTTTAGCGGTGATGCCCCACTGGGGCTCTGGGGAAGGCTGAACCTGCTTGCCCTCTCGACCTCTGGGCAGATTTTTTTGGCGGCGATACTCTGTGGGGTGCTGGGGCTCTGGAGAGGGCTGAACCTGCTTGCCCTCTCGACCTCTGGGCAGATTTTTTCAGTGGCGATGCTCCACAAGGTGCTGGGGCTCTGGGGAGGGCTGAACCTGCTTATCCTCTTGACCTCTGGGCAGATTTTGTCAGCAGCGATGTTCCTCGGGGTGCTGGGGCTCTGGGGAGGGCTGAACATGCTTGCCCTCTCGACCTCTGGACAGATTTTTTTGGTGGCGATACTCCGCGGGGTGCTGGGGCTCTGGAAAGGGCTGAACCTGCTTGCCCTCTCGACCTCTGGGCAGATTTTTTCGGTGGTGATGCTCCGTGGAGAGCTGGGGCTCTGGGGAGGGCTGAACCTGCTTGCCCTCTCGACCTCTGCAAAATCTGGGCATGCCCAAAACTGAACACTTTCTGGGACAGCATACAGTCTGTGTGTAGACAGGTCACACAAACCCCACTCACACTCACACCCACTCTAGTTATGTTGGGAATTGATCCACCACCAACTACAAATACAATGGCAGCCCCAATGGGTTGAGGAGACAAATGGCTGGTGGAAGCCTTAACAATAGACACAAAGATTATCCTCCTCTATTGGAAAGAATGGGCACCCCTGACCCTATTGAGTGGCTCCTAGAAGAAGGGAAGACAGCTAGTTATGAATGAATAGAACACAGTGCTGGAGGTAAAAAGGAAGAATTCTTAACCATTTGGGGAAACTACTTGTCCTCACAATATTGCAACATACCAGAGGGACACTTCCTTCCAAGCTACCTGAAGTCAATCCCAATATCTACATGAGTATCTGAAGCCTTAGATACATTTTGCTCTTTTATGTTATAACTGTTTGAGACAAATGTAAGTACTGTAAGAATTATAAGACACACCCTTATTTTTTTTTCTTTTTTGTACCCTTGCAGCTTCTTAGCCTACAGTTAAATCACTATTGTGTTAAAGTGAAATAAATTGTTGCATCTCCAAGGGTAGGAGACCCCTTCCTGACCAGGAATGTATGCAGAAGGAAAATGTAACCAAATGTACTATGTGATGGAAAGTAAACTCAATAAAAGCTTTGATTACAAAAGAATAGAAAAGTGAAGGGCAGAATCCAGGGCAATGCCTAGGCATTTAAAGCTATCCATGGTGGAGAAGATGAAGCCATCCAGGCATTGGATACAAAGGGTTTCCATTTATTTTTGATGAGCCAGGCCTGTACCTGGGAAAAATAGTGCTATAACAGAGTATTGATATGGGAAATGGAGGGAGAGCTAAGGTATAGTACAATGTCATCATTATACCTTGTTGAGAAGCAGTGTGATGGGATGGAAGGAAGGTCATCAATAAAGATAAAGAAGAGCAGAGGGCTGAGTATGGAGCTATGCAGGACCCATGTTATAAGGGGATTAGGAAAGAGACAGCAATATTGAAGTTTACATGCTCTTATCTGTCTGTAAGATAGTTTAAAGTGATTTTGTGAGGTTTGCCAAAGCACATGGGAGTAGTAACTTGTAGTAACCTGTAGGAGTTGTAATTCCGTCTCCTGCCCTTCAAACTGCCAGAAAGTCCTGTTTTCCATTAAATAAATGCTTTTATTTCTGTGTGTTGCTTCATTTGCATAACCTGCCTATTTTCTTCTCAGTGCTACAACCCCAAAGAGTGACATCATGCAAGGGAAACCAAGTTTGTGAGCACTGTTTTGAAACAGTGACCTCTGTTTATCAGACTTGGTATTGCAAACATCTACACTACAAATATAGAAGACTATATCTCTCAGTAAAGAAATCTTGTCAGCTAGATACAATATGCACAATGCCTTGTTTTGAAAATAAACATATGAGAGCTTTTATTGTTGAAGCCATTACAGAAATATGAGACTGTACCTCACAGTAAGGGAATTGGAAAACAACTTTTTATTGTGCCCATGATGCCTTGCAATGTACATCTACATATTAGGTGCAGTCACCACCACCAAAATAAGGGACTGCACCTCTGAGTAACTAACATTTACATCAACATAATTTATCCAGAATTCCTTGTTACTATATGTAAAACATTGACAGTTTCCTTGTATGACATTATTCTGGAGGTGTGGCAGCACACAGAAAACTAGAGGACACAGTGCTGATAAAACATATAAAAATGACTATGACATATTTTTTTACAAAACAGATTGCAGCTTCAACATCTGAAGCATAGGCAACAATGGCATACTATAGTATGTGAAAAAGGCATCTGCGAACCCTCGAAAAATCATTTTAAAAACCTGGAGGCAGTATGACAGGAAAGGTCAGATGAAACAACTTGGAGTGGACAACTTAATCAAAGGATTTTGATTGGTCACTGAAGATGGCCTCTGTGAAACAGCCATTATCCACAGTGAACTTGATGTCATTTGTTAGCTGAATTAGCATGGTGGTAGGTGGTACTGTGTTCCTTGTGGAACCCATGTTGACTGGTGGCAAGATGACTGTAGTGCTGAAAAAATTCTGCCAGATGGGCGGCAGCAACTTTTCAAACAACTTGTTCAGGATTGGTAATAATGCAGTCGGCCTTTAATTGTTTACCAGCTTAGAGTCATTCTTTTTGAAGACCAGTGTGATTTTTGTAATTTACCAATCATCAGGGACAATCCTAGCTGCAAGGAACAAGTTAAAAATATGTGAGATTAGTGAGGCTAGCATGGGTGCACCCTGTCGAAGAAGTTTGAATAGGATCCCACCTGGGTCTGTACTGCTGCCAGTTGGGTGGGACCTTAGTAATTTGAGGACTTCTCTAGGGGATACTGACTTTATCTAAAGGTGGTGATGGGGGGGGGTAATATTTTTCTAATATGTTTATTGAAGTTTAAATGAGAAAATACATAACAACAACAAAAATTGATTGGATGACATAACCAGAATACAAATTGTCATACAAGTTGTACAAGGTGCATCAAAATTAATAGGTAGTGTTACACCTGAGATACAACCTGGATATATATTTTCTGGATTGCATTATCACATGCAATTGAAGCATACCACTCCATGAGCTCGTTACTCAAGTCTCTTATCTTAGTTCATATTCCCCTAGGATTCCTTAGCCACAGGATCCCATTTTGCACATGTTAGCTAAAGATGAGAGTGCTGCTGAAGCATATTGCATAATTGGGGGAACTCTAGGGTCAAACCCCCACTCCTTGAAGTTTTGGATGAACAGCAAGCATGTGCTGTGTATCGGGTTATGTAGAGGAGAGGAGAGGAGAGGAGAGGGTTCTCCTATCCAGGGCTTATATGGAGTGCTTTACTCCCTTGGGGGGAGAGACTACTATTTATCACAGGAGAAAATTATCACTTTGAGAGGCTCTCTCCAGCTTCCACAGATTGCTTAAAATTTCTGGTATTGTCCTAAGGCTGTGAGTTGATGTCTCTCTATTTTTAGACAGGCGTGTAGATTGTTTGCCCATTGTTGAGGGGTTTGGTGGGTTCTTGAAAAATATCCAGTACTCTGGTATTGTTTTTCAAGCATTGACAAGGGCAAGGGACCAGAGTGGAAAATCTTGTTTAAGCTAACATCTGGTAGTGCCAGCCCCCAGAACAAGCTCCAAGGGAGAACAAGGTGACCTAGTTCCCAGCACTCTTGTTATTATCCTGTGAACCTCAGAACAGAAGGCCATTAATTCTGGACACACCAGAACTATGTGGATAAATGTGCCATCTTCCACATTACGTTTAGGGCATTCTCTTGGCTTTTCATGGTTGACTTGGTGCCGTTTTAGTGGGGGTATGTATGCTGCATTTAGGTACAGTAGTTTAACTGGATCTGGCATAATCTATTTTTCTTTGAATACTCGAGCTGTTTTGTTGCCTCCCCCAGATGATCAGTGGTATCTCTAAACCAAGGTCTTCTCTCTACCTTTGTAATATATATTGCTGTGGGGGTTCAATACTCAGAGAGTGTGGATGCTGTTAGTCAGTGCACATCTGAAAAGGGTTTCTAAGGTAAAACAAATATCTTATTTTTTAACACTGAGGTTGAGATTCAAGATTGTGGGAGCTGATAGCTGAAAAGCATTCTTTATAATTACAGAAATGGACCTGTAAGAAATATTTAAAGTCACAGCAGGACACTGAAAGACAGATTGCGAATAAGTTGAAATGAAGGATTGATTTAAAAAGCAAAAAACTAAATGGTGTGTCTGAGCACTTGGGTATTTGGTGGAATAAGGTCATTTTGACCAATTATTTTGACAAAATTATATTAGCGTATACAGATGGGACTGGTGGTAGCACTGTGTCGTCCTTTTCAAATCATAGTAAATTAAAATAGAATAAGAAAAGTAAAAACAATGTTTTTGATATAAACAAGTTATTGAAGACAAGTAATGAATAAGTGGAGTCAAATGTTATGAGGAGAGCATATTGAATGAAGGGATTTGGCACATACAGTACAAAGTGCAAATGTAATGTAATGTTTGCTTCAAATGAGATTCATACATTGTAAAATATTGATAAGAATGTATATTTATGTTTTAACAAAATATGAAAGGGCCCTTGAAAAAGCATATAGAATGGTGCAACATGTTGTGGGCATTTAAATAAAGAGTACCCAAAATGGTGGAAGGTAGCCAGGATCAAACCAATATTCAAGTCTGATAATAGAGATGTAATTGATAACTATAGCCCAATTTCTTTACTATCGCAGATATCAAAAATGTTTGAGAAATTTATTTCCCAACAACTGAAAGAATTTTTAGAATCAAGAAACAAACTGTGTATTTATCAATCAGGATTCAGAGCATAGCATAGCACTCAGACAGCTTTGGTTAAAGTTGTCAGTGATATTCAGATGAGCCTGGATAGGAGATTGATGGTGGGAGCTTTGTTTACTGATTTGTCAAAGGTTTCTGACACTCTGAACCATGGAGTTCTCCTGTCCAGGCTCCAGGACATTGGAATGTCACAATTAGCACTCTGCTGGTTTGATTCATACCTTAGAAACAGAAAACAGTTTGCTGAAATTCAGCCTCATAAGTCTCAGTTGGTTCGTATCCAAACTGGGGTACCCCAGGTATCTATCCTGGGGCCTGTTGTTTTACTATTTATATTAATAATCTGAAATTTGATGATAGAGATGTGAGGTGCAATTTTTACGCTGACAACACCGTTATTTACATTGAAGGGAAAACATCACGCCTTATCAATGAAAAACTCCAGTGGGCTTTTGATCAGGTCCAAAATTTTTTAAAATCCATCTTTTGGTTCTTAATGATGTCAAGACACAATCTGTTATGTTTGGTAACAAATTAACTTTGAATGTTAATAATCTTGTACTGTTTACCTTTGGGGTGAATAGCATACAGCAGGTTGACAAGTATAAATACTTGGGCCTATGGCTGGATTCTGCTCTCAAATGGAATGAGAATATTGACAAAATATTAAACAATGTAGGCAGGAAACTGAGCTTACTATACAGACTGAGAGAGAACATGACACCTGAAATTAGGTTACAAGTAGCGAACACCATGCTGGTTCCAGTTGTGGAATATGGTGACATAATCTATTCAGGGGCCTCTGGCTCCCAATTGGACAGGGCGCACCTGATGTTTAACAAATTGGCATGTTTTGTATTAGATGTTCCCCCTGCTACACATCTTTGTGTTTTATGCATGCATTTGGAGTTTGATTATAATTGTGTGGTTGTTGAAACATCTGAATTTTAAATGTTTTTATTCTGCACAGTGCCTTGGTTTTTTGAAAGGTGCCCTAAAAATAAAGTTGTATTATTATTATTTATATTACTCTCTTAGTTGTCCCAAATCTCCAGACAGAAGAAATCTTCATTTAATGCAATTTATGTATAAAGTGTGGATAGGTGTTTTCCCTAAATACTTAATAGATTTATTCCACATAAGATCTGTAAAAGATAACTTAAGATCAGTGACAAGTATTGAATTTGTATGTTTTGTATACTTTTGAACTTATTTAAAATGTTGAAATGCACTGGGACCTCTTTGAAAATGAGCTCTGCTCAATGGAGCATTATTCTTGTTCAGTACTGAATAAAAATGATCTACTGATCTACTATGAAAATAAAAGGAATTAAAGAATTTTTGAAGCTTAGAATTCATGACTTAAAATTAAAGCTGTTCATCCCCTCCATAATAAATAATTTGATAAGGGGTTTAATACTTCCGAATAACATTTTACAGTAAATAGAGAGAGGTTTGGAGTCAGGTTGGGGACTATACAATTCCTCTTCCAGGAGTGCCATTTTAGAGCCATGCATTGGTGTAATATTTAGACCTAAAAGTCTCTGTCATACTTGCAGAAATAAGGACAGGTCCTCAAGGAGCAAATTCCATAAACCCTTCAGCTCCACAATGGAGAGGAGTCTCTCACCTTCATTATAGCTGAACTACAGTATGAACTACATGCCTTTTTTATACCATCTCAATAGGCCCCATGGAGGAATACTGAGAAATTTGAGGTGCATTTTAAGGCAGCCAGGATATTAGCATAACTAGAGATTTTGGGGAGATTTTCAAAAATTCATGAGCCACTATTCATACCCTGACCGGGTTGCTGGTAAAAGGGTTATCACAGTTTCTGTACTCTGTAAAGGCCACTGCTGGAGACATCAAGTCAAGTCTCTATGCAGATCTCCCCTAATCTGTTCCCCCTCCAAGGCCATCCAAGCAGGAGTATGCGGAGTATCCCTAGTAAGCAGGAAGTACAACTGGGCACTCCAATAGTACAGCATGAAGTTGGGGAGTCCTCCACCACCCTTCCCAGTCATGCAGTTGCAGAGCTGCCTTCTAAATTTGCACACTCTTCCCTCCAAAGGAACTTATGAAGAATAGAATCCAACTGCCGAAATATCTTACTTTACATGTGAATGGATGTGGATGGGCAGGGACTGAAAAAAATATAGGCATTTAGGAAGCAAATTCATTCTGACTATTTTAATCCTGCCTAGCAGCATCAGAGGGAGGTCCTTAAATTTCTCATGCTCCTCTGCTATATTAGTGAGTAGGGGCCTGTAGTCCCTGGAAAGCAACTGATTAAATTGCGCTAGAATGTAAACATTGATTTATTTAATATGCTCAACACGGGCTAAGGACTCTCTACGCAGCCTCCCCAACAGCATGATCTTGCTTTTTGTTCAGTTAATTTTGTGGTTAGACAGGGCACCATATTTAGATAAAAGAAACTGAATTATAGGGAGGTCCACAGTTGGATTCTGCAGCTAGAGCAGCAAGTCATCAGCGAACAGAGCAATTTTGTATTCATTTCTCCACCCAAAGCCTTCTATTCCTTGATGCTTATGGATTGCTGCTGCAAGGGGTTCTAAGGACATAACATAACATAAGGTGGGAAGTGGGCAGCCCTGTCTAGTCCTCTTTCTAGTGTGAAGGTGGGTGTGAGAGAGCCATTAACCAATACAGTACAAGCCACTTAATTGGGACACCCTGGTGACAAGGGTTTTGTCCTGGTTAAATTGCTGCCCCAATTAACAGATGCTGTATGTTTTTCATCAGCAAGTCCTATCTTTTTGTCAGTAAAACCTTCCTTAATTCTTGCTGTTGCTCCCTTACATTTTTGTCCAGTATCATTGAGGTGGGCTGGTAAATTCATCCATGTCTCTCCGGGCATTTACTGCTATCTCTCCCACTGTGATCCAGTGCCATAGTACTGTAGTGAATAAACCCAGTGTGAAACGTGCAAAAGAGGCTGTGCTTTGGTGTTTCTGAGAATATAGACAGTAGCTGAGTGAAAGCTATTCTCTGCTCATGTTAACAGCTAATGACACCATTCTCTCCAATGCGCTTTTTTTTTGAGCAAACAAAAATAGAGAGGGCAGCTGAATCAGAGCGACTTGTAGTGAAGCCAGTGCATGTATTTTTCTAGCATGCGAGTCAGCAAGATCCAGCAAGCCACTAAGTGAGGGCAACCTGGTGGGTGATTCTCTGACAATAGAGAGAGATGCCTCTCTCTCTCTCTCTCTCTCCTACCACACTGTCTTAGATGCATGGTCGACATCACTGAAAAAAATGGCAAGCTCTCTCCTTTTACCCTGTCTACTGGGTGCCCAGTGGGACATCCCAATAAAGTGGACATCCCGATTATCCACATCCCAGTTAAGTGGCTTCTACTGTTTCTTTGCACTTGGATTAGTATACAGGGGTCTGATCCCCCCCAGTAAGTGTGGCCCCACTCCAAATTTCCTCAGCATGGCAAACATGTACCCTCAAGCCATGCAATCAAAGGCCTTTTGTTCATCCAGGGAAAGGACTGACACTCTGTGGGTTCTTGAGGTGCCCACTGGTGAATTATATTAAGGGTTCTGTGGATATTGTACTTCCCTTGCCTGCTCTGTACAAAACTGCTTTGTTCTGTGTGTATGCAGTAGGGTAGTACTGTTTCTAGGCAGACCGCTGTCCTCTCTACTAAGATTTTATAATCTGATGTGAGCAGGGATATGGGGTGGAGCAAAGCACATAGAGTGAGGTCCTTGCCTGGTTTAGGGAGTACTGTTATGCTGGCAGATTGTGTGGGGGGGCAGCTCCCTTTGTCTCAGACTTTACTAAGGATATACAGTAGGAGCTAAAAGGCGTTGTGCTCATTATTGCTCCTGTCATTTACCCATAATAAGATAAATTATGTCCTTCAGTATATGGGTAACTAGCTTGTGCTTGAATTCTTTTTTATCCTTGCTAATAACAACTTTCAACGGAAGTCCATTCCATGGGTTCACCACTCTTTGAGTATAGAAAGCCTACCTTGTGTGTGTGTTAAACCTTTTGGTCTTATCTGTATTGTATGACCTCTTGTGCCCAATGTTTTGTTTTTATATTCTAAGTCCAATTCACTGAACAGGTAATCATCCTGAATTAAATTGTGGTATAAGAGGACATCCCTCTCAATCTCCTGGTCTCCAGTGACATCATAGTTAATTTGTTTAAACATTCATTATATGTCATATGACTGATATTATAGACCATTTTTGTTGCCTGTCTCTGAACCTTTTCAATTTTTAGGTTGTCACCCTTATTTATTTACTTCCATAATCCAGTATGGGCCAAACATAGGTCCTGTACAATGGTAGAACCACCTCTTGGTCTCTGTTCCTAAAATTTCTTTTAATAGTCCACAAATGTCTCTTAGCCTTTGTCACTTGCACATCACAGTGTGAATTAGAGTTCAACTTGTTATTTATTATTACTCCCAGGTCACACTCTTCATTTGATACCCTGACGTCTGTAAAGTCAGTGTATAATTATACATTGGCCCAGATATTCAAAAATGATGCACCATGCGCAACAGTGAAGTGCCAGCGCAAGTACGAAAATGTGTCACTGTGCGATATTCAGCAGGATGCAGCTGCACCGCTCAAGTTGCAATGCACAAGAGCGCAATGTTAATGAATGCATGCACAACTGTAGGTAGAGGGACCATGAATAAATGGCGCAGTGCGATATTCAACAGCATGCGCCATGTACAATAGGGGAGCTAGTGGATGTTGCGCGATAGCAGAAATTATCCAAAATAAAAAGGAACAAGAGAGAGGTGCAAGAATGCTACAGGGAAGCCAGAGGTGGGAGCGAGGTGACAGCAACCATAAACAGGGTAGCAGTGAGTGGGACTGTGAAGGAGCAGGACAGGGCACACCTGAGAACACACAGGAACAGGATAGGAGTGGGGAGCCTGTGCTACTTGTACAGGACAGACAGGGTAGTGCCACAGTGTACTGAGGGCAGTGGCAGTAGGCAGGATAGCCAAAGGCTGGAGGTGTACCCGGTGCAGGGGGAGCATCACAGAGGACAGCAGGGGGAAGGGGATAGCAGCTGCCGGGGGGGCACCAGCCAGGGACATGGCCAGTGCCACCTTCCAGACGGAGGCAGTAATGATGGGTGTGAAAAGGCAGACAGCAGGGGAGCGCGGCCATGGAAGGGCCCGTCGGTGGTATGCCCCCAACAGGTGATACTGAGCCCACACCACCTTTGAGCACTACACTGGCACAGAGATTGTGGGCCAGTACCACCTGAACCGGATGATCCTCAGGCGGCTCTGTGAGCTGTGCAGTGATGAGATGCAGGCACCCACACGACAGAGCCATGCTCTGTCAGTGGAGACAAAGGTGACAGCTCTTATGTGCTTGCTCACCACGGACACCTTCCAGAGACCAACAGGGGACACAACAGGCATAACCCAGTCAGCCGCATCACGCCTACTCACACAATTCCTCAGCGCACTGCTGGCACATGCTGCGGAGTACATCCATTTCCCCAGCAGACAGGTGGAGTGCATAACACACATAGATGAGTTCCACAGGTAGCACGTATGCCTGGCATGCTCGGGGCCATTGACTGCACCCATGTGGCCATCCGCATGCCATCTGACTGGATGGTGTTACATACATCAACCAGAAGGGTTTTGCCAGCATCAACTGCCAGGTGGTGTATTATGCCAGGGGGCACATAACCAAGCACTCTGGGGAGCACATGATGCATTCATCTGGCACCAGTCTGCACTGTGCCACAGGTTCGAGAGTGGGGACATCCCCACTGGCCACCTAGTGGATGAGTATGCACGTCATGCAGGATGACATGGGCAGCAGCAGGGGGGTGCATAGTCAGAGGTGCCATGGGTACTGGTATTGACGGCCCATAGCAGAGCAATGCAGACCACCACACTAATGTCCACCCTCTACACACAGGTGAAAGTGGCTACCCACTCCATCCCTGGCTGCTCACACCATACCGGCACCCTGCGACCCCATCGCCATAACAGTACATTGAGGCACATGCCACCACATGTAATGTCATAGAGCGGGTGTTCGGGATGCTGAAGACATGTTTACAGTGCCTGGACATGTCTGGCAGTGCCCTACAGTACAGCCCCTCGAAGGCCTGCAGGCTATTCCTGGCCTGTTGCATCCTGCACAACATGGCCAATGACTGTGGGATAGCTGTAGAGGTCAAAGAGGGGGACAGCGATGGGAAGGATGAAGACACCAGTCCAGACGGTGATGGGCAGCCACCCCCTGGGCAAAGGGACCCCTGCCTGATCCGGATGGCAGAACTGCACCGGGATGCCATCACAGAGGAGCACTTTGGCCAACACAGATAGATCATGTTGCCATGTGCAACCACCAATGGCAGGGGCACAACCCACAGACAGGCATGGATGAACCCCAGGGGTGGATGGCAGCATGGGAATGGGTCTGAGTGTGGAACCGCACATGCCATCAGGGATGGGCAAGGCCAAACACGACATGCGCTCACGCGCATGCGCGCACACACACACACACACACACACACACCACAAGACATGCACAAGGGGTTTAATGCATGCCAACCCTGACTGCAACCCCTAGCCACACACAGGTCCACACACGACCACGCCCAGTGGCCATCACTGTGCTTGTCTCAGAAGCTGGGCACCATTGCATGCTGGTGGACAGCGCAACACAGGCATCATTATGCACACACCACAGTAGCCAGCAGCCAGGAGGGTGTGCACATGGACCGTGTGTGTGCAGGGCCGCATACCCCACCCGTGTTTTGCATGGAGCACAACACTCTGCACACAGGGCAGTGGCAGACAGTGGCCATGGTGTGTGACAGGTCAGTCACGTGGCACAGTGCCATGGCCACCATGGATGCGTGGGTGGCCCCGCCGAGACCTGCCAGCCGTGCAAGGCTGACCATTGGCCTCATGGGGTGGCACCGACAGTTCTCCAGGGATGACACTGTGGGAATGCGACCATGTTCATGCAGGGATCTGCAGTTCACCGAACATGCCCACGCCAGGTGTGCTTTGTGCGCCCACAGCCAAACCCAGTGTCAACATGGAAGGTGTCACACAACGCCGGGAATGGGGGATGGATGTGACACTGCACGGTGTCTGCGGTGCATGGGCAATGAACTGGGTGCCCAAAGTGGCCATGACAGCAGTGATTGCACGTGTCTGCCTGCAATGGCAGCAGTCACATCCTCCCACTGCCAGGCCATCTCTGCCAGAAGCAGACTGTGGTCCCTGCTGCGCTGCTCCTCTGCCTGGTGCAGAACCACACTGAGTGCATCCACCGCCGTCACAAGCCGCAACTGCTGATCCACTGAAGCCTGGAGTAGGTGTCTGTGCTCATCAAAGAGGTCATCTGGCTGATCAACATGCTGTCCCTCATGGTGTTCCTGGCCGTGCCGGGCAGCACTCCTTGAAGATGGGCGCTGCACACCAGAGCCATGCCGGGGCACATCCACACGCGGTGCACTGATGCCGCCAACTGACACTGTACCCCGTCACCATTGGCCGACTGCTGGCACTGCCCCTCCGGCTGCCGGTCACCAAGGCTCACTGGTGCCACTGCAGCAGCTGCAACCATCCCACCAGCCTGGACGCACACCAGTGCTGCCCCATTGGGGCATACAGGCTCAGGCTGGGACTGTGATGTCACGCAGGCCTCCACGGCGGCACCACCCACGGCTACGCCCATGCCTTTCCTGGCTGTGGGACCATCCTGCATCCCACACGTATCACTGTCTGGGATGTGTGATGCATCATCATCGGTGCCTGATCTGGCACCAGTCCATGTCCCAGCATGCTGGAGTCTGTGGCCGCTGTCACGCTGGGACACAGTCAGGGCCTCGTCTGAACCGGCACCACCATCTTCAGTCTGGACAGACAGGCAGGTGTGCAGTGGTCTTGACCCTCAGACACCTATGGAGGTGGATGGGCACTCCTCCATGTCCAGGGCCTCACCCATAGTGGACACACCCACCACCGCTGACCCTTGTAGATGCTCAGGAGCTGTAAGGGAACACAGTATCGTTAATGTCTCCACCTACCCTGTGGCATTCCCCTCACCTCCCACACAGTGGCAGCACAGGACCTACCATGCAGTGATTGGCTGCCACCCATCTGGAAGCCACCACCCAGAACGCCCTCTATGGCACAACGCCGCATGCAGCCAGCCATCCGCTCCTTCTGTGGCATCAGGTGTGGCACATCTGGCTGTCCACCACTGGTTGCAGCATGTGCTGCCCTGATGGCAGCCACCTTTTTCTTAATTCTCCTCTTGTCCATGCCGAACTTCTTTTTACATTCCTGCACAGACCGCTGGTGGCTGCCATGCTGGTTCATGGCATGCACAACCTCACCCCATGCCGCAGCTCAGGCCTGTGGTGTTCCCTGCTGTCCACTGAGCAGCAGTTCCCTGTCAAGGTAGGCCTCAAAGAGGGCATCTGATTCCACCCAGGTCAGGTTAGGCCTCCTCCTTCTACAACTTCCCTGTTCCTCTTCTTCCTCACATTCGGTCATTATAGAGCCTATGAGAATGACAGGTGTTACCTTTGTGCAGTCCCATGCATCTCCCACACACCACAGTCCACACTTTCAAACAGCATGCAACCCACCACAATAGACTGCAATACCAAACTATGGCCTCTGCAGCCCCATGTCACATTTATATAGCGCAAGGCATGCAAATGAGGCAAGGCGTAACTTTAAGTGGATGCTAATGCAGTAGTTGTGCCATGGAATTGCTGATGAGCTGATTTGCATATGCTGGCTGAATATTGTGCAGTTGCGCCTTGTGCAATTGTGTTGAGCGTGCTCAGGCAAAGGCGCAGTTCTGTGACGTGTGCAGTAGGCACTGAACGGTGCATGCCCGGGGTGCTGACGCTGATGCCTGCTGTGCTGCTGATGTGCTGAGCGTGGGAGGCAGTGCAAGGCATGGTCACCCCTGTGCCAGTGGGGCTAGTGCACTGTACACATGTATGGCGCGTGTGCCCAGGAGCGCTGTAGACCACTGCAGGAAGTCACACACAGGCACCCTACCATGCTACATGCAGGGAGTCCCAGTTGCACTGTGGTGGTCCATCTGTGACAGACCCTTGACCTTGTGGTTGACCTTTGCCCCCTAGGCACCATGCACCCCCATGGGTGCACCCCATTGCATTGTTTGATGACCGCATGATGGGAAATGGCTGCGCTGTACCGTGCAGCATATGCATGTGGCGGACGTGCACTACAGAGTGCCATTTTGTTATCCTAGCTCCAGTAGACATGGATCAGAGGACAGCAGCTTTGTGAAGCCCTCTGGAGCTGGCCAATTTGGTGGCCATTGTAGAGCCCCATGTTGGGGCCCTGTTTGGGGATGACCCCTTAGATAGGGCAAGGAGTGCTGTGTGGAAGATGGTGGCAGAGGCATTGGAGGAGGCCGCCGGGATCACCTGAACATCTGAGCAGTGTCGCCACCACTATGGGGACCTCCGGTGGAGGGACCCAGACAGGCTTTCCCGTCTACTGTCATGCACCAGGCAAGGCGCAGTGCACGTCCAGGTAGGTGCTCCATCCATACACTGGTAGCGTCCTTCCGGTATCGTGGGCATGTGTCCACCACACAGGGAAGGGGCTGTCCAGTATGGGTGATGGTGGTAGTGGTGGTGATGGGGTTGTGACATTGCTGGGCTGTGCGGGATTGCACACACCGGGGGGGGCTTTACTACTGGTTTGTACTGATGTTCCCCTCTCCATGTTTGCACCCTAGGCCCTGAGGAGAGGCGCCGAGCCCGAGATGCACGGGCATGCCATGAGGAGGAGGCTGCTAGGCAACAGGCATGAGCTGGCAGGCCCATACTGCATCAGCACCTGGATGTTGTGGATGCAGGTGAGTGGCTTTCTTCCAGGATATTCTGTGCACGCTGTGTTGCGGGGTAGGCGGCGGGGCATGGCCACCATCCATTGATACCACTGACATGCATGCCACACAATACACTCAGCACTGTCCTGTGGCACTGTATGTGTGGGTGTGCATTGCTGGTGGTCCATGCATGCACCGGGTACATGGCTGTGCCACTGCCTTCACACCGCATAGCCATGTCACTGTACAGCCATAGTGGTGCTGTGTGGGACTTGGGCAGTGGGTGTGTGCAGAGGTCCACATGGCTGTGTGCATCTGGGTAGGCAGGTCTTGTGGACACGATCACTGTGGGTGGTCGCACACCATCACAGAGGCATGGCCCACGGCTGTATGCCATGCACAATGGGTGAGCTGCAGGGGGATGGATATTCACAATATTGACTCTGCTCCCTTGTCCTTGGTGGACAGCGAATGACGGCCATCAAAAGAGCCATGCAGGAGCTCTTGCAGCTGGCCAGGGTGTCGATGGAGATCCTCCAGTGTATGGAGCGGCATGGGGTCAGGAGGCAGAGGAGTAGTAGGTGCCACAGAAGTGGAGAGCGGGGCAGACGATAGGCCCTCCATGCCCCTGGAGTCACCCTACCCCCCTGGACCCACCCTCACACCCCTTCTTCCCTCTCCCATTTGTTCAACCCTGCCCCTTACCCACCCCCACCTGGTATGTGGCCCATCCCCCCCATTGTACATATTTGTAAATAGTTTTCTTTCTTACCTCTGTTCAATACATTTGTTTTGTTATGAAAACTGTGGTGGTCTATGATTTGCAGCAGGCTACAGGTGCTCAGCTGAGTGGTGTGCATGGCATCAGGGGTGGTGCAGACATGGGGCTGTGTGTGTGTGTCCGGAAGGGAACCACCTATGGTGTGGGCAGGGGAATCACTCACTGTCTGTAGCTTGTGTGTTGTTCCCTGTGCACTGGATGCCTGTGTGCAGTGGTCCATGGTGCATGCACTGTGTCCATGGTGCCACTGTCAGACAGTCCATGGCCTGTGCAGCTGACACCCTTGCATGTCTGTGATATGCACGGTCTGCTGGCATGTCAGTGGTGGCTGTCCATTCTGGACAACCACTGTACCCTTCACATTGCCAGGTTGCCTCCTGTCACCGGCATGGTGCATGTCTGCCTTGGGTGGCACTGTGGTCTCTGCTGTTGTTGTCCCCCCTCCATGCTGTCACTTGTGTCTGTTGCAGGGGATGTGCTCCACTGTCTGTCACTTGTGCTCGGGCTGCATGCTGGTGGCATATGGCTTCATGGTGCATACGCAGGGTGGCTGGTACACCTGTGCCATGGAGGGGGTGCTAGCCATGGGTACACAGCTCCCGTGGCCACACACCAGCGGGTTTGTTGACCCGCTACTGTGTCCCTGTGCTGGTGTGCCCTTGGGTGTGGGTGGGTGTTTGTCCATGCACTGTGTTGTATCCTGTGTGGGGCATGCTTCCATGCACCACTGTGGGAATCTGTGTTGGCTATTGTGGCCAGTGCTGGGATGGGGTGTGTCCTTTGGAGGGTGTGCAGGGTGCTGTACTGCTGGTGGTGGGGTCTGTGGCAGGCCCTGTCACATGTGGGGTACCTTGTGTGCCGACGCATGGTCGGTCTCTCAGCTGTACTTCGGGGGGGACATGGAGGGCGGCACTGGGTCTGCAGTTGTTGCATCAGTGACTGCTGCCACCCACTGCAGGGTGCTCATGGTGGGGCTGCCTTGTGTGGCTCCATGGTGCACAGGGTTGCATTGTCACAGTGAGGGTGGTGGCATGCATGGGGTGTCCTGCACTGTTGGACGCTGCTCCTGGGCAGGGTGTCTAGGGATCACTGTGCAGGGTGTGCTTTGCATTGGTGGGATGGTGTAGCACGGGGTGGCCAGACCTCCTTGTGCACCGGTCACAGCTTACCAGGTGGTGTGCTGGGGCACCATGCCCCAGCTGTGGGATTGTTGTTGGTGTCCATGGGCTGGTGGTTCTTCCAGCTCTCCTCATTTTGTGCGGTCCATGGGGTGTGGGGGGGCAATGTCTGTTCTGCTGTGTACTCCTCTGCCCATATCGTTCATGGGTGGTGGACCCTTGCATCCTGTCCCTGCGCATCCCTGGATGTGCTGATGCACTGCTACCCTGCTCCACTGCGCATCCCTGGTTGTTCTATTGCACATCAGACCTGCACCACTGCACATCCCTGGTTATGCCATGGTGCAGTTGGTGTGATATTCAGTTGTGTGGCTCAAGCACATCTTGGCCTGAACAATGTTTGAATATCACGCGTGTTGTGCATAGGCGCACTGTAATTGCACCTACTCCTGCTATTGTGCTACTTTGTGGTGCAGTTTGAATATCTGGCCCATTGTGTTCTGTCTACCTAGATGAATTATACAAGATTTGTTCATATTCAATTTAATTCCTCTTCCTGCAGTCCAAACTTGGATTTTATCTAAGTCCATTTATACAAACAGCCTTTCTTCTGTCCCTTAGTGACATGCAGATCCAACTGATTATTCTCTGGTCTATGTTTACATTTATCATTTGTTTAATGTTAACCCCATGTGGCACCAAAACAAAGGCCTTGGAAAAGCCAAGATAGACTAGAGATATTGTAAAATTAAATTTCGCCAGTGAAATTGCTGTGAAATTGGAAATTTCACCATGCAAATTTTTTTATGAAATGGTGAAATTTTGCTGCAATTTTGCACCCTGCTAGTTCCTATGTAAAACTCTTCCTGGTGTCTAGTGGTCTTCCCGCTATCCCCCCAGCAGCTCAACGGCCCAAATTATTCTCCCTGGTGTCTTGTGGTCCCCCTGCTGATCACCGGCAGTAATTGAATAAAGCCCACCCCCACCCAGTTACTCTGGCCCCCTCATGCCCTTTTTTAATAAAAAAATGAAACCCACACTTTCTGGTCTCTAGTGGTCCCCCCACCATGGCCACTCGTGGCCCAAATTATTCTCACTAGTGTCTAGTGCCCACCCTGCCTGATCACCAGCAGTAGTTGAATAAAGCCCCCAACCCCCAGTTACACTGGACTCCTCATTTCTTTTCATTAAAAAAGAAAAATAAATCAAACCCACACTCACTGGTGTCTAGCGGAGCCCCCATCCTGTCATCATGAGTTAACTCAATAACAAAATGTCTCCACTACACAGAGGGTGCATGCATCAACAATTAGACTGGTAAGACAAGCAAGAAGCTGCATTACTCATCCTTAAAGTGCAAAATATAATTTATTTTAAAAAGGCAAAAGTTATGCCTAAAATAGCTATGCTGCACAGGAGCATGTAGGACCATGCAATAAACTGGGGGCTTTATTCAATTATGACAGTGATTAGCTGGAGGCACTGGACACCAAAGAGAATAATTTGGGCCACTGAGCAGCTGAAGGAGGGACCACTAGACAACAAGGAGTGTGAGTTTAATTTTTTTTTATTAAAAAGGACATGAGGGGGCCAGGGTAAGTGGGGGGGCTTTAGAAACATAGAAATATAGACTTTGACAGCAGATAAGGACTGCTTGGCCCACCTAGTCTGCCCATTTCCCTACCTACAGGATAAGCTGCAGATCCTATTTAACCAACAGCCTATTTCTTCCTACCCCCCCACAAAAATTGCCTTATGTCTGTCCCATGCATTCTTGAATTCTCCCACAGTTTTACACCCCACAACCTCCTCAGGAAGGCTGTTCCATGTGTCCACCACCCTCTCTGTGAAAAAATACTTCCTCACATTGCCCCTGAGTCGTCCCCTCTATCTTTTAAATTGTGTCCCTTGTTCTTGCACATCTCTTTTCAGAAAGATGCTACCCTCTTGACTTTGTTGATTCCACTGAGGCACTTAATGTTTCTATCATGTACCCCTTTCCTCCTTTCCTCAAGGGTATACATATTAAGCTCCTTTACTCTCTCCTCGTGTGGCTTCTCTTGCAGACCCTGCACCATTTTAGTTGCCTTCCTCTGAATTGCCTCCATCCTGTCTATGTTCTTGCAGAGATGGGGTCTCCAGAATTGGATGCAGTACTCCAGATGGGGTCTCACCAACTGTCTGTACAGTGGGATAACAACTTCCTGTTTTCTGCTGATGATGCCTCTCCCTATATATCCCAGTATCCCCCCAGCCCTCCCTACCACCTTCTCACATTGCTTGCCAACCTTAAGGTCATCTGATATGATTATCCCCAGGTCTCTTTCCATTTTTGTTGTTGTTACTACCTCCCCCAGCTCATCATTGTGTAATCTTCCCCTGGGTTTTTGTTTTCCAGGTGCATTATTTTGCACTTCTTTGCATTGAATCCAAGCTGCCATACTTCTGACCATTCCTCCAACCTTGCCAAGTCCCTTCTCATTCTTTCTATGCCTCCTTGTGTATCAACCCTGTTGCAGATCTTTATGTCATCTGCAAAGAGGCATGCTTTTCCTTCCAGTCCCTCTGCAATGTCACTTATAATGACATTAAAATGGACTGGACCCAGTACCGAACCCTGCAGTACCCCACTAGTAACCCCTCTTTCTTCAGAGTGGACTCCATTTACAATTACCTTTTGTGTCCTGTTGTCCAGCCAATGTTTTACCCAGGCTATCACCCTGGGACCCACTCCCAGGCAGGTTAATTTGACTATTAATCTTTTGTGTGGGACTGTGTCAAATGCCTTGCTTAAGTCTAGAAAGGCCATGTCCTCAGCCCCTCCTTGGTCTACTACTTCAGTCACCCAGTGAAAGAAATCAATTAGATTCATCTGACATGACCTTCCCACTGTAAACCCATGTTGCCTTGGGTCCTATGCCCCACTGGCCTCTAGGTACTTAACAATTCTTTCCTTCAGAAGTGATTCCATCACTTTTCCTACCACAGAGGTCAAACTGACAGGTCTGTAGTTTCCTGCCTCTGTCTTGGTCCCACTTTTGTGAAGGGGAATCACATCTGCCTTCCTCCAGTCCTCAGGTACCACACCATTCTCCCATGATTTGTTTAAAAAGGTAGTCAGTGGTGTCACTAGTTCTCTGCTTAATTCTTTTAGAATTCTGGGGTGAATTCCATCAGGCCCCATTGCTCTGTCCACCTTCAGTTTTAGGAGTTCTTTCAGAACCCTTTCTTCTGTGAAAGGACTGGGATTGACCAACCTATTCAAAGTGCTTCTGTTAATTGGATTAGGCACCTCCCCCACCTCCTGTTTTGTGAATACTGAACAGAAGTATTCATTCAGTATCCCTGCTTTTCACTGTCCCACTCTTCCCACCCACCATCCATTCTATTCAGCCTCACTATCCCTCCCTTTGTCTTTCTATGTTCCCTACACTTTTTTCAATTCTGGCCAGTGATCAGCCAGGGGGGGCCACTAGACACCAGGGAGAACTTTAGAAAATATTAATTTCACCTGCAGGTTGCTAATTTTCACCGTCAGGTGGTGAAATTGTACCCGCTGGTGTGAAATTTCCTCCACTGGTGTGAAATTTCACCAGTCTGCATGTGAAATTTCACTCGGTCTGGGGGTGAAATTTTGCATTTTGCCCTGTGAAATATTTTGCATAATATGAAAATTACATGAAATATTTCACTGGGTGCAATTTTCAGTTTTGTACAACTCTAACACAGACACAATCCACAGGTTTGCCCTTCTCCAATGCAGAAGATATATTTTCATAAAAAACATAACAGATTAGTTATGCATTACCTTTTTGTGGTGAAACCGTATTGTTCACCATCTACTAATTTGTGTCTATCTAGATGCTCCTGTACCATGACTTTGATTATGGCTTCTATTATTTTTCCAGTGACAGATGTCAAACTAATGGGACGATAGTTGGTATGGTTATCTTTCCTTCCCTTATTATGGATAGAAATAACTGATGTCATTTTCCAGTCAGACGGAACTTCATTCTTAGTTATTGATGCTAGAAGTAAGTATTTCAGTAGTTAGGCTATACTTGGTATCAATAATTTAAGTATATTTGAGGAGATATTATCAGGGCCTGTTGAGTAACTTGATTTTAGTTCATTGATTCTATGTATGATGTTTTCTTCAGTTATCATATTATTAGTGGCATAATTAGTAGATACATTTCCTTTGTATGGTCAAGTCAAGTAATGTCATGATAGTAAAGTTTATTGTTGATCAGTTATAAGCCATTACAACACAGTCTAGTAAAGCATAACAAACAGTACACAATGCATTCAAATACAGAGCAATGAAATCAGGAATACTAAAATATATTACAGTATATCCTATCAATTCCTATTGTACAAATCAACAAATTCTTATCACTCCAAAAATATCACAGAGGTGTGGGGAGTTAAATAAACTTATAGGACTTAATAAGTCTACTAGAATTGAAAGCAAAAGGCTGTAATCACAAGATCCCCTAACACCTATGTAAGCATCATTCTTTGGACTTGTGTATGTGCTCACTCAAGTTCTGCTGGAAAACACTAAACGTATTGCAGCCAGACCTACCCCAGTTTTCACCCCTTCACTCCTTGATCAGAACTACAAAGGCATCTGCCTATCTTTTATAAGTTTTCACTGGTCCACTAATATTGGCCCATATATAAGCCAGCCATTTAGTGACTATGGCTTCATTTTGTTTAACCTAAAGTTACCTCTAACATAACGTTATAAAGTAGAGCTGATTCAGTATTTAACAGACTTGGCTCCATTCTCCCAAACCAGGAGTTCTTAGTATCCAACTGAACTACTAACATGGTGGAACTCATAGATATTTATGGCTTTCCAGAGGTCTTCAAGAGTTCCTCTTTTAAATTCACAAAAACTTGCACCTTCCAGAATTTCTCCTTTCAGTCGGACTTGCCATACTGGGAGACCATAATTCATTTATGTACACCTTTTCGCAGTTCAGAGTATGCCTCTAATAATCTCCCATCTCCCAATTCCATTTCTGGCTATTCACACATCTGTTAGGAAAGAATAAAATAGTACTCCACTAAGTGCTTTAAACCTAGGACAATTGGATAAATGAACTATGTAACCCCAACCCCTTGGCAATGCTGGCATAAATTTTAAAAGACTAAACTAGCCTGTCAGCACTGACGTGCTTTCATACTTCCGGGTGTCTACTCTTCTGTTAAGGGGCTCAACCTTTGAATGGTTCATCTTTAGTATACACCGAAGAAAAATAATTATTAAATATGTCAGCCACGCTACTGGGATTGTTTATTGTTTTATTGTCACAAAGTAACAGACACAATCCACTTTTAAAGTTTCTTAATGAATTTATGTACCCATAGAATAAGTTCACATTATTTTTGTCTTTGTTAGTTGCTAGTCTCATTTCAAAACTTCTTAATTTTTTTTTTTATGGCCGATTTACTTTTCTTTAGGGATTTTTTGTATTTATCCCAGGTCTGATCAGATCTGCTTTGTTTATTCTCATTGTATAGTTTATGTGCGTCCTTTATGAGGCTTGTTATTATTTTTTTTTTGTTTAGCGACTTTGGTTTCCTTTCCCATTACTGTATTTTTGTTTTATTTCTTAATGTGAGTATCACATATTCTGATTATATGCTGTTTTGTAAGTTTCCACATGTTTAATTTATTATTTTATTTGAAAAGGTTTCACCAGGAAAGACAATATGAGCTGTAAACAGCTCATTTCCAGAAGCATTCTTTTTTTTATTGCCTTTTTATTAAAAAGAGTTTTGCATTTATACAAAAGATGGTGAGACCATATACATAGCTGAGACATAATTTTCAGATTATCGATAACTCTTATACAATAATGTCTAATTCAATAAAGTTGTCAGTACACTTGATCAGTTCTAAGGAAAGTTTAAAGAAAATTTAAGCGCTAGAGTGGCAATGCTTTTAGATAACATCTATGCAGTAAAGAAATAAAGTTTATTATAATATAACTTCTTGTTAGTTGTGTTTTACATTCAAAAATGTTATACTGTCTGCTTAAAGTTCCTCTCTACTAGGAGGTCACTCACTAAGGAGATGCTGTTAGCCTTGTGTTGATCCTATAATAGAAAGATATTTGGGGAATGAAGGCATTCATAACCTGTATGGTTAAGTCCAAATCTGATATCAGAACAGGAAGGTAGGTTAATAACAATTAGTGAGTGAAAAAAATGCAAAGGGATGGGGAGTATGAAGTTAAGGTACAGTATATCCTTTCTGGAAAAGGAATTATTCAGTAAGAATGGGCTGAAATGTCAGCCCCACTGAGCAGGTAGAGAAAGAATGGAGAGTTACTTATGGGACAAACTCAGGGTAATGAAGAACTTGATAATTCACCCATGCATGCTAGAAAGTCTGAAAAGATTTAGTGCATGAGTTAATATTAGTAATTAGTCTATCTAAGTTATAAATTTCATAAGTCAGGGCTCTCCAGCATTCCTTTATGGGGACACTCAGTATGCCAGCATTTCATAATAGCCTTTTTGGCTGCCAAAATCAGAATCATAATTATTTTAAGTATGGACTTAGAGATCGTCAGACCTTGGGGGGGGTGGCTGTTAAGATATACACAGGGGTGAACAGATCTTGGTGACCAAAACGGTCTTTCAATTCTGAGAGGATCTCTGTCCAAAAAGGGCCCAGCTTAGGACATTCCTACTGTATATGGGTTATGTTAGCTAAAGGATGACAACACTTTTCCAGCATGTTCATATTACAGAGCCACAATATTTGGCAACCACAGATGGGGGTGTGAAGAAATGGATTCTGGATTTCCAAGCAAACTCCTGCCAATAGGAAGAGTTCAAAACTTTGAGAGTCTGAAGGGGGTAAGCTTGTCATTGGTCACTATTGATATCCTCTGGTATCTCCAAGACCCATGCCTTCCTTATATAGTCAATAGAATCTTCTTTATAATCATTGAGGGCTTTATATAAGTGGCTAGTGAGATGTTGTTGTTCTTGCCCTTCTAAACCCATTTTAATAAGTACTATCAAGGAATTTGGAGACTGTGCTAGTTTAGCTAGACAGTCCTCATATTGAAGGACTGAGTTTTTTAATCTTTAGTAATATGGACTGGAAAATTGTGGGAGTTTATACTGATTTTGGAGATAACTGAAAGATAATAACCCCGATGGGGTGACCAATTGTCCTACATACCTTATTCGGGTTGTCCAAGTTATGGTTACTTCTTTTGTTTGTTTGGGTAATAAAAGTGTGTCCGCAGTTAAATGCTGGAGATAAAGTTTTTCAGAAAAAGAGAGTGCTGTGTTCGATATGGTAAGCCAGATCTCATAAGGTTCTGCTATAAATTCTGGGAACTGGGTTAGGGGTAGACATTGTGGTGGGTTTCCAAATAGAAGAAAGAGTAAGTCAGGATTATTCATAACTGCTAATTCAAGTTCATTCCAAGGGGCTTTATACATTGGGTTGATATGGTTCACCAATAAGTGAAGTTGGGTTGCCATGGCATAAATTTTTAAATCTGGTAAATTTAGGACACCTTTTGATTTAGGTAGCTGAAGGGTTGAGAATTTAATTTTGGGGATCTTCCTTTCCAAATAAATTGAGAAATGATTTTATTCCAATAATAGAAGTAATTATTAGTTGGGGTAATGGGGAGGGTTTCAAAAAGGAATAACAACCGAGGGAGGATGTTTTTTTGAATAGTTTCTATCTTGCTGATGAAGGTTAGAAGGAGCTCCATCCAGCCCGATAGGTCTTTAGTGATTTGCTGGGTAATAGGTTCAAAATTAACCATTTCAAGGTGTGTCAGGTTATAAGGGAGTTGTATCCCAAAATATCTCATTGAGATTCTGTTCCATTTAAAGGGATATATTTTCTTAAGAAGGGGGGAGGGATGGAAGGAGCAGGTTAGAACTTCTGTTTTGGTATTATTGGTTTTGTAGCTGGCCAGAGTCCCATATTGGTCTAAAAGAGGCCAAACTGTGGGTATTGATGATTCAGGGGAGGTCAAAGTGAGTAGTATATCGTCCGCATAAAGATTCATTTTATGGTGTTTCTCTCCTACATTGAGGCCAGTTATGTTAGATGAATTTCTAATAGTGGAGGCTGGGGTTCTAAATATAGGGGGAATAGTAATGGGGATAAGGGGCACCTCTGGTGTGTTCCCCTGGTCAGGGGAAAGGGTTTAGATACAGCACCATCTAATTTTAAATATGCTTTGGGAGACTCATAGACCCGCATAATTTGTTTAATAAAGGTTAATGGTAGGCCAAAATGTTCCAGGGTGGACCACATAAAGCCACAGTTAACCCTGTCAAAGGCCTTTTCTACATTAAGCCCCAAGAGAGTTAGAAGAATATTATGCTTAGTGGCATACTCCATAATAAGAGCAGTCTGCCTTACTGCATCTCTGGTCTGACGCTTTTTAATGAAGCCCACCTGATCATCAGCTGTTATGGAAGGAAGTAGGTTATCCAGCCTGTGTGCTAACTCAAACATCTAAATTTTGTAATCACAATTTAACTTTGATATAGGATAATATGATTCTGGATATTGTGTTTTTTTCCTAGGTTTTAGAATGGCTGAAATCTCAGCATATTGCCATGGGAGGTCCTAATTGTAATTCCTTCATAGCTTCTAGGAGGGTGGGGGATACGTTTTTGTTGAAGGTTTTATACAGTTCCATGGGGTATCCATTGGGGCCAGGGGCTTTCATTGTTTTGGCCTCTTTAATTATAGTGATGATCTCCTCCTTGGTCATTGGGGCTAAGTGGACTCTGGACTGAGTCTCAGAGAGCTTCGGTAAGTTAGCTTGGTTAAGAAAGTTCAGAATTTATTCAGGGTGGGGATTAAGATCTTCCTTTTACAGTTTCACATGTTTGGCAAGAGCTTGTCTGATGACTTGTGGGTGGTGTAAAAGTATTCCTTTGTCAGGGTCCATAAGGTGTGCTACCCTTGCAAAAGATTCACCCCCTAATTTTCTGGCAAGATTTCTGGCTGCTTTTGGACCTCTTTCATAGGAGTTCAGCTTAAGGTACAAGAGCTGCTGCACCACTTGTAGATCTAAACATTTTTGGATTTTTTGCTTTAAAAGTTTTAGTTTGGGAGCAACAGTCTTACTTCCCCCATGCTGGACCTCCAGAAGACGATTATATTCACTCTCTAAATCCAGAAGGTTTCATTCTCTAATTCTTTTCTTGTAAGAAGCATATTTTACAATTTCTCCTCTAAGAACCATTTTTAAAGTGTCCCAGTGGATTGCATCCGAGGTGGCACCTTTGGGGTTATCAGCTAATATCCTATTTATTGTCTTGTGAATTAGGTCCTTAAATTTTGGGTCCTTTAGTAGCGTAAGGTTTAGGCACCAGAAAGATTGGCCTGTGGATGGCCCAGTAGCAATTTGGTGAATATGGGTCGGTGGTCAGACAATGGATTAGCCCCATAATAAATATCTTGTATGGATTCCAGATGCTCAACTGAGCTGAACATATAATCCAATCTAGAGAGACTCCACGTTTTAGGGGACTGATAGGTATATATCTGTGTTTTAGGGCAAAGTGCCTCCATAAATCATCTAGACCCAAGCTAGGGAGGATTTTAACCAAGTATTTTTGTAATGGAGAGGTCTGATGTTTTAATGGGGGGGATGCATCCAGGCTTGGACTCAGGGTTGTGTTAATATAACTGCCCAGAATCAACTGGCCCTGCAAGATGGACAAGAGATCCTCAAAAAAACTCCTAGCCAGTTTTGGTGGGGAATTAGGTGGGAAATAAATGGAAGCCAGGGTCACCGGTTTTGAGTAAAGGAGCCCCTGCACAATCACATAGCATCCCTCCTTATCAGCAATTAGGGTTTGAAGGGTGAACAGGATGGCACGGGGGATTAGGATTGCCATGCCTCTCTGGCGGCCGGAGTTGTGTGAAGCTAATAATACCTTTTTTTTTTACAGTTAATTTGTTTATTAAGATTTATCCATTACATATAGTACATTTTACAATGTCAGATATAGATAAAATTTCACATTATATACTAGGTAATAAAAGTGATAATATGTAAAGCATATTGATTTGTCAAGTTACCAGTATACTAAGTCACATACTTAATACCATAATAAAGGGTTTGTATATTCACGTGGTACAGTATATATTCTCTGTATGTACTATAATGTAAATCTAATAATAAAAAAAAAAAAGAACAAGAAAAGTTTCACTTGGCATAATTATTAATTTTAGACTAAACCTAGGAGCTGCATAGAAAGTTGATTATACAACTAGATCTGTACTTGAGGTATATCTATATAAAGAAAAAGACAAGGACATTGTACAATATTTATTCAATGAGTTTGAAGAAAATTTAAATAGTCCTGCCAACACAGATAGAACTCATTAAGTCGGTCTGTTATCAGATATGAAATCTTTCCAGGGAGGCGATGTGAGTCAAATTGTTTAAAATATCTTTTAAGAGTAGGTATAAACTGAGTTTTCCATTGAATTAAAATCAGTCTCTTAACTTGCATGAATAAGATCTGCAGCCATCTATGTTGGTATTTTGTTAGATTTATATTATTATTTGTAATTCTAAAAGGCAGAATTTAGGTTCAAAATAATATCACGCCTGATGATCTGGATGACTAAATCATGGACGGTTTGCTATAGATTGGATACAGGTTTGCAAGACCACAATATATGTAAGAGATCTCCATTTCATGGTCACATCACCAACACTTATTATTGGGTACTAAACCTATATTATATAAATGAGATGGTGTTTTATACCATAAATGTAAAATTTTAAATTGAATCAACCTACTACGATATCTTTAAAGGTGTCATGACAATTTTTCCAACACCTGTTCCACTGAGAGTCCGTAATATTTACATTTAGTATCCGATTCCATTTATCTCTAGCTAAAAGCGATTGATTCGGTAGTATAGCTCTAATCTGCTTGTATATTTTACTGATTTAGCCATGGGAGGTATTGATCCATATATTCATATATGAGAGTGATGATTCTGATTTATTAAATTGTTGAAGGTTAGAGAATATGGCCTTACGGATTTGTAGATATTTCCAGAATTCTTCCTTAGGAATATTCCATTTTATTTGGATATTATTGAAAGAATTTAATGTGTTACCATTGTCTGTTAGAATATCACTCAAAAATAGAATATTCTTGTACATCCATGATTTACAATATATTGGTTTATTTTCTAGTAAATATTTTGGATTACCCTAAATAGGAAGGTAGAGTGAAGGATCAGATTTGGTTTATTTATGCATTTTAAACCAATAATAAATCGATGCATTAATTATGGGATGCTTTTTAATTTAGGGATAATGAAAAATAAATGTTACTGTTAAGCTTATATCCTGGAGAAAGAAGCTTCCATATTGTACCACAATGGTACATTATAATTGGGTTTAATAAACCACTTAATAGTTTGTGATGCTCTAAAAGCCCACAGATAAGTCACATACCATGGTAATCCAAAAGCCACCCTGAGACCAGTGCAGTCTTAATTTAATATGGTTAAACTTGAATACAACCTTCCCATAGAAAGTTTCCTATAATTTTGTCAATATTTTCCAATAGAGAGGAGAAATCTGAGAGGAATACAAGCAAATAGATAGAATTTTAGGTGTGATATTCATCTTAATTGCAGATATTCGCTCAAGTAGGGATAGATTCAGATTTTTCCATTTATCTAAATCTGCTTTAATATTAATAAGTAATGGACGAATTGTTTTCCCATATCTTATCAAAATCAGTTGATACTTTAATCCCTAAGCAGGTAATGTAACGTGGGCCCAACGAAGCTCAAGTGTATATTCATAATGGGCTATAATGTTTATTCAGTGGTAATACCTTGAGATTTTTGATAGTTAATTGTAAGTCCAGAAAGTCTGAGAAAAGATTGAAAATGTTTTTAGTGATTCTCCACATATTTTTAGATTTTCTAGCAAAATTAGCATATCATCAGCATATGACAATGTTGTATATTGCGATGACCGATAGAAATGCTCCTTATATCATTACCTGTCTGAGAAAAGCAGCAAGAGTTTCCAGAGCTAAGATAAAAGAGTTGGTGAAAGAGGACATCCTTGCCTGGCAATTCCCTTTCTAGCCTAAATGACTGAGACAATGTAGAGTTGGTAAGCACTCTGGCATGAGGTTTAGTATAAAGAAGTTTAATCCAAGAACAGAATTGGTTACTAAAACCGAAACAGGACAATACCAGAAAGAGAAAATTCCAGTCCAAAGAGTCAAAGGCTTTTTCAAAGTCTATAGCAATCGCTGCAGCAGGAGAGTTGAGAGACTTGGCTCTGTAGATAAGATTTATTAAAGAACGCAAATTATCAGAGCCCATCCTTCCCTTAACAAAACCCACTTGAGATTTATGAATTAGCTTAGGGATATATGGTTCTATACGGTTTGCCAAGATCTTTGCAAAAATCTTGCCATCTGTATTAAGTAATGATATTGGACGATAATTAGCCGGGATGGTAGGCCCTTGTCTTTTTTGAAGAATTGTAATTATTGCATCTGTCATGGTATATGGTAGATGTCCTAACAAAGAAGATTCATGAAATACCTTACATAATAAAGGGCATAGTTGTTCCTCAAGAAGCTTATAGAACTCAACAGGAAAACCATCTCCACCCGGAGAGCGCCCAGATTTAAGAGAGTGAATGACCTTTTTTATCTCTTCTACAGTGAACGGTGTGTCTAAAGAATGTATTACCTCCTGCGAGAGATAGGGGAGTGCTATTTTATCCAAAAAGGAGGAGATGTCTGAAGTTGAGGATGAATGAGATAAAAGATAAAGTTTTTTATAGAAAGATGTCATTATCTGGTTAATAGCGGGTTCATTAGTTTAAATCTTCCCTGTGTAATCTTTTAAGGCAGCTATGTGACATTCCATCTGTTGCATTCTAAGTCTGTAAGCAAGAATTTTACTCCTTTTTTCCCCACCCTCCCAGAATTTTTGTTTTATTCTAAGTAGCAAATCTCTGTTTTCCTGGAGATTAGTTCATTAATTTGTATTTGTAGTTGCAAAATTTCATATGCAGATTCGAGAAGGATCAGGATGAGAAATACTAGAATATAATCTTTGTTTTGTTTCCAATAGCTTTTCAATATTATTAATTTGTTGTTCCCTGAGTTTCCGCCTGTGAATCGTATAACTAATTATTTTACCCCATAATGTAGCCTTTGAGCGCTTCCCATGTAAGTACTCCATGGAGGTATCTTTTGTCATTGAGATCTACAAATTCTTCAATTTGTGCTTTAACAGTTGTAAAATTCAGAATCCTCAAGCATTAAGGATCTAATCTCCATGCAGAGGATTTTGTGGGGGGCCCAAGTAAATAAAAGCTTAACTGGAGCATGATCCATATAATTAATGGAAGGATGTTGATTTCAATTATGTTAGCAGTTATCGAGGAGAGGTTAACCAATAATCTATTCTGCTGTAAGTCTGGTGGCATGAAGAATAAAACCGTATCTTCTATCTCTGGATGAAGGGTTCTCCAATATCGGATAAGCCCAAGTCCCGCATTAATGAGAGAAATAATAATTGCTTTTGGGGTGGCAAGCTAATGAGCCATTGCTCCTATCCATGTATGCATCTAGGGTGAAATTAAAGTCCCCTCCAAATAATACTAGGGAATTGTTTATATTTGAAGTAATTAATATTTGGGTCAAATTCTGGAAATTGGTGCATAGATATTGACTATAGTTAATGGCCCTGATGGGGTATTAAATGTTATAATAAGCCATCTGCCATCCGTGTCTTTCTGGATATTAGAGGGTGTCCATCTCAGTTTTTTATGTATCAGTATAGCAACATCTCTTTTTTTAGTAGTAGCCAAAGCTGCGATCACTTGACTGATTCCAGTCACTTTTAATCTGTCATTGTCTACACATCTAGCAATTCTAGTTTCTTGCAATAATGTAATTTGTACTTTGTGTTTCTTAAAATGATTTAAAACTTGTTTGTGTTTATTCGGTGCATTAAGTCCCTTGACATTCCATGTACATAATGCTAAATTAGCCATCTTATGTTAAGTTATTAACCTACTGTATAGTAAGTATAATGTCAAGGGACAATAATGCAGATTTATATTCGACAATGACATACAGGTCAAATTATAGTGAGTATTGTATATTATCATAGTGTTGGCAGGCATTTTTAATATTAATAAACTGGGAAAATATATCCTCTCTATCTGGTTCCTTTCGATGCAGCTCTCTCTAACTTTTGTGATTCTAACAATATTAAACATCAACAACTCGTAACAATAAAGCAAGATTGTCATCTAAGATATACAGAGTGGATAAGGTTGGTCTAAGTATAAGAAATGAGAAACAAAAAAGACCAAGACCACCTCTCTGTAATCTAGGACGTAGCTTATTAGTCAGGAAGAAGGGAAGTCCTAATTAAATTAAGGGAACAAAAAGAACTATCCAATCTTCCTTAAGACAGTAACTCAACCAGTGTTCGTCCAACAATGTCTAAATGTTATAATTTGTAATAACCCTTTAAGTGGGGTAATGAGTATTATATGATTTTACTCTACTAAAGTTAAAGATATTAGTTTCCACTAACATTACTGCATCTAGCATCACCTCTGGTAAGGAGAGAAGAAAAAAAAAATCATGCCTATGTCCATTTATACAATTACAAAAAATGAGATAACCTCGAAAGGTATAATAATATATACAAATAAAATATGGTATGCTCGCACAACATAATCAATAGATGCTAGGACTTTAATCTATCCAGTATTAAATAACTGTTGTTGCACCTTTATAATAAATTATCTCTCCTCTCTGTCTAGCAAGGAGGATTTCCCATTAGATTTGCATTGTAAAAAAAAAAAAAAAAAAAATCCTAAAGTACACAAAAATTTCAATGATTCCAAACTGTGGATCTATTAGCTGTTGCAAGGCAGATTAAAGGATTACATTATATAGCTGTCCTTCATATTAATTAATATTAGAAGTTGCAAATTAATTACAAACTTCTTATAAACTATTTAAACTCCAGATAAATGAATGCACTCCTCATTATGGGTCCTTCTTGTAAGATTGGAACATAATAAAACTAATTTGAACTTTAAAGTACAATGATATAGATAAGGATCCCAAACAAAATTGTAGTATTCACAACTAATTTCTATTATGATCGACTGTTCTGCCGCGATCCAAACAAAGAGAGCATAAATACACCCATCCAAAAATAAACCCAGCGATCGAAATGATGTTACCGAGCCAGATTAATAAGAGGCTCAATTTCAAGTATTTCTACTCATGAAGTGTGACAGACATCTAGTTCACATCTATGATAGTGCCAAATTTCGAGTCCTGACACAGCCACTTACAACCTCATGACGATTTAAAGCTTCTGATTGTCCTTGTAACTCTGTCCCTCATTTAATATGCCAGGGTAGAGAATAGATCCTCTGTCCCAAGTGTAATGGATCAAGATTCCAACTATTTATGCTTATAGCAGTATCCAAATATAGCGCAGTGTGTTAGGCGTACATTGAGATAATCATCTCGAGTGTTTAGAAGGAGTAGTGTCACCTTTGTACTTGCTCTTGCCTCGGCGCTTTTTCTTTGGAGGTTCGACAAATTTAACTGGGGAACTTTCATCGCCGAATGCCCAGGAAGCCTCTATCCGTTCACAATCTGCCTCTTCCCTCATCGAGGTGCCCGACTCTGTCTCAGTGCCGTCACAAAGAGAAGGTAAATTTTGAAGCACAGCATATTTATTTTGTACAGTGATGTTAGGGAAGGTAAATGTCTCCGAATTGGACATAGAGGTATTCTTGTTTAAAATCTCATAGCTGCAATTGCGCGTTGTTGATTTAGCTATTTGGGAATTGGGTTCTCTTTGCTCAGAATTAATCTGCCCCTTCGATGACTTGTCAGAGGAAGCCAGAGAGTGATCCATTTCTTTGGGAATATCTATATTGCTTGTTATATCAGGGCCAGTATTCTCGGAAGCATTAGATGTAGATGGAGCTTGTCAGTTCATAGCTTCACTATCACCGGATGATGTATAGTTGTTCAGGATCGACATAAGAGATTCAGGGTTGTAAAAATCTTTAACTGAATTCCCTAAATATAACCGCATAATTGCAGAGTACCTTAAAGTGAAACGAAGTCCCATCTGATGCATTAAACGTCTGGCAGCGGTGTATGCCCTCCGTTTCAGAGACAAGTCTCTTGAAAAGTCCTGATATATGTAAATTTTGTGATCGTGCCATTTGAGTTGACCGCATAATTGCAGAGTACCTTAAAGTGAAACGAAGTCCCATCTGATGCATTAAACGTCTGGCAGCGGTGTATGCCCTCCGTTTCAGAGACAAGTCTCTTGAAAAGTCCTGATATATGTAAATTTTGTGATCGTGCCATTTGAGTTGACCAATTTCACGTGCTTTCTGCATAATTAACTCTACACTGGTATAATTGAGGAATTTTACAATTATAGGTCTCGGTCTTTGTTCTGCAGAGGGCTTTGGGCCTAACGTTCGGTGACAATGTTCTATAATTAGTTCTTTACCGGTTTGAAGATGTAGTATATGCGGCAGCTCTTGTTGTAAGAAAGCGGTAGTATTTTTAGCCTCCACTCCTTCAGGAAATCCGAATATACGAAGATTATTTCTTCGGGTTCTATTTTCTAGATCTTCAATTTTTGATTGTAGTTCTTTAATCACTCGGTCTTGAGATCTAATAGTTGTTTGTAGATCCTGTATAGATTCTTCATTGAGACGCACTTTATTTTCAGTGAAAGCCAGCCTGGAGTCAATGTTTTTCATCGTTTGTGTATTATATTGAGTGGCAGATTTTAAATCATTCATGTCCATGGACAGCTTGTTAAACATTCCTTCTATTTTCTCCAGTGGATCTGGTTGCTTATCAGAGTAGGCCATTATGAAGCCTTGCAGGGTCTCACCAAGATCTCCAAAATTGCAAAGGATTGTAGATGTATCTTGTCAAAAATATTCTTGATGGCTGCAGTATCACTCCTTACTTTGTTCTCGTGGGTTAGATGCTATTTATAGCCTTAGATAGCAGAGGATGATACTAGATGTAGTTTGCTAGTGAGGAGCACTGAAGTTAAGCCTCCATCTTGTTCAGTGTCAGGCCACGCCCCCTGCTATTAATACCTTTTGATAACCAAATCCCTCCAACTTGCCATGTTCCTCAGGGGAAAGGTGGGTTTCCTGCAAAAATATCAGGTCTGGGTGTTGGGATTTTAAATATTTTACCAACTGGCCCTTTTATTCAGATTGTGAATGCCATTAATGTTAAGTGACATTATTAATGACCCGCTAGCCATGGGGCTAGTAAAAAAAAAACTGCATGATGTTAAAGCTAATCTCTTCCCCTCTGTTGCACCCAATAAGGCAAAACTGAAGAATTCACTGGAGTAACTGGATTGTCCCCACAGATGAGCAAATCCAATAACCAAAACTCAGCAGATGCTCTATTCTCTTTTCTGACAATTTGTCTAATCTAATAATAAAGTGCATATGAAAAATCAACAAATATAATTAGCTCTAAGCTGCCATTGTTATAAGTAAGTCTCATTTGAAACAAGGCAGAATTAACCACATTTTTTACATCAGTAATTAGGCGTGGAAAGGGATGGTCCATAAAATTGTGGAACCACATGTTAAGGTAGACCAACAGGGTCCAAATTATATAATTATACAGGTGTGGTTCTGAGTAGAAATCTACTGCAAATACCAGTATAAATGCTATATACAAAATGGTAACTTCCAAGGTGGGGGCGAGCTTATGATCTCTCCCTGTCAATCCCCAAATGCCAAAATAAAAGGATTGGCAATGGGGGGGTAAAGCCAGGAGTAAAATGCTCCCGGGCCCTCCCGGGGCTATAATGGCCCCAACACAAAATGACTATTACTGCATAGCAGAAAAAGTTAGCGAGGATCAAAAGAAAAAAATCAGGAAATAGGGATGTAACCAGTCATCCAAGAGGGGTGGTTAAAGGCAACACAGCCACCTAGGAGGAAAAAAAACAGAACCAGTAATATATAAGCTATTTCTGAGAGTCTGCTTTCATAGTACTAACAGTATCAGAAACAAGGTTGTAAATCAAATACCATAAATACAAAGTAATGTCATTTGTTGTTTGTTTAAAATTTATTTTTATCAATCAATCAATCAATCAAATCTTTATTTATCCAGGTGAACATCGTTGAGCACAGCTCATTTGCAAGATGGACCTGGTAAGGTCAAGGTTCAATTTACATAGATACATAAAAAATATTCAATATACACACACTCTAGGATACTACATAGAATATTCAGTATACACACAGTCTAAGGATATATTCTAATCAGACTATACATTAAATTCAGGTGTAGTGGTAATAAGGGGTGAGGGGAAGGGGAGCGGGAAGTGGTGTGCCTGGCTGGTGGGGGAGGAGGAAGATGGTGGGGGCCGATACTGTGGAACGGATAAACTATGGGCCTTGTGAAGAGGGCAGGAGGGTGGCACTGAGGGGTTTGTATAACAGGGGTATGGGGGCTGTGATATATGACAAGGGATTAAGGGGAGGCAGATGGAAAGGAGGGGTGCATGGAGTGTAAGGGGTGGTGACTCTTAGTAAAGGTGGATACCTTCCATGAGTTGGCTATCTGGGGAGGGAGATGGATAAGATTAGGAATACTCTACTGTTTGTGGAAACAATTACATTTTTCTTTGATAAGCCTCGAATACAGATATTTAGAGAATGTAAATGAGATGTATCTGTCCACTTTCAGGGTCTTCTGCATCGTATTCCATAAGGCAGATAAGACATAGCTGATAGCAGATCTACCATATCGAGAACTGAATTTGGGCACTTTAAGCATGATGAAGTTTAGACTTCTTAGGGCATATTTACTTGATGTGATTTGTGTGGAGCAGTCGGAGACATAATTTGGTAGCATCTTTGATATCGCTCTATAAGTCAATAGTGTGGCATTCCTGTCTCTTCTAAATTGGAGTGAGGTCCATCCAACTGCAGCATAAAGCGAGCAGTGGTGAGTGCTGAGAGGAAGATCTGTAATAAACCTCAAGGCTCTATGGTAAAGTGTGTCCAGTTTGCTCAGATATGAGTTGGGGCAACGACCATATAAGAAATCTGCATAATCTAATACTGATAGAAATGTGGCCTGGACCAGCTTCTTTTTAGAATCACTTGTGAGAAAGTGTTTTACTCTGTAATAGATCCCAAGCCTCTGATGGAGTTTTTTTAGCAGATCTTCCAGATGAGCTAAGTAGTCGCGTCTACTGTTTACCCAGACCCCCAGATATTTGAATTTTGTAACATATTCAAGATTTTCATCAAGGACAGTGGATATGTGGAGGAGATTGTTTGGGAAGGAGTGTCCGGCTTGTGTTTGGGGGGGGAGAAAAACATTGCCTTTGTTTTTTTTGCATTTAGCAGGAGGTTTTTTTCCAGTAGTTGGTGTTGTAATAGGTTGAATTCTGCTTGTAGCTCTATGCATGCTGTTATGGGAGAGGGGTGACTGACATACAATACTGTATCATCTGCAAACAGGTGTACAGTGGCTTTGGTGAGGTTATTGTCGATGCTATTGATATAGATGGCAAATAGGATTGGGCCGAGGATGGATCCTTGGGGAACTCCTCTTTGGAGAGATTTGAGTGGTGATAGGTCTCCTTCAGCCTTCACCTGCTGGGTCCTTCCCGTGAGATAGTTATTAAATCATCTAATGGAGGTTGAGTCGAGTCCTATGGATTTCAAAGAGGAGAGGAGCAGTTCATGGTCGACTGTATCGAATGCTTTACTCAGGTCTAAAAATACAGCACAGACACAATTTTTTTTTTGTCCAGTTCGAGTTGCCAATCATTGGTTACTTTAGCCAGGGCTGTGATGGTGCTGTGGTTGGTTCTAAACCCAGATTGCGCTGGATTTAAAAGATTAGCCTCTTTAAGATATCCTCTCAGTTGGGCCTTACGATTTTTTCTAGCAGCTTGGATAGCACAGGGAGGATAGAGATTGGCCTGTAGTTGTTGAGGTCCATGGGGTCCCCTGCTTTCAGTAGCAGGATAACTTGGGCTGTTTTCCAGATTGATGGAATAGATCCTAGTTGTAGTGAGAGGTTAAATAGGTGTGTTATTGGCACTGCTAATACTTGTATAGCAATTTTAAAAAATAGGGATCAAGGGAGTCTGCACCTGCACTTTTTTTGGTGTCCAGCTGTGATATTAATTCTTCCACTTGCTTCAGGGTGGCTGGTATGAAGGAGAAGGTGGACTCCATTACCCGTGCTTCAGTGTTCTTGATACCTAACTGGGAATGCATTTGGTTAGCCAGAGAGGTGTCGAATGCTAGACCAGCGGTTGTAAAGTGATTGTTGAATGATTCCAGGACTTCCAGTCTATCAGAGATGGCTCCCTTGCCATTGTGTATTTTGGCTGGGAGTGTGTTACTTGGATCATATCCTGTTATGTCTTTTATGGTGTTCCAGAACTTGGCAGGGTTGTGGCAGGAGGAGTCTAGTTCAGACATATAATAAGCAGCCTTAGCATCTCATACTTTCCTGGTACAGATATTTCTGGCTTGTTTGAACAGCTCCCAATCAGTTGATATCTTAGTTTTTCGTGCCTTTCTCCATAACTTGTCTCTGTCAAGGAGGGTGGCTTTAAGGTCAGGAGTGAACCAACAGTAGGTTTTATTTTTGATGTGTACCTTAGAAATTGGAGCATGGATATTAAGGGCACCTGTAATAATGTCATTTAGCACCTCGTATGATATCTCCACTGTGTTTGCTAAGTAAAACGCTTGCCATCGTGTGGAGTGGTTTATCTCTTCCAGATATGCCTCAATGTTGAATTTTTGCTTTGATCTCCTCATTGTGAACTTGGTGGGGGATGACGGCTTGCATGCTGATCTTATTCCCGCAATAAGGCAGTGGTCTCTGATGTCATTGAATAGTACTCCAACATGCGAGAAAAGGTGAGGTTTATTCACTAGTATAGCATCTAATAGTGTGCTGTTGCTTCTATTCTTTTTGTTTATTTGGGTGGGTTCATTTATGAGCTGTGTAAACCCATGTGTATCGCAGAATGAAATTAAGGGTGCAGCTGCCTTTGAGAGCCAGTTTAGGTTTAGGTCTCCTATGATTATAGTTTCTTCTGTTCCCTTTTTGATTAAGTCACCCAGGTGGGATAATAGCTTGAGGTCAGCTGAGGGGGGCCTATAGCAGCCGATTAGCTGCAGCGATGTGGTGTAGAGAGGATCACTTTGAGGGATAGGCATTCAAATTCCTTTACCATGGATAATGAGTTGAGGCAGGTTACAGATAGGCTGTCCTTCACATATATCGCTATGCCCCCACCCCTAGTTTGGCGGTCAGCTCTGAATACTTGATAATTAGGTAAGTTTATGACTTTGTCAGCTGTGACAGACCTGAGCCACGTCTCAGACACTACTAGTATATCTGGTAGGGTATGGTTAACCCAGGCTTGGATCATCATGATCTTCTTTAACAGACTGCATACATTAATATGGAGAAAGCTTAGCCCTTTGATCTTGACTAAGTCTGTTGGTGCAGTGATGACCTCTGGGGGTCCAGGGTTAAGTTCTACATTTTCTGAGCATATTAATAATAGTATCAATAGTTTCATAGTTGCCGCAAGAGATAGGTTAAAGATTCTTGCCGTTGCCCATTTTTTAAAATTCTGATACCACTTTGTTTGCCATCCAGATATGGAGCTTTGGCCTCTTGTTAGAGCACTGATTAGTAGTTTTGCAGACAGGCGCATTGAATAATTTTCTGTACAGAGTCAAAGCAAGGTCCCATAAGATAGTAAATCCACCTGAGTCCCTTCATGGCAACTGCTCCATGGGTTATGTTGTAGCATTGGGAGGTCATATATACATACCCAATCCCTTGTGACTGTTGCAGTAATGCAGTAAGTCGAGTAATGTAATACATCTCCCTGTGTGGCATCCTCTGAGAGATATCCTTTTCACTGCACTCAAGATACAGTAATAGAGCTAGCAGAATCCAGAGAAATCCCCCCATTATGAAAAGTATAACTGGTATGCAGAAGGTACTATATCAAATGTCTTTCGTGGTGCCCTCATTAGATTGCTAATATAAATGACTTATTCAGCTACTGTTCGGTGAGTAGAGTTTAAAAAAAGGGAATATAAATTAGAGGGAGAAGGAGAGAAAAACACAATAGGGGGTGCCTAGCATATGTGTTTCTCACTGTGATGTTTAAGGGCAAACAATGGTCAAGCTTCGGCTCAACAGTGTGGGCAGCATGAGCAAGCAGAAAGGGAGTCTGCTGATTTGGTAGCTAACAAGGGGATATAGAGCAGGCTACAGGGTAGCGAAACGCTGGGGGCATGATTTATGTTTTGGCGGGAAGGTGTCTATATAAGAAAGGCTACAGAAGGGGAAGGGTGGGCGGGCATAAAAATTGCACTTTGCCGTACCTTTCCTGGCAGTCCCTCCGTCTGGCAGTTCTGAGCATCGGCTTGCGGCTGCCGACTCGCCGCTGCAGACTGGCCCCGGCGCCGACTACGGGCACTTTGTTAGGGTCCTCTTCTGAGGAAAAAGTCAGAGCACAGAGGGTTAAACGCTTTGCAATGGCAAGCGTCAGCATTGCAGCAGGGGGCCGAATATTAGTACTTTAAAGGCAATGATAATGATATTGAGAATGATAATGCAGGCCATATTGCCCACGATTGAGTACAGTGATTTGTGTAGAAAGACCAAGAATCCCTCTACTGGTAGGTCTGTATAACCAGCTAATGGAAAACTAGCCACTTAAAAAAAAAAAACTTCTATTACACAGTTGAAATGTGCTTAGTTCTATTGAAAATCTATTTGTAAAAAGTGCCAGGTGGCTAAAGCAGGGGAAATGTCCTGGCCAATCAGAGTGGGTTTGCTGGAAGCACCCGTGTTTCAATTGGCTGCACTGTCCCATACCTTCCAAGGAGCTGCAGGCGGGTGTCCTGGTCTCGGTCGGTGGCTGGCTGGGTGCCGGCCGACTGTGGGGGAGCTGAAGCAGCCCTGTTCAAGGGCAGGCAACTGGAGAGAAGAAAAAAGAGCAGGTCTTAAATAGCATAGAGGTTAGGATGGGTTAGATCTGAGCAGTTTAGTAAGACAAAAGGTAGTTAGACTTTTCGGTGCCAAGGCAGAGTGCTTGGATGGGGAGGGGCTAGCACTGAGACAGAAGAGGTGTAAGCACTTTAAAACACTAGTAGAAATTACAATCCAGCTAATACAGTTGAAAAACTTCTATTACACAGTTGAAATGTGCTTAGTTCTATCAAAAATCTATTTGTAAAAAGTGCCAGATGGCTGAAGCAGGGGAAAAGTCCTGGCCAGTCAGAGCGGGTTTGCTGGAAGCACCTGTGTTCCAATTGGCTGCGCTGTCCCATCTCATACCGTCCAAGGAGCTATACAGGATACAAATTGATTAGGGTGTAACCCCCATTTACAACAATGTCCATAGTAGTACTGTGGAAAAGCTGGTTGCATAATAATAAAGCTGTATAAACCTTCAGGTTTTAGTCCCACTCCACAGTCATTGTGCATCATAAGGCATTGTGGAGGTTAAGGGGGGTCCCTAGCACAGGATAGGAAAAGAAAGGGGGATAATGGTTCTACAAGAACCCAAGTGGCTCCTGAGTCCAAATTCCCAACATAGAAGGAGTATGTAGAGGATCTAGGGCCTAGAGGGCCACTCAAACCAGGGGAGTTTATTTATAACTTCCCTACCCTCCTTCCCAGCTCCAACCGGTTGTCCTACCTGTGGCAAGACTGTAAGAATTTAACAATGCAATGGCACCTAATCCCTTCAGGTTATTAAGGCACTGGTTCTTCGAAAGGGCTCAAGTCTTTGTTGTAAATTCTGAGCTATTTTCTGACTGTTGTTTGATGTTCTTGCTGCTTTCATCGGGGTTTGCCATCTCGGGGTCTGAGGCTTTCTTGCTGCTGGTGCAGTCTGCTTGTCAGGAAAAGTGATGCCTTGGGTTATATGATCTTCCTTCGCCTCTTGTGCATTGGCATATTCTTTTTTTACTCCATCAGGCAGGTGTACAATAAGTCTAGCAGGGTATGGAGTAGTAAATTTAATGCCCTTCACTTTGAGAGTGAGGAGGAGGAGTGGAAGATATGCCAGCATAATCAAAGGGTTTTAGGTGCAAAGTCATGATCAATATAGAATCTCTGCTGTCCATAAACTACCTTCTGTTTGCACCACGCCATGGTTATAATGTGCTCCTTGATGTCATAAGAGTGAAAGCGGGTGATGATAGATCTAGGTTCCACATTCAGCGATGTGGGTTTTGGAGCAAGTGCTCGATGGACTCGTTTAAACTGCATTTCAAAGTCAGAAGGGAGCTCCAGGGCTGTTTTTTAAAATCATAGCCAGAAAATCCTTGATGTCGTTTGCCGTTCTCCTCAGAGCCTTCAGGAATACAATATTTTCTAATGTTTTTTGTGTGGGCGTGGTTCTCCACATCCTCCTGCCTCTCCTTGATCATCTCCTGCTAGACTTTGAGCTGCTGTATCAATGACTCTATGTCATCGACACGATTCTCCATGGCGGTTATCTGGTGCTCAGAATCATCAGCTCTCTGCTCGAGTTGCATTATATCTTTCTGTATTTCTCCATAAAGTTGTTTGATTTCAGCATGAAATGAGCAAAGCTCATTATAGATTGTGTCAAGTTAGATTTTTTTATTCCGTTTTTTCAGTGGGCGGCCTGCTGTTTTAGGTGGTTTGGAGGCCTGTGGGTCTGTGGTCTCAGAATCAGGCTCAGGATCAGAATGCTCCATAAGTGAATCTTTAGCCATTTTGGGCGTATTTTTTGCAGATGTCAATTCAGGATGTTTGTTCCCTCTCGGCATCACCAATCTTTGAGCATGAAATAAGAGTTATTCATACGAGAGGGCTGCTTATTTCCCCCGGTGTCGGCTGAGCATTAGAGCTATGCTGCCATTCTCTTAGAGACCAGAACTGGAAGACCATGGGTGTTATCCTTGATGATGGACTGACACTTGAGGCTTGTCCATCTTCAGGAGTGGCTTTTACTGCCTTAGGAATGTCACTTGGATCAAAGCCTTAATTCTGGCTGATGACCTGCCCTCACTAGTACATGTCTCTGTATTGTCTAGACTCAACTACTGAAATGCTCTTTACCTAGGGGTCAATATAGGGGTTCTCCATCACCTGCAGCTAGTGTAGAACACAGTGGCCAGGTTGCTGATTAGCCTTCCAAGGATTTGTCATGTGACCCTGGTCCTGCTTGACCTGCACTGGTTGTCGGCAAGATGAAGAATCATCTTCAAGGTAGGCTTACTCATCCATAATGCCCTATATGGATCAGTCCCTGGCTATCTGAGTGACTTTCTGACTGCTGTTCATTATGTGAGTTCTCTTTGCTCCTCCACTGAAGACCTCCTGGCAGTTCCCAGGGTCCAGCTGAAGACCTCTGGAGATCTATCATTCGAGGGGGTGGGCATGGCCCTGTGGAACTCACTTCCAAAATCTCTGAGGGAGGCCCCGTTAGTGGAGGTGTTTAACTGGGGTCTGAAGGGGCACCTTTTTAGAGAGGTCTTTTCAAACTGCCTATGAAGTCCACAACTAGTAGACTGCTGAACTGTTTATTTTAAATGAGAACTTTACCTATGTAACGTTGTTTGTTCATTGTTTTGTTGTTGTCGATATATGTTTTGTATTTCATTTATTTTATTTATTCAAACTCTTGCCTGACTGTACAGCACCCAGAGCTTCAGGGATGATGCACTGCATATATTTTACTTACTTACTTACTCTCAAGTTGTACACTGCTGAAAGTATTACATTTCCACTTGAGTTTTTGTACCACATTATATAATGCTGGGGTGGGTCTCAGCATATGAGCCCTATCACGTTCTTGGATTTTAATCTCTAGCTTCCTAACCTCTCCCCCTTCAAATTTCCTCTTGAAGGAGGTGTAGGAGATTGTCTGTCTTCTAAAATAGGCCTTTATTGCATCTCAGCAGTTCCAATGAGTGGTGACCCCTTTAGCATTTAGGAATAAGCAAGTCTGTTATAGCTTATGCCTCATTGTTCAACAAGGCAGGGTCCAGCCACCATGGTCTCACAGGTGGAGGCTCAGATCCCAGTACTAGATGCATTGTAAGGGGTGGGAGTGGTTGGAAATTAAAATAGGCACATACTCCACCTTATGTACCTGCACAGCCAATGATGAGGAAACCAGAAGCCCATCCAAATGGGCATAGGAGTTGTGGGAGTATGAGAAGAAACTATACTCTCTCTCTCCCGGAGGGATTATAGTGTCTCCACATGTCTATGAGTTAGTAGGATGTTTCAAGCTCTCTTAGAGCTTTTGCAGTATGGGAAACTGGAACCAGTATTGTGTTGGATCTACCCATGATAGTGTCACTGACATAACTGCAGTCACCACCCAGGACACATGGTCCCTGGACCTGTGCCATAGCTACCAAAAAACCATTGATAGAAGCCAGGGTCTTCAACATTTAGGCCATATATTAAGCATACTGAAATACTCTCACCAGAGTGGAGCTCCAAATGTGGTAGTGCATACTCCCCTCCCCCCCCGTAAGTATAACTGCAGACCAGATGTCCCTCAAAACCTCTAGGGATCCATATTGCAGCTCCTCTAGCCTAGAGTAGCAGCAAGAGGACACTCAGGTAACACCCCAGTTGCCACTGGACCTTTCAAGCTCCCTTAATATGTTGTTTTTTTGTTTGTTTTTTGAATAAGCACAGCTGTAGATATTAACTTTTTAAGTCTTCCCTGCCCCTTCTTGTGCTTAATAACATTTTTCAGCCCATTTATGTTCCAGGTAGTGATGCTGAGTTCCTTAGTCATATTGGAGGTATTTCCACCAGTGGTCTGATAGCCTCTGCAGTCTCTTCCATTGGAACTGACATATGGATGGGTGTAGGTACTCAGGATAACATCAACAGGCAGGCAACCACTTTAGTGCATAAAAAATGCCTGATGACATTTATCATTTTATTTTTTCTTATAAAATCAGAGTAAATATATACAGAAATCAAAAATATATATAAAGAAAATAAAGGTTAGTTCATATAACTCAAAAAGGCCACTGTTTTGCTTCAGCAGTGCCAAGGCTTTTCCCAGCCTAGCCTGAAATCGACCAGTGTGGAGACATACACTCTCAGAAGGTCTTCCACCTTCCTCAATCAGTAGCCTACTGACTCCCTATCTAATTCTCTACCCCGATGGAGGGCTTAAATACTTTTTCCGGGTGACATCACAGTCATGTGATGTCTATATTTTTTTCAATTAGTATATCCCAGGCTCACAACCTGCACCTATACAAACAAGTTCTAGCCAGAGCCGATAGGGCTGTAAAAAGCTACCAAATGACAAGTCATTTTCTTGTTGGTGCCATATAGTGCTGTTTAGTCACAATCATCACAGTGCTCTCAGATCCAAATAACTATTTTCCTGTAACAAGCCTTTATTTTTCCCTGTATTTTCTCTGTAGAGGCAGCATCAAATCCCTGTATAAATCCCTGTAGAGTTTTCCATAAGCCATTAGTTTATTTGTGACTTTGTTGTTTATTGAAATGTAATATGTTGCAGCCTTTTATCAGGAAAAGGGCTCTGATTTGCTGTTAGGTATTAACATTATATGTCAAGATGGTCTGTGAATGATTTGGATTTATATGGAATCCATAAGGCATAACGGGGGAATTTATTTATTCGGTTGAATTTTGTTGACTGGGTAGGCTCACTAAGACTAGAAGTCCCTTTTTCAGTGGAATGGCATAAATCCTTACTTGAACCAGATTAAACTGTTTGTGGTATTTTTAGTGAATGGCAGAAATCTGGCCAGGACACCATGGAAATTCCTGATGTCTGTGGTAGGGTCCCCCTTACATCCTGGCACTCTGCCAAGATGGCTGTCCCTGGAGGAGCTGTGGAGGACATGGAGGTGTTGGAGGCAGAGGAGTTGGTCTCCTCCCCTGTCTCTGGATTACCAGAGACCTCATTGGTTGTTTCAAATGTGTTTATTCTTAAATCTGAGCTACAATCTTCTGCCAGTTAGACCATTTCCTCCGGAGATTTCGGTGGATCAAAGTAAGCAGCTTTCTACAACAGTTTCTTCTACTGGTGCTACTACTCCTGTACAGCTTGCATCTCCTATGGAGCTTGCTACATCACCTATGCCTGTTATAAATTTAAAGGTAGATGCATTGCTTCAACTTGAGGAACAACGTTATCTTCAGAGAAGACAAGAACTTTTGGCTCTAAAACACTCTACAGCTACGGTACCTATTGCTCCCTGTCCTGACTCACTGCTAAAGACTGCAACATCGGACACCCCAGTGCAACCCCTGACATTTCTGCATTCCACTTCAGATTTCTCAACACTCCCTTCAGACCTCCCCGCTTCTGTTCTGAACAGTGCCACTGTTACACCTCCTGAGCCTCAAAGACCGATACTACATCAGGACACAATATCCTCAGGAGTTCTACCTGACAGAGACTGGTCAGTTGACTTGGCACTCACTACAGCAGGGTGGGAGAAGGATCCGGTAGTAGGAACGTGGCATTCTGGTCCTTCCCCCATTCGGATCCAAGATGCGGGCATCTCACCGGTAAGACTCAGGGAGGTCTCTCCAGACAAACAGTTTGATTTTCCGCTAACTCCCGCTTTACAGCTGACTCAAAACCTGATTTTACATTTGTCTGTTTCTGTGTCTTCCCTTGATCATGGTCCAGCTTCTGACTGTTTTCCACGACGCTCTCGATCCCAAGGCCCTGGTCTACAACCTCATCTTACAGAATGAATGGACTCCGTACTACCACCAGCTTCAAAAACATATGCTTCATGCTTTTCTGTACCTACCCAACAGGCGAAAAGACATAATGCTATAAGATTGCAGTATCTGGGGGGAATTCCTGATGTACCTGACAGATTTTTTGCGGGGCGTACTTTACTTAAGGAATCAATGAAATTTGCAGCATATGAGATTCATGCTTTGATACATGTGTCTAATGAATCACAATTTGATGTTACTTTTAAGACCTTGAAGGGTTTGGAAAAATTCTGGTCTCAGTTTCATTTGTTAAAGAATTCACCTTTATGGTCACCTTTTAGCGTTATCCCTTTAACTAAACCTGCACAGAAAAATATCACCATTTTGTTTCAAAATGAAGTTGTGAGCTTAAATGATATCACGGTTTGGTTAAAACAAAGGTGTACTGTGCTTTCAGATCCTGAGTCAATCTTTGATACAGAGAATCTGTGGACAGGGGGGTGGAAGGTTAGGGTTATGCTTAGAACCACTGATAATGGCATTCAGCATTTGCCCAATAGTTTTCTGTTGGGCAAAGATAGGGGTGTACTGTTTTACCAAGGGCAACCGAAGGCGTGTTACAAGTTTGGCTCTCCAAACCACTTAAGTAGTATTTGTGATACTATAAAATGCACTGTCTGTGGGAGCCTTGGACATGCAGGCTCACAATGTGTTGAAGAACCTCGTTGTGTTTTCGTGTGAGGACTTGGGCCATACTTTTCAGCAGTGCACCTGGGCAGCTCATGATACTCCAACCTTAGCTGATGGGGAAGAACAGAGGCTTATTATCACAGTGGCCCAACATACAAAAATCAATGGTCCATCCCCTTCCTTTCATGTTACTAGGCCCACTTCTTCTGCCTCTATTAGAACACGAGGTCTTACTCTGACTGAGACTATTGCCTCTGGTGGTGAGAGGTCCACCGCAGTTGTCTCAAACCCTGCTCAGTCTCCGCTACCTACAGATCTTCTTCCTTCTTCCCCTGTTTTACCTAGCTGTTCAATCTCAGACGGCACTTCTGTGGTGCCCTTCCCCACAGAACCATTGGGAACAATTGACCCCCGACTCTTTCATTACACCTTCCAGAATTACCAGGGGTTCTAAGAGATTTGTTTCCCCTTCTTCCAAATCTCAGAAGACAGAAATAGTCCCCTTAACAAATAAATTTGAATTATTACAAAATACCTCTGATAACACTGATTTGGATTCTTCCTCTGCCTTCTCTTTTCACCCTGAACTTACAACTAATACCGAAGTTCCTATTGATAATATGGGGTCTCAAAAGCGAAAAGCAAAAGCTAAAACAAAACATAAAGACAGTACCCCGAGAAAGGGTAGGCCTAAGTGATTTTTTTTAATGTTCCTGTCTAACTTTCTTATTTCTTTTGTACCATTATGTCTCCCTCATTTGCAATACATACTGTTAATGTGAACAGAATCAAAAACAACCTAAGAGGGACTCAGTTTTTTCATTTTTGTCCTGTCTTACAGCAGGTATTATATTGTTACAAGATGTCAGGTTTCATTCCCTACCTGAAATTTCTAGGGCCAAACAAGCTTGGTATTCAGGACCTTCCAACTGGTCCTTTGGACAAGAGACATGCTCTGGAGAAGGCATCCTGTTTAATCTTCCTAATGTTTCTATTGTTAAAATTTTAGATTTATGCCCTGGTAGGTTGTTACTGATAGATATTAGAATATGTTCTGTCCCCTTCCAGATTGTTAATATTTATGCCCCGCAAACTAAGTTCATCAGAATTGAATTGTTGAAAACTGTGTGACCTTATCTTTATACTTCTATGCACATTATTTTTGGTGATGATTTTAATTGCGGTTTATCCACCAAGGACAGATCCACTGCCTCAAAGACCACCAAATTGTTCTGTGATTCCAACTTTCTTCATCATCCCTTGCTCCCTGCAAAACTTAGGGATGCTTATTTGACCTTGACCCGGACACATACTCTCACTTTTCATAAAGGCCCTTTAGCTACCCGAATAGATTTTGTTTTTGTCTCCCCATATTTACAACTTTCTGCAACCAAAGTACAGGTAACTGAATTCACGGATCATAATTTGTTTACCATCCTTTTTGGTCCTGAGCATGCAAAAGTCTTTGGCCCTGGCACTTGGAAATGTAATACTTCATTTCTAACTAGCCCTTTGTTATTGGCACACCTTAAGGTTTTGTTACAGAACAGAAAATCATTTTTTTTTCTGTATGAGGATCTTTGATGGTGGTGGCTAGACACAAAAAAGGACTTGACACAGTTATTTAAATCTTTTAGTAAACTACATCATGGAGATTGCTACTTTCAGTACCATAAAACACGGCGTCAGTTACATAAACTCCTTACCTTTTCTTACACCACGGGCCAGGATTTTTCTACACAAATTAGTATTCTTAAAAAAGAATTAATGGACTGCCATTCGACTAAATATCTTTCTATGCAACAACACCAATGTTTGGCATGACAGGCACTTATGACGTGATATGTCCATTTGCTAATTATTCTAAATGGACTAATGGTAAACTCATTGAAGTTCTTCATACGGAAGATGGGCTAGAAACTGTAGATTCTTTACAAATTCAGAATTATGTGACTCTCTATACACGTAACTTATTTAGTCCATTGGCCACACATTCGGATGATATCTTGCACTATCTTGACCCTATTGAAATCCCTGATGTTCCACAATCAGTGATATACATGCTTGATCATGACAAACAGGCACAGGAAGTCATAGACATTATTAAATCCTTATGTTCTGGAGTGACTCCGGGTCCGGATGGCTTCCTGAATGAGCTTTATAAGTTAATTAACGAATTAAGTGAAGAATTGGCTGCAGTGTATAATTCTCTTTTACAAGCAGACACCCTTCCCTTGGATTTTAATATGGGCAGTCTTTTTTTTTCATTTATAAGAAAGGAGACAAAAAATTACTCAATAATTGGAGGCCTCTTAGTTTGTTAAATACAGATTTTAAAATCTTGACCAAGATTCTTTCCCTTCGTCTTGCCAGATTAGCTCCTTTTGTCATTTCCACAGCTCAATCTAGTAATGTTCCAGGGAGAAACATACATGGCCACATTCTTTTATTATGGGAACTAGTGGAACATGGCAATTCAGACAAATTGACAGGCCGCTTATGCTCTCTAGATCAAAAATGGGCATTTGATTCAGTTAATCATGACATCTTATGGTACACTTTAAGACATTATAGAATTCCTGAACTCTCTCTTGGTTTCAATTATTGTATCGTACTGCCACCACCTTTCCTATAGTTAATGGTTGGAAGGGTCCTTTCTTTCACTAAAGAGAGGTGTACGACAAGGATGCTTACTTAGTCCTGTTTTATATATTTTTCTAGACCCTTTACTTCATACTATATACACAGCACACCATATCCAGTTTCTATCACCTACACCACTGTCAGTTTTGGTTTATGCAGATGATATGAGTTTAATAGTAGCAGATGTTTCTTCTGCTCTCACAGCTATTCAATACTGTACACACTTTGGGAGGGTTTCAGGGCCAACTCTGAACCTTGATAAATGTGTTGGTCGTAGACTAGGACATGGGACATTGAATGAGACCGTAGATTTCAATATTGCACTTTGTGACTCTCCTATTAAAGTTTTGGGAATTTTATATGGGGATAGTCCTATGGATGTTTTAAATTGGAGTTCTAAGATAAATCTTGCTCAGGCCAAGATTTCTCTTTGGTACGCTTGGAAACTGAATAAGAAGAAAAGGGTCTATTTAATTAAAATGCAATTGCTTCCTATTTTCTTATTTTTGGCCTATGTTTTCCTTCCCCCTCAAAGTTTAGAAACTAAGCTACTGAGTATATTTTTTCAGGCCCTATGGGGCAGCTGTTTGAACCCCATTAAGCACTGTATAACTTGTCTACCTTTGAAAGATGGCGGTCTCAATATGATACACCCATTATTTTTTTACTATAGTATATTTTTTATGACTAATCTTAAACACCTTTTGATTAATTGCGATGTAGGATTGGAATCTTGTTTCTTTGACTCATGTAAGCCCTGGTTCCCTCTTTGGGAATCTAACAATTTGAAAATAATTAAACAAATACCCTCTATTCCCTCATATATTAGAGACACATTTTATCACCTGAAACAATGGAAGATCACTAGCCACATGATGATCTCTCTTAATAGAAAAGCTTTATATAAATATTTGTTAGATACTGCCTGTTCAGATTTATTAATATTTCCCAAGTGTCCACCTCAACATCTCACTAATTTATACACTCTGTTATGGAACTCCCGAATCCCACAGAAGATGTGGGATTTACACTGGCTCAGTTGTCATGAACAAATTAATATAAAAGCAAATCATAAGCATAAGCAACTGACTGAAAGGCAGTGTTCTAGACCATTATGTGTACAACAGGATGAAACAATACCACACCTTTTTTTTTCTTCTTTGTTCTTCTATCACAGGCTTTTGGCCCCTTCTAGCACATAGGTGGCAAGAACCTTTGTTTAACTATGTTACTTGTGAGATACTGCTATATGGTACATTTCCAACATGTTGGAAGAAATGGAATGTAGACACTTTAAATTTGTTATTTTCTGTCATAAAATTGCATATTTGGAATGCTTGATGTCTTTTTACTCTACAGCAAAAGGATGAGCCCCACCTTGTGGTGGTTCAGGGTATTGAAAAGAATCTAAAAGACATTTATTTTTTGGAAACAAATTGTTTGTTGCTTAGAACAAGGTTGGACTTATGGAAAAGTTTGCCATGGATTACTGATTCTGATTTTACCTGTAACATGATTTGACTGCATTTTTTTATGTTTGAAGTTCATGTATGCTATAATCCTTCTTTCTGTTTTTTTGATTCTTTCATTATGATTTGTATGATGCAATACACTTTTGTATATTTTCTTTTTCAGTTTGTTTTACAATAAAAAATGCTCCTACTCTGGCTGCAGAAGGCACTGTAGCACTGCAGCAGAGATGGAGGACTCCAGTCCAGGTTTGGTTATGGTAGAGGAAGGATATGTAGCAGTGGCTTCTGACCAAGTGTTGGAACTAGACATAGATTTGGACCAAGGAGCAGAAGCTCTACAACAGGAGGTGGAAGCTGAAATACTGGATGTACAAGTAGAAGAAGAGACTGGATTGGATGAAGAACATCTTTTGCAGGTTCAATTGGAGAAAAAGAAAAAATATTTGATGGAAATGTTGTTTGCAGAAAGTGATTTCCAAATTAATAAACTGAAGCTGGTAGAGGAATGCACTAAATGGAAAAGATCAGCTGTAAGCCCTATACAAGAAGGCAATAAATGTTTGCCTTTAGCCTTGAACCTAGACCAGGTACCAGGAACTTCTATGGCATCAGAGGGGATACCTGAGTCTCAGCAGTTGGGTGTTGGGGAAGTGGAGTTTAGTGGCTCCTCCACTGAATGGACCTTGGGAGGGGTTCTCCAAGATGCAGGTTAGGTCCTTAAAAATGACATTTGGGTACCTGATACTATGATTCCAATTCTGGGGGCAAATGAGAGTGTGCAAAATTGGTTACTGAATCAAACCCATTTCCTCTCATTCTGATTTCAGACGAGCTTTCAAAGAACGCTAAGTCCTCAATATTGGTTGCTGCTTCTGCGTGAAGTGCAGGTGAGGCTGTAGGATTAGAAACTACACCAGACGCTATGCCTACAGATTCAACAGAGTCTTGCAACAAGAGGAGATGGATTATGTTAGAATCCTTGGCGGGATGTACTCTGCTAAAGAATAATGAAGAAAACCCGAGAGAAGATAATTTGGATATTTCAGGTATGATCTTTGTCATTTCTCCAAAAGATCTTCACAATAAATGGAAACAAAGAGAGACAAGCCCAAAAGCTGGGAAACAGGGCACTCAATCCTATGCTGGTCTCTTCTGTAAGCCGTCTGAAGCTGCCAAAAGGTGATATTTGGTTTGTCTAAGATATAAGGGACATGCTCCCATGGTCCCCAACAGAATCTCTCCTGCTGAAGTACATGCCTTCATACATGCCCCAGGGGATAAGACATATGATGTTAGGTTTTGCACGATGGCATCTTTAGACAAATTCTGGCATTTGTATTATGAACTCAAAGACACAGATATTTGGAAAGAATTTTTGGCAATCCCTATTACATAGCATACTATGAAAATGGTAACACTTCTCTTCTGTAATGAAGGAGTGAACATTAGTAACATTATATTTTGATAAAGAAATTTAAGGTCTGCACCTGGTTCTGTGCTCAGCTCCACATATATAAATATAAAGACTTAAAATTTGCCAGCACCAGAGAAAAACTGTATAGTAGTATCATCAGGGCATTACCATCAGGGCTTATGGATGAAACAGTGCTATCCATGCACTAAAAAAGGAACCGAAATAGCGATGTATTCCATTACCAAAAGTTTATTCACCATCACTCGGCTTCCACATCCATAAAATTACCCACCAAGAAAGTCCCAACACGTTTCATGCCCTCTAGTGCTTAATCATGGGAATAACATGATACAGAATACCACACTATAAATACATGATAATTTAAAGTGACAGTGCACAAAACCTTAAACCATACAATACATTAAAATGCCTTAATTTTTATAGATTTGCACAATTTATATGTAACACCAGTGTCCTCCTCAAAGTGAGTAAATTGGGATCCACAGAAATTTTTTTAACAGTAGCATCTATAAAACAAAACAAAATTAAATAATTAATAAAAAAATGTTTTTTCAGATAAACTGACATCAACATATAAAAAAGCACAGAAACATCTTATTAATTATTTCTTAAGGAAAGGTTTTATATCTATTCTGTCATTTAGACCTGGTTTTTCTGTACCACCTGTGGCAAAAATCCAATACTGTTCTCTCTTAAGAAGAATATTATCAAAATCACCTCCTCTTGTACTTTTTTTGGGTTTTTCTATTCCCACAAATGACCAAACATGTTCTTTTGGGTTCATCACTTTACTCATATGTGCTGCTATTGCATTCTTTTGATCATTATAGTTAATGGCCCTTAAATGTTCCCCCATTCTATCTTTCAATTTTCTTTTTGTTTTGCCAATATAGAAACTGCCACATGTACACGAGGCCATATAAATGACTCCCTCTGTTGTACAAGTGATGAACCCCCTTATTTTTACATTTCTGTGTGTTTTAGGATTCAAAAAACTCTTAACTTGTATTAATGATTGACAAAACTTACAATTCCCACATCTGTAACAACCATCCTGCACTTTAGGTAGCCACATTCTTGTTTGTGCCTGTCTAGGCTGTACTGAATGTACCAAAGAATCTTTAAGACTTCTACCCTTTCTATGCACCATTCTTGGTTGAACATCATTCAAATGTTTAAGGCCAGGATCCAGACTTACCAGATGCCAGTGTTTCTTAATAATATTACTGATTTCTTTTGATTGAGCACTATAGGTATTCACAAAATTAATTCTCTGATCATTTTTTTCTGACTTCTCAGTATTTTTCTTACTTATGACCTCTGACCTTTCTAGATTACTCACATCATTTCTGGCTTTTATAATAAGATTCTTAGGATATTTTCTTTCTAGAACCTGCTTTCAAGCTCATCTGCTCTTATTTCAAACGTACTTTTGTACTACAATTTCTTTTATTCTCATAAATTGACCTTTAGGGATGCCAGCTATAGTGTGAAATGGATGACTACTGTCAGCCTGTAAAATAGTGTTTCTATCTGTACTGTTTCTAAATAAATCAGTTTCTATACCTCCACATCCATCTTTTTAACAATCAGGTCTAAAAACTGATTTCTTTATAGCTGAAAGATAAAGAGAATGCAGATTTGGGTCACTAACTTCCAAAATCTTACAAATTGGAAAAGTTGTTTTCTCCAATCGGTCCAAATCATAAAAATATCATCAATAAAATGCTTATAAAGGTCAATTTTGTCTCTATATGGGTTATTATCCATATCTCTAATAAATTTTTCTCCCATCTTCCTAAATATAGATTTACAAAATTCGGGGCAAAAGTTGCTCCCATTGCTGTACCCTTCTTTTGTATATATTGTCCATCTGCAAAGAAAAAAGTATTATTTTTCAATACAAACTTAGCTAATTGAATCAACATCTCAGTAGGTGGATCTCTATCTATTCTACCATTCAGATAGTATTCTAGGCAGCTAGCCCCCTTCATGTGGTATATTAGAATACAATGATTCAACATCCAAAGTAGCAAACAAGCTGGTTTCCTCAATGGCTATATCCTCTAAAATACCAATCATGTCACCTGTGTCCTTTATATAAGATGGAACAGCTTGTGCCAAAGGTTTAATATAATAATCAATAAATTGTGACAATGGCTCAGTGAGGGAATCATTTCCTGAAACTATTGGGCGACCAGGTGGATTCAAAAGACATTTGTGTATTTTAGGAAGAATATACATACAAGCTCTTACTGAATACTGTACACACAAAAAGGAATAGATTTCATCACTAATCCAACCCTTTTCTTTTATTTCCAATAGATATTTATCTGTTTCCCTTTTGTATGTTACAGTAGGATCTATCAAAACTTTTTCATAGAATTCTATATTTGACAACTGTCTGTGTACCTCCATACAGTATTTTTCTGTATCCATCACCACAATAGATCCCCCCTTATCAGCATTTTTATGGTGATACTAGTATCCTCACTTAAAGTTCTAAGGGCTGATTTTTCAGCACCACTCAAATTATTTCCCATAGCAATATGTGTCTTATGCATTCTGTCCAAATTCAACAAATCCTTTTCACAGCTTTTTAAAAATATCTGTAAAGCTGGCGATAACGGTGGACAAAAAGTTGATGGAGGTTTAAATTTCTGGACACCTATTTCATTATAATTAATTTTCACAGCATCACTTACCTCATTGTCTATAAAACCAGAATTTTCTTCCTCTCTTCTATTGAAAAAGATTTTAATCCTGATTTCTAGTCAATTTATGGCAGTCTATTATAGTCTCAAATAGATTAAACCTCTGCTGTGGAACAAAAGATAAACCTTTATTCAAAAGACTTATTTCTACATCTGACAAATCTCTGGATGAAATATTTACCACATTGTTTACTGATAAGTTCCTCTCATGTTGTTCCTCATGTTCCATCCTCTTTGCCTCGATTCCAACGATTTCCACCACCTTCTCTTCTTGCCCCTCCTAATCCGTTTTTGGGACATAGTTGTATTGATATGTTGGCTTCTCCTCGGCCTTCAGGTGTCCTTTCTCAGTATTCACTTGTTCTTCTTCTGAATATGTTCTTCCAAGATAAATCTCTTCTACACTATTTGACTCATCATTATGTCTAATATCTTGCGGCATAAGAATCAATCTAGTAGTTGTATTTCCTTGTGGTCTTGGACTGGATTCAAACCTCACTTTTTTTCCCCATTCAAATATTGTGCCATTCAAATAATCATTTGCATCTCTTTCAAATTTGGACTGCTTAATTGCTTGTATTTTCTTATCATATTTGGCTAGATTATATTTAAAATTTCCACATAGTTCATCATATAATGGATGATTACTGTACTGTTGTAATACTGTCTCTTTAATTTTAATCTCATTTTCCATTTCTATTTGTATTGCTGCATTTTCTTTTAGAACCAACTCGATATATTGCCTACTTGCTTCATGGCTGATTTTTGTCAACTTGTTAAAAACCTTCCGCTGTAATCCAAAGCGAGGCTTTTTAATATTTTAAACCTCATGGGTATGCAGTTCACCTCAAGATAAGCTCAATGGATACCCGCTCCCAATATAATCTCTTGGCTCTATATGCAACACGTTCAAACTGTTGGAATGTTTGTTTAATATCCATTGTCTTACTTCAACATCAGAATTCTTTTTAATAATTCAGAAAAAGTATTTGTACTTGTTTCCATGTTTGCAAAAGATCTTTAAAAGAAGAAATTCCCCCTTTGTCTGAATCAAAAATATCTTTGGTAGATTTGTTACCATCCTGGAATCCACCTGACGCCATCTCTAATGACCACACTTACTTTTATGATTTGTAATAACAATCACAAAGTCGAACAGTCATTCATTCGTTTCTTACAATGCCAAAAATTAATTCTTTATACTATTGGCTATTCCACCCGAATGGAACGACTTCATAAATAACCACATTTACTTACAGCTGCAATAGAGTCTTTTATTCATTTTTCAAGTTTGCGATATCAAATGTCAGTTCTTTTCTTTATATTGTCTTCCGACTATGTGCAGCAAACCTCCAAATTTCACAAAGACCATACTTGCTTGTATAATTGCAGCTTCAATCAGGGAATCAAATCTTTTTTTCTTTTATCTTACCAACTATGTACAGCAAACCTCCAAATTTCACAAAGACCGTACTTGCTTGTATAATTGCAGCTTCAATCAGGGAATCAAACAGCAAAATATTCGTTTTCCTTAAAAGTCTGTATTACCCGATATCAGTTCTCCTTATCTTCTGACTTTTTTATCCGTACAATAAATATCCTTAATGAGTAATACCCACACTTGCTTGTTTTAATCAAAAGATCAGAATGCCATTCTCCGTAAATCACACTTGCTTATAGTTATCTAATTACGGCTTCAGTCAAAAGGTCAAACAGCAGATTATTCATTTCTTTAAGATCTTACAATACCTGGTATCAATTCTCATGTTTCAGTTCTCCATTATTTCGATTATCTCCTTTATAATTTTATTGTTGCAGCAACCTCCATAGTGAGTAATGGCCATATTCACTTATCCAACACAACTGATATCAATTCCTTATCTTCTGATTTTATTATCATACAATGAACATCCTTAGGGAACAATGACCATGCTTGCTTGTCTTTAATCAAGAAATCAGAATACATTCTCTGTAAATGACCACACTTGTTTATAATTATCTAATTGCAGTTTCAATCAAAAATCAAGCAGTAAAACATTCGTTTCTTTAAAAGTTTTCATGCCTGATATCAATTCCTCCTTGTCTTTTAACTATTTCATCTGGACTATGATCATCCTTAATGAGCAGTCATCATGATTACTTGTCAGTCTCCATAGCAGTAATGGCCATACTTATTTATCCAATTACAGCTTCAATCAGAAAAAAGCCACTAATTCGTTTCATAAGATTCAATACCCAAAACTATTTGATCCTGCAGAAAACATCCAAAAATGTACAATCATGCTTACTTGTCCATTTCTTCGTTTCATGAGGATTTGCGGTGTCCAAAAATCAATTTTTCTTCTTATTAATTTGTCTTCTGACTAATTTACCCACACAGCAAACCTATGTAGCAATCAATAGCCACACTCGCTTATCCACTAGTAACTTGCAGTTAAGAAGTCAAAAAGAATCATACATTCGTTTTCTAAAGTTTTTTACCATGCCCAGATTCTAGTTCTTCTTTTTATTGAAAGTCTTTCGACTATTTACCAGTGCAACAAACCTCAGTAACAGGTAACATTTTGATAAAGAAATTCAAGGTCTGCACCTGGGTTCTGTGCTCAGCTCCACATATATAAATATAAAGACATAAAATTTGCCAGCACCAGAGAAAAACTGTATAGTAGTATCATCAGGGCATTACCATCAGGGCTTATGGATGAAACAGTGCTATCCATGCACTAAAAAATGAACCAAAATAGCGATGTATGAACTGGAATCTGGGCATGGTAAAAAACTTTAGAAAACGAATGTATGATTCTTTTTGACTTCTTAACTGCAAGTTACTAGTGGATAAGCGAGTGTGGCTATTGATTGCTACATAGGTTTGCTGTGTGGGTAAATTAGTCAGAAGACAAATTAATAAGAAGAAAAATTGATTTTTGGACACCGCAAATCCTCATGAAACGAAGAAATGGACAAGTAAGCATGATTGTACATTTTTTTTGGATGTTTTCTGCACGGATCAAATAGTTTTTGGGTATTGAAATTCTTAAGGAAACGAATTAGTGGCTTTTTTTCTGATTGAAGCTGTAATTGGATAAATAAGTATGGCCATTACTTGCTATGGAGGCTGACAAGTAATCATGATGACTGCTCATTAAGGATGATCATAGTCCAGATGAAATTGTTAAAAGACAAGGAGAATTGATACCAGGCATGAAAAACTTTTAAAGAAACGAATGTTTTACTGTTTGATTTTTTGATTGAAACTGTAATTAGATAATTATAAACAAGTGTGGTCATTTACAGAGAATGGTATTCTGATTTCTTGATTAAAGACAAGCAAGCATGGTCATTGTTCCCTAAGGATGTTCATTGTATGGATAATAAAATCAGAAGATAAGGGAATTGATATCAGTTGTGTTTGGATAAGTGAATATGGCCATTACTCACTATGGAGGTTTGCTGCAACAATAAAATTATAAAGGAGATAATCGAAATAATGGAGAACTGAAACATGAGAATTGATACCAGGTATTGTAAGATCTTAAAGAAATGAATAATCTGCTGTTTGACCTTTTGACTGAAGCCGTAATTAGATAACTATAAGCAAGTGTGATTTACGGAGAAAGGCATTCTGATCTTTTGATTAAAACAAGCAAGTGTGGGTATTACTCATTAAGGATATTTATTGTACGGATAAAAAAGTCAGAAGATAAGGAGAACTGATATCGGGTAATACAGACTTTTAAGGAAAACGAATATTTTGCTGTTTGATTCCCTGATTGAAGCTGCAATTATACAAGCAAGTACGGTCTTTGTGAAATTTGGAGGTTTGCTGTACATAGTTGGAAGATAATATAAAAGAAAAAGATTTGATTCCCTGATTGAAGTTGCAATTATACAAGCAAGTACGGTCTTTGTGAAATTTGGAGGTTTGCTGCACATAGTTGGAAGACAATATAAAAGAAAAAGAACTGACATTTGATATCGCAAACTTGAAAAATTAATAAAAGACTCTATTGCAGCTGTAAGTAAATGTGGTTATTTATGAAGTCTTGCCATACTGGTGGAATAGCCAATAGTATAAAGAATTAATTTTTGGCATTGTAAGAAACAAATGAATGACTGTTCGATTTGTGATTCTTATTACAAATCTAGAAGTAAGTGTGGTCATTAGAGATGGCGTCAGGTGGATTCCAGGACGGTAACAAATCTACCAAAGATATTTTTGATTCAGACAAAGGGGGAATTTCTTCTTTTAAAGATCTTATTTTTGCAAACATGGAAACAAGTACAAATACTTTTTCTGAATTATTAAAAAAGAATTCTGATGTTGAAGTAAGACCAATGGATATTAAACAAACATTCCAACAGTTTGAACGTGTTGCATATAGAGCCAAGAGATTATATTGGGAGCGGGTATCCTTGAGAGCTTATCTTGAGGTGAACCGCATACCGCGAGGTTTAAGAATATTAAAAAAGCCTTCGTTTGGATTACAGCGGGAAGGTTTTTTAACAAGTTGGCAAAAAATCAGCCATGAAGCAAGTAGGCAATATATCGAGTTGGTTCTAAAAGAAAATGCAGCAATACAAATAGAAACGGAAAATGAGATTAAAATTAAAGAGACAGTATTACAACAGTACAGTAATCATCCATTATATGATGAACTATGTGGAAATTTTAAATATAATCTAGCCAAATATGATAAGAAAATACAAGCAATTAAGCAGTCCAAATTTGAAAGAGATGCAAATGATTATTTGAATGGCACAATATTTGAATGGGGAAAAAAAGTGAGGTTTGAATCCAGTCCAAGACCACAAGGAAATACAACTACTAGATTGATTCTTACGCCGCAAGATATTAGACATAATGATGAGTCAAATAGTGTAGAAGAGATTTATCTTGGAGAAGAAACATATTCAGAAGAGGAACAAGTGAATACTCGAGAAAGGACACCTGAAGGCCCGAGGAGAAGCCAACGTATCAATACAACTATGTCCCCAAAAAACGGATTAGGAGGGGGGGCAAGAAGAGAAGGTGGTGGAAATCGTTGGAATCGAGGCAAAAGAGGATGGAACATGAGGAACAACATGAGAGGAACTTATCAGTAAACAATGTGGTAAATATTTCATCCAGAGATTTGTCAGATGTAGAAATAAGTCTTTTGAATAAAGGTTTATCTTTTGTTCCACAGCAGAGGTTTAATCTATTTGAGACTATAATAGACTGCCATAAATTGACTAGAAATCTGGGATTAAAATCTTTTTTCAATAGAAGAGAGGAAGAAAATTCTGGTTTTATAGACAATGAGGTAAGTGATGCTGTGAAAATTAATTATAATGAAATAGGTGTCCAGAAATTTAAACCTCCATCAACTTTTTGTCCACCGTTATCGCCAGCTTTACAGATATTTTTAAAAAGCTGTGAAAAGGATTTGTTGAATTTGGACAGAATGCATAAGACACATATTGCTATGGGAAATAATTTGAGTGGTGCTGAAAAATCAGCCCTTAGAACTTTAAGTGAGGATACTAGTATCACCATAAAAATGCTGATAAGGGGGGATCTATTGTGGTGATGGATAGGAAAAATACTGTATGGAGGTACACAGACAGTTGTCAAATATAGAATTCTATGAAAAAGTTTTGATAGATCCTACTGTAACATACAAAAGGGAAACAGATAAATATCTATTGGAAATAAAAGAAAAGGGTTGGATTAGTGATGAAATCTATTCCTTTTTGTGTGTACAGTATCCAGTAAGAGCTTGTATGTATATTCTTCCTAAAATACACAAATGTCTTTTGAATCCACCTGGTCGCCCAATAGTTTCAGGAAATGATTCCCTCACTGAGCCATTGTCACAATTTATTGATTATTATATTAAACCTTTGGCACAAGCTGTTCCATCTTATATAAAGGACACAGGTGACATGATTGGTATTTTAGAGGATATAGCCATTGAGGAAACCAGCTTGTTTGCTACTTTGGATGTTGAATCATTGTATTCTAATATACCACATGAAGGGGGGCTAGCTGCCCTAGAATACTATCTGAATGGTAGAATAGATAGAGATCCACCTACTGAGATGTTGATTCAATTAGCTAAGTTTGTATTGAAAAATAATACTTTTTTCTTTGCAGATGGACAATATATACAAAAGAAGGGTACAGCAATGGGAGCAACTTTTGCCCTGAATTTTGCTAAATCTATATTTAGGAAGATGGGAGGAAAAATTTATTAGAGATATGGATAATAACCCATATAGAGACAAAATTGACCTTTATAAGCATTTTATTGATGATATTTTTATTATTTGGACCGGGTCGGAGAACAAACTTTTCCAATTTGTAAGATTTTTGGAAGTTAGTGACCCGAATCTGCATTTCTCTTTATCTTTCAGCTATAAAGAAATCAGTTTTTTAGACCTGATTGTTAAAAAAGATGGATGTGGAGGTATAGAAACTGATTTATTTAGAAAAAGTACAGATAGAAACACTATTTTACAGGCTGACAGTAGTCATCCATTTCACACTATAGCTGGCATCCCTAAAGGTCAATTTATGAGAATAAAAAGAAATTGTAGTACAAAAAGTACGTTTGAAATAAGAGCAGATGAGCTTGAAAGCAGGTTACGAGAAAGAAAATATCCTAAGAATCTTATTATAAAAGCCAGAAATGATGTGAGTAATCTAGAAAGGTCAGAGGTCATAAGTAAGAAAAATACTGAGAAGTCAGAAAAAAATGATCAGAGAATTAATTTGTGAATACCTATAGTGCTCAATCAAAAGAAATCAGTAATATTATTAAGAAACACTGGCATCTGGTAAGTCTGGATCCTGGCCTTAAACATTTGAATGATGTTCAACCAAGAATGGCATAGAAAGGGTAGAGTCTTAAAGATTCTTTGGTACATTCAGTACAGCCTAGACAGGCACAAACAAGAATGTGGCTACCTAAAGTGCAGGATGGTTGTTACAGATGTGGGAATTGTAGTTTTGTCAATCATTAATACAAGTTAAGAGTTTTTTGAATCCTAAAACACACAGAAATGTAAAAATAAGGGGGTTCATCACTTGTACAACAGAGGGAGTCATTTATATGGCCTCGTGTACATGTGGTAGTTTCTATATTGGCAAAACAAAAAGAAAATTGAAAGATAGAATGGGGGAACATTTAAGGGCCATTAACTATAATGATCAAAAGAATGCAATAGCAGCACATATGAGTAAAGTGATGAACCCAAAAGAACATGTTTGGTCATTTGTGGGAATAGAAAAACCAAAAAAAAGTACAAGAGGAGGTGATTTTGATAATATTCTTCTTAAGAGAGAACAGTATTGAATTTTTGCCACAGGTGGTACAGAAAAACCAGGTCTAAATGACAGAATAGATATAAAACCTTTCCTTAAGAAATAATTAATAAGATGTTTCTGTGCTTTTTTATATGTTGATGTCAGTTTATCTGAAAAAACATTTTTTATTAATTATTTAATTTTGTTTTGTTTTATAGATGCTACTGTTAAAAAAATTTCTGTGGATCCCAATTTACTCACTTTGAGGAGGACACTGGTATTACATATAAATGGTGCAAATCTATAAAAATTAAGGCATTTTAATGTATTGTGTATGGTTTGAGGTTTTTGTGCACTGTCACTTTAAATTATCATGTATTTATAGTGTGGTATTCTGTATCATGTTATTCCCATGATTAAGCACTAGAGGGCATGAAACGTGTTGGGACTTTCTTGGTGGGTGATTTTATGAATGTGGAAGCCGAGTGATGGTGAATAAACTTTTGGTAATGGAATACATCGCTATTTCGGTTCCTTTTTTAGTGCATGGATAGCACTGTTTCATCCATAAGCCCTGATGGTAATGCCCTGATGATACTACTATACAGTTTTTCTCTGGTGCTGGCAAATTTTATGTCTTAACATTATATTTTGGTTAGAAAACAATGTACTGTTTTTGATCACCCCAAACCCATCATGAATGACAACGGATTTTGGACTGGGGGGTGGACTATCCGGGTTCAATTGACTCAAACTGAATCAGGTATACAACACTAGTCCAGTTCATTTTTGGTGGGAAGGGACAAAGGAATCCTGTTTTATGCTGGTCAACCCAAAAGTTGTTATAAGTGGGGTTTTTTTGGCTCATTTGAGTAATGAGTGTGACCAAATTAAATGTTTTCAATGTGGGGTATTAGGCCATTTGGCAGCTGGTTGTAAAGCACCTCCGCTATGTAACTTATGTGGTGACAGTGATCATTCATTTGTTGACTGCCCTTGGGCAGAACATAATTTAGATGATGTTTCAGATCATTAGTTTTTTTTATCACAAGCTAGATGCCCCTTTATTCCCCCAGTGACAGTTCAATCAGGTAAAAGGAGAGGTAGGGGAGGGGGGTTACGGGAGAACTTGGGTTATGTCTCCTAGGAGACATAATTCTTTGATTCCATCCTCCAATACCCATCCCAGGAGGAGGCACCAGAAGTTCTTCAGCCTATGATATGGCCAGCAGATGAGGAAACCCCATTTGTGACACCTCAGAGTTCCCCGTCATATAGAGAAAAGACTTTAGCTTTACTTGCTGGTGACTAGGGTGCAATGGGGGGTACTTTTGGCCCATGGTTCTAGTCAACTTTCTACAGAGCCAGTAGTGGTAACAGAGGAACAGTCTCCTTTTGAGAGTATACCAGTAGGAAGTGACAGAGTTCCCTTATCTCCAATACCCCTTAGTAATCGATTTGAGGCTTTTTCCACATGGGGCGACCAGGTGGAATTAGAGCACCCAATGAAGATAGCAGTAGTTCTGCAAACCCTAGGCAAGATGACAAAGAACCTTCTTCTGAGGATGTAGTTCTCCATCCTGGTGATTCAAAATCTTGAAAACCACAGAAGCGTATAACGTGGTCTAGTGGTAAAATTCCTAAACATCCTCCCTGATCCCACTCACCTAAACGTGGCTAGTTTAAATGTAAATATCATTAAGTCTATAATAAAATGAGTAGCAACTTTTGGAGTTTTTCAACATCTTGACTATGATGTTTATTTTTTGCAATATACCAGGTTACATTCTAAGGATGAAACTGATCACGCCTCAAGCAATTGGAAATGGGGTAACTCCTATTGGTCCATATGATCAGATGCTTACTGTGGAGTAGGGTTTTGCTTTACCACACTTAGATTTAACATTTTTTGAATAGTTGATTTAGAACCAGGACGAGTCTTATTGTTAGATGTAGTGATAAATTCAGTTTCTTGTAGATTAATTAATATTTATGGACCTTAGACTAAAGCATTGCACATTGAATTGTTGCAGAAGATTCAACCTTTTTTACATATGTGTCGGCAAATAATTTTGGGGGGATGATTTTAATATTAATTTACAGGAATGGACAGTAAAGGGAAAACAATTTTGTGATAAAATGATGTTGAATTCTATTGTTTGAATAGCAGGATTACAAGATGCTCATTTAGACAAAAAGGGGTGGGCAAAACCTACTTTCTACAAGGAATGACTTTCCTCTTGTATAGATTTTCTTTTTGTTAAAAAAGATTTACCATTGGAAACTGTAGTGACTGTACCAGTAGAAACATCTGATCCTAGTTTATTTGGGTTTTATATAGCAGTAGCCCTATGATGTGTTGCAGGAAGGAGTTGTTGGAGACTGAATACTTCAGTTTTACAGGAGGACGAGGTAGTATAACAATTGAAAGCAATAATTATAGATAAATGTACTACCACTGACCTTTATGAGAATATTGGTCAGTGGTGGGAAGATTTTAAGTACTGCGTGACAGGTTTTTTTTATTTTTTTTTTTGAAATGTAGCATCTTTATTGAGTTACATAGAACCAACAGTACATGAACTAGAAACTGCGTATCATACTATGCTTGGATAAAATAATAAACAACTGATGAGATAACAGTCCCCTAAAGGGTGAAAGGTATCAATGAACTCACAAACTAAGAAAAACATATCAAACCAACTCTAACTCCCCACCCACCCCCACCCAGGAGAGTGCCATAACAAAAATTCAGAAAAAGAGAAGGATATTGAGAAGAAATAGCTAAGTAACAGAATTCTTCCAAGAGAGGCAGATTAGGTTGTGATTGTCAGAGGTCATCATTGTACAGGGATTACTTCAGGTACAAGGCATATAATTTACCCCACTTCTGATTGAAAGAGGCCATGTGATTTCGGGAGCTGGCTATTAACCTCTCCGTATTAAATCAGAGGGACATTTCTTTGAGCCATTCTGAATATGTGATGGAATTTTGATCCATCCAATGCCTAATAACCAGTTTTTTGACTACTATAGAGATTAAAGCCATATGGTACCTGTGTTCCTTCACCTTAATGTTAGAGTACATCCCTAGTATACATATTTCTTTGGTAAAAAGATCTTTTAACCCAAGAAGTGGGTTTAGGTTACCTTGTATTGTATTTCATAGAGATGCTACCCTATCACAATTCCAAAATATATGCATCAGGTTCCCTTCTGTTACTCCACACCGAGTACAGTTGAATGATTTAAGTTTACCAAATTTAACCAGTTTGATTGGGATATAATAGAGATTGTTCAGAATATGGTACTGAGTTAGTTTGTGATTGTCCTGGGAAAGGTACCTGTATGTGTCCTTCCAGATCAGACTCCAGGGTAGAGGAGAGTCCGTATGAGAGGCGCCCAGATTTTAGAGCCCTCCAGGGCATTGGGAAACATGACATCCAGTAGGAAGGCATAGATTCTGGCAATACCATGGGATTTGGCTACAGATTCTTGGATCCTTTCCAGAAAGGGCCTTGTTTTAGATGGTATAGATAGTCCCAAATAACTTAACTATTAGATGTCTCAGTTGGAAAACCCTGAAAATGTGTTTCTGGGAAATATTAAAAGTGGTTAAGATATCATGGAGGATAAGAGCGAGCCCTGAGAATATAGGGTCTCACTGATGAGTCCCGAATTTGTGGGAGCCAATCAGAGGTCAGCGGGTGCCCCTTATTTGATGTTGGGATTTAATGAGGGCCGCGCCAAATCTTTTGATATGTGTATGTTGAAGAAACTCCAACATTGGGATAGAATTTTGATAGAGAGACCTATAACAGAATTTTGTATGGCTTGGGTAGTGTGGAGAAAGAGTAGTAGAAGTGGGAGGTCGAAGATTAAATTGATCCAAAAGTTTAAGCTCCAATTGTAACCATGTTGGTTGGGGTAAGTTGGATTGGGCAGTTAACCATTTCCCTATTTTGTATAATTGGCTGGCCCAATAGTATTGTAAAAAGTTAGGGAGACGAAGGCCCCCTTTATCCCTAGGTACATTGAGTTTGAGAAAGGCCCGTCTAGGCTTTTTTCCTTTCCAGGTAAAACTGGATGGAACAGAGTGTATCTGCTGAAAATATGATCTGGGGAGCCATATGTTTAATAAGTTCAGGGGATAGAAGATATGGGGTAGTATATTCATTTTGATAATGTTGATACGTCCCCATAGGGATATCAGCAAGCTTTCCCATCTACAAAGGTCTCTCTGGACCCTTATCAGCAAGTTGTCCAAGTTAGCTTCTTGACCACTTCAGTCTCACTGGCCAGATGTATGCCCAAATATTTAAGCGAAACAGGGGACCACTTCATACCAAACTGGGTAAAGCTAGCATGAAAGGTGAAAGAGTTTAGTGGGAAAATAACTGATTTAGATAAGTTTAATCTATAGTTGGACACTTGACCAAATCGTTCAATAATTTGTAAGGCCTGTGCTAAGGATGATTCTGGGTTGGTAAGGTGTAGTAATATATCGTCTGCGAAGACCAACAAAGTCAAAGGGATTTGAGAGATAACACAACCTGTAACCTGTGTTGAGGCCTTAATGCTAAGAATCAAGGGTTCTAAATACAAATTAAATAAGTAGGGGGACAAAGGGCACCCTTGCCGTGTACAAGAGCATAAGGTGAATTGAGATGAGAAGACCCCATTGCAGTAGACCTTGGCTGAGGGTGATTTGTAAACCATTTTAATCCACTGAATAAAGATATCAGGAAAGCCCATTCTCCTCAGAGAGGCCCACAAAAAGTCCCAGTTCACCCTATTGAAGGCCTTTTCTGCGTCTAGCGCAATTAGTGCCATAGGGGACTGAGAAACTTGAGCAGTTTGAAAGATGTGGGAAAGGGTTCGCAAATGATCTGCTGCAGATCTGCCTTGAACAAAACCAACCTGTTCAGGGCTCAGCAGGTGTTGCCAGATCTGTTTAATTCTAAGAGAGAGAATCTTGGTTAGGATTTTGATATCATAATTTAATAGTGAAATTGGGCGGTAGCTGGCTGGGTCTAGCAAAGGTTTGTCTGGCTTCAGAATTAAAATTATCGTGGCCTCTAACAGAGAGGGATCAAGGAGGTCTGAGGAGAACATGTAATCATATAGTTTCAGGAGTAGAGGGGATAACTCCTTGTAAAAGACTTTATAGAAATTGGGAGGGAAGCCGTCGGGGCCTGGAGCCTTGTCCAGAGGCAGCCCTTTAATTGCTTCTTCTATCTCAGCTAAGGTAATGGGGGAGGATAATATATCGCAATGGTGTACTTGAAGAGAAGGGAGCTTAACCCCATCCAAAAACTGCTCTACTATGGAGAGAGGCGACTGAGAAGTACCTCTGCCATAAATCTCCCTATAAAAGGATTCAAGAATAAGGGCTATTTCTCTAGGCAAAGTTTTAATAGAGCCGTCAGGGGAGTTTAGTGCTGGGATTAACCTTGAACTCTCCATCTCCCTCAATCTAAGGGCTAGCAATCTTCCCGGTTTCTCCTCTTGGTTCAGGTATCGAGTCTTAGTTTTAAGAATAGCATACTCTGCTTTTTCTCTTAGTAAATCATCATATTCAGTCCTGAGTTTAAGTAGAGTTTCCAGATCCCTTTGAGAGATGGAGAGAAGGAGGTCATTTTCGGCTATCCTGATTTGATTGGACAGTAAAATAACTTGAGCCTCTCTTATCTTTTTTCTTCTGGAAGCTAATTTTATGAACTCACCCCTAATAAAGCATTTAAGAGAGCACCAAAGTATGTTGTCCCTGGGAACAGAGCCTTGATTAGATTCTAAAAAGGATGAGATCAGAGATTTAATATGGGAAACTGTTCCATCTTCTTTTAAAAGTTGCGTATTTAGTTTCCAAGAGGTATCCCTTTGACCCTGTGGTCCTGGGGAAACCATGAGCCATACCAGGGAGTGATCTGAAATAACTATTGGCTCTATACCTACTTGGTGGGTATTACTCAGAAGGGTAGAACTGATAAGGATATAATCAATTCTTGACCATGTTTGGTGGACCTGGGAGTAAAAGGAAAAAAAGCGGCCCATAGGGTTGAGCAGACGCCATGGGTCACATAACTGTAGCAAATTCATGAAGTTTCTAAGAGCCTGTTGAGATGGGGACAAAGGTTTTAAAGGTCTATAGGTTTTGTGCAACTCCTGAGATGGGGCTATATTCCAATTGCCCCCTAGAATAAATAGGGAGGGTAGGAATCCACTTAGTTTATCCGCTAGGTACATGAGAAATTGGGGGTCACCGCCAACTGGACCATATATTGCACCCAATACCACATTGCTATTATTAAGCCGACCTTTGACCAAAACAAATCTACCTTCCTGGTCTATAATACTATCTTCCACTACAAATATAATATTTTGTTTAATTAATATAGCACCCCTCTAAGAAGTGTAATCCACTGGCTGCAAAAATCTGAGAAATCCCAGCTCAGTAGCCTCTTAGATTCTGAGGCTGACAAGTATGTTCCTGCATGAAAAGAATGTCCACATTTAATAAAGAACAGTTTTGGAGAACCTGATGTCATTTGGTGGGGTCTTTGACACCTCTGACATCCTAGCTAGCAAACTTAATCAGCCTCGTAGCCATATGGGTTGGTAACATATATGAAAACACCAGGAAACAATAGCATCTCTAATATGATCAGAAACATTTGGCACTCTCCAGACTCCCCTCCATCCCCATAAGATATAGCGATTAGCATACAAACATTCCACAGGTTCTAGAAAGTTAGGTTGCGGGTAGTGAACAATAAGCACAAAGAGCAACACCCTGTAACTATTTAACCAATACTATGAGATGCCCTGCGGCCCCCCCATTAATCCTAATCTTACAATCATTTATACCCCCCATAAACTATATACAATCGGTCCCCTTGTAAATAACAGAACATAATCAGACTGAGCAAGTAAATTGAACAAGGACCGTCCCCGAAGGCTTGCAGACCCAAGCTCTGTTGTAACGGTTGTCTGATTAGGAGAAAGTTGAACCATTATGAAAAAGACAAATATAACAACATGAAACAGACAAAAATATCTTGATCTCCAGGGTACTGCAGCCCTCTCCCTACACAACAGGTCACGAGGCAGATCGCCCAGAGCTAGCTCAATCATTGAGCCTTCCCCCCAACCCAGCCAAAAACTTAAGGCAATTTAACTTCATGGCCCATAGAGGAAATCCCAACAAGTGGACTGGGAGGGATGTCTATTAAAAGGATTGTCCTACCAGCACCCTCCAATCACAGAGAAAACATAAATGCAATGGAACTCCATTTCATCTGAGCTAGACTTGTAGGCGCCTCATTCAGGAGTTTGCTGATGGGCTAACAAGACTCCTCATTATAGACCTGAATGAATGGCAAGTGTAACTCCTGTTATAAATTGCGCTACCTCCGCAGAACAGTAAGAGACAGGGGTGCGATATCTTAAGGACCAAATGGTCCATCAGTAATAGAAACTGGTAGGAATCTTTATCAGAAACTTAGTTCCTACCCCCCACCCTCCCCAGAGCCGGACGGCAGACCCGTGATTACCATTCTAGGCCTTTAGGCTACACCCGATTCCGGCGGATACCTCCGAAAACCAAAAATAGAAGGAGGTTAACAGCAAAAACCACCAGGTAGAAAAACAGTTCAACATCAACTCGTTGTAAAAAAAAAAAACTTTCAAGTAGCTGTCTGGGTACACAGTTCAGCCAGCTTTAAACAGGTTAGGTAGCTTCAGGGTCAGATCTGCCATGGCCTGGTCTGGCTTTTTGTATGCATGCCAAACACCTTCCAATGCCACCTGTAATTTAGCCGGGTAGCCCATACAGAAACGTATACCAGCGGCTATCAGCTTGCTTACTATCGGATAGAAAGCCATTCTTTTCTGTCAGGTTTCATAGGGTAAGTCCTGGGTGATTCTCAACTTAGTGCTGTCCCAGTAAATTGTTTGCAGTTCCTTGACTTTGACCAGAATGTGTTGTTTCTCAAGAAAGCTAAGCAGCTTAATAATTATGGGCCTCGGAGGGGCTCCAGGCAGAGGCTTTGGTTTTAGGGAGCGATGTGCCCTTTTGATGTGATATTGTGGGTTAAAGGGTGAGGGACCCACTATCTTATTAAGCAGCTTTTGAACGAAGGCCATGATATCTGTTCCATCTTCAGCTTCTGGCAGGCCCAGGATCAGGATGTTGTTCCTCCTGCTTCAGCCTTCAAGGTCTTCCGTTTTCAATTGGATCTTGGTTATTTGTTGCCTGAGATGATTGATTTCTGGGTCAGTTTTTGCTTTCCAGTTTTCCAACGGGCAGGTTCTGGCTCCGGAGTCTCCAACTCTTATGGTAAGTGAGGCAAGATCGCCTCTGATGGATTTTAATTCCATGGATATGTCCTGCAAAGTTTCCCGGAATGGGATTAACTCTTGTAGAAAGCGGTCCTCCGTGAGAGGGTTGGAAGAGGAGCCAGAAGGACTGATTTTAGAAGCGTGCCCCACATTCTGGGTTTCAGATTTTTTAGGAGCCTTCTCAGGAGTAGTCGGCAGGGTGTGCTTGGCCCCAGCAGGCTTCATCTCAGCCTCCATGGTCTCTGCAAGTTCAGAGTGATCCAGTTTAAGAACCAGATCCAATTCAGGTACAGTCGCTTTTCTGCTAGGTAGAACTGGCTGGTAGATGACACAAGTTTGTAAATCAGCTACAAAATCGGCAAAAAAATGGAATTTAGCTGGTTGGTGGGCGAGAGCTATCGATTATGCTGCCACTAGGTGCACTGCATCACATGACCCACTCGACAGGTTTTTTTTAAGTTTTTGGTAGTACAAGAGTATTGTCTGTGTATGAGAAATATTTGGGGTTTAGAAAGGAATTTGAGGAGCTTCTTTCACGTCAGTGTGAGGGAGAGGAAGATTTGGCAATGGAGATTGGGATAGTATGAGGGAAAATTATACTGTTCCAATATATAGACTATGTTCCCTGAATAGTGAACAGACTTTTGGTATTTGAAGCAAAGTTGATCAGGTGAATCCATTTTTAGCTAGCCAGGTAAGGATGGAAAAGAAAGCGATTTCTTCGTTGCTTACTCCTCGCGGTGACGAAGTTTGGGATAATTTTGGTATTATGGGACTTTTAGAAGACCATGTAAAGCAGGTTTTTGGGAATTTAGCAGAGAACTGTGAATTCTCACCATTAATATTGGAAGCTGCAGATCCTCCTAAATTAGATCCAAACTTAGCTGTTACGATGTTAAATCCCTTTACAATGGAGGAAATGGAAAGGGTGATTCATAGTTTTAAGAATGATACTTCTCCTGGTTCAGATGTCTTACTGGGAGAATTTTACAAGCTGCTTTGGTCAGTTATGTCACAAGTTTTGTTACAGATATTTAATTTTTTTTCTGACTGAACAGTATTTGCCTACTCAAATGTGTGAGGGAATGTTGATTTTTCTCTTTAAATCTGGTGCGCGTTCTAATATTTGCAATTGGAGACCAATCACATTGTTGAACGTAGATTTTAAATTATTTGCAGAACTTTGGGGGAATCGCTTAGCTTTGTTTATGGCTGATTTAATAATACCCACTAAATTTTGTTCTGTGCCTTACCTGGTAGACAAATGACTGATGCTTTACTTTTACTTAGAGAATTAACAGAAAGAAAGGTACAAGTTGGAGGAGATCAACTAGTGTCTTGCTATAACATATTTAGATCAGGCAAAAGCCTTTGACAAGTTATCTCATCCTTATTTATGGGAATGCCTTAGATCTTATGGGATTCCCACACAATTTGTACAATGGCTTCAACTGTGCTATGATCTTGCATATGTAAGACCTTATGAGAATGAGTGATTGGGAAGGAAAATTAGGATTTTTACAGGGGTCAGACAAGGGTGTCCACTGAGCCCCCTGCTGTATGTGTTCTCGATAGATCCAGTGTTGTGGATATATAGTAAAAATCCCCTAGAATTTATGATATAGGAGAGAATGGATACCAACTTGATAAGGTGATAGCTTATGTCAACGATTTATGTTTAGGTTTAAAAGATGGGAGATCTCTTACTCTTGCCTGTAAATTAATTCAGGCATTAGGTGCAAGTATCAATCCTCAGAAAACTAAATATTTACATTTACAAGGATTTCAACCCTTCCCTGAGACTTTCAGGGGTTTTCCAGTAGCCATGGCACCATGTCAAATTTTGGGAATCTACTATGGAAGAGAAGCCATGTCCGGTTACAATTGGGAAAGGGCCTTACAGGTGGGTATGACTAAAGTTGCTCTCTGGAATTGATGAAAGGTTTTTTTTAAAAAAAATGAGTTTATTATATTAAAACTTTTTTGGTTCCAGTTTTTTTATTTGTTAATATGATTTTTTCATTACCTAAACAATTAGAATCAAAATTATTAGGATTTTTTTTAGTTGTTTTTGGGGTAGCAGGCTTAACCCAATTAAAAGGAATGTGCTATATAAGGGAATTCAGGAAGGAGGTGTAGGTATGTTAAATCTGATTTTTTTTTTACATTAATTTTATATAATACTATTTTACCCCTGATTAAAGGGTGTTCGCAACTTTGGGGGAAATGGTGGTATGTTGAATTACGGGGGTATTGGGAGAATGGAAGAAGAATGCATTTTTATGCACATAAAAATGAGTGTAAACCAAGGTTGGAGCAACAATGGGAATGGGTTTTTGATAAAATAAAAGGTTGGAATATCAGTTATGAGTTAGTACTTGAACTTTCCCAGAAAGCTCTTTATTTGGAGGTACAGAGGTCTTGTTTTGGTGAACAACCCTTTGATGATTTTTCCGTCCAACATCAAGAACAGATTTTCAAATATATTTCAGACAATAGGATACCAGACCATACTTGGGATATGGCTTGGTTGGGAATCCATAGAAGAATAAATGTCAAAAGGAATCAAAAACACAAGTCCTTACCAGAGAGATACTGTCCTAGAGCTAGATGTGTATCCATAAATGAAACTATGGACCATTTGTATTTTCAATGTCCATATGCAGTTCAGTTTTGGAATGTGGTTAAAAACCAATGGAAATCAACAACTTTTATACCACCTGATTGTACTTTATTGTATTATGGGGTGATTCCCCCCAGGTTGATGTATTTGCACAATAATACCCTTCGAGTGGTAATGGTACACTTTTTATATTGGCTTTGGATAAGTAGATGTAGATTTACTTTACAGCAACAGTCCATTTTAGTTTTAGAATTGTTTTTTATTCTCAGCACAGATCTCAGAAGACTGAAAAATATAGAGAAATCTTGATTAGAGACTCAGAAATGGGATCAATGGTGGAAATACTTTGATTTTATTTAAGGACACATACTGGGGTTAGGGAATTTCCTAAGAACTGAAAAAAGGGGGAGGGATAGTGTTAATATAATTATGATAGTAATTAGCAAATGGGTTACTTGTTTAAGGTATTGTTCTTGGTTGGGATTTCTCCTTCTAATGGATTTTGGATTTTATGTTCAGTGTGTTAGTAGGACTTGATAAATTGTGTTGTTGAAATTTCTCTACACTTATGAGTTGGTGGGATGTAACATTGTTTTGTATATTATTTGAGAAAAAAGGGGGATGGTTATAATTGTTTTCTTATGTGCTAGAGTAATTGCATGAATTACTACTTATTTTCTTTTTTCTTTTTTTCTCTTCCCTTTTATTTGATTTGTATGTTAGGATATTGACTTATATATACGTTGTTTTGATTTCAATAAAAAATTCCCCTACTCTTATAGTGGGGAGGGGGAGGGCATGGATTATAATGTTTTTCTTATGTTTTAGGGTTATTGTATGAATTAATACTTATTCCTGTTTTTGTAATTTTCTTTTGCATGATTTTGTATGATGGACTACTGACTTGTATATATTTTATGTTGATTTTGTTTTGATTTCAATAACAAATTCCCCTACTCTTTTTGAGAAGCGCCATAGGATCATTAACATCCACCTGAATATGCAGACAGAAAAGACAGGAGCACTCCCCCCCCCATACTGCACTACAGTGTCAGTATTGGGATTTAAAGAGCTAGTGGAGCCAAACCAGGCAGACAGGAAAATAATATAAATTTTAAAAAGCAGTCAGTTATAAAATGTTATTTCTGAAGTACTTTTCTTTTACCTTTTCCCCATCAGAGAGTCTTCTATGTCATAATGTTGTGGAGGATGTGTGGAACAGCTCTTAGCATAGCAGCTGACATATCTAGCTCTACTGCCCCCCCACTATATCATAAGCATTGTGATTTTGCTGACAGTAAAATCACATGTAAATGACCTGGCAGTCACTGAATTGCTGTTCCTAAGTAGCAGTGATGTCACAGTCAGTGAGGTCACGATGCTGATGATGTAGTGGGGGCAGTATAGCTAGTTATGTCAGCTGCCACACAGATTGCTGTTCCACACATCACACATATTAACATCAGGTAAACAATCTTCTAGTTAAACAAAGGGAAAATATAAAGCACCTCAAATATAAAAGGTAATGGTTGACTGCTTTTAAAATCTAATATTAGTTTTAGGCAGTACACACGCTTTTTAACCCACATGCCAAGTGTGGGGATAGAACCCACAGCCTTCTGATTTTCCAGTCTCAGAGGCCAGTGTGAATGCTATTTTTTGCATCTTTCATTTCTTAGTTTTTATACAAATTCTCTCAGACTTTTTTTCTGACCACCTGATGGAGTCTTGAATTAGTTACATAAATGTTATTATTTTCTTCAAGGCCCTGACCCTGCAACTAAACACACATTCAGTACATCATATTATAAAATGAGAAAAACAAGTTTTCTGTTTCCACTCCTTGCCTGCAATCGATGCTGTGACAGGAATGTCAGGCAGCTAGCAATCTGCATTCCGCAGTATGTACTCTGATACTGAGTCTAACTTTCATTTTCACAATAACCAAGAAGAAATTAGTCCCCTAGGTGCTAGACTGAGCTGGACAAGCAGTTTAAAAAGTTTTTTTTGTTAATATCCTGAGAAGTTCTGAGGTACAATACAGTAGCATCCCTCCCTCCTTCAGATGCCTTTAAAATTTAGCAACACATAGAAAATATGGGGGTTGCACTACTTTGCAGCTGTGGAGGAATACATACAAATGTCTAAAATAGAAGTCCTAAGAAAAGTCATTTTAGTGCTACAGATGACAGAAGGGATGTAGGCTCTGCCCACAGCCCAAAAAATAAAAGGTTGTTTCTAAGCCTTCTTGCTTCAGCAACCATTTCCTTTTAAAAACAAGTATCATACAACATAGTCCTGGATAGTAAAGGGCTCTGCATATGTAGTTATCATTAATGGCTGTAAGCTCCTCCCTCTGGACAGAATGACTTGCATTTCTTCTTGTATAAAAACATGCCACCAGGGGCCGCTGTCTCCCTATAGGAACAATCTTTAGGATCTCTGCTGCAGGTAAGCTTGTTGCATTTCAGCTTGCCTGCAATTCTGGTTCATGTATTTTACTATAACAAAAGGAACAGTATTTATATATAAAAAACAGCCCTCTATTTGTTCCTCACAGGGCTTACTTTAAGGGTGAGGACACCAAAGAGACAGTTTTGTCTCAGTCTATTTATTGAAACAGTTGTACAGTATTACATTACATGTGCTTTTCTTACCCCAAGAACACTATGCTACAAAGACCAATCTGGTCTTAGATATGTCAGCCCTCTCTGGATTCTCTGTGTTGGCGAGGGGAGTGGGAGAATGAGGGCATGCACTCCTCTTCTCCCTTCTCCTGCTAGCTCAGTAAGCCTATTCAGCAATTTGCCTTAGATGCACAAAATACTTATTTATTTAGCACTCAGAAGTGCTATACATTTTGAAGGCTTCCATCTCAAAGGAGTATTTTCCAAGACCCCTTTTTTTCTCTGACTGCTGAAACTGTCAGCCATCAGCTTCAACTTTCATTTGGGCCCTTTAATAGATCCTGTCCATTCATTCACTATAGCAGAGTGATGATCTGCTGAAAGTAAAAGTTTTCAGCCACTCTGCTTTGATTGCTTCTTTGTTTTTATTTTATTAGCCTTCGATATTTCTATACTTTTCAGTCAGCATTCATTCATTCATTTTAGGGACACCATCGTCCCTTTTCCTTCTGTGGATGCTGGCATATTTTTTAATTCATTAAGGAGCAGGGTCTTTATCAGAGCGGCTGGCTGAAATTTACAAATAAACAGTAGCTGCATGCTTTGCTACTGTTGCTGTGTCAAAGCAGTGGAGAGAGAGAGAGAGAGAGAGAATGCTGGAGTTTTCATGCTCCCTTTCCTTTTCATTTCAGGTTCTTTCTCTCTGATTTATGAATCACAGTCTTTAATATAATATTTAGGGACACCACTGTCCCTAACATTTATTCATTTTATTTATTTATTTATGACTTTGGCAACCAGGTAAGTGCGCTGATCTCAGGGACCATTTTCAGGCACAACCCAGACCACATACTGTAGCACAGGAGCTAATGTACCAAACAACAAGGCATGGAATAATTGACAAAAACAAACAAAAAAAGAAAACAAGATAAAGGTTACAATAGTGTATAGGAATAGAAAATAGAAAAGCAACAAAAAATATGGGATTACATAAACCATGCATCAGTTAGGCATTACAGTAAGTAAGGGTATGGATAAATGTACAGTTCTATCAGCAGCAATTACAATAGAAAACAAATAAGGGAGTCTAACTATAAGTAGAAAGAGGGATAAGGTGCAACAAAGTATAGAGGAGGGAAGGGGAAGGGGTGGGGCAGAGGGGTGGGAGGTAGGATTAACAAACATGGGTACTAAAGCTCAAGTGTACAAGCAGGCCAGCTTAATCGATTCCCACTTTACCTAATGTACATACACATTCCTTGGTGGGGTGCAGTTGGGAAAGTGAGCGATCTACCTATGGAAGCAGTGGCAGCAGAAAGTCATCAGGAGCCAGTCTTTGAGGCAGGTTTTGAACTGGCAGTGGATATTGAGGGATCAGAGATCGGCAGGCAGTTTATTCCACAGTGTAGGGGCTGTCACAGACAGGACTCTGTTGCCCATGTTGGTAGATACCCTGGGGATATTCAGGGGGGGGAGAGATACCATTTGAGTGTAGGCTATGGTGTGAGATTCATACAGCAAGGAAGGGAGCAAGAGGAGATACTTTGGCCAGTATAAATGGTGGAATCCACCATGCAGGTCAAGGCTAGGTCAAAACAGTCCTGCAGCAGGAGCCATCCTAGCTTGTTTTGGAGGACACAGTGGTGTGTGGTAAAAGGGGCCAGCAAGACAAAATGACAGGCACTGTTATAGGCAGAGAAGAGCTTGGCCATGAGGGTGGCAGATGTCCTGGCATAGATAGGAGAGACAGTAGTCCAGGATAGGGAGTACATTTCCTTGTACGATGGCCAGTTGGGCTTCTGGAGTTAAGTAATGCCAGAATCTGTAGGTAGCATCTAATTTTTGGTGAGATCTTCTTACTACTGAATAGATGTGCTTGGAAAAGGAGAGGGAGGAGTCAAGTATAACTCCTAGGTATTTGAAAGTACACATGTCTTCAAGGGCTTGGCCATCAGGGGGCACAATATCGAGAGGGGGTTGAGTTTTGTATTCAGCTAGGAAGGGCTTTGATCTGAACAACATAGATTTTTTTAGCATTACCCAGAAGGAGTTTTTGTGAACCAGTTATGGGCTGTAGCATAGTTTCGGGAGAGAACTGAGGAAATATTGTCTAGGGATTTAGCACTGTGGAAGAGCACAAGGTCATCAGCATAGAGGAGAGAGTGAAAACTGAAACAGTCCAAGGGGAGGGAGTTTATAAATAAAGATAATAGTAGGGGGCTCCCAGGGGCCCTGGGGGACACCTGTAAAGATGGGCAGAATGGGGGAGCGGGCAGGGCCAATGCACACAAATTGGGAGTGGGCAGTGAGGTAGCTCTTGAACCTCTTGAGAGCAGCCAAGGCTATGTAGTTTGGAGAGGAGAATGGCATGGTTTACCATGTTGAAAGCCTTGGAGTGGTCAAGGAAGACTGCTCCGGTGGCATTACCATGGTCCATATTAGTGTGAATGTGGTTGGTCAGAAGAGCAAGAGCAGAGGCGGTAGAATGTTTTTTGAAAGCCATGCTGTTGTCTGCACAGGAGATTGTGTTTGCCTATGTAGTCAGCAAGTTGATGGTGGACAGCTTTCTCAAGTAGTTTACTTAGGTGGGGAGGATGGAGATCAGATGATAGTTGTCCATAGATAGAGGGTCCCCAGCTTTAAAAATGGGAATCACCTTTGCAGTCTTCCAGGGGCTCAGGCATGGAGGAGGAGGAGGAGGAGGAGGAGGAAGAGAGGGTGAGGTTAAAGATACAAGTGAGCGGTTCAATGTTGTCTGGGGAGATGAGCCTAAGTAAGACCTGATATAGACCATCAACACCAGGGGAGCCATGGTTTCAAAGGCTTTTGAGGAGCTTAGCTGTGTCAGCTCTCAAGAGAGATTTGAAGAAGAAAGTGGGAATCTGGGGTTGAGTGGTTGGCCCATCAGAGGTAGGCGGGGGTTGGATGGTGGACCAGGTTAATTGGTTGGCCCTAGGTAGTTTACTTTGATACATGAATAGGTCAGAGAACTTGTCGTTAAAAGCCCTAGCCACTTCCAGAGGATCCATAATAAGGTCATTTGGGGAGTTAAGATGCAGAGCAGACTTGCTGGAGTGGCAGTCAAGTAGGGAGCTGATGAATGCCCAGAATTTCCTAGGGTCCCCAAGGTTAGCCTGTTGGAGATTATGGAAGTGGGTCTGCTTGAGGGATTTCACCAGATGTTTGCATAGATTCTTCCAGCACCTGTAGGCATCCCATATTGCAAGGGAGGGGTATGCTTTGTATGTGGACCAAGCACGATCCCTATCCTTCATAAGGGTAAGGTCTTTCATGACCCAGCATGAGCAGCCACCTCTGACTATTCTTGTGGTGACCAGGAAGTGCCATTCCCACAGGGTCAAAAGGGGCTGTGTGAGGAAGGTTACTGCCTGTGTCACATCAGAAAGTGAGTAGAGAGCAGACCAGTCCAAGAACTGAGCCTCTTTGAGGAAATTGAGGTTGTTCAGGCTACTGAAATTGTGAAAGGGCAAGTATTGGGAGGGGGACGTTTGAATTTAGATGACCAGAGGAGATACATATGGGAGTGGTCACTGATGGAGTCAGCCATGGTACCAGCATGCAGTACATAATCATCCCTGTTGGTAATGATTCAGTCCAGAAAGGACTGAGTGCCTGTACGTGGGTTTTGGCTGGTGGGAAGCATAATAGCTTGGACCAGGTTGTGTTGTTTTGGGAAGGACACATAGTCATACTGGTGGGTGGTCAGCCAGTTTAAGTTAACATTGCCAAGGAGAATTGCATCTCTGTGGAGGGATAAAGAGCTCAGGCCCAAGAGGAAACTATCTAGGCCCACAGTTCCAACAGAGGGAGGGTTGTAGTAGCAGCCTATGTAGAGTTTCTTACAGGCTCCCATGATAATTTCAGAGAGTAGCCATTTTTTAGGTGAGGATGGATCTGAGCAGAGGACAACATTGGCTAAGAGTTGTTCCCTAAGGAATAGTGCAACACCACCATCCTTTTTCCTGCCCAGCTTATCATGCCACAGGGAGCAGTATCCAGGTAGCTGGTAAGTGGTGTCAGCATGGTGGGGCTTTAGCCAGGTTTTGGAAAGTCCCAGAATGTGGGGCTTGTATAGTGCAACTTATGCCTCCAGGTCTTGAAACTTAGATAGAAGACTGCACACATTGATGTGCATGATATTAAGCCCTGGAGCATCAGCCCAAATGTTGCAGGAGGGTCATTGTGGGAGTTGAGTGAGCCAGGGTTGCATTCAACATCACCAGCTAGGAGAAGGAGGGATATTAAGAGTATATATGGGCAGGAGGAGACCACAGGAGCACCAGAGAGGTAGTGGCAAAGTTGATGTCATTCAAGGTTAGAGAAAAGAGGGGGTGATAGGGTCGAGGGAGGGTAGTTTCTAGGAGGAGTGAGGAAAGAGGTCTAGCAGGGGAGAGTGGGTGACAGAGAAGAAGACAAGGTGCTCTTGATCATGGGCTAGCACAGTGGCACAGTAGTCTGACAGAACCAGGAGGGATGCAGTGACAGTGAGCAATGTGAGCTGTAGCAGCTACATGGTGGCAGAAAAGCTGGCAAGAGTAACAAAAGGTGGGAAAGGAGGGAAGTGTCGCAGTCAGGATGCTTGCTATGGGTAAGCTGACAGGGAGAACAACTGTAGGAGGAGGGGCTGGTGGTGAGTGAGTAGGAGGATGGGACAAGTGCAGGAGAGGGCCTGTGTCCTTTAGATTTCAAGAAACTGCCCAGGGGCCAATGAGAACAGGTTATATGAGAGAGGGAGCTGTTTGAGGTGGATTTAAAGAGTAGCGAGGGTGAGTGAGCTAAAAATTTACAGACAGCCACACAGCCTTGAGCTCCTGGAGGGCTTTCCGGGCTGTACCTGCAAGCAAGGGCTTGGGGCGGGTGGCAGCAGGTTCTTCTCACCATGGAGGCATGTAGATCCCTATCAGAGGTGACTGTGGAGGTGGTGCTAGCTCAAAAGGCTATAAGAGGATGTCTGAGGGAGAAAGGGTCAAGCAGGGATTAGAAATAGCTCAGGAAACAGTGGGAGGCATCCAGCTTTACAAATTCACAAAAGTCCTGTGTCACAAATAATCTGAGTTAAATTGGGGGAGGTGGGTCACAGACAGTGAGCTAGGTGCAGCAGGGTCTGCAAAGGGGAGAAACAAAAGAAGCTACAGTTGAGGGAGGATAGGAGAAATTAACTGAAAATGGTTTTCACAGAAAATCCCAGTTAGGTAGCAGAGGCACAGAATTGTTCAAGTTCTAACACAGAATCAGGAATACAATCTTAGCCCTCTAAAATTCTCAGTTCAAACACACAATTTAAGTACAAGTAAAATTACACTTTATACTGAAAGAAATTCGGCAGTGGGTACATGAGAACAATCTGTGACTTGCGGGAGACAAGACCCCCTGCAAAGGTCAAAATTCTGATGCAGCACTGAGTATAAAAATAGTCCAGATATCAGAAGCAATATAGGATTAGGGGAAAATGAGGTAAATTTTGGCAGATGGCAGTGGCATAGTTCAAATGGGAGGAATTGGAAATGCCAGGCAGGATAAGGAGCCAATCAGTGAGCTTGTGGACCACAGGTGACCAATGAGAGCTGTCCCAGGAGAAAGGCACCTGCCCTTTGAAAATTTACAGAGACAACCATGTGACCTTGAATTCCTGGAGTGCTGTCCAGGCCATACCTGTAAGCAAGGGCTTGGGGTGGGTGGCAGCAGGTTCTTCTCACCGTGGAGGCATGTAGATCCCCATCACAGGTGACCACAGAGGCAGTGCTAGCCCAAAGGGCTATGGGAAGACAACTGCAAGCAAGGGCTCAGGGGCAGGTGATAACAGGTTCTTCTCACCATGGAAGCATGTAGATCCCCATTGGAGGCAACCATGGAGGTGGTGCTTGCCCAAAGGGCTATGAGAGGATGCCTGAAAGCAAGGGCTCGGGAGTGGGTGGAGGCAGGTTCCTCTCACTGTGGAGACATGTAGGTCTCCATTGGAGGTGACCGAGGAGGTGATGCTAGCCCAAAGAGCTATGAGAGGATCCCTGCAAGCAAGGGCTTGGAGGCAGGTGGTAGCAGGTTCTTCTCGTGAGGTATGAAGAACCCCATTGGAGGTGACCACGGAGGCAGTGCTAGCCTAAAGGGCTATGAGAGGACACCTGCAAGCAAGAGCTCAGGAGCAGGTGGCAGCAGGTTCTTCTCGCCATGGAGGTGTGTAGATCCCCTTCAGAGGTGACCACTGAGGCAGTGCTAGCCCAAAAGACTGTGAGAGGATGCCTGCAAGCAAGGGCTCGGGTGGGTGGAAGCAGGTTCTTCTACCCATGGATGCATGTGGATCCCCATCGAAGGTGACCACAGAGGTGATGCTAGCCCAAAGGGCTATGAGAGGATGCCTGCAAGCAAGGGTATGGGGCAGATGGCAGCAGGTTCTTCTTGCCATGGGGGCATGTATTCCCTGTAGGAGGTGGCTGCAATGTGGTACTATCCCAAAGGGCTATGAGAGGATGCCTGCAAGCAAGGGCTCGGGGGCAAGTGGCAGCAGGTTTTTCTCACCGTGGAGACTTGTAGATCCCCATTGGAGGCAACAACTGAGGTGGTGGTAGCCCAAAGGGCTATGAGAGGATGCCTGCAAGCAAGGGCTTGGAGGCGGGTGGCAGCAGGTTCTTCTCGCGAGATATGAAGAACCCCATTGGAAGCGACCATGGAGGCGATGCTAGCCCAAAGGCCTATGAGAGAGGATGCCATAGAAATGCTAACCAGCTGCGCTGTATTTAGAAGTGGGGGAGGCTGAAAATAAAAGTGATTGCCGCCCCACTTTGAACTGCAACAAAGCAGTTCCCATGTTGTGAGAGAGGAAGAGAGAGTAAGGAGCAGGCAAGGTCCTCGTATTATTTTACTTTAGTTTTCATATCTCTCTCCCCTCCCTCTCTCTCTCTCTCTCTCTCTCTCTATCTCTCACTTATTTTCCTTTAAAGACCCCACAGGGTCTTTTCAATAATAAGGGCTACCAGGGAAGGAAACAGAGACATGCAATGGCAGTAAAGAAACAGGAAAAATGTTGCTGCTGCGTGTCAATCCTGATTTGATTCAGGATTTGCTCCTATTTAACTCGGAGCAGCTTTTCTTGGCTAGCATTCAGGGGCTTCTTTTCTTTAGTGCTTTACGGAATTTACATATTTCTTTTGCACTACTTAACACAATGCCTCCTTTTTATTTTTCTAAGCTCTCTCTCTTCTTTTTACTGACCCCGTAGGGTCTTTTCATGCAGAAGGGGCACCAGTGAAATAAAAAGAGACATGGAGCAGAAGCAATTAATGAAATAAATGCATAGCATTGCTACTCCATGAAGGATAAACACAGGGGCCAGGATTTTCAAACTGTGCCCAGAATGGACGCAAGTGCCTGCACCACTTAACTGTGTTGAGCCGGATTGCAACATGGCAGTGGCTCAGTAGGTAGCACACTCGCCTCTGAGGCCGGGAGATCAGAGGACTGTGGGTTCAGTTCCCACATCTGGCACTTGGGTTAATATCCCAGTACTGACACTGTAGTGCAGCATGAGAGGGGTGCTGCACTTCTGAGGTGCTGTCTTTCAGATGAGACGTTAAACCGAGGTCCCATCTACCTGGATTGGTGGTAGTTCAGGTGGATGTTAAAGATCCCATGGCACTTATAGAAAAGAGTAGGGAATTTCCCCGGTGTCCTGGCCAAATTTCCCTCATTCACTAAAAATACCATCAACAGCTTAATCTGGTTCAAGATCAGTTGGCATTCATCTGTATCCCCCTCCCCCGGGTCATGCCTGAAAATAGGCAGGATTTGTCTAGTGCACCTACCTGGTCAACAAAAGCTAAAATAAAAATGGCTATATTCAAATGAGATGAGTGATTGCACATCCTTTCTGAATACAAGAAAAGTTGTGAGCAGAGCAAATGGGGGACACTGAAGATGCACCAGAGCATTCCCCTGTGTGGTCTGAATACCTGGAATGGGGATGCATAGTGGTCTGTGGGATGCGCCAGGTGCACATTCCAGATATTCAGACTGTGACAAGCAAATCAGGCCATTTGCATGTCATTATGGCCCCATTTGCATGTTTAGGGTAGGGATGCGCCCAGCAGACTGTATCGGGCACCCTGCAAACGCCGCAGTAAACACAGCACAGCATCCCCCTGGTAGTCTAGTGGCCCCCCATCCCCAGTCATACCATACAATAAAACCAAACCCCAATCCTTGGTAGTCTAGTGGGCCCCTTCCCTTCCCTGAATCTGTAATAAAGGAAAACTTTTCCCCCAATGCTGGTAGTCTTATGGTACCCCCTCCCTCCTTTCCACAAACCCTGTCCGTATTGTAAATCCATTCTGAAACACCCTCTCATAGCAAAAAACACACAACCCCAAATTGCCCTGGTAGTCTAGTGGACCCCCACCCACTGAAGCACCCACACCCCACCCCGCTTCCCACCCAGAATGGCCAGTGTAGTCAGCAAGCAACAAAACCCACCCACACACCTTCATCTGGCTTGTGTTTAGAGAGACATGCTTAAAATCCATCTTTCTGTTCTCATAAAATGTTGATCATTTAGGATTCGGTGCTGAACTGGAGTGGTGTGCATGGATGTCTGTGGGAACTTGCCTTGTCTGTATCACAGATGTCAGTTTTCTGTCATCAAAATTCTGCATTCTGTTCTGGCTATATAACACAGGGTTGTTTAATGGATGTAAAATAAATCTGCATTCCATTAATTCATAGAAGCAGTGTGTCTTTGATGTAGCCTCAGTAAATAGGTTCATGTGAGAACAGTTTTGTTTTTATGTCAGATTGACAAATGTGTGTCTGCCACATTCTGCTATTTCAGGAACATGTACTGTATGAATCCATAAAATCCAGTTCTTTGTGAGGTTGTGTGTGAAAATGCATCATATATGTGTATAACTAGAAATACTATATGGCATCCAGATGCCCCTGTCTCCTGTCTCTCAGTTGAAACTGCTGTACCCTGCTTCTCTCTGTCCCCCACTCCCACAGTCAGGGCTAATGCACACTGTTGTCCCCTTTTTCTGTCTCTGCTAAGCCCTAGAGTCCCAGTGCCTCTGCCTTCATAATTTGGGCTGCTGTACTATGCTGCCCCAGGCCACCAAAGTTGAGGCTTTTTCTATGCCTTGTTACCCACTTCCATTGCCCCAAATGGGCAGGGCTGCTGCACCACATGCACCCCATCACACAGTCAGGGCTGCTGTACCCTGATTCCTCACTATGAACTGCACCACAGTCAAGGCTTCTGCTCCACGCTGTCCTCTGTCCCCTGACACCACTGTGCCCTGCTACAGCATAGAGCCTCCTGCCTCCACAGTTAGAGTTGTTGCACCATGCTGCTCCCTGCCACTAGAGTCAGATTCCTTGGTACACTGCCCAAAACTACCCAATAGAAAAAAAGGAGCAGGAGACGGGGCTTTTGGAACAGCAGAGAGCTGCTGCCTCAACTGTCGGGCAGGAGGCAGGGGCATCAGGATGCCATATAGTATTTCTAGTTATAAACATACATGATGTATTTTCATACAGAAACCCTCAAAGAACTGAATTTTATGAGTTCATACAGTACATGTTCCTGAAATAGCAGAGTGTGGCAGACACAGGGTTGTCAATCTGGCATGAAAACAACATTGTTATCACAAGAACATATTTACTGAGGCTACATCAAAGACACACTTCTTCTATGAATTAATAGAATGTAGATGTATTTTATATCCATTAAACAACCCTGTGTTATATAGCCAGAAAAGAATGCATAGATTTGATGACAGAGAACTGACATATGGGATACAGACAAGGCAATTTTCCACAGACATTCATTCATACCACTCCAGTTCAGCACTGACAAGGCAATTTCTCACAGACATTCATTCATATCACTTCAGTTCAGCACTGAACCCCAAATACATGCAAACATATGAAGAAGCCAGCAGAAGAAGGCCATTTGGTCTATCTAGTCTGCTCATATTGCAGGGTACACAGCCTGAGCTACTGGCTCTGCCTTCCCTCTCTCCCCACACTCCCATCCTCCCAAAATGATCAACTGTTTATGAGAACAGAATGATTTTAAGTTAATCTCTCTAAACACAAAACAGATGAGTTAGTAACAAACTTTGAGTGAAACAATTAGCTCTGTGGACTGCTCTAACTAGGAACTGCAACATCCTATTTAGTCAATCAGGGGCTTAATTGCTGAAGCAGTAGGCTGGACAAGTATGATATCATTGCTCACTGACAGGGACAGAAACATATTCACTGTTTCTTCACTGTTTTCAGTTAATGCAGAGCACATTAACAGATGCTGATTTAAAGAAAACCACAAAACCAAACAGCATGATATTTTCAGGAAACACGAATCATGACACAGGGATGTGAATTCAAGGGAATTCAATCTTTTTATCAAATATGTGCATTTGATCTTTAAAAACCTGTTGCTACAATTCTAACTTCAGTCACTTAATATGGCTGACTGATATTCTATCCAATCATAAAATCTTACAATGATTCATCATTGTTCCCAACCTGATCAGGTTCCCCAGTGAACGCTCCTAAGGGTAGGACGTGCAGTGCCATGGATATAAACTAACACAGTCACCTTTACCAGGTGAGTAGACATCCATTGAGTTGTGTTTATATCCATGGCACTCCAGTCCTTACATCATGGGTTGAGTAAGTAGCAGTGTATGCCCATTTAGGGATGGTCAGAGCGATCAGTATGGGAACGTATGGAACAAGCTGCTGACAGTATCTTAGCACCAAAGGAGACTCTTTGTCTGTATAATGTCTCAAGTCTGTAATGTCTTTCAAAGGTATGGATTGTAAACTATGTTGCTGCTCAGACACTGGCCCTTTCTGCCCAAGAAGTGGCCACTGCCCTTGTGGAGTGGGCTTTTTTCCCTCTGGGGAACTGAGGCTCTTTGATTTGTAGGCCTCCTGAATTGTCCTTTTTAACCAACTTGCAATCGATGATTTTGATGCGGCCATACCTTGTTTATAGATAGATAGCTATTTTATTTCTATAGCTCTCCTTCCTGGAGTCTCAAAGCACTGCACAATTTATAAAAACATCAAATAGAACAATTGACATAAAAGAACAACAGCAATTAACTTGCAGGAAAACACAATTTAAATAAACAATTAGATAAAATGAAATAACTCTAAAATCATATTACATATAACCTCTACCTATCATATCAGGACAGCCAGGAAATATATAATTATATTCACTAATTATACAGCTCAAATGCTTGGCCAAATAAGAATGTTTTCAAGCCCTTTTTGAAGGTTTCCACTGAGGGTGCGTTGCACAGGGCTGGTGCGGCAACTGAAAGAGTCCAGTCACCTGACTGCTGCAGCCTAGCTCTGGGAACCACTAGTAGGCAACCCTCAGAGGAATGGAGAGAGTGGGTCGGGTAGTGAAGAACCAGGATGTCTTGCAGGTAATCCAGTTCCCAGCTATGTAAGGCTTTATAGGTCAGTAACCCAACCTTGAAGGCAATCCTCCACCTTATCGGCAACCAGTTCAGTCTGCAAGGAACAGGCGTTAAATGATCTGCTCTTGCTACACCAGTCAGTAGCCTAGCCACTGCATTCTGCACCAGTGGTAGATGGTGGACATTGCTTCCAAATAGCCCTTGGTAGAGAGCATTGCAGTAGGCCAAACTAGACGTGATGAAGTCATGCAATAAAGTGGCAAGATACTTAACTGGTAACGGGCTCGGATCCAAGCAATGTTACTCAGATGGTAGAAACTACTTTGGATGATGGCCAACACCTGAGCATCAAGTGTTAGACCATCATCAAGGAACACACCCAGATCCCTAACACGATTTGAGATGATCAATGGGACACCCCCTAGCCTCAAGCCAGGATCATTCCCCAATCCTCCCCCATCCCTTCGCTGGCCAGGAGCCACCACCAGTACTTCAGTTTTGTCTGGGTTGAGTCATAGCCAGTTATGAGTCATCCAATTCTGAATCTCAGCTAGGCAGATGTTAAACACAGAGGCTGCCATCTGGTTTCCGGGTGTGCATCACAGGTATAGCTGGGTATCATCAGCATAGCTATGAAAACCCAGCCCATATCACCTGATAACATCTCCCAATGGCAGCATGTACACCATGAACAACAGGGGTGCCAGGATCAAACCCTGTGGATCTTCACAGTGCAGAGGCATCAGATTAGATGAAGATAACCCCATCATCACCCTTTGCACTCTGTCCATGAGGTAGGATCTAAACCAGCTGATGACAGTGCCAGTTAATCCACTGCAGTTCCACAGATGGTCCAATAGCACCTCATAGTCCATGATGTCAAATGCCGCAGAGAGATCCAGGAGAACAAGAATGGTACGGTTTCTCCTATCTCTTGCTATTAGGAGATTGTTAAGCACGTTCACCAGTGTGGTCTCCATGCTGTGCCCAGGCCTAAAGCTAGACTGAAAGCACTCAAACATGGCAGAGGAGGTAAGATGAGCTTCAAGCTAAATGGCCACCATTTTTTCTAAAACCTTCCTTAAGAACAGGGGGTTAGAGACCGGTCTGTAGTTGGTGAGATAGTCTGTGTCCAATGAGGGTTTCTTCAAAAGGGGTCTCACCAATGCCTCTTTCAAGGCCACCAGGAAGACCCCACTCCTCAAGAACACTAGACAATCCCAGCAACCACAGATCCAGTCAGATCCACGCAACAGACCAGAAGCTGGGTTGGACCCGGGTCTAAATCACAATGGGTTGGTTGTAGCCTCAACACCAAGTCAGCCACCTCCTCCACTCCAACAGGATCAAGCTCATCCCAGACAGGAGGGATGCCCCAACACATCCCTGGTCCAACCCTGCAAGCTCCATGAGTGGCAGTGGTGGAGATCTCAGTCCTGATAGAGGACACTTTGTTGGCAAAGAATAGAGCAAACTTATTGCACCGTGTGCTTAAACTAGCTCCCCCAGTATGGGTGCAACAGGCTGTCCACCATATGGAAGAACTGAGACAGTCTATTCCTTGCTGCAGCAATCTCCCTTAACAGAAATCTGCCTTCTTCTGAGAGATAGCCCTCTAATAGTCAACATAATGTGACTTCAAAGCCAATTTGTTCTCAGTCAGTCCAGATCTCCCCCAGCATCATTCCAACCTCTGGCCCTTCATCTTTAACTCCCTGAGCACCCCATCAAACCAAGGGTACCTCTGATGAGTAGATAAGGGATGGACATGGATGGGTGCGATAGAGTCAAAGGCCACAGTAACAGCCCTGTTATAGGCTGCCCCCAACTTCTCCGCTCACACTGCGCAAGCAGCTTTCACACCCAATAGGTCCAGTACCACCTGGAGTCCTGTTGAGGACAATCCTCGTAAAGAGCTGCACCAGAACATCTCCACAGAGGATGGACCCATGGGGAGGGCCCAAATGTGAACCTCACAGTGCTATGATCTGACCACACAACCAGATTAATCCTGAGGTTGTGGACCCTAAGACACCAGGTCCAATGTGCATCCATGCAAGTGGGTTGCCATGATGACAAACTATGACAGGCCCAGAGCTTCAATGTTCTGGAGGAGGTTGCACCCAAAAGGTGAGAGTCTGATATCTACTCAAGCATTGAAATCCCCCAGAACTAACCATCTGGAGGATTCCAACATCGGTCCAGCAACGAACTCCCCAACCTCCTTCAGAAACTCCCTCTTCCCACCACGTGTACCATAAAAAAAAAAAAGGATTCCGAAACCTGTGCAAGGACCCCCTCACACAGCAACACTCTCAAAAGACCTGGTAGAATCCACCGGTAGCCCCGCAAAGCTCAGGCTGGCTTTAAAACAAATGGCCACTCCCCCACCTCTGCGATCCTTCCTTGTGGTATGTACCACAGAGTACACAGAAGGAATTGCTGCCCCCAAAATGTGTGCAGCAGTATCATCCAGCCAGGTCTCTGTAACGCAAGCCAGGTTTATTGAGGAAATTAAGTACACCATTATAGCAGTCTTGTTCCTCATTGACCTGGCATTGCAAAGCACAGCCTGGGTAAGATGGGTGGCCACTATCCAGAGTGAAGCCCTTGAGTATGTGGACCAGGCAGGGAGAACCCCTTTCCAGTACCCATTTCACCCCTGGGTGCTCCCTGGGCACCTTACCACCTGAATTGCAAACTGCCCAATAGTCACTCTCCCACCCCTCCATGCAGACCACTTACCCCAGGCAATCCCCAGGGCCCTACACCTCGTATATGTTTCTGCAGGCAAAGGAGGGATCAAAAGGTCAGAGGCCATGCATATGAGCCAGAGATTAACTCTACCTTAAAGGCCTATACCACTGACACATCCTGACTGTCACTATAAATACAAATCCCAAAACTATAATCCCAACACCTCCCAATAAATAATCAACCCACCCACCCAACACTTCAATTATTGGTTTTAACTACTTAAAATACCTTGCTACCTCACAATCACATTCACCAGTCACATTTGCCCAATCACACTCTATATAGACACAACACAAAATCAAGACTACCCCACCGTCCCATCCCTACTACAATCATTACAGTCCCTGGCCATCCAAGTAATTTACAAAGTCCCCAATATGCTGATTAATCCAAAGCTTCAGTCTGTATGATTTAAAAGTTATTTGTTATTTTGTGGGACTCTCATCACCTACAGTAAGGAACAATTTTCTGAAAAGTCACAGGGCTCTCACCCCTTCAGTCTCCTCAGAAAAACTGATGAATTTCCACAATATGTCCAGGTAAACCAGGCTCTCTCATAGCCCCCTAACAGCAGCAATTGAAAATACAGTCTCATCCCCTTGAATGCTCTCACCACTCCCAGGGAACAAAAAAAACAAGATGTGGTGAACAGTGCCTTACAATGCAGACAGACTCCAGGCTGTGGTCCTCAGCCAGTCCCAAACAAGAGGCAACCCATGCTCCCAGCTGAAAAGTATCACAAACTGCCACTTGCTCCACCAGCCACTACCGGACCACCAGTCCAATGCTTCAGTTAATCCAGGCTCCACAGTCCACAGAAGGGGGGGCTGCAAACTGTCCCCCAGTCACCAGCCAGCACACTACCAGCCACAGATCACCACAGGCAGGTAAAACAAATCTTCACAGCCCAAACTGGCACTAAGGTAGGCACCCAGCCAATAACTGTATGAAGTACAATTCTGTTCAACTCCCAACAGTACGCAAGTTCTCTTAGCTCCGGTCAACATCCAACTTCAGAGCTCAAACTGTGACACACACCCAGTTGGCCAAGGTCACCAACAGTGTGCAGATCACAGCACCTCACTCCTCCAAAGCAAAGGGCCCTTGGGCAATGACAAACAGTTTTTGGTTTCTGTATTGTCTGCATTCTTGAAATATATGTGGCCAATGTGCCTTTCACATCCAATCTATGTGGCAGTCTAGTCTCCCTGTCTGGTGTCTCCCCATAAAGTGCTGGTAATTCAATTGTTCAGTCCTATGTGAAAGTTGGGGGTGACCTGTGGCCTCAAGGCCAGCTACGTTCTTAGGAATACCCCTTCTGCAGTGAACAAAGTATAAGGCTTCTTGCAGGATAAAGCCCCTAGCTCCTGATTGTCTGAGAGGAACATATTGCCACCAAAAAACTAGTTTTGATACCCGTCTAGTACAGCTGTGCTTCCTGGATTGGCTTGAAAGGGAGGACAGTGAGGGAGTCGAGTATCAATACGAGATCCCAAGGTGCGATTGGTGATCTTTTGCGGGGGAAGATGGTTTCCCCCACCTTGAGAAACCTGAGTACATCTGGATGTGAACCCGGTAGGGATTGCCCGACCTCGCCCATGGCTGCACCTATGGTCGACAGTTGCACTGAGAGAAAGACTGGTGATAAACCCTTATCCAGGCCTAGCTGAAAGTACAGTAGAATGAGGGCCATAACTGCCTTTTCTGGATCCACCCCTCTGTAGAGATGCAGCAAAATTAAATTCCACCTGCAAAGTGAACGTGAAGTGGCCACTTCACGTTATCATAATGCTACGCGAAGTGGGCATTGAAAAGGGCTCACTTTGCTTTGTTATTATGACTTCGCATTGTTATTCTGCCTTTACACAAAGTAAGGTGGAATGACAACAATATAGGCACTTTAGGCAGCCCCCCACACATCACGTGACTTATAGTACTGTAAAGCTTTAGCCAGGCAGGAAGGAAGGAAGTGAGTCATACAAGCAGATAATTTCACTTTCTCCTTTGCAGAGGTAGAAGGAGGAAGCATTTTGTGTAGGAGAGGAGAGTTTGTTATTAGTTTCTTTCCTGAGCAAATTCCAAAAACCCAAAAGCTTTTTTAAAAGCTAGTTCTTTAGGTTTTTTTGTACTGTTTTGTCAGTTCTTTTTGGTGACCGATTTCTTTGTCTTATAAGTTTTGCTTTGTGTGTGTGTGTGTGTGACTGTGTGGAGCGTGTATGAAGTTACTCTTGTGTCGGAGAGGAAGGAACTGTTTTCGTGTGATGGACCAGGGACAGTATGTGGCCCATGGCTGGAGGGGAGTGTGCAAACATGCAGATCGTAGCCGGGTGATGTTGGACTGCTCCAGACACTTTGATCCTGCCTTCCCCCCTCTGGAAGCAGCAGCACCACCAGTGCCACAGCCACATCCACCAAGTCCACCAACACCACCACCACCAGCAGTAGCAGCTGCACCACCGCCACAGCAGCAGGTGGAGCTCCAGGTGCGTGACCATGCTGCTGGCACTACATCTGTCCCTACTATACCTGGTCCCCTCCATGGCAGCCCAGTCTGGCAATTTTTCAACTGTGTTGGGGGGACAGCAGCCTTGTGGCATGTCTGCTTTGTGGTGTGCAGGTGCGCCATGGCCCCGGGAGACACATCTGGGGACTAAGGACCAATGCACACATATGCTGAACCACCACAAGGTGGAGTGGCAGGCTGCCACTGAACGGGCCAGGCCTCCACGTGCTGGCCTTTCTGTGGCAGTGGAAGAGGGTGCTGCTTTTGTGTGTCACCACAGCAGGAGGAGGGCCACAGCAGCAGCTGCTCCACCACTACCCCTACCACTGCCACCAGCACCACCCTCACCACCACCACTACCTGGTTTTCCCCCCTGTACCAGTGGACCCCACAATGCATGCAATGCAGGCAGACATAGCACTTTTGTGGGCTGCAGTGGAGGAAAATAATGAGACGATGGGTGCTGTCCAGCAGCAGGTACAGCAGATCAAGTAACACCAGTTGCAGATTGTGTTGATGCTCCATCTGCTGCTGGAACATCAGGGGATCCCCCCTTAGCTTTTTTTATAACACACCTCCCTCTCCCCCACTGCTGTAGTGTTTTGTCTTTTGTTTATGTTTAATAACAGGCAGAGGGAAGGCCACAGTATTAGTTTAAAGGGAAACAGTCAGCAACAGGAGGTTCTGCCCCTGCAAGGATTACCCTCCGATTAAGCCTTTTAAGTATGTTGCAGTGTTTTTCTCACTGTGCAACCTACTTTATTTTAATAAAGAAAAATCAGTGACCCGAAGTATGGTGGACACTATGGAGGCTCCATTATGTGTAAAGGTGATACGGCACCACACCATGCACTTCAATACAAAAGTATTGAAGTACATGGTGCATCTCTGCCGCACCTTTCCTTTACACATAATGGAGCCCCCATAGAATTTGGTCCACCATACTTCCAGATAGCTAACTTTTCTTTATTAAAATAAAGTATGTTGTGGCACAAGAACAATGTTGCTACATACTTAAAAGGCTTAGCTGGAGGATAAGCCTTGCAGGGGGCAGGAGCTCCTGTTGCCGACTGCTTCCCTTTAAATATATACATACATACACATACAGTGATACATGCTCCTTATTGCCCTGTTATTATAATCCAGTGCCTCAGTAATGTTTACTTTCTGTAGTGGAGTGGTTGTGGAAAAGCTGGTGTGAGCAATTCAAGTATGATGTCCTAAATTGCATGTGTGCAGTCAGTGTTGTTTCCAGTGTGTGTGTGTGACATCAGACATTGTGCAGCTTCTTGCAAACATATATTGTTGACTTTTTGCAGTGTTTATGGTATAAAGAATAGCGATAAGAATAACGTATATTTTATTGTCACCATCATCACCAGTGGACTAAGTGATACAATATTTTTTCAGAGGTGCACCTTAGTCACATACTACACACATGACTTTTAGGAGAGCATGTGTTTTTTTGTGCTATGCTCTCCGCAAAGTCATGTGTGCACTGTGAGTGACTGAGGTGCACAGTGACCTGATACCTCTGAAAAAATATATCACTTACTCTGCTGGTGCTGAAGGTACAAATAAAATATATGTCATATATTCTTTCTTATCTTTATTCTTGAGATACTGCAACAAGTCACATCATTTATATGTTTGCACAAAGCTGGATAATGTCTGCACACAGGAAAGAACACTGACAGCACACATGCAGTTTAGCACAACATACTTGCACTGCTCAGTCATGCTTTTTGTGAAACACTTCAAATCACAAGTCCCAACACAAAGTAAACATTACTGAGGCTCCAGAAATATTTCTTTTTGAAACAGACATTAAAGCAGCAGTGTAACAATCTGATGAAAATGTTGACCTATACTTTTTATGCAATTTTCATTTGCCATACTTACTCTGGCTTATGTGATACCATTCTTCCATGTTAGTTGCTTTAGTACTTTTTCATGTATGAAATAATAAAAGGTGCACTCCTCTTAATACGGTGTGGACCAGGTGTTTATCAGTATTTTCTACTGTTTTTCTCCATCAGTTGTTATATATTACTTCTGTTGTAAAATTAACAATTATGCAGCAGGCAGTGTTTTATGTCCTCACAGAACAATATTTATTCAAACGCAGCTGCAAATAGTGATGAAAACCTGGTCAGAGCCATATTAAAAGGCATGCTCCTTTTTTTTCAGACATAAGAAAAAGTAGTAAAGCAGACACAAATTGTGAAAAGACAGGTATCATACAAGTCAGGAGGTAACTACTGGCTGGCAATGTAAAATAACATAAAAAAGTATAGGTCAAAATGTTCAACACATTGTTGCACTGCTGCTTTAATTTATAATTTGAGTATGACATAATGTGCTCACAATCACAACACACAAAATGCAACTGTCTTGTGTCCAGAAAATTCCCAAGTGCTGAGTAAGTGAAATGGGAGCGTTACACCACATGCAAAGTCCTCAACAATGTATTGCACAGTCACTCATGCACACAGTGGTCACACAAGGTGCTTTTACACACTGGTGTCTGTAGTGGAATGACCATTACAGAACCAATGTAACGTTACCCCTGTTCATTTGTAAAGCGTACTCTTCCTCAACCACAGTGAACATTCAGCCAAAACGCATTCTCTGCTTCCCACGGTTTGCCCCGATGTGCGCCAGTACATTCCTGCACATAATCAGGAGGTTCTGTTACCTCATATCACAGCAAACTCCTTGGGGAAGCCGGAATGAAAAAATACAAAATGGAGGAGGGGATTTGCTGGCATGCTTACTGTGTGAAAAGTGAACACAGAATGGAAAAAACTATAACAGCATCACAGAGGTAATCATCATTTCATTATAAAAACCTGTGTGTAAAAGCTCCTACAGAGTCCTCAGAATTTTTTTGCATCTGTCTTGTGTCCAGAAAGTTTACATTCTCTGTGATGATGATGATGTACTCATGATGCACAGTGTCTTGCCAAACCATGTGAAGGAGGGATAACATTTATTTAGTTATTTTTTTATTTTAGTCTTTGGTAACTGGGTAAGGCCCACTAGGCACAAATTCCTGTTTTCAGGGGTGACCTGGGAGCACTGGGCGGTTAAGTAACTTGCCCAGGGTCACACAGTATGCAAGTGGAGGTTGCAAGAATCAAACTCAGGTCTGGTCTGCTGGATGTACCAATTTTGTTCACACCTCGTTCCTCTAACATGACATGAATCCATTCAGTATTCCATCAGAAATGATGATCGTGAGAGAACTGTTGCTGGTCCAAAGTATACCGTGATTCCCACAAATGAGATGCGATAAACCTCAACTGGATGGAAGGTTGCCATTTATGTGTAGACTAATAGTAGCCTTGGTGAAAATATATATATATATATATATATATATATATATATATATATAACTATACATATGTATTTTCTAGGTGGGGGGGTTGACATATACAGACATGTACTCATTGTATTGTTTTGTGTCACAGGTCACACAAACTGTTGGTGTGCACATTCCAGTGCTTGATGAGAAATTTCAGCATTGAAATTGGAAATGGAATACTCACAAGCCAATGAAGTTAAGTAATTTTTTTGGGGAGGGAGGAAGCATATTTGTAAGTAGGTTTCATTAATGGTTTATTATTTGGTTACTTCTTTACAGATTTCATCTTCACCCTTCTCCAGTCTGGTAATGATGGTCATGGTCATCGATTGAAATGACTTCTGCATGTTGCATGTCTGCCCCAGCCCGGGGGGGGGCTGATGTTGAAGAAGTTCTTTGGATCCGGCAACTATGACACACTAAAAAAAGAAATGAAGGACTTATTACAACTTGATTGCAGCAGTAAGACATTGACCCAGATATTCAAAAGGGTTGCGCCCCAGCACAATATTCAAAAGGGAAAAGTGCATGGCACAAATCCTGATGCACTGTAGTGCATCACTAATGTATGCAGGTGCAGGTAGGGGGGGTGTACCCATGCATACCCTGCACATCCCGATATTCAGCCCGGGATGTGCAGAGCCATGCATGAGCAACCCCTACCTGCACCAGCACAAAGTTGATCCAAAAAAAAAAGGATCAACTGATGGCCACCCACAGGTGAGCTGCTGCATTGCAGGGTGCAACATGGAGGCTGCCACCTGTGGGTGGCCATATGAGCTCCTACTGCACCTCATGGTGCCCCCCATGCCCGATCGTGGCCATTTGTAATTAAAATAAAGATATGTCCTGTATCCCTGGTGGTCTAAGGTACCCCTCACCACCCACCGGCCCCACTGCCCGCTTTCCCTGGTCAGCCGGTGGCGCGGCAACCACCACCTGCCCACCGCTCACCGATCACACGTCAGTAGGGCTGTACACCCATTGGTTCACAGCATGAGCCAATGGACATGCAGCCCGTGCCATGCTACATATTCCAGATATGTGAATGAATCATTCACATATCTGGAATATGTATTACAGATATGGGCTGCACATCCATTGGCTCCACTGGAACCAAAGGGCATAGCGTGGGGTGGCAGGTGGGTGAGTGCTGCCGGCTGACCCGGGGAGCGTGGGGCTTGGTGGGTGGGTGGGAGGGGGGTACCGTGAGACCACCAGGGATATAGGACATATTCCTATTTTTAATTACAAATGCCCACGATTGGGCAGATAGCGGTCCACTGGACCACCAGGGATATTGGAATTATTCATATATTTTTTTTTTAATTTCTATTTATTCACCTCCCTGTCTGCCATCCCCAACCCTTCAGGAGCCTCAAGGCAGACATCCCTCTACCTTCTACCCTGCCCGTATGACCCTCTGGAACCCCATGTAGCTTTGGTTTACCCCCCAAGTGGGGATGTGGCAGAGCCCCCCTACCCCATCAATCAACTTGCGTCAGTCCAAGGGCCATCAGACAGGTGAAGGCACATCGAGGACATGTCTCTGGATGCTCCATCTTCCTGGTGATGGCAGGCATTTTTCCACTTTTTCTCCCACCCCTTACAGCGTAGGACCCCTGACATCAAGGTGCAAGGCGCCGATGTCACGCTGTATCAAGGCAGCCCTTCCCCTGACATTAGGGGCTTGCAGTACTCCCAGCCTCCGCTCGGAGTCAAGCAAGTGTTCGAGCCATTGCCTTAACCCTCCCCGGAGTAGGTGAGCTGTCGTAGGATGCTCAAGCCCAACTCTCCCCTGCTGACCCACCAGCGACCCGAGTCCGCTCCCGAACCCGGGTCACAGGCATGGAGCGAGGTGTGGCATCCAGCGCCTCAACCCTCAGCGCCACCGGGCTGCTGAATTATTCATATATTTTTACAAATGCCTGCGGTCGGGCAGATAGCGGTCCATTGGACCAGCAGGCATATTGGACTTATTCATATATTTTTACAAATGCCCGTGATCTGGCAGATAGCGGTCCACTGGACCACCAGGGATATTGGACATATTCTTTTATTTACAAAAATGCCCGCGATTGGGCTGTGGAGCACATTGCCGGCTGAAGGGGGCATTGTTCCCCGACAGCTGCTGCCTGGCAGGGCGCCAGGTGCAAGTTATTGGGGATCGGCACACCTGCATGCAAATGGGGCCATAATGACATGCAAATGGCCTCATGTGCACCTTGCATACATTATGGCCCCATTTGCATGTTAACTTTTGAATATCGCGGTTGCTGCGCATGGCGCAATGGAACTTGCACTAGCGCATCCCCATGCTCTACCCTGGCCACTTGCGCTGGTGCAGTGCCACTGCGCCATGCACACTGTGGGTGGCCAGGGTGCGATACTCAATGCTGCTGAGCCATGGCGCAGATCCGTTGAATATCGCCCAGTCCACACCCCTGCACAGCCAAGTTGAGCTGCTCCCAAGCTTGCACCACAGCCTGGTGCAGTTTGAATATCTGGGCCCCTATGTTTAAGCCATTGCTGTTCCATGGGTATCTGGATTAACACAGATAGCAAGCTGTCCCGCTGCAATCATCAGGTCACAACTTAATTTAGTACCAGGCTGAGTAACAAATACACTGTGTCAGTGTCCCTGCATCTCAACTCAAGTTACTTTTCAAAACCACATCTTTTCAAGTAACACAACCTGGGTCCAACTTTTTCAACACTGTCATGGCTGCACAGCTGCAAATTTGGAATACAGTGCATGATATGTTGCAGAAATATTTTTTGTGACATACACGTCACCTAGTTTATGAATCCTGTCGGATTTGTTGCACTGTTATGAAAAAAAAAGGAAAAGATGAAATAAAATTGATATGTTTACCAGTATGGATTGGAAATGGATATTCCATAAGTTCCTGTAGACAGTACTGCTGCTGTACTATTAATACAGATCTTCAGCGAAGGAGAGTAGTTTGTTGTTAACCTGTAAAAAGCAAAATATGTTGACCGTATCTGTTTGACCATTGCAGCTCAGAAAAGCAACAGAAAACAAAACACACAGCTAAAGGAAGCTGAATAACATACAAAACATTAATACACATACTCACTTTATAGTTTTAATAGTAAGAAGCCTTGTGCCTGTGGCTGATGGATATGGTCTCCTGTTCGACTGCCTCTGCATTGGCATGGTCAATGTAATGGAAAAACATTGTCACAATGACACTGGTTGTGGGTGCTTTTGGTCATAGCTGCAGAGCATGATGGCATTCCCTCTCATATCTTCCTGCATGTGGTGGTGGTGGTGGTGGTGGCAGTGGCGAACAGCAGTCTTATGGTGGTAGTAGTCCAGGGGGACAAACGGTCACATTCCCTGTAGTGACAATGGAGAACAGCAGTCTTATGGTGGTGGTAGTCCGGAACCAGGTTATACTGTGCTCTGTGTTATAAATGTGATGACGTGACGTATGGAATTTGAATCAGTATGAGTGGGACAGTGATTTAACTTTATGAAAAAGAGAACATGCATCATATAAGACATATGACAGCCTTTTAACCACTTAAGTTAAAACCTGCCAACATTAACCTCATCATCATTCATCATCATCCTCAGAAAGAAAGCTGCCCTCGCAGTCTTCTATGTCTGAATTCAGACCATGGGGAAATTCTTTCTCCACTGTGTTATCATCTACATCAGTGGTAGGCCACTTCATGCTGTCACTGCCACTAGGATGGTCCCTTTCTTCAACATCAGCAAAACCATGAGTATGCTGGGGTATGAATACTGAGGTTGCAGTCTAAGCTGGTATGTGCCTCTCATTCATTTTTATGAATGTCAGCAAACTGACATTTGCAGGAGAGAGGTTTGTACGATGATCCTGAGCTATTGCACCTGCTAAGCTGAATACCCTCTCAACACTCACACTGGAGGGTGGGCATGTCAGGTACTTCAGTGCCACAGTGGTCAGCTCTGGCATTTCACTGACCTTTCCACTCCAGTATAAAAGGGGATCATCAGTGACTGACAGATGCCTGTTTTCAGACACATATGACTCAACCATTCGCTGTGCTGCTCTAAGTCCAGTGGTTAATGCATCATCCTGTTCTCCGGAATCATTTATGTCAAAAATCCCCACTTGGGACAAAACCTCCCAAAGTGGGTTAACACCAGCTACTTTTGATGACAGACCACCTGGAATTGCAGTCCCCTTCCCCTTACAGGAAATGTTTAATACTACTCCTCCAGGTTCACCTTCAGCCTGATAATGCTGCTCAGGTTTCCTGACCCTGGCACATGACTTCTGTGCTCCATGAACCAAGTGCACCAGTTGCCCACTGACATTTTTATCTGTTCAGGTCCACCCTCCAGTACTGAGGCAATTCCATGTTTGTATTGTGGGTCCAGCATTGTTGCTATTGCAAAGTGTCACTACGCTGAATGCTCAATATGTGACGATTCTGGTCGAATACTGTCAGCATGTGTTTCAGCAACACACTGCTAGCACTGTCTCAGCGACATCAAGACTGTGCTGTACATTCACCAATGTCTGCCTCAGCACCCGCAGCAGTGGAACTGATTGGCTAATGGAGACAGACTTGCCACTCACTGCCTGTGTGGCATGTTCAAAAGGCCTCAAGATTCTTATTACAGAGTCCATGAGGCACCACTGTTCAGTAGTCATAGACATGGAGGCCCCAGAACTGTCACGGCTAGTGTGCATGACAAGATATTCTGAGATGGCTTTGTACTCTTCATACAACCTCGCTGCCATGTATAAAGTGGAGTTCCACCAGGTGACAACTTCCAGCTTCAAGTGGTGCTGCAGGAGGTTGTTTCAGATCTGCAACTGCCGAAGTTGGTCATGGGCCTTTGCAGAGCGTGAAAAGTGAGAACAGATATGGTGTGCAACTGTCAGCATTTCCTTTATATCAGGGTGCTGCAGAAACTCCTGCACCACAAGATTTAAACAGTGGGCCATGCATGGAACCTGAAAAAAACACCATTCGTGATGCATTTCACAACATTTGACCTATTGTCACTTGCTATGAACACAGCTCTCAGGGACAGGGGGTTCAGCCACTTGTCAGTTTCAGTCAGTACCACATCCAACATGTTTTCACCAGTGTGTGAACAGGTCACATTGCACATACCAATTGTTTTATGCTGTCGAATTCCAGGAAGATTGCTACCACGACACTCCACCTTACTACACTGATTATTCACACTACCAATGGCACAAACAACCCCTGCACCTGCGCCCAGTGTGCAGTTATACACAAATATGAACTCCCCGCTGTTTTGCCACTTGTCCACATATCCATACTTACATAGATGAATGGAGAGGAGGAATGTTGAAGGGTATGTCTTACTGAGTCGGACACAGTATGGTTCAACTCGGGGACCGCATGAGTCGAAAAGTATGTCCTGGAAGGTACTGTCCATTTTGGGCAGGCACATGCAGCAAACCACAGGAACCCAGAATTCTCCACAAAGGAGAAGGCAAAAAGATCAATTGCCAGCATTTCAGCTACAGTAGCATTACGTTCAAGTGACACTGTATGATTGGGTGGGTACTTCAGCTTATGCACAAAAACACTCTGTAACATGGGCTGACTTAAACGTTTTACACAGGGTATGATGGCAAATGGTTCCGCTGTGCGAATGACAGGGGGTGGAGTGTGGACATGTGATGAAGACAGTTGCACTGGTGATGACAAACCCAGAAATGCAGTTATTTTCTCATATTTAGCAACAGGGGTTGATGTACCACTTGCATTACACATACTGCATTGACCACCACTGCCACAAAAACTACTACTCACACTACCACTGGACAAGACTTCAAAATCATTCTGCTCTTCCACCTCATCATGCCTGTAGTAATCCTCTGCTGTTATTTCATCACTACTGTACACATTTAATTTTCTACTTCATGCTACAGTCATGGAAGGGGATAGCTTGCTCATTATAGTTGATGACAAGGGTGAATGCCCCATTGTGGTACACTTATTAGCTGCCATCTTGTGCTGAGTCCACAGTGCCATGTGCCTAATCTTAAGATGTGTATGCTGTCCCACTGTGCCCAGATGGCTCCCCTTTTTACCTTGGCTCACATGCACCTGGCAAACCTGGCAGATTGCAACTGACTCATCATTTGCATGTTCCACAAAAAAATCTCAAACAAGAGGTTTTTTTTTTAAGATTGACTATGCTTTATTGTTAGGAAGACTTTACATATCATTCATTACAGAGATCTGAACAGGGAAGAGTACATGTTTCATTACCACAAGCCAGTAATGTAAGTTGGAGAAATTCTACAATATTATATATTCACATAGAAATCTGGTGAGTGATAATTATTATTATAATTTCTTTACAAATCACTTCAAATCTTAAGAAACATGCACTAATTTATCCTCCTATTTCCCCTATCCTCCCCCTTAAGCCCCTTTCCCCCCACCCACAACCCCTCCGGTATGCAGTGATGTTGGCCTATAGTATTCATTATCCCTGGATACAATTTATTGGAGAAGGCCTAAAGTGATATTGAGCTTTTTCTAGTAGACGTTTTTAAAATGTGTTATCTTCTGTACCTTATTGCAGTGTCAGTGGCTCAGTAGGTAGCACACTCACCTCTGAGGCCTGTGGGTTCAGTTCCTACATCTGGCACTTGGGTTAGTATCCCAATACTGACACTGCAGTGTAGCATGAGAGGGGTGCTGCACTTCTGAGGTGCCCTCTTTCAGATGAGATGTTAAACCGAGGTCCCATCTGCCTGGATTGGAGGTAGTTCAGGTGGATGTTAAAGATCCCATGGCACTTAGTGAAAAGAGTAGGGGAATTTCCCTGGTGTCCTGGCCAAATTTCCCTCATTCACTAAAAATACCATTGACAGCTTAATCTGGTTCAAGGTCAGTTGGCATTCATCTGTATCCCTCCTCCCCAGGTCATGCCTAAAAATAGGCAGGATTTGTCTAGTGCACTTACCCGGTCAACAAAAAAAATAAATAAATAAATAAATAAATTATTCAATTAAATAGTTAATAAGGTATGTAAAGGGGCCCATACTTTCTGACAATAATGTGGTCTCTTCGTTATTCTGGCAATCGTGCATTCTGCTTGTAAAGCAAAAAGCATCTCTTTTAACCATTCTGTGTACGTGGGAATGCTCTGATCCAACTAATGACGCATGATTACTTTCTTGGTGCATAGGGATACTAATGCCATGTGTTTTCATTGATTACCAATCAAAAGGTCCCATAATCCCCTATTATGCAAATTTCTGGTCTAAAAGCTTCGGATAGACATAATAGAGGATCCAAATTAGACTTAATGATGGACCAGAATGGTGTGACTTTTTTAAATTCCCACAGGATATGCAATATCGTGCCATGACATTCCTTCCAATGAAAGCAAAGATTTGAGGGAAAGCTTTCCCATTTGGTAAAGTCTGGCAGGAGTATAGTATAGATCATGTAATATGTAAAATTGTAGGATGTGATATCTAGTCCACTTCACATCTTGATATAGTTGTGATCAGATTTTAGACCATGGTCATGGTGTTGGAAATTCTGAGGGTAGTACCTGGTCCCAAACATAGTATGGTGCTCCTTGCAGTTCCTCTATACTATCCCTTAGGAGATGATAGAGAAAAGAGCTAAGATGGGATGAGGGTAAATTGGAAATAGCTGGGAGAAATGGGCCTGTTAAGTGCTGTACCCAAGACCCAGTTCCACAATGTTGTAGAAGCATATGTTGTAGTTGGATGTATTTAAAGCAAAAAGAATTAGGGAAGTTAAACTGTGCTCAAGCTGTTTGGAATGACATCAATTTGTGTTCCTGTAATAAGTCTATAACTTTAAGCTGAGTATTTTCTGGCCAGAAGTTGTATGGAATGGGCAGACCCAGATCTTGAGGTTGAGATTACCACACATAGTCTGGGAGACATCTTTTAGCAAGGATATCTGGAATGTATTACATAGTTGGGCATGCACATGTTATCCCTATGGGTAGATTCCTAAAACTTTTAATTAAATTCTTAGAAGAAGAAAAAATGAGAGCATTGAGAAATATATTATATGGAAAAACAAGGGTCTTTTCTATTTGAAACCACAAGGGTTGATATTGGGTCTGCTAGGCGGGTGGCCCAGCCTTCATCCAGTGTGTGAGAATTGAACATGTAATGGAGAACTGATAAAGAGCAAATCTGGAAGTTGTAGACCTCTGTTCACTTTTCTCCTCTGTAATTTAAAGAGTGCCCCATAGAAAATTAGATATAAGTCTGTGAATTTGTGTAAAGTAAATTTTGGGTAGAAGGAAACACATCATCTGTAAGGGGTACAATATTCATGGAAGAACATTCATTTTCAGTACATTTACCCATCCCCAGAGAGAAAGTGGAAGCATAGCCCAGTGGGAGAAATCTATTTTAATTTGAGCAAGGACTTTATCAAGATTGTATTGCTTCATTTTGACTTCAGAACACGAGAGGTACAGTATATCCCCTGATATTTTAGTTTTTCTTTAGTCCAGCGGAACCCTAAATGAGCGACAGCTGCTGGGAATGTGTGGACATTTAAAGGCATTAATTCTGTCTTATCTATATTAAGCTTATAATTAGAAAATTTACCAAATTCCCTAATAAGTTCAAGCGCAGCGGTAATCGATTTTGAGGGGTATGTAACATGGAGTAAAATATCATCAACAAACACCAACATTTTATACTGACTAAGTCCAATAGAAATGCCAGAGATGTTGGGGGAATTTTTGATATGTCTAATAAGTGGTTCCAGGTGTAAATCAAACAAAAAGGGGGAAAGTGGAAATCCCTGTCTAGTATCTTGCTGTAAATAAAAAGACTGTGATAGATACCCATTACAAAGTATACATATGGAGGGTTGGGTATAAAAAATCTTAATCCATTTGATATACTTAGCTGGTATGTTATAGCGCTGTAGCAGGTAAAATAGATAGTCCCAGGTAACCCTGTCTAACACTTTCTCTGCATCCAGGGAGACCAAGGCAGATGGAATTCAGGATTCCCTGGATGCAGAGATCAAATAGACCAGTTTGCTCACATGATCGGAAGATACCCTGTCCACGACGAAGCCAACTTGTTCTCTACTTATGAGACTTTGCCACATTTTAGTCAACCTGGTAGCCAGGATCTTGGCAAGTATTTTCATATCCACATTGATTAAAGAAATTGGGCCATAGTCAGTAATTTGAAGAGGATCCCTATCGGGTCTGAGAAGAACCACAGCTATGGCTTCAAATAGGGAAAGATCTGAGATACTTTGATTATACATATAATTGTAAGTATCTAGGAGAACTGGTACTAGTTGTGCTTTAAAAAGATTAAAGAATTCTACGGTGTAACCTTCTGGTCCTGGGGATTTATCTAAAGGAAGAGAATCAATGGTCATGTCTATTTCATCTTGGGAAATAGGTGCCTTAAGCGAATTTGCTTGACTATCATTAAGTTGTGGAAGTTGAATAGGCTGTAAAAATTGGTCTACCATTTCTGGGCAAAAAGGAGAAGAAGACTGGGAATATAAGGTTTTATAATATTCCTGAAAACAGTTTACTATATCTCTAGGGAAAGTAACAGCTTGTCCTCCGGGTTGTTGAATACTTGGAACTATGCTGTCAGAGGCCTGTGCCTTGAGTCGTTAAGCCAAGAGTTTTCCTGCCTTGCCCCCTGATCGAAGTATTGAATTTTGGAACGTATAAGGAGATATTCCGCATGTTCAGTTAAGATTGAATTATATCGATCTCTTAGAATTTCTAAGGCATTAAGCTCATCTATGGTGGAGTCAGTAGAAAGTGCTAGTTCTGAACTCCTGATGTCTTGTAACAGGGCAGAGGTTACCTTGGAGGTGATCTTTTTTTTAACTGTGGCCATACAGATTATTTCTGCCCTCACTGAACATTTAAAAGCTCCCCATAAAATATCTAACTTGGACATAGTGGGGACATTAAGATTTATGAAATTAGTGATGAAGTCTGTGAGCTGTGATTTTAGATATTCTGATTGAAAAAGTTGGCTGTTAAATCTCCAGACCTTGTCTTTAGAGAGGGGTGGGCCAGGACTCCAACATAAAAGGTGGGATGGTGATCTGAGATCACTTTGGAAAGGAAGTTGCAGGATACAACAGATGAAAGATGCCCCATATCCACAAGAAAGTAATCTAGACAGGAAAATGAATTATGGGGAATAGAATAAAATGAGTATTCCCTTTGACGTGGGAAAAGAGCCCTCCAGGGATCTATTAGACCAACAGAGTCCATCATTTCTCTGATGGCAATTTGTGCAGGGGAGAGAGACAAGAGGCGCCTGGTAGAACGGTCCAAGATATTGCAGTAGATTAGATTCCAGTCTCCTCTCAGCACAATAGGGAGGGAGGACCATGGAATCAAGTTGTTCATGAGGGAAATAAAAAAAGAAGGGTCCTCTGTATTGGGGCCATATGTGGAGCCAAGCACCACCACTGACTGACCTAGCAGAGCCTTAATCAAAATGTATCTGTGTTGGGAATCTACTATATTATCCATGAGATGGAAGGGTACTCTCCTTGCTATGAGGATTGCTATTCCCCCCTTTACGTGTGTCAGGCCCACTCCCAAAAGCTTGACTCACCCAGTATCTTCTTAACTGTAAGACCTGGGGAGGAGGCAAATGGGTTTCTTGAAGAAATGCTATATCAGTGTCTAATTTTCAGAGATTCAGCAGTACCTTTGCACACATAACCAGAGATTGAGACCCTTTCACATTCCATGAACACACTTTATAGGACACCATCATATTGGTGCATTTTACCATTTTTGGTCAGTAGGCCTGAAATGGTAAAATTTTTCGGGTTGAAGAATAAAAAAAGTATAATGAAGCCTTGTCTCACTGCATACCTAAGTCCTCCCCCCCTTGTCTTGTCCTTAGCTACCCACCTTTCCTTCCCACCTCCCTTACTTAACTCCCAAAACCTCCTGCTCACAGCAGTTTGGATCAATTCCATTAGAGAATCTCCTATAGCTTGGATTGCATATAAGCATGCCAAAAGAAAAACAATTAAGGAAAAGGACAGTTCAAGAAATAGCAAAATAAAAAGCCATGAGTACCCCCAACCCCTTACTCTGGTTGGTAACACCCTTCTTCGGTTGCAGTGTTCAGATTACCCCTTCTCACCCCAACTCTTCCAACATATTTATAACATTTTAACATATAACTCTGATGTATTAAAGCAATGATGTTGCACTTGTCAGTGATACTAAGTAATGATAGAGAGCAATGACCCTGTGACAATGTAAAACAACAAGATCCCTCTTTGTATAAACTCACCGAGTAGATCTCCAAAACTTCGAGACATTACTCCCTGCATTAACTTCAGGAGAAAGAGGGATAAAAGATAAAATATAATAAAATGACCTGAAAAAATGAAAAAACATGTAAAAGCAGGGGGGTCTCACAATGGATCCCCCCCATAGACCAGGGCTATATTAATTAAATGATAAGTGTCACAACGGGTCTAGTTCCTTAATTTTTTTTACAGGAGATTGCTAAATTAGCTAGATCAAAAAGCAAAGAAATTAAGCTATGATCACAAACACAGAGCTCTGGCATCCTCATGTTAACATAGAAGGCTCTAGAATTTTCTGTACATATTGCTGTAGTATAGCGTCAAATTCTATTCTATTGAAGCAGTGGGGATATACACATTTATACTAATAATCATCTTATAGAGCGCTGACCCCATACAATATAAAATAACATGATCCCCCTTTATATAATCATATAGAGTAGGTCTCCAAAACTTTGAGACTTTTATTTCCCCTCCTTAACATCAGGAGGAAGAGGGGGGAAAAATGAGATGACGGGGGTGCCTCTCGCTGGATCGCACCCATGGATCAAGGCATTTGTTGATTGACTCATGACTATTATAGCAACACTGATGCCTTGTGTCTAAATACAAAAAATAGAAAAAAATTGCTAGCTTAACAAATTGGGAAACCAGGGAGTTAAACTATAAGTGTGAACGTGGAGCTTTGATGCCGTCTTGTGGGCATACACATAAATGACAGTTGAGAGCACTATAACTGCGGCTATATAAGGCAACAGAAATACCTCCTTGTGTGAGCATACAAGATAAAGCTACTAAGCTTAAGCCCGTATTACTCTCTCCTTGACTTCAGGAGAGAGAGGGAGAAAAAGTGAAAAAATCGGGGGGGTCTCCGACTGGATCGCACCCACAGATCAGAGCCATACTAATCAACTGTCACTACAGGTCTGATGCTCTGGTTCCACTGCAGAAACTTGCTAGTTTAGCGATTAAAGGGCTGAAAGACTGAGCAGTAAGCACAAACTCGATGATCTGACGTCCTCCTGTGACGATCGATAGGACCGTTAACCTCCTCACATATTCCTGCTATTCTCCCAAAGGTCCAACACCTGAGATTCAGTCTGGCTTGAATAAGTCCAGAATCAGTGCCTGAAGCTCAGAAAGAGCTTTCTCCATGGTGTCAAAGCTTTTCCAGGTGGTCTGGTAATAGACAGACAGCTTGGATGGATACTGCGCTTTGTATTTTATGCTGGCAGCGATCAGCTTGATAACGATAGGGTGGTATGCTGCCCTTCACTGTCGTATAGCTGCTGGGAGATCCTGCATGAACCGTAACTGCTGACCCTCCCATAGGATTTCCTGGAGACCCCTGACCTGTCCTAGGACATGCATTTTATCCAGGTAGTTTACGAATTTTAATATCAAAGGCCTTGGTGGTTTCCCTGCAGCCGGTTTAGGTCGAAGTGAATGATGGGCCCTCTCTATGACATATATGGTGTTGTTGGGAGAGGGCCCAGCTATTTGAGTGAGCATCTGCTGCAGAAAAGTTATCGGTGCAGCTCCTTCTGTTTCTTCTGGAAGGCTGAAGATGATAATGTTATTGCGGTGACTTTGGCCTTCCAGATCTTCAAGTTTAGCTTCCATCCGATGGAGTTTTTGTCGCAGTGCAAGGTGCTCCAGCTCCATTGAGGCTTGTCAGCCCTCAAACGATGTCGCCCTGGCCGCCATGTCTGTAATTGCTGTAGTCATGTTTGTGAGCTCTTCACACATAGATTTTAACTCCAAGGTGAGATCTTGGAGTGCAGTGCGCAAACAAGGGTTTTGATGCTCCAGTTTTAACATGTCCCCCCTGATGCTGCTTACTGGACTACATTTTTTTAAGTCATGAACTGTGGGGTGTGCTACATGATTTTTCAGGCAGGATACACTTGGACTGCAACTGACCACCACAACTACCTATCATTATTACTGGGTCATCCTTATCAACTGAAACTGGCAAATCACAACTTTTTATGGGGGGGGGAATGCAAACAGACCCAGACTCAAGCCACCTTGAATTTCTTTTTCTCTGGTTCCCAACAGGGGTCACTGACATCATCATCATATTCATCAACATTATCCACATCTTCTGCTTGGATGCTGGCATATGGACTGCATGTTGCAACCACAGCAACATCATCATCATCAGCACCACCATTACCCAAAATATTTTCACCACACTGTGAATCACTGCATGGCAAATGCATGACCTGAACCGTGGTGGAAGAAATGTCACTTTGTGTGCTATCATTGACATGATGATCAGAATCTGCATGTTCAATTACTGGGATGTTACTGGGGAGTATGACATCATCTACACTGTCATTCACTGCCACTGCTTCACACTCCACTATATTTTTGGACATGGTAAACTGGTCAGAACTGAAACTTGAGGCAGCAATACTCATACCACCACCAGCAATTGCACTAACACCACCCGCTGGGACAACATCATCTCCTCCTACTATGAGTGAAGCTACTGATTGCTCTGTAAAAAACACTGAAGGAGAAATACCTTTCCTCACATCAGCAATGCACTTCTGTGACTGCATACTACTACCATGCCCACAGACAATCTTACCACTGGCAGCAGTGCCATGGTGAGAAACAGCTTTGCTTCCATGTCTGTTTGCTGGCATTTTGGGATCAACAGGAATATTCTAAACAAATTCAGATTTTGGAATGTTCACTCTGGGTGGGGTCTGGGGTGGGGGGTGATGCTGGATGGACCAAAAACAACTGTGGCTTCAACAACAGATACAGATGCAAAGTCACAACAAGTTCAACAACACCTTAACTAACCAGTGGTGTTCTCAAGTCACAAACAATCCAATCTGGAAAAGAATACCTTTTGCTGGTGGGGGAGGGGGAGAGAGCACTGACTGCAGATTACTGCAGTGCAAAACCAAGAAAAGATACCACAATGGCAGTACAAAATCATGCAGCTGCAGTACATAGTAAGTTCACTCTGCTGTGCCTGCAATTACACTGTAGCACTATAAAAGGTGCATTATTTGATGTCACATCACACACCGCACAGACACTCACACACACACAAACACACACACACAATTTGTCTACAAGTAATGCATACCAAATTTAAAACTTCAGTAATATACAACATTTTTTTAAACAACCTCAGTGCTGTACCAGGTCCATCCATACCACAACACACACGGTCATCAAAAAAATTTTAACAATTACTGAAAATATTAGTGTGTGTACAATAACAGTCAGTTATACAAGAAATATATAACCAAAAAACAAAGAACTCTCTATTTCTCCAACTTAAATCTACCTGCACCAGATATGCCCCTCCTCCAAAGCACACTTCCACTGTCTCTCAGTGCACAGACTGAATGTTGTACATTAACATTCAAAATCTACACACAAACAATACACACTTGATGATATGAGCACAGGAGGGTTTCTACAATCCATGAACTAAAGTTTCAGCAAAAAACATGACTCAGAAAGACTTTTAACAGCTTTTAGAAGGTTTGAATCACAGAGAGCTCTCAGAGTAGACTGTCTCCTACAGCTTCCTACACACACTACACCAAACTGAGGCTGTGCAGAACAATCTAGAGCCCATGTGACCTGAAATCCCATGAACCACTGCAAAATTCACCTTTGGAGCTTAAAACAAGGTGAAGTGAGGTGAAGTACATTGTTTTCAATGTACTTCACCTTAAAAATTGGAGGAGTAGTGGTTTGGAAAGCGGGGTAATGCGAAGTCATTGGTTTCAATGGACTTTGAGTTACCCATACATAACGTGGAGTATTCCGCTTCTCGTTGTGGAGCACTCCGCGAATTCGCCTTCACTCCACAAATCACTCCGTGGAGAGAATTGAGGCCACTTCACCCATCTCTACTCCTCTGGACTTACTCCAGGATGAGAATATATTCCACTGTCTGCCATATGTGGATGTAGTCGATGGTTTCCTTGATTATAAGATGGTTGTGATAACAGAATCATGGTATCTGGCTTTAAACAGTCTCTGCCTTTGAGGAGCCAAGCCATGAACTTGAGCTTCCTTGGATCCAGATGTACTACTGAACCATGGATCAGAATGTTGTATTTGAGAGGGAGATGTCATGTGTCTAACACCATTGCTACTGTTGTTGCAAACCAGGCCCTTCTCAGCCAGTATGAGGCAATCAGTACTATGAGTCTCCTTGAGCATTGAATTTTGACAAGGACATGTGGGATCAATGGGATTGGGGGAACGCGTAGGACTGATCTATTGTCCAGTCTTGGGACATTGCACTGATCCCCAAGGATTGTTTCTCCCTGTACCCAGAGGAGTATTTGTGGACCTGAGCATTGGTCTTGGAGGCCATCAGGTCTATGGTCACTGGTCCCCATCTCCTGTTTATTGAGTGGAAGACCTCCGGGTGGAGCTGCCATTCTCCTGGGTGTATCCACCACCTGCTGAGCCAGTCTGCCCTGATGTTCAGTTTCGGATAAATGAACTACATGGATGTGGGCAAGGTTAGTTTGTGCCCATTCCATCACCCATCTTATTTCTTTCTGCATGGCGATGCTTCTAGTTCCACCTTGTTTTGTAATGTGAGCTACAGTCACTTTGTTGTTTGAGCGTATGAGCAGAGATTGTCTGACAATTATTGTCTGGAATGCCTGCAGGGCATGATGGACCACTCTCATTTCCAGAACATTTATGGATAGTTTGGGCTCCATTTTCATCCACCGTCCCTGGGCCGATGAACTACCCAGGCATGAGCCCCATCCTGTCAAACTTGAATCTGTCTCCATAGAGATATTTTATGTTTGTTTGGAACTGGTTCCCCTTACAAGGTTGCCTCTCCTGGTCTACCATAGCAGGGAGTGCTTGACCCCTTGTGAAAAGTGTATCTTTACTCTCATGATTCACTCTGCAGACATGCCCTGATATAAAAGGCAGTTCTGAAGTGGGCACATGTTCCACCTGGCCCATGGAACCAGGCCAATGAAGGATGTCAAGCAAACCAGGACCATAGCCACTTGTTCTGTGGTAGGAGAAGGGGTAATTATTAGGTTCTTTGAAATGTTGATAATATTGTTCACTCTGTTGAGAGAAGGTTTTGCCTTCCCTTTGAATGTGTCTATCTCTACTCACAAGTGCTCAACTGATTGTGACAGTTTCAGGGAACTTTTGGCAAAGTTTACCACCCAGCTGTGTGACTTTAGGGTGGTGAGCACTAAGTTTGTGTCTCTGTGTGATTGCGCACTGCTTTGTGTGCTTATAAGCCAGTTGTCCAAGTATGGAATTATGTTGACTCCTTTCTCCCTTAGATAAGCTGCCAGGACTATAAATAATTTTGTAAATACCCTTGGTGCTGATGTAAGGCCAAAGAGCAGAGCCTGGTACTGGAAATGTTGGCCTAGAATATGAAACCGGAGATACTTTCTGTGGGCCAGCCTCATAGGTATATGGAGATATACGTCTTTCAAGTCAATAGAGGTCAGATAGTCACCTACCTGTGGGTGGAACTGAGAGTCTCCTTTGTGAATCAGAAATTTTTTTACATTAATTTGTTTCTCCTTGATCCCACCAGTTGGCACACATCTGCAGCCACCCACTCAGCCCCACACCCTGACATCAGGCAAGCAATCCCCATCTTCCTCCAAGGTTTCCCCTTCATGGCAGGGTGGCGAAGATCCCTCAACTCAACTCACTTCAAATAGGATCCAGCATTCAGGAAAGCACCATTCAGAGTTGGGGCCTGTGGTGGGTGGTTGTTCATTCTGCTTCGACCTGGGACCATTTTCCCTAGTTTTGGTTGGTCGCCCTGGAGATGTGGCATGCAATTACACCAATGGGGGGGCACACATGCATCAGCATGTGCTTCCTACAGGTGTCTTCCCCATCTCTGCCCCTTCTCTGCAACATCAGCGCTTTGCCCCCCAACCTCCACTAGGGGCCAGTCTGAATCTGACCACTAAACATTCCCCTTCCCCGGAGAAGGAGAGCAGTCCCTCAGATGCTCACTCCTTCTCCTCCTCCCCTGCCAACCCTTGGTGGCCTGAGCTCATTCCTGAACATGGGTCACTGGCATAGTGTGAGCTAAAGCTTCCAGCGCCTCAGCCCTCAGTGCCATTGGGCCAGCTGAATCACAAATTTTAAATCCAGAATTGGTCTCAAGTCTCCATTCTATTTTGGGACTAGGAAAAAGCTGCAATAAATGCCCATACCTTGTTCCTCTTCCTGCACTACCTGTATGGCCTTGTTCTGGAATAGGTCTATCAAAATGTCCTGGACTTGATGAGCTGTTGCTTTTTTCTTTGTAACTAGGGAGAATATTAATCTGTATCTGTCCGGTATTTCTGAAAGTTCTATAGCATAGCCTTTTGAGACTACTTCTAGAACCAATTTGTTGGAGGTCGTGTGGCGCCACTGTTGTTGAAAGAATGTCAGCCTCTGGTCCACAGATGGTAGTTGGTGTAGCATTTGTTGTGGTTTGGGGGGTGTTGGCAGGGCCCACATGGTTGTCGTGCAGGAGTCATTGTTGGCTTGTTTTTCCCCCTTCTACCTCTACCTCCAAATCTCTGTCTGGGTTATTTTCTTCTAAAGGAAGAGGAGGAGTTGGAGGAGAACGATGAACTGTAGGTATTATTGTATCCTCTACCATGAAAGCAATTGTTATTGCTATTAATGTCTTGTTTTCAGTTTTAAAATCTGTTGTTCTGAAATCGCTGGCTTCCGGATGGTAAAAGATTGTTCTATTTTTGTCCTTGGTGAGGTATTTGACCTCCTTCTTTACTTATTCCTAAAGGCCCTGTCTGAAAACATGCTTGCCTTTTAGGAGTAGGTTTTGTAAGATAGATTTGGACACATTAACAGCCTCCCATAGCTTGAGCCATAGAAACCTTCTGGCTCTGTTGGTTTGGGCCAATGCTCTTGCATTGAATTTGAAGGCATCAACTGCCATGTCTCCCATGTACTTGACTGTGTCAAGCGTACATTCCAGGAGCTCTGTTTCCCTTGTCTTTGGATCCACCTTATCCAGTAACTCTTCCAGCCACTGGATTTGGGCTCTGGCAGTGTATCAGCCACTGTGGCTGCCTGCGCTACCAATCCTGTCATTTCAAACAGTTTCTTGAGCATGTCTTCTACTTTTGTATCTGTTGGGTCCTTGAGGGCAAGTATTCCACAGGGTAGCACCATTTTCTTGCTCAAGGCTGCAGTTTGAGGATCAATGGTAAGTAAGGTGCACCACAGTTTCACTTTGTCCTCCTGAATGGAATACGTTCTGTCTATGTTCCTCTTTTCAGAAGTCACCATGGTTCTTGGGACTCCCATTCTTTAGCAAAGATGTCCTCTATAGTGGGGCATATAGGAAATGTATCCTTGAGGGTTTGCCTTTGTTGGATCATTGCATCCAATTTGGATTTGGGTTGGGAGAAGGCAGGTCAAACCACATAGTAGTCTTGATGTCCTTCACAAGGTCTGGTACTAAGTCAAAGGGACATAATTCTGATGTGAGGCAGGGGGTCTCCAAGTCCATAGGCTCTGTCTCCTCCTCATCAGAATCTATTTTTGAGTCATCATCTCCATCATTGTTCCCCTTGGCACCACCCTGACCCCCAGAGGGTTAGTTGGGCTGATTATCGGGATTTTTGAATTTACCTCCGGTACCACCCATGGGCTGTGGTGGACTGGGTTCTGACTGTGGGCTGGCCCTGGCAGGTCCAGTTGGCTTGGCTTTGGTTATTGATTCTAGTTTCTTCATCATCTTCAGCATAAAGTTCTGCTGACTCTTCATCATGGCTGCTGTTGCTTGTTGTGTCTGCAGCAGTAGTGCGGCTGGATCTCCCATCCTGTTAGAACTGCTAGAGCCAGGAATGCTCTGATCCAGAGAAGGGGATTGATCTAGAGAGGGTTCCTTCACATGTTGTCAGGCTGAGAATTGAGGCCCCGAGTTGTGATGCATCAGTGCAGCACTGCCGGAGTTGCATTTCTTGGCTTGAACCATCTGGGGATAAAGGAAAATAAAGAGTAGTATCCGAGCCATGCAGATCAAATAATAAAAGCTCCCAAAGTGGATATCACCACTAGGGCAACAAAAACATCACCACTGGTAATAGGTGTAAATGTCATAACCGCTGACATAGCAGTTTTGCTTATTAGTGGGAGGTGGCTTGAGTGGTCCTGTATACTAGAAACACAGAAACATAGAAACATAGACTTTGATGGCAGATAAGGACCGCTAGGCCCATCTAGTCTGCCCATTTCCCTACCTACAGGATAGGCTGCAGATCCTAGTTAACCAACAGCCTATTTCTTCCTACCCCCCACAAGAATTGCCTTATGTCTGTCCCATACATTCTTGAATTCTCCCACAGTTTTAGACCCCACAACCTCCCCAGGAAGGCTGTTCTATGCATCCACTACCTCTCTGTGAAATAATACTTCCTCACATTGCCCCTGAACCGCCCTCCTTCTATCTTTAAATTGTGTCCCTTGTTCTTGCAAGTCTCTTTTTCTGAAAATGCTACCCTCTTGGACTTTGTTGATTCCACTGAAGTACTTAAAGTTTCTATCATGTCCCCCCTCTCCTTCTTTCCTCAAGGATATACATATTAAGCTCCTTTAGTCTCTCCTCATACGGCTTCTCTTGCAGATCCTGCACCATTTTAGTTGTCCTCCTCTGGACTGCCTCTATCCTGTCTATGTCCTTGCAGAGATGGGGTATCCAGAACTGGACACAGTACTCCAGATGGGGTCTCACCAACTGTCTGCACAGAGGGATAACAACTTCCTGTTTTCTGCTGCTGATGCCTCTCCCTATACATCCCAGTATACCCTACTGCCTTCTCACATTGCTTGCTAACCTTAAGGTCATCTGATATGATTACCCCCAGGTCCCTTTCCTTTTTTGTTGTTGTTACTACCTCCCCACCCATTGTGTATTCTTCTCCTGGGTTCTTGTTTCCCAGGTGCATTATTTGGCACTTCTTTGCATTGAATCCTAGCTGCCATACTTCTGACCATTCCTCCAATCTTGCCAAGTCCCTTCTCATCCTTTCCACGCCTCCTTGTTTATCAACCCTGTTGCAGATTTTTGTGTCATCTGCAAAAAAGCATACTTTTCCTTCCAGTCCCTCTGCAATGTCACTGATGAAGACATTAAAAAGGACTGGACCCAATACTGAACCCTGCGGTACCCCACTACTAGCTAGAGGACCTCACACCAGTTGCTGACCTCGCAATTAGGCTAAAAGTTTGAGTAATCTACCCAAACAGCTATGTACCAGGTGTTGAAGTTAGCCAATTTCCCCCTTCTCACTTCTCTCAGTGGTGGAGTACTTATTGTTGCAAACAGGCACTCCCTATTTCACTTGTGTATATAAATATATCATAGTCATTTATTTATTCCCCCTTAGTTTCACTGTCTGCCACTTTGAGGCAGGGTACAGATTATTAAGTATGGAAAAACTTACTGAGAAGGGATACAGAACATGGCCGCTCTGTCATCTTGACAACCAGACCTCCCTAAGATGGCCACCGATGTTTTGTGAATGTATGGTGTCCTCCATACAACTTAAGATGGTGGTGGAATGATCACACATGCATGCTGAGTAATACCAATCAGCAAGATGGCGAGGGCCTGTTCGGCAGCAAGAAGGAGAGGCCATACAGGAAACATGGTGCCAGGGGTGAAGAACTGAACCAAAGGTTTGGAGGGCTGTCTACTGGACACCCGGATCAGGCATAGCTGAACTCTACCTTTGGATTACTCTTGCCCAGTAGGCACAGATTCCAACTAGAACAGCCCAATCTGCACTCTATACTCCCCTGCAGTTGAAAGGAGGAACAAGAGGGAGATCTCTGTCTGGCTGCTAGTACTTAGGAGCCAACTGCGATCTGATCATCAACCACTCTCTATCTTGATTGGCCGCTTGTGAGGGGCCAAGGAAAAGTGAGGAGGGAGGATGGCAAAGGAGCTCTGTGGTCCCGCTAGGAAGGAGCATAAGGAGTGGGGCCCAGGGAGATAAGCTGCCAGTACTGTTCCTGCTTGGGAAGGGGGAGGGAGTGGTGTTATCAGGCAGGGCTCAGTACAGAATTTGAACTCCGCTGAGCACTGGGCATCCTCTGATACTAGATCTAGCAAGTTGAGAACTAAAGATTTTGAGTGATTGACTGAATTTGCAATGATTTCTTGTTCTGACTAAATTGTACCCATACACAAGTGTGTGTTTGAGGGGGCACGTAACCAGGCTGCAATTAACCAGGTCACTACACTGTATCTAGGACCAATTGCCTAGTGACCAAACAGCAAGAAATGCATAAAAAAACACAGGTACTGCTAATTTCCTCTTACTGGAGCTCAGAACAATCTATGCCAGGCCACTAGTTGCCCAATGTCACAACTTCTGGGTTAACAGAAGCATTTCTTCCACACCAGAATATATATAACATATATTACTATAAAACTATTTTTTAAACTGCCAATACAGTTACAGAATCCATATATATATATATATATATATATATATATATAGATATATTTATATCTATATATATATATACATACAGTATATCTATATAGATATATCCCCTGTGGTTCGGGGTCAAATTTAGAGCTTACCTTGTATATAATATCTGTATCACACAGGGACTCCTGATGTGCAACAGTCTTCTCAGATGCACAAAAAGAACTGGAAAGCAGGGGCTCCTGGGACCTAGGTAGAACCATGAAATTTGACCCTGGGTCACAAGTGCATCAAGTAGCCTATCAGGTGGGCTAAACCCCATTCTGTAAGGACTGTAGTGCCATGGATATAAACACAACACAATTGTAATTTAACCTAATAAACAAACACATTTACAAAAGCCTGGGTCCTATAACTTTTTTACATGCATCTGGATGGTCCCCATTACTTGCCATGAAGAGAATCACTCATTCCACACACCCCCACTGGAACCTGCACCCCAGATCCAGTTGAGGTGGAGAGGAAGGAGGAGATAGGTCACAGTCTCAAATACATTCACTTTAGTCAATGGTGAATTGATGTTCAGCTCACTCTGAGTGTAGATGTTGAATGTGAGCAAGTAGTGTTCTTGAACCACAATCCCATAGAGAGTGAGCTGTCATGGCATCTGCACCTAAGTCACACTTTTGTGAAGGAATACTCATGATGATTCCTCTCTGCAGTGCATGGAAGGCTTTCTTTAACTGCTGCTGGGCTTTTGGTGTCAATTTCCAACTGCTGGCTACATGCAGACAAAGGGACAGAAGTATCCCTATCTTACTGTAAATAAACAAATTGTACCACACTGATGACAGTGAGGTAGTAAATGTACAAGGGTCATGGTTAGTGGTCCCAGGTTACCCAAAAAAACACCTTACACCAGATGTTGTTTCAAATCAGTTGCAATTTATTAATACCCAAAATAAGTCTTAACAAAATTATCTTTAACATGATTATGTCTAAACACCAGGGCTACAGGTGTACAGAGAAAATTAAGCAATATTGCCCCCTTTTCCCTGGGTGTCCCAAGCATCTATGGCAGCCATCTCTGGCTATTTCCTTTTGGACACACAGGACCTACAGTTTAAGTCTTATTTATACACTGATTGTTTATGAAAAAAAAATGCAGAGAAGAAGAATTCCAAGGTTATTAAAACCTTTTAGCCAAAAAAGGAAAAAACAACAAGTTATCAAACTTTTCATGAGATAGGGTTCATAAATACATTCTGACATCATCTTTGATGGAAAACAAGGAGAATTCTATTCTACTGAAATGGGGAAATTGACCAGACATCAGACAGGCTAGCTATACTCATTTGTAACTATGACCTTTATGCTACAGAGAAAAACATGTTTTTTGTACAAAATATTCTTGGCAAAGCCCAGACACATCTTATACCGTCTCACCCACTTTCATGTATCTCCATGCCTATTGTCACAAGTACTATTTTGTACAGTTTAACAATTTATTTCAAACCATTTTACACTTATCATACCGCTCACATTTGTTTAACATTTACTTATTTACCAGCCACTTTAGGCTTGCAGCTCCACATTCTCTTGCCCTATCTTCTCGACCCGTTGCTTACAGTTACTTAACACCTTGTACATTAAAACATGCATGTAATAAGTTAGCTACCTATCATAATTTTGCAGTCCCCACCATGTGGATGAGGGAAGACCAATAAGGGGAGTCCTTAACCCCCACAGATAATACTTTGATTAATATATAAGTTTAGTATAACTAAAAGCTTTCAATCTTATTCTGTTAATTGCATTCTAAAACATTTACCTTACATAATTGTTTAAGCTTTTATAATGGGAGCTACATTTTTTTAAGCTAGAAAAACAGTTTATAATTGATTACAATACAGTCTTATTAATTGCATGAACAACCTTTTTAAAACTGGTTGTCAGCATACAGATAGTCAAGACAAACATGAAAGGAATCCTATTCTGGAATTGGTACAGGGGTAATCACAGAATGAGCAAAAATGGAATGGTATATTTGTGATAAAACAGAAACTAGGCATGTAAACACCACAAGTGATATGTATAAAAGATAGCAAACATTTGATATCACATAATAGTGCAGAAAACAATTGAATAGAATGTGCAACAAAACAAAACATAACATAATAACTTTTATTAATAAAAAAAGTTAATTGAATCCACTTTGAGAGTGGATAAGATAGATGCTGCCTATCTGTTGAGGTGTGGCACAAACTTGGAGCTTGATTGAAGGATCTGTTAATACTATCTCTTAACAGATAAGTAATTATAAAATGTATATGACCAGTTTAGAAAGTACATATAAGTAACAGTCCATAAAATTAACAGTCCATAAAGTTCATATAAGTAACTGCAAATTGTTGTAGTTACAGTACAGGTGAAATGTTATTTGCAGAAAGGTAGTAACCTGACAAAGAACATGGAGCTATGCAGATGGCAATTTAAAAACAAAACACCAGCATAGTAAGAAAGTCAATGTTCAGGCTGCAGGTTGCTGGATAACTGAATTTGCACATGCCTGGCCAGGGGGGTGCATTAGATTCTGCATTGAATCCTTTAATGAGATATCCACACACACTGGTGCAATGTTTGTGTTGTGGTAGTTGATCACACCCTGGCACAAAGATTAACAGTTTATATGTAACAATCAGTCTGTATAAGGTGTCAGCCATGCTTGGAAAGAGCAGCTGTGGAGAAAATGATTGTCGCTTGAAGATCAATTGAAGAAAAATCTTCTTGCTGAAGTTAGGGGATTACCCCTACCCCAGGCTTAGCTTCATAGTAAGCAGAAACAGTAAGCTTGATTGTAGAAACTGAACTGGCTGGACCTTTTTCAGTTCATTTAAAGTTCTACAAATAGGTGTAATTTTGCTGAAAACATTACACTTGCAGAGGTAATAATATCTTGTCTCATATAGTAGTCCTTATATGGAGCCAGTAAGGCACAAAGTTGGTGATGACATTGAAGCTGTGGCAGTTGTTTTCTTTTCAGGAAAAAGATGCAGGTTTTTGCAGCTTAGATAAAAGTGTTACTGCTGTTGTACATGGAGATGTTATATGTGCCACACAGTGGAAACCTGCAAACTTGTAAAGTGTGTTAGAAACTGAGTTAAGAACACATACATAATCTGTTAAACCAATGACATTTTTGTTTTGTAAAGAGTGGTGTGACAGAGCATAAATTTCTGACAATTGTGGAAAGAGAAAAATAAAAGTAGGGCATCGACCGCACACCTGGGGGTGCAGGCTGAGGTCCAATAATACCATTTGACCATTTGTGAATCCATGACAGTGGCATGGTTACACCCTGCTTTCAAACTGCGGAAGAGGTCATGACAGTGATGAACATGATTTCCCTGTCTATGTGTTGTGTTGCTGACAGAACTAACTGAGACCTGTGTTATAAAATCTTGTAATGTTATAATAACATACTTCAAATATATAGTCTATGGCAATATGCCTGTTACACTATGCAATAGTGGGACAAATATATATGTTGTTGGCCTATGCCAACTAATAATAGTGCCTATTGCACCTGTGACAAGTGAAAAGGTCTACCATCTTTACACTGTATAGTGAAATACTCCAAAGTACTGAGTGAGGTAAGGCCTACTATGGAACCTTGAAGCACAGGTTCTGGAACAGAATCTAAATGCTGCCATATTATATTGTTAAGATTTTAAATTACAAAACCTGCATAGAGTGTACTTTATTGTCCAGGGGTACCTGGGAATGATGAGACAAACAGAGCATTAATTTGTCTGTGGTTTTGCTTGGAACATATTGTAGGGGTGGGTCAGCAATGTTGGCCCCAGTATCTATGGTTATGGGCATTAAAATCATTGATAAATGTGGAGCAGTTTTCTGAATACACACTTGATAAAGTGTAGCAAGATGTATAACAGATCATAATAACATAAACATAAAACATAAACAATGTTTTTGCAACAGAACAATGTCAGTAATGAGCATAATGCATAAAATACATTTTAGACAAAAGAATAAATGTAGACTGCAAGTTTAGTTCAGAGTCCAGGAATCTTAGAGCATTGTGAATTCACATGTGTTGAGCACAACCGTGGAATAAGTTGCAGAGGGTGAGGCACAGTTTAAGTTCATAAGTTGCAGTCCTTGGTAAAAATTACTTAGTTTTGTTTGAAAGAATTATTTGAGCAATCCACCACTCTGTTTTTTTGTTAACTTGTAAGGCTTTTTCAGGGTATGCGATGCTTTAGAACTTTGAAAGTATAGAAACTTGTTTTTGCATGTAAAAGGCAGATGATTGCATCCATTGCTGTAAGGCTATGGGAAGTTATTTTGTATTTGTCTGACAGGATAAGAAAGCTGAAAAGACAATCAAAAGATATGAATATGTGGAAATACATACACAATCCCTCCTCCAGCTCAGCTGTTTACTTGCTGAGGGCAGAAGCCCTTGTACCAATGATAGGTGTTGTGAGGTTTAACTGTTTGCACCAGAAAAAGCAGAGGGACTGAGCTGGGTTATACTATTAGAATACATTGGGTCTTTTCAGAGCCTGTAAATAACAAATAGATATTAGCAAATAAACATTTTTTTTATTTACCCCTACCTCTGTGGGCATTTGTGTTGGAAGGAAGGGCATGCTCCCCCACAAAACTTCTGCTGTGGTAAAAGAGACAGATCAAGCACTGTATCAATAAAAGGGTTAGCTATTGGTGGTGATGTATATGCTAAAACAGAAATGGTCTGGCAATTTTAGTAGCCAGTCATGCAGCACCTTAAAAAGGTGTTTACTGGATAAATGGTAATGGTGTGGCCCCAGTGCTTTCCACAATACATATACTTTTCAAACAAAATTATATTGCAATTATTTTAGGAAATGTGGCTTCATACGTTACCAGAAGATGTGGAACTTTCTTTTTCCTAGGAGAAAGAAAGAAAGAAAGAAAGAAAGAAAGAAAGAAAGAAAGAAAGAAAGAAAGAAAGAAAGACAACATACACAATCCTGAAAATAAAACAAGATTATTTTAATAGGATAAAAGAAGCCAAGTGTCCCTGGGTTCCCTTATCCTAAGCATGACAAATGTCAGCTGAGTTCATAAAAGATCTGGATTGATGGTAATACCGTACTTACATATATCTTAGAATGCATTCTCAAAAGAAAAAAATGATTACAGCATGGTCACATATAAAAACAAAAGTAATCTTTTTTAACTATAGATGGTAAGCTCTTTCACAAACAGCTGTAATATTTCTTTTTAACAGTGTACTGTATATATTAAAAAAAAATACTGGGGTGGTGAGTAACCCCCCCCCCAAGCACCTTGTGTACTATGGGAATCACATGATATTGCTCATAAACAAACAGCCATATGGAAATTAAACATCTGTAAATGAAGGCATTAGGCTTGGTGTTAGATTAGCCAGTAAGTTTTGGCTGCAAGCCCAGAAAAAAAATGCCTGTCCTTTTTTACTCGGACAGAGTGCAAGTACTGAAAAAAAAGTAAAATTGTAGGGTTCACCCTTGGTGTGCTTCCATGAAAACATACATTTTGTGTGAAAATCAGTGCTTTAGATAGGGAACACACATCAAGTTTGAACTGGTAGTAACATAAATTTTTTAAACACAAGAAGGTCAAGTAACCTGCAAAAGGTTACACAGTGTGCATGCAAGGGTCATTCAAACCCAGCTGTTTCTGTAGTGTCTTTGAACACTACTCATATTAAAGTGTCTTTTAATAATAAAAGAGCACAAAGTAAAGCTGCTGGCTAAGACAGTACACACACACACACACACACACACACACACACACAAAAAAAATGTTTAACACAAAATGAGACTGACAACATTATTTGACACCAATTTGCTGCGGTAATCCTCATAGTTTCATTAGAAAACTGTAAGTGTTTTACATATGTGCTGCCTACTGCCTATCTTATAACACACTACAACTACTTAAACCAACAAATTTATATATCTCCATGCCACATCTTTTCATAACAAAATTTTTCAAAAATCTTCCAACTCCTTTATAAAATAAAACATCATTATTTATGTTTACTTAAAGCCAAACAAGATCTTATTTGAAAATACAGTACAACACACCATTTGTGAGGACACATCTAGGAGACCATGGAGTACGCCCTTTGGCACATAGCCCAAAATACGGCACTTGGCCATTTTTTAAATCATTTGTGATGAACATTTTACTTCTGTTTAGCAAAATGTTTCTGATTTTAACTAGAAGTATGATAAAGCCATTCAGAATTGTTAACACACTACATCTTCACCTAGCAGTTGCTTATCACATTGTCTACAAACTACAAATCTTTTGCACATTGCAATCTATGATGTCATATCTCTTCACTCTCAAAACCACCTGCTCCAATCCAACAATCTACATACGAAAGTTTTTCAATAATCCTATCCAGGCAGAACAAATCTTTCATAAAAAAAAACTAAAAGGGCAAGATAAGAGACAGAGAACATGTTTTGCTTTTGTACCGTAACACGCTTTGCTCTGGAGGCAGCTCGTGCTATCTTTAGAACAACCATAAGAATAGAACATGACCACAAAACACAGATATATGCTGGAAAAATAAAAAGGAAAGAAAAAGAGTGACAGCATTTCCTTGTTCAGTGTGAGTATTGCAGAAATGAAACAGACAGACAACAATTAAAAAAAAACTTTAAGAACAAAATACACAGACTTACCCTGTGCCAAGGTATTTTCCTTCTTCTGTCCTGATACACCCGTCTGAGCCAGAAGAATGACCGCACAACCTTGATGATTACCTCCAAGTGCTGCAGCTGTTAACCCTTTCAAATCAGATTTCCTTTTAGCTATTTCAGTAACCTGCCAAACCAAGTGTTTTTTCCAGAGCTGTGGTTTGCAGTTCAACTGTAGAATCTGTAGCACTACTAAGTACTGGGTTGAAATCCAACTGGTGGCAGTCCCTAGTACCTGGGTTTGGGATCAACTGTTTCAGCCACAATAGGAGGCAAGGGAACTTGAAATTGATGTAAAAAACAAAAAACAAACTTAAAGCTGTGCAGATAGTGAACAAGGAAGGGGGGATTCTCAAATCAACGCATCTGTAGTTACACCTACTGTGTATGCATTCACAGTGGTTTGTTTTTCTTTGTCTAAATGTTGCTTATCTAACATCACATGGTCAGCCACTGCTTTCCTAACAGAGGCAGCCCAAACTGTGAAAGCCAGTATCAGCTTTAACAGTGTATACTTCCTCTTTCCACTGACCTGCTATCTACCAGGCACAAATTACAAGGGCAGTTGGCCTTGTTTGTTTGAGAGACTTTTCCTTAATACATCTCTCCAAATGTCCCTGAACTTGCCCCCATGGGTCCTCGGACCCCCCCCACACAGATTTAATTAAATTCAGGGCACATTTACCCTTACCCAGCTTTTAGCTGCTCCACAGACCTTTTCGTGTAGGTTTAAGTCTCACTCGAACACTCAGAGTCTGTTAGACTCTTTTTCCCAACCCCGCAGTTAGGTTATTACCCTTACTTGCATGGACCCTGTCTAGAGTAAATACTAGGCTTTACTGGATTTACTGAGACCAGAACCAAAACCACTTCATGGCTGGCTGGGCCAATTTGAAAATAAACAAACTGTACCACACTGATGACAGTGAGGTAGTAAATGTACAAGGTGTGTGGCTCGTGGTCCCTGGTACCCCAATAAAACCACCTTACACCAGATGTTGTTTTAAATTAGTTGCAATTTATTAATACCCAAAATAAGCCCTAACCAAATTACCTCTAACATGATTAAGTCTAAACAGCTGATGGCTTTTCATCACCAGGGCTACAAGTGTACAGAGAAAATTAAGCAATATTGACCCTCTTTTCTCTGAGTGTCCCAATCATCTATGGCAGCCATCTCTGGCTATTTCTTCTTGGACACACAGGACCTATGGTTTGAGTCTTATTTATACACTGATTATTTATGGAAAAAAATGCAGAGAAGGGGAATTCCAAGGATATTAAAATCTTTTAGCCAAAAAGGGAAAAAACAACAAGTTATCAAATTTGTCACGAGATAGGGGTCCATAAATACATTGATCATAAGATACATCTGTTGTTTTACAGAAGTAAGGAGTTTTGTTCTAACATCACCTTTGGTGGAAAACAAGGAGAATTCTATTTTACTGAAATGGGGAAATGGACCAGACATCAAGCAGGCTAGCTATACCCATTTTTAACTATGATCTTTATGTTACAGAGAAATCATGTTTTTGTACAAAATATTCTTGGCTAAGCCCAGCAAATTATATTTGCTTAAGACCTCTATTTTAAACACAGCTTATACCTTCTCACCCACTTTCATGTATCTCCATGCCTATTGTCACAAGTACCATTTTGTACAGTTTAACAATTCATTTCAAACCATTTTATACATATACCAGCTCACATTGCTTTAACATTTACTTATTTACCAGCTATTTTAGGCTTGCAACTCCACTTTCTCTTGCCCCACCTTCATGACCCTTTGCTTACAGTTACTTAACACCTTGTAAATTAAAACATGTGCATGTATTAAATTAGTTACCTGCCATAATTTTACATTAGGCAGAGAAATTTAACTAAATACCAAGAGATCCCTCACTGCATACACACAGTCAGTGACAAAATGACCCAAGGCATTCTCTCCACCCAGGCTATTTATTTCAGCTGGACCTCAGTTGTTGAGGCATTTTTTCTGCAGGCTCTTGTCAGTGTCATCTGCTCCCAAGCACCCCAAGTTCTTTCAAACTGGGGGTCCCCTACCACAGTCCATCTCAAGCAATTCATGAATTTGAACTTGCTCTCCACCTTAGGCTTTGAAAATAAGAGAAACCCAGAATAATATTAGATAGTTCTCCTAGTAGCTATGGAATATTCTGTGTCGAGGATAACAGCTTTAGGTGTTGAAAAAGTTTTGGGGCTTGAGGGTGATCAGGACTGGCATAGTCTCAAGCCAGAGGAGAACAGGGAGTAATAATATTCTAGAGAGACATACCTGAACTTCATGGCAGAGTGGTGCTCTGAAACTGTGACCTCCCTTCCACAGTGGCATCCTACTCCTCTACCTCCACATTGTGTTGTGCTGAAACTGGGTCATCAAAGTACCTTGGTGGATGGCCCACTACCTCCACATTGTGCTGTGCTGAAACTGGGTCATCAAAGTACCTTGGTGGATTGCCCACTCTGGATAATTGAAGCTTGGTGCATTTCTGGCATCATTGCTGCAAGTCCCAGCTGTAATCCTGAAAAACGGTCACCCACTGTCCATCCTTGAGCTGGATGGGACCCATCGTTTTAGCTTCTATTATCATTTTTTCTTAGTCCATGAATCTCAGATACTTCTCAAAAAGTGCAGAGGGTGCTCTCTGGGCCTTGGCTTCAGCCTGATACAGTGTGTCCATTCCACCTCCAAATGCTGAGCCTCCTCCTCCAACTTCAGGTGCTATACCAGCCAAAGATGGATTTCTTCTTCAAGATTTTTCTTTTCAATGGCTTTGGGCAGGCTGATGATTTGTAGATTAGATCTATGGGATTGGTTTTCTTGATAATCTACCTTAAACTTTAAGTCCTCCAGATCCTTCTTTAGAGTGCTCCTTTGTCTGCTCAGATCAATGACAATGCCCTCCAGCTCACTGATACACCATTTCCCTTTTTTTAGCCACATGGTGTGGACCACTGTGGTCTACAACAGGCCCTTAACAATGGACTATAGGTAAACAATCTGCACCATTATGTTGGTAAACCCTACCTTTATTTTATTATGCATATTTACCAGCATAGCTGGACTTCTGGCCAAGTTTATTTCTAGTTTGGGCATGGCATGACCTTCCTGTGCTTTAGCAGTTTGGGAGCAAGTGCAAGCCTCATAGCCATGCTGGAGATTGACTGACAGCAGTACAGGCTCAAAGTTTAGTTTAGACTGCTGTTTTCCTGGTTTGCTCAATGCCATGAGTTGGCAGTGTGGCTCAGTTGGTAGCACATCCACCTCTGGGCCAGAAGGTCATGAGTTCTAGTCCCACACCAGGATTGGGCTCATACTTCAATGCTGGCACCTGAGTGCAGTATTAGGGGGTGTTGTACTGTCAGGGTGTGCCATCCTTTGTATGAAATGTTAAATTGAGGCCCTTTCTACCCATCTCTAGTGCTGTCCTGGTGGGTGTCCAGGTGGAAGTAAATGAAACCAAGGCACTTTTTGCAAAAGTAGGGGAATTTTATTAAATAAATGAAAAAAAAAGATCATACAGAAAATACACAATCAGCAAAAATCAATACAGGAAAATGAACAAGTGAATGAAAAAAAAACCCACAAACTTATATAATATCATAATGCGTACTCCATATCTTATCCTAAAGTCTTGTTCAGTTTACCAGAACCAGGTAAAAGACCAGCACCAAGCACCACAAGTAGTTTTCTCTCCCTACTCAATTACATTTCATGAATAATCTGGATTTCTTGTAAAATAGTATGATATAATTCAATTTGAGATAAATATTTATTTATTTATTTTCATCTCAGATTATTACACCTTTGAGCTAAAAGCTCATTTACAGATGTTCCACATCATGAAGTTAACAATACTGTAAATAACATAGACAGCAGGTCAGTTGTTACAAAAATACAGAAAATTACATATATTAAGTTGTTCTTGGGATAACATAAAATACACTGAGTGTGGTGGTACATTACAGAGACAAAGAGGAGAGGGGGAGCTTAGAAGGATAGGAGACTTGGAGGTAGCAAAAGGCACTGCGTAACAGGAGTGCTAACCATGGGAAGGGGGACAAGGGGGGAGATAGGGGATAAACAGGAGCAGGGTGGAGATAGGTCATATAAGGAGTAGCCTTCAAGGCCTTGTCAATGGCATGTGGGATAGATGTGGGGTTCCCAGCAAGGTATGGCAGAGGAAGAGAAAATGTGTATGGGGGTAAGACAAAATTGGGGAGGGAGGTGCGAAAGGGGGGAACTGTGGGGAATCAGGAACAAAGAAGTGGGAGAGAAAAATGGGTAGAAGGTTAAGGTAGTTTGTAAGTGCGAAGGTTGTGCAAAAGTGCCAGAGGAGAAACAGGAGTAGTTTAGGAGCTACAGTCACACATATTGGTTACAGGAAGGTACGAACACAGTTTTGATTTGGAGGGGACAAGTTTGGGTTCTGCCATTAAGTCATCTTGAAGCGAGTTTAGTCAATTGGATGCCCAGTACTCAAAAGACCGTTATCCTTGAGAGGTGCAGTGGAAGGGGACTTTAAGCAGCTTACAGTTGGCCCCTCTTCTTTGCCTAGGGTAAGTGGAAAGATGAAGGAGGCCCTGAACCCCAAGGGGTGTTAGGCTTAGGGTAGTCTTCTTTGCAAGCAAGTATACCTGGTACTGAATCCTGCAGTGAAGCTTGCACCATCCTGAATGAGAAGAGATTGCAGGTATGAGTAAGGCTGTGTGTTCCTAAGACAAGTCTACAGGCTTTGTTTAGGGCTAATTTGATTCTCTTTAGAGCCATGTCCATTGCTGCACTATAGACTACCAGTCTGTAATTGATTACTGATAGGACAGAGCTGTCCACAGAGAGTTTTAGGGCCATGTCAGTTAGGCAGTGCTTGTGCCTATACAGTTGGCCAATTTTGAGGTTCTCAGACTTAGCTACTTGGTCAATGTTGAGAGAAAGTAAGGGAGCTGTCCCGAGTTGCACCTAGGTATTTAAAACTTTGGACCATTTCTAATGTGGTATTTTGGCTGTTCAGAATTTTTAGTTGATGAGACCTGGGCCTGTTGTGGGAGGAGGCAAACAACATTTTTTTTGTCTTCTTGTAGTTTAGTGACAGCTTGTAGTTAAGAAACCAGGCCTCTGGAGATCACGTGATGCAGAGTGCTGAATAGAAGCTCCTCTGCTAAGCTCCTGCCTCCTGATTATAAAATCATCTTTTTTAGACGTTTATATTTTACAAAATCCTCTGCTTTTGAATTCTCCTGCTAGCTAAACATCTTGTGCGCCTGTTTTGTGAGTTCGATCGGTGGATGGAGGCTTATATGAAGAAAGCCCCACAGAAACATCCCCCCCCGCTACTCCTGAAAAGGCCCCAAAGAAATCCTGGGCCTCGGGTGGGCCAGATAGTCCTGATCCTGCGAGTCATGTTGGGGAACAATAACCTTTAATGCTTAATAGGTTCCTAGAAGAGTTTAAACCCTTTCATGAAGAGATGAAAGAAATGGCGATCGACCTGAAGACTCTCTCAAAAAAGCTGGATGAGGTCTTGTTAACTGTCTATGATAATACTGCCCGAATAGTCTCACTGGAGAAATGACTAGAGAAACTTGATCCTGAATTAGTGTCTACGAGGCAGAAGCTATCTCGTGTGGAGGCAAAACTCGAAGATCTGGAGGGCCGTAGCTGCAGAAACAATGTTGTGATACTGGGGTTACTAGAGGGAGAGGAGGGCCGGCATGCTGTGGCATTCATGCAGAGGCTGGTGGAACAGGTTTCTGGCCCCTCTCCTTTCAGCTCAGTGTATATCATAGAGCGAGCTCACAGGTCATCGAGACCGAAGCCTTCACCGGATGCTGCCCCCTACCTATTATTTGCCGTTTCTTAAATTTCCTAGAAAGGCAGCACTTCTTGCAGAAAGTAAGAGCTTTACAGGAGGTTCGTTGGGAGAATACTAAATTGAGAATTGCACAAGATCTGCCAGGATCAGTTTGTTTGAAATGTAAAGCGTTTCACCCCATCGTATCTAAGATCATTGCTGTGGGACTGAAATTCAGGATGGAATATCCGGCCAGGCTACAAGTTTTTGTAAACGGATCCTGGTTAAATTTTGAAGATCCTGAAGCTGCTCTTCCAAGCCTCAAAACCGTGCTTCCGGACTTGTTCCGAGAGCCCTGAGAGGCTCTGTCTACATGTTGAGGGGTTGTCTGGAGTTGCCTCACTGAACTGTTATTTATTTTCTTGTTTACAGAGATAATGTCGATGAACTACATTTGGAAGCTCTTGTTTTCTCATCTGGACTGTGTTAATTAGTATATGGGCTACCTGTTATGAGTATCTCAGGTCCTAACTCCACAAAGTCAATTGCTGTTCAGGGCAAGGACGTTTTGGGGTGACCGGGTTGGCTTAATTGGGGAAAGAGCTTTGTGTTCCAGCACATTCAGTTATGCAAATTGCATTAGAGAGGGGAAGTTTGTGTTACTTATTTTAGGATTAATGTTTCACTTTATAGTTTGTTGAAAGTGGGAGCGGTGTTGGGCTTTCTCAGTAACTCATATAATTATCTCGTCAGGATCGGGTTGTGGCCACAAGAGGGCATATCATACATAGGAAATGTAACGCCGTGCTGCTCTTAATCCAAGGAGGATTTCCCTCAGTTTTGTCTCTTGTCTCAAACTTAGGGCAGCAAATTATCCCAATGGGGGTTCTTGTGCCTAAGAGCTGGTATATTTCCAGGCAGAGTTGTCTTTCTCATTTCTTTTTCCCTGGGGCCCATGATCTCAGTGTTTTTTCTGGATCTCTGCTCTCGTTTTCCGATCTGGTTCTGGTTTGTGTAAAGGTTTCTCATGGGGTAATGTAACCCCTAATTTTCACTCAGGTTCCCAAAGCTATTTGGCACATTTATGAGCTTGGCAGGTTACTCTGTTCCCCCTTTCATTACTGTGTTAAATGTAGCTACGTGTGTACGCATTGGAAGCCCAGGACCGCTTCTAGTTTTTGTGGATTGTTAATAACATTTTAACTGTTTAGTATTTACTTGTGGATGTTGTTTTGTATTGGCTGTAAGTAGAGGTGCATTTTCGGAGGCGGAGAAGGAGGAAAGGACCCAGTACTATGCTAAATGTTACTTATGGCAGTATGGGTGGTTGGGTGGGGGGTGGTATATGCTGGGTTCTGCTAGGTGGAATGGGGAAGTTGAGTGGAAGGGGATGGGTTATTTGTGGGGGGGTTGGGGAGGAGGGAGGGTTTTATAGCAGTAACTTCTGGTGTATGGTTGAACGTTTTATGTAATCTGTGTGCAGGGCTGAACATACTAAGTTCAATAACTACTGTCAGATGGCCAATGAGGTGACTTTTGCTACTTGGAATGTTAAGGGGATCAGGAAAAAATCCAAACAATATCAGGTTCTCAAACATTTAAGTTTATTACGTTCTCAGATAACTTTCTTACAGGAATCCCATTTACTTGAATATGAAGCCTTACAGTTAAGGAGGCAACAGGTGGGGCTGGTTTATGATGCTCAGGGTTCCACTAATAGTTGCAGGGTCATGCTTATTATCAATAGAAGCATTCCCTTTGTTTCTACGCAGGTTATCAAAGATCCGGAGGGCAGATTTATTCTAGTTAAAGGCACTCTCTGGTCAGTTTCACTTCTACTTGGTAGTATATATGGTCCTAACATGGATGATCCAGGGTTTTTTATGAGACTCATAACCATTATTCTTCCAATGCTTTCCATCAGGATTATTCTGGGGAGCGACTTCAATCAAGTCATAGATTCTAATCTTGACAGGTCAGGCAGTGGACCAGGAGGGGCATCTCCAGGGCAGAGGGCTTTTAGGGACTTAGTAGACCAGTGCAGGCTCTGTAATATCTGATGCATGTTATATCCTGACTCTAGAGAGTTTACTTTTAGATCAATGGTGCACGGCTCGCAGTCCTGCATTGACTACATATTTTTTCTCAGGCTCTCCTACCCGGGGTCAAGACCTCCTCGATTCAACCTGGCCCTGTCTCTGATCATTCACTTGTGTTATGCAAATTGGCATTCCTTAATTTACCTAATAGGGAAACCAGATGGAAGCTCAATGAACAACTTCTTAATGATGCCAAGTATTGCAAGCTCATAAGGGAGCAAATTGAGTTCTTCTTTTCATCTAACCCTTTAGACAGTACAAAGCCAGATATGTTATGGGGGGCTTTCAAGGTATACATGAGAGGGATCCTTATCTCAGTATGGCGGTGAGTAGGAAAAGGGCACAGGAGGAAGAACTATTATCATCATTGTCCCAAATTCGGTCACTCGAAGTGAACACATCGGTAAGTGTCCCAGATAAAGACAAGAGGAGGCTCCTAGTGGTTAAGGACAGATATCTAGAGTTCTTAAGGGAAAAGCAGAATTAGCTATTATTTGAACCAGAGCTAGTTATACGGATCAGGGAGAGAAAGCAGGGCACCTATTGGCATTGCGTATAAAACAACAAGAATCTGCAAGATTCATCCCATCAATTTGAGCAGTGGCAGATGGGTCCCTGGAAGTATCTCCTACCGAGATAGTACAGGAATTTGCTCTATATTATAAAAGACTGTATAGTGACATGGAGTACCCTCCTTGTCCTGGGAGTATGGAGAACTATTTGAGGGACTCCCATTTGCCCTTCCTATCAGAGCAACATAAGGGTTTTTTGGTTACCCCTATATCCCAGGAGGAGATTGCTGAGGTTATTAGTGGATTACCTGCAGACAAAGTCCCAGGCCCTGATGGGTTCTCCTCCCTATTCTACAAAGTTTTTCAGGATCTTCTACTAGTAGCACTTTATCGCCTATTCCAATATATTTTAACTGGGGCAGAAGCAGACCCCCACCTCTTTGAGGCCTTGATTGTTCTTATCCCTAAACCAGATAAAGACCCTGAGCTTGTTCAAAGTTACAGACCTATATCCCTTCTAAACCAAGATATTAAAATTCTTTTGAAGATATTAGCCAATAGGTTAACTGTAGTTCTCCCCGAGCTAATAGGTATGGGGTAGGATTCATGAAGGGGCGCTCATCATCAGACCACTTGCACACCCTTTCTCATGTCTTCTCGCCTACCAGGGATGCTGAGTTTCCCGCAGGATTGGTTTCCCTGGATGCCGAGAAGGCATTTGATCGTGTGAACTGGAATGTTTTGTTTTGAGTTCTGGAAGCAATTCCCTCCTGTATTTATATCCTGGATTGCTGCATTGTATAAAACCCCTACAGCATGGATCTCTGGGAATGGGGCATTTTCCAAACCTTATTCACTCCATTCAGGTATCAGACAGGGTTGCCCCTTATCTCCTCTGTTATTTAATTTGTACCTTGAACCTCTCATCCAAAATATTCTCAACAATGCCTCAATACAAGGTATTTGGGTTGGGTGCCATGAAATCAAGATCACTGCATATGCGGATGATTTGCTGATACACTTATCCCATCCGGTATCCTCTGTTCCGGCTTGCTGGGTGAAATAGTTAAATTTAGTGCCCTATCCAATTACAAACTGAATGCTAACAAATCCTCATTCTTTCCTTTAAACCATAAGGTATTCAAGACTGATATTAGTCCTTTAGGTCCATGTTGGGCTCCCAGGTCATTTAAGTACTTGGGCATTAAATTAACTCGTAATCCCTTAACATGGTTTAAGGAAAATCTCGAATCCCTCTCTCAGCTTATAACTCAAGATCTTGATAGGTGGTCCAAACTTCTCATTTCATTATGGGGCCGGATCAACATAATTAAGATGAACATTTTCCCAAGAATTTTTTACCCTTTATCTCTTCTCAATACTTTTATCCCGTTACTCTGGTTTGAAAAGTCGCATGGCATATTCACTAGGTTTATCTGGGCCGATAAGTATCCTCAATTGGCCTATTATAAACTGGCAGCTCCAAAATTTGAGGGGGTCTTGCGGATTCCCCATTTGGCTATATATTATTGGGCCAGCCATTTAGCAAAATGTATGAAATGGGTACGTCCCGGCCTGGAAAAAGAGCAGCCGGTATGGCTTAGGATTGAATTGGATTTATTTAGGTCTAAGAATCTGGATCCCCTAACCTTATTCTATCTTAAAATGTCTCAGGTGCTATGGCTGAGGAATGCCCTATAGTAGTTACCTCATTAAAGGTATATGCACAATTATGTTCCTTTTTGCAATATACCCCTCAGTTAGATTTGGCCCAGTCTATCTGGAACTCCCCATCTTTCACCATTAACAAGAAGCAGATTCCCCGTAAATGGTTATCCCAACTGGAGGATGGAAAAGTGCTCTCATTTGTGGATGAAGAGGGGCAATGGTTGTCAGTAGGAGATATTATTAGGAAATTCAATATTCCAGCTCCCTCTCACTTTAAAGTTGTACAGTTAAGGCATCTACTTACAATAGTTCTTGGCAATACCCCTCCTTCCCAGATTGTCATGGCCCTGATACCTGAAGTTTCTTCATTACTTGGATCTTTGGGTATCATATCTAAACTATACCAGGTGTTGTTTCATAAAAGATATGGGGACTCTTTTGGACCCATGAGATTCTGGAACTCCATTCTTCCTTAGTATCATCTTGATCGGCAATCCCTGTGGAGATCCTGTCTTAAATATGTCTCTCAAGACAGATTGCGTCTCATGCAATATCACATTTTACATAACATGTATTACACCCCGGTAAAGTTAAAGAAATGGGGTCTCTTGAACTCCAACTTATGTACTAAGTGTTCTCGGGAAGAAGAAACACTTCTTCACTTGTTCTGGTCCTGCCCCAAAATTTCTCTTCTATAGGATTCGATCAAGACTTCCCTGGATCCTTTACTGGGCCTTCAGGAGTATTTCACACCTGATATTAGCCTTTTAGGGGACTTGTCTTCTATTAGAGCTAAAGTAAGAATGTTTCATATATCTATGATTGCCTTATCTGTCAAGAAGCTTATTCTATGTCACTGGAAAGACAAGTCCACCCCAACTTTTCAAGAATGGGTGAATGGAAATTCTTGCCAATCCACGACAGAAAAAGCTTACTGCCACCACAACAGATTGGCAGTATATACAAAACATGGGATCCCTTCACTCTAATTCTAGTTGCTCAGGCTTAGTTATGTCGCAGGTCAAATTGCCCTGTAGGTTCTTAGGTAATGATTTTATTTTTATGGGATATATGGATTTATTACTGCTGTATGGGAAGGGATAGGTGGGTTGGGCAGTTATATCTTAATAAATGGCTGTACTCTCATTTCATTCTCATTGTAACTGCCTTTTATTGTGGAAAATGTATCAATAAAGTTTGAATTATAAAAAAAAACCAGGACTCTGCTTATGAGAAGTTTACCTGCATTTGCTTTTCCAGGGCAGTGCGGTCTGTGTGGCTAGAGTATAGCACTACATCATCAGTGTTCAATAGGACTCTGTCTTGACATGCCAATGGGAAGTGGTTTAGACACAGGCAAAATAGTAAGGGGCCCAGGACTGAGCCCTAAGAGACCCCTATACTGACTTTTTGGTGTTGAGAAAGAACATCTAGAATTTTAACCTGTTGCTCTCTCCCAGAGAAGGTAGCTCTGGAACCATCCAACTGATTCTGGGGATAGCCCAGTGTCAGTCAACTGGTTTAATTGTAGCTCATGACTAACTGTGTCGAAGGCCTTGGTGAGCTCTATGTAGGTTGCCCCCACAATGAGCCCCCAATGCAGTGCTTCATGAATGTAGCCAGTGAACTCCAAAAGTGCAGTTGTACTATGCTGTTTCCAGAACCCATGCTGCTGTGGGCACTGTAGCTGGTATTTGTCAAGGTAGTCAATGAGCTGGTCGTAAACAATACATTACAGGACTTTCAAGAGTGGGTGGAGTATAGAAATTGGTCAGTAGTTGGAGTGACTAGTCCTGTCTCTGCTTTTAAAGACAGGAGTGACCACTGAGGCTTTCCAAGGTTGGGGGAATTTTGCGGTTGTTAGTGAGAGATTCAGAATTTTGGTTAGAGGTGTGAGTAGCTCATCGAGGGTGAGTGTAATTAGTTTGAGGTCCAGTGTGTCACCACTGGTTCTAATTTTACCTAGTACCTGCTGGAGGTATTTTTTTGACCTCAGTGTTAGTGATAATCTTGAGGTAGAGGGGCTGGGCTATCATGTGGACTTTTATCATTTATGTGATTAGTGTCTCTCAGGGGGGTTCTAGGAAATCAAGGGGAAGCACTCGACTAAGGTCAGTAAAGGCCTTATTGAAGGTGTTGGTGATGATTTGGGGTTCCTTGGTTATGTTACCCTCTACTTTAAGCATTGACAGTGGAGTTTCATTGGGTTTCCCAATTAGAATCTTGATATTGTCCCAGAACATTCGACTATCACCCCAGTAGTTGGCCAGTTCACTTTTGAAATATTGGCTTTTTACTTTTCGGATAGCCAATATACATTTATTGTGGGCTGCATTGTAGTTATGTTTATCTATGTGGGAATCAGTACTTCTTGCCTTGTGTTAGAGGTTATTTCTTACCTTCATCTGTTTGATGAGAGGTGAAGTGATCCAAGACTTGTATGACCCCCACAATTCCCACTTAGTGTAGGAGGCATAAATGTTGCATGTGGCATTAAAGGTCTTGATGAAATGTTCAAGCACTATGTCAATATCATCTACAGCATCTATGGCTGACCTGTCTTGTTGATTTAGGCACGCTTTGAATGAGTGTAGCTGCCCTTTTGTTAGTACTCTTGACATAAGTGTTTTTGCTGGGGTTTTGGGGTACTTATTAGACCAGGTGCAGAGGACTGGAAAGTGGTCGCTGATGGAGTATGGGAGGATGACTTTCTGGGCTATTCTTTCTGGGCATTGGGTTATCAGCCAGTCTAGCAGAGTACTAGTCCCAGTACAATAGTTCATATGGGTGGGGAAGTCCACTAGTTGGGCCATGTTAATGGATGAGATGGCATCTTTGTAGGGTGTCGCATTGGGGGATAACCAGTTTATGTTGAAGTGCCCGACCGTTAGTACCTCAGAGTTGTGGCAGATATCAGTGAGGTTGTCAAAGATCACTTTAAATACTGCAGACTGCTCTTTAGGGGTTATGTACTGTATACAGAGACTATTGTTAAGCTTTTACCACTCATACCTAGTAGTAACTTTATTGTCAGTATCTGGACATTACTGCCAGTGGTTAGGTGTGGGATGGCAAACCCCTGGAGGGTGTCCTTGATGTAGATGACACATCCTCCACCTCGCTTTCTGGATCTATCCAGTCTAAAGGAGGTGTACACTTCTTTGTCTTTCTAGAATTAATACTTTTTATTAATTTTATACAACTACTTCAACATGTTAGGATACAGCCATAAGTCTTGTAAACAATTTCACAAATACAGGGTGAGAAAAAGCCATAGTATACATTTATCATATATATATATATATATATATATATATATATATATATATATATATATATATATATATATATAATTCTGTTGATGGAAAACAAAACTGAAGTGAAGCAGTAAACCTACCAGGAGGAGGGACAATGGTTAAGCTCGCTGAACAAAGAGACTGGACAGTGTTCTGCATCCCATGATGAACTCTTCTCACCTGTAGAACAACTAGTTATCAACATATGCACACCTACTGAACCAGGCAAAATGTTCTAAATCAGTTAGTGTTACATTCAACCATGTGGAGACACCATCTGATGTAAGATTGGACAACCTATCATAGTTTGGGGAGTACGCGGAAATTAGAGACCTGTATAACCAAGGGGGGCATTCAGCCTATGCCAGCTCGAGGTTTCAAATATGTTATGAAGGGCACCTGGTAAGTACAGTATTTGGGGAGTGTATTATCAATAACATGTGACATCCTGTCTAGGGATGCTACCTTATAGAAGGAGGTGAGAAGTTCGGCCATAGAGAGGACTGCAGTAGTTCTCCAGCAGCTTAAGATCAACCATTTTGCTTGGAGGCTAAGGAGAGCTTGCCAGCGCTTTTGTGCTCAAGATGGCTTTGGCTGACCGGCTAGGATGCCTAAGATCCAAAAAAGGGATTCTCATCCCAAGTTAGAGCCTGTGATGTGGGAATACAACTTACTGAGTGCCAAAAAGGGGAGATCAGCTGACAGGAGATATACCTTTTCAGCTGGATTGCCATGTCAGAGACCATCAGTGTGAGCCAGGTTTCCAAAACTGACAATACATCAGGTTCATATTGGGTTATTCAAACTTGCAGCAAGTCGAATTTGGCCAGGAGACTACATATATTAATAGAGACAATTTTTAGTGCACCTTGCTTCTTTAGGGGTTCTGATGTTTCTGGTATGGGCCCAGGGTCATTATAAATGTTACCCAATAGCAGCAGTAGTAAGCAAGCCAGTCTTACTGCTTGCCATTTTAGTTGTTTTAGGGTCAATGAGTGGTTAAGGATATTTGATCTATTTTTGCCATGTTTATAATTATGATCATGTATACATCTGTGGGAGGGAGGGGATAAGTGGTGTGCTCCCATGTCAAAGTCCACCCATGTATACATATCTTACCGTTGAAAACTGAGGTAGTTGGGGTGGCGGTAATCATGAGGCCCCTTTTGAATCGGGACATGGTGATGATTTTGGCATTTCTGTGTTGGTTGGTGCTAATATGTGTGAGAGGTGGAAGTACCAGCCCTGCAGTAAGGATAATCCAGATGTATTGTAGCCCCATGATTCAGCGCAGTTGGGTTACAACTATTGTTATGGTATGATCTAAGAAGACCTTACTGGAGAGAGGGGGTTGAATCGCTACTGAAATGAGTGAGGGGAGGAGGGTGCTCAGTGGCTACAATGCAAGCTATAATAGGTGATATGGGAACTGAAGTGTGGGTGGGGGTGGCAAAGATCAGGGAAGTCAATGCCTTCTTGGCATATAATTCACAGGAACAAAGGTGAGTAAAGTTGCAGGAGTTAGTAGAGCTGCCAGAATAGTGCAGTGGTCAGAGACACCACATTTAGAGCACAGGGTTAAGGGTTCAAATCCCTGCTTCAGCACAATGGAGGAGTAGTGAAAAATATAGTAGATACCAAAGGATTTCACTAGAGGGTGGAGGAGAAAACAGGATTAGTTGATGCTAGTATTCAGGTCGGGGCTTAGGTAATAGGTGCACCACTAGCACCTCCTAGTGATGGGAGAATATAGCCTGCAAAAAGGGAAAAGTGGGGACTTTGTAAAAAGATGAAGGAGTCGAAGGAGTCACGTGATGTATCATGTGACCAACACTCCCCAGTAAAGGAGAGGATGGCCCAAGGTGGGCGGGGCAGTCACAATGCAGTAGCAATGGGCTAGCACAAGCAAGAGCTATGCACTTCAGGGAGGTCTCTACCTTGATCTCTTGCTGGCTGGTGAGCTCCGTGGGGCCTTGGGAGGGAGAGTTGTTTAAAAGAGTTCTTGGAGCTTGCAGCCTGGTAAGGAAGGAAAAACAAGGCATCACTTATAGAATTAACATAGACAAGGAACAAAGGTCATGAGGCAGGAAATGGAGAGGCTGAGAGAGAAGGGGAGGGGGGAATCATACTGTGTATGTACGAGCATGGATCCAGGGGACAGGAAAACAGTGAAAATGGAGTCACAGTGAAAGAAAGCACTATGCAAAAAAAACTGTTCATTCTAAGGTAAGCTTACAGGATCACACTGCTGGTAATTCAGTTCAGTACAGGCATCAGTATAGTCCTTAAAGTCTCAAATTAAAATACCAAACTAGCAGGCACAAATGCAAAGCTCTTAAAGACACAGTTACAAACAGCTCTAAAGCAGTAATCATACAAGCATGCAACATCAGATAAAACTATCTCCACATGTCTGCTGACAGGCAAAAATACAGGCAAGAGCCATGCATGTCAGGGAGGTCTCTACCTTGATCTCTATCTGGCTGCAGATCTCTGCAGGCCTCGGGAGGTAGGGAGGGCTGTTTGAAAGGGTTCTTGGAGCTTGCAGCCTTGATCTCTTGCTGGCTGTTGAGCTCTGCAGGCCTCAGGCAGGAGGGATGTTTGAAAGGGTTCTTGGAGCTAGCAGTCTTGATCTCTTGCTGGCTGTTGAGCTCCATGGTCCTCAGGAGGAAGGGATGTTTGAAAGGGTTCTTGGAGTTTCCAGCCTTGATCTCTTGCTGGCTGTTGAGCTCCACGGGCCTTGGAAGGGAGGGATGTTTGAAAGGGTTCTTGGAGCTTGCAGCCTTGATCTCTTGCTGGCTGTTGAGCTCCACAGGCCTCAGGTGGAAGGGCTGTTTGAAAGGGTTCTTGGAGCTTGCAGCCTTGATCTCTTGCTGGCTGTTGAGCTCTGTGGGCCTCAGACAGGAGGGATGTTTGAAAGGGTTCTTGGAGCTTCCAGTCTTGATCCCTTGCTGGCTGTTGAGCTCCACGGGCCTCGGGAGGGAGGGATGTTTGAAAGGGTTCTTGGAGCTTGCAGCCTTGATCTCTTGCTGGCTGTTGAGCTCCATGGGCCTCAGGAGGGAGGGATGTTTGGAAGGGTTCTTGGAGCTTGTAGCCTCGATCTCTTGCTGACTGTTGAGCTCCGTAGGTCTTGGGAGGAAGGGAGGAAGGGATGTTTGAAAGGGTTCTTGGAGCTTGCAGCCTTGATCTCTTGCTGGCTGTTGAGCTCTGTGGGCCTCAGGCAGGAGGGATGTTTGAAAGGGTTCTTGGAGCTTGCAGCCTTGATCTCTTGCTGGCTGTTGAGCTCCACAGTCCTCAGGCAGGAGGGATGTTTGAAAGGGTTCTTGGAGCTTGCAGTCTTGATCTCTTGCTGGCTGTTGAGCTCCACGGGCCTCGGGAGGGAGGGATGTCTGAAAGGGTTCTTGGAGCTTGCAGCCTGGATCTCTTGCTGGCTACTGAGCTCCGCAGACCTAGGGAGGGCTGACTCTGTCATGATTTCTTGACTGATTTGCACATTTTTTGTTGTCCTTTACTACTGTATACAGTAAATATAGTTTGATACTCCAACCGTGGTTGACTCTTGCTGGTGCTATAGCTAGTATTCCACAATATATTATTTTTGTCCATGGGAATTAATATTAATATTATAATGCTATAAATTAAAACCATGATGATTGAGGCTACAGTTTATATGGCCACACACACACTCACACACACACACACACACACACACACACACTTATATGAAATTAGTAAGCCATGACTGGGCGTGCAGTAATGCTCAAATTACAGTACACCCAGGAAGTGTAAAAATAAAGCAATTAAAACTGGCAGGGTCAGCCAGTCACTGCCTCGGTTTGAATTCTTACTGCCAGAGAAATATATTTATTTATTTTGAGAGTAGTTTTCACCTCTTGATGTGCTCGCCTTGAAATTTTAATCATAATTTTGTTTGATTTGCTTTCCTACTTTTTATGATAGACAGCATGACCATGAAATGGGACTGGGGCTCTCCTCCACCATTTTGAGACATTTTCTGCTTTGCATGTGTTCTTAATGTACTGGCAAGTGTCATTAGGCCTCATCCCTCCAAACCAAAGTCAGGAGTTCGATATTGTGTGGTAGCAGGGTCCCAAATAAAATGACATACAAATAGTTAAAAATATATACATATATTTTTTATGTATTTGTTCAGAAACATGGTAACCATAAACAGTGCTGCAACCTGTTGCCTGACCTGTATGTTGCTACTAACTGGTGCGAACAGCAGGGTGGAGAATAAACTGCATACATGATAATGTGTTAACAGCCCAAACATGTACTGTATGCTTTAAATACAAATATTCAAAATACAAATATTGTTGAAACACCAGTCTGCAGTAAATCCGCCAGATCAAATATTTAAAACAAGTAAACAAGACCCTTAGACTATTGTCATGATATTTAAGTCATGGTTGAGAGAAAATTCCTAGAAAAAAACACATCATAAGGTATGTTAGAAAAGAATGTTTTTTTTTCCATCTTTTAACCAGCAGTGCCCACAACTCTTGAATATATTGGCATTCAAAATATAAATGTGCTATAGTTTGTAATGCAGCAGCACAGGTGGGTCTTGAACAGAACCATTCTCTGGTGTCCTTATCTTTCAAATCATTCTTTACATTCAGTTTATCATGTGAGCACAATCAAACAGTGTTCCACATCTTAAAAGGTATTCTACATTCAGTCAGCATTTTCCCAATATACATCATGGCCCGGATATTCAGACTGCGCCAGCCTGTGGCGCAAGCCTGGACGCAGCACAACTTAGCTGTGCAGGGGCGTTAACTGGGCGATATTCAATGGAGCTGCACCATGGCACAGCATTGTTGAATATCACACCCTGGCCACCCACGGTGCATATGGTGCAGTGGCACTGTGCCAGCGCAAGTGGCCAGAGTGGAGCAGGGGGATGCGCTAGCACAAGTTCCCTTGCACTATGCGCAACAACCACGATATTCAAAAGTGCACATGCAAATGGAGCCATAATGTATGCAAGGTGCAAATGGGGCCCTTGCATGTCATTATGGCCCCATTTGCATGCAGATGCACCGATCCCCAGTGACTTGCGCCTGGTGCCCTGCCAGGCAACAGCCGTTGGGGACTGATGCCCCCTGCACAGTGCGGCAATGTGCCCTTCTGCCCGATCGCAGGCATATGTAGATTTAAATAACATCCAATATCTCTGGTGGTCCAGTGGACTGCTGTCAGCCCGATCGTGGGCTTAAGTATAATAAAATGCATGTCCTGTATCCCTGGTGGTCCAGTGGACTGCTCGCAGCCCGATCACAGGCTTAAGCATAATAAAATGCACATCCTATATCCCTAGTGGTCCGGTGGACCACTTGCAGCCAGATCGTGATCATTTGTATTAAAAAATAAAGTCCAATATCCCTGGTGGTCCAAGCTACCCCCCTGCCCACCGCCCACTAAGCCCCACCGCCCCACTCCCCTGATCCGCGGCGGGTGGCAGCACCACCAGCCTGCCGCCCACCCACTGACACCGTGGAAGTAGGGCTGTATGCCTATTGGTCACTGGCGTGAGCCAATGGGCATGCAGTATACCGTGCCACATTCCAGATATGTGAATGGATCCATTCACATATCTGGACTGTGATAATGCGGTGATGCTACACCCATTGGCTCATGCTGTGGACCAGTGGGCATACAGTCCTACCTACAGGGTCAGTCGGTGGGTGGTGGGGCAGCAGGCGGGGGGGTGCTGCCGCCGTCACTGACCGGGGGAGTGGAGCAGTGGGGATCATCGGCAGGTGGGGAGAGGATACCACTGGACCACCAGGGATATTGAACCTTTTTAATACAAATGCCCACAATTGGGCTGCGAGCGGTCCACTGGACCACCAGGGATATAGGACGTGTATTTTATTATACTTAAGCTCACAATCAGGCTGACAGTGGTCCACTGGACAACCAGGGATATAGGACATAACTTTTATTATACTTAAGCCTGTGATCAGGCATGGGGGGGCACCACCATGGAGGTGCAGCCGGAGCTCGGGTGGCAGCTGCCGTGTTGCACCCTGCAATACGGCAGCTCATCTGTGGGTGGCCAGCCGTTGTTCCTTTTTTTTTTGGCTCACCTGTGTGCAGTGCAAGTAGGGGTTGCGCATGCATAGACTCAGCACATCCCGGGCTGAATATCGGGATGTGCAGAGTATGCATGGGCATGCCCCCCTACCTGTGCCGCATACATTACTGATGCGCTCCAGCACATCGGCATTTGTGCCAGGTACAATCCCCGTTTGAATATCTCACCGGGGCACAACCCTTTTGAATATCCGGGCCCATTTGTACAGTAGATTCTCTAGAAAATCTAGATTGCTGAATTACTTTAGTACTTAACATTTCAGAATAGAAAGCTTTCCGTGATAAAGCACAAATTTGTGCTTATGAAATTCCCCGCTGTTTTATTTTCTCAAAATATGCTTCCAGATATAAAGGTACTTTTTGTATTTGTCTGTTTTTATGTACAAATTTCCCAACTCGCCATTCCTCCACTACTGAAGAAATATGGCATACAAGCCATAGAACCCACCCTTGGGAAGAAAGCCGTAAAATAGGTCTAATATCAGCATATATAACAATTCAATGAAAAAATACTAGAGGGATTTTCATACCTTAACCACTTGAGGTGACATCCAAATAAGTTACACCTATTTTTATAGGATTTAACCTATTACCCCAAAGACACAGTAAGAAACAACTATTTAATTTTGCTTTCAAAGATTTAGGAGGGAGTATACATAACTTACGTATAAGAAAATAGGAATCAGATATGTTTTAATTATAAGGATTCTTTTCTTTTAACTCATTGTCCATTTCTTTCATTGTGCTACTTAATTGATCCCAACATCCAACTGACATTCCCAATTTACTTGTGCCATGTCTCCTGGCCCAAAGAAAAGGTCTAAGATTTTACAAGGACAGGTTGTCACCTTAACTCCAGCAACCTCAGAATATATTTCATGTTATAGGACTTTTAAATATTTTGTTTGCAAGGAGATTGTCTATGTGTATGATATTATTAATGTTCTTGTTGGATTTGCTTTTTCTAGGCTGTGAAAAACACTCCAGTATAAGCCTGGGGAATGATGATTTCCTTTCCACTTTGGCTGCTGACTGTGGTAAAATGTTCTGGGGAGATGGGATCCTCACTGTTGATACTGTTGCTTGTTCTACTACTAGCTTACTGTTTCATGATTGGTGATTCTTATTACTGTTATTATTGTTAAAGGTTGCACAGACAAGAGGCTGCTTTGGGCTCGAAGCAGTTTACTAGAGGCATGGCGCTGGAGGGAAGGAAGGAAATGAGGGGGTAGTGAGGTTGGAAAAGGGGGTTGGGAGATGGAAGATGGAGCAGATGGAAAGAGTAGGCATGGGGGAAGAGCAATGGCAGAAGCAGGGGTGGGGGCAGTACAGAGGGATATGACAGCAGGTGGGCCTGTGGTAGTGAAGGAATAGGGAGAATCAGGGAAAGAGAGGATATGAGGACATGGAGGAGGCAGGACCATGGGGTGCAATAGCTATGGTGCAGTAGTGTTCATGGTCACCCTATGGAGGCTGGGGGCTTGACCGGTTTGTCAGCAGCTGGGGGGACTGGAGGCTGAGCTAGCATGGCTACAAGAGGAGCTATCCTGGGCAAAGAGGAAACTAGAAAGGAGAATCACAGAGGTAATTCGGCCGGAGGGTGAGGGGCAGACAGATCAGGGAAACTGGAAGGGGAGGGATCAGGTCACACAAGAGGATGGGAGATGGCCAAGGTTAGGTGACAGGGGCATGATGGGCAGGGGCGGGCATGTATGAGTGTAGATACACAGCCAGCTCTAAGAGGTACTGGCCTCTAACAGGGTTGGGGGGGAAGAGGCAGTCAAGGAGACACGGACTGGAGGCAATAAGAAACAATGCCCAGATAGCAGGGAAGAGTCAGAAATAAGGGCTGATCAGGCCATGGTCATCCAGGAAGAGGGAGTATCCAGGGAAAATGGGAAAGATTGTAAAGGGGAAAGTTGCACCAGTCAGAGGAGACAAAAAGAGGAGGGGTCAACTGGGGAAGGAGTGACCTGGAGGAAGACCAGGGAAGAGCACTGTGTACAGGAGTTCAGGGAGGATGAGTTACAGGAAGGGAGAGAGACAGGAAATTAAATGGATGGGGAAGGAGGGGCATGGGAAGAGAGGAGGCAGGGGAGCATCATCCAGTAAGATAAGGAGAAAAGTGGATAGAGGGGGAGGGGGCTAGGCAGGGGGGTGGAGGGCCAGGGGAGCTGGAATAAAAAGTCAGGCAAGACCTGCAGAGGCACCTTTGGGGATAGCACAGGTGATGGTGTATGGAGACTCCATTATCAAAGGGATCCTCTGCTTAAGAAGGGGAGTAGCTTTTAGAGGGAGGTCGGTTTTCTGTGAGCCAGGGATGGATCAAGCAGGGCGCTCCCAAGAATTAAGGAGCGCATCAGTCGGATTGAGTGAAAGCCTCACTTGGTTTTGCACCTTGGAACAAATGACCTGGCCAGGGAAGAGGTCCAGAGGAGAGTTGAGCATCTATCAAAAGGGTGCCAGGGGTTGGTAGGTTCAATAGCTTTTTCAGAAGTCCTGCCAGTGCACTGCACCAGCACTGCCAGGCAATTAAGAATCAAGGACTTCGATCACTAGCTAAGGCAGTGGTGCATGAGGGAGGACTACGAATGCATAGGAGATTGGGGAGCACTTGGGTGGACCAGAGTTTGTATGTGAGAGACAGATTGCATATTAATGGTGAGGAGGCTTGGCTTTTGAGGGGGAGATTGCAGGGATACATAGATAAATACCAGAGAGTGAGTTAAACTAGGAGAGGGAAGGGCGAAGCTAGGGGCAGTCTGGGAAGAATGGTGGAAAGAACTGCCCAGTCTTGCTCTCCCCATGGGGGGTAGGGAAAGCCAAAAGGGGGGGATGTACAGAGGAGGGGGACTACTGGAAGGGATTACTGATGAATGCCAGGAGCCTAAGGAAGAAATTGGGTGAGCTACAGGCGGTGATGGCAGTGGATGACCTGGACCTAGTGGCAGTCACGGAAACCTGGTGAACCAATAAACACAATTGGGAGGTGGAATTACCTGTGTATGTGCTCTACAGGAGGGGCAGGTTGGAGAAAAGAGGGTGGGGGTGGCCCTCTATGCAAAGGAAGGGATAAAGGTGATGGAATGCAGAGGGGGGTGGACCTTCAGAGACCCTTTGGGTCACGTTGGGCAAGGAGGGAGGAAAACCATTAAAGATAAGGGTACTCTACAGACCGCCAAGTCAGGAAGAGAAGATGGACAAGCAGATGGGAAGGGAGATACAGGAGATAGCCAGCAAAGGAGAAGTAGTGGTGGTGGGTGATATAAATCTGCCAGATGTGGATGGGGAATCTGGCAGTCCACAGAGAGGAGCAAGGAGATACTGGGAGCCTTACGAAGGGTGTTCATCACCAGCTAGTATTGAAGCCCACCAGTGGAAGAGCTTACTTCACCTGGTTATGATTAATGGGGACAGTGTCGAGGGGGTTGAAGTGGGGGATCCCTTGGGTGACAGTGATCATAGATCAGTAAACTTCCAGATCAGGAAGGGTCTAGATAAGAACAGATCCAGTATGAGGGTACTGGACTTTACAAAAGCAGATTTCAGGAGTATGGCGGCAGTGGTCCAGGAGAAACTAGAGTGGAGGGAAGGCCTGCAGGATGTGGAGGAACTATGGGAGAGAATTAGAGGAGGAACTTTAAAGGTGTTGGAACTATGCATTAAGACAGTGGGCAAAAGGAAGAGGGGAAGGAAAGTGAGGACTGCAGTCAGGCAAAAAAGGAGAGCGTTTAAGAGATAAAAAGCATTGCAGAGGGAGATGGACAGGGAGGTATACAGGGAAAAGTAGCGGGAGGCAGGGAGGGTGCTCCAGCAGGTGAAGGCGGAAATGAAGGAGCAAATAGCAAGGGAGGCAAAAAATGGGGACAAGAGGTTCTTCAGATACATGAGTGACAGGAAGAAGGGAGTGCATGGGTTCATGAAGCTCAGGGGGGTGGAAGGGATCTGGTGGAGGTGGATGTAGATAAAGCGGAAGTCCTGAATAAATACTTCGCTTCAGTTTTCATTGTCGAGGAGGGGGTGGGGCCAGAGTTGAAAAGCAGGGGAAGGATGGGTGGGGAGATGGACTCCAGTTCCTTCATGGTAGATAGGGTATTGGAGGACTTAGGAAGGCTGCGGATGGATAAGGCAATGGGCCCAGATGGGATACACCCAAGGGTACCCAGGCAACTGAAGCAGGAACTGGCAGCACTGCTCACAAAGCTATTTAACCTATCACTGCACATAAGCAGTGTCCCTGGGGACTGGAAAAGGGCCAATGTAGTACCCCACACAAAGGGAGGAAGGGAGGAACCAAGAAATTACCACCCTGTTAGCCTTACCTCAGTGTTCAGTAAACTAATGGAGGCACTCATAAAGGAAAGGCTGGTCAAATATCTGGAAGGGGAGGACCTCCTAAATGACAATCAGCATGGATTCACAGGCCATAGGTCATGCCAGACCAACCTGATTTAATTCTTTGGCAGAGTGACCGAGATATGCGACCAGGGAGGGGCAGTGGACATGGCCTACCTGGACTTCAGAAAGGCATTCGACACCATCCCCCATAGGAGACTGGTAGGCAAGGTAGACAGTTTTGGAGTTGGGAACAAGCTCACAAAATGGATTGAATATTGGCTGGGGGGAGGACCCAGAGGGTTGTGGTAAATGGGGTGCATTCCAAGGAAGTGAGGGTGGCAAGTGGGGTTCCCCAGGGGTCTGTCTTGGGACCCATAGTCTTCAACATATACATAGGAGACATAACGGTGGGTCTGTGAGGGAATGTATGTATGTTTGCTGATAATATGAAGATCTGCAGTAATAGGTTCGATATGGAGTTGGGGGTGGAGGATATGAGGGAGGATCTGGTTAGTCTGGAGGAATGGTTGGAGAGGTGGCAGCTGTAGTTCAATACCAAGAAGTGCAGGATTATGCATATAGGGCTTAAAAATCCAAAGGTAACTTACCGGCTTGGAGGGGAAGAATTGGAGGTGGTAGCACAGGACAGGGATCTGGAGATCACTATCTCAGACAGTCTGAAGGTCTGGGGTCAATGTGACAGAGCAGCTGGGAAGACACTCAAAATGCTGGCATGCATTGGGAGGGGATTCACTAAGAGAAAGAGGGAGGTTCTACTGCCACTATACAAAACCATGGTCAGGCCACACATGGAATATGGGGTCCAGTTCTGGAGGCCTTACCGGCAAGGGGACAAGGAGAGGCTGGAAAGGATCCAGAGAAGGGCAACCAAGATGGTGAGTGGGATGCAGGGGAAGTCGTATGAGGAAAGGTTGGGTGAACTGGGTCTGTACACGCTGGAGGAGAGGAGGGAGAGTGGGGATATGGTGGAGACATTCAAATACTCGAAGGGCATAAACAGGGCGAGAGTAGATGGCATCTTTAAGATGAGTAAGAATAACTCTACTAGGGGGCATATGTACAAGCTGGAGGGGGGCGATTCAGAGGGGAAATCGGGGAGGGTTCTCTGAGAGGGTGGTTCAGCCATGGAATGAGCTGCCGGATTGGGTGGTTGGCATGAATATGGTGGAGAAATTCAAGAGGGCCTGGGATCTGCACATGGGCCTGATGGGTAGGGGCAGATCAGGAATGGGAAAAAGGGGGCCTCTTAGCGAGAGGGGAGTTTATGGGCAGACTAGATGAGCCAGGAGGTCTTTTTCTGCCATCAGATTTCTATGATTCTACAATTCTATAAGATGTTCCAGTGGATCCCCGGGACTGTCCTTGAAATAATAGGGTGATCACAGGACCAGGTTGTCAATGAGACTTTATCAGTTTTCAATCCTTGGGAATAGTGTCATGCTTTAAATACAAATCTCAATTAACTGCAAAGTAGAAATGTTATTGCTAAAATTAATAACTATATGGCTTGGTGCATTTTTTTGTTCTTCCACTTTCTTAGTTGTGTCTGAATGTAATTTCAATTGCATACATTTTTCTTTGAATTTTTCTTTACAGTGTTCATGCACTAATCAGGCCCCATATTCAGAGCCAGCTGGATGCGCATGCATATTGGTGCACTGCCCAAATAAGTTGGGCCGGCCGGCTTTGGCATGATATTCAAACAGAATGTGCGATAGGAACAGACTGCTCAATCTGTTTGAATATTGGACCTTGGATGCATGGAGCACAGTAAGCAGCTACCATGTATGGCATGGTGCATCCGAGGTGTGGGGCTGAAGACCGCCCATAAGGGACTGCATAATGCATACCTGTATGCGCTGCAGCCCACATATGCAGATGAACCCACTAGACATGCGCGACTCAATGGGCCATTTGCATGCCCACTATGGGCTCATCTGTGTGGCTGTGTTGCTGTGATGTGCACTGGGCTAGCCCACCACAGCCCCAATCACAGTGAACCAAAGAGAAATCCCTAGCCCCTTTTCATAGTGTAGTGTCCCCCCTCCCCAGTACTAATTGTCATAAAAAAAAACATGACTTTAGCCCTTTTCCTTAGTGAAGCGTCCCCTTCCCCAGCCCAACCCCGATCACTGTAAAATAAAAAGTATGATTTATTCCCTTTTGCATAGTGTAGTGACCCCAGCAGCCCCGATTGCCATAAAATAAAATGTAGTCTTTAGCCCTTTTCCATAGTGTAGTGTCTGCCCTCCCCAGCCCCAATCACTAGAACAACACACATAACCTGACCTCATTCCCTGGTGGCTAGTGGTCCTCCACCCACCCACCACCCTGGTAGGCAGTACCACCACCCCGCATCCCCATCCGACGACCTGTGGTCAGCTGGCAGACCCTCTACACTGCCACAGCCAACCACCAACTGAACTGGCAGAGCATGCACAGTAAATAGTACATGCTAATTGGTCAGGGCTCAGAGAGGGGACACTATACCATGTAAAATGGGCTAACTCATACTTTTTAATTTAAGGCAATCAGGGCTGAGCTGGGAAGGGGGGACACTATACTATGGAAAAGGGGCTAAAGCATACTTTTTATTTTACGGTGATCAGGGCTGGCCTGGGGAGGGGAGAGGGACATTACACTATGGAAAGGGGGCTACAGATTTCGCTGTGTTTTACAGTGATCAGGGCTTGGGGGAAAACATGTACTCATCCCTAGACTGTGCGTAGAGCACCAACCTTCCCCGCGATAGTTAAAGTAGGATTTCAAAAGCATAACTATGTGCCAGCACAGCTGGCCATTTTTATGCTTGGGGGGGGTTCAATATTGTAATGTACAACAGATGCATGAGGGACCCTTCATTTGCATAGGTGCATCACAACATTGTGCATGGCAGTGCAGTCAAGGGTGCACAAAGTTTTGGTGGCCTTTGAATATGGCCATGCCTCCGAGTCTGGAGATGCACATCACATCCAAGGATGTGCCGCACATCTCATATGAATATGTGGGCCATTGTCATTAAGGTCTTTAAGGTTCTCACTGTTTGTTGGCATTTTATAATTAATCTGTTTCACTGTTTCATTGTCTGTAACCAGCGCATCATTATGATGTCGTTAGTGGGGACTATAAATAATTGTGTATGTTTCCTACTACTTGCCTCCTCATGAAGCCTTGTTTGAAGGCAAAGCGCTGGGGTTAGGCATGTGTGAAATTAAAATTTCATAGGTGGAATTCAGTGAAAATCTGAATTTCACTTCATGAAGTTGAAATTGATTTCGAATTTCGAAGAAATTCTATCTCGCGCACACAATCGTCCAACCCAGTTTCCACCCAAAAGCCCCCATAGTAGCTCTGTGGTCCCTACCCTCACCCTCCCCACTCATAAAAAAAAATCCCTAGTGGCAAGTGGTACCTCCCCTCCACCCGGTCACCCGCCTGCCCCAAAGTGTACAGTAATCCCCCCATCCCTATTTCTGTACTGTAATAATTTATAAAAATCCCTGGTGGTCTAGTGTTTTTTTTTTTTGTCATAATCCCCTCCCTATCCCTGATCCCAAGTCCTGACTCTCAAATCCCTGGTGGTCTAGTGCCCTCACCCCCTTCCCAGCAGGTGTCCCACCACCCTGCTCCCATCGCCATTGACAGTAAATCCCAGTCGTACCCATAATTGGGTGTTATGAGACAAACGCAGTCTTATCAATAAGGCACCTTCTCCATATCTTCCAGTCCTAAATCCACATTGAAGAAAAGTCCTGCCGTTAATCCGCAGCCTAAGTAAGCAGTGGCTCATAATTGGGTGCTCTGCTGAAATAATAACACATTTTCTGAAGAGAGGGTCCATAGGTTAGGGGGTTTCAACACTGCTCTACTACAGTACTCATATTCTAATTAGCCACCCTAGATTGAGACAAGCAATGCATCCCTTGGGTCTAGAAGATCGGTGCAGGATTATCCACTGCATCTTAATCCCAGTTCAATATTGGCTGGCCTGCAGGTGCAGGGGCAGGGTACCGACCTGTGAAGCCAGTGACCAGTGTTCGAGAACTGACCCGGGATGTCAGAGGGCTAGCCGGGGGGGGGAGAAGGACTGAGCATCCAGCGACTGCTCTCCTTCTCTGGGGGGGTGGCAGAGTGTTCAGTGCTACGCAGACACCTAGCAGAGGCTGGGTGTACAGCACACACTGACACATTTGGGGGTGGGGCAGATGTTGGTCACCATTGCATGTCCTCACCCCATACACCAGGGAAAACGCCACTGCCTTCCACTTCCATGACGCCCACCTCATTGCTCCGATTAACTCCCAGGCTGGCTCCCTGACCTACCCCAATGCTAGCGACACTTAGAGGCTGGTGCCGCAACCCCTCTTTGGGGGATAAGCCAGGGGGTATCGGGGGAGTTGCAGCTCATGCAGGAGTGGCAGCAGCGAGGTCCATGACTGGACTGATCTATCGGCACTGGTGGAGCACTGAAAAGTTCAGTAAATAAAAATTAATCCCAGTTCAAACAAGGAAATTGTGAAAAAATTAAAGCACCGCAATAACTGTGTATTCCTAAAAAGTACTCATTCAATGATGAGTCACACCAAAGTAGAATAACAGAATTTTATATTGCAGACACAATCCCATCAGTAATGCTCCTCACCCATAGTGACTGGCCTTGAGTCCAAATCATGGAAAAGTCCAGCTGCTAATCCACGAGATAAAGAATCGATGGCTCAAAATGCTGTTCTTCTGAAATAAATCATATTGCTGTAGAGAAGGTCCAGGGGTTGGGAGGATTCAATGCTGCTCTGTGGCAATGCTTATGATCTAATGAAACACCACAAATATAATATAATATACCTTATGCACCCCTCGAATCAAAAAGATCAGTGCTGGATTAATAGCCTCATATATATCCCAGTTCAAACAAGGAAAGAGTCGAGAAATTAGAGCACGGACAGCAGCCTTTGATTCTAATATGATTTATGGAACAATGAAGTACATGAGAAAAAAATAATCCTCTTTTATATTAGCAGCACAGTCTTTTCAATTATGTTCCACTCCCATAACTTCCAAGCTTCAGGTCACATCGAGGAAAGGTCCCGCCATTAATCCATGGCACAAACAACCAGGGATTTTCTAAAATTATTAGCGTATGGAGATAGGGATGGGGGGGTAACTGTACACTTCAAGGAGAATGGGTGACGGAGTGGAGGAGAGGGACCACTAGCCACCAGGGATATATTTTTACTAGTGGGGCATGTGGGGGAAGGGGCCACTAGCCACCAGGGCTTAATACTGGGTGAAATTTCACCTATAACGTTTGCGGAAGTTTTCTGCTCCACCACAGGCAGAAGTTCGGAAACTTTCACGAAAGTTCCCTGATTTCAGCAGAAGTTCCTCAGGGGTGAAACTGCCTAGTTTAGCCCATCCCCAGTTGGGATAGTCTTCCATTAAGGTGACTGGCAGCAGCTCAGCTGTATGAGCATTTGGCTTAATAAATTTTCACAGTGATGATTTAATACAACTTGTGAGCCTGCAATTTGTTCAATCAGAGTGCAACTGGAAATCTGCCGCTGTGACACCAGTTCATAAATCTGGAGATCGCATAATTACTGGGAACTACAGGCCTATCACTATCCTGCCCCCACTCTAGAAAGCTCTTGAGCATATAGTGGCTGACCAACTGGTTGAATACTTAGAAAAATATCAGCTACAATGCCCGCTGCAGCATGGGTTCAGAATTGGTCATAGTATCACTACCGCCCTTCTGGAGTTCACAGGCTTTATTCGCCACTCCTTAGATCAGGACACCTGGTCGGTGCTGCTTTCATTGATTTAACCAAAGCTTTCGACAGAGTGAATCATGCCCACCTGGTTGAACAGCTTGTCACAACTGGCCTAGCTCATGACAGCGTAACCTGGTTTGAAAGCTACCTGCTCAACTGTACACAGCAGGTGAAGATTGGTAACACCCTCTCGGATAGCAGATCTGTCCTATCTGGTGTTCCTCAAGGGTCCATCTTGGGCCCTCTTTTATTTAGCATTTTCCTTAACAACCTTCCTTACACCTGTCAGGGTCATATCCTTTTATATGCTGATGATGCTGTCCTGTTTAGCAGTGATCCAGACCCTAAGGTTCTTGAATCCAGGCTACAGAGTAATTTCGTAGTCATAGCAAGATTATTCCATAAGCACAAGTTAGGTATGAATTACAAGAAGACTAAAACTATGCTATTCTCCAGCTCCCATAATAGGCACAGAACTTACCCTCTTTCTATCACCAATGAAGAGGGCTCTCCCCAGGACCTAGTTCAGCTCTTTAAATATCTAGGGATTACAACTGATAGTACGATGACCTATGCCTATCACATTGACAACATTACTAAGACTGTTAACACCCACATTGGGCTACTTTGTAGGCATAAGCAATGTTTGACCCCAGAGGCTCTTAACCTGGCCATTCATAGCTCTCTTGTCTTACTTATTGATTACAGCTTACCAATCTATGGATCAGCTGCTGAAACAACTCTTTGCCCCATCATAGTTGCACTCAGCAAAGCATGCCAGCTCCTTACCGGCTCAGATCGCCTGTCCCATACCTGCAACATGTGCGCTCAGGCTAACTGGCTCCAATTTAAAGGTAGTCTCATGTACCAAATAAGTTTGCTGTCCAAAAAAGTAAGCTTAGGCAAAATGCCACCTGGTGTGCAAAAGCTTATTACCCCCACTATCAACTGCTATTGCACCAGAAGCTCTACTAGCCAGATTTTTAATATACCCCACTGTCATACTTCTCTGGGACAAAGGTCCTTTGCCTACTGTGCCTCACTATGGATGAACACTCTCTGCACCATGACATCACTTCAGCATCCACATTGGGCTCCTTCAAGGTTAAACTTAAGCAATAGCTAGTTGCTGATGCCAGTTGTGACTGCTTCCAATAACCTTCCTTCTAGTGATCAGCACTGATTCTAACCTTATGCTATCCTGACCTTATGCACAACTGTTCTCAGCATGTAAATAACTGTTCTAAATTGCTAATCATTCTCCTTTCGCATTTCCTCTTGATCCCTTCCACTCTTTCCACTCACCCCTCTATAGCTTCCCCATCCCCCTCCCCCCGTTATAGCTCCTGAGCTTCCTTGCTCACTTTAAAATACTTTGTCCAATACCTTCAAACCTTTGATGAGGCCCCTGGACTGATGCCATCCCTTACCTTGTTGATTATTAGATATTAGGCTGAGTCTAATGAGAGAGTGCCTCAGAAAAGCACTAGCAAACAGGCAAGAAGGAGGGGTGGAGGAACAATAGGGAGTAATCAAAACAGCCATCAGAGAGGCAACAAGTCTTTGTGTAAAGCAAATTAACAAAATACAATGAAGGAAAAAAATGCTATGGTTCTGAAAAGAGGTGACAGGGAAGGTTAAGGAGAAAAGGATAGCATTCAGGAAATATAAGGAGACACAGAAGGAGTAGGACAGAGAACTTTATCAGTTAAAGCAGAAAAAGGCAGGGAAGGCAGTCAGAATAGCAAAGGCCCAAACCTAGGAAAGGATAGCCAACTCTGTTAAGAAGGGGGATAAGACCTTTTATAGGTATATTAGGGAGAGAAGAAAGACCAAAGGAGGGATACTGAGGCTTAATAAAGGGGAGGGAATGTGGGCAGAGGGTGACAGTGAAAAAGCAGGGATACTGAACTAGTATTTCTGCTCAGTATTCACAAAGGAAGAGAAGGGGAAATACCTAAAACAAACAAGAGAAACACTCTGAAGACGTGGGTTGATACCAGTCCATTTACAGAAGAAAGGGTTCTGAAAGAACTAATAAAATTGAAGGTGGACAGAGCAATAGAGCCTGATGGGATTCACCCAAGAATTCTGAAAAAGAACTAAGGGTAGAACTAGTGACACCACTAACTACTCTCTTTAACAAATCATGGGAGGATGGGGTGGTACCTGAGGACTGCAGGAGGGCGGATGTGATTCCTCTTCACAAAAGTGGAAGCAGGACAGAGGCAGAAAACTACAGACCAGTTAGTTTGACCTCAGTGGTAGAGAAAATGATGGAATCACTTCTGAAGGAAAGAAGTGTTGAGTACCTAGAGGCCAGTGGTACACAAGACCCAAGGCAGCATGGATTCACGATGGGAAGGTCATGTCAGATGAATCTAATAGATTTATTTGACTGGGTGACCAAAGTAGTAGACCAGGGAGGGGCTATGGAAATGGCCTACCTAGATTTTAGCAAGGCATTTGATACAGTCCCACACAAAAGATTAATACACAAGTTAGCCAGCCTTGGAGTGGGTCCCAAGGTGGTAGCCTGGATAAAAAATTGGCTAGACAACAGGATGCACAGGGTAGTAGTGAATGGAGTACACAGTGAAGAAAGGAGGGTTACTAGTGGGGTACCGCAGGGTTCAGCACTGGGACCGGTCCTTTTTGATGTCTTTATAAGTGACATTGCAGAGGAACTGGAAGGAAAAGTATGTCTCTTTGCAGACAACACAAAAATCTGGAACAGGGTTGATACACAAGATGGAGTGAAAAGGATGAGAAGGGACTTGGCAAGGTTGGAGGAATGGTCACATGTATGGCAGCTCAGATTCAATGCTAAGAAGTGCAAGGTAATTCACCTGGGAAACAAAAACCCAGGGGAAGAGTACACAATGGTGGGTGAGATACTGACAACAGTAAAATTGGAAAGAGACCGGGGGTAATTATATCAGTAGACCTAAAGGTGGGCAACAATGTGAAGGCAGTAAGGAAGGCTGGGGGGCTACTGGGATGCAAGGAGAGGCATCAGTAGTAGAAAACAGGAAGTTGTTATCCCTCTGTACAGACAGTTGGTGAGACCCCATCTGGAGTGCTGTGTGCAGTTCTGGAGACCCCATCTCTGCAAAGACATAGACAGAGTGGAGGATTTCCAGAGGAGGGCATCCAAAATGGTACTGGGTCTGCACCAGAAGACATATGAAGAAAGACTAAAGGAGCTTAATATGTATACCCTTGAGGAAAGAAGGGAGAGAAGGGACATGATAGAAACTTTCAAGTACCTCAAGGAAATTAACAAAGTCCAAGAGGGTAGCATCTTTCAGAAAAAGAGATGTGCAAGAACAAGGGGGCACAATTTGAAGATGGGGGGATGGCTTAGAGGTAATGTGAGGAAGTATTTTTTCATAGAGAGGGTTGTGGATGCATGGAACAGCCTCCCTGAGGAGGTCATGGAGTCAAGAAGAGTGGGGGGATTCAAGAATGCATGGGACAGACATAAGGCAGTCCTGTGGAGGGTAGGAGGAAGTAAGCTGTTGGTTAACTAGGATCTGCAGCTTATCTGTTAGGTAGGAAAATGGGCAGACTAGGTGGGCCAAGCGGTCCTTATCTGTCGTCAAATTCTATGTTTCTATGTCGGTTCCCATTTTCCTGTAAAGGGTCATTTCATAAGACCCCACCCCTTCTAATATAACCCTTTGAATTCCAGGTTTTAATCAGATGCGCACCTTGGCATACATTGTACAATGCCAAATGTATTGGAACTTCTCTAGTTATATACTGTTGTAATGTTTTGTATAATTCCTTGTTCTGTTTGTTTTCAATCTCACACTTTTCCAATATGTATTGTCATCTGACGTGGAACCTATGAAATGAGCTTGTTCTCAAAGGTGTTATCCAAAATTTCAATAAATAAATAAATAAAAACTGCATTTGAAACTGTTTCAGCATTCCTGGGTTAGTCACCCTGCAGCTGCACCCCTCTGGTTCCACTGGAGCGCATGAACTTTTCTTGGAGGTGTACTGCAGAGGAAAGGGGGTCCAACTGGCTAGCCAACTTTAGTCTTGGTAGCCCCAAGTCAAAATCAAGGACTGGAGCAAGTTGGGGGGCAGGGTGACAGAATTGATGGTGTTCAGCCATTTAGGGATGGAGGGAAAAGTGGGTAAGCTGCAGATCAACTACAGTCTGCATCATAAGTTAAAGATAATAAAGATGTGCAGAGTAGATAGGCCAGGCAGACCTTATCTGCTGACAAATTCTATATATAAATCATTTGAATATCCTGGCAGTTATTTTTGGGGGGTTCATGAGTTACAATATTTGTCTGTTTATAAAAACAAAAACTCCTACACAAACAAAATATTTATAAGCCCTGTAACATGAAATATTTTCATGAATGCTATGAAGAAATCCAACACATGCGTTTTATACTACACTTAAAGTCATATATGGACAAAATATTTAAACTGCACAAACAATTAAAGTTCTGTCTACTCATTTGTTTCTTTCCACAGGACCTGCAGGGCCCTGCACACAGCAATTTATCACTAATTTATTGCAGGAAGCAAGGTACAACTCATGTACTACTTCACAACGAGCCCACAACACCCTGTGTAAAGCAAAATATCACTCATCTGCTGCTTTATACAGGGCCCATAGTGCTATGTGTGAACCAAATTATGATGCATGTACTACTTCACCCAGGCTGCATCAGCCCTGCACAAAACAAGTTAAGACTTTCCTATTACTTCATGCAGGGCCCTACACAAAGCAAATTATTACTCACCTCATGCTTGCAGACCTGTGTGAAGCTAGTTATGACTTGCATACTACTGTGTGAAATAATGTATATGTCTGGCACTATACTTAAAAAGTAAGGTGATTCATTGCCAGAAACTATGTTAATGCACATCCTAGGGTTATAAAGGGACAGAAATCAGAAAATGTGGTGTTAGGGTTTTCAATGCAAATGCCCACTTCCCCTTCCCATCCCCTACCCTTGTGATCCAATTTTAAGCTACAGATATGGGGCCATGTCGACTAGGTCTTCTGTTTTAATCTACAGATCTGGGACCATTCCCCATCTGTCCAGAGCTATATGCTATGAATGTACTGCAAATTGCAGGTCTGGGGCCTGTACATGGTCTATGTTCCTTACACTCATCATGCCCCTGTAGTACAAGTATTAGCAATAGCCAAGGGGGATTTGAACAAAATACGGCATGTTTTAGAGTTTGACTTTAAGTAACACAACATGTACTGTCTGCACAAGGAGTGCCTTCTCACTCCAGAGGAGGTCTCAGTGTGGCACACCTTAGCCTATTATGATGGGCCAGAAAAAAGAGATACTGTAGGTGCCATGGAAATTGGAGACTGCAGGCTGAAATTAAACAGACTCGTTTACAAGTGACTTCTTTTAGGTTGACTGGAAGCTATTTTTGCTTATCTGAAGTAAAGGTATCAGGTTTTATTTAACCTCTAATGTCTCTTTATTCTGTCTGTGAGCTTTTCCCCAAGAAGCCACTAGGTCCACTACCTTGTCACAGGATCATGCCCCATGGATTACCTGTATCAAGCTACAGGTCAGGGTGGGGGCCATGTCCCGCAGGCCTGCTGCTTCACATGGGGCCACAGATACCTGCACAAAGCAAGATACAGGTCCAGTGCTGTGTCCAGTGGGTCTGTTGCTTCACATAAGGCCAGCATGGCCCTGCATGTAGCAAGCTAGAGGTCAGGAATTGTGCCTCACATGTCATCTGCTACACTGAGGGTCCACAAGTTTGGGATCATGCACTACAGGTCTCCTCTTTTGACCCTACAAAGAAATACACAGGTCTAGGGATATGCCTGACAAGACAGCTTCTTTGCATATAGCCCTATGTCATGTAAGATACTTATGAAGCACCTGGGGGGTCATGGTCCTAGAGCTGTACTTTAAAGCAGCAGACCCGGGTCTTGTGTCATGTGTGTAGAGGATTGGGTGGATGTTAGGATTGAAAACTGTAACACCCCATTTCTTGACAGTGGTAGCTTTAAAACCCTAATGTATGGATTAAGTAACTGTTTGCAGTGAATGTATTATATAGGCGTGGTTGTTCCTATACTGTATAGTAGAGTTAAATAAATAATTCTATGTTAAACCCTGAATGTTTTACCTTTATAACTTGTCCTCCATTCAACCAATTTGCATGAAATTTGTTAGGCATTGAGTCAGTGTCAGGATTTCTGGATCCTGAAAATTTTATGACAGTTGGCTGGGGCGGTGGTAAAGTTACAGATGTGCAAAAAATTTTACGGATGCCAAAATTAAGGCTTCTTTTACTCACCTGTAACTTAAAATTGAGTGCACTTTGAAACCTAAAACTTAAAGGTTTCAAAGACATTTGCCCAAGATACACACTTTTGTAACTGGCAAGAGTTTAACTTATATAGTTTTTGAAATACAGTATAAGTTAAAAATGATGCCATTACTGAGGATGCACAGTTAAATAAACATTCTAAAAATAGCTGGATTTTCACAAAAGCAGTGTGATAGAAACTGATTTCCTTCAAACTGTTTCATCATCCATGTGATGGAAGCAGTGTGAAAGAAATCATTTTCAGACACACTGCTATCTAGATTCTTTTAGATTTACCAGGGAGGGTGTGGTCTCTCCCACCACTGCTATTCCCATCTCTCCCCAGGTTTAAAATGAACCAGGCTGGCAGGTGCCCATTTTCAATGACTGGTATCCCCCCGATACCTGTTGTAATACAAACAATCCCATTGGCTGGTATCCCCCCTCCCTCCCATGTTATGATATTGTATTTTATATGAACCTGCCAGTGGGTACCCAGTCCCACTGGTTTGTATCCTCCCTCCTGACCATGTCTGTTATTGATCTGACAATGGAGTGCCCAACCCCCAGTGCTGGTTAACATCCTCCCAGTTCTGAGTGGGCTGTAATGCCAAACCTGGTGCCACCACAGTTGAACCCCCCAATATGGAGTAATGCCCTCATCACAGATTTGTGGTGACTCTAGGGTGCCAGCTTTGGTGCCACTGATCAGCCCACTGACATTGGGGTTTCCAGTCCTCAGTGTTGGTATGCCTAAAGGTAAGAAAACTATCTCACAAAGGTCTCTGGGCATTTTTAAACACATTATCCTGTAAAGAAGAAAATGGTCCCTCAGCATTGTCTGACTGCCCAATCCCCCCACACCAACCCCCTCACTCAACACCGACCACCCCATAACCATCACATACTTTACTCACCTAAAAAGGCTCAGTGCCATAGAGCCTCTCTTGTGAAGAAAGACATCCTCCTCCTTCAACCGCTACTGGTAACTGAAAGAAACAAGGTACATAAGTGCAGTCAATGTATTTTCAAAGCATATTTAACTTTTACTTCTACCTTTTACCTAATTTTTAGCATAGTCTTTTTGGGACCCCACCTCATGAACAAGGCAGGTGAAATTGTTCAAATCTGGGCAGAAAGGTGATTATGGAGTTGCTCTGCAAAATCAACTTTTGGATGGGATTTGAAAAATTTCACCTACTGGGTTTATGAGGTGGGGTCATGAAAAGGCAGTGTTAAAAATTTGGTGAAAAAATGTTTAAAATATTACTAAGTGATGCGTGAACATTGACGTTTTTCATTGTTCACTCATAACTTTACTGTTTTCAATATTTTGTCCCATATTTTCAACGTGGCCTTTGTTGACCTTGCCTCATGAACAAGGCAGGTGAAGTTTTTCAAATCTGGCCTGAAAGCAACTCTGAAATCACCTTTCAAGCAAAATTTGAAAACTTTCAATTACCAGGTTCATGAAGCGGGGTCATAAAAAGACTATGTTTAAAATGTGGGGTCAAAATCTTCACAAACAACAAAATTAGGAAGGTACATTGAAATATTTCAACATTTACCCATATCTTTAGTGATTTTTCTAATTTTTTACCCCAAAATTTCAACACAGCTATTTTTCATGAACATGACAGGTGCTATTTTTCCAAATCTGCCCAAAACGTGTTTCTGCAGTTGTGGTGTGAAATGACATTTCAGCCAGCATTTTATAAATGACCTGTCATGTTCGGGGGGGGGGGGTTGTCGATAAAAACACTATGTTGAAAATGTAATGGGAAACAGTGATGAAGAAATGGTGTTTTATGTGCCGGCCATTGTCCTAGTCAGCACATTGTGTTTCCAGGACAGTTACCTGAGTCTTTGGCTGAACTCAATGAGCAAATTGGATGGGCTGAGGCCGTGGGGACAGTGCTGCAATGCATTACCACTCCCAGCATAGAGAAGGACAGTGCAGTGTTGGTCACATGGGCAACAAGTAAAGATATAGGGACCAATATTCAGAGCCAGCCATCTGCATGCTCAAACGGGTGTGAAAAGCAAAAAAATAGGGCTGGTCAGCTCTGGCACCATATTCAAATGGACATTGTGATCTGAACTGATTGCACTATCCATTGGAATAGCCGACCATGGTAGCATGGCACACAGCCAGCGGTCACCATGCTTTGTGCTGTGCTACCAGGGCACTGGGACAAAGACCACCCATATGGATATAGTGCAGCACACACTGGGGAACACCGCAACCCCTATGGGTGATATTTAGCCTAAACATGTAGAGGAGCCCATTGGGCAAGCACAGCACTAACGGATTATTGCAAGCTTATTATGGGCTCATCTGCGAGCCTCGCATTGGCCGAGTATGCCAAGCCATGTCCCCCCAAGCCCTGATCCCCTCCTAGGTAAAACAACAGACATCTCTGGTGATCTAGAGGTCCCTCCCATGCCCTGATCCCCTCCACTATATAAAGAAAAGTATTCCCTGGTGGTCTAGCAGTCCCTCCAACACCCTAATCCCCTCTTCTGTACAAAAAAGTATTCCCTCATGGCCTAGTGGCCCTCCCATGCCCCAATCCCCTCATCTGTAAATAACAAGTAAGCCCTGGTGGTCCAGTGGTCCCTCCCTTGCCCCGATCCCCATAGTGTTGCAAAGACAGTTATCACTGGTGGTCTAGCGGTCCCCTCTCCCAAACTCTAACCTGCTCTTAGTGGTCCTTGGTGCTGGTCTAGTAGACCCCCACCCCTGCAAGTACTGTTCTCCCACCCCACTCCCCATGTTTCCAACTCTAAGAGCCAGTGACTGGTACAGTCCTCCACATACCACCACAGCCAGCCACAGACTGAGCAGTCAGGGTGTGTGTGTGTACTGTAATTACAGTGCGTGCACCCTGAGTGCTCAGTCTGTAGCTGGCCATGGTGGAGTGTGGAGGGCTGTGCTGGTTATTGGTTCTTGGGTTTGGGATGGGAGAGTGGGATAGTAGTATAGTAAGTGTAGGGGTGGGGGGTCCACTAGACTATGTCTACTAGATCATGTCTAACCTTGTTAGCTCATGGTAAGGGGGTGGGCATTAAGGTTGATGGTAGGAGGATAGTTGTCTAGTACCATATTGGTCACAAGTGGCATCCTGCAGGGCTTGGTGCTGGGGCCAGTGCTAGTCAATGTTTTCATTAATGGTATTGGGGATGGCCTCAAGGACAAAATGTATCTGTTCACAGATGACACCAAGCTCTGTGGGATGGTGGACTCAGCAGAGGGCGTATGAGACCTTAAGAAGACTTGAAAGGTGGTCTGGGATCTGGTAACTGGGCTTCAATGCCAAAATGTGCAAGGTTATGCACATTGGAGCCAAAAGCCCCAGGACAGAGTACTACCAGGGAAGGGTCCAGGTATCTTCCATGGAGGAGGAGAAAGATCAGGGCATGATGATATCCAGTGACCTGAAGCATTCCACACAGTGCAGGAAGGCAGGGGCAAGGGCAAACTGGATGTTGGGGTGCATAGCAAGAGGGATCAAAAGTAGGAGACAGGAGGTGGTACTGCCATTGTACAGGTCACTGATGAGACCGTATCTGGAATATTTGGTGCAGTTTTGGCACCTTCACCTTAAAAGGGATATCAGTCTGATGGAGACAGTCCAGAGGAGGGCCACAAAGATGACTGTGGGGCAGTTGGGTAACATGTATGAGGAGAAACTGAAGGTTCTGAACATGTACTCACTGGAGGACAGGAGGGAAATGAGAAACATGACTGAGACCTTCAAGTACTTGAAAGAGATCAACAGAATGAACAAGAATGGTCTCTTCAGGCAAAGCTGCAGTAAAAATATGAGGGGGCACAGCCTTAAGTTGGAGAGGAGGGTATTTAGGAGGGAGGTTAGGAAACATTTCTTCACAGAAAGGGTAGTAAATAAGTGGAACATGCTGCCAGAAGAGATGATCTCAGTGAATATGGTGGACAGCTTCAAGGGGGCTGGGATAAATACAGGGGTAGGATAATGGTCAAAGGAGGGAAGGGGAGGAAGAGTGGGATGGAATGGTTGGTGAGGGAGGAACAAGGGCAACAGCCTGAGCTATATACCCTGCACAATGAGCAGACTTGATAGACCAAAGGGCCTAATTCTGCTGGCTGTTTCATATGTTTGTATGTATACATAAGCCTGAAAGCAATACATCCAGTGAGGGTTGGTTTACAAAATAGGAAGAAGGGGTTTAATTAATCTACTGGAGGGGTGCATGGGTCTTTCAGCCTTGGGGTTCTCATGATCCTTTGAGGAGCATGCAGGTAGCTCTGTATTGCCATACATTTTCCAAAAACCTGCAATTGCCCACTGCCCTGTCTCTCTGACCTTACCTTTTATTTTTTTACTTATTTATTTAAATATTTGATGACTGGGAAAAGGCACACTGAACCAAGGCTTGTCTCCAGGTATGACCCAGGGAACTGGGAGCATGGGGAATCACAGTATGAAGTACAAGGCATTCAATACAAAATTACACAGTAGTAAGCATAATAAAATATTTCAATGAATACAATACAGCAAAACAGGCTACGCAGAGAGACAACTGTACATGGAATGGAGTATCACAGATTGGAGTAGTTACAACAAGGGACAAACATTTCAAGTGCAATGAGAACCGTACATGGTATAGAGTAATTTAAAATCAGTGTTATTACAACAGGGGGCAAACATTTCAAGTGCTAAGAGGTGTTATGGGAGCAAGTAGGGAAAGGTAGGAGATGGAGCAGTGATTTGACAGAGGAGTGAGAAGAAGAGTTGCATAAGAGAGGAGACGCATATTCTACAGAGAGGGGAGATGATAGTGGAAAGCAGATTTTCCCATTTTCGAGGATGGAGTGGGAGTGAGAAACAGCATGAGTCCCTAGAATGTAGGGAGTGTGTTGAGGCTGGGGCAGGGAAGAGGAGGTAAGTGATATATATGGGGAGCAGATTGAACCAGAATTTGGAAATGATGGATAGCTAGTGGATGACACGCCTGTGTGTGAGTGGAGGGAGGTTCAGAGAGGATAGTAGAGAACAGTCGTGGGATCTGTATGGCGAGTTGGAGGCAAAACAACAGAAGGCACAGTAGAGGGAATCAAGTTGAGAGAGTGATGTAGTGGGAGCAGTGCAGTAAACAATGTCAGCGTAATCAAAGATTGGCATAATAATTTTTCTTAGAAATTCCCTACGTATGGGGAGAGGGAGAGAGTCTTTGTTACAGTATCATATACCAAGCTTAGGGCGGAGTTTACAGGCCATGTAATCAATGTGGATAGTGAGATTTAACTCTAGGTCCAGCCAGACTCCTAGATATTTGCATGAGGGGATGATCTTTAGAGGGGTGCCATTAAGAGAGGTGATTGGAGGGGCATTGATAGCTTTGGCTAATCATTCAGTGGTTCCAAAAGTCATAGAGACTGTTTTGGAAGTGTTGAGCTTGAGATGTTTTGATTGGAACCAGGATTGAACTGAGTAGAAGTCATGTTGCAGCACAGAGTGGATAGTGACTGGATCAGGGCCGGAAGCGTACAGAATGGTATCATCCACATACATATGTATGAGGGATGAGGAACAGGCAGATGGGAGATTGTTTATAAATATAGAAAATAGGATTGGGCCAAGCTGAGTCTTGAGGGACTTCAGCTAGGATAGGGAGGGAGAGGAGGAATTTGTGATTTTTAATGATTGATGTCTGTCAGGGAGATAAGATTTGAACCATTGTATGGTAGGAAAGACAAGCTCTGTGTCCTCTAGAGTGTCCAAGAGGAGAGAGTGGGATGCCGGGTTGAAAGCTTTTGCCAGGTCAATGAAGACCACAGCCGTGAGGTGGCCTTTATTAGCAGCAGATTGAATGTGACCTGTGACATGGAGAAGGCAGGCTATGGTGGAATGTTTTTTTTCCCTAAAACCTGACTGGCAGGGGGATAGGAAGTTGGTGGCAGAGAGGAATTCAGTCAGCCTGGATTGCACAAAATGTTCTTGGAGTTTTGCCACAGCAGGGAGGAGGGAGATTGGGCGGTAGTTCCTAGGTAAGGTGGGGTCACCTCCTTTGTGGAGAGGGATGACGCATGCAGATTTCCAGGCTTTTGGAAAAACACCCAAAGAGAAGGACTTGTTTATAATGAAAGTAAGAGACAGTGCTATTGCAGTAGCAGAAAGGCATAGGAGATTAGGATGTAGACCATTCAGACTGGATTTTGACGTGTTGAGGGATAGGAGAGGGTGAGCAGTACTTCATTGGTGGAGGCAGGGACTAGAAGGAAATTGTGCCTAGGCATGTGATGTGGGGAAGGTTTGGAGGCAGGCAGTGTAGTAGATGTGGTTGGGTCGGGGAGGTACAAGTGGTAAAGAAGGAGTTGAGGGTGTCTGCAATCTGGATGGGGTCCATAACTTCAATGCCATTGTATTTAAGGGTAGGAGTGGTAGATTGAGGAGGTGGATTGACGATGGAATGTATAATGTTCCAAAAGAAGGATGAGTGTGCAGTGTTAAGGTGATGTTTAAAGTAATCCACCTTAGCTTTATGAATGACCTTAGTGCAAGCATTTCTGGCTGTGTTGTACACTTGCCTTGAACTTGGGGATAGGGAGGACTTAAAGGCAGACCAGGCTCTGTCTCAGGCTTTGTACATGGCAATTGTAGGGGCAGTAATCCATGGGTGGTGGCGCATCCTGACCCTGGCTTTTTTGAGGGGAGCGTGGTAGTCCCAGACACAGTTGAAAATAATAATGAACTGGGCTAGGGCAGTATTGACTGTGGTTGCAGAGTAAACCGGTGCACAGTTGGCATTGTGTAAGTCTGATAAGAGGGAGTTAGTGTCAAGTGAGGTTAGTGGGTGAGTTTCAGTGTACTTTGGGGCAGATTTGGGAAGATGTGTTTTTCTAATGCAATAAGTGATGCATTGGTCACTTAAGGTGGGGTCGAGGATACCCACTGAGGATATACGGTGAGGGTGGGAAGACAGGACCTAGTCAATGAGGGAGTGATTAGAGGATCTGGAGTTGTAGCTGGTAGGCTTCATGATCAGCTGAGTAAGGTTTGGGGATTCTAATTTGGAGGTTGTGGTATTAGATGAAGGGGACAGCCAGTCAAGGTTGTAATCCCCTAGAAGAATTAGTTCACCAGATTGAGCCAGTGGTGGGAGAGCAGAGATGCATGCTGTTGAGCTTCTTGACCAAGCTTAGGGGAAGCACAGACTACCTCAACGAAAGTGGGGAAAGTATGGGGAAGGGAGAAATTAGCTAGTATTAGTTCATGGGATCCTAGGCAGGATTCCTTTTGTTTGTTATCAAAAAAAGAGAGTTGCTGTTTTATAATCATGGCTACTTCACCTCCTCTTTTGCCATAGTCCTGCCTTGAGATTTGGTAGCTGGGGATGGAAACGGACGAGTCCAACGTTTTGACAGAAAGCCAGGTTTCAGAGATGCATAGGATATCAGGGGTATTTTGGGCTGTCCAACAGTTTAAAATGTCCAGGTTTGGGAGGAGACTCCTAATGTTTATGTGCATGATCTTTAGGCCTTTGTGGGTGGGTTGTTGTTGTGGAAGCATAGGAGGGCCAGGGTTCTTTTTGATGTCTTCTGCTATTAATAATAGGAAAAAGAGAAATGAGAAAGTAGCAGGCAGTTTATGACCTTTGGTGGTTTTCAAGGCAAAGGGTGTATGCCTGGAGCAATGAATTAGTGATGCTACAACATATATGGGCAGGAAGGAAACTAGGCAGGATTAAGTGAAAGGATGGAGTGGGAGGGAGGATTGAAATAGGCAAGATGGGAGAGAAAGCTGGTGGTCCTGAAGGAGGGGAGAAGAATAAGCGGGGGGGAGGGGAAGAAGCACCCATGTGGTGATTGAGGGGAGGAGAGAAGATAGGAGAGGATGCACAGAAAAATGAGAGATAAGGTGGGAAGCATGATAGCAATAGCTGGGTTGCAGGAAATGTTTTAGCTCATACACTGTATCTAAGAGCACTTGGAAAGGTAGACAAAAAAACCAGCTGTGGGATAAGTTTGTAACTCCTTTAAGGCTCAGCCCTGACCTGGGATTAGCCAATAACAGAGCAACACCATAGGGTAGGTGGGGGAGCAAGTGTATTTAAAGAGTGTCGGGGTGAGGGGGTGGGTAGGAGAACATATCAGTGCAACAGAGCTCAGAGTTTAGCTGAAAGGCAGAACAAGATGCGGCACAGCAAGCACTGAGAAGTTGACCAGCTAGTCTAGGATCCAGTGCCTGTAAACTGATTGGCTGAGCAAATGAAAGAACTAAGGTCCCTCTCATGGCAGATCTTTATAATCTGCTAATGGGAAACTGGACAAAAAAATATGTGAGCCAGCACTGTAAAGTCCTCAGCCAGCACTTCCTTCTCGGTCTCTCAGTCTACAGCACTAATTAAAAGTAGTGGCAGCAACACACTTCAAACTAAGAGGACTTCTAGCCAATCTAGAAACAGAGTAGTGAGGTGAGTGGCCAATCTGCTAAGGGCAGCAGGAGCATCACTGTAACCAGAAGAGATTGGAGGAGTCTTTGGAGGAAGCAGTGGCTAGCAGAGCATACCTGGAGATTAGGAAGGGCCCAAGGGAGGGCAGGAGCCAGAGTAGCAGGTCCAAGGGTGGGCAGTAGCTGCAGGGATGATAACAAGTCACCAAGGATGACAGCACCCATTCCAGGGCACACATTCAGTAAGAGCCTGGAGATGAGGAAAGGCCCAAGGGAGGGCAGGAGCCAGTGTAGCAGGTTCAAGGGTGGGCAGTGGCTCCAGGGATGATAACAAGCCTCCAAGGATGGCAGCGCCCATTCTGAGGAGCACATTTGTGGAGAGCCTGGAGATTAGGATGGGCCCAAGGGGGGGCAGGAGCCAGAGTAGCAGGCCAGAGGATGTTCGGCAGCTGCAGGGATGATAACAAGCCACTAACTATGGCAGCACCCATTCCGGGGCGCACACTCATGGAGAGCTGGAGATTAGGAAGGGCCCAAGGAGTGCAGGAGCCAGAGTAGCTAGTCTGAGGGTGGGTGGTGACTGCAGGGATGATAACAAGCCACCAAGGATGGCAGCACTCATTCCAGGGTGCACACTTGGGGAGAGCTTGGAGAGAAGAGGAGGACAGGAGGAGAGAGAAGGAGAGGAGATAAATTTAAAAACAAGGGTGAGCAGTAGAACTGAGGGTGGGGATCAGGACCTTAAACCATTCATATGGGAGATGTGACTTAGAAACATAGAATTTGATGGCAAATAAGGACCGCTTGGCCCACCCAGTCTGCCCATTTTCCTACCTAACAGATAAGCTGCAGATCCTAGTTAACCAACAGCTTACTTCCTCCTACCCCCACTAGGACTGCCTTATGTCTGTCCCATGCTTTCTTGAATTCCCCATTGTTCTTGACTCCATGACCTCCTCTGGGAGGCTGTTTCATGCATCCACAACCCTCTCTGAGAAAAAATACTTCCTCACATTACCTCTGAGCTGCCCCCCATCTTCAAATTGTGCCCCCTTCTTCTTGCACATCTCTTTTTCTGAAAGATGCCACCCTCTTGGACTTTGTTGATTCCCTTGAGGTACTTAAAAGTTTCTATCATTTCCCTATCTCCCTTCTTTCCTCAAGGGTATACATGTTAAGCTCCTTTAGTCTTTCTTTGTATGTCTTCTGGTGCAGACCCTGCACCATTTTGGTTGCCCTCCTCTGGACAGCCTCCACTCTGTCTATGTCTTTGTAGAGATGGGGTCTCCAGAACTGCACACAGTACTCCAGATGGGGTCTCACCAACTGTCTGTACAGAGGGATAACAACTTCCTGTTTTCTACTATTGATGCCTCTCCCTATGCATTCCAATATCCCCCAGCCTTTCCACTGGGCCCTAAGATTCCATTGCAATCCTGCTGCCACCTGACCTGGCAAGGGATGCCTCATTCAAATTTCTTTGGGGTGCCTTCTCTGATGAGCCCTAGAACTGCCTCAACTTCCTGATGCCTACCCTGTCAGGTTTAATGTGATCCCAGATCCTGTGCAATCAACACAATTTTCTAGATTCAACGTGGTCAGCCAAATGATGTTATGTTTTAGGGGTATCTCCTCACACAGCAACCTGGTATTTCACCGGACACCTCGGGATTGAATAGGGAGGGATTATGGATCATGTGGAACCAGGGCTCATAATTAACCTGTTGGGGCAGGTATCAGCAAATCAGGAAGTACTAAATAGCTATTTAAATGTTTCCCCTCCAAATGATAGGAAAGGATGAAAGTAACACTGCCACACAACAAGGCCCAGATCAGGCCTCAGTATTGTGCACCTCTGGACTCCTCTAAGGAATATACTAGACAATTCATTAATTTCTCCCATTCATCTACTTGTTGACATATTTATAGTTTTTACAGAATTAAAAAAAATATATATTTTGATAATTTTCTTTCTTTTGCAGATCTTAGTTATTTACTGTATTTCTCTTGTGAGTAGGAAGAGCTGATGCTGAAGTAGTACTACTCCATCTATAGAGAACACTGTTCCTATCCTTTCTCTCAGCCTTCACTTCTTAAGAGCACTTCCAAACATGTTTAGCAAACATGATCTCTATTAATAACTCATTGTCTCCTAGCAGACACCTGTAGTCGTCAGCAAAATACACTGGTGTGTCCTGAGGAAGCCTGCAGAAGTCAGCTACTGACTTCCTGTGTGCCCTTGCAACATCTGGAGAAGTCACTTATATATTTTAATATATAATGTAACAGAATATAATATATATTTGACTGCATAGCACTGTTGGAAAGGTCATTTTGTGCTGAACAACCTTGCCAGTGATATTTTGTGTATATCATGTATACTTTAGGAGTTATTCACATTTGTTTATGGTATGGTGTGTATGGCTTATGTTGCCTGTTTTAGTGAAAATTTTTTTTTTTTGCTGTTTCAACCAAACAAAGAAAAAAAATGACATATTATTATTTGTATACCACCATTGGAAAGGTAATTTTGTGGTGAATAACTTAGCCACTCATACTTTGTGTCTAGCACTTACGGTTCTTGAGCTATTAGGATTTGTTTGTGACATGCTGACTATAGCTTGATTTTGCTTAAAAGTCCCAGAATTTAATGTTAACAGTATACAGGAGACAAGTGGTGCAACTTCAGAGAGCTCCTGCAGTTAACAAACCTCGCCAATAAAATGTCTTCTATTGTGTCCATTGTCTCTGTCTCTGTCTCTGAAATTCTGCCTGTCTGGGGGGCAGGAGGTAGCAGGCAGAAAGTCAGAGAAAAGGAGATCATGGACTTGAACACATGGCTAAAGGACTGGTGTAAGGAAAAGGGCCATCACTTCGGTGACTGGAGGAATTTCTGGGAGCGGGACTTTTTCAAGTTTGATGGCCTACACCTCACAAAGGAGGGGATCTGTGCACTCAGCCAGAAGTTCAACATATTTATCAGTCATTTAAAGTAGAGGAAGGTGAGAGAGCAACAGCACCCACTGCAGCGCCAAAGGTAGCAGTTGCCCCCTTCCCCATCACCTACTAGTTTTGTAACAGGTCACACAGCAACAGGCACAATCAAGGACAAAATGGGTACAGCCCAGGCCAATCAGATCAGATGGTATCATAAAAGTAGGGACACAGTGAACGGGGAAAGCCAAAGCTGATGGGCACTATGTCTCAATGTCCATAGCCTGGTAAATAAGATACCAGACCTCACTGCCTTAATGGCAGAGGCAAACCTGGACTGAGTCACTGTAACAGAGACTTGGTTCAATGAGAACCATTCCTGGGATGTTGCTATCCCCGGGTACACTCTGTTCAGGAGAGATCACAAAGGGAAGCAGGGAGGGGGTGTTGCCATCTACATGAAGGAAGGAATCAAGGTCACAGAGATACAGATGGCACTCTCTGAGTCCAAAGCCCTATGGGTTACCCTCAGAGCTGAGGAAAGTCCCCATCCGAGTGCAGGTGATCTACAGACCCCAGTCTCAGCAGATAGACAGAGACAAGGAGATGCTGGAAACCATCCTAACAATGGCCAATAAAGGTGACTTGTCATTCAGTCAGAGACTTCAGTCTGCCTGACATAGATTGGTCCTCCTTCACAGCATTGTCAGACAGGAGCAATGAATTCCTCATGGCTCTGAAACAAGCAAAACTAAAACAGCTGGTGCAGTTACCCACCAAAGAAAATGTAATCCTAGACCTGTACTATCAAACACTACCAGGATCATAGACGTCAAGGTGGGAATCGGTTTAGGGTCAAGTGACCATAGGTCAGTCTGGCTCACAGTCAAAAGATCCGATGACACAAGTCACACAAAACTGAAGATCCTAGACTTCAGGAAGGCTGACTTTAACAAAATCAAAACATGCATTAGGAACAATCTCAAAGTTGTAGCTGGGGGAGACATGGAAGAAACCTGGAAAGCTATAAAGAGTGCAATCAATCTGGCAACAGCAGAATGCACAAAACAAGAACAGGCTTGGTGGTGCTCAGGGTTGAGGTGTGGATGCCACACCTTGTGCCATACCGGTGACCTGGGTTTGGAAGTGAACTCAGGTCATTGGGGATTGGCCAGGGAGAGTAGGATTGAGCATCCATTGGACTGATCTCCTCTGCTAGGTGGGTGGAGGTCTGCTTTATGTTGCTCTAGTGGCATACAGTGGCTCTGGGGATCACTGCAGTTGGTGTGAGCATGCATATAGGGTATGGGGCAGCAGCAGGCATCTTTCACACAGGCATGGGAGTGTGCCTGTCACAAGCTGGATGCCATTGCACAACCGCACCCTCAGGCACGCAATTCAAAGGGAAAATACCTGGCTCTCAGGGATGCGATGGTGGCCTCAGAGGATTGCAGTCCACATTCCCAACACTGGACTTTCCTGACCAGGTCTCCTGAGCCCTCACTCAGCTCCCAGACCCAGCTGTCTGGATTTCAAAAAGTCACCCAGGTAGGTGTCAGGTGGCCCCACCTCAGGGGTGTAGATCCGGGAGCTGACTGTAGTCTTGGGAGTGGGAGTGAGGTGTCTCTGTCCCTGATTCCCTTGTCAGGGGGTTTCAGGTGGGAAGTTAGTGCCTGAGTCAAGGGAGTCTCACCTGAGAGATGCCCCGAGTTGTCTGTATTAGGAGGGAAAATAAAGTTGACAAAAGAAAAAAGAATGCACAAAACAGATAAGTAAATCTAAAAGGAGGAAAAATCCTCTTTGGTTTACTAAAGAAGTAGCTTCCCATATAAGGGAAAAAAAAGAGCTTTCAAGAAATACAAAGAAACTAAGTAAGAAAGTGACATAGGGAGGAATATAGAGCAACTCAAGGAAGCAGGGAAAGCAATTAGGTTAGCCAAAGCTTGAGCAGAAGAAAGAACAGCAAATGGGGTTAAAAGGGGGGATAAGACCTTCTACAGATATATAAGGAAGACAAGAAAAAGTAAGGGAGGCATTGTAAGGTTGAGAACTAGGGAGGGCCAGAATGTTGAAACCAATGACAGAAGGCAGAGGTTCTAAATTAATACTTCTGCTCAATTTTCATTAAGGAGGATCAGGAAAGTGGACCCATGCTAAAGAATGAAGAACACCACACCAGTGAAGCTGACATGAACCTCTTCACAACTGAAAGGGTCCTAAAAGAACTACTGAAATTAAAAAAACAACAAAGCTATGGGACCTGACAGTATCCACCTGAGAATGCTACAGGAACTCAGAGAAGAATTTTCCACCCCATTAGCAGACCTCTTCAACAAGTCACTGGAGAGTGGCACAGTACCGGATGACTGGAAAAAAGCCACGGTGGTACCACTGCACAAAAGCAGCAGCAAGGAAGATGCTGGAAACTGCCATCCAGTTAGCCTCACCTCACCTCAGTGGTGGGGAAAATCACGGAAACATTATTGAAAGAAAGAATTGTACAGCATCTAGAAGTAACTAGCCAAATAGATCTAAAGCAGCATGACTTCACAGCGGGGAGATCATGTCAGACAAACATGATTTATTTCTTTGATTGGGTGACCAGTACAGTGGACCAAGGAGGAGCAGTAGATGTAGTATATCTTGACTTCAGTAAGGTGTTCAACTCCGTTCCACTATAGGAAGCTGATAAATAAGTTGGAACACATAGGAGTGGGACATAAAATAGTAGGCTGGATTAGAAACTGGCTCCAAGGGAGAACCCAGAGTGTTAGTAAATGGCACTCTGTTGGAGGAAGGAGTGGTGACCAGCGGAGTCCCCCAGGGATCAGCGCTGGGGCCAATTCTATTTAGCATATTCATCAGTGACATTGCGGAGGGTTTGCAAGGAAAGGTATGCCTACTCACAGATGACACCAAGTTCTGCAACAGAGTGAACACACAAGAGGGGGGCACAGAAATAATCGCTGATCTAAAAAAAATGGAGAAATGGTCAAAACAGTGGCAGTTGAAATTCAACACCAAACAATGCAAAGTTATGCAACTAGGGAGGAAGAACTGAGGCTGAAATATACTCTGGGGAACAGCTGACTCAAACTAAGGTAGAGAGGAATCTGGGGGTACTCGTATCTGACAATTTAAGGACAATCAGGCAGTGCAAAAAGGCAGCGCAAAAAGCTAGCAGCATTCTCAGATGCCTAGGAAGGGGTATGACAAGTAGGGAAAGTAAAGTGACAGTCCCACTGTACAGGTCCTTGGTGAGGCCTCACCTGGAGTACTGCATCCAGTTTAGGAGACCACACCTCAAGAAGGCCAAGGATCACCTGGAAATCATGCAGAGGAGAGCTACAAAGATGATATATGGACTACACAAAGAACCATATAAATTGAGATTAAACCATCTTAGGATGTACTCACTGGAGAGGAGAAGAGACAGGGGAGATGTGATAGAGGCATTTCAATACCTCAAAGGTATCAACTCACTACAAACACAGGATCTAATGAGGGAAAACATGAATACACGGACAAGGGGGCACAACATGTGCCTGAAGTGAGGTAGTTTCAAAACAAACAGCGGAAAGTTTTTCTTCACAGAAAGGGTGGTGGAGCCCTGGAACAGTCTGCCCCCAGAGGCTGGAGCAGTGAAGACAGTGGGGGAGTTCAAGCTAGCATGGGATAGGCACTGTGGAAACCTAAGGCAGTAAAGAAACTGGGAGGGGGTAGCTTTCACGGGCAGACTAGATAAATTGCAAGGTCCCCTTCTGCTGGCACATTCTTATGCTCTTATGTTTTGGGGAGATAGTTTCTTCTCCTCACTTCAAAAAATATTTGTCTGACTTGGAAATTACTTATTTTCTTTCTGTAACTGTTTATTGAATGGATACTCGTGGAGTATTTTCTCATTACATACAGTACCAAAGTTTGTGAATGCATCTTGCATGGTTTGTATATTTGAACTTTCTGTAACTGTCATCCAGCTATGAGCATGACAAGCTTTAGCTTATGATTTTCAGAAAGTGACATTCTGCAGGTATGTTTCCTTGTGACTGTGAGCATGAAACAAATTATTTAGGACCTTATCCACAAAAAAGTCAGGATATGCACAATTCAAGTATATCAGATTGCCTGAGTCTCACATCATTATGCCAGTCTACCCCAGAAAGCATCCAGAGCCAATAAGGTATGCATTATATATGATCAGGGTTCTTCTTGTGTGTGTGGTTCATAATCTCAATAACCTTTTCAATAGTGTTATTTCCTTGTACACTACACTTTCCAAGCATCACAACCACGCACACACACATATATATTGTGCAGCTAGAGAGATAGCTAGATAGAAAGATTAGATAGATAGATAGATAGATAGATAGATAGATAGATAGATAGATAGATAGATAGATAGATAGATAGATAGATTCATTAGTAAAAACTATGTTACTGCATTTAATGCATTGTTTGGGAGCCAAAAATGGAGGGCGGTGTGACACTAGGGTTTTTGCAACTCTAATGCTGACCAGGTCTGGGGACATGCCCCATCGGTCTGTTGTTTTCAGCTACAAGTCTGGGTCCATTCCCCAAAAGTCTGTTGCTCCACATCAGGCCTACAACATCAGATATAACCTTCTGTTTGTGAAGCACAGGATTAGTTATGACTTTATTTATGTAGGGCCCCGTGAGACTTATGGGATGCATGAGACCAGTCTTAACTTTCTTCACACAAGACCCTGCAGGTCCCTAGTTCTGAGCAAAAAACTAAAAATGTAGGGAAATGTGATGTTTGGGTTTCCAACCCTAACACTGCCCCCCCCCAAGCAGCAAAAGGACAAGACCACACAAGCAACCACAGATAGCCATTATCAGGTAAGACAAACAACATACAACTGTTTCCAGATGATAGAAATGTAGTAGCACTGATGGGCTACCTTGATAGAAATGTAGTAGCACTGATGGGCTACCTTTGTGTATTTGTGCTTGTGGTATGCACACTGCAAAACATACACACTCACTTTAGGCTGCAGATGGATAGCCTTGATACTCAAATCACAACACTACTTTTGTCTGCAAATGCACTGTCTCCTTCAGCCACAGATACAAATACTTCAAAATAGCAGGCTCCTATTAAACTCTCTTGTGCACTCCTTTACTTTAAAAGATTTCAGCGCACAATGGGTTTTATTTAGACAGTTTGATTTTAATTTTGGAGACTGTTTTGTCATAAAAGCAAAACAATATTTTAAGGGGGCTTCTGTTAATAAAAGAAACTGGTAACCAGAATGTAGCTTACTTCTTGTACAAGCTATGCTCTAAAAAGACTATGTGATATATGCTTAGTGCTGCACTGATGCTTTCTTACTGGTTATGTTCCTTTTGGTGATTTTCCCTTGATGTAGGTATCTCAGGCTTTGTCAAATATATTACAAGACAAATGCTATTTAATAAAATCACTCTTCATTCTTTTGTTAGCTAATGTATCATTTGAATTGCTATACAATCAACACTCAAAAAATTACAAATTCAGTATCCTGCCAATGCTTGCTTGGTGTGGTGTTCAGCTCAGCAGTTCAAACACACTAAGGAATCTACAGTACCTTTTAAGCCACCAGGGGTGTGACATCAGCACACAACATGAAGGCAGAAAAGCCCATGAAAAATAAAAAAGAATGAAAACCATACAAATAATATTATAAATATATTTAAACAAAACCAAACAGCCTCTCAATTTTTAGTTACATTAAACTCTTTTGCTTTTCTAAACACTGCTTAAAAGTACACAAAAGTTGCAAACACAGAGAGCAGAGTTCCAGGTGTTATATTGTATGGCTACTGTGATTTTATTTCTTTTTTAACACAAAGGTACAAAATCATAGTCTGAAGTCTTTAAAAGTTTTTATTTTTTCTGCAAATATCACTGCTCTTTTTCAGACATAAAGGTGGCAGTCCTGCTTCAGGCTTCCATAACTTCCATGTCTTCTGTATCTTCTATATCCTTTGTTGCATCTATATCACATGATGATAATCCTTGATTCCTTTGTTCTTTATTGAGGTTTGAAGATCACTAGATAGGATTTAAAAAGTGGTGTGGGGTGGGGGACAGAACTCTTCAAGTGTTATAACCTTTAATGATTAAAAAATAATAAATGTGATAAAGTTAATTCCAGGACAGCACAGATGACATACCATTCACAGGACAAACAAGTTCTGGCACAGCCACTACAACTGTGAATGCAGTAACTAGATATGGGTGTTTCATGGGCTTAAACATAAACATTTATTTATTTTAAAAAATATCAGATTTACAAACCTTTGAGTCAGGGACTCATTTACAAAGGCACCTCGTCAAAACAAATACAAAGACAGCACAGTTAACAAGTCCAAAAACAATGGCTCGGAGAGCAGACAGTTATAACAATCATTCATTGAAGATACATGGGTAGCAGTAGATAAACAGATTACATAGTTTAGGCACATAGGCACCACATCAAGAAGACCAAAGCAGTTCAAACAATATACAATAGCTAAAGCAAACAGACATCAGGAGTCAAAGAGAAGCCCAGAGTGTTCACATGAAGGCTGTTGCATACATTAACTGAATCAAGGTATAGTACATTGAGAAAAGGCATATTTAAGCAATAAGGCATGACAGGGTGTGTATTATCATGTAATAACATCACTCCTGGGGTGGGTTGAAGCACAAGGCGAAGCCGAGTAATTATTTATTTGCATGTATTTATTTGATCCACTGGTTCAGCAATATTTGCACAAGCTTTGCCCAGTGCAGATTTTACAGCACTGGTCCTGGTCTGGTGATTTGGGTTTTACCCATACCACACTGCATATGGCTTAGTGATATACTGTACAGATGGCTGCAGAGTCTAACCCATTGAAGGTTGAAGTTTCAGAAAACCATTATGCTACAAATATCAAGACTCACTTCCTCCCTCACCCCCCAGTCACAATTAATCCTCTACCAAAATCATGCTTAAATACTGGTGCCTCTACATCAGTGCCACTAAGCTTTTAATGCCAACATGCTTCTTCTGCTGCTGTGAGTTAAACTCTTTATTTAAAAACATTTTGTTGAGAAGTTTTTGTTTCAGTATATCCATGGTCAGGAGAAATGAATTTGTAAAAGAAACCAAAATCCCCATTTAGCAGTTAATTGAAGCACAATACAGCATATTATGAATTTTTCAGATTCTATGCGTAACCTGCAGTAAGTCAAACAGAAATTAGACACAAATGCCTACCTATTTGCAAGTGAAGCAAATGTGGTTATTATCTTTCAGTTGTAAACACCTATAGTCACAGCCAGGATTCACATTGCTAGACTCCCAGTGGCATCATGCCCATAGGGCCTGATGGGGCATGTGCCCCCCCAATATCATTGCTCAAAACTAGTATGAAATACACCATAAATGTATTTTATTTTCCAGGAAATCACAAGGTCTAAAACAATACTGACTTTTTTGAAGTCATAAGTGGTGGAGACGGGGATCTGTTAACGCCGCCAAGCATCAAAGAGTGGATTTTCAGGCACCATCTTACTCTGTGCGCTCAAGGAGGACAGATTGAGGAGAAGACCGTTATGAGAAAAACTAAGCAAACCTGCAACCAAGAAGGGTAAACATTCACCTGTGGCAGGCCAAGTTATTGAGTGAGATCGGCCGTGGGTGTGTATGTGCCACCGCTACTTCCCCAGGAGAGAAATACTAGCAGTACCAGCAGCAATAGGAGGCTGGTGAGTCTGAATGTCTTCATTCGTCAGTCTGGGTTGGCTTTTAAAAGGGCTCTGTTCTTGGAGGACATTGTATGTGACAGGGGGATGGGGCAGAGTGGGTGAGATAACAAGTCTAATTCTTTCAAGCTGTGCCCAGTGTCCATCAACTACTTAATGAGCCAGCGTTGGCCCACACACAAGGATCTCTATGTTTGGAAGGCTGAGGAGTGGTGTTCACCTGGAATGTGTTCTCTGTCCCCAATTTTTTTTTCCAGGTACCTCTTCCCCAAATTGCCAATCCACTCCCCCCTTCCGACTTTCAGGTTTTGTTTTTCCTTTTCTCAGGTGATGGATGTGTGAGCAGAGTTTTGTTTGATTTCCTTTCCGAAGCATCATGGAAAGGAAAGTAAACAAACTCTGCTTATATGTCCATCACCTGAGAAAAGGAAAAAAGTTGCATCATACATGCTAGTGTCTCTCCTTTGAATGGTTAGCTTTTGTTCCTTTTCCCTAAAAAACTCAGAGACAAATTGTAACTTAACCAGGTAAAAAGAAACCTGAATTTGATTTGTGGAATTCAGTTTTTAGCTTTGGAGTGTAGGCAGAAATGCTAATGGAACACAAAACTATGCCATTTTTTTTGTAACTCTGCCGTGCTGGATTTTGACTTTTCTTTTTTGGCATGTCTCCTTATTAAAGATAATATATAATGAGCAACAGGGATCCAGGGTTCTCAGTGACTGTAACAACTGTAACCCACATAATTATCTTCAGAAGCTTTGTAGGCATATGGAGGTCAATTCACAGTGGCTCTTGAAGGCTGATATACAGTGGCTGTCGGGGGTGATGGACTTTAGGGGCACACAGAGGCTCTCCATACCACCATGCCATAAAAGTGCTTTACACAAAGATCCCACTTAGTGGCCAGGCAAGGAACATGTGTGTGTGTGTGTGTGTGTGTGTGTGTGTCTGGGGGTGGTGGTGAGAGTTGTCACTATCAGTGGCCAGGAGGGATACATGGTGGGGATGGAGTGTTGGAGGGGCTGCCTCTGAATGCCACAGATACTTGGGCATGAGGCTGGGTGTGTTGGGGTAGCACCATACACCTGGGATACTTGAACATGGTGTTGGGATGTCACTGGATTGTGCAGTCCCACTGGGAAAGGGGCAGGTGCCACAGTGCTGGGACCCAGAGCAACAGGAGTAACAGATGCCCCCCCCGAACAAAGAAACATACTTAATGGAAGTGACCAATGCAGACCAGCCTCCAGCATCTGCAAAAAGACAGTGGTCTATGCCACGAGCTGAGCAGTTGTGGGGTCTGGGGAGCAAGGGAATCAGAGGGAATACTAGTGATAAGAGTTCTCCTGGGTTCAGTGTAGGGGACACAGATGGACATGAATATTGGACCACCCCAGACACTAACAGAAAGCTGCAAAAGTTTGGTTTTCTGGAATGAAAGAATCCCATACTCAGCTGGAGCAGCAGGAGTGAACTTTGCCACATTCACCACAGCTTGATCCACTGGAGATGCCCTGTGGTGTTAAGAGGCAGGCAGAGGAGCTGACCACCTGCCACCATGGACAAGCCAATCAAAGTGGGGCAGATGTTCATGCAGCAGCAGAAGATCAGTAGGGTAAGGGTTAAACACAGTGGGTGGGTTTTTTTGTTTTGTTATTATTAGTAGTAAACTGTAATAATTTATTCATTGTTACTGGGTAGGCTGTGGATGCACTTTGCAAGAGGTCAAGTGTCAGTGCAACACCTCCCCCCTTAAATCATTAACTTTCACTGTAGTTCAAGTGACTTCTGCTTATTTGCATAGATAAGCCCCCCTCCCCAAAAAAAGAAAAGCTGGCTCTTGTTCAAATGTTAGGGGTTTGATTATTGTCTGGGGTAAGTTATTTCATCCACCCCAACCCCTGGGTTGTCAGTCTGTGTTGTATTTTATTGTCATTTGTCTGTTTCTGTTTGGAGGGTTTGCAAGAGGAGGTTGCTCATCTGGGTGTGGTGTAACCATGAATACCACTCTTGTCATTTGTCAGTGTTGGAGGGTTATTAGTAAAGGCATTAATTTGTTGTTATTAGACTTGCTCTGTTTTGACAGCATGCAGGATGTGTGACTTGGAGTGGGTTACCCCCCGGCAGTAGGAGTTTTACAAGTGATATTAATTAGTATGATCCTTTATTCTGCTGTTCTGACAGTTTTACTTTTGTTAGCAATACTAAGTACAGTATATTGCAAGCTGGCTTGCTCTGTTTGCAGTACATCGTTTGGAAGGCCAGTTGGTAGGGAGGTGGTACTGGTGTTTATTTATTTTTATTTTAGTCTCTGGTAACTGGGTAAGGCCCACTAGGCACAAGTGCCTGTTTTCAGGGGTGACCTGGGAGCACTGGATGGTTAAGTGACTTGCTCAGAGTCACACAGTATGCAAGTGGAGGTTGTGAGAATCAAATGCAAGTCTGGTCTACTGGATGTATCACGCTTATTCACACCTCATTCCTCTAACTTCTATGCTATACTGCCAGCCCAAATGTGATGGAGTATTACCACCTACATTTATTTCTGCCTTGCATTGCTCATCATGGTCTCTGTCATGCCTGTTCACAGTTTTTCTGGGTTGTTTGCAGTTTCATAATAAAAATGTAACTTTTATTGAAACATACTTTGGCAGTAAGCATAGGAAACCCACTATTTGTATATTGATTAAGAATGTGCTACACATTCAGACAGTTTGCTTGCAATTTAAAGGCAATTGCTGACATGATGAGATGAGAGGTATGATCCAGACTTCCGAGGTCAAACAGCACTTGTGCAGATAAATAATTTATCTGACAGCTCACCATTGTATATTTCCTTTATATAATATGGGATGCTTTCTGACACTGCAGGGAGATTTGCTTTTGATGTTTTTTAAATGATAGATTGTGTGACTTTTTGACAACTTTCCAACGAGCACAGAGGTTGCTGTTAAATGAAACACCACTCATTTTGTAGATAGTTTTGTGTTGAACAACTTGTGTGCTCAAAGTACCATGCTGTCATTTTTTTGTTTTAGTTATTTGCATTTGTTTCTTGCAAAAAGTGAACAAAATTTAATTTTCTGCTATTTTTTTTGCTAATAATAAAAAAAACTAAAAGATAACTATAAATGAAACACCACTCATTTTGTAAATATCTTTCTGCTGAACACCTTTTGTTCTCACAGTATTATGCTATCATTCTTCATTTTAAAGTTATTTGCATTTGTATACAGGAATATGTGACATCACTACTATGGACATAAATGATGATGACATAAATAATGTGTGGATAAATGGTGTTTAAATCACCACTGCATAGATAAATTTGATTTATTCAATGGCTGTGCAGATAAATGGATTTATTAAATGGGTTTTGTGTCCATGTAGGGTATTAAATAATCCAAAAAAATTGATTAGCAGTTTCACATGTGAAAGTGCTAATCAGCTGCAAAAATGCATAGTATATGCACAGACTGGTTAGCAAATGAAAAATGAAAAATACTTTGTTTTTAATGTGTTTCGTATGTGTAAACTTGAATAAAAAACATAAAAAATGTTTAGCAGTCTAGTGCTATACAGTTCAGAAAATGGATAGCACCACCCTCTGATACTGAATAGCATTATGCTGTGCTATACTAGCTATTTAATACCCTGCCATGCCTATTGCATGAATAAGGGATATTCGGGTGGGGGGGTGTATGTGTGATAAAGCGGTTATCTTGTGAAGTTGCCATTAACCTCAAGTAACCTCATGAGTGGTGGAGCATGATGTAATAACTGTGTGTATAAATGAAATTTATACACACAGTTACTCAAATAAATGGATTAATCATACTCTGTTTATTATCATCCCTATTGCATATATGTAAGTAATACATGGAAAAGATTACACAATAAACAAAGTACCAGCAAGGACAGATGACCTGTGTCATTATTTTTCATGCAAAACATTTATAGTAGATGACTGTAATAACTTGACTATTCAAATGGTGCATTTCTGGCTGTTAGCAGGTAATTAATTAGTTAGGAATGGACTATAAATAGCTAGCTGATTCACTGTATGGTAAAAGCACCAAAATGTACCATTTCAGTTCAGTATTTACAAAATTGCTTTGAAAATACAAGGGGTAACTGTCAAAGACTGAACAAAGAAAAAAAAGTATCATTGTGACAGCATTTAGCATGTTAAGGAAAAGCTTCTTGGCCTCTCTAAAAGTCACCAAAATGCACCATTTGACCTCAATTTTTCAAAATGTTCCCAGGGGAGTATGCCCCTAGGCTCCCCCACAGAGGAATTTTGATTTCGTGCCCCTCCAAAATTTCTGGTTGCATGACGCCCCTGCTAGACTCTGGGTAAGTATGACAAGTATGACAAGTTTCCTAAATACTGGTACCTTATCTAGCTGTGTTCTGCTTGGTGTGTGTGTGTGTGTGTGTGTGTGTGTGTGTGTGTGTGTATGTGCATGTGTGTGTTTAAACATGTAACTTTCTATAGTATATTGTATAGTACTGTGAATCTTGTCTGCAGTGCATTTTCTCTCCTGTGGCAAGACATTGTAACAAGACACTGGCCTGCTGTAGGGGCTATTAAACATCAAACCAAAGGGTAAGCTGTGAAGACTAACTTTGAGAAGATGCAATAAAATAAACTTCAATGACAGCCCCCAGACGTCATAAAACACCTAGGGGAAATTAGAAAAAACTCACCTAACAGCCTAGGCAGAAACAAAACACTGGATTGAAGTGAGAACTCTAAGTTGGTAGTAATATATATATTCCTGATTTTAATATGCATTTTTCCTTTTAGAAGATTCAGTAGAATATAAAAAAGTAGCCCAGAACTGCCTGCCTGAGAATGAAGATGGTATACTATTTGGAAAAAGGGAAGGCTAGTCTCTTGTTATGCAATGTCCTCTAAAGTAACACACTGACTGCTCTTAGGATTTTAGTGTCAAATGCTTTGAGGTGCCATGGGGAACTTGTTATGCAGAAAGTTCCAGAAAGTGTTTAATCCATTCTACTTCTCATAGCTTCTCTTCTCAAACTTAAAAAGAAAAATACACTTCATCAAAGACTGTGTTTACCAAGCACTGTGCCCATGATTAAAATAGTTTGAACCCCATCCCCCAAACAAATGTGGCCTCACATGAACATGCATGATTTATCTGTAAAGACAATTAAAAAATGTATTTCTAAATACATTAGTAACACCAATACTTTCAAGGTGATCTGTAAAGACAATTAAAAACACCAATGCTTTCAAGATTTTGAAAGTACTAAAAGATAAACTATATATATAGATATATAGAATATGGTAAACAAATATTGCTAATCCCAAAAGCTGAACTTTATTTTTACTATATAAATGTTTAAGAAATACCTGAAAGCTGTCTGTTTTCCTTAGTTTTAGACACTTCTTAGTCTTTCCTTTTGAGACACCAGGTGACTCTGATAATCATTTGTTCCAAGGGTTTTAAAGTCAGTTTGAAGGCATTTTAAGTATCTTCTGCAGGTGACTATGATAATCATTTGTTCCAAGGGTTTCTAAATCAGTTTGAAGGCATTTTAAGTATCTTCTGTCTAGTCCTTAAAAAAATGCAGGGACTCCATAGACATCTGTTCCTTGGTCCACATCCCAAACATGTGAGTCTTCTTTCAGGATGATAGATGCACCTCATGACCCTCCCATATGAATAAAAAAAGGTAGGATGGACCTTTTGGAGCTTCTTGGGTGGAGGTGGGGTGGACCTTACCTCCCCCAAAAAAACAATGCTGCCTCCCACTACTCAGGTTCCAGTTCTTGTACCACCCATTTAAGAAACAAAATAGTACCCTGCAAGCATTGACTAACATTAAAGCATATTTATTAGAGGGCAGAAAACATTTCTTGGAGGAGGGTAAGGCGGAGGAGACTATTTACACCTTCAGTCAGTTCCACGGACAGAAAACATGACATCACTTCTTTTTAGATGCAATACTCCGCCTACAGTCATAAAAAGGGCCCTTAAGATTTTAACTCCAGCTATATAGCCCTCAAGACACTTGATTCACTATCATCAAATATTGGGTCTGTCTGTATGTCTGTCACTCCAGGTATGGGACTTTCTCTACTTCTCTACCTTCCACATTCAGCACCCATACAATTCAAAAGTCAACTATACTGCAGCTTGTGGTTCTCAGCAGCTCTCACTCCTCAGCATTCTGCCACCTGCCACCTTCCATCTTATCTCAGTTGTTTTCAGCATCTAACAATAGCTATGAAATAAAGCACTACCTTTCAAGGCAGCACCATGATAGAAAGTAGTATATGTATATAAGAAGTCTCTCTTTCAACATAAAATGGATGGCTCATCATACGAAAAATAAAATGGACATAAAATTAAATAGTTGCTTTTCTCTCTTTAGAGTCCTCAAACAGCAGTCCTCTCAGCAGCGATCTCCCATGACATTCACCCCCAAACTCAGCTCACCAGTATGAGATCCAAAGCACTACCTGCAGAGCCAAAGGTTGGCCCTGCACACAATGTTACTTAAAGTGCAGGTTCTTACTTTTTAAAATAGGACACTCCCCAAACATATGATAACCCTTACCTGACCCCACATTCAGTGCCATAAATATTTTAATTTATTTCTGCCAGGATTGCTCAATATGAAACATCATATTTTGTTCTGTGCAGCCGACTGAGAAAATGCTGCAACTTCTGTACTGTCAGACATGCCCCCATGCTAGCACGTTTTATTATGTCAGTACAGGAATGTCACGGGGGGCACACTCCATACCCTACTATAAGGACATTTTAACTGCCTTTTTTTATACTTTAGAATTGCAATTTTGACAAATCAGGGCCGCTGCTCAACTAACAGGGACCTTGTTAGTTGAGCAATGGCCCTGATTTGTCAAAATCACAATTCTGAAGAATAAAAAAGGCATTTAGAAATGTCCCTATAATAGCGTATGGAGTGCACCCCCACACTGTTCCTGTACTGACATCATAAAACAAGCTAGCGTGTGGGCATCTGACGGTACAGAAGTTGTATTGTTTTCTCAGTCAGGTGCACAGAACAAAATACATTGGTTTTTATTAAGCAACCCTGGCAAAAATAAATTAAAAGATTTATGTCACTGAACTTGGGGCCAGGTAAGGGTCATCATATGTCTGGGGGTGCCCTAGTTAAAAAAGTAAGAACCTGCTCTTTAATAGGGGCAACAATCTTTCTGGTTCAGAGTCCCCTCTTAGCTCAGCTGTCTCCCTTCTGAGGTTAATGCCATTTCTACCTTTGGCACCTTTAAACTTAAATTACACCAACACCACACTTCACTCAACAGTTGTGACTGCCCATCCTAAGTCTTGTCCCAGATCCTGGCTCAGAGCCCCTTCTTGGCTCAGCTGCTTCCCTTCTGAGACTAATACTGCCACTACCCTTGGCTCCTTTAACATGTAAAATTACACCAGCATCTCACCTCACTCAGCAGTTATGACTGCTCACCTAAGTCTTGTCCCTGACCCTTGCTTTCTTTTATTCCATAATGTAAGCCCAACCTATCTTGGTGCTGCAGATCCCTGATCCTCACTCCTCTTTTCCTGTCCTTCTGTCTATTCACGCCTGCTTCCCTCTCCTCCTTTGACCCCTCCTCTCCCCTACATCTACACAGTCTGAGCACTTAACTGTTAGATTTATTTTACTGACAGCATGGCACCCCCTCAGTTATTTACTGTTAGGTTAGCGAGCCTGTTCACATTGTTTTTCCTCTCTTGTGATATGATAATTGTTGCATTTCCTTAGTTCTATGTATTCTCTTATTCATAGTTTGTAACTTGTTTAATACATGTATTCACTGCTTGTAATGTTTCCCTGATGTTTATGGATATACTATGATTTGCCGAGCTGCATCGGCCCAACACTCTGTATCCTGACCCCCGGTGCCCGAAACACAGTTGCCTGACATCGGGATTTTACCTCCAGCAAGTGATTTGGGGGGCTTCTGTATTTAAGGATTCTCACTTTGCTGGGGGTAAAATCCTGATGTCGGGCAACCATGTCTCGGGCGCCCGGGGTCGGGATATGGAGGATCAGGCTGATGCATTTTGGCAAACCAAATGGATCCCATGTTTATTTTGTTATGTATTATCATTATCTCTACCTTATCTATGTTACCATTGTCTCACTTTGTTGATGCAGAACCATTGTAAAAGAACCTATGGTTCAAAGGCATTGTAATCCAAGAAATAAATAAATAATACATAAAAAAAATATATTTTTTTTTAAATGTTGACACCGAATTTTCAACATAGCCATTTTATAAATCCCTCTTATTTACATTTCATGTGACATTTATTAAATACTGGCTGAAATATTATTTCACTCCACAAGTGCGGAAACACATTTTTACCAGCATCTCAAAAACATGACATCTGTCATGTTCATGAGGTAGTGTGAACAAATGGCTATGTTGAAAGTTTGGAGTCAAAATATTGAAAATTACCAAATTTATGAGTGAGCATGGAAACATTTAACATACATTTATAACTTTGTTGTTTTTGAATATTTTATTTATTTATTTATGACATTTTGGTAACTGGGTAAGCCCACTGACACTAAAGGTCCCTTTTTTTGGGGTGACCTGGAGTTAGTTAAAGACAGTATTTACAAACACAACATGTCATTGATAATATTGATTACATACATAATAGCAGAGCAATGGTATTTGTATAACTTGCAAACAGGTACAGAAAAGTTTTAGTTACAAATGTTAGGTTACACAATAAAAATCAAAGAGACACCAAGTCAACAGGCAGAATAAAACAGAAAAACACACTCAATGGCAAGTAAGTACTTTTATTTATAGATTGTTAAATGTACATACAGTGATACAGATAGAACAGCAAACACCAGTTTTAAAAAGTAGGGGGGAACAACGAATGAAAAAGGATCAATGAAAGCATCTGTATTTACAGTATTCTAATAGATAAACCTTAAGTCTAGATTTAAAACCATCTAGTGAGGTGGCATTAATTAGCTTTTTTGGAAAGGAGTTCCAGTGGTAAGGGGAAAGAGTATGCAAAGGATCTATTACCAAGGTTGGACTGAACCCTGGGATTTTAGTAGACTGGAGTTTGTAAAATATAACAAACATCTCAGAGGCTTTGGAGTCAGAAGGCCTATCAGATTGGAGGTGAAGGGTGTAGATTCCTGTGATCTTCAAGGTGAGGCTAAGGAGAGAATAAGTGAGTCTATCTTCCAGGGTGGGCCAGTTCAAGCCAGCAAAGACCTCAGAGTGGTGCATCCTTGGAGGAGACCCAGATGCAAAGTGACCAGTCTTGTTATACAAGACTGTCAGTTTGTTATCTTCTGAGCTCCTGAGGAATTGTAATACTGGGGCACCATAGAGCAGAGTAGGAAGCAAGGTACTTCTTGGCAATAGCAATCTTTGAGTCAACTGTCAGAGAGTTACCCAACCTGTAAAGAAGACCTAGTTTCAGATGTATGGTTTTAGTGATATGATCAACATGTGATTTAAACGGAAGGTCTTGATCAAGGTAAATGCCAAGATATTTCACCTTGTCCACCACATCAATCAATAACCCAGACATAGAGGATTTTGATCAAATTTTGACCATAGTCTTCACATGAGCAATCTCATGAACCTGGAAGGTGCAAACATTTAAATCCTGCCTAAAGGGAGATTTTATGGTGTGACTGTGAAATCATCTCTCGGCTGGGTTTAGGAAAATTTCACCTAACTGGTTCATGAGGTGGGGTCCCAAAAAGGCCACATTGAAAGCTTGGTGGCAAAATATTACAAAATAGCAAAGTTATGCATGAACATTGAAATATTTTAATGTTCACTCATAACTTGGTCATTTTACCATATTTTTTCATAAAATTGTCAAATAGTTTTTTATGACCCCATCTCATGAACCAATTAGGTGAACATTTTCAAATTCCACCTGAAAAGTGATTTTGCAGAATGACTGTGAAATTACCATTTGGCACAGATTTGAAAAATGTCACCCACCTTGTTCATGAGGTGAGGCCCCAAGAAGGCCATGTTGAAAATTTGGTGGAAAAATATTTAAAAATGACAGTGTTATGAGTAAAAGTTCAAAATTCATTGAGCTATATTGATCGCATTTATGTTAGTTCATCATTTTGCAGTCACAGTTCCTGGAGGAGGATGTCTTTTGGGTTGGTGACTGGATCTGTGATGAAGCACCCTCTTAAGGTGAGTGAAGGTGTGGGGGTGGTAGGTGCAGTATGGGGGATCAATGAGGGACTATTTTCTTATTTTCAGATGTTTGTAAAAAAATGTCTGCAAGGAAATGTTTTCTTTTTTGCAAGGGGAACAGACCAACACTGGGGATTGGGCACTCCAGTATCTGCATACTGTTTGGCAGCACCGAGTGAGGGCATGTGGTGATGCCACCTATTTGTGGGAGGGCAGGTGATCTGGAGAAGAGGGCATTAGTATAATCTTATTGTAAACCAGTCAAAAAAAGCAGCAGGAGGATGGAAACTTAACATGTAATGCTTTTATTGGCAACATGAGTAGTATGTCCCTATCATATCATTCATTATTTCCCCTTGTAGTTAAAGAAATAAAACATAAAGGCAGACCTACTTGCTAAACTAACAACTATACACTTTTCCTACAGTTGTACTACACTTTCAGAGAGTGCTGATCTGTTTTGCTACTCTGCTTGTCTTGATGATTTCTTACTGCTTTCAGCTCTAAAGACAGATGAACTTGTAACTAAGAAAGCACTGACTGGAACCACAAGCAGATAAACAATGATGAATCAACCCACTAGTTAAGTTGGGCACCCAGAATTTTTGTAATGCTTTAAAGGTTCCAGGTATTAACATCGCCAGCAAAATAAAGCGGGGCAAAACATCACAGGCAGTACATCACAGTCGATAACACCGCAGGTAATTAACAACACGGGGAATCAATACCACATGTTACTGGCCCGCGGTGTGCTGCCAACCCCCATGGAGCCTGATCAAAGATGGAGGTAGGGCAACGGCAGCGGACATGGAGTGGCACCCAGTCAACATGGCACTGAGATGTAGGACATGGGAGTACAGTGCCACACAGTCCGTCAGAGACCAGCCACAATGCCACCCTGCCACCATACCATCAGCTGCTGAACAGCAACACTTGGAAGCCAAACAGGGGGTGGGCACTGACGGGACTCCACAGGGTACACTGTGGCCATGGATCTTAGTGCCTGCACCCCATGGAGGGATGTGCCTCCAGAGCACCACTTCACACATCCCTGTGAGCCCCAGGACTGCAGACCCACCCACAGCCCCCAAACCTGTCCAACTGACAGCCTGATAACTCAGGCCACAGACAATGCCACCTGTGCCCATGGTGCCCCTGCCTAGAAGAGGATACCTACCTCCTGTGCAGCTGGCCAGTTGTCCTGCTCCCTGTCTACACTGTACTGTACTGTCCTGTGATGTCTATCCCCACTGTGTCATGGTCTGTGGTATCGCTGCCCGCAATGTTGATTAACTGCGATTATTTATCTACGCGATGTGTTGCCTGCGATAATCTGCCCAGCTTTATTTTGCCGGCAATGTATGCAGTACCACTATGAAAAGGTATTTCTGAACCAAATTTCAAAGAACAAACACCAGAATCTAACCAAATGGGTCCCGTTTACCTAGGTCACGGTGTTTGTTTTGGAAAAAATCCTAATTTTTATGTATTTTTCCTCTTTTTAAAAAAAAACTAGAAAGCAGTTGTCACTAACTCAACATTTTCCTCAGGACAGAAAAAACACTAATTCTGGGAAAGGAAAACACTCACGAAATTAAAATTTTGATGTATCAGAGGATTATGCTTAAACAATACTGATCATGCTCTGAAACCAACTTTCATAACCCTATAATTCTAGAACCAGTTAAGATTTTTTCCACAAAACTTACAAAAGATAAACCCTTGGCACAAGCTCTTTCAACCCTGAAAGTTTCTGAACAAATTTCAGTATCATCTAGGCTGCGGGTCAGAGCAAAACAGTAGGAAAAAAATTTCAAAAAGTGTAGCCTTTTCTGTAAAAGCAACACATCCAGATCTCAGATTTTGGATAAGCAAGCATCACAAAACTTCCCACATCTCAAGAATCTGCCAATCGGACAATGCTGTGAAATTTGGAGCAACTTTACCAAGCACCACTTAAGTTATTAAACTGCAAAGATAGGGCTTTGACATTAAACACTACCTAAATGTTCTATCTGTCTGTCTGTCTGTCTGTCTGTCTATCTATCTATCTACTATATCTACCTATCTATCTACTGTATTTATTTATCTATTCATTGCAAAAGCAGATGTAGTCCCCTTATACAAAAGTGGGAACAAAGAGGAAGCAGGGAACTACAGACCAGTCAGCATCACCTCGGTAGTGGGAAAGATCATGGAAGCACTGCTGAAGGAGAGATTGGTGGAACATCTGGTTGTCAATGGACTACAGGACCCAAGGCAGCATGGTTTCACCAGGGGGAGGTCATGTCAGACCAACCTCATTGAATTTTTTGACTGGGTGACTAGGGAGGTGGATCAGGGGAGGGCAGTGGACATGGCCTATCTGGACTTCAGCACGCCTTTGACACTGTGCCACATAGAGACTATTACACAAACTGGGGAATATGGGTGTGGGCAGGACAGTAGTGTGGTGGGTAGGTAACTGGCTGGGTGGCAGGACAGAGGGGTGGTGGTAAATGGCTGTCCTCCACAGAGAGAAGAGTGACAGATGGGGTACCACAGGGATCAGTGCTGGGACCGGTCCTATTCAACATCTTCATCAGTGACATTGCACAGGATCTAGAAGGCAGAATTTCACTGTTCGCTGATGACACAAAGCTCTGTAACAGAGTAGACACACCAGAGGTGTAGACAGAATGAGAGGGACCTGCAGAAACTTGAAGAATGGTCAGGGGTTTGTGAATTGAAATTCAATGCAAAGGTGCAAAGATAATGCATATGGGGCAAAAAACCCTGGCACAATATATCAGTTGAGGGGTGAGGATATAGCATGCGCCAAGCAGGAAAGGGATCTTGGGGTTGTCATCTCTGATGACCTCAAGTGAGAAACAGTGTGACAAGGCATCAGGTAAAGCAAATAGGATGCTGGGATGTATACAGGCAGGGCATCACCAGCAGGAAAGGAGGTCATAATTCCGCTTATACAAGATAATTAAAGAGGCCCTCACTCTGGAGTACAGTGTACAGTTCTGGAGACCATACCTACGTAAGGATATAGACAGGGTAGAGAAGGTTCAGAGGAGGCAACAAAGATTGTGCATGGGTTGCATCACAAGTCCATGAAGACAGGTTGAAGGAACTGAACATGTACTCCCTGGAGGAGAAGAGGAGAGAGGGATATGATAGAGACATACAAGTATCTTACAGGAGGAACAGGTGCAGGAAAACACTATTTTAAGCGAAAAGATGTTTCAGGACTAGAGGGCATGGGATGAAGTTGGAGGAGGAGACGATTCAGAGGAAACATGAAAAGAATTTCTTCACAGAGCAGGTGGTGGACAAGTGGAACACCCTGCCAGAGAGGAAGTGGTGGGGGCTGAAACAATCATGGATTAAGAATGCATGGGATAGACATAAAGGAATTCTAGAGGGCAGGGGTAAGGGCAGCAGACTTCTAGGAAAACAAGCTGAACACAAGCTCAAATGGGCAGATGGGTGGGCCATAGGCCCTTATCTGCCCGACACTGTCTAAGTATCTATGTATCTATGTACATTGTGTGCACGTGCGTGCCCAGATATTCAAAGGGTTGCACCTGGCAACTGAGGTGCACCAGTGCAACCCTAGAAATGTGCCCCAGGGCAATATTCAAAAGTGGGGCTTGCACAGCACAAGTCCCAATGCACTGGAGCACAATGATAATATATGCAGCACATCTAATTGGGGTGTGCCCATGCATATGTGGCACATCCTGATATTCAGCCTGGGATGTGAGGTGCAAATGCTGGCACAACACTGAGATGCACCGCATACTGATGGGCACAGTTGAACCTGAAAAAAAAGGCTCATATGATGGCCACCACAGGTGAGCTGCTGTACTGGCAAACTGTACAACAGTTGCTGCCTGCTGTGGTGGCCAACCCCCAGCACACTGTGCAATGCACCCATAAGATCCTGGTGGCCCATAGTCTGAGCACCATAAATGAACGTGATAGACTCTGCTAGTCAGCCTACCCTCACCTGCCTGTAGCACTGATCCCCATAAAAGAACAGTTGAAGAATTTACTAGTAGTCTAGTGGAACCCCATCCCTTCTGTGGCTGTGCAGTCCCATTACAATATCCGTCACATATTCTCTGGTAGTCTAGTGGTACCCCGACCCTTCCGTTAACCTTGATCACTGGTACTCCCAACAGACAAACATCCCTGGTGGTCCTGTGAAACCCCACCCCAAACACACTGGGACCCCCTGCACCCAACCACCCCCATCATTTGTGAGCAGTTTGCAATCCCACTCACATACTGCCGGCTGCTCACAAATGACAGCTTATAGTATCAGCTGTCAAGCCAATTAGTTCACACTGTGGACCAATGGAAGCACAGTACATACTATAAATAATAGTCATTCACAAATATGTGTGAATGAATGACTGTCAGTCACATATTTGTAAATAAATTACTGATATGCACTGCAAGCCCATGATCCCAGTGTGCTCTGGGCTTACAGCCAAGCTGTCATTCAGACAACTGGGAGGTAAGTGGTCAAGGTGCCACATGAGGGGGAGCTGAGCGGGCAGAGATCTGTGAAAGTGGGGGTACCACTGGATCTCAGGGATCTATTCATTGCATACCAGTGATTGAAGGGCGAGACAGGGTGGGGAGTACCATAGATCAAAAATAATGATGTGATAGCCCACAGGAGAGGCCCAGAGAATGGCTTCACTAGCTACAGGAGATACTTCAGCTGTTCACAATGGGATTGGTGCTACAGGCAGAGTGAGGTTCCTCAGACTACAGGGCATAGTCCAACTGATATTTTATGATGATTGGGCGATGAGGAGGGGGTGCCATTGGATATCCTCTGTGGGCAACGCAGGTTGTGAAGGATGCCAGACACATTTTGCTGGCCTTCCCCTTGCAATGCATGCAAATGGGGCCATAATGACATGCAAATGGCCCCATTTGCACCTTGAATACATTACGGCTCTAATTTGCACACTGCCAGCTGAATATCAGAAATTTGTACTCAGCGTAACTCTGTTGTACTGGCACAGTTCACATTCCTGGTATTCAGCCGTGTCTGGGGGAGATGCACCAGTGCATCCTATTTGCGCAGTGCTCATTATCTGCTATATTCAGAGGAGATGTGCCATGGCTCATCTTCTTTTGAATATATCCCTTAGTTGCACCAGCACAACTCAGTTGCACTACACCACCACATGCGCCATTGCCAGGTGCAGTTCTGAATATTGGGGCCTATGGCTACAAAGCCACAAAAGAAGAAGGAACTGTGACATTAGTTTTTTTTTTTCAATCTTTACATTCACCCCAAGTTTACAGTTCTGGTGCCATGCTTCATAGGTCAGTTGCTTAAAGGTACAGATCTGTAGCTGTGCCCCATAAGTCTGTTGCTTCATGCATCGCATACAGGACCAGTAATAATTATCTTTCAGCTGGGCCCTACAGGTCCAGCATGAAGAACTAAGTCAGTCATCACTTTCTTTACACAGTGCCTTGCAGGCTGTGCTCAAAGCAGGAAATGATGCATAACTTTCTTTGCATGACTATGCAAAACTGGATTGGCATTATCTGATGTCAGCACATTCTTGTCACACAAGAAAATGGCACAGCAATGCTTGCATAGAGAGTGATGATATTTGGGTAACACCAACCCTGTGTCACATGACTGTTGAACCCATGAGAAACACCACAACAATGATTTGCCAAGGGTCCAGACTTACAACCCTAATTTTTAATTTACTTTCTTTGTACACTTAAGAGTTTCAGTCCTAAAAGATGCATTAACATAGCTTTTTGCAATGCAGATGCATATGCAGCATATATATATATATATATATATATATATATATATACAGATGTATGGTACAAAAACTCCATTTAATGCATAGGTTAGGCATTCCACAGTGACAAAAGCGAGGAAATTTGGTGTTAGGGTTGAAAGCCCCCCTTGCTGCCCCTCAGCCCGCAACCCCAACCACCAACGGGGTGTGCATTGGGGTCATCAGCCCTAACTCTAACCCCATCACATGGCTAAACAAGCTGAGGTATAGGAGATTGAGGTGAGAGTTAGGACCGATGACCTCAATGCACACCCCATTGGCAGTTGCGGTGGCGAGCTGGGGGGTGCAAGTGGGGCTTTCAACCCTAACACTGAATTTCCTCACTTTTGTCACTGTGGAACAACCCTAACTTATGCATTAAACTGAGTTTTTGCCTCTAATTTCCCATCTTTTGAGAATGTAGTAGAAATAGTGAATGGAATGTGGTGGTGGGAGCACGGGGCCCACCACGTCATTTTTTGTGACATAGTAACAGTAAGTGCAAGGGAAACACAACCACTAATGGTTTCGCACATGGTGACTGAAACGTAAATGGAAAAGCAAATGTTAGTAGAAATGCAAGCGTAAAGTGATGCCAAAGTGAACAGTGACACAAAAGGAGATGCAAGCGCATAAGGAAATGTAAACTGTGATGTACACAGTCACAGTACCACAATTGGAAATGCAAATGGTAACATTACCAGCAGAAATAATGCCAAACAAAACAGAAATGGAAACACAAACGCAAGAGCGTATGCAAACGAGAAAGCAAAGGGTAATGCACATGGTGGCATACACAGGAACGGTAATGCAAACGGGTATGAAAACGAAAGTGGAAATGTTAACTGTAACAGTAACAGAAGCACACACCCTGTTTGTGCCCAACAGCTGCATAGAGAAAGACAGTGTGTACAAAGAATGTATGCATAATAATGGGCCTCGAAGTAGAAAATGAGCTGTTGGAATACTAAATTGCTTATATCTCAGGAACTGTCTGACATAGAAAAAAAATTGAATTTCACATGATTCATGAGTTTCCTGAGGGCTACAAGTGTCCCAATGAAAATTCCGTATCTCGTACCATTTCCGAGATACAAGCCCCAAAAGGCACAGCGGATGCCACCATGTTAGTCTATGGGAAAAAAATGTCAACTTCAGATACTGTAACTTTGCATCCCTACAATATTTTTCACTGAACCACCAAAAGGTACATCTGTGAGATGTTGGCTTCCTTCCCTCCAAATGTCAGCCCAAAAGACCAAACTGTTTTTTTGCAGCAGGGCGGCAAAGAATTCCTGTCATTTTGGCCATAGCCTAGAAAAGTAGTGTCGTGATTTGCGAAAGCTTTCACAAAAATTTGCAAAAGCATCGCAAGTGCAACACTACTTTGAGACACTACTTTTCCCAAATATTTGAAAAACGTATTTCTGGGGTGTTTAACCCCAAAATAAAGACATGCCTACCATCCTCAGGGCTCGACTAGTTAAACACAAAAATAATTGTGTCCCTAGATGGTCCCAATTTTAAATGGCAAGCATTTTTCTGATCACCAACTGAAAAAAATGGCAGATTTGCGACACTACTAGGGCCATTTGCGACACTTAAAAGTGCATTTGCGAACGTGTCGAACTTTTTGTTAACTTTTCCTGTTGACTTATAATGGGAACTTGTTTTTTGAATAACTTTTGAACCGTTTAATATTTTTTTCATAAAATCTTCAAAAGGCACATTGGAAAAATGGCTGCACATTCACAAGTTTTGGACCAGTTGCACAAACGCCCGTGCAACCTTATGAAACCTGCAGGCAAAAGAATGCACAAAAAAAAAGCAGCAATTGTGCACATGAATGTTGCTTAATAACTCCACAGCCATATAGTCTACTGGTACAAAAGTTTGCAGATCCCAAGATATGTGGTTATGCCCTGTGCCTGCAAAATTTCAGGCAAATCTGTTGAACAGTGGCAAAGTTATTAAAGTGCAAAATTTCACCCTTTAACCTTAAAAGGGCTACTCAACCCTAACTATGGTAGCACTACTGTGCTACCATAATCTAGATAGATAGATAGATAGATAGATAGATAGATAGATAGATAGATAGATATATATATATACATATATATATATATATATATATATACAGAGAGAGAGAGAGAGAGAGATACATACAGCAGGAATGGGGCAAGATGAAAGTGATATCTCTGTTAGTGACAACAATAATGGCAAAATATCAAAAATATGTTGCTGCTGTTACTGTTGTCACACTGGATATCTTGAAGGTTAGCATTATCACACAGAATACTGAAATAATCAGATGGTAGCTTTTACAATGCTGATGACATCTCAATTTACTAGTGACATTAACATTAACTGGCCGGCCCCTGAGTCTGCTCCAATTCAGGATGCAGCCACAGCCATAGATCTCTCCCAACTGGTTTGCTCCCCCACCAGAATAAACTACAGAACTGGCAATAGTACATACCTGATTCACTTAGTGATCACTCTGCAGGCCTTTGCTGATGGTCTAATCTTTCCCCCAAACTCCTTTCTAAGTTAATGTACCGTTGCACTCTTAAAAAAGGTATGCTAATGCAATTTCAAGCCTACCTCTCTAACTACAACTGGTCCCTGATTGCCACCACCACTAATACTGACCAAGCCCTAACTCACTTCATCACCACCTTTAACAAGGCCTGTGACATCTTCTCCCCTTATACCAAACTAACTGCCAATGGCAAACTCATCCCTGAGGCACCTCTGCTCTGCTTAAATCCATGGCCTCTAGGAACAACCTTTGGCATGTTGCATGTGCCACTGGAAAGCCAGCTGATTGGCAGAGGTACAAGATGGCCAGAAACTCATGCACTCATGAAATCTGTCTAGCAAAAACTGCCTACTTCCAGGAGAGACTCTCATCCTCCTTGGGTGATGGAAGAAACTTTTGGAACAATATTAAGGACATGACTGGTAAGCCCAATATCTCCCCCTTCCATGCTTAACATCAATGGCTCCATCACACAAGAGCATGAACTCATTGCCGACTCCCTCAAAGCTGCATCATGGACCTTAGTGCAATCATCCCCCCAGACTTTTTACTAACACCCCCAATGATAAGCCGCCCCTGCCAGCTCCTGGTAACACCTCCCCTTTCTGCTTTAGGATAGTCTCCCCTAAGGAGCCATAACCTACCTGCTACACGTCCTGGGTAAGTTATATTACAGTAGTGACACTCTAGATTTGAAACTCCTGCACCAGGCCCTTGATGCAGTCTTATTTCCCCTTACCAATCTGCTAAATTGCTCCCTCTATCTTGGTCAATTCCCCCAGCTGTGGAAGGCTGCTATAGTGTCACCAGTCCACAAAAGCGATGACAGAACCTCATGTGGTAACTACCGCCCAATCTCAGTTCTCCCCCCCCATCCAAAGCTCTTGAAAAGACCATCTCTGATTGATTATCTGACTACTTTGTGAAGTATAACCTTCAATGCCAGCAGCAACATGGCTTCAGGAAAGGCCATAGCACCACCTCTGCTCTTCTGGAATTCTCAGACTTTATCCATAAAGCCCTTGATTGTGGACATCTGGCTGGGTCTGTGTACATAGACCTGTCCAAAGTGTTTGACACTGTTAATCACACCCTACTTGTTGCTATCCTCCCTAACATTGGCCTATCACCTGAAACCACCACCTGGTCCACAAACTACCTTTGGGGGGCATACTCAGAAGGTCAGAATCCAGGAGACCCTCTCCTCCAGTCTTCCTGTCCACTCTGATGTCCCCTAAGGCTCTATTCTGGGCACACTTCTCTTCAGTCTTTTTCTCAATTCCCTCCGCCTCATCTGCTCCAGTAACTTGCTTCTTTATGCTGATGACAGGGTCATCTAGGCCAGCCACCATGACCCCCTTCACCTTGAGACTGCCCTTCAAAAATGTTTTACTGAAGTTGAATCCTGGTTCGCTGTTCATAAGCTAATTATCAATTACAAAAAGACTAAGGTGATGGTATTTGCTAGCTCCCAAAATAGGCACAACACATCTAGCCTTAGTATCCTTAACAATCTCCATCAGCTGCTAGAGCAAGTCAGCAGCTTTAAATACCTATGAGTGACCCTTGACAGCTCCTTATCATTTTGACAGCATGTAGAGCAGGTATGCAAAGCAGTCAACATTAGAACTGGGTTTCTTTTTAGGCATAGGCATTGTATGACACCCAATGCCCTTCTGCTGTATATAAATAGTTTTATCCTTTTGATCATCGACTATGGTCTAATTATCTATGGCTCTGCCATGGATGCTGTCTTCAAAGGAATAAAGGTTGCCCTCAACAAAGTCTGTCATCTGGTAACCAGTACACCTAGGCTTGCCCACACCTGTGATCTCTGTTTGTATGCTGACTGGCTAAACCTCAAAGGGAGGATTGCCTACTAATCCTGTCTATTAGCTAAGAAGATCTCCCTTTGTCTCACTCCTCCCTCCTCACAGCCACTCCTAACACTTGCTGCCACCCCCAGAAATACAAGGAGCTCATCTAAACCCTCCTTCTCTGCCTCGCACTGCAGGACATCCCTTTGCCAATGTACATTCATGCCTAGGGCTCCATTGTTGCTAAACAGCCTCTCTGTCACATTATCTGCTGAGAAAAAGTTAGGACCTTTCAAATCCAAGCTACAACAGCACCTCTTAGCTGGTAGTTCCTGTGATTGCACTTAGTATTTCATCCATCTATCCCTTTACCAAGTTACTGTCTTAATTATGTTAAATCTGATGATGTCCTCTTAGACAGTTACCTGCTAGTTCTCTATGTGTGATGGTTGAAATTTCCACAGGTCGGTGACACTCCTCCTGTCCTGTTATTACCTCACCACCTTGCATTTGCTCTGCTTAACTAGAATTGTAATTGGTTTTGTAAATGCCTTAGCTTACATATTATTGTCTGTATCTGTCATCTGTCATACCCTGAATTCTCTCTGTACAATGTTGTCTCTACATACCATGTTGTAGTACCCTCAATTATTTGTTGCCAAATTCTATATTGTTTACTATACCATATGTTCTTTGCTCCTGTCTATATCTGTAATATGTATTGTCTGATGTGGAGCCTCTGTAAATCAGTTCTTGACTCAAAGGTTTGTAATTCTGAGACTTAAATAAATAAATAAATAAAGTCAGTAACTATTGTATGCAGGTACAGCAAAGACCTGAAAAACTTTCAAACTATTTAAGTAAAAATAGAATTACATTTTCTAAATGTTAAAACAATGCATCAGTCTGTGTTTCCGATTGGTCATTCCAGATCACATTGCTCCATGCATTTGTGTAACATCAGTGTCATCTCCGAGGGGGGTGGAGTGTACATCTGAGGAGCTGGCACCACATCATGACAGAGAACTGCTGAATGCTCTTTGAAGGTAACCTAGAAATCCATACTACGGTGGGACATTAACTGACAAAATAGAATGTGTTTTGAACATCTAGCATGGACACCAGATCACCATGCATTTCATAGAATGATGACAGCATGTGGCATTCTGAGCTGTAATCCCATCAGTATGACATACTCAAACACAGATTACAGGAGGCTAATGTCATAACAATGGGATTTCAAGGCTGTAAACAGCTTGAAAATAGACAGTAACAACACTCTCCGTACATTATAAAATGTTTTTGACATGTTGCTGTTACTGATGTCACTAACCTAGATATCTTTCTTATCTTGTCATATAAATTTTATACAACATATGTTTGGAGATAACTGGCCATATAAAAAGTGATATCTATCTGAATATGAAAAGATATTAATATCCTTTCATGCTGCATTGTATCATACTGATATCCTTCCTTGTACCACTATGGCATAATTAGAGATGCAGTGAAGTTTTAATTTGCAGGCGAATATGCCACAAAGTCAGCAAATTCGCCCCACCTTGCGCGGCGTAATTTTAGGTACCAGAAATTAGCCATTTGTGACTTTGCTTGCTTTTGGAGGTTTTAAATGCAAATTGCACTTAAAAACCCCAAAGCAAGTAGAGATTACAAATGAGGAATCCCCAACACCACTCCTCATCTATCCCTGGTGTGTAGTGCCTCCCCATCACCTGCTGATCACCGGCTCAAATAATAAAAAATAATAATTGAAATCCCTGGTATCTAGTGTCCACCACCAGACACTGGGATTACTATTATTTTTTATTTATTATTGAGGCTGGTGATCAGTGGGCTGGGGAGTCCACTAGACACTAGGGATTTTAATTTTTTTTTTATTATTATTTGGGCTGGCGATTGGCAGGGTGGGGGGTCCACTAGACACCAGGGATTTTGATTATTTTTTTTATTATTTGGGCTGGTGATCAGCATGATGGGTGGGGATCCACTAGACACCAGGGATTTTCATTATTATTTAACTACTACTATTAGGACCTGCGATTGGTGGGGTCAGGGGTCCACTTGACACCAGAGATTTACATTATTTTGTATATTTGGGTGGTAATCAGTGGGGAGGGGGGCAAACAGCAGTTTTTGGGCTCTGACTCAGCAAATTGGCAAGTTTTGTGAATTGTACTCCACGAATTGAGTGTAATCCCCAAAATATTTCACAGAGTGAATTTTTTTTAATTTTGCCCATCACTAGGCATAATACATTGTTAAATAGTAGTAGTAGTAGTAGATCTCAGAAATAGCCAATCCTGAATGAGCACAATTAGAATGCTGCAATTGGCTAGCTTCTGAATTCTACTCCCTAGCTCCAAGTCTTGCAGCAACTGGAAAAGAAGCAGAAAGTTAGTCACACATTGCAAAGTAACAAACACTTTTTTTATACATTTCCAATTATGTTTATTCTCAAACATATGTGTGTATAAACAAAGAAATTACGTGGTTGAACTGAAGAGCTCATATTTCATTTTAGGTCAATTATATTACGATATCACACCTGTGACTTTACCAATCATGAGATATCATATTATCATTGACCTATATAATAATCCTATATATTCATCTATATATCTATATATATCTATATCTATCTATATATATATATCTATATATATATATATATATATATATATATATATATATATATATATGTATTACAGAGTGAGAGAGAATAAGAGAGAGAGAAAGAGAGTGTGTGTGAGAGACAGAGAGAGAGAAAGGGAAACAGTGAGAGTAAGAGAGAGAGAGAGAAGTATATATCTCAGATGTGGACTGATTAATTCTACATCATGAGTGGTCAAAACCTGCTTTACAGGGATGTGAATAATATTAACTTGAGGTGCCAAAAGCTCATATACAAATAAATCTTAAAAGCACAATCATAACGCCTTCCCCCTAATTCATCTCTGTGAACAGAACAAAGCAGCACTCTAAAAATCATTAAAAGGCCACAGCATTACATAAAAAATGATTAAAAACAAAATAAAAACAGAATGTGTCTCCACTTGATGCAAAATATCAATACCATAAAAATCCAATAAACTTAAATCTCCCATTCTATTTCCATTACAAGGCAGCTTATTAATAGAATATGCCAGTGTAATCTGCACCCAACACACACACACACACACTCACACACCGTGGTTGAAGCCATTGCAGTAAAAGCAGGGGCTAAACTAGCCCACACTATGTCATGTGCCTTTCTTTACATATAAGCACATCTCCAGTCAGCTGCCTATAAGATGTATCATTTGTATATTAAGTCATAAAAGGGTGTTTGTAGTTTTTTCTGCCATCCCTAAGAAAGAAAGAAAGTCAGTCCCAGCAATCATGATACAGGAACCCGTGGAAGACAAGAATCCACAAGGTTCATTATTTATTCAAAAGGTACTTAAAAGCCAATCATTTGCTTCTAACAAACATTAATAACATTAAAAATTAATGGAGACCCCAGTGCACCATTGGAATGGCAAGTATAAGTGCTGATGTGTCCTGAAAGCACATTATATTCCTTTAAGGGCTCTTTTAACTGTCCTTCACTGTCTAGTTTCCTTTTTGCATTTCCATTTTCGTTCTTTATCTTGGTAGGGTACCATAGAATAGCACAAATTCCCATTTGAAATGGTTTAAACACTATTTCTTAAAATATTTTGATTTGCCTTGAGTTCACTGCTAAACTCACAAAAACAGTGCAATGATAGTTTAGAAATAATCACTAGTCCTTTATGTAGCAAGCAAATATAGGATTATTTAGTAAACACAGGCATACTGTATGTGCTAATTAATCCCAGAATGTTTTGCATGATTATCATCATTAACATTACTATCATTATTACTCTAGGGAGTTTCATCAAAGGTAGCACTTAAGTCAGCAAAATCGGAAATTGTATTTACTGGAATATATAACTGTCAGTGGTTTGGTGGATAAATACTCATATTCTCTAGATTCTACAGTACCACAATACATGCCGCAGCATGGTTTGAAGAGCCCCTGTATACACTGCTCTGTGCAGGCAGCAACAAATGAATCACCTACTGAAGATGTGGTGTGAAAGGCCAGAGTCACAAAAAAGGAAATCAGAGAAGCCTCACACATCTGCCACTCACTTGGAAAACAAGGAACTGAGATAAATGTGTAGTAATAAAAATATTTTATTTTACTCACATATAAGGTGCTACTTTTATGTTACATGGGCATTTATAAAATGAGTAAGAAAAAAATCATGAAAATTTGGGTTCCTCACTAGACAAAATACACCATGTGACCATGCATTATCCCACAATGACCGCATGCCTCCTACTATGACTTCACGCTTGCATAACATTCTATTCCTCAGAACCTTCTCACTAACAGCCTAGACAAGAAGATCACTCAACACCTGGCACACACAGGTTGCCACACAAACACTTGGCATATAAAGGATGCCACACACATAGCTTAACATCATCAACCATAAGCAAGCACTTCTATGTAAGCAAGGACACAGACAGGATGGAGGCAGTCCAGAGGAGGACAACTAAAATGGTACAGAGTCTGCAACAGAAGCCATATGAAAAGATACTAAATGAGCTTAATATGTATACCCTCAAGGAAAAGATGAAGGAGGACATGATAGAAACTTTCAAGTACCTCAAGGGAATCAACAAAATCATTCAGAAAAAGAGATGTGCAAGAACAAGGGGGCACAATTTGAAAATAGAGGGGGATGGCTCAGAAGCAATGTGAGGAAGTATTTTTTCACAGAGAGGGTGGTGGATGCATGGAATGGCCTTCCTGAGGAGGTCATGGGGTCAAAAACAGTGGGGGAATTCAAGAATGCATGGGACAGACATAAGGCAATTCTGGTGGGGGGTAAGAAGAAGTAGGCTGTTGGTTAACTAGGATCTGTAGCTTATCCAACAGGTAGGGAAATGGGCAGAATAGGTGGGCCAAGCGGTCCTTATTTACCATCAAAGTCTATGTTTCTATGTTTCTATGTAGCTGTCCCACACTGCAAACAGTTATCTGGCTGATCCTGCAATGATTCTAGTACATTCAAAGTGATACAAAACACATATTTAGTTTATCCAATAAATTACATTTTTAGTTTCAAGTATAATGACTTTCATTTTGTCTTCCCGTGTAATGTGGCCAAGTGATGTTCATTGTGCTAGAAACAAATGCTGGCAAAGCTTTATATTGAGAAAGATTTTATACAAAAAGATGAAAACTGTGTGGTTTTAAACTCACTCCGGTTACTTTTGTGTAAAAAAGGCCCCTGTGTGTACAGCGAGGAGAGAGAGAGAGAGAGAGAGAGTTGGCATTTTTAGAAGAGTAGATTTAATCATGAGTGACTGTCGCTGTAGCAACAGTCACTCAGACTTGCATCTACATGCCTAAAGTTGCCAACTTGCTCACTCTCCTTGCTGTAGACTCAACAGCTTTTTTACACAAAAGTAACTAAAGTCAGCTTAAAAGCACACAGCTTGTATCTTTTGTACACAAACTTCTTCATAATAAACCACTTTTAGCATTTTGTTTACCACAATCAATGCCATTTGATCACATGCACAGGAAGATGAAAGTGAAAGTCAGTTACACCTGAAATAGTGTAAAAATGGTAGGATCAGATATGTTTTTGTTATCACTTTGAATATACCAGAAACCTGACAGGATCAACCTGTTAATCTTAATAAAACTCTAATTTCTGCCAACCAAGGACTACTTTTTGACCCCCCCAAAAAAAATCCTAGCCATTTTATAAGATAGATGATCCACTACAGGGTGTGTGTTCATGCTTTTATATATGCACTACTTGGGTAATCAAATGCACTCGACATGTGGCCTCATGTGTCACAATGCACATCAAGATGTGCATATATCAGAGCACAACTGTACACTCTGTAGTAGATTATCTGTTACATAGCCCATGATATGACTCACACAGCAGCTACAAAAACACCCAATGGTGTTTCATGCAGTACTCTTCACTTTCTCAAGATTCCTTATTGCTTTGTCCACCTTTGTTGTGTAACTGCGATAATGGTGGCATTTAAGGCCTGACAGACTTGACAAAGTTCATATTTACCCAAATTCATGAAAATGTAAATTTTATTTGCAGAAACTTACTTTCTGTGAAAGCTGTCTGATCAGCCTTCACATGGAATTCTTATTTCAGCACCTGTATGCTCAGTCTCCTTCACCATCACCACCTTCCTTCATTAGGTGTCTTGTTTTCAGAGACAGGCATATGTGTCCCCATTTGCCTCTGTTCCTTGGGTCCAAGAAGCAAAGAGTGATCTGCAGCAGCCTTTACCATTGCTGTAGGATGCCTCCACAGTATCTGTAAGTACCCCTTCCAATTTTATAAGTTATTCCTCGTGCCATAGGCGCTACCATTACTGCAAAAATTACTAATATTTCCTCCAATATTTGGAGGCTAACAAGTGTGTGCTCACATCCATTGCCGCTTCTTATGCCCATTATCCCCAGGGATGCAGCATTTCATGGTGTGGCAAAATCTTTTTAGGCTTCCCTTGAGTTCCTCTCATCAGAATCTTGAGTGGTAACATCGTAGTAGTTGTGTGAGTTTTGTGCAAGGGTGTTTCATCAAAAAGAATGTCCTTATGGTTACCTGTCCCAACCACTGTGATGCCACACTTCTGCAATACATCTTAATGGAGCTCAGTTAAGAGATGCACACCTGCTAGTATGCTAAAATACTGTGGACCACTGCCCCATCTGCAATTACCAAGCATGGAAGATGGCAACATCTAGTGTAACATGAGTGTTCCCCCAAATATTGTGGGCAATTTAATTATTTTCTTTTTTTCCTTTTTCTTTTAGTCTTTGGTAACCAAGTAAGGCCCACTAGGCACAAGTGCCTGTTTTCAGGGATGACCTGGGAGCACTGGGCAGTTAAGTGACTTGCTCAGATTCACACAGTATGCAAGTGGAGGTTGTGAGAATCAAACCCAGGTCTGGTCTGCTGGATGTACCAAGCTCATTCACAGCTCATTACTCTAACTTCTAGGCTATACTGCCAGCCCATTCTTAAAAGTAATGGGAGGAAAGAAGGGGTTGGGGTGTCTTATGGAAGTAAAGATGTGCTCATGATTAAAGTACAAAAGATTATACTTTGTTTCTAAGGCACTCGAGTGCTTAGACAGATGGGAGTACACAGTGTGATCTTGAAGACACTTAATGACTGTAAGGAGAAGGGGGTGAAGGCTGTGCTTATGAGCACCTACTAGGAAGGAAGGGTCTTACAAACGGGCAAACAAAGTTTATGACACTCATGAGCGGGGACACTGAAAAATTGCAGAAAACATTAGTCAAAAACATGGAGATTGTTTACAGAAGTTTGCAGAAAACTCACTGAAATTCCACTTGACGTTTCCAGTGCTGCAAAATTATTTTAAAGGAAAACTACACCCTCATATCTTCTAAATGTTATTTGTTTCCATGTCAACAGAAACAAGCTGCAAGAAGGCATGAAATACCACATTTACCTTCAGTGAGCTTAGCAAACCATCTGAGTTGTAATGTAGGGTTTTTCCCTTTAATCTCCATTCAGTTTATGTGTTTCCAGAGATTTTATGGAGGGTATTTGTTCTTTCAGCATACAGATACTTGATATAAATGGTTGATCTAACATCATGTTCTCATATGCTAATGCAGTTCTCATGGCCAATGATATTTCAACAACCATGAAATGGAGAACTCCCAGGGCAGTCACAGGGGGATATCATGAGCAGTGAAACAAATTAAAGCTAACAGATATAGCCCTAACTGCTACAGAAATGGAGTTGTCTATTGACATGGAAACAAACAAAACTTAAAATGATATGAGGGTGCAGTTTTCCTTTACTGTTTTCTGCAGCATGTACAAACCAATATAAATTGTTGAAATACTCATTCATGCTTTCATGATGTAAAAGAGTTCAAGCTCTTCAAATGTGGACAACTAAATCTATTGATATGTAGCATATAATCTAAGATATGAAAATGTCCATCTCACACAGACACTGATCTGCATTTCTTTCTTTTTTCTTTGTGGTTCACAACCCTATCTGACCATACCCCATTTTACATTATATAGTTTGGCCAGAAGATTTGTAAACTAAACCAGCTGTTTGGAATGTGGAATTCTGCTGGTCAAATTTGTATGGCATGGCAGTTCCACTTCTGAAATACTTTTCAGAATTTCTTTTTGAATTTCACAGAATTCTGAAATGTATTTCAATGTAAACCACTGAATAACCTTCTGCAGATTACATAGTTATTCCATGAGTCATGGAAAAGGAATCTGCAGTTTATGTAAACCTGCATATTATTGCTAACCCGCAAAAAAAGGCATTCCACTTTTTGAAATTTTGAAATTCTGCTATTAATAGAATTATGTGGAATTAGGCAGAATGTTCAGAAATTCTGTGGAATTCTGTACTGATGAAATCTGAAAATTCTGCACAGCACTACCATGCAGTGAAGAAGATTGAAACACTGTCAAAGAGAATGCCTGCCGGGTCCCACACAATATAATTTTATTTAATCCAGGCCATCATGCTAAACTGTCAGAAGTTCTAAGAGTCATTCCTTTAAAATGGAAAATGTATTTACAAATATTGGAACAAAAACTAGGTGTGTGCATGGTCTGAATATTAATTCCCAAATAATATAGGAAAAGGGGAAAGGGGAAATTGCTTAACCCGATAGTATGAATTATAGGGTCACGAGTATCAAGACTAATTAATGAATAGTATACACTATTCCTGTCACAGTAATCAGGAATTAATTAATGTGGCCAGGGCTAGTTTTCTGACCACCTCCTGTCTCATCTCATTAATCTGTCATTGATAATGATGCAATTTCTCTGCTCTTCCATTCCAATTAGAGATGTGCAAAGTTGGCAAACTGCACTTTGATAATTAACTTGTGAGTCTACCAAATACATGAAGTGGGAAGTGCTCACTTTGCAAAGTTTCCTGCAGGTGAAGTGGCACTTGTTCAAGAGAAGATATGCAAATTATGCTTGATTTCATCTGATGTCAGCTGAAAAAGTGCCATTTCGCCTGCATGAAAACTCATTGTGAAGTGGCAGCGTTGGCAGTTAGCATTGTTTTTCACATAAGTCATTTTCATAAGTAAAACATTGCAATATCTCTAATCCTAATGATGTACCCCCTTGCTCCATTGAGATTTGCAATATTATACGTAGCAGGCATGCTGTAGGAATGCAGAACACAGAACACTGGACTATTTACTGTAGGAATCAGAGGTGGGTGAAATCTCCTAATTTCAAAGAACAAAGTCCAAAAATACAGTTCATTCAAGAACCTGAGTTAAATATTACAAATTCAGAGCTGTAGAGTGCAATAAAGAGAAACAATTCAAAGTGCATTAAACTTTTAGTCACCCTTAGAAAGACGTGGCTCTAACCCCCCTCTTATTGCACTCTCTAGCTTGGAACGTGGAACATCTGCCACAATTAACTACAACTAGCCTCCTTCCTGAAAGCATGGATCAGGGTCAGGTTGGGGGCTACCCAAGAATTATATACCTATTTTCGGGACAGAAGGGCCATGCTAGTACCATTTCAATGATACTGTCAGCTCCTGGCATATTGCCAGAAGCTGGCATTTAGACGTGCTGTATTATTTTAAAATCTCGGACCAACAGGAAGAGTAAGGTGGATGGGAAATGACTGGAAAGGTGAGGGAGTAGGCCAGGAGACTAGCCCTGGCCACATGGGTGGGGGATTGAAATTGTTTCTACCTTTCAGGCCCTGAACAAAAAATGCCTAAATATTCTGTCAAATGTTTCAGAACAGGTATTCCTACAGTTCTATCAAAAACTCAGTAAAATGAAAGAAATTGAAGAAAACGGTACCTTTATGTGAAGAATAGTGAAAAAATGTGGATTCCACAGAACAAACTGCAGGTGCAGTGTTTCCAGTTGCCCTAAGCATGAGTTTCCTGCTTGGCAAAATTGCCATTTAACTGCAAGTTCATTATCAGAATTTTAAATTCACCCAGCCTACTTGCTCAGTGGCACCGAGTGGTAGGAGATGGCTTTGTCACACTGGCAATCCAGGATTGCCCCACATGCCAACAGAAGCTGGCAAGAAGAGATTCAGAGCATCTCTTGGATACTCTCCTCCCAGGGAGGGTTAGTTGTTATGCCCCACTGTAGTAGCTGCCCCTTGTTGAGGCTCTGTGCTGATGCCCTTGTCAGCATGGATTGCTATGCACTTTCAGACATTATTCCCTTAGGGTGCTGCTGCATGTTCATGCATGAAAAGGAGGTGGGTAGGTACTTGTACAGGGGAAATTGGCCCTATTACACCAAATTAATACTTCTTGGTAGCCTCCCCCATGCCACAAGGCCCCAGTACATACCATCTCTGTTCCTAAGCAATCACTCTTCCATATGTCTTACTTCACTTGTACCTGATCATAACAGGGAACATCCTGGTGGGTTGCACCAGAATACTGCAAATTGTGACAGTACCAAAGATTGAGTCTTTTTTTGGATCCAGGAAAAGCAAGTGGTTAGTCTGGCAGCCAGTGGGGCCTCCGTGGTACAAGGCTATAAGCAGCGAAACACCATGGTTTGTGAGGAGCATAAAAAAGAATATTATAAAAATTTGCCCAGCCGAGGGGGGGGGGCACTCCTGAAGCAAAAACACATGGCATTCATGTTACATAAAAATATGCTTGGGAAAGGGATGCAACTGTAAAGGGATGAAAGAGATGAGTGGTTGATAGTGTTTGATTATCTGAAAAATAATGCATATACAGTTATCTAAAGCTCTGATAAGCTGCTGGGCATCCACAGTAGGGTTGCACCAGTTGAAAGAATCAAGTTTTACATTGTGTGACCTTTTTTGAAAATTTACCAAGAACATAAAGTACATTGCTGCAGCATTATGTGCCTTCTATGAATAGTCTATATATCTGTCCTATGGAAAAATAGTCTGCCATTTTCAGCAACTGACAGTAATATGCCAACTATTGCCATTTCCACAGTTAGTTAGTTAGTCAGTTTTTGCAGATAGGAGTGTTCCTGAAAACTACACCTAAAAGATTATTATGTGTCCCCTGTAATGTGGTCAAAGGATTCACTCAGAAAGGAGCACAGGATGCCCAATAGAAACCTGGCTGTGCACAACTCCCAAAGAGCCAGCCCATTATGCCTGTACTGGAACCAGCATATGATTACTGGGTATAAACAGAGGATTCATTTACTTTTATCTACAGTATGCTAGAAACATGACAGCATCGCCCACAGTCTCATAGACCTCCACAGGTTCTCCAGTCACCTAACACTTTAAGATTTCTCTGTACGTTCAGGAAATACATCCATCACTTTAAAGCTGATTCTAGCCCTTTGGTTACCTTCAACCTTGAATGACCTTTGTTAACTTTCTCCAGTTCTTCTTTGATTCTTTTCTTGTTTATAATGTATATAACAATTGCACTTTTGTATTTTGGTGTCTCTTTGGGTCTTGTTCCATGGATTTCCCACACCAAGAAAGTTACAAAAAAAGTATCCATGTCCCACACAAAGAAAATTGAAATAAAATGACCCTCGTTCTTCCACTGAGCCCCACTCATCTCATAATTCCCTATTTGGAAACCTCATTCAGGCTTTGTGTGCTGCCTGCACCAATACTATCTCTTCGTAGACTTTGCTTGGCATAGTATTCCCAGGGTCCTCATTGTATATAGCCAACCTCCTGACATTAGATACTGTGGGGTCCTCTACCCTTTGAAGGGGACTGGCTAGGGTTCTTATAGATTTTAAACAATAGCAGCAAACACAACTCCACTGAGTGAGTGTGCTTGATGTAAAAATCAATCACGGCTAGACAAACAGTGATACCACCCTACTGATAGAAAAAGCTTTTTTGAAGTGCAAAATCACGTACTGTAAACAGACCAGGTCGCTTACAGAAATTCTGACTGGTTCATTTTTTTATCAGTAGAGTGGTGCTGGTGTTTGTCTAGCAGTGATTGATTTTTTACATAGGGCACACTCATGCAGTGAAGCTGCCTTTGCTGCTATTATTTGAATCTTGAATTTGCTCACTGCATACTTACAACTGCTTTCTGATTTTTGCCATTCCATTAAGCTGCACCTTCTGTGAACCTTTATCTAAGCCTGTTATGTGTGGAATCTGAACTGTGTTGCTGACTCCACTGATTCACACTTAAAATATATATATTTTTGGATAGGGCTCCCCCTTATTATAGCTATGTCCTCTAAGTTTTTGGGGGACTTATGTTTGGGAGTAGTATCGGGCTGCTTTCAGAAAGTATTTTGAATGCAGCAGGAGAAGCTGATCTTTTTGCTGACATGCCACTGGAGTTAAACGTGGGAAGTGAACAGCCTGTGAATGGTGTGCAGAGTGATGAAGATCTGGATATTATGTCAGCTTTTTTGAATCTTGAAAGAGCTACTTTAAAAGGCAGAAGACACTACTGGGTAAAAGTAACATTGGACACATATCTTAAGGGTGAATGCTCATCAAAGGGGTTACACCTGTTGAAATCTCTTGGCTATGGTCTTGATTGCACGGAGCTCATGACAGACTTGAGAGAGTCACTACAGCTGGGAATGGATGCTTTAATATGAGCAATTATTTAGAATTACATAGGGCAGCAACCAGAGGTAATGGCTGACATTAAGGCTAAGGAATAAATTGTTCTGAAGTTTAAGGAACATCATGAGTTTGAGGTAATTGAAAAAAGTTAAAAGATACAGTAGAGAAGGAAGATGCTAAAATATAGAACATCAAATTGAAGAAATTTGAGAGGGGTTGTTTGTACTACTTAAATGACAGGGTGTTCTCCTGGAAAAAGGATGCTGCAAGAAATACTAGATATAGGCACTATAGCAGCCACAACCATAATCAAGAGCGACAATCACTACCTCCCTGTTCAATTTTGAAAAATTGCAACACATCACCTTCCTACTACACATCAATTAGTGAGTCAGAAACAGAAATAAATGGAGTTTTTTTTTAGTGGAGAATCAAAATTCAGTGCAACCACAGTTAAGGTGCAGCAACAGAGTGGTGCAGTTCAGAGATCCTCCACAGGGTCAGGCACAACAATTGCAGCAGTAGAGACACCTCCAGAACTGAGGCAAAGGAAACATACCAGGAGGGGAGGAAGACAGCATAAGCACTCAACAGATCAAAGAGAGGGAAATAGGACCGGTACCAGAAAATATTGTTATTAACATCTCTGGTACAGCTCTGGATGCTGCACAACTCTCAATATTATGGAAAGGCTTATCTTTTGTAGTTACACAAGATGCTAAACTATTTGACCTTTATGTGGACCTGCACAGACTGACAAGAAATTTGAATTTAAAAGAACACTTTGAAAAAGGGAAGATGTGTCGTGGCACCTCTATAGGAGGAACCAGTGTGAGTCCACTATATATGGCATAACAGATGGTGCCATGAAGCACTGGATTTTCATCCCCCCCTCTACATTTATCCCTGCTTATAATGACACTGCTAAAGTCTTTGAGAGAGCCTAGGAACATAGATTCCAGGAAATGGTTCAGCAGCATATCAGACCAGATTTTGTGAACATACTGCCGAAGAAACCACTGCCCTGAAATGGTTAGAAGACGATAAGAACCCTACAATAAAACCTGCAGATAAGGGGGAGGGGGGCTGGTGGTGGTTATGTCTACCACAAAGTACATTCAGGAAGTGAAGAGACAATTGCAGAATGAAGATTTCTATATCAAACTTCAGAGTGACCCCACTAATACTTTCCAAATGGATATTGATAGATTTCTTTTGGAAGCATGTACTGAAGGGGTCATCTCACATGATGAGTATGACTTTCTTATTGTTTCCCACCCTGTTCAAGCCAGTATTTATGTTTTGCCTAAAATACATAAATGACTGGAGGATTGCCCTGGATGCCCAGTTGTGGCAGGAATTGGTTCTCTTACAGAGACAGTATCAAAGTTTGTTGATGCCCATATTAAAAAAGCATGTATTCACTTTGCCTTCATATATTCATGACACAATGCAGATGTTGGTCATCCTTGGGGACCTGCATTTGGAGCAGGACTGGTATTTGGTGTTGATGGATATAGTTTCTCTTTATACCAATATACCCCTTGAGGAGGAACTTAATGCTCTTGCAAACTGGCTTGAACAGGATGGGACAATTGATGTACATTGTGAGCAGTTTTATTAGATTGTTCTGAGTATATCTTAAAAAATGATTTTCTATTTCAGGGCACTTACTATCTACAAATTAAAGGTACAGTAATGGGGTCAACATTTGCACACAACTATGCCAAACTTTATTTGGGCAGGTGGGAGAAAGTAAACCGCTATGACAGCCAGGTCAATCTTTATTACCATAAGACTGACAATTGTCATTGTTTTATAGATGACATACTTATGTAGAGGCATGGCACTAGGGGTGAGCTGAATGATTTTATTGGATACTTGGAGAATAGCAATCCAAATTTGAGATTCACTGTACAATGTGATAAACATCATGTTTCTTTTCTGGACCTTATGGTTATGAAAAAGGATGATGGTACTGTTGAAACAAATCTATTCCATAAGTCTGCGGACAGGAATTCGTTATTGCAAGTCACTAGTTGCCATCCACGCCACTTGATAAATAATGTCCCCAAGGCCCAAATGCTCTGAATATGAAGGAATTGTAGTGAAGATAGGGATTTCATAATTAATGAGTCTTATATGTGTTGGCAATTTAGGGATGGGGGCTACAGCAATGAGGTGGTGGACCAGGCATTTAAGCATGCCTTTACAGCTGATAGGGATGGCTTGCTTTCCTTTAGTCATAAAGGAAGAAGATCCTCAGAGAATGGACATTGTCACCACTTACTTCAGACAATCAAGGGAGATTGAGAATATTCTAAAGGAAACTGGAAGACTGCATACTGATCCCCTGCTGAGAGAGGTCACAAGGTTACCCCCTAGGATGGTTTATAAGAGGGTTACAAATACTCAAGACCACCTGGTACATTGCATGCAGCCTGACGTATTACCCACACCCACAACAGGACATTGGTGGCCACCACGCACTTGTGGGACTTTTGCCAGTGGCAACTGTAAATTTTGCCCTTCCATCCTTAAGAGCAACACATTCATGAGTGTGAGCAACACTAAGATATTTTGAGGCAAGATCCTTTTTCAGCTGCAGTATGACTAATTTAGTATACATGGCTGTGTGTGGATGTGGAGTTTCTTATGTGGGCAAGACAGCAAGAGCTTTTAAGGTGCATATTGGGGGACATCTGAGAAGCATTTTGAATGAGAATGCCACCGATGCATTATCCAACCAGTGTAAAACTAGGAAACATACAACAGAAAAAACATGTGCTTAAATTATGTGGAGTAGAGAAAGTGTGTGTGTGTGGGGGGGGGGGGTCCTCAGGGTGGCAACCTGGATCACAAACTTATCAGGCAAGAATCATATTGGATATTTACCTTGGGGGCTTTGAGACATCCTGGTCTCATTGATAGGATTGATTTACTTCCATGCATAAGATAACAGATGATGTAATATGCAGGTGATGTGATTTATTTCCATACTAATGTGTTCTTCCTCTGTCTTTCTGCCTTTGTGGAGTGTAGGGGAGAGAAGACTTACTTATCTCTGGCACCAGTGGTGAACCCTTAGGGCTCTATACTTTGAGCTGGGATTTCAAGTTTAATTATTTGATTATTTTCATATTTGAATAGATTAATATTTACATTTTTGTAATCCTAAACTACATTAGTTTGGTGTTACATATGCCTATGTAAGTGTATGTTATATCTTTTTAGCAATGTTTCAGCACTTTATGGTTTGGTTGTTTAGTACTGTCACTTTAAATAACCTATATTTAAACACCATCAGATCCTCCTTCCTGCATCCCCCTGATGATACAGAAGATGTGAAACCAGTTGGGGTTTTAATAAGTGACCCAGTCTATGGACAGTATGTGATTTTACACTTCAATAAAGCTTTTTCTATCAGTAGAGTGGTGAAAGGGTTTGTCTAGCCATTCCTATAGATTCTGCTTAACTACAAGCATATGTAAACATACAGGGGTACCTTAAACATTGAAATCCAACACATTAACTTCATTATCCTCACCAGGTCTTCTATTCAATCAGTAGGAGTTCATTAAACAAGTACACAACTTCTTTTTTCTTCATTAGCTGCTCCCTTTGTGGGAGCAGCATAGCATGTTACATTTCAACAGAGGCATATGGCACACATAAAGTTCTGACACTGATCCTTTTTACTGTACCTACTCTCATTCCCAGCTGCCCAGGAAGATTAATTTTCTAATTAACATGTAAATATGGTATATATTACATTGATAGTGTCATCTTTCTTGTTAAGTGTGATATAGATACTAAAACTGTGTAAACACATTTCCAGTTTCAATTTAGCCTGCTTTTAAGATGGGGTCACTTACGCCCTTTATAGGGTCTAGACAATAAAAAGAAGAGTTAAACCCCCAAGTGAAAAGATCATACTGAACAATGCAACTCCCTTGATTTATTTTATTCTATAGTATGTAACCTCTTTTTCCAGACTATGCTATCTTTTATTCCAGAACCTTACTATAATTGGAAGTTACCTAGTATATCTTTTTAAATTTTTTATGGTACTTAAGTCCCTCAAAATGTATACAAGTTGCAAAAATAATCCTTAAATATATGGTTTATTATTAAATTGTTTTGGTTCCATTTCACTAAGTATCATACTAGATAGTAAAGGAGCGAGAGTAGGTTGGTTGCCCATTTTGGCTCCTATCATTCATTCATAATACAATATGTTGTGACCCTTTAGAATGTATTTGTCTAGATTAGATTTGAATTCATGTTTGTTTTTATTAATAAGAATTTCCTCTGTTAACTTGTTTCAGGGGTTAATTATATGTTGAGTATAGAAGTCTTTCCTTTTAGTAGTATTACATTGTTGTGGATTCAGTTGCAGTGGGTGATATCTGGTGCCAAAACTATCATTCTTAAGCTGCAAATTTAGCTTGGTCATTAGATATGGGTCCTGCATGATGTCATAGCACATCAGCAGGTCACCCAATTTTCTTCTTTTTTCAAGAGACATTAGATTGAGATGTCGAAGAGGATTAAAATAGCATTCATGCATTATATTACAGATCATTTTAGTTGCATGGTATTGGATCTTCTCTAAATTGTTTATCTCTCTCCTAGTTATTTGACTGGCATAATCTAAAATAGGCCTCACATATGCACTCTATCGAGGCATTATAACCTCAGCTCTTCTACTTGTGAAATTATATTTTTTTCGCCCAAAGCACTCTATCGGCTTTGGCAATTATAGTGGTCTACTGGTCGGTAGAGTCAAAACATTTGTTAAAGATGACCTCTAGGTCATGTTAATCATCAGCTTCTTTAATGATGTTATCATAAAGTTTGTAAGTAGCGTTAATTGACTAATTACCTAAGTGTAGTACACTGCATTCATCATTGTTACACTTCATGCCCCAGCTGACTGTCTACATATAAATGTTGTCTAGATCTGCTTGAATGGATTTTATGTCCACTGTAGAGCTTACCTTGCCAGCTAATTTGGTATGATCTGTGTATTTACTTGACCAATTGTTTACATCTGTTGTCATATCAGACAGAAACATTTGAAAAAGGGCAGGGCCCAAGACAGACCCTTGGAGAACACCACTAGAAACACTCCCGTATTTGAGAAGTAGCCATTGATGCAAACTTTCTGGCTCCTATTTCCTAGCTAAGTGCTTATGCAGTTAATTATGTAGTAATAACTGGCATTAGTTTTTTTTCCCATAAGGAAAAGAGGTTATAATTTGCCATTATAACCCACAGGTTGTAATGGCAAACACAAGCCGCATTTCCCTCTCTATCCACATACACCTAACAATCCTGAGTGGACAACTCCACAGTTAGCAATCAAAATCATCTGTTTCCTCACCACAGCATTCAGCACAGACATAACTCTGCACTGCACAAATTCACTTAGCACAGCCACACTCTCAAAACAACATTGCCTTCTTGTTCTTCCCAGGGCATTTTAACAATAAAATAAACAAATCTTTCCATTCAGTTGGTAAATGTGAACTTCATCTCCAGACCAATCACAACTGCCGTTGCTGTGCCGCTATTCTGTTCGCAGTCTCAACCACTCCAGCTGCTGGGGCCAATTCAAAATGAAATAAAATAACTTTATTTTTGATGAGGACAAGATGAGGAACAATGATGAAGTAAAACAAAATGAAGACTGAGGGTCTCCACAACTAAAGACAGTCTCTACAGCAGCACCACCTAGTGGCCAGAGATTACTACAAGAAATCACACAAAATGAAATGGTAAGAGCTAAAAAACTAATGCCAGTAATTACATAAAATAACACATTTGGGCAGTGGAAAACTCAAATTTAATGCACACCCTGGGTGTGGGATGCTTTGATATACCCCTCAGGCTTCGTCCTCGAGAGTTATTTAGCATCTCACACCTCAGGTGTGCATTAAATTCTTGTTATACACCCCCAAGTATTATTCTACATTTTATTTATATGAACTGTATCCATTTTCCTGATAACTGCCCAAAGAGAAACAGACTCAAAGGCCTTTGCAAGGTCTAAGTAAATGCAATCTACGGGATGCCTATTATCTAAAGCAAGGAACTTTTTCATAAAAACACAGTAAGTTGGCAACACAAGACACACCAGTGGAAAAGCCATGTTGTTCCAAATCTATTTGTTTAGTATTGCATAAGTGATTTATTATTCTATCCTTAATAATGGTTTCAAATGACTTATAGGGCAATAATTGTTACATGAATTTCTACTTCCCTTTTTGTTTTAAATGGGTGCAACAGTAGCAGTCAGCCAGTCACTTGGGACATCACCATTGATCATAGATGCTCTAAATAAATATTTAAGTGGAGTAGCAATGCCTGGTGATAATATGTTTAGTATTGTACTATATATCTGGCCAGGGCCAGAGGCACTGTGATTTTTTTAATTATCGATCTTTTTCATAAATTCATCCTTGGAGATTACAATAAATTCAGAGTCAGCAAGTGAAGATTTATCTAGGAGAGAATCAGACATGGAAAAGATGGAACAAACGTAGCAGCTGAAGACATTAGCCATTTTAACTAACATAGAATTTGACAGCAGATAAGGACCGCTTGGCCCACCCAGTCTGCCCATTTCCCTACCTACTGGATAAGCTGCAGATCCTAGTTAATCAGCAGCCTACTTCTTCCTACCCCCACCCCCCAGAACTGCCTTATGACTATCCCATGCATGCTTGAATTCCACCACTGATTTTGACTCCACAACCTCCTCCGAAGGGCTGTTCCATGCATCCACAACCCTCTCTGTGAAAAAATACTTCCTTAAATTACCTCTGAGCTGCCCCCCATCTTCAAATTGTGCCCTCTTGTTCTTGCACACCTCTTTTTTTGAAAATTTATTATCTTTACAGATGGAACCAAATTTGCAAATTTGCTATTTGTGTTTTTTAACAAATTTATGTAACAATAAAAGTCTTTCATATTGTTTTTGTTGGACTTATTAGCCATTTTCAGTTCCATTTTATGTTTAGCTTTCTTGATTTTACTTTCACACATTTTTAATTATGTTTTGCAATTGTTCCAAGCGGCATCTGTTTTTTGTTGCACGTATAAGGTGTACATTTTCCTTTTCTAGTCTAACAGTTTTTTTATATCCTTATTAAGCTATCTGGGTTTGATACCATTGCTATTATATTTCCTTATTTTTGATGTGTTTATCAGATAGAGTATAGATGCTTTGATTTAATCCATATTTCATTAACTGATTTGTTCTTTAGTTCTGTTTCCCAGTCTATCTTTTTAAACTCACACAACATTTTTTCACTGTCTACATTTTGATATAAATAGCTTTCTTGGCACCCCAAAGGTTTTGTGTAATTTTCAGCAATCTGAAAGGGGATACTTCTGTGATCAGTAATCCCCAGGGGCATACCAACAGAGCAATTGATGATGTTTATTGTGTCAGAGTTGAGAACAATGTCTAGAGTCTTGTCTTCTCTAGTGGGAGATATAACATGTTATGTTAGGTTCAACTGTATGCATAACTCATGACATTTCTTATTGTGGCTATAAGTTGTGCTGTTAGTATTCCAGTCAATGTCGCCATAGTTTAAATCCCACTGAAAGAGAATGTCTCCAAAGACACAAGCCTGCTCTAATCTGTAGTTTATAAATTCATTAACTGAGTGGTTTGCATTTGGGGGTCAGTAACATAGGGCAATCAATTTATCCATACTAGAATTATAAATACATTTTAGCCATATGGTTTCAGTGGTACATTGCTGCTGTTTTAGTTTGTCTGAAATGTTAGTAATAGTTATTCTCTCTGATACTTAAACAGCAATACCACCCTGCCACTCTTTTGTCTTCACTGGCTAGATGAAATAGTTGACATCCAGTTAAAATCTTATCCCAGGTATTTGCCATAGACCACCATGTTTCAGCAATAATGATCATGTCTATATTGTCTTCTATGAGAACCTTTGATTCAAGGTCCTCCCATTTATTATTCAGACTTCTAACATTGCATATATAACAAGTAATCCTTTTTGGTGGTGTATTGTGCTGCTCCAGGAGGTATTATTTTCATTATTATTTGGACCATGGTTCATCCCTTCTCACTTCCTAATTAGTTTAAATTTTCTCTGGGTAGTTTTTTATTAATTAATTTTCCCAAGGTGTTGGCTTCTAATTCATTAATGTGGATACCATCTTTAGCATACAAATAAGACTTCCTGTTAAATAAAGCCCAAGTATTTACAAATGCCATACCATCTCTAAAACACCAGTTTTGTAATCTTATATTAATATGTTCAATGGTTTAGTGAGGTAAACACCAAGCTAGAGAAGTCAATGGGGAGAAGGACAGGGGTAAATGGAGAAAAAAAAACAAAGGCAGTAAGGACAGGGATGGGGCATAAGGGGGTTAGGCCATCAAAAAATGGAGGGTAATGAGTACCAGTGCTCGTAGTCTAGGTTAAAAGCTCCCTGAACTGGTGGCCTTGATGGAGGGATGCTGGATATTGTGGCAGTCACAGAAACATGGTACACAGAGAGCCATAACTGGGATGTCAACATACCAGGGTACACAATCTACAGGATGGACAGGGAAGGTATAAGCGAAGGGGAGGAGTAGCTCTCTATGGAAGGGAAGGGATCAAAGCAACAGAACTAAAGGGTAAACAGGGAGAAGAGGAGACACTGTGGGTCACCCTAGGGACTAGAAATGGCACCACAATCTGCACAGGGAGGAAATTGACAAGGAAATGATAGAAAGCATCCTTACAATGGCAGAGAAAGGGGAGATATTTCAGATGGGGGACCTGAATATGCCAGATGTTAACTGGAGTACCTTTGCTGAGCCACATCTAAGAGCAGAGCCATTCTCGATGCCCTACATGGGGCATGCCTCAGACAGCTAGTGTTGGAACCCACTCAGAAGGGAGCAATCTTAGACCTGGTACTTTCAAATGGGGACAGAGTGAGGATCTCAGATGTAGAAGTGAGTAGCCATCTGTGAACAAATGACCACCAAACAGTGTGATTCATGATAAACTCAGCTGTAGAGTCAAGCCATACAAAAGTGAAGTTACTGGACTTCAGGAGGGCTAATTTTGTCAAAATGGGAGAGTGCCTCAGAAAAGCACTAGCAAACAAGCAAGAAGGAGGGGTGGAGCAACAATAGGGAAACATCAGAACTGCCATCACAGAGGCAACAAGCCTTTGAGTGAAGCAAATAAACAAATCAAAAGAAAAGAAAAAAAAACTATGGTTCTCTAAAGAGGTGGCGGGGAAGGTTAGGGAGAAAAAGATAGCATTCAGGAAGCACTGTATAAGGAAACACAGAACGAGCAGGACAGATAACTGTACTGGTTAAAACAGAAGGAATCAGGGAAGGCAGTCAGAATAGCAAAGGCCCAAACCAAGGAAAAGATAGCCAGCTTGATTAAGAAGGGGGGATAAAACCTTTTATAGGTAAATTGGGGAGCAAAGAAAGACAAAGGGAGGTATACTGAGGCTGAATAAAGAGGAGGGTGGGTGGACAGTGAAAAAGCAGGGATAAGGAATGAATACTTCTGTTCAGTATTCACAAAGGAAGAGAGGGATGTACCTAATCCAGTCAATATAAGCACTCTGGATAGAGGGTCGATATCAGTCCTTTCACAGAAGAAAGGGTTCTGAAAGAACTCCTAAAACTGAAGGTATACAACGCAATGAGGCCTGATGGGATTCACCTCAGAATTCTAAAAGAACTAAGGGGAGAACTAGTAACACCACTGACTACCATTTTTTAACAAATCATGGGAGGATGGTGTGGTACCTGAGGACTGGAGGAGGGCATATGTGATTCCCCTTCACAAACGTGGGAGCAAGACAGAGGCAGGAAACTACAGACCTGTCAGTTTGACATCAGTGGTAGGGATGGAATCACTTCTGAAGGAAAGAATTGTTGAGTACCTAGAGGCCAGTGGGACACAGGACCCAAGGCAGCATGGATTCACAGTGGGAAGGTCATGTCAGATGAATCTAATCAATTTCTTTGACTAGGTGACCAAAGTAGTAGACCAGGAAGGGGCTGTGGACATGGCCTACCTAGACTTCAGCAAGGCATTTGACGCAGTCCCACACAAAAGATTAATAAACAAGTTAGCCAGCCTGGGAGTGAGTCCCAGGGTGGTAGCCTGGGTAGAACATTGGCTGGACAACAGGATGCAGAGGGTAACAGTAAAAACGGAGTCCACATTGAAGAAAGGGGGCTTACTAGTGAGGTACTGCAGGGTTCAGTACTGGGTCCAGTCCTTTTTAATGTCTTTATAAGTGACATTGCAGAGTGACTGGAAGGAAAAGTATGTCTCTTTGCAGACGACACAAAGATTTGCAACAGGGTTGATACACAAGGTGGTGTGGAAAGGATGAGAAGAGACTTAGTAAGGTTGGAGGAATGATCAAATGTATGGCAGCTTAGATTCAATGCAAAGAAGTGCAAAGCAATGCACCTGGAAAACAAAAACCCAGGGGAGAGTACACAATGGGGGATGAGATACTGACAACAGTAAAAATGGAAAGTGACCTGGGGGTAGTTATATCAGATGACCTAAAGGTGGGCAAGCAATGTGAGAAGGTATTAAGGAGTGCTGGGAGGATACTGGGATACATAAGAAGAGGCATCACCAGTAGAAAACAGGAAGTTGTTATCCTCAGTACAGACAGCTGGTGAGACCACATCTGGAGTACTGTGTGCAGTTCTGGAGACCCCTGGCCTGATTCTCAAAGGGGGCTGCATTCAGTGCAAGCTGCGGCAAACAGCAGCTTGCACCAAAGCCCGATGCACCATGGGCCCTGCACCAGATTCTGGTACAGGAGGGGTCCTGGCACCTAAGTCCCAACACTTGTGGCATCCTCAGCCATATGGCAAATGTATGGCACATGGGAGGGTTCACCACAAGCCCTTTGGACCATAGGCTGCACAGTCCGTCTGAATAGGGACTGGCCGCAGAGGTGTGTAGAGGGCTGTGCCAGTCCCCTGCTCTGTCTGGGGATGGAGGACACTACCTGCATGGGTGGGGGCACAGGGCACTAGTGGGAGGGTTGGTGGCATTTGTCCTGGTGCCAACTGGGACACTGGGATCTGGAGGGGGCAATACCAACATGTCAAGGGGCACATCGAGGATTGGGTGGGTACTCCTGCCCTGGATGCCCTATGGGGGCACAAAGTGCATGGAGGGTCCACTATGTGGCACTTGTGGGGCACTGTGGGGTTGGGGAGGTGGGACACACTGCACTACCCATAGAACAGCTCACCCAGGGGAGCGATATCTAAGTCCCCTTATGTCAGCCCTGGCTGGTCTAAGGGGACTTAGAATTTCTCCCACTGGGTGCTGTCTGTGAATAGCAAGCTGCAGCTTGCATCAGTGCAGTCCACCTTGTGCCATGTTGCAGGCAGTGCAGGGTGCAGGGCTGGTGAAAGCCCTGTTTGGGGCAGGCAGCCTGCAGTCGACACAGGCAACCTTTGTGAATTGTGTGGAGGCAGCCCTGGATGCAAGGTGCACCTTGTACCATATCTGTTTGGTGCAAGCACCTTGCATAAGATGCAGGGCTTTGAGAATTGGGCCCCCCATCTCCACAAAGACATACACAGGGTGAAGGCTGTCCAGAGTAGGGCAACTAAAATGGTGCAGGGTCTGCACCAGAAGGTATATGAAGAGAGACTAAAGGAACTTAATATGTATACCCTCGAGGAAATGAGGGAGAAGGGGACATGATAGAAACTTTCAAGTACCTCAAGGGAATCAACAAAGTCCAAGAGGGTAGCATCTTTCAGAAAAAGAGATGTGCAAGAATAAGGGGGCACAATCTGAAGATAGTGGGGGATGGCTCAGAGATAATGTGAGAAAGTATTTTTTCATGGAGAGGGTTGTGGATGCATGGAACAGCCTTCCCAAGGAGGTTGTGGAGTCAAAAACAGTGGGGGATTCAAGAATGCATGGGACAGACATAAGGCAATTCTAGTTGGGGGTAGGAGGAAGTAGGCTGTTGGTTAACTAGGATCTGCAGCTTATCCATTAGGTAGGGAAATGGGCACTAGGTGTGCCAAGCGGTCCTTATCTGCCATCAAATTCTATGTTTCTATGTGTTTCTGGATTTTCTTTATTAACTGGCAGGATTCAAGATATGACTGCTGTCTCACCTTTATGTACAATAGTTTTCCCATTTAAAACTACAGTATGTCATTGCAGATATCCTTTTCACAGTCCTTGCCAGTATTATTTGTGCCTATGTGAACAATGGTTGTGGGATTGGTCCCACAGTTTTGCATCAGTTTAGGGAGGAGTTTTATGATGTCCCCAGTTTTAGCTCCTGGAAGGCATGTCACAGTTCTGTTTTCTTTATCCCTGCCACATATTGTAGAGTCACACCTCCTGACTATTGAATCACCAGTCACCAGTACCTGAAGATTTGCAAATGAGTTTCACCAGCACAAGTACGAAATTGTGCCGAGGAGCCCTATTCAGCGGGAGCCATTGCACAGCGCAAAATCCATTGCACCGATGTGCAACTATAATGTATGTGGTACAAGTGCAGGGGGCGTTCCCATGAATATCCAGCCGAATGTTATATTCAACCGTGAAACTATGGCACAAGTGTGGAGCAAATCAAAGCTGCACCAATCAGACTTGTTCCTATAAAAACAGGGTGCAAACACACAGACAGCAGTTGTGCCAAGAGTGAGAGTGAGAGGGAGAGATAGGAAGAGACAGACAGACAGCCACATGACAAGACACAGAGGGAGAGGGACAGAGAGGTGATGTGGCAGAGGGAGAGAGGGGCAAAGAGAGAGAGAGAGACACACACATAGATACAAAACCTGTGTACCAGGGTGGCACACAGCCAGCAGCCAACTGCTCAGGGGGACAGTGGACCACAGAAGAGATGGAGAGTGCACCCTTCCTGATGGAGGAGGTAATTAGGGATGTGAGGAGGCAGGAGGAACAGCTACATGGTCGATGAAAGGCCCGTCAGTGGTATGCCCGACACAGGTAGTGCCGTGCCAGCATCACCTTTGAGAACTATAGTGACACCGAGATCGTGGGCCGGCACCACCTGAACAGGGTCATTCTAAGGCAGCTCTGTGAGCTATGCAGTGAGGAGATGCAGACACCCACCAGACAAAGCCACGCCATGTCTGTGGAGACGAAGGTGACTGCTGTCATGTGCCTGCTCACCATAGGCACCTTTCAAAGACCAACAGAGGACACCACGGACATCATCCAGTCAGCCATGTCCCATCTCCTCACACAGTTCCTCAATGATCTGATGCCACGTGTTTCAGAATTCATCCATTTCCCCAGCACACAGGCAGAGTGTACAGCAATTATGCAGGACTTCCATAGGGTGGCACTCATGCCTGGCCTGATTGGGGCCATTGACTGCACCCACATGGGCATCCGCATGCCACCTGGCCCTGAGGGACTGGTGTCTATCATCTGGAAGGGGAGCCTGAGCATCAACTGCCAGGTGGTATGCGATGCCACGGGGCATATCACCAATGTCTGCACCACACACCCTGGGAGTGTACATGACACATTCATCTGGCACAGCTCTGCGCTGTGCCACAGATTTGAATGTGGGGACATCCCCACAGGCCACCTAGTGGATAAGTATGGCATAGGCAAGGTGCGATGGAAGAGCAGTCCTGGGGATGGGGGTGGGCAGGGTGTGCATGGTGGTGTGGGTGCTAGGGACTGGCAAGGGGCACAGCACAGCATAGCAGAGGGCTAACCATGTCATTCTCCACACAGGTGACAATGCATACTCGCTGAGGCCCTAGCTGCTTACCCCCTACCAGTGCCCATTGTCCACAGCAGAGGAATGGTACAACGAGGCACACGCCAGCATGCACAACATCATCGAGCACATCTTTGGCATGCTGAAGGCATACTTCTGTTGCCTAGACAAGTCAGGTGGTGCCCTACAGTACAGCCCCTCAAAAGCCTGTGGCCTATTCCTGGCCTGCTGCATACTGCACAACATGGCCATTGACCGTGGGATAGCTGTCGAGGCTGATGAGGGCAACAGTAGTGAGAATGATGGAGGCAATGGGCCGGAGGGTGGTGAACAGCCACCCACTGGGCAGAGGGACCACCGACTGCTGCAGCAGGCATGATGCCACTACGACACTGTCACACAGGAACACTTTGGTGAAGACAGGTAAGTGGTGCAGTACACATGCATCGGCCACACAGACAAGTACAACACACATGCAGGGTCATGCATGGCAAGGGGCACATACACACAGAGGCATGATGCAGGGGGAGGGGAGTCAGTGGTACACAGACATACACACATACACACACACACACACACCCCACCCAGGTGTTGGACTGTGGCGTGGATCAGACTCATGGCACTGGTGCACAGGCACAACCAGTGCTAGACTGCCCTCATCATGCCCGCATCAGATGATCTGGTGGCCAGGCATGCACACACACAGGCAGCATGCGGTACACCACACAAGCATGCCACCATCTGTATGGCATGCGCACACACTGCCCATGAGCGCACAGGGCATCATCCACAGACTGCAGTCAGGGCAGCACACAGCTCAGGGTGGCCCGCATGGTACCATGGCCACCACAACCACAGTGGCGGCCACGCTGGGGCTGATCGGCAGCCACAGGCTGCACATCAGCCAGGGGAGTGTCCAACAGTCCTCCCCAGGGGTGAAAGCGCAGACCATGACCGTGTCCTCGTGGGGGTGTGCAGGCGCCCAAACAGGCCCTCCCAGGGTATGCCTGGGATGCCTACATCAAAGCCCAGCATCAACTGTGATGGAGTCGCCTGATGTCGGGTCCGTGGGGTGGACAGCACACAGCACACTGTGAGGGTCTCCTGTGCATGGCCACACCCTGTGGCAGCCAGCAATGCAAAACCATCTGCAATTACACTGGCAATGTGATCCAAGGATGCAGTTGTGTCCTCCTGCATGCATTGCATCCCCTCCAGGATCTGCACAGTGCCCCTGTCCTGCTGCTTGGCTAACTGGCATACCTCCACATGCACTGCACCTTCCCCCATGGTGAGCAGCACTTGTTGCTGAACAGACACCCACAGCAGCAAGGTGTGGTCAGCAAGACGGTCCACATCCTGGGGCTCCTGGGCGTATGATGATCCTCTGGGGGTGACCTGTTACACTGCATAGCCTGCCTTTCTGGTGGATGCTTCACAGTAGGGTTGGTAGGGGGGAATGGGTACGGCAGGTGCATGAGCGGTGGACCCTATGTCCAGCTGCCCAGTGGTACCTGCAGCCTGCTGCTGTTGCACCTCCGGCAACTGTTGGCTGCCCTACGCCTGTGCCTGCATGGCTGCACCACCACCACTGCAGGGCACATCCGTGGCAACGCACATTGCCACACCCACAGTGATGGCAGACAGTTGTGCCACAGCTGGCATAGTGCTAGGCACAGTACCTGACTGTGATGCCAGCAGGGGCAACATGCCCAAAATGTTGCTCAGACTGTTCAGGAGGTGTGTGTAGTCATCATCGGAGTCGGGCCCCACCCCAATCTGTGTCTCTGCAAACAAGACACCAAGGCTGGCATCCTGCAGGATCACATCCAGGGCCTCATCCGACCCTAGGTGTAGGACATCCACAGGCACCATGGTGCTGGGCTGCAACCTGTCAGGCCCCTGGATGCCAGTGGATGTGGATGGCTCATCTTCCGGGGCCATGCCAGCATCTACAGGTGCCACTGCTGCTGACAGCACCCCATCCTCTGCATGGAGGCATGCTAGTACTGAAAGAGAAGTGCTGCATGTCAGTGATGCTATGCCCACATGTGCCCCCTGTACACTGCCGCTGCATGTGTCCTGCAGCATGGCATGTGCATGGGTGTGCACACATGCACATGGCATGCAGGACATCCGTATGCACACCAGCATGCCTGTGTATGCATACTCCAGTCCACCAGCTGTGTGTCTGACATACATACCATGCAGTGATGGGCTGCCACCCATCTAGAAGCCTCCTTCAGGCACACCCTCCACTGTGGTGTGGTGCATGGTGGCTTCCACCAACTCCTCTGTTGGCATCAGTGAGGGTGCATCCACTGGCCCTCCACCAGTGGCATTACAGGGTGCCCTGATGGCTGTCACCTTCTCCTTAATGTGCTGTCTGTCAGTCCCAACCTTCTTGTGGCAGTCCTGTGCTGTCTGCTGGTGGCTGCTGTGCTGGTTCACATATGGCACCACCTCCTCCCATGCAGCAGCCCTGGCCTGTGGTGTGCCCTTGGCACCACTCAAAAGGGCCTCCCTGTCAAGGTAGGCCTCAAACAGGGCATCTGTCTCACCCTTCTTGAAGTTGGGCCTGTGCTTCCATGCAGGCCCCTGTTCCTCACCCTCCTCTTGTTCTAACATGTTGCCTCCTGTGGACATGGATAGCACAGTGTGTCAGTGGCAACATCACCCTGGTCCATCCCAAGCTGCAGTGCTGTCTGCTCCCAGTGTGCTGCTGCGGCATCCACCACTTACCTATCAAGGCTGCAATACCGATACATGGCCTGTGCTGTTTCATGGTGTGTATGAGGTGCAACGCATGCAAATGAGGTTGTGCGCAACGGTAATGATATGCTAATGCACCCCACTGGGCCACGCATTGGCTGATGAGCTCATTTGCATGTGGCATCTGAATATCGAAATATTGCACCGTGCACAATGGTATTGCACTGGAGCAAGCAGCAGCACAATGCCCATGCATGTGCAGTGCTTGGGCCTGCAGTGCACAGGCGCACTGTGCTGTCATAGAGTCAGTTGCGCAATACACGTGAACAGCGTGATGTATCGGCATTACAGATGCTGTGCATTGCCGGCAAAGTGCAGTTCACGATGATGGCATGTTCCCTATCACGCACATGTGCAATGAGTGCTAACCACTGACCTCTGACCCCTGGGTCTCTCCATGACCCCATGACCCCACCTAGCCATGCCCACTGTGCATATCTAGCACTGCATGATGGGTGGGCACTGCACAGTCTCCTGTGCATTGTGCATCTGGCACCATGGCAGACACATGCACCTGCTCCCGCCATTTTTGCCACTGAACCAGAGCAAGTGCAATGATGAAGGGTAGGGGATGCCGTGCCCATAACTGGTCAGATGTGGAGCTTGCCAACCTGGTGGTCTGTATGGAGCCCCACAGCCCACTGCTGTTTGGCCAGGTACCCTTGCAGAAGGCCAGGGGCAGTGTGTGTGGCAGGCTATCTCTGCCAGTCTGGAGTGGAGCACCAGGGTGCTCAGGAACACAGAATAGTGTATGCAGCAGTACGGTGACCTCATACATCAGGACCCTGACTGCCTACGGAGGCTTCAGGCATGCGCCAGATGTGGTGCAGTGCCACAACCAGGTAAGTCATTGCATGTTGCATGTCTGCCCTGGTGCTGTACTGTGGTGTTGGCTTTGTTGCCTGGCATGCCCTGCGGTAGGGTACACTGTCGTCATGTGCATCATGGAGTGGCATTGCCATCTGCCACTTGCATTGTGCTGTAGCCATGCTGGCATGTGAGACATGTCAGTCAGGGGCACACCCTGTGCACAGAGGGCTGGGGGGGAAGCTGCTGTGGTCTTCTTTCCATTCTCAGGGCCAGAGGACCACAGGCGGGCCAGGGCTGCAGTGGCACATGACGGGGCTGTGTGCCCTGATGGTGGAGGACTTGCACCAGTAGCACTGCAGGTGGCAGGTAAGCACTGTCATGGTCCTTCACACTGTACATGGGGGGTGGCAGTGGGGTGTGGGTGTGTGCATGGCTGCCTGTGCCATGTGCCATGGCAGCTGTGTTTGTGTTGCACTGTGTGTGGTGCATGCCACTGTCACGTGTCCACTGGACACATGTGCCAGCTGTTGGTGGGGTGGGTGTGCTCCCGGATGCCCCCATTGTTTCTGGGGTGCTGCTGGTGCAGTGTGCAATGTGAATGTCACTGCGCAGTCTTGTGGTCATTGTGCGGCGGGGACCACCTCTGTGCAATGTCGTGGTGTACCATTTTGTTGGCTGGCATTGGCCCACACCCCTGCGGGTGTCTGTTCCGGGCCCTCCAGGGGTGTGTGGTCCCACTGCACATTGTGCACTGTGGGTGGGCATGGTTCTTTGGGCCATTGCACTGATCTCCTGTCCTGTCCCTTGCTATAGGTGTCCAGTGTCCAGTGCAGAGACAGCAATGATGGATGCTGAGCCGGCTGATGTGGCAGACCTTGCTCATTGTATTGAGCATTCTTGAGATTGTGGTGGCCATGCGTAGGATGATAGAAGCAGAGGGAGCGAAGGCTTGACAGGGTGGCCAGATAGCCCTGTTTTCCCCTGTTTCCCCTGTTGCACCTTCCCCTACAGTTCCCCCTCCCACTGTACAGTCCCTGTTCCCTGTCCCTTTCCCTCACTGTACCTACCCATCCACAGCCCCTGTTGTTTTTGTACATAGTTGTTTTATATATAAATGTTTTCTGACATACCTACCTGTGCCTGTGTTTGTTTTGCACATGGTGTGAGGAGCCATGCTGCAGTGGCCCAGTAACTGTCCATGTTGTGTGCATGAGAGGGAGCACGTGTTGTGCTTCTGTGGTTCCCTGCTGTGTGCTGTGGTGTGTCCCACTGTGGTGGTGTCCTTCCCCTGAGTTGGTGGCTGTGCATTGGGGTGCCCATGGGGTGGCAGTCAGGGGTGTGTGGTGGGTGTGTGCATGGTGGTAGCATATGGCCATGGTCATTGGTCAGGTACTGTCTGCAAACTGTGTTGCTGTCCTCTGCTTGGCATTGGGCAGCCTGTCCTATGTGGTCTGCCACACTGCCTGCAAACTGGCCCATTCAGTGCCCACTGTGTGGGCACCCTGTGTGCCTGTGTGGTGTGTCTGTGCTTGGCTGCATGGGCAAGGATGAGGCCTGCTATTGTCTTGGGGGGGCACAGCCAGCATCCTGCCAGGGGGCTCCCCTGGTGGCTCTCCATTGGCTGTTGGCACCTCCTGTCACCTGCTATCCATGACACTGTTGTGTTCTGGGGTCCAGTGTCTGGGTGCCTGTGTGTGCCCTGCTGTGCCCTGCTGATGGAGGCCTCCTGTTGCCTGTCACTATGCTTCGATGGCTCTGTCCCTGGGTCTGTTCTCTGTGCCCTGCCCCCCTCTGTTGCTGTGCTGCTTTGTTGCCACAGATGCGCTGGAGCATCTCTGCTTGTGCCATGGTGTACCTCTGTTTGTGTCATGGTGCAACTCTGTTTATGCCATGGTGCAACTCTGCCATATTCAGCCACATTGCACTGGTCTTGTTCAGCTTGCACAGCATCTGAATATGGCTCCAGTTGCACCATGGTACATCAGATTTGCACTGCACCAGAGTTGCACCAGGCTTTGGCGGATTTCTGAATATTAGCATTTACAGGTACTGAATTGGTTGTTGTTACATACAAAATTTCCAGCAGAAAAAGGCCTTATGGTCTATCAAGTCTGCTCGATTGCACCGCTAGCAGCCCTTATAGTGCAGCTACCCCTCCTTCCCCCGACCCTCCCCCTTGCCCTTACATTTTCTGATACTACTGTTCTTAATCAAAGTTGCTATTGAATTATTCAAGCATCATGCCATGCTGTGCAGTTGTCTGTGAACTGTGAACTGGGTCTGTTTTATTGTCAGAGGGCTAAAGTTTTAATTTTTAAAGCTAAAACAGTTTCATAACAAACCTCTGTTAATTAATTAGTTTTTACCCATTTATTTTGTTATCGTGTATTGGTTTATAAATTAGAGTTTAGTCCATTAGCTGCTTCTAGTCCATTGTGTGTTTGTTGACAACTAGAGATGCAGCGAATTTAAAATTCGCTGGTGAAGTGCACGCGAAGTGGACACTGCGCGTTGCCACTTCGCTATGAGGAGTGGGCAATGCAAAGTGCTCACTTCGCCTTATCATTACCACTTCGCGTTGGCATAATGAGAACGCAAAGTAAGGCAAAGGCATTGTTTTTAATGGACTTCGCTTTCCTCATTATGATTCTAAGTGATCCACTTGGTGTTTTAGACTTGGCAGCCCTCCCACAGATCACATGGCTTACGGTACTGTAAGTCACATGCTCTCTAGCCAGGCAGGAAGGAAGTGAGTCACACAGCCAGTTTCACTTTCTCCTGTGCAGACTGAGAGAGAGGAGTGCGTGTGTACTAGAGAGAGGAGTGTTTTTTTGATTGCATAGAGAGTTAACATTTAATACTTAAACCAACAGCTTTTTTAAAAGCTACATTTTGTTGTCTTTTCTGTACTGTTTTTTACTTAATTTGTTCTTTCTGCAAATTTTATTTTTCTTTCCTACTTAGTTGTTTGTGTGTGTGTGTGTGTGTGTGTGTGAGACTGTGTGTGTGTGTTGTGCTTGTGTCGTGAGATGGAGCAGGGTGAGGGAATGTCTGGGGTGGGGGAAGCTCTTGGAAAGCGTGGTAGTATGCATTGTCATACTGTGCACATGCGTGGGGGGCATGGGCGCCCATTTGTGTTGGACTGCTCTAAACTTCTGAGTGTCCAACCCCTGGAAGCAGGACCAACACTGCCTCCTGACTCTGAGGCAGTTCAACCACCACCACCACCAGCAAGTCCAGCACAAGGTCCTTTGGAGCAGAATATGCCTGTTCCCCCAGGCCCAGGTGTGGATCCCACCATCAGAACTGTTGAGCAGTGTGAGCAGCCTACTGCCAGTTCATCTGGCCTTCCCCTGGATGTGCCTGGTCCTCCCCACACCTCTGTTGTTTGGCAGTTTTTTGACTGTGTTGGGGGGACAGCAGTGTGGTTAAGTGTCACCTATGTGTGGTGGAGGTGTGCCGTGGCCCCCGGGGGAGTCACCTGGGGACTAGGGGCCAGTGCACCCATATGCTTAATCACCACCAGTTGGAGTGGCAGGCTGCCACAGAACAGACCATGTCTGCACCTGCTGGCCATTCCATGGCAGAGAGTGCCACTGTGCATAGCTCGAGCAGCATCCTTAAGAAGAGGAGGGCCACAGCAGCACCTGTTGCTCCACCACCACCACCAGCAGGTCAGCCCGTCAAAGGAGTGGATGCCAGAGAAGTGCATGTAACACTGTCTGACTTGGCAGTTCTCAGGAGTGCTGTTGAGGAGAACAGCGAGAGGATGAGTGCTGTGGCACAGCTGCTGGATGACATAGAGGGACATCAGTTTCAAATTATGTCCATGCTGGAACTGCTGCTGGATCACCGTAGGATCCCACATTAGTTTTGTTTCCTCACACCATGTTCCCCCCCACCTTCCTTGCTGTGCCATAAAATGTATTCCTCCACCATCCCTGACCCTTGTATGTAATTATGCCCTTTTTTTGTTGTCTTCGGTATGCATTACACTTTGTATTCTGGGGCCCCTTCCTTCTGTTAAGTGTCTGTGTGTTTTGTGTATGTGCGCTGTTTTGGTGCCTAATGTTTCTGCATTCACAAAAGGCATCTGTCTTGTGTCCAGAAAATTGAAAAGTGGTAACACAGTGAAATGAGACTGTTTCGGCACATACAAAGTCCCCCAGAATTTATGGCACAGTCAGTCATGTGCACAACAGTGGCACAGAGTCCCCAGATTTTTTCTGCAGGCCCAGAATGCATCCTTCTTGTGTGCAAAGAACTGAAAAGTGATCATCTCAACTGGATTGAAAGGTGCCCTTTGGATGTACAGTAATAGTAGCCTTGGTGAGTGTATGTATATATATATATATATATATATACATATATATATATATATATATATATATATATATATATATATATATGTGGTTGTGTATTTTGTAGGTGATGATGAGGGGCTGAACTTGACATGGACATGTATTCATGCTATTGTTCTGCATCACACACGGTGACTCCGTCTCCAACTGTTGCTGTGCACCGTCCAGTGCTCAACGAGAATTTTTGCACTTAAATGGAACTGGATAATTCTCAAGCACATGAAGGTAAGTATTTCTTTTTTTTGGGGTGGGAATCATATTTTCAGTTTTGTCTGTAATGGTTTGCTATTTTTTATTTCTTCACAGATTTCATCAGCATTCTTCTGAGTCTGGTTCTTAATGATGGTCATGGTCATGGAATGAAACAACTTCTGTGTGTTGCATGTGTGCCCAAGCTCGGGTCGGGGAGGGGTGTGCCTGATCATGTTGATGAACTTTTTTGGATCAGTCCTGGTGGTGGTGGTGGTCTGGGGTGGGCAGACAGACTCATGGTAGCAGCAGACTTGGATAACATCAGTCCCGGTGGTAGTGGTGGTGGTCCATGGGGGGCAGACAGACTCATGGTGGCAGCAGACTTGGATAACATCAGTCCTGGTGGTGGTGGTGGTTTGGGGTGGGGGGCACACCAACTTTTAAATACTGCAGTTAAAACCTGCCAACATTAACCACATCATCATCCTCATAAAGAAAACTGCCCTCACAGTCATCGGTGTCTGAAGTCTGACCACTGGGAAATTCTTTCTCCATTGTGTCATCATCTACATCAGTGGTGGGCCGTTTCAGGCAGCCACTGCCAGTGCCACCAGGATGCTCCATTTCCACATCAGCAAGACCACCATGACTAGGCCGGGGGTATGAATACCGAGGTTGCAGTCTGTGCTGGTATGTGCCTCTCATTCATTTTAATGAATGTTAGCAAACTAACATTTGCAGGAGACAGGTTTGTCCGATGATCCCTGACTATTACACCTGCTGAGCTGAATACCCTCTCAACACTTACATTGGAGGGTGGGCATGTGAGGTACTTCAATGCCACTGCAGTCAGCTCTGGACATTCACTGACCTTTTCACTCCAGTACAAAAGAGGATCTTCACTTATTGTCAGATGCCTGTTTTCAGGCAAATATGACTCAACCATTCTCTGTGCCACGCTAAGTCCGATTGTTGATGCATCAGCCTGTTCCCCCGGAATCATTGATGTCACAAATACCCACTTGGGACAAAGCCTCCCAAAGTGGGTTGATGCCAACCACTTTGTATGACAGACCACCAGGAGCTACAGTCCCCTTACCCTTGCATGATATGCTTGCTGGTCCTCCAGCTACACCTTCAGCTGGATTATGCTGCTGAGGTTTGCAAACCTTGGCACGTGACTTCTGTGCCCCATGAACCAAGTGAACCAGTTGACCACTGTTATTTTTTACCTGTTCAGGCCCTCCATCCAGTACTGATGCAATTCCATGTTTGTATTGTGGGTCCAGCATTGTTGCCATGGCAAAGTTGTCACTTCACTGAATGCTCACTATGTGACGATTCTGGTCGAATACTGTCAGCATGTGTTGCAGCATCATACTGCTACCACCGTCTCTGGCAACATCAAGGCTATGCTGTACATTCACCAATGTCTGCCTCAGCACCCGCAGCAGTGGAATTGATTGGCTATTGGAGGCAGACTCGCCACTCACTGCCTGTGTGGCATGTTCAAAAGGCCGCAAAATTGTTATTACAGAGTCCATGAGGTGCCACTGTTCAGTCGTCATAGACATGGAGACCCCAGAACTCTCACAGTTAGTGTGCATAACAAGATATTCTGTGATGGCATTGCATTGTTCATACAACCTCTCTGCCATGTATAACGTGGAGTTCCATCAGGTGACAACTTCCAGCTTCAAGCGGTGCTGAGGCAGGCTGATTTGTATCTGCAACTGCCGTAGCTGGTCACAGGCCTTTCCAGATCTTGAAAAGTGAGACCAGATACGTCGTGCAATGTTCAGCATTTCCTTTATGTCAGGGTGCTGCAGAAACTCCTGAACCACAAGATTTAAACAGTGGGCTATGCTTGGAACACAAAAAAACACCATTCGTGATGCATTTCACCACATTTGACCCATTGTCACTTGCTATGAACCCAGCTCTCAGGCACAGAGGGTTTAGCCATCTGTCAGTTTCAGTCAGTACCGTGTCCAACATGTTCTCACCAGTGTGTGAACAGGTCACACTGCGCATAGCAATTGTTACATGCTGGCAAATTCCAGAAAGATTGCTACCATGACAATCCACCTTCCTGCACTGATTATTCACACTACCAGCATCACAAACAACCCCCAGCACCTGCGCCCAGTGTGCAGTTATACACAGATATGAATTCCCCACTGTTTCGCCACTTGTCCACATATCCATACTTAAATGGATGAATGGAGAGGAGGAATGTTGAAGGGCATGTCTTATTGAGTCTAAGACAGTGCGGAACAACTCAGGAACAGAACGGGTAGAAAAGTATGTCCTGGATGGGACTTTACATTTTGGACAGGCACTGGCAGCAAACTGCCGGAACCCAGAATTATCCACAAAGGAGAAGGGCAAAAGATAGATTGCCAGCATTTCCACCACAGCAGCAGTAAGTTCACGTGACACTGTATGATTGGGGGGGTACTTCAGCTTATGAGCAAAAACACTCTGTAACGTGGGCTGACAAACATTTTACAGGGTGTGTGTTGGTTACAAATGGTTGTGCTCTGTGATGAATGGCATTGGCAGGGGGTGGAGTGTGGACATTTGATGAAGACGGTTGCACAGGTGATGATGACAAACCCAGAAATGATGTACCACTTGCACTAGACATACTGCATTCACCACCACCACCACCACAAAAACTGCTACTCTCACCAGCACTGGACAACATTTCAAAGTCGTTATGGTCCTCCACCTCATCATCATCATGCCTGTAGTAATCCTCTGCTCTTATTGCTGCACTACTGCACTACTGCACACATCTAATTTCCTACTGGGCTTAACAGTCATGGAAGGGGATAACATGCTGGCTATGGTTGCCGCCGGTGTTACGGGTGAACGTCCAAGTCTGGTATTAGCTGCCAGCTTGTGCTGGGTCCACAGAGCCAAGTGCCTATTCTTAAGATGCGTATGCTCTCCTCCTGTCCCAAGATGGATCCCCTTTTTACCTCGACTCACACACACATGGCAAACCTGGCAGATTGCAACTGAATCATCATTTGCATCTTGAACAAAAAAATCCCAAATGAGGGACTGTGATGCTCTGCTTTTAACATGTCCATGATGATGTGTCTTATTTAAGTCTGTTATTTTAAGCACGAAGTGGGGGGTGTGATGTTTCTGGCACTGCACACCTGGACTGCAACTGACCACCACAACTACCTATCATATTAAGTACTGGGTCATCATCATCATCCACTAAAACTGGTACATCACAAGTTTTTACGGGGGAGGGGGGGATTCCTGCAAACAGATTCAGAAATTTCAGACACAGCCACTTTTAATTTATTTTTCTCCGGTTGCCAACTGGGGTCAATTAAATAATCATCATATTCATCAACGTCACTGTCACACACATCCACATCTTCTGCTTGGATGCTAACATGTGGACTGCATGTTGCAACAACAGCAACATCATCATCATCAGCATCATCACATTCATCATCAGCATCTACACCAGCATCATGTAATATTTTTTCACCACACTGTGAATCACAGTTGCATGGAAAATGAGTGACGTTAAGTGCCACAGTGGATGGAATATCACATTGTATGTTATCATTGACATGATCATCAGAATCAGGTTCAGTTAATGGGATGTTACTGGGAAGTATGACATCATCTACGCTGTCACTCACTTGCACTGCTTCACACTCAATATGTTTGGATACGGTGCACTGGTCGGAATTAGAAATTGACGCAACAATGCTAATACTACCTCCACCACCACTAACACCAGGAACACTAACACCACCGGCTGGGAAAACATCATCTCCTGCAACTATCAGTAAAGCTACTGATTGGGCTGTAAAAAATATTGCAGGAGAAATACCTTTCCTCACATCACCAATGCACTTCTCCATCTGCGTACTACTACCCACGCCCACAGACCCTCTTACTGCCAACATTGCCATGGCCAGAAACAGCTTTACTTGCACGTCTCTTTGCAGGCATTTTGTGGGATCAACCACAATATTATTACCAAATTCATATTCTGATACGTTCACTTTCTGCTGGAGGGTCGCTACTCACTACTATCGCTAGCTGGATGTGAAGCAAAATAAACAACTGTGGCTTCAGCAACAGATAAGGGGACTACTGTGTTGTGACACTGTCACAGAATTAAAACAACTTCAGTAACCAGTGGTGCTGATGGGGTCACAAAACAATCCAGTTTGGTAAAAAATATCTTTTCAATATGGAGGGGGCACTGAATACAGACAGTGCTGATTTTTACAGCACTACAAGCAGCAACACTTAGAACAGAGAACACAATCTCAGTACAGAATCAAGCAGCTGCAGTGGATAGCAGGTTCACACTGCTGTGCTTAGTTGCACTTACACTGATCTGTGTCACAAATTTTAAAAGGTGTATTATATTTGATGCATGCAACACTGCACACGCAACACAGAACTCTTTGTGTACAATGCTGAACGAGGAATGCTATGCAAATGCAAAAGTTCAGTGTACTCAGTGCCACGTAATGTAAATTTGGAATTTAAACAACCTGACCTTATGAAATGCTGCACCACATTCACACAACAAGCAGCAAGAAAATTTGTACTATCACTGACAATTTTACTATGTGTACAGTAACACAGTCAGTTATATAACAAAAATATTGCCAAAACATGAAGAAATCACTAGTTCTCCAACTTTAATCTACTTACACACAGATATGCCCTTCCCCCACACAGCACACTTCACTGTCTTTCACCACACACACTCAATGTTGTAAATTTACATTCAAAATCCACACACAAACAAAAACGCTTGATGATGTGAGCACAGAAGGGTTTCCTACAATCGATGAACTACAGTTGGATCCCCCAAAAAAGCAAAAATGCTTTTTGAACAGCTTTTAAAAGATTCCTACAGACGGCTATCAGAGCACACTGTCTCCTACTCCTTCCTACTCATACTACCTCGAACTGAGGTTGTGCAGATCAATATAGAGCCCATGTGACCTGAACTCCCATGAATCACTGCAAAATCCTCCTTCGGAGCTCAAAAACAAGGCGAAGTGAGGCAAAGTGAACTGCCACCAATGTACTTCACCTTAAAAATTGAAAGAGAAGTGACCAGTGGAGGCGGAGTAAGGCGAAGTAGCTGTTTTAAATGCACTTCACGTTCCTCATTATAACACGAAGTACTCCGCTTCACATTGCGGAGCACTCGGTGAATCCGCCTTTGCTCTGCAAATCACTTCGTGGAGTGGATTGAGCCCACATCGCCCACCACTATTGACAGCGCGTGTCTGTTTGTGAATTGCTGCATTACCATTAGTGTAAATTTGCAAGCAACTAAGTCTACTTTGCCACTGCTTTTCCTTGATTGATTATTTGTTGTTTGGAAAATTATTTGCTTTGGGACCTGGCATCTTCCATGAACACACATGAAGTTGGGCTGGCTTTAAAGCTCCTTGTATGAAGTGAGAATATTGTGACCATACTGTGCTGACTTTCATGATACTGACCATACTGTGCTGACTTTCATTATAACTATGCTAAATTACATTTTACTAAGCTTACTGCGATTTTGAACTATGTGCCCATTGTTACCTTTTTCTGGCTCTGACTTTTTACTGTTATCTGTGGATTTGTGGACCTGTTTTTCCCATTGTGCAGCAGTAGCACAAAAATCTGGATGATTGTTTTATTTCACACTCGGAGTGCTTTAAGTGACATCTTGGGCTTATTGTTTTTGGAGCTTCCCAGCAGAACCTTGAATTGATGGGCATTTTCCTGCAGGAGTGTTTCCCTAGCCAAATCAGTTTCTAGGGGTTTTGCTGAGTGTATGCTGGAGTTGTCCTTGTGCCACAGGACTATCAGCATGTTAAGCCTTTACTGTGCACACTATTTGGAAGTCTATTCTGCACTCAACTGGGATAAACAGCTGCTTAAGACCTGAACTGGTGATCCAGACTATTTCAAACTTTTATTCCATTGTCCATTGTTTTATCAGCTAAACCCATGGTAGTGGTGGCAAGAACATCTGCTTCAGTGGGACTTCTATTGCCCGAATTACTGTGAGAAGGTGGTGCTGGGTTTAGAGTTGTGGTGAGAGAGCACTCCTTCCCTCCCCATCCATTGAACTCTTTTGTAAGAATTTTCTTGCTGGACTCTGCAATCAGACTTAACATACTTCGCCCTTAGTTCAATTGATGTGTTTTATTTTGATGTTTTTAACTGGTGAGTATTGGGGTATGAGTGTGATGTGCACATAGTAATAGTATAGGATGTCTACTGATTTGTGGTTTAACTTGTGTTAATTTATGAGTAGGGTGGGTGAATTAGGAGAAAACAATTGGAGGGGATTTTCTGTGGGATTTGAAAGGATCTGCTCATTTTTATGTTGCTTGCATGCATGTGCAAGAAACGTAGTGCCATCATCGGAGATTTCGGAGGTGTGTCACCTCCTCCTCCTCCAATTCAGTCAGTGTGCTGGCAGGCGCGGCTCCTGTAAGCCAATGCATTTTGGAGCTGTCTATGACACGCTCCAAAATGCAGTGGCATACAGTTGAAAAGGGGAGCTACGCTTCAGTGAGCACTGATAAGATATCGGCTGCTCACGTAGCCCCCACAAACACACATGCAGGCGCAGCGCCCCGACGCATTGTATAGCCGACGGGTGCCCAATCCTGGCCTGAGCTGCGCCCCTCCCAGTAGTAGGTGCTGCTGCAGTCCTCACAACGGGGTGCCCAATCCCCAGTCGGCTGAATGCCCCCCATCCTTGTGCCATGCTGAGCCCACCCCAGCATGGCAACAACTCTATGACGATGGGGTGCCCAATCCCCTGTCGGCTGAAACGCCCCCCAGCCTGCTGTGCCATGCTGGGAGCCCACCCCAGCATGGCAAACGTCCCACTTTTTTTAAACCTGTAAACAAAACGTCCAGTAGCTGTCTCCCAACCCCCACAACCCGCACTCCACCCACTGTGCACCCAACCTCCCCACACCCCTCACCCCATACTTACCTCGACCCCAGCTGACAATCTTCGTGGACTGGGAACACGCCTGCACTCTTCAAAGCCGATCAGGAACTGAGGAAATGCTGGTAAGCTGTATAATGGGCTAGATAGGGGGTTTCAACTGTTGCATATCTCAGGCATTTTGAAGATTTTGCACCAAATTTTCAACATGGGGTTTGGGACCCACTTCTCATGAATGATGTCACTGTCATGGCATTATTCAGGCTCGAAGGTGATTTCACACAGTGACTGCGAAATCACCCTTCGGCCCAAAACTACCGCCATGACAGTGACATCATTCATGAGAAGGCATCCCAAAACCCCATGTTGAAAATTTGGTGCCAAATTCCAAAATGACTGTTTTATTTAGCGTATATAGTTCCTACGCGAGGCTCGTAAGTACATGAAATTTCAATATTTTCACTCCAGATTTTCAACATTGCCATTTTATCCTCACCTTCTTATGAGTAGTACAGCTGTCATTTTTCACATCTCACCCAAAATGTGCTTCCGCCCATGTAGCACAGAATGGCGTAGTCGGTGTGCGAAATCAATGTATGGGACAAATTAAGAAAATCACAGTGACACTGTTCATGAGCAGAGGTCTTAAAATGGCTATGTTGAAAATTTGGTGAAAAAATTCCTAAAATGACTTGTTTCACAGTGTGCGTTGTACAGTTCCTCATGCCTTTCGTAAGTTCCTTAATTTTTCAATATTTTCCTCCAGATTTTCAACGTTGCCATTTTACCACACCTTCTTGTAATTAGTACAGCTGTCATTTTCACATCTCACCCAAAACGAGCTCACCATGTAGCGCATAATGGCTCAGTTGGTGTGCTAAATCAATGTACGGACAAATTAAGAAAATCACAGCGACACTGTTCATGAGCAGAGGTCTTAAAATGGCTATGTTGAAAATTTGGTGAAAAAATTCCCTTCAGATGTTCTGCAATATTACTAATGAAGACATTGAACAGAACTGGCCCCAGGACTGATCCCTACAGCACCCCACTGGTCGCCCCCTCTCCCTAGACTGCATACCATTTACCACCACTCTCTGCCTCCTGTCTGTTAGCCAATTTCTAACCAAGTTTACCACCCTTTCCCCCATGTCCAGCCTACCCAGCTAGTTTATTAGCCTCCTATATGGGATGGTGTCAAAGGCTTTGCTGAAATCAAGGTAAGCATTGTCCGCTGCCCCACCCTGATTCACTTCATTTGTCACCCAGTCAAATAAATCAACCAGATTTATCTGACATGATGTCCCCACTGTGAATCCATGTTGTCTATGGTCCTGGGTTCCGATGGCATCTAGATGCCCCACTATCCTTTCTTTAAGCAATGTCTCCATGATCTTCCCCACTACTGAGGTGAGGCTGAATGGCCGATTGTTCCCTGCCTCCTCCCTGCTGCCGGACTTGTGTAGAGGGACCACATGTGCCCTCCTCCAATTCACTCATGTTGAATGACTCAGTGAACATGGCTGTCAGAGGTACTGCTATCTCCCTTCGCAGTTCTGTTAATATCCTTGGGCGTATGCCATCTGGTTCCATCGCTTTGTCTACCTTCAATTTAGTGAGCTCCAGCAGGACTTTTTGTCCACCTCTTCACCCCCTTGGCAACTGCTGTACTGCTGTGGTCCTTGCCCCTCCCACTCTTCTGTGAATACTGAACTGAAAGACACAGTGGATGTCTTGGGAGGAAGGCATGAAACTGTCACTTCCAAATACCTAAACAGCACATACAAGCAAGCAACATTCGGCATTGACAAATGCTTGTTACATTGGTGGGTTGCATTTATTGCAGTAGTAGGTTTTTAGTGTGGGGGGGTAATTTATTAAGTGGTCCCCCCAAATGTGTTACTTGGTACAGACCCCAAGGCTTTACTACTCCCTAGTGCTGTACAGAATTTTAAAATTCTGGTGGAATGACATTTCATGGAATTTTCAAAATTCCACCGAACTTCTGCCAAATTTCGCCAGAAACAGACTAGTGCAGTTCCGTGGCAGAAGAAAAAGAGGAATGAATATTTTTTTGCAACCTTTCTGTGGAATTTTGTTCTGTGGATCTCAATGTTTTCCACAGAAATGGTTGCAGAATGATTTTCCACAGAAAACTGCTGTTCTGAGGAATATTATTCTGCAGATTGCAGCAGGCAGAATTCCTCAGAAGAACCTGTGAAATTGCAGTGGAAATTCCACCAGCAGAATGGTCATTCCACACTAATTCTGCTGGTGGAATTCTGCATTCCGCACATGACTATTACTCCCCATCCATACTTAGGAGCCTGTGCCCCTTCCACACACCTCTCGCTGGCTGCTGTTTATCGGCAGGGCATTGTGAATTGGAAGGAGAAATAGGAAGCCAAGAGTGGATGAGTTGAGGAGTGATGGGGAGGAGACTGTTGGGGTTGTAAGGACCAGGAGACACCCTAGGAGGAGAAGGGGGCTAGAGAAAGGCCAGATGTGTATTGTCCCTTTACCAAGGGAACCCACTAGTCCAAGTGGGCAGGCAGCTGAGGGGCCAGTCTTCTCCTTTCATTCCCTTTGGGTAGTATTATGCAATGCCAGGTTGATGAGAAATAAATATGCTATTATGGTGGATCTTGTGTCTTTGGTCGACCAGGCTTGCATCATTGAGACCTGGCTGTGGGATGATGCTGACCCGGTATTGAAGTTGTCATTCCTGCCAGGTTTCTCATTTATTCACTGCCCCAGGAGGGATTGCAGGGGAGGGTGGGTGGCCATCTGTTTTGGAACAGAACTGAACCTGGTGGTGCACCCATTAGGGAACACCTTGTTATTTGTATGCATAGCATCCTTGTTTGCTGTACAAATCTATTGTTAAAGTTTCTATATTTTCCCAGTGCTCCCTATTGCACTTAAAGTATTGTATTGTGTCTCCTGTGCCATATCCATGAACTGGGTAGTGCCTGGAAAAAGTCCTTGGATCAGCCCATCTACCTGGCCAACAAACAAATAAATGGTTGTATATGGGGGTCCAGGTGCAGGCTGCAGGATCCTCCTTGTGCGCCATCCTCTGGGGCATGAGGGGGAGTTCTTGCAGGAAATTGCTGGTTTCAACACTGACAGGGTGTTGGAGTTGTCAAGTGGCTCATTCTTGGTGACTTTAATGCTTGGGTCAACAATGAGAACTGCTTTTGGGGCAGGTTTCTTTCAGAGTATGGAATCTGTGGGCCTGACACAAGTGATTACTTCTGGAACCCACCGACATGGCCATGACTTAGACATGGTATTCTCACAGGGGCTTGAGATTAATGATCTTGAGATTTATCTGATTATTTGGTTGGATCACTGCATTATCAGGATCAGTTTCAGGCCCGCCTGTTGTAGTCCATGCCCCGTGGAGGAAGTCTGATTCTGCCTTTTGAGAGGATTTCAACCAGAGGGGCTCTTGGTGCTGCTTGACACCTCAAAAGTGTTGAAGGCTTGTGCTGGGGATCCAGCGGCAGCTGTGGTGGCTTATAATACGGTCATTGCTGAGGCCTTTGACCTCTTAGAGCTGGCCCGTGTATGCCCATTGGTTTTGCACCTTGGCTTATCATGGTTTATTAGCGATCAGAGGGTGATGAAAACCAAGTGGTGGAGGTTGTAGTGTCAGTGGGGAAAGTCTTGGGCCCAGAAGGACAAAATGGTTCTGATGCCTCTTTATGATGAGTATCAGAAAGCAATCACCCGATAAGAAGGCAGTTTTTCTGTCTAGCGAGACTGCTGCTGGGAAGGACCAGCTGGCTCAGCTCTTTTGGATGTAGACAGGCTTTTCCATTCAGCCTGTCTGGAACCCATCAGAGCATTTTCATCCACAAAACATGAGGAGTTCACTTGGCTCTTCTCAGACGGGGTGTCCTCCATTAGGATTTTACTGAATTTTCAAAGTGCACAAAAGATTACAAACATGTAGGAGTTCAGTGTAGCTGCCCCAGCACCTCGACTACACAAGTCTTCAAGCAGGTAATGCTAGCAGAACAAACCAAACCTTAAATATCCAACAAATCTCCACATCATAATGACTATATTGTGGCAGTACTTTTAAAGAGACAGTGCATTACATGCATTCTGATAATGACTAATAAACTATTGTTAGAATATCCTTAATCAGTTTTTTGTAAACAAATTCCTAACAGGTAATAATCACATCATATCAGTAAATGTATAATGATAGTACATTCTGTAGTTTATTAGTCATTTTCAGAATGCATGTAATGCACTGTCACTTTAAAAGTACTGCCACAATATAGTCATTATGATGTGGGAGATTTGTTGGATATTAAAGGTTTGGTTTGTTCTGGTAGCAGTACCTCCTTGAAGACTCGTGTAGTTGAAGCATTTGGGGCAGCTACACTGAAATCCTGCGTGTTTGTAATCTTTTGTGCACTTTGAAAATTCTATACAATTATTTTGTATCACCAAATAAAAGTGCACTGTGGTTCCTAGAGCATTACTACTTTTTGGATTTTATCATTATAGAGATTTGCCACCTCAGCTCTGTATTGCAGCAACAACTGGTATGCGTTAGCGTGGTGAAATCTTTTTTTTTTGTTCACGTCTTTCCAGTACTATTTTCACCGCAGCTCGCGTTCATCACAGGGGGTGATGATAAGTTATGTGAACCACCTGCAGGATGTCCAGTAATTGTTTATTTCAGCATTTCCTACAATTTTTTGGACTTGCACTTGCTGAGCATGTATAATTCCGACTCAGCAACTGCATCATCAAATTTGAATAATGCTACATTTAATTGGGAACAAACCAACTCTGACTCTTTGGATGATCGATAGAGAAGACTACGTAGTGAGTTGAACTTTAATTTAAATCCAGAAAAGTCTGGCATAGAAGTGAATAAAGGAATAAGAGAAGCTTTCATTAACTTGGAGAAATACCTGATTGGAGAACTTGAAATATCTTATAACATCAGTACCCTTGACGAATATTTAGACCGAGGCCAAGCACTGAGGGGGCTACACATTAATATTGTTCCCTCCTGTGGTTTAGAAAGGGTTACATTTAAAACTGAATGGATTATAGCAGCATGTGAATGTTCTAAAATCTTTAGTGAGCTCCTGATTAAAGATGATCTTAGTAAATTCGAAGAACTAGTGGCTGAATTGAATAAAGCAAAGGAAATGACTATTAAATTAAAAGCCTGTGAAGAATATCTGGATTTTAATGAACAGTTAAAAAATAAGATTCAGAAATATGAACAGGAGATGATACAGAGGAAAACTACGAAATTACAGAGAGATAAAAATGATTACGTCAAGGGTGACATACTGAGGTGGAGTAAACCACTATCCCTGAGCCGTAGAAGATCAAGGGTTAGGTTTCTAAGACAAGAGAATAACTATCTGCCCCAGCAGACAGAAATGACAGGAAATAAATTTTTCTCAAACAAAGGGGTGGATTATTCTTTTCAGCAACACCCAGCACCCAAGAACAGAGAAAAAGGAAAGGAAAAACAAGGAGAGGCTCCAGGGGGGTTGAAAAAAGAAACAGAAATAGGAAGGTCATTGAGACAACGAAAGAAGAACTCAATTTACAGATACTAAATCTCTCTCAGCTAACCCTCTCTGAAGATCAAGAAAGAGCGTTAAAGGGTTTGAGCTTCATCCCTACGCCTCAGGTTAATGACTTTTCAGTGGTTGTGGATCTCCAAAAATGTTTTCTGAAGTTACATCTAAAGCTACATTTTTTTGAAGATGATGTAAATCAAATTGACTTTAACTTGGCCGAAATAGGATACACAGTGGATACTTTGTTTGAGGACATAGATACTTTACTTCAGGAAATTGAAGGTACTAGATGCACATTAGAAACACTTGAAATGAATGAGAACATTGGATTAAATTTGGTAACTACATCAGCTGACAGAGGTAATTTAGATGTAGCAACATCACAGATTGACTCTAGGAACCTGTTGATTTTAGAAGAACTACTATTAGAAAATGAAATGCAAAGTGACCCTTTGACCTCCCAAGTGAGAAGGGGGCATGGAATTTTGGGAGCTAACAGAGATTTAAAAACCATTAGAAAAAAGCTTTTTAAACCAAAATCTGTGTTCTGTCCTAATACTTATAACAATGCAATTATCACTTATGAAAAAACAGTAATGAAGCAAGTAAAAGAATTAATAAAAGAAAAAGTGAATATTAATAGATCCAACATCTCAAGAAAAGAGACAATTGCTCTTACTGAACTTTCGCAGGATAATTCCATTGTTATAAAACAATCAGACAAAGGTGGGAATATTGTCATATTGGATGCAAAACATTATAAAGAAATAGTCTAGGATTTGTTGAATAATAATGAGAATTATAGAAGGTTACTTGTTAGTCCCTTAGGACAACAGAAAAGGACTTGTTTAAACTTCTGTCAGAGGCTTTAGCAAATGGGAGTGTCACATTACCTGAGTATGGGTTTATTTGGGAAGAATATCCTGTGATGCCAGGGTTCTACATACTACCCAAAATACATAAAAATAAAGAACTGCCACCTGGCCGACCGATAGTTTCTGGGGTGGGATTTATAACAATTTTCTGCAGTTTGAAGTTAAGGCACTGGGTTCTTATATTAGGGATAAGTCAGATTTATTAGACAAACTGAGTAATGTGATTTGGAAAGAGAACTTTAGATGATTAGGCATAGACGTAAAATCTCTCTATACCTCCATTAGACATGAACAGGGTTTGGCAGCAGTTGATTTTTTCTTAAATGAACTACCAATAGATTCTGAGGTGCCAAATGAGTTCATGTTGAAGGCACTAGAATTTATTCTAAAAAATAATGTGTTTGAATTCAAGGGGGATTATTTTCAGCAAGCATGTGGCACAGCCATGGGAGTCGTGATGGCACTGAGCTATGCCAACTTATTCCTAGGGAAATGGGAAATTGAGACTGTACTTAATCAAATGGTTAATCCCTTTTTCAATAAAGTGAGGTTTTGGGTTCACTTTATTGATAATATATTATGTATTTGGGGAGGAGAAGAAGAAGAAGAAGAAGAAGATGCCTTGACATTTATTCAGTGGCTCAATGATAATGATTTGAATTTGAGATTTACTTATCAATTTGACCCCACCTCAGTACATTTTCTGGATCTAGATTTAACAATTAATGTTGACAAAGAAGGGAAGTATGTTATTGACACTAAAACATTTAGAAAAACAACTGCCACCAATTCAGCTCTTCATTTTGAGAGTGTCCACCCCCAAGTCTGAAAAAATCCATACCATACAGCCAGTTCCTAAGACTATTGAGAAACTGTAGTAGATGGATAGATTTTGAACAACAGGCACAGGAACTGACTGAGAGATTTGTGTAAGAGGGTATAATATAGAATATTTGACACAGACAAAACAAAAAGTAGAAAAATACCCAGAGATTCCCTTTTCAAGCCTGAAAGTCAGAATAATATGCAAAGTGTGCTTTGCACTTTCATCACTGGCCCAGATATTCAAACTGCACCAGGCTGTGGCACAAGCCTGGGAGCATCGCAACTTGGCTGCACAAGGGTGTTGACTGGGCGATATTCAATGGAGCTGCGCCATGGCACAACATCATTGAATAACACACCCTGGCCACCCACAGTGCACATGGTGCAGTTGCACTGTGCCAGCGCAAGTGGCTAGAGTGGAGCAGGGGGATGCCCTAGTGCAAATTCCATTGCGCCATGCGCAGCAACCGCGATATTCAAAAGTGCACATGAAAATGGGGCCATAATGTATGCAAGGTGCAAATGGGACCATTTGCATGTCATTATGGCCCCATTTGCATGCAGGTGTGCCGATCCCCGGCGACTTGCGCCTGGCGCCCTGCCAGGCAGCAGCTGTCAGGGACTGATGCCCACTGCACAGCATGGCAATGTGCCCCACAGCCCGATCGTGGGCTTCAGTAAATATAAAATAGCATCCTATATCCCTGGTGGTCCAGTGGACCACTGTCAGCCCAATCGTGGGCATGTGTAAAATAAAAGAATCCAATATCCCTGGTGCTCCAGTGGACTGCTGTCAGCCTGATCGCAGGCATGTGTAAAATAAAAGAAGCCAGTATCCCTGGTGGTCCAGTGGACTGCTGTCAGCCCGATCGCGGGCATGTGTAAAATAAAAGAATCCAATATCCCTGGTGGTCCAGTGGACCGCTGTCAGCCCGATCGTGGGCATGTGTAAATTAAAAGAAGCCAATATCCCTGGTGATCCAGTGGGCTGCTGTCACCCCGATCGCGGGCATGTGTAAAATAAAAGAAGCCAATATCCCTGGTGGTCCAGTGGACTGCTCTCAGCCTGATCTCGGGCATTTGTATAAAATAAGTACGTCCACTATCCCTGGTGATCCAGTGGACCCCCACCCCCACGCACTGATCCCCACCACCCCGCTCCCTCCTCGGTCAGCAAGGCGGCAGCACCCCACCCGCCTGCCGCCCTGCCACCCGCCAACTGACACTGTAGGTAGGGCTGTATGCCCATTGGTCCACAGTGTGAGCCAATGGGCATGCAGCCTGTACCGTACTACACATTCCAGATATGTGAATGGATCCAGGTCACACACAAGTGTGTCAAATACAGTATATTCCCCTGTAATAGGCAGCAGCAGGTAACCACCCTAAACACATCCGCATAGTGGGGTAATGGGGGAGGTTCCACCCTACTCTGCTCCATGGGGCCCTGAGCTTAGCTTTACTATATCTGGGATTGGTAGATCCACATAGACATTTTTTTGTAATGGAGTCTAATAACTAGAACCATTTGTCTGGAATTTCTTCTGGGAGGTGTGCCAGGTAATATACTTTGGGAGCAAACATCATTTTTTAAGCAGCAGTTTTACCTGAAATGGTCAAATTTAGGCATCTTCATTTCTCCACTTCCTCCACTTCTTCCCTAAGTTTTCTAATCAGGGGCTGCAGATTCCTGGTGGCCATATTATGAGTGTCAGCATTCAGCCAGATCCCTATGTATTTTATTTATTTGGGGGCTCACACCAACCCCGTGGTGCTCAGCAGATCAAGGTGGCTTTGAAATTAAGGAATAGGAGTTCAGATTTTGTTAAGTTAATTCTCAGGCCTGAAATTGAAGCAAAATCTCCCAAGACTGTTAATATATATGGAATACTACTTTTCATGTCTCTGGTGAGGATGAGGCAGTCATCTGCATAAAGTTTGGCAAAATATTATTCCTGGCCTATTTTGAGTCCCTTTATCATTTCATAGTTCCTAAATGCTGCTGCCAGTGGCTCTATTGCTAGAACAAACAACAGGGGAAAGAATGGGCACCCCTGTCTTGTACCCCTGTGATTAGGGAAGGAAGGGTGGAGATAGCATATCGTTAGTAAGGAGCTTTGCTATCCATCCATTATACAGAGTAGTTATCCAGGATCAAAAGTAAGGTCCCAAGTTACAGCAATGCAGCACTACATGCAAGTACACCCACACAACCGAATCAAAAGCTTTTCGAAGTCAACTGGGATTGCCGCTTCTGGAGTGGGGAGACCTGCCACAGTCTGTGCCAGTGTAACAAGGGCCCTCATGTGGTCCGTGCTGAACTGCCCCTTGACCAACCCCACCTGGGATGGATGGATTATTGAGGAGAGCACTTTTTCCATATGGGAAGCCAGGACTTTGGCCAAGATCTTGGCATCCACATTTATTAAAGATACGGGCCTATGGTTAAATGGTTTTAAGTGGTTTTCTCCCTTCTTTGGGAGTACAGTAATGATGGCCTCTTTTAGTATTTCTGGCAGCTCTCCCTTCTCCACAGTGCCTGGTAGCATGTTAAGCATTGGCTGGGTTATGCCTGTCTGCACCTGTTTGTAGAAATCTGCCGGGAAGCTGTCATTGCCTGGAGATTTCTGGAGGGGGCCATATTTTTTATTGCCTGATGGATCTCTAATTCTGTTATTGGGGACTCTAGTTCCTCCATCTGGGAATCCAATAGCATAGGCTTTTGCACTGTTGCCATAAACCTTGCAAATTTCTCTGAGACTAATCGACCTCGAGAGAGATATAACTGCTTATAAAACTGGACCATGGCTGCAATTCTCTCTCTCTCTCGAGGAAGATTGTGTTTTCCCATTGGCATCAGTGAGATGGGCTATATGCCTTTTAGCTTGCTGTTTCCTTAACCTAAATGCTAGAAGTATACTGGGTTCCCCCCGGGTCCAGCACTTCTGTCTAACTCGAAGTAACTTCAACTCCACTTTCCATTTTTTTTTTCCTACTATTCTCTTTATTTGTCCTCCTAGTCAGAACTCTCTCGGGCCACTCAACTCACCAGAGCCACTCTATCACCCACTGTGACCCCCACCTTCTTCACAGACATTACTGTCACCCTGAGCCAGAGAGGGTAGAGCCTGGTGAGACCGAAGGGCAGAGGCAGGGATCCAGTGTTGAGTGTGTGACAGATGGCATTGTGAGGGCCATCACCTATCCAACAGGAGGGTATTTTCTTGTTTGTCCTGTGAGTTCCCCTCTCCCCCCCCGAGCGTGGGTTGCTCTGATGCCATGGCACATGGCAACCCTGCCAACGTCAGCCACGCTCAACTCCTGACTCTTGGTCTGCATCCTGTAATGCCTCCAATCAGCCATTGGAGGTCACCAGGATGCCAGGCAACCTGAAGCCCTCCCCCTGGGAGAGGAGAGCTGTCCATTGGATGCTCAATCCTCTCCCTCCCCTGCCAACCCCTGGTGCCAAAGTCTTCTCCTGAACCTCGGTCGCCGGCATGGCGTGAGGTGTGGCATCCAGCGCCTCAACCCTCAGCGCCAACAGGTCGGCTAACTACACTTTCCTCATGGCCATTTGGTTCAATTGGGATCTTAGTTATGTCACCTCATAGACTAGTGGGGTATTTAGGGCTTTGCTAGGATCTGAGTTAAACTTCTGTTCCTTTGCAGTAAGTTGTTGCTCCAGGATAGTGGTCTCTTTCTCCCTAAGGCAGAGTCGTACAAGGCATTACTAATAATCTTCCCCCTAAACATGGTCTTGAATGCTTCCCAAATCATACCAGGGGCTGCTGAACCCAGAGGGTAATCTTGGAATTATGACTGAGTCTCATCGCCTAGCCACTTTATGAAATCCTTGCCTTGCAGTAGCAATGGATCGAGTCTCCATTGTCGAGATTTTTTTGGGGGGTGTAAGGTTGAGATGCAAGGTTATTGGAGCATGGTCCAAGATATAAGGGGGGCAATGCAGACCTCTTGCCCTTGTGCCATCAGCCTCGGGGATGTCAGCCAATAGTCCAATCTGCTTGTCATAGTTCAGGCCGCTGAGAAAAATGTACAGTCTCTGTCAGAGAGGTGAGTAAGCCTCCATATGTTAGCCAGCTGGTGCAGTTTAATCAGGTCCTCCACAGCCTGTTTGACTTCAATATGGGGTTCCAGCTTGGAGTTTAAACTGTCTAAAAGGTAATTTATAACCAGTTTCAGGTCTCCACCTAGGAGGAGGTCCAGATTGTCATGGGACAAATCCATTAGCTTCTGGGACAGAGCATTAAAAAACTCTAGAAAATCCTCATTTGGGGTTTGGACAGCCAAAATAATAGGGGCTATTAGCGTTGCCATTTTTGCCAATACCCACCTCCTCTCTGCATCAGAATTCACAGCAATAGGTTTCCATTTCAGCCCCTTGTGGCACAAGATTGATACCCCTCGTTTGGCTTTCCCTGAGATGCTATGCGCTTCCCATCCCACCCATTCCCTGCGAAAAGGTTTTATCCCACTTCTTAATCGAGTTGGCTATCTTTTCCTTGGTTTGGGCCTTTACTCTTTTGACTGCCTTCCCCACTGGCTTCTACTTTAACTGGTACAGTTCTCTGTCCTGCTCATTTTGTGTATCCTTATACCTCCTGAATGCTATCTTTTGCTCCCTAACCTTTCCCGCCACTTCTTTTGAGAACCATAGTATTTTTTTATTTCATTTTGATTTATTTGCTTCACACAAAGGCTTGTTGCCTCTGTGATGGCAGTTTTGATGTTTCCCCATTGTTTCTTCACCACTCCTTCTTCCCTATTTGCTAGTACTTTTCCGAGGCACTCTCCCATTTTAACAAAGTCAGCCTTCCTAAAGTCCAGTACCCTCACTTTTGTATAGCTTGACTCTGTAGTTGTGTTTATCGTGAACCACACTGTTTGGTGGTCACTTGTTCCCAGATGGCTTCCCACTTCTAGATCTGAGATCCTTTGTCCATCCCCATTTGAGAGTACCAGGCCTAAGACTGCTCTCTCCTGAATGGGTTCCAACACTAGCTGATTGAGGCATGCCCCCTGTAGGGCATCAAAAATGACCCTGCTCTTGGATGTGGCTCTAGCAAACATGCTCCAGTTAACATCTGGCATATTCAGGTCCCCCATCAACAATATCTCCCCTTTCTCTGCCTTCCTAAAGATGCCTTCTGTCATTTCTTTGTCCATTTCCTCCCCCTGAAACGGGGGTCTGTATACAACCCCTGTGGGTACTGTGGTGCAATTTCTGGTCTCCAGGGTGATCCACAGTGCCTCCTCTTCTCCCTGTTTACCCTTAAGTTCTGTTGCTTTGATCCCTTCCCTTATATAGAGAGCTACTCCTCCTCCTCCTCTTCTTCCCTCCCTGTCCCTCCTGTAGATTGTGTACCCTGGTGTGTTGACATCCCAGTCATGGTTCTCTGTGTACCATGTTTCTGTGACTGCCACGGTATCCAGGCATCCCTCTTCCGTCAAGGTCACCAGTTCAGGGAGCTTGTTACCTAGACTATGGGCATTGGTACTTATTACCCTCCATTTTTTGATGGCATCACCCATTTTTGCCCCATCCCTTTCCTTACTGCCTTTGTCTTTTTCTCCATTTACCCCTGCCCTTCTCCTTATCGACTTTTCTATCCTGGTGTTTACTGTACCTCACTAACTACCCTGATATTTTTTGGGGGGCTAGGATTTCCTTGCTCTTTTTCAGTGCTTCCCACCTTGGCTAGTTTAAATGCTTGCCAATGGAGCATTTAAACCTATCACCTAGGATCCTGGTTCCCCTCCTGGACAGATGCAGATCATCACGCCAGTATAGGTCTGCATCCCTCCAGGTGGACCCCCCAGTCCCTAATGAAGCCAAAACCTTGATCTCTGCACCAGTTTCTCAACCAATGATTGAATCGCATGGTGCGGAGCACCCTAGCCTCACCCATGCCATAGACAGGGAGTACCTCTGAGAAGGCTACCGTGTGTGCTACTTGTCTAGGGCCCCTCCCCAACCCCACAAACTACTCCTGCACTGCTCTGATCCCTTTCCCAGCCAGATCATTTGTCCCTAGGTGGACAATGAAATGAGGCTCTCTCCCACGTGCAGCTGCTCCCATGATCCTGAGAATTTGCTTCCTGTCCCTCAAGTCATGGTACCAGGCAGGCACCTTACCTCCGTCCCTCTCCCCCCTAGTTCTACCCTCCTAATAATGGAGTCCCCCAACAGAAGTTGTTTCCTTCCCCTGTGGGGTCCCATGCCATCCTCCTGTGGATCTCCTTTGTGGAGGCTTCCAGCATCCTCCTTGGTCTCCACTGTGGGTGCCTCCATGGAGGAATCACACTCTGCCAGAATGGTGTACGTATTGTAGAGAGGTACAACTGGAGGGATGCAACTCTGTTCCACCACCCTAACCCTCCCTGAGCCCAGTGTGGTCCAACCGCTCCTCTTTCTTGGCAACCTCTGAGGCAGTGACTGCAGCCCTGGTGGACCCTGGGTGGGAGAGGTCCCCCAAATCCTGTCCAACTCAGCCTAGAGATGAGCAATCTCTTCCCTCATCCCAGAGAGGTGCCTGCAGATGGGACAACACTGCAACCTCCAGAACATCTCCCAGAAGACTGCCGCTCCACAGCCACTGCACTGCACCACTCCCATCATGACTTATTTGTGGCCCCTCAACTGCTGTTTTGTATGCTTACTCTTTTTTCTCTCTGTTTATTTATTTATTTGTTAACTTTTTTTACTTTATATTTTTCTCCCTACTTTTCTACTGCCTCCATGCCCTTAAAGCTCCTGCTCTTCCTGTTCTGGAACAGAAAGTTCCTATATTCCTCAGTAGTCTCCTTCTTACTTGCCCAGAGTCAGACCTCCAGTGCTAGGGGGAGATGGAGAGCTACTCTTTTCCTTCTAGGATGGTGAGTCTTTTGTGCCTCTGTGATCACTTCTTTCCTGCTCCCAAACAGGAAGTTCCTGTTGTCAGTCAAATCCTGTGCCCATAACAATAGAACTGGATAAAGGTGGGGGCTGGAGGGAGGGCAATATAGTCCCAGTAGAGTAGTAAAGTTCTAACAGCACCTCCTTCGTCTTGCTGTTCTCTGCCAAAAGCAATCTAGGGCAGATTTAAATGCAAACACCTGGCTTCCTATTGCTAAGCCACTCCCCCTAATTCACAGTTTCCTTCTTCACTTAGCTAACTGCACAGATAAAAATTCACTTCACCCAACTCAGACAAACACACTCTTTTTTTGTTGTTTTTCCCCTAAATTGAAGGTCCCAGTAGTAGAGTTATAGTTATTTAGTCCCAGTAGAGTAGTACAGTTCTAACAGCACCTCCTTCCTCTTGCTGTTCTCTTTAACAGGTGTATTAAGGCCCCTCACATTCCAAGAGGTGGGAAATATTGGGGTGACTTTATCCATTATCTAGGGTTTCCCTAAACACATGATTATTACTGTTAAGTGATCCATGTTGAATGTTGCCCATCCCCAAACAGCCTTGCTTGCTAGCCCCCATTTTTGTAGTAGGTAGCCATTTATTCCACCTACTACCAAGCCCACACCTTGCACTCCATAAAAATAGCTAACGTTATGTGTATGACTCCTAATTTGGTTCTATAATACTCTTTTTAGAAAATACATCCAGCGAATACACAGGCGTCTCTGCTGCATACTCATAATGACCATCTGGTACTGTACCTGCCCACGAAGGGGTGGGATCTGCAACCAGAGACTTACCTTTAACTTCACTTACTTTAACTTTAACATCAAGCAATGCAATAGTATTAACCATCCTAACATTTCAACTGTTGAACATTTAGGGGAAACCCCTTACTGGATCTGGTACCCATCAACTCCTTGGGGTACCTATGATCCTGGGGCTCCTCTATGGGGAGATAACCCTCATATACCCTGCTCCTCACATCTCCTTGCACTGGATCTTGGGCTGCCTACAGCATGTAGGGGGGCCCTTAGCCCATTGGTATACTTACCTTGATCAGAGGGACACCACAAGGGCCATCAGTAATAATTAACATACAGTAAGACCTGTAAAAAGGAAACAATATACCAAATCTTACAAGAGCCCATCATGTATCAAATAACATTGCAAATTTTCAAGTTTATTAAAAAGAAAAACCTGCAAGCGTGGTATCTAGCCTACTAACAATCCATGGCAGCTTTCCCCTCGGCATTAGGAGACTTGCAGACAGGGTGTGTAAGCAATTTACAGCTCTTTTTTGATATTCTGGCATACCACACTGTGACTGCTACCTCCTTGCTGTTTCGTATGTCTTAGATCAAGGCATCCCTTGATCTCTTTGTACCTTATTAGTGCAAAGCAGCAGCTTAAAAGAATTCTGTGAACATGGTAGTTCAATTTTGGACTAAGGCGCATTAGCCGTACTCTGTCCTGATTTCTTCATGTTATGGTGAGTGCAAACACACAGAGAGGCAGCCACATCACAGCCCTTAGGGGCAGAGTTTGGTGCAACCAGCTGACAATGAAGTAAACATCTTACAAATTGCTTTATTTACATCGGGGGTGTCCTCGTTATCATGCTCCTGCTCCTACAGTGACACCGGTAAGTTTAAAATGATGATGGGCTCACCCGCTTTGGTCCAATATAACTGGAGGTGTTTTCTTGCTTGCAGGGTTATTCTCTGTTTGTGAGTCCAGTGTGAGAGAGCCTTCCTCCTCCTCCTGCAAGCAGCTCAACCACTCATTGCATATAGGGCCCCAATCCATGCTTGTAGGACCTCCTGTAGCAGTTGATAATCCCTCAGTGTGCGGGGCTGGGTCAGGGATAGTCAGTGCAGTGGGGGCAAGTTCTCTTAGCACCTCAAACCTGTTGTTGATCTTAATTGGGGTGTCTCTGGGAGAAGCGCTGCTGCTGTTGGAAGCCCTGTGGAGTCTCTGCCTGCTCCAGGAATGTGCTCTCTGTGGGGAACTTTTCTTTAGGGGTCTGGCCTTGCCCTTTCTTTTCTGCCTACCCCTTTGAATTTGTTGGCAGGGCTCTGCAGAACTTGGGTCCACCAGTTCAATTCCCTCTTCCTCCATGATCACTGTATGTGGCAGCTCCATTTGTTAAGGGGCTTCTCTGACTCCTCGTGTGGCAGGGGGGAGTCAGTTTGGCAGTTGTCACTCCTCTTATATATCTTGGAGAAAAAGGTCAACCTCCTCAGGTGTATTAAAAAGCAAGAATTCTCCTCTGAATTGTACCTGGAGTAAAGAAGGGTATCTAAGGGAGGCTTGTATATTCCAGTTGTAAAGTTATTTTTTGACAGCCGCATAGGCTTGTCTCTTTCTGAACAGTTCATATGAATAATCCTGGAAAAATTGCAGCCTATGGCCATCCCACATTACTTCTCCCTTGTCTCTGGCAAGTCACAGGTACCTCTCCTTTACGGGATATTTTAAGAATTTTTTTAATATCTGTTTAGGTCTCTGTCTCCCTGTCTGGGCTTGGGGGCTAGAGACCTGTGTGCCCTCTCAATCCCTGGTAGAAGGCTATCCATGTTGTGCAGTTTTGGCAGCATGACCATGAGGAATGTGCACATGTCCCATCCCTGCATATCCTCTGGCAGTCTCACGAGCATAATGTTTTTTCTCTTCACTCTGTTCTCTATGTTATCCACTTTTTGGAGGAGGTATTGTAATTGGCCATGTTGTTCACGAAGCTGGCGATGGTGTAATTGCAGTAAATCATCACGCTGTCAGACAGAGTGTTAAGTACCCATGACCCTAGCAGTCAGATTTCATAAGATCTGGTTGGTACTGGAGGTCGTGGCTTTAAGTTCGGCTGTGTCATTTTGTACCTTCTTCAAAAATCATGTGATGAGTGTCAGTTCTTGTGAGGATCTGGAAGTTTCTGGTTGTACCATCCTGAAGCAGAATTTGTGCTGTCTTGGCACTTTGATGTTGACAGCTCTCACGGTCTGTCAAATGCCATTGGAGCTCCTACACCGGGGATGCTGGCCTCGAAATGTACCAGCTCCATGAAGGATGCTGCAGTTGGCAGATTTGGCTCTCTTTATGTCAGTTCACAGTGATTTCTTACAATTTCGGTGTCTCTGAATTCATTTCGGTTATCTGAGGTCTTCTCTGTCAATGAAAGTCCATTTATTGCATTACTGGTGGTCAGATGTTATTGGTTCTGTCCCCAAGGGTCCCTTACAAGCAAATTAAGCTGCCACCATTTTAGCTGGCTAGCTCCACATCCCAGTGAAATTTATTGAGAAGGCAGTTGCACTATAGCTCGAGGCACATCTTACTGTCTTTAACATCTATAAGCCTCTCCAGTCGGGGCTTAGGGCAATGCACAGCAGAGACTGAACTGTACAGGTGCAAAATGACCTGCTCAGTGCAGGAGATGGGAGAACAGTCAGTTCTTGTTCTCTTCGATCTCTCATCAGCGTTTGACACTGTGGATCATAGGCTACTTTTGGACCAGCCCAGGGGATATGTAGGACTCACTGGCAAAGTTATCAGCTGGTTTGAGTCCTACCTTGAGGACAGGACCCTGAGGGTTGTGCTGGGATAATACACCTCACATCCAGTGGCCATGCCCTGTGGGGTGCTCCAGGGTTCTATCCTTATTTGCAGTGTATATGCTGCCCCTGGACGAGACCATTAGGTGGTAGGCTTGGGTTTCATTGTTATGCTAATGATACGCAGCTCAGCCTGTCCTTTGCACCTGGGATACCAGATGTAGTCGATGTACTTAATAAGTGCTTGTCTGAGACTCAGACCTGGATGTCTTCTAACTAGTTGAGACTGAACCCTGAGAAGACTGAAGTGCTGGTGGTGGAGCCGGGTCATGGGGGGAGTGGAGGCTGTAACAAAAGCACTCAGCCGGTCAGGCCCTCTGCTCCCACAGTGCCAACCTCAGAGAACAATAATGTGAACAGGTAACAGACAGAATAACCCTCCTGTCTGCCTTTGGGTCTGAATCACCTTTAGTTTCAAGTTCCGGGGGGATTCAAACTGTGAACCTTATGCTAGCATACCCAATGTAAAGGCTCAGATACGTACCCTCTTCGGGGACTGCGGTACAATCTTTCCCAAGGGGCAGCAAGTCAGACTTCCAAAATGAACCCTTAAAACTATAAAAGATCTTAGGTACTGTATATTCTTACCTTTTCCCAGTTTAGTAACACCATGAAACTGTTGAACAATTGTCAGACTTAACCCTCTATACATCACATTGCTAAAAAAGAACTGGCAGACAAGCAGGCAGTCTTTCAAAATAAAGGGTACTTTACTAAAAGATGATAAAAATATGAAAAATATAAACACAGAACAATATATCAAAGAGCTCACAATCACATAAAAGAACAAGGGCAAAGTACAAAACAAACTCCTACCACAATACAATTAGACCTTTTCTATCTAATGTATTACCTCTATAAGTGCCTTCAAAGTTAGATCAGAGATCTGTCTTTCTTGAGTCACAAAATGCTATGACATATTCCCCAGTTACAAGGATACAGTTTAACTCCATCTCCCCACCCCCTTGGTGAGTCATCTAGATCCCCCTTTTTAGAATTATAAAAATACAAACATGATGTCCTATCAGGAGATATATTAAATAAGGTGACATCAGCAAAAAAAACACTTCCTAAGTATGACTCCTTAGTTAAACATTTTCTCTTTGATCTTGTGTAGTTCCTATTCCCAATGCATATCAAAGGGTTTTACAACTTTTTAGCACTGTGCTGGTATCAATGTTCTTCCTATAGGAATCATAAAACTTTACGAACCCTATATCCTGGCAGCTGGGTCAGTTCTAGCTAAGAAAAAAAACTGGAGACCTTTAATCAGGTCTCTGGTCTTTTTAATTACCTCCTGGTTTCAGGTTAATATATCCTGTAGCTTCACTGAAACCTAGCGGGGGAACCAATAAGCACAGGCTGTCTTATGTGAGACAATCACCTATTATATTTTTATATTACAAATATCATATAACAATCATAACCAGCAGGCCAAGCGTCACAGTCGCCCCCATCCAGACTGAATTTGGGGGCTCTATCCCCTGCATGGGATGAGCTCCCTAAGTCAGTTCACTCCTCATATAGACATGCCAGGCCATCAGGGTTCTGATTGGTTGCTCCAGCCCTATGTAAGATCATCATGTCATGTCCTTGCAAGGCAAGACTCCATCTTAATAGTCTACCATTAGTTTTTCCATTTGTGTTAGCCAAACCAGGGGATTGTGGTCAGTTTGCACCTCAAAATGCTACTCATATAAGTATGGCTCTAACTTCTTTATTACTCACACTATGGCAAGACATTATTTTTCCACAGTAAAGTAAGCCTGCTCCCTGGGAAGTAACTTTTTAATCAGATACACCACAGGCTGATCTTTACCTTGGCTGGATGTCTGACTCAGTACTGCCCCAATTCCCATGTCTGAGGCATCAGTCTGGACTATAAAGGGTCTGCCATAGTCAGAACTTATCAATACAAGAGTGCTGCACAGTGCCTCCTTCAGTCTGGTAAAGGCTTTTTCACAGGCTGGTTCACATGTAATTTTCTTAGGCATCTTTTTCTTTACTAGGTCAGATAGGGTAGCAGCCAGGGCACTGTAATTGGATACAAATTTCCTATAGTACCCTGCTGTCCTGAGAAAACTCCTGACCTGCTTCTGCATTTCTGGTCTGGCCTATGCCTTGATCACCTCTATTTTTACTTGGTTAGGATGGAGCTGTCCCCGGCCTATGACATGCCCAAGGTATGCCACTTAAGCCATGGCCACCTGGCACTTCTCAGCTTTGACAGTGAGCCCAGCCCTCTGTGTTCTGCCCAGCATTTCCCTAAGGTGGGACAGGTGTTCCTCCCAGCTGGCACTAAATATGACAATGTCATCCAGGTATGCCAAGGCATACTCCTCAGTACCATTTAACACCTGGTTCACCAATGTTTGGAAAGTGGCTGAGGCGTTCTTCATTCTGAAAGGTATTACTTTAAATTCAAATAACCCTATCGGAGTGATGAAGGCCGACCTCTCCCTAGCTCTGTCAGTTAACTCTACCTGCCAATACCCCTTTGTCAAGTTAATAGTTATAAGGTAGGTCGCCCTGCCCAACTTGTCCAGGAATTCACCCATCCAGGGCATTGGGTGGGCATCTGACTTCATGACTGCATTCAGTCCATGATAGTCCATACAGAAATGAGTAAAGCCATCTGGCTTGGGCACAAGTGCTAAGGGTGAGTCCCAGGGGCTGTGGGATCTCTGGATTACCCCTAAATCCAGCATTTCATCCACCTCCCTCCTGATGTCCTTTTGGACAGCCTCTGACACCCGATATGCTGTCCACCGTATGGGAATCTGTGGCTCTGTTTCCACATCGTGTGTTGCTAAGGAGATTAGTCCAGGCTTAGCACTAAACAATGGGGCAAAGTCTGATAAACCCTCCCTTACTTCCTGGATCTTGTCCAGGGCCAGCTGGGGAAACAACTTAACTGCCTCCACGAGGACTTCCTCTTGCTTTCTTCCAGCAAGTCCAGAAGGGTGTCTCCTTCATCCATCCCCTCCCCAGGACTACATACTGCAATCAACATGTCAGCCCTATCAGCGTAGGGCTTCATCATGTTGACATGGTATATTCTTTTTGTATGTCTTCTGTCAGGTAACTCTATGATATAGTTCACATCATTTACCTTTCTAACTACTTTATACGGTCCTACCCACTCAGCCTGCAGCTTGTCTATCCCGAACCGGAATAAGGACCATGACTTCCTGACCCACTGTGTACAAGCGAGTTCTGGCTCTGCGGTTGTACCACACTTTTTTTTCTGTTGGGAAGCTGCCAGGTTGCTCTGGGCTGTCCCCATAAGCTACTTCAGCCTTTCCCTGAACCTAAGAATGTAATCCACTATGGGCATTCCCTGGGTGGCATGCTTGCCTTCCCAGTCCTCCGGATCAAGTCTAGGAGCCCACGTACCCAGTGTCCATATAAGAGCTGAAAGGGGGAAAATCCTGTCGACTCTTGGGACACCTCCTTGTATGCAAACAACAGGTAGGAAGGTATTTCTTCCAGTCCCTCCCATGCTGTTCAGCAAACTGCTTGGAGCATTGACTTCAGGGTACCGTTAAATCTTTCCACAAGCCTATTGGCTTGTGGGTGATAAGGTGTTGTGCACCTCTGCACCACCCCACATGTCTTTCACAAACATTATATCAGGTCTGACATGAAGGAACCCCCTCAATCGGTGATAACCTCCTGCAGAAACACCACATGGGAGAAAATCCCAAGTAAGGCATCTGCCACTTTGTCTGTCCTCAGTGAGGATAAGGCGACTACCTCTGGATGCCAGGTGGCATAATCCACTACAGTCAGGATGAACCTCTTCCTGGAGGAGCTGGGGGTATTTAAAGGCTCCACAATATCCATTCCCATCCTCTGGAATGGCTCCTCCACTATGGGCAATGGAATTAGGGCAGCTTGAGTTTTCTTACCCGCCTTCCCTATTTCTTGGCATCAGTGACAAGACCTGCAATACTCCTTCACCTGCTGGGTGAAGTTGGGCCAATAGAAATTCTGGGCCAACTGCTGCATAGTGCGTGCAATTCCCAGATGACCAGACAAGGGAATATCGTATGCAGTCTTGAGCAACTGCTCACAGTACCCCTGGGGAATGATAAGTAGCCTGCCTATCACTCCTCCCTCTGTCTTCATGGCATGGGTATACATCAGTCCATTTTCCCAACAAATGTTATGTTTACTGTCACCTCCCTGTGCTCCATCAGAGTCTGCCCAAGCCCTCAGTTTCTCTAGACTAGGGTCATTTTTCTGAGTAGCTGCAAACTCCTTACTCATTCCCAAGGCATGGGACAGGTCACCTTCAGTCTCTAAACCAGGTTCCCTAGCACTAGCATTGGGGCACTCACAATCACTGTTATCCCTAACCATCTGACAATGGATCACCCCACTTTCTTCAGAGTAACACTCCGTAGCTGTGTGGTTAACTGCTACTGGGGAAATTTCTACACCCATTTCATTAGTCTGCATATCAGGAGACATGGGATGGGGAATCAGCCTCCCAGTGGTTTCCCCAATGGCTTCTGTGGGGTCCAGGGAGCTAAAAATTTTCCCTTGCCGCTTGGCTATGGGTAACTGCACACACCATCCCCTGTTTGAGATTGTTGCCAAGGATGACATCAACTGCTAAATTTTGGCTACAGCCACCTGTTGCACAGTTCCCCCAGTTTCACCCCAGTCTAGGAGAACACCAGCAAGTGGCAATGTGGTCTCCTCACCAGTGAACTCTTGTACAGTTACACATTTATTAGGTATAAGCTGACCAGGTTCTACCAGATCCCCTTTTACCAATGTCAGGGATACCCCTGTATCTCTTAACCCTTGTGTCTGCACACCATTCACTGTGAATGGGTACATGTGTTCCCTCATGTTCACAGGCATGCTTCCAGGGGCACAAAAACAACCCACTTCTTTCTTAGCCCCATTCTGCATATTGCTCATCCTTTTGGGACACTGTCTGGCAATATGCCCAGTTTCTTTACAAATCCAGCATTTGTTTCTTTTCTCAGAGAAATCTTTTCTTTGAAACCTGAGGCTAAATGGTTTTGGTGGAGGCAGTAAGGGTTTTAGCTGCCCTGAAGGTGCACTTTTCCCTTTCTACAGTGCCACGCCTACCCCATCCAATCTCAGAGCAGGTCTGTTCTTGGCATAGCTGTCAGAGACTTCAGCAGCCTCTTGCACTGTTTTGGGATCTTGGTCCTCCAGCCAGGTTTTCAGCTCTGCTGGGCATGCCCCAAAAAACTGTTCTAACAAAATAGCATTTTCAATTTTATCTACTGAGTTTGCTTCAATTCCTTCCCACCAATTTTTTTAAAACTGACATTGTTTTGCGGCCAGCTCCTCGTAGCCCATATCAGGGCTTCTCCTGAGCATACGGAATTTAGCTCTGTATGCTTCTACAGTTAAATCAACCTTTTTTTAAATTGCAGCTTTAAGTTTGCTGTAATCATTACTGTTCTCATTGTCCATTTGACCCAATGCATCCTGAACTTTCCCGGTAAGTAGCAGGGATAACTGGAAGCTCCAGGACCCTCTAGGAATATTTGCCTGAATACAAACTTTTTCAAAGAAATTTAAAAAGGCATCCATATCCTCCCCCTCTTTAAATTCAGCAATCAATCTGGAATTTTATTTGTAACCCAGTACTGTAGTTCCAGTTAAACCCAAGCCATTTACCTGCTCTGGTGCTGGTGGTTGGAGTCGTAGTTTCTCCAGTTCATGTCACCTCTGGCGCTCATGCTCCTCATGGTCCACCTCTCACTGTTCATGTTCAGCTTCTTGCTGTTCTCGCTCCCTCTTCTCCTCTGTGGCTTGTTTCTCTCACTCCGCTTCTCGCCATTCTTGCTCAGCATCTCTCTGGAACTCCAGCCCCATTCTGCACAACTCAATCTGCAGCCTGATTGCTTCTGGCTCCAGAATGCTGGTGACCTTCCCCTGCTGCTGTGGACCTTCGTTTGCACTGGGCCTGCTGCCCTCCTCACTGGATCTAGATGCTGCACTGGCCGCTAGCCCCTCCATGCCCAAAGTCTGGTCCTTTACAGTCACAGTCTGTGACTCGATACTCTGGGCATCTGCTGCCATCAGGGCATCCATGAGGTTCTGTTTGGTGGCTCTCCTCTCATGCAGGACTCCTTTCTCCTTGCACAGCTGCTTCAGGTAGTCTGTATTGTGCTCAATGTAGTTGGAAGCCATCTTCTTCCCTAACTACTGCTACTCTAACTTGCACTTTAAAAAAAAAGAAAACAGGTAGGAACTTGACTGTAAGCAAAATAATATAGTTCTGTTTCCTTTTTAACTATAAATCACTGCCTTATTTTGCCAGTGAGCTGACAGTATTAAGCTGACACACTGAACAGTTAAAGCTTGTGTTACCAAATTTATCCCACCGTTGCTAACCAACTCTGTCACGAAAGCACTCAGCAGGTCAGGCCCTCTGCTCCCACAGTGCCAACCTCAGAGTGCCATAATGTGAACAGGTAAGAGACAGGGTAACCCTCCTGTCTGCTTTTGGGTCCGAATAACCTTTAGTCTCAAATTCTGGGGGGAGTCAAACTGTGAACCTTATGCTAGTGTACCCAATGTAAAGGCTGAGATAGGTACCCTCTTCAGGGACTGAGGTACAATCTTTTGCCAGGGCACAAAGCCAGGCTTCCAAAATGAACCCTTAAAACTCTATAAAAGACCTTAAGTATATTCTTACCTTTTCCCAGTTTAGTAACACCATGAAGCTGTTGAATAAGTGTCAGACTTAACTCTCTATACATCACATGCAAAAAAGAACTGGCAGACACCCAGGCAGTCTTTCAAAATAAAGGGTATTTTACTAAAAGATGATGAAAATATGAAAAATGTAAACACAGAGCAATATATCAAAGAGCACACAATCACATAAAAGAACAAGGGTAAAGTACAAAACAAACTCCTACCACAATACAATCAGACATTTTCTATCTAATGTATTACCTCTGTAAGTGCCTTCAAAGTTAGATCAGAGATCTGTCTTTCTTGAGTCCCAAAATGATATGACATATTCCCCTGTTACAAGGATACATTTCAACTCCATCTCCCCACCCCCTTGGTGAGTCATCTAGCTCCTCCTTTTTAGAATTAAAAAAAATACAAACATGATGTCCTATCAGGAGGTATATTAAATAAGGTGACATCAACAAAAACTCTACTTTCTAAGTATAACTACTTAATTAAACATTTTCTCTTTGATCTTGTGTAGTTCCTATTCCCAAGGCATATAAAAGGGTTTTACAACTTTTAGCACCATGGTTCTTCCTATAGGAATCATAAAATGTTATGAGCCCTATATTCTGGCAGCTGGGTCAGTTCTAATTAAGAAAAAAAAACAGGAAACCTTAAATCAGGTCTCCGGTCTTTTTAATTACCTCCTGGTTTCAGGTTAATATATCCTGTAGCTTCACTGAAACTTGAAGGGGGGCACTCATAAGCACAGACTGTCTTATGTGAGACAATCACCTACTATATTTTTATATTACAAATATCATACACCAGTCATAACCAGCCTGCCAAGCATCACAGAGGCTTCCAGGGGAAGACTGGGCTTTGGCTCAGCCCCTCTAGGCTATTAGCATCTACCAAGGTGAAAAATCTGGGAGCCACTCTAGATAGAGAGCAGACAATAGAAGCTCAGGTGGCAGCAGTAGTCTGGAGTGGCTTTTTTCTTCTTCAGAATAGCCAAATTAAGTCTCATGTCCCACCTAACAACATATCTAGGCTTGTATACACATTCATGACCTTAAGGCTCAACTACTGTAATGCTTTATACCTTGGGGTCCAGGGAGGTGTGTTGCAATGCCTGTAGCTGCTGCAGAATACTGCATCCCAGCTACTGATGGGTCTTCCCAGATCCTGTCATGGTGCTGAACGAATTGCACCGGCTGCTGGTAAAGTACCATATCTTCTTTAAAGTGGGTCTGTTGACCTTCAAGGCCCTACATGAGGAGGGTCAAGTCTGCCTGTTAGAGCTCCTGCATCATTACACCCCAGGACATTTGCTCTGCTTTGCAGAGGAAGGTCTCCTGGTAGTCCCAGGGGTGGTATTAAAATCTTCCAGAGACCAGGCATTTGAGGTGGCTTCTCTGGTCCTCTGGAAGTCATTGCCCAAGCCTCTGAGAGAGGCTCCCTCAGTAGAGGTTTTTAAACATGATCTGAAAACTTTTTTATTTAGGCAAGCCTTTGGGGACTAGTTAGAGTAGATTAGTTATTCATAAGTTGTTCTATGATTTCTGAACTTATTTTATGGATTAAGTAGAGTCTGTATAGTTGGGTATTTTATTATTTATGTTATTCTTTGTAATTGTGCCCTGGGTCTACTGGGAAGGGGTCCACAAATAAAAACTACTAATACTACTACTAACTCCATGAATTACTATATGGACTTTCCCAATGTTTTTTCTGAATGTTCTGGACACAGCATGGTCTACCATAGCTCATCCATGTTTGACCATGGCTTGCCTATGGTCTTACCATCATGGCGTAGCAACCAGACTTTCCTAATTTATTTGCATATCAGAATACATCATTTGATGCTTTGATATGATGACAGTAATAATAATATTTGCAATTTATGAAGAGAAAATAAGGTTTATCCAAGGAAACAATTAAATTCAGCAAAAATAAATTAACATGTGGACTCTCAACATCTTAAAATGCTTTTTTACATGATGGTATAAATAGAAATTAGGTATTCTATCAGTTATCAGTAAGAAGATACTCTTATTAGGAGAGGAATAACAACAGCAATGGACAAGAAAAGAAAGACATTTCAAAAGTAAGTGTGGATATTATATATTACAGAATATTACAGTCATTGGAAACTGGATCATGTTCAAACAGCGATGGGAATACCGTGAAGACCATTACAGTGATAACATCGGCAGTTCACTACAGTGGTCCCGGATATTCCTGACACTGCTGTCTCCGGGGATATCACCCCCTCCCCAAATCAACTCCAACTTGGAATTAGTTATCTATGTAACCCCTCACCCCTGCCTTTTTACTAAAATGACAGGTGGCATGCTGTTGGCGTAGGCAGCAATACCTGATGGGGACCTGGGTTCGGGGAGGATGAGGTTACCTGGCACAAGGGACCTAGGTTTGGCTACTCTGCACAGGGGCACCCAAGTAAATCCAACTACAGGAAGCAATAACTGTAATGTCCAGAATCAGGATTGGGATTTTTCAGTGTGGCTTTATTCAAAACTAGCTGAACATAACAAAGCGTGGATGGTCCCCCAAGGGCTACGTTCACTGTATATGCAGATCAGAGACTACGAGGTGGACCACTTGAAGAATGAACCCATTTCTACTGTGGTCTGGCTCTGGACCCACCAGGCACTCAGCCCAGACTTGCATGTGCTTTGGATACACAGCCCGACTGGCCCGGCTCCCCTGCCGGCCACTTGACAGATGGTCCATTTGAAGAATGAACCCAACTTTACTTGGAATGACTCCCATCAAACAAGGAGTGTATTTCCCAAACTGTGGCTCCCCATACCACTTAGAGTCTGTGACTCCTAGAGAGATTTAATTCCTTACTTCCTTCGGACTCCCATCAAACAAGGAGACTCCTATCAAACAAGGAGTATATTTTCCCATCCTGTGGCTCCCCACACCACTTAGAGTCTGTGACCCCTAGAGAGATTTTCCAGTTTGCGACCCACGTCTGGGTACCTACCTCATCACTGGCCAGGCTCATGAGGAAAGTAGCAATCACAGAAGAAATCCGTAGAGGTGGACCTGGTTACTAAAGATGGGGGGTGTTCCCACCTCCAGCTCCCACAGCCCATACCCGGCCATTTCTCTGGACAAATAGAAACTTAAACTTTGAAATGTAGATTAAATGGTGGATGACCTGAAGAACCCCCTCTATAACAGTACTTGAAATCCATTCAGACTTTAAACTTTAAACTACTCCATTTGTTTGTCCTAGTACAATAGGCCTCCCAAATAGTAGTTCACATCCCAGCTTTTTTTTCATATTTTCCAAACTGAAGAAACCATATTGTTTGCCCTCTCAAATAGAGCACAACACTCACCCTTTCATTGCAGGTGCCCCACAGGCAAAGTGCCACTTCTTTCACTGTTATACCAGAACATAAACTGTAAACAGGCAGCTTTCTTCTGTAGTGGAAAATTAGGGGATTGCCCCTGGAATCCACAGAGGGACTTTTCTTCCACCTCCCCCCTGGAGGGAGAGGGCACTGAGACCTGGACAGCAGTCTCCACCACTTTAAACTGGACTCTAACTTTCTCTCAAGGAGGTAAACAGAAAACACTTCCTTCTCACTAGGAACGTAAACAGCAAACTGACTTCCTTCTTGCTTTAAGACAAACAGAAGACTGACTTTGAAAACTCCCAAAGTTCTAACTCACTCCCTGTGCTGCAGATTCCAATGTGGCTTATGCAGCTGCGACAGTTCTATGGTGATGTCATCTCTCAGTCTCAGCTGTGACTGAGACAGAATGAGACAGTGTGAAACCCATTTAACTGGAGTTTCACAAGCTGCCTTCCCTGCCTACCACTAGGTCTTATTGGGATTCTAGTAACCCTGAGTAACAAGAGGGTTACATCTATAGTATGAGAGGTGCAGGGGGAAGAGCACCCCGCACAGGGGGCATGGGGGCAAAGCCCCCTACAAAAAACACTTGCTTTCCTGGATGGAACAATGCCAATTAGTGGCATTGTGCCATTGCTGTAATGCTGTTTGACACAAGCATGTCACTGCAATATGGTCACATTTTCTGAGCTATTTATAAATTTGTTTTATAGCACATGGAGTTTCTAAAATAAATTACCATAGTCAGCCAGAATCATTCTCAAACTAGACTGGTCATGGCCTGCAAGGTCTCTCCCTAAGCCATTTATCTTTGTTGAGTGCCCATGGATAACCACAGTTAACATTATTGCCAACCCATGAAAGATCATGGTCACTGATCATGTACTGTATTACCATAGTCTAGCCATCTACAATGTACTTGTGGGTTATGGCTGCAGCAAGAGATATGCTTCAGTAAGTTTTTTGATGTAGCTGGATATATCACTGTAAATCCCATTAAAAATGTATTAAGCTAGCTGACCTGATAGTGCAGCAGTAGTGCTACCACCCCCAATGCTGGCAACATGGTTTCAAGAATGGACTCTGCTCCCTTGGAGATGGCAAGGGCAAGGAAGATTGAACATCCCAGTGACAGCTGTCCTCCATCAGGGAGTGGGGATGTTGCATCCTGCTACTAAAAATGCCACACTGTGGAAAGCAAGTAGCATCACAGCAGGAGCAACTAGACAGGGAGAAGGGCAGCCAACAGATGCCAGGCACACATGTGTGCATCTCGCTGCACTTCAGTACCCTCAGAAAAAAAAAACAGGAACTGGAAGAAAAAGCACTGCTCCATCATTGAATTGTACCCCCAGCAGGCTAATGCATGACTGACATGACAGGTCGCTCACCATTACTTTGGTCCTGGACAAGTTATGAATAACTGGTAAATCCATGAGCAGGTCGATGATGGGGTTGGGGATGAGTGAGAAAAAACTTAATTAAAAAAAAGTATGAAGAGTTCCTTTGAGCTATCCAGATATATGTAGATGTTCTAGTACATAGCTCAGGTTACCAAAGGCAACCTGTGAAAAACAGTAGCATCTAGTAGTTAAAGCCATGAATAACACTCAAAAGTAATACCGCCATCTAGCAGTGGTCTAAGGCATGCAAGTATGACAGTCAAAAAAGCACTCTAGCATCCCAGCTAGTGGAAGTTTCCTTTCATTGTAGCTGAATGGTTAGTGCTGTCATCTTTGTGAAGTAGGGCTCTGTGATATTTTCAACAAGCCCTAGGAATACATCTGCCCAAGTAGAGGGCAGACGTTGACAATCCTTCTAAGATGTAATATGTTAAACTGTCCAGCCTCCTGGCAATTGACTGGTTCAAAAGCTAGATTTCTGACCTCTATCATACTACTGCTGTAACTACTGTGTTGCATACTCCATGTTTTGTTCTTGATGATTGCATCCTTGTACTGACATAGAACTTTTGGGATTGTCAAAAATAGGCTCAGGTGAAGAATCCAGTATTCACTGTGAAAGGTATTATATTTTAGGTCAAATTCCAAATATCTGCAAACCAAAGATTATCCTATGCTATCCATGTTTAAAAGAATGGAATTGGGAAAGAAAATATGAGAGGGTAAGGCAACATAGGGGTTCTGCAATCATTATGCCAGTCTTTGTTGTTAGCCAGTGCTTATGGACAACCAGTCAGTGCAGTGTTCCAGTACAGTGCAAAAGATGGCAGGCTTGGTAGAGACAATCACAGTGGAATGGCTAGCACAGGGTGGAAGAGATGAGTACAGGGAAGGGGTTGCAGTGTTAAAATAGAGAACATATGTATTGGGGGGATGTATTAACAACAACAAAATGGAAAGGAACCTGGGGGTAGTCATATCAGATGACCTAAAGGTAAGAAAGCAATGTGAGAAGACAGTAAGGAGGGCTGGGGGGGGGGTACTGGGATGTACAGGGAAAGACAACACAAGTAGAAAACAGGAAGTTGTTATCCCTCTGTACAGACAGTTGATGAGACCCCATCTGGAGTACCGCATGCAGCTCTGGAGAACCCATCTCCACAAGGACATAGACAGGATGGAGGCAGTCCAGAGGAGGGCAAATAAAATGGTGCAGGGTCTGCAATAGAAGCCATACGATGACAGACTAAAGGAGCTTAACCCTTAGGCTGCCACCAGATTTAGAACATATAGAAATTCTGGACTGATATATCAGTCCACGGCACGGCAAGGGTTAATATGTATACCCTTGAGGAAAGGGGGGGGCATGATAGAAATTTCAAGTATCTCAAGGGAATCAACAAAGTCCAAGGGGTAGCATCTTTCAGAAAAAGAGATGTGCAAGAACAAGGGGGCACAATTTGAAGATAATGGGGGGACATCTCAGGGGCAATATGAGGAAGTATTTTTTCACAGAGAGGGCAGTGGACACATGGAATAGCCTTCCTGAGGAGGTTGTGAGGTCACAGACAGTGGTTGGAATTCAAGAATGCATGGGACAGGCTTAAAGCAATTCTGGTGGGGGGGTTGGAAGAAGTAGGCTGTTGGTTAACTAGGATCTGCAGCTTATCCAATAGGTAGGGAATTGGGCAGATTAGGTGGGCCAAGTGGTTCTTATCTCCCGTCAAAGTCTATGTTTCTATGTTTCTAGGTGTAGCATGGATGTACTGGCTAGCAAGTCATATTAGCCAACAGAGCAGTACTGCTTGCTAGCGAGTACATTCATGCTACTGGTTAGAAAGCAGTTTGGCCAACATAGTCAGTACAGAATACATCAAGTGCACCACAGATGTGAAAGGCTGGCAGACTGAGCCCAGAAAAGATAAGGTAATGTCAGTAGCAAAGAGCAAGCAGTCATGACACTCACCACTTAATAATTTCCACAGGCTAAGGAAATTGTGCTCAAATCATTTTTACTGAAGTGTCTGCAATACAAAGGTTAAAAAGCCTCCACTAGACCAGTCAAGCGAACATGTTTCATGCTGTTGTGCTTTATTAAATGCTTGGCAGAGTGAAACATATCAGGTCATCGCTCCAGTGGAGGCTTTTTAATTTTTGTGTTGCAGACACTTCAACAAAAAAAGATTTGAGCACCATTTCCTTAGCTGGTAGAAATTATTAGGTTTTATGTGCCATGACTGCTTGCTCTCTGGAACAGTGTTTCCCTCAACGGCGTCCAGTTCTGGTGTAGTATTTTTGTCATCTCACTGTTAGCAGCAACAAGCACAGGGTTGGTCAGGTAGTGCAGAGTGAGCCAAGATCATCTTACCAAAGAAGGGGGCATCAGGTACACCACTGCAAGGAAATGTCATACAGGACGAGTGACGGGCACAGCAAGTGGTATCAGCAATGTCACTCTAAAGTGATAAGTACAGATAAGATTAGACTAGTTTGTCAGAGACTGTGCAACTCAGGGTGTGGTATGTATGAGACCACAGCACAGAAACCAGGTAGTGCTGGCAGAGACAAGCACAAATGTAACCCCTTTGTTCCCAGGGGTTACTAGAATCCCAGTTAGAACCAGTGGCAGGCAGGGAAAGGCAACTAGTGAAATGCCACTTAAATGGGTTTCACCCTGTCATTCTCTGGTTTCAGTCTCAGCTGAACTGGAGGGTGATGTAATCTTAGAACTCTTGCAGTGGCATAAGCCACACTTGTTGCCAGCTCTAGGGAGATAGCTTTAGAATGTTCAGTTAGCGTGGAGTCAGTCCTGAGTAGGAGTTCCAGGAAGAGGCTGCATCTTGCTGTGCAGCTCCTCACCTAGCTCTGTCACACAGCTTCCACTGTGTCTTGGGTAGTTTGTTCTCACCCTAGAAGAAGAACATAGAAGACTATGACTGAAGTGGTGGAAACTTTGCCAAGTGGGGTTTCCTTCACCCCATTACAGAAGGGATGGGGGCGATCTTCAGGGTTCAGGGGCAATCCCCTCACCCTGTCTGCCTAGTGAAGCTGCCTGTGACAACTTTAGAAAATGCGAGTACTTTTGTGTCAGCCCAGGAGGTGCACCTGCAGTAGCTGTGGTGATTTTTCTCTGACAAAGGGACCCTGTCACCTAGACTGTTTCTGTTTTAAAAGTGTCTGCCTACATTGGGGTCCAGTGTGGGACTGTCCAAGTACAGATCTTTTAACTTTCCAACACCTCAGAGGTGTGTCATGGGCATTGGGTCATTATGTTGCAAAACATAATGCTGCATAGCACAATCATGCATCATGTCTTTGTTCTGTGGGGGTCTCCACCCCTGGACCACCCCCACTGAAGATTTTCACTTCGGGGGGGTCCAACTCGGGGAGTGCACAGGTCCGGGTTTCGCCATAGTGCCGTACGGTATTAAGCATGCAACATTATGGCCCGGTACATGTGTCATGTAGTATGTTAAGTGTGAAAAACATTTTGAGATAGCATCTACAAGTTTCTGTGAGGGTGTTATTAACCAGATGAATGGCTGAGTATAAACTTGGAAGCAAAAGGTGGGAGACCCCCCCATCTGGAGTAACCAGTTTACCTCTCCAGGTTCAGTTGGGTACCAGTTAAATTTTCAGTCGGTGCATTTGGCCAGTGCCTGATGGAAATAGTTACCCAGACGTGGGTTTTGGATTCTCTGTGAGCCTGTATGTGCTCTTTGGTAGTCACGGGTGCCACCAGTATTCCTCAGGAAATATGGAAAAGTGTCCTAGTACTGGCCATGTGTGCTTAGTTGATGGGAAATGTACCAGTAACTGGCTGTGCATGCCAATCTCCATTTCAGAACTTGACAGTTCACTGTTTGTGTTCATTACGCCTATGCTAAATGGGATTTCAGTAATTTCTGTACCTCAGTAATCTGCATTACCAGTATGAATAACCCTGTGGGGGTCCATCTTCACTATGTATTATTCCTGCTCTGTGTATGTGAATAAAAGCCACACAATAGAATCCCAGCCTGGTTTGGACAGTATTGTTATTGCTTCCATGTGTCTGGGTTTACTTGGGTGCCCCTGTCCAGAAGTGCAAACCTAGCATAATTGTGAGTAGCTGTTTTCTCCCAGGGATCTGGGTTGCTGGCCATGGTAAATGGTCCCACCAGGTGTGTGCCAGGTAGCTGCCACACTTAGTTGCTTGTCTGTGATAGCAGGCTTAGAAAAGAAATGTGAGTACTTGTTCTATAAACCCCCATCCCTCTCTTTTGCCCCTAGACACTAAGTGGTGAGAGGAGCAGCTCTGCTAATTAAACAAGGGGGGCCGGTGGGGGGGGGGGTTACACAAAGATGATCAGTCGATAACAGTGTGAGATGAGATCAGGTAGTATAGGTGGAGAGATCAATATACCACAGAAGAGAAGGGCAGGCAGTGTTATCAGAGTGGAGTGCAAGGAAGAGAAAGCAGTGTCAATAAGTTGTAACTGCAAAAGAATGTGTTTATTCTCAGACAGAACAACCACTTGTATCTTCTGTCCATCCCCCCCAAAATAAAATTTGTATTTTTATAATGCTTGAAACTATCTTTTGAAAGCTGTAACACTCAAACTGTTGATCATATTTTTTTAAACGAATGCCTGGAGTCTGATCAACATGTATAGACCCTAACAATGCAGTTCTTCTGTGTTGTTACTTGCATATACCTTTTAACATAATATGATGCTAAAAACGGCAGGACCTTAAACATTTAGTTAATCATTTTGTTTTTTATATCAATACAAAACATTTTATTTTTTGAAGTCAATATGTGGTTGATGTAGTGATATCTTAAAAAATCTATCTACTTAGCTGATGCCAAGCTTTCATTTAGAAACATTTCTCTTGCCCTAACCATTCCAAAGTTATCACATTTTAGAGAAAATATATTTTGAAAGGTCTAACTCTGAAACTGTTGTGGCTAGGAACTTCGTTTTTCTTTTAAATGAAAGCTTGGAGTCCAGCCATTAAGAAATACCATCAACAATATATTGCTATTATGTAAAAGTAGAAATTATGTTGAAATAGAACAGGCAGTTTTCTCCAGCTATATCAATATATATGAGCTACACAATGGCCAGACTCAGAATGGTAGTTTACTCACCTGGTAAGGGTCAATAGACCCCACATTTCTTTCTTGAGATTGTCTGTGGGTCCATGAAATAGAATTTCAGCATCTTCTACATTAGTAGACCTTTACTGTAATAAAACACATCAAGTACCTGCTTTCCCTGGCCATCTGTTTGTGATGCTGAGATGGCTGCAAAAGTACTGTTAGCAATAGTTTCTGGGGTTATGTGTTTTAGCCGGCAAGAGCAAGGGTATGGCTAGCATCTGAATTTTCACCCCTTATGGCTTCCGCACTTCGGCCTATTTATTTGATTAGTGTAATTGCATCCATATACTGCATGTGGCATGACTGTATTGGGAGAGGACTGTCATGCAGGGATGTATTGTACATGTTCCCCTTTAGTCCCCTACCAACATGGCTTTGGCTGAGTAGCACATGCACAGCGTGTGATGCATTTGACCTTTCCTTAGTCCCATTATATGCCTTGCTCTTCAATTATGTACATCCAGATCATTGACTATTTAGCTCTGTTCTATCTATATAGTTCTGTACTTGTAGTTCACGCAAACTGTTTTTTCCCTTAGCATGCAGGATGACCTATTATGTAATGCTCAGAAGATCTGCCACAACACTAGGAGCTACTTAGCTCTGTACTTGTAATAAAAGATGGATGAGCCCAAAAGCTGCCTCTCGAAGAGGCTGAAGATGAGAACCACCATGTCCAGACCACCAGTATCAGAATTCCTGCTGAGGCATTCGGATGGCATGCAAAGTATCTGGAGCAAATGAGCATTCTGTGAGTGCTCTGACCAGCTGTTGAGGGGGCTGCTCAGGCGCTGACTACTTCCAGTCAGATTGGAGCATGTCTGAAGTGTGAAAGAGTTGTACGGGGTGCCAGTATTGAACAACATTTATCATTACTGTACTGCATGTGTTTATGAGGAAAAATGCTACCAGAGAAGCTGTAATGTTAATATACTGGGCGAGGAACAGCGGACCCATTCTGTTTCACTGATAGATGGTACTCATTCATGCTTAAGCCAAGTGTTTAAGCTTACATCAGCTGAGCCACTGGAGTAATGCTTAAGCCACAAGTTTTTGGGACTAGGTACATACAGTGAAACGGGTACTCAGTAAGCTCCGGAGGGCAGTCAATCTAATGTCTGATCTTTTGTCATAACTGTTGCTGGATCCCATAGCGTTAATGTGGGTTGAGACTCGGAGTGCTGTAAAAAGGTGCGATAGATAATATGCCATTTATAATCATGAGTGAGGGGGCAGACCATTACTCATGAGTGTCAGAGCCAAGAGTGAGTTATGAAAATCCAACCCCCTCACAAGTGAAGATAAATGTCATATTCTGAGTGGGGCCATTGTGAGTCCAATTTATACAATGTACTTTAAATTGTAGAACTTTCAGCTTAGTTCTTTAGTGAAGAATTAACTATTTCTGTTTCATTTCACTGCTCTTCTTTGAGTGCAGCAGAGGTCATTGTGATGACACCAGGCATCATTCAAGATGCTCTCCCATTGGTTAAGAACTCCTTTGTGACAAATCTCAAGTGATGATAAGTGGTGATGACCGACTGAGAAAGATGATAAATTATTTATCATTTTAGGTCTTCAGGTCACAGAAATAAATAATTTATCTGTAAGGTTTTATTCTCACCTACATTGTATAAATTTATTTGCATCATGACAAGAGTTTTTTTTTATATAAAATAAATGTTAGTGATATAATTTTTCCATAATGACAGAGTATATTGATATGCTTTTTTAATATCCACTTGGAATATTTCATAACATTTTTAAAAAAATTAAATTATTTTTCACACTTTTTTAACATTTTGACATTAGTCCCCATAATTTAGCTAGTGTCTATATTACTGAAATGCCCATAAATATTTATCTTATGTCTTTTAAATTATGTGACGAACATTCCAGTTTACCCTCCAGCAGTACCAGTTTTTCCTTGTTTTCATAGGCTTCTCCTGCAAAAGCATCAGCAGATAATAATGAGTATTGAAAAGATTAAGCATGTTTGGCAGAGACCAAGCTGATTCAAGAAGAGACATCCAAAACACTAAGTATAGAAAGGTAGGCAAGGCTAGTAGATGGAACACTAGAATATCATCACACTTAACTCATGAAAAAACACTGGGCCTGATTCACAAAGCCTTGGTTAAACCAATGCAAGCTGTGGCAGATGCAGCTTGGGCTGATCTGTGGCATGCTAGGGACCCTGTATCTGATTCATGAATGGGTGGGATCCTGTCACCAAAGCCCTACAGTATGCAGAAAATGCTGCCATGCACCAAAGGCAAGGGGCACAGGACAGGCTTGTTGCAAGCTGTGGGGTAGTTGGGTGGCATCAGTGCACAGTGATGGAGACCAGCCTAGAGGCCGGCACAGTCATGCAGGAAAGGACGGGGATGTAGATGGCAGGTAGGGCACAGATGTGTGGCAGAGGGGTGGCAGCAGGCCTAGTGGGGAAACTGCAGGGTGCTGCCATGTCTGTGCTGTCAATGGGGGTTGCTGCATGCCTGATATCATTAGGGGGAAGCCCTGTGGGCAACACAATACTGGCTGCTCCAGGTGCTGTAAGGGCAAGGGACACCATGGGCATGTGGCAGCACAGGTTGCCTCCCACTCACCGATGTCTCCAGTGGTGATGCATGGGCTGTTAGACCAGCACCAGCTGGTCAAACTGTCATGACCGTTACACCCTGTGGGGGAGGGGCCTGAATTCCAGTGAAGGGGATTCTGCAGCTTGCATCTGCTGCACACACCCTAGCACCATGTTGCACCCTTGGATCTGGCACAGGGCTGGTACAGGCCCTGTTTGCCACAAGGGGTCCCAAGATTGACACAGCCTGTGTTCATGAATCACTGGTAATGCAATTTTTGATGTAAGGTGCACCTTGTATCAAATCTGATTGATGCAGGAACCTTGCATCAAATTTTTGACTTTCTGCATTGGGTCCACTGCAGACTTAAAAGTGTGAGTGCTCAGAAGATGTATTCAGAACATGAACAGCACTCACTACTGCAACCTTAATGCTTTACCTCACTCAAAGGCTTCCCTGCCCCATGACATAGGCTCTGAGTGAGATGAAGCTCTGGGGTTGAAGCACGGTTCACATTCTGAATAAATCTTACAAGCACTTGCACTTTACTGTAGTACACTGTGGAGTACCAACAGGATGAAAGATGTGCCTTTATGTTGTCATTCTAAGCCTATACTGAATCATATGCACATGTGTGTTCAAAATGACATGCCTGTTCTGATGAAGACATGTCAGCCTGGCTTGTAAAAGGATTTTCATACCCATGATGTATTGTGCTGGGACTGAAGCACTAGAGTATGCACATGCTTTGGAGAGAGGCAGCAAAATCAAACACTTTGGATATTTCTTCTCTACTAGCAGCACCCTTTTAAATATTCCATGTACTTCTCTTCCTGCAAATTGCCTTTACAATATGCTCTCTCCAAGTAGTCTTAACATCCTGTTCATTTGCTTTTGTGAAGAATGTGAATATTGTGGGAAACATATTCATGAGGTTTGTCCAGCCATACACCTCAACCACCATGGAGGAGACAGTAAAAGGCTAGACAGAGTGGTAATAAGGTTTGATCTACAGGGGATTCCACTGTAAAAGTAACAGGAGTGTTGGGGCAGCATTGCAGAATCATGGTGCTAGTACAAGTGAAGTGATCTGAATGACTGCCATACAGGTCAAATACAGTATGTGGGATCCATAGCCAAGTAATGCAGGTAAAAGGAGAAGCTGACTGCTGTCTCCATTATGATAGGGAATACACATTCTAAGGAAATGAGGAAATCATTTATTGAATTAGGGATGTTTCTAAAAGGAGAAATAAACAGAAGGTTATTTTTCAAGGTCCTCATGGTCCTTGGCCAGTAAGGAGTAAGAATGACAGAAAATATAAATGCTACAGTAATGTTTGCAGGGATTTTGCTGAAAGAGGTAGGGTGTTCTTTTTCTGGCCAGCTAGAGAGTCAGGATGGACTGCTGTTGTGCAAGGAGGAAGGGGGTATCAGTCAAGTCAAGGAAAGGGCAATAAGGATTCAGACTAAAGGAGTGGAGTTGTGTAGGCAGCTAGTGTATGGGGTCGGCAGTGGCAGGAGATGAACTGGATCACCAAGGGAAGGATAGCTCTGCTAGGTCACACAAGAATATTAGATGCCCATCTGGAGCAGGGACGCATAGAGGGATTACATTTCTGACTTGAAAGCAGGTCATACTAAAATGACACCCACCAAAACTGCCTAGCATTAGACCCTGACTTTTTTTGGAACATTAGGCCTTAGAGGTACTCAGAGAGACCTAGTAGTGGATGAAAGTGACTGGGGCACAAAGAAGGAAGTCCAGCTATTACATGGGATAGGTCTGACAGTAAAAGAGTAGGTGGCTCTCTTTCTAAGGGAGTGTGTCACTGTGATAAATAAACTGGAGATTAGAGAACAAGCATTTCCACCATGTTCATCTGATCAAGCTTTGAGTTGGCAGTATAACCAAGAGGTTAGGGTAATAAGCTGTGAATAAGCTTGGCACATCCAGCATATCTGAGTTTTGTTTATTTATTTATTGGAAGACTCAGACAACAAGCTTGATTTTCAAAGGGCTGAGAATGATACAAGGTGCTTGAGCCAGAAAACAAGGATGCAAGGAGCAAGCAGTGTCAAAATTTACATCAATTCTGATTTTCTTTTTTTTTTCTATTTTTGTTTTTTTGTTTATCAATTCTGATTTTCTAATGCTGCCTGCCTCAAAAGCAGAACTGCTTGCACCAAAGTGGCTTGCATCAGGCTTGTGTAAAAAAAAAAATGGGTGCACCGTGTTGCAAACGGGCTTGTGTCAAAAAAAAAAAAAATGATGCACTATCCCATTTTTGGAGGATTTTCTATGGTGGAAGCTGTTGACACTGCGTCAAAGATGCATGCAGCTAACAGACCAGCCAGAGCTGGTCTGACTGTCATTAAAGCGTATATAGCAGGTAGGTGGATCTGACTATGGTACTATGGATGGCATTCTGCTGCATTGTAGACATCATAATGCTTGTAGCATGTAAAATATTGCTTCCAGAGGCCATTTCATCTGCCATAATTTTTCACTCAGCTTGCATCATCTTTTACTACATGCATCATATTTTGACTCAGCTTGCACCGTTTTTGTGCCATCTCACTCATGTATCATGTGTGTGACTCAACTTGCCTCATTTTAGTGCCATCTCACTAATACATCATATTTTTTACTCAGCTTGTGTCACGTTTGCTCCATCTCACTAATGCATTGTGTTTTTAACTTAACTCGCCTCATTTTTGCTCCATCTCACTCATGCATCATGTTAGTCACTTAAACTCCCCAGTGCTCCACTGAAACAGGCATTGTGCCTAGTGGGCCCAATTACCAAAGAATAAAAAAGGGGGTGAGTGTCAAAATAATCACCCATGAAGGATCTACAGAACTGCAAAAAGCTCTGTTAAAGTAGCAGTATTTGTTAGTAAATATACACATTTTCCAGTAATAAGGTTCATCTAGCAAAAATTACAATATACACATTTTTGCTCTTTATCTTCTTTCATTCTGAACCAAGATATGGGTCTTGAAGTTTTAAAAGTTCCCAAGCCCATGTCACGCTCATGCCACACCCATGCCATAACCACCATAACAAAAATTAATATTTTGTGTTGTTTACTATAAGAAACATGCTGAAGAGCCATCCTAATACAACTACAGCATGAATCTAGCATGTACATTCACACAAGTAACACCAGGGGAAGATATTTTGAAACATGGCGAATGGTGGCCATCTTTAATGACATGAGTCATTGATTACAAATTCAGCTGTAAAAACAGTTTTAACATCTGAGAAAATAAAAAAATATACTGAACATGAATCTTAGGTTATCAGAAATACATTTTTGCTAAAAAAAACTGTATAATGAATGTTTTCACCGACTAACAAATACTGCTGCTGCAGTACTGCCAGGTGTTTTGCAAAAGTTAAATTCAAGAAGTGAAAATCTAGTGGCATTACCTAATATAATACCATGAATTTTTTAGAAAATGTTGCTAATTTGTACTGTATTTCTACTGTAAACATAAAACTACTTAGCCAAGCTTCTCCATCTCTGTCAGATTCCAGGATCCATTGACATTGTGTATGCATGCTTAGTTTCAGGTATACACCTCCTGTACAGTACTGTACACTAATAGGGAAGTAAACATTCATATTTTTAGAATGTTTTCACAAAATTTCACTAATCATTCAACAGTGAAATTGTGAACTCCTACGCATTAAACTTAGTTAGCCAAATTACTCCATACAGTACGTGACAGTTTCTATTACCCTTCCAAAAGAGTTTATGCATGCTAATTTGCAGATGTCTAATTCCATAGGTGGCTGAGTTATTAACAAATACATTTTTCACAAAATTTCATAAGAAAACTAAAATGACAGACATTCAGCCCCTATAAAAAATTTGAAACCACTCAACCAATTGCCATGACATTAGAAATGGGTTGCTTTGAATCCATCCAACAGAATAAGATACATTGGATTTTGGACATTTTATTTTATTTTGGATTTTTATGATTAATTGCTGGAAATCCTGATTCTTAAAATCCCTGGGATGTGGAATCAGAATGTGATTCCAAATCCACATCCAATTACTCCCCTTGCCTTCTTTCTTTTCTTACTGTACGTTTGGTCACTGCAAGTTGTGCTGGATGAGTCACATGCAGCTGTGTTTACTGCTGACTGAGTATAATCCAAGTTCTTTTCTTGTTTTCCTAGAGTGCTTCAATGTCAATTGTGCAGCATCAATCTTCTAATTTTCAGTTATACACCAACTGACCTGACCCAACCCATCCACACCCCATCCATGAAAGAAACTTAGTGACAGCTGCAATGAGTCCCTGTGTGCATGTGTGGCTATGACTAGCAAGTGGTTGATGCTGTGGTGTGGTGAGTTGAGGTGCAGTCAGTCTGGAAGTGATAGCAACACAATGAGTGAGAGTGTACCCCATCTTAGACCCCAACTTCCAGCAGCCAGCCTTACAACAGGAGTCTTTTTCAGCTGCACAAAAATCACCACCATAGACCTGGTCCTTGTACTAGAAGCCATCTTCCTCCACCTTTCCCAGAAGCCAATGGTTTTATTACATGGTGGCCTGGCCAACCTAACAACATCCCTGGGGTTGCACCACCAGGTATCTAATTTATAGAAGGGTCTAGTGGTGACAAACCCCAGTGATGTCTTTAGGTTAGCCTGGCCACCATGTAATAGAACCAGGTACCTTGAGGAATGGTGGGGGACATGGCTTATAATGAATGGTCTGGATCCATGGCAGTGACTGTTGTGCAGCTGAAAAAAGGCTTCTGCTGTAAAGCCAACTGATGAATGAAGAGAGGGATGATACAAGGTGAGGGGGGGGTCTATCTCACTTGTCACATCTCCACCACTGCCAGGCTGCCAGCCACTTAACTCAATTTTCCAGCATGTTAGCTACTTGCTAGCCATAATCACACATGCACACAGAGACTTGTGGCAGCAGTCACTAATGGTCCCTAGGGAATGGGGTGGTGAGTGAGTGCTGTGCTATCAGTGGTGGATGGGTCAACAGGAAATTGGAAAATTGATAAATGGAATCTGGACAACTGGACATTGCAGGATACTGGGAAAACAAAAGAAGATATTTGATTGTAGATACTAATTAACATATTGCAGCTGTCTCACCTGTCCTGCTGGATCATCCATCTAGCACAGCTGCAGAGTCACATGCAGTGACCAGAAGAGGACAGCCAGGGGACTGACAGCAGACACTGACTTAAGGTATGATGAGGAGGGCATGGATGGTGGGCGTTTTCCTATTGTTACTAGGTGGAGGGAGCATAGGTGACTGATCACAGTCACAGAAACAGATGCATAATCAGAAGTTCTGATTCCATCTCCAGTTCCATTCTAGGGCCTTACACAGAATCAGAACCAGAATCAGAATTATTGAAAATCCTACTGGGAGCCAGCAAAATAGATTCAAGAGAATCTGAGCACGCTAACTGGGTGCATGCTTGGAATGCCTACCAAAAAGTAAGTGTGTCTTTTGTAACTGTATAATTCAACATACAGCTGACTGTTGACCAGATAAGCATATCTGTGAAATTCTGTAAATCTCCATGAAATTTCTTGAATGTCATGGCATTCTGGAGAAATTTCTCAGAAAGAGAATATTCTAATTCTTTCCAGTCCTATGTTAGAGGTAATGTTTGTGAATCGAGGTCAAGGACAGCAGCACTGCCTGGCTTCTCTACCAACTTACTTACTACTTGCCAGCAGAACTAGGCCACATGGTCTATCAAGTCTGCTCGAGTGTGCAGCTAGCACCCCACTATCTGCAGCTGCCCTTCCCCCAATTACTCCCCACACAGATAAATGCTGACTGACTGACCTTGAATCAGATTAAGCTGTTGCTGGTATTTTTAGTGACTGGAGGAAATTTGGCCAGGACACTGGGGAAACTCTCCTGCTCGGTCTGTAGGGGGAACCCTTGTCTGCAATGGTGAACAGTCAGTCTGAGGAGTTGGCTGGTGTACCTGCAGGGGATCTGATCTCCATTCCTGCAGGTCCAGCAAAGGATATCAGCCAAGAAAATACACATATTTCTGAAGAAATAATGGAAAAAAAAAGATTGCTCTGATTTAGAAGAAGCAGAGCAACACTTACAAGACAATTTGGCTGCAGAAAACTAAGATTTACAGAACTTTTGCAAACTGCAGAAAAACAATTTAACAAGGAAAAATCTAGGTTAGAAGAAGAAAGGAAAAACAAAAAGGCTCAAAACAAGCTATGAAACAAAGATGGGGAAAAAATTACCTGCTCCTCTCTTTGAAATGGTACCATCATCGAGGACCTGGATTTGCCAGTGCTAGTAGAGATGGACACTATCCTGGCAGGGTCTCAGACTGCTAAAGGTACAACAGAAATTGGCACCAGTGTTGAAACTGTAAATGAAATATCAGACAGTCAAATGTTAGACTCTGAACTTATGGGACATAACTCTGATCATATTAATACCAATGAGAATGATAACAACCAGAACCCGTGTTCAAAATCCAGTTTTGCAAACTTGTTTCACCCACCCCAGAAAATGCTAAACACAAACTCACCGTAAGGATTATGTACAAAGGTGGTCTTGAAGAACCACCCGGTAGGTCTTATGTAGGGAAATGTTTAGTGAAGCTGTCCCTACAATTTTCCCCATCTGAGTTCTTTGCTTTTATTCATGCTCCAGGGGAGCAGAGTTTTGATTTGAGTTTCTGTTCAGGAATGTTGTTAGATAGGTTTTGGCAGCAATATCCTAAAGTAAAAGATGATGATATCTGGGGCCCCTTTTTTACAATTCCTCTGACAAAACTCACTCTAAAACTATAACTGTACTCTTCAGGAATGAGGATGTAAATGTCAAAGACATTCTATGCTGGCTCGATCAATGTTGTGAGGTACAGGGACTCCCTGACCCGATTATAGATAGGGAAGGCTTCTAGATGGAAAGGCGGAGGTTTAAAATCCAAGATTAAGATTAACAGAGACAGGGGTGCAACACCTACCAAGTATTTTTTTTTTTTTTTACCCAGGGCAACCTTGAACTTGTTACAAGTGTGGGTCCCCAAGACATGTTAGCAGTAGCTGCAAAAAAAATAAGATGCTTAATGTGTGGAATGTTAGGCCATCCAGGAGGGCATTGTACTTTTGCCCCTAAGTGCAGTCTATGTGATAATGAAGGCCATGTTTTCACAAATTGCCCCTGGGCATCCCATAACAACACTGATGCTGATTTTGCAGAGCATGATTTCTATATAAACACAGCTATCCACAAAAATAACTGAAGACAAAGCCCCCCTCATTTCTCGCATTCAGCCCACAGTACCAAGGCAATCAGGCTCCTTCCAACTCTACAGACTATAAAGCTCAGTCCCCCACCCCTACTACACTGAGTACTTCCTCCAATGTCCTTGCTAGACTAGAGGACTCTGTGAGTAAAGTTGCAGAGAGTGACACCCCCTCTTGTCTTAAATTTATAGGTAAATCAATAAATCACAACAAACAGTATCAGTACAGAAAACTATGGGAACAGTTACAGTTTTTACAGGAAAGGATTAAAGCAGTAAGAGATGCCATGCAACAGATTACTAGTATCAAAGAGGAACTACAAAAATTACAGTATGATAGATTTATAATGTTAGAGGCTGAACAGAAATTTTGCACCCAAGATAAATCATATATAATCAACCCATATGAAACTGTAATTACAGAATACAACATAAAGCCTTAACACAAATTCAAACTGAAATTGGCAGCATAGTAACAACTAAACATGATATTTTCCAAGAACTAGATAAATACATTTAACAGAAATTTTGTACTAAGTTTTCAATTAATACTTTAACGAAAGACTGGCTTAATGAACTAAATCCACCTAAAATTTCACAGGAACAATGGCTTATCCTTACAGCTCTGATTACACATGCTGAATTAGGAAATACAATTAAAATACTGAAAAACAACACAGCCCCAGGACTAGATGGGTTAAATTTGGACTTTTATGTTTGGTTATGGGAACATTGCTCTGCAGGATAACAACAGATGTTTAATGATCTCTTACAGAACCACAACATAATGGATAAAATGAACCAAGGAGTTATTTTTCTCCTTTTTAAAAAAGGGGACAAATCCTTACTGAAGAATTGAAGTCCGATTACATTATTAAATGTGGACCTTAAAATAATAGCTAAACTCTTAAGCAACAGGTTATTATCTGCACTATATGACAACATTCACCCATCTCAAACCTGTACAATTCCAGAATGGAAAATAACAAACAATTTAATCCAAATAAGATAAATTAGAAAATGGGCTTCTTACTTGCAGGACTCTCATTGGTCAGTACCCTTAGCATAGGGGTACATTAACTTTCAATAGATGACCAGCAAGTAAGAAGTGCCAGTCAGCTGACCACTGTACCTCGTCCATATCCTGCTGCCCAGCTGACCACTTCTGTCAACCAGCTCACAATAGTAAACCTGAGATTTAAAAAAAGCAAACATGTCTGACCAGCTGCCAATTAATTTCGACCTTATAAGCATTTTAAAGCACCACAATGTACTCACAGAAGATAACCAGCCAGCACAAGAACCAAAAAGAAGTTGTCCTGTAAAAAACAAACCAGAAAAAGCAGAAGTAAGTGATCATTTCATTTCTGTGACAGATCTGCAGCTAGATAGTATAGGAAATAAAAGACAGGAAGAGAATACATTGAAAAATACTAAATGGGCAGTCTCCATTTTTGAACAGTGGCTAACGCACAATCACCTAACAATTGACTGACAAACCATCAGTTTTGAACACTTAAATGATCTCCTCAGGCGATTCTATGCCGAGGTCCGAACAAGCAGTGGGACAGATTACTCTGTAGCTGGGTATTGCGCCTTGCACGTGGGCATCAACTGCCACCTCGGCAGTACAGATCTCTGTCGGTCTGTCAGCATCATTAGCAACCCAGCATTTAACTCTTCAAACAACGTGCTAGCAGCAGTGCTGAGATGACTCAGAAAGGCACAAAAAGATATAGCAAGCCACTATCCACCAATAAATACAGCAGACCTAGAAGAACTAAGGAACAGCCGAGTACTAAATCTCGAAACCGCCCCTGGGTTAGTCCGTAAAGTCTGGTTCGATATCCAGCTTCACATGGCCAGGCGCGGTCTGGAGGGCATCCGTGAACTTACCAGAGACAGCTTCACAATAAAAGAGGACGAAACTGGACATAAATATGTAACCCTCACACATAATCAACAGACTAAAAACCACAAAGATCCACAGAAGCGTAACAAAGAAAACATACGGGGCTACCCGCTCTGCCCTGTTAGCTCCTTCTTAAAATACAAAGAAAAATGTCCACCAACTGCAGCAAGCTTCTATCTGCATCCGAAGAGGCTGCCACAACAGATCCTTAAACAGCAACAGTACTGGTATTCCACGGAGCCCATGGGGAAAAATTACTTGGGCTCTCTCATGCCTCGACTCAGCAAAGAAGCAGATTTGTCCCAGCGTTACACAAATCACAGTATTCGTGCAACCGCAGTACAGCTGCTATCCAGAGCAGGACTTACCGACAAGGAGATCGTGGCAGTGACAGGTCATCGCTCAGAACAAAGTTTGGCATCATACTAGGCCCCTTCAACTACCGACCGAAAAATATGGCACTCCATACTAGCAGGCAAGCAAAGTAGAACAGAAAAAGCATCAAATCAGGCAGCACAGCAGAACACAGATAACCAACACCCCAGCAGCAGCTATAACAGAAGCCTGCCACCTAGTGATCTCACACAAACTGCAACGCAGAACATTTTCCAGCCTAGCAATTGTACTTTTAATTCATCAATAAACTTCATAACTTATCAGAAATAAATGCTACCCTCAACATGTTTAACAGTATTTCAAACCATTCTGTTTACACTATTTTAGCATTTTAAAGCATTTCATGTTTAGCAGTATTTTAAAACATTCTATTTACAGTATTTTTTAAACTTATCATAACTAAATGCTACTCTCAAAATGTTTTAAATGTTTAACAGTATTTTAAACCATTCTATTTACAGTATTTCAAAGCATTTTAAAGGATTTCATGTTTAACAGTATCTTAAACCATTCTATTTACAGTATTTTTAACCATTTTAAAGCATGTTAAAAACTGACTAATTTTTTTTAACTTTCAAAACAATGTTAAAAATAAAAGTTATTTATTCACACAAAAACTACAATTCTATTTATTTTTCAACAGTTAGCCCATTTTTCTAAGCGCAATAATGCCCTCCAGCGTGGGTGGTATGGGCAATACCGGACCGGACAGGAGCTATAAGGCCCTCCGCCTGCGGCGTCGGGCCTCATTACACCCCTGGCCAGTCCGGTATTGCCCAATACCACCCACCCTGTCAGGCATTATTGCTTGCTTATTGAACACAGCCAAACAAACCAAAGGAAAGCCTATGTAGTAATTCTTGAGCAGACCCAGGCTTTCGATAAAATCTCTCCACATTTTTTATGGCTTTGTCTAACGAACTATAAAATCCCATTAAAATTTATTGGATGGTTACACGCATACTATAAAAACGCCTCTGTCACACCTCTGCTGCAAGGTTTTTTAGGGACCAAAGGGAAGGTAAATAGAGGTATAAGGCAATGATGCCCACTAAGTCCCAATTTGTATATTCTGACACTGGACCCTATTGTTCTGAAAATCAATGAGTCCCCACACATTAAAGGGATACTATTTCCAGATGCACCCCCCACCGATGAAGACATGTGTGCATGCAGATGATCTAGTATTAACACTTAATGACCCAGAGTCAGGGAAACATGCGCTAATACTGTTAAAAGAGTTTTCTGCAGTTACAGGGGCAGAAATAAATCTTACAAAAAGCTTGTGTCTAATTATAGGTGCGGATGGGTCAAGGGAGATGGATTTTTTTTAACATTCCCATTACATATGAACCTAAAATAATTTTAGGGATTTTTTGGCCCAGGTGATATGGCTGAACTAAACTGGAATAGTAAACTCCAGCTTGTAGAATCCCATATTAAACAATGAAACAAATGGAATATGGGGAAAAAGAAACATATGTACATCATCAAAACATACTTGATTCCCCTTTTTTTATATATCAGCCATGTATTCCCAATACCCAAACATTTAGAAATGAAAATAGAAACATAGAGACATAGAAGTTGACAGCAGATAAGGACAGCAAGGCCCATCCAGACTGTCCATTTCTTTTCTACCTTATGACTGTACCTTATGACCTGGCAAAGGCTTATCTATTCGTACGCATCTGTATTGCTCCCTTATGCCTATCCTATGCCTGTTTGAAGCCCTGTACTGTATTCTTATCCACCACTTCCTGAGGTAGACTGTTCCATGCATCCACCACCCTTTCTGTGAAAAAGAACTTCCTCACATTACCCCTTAATCGGCTTCCCTCTAATCTCATGCTGTGTCCTCTTGTCCTGCTATTTTTCTTATATTGAAATATTAGACTCTTTCACCTTGTTAATGCCCTTAAGGTGTTTGAATGTTTCAATCATATCACCTCTCTCCCTCCTTTGCTCTAGGGTATACATACTGAGCTCTGTTAATCTGTCCTCATATGTTTTCTGATTCAGTCCCTGCACCATTTTGGTTGCCCTTCTCTGGACTGCCTCAATTTGGTTAATGTCCTTGTGAAGGTGTGGCCTCCAATACTGCAAGCAGTACTCCAGATGGGGCCTAACCAGTGCCTTTTAAAGAGGGATTATTACCTCCCTCTTACGACTTGTGATACCCCAACTAATACACCTCAACATCCCACTAGCCATACCTATTGCTTTAGTGGTCTGCTTGGCTGACTTCAGGTCATCTGTGAATTTCTTCCCTTGTGACTACCAGCAACTCCCCTCCCAGCCTATAGGTGGCTTCAGGGTTTCTCTTCCCTATGTGCATGATATTACAGTTCTTTGTGTTAAACCCCAGTTGCCACTCTTCCGACCATTTTGCCAGTTTATATAGATCTCTTCTCATTCTGCCCACCCCATTTGGATCACCTACTCTGTTGCAGATCTTGGTGTCATTTGCAAACAGACAAACCTTACTCTTCAGTCCATTTGCAAAGTCACTGATGAAGATATTGAAGAGGACTGGCCCCAGGACTAATCCCTGAGGTACCCCACTTGTGACTTGCATCTCTTCTGACTGTATACCATTTATCACCACTCTCTGTTTTCTGCCTGTCAACCGGTTTGCCACCCAGTTAACCAAATTCTGACCCACCCCGAGCCTACCCACCTTATTAATCAATCTTCTATGTGGAACAGTAGCGAAAGCTTTGTTGAAGTCAAGGTAGGTGACATCAACTGCTCCCCCTTGGTCCGCCACTCTGGTTACCCGGTCAAAGAAATCTATGAGATTAGTTTGACAGGACCTTCCTGTTGTAAACCCATGCTACCTTGGATCCTGTGCTCCTATGGATTCCAGGTGTTGCAGTATCCTTTCCTTAAGGAGTGCATCCATAATCTTGCCCACTACTGAGGTAAGATTGACTGGCCTGTAGTTCCCTGCCTCCTTCCTGCTACCACTCTTGTGGAGCGGGATCACATGAGCCCTTCTCCAGTCTTCTGGGACCTCTTCTGTGCTCAGAGACTCACTAAACAGTTCTGGTAATGGCTATGCTAGTTCCACCCTTAGCTTCTTTAGTACCCAGGGATGTATGCTTTAAGGTCCCATTGCTTTGTTGACCCTGAGCTTAGCGAGATCTTGTAGGACCCTTTCTTTTGTGAAGGGACTAGTGCACACCTCCCTACCCCCTATGTCCATGGTGCTGAGCTGTGGGCCCTGCTCTACCTTCTCTTTAGTAAATACTGAGCAGAAGTATCTATTTAGGATAGATGCTTTTACATGGTCCTCCTCCTCACATGCCCCCTTATCCCCTTTGATCTTAGCAATACCCCCTCTGGACTTTCTCCTTTCACTAATGTATCTATAGAAAGTCTTGTCACTTTCTTTTACTGTTCATGCTAGTGTTTCCTTGGTTTGGGCCTTTGCTTGTCTTACTGCCTTCCCTGCTTCTCTTAGGGAAGTTTGGTATGTCTCCCTATCTTCATTCTGATGCATTCCCTTATATCTCCTGAAGGCCAACCTTTTGGCTCTGACCTTTTCTGCTACTGTTTTTGAGAACCAAAGTGGATTCCTTCTTCTTCTTCTGCACTTCCTTTTCTCTCTAACATAATGGAATGTTGCTTCAAGTATTGCATCCTTATGCTTGCCCACTTTGCCTGTACCACTCACCTGTATTTCTTTTTGCCAGAGCTAGCTTAACTTTGGAGGCAGTATAGCACAAAGGTTTAAGGCTCTGAGCTGCAAATATGGTGACATCCAGCAGACCAGACCTGGGTTTGAATCCCACATATTCCACTTGCATACTGTGTGACCCTGAGCAAGTCACTTAACTTCCCTGTACTCCCAGGTTGCACCTGTAATAACGCTTTCAGCTTAGTGTGCTACTCCTGGTTACACAAATAAAAAAAACTCTCTTGGTCATCTCATCAAAGTCAGCTCCTTTGAAGTCCCATATTTTTGCCTTGGAATGGGATGATTTAGTTCTAGTGGCTAAACTGAACCATACCATGTGATGGTCACTGGCCCCAGATGACCTTCTACCTGGAGATCTGTGATCCTTTCCCTGTTAGTCAGTACTAGATCTAGGATAGCCCTGTCTCTTGTGGGTTGTTGTACCAGTTGTTCGAGGCCCTCTCCCTGCAGGGAATCCATTATGTGCCTAGTTCTGGCAGATTAATTAAAACAATGGCAGATAGGGAAACACACCCTTATTACATACACAAGGAAATGTGTACAATGAAGTAGTACACTGCTTCTTTACAGTTGAACCTTTTGAAGACAGGAATGAGAGGGCAAAACAGGAAATTTGTAATGTGTTAAAAGATAGAAGGACACCACCCAAAGCTTGGGATGTTATTTGGTTATGAGCACAAGGTAAACTAAATGTGAAAAACAACCTTAAATGGAAGGAGATTTCAGAATGTTATTGCCCTAGACATTTTTGTATAATGACTTTTAAGACAATACAACATTTATTTTTTGAATGTCCCTACATTTTAGATTTTTGGAAAATTGTACAGGGCCAATTGGACTTGTCTTCCAGTTGAATACCTAAACTATGACCTAACCATTGGGCATTAATAACTTCTAGCAGTGCATACATTCTTTTTGCCATAATGAAATATTGGATAAGGCAGAGTCAATGCCGAATGTCCTTACAACAGCATTATGTTTCACAACTTCAGTTATTTATTTTTTTTCATAGCACATTTGTTCCTCCTCCTCTGTGTGAAGTAGGCCTCAGCAACTGTTGGCACCTGCACCCCTGGACCAGATCTGGCGTATGTATCTATACTCCTGAATCACACAGGCCAGCCCGTAAGCTGCACCCCTCTCTTGAGGTCTGTGCCAGGATCCTGGTGACCAAGCCTTTGGTGTCCAGGGGTGCAGGACTCAGACATTAGCTACTGTGGTCGCCCCACAATTTTTCACCATTTACAACCCCTATGGGAGCCAGATGTGCAATGGCTTCAGATGCACCTGCGTGCAGACCCCCGCTGCGCTCCCTCCCCTTGGTATGCCCACAACTGGTAGTGCACCTAGCCTCTGCTAGGCACTACTACAGCACAGTGCATGTCCCATACCCACCTGAGAGGAAGGAGAGCAGTTGTGGGATGCTAAATTCTCCTCCTCTCCACTACCAGCCCCTGGTAGCCTGAGTCCATTCCCGAACCCGGGTCGCTGGTGTGGCACGAGATGTGGTGTCCAGTGCCACAACCCTCAGCACCACTGGGCCAGCTCACAACTTCAGTTATTTAATATGATAACAGAAGATTTTAAGAAACTGAGAGATAAAGAAGTTAAGAATTTTCCAGTCAATCAGAAGTTTTGGAAACATTTTCCCACAGTATGAATTTTTGTTTTATGACATATATAAGGTCAATCCACTAAATAGATGGATGTAAACAAGCTACTAAAATGTTGTTTTGGGGGCAACTTGCTGCCCTCATCTAGTTAGGTGCAATTAATTAAAGTACTGAGTATGAGACTAAAAAAATTATGAATGACTAAATATTTTGAAATTATGATATATGGGTCTTTCAGGGTAAATCATAAGTTGAAAATGTCTGATAGTTTCAGTCAATTATTTAGGTTTTCCTGGTCTTATACAATACTGTAAATATAAAAGCCTTCTTGTACTGTAGTATTTAGTGAAGAATGAAGAAGGGGGGATACGTTTATCCTTTGTGGTTTTTTTTCTTTTTGTTAGTTCTACTTTTAGAAAAATGACTAAAAGAATTGTATGTTTGAAGCTAATCTTTCATGTTCAAAATGTATATTATTTCTGTGTGTATCCATATTACTTGTATTTTTTCCTTTTTGTGACATTAAAACAAAAATTTCCCTACTCTTTTAGTGTGGGGGGGGTGCTGTTTAAAGTATTTATCAATTATGTTTGAGGTTACTGTATGGCATAATATTTATTTCTGTTTCCATTTTTCTTCTTGTATATTTTTGTATGAAGTAATGCTATTTTGCATGTATATTTGCTTTTAAGTTATAAAATAAAAAATTCACCTACGCTTTTCGATAAATGCCATGGGATCTTTAACATCCACCTGAACAGACAGATGGGACCTGAGTTTAACATCTCATCTGAAAGATGGCACCTCAGAAGTGCAGCATCCCCCTCATGCTGCACTACAGTGTCAGTATTGGGATATTAACCAAAGTGTTAGGTGATGGAACTCAACCCTCACAGCCCTCTGAGAACCTAAGTGTCAGGTGTGGGAATTGAACCCACAACTCTCTGAGCTTCTGGCCTCAGAAGTGAGTGTGCTACCTGCTGAGCCAACTATTAGATGCTTTTCAAGCAAAACTGCATGTTCCAAATCCATGGGGGAATTTAGCTAAAGCAAACACTGTCAGCACTTACCCCGTTGTCTCTTCAAAATGTCAAAGTAAAGACACTAAACTCTCAGTGAGAGTACACTAAGATGAACTGTGGAGACTAGGGAGGAAACCACTAAGATAAAGTAGAATATGTAATTTCTGGGTCTTGTTGGAGGCTGTTACCTGATAGAGTCTGAAAGGAACAACTAAGGGATTAAGTGTTGCTGCATCTAATCCGTAGCAACAAGGGTGACCTGGTAGAAGATGTAGAAATGGATTAGGAAATGGGCAACCGTGATGACAACATTATCTGATTCACTATTAGAAGAAACAGGGAAGACCCATATGGAAATAATTTGCACCTTACTCCTGCACATGATCAGTTATGAAAGGATGAAGGAACTCACTGCACTACTACCTTGGAAAATGAAGCCCATATGCATCAGCATTCAGCAACATTAAGATAGCTCTAAAATCCAACAGATTACCTAAAGCTAGAATGCATCCTGCTGAAATGAAAGTGTGACAGTAAAAGATGCAGAACCATGCGGAAGGTAACTCAGGTGTTTAAAGCAATTAGTAAGAAGAAGAGAGGCATACAGGAAGAGTAAATTGACACCAGTGAGAACAGGCAAAAACTGCAAAGACAACCTCAGGGAGAGCATATGCAAAATAGATGGAGAAAACACATGGCAGAGAAACAGATAGCACTTGTGCCCACATTTAAATATAAAAAAGTTAGAGCAGGTGAAAGCCTTTTCTTTAACATCCACATTTCACAAAGTTTCAGTTAGGCTTATTTCTGAATTTTATTGAAACTGCATGTCGTCATGTAGTGCATCTTGTTAAAAATATGTACTTTATTTATTTAAAACCTTGTGACCAGTACTGGACACAAGGGCAGATTCCACGTCTGCAGAAATTTTGTGAAAATCGACAACTTTCACAGAACTACACACTTGGAATAAAACAATGTAATCTAAATTTTTCCACAAATTTTAACTCCATTATATAGAAGTTCCAGGTTAATTATTGAATGAATAACATGAACTGAGGTACTAAAGCTACTTAAAGTTAACATAGCATTCATTCCACCATTCACTACTGATTCCAAGGAAAGCTAATCCATGAGCAATGCAGGCATGTGAATGTGTTCTTCTAGTTTATACTGAAAGGGTCAAGGGTGTATTTACACTACTCTATCAAGTGAAACTGCTCTGCTTACCTCATGACATCAAGTAATGCTGTTTTGTGGTAGTCTTAAAATTCTGCCATTCATGCAAAATGTTTGTAGTTGAGTGTTAAATTCTGCAGAAGTCATCTAAAAGGATTTTACAAGCTGTTCATTAACACGGGTACACTTTTATAAGCCAGAATTGAATGTTCAAGCATTCTATCACTATAAGAATTCTTTCTTTCACATGACTGCACTCTCTTGTTCTGTGCTATTCCATAGTGGTTGTTGAAGGAGACTGACATGCTGCTCAAACTGCTTCACATTTGTGACCAGAGACACTTTTCCATGATTTAAAGTGAAATTGCTTGAGACAACTTTAATTAAGAGTTTAATGAAGCACTTTTTTTCTCTTCCTTACTTTTATTTGTAAGGATGTGTTCTAGATTTCTTTACTTTATTGTGCACTTATTATTGTCTGTTTGTCCTGTTACAATCCACTCTTCAGTGTGTCTTATTTTGTAATATGTCATTGTGTTTGTTTTTTCCACCATGGTGAGCAAGGGTAATGGAAGAAGTGGAGTGATACAGTATGCAGGAGAATTAATGGTGGTGGTGGATGTAGAAACATGGGGCCAGGCTATGGATAATTACAACATGGTGGTGAAGCTGGTACTGTAACAGATATTGCTGGTTACCCAAGGTTTTGTTCTGATAGGGGATGTAACCAATGGTAAGCAGAGGGAACTTTGAATGTTGTGCTTATGTAGATCTCTTAAGCAAACTAATGCTAGTACAAATTCCTCTGCTGTATTCTCTTCACCTATTGGTATTTTTTCCAGTGTGCCCCAGTAGGCCAAGGCAGCGGCATCATTACTATGAAAGCCACTGCCACCATCATATTATGTCCTAAGCTAAAGCAACTAACCAATCTTAAAGAGGCATTACCCAAGTATAGCAAATACCACTGTAATCACCCTGTACCCCAAGAGGTAAGTACTGCACTGGCTACTGACAGTTGCACCAGTGTCTCCCTCCAGTTATGGCAGTATCTTCCAGTTACCACTGTGACATCTAGTAGTTATAACACACTATCTCCTTCCACTTATACCAGCATTTCACATTCATTGCAATGATGCCAGCTAGTTATACCAGTGTATCCTCTCAGTTATACCAGTCACTTCTCAGATAAACCAATATATAAGTTGCAGCAGTGTTTGCTCCCAGTTATACCAGCATTTCTTACAGGTATGCCAGTATAGCCATGTCCCAGTTGTAGCAGTATATTCCCAGTTACTACATTGTCCCCTCCCAGCTATGCCAGTATCTCAGTCATAGCATCACCTCTGATACCAATTATGCCAGAATTAGCTTCTAGTTATACCAGTGTCTCCTCCCAGTTACACCAGTCAGTGTTTCATTTACAGCAATGTCTCCTTTCAATTATTCCAGTGTCTCTTCTGAGTTATGGTTAGCAGTATCTCAACAGTTACACCAGTGTCTCATCCTCCAAGTTATGCTAGTGTCCCAGTATTAGCAGTGTCACCTCCCAAGCATGTCAGTGTCTACTCCCAGGCAAAAAATCCGGTCTCCATTTTGTACTCTTGTGTACTTCTGATAGGTAATAGGCAGTCACTTCTGCAGAACTAGAATCACCAGTTTAATAAAAAGATCTACAATACTTTCCAGAGATCCATGGTTTAAGTTGAAGTTTCACAAAAAGTTTCTGAAATTCATTCCAAAATTTAATGGAAGCAAAATCCCACATTTGCAGAAATACTGCAGATGCAGCTTTCATTTTCACACAGTACTAGTGACTAGAATATGCACTGAAGTATTTTACAAAGCATCAGGGAGTGGAAACATGAAATATTGGGGCTCTGTGGGTTCAGCTCTTCAATTGTAATGCTCTAAGAAAAGATGTATTTAAATTTTAATTATCCAGTAAAAATAGACTGTACAAAGCTGGAGTGGCTCAAATTAAATCTGTGATCAAGTGCTCTGTCCCTACAAAGACAGAGTTATAAGATCTGTGAGCACCAATCATTCATTTAATTCATTCTTATTTTATTTAGTATAGTGCACTTTCTCATTTGGACTCAAGGTGCTGTACACAAAACATTTCTAAAACATTTAAAATACAGAACAGGACAATAAATAATTAATGCTTATTTATTAATTAAACAATTAAACTAATGAAGTGAGAATGCCTGCTTAAATAAAAATGTTTTCAGCTCCCGTTTAAATGCATCCAATTTTAGGGTCTCTCGCATGATTAAGTGACCGTTATCTCTCTAAATGTCTATATTGTGCAATTTTAAAAGTGTATATTATTTCTAGAGATGCAGTGAAATTTAATTTCGCCACAGATTTGGCTTCATTGGGGACTGGGGGTCCACCTGGAGTGATGCAAGCCTATACTGGTGTGATGGTCTGCATCTGCCCAGGAGGGGAACCAGAATCCTAGGTAATAAGTTTAAATACTTCATTGGTAAGCATTTAAACTAGAGAAGGGGGGAGGCACTGGAAAGGAGCAGGGAAATCCTAACCCCCCCCAAAAATGAGGGTAGTAAGTGAGATAAGCACCAAGATAGAGATGTCGATAGGGAGAAGGGCAGGGGTAAATGGAGAAAATGACAAAGACAATAAGGACAAGGATGGGGCAAAAAGGGGTAAGGCCATCAAGAAATCCAGGGTAATGAGTACCAATGCCTGTAGTGTGGGCAACAAGCTTCCTGAACTTGTGGCCTTGATGGAAGAGGAATGCCTATATACCATAGCAGTCACAGAAACATGGTACACAGAGACCCATGACTGTGATGTTAACATACCAGGGTACACAACCTATGGGAGAGACAGGGAGGGTAGTTGGGGGAAGGAGTAGCTCTAGTTGTAAGGGAAGGGATAAAAGCAACAGAACAAAAGAGTAAACAGGGAGGAGAGGAGGTACTGTGGGTTACCTTAGAGACTGGAAATGGCACCACAGTCCACACAGGACTTGTATACAGACCACCATGTTAGGGAGAGGGAATGGACAAGGATATGATAGAAGGCATCCTTAGGATGGCAGAGAAAGGGGAGATACTGTTGATCGGGGACCTGAATATACCAGATGTTAACTGGAGCACCTTTGCTGCAGCCACATCCAAGAGCAGGGCCATTCTCGATGCCCTACAGGTGGCATGCCTCAGACAGCTAGTTTTGGAACCCACTCATGAGGGAGCAATCTTAGACCTAATATTCTCAAATGGGGATAGTGAGAGGATTTCAGCTCTAGAAATGGATAGCCATCTGAGAAAAAAGTGACCCCCCAAACAGTGTGGTTCATGATAAACTCAGCTACAGAGTCAAGCCACACAAAAGTGAGAGTACTGGACTTCAGGAAGGCTGACTTTGGCAAGATGGCAGAGTGCCATAGAAAAGCACTAGCAAATAGGCTAGAAGAAGGGGTGGCACAACAATGGGGAAACATCAAAACTGCTATCATAGAGGCAACAAGCCTTTGTGTGAAGCAAATAAACAAATCAAAATGAAAGAAAAAGCCACTATGGTTCTCAAAAGAGGTAGTGAGGAAGGTTAGGGAGAAGAAGATAGCATTTAGAAAATATAAAGAAACACAGAAGGAGCAGGAGAGAGAACTGTACCAGTTAAGGCAGAAGGAAACAGGGAGGAAAGTCAGAATAGCAAAGGCCCAAACTGGGGAAAAGATAGCCAACTCGGTTAAGAAGGGGGCTAAAACCTTTGATAGATACATCAGGGAGTGTAGAAAGACAAAGGGAGGGATAGTGAGGCTGAATAGAAAGGACGGTGGGTGGGCAGAGAGGGACAGTGAAAAAGCAGGGATACTGAATGAATACTTCTGCTCAGTATTCACAAAAGAGGAGGACGGGGAGGTACCTAATCCAATTAACAAAAGTGCTCTGGATAGGGGGCCGTTCCCAGTCCTTTCATAGAAGAAAGTGTTCTGAAAGAACTCCTAAAACTGAAGGTGGACAAAGCAGTGGGGCCTGAGATAATTCACCCCAAAATTCTAAAAGAATTAAGGGGAGAAATAGTAACACCGCTGACTACCCTTTTTAACAAATCATGGGAGGATGGTGAGGTACCTGAGGACTGGAGGAAGGCAGATGTGATTCCCTTTCACAAAAGTGGGAGCAAGACAGAGGCAGGAAACTACAGACCTGTCAGTGTGACTTCTGTGGTAGGGAAAGTGATGGAATAACTTCTGAAGGAAAGAACTGTTGAGTACCTAGAGGCCAGTGGGACAGCATGGGCTTACAGTGGGAAGGTCATGTCAGATGAATCTAATTGATTTCTTTGACTGGGTGACCAAAGTAGTAGACCACGGAGGGGCTGTGGACATGTCCTACCTAGACTTTAGCAAAGCATTTGACACAGTACCACACAAAAGATTAATAATCAAATTAACCAGCCTGGGAGTGGGTCCCAGGGTGGTAGCCTGGGTAAAACATTGGCTGGACAACAGGATACAGACGTTAACTTTAAATGGAGTCCACTCTGAAGAAAGTGGGTTACTAGTGGATTACTGCAGGGTTCAGCACTGGGTCCAGTCCTTTTTAATGTCTTTATAAGTGACATTGCAGAGAGACAGGAAGGAAAAGTATGCCTATTTGCAGATGATGCAAAGATCTGCCACAGGGTTGAAACACAAGGATATGTGGAAAGGACGAGAATGGATTTAGCAAGGTTGGAGGAATGGTCAGAAGTATGGCAGCTTGGATTCAGTGCAAAGAAGTGCAAAATAATGCACCTGGGAAACAACAACCATGGGGAAGATTACACAGTGGGGGGGAGGTAGTAACAACAACAAAAAGGGAAAGGGACCTGTGGGTAATCAAATCAGATTACCTTAATATTAGCAAGCTATGTGAGAAGGCAGTAGAGAGGGCTGTGTGAATACTCGGATGTATAGGGAGAGGCATCACCAGCAGAAAACAGGAAGTTGTTATCCCTTTTTACAGACAGTTGGTGAGACCCCATCAGGAGTACTACATCCAGTTCTGGAGACCCCATCTCCACAAGGACATAGACAGGATGGAGGCAGTCCACAGGAGGGCAACTAAAATGGTGCAGGGTCTGCAAGAGAAGCCATATGAGGAGAGACCAAAGGAGCTTAAAATGTATACCCTTGAGGAAAGGAGGGAGAGAGGAGACATGATAGAAACTTATCAGCATCTCAGTGGAATCAACAAAGTCCAAGAGGGTAGCATCTTCCAAAAAAAGAGATGTGCAAGAACAAGGGGACGCAATTTGAAGATAAGGGGGGGACAGCTGAGGGGCAATGTGAAGAAGTTTATTTTCACAGAGAAGGTGGTGGATGCATGGAACAGCCATTCTGAGGAGGTTGTGGGGTCTAAAACTGTGGGAGAATTCAAGAATGCATGGAACAGACATATGGCAATTTTTTTGGGGGGGTAGGAAGAAATAGGCTGTTGGTTAACTAGGATCTCCAGCAATCCTGTAGGTAGGGAAATGGGAAGACTAGGTGGGCCAAGCGGTCCTTTTCCGCCATCAAAGTCTATGTTTCTATATTTCTATGAAATTCAGGTGAAATTGCGAATTTTGCCACATGAAATATTTCATAAAATTCATGCATTCTGCAAAATATTTCGTGGGTGTGAAATGAGGAATTCTGCCCATGAAATTGTATTTATGTATTTGCTTATGGTAACTGGGTAAGTGCACTAGACAGGATTACCTATTTTCAAGTATGACCTAGGAGATTACAGTTCAGACAAGTTACAAACAATAGTACAGGGAGGAGCTGATACAATGCAGTACATAAAGAGATCAACAACCTTACAAGACAGTAGAATTACTTAGCACAAAAGTAATGGCATACATAGCATAAGTACTACAGTACAGAAGAGATAAAAACAGCTTGCAGAGATCAGTAACATACGTGCATAACAGCAGTGCTGGTGGCATAGGATGAGGGTAAGAGACAGGGAAGGGGACAGTAGTGCAACTGCAAGTAAAGAAGTATGTTCCATGAACTAGAGTAAGTAAAGTGGTGTAATACATGAACTAAAGACATTTACATGCATCTAGGGAGGTAAGGTAATTAAGGAATGTATGCTTGAAGACAGGGTAAGAACTGGAACTTCTAAGGGAAAATGGAAGGCAGTTCCAGAATTTGGGAGCGTAGAGGGAGAAGACAAGTTCCCCCATTTTGGTGGAGCAATTAGGGATAGTGACCAGAGCTGAAGTCAAGGACCGGAGGAGTCGACGGCAGTCAACCGGGGTGAACATGGCTGCAAAGGAGGAAGGGAGAGAAGAACAAATTATATTGTTGGTCAGGTAACCTATGGAATATAAATGCTGGGAGGAGGGGGATAACCAGTGGAGGTCAGAGTAAAGTGTACAGCGGTGTTTAAGCTGATGGGCAGACAAAGCAAATCTGCAAACTTTGTTATAGGCAACATCCCACACTTGAAGGATGTTTACCTGCACTTGAGCAAAGACCAGCAGTGCATAGCAAAGACCAGGGAGCAAAAGTCCTTGGGCAATGGAGATCCTAGTGGCAGGGCCAGGGCATGGCAGACACGATAAGCCAACCCAGTTTTGACATTGACAGACTTGCATACCGCATTGACATGGAGAGAGAGAAATTGAGACATGGATCCAGTGTGACCCCTAAGTATCTGAAGGAGTCAATAACTTGTACCAGGCAGTCATCGAGACAAGAGACCAGAAATGAGGGGTTTAGGACACTGAGCTTCCTGCAGGACCTGAGGAGCATGGCCTGGATCTTGGCATCATTTAATATGAGGTGGTGAGATGTGAGCCATGTATGGATTCATTGCAGATCAGAAGAGAGGTGGGAATTAATGTCAGAGATGGAGTTAGAGGAGGTATAGAAGAGCAAGCCATCAGCGCAGCGCAAAGTAAGGTGTGACAGTGGGGGGGGGAATGGTAGGCAAATTGTTTATAAATATAGAAAAGAGCTGGGGCCCAAGGATGAAACCTTGTGGAACACCAGTGGATAGAGGGGCATAGGAGGAGAGGACTCTATGGTAGGAGACAGACTGGGTGTGATTGTGCAGGTAGCTGGAGAACCAGGCAATAGTGGACTGGGAGACACCCAGTGAACCTAGCTGACACAAGAGCAGTGAATGGTTGACTGAATCAAAAGTTTTCATTAAGTCAATAAAAACAGCCCCCGTAAGTTGGCCTCTATCCATAGTTGTTGAGGTGTTGTTAGTGAATTGCGCTAGGGCAGTCGAGATGCTGTGGCCCAGTCTGAAGCCATGCTGAGCAGGAAATAGCAGATCATAGTTGGCTACAAAGTCTGACACCTGAAAATTAATACATTTCTCCAGAGGTTTACTAAGGGTAAACAGGCGTGCTATAGGGCAGTAGTTCATAGGGTTTTAAGGGTCACCCTTTTTAAAAACAGGTATAACCCTGGCTTATTACAGGGCATGGTACCAGAGCTAATAGAGATGTTGAAGAGGCATAAGATAGGGGTGGCAAGAATGGAGGCACCAAGTTTGAGAATTCTAGGCTCCAGACTGTCAGGACCAGCGCCACCATGAGGAGACATAGTGTTGAAGATTTGTAGGACATCAGTTTTAGAGACAGGGCTGAGAATAAGGGGGAGTATGGGGAAGAGGGAGGCCTGGGGAGGGAAGGACGGGAGGAAGGGATGGGAGGAATGGCTGCATTGGAGGTTGAGGAAGGAGGGGGGGTAAAGAGTGAGTTAAAGGCATTGGCTATGGTGTTGGGGTTGTTACAAGAGACATTGTCAATTAGCATGTCATGAGGGGTTTGAGAAGCATTGTGACCCAGAATGGAGTTGATATGTGCCCAGTACCTTTTTGGGTAATGGGCAGAGGCATGGAGAAGACCTCTATAGTAATTGCTTTTGGCAGCGTGGATTGCTTTCTTGCATAAGTTCCTAAGGGAGCAATAGGCAACAAATTTGGAAAGAAAGGGGGAGGCTTTCCACTTGGCCCAGAGCTTGTCATAAGATTTAAGCAAGTGGAGAAGGGGGCTGGTCAACCATTTGGAGGGAAAGGCCCCTAACCCTGTGCCTAATATAAGGAATGTGTTTGGACTGCAGTGAGCGCAATGCATTGGAGAAATACTCCACCACCAGGTCAGTGTTGCCTGTGGTGAAAAGGGGAGACCAGTCAATTTGCTAGAGATCAGATAAAAAGGCCAAGGGATTGAAGGCACAGAAGTCAGCCACAGAGATAATGTTAGGTGGGTATGAAGGGGGGGCAGTCACCCCAGACACGGGTTATAGGAGAATGGTCACTAATGGAGTCAGGCAACACAGTAACTGAGAAGATCCTGTCTGGCCTATTGGTGAGGACCCAGTCAAGTAGGATGTGACTAGTGCCACTGCTAGAGTGATTGGTAGGTACAATGACAAACTGAGTTTGATTGGCTTTGGCCATGTTAATGTTGAGGATAGGGAAGCTTGGGCCAAGCCAATCCTGAATGAAGTCACCTAGGCAAAGCACTTCATTGTTTTTGGTGGCATGGGGTAGAAATTCCAGAAATTCTTCAAGTCCCTGTTTACTGGATGCAGGAGGAATGTAGGCACATACAATGTGCAGCTTCTTGGTATTACCTAATAAAAGCAGGGCATGAAGCACCTCACAGGACACAAGTGGGGGGGCAAGATTGAAGGGTCAGGTTTTGGTGGGACTTAGAAAAAAGTGCCAGGCCACCACCCTTTTTGGAAAAGGCCTGATCAACCTAAATCATATTGCAGACTAGGAGGGCACACAGATAGGGAGAGAAGGCCTAAGCCAGGATTCTGTTATTCCTAGTAGGTCAGACTTATGGGTGGCAGCCCAAGCCACCAGGTCAGCATAATTTGCCACAAGGCTTCTTATGTTTAGTTGGACAATCTTGAGGCCGCTGGGTTGGGGCCCCACAGAAAAACTAGCCTGAAGAGGTGGGAGCCTAAATGCTGCTGGGCCTTGGTTGGTCTCAATATCACCTGAAAGTGATAAAGACAGGGTCATAATCCATGTAGTCACAACCAGGAAGGCAAAGGCAGTCCTGCCTCGAGTGGTACGTTTAGATCAGACAAGATACATGCAGAGGTAGAAGCACAGTTTAGGGTATGGATATGGGGTGGTGACAGGGAGATGCTGTGGAAGAGGCAACAAGTTGGAGAATGAAAAGTCTGTCAGGTTGGTTACAGGGCCAAGGGGAATGATAAGTTTAGGGGTAAAGCAGTCCATTCCAATAATACAGCAGATAGGAGTCAGGAGGACTAAGAAATAAGGGGAAGGCTGCACGATGAACTGAGAGATCAGGTAAGATGGGAAGAGTCAAAGAAGGATAGAGAGAGAGAGAGAGAGACTGCTGAAGGGCAGGGGACTGAGTATAGCGGTGGAGGTCAAATTTCACAGAGACTGATCCCTACTCCTAACTGCAGGTGGAATTTCACCAGAAAAATGCAGAATTTTGCCCATGAATGGTGGAATTTCATCTTCGATTGGTAAAATTTAGCCATTCACGGGCAAAATTTTGTATAGTGACCTGAAGATGAGCGCCATCAGCTGGAACCACAATTTTGCAGCAAACACTAAGATGGGATGAGTACTGTGGTTACATCAGAATAGAAGATACAGTAGATGAACTGCTGAAAGATGTGGGTAGATTTGTGAAAAAACAGACAAGTGGCAGTTGAACTTCAAAATGAAGGCAAATACAACATAAATTGTGCAGAAATAAACAAAAACAACTGTAGTGTCCATGGCAAATGGATGCATCTTCTCTTCTACATGTTAAAAAACCCACTGAAGGCATACTTAGACACTTCTGAAAAAGGATATGTGGGTTCAAACTAAGGCTTTCAAACATAAAGAAGCTACTCTTCAATGCTATGCAGTGCTTGTGCATTAAGTTTTCACAATTATCCCAACATTTCTGCATGTCATTTGGGATTTTTCTAATGTGCATTTTCAGTGTGTATTTTTAAGACAGTTGTCCTTTTCACAAAGGTACTGAAACTCTTTTCAGGTTTTTAATTCTTTTGATTCTTAGACACTGTTCTCACATGCAGCTTGGTTGTAAGTTTTTCTTCTACTGGTTATAACTGCAGACTATCTGATACAGATAGCGCTCTTGGTGACTCTTAGCATCTTACTCAAAGAGTATGAAAACTTAATAAAAGAAGCACTGCATGGCAATGAGGAGTGGCTTCTTTCTGTTTGAAGGCCTGAGTTAGCATCCACATGAATAAAAACAAGCATGAAAAAAGTGTCCATACTAAAAGTTGCAACTTTAACAGAGAGCAACAGTGTAGGGTGGACACTAGCAAGGCCAGCAAAGACATGGTATTCAACAAGGGAACTTCATAAGCAGGTTAAGAAATATTATAATTGCCCCTATATAGATCTTTCATCAGACCTCTCATAAAATTCCTATGTTCAGTTCTGGTCCCAGTACCTGAGGAAATCAATTGATATGAATGAAAAGGTGCATAGGATAGTGACAAAGTAGCTGAAAGTTTAGAAAACCTTGCTATGAGGATGAGATTACAGATCTGGGACTGTTTCTATAAGAAAAAGAAGAATCTGAGGAGGCATTGTCTTATGAGGCCAAATATAGCTCTTCAAAATGCATACAATTCAGGACCAGCCTGCCGGTACATTAGTAGGGCTTCTGCTTGCAATGCTGATGCCCTGGGTTCTGGAATGGACCCAAGGAGTCAGAGGGCTCACCGGGGAGTAGGATTAAGCACCCCATGGACTGCTTTCCTCTTCCAGGGGGAGGGTGGGCTAGCACTTGGCGCTTAACTGACCTCTAGTGGAGGTTGGAGGTGTTGCACCTGAGGCTTACAGAGTTTGGGAGGAATGCCAGACATTGGCGCATCTGTGCCTCATAATATTGCCTGCCACACCTCCCACTAACGGGGACAAAAATCCCATCTGGTCTGGATGATGTCCGCCTCCCCACTGTGCCCCATGCATCAGTCTGAGGAACTGTACCACCTGACTTCAACTTGGCACCAGTTGGGGAGTCATACCGGGAGGGTTCCTTGTAAAATTGAATTTCTGATGTATGAAGGCTGTTTAGCTCTAGCAAGAGTTTATTTGTTTAATGGTCAAATAAATGTGCATAACATTGGTTCTATATGTTTCATAGAGCTTGGTTCTACATGCTTCATGTTCTAGCTGTTCCTGTTCTGGAGCTTAGCATGGGCAGCATTATAGTTCCCACTGATTTAGATATTCAGCAACATTTCCTGGTTTTCCCTCCTTAAATCCCGGCCATGTTTAGCAGTCACTTTTTCTCGCGTAGATAATACTATGTGGTTATTTGAAATCAATATAGTGATTTCTGCTTGTGTGGTTAACATTCTAAGCTTCCAGAGTTGCTGCTTTTGGCTAATACTGTAATGACCTTCCTGCTAAGACATGACAAGGACAGTACACTGAGGATAAAGAGGTGACATGACATTGCTGTGAAGCTGGTAGAAAGGAGTAACTCAATGAACCAGTGGTCTCCTTCCTCCCCAAAGCTGTACATTTGCATGCTCATATGCATAACTAAATGCATATACTTGCACTCCTTAAAGACTTAAACATTACTGGAGTCATTGTTAGATATTATGAATTCACACTTTCAGTTATTTGGACCAAGCCACTGGTTTAGCTCTTTCTGCAATGTTTCATTGAAGCTTAATGTTTGGCTTGTTACAAAAGCTGGGATGCACTATGTTGACTACTAGTGCTATAAAATACTAGGAGTGGTACTAATGCTTGCTCATACTGGATAGTTAGGCATTAATATAAGCCCAGTGAATGATTATGGTCATGTAGTCAATTGTTTGACAGCTAAAACACATTTCTATTGTTATAAGGATATGTTCATATAAAGACAATACCATTCATTTGCACTAGCTTTCGCATAGCATTGCATAGCTCTGAGATAGCCAAATGGAAAACAAATGACTGGAATGGTACTTGTTGATACTTGGGGTCCTACATCAACAAACCCCCTCACTTGAAGCTGTGATGAAAATCAATAAAATGGTGGATATATATTTGAGCAATAAGGCATGACAGGGTATGCGTTATTGTGGGATGAGAGCATGCCTTAGGAAGTGAAGCCTGAGATGAAGCTGAGGGCTTTATGTACCCGAGAAGTGCCGTTACCCCTGAATAATGCGCACCCTGAAATGTTTTATTGCAATTATAAAATGGCTTTCCTGATTTGTTTATTTAAGGATCAAGTAATGAGGTTCAGAAAGTTCATCATTTCTGACCCGTGTTGTTGTGCTGGGATATCAGCATGGTCATGGTCATGTGACTGGATTCCACCCATCACAGTACAGTATTTCTCTTGCCCATTTTATAATTAGCATTAACCAAAATTATGACCTACTGGAAAGTATGGATGAACTTTTATTTCTTAGTCACTGATTTGGTTAGAATTAACAGTTTTTTTTATTGTGTGATTCTACTACTTACTATGGACAGGTGGTAGGAGTTTGGGTGTGACTGATCTCTTACTACAGGGAATGCTCTGGGTGGAGGGTATTGTAAGGAAGTTAATTAGTATATGTGATTTGCGTATGCCTTGCCAATGCACATTTGCTAGCCTAGATATATAAACCCTTATCTTGTGGGCAGTACCCTTACAGAAATATAGGTGTGCTGTGTACATGCAGAATGCATGCCACATGATTAATTGTGCAATGTTTGCTTGCTGTTTGCATACACAAAGTGAACCTATGTGAACCAGGTCTAAAAAGCAAATCAGGTTCGCATGCTGCAAGCTTGTCATGTGCACTGCAGGTAAGCTGGTGTGAACATCTTCTAAAAATTACATCAGAGCCGTGTGTTGCACGCTTGACATGAGTGCAGCAGTTAAGCTGGTGTGAACATCATTTAAACATCACATCAGGTTCACATGCGGCATGCTTGCCATGTGTGCAGCAGCTCAGCTGGTGCAAATTTCATCTAAAAAACACATCTGTTTCTATTTCTTATACAACTGTTAGCAATTAGTCATTAAAATACATTTTTATTTGAATTCCCATAAAAATTAGGTAAACTCATTAATTCTGATTGATTCTTTTGCAAGTTGCTTAATGGCTTTTGATTTTTGTCATTAAAATGCCATTGATTTGTAAAGTATTTTTTGCTTACTGCATTAGATGCCTAGGATATAGCCAGTTAACATCCCCCATTCCAGATGTACAAAGAGGGTCCTCTGTGTTGTGAAGCCTGTCCTTTTTGTTTTGGACCATGCAAATCCTTTATGTATATTTACTGCTACAAATGTGTTTCTCCATGACAGTTTCATCTCACTTACTTTTCCTTTGACATTCTGTACTGAGCATATACACTATGGCCATGCTTAGCACTCTTTGTGCTGAGTAGTGTCTTGGAAGCATGCACCATACCTCACATTTTGTCACTGAAATGAGGGATATGGACACTCAAAATGAGGGACACTAACCCACATGATTATCAGGACACGTCATGAAACATGGAGATACAGTAGCTCAGAACACAGTGGAAACCATTGTATTAGCACCTGAGAATGAATTTCTACCATTAAGCAGGGTGCCATTTAGGTAGGGCAGAGGGGGGCAGTTGCCCCCCCCCCACATATGTGTGATTAGGTTATTCTTATGGTGTAGCAATAATGGCTTTAAAATTGGATTTAATCTTTTGCACAATAAGTGCCCACATGGCCTGTGTGTGCTCACGCTGCAGGTACTCTCCAGACTCTAATGTGTCTGTATTGTGTTGTCCACTCTCTCCACCTATTAGCGGCGGCACAGTCACATATGATGTAGATGAGCTCCAGCCAAGAAAGAGTGCATGAGCCTTGCAAGTGTGACACTGTCTTTCCTGCCACAGAGTAGACAGACTGCACACTGCAGCTTAGAGGAGTCAGTTAGCACTGAACTCTCAATAGCAGTGTTGAGTCAGCATATTTTTTTTGTTCTACTCTTAGTTAGTCTCTGTTTTCCCTGGGGGCTGAAAGGGCAGAGGGTGAGCTAGAAGCTAACTCAAGACTATGCTACCTACTTACCCTACTAGGTTTCCCTTGCAAATAAAACAGCACAGACCCCCACGTCAGCAAGCTAGGCTTAGCTGCAGTGGTGACAGTGGTGTGCGTGGCCTTCATAGGCCTTGATCAGTGCAGTGCAGCCACAGCCACAGCAGCAACTAAGCAAGAAGCAAGCAACCCAGGTTGTGTGGGTTTGGATGGCAAGGTGACTTGATCGCAGACCACAATGAGGACCTGTGATGGTCGGTTCTAGGATCCAGCTTCTGGTGAAGGAGAGGGGGGAAGCGGACTGAAAACTGGGCTGGTGGCACACTTTACCAGGCTGAAGATTCTAGCCATATGGCCAGGTAAGTAAACGTAAATAATTTTTTTTACAGAGGATTGGAGAAGGACTGAAATATTGATGTGTTTTTCACATATCTTCACCTTTGGGAAGTTTCATGACTCAATAGGGGATGGGTATTGAATGGAATGGCGTCAGAGAGAAAAACCTGTACAAAGTTCTTTTTTTGGGGGGGTGGGGGAGGAACTTCAGCCAGGAAAAAAATTGGTTAGTAACTGGATGGGTTTAAGCCCAAATCTTATGCAGTGCTCTGGGGTATATACAGATGAATCTTATACATTAGAATTTTTCCTGATTTGCATATCACGTTTCAGTCAAACCAAATAAATTGTACCTTTTAGAAATGTTACAGACATTCTAGTGTTATCCCTTGCATTCATGGACAGTTGAGCAGTATGGCATGCACAGCCAATTAGAACCCCACTATAGTCAGGCTTATGCCCCCCCCAGTGAAGCTGACCTCCACATCTCCACACTCAAGCATATTATGACAAAGGGCACAGGAGACTGCAGAGGTGTGCACCATTGAAATGAATGGGGGTATTTTTTAGTTACTATTTTATACATTATTGATGGGGAGTTGGAGATTAATGAAGGCCACCGCTCGACTAACAAGGGCCTTGTTAGTAGAACAGTGGCCTTCATTATTCTCCAACTCACCATCATAATGTATAAAATAGTAATAGAAGATAACTCCATTCTCTTCAAGGGAGTATGCCCCAGCACCCTGACCCATGGGCATCATCTGTGAAAGACTCCTGCCACTGGCTCCCTAGCACTCAAGTAAGGACTTTTTATATTTATCTACACTTGGTGGGTTGCCTGTACAGCATGGCCGTACCTGCTACAGTGTGTCTGCGGGGAGGGTGGACTGGCCATGTGGGTGTGTGTATCAGTTATTGCTACTTTTGTGTTGGTTTGTTAAGGTCTGTTTGTGTGGAAGCATTCAAAACTATGGAGAGAAAATAGTAGGAGTACAGGCCAGACAGAAGTAATTACGTGGTTTTGTGGGTACATTTGTGTATTGGAGGTGGAAAAACATGTGTTTCTATTAGTATGTGTGCTACAGTTCAACTGTACAAATGAGATGGGGGAGATCACGTGATGAGCTAGCTGAAGAAGGACGTCTCGAGTGCTGCTCCCAGGCCCCATCAAACCCAACAAAGTCTTAAAATACTTCCGTTTCCAGTGCGAGGATAGAATCTGCATCGTCTGATTTTTAAAAGACATCCGCATCTTTGGAGGAGTTTGTTTTGCCGATCGGGGGAATTCCTTTCAGACATACGCCGCACTAGAGCGCCGGCAGCAATGGAATGCGGAAGCCCTGAGGTCTTGGATGCATGAACGCCGGCATCAAAGTGCCCCAAGCCCCCATCGCCAGTGCCAGAAGAGCAGGAGGACCGACTGTGCATGGAAGGGAAAGGCCAGGCAACTCTCGATGACATACTAGAAATAAAATCGCTCCTGCGGGGGCTAGTGGCTGATTTTCCTACCGTAAAACCGGCATTAAGTGCCCTGGCACAAACAATGGGCGATGTGGAAGCCAGAGTTGTTTCCCAGGAGCAGAAAATCTCTACACATGAACAGGAGCTGGTGGCTTTGCGGTGACAGATTAAAAAACTTGAAGATAGAGTTGATGATCAGGAATCTCGTAGCTGGAGAAACAATCTGATTATGGCAGGTCTCCCAGAGCGATCAGAGGCTCTGACTGTATAGTTTTTATTCAAGATTTATTGTTGAAGCTACTGGGTCCGATGCCATATGGAGATGCCTATAATATTGAGAGAGCACATCGGTCACTAAGAGAAATGCCCCCACTGGGGGCTCGTCCCAGGGTTATCATGTGCTTTTTAAATTATAAGGAGAAAGCCCATGTTCTTAGTAAGGCTAAAGCACTTAAGCTGGCCCGCCGGCGCAGCGGTGGGATTTCTGCTTGCGACGCCGGGGACCCGGGTTCGTGAACGGACCCAGATCGTCGGAGGGCCGGCCAGGGGGAGAAGGATTGAGCATCCAATGGGCAGCTCTCCTTCTCCGGGGAGAGGGTGCAGGCAACATTCGGAGCACTGAGGACTCCTGGTGGAGGCTGGGAGAACTCGCGCTGCCGATGTTCAAAACAGGGAAGGGAGAGGGAGGCGGGGCGGACGCTGGCATCATTGCATGTCCCCACCTCCTCGGGAGGGAAATTGGGAGGGAACAAAATCCCACGCCTTGCGTCTCGGTGACAATCTGCCCCAGAAAAGCCCTGATTGGCCACCGGAGCCATTCCCCCAACCAGTCACAGTTCCACGGTCCGATATAGGGGGTCAGAACCGTGGCCCCACTCTCTGGGAGGTAAGCCAGGGATGACTGGGGAAGACAGCAATATCCGGTGGCCAGGGCTCCAGGGGTCCGTGACCAGAGTCGATAGTCGACGAGAGGTGTGGGGAAAAATAGGAAAATTAAAAAAAAAAAAAAAAAAGGCTAAAGCACTTAAGACCTTGCATTGGAATGGGGTATCTTTATGGCTATTTCAGGACCAGACACCAGCAATCTGTGAGAAACAGAAGGAATATCTGGATATAAAGAAAAAATTATACGTTGATGGAGTGAAGTTTAGAATGCAACACCCAACTACTCTGGTGGTAAAACTACAGTCTGGAGATCGGAGGTTCCTGACAGTGAAGGATGCTGCTGAGGGACTGCAAATTGAATTCCCAGATCTGTTTAGGCCTGCATCCTGAGGGTGTGAGGGAGTGAAGACCACAGTTAATGCTGAAATGATGTGCAGTGTTAGTCATGTAGACTGAGTGGTAGAAGTACCCTACAGCTTCCTCGAAGGGACATTTTGGACTTCAATCTAAACGGAGGGGTTCCCCCCCCCATTTTTTTTTTCTCTTCTCTTCTCTTCTTACTATTACCCAGGAATATGGGACAGGCTGATGTATACTGTTGTAAAGTTTGAACAGTTAATTACGATATGCTATGGTCATTTCTTTCAAGATCAGCCTTTTAGAGGGGGTGTATTGAACTCAGCCTGGTCTCAGAGGTACTTAAATCGTATGTGGGGCCTCAGGAAAAATAGGGAATAGAGTATAATAATCTATAATCATAGTTGTTCCCTGGTTCTATGGGGTTGTATTATTGTTGTTACTATGAACATTTGGTTGGGCATAACTAGTGATAATAGGACTTCGATTGAGAGAGATTAATAATGGGGCTCATAATTTCAATAACGGGAGTCTAGCCCTATGGGGCACATGGGGGGGGCAAGAGGCTATCTGTGCTCATCAAGGGATTCGATGGGCCTGGGGGCACTCTCGGGGGTTAGCTCATCTCTGTTTCAACCTGTGGTAGGAGGGCTTTCGAGGGATCAGGCATTATGGTAATGAGGGGGAAGGTTGGGGGGGAGGGAGAGAAACCAAAAAGTAGACAAAAATATTCTGGCAGAATTTGTCGATGTGAAAGGAAGGGGTATGGTAATACTATACGATAAATATTGATCTTATATCTTGGAATGTTAAAGGCCTCAGAGGGAGGAAAAAGAGGTTAGTGATATTAAAGCATATATACCAGTTGGGGGCACAAATAGCAGTATTGCAGGAACTCATTTATTAAAGGAGGACTTAAGCCTTATGAAAAGACTATGGGTGGGCCAAGTCTTAGGAGAAGGGAGGGTGAAAGCTTCAGGGGGAGTGGCGATCCTGATTAGGAAAAATTGTCCATTCACAGTATTGCAAATTAGAGCAAGAGAGGATGCTAGAGGAATATATGTCACGGGTACTATCATGGGTAGGTTACTAACAATTGCCTCTATATACGGTCCAACCCCCACTAACCCAGACTTTTTCACCTCGTTGGAAATAGATTTAGCTACTTTTTCATCCCATCCTCTGATTTTAGCAGGCGATTGGAACCTGTGTCTTAATAATCTGCTTGATAGGAAACCCCTTCTAAAAAGCCACCTTCCAGGGCGCAGGTAGCCATGGCTAGATTGCTTGAGGTAACAGCATTGGTGGATCCATTTCGGATGTTTTGCCAAGGGGATGGTAGTATGACCTTCTACTCAGGGGCACACAAAACCCAATCACGTATAGATTTTTTTTGGTTAATAAAGAGGCTTTGCAAGGATCTAGGAAAGTGATCAGTCATAGTAGAATTTTATCGGATCACTTTCCAGTGCAATTGACATGGGCATTGGAGTCTATTTGGATGAAACCTTTTAGATGGAGGCTAGATGAATCACTGTTTTCAGATGATATATGTTATTCCGGTTGGAGGAAGCCCTGCGGGATATTATTCAGACCCAAATCCCAACATTTCATGATAAGAGTTTAGTGTGGCCCACCTGCAAAGTATTATATGCTGGGGTAGCTCAAAGGTATACAGCTAGAAGAAATGGTATGAGAAAAGCAAGGGAAGAGTTCATATGGGGTGCTATTAACTCACTTGCTCCCTTAGAGGGCTCCTCAGAGGAGGTGGATATTCAGCTCAAGGAATTAAGGGAGGAAATGACAGATATCCTTTTTGGTAAAATAGATTCCTGGCTAGAGAAACTTCAGGCTAACTATTTGTTGCAGGGGGACATACCTAGTCAGCTTCTTGCAAATAGAATCAAAGAATGGGAGGCAGCTCGAATGATTCCTTTAATAGAATATCGGGGGGAAATTATAACAGAACCACAGAGAATGGCGGATGCCTTCGCGGATTATTACATAGAGATTTATCAAGGGGGCTCCCTTAGTAATGAAGTGGAGTTGCGGGGGTTTCTGGAGAGCATAAGTTTACCTAGATTGGACCAAGTGCAAGCCCAGGCATTAGAGGCCCCCATATTAGAATCTGAAATAAGGGAGGTGATTAATGCACTACCAAAGGGCAAAACCCCTGGACCGGATGGTCTATCAGCTCAGTTTTATAAAGTCCACTCCCAAATCTTACTACCCCTATTGAAGGATTTATTTTCTAATATTATGTCGGAGGGGGTTCTGCATTTGCCATTATATCAGGCTTACATTTCACTTATCCCTAAGCCAGACAAACCTAAAGAACTACCTGGGAGTTATAGACCCATTGCTTTAATGAATCAGGATCTCAAGCTGTTAACCAAAATATTGGCAAATAGAATTTTAAAGATCGCTCCTATAATAATTAGCCAAGAACAAGTCGGATCTATGCCAGGTAGTGGGGCACATGGTGCTCTTCAGAAACTTCACCATGTGCTGAGTGTGGCTTCTAATTCTAGGTTAGCCATGGCGTTAATTTCATTGGACGCTGAGAAGGCCTTCGATAAGGTCTCCCATTCATTTCTATTTGCTACAATGGAGAAGATGGGTTTTCCGGAGGGCCTTCACAGGGGCATCAAAAATCTTTATGCTGCTCCTACAGCTAGGGTTCTTTGTAATGGCTATCTGTCAAAAGAGTTTCGCCTCTACAATGGGACTAGGCAGGGATGTCCCTTATCACCAATTTTATTTAATATATATCTGGAGCCCTTATTAAGAGCAATTCAGATGGACCCAGCTATTCTGGGGATTGCTGTTAAGGGGAGAGAAATGAAGTTCTCTGTTTTTGCAGATGATATATTGCTGCATCTGCAGGAACCAGCAAAGAGTTTTAAAAGGGCTCTTGAAATTATAAGGAGATTTTCTAGGGTTTCGAATTATAGTTTAAATTTGAACAAGACACAGGTTCTCCCCCTTACCCCACATACCTATAGGGCAGATTTTGAACCTTTACCATTGAACTGGGCATTAGATAGGATCAAGTACCTAGGTATCTGGGTCACTGCTAATATAGAGGAAGGAGCGGAAGCAAATGTAAATAAAGTGTTTTCGGCAGCTAAAGCTGATATAGTTAGGTGGAATAAAATCCCCCTGAATTTGTCGGCTAGAATTGGCCTAATTAAAATGAACCTATTGCCTAGACTCTTTTATCCAATACATTTGTCCCCATATAATATTCCAAAGGGCTGGTTTATTAAGATACAAAAAATACTTTCTGACTTCTTATGGAATTCTAAACCACCTAGGAGAAAGTACAATGTATTGCACCTTCCCTATAGTATGGGGGGCTTCAAAATCCCAGACCTTCATTTATATTATGTAGCGGGACAGTTAGCTATAATGGGTCGGTGGAATAGGGCACAAGAGGAAGGGGGATATATCCCAACCTGGTTACAGATCGAGACAAATTCTTAGAGATATGCGTATCTCCCTGGTAGTGCTGCTTCACATTAACCCAGAAGACTTGCCGGAAGAAGGGAAACATACTCCAATATATAAATCAATTCTGGCTTGGTGGGTGTTTTTATCCCCGAACCAGAAAAAATCTCAGCGGGATTTCAGGGAACAACCTATTTTCGACAATCCTAACTTGACCATTGGGGGTCAAATAATTAGGAAAAACTGGGCCACCCAATTACTTAATTGTATTTGGGCAGATTTTATTATAGAAGATAGGGTAGTCCTCCCAGCTCAGTGTAAAAGTATTAATTTCTTTAAGAGAATGCTGGTCACCAAAATGGTCCAGAAGATGTTGAGGGAGAGTAGGGGCTTTCAGGGTACCCTGTTCACTTGGGATAATTTTAAGGAACTCAATCTTTTACAAAAGCCTCTTTCAAAGGTGTATAGGGTGCTGCTGGACTATTTAAGTAGGGATACTTTGACGAGAGTAACATATTGGGAAAAAAAATCACTCATCTGGGGCCGGATTGGAAAGAAATTTGGAAGAGCTCTGGTTTTATACCTATACCTAAATATAGGACCATGCAGTATTTTATCTTTTCTAACATGTACTATACCCCTTCCAAACTATGTGCTAGATGGCTTAGACAGACAGATCTTAGTTTTAGATGTGGCCTGAACCCTGGGGATATATTGCATATATTTTGGGATTGCCCTAAGATTTATCCCCTTTGGGTGCAAGTTAAGCAAAATATGGACCCCATTCTAAATTACTCAGAATTTATTTTACCTGAGATTTGTGTTCTGGGGGATATGGTTCAAATTTCTGGGGCGCATATTAAGTACCATATAGCGTTGATGTCTGCCCTAGTCAAAGCCTTTGTCTTGAGGCACTGGAAAAGTGATTTAATTTACTCATATGACCAATGGGTAAGGGATTTGTTGAAGACACTCAACAGGATTAGGAGTCAAATGCTCAGGGACGGAAGGAAGGGAGCATATGACAAGAGGTGGAGAATCCTGAAGGCAGTTTATTTAATCCAAGTCAAAGGCCCTCAGGCGCGGATCTGTCTGTCTGAGTGTAGTTAGTCTAAGTCTATAGGTAATTAGTAGATGCATAGTAGGGACTTGTATTTTTTTTTCTCATGCTTACTGCAAGGGACTATGTATACTTGTGTTGGGCATTATTAGGATTTTATAGCACGAAGGCTATTCTCTGACAAGTATTGGGGCTTGAGGGATTCTCTCTCTTTCCTTGGGCCACAGCAGCAGGATAAACCCCAAATTACGGATCTTATATGGAGATTAGGATAGGGGTTGGGGGTTCCCATCCAGTTATTGGTCGTTCATTATAAGGCTCGACTGCTTATGCTGAAGTATAAAAACCTGCTTATTGACTGGTTAGTTGTTTTTTTTTAAGGTAATGGAGCGGGGTAATTACTGCAGCTGTGTATGTACATAGTTATGAATGTATATAGTTGCCTCACCTAGTTTGAGGGGTGGGGACCCGGGAGTTACCTGGGTATCAATGTTTGTTTGTCTGTCTGAATAATAAAAAGACAATAAAGACTGATATAAAAAAAAATGAGATGAGGCAGAGAAGAAAACTGAAAAGCATAAGAGTGACTACAAGCATGCCACATGCGTGCAGATGTATTCAGATACAGTATGTATTGAAGTACAAGTGAGCCATATGTGTTCAGACAGTATGGCTTAGTGGTTAAAGGCACTGAACTGCAAGTGAAAAGACTGGGACGTATGAAGATCTGGGTTTGAATCTCATCAACCCCCACTTGTGTATGGTGTGATTCTGAGCAAGTTACTTAATGTTTACATGTGCAGTTATTAGTGACCACTTGCTTTTTTGCATGCATGCCACATGCATGCAATCTTTCCCAATTTAACATAACAGGCATGGTTTCCACATTTGCTTACTGCACGCATGCCATATGCATGCAATCATTTCCAATTTAACATTTAAATCATACTTGCAGCATGCATTTCACTTGGGTGGTTTTATGTGTGCAGCATGAAAACATTTCAAATAATTATTTCTGTAAGGGTAGCCTGCAATTTCTGCAGTTTGTTCTAAGTGTTATGCAATACAGTAAACTTACCAGCTCACTCCACATTGGTGTCTGCGTGATTATTATATGTGTCAGAATGGACCTCCTGCAGCCTCCTATTGCTCTCAATCTACATGGAAATGTTGCTGAAAACTGAAGAGGGTTTGAGCATCAATTTGAAATTTTCTGAGATGCCAGTGGACTCGCAGAAAAATTGCAGAAAATCCAGGCTATGACCCTCCTGCACATGGCTGGCCCTGATGCATTGGAGGTATTCGATACTTTCACTTGGGAAAAAGAGGAAGAGAACAAGCAACTTAATAAAATTATGGGACAATTTGAGAGGAACAGTAACCCAAGAAAGAATGTGACTTATGAGAGGCATTTGTTCAATACTAGGAGCCAGAAACTGGGTGAGTCCATTGATTCATATGTAACTGAACTGAGGCTAAAGGCTAAATCTTGTGAATCTGGAGAGTTAACTGAATCATTGATCAGAGATAGAATTGTATGCAATATACAGAGTGAGCACGTGAGATGCAGACTACTGAGAAAAGCAAACTTAACATTAGATGATGCCATAGATATATGCAGGGCCACTGAACTAAGTGAAATGCACATTAAATGCTTAAGTAGAAGTGCTCAGGATGAAAGCTCAGTGCAAATAGCAGTTGTCCAGGAAGAAAGAGTAAAAACAAGTGCTAATGTGAGCAAAGGGAGTTATGAACCTAGAGCAAATAAAGTCAAATGTGAAAAGTGTGGTTTTGAGCATGAGATAAACAAATGCCCAGCATGTGGACAGTACTGCAGATTGTGCCACAGAAAAAAATTATTTTGCTAGAGTATGTCAAGTGGGTAAACTCAATGAAATCCATGTAGTTAGAGAAAAATGCCCAGGAAAATAAAAGCACTTTTAATATTGAGACTGTGACTACCTATAAACCTGAGACTGATTTGAAAGTAAATCTGAGCACAAATAGGAAAATGGTGATGTTCAAACTAGACACTGGAGCACAGTGTAATGTGATGCCCTAATGGGCACAGGACCCAAGGCAGCATGGATTCATGATGGGGAGGTCGTGTCAGACGAATCTAATAGATTTCTTTGACTGGCTGACCAAAGTAGTAGACCAGGGAGGGGCTATGGACATGGCCTACCTAGATTTTAGCAAGGCATTTGATACAGTCCCACACAAAATATTAATACACAAGTTAGCCAGCCTTGGAGTGGGTCCCAAGGTGGTAGCCTGGATAAAAAATTGGCTAGACAACAGGAAGCAAAGGGTAGAAGTAAATGGAGTACACAGTGAAGAAAGGAGAGTTACTAGTGGGATACCACAGGGTTCAGTACTGGGACCGGTCCTTTTAATGTCTTTACAAGTGACATTGCAGAGGAACTGGAAGGAAAAGTATGTCTCTTTGCAGACGAAACAAAGATCTGCAACAGGGTTGATACACAAGATGGAGTGGAAAGGATGAGAAGGAACTTAGCAAGGTTGGAGGAATGGTCAAATGTATGGCAGCTCAGATTCAATGTAAAGAAGTGCAAGGTAATGCACATGGGAAACAAAAACCAAGGGGAAGAGTACACAATGGGGGATGAGATACTGACAACAGTAAAAATGGAAAGGGACCGGGGGGTAATTATATCAGATGATCTAAAGGTGGGCAAGCAATGTGAGAAGGCAGTAAGGAAGGCTGGGAGGATACTGGGATGCATAGGAAGAGGCAGCAATAGCAGAAAACAGGAAGTTGTTATCCCTCTGTACAGACAGTTGGTGAGACCCCATCTGGAGTACTGTGTGCAGTTCTGGAGACCCATCTCTGCAAGACATAGACAGAGTGGAGGCTGTCAGAGAGGCAACCAAAATGGTGCAGGGTCTGCAGAAGACATAGAAGAAAGACTAAAGGAGCTTAATTGTATACCCTTGAGGAAAGAAGGGAGAGAGGGACATAATAGAAACTTTCAAGTACCTCAAGGAATCAACAAAGTCCAAGAGGGTAGCATCTTTCAGAAAAGAGATGTGCAAGAACAAGGGGGCACAATTTGAAGATAGAGGGGGGATGGCTCAGAGGTCATGTGAGGAAGTATTTTTTCACAGAGAGGGTTGTGGATGCATGGAACAGCCTCCATGAGGAGGTCATGGAGTCAAGAACAGTGGGGGAATTCAAGAATGCATGGGACAGACATAAGGCAGTCCTAGTGTGGGGTAGGAGGAAGTAAGCTGTTGGTTAACTGGGATCTGTAGCTTATCTGTTAGGTAGGAAAATGGGCAGACTAGGTGGGCCAAGCGGTCCTTATCTGCCATCAAATTCTATGTTTCTATGCCCTTTCAGATGTTTAAGACATTGTCTGGAGAAGCTGTTCAAAGGTTGTCAGCTAGATTGGTTTCCTATTCTGGGCATAAACTTGATGAGAAAGGCAAAGTGATGTTGCTAACATGTTTTAAGCAAAAGCATTATCTGCTGCCATTTCAACTGGTTAATGCAAATGTGACCACATGCTGGGCCTGTCTACTTGTTAGGAAATGAAGCTTATAAATAAGCTGTTTTCAGTAGATGCTGCAAGTGGAAGTGCAGGAGAAACCACAGAAGGACTACTGTCTGAATTTGCTGATGTATTTGAAGAATTGGGATGGTTAGAGGGTGAATACCACATTAAAATGGAAAAGACAGTCAGCCCTGTGATCCACTCCCTAGGAAAATACATTTCACTTTACAAGACAAAGTGAAAATTGAGCTAGAGAATATAGAAAGATAGGGGGTTATTGAGATGGTGGAGAAACCCACAAGCTGGGTCAACTCGATAGTGGTTGTTGAAAAACCAAAGTACAAATTTGTATAGATTCCAGAGATCTTAGGAGAGCAAATAAAAGTGAACATCACCAGATGAAAATAGTTGAAGAGGTTACAGCCAAGCTAGCAGGGGCTAAAGTATTCACAGTGTTAGATGCTGGGCATGCCTTCTGGCAGATTAAACTGCATGGGCCTGGCTCTGATCTAGTGACTTTTAATGCACCTTTCAGGAGGTACAAGTTCAAGCATTTCCCCCTTGGGATTTGTTCAGCATCAGAAGTCTTCCAAAAGAAAATGTCACACATTTTTGATGATGGCACAGAAGTCTTTATGGATGACATCCTAATATGGGGAGCTAATGTACAAGAGCACAATGAGAGGTTATGAAATGTTCTACAAAGAGCCAGAGATAAGAATTTGTCTTTAAACCTAAAAAAACCAAAAATCAAAATGTCAGAGGTCCAATACATCAGACACAAGTTAAGTAGTAACGGGCTGTTGGCCAACCCCGAGAAGATAAAAGCAATTTCCCAGATGCCTGTTTCCCAAAATAAGGCTGACTTAGAGATTTATGGGCATGGTAACCTACCTGGCAAAGTTCATTCCAAACCTATGAACTATAAATAAGCCATTGAGAGAGTTACTAGAGAAAGAAACAGCATGGCACTGGGAGGAGTGCCACCAACAGGCCTTTCAAGAACTGAAAACAGTTGTCACAAACCTCCCAGTGCTGGCCTACTATGATCTAAAGAAACCTGTTGACTTATCTGTTGATGCAGCTTCAGAAGGGATGGGTGCATGTCTACTCCAAGAAGACAGACCTATTGCTTTTGCTTCCAGATCACTTAATAAAGCTGAGAGCAATTATGCACAAATTGAAATGGAAATGCTAGCTATTGTATTTAGCTGTTCAAAATTCCACCAATATATCTATTGCAGACCAAGGGTCCATGTTGAATTGGACCACAAGCCCCTAGAAAACCTTTTCAAAAAACCACTGGCCACAGCCCTACTGAGAATTCAACGCATGGTGCTAAAACTGCAAAGGTATGATTTATGAGTACAATACAAAGTGGGTAAAGAACTTCATATAGCAGATGCCCTGAGTAGGGCTATGGGAGAAAATGATGTGCCAGAAACTGAACTAGACAAACATGAGGTCCATACGGTGGACTATATGACCATCAGTGATGAAAAACTGAATTTGTTTCAGCAAGAGACTGACAAAGATCCAGCACTGGTCAAGTTGTGTGACACTGTCTGGAATGGGTGGCCCCAGGAGAAAACATCAGCGCACCCCGAGATAAAACAGTACTGGCAGTTCAGAGATGAAATCTTGACAGAAAATGAACTTTTGCTGAAGAGGGACAGACTGACAGTCCCCACATCACTGAGGCCAGATATGTTAACCAGATTACACAGCAGCCACTTGGGCATTGAAAATTGCAAGCACGGGGCCACAGATTTTTTATTCTGGCCAGGGATGAATAGTAAGATTAGTGACATGGTAGCCCAGTGGGGCATTTGCAACCAATTCAGAAAAGCACACTCTAGCGAGCCTCTGCAGCCACATGAGGTACCAGAGAGACCTGGACAAAAGGTTGGGGCTGACCTATTTGAATCTGAAAGGGAAAATTATCTGGCAATGGTTGATTACTTCTCCAAATACATTGAAATGTATGAAGTTACAAAATACAAGTGAAATGGTGATTAACCATATTAAATCACAATGTGCAAGACATGGTATCCCAGAAATTGTTGTAACAGATAATAGCCTACAATTTGCATGCATGGAATTCAGAGACTTTCAATGAAAGTATGAATTAAAACATGTAGGGCTGGATATTCAAACTGCGCCATTCAAAGGCGCAAGTCCTTGCGCTGCACAAAATAGATGCGCTGGGGTGTGTCCTGTGCGATATTCAAAGGAGTCGCGCTATTGAGCAACTCCTTTGAATATCGCTTCCCAGCCATAGCCACTGTGCATGGCGCAGTGGAACTTGTGCAAGCGCAAGTTGACAGAGTGGAGCAGTCAACTTGCAGTGGCATGAGTACCGTGCGCCATCGCCAAAATCCGATATTCAAGGTGACATGCAAATGGGGCCTAAATACATGCAAGGCGCAGTGGGGCCATTTGCATGTCATTATAGCTCCATTTGCATGCCATTAGCATGTAGGTGCGCCGATCCCCGAGGACTTGCACCTGGCGCCCTGCCAGGCAGCAGCTGTCGGGGATGACGCACCCTGCAGCCCGATCTCGGGCAGCAATGTGGCTCCCCCACCTCCTCCCGTACATCTCCCTGGTGGTCCAGTGGACGGAAATGCCCGATCGTGGGCAGAAAGAATACAGAACCCCCACATCCCATGTGCCGATCGCAGGTAGTAGTAAATTGCCCCAAAACATCTCCCTGGTGTCTAGTGGCCCCACCCTACCCACCCATGAAGCCCCACCACCCGCCTCCCCGGCAGCCGGAGGGTGGTAGCTTCACCCCGCCAGTAGCTCCGCTGCCCGCCGACTGACTGGCTGGTAGGGCTGCACTCCCATTGGTGCAGAGCTAGAGTCAATGGGCATGCAGCCCATACTGTACATGACAGTCCAGATTTGTGAATGAAGAATGGAACCAGTAAGCCTTAGGAGGGAGGTGGTTGTTGAGTGGTTCTTCCGAAAACCAGATTGGAAGGGGGTGAAGAAGGAGGAATCAGAGAGGAAGGGTGAGAGTTGAGCGACAACTAAATATTCTTGAAGTTTGGCATGGGTAGAAAGGAGGGAAATGGGTTGATAGTTGCCAGGCGTGGATATGTCTCCACCCTTGGGGAGAGGAAGGACTATGGTGTGTTTCCAGAATCAGGGTACTTGGGCAGAAATTAAGGAGAGGATAAGGATTAGGGAGATATGATAAGCAATTGCAGGAGCAGAAAGGTAGAGAAGTTTAGGATCAAGCTCATCTGGTGAGGTGCCTTTAGAGGGGTTGAGATATTGGAGGGCATGAAGAACTTCATCAGAGGAGATAGTAGAAAAGGAAAAAGGGGAAGGGGTAGGCGCTGGCTGAGGCAAAGGGCTGAAGTTAGAAGGTGGCAAGGGAGAGAGGGAATTTAGAAGAGACGTGGTGCACGAGGTGTAGTAGGCATTAAATTAATTGGCCAGGGAGCCAGGGTCGTAAACTAGGGAGTTATTTATTTTGAGAACTGGAGGGTGAGGGTGAGAGGGAGGAGAGAATAGAGCATGAACAACCCTCCAGAATTTAGATGGAGAGTTAATGTTAGTCAGGAATGAGGAGTTGAAATAATTGGACTTAGCCAGTCTAGTAGCTTTAGTACATGAATTGTGTAGCATTCTGTACTTGGCATAGTTGTTTGGATGTTTAGTGATTTGAGTTTTCTCTAGGCCCGGTCATGCTCCCTGAAGCAGGCCAGTAGTTTGGGGGTGATCCAAGGGAGGTGAAGCCCACAGACTCTGGTCCTTCTGAAAGGAGCAAAGGCATTCCAGGTGAAAATTAATTTCTCCTTAAAATAGTGAAGGGCTTGGTCAATAGAAATGGCAGTGGAGAGGTGGGCCAAATGGTGGAAGCAAGTGCAGAACTGAGTGGGGTAAAATCTAAGTATTTAAAGGACCAGAGCTGTATAATTTTTAGGGAGAGGTTTGGGGTGATGGACCTTCCATACAATGAAAATGGGGCTGTGATCACTAAGGGCATCAGGGAGGAGACCATATTTAATGATGTGGTGCGGGTGGGTTGCGCGTTCCCAGTCAAGCAGGGTGTGGTTTTGTGTTTTGGGATTAGACATGTGGGCTCAAGTATAAGTTGAGTGAGGTTTAGAGCAGTGACATCATTGTTTAGCTTGTTTAACTTGGGAGACAACCAATTTAGATTCAAGTCACCCATTATGAACAGTTCACCAGATTGTGAGAGGGAGGTGATGTTGGCTAAGAGTTCAGTTGTGAACAAGGATTGAATGAAGCATAGACTTCGATGGCAGTTAAGGACTGCTTGGCCCATCTAGTCTGCCCATTTCTCTACCTACAGGATAGGCCGCAGATCCTAGTTAACCAACAGCCTATTTCTTCCTACCCCCCACAAGAATTGCCTTATGTCTGTCCCATGCATTCTTGAATTCTCCCACAGTTTTAGACCCCACAACCTCCTCAGGAAGGCTGTTCCATGCATCCACTACCGTATCTGTGAAATAATACTTCCTCACATTGCCCTGAACTGCCCTCCTTCAATCTATAAATTGTGTCCCTTGTTCTTGCATGTCTCTTTTCTGAAAGATGCTACCCTCTTGGACTTTGTTGATTCCACTGAGGTACTTAAAAGTTTTATCATGTCCCCTCCTTCTTTCCTCAAGGGTATACATATTAAGCTCCTTTAGTCTCTCCTCATACAGCTTCTCTTGCAGACCCTGCACCATTTTAGTTGCCCTCCTCTGACTACCTCTATCCTGTCTATGTCCTTGTGGAGATGGGGTCTCCAGAACTGGACACAGTACTCCAGATGGGGTCTCATCAACTGTCTGTACAGAGGGATTACAACTTCCTGTTTTCTGCTGCAGATGCCTCTCCCTATACATCCCAGTATACCCCCAGCCCTCCCACTGCCTTCTCACATTGCTTGCTAACCTTAAGGTCATCTGATATGATTACCCACAGTCCCTTTCCTTTTTGTTGTTGTTACTACCTCCCACCCATTGTGTATTCTTCCCTGGGTTCTTGTTTCCCAGGTGCATTATTTTGCACTTCTTTGCATTGAATCCTAGCTGCCATACTTCTGACCATTCCTCCAATCTTGCCAAGTCCTTTTCATCCTTTCACACCTCCTTGTGTATCAACCCTGTTGCAGATCTTTGTGTCATCTGCAAAAAAGGCATATTTTTCCTTCCAGTCCCTCTGCAATGTCACTGATGAAGACATTAAAAAGGACTGGACCCAATACTGAACCCTGCGGTACCCCACTAGTAATCCCTCTTTCTTCGGAGTGGACTCCATTTACAATTACCTTCTGTGTCCTGTTGTGCAGCCAATGTTTTACCCAAGCTACCACCCTGGGACCCACTCCTAGGCTGGTTAATTTGATTATTAATCTTTTGTGTGGGACTGTGTCAAACGCCTTGCTAAAGTCTAGGTAGGCCATGTCCACAGCCCCTCCATGGTCTACTACTTTGCTTACCCAGTCAAAGAAATCTATTAGATTCATCTGACATGACCTTCCTGCTGTGAACCCATGCTGCCTTGGGTCCTGTGCTCCACTGGCCTCTAGGTACTCAACTATTCTTTCCTTCAGAAGTGACTCCATCACTTTCCCTACTACAGAGGTCAGACTGACAGGTCTGTAGTTTCCTGCCTCTGTCTTGATCCCACTTTTGTGAAGGGGAATCACATCTTCCTTCCTCCAGTCCTTGGGTACCACACCATCCTCCCATGATTTATTAAAAAGAGTAGCCAGAGGTTTCACTAGTTCCTCCCTTAATTCTTTTAGAATTCTGGGGTGAATTCCATCAGGACCCATTGCTTTGTCCACCTTCAGTTTTAGGAGTTCTTGCAGAACCCTTTCTTCTGTGAAAGGACTGGGATCGACCCCCCTATCAAGAGTGCTTCTGTTAATTGGATTAGGCACTTCCCCCTCCTCTTTTGTGAATACTGAGCAGAAATATTCATTCAGTATCCCTGCTTTTTCACTTCCCCCTCTGCCTACCCACCATTCCTTCTATTCAGACTCACTATCCCTCACTTTGTCTTTCTACGCTCGCCGATGTACCTATAAAAGGTTTTATTCCTCTTCTTAACTGAGTTGGCTATCTTTTCCTCAGTTTGGGCCTTTGCTATTCTGACTTCCCTCCCTGCTTCCTTCTACCTTAACTGGTACAGCTCTCTGTCCTGCTCCTTCTGTGTTTCCTTATACTTCCAGAATGCTATCTTTTTCTTCCTGACTTTCACAGCCACCTCTTTTAAGAACCATAGTGGCTTTTTCTTTCATTTTGATTTGTTGATTTGCTTCACACAAAGGCTTGTTGCCTCTGTGATGGCAGTTCTAATGATTCCTCATTGTTGCTTCACACCTCCTTCTAGCCTGTTTGATAGAGCTTTTCTGAGGCACTCTTCTATCTTGCCAAAGTCAGCCCTCCTAAAGTCCAGTACCCTCACTTTTGTATGGCTTGACTCTGTAGCTGAGTTTAACGTGAACCACACTGTTTGATGGTCACTTGTCCCCAGATGGCAACCCACTTCTAGATCTGAGATCCTCTCACTGCCCCCATTTGAGAGTATGAGGTGTAAGATTGCTCCCTCACAAGTGGGTTCCGAAACTAGCTGTCTGAGGCCTGCCACCTGTAGGGCATCAAGAATGGCCCTGCTCTTGGATGTGGCTGCAGCAAATGTGCTCCAGTTAACATTTGGCATATTCAGGTCTCCCATCAACAGTATCTCTCCTTTCTCTGCCATTCTAAGAATGCCTCCTATCATATCCTTGTCCATTCCTCCCCCTGACATGGGGGTCTGTACACAACCCCTGTGTGGATTGTGGTGCCCTTTCCAGTCTCCAAGGTGACCCACAGTGCCTCCTCTCCTCCCTGTTTACTCTTTTGTTCAATTGCTTTTATCCCTTCCTTTACATAGAGAGCTACTCCTCCCCCTCTTCTCCCCTGCCTGTCTCTCCTGTAGGTTATGTACCCTGGTATGTTAACATCCCAGTCATGGTTTTCTGTGTACCACATTTCTGTGACTGCTACGATATCCAGGCATCCCTCTTCCATCAAGGCCACCAGCTCAGGGAGCTTGTTGCCCAGACTATGGGCATTGGTACTCATTACCCTCCATTTCCTGATGGCCTTACTCCCTTTTGCCCCATCTCTGTCATTCTTGCCTTTGTCACTTTCTCCATTTACCCCAGCCCTTCTACCTATTGACACCTCTATGTTGGTGTTTGTCACACTTACTACCATGATTATTTGGGGGGGCTAGGATTTCCCTGCTCCTTTCCAGTGTCTCCCCCCTTGGCTAGTTTAAATGCTTGCCAATGAAGCATTTAAACCTATCACCTAGGATCTTGGTTCCCCTCCCAGACAGATGCAGCCCATCATGCCAGTATAGGCTTGCATCACTCCAGGTGGACCCCCGGTCCCCAATGAGGCCAAATCCATGAGCTCCACACCAGTTTTTCAACCACTGATTGAATCCCATGGTGCAGAACACCCTAGCCTCTCCTATGCCATAGATGGGCAGCACCTCCGAGAAGGTTACCGTGCGTGCTACTTGACTAAGGCCCCTCCCCAATTCCACAAACTCTTCCTGCACTTCTCTAATCCCTTTCTTAGCCAGGTCATTTGTCCCTAGGTTGACAATGATATCCAGCTCCCTCCCCTGTGCAACTGCTCCTGCAATCCTGAAGATTCGCTCTCTGTCCCTCCAAGCCAGGGTGCCAGGCAGGCACCTTACCTCCCTCTCCCATTCCTCCCCCAGTTCTACCTTTCTAACAATGGAGTTCCCCACCAGGAGTTGTTTTCTTCCCCTGCAGGGTCCCCTGCCACCCTCCTGTGGGTCTCCTTTGTGGAGGTTCCCAGCATCCTCCTTGTTCTCCACTGTGGGTGCCTCCATAGAGGAACCACACTTTGCCAGAATGGCATAGGAATTGTGGAGAGGTACAACTGGAGGGATGCACCTCTGTTCCACCACCTCACCCTCCCTGGCCACTGTGGTCAACTGCTCCTCTTTCTTGGCAACCTCTGAGGCAACGGCAGTGGCACTGGTGGTCCCTGGATGGAAGAAGAGGTCCCACAAATCCTGGCCAACTCAGCCTGGAGATGAGCAATCTCCTCCCTCAGCCCAGAGAGGTTCCTGCAGATGGGACAACACTGCATCCTCCAGAATGTCTCCTGGAAGACTGCTGCTCCACAGCCACTGCACTGCACCACTCCAATCATGTCTTATTTCTGGCCCCTTAACTGTTTGCAATCCTTACTCTTTCCTCTGTTTTTTTTCTCTCCCTCTCTCCTTACTTTCTGCTTGTGTGCCCTTTAAGCTCCTGATTGTCCTGTTCTGAGACAAGAATATCCTATATTTCTCAGTAGACCACTTACTTGCTCAGAGGCAGACCTCCAGCAGCTAGAGGGGTCCGGAGAGCTACTTTTGCCCTTCTAGGAAGGTGGGTCTTTGGTGGTTCTGTGATCACTCACTTCCTGCTCCCAAACAGGAAGTTCCTGTTGTCAGTCACATCCTGTGCCTATTAAAATAGAACTAGCTTTGGGTGGTGGGGTGGATGGGAGGTAAGGAGGGCAATATAGTCCCAGTAGAGAAGATCAGTCACTCAGCAGTCCTCTCTCCTGGTGTCTTCTGCCAAGCTATTAGCAGAATCTTTCTAAGGCAGTCTTTAAATGTAGCTTCCTTCTAGCTAAGCCACTCCCCCTACTTACCAGATCTTTCTACAAGCAATTTAAACCTCACAGCTATTAAGTCCTTTCAATCACCTGAGATTTACACCTAGATAACTGTTCAGGTACCCATTCAGTTCAGTTAACTCAGACAAACACACACTTTTTTTTGTTTTGTTTGTTAGTTTTTTACCCTAAATTAAAGGTCCAAGTACAAAAGTTCTTCTTCTTTAGTCCCAGCAGAGAAGTCCAGTCACACAGCAGTCCTTTCTCCTGGTGTCTTCTGCCAATGCTTGGGCAGCAATAGATGCCAGCCATGAAGATTGGGATTGAGAAAGGAAGGGTAATGCAGGTGACAAGGGCTTTGTAGGTAGCTGGGATGGAGGTAGTTAGGGTAGTAGTAAACTGCAGTGACGACAGGATATACATGGTCACTCCCCCTCTGCTACCCAATCAATCTTTCCTGGAGAGGGAATACCCAGGGATAGCAATGGCATTGTCAGGGATGCTTCTTTTGTGCCATGTCTTCATAATAATTAGGATGTCAGGGGTGTGTGAAATCACAAGAGTTTGTAGCAGGTTGATTTTAGGTAGCAGGCTGCAGATGTTCAGGTGGAGGAACTTCAACCAGTTAGGAAGGGTTGTAGTGGAAGTGGGGTTTGAAGACATGTTGTTTGGGTAAGGAGCCAGGGTAGGAGAAGAAATAGTACCAGGGTTGGGGTGGATGTTCCCTGATGAAAGAAGGAGGAGGCCAAGGATGAAATAGTGAAGTTTAGGACTCTTGTAATGAGAGTAGGAAATATGGAAGGGAGGGGAAGAGGGAGAGAGGAGCGGAGAGAAGGAGATAAGGAAATGAAGAAAGGCAAAGTGACTAGGAAGGGAAAACAGAGAGGCTGGAGGGTAGCAGGGAAATTGGGGTCTATTTACAAGAGAAGCTGTGGGGGTGATTGACAAGATGAAGGAGGTATCTGGGAGGGAAGGGGAGAGAGAAGTGGTAATAGGTGTGGAGGGGAGACTGGGATAAGGGTAAGAACCAGGAAGGGTGTGAGTAGGAGGGAGATGGAAACCATTCTGGGTAGGATAGTAGAGGGTTTGTACAGACTTACAGATTCAGATCACACCACTGAATGTTTGAACATTGATAATTTGCTTTAGGTATGAATGACCCAGGACTAGAAATGTTTGGGAAGAGCAGTGTGAAGAGGATTGCAACCTACATGTGTTGTACTCTAGTGGCTTTACAGTATAATATGGAAATGCAAAAAAAAAAGCAACAAATTGCAGCATGGAGCTAAAACAAAGGGTGTTAAATGGGGGTGTGCATCTGACCTAAATGTTTGCTGCCAGGTCCGGGGGAGGTCTAGTAGCCAGACAGATTAGAAATGCAGAATCAGTCTTAAACTTTAAAATAAAAATGCAGAAATGACCATCAGCAATCTAATATGCACTGTAACATCTGTTCCAATTAAAATTTGTTCTGAAAATCAACTCTACAGTCATGCAAGTAAATTATTTCCTTGGTGTTAATCACCACCAGTGTCCCTTATTATCTGAGAAGGTGAATAACAGAGATTTAACTATTTGGTAAATCCAAATAACAACCAAAAGCATCACCTTTAGAAACTTATCACAGACATGATGACCGATATGTTGGACGGCATCATGACACAATATGAAAAAAGCAAGTTTCAGTGCTTTGCCCTGCGCTAAATCATACCTGTGTGATTTCTTTCAGCACCAAGTAAGATAATGTAGGAGATTAATCTCCTAGGATACTCATAAACCATCTGCACAACCACTTACATAATAACTGCAAATGGGGATGTGGTTTATAACTCAGCATAGAAGGAAACAGCTAGAGCAGCTGATCAAGGATAGGAGTTCCCTCTGTTTCCTCTTTGTAATCAATGTATGGCAGCCATCTTTTATTGTATTTATCCTTAAATGGTCTCAAGAGGGCCATAATAGTTTCTATTTTACATATGGATTGTATGTTCTGGAGTCATTGAGCAACAGATGGGGTGCTAGTTTCATCTAACATTGTGTAATTGCCTTGAGTGCTGCTACAATCAAGATAAAAAATAAGTACTTGTATGTTCTGTGTGCCCCTTGTGGGGGGGGGGCAGAACCATGTGGGCCATAGTCAAAGCTAAGGATAGTTCTAGAATGTGGGTTATCTGTTGAGAGACAGCACTCCAGAACAGCTGTAGTATGGGGCACCCCCAGAAAATATGACGGTGGGTACCCATTTCGCCACACTACCTCCAGCACAAATTAGAGAAATCAGTGCCAAAGTAGCAAGATTGCTCTGGGGTGATAAAAAAAGATAAAAAAAAAGCACAGTTACTTTCCATCAGAACTTTCTCCCAAGTACCAGATGATTTAGTTTTGTGGATAGTACCCTAAATAATGGACCACTGTTTCATAGAAATGGTTAGGTTGGCTTCACTGGTCCATCTCCCTTGAATTCTTGTGATACCTTGTTCCCCTGCCTTCCCCATCAAGATCCACTGTAACTTAAAAATAGAAGATTGATATGTATCAAGGTGTGCTTATGTGTCTATAAATATTATACCTGGAGGAGAGGCTGCTGCCAGACCTTGGCCACCTGGGCCTTTAATAATAAAATCTCTACATTGGCAATAGCCCCAACCCATGCCACCTAGCATAAGCTCTGTCCAATCATACAGTCAAAACCAGGGCTCCAAAAGATAGGGAGCCAGTTCCGTATCACCCCAACTTGACCCCAGGTTGATCTTACTTGCATGTTTGGTCCATTGGTTGGAGATGTCTCTCACAGTTAAATTCTCCCCCTGTCCATGGGAGATAACATAACGGAATGTATGTGTGTGTGCCCTATGCTCTAGAGGAGTCCATCCATTATTCGGGGAATATATGATGATCTCTAGCAGGGTCTGAAGTTGAGTTGCTTCATAATAAGTTTTGAAACATGGGGGATGGCTCTACGATGCTGGTACAACAATTTGTAGACCTGCATCTCGCCGACAGGAACCATGTTGACCTCGAGTTACGGTTGTCATGATTCCTGTTTGTCTCCCGGTCCTTTTTTGTATTGGGGGGGCTTTGCCACCTGAACCGCCATGCGGGGGGGGCTCTGCCACCCTCCCCCCTGACATTAGGATTCTTAACTCCAGTCAGAGTTACTTCAAGGTGGGGGTGCAGGATCGGGAGAGAGTGTGCCCCTGTCTCGGGACACACCAACACAGTGACCTGTCAGCAAAGTGTCGATTTTGCCGACAGGACTGTAGTTCACTGTGGTTTCACCCTAAGGGGTGCATACCCATGGGAGACCGATACTCCCTTCATCTTTAGGTTGTGTAAGAATAGATCAATGGATTCTAGGCCTCCCCCTCCATATGAATTTAGCCAAATGTCTACAAAGTTCCTTCCAGTCCCCACTAGGTATTGGAATAGGTAAAGCTGATAAAGAAAAAGAAAATGTGATAAAATATTAATTTTTATGGTGTCTAGTTCAATGCTAAAAGTTAATGGTAATGATTGCCAGCTATGTAAGTCAGCAAAGACCTGCTGTTTTAGTGGTGGATTGTTAACAGTAAATAGGGGCCCAATTCCAGGTCGAATGTTGCAACTCACCAGCGTATGCGAGTTGCGACATTCACTGCTACGCCATGGACCCTGGACTGCATTCCAAGAGAAGCAGAGTCCCAGCACTTGCAACATGCAGGTTACACCATATGGAGGTTAATGCCACGGGCATGGCGTAGAAGCCCCGCATGTCACAAGTCATGCCCCACTACTGGTGGCCCCCCAAATCCCCCCACCCCGGAACACCACGGCATACACCAGGGGGCATGGGGTGGGTGGAACTGAGGAGAGTGCACTGGAGATTGAATCCCTGTGGGTCCCTGACTTTCTGGGGGGGCAGGAGTGTGCTTGTGGGGGCACGAGGAGTACATTGGCACCATTGCTGTGATGCTGTGGAACAGTCATCCAATGGATGGCACTGTCAGATGCCCCTTAGAACAGCTAACTTATCTCTGCCAGTGTGGCTCCTAGAATCACAGCAGTGGGTTACGGCAGCTGCTCTCTTGGAATAGGCACAGTTGCTGCTGTACTACACCTTTTCACCATATCTTTGTGGTCTACGGTGTAGTGGGTGGCATAACCCATGGTTGGCATAGCCCACAGCCTGCATGGAGCAAGGCGCCTCTTGGAAATGGGGTCTGGTGTACCACTTGGCGCAAGTCATGAGATACGCAAAGGGGTTTGGTGTATCTTGACTTATGCCAGTGTATGCTGATGTGGAATTGGCCCCTAGGTCTTTAAGGTTAGCAGAAATTTGCACTTGTAAATATCAAACTTTCTCTCACACCTATTTAAAAGGGAGGGTGTCTTGAAAAGATGCTGGTAGTGTGCCACATATGATCATCCCATTGATTTTGTCAGAGTTCATTTTAAATCCAGGCACTTTGCCAAAGTCTCGGACTAGATCCATCAAAGGTGGCAGTGAAAATTGAAGATTCCAAAGGTGTAACAACATATCATCCACAAAAAGGGAGATACAGTTGCACCATTGTGTATGACAATTCCTTGAATGTTTGGGTACTACCGAACTACTGCCACCAGAAACTCTATACTGAGCGCAAACAAAAGTGGTGACAAGAGTCAGCCCTGTCTGGTGCCCCTGTGGCTACTAAAAGAGTCTGAAAAGGTACTGTTAACCTTAACTCTGGCAGTAGGGCAGTCATAATGACATCTGAATCCATGATAAGAATTGCTCTCCAAGCCCATTACCTTCATAGATTCCTGTAAAAAAAGTCCAATTAAGGCAATCAAATTCCTTTGTCACATCTATAAATAGCTCAATTTGAGTTATATGCTCTGGGCCTGGATGGCATTTTATATTGAGAAGTCTCTGTATATTACTATTTAAATGTCTGTCTGGTATGAAACCAGTTTGGTCTGGATGAATTAAACAACCTATTACTTTCTGTAATCTATTAACTAAGACTTTAGTAAACATTTTTGCATTCGCTTGCGTACATGCTCAAGGAACATTTTGGGACACAATGACTTTTTGGAGGTGTGTGACTCTTCTGTCCAATGCAGTGCTTGGTGTAGTGGGCACAACTGTACTGCACCAATGGATGTGTAAACTGTCTATGACAGCAGTTTGGCTGCAGTGGTTTTCAGCTGAAAGAAAAGCACCAGTGCAATCTGCTGTGGTAGCGTATGCGTATATAGCATATTGACATCACCCTTTTGGCCCTCCTGTACATCTGTTGTACTGAAAGCTGACATCAGGGTGCCCAATCCCCCTGTTGGCATGCCCCCTTCCCAGTTCATTTGCTGATGGGGGATCCCAATCCCCATAGGCATGATATCCCCCACATAATTTTTGTCTGCCAAGGGATGCCCAATCCCCTCAGCATCATGCCCCCAAACACAGAATCTTTGTTGTTTCTGATGGGGTGCCCAATCCCCATCAGCTCCAGCCCCAAAACACTCCAGGTGGCATGCTGGGAGCCCACCCCAGCATGCCAAATGTACTTGCAAAAAAGGAAAACCATCCCACGAAGTTTTTTGTATGTGTTTAACCTGTAAACAAGAAAGTGGTCCCTTGCTGTCTGCTGCGCCCACCTCCCCCAACCTGCACCCACTATCTGTGCATCCCAACTCCCCACACCCCCCACCCCATACTTACCTTTGGAGCCTGGTGCAATTATCTTCAGTGGAGCGGGAACACATCTGCACTCTTCAAAACTGACCATAAACTAAAGAAATGCCAGTAATCTGTAAAATGGCATAAATGGGGGGTTTCAACTTTGGTGGATATCTCAGCCATTTTTGAGACTTTTGGCTCCAAATTTCAACATGTAGTTATTGCAACCACACCTCATGAACCCAGTCACTGTCATTTTGTTATTCAGTCCCAAAAGGTGATTTCGTGGTCACTGCACGGAATCACCTTTTGGGGTCAAATAACAAAACAACAGTATCACTGTTCATCAGGTAGGCTCCCAAAAAGCCTATGCTGCAAATTTGGTGAAAAAAATAAAAGAAAAACTGCATTACAAGCGTGCGTTGTGCAGTTTCTACCTACACTCAAAACTTCAAGAATTTTTTATATTTTTACTCCAGATTTTCAGCATTACCATTTTTTCATGCCTCCTTATGAACAGTACTTCTGTCATTTTTCACATCCTGCCCAAAATGTGTTTTCGCCCATGTGGTGCACAATGGTGCAGTTGCTGTGGGAAATCAATGTTTGGGACAGATTAAGAAAATCACAGTGATGTTGTTAATGAGCAGAGGTCCCAAAATGCCTATGTTGAAAATTTGGTGAGAAAATTCCACAAAATGACTGTGTTACAAGTGTGGGTTGTGCAGTTTCCATGCACACTTGTAACTTTAAGAATTTTTTATATATTCTCTCTAGATTTACAACATTTCCATTTTTCGCACCTCCTTATGAACAGTACAGCTGTCATTTTTCACATCCTTCCAGAAATGTGTTTTCATACCTGTGGCGCACAATGGCGCAGTCGCTGTGGGAGATCAATGTTCGTGACAGACTAAGAAAATCACAGTGACACTGTTCATGAGTGGAGATCCCAAAATGCCTATGTTGAAAATTTGGTGAAAAAATTCCACACAATGACTGTTATGAGGGTGCATTACACAGTTTCCACGCACGCTCATAACTTCAAGAATTTTTAATATTTTCACTCCAGATTTACAGCATTGTCATTTGTTCACAGTTACTACTTAGTTGACTACTTATGAGTCTGATTTACAGAGAAGCTGCTCAGCTGTTTAATAAAAATATAACAAATTGCTGTCTCATCTGTATGTTGCTGCTTCTAATCTGGTCTGTGTGGAGAGTGATGTTGTTTTGCTAGTTTTCTACTATGATACTTATTCAACTGGGCTGTCAATGAATGCACTGCTGCTAGGAATGAAAGTCAATAGTGCTTTGGCAGGTTGCTGTTTTCATATGCCTGCCCTGTCTAAATAACTGTTTCTTTTGGCTCTGCCCTGCAACCTTTTCAGTCTGTTATTTATAAATTTTGTTCACTGAATTGGGGAGAGGAGGTCTGTTTTCACATGCCTGGTCTAAATATGGTTCTTTCCTTTCACCCGCCCTGTGTGGTCTTATGAACTGCAGGTCATTATTTCATCCAGTATTGCAATGAAAAGTGCTGAACATAAAGTACCATAAGTGGCAAACTCCACTGCAAATGCATGCAAGTGAACATTTGGCATTGGCAAATCTTGATTTAAAAGGGAGATAGGCCGATAGGAGGCACATTGGGTTTTTTCCCCTTTCCAGATTTTGGTAACACTGAAATAAAAGCTTTGCGCCATGAATCTAGAACAATGCCATTTTCATATATGCATAAAGTACCTTCTGCAAGATAAGCACCAGAGGTTCTTTAAAAGTTTTATAAAAATCTGTGTTAAGGATGTTCTATGATGTTTCAACAACCCCATGTCAAAGTCATAATGTTTTGCCCAGTATATGATGGTCATCTAAACATTTAAAATCCACAACAAAAAACATACACTGCCATGCTTGTTTTTAAATTACATTGGTGAGACTTAACCCCTATTTATAGAAAAAATCTGGAAGGGGTCAGATTGTTTTATGTGTGGTTATAACATCAATATTTTAGATGTCAACATAAGTGTGAAAAAAAACTGAAACAAGGACACATCATTTGTCATGATTCTTGCTTCATGTTTTTCCACAAATGCAAAAATAGAGTAAATTACCAATACTATGACACCTTCTTGAACTGATAATCCCAAAAAGGGGGAATTATTTGTATGTTTTTATATATAAAACCATTTCAAACCCATGTCATTTTCATAAAACATTTTTGATAGAAGTAGAATATGGCTATGAATATAGAAAAAGAAAGAAATATAGGGGTTGCCATGCTTCTTTTGGTTATATCTGCTTCAGAGTTGCAGTTTCAGCGCTGGTCAGCTCAGGACACAAATAATTGAAACATACCAATAAAAAAATAAAACTTGCAAGAAAGCTATTCAGATAATTCAAAAATACATGCAGAATGGCAAGGGCTTTAACATAAAATAAGCAGAGCAACCAAAAACAGACAGATATGTAGGTAAAGTACCTTGAATGCTACCAACTGCTGCAATTGTGGGAGTTAATTTCCTTGCTGCATTCCTGTATTTATTCTTAGCCAGATATGATATAATAGTATAAATAACTCTTCTAATAATGCCTTCCATATATATTTAAGAATGTGCTTGTGCCAGAAAACACCCTTGAAAACTTTTCTGAGTGCATCAGAAAAATAGGAATTTGAAACAACAGGGAATGTCTTTAAAACTGTCCAGTCACGGTACTTTGTTTGTAGGGGAAGCTGTTTGTGGCCTGCTGTATTTCCATCTGCTCTATAGGTTTATCAAGCAGGATTTTAGCCTCTTCTGAGAGAATTTGTCATTTTAGGGAGGCTAAAAGCCTAGCAAATTGTATTTTCATCTGAGCCAGGTCTCTGGAGTCAACGTACAAATCTGAGTACAATGTCTGAAAACCATTTACAATTCCTTCCAGGGCAACTCAAGATATATCTGGATTGTGGGGTCCTGAAGTTTAGCAATGGTTCTGTCAGCTTCCCTTTTTCTGAGTCTATCAGCTAATAATTTAGTAGCTTTCTCTCTTATATCAAAGTATTTATGATTGGAATAGCAAAGTAACTTTCTGCTTGACGGTCCATTTTTTCATTTAGCTCTTTTCTGACCTGCTCTAATTCTTTAAGAACTCTGGTATGTGTGTGACCTGCTATATGTAGACATTTTAATTTCTTTAATTTACTTTTTCATTTTTCAATAGTCACTTTAGACTACTAGTGCTTCTCTGAGGCAGTACCAATAATGTGGCCTTGGATAACTGCCTTCAGAGTGTCCCAAATCAGGGGTCCCACTACCTGGCTAGATGCATTTAAGTTATAGGTTTCTTGGATATGTTTGGTAATGATTTATTTGAAACCTGTATCATTTAAAAGAGAAGAGTTCATCTGCCATAGTGATCTTTTAAGAAAGGTATCCAAACGAAACATAAGTAGCATGGGGGCATGGTCCAATATGCTTTATTTCTAATGCGGTTTTATTTTTTTCACCTGTCTTTTTAGATTTACCAGACTTGCTTCACTGTCTTTCTCATGTCTTTTATTCTTGTCAGATATATAACCACAGCAATTTTCACAAAGCTAGCAGCTCAGCCAAAATAACAATAATTTGGCAAACAAGTAGAATAATGGGTGTACCTTACCAGAGGCTTCAGACACAGAAACAACACATGGCAAGAAAAGGTCAGTACTCCATACTTCACTTTTTTCAATGCTTTAATATAAATCCAATAAATATCCAGTTAAAATAAATTATTGAGATCACCACTGACTACGAGTTGAACACACCTGTTGAGCCACACATGTGGCTCAGCGGGTATGTACAACTCGTAGTCATCGTTGGCGGATCTTAAAAGTTGAAGTCTTTAAAGTACTGGTATTATCACTTATGGATTGGGCAAGAATGGATACCTTTGAAGTTGCATTGCATACCCACTTATTTTAAATACTATACTGCTGCTGGTGGTTTTGTAATGGGATGTTTATTGGATTTATATTAACGCATTGGAAAAAGTGAAGTATGGAGTGTTGACCTTCTCTTGCAATGGCAAGTGTGTTGTTTCTATATAATCACAGCACTTTTGATTACTTTCTATTTTGGGTCATCCACCCTTTCCATTTATCTCTCCTATTTGCTCTAGCTGACAGTACATTTGTGGGAGCAGTGACCCTGCCATCAACACTTTCCTTGTCGCATCCTCAGTTTTATCATCATCACCTATTTGGATTCCACTACACATACATTGAAGCTTACCATGAAGTAACCCCCCCCCCCCCGTCTCACTTACAACTCCTGTTTTGGTTTTTTTCAATCAATTGTTTTTTAACTGTTACAAAATAGGTTGGGGGTTGCCTGTATCCTGATTGGCTAAGAGATACTTTTGGCCATGTCCTTATCAGGACTTATTATGCCAACTGGTAGCTCTTTAGCCAACCAGGATGCAGCACAGGCAAAGATCCATGCCTGCCACAAAGCTTTTTTCAATTCTGGCTGAAGCAGTTAATGCCAGTAATAGGGCAACTCCTGCCTGACCACCTACTCAAAACTGTTCAGCTGAGCTGCAGCTTCCCCACCTCTGCCACCTCCATCAACACACTGTGTCTTACTGCACACATCCTACTACTGGAACCACTGACCAAATATTTTTCCCTCATTTAAAATAAAAACTGTCACCTCTTCTACTGAGAAAGCTGTCCTTGCTCCAGTGAATGTTCAGCACTTGCCACCAGCATGGGGCTTTTTAAATCATAGCAGAAACCCACTCCGGCTCCTCAGCTCATGTAAAATAACACAACTGTTTATAAAATAAACTGTAGAACATCCAAAGCTGTAGCGAGGAGCTGAAATCATGATTGGGAATGTGCTATTGGAAAAGTGCTAAATACAGTGCCTGGTGAGGGACACACTCGCTCCTCTCACAAAACAACCTGCTGGGCATACTTGCTTCTGCAGTGGCTCACCAGACCCACTCATCTACTGGCTCTTTGAGATGAGGATTTTTTTTGTAACATTCCAGGTTTCAGCGCTATGGCAAAGTGGGCAGCCAACCTGCCACCGATGCTGAGGGACATGTTCACTCTGACTCCTCTCACAAAAACATTTACTCTTTTTTACAGTGGCTCACCAGATCTGATTAACCACTTCTCCATTGCCTCTTTCACATGAGGATTAAAACAAAAATAGAAAAGCATATTCTGGAGGATTTTGTGTGTTTGTGTGTAGAGGTGAGGGTGGGGGGGCAGACAGACACCACAGCCACTACAATACAATGACTGACAAGGACTACTTTTTGATTTTTCATGATTGTCATATTTCTTACTCTTTTATGTGAATTTTTAATTAACTGTTTTACTGGGGGACCAGTTTTATAAGTGGAATAAGACACTTTGAGGTGTGGTTTATGACCATCATAAGAGCACTTCTCAGGTGCTAAAGGTACTCAGCACAAGTGCCTCATGCCTCATTACACACGTGGGACGTGCTCTTATTATGCCATAAACCACATCTCTTCAAGTGTTATTCCTTACATGTAGTCTGAATCTACTGCTTACTATGAATAGAGGGCAGGAGTCTTTTAAGTGTGACTGAACTCTTACTCAGGGGTATGAGCTGGGTGGAGGGTATCACAAACTAATCACAAAAGACTAGTACTGAGAACTGTCAATCTGATTAATGGCAACAGGGTCCTTCAATTTCAGATGGCTTGCACAGCAAATGAGCCCATTTGTGAGGCCTTGCCTTGAATAACACTAGCATTACACAATGTGTATATTGCATAGTAGTTGTCTCTGGGATCTACAAAGAAGTAAAACCAAACTCCATATGCTGCCTTCCTGAATGGAGACCTGCGAGTATAGGGATGCTGTGGTGACTGAGTGAGTGACACACCACCTCTATTAATATACCTGTTTTGAATTTGTATTTTATTTTATGATTTTGTTTGTGTAAATTTAGTGCTTATGAAACGTGCTGGATTGACAGCACTAGAAACTCAAACTTTCTATTTATCCACATAAATATGGCAAGGAGGATTACAGTGCAAGTCTCCCCCACTGCCTTATCAGTGTGTCTCAACCTGTCATGGAGGGACCACCATATAGGTGAGAGGTTACTCCAGACTCCATGCCCATTCAACCCTTGGCTTTTCATGTGAGGCTGCCAACAAAGGTGCCAATTTCTGTCAGTTGTTTTGGTGGTTTTGTGATATGATGATGATGATATATGGGATATACAATGGTAAGCTGTCAAATAAATGATTTATCTACACAAGTGCAGTCTGACCTCGGGTAACTTCACAAGTGGCGTAAGCCACGAGTGAGGTGTCTGAGGTCAAACAGCACAAGTGTAGATAAATCATTTATCTGACTGCTCACCATTGTATATATCATTTATTCAATATGGATGCTTCTTATCAGTGCAGGAATATTTGGTTTTGACTGTTTATCTTCTTTTTTAAAATGATAATTTCTGGGACTTTCTGGGATTTTCGTTAACTTTGTTAGTGTATGTCCACCAAGCATGGTGGTTGCGATTAAATGAAACACCACTCATTTTGTAGAGAACTTCTTGCTGAACAAATGTCATGGTCACAGTATCATGCTACCTGTTTTGTTTTAAAGTTATTCACATTTGTTTGCTAATTATAAAAAAACTAAAAGGTATTTATTAATGAAACACCACTCATTTTGTAAATATTTTTGTGGTGAACATCTTTTGTGCTCACAGTACCATGCTATCATTTTTAGTTTTAAAGTGATTCACATTTGTTTGTCAAAAAAGTGAACAAAAATGCTTTGGTTGACAGTTTGCATTTGTCCTACATATGTGGGATAAATCTAGGGTGGTTAGATTTATCCCACATATGTGGAAATAAATGGATTTATGCAACAGGTGTCAGGATAAAAACTGACACATAACTTCAGTTATCTGAGTCACTGTGTGGATAAATGTGGTGGTGAATCACTATGTGGATAACTGAAGTTATCCACATAGTGATTACATCATCACCCATTTATCTACACAGTGACTGCATCACTAACCACCACCTGTGCTGCCTGCACAGCAGTACTGCCCCCCAGTTTCACTTTCACCTTCTCACAGTGCTCTTTACAAGCAAAGCTATCACAGTCCCAAAGACTCACAAAAATGCACACCCTAACCAAATCCCCCCCCCAAAAAGAAAACTGGAACCACATTTTAAATGAAAACACTCAACAAAAAAAATGCAATTTTTTCTCTTTCTCAGCACAGCAACCCTGCAAACCAAACACAGCAACCAGGCAGAGAGAAAAAAACATGGACAGAAACTTAAGAAAAAATATATAACAAAACTGAACCCCAAAAATCCTGTTGCATAAGTAAATATATGCATGGGGCTTGTGGGATAACCAAGTTAGTTCTAGCAGCCCTGTAATTCACAAACCTCACTCATGGCTTCGCCACTCATGAGGTTACTCGAAGTCACAGGCTACTGTACAAATAACTTGGTTATCCCACAGGCACCCCATGCATATTCCTTATTTATGAAATTGCTTTTGGTTCCACACCTATTGCATAAAACATTTTATTTGTATACAGGAACAAATATTAGGGATGAAATCCCTGTTTACAATATATGTCCTGCACGTTACACATACAATACAAGCATTTACATATGCAAAGTAAAACAGTATAACAATATAAAATAACATATAGTGCACAGTTATGTGGATACCATTATTCTCATATGGACACCTCCCCACTGGGAACTGGACTGAGACCCCCACAACTCATTTCACGTAAGCCACTTAAAAACCCTCAGGTGTTAATGGCTTGTGGCCACTATTGACCTGGGCTGAATTTGAACCAGTTACCTTGAGGTGAAATGTTCCATAATCCACAACCAATACACTGAGCCACCCAGTTCCCTGTTTTGGGCTCCTTTTGTACTTGTCATATTTTCTGATGGCATATGGATTTTCCCCCTTCCTTTTCAGTTTTTCCACACTTGTTTCACTGTCTTCCCTTTGCCTTTTTTTTCTTGTCAGATGTATTACCAGGCCTTTTCCCCTCATGACGATCACTCTCTTTTGGGACATCCACCATGTATTTCCCCATTCTTAGAAGTAGTAAAAATCTTTATTTTTAGATAGGAAAACTTGTTATGAATTACACCGTTAGGCCAAAGGTCCTGTTTTCAATATGATCCTGTACAGTTGTCAATGTAGTTACAAGACAGATACAATACAAATACTATTAAATTTTAACTAACAGGACAAAGTACAATCTATAAGGAGCCTATAGAACACAGGTTAAACTTAAGTTCATGTATGGTACATAGTTTCCAAGTATCCTTGAGTTATTAGTGGTTTCTCATAACCCTAGTAGTGAGGTGCAAAATTAAGCTCATAATAGCGGAGTTGTATAGACAAGAAAAGATTAGTGGCCAGGCAATACTGTATAATTTGATAAGTGTCATAACTGACTATTCAAGAATTTCACTGTTATATTCTTTATAATCTTAGCTTAGAAGAGTTTTGAAAGTAACTTAATCTCATCTTCTTGCTTTTTTATGCTCCCCAATACCTGGATACTATGCTGGCAAAAGTCATATTTCCATATTTACTGTTTATTTTAGAAGTGTGGATTTTATGTAAACTATTATTTCTTAAGTTATATGTGCTCTCACTTTTACTTTATTTATCTGTGAGGTAAGCTGGTTTGTCTGCTCTTATAGCTCTGTGAATCAGACAGGTCCACTTTATTTTTCTTTTATTTTCTAGGTCTAACCAATTCAGTTTATTGTACATAATACAATAATGCTTAGTGTAATCACATTTTAAAACAAATCTAGCAAGTGTATTGTATAGTTTCTCTACTTTTCCCAAGACAGTCTATTTGTGAGCCTATAAATGTGGTCTCCAGAATCTATTAAAGGAAGCAATAGCTGGTTTACTACCATTTCTGTAATCCTATAATTTAAGCAGTGACGAGATCTCCTACATGCCCCCAACCTAGTGTCCACCCTTTTAACCATCAGGTTTATATGGTGTTCAAAATTTAGGTTTGAGTCAACCCAAACCCTTAAATATTTGTATACGTTTACCTGGGATAGGGTATCTCCATTTGTTGTTTGAATACTAATTTCTTTTCTCTTTTGTTTTTTGGCAATTGAATTGAAGACTATAATCTGTGGGGTTTTTTACCATTAAGCACCAGTTTGGAATTTGTGAACCAGGAGCATAGGGCATTAAAGTCAGTTTGGAGATGTTTTCCCATTTCATTTAAGTTGTTGACAGTTGCTACAAAGACTGTATCATCTGCGTACAAGTGCAGGCTAGTGTTCCTTCTATGTTCCACTACCTGGTTTACATAGAACAAGAATAGGGTGGGTCCCAGTATAAAGCCCTGGGGAACCCCTCTACAAATTTGTCTACTTTTAGATAAGACACCCTCTATTTGAACTTACTGCAATCGGTTGTTCAGATACGAGTTGAACCACTGAATGGTGTCATCTGCTACATCAATATCCAGTAGTCTATCTTTCATTATATCATGGTCTACTGTATTAAAAGCTTTAGACAAGTCCATGAACACTGTACCCACCTCACGTCCGTTGTTTACAGAAGTAGCAACCAAATTGACCAGGTCGGTGAGTGCGGTGTCAATAGATTGTCCCACCTAAACCCAGATTGATATTTGGAAATGAACATGTAGTTTTCAAGTACTCTCTTAACTGTCCCTGTACTAGGCCCTCCACAAATTTTGAAATTGTGGACAATAGGGCTATGGGCCTATAGTTTGTGGCATCAGTTTGTTGACTGCCTTTAAATATAGGGACTATAGTGGCTATTTTCCAGGAGCTTGGGAATTTTCTTTCTATTAGACTCCAGTTTAGTAGCTTGGCTATAATTGGGGCTATAATTTCCTTTGAATCTATTAGAAATCTAGTCTCAATTCCATCTGGACCACTTGTTTTTTTGACCTGTAGTTTCCCTATATCCTTCTTTACCTGTGTACATTTTATCACTCTAAACCTAAATGTAGGACTGTCCTCTTTTGCTTCTTCCCTTGTGTTATTTTTAACTTCAGTTGTTGGTACTGGAATTTTTATGCCTGGTAGAGTAGTGTACTAGGTATTTAATATGTCTCCTGAAGATTTTGGGCTGTGTACTATGCCATTATTAATAATTTGAATGATGGGTTTATTTTTCACTGAGCACTCTATATATTTTATTAAGGGCCAGTATTGACTAGGATTTGTAGTTGTTTGAACCTTCTTTTTGTAAGAATTTTGTTTTGTGTTTTTTAAAAGTTTTTTTTACCTTATTCTTAGCAATTTTGTATTTGTTCCAAATTTCTGTATCTAAAGTTTTATTTGCGAAGTTCCATAAATGATTTATTTCTAGTTTCTTTCTTTAGCTTTTCAGTCATCTAGGGAGCTTGATCTTTTCTTTGGATTTTCTTAGTATATGGAGCTACTCTACTACATGCTCATAAAAAAAGGTTGCATAAAATATTCTACAGCCAAGTCAATATAAGGAATTAAAAAACATTAAATTCCAGTTTACTTTAGCTAGTTCTGCTAGCAGTTATTCGTTAGAGTAGTTTTTAAATAACCTACTTTTCCTTGACAATGGTTCTGGAGCTAAGTGTCGCTTGTTGTGGTCCTTAATTAAAAAGGTGCCTATGATTGAACTATGATCACCTAGAATGGGCAGATCTATTTTAATTGCTAAGGGTTTTATTTTTTGAGAAACAAAAATAAGGTCTAAGATATTCCCTTTGTTCAACAGGATGCTCTTCCTAGAAGGATTTGCTATGACTTGATCTACACTCAAGGAGCTAAAACTTTTTTCTAATGCCTCTCTCCTGGTCTGACCCCAGGCTGCATTATAATCTCCTGTGAGTATGAAGTCTTCCACCGTATCAACCCATAATAGTTTCTGTGGTGGAATAAAAAATGCCCAAGCCAACCATTGGTGGGGAGTAAATTACTTCTTACTCCTCTGCATATGAGATCATAAAACTGACATCTTCCCTTTCTCATCGTCAGTTTAATTACCATCACCCATTTTGGCTACCACTTCATATCCATGGGAACTATACCATGTTACCCCCCCCCCTCCCCGTTTCACACTTGAAACTTTTTTTTTTTTTTAAAAACATTGTTCATTAGCAGATTTACTACCACAGGACATTTTTTCTTGCTCTCTGCTTGCTGATCACTGTTGCTGACTCCTGCTTTACCTGCATAATGTTTGGCTGCACCTTCCTAGCTTTGGGACATAATGTTTTTGGTGTCATTCAAATAATATTCACATCACAATATGTGAAGAAAAGTACTACACCTGCAGCTGTGCCACTTAACTGACTATATCCCTTTAGAAGACTGGTGACGTATATATACATCCAGAATCTATATACATTCACACATATTCAGTTCTCAAAGGGATATACTGATAGCTCTAAAAAGATTAGAAATATAATATTTGCTGGAAAATCCACAGCTGCTACCACTGCACTGCGTACAGCTTAGGGCCCCCATATTCAAAGGGGATGCATGGTGCATACCAACAGAAAACAGAGGTGTGCCATGCATCCCACACAATGCACTACAGCATGATATTCATATTTTTTATACTTCATTTATTGTTTTAGTTCTTACTCTTTACTTTACAGCTTAAGTTACTTATTACATCCATATACAATTCTTCAGATAACAGTATATATCCTCTTAATTTCAGCCACATGAAATTTACCATACATATCCTTACAGTATTTTATAACTGTACCTGTTCCCCTTAATAGGCAAGTAGCTAAAACTTCAGAAGGATAGATATAACAAACAAAACATACATATACACACATACATAGGGTCTCACACCTCTACATGACTCACTTAATTATTATAACCCTTTCTTATGGGGGTAAGTTCTGGTATTCCCACTGAAAATCCAACCCAGAAGTTGACATAAGGTACTTTGTATCATTACCAAACTACTCACAGCCTGGGCCACTCAGCTTTGCCTGACCCTGTGAGGACCCACCCCCCCAACTTATCTAAGTCATCCGGGATTAAAGGAAAAAAGGGGGGACCTAGCCTTATAAAGAAAAGGCCTGTTTGTTCTCAATGGAGCAACGACTGTGGCCTACCCTACCCAGATAATCCAACGTGTTCAGCAATTCACATAAACTGCAGTTCTCCTCTTGATCTTAAATGTTAATTCCTCCATCCTTTAAATTTGTCCCACCATTTCTAACCAGTCTTCCTTTGTTGGGGGAAGAGGCTGCAACCATTGCCTAGTTATAGACTTTAAAGCTGCTACTATTAAAATTTGCCATAAATATATGGCATCCCTCCCTTTAATTTCTCCTGGAAGTTCTCCCAGCAGTAAACTCTGTGGACCCAGTTGTCCTTGGATCTGGAAGATCTGCTTAAATGAGTTGGTCACCATTGACCAAAATTGAGTAATAGTGGGGCAAGACCAAAAGATGTGTTCGTGGGTGGCTCTGTCCACACTGCACTTCCTCCAACATTCTGGGGTGGACCCCCTGTGTTGTCTAGAGACCACCACCAGTACCCTGAAGTATCTAACCCTTACTTTCCACATGAACTCCTTCCATGTGGGGGATGAGGAAAGCCTCCAGATGTTACCTCAAGTCTTTTCCCAAGCTCCCCCGGGATAGATAAACCCATTTCTTGTTCCCAAGCCATTTTAATATAACTCATACTTACTTTAATGTGTTTAATACCCCTCTTGTATAATTGAGAGATAACCCCTGTAGGATGTTCAGCTTTCCAAATATCCTCAAAGATCTGTTCCACAGTCCCCCCAAAACCTGTTCTGCATTCCAGCTTAAGTTTTTTACTAATGAAGCTAGTTATTTGGCAGTAATGCATTCTGTCTCTGGAGGAGAGATCGAAAACTCTCTGTGCTATCTCAAAAGATAGTAACCCCCTCCCTCTAACAACTGCCATAGTGCCTGTAATCCTCTTCTGGCTCTTTCTAAAAACCAAGTTTCCCCATTGTGCTGGGCTAAATGTAGGATATATCGCCCACCAGCCATATCTCCAATGACCCCCATGTTTCCTTTTCCTCCCGGTACCCCTTTTCCACCCCTCCCACATTGTCCGAGTTGTGGAGCATATCTCCTCTCATGCTGTTATGAGGTCCGCAGGGTGGAACAGTACTGCTGGTGGGGGGGGGGAGGAATGTGCAGCCAACTCTATCTTCTTCCATGTAGCTTTATATGAGGTGTGCCCCCACAACAGAGCCATTCTCAGATGTGTGGCCTTCCAGTAGCCCTCAAGCCATGGAACCCCCAATCCCCCTGCCTCCTTTGGTAAAAACAAAGTATGTTGCCTTACTCTAGGTCGTCTGTTTGCCCAAATAAAATTCATTAGCATTTTCTGCCATGTTTCCAAGTCTTTTCTGGTCACCAGGCAGGTGGTGCCTTGAAACAGATACAAAAATCTTGGCAAGACGTTCATCTTTACAGCCATCACCCTACTGTGAAATGAAAGAGGTAGTAAACCCCATCTTTTGAAATCATTTTTTAGCTGCTGTACCATGGGAGAGAAGTTCAAATTTTTTTGTTGTGCAGGGGAGTTGCTAATAATGATCCCCAAGTATTTCATTTGTGTGAGGTCCCATCTCAGAGGATAGGCTTCCTTAATTTCCTGGGTGGGGGCATATCTAAACTTCAAGACCTCTGTTTTAGCAGTGTTCAATGAATAACCTGCCATGTCAGAAAACTGTGCCAACCTGTCCATTACTCTTCTGAGGGATGTGTCTGGGTCCTCCAGGTAAAGGAGGACATCATCTGTGTAAAGAGATATCCTATGCTGACAGCCCGACATTTCTACCCCCCAATCCCCACGTCCTTCCTAATGCTCTAAGCCAGGGGTTCAGTGTAAAGGGTGAAGAGGAGGGGAGACAGGGGGCAGCCCTGCCTTGTCCCTCTCTCCAAACCAAACCTCCTAGTATGATGACCATTCACTCTTATATATGCTATAGGGGATTTGTAGATTTTGGCTAGCAAGATCTGAAAAGCCCCTCCCAGCCCAAAACAGGCAAGGACCTCCTCCAGAAACCTCCAGGACACTTTATCGAAGGGCAGCATGATATTCAAAAGGAAGTGATAAGCCACCAAAGGAGAATGCACCATGGCCCACAGAATATGTATACGGTGCAAGATGAGGGGGCATTCCCATGAATGTTCCACACATGGGCATATTCAATGGGCTTGCACCCTGCAAGGGCCTGCACTGTGCCATGCAGAGATAAGCAATAGAAAGCAGATGTAATTCTGTTGGACACCCTCTGGAAGGCTGCAGAAGTGCAGCCCAGTGCACAGCAGCCTGCCAGTCACAGTAGACTAGTGGAAACCCACTCCTACCCCATCCCCAATCACCATAATGGTAACAGTGCCCCTCAATTCTGTAGTGTAGGACCCCTCCCTGACCCCATCCTTCCATGACTGAGAATCCCCTCCTGAACCCCAATCCCTGTTCAGAGCAGGATCCCCTCCTGAACCCATTTCCATAGTGTAGTATCCTCCCCAGACCCCATCCCCGATGACAGGACTACAACACGTGCCTCCCACATATTTCCATAGTGTAGTGGCCCCCCACCCCCATCAGGACAGCACCCCCCACTCCCCCACACAACTGGAGCTGATGGCTGGCTCAGCCATCTGCACACCACCACAGTCATCCACCAACTGAACTGTCAATGGACCAGTACTGTACATAGGACTCTCACAACCAACAGGCACTTCCTACGTACAGCACCAGTTCATTGACAGTTCAGTCAGTGACTGGCCATAGTGGTGGTGAAGGGCAGAGCTAGTCATCAGCTCTGGGAGAGTTGGGGGGTGCAAGATGGGGTTCCCATCATGATAGGGTGGGGGCCACTAGACTACTGGGGATACGGGGGGGTTCTTAAGGCATCCTGTGTTTGTTCAGGGCTGTGGAGGGCCACTAGACTACCAGGGATTTTGGAGTGTGGTGTATGTTCATGTGGTTCTGGACATGGGTGGAGGCCGCTACACTGTTGTTGGGCCGAGGCATGGGAATTCTCATTATTTGATATAGCAGCTTTGGGACCGGGAGGGGTAAACTACACTATGGAAATACTGGGGGTGGCCCACACTACACTCTCGGAGATCAGGGCTGGGAGGGAGTTCCACTGGACCATAAGGGTGAGTAAGGCTCTCGTACAGCCTGTATCATGATTGGAGCTGGGAGTGGCCACCCCAGTGCATTCCTCCTGGTGTAGCCATGCTAATGAGCTCATAATGAGCATGCATAGTGCCTGTTTGTGCCATACATGCCCAATAAGCTCATTAGCATTTCCTGGCTGAATACCACACTTGGGGTCCTGGCACATCCAAGTATGCACCATGCATATCTCAATGGCGGTGTTCAGCCCTGACCCTGGTTGTGCTGTGCCAGACATGGTGAGCGCCTGCTCTGGGTGGTGCATCCAGGGTTGGATATTCAAACAGTATGCATGATCAGACCCAATCGCTCATGCTGTTTGAATATACCACTGGTGGTGCCACTCCGAGAAAGAGTCATATTGAAAAGATTGCATAGACAGTTATTGAAGCTACACCTGTGCTGTGTGCTACTGTATTTAGAGCACCACATGTAAGTAATGACACACAAAAAGATTCAAATACTAAGAAAAAAGGCACATCAGCTACAACTGCACTGTGCTGCATATGCTGCTTTCTAATAGTAATGTCATTTACAGGAGCTTTTTCATCAGACTTTAGAAATGTACCTACCACATCAGCAAGTGAAATACTGGAAAAATATTAAACTTCTTCATGGCACTGCTGTGGTAGAGTTTGAAAGAACTTTTTGATATTTATTTCGTAAACAGATTTATAGAGTTAAACAAAGTTTAGTGCTTATTAAAGTATCCCAAGAAAGCATAAAAATGCTGGAGCTCTGTGAGGATGCTGCATGCTGTAAGTTCTTGAATAAAATTGTTTTGCATTATCCTGCAGCCTAGTTTTTGGGTGTTTCTACCATCATCTCTGCTGAGGCCCAGCTTTGAGCTTGCAAGACTGACTATGCTGTTGTGCTGGATTCAGTCCCTTAGCAATTTCACTTTGCTGTGCATAGTTAATCCTACTCAATCTAAAGATTTATCTTGCTTCATGATCTAACAACTACTAGGGGTGTGTGAATACCTTCTGGTGAGTACTCAGCTAAGTATTGTTATTCAGGAGTCAGGACATACAATTTTTTGCAACTCTGTATTTCTTATTCAGGCCAAAACTAGGAAATAAAACTTCCCCAGATCTAGCCAGGTCTAGCTCTATGTACCAACCTCAGTCATTTCCTGCACCATACCTGCCTTCTGTCCCTATAAAAATAGAACCCCAATCTGGTATCCTGGCAACTCTTCCCATGTCTGACACCAAATTTTAGAATCCACCCTTCTTCCTAATCTATCCCTGCTATGGGGACAAATGTATTACAAACTGTGCCCTAACCCCTGATCCATAAAGAGGGCAACATAGATAATCCCATCCATTCAGTCACTCATGTTCTCCTCCCTCAGCCTGACAGGCTGGGCTTGATTCTTGAAGCTCCAGGCATGGTCCAAGGGGTTTGTGCCACAAAGAATGGCACAAAGTGTCCCTTGTGCTGAAAGATGCACCAGGAGTGATTTTCAATGGCAGCCTGCATCAACCACAGGCTGCCTGCCTCAAACGGGTCTTGTTCCACCAGTGCACCACAAAACAGGCTGCAGCATGATGCTAGAGGGGCCTGCGGTAGACACAGGCTGTCATATCCCCTAATGCAGGATTCTCAAAACCCACTCAGAGAGCAAAATTCTAAGTACTCTTAGACCAGCCATGCCTGGTCTAAGGGCACTTAGAAATGTCCTCTGGGAGGGTTGAGAAGGCTGTGCCAATGAGACAAGCTCCCAAACCACAATCTCCTTTTCCAGTGTTATAATCACCCTGGTGGTCTTGTGGACCCCCTCCCCAATCCCTGGTGTCACCCCTATATAAACATAGCAACGGCACCCCATCCATGGTGGTTAAGTGAACCCCCCTCCCCAATCCCAATTTCTCTGGTGTATATAAATAATATATAACACCCATCCCTGACTGTCTAGTGGACCCCCACCCGGCTGCATGACACACCACGCACACACCTTGTCCTAGAAGCCCAAGTCAGTAACCTGCATTAGCCCTCTCTTCATTACCATGGTTGTTGTGACTGACCTATCACTGACTGCATATTGTATAATACAGTACATGCTCATAGATTGACAGCTGTGAACCATCTGTCATTCAATGAGCATGTACTATATTATACAGTACGCGCTCAGTGACAGGTCAGTCAGAAGCCAGCCATGGTGGTGAGAGAAAGGCTGTGCCAGTTGCTGGCTTGGAGTTTAGGATGATGGGGTGATGCAGGGTGGTGGACACTACTTGTTGGGGTGGTGGGGTGTGGGTCCAGTAGACCACCAGGGATGGCTATTATGTGTTATTTATATATACCCAGAGAAATTGGGGACTGCAAAGGGGGTTCACTATACTACCACAGATGGGGTGCAGTTGTTATTTCTATATGGGGTGACATCAGGGATTGGGGGGTTCACTATACTACCTCAGATGGAGTGCAGTTGTTATTTCTATAAAGAGGCAACACTGGGGATTGGGCAGGAGGGTCATTATACCACCAGAGATATATTTAAATAATGGGGGATTGGGGGGACAGTCCTGGATTGGTGCATGGCCACTCCATAGCTTATGGCAATCCTCCAGATACACCACATGTTTGGTGCGTGGCCAGGTCTGCCACAAGATAAGGGACTTTACCTGCCAGGACCCTGCCTAATAGAGAATGGGGCACAGGGTCCTTGGTGCACCGGGCATTGATGTAAGCTGCTGTTTGCTGCAGCTTGTGTCAGTCTGAGGCACCTTTGAGAATCGAGCCCAGAATCTTTTAAGTAAATTCCCACTTCTTAAACCCATAAAGGCCCTATCCAAATATTACTTCCAATGCTGCCCTAACCCATAATTGCTTACAGGACCATTCTGACAGTCAGTCAGATCCTCCTTACAATGTTGCAACTGTCTTACACTATCAACTTGCCTCCAAGCATGGGGATGGGGTTGGGGGGGAGCATAGTTTGCCCTGCATCAGCATGTGATGTTTTCATAAGGGTGCATTGATGTCAGACTTGTTATTTTACTTTTTAATGGGATAGCAGCAATAGAGAAGGGGCCAGGAGAGGAGAGGAGAGGAGATGACTGAGGTGGTAGGGGTGCCCTTGATGCTAGCCCTGGCCTCCATGGCAGGGCAAAGTTATTTTTTTTTTTCCTGTTTTTCAACTCACTATTTTTTTATTAATCCCTATCTGTGAAGACCTCTGAATCCTGCATACTATTATTTATTCAGTTTTGAATATTCCAGTATTAATAATTACAAAATGTTCAATCTATATGGGGAGCAGACCTTCTCCCACTTTGCTCCAAAAGTTTGAAACTCCCTCCCAGCATCCCTCTGACACTTCTAATCTTATACTGAGTTCAAAAGGGAGTTATAGCTATACCTAAACTCATTAGCCATATGCACCTGCACCTGACTCCTTAATTCATTTGCTGAAGGACATATTGTACATAATATTTACTGTTTACCTTCCTAGTATCTCTTCACTGCTGAATCATATGTCTGCTGTTTGTATGGCCCACCTGAATTATTAACTACAGTAGCTGCACATTGTTTGATTTTTACTTTATTGTTCCGATATTTTCTGTATTGAATTATGTTGCTTAATTTCCACTTAATGCAATATAGCCATTGTATCTTTGTTTGGATCGCCACTGTGTCCTTGATTGTGTTTTCTCATGCTATGCCTAAAAACAGGCATTTTGTTGTCCAGTGCACCTACCCAGTAAACGGTAACTAAATAAATAAATAAATATTCCAGAATGAATACTAATACTGCCGTCCATCTCCAACTGAGATGCTCCACATACTGGGAACCCCTTGGTGTGCATGTCAGACATATTTAGAGGAGAAAACTTTCCAAAAGGTCACCCCTTCTTTGTAATGCTGTCTCCCACTGAATGGATAGTTATAAATTGATAGGATAGTAACTATTCAAACCAAGGTAAAATGTGTATTAAGCTGACAGACCCAAACTATCAACAAACAGGAATGTCATCAGAGTGCCAACATTTAAAGATATTCCCTGGTGATTCACATTCTCATTTTTCTGATGCACCCCAAAAAAAGTTGTCAATGTCATTTACTAGTAGAAGTTCATTCTTAAATATCTGGATGTATTATAAGAATAATGAGTCCTGGTATTATGGCATGTCCAACTGAGAATATAAACATGATGGCTGCAAGGAAATAAACCCCCCAAACTGCAGCCGTTGGCATCACTCAATGCGCTTTGTGTACATGTCTATGTGTTTTTGTTTACTCTGTGTTTTTTAGAAACATAGACACTTAGAAAAAAGATCACTGGTAAATGCAATCTGCCCTGTTATACCCTATGCTACCCTGGGACCTAATGTTTAGATGGGGCTTATGTCCTTGTTTCCCCACTTACCCTCTGCCGTACTGCTACCCCTCTGATTAAACTACTAATGTATTCCAATATTTAAAGACTTTCCATGATGTTTTAAATTCCCGTTTTTCTGATGCACCTAAAAAAAGTTCCATTGCATTTATTGGCACAAGTTTATACTTAAATACATGGCAGCATTATAAGATTAATGATTGGTGGTATTATGTTCATGTACAGCTAACAATAACTACATGATGACAGCAAGGAAATAAATTCCCACAATTGCAGCCAGTGGCCACACTCTAGGAACTTTTTGTATGTCTGTCTGTCTTTGGTTACTCTGTTCTTTTTACAAAAATAAAAACAGGCAATATTGGGGAAAAAGACCATTGGTACATGCAGTTTTCCCTGCTACGCCTTATGGTACCACAGGGCCTAATGTCTAGACAGGGTTTATTCCCTTGGCTCCCCCCTTATGCTCTGCCTTATTTCTACCCCACTAAGTAATGAATACTTTGTTAACTCTGTCCTAGCCATACTAGAAACCATTGATGATTTTAGCACCTACTACATCACCTTTTAAGTTAAAGTCCTTGTCATTCATTAAGTACTTTTTAGAAAATGAGTAGAATAGATTATGCATCCCTATTGGCTGAAAGTTCCTCCTTACTGGGCATCTATTTTTCAGTAGATGCCCAGTAAAAAATAAGTGCCAGTCCAAGTGGCACCTCACTGCACAGCATTCTGTAGTGGTGCCCAGCCTGCTTTTTAATTGGCTGAATGCACTTAAAAAAATGTGAAACACCCACCATCTTTTTTTCTCTCACTTAGCGAGAGGCACTACTCTCACCAACCCAAAGCAAATAGTATTTACTTTCAGCCGCTCTGTCTTTTAAAAACAAATAAAAAAAAAACACACACACTTCAGTTATTTTCCAGTTGGATGAGTGACACAATGGCACCACTCTCCTGACTTCACTGTCACACTAAGCTGCTATCTATCTCCTGACCATGGTCTCGCACTCCCGTGCTGACCGCAAACAAACAGGTACTGCTCACTCGGCAGAAGTCCCCCACAATCACTGACCCTATCATTTACCTCAGTATTTCAAGAAATCCAAAAGAAAGTTTTTTCTTTTCTTTCCTGGTACATTGTTCTGAAACATTCTCCTTCCTTGTATATCGCGGGCAAAGGTCGCACACCACACATACACAACTTCAGACCAAAATAGAAGAAAAACATGTACCAACAAAGAAAAACAAACTTGCCACAGTGTCCTACAAAAAATTGTCCCAAAACACTGCTTTTCTTCTTTACGAAGCAATGTGTGTGTGTGTGTGTGTGTGTGTGTGTGTGACTCGGGGGAAGGGTTGGCAATCCACCAGAATACTACAGGGAGGAGGAACAGCACCAAGAACAGCCTATGCACTACTTTATCAATACATTTATCTCTAATGCCTGTATTAATTTTTTCACAGTCATTTACTGTATTATTTTACAACTTCATGAAAATTTACACAGATGCCCATTTTCTAAGTGCAATAATACCCTCCAGGGTGGGTATTATTGCTTACTGAATTGTTTGAATAGTTTTCAGGAAAGTTTTATTTTTATTTATAATTATTTTTGTCTTGAGCTGGCCAGCTCTAAAACTGCAACTTTGAAAGCAGATATAACCAAAAGCAACAAGACAACCCTTGTATTTCTTTTGTTTGCTATATTTGCAACCCTATTCTGTGTTTATCAAAAAAGTGCTATTAAAACAAAATTAGACTGAAATGCTTTTATGCATAAAAAACACTTGTGTTTCACATAGTTTTGAGCATGCTAGTTCAATAGGGTGTCATAGTATTAGTAATTTACTCTTCATTTTGAATTTGTGGGAAAATTAAGCAAATATGACAAATGATTATCCTTGTTTCACCTTTTCTTTCACACTCATGTTGACATCTAAAACAGTGATGTCAGAGTTATATAAAACTATGTGACCACTTACATTTTTTTTCCTATAAAGAGGATTAAGAGTCACAATGTCACTAAAAAGCAAGCATGGTGAGCCATGTTTTTGTTGTGAATTTAAAAGATGACTATCATGCACTACGCAGAATATTATGGATTTGACATGGTGTAGCTGAAACACACAGGAACATCCTTAAACAATCCAAAGACTGATAGATTGTACCTGTCCAGATATATTCACATCTACATTGTGTTCTTTTCTCCTGAGCAGCTCCTGGTTTTTCTTTTCCTACTTCCAAGGTATGCCATGACATCAGTTACACAACTGCGTGCTATTCATCCAAATGACCAGCAACTTTAATAGTATAGAAACGGGATCTGACAATCATAAACTGCTGATGAACTACAGAAAACTAAGTCTCTACTTGCTAACACCCACAGCAAGCACAAAACGGATAACCTACTTGTCCTTAATAAGCAACATCCCCCACTTGATCAAGTTCATGAGTTAAAATATTTAATTGTTACACTGAACAGCCCACTGTCCTACACTGCACATGTAAAATTAATCTCCAGTGCTAGTAACTCTAGAATAAGGACCCTCTACTGCCATTGCAACTGTCTCACCCGTGAGGCTATATGTGTAGCTGTTACGTCTTCAGTCCTCTCAATAATCAATTACGGATTGATCTTCTATGGGGCTGCCACTGACACCACTCTAAAAGGACTCCACTCAGTGTTGAACAAGTGCTGTCGTCTTGTGACAGGTGCTGGTAAAAGAACCCACACCTGTGAGCTTTACAAACAGATGTCCTGGCTCCACCTTCAAGGAAGAATTACTTACCAGACCTGTCTCCTTGCCAAGAAAATCTGTCTCAGCCATACCCTGCTTGTCACACATAGCCTCTTGTCTCCCATCATATGCACCTGCTACACTCGTAGTGCCAACAAATCCTTTTTCCTGATTCCCTTTTGTCGCACCACCCAAGCTCAATGATCCTTCTATGCTAGAGCCCCCTCCTTAGTGAATGGTCTCCCTATTGAGATCTCACCAGAACCTAGACTTGGTACTTCTAAATGCAACCTCCATCAGCACCTTGCTAGTCTCAGCAACTGTTAATGATACAACTAACCTGCCCCGTACACTCCCAGTTGCCCTCCTTCCTGTCTCCTACCCCTTTTCTACCCTCTGTTGCTCTCTTCCCTCATTCCCCTCCTTTCTCCCTCATCTCTTTTATGTCTTTTTTCCCCTCCCCTGTCCTGTACATTAATTCAACTCATCACACCTCTCCCCCCTCCCTCCAACATTCTTATACCCTCTACACTAACCCGCCTTAATCCTCTCCTCACCTCTTCGCCTCTCTCTCTCTCTCTCTCTCTTTCTCTGCCTGCATTCTAGCCAGCACTTACTCCTAGTAAACTGCACTTATGTCAAAGTAAATTCTTAACTGCCTCTTACCCTTTGTGTTCCTTCTCCTTTTTGCCTGACAAGCTTGCTTTGTATACTCCTCAAATTGTTTGTTAGCATATTATTTTTCCTTTAAACCCTGTAACTTGTACACTGTTGTATTCCTCTGTATTGTTCATTCTGTATCCTGACTAGAAGCCTTTGTAAATGAACCTTTGGTTCAAAGGTACTTGTAATCCTAGAATCTAATAAATAAATAAAACTGTGTAACTTATGTCATTGAATGTTCAGGCAGAATGAAAAATAAAGCTGTAGACAGGGATCATGGTAGTTCCAAAGGCAAAAAAAGGTGATTATTAATTTTAAAAAACTGTTCAAAATGTACCAGAATTTAGGATAGACACTAAGGGAAACAGAATCTAGTAAGTGCCAATAGGCAGCAAAATGATGGTATTGTGAGCAGTGACAAATGGATAAACTAGAAATTTTTGCACAAACCACTGAGCCTCCAAACAGCACATTCTAATTGTTGTGATACACATACACACACACACACACACACACACACACACACATACTCTCTGACTAATATGTTTACACAATTATTTACCAAACTTACCCAGCTGAAATGCAGGTTTTCATTTCCTTTGGAGTCCAGCATTACAATTTACTTACCCAGGAGAGCCCAGAATAGCCCAGCTGTGATACAGCATCTCATTTCCAGTGGGGTCTTGCATTAAAATTTATTTACCAGTGGGGGCCTACATTACAAGTTATTTACCCGGGATAGCCCAGCTGAGATGTAGCACCTCATTTTCTGTGGGGTCATGCATTACGGTTTATTTACACAGGCTAGCCAGCTGAGCTGCAGCATCTCATTTCTCCTGGGGCCTGCATTACAAATTATTTACCTAGGTTAGCCCAGCTGAGATGAAGCATCTCATTTCCAGTGGGGTCCTGCATTTAAACAATAAGGCATGACAGGGTGTGTGTGTTATTGTGTAATAACGTCACTCCTTGGGTGGGTCGAAGCGAAGTGCTTCCACCACCCCAGGGGTGACGTTATTACACAATAACACACATCCCTGGAGTGCCTTATTGCTATTATACAATGGCTGGATTTTTAATTAAACAAGCATAATTGTGAAAAAAAAACAGTTTTTGCCTTTCTTTCCCAATTTTTGACATGTGGAGGTATATGTTTTAAAAAAGAAGCCCGCTATATTTTTCCACCAGAAGGTGGAGCTGCTGCCTGAGCTGCTGCCCAAATGATCCTGTCTATGGGGCCTCCCGATTTGTGCCTGTGTTGGCTGACATGAGCCCCCCCCTTCAGCTATTTCCCTCTGCAGTGGACCTACCTCTTCCCAAATCCCCAGCCGACAGCAAAGTAAGCTAATTAAAAAAAAAAAAATTGTAAAAAAAAACTGCAACATGCTGTGCTCGGGCTTCCTTACAGTCCCTGCTCTTCTTGTTTGTTGTGCATGTGGTCAGACTGTTTTGGCATCAGGCAGGAGATGTGAATGCTGTTTATTTCCTTGAGATGTTCATGAGTCGACTGTCTACAGTAGGATCACTGTGGGGGTAGAGGGGCAGTGTGTGGGTTTCATTCAGCAGAATTATTATTTTGCTGTGTGTTTTGTCGGAACAGACCATCTTCCGGTAACTGCACCATTGGCAGTTACGGACTGTGCCACACAGTTGACAGAGGCTGCTCCATTGTAGAAAACAAATGAAATATATTTTGTAGGTTTGTGCTATTTTTTTAAAGTATTCTGAGTGGCGAAGTGAGGGAGGGTTCAGGGAACTGTACGCTTTGTGGTGGCTTGTTTGTGGAGGGAAGTATTTCACTTAGTGCTGTGCAGTCAGCTGTGTGACTGGACTTAATACAGTGATGTTATTGTTCAATAACATCACTGTTGCAGGCACATACTGACCAATAGGAAAGTAAGAAATTTTCTTGCCATTGTATAATTAAGCAATAAGGCACGACAGGGTGTGGTATATCATGGGATATCGTCATGTCTCGGGTGGTTGGGCACGAGGCCGCATGCCGATTGCTTCCAACTACCCGAGAAGTGACGATATCCCACGATATACCACACCCTGGAGTGCCTTATTGCTATTATGAACAGGAGTAATGGTTTTATAAATAAAAGATTAAAAAAAAACACCCTTTAAACCTGTTAAAAAAAGCTTTTTTGGTAGTGTAGGAATACATTTAAAAAAAATAGTTCTAGAAGACAGCAGGTGGCACTGTTGTAGTTGGAGCTGACGGAAAAGGTAATAGTATTGTGATGGTGTGACCTGTGAACTCTGCAACAGTATCTTTGTCTGCCCACCCCCATAGATGATCGTGGTAACAAGATTCTGAAGAGAAAATGAAGCCAATTACCAATATAGGTGGATTAGGAAGCAACGGGATTGAGAGGACAAGTGTGGCTAGCGATGCCTTTTTGAATATGCGCGTGCCTACGATACATGGAACGGGTCGCCTGTTTCGGTGTTGCTCATGAAGTGCAGCAGGTTGGTTTTTTGTGTGTTTAAGTATGTCTTTACTGTTGTCTGTCTGAATGTTGTGGGCCCTGGAGACAGCAGGCAATATCACTGATTGAGTGTAAACAGAGTTTTTATTTTTATTTTTTTACCGCGGTCGAGTACAAGTTTGACTCGCTCTGGAGCGGGGGAGATTGAGAACAGTGCACGGTCAGTGAGGAGGCTGGTGACCAGAGGTTTTCTGAAGCCGTGATGATGTAGCCCGATATCATCACGGCTTCAAAACCCTCTCAGCCAATCAGCTTGCTCCATTTGCGATCGCCGGTTCATAATACAATTTATTTACTCAGGATAGCCCAGCTGAGAAGCAGCATCTAGTTTCCAGTTGGGTCCTGCATTATTTTTTTGATTTTAGTCTTTGGTAACTGGATAAGGTCCACTAGGCACAGGTGCCTGTTTTCAGGGGTAACCTGGGAGCACTGGGTGGTTAAGTGACTTGCTTAGAGTCACACAGTATGCAAGTGGAGGTTGTGAGAATCAAACCCAGTTCTGGTCTGCTGGATGTACCAAGCTTGTTCACAGCTCATTACTCTAACCACTAGGCAATACTGCCAGCCCACAATTTATTTACCCAGAATAGCCCAGCTGAGATGCAGCATCTTGTTTCCAGTGGAGTCCTGCATTGCAATTTATTTATCCAGGATAACCGTGCTAAGTTGTAACACCTTGTCTACAGTGGAGTCCTGCATTACAATTTATTTACCTATGATAGTCCAGCTGAGATACAGCATCTCATTTCCAGTGGGGTCCTACATTACAGTTTATTTACCCAGGATAGCCTAACTGAGATGCAGCATCTCATTTCCCCTGGGAACTTGCATTACAAGTTATTTACCCAGGATAGCCCAGCTGAGATGTAGCATTTTATTTCCAGTGGGGTCCTCTATTACAATTTATTTATCCAAGATAGCCCAGCTGAGAAGCATCTCATTTCTAGAGTGGTCCTCCGTTACAATTAATTTACCCAGGATAGCCCAGCTGAGATGCAACATAGCATTTCTGGTGGGGTCCAGCATTACAATTTATTTACAAAGGATAGCCCAGCTTACATGCAGCACCTTGTTTCCTGTGGGTCCTGTATTACAATTTATTTAGCCAGGATAGCCCAGCTGAGATGCACCATCTTGTTTCCAGCGGGATCCTGCATTATAATTTATTTACCCAATATAGCCCAGCTGAGAAAAGCATCTCATTTCGAGTGGGAACCTGCATTACAATTTATTTATCCAGGACAGCTCAGCTTAGATGCAGCATCTCATTTCCAGTGGAGTCCTGCACTGCAATGTATTTACCTAGTATAGCCCAGTTGAGATGCAACATCTCATTTCCAGTGAGGTCCTGCATTACCATTTTTTAACCCATGATAGCCCAGCTGACTTGCAACATCGCTTTTCCAGTTTAGTACCGATTACAATGTATTTACCCAGGAAAGACCAGCTGAGATGCAGCATCTTCTTTCTTCTGGTGTCTGCATTTCAATTTATTTAATCATGATAGCTCAGCTAACATGCAACACCTCATTTCCCATGGGATCTTCCATTACAATTAATATAACCAGGATAGTCCAGCTGAGATGCAGCATCTCATTTCCAGTGGGGTCCTACATTACAATTTGTTTACCCTGGATAGCCCAGCTGAGATGCAACATTTCATTTCCTCTGGGAGTACTGCATTACAATTTATTTAATTAGGAAAGGCCAGCTAAGATGCAGCAACTCATTGCCAGTGGGGTTCTACATTTCAGTTTATTTACCCAGGATAGCCCAGCTGAGATGCAACACCTCATTTTCCATGGGGTCTTGCATTACAATTAATTTACCAAGAATAGCCCAGCGGAGATGTAACATCTCTTTTCCAAGGGAGTACTGTATTACAATTTATTTACCTAGGAAAGGCAATCTGAGATGCAACTTCTCGTTTGCTGTGGGGGTCCTGCATTACAATTTATTTTTAATCATGATAACTTAGCTGAGATACAACACCTTATTTCCTGTTGGGTCTTGCATTTCAATTAATTTACCCAGGATAACCCATCTGAGATGTAGCATTTCTTTTCCAGTGGGGTACTGCACTACAATTTATTTACCCAGGAAAGGCCAGCTGAGATGCAGCGTCTTGTTTCCTGTAGGGTCCTGCATTACAATTTAATTAATCATGATAGCTCAGCTGAGGTGCAACACCTCATTTCCGGTGGAGTCCTACATTAAAATTAATTTACCCAGGATAGCCCTGATGAGTTGCAACACCTTGTTTACAGTGGGGTCCTGCATTACAATTTCTTAACTCAGGACAGCCCAACTGAGATGGAGCATCTCATTTCTGGTGGGGTCCTGCATTACAATTTATTTACCCAGGATAGTACAGATGAGATGCATCATCTCATTTCCAGTGGGGTTCTGTATTTCAGGTTATTTACCCAGGATAACCCAGCTGAGATGCAGGAAATCATTGACAGAAGGGTCATACATTGCAATTTATTTACCACAGATAACCCAGCTGAGATGCACCATCTCATTTCCATTGGGATCTTGCATTACAATTTATTAACACAGGATGGCCTAGCTTAGATGCAACATCTTGTTTCCAGTGGGGTCTTACATTACAATTAATTTACCCAGGATAGGTCAGCTGAGATGCAGCATCTCATTTCCAGTGGGGTCCTGCATTACAATTTATTTACCCAGGATAGTCCAGCTGAGATGCAGCATCTTGTTTCCAGTGGGGTCTTGTATTACAATAGATTTACCCAGAAAAGGCCAGCTGAGATGCAGTATCTCATTTCCTGTGGGGTCCTGCATTACAATTTTTTTAATCAGGATAGCTCAGTTGAGATGCAACACCTCATTTCCGATGGGGTCTTGCATTACAATTAATTTACCAAGGATAGCCCAGCTGAGGTGCAACATCCCTTTTCCACTGGGGTACTGCATTACAATTTATTTAATCATGATAGCTCAGGTGAGATGCAACACCTCGTTTCCCATAGGGTCTTGCATTACAATTAATTTACCTAGGATAGTCAAGCTGAGATGCAACACCTCATTTTCGGCGTGGACCTGCATTAAGATGTATTTACACAGAATAGCCCTGCTGAGTTGCAACCCTTGTTTACAGTTGTGTCCTGCATTACAATTTATTTACCCAGGATGGCCTACCTGTGATGGAGCATCTTATTTCCACTGGGGTCCTGCATTACATGCCATTTATCCAGGATAGCCCAGCTGAGATGAAGCATCTTATTTCTGGTGGGTTCCTGCATAACAATTTATTTACCTAGGACAGCCCAACTGAGAAGCAACATCTAATTTCTGGTGGGATCCTACATTCTAATTTATTTACCCAGGACAGCCCAGCTGACATGCAGCATCTCATTTCCTATGGGTTTATGCATGACAGTTTATTTAACCAGGATGGCCCAGCTGAGATGTATCATCTCATTTCCAGTGGGATTCTGCATTTCAGTTTACTTACCAAGGACAGCCCAGCTGAGATGCAGCATCTCATTTCCAGTGGGGTCCTGTATTACAGTTTATTTATCCAGGGTAGCCCAGCTGAGATACAGCATCTCATTTCTGGTGGAGCCCTGCATAACTAATTATTTACCCAGAATAGCTCAGCTGAGATGCAGCAGCTCATTTATTGGTGGGGTCCTGCTTTACAGTTTTTTTTATCCACGATAGCTCAGGTGAGATGCAGCATCTCATTTCTGGTGGAGTCCTGCATAGCACTTTATTTACCCAGGATAGCCTAGCTCAGATGCATCATCTCATTTCTAGTGGGGTCCTGAATTACAGTGTTCTTACCCATGATAGCCCATCAGAGATGCAGCATCTCATTTCCTGTGGGTTCCTGTATTACAGTTTATTTACTCATGATATCCCAGCTGAGACACAGTGTCTCGTTGTCCACTTGGTTCTGCACTACAATTTATTTCCCCAGGATAGCCCAGCCGAGCTGCAATGTCTCATTTCCAGTGGGGTCCTGCAATACAAGTGATTTATCCAGGACAGCCAAGCTGGGATGCAGCATCACATTTCCAGTGGGGTCCTGCTCATACCCCTTTCTACTGTTGGGTAGCCTGCAGCACAGAGAACTTAAGTGACTTGGTCACACGGTAAAAGTTTGTTTCTAGTGGGGCTTGATCCTGCAGTCTTTCAGTCTCTAAAACAGTGCTCTAACCATTAATATGCCAGACAGACTCACAATCAGTAGGTGCAGTGTGTAGTAGAATTTGATCCGATCTTCACAGGTTAGCCCAGCTGAGATGCAGCATCTCACTTTCTCCTGGGGTCTGCTATACAAGGTTTATACCCAGGATAGCCCAGTTGAGATGAAGCATCTCATTTTCAGTAGGGTCCTGTATTACAGTTCATTCGCCCAGGATAGCCCAGCTGAGATGCACTATCTTGTTTCCAGAGGGATTGTGCCTTACAGTTTATTTATTTTTATTTTATTTAGTTGTTTAACCAGGAGTAGCACACTAAGCTGAAAGTTTTTTTACAGGTATGACCTGGGAGTACAGGGAAGTTAAGTGACTTGCTCAGGGTCACACAGTATGCAAGTGGAAGCTGTGGGATTCAAACTGAGGTCTGGTCTGCTGGATATCACCATATTTGCAGCTCAGAGCCTTAAACCACTGCGCTATGCTACTTCTCCTACTACCCAGTATAGCCCAGAATAGATGCAGCATCTTGTTTCCAGTGGGGTCTTGCATTACAATTTATTTACCCAGGATAGCGCAGCTGAGATGCAACATCTCTTTTCCAGTGCGGTACTGCATTACAATTTATTTACCCAGGAAGGGTCAGCTGAGATGCAACATCTCATTTCCTGTGGATCCTGCATTACATTTTATTTACCCATGATAGCCCAGTTGAGATGCAGCATCTCATTTCCTGTTCGGTCATGCATTACATTTTTTTAACCCAGGATAACCCAGCTGAGATGCAATGCCTCATATCCAGTGGGGTCCTGCATTACAATTTATTTTCCCAGGATAGCTCTGCTGATATGCAGCATTTCATTTCCAGTGGTGTCCAACATTGCAATTTATATAGCCAGAACAACCCAGCTGAAATGCAACATCTCATTTCTAGTGGGGTCCTGCATTAAAATGTATTTACCCAGGGTAACTCTGCTGAGTTCCAACACCTCGTTTTCAGTGGGGTCCTGCATTACAATTTATTTACCCCAGATAGCCCGGCTGAGATGCAGCATCTCATTTCCAGTGGGGTCCTGCATTACAGTTTATTTACCCAGGATAGCCCAGCTGAGCTGCAGCATCTTGTTTTTGGTGGTGTCCTCCATTACAATTTATTTACCCAGGATAGCCCAACTGAGATGCAACATCTCATTTCTGGTGGGGTGCTGCATTACAATTCATTTACCCATGACAGTCCAGCTGAGATGCATCATTTCGTTTCCAGTGGGATCCTACATTACAATTTCTTTACCCATTTGAGCCCAGCAGAGATGCTGCATCTCGCTTTCCATGGGTTCCTGCATTACAGTTTATTTACCCAGGATATCTCAGCTGAGACGCAGCATCTCATTTTCCATTTGGTCCTGCACTACAATTTATTTACCCAGGATAGCCTAGCTGAAATGCAATGTCTCATTCCCAGTGGGTTCTGCATTACAAGTTTTTTACCCAGAATATCCCAGCTGAGATGCAGCATCACGTTTCCAGTGGGATCCTGCTCATACCCCTTTTTACAGCTGGGTAGCCTGCAGCACAAACAGCTTAAGTGACTTGGTTACACAGTAAATGTTTTGCTTCTAGTGGGTCTCGAACCTGCAGTCTTTCAGTCTCTAAACCAGTGCCCTAACTACTAATATGCCACACTGACTCACTATCAGTAGATGCAGTGTGTAGTAGGATTTGATCCAATATTCTGGGTCTACTATTTCACCCTTGCAGGATCCTGAGTGAATAAAATAACAACACTAACAACTAGTACATGATAAATATTCGGCATTCACAGACAAATGCTTGTTTCTAATTACTGATCCATTCTGGAACACAGTAACATCATCTGAGTGGAAGCTCATAGTGTCACTTCAGTGCTGTGCTTCCATGTAGTTCATGTCTTCAGATCAAGGCCAGTTTCAGATGTTACAGTGCCACAAGAAGAAACACTTTTGGTTCCCCTTCATTACAGCACCCACTACCACCCCTTTCCTGTCTCCTGCCCCACACTGCATCCAGATTCTCTGAACACAAGGATGACAACAACAGTTTTGGTTTTTATAGTCACTTTTTTGCATTTCTCTTAGTAACAAAAGATCACAGTTCTTTAAATGTCTTAGAGATTAAAGAAACAAATGTGTCTGCTAAAGTAAACTATGCCTGAGACAGTGCTAATCAGATAGTGTCTTAAGAGGTTTAAAAACAGTATACATTTTTTAGGAGTTTCCTTGCTGAGAAAGGCTAAGTGACATATTTATTACTCAGCTCAAATGAACACAGGAGTCCACTTGCTTCAATTAGTGCAGGAATTGTACAAAACCTCATAAAGAGGAAGCCTAGCCAAAATTTCTGGCATCTGTAAATTCAAAATTTGGATCAGCATATCCCCACTCAGCCTCATGCCAAAAATTAGATCCTTAAGTTATTTTGTTTAAAAGTTACAAGTCATTTTGTAACCCTGAAGTCATTACCTGTTCAAACAAGCAGTTGAAGAAGAGTGGTCTCACAGTGTGTGTGCGTATGTGTGTGAGCATGGTTGGTGAAGGAGAAGGCAGACACAAATAGTCCACTACGATAAATCCAGAGAACAGCAGGGAGTTTTGAGTAATGTCCACTCCAAGGCACTCAGGGAAAGGACACAGTCATTGTGTCCTGTCAGTCCCCTCTCTCTCTCCTAGTAATCCCAAAACACCTGCAGGGCTCCGCCCATGCAGCCATAAAAAGGAGGACATCCAAAGTTATAAAACTGATTCATACCACCAGTAGAAGAAACCTATGTTAGTTATTCTATAGTATATTTTATATTGTGGCTGCTCAGATCCTCAGTTACTTCACATCAAGGTTTACCATAGTCTACAGGCATCATTATTAGTCATAAGGGGAGGCAACACACAACATGGGAGCATTCTGTTGCCCTGTTCTACCACCACATTTTGCACTATATAGAAACAATTTCACTCATAGGCAGGAAGAGTCCCCTCTGTAAAGTTCAAATTAGATTTCTATAGAAGGTTCACATGAGGTTTTCACAGTGAACAGGCTGATCAGTGACACTAACCATGTGGCCACATGGCATTGTGTCAGTTGCATGGCACCATGATATGCATGCAGCAAACTGATGGCAGCTTGAAGTACCACCTGGAAGTCTCCTCCCTTCCAAGCCCCTATAACCTGGGGCCAGTATTTACTGATCTGTTCGGCCAGTTGGCTAGCCTTCTGTTTGCACAGTGGCCCATTTCTTCTCCCATGAGTGAAGCACTCACTGGTTGGCCAGTGGTACCCCTCCCTAGCCCCAGTCCATGTAGAGGGCTGCACTTTGATGGCATATCCCCTTGAACTGCTTCCCTTCCAGAGGGCCTTTTCTGGTGACAACACTATGACCCCCTTACCACGTGCCAATAATCAGGGCTGATTTAGATTAAATTGTCCCCAAAGCAGACACAGTTGTGGTACCATCTTTCACCCCTCCCATTGCCTTCCAGCTCACCTAACCATAATGTTAAAAGAATATTTAGAAGGCAAGGGTAACAACAAAAATGTTATTGCACATTAAAGGACACTGTCAACCCTCTCAGGCCTCAAAGTGTTCCTAGTTTAAAACACATATTTATGATTGTTCACATTCTGTAGTGACTGCTGATGTAGCTGGTAGTTTGACTCAGGTTCTTTTTTTTTTAAGTGAAAAACAGACTGCACACCATAATGGTGATAACACACAAAAACATATGTGTTTACATTCCTTGATCAGCTCCTGCTGTATCTTTCCTGGACTTAGGAAAACCCCCCAAGACAGTCTAGCCACTTATTATGCAGATGGAGTAGAGGAGACTATTGCATCATAATTTGCTGCACTGTCTAGGGTTGTTTCTAATGTTCAGGAAGTATGCAATAAGAGTAGATCAAAGATCTGAACCAAAACAAGGTTGGGTGTACCTGTACATTTGCATGCATTTCAGTTCTACTAAGCAAGGAGGCAAATAAAACAACCAGCAATGTCAATGAGTTTTAGAGAAGGTAAGCAATTATAAAATGCAGGTTTTTAATTTGAAATAATAGGATTCAAAAAAGGTTGACAGTGACTGTTTAACACCCTGCTTGTATATCTGAAGCTGGACTCTGCCTTTTCTTTCTATTTTACAGTTCCCCTGACGTGCTGGAGCCCAAAGTTGCCACTTGGTTTACCTGTGCCTAATAGTGCCAAGTGCCCCTGCTTTGATTGTGCCCAAAGCAGCCTGTTAGTTCATCTGTGCCTTACAGGACCTCTGCTGGTGGTAGTTCTACAGGTAGAAGAGGTCACAGGTGCCTGTGATCAACTGAGATGGGTTGCTGACCAATTGAACATGGCCCTTGTGCAAACTGTGACTCTGCCTTGGTGTGCTTTTGGAGTGCCTGTGGCTTTTTTGTGGACTGTCTGGTATAGTTCTTCATTGGTTTCAATATTTCCTCACAGGTCGGACACAGAGGGTTGTCACTGGAATTTATTCCTCTGACACCATCTCTCTGTCCTGTGGGGTGCCGCAGGGCTCCATTTTGGCGCCCATGTTGTTCGCAGTTTATATGCTGCCATTAGGAGACATCATTAGGCGATACAGTCTGGGTTTTCACTGCTAAGCAGATGATACTCAGCTGTACCTATCCTTTATTCCCAGACAAGGTGATGTGATCTCTGTGCTTAACAGCTGTCTATCTGAAATCAAAGACTGGATGAGTGCTAGCTGGCTGAAGTTAAATCCAGATAAGACCAAGGTGTTGGTTGTGGACCCAGGTCACCTTGAGGTGGGTTGTAGGACTGGGGTACCATCAGGCTTTTGGCTTGACAGTGTCCAGCTCTTGACCTCAGATCAGGTGCGTAATCTGGGAGTTATTATTGAAGATGGTTTGACCCTGAAATCGCAGGTGTCTGCTGTTGTCAAGTCTTCCTTTTGCCATTTTAGGAATATAGCCCAGGTGAAACACCTGGTTCCTCTGTCTGACCTTTCTACTTTGGTCCACACCTTCATGACCATCTGCCTTGATTACTGCAATGCCCTGTACCTAGGGCTACCAGGGGTTGATATCCATCGCTTGCAGCTAGTGCAGAATGCAGCATCCAGACTTTTGACTGGGACATCTAGAACTAGTCATATTACGCCTGTCCTGCATGGACTGCACTGGCTGCCGGTTCAGTGGCAGATCACCTTTAAGGTCAGATTACTGACCTATAAAGCCCTACATGAACAGGGACTGCAGTATCTGCAAGATCTTGTTATTCCCTACTGCCACTCTCATTCACTCCGATCCACTGACAAGGGATTGCTAGAGATTCCCAGGGTTAGTTTGAAGACATCTGGGGCAAGTGCATTTTTATGCTGCCCCTACCCTGTGGAATTCTCTGCCTCGTCGGATATGAGAATGCCTGACCATCAAGAGTTTTAAATCAGAGCTTAAAACATTCTTGTTTTATAAGGTATTTGGAGAATGATTCTATTATTGTTTATTAATTGTTTTTAAAGTGTTAGTTTTTAAATTTGTACAGCGATTTGGTTTTTGAAAAGCACTTAAAAATAAAATTTTACTTACTTACTTACTTCACTTACCCCCGGTGGGATTGCAAAGTAGTGGCTGAAGCTAAATGGTCACAGCAAAAACTTATTGCCAGCCACTGCAATTGAACACAGGGTCCTAGATGTTTGAGACTGTTCACACTAAAGGGATACCAAAAGTGTACCCCTGGATGGACCAGTGGTCTTCATCTGTTTGTATTGTCTTAATTTCTATGCTTCAGTTATATGTCCTAATGGGACAGCAAATGTGTAACCAGTTATCTGTTCAAAATAACATCTAAAGCAATACTTCCATAATTCACTCAATTTGCTTTGCATTTGCAAACAGGAGTATGTTGAAACTAAATATTTTTTATTTATGAAACATTAAAACAAAAGAATAACACAACTTCTCTATTAGTTTCCTATGTGTGAAGGTCTGGTCATGGTTTCCACACTTGTTATAACCCCCTTTCTGCTTATCCTTTCAAACTTTTGGGTTATTGCATTTTGCAATACTGTGGTAACTCTCTTTCCTGCCATGATCAGTAGATGTGCTCCTCTGACATTCATTCTCACTGCCTTTCTTTTTCAAGTGTATGATGACCATCTTTCATCCTGTCCACAGTTATTTCCACTGATCTGCAAGCTACCTGCCTGGATTATTCTCCATCAACACCTAAACTTGTCTTTTCTTGTGTATTTGTTGATTGTTTCTGACAGATTATTACTCTTAGGCTTTCCTATTCCTTATTTGACTGACTAACTTCCTGAGTTCATATAATGTGATATCAATCTTTACGCTTGTCTTACCTTCTTACATCTTCACAGTCTTATACAGTGTTCTGTGCTTATCTTCTGGCTCCTCCCTTTTCAGCAAACTGTCAAAGTGTTCTCTGTCCTTGGTTTTCAAACCATTAATAGACGTCTACCTCACTACTGATCAGTTGTATCCCCTTTGTTCCCCTTGCCTTCTATGCTCATCAGACATGGGTCTTCTCATAGTAGTAACCCTTAATGTTATCATCCTACTCAACATTAAAGTCTTAGCTGCAAACCAGTTTAAAAGCTACATTAGAAGAGTCAAATCATAGTACTATGTATACTACCCAATGAAGAATAATGAGGTCCAGTGGAGTCTTGTCAGAGTGCTCTGACGAGAATTGTCCTGGCACTAACCTGACCAACTTCCTTTTGGCAGGAACCCACTGTCTGGGGCCAACTTTCAAGTAAAGGACCCTAATTGGTACTTCTGCACTACACCCTTGCTCTGCTTCATACAAGGAGTTACACTAAGTCCATAGAACTAGGTTATCCTAGCAGGAAAACCCAGTGAACACCTTACACTTTACTTCCTTGGTAATCTTCACAACATGGACCCTAATTAGAGAAAAAAGAAATAGGATATCTGCAAATCCTATCAATGGGACCGCAGCTTGACTGGGACCCAGGCACTCTATACGCTTCAGCACCACTAATGTGTGGACTCAGCTTCAGACCTAAGAAATAAATTAGGCTCTAACTTCACAGGAACCTGCAGTTCAGGCCAGATGGGCCTGCACATGCTAGCAGTTCTCTCACTCTGGTGCTTTACAGAGTATGGAATGCATTGCAGTAACAATGGTCCCCCCCCCCTTTTGTTGCCTACAAGGAGTATAACTTGCAAACTGTTGACCCCTATGTAGCCCATGGGAGTTCAATTACCATTTTCTGGAGTCATCCTATCAGTATAGAACTACTGCACCAGGGTAATTTTTTTTTTTTGCTAAAGAGGGTGTTAACGGATCTCATCCAATACAGCAATCTCTGTCCTTTTAGTTGTGCCCAAGATGGCTGAAATATTTATACTGCTCTTCAACAGCAGTAACCAAATTCACTTGTCCCTGTGCAATCTGGATTTTTAATGCCTATTCTACTACCACTGCACTGTCTAAAGTATTGGTAATATCTTTATGGTCATTGATAAGGGTAAATACAAAGGACTTGTGATGAATATTTTTCAAAGGCTCTCAGGCTGACCAGCCACCACAATACTAAGTTACTAAGTTATGTCACTATTTGTGAAAGACAAGGGACCCAAATTGTTAGCTTGTAGTTAACGGTTTGTTATGGGTATTGTAACTGTTCCTTATTTAAGTTTATCTGATTGATGTTACTGATCAGATTCCTTCCTTCTTTGCCCTGACACCCACATGTAAATCTAATACTGCAGCTCATGAGACATGAAAGAGAGTTATATCTTAAATACCTTGATACCACATTAAAACATATCTTACTTCATGGACTACAGTTCCTAGTTCTACTCACCTTTTCCCCAGCTTTGCACCTGTCATCCCCAATTGCTATTTGCATTATTACATAGAAACATAGATATTGATGGCAGATGAGGACCACAAGGCCCATCCAGTCTGCCCATTTATTTTCTACCTTATGAATGTGCCATTAACCTTTGCTCTGTCAGTGGCCTATCTATTCATACTCATCTGTATTGCTCCCTTATGCCTATCCCATGCCTGTTTGAAGCCCTGCACTGTATTAATATCCACCACTTCCTGAGGTAGGCTGTTCCATGCATCCACTACCCTTTCTGTGAAAAATAACTTTTTCACATTACACCTTAATTGGCCTCCCTCTAATCTCATGCTGTGTCTTCTTGTCCTGCTATTTTTCTTATATTGAAACATGTTAGACTCTTTCACATTGTTAATGCCCTTAAGGTGTTTGAATGTTTGTGTACTTGTCTTGCATTTTAGGGCAAAAGGACATGTAATGAATTTTGTTCTCAGCATATTTAGTAAACATTGCATTCCAAAGTGTTTTGCAACCCAAGAACTGCTGCATTAGCTATCAGAAGAGCACAGGAAGGTTACATCAAATAGAAGAAGATTAAGAGGAAGTTTAGCACAAGGAATGTAGGTGAGTTGCACACCATGAGTAAATGGCACTAGTGGCATTCAACCCCCGGTCTCCAGGTTCACTTCTCCATGTTCTAGCCACTAGGCTGCACTGCCTCTCCATGCTTATTGTATTACTCTTTGTACTGACTGCCACTAATCTGGGAACTGGAGGGAGACACATTTGCAACATTATGTCTCGTGCTCACTGTATCTATTGCAGACATGATTAGCTTGCTCTCCAGGGGAAACTGAATTAAAGAGTAGAGTTCTGTAGCACCTAATGAAACCAAGATTTGAGCAAAGGATCTCAAACAACACCACAGCCTGCACCATTTGCAATCATGGGCACTGGATTTTGAATGCCTATTCCACTACCACTGCGCTGTCTAAAGTATTGGTAATATCATTATGGCCATGGATAAGGGTAAATACAAAGGACTTGCGTTGAGTATTTTTCAAAGGCACTCAGGTTGTCCAGCCACCACAGTACTTTCTGTGAGGGTTAGATAGTGGGTGTGAAAGAAAAATATCTCAGCAGATAAATATTGTATTTTATCATTTTTTATTACACTGTATTGAATTGTAGCTCTTATTTTCTAAAACTGTTCCTGACATTCTCTTTCATCTTAGCTGTAGTACACAGTCACAGTATGCGGAGAGGGATCTAGCAATGTAAGGAAAATAGGTAATAGTCAGTTGAATTATTAGCAAAATTCTAAACTAGATACTAAACATCATTGTCTTTTTAGACAAGTTAGCATTTGGACAAAAGGGTTCAGGGAGCCAACAAGGCAGCTGTCTCTGTTGTTTTACTAATATAATTATATTGTCATAAGAACTATCTAAAAATGAAGGTAGAAAACGTATGTTAAGTCTGTCAGGACTGGTCTAATTGGTGCCTTTTATATAAGGTTCATTATAATCTGCTTTAATTTTTTATTCTCTAATGAAGTATAGATTTCACTCTAAATGACAGTCTCCATTTGTTTTAACAGCTTGCCTGTGATTGCAAGAGTTCTTATTAGGAATGAATACTGGCACTCTTGAAGCAACTCTTCTAGCTGTCTCTTCATTTTTACATCCCCAGAGATGTTTAATCATGTGGACATAGAGCCTTAGGAACCTCATATAACTCAATATGCAGAATTTTTTGTCTTAAAATTCTGTTTGACTGCATCAGTGATAGTGCCACTTGGTGATATACCATCCAGCTTTCCACAGGAAAACTCCTGCATAGAAGTGACATTTATGAACTAGATTTCTATAGAGAATGAGGCCTTAGAGACAGAATGAAATCTCATTTTCTTGCTCAGAAAGTACAACAAGCTATGTAGGTTCAGGTGAGGCTACTACAACGAAAAAGTAGAGATGTGCTGAAGTGGGCTCATTTTATTCTATTACTGTTTTACTTACAGTGAAAACAGCACTCCTTTCCTACCTACATGGCAAACAATATAGTTGACTCCTCTATAGTTTATTTTCTTAGCAATGTTTAATCACCTCTAAATTTATGAAAGTAATTATTTCTTGAATCAGCACAAACAAAAGGTTTTTTTTCCCTATTAAGGAAAGTCTGCAGTATACTGCTACCTCAGAATGTGTGGAGAAAAGTGATATCAACCATAGGATGAATCTGGAATTAAATCCCCTTTATTATTTGTACAGAAGGTCACAGGTTCATTGTTTTACCACACGGAGAGCTGGGTGGCACATGTCTAAAGCTGAAACTGCAGCACAGTACTAGAGGATGTTGTAGTGATAGAGGTGCCATGAATGTGATGCTAAATAAAGGCCCCCCTCTGCTCAGTTTGGGTGGTTGTCTAGGTGGAATCTGAACACATCATTGCACTTTTTAAAAATGAAAGGGGGTTACTCCTGTGTCCTGAACATTACTGCTTTCATTAAATAGGCTTTTAGTACAACTGAAATACAATTTTTTAGAAGTGAGAAAGAAAGAAGTGCCCTAGCTGGGATTTGAACCCAGGTCTGCTTGGAATACCATCCCACTGCACTAACCAGCTGTGTTACCAGGACAAATGGAACCTGAGGATCTCCAAGGGCACTCAACTTTTTCTTGAAATACACATCCTGGAGCCACACAAATTAGAGTTACTGTACGTCTTTAATATCAAGGAGTGCTGTGCACACATATATATGTTTGAAACACAATTTTTTAGAAGTGAGAAGGAAATAAGTGCCCCAGCTGGGATTTGAACCCTGGTCTGTTCAGAATACCATTCCACTGCACAAACCAGCAATTAGTACAATTGCCTATAGCTGTGTGGATGTTGTGAATACTTAACAGCTTCACAAAGTAACACAGAATTGGCATAGTGTAAAAGACTTAGGGTTCATCTTGGCTACCTCTTCCGTTATATGTCCATAACTATACCTCAATGTGAATATTGTCAAATATAATAAGCTTACTAGATATATGACAATTGAAGATATTTTTATTAGGAGAGCAAGGAGGCAAACTTAAAGGATAATTGCATTGAACCTGCCAGTCATTTCCCTGAAAAAGCTAATTTTTATGTTAATTTGCAAAGCATGTGAGCATATTAGTATCAGTTTGAACTGTGAGAGGGCATTTGAGGGTACACCCCTCCTCCACTTATAACAGCTCCAGAATTCTGAAGCTCCAATCTGACTCTGCCCAGTCACTGTGCTTTCTCCATTTTTTTCATTTTGGAAGACCTTACACAATCACAAGACAACTCCTAATCCCTGCTTGAAATATTACTCCTGCTTTTCATTCCACATATGCTACTGTTTATTACTTTCATATGTGCCACTGTTTAGAGCTTAGTTGTTTAGGAAATGACAGAAAAGCTGCACAGCCCATATCATTTGCATACCCATGATGCAGTGCTTGCAACTCGTGGAATTAATGCATTCTTAAACTGTGGTGAAAAGCAAGCAAAATTGATGTTCTAACATGTTCCTACACTCATTAATCACTGTAAGTAAGAAGCTGTGCTACTCTTCGTACCTGTGTTTTGAACACTGACATGAAAATATTTTTTTTCATTACAACATAAAATAAACAAGGGTCAGCAAATATACCCTAAGACTCAAACAGATTCTGTTTGCTTGTACAGCGAACAGAATGGTATTGGCTTGAGAGTGTGAGAGAGCATTTTGGGGTGTTCCTCCTTTTTTACCTATCATAGCATCAGAATACTGAATTTTTTCCATAATTCTGTCCACTCTGCTTTTCTAATCTTTTTAACTTTGAAGTCCTTGCCCACTCATAAAGCAAATAAATCACCATCTAAGAAAACAACAATGTATTGTGTGAACCTCTTCATATCCCAGTGATGACAATTTATTATAACCTGTGTTATTATTTTTATGTGTGTTTGTGCAAAGTGAGCTTATAGGTAGGATAGTGGATTTAAGAGATGTGCCACTGTTGATGAAATGCAGGGAAGTCTGCAGTGGGCTTAACAATGCCAGGCCAATGTATTTATTGATTTATTTAGTTACTCAAAAGTTTCACCAGGAAATACATACTGAGCTAAGATTAGCTTGTTTCCAGATGCATCCGGGAGGAAGGGGAATAGGGATAAATACAAAAACAGAACAAAAGATTATTCAATACAACAAAACATCATACAGAGATTTAGAATAAACAGTGCAACCATTGTTCATTAAGAGTGTATAGAAGGTAGTTAACAATATAACAAGGTCAGGGTGGGAAGCATGACCCTTAGGAACAGGGAAAGAACATTTTATTGACAGGCAGTAGGGGATAGAGTGCAGAGGGGAGGAGTACAGGGAGGGAGTGAGGGAGGGACAAGGGAGTAGAGAATATGTGTGGAAGGGAGTAGGAGAGGGAGGAAAGGGAGGAGAGGTAGAGAGGGATAGGAAAATAAGAAGAGTAGGATTGGCGAAGTGCAGAGAGTAGGAGAATGAGAAGGAGTCAAATTGGTCTTTGACTATGGGCATTTACAGGAGAGAGAGATGTGGACATGGAGTAGAGAGGCGAGAGAGAGAGAGAAAGAATTTGGAAGATGCAGAGCAGATAGTTAGTGGGAGTGAATTCCAAAGTTTAGGAAAATGGAAAGAGAAGGCAGCCTGACCAGCAAGGTATTTATGAGAAGGAAGCACAAGGCAATGGTAGCCTGAGTTATGGAGGGAGAAGGAGGTGGGGGGTGAAGGGGAGATCAGGGAGCTGAGGTAGGGGGAGATAAGCCAGCCAGAATTTAGAAAAGAAAGAAGCACAGTGGGTTAGGTGATAATCTTCCAGGGACGGGAGGGAGAGGGCAGAGTACAAAGAGCAGTGGTGAGTGTGAGGTGGGCAGTCCAAGGCAAAACAGCAGAAGGAGTGAAAGAAAGGGTCCAGTCTGACCATAGACAATATCACCGTAATCAATAATGGGGAGGATCACTTTAGCTATGGTGTCTTGGCGGGCAGGTTGTGGGATGCAGATTTTGTTCCTATGTAAGGCGTAGAGCTTGGGGTGTAGTTTTTTATGAATGGCATCTATGTGCTGTGAAAAGTTAAAGTGTAGGTCAAGACAGACACCAAGGTACTTGAATGAGGGCCCATCATCAATTGTGACCCCATCTAGGATTTGGAAGAAGGGGAGGGAGGGATGGATGCCTTGGAAACCTCTGACTAGTGCCAAAGGACATAGACATCATTTTTTTCACATTTAGGGATAGTTGATTTGACCTGAACCAGTGCTGGACAGTGTCAAAATCTAGTTGAACCTGGCTTTTAACTTAGCTAGAGAGGACCCAGAGGCAAACAGGGTCAATTCATCCACATTCATATGGATGGACACAGATGAACAGGCAGAGGGAAGGTCACTGAGGAAGATGGAGAAGAGAAGCAGGCTCAGGACAGAGCCTTGGGGGACACCGGTGCAAATGCGTAGGGGGGGATAGGGACTCTCCAATTCTATCTGACTGAGATCTACCCATTAGGTAAGACCTGAACCAGCTAGTTGTGGAGTCTGTGAAACCTGCTGACTTTAGCTTGTCAAGGAGAAGAGGATGGGGGACAGTGTTGAAAGCTTTGGCTAGGTTGACAAAGATGGTGGTGGTTAGGAGGCCATTGTCCATGCCTGTGTGGATGGAGTCAGTGAGTCAGAGGAGGGTGGAAGTGGAGTGGTGTTTATGGAAGCCAGAATGGAAGGGAGTGAAAAAGGAGGAAGAGTTGAGAAAGGTAGAGAATTGAGAGAGCACTATGTGCTCTTGTAATTTAGATAAGATAGGCAGATTGGATATAAGGCTGTAGATGCTGGTGGAGGAGGAATCACTCCTTTTAGGAAGGGGAATGACTGTTGTGTGCTTTCAGGTGTCCAGGGCTGAAGCAAGAGAGAAGGAGAGGTTGAGAAGGGAGGTGATAGGAAAGGCAATGGAAGGGGCAGAGAGGTATAAGAGCTTGGGGTCTAGCCCATCAGGGCTCCCACCTTTCTGTGGGTTGAGGGCTAGGAGGGCTAGTAGTAGTAGCAGGAACAACTGGTGAGAAGGAGAAGGGGAGTGAGGGAGGCACATGGGGGAGGGTGGGAGGAGGGGGCTGGTGGAAGGGAAGGCAGATAGGAGTGAGGAAGCTCAGGAGGTGAAGTAAGAGTTGAAAGCAAAGGCCACAGAAGGAGGGTCGGAGATGATGGAGTCACCCACCTTTAAGACTGGGGATGACTGGTTTTGGGGGGGAGGGCACGGATGACCTTCCAGAACTTGGAGGGTGATTAAGATTGTTCTAGAAGAAGAGGAAAAGAACTCAACCTTTGCAAGCCTGGTGGCTCTGGTACAAGTATTCCTCAGGGCACAGTACCTGTTAAGGTCGACCGGTGCACCAGTGGACTTGTAGGTCTTCCATGCCAGGTCATATGCACAGAGACTGCCCAAATCTTCATCTAAAATCCAGTGGAGGTGAGAACCTCTGACCCTGGTTTTCTGTAAGGGAGTATACCGATCCCAGATTAATAAGAATTTGGAGCAGAGGTAATTGAGTGCTTGGTTGATGTTGCTGGCAACAGAGATAGGGAACCAGTTGGTGGCCATCAAATCTGGATGCAACAAGGATAAGTCTATTAGCCAGAAGGACCTGATCTGTATAATTTGGGGTGGGACTTTGTGGTGGTGAATTTTCCGTACACAGTAGACCATATGGTGGTTACTGAATGCAACGGGGAGGATGCCAGCAACAATGATGCAGTGCAGGTGATTTGCAGGTACTCAGTCCAGTATCAAATGGTTTGGGGATCTAGAATTGTGATGGGTCGGGACTGAAATTAGTTGTGTCAGATGTAAGGTTTAATATTTTGGCAGAATTTGGAGTTGAAAGTGGAAAGCCAATTGATACTGAAGTCCCCCAGGATTAAAAGTTTGCTGGAGGTGGCATGAGAAGAGATAGTGGTCAAGAGTTCAGTATCGGATGAATGGGATAACCCAGGACAGCAGGAGACACCCACCATGAACATGGGAACAGAGAAAGGGAGAGAGAGTTTGAGGATGAGGAGCTCATATGCAGCAGGGGAGGTGATAAGAGATCACTGGAGAAAACAGAATGGTGGAAGAGAGGTAGATGGCAATACCACCACCATTCTTAGCACGGTCTTGTCGAGTTGTGATGTAGCCAGGGATGGTAATAGCAGAATCTGGAATTTTGGGGGTTAGCCAGGATTCCAAAAATATCAGGACACCAGGGAGAAGGGAAACCATGAGGGGTTGTAGTGTGTCAGTTTTAAGCAGAAGATTATGGATATTAATGTGGACCACCCTTAGACCTTTTTGGGAGGTGTGAAGGAAGGCCGTGTGCAGGGCCAGGGTTGAGCTCAATGTTACCAGCTAAGAGGAGCAGCATAGATACAAGGAGTTTGACAAGGGCTGAGATTCATCTGCAAGGCAGTAGGGAAGAGAGGGGACAGGAGGGCAGAGAGAGAGAAGGTGGATCTAATGGACACCAGGTGGAGCCCAAAAAAATGGAGGGGAAGAGGGAACACACTGGAAGTCAGGGGAGTGGGAAAGGGGTGGAGACAGGAGTGGGGAAGGAGGCAGAGGGGAGGCGTTGGAAGGGGGGAATAGGAAAGCTGGCAGGAGAGAGAGAGAGATGGAGGTAGTGGGAAACAGAAAGGGAAGGAGGGAGAGGGTGAAGAATATAGTACTGGATGGTAGCATGGTCAGAAAGCAGAGGTGTAGGTAGCTAAGAGGACAGCAGGGGAGGGAGTAAAAGAGACTGTGGTAGCCTGAAGGACCCGAGATTTAGTTTTAATGAGAAGAGTTGAGGCAGCATCAGTAGTAAGAGGGAGCGTGAGAGAGAGGAGGGAGAGAGTGGGGAGATTGAAGGACCCTAAATATGGAGTTTAGGAGTAGAGTGTGAGAGGCAAAATTTGAGCGACCTTAAGTAGGGAAGAAGGGAAGTAATATGAATAAACGCATGACAGGATGAATGAAGCTAGTAATACTAAATTATCACAACTGTACAAAGAGATTGCCATTAATTCAGGAACAAGTTGAGCAGACTAGCAGAATAGGCTGTAAGGATTAAACAGTATGCCAAAAGACAACAAGAGCATTCGTGGTAGTAGTAAACATGCAGTACTAGAGTGACATTAAATATTGTGAGCAATTAGCAAACATACTGGTGTAGCAACAAGTCAACCAGCGTTATAACACTAAGTAGAATAAATGCAACTAGGAAAAGAAAGACTGTGATAGCAGCAGGTACAATAAGTACAAAATATCAAAAGAGACTGTGGTAGCAATAGTGATGTGGCAAAGATAGTGCGTAGATTAATTGCAACTTGCTATGCAACTAGTTCAACATAATGTGAAAGATTATTATAAGGAGGCAGTAAAGTGCAGTGGTTTAAGGCTCTGGGCTGCAAACCTGGAGACCTGGATTTGAATCCTACAACCCCTACTTGCATACTGTGTGACCCTGAGCAAGTCACTTAACTTCATTGTGCTCCCAGGTCACACCTGGTTAAATAAAGTGATTGATTGATTGATTGATTGATTGATTGAAACAAGCTTTCAGCTTAGTGTGTCTATCTCCTGGTTAAACAAACAGAAAAAATATTCAGACTTGCTAAGTAATGTAGCTCAAATTAATGAGAAGAAATAATTCAGACTAGCTACGTAGCAAGTTCAAAATAAAAAAAAAATATCCACACAGGTCACTCTAATGCAAGGATTATACAGATTTGCTATTCAAATGAATGCAAAGTTTAATGCAAAGATTATTCAAATTAGCTGTGCAACTAATGTCATGTAATTAAGATTGATATCCTCACAGGCCGCCCAATGCAGAGATTATTAAGACTTGCTTTGCAAATTAAAAAATGCAGTTTAGGTACAACCTAGGAAAACTAGGAACAGTATTAAAAAATGCTGTTTAGATACAAACCTAGCAACAGTAGTAAAATATACAGTATACTGTACATAAAAACCATGTCAACAGCTGCAGCTAAATAACACAGAGCTGACAGAGGCACTCCCAAAATAGTGGCAGGCGGATTAGATTAACTCAGACACTCTAAACACGTTTACTCACATGCTCCCCCTCAGATGTCAGTCATTTAAGAGACCCTTTAATACTTGGGTGGGAGGTGGACGAGAGGGAAAATTTCCACCCTGATGACCCCTTTAGTCCTACTCTGCTGCTGCACTGAATGTCCTGTTGGGAGACAATACAGAGGCTGCCCAACTATTGCAGCAGCCAGCCTTTTGTCAGAGGGACCTTCCCCCTCCACTGGCCAAGCAGAGGTAACAGGATGCCTGTCCTGAGGTGTGGTCAGCAGCCCCTGGACACATCTTGTGATAGGGCATCACCATGCCCCTCTGGGGGGAGGTAAGAGGGGGGAGGAATCAAGATGATAACTGGGCTGCTGCCCTGAGTCCAGTCCTCTGTCTCCTTTCTCCTTCGGATCAACAAGCAGTCCAGGAACAGATCTCAAGGTAAGGGAGCAGGGGCCTGGGAGAGAGCAGGGCATCTGCCTGGCATGTGGTGAGGAGAGAACAGAGGCTCTGGTACTGTATGAGTTTTAATTAAAAAAAAAAGAAGCAATAAGGAGTTTGCCCCTGAATAAGTATGTTGCTCACAGCTGTTGAGACTGAGGGTCCAACTTGCTACTGCTAGGCAGTCTGCAGTGCCATGGGTCAATATGCCCAGGGGGACCCCTCCTCAGGTTGGCGGTGTGGTCCTTGGCACTGTGGGCTTCCATCGGGGCTGAGGTCTGCGACGCTTGAGCATCGCCTTGTGGGCGTTGGAGGTGCCATTCAACCACATGGGCCTGGAGCAAGCAGTAGCTGTGGTTGGCTTCCCCGCTACAGATGGCAACTGCCATTCCTCAGCAACTGGCCTTATGCCACCACAGAGAGCTAGTAGAAAATTTTAAAGTAGAATATTCACCCTTTTTCCACTCCCACAGGCCATTACCTTGTGCAGGGATCTCTTGGGAGGGCCGACATCAGGCAGCTGGAGTGGCTGTCATGGATGCGGAGCACAGACATCACATTGTTTGTCATAGCCGGCTCAGAGTCCTGTTGGGCCTCTCCTGGTGGGGCTGTCTTCCCATGCGCCCAGCTTCCATTCATGGATCTGCTTATGGCCTGGCAGCGAGGTTACATGACCATGCGAGCCGTTAGCACAGCCCCCTATCCCAACTCTTTGCTTGATCTCGGGCAGCGAGGGGAGAGGTCATCTTGCATCTGGCGTGTTACGCTCAGTACAGCAGGGTGTGATCTTGCGCTAGCCATGATTTCAGTGGCCACCTCAGGGCATGCTTACTGGCAATTGGAAGCAGTTGGTTAGAGTAGGAGCTGCAGGAAGACAGGGGTTTGAGTCCCACGACTGTCAGGAGCGGCCAGCAGGGCCCTGAGCATGTTACTGGCTACTGGTGCTCTAGGGTCATGTCTGGGAGCATGCTTTGACTCAGTGTGCTCTCCTGGTATAACAATGTGCATTTCCCCTACATAGCTGTTGCCAGTTTGCTTGGATTATTGTATGACATATGCATTTTGCCCTCTGTTCAATGGGTTTCTTCTTTTGCACTTCAGTTCTACCATATGCTACAGTGTATATTGCTGATTTCCGCGTACCCCAGAAATCAGCTGCTCTGCTCATAGGTCAGCATGCCGTCCTACTGAAAATTAAATAATATTTTGATAGCAGAATGCAGCAAAGTGTGAAAGCCACTGCAACCGGAGGCCAACAGGGCACTGTCAGGCACAGTGGACCCCCCCTTTGGGCCAGATTGTTGGGTGGCTCGCAGGTGGCCGGAGGTTCCAGTACTGAGAGCAGTATGAGCTTGCTACTTGAGCAGATGGACTGGGGTTTGATTCCCACTTCCTCCACGAGCTCCCACACAACACAGGGCATTGTCACCTTCCTGCCCCAGTACATAGGTAGACAGGTTACCCCCCCCCAAAAAAAAAGGGCAAGCAAGTTTGAGCATGTACTGGTTTCCTGGGGGCTGGTCTTCTCCCCACTTTTTTCCCAGGCATCTCCCCCATGATGTTCCTGCAGAGATTTAAGGACAGCGGGGATGGACTGTTGGGAGATCTCTCTGCTTTACAATTCCAGGAAATTAGTTGGGTGGGGTCACACTGTGGAAGTTACTAATGATATTTGTTGGGGGGCATTAAGTTGTCATTACAGACCTTGTCTTTAAGGAAGTGAAACCCATCATCCAAGGCGTTGGCTGCAGTGGAGGACAAGCTACGTACCTTATACAAGAGGAATAGAGTGGCATGGCTGGAAGAGTGCCTAGAAGGGTTGGAAGAGTCAGCAACATCCCCCGGGAAGAAGAGGGTAGGAGGACAAAAACCAATGCCGCCAGCTAATGTCTCCCAACCAGAAGGTAAGGAGCTCCCTGATGGGCCACCGGTAGGGGCCAGTCAGGTAAGGCATGTTTTGGGGGCAGTTAGGGAAGAGTCCTCTAACAGTGAGTCAGAAGGACCATTAGATGCTGGTGGGGTAGAGTCCAATGGGGGCGAGTCCCCAGGAGCTCCAGACTTATCAGATGAGGAGGGAGCAGGTAAAGAGCAGCCCAGGACAGATGCCAGCCTGTGGGCAGTGACCAACAAATGCTTAAAGCAGTTGGTCGGGGTGGTGGCAGACTTGGTGGCTGAAATTAAGAAAAGATCACTGCCAGGTCCATCATGGAGGACCAGCACAGGGACAGATGTGCAGGCACCAAACAAGCCAGTGTTGCCACCTCTGGAGAACCCTTACACAGGGCTGGCCTCCCCTATGCTTACTCACTTGATGGACAAGATCAGGCAACAGATCAGAAATCGTGTGTATGTGAACATCTTCTCCCTCCTCAACTAGCCCATGAAACACATGGATGGCAAGAAGGAGAAAGACAAAGGGGATGATCAAGAGCACAAGAAAGTCAAGGTCCCACGCACTTATGACAATTGGGTGGTAGCTTTCCTAATCTATGCCACTGTCTTGTTGCAAGTGGACAACAAACAAGGGGTAGAAATACTCAGTTATATGCACTGCATTTCCTTGATGCATCGTAAGAAAGAGGTCATGGCTTGGCTGGACTGTGACGAAGAGTTTCATCATAGACAGCACATGGACAGGGCTTTGAGCTGGGGCAAGCTAGCCATGCCTCTGATGGTGGATGTGATGCAAGACAGTGGAGTGCAACACATGAACAGTGGTCTGCCTATCTGCGCCCCAGCCCAGCAAGCTGCAGACAGCCCATCCCATCAGCTGTGTTATGCTTACAATCAATTGGTCTGCATGCACACCAGCTGCCAGTTCAGGCACGCATGTTTGGCCCACGGGAGGCAGCACTCCTTTCTGCAGTGCTCCTCAGCGTGAGGGTTCAGAGGGATGGGGAGAAGAGGATGAGGCAGATTTGGGAAGCCTCAAGGTGGTAAGTCTTCCCACTCTGGTTCAGATAAAAAAGATTAAACCATGGCTGGACCAGTATCCGGACAGTGCAGCCGCAGACTTGTTGGAAAGGGGGTTTTCAGTGGGTTTCAGGATCCCGAACTCTGGTCCTCAGAGGCCATATGAGGCGGAGAACCTGACATCCAATAGAGATTGGCACAAGTCATCTGGGAAAAATTGGAAAAAGAAAGGTGGCTGGGGTGAGTTAGCGGCCCCTTCTCCAGACCACCGCTACTGAATCTTAGGGTGTCACCTATTGGCTTAGTGCCCAAGAAGATCCCGGGGGAATTTCAGCTGACTAATCACTTGTCATACCCAGAGGGAGAGTCAGTGAATGATCATATCGATAACCAGCACACTTCGGTGCACAACCAGTCCTTCGACTGGGCCATGGAGATGGTGCAAACTGCAGGTCCAAGGGCCCTCATGGCAAAGGCGGACATCGAATCAATGTTCTGGTTGCTGCCAGTGCACCAGGAGGACAAGGTGCTGTTGGGCATGAAGTCTGAGGATGGGTATTATGTGGACAACTGCATGCCTATGGGCTGTTTGGTGGCATGTGCAGTGTTTGAGAAGTTCATCACCTTCTTGCATTGGGTCATGGCTCAGGCAGCTGGCAGTATTAGCATAGTGCACTACCTCGATGACTTTCTGTCCATGGGTCCAGCAGGTTCTCCATCTTGCTCTGGGTTAGTAATGGCCTTTGACCAGGTGTGCAAGGAATTTGGGGTTCCTTTAGCAAAGAGGAAATCCGAGCCTCAGGGGTCTGCCCTCACCTTCTTGAGCACAGAAATTAATTCTGAGAACAGGCTCTGTCGTTTGCCACAGGACAAGTTGGTTACCCTCCGGACCCTCTTGCACAGGGTTTTGGGGAGTAAGAAAATTACCCTCTGGGAGCTGCAGCGGTTGGTGGGTCACCTTAAGTTTGCATGTCGGGTCATACCAGTGGGCCAGACTTTTATGCTGCAGTTTGCCAGAAGGGGTGCAGGGTGTACAAAACCTCATCACAGGATACAGGTCACTAAGCAGTTCAGGGAGGATTTGCAGGTATGGCAGATGTTCCTGGAGCACTTCAGCAGGGTGGTCTTGTGGCAGGAGCCATGGGTGGGGGCACCTTTGGAATTGTATACTGATGTGGTGGGCAACCTGGGGTTCGGAGCCTATTTCCAAGGACAATGATGTGCAGGGCAGTGGCCAGCTGGCTTTCTGGTGGCTGGGTTGGGAAGGCAGATCACAATGCCAGAGTTCTTCCCGATGGTGGTCGTCCTGTGCATCTGGGGTCCCAGATTAAGAAACAAGACAGTGCACTTCAGGTCAGACAACTTGGGCATGGTACACACGATCAATCAACATTTAGGTCATTTGGGACATTGGGGGATTTCATGCAGGTATTCATTTTGAAATGTATGCTGTTTAATATTGCATTCAGGGCAGTACTTGTTCCAGGGGTTGATAAGGGAATTGCAGATGATTTATCTCATTTACAATAGGACAGATTCTTCGAGTTGGCACCAGCAGCAGACAAGCAGCCATGATTCCTTCTTGTTGGAGGTGGTGACCAAGAGACTTGGAGCTGCATAGGTAACTCCATTGTGCCCAGGATAAAAGAGGCATATTGCTGGGGAGTGGAACACTACATTGCCATACAGGAGGCCATGGGGTGGCCGGATGTGTGGCCCATTCCAGCAGACCAGCTATGTAGATATTTTATGGCTGGCAGAACAGCGGGACACTCTCCTGGAGTGATGGCCCGGCACCTAGCAGGCTTGTCGTGGTTGACTAGAACCATGGGGATGGCAGATACCATGGGAAACTTCAGGGTGTGGAAGCTGCTGGAGGGCAGGCAGAGAGAGACGGCCACCCCTCCAGATGCCAGATGGCCCATCACTCCAGCTAGGTTGGAGAATATTTGGGGGATTCTGCCCAAGGTTTGCAGGGATGAGTTTGAAACCCAGTTGTTTAGCACAATGTTTCTGATAGCTTTCTGTGGGGCTTTTAGTGTGTCAGAGTTGACACAACCTTCAAAGGATAAGGGCATCCCAAGCCTGCTGATGCAGGACATGGTGTCTGTGGGGAACAGGGTCTTCCTGCATCTCCACAGATGGAAGATGGAGTGGCGAGGGGCAGGGCACTGGTATGAAGTGAAGACACCGGCAGGGATCAAGTGTCTGGTGGCCCGCATCATAGCTGACTATTGAACCCTATGCTCTGAGTGGGGGGATGCCTTCTTCGGTCATCAGAACGGTAGACCAGTGATGGCTTATCAATTCAGGTTTATCCTACGGCAGGTTATTCAGGAGCTGGAGTTACACACCTGGGAGTATGGCACCCATTCTTTCCACATTGGGGAGCAGCGATGAATACCAGCAGTGGGGGCCTATCAGACTTGGAGATTCAGGCCTTGGGACAGTGGATGTCTCAGGCGTTCCTGTGCTATGTGATATCATACTTGCAGTGACTGTCTCTTGTCTCTTGCAAGCCCTGGGGCAGACCTTAAGTGCATCTGGATATGTGGGCACTCCTTCATCTGGTGGGCAGTGAAGAGGACAGCTGGTCAACTGGGGGGAAGCAACCTGACTATGTCACAGCAAGCAGCCCGGATCCGGAGGCTAGGGGTCAAGAGTTTGCATTGGGAAGGGTTGCTTCCAAGGTTGTGAGGTGAGGCTGACCAGGGACGACACTGGATGTCTTATTGATTCAATTGGGTGGAAAAAAAACTAGACTGCAGGAAGACGGTGAATCTGCTGCTGACAACCTAGGATGATTTACATTCCATTAAGATCTGGTGGCCCCACATTAATCTCATCTTGTCTCACTGGTTGATGAGGGAGAATTGGCCTCATGCAAAGGCTGCTGCTGCATTGAACAGAGCTTGTATGCAGATTAACAGGGAGATGAGAGTTTTTTATGGAGTTCCTGGGGGGCACTGTACTGAGGCATGACAGCATTTACCATACCCACTGGGGCCTGGCGGTGGGTCTTGAAGGCCAGTTGCAAGTTGAAGTTTTGGGTTGCTTAATGCACGATTTTAAAAGGATCTTGGAGGACAGGATTGAGCAAGTGGCTTTGGGGGGGTCAGACCTGATCCGGCCTGTGATGGCGTGGGAGGAGTGCATGAGGGCGGTAGCGGGAAAGTAGGGGAAGGTGCCAGTTCTCCCAAAGGTGTCGGGGCCCCTAGTCAGCATGAGGACGGGTGATCACAAGACCTGTACTTACATGGGGGGGCCTAGGTCCAGCCTCAGCAGTGTAGACGCAAGGTAAGTGCCACCAGACAGGGGGCAGCCACCAGAACCTTGGCCATGTGACCTGTCCTACTACCACTGAGGGATACTTCAGCCAGCACTGGAAGGGGTTTCCCAGGTTGATGGGTGGTGCTGGGGCCTGAGGTACAGTGCATCCTCCTGGCAGTGCCCACTGCTCAATATTAAAAAAGGTTAATAGGTATTAATCTAGAATATTACTATTATAAAGTGATTTAAGATATTCAATAAAGATTAATATTGAGAGTTGGAAATCAAATAAATGCATGGCTGTGGCCATTTTTGTCCAAGATCTGTGTGGTGTCTTTCTTGGCAAGGGGGGGGGATTGGGGACCTATTGGATAATACAGAGGTTGCCCAAGTATTGTAGCAGCTGGCTTTTTGTCTGGGCCCCCCCCCACTGGCCAAACAGAGGTAACAGGATGCCTGTTCTGGGGTGTGGTCAGCAGCCCCTGGACACATCCTGTGATAGGGCATCACCATGCCCCTCTGGGGGGTCACAGGGGGAAGGAGTCGAAAGGATAACTGGATTGCTACCCTGAGTCCAGTCCTCTGTCTCCTCTCTCCTTCAGGTCACCCACCCACCTGGCCCTCTGGTGTTTCGGGGACAGGAATAGGCACTGTAGGGCCCCCTTTGTGACCCAATAGGGTGACCATACCAGGGGTTGGGGAGTGACTTTTCCCGGTTTTCCTCCATAGGTTTTTTTTTCCCAGGTTTTTCTCCTCCCCCAAAAAGGGGTGTAATGGTTAAGATAACATATAAGCAAAACAAACATCTTGTTTATCAATATAACAAAATAAACTAGTATTATACATAGGCTTAATCATAAGTTAAAAGAATAGGGTAGATAATAGGAAGTAGTTATTAACACAATTAGCCAAATACATAAGTATCGAGGTGATATGATATTGCAAACTGCAGCAGCCAGGTGGCGGGGTGGCATGGGAGGAGCACAAGAGGGAAGTAGCGGGAAAGTAGAAAACAATGCCAGTTATCCTGGAGGTGTCGGGGCCCCTGGTTGGAGTGAGGATGGGGGATCACAAGACCTGTACCTACATGGGGTGGGGTCTAGGTCCAGCCTCAGCAGTTTAGATTGCAAGGTTGGCACCACCAGACAGGGGACATCTGCCAGAACCTTGGCCATGTGATCTGTCCTGCTACCACTGAGGGATACTTCGGCCAGCACCAGAAGGGATTTCCCAGGTTGATAGGTGGTGCTGGGGCCTGAGGCATGGTGCATCCTCCCGGCAGCACCCGCTGCTTAATACTAAAAAGGTTAACAGATATTAATCTAGAACATTACTATTATAAAGTGATTCAAGATATTCAATAAAGATTAATACTGAGAGTTGGAAATTAGTTAAACGCATGGCTGCGGCCATTTTTCTCCAAGATCTGTGTGGTGTCTTTCTTGGCAAGGGGGGGATTGGGGGTGTACTGGACAATGCTTCTAAATAGCCCAGTGTTGGTGGGCTTTTGTCCCCTCTGGCCTTCTTTTTTGTTCAAATTTAAAAGTTGGCAGGCTTCTTTTGTTCTTGCCCAGCACCTATGAGCCTGCCGCTGGAGAAGTCCCTGATTGACTGTTGTGTGGCTATGGGCTGGCATGGCCAATTCAATGACTCCATTGGGAGCCCAGCTGATGATCTGTAGGTGATCATTGGGAGGGGAGAACTCTGTAAAACCAATCACCATTGTGACCCCTTTAGTCCTCTTCTACTGCTGCATTGAATGTCTTGTTGGGAGCCGATGCTCCTAATAAGCTCAATGTTGGCAGACTTTTTTCCCCTCCATCTGTTTTTTTTTTGTTCAAATTTAATAAGTTGGCCAATAATCAGCCAGGTTGATCATGACACTCTTCTCTGCTCAAAGGGTGGCAACATTGTGGAGTTCAAAGAAAAGAGCAACCTGTATCACAGGGTGGCTCTTTGCTTTGATCTGGATGATGCTGCCCAGCAAGCAGCTGCTCAGCATCATGATCAGCTTGCAACTTTTCCCCTATCCTCACAAGTAGCAGTCACTGGGCTATCACACTGTATACTCCCAAATTCCTATGGTACTCCCCACTTCATAAAATAAACCCGCCTGCTGGCAAAGATCCCATCCCCTCCCAATTGCATCCCATCCCCAGTTCCTATACAAAAGCAACCCCCTACTGGCAAAGATCTAACCACTTCCTGATTGAATGTGGTCCCCAGTTCCTATACAAAAAGAAACCCACCCCTCTGCTAAGTATCTGTCCCATCTCCGCACCAATTTGGGGGCATGTGCCCCTTTTAATCTGTCCCACCCTTTGCCATGTATCCCTCCCACCTCCCCACTTACTTCCTGTGTCCCTTTTAAAAAGGTCCCACACTCTGCCAAGTATCCTTCCCACCTCCCCATCATTTCACATGTCCCATAAATAGGAACCTGATACTGGGGCACCCAATCCCTAGAGTCAGTACCTGAAAAAAATAAAAATGTCCCTGAATGTCTTTTTTTTTTGCACCCTGTGAAAAAGAAGCGGGCCTTCGATGTCTGTTGCTGCCGCTGCCCCCTGCCTGTTACACTCCAGCACTCAGCACCCACCACCCCACACTCCCGTGTACACCCCTTACTTACCTACTGAGAGTCCTATGCCGTAATCCTTTCTGGACCAGAGACACTTCTTCACTCTTCATTTCTGGACCAGAAACTGAGGAAATCACATTAATGCGGGTCAATGTATTTCAATGTGTTTTCAACTTGCACTCATAACTTGATAATTTTTTTACTACTTTTCCTCCAAAATTTTCCACATGGCCTTTGTGGTACCCCACCTCATGAACAAGGTAAGTGCATTGTTTTCAAATCTGGCCCGAAAGGAAATTTTGCAGTCATTGTGTGAAATCATCTTTCAGGTGGGATTTGAAATGTTTCCCCACCTATTAGGTGGGATCAAAGGAACACTATGTTAAACATTTGGGGTCAAAATGTTGAAAAACAGCAAAGTTATGAAGGTACATTGAACATTTGCAACCCCCGCTCATAATTCTGGTGATTTTCAATATTTCAACCCCAAACTTTCAACATAGACATTTCTCACACCACCTCATGAATGTGACAGCTGCTATTTTTTTTAAATCCTGGTCAAAATGTGTTTTTGCCTTGTGGCATGAAATGATGTTTTGGCCAGTATATTATAAATGACACCTGTCATGTTCCGAAAGAGGGGTCATAAAAAGACTATGTTAAAAATTTGATATCAGCATGTCACAAAACAATGAAGCCATGATGAAACTTTTTTTTTTCAACATTTACTCACAACATTGAAATGTATGTAGATTCTGACCCCAGTTCTGGCCCAGATTCTGTTATACTACCTCTTGAATATGACAGGTATAATTTTTCAAATGTCCTTCGAAATATGATTTCGCATTTGCTCCATGAAGTCACCTTTCAAACAAGATTCAAAGAAATTCCACCTGCCGTGATCGTAAAGCGGGGTCATAAAAACACAGGCCCAAATATTCAAAAGAGTTGAGCCATGCGCAATAGGGTTGCGCCTGTGCAAGTCTGAAAATGTGCCATTCAATATTCATTGAGCAGTTGTTCCAAACGCTGAACAACAGCGCAATGATAATGAAGGCATGCACAACTGAAGGGGGGGGAACCATGCAAAAATGGCGCAGTGCGATATTCAACAACTTGCGCCATGCGCAATAGGGGAGCAAGCAGAAGTTGCGCCATAGCGGAAATTAGCCAAAATAAAAGGGAGCAAGGGAGAGGCTCAAGAACGCTACAGGGAAGCCACATGAGAGCAAAATACAGCAGGACACACTGGGCAGCAGGGACACACAGGGCCAGGCAGGAAAGGGCACCTGGAATCAATAGCCACAGGGGAAGGTGTGGGGAGACATTGCAGAAGGGGGAGGTACACCACACAGCAGTGAGGCAAGCACAGGCAGGTGTTCCCGGTGCAGGGGAAGTAGCAGTGAGGACAGCGGAGGGGAATACAGTAACAGCTGCCGGTGGAGGGTGAACACAAGCCAGGGACATGGCCAGTGCCACCTTCCAGATGGAGGCCATTATGAGGGGGGTGAAAAGGTGGGCAGCAGGGGGGCATGGCCGTGGAAGGGCCCATCGGCGGTATGCCCCCAACAGGCAGTACCGAGCCCGCACCAGCTTCGAGCTATACAGTGATACCAAGATTGTGGGCCAGTACCACCTAAATCGGGCAATTCTGAGGTGGCTCTGTAAGCTGTGCAGTGATGTGATGCAGGCACCCACATGACGGAGCCATGCCCTGTCAGTGGAGACCAAAGTGACAGCTTGCATGTGCTTGCTCACCACGGGTACCTTCCAGAGACCAACTGGGGATACCACAGGCATAACCCAGTTGGCCACATCATGCCACCTCACCCAATTCCTCAGCGCACTGCTGCCACATGCTGCGGAGTACATCCATTTCCCCAGCACACCAGCGGAGCCGCACAGTAAACATACAGGAGTTCCACAGGGTAGCACGTATGCCTGGCATGCTAGGGGCAATAGACTACACCCATGTGGCCATCTGCACACCACCTGGTCCCAAGGGGGCCACATATGCCAATCACAAGGGCTATGCCAGCATCAACTGCCAGGTGGTGTGCGATGCCAGGGGGCGCATAATCAATGTCTGTGCCACGCACCCTGGGGGAGAACACGATGCCTTCATCTGGCACCAGTCAGCACTGTGCCACAGATTCGAGAGAGTGGGGCTATCCCCACTGGACACCTAGTGGGTGAGTATGCAAACCACATGGACAATCATAGGGCCTGGGGGGGCATGGTCAGAGGTGACATGGGTAGTGGCCTACATGGCCCAGGGCAGGGCGATGCTGATCACCAAACTAACTTCCACCCTCTGCACACAGGTGACAGTGGATACCCACTCCATCCCTGGCTGCTCACACCATACCGGCGGCCTCGACCCCGTCGCAGCAACACTACAATGAGGCACACGCCACCACATGTAATGTCATCGAGTGGGTGTTCGGGATGCTGAAGGCACGTTTCCGTTGCCTGGACACCTCCAGCAGTGCCCTACAGTACAGCCCCTCAAAGGCCTGCAGGCTATTCCTGGCCTGTTGCATCCTGCACAACATGGCCAATGAATGTGGGATAGCCATACAGGTTAAAGAGGGGGACAGCGATAGGGACGATGAGGGCGCGGGTGATGATGGTGATGGGCAGCCCCTTGGGTGACAGGACCCCGACTGCTCCGGCTGGCACAGCTGCACCGGACACCATCGCGGAGGAGCACTTCCAGCCAACCAGGTAAGTCATGGGGCCATGTGCGCCAACTGTGGCTAAGGCACAACCCACAAACATGCATGGACACACACCAGGGTGCATGCCATCAAGGGAAGTGGCAGGGCATGGAACCACACACCCAACCAGGGATGGGTGAGGTCTAACATGCCACGTGGACAGACACACACACACGCACACACACACAATGCACCAAACATGCACAAAGGGTAGGAGGCACACTGACCCAGAACACCACCCCTAGCCACACACATGTCCACAGATGACTACGCCCACTGTCTGTCCATGTGCGTGTGTCAGATGCTGAGCACCATTGCACATTGGTGTAGAGTGCAATGCAGGCATCATCATGCACACGCAACTGTGAACAGCTGCCAGGAGGGTGTGCAGATGGACTGTGTGTCCGTGTGCAGGGCCGGGTACCCACCCGTGCACTGCCCACTGAAAGACACAATGCACACAGGGCAGCACCAGACAGTAGCCGCATTGGGAGACAGGTCAGTCATGCGACACAGTGCCCCGGCCACCACTGATGTGTGGGTGGCTCTGCTGAGACCCGCCAGCACTGACAGGCTGACCACAGGCCTCATGGGGTGGCACCGATGGTCCCCCAGGGGTTCCACTGCATGAACGTGACCATGCTCGCACAGGGGTCTGCAGCACACCAAACATGCCTGCGCCAGGCATGCTCGGGATGCCCACAGCTGAACCCAATGTCGACAGGGAGGGTGTCGCTATGACACCCGAGATGGGGTGGACAGTGCACTGCGTGGTGTCCGCGACGCTGGGCACATGACTGTGTGCCCATTGTGGCCATGACAGCAGTGAATGCCTGTGCATGCCTGTCAATGGCGCGTCACATCCTCCCGCAGCAGTCCATCCCTGCCAGGATCAGGCGGTGTCTCTGCTGTGGCGTCCCTCTGCCCACTCCAGGCGCACCGTGCATCCCCGGCGATACGCAAGCCACATCTGCTGCTGGACTGATGCTTGCAGTAGGCGGGTGTGCTCATCAAGGGTCATCTGCCTCCTCAGCAGCATCCTGTCCCTTAGGGTGTGCGTGGCCCTGATGCTCAGCACCCCTTGAGGGTGGGCACTGCGCACCAGGACCAGGTCTGGGCATGTACACAGGCGGTGCACAGATGCCACCGCTGGACCCTGTACCCCCAAGCCCATTGGCCGACTGCTGATGCTGCCCCTCCAGCTGCCACTCCCCAGGGCTCAGTGGTGCCACCGCAGTGGCCGCAACAGTCCCACTGTCCTGAACAAACACCAGTGCTGCCCCACTGGTGCTGACAGGCACAGGCTGGGATTGTGCTGACATGCAGGCCTCCACGGCAGCACCACCCACAGCCATGGCCGTGATGTTACCTGCTGTGTGGCCATCCCATGGCACGCACATGTCACTGCCCATGCCGTTAGCGACATCATCATCAGTGATGGACTCGGCACCAGCCTGCTGGCATCCATGGATGCTGGCACACTGGGACACAGGCAGGGCTTCCTCTGCACCTGTTACAACAACATCAGTGTGGACAGCCAGGCGGACCCACTGTCGCACTGAGCCACGTATACCTGTGGAGGTGGATGGGCCCTCCTCCATCTCCAGCTGACTGTCCTCAGTGGACAGGCCCACCACCGCTGACCCAAACAGATGCTCAGGATCTGTAAGGGAAAACAAAGTTGCGTTACTGCATGTGACCTAACCTGCCCCCTCCCATAGACAGACCATGACTTACCATGCAGTGATGGGCTACCACCCGTCTGGAAGCCACCACCCGGAACACTCTCAATGGCACAACGCTGCATGCTTCCAGCAATCCTCAACTCCTGTGGGGTCAGGTGTACCACCTCCAGCTGTCCCCCACCTGTCGCAGCTCATGCTGCCCTGATGGCAGCCACCTTCTCCTTTATCCTCCTCCTGTCTGTGCCCATCTTTTTTTTTTTTTTTTTATATTTGACCTTTATCCTGGCAGGACCACCAGGCCATCCGCCCTGGTCATGGCTCCCGGAGACCTCAACCGCCGTCTATTGCTGCTGGGGACCCACAGTCACCCCCGGCTTGCCCCCCGGAGGGTGGGGCCGCGGGCCACCTTCGTGGCCCCGGAACTGTAACTAGTCGGGGTCCCACAGCGACGGTGGCTATGTGAGGCTCTCCAGGGAGGGCTTCATTTATGGTGGTCCTGCCCGCCTTCCTTTTTCCGCCTTTTAACACCCCCGGGAAGGAGGCGGGGCGTGTAATGGCGCCAGCGCCCGCCCGGCCTCCTCCCCTCCCCATCGCCAGGCGTCGGTTGCGTGGGAACCCTGATCTCCACCAGGGGTCCCCAGCACCGATAGCGACCACACCCTCCCGGGTAGGAGAGCTGCCCATCGGATGCTCAATCCTACTCCCCCCAGCCGGCCCTCCGATGACCCGGATCCGTTCCCGAACCCGGGTCACCAGCGTCGCAATCGGAAATCCCACCGCTGCACCGATGGGCCGTGTCTGTGCCCATCTTCTTCTTGCACTCCAGCACGGAGTGCTGGTGGCTGCCATGCAGGTTCACAGCACGTGCCACCTCCTCCCATGCAGCAGCACGGGCTTGAGGTGTTCCCTGCCGTCTGCTGAGAAGTGGCTCCTGATCCAGGTAGGCCTCAAACAGGGCATCAGTCTCGGCCTTGGTAAAATTAGGCCTCCTCCTCCTCCCACCACAGTGTTCCTCCTCTCCCACAACTTGCTCGGTCATTTTTTTAGCCTGTAAGAATGACAGTTGTTACCTGTGACTGTGCAGTCCCATGCATGTCCCTAAATCTACAGTCCACACTCCCAAACAGCATGCAACTCACCAATAGACTGCAGTAACCGACTATGGCCACTGCAGCCCAATGTCACACTTTTATAGCGCAACCCATGCAAATGAGGCGAGGTGCAACTTTAAGTGGATGCAAATTGCAGTGCTGCACCATTGCATGGCTGATTAGCTGTTTTGCATATGGCAACTGAATATCACGCTGTTGCGCTTTGCGCAATTGTGTTGAATGTGCTGAGCCAAGGGCGCAGTTCTGTAACATGCGTAGTACACACCTCACTGCGCATGCCCGGGTTGCTGACGCAGGCGTCTGCCACACTGCTGACGTGCTGTGCACGGGGAAGCAATGCAGGGCACAGCCACCATTGTGCCAGTGGCACTATAACGATGTTCACCTACATGGCGCTGTGGCACTGGGCCATCATAAGCGCACTGGGGCAACAGCACGGTAGGCCGCTACTGGAGGTAGCACACAGCCAGCCAATCGCACTACACACGTTGAGTTCCAATGGCACTGTGCGTGTCCGTGCGCCAGAGACCCTTGACCCTGTGCCTTACCTTTGCCCCCGAGGCACCATGCGTCAGGCATGGGTGCACCACTATCGCATTGTTCGGTGACAGTGCAATAGGGAATGGCAGTGCTGCACCATGCAGCATCTGCACGTGGGGAGCCATGCTGCAGAGTGCCATTTTTGCAGACCGAGCTGTGAGAATGGCACGCAGGAGGGCTGCTCAATGGACACAGGTCAAACTGGCCAACCTAGTGGCCATAGTGGAGCCACACCATGGACCACTGTTTGGGGAGGCACCCCGGACAGGTCTAGGAGCCAGGTGTGGGAGGAGGTGGCCACTGCACTGGAGGAGGCCACTGGATGGGGGCGGACAGCAGAGCAGTGCCGCCACAGGTATAGGAACCTGCGGCGGAGGGAGCCAGACCTGCTAGCCCACCTGTGGGCACATGCAAGGAGAGGCACAGTGCCATGGCCAGGTAGGTGTTATATCAACACACTTTTATCTTCCATATGGGTATCACGGTTGCATGTGTCCAGCACATGGGGGAGGAACCGTCCGGTGTTGACTGTGGTGGTGTTATCAGGGTGTTGGGTGGGTGGGTCTGGCTGGGTGGGAGGGCACACGCCTGGGGGCAGGGGGGCTTTGCTATGGGATTGTACTGATGTTCTTCTCTCCATGTTTGCACCACAGGGCCGGAGGAGTGGCACCTGGCATGTGAGCTGCAGTGCACCAAAGAGGACAGGGAGGCAAGGTGGAGCAAGGGTCTGCAGCGCCCAAGGGACCGGCCCAATGATGGTGAGTGCCATACCTCCATGATTACTATTGCATGCTGTATAACAGGGTGGGAAATGGGGTATGGCCACCATCCATCGACACCACTGCCATGCACGCAACTTGTTACAATCAGCACTGTCCAGTGGCAATGCATGTCTGGGAGTGCATTGATGGTGGTCCATGCATGCATCGGGTACATGGCTGTGCCACTGCCTTTGCACCACATAGCCATGTCACTAAACGGCCACAGTGGTGCTGTGCATGACTTGGCCGGTGAGTGTGTGCAGCGTTCTGCATGGCTGTATGCACCTGGCTGGGCAGGTCATGTGGACGTGATCAATGTGGGTGGTCACACCATCACAGAGGTATGTCCCATGGCCGTATGCCATGCACAGTAGGTGGGCTGTATGGGGCTGTGCATTCACACCTATTGACTGTGCTCCATTGTCCTAGGTGTCTGCCAGCTGAACGACATCTGGGAGGCATTGCGGGAGATTCTGCACGTGGCAAGGACGTCCCTGGAAATCCTTCACCGCATAGATCAGATTGGGGTCCGCAGGAGGCACCGGCAGAGGAGAAGTCAGAGTGGGGAGTGGGGCTCCCGTTGAAAGTCCCTCTGCCCCTGATATCCCCTACCCCCCCTGGACCCACCCTAACACCCCTCCTTTCCTGTCCCATTTGTCCACCCCTGCCCCTTACCCACCCCCACCTTGTTTGTGGCCCTCCTCCCCATCTTGTATATATTATTGTATATAGTTAACTTTTATATTTTGTTTTAATACAGATCTTTTGATATGAATACTGTGGTGGTCTCTGATTTGCAGTGGGCTATAGGTGCTCAGCTGCAGTGGTGTGCATGGTGTCAGGGGTGGTGCAGTCATGGGTATGTGTGTGTGTCTGTGGGGAGGTGAGTATGGTGTGGGGATAGCTATCAGTCAGTGTCTGTGGTGTGTGTGTGTTGTGCCCTGTGCACTGGATGACTGTGTGCAGTGGTCCATGGTGCATGCTCTGTGTTCATGGTGCCCCTGTCAGCCCGTCCATGGCCTGTGCAGCTGACACTGCATGGTCTGCTGGCATGTCAGTGGTGGCTGTCCATGCAGGGCAGCCACTGTACCCGTCACAATGCTGGGTTGCCTCCTGTCACTGGTGTGGTGCATGTCTGCCTTGGGTGACACTGTGGCCTCCACAGTTGTTGACTCACCTCCATGCTGTGGCTTGTGTGTTGCAGGGGATGTGCACCACTGTCTGTGACATGTGCTCTGGGCAAATGCTGGTGGTGTACAGGTCCACAGTGCCTGCGCAGGGTGGCTAGCACTCCAGTGCCATGGAGGACTGCAGGTTGTATGTACACAGTTTCCATGGACCCACGCTGGGGGCTTGGTTGCCCTGCTACTGCGTCCCTGTGTTGTTGTTCCCTTGGGTATGGGTGGGTGTCTGTCCATGCACTGTGTGGCATCCAGTGTGGTGCATGCTTCCACGCACCACTGTGGGTGTCTGCACTGGCTGTTGTGGCCAGTGCTGGGTCGGGGTGTGTTACTGGGAGAGTGTGCAGGGTGCTGTACCCCTGGTGGTGTGGTCCGGGGCATGCCCTGTCCCATGTGGGGTACCTCGTGTGCCGACGCATGATTGGTCTCTCAGCAGTACCTCAGGAGGGCTGTGCATGGTAGCACTGTGTATGCCATTGTTGCATCGCTGTGTGTTGCCACCCGCTGATGAGTGCTCGTGGTGAGGCTGCCTTGTATGGTTCTGTGGTGCACAGGGTTGCATTGTCACAGTTTTGGGCCCCTACCTTCCTGGTTGTGCAGTTGCATTGCCGCCCTGCTGCTGGGGGGTGTCCCTGGTTGTGCTATGGCACCTCTGCACTGCTCAGCTGAACATCCCTTGTTGCACTATGGCGCATCTGATCTGCTCAGCTTCCTCTCCCTAGTTGCGCTATGGCACAGGTGGTGCAATATTCAGTCATCAGCTGTAGGCGCAGTTTGGCCTGCTCAGTTTTTGAATATCGCGCCTCTTGCGCATGGTCACAATGGACTTGCGCTTGCTCCTGCTATTGCGCACTTTTTGGGTGCAGTTTGAATATCTGGGCCACAGTGTTGAAAATGTGGGGTTAAAATGTCTAAAAACAACAACAGTATGAAGAAATGTTGGATTTCCGCAACGATTGCTCATAACTTCGTGATTTTTTGCTGACTTTGGCCACAAATGTGCAAATGGACCTTTTGTTACCCCACCTAATGAACAAGACAGATGCCATTTTTAAAATTCCCTTTGAAACATGTTTTTGCAGTTTATGTCATTACACATCTCTTCCATTGTTGGTACAATGCATCCATTTTCTATAATGGAACTTTGGGACTGAAAATGACATAAACTACATTATACAGTTCTGAAATGGTACTTAACACTACAGTATAAATCAGAAATATATTTAGCAGTTACTAATAAGCCAATATAGATCTAGCAATAACAGAATTGGTACTAGTACTTTTTAAAAATGCAAGTACTAGGAAAAATGACTCTCAGGTTCTGTGCAGTTCTTCTTTAATGGCCCACATGATCTCAGTATGCCTGTGCATCTATTCAACCCTCAACCCTGCTTTCTTCATTAAACTGATTGGCTTTGAAAGCCTGAATGGTGCTAGTTTCCAACACCACAATAGATTGGCTGTTTCACATGCTGATTACCCTCTAGGTGATATAATGCTTGCTTGCTTGCTTTCTTTCTTTCTTTCTTTCTTTTTTCTTCCTCCCTCCTGCCTTCCTTCCTTTCATTAAAATCTCACAGAGATACTTCCCTCTATTCAGCCCCTACACATTTAGCTTGTGTTAATGCCCCCAGTTTTTCCTCACACTGGTAAGAAATAAGCAGCTGCATATACTCTACGTTGCATATCGCTTTCAATATTCAGACCATCATCATATTCACCTCAACCTGGTCTTCTCTAGGCTGAAAATTGCATCAATATTCAGTATCTAATCTTTACTCATAGTTCCTGCCCCAAAGCCGCTAGTCAGACTATTGCCCTCTACTGATCTTACCCAAGCCTTTTCTATATTGTTGGTATCAGAACTGAATGCAATACTCAAAGTGTGATCCAATCAAGGCCTTGTACAGGAGGAGGATCATGTCACTTGACCTGCTTGCTACCCTCTCCTCTGACGTTCAACATTTTGTTTGCTTTCTTGACTACAGCAGCACATTGCCTACCCAGCTTCAGCTCACTGTCCATAATTACCTCCAAATTCTTTTCACTGGTTGTACTGCCTGTTGCTGTACCATACATGATGTATGTGCTACCCAGATTCCTGGTGCTGGATTATCAAAAGGTGGAGCAGGGCTTGTGTCGAGCCCTGTGCCACTACACTTAAATTTTGGCAGCACACCAAACCCCTTTGCTGCAGCTGCACCCGGTTTTACAATCTCGGGCACATTTGCGAGAGTTTATGTGATTTACAGCAGCTTGCACCATATATCTGGTGGAAGTTCTGTGAAAAAGGTCCTCATGATTGCTGCAGGCTAGATCACAAAAAGGTGGTCTAGCTTGCAACAATAGCTGCACAGAACAGAAAATCCAGATTGCCAGCGGGTGACTGCCACAAGCTCCAAGCAACGTATGTACGGTGCACCCAGGGCTTGCGACATTCAGAGTCATTGGAAAACCCTGCTCCTTGTCTTTAAGTAAAGTACCTCATTTTGCTCCACATAAAACCTAGCCCTCATTTCTATGCCCATACCCCAATGTGTGCAAGTCACTCTACAGTATATCCCTTCCACTGCTGTGTCCACTGTTAAGGCCATTTTAGTATTATCAGCAATTTTGACAGTCTGCTACTGACTGACTCCCTCTTCTGTGTCATTGATGAATATGTCGTCCCAGGACTGACCCCTGTAGTACTACCCTCCATATATTCCACTGCTGTCCTGGATGTATCCTGGACAATCAGCTTGCTCTCCCTGATTATAACCTCCACTGGCAAGACCATGGTAAAAGGGGAGGAGGAGTTGCAATCTACTCCCGCAACTCCATTTCTTACACTGTCACCCACTGTGAAGCAGTCCCATGATCTCATGAACTCCTGCTGGCTTAAGCTCACTTTTCCATCCTCAATGCCACCTTTTGTCAGAGTTTTGTATGCCTCCCCCAAACCCCGTCCCTCCTCCCTTGTCTTCTGCATCACCTCCACTATCACCCTTGCATCTGCAAGAGAACTGATCCTTCTTGGTGACTTCAATTTGGACTGGCTTTCCCCCTCATCTCACAATGTATGCCTCCAGATTGAAGCACCAAACCTGACCCAGTTGACCAATGAGCCAACTCACCTCAACAATCATTCCCAGTCCCATGCCCTTCTTGACTGGGTACTGTCAACCCACCCTCACAGCATCAGCTCTGTAGGTGTGCTGCTTGATGTGCTCAATGATCACTGCCCCACCTTTTGTGTCAGAAAAATACGACCTCCTCCTAACCACCCCAAATATATCCAATATCGACCTCTCAATGCGTTTGACTGAAATAATTTACTCTTTGACCTGGCCAAGGCTAACTGATCACAGGTCCTCTCCACTCCTTCTGTTGATGCTGCTCTCACCCATTTCACAACAATCTTTCTAAAAGTATAGGATGTCCATGCTCCACTGAAATCAGTCAGGGTAAAATGTCATCACAATCCCTGAATCTCTCTGGAAATCCTGCCCACCTGCAAAACCTGCAACCTAGGCTGGTGATACTTCAAACTCCACTTGTGACCCAAATATAGAGATGCAGCGAATTTAAATTCCGCTGGCAAAGTGAACTCAAAGTGGGCACTTCGCATTGCCCAGCAAAGTGCTCACTCCGCCTTGTCATTTCCACTTCGGATTAAGGTGGAATGGCAATGCGAAGTAAGACAAAGTCATTGTTTTTAATGGACTTTGTATTCCTCATTATGATTCTAAGTGATCCACTTTGTGCTTCAGATTTGGCAGCCCCCCACACATCACATGGCTTACAGTACTGTAAGACACATGCTCTTTAGCTAGGCAGGAAGAAAGTGAGTCATACTAGCAGACACTTTTACTTTCTCCTGTGCAGATGGAGAGAGAGTAGTGTGTTTTGTGACTGCTGATACTTTGAGATCAGAGTGAGGAGGTTTAAAGTTTAATTTAGACCCAACAGCTTTTTTAAAAGCTACATTTTTTGTCTTTTGTGTACTCTTTTTTACTTAATTTGCACTTTCTGTAAATTTTATTTTTCTTACCTTTATAAGTAGTTAGTTGTTTGTCTGTGTCTGTGTTGTGACTGTGTGTGTGTGTGTGTGTGTGTGTGTGTGTGTTGTGTGACAGTGTGAGTAGTGATCGCTCAGACTGAGGGAGCTCAGTAGGAGAGATGGACCAGGGTGAAGGAATGCCTGGGGAGGAGGCAGCTCTGGGAGAGCGTGGTAGTGGTAAGCGTTGTACTATGTGCATGTGTGGAGGGCATGGGTGCCCATTCCTGTTGGACCGCTCAAAACTTGTGAGTGCCCCCCCCAGAAGCAGGACCAGCACCACCTCCTGTCCTTACTCTGAGGCAGTTGAACCACCACCAAGTCCAGCACAAGATCCTCTGGAGCAGGATGTGCCTGTTCCTCTAGGCCCAGGTGTGGATCCCATCCCTGTTCAGCACCATGAACAGCCAGCTGCCAGTTCATCTGGCCATCCCCTGCCTGTGCCTGGTCCTCCCCGCACCTCCATTGTTTGGCAGTTTTTTGACTGTGTCATAGGGGGACAGAAGTGTGGTCAAGTGATACCTATGTGAGGTGGAGGTGTGTCATGGACCCCGGGGAACTCACCTGGGGACTGGAGGCCAGCACAGCCATATGCTCAATCACCAGCAGTTGGAGTGGCAGGCTGCCACAGAATGGACCGTGCCTGCACCTGCTGGCCATTCTGTGGCAGAGGGTGCAGCTGTGCATTGCAGCATCCCTAAGAAGAAGAGGGCCACAGCAGCACCTGCTGCTCCACCAGCACCCCTACTCCCACCACCACCACCAGCAGGTGAGCCTGTAGATCGTGTGGACCCCAGAGAACTGCATGTAACACAGGCTGACTTGGCAGTTATCTGGAGTGCTGCTGAGGATAACAACGAGAGGGTGAGTGCTGTGCAGCAGCAGCTGGATCAATAGAGAGACATCAGTTGCAAATTATGTCCATGCTGGAACTGCTGCTGGATCACCATGGGATCCCATATTAATTTTTTTTTCCTCACACCATGTGCCCCCCAACACCTTCCTTGCTGTGTTATAAAATGTATTCCTCCACCATCCCTGACCCTTGTATGTAATTATGCCCTTTTTTTGTTGTCTTCCATATGCTTGACACTTTGTATTCTGAGCAGTGCAAGTATACTGTACTAAACTGCATGTGCGCAGCCAGTCTTCTTTTCAGTCTGTGTATGTACTGCAGACACTGTCCAACTCCCTGACATAAAAACAAACATTAATGAGTACAATGGTGGGGTGGTGAAGCCTGGAGAGATACTACAAAACAGGCTTACAACACATCCAAGTAACAATTACAAAAAATTAATGTTGTGATTCATGACATGATCATGAATCATGATTTGTGACTGCGTTTGTGACCATGATGATGAAGAAACGTGAATGCCTACCGCCTATGGCTGTATTTCCCCAATGAGTTGTAGCTTAAAACTCCCATACTTAAAAACACATATCAATGAGTACAATGGTGGGGTGGTGAAGCCTGGAGAGATACTACAAAACAGGCTTACAATATATCCAAGTAACTAGAAAGAAAATTAATGTTGTGATTCGTAATATGAATGATAGTGAATCGTGATTTGTGACTGCATTTGTGACCGTGATAATGAAGAACGTGATTTGTACCACGAGTGACTTGTGATGATGGTCCTGACTTAAAAAAGCATATTAATGAGTACAATGTTCATGCAGAATTAAGCACCACACCTGCCCAGTACTCTGAAGGGAAGCCAAAGAAACAACTGTGACTTAAGTTAGAGATGGAGATTGGGCCCTAAAGAGATGCAAATGCACAGACAGATTAAGATTGCACTGTGCACTGAAGAGATGCAGACGCAAAAGCACAACACCTAACCAGTGCACACCATCAGAAATTCATATCTGGAAAAGAATACCTTTGCTGGTTGGGGCGGCCACGGGGGGGGGGAGAGTGTACTGCACTGCGGCAGTAACAGTCACTAGTACTAATACCAGTAAAGATTCCACAAAGAAGTACAAAAATCACATAGCTGCAGTGGATAGCAGCGTCATATTGCTGAAATTATTATGTGACACAATAAAAGGTGTCTGATTTGATGACACGCGTCACACACATACTCACACACACACAAAGTAATGCATAGCAAATTGAAAACTTCAGTAATATAACCACATATCAGAAACAAACTAAAATTATGCACTGCGGCAGTAACAGTCACTATTACTAGTACCAGTAAAGATACCACAAAGAAGTACAAAAATCACACAGCTGCAGTGGATAGCAGCTGCACGTCGCTGAAATTATTATGTGGCACAATAAAAGGTGTCTGATTTGATGACACGCATCACACACATACTCACACACACACTAAGTAATGCATAGCAAATTGAAAACTTCAGTAATATAACCACATATTTTAAACAAACTAAAATTATACACTGCTGCACCACAACAATCAGCAAAAAAATGGTAAGAAATATTGAAAATATTACTGTGTGTACATTAACACAGTTATACAAGAAAAATATCACCAAAACAGAAAGCACTGTCTTTTTCTCCAAGTTAATCTACCTACACTACGGATACGCCCCTCCCCCAAAGCACACTTCCCCTGTCTCTCAGTACACAGACTGAATGTTGTACATTAACATTCAAAATCCATACACAAACAATAAAAGCTTGATGATATGAGCACAGGAGGGTTTCCTATAATCGATGAACTAAAGTTTACGCAAAAAAAAAAGACTCCAAAAAGCTTTTTTAACAGCTTTTTGAAGGTTTGAATCGCAGAGAGCTCTCAGAGCAGATTGTCTCCTACAGCTTCCTACACACACTACCCCAAACCGAGGCTGTGCAGAACAATCTTGAGCCCATGTGACCTGAAATCCATTGAAACACTACAAAATTCACCTTTGGAGCTTAAAAACAAGGCGAAGTGAGGTAAAGTACATTGTTTTCAACGTACTTCACCTTAAGAATTGGTGGAGTAGTGGTTTGGGAAGGCAGAGTAACACGAAGTCAGTGTTTTCAGTGGACTTCGCGTTACCCATTAATAATACGAAGTACTCCGCTTCGCATTGTGGAGCACTCAGCAAATTCACCTTCTCTCCGCGAATCACTCCGTGGAGAGAATCGGGGCCACTTCATCCATCACTTCCCAAATGACCTGCAGAACTACTGAACCCTTTGTAACAGCTGTACCAAGCATATTCAGCAGGCAAAATCTGACTATTTCAAAACCCACCTGCACTCCTTCAACAATTTTCCATCCTCCTTTTGGAATGATCTCTGCTCGCTCCTTCACCATTTGTCTGAACCCCTCCCCCCACTCTTATGTGGTAGGTTCCCTAGTTTCAAACCCTACTTCTGTTGCAGATGCCCTAAATAAGTTCTTTATGACCTGTGCCCTCCCACAAGACCTCCCCTTTCATCTCCTCTCCTCTCCTGCCCTTCCCCCTTCCCCCATGCAGCCCTCTGGCTTTCAACTGTCTCTTGTATCCCCAGCGGAAATCCTTACAGCTCTAGGCTCCCTGAATTCCATTGAACTCAGCCCTGACAGCTTACACCCCATACTCTTCAAAATCTATGCACCCTCTATTTTGACCACTCTAACTTACATCCTCAATCTATCTCTCTCCCCCTCAACCGCCCCTTCAGCCTAAATGTCAGCTATGGTCATACCCTTTCATAAAGGGGGCGATACCACTGTCCTTGGTATCTACCACCCCATATCACTTCTTCCCTCATTTGCCATGGTCCATAATCACTTGTCCTCTCAAGGCTAAATGACTTCCTCTCTGCTTCCAACACTCTCTCCCTGGTCCAATCAGGTTTTAGGAAACTCCATTACAGGTGTACAAAAATTAAAAATTCGACTGGCAGAATTTCCATGAAAGTGCGACTTTCACGTCTGTGAAAGTTTGGAAAACACTTTCGCAACTTCAGCGGGAAATTCCCCCTTAAAACAGGCAGAACAAATGTATCAGCTGTAGGTTAATAATGATTAACCTGCAGCAAAATATCTGCGGAACTGATCACTGTCAGTGGTCAGTTCTGTGGATTTTTTGCTGGCAGTTTAATACATTAACCATCAAATTAATACCCCCCACCCGCTGATCTCACATCCCCCACAAAAAAGGGCTCCCTGGTGGCTACTGCTCCCACGCACACCCGCTCATTGCGGATCCCATTAATATATATAAAAGAAAAAAAAGAGTCCTGTCTGCTCCCTGGTGGCTAGTGGTCCTGCTCCCACCCACCAATCACGGGTCTCATCAGGTAAATAAAAAATTTCCCTGCTCCCTGGTGGCTAGCAGACCCCCCTCCCTATGATCCCAACCCTTAATAAAACAAGTGCATTATGCAGTCCATCGCTGTAATATAAATTATTCTGTCGTGTCTAGTGGACCCCCCCTCCCTATTCCCAATCCCCGGTAAAAAAAAAGTAATCCTCATTCCTTGCGTGCTTAGTGGACCCCCCACCCTAACAGTTAGTCCACCCATGCCACCACCCTGCCCCCCCAATCTCGACCCCAAGTGGGCCACCGGCGCAGCCCTCCTCTCTCCTCCATGGCTGGTGGCCCAGTGAGCTGTCAATGAATGAGCACATGCGTGCTTGTACAAGCACGTGCTCATTCATTGCAGTTCCTGGTCATCTTACAGCACAATTTTTAGGGGTACAGGAGGAGATGGGGCTGTTCTGGTCACTTGCAGGGTTAGTGGGATGACAGGAATGGCATTGTGGACCCCTCCAGGGTCCACAGTGCTATTACCCCATCCCACCTCCCCCACGGGCCACTGGAGCAGCCCCCTTCTCTGCACCACTCAAAACTGTGCTGTAAAATAACTGGGAGCTGCAATGAATGAGCGTGTGCTTGTACAGGCAAGCAAGCACACATTCATTGACAGCTCAGTAGGCTGCCAGCCATGGAGGAGAGAGAAGGATTGTGCCGTTGGACCACTTGGGGTCAAGATGGGGGGAGCGGGGTTGATGCACTGGTGGACTAACTGTTGGGGTGGGGCACCACTAAACACCAGGGAATGAGGATAAGGAAGGGGGTCCACTAGACACCAGGGAATAATTTAAGTTATTGTGATGGATTGCAGTTGTTTTATTACGGGGTGGGATCATAGGGAGGGGGGTCTGCTAGATACCAGGTAGCAAGATTCTTTTTTTACATGATGGAACCCACAATCAGTGGGTGGAAGTGGGACCAGGCAATAGCCACCAGGGAGCAGGACAGGATTTTTTTACATGATGGGAGTTGAACCCGAGATTGGCGGGTGAGGATGGGACCACTAGCCACTGGGATTTCTTTTTTTTTAAGTCTAGGCCCCCAATCGGTGGGAGGGCACTAGACATTGGATTCCAAATAATACATCTAAACTGCAGATGGAATAAATTCTGCAGTTTAGATGTATTATTCTGCAGTTCAGTGAGAAAGTCTCCAGTACTTAGTGACAATCTGTGGGAACCCCCAATTTTGGCGATGGTGAAAGTTCGAAAAACTCTGCAAAATTTTTGAAATTTCATGGAAGTTCCACAAAAGCAGAATTTGCAACTTTTTCCCAGCCCTAAACTCCACTGAACCACCTCCTCCCTTCTTCACCTTAAAGATGCCATCCACTCTGCAATGGATCAAGGGCAGATTACCTCTGCTGTTTTCATTGACCTTGCAAACACATTTGGCTCCGTCTCTTACCCACTTCTTCTAAACAAGCTAAGTGCCATGGGCCTTTCCCTAGCATCTGTCTCCTGGTTTAGCTCATACTTAAATGGCTGGTCTCAGTCAGATAAAATCAACAATATCCTGTCTCCTTCCCTCCCCATCCTTTCAGGTCTATCCCAGGGCTCGATCCTCAGATCTGTTCTTATTTCCCCTGTTTATTAATGACCTCCCTTCTGTATGTACCCATGCTAAGATCCATGTGTATGCAGATGACACTGTCTTTTTCCTTTATGGCCCTTCTGCCCTAGCCATCTGATCTCCACTCCAATATGACTTCACTGCAGTATCTAACTGGTTCAGTGTTAACTACCTAAAAATGAATACCAAAACGACTGTAGCAATGACTTTTGGCTCTGAACAGAAACTTGCCAGGCTCTGCGCCCTCCCTGCCTTCTCTATCCCTGCCAATACCCCTCTCAATGATGTCCCAGCCTACAAATACCTAGGAGTGTGGCTTGATCCCTCACTAGACTTCTTCTACTTCAAGGCCCTTCACTCCAAACTACATCCCAAACTGGGTCTACTCTACTGCCATAAGGATGGTCTTTCCATCTCAGTCAGATGTGACTTACTGGTCAAATGGATACTCCCTGCTTTGGACTACACTGACATTGTCTTCAGCTCAGCTCCAGCCACCTCTCTCTCCAAACTAGACGTCCTCTTCAATGCCTTCTTTTGTTTTGCCTCAAATCCCCCCCAACACATCACTGCAACCTCTACTCCTCCCTGTCCCCCCAATCCCTATCATAGAGCTGAACATCCCACTGCTTCACTTTCATCTCCAAATATTGGTTTGGAACTCTTCCTTCCTACCTCTCCTCTCCCTTCTCTTGTACATCCTGCTACTCTGTCCCCCTACATTTCACGTATGAATTGCTCCTACTCATTTGCCCTCCAACGAGCATGCACCTCAGTTGGGAAACTAGCATTTTCTTGTATACTCTCTCACTCTGGAATAACCTCTCCCGTTAAACCTGCCTCACGTGGTTCCAAGTCAATACAATGACAACGTTGTTGTCGAACCCCCTGATATCACCAGGAACAATGCCAACTGTTAGCAGTGTTCTCATTTGGAAGAAATGTTTTTTTTTTGCAGGAGGCTTTGCCACCCACACACCCCCCCCATCTCTGATTAACCAACTCCAAGTTGGAGTTGGTTCAGGGTGAGGTGCAACACCCAGAATCACTGTGTCAACAGACAGCAGACCCCCACAGTGACCTGGTGAGATTTGTCTCTGTGGTGGTGTTTGCTGTCATATTGTCATTATGGTGGTGTGCTACCAACTCACCCCCTCCTTTCCTGCACTTAAGCAACTCCTCAGGCCATCTCCTGCTACACCTTGTAGCTGTCCACTGCCCTAATCCACAACCATACTAATGCCCTCCTCCATCTCTTCCGTTTCCTGTATATATTAGTGACCAAATGTGTTTTTTTGCTCTTGTCTCACTATGCTTATCTAATCTCCTGTACAATACTCTGTACTGTAATCCTATATGGAAAATGTATATACTCATTGTATTATACTGTAATGGAGAATCTATTGTGTTATATGCTTCATATTTTATATTTGTTCGGTATTATACTGTATCCAAATGTTATTATTCCTTTGTTTGTACTGTATTTGTACCCCCTGTCCCCAGGTCACATCTGGAAATGAGCTTCTGCTCAGTGTGCCTTTTCCAGTTACCAGATTTAAAATAAATACATAAATATATGCCTATGCAAGGTGTTTAAGCTACTTAATTTGAGGAGTTCACTGCAAAGTGTAAAGTGCAAAATTTGAGCACCTCCATAGCAAACTTTGGATCTTGTACATAAAAAAAAAACTATTTGAATTGATGCAATTTGCTGCTTGGTGACAATTGTTTGACACAAAGGGCATCAATTCCCATAGTAAAATGTACACAACTGTGGCAAATCAGGCATTGGCAACTACATAAAAATTCTGTAAAATATGTAGCGGGCCAATTTGCCATAACTTCACCTGTGAAGTTTTAAGTTTGTTTGTGCCTACTGCCACATTAATTTACTACTTTCAAATATAATGGCTTAAGAATAATGTTTAATATTTATACACTGTACAAAATATGCTACATGAAATCAAACTCAGTTTACTCTGAACTGTGTGGCAAAAAGAAAAGCTTTTTTATTAGTTATGGCAAACAGTCAAAGTCTGCATTCAAAATGTAAATATGAATTTATACAACACTTTATACAACACCAGTAGTGATAAATTTTCCATGATCAATTTATCACACTGTCTAACCTCCAGATGAATATTTTTTAAAGGTATGATATGTCATAATGACTGTCTTAACCTAAGAACTAACTGAAGAGCAGTTTTCACAATGCTGATTTCATCACGCTAGCCTTGTCCTTCTCTGAAGCCAGCTGCTGAATTCAAACAGAAACTTTTTAATCTTTACACAAACAGCTTATCTAAAAGGTATAACTTATAAAGAGATGTTGTATAAATCAAATACATAATAGCTTGACTGACTCAGAATATGCAGTGTATCTGCATTTGTGAGGAGCAGGACTTTCATAATTCACTCATGTGGCCCCACCACTTGTGAAATATGGTCCTGTCCCCTCACTCATAAAAAGTGCCTATTTTGAGTCAGGCCATTGTGCATTCCTTATATACTGACCATATGGTAAAAAGTAACACAATTCCATCATTCAGGGAATGATCTATAGTCCTGTATCTATTAGTTTAGAGTCCACAGAAGTCTTCGGATGCTATCTCCTTAACAGCATGACACTGCAAACTACTGCAAATGGTGTGTCTACATTTATATGGCTGCATTAGGTGTAGTCCTGCAGACATCTTGCTTCAAAAGGGGTCTCAGCCTTACTTCAAAGCATTCTTTCCCACCAAAAAATGTGTTGGACTTCCAGCACAGTCTCCTATGCAAGATAACTATGCCAGATAACAAAATCCCTTTCCAAAAAACAAGAAAAATTACTGTGTTTCCTTTGCAGTTGCAACACCTCTCCTACTTTACCACAGACTCACATATCAGTCATTAGTCCAGAAACCCTTTACATAACATCCCAGTTCGGTCTGTAGGCAGTAAGGGTTAACAGTGCTGTGCTCAATCAATCACAGCCATGTTGTTTCCTCCTAGGTCTTAAATTTCACACACACACACACACACACACACACACACCCCAATGTATTTTAGCCTTGCTTTGCTACCATGGACTGACATACAGTAGTCCAGCATTCCTTTACATTCCAGTTCTGTCTGCCTGTTCTCCTAGTTCAGTTTAGTTTAGTTCAGTTTATTAAAAGTATGTACAGTATATAAAAAACTGTTGTCACATACAAAAAGTTATGCAAAAATATACAAACATTCAATCTTATACATTTTAAATTACTTACAGCCTATACCATACTCCTAACACCTCTAAGGAATAATCATTAAATATTTTAATTTATATATTCCATTTCAGCTTTATCACCACTTTATGGGCAAAACTTGCGATAGCAAAAATTTGTTTTGTTTGTTTACAATTTAAAACAGTGGTCATCAACTTCTCATTTCTGGTCATTTCCTTAAGATTGTTAGCGTGCTGGTTAATGTATAACTCCCTTTCTGTTATAAAAACTTTACATTCAAAAATGAATCAAGACAATACCATAGGGAGTGGGCTATCAAGATGCTAGGACCTGTTGAGCCAGTAGGACCTCTCCCTCCTCCTACATATTTGCCTTTCCCACTCTGTTACCCCTTAGCGTTCTCCACCTGCATCAATACCCCCAAGATAATACCAGAGGGTGTGGGCTGTCATGGCGCTAGGACCTGCTATGCCATTGGGACCCCTCCCCCTCCTCCAACTTGCCTCTCTGTTGCCCCTTAGCTTTCTCTACCTGCATCATGCCTCCCGGTACTCTCTGCTCTCCTAATCTTTTCTGATCTCCTGTTGATCTCCTGTACTGTTGATCTACTGATTTGGAATTCTCTAGCAAGTCTGAGATTTTATGCACCTTATTATTTTAGACCATTGTCAGCTTGTATAGCTTGTAGGCGCTTTGTAAGCTTCTATGCACCTATTAATTTAACCTATTGTTCGCTGTTACAGCAGGTAGGCAATTTTGTAAGTCTTTTGAATTCTGAAACTTGTACTTGCAAATCTGCTTTGATTCCATTACATGTTAGTTACCTCATCTTGAAGTATGTTACCAATTCCTGTATTACATGTGTTATTCTGTACTATTGCTGTTTTTGTACATTGTCACTGTTGATTATGCTTATTTTTGTAGCCACATCTGTGGCCCAGGTTGTGACTGAAAACAGTCCTTTGGATCAGTGCACTTACCTGGTTACCAAAGGCAGAAATAAATAATTATATAAATAAGTGTGCACTTGTCATATTTGCTACATTGCAATCTGATCAGATAGTCATACCATTTCCATAAAAGTTATTTCTCCATCCTGTAAACATACCAAATCTCAGTCTTGTTAATGCTTTCCTATGTTTTAACAGGTCACTTTGTAACAGATACTTTTCTATTTTAAAATCTGTTTTCACAATTTTTAAAGGATCATTCTTCCACACATCTTTTACTTTAATATGGTTCATATTTTTAGCTACATCCTCTATCCTCTGTATTGCTTCTTCCACAAATTTAACTGGGTTTTACCCACGTTCTATCTCTCCAAGAATGTAATTATACTCTAAACCATTTTTATTCAATTCTTGATTAAGTATTCCAAACCAGCCTGATTCCTTCTTGTTCAAACATTTCTTTGCATCAAGCCAGCAGCTTTGTATTACACTTTCTCTTGGTGCAGTCATTATTTTTTCCCAATAACGTACTGCTTTGATAATCTTACTAGCAAATATTGAAACATAGAAACATAGAAGTTGTCGGCAGATAAGGACCGCAAGGCCCATCCAGTCTGCCCATTTCTTTTTCTACCTTATAAATGTGCCATCGGCCTTTGCTCTGTCAGTGGCCTATCTATTCATAGTCATTTGTATTGCTCCCTTATGCCTATCCCATGCCTGTTTGAAGCCCTGCACTGTATTCATAGCCACCACTTCTTGTGGTAAGCCATTCCATGCATCCACCACCCTTCTGTGAAAAGAATTTCCTCACATTCCCCTTAATCGGCCTCCTCTAATCTCATGCTGTGTCCTCTTGTCCTGCTATGTTTCTTATATTTAAACATGTTAGACTCTTTCACCTTGTTTATGCCCTTAAGGTGTTTGAATGCCTCGATCATATCACCTCTCTCCCTCCTTTGGTCAAGGGTATACATATTGAGCTCCGTTAATCTGTCCTCATATTCTTCTGATGCAGTCCCTGCACCATTTTGGTTGCCTTCTCTGGACTGCCTCAATTTGGTTAATGTCCTTGTGAAGGTGTGGCCTCAATACTGCACTGCAGTACTCCAGATGGGGCCTAACCAGTGTCTTGTACAGAGGATCATTACCTCCCTCTTATGACTTGTGATACCCCTACTAATACACCCCTAACACCCCTAGCCTTACCTACTGCTTTAGAGGTCTGCTTGATGATTTTAGGTCATCAGTGATGATGATGCCCAAGTCTCTTTCTTCCTTTGTGACTGCTAGCAACTCCCCACCCAGCCTATAGGTGGCTTCAGGGTTTCTCTCTCCTATGTGCATGATTTTGCACTTCTTTGCATTAAATCCCAGTTGCCACTCTTCTGACCATTCTGCTAGTTTATCCAGATCTCTTCTCATTCTGCCCACCCCATCTGGATCATCTACTCTGTTGCAGATCTTGGTGTCATCTGCAAACAAACAAGCTTACCCTCTAGTCCATCTGCAAGGTCACTAATGAAGATGTTGAAGAGGACTGGCCCCAGGACTGATCCCTGAGGTACCCACTTGTGACTTGCATCTCTTCTGACTGTATGCCATTTACCACCACTCTCTGTTTTCTGCCCGTCAACCAGTTTGCCACCCAGTTGACCAACCTTGACCCACCCCGAGCCTACCCAGCTTATTTATCAATCTTCTATGTGGAACAGTGTCAAAGCTTTGCTGAAGTCAAGGTAGGCGACATCAACTGCTCCCCCTGGTCCACCACTCTGGTTACCCAGTCAAAGAAATCTATGAGATTAGTTTGACAGGACCTTCCTTTGTAAACCCGTGCTGTCTTGGATCCTGTGCCCTATGGATTCCAGGTGTTGCACTATCCTTTCCCTAAGGAGTGCCTCCATAATCTTGCCCACTACTGAGGTAAGACTGACCGTCTGTAGTTCCCCGCCTCCCTGCTACCACTCTTGTGGAGCGGGATCACATGAGCCTTCTCCAGTCTTCTGGGACCTCTCCTGTGCTCAGAGACTCACTAAACAATTCTGCTAATGGCTCTGCTAGTTCCTCCTTTAGCTCCTTAAGTACCCTGGAATTATGCCATCAGGTCCCATTGCCTTATCCACCCTGAGCTTAGCAAGCTCTTGTAGGACCCTTTCTTTTGTGAAGGGAGTAGTGCTCACCTCCTCCCCGTGTCCATGATGCTGAGCTGTGGGCCCTGCCCTACCTTCTCTTCAGTAAATACTGAGCAAAAGTATCTATTTAGGATAGATGCCTTTACAGGGTCCTCCTCCTCACATGCTCCCTTTTCTCCATTAAGCTTAGCAATACCCCCTCTGGACTTTCTCCTTTCACTAATGTATCTATAGAAAGTCTTGTCACCTTCTTTTACTGTTCGTGCTAGTGTTTCCTCAGTTTGGGACTTTGCCTGCCTTACCTGCTTCCCTTAGGGCAGTTTGGTATGCCTCCCTATCTTCATCCTGCTGTGTTCCTTATATTTCCTGAAGGCCAGCCTTTGGCTCTGACCTTTCTGCTTTGTACTTGAGAACCAAAGTGGTTTCCTTCTTCTTTGCACTTCCTTTTCTGTCTAACACAATGGGATGTTGCTTCAAGTATTGCATCCTTATTGCTTGCCCACTTGCCTGTACCCCCTCACCTGTGTTTCATTTTGCCAGGGCTAGCTTAACTCTGTTGGCCATCTTATCAAAGTCAGCTCCTCTGAAGTCCCATATTTTTGCCTTGAATGGGATGATTTAGATGTAGTAGCCAAATTGAACCATACCATGTGATGGTCACTGGCCCCAGGTGACCTTCTACCTGGAGATCTGTGATCCCTCTTTGTTAGTCAATACTAGATCTAGGATAGCCCTGTCTCTTGTGAGTTGCTGTACCAGTTGTTTGAGGCCCTCCCCCTGCAGGGAATCCACTATGAGTCTAGTTCTGGCAGATGTTTCTGCTGGTAATGACCAATCTGTATCCGGCATGTTGAAGTCTCCCATTATCAGAACCTCCCCTTTAGCTGTCATGTTTTGTATATCTTCTAACAGTAATGTGTCTATGTCCTCCCTCTGGTCTGGGGGCCTATAGACAACCCCAGGTTGATAGAGTGATAGACTACCAGTTTCCATTCTAACCCCTGCTGCAGATGCAAAGTTTGGCAATCCAAGAAGGTTTTTCAAGTATTTATTTTGAACCACTTCAAGTTTTTTTAAGTTATTCTTTTTTGAATATTCCCCAGGCCTCTACTCCATATATCATTTGTGATTCTACTTTGGCTCTTAAACACCTATATTTTGCAATAAAGGAATTCCCTGCTATTGAATATGCAAAATGTTCAATTCTATTAAGTATTTTTTCTGCTTTCTCACATATTTTTTCTATATGTTTTTTTCATCTTAAATCTTGGGTAAATGTAACCCCAAGGTAACAAAATTCCTTCACCTCTTCTATTTGCATATCTCTACTTTTCCAGTTTTCTGTTTTGGTTATTGTTTTTTTGGGTATTTTTCCCAAACACCATCACTTTGTTTTTTTCCTGATTTAATGTTATATCCAATTTTTTTAGTATATTTACTATTGATGTAATTGCCCTTTTTAACCCTAAAGTGGTTTGAGCTAACAGTATCACATCATCAGCATATAATAGTATTTTTATATCAATCCCATTTATTTTGGGTGCGAAAGTTTCCACCTCTTTTAACTCTTCCACCAATTTATCTATATATAAGTTAAATAATGTTGGTGCTAAGATATGTTCTTGCTCAACACCAACTTTTACATCTATCATGTCTATTATATTCCCTTCTTTATTACACTTTATCACAATTTTGTTATCCAGATGTAACAGCTTAATAATATTCAGCAGCTTTTCATGTATTCCTTTTTCTGTAAGTATTTCTCACAAAATGTCATGGTTAACCGAGTCGAAGGCTGCTTTGATGTCAATAATTGCTGTGCAAATTTTCCTTTTTTTTGTAATTACATATTTTTCCATTACACATCTTAGGGTAAAGATCTGATCTATCATAGATCTTCCCCTAATAACACCTGCCTGTACTGTTGACAGAATTTTATTGTCCTCTAAAACTGGATCCTTTTCAGTATTAATCTGGAAAAAAATGTTTGATTTATATTTAGTAAAGTAATAGGCCTATAATTTTCTGGATTCTCTGTAGGCCCTTTTTTATACAATGGAACAAACATTCCTATATTCCAATTATTCGGGAAGTGTCATATACTTTATTATATTTTTATATAGGCCCAATAATATTTCAGCCCAGCGTTCAATGTTTGCATGGTACAAATCTGCACCAATATTATCAGTCCCTGGTGCCTTATTTTCTTTTGTGCTTTTATAGCCTCTATTATTTCTTCTTTTGTAAACTCTAACCAGTTTTTCCCCATCTGTCTTTTAAATAGTCAATTTCTATCCATGGGCTATCCTTGCATTTACCAAAGATTCCTTCATAGTGTTTTACCATTTTTCCAGCTGGATTACTGCAAGTATATTAAATCTACTATTATTTGTGCCCTGAGCTACTAGGCTCCAAAAAGTGCTACCATCCTTCTCTCTGATAGCTGTTTGTAATTTATCCCAGATGTCTTTTTGATAATGTCTTTTCTTTGTTTTTATTAAATTTTTATATTCAACCTTTATATTTATTAATGCCTTATGGCTCTCCACATCATTAGATTTTATAATTCTTCTGCATACCTTGGAGCAATTTCCTTTTTTGTAGACATTCTGCATCAAACCAATCTGTGTGTAAATGTTCTTATTCTTCGAATTTTTATTTTACTGTCCTTCTAGTTCTTTTACTATTTTTTGTTCAGTGGTTTGAAATGTCAAAAATACATCTTTCATTTTATTTTCTGATTCTTTAACTTTTAAAATTTCTTCTAGTTGCATCATACAATTCTGTCTCATTTCCAATATCTCTAGTTTGCATAAAATTATATAGATGTTCTAAACTTACTTTTCTCCATTTTATTTTTTATTTTTTCTAATTTCCATGTTATTAGCTATCCAGTCTCTTTTATATTTATCTTCTTTAATTATACAACTACTACCATCTAAATGTATCTGAATCAGTTTATGGTCACTGTCCCAATTATTTATAACTTCCAATTTTTTCACATTTTTATATGAAAACACATCCACAATACCATGATCTAAGACACTCATTCCCTTATTATGCACATATGTGCAATTTCCATTTTTGTCTCCACTGCATCTCCCATTTAGAATGTGTAAATGTAATCTGCCTAATGTTTTTATAAGTAATTCTCCAGCTCATTTTTTTTTATCCACTGAAACTCTAATTGGAATTGAAAATGCATCATCCAAATTCCAGTTTGTTCCTTTTTCTTCTTGCTCATTCCCTACTCTTGTATTACAGTCCCCTGCCATCAAGATCATAATGCCCGGGCATTGATGCTAGATATTCTCTACTATGCTTTCAAGTGTATTTATGCAACCTACAATAGGTGACACAGAGGTACCAGGTGGAAAATAAACATTCAGCAATAAATATTTCATTCTGTTCTTCTCGGCCATCTACAAAACCTATATATAATGTCTTCCATTACTCCATGTACTTTTACAATTTAAATTTGTATTAATTTTAACAAATGTACTGATTCCTCCTGAAGGTCTACCACATTTAGAAGTTTTCTTTGCTTGGATATGTACCCTTGATATCCCTCAAAGTAACAATCTTCTGTTTTATTTACCCACATTTCTTGTAACATAATTATGTGCGCTTTTTGCATACATTTCACAATACCACTGTCTCCAAATTTACACAAAGCACCTGCTATATTCCAACTTAGTATTATCAGGTGCTCTGTTATTTCTTTATTTTCCATTTCTGGTACTCATATTTCTTCTCCTAATTCACTGGTGAAATACAAAACTTCCTCCTCATTCTCAGTCATCTCCTCCTCCATTTCTAAGACATTTACCATTTCATCTCTTACTTCTAATCCCTGACTCACCTCCATAATAGTGCTATTATTTATTCTGGATCCCCTCTGTTGTCTACCTCTAATCACTGTCATATATTTCCTCAGACAGCAGCATATGTTCTTTCTCTATAGGTTTCATATAATTAGATATCCTTTGCTGGATTTTATTCTCACACTTCTTTGTCTTAGTTATTATCCCTATAGAGGGTATAACATCTTGCACCTCTCTTTTCTTGATGTTCTTAATAGGGATTGTCACATCTGCATTTATACTCGGTTCTTTCAACTGTTCATTTGCTTCTAATATCTTTTTCCTTATATTTTTATTTTTTAATACTGGGCAAATCCAGCCATTCTCTTTACCTCCATGATATCTATATGTGGAATCCATCTCATTCCATGTAAATTTGTTACCTATTATCCCTTTACAGATGTTATATACTGCCAGTTTTAATGTCATATGATTTTCATTTTTTTGGTTTTGGGATACCTCTCAGGAAAACTGTGGGTCACATTTCTCCTTTTTCTAGCAAATCTTCTATTTCTTTTTCAATATTTTCCTTTTCTATACCACTATTCTCTTTTCCATTGCTTTTTTGTCTTCCCCTCTCTTATTATTGGGTATTCCTCCATGATTCTGTAGCTTTTTTAGTATCCCATCTTCTTCTATCTGAATTATCTTTTCTGTCACTTCTCTTTTTTCCCCTCTTTTCTATAAACTGTCCTATGTTCTGTATTTCTACTTTTTTAAAATGTGCTTTGTCCTTTCCTTGTCCTTCATCTTCTCATTCTCTGATCCTTTTTCCATTATTTTTTCTAAGTACTGGTTATCTTGTCCCTTGTCTTTTTTTGCTTTTCATATCAAGTACCAGTTTCCTTGTTTCCTTTAATTCTGTCCTACCCATTTCTTCTGTTGTTTTCCTAATATTTTCCTTATTGGGTTCTCGCTTTTGGTTTTTTAATGCTTGTAGTTTCCATTCCTGTTGTTTTTCTTCATCCTATACTAAATCCTTCCCCCCTCCTTTATTCATCTGTGCGCTCATTAAAAAGGTAAAATTAATTAATTATTAATTACTCAAAAGAATTCCATTTCTTATTTCTTGCAATATCTGTAATATATTGAGATCTTATGCTCCATTCTTTTTTTAGGCTTCCTCAGTTTCTGGGGTTTCCAGATTTTTGCTATTTCCTATATTCTGACTAACCTGAATGATGTGAGGAATATCTGGGGGATATTGTGTGGGTGGATCTAACCTGGGTCTTAATATATAAGGGGTAAGGAATGCTTCAAAGTCTCCAAAAAAGGATGTACTGGGGCATTGATGAGATATATCTTTGACAGATTTTCCCTCTTTACCCCTCTTTCGTTGAGGTTTTTTTTTAAATCCCCCTTTTCTTCACCTGTCTCCATTCTTGTAATTTCAGATTTTTCCTTATTCTGAATTTCTAAATCTATTACCCCTTCTGTCTACTCCTGTTGACTTCCAGATTTTTTAGTTTTGTTGCCTTCCTTTTCTAAACTTCTAATGGTTTTCATTAGTGGGTGGTCTGTCTCCAAAATAGAATCTCTTTCCTGATCATTTTATATGGGTGATGAACTTAAGGGAGGAAAGTGGAACTTTGTATCCTAAGTTCCTATTTTCTCCCTACCAGGTTTATATGACTGCCTGGAGCCAGAATACAACTCGTGATCATTCTCTCATTCTTGTTTACTTCTCTTTCCATATCTTTCTTAATAGTTTTATTTTTATTCTTATAGCTAATGGGGTTAGCAGTCATCTTCCTTTTTGCTACTCTTGTATTCATTTCCATATGCTGCAATTTCCAAAACTTGCTTAAACTTAAAAGACAATATGACAAAAAACTTAATTTTTTAAAAGCAGCTTAAAAGTTACAAAAAGGTACACAAAACACAGTTTGTTCAAGTCCTTTTTTCCAGGGAACCTTCTTTCTTTCTTTCCTACTGCTCGTCACAACTTCTTGACTCTCCCTTCTAATGTTCCTTAAGTTATAAAATTTCTTGACCACTTGTTTCTTTGCTATGTGCACATTTCTTTTTATAAACCTTCTTTGTTGAAGTTTTCCTTTCTTGGAGCATGTCATAGGGCAAGCATACATGCATGTCACGGAATGAAAATGAGTGATATAGCTGTTTCTTATGCTACTTCTGCAAATTTCTCATTTGGCAGTTAATATTGGTACAGATATACTGTAAATTGTATAGTGTAAGTGGGATTGCTTAAATTCCAGGATGATAGTTCTATCAAGTGAGAAGTTTCTTTTTTGCAAAACACCTGAGCATACCAGTCCCCCTCGAACCTCTATGACCTTCCACTGTGAGGTAATGAATAATATAGCTCAAATTAACTCAGAGCCTTACAACCTGTAGTGGTGGGGAACAGACAGAACATGTAAAAAGAAAAAGTAAAGCATGATTAATTATATTCACTGCCCAACATATCTAGTCCATTGCAATTCCTTATGTGCTCATAATTGTTGCTGTAATTAAATTACAGTTTTGCAAAGAAATAACATTGGTAACTGGCCCAGTAGTGTACAGGTCTGAGGCACTGAACACCTTACCTCTTGTCATGCCAGCAACCCCAGTTCAGAAACAAGCCTGGGGTGCTGGGAGTTGGCCAGGGATGGATAGAATTGAGAATCTGCTGGACTGCTCTCCTTTCCCAGGGAGGGAGGACTGCCTCTCCCACTGAATGACTGCCACCAGGTGGAGGTGTGGTGGTGATGCGGGTCTGAGGATGGCAGGGAAAGAAGAGAACTGTGGGAGTCTGCAGGTGTGCACACACCTCCATGTTTGTACATCCAGCTTGCATGCCCCAGTGTAGGGATGGGGACAGTAAATGGACATCTGGAAGCAGAAGAAGGCCCCATGATGCTCCTACTATGCTTCCTCCCAGAGGTGTCCTCAGGTACCAAGCCAATCTGGATTGTTGCACCAGGGGCAGATGACCCTCCCTCCTCTATATATATATATATATATAAAAGGAAAAAGAGGTTAGAATGTGCAAATCAATCACATGATGAAAATCTCATCACTTTATAATACCACTAGTTTGTGAAGAGGGGATACAACCTGGATGGAGGAACTAGAGTCTCATGGATGTAAGCTTTTGATTAATGTCCAAATGTGTGTACTGCTTAAAAACACATATAGTATGTGTTTGTTATGATACTGTCTTTCTTACACATTTTTCACTACTATCAATAATATTATTTTGCAGCCATTTTGGCTCTGGCTAGACTTTGTTAAAGAGTGAGGTTAAGAGATTAAGTCTATGTACTGTGATTACCACTGTTTCACATTTTCATGGCACAGTCCTAATCTTCGGATAGCCAACACTGAATAGTTACATTATTGTCCTTTTAAATACTATAAGTAAATAAATAAAGCAAATAAAAATAATGGCATGTGAGTAGTTTTTATAAAATACCACTCATAGGCATGTTAGAATACCAAGGGGTTGTAAAGTCTGCTTGACTGTGCCTTATCTTATCAATGTGACTTTTTATGTGACTTGATTGTTATGATTTTCCAATATCTAGAAAAAAACTTTTTAAAATTTAATAAACAGGCACAAATTAGTTTATGTTTCATTAATTTTCTTAGCCATTATTACTGAGGACATTTACTTGAAAACATGGTCATCCCCCTGAGTTCACCTGTTTTTTCTGCTTTGTACATGATGAAGTTAAAATCCTTGTGTTGTTAAAATAATTATGATGTCTTATAAAGTGGATTGTGACTTCAGTGGAGATTGAAGCAGCTGTATTTAGTAACATAGTAGTAAAGTAATAAATCAGACAAATAACAGGTGTTAGCTCTCTTAAACTGCCTGTTGGTTCTCACAGGTGTTTCTGAGTAGCATAGAAACATTTATAAATGTGTCAAGATGTTTTTAAAGCTGTTTAGTGAGTAACTACTGACTACATCGAATGGGAAGCCATTCCATTCTGACACCACTTGCTGGATAAAGCAAGTTCTCCTGCAGTCAGTTCTGAAATGACCCAGATATATTTGGTAATTATTCTCATTCCATCCTTTACTACCTCCTCTTTTAGGTTTAGTGTCTTGAACAAGTTTAGGTCCCAGGCTGCCCTATAGGTCAATATCATGACCCCTCTTTGTGTTCTTCTGTCAAGGACGAACATGCCAAGATCACTCAGTCTCTCTCATATGCTTTGTTTTTCAGGACCTTGACCATTTTTTATAAAACACTTTGGGATCCCATCTATTTTATACATTTCACTCTTTGTATTTGGGCACCAATGTGTATTCCAAATGTTGCCTGATGAGCAACCTATACAGTGTCACTAATACCTCTTTTTTTCTGCTTGCAACATTCCTAGTTATATACCTCAATAATTAATTAGCCTTTCTGATCACAGTAGCACCTTATTCTCCTTACTGTAGTTCAGTATTTGTTAGTTCACAAATTATCTTATTATATTTGTTTAGGAATATTGTATTTTTGATACCTTTAGATCCATCAAAAGTGTATTTTAATTCCTTCAGAAATTTCAAAACTGCTTTTATTGATATGTTTTCAGTTTGTAACTCAAGTCAATAAATACGGCTGCAAAAGGTAATTTGTGAGATTATCTACTGTTGAGGTTATTTTTGGACTATGCATTCTAGAGTCAAACTGCTGCTATATCAGGATGGCGCTAGCACAAGTTACTAATGGTAAACAGTTCAATGTCATACCGGCATGGTATGTTTTATTTCAGTGGCCATAACAAGAAAGCAAATGCTTTTAAATATTTCCAAACCATGTGTTTCAGTCCAGGAATAAAATCCAATAACAAGAACAATGAGTATACTGAGGTTTTTGCCCAATGTATATTACTGCTATAAAAAACAAGCATTTGTCAATGCCAGATGTTTGCTTGCTGGCATTGGCATTGGTAGTGTAGGAGTTAGAGAGATGCATAAAAGGAATGGCAGTGAAGTATTGAATTGAAGCCAACTCCACCACCACCCTGCAGAGACTGACAGGCATTGGGGTGTGCCTTTGGGTCATCAGGCATAACGGCCACACCATTTCACCACACCCTACCCAGCAGACACCAAGTGTCATGGTGTGCCTTGGGGTCTTTGGGTCTTATGATCACTCCATTCCATAAGGAAATATGGTGAGATGGGTGCAGTATAGGAGAATGGGGTGGACTTTGGGGCTGAAGAGTCCAAGGCACACCTTGAAGCCTGTCACTGGCTGCAGGGTGTGGGTGGGGGTGGAAAGGTATGTGCATTACAGGTGACAATCCCAAGTCACACCCCTGATGCCTGTCAGTCTCTACAGGGTGTGACATTATGGCCAGAAACCCTAACGCCCCAGGAGTTCATTGGTATTTTCACTCCAATTTTTCAACATGATTTTTTGTGACCCCCCACCTCATGAACAGTGGCAATATCAGTTTGTTAGCTGAAAGCTGATTTTGCACAGTGACAACACCATTTGGCACCACAGGTGTGAAAACACATTTCATACAGGATGTGAAAAATGAGAGCTGTACTGTTCATGAGGAGGTGTAAAAATGACAATGTTGAAAATCTGGAGTGAAAATATAAAAAAACTGGTGAAGTCATGATCGTGTGTAGAAACTGTGCAATGCACACCCGTAATGTAATTAGTTTAGGGATTGTTTAGAGCAGATTGTCAACACAGGCATTTTGGGATCTCTGCTCATGAACAGTGTCACTGTGATTTTTGTAATCTGTCCCAAACACTGATTTCCCACAGCGACCATGCATTTCTGCACAGGAAGTGTGAAAACATATTTTGACCAGGGTGTGAAAAATGACAGCTGTACTGTTCATAAGGAGGTGTAGAAAAATGCCACTGAAGACAATCTGGACTGAAAATATTACAAATTCGTGAATTTACTAGGGTGCGTGGAAACCGCAAAATGCACACTTGTAACACAGTCATTTTATGGACTTTTGTCACCAAATTTTCAACATAGCCATATTAAGACCTCTGCTCATGAACAGTGTCACTGTGATTTTCTTAATCTTCCCGAACATTGATTTCACACACCGACTGCGCCATTGTGCGCTACATGCGTGAAAACACATTTTGGGTGAGATGTGAAAAATGACAGCTGTACTGCTCATAAGAAAGTGTGGTAAAATGGCAATGCTGAAAATCTAGAGTGAAAATATTAAAAATTTGTGAAGTTATGAGTATGCGTAGGAAATGCACAAAGCACGCTCATAAAACAGTCATTTTTGGTAATTTTTCAACAAATTTTCAACATAGGGTTTTTGGGACCCAACCTCATGAACTGTGACACTGTCATTTCATTACTCAGTCCCAAAAGGTGGTTCCACGCAGTGACCGTGAAATCACCTTTCAGGATTGAATAACAAAATGACAGTGACTGGGTTCATGAGGTGGGGCTCCAAGAACACCACGTTGAAAATTTGGTGAAAGAATCTCCTAAAATGGCTGAGATATACACCAAAGTTGAAAAAAAAAAACATTTATGCCATTAAACAGCTTACTGGCATTTCTTCAGTTCACGGTTGACTTTGAACAGTGCAGACGTGTTCCCGGTCCACTGAAGATCATCGCACTGGGTTCCAGAGGTAAGTATGGGGTGAGGGTGTGGTTAGATGGGTGTGCAGAGGGTGGGTGCAGGTTGGGGAGGGGGGTAAGACAGTCAGCGAGGTGTCGTTTTTATTTTTTCAGGTGTCTTTTTTTTTTATTTTAGTAGATGACACAGGACTTTTGCCATGCTGGGGTGGTCTCCCAGCATGGCAGCTGGAAGTTTATTTTTTTGGGGGGTAGTGGAGCTGATGGGGGATTGGGCACCCCCCATTGGCCATACGGACATTTGACATGCTGGGGTGCTATTCCAGCGTGGCAACTGGAAGTTGTTTTTTTTTTCCTGGTGGGGGTTCAGTGGAGTCGACAGGGGATTGGGCACCCCTGTCACCATATGGACTTTTGCCACATTGGGGTGGGCTCCCAGCATGGCACGTGGAAATCTGTTTTGGGGGGCAGCGGAGCTGACGGGGGATTGAGTACCCCCATCGGCCATATGGGGTGTGCGTGGGGGGAGTGCATGAGCAAACTGGGGTGGGCTCCCAGTGTGCTATGTAGGTGTTCGGGGCTAGGGGGAAGAACTGTCTATGACAGTTCAGATGCAGTGTGATGTGCAGGCAATTTGCATACTGCTTACGGCAGTATGCAAATTGCCTACATGTTACCACTGCTGATTGTAGCATTTTTTCACTTTCAACTGTATGCCACTGCATCTGAACTGCTGTCATAGACAGCTCCAACATTTATTGGTGTGATGAGACAGCACCTGCAAAAGGGAACAGGGCATTGGAAGCTGAGTGGCACACCTACGAAAATTCATATGGTGGCATTATGTTTCTTGCATATGCGTGCAAGCAAACATAAAAACATTGTGATGATTTGTTTTTGTCAGCTAACAAATACTTCTGCTTTCAAGCAAAAAGACCAAGGGACACTGATGCTGTTTTCATGTAAATATCCACAGCAATAAGGAAAGGGGAGATGCATTTAGAAAATGTATTACTTATACTCTAAATGTATCTGAATGTCATATTTTTCAAAGGTTTACCAGAATACTGGAAAATGACTTTATGTTATATGCTTTTTATGTAGTTATTTTGCAAGGTTTAATTGTGTCTACCCTATATAGCCGAAGAGAAATGCAATACATGACCTCATTTTCAGAGGCTCTTGCTTCAGCCATGCATAATCCCGCCAACACAGGATGGGCTCACCCGAAGAGACTACAGCCCTGTGGAGTCCATTTTCTGCCTCCAGTCCTCTCGCAGCTACCTCCAGCCCCCTCTGGGACAAGAGGGCTTTTTTCAGTGATTTTAGGTGGGATTTGGGTCATGTAGCAAGCCTAATCTTTGCGGCACTTGCCACCCATTGTATTTGGTTTCTCAACCCCATTAGAGAAGTAAGACGGAGGTCCAGGGGTCCAAAATGTGTTCTGCACCACTGGGCACTCTAAGAGGCATTCTGGTAGTCTGAGGAAGCAGCAGAAAACTGGACCAGCCAAATGAAAACAAACATGGGTGCACTGCATTGCTTGTGGATGCACTGCATTGCTTGTGGATGCACTGCATTGCTTGTGGATGCATGGCAGCCAGATTAAAAGGCGCTGTGGCTCCAAAAGTATATTTAGCTATGTGGCCACTGTTTAAAATTATCCCTGGCTCTAGAGAAGGCAGCAGAGCAGGGGATAATTGTTAGAATGCCTCCAAGCATAGGTGGATTGGGTTTCTGCTTACCCTAATTTCAGCAAGGTCTTCAACACCGTTTCACATAGGAGACTGGTAAATAAGTTGGGCAGCCTGGGTGTGGGTCACAGAGTGGTAAACTGGGTTGGAAACTGGCTGAGGGACAGGAAGCAGAGGGTGCTGGTAGATGGAGTTCAAACTGAGGAAAGGGGGTGACTAGTGGGGTACCTCAATGATCTGTCCTGGGGCCTGTCCTTTTAATGTTTTCATTAGTGACATTGTAGAAGGGCTGGAAGGAAAGGTTTGCCTGTTTGCAGATGACACCAAGATCTGCAACAGGGTGGACACTCCTGAAGGGTTGGAGAGGATGAGGAGGGACCTGGGGAGACTGAAAGAATGGGCAGAAGTGTGGCAACTGTGGTTCAATGTGAAGAAGTGCAAAATCATGCACCCAGGGCACAGAAACACTACAGAGAGCTACAGAATGGGTGGGGGGAATTTCTGGCAGTCACCAGGGAGAAAAAAGATTTGGGGATTATCATCTCAGAAGATCTAAAGGTGGCCAAATGGTGCACAAAGGCTGTGAGGAGGGCCAGTGACATGTTGGAGTGCATAAGGAGGGGTATTACTAGTAGAAGAATGGAAGTGGTGATTCTACTCTACCAAGCACTAGTGAGGCTGCACCTGGAGTATTGTGTACAGTTCTGGAGGCCATACCTATGCAGAGACATAGATAGGGTGGAGGTAGTTCAGAGAAAGGCAACAAAGATGATGCAGGGCCTGCAACAGAAGACATATGGGGAAGGATTGAATGAACTTAATATGTATACACTGGAGGAGAGGAGGGAACATGGGGATATGATAGAGACTTTCAATTACCTTAAGGGTATAATCAAGGTGCAGGTGGGCAACATCTTTCAATACAGGAGGGGTACAAAAACAAGAAACACAGAAATATGGACTTTGACAGCAGATAAGGACCGCTTGGCCCACCAAGTCTGCCCATTTCCCTACCTACAGGATAAGCTGCAAATCCTAGTAAACTAACAGCCTATTTCTTCTTACCCCCCCCACCAGAATTGCCTTATGTCTGTCCCATGTATTCTTGAATTCTCCCACAGTTTTAGACCACACAACCTCCTCAGGAAGGCTGTTCCATGGGTCCATCACCCTCTCTGTGAAAAAATACTTCCTTACATTGCCCCTGAACCACCCCCCCCATCTTTAAATTGTGTCCCCTTGTTCTTGCACATCTCTTTTTCTGAAAGATGCTACCCCCTCGGACTTTGTTGATTCCACTGAGGTACTTAAAAGTTTCTATCATTTCTCCCCTCTCCTTCCTTTCCTCAAGGGTATACATATTACGCTCCTTTAATCTCTCCTCATATGACTTCTCTTGCAGACCCTGCACCATTTTTAGTTGCCATCCTCTGGACTGTGTCTATCCTGTCTAGATCCTTGCACAGATGGGGTCTCCAGAACTGGACGAAGTACTCCAGATGGGGTCTCACCAACTGTCTGTACAGAGGGATAACAACTTCCTGTTTTCTGCTGGTGATGCCTCTCCCTATACATGCCAGTATCCCCCCAGCCCTCCCTACTGCCTTCTCACATTGCTTGCTAGCCTTAAGGTAATCTTGATATGATTAACCCCAGGTCTCTTTCCATTTTTGTTGTTGTTACTACCTCCCCCCCCCAATGTGTAATCTTCCCCTGGGTTTTTGTTTCCCAGGGTGCATCATTTTGCACTTCTTTGCATTGAATCCAAGCTGCCATATTTCTGACCATTCCTCCAACCTTGCCAAGTCCCTTCTCATCCTTTCAACGCCTCCTTGTGTATCGACCCTGTTGCAGATCTTTGTGTCATCTGCAAAGAGGCATACTTTTCCTTCCAGTCCCTCTGCAATGTCACTTATAAAGATATTAAAAAGGACTGGACCCATTACTGAACCCTGCAGTACCCCACTAGTAACCCCTCTTTCTTCAGAGTGGACTCCATTTACAATTACCTTCTGAGTCCTGTTATCCAGCCAATGTTTTACCCAGGCTACCACCTTGGGACCCACTCCCTGACTGGTTAATTTGACAATTAATCTTTTGCGTGGAACTGTGTCAAATGCCTTGCTAAAGTCTAGGTAGGACATGTCCACAGCCCCTCCCTGGTCTACTACTTTGGTCACCCAGTAAAATAAATCAATTAGATTGGTCTGACATGACCTTCCCACTGTGAACCCATGCTGCCTTGGGTCCTGTGCCCCACTGGCCTCTAGGTACTCAACAATTCTTTCCTTCAGAAGTGATTCCATCACTTTCCCTATGACAAAGGTCAAACTGACAGGTCTGTAGTTTCCTGCCTCTGTCTTGGTCCCACTTTTATGAAGGGGAATCACATCTGCCTTCCTCCAGTCCTCAGGTACCACACCATCCTCCCATGATTTGTTAAAAAGGGTAGTCAGTGGTTTCACTAGTTCTCCACTTAACTCTTTTAGAATTCTGGGATGAATTCCATCAGGTCCCATTGCTTTGTCCACCTTCAGTTTTAGGAGTTCTTTCAGAACCCTTTCTTCTGTGAAAGGACTGGGATCGACCCCCCCATCAAGAGTGCTTCTGTTAATTGGATTAGGCATCTCCCCCTTCTCCTCTTTTGTGAATACTGAGCAGAAATATTTGTTCAGTATCCCTGCTTTTTCACTGTCCCTCTCTGCCCACCCACCATCCATTCTATTCAGCCTCGCTATCCCTCCCTTTGTCTTTCTACGCTCCCTGATGTACCTATTAAAGGTTTTATCCCCCTTCTTAACTGAGTTGGCTATCTTTTCCTCAGTTTGGGCCTTTGCTATTCTGACTTCCCTCCCTGCTTCCTTCCGCCTTAACTGGTACAGTTCTCTGTCCTGCTCCTTCTGTGTTTCCTTATACTTCCTGAATGCTATCTTTTTCTCCCTGACTTTCCCCACCACCTCTTTTGAGAACCATAGTGGCTTTTTCTTTTGTTTTGGTTTGTTTATTTGCTTTACACAAAGGCTTTTTGCCTCTGTGATGGCAGTTTTGATGTTTCCCCATTGTTGCTCCACCTCTCCTTCTATCCAGTTTGTTAGTGCTTTTCTAAGGCACTCTCCCATCTTGCCAAAGTCAGCCCTCCTGAAGTCCAATTCCCTCACTTTTGTATGGCTTGACTCTGTAGCTGAATTTATTGTGATCCACACTGTTTGATGGTCACTTGTTCCCAGATGGCAACCCAATTCTAGATCTGAGATCCTCTCACTGTCCCCATTTGAGAGTATGAGGTCTAAGATTGCTCCCTCATGAGTGGGTTCCGAAACTAACTGTCTGAGGCATGTCACCTGTAGGGCATCGAGAATGGCCCTGCTCTTGGATGTGACTGCAGTAAATGTGCTCCAGTTAACATCTGGCATATTCAGGTCTCCCATCATCAGTATCTCCCCTTTCTCTGCCATCCTGAGAATGCCTTCTATCATATCCTTGTCCATTCCCTCTCCCTGACATGGGGGTCTGTATACAACCCCTGTGTGGATTGTGGTGCCATTTCCAGTCTCTAAGGTGACCAACAGTGCCTCCTCTCCTCCCTGTTTACTCTTTTGTTCAGTTGCTTTTATCCCTTCCTTTACATAGAGAGCTACTCCTCCCCCTCTTCTCCCCTCCCTGCCTCTCCTGTAGGTTATGTACCCTGGTATGTTAACATACCAGTCATGGTTCTCTGTGTACCATGTTTCTGTGACTGCTACGATATCCAGGCATCCCTCTTCCATCAAGGCCACAAGTTCAGGGAGCTTGTTGCCCAGACTACAGTCATTTGTACTTATTACCCTCCATTTCCTCATGGCCTTACTCCTTTTTGCCCCATCCCTGTCCTTCTTGCCTTTGTCACTTTCTCCATTTACCCCTGTCCTTCTCCCTATTGACATCTCTATGTTGGTGTTTACTGCGCTTACTACCGTGACTTTTTTTGTGGGGCTAGGATTTCCCTGCTCCTTTCCAGTGCCTCCCCCCTTGGCTAGTTTAAATGCTTGCCAATGAAGCATTTAAACCTATCACCTAGGATCCTGGTTTCCCTCCTGGACAGATGTAGCCCATCATGCCAGTATAGGCCTGCATCACTCCAGGTGGACCCCCAGCCCCCAATAAAGCCAAATCCCTGAGCTCTGCACCAGTTTTTCAACCTCTGATTGAATCCCATGGGGGCACAATATGATATTGAATGGAGGCCAGTTTAGGGGCGAGGTGAGGAAGTTTATTTTCACAGAAAGGGTGGTGGATGCACGGAACAGTCTGCACCAGGAGGTGGTGGGGGCAAGGACAGAGGAGGGATTCAAGCATGCATGTGCATGAGATAGGTATAAGGGAACCTAGTGATTGGAAGGATGAGCCAAAGCCAACGACCAAGTAGGATTAGAGGGTACTGAAACAGATAGGGCATATGGGCAGACTGGCTGGGCATAGTGGTCCTTATCTGCCATCAGTTTTCTATGTAAGGGCATATTTATAAATAAAAGGGCTATGTATGTGTGGTGCATAATGTAAACAAACATGGTGACCCCCGTTAGGACCCCTGCAGTGGGGGGGGCCACTGGGAAATTGTCAGCGGGCACCAGAGGGAGCCCAGGAATACAGCAGCCAATAGGATGAGGGATGGGGAAACTGATAAAAGGGACTGTTTGCTCACCAAATCAGAGATCCCAGAGTGAGTACAAGAGAAAACACAGTGGGAGAGAATGCTGTGGGATTTCTAGCCCCATGGCCTGTTTGCTTGCCTGATGGCCCTGCTTACACTTGGATTGGGCAAGCTGCAGAGTACCTGAGAAAAACAGGTAGCAACAGGGAAAAGAACTGAACTGAGTGAGTGATTCCTCGAGTGAGATTTGAACCTGCTGCTGGAAGTTTGAGCAGCCTGAAAACAGAAAAATTGCAGTCTGAAGCAGAGACTGTCACCTGCAGCCCAGAATTTGAGAACTTTGCAGCAGAGACTAGAGAGACTGAGCTGTGTTCCCCCTTGGAGAGGCAACATCTTTAGAGTGTTTCACTGTGTCTAGCCAGAGAAATTGTGTGTGCTTGGGCCAGATACAGAGTCAAAGCCCCACTGCAAGCGTGTGTCTTGAAGCTGTGTGCAAGCAGAAAGTCTTGAGGACTTTCAGCCTGCCCAGTCCCCCAGATCAATGAAGGGATCACCAGAGAGGAAGATTTTGAGAGGCCTATCAGGTGAAGATTGCATACAAAGGCCTTAGAGGTGAAGTTTGGAAAGGCCTGACAGGTGAAGAGCAGTGTTCTTCATTTCTTCAGCCAACCGTTGTTTTCCTTCAAACTGTTACTATGGAGCACTAACAAAAACTCCTGATACAGCACAGTGCCGTTCAAATAAGTTTCTGCAAACCCCCATTGAATCTCCTAGACTGCAGTTCAGGAGAGTTATTATTTAGCTAGCTCACTAGTTAAAAAAGGGGATTAAGTCCTGGGCAGGACTGCGTCAAGTTTAGGCTGTGCCCAGCCAGTAAAGTTAAGAAAGTTAAAGTTGGCATCTGTTTAAAGTTAAGGGGCCCCAACAAAAGTATTATTTTCCCAGTTACAAGACTGCTATCCCCACCCCATCCCTGCCTTTTGGAGCAACTCCAGTGAGATACCCACCACAACTGACTCTTTTTAACAGCTGTTCAGGGGGAGGTGAAGCTGGGTGCACCTGCAGGTGGGAGGTGTGGGAGACAGTGTGGGGTATAGTTGTAGACAGTGTAGGGTATAGTTGTGTTGCCATTTATTATTTTTATGCTATTTTCTCCCCTGTTCACCCCTTCCCTGTAATAAAACAAAACATTAGTTTATAGTACAATTTAGTATTACTGGTTATTGGAAAGTGTATGCATTTACTGTGTGGGAAAGGTACTGTGGGGCGCAGTATTTTCCTAGGGGGTGGTAACCTGGAATTTATCCCACAGGTATCCTATATCACTAGCCCAGGTGAAAGCACCTCTCCAGTCTACTACTGTATATCATTGTCCACTTGTGAATCCAGGCCGTCCCCCTCAGAGGCATGTACAATGTGGACCGAGGGCCCAGGAGCAGCCAAGGTGAGTCAAAGGGGGGGGCTATTACAAGTGGAGCACCTCTGGGATTCTTCCACACTACACACATGTACCCCAAAGAGCTGATCCCTGAAAAACAGAAAGATTGACCCTAAAAATTGCCCTGGAGCATTTGGCAAAGGCAAAATGGTACTCCAGGACTAGGAAGACTAGTATCGTGTGGAGAAATTGGACTATATAAAAGACCCTTTTAGTGACTGGTGTTTCAGAAGGTTTTGAAAGGTCCAGAATTGTTGCTGAACTGTTGGCTTTGGAAAGTTTTGACAATTGATAGGTTCAAGGACTAAAATACAACTGTACTAGTACCAGTGTGAGTGCATTGATCAAGAGTGATACTGAAATTGATGTTGCCAAGGTGCCAACCAGTGTATCTCCATGGGGGAGTGGATCTGTCTGGAACTTAGTGACTTATAACAGTGCCAAGAAAATGTCCGAGGGTCCATCAGATGCAGATGACTTTAAAGTGAAATTGGAATTGTAGTTGAAGTCAGAAGGAAAATCTACCCAGGAAGTGCAAGAACTGTACAAAGCTGACTGTGTCACCCCACCTAACCAACCTCCAGCTTGGTTAGCTGCTTGGGCACTGGGGAAAGGAACAGGGTCATAGCCAAGGCTAAGACACTTCTCAGGGAGAAAAAACAGTGTCACTTGGAGAAGATAAATTTGAAACTTGGATGGTCCAAGCTACTCCTATGGTGCAAGTTCCCCAGTGTCCTGAAGCTGAGAAAAGATGTCAGCTGTGGGAGAGTTTGAGACAACCTGCTATGGGTGGCAATGGAGCTTTGCAAGATTTCTGACCTGATGCTAGTGCCCAGGTGTACAGTACCTTAATACTCTAGAGAGCATGTTTGGGAGTATTGACAGTGGCACCCGAGTTCTGAGAAAGTTGCAAGGAACAGTACAACGAGAAGGTGAAAAGCTGTCTGAATACTTGATACATCTCAAGCAATTAATGCAGACAGCCTACCATAAGGTAACAGTGACTGCCCAAGATATGAATAGGCTGCGGTTGGAAGAAGTTCTAGAGGGAACTGGACACTCAATACTTCGAATGAAGTTGCATTTGGAGGAGTGGCTGAGTAATCCCCCTTCCTATGGTGAATTGATGCATGAGGTCTGAGAGACAGAAGATAGAGTTGCACAGCAAGGCCTGATGGCAGCACCTCTGAGAAAAATAGAGACTCCTGTAAGTCCAGACTTGCCCAGGTGAGGCAACAGTGAAACTGAGGATTTGAAGATACAAATAAAAGAACTGACTGAACAGGTAGGTGCACTATGGACTACTAGTGAATGAAATCAGTGAGAGACAACTCTATCCTCAGTGGGTCAGAGGTACTACACTGGCTAGAAGTCCACCCAGCCAGAGCCTGAGAAACTAAATACTACCAGTAGTGATGGATTTATCTGCTACCAGTGTGGTGAAGATGGGCATTGAAGGAGGTATTACAAAAGGCCTGAAAATTCTGATCTGGTAGTGTAGAAGTTATTGAAAAAGATGCAGATGTCAGAGAAATGCCAATGGGACCCAATGAAGTAGTGAACCAGGGTCCAAGACCAAACCTGCTTTATGAAGCAGATGATACCTGTTAATGTTACGGGCCCCAAGATCCCACCAGGATTAATAGGACCATCTGCTGTGGTTCTAGCCATGTTTGAAGGGGTGGATTGTACTGTGCTGCTTGATAGTGATGCCCAAGAGACTGTTGTGTTTGAAGATTGTAACCAGCAATATTTGAGTTATGTGCCTTTGAAACCTTTGGAAGGACTGACTGTGGGGAAGTGAGTGACCAGCTTTATCTGTATCGGGGATACATTGTTCACATCGAATTTCCCCAAAGTGTGTCTGGAATCCAGGCTTCTATAGAAGAGCTTGCCTTGGTGTGCCCTAATTAGAGGTATTGCAGAGTTTAAATTTGCAGGTGAAATTCTGGTGAAGTCAACAAATTCACCTCCACAGAACAATCTGCAAATTTTTGCTTCTAGGCTATGTGACTTTGACATTTTTTTGTGGAATTTCACCATGAAGTGCAGAATTTCACCCACAAACGATGGAATTTTGCCTGTGAATGGTGTAAGTTTGTCCGTGAATGGTGAAATTCTGCCGTTCGTGGCAAAATGTTTCATTTGCGGATGAAATTCCGCACTTTGCAGGCAAAACTGCACTTTGCAGGCAGAACTTTGCACTTTGCCTCCACAAATTAATTTGCAACTTGTACTAAATTCATGGAATAGTTTGCAGAGTGAAATTTCCCAGCTTCACCCATCTCTTGCCCTAATACCAGGATAGGAGAGACACCAGTATTGATTGGGACCAATGTCAACATGTTTCAGAGACTGGCTCAGCTATGCCAAGAGATGCTGGGTCCACAGTCCAGACAGAGCCTACAGATACACCCTTGGATGCAACATGTATATATGAAGGGACTAGCTTCTGGTAAGCTAGACCCTGAAGATGAGTGAGTAGGGGTTATTCGCAGGAGAGATGCCCAACCTTTGGTGTTACCCCCAGGAGCTGAGTGCCAAGTAATGGGGCAGAGAGAGTTTGAGTCGCCCACTAGAAGCCATGTTTATGTTGTGAAATTCCCATGGATTGAGAGTGATCAAATAGCCTGCTAGTACAGAGAAAGATGATGCTGCCTCCAGTATCCACATCAAAACAAACAAGTTTAATGTCTTGGTGAGAAATGAAACTGAAAAAAAGGTGACTATTCAGAAAGGACAGACTTTAGCACATGCCTACAGAGCAGAGAAGGTACAACTTGCAGTTCTGAACCCAGGCATCACTAAAATGCTTGATCCAAACTTGTTCAACTTGTGAGATTCTCCAGTACCTGAATCTTACAAGTAGAAATTGAGACAGAAGCTAGCTGAGAGGACTTGTTTGTTCCACCAGTGAGCGTGATGTTGGATATTCCCATGGTGAAGAGCATCACATACATCTGAGTTACAACCAACCCTTTCAAGAAAGGTACAGATGAGTAGTTCCAGAGGATGTGGAATATGTTTGCAAACACTTACAAGAGTTACTAGCTGCTGGTGTTATATCCAAATCAAGAAGCCCATATGCATCCCCCATTGTGGTAGCATGTAAAAAGAATGGGGCTGTTCACTTTTGCACTGAATCCCAGTTTTTAAGCAAGCACACTTTTACTGACCAGTATACTGTACCACATGTGGAGGATGCTCTGGCCTGCCTCACTGGCAGCAAATGGTTTTCTGTCCTGGATCTGCGAAGTGAGTATTACCAGATTCTCATGGCTGAAGACGACAAGGAAAACACTGCTTTAATTTGCCTTTTGGGATTTTATCTATTTGAACAGATGCCACAAGGTATCTCAGGGGCACCAACAACTTTCCAATGATTGATGGAAAAAGCTGTGGGAGATATGAATCTGCTGCAAGTAATAGTTTATTTGGACAATCTAATTGTTTTTGGATGCACCTTAGAGGAACATGACGAATGCCTGATGAAAGTTTTAGACAGGCTCGAAGAATTTGGACTCAGAGTGTCAATTGACAAATGTCAACTCTGTCAACCTTTTATAAAATATATTGGCCACATTATTTCAGCTGAAGGAGTCCAAACCAACCCTGACAAGGTGGTCAATGCCCTCACTACCTGGCCTAGGGCTCATAATCTAAAAATATTGCCATCCTTTCTTGGCTTCTGTGGTATTATTGGAGGTTTCTGCAGAATTTCTCCAAGGTGGTCTGACTGCTTATGAATCTCTTGCAGGGGTACCCCCCCACACCAATTACAAGAAGCAGAAGGGGTACTTCCCTGTGAATTATAAGAAGCAGAAGGGGAAGGAAGTGCCCCCAAAAGACTTGCTACAAAGTTAGCAAACCATCTGGAGACAGATGGAATCAGGACTGTGAAAATGCATTCAGAAAAATAATTAAGAGACTTACTGAAGCACCTGTGTTGACCTTTGCCAATCCCACCAAGCACTACTTCTTACACATGGATGCCAGCATGGATGGGCTGGGAGCAGTACTTTATCAAGAGTACCCAGAAGGACTGAGACTTGTTGCTTTCGCCAGTCAAAGCCTGACACATAGTGAAAAGAATTACCCCATGTGCAATCTAGAGTTTTAGCTTTAAAATGGGCTGTTACAGATCAGTTCCATGACTACCTTTTTGGGGCCAAGCTTACTGTAAGAACTGACAACAATCCTCTTATCTGCTAAGTTGGATGCAGCCGATTACCATTGATTGTCTGCCCTTTCTACATATGACTTCATCTTAGAGTATCATCAAGGCTTGAATAATGCAAATGCTGACACCCTGTCTCGCAGACCTCACCCTCCGGATGAGAGCCAGTGGACTCAAATGATTCCCGCAGCTGTGAAGGCTGTGGCCTAGATATTCAAAGAAGTTGTACCACCACAACCCCAGAACTGAGCCCCGGGGCACTATTCAAAAGTGGGAATTGTGCAGCACAATTCCCGATGCACCGGAGTGCAAAGATAATGTATGTGGCACATCTCCAGAGGGGGTGCCCATGCATATGTGGCACATCCTGATATTCAGCCCAGGATGTGCAGCGCATCTGCTGGCACAACCCAGAGATGTGCCGCATACCTGGGCTCACAGTTGAGCCTGTAAAAACTGGCTCAAGTGCTAGCCACCCACAGCCGGACAGCTGCAGTGCAGTGTGCAACACAGCAGTTGCTGGCCATTAGTGGCAATCCCCTCAACACCGTGCCCAAACACACACAATAGTCCCTGGTAGTCCAGTGGTACCCCCCTCTCCACTGGTAACCCTGATTGCCATGTAATAAATCATTTCCATGTCCCTAGTAGTCCAGTGGTACCACGCTCCCCTCCTTTACCACCGATCTCCATATTTCCACTGTGAAATCCTCCTGGGTAGTCTAGTGGTACCCCTCCCCTCCCATAGCACTGATCACCATCAAAGTAATTAATTAAATATCCCTGGTGGTCCAGTGGTTCCTCCATCCCCATCCCTACCCTCCGATTGCCTTCAAATTAATAAAATTAATATCCCTGGTGATCCAGTAGTTCTCCCCTCCCTGCCAGCATCCCTGATAGCTGTCAAAATATTAAGCTACATTTCCCTGGTGGTCCAGTGGTACCCTCCCCCGCAAGCCCACACAGGACTCCCAGCCTACCCAGTCCCCCCAGCTGGTAGGGCATACCCACCACATACCACCGCGCGCCGCCCGCCCACCACAGCTATAGCAGAGGCGGATGTTTGACCAATGAGCTGGTAGCATAATGTAATAATTCATAACTTTGTGAAAGAAGTCATTCATTCACAAGGTTGTGAATTATTACAGTATGCACTGCAAGCCCATTGGTCCAAAATGTGGACCAATGAGCTTGCAGCCACTACTGTAAGCTGTCATTCGGTGGGCAGCCACGGTGGTATGCGGGTGGGTATGCGACCCGCTGATAGCCGTGGGGGGAGGGAGCTGAGTAGGATGGGAGTCCTGTGTGGGTGGGGGGTACCACTGGACCACAGGGGAAATGTAGTTTAATATTTAAACAGTGATCAGGGATTCGGCAGGGAAGGGGGAACCACTGGACCACCATGGATATTTATTTTGTTACTTTGACAGTGATCAGAGGGTTGGGATGGGGAGGGGGCAACCACTGGATCACCAGGGTTATTTATTTCATTACTTTGATGGCAATCGGTGCTACGGGATGGAAGGGGGGTACCACTAGACTACCAGAGACATGGAAATAAATTTATTACATGGTGCTTGGGGTTACCAGCGGGGAGGAGGGTACCACTAGACTACCAGGGACATTGAAATGATGGATTACATGGCAATCAGGGTTACCATTAGGGAGGGGGCTACCACTGGACTACCAGGGAATGTATTTCTACAACAGTACAGGTGATCAGAGCTGTGAGATGGGAGGGGGTACCACTGGGCCACCAGTGATATTGGATTCACAACACTATGGGCAATGGGAGCTACAGGATTGGGGGGGACCTTTGGATCTCCACTGCCTGCACCGCATGGTGTGCAGGGTGCCAGGCACATTTTGCTGGCCAGCCCTGCACAACTCATGCAAATGGGGCCATAATGACATGCAAATGGCCTCATTTGCACCTTTCATGTTTTATGGCTCCATTTGCATATTGATGTCTGAATATCAGGAATTTGCACACAGTGTATCTCTGATGCACTGGCACATTTCCCATTCCTGGTATTCAGACCTGTCTTGGGGATGCGCCAGCAAATCGTATTTGCGCAATGTGCATTATTTGATGTATTCAGAAGAGATGCGCATGGTACATCTCTTTTGAATATATCCTTTTGTTGCTCCAGCACAACTCAGATGTGCTGAGCACCCACCCACTTACACCATTGCCAGGCACAATTTTGAATATTGGGCCCTGTATGTACAAAATTTGTGAACACAGATAATGAGACACCTGATTGTCACCCCAGAGTCATTGATGCAATGGGAGCCCACCCTGACCTTATACCTGAAGCTTACTGCAGCTTTGAGATTTGGGGCACCTCCATTTTGAGCATACCCTGAAATTTGTGTGAAGCTGATTTTAAAGGCCCAGAATGGTATCTGATGTGGAGAAGCACTACAAGAACTGTGCCAGGTGTGTTCAGAGAAAGACTTTGCCCAGGAAAGTTGCACCACTTGTAAACATTAAAACCACGGAACTATTAGAACTAGTATGCATGGACTTTTTGTCACTTGAACCAGATGGCAAAGATTATAGCCATATTTTAGTCATCACTGACCACTGTACAAGGTATGCACAAGCCTACACAACTGAAAATCAGATTGCATGAACTGTTGGGTTCCACCACTTCACGGCAACAGCATTACAGTGCCAAGTCATTACAGTGCCAGATTTTGCTGACAGTCACTTTTGGTTACCTCTTTGTCTGTGGGGGGCTCTGCCCCCCCACATGCCCCTTACTCAATATACCAACTCTGGACAGGGGGCAGACCTCAGTTAGGGGGCAAAGAGAGGGTGCAGAAAGTGACTGTAGGCAAAATCTAATGCTGTAATGACTCAGTGCTGTAATGCTGTCACCATGATGCCATGATATGGAACTGTTGCACAGAAACTTGAGGAGTTTGTAATGCTTTATGGTATACCCCAGTGTATTCACTCCGATCAATTGCCCAACTTTCCTAGCCACCTAGTGAAAGAATTTCTTGCTTGAGAAACCCATTTGCCAATTGACTTAGCTTTTGGTGTCAGCTGATGGAACCTCCAAAGAGTCCTACCTTGAATATATGAAATGCCTAAAAAGGCAACTAAAAGGGTACTATCAGTTGGCTGCAGAAGCTGCTGATAAAGTCAGTGCTGCAACTAAACTCTGATATAGCCAGAAAGTGTGAAACCGAGTGCTCCAAGCTGGTGACAGAGTTCTCCTCGGGAATCTTTAGACTCTGTGGAAAGCACAAGATAGCTGACTGTTGGTATTCTAATCCATATGTTGCCCATGAAAAACTACTTGATTTACCTGTGTACTGGATTTGTCAAGAACGTAGTTGAGGAATTGTCAAAACTATTCACTGAAACTAGCTTTTGCCCATTGGTCAGCTCGAGCCCATTACAGAGACTGTAACAGACCCTGGGCCAAAACCTACCAGAGCTCAGAATCAGAGCCAAGCCAAAAAACGATGCCAGTAACCATTCCTGAATCAGTATGGAGCAATGAACCAGATATACAACCTGAACATACAGACATTGCAAATAGGTATTGCGGAGGAAGAGGAAATGTACTGGCATCAACCTCCTGCAGAAGTACCCAGAGAAATGGTAACTGCTATGGACTGGATGCAGGGTGATAGAGAAGAGGCAGACTTCTTGTACAGTGTAGGCCCTAATGTCGAACCATTAGAGACAAGTGCCACCCCAGCCAAACTTCAAGAGTCAACATTTGCAGACATGGATGTAGTAGCATTAGTGGAGGACTTTTCAGAAAAGACTGATGAAACACATGCTATTCCTGGCCAGGACCTTGTGCTGGACACTGTGTCAGAAGAGGGTAGTGTACACCCTATTCCTGTGGAAGATACAGTAGTCCACTGCAAGTCTAGTAGAATGGTTAAGCGGTTAAGCCCCCTCTAAAATTAACTTACAATCACCCTGGTGCCTCCATTGAAATCCCTATCCAAGTGGTATATAAGTATACGATGGCCATGGTTTCCCTGCTTATAGCTGCACATCACTGTGCTGAATTTCATATAGGGTCTACTAAACGTGCCAACAAAATGCCTAATAAGGTTAAAACTGATGCTAAGTATACTGATACTGTGCTTACTTGTGTTAATATTGGTGCATGATTGATAGACAGGATGACGGTGTCTAGTAATAAAATGTATGGAAATGATTCTATGTTTGAAATGGGTGAACAGTGAGGAACTGAACTGTCTAGTTAGAAGTGTTCCTAAAGAAAAATGTGTGTTGAACTTTAATGGCTTGTCGAGGATGCCAACATTTTAGGGGAGCATATAAGACCCCAATCCAGTCTGGGATTACCTAAAGTGGCTATAGCCCTGAGGAGTTCTTATTCTGCCTCTGGTCCCCTTGCAGCTGACTTGGGACTGGAGGCTTTTTTTAGTGGCTCCGAGTGAGAGTTGGGTGATGTAGCAAGTCTTCACGTTGGTTGCTGACCATTGTATTTGGTTCCTTGACCCAATTACAGAAGCGGGGCTGAGGTTGGGGGTTCAAAATGTGTTCTGTGCCTTTAGGAGCTCTAAGAGGCACTCCAGTGGTCCAAGGAAGCAACAGAAAACCTGACCAGCAGAATGAAAACAACCATTGCAGTGCTTCATCACCTGCACATGTGTGGCCATCAGATTTAAAGGAACCATGGCTCCAAATGCATATTTGGTGGTGTGGCTACTGTTTAAAATTATCCCTGACTCCAGGGCAGGCAGCAGAGCCAGGGATCAGTGTTGGAACTCCTCCAGGCATAGGGGGAATTGGTTTCTGCCCTCAGAAGGGCATATTTATAAATAAAAGGACAGCATATGTGTGGCACATAAAGTAAACAAATATGGTGCCCCTGTTATGGCTCCTGCAGCAGGAGGGCTGCTGGGAAAATGTCAGAGTGCACTAGAGAGATCCCAGGAATTAAGTTGGTGAGGGCTGGGAAAAACTGATAAAATGGACTGTTTGCTTGCCAAACAAGAGATCCAAGAGGGAGTATGAGAGACAGCAGAAAAGGAGAGATTGCTGAGGGTTTTCTAGTCCCAGGTTCAGTTTGTTTGCCTGACAGCCTTGCTGGCCCCTGGTCTGGACAAGCTGCAGAGCACCTGAGGAAAACAAGTAGCAACAGGGAAAAGAACTAAACTTTGTGAGAGATTCCCAGGTTGAGATTTGAACCTGCTGCTGAAAGATTGAGACTTAACAATTTGCAGCCTGGTAATAGAGAAATTGCAGTTTGAAGCAGAGACTGTCACCTGCAGCCCAGAATTTGAGAGCTTTGCAGCAGAGACTAGAGAGACTAAACTGTGTTCCCCCTTGGAGGGGCAAGAGTTCTTTACTGTTTCACTGTGTCTAGCCAGAGAAATTGTGTGTGCTGGGGCCAGATACATAGCCAAAGCCTCTCTGCAAGTATACATCTTACTGCTATGTGCAAGCAGAAAGTCTCAGGATATCCAGCCTGCCCAGTCCTCTATATCAACGAAGGAATCACCAGAGATGAAGACATTGAGAGGCCTGAGGTAGCAATATAGGATACCTGTGGGACAAATTCCAGGTTACCATCCCCTAGGAAAATATAGTAACTGCCCCCACAGTACCTTTCCCATACAGTAAATGCATACACTTTCCAATAACCAGCAATACTAAATTGTACTATAAACTAATGTTCTTTTTTATCATACGGAGGGGGTGAACAGGGGAGAAAATAGCATACAAATAATAAATGGCAACACTCTATTCTACTCCTCTATATCATCATTCATTTGTGAACCCAGGCCGGTCTCCTTGGAGGTGTGTGCAAGATTGATCCGAGGACCCAGAGCAGTTAAGGTGAGTCAAAGGGAGGCTGTTACATAACTCTCATAGCTGGTGAGATTAAAGAACCAGAATGCATAGTTTCTTGCTGAAGCTTACTCACTGAACCATGGAATAAACTAAGATCTGATTGTGATTTTCTGGCTCACAGTCCTTTACTTCAACCAGTAGACAAAACTGTCTCTAGTGGCTGGCATATGGAATTTGAGCAACCTCTTCTTTTTTCACATGTGAATAACCAAAGTTATGCATTCTGCCCAATTTTTGGTTTTCTGAATAGTTCATAAATACACTTTTGACAGCTTAATAAAGGCATGTGGTAGCTTTATAAGAAACATACCAGTGAACAAAAATGGAATGTTCCTATAAAAAGACATTCTAACCCATCACAAGTACAGTAAGTTATTCATTTGGATGCCAGTTCTCAAAGAATGCTAAGGCAGAGTTTTTAAAAATGACTCTCCTAAACATGAGATTCTGCCTCCAAGAATGAGTCAATGTTTTGAGCTGCAATGCCTCCTTTCAGATTTCTCCTACACTGCACATGCCTAAATAGTCCACTTACAGTAGCTTTCACCTGCTGACCTCCATGTCTGTCCATCCTGAGAAAGGTGAAAGTTACTGCTGTTCTGAAAATCTCCATCTCCCCCCCCCCAAGTGAACTGAATGTTAGATACTAATGGCAGTAGTCAAAGGAAACAGCCCACCAGCATAGTGACCCAATCATAGAAGGTGGGGCTCAAAACTTCTTTTAAGGATTGAGGGGCAAGCACTAATTTTCACCAACTGCCTACCGCTGAACAGTTAACATTTCACCTGCTGTCTTCCCCGTGTGTCCATCCTGAAAGAGGAGAAAGTGGCTGCTGCACTGAAATCTTTCTTCCTTGCTCTTTTTTCTTTTAACTGAACATTGGGTACCCACAATGGGAGTAGCCAGGGAAACAGGCCACCAGCTGACTGGCCTGAGCATCATCAAAAAAGGGGCTTCAAATTCCTTTGAAACTTCAAGGTGTCTATATCGTATTTACAGTACAACAGCTACCTACATGTGAGCTGCACACAGTGTGCACAGCACAAAGAAAATAATCAAATCCAGTGGTCTTGATGAACACTAAGGCAATCACTACTTCTGAGCAGCCAGCATTTTTTTTTTACCAGGAGAGACACACTAAGCTAAAAGCTTGTTCACAGTTGTGACCTGGGAGCACAAGGAAGTTAAGTGACTTGCTTAGGGTCACACAGTATGCAAGTGGGGGACTGTGGGATTCAAACCCAGGTCTCCAGGTTTGTAGCTCAGATCCTTAAACCACTGCACTATACTGCCTCCTACAGCCCCCTTTTATTTGAATAATGCTCTGTATATCCATTCTAAGAGAGGGGAATGCTGCTGTCCTTAAAATATTGCTTTCTCTCTCAGTGAATGGAACATCAGTTGCCATGGTGGGAGCAATCAAAGAAAAGGACCACTAGTTGACTGCTCCAAGTATAATCAGAGGTGGAGCTTTTAGTCACTTTTAAACATTAAGTAGACTAGCAGCCCCCAGCATGTGTGGTTTCCCCAGAAGCAAAGGACGTCCTCAGCAGGACTCATTATTGAAGCCACTGATGGGAAATGTTACTATAGAAAATTCATAGGGACTGTTGTATCACATAGCAGACCTCAATGCTACACATTTTTAATGAAATTGTAATTGAATCAGTATGAGAGTCCTAGCAATGTATCCAAAAATGTGTATAGTTGTAGTCGTTATCATGTCTGGATGTTTCCAGAAATTTTGGTGATGTCTGTAAAGAAATTTCCTGCTTGCCTGCAGTACCCCTCTATGGCCACCAGAGACATTTCCTTTAAAAATATCAGATAATATCTAGTACTATCTAGACAGCTTGCTGGCTACAATTGGGCTGTGGTACCATGGTCCTAGTATACCCTTAAAATAGTATCGGGGTGATATTTATTTGTACTAGTCTGCTCATTTACTACTTCATTTTGGACAGGCTAGTGAGATCACTTCTCAGTATCTGCAGTGTTCCAGTGTCTGTTCTTTGGTCCCAGAACTGGGCACTTTGATTCTGTTACCCTGGAAATTTGATTCTTGCAGTCTGTGAAGGTAACAAACAGTACACTTAAGACTGGTTGTTAGCGTGGTCTATTGGCCACCAAAAACAAAGACAAAAAACCAATTGAGTTGCTAGCAACAAAACTAAATGATCAGCTAGGAGATGAAGAAATTATCCTGTTTTGAGACTACAATGCTGACTGGAGCCAGCCCAGAAGGAAATTATTACAAGATAGCATAGGCATATTGGGTTTTGAAATAAATCATAAATTGACCTAATCATTCTGTTCATGCAATCAATCAGGGTATAATTCTGGACCTAATGTCCATTCATTAATTTATTTTAGATTACTTTACTAAGTGGGTAAGCATACTGGAGCAAACATTCCTTTTTCAGAAGCAACCCAAAGTCAAAAAATTCACAAGTTACAAAAATTCGATTTACACAATATTTCACATCATACACAACATAGTACTGGCTCAGGTAAAACATGAACAAATAAATGATACATGGAAATAATTGAATATAAGACTGTGCCATTAAATATAAGAGATCATTACCCAATAAAAGGAACTTTTGAAATAAATATACCAGGGAACTCCTTGTCACAAACCCACTCAGCAGGTCAGCCTTCTACTCCCAAAGTGCCAACCTCCGAGTGCAGTCTTGTGAACAGTTAACAGAAACAGGGTAACCCTCCTGTCTGTTTTGTGGGTTTGAATCAACCTTTGGTCTCAGTTCTGGAGGGATTCAAACTATGAACCTCTTGTTCGCGTCCCCAATGCACAGGCTCAGATAATTCTGTCTTCGGGGGGCCAGATATCTTTGCCTGTGGGCACCTAACCAGGTGTACAAAATGAACCCTTAAAAACTCTAATAAAGACCTCAGATTACTCTTACCTTTTCCCTTTTGGTATCACCATTCAAGCTTATGCACAGTGTCTGCTTTAACCATATATACTTCACTTGTTAAAGAAAAGAAATTCAAAGACAGACCAAGTAGGGTCTAAAAATAGAGTTTTACTAAAATAGATAAAAGTATGTAAAACATAAAATACAGAACCATTATATCACAAGAACCATACAATCTTTTAAAAGAACAAGATTTTAACAATGCAATTCCTACTACAGTACTTAGATTTTGTCTCTCTCTACCTGTACACTTGCTTAAAGTGCTCAAAGATATTTCTTTGTCAGAGTGTAGGTAAAAGTGCCTCTGAAGTAAAACAGAATCTGTTTAAAAAAACTGTCTTTGCCAACCCCTTTGTGTGAGGTCACCTAACTCCTCCTCTGTTTATGAAAAATCATACACCCAGGATATTTTATCATTTTAGAAGGAAAGTTTATTAAGGTTACATCAGCAGAAACTCCTTTCCCCATGTGATTTCCCCAATCAAGTCAATAAATTTCCTTTCATCTATGAGCAGTATCCCCTCTCACACAGACATCAAAGCATTTATGATTTCGCACCAGTGTGCCAAACCTGGTTTCCTCCTCGAAATGTCATAAAATGGATACTGATTTCACTCTTAGCAGTTAAAGCTATATTTAACTTAGAAAAACAGGATATTCTTGATTAAGGCTTGTATCTAAAACCTGGGTGTGTGTGTGTGTGTCAACTCACATGCTGTCTCAGCATCTCTCATGAGAGTCCATAACACATTTTCATATTACAAAAAATCATAGTGTATTCAGAACTGGCTGTCCACGTGTCACACTCCTCACCTACCTGAATGACAAAAAAGAAACACATTTTCGAATTTCTGATTGAAATGAATTTAGAAGAAGAATAATATTTGTGTGATGAGCTAATTATAAACTCATTCTGGACCTGGATTAAGCAATCCAAGATTTAATCCAGATGTTTGTTTGAATATGTGATCTACATGTCCCCAACATTTAACAAAAAAACATAAACATTTGCCCTAGATTTCAGACCATATGCAAATCCTTGTAAAAATAAAGTACAGATTATGGAAGAAGGCAAGACAAACAGTATAAAAGAAAATTCAGATAATTGAAATGATGGAAAAACAAATATAATGAAACAATAATACTGGAGAAAAGAAAACATCATTAACTTAAAATAGCCCAGAGCCAAAAGAATATTGAAGCCTTTTTGAAACTGCTCCAGAATCCAGTGTGCTACAAGCTCACACTGGTCTCAGATATAATTTTGTTTTGACCTACGATTCTTATATTGTGCCAGAAATTTTGAACAATTATTTTGTAAATTTACCAGATCTGAATTTAAAATCATCTGATGAAGTCTTTATAATTAATCACTTTGTTCTAGTTGCTCCTGAGCTTGACCTATGTAACTCAAGTGGAATGGACAAAAGAATGATAGGCACAATGGGCATACCTCCTTTAAGGTTTTGTGATACTTCAGTACAGAACATGAAACCATTAAAGTACTCAACATTTTAAAATTGTAAAAGATGAAAGGTTTCAAGGGCAGTGAATCAAAATTCTCATAAATAGCAGAAATTTTAGTTAGCTCCTTGACTGACTTACTTTTTCAGTTGAAGTTTAAAATTGATATTTTTCCCTGAATTTTGGAAAACACAAGAAACAGTTTTTATTTGTAAAGATGCTATGCCTCAAACCCCACAAACTAATGCTCTGCTGTGTATTCTAAGGGTTTGAACATCAAGTTCACCATCAGTTATACCAATATTTGGAAAAATATGACTTGTTAACCAAAAATTAATATGACTTTCATGCAAGCTGTTACATGGACACTGCCATAGTTGATTTTAATAACTTTGTATCCACATCTGTAGATGCCAGATTGCATGACTTGGTGATGTTCATGGACAGGAGTAAAACATTGACCTGGTGAACCATTTTATTCCAACTGTTGGCTGAAGTATGAGTTCATCATGAACTTCTAAGGTGGTTCTGCTCCTAGAAGGGCTGCTGTAAACACATTCTGTCTGTGGGGGAATAAAACATTAATTTTATTTAACATCAGCAGAGGTGTCCCCAAGGTTCTTTATAAGGTCCTTATTCTTTATCATTTATATAAATAATTTTCACAATGTCCTGTCAAGTTGTGTAGTTAGGCTATACATGGATGGCACTAACTTGGCAGTTTTCACAGCCTTAATAATTTATAAAATTAATTGCAGGAAGATTTTGTAAATATGAAGGAGTGGTTCACCACATCAGGGCTCCTTATGAGTATGAAAAAGGAAAAGGGCCCAATTCTCAAAACCTCAGGAATGATGCATGGTGTTTGCAATACAGAAATCTGATGCAAGGGGATCACTGTATTCCAGCTTGCATCATTCCTGATTCTGCAATGTAGCCTTCATCAGTAGGCAGACCACCTGCACCCATTGTACCTGTGCCAGCCTTGCACCAGATGCACAACTGCATGGCAGATGGAAACATGTGCTGGTGCATGGCTGTGGCATCCCCTTAATCAAGATTCTCTAAGGCCAACCATCCCCCAGACCTTAGACCACCCCAGGGCTGGTCTAAGGGCCACGGCACCAAACTCAAAGCACTGGCAGGCATGCCCTCTAGCAGTGTATACAATAAAATGAGTTTACAAAGACAAGCAAATGCTTATCTGAGGTATATAATGGTGGAATAAATCCTTTAGCCTCTGTTCTTTGTTGAGCTGTATACAATATAAGATATAATATATAAATGATCAAGAGCAGCAAACTGTCATAGAACACGCAGTCGAAACTCAGACAGAGGCTACATAGCTGAAACCCTAATGTCCAATCTATTAAAGATAATTTTAGTAAATATGCCTGCTACATTACATTGTCAGGAGGACTAATTGGTCTTTTTATGGCTTGATCCAATGTGAAACCCTATTCATATACTGGAATGATACAACTGAAGTTCCATATATCTGGCATAGTTATATTTGCAAAACAAATTATGAATATTTGCTACACTTGGGTCACAGAAGGAGGGATCGAGTGTATAAATTTTGGGTAACACCTAGGCAAGTCACTTTGTTGCATTTGGGCACAGTTCCCTGATTAGCCAGACCCTGTTGTGCATGGTGCCACACATGGGTACAGGCACAAGAGGCATCCCTCCCTTGAACAAGACTGTCAGTGCCAGTGGACACCCACACCTCACCAACCAAGCTCCCATTTAGTAAGACCTGTCTGGTCTGTTATCCACACAGTTGTTCTGTGCCATACAGTTAAAGCATGGCATGCTGACATGACTGTGGGCTTGCCAGTCCACTGTTGAGCAGTGTTCTGTGCTGATCCCCTGTCCTGTCCATGCAGCACAACCATGCTGCAGCTTATGGTAATCCACTCGCATGTGCCACGAGTATGGTGCATTGCTACAGTTTTGGCAAATGTGGGGTTTTTGGTGCCAGGACACCACCTGTTGCAGAATTGTGTGCAGGATTCCTGGAGCACCCGGCTTCAGTGCAAGCTGTGGCAAACAGCAGCTTGCATCGGTCTTTTGGGCTGTTAGAGAATCAGGCCCAACATCTTTACTTGTAACATCATCCTAGATTAATGAATTGAAATTGTTTGGGGTTATCTATTACACTTACACTTAAGTGAGGCAGTGTCAGGAAGGTAAATTCTATTTTTCAGAAGGTGAAGTTGAGTGTGGTTTTGTTTTATCTGTGGTGCATTCACCAGCCTGATTAAGTAGCATTATACTGAATCAGCAAACTTCAAGCCTGTTGCGGATCTGGCCTGGACTTTCATTTTTGTTTCCACCACACAGTGCTTTGTACTGTTGATGGATTTTGCCACATCACTGTGAGGTGGAACATCATTTGAAGTGAGTGCTGAGCCCTGGGTGGGATGAAATGATTCCATGTTTTGGAATCAAGGACCAGTACTCCCTGTTGTAGGAAAGTTTGTTTGGTCTTTGCTGAGCAGACTGCTTTGCCAGTGTTTCAGCCTGAAAAGGCACCTCACCTCTCTTCATCAGAAGATGTTTGCTGCTGCAGGTTGTGGTGAAACAGGGTGGTTTGTGGTTCTTGGGATATTCTGGACTGGCCTAATTAGGCCCCAAAAGAGGGTGCCTTAAAGCTATTGGTCTCTTGAGAAACTGGTGAGAGTACAGTTTATCTAAAAGATTACTGATGTGGCCTATTTTTATTCAATATTGCTGTGTTTATTTATTACTGTGATAGTGGGTCATCAGAGTAAGGCACATGAGGAGAGGTTGAGGGTACTGAACATGTACTCCCTGGAAGACAGTGGAGAGAGAGAGAAAGAGAGAGAAAGGAAGAGAGAGAGAGAGAGAGAAAGAGAGAGAGAACATGACTGGGATCTTCAAGTGCTTGAAAGAGATAAATAAGGTTGATAAGGACAGTCTCCTTAAGCTGAGTGGCAATCATAACACTAGGGGGCACAGTCTTAAGCTGGATGGTGGAAGGTTTAGGAGGGAGGTCAGGAAACACTTATTTACAGAGAGGGTGGTGGACACTTGGAATGCACTGCTGCAAGAGGTCATCTTATTGAAAACAGTGAGTAGCTTTAAGAGAGGCTGGGATAGGCATGGGGGAAAGTAAGGATCATGGGTAGGGAAGATGGGAATAGTGGGGAGGCAGGGCAAGGACATAAGCTCAAGCTGTGGACCCTGCAATATGAGCAGACTTGATAGACCAAATGGCCTTCCTCTGCTGGTTTCTTTGTATGTTCATATGCATGTTCGTATATCATCTTCGTGTCTACTTATATCTTTCATATATACAGCACCCAGAGCTTCCGGGATTGGGTGCCTAAAAATAAAATGTGCCTTGCCTTGCCTATTTGGTGAACTTTGATATGGTTGCAGCTTTTCCATTTCTCTTGGATTTTAAGGGCTAGAGTCAAGAAAAGGAGCCACAGTGAGAGAATGCCTCACTCTTCCTTTTCCTTTTGCACTCATGAGTAGTGGCATGTTGGAGCTGCAGTGAGACAGCATCCCCCCATTGAAATTCTGTTTATTTGATCCCACACTGTGCTCCTGTGTTAGACTTTATGGTGAGAGTCTTTTTTGGATTATCTGAACCATCCCCAGAACACTGCATCTATTGGAGTCTCTTTTGCATGGCTCCTTACCTGTTGAAAGCAGGTGAGGGGTTCCAATTTTACTTGCATCGTATTACTGTACATGTTAATTGTTTGCTGGACTGCGTTGTTATCTGTTTTACTGAACTCTGGCACCTCAGACTGCTTCCTGACTTAACAAATTTCTTTTAACATATTGTGGTGTTGTTAGTTGTTGGTTGTAAGGGAAGTGTGGGTGTTTAGGTATTAGTTTGTTTAGTGTGTGACTGGGGTGTGTGAATGGGGCATCAGGGTGGATGTTTTGTGTTGGTAGGTTATTATTTAGTGGGGATGTTTAATGGTGGGACAGGATGGGTTTCTGTCTGTGGGTGCTTCGTTTAAATTTGGTTGCTTGATTTTAGTACAGAAGGCATTTATTAGAATGTGACTAGGCACATCATTTTCTGTTGCCCTTTGTAGACACATCTACTCCTTGAACCACCTGTGGTAGCTCCATCCTTTCAGGCAGTCCCAGTGTGCTCTACTTGTGGTAGTAATTAGTCATCACACAGAGCTCAGGATCCTTTGGGGATGCAGTAAGGGTTACAGAGGAGGTAAAGGGGTAGATTGGGAGGTGGGGGGTGAGATCAGATGTACTTCACTGAGATGGTGGTGGAGCCATGGAATGTGCTGCCTAGGGGGCTGGTGGAGGCAGAGACGGTGGAGGGGTACAAGAGGGGGTGGTACGGGTACAGGGGAAGGGTTCTGGAAGCAAAATCCAATGCAATGAGAATATCCAAAACTGGGAAGGAAGAAGCCAGAGATGGCAAGGGGTGCAGCAAGGTCTGCTCCCAGGTGGGGGCTGACCAAACGAGCAGATGCAAAAGACCATTAGGCCTATTCTGCTGGCATTTTAGTATGTTAGATGGGTGATGTCTAGGATACTGTTTCTCATCTGCATTGGGACTCATGGCATACACCATGGGAGTAACCAGATCTTTTGAATGTGTGGTCACTAGGTGTGGACCAGGTGCAGGGTTCAGTTCAGTTCAGTAAAGTTTATTTTTGAGCCATATTGGCCATTACAAAAATAGAAGATACAAACAGTATACAATATATGTCATTACAGAATACATTTCATAATAAAAAATACAATTTGGATCCTCTTACAAATACATATAACATTTTTTTTCAAGAGTAGTCTTTCAGTTGCATTATCTTGTGTTCTCTAGCCTTAGTTAGCATCATAAAAAACATAAGCATTCTTTTAATGGTCCAGTCATCTTCTGTTGTCATTAGTATTTTGGTTGACTCATTTTTGTCACATTGCCCAGTTAAATCAAGAAATGGACTTAACCAGATTTTCCTTAATTTACTATACCAGGTACAGTCCCCTATCATATGAGTCAATTTTCAATCCCTCCTTACTTACATTGACAGTTTGGTTCTTTCATGTAGTTACCATATCTTGCCCTTAGCAGGTTGTTATCTAGTAGCTCCAATTTTGCTTTTATATAAATTTTGCTGAGAACTGGGTCCTGTAAGATATTCAAATAGTATTCATATGTAAATGTAGATGAACTATTTATAAACCATTTAGAATATCTTGTCTGTGCAATTCTTTCAAGATCGATTGTATTCCATTCAATACTTATTTTTTTCTTAACATAATTCTTATATTTTAAGCTACTTTTGATACCCTTTAGCTGAAGTCTATTTAAATATCCACATTTATATTTGGTTAATAATCCATATATACCACTCAATCAGTTATTATTACAATAACAATTATCTATCCATTGCTGTTTTTCGAGAATACATTGTTTTGGTAGTCTTAATTGGTCCAGTCTGGTTAGATGGATCCAATAGTTAGTCTTTCTTGAATCAATGAAAGCGATGATATTTGTTAAGACCATCTCCACTTTTAGATATACCAAAGGGCAAGATAGAGGAACACCACAAACAATATGCAATAGTTTGGATATGAGATTAATCAAGTGGTCTTCATGCTTTATTTCCCACATTTCGCTACCATAAAGAATTTGTGTATCATATTTGGCCTTGATAGCTCTAATCAAAGGCCTAAGCAAGAAGCCACCATACTTATAGCAGAATGTATATAGTCTGTGTGCAGTTTTTTTTTCAATTAACAATGGTCTTCTTTAGTTGTTTAGATCAAGTTCCTGTGTTTTTAAAAACTATTCCAGGATGTGTGTGTGTGTGTGTATATATATATATATATATATATATATATATATGATTTAACTACAAGGTGCACTGTACAGGATCATCCTTGAGTGCTGGCCTTCAGGCCAAAGGATGAATTCCTGCAGCAAATGGCAGACTTTGTAACCAGTCAGGTGATGGCTGCCTCAAGACTTCCTGTGTTGGGGAACTTCAATGCCTGGGTCAATGATGAAGCCTTGCCCCTTGGCCAACACTTCTTTCAGTTGATGCCATCACTGAGCCTTGCAAGGGCTGCTTCCTCTGGTACCCATCAGCACAGCCATTGCTTGGATTTGATTTCCTCATTGTGTTTGGTATAAATGGTTGTATGGTTAGATCATCATGTCATGCCATTCCTTTGTGGGGTCCCCTAGAATATTACCTCTCTGGTGGAGATAATATGGTACCGCCCAAAGCACAATGTGGAGCCCAGCAAACTCCTAGCAGAAGTGGACATCTCCCGCATGATGTCAGCTTGTGGAATGTGGGAATACCCTTTACCTTGTGCTGGCAAATGGGGAGTTTGTGAGAGAACTTACGATGGAAGAACCACTGTCAGGGACTGACCACCACTCAGTATGGCTCACATTGGATATGGGCAAAGAAAGAGTGGAATCTGGCACAAGAGTGCTGGACTTCAGGAGGTCCAACTTTGGGAGGATAGGGGAAGTGTTAAAAGGGTGCCTGGCCAGAATTCAACTTAGTATGGGCACTAACCAGCGGTGGGAGCTCATAAAGCAGGGGATAGTGGAGGCAACCAAAATCTGCTGCAAGGCCTAGAGCAAGAAGGCTAGGGCTAAGAAACTGAGCTGGTTGAGCAAGGAGGTCATGGAAAAGGTAAGGAGGAAAAGAGCTGCCTTTAGGAGGTACAAGAAAACAGGGAGGGGGGAGGACAGGGAGGAGTATCTGACAGAATCGAAGGAGGTGACACGGGCAGTAAGGGGAGCCAATGCATCTACAGAGCTTAGGGTGGCACAAGGCATTAAGAAGGGGAGAAGGACTTCTTTAGGTACATCAGGGAGAAAAGGAGCTGTAAGGACAACATAGTAAGGATTAGGAAGGAGGGGGTTGGGTGGAAGCAGGGTGTGATAAGGCAGAAGCGCTACATGATTACATCTGCTCAGTATTTACTAAGAAGAAGAGAGAGGTGATACCCAATGGGGGAGAAATGGCAGAAATGGGGGGGGGAGTGGGTGACAGATGGGGAAATCATGGAAGGCAGAGTTTGGGAGGGTTTGAAGGCACTGAGGGTGGACAAGGCACCAGACCCAGATGGCATCCACCCCAGGGTACTGAAGGAGCTGGCAGAGGTCCTTGCAGGATCTTTGGCAGACCTATTTAATGCCTCACTACACTCAGGATGTATACCTCAGGATTGGAGGATGGCTCATGTGGTGCCCCTCCACAAGAGTGGCCCCAAGGATGAACTGGAGAACTACAGACCAGTGAGCCTCACGTCCATCATGGGTAAACTGATGGAGACTATCCTGAAGGAGAGGCTGGTGGCCCTCCTAGAGGCCAAAGGACTACAGGACAGCAGGCAGCATGGCTTCATACATGGCAGATCCTGCCAAACCAACCTGGTGGAGTTCTATGACTGGGTAACTAGGCAACTGGAAAGGGGCCATGCAGTGGATGTCCTGTATCTGCACTTCAGTAAGGCATTCAACTTGGTGACACATGGGAGGCTGGGAAGTGAGTTAGAAGGCACAGGGGCGGGTGCAAAGCTGGTGAGATGGGTAGGGATCTGGCTTCAGGGAAGGGAACAGAGGGTGTTGGTGGGTGGGGAGCTCTCACACCCAAGGGTAGTGATGAGCGGTGTTCCACAGGGCTCGGTGTTGGGACCAATGTTGTTTGAGATATTCATTGCAGACATATCATTGGACATCAAGAGCATGATCAGTCTGTTTGCTGATGATACCAAGATGGGAGCAGTGGTGGACAACCTAGGGGAGTGGCAGGGGTTGCAGGATGATCTGGCAAAGCTTAAAACCTGGTCAGACACCTGGCAACTGGGATTAAATGCCAAAAAGTGCAAGGTGTTGCATTTTGGGGTGAGGAACCCAAGGAGGATTTACCAGCTGGGGGAGTGCAGCTAGCCCAGACAGAGGAGGAGAAGGATCTGGGGGTGCTCATTACAGGGTCAATGAACAACTCTGCACAATGTAGGAAGGCAGCTGTAAAGGCCAGCAAAATGCTGGGTTGCATTGCAATGGGTATATCCTTGAGGAGGGAGGAGGTGATTCTTCCACTGTATAGGTCATTAGTTAGACTGCACCTGGAGTACTGCATGCAGTACTGGCACCCATATTTGAGGAGGGTCATTGAGTTAGTGGAGGGGGCGCAGGGCAAAAAAGATGACCAAGGGGCTGGGGGACTTATTATACGAGAGGAGGCTGAGGGAGTTGAACATGTACTTGCTGGAGGAGAGGAGGGACAGGGGGACATGATTGAAACCTTTAAGTACATGAAAGGAATAAACAAGACAGGTACAGATGGTCTGTTCAAAGTAAGGGAGGGGAGGGACACCAGGGGCCATGATATGAGACTGGAGGGAGGAAGGTTCAGGAGAGAGATGAGGAGACACTTTTTTACAGAGAGGGTGGTAGCTTGGTGGAATGTGTTACCTGCAGAAGTGGTATTCAGTAGAACAGTGGCCTGCTTCAGAAGGGGATGGGACAAAACAAGGGGGAGGGTCAATGGAGGGGATGGGTGGAAGGAAGGGGCAGCTGCAGAATAAGGGGTGCTAGCTGCACATTCAAGCAGACTTGATAGACCTCTAGGCCTTTATCTGCTGGCAAATTTTGTATGTTTGTATATGAAAAAAGAAGGCCTTGGAGTGCAATAATGTGACACTTATGTCTGCCTTGGACTCCCTAGCACCTTATTGTACCTGTTCCTCAACATCCCATCACAGCTCACCATGGTATGGTGGTAAGCTGTGGCAATTGAAAACAGAGGAAAGAAAGTTGGAATGCTCTTGGTGGAGATCCCACTCAGAGGAGGACAGCTTGGTACCGAGAGCCCATTATGGTGCCTATCAGCAGGCACTAACCCAAAAACAACAGAGTTCATGTCAAGGGTGATTGCTGCAGCAAAGAATGGAGGTGCTTTGGCACTCTGTCATTCAGGGCAGAGTTTCAACCAGTTGTAGAAGAGGAGGTGTTCTGAGTCATCTCTGGGTTGCAACCCCTCTTTTTACTTTGGACCCCAGGCCTACCTGGTTGCTAATTGGTTGTTGGTGATTCCTGGGGCCCTTTATTTTGAGATTGTCAGGTGCTCCCTTTTGGAGGGGGTCTTCCCTACAAATTTGAAAAAAGCTCTGGTAAGAACTTTTTCAAGAAAACATTTCTGGACTCTGATTCTCTTGTGAATTTTAAGCCTGTCTTGAACATTCCCTTTCTGTTGACAGTCCCGGATCAAGAAGGTAGTGGTGGAGCAGCTTGAGGCTCACTTAGTTCAATGTGACATCTATAAGCCTTTCTAATCAGGCTTCAGGCCTCTTCACAGCACTGAGACTACTTTCATCAAGGTGTTACATGATCTCCTCACTGAAAGAGATAGAGGGCATAAATCCATCTTGGTCTGTCTAGATCTCCTTCGTGGACCATTGCGTGAGGTCGTACCACCTGACACACTATGTAGGACTTACTGGCATAGTTTGGTACTGGATGTAGTTCTCTTTTACCAAGGGAATGCAAAAGGTTTTACTAGCTAATTCCAACTCTACTACTGATGTACTCAACTGTGTAGTGCATCACAGTTTGATACTGGATCCCACATTGTTTGCTGTGTAAATGCTGCTATTGGGTGAGATCATTAGGCAGCATGGAGTTGTGTTTCACTGCTATGCAGATGACACTCAGCTACTGTGTATCTGTCCTCTGCACCTAATGATGGGAATAACATGGTCTCTGTGGTGGAGCTGGGCCTTGGTGAAATCAACCCTCTATGGCCTTCAGTTAGTTGAGTCTTAACTGAGGTAAGACAGGGGAAATATTTGTTGCACTCTGTCCTAATGGGTCAGCTACGAAAAGTGTAAATGCCAGGTTGCCAGCTTTAAATGGCAGTGCACTTCAGGCTATAGATATGGTGTAAAATCCTGGTGTCACCCTGGACTGCAAGCTAAATCTGGAACCTCAGCTGTCAGTTGTAATTCTGAGTGGTTTTTACCATCCCTGTAATATTACCCTGATCAAACCGCATCTTGCATGCAAGAACTTGGTAATAATACTGCATGGCTTTGTCACCTCAAGACTGGACTACTGCAATGCTCTATATGTAGAGCTATCTAGAGGTTTGATGCATCATCAGCAGTTGGTCCACAGTGCTGCAGCCCATGCCCAGCTAGTGACCAAAACACATTGAAATGGCACATTTTGCCATTCTGAGCTGTCCACATTGGCTGCCAGTTCAGTGGTGTACCAACTTAAAGATATGCATGATTACATACAGTGAATTGAGTCCTGACTACATGACAGGACTCCTGCTGGCCCGCACTCCTATGCACACCTTCTGTTCCATTGGTGCAGGCCTTCTGCCTGTACCCCATTCCTAATTAAAGCTCTCAGGGACAATGCTTTTGGGATTGCTGTTCTTGTTTCATGGAACTCCCTTCTATTGAATGTTCATTCTGTCCACACAGTGGATGCAGTGCCAGTCTTAACTATTGTGGGGGCCTGTGTGAAACTCCTCTGTGGAGCCCTTCTCCATTCTCTGTAACCCCTCATATTCTTTACACCTCTCCTCTACCACTGTTCTGTACTACCTGCATATTATATTATGTTATATTATATATTTTTAAATATAATGTTTATTCAACAAAGTACAACTAAACATTCATTACTTAGGACAGTGTTATAGCCTAGTTGTAAAACTAACCATACAATATGCAGGTAACAGAAACAGATGCCATGTTCTCAACATTGTCTCCATTCTTAAAATTATTTTAGAGACATATATTAGACAAATTCACAGAACGGCAGTAGACAAAATGGAGGTTATCAAAAAGGGAAGGGGGACAGAGAGAAAAAGAAAAAACAACTCATCCATATCCCACCCCTCCTCTGTGGGAAGAGCACCCCCCCACTCTTCACAGGAAGAAACATGTCAGGAGACAGAGCCAGCTCGCTCCACACCTCACCCATCCCCAGTTTTGCCAACAAATAACTGGGCTTTGTCAGCAAAACTTTTCAAAGTACTAAGCCAGAATCAGTCTGTACCATACACCATACCCATCTTTGTATCTCATAAATAAAACTTCTAATTTGTCATGGAGGCTGTCTGTTAATTTCTCCAACTGATATATACCCATTAAAATCTTCCATCAATCTGATATTGAAGGGATAGTGGTGAACAGTCATCTTCGAGTGATGGCTTTCTTAGCTGCCAAAATATATAGGGGTAATAATATTTTATGCCAAGATGGGCAGTGTTGGGGAAGGATCATTAATATCACCATCACAGTTGATAACTCAATGACTTCTCCTAAGCATTCCTTCAGTTCTTCCTCCAATATACACCAGAATGGGGTCTGTAATGGGCATAGCCAAAAGATATGTCCTACGTCTACTAACTGACATCTACATCCCCTCCAACAAACCCCATAGAAAGGTGGCAGATGTTCAATGAGAACTGCTTAAGACCAGAAGTATCTATATCTGCACTTCCAGGCAAACTCCCTCCATATTGGGGAAATTATCATTTTTACTGCTGGAAGCGCTGAATGTAGCCAGAGGTCAAATGATATCATAAGTGCCAGATCTTTGTTCCAGCTCTCTAATACCAATTGTGTAGTATCTCCCAGAACATCATGACAGATCTTATACAGTTGTCCTATTAAATGCCCCCATCAATTTCCATTGACATAGTCTATCCTCATAGTTTGTACTGTAAAGGGAGTTTTGGGGCTGGGAGCTTGACAAGATCAGGATGGTGACATTGGTGGTAGGTTTTTAATTGCAAATATCTAAATTTATCGCTATTTCCAAGCCCATATTCCCTTTGTAATGTTTCAAATGGAATAATACCTGTTATAGTTAAGAATTGATAAATGTAGTTCAGTCCCAGCCGGCACCAGTTTTTGAATGCTAAATCCAATTGTGCAGGCTGGAAGTGTTTGTAGACTAAGACTAGCCTACAAAAACAGAAAATATCTTGAAGCCTCGGGTGAAGCCTCAACTGATACTGTACCTTTAGAGTGTGGAATGTGAAATGTGTAAAATGGCGTGATGGTGGTGTTTTACCCCGCTAGCAAAGATAATGGATTCCAGGTCATAGAGGTCATAAAGTGTGAATTCAATGTCTTTCCAGAGAGCTTTGTATGTTGAGGCTAACTGGAGAAATATGACCATAATGAAGGCGGCTTTTGCATGTAGTTCTAAATTGGGCAAATTAACCCTTCCTTGGGCCATAGATAATTGAAAAACAGAAAGACAGCCACTAGGTCACTGCCCCCCTCATATAAAGTTTGAGATCATTCCGTTCCACAATGCAAAGTAAAAATGAGCCTGGTGGACAAGGATAATTTGGAAAAGATACAGCAACCGTGGTAATATATTCATATGAATTATCTCCACTCTTTGAAAGAAAGCTAAAGTAAGTTTTCACCATTTGTAGAAATCCTCTTGAATTCACATCAATAGTGATTCATAGTTAATCAAGTCAACATTATTTATGTCTTTGGGAATCTAAATTCCCAGATATTTTATTTTAGCACAGAGCCATCGAAAGAGGAATCCACTTTTCAAAGCTTCCAAGGGAGAAAAATAGAATGAAAGGACCTCGGTCTTAAAAACATTCAATTTAAAGTCTGCCACCTTTTCAAATTTATTTAAAATATCCCAAATAACCAGAACAGATGTCTCAGGGGAAAGTACAGAAAGAAGTATGTCATCTGCAAATAATGAGATCTTATATTCTGTTTGCCCAAGGTGAATGCACTCTGTTCAGCCCTCATTTTGTAGAGCAATGGCCAGGGGCTCCAAGTACAGAGCAAACAAGTGTGGGGAGAGTGGGCACCCCTGTCATGTGCCTCATTGTATGGTAATGGGGGAGGACAGAGAGCCATTGACATGAATATAGGCCTTTGGGCTATCATAGATCCTTTTCAACCAAACCAAAAAGGCATCTGGGAATTGGAAGGCTGACAGAGTGTCCCAGAGAAAGTCTCAAGACACCCTGTCAAACGCACGCCTTTTCTACATCTGGATTTAATAGGGCTGCTGGGATCTGTCTGGATTGAATATGTTCTGCTAATAGCATCACTCTACAAATATTATCCATAGTACTTCTACTTTTAATAAATCCTGCTTGATCAGGGTGAATGAGGGACGGTAGAAGATATTCTAAAATCAGGTGGCCCAGATGACCATAAATGGCTTGAAATCCATGTTTAAAATGGAGATTGTGAAATATGAGTTGGGATCAGAAATGTCTTTGTCTTTTTTGGGCAAAGCAGCAATAACTGCATGTTCTTCCCCTGACACTGCTCAAAAAGTCAGAAGCAAAGTAGGAAGAAGTAATTTAGAAAATGTTTTATACCACTCAGCGTTAAACCCATCCGGACCCGGGAACTTCTACGTATGTGCGGACTGGATGTGCTGTAAGATTTCCTCTGCATTTATAGGAACATCAAGGGCCTACCACTGTGCTTCTGTCAGTATATTATATTATATTATATTATATTATATTATATTATATTATATTATATTATATTATATTATATTATATTATATTATACATTTATAATTTATTTAATAATAAAGCCGAATAGTACATCATTTTGCAACAACCATTTTAGACACTAACAAGAACAAGTGGCAGAATATGTATACATACACACACATACACACACACGCACACAAAACACACATAAAATACACACACACACATATCTAATCTATATCGACACACACACTCACACACAGAGCCTCCTTCCTAATCACCCATGCAAAACTCTACCTTTGTTTCCCTGGAGCATACCAGTCAACTCCCTGCCCTTGAAATATGAAATCAGAAAAAAATGACCAGAGGCTGAGAGACACTTCTTAAAACAAACACCAGCAAGAACCAATATGGCTGCAAAATAATGGTATGGTGGGCCATGAGAAATGTGTAAACTAGCAATGTTTGCACTAACCAATGAGCCACCTAAATGCACTTTCTAATTGTTGTGATGTACACACACACTGACTAATACATATACTTATATATGCATATGTATTCCAGTGTAACAAAGCAGTGTACTGTATACACACATTTTTACAGACTAAAAGCAAAAGGAAATCGAGGGACCGTTTTCTTCTTTTAGGCTCTGAGGGACATCAGAGGATGGGGAGTTGTCAATAAACACCTCATCTAAATCAGCAATGACATGCATAAGACTGAAACTGATCTAGATAGTGGGGGAATATAGACTAGCAATTTGTGCACTAACCACTGAGTCACCTAACTGCACTTTTTAATTGTTGTGACACACACACACTGACTAATACATATACACATATATGCATATATATTGCAGTATAACATAGCAGTGCACTGTCTACACACACAGAGCATTATCTCACACACATTAACACACATACCCTTTCTTATATGGCATTTATTTACTTATACATCTAACCCTAATATTTACTGTATTTTAGTTAAGCACTGTGTTTTGCACTAACTAATTGTACTAATTTACTGCATGACTGGTTAACTAAAGTAGTAGACCAGGGAGGTGTGGTGGATGTGGCCTATTTGGACTTCAGAAAGGCCTTCAATACCATCCCCCATAGAAGGCTGATAAACAAACTGTGCAGGCTAGGTGTGGATCCAAAAATGGTTCTGTGAGTGGAGAAATAGCTGAATGGCAAGAGGCTGAGGGTTGTTGTAAACAGGGAGTACTCTGGAGATGGAGAGGTGACAAGCAGGGTGCTGCAGAGGTTGGTGTTGATGCCGGACCTCTTCAAGGTCTTTATTGGGAACTTTGCAGATGGACTGGAGGTGAAGGTATGTCTGTTTACAGTCGATACAAAGGTATGCAATAGGGTGGACACACCAGGGGGTGGAGAAAGAATGAGGGAAGACCATAAAAAAACTGGAGAAATGGTCTGAGGAATGACAGCTGTGATTCAATGTAAAGAAGTGCAGGATCATGCGCACTGCACTCAAGATCCCAGGAGCAAGGTACTAACTAGATGGGGAGATAATGACTGTCATAAAGCAGGAAAGGGACCTGGGAGTTATCATCTTGGAGGATCTAAGAGAAACTAGGCAGTGTGATAAGGTGGCTGGAAAAGTGAGCCAGATGCTTGGATGCATAGGAAGGGGTATCAGTAGTATAAAGAGGGAGGTCATCTTGCCCTGTATAAGACACTCATGAGAGACTGCATGTGGAATACTGTGTCCAGTTCTGGAGGCCCCATCTGAGAAAGAACATAGTCAGGGTGGAGGTAGTGTAGAAGAGGGCAAATAAAATGGTGCAGGGCCTACAGGATAAGACCTGCTATGAGGAAAGACTAAAGGAGTTAAATTTGTATTCCCTGGAGGAAAGGGGGAGCATGATTGAGACATACAAATACCTCACTGGTATAAACAGAGTACAGGAAGGAAGCATCTTCCAAAGTAAGAGATGCTCCAAGTCAATGGGGCACAAAATGAAGATAGGGGAGAAGGCTCAGGGGAAACATGAGAAAATATTTTTTCATGGAGATGGTGGCAGATACCTGGAATAGCCTACCAGAGGGGGTGGTAGGGGCTAAAACGGTCACAGAATTTAAGAAGGAGTGAGATAGTCAAAAGGGTATACTGGAGGCAAAGAGGGGGCTCCAAAGTTCAATTTGGGCATGGGACCTCCCGCTAGATAGGGATTAGTAGGGCAGACTGGGTGATGATACAACTCCCACCCCTCCAACCCTGACCTTCCACTGAACACCACCACCCAATATCCCAGAGCCCCCCACACATACTCACTCACCTGAACAGGTCCCAGTGTGAAGATCCACTTTCCCATTGAAGATACGTCTTCCTGATGGAACTGGCGACTGCTATATGAGAAATAAGGTAAGTGTAGTTCAATGTATTTCAATGGGTTTTCAACTGCACTTACCTTATTTCTCATATAGCAGTCTCTGGTTCCAGCAGCAAGATGTGTCTTCCATGGGACAATAGATCTTCACATTAGGATCTGTTCAGGTGAGTGAGGGTGTATGTGGAGGTCTGGAGGGGGGTGTGGTGGCAGGTCCTCAGTGGAAGGTCAGGTTGGGGGTGTGGGGTTGCATCAGTAATGGACATTTTTTTACAGATTAAAAAAAGACATTGAGGAACCATGTTTTTCTTTTTAGGCTCCGACAGACATCAGCGGGTGGGGGGTTGCTACTAGACACTTTATTTACATTAGGAATGACATGCATAAGGCTGAAACTGATCTAGATAGCCGGGGAATGTAGAGTAGCTATTTTTGTACTGGCCAATGAGCCACCTAACTGCACTTTCTAATTGCTGTAATACACACACACACACACACACACACACACTGACTATTACATATACACATATATGAATATATATTCCAGTATAACACAGCAATGGACTGTCTATACATATTTTTACAGATTAAAAAAAGACATTAAGGGACCGTTTTCTTCTTTTCAGGCTCTGAGGGACATCAGAGGATGGGAAGTTGTCACTAGATACTTCATTTAAAGCAGCAATGACATGCATAATGCTGAAACTGATCTAGATAGTGGGGGAATGTAGACTAGCAATGTTTGCACTAACCACTGAGCCACCTAACTGCACTTTCTAATTTTTGTGATACACACACACTAATACATACTGTATACATGTATATGCATAAATATTCCAGTATAACATAGCAGTGCACTGTCTACACACACAGAGCATTGCCACACACACTAACACACATACATTGCCATATATGGCATTCATTTACTTATACATCTAACCCTAACTTTTACTGTATTTAGGATAAGCACTGTGTTTTGCACTAACTCATTGTACTAATCTATGTCATGACTGGTAACCAAGGTAGTGGGCCAGGGAGGTGTGGAGGATGTGTCCTGTCTGAACTTCAGAATGGCCTTCAACACCATCCCCCGTGGAGGGCTGATTACAAACTGTGCATCTTAGGGGTGGATCCTAAGCTAGTTCTGTAGGTGGAGAAGTGGCTGAATGGCAGGAGTCAGAGGGTTATGTTAAACAGGTAGTACTCTGGAAAGGGAGAGTTGACAAGAAGGGTGCCACAGGAGTTGGTGTTGGGGCTGGCCTTCTTCAATGTCTTTATTGGGAACATTGCAGAGGGACTGGCTAGGCAGGTGTGTCTCTTCACAGATGATACAAAGGTATGCAATAGTGTCAACATGCCAGGAGGTGTTGAAAGAATGAGGGAAGACCTTAATAAAATTGAGAAATGGTCTGAAAAATGGCAGCTGTGATTCAATGCCAAGACATGCAGGATCATGCTCGTAGGGCACAATAACCCAAGGGCAAAGTATGAACTAGGTGGGGAGGTACTGCCAGCCACAAAGCAGGAAAGTGACCTGAGACTTATGGCCTTGGAGAACCTAAGAGAAACTAGGCAGTGTGATAAGGTGGCTAGAAAGGTGAGCCAGATGCTTGGATACATAGGGAGGGGTATCAGGAGTATAAAGAAGGTGGTCACATGGCCCCTGTATAAAACACTCATTAGCGACCAAACCAGTAATACTTCATCCAGTTCTGGAGGCCCCATCTGAGAAAGAACATAGACAGGGTGGAGTAGGTGCAATGGAGGGCAACTAAAATTGTGCAGGGCCTGTGGGATAAAACCTATGAGGAAAGACTAAAGGAGTTAAATATGTACTCCCTGGAGAAAAGGAAGGGGGGACATTATTGAGACATGCAAATACATTACCAGTATAAACAGTACAGGAAGAAAGAATCTTCCAAAGTAAGGGATGCTCCAAGTCAAGGGGGGTACAAAATGAAGTTAGAGGGGAAAGGCTCAGGGGAAACATGAGAAAATGTTTTTTTAATGGAGAGGGTGGTGGGCAACTGGAATAGTCTACCAGAGGTGGTGGTAGGGGCTAAAATGGTCACATAATTTTATAAGGAGTGGGATAGAAACAAGGGTGTCCTGGAGGCAAGGGGGGGGGTGCTCCAGAGTTCAATTTGGATGTGGGGCCTCACATGGTGATGTGACTCCCACCCTACCAGCCTAACATCACACTGAGCACTCACCACCCCACTCCCCCAGACCTCCCCACACACTCTCACTCACCCGAACAGGTCTCAGCGTGAAGCTCCACTCTCCCATTGAAGACAAGTCTTGCTTCTGGAACTGATGTCTGCTATATGAGAAATAAGATAAGTGTAGTTCAATGTATTTCAATGGGTTTTCAACTGCACTTACCTTATTTCTCATATAGCAGTTGCCGGTTCAATCAGCAAGACATGTCTACCATGGGACAGTGGATCTTCACATTGGGATCTGTTCAGGTGAGTGAGGGTGTGTGGGGAGGTCTGGGGTTGTGGGATGGCAGGTGTCCCGTGGGAGGTCAGGCTGGGGGTGTGGGGTTGCATCAGTAATGGACCTTTTTTGCAGATTAAAAAAGACATAGAGAGAATGTGTTCTTCATTTCAGGCTCCATGGGACATCAGAAGGTGGGAGGTTGCCATTAGATGCCTCATTTAAATCAACAATGACATGCATATGGCTGAAACTGATCTAGATAACAGGGGAATGTAGACTAGCAATTTATGCATGAACCACTGAGCCAGCTAACTGCACTTTCTAATTGTTGTGATATACACATATTTACTAATATATGCACATATTTGCATATATATTCTGGTATAACATAGCAGTGCACTGTCTATACACATTTTTACAAACTAAAAAAAAAAGCACATCAAGGAACCGTTTTCTTCTTTTCAGGCTCTGAGGGCCATCTGAGGTTGGGGGTCTGCCAATAGACACCTCATTTAATTCAGCAATGACATGCATAAGGCTAAAACTGATCTAGATGGGGGGAATGTAGACTAGCAATTTTTGCACTAAACACTGAGCCACCTAACTGCACTTTCTAATTGTTGTGACACACACACTCTCACACACACTCACTAACTAATATATCAGGGTTTTAAATAATTAATTGGCAGTTTTTTGGGGGGACAATACTAAATGTACAGAAAGCATTTATATAGGTTTTCTAGAAGTGTTATGTTTGTTAACCACAGTGAGGCAAGTGCTATGCATTTTCACAATGTTTTAGAACTTTTATGAGCAAAACACTAATCAATTTTTAGAGTTAAATAAAACCCTGTATGTACACACAAATACACATATATTTTCCAGTATAACATAGCCATGCACTGTCTTCACAAATGGAGCATTGCCATACACACACTAACACACATACACTGTCTTATATGGCATTTATTTACTTATACAGTTAACCCTAACTTTTACTGTATTTAGGATCAGCCCTGTGTTGTGCACTAACTCATTGTACTAATCTACAGCATAACTGGGTAACTGAGGTAGAGGACTAGGTAGGTGCCGTGGATGTGGTCTATCTGAACTTCAGCAAGGCCTTTGACACCAGTCCCCCATAGAAGGCTGATTAACAAACTGCGCAGCCTAGGGGTGGATCCTAAAATAGTTCTGTGGGTGGAGAACTGGCTAAATGGCAGGAGTCAGAGGGTTGTGGTAAACAAGGAGTACTCTGGAAAGGGAGAGATGATTAGCAGGTGCCACAGAGGTCGGTGTTGGAGCCGGTCCTCTTCAATGTCTTCATTGGGGATATTGCAAAGGGATTGGAGGGGAAGGTATGCCTCTTTGCAGGTGATACAAAAGTATGCAATAGGGTGGACATAGCAAGGGTTGTTGAAAGAATTACGGAAGACCTTAAAAAAACTGGAGAAATGGTCTGAAGAATGGTGAAGGTTTTAAGCTAGCATTAAAAAATTAACTCATTTTGCAGACAATTGTGTGGTCACTAACAAGTTTCAATAACATGTTTTAGTGATTTTGAAGTGTCCATACTGAAATTTAGGAGCATAATTTAATCTATGTTTATGTGCACATATATTTTGAAAAAATGTTTAAAGAAAGCAGGTAAGGAAGTGCATACATTGTGGAACTATTAAGGTAATGTGGAGACTATTCCACTCCATATTACAATTGAGGCTGACAGTATAGCCTAGAGGTTAATGAGCTATGAATGAACTTGGCACATCCAGTAGACCTGGGTTTGATTCTATAACCTCCACTTGTATATTGTGTGACTCTGAGCAAGTCACTTAACCACACCAATGCTCCCAGGTTGCCCTTGAAAACAGGATCATGTGCCTATTAGGCCTTACCCAGTTACCAAAAGAATAAAAATAAAAATAATTGATTATATGAATTATTTTGTGAGGTATGTTAGCAGTGAAAAATTGCATAGTAATGTTATGATTATTATGTGAATTTCAGCCAGTTCCCAGATGAAGACGTCTTTATGATATCGAAATGTTGCATGGTTTGGAATAAAGAATATTGACTGATGAAAAATGAAACTATGCACTTAATGTGAAAGTAGCTCTCTGGTCTGATTTCTCATTTATGCTTCAGTTTTTGTCTGGCCTCTGTTGGACCATTTTAAAAGAACTTTAAAATGGAAATTGGACTTCCTGAACCTTTTTGTGTTGCTCCAGGTAAAGGCAAACCAGCCACATGTTTATTCCCAAACTGCACTTTTTTTCTATTTCTGAGGCCTTTCCCCATAGCATCTGAAATCTGAAACCTTCTTCTTCACTCTCAATTACCATTTATGCCTGGGAAAGGCTGACTGACTTGACATGTTTATGAGCTATGAATCTTTCTTGAAAGAGAATTCTACCCTGATTGAGGCTTAACACACAAAATAGTGCATTGCAACACCACTCAGCTGAATGAACTAATTAATTAGTGGAGTGGTAGCACAAACCCACCAATTTTATGTAGTCCATTAGGAATCTGGATAGCTCCCTTTTTCAACTGTAATAGCAAAACATCTGCAGGGCTCTGCCCATTGCAGCTGTAACAAATGGCAATATTAACCCAAGTCAGACTTATGACACTGGCAAAATAATGATAAAGACATTTTCTGAAGATAACTAGACTGACAAAATGTTATTATTCAAATCTCAACTCTTCTGTGAAAGTAGACTAATCTATGAGAATTCCCTATAAATTGGTAACTGTTTGCACAGCATGGGGACAGACAAGAGGGGCCTGAGGAGTAAGTCAAACCCTTCAAACTTTGATGTTAGACATGTTGAATTTAAGAGGGTCTGTGGAAATTTTTAGGCTTCAGTCAGAAATCTCCCTGAAAATCAGAGACCATATTCTGTAGTTTTTTTTTCTTAACTATACTGGGGGCTGACAAATTCTCTTTCCTTTATTTTAAAGTAGTAGCCATATATTAGTTTTTTTTTCTCACACTAGGTACTCCTCCTTTCCTCCCAGATGCCAAAATGTTCCCTTCTTTTATTACTTTATAATGCATGCTTTTGCAAAATAAATAACACACGCACTATTAAAACAACTGATCCAGTTTTTAACCCTTGTTACATGTTGTTCCATGCCCTGATCAGATCTCAAACCCAAGCCATACCAACAGACTACAGCTGATATAAAAAACACATTTCTACCTGAGAGGCAGATAAACAGGAAACAGTTCTATTAAGACTTAATATGATTTTTATTCTCATAACTCTAACTTCGCTGCCTCCTGCAGTGATCAAGTACTAGGTCTTCAGTTCCAATCCTGCAAATTTAAGGCATAGTCTAAAGGCAAGAAGCTTACCTATCACCACCCAGAGATAACTTCTAATAAACAACACCTCTGCCCTGCCCATCTGCAGTGGCTTGTTCTGACTAGTATCTGGTCACAAATGATTTGCCTGAAAGCTGCTGATGTGCAGTGTTTCAGACCAGGCTGCCCCATCTCACACCACACTGTCCTGGATTAAGTCACCACTTCCTCCCAGCCTGAAATACGGGCACTGTCAGAAAAAAACAAGCCAGCCTGAACAAGGCAGCAATACAATAACCAGGAGAAGTCAGGAAGTTAGAATAAGTGTGGCTATATGGACAGTAAATTATACAATATGCATCAGTGCATTCACTAAACAAGTTGCAGCTGGGGTGTGGTGAAGGATGGATCAGCTTTCACACATTGTTGCTGGAAACCAGCTGTGAGGTGACAATGAGCCAAGGACAAAAACACGGCTGGAGAGGGGAGAGGTGATAAGATGTGTCAGCAGTACCCTGGATCTTATCAAGACTTGTCAGGTAGGGGAGATGGGAGAGGCATTTGAAAACATAGTAAGGAAAAAAAAGACGCCAAGTGCGGAAATCTGTTTTACATTGCTGCTTAGGTGATGAGCTTATGAGGGGGCCCCCCTGAGAGCTGGGGCTCCATACGGGTGCGCAGTTGGCATAATGGTAAGGTCAGCCCTGAGTGGATGCCTTCAAGGGAGCACTGAAAACTTATTATGTTCAGCTTGCATACAGCTCTTATGTTTATTAATTGTTGTATTTATTTATATGTTTATTTACTGTGTTGAGTATTTTATTGTCTTACTCTCTTTCTAAGGTGATGTGAGCCACATGGAATGGGTGCCATAAAAATAAAAGTTGCTTTGACTTATCTATTAGATTTAAACAAGGCCAGTTAGCAGTGAGCACTGATGGGTAAAAATACTTATGTGTAATCATAGACCACAGATTAACCAATGATGAACACATAAATGTTTTATTCCCAAAAAGAACAAGAAATTGGGAACACATAGGAGAGTATTGTAGAGAACCAAAATCAAACTTGCACAATGGCTCTTCTCATAGAGTTCTGAGCAGAACAAGCATTGACTTTAGGAGCCCTTCCCTACACTGATGCCTCAGACTTCTTCCCCTCTCTACCATGGTTATCTAAGCCAGATGGCTGGGGTGACAAGAGACAGGAAATGGCCACAGTCATTCAAAACATGGATCAGGCAGGGGGAAGGTCAAGCAGGGTTTGGAGCTAGGCAGGCACTAGTGGTGGGGTTATGGGGTCCAATTGTGAGTGAGCTTGTGGGCAGCCCCCTGCAGGGCTGAAAATGGGTCCAGGAAAAGAAAAGGGCCAGCTTCTGCAAACTCAGGCTTTTTCAGCCCAGGATCTCAAGGAATCATGAATGTGGCCATGTCAGCAAGCAGTGGGACGAATGAGGTAGGTAACTGGGCAATGTCCTAATAGGAAGAAGAACATTGACACTTTAGGGGTAATAGTGCTAGGATAATCTGGGTATGGAGCATGGTGAGGGGATTTGAAACAAGCACAGATGTGATTTAAGTAGGCAGGGTTAGGGATCTATCAAAGCAAGCTAGTGATAGTAGGGGGGGTATGGCTTGGCAGCCAACAATGGTGGATGGCTTCTAGCTGGGCTCCTGCTGGCATCAAATTAATTGTAGCTTTATTGCAATTCTAGCCCAAGGACATCAAATTAATCACCATAGGAACATTCTTGTTAGCTGATGGCATCTGGAACATTGAGCAAAAGGCAATCTACAATATCTTTTGAACCAGTTTCTAATGTTATTCCTCCACCTGGTGAAGCCTGGACCCACTCGCAAAGCATGGCGGCAGAGGCGAGAAAGGAGAAGAACTAGGATGGTCCAGAGAAATCAGTTGCGGCTCTAATAAATTTGCAACAGGAGGTAAAAGCAGGCCTTGAGAATGTAACTGCACAAATAACACCATATGCAGTCCATCATGACTGGCTTGGCAGAGACCTCCACTTCTCATACTAAGCAGCTTGATGAGGCAGAAACCCATATTGATGAGCTAGAGGAGTTGGTTGTTAATCTGTCCAGAGGTCCCAAAGTACTGCTGGATAAAGATAAGTCCCTTTTCAAGAGGTCAGAGGAGTAGGAGAATAGAGGTTGGCGATTAAATATCTGTCTCATTGGCCTGCCAAAAAGCTTCAAGGACAAGGAAGGTGGCCATGCTGTCCAGAAAATGCTGGTGGAAAAGTTGGGTCCCGATCCTGAGGCAGTGGACTACAAAATCCAAAAAGCCCGCTGTACCGATTCTAAGCCACCTTCGGGAGACAAACCCTAACATTATTTAATCAAACACCTTAGGTACCCAGAAATAGAAAAAATGCTCCATGCAGCAAGGTGCTCCCTTGGTCCAATATAGGTCAATGGTGGCAAGGCATTTATTTATCAAGACTTCAGCCCCGACCTGCAAATATAAAGACAGATGTTTTCAGGTGTATAGGATAAGCTGTGCGCTCTCAGATAGGATCTCACCCTGCTCTACCCTGCCAAACTGAAGATCAACTGTCTTGGTCAGCCTCCAAAGTTTTTCACTAAACCTCTGGAAGCCAAGCAGTATGTAAATACAACTGAAGCCACCCAGGAGAGCAGATATCAGGGTAGAAACAATCACCCAGCAAGATAAGGTATGTGTCATGAGATCGATGGGTAAAGGGCACTTCTAGGAACCCTGCTAAGCCTTCTTGAACATTTGTTGTTTTCTTTTGCTCAGTCTATTACTCTAAAAATCTAAGAAGAGCCCCTTCATCTGAGGTTCTTGTGTGTGGGACAATTGCCATGTGATAACTATGCATTGCTGTTAGGTCTTAGACATGTAGAACTCTGTCTGTCCCTCTACATTTACCACAGGTCTTCTAGTTCCATTTGATGACTGCATCTTTATAAGTGTGTGGGGTGTAAGTTGAATTTTCAATGAAAATAGCCAAGACTTTATAAACTGTTCAGAAAATACTGCTTACTGTCTAGTTTATGATAACGGGAACAGACATACTGTGCATGCCAACTTAGATAGCCCTGTGGCTACCATCTTGCCATGAGGCTTTCCACATGACACTGTGAATTATTTCACTATGGCAACACACTGTGCACAGAGCGATAATCCTACATGGCACTGTGGGAGCTGGATGCTGCTGACAGGTCGGATCATTAGTGACAGCTCCTGTTTGATCTCTGGAACTCCCCCCTTAAGCTGTGTTGATAAATCATAATCAACAGAAGGACACTCACATAAATTTTCGTGATGGATTGCTTACCTGAATGCACTGCCCTGCAGGAGTGTTATGGTGTTCAAGTCCCGCCATGACCTCCCTTCGACTGCCATTGGAGCGGTAGGTATCAGTGGAGAGGGCATGTCTTCCTGAATTTAATCATATGAACACTGAGGGCATCTTCATTATCTTCCAAGTTTAATGTGGTGAAAAGACTTACTAGATGCCCTCTCAAAGACGAACTGTTATGCATGTGCATCTCATGGGTGTGCCTGTATGGGTGGGGGGTGCGGGGTTTCACACAGCATCCTTAATAGATGATGGTGGTCTCTGACCTCAGAAATGGGTCCTATTCAACTAGGCTGCTAAACATTTAAGTACTCTGTTTAGGATCGGTAATGATTATTGTAGTTTCACTGTCTTACTCGTTGACTACTATGGGGTTGCCTTTACCTATTTAGCTCTTATGAGATTCTCCATTAGCTGATCTGGAGGTGTTCTGTCTTCCATGATTGGTTGCCTTTGTGGGGCTGGGAATAGAAGAGGAGCTGATGTTTGAAGTAACATTAACTTTGCAGTCACTCTTCTATTGATTTTCCGTGCTCTATTGGGTTGGTTGTTTGTTGCCCAATTGGACTGCAGAAGAAAGCCGGCTACTATGGAGTCAATTTCAATTGGCCACTGCTCCTGGCTATATCACTTACTTGTTGTGGTGGTGAGGGGCCGAATCTTCCCCTCTCATGGGATGGGCTGTGTCCCCTTTCTTTCTGTGCTTAATTAGCTTTTCATGCCACACTCATTGCTGAACACATTGCTAATTTGTTTTCTAAAGGTGATTAGCCCTCATGTTTTCTTGATCACCAAAGTACAAGTGGGATGCTGCACTCCTTGAGTGCAAACTGTGGGTGGGTGGAGGGGAAGGACAAGTTAATAATGTGTTTCCTGTTGGCCATTCTGCAGTTTCCTAATGGGTTATGGGGGAGGTCTGGTGGAGAGGGAGGGAGAGAGGAAGGGGGATTATGGGTTGTTTGTATGGTTTACAGGGTACTGTTGAAATTACCCTACAGAATGTATGTGACATGTATATGGTAAGTGTCCTGTGCTGTGGGGGTTTGGGGAGGGGACTTTGTTCAGGTGTTTCATACTCATGTTTTACCATTTTTAGGGTCTGGGGTGGATTGGGGTAAGTTAGAGGGGGATCATTCATTACAAAGGTGTTTGTCCTTCTGTATGCTTATTACATGTTAAAAACTGGTACTTGCAGTGAAATTCAGCTTTTGATTTCAGCCTCTATGAAGTGGCAGTCTCAGAGAATCTATATCATTCATAAAGATGGTAGATAATACCTTCCATGTCAGATCTTGGAATATCAATGTCCTAAAATTGCACATTAAGTGAAAACAGGTGTTGGTGAAGATCAGGGCCACAAAAACAGATGTTATCTGTTTGCAGGAAACACACATGACAGAGAAGGAGAACTCCCACATGATCAGGTACTGGGGAGTTGAATGGTATGGCTCTTACTTCTCCAAGGCTAGGGGTGAAGTGATTTGGTTAAGGCCACGGTTCCTGTGGGTGATTAATAAATACTATGCTGATCAGTGTGGCAGATATGTGTTATTGCAGGTGCAGTTAAACACTGGACTAAAACTAGCTATTGGCTCCATATATGGACCAAATATCAACTGACCAGAATTCTTTCACAAGTTATCAGTGCAGATGGCTGTCTTTGAGGGCCTATGGCTGCTCTGTGGGGACTATAATTGCATCAAGGGCACTATCCTTGACAGAATTTCCCTTTCTGTTGTGCCTTTATCTAACAACACCAAAGAGCTATTGCACTTAATGGGTGATCACTCCTTAATATATTCTTGGAGAAACTATTCCCCTCTTAGTTGGGAGTACACTTATTACTGCCATCCAGCCTCTCATTATGCCAGTCTGGATGCTATCCTGATTTCCCAAAGCCTTATTCCCTCCATGCAGTCAGAAAGGCATGAATATATAAATAACACAGACCATGCCCCTATACTGATTGATCTCCAGGACATGGGGGTCTCTGCAGCCCCAATGACATGGAAACTGGACCCCATACTTTTAAACAAGTCTGACTTTGTTACACATATTAAAGAACAAAATCTACAATATGCTTAGGTTAACCAACAGGGAGCCACCCCAAGCACTACAAGATGGGAGGCCTTAAAGGCCTTTATGAGGCAGGTCATTATCTCTTACTCCAGCCATAACAGGAAGACTGAAAACCAACAGCTCTCCAATCTAGAACAAAAGATTGCCCAAGCCAAAAAGCATCATATGCAAAGCCACACACCTAGCAACTATCAGCAATTGCAAAAACTAAAATGAGAGCTAAACTCACCTACTACATCTAATTCCAGAATTGAGTGCACTATCATACTGAATCAGGCCACTAGTTTCTTTGAAGGGGACGTCGTGGGGGAAACTATTGGTATATCAACGAAAACATAAAAAGAGTATTAAATGCGTTAATTGTATCATAGACCAAGATGGTACTGCTAGGCATACTGATGATGACATAGGTGAATGTTTTCATAGTTCTATCAGAAACTATAGCTCTCTGAAGTGCAGCCGTCTGCAGTAGATATTCAATATTTTCAAAACAGAGCTCCACTCCCCAGCATTAATCCACAACAAAATGCTGACTTAGAGGCTGACGTGACATGGATGGAAGTTCAGAGTGAAAAAAATCATCTTAAGGAAGGGAAAGCTCCCAGCCCTGATGGATTGCCCATTGATTTTTACAAGACTTTTAGCTTAGAACCATAAGAACCACTTTTTGATATGATCCATGAATGTTTGGAAAGCAGTGTGATGCCCCACTCAGCATAGTCTGCTGTTATAAAATTTTTGCCTAAACTGGGTAAGGATCCAGCTCAGTACAACTCATATAGACCCATCTCATTGCTTACTGATGACTATAAAGTAATAGCAAGGATATTGGCTAATAGACTAGAAAAGGTATTGCCTACTATTTTACACGCTGATCAGACAGGATTTGTTCAGGGCCAACAAGGCAAGCATAACATTCGTAAAGCATTAAATATTGTTTGGAGGTGGGGAGTGGATCTCACAGGATCTAAGGCTATAGTCATAGCTCTTGATGCCAAAAAGGCTTTTGACTGTGTGGAGTGGGAGTACATGTTCACCGTTCCTAAAAGATTTGGTTTGGGCAGTAACATGATTAGTTGGATATCTGTTTATATCAAAACACTACTGGTCAAGTCCTAGTCAACAACAAATTAACAAAATCATTTCAACTCACTTGGGGAACACGGAAGGGTTGTTCCCTCTCACCATTATTATATGTGCTGTCCCTGGAACCCTTGGCAGTGGCAATCCAGTCTGAGAGTCAGATTATAGGTTTTCAGTCAGGTAATAATCATTTTAAACTTTGCTTATTTGCAGATGATCTACTTATATTTCTTAACGACTCGAGGGTGGGCCTCCCCAGAGTGCAACAGGTGTTAGCTGAATACAGTAAAATTTCCAGCCACAAAATTAACTAGAGCAAGAGTGAGATTCTTCCAGTAGGACCTGGACCCCATTCTTACTTAGATAATAATCTACTTAATATGAAAGTGGTTGACAAATTAAAGTGCCTAGCAGTATGCATCTGAAAGCCTGGGCCTACATTATTCCAAGAGAATTGCAGTATGGTAGGATTCTGAATTCATTTAGGCAGGACCGTAACAGATGGGACGGCCTCCATCTCAGTTTTATTGGGAGTATTAACACCATTAAAATGAATATACTGTACTTTCCAAGTGTCTCTACCTCTTTTAAAATTTACCCATACGGGTCCCAGAAATGTTTTTCAAATCCCTCAACACTATTCTAACCACGTTTATTTGGAGAAGAAAGAAAGCTAGGATTTCAAGAAATATCCTGCAGTTAACTTTAAATAAAGGTGGACTGACTTTGTCTAATTTGAAATACTATTATTGGGCTGCACAGCTAGCCCTTCTAGTGGAGGAGGCTGAAGACTTCACTCCTGATTGGTTGAAGCAGGAATTGGAAAGGGACGAGTTGGGATTTCTGTGAGGTTATTTGCTTCCTGGATTAACTAGGGTATCATTAGCACTTAAAGAAAATCCATACACTCATCAGCCTGATAGAATATGGGTAGGTACTCATACATTTACGAATCACCGAAGAGGGCTGTCCTTGCGGGCTGGGTTGTTGGCCATCTGAAAAAGATGAAAGAATATATCCCCTTGCACCAGGTACTACTGCGGTTGTCTAAAAAAAGCCTTAACTACGTGGGAAACCTTCATGAGATTGGGATGCTGAAATCGTTCTCTGCGCTAAGGGAAGAGTTCTCTTTACAAGCTGGTGATTTCTTTGCCTTTCTACGAGTCAGACAATACCTTTCCAATTATTCACTCTTGACATCTCCTATTAAGGAGATCCTTTTTTGATCACAACCTGGCTCGTGACCCCTGACTGCCTTTTATAGATTGTTCCTTGGGGTAGCACCAGTAACACACAGCAGAGTAACACAGAGCAAAACACAGGCTTGTTGGAGTGATGACCTGGACATCACACTGAACCTGGAGGACTGGAAATCAGCCAACAAATATGAACATATGTGCTTCAGTTTTAGTGGATTTAGACAAATTCAATACAATTTTCTTTATAGAGCCTATTTAACACCAGTACAATTACACCACTACCGACCTTCCCTTGGTGCCCTAAGGGTTTGGTCAAAGATGGTAACTTTCTACACATGGCTTTGACTTTGATTAAGGTGGCTCCATTCTGGAAAAAGGTGCATAGCATAATGAAGGAATTATTGCAACATACTTTGCCTTGCAGTCCCTCGGAATTCATGCTAGGGATAGGTATAGATCGGCCTTCTCATGAAAAGGGGGTGGCAAGCAATCAGTTATGGGATACAGCCTTGATTAATGTGAGGAAAACTATTGCACAGAACTGGATGTGTTCATCCCCTCCAACAATAGCTCATTAGTTGAACAATATATCCTTAAGCTGGAAAGATATTACTTTATTGCTAAGGGCCAGGTGCATAAATTTCAGCATACATGGGATCCTCTGATACTTGCTATCACAGATAATGTTATTTCACTGTAATTTATGTGCAACAGGTAATAACTAATTGTTCTTATATGATTCTGATATGATCTCATACTGCCTTACTAAATAATGTATTACCTATGCCCTTATCTTTTTTTTTAAGATGTGCTATTTTTTTTTTGTTTTATAGCTTTCTTCTGATTACTTTTGTGCTAAATGCTGCTCAGCCTTTCTAGGTCATGACATGGGATGATAGCATTGTGTGATTATATTGACCATATCGTTAACTGCCACTATGCATTTACCTTATGTTTACTTACTATGTATGTACTCTTCAGTACCTCAATAAAATATGTTTAGAAAAAAAAAGTTAGTGGTTGCAGCCACAGTGGGTGGATTCAGTGAGAAGAGAGGCACTAGACTAATTTAGAAAGAAGGGATTTAAACTCACTAGTGTGCTTGCTCCTGGTTCTACCTCCTGCCCAACAGCTGTGCATGACCGGGCAGTTAACTACGCGCCACCCCAACATCCATCAACATTTACCCATAGAAACATAGAAACTGATGGCAGATAAGGACTGCTTGGACCACCTAGTCTGCCTATTTTCCATGCCTATGGCAATACTTCAGACCCTACCATCTCTTTTCTATTGCCCACCCTCAGCCAGCCATCTTATTTATCAGGCAACTGAGTGATGTCAATGTCCATGAGCACATTGCAGCCCTTGATTACCCTCACTAAAGTCTGAATACTACTTTCTGTCTTCATTTTGTCTTTATTATATTATATTATATTATATTATATTATATTATATTATATTTTAGATCATTAGTTAGACCTCGTCTGGAAGTGTAGTACTGGCACCCATACCTGAAAAGGGAGATTAAACTACTGGAAGGGGTGTAGCGCAGAGCAACTAAGATGATCCAGGGACTGGGGGACTTACTGTATGAGAGTAGGCTAAAGGAGTAGAATAAGTACTCGCTGGAGGAGAGGAGAGGAAGGACAGAGGGGCTATGATCGAGACATTCAAGTAAATGAGAGGGATAAACAAGAATTGTATGGAGGGGCTATTCGGGGTAAGGGTGGAGAGGGACACTCGAGGCCATGACATGAGATTGTAGGTGGGGAAGGTTCAGGAGGAAAATGAGGAGACACTTTTTTACAGAGAGGGTGGTGGCAGGGTGGAACATGTTACCAGCGGAGGTGGTAGCCTGTAAAACAGTAGGGTACTTCAAAAGGGGCTGGGACAGGGCAAGAGGGAGGATAAAGGGAAGGGGGTGAGGAGGGAGGGGCAGCTGCAGAATAGGGCTGCTAGCTGTAAAATCGAGCAGGCTCGAAAGACCAAATGGCCTTTTTTCTGCTGGCAAATTTCATATGTTTGTATGTTCATTAGTAGTATTGAAATAATATTGTTTGTCATTTTTGGCATAGTATTCACTAGTATGAAAGCAGTCTTCCCACGAGCTGAAATATTTAAATGAGCTAAATATTTGAAAACTAACTTAGTAATAAGGCAGTATTCATTTAATATTCAGTTAGTCTTCACCTCATAAACATGAAAATTACGGCAGTAGTTTCTGAAGGTCAAATGATTACTTTTCAACTGTACAAAAAAATACCCATGAAGACCAGGGACATTGGTTTTGCATTTTCTTGGACAAATGGATGGACTCTTGATTGGTCCACGGTATTTTGGCACCAAAACGGAACTAGCATTTGTTCACAGAGTGTCGGTGAACTGCAGCCTTCTCCTTCTCTGAGGTGCTGCCTGTCAATGGCATGAGTGAGGTGAGGGTACTTTGCACCACGCAGTTTAATGAATGGTTGAAAAAATGGTGTGGAGCACAGGGGTTTGGCTTCATTGGGGACTGGGGTTCCACCTGGAGGGACACCAGCCTATACTGACAGGATGGTCTGCATCTGTCCGGGAAGGGAACAAGTCTTTTGAGCAATCGGTTTAAATGCTTCATTGGCAAGCTTTTAAACTAGTCAAGGGGGGAGGCACTGATAAGCAGAAGGAAAATCCCAGCTTCTCCCTACAAAACAGGGTACTAAATGAGAAAAAGACCGAGGTAGACAGGTCAGTGGGGGATGCTGCAAAAGAAGGTAAAGCCATCAAAAAATGGAGAGCAATGAGTACCAATGCCCGTAGTCTGAGTAACAAGCTTCCTGAATTAGTGGCCTGGATGGAGGAGGAACAACTGGATATTGTGGCAGTCACAGAAACATGGTACACACAAAACCATGACTGGGACGTAAACATACCAGGATACACTATCTACCGGAGGGACAGGGAGGGTAAAAGAGGAGGAGAAGTAGCTCTTTACATAAGGGAAGGAATCAAAGCAACAGAACAAAAGGAAAACAGGGAGGAGAAGAAGCACTGTGGGTAAATTTGAGACCGCAATGGCACCAACAATCCGCACAGGGTTGATACAGACCCCCTTCTCAGGGGGAGGAAATGGACAAGGAAATGATAGAAAGAATACTTAGAATGGCAGAAAAAGGGGAGATATTGCTGATGGGTGATCTGAATATGCCAGATGTTAACTGGAGTGAAGTTGCAGCAGCCACTTCAAAGAGTGGGGTTATTCTAGATGCCCTACAAGGGGCATGCCTTAGACAACTAGCATTGGAGCCCACTCGAGAGGGAGCAATCTTAGACCTGGTTCTCTCAAATGGAGATGAAGAGAGGATCACAGATGTAGAAGTGGGTAGCCATCTGGGAACTAGCGACCATCAAACAGTATGGTTCACAATAAACACAGCAATAGAGTTCAAGCCATACAAAGGCAAAAGTACTGGACTTTAGGGAGGCTGACTTTGCCAAAATGGGTGAGTGCCTAAGGAATGCACTAGCAAATGGGCAGGAAGGAGGGGTGGAAGAACAATGGGGAATAATAAAAACTGCCATCACAGAAGTAACAAGCCTTTGTGTGAAGCAAATTAACAAAACGGAACAATGTAAGAAACCACTATGGTTCTCAAAGGAAGTGGCAGTGAAGGTTCAAGAGAAAAAGAAAGCATTCAGGAAGTACAAGGAATCACAGAAGGAGCAGGACAGATAACTGTATCAGTTAAAGCAAAAGGAAGCTGGGAAGGCAGCCAGAACAGCAAAGGCCCAAACCGAGGAAAGATAGCCAACTCCAGTTAGAGAGAGGATAAAACCTTTTATAGGTACATCAGGAGCGAAAGGAAGACCAAGGAGGGCTAGTGAGGCTTAATAAAGAGGAGGAGGGTGGTCAGAGGGTGACTGTGAAAAGGCAGAGATACTAAACAAATTTTTTGCTCAGTATTTACAAAGGAAGTGGGGAGGTACCTAAAACAAACAGTAGAAACACTCTGGATACAGAAGTTGATACCAGCCCATTTACAGAAGATAGGGTTCTGAAAGAACTCTTAAAACTGAAGGTGGACAAAGCAAAGGGGCCTGATGGGATTCATCACAGAATTCTAAAAGAACTAAGGGTAGAACTAGTGACACCACTGACTACCCTCTTTGACAAATCATGGGAGGATGGGGTGGTACCCGAGGACTGGAGAAGGGCAGATGTGATTCCCTTCACAAAAGTGGGAGCAAGGCAGAAGCAGAAAACTACAGACCTGTTAATTTAACCTCAGTGGTAGGGAAAATGATGGAATCACTTCTGAAGGAAAGAATTGTTGAGTATCTAGAGGCCAGAGGGCTCAGGACCCAAGGCAGCATGGATTCACAGCGGGAAGGTCATGCCAGACAAATCTGATAGATTTCTTTGACTGGGTGACCAAAGTAGTAGATCAGGAGGGGCTGTGGACATGGCCTACCTAGACTTTAGCAAGGCATTTGACACAGTCCCTCACAAAAGATTAATATACAAGTTAGCCAGCCTGGGAGTGGGTCCCAAGATGACAGCCTTGGTAAGAATAGGCTGGAGGAGAAATAGGACACAAGAGGTAATAGTAAATGGAGTCCACTCTGAAGAAGGGGGGTTACTAGTGGGGTGCCGCTGAGGTTCAGTAGTCGGACCAGTCCTCTTCAATGTCTTTATAAGCGACATTGCAGAGGGACTGGAAGGAAAATATGTCTCTTTGCAGATGACACAAAGATCTGCAACAGAGTTGATGCTCAAGGTGGGTGGAAAGGATGAGAAGGACTTGGCAAGGTTAGAGGAATGGTCAAATGTATGGCACTCAGATTCAATGCTAAGAAGTGCAGGTAATGCACCTGGGAAACAAAACCCAGGGAAGAGTACACAATGGGGGTGAGATACTAACAACAACAAAAATGGAAAGGGACCTGGGGGTAGTCATATCAGATGACCTAAAGGTGGGCAAGCAATGTGAGAGGGCAGCAAGGAGGGCTGGGGGATACTGGGAAGCATAGGGAGAGGCATCACCAGTAGAAAACAGGAAGTTATTATCCCTCTGTACAGACAGTTGGTGAGACCCCATCTGGAGTACTGCGTGCAGTTCTGGAGACCCACTCTCCGCAAGGACATAGACAGGATGGACGCTGTCCAGAGGAGGGCAACTAAAATGGTGCAGGGTCTGCACCGGAAGACATATGAAGAGAGACTTAAGGAGCTGAATATGTATAGCCTCGAGGAAAGGAGGGAGAGGGGGACATGATAGAAACTTTCAAGTATCTCAAGGGAATCAACAAAGTCCAAGAGGGTAGCATCTTTCAAAAAAAGAGGTGTGCAAGAACAAGGGGGCACAATTTGAAGATAGAAGGGGGGCAGCTCAGAGGTAATTTAAGGAAGTATTTTTTCACAGAGAGGGTTGTGGATGCATGGAACGGCCTTCTGGAGGAGGTTGTGGAGTCAAAAATAGTGGTGGAATTCAAGCATGCATGGGACAGTCATAAGGCAATTCTAGGGGGTGGGGGTAGGAAGAAGTAGGCTGCTGGTTAACTAGGATCTGCAGCTTATCCATTAGGTAGGGAAATGGGCAGACTGGGTGGGCCAAGCAGTCCTTATCTGCCGTCAAAATCTATGTTTCTATGTTTCTACAGTGTATGTTCTTTTTCTTGTTGCTGCTTACTGCAGTTCTGATTGCCCCTGATACTGCTTGCTGCCATAGAGAATAAAGATTCATCGCTAGAGTCATCAGTCCTCACGCTGTAGTAAGTTTCAAAGTGCAAATGTTGTGTTTGGTATGTATGTGAAGGTTTATGTAAATCGATGATTGCCATTCAACTGTAGATCTAGTCTGAAATAATTTACACTGACACAGCTGAGGAATCTCTCATTGAACTGCTTTGGCCACATCTAGCATTGTTACTGTAGTTTGAATTGAATGTAATTGTTTAAAAGTTTACTTTTCCCCACATCTGTGTCCCCAGAGTGCTTACAGAGTGAGTGTGGTGCTGGTACTGTAATTATTATTCTGTAATGGCCCTTTATTTGTGGGGGTGGGGGGGCACACCGAGGCACAACACCACCTTGCTGAGCCGATGCGAACCTTGTTTGTGCAGATCAGTAGGAGAATGTAACTGTTGAATTAAATTTTTTGGCATAAAGAGCAGTCACTCTTACTTTTCTTTTGATTTCCGTGATGCTAGTTCATTGTGGGTGCCGCTGCCAATGGATCTTTCCTTGACCCATTCTCCTCACTGGTGGTATGGATATCAGTACCCCTCCATCTGTATCCCCTGAATCAATTTGAAGAATTTTCTATGGCTTAAGTTGTGCTGCTCTTCAGTTGTTTTTTTTGGGGGGGGAGGGACAGGACAGAACTTACGAGACACCATTTCATAGCACTGCTGCTTTAAGTTAACTTCTGCTCACTCTCTCCTTGAGACTAGCAACTGTATAGAGTTACACCTTTTTATTTGATGTAAATAATATAACATTTTGATATAATGTAGTTACACCTAATCTTGCGGAATCTCTGTCAGCATATATATATATGTTGTATATAGTTTTAGTTGTTTGGGGCGGGGTAATAAAACAGAATGATTCTTGGAGTTGTGGCTTCATGATTGAGTGAAACAGCCACAGAAGGGGTTGTTCTGACTTTTCCTTTTTATCCCATTTACAGATGGAGATGGCAGGGAGAGTGTTAGTTGCAGAAGTAGCGTCCTCTATCCAAAATCTTGTTCTGCTACAAACATGTACCCCGATACACTATGTTACTGGCCATGTGTCTGGGGGGGGTGCTAGCCATGATTCTTGGGGCTGTTGCTTGTGCCTGTGTGTCTTGGAGGGGGTTGGGGAATTTGTTGGCTGTGTGTCTGGTGGGGAATTTGCTGGCTGGGTGTCTGGGGGACTTTCCATGTTGGTGGTGTGGGGGACTGTTAGTTGTTTGGGGTTGGTGGGGATAGTCTGTGGTGGGGCGGGGAGAACAGTCTGTGCTTGGTAGGGCTGGGGGTGGACAGTCTGTGTTTGGTGGGGCTGTGGGGATGGTCCATGTTTGCTGCTGGGGGGGGTGGTCTGTGTTTCGTGGGGCAGGAGGGGATGGTCTGTGTTTGGTGGGGCTAGGGGGGTGGAGGGTCTGTGTTTTGTGGGGCTGGGATGAACTTTCCATGTTTGGTGGGGCTGTGGGGATGTCCTGTGTTTGGTGGGGCTGGGGGTGGATGGTCTGTGTTTGGTGGGGCTGGGGCGAACTGTCTGTGTTTGGTGATCTTGTGGTGGTTTGCTGGCAGTGTGCCTAGGCAAGGCTGTCTGTGTTGATAGGGCTGTGGGGATGGTCCGTGTTTGCTGCCGGGGGCAGTCTGTGTTTGTGGGGCTGGAGGGACAGTCTGTGTTTGGTGTGGCTGGATGGGAGGGTCTTTGGTTGGGCTGGGGGGACAGTCCATCTTTGGTGGGGCTGGGGGGATAGGCTGTCTTTGGTGGAGCTGGGGGAATGGTCTATGTTTGGTGGGACTAAGGGGGCAGTCCATCTTTTGTGGTGCTGGGGGGATGATCTGTGTTTGGTGGGGCTGGTGGCAGATGGTCTGTGTTTGCTGGGGCTGTGGGATGGTCTGTGTTTGGTGGGGCTTGGGGAACGGTCTGTGTTTAGTGGGGCTGGAGGGATGGTCTGTGTTTGGTGGGGCTGGGGGCAGACAGTCTGTGTTTGGTGGGGCTGTGGGATGGTCTATGTTTGGTGGGCCTTGGGGAACGGTCTGTGTTTGGCGGGCCTGGGGGGGGCCGGTCCAAGTTTGGTGGGGCTGGGGGCCAGTCTGTCTTTTGTGGGGCTGGGGGGTAATGGTCTGTGTTTGATGGGGCCTGTGAGGGGAACAGTCTGTGTTTGGTGGGGCTGATAGATCTCCCCTCCTAGCACATTCAAAGATTTGTACTGTTCTCCCACTTTTTTTCTTTCCTTGAAAAAGCAAAAGAACAGCTTGAAATGCTGGATACACCATGCAGAGAGGTCTGTTTGTTTTGCTGCTACTAAATGGCTTTTAACACTGTTAGAGTTTATAAAGACTTTTCCTACCCTAGAATAGACTCCTTTTGGACTGTGAGTTGCTGAGTGTACTGTCAAATTCCTTTGACTGATCCTGTAAAGTTTAATGTTGTGTGCACCACACTCTCAAAGGTGGCCTGCTAGTTTGCTTGCCCCATACACGCTAAGCATGACAAGCTACTTCTGAGCCATTGAAGATCCCCTACTGTAGCATTTCAAAGCCAGTTAGGCTGGTGCACATCTGTTAGAATTTCTTTTTTAATTCTGGTTTTCCTTTCCCCCACCCAGCTTCCCCTCAGCAAGGCTACTAGCCAGCCCAGTCATCTAGCCCAGACATCAGACAGACTCACTTACATGCCCCATAAGGGCAGCAAACTTCCTGACTGAACTCCACAAAGTTGGTTGACTCATCCATGCAGGACGGGCAATGCGGACCTGAGTCTACCATGCCATCCTACTGAGCCTGGAGTGTGTTTATGCTGCCCTGATTTGTCCCTTTGGCTGTGCTGGTGTGCGGTGGGGTGGGGACACTGACCATGCTGGTGTGTGGTGGGATGGGAACACTGGCTGTGTTGGTGTGTGGTGGGGACACTGGCCATGCTGGTGGGGTGTGGTGGTATGGGGGCACTGATCATGTGTTGGTGGGGTGGGGGCACTGGTCATGGTGGTGGTGGGGACACTGGTCATGGTGGTGGTTTGGTAGGGACACTGGTGTGGGAGGTGGGGTGGCAACACTGGTCATGTAGGCTTGGGGTGGGTTTGTCATGGTGGTGGTGCTGTGCAGTAGGGCATACCTCCCAAGTGTCACTGATTATGAGGGATGTCCCTCATTTTATCACTTACAATGGCTCTGTCCTTCATGGAATAAGTACTGCTGCCCACACAGAGAATGTGCTGTAAATTCAGCAGAAATTCATAATATTCTGAGATGGGCAGTTTCCACAGGATTATGATGAGCTTGTAGCTCCATGTTTGAAGATGTGACCGGGGAGCCGACTGTGTCCATTTCAGAGGGATGGGTGAGACTGGCCATGTTGGTGCAAGGGATGCCAATGTTTGTTGTGCGGGGTGTGGAGGGAGACTATGTTTGGAGAGGGTACTGGCCATATTGGTTGGGTAGGGGAGTTGACTGTGTCAGCTGAAGTAGGGGAACTGTCCTAATTGTGTCTGCATGAGGGTGGGGGAGCTGGCTGTGTTTGCTTGCGTGGTGGGACTGGCCATGTTGCTACAGAGCAGACCTGTGTTGGTGAGGAAGAGGACTGTTCATTTTTTTTTGGGGGGGGGTTACTTGCCATATTGATGGGGAGTCCAAAAGAAATACAGTAGAAACATTTGTGTTTTTTTGACATGTGATCGGAGAGGCACAGACTTGGATGCTTTGTGTTGGATACCAGATAAGTAGAGCTGGAAATGGTGTTGGGTGGGTGTGTCGGACTGAGAAGAGTGGCCATGCTGGTGGGCCTGGGTAAGGAAGAGTGGCCTGGGTGGGGAAGAGTGGCAGTGCTGGTCCATTGGAGTGGGTAAGAGTGGCCTTACTGGTCCATTGGGGTGGGGAAGAGTGTCCGTGCTTGTACATCAAGGTGGGGAGAGAGGCCGTGCTGGTGTGTCAGGCTGGGAAAGATTGCCCTTGGTGGGAAAGAGTGGCCATGCTGGTCCATCAGGCTGGGGAAGAGTGGCCGTGCTGGTCCATCGGGTTGGGGAAAGAGGCCGTGCTGGAGTGTCGGGGTGGGAAGAGTGGCTGTGCTGGTTCATCAGGGTGGGGAAGAGTGGCTTGGATGTGAAAGAGTGGCTGTGCTAGTGTGTCGGGGTAAGGAGAGTGACCATGCTGGTGTGGTGGGGTGGGGAGATGGCAGCCATGCTGGTGGGGTGTGGATATTGGTCGTGTGAGTGGGGTAGGAAGAGTGGCTGTGCTGGTCCATTGGGGTGGGGAGAATGGCCGTGCTGGTCAGTCAGTGTGGAAAAGTGGTCTGTGTCCCTCAATGTCTCTCACTTTGAGTGGTCGTGTTGGTGTGGTAGGGACACTGGTCATGGAATTGGCCCTGTGTGTACTGGGTATGAGTGCACTGAGGGTCTAATGCTAACATCTTATTTTTTTCCCTGGATGAGAGGAGAGAGAGAGAGAGAGAGGGGGGATATGATAAGACTTTCAAATACCTCAAGGGTGTAAATAAGGTAAACAAGGGTAGCATCTTTAAAAGAAATGTTCAAGAGCAATTGGCCATGATATGAAAATAGAGGGGGTAGACTTACAGGTAACATGAGAAAGTATTTTTTCACGGAAAGGGTGGGGGTTCCAAGGAACAGCCTCCCGGCAGAGGTTGTAGAGTCCAAAACGATAGGGGAATTCAAAAACACATGTGACAGACATAAAGGAATTCTAACACTAGGAAAGAGAGGGTAAGGCCTGTGGTATATGAAATGGGTAGGGAAAATCAGCAGACTGAGTGTGCCAAGTGGTCCTTATCGGCCATCAAATTATTTTTCTATGTGGACTGGGCTGTGTTTGCTTGAGTGGGGTGGGATGGACACCAGTGCAGCTGTTGGGTTGTCTGTGTTGAGACAGTTCCAGAGATTTGTTGCTTCTCAGCTGGTCTACCTGGAATGAATCATAAAAGAAAATAGACACACACATTCTAACAATAAAGAACTTTATTAAACCGCATCAAACCAAATCAACCATGTTGTCGCAAACAAACTACAACGCAAGTACTTACCTTTCAGGGTGGGTCTTGCGTGGCTGTTGGGGGAGCTTGCCATTTTGGTGGGATTATAGAGCTGCTAGCAGTTCACCAGCGTATGTGTGGCAGAGGTGAGAAGTGTGTGTAAGTACTGTAGATAATGTTGGGCAAGGAACCCAGGCATGTGCGTGGGTATCTGGAGGTGTCTGTGACACAAACTGGGGATGAAATATTAGTTTTTTGCCCCGTGAAATGGTTACCTGAGCTTACTACACTTGCATCGGAGGTATGGAGGACTGGCAGTGTTAGTTTCTGGGGTGTCTGTTCTCTTTGGTGGTGTGGGGGGACTGGTGTATTGGTACCAGTGAAATCTGTGTTTGCTTGGGTGTGGTGGTGTAACTTTTAGAGACAGAGTTTTTAATGTGTTCGAGCTCTGACATGAAAGCTAAGAGGCTCCCTTTTCATGGAGACCAAGTAAGAAAGAAGACAATTTACTGTGGGTGCCATTTCTTGATTTGTTTATTCTTTTGGAGATTTGTGAATCTCTCCATTAGCATTCCCACTATTCACTTGTGGATTTTTTAGTGGGATGCACTTTGTTTACAAATAAATTCAGGAAACTGAATGTTAGGACTGAACTGAGGGAGTCCACCTTGGCATCTGGTGGTTCGGCTTTATTTACATCTGAGCTCTGAAAGACAAGCTTTGGTACATGGTAAGTGGTGGGTGCCATTGTGATGCCACTGCTTCTGTCACACCTGAGGGGTGGGGGCTTCAGTGCTGCACCTGTTGCCCTCACACCTGAGGGGTGGAGGCTTCAGTGCTGAACCTGCAGTCATCACATCGGTGGGGCGGGGGCTTCAGTGTTGCCACTGCTGCCATCACACCTGAGGGGTGGGGGCTGCTGTGCTGCACCTGCTGCTGTCACACCTGAGGGGTGGTGGCTGCAGTGCTGCGGTGCTGCACCTGCTGCCATTACACCTGAGGCATGGGGACTGCAGTGCTGCACCTGCTGGCATCACACTTGAGGGGTGGGGTCTTCAGTGCTGCACCTGCTGCCATCACACTGGAGGGGTGGAGGCTGCAGTGCTGCACCTGCTTTCATCACTCCGTAGGGGTGGAGGCTGCAGTGCTGCTGCTGTCGAACGAGGAGCATTGATGAAAGACTGCTGTTGCCATCTTTCTTGGAGTTGGAAAGTGAAGTCTTGATGATCGCAATGCCTTAAAGTATGTGCACTCCGGCAGATTTATGCTGATGTTGAACCACCAGCCAACACTGACTACTACCAGCACCTTGTGCTTGTTCCTTTGCACCACTCTTCAAGTGAGTAGTTGTGGGTGTTGGGTGCAAGCTGTGCTTGAAGGATGCATTGAGGAGGATGAGGATGATATGATGAGGATGAGCATGAGGATGATGATCAGGAGGATGAGGATGATGGTCTTTCTAACAGATATGTGCAACTTTTACTATGGAATGGCTATATGTAAACTTTTCAATTATAATTCCAGGTCTTAAAGTGATGCCTGACATGGTCTGCTGCAAGTCAATTCTTTATTAAAGGTACAGTTTGCTTTCTTTTGGCCCACAAGTGGGTCTTCCATGTTAAAAATGCTAATGCTTTGTTTGTGTTGCAGAGTTTGGCCTTAATGTGTTTTTTTTGGTAGGACACTCTGTGAAAGTGCTGTTAGTGATCTGCTGTTTTGAGTCCTTGCCCTTTTCAAAAGGTATAGTTGTGCTTCTTTGCAATCTTTCTTTACGATGGTTCTCATTGTTGGATCAAAGGGATACACAATGGGTACATGTGCAATAAAGGATTTATTTTTACTGGTGTTGTGTGACCTAGGGAAACCTCATTTGTGGCATAAGACACAACTGACGTGCCCGAGGTCAAACATCACAGGTGAAAATAAATCCTTTATTCTACTAAGTCGCCATTGTGTATTTCAATAATCTGATAGACAGGGGCAGTGTGTGTGTGTTTGCATGTTTTTAATTTGTTTTTTGTTAATATTTACAAATCCAAAGGTCTCTTTTGAAAATGCAATATGGTACCCTGGGCACACACAGTAGCATCAGTGCTGCTGTGCATGCCCAGATGCACAGCTTCCATTTTCAAACACTGAATTACAACACTTAGAGCTCTCAGTTTTAAATCTGAATCACCTTCTACATTTCAGGAGTCCATTTGCAAATAGGGACTCTATGTTACTCAAGACTCATTTTGTATGTCCTCCGCACTCCTTAATGACCCAGGTTTAATGTTGCCTTTCAGTCTTCATGGCAAGTGTTGGTGCAGTCCTTGACTCCAGTTGTTTTCCCACTCAACACATCCCTTACAGAAATACAAGTGTGCTGCTTACATGCAGAATGCATGTCACATGCTTAATTGGGCAATGTTTGCACGTGGTTCACATACACAAAGTGAACTTAAGTGAACCAGGTCTAAAAAGAACATTGGGTTCGTATGCTGCAAGCTTGACATGTGTGCAACAAGTAAGCTGGTGTGAACATTTTCTAAAAATCACTCAGGTTCACATGTTCCACACTTGACATGAGTGCATCACTTAATCTGGTGTGAACATCATTTAAAAAAATCACATACTGCATGCTTGCCATGTGTGCAGCAATTAAGCTGGTGCATATCTCATCTAAAAAAACACATCAGTTTCTATTTCTACTGCTAGCAATTAGAACCATTAAATACCCTTTCATTGATTTCCTATTAAAAATTAGGAAAACTCATTAATTCTGATCCTTTTGCAAGTTGTTTAATGGCTTTTGATTTTGTCATTAAATTGCCATTGATTTGTAAAGTATTGTTTGCTTACTGCATTAAATGCCTAGGATATATATATATATATATATATATATATATTTTTAATTGTATTTAACCAGGAGAGACATACTAAGCTGAAGCTTGTTTACAGGTGTGACCTGGGAGCACAATGAAGTTAAGTAACTTGCGTAGGGTCACACAGTATGCAAGTGGGGGCTGTGGGACTCAAAAGCAGTTCTCCAGGTTTTCAACTCAGTGTCTTAAACCACTGCACTATGCTGCCTCCTCAGCCAACATCCCCCATTCCAGATGTATGAAGAGGGGCCTCTGTGTTATGAAGACTGACCTTTTTGTTTTGGGCCATGCAAATCCCCTTATGCATATTAAGTGCTACACATGTGTTTCTCCATGACTTTTATGTCTCACTTACTTTCCCTTTGTCATTCTGTATGGAGCACATACACTATGGCCATCCTCAGCACTCTTTGTGCTGAGCATGGTTTTGGAATCATGCACCATACCGCACCTTTTGTCACTGAAATAAGGGACATGGACACTCAAAATGAGGGACAATGAGGGACACTAACCTTCACAATGATCGGGACACATCCTGAAACATGAAGATACAGTACCTCAGAACACAAAGGAAACCATTGTATTTACTTATTAGCACCTGAGAATGAATTTCTACCACAAGGCAGGAGTGCCATTTAGGTAAGGCAGCAGGGTGCATTTGCCCCCCCACACACACATTTGTGCCTAGGTTGTTCTTTGGTGTGGCAATAATGGCATTAAATTTGGATTTAATCTTTTGCACAATAAGTGCCCCCTGGGCCGTGTGCACTCATGTTGCTGGGGCACTCCTGATTTGACTGTGTCTGTATTGTGTTGTCCACTCTCTCCACCTGTTAGCAGAAACGCCATTATATGTGACATGGAGAACCTCCAGCCAAGCAAGAGCACATGAGTTACGTGAGTGCGACACTGTCTTTCCCACCACAGAGTAGACAGGCTGCACACTACAGCTTGGAGACATCGGTGAGCAATGAGCTCTCAATGACAGTGTTGTGGTGGCTTATTTTTATTGATCTACTCTTAGTGAGTCTCCGTCTCCCTTGGTTTGCTGAAGTGGCATGGTGTGAGCTAGAAGCTAACTTGAGAATAGGCTACCTACTTACTGTATTAGGCTCATCTTGCAAAAAAAAAATAGCAGCATGGGCCCCTTGCGGCAGTAAGCTAGGCCTAGCAGCAGTGGTGATAGTGGTGTGGGTGGCCTTCATAGGCCTTTATCAGTGCAGTACAGCAGCAGCTATGGCAGCAGACAAACAAGAAGCAAGCAACACAGGTTGGGTGGATTTGGTTGGTGAGGTGAATTTGTTGCGGACCATGTTGGAGACCTGGGATGGTTGATCCTAGCATCCAGCTTCTGGCAGAAGGACAGAAGAGGAGCAGACTGAAAACTGGGCTGGTGGCACACTGGGCCAGGCTGCAGGTTCTGGCTAGATGGGCAGGTAAGTAAAAATAAATAACTATTTTACAGGGGAAATTGGGAAAGGATGAAGGACTTAAATATTGATGTGTTTTTCAAATTTCTGCACCTTTTGGTGGCTTCGCGACCCATTTGGAATGGGTATTGAATGGAATGGAGTAGGTGATAGAAATAGGGACTTTTTTTGGGGAGGGGGTCAGAACTTCAGCTAGGAAAAAAATTGTTAAGTAACTGGGTGGGTTCAAGTCCAAATCTGCTGCTCTGCTCTGGGGTACAGACAAATGAATCTTATACATTTAAATGTTTCCTGATTTGCATATCACTTTTCAGTCACAACAAATAAGTTTTACCTTTAAGAGATGTTCCAGACATTCCAGAGCTTGCTTGCCATGTAGGGGCTAACTAACACCTGGCCTCCACTGGTTGTTGGCTCCACCCTGCTGAAAGCTGAAATGCTACACCTGCCATAAATTTACAGGACATCCTCTGTGTGAGCAGCATGTTTTCCATGAGAGATGAATGGGGGGCAGAGCAGTTTTCAAGGATAAAATGAGGTCTGTCCCTTGCATTCAGGGACAATTGAGTGGTATGGTATGCACAGACTATTGATGCCCCACAATAGTAAGGCTTATGCCCCCCCCCACAGTGAAGCTGGCCTCCACATCCCCACACTCAGGCACATTATGACATAGGGCAAAGGAGAGTGCAGGGGCCCACCACATTGAAATGAATGTTTTTTTTTATTACTATTTTATGCATTATTAATGGGGAGTTGAACATTAATGAAGGCCACTGCTCGACTAGCAAGGGCCTTGTTAGTAGAACAGTGGCCTTCATTATTCTCCAACTTACTATCATAATGTATAAAATAGTAATAAAAATAATGCCATTCATTTCCAGGGGGTAAGCCCCAGCACTCTGATCCATGGACATCAATTGTACTCAGGTAAGAAACTCTTGAATTACATCTATACTTGGTGGGTTGTCTGCAGCAGCATAGCCACAAACACTACAGTGTGTGTGCATGGGGGGAGGGGGGACTGGCCAAGTGGGTGAGTGTCCAGTTATTGCTACTTTTGTGTTTTCCCATTAAAGTCTGTTTGTGTGGAAGCATTCAAAGCTATGGACAGAAAATAGTAGTAGTACAGGCCAGACAGAAGTAATTAAGCAGTTTTGTGGGTAAGTGTGTATATTGGGGTGGGAAGAACCACATGTGTTTCTATTGGTATGTGTGCTACAGTTCAGCTGTGCAGATCAGATGAGGTGGGACAAGAAAACTAAAAAAATGTATCAGTGGCCATAAGCATGCCACATGCATGCAGATGTATGCAGATTTGTATTGAAGTACAAGTGACCCAAATAAGTGCAGGCAGTATAGCTTAGTGGTTAAAGGCACTGAACTGCAAACTAGACTACCCAAAGACCTGGGTTTGAATCTCATCAACCCCCACTTTCATACCGTGTGATCCTGAACAAGTCACTTAACTTTTATATGTGCAGTTATCAGTGATCACTCCTCTCTCTCAACTATGGCCAGGAATTATTAGCTAGGATATATTTAATGCCGATCTTGTACTCTTGATATTGTAGTCCAGATTGACATTCAGAGGTCAGTATGATGATTTCTGTAGCTGCTCCTCTTGACTCTGAAATGATGGCCAGGAAATGGCTGGGATATAGTTTGATGCCAATATTTTAGTCTGGATTTTGAGTGGCTGAGGTCAGCATAAACTCTGTAGCTGCATCTCCCCACTCTCATCCACATGGTCTTAAATTAGCAGTGAGATTCTGATGCTAGTATCTTTTTCTAGATAACTCTAGTCTGGACTGTGAGCACTTCAGAGGTCAGCATGATTTCTGTAGCTGGTCCTCCGCACTCTCCACTATGGTCAGGAATTATTAGCAGGAATATATTTAATGCTGATCTTGTACTCTTGATATTGTAGTCCAAACTGACATTCTGAGGTCAGTGTGATGATTTGTCTAGCTGCTCCTCTTGACTCTGAAATGGTCACCAGGAATTGGCTGGGAAATAGTTTGATGCCAATATTTTAGTCTGGATTGTAAGTGGCTGAGGTCAGTGTAAACTCTGTAGCTGCACCTCCCCACTCTCATCCACATGGCCTTACATTAACAGTGAGATTCTGATGCTGGTATCTTACTCTAGATAATTCTAGTCTGGATTGTGAGCACTTCAGAAGTCAGTGTGATTTCTGTAGCTGGTTCTCCTCACTCTCCACTATGGCCAGAAAATATTAGCTAGGATATATTTAATGCCAGTCTTGTACTCTTGATATTGTAGTCCAGACTGACATTCTGAGGTCAGTGTGGTAATTTCTGTAGCTGCTCCTCTTGACTTTAAAATGGTGGTCAGAAATTGGCTGGGATATATTTTGATGACAATATTGTAGTCCGTATTTTGAGAGACTGAGGTCAGCGTAAACTCTGTAGCTGTACCTGCCCACTCTAATACACATTGTCTTAAATTAGCAGTGAGATTCTGATGCTGGTGTCTTACTCTAGATGACTCTAGTCTGGATTGTGAGCACTTCAGAGGTCAGTGTGATTTCTGTAGCTGGTATTTCTCACTCTCAGCTATGGCCAGGAATTATTAGCTGGGTTATATTTTGATGCCGATCTTGTACTCTTGATATTGTAGTCCAGATTGCGACATTCTGAGGACAGTGTGATTTTTGTAGCTACTTCACCTGACCTTCATCCTCATAAATGGCCATGAATTACCAGTGAGATTCTAAAGCTGATAGTCTCTTAATATTTTAGTCCTGATTGAGAGATTGAGGAATTAGCTGTGAAATGTTGATAGTTGTGTAGCACAGTCGTTAAGATGTTTTCAATATCTCCCAACTGTGGTTCAATTTTAGTTTGTTGGAGTCATTCACACAACACTTGTAGGAATAGCAACACCACCACCGAGCAAAATGGCAAAAATCTTATGTGTTACTGTTAAGGACGAGGTGTTGCAATTCAAGTCCTACGACATGTATGAAGATGCAGGGAAGATGTTCTGTCACTTCTGTGATCACGCTGTTAACCATGTCAGGAAGGACACAGTGGTGGATCACTGCAAAAGTAAAAAACATACCAAGAACACAAGCCAGAAGAATAACACCAGACAGGTAACCATGCATACCAGTTTTAGTGCTACAATATCTGCAGCCACTGCAAGGGAGGAAATTGTGTTGGACACACTAAGGGCTTGGTACGGTGCAAATAGACACGGGGTCATAATGTTGCAAGACATTATGCCACATGCATATATTGCACTTCCAAAACAGCACAATATATGACATGCGCCCCCTGAACTCCCCCCAACTAATATAACTAACTCGGGGGTGGTAACACACATATAACATAAAGTGCGAAAAAAGGTAACATTTCCATGTGTCTTGGACTGGGAATCAAACCTGGTCCCAAATGCATTGCTTTGTTTCCTTGCTGCTAGTGGCTCACTGCATCGAGCCATAGCAGCTGCTCAGCAGAAACCTGTCCCAGCAGAGGTCTTATCCTCTGCCTGGGACAGTGAGAGGGTACAGTACCATGCACAGACCTATTTGCAGTATTGCACCCTCTTGCTCAGTTTTACTGTGCTGTTGCAGTTACTGGGTTTTGTCATACTCTATTAAGCATACAACATATTGACCCAAAGGGTGCAAATACACTGACTGAAAAGCTGGATCAGCCCTACTTGAGAGACTGGATGAGGAAATACATCAAAAGAACAGGGAATCTTCCAAAGGCAGACATCTTAAGACAAAATTACTTGCCCTGAGTGAATAGGGAAATGGAGGAGGAAATTAGCCAGCTGGAGAAAGGCAAGACACTCCCAGTAATGTGCGATGAAATAACCGATGCAGACTCCTGCTGTGTACTGAACATTATTTTTGTAATGGAGGGTGGAAAATTCATGATAGCCAACACCACAGAGTTGACAGCGGTAAACCACTCCACTGTTGCTCAAAGTGTTTTAAAGACCTTCCAAAAATATGAAGTGGACATGGGCCAAGTGGTTGCCTTCATTAATGACAATGCACGTTACATGATAAAGTGCTTTAATGATGCATTACATGGCTTTGTTGGTGACCATGTAATCCACGTAGGTTGTTGGGCACATGTGTTATCATTGGTGGGCAACACATGGATTGACCACTTTGAGCAGGTGAATAAGCTTGTGGCACTTATAAAATGTGTGTTTCAGCAGTCACCAAAACACAAGTGGGAGTAGGTAGCATTCCTGGAGGAGAGGGGTGTGGAAAAAAAAATATTGCCTCCTGTTCCTGTCTTGACCCATTGGAATACCTGGTTGGAAGCAGTCAAGTACTGCTCCATTTATCTTCAGCACCTGCGAGAGTTCTTCCAGGATGAAACCAGTGATGCCAAGTCCATAAGATCTTTACAACAGCTATTTGAAGAATGGCTCACAGAGCTGCAGTTTCCAGCTGCATTCAGTGCTGGGAACTGCAATGGCCTTATTGACGCAATCGAGCTTCTGCAAAGCATGGAAAAACCCTTGGCTGTTTCAGTATACGACATACTTACTATAATTAACAGCAGTTTGAAGCAGGAGTCTTTAAGGCAGAATGATTTGGTGACAGAACTGATGAGTACCTGAAGGCTCTGAGGCCATGGGTCAAGCAGGAGCAGATTGCGATTTTCCAAAGAGCATTTGGAGTAGCTTTAACTCATTGCCTCCACAGGAGCTCTCTGAAGTTGCAGCACTTGTCTCCTGTATACTGTTAACAGTGAATCCTGGGCCTTTCTAAGCAAAATCAAGCCATAATTGGCATGCCACAAACAAATGCTAATAGCACAAAAACCATAAGTGCTAGACAGAAAGTATGAGTGGCAAAATTGTTTAGCATAATATTACCTTTCCAATGGTGGTATGCAAGGAATAATGGGTAATTTAGTTTAATTTCTGTGCCGGTTGAAACAGCAAAATAAAATAATTTTTCCACTAAAAAATGCACCATAAACCTTTTTTTGTTGTGAAATATGTAACATATCAACACCAAATTAAGCATCCAAACATTAGATGTAATGTTAATAATTTGTTTGTAAAAAATACAGCTATTTCTGTAGTATTAAACATAACTTTTCCCCATTTGAGTCAAAGTGTGTTGGTGAGATTTGAGGGACAAATCTGAACCATACACACCATACCATAAACAAATGCATATAACTCCTAAAGTATACATGATACACAGAACGTATCAGTGGCAAAGTTGTTCCACACAAAATTGCCTTTCCAACGGTGCTATGCAATCAACTGTACTCAGTTCGGTTTTGTTTTATACTGGCTGAGATACCCAGAATGTGTGTTTTCTTCAAAGTGCGTAGGTGGTTCTAGATTGACAAACTGTCATAAACAAATGTGAATAACTCCTAATGTGAACATGATACACACAAAGTGTCAGTGGCAATGCTGTTCAGCACAACATTATCTTTCTAATGGTACTATGCCGGTCAAGTCTAATCAATTCTGGCTGGCAAGTAATATTAAAACATGTGAGTGACTTCTCCAGATGTTTCTAAGGCACACAGGAAGTCTGTAGGTGACTTCTGTAGGCATTCTGGAAAAACACTGCAAAAGATTTGTTAACGCCTACAGGTGTTTCTAGGAGGCAATGTTAAACAAGCTTTCAAAACACATGGACACAAACCCGTCAGTTGAATTCTTTAAAGCTTGCCGTACTTTGGACCACCAAAAACCAACCAAAGCTGAATACGGAATCACAGGATCACATAAATCTGATGGCAGAAAAGGACCCTTCGGCCCATCGAGTTTGCCCTTTCCCCTTCCCCTCTAATCCTCTCCACTCTTTCGGGCCTTCCCCTTCTTCTCATTTCCCAATCCCATATGTCTGTCTTATGCCTTCTTGAATTCTTCCACTGTTTCAGACTCCACCACCTCTTCAGGTAGCTTATTCCAGGCCTCTCCCACCCTCTCCGTGAAGAAACACCCCCTCACATTGCCTCTATATCTTCTACCTTCCAATCTTAGGCTATGCCCCCTAGTTTTAGCCCCTTTCTTTTTTCTGAACAAGCTCCCTTCCTTCACTCTGTTTATCTCCCTCACATATTTAAAAGTTTCAATCATGTTCCCTCTCTCTCTTCTAGTCTCCAGTGGGTAAAGATCCAATTTCCTATACTTGTGTTCATATGGTTTCCTCTGCAGACCATGCACCATCTTGGTTGCTCTTATCTAAACCCTCTCCATCCCATCAATGTCCTTGCATAGGTGCGATCTCCAGAACTAGACACTATACTCCAAGTGTGGTCTCACTATGGCCTTGTAAAGAGGCATCAGCATCTTCCTCCTTCTGCTAGTTATGCCCCTCCCAATACATGCCAACATTCCATTTGCCTTCCGTACCACCTTGCTACACTGGCTATCCACCTTAAAGTTGCTTGATACTATAATCCCCAAATCTCTCTCCTGCTCTGGTTTTTTTTTATTTCCTCCCTTCCTAAAGTGTAAGCTGCTTGCTTGTTTTTGCCCAAGGTGCATCACAGAACACTTTTTGGCATTGAATTTCAGTTGCCAAGTTTACGACCACCCCTCTAGAGTCCTCAAGTCTTGCATCATGGCCTCTTCTCCACCCTGGAATGCACCCCATTTACCTCCACTAACTCCAGCCCACCAACCAGTTTTCCACCCACCTAATTATTTTCTGTCCCACCCCTAAGCTTTCTAGTTTATTTACTAGCCTTCTGTGAGGGACGGTGTCAAAGGCCTTGATGAAGTCCAGATAGGCCATGTTCACCACCCCCCCTCCGGTCCACCACCTGCACCACCCAATTGAAGAACTCTATCAGGTTCATCTGGCAGGACCACCCATTCATGAATCCATGCTGCCTTTCACCCTGCAGCCTGCTGTCCACCAGGTAGTCCACTACTCTTTCCTTTATCAGTGCCTCCATAACCTTTCCCACCACTGAGGTGAGGCTAACCAGGCAATAATTTTCCACCACCTCCCTACTGCCTCTCTTGTGCAGTACCAGTGCACACAGTATGCCAGTGACATTCTTCCATTAGCACTTCACAACCAAACAGCACTGCAAAATAACTAATATGTATATGCTAGGCAGGATATAAGGGACCTGCCGAGGATATTGGGCAGTACTGGCTTTCAATGCAGCCACAACTACTAGTACAGTACTATCCAAAGCTGCTCTCTAAGCAATTTGGATACCGGCATCGAGTGCAGATGTGGAGAGATCCTTCTCTGTGTATGGACATATCCACACACATCAATGGTGTAACCTGCTAGTACAAAATTTAAAAGTGCTATCCCAGCTCGTGTACCATAAGTAGCTGATTATATTTTTGCATGGTTTCCACATGTCTGATGCCCATTTTCATACTTATATTGGTTTAAGTGCAACAGTTTTCATGATTTTTGTTGCACTGTTTTTCACTGATATAATGCATTTTGCACATTTGATGCATTTACAGTGTTTAATTCAAAATTTTCACTGATTTTAACTGCACTGTTCTCAACATTTCGTATACTATATGTGCACATTTCCTGTATTGATATTCTGTAGGTTTTAGTTGACTTGTATTTCACTGTATATTTTCTTGCACTATTTTCCACATTTTGCACATTTTTCTACTGTTGAACACTTTTCTACATTTCCTGTACCTTTGCATATTTCATGTATTTATAGTTATATACTGTAGGTTTTGGTTCACTTGTTTTTCACTGTATTTATTATACAGTCAGTTTTTTACACATTTTCTTTGATAGGGCTTTAGTTTAATGGTTTCTACCAATTTATTTTGTTGTACTTTATGTTCCATATTGTGCACATTTTACTGTATATGGATTTTAGTTCAAATGTCTGTTTCTCCACTGTTCCTGCACTTTCAGTGTGCCATTTCATACCTGTTTTACATTATATTTTATAGGATTTGGTTTCTTGTATTGCACCATTTTTCGCATTTTTGCAGAGCACCACTTTTGCATATTTTGCTGTCTGTATGTTTTAGCACTGTTTATATTTTTACCAGTTTCTGCACATTTTTTATAAACACTATTTTATTTAATGCAGCTGTTCTCTTTATTTATTTAATTTTATTCATTACAGAATTGGTGACATGAAAATACATACAGAGCCAAGGCTCCTTTCCATATAGCATAGACCCAAGTATAAAATAATGGTACTTACTGTATGCCATGAAGGGACATAAGTCTGGTTGAGGGGGTACCACGGGAAAACATCTCAGAGGCCCAACAGGGAATTACAGTGGGCTATTCAGGTTGAGAACACACAGAAAATGGGTGACGGGGCAGAGGACATGCATTAAATCCTGGATTTGTTTGGGTGTGGTGGCATGACTAGCTGTGTTCAGGGCTGTCTGTGTTGGTGCTGGAAGGAGCTGACTGTGCTCACTTATTGGTGAGGGATTGGCTGTATTGGTGCACTGGATGTCTGTGACATCTGGGGAGGTGTTAGTGCAGTGGGAAGGGGAGTGGCTGTGTTGGTGCTAGGGGGAGCTGGCTGTGTTGGTGCCGCCATTACATCTGAGGGATGGGGGACGTATTTAGACTGCTGTCACACCTGTGGAATAGGGGCCATAATGCTGTTGCTGCTGCTGTCACACTTGAGGGGATAAGGGCCATAGTGCTGCTGCTGCCATCACACCTGAGGGATGGGAGCCATAGTGCTGCTGCTGCTGCTGTCACACCTGAGTAATTGAGGCCATAGTGATGCTGCCATTACACCTGAGGGATGGCGGCCATACTGCTGCTGCTGCCATCACATCTTGTACCTATTAAAATAGCTTTTAATTGGTTCAAGGATGGAGAGACAGACAATAATGGAGGTCAGAATTGCTAAAATGCATGTTAGCAGAGTAAAAAATTGTTAAATAAAGTACATAAAACAAAATACCAGTAAAAATGGGTTTTGGCTTAGCAGACACCGGTGACAATACCGCTTTTTCCAATGTGCAAAACAGAATTTGCCCCTTTCTCAATCACAGTAAACCAATGTCCCTGAAGACCAGTGAATACGTTGAATACTTTCAATAGTAGTAAATTAGTATTTATTTAGTATTCGTATGGGGCCCTATGTTCTATGATACTGGCTGAATATACACGCCATTTATTTGGTACTAAGTTGGAAAGCTGTGCTCATTCCCCTAGTTTTAGGTGGACTTGCATGCTACCAGCAGAGGGGAGTGCCCGAGGTTGGGGCTTGACCATGTGCCATACATGGTGGTGGTGCACAGTATGGGTTGAGGGAGGTTCAGACTATTCCTGTAGGTACCCTGCCACAACTGCTATGCAACCCCTCCAATTTGCAGATGGCAGCCTGATGTAGCATACAGCCATCCCTATCCTATAACTTCCAGTTCTTTTGATGTGCAGCAAGGGATGGGGTTACTGGATAGCACCTTCCCATATTGCATTGGCCACCCAAAGTACTGCAGTACAATGGTACCCACAATCCTCTGCTCCACACAGAGCAGAGGATTCAGTCCATTGGCAAGACAGGTCTCTTATTTTATGCCACTGTATCCTCTGCGCAGCCCATATCCCAACCCCTGTCCCCACCATGCTCCTACATACTGTACAGTACATGTAGGAAGATGCCATGGACAGGCTGACACAGGTAGTGAATAGCATGCAGTGCATGCCTGTTTGTGGGTGTGGGCTGACATATACCAGACGGGTGCTTTTAGGGTGTACTAGCCATTACCCACAACATAATAATCATTTGATTAATCAGTTTAGTACAAGAACATTAATTCAGTATAAATTCAACAAAATGGCATCCATATTTAGTGCCTTCTGTATACTCTGCACAGACAGTAGTGATGTATTACAAATAGTGCATGGCTGGCCCTGGGCAGTGTTCAGGCAGCTGGCATCTTCTGAGGGAGTACATAAGCTGTCTGAATATGGTGCTGTGCCAGCAGAGCACACTGTGACTAAGTGCTGCACTGGCACAGCCCATGGCTGAATATGGCCCACAGAGAAGCCCACTGGGGATAGTACTGCACAAATGGGACAGCACCAGGACTTTTGCGGACAGTGTTCAGCCTTATCATGCTAATGAACCCATTGAGCATGCAAGGCACTAAGAAGCCATTAGCATGCTATGTGTGGTCTCATTAGCATGTAACACAGCATCATTAGTACCCTTACTGGGCTTGTGAAACATATACTCCCTGTTGTCTAGTGGTCTCTCCTATCACCCATAGTGGGCTTTTTTGAAACATGCATGCCCTGGTGTCTAGTGGTCCACCCTCAGTTGACCATGCTGGACTTGTTGCAACAATTATTCCCTGCTATGCAGTGGTCCCACCAACCACTGATTTCTCATTCATCCTTTGAAAAGTGCAACTCCGCGTGTCATCTAATAGATCTCCACCCAATGAAAAACTGCCAAACTCCCACTTGACCAATCCACTCAGGAACCACAGCCGCACATTCCCTCACCATGGACACCAGTCAGTACCACATCGATGGTGGCTGGCACAGCCCTCCATTCACTTCCCCAGCTGGCCACCATCTGACTAGCCAGTGAGAAGACATAAGACTGCAGTAATGATCGCTTGCTGACAGTCAGACAGTGGCTGGCTGAGAAGGTGAGTGGTTGCCACTGATGTTGTACCAACCAGTGTTCTAGGTGGGGGTGGGATCCAGAGCAGGTGAGTTGGGTAGGGGTTCAACAACCATTTGGGGAGTCCACTACACTAACAGAGGGACTGCATTTTTCAGTCAGCAATGGGCAATTGTGGGGTCTACTAAATATCTGGGAATAAATGTTTCACAAGCCCAGCTCCAGCATTAACAATTGGTTCAACTAGACACCAGGACATATATGATTGAAAAGCCCAGCATGGGCAGTCAAGGAGGAGAGACCACAAGATACCAGGGCATTCATGTCTCAAAAGCTCAGCATGGGTGATTGCAGGGATAGCATTAGACACCAGGGCATACACGTTTCAAAAGCCCAACATGGGTAATTAGAAGGATATCGTTAGACAGCAGGAAATACAAGTTTCAAAAGTCAAGCATGGACAGTTGGGGGGGGGACCACTAGACACCAGGGCATGTTTTAAAATTCCAGCTTGGGTGATGTGTGGGGGGGGCACTAGATACCAGATCATACATATTTTATTTTAAAAGCTCAGAATGGGTGATTGGGAATACACTGTACACCTGGGCATACATGTCTCACCACATAACACTCGTGTAGTATAAGATTAGCCTTTAATCTGTACAAAAATCAGCCTGCTCAAAAACCTTATAGTGTATAGTGGAATGTTGTTCTGTATAGAATTCCATCCCTTTCAAAATGCTGTTCTGCCACAGTTCCAAGGTCATGGAATGTTGTTCTACCCTACTATGGTAGAACAGCATTCTAGAACCTCTAGAGACAGTATGAGTCAGTTTCATTTTGAAAGTAAAAGAACTCACAAAACACATTTTTTACACAGTACTATACACTATAAAAAATACAGGATGAGCAACTCTATGCACAACCAGTGTGTTTTGCCACCTCGGGGTTCTGATTTGTGTGGACCTCTCGAGTTTCATTCTCGAGGTCAGAGGGAATCAGAATCCCTCTGTGGCAGAATTCTGCATAGTTGCCAATCCAGTATTCCCTATGTTGTGCACATTACAAAGTGCTGTTGTGTACATTCTGAGCAGTTGTTCAGCACAGTTCAAAAGTATAACATTTTCCTGATTCACCCATCACCTAGCTGATTACTAACCACCCAGTGCCCAAATCTGTACCTTTTAACTTGTAAAAGTCTATACATTTAATTTCAATCATAAAGCATATTTTTTATCTTGTTTTTATTCAGGCAGGTAACACTTATGTGATTTATGTGTACAAAACCATATCTTTACAAAATAAAATTTGGGCAACCACTCCATCTCGGGGCTGAGATGACAGCATGGACCTCTTGAGCTTTGCTCTCGAGGTCCATATTCTGTTATCTCAATCCCTTGATGGAAACACAGCCTTGATGTGTCTGGTTGCCCATACTGTACATTATTCTCTATGGTTTACACATCTTTAGACAAAATGACATATGTTTTGTTTTTTAGTGCATAGATACTTGCAGCTATGGGATTGGGCACTATACAAATAACTGTGTGGATTTCTCTCATGGAATAGCTGATATCATATTCATATGTCATTTTTACGTACATAAAAATATGTTTGCCCAGCATCCTTAACCCCCAAAATGAAAGTCTTTATCAATTTAAATGAACTTATCTTAGTTGACATTCAGCCAGCTTGAAGATTAGAAGCACTGTGCAGCAACTGTAAGGGGGCTGGCAAAATGATAGGGTGCTTCATAATGGGGATGGGGGGAGTCCCTGGCAGGGAAATAATCCTGGTAAGGCCCTACATGGAATATCTGGTGCAGATCTGGGATCCTTAATAGCAAAATGACATGGAGGCAGTAAAGCAGATGTAATCCTGAGTTCAAAATTAGAAGTGGGTCACTCAGGGACTGGCTAGGAGAGGGAAGACTGAGCATCCCTTGACAGCTTTCCTCCCTTGGGGAGGTGGGTTCACTCTTTCCACTGGTCAGCTGCCACCTGGAGTAATCTGGGTGACAGCACAGTGAGATAGTAGAGGAGGGGACCCCATGTCTAAGATTTCAGGGGCATCTCCAAAGAGGCAGAGTATGCACATCATGCCATTGCACGTGGGTGGGTCCCAGAGGAACAATGAGTAGGAAATGTTCGGCCATAGCTAGGTGATGGCCTGGTTCCCTGCAGGCCTGTCATTAATGCCTGGGCCCTTCCAAACCAGTCCTGTGGCAGAGGATGTATTGGAATGGTTAAGTTTCTAGGGAGTTGGGTGATTGGGCTGGGGAACTGGTTGCAGAATAGGCAGGGAAAAGGGGGCAGACTAGATGGGCCAAGTGGTTATCTGCTGACAAATTCTGTATTTCTATGGGCTGGCTGGGGGGGGGGGGTTGAATAATAAGGAAAAATTTAGGATTGAAAAAAAATTTCCTTTTGGTGTCCAGTTTGACACCCACACTCCCCAGAGCATCCCACTCTGGTCCCACAAAAGCAGTCAGCACAAATTCTCCACTCACAATCTTGGCTGGGTGCCATCTGACTCAAGCAATTATAATATATATAAGTTTACTGATACAGTAGTTGTGAGATATCTCAGAACTGCACTGATGTGCATTGTTAGCAAAACCCTTCAGAGTACCTCACAACTAGTAAACTGATATACTTGCTAATATATCAATATTGTGATTGCATGAATGAGACCTCAGCCAGTCATGGAGATTATTGAGGGTTTTTGCACCACAGCAGGACAGGGGTGCCACAGGAGGGACTGCATTTATGGGGAAAGGGAGAGGAAGGTGGTGTCACTGGACAGCAGATAGAAGTGTAATGGGAAGAGGAGATGGAGGGGTGCCACTGGACACCAGGGAGAACTTATGAAGAAAAGGAAAGAAAGAAAGGGGTTCCACTGGATACAAAATATTTTCCTACTAGGACCTTGGGGTCAGAGAGAAAATGACAAGGTGGGTAGAAAACTGGTTAGTTGAGAGAACCCAGAGGGTGGTGGGGGTGAGTTGTCCAGTACTAAAGATGTTACCAGCAGGGTCCTGCAGGGATCAGTGCTGGGTCTGGTGTTGTTCAATGTCTTCATAAGCGACATTGGGGAAGGCATGAAGGGAAAGATGTGCCTGTTTGTGGATGACACCAAACTCTGCAGAAGGGTGTACCCAGTTGAAGGGATACAGGAACTATGGGAAGACCTCAGAAAACTTGAGAGATGGTCAGGGATCTGGCAACTTGGCTTCAATGCCAAGAAATGCAAAATGATGCACATTTGGGCCAGAAATCCTAGGACCAAGTACTACCTTGGGAAGGGGGTCAGGATAGCATCAATGGAGGAAGAAAAGGATATAGGGGTGGTGATTACTAGTGAACTGAAATGCTCCATGCAATGCAGGAAGGCTGCAGAAAAAGCAAGCAAAATGTTGGGGTATATAGCCAGGGGTTCTGCAGTAGATGGAGTGAGGTCATACTGCCCTTGTACAGGTCACTGGTGAGACCTCAGTTAGAATAAGGGGTAAGGATCTGGAGCCCATATCTTAATAAGGACATCAGTTTGTTGGAGAGGGTACAAAGGAGGGCAACCAAAATGATCAGAGAACAGCAAGGGAAATCTTACAAAGAGAGGCTGGGTGCCCTGGGAATGTACTCCCTGGAAGAGAAGGGGTTGGGGGATATGATAGAGACCTTTAAATACCTAAAGGAAACAGAGTGGACAGGGAAGGTCTCTTCAAGCTAAGTGACAACAGAACCACGAGGGGGCACTGTATAAAATTACTAGGGGGGAGGCTTAGGAGGGATGCTAGGAAACATTTTGTTCACAGAGAGGGTGGTGGGCATGTGGAATGCATTGCCAGAGGAGATGGTATCACAGAAGATGGTGGGCAGCTTTAAGAGGGCCTGGCTGGGACAGGCATAGACAGAAACCGGGGGACCATGGGGGGGAGGAGGAGTTATGGAGGAGAGATGGAGCCAGGAGGGCAGAGTAGTGTCAATGGTGTAAGCCAGTGATACTGCGCTACTAATGAGCAGACTCGATTGACCAGTTTGACCTTCCTCTGCTGGCTCCTTCGTATGGTTGTGTGAATGTACTATTCCATACACAAACATATATTTAAAACTTGGCTGCTTGAGAGACAGCTTAGCTCATGCAGATCTTCTCACAAGAACAGAAGCCCATCTAAGATATGCAGTCACTCCTAAGAGTGGAAATGGCTTGCCAGCCAAGATCCTGTCACGAGTATGTTGCTTGTGGGGTATCTATTCAGCACACATAAAACCAAAGGGGAGTTCAGTTAAGCATGCAGAGCAGATGGGTGGTGGCCAGCAAGGGCAGACAAGAGGATGCAGGAATAAAGACTATAACAGTGCAGCTGGGGATAAGCAAAATATCCAAATAAGTACATGTATGTAGGTTTATATCATTTGTTGACAGTGCTCACATTAGGGAGGGCGCTCAAGTAAAAAAGTCAACCTCAAAACACACAAAAATGGAGCCTCCAGTGGCCTAGGACCTTTTCAAGCTCAGTTGGAAGCCCCAGATCCCACCACCAGTCAAATGTGGATATAGCACTGCAGTAGCTCCCTCATGGCCCTCTGATCTATAAAAAAAATGATAAAAAATGAAAAGAGAGGAGTCTGAACCTAACACAACCCATAGAACCTGTATATCTAAATGGCTGGATAAATGGACTCAGATTAGTCAAGATGCAGTATAAGTTGCAATTTACTGAAGAATAAAAGAAATATCTAGCCAGCCCTTCTGATGTAGTGCAACACACTAGGGTATGCGAATACATTATTTCAAATATTCAGGTCGAATATCATGTTTGGGTCCCAAATATCTGGGTATTCCTTATTCGTATTCAGTGGATATGATTTTAAAAAATAAGAAGGAAAAGAATAGCTCCCCACACTTCTAGACAGCCTAAATCCTTAAATTCATGCCCTTGTCTCCACATCCTCTGTTAGAAACCTAATCCCTCCCTCTTCCTCCCCAGCACCCACAATTTTATATTTAAGTAGTTACAACTCCCACGATGGGCAATTTGCAGAACCTGTACATCTCCATGGCCAGCTACCACCTGAGTGCTCATTTGTGCTCAAAGAAAAGTAATTCCTTCACACAATTACAGCACCCTTCAGCCACCATCCTCCCACCATCAGCACCCAATTCCTGAATTATTAGCCAATGGACATGTCAGTGTGACAAGAAGACAATCGGCACAAATCCATTCTCCTCCATTGCTGGCTGTCTACTGCAAATAGTAAATCTCAGAAGTAAATCCCATATAAGTGATCCCTTTACTAGTAAAAGTCTAATAAAGTTCTATAGGCAATGTTATGCAGTCACCAAATTTTAATTGACTAACTAAAAATTATACTTCAAAATATAACTTTCTTAATTTTTTGTTATGTTACTTTTTGCCTTAGAACCCCCAGCTGCATTCCTTCCTCCCTCATCACCCACCCTCGTCACCCACCATTTCACAGACTTACCCAGTGAAGGTCCTCAATGGATATATCACCATGCCTCATGGCAGGGTCTGAGATGGGAGGTCCATCCTCCCCACCTCTGAAGCACAGTCAAGAAGTCTGCAGGGCCCTGTATGTGGTGCAGGGGCTGCAATGATTGGGGTACCGTCTTACATCTAGTGCAGGTATTTCTGCTTTTCTAACCCTGCCCTCCTCCCTGTCATTAGGCCTAGCACCAAAGTGGCCTTGCATGTTCTAGCATGCCTCTGCAGGAGAGGAAATCTCCCAGGCCCACTGCAGGAGTGGTGAGACCTGATACTATCCTTTTCCAGCTGCGAGCAATACCACATTGCAGTGCCTACTCAGCCCTTGGAGGTCACCCAATTGGCGTCCAGGGCTTGTTTTCAAAATCAAGTCGCTGACATGGGAGCATGTAGTGCTACCCACTGGACCATTGGGTGTCACCCAAAACATAATTTTCATATATGGCTTTCCACAAAACATCTGCTTAATAAGTCAAGCATTCATTATATGTACATTTTATAATGTAATGGGTACTAATGGTGCTGTACTTTATGTATGAGAATGTGATTCTTGTATCATGTATTTTATTGTCTGTATAGGTAGCCTTATATTTTGTACTTTATATATCTTATTTTAAATAAAAATGAATGAATGAATAAATAAATAAAGAAAAAGTCTTGATCTAACTCTACTAAAATCAATGCACAGATGCTAAAACATTTGTACTTATAAATATGCTACACCACAAGGTTAAGTGTACTAGTTGTCAGGTATTTCCTGTAACAAATGGCCAAATAAAAAACATCAGATGTTCTGGGCTGCAAGAACTTGCAAGTAATATTAGAACATTTTGGAAAATGTGGGAAAATGCCTACAAATGCTATCCTACATATAATTTGCATACTTGCAATCTTACAACAGTAACTACTGTATATCAAAATGTTTGACTCAAAAAGGACAACATTGTTAGTAATTGGGCAACCATCATTTATTTTTAGGGCTGCAGGGGGCAGAGCTCTGCAGACCTCTTGCTTTGAGAAAAGGACTCCACATTCCTTGCATTCTTTGTGGCTGAACAACATGTTGTGGTCACACCATAATCGTCTCCATGTCCGTGGAGCATTCGCAATGCCCTATTTTTTAATTGGAAAAAAAACATCCTGGCCATCCTGATCACAACACTGGGACATTGGGCACACCCAGTGTCACTCTGCTGTTTGTGGAGGTGGGGATTTGGGGTGGTGGGTGCTGAGAGGGAAGGTCAGTTGGGGGAATTTTTTTTTTTTAATCCTATTTAAGACTGTACTGGGTTTACATGCTTACTGCTATGGACTTACTTAGAAAATTCAGTGAATTGTAAAATCTGTGTAGCCTCTATCTTGAGCCTAAGGCTCCTGCCCTTGACTTTCATTCTTTTTCTTTTTTTTTGCCATTCACTTTTTATTAGTTTTTAACAAATTAGTACAGAGACAATAAAGGAGTAAAAAAAATAGGTGTACATATACATACAGTACAGCAAAACCAAGAAAGTCATCACCATTAACATTGGTCTCTGTACCCTCTCCCCAACCCCCCACCCCCTCCCGGCCCCCACTTGCGCAAGGCACTGTGCTATAATCCATCTAATATGGGAGGAAATGCCTAATTGGTTATGAATAAGCTACCAGTAATGGAAACCAAATTTTTTCAAAAAGGGGCAACTGATTACGAAGAATAGCAATCCTTCTTTCCACCCTAAGACTTGCTAGCAGTTCAGACAGCCATTCCAAATACGGAATAACTATGGAGTCCTGCCAATGTTTAAGGACTAGTCTTTTCACAGTAATTGAAATCAGAGACATATGATACTTCCTCAATCTAACCGGGAAGTCAGACAATACGCCAAGTAGACAAACCTCTGGGACAAACATCTCCTCGACACCCAGCAGTGGGCTAACCTTGTCTTTAATTTCCCTCCATAAAGGTGCAACTTTTGAATAGTCCCAAAAAATGTGAAGCCGATCACCCACCCCTGAGCCACATCTGGAGCACTTAGGATCTGACAGGACCCTCAAATCTGCTAACTTTTGGGGAGAATAGTAAATGTTATGCAGAATTTTGAACTGGGTCAACCTGAGACAGTCCTGCTTGAGAAATTTATGACAATTAATCCAAATATGTGACCAATCCCTGGTAACATCAGGAAGAGCCCTAGACCAGTACGCTGGCGAAGCCGATCTCTCAGCATACGCCCATTGAAGCAGCACCTGGTATAATTTCGAGACCGCGTGGTGGGAGGTACCAACCACGGGACGTACAGTGTCCCAAAATAATATACGGGGTGGGGGAACCCCATTTGACCTTATTTTTTGCATGAGCAAATGACGCAGCTGGTAAGTCTTAAAACAGTCCTTTGCCGATAAATCAAACTTGCTTAATATTTGAGGAGATGAGATTAGATTACCCTCTGCGTCCAAAAAATCCCTCATCCTACAATTCTCTAACTTTGATAGCCAACTCTGTCTAATAGTTTGATGTCCAATTAATAAATAAAGGGTTACCAACGATTGGCTGAGAACTATCGTTAACATGTTCATACTTTAAGAAATTGCAGAGTTGGTTATGTATCCTTAAGGAGACTCCTATAGGCGAATCTCTTAAGGAAGAAAGCACACTGGGGGTACTATAGTACAGGGCTTCAGGATTGAAGCCCAAACTTTAATTAAACTACTCTAGATTAACCCATAGTGGAACATAGCCCTTAGATTGGGAGGAGGTATGCAAAGGGTCCATCTACCATATTTATTTATATGAGCCGCCCAATAATAGAGTGCAAAATGAGGTAGTTTCAACCCTCCTTGTTCTTTGAGCCACCAGCTTAGCATGGACATTCTTGCTTTCTTGAAATTCCAAATAAAATCGGCAATTAACCTGTGTACTTTATTGAACCATACCAGAGGAATCCAGATATTAAGCATGGCCAAGGGGTAGAAAAGCCTGGGGAAGATATTCATTTTGACAATGCTTACTCTACCCCACAGTGATAAAGGGAGCTGAGCCCACCTTTTCATATCCAACTCTAAAGTATGCACTAGGGCATCTAAATTCAAGTGGTGCATGCGCTCTGGGCTATTCGCCAAATTAAGGCCTAAATATTTAAGGGACTTGGAACTCCAACCTAGACCTAGCCTTGTAATATCATTTTTGAGAACTCTGCCATTTAAGAGGTATACCACTGTCTTCTCTTGATTCAATCTGTAGTTGGACAAGGCACTAAACTCATGCAACAATTCCAACAACACCGGGACCGAGGAAGCAGGATTGGTCACATAGATTAATAAGTCATCTGCAAACGCTGTAACCTTAACAACCTGGTCTCTAATTTTTATCCATTTAACCCTGGTAGTTAGTACTATCTGCCTAATCAATGGTTCCAAGTACAAATTGAATAGCAGGGAAGAAGGCACCCTTGTCTTGTCCCACATATAGATTAAGCGGTGACGAAATCACACCATTACAAGCCACTCTTGCCATTGGGCTTGAGTATAAGGCCTTAGTCCAACCGACAAATTTATCTGGAAACCCTACTTTCTCCATAACCCGAAACAAAAAAGTCCAGTGGACCCTATTGAATGCCTTCTCGGCATCCAAAGAGACCAGCGCCAATGGGAGTCCAGCCTCCTCGGACCCCTAGAAGACATGGGACAGCGTTCTGAAATGATCCGCTGAGGATCTGCCCTTCATAAAGCCCGCCTGCTCCGGGCCTATTAACTTTGGCAGTGATTTGCTAATTCTCTCCGCCAAGATTTTTGATAATATCTTTATATCATAATTTAGCAAGGAGATGGGTCGGTAGCTACTAGGATTCTCAAGGGGTTTATTTGGTTTGGGTATAAGCACTATAAGTGCCTCAAATAAACTTTGGTCCGTATCAGCTCCCGAAAGAATATGTTGGTATAGTCTGAGCAATAGGGGAATCAGCTGAGAGGAGAAAATCTTGTAAAAATTTGGCGAAAACCCATCTGGACCGGGAGTCTTGTCAATGGGCAAGCTTCTAATAGCCGATTCTATTTCACCATAGGTAATATCAGCAATAAGAGGCCTATGATCCTCCTCCTCTAATTTAGGCAATGGCAACCGATCCAAATAGTGCTGGATATCGGATTGGGCAGGTGGAGACTGCATCTCCCCATATAGAGTTTCATAGTAATTCCGAAATACCAAGGCTATATCCTCCGGACTAGTCTTTATACACTTATCGTTTTCCGACCAAATCCCTTCTATTAATCTTGATGCTTCTACCTGCGCTATGCACCTAGCTAATAACCTTCCTGGCTTCTCCCCCTTGGTCAGCATACTTAGCCCTAGTTTTAATAATAGCCAACTCTGTCTGGTCACTCAGTATTTTAAGATACGCGTCCCTAACTTTAATTAGTTTAATCTCTGTCTCCGCCAATGGGTTAGAGACCAGAGCCATTTGCAAGCCCTTGATTTGGTTTAACAGATCTGACATAGTGGCATTTCTCTCTTTCTTGGCTCTGGTGGCCTGACTTATCAATAAACCTCTCTTATATGCCTTGAGCGCAGACCATAGAATGTCTGGATGTATACCTTCCTTGTCATTGAACCAAATAAACTCCTCAATTTGGGACACTAAGTAATTAGCTACATGAGGAACCCTCAGTAACTGATTATTAACTTTCCATCTATTTCCTTTACCAATAACAGCAGGGAAAGAAATAGTGGCTTCCACTGCCGAGTGGTCAGACAGAGGAGCAGCCACTATCTCAGCCCCAATGACAACCTTCAGGAGAGAACGGGAAATGAGTATATAATCAATCCTCGAACCCGATTTGTGCACTGGTGAATAAAAGGTATAATCTCTTGTTTGGGGATGAAGCACCCTCCAAACATCTGCTAAGCCCAAATGGGTCATCAACTCCTCAATAGCCAGAGCAGCTGGTATAGAATACCCTTGTGTTCTCAAAGACCTAATCAACCGGTGATCTAGGACCAAATTAAAGTCCCCCCCAATTAACATGGGCAGATGGCTGAACGGCAGCAACCTCCTCAATAAACTAATCAAAAAGTCTTGGCTGTCAGAGTTAGGCCCATATACTACCCCAAGCAGCATTTCCACATTATATAACTTCCCTTTCACCAAGAGAAATCTCCCCTCTTTATCTGGAATAATTTTAACAGGACAGAAAGGCACTGATCTATGCAATAGGATCAGCACCCCCCTACTCTTTGAAGTCCCCTGGGATGAAAACTTCCCAAATTGCATCCTATGAAACCTCTAACTTCCTCCTGAAGCAAATGGGTCTCTTGCAAAAAGCAATTTTAACCTTGCAACCTCAAATATTTCAATATTCTGTATTGCTTTACCTTATGTCTAGCCCTTTAACATTCCATGTACAAAATTTGATTAGTATCAGTCCCCATATCTAAGATACCACCTGACAGGCCTAGTAGGCACTCCCATAACTCTATACATTCTATAGCACCGTAACCTTGTGCCCCTAAAAGTACCCCACCCCACAAACTAATCCCCAAAAGGCCCTCCCCATGACCCAAGACCACAAAACACGAAAGCCCCCTCCCATCTCACTAAACCCTTGAACCCCCCCTTCCTCCCACACCCAACCCACCACTTAATTCTATGGCCCATGATGACAAACAGATATAATTTTAATGTGATACCTAGCCCTTCTCGCCACGCTCCCTCCACTACGCTCCAGAAAGAACCCGACTTGATAATAAACTCCTTTCATTGACCGAATTCCAAACCTAAGAATCAGGTTTAACAGCTCGAGGTTAAGCCTATATAAGAAACCCTATAAGTGAGAGAATTGCCCTTTCCAATCTCAATTCGATCCCAAAGTGGAGAAAAAGATAAGTAAGGGATCCTAAAGGCCCCTTTGCCCTGACAACAATCCAATATAACTAGCTAGAAATATAAATCCCCCTTAATGGAGAAAGTACCAAATTATGATTTATACAAGATAAGATATTTCAAACCCATATGAGGTACTACTATCTAACTGTGCATCTTGGTGCCTAAGCCCAGACGTGGGCAAAATAGCAAAGAATAAAATCAGAAAGAGTAACGAGAATTATAATATCCACATTGCAGCAAAATGCATAAAATTAAAAATATAACTCAAATAAAGTCCCTGTCGTTCAGACGCCTTAAAGCATAGACAGTACTATGCCCCAGTCCAAAGTCCAGAAGAGTTGAAATTAAACTCAGGCAATCCTAGGTCTCACTCCAGATCTCCACAGTCAATCTGCAGAACTACATAGACAGAACACCCAGTGAGACACCGGTATAAAATTAATTCCAGTCCAAACTTGACTAGCCTACCAAATTATATTAGCCCAAATGAATATGTCCTATAAATGTGGACCCTCCTAATAAAAAAACATGCTGAATGAAAACCCTGAAATAACAGGACTCATAATGCCCCAGTTCGATCGCCAGGGCCACTAGATTTAAAACTTAAGGAGTCCGAGAAATGAAAATTCCAGGTCTGAGTTGCCTCCATCGGCCAAATCCTTAAATAGTAAATCACCGCACAGGATGTCAAGACTGTCCAGAGCAATTACACGACATGGTCCCGACCCACCTCATGGGCCCTTGAACAAATCAGGAAAAGCCTCTTTCAGGGTTGTTGAAGCCAGGTCTGCCGATTCAAAAGATTTCCAGTCGTTATTTATAGAAACCTGCAACCTTGCCGGGTATCCCATTCTGAACTTGATCCCTGTGGCTATTAGCCGTTTAACAAGTGGATGGAAAGTGGCACGCTTTTGCCTAACGGACAATGGGAGGTCCTGGACCACTCCGATCCGCGCCCCTTCCCAATAAATTTCTTTGTCTTCTTTAGCTTTATCAATCAGCAGTTGTCTTTCCTAGTAATTCAAAAATTTAATGATAAAGGGCCTGGGCGGATGATCTGGGGATGGCAATGGTCTCAACGCCCTATGAGCACGTTCGACTATGTATTTAGGCCCGAATGGCGAGGGTCCTGCTATCTTTTCTGTTATCTTCTGGGCAAATAAAAGTGGCTCATTGGCTTCAGCTTTCTCTGGTAAGCCGATGAAGACAACATTGTTTCGCCGACTCCGGCCTTCTAAGTCTTCCACTTTAGCTTCAAGCCTCAGCAGTTTCTGGCTAAACCTTAACACCGATGCCTCCGTTGCCTCTTTGCTCCTTTCAAGAGATATAACTCGTGCTTCATTGTCGGACGTTCTCCATGAGAGATCCTCCATAGCACTATTAATGCTTTTTATCTCTTCAGCCACCTCCAATATCATGGTTTTCAATGGCCCAATTTCTTCAAGGAAGCGTGACAGAGTTAGGGGTTCTTCGGCAATGCTGCCCTCACTAGCTCTGTGGCCCAATGCCAAGGCCGAGGCCCTCAACTTTTACGCTGCTTTTTCGGGAGTCGCAGGCGGCGTGTGCTTGGGAGGCTGTTTTCTCATATCTGCCTCCATACGATACTCGCACACCGTATCCCCAAGCTCTGCTGCACAAACTGGACTCGAAATCTGAGGCAAGAAAGGAGTTTTTAATCAAAACAGACGAGCGAGGGACGGAGCTCCACTGTGACCCAGCTACTCGGCGTCCCGCATCACGTGACTCCCCTTGACTTTCATTCTTAATAATCTTCCTTTGTCCACCTGTCCTCCTCTGTCTCTGTTCTGTCCCTCCTGCCTTCCCCCATCAGTCTGTTCTTTTGTGCTTGTTTTGGATTCCTAAGTTAGCCAGCACCTTGCCTCTGTCTGAGACCGCCCCCTGTCTTGTCTTTCAAGTTGGTGCTCAGCTCTCTTTGTGTGTCTCTGTTTAGGCAACCCCCATCTGCTCCTATTTAATCTGCTGTCTCCTTCCTTACAGGTGCCACTTGCCCCCATGGGCAGCAGTCATGATCCAGCCATGGCACCTCTACGGTGTAAGGAGCCTGATCCACCCCCCCAAAGAGCTAGATAAGGTACGACACTTGAAAAATTGCCATGATGTCTCTGGGCTGTGTGAACACTGAACCGGATCATCACTTGCAATTTGCTGTTTTCAATTTCAGCGCCTTCTCAGGGTAGCGCAATTGGCTCCATGCCTGTGTAGAGCTCCCTGATTGGCTGGTCTCACTCACCTGAGACAGGAGCACCTGAGACGTGTGGCTTAATGTAAGCCTGCATCCCTATACTCGGCTTCTAATTTATATATTTTAATTTAGCCTGTTCTGTTCGGCCTGTGTAAAGTAACTTATCATTCCCCCCACTGCAGTTTCTCTCCAACTGTATGTGCACTGATTCAGTGCTAGCGCTGCAAATTTCCCCTTGATTTTTTATCCCACCCCCCTTCCCCTCCCAGGCCTCCTTTAAATGCACACAGTCTCCACCCACTCCTATCTAATGTTTCAATTTATTGGTTACTTACTGTCAACAACTGCAATTCCTCCCATCCCTTTTTGCACAAGCCTTCTAGCCTTTATCTTATTCTGTCTTGCTGAGGCATACCATTTTGGTACTTTAGGTTTGCTTATTGCTCACTAGCATATCCTGTCTTGCTAAGGCAGTTGATTTAGGCCAGGTGATCTCTCTAGTACTTAGTCTGCTCCAGAGTAGTAGCTAAGAAATTTGCTTCAAAGCCTCTCTGCCCCTAGTACTACTCTATAGTCAGGTGAACTCTTTCCTTATTAGCCTGACTAGGAGCTGTATTTAAGGATTACTGCTTCAGGCTCCACTGCCTATAGTAGTATTCTGCAGGGATTAAGAAATTCTCCTCCATTGAGAATCCCTTCTCTTGCCCACACTTGTAGTGCCCATTGAGTGATAGTCTCATAATGAGGGCATATTACCTGCTTCTATGCTTGTCTCTGCCCATCTTACATGTATTGGACCTGAACGTGAATCAAAAAATAACTCCTAGAGTGGAGAATGGCTCTCTTTTTACATTGTCCAACCAGGACTTTTCCTATCAAGTAGAAGAACTTGTATGTGCTCTAACTTCCCCAAGCCCGCTGCTGGTCCTTCACTTGCATTGGCATACAGAAACTCTCCTAGAGCCTGCCCACAGGGCTATACCACCTTCTGCATACTCTCCCCTACTCCCATTGACTCTCTCGGTCAGGGTGCTATTGTATGCAGCATCAGGAAAATTGAGAACTAGCCACAGACAAATCATGTAACTGAAAGAAGACCCAGCCACCCACACTTCTCCTAGGACTCTGCAGGAAACTCTTGTTCCTGCTTTTACTATGCTCAGGAAATGTTGAGCTTAATCCTGGCCCTCTGGCACCCATGGAATCCCCAGCAGAGCTACAAAGCCTCAAGGGGCTTACATTCTTGCATGTTACTGTATGTAGCCTATTAAAAAAAATCACTTCTGTTCAGACCTGGGTATGTCATACTGCTCCAGATGTTCTGGTGATTATGGAGTCCTGGCTCCGACTGGCGACCAGTAACAATGAAGTTAACATCCCCTCCCTACTCTTTGTTCAGAGCCAACAGGCAAACCAGAGGTGGTGGGGTAGCTATTTACATCAAGGATAAATTCTCTTCCTCCATAATTGACTCAACCTCTGTCCCAAAAGAATTTGAAAGCTTGTCATTAAAGATTGAAATTGCCACCTGTGTCTCATTATGTATAATAGGATGCTACAGACCCCCATCAGCTGGACTACAGTTGTTAAAACATCTCGAAAACATCCTGGGTTCGGCATCTTCAGAGTGTATCATACTAGGGAACTTCAACTTAGACTGGCTCTCCAGTGCATCCACCCCACTTAAAATGTTCTGTGATTCCCTTGGGTTGTCACAGCTAATAAACAAATCTACTCGTCCTAATAAGCTCAACCCTAATAACAGTATTCTCTTGGATATCATTTTAGTTAACAAACCCCATTTATTTTCCCATGTGGCATATTTTTCTCTATTAGTGACCATTGCTTCTTCATGTGTGTAAGATCCACTCTTAAATCCACAACTGTACCAAAATTCTCCTTTAAAAGGTGCATACGCAACTTTGATCTTCATGGGTGTATATCAGACCTAAGAGACTCCATGCAATGGCAGGACTTCTATCTAGCCAAGTCCCTGACTACGGCTTATGATATTTTCTCAGAAATTATGCTAGGGGCTCTCAACAAGTATGCTCCCATAGTAAAAGTTTGTGCCAGAAACAAATCCTGTTGGTGGTCTACAGAAGACCTGAAAGATACTTTGTGGAGTAGAGGAGTACTCTGGAGAACTGCTAGGAAAACAAATTCAATAAATGACTGGAATTCTTTCCGGAGGTGAGGAACCTCTGCACCAAAATGGTCAGAGAAGCCAAAGCTAATTTCTACTGCTCTCAGCTGGAGAGCTTCTCATGAAATGCCTCCAAATTCTGGAGGACTATCAAAGACATTGAAGGTCACACCACTGTAAATTCCCTACCTACTAAATTATTGATTGACAATACTGTCACCTCCGACAGACCGTCTATCCTCGATGCTCTCAATAATAATTTTGCCACTGCAGGGCTAGCCTTTGACTCCTCTCCACGAATATCCTCCACCAACAACTTAGATTGGATGCACAAGAAAAACCCATCCCCAGTCCATCCTTCTCTCTGCAGCCTACCTCCCTGAAAGAAGTCGAAGATCTTCTCCTTCAGCTGGACACTAGGAAAAGTGCTGGGGCCGACCTCATTGACCCGTACTTCTTAAAGGTCGGCTACCATGTCCTCGCAGTCCCAATTTCTCATCTCTTCAACTTATCCTTGTCCCAGGGTGACCTACCGCCCATTTGGAAAAATGCACTTGTGGTCCCTTTGTTTAAGTTAGGAGATCCTAGTGACCTCAATAACTACAGGCCAATCTCCCTACTTCCAATCCTGTCAAAGATGCTGGAGAAAATAGTGAACTCCCAGCTTCGGAAGTACCTGGAATCTGAAAAATTGCTCAACCCACTACAATCCGGTTTTAGAGCATAGCACAGTACAATCTCTGCTCTAACCAAGGTGACAAACGACTGGCAGCTTGAATTAGACAAAAAAAACTTTGTCTGTGCAGTTTTCTTGGACCTAAGCAAGGCGTTCGATACCGTTGATCACAGACTGCTTCTGTCGTCCCTCCAGAACATTGGTTTGGATTCCCTATCCTTTAAATGGTTCTCCAACTACCTCTCAGGATGACTTCAACAAGTAAATGCAGAAGGGGAAGTTTCTCCACCAAAACCCCTATTGAGGGGTGTACCACAAGGTTCCATTCTTGGTCCCTTGCTCTTCACCATTTATATTAACAACGTAGATGCCCCCATCAAAGAAGCACACATACACCTATTCATGGATGATAGGGTACTCTATGCTAGTAGCCCCACACCTGAAGCGGCCTGTAAAGCCCTTCAAAATTAATTTAACCTGCTGCAACATCAGCTTATAAACCAGAAACTGCTCTTAAATGCAAAAAAAAAACAAAGCAATGTTCCTCTCGCCCCTTCAAAATGCAATAAATCCTGCAATTGCTGGGATACTTCTGCAGATTACTACCATTCTAGGTGAGCAGTTGGACTACGTACCAAAGTTCAAGTACCTGGGGGTCTGGTTAGACCATAGACTTACTTTCACAGATCACTTAGAAGAACTGGCAAAGAAACTTAGACAAAGACTTGATCTGTTCTTTAGGATTAATAATCTCCTCACGAGAGACACTAAACTGAAACTGGTTCAAACTACCTTTCTTTCCCTATTGGATTACGCAGACTTTCTATATAGTCAGGGACCTGCAGGTACCCTAGCCAAACTCGATACACTTTATCACAGAGCCATAAGATTTATCAAGGGTCTTCCATACTCAACCCACCACTGTGCATTGTACACGGCAGTGGGATGGTCATCCCTTGCTTACAGATGGAAAAAAAATGCTGCGGTTTGGATATACAAAGCTATCTCAAATAAACTTCCCCGGTATATCTCTATCTGTTTACCTTTGTGCACTCTGGGGAAGTATGTCCTGAGAAGCACCTCATATATCTACCTTTATGGTTACAAAGCAAAATCTCGCATTGGCAGAGCAGCCATCAGCTTTGTGCTCCCTCAACTGTGGAACAAGCTGCAAAAAACTTTGAAATTAACTCACCCCATCAGCCTAGCAGCTTTTAAATCTCTATAGCTACATCATAATAAGGAGTCCTGTGCCTGTCTACCCTAAATAGTGACTCCTATAAGTCCAAGCACACTCTAATTACTACTGTTAAAAGACAGATCACATCTATAATCAACTCTTCCCTCTCCCCTTTTTCTACCCCCATATCTGTCCCTTCCACATTCCTTTGACCCTGGTTCCAGCTCTAAATTCTCCATACCGTATCACTATATATCTTTTTATATTAGGTTTTATTTGTGTTCAGTGCACCTGATATGTATATTTCTTTATTTTTATGAAAAATTGTGTCCTACCCAAAACTAGCTATATCTTCTGTTCCAAACATATATTACTGTCAATGCTACCTGCTGATACTTTGTATTTATTGTATTATTGTATCTCACTTTATTTGTATTATTACTATTTTCTTGTGTGTTGCATCCCACGTATATTGTCCCTTGTTCCTTGTTAACAAACCCAGGTCCACCTCAAAAATGAGCTTGCTCAATGGTGATCGCCTGATTAAATAAAGACTTTGATTGATTGATTGAATAGATTTAACTTTAAAAAAACAACAAACGGCAACCATCTTGCACACAGCAGAGTGTGCCATGTCTGCCATGATCATTGCTGTTCTTTTCATTAAAATTAGAGTTATCCCCCCCAACCCTCCCTCTTATCACCCACCCCCCCAAACATAAGAGTGACACTGAGGGTGCCCAATCCTGATGTTTCAATGTGTAATACTCAATTTTTTAAAGTGCCCCCGACCATGCATGGCTTATTTCTCCTTAATTAGAGTTATTCCCCTCACCCAACCCTCCCTCCTTCTCAGTACCCACCACCCCACCTCCCACAACATAAAAGTAACACTGGGTGCCCAGTCCCCAGTGTCCCAATGTGTAATCGTCAATTTGTTTTTAAAGCACCCCCTACCACTCATATGTGGTTATTTATATGTGTATGTGTATATATATATATATCACACACACACACACACACACACACATATATATACCACCCCCCCACACACATATATATATATATATATATATATATATATATATATATATACATATACACACCCACCCACCTCAGAAACATAAGAGTGACACTAGGGTGCCAAATCCCACAGTGTCCTGATAAGGAATCCTCCGTGCATTGCAGTTCTTTTTAAACCCTGCAAAAAAAACCATCCATCGATGTCTTTTGCAGCGTACTGCAACCCACCAACCCTCCCACTCAGCAACCACCACCTCACACCTCCCCCAAGCCCTTACTTACCCATTGGGGCTCCAACACCATAATCCTCTCTGCACCGCAGACACATCTTCACTCTTAAAAGCTGGATCATGAACTGAAGAAACAGGTATGTAGTTTAATGTATTTCAATGGTGTTTTGAACTGTGTGGTGTAACTTGGGCATTTTTGCATATTTTCAGCCCAAATTTTCAACATGCCTTTATTGGGTCCCCACCTAATGAACAATTGCACTGTCATTAGGCAGATTGGTCCAGAAAGGTGATTTTGTGGTCCCTGCATGAAATCACCTTTTGGGCGGGAGTTGAAAATGTTCTCTCCCCTTGTTCATGAGGTGGGGTCATAAGAAGGCTATGTTGAAAATTTGGTGTAAAAATATTAAAAAAACAACAATGTTATGAGCCTACATTGACTTTTGCAAACGCAGACCCATAATGTTGGTATTTTCAATATTTCGCCCCTAAATTCACAACATAGCCATATCTTTACAGCACCTCATGAGTGTGACAGCTGTCATTTTTCAAATCCTGGCCAAAATGTTTTTTTTACATCCCAAAAGGTGATTTTGTGGTCCCTGCTAAAATCACCTTATGGGCAGAAGTTGAAAATGTTTTCTGCTCTTGTTCATGAGGTGGGGTCATAAGAAAGCTATGTTGAAAATCTAGTGGAAAAATATTACAAAATAATACAGTTATGAGCCTATGTTGAATTTTGCAAATGCAGGCTTGTAACGTTAGTAATTTTAAAAATTATTACCCCAAGTTTACAACATAGCCATATCTCTACAGCACTTCATGAATGTGATAGCTGTCATTTTTCAAATCCTGGCCAAGACGTGTTTTTATATGCTGAAAGGTGATTTGCGGTCCCTGCTTAAAATCACCTTTTTGGACAGGAGTTGAAAATTTTCTCTAACCTTATGAGGCTGGGACATAAGAAGGCTATGTTTCACTTTCTTATGGGGGGAAACTGGGAGAGGCAGCTGACTGTAGTCTTTGGTTCTGATTCAGTAAGTATTAAAAACAACTGCACTTTGAAGACCATTGCAGATCTATGTCTAGCTTTGTTTAGTAATAATTTACTCTTAAATAAGTAGTTTATTGAATACTTCCTAGAATTTAGTATTCTTTGAGATTGTATTCTTCTGATGATGTTTATAGATGATTAAAAATGATAATCCAGGAGCCAGGTGTATTAATCTATGTGTCTAGGTCTGAAAGGTTTGATGACTGTTTCTTATGTAAAAAAGTGTGTAGAATTCAGATTTGTAACTGTTATTCACTCAAAGTTGAATATTTTCTTGGAAAATGCACTTCAATGAAAAAATGAACTGTCAGTGAAAATTGTGCATATTTTAATTAACGGTTCCTTCTTTAATTTCAATTCTATAAGCTTTTATTGAAATACTACAGACATTGTAACAAACAGCAACATATGTATCATAGGCTCAATATTAACATTATTATTTATTTTATTCTATATTTTACTTGAAACAATCAACTTTTATTTTTTTATTTTATTTTATTTTATTTTATTTTTTTTATTTTATTGAAATCTAGGTTTACAAATACCTTTGAGCAGGAACTGCTCATTTACAAAGGTTCTACGTCGAAGGAATGGGGGTATACATACATACAAAGGTCAACATAATAATACATAGTTACACAATAACAAGAAGTAAGAGACTGAGACTTAGGAAATTCCAGTAATTCAAAATATGCCAAATGTTAGGTAGCATGACATAACCAGGCAAGGGCAATCTTGGAATTAAGCACTGCAGGTGAGAGGGAAGGGGGTATGCAGGCAGGAAGGCCATTGTCGGAGGGTAGAGGGAGAGGGTAAGAGCTGTAAAGGGTAGGGAGAGGAGGGATAGAAGTCAGGAAATGCCCTGGGGGAGGAAAGGGAGAGGTGGCAAAGGGCTAGGCAGGTAGAAGGAGGCAAGGTGGGGAGAGATAGCTGTCAAGACTGAAGTGGAGGGCAGTGAACGGTGGGCCCCCGATTAGGCGAGGCAGTCACAAAGACTAGTTGAAATGAGATGAAGTCGGAGTTGTCTCTTAAAAGGGCCAAGAGCAGCAGCAGTAAGAGTTTCTTTGTTGAGAGTATTGTACCACTGTGGTGCTCTGTGGGCAAAGGTCCTCTGGCCCATGGTAGTCCGGCAGCTGGGGACAAGGAAGGTTAGTTGTTGTGAACTTCTAGTTCTCTGGGTGCTGTGGTGGTCAATAAGTAGCTTTTCAATGCCCGGGGGCATAACCCCAAGGAGGACTTTTTTGGCTAAGAGGCAGGTTTGATACTGTATCCGGCTGATGAGAGGTAGCCATCCTGCCCGAGTGTACAGGTCACAAGTGTGTATAAGTCGATCAGCCCCAGTTAGCAGCCTGCATGCTTTGTTGAGTGTAACTGTAATTCTGTGGAGGGCAGAGGTGGAGGCAGAGCCATAAATTGCTAGCCTGTAATCGATGATGGAGGTGACAGAGCTGTTGATAGCCAACTGGAGAGTGTCAGGAGTCATGCAGTGTTTGTGCCTGTAGAACAGGCCTATATGGATGTTGGTGGCTTTGGCTACAGAATCTATGTGCCAATGGCTGGACAGTGAGCTGTTCAATGTGACACCTAGGTATTTAAAATCAGGAACGTGTTCAAGTAAGGTCCTCGTTTGGTTTAGGATGGTGAGGTCACGGGATTTGTACTTACTCCTGGCATTGTAGAAGGTCATAACCTTTGTTTCGCTGTAGTTCATGACCAGTTTGTGTGACTTGAACCATTTTTCGATGCGCATGAATTCAAGCTGTAATTGTTTCTCGAGGAGCTCTGCGTTTTGGTGGTTGGTGAACATGACTGCGTCATTGGTGTAGAGCAGTAATTTCTGGTGGCAGACACTGGGAAGGTTGTTGAGGAAGAGGCTGAAGAGTTGTGGCCCCAGGATGGACTCCTGTGGGACCCCTGAAAGGACTGGCTTTTCTTCCGAGGTAACACCAGCAATCCTAACCTGCTGGACCCTCTCCCCAAGGTAGCTTGAAAACTAGAGCAGTGCTTCATTGGAGAGCCCAATGTTTGATAATTGCTTGAGTAGGAGTGAGTGGTTCACAGTATCAAAGGCTTTCGTAAGGTCGATGAATACTGCCCCTACACAGTTTCCTTGATCAAGTGTGGTATGGATGAAGCCTGTGAATTCTAATAGTGCAGTGGTGGTACTGTGCCCTTTTCAGAAACCATGTTGCTTAGGATACTGGATGTCGTATTTTGCCAGGTACTTGACTAATTGGTCTGAGGCGATGCGCTCCAGGGCCTTAGACAATGGAGGGAGGATGGAGATAGGTCTGTAGTTGGAGTGCAGTGATTTGTCTCCACTTTTGTGTACCGGTGTGATGGTCTCCTGTTTCCAGCGAGATGGGAACTGGGACATCCTTAGTGATAGATTGAGGACCTTTGTCAAGGGTTCAAGGACTTCTTCAAGGACAAGTGCTAACAACTTCAGGTCAAGGGAGTCACCACTGTAGCCTGAATTGTGAATGGCCATCCGACTATAGGTTCTGGCTTCGTGCACTGGGATCTCCTTGAAGTAGCATTGTGGGGCAGGGTGTAGGAGAGGAGTAGTTGCAGGAGGGTTACTACCAGAGGGGGCATCAAAGAAATTAGAAGGGAGGACACTATCCAAGTTGGAGAACGCATTGTTAAAGGTGTTGGTGATGGTGTACAGGTCAGTTGTTGGTGTTCCATTTATGTTGAGCATGGTGGGTGGTGACTTTGGGGACTTACCTGTAAGGTCTTTCAAGTTACTCCAAAAATTTTTTCCATCACCCCAGGAGTTGGAGAGAGCTTCCTTGAAGTATTTGCTTTTGGCTCTCCTAACTGCCTGCATGCACTCATTTCTGGCAGCTTTATATTTATGAATATCCCCAGGTTTGGATGTTGCATGGGCACAGTGCCAGAGATGATCCCTATGTTTGAGTAAAGTGATTAGATCGGGGGTTATCCAAGGGTTAGCTCTGCTCCTGACCTTCAGCTTTTTGAGAGGTCAAAGATATTGCAGGCCGCTGTGAAGTGGCTGATGAAAAGGTCTAAGGCTTGGTTTACATCAATGGCAGAGTCGATTGGTGTCCAGACCAGGTGGCTTAGGTGTGTCTTTAGTAGCTCAAGGTACCCCTGCTTTAACACTCTGGTGTAGATTATTTTAGGAGGGGGCTTAATGAATTTGTTTGTCCAGGTACATGTGACCAGTGAGTGGTCACTGATCCCATCAGGGAGCACTGAGACTTTTGAGATTCATTCAGGGTGATTAGTTAGGATCCAGTCCAGAAGTGTTCATGACCCTGTCCTATAGTTGCATCCAGTGGGGGTGGTAACAAGCTGGCTGAGGTTCTGTGACGTGACAGCATCCTTGTAGTTTCTGGCCTCCAGCGATAGCCAATTTATGTTGAAGTCACCTAGTACTATGAGTTCAGAGTTATGGTGTAATCCCTGTAGGCTTTCCAATATGCTCATAAATCCATTGTGCTGATCTTTAGGAGGAATGTACACAGAGGCAATGGTGAGCTCCTTGTTGTGCGCCCTGAGTAGAACTTTAATAGCGAGAACCTGCGAGGGTGGTTTAGGGTTTGAGAACGGGAAGACTTAACCCAGATAGGAATTTCTCAGGTAGATGTCACAGCCCCCACCTCGTTTGGAAACTCTGTCCTGCCTGAATATAGAATATCCAGGGATGGTGACTGCAGCGTCTGGTATCTTGGGGTTAAGCCATGTTTCGACAACAGAGAGTACATCAGGGCTATGTTGCTGGACCCAGGTTTGCAAGATGTCAAGTTTGTTATGGAGGCTGCAGACATTGATTGAGGCTAATGTGAGGGACCCCTCCGGCCTTTTTGTGGCATGCGGTGCTAGGCCGGTAGGCCCTAGGTTAAGATGAACATTTCCAGATATCAGAAGTAGCATAAGTAGTATCCTAAGAAGGTACACTTTAATCACTTTGCAGACTAGTGTTGTGGTAGGGCATTTAGTCCTCTTGGCCTTGCTGATCTGCTTTTTCCCATGATATTGCAGAGCACAATATATAAAGCCATGTTCTCAGAGGTGCCACGTGATTGATGAAAAGTAATCAAATCCGCAAGAAATGGTGAACTACCTGTGACCAGAAAACTGTTATTGTAGCTCAAAGACCCAGAATGTGATAAATTCCTGAAGGGGTTAAATTTCTGAAGGTGATGAACATTGGCCTGGGGCATATGCAGGATGTAAAAATCCTTTGTTAGTCCCTTCCCTTTGTTCTCCAAAATGGTTTTGAATAGACCTCAAAGACAAGTACACATCTTTTAAGAACAAGTCAGATGGAAATGTGGACTCAATGCAGCATTCCACAACTCAGTGCTTGTATAACAGATTTACTGACCTTACTTTTGGCTTTGATGGCTTCCAAATAAGTTGATTTATGATAAGAATGTCAATACCTGGTGTTGATGTTTTGCAGTTTCTTAGTCCATGAAATGTTCATGATGTTATGTCCAAGAATGGTCTAGTTCCTCCAAGCAGAAACACATGAAAATCCACAAAAACTAAACTACTGACAAGAGACAAACATAAACAGCCAGCCACACAGGCTCATTAGGAAATGTTAATGGTGCTTTATGAACCTAAGTACAACAATCAGTATTCTTTTTCACTGTCTTCATTATCCGACATGTTAAGCAAATCTGTCTCATCAATATCGACATCACATTCACTGTTGTCATCTTCTTCATTTGGATTGTTGTGTTCATTCAATTGTTCACTTAAGGCTGGTAGTACAACTTCACATGTGAACCACATTGGCTGGTATTTGCCATCCGTATAGGTCCAGCCATTGTCCTCTGGCTTTGGTAGTGTCATTTCTGGTTTGTCTGCATTTTTCCATAACAATGAAATGTAATTTGCAAGGCAGATGTGCTGTGTCAGAGTTGATTTGCATGGTGGCAGCAAGCTTACATCAGCTCCTTTGATCTTTTGTAATGGTGCATCTTTGTCACTCGGTCAATGCTTGACGTTGAACATACTGTAGCAGGCCATGTTAACACTCTTTACTTTCTGTTCATATAAGGTACACACAAAGCTCTCAATTGTATCCTCAGTTTTTTTTATACAAGTGTGGACATCCCAGTTTTCCAAATGCCTGTATTCTTTTCCATAATTGTTAGAGGTCACACCTTCCCCTTGCCTTTGAACGCTGGTGAATAATCACACCCTGTCAGTGCATGTAAACCTGGTAAAGCTGCACACACAGGTCTGCCTAACTCTGCTGACAAGCAGGATACATCTATGAATCTTCTTGTGTTATTCCCTGAATGACCAATGATCATGTGCAGTGTGAGATTACCATTTAGACTTGCATGATACAGCAGAATGACTAGAATAACAGTATCATCTGCCTTGACCACTACATGCACATCTTCACCCTCATTTTGATTGCAAATGTAGTGTATATGTTGCATGATTATTGTGTTTGCTTCCATGTGTTTGCTTTCTAGGGCCTTGCACTCTAGTCTGAGCATATGTCCAGCTTCCACTTTGTATGAGTAACAAGTTTCTCCTACTGCATACATGAGCTTTTTATCATCTAGAACTTCACAGTATACATAAGAATTCCATTCTGTAGCTAGAAAACCTAGGAGTGCCATCTTGAATGAAGACGAAGACAGGAATCCAGCAACGTTGCTTGGTCGGCTTTGGTCAGGACCAGTTATGAGATTGGAGTAGCATCTACACTTGCACAAGATATCATCCAGGCAATGTCCCTTCTCTTAGCTTGCATGAGGTTTTTTGATTCAGAGCTTTCTGTCACCTTATATTGATACTGTCTTATTTTTGGTTTTCCAGATGTACGATATATGGTCGAATGTCATTCTCACCAATATCCAGAGCTCTTTTCCTCTGAGATGTTTGAATGCACCTGGGTACAGTGTCTTGTTCTTGTTGTGCCATTGGCTGCAATATCTGGTTCTTTACACTTGGCAAATAGTCTTCATCAATATCTTCAGCCTTTGTCTTTGATGTTCTGTGTTGTTTGCTCTTTGATGTTAAATATGGCCCTGCCTGGTCTGATCTTTGCTTATCTGTGTTTGTTTCTATTGTGTGTGATTCATTTCTTACTGGTGTTTGCTCATCCATGTGTGTTCTTGTCATAGCTTCTTCAGACCTTTTTTTGAGTACAGCTGTCTCCTCAATACTGGATGATATGTTTTGGTATGCTATACCCACAGTGTCATGCAAAGTGTCATGACCGGAAAGTGTCCCTGTCATCTCATCATGATTGTTGAAAGCCAAAGCAGTGGCTAAACCTGGCTGTATCAGAAATCCATCTGGTGTAGCCATATTCTTCTCCATCATATTGGCTGTGACTGCAGTTTCAAGTTCCTCCACAACATGGTAGCTGACACAGTAACCAAACCTGTTCAAAATAGTTAAAACTTTCTTACTGCCTGTCATGGATTTAACACCCATGCCCAACAAGTGGTGTTTTTGTGGTTTGATTATTCCCTTTCACACTGCAAACGCTATGTCATCTGCAATAGATTGAACTACCATCTCCTGTCATTCACTGTCCACTTCTGATGAACCCATGAGTACAGTACATAAGAATGTCTTAAGAACGGGTTGCAGTTTTACATATTCTTCTATTAAGTCTTCAACATTAACTTTGGTTTTATTATGAGGCTGTACCTTTAGGAGTTCCAACAATTGTTCTCTTATGTTTTGAGCTGCTTGCACTGCATGTGCTTCTTTCCAGTCAGCCTGTTTCTTAGCAGACCTGATGACTATACCCTCTTTTCTACTTTTGGTATCAAATATGATACCATCTTTGAAATGATCCACCAGTTTTGACTGCAAGTTCTATGGGTCGTAATTTGTTTCATGCCCACTACACTCCATAAGAATGTCCATGTACCTTTTGTGTAGAGATAGCAATAATTCTTCTTGCATTCCATTAACAATGATGCACTGCACATACTTAACAAGTTTGGAAAAGGCAGCCTGGTGACTGTCCCTCAACTGACTGTATTCACATTTTGTACCTGTGCCCTTTATTCGTTTTGCCTTTTTTACATACTTGTTCTTACAGCTGCTGTGATACTTCACTTCTTTGGCTATGAGATCAATACTGCTAACCATCACATCCATTTGTCAATCATCCATTTCTTTTGCTGTGTTTTTATGCTGTCTGCTGCCCTCTTAAGTTACACATTTTGTAGGATATTCAAAAGTCTCCTTTGACCCCTTAGGATTCCTTCTCTTATATGATTTGCAAAATACACATTAATTTGGAAATATGCCTGATGTAGATGCTGCAGATTCAGATAGAGCACTATGAACTTGGGAGCGAAGCAATTTTGCTGGATAACTCTTTACAATGTCTTTTTTTTAAGTTTCATCAGCTGCAACTTTATAGGAATTCTTACGTGCAGTGAAGTTCTTGTAGCAGATATAATGATACCCATGACTTCTGGAGTAATGTTCAGGCAATTCAAGACACACCATGTTGTACTTTGACAGTGTTTGACTGGAACACCTTTTCTTTGCATCAACTACTTTCTCCCAATGAGCATCACCAAAAGTTAGCGGGCCTCCATGGTCTGTGCTAACTCCTGGATCAGTGTGTAGGATGCATCACCTCTGCAGTTTGTGAGAAGTGGCCCCGCATTAGCTGAAGCATGCCTTCAAGTGTTGGACCAGCCAGTTGATTGGCCCAGCACACAGCATCTGATGAAGCCTCCAAAGGGCCAAACTAGGGGTGTTGGCTGCACACTGGAGCAGACATAGATAAACCGGGTGGTCTGTTTCTGCTGGCACATTCATATGTTTGTATATCTGAAACATTATATAAATTACATTAATAACCAAGTAAACCGAGTCTATTAAATAAATTAGATAGATTAAATAAATAACTACGTAATCTAAGTCTGTTACATAAATGTAAAATTTTTAGTTACTCTTAAGAAAGTGTATTTTCCAGGAAAACGTACAACTACGGACGAATTAAAGTTGTAAATCTGAATTCTACACACTTTTTTACATGAGAAACAGCTATCAAACCTTTCAGACCCAGACATATAGATAAATGCATCTGGCTCCTGCTCTATGACTAAAATTAGTCTTCAAAGACAAATTAATGACTGCTTTAATACTAAATTTAGAATTCGACTATGGTGAGGGTAGCCAAGACATTATGGTGTTAAAAAGCCCTGAACTCCTTAACCGGATCCCCTGTACAACTCCTACCATTGCCACTGTAGGCTCACAGTTCTGCATTGACAGTGGGGGAACATAAGAACATAAGAAAAGCATTGGTAGATAGGGACTGTGCAATCCATCTAGTCTGCCCTAGAAACTACCCCTTCCCTATGCAGCCTATGGGGAGTGGCAGAAAGAGCAATTGCCATTGCTTACACCATAGCAGTGCATCTGGAAGGCTAGCAGCATGTGTTCCCCATTCAGTATGAGGATAGTGAAAGTGACAGGAGGGAGGGAGGGGACCTTGAAGTTGAAGCCAATGAGAGGGGAGGTTGCTCTGAGCAGTTTGAGCTAGTAGAACAATTTGCTGAACACAGCACTGGCTATGACTCAATTAGATCATAAGTTCAAAGTCACTGGTGCTAAATCCACACCATGGTACTTGAGGCAATACATTTAACTGAATGCTGCTACCCCTCCAGACATCACTTCTGCTGCTAGCAAGGGGCTATCTGAAAGGCAGCTGCAGGAAACAGTAAACAGAACAGCCATTAAACAGCTGTTCAGCACTGTGGTCCTGTCCTAAAGTCAATAATAAAAAAAAAAAAACATAAAAGAGGCAGAAGCATGGGCCATGGGAACAAGTGTAGGGAAACCTATCAGCACACGTAGGATAAGACAGGGTGCAGTTGTTAAGGTCCTAGGTGGTGCAAAGGAGGAAGAGGAGGAAGAGGGGTTCTGTGCAATCTGCAGATGCCCTCCTGAAAAAAACTCCAGGAGATGGTGACCCAGAGGGGCCCAGCATTAGCTGAAGCATGCCTTCAAGTGTTGGACCAGCCAGTTGATTGGCCCAGCACCCAACATCTGATGAAGCCTCCAAAGTGCCATCTCACTACCTAGCCCCTAATGGAGTCAGCTGGGAAGGAGCAGATAGGGCTACCAAGTTTGTGGGCAAGGAGCCAAAGGCCACAGAAGGATCATTGCTTAAGAAACAGACCAAGATACAGCTGTTGCAGAAGTTCCAGCACAGCCAAGAAACCACTGATAAGAAGCACACTGCAAAGGTAGCCACAGAGATACAGCAAGACCACATGGAAGAAACCACTGGACTTGGAGGTGCTATTGGACACCAAAGTTCAGACATTGTGAAGAGCACTTGTTGCAGAGAGGGTGGGCCAATACAAAAGTAGAGTTTCAGTGGAAGAATGCAAAGGACAAGAATGCAGTTACTGAAAAAGGGCAGAAGCCTAGTTACCCAGAACCCTCATCTGGCACACCAGTAGGGGGAGAGGACTTCTCAGTAGGTTCCCTTCTGGAAGAAAGCGGGGACAGTTTCCTTGCTGTGATGGAGGTATGTTCTCTCGGTGGATGGGGGAGGCTTCCCCTGGTGGGGCAGGTGTCAACCACCCAGAAGATAAGGCTGGGAAGGCAGCTCCAAAGCACACCTATGCCATTGATATGATGCCACTGAACATTTATCTAACAGACAAGGTGAAACAACAAACAGTGGGATGAGGGTTTGTGGATATGGTTTCTTTACTCCACATAGAAAAGGGGAAGAAAGAGGTCAAATAGAAAAGTAAGACTTCAGATGTGAAAAAATGTCAGAAGGTAATGTCATTGTATTCAAATGGTCCTTGTCCTTTTTGATTTATGCCAGTGTGATTTGTTAGAAGTATCCCAAGTAGAGCATGGGGTTATTCCAATATTGGAGTGCCATATGGAAGGTGCACTTGGGAACTGGAGGCATGGTATGGCATGGCTTTGCTATGATAAAATATTTCAACAACATGGGCAATTTGAACAAGAGAGAGAAGGGGGGTGAAGGACATACCCCTATGAGTCAATATGCAGATGTAGAAGCCACAGGTCCAGCACATGGACAGTGGCCTGTCAGTCCTGGCAGCACAACAGAGAATAAACCATCTTACTGTGGTATAAGTACAAGGGTTCATGTGAAGTGAAGTGAACCAAGAAGATACAGTGTGAGTGGAGTGTTTCTCTTTGTTAGAAAGAGATGAACCAACCTGAAGGTAAGGTGTTTTTTTGACTATCTGGTGGTATGATGGAAATGTCACCAAAATGGAAGTGTAGGAGGCACAACTCGTGAACAGGAACAGTTTACTGAGCAACTGAACCACAGAATTCAGAACAAAGAAAAAGGGGATTATTAATGCCTTCTCTTCTAAACACTCTATTATCACTGCTAGCTATTTAAGATCACTGGTATAACTATAACTGCTAAGATCACTATTATTATAACCCATACTAAGCTCTATTGCAAAACTTACATGACTAAAATTTGCACAGTTTTCACCCCAGAGTTCAAATGGATCCACTGGGCACCATAGATGATGTGTTGCAGAAGAATGTGAACTAAGAAAACCTTTGTGCACATGCTTTCCATTGAGCAGCTTGTAGAGCAGATGAAGCACATGGAACTTGGCCACTGGGCATTGACAGCACCCAGGGATATTTTTTTTTTATTTAGTTGTTTAACCAGGAGTAGCACACTAAGCTGAAAGCTTTTTTACAGGTGCAACCTGGGAGCACAGGGAAGTTAAGTGACCTGCTTAGGGTCACACAGTATGCAAGTGGAAGCTGTGGGATTCAAACCCAGGTCTGATTTGCTGGATGTCAACAGATTTGCAGCTCAGAGCCTTAAACCACTGCGCTATACTGCCTCCCTTATATGAACAAAACAAGCACAGTTGTATTTCATGAAGCATCACCAGGCCATCACAACAGACTGGGAAAGAACAGGACACATATTTCCAAGAACTTGTCATGAACTGAAGAGCTTCTGGCCATCACCACTGAACATGGAAAGAGATTTGAAGAACTGAAGATCTGGAACACCTCTGGGCCATCGTCATTGACCCTGGGAAGAGATTTGCAGAGCTAAAGGACTGATAAACTAAAGATCTGAAATGCCTCCTTTGGAGACTCTCTGGAGAGCTAAAGACCTGAAATGAGACCCCATCCCACTGGGTGATAGATCCCTGTCTGTGAACCAGTGCAGGTTCCTGCACTACCTAGCTCACTGTTAGAGAGGGGCTGGCCTTAAGACTCTGAAGAAAGCAAGTAACAGGGAGTTCCTTAACTGGCTATGCTATTCCTATTCTGGCCCCAAACTGTCAGGATACTGCTGGGTGAAATAATCTCTGGAACACTGAAGACGAATGGTGAACATGCAGTTAGACCAAAGTACAGTTTAATCTTTACAGAAACTTTCACTTGGTGGTTGCTGGTATTAGCTGTCTTATCTTCAAAAGGATAGTTAGCAATAAGCAGGGTATGCCAATAGTATGCAGAACAGTTCAATAACATGCAGGGAAGTTCAATAACATGCAAGACAGTTCACAGGTTCTGAACAAGTGCAGTTACTTTTAAAAGGTGACTCACAGCATGCAAGGGCAGTATCTCAGTCTTGGAGCCTGCAGTGACAATGCAGGGCTTCATTAAGGCAATATAAACTGTCGGAGTAAAACAGGGAAGCTCAAGGCAAATGGGCAAATTTGTTGCATGCGGGGCAATTATACAGTCTCAGAGCATGCATTTACTTGAGTTGCTGTCCCTGTAGACAACAGTCTTGGACCAATTACAGTTTTTGCCCTTCACAACATTTACATTTAGTTTTGCACTATCACTTTAAATGTTCATCACCATCTCTTTGGGTTTTACAAAAGGAGAAACCTGGCTAAATACTGGATATACCTAGGTACATGGGGACCATGGGGTATGTCCATCCTCCCACAGGCATATTATTAGGTTTCTTACAGTAGATAGCAGCTTTGCACTGTTAGCTGAGAGCTGTCTGATTTAGCCTATGTGCTGGGGTCCCATGCTAATTGTCCCTCCCTTGCTAGGGGGCTCTGGGTCAGTTACACACTTTTAGCATTAAGGGTACTAGCCCTTAACTAGGGCTGAGCCAGCTATGCTGCTGGGGTGGCTAACTGGCTGGTCCACTTCCTTCCCCTTTCTCCTGGTTGGAGCTGATTCACAGTCTGCTCAAACTATTACACTATTTGACACTAGCTCTTAACTTGAGCTACTGGTGGCTATTTTGCTACTAGTCCACCTTTGTCACCCTTGGATGCCATATTTGTTCAGGTGGGTCTTGCTTTGACCCTACCTGGCCCACCTGGTGCTTATTTAGAAAAAAAAGAAAGAAATGTTGGTCTTGCTAGCTCTTGTCCATGTAGGTAGCCCACCCAGGCTGACATATTTAAATTGGGGCTTTGCCCTGTCCCTATTCCTCCTGGAGCATTTTACTGTTCAAGTCAGGGCCTGATTCACCTTTAGCTTCTCCTGGAGTTACTTAGTTTACCTAGGGCCCACCCCTCTGCTCCCTTGTTGGAGCTTAATTTGTTTGAAATTTTTTTTTAATTTACACTTTTTCCTGGAGGGGGCAGGCAGCTCCGGCCCTTCTATGAGGGCTTATTCTCCAGCCTGGCTATCTGGGCCATCATGGAGCCTGCCAGCTCCATTTTACAGATTTTTCTCCCCAGGTCCCACGAGCTTGCAATGGGCAGAGCAGCTGGGAGCCACCTCCACAGAGCCAGCCTTGAGTCCTGGACATGGGGACCCTCCCCATTCTGGCAGCACGTATGCACTGACACCCAGCTGTCGATGGGTGTCACTGAAATAGTGCACTGCACAGTCTCCCCTTCCTTCCCCCAGGAAGGAGAGGTTTATGGATGGTCAATCCTTCCTCGCCCCTGCCAGTGCCTAAGCGAGCCGAGTCCGTTCCCAAACCTGGGTCGCTGGCATGGCATAAGGTGTGGCATCCAGTGCCTCAGCCCTCAGCACCACCAGGCTGGCCCTGTTTGAATTTAGATAGGGTCTGCCTTTGCTCTCTGAGCCCTTCATCCAGGCAGTCCATTACCCCAGGGGCCTTGCCCTGACCCCCTCACAGCTGTGTCTTTGCTGTGCAGTTCAGTTCTGAAACAAACTTTTTTTTTTTAAATTAACAGTTCAAGTGGTCAGCACCTGCCTGTTGGTGCTGCCCCCAACTCACTATCTGACATGAGGTGAAGTTTGAGGAGGAAGAGTATGTGACAGCTACTGGCTGAAGTGGCTGTCTGTGGGAGGTGCTGCTCCAAGGGGTCCTCGCTGTGGCTGGTTGCTCTGCCATGACGCTCCTCCTGAAGTGACTACTGCTCTCTCTTTCTCCTTCAATGCAGCCTCGCTCAACAATGCTGCTGCCAATGGACCAAAATTAACTTTTAAATTAATTACAATAACAAAAAGGGCTAAACAGAGCCCACACCATGGCCAGCGGACTGCTGCTCCCAACTGATGAGGAGACTGCTGTACCACTGAAGAGACCACTGCACTACCGAGGGACCTGATGACTGATGGAGGGACAAGATGAGGACAGTACTGTAGGTAAGTCCTTTCTAAAACCAGTTTCCTCCATCCACTCTCTCCCTCAGGCCACAATCTTGTGATCATCTTTGAAGCACCTGAAAGCCCTTTCTGACCAATCTTCCCTCTGAACTGAACTGCCCTCAATGAACTGCCAACAGCCACTGCTGGCCATCCTCTAAGTCCCCCAGCACTGGGATGATGAGTCCTTGTCAATGCTGGAGGCAACCAACAATCCAGAATGAGCACACATTAAAAAGTGGCACTGGCTAGTGCCACACTGGATGGAAAGGCTGAGAAAAGGAAAAAAGTTTGAAAACTGCAGGCAGAAGTTTACTGAATGGGCCTCTCCCATCACCTTAAACTACCATGGGTACCTGACCTAGGGAACCTCATAATACTGGCTACACTAGGGCACCTTACTTGGAAGTACTTGGTGTACTGGTTCTGGGGTGTTACACCTGCACCACCCCAATTGCAGGTACAAGCATGGGTGCTTATGCTGGAAGGTACACCCACAACTACAATGCAAATGGGGAGGCTTACCTATAGCAAAAGCGCTCCAGGAGAAAAGAAGGGAAAAAGAGATAATACCAATAAGAGTCAATAGGATAGAATCAATGCTGCAGCAATGTGGGAATCAAGTGTAACCCCCTTGTTACCCGGGGTTACTAGCATCCCAGTAAAACTTAGTGGTAGGCAGGGAAGGCAGCTTGTGAAACTCCAGTTAAATGGATTTCACACTGTCTCACTCTGTTCTCAGTCTCAGCTGAGACTGAGGGATAACATCACCATATAACTGTTGCAGCTGCATGAGCCACAACGGAATCTGCAGCAAGGGAGTTGGAATAGAATGTTGGGAGGTTTGAACAGTAGTCTGTGGTCAGTTGGAGTTCGGATCTTGCTGAGGTAGCAGCACAGCAGCTCAGTGTAGGCTCTTGGAGCCTCAGCCCTGACAGAGGGCTACTTTTAGGTAAAAAGGGTGTGTGTCTCCACCAAAAGAGAGACACAGAAGATAATTGAAGTGGTGGAGACCACTGTTTCGGGTCTCAGTGCCCCCTCCCTCTGGGGATGGGGGCAGGGAAAGGGTTTCCTGCATATTCCTGGGGCAACCCCCTAGTTCTGCTACTAATGGAGAAGTCTGCCTATTTGTTCCAGAGTTTTTTGGGAGAACAAGAAGATTTGTGAATCGCCTGTGGGGCACCTGCAACCGGATGGTGGGTGTCTGCTCTTCCTGAAAGGACCTATGTTTTTCACCCTGGGACTTGTGTGACATGTGGGGATTGGACTACTGAAATAGAGGGAGGCCTAGAGTAATAGGCTTAGCCAAAAGTAAAAGTATGTACAAGTCCAGCACTTATGGGAATTCAAGATATGTAGAGGAGATGTGACATACGTCTACCCAGGAATCTACATTGCCAAGCTTTCAGTAAAAGAATTGTTTAGTTTCCAGAGAAATGGACGGGTATGGACTGTGGGAGCTGGAGGTGGGAGACCCACCATCTTTAGTGACCAGGTCCACCTCTACAGATTTGCTCTGTGGATTTCTACTTTGCCTCATGCACTTGGCCAGTGATGAGGGAAGTACCCAGACATGGGATTGGAAGGAAAATTCCCTCTAGGAGTCGAAGGCTCTAAGGTGGTTTGGGAAGCCACAACAGGATAATTGGTTCATTTCCCAAAATGGACCGTGGATCAAGTGGCCGGCAGGGAAGCTGGGCCAGTTGGGAAAACCCAAGTAGTGTACAAGTCAGGCTGTGTACCCAAAGCTGCATGCAAGTCTGGGCTGTGTGCCTAATGGGTTCAGAGCCTGAGGGCTGGAAATATTGAAAAAGTGTTCTGTTGTCTCTAATCTGCATTACCAGGAATGTAGCCCCGTGGGGGTCCATCTATGCTTTGTTTGTTCAGCTTGGATGTGAATGAAAGCCACACTGTAGAATCCTGTTCCTGGTTCTGGACATTACAGTTATTGCTTCCTGTGTTCAGATTTACTTGGGTGCCCCTGTGCAGAGTAGCCAAACCTAGGTCCCCTGTTGGAGTAACCTCATCCTCCCCAAACCCAGTCCCCACCAGGTACTGCTGTCAGCTTCAACAGCATGCCACCTGTCAGTTTTGTAAAAAGGCAGGGGTGAGGGGTTACACAAGAGTAACAGTAGTGAGGGAATTGCGGCAGGGATTGCAATGGGGAGTTAGGATACCATATGGGGAACTGAAGCAGGCAAGGAAAGTGGACAACCTCAGATCAACCAGAAATGCCCCAAATGTGGTAAAGACCAAGCTGGAGAAGTAAGTGGCAGTTGGGAAAGAAGATGGCCCATTCTCAACTTCTCCACTGTACCACCTTCAGGTGTCACATATTGACTTGGTACCAATAGTGGCTCTGGGACAATATAAGCTGATCATCCATTTGTCCTTTACTCAAGGGTACTCCATTAATGACTGTGTACAACAAGAGCTGTCATTGTGCAATTTGCATCCTTCAACAACGTGGCCGAGGTAGTGTGCTGCTCTAGAAAATGGGACTTCATGGCCAGTGCAGACACTGAGTCATTTTTTTTCCCTGCTCTTGGTTTGCCCAGAGAATTTAGAGCTGCTAAGCATGACATTTGAAGTGCAGTACAGTACACATCACTTAATGGGGAAGTGGTTTGTCTGGATGATCTGGTTAATTGGGATATCCTAGCTTGGACCGATTTTGTCCACATTAATCTTTATGGAGATCTTAACTGCTGAACTGGGACTGGAGCACATAGTTATTAGGGATGGAAGCTCAGTATTTAAGTGGTCACACATCCCAGCATTCACACAAACATGGTCAGTAACAATGGCGGCTAAATGGACTAAAATTATACTCTCAGACAAAAGTCATATCCTTGAGGCTCTTAACAGCCCTGGAGCTTCCCTTACTAGTGTTGCCAAGTAGTGTGGGATATCAAAATCCCAGGCCAGCAGGATTAGTAAAAACTGAGCCAAAATTATAGCTGAATGACAAACCAACGCAAACTCATAGTTCGATGTGCTTACGCAACTGAATGAGATAATATGAGATGATGCTTGTGTAACTTGATTTGCTTTGTGGCTTTCCACCTCTCTATCCATGGGATATACCACCCTGTAGGGGTATGACGCGAGGAATCCTAGAGGAGGGATCCACCACTACAAGTGCCAGGAATGAATGAGTTGGCTAAAGGTAGGCTAGGAGGAAGCCCATGGGGAAGAGAGATGAGCTGCTGGAGGAGATGGGGTGGATGGTTGGCAACGAAAAAGAATCCTGGCAAGCCCAGGATGTTGTGACGCTTTAAGCTCAATGGGGGAGTGATGTTTGTCGCTCCGCCCATCGAACCACAGGCTTAAAGCCCTCCCACATAAAAGAAAGCATGATGGCAAGAACAGCAATGCTGAGGATGTGCTGTTTCTCTGGTTTCAACAAGCAATCTCCAAGGGGGCATGGCTTCCTTGATCAATGTTAAAAAGTAAGGCCCATGAGCTTGCTGTACAAATGGGGCATCCAACATCTGAGGCAACTGAGGGATGGTTATGTCATTGGAAGGCACTGCACAGCAACATTTTTAAAAGGGAGTATGGGGAAAAGGTTGATGCAGACTGCCCAGTATTGGATCACTGAAATTCTGCTGGCTATGGTCTCTGCCTATAGCCCTGATGACATATTCAATGCTGATGAGACTGGGCTGTTTTAACAGGGCTACCTGCACTGCAGACATGCCCCTTGTGATATTCAGTTTGCAGGGTGTAAGAAAACCAAGAACTGTATGTCAGTTTTGGTCTGTGCTAATTAAACTGGCACAGAGAAAAGAAAAATGCTGGTGATAGGCAAAAGCAAATGCCCTAGATGTCTCCCCAAAGACCTAAACACATTGCTTGTCACCTACACTCACTAGGCAAATGCCTGGATGTTGGCACAGATTTTCCAACAGTGGCTCCTGCAGTATGACCATTAACGTTGCTGCATCATCTTATTTGTTGACAACTGCAGTGCCCACCCTCATGATCTTATTCAACAAGTTAGAAACATAAAATTGGCATTTTGTCCACTAAACACCACCAGTATAATTTAGCCAATGGAAAGGGGGGTTGTCTGAAATTTGAAGGGCCACTTCTGCTTTTCAGTGGCTAGCAAAATCATTGCCACAATAGGCCAGGGTGAATCCGCCCATGCCACAGAGATCGCATGAAAAGTCACACTCCTGGATGTCATCTATGGGCTGCATCATGTCTGGACCCTAGTTAAGCAATCCACAATTAACAACTGCTTCCATAAGGCTGGCTTCAAAACCAGAGCAGAGAACCAACAGAAACCCTAGAGACTGCAGCCCTTCATTATGTTCCCCAGCCCCATTTCATGACCACAGATCAGTTTACGTGCTTTGTTAACCTGGATGCTGAGGAGCCAACTGAAGGAGAGCTGACTAACGAGGATGTGATCTCTGCAATAAAGAGGTTTAAACTGGATGATGACAGTGCCGCAGACACAGATGATGAGACACCAGAGACACATCTAAAAGATTACAGTGTGTCCGGTACTGAAGTATTGCATGGTCTCAACATAGCCATGAGGTGGTGTCAGCAGTGTGGGCTAGTCTCACAGTGGGACAGGCTCGCAGAAGTGAAGGAAGCGATACTCTCCACAGTTGTAAATGACAGTCATCAGAGCAAACTTGTGGACTTTTTTAGAAAGTAACTTTTTTCCTCTTTATGTTTTGTTTTTGTTTGTTTTTAGATATATCAGAATAAAGATTACAGTACTGTATCATTTTCTGAGTATCTGTCCAGTTAAAGACTAGATACCATACAGAAGCATGTGAGATCCATTGTCAGGGCAATCTGTGGGCTTGAATGAATAGCTGCATATTGATATTGTTCCATTCTTGTAGCCAAATACTGTTGTTACTTGCTATTTTTAAAAGAGGATGTATGTGTACTTGCTCCTTATCAAGCACCTCTCATTTCAGCATTCAGATGTTTCCACCAGCACTAACTCCACTTAGCTGGGACACCTGCTTAATCAGGACATTTCTGATTCCATGAAACCTTTCCCATTGAGCGATGTCTATGGTATTGCTATAATAAATGTATGCCAAAGGATTGCACTGTAGCCCATACTTACTTTGAACAATTCAGCTCATTTTTTCACTGGGTGGTTTCTTTAATGGCTGGGGTGGACTCTCTGGCCCACTAACTTGATGATTTCCTATCCATGACACAAGTCAGGCAATCCCTTTGTCAGCATCTCTGCCATGTTTTCCAGGAACGCTAGCATAAGAAAAAAGCAAGGGACACAAAATGACAATACTATTCTTGGAGATTGAAATAGATTCAATTAGCATGGAGTGCAAGTTATCACAGGCAAAGCTCACTAAGCTATGGGTAGAGATTGCAGCAGTAATGGCCATGCACTTAAGCAGGTCCAGAAGCTGTTGGGGTCCTTGAACTTGAGTGTAGATTTTTACCAGTGAAGTTGACATTCACCAGGTGGACTGCAAGCAACACCAAGAGTATTGTTAAGGTGCACCTTAGGATCAGAGTGACTTAACTACAGAGGCATGACCTTTGTTTATGGGTGGTATTTTTGGACCAGTACAATGATGTTTCAGTATGATAGAGCCCAGAGGTCACCAGCAGAGACATTGAGCTGAATATCAATGCCTCAGGTGAGTTCAGTATTAGATCATACCTGTTTAGGGCATGATGTGTGGCCATGTGGCTGACAGAAGGTATCCCGTCTATAAAGCAGAGGAATGAACGATAATGAGGGTGAGGTAATTAGGGCAAAAGCAAAGTTTACAACCTGGTGTTTGGATGTGGAAGTGTGGGCTTGCTGATGGATAAGTGTGTGAAAGGTCTATATGGAGCAAGCATGGATGTGTTGTGCATGTGGGATGTATGGGTTAGTTGTGTGTATGCTGCTGTCTTTGGCCTTGCTTGGTTAATGGAACTGTTTGGATTGTTGTACTTGTGTACCATGTGTTGGGCTGGTTGTCCCCCCCCCCTCCACTTTCAGCACTGCTCTTCCCCAGTATGCCACATGGGTGGAGGTATTTATTAATATGTTGAGGTATACAGGAGGTTCGGGGGAGGAGCTCCCCGTTTTCACATATGTACTCACCATATTTTTCCTCTCTGAGTCTGCCTGCCAAATTTCCTGCTGCACTCTTTTTCCTCACTCTTGTGCTTGTGCTCCAGTTATCCTTGGTGAAATAGTTTTTGTCCTATTGTGGGTGACCCCTGACAGAATGGGAGACTCAGGGAATAATGTAAAAAAGGCACAGTGCTTGATTTTTTTTCCTATTGTAGAGGTGCTGGTGATCTGGGGTGTAATGCTTCAAACTAGAAGGTCAGGATCTAAATTTAATAATATGGGGGAGATGAAACCATCAACAGGAAGGCAGTGCTGGCAGGTTCCATGGGGGGTCTTATGAAGGTGTTCATGCTAAAATGAATACTGCATAACATTTCCTTCACAGTGACATCCTGGAGGTTGACAAAAGAACTGCTGATGCTCTGCGTTGGTTTCACTTGCAGCGCTTCTGGACCCTGGCCTCATCGGGTACCAATTAGCCTGTGGCATCGGATGAGTGGAAATCCTATCAATGCCATTCTCTGTCCCCAAGCATGAGGCAAACTTATCTGGGGGGGGGGTTGAATGCTTCCTGGAAGCAAGGGCTGAGGTGAGTGGTCAGTGATGTTTCTTATCCTGGAAGCCCAGCTCAGAAAGTATATCCTGATAGCCAGATTGGCAGAGCTGTCACAGCAGAACATGACCAGAACCTGGTCATATTGTATTGGGGTATCCAAGGCTAGGGGCCTTGCTGACCACAACCACTCCTTTGGAATCCATAAGAAGGTTGGGCACGTGGGGAAGCAAAATCACTTGACACCAGATATCCACTGTCCCGACTGGTGATCGAGCCAGTGGGGGCCTCCCTCTGACAGGTTTTCAACAACCAATATAAGAAACAGTTATTTTATGCTGCATTATGTCTTGGTATTCTGTGAGGCACCAAGAGTGTTTGGAAGTAGAGATGCAGTGAAGTTTTACTCCTAGGGTGAATATGCGGCAAACTCACCATATTCGCCTTTGTGGAGCACTTTGCGTAAATTTTTTGAATTAACCGAAATTAGCCATTTGTGACTTTCTTTTTCTTTTTACTTGTTATTTTCCCCTGGAGCCCTAAGCCATTCTGCAACTCGATCCTACGATCCACAGGTCAGACTCCTATGTAGCCTTGTTTGTGCCCCAGGCAGGGTTGGGGTGGAGGGATTCCACCAGTCTTCCTTGTTTGTGTTGGGTCCTCGTTGTGGCCTCGCAGGTTGATTGGTGAGGAGCGCCTTCCTCTGCCAGTGGTGGTGCTTGCCAGGGTCTCAGTTTTTCCCCCCGATAACCCCAGAGTCATGGCTGCGCTGTGACATCTAAGCACACACCAACATTTTGCCACTCTCCTCCCCTACTGTGGCTCCAGGCTGCTGTTCCTCTGGCTTCCACCAGAGGCCAGACAGCACCAGGCCTTCATCCCCTCTCCCTCCCAAGAGAAGTGAGCTGTCCATCAGGTGCTCAAACTTTCCCTCCCTGGCTGGTCCTCCAGTTCCCCGGGCTCATTCCCAAACCCAGGTCAATGACATCGCAAGCGGTAGCGCTACCACTACGCTGGCAGACTGGCCTGCTTTTGGAGGGTTTAGGAGCAAATTGCACTCTAAAAAACAAAGCAAATAGAGGTTACAAATGGGGGACACCATCTCTGATCGATTCCTGGTATCTTGTGGTCCCCCCGCCGATCGCCAATCTCAGTTTAAAGGAAAACAGTCCACAGTACAGGCTCCCGCCCCCACAAGGCTTACCCTCCAGTTAAGCATTTTAAGTATATTGCAGTGTTTTCCTTGCACCTCAACATACTTTATTTTAATAAAGAAAGGCCTGTGACCCAGAAGTATGGTGGATGCTGGGGGGGAGGGGGCTCCATTATCTGTAAAGGTCTGGCGCCACACCACTCGCTTCAATACATTGTGTACTGGAGCGAACAGTGCCACTGCACCTTTACATATAATGGAGCCACCCCCCAGCATTCACCATGCTCTGAATTATCTTCCTAACTTAAAACAGTATGTTAACTCAAGAAAAAGCCGCAACATACTTAAAAATCTCAACTGGAGGGTAAGCCTTGCAGGGAGGGAGCCGCATTGTTGACTGTTTTTCTTTACAAGAAAAAAATAAATATATATATATATATATGAAATACAAAATCACACATATCCGGCTGTATATGCAAATCACCAGAAAATATTATACTGGTTCAACTTTAAGCAGAACTGCATGGTGCCAAAAGGCCTCTCACATAGTCTGCAAAGATTGCCAAAAGAAGACACATACACGTGTTTCGTCCTACCAGGACTCATCAGTGTGCCTTGTCTGTATGACACCCCAGTGGAATGAACCAGCTACCCTAAGTTGGACTATCTGGGTTGGGTTATGGTGACCCCAACAAAACCCCAAATAACAAGCTAAAAGACAAAGAACCTTAGTGCACACACACTGAAGCAAGGGTTACCCGGAAGAGCACTGGCCAGGAAGCAAAGTTTCAAAGAAATACAAAACCACACATACCCCCATAATGCAAAGCATCATGGGCTGTATATGCAAATCACCACAAAATATTATGCTGGTTCAACTTTAGCCAGAACTGCATGGTGCCGAAAGGCCTCTCACACAGTCTGCAAAGGGTGCCAACAGAAGACACAGACACCTGTTTCGTCCTACAATGATTTATCAGTGTGCCTCATCTGTATGACACCCCAGTGAAATGAACCATCTACCCTAAGTTGGTCTATCTGGGTTGGGTTGTGGTGACCCCAATAAAAACAAGCTAAAAGACAAAGAACCTTAGTGCACAAGCACTAAGGCAAGGGTTACCCCAAAAGGCGTTGGCCGGTAAGCCAAACTTCAATGAAATACAAAATCACACATACCCCCATAATGCAAAGTATTATATAAAACTAAAATCCTTGGTGTCCAGTGGACCCCCCACCCCAATGATCACCGGCCCCAATAATAAATAAAAAAAACTCCTGCAGAGTCCAGATCCCTGGTCTCTAGTAGAACCCCACACCCCACTGATCACTGGCCCCAATAAACAAAATCCCTGGTGTCTAGTGGAACCCCCTTCCCCCAAACCGGTCAGGTAGTGTCCCCTCCACCACCACTCTGCTCCCCCAACCCCATCCCAGAGCAGGACATTGGCTCAACCCTCTACTCACTTCTGCAGCTGGTATTCTGACTGACCGGCTTTGAATGAATGAGTGCGTGTTTGTACAAGTACGCATTAATTCAGTCAGCCATCTAGTCATTGTATGGGACATTTTTTCAGGGGGCTAAAGAAGGGAGGGTAGACTGCTCTGGTGTTCAGCGGGTGGGGGAATTGGGATGGGGGAATGGTGTTGTGGACCCTGAGGGGTCCACAATGCCATTCCCCCATCCTGTCTCCCCCACAGAAGACCAGAGCAGCCCCCTCACTTCTCTAGCCCCCTGAAAAACATCCTGTACAATGACGAGCTGGCTGACTGACTGAATGAATGAGTGGTTGCTGATACAAGCATGCGCTTATTCATTCAGAGCAGGTCATTTGGGCTGCTGGCCGCAGAGGTGAGTGGAGGGCTGTGCCAGTGGCCTGCTCAGAAATGGGGTCAGAGGGACTGGAGTGGTGCCAGGTGGGGCAATACCTTATAGGGTGGGGGGGTTCCATTAGACACTAGAGATTTTTTTTATTGGGGCCAGCGATCCGTGGAGTGGGTGGGGGGGGCCACTAGACACCAGGGATCTGGAGGAGTTTTTTTTTAATTATTGGAGCTGGTGATTGGTGGGTTGGGAGGTCCACGAGACACAAGAGATCTGGAGGAGTTTTTTTATTTATTATTGGGGCCGGTGAGCAGTGGGGTGGTGGGGTCCACTAGACACCAGGGATCTGGAGTTTTTTATTTATTATTGGGGCCAGAGATTGGTGGGCGGATGTCCACTAGACACCAAGGATCTAGAGTCTTTTTTTTTTTTTATTATTGAGGCTGGCGATCCAGGTGGGCAAATAGTAGTTTTTGTGCAAAACGTTGAATTTTGCATAAGAAATTCCACACTTTTGCAATTGATCTGCACTCTGCAAATTGGCAGATTTCATGAATTGTGCTCCACGAATTGAGTGCTTTTTGTGAAATATTTCACTGAGCAAATTTTGTTGTCATCGCCCACCTCTAGTTGGAAGTGGTGGCTCAAAACAAATATGACAAAAAGAAGGGTAGACTGCTAAGAGATGATATTTTGACAATAGAGGAGAGAGTAATGCTGCAAATCCATAGGTCAAACACAGAACAGCTGGGCATGAAGGCCTGGATTTGGATCAGCCCTCCAATAGGGGTTGTATGGGACTAGGCATGTCAGGTGAGCCATTACATCACATCAGCTCCTCAGGGTGGATTCCAGCACTAGGATGCCTCCCAGCTAACGAAGGTGCAATTATTCTGCATCCTGAAGTTAGCACTGATAAGCACTAAAGGATCCAACTGGTTTTGGCACCATATCTTCAGGATAGGGGCAGTCACCCGAATGGTAACACTTGACACCACAGAAAGGGAAGTCCAGGCCTTAGGCAGATGGAAGTCCACAATGTATAAAAGCAATATTCACCCTCACATGTAATGACTAATGCTTTTGTCTCTCGCCTTTCCTTAGCAAGGTGTCTAGAGGGTGAGATGGTTGTGTGGGCATGTAATCACTTGGTTGTTCACCAGGCAGCTGTCAGGGCACACTTTGCAGGGGTCAGTCCACATCTCAGCTTCTGGGAGAGGTAGGCAGTGTTTACCTGACTGAGCCATGTAGGTATATGCTAGGAGGGCCTGATTCCTCTCTTGTCCCAGGACCACTTAATGGCTTGATTGTGCACATGTGGGGAAGAAAACAACTTGGGTGTCATGAAATCCATAAACCTACTAACAGCAATGAAGAAAGACTGGATGTAACTGATGTGCTCCAACAAACTATCTTGCCAGTGCTAGAGGGGTGCCAGGAATGTCAAATCATTTGAAAATTACTGCAGAAAAGTGAATTACGAGATGAGTGCATGTATAATATCAATACAGGGGAGAGTTATAGGGTACAAAGAATTTGACATGGGGGATCTTGTGCTGTTAAGTGAGGATCAGGTTCATTTGGATGATGTGGTGCTGGATATATTTTTGTGACATCTTCAGGCCACTGTGAGAGGGTACACTGGGGTTTAGGCACTGCATAAGGGACCTGCTTGGGGATGGGTGAGGAGTCTCATAGAGTAGGGCGTCACACATAGAAACATAGAAACACAGAATCTGACAGCAGATGAGGACCCCATGGCCCATCTAGTCTGTTCATCTAGTCTGCCCATTGTTCCTACCCAGTGCTTAAACTGTATTCCCTATCTGACCTGCAGCTTCCCCTTTCTTCCCTGTTGTTAGTGTTCCTTTATGTTTGTCCCATGCATTTTTGAACTCCCCCACAGTTTTTGCCCCAACTACCTCCACTGGGAGGCTATTCCATGTATCCACCACCCTTTGTGTGAAGAAATACTACTTCATGTTACCCCAGAGTCTACGCCACTCTAGTCTCATATCATGTCCCCTTGCTCTTGAACCTCTTCTTCTCTGAAAGATGTTACTGTACCTTCTTGTACCTTATTGATACCCTTGAGGTACTTGAAAGTCTCTATCATATCTCCCCTCTCTCTTCTCCAGTGATTACATATTGAAGTCTTTCAATTTCTCTTCAAATGGCTTCTGATGCAACCCCTGCACCTATTTAGTTGCCCTTCTCTGTACTGCTGCCATTCTATCTATGTCTTTCCTGAGATGTGGCCTCCAGAACTGGACACACTACTACAGATGAGGTCTCACCAGTGATCTGCATGGTGGCATCACCACCTCCTTATTAGGTCTGCAGTGGGTGGAGACCTGCAGACCTATTGCTTTCAACAAAGGAGTCTGCATTCCTTGCATTCTTTGTGACCAGACAACATGTTGAAGTATCGCCACAGTCGCCTCTGCATCTGTGGAGTATTCCAGTAGCACTGCACTATTTTTTACTTAGAAAAAAATCATGTCTTCCTGATTGGGACACTTGGGGATTGGGCACCCCCAGTGTCACTGTTATGTTTCTTGGGGGGGGGTGTGGGATGGTGAGTGCTCAGAGGGAGGGAGGGTCCGGTGGAGGACATATTCCTAATTTTAAAGAAAAAAACAAATGGCAGTCACGGTGGAACATGGAACACTCTGCCATGTCCTGCACTCTACTGTGCATGTGCAAGCACTAGCGCATGCTCATTGTAGTGCAGCAGCCATCTTAGTCACGGCAGAATGTGTTGTGCTTCACTGTGACCGCCATTTGTTTTGTTTCTTTAAAATTATGCATATCCCCCAACTCGACCCTTCCTCTCAGCACCTACAACCCCCCCCACACACACAGAAATATAACCGTGACACTGGGGTGCTTACTCCCCCAGTGTCGTGCTCACTGATTTTTTTAATAATTAAATACACCCACCCACCTGCCCCTCCCTCTCAGCACCCACCACCCCATACACCCTGAGAAACGTAAGAGTGACACTGAAGTGCCCAATCCCCAAGTGTCCTGATCAGACCTTTTCCTTTTATTCCCCTATATTCACCCACCTGATCCTCCTTCTCAGCACCCCACTCCCCCAGAAACAGAAGAGTGACAATGGGGGTGCCAAATTCCCCAGTGTCATTATCTGCAATCCTTTGGTTTCTTTTTTTTAAATAAAACCCTGTAAAAAAAAATATTCCTCGATGTCTTTTGTGGCCATTAGATACCCCCAACTGACCCTCACACTCAGCATCCACCCCTCACACACCCGAAAGCCCTTACTTACCAATCGGGAGTCCAACACTGTAATCCTCTCTGGACCACAGACATGTCTTCACTCTTCAAGCTGGACTACAAACTGGAAAAACAGGTATGAGGTTCTATGTATTTCAATAGAGTTTTGAATTTAGTGGCATGCCTAGAGCATTTTTGCATATTTGGATCCACATTTTCAACATGCCTTCTTTGGGATCCTACCTCATGAACAATTGAACTGTCATTATGCAGATCTGTCCGGAAAGGTGATTTTATAGTCCCTGCATGAAATCACCTTTCAGGCAGGAGTTGAAACTTTTCTCTGCCCTTGTTCATGAGGTGGGATCATAAGACATTTATGTTGAAAATTTGGTGCAAAAATATTAAAAAACAGCAAAGTTATGAGCCTACATTGAATTTTGCGAATGCAGGCTCATAACTTTGGAAATTTTCAATATTTTCCCCCAAATTCACAACATAGCCATATCTTGACAGCACCTCATGAGTGTGACAGCTGTCATTTTTCATATCCTGGCCAAAATGTATTTTATATATCCCAAAAGGTGAAATTGCAGTCCCTACATGAAATTACCTTTCAGCCAGGAGTTGAAAATTTTCTCTGCCATTGTTCATAAGGTGGGGTCATAAGAAGACTATGTTCTCAATTTTGTGTAAAAATATTTAAAAACAAAAAACGTTGTCAGGCTATGTTATATTTTGCGAATGCGGGCTCACAAGTTTGGTAATATTCAATATATTTAATCCAAATTTTCAACATAGCCATTTTTATACCGCACCTCATGAATGTGACAGCTGTCATATTTCAACTCCTGTGCAAAATGTGTATTTGCATCCCAAACGTTGATTTCATAGTACCTGCATGAAATCACCTTTTCACCAGGATTTGAACATTTGCTCTGCCTTTCTTCATGAGCAGGGTCATAACAAGTCTATGTTGAAAATTTGGTGTACTAATATTACAAAAACAACAAATTTAGGAGCCTATGTTACATTTTGCTAATGAAGGCTCATAACTTTGGTAACTTTTAATATTTTTACACCAAGTTATGCACCTGCAGCCCTATTGGCTCTGGCCAGAAAATGTTTCTGCTAGTGATTCCTCTCCCTATGCACCCCAGCATCCCACTGACTTTTCCTACAGCATTCTCACATTATCTGGTCACCTTTAGGTCATCGGATATAATCACACCCCGGTCTCTTTCCTGTTTCATGGCCATCAGAGCCTCCCCTCCCATCCTGTATTCTTCCCCTGGATTTCTGTTCCTCAAATGCATGATCTTGCATTTCTTTGCATTGAATCTCAGCTGCCACACTCTTGACCAGTTCTCCAGCTTTCTTATGTCCCTTTTCATTTACTCCACCTCCCATGGAGTGTCCACCCTGTTGTAGTTCTTAGTGTCATCTGTAAAGAGGCATACCTTACCTTCCAGACCCTCTGCAATATCACTTATAAAGACATTAAAGAGGACTGGTCCCAATACTGATCTCTGTGGCACCCAGATGGTCACCCCCCCTCCTCAGACTGAGCTCAATTCACCACCACCCTCTGTGTCCTACCACTCAACCAACATCTGACCTATTTTACTGTCCTGTTCCCCACTTACAGGTTACCCAACTTGTTTACAAGCCTCCTTTGTGGGATGGTGTCAAAGGTCTTGCTGAAATCCTGGTAGGGCACATCCACTGCCCTTCCCTGATCAACTTGGCTGGTCACTCAATCAAAGAAATCTATCAGACGCTGACAATATTTTCCCACTGGGAACCCATGCTGGAACATTCTGAGTTGGTATCCAGGAAATGAAGGGGTGACATCCTACAAAGTGTGCTCCCCAACCATGGAGAAGAAGGGAAGCCACAACATTACACTGATACAAGTATATGAGCCTCAATAAAGCTAGAAAAAACGTGACTGCAGCCCTTTAAGCCATACTTGGTTTGGTTATTGTCTCTGGGGGAGGTGTGAATGGAATCTTAACCAGAGAATGGCTAATTTGAGAGAACCTGGAAAAGTGGTTTTGGCCACAGAGTCCTCCCCTTCACTGGCATCTCAGACTCCTTTCCCTCCTTCACCCTGATTGTACAAGCCAAATGGCTGGGAGAATGGGACAGGACTCAGAAATATATATCATTATGTGGGTGATGCAATTAGAGCACAACAAATAGAACAATGGGAAAAGGGCATGAGCAACTGGGGCATTCTGGATTTCGCAGCACCCTGCACTCATGACCGTTTTCACCACTGACACTGTTCTCCTCCAGTCCACTCATGCCTACACTCAGAGGAGGTTATATTTAGTGGAGCCCCCCATATTGGGGAATGAAGCCCCCCACAAAAAACAACTGTTCTGCCCTGCTGTCCCATGTCACCCTACTTGGTTTGCGGCAGAATGTATGGTCATGGTAGTTGTGGGTGACATGTTTCTGGTGCCTTAATTTATGGCAACCAAATTCATGTCACTGTGACGTGGGTGAACCACACAGACACTGGTCACCATTGCACATGACATGGGACCAGCAGGGTTAATGTCAACAGGTTTAGGGGTTAAAGGGCAAGGCAGGCAATTTTGGGGCCAATGGTGCGTGAGTTTCTGGGCAGCCACCAGTGGGGCTAGGGAGGGGTCAGGAGAATGAAAGAGATACCTACTGGGAACATGAGCTTCATCAACCCAAGATCCGTAGGAGCCCTGAACAAGCTCCCATTCCTCCTTGTGCAAGGGGCTACTGGGAGATATTAAGGTACAGGAAGAGGGCATGGAGGATGGGAAGGAGGAGAACAAAATGGATACAGTCCCGCTCACAAGAAGATCACTGCAGGGGGCATGATGAAATGGGTTTGTTTTCAATATTGTGGGGGCCTTCTGGTAAGCATGCAAACTTACCCCTAGACATAGAGGGTACCCCTGTGCTATGCTGATGCTGAGAGAATGTAACAGCCATAGCAGCTGAGCGGGTTAGAGGACCTCACAGGACCTGGTACAGGGGCTGCAACACCTGGTCCAGGGGTTGGAATTTTAGCAGATTTACCGATTCAGCTAACTGGATACTTCTGTTAGCTTAACAGTGGTCAATAATCTCAGTTGATCCCCTAGCCAGGCTTATTTTCATCACCAAGCTACTGAGCTCACCTCGAAATCAAACACTATCCAGACTACCTCAGAGTCAAACCATAATTTAGTTCCATGTCTGATGGGGCCAAAATCATCAATTTCAGCAGAACAAGCAAACCACTTATTACTTCATCTTGCACCCAGTAAAAGGTGCTTTCCAACTCTCTTCCCACCATTCCTAAATATGTACCTCAAAGACCCATTAAACAGAAATCCCTAGAAGGCACTTTTCCAGTTCCCCATACAGAACAAGCTCTGAATTCTGAAGTATTAACAACTACAAAAGCCAGACCTATTCACTGTTTATATTTACACATCAAATAGTTCTTAATCAAAAAGTAAATGAAGGACTAGTGGACTAAAATAAAGGTTTTGCTGAATGATTTTTAATTTTCAGCACAGCTTTAGCAAAGATTTATCAACATGTAGAAAAGTTTTCCAAATATTTTTTCACATCATCTGTGACAGAATTTCTTTACCAGTTCTTATTTTCATAGTCTTTTCATTATCAAATCATTTTTTACATTCTTTGTTCTTCTGAAGAAGTGCAATATTGAAGCCTTTTGACTCCGTTTAAGCACTGCATGCAACTACATTTTCATTGTTATTACAGGTTGGTAAAACCCTGTTAATAAAGATCCAATACCAGATGTCAATACATAATATCATGCCTTTTATGGAAATTATTAACATTGTTATTCACAAAGTGTGAGATTATATTTCTTTACTGTTAAGGTTTTTCTGCAAAGATGAGTAGCTATCAATAACTGTTAACTTTTTGCAATACTCATTAGACCATTAGCATAGATTAGTATGTTTTCTGATTGTGAACATCAATAGGTACTGTATATTCTAGAATATGAGGTTTTCTTACAACTTTCATTGTTCTTCCTTTGTTACATAAAGTTACTCTTAGTACTGAACCTTCAGTATAATTCATTACCAGTCTGCAAATCTATTCATTTATTTTATCAGAAAAGAAAAAAGGCACCCAAATCAAGGACATATATGTTGCAAAATTTATTTCACTGAAAAAAAGTGCTCAGGTGCAAAGAAGGCTAAAACCCACAATGAGTGATGACAACAACAAAAAGGCTTATGTTTTGCTTGTATCCACACCAAGCTTCATCAGAGCTTTGCACCTGAGCACATTTTTTAATGAAATACAGTTTGTAACATATATGTCCTTGGTTTAGGTGCTTTTTTTCTTTTCTTTTCTGATCGGTATGCCTGCATTATAACACCAAACCTTCATACTGAAGCAGTTTTTCATTCATCTGGGACCTAATTTATTTTATCAAGCTTATGTTTTATTAAGGTTTATACTTAAAAAACAAACATTCACCATTCAAAGGGCATAGAATGTTACATATCTATATAGAATAGTGTATAGTAGCCCACATACAACAATGCTATTCTTCCACCAAGTGGTTACCATGATGATACAGACCTCGAGAACATAGCTCGAGAGGTTCCTTTGTCATCATGGTAACCATGAGGTGCAAGGAGAGTGTTGTTGTATATTTGGGCTACCATAGACTATTTTATATAGTGTATGGTAAAAAAAGCCAAAATTGCTCACTTTTTGTGTTTGGTTCAATCATTCACTGCTGGCCAGCTCACGTGTGCAATGTTTCAACTGACTGCTATACTACAAACAGGGATGATGGGGTCACTTGCATTGTGGCATCACTACTAAAGCAGAATGAAAAGTATTTCTGCTTTAGTAGCTATGTCACAACTGCAGCAGAATGCCATTTTCAGGTAAATAGATCTCCATTCACAACCCTGTTCCACCATACACTATAAAATCATAATAGACACCTGCCCAACCTAACAAGAATACTGTAGCTGAGTCCAACCAATTATGTTACCGCTTCATAAAGTAATGCATACAATAATGGTAATATTACATTTACATTAGCATATTGCTGAAAAATAAGTCCATGAGTTATATGGTACCAAACTAGGTCTCAGAGATATAAATGTCCCTTAATCTTGGCTCATAAAGGGGAAAAAGGTATCATCCATTATACCTAAGTACAATTTATAACTAAGTTTTAAAGCCACATCAAAGAGTGAAACAGAAGTATACACATCATCACTAGAAAAACATAATTTATTTGTATGAAAATTGGTGACAGGGAGAGGTATACAGAGCTGAGGCTCATTTTCAGATATGACCCGGGGGGAGGGGGTAATGAGAGAAGAACAGATACAAACAGGATAACTTGAAATGGCTCATGAACAAATAAGCAAAACTGCGGAAACAGCAAAAATGTCAGCATTGCAATATTTAAAGTTCAGAGATCTGGACATGAAGTGGATCCACAGTAATTAAATACAAGTAAAGTCTGCCTTTTATAGGCAAGACTATTAAGAGGGAATAAGATGAAGAAAGGATAGGAGACAGTTCCAAAGTGAAAGCAGGCATACAAAAGTTTGGTCAGCAGAAGTTGAGCAACAGAAGGATAAAGAAGTAACAGGTGGGAGTGGTGTCTAAATCACTGCCCTCATTCCTCAGAAAAGATCAGTAGTAATCCATTCACCAGACCTGGCTAAAGTTGTGGGAGAACATTCATTAGAGCTAAATGGTGGTAAATAAAATCTGCAAATAGCAGATTCCTATCTTAAAATATTGCAGAGCAAAGTTTCACTCTCAGCCTGTCAGGACCCCAGTAGCATAATGCCGATGGCAGCAGCTCAGCCAACTCCTATAACAACAGAGGATGGAACAGTCCTACAGCTGCACTAAAAAGGCATGGCTAGATATTTCCTGGAATTTCTATGATACCTGTAAAGAAATTCGCTTTCTGCCTGCAATACCACCATGATAGATTTCTTTGACTGGGTGACCAAAGTAGTAGATCAGGGAGGGGCTGTGGACATGGCCTACCTAGACTTTAGCAAGGCATTTGACACAGTCCCACACAAAAGATTAATATACAAGTAAGCTAGCCTGGGAGTGGGTTCCAAGATGACAGCTTGGGTAAAGAATTGGCTGGAGAATAGGACACAGAGAGTAATAGTAAATGGAGTCCACTCTGAAGAAAGGGGGGTTACTAGTGGGGTACCACAGGGTTCAGTATTAGGACCGGTCCTCTTCAATGTCTTTATAAGCGACATTGCAGAGGGACTGGACGGAAAAGTATGTCTCTTTGCAGATGACACAAAGATCTGCAACAGAGTTGATGCACAAGGTGGGGTGGAAAGGATGAGAAGGGACTTGGCAAGGTTAGAGGAATGGTCAAATGTATGGCAGCTTAGATTCAATGCTAAGAAGTGCAAGGTAATGCACCTGGGAAACAAAAACCCAGGGGAAGAGTACACAATGGGGGCGAGATACTAACAACAACAAAAATGGAAAGGGACCTGGGGGTAGTCATATCAGATGACCTAAAGGTGGGCAAGCAATGTGAGAGGGCAGCAAGGAGGGCTGGGGAATACTGGGATGCATGGGAGAGGCATCACTAGTAGAAAACAGGAAGTTATTATTCCTCTGTACAGACAGCTGGTGAGACCCCATCTGGAGTACGTGCAGTTCTGGAGACCCAATCTCCGCAAAGACATAGACAGAATGGAAGCTGTCCAGAGGAGGGCAACTAAAATGGTGCAGGGTCTGCACCGGAAGACATATGAAGAGACTAAAGGAGCTTAATATGTATAGCCTCGAGGAAAGGAGGGAGAGGGGGGACATGATAGAAACTTTCAAGTACCTCAAGGGAATCAACAAAGTCCAAGAGGGTAGCATCTTTCAAAAGAGGTGTGCAAGAACAAGGGGGCACAATTTGAAGATGGGGGGCAGCTCAGAGGTGATTTAAGGAAGTATTTTTTCACAGAGAGGGTTGTGGATGCATGGAACGGCCTTCCGGAGGAGGTTGTGGAGTCAAAAACAGTGGTGGAATTCAAGCATGCATGGGACAGTCATAAGGCAATTCTAGGGGTTGGGGGTAGGAAGAAGTAGGCTGCTGGTTAACTAGGATCTGCAGCTTATCCATTAGGTAGGGAAATGGGCAGACTGGGTGGGCCAAGCGGTCCTTATCTGCCGTCAAATTCTATGTTTCTATTTTTCTATGAGAAACCAGAGAGAAGCTCTTTAAAAATATTTGGAAATATTTGGAAGTATCTGTCCATATCTATGGCTGCAACTGTAAAGGGAATGCTTCAGCCAGTTTTGTCAGAAATATCATCCTTCAAGTCAGCAGTAGCTGATCTACCAGATAAAGTGCACTATCTCCAGCATAAGCAGAGAGATACACATTCCTCTTTTACTTCAATGAGAAAGACTCATGTCATGAAGCAAGAATCCAGGAGCTGGAGAGACTAATGGAGCTTCTATGGCTTTGGGCTAAAGATGCTGAAAATAGAAGCAGGAGGAACAACATTAGGATCACTGGTATTCCAGAGGAGGCCAAGAGATCAGATATGGCCATGTTCCTACAAAGAGAACTTCCTAAAATTCTGCAGCATATTTGAAGGAAGCCCCTGGGGATCAAGAGGGTGCACAGTACATTGGCTCCTCCCCCAAAGCTGGGAGTAACCTGGGCCCCATTCAAGACAAGCTACTTTGGTTTCCTGAAAAAGAAAAAAATCCTTGCCTTGGCCCATGTACATGGCGTGCTAACGTTTGATGGCCACAGAATCCTTCTGCCCTCCCCAGCCCAGCCAAGGACAGCTCGCTGCCAGAATTTTCCCTGCAGGGTCTGGGGGCTTGCTTCTGCAGCCCTCCCCAGCACAGCCAAGGACAGCTCACCACCAGAATTTGCCCTGCAAGGGTTTGCTTCTGCAGTTCTCCCCAGCCCAGCCAAGGACAGCTCACCACCAGAATTTGTCCCACAAGGATTTGTTTCTGCAGCCCTCCCCAGCCCAGCCGAGGACAGCTCACCACTGGAATTTGCCCTGAGGGTCTGAGGACTTGCTTCTGCAGCCCTACCCAGCCCAGCCAAGGACAGCTCACCACCAGAATTTTCCCCACAGGGTTTGAGGGCTTGCTTCTGCAGCCCTCCCCAGCCCAGCCAAGGACAGCTCACTGACAGTATTTCCCCCACAGGTACGGACACAGGGGAGCCCTGAGTGCACTGTGTGCATCAAACCTTTTGAACTTGGCACCTTTTGTGGCGCAGTAGCCCAATTTCCTGGAGCTTAAATTTAATTGCTATTCAGAAGGAGCAGCTTGCATTTACCTTGTGTGAGCTGTGCTCCTTCAAGCTTTAAATTTTCAGGACTGCATTGTAATCTGCTTTTTAAACTAAATCCTGCAAATTAAATTTCTCAAACTGTTTAATTATATGGCTGTGCCTTCCCTACCTAGTTCCAAATTCAGTCTCCCTGCCACTAGAACTTTCCCTCCCCCTAAGAACTTGCTCTGTAGTGCAACTCTTCCCCCATTGAAGCCCCCCTACTCTCTCTTTGTTTCTGTTTAACTTTGGTTTTCCTTCCCTATTTAAAAGGCTAACTCCTCTGTCTCCTTTCCTTTCCAGGGTTTGAGGGCTTGCTTCTGCAGCCCTCCCCAGCAAGCCAAGGACAGTTCACCACCAGAATTTGCCCCGCAGGTACGGACACGGAGGAGCCCTGAGTGCACTGTGTGCACCGAAACGTTTGAACTTGGCACCTTTGGTGGTGCAGCAGCCCAGTCTCCTGGAGCTTAAATTTCATTGCGATTCAGAGAGAGCAGCTTGCATTTACCTTGTGTGAGCTGTGCTCCTTCAAGCTAAAATTTTCACCCACCCTCCCTCTCCAACCTCGTGCATCTATTAAATACTCCTTTACTCCACCCTATGCCCTATCTGACTGGCATCTGGTGATAATAGGGTGGGGCACATAACTGTGGGCAGTCCTAGAACCTGCAGTCTACTGTGTTTGCTGCCTCAGTCCTGCTTCTGGAAAATATCAGATTCTACTACATGATCATGTAGCCCCCACTCTACCTGCTAGTCCTACTGACTCCTCTCTTTTGCGTTATTGCCCTGGAATACTTCAACCCCCTAACTGCTGCTCTTCCAGACTTTTCTGCAGACATGAAGGACTTTACCTTCTCCAATCTGCTACCACTCACTAAGCAACTCAATAGCCATATCAAACACTCTTGCCCCAAACTGGTTCTCCGCCTGATTAGGTATTACAGCACATCTAAACGCATCTCCAAAGCTAGGACCATACTCACCTTTTTGATTGCTGATACCTGGATTATTGTCCCCCTCCTTATCTTTGGCAGGTGAAGTGGAAACAAACCCTGGCCCCATGGTCACAGGGCTCCCTCACTATTCGGTCGGTTCTTTTCCTGGGCCCCGTTCCAGAGGACAAAAAAATTGCCCACCTTAACATAAGAAGCTTGGTGGCTAATCATGCAGAACTTTTAGCTTGGACCACCACTCAAAGGTCTGATCTCCTTGCAATTTCTGAATCCTGGCTTAAGCCTTCTCTCTCTGACTCTCTGTGTTCCCTCCCCGGATACAGCTTGTTCAGGTTGATTGGCCCGCATCAAAAAGAGGTGGCGGTCTGGCACTATTTTATAAGTCTCATCTAAACTTAACCTTACTACCATGCCCCTTCCTTGTGTCCTGTGAGGTACTTCATGCACTGCTTCTGCTGGGTGACTCAAAAAAACTGCACATTGTTTGCACCTACATGTCTCCAGTTTACTGCAAACATGGGTTCGAGGAGTTCCTGGCTTTTCTCCCCCAGGCCACCATAAACAATGAAGTAATTTGTATGGGTGACTTCAATCAAAATTGGCTCAGCCCAAACCTCCCTGTCCTTGACTCTAATATAAGCAAGGCCAACCTAACCCAGCTTGTCTCGGTGCCTATGTGATATTCCAGCAATGGTAATAGTCACACCCTCCTTGACTGGGTACTTACCAACAGGCTGGACAGAATCTCTTCTGTGACTGTGCTACCAGACTCCATTAGCACCATTCACCTGTCACCTGTGTCTGGGATGCCAGCACCCCCCCACCCAAGGGATCTTCATCATGTCTACTGGTCCCCCATATTCATGACAAATAACATTAACTTGGCTGTAAAATACTTTACCAACTCTCTGCACTCCTTGCAGTCTAAGCACATTCCTTCCATCAGGCGCAGGGTATGGGGCCTGCCTACCAAATGGTTAACTAGCCCTCTTCTATATATGCTTAAAGCATGGGACAAACTTTGGACCAGATGGAAAACCTCCTCCCTGCTCTCTGACTTCATCACATATCGCTCCCTTTGTAACTCTTGAAAGAAAGTGCTATGGACTGCCAAAAGCAATTACTATAGAGGCCTTCTTCATGCCACCTCTAGTAACCCAAAAAAAGGTACTGGGCACAAATAAACCACATAATGGGATGCTCCAGGTCCCAAACCCCTATGACTTTCTAATAAATAACATCTCCTGTAACAACCCTAATACCATAGCTAATGCTTTCAGCTCACTCTTTACCACCCTCCCTAGTTTTGATGCTGACAGTCCCTCCTCACCACACCTCCACCCCGACCACCCCCCATCCCATCCTTCCCTGATTCTCCACCCGGTCTCCAGGCTGGATGTCCTATGAGCTCTTAACATGATGTCTCCCCATGGCAGCGCAGGCCCTGATAGACTGGAACCCAGAATTCTCAAATTAGGTGCATCTCTTCTTGCCACCCCCATCATGTGATTGTTCAACCTCTCCATTAGCTCAGGTACTGTGCCCCCTCTCCTGGAAAAATGCCAGGGTTATCCCAGTCTTCAAAAATGGTGATCCAAAAAACCTAACAAACTACCATCCTATTGCGCTCCTGCAGACCCTCAGTAAACTCCTGGAGAAGCTTATCCATCGCCAGGTGTCTAACTTCATTGCCAACTTTAACCTGCAATCTCCTGCTCAGCATGGCTTTAGGCCAAACCACAGCACCACAACAGCCCTAGTGCAATTCACCAGTGACATCAAATCTGCTATGGACCAAGGCCAGCTTACTGGGGCTGTTTTATTGACATCTCAAAGGCGCTTGACTCAGTTAACCACAACCTGCCCGTGCATCAACTAGGTTCTATTGTAGCCTCCCAATCCACACTTGCCTGGTTTGCCAGCTATCTGAGGAGCCGCTCCCAGTCTGTCTCCTGTCATAAAGTTCTCTCTGCCTCTGCCCTGCTTAGTTTGGGCATCCCACAAGTTCCATACTTGGGCCTCTGCTCTTTTCTTTGTTTATCAATAACCTACCTCTGGTACCCTCCCATAGTCTGTCCTTACTTCTATGCTGATGACTTTGTTATCTATGTCTCCTCCAGCTCTGTTCATGAAATTAACTCCCACCTCTCCTCTGATCTTCATCGTATCCAAACCTGGCTTACATCCCACCGCCTGGTGCTAAATGCTGCCAAGACCCATGCTATGCTCTTTGGGTCACAAAGGAAATCTGTCACTTCAGCTCCATTTCTCCAGGTTTCTTGTCTTGATAGTTCCCTTGTGGAAGTAACTCAGTCCTTCAAATACCTAGGGTTCATGCTGGATCCATCTCTTAACTTCTCTCTGCATGTCAAAGTGTCTGGAAATCAGTCAATGCTAAAACTGGACTGACTTACTGAGTCCATCAGTTTCTGACCCCTGCAGCCAGGATCTCTGTTGCCCAAGGCCTTCTCCTCCCTGGAATCTGCTACGCTCTGCCTGTCTTTGCTATGTCACAGGCAAGCATTTTGCAAATTTGGGATGTTGCCTACAACAATGTCTGTAGATTTGCGCTATCTGCTCCTCATCCTAAGCACCACTGTACTCTCTACTCTGACCTCCACTGGTTGTCTCCTTCCTCGCATCAGGCTTATTCATTAGGTTGTCTGACTGACAACATTATTCATTCTATCCTCTCCACACTCGCTGCTATGCTCACCCCATGGACTGCCCTCGTTCCCTCCATTCCATGTCTTTAGCTCTTTTATCTGTCCCAAAATGCTTTACCAGGATGGGTGAACTTGCCTTCTCCTTCTATGCCCCCAAATTTTGGAACTCTCTCACACTTGATCTTAGGCACTCCAAATCCCACCCCACTTTCAAGAAAGGCTTCTCCAATTACCTCACCTCCCTTGACATTTGCAAATGTCCCTAGCTTCATGAGTCATGCAAATCTACCATTCTTCTTCACTTAAATTTCCCTGTGTCCTCTTGATTCCTCCCATTCCCACTCTTCCTCAGCTGCAGCTATGCACTTTGTTCCCTGTCTCTGCCTGGGAATGTTCTCCTTGCTGACTTACCAACAACACTATCATGTTTTGTACAATATTAACAGGAAATTGTGCCTTTTTGTCTGTTTTGTTCCTATTACACTGTGTGATATGTACCTCCTCTATGTACTATGTAACTTGCACCTCTGTATAACTGTTTGGAATCTCCTACTGTACAACACTGTATATGTATTTGTTTTTACCTATTCCTTGATTTGTACTCTGCCTGGTCATGCCTGAAAATAGGCAGTTCTGTCTAGTGCAGTCTAGTGCACTTACCCAGTTACCAAAAGCAAATAAATAAATAAATGACTATTCCTAATAACAGTCCCTGTCTGCAGATAACACCAATATCTGCAACAGGGTGGATACTCCAGATGGGGTGGAGACAATGAGGAGGGATTTAGGGAAGCTTTAAAATGGTCTGAGGTGTGGTAACTGAGGTTTAATTCAAAAAATGCAACATTATGCACCTAGGACATAGGAACCATGGGGAGAGCCACAGGATGGGGGGGAGGGAGTTGCTGACAATCACCAAGGAAGAAAGAGACCTAGGGGTTATTATAGCAATTGATCTGAAGATGTCTAAGCAGAGTACCGAGGCTGAGGGGAGGGCCAGCGGCATGGTAGGGTGCATAGGCAGAGGTATCACTAGCAGAAGGTGGGAGGTAGTGATGCCTTTGTATAAAACACTAGTCAGGCCTCACCTACAGTACTGTGTGCAGTTCTAGAGGCCACACCTTTGGAAGGCATTTGTCATAGGCTGTAGGTGTAATGATGGACACGGACAAAAAAAAGGAAGTGTGGCAAGGCTAAAAAAAATTGCCAAGCCTAAAGCTTTGTAAAAGTAACAGCAAAAACAAAATATGAAACTATTAACTTTGCAGGAATACAGAAAGAAACATAAAAGGTACAAAAACAAGCATTTGTCAATGCCAAATATTTGCTTGCTGGCATTGGCATTGGTAGTGTAGAAGTTACAGAGCTACATACTAGGTATGACAGTGAAGTATTGAACTGAAGCCAACCCCGCCACCACCCTGCAGAGAGTGACAGGCATTGGGGTGTGCCTTTGGGTCATCAGGCATAATGGCCATGCCATTTCTCACACCCTACCCTGCAGACACTGATAAGTGTCACGGTGTGCCTTGGGGTCTTTGGCCCTTATGCGCACCCCATTCCATCAGGAAATACGGTGAGATGGGTGCGGTATAGGAGAATGGGGTGAACTTTGGGACCGAAGAGTCCAAGGCATACCTCGATGCCTCTCACTGGCTGCAGGGTGTGGAATGGTATGAGCATTATAGGCAAGAATCCCAAGTCACACCCCTGATGACTGTCATTCTCTACAGGGTGGGGCATTATGGTTGGAAACCCTAACACCTCAGGCATTCACTGGTATTTTCACACCAAATTTTCAACATGTTTTTTTTGTGACCCCCACCTCATGAACAGTGGCAATATCAGTTTGTTAGCCAAAAGCTGCTTATGCACAGCGACTACGGCATTTAGCACCACAGGTGCAAAAACACATTCCAAACAGGATGCAAAAAATGACAGCTGTACTGTTCATGGGGAGGTGTAAAAAATGGCAATGTTGCAAATCTGTAGTAAAAATATTAAAAAAACTGGTGAAATCATGAGCGTGCATAGAAACTGTGCAATGCACACCCGTAATGTAATTAGTTTGGGGATTTTTTACAGCAGATTATCAACATAGGCATTTTGGGACCTCCGATCATGAACAGTGTAACTGTGATTTTCTTTATCTGTCCCGAACAATGATTTCCACAGCGACCACGCATCTCTGTGCTGAAAGTGTGAAAACACATTTCGCCATGTTGAGAAAAATGACAGCTGTACTGTTCATAAGGAAGTGTGTAAAATGCCACTGGTGAAAATCTGACTGAAAATATTACAAAGTCATGAACTTCAAGAGCGTGGAAACTGCGCAATGCTCACTCGTAACACAGTCATTTTATGGACTTTTGTCACCAAATTTTCAACATAGCCATTTTAAGACCTCTGCTCATGAACAGTGTAACTGTAATTTTCTTACTCTGTCCCAAACATTGCTTTCACACACCGTTTGCACCATTGTATGCTACATGTGTGGAAACACATTTTGGGCGACATGTGAAAAATGGCAGCTGTACTGTTCATAAAGAAGTGTAATAAAATGGCAATGTTGAAAATCTGGAGTGAAAATATTGAAAATTCGCAAACTTATGAGCGTGCATAGGAACTGCGCAATGCACGCTTGTAAAACAGTCATTTTTAGGAATCTTTTCACCAAATTTTCAACATAGCCATTTTAAGACCTCTGCTCATGAACAGTGTCACTGTGATTTTCTTAATGTGTCCCATACATTGATTTCACACACTGACTGCGCCATTGTGCACTACATGGGCGGAAACATGTTTTGGGCAAGATGTGAAAAATGACAGCTGTACTGCTCATAAGGAGGGTGTGGTAAAATGGCAATGTTGAAAATCTAGAGTGAAAATATTGAAAATTCATGAACTTATGAGTTTGCATAGGAACTGCACAACGCACCCTCGTAAAACAGTCATTTTTAGGAATTTTTCCACCAAATTTTCAACATAGGCTTTTTGAGAGCCCACCTTATGAACAGTGGCAGTGTAGTTTCATTACTCGGTCTCAAAAGGTGATTTTGCACAGTGACTGTGAAATCACCCTTCGGGCCCGATTAACACCATGACAGTGAGAGCATTCATGAGAAGGGATCCCAAAAACCCCATGTTGAAAATTTGGTGAAAAATTCCAAAAAATGCCTGAGATATGCAGCAAAGTTTAAAAAACCCTATCTATCCCATTATACAGCTTACTGGCATTTCCTCAGTTCACGGTCAGCTTTGAAGAGTGCAGATGTGTTCCCGGTCCACCAAAGATCGTCGCGCCAGAGTCGGAGGTAAGTAAGGGGTGAGGGTTGTAGGGAGGCAGGGTGCACAGGGTGGGCGCGGGTGGGGGCAGATACAGCGAGGGACTGTTTTTGTGTTTCAGGGTTTGTTTTTTTTTTTTAAAAAGGATGACGACGCAGGATGTTTGCCATGCTGGGGTGGGCTCCCAGCGTGGCACAAGGACAGCTGTTTAAAGGGGTGTGGAGCCGATGGCAGATTGGGCACCCCCATCAGCGATAGCATCTGTTGCCACGCTGGGGTGGGCTCTCAGCATGGCACCCTGTACTCTCTGGGAGGGGGGACAGTGGAGCTGACGGGGATTGGGCACCCGCATCAGCGCTATACAATGTGTGCTTCCGCTGGGGTGGGCACCCAGCGTGGCATGTGGAACTCTGTTTGGGGAAGACAGCACAGCCGATGGGGATTGGGCACCCCGCCGGCTATACAGTGTGTGTGTGTGGGGGCAAGCATGCAGTATGCATGCGCAGCAGGTGTGTAGGGGAGGCGAGCAGGTGATATCTCATTGCTGCTCATCAGCGTAGCTCCCCTTTCAACTGTACTCCATTACATTTCGACTGCTGTCATAGACTTCTCCAGCAGCCATTGGAGAACTGTAGCCGCGCCTGCAAACATACTGACTGAATTGGAAGAGGGCTGCACACCTCTGAAAACTCGGATGATGGCACTATGTTTCTTGCACATACGTGCAAGCAAACATAATAAATTAATGTTTCCACAGGCAATATCAGCAAATGAAAAGGCCACCTGGGATTTCAATTATCTTAGTCTGTAAGTGCAGACTCTCAAGTGGACCAATACTAGCTGATCCCAAAATGAATCTAAAGGTATCACAAGCATGAGTCTCCTTTTATCTTAGGGAATCATCAGGTGATCACTTCAGACTCAGCCTACTATACTGTTCAATACAGATTTTCATTTATAAAACACTTTTATTTCATTCTAAGCAAAGGGACATTCAATATATCTTCATTACAAAACATTGACATTTCTGAAATGAAATGTAATACAGGTTTTACTAAAAACAGCACTCCTGCCAAGTTTAGTTCTTCCCTCAGCCTATCCACAGTATACCTATAGTGAGAAATGGGCCGGCTGACTCCTAAGGAAACAACAAGAGCAACAAGTGCAAATGGCTGTAAGGAATACCTCTGGCTAAAGGCCCGAATACCCATTATCTGGTAAGCTTTACTCTTTAAAATTAGCAGAAGCCAGACTGCTATGAAAAGGAGTAAAACTGAAAAGAGTCCAACATTTATCTTACAATGTCTGAAATACTGCACATTTTTGTTCAGAAGTTTCTTTTGGGAGTGCTAAACACATTGCAGCACAAGCAAACAAAAGCAGACCCTTTAATTTCATATATACTTATGTTTAAAACAGTTTGTGCTGCTGTCATATTGACTTTGCAATGTCACCTTACAACACTAAACCAAAAATAATAAAGATAAACAGTAAGGAAAAGTAAACTGTTTTTGGGTCAATATAGTGTTTCGAAGGCATATCTAGGAAACCTTACAACAACACACTAAGGGATTAGGTGAGCAGCAGGCAGACTCTGAATCTTTTTACTATCTTTATTTTTCTTGTCTGCCTAAATAAACTAAGTGCTTGCACTATGAGGAGAATTCCCCTATATTTGGCATGCACATTTGTCTCCTGGGCATTGCTTAAACATGAAAAGAGGAACTACTAGCCCAAATATGCTAAGATCTATGGCCCAGATATTCAAAAGGGTTGCGAATGGCGCGGGCATTTGTAAAATAAAAGAACCTCTATCATCCCTGGTGCTCCAGTGGACTGCTGTCTGCCCAATCACGGGCATTTGTAATAAAAAAGTTTGTCAATATCTAATTGGTAGGACAGTGAGCTGTCTGCCCGATCAGCGGGCATTTGTAATAAAAAATTAGTTTGTCCATCATCCCTGGTGGTCTAGCAGTAACCCCTTCCCACCCGCCCACTGAGCCCCACCACCCCGCCTCCCATCAGCCGGCGGGCGGGCAGCACCCACCCGCCGCCACCCCACCACCAGCCGACTGACACCGGCCGGTAGGGCTGTATGCCCTACCAACAGAATACATATCTGGAATGTGTAGTACAGTATGGCTGCATACCCATTGGCTCATGCTGTGGACCAATGGGTGTACAGCCCAACCGATGGTGTCAGTCGGTGGCGGCGGCGAGCAGGCGGGTGGTGCTGCCGCCCGCCGGCTGACGGGGGGGAGCGGGGTGGTGGGGCTCAGTGGGCAGATGGGAAGGGGGGGTACAGCTAGACCACCAGGGATATTGGACGAATTAATTTTTTTATTACAAATGCCCGCAATCGGGCAGACAGCAGTCCACTGGACCACCAGGGATATTGGACAAACTTCTTCTTTTTATTACAAAGGTCTGTGATCGGGCAGACAGCGGTCCACTGGACCACCAGGGATGATAGAGATTTTATTAATTTACTCAGCCCATGATCGGGCGGGCAGGTCCACTGGACCACCATGGTTTTATGCTTTTCCTGTTTTTACTGCAGCCCGCGATCGGGCTATGGAGCACATTGCCAGCTGCAGGGGCATCAGTCCCCGATGGCTGCTGCCTGGCAGGGCACCAGGTGCAAATTGTCGGGGATCAACACACCTGCATGCAATTGGGGCCATAATGACATGCAAATGGCCCCATTTGCGCCTTGCATACATTATGACCCATTTGCATGTCAAATTTTGAATATCGCGGTTGCTGTGCATAGCGGAATAGAACTTACACTAGTGCATCCCCATGCTCCACTCTGGCCACTTGCGCTGGTGCAGTGCCACTGCGCCATGCACACTGCGGGTGGCCAGGGTGCGATATTCAATGATGCTGTGCCATGGCGCAGCTCCGTTGAATATCGCCCAGTCCACACCCCTGTGCAGCCAAGTTGCGCTGTGCCCAAGCTTGCATCACAGCTTGGCGCAGTTTGAATATCTGGGCCTATGTCTATACACTGTAGCCTATCGTGGGGGGTACTGACGCTCCATACCTCTCTTTTTAATGAAATGAAAGTGATAGAAAAGGCCTCTTATCCAGGTGGCCTGCCTGGAAAAAGGGAATTAACAGGGGGAAAGTAAGGGAAAGGACAGTAAAGAGATTCAGAGAGTGCTACTGCAGTAGACTTGTGAAACAGAATAAGGCAGGTATTTGGAGGTTTAACAGCACACTTTCACAGCATTGACAAAGTGGAGGTGGTCCAGAGAAGGGCAACTAAGATGGTACAGGGCTCACACCACATACCTTATGAGGAGAGATTAAAGGACCTCAATATATAATTGCTGGAGGAGAGGTGGGAGAGGGGGGTATGCTAGAAACATTCAAGTAACTCAAGGGCATTAACAAGGTGCAGGGAGAAGACATCTTCCAGTATAGGAGGAGTACAAGAACGAGGTGCATGATATGAAATTGGAAGGTTGCAGGCCAAGAGGGAATGTGAGAAGGTTTTTCTTCATGAAGAGGGTGGTGGACACCACCACAGGAGGTGGTGGGAGTGATCACTGTGGTGGGATTTAAGCATGCCTGGGACAGACATAAGGGAACCTTGGAGGTAGGTCAGAGGAAGGGGAAGCCACTGACAAGATAGGGTCGGAGGCCGAAACCAAGTATAGAGTTTATGGGCAGACTAGATGGGCCTAGCGGCACTTTTCTGCTGACAATTTCTGTGTTTCTATATTTCTATTCAGTGGAACTGGTAGCAAGGAGCAAGGAGTTCACTCCGCAGAGGAAAGCCTTTCAAGAACATGGAGTGCAGTACCAGCTACAGTACCCTGGCAAACTTAAAATAATAAGAGACAGGCTTGCCAACACATTTCAGACCCCACAAAGGAGGCTTCCTTCCAACTACCTGTTAAAGCTCTACAGAGCAAGCCAAGAACGTCAAGTCTCAGTTGTGGCCTCACAACTCAGCTACTCTGCCTCAGTAGCTCAGATCTGTCAACTAAAGCTCCTTGAAACCTCAGCCTGCCTGAGTTTCCCCAGACCACCTGGAGATGGAGTGGTAGATGACCCACTAGAAGAGGATGAGTGGGAGAGACCACTGAAGAAACTTCATCACACAGAACTGGGACCCTAGGGTTTAGAGCCAGGACTCAGGCACATCTTCACAGGGGACGGACATTGCTGAAGAAACAGCCGCTGAAGACAGCAAGACAAGAGATGGCTGCAAACCCCCAGGATATCCCACAGTCTCCAAGGAAATATACACCTCTGCAACTGTAGGGCATGGAGGAAGAACCCAAGACATCCTTGGCTGATATAGCCAATATACAGATCGACCTGGCCTAAGATGGGACACAGACTTAATACCTCCAGACTGGGCCTGCAGATCATCACCAGGTAAAGACTGCATTTGAAGATACTTCATAGAAACTCTCATCAGATAAGGACCGCAAGGCCCATCCAGTCTGCCCACAAGACCTACACTTAATTGCAGCCTCTGACCCTATATGGTCAGTAGCTTTTCACCACTCTTTCTCACCTCTAAGGTTCCCTTATGCCTGGCCCAGGCATGTTTAAATCCCTCCACTGTGCTCACTCCCACCACCTCCTATGGCAAACTATTCCATGTGTCCACCACCATTTCTGTGAAGAAACATTTCCTCACATTTCCCCTTAACCTACAACCTTCCAATTTCATATTATGCCCCCTCATTCTTCTACTCCTCCTGTACTGGAAGATATCTCCCCCCTTCACCTTGTTTATGACCCTTAAGGTACTTGATTGTTTCTATCATGTCCCTCCGATCCCTCCTCTCCTCCAGTGAGTACATATTGATGTCCTTTAATATCTCCTCATATATTTTCTGGTGCAAGCCCTATACCATCTTAGTCACCCTTCTCTGGACTGCCTCCACCCTGACAATGTCCTTACGAAGGTGTGGCCTTCAGATTTGCACACAGTACTCTAGGTGAGGCCTCACTAGTGTTTTATGCAATGGCATCTCTACCTCCTGCCTTCTGCTAGTGATGCCTCTGCCTATACATCCCAGCATGCCACTGGCCCTCCCTGCAGCCTTTGTACTCTGCTTAGACACCTTTATGTCATCTGAAATGATAACCCCCAGGTCTCTTTCTTCCTTGGTGATTGTCAGCAGCTCACCCCCCATCCTGTAGCTCTCCCAAGGGTTCCTTCTTCTCAGGTGCATTATTTTGCACTTCTTTGAACTAAACCTCAGTTGCCACACCTCAGATAATTGTTCAAGTTTCCCCAGGTCCCTTCTCATTTTCTCCACCCTGTCTGGAGTATCCACCCTGTTGCAAATCTTGGTGTCATCTGCAACAGGCAGGTCATGTCCTCCAGCCCTTCTACAATGTCACCAATGAAGACATTAAACAGGACTGGCCCAAGGACTGATCCCTCAGTTACCCCACTGGTCACCCCTCTCTCCACGGATTATATTCCATTTACCACCACCCTCTGCCTCCAGTCCATTAGCCAGTCCCTAACTCAGTATACCACCTTTTGCCCCATGCCCAGACTACCCATCTTGTTAGCCAGCCTTTTATGTGGGATGATGTTGAAGGCCTTGTTGAAATTGAGGTAGATGATGTCCACTGCCCCCCCGATTTACTTCCTTTGTCACCCAGTCAAAACAATCTGTCAGATTCTTCTGACGTGACCTACCTGCTGTGAATCCATGTTGCCTTGGATCCTTGGCACTGACAGATTCCAAGTGTTCTACTATTCTTTCTTTAACTAACTCATTGGCTCCTTGAAACATCTGTAGGCGTTCGGCAAATCTAACTACAGTGTGTCCCAGAACGCCTACAGAAGTCACCTACAGACTTCCTGTGTGCCCTAGAAATGTCTGGAGAAGTCACTCACATATTTTAATATTACTTGCCAGCCAGAATTGATTAGAATTGACTGCATAGTACCATTAGAAAGGTAATGTTGTGCTGAACAACCTTGCCACTGACACTTTGTGTGTATCATGTTCACTTTAGGAGTTATTCATATTTGTTTATGACATTTTGTCAATCTAGAACCACCTAAGCACTTTGAAGAAAACACACATTCTGGGAATCTTAGCCAGTATAAAACAAAAAACCAAATTGAGTACAGTTGGTTGCATAGAACTGTTGGAAAGGCAATTTTGTCTGGAACAACTTTGCCACTGATACATTGTGTGTTTCATGTATACTTTAGGAGTTATATGCATTTGTTTATGGTATGGTGTGTATAGTTCAGATTTGTCCCTCAAGCCTCACCAATACACCTTGACTTATATGGGAAAAAATGATGTTTAATACTACAGAAATAGCTGTTTGTTTTACAAACAAATAATTAACATTACATCTAATGTCTGGATGCTTAATTTGGTGTTGATATGTTACATATTTCCCAACAAAAAAAGGTTTATGGTGCATTTTTTAGTGGAAAAAATATTTTGTTTTGCTGTTTCAACCAGCACAGAAATAAAACAAAATTACCTGCTATTCGTTGCATACCACTGTTGGACAGGTAATTTTAAGCTGAACAATTTTGCCACTCATACTTTGCGTCTAGAACTTATAGTTTTTGTGCTATTAGCATTTGTTTGTGGCATGCCAATTATGGCTTGATTGTACTTAGAAGAGCCCAGGATTAACTGTTAACAGTATACAGGAGACAAGTGCTGCAACTTCAGAAAGCTCCTGTAGAGGCAATGAGTTAAGCAGTGTCACCATGATCTTATCCATTACTGAGGTGAGGCTGACCAACCTATAATTCCCTGTCCCCTCCCTACTACTGATTTTGTGTAGAGAGACAGCATGTGCATTTTTCCACTCCTCTGGAACCACTCCCATGCTGAGGGAACATGGCTTCCAGAGGCACTGCTTGCTCTCTTTGCAGCTCCCTTAATATCCTTGGGTTTATGCCATATGGCCCCATTGCTATGTCCATCTTCAGTTTTGTGAGCTCCTACAGAACTCTCTCCACTGTGAATGGACTGGTTTCCACCTCCACTCCCCTTTGTATCTGTTGCCCAGCTGTGGTCCCTGACCTTCCCCCTCTTCAGTGACTACTGAACAGAAGTGTTTATTCAGTATTTCTGCCTTTTCTAGGTCATCCTCCTTACATTCTCTTTCATCCCCTTTGAGCCTTACAGTCCTCCCGGCTTTTCTTCTTTTGCTGATGTAACTATAGAATGTTTTGTCCCGTTCTTCATCATCTGCTCTAATCCTTCCTCAGTCCATGCTTTTGCCCTCCTAATAGCCTTCTCTGCTTCCCTTAGACACTCTAGCTATAGCTCTCTGTCTTCCTCCCTTTGGGTCTCCTTATATTTCTTGAAACCCACCCCTTTAGCCCTTACTTTGTCTGCCACCTGTTTTGAGAACCATAGTGGCTTCCTCCTTCTCTTGCCTCTGGACACCAACCTGATGTATTGGTTTGTCACTTCCACTATGACTCCTTTTAGCTGCCCCCACTGCTCTTCAACCCCACCCTTTGCCTCCCTCTTCCACAGGACTACTTTGATATATCTCCCCATTTCAGTGAAGTCTGCTCTTCTGAAATTTAAAATCTTCACCTTTGTGTGATTTGACTTGAGTCCCTGTCCCCATGCTAAACCACACTATGTGGTGGTCGCTGGATCCCTGTTGTCCTTCTACCCAGGCTTCTGTGATTCTGTCCCCATTGGTCAGTACTAGGTCCAGAATCACCCTATCTCTGGTGGGATCAAGCATTAGCTGCCTGAGATCTTCCCCCTGTAGGGAATCTAGGATGCCTCTGCTTCTAGTTGAAGCAGCTGCCTGGCTGGGCCAATCCACATCTCGCATGTTGAACTCACCCAGCAGCAGAACTTCACCTTTAGTTACTGTGGTGAGATAAGGCCATATCTTATAGTTTTGGGTCATGTTTAATATAACTTTATTTATAAAATGCCTTAGAGATGCCCATGGGGGCCAGTGTAAGTGTAAGGGATCATGAGTACAGGCACATGGGCCATGTAAACGGATGTGATTTTCTTGTCACCTGAGCAAAGAAGCTGTTTGTTGCTAGCCAGGAACTGGAGTTAATTAAATTATCTAAAAGGAGACAAAAGAATAATTAAGCCTAGCTGGGAGGTTAGGTAGGCAGATTTGCTTGTGAAAGGCCAGGGCCTCAGGAAGAGACAGAAGGTCTGGCCTCCTACTGTATCTGCAGGGCTACAGTCAGCTAATCTCATTACAAACTGTCATCAGACCAACGCCCTACCTCTGGCCACCTCCGGAATCACAACCATTGGTCCTTTCAAGAGTAAACTTAGGCATGCTTGTGGACACTGTACACACTGTAACAGCACAATCAAGACTAAGACTATAAAAAGTACAAGCCAAGAAAGGACTTTTGAAATAAGAGACCTCATAACATGTGACACAGATCATGTCATATATTGCATCATGTGCCCATGCTCCTTATATTATATAGGAGAGACAACAAGACCTTTGAAAAATCACATTACTGAGCACAAAAGTCAAATTAGATGTCAAGATTTAAAATCTTCATTAGTTGAACACTTCATTACCAACAACCATCAAATATCTTCATTGAAATTTGTTGGGATAGAAAAAGTCAAAAACCCATAAGTGGTGGCAACTGGGAATCACTACTCAAAAGAAGAGAAGCCTGGTGGATATACACTTTAAAAACTTACAAAAACAGATACGGACTCAATGAGAACATAATTTGGAGCTCCTTTTCTTAATGGACCTTAACCTGGTGACATCTATAAAGTGAAAAAGTATAACTGATTTTAGTGCTGTCTTCTAACATCATTTTATCACCCATCTGTTTCACCCCATACCAATAAAAATAAAAAATTAAAAAATAATTACAAGTAATATAAGACCATAACATTTTAAAGTCCTGGATCACCACATATAAAACCACACAAACACACTAATAATATACACTATAAAAGTAGGTGATCTTAAATTTAGTTCATTAATATTCAGGGGAAGTAGTTTCTCTTTTCCCTCCTGTATGAATAGAAACATGTCAGCAGTATTCAGTGTTATTCTCACCTGTTCACAATTTAAATATGTAAAATTAAAATGTCTTGGAAGTAAATATAACATAACATGAGATTTCTCTAGATCCAAAAGAATTTAATTAGTATGATGAATACATACAAAGGGGGACTACATTGATTCATTTAATGAATCAACGTCTAAGAGGCAATAAGAGTAGTTTCCTTTATGGACTGAGCAGTGGGAAATGTCATTTGTGACGTCAGCACGCTCACGCAGGAGCGTGTAAACCCATGGCTCAGCCTCTTTGAAATGCATACAGAAAGCAGCTTTCTTCTCGCACAGTGGCATTTGCACTTATGACTGCGGCTTCAAAATATCTTCACTGAAATTAATAAGCTGGGCAGCGCCTGAAAAGAAATCCAGGAATATCTGAAAGCTATTAAATACTGGTAGGATTAATCTCCTAGTTCTTTGTTTGAGATGAGCTCTGTAATATAAAAAACAAAACAGCTCTACACAGGAAACTAAAATGAGCTTTTCTTCCTTCCCTTTAGAGATTTATAAATAAAGATGCAGTTTAAAGCAAACTAAAGAAAGAAGTGGGAACATTTAAGATAAATAACTACTAAAAGGTTAAGATTCAGATTTATAAGGGGTAATTTTGCAACTTTAATGCAGAAATATAACTTAATAGATGCATACATAATACATGTAACCTTTTAAACTTATAGGGGGAGACCTTAAAAGTCACATAAGATTTTTTACCATTTTTCAATTGTAAGGAGATGAGCATAAAAACTTAAACAATATTATAAAAAGATGTGTATAGTAAATACATTAGGTGAACAACATAAGTTAAAATGAACTTTGCTCTTCACCCCCCCCCTTCTATAACCCATACATACTGTAAAATCACTTCTCACTTCTATAACATAGATCCTAGATTCAAGACTGCCAATTGAAATGTTTATAACCTTTGGAAAGACATAAGCACTTCTATTATAACCAGGTATGTTCCCCTGTGTAAACTTTAAAAATAATAATGGATTTCAGTATATTTCAATACACGAACACAAATTTATTATTCATGTCATATTTGTTTTTATCATTTGTTTAGAGATAAAAGCCCTAACTATGTTATGAAGAAGGGACAATTTAATCCTGAAATGTACATCAACAAAAATAATGAAATGGGAATAGATATTTGCATAACAAAGATATACATGTACAGTACTGTTGAACAAGAAAAATAAAACAGAAACTTTGGAAGAAAAATCATTGTGCCATTTTTCCACTCAGTACTTAGGAGGTAGTGAAGTCCTACAAGTATAGTTGTGATTAAATGTTCTGGAATTCTAGGACTCTCCCTCAAAATCAAGTATAATAATATGAAATAAAAAAGGAATAAAGGGATCATCCAAAAACTAAAAGAAATGATAATTGTCACTTGTAAAGACCTTAAATAGGACCAGTTCCAGTTCTGAACATTGCAGTACCCTGCTAGTAACCCCCCTTCCTTCAGAGTGGACTCTGTTTACTGTTATCATCTGTGTCCTGTTGTCCAATCAATTTTTTACCCAGGCAACCACACTGGAACCCACTCCCAGGCTGACTAACTTGTTCATTACTCTTTTGTGTTGGGCTGTGTCAAATGCCTTGCTAAAGTCTAGGTAGGCCATGTCCACAGCCCCTCTCTGGTCTATTACTTTGGTCACCCAGTCAAAGAAATCTGCTAGATTCATCTGACATGACCTTCCCTCAGTGAATCCATGCTGCCTTGAGTCCTGTGCCCAGCTGGCCTCTAGGTACTCAACAATTCTTTCTTTCAGAAGTGATTCCTTCATTTTCCCTACCACTGAGGTCAAACTAACAGGTCCATAGTTTCCTGTGTCTGCTTTGCGCCCACTTTTGTGAAGGGGAATCATCCGCTCTCCTCCAGTCCTCAGGTACCATGCCATCCTCCCATGATTTGTTAAAAGTGGTAGTCAGTGATGTCACTAGTTCTCCTCTTAGTTCTTTTAGAAATCTGGGGTGAATCCCATCAGTTCCCATTGCCTTGTTCACCTTCAGTTTCAGGAGTTCTTTCAGAACCTTTTCTTCTGTGAATGGGATTGCATCAACCCCCCTATCCAGAGTGCTTCTATTGATTGGATTAGGTACCTTCCCCATCTCTTCTTTTGTGAATACTGAGCAAAAGTATTTGTTCAGTATCCCTACTTTCTCATGTCACCCTCTGCCCACCCACCCTTCCCTTTATTAAGTCTCACTATCCCCTGATCTTTCTTCACTCCCTAATGAACCTATAAAAGGTTTTATCCCCTTCTCAACTTAGTTGACTATCTTTTCCTCAGTTTAGCCCTTTTATTATTCTGACTACCTTCCCTGCTTCCTTCTGCTTTAACTGGTACAGTTCTCTGTCCTGCTCCCTCTGTGTTTTCTTATACTTCCTGAATGCTATCTTTTTCTCCCTAAATTTCCCTGCCACATTTTTTGAAAACCATAGTGTTTTTTCCTTCATTTTGATTTGTTTATTTGCTTCACACAAAGGCTTGTTGCCTCTGTGATGGCAGTTTTGATGTTTCCCCATTGTTCCACCACCCCTCCTTCTTGACCATTTGCTAGTGCTTTTCTGAGGCACTCTCCCATTTTGTCAAAGTCAGCCCTCCTAAAGTCCACTAATCTCACATTAGTATGGCTTGACTCTATGGCTGTGTTTATGATGAACCACACTGTTTGGTGATCACTTGTTCCCAGATGGCTACCCACTTCTAAATTTGAGATCCTCTCTTCATCCTCATTTGAGAGTACCAGGTCTAAGATTGCTCCCTCCTAAGTACTGTAGGTTTCAGCATTAGCTGTCTGAGGCATGCCCCCTGTAGGGAATCAAGAATGACCCTGCTCTTGAATGTGGCTGCAGCAAAGGTGCTCCAGTTAACATCTGGCACATTCAGGTCCCCCATCAACAATATCTCCCCTTTTTCTGCCATCCTAAGGATCACTTCCTTGTCCATTTCCTTCCCCTGAGACTGGGGTCGGTATACAACCCCCGTGCAGACTGTGGTGCCATTTCCTTTCTCCAGGGTGACCCAAAATGCCTCCGCTTCTCCCTGTTTACCCTTTAGTTCCATTGCTTTGATCCCTTCCCTTAGGTAGAGCACTACTCTTCCTCCTCTTCTATCCTCCCCATCCCTCCTGTTGATTGTGTACCCTGGTATGTTGACATCACAGTCATGGTTCTCTGTGTACCATGTTTCTGTGACTGCCACAATAACCAGGCTTCCCTCCTCCATCAAGGGAGCTTGTTACCCAGATTATGGGCGTTGGCACTCATTGCCCTCCATTTTTTGATGGCCTAACTCTTTTAGCCCCATCCCTGTCCTTACTGCCTTTGTCTTTTTCTCCATTTACGCCTGCCCTTCTTCCTATTGACTTCTCTATTTTGGTGTTTACCTCACTAGCTATCCTGTTTTGTGGGGGGGCTGGGGTTTTCCTGATCCTTTTCAGTGCCTCCCCCCCTTGGCTAGTTTAAATGCTTGCCAATGGAGCATTTAAACCTATCACCAAGGACCCTGGTTCCCCTCCTGGACAGATGCAGACCATCATGCCAGTATAGGCCTGTATCCCTCCAGGTGGAGCCCCAGTCCTCAATGAAGCCAAAACCCTGAGCTCTGCACCAGTTTTTCAACCATTGATTGAACCCCATGGTGTAGAGCACCCTTGCTTCACCTATGCCATAGACAGGCAGCACCTCCAAGAAGAATACCGTGCGTGCTACTTGTCTAAGGCTCCTCCCCATCTCCACAAACTCCCACTTCACTGTTCTGATCCAATATCCCACCAGTTCATTTGTCCCTAGGTGAACAATGATGTCCAGCTCCTTCCCCGTGCAGCTGATTCCGCGATCCTGAGAATTCACTCCCTGTCCCTCCAAGCCATAGTGCTGGGCAGGTACCTTACCGCCCTCTCCCTTCCCTCCCCCAGATCCACCCCCTAACAATTGAGTCCCCCACCAGGAGTTGCTTCCTTCCCCAGTGGGGTCCCGTACCACCCTCCTGTGGGTCTCCTTTGTGGAGGTTCCCAGCATCCTCCTTGGTCTCCACTGTGGGTGCCTCCATAGAGGAACCACACTCTGTCAGAGTGGTGTATGAATTGTGGAGAGGTACAACTGGAGGGATGTGACTCTGTTCCACCACCCTCACCCTCCCTGAGCCCACCACGGTCCAACTGCTCCTCTTTCTTGACAACCTCTGAGACAGTTGTGGCTCTGGTGGTCCCTGGGTTGGAGAGGAGGTCTCCTGAATCCTGACCAACTCAGCCTGGAGACAAGCAACCTCCTCCCTCAGCCCACAGAGGTGTCTGCAGATGGGACAACTCTGCATCCTCCAGAATGTCTTCCAGAAGACTGCTGCTCCACAGTCACTGCACCACTCCTATCATGTCTTACTTGTGGCCGCTTGACTGTTGTTTTGTATACTTATTCTTTCCTCTCTATTTTCTTATTTTTTTGTTGGTTTGTTTTTCCTCACTACTTTCCTACTGCCTCTGTGCCCTTACAGCTCCTGACCTTCCTGTTCTGGGACAGGAAGTTCCTGTATTCCTCAGTAGTCTCCTTCTTACTTGCTCAGAGACAGACCTCCAGCAGCTAATCTTTTTTTTTCCTTCTCCTTCTCTCCCTGTCTTTCTCCCCTTCTGTACTGACTTACAGCTTCTCTCTCTCCTCCTCTTGTATGTGCCCTTGTGGGCCTAGTTGCTAGCTACACCCTTTGTAATTCTGCCTATATACCAGCTAGTCTATTGCCTGTGCTGTGCTGCCTAACTGTTCCTGTGTCTTTAAGTAGTTGTGGCCTGGCCTTCCACTATAAAGGTAATGCACCAGGGAGTGATTGGAGAATGGGGGTGGGTTGGGGAATGGGAGTCGGTGGGGGGATTGTTCCTTTGATACTTGGTGTCTACAAGAAACAATCAACAATTTGGTAGGACTTTCTTCTGTAACGTACAGGGCAAAAATACGGTTCTAGTTTAAGGTAGCTGGTAGTTGTTCTCCCTCTCTCAGCTTCTGCAGCAAACAGAGTCCATAGTGAACCTCTGTTTGTAATCCACAATTACTCAAGCCTTCTTCAGCTCCTCCCCTTATCAGAAACCTCTTTCACAGAGTTTTGCTTGAAGCCTGTGGGACCCTCTTTGCCTGTCTGTTGGGAGGACAGAGACAATTTCTTCTGGATCACTGAGAGCTAGGACTACAACTACCACACTTCTAAGGACACTTTTGCACTTCAGAATTCCAACTAAGAACTCACAGTAGACTTTTAACCTCAGAGTTTAAAGTGTAGGATTTTTATGTATACTTTCCTTTGATATTCAATATCCTGTAACCAATCTCCAGATTATTTTACCTTTATGTTATTTACTGTTTTCTAAAAAATTTAATTAGTAAAGCCTTTCACTTATTTTAAAATAATTCTGCCTATGTCATTTTTGAGTGCTGCCTGGGTAAGAGTTGCTCAGATTATAAAATGCCTGTGTGATCACTTAAGTGCCAAAACACTACCAAAAATGAAGTATCATTAGGGTCTTCATGGTAAAAGGAGGGGAGAAAACATGAAGGGTCTCAAGAGCAACCTGTGGGGGTTTGAACTCAGCACTGCATTTTTGAGGAAAGACACAGTAATAGGGTGTATAGGGTACCCCCGAAGCCTATACAATCTTGTGGCTTTCTGGTTCATGGTGCAGTGGCCAAGGAAGTTCTATCTCAGTAACACAGACTAAAGATTATATTTGTATCCCCTCGCATGGAGAAAGGGTATCTCTGACCCCATTCTCTGCCTGGTCACAAGCAGGATTCGCTGTGACACAGAGAATTCTGCCCCACAGAAGTGTACTTGTGACAGGATTGGTGAGCAGTGGTGTGATTGTCAAACTGTTTGAACAACCACACACAAAGAAGGCAGAAAATTTGAAAAGGGAATATTGGTTACAAGATATAGTTCCCCACCCTGTTTTGTTTTGCTTTTGACTGCAAGTAAAAGACAGGCTAGTGGCAATATAGGGAAGAAAGATGACTTCCAAGCACAGTGACTACACTATAGAAGAGCTGAAGCAACTGTGCCAGGAAAGAAGGGTCCATTATGAGGGGTGATGCAAAAAAGAACCATATGGAGGCTCTTGTGGCATCTAATGAGCAAGTGACTGCCCAGGACCTTGAGTCACAGCTGGTGACTGAAAGGGACCAGACCTTGGGCGTGGGGATGCCAAGGGACATCACAGTGTCCAGTGCCAGGGAGGAGGACAGTGAGACCAGAGGGAACCCAAAGCCACAGTGCCAGGGGAAGACCACCACAGAGCTGGAGCTAGAAGGGATCAGGCTGTAGCTGGAGCTGAGGAAATTGGAGCTGGAATTTGAGCACAGAAAGTTTGAAGCACAGCAGCAGAGGGAGTTCGAGCAGAAGAAGCTGGAACTGGAGAGGCAGGAAAAAGAAAACCAGCATCAGAGAGTGGCCAAGGAAAAGGAAAAAATGGCTTCAGAGAGAGGCTGAGGAAAGGGAAAATGGCTTCAGATAGAGGCTGAGAGAGAGAGAGAGAGAGAGAGAGAACTGGAGAAGCTGAGACTCCAACGACCAGCACCAGAGGAGGTAAGTGGCAGGGATAGACCTGAAACTGCTGGGCTGGGGTATAAATTAAGTTCCAAATTAATAGCAGAATTTAAAGAGGGGGAGGATATGGATGCATTTTTGAATTCATTTGAAAAGGTCTGTATCCAGCCAAAGGTACCCAGGGAGTCCTGGAGCTTCCAGCTATCCCCGCTACTTACTGGTAAAGGACGTGAGGAAGTAGGCCAACTGGACAATGAAGATAGCCAAGACTATGAGAAACTGGGTTATGAGGGCACTGGCAGGGGACATGCGGTGTATTTCCTCTACCTGGATTTCAGCAAGGCCTTTGACTCGGTGCCACACAATAGACTGACCTGCAAGTTGAAGTGTCTGGGAGCAGGGAAGTAACTGGTCAGATGGGTTGAGAACTGGCTGCAGGGTAGATAGCAGAAAGTAGTAGTGGAGGGAGGCATCTGAACCCAGGGCAGTAACATGTGGTGTACCACAGGATTCAGTGCTGACACCTGTTCTGTTTAACATTTTCGTAGCTGACATTGCGGTAGGGATTAAGAGCAAGATCAATCTCTTTGCAGATGACACAAAGTTTTTTTCTGAGATAGATGGAGGGAGGGAGCTAAAGTACTTCAGGAGGATTTGGCAAAACTGGATGAATGGTCTCACACTTATCAGCTTGGTTTCAATGCCAAGAAGTGCAAAGTGAAGCATTTAAGAGGCAAGAACCCAGAACATAATCACTGGCTGGAGGGTGTCCCGTTAACAAAATCCAAGGAAGAGAAGGATCTGGGAGTGCTGGTAACCAGGGAGATGAGCCACTCTGCTCAGTGCAGGAAAGCTGCAGCAAAGGCAAACAGGATGCTAGGGTGACTAGCAAGGGGGACTGCTTCTAGGAGTGGGGAGGTCATCTTGCCCTTGTACAGGTCCCTGGTGAGATTGCACCTAGAGTACTGTGTGCAGTTCTGACACCCCTACTTGAAAATGGACATCAAACTACTGGAGGGGGTACAGCACAGGGCAACAAAAATGATCGTGGGGTTAGGGGGCAGACCATATGAGGAAAGACTGGGAGAGCTCAATAAGTATACCCTGGAGGAAAGAAGGGAGAGAGGGGATATGATTTAGACCTTCAAGTACCTGAATGGTTTGAACAGAGTAGACACCAGGTGTATGTTCAGTCTGAAGGGCGGAAGGGAAACCAGGGGACACACTATGAAGTTGGAAGAAGGCAGGTTCAAGAGGGAACTGAGGAGGCACTATTTCACAGAAAGGGTGGTGGCAGAGTGGAACTCTCTGCCAGAGGAAGTCATATCACTGCAGAGTGTTGGGGGCTTCAAGAGGGGGTGGGACAGATTCAAGGGAGGGCACAAACCGGGAGGGGCAGGAGATGGGGAAGGGCATATGGGGGGGCAGCTGCAGTCTAATGGACTGAAGTGCTGCACACTTGAGCAGACTAGCTAGACCAGATGGCCTGTATCTGCTGGCAATTTTGTATATTCTTATGTTCATAAACTTAAAGCTACTTTACTTAAAAAGTATGACCTGACTCCTGAGGCCTATAAGGCAAAATTCTGTAAACTCTGAAAAAAGCCTTGACATGAGTTTTGAAGAACTAGCCACAATGTAATGGCAGTTTTTAAAGTGTTGGTGGGAGGGACTGGAAGCAAACTTTGTGGGGAAAATTGAGGAAGTTATACTTTTAGAACAGTTCTTTTGGGCTTGCACAGTGGAGCAGAAAACCTGGCTGGAGGACCGGGATTCCAAAACAGCACAGCAAGCTGCTGAGCTCTTGGAACGCTATGCCAGGAGCCAGCCTGTTCTAAAAGGAAGTGGGGGAGCAGGTGTTGCAGCACAGAAAGGGAAAATCCCACCTTCAGGGCAGCTAAAACCCTCAATGTCTCTACAGAAAGGGGGAAGCCCTAAGTTACCAAGATAGGAGGTCTTGGAAAAAAAGAATGATGAATGTTGGTTTTGTAAGCAGCCAGGGCATCTGGCTAGACAGTGTCCTAACAAGGCACAGAGTGGAAAAAGTGTCCCTTTAAGGAGGTGGGTGCACTGTGTCTCCCTGAGAGTATGCCTGTGAATATGAGGGAGCACATACATCCAGTTACTGTAACTGGGGTGCAGACCCATGGGTTAAGGAACACTGGGGCATCTCTTACCCTGGTAAAAAGGGATTTGGCTGAGCCTGTATAGCTTATACCTAATCAATTTGTCACTGTGAGGGGATACACAGCTGAGGAAAAAACCCTGCCACTAGCCAGTGTTCTTCTGGATAGGGGTGAGACAGCAAGGAGGGTACACAAAGTGGCAGTGGCAGACAGCCTTGCTGTGGATGTGATTATAGGGAATAATACACAGCAGGGGGTGGTGGATGCCATTACCCACAGCCAGATGGCTAAGGCCACTGGTAAGTCCCTGAACCTCACAGAAGCCCCTGTGGAAAAGAATTGGATGCTGGTTCCCCAGCATGTGTCAGAATAGTGAAAGGGAGGTAGGATTTCCCCCAAGTAGCCATGCACAAAATAACTACAGAGGGTTACTCTGAGGAAGGAGGGGTAACCACTGGTCAGAAGGTTATGGATGGTAGTGACTCTGAATGCCCCAACAGTAGTGCTATGGACCCCAGATTAGGAACTGAGGGGGACATGAGCTATGCTTTGGGAACATGTGAAGATTTTGCAGCTGCTCAGAGAACTGACACTAGTTTGGGGAAGCTGAGAACTTAAGCAGAATCTGATGGGACACAAGGAGGTGACATGAGACATAGGGTATTTTGGGACAACGGACTGTTGTATACACAGGACATGAGGACAGAGGGAGGGGTGATGGGGAGGCAGCTTATTGTTCCCCAGGAGTATCGTGAGTGGTTGTTCAAGGTTGCTCATGACATCCCCATATCTGGACATCTGGGAATCGGGTGCACCACACAGCAATTGGCCCAAATTTTTCATTGGCACAACTTCACCCAGTAAGTGAAGGAATACTGTAGGTCTTGTCAGTGGTGCCAACAGATAGAGAAGGCAGGTAGTAAGAGAAAAGCTGCCCCACTTCCCTTGCCCATTATGGAGAAGCCATTCCAGTGCATAGGAATGGATATTGTGGGGCCCTTGAATACCCCAAGCTTCTCTGGAAAAAGGTTTATCCTGATGGGGGTCAGTTATACCACCCGATACCCAGAGGCAGTCACCCTATCCTCCATTAAGGTACCCAAGGTGTCAGATGTCTTGCTAGGGATTTTCTACTGTGTTGGGTTTCCACATGAGGTTATCTCTGACCAAGGGGCTAACTTCATGTCAAACCTGATGAAAACTTTCTGGGAGAAGCGTAGGGTGGTGCAAAGACACACAACACCTTATCACCCAAAAGTCAATGGGCTCATGGAAAGATTCAATGATACCTTAAAATCAATGCTCCAAGCATTTGCTGAACAGCATGGGAGGGACTGGGAGAAATACCTTCCCCACCTGTTGTTAACATACAATGAAGTGCCTCAAGAGTTGATGGTTCTTCCCATTCAAATTCTTACATGGACGAAGGGTGCATAGGCCCCTAGATTTGATCTGGGAAGACTGAGAAGGCAAGCACGCCACTCAGGGGACTCCCATAGCAGATTATGTCCTTAGGTTTATAGAGAAGCTGAAGGAGCTTATGGGGGTGGCCCAAAGCAACCTGTCAGCTGCCCAGCAGAAGCAAAAAGTCTGGTACAATCACAGAGCCAGATCTTGCTCATACAGCACAGGTTAAGAAGTAATGGTCCTCATTCCAGTCCAGAAGGACAAGCTGCAGGCTGAGTGGGTGGGATCATACAAGGTTGTCCAACAGGTAAATTATGTGAACTACATTGTAGAACTGCCTGACAGGAGACATACCCATCGAATGTACCATGTTAATATGATGAATCCATATGTAAATATGGCCGACATGGTATTTGCTATTTGTTGTCCTGGGAAGGGGACAGATGAAGAAGCCCCTCTCCTGGACTTGCTAGAGGAAAGCAGGCAGGTGTCGTCAGTGGAGACAATCAAATTGTCACCCCAGTTGACCCCGAAACAGACCCAGGAAGTGAGGGAGGTCTTTGAGGACTTTGACCCTTTATTTACAGCCAAGCCCAGATGGACTCCTTTAGTGACCCATGATGTGGACACAGGGATGCAAACACCCATTCGATGGACAGCTTACCAGGTGTCTGAGGCCATCCTAAAGGACATTAGGAGGGAGGTGGAAAAATGCTGGAGTTAGGGGTGATCCAGAAATCCCACAGTCCCTGGGCCTCATCTCTAGTCCTCATCCCCAAGTTGGATGGGTCTACCCATTTTTGTGTGGACTATCATGGACTCAACACAGTCAAAAAGTTTGATACCCACCCAAAGTCCCAGACAGGTGAGTTATTGGACAAATTGTGCTGGGGGACCTACCTAACAACCACAGACCTGACAAAGGGGTACTGGCAGGTGGAGTTAACTGCCAGAGCTAGAGAATGCTCAACCTTCATCACCCCAATAGGCCTCTTCAAATTTAAGGTGGTGCCTTTTGGGATGAAGAACATCCTTGCCACATTCCAAAGGTTGGTCAACCAGGTGTTACATGGTACTGAAGAGTACGCCGTGGCTTATCTGGACGATATTGCCATCTTCAGAACCAGCTGGAAGGAACACATGTCTCATTTGAGGGAGATGTTAGGCAGGATACAGAGGGCAGGAATCACTGTAAAGGCCAAAAAAGTGCCAGGTTGCCATGGCTGATGTGTCATACTTGAGACATGTAGTGGGGAGAGGACAGCTACATCCAAACCAGGCTGAGACAGAGGCCATTGAGACATGGCCTATACCGGAGACCCAGAAGCAGGTCAGAAGCTTCCTGGGGACTGCAGGATAGTACAGAAATGTTGTACCAAATTACAGCACCCTGGCAGCTCCCCTGTCTAGCTTGTTAAAAAAAAAGGTAACCTAAGAAAGTAAAATGGGACCCAAAATGTAACAATGCCTTCACCCAGCTAAAAGCTGCACTGTGCAGTGCCCCAGTGCTGGCCAGCCCAGACTGCTCTAGACCATTTATTGTTCAGACAGCTGCCTCGAATGTGGGGATTGGTGCCATCCTCACCCAGACATCCCAACAGGGTAAAGGTCATCCAATTTTGTACCTAAGCAGAAAGCTACTTCACTCTGAGCAGGCGTACTCTACTGTGGAGAAAGAATACCTTGCTCTGGTGCAGTTGCTTAAAAAGCTAGAGCTGTACCTCTATGAAAGGTCCTTCAAGGTACAGACAGACTACAACCCTCTGGTGTGGCTAAACCAGATGAGAAAAACAAATGGGATACTCCTTCACTGGAGAAATGCACTACAGGCCTACGACATGGACATAAAACATAGGTCAGGGTCTGTTAATGCCAATACAGATGGCCTATCTTTCCAATCAGAGTAAAGGGCAGAACCGGTGGAAACCCTTACTAACAAGGGCACGTCCCCCCCAAGTTTTAATAAGGAGGGAGGAGTGTGGTGAGATAAGGCCATATAGATGAGTCACTATGGGTCAGCCTAGAAACAGGAAGTGGCACCACAATCTGCATAGGAGTTGTGTACAGACGCCTATCTCAGGGAGAGGGAATCAACAATGGAATGATAGAAGGCATCCTTAAAATGGCAGAAAAAGGGGAGATATTGTTACTGGGGGACCTGAATATGCCAGATGTTAACTGGAGCACCTTTGCTGCAGGCACATCCAGGAGCAGGGTCATTCTTGATGCCCTACAAGGGGCATGCCTCAGTCAGCTAGTGTTGGAACCCACTCAGGAGGGAGCAATCTTAGACCTGGTACTCTCAAATGAGGATGGAGAAAGGATCTTAGATTTAGAAGTGGGTAGCCATCTGGGAACAAGCAACCACCAAACAGTGTGGTTCACAATAAACACAGCCATAGAGTCAAGCCATGCCAAAGCAAGAGTATTGGAATTTAGGAGGCTGACTTTGGAAAATGAGAGAGTGCCTCAGAAAAGCACTAGCAAACAGGCAAGAAGGAGGGGTGGAGGAGCAATGGAAAATAATCAATACAGCCATCACATAGGCAACAAGCCTTTGTGTGAAGTGAATCAATAAAATAAAATGAAGGAAAAAAACACTACGGTTCTCAAAAGAGGTGGCAGGGAAGGTTAAGGAGAAAAGGATAGCATTCAGGAAATATAAGGAAACACAGAAGAAGCAGGATAGATAACTATATCAGTTAAAGCAGAAGGAGGCAGGGAAATCAGTCAGAATAGCAAAGGCCCAAACTGAGGAAAAGATAGCCAATTCTGTTACAAAGGGGGATACAACCTTGTATAGGTACATTAGGAAGGGAAGAAAGACCAAGGGAGGGATACAGAGGCTTAATAAAGGGGAGGGAATGTGGACAGAGGCTGATAGTGAAAAAGCAGGGATACTGAATGAATATTTCTGCTCAGTATTCACAACAGAAGAGGAGGGGGTGGTACATAAACCAAACAAGAGAAACACTCTGGATAGGGGGTTGATACCAGTCCATTCACAGAATAAAGGGTTTTGAAAGAACGCTTAAAAACTGAGGGTGGACAAAGCAATGGGGCCTGATGGGATTCACCCTAGAATTCTAAAAAAAACAAGGGTAGAACTAGTGACACCACTGACTACTCTCTTTAACAAATCATGGGAGGATGGGGAGGTACCTGAGAAGTGGAGGAGGGTGAATATGATTCCACTTCACAGAAGTGGGAGCTGGGCAGAGGCAGGAAACTACAGACCAGTTTGTTTGACCTCAGTGGTAGGGAAAATGATGGAATCATTTCTGAAGGAAAGAATTGTTGAGTACCTAGAGGCCAGTGGGGCACAGGATCCAAGGCAGCATGGATTCACAGTGGGAAGGTCATGTTAGACGAATCTAATAGATTTCTTTGACTGGGTGACCAAAGTGGTAGACCAGGGAGGGGTTGTGGATATGGCCTACCTAGATTTTAGCAAGCCATTTGACATTGTCCCACACAAAAGATTAACATACAAGTTTGCCAGCCTTGGAGTGGGTCCCAAGGTGGTAGCCTGGATAAAAAATTGGCTGGACCACAGGACACAAAGGGTAATAGTAAACGGAGTTCACAGTGAAGAAAGGAAGGTAACCAGTGGGGTACTGCAAGGTTCAGTACTGGGACCAGTCCTCTTTAATGTCTTTATAAGTGACATTGGAGGGCACCTGGAAGGAAAAGTATGTATCTTTGCAGATGACACAAATATCTGCAACAAGGTTGATATGCACGGTGGGGTGAAAAGGATGGAAAGAGACTTGGCAAGGTTGGAGGAATGGTCAAATATATGACAGCTCAGATTCAATGCAAAGAAGTGCAAGGTAATGCACCTGGCAAAGAAAAACCTAGGGGAAGAGTACACAATGGGAGGTGAGATACTATTAACAACAAAAATTGAAAGGGACCTGGGAGTAATTATATCAGATGACCTTAAGGTGGGCAAGCAATGTGAGAGGGCAGTAAGGAGGGCTGGGGGGATACTGGGATGCATAGGGAGAGGCATCAACCATAGAAAACAGGAAGTTGTTATCCCTCTGTACAGACAGTTAGTGAGACCCCATCTGGAGTACTGCGAGCAGTTCTGGAGACCACATCTCTGCAAAGACATAGACAGTGTGGAGGCTGTTCAAAGGAGGGTAACCAAAATGGTACAGGGTCTGCACCAGAAGACATACAGTATGAAGAGACTAAAGCAGCTTAATATGTATACCATCGAGGAAAGGAGGGAGAGGGGGAACATGATAGAAACTTTCAAGTACCTCAAGGGAATTAACACAGTCCAAGAGGGTAGTATCTTTCAAAAAAAGAGATGTGCAAGAACAAGTGGGCACAATTTGAAGATAGAAGGGGGACAGCTCAGAGGTAATGTTAGAAAGTATTTTTTCATGGAGAGGGTTGTGGATGCATGGAACAGCCTTCCTGAGGAGGTTGTGGAATCAAAAACAGTGGGAGAATTCAAGAATGCATGGGACAGACATAAAGCAATTCTAGTGGGTGGGTAGGAGGAAGTAAGCTGTTGGTTAACTAGAATTTGCAGCTTATCCATCAGGTAGGGAAATGGGCAGACTAGGTGGGCCAAGCGGTCCTTATCTGTCATCAAATTCTATGTTTCTATATCTTATTGTTTTTGGTCATGTTTAATATAACTTTATGTACTGCCCAGATCCTACCCATCAATATTCTACTCAGGGCCTACAACAAGGTGGTGACTATCACTGCTGTCTACATACTGGCCGAAGGAACAAGGTAAAGGTCTGAACTCCGTCCTGTACTTTATCCGCTCACAGCCACCAGGACCTGAGACTATCCTTATGGGTGACTTTAACACTAATTGGCTTGGGTCAGATACAAACAGCTTTAAGGATGCTATCTCAGCTGCCGACCTCACCCAGCTAGTCACCACCCCCACCAGGCGCAGCTATAAGACTGGCACATGCTCCCTTCTGGACTGGATCCTGACTAACCACCCACCCATCTCAAAAGTCTCTGTCCTTCCTGACTGGTTAAGTGACCACTTCCCAGTCACCTGTGAATGGTCAAATAAATTCAGCCTCCCACCGCCCAAACTTACTACAAGCAGAATCCTCCAATGTGGCAAATTGAAGCACCTCAAATCCCGCCTCAGACAACAAGACCAGTCCCCTATTTACCAAGCATCAGATGCCAACTCTGCACTAGACTTCTTCATCGGCACCTTCAATGCTGCTTGTGACTCCTACGCCCCCTACAAAAAGAGGAAAGTCAAAGGTCTCTGCAACCCATGGCTCTCTGGGGTGCTCCTAGCAATGATGAAATCTAGGAATCACCTCTGGGCTTGGGCTTGGGACACAGGTAGGCAAGTAGATATACAAAACTACAAACGCACTAGAAATGACTGCACTAAGCAATACGACTGCAGAAAAGTAACTACTACAAAGCTGCTGTCACTAACACCTGGGGTAAAGGGAAGTCCTTCTGGAATAATATTAAAGAAGTTGTAGGGAAATTGCCCAAAACATCATCTGCCATGTTGGAAGTGGATGGAGCTATAACTCTGGACCCTGCCACCATAGCAAGCACGTTCAATAACGCATTCTTAGATCTTAGTAGTGTGCTCCCACAAGACTTCTTCAACTCTGACCTCTCTGCTGCTCCCCCTCTCACCACCCTGCCCCCCCCTCGACTCGACCACCTTTTTACTTCAAAGCAATCAGGAGGCATGAAGTGCATAAATACATCAGCAAAGCAATCACAGGATCAAGAACCAGTGAGGACACACTCGACCTTAAACGACTGTCCCTTACGCTAGGCAAGGCAAGGCAAAATTTATTTAAAAGACACCCAATCCCGGAGGCGATGGGCGCCGTACAAATAAGTAGACACATATTCAACAATAGATCAATAAAAACACAGAAATAATTATACACATATAAATAATAACGCTGCATATAAACATTCCCATAAATAATAAACTAAACATTTGATTAAAATGACTAGACGAAGTACTATCCCCACTTACTCAAATTTTCAACCTCTCCCTCACCCTCGGCCAATTCCTCAACAGGTAGAAATCTGCCACCATCACACGAGTCCACAAAAGTGGGGACAAGGCCCATCATGGGAACTATAGGCCTATATCCATACTACCCCACCTCTCAAAGGCCATTCAGTGATTAATCTCTGACCAGCTGACGGAATACTTGGCTAAGCATGACATCCTTTGTAAGCAGCAGCTCAGATTCAGGAAAGGCCACAGCACTACATCGGCCCTCCTAGAATTCATAGGAGCAATCCACAACTCCCTTGACAATAATCAACTGACTGGATCAGTCTTCGTTGACCTATCTAAGGCTTTTGACACCGTCCATCACTAACTACTCATCACAGAGCTTCAAAATACTGGGCTTTCCCCAGAGGCTACATACTTGTGTAACAGCTACCTGGAAAACCGCTCTCAACGAGTGAAAATTGCTCACATCCTCTCTGATGCAAGACCTGTCCGTTCAGGATTCCTGCATGGATCCATTCTCGGGCCACTCCTTTTCAGCCTTTTTTTGAACAATCTCCCACAATCCTGTCCTGAACAAATCGTGTTTTATGCGGATGATGTAGTCATTCATGCAACTCATTATGATCCCCTCCTATTCCAAAAAAAGCTCAAGATGGGATTCACCTCTGTTGAAAAATTATTTACTAGACAAAAGCTGGTTCTCAGCTATAAGAAAACAAAGTTGATGCTTTTCTGTGGCTCCCACAACAAACATAGGTCTCAACCCATCTCAATTACAAACTGCCATGGTACTGTCCTAGACCCTTCACTCCTTTAAATATCTTGGAATCACTCTTGACAGTCACCTATCCTATGGCATCCACACTGGCATTGTTGCCAAAGTTGTTAACAAATGCATTGGTCTTTTTTATAGGCACAGGCAATGCCTCACCACAGATGCCTTAGGGATAGCTGTGCAGAGCTCTGTGGTCTCACTAATCAATTATAGTCTGGTTGTCTATGGCTCTGCTACTGACACAGCCCTTAGGAGCCTTTTCTTGGCCCTAAACAAAGCCTGCCTTCTCATCACAGGATCCCACTGTCTCACCCACACATATGCACTCTATGCCCAAATGGGCTGGCTCCCACTATCCAACCATATGAAATACCACACTTGCTTAATGGCCAAACAGATCACACTAAGCCTTGCACCCCCAGGAGTCCAAGCCCTCCCATGTCCAGCATGAATCCCCCACCCCACTAGGGATTCTGTAAATCAAATACTGTACATCCCCTGATGCCACACCATGCAGGGACAAAGGTCCTTTGCTCACCATGCACCCTCCTGGTTTAGTGGACTCAGAAAAAAACCTCACCTCTTTTCAAAAGCTTAGCCATTTCAAAACCAATCTTCGCCTCACCTCTCTGCCTCCAGCTCCTGTGACTGTCACTTATAGTTTGCTATTCCTACTAGCACTTACCTCTCCCTCTCTTTTTCACCCTTCCCCTTCCCTACTCCTTTCCCTCCCTCTCCCTCCCTGGCAATAGCACTTTCTCGAAGTCTGTCAAAGCCTACGGCTGCTCCTCTCTGCTGTGTCCTCTCATTTCCCTCAACTTTTCCCTGTTAACCCTGCCCTGGCCTTTACCTTCCTTCCCTCAACTGTCTATATTCAAATACTTCAGACTGTTTAGAATACCATTCTTTGATTGTTTATACAACTTTCTGTCCTGGTACCTACCTTCCCCAAATGTATGTATTCAACTGCTTGGTACTGCCAATTGCAATTATTGTCTTGTTTGTATTGTTCCCATTTGACGTGGAACCTTTGTAAAAGAGCCTTGGCTCAAAGGTACTTGTAATCCTAGAATAAATAAACAAATACATAAATAAATAAAAACAGATAAAAAATGCCTTAGAGATGCCCATGGGGGCCAGTGTAAGTGCAAAGGATCATGGGTACAGGCACAGGGGCCATGTAGACAGATGTGATTATCTTGTCACTGTGAAAAGAAGATGTCTATTGATAGTGAGGAACAGGAGTTAATTGCATTATCTAAAAGGAGACAAAAGAATAATTAAGCCTAGCTGGGAAGCCATGTAGGCCAATTTGCTTGAGAACGGCCAGGGCCTCAGGAAGAGACAGCATGTCTGGCCTCCTATTGTATCTGCAGGCTAGTGTGAGCTGATCTTGTTACAAACTGAATAGGCTAGCCATTTATGTAAATAGCTGTATTTAGGGTTGATTAACAACCACCATCTTCCAGGAAGGAGAGGCCAGAATGTTTCCCAGAAAATCTGGTTTGAGCTGGCTAACCTCATGGTTTTTTTTCTATATTCAGAAAACTGCATTTCTGTGTTATTGTAATAAAGTACTGAACTTTGATTGGTTGGGTAACCACAGAAACTGAAATGCTAGCCAATCTCAGGGCAGCCACTATCCACTGGACCTGTCCTTTTGAACCCCTTTAAAACCAGGATGCAGAGGGATATCTGGGCCTTTTGCTGCCTTGTTTGCTTGAAGCCTGTGGGACCCTTTCTGCCTGTCTGTTGGGAGGACAGAGACAATTTCTCCTGGATCACTGAGAGCCAAGACTTCGACTACCACACTTGTAAGGATACTTTTGCACTTCAAAATTCCAACTAAGGACTTAAGATAGACTTTTATCCTCAGAGTTTAAAGTGTACGCTTTATATGTATACTTTCATTTTATTTTCAATATCCTGTAACCAATCGCTAAATGATTAGACTTTATGTTATTTACTGTTTTCTAATTAATTTAATTAGTAAAGCCTTTGGCTTATTTTAAAATAATTCTGCCTATGTCATTTGTGTGTGTTGCCTGGGTAAGAGTTGTTCAGACTATACTATTCATGTGTAATTGCTTAATTGCCAAAACACTACCAAAAGTGAAGTACCATTAGAGACTTTGTGATGAAAGGAGGGGAGGAAATATGAATATCTCAAGAGGAGCTTGTGGGGGCTTGAACCAAGAGCTGCATTTCTGGAGAAAGACACAGTAATAGGGTATAGAGGGCCCCCCAAAGTCTATACATGTGTGTGGCTTTCTGGTTCATGGTGCAGTGACCAAGGGAGTTCTACCTCTGGAACACAGACTCAAGACTGTATTTGTATCCCCTTGCATGGAGAATGGGTATCTCTGACCCCATTCTACCCCCCCATCACATGAAGGATTCACTGTGACACAGGTAATGCCACCCCCGTTGGAGTGGACTTGTGACAGTTGCCATCTCATGTATTTCATCCACTAGCTCTTTGTCCACTTCCTGTCCCTGTACTGGAGGCCTGTAGATCACTCCTGTGTGTATTGCTGTGCTATTGCCAGATTCAAGGGTGAACCACAGTGCCTCAGTCTCCACCGTCTACCCTGCACCACTGTTGCCTTTATACCCTCTCTGACATACAGGCCCTCCCTTTTTTACTCCTCCTATCCCTCATGAACAAAGCATAACTAGGTACATTTATATCCCAGCCATGATTTACAGTGTACCATGTCTCTGTTATTACTGCTATGTCCAGGTCCACCTCCACTAACAAGGCCTCCAGGTCTGGAATTTTACATCCCAGGCTGCGGGCATTAGTTACCATGGCTTTCCATGTTCTGCAGACTATCCTCCCTCTGCTGCTGTTTTTGCTCTCCTGCTTCTTCCCCCACCCCAGTTTTCTTTCTAATGTGGCCTCAATTCCTCTGCTTTTCCCTTTCTTCCTGCTTCAGTTATCCCTGTCATCACCTCATTTCCCTGCACCTTAGTTCTGTTTTTTTGCCTTGTGGAGGTGGACTGCTTGAGTTTCTCTGCTCCCATTGCCCTCCCCACCCTTGGCTAGTTTAAACTCTCGTCAATTAATCTGATTCACTAGTATGCAGCTGTCATGCTTAGCTGGAGTATTCTGCTATACTCAGCTTTAACACACAGCTGCAGCAATATCCATTGTCATTTAATCTCATTCTCCTCACTCCCCTTCCCCCTTCCCATGTGATCCTGTGTTATCACTTGGTATCTATGTTTTCATTTTAACTGTTTTATGGAATGTATTCATGTGTGGCATGGGAATCTTCCTCAGTAAGTGGATGGGGTGAGGTCAAGGACACTTCCACTTTCAAAAGCTACAAATTATGACTGTGAGTTTCAGCTGGCCAAGGATTCACACTCATGACAGCAAATGTCTGCTCAAGTTATCAAAGGTGAGCTACATCTGCCATCTCTACCACTAACATATTTTCAGTTGTGTGGTGCATGCCTTGATATCTCCCCCCCTCTCCCAACCACTCTGGAAGGAAGTACAGTGTTCAGCTAATTATACTCAGGCTATAATGTCAGCCAGTCATCTTAAATGTTATGACAGGTGGGGAAAAGGGGCTTCAGTAGCTCGGCTACAATGCTTACAGCTGACCCTGGCTGCAGGTCTGACCTAGGGTGATATTGTCATGGTATCTTCCAAGCATCTCAACTGTGCCCTATATACACTTCACCCTCTTGGTCAACTCTCTAACATACCTCAGAGCATCCCCCCACCCCATCTGTTATAGAGGCAATGATGTAGGTAGCACAGAATTGATTATCCCTCTCTTGTTTCTGTTTATTTGCGTTGTGATGAAATAGTTAAGGAGGACAATGGTAGGCACACTCGCTGAATACTTGTGCAGGGATGAGGCTTTTAAGGGCTGTGATCTGCCCTGTTAATCCTGTGACCATGTCGAGAGGTGTCCAGTAGCAGCCATAAGGTAAGCAGTGCAGCCACAGGCCCTGAAGGCAGGGAGTGGCAATCGCCTGCCCCACCGACACAAACTAATCCAGTTGGACAAGCTCTGAAACAAGCTCTGAAATGGAATGGTGAGCCAAATATTTTTACTAACTTCCCCTTCCTACTCCTGCTGGGTTGATTGTTTGAAGTGCTCGTTCTCTCTCTCGCATTACAAGATGTTTTCTCTTATGAGGCCCAGGGCACTTTTGACTAATGCAGGACTGGTACTCTCCCTAATTTCCCTCTCCCACCTCTTGCTTAATAGAACTGCTGGTGACTCTGGGTTCCACTCACATGAAGAAGACTCTTTTGTCTACTCGAATCTGCTTCCCGATAGGAAATCACATCCTTTCCTTAACCTGGCCCTGTATCTAACACGTCCTGCCAAACTTGGTCATTTTCTTCTCCGTCACTCCCCTGTCATGCCCAAATGCCTCAAACTCATCCATTGCCTCACCAGAGAAACTTGGGTGACTCCTGCATTTATCCCTATCTGGGGATTTTGAATCAAATCCTGCCCCCCCACCACAATGCTAGATCAACAAATGACTCCTCCAGGTTCTCCGCAAAGGGTATCAAAATAGCTCATATGAATATTAGAAGTGTACCTGCTAATTTTCCTGAACTGGAAGCCTGGGTTGCCTACTATCGCCCAGATATTCTAGGATTGACTGAAACTTGGCTTAGGCCAGACATACCTGACACAGTATGCAAAATAAATGGCTACCACTTTATGAGATTTGATCGCCCCTCTAAACAGAGGGGTGTAGGGGTTCCTCTCTATTATAAAGAACATCTCAATATCTCTATCCAACACTCAGGGTTATCAAGTATCTGTGAAACTCTGCACACTGTTCTGCTCTTAGGCGGAGAAAAAAGGCTAAACCTGATATGTGCTTATAATCCTCCAAAGGGTGCACTCACTGGCCTAAATGGGCTTTTGGACTATCTCTACTGTAAAGGGTAAATCCAAGTAATATTAATGGGTGACTTCAACCTTGTCCTATCAGGTACCCACTCTGGTTTGTACATGGAGGCTCTAGCCCGACTTCACCCATCACAGCTGATTACTAGCCATACTCGAATCTCAGCAAATAGCGAGCATCAGTGTCTCCTGGACTGGATAGCCACAAACAGAGCAAATAAAATTATTGCTGCAGGCACCTTTTCTGATTCTATCAGTGATCACCTACCTACCTTCTGCAAGTGGAATGGTCACTGCCCCATCCCCCTCCCAGAATTATTCAGTTTGGGATTTTGCCAAACTGAATCCCTGCTCACTCCTTGATGATAGTAATAACATTGACTGGTTGCCTATCTATATCACTGAGGATGTAAATACAGCACTTGACTACCTAAATTCTCAGCTACTAGTCCTACAGGATCTGCACATCCAATTGAAAAAAAGGCATCTTAGGGGCTCTGCAAACAGATGGCTACATAAAGACCTCCTTCAGACTATGAGAAGGGATATGGCCTGGGCCTTGGCCAAGAAATCCCAATGGACAGATGACTGGGCTAATTATAGAAAAATGAGGAATGCCTGCCAAAAAGATATTCAGAGGACAAAAAGTAGCTATTGCCTTAAGCTTCTTCAATCTTCAGTGGGTGACTCCAGGGGGGTTTTGGAACCACATCAAAAATTTCATTGGCCAAAGGCCCAAGACGGCCATAACTGAAATGATGCTAAATGACGCCAACTGTAAAAATCTACCTACGATTGCAAATGCTCTGAATGTGCAATCCTCTGATCTCCCTGAATACCTTGCAAAATTTAACCAGTCCCCTGAACCTCCTCCCGATATCCACCATCCTTTAGGACCCTCTTTTCTGCTCAGATCACTCTCCACTACCGAGGTGCTGCTTCTTCTTAAATCTATCTCCTCTCATGGATTTGCCAGTCCAGATGGATTATTGCTTTATTTCATCAAAATGGCAGCTCCAGCTCTTGCTGCCCCTATTACAAGAATTGTCAACCTATCTATACTAGCCCAGACAGTGCCTACACTATGGACAACTGCTCGAGTTGTCCCTGTACACAGAAAAGGGGACACCAAAACATGGCTAACTACAGACCGATCGCTATTCTCTCTACCTTAAATAAACTACTTGAAAGGCTGTTGCCACCCAGGTCTCAGACTATCTGCAACTTCACAACCTTCTATCCCCTGCTCAACATGGATTCCGAATGGGGCACAGCACCACAACTGCACTACTTCAGGTATCAAACAAAGTCCTCACAGCAACGGATAGGGGCCTGCTCATGGGGGCCATATTTATTGACCTCACTAAGGCATTTGATCTTGTGAATCACCTCCTTCTACTTTTCAAACTGTCCATCCCGGGTTTATCCCCGTCTGCCATCTCTTGGTTTGATAGCTACCTCACTGGGAGGAGGCAATTTGTTCAAATTGCAACTGCTGTCTCTGACCCCTCCCCCACCTCTGTTGGAGTTCCCCAGGGATCTATACTTGGCCTTCTTCTTTTCTCTCTCTTTATTAACAACCTGCTCTCACTTCCTTGTCTCTCCTCACTGATTCTTTATGCCGATGACATGGTGCTTTTCACTTGCGGTAAAGACCCCACATCAGTAAAGGTGAATCTTCAAGCTGATTTTGATTGCTTACAAGTCTGGCTTCTACAAAACAAACTCATACTTAATGCTAAGAAAACTGTGGCTATGCTTTTTCGCTCCCTCGCTAGAATCAAATCCTGTGCTCCGGATCCTTCAGTACTATGTCTTGATGGCTCCCCGTTGGAATCTATTAACTCCTTTAGGTACCTAGGAGTCACACTTGCTCCATCTCTGGATTTCAACCTCCACCTTATGGCTATTTGCAAGGCGGTTAACTCCAAACTGGGTATTGCCTATAGAATTAGGTCCTTCCTGAATGATGCTGCCCAGCTTGCTATTGCACAAGGTTTCCTCCTTCCCTCCCTTACATATTGCTCATAGGTATACCTTAATGCCAACAAAGGATCCCTCCATAAATGGAGCACCTGTTATAACAGCATATGCCAATTCGCCCTCTCTGCACACAGACTGACTCATTGTTGTGAACTCTACTCCAAACTAAATTGGCTGTCCCTGACTTCACACAGACTCTATTCTACTGGATGCTTAATTGGCAATATCATCAGAATGGGGACACCTGAGAATCTCTCAAGGCTGCTATCTCATCTCTCCCAAGTATATCTCTTTAGGGCATCCATACAAACCCAACTTGAAATTCCCAGATACCTCACAAAAAAGGGGGAACTATCCTTCCCTATATCGGCCCCCAGCATCTGGAACTCCCTCCCCCCTCACATTAAACACTCTAAATCCCACCTAGCCTTTAAACTTGGTCTCCACGCCCACCTGTCTGACTCTGATAGCTGCTCCTGTGCTATAACTTGAGACTGACTCCCAGCAGCATTCCTTACCTACATGGCACTTACTGTTTCCCTCCACTGTATAAAATCTGCATGTTCCCACTCCCTCCACAAAATCATCAGTTAAAACTGTTATTTGTAATATATCCTTAATTATTATGTAAGCATTAATCACTGATGAAGGTGGCATCTAATGGGGAGTTAATGCATGGTTGGGCCCATTGTGGCACGAGGCCGGAGGCCGGGGGCGTACAACGGTCCAACCATGCATTGACTCCGATTAGATGCCACCTTCATCGGTGATTAACGCACTTGTAACATGGAGATGCTCATTATTACTGTGGACTATACAGCCTGCTCCTCATATCACACAAAACACAACGCCAGTTACATGATCTACTGTGATTTTTATTCTTACTTTCAGATTTGTACACACTACTCTCTTACATACAGATGTCATTCCGATTCTTTTTTAATACAGGAAACTGCTGTTACTGTCTTAGCGATTCATGCACATTTCAATGATTTCTGTACGGCTGTTTGACTGCGAGACTGCCTAGGAGGACTGTGATTCTCTCGCTTGGAAACTCTGCACAGCCGGTAGCTATGTCATTTGCTATCGCAGTGTCGCCATTCTGAGGCTTAGTTTTCTGTGTCTCTCCTGCTCCCTCTCCCATAGCCCCAACTGCTTGTCCTACCTTTCCACCATTACCCCGTGTCTCCCCCATGGTCTTGGCCCCTAGTTAAAATTCACGGTGCCGTGGACGGTACATATGTGGCAGCTGAATGCATTTGCGGTCAAATGTATGGCAGCTTAGATTCAATGCTAAGAAGTGCAAGGTAATGCACCTGGGAAACAAAAACCCAGGGGAAGAGTACACAATGGGGGGTGAGATACTAACAACAACAAAAATGGAAAGGGACCTGGGGGTAGTCATATCAGATGACCTAAAGGTGGGCAAGCAATGTGAGAGGGCAGCAAGGAGGGCTGGGGGGATACTGGAATGCATAGGAAGAGGCATCACCAGTAGAAAACAGGAAGTTATTATCCCTCTGTACAGACAGCTAGTGAGACCCCATCTGGAGTACTGCATGCAGTTCTGGAGACCCAATCTCATAAAGACATAGACAGGATGGAAGCTGTCCAGAGGAGGGCAACTAAAATGGTGCAGGGTCTGCACCAGAAGACATATGAAGAGAGACTTAAGGAGCTTAATATGTATAGCCTCAAGGAAAGGAGGAGAGGGAGACATGATAGAAACTTTCAAGTACCTCAGGGAATCAACAAAGTCCAAGAGGGTAGCATCTTTCAAAAAAGAGTGTGCAAGAACAAGGGCACAATTTGAAGATAGAAGAGGCGGCTCAGAGGTAATTTAAGGAAGTATTTTTTCACAGAGGGGTTGTGGATGTATGGAGCAGCCTTCCAGAGGAGGTTGTGGAGTCAAAAACAGTGGTGGAATTCAAACATGCATGGGACAGTCATAAGGCAATTCTAGGGGTTGGGGGTAGGAAGAAGTAGGTCGCTGGTTAACTAGGACCTGCAGCTTATCTATCAGGTAGGGAAATGGGCAGACTGGGTGGGCCAAGCGGTCCTTATCTGCCATCAAATTCTATGTTTCTATGTTTCTATGTGCCTCCTCCTCCTCCATCTTCCACCACGCTGCTTCCTCTCTCACCCAGTTCTTGTGGCCCCAGTTCGGTGCTTGTGTGTCTCTCTGCTGCTGTGGGCTCAGTCGTTCCTCGTTCTTCTGCCTCTCTGTTTCTGGGTGCCTGCGGTCCATGCCCCTGCAGTCCAGTATCATTACTGGTGCCCCGACTTCTCTGTGTGTCCCATCACTACATTACGTCGGACTATGTATGACTTTCTCCCTATGTCCCTCACCTCTAGTTCTCCCCCTGCCTATCTGTACTACTATCTCGGTACTTCCTACATGTCTGGCTCTTTCTTTTACAAGTGCCAGCTTCAGACCCAGCTACTTCTCTTCTGATGGCTACTTCCTGCACTACAGGAGCAATACGGCATTATCGTCTCATACTGCCATGTTGCTCCTGTACCACGTGACTCACTGCCGCCTATCGGCTTCCCCGCTCCTCGGTATTACAATTCTGCCGTGTTACAATGTTGTATCATCCAGTGCAAGTAGCTAATGTTAGGGTATTTGTTTTCTCTGTTTCCACAGACATATGTCTTGCTTTTGTTTGTTCCCACTTCATGCTGCACCATGAACAATTGTCACTGATGTTTGTACCTTCCCTGTACCTTGCTGTCTCCTGATTGTACTCTCCCGGGTCATGCCTGAATATAGGCAATACTCTTGTCTAGTGTACTTACCCGGTAAACAAAAAACAAATAAATAAACAGTGATGTCCTCAGCTTGGGCACCAAACTGTCTTGGCAGCTGTCAACAGAAGGTGTCTGCTTATTGGCCATTGTTTTCATTTCATTTCAATTTCAATTTAATTTCATTTTATTAGGGTTATAACCATTGAGCAAAGTTTAATTTAAATGGTGATCCTTCTTACACAAATGTACACACAATTACACATAATACAAACAGTTACATAGTATGTACAGTCATAAAACACAATAAAACCAAATAATCAAGCATATGAATAACCACAACAGCACTTTTCTCAAGCTATATATGAGTCCAAAACCATTGTTTTACTGCCTTTATAGACAGAGGCATGCACAGAGTCAGTGAACGGGGGGTGGCTAGAATCCTCACAAGACTAAGGGGGTGTGGGGGCATGCCCTCTGGAAATTTTTTTTAAACATCACTTTAAGTGGTGCATTTTCCTGCAATTTAGAGCTAAGTAAGATACATTACAGCCCACCATGGTGAAACATTCAGTGCTAAGGATGCTACTGTTTCCTCCAAGAATGTTGTAAAAATGTAACTTTATGAAATTGCAGTCTTTGCTTCTTTTGCAAAGTGGATTGTTTCTCAATCTCCATTTCTCTCACACTCTCTATGAAACAGATACCCCTGTTCACACTTAGCTCCTTTGTTAATTACCCCCTTCTTCCACCATCACCAAGTCCCTAAGATTTTTTCCCAGCCCACTGCTAGCAAGCCATGCATCATATCTCAATTGCAAGAAGTCGAAAAGCAAGCAGTTTAAGCAACGAATTATGATCATACAAGCTGCAATTCTGATCAGAGCACAGGCAAAAAAGAGACACAGTAGCAGTGCAGTAGAGCAGCAGGCAATGAAAACAGAGGGGAGGAGACCCAGTCCACTACTGCAGAGGGATAAATGAAAAACATAAGTTGCACCCATATAAACACACTAAGTCTGACTGGACTGGGTTCCCTCTGTGTTCATTGCTTGCTACTCTGAGTCTAAAAGGTTGCAATGCTAAATTAAACACAAAAGGGACAATGAAGAAATCAGCATGCATGCAGCACAAATCCCCAGTGCCATCTATTTTGTACAGTGCATAACAGAAAGTGTCTGCCACTGGTGTTGAGAGTCAGTCCAATGAGCAGCATGGATGGAGTGCCCTGTGTTGGAAGATGATCAAATTATTGTAGCTTTCACAAGTGCCAGTGCAACTGGGTCTGCTCTGTGGAGGACTGCTCTGCTCATCCATAATGATCATCTCAGCACTTTCTGACCTGACCCTCATGGGGGGGGGGGTGAGTGTGTGCGTGAGTGAGATTGACCAGCAATATCCTCCATGTGTGGTGAGTTGGGTCACCTGACCTGACCCACCACACATGGCACACTGACACACAGAATGCCCTCCTGCCCCATCAAAACCTCAGTCCTGGCTGAATCTGTCAGACTCCCAAATTTAAAAAAAAACAAGAATGATTAAAATTTAGTTGGAGATTGACTTTTAAGAGGGGGGCCAGAGCCAGGTTCTGCCTGCCCCCCCCCCCGCACACGCCTATGTTTATAGATAAAGGTTTACAACCAAGATGCCAACATTTATATGGCAATTGTTCCCAGTAGATAGGGACCATATGACTGTAAAAATACATTGATCTTTGTGTTTTGGTTAAGGGTACTGTTAGTTCCCGAAAAGCAGAATTTCTCAAAGATTAATTTACCTTCCTCTCTAATAGTTTAACCTTTAAATAGTCAGGAACCTGTCCCAATACACTTTTATACACTAAAACAAATTTGTGCAAATGCCTTCTATTTGCAGTCAGCCTGTCACTCTCCTCCTCCTCCTCCTTGAAGGCACTCCTTAATCATACGACAGTATGAACCTTCACAACACTTGAGGATACCCCTAATCAAGGGTTTGCCATATCAGCTTACCAAACAACACCATTCCAAACCACAGTTACCATATCTTACCCTACCTATTCTGTCTTCCCATGACTAAGGTGTCCTCATTTAACCCCTCCAATTATTGTCTACTAGCCCTTTACCTTACTGGATGGATTTCGCAAGTGGTGAGTGAACTTGACTTTCACCAGCTCTACTGGCATCAGCAGGTGGTGTGATTTCCTATAGAGTGCAACCTTCTATTATGGGAAATTCACCCATTCACTGGGAAAGCTTTTTATTTATTCATTTATTTGTTTGCTTTTGGTAACCGGGTAGGTCACACTAGACAGCCAAGTGCCTATTTTCAGGTGAGACCCGGGAGGGTTACAAACTGGGTTACAGAGAGTTTACATAGTATCATGAGAGAGGTTTACATCGAGATGCAGGATGAGTATAAACAGGGCAAGGAGCAATTGGGTGAGCAAACAGTAAGTTAAAAAAATTTACAGGGAGAGATTGAGTGAACAAACAGTAAGTCAAAAAAGTTTTACATCAAGATACATGACAGCTTAACAGGGCTATCGTAGGGAGCTAACAACAAAATGGAGACAAAGTGGTACAGGATACGTACTGTGCAAAACAACAGAAGATCGGCACCGGTAGGGTGTCTAGGGATTACAATATAAGATATACATACCCCAGAGTAGTTCAGTGCATAAAGGTAAGAAAACCCTTATGACATCAGAAAATCATACAACGGAATACAAGTGCCAGCTGGTAGCTGGGGGCCATAGCCACACCGGGGTAGGACAGGCTCAGGTGAGACATGTGACAGTTCCAGGGCCAGGTACCAGAGGTAAAATAACAATAATAGTAGACCCTAAGAAGGCAGGGCCTGTCTCATGTCCAAGCGAGAGTGTTGCGAGATACATGAACAATGGAGGGACCCATCAGGTAACGCCACAGGAAGGATTTGAAGCCCAGATGGGAGGAGAGGACCAAGTGCAGGCAGGGAGTGAATTCCAGATTTTGAGGGCATACACGGTGAAAGCCCGGTCACCCACCAGGGTATGGGTTCTCGGAACCAAGCGGTCAGGTGTAGCTCGCGACCGGAGGGGGTAGGAGGAAGTGTCGGGGACAGGGGGAAGGGCAAGGGATGCAGGAGTACCAGATCTGACAATGTTGTCGATGAAGTTCCCAACTACAAAGGTGCAGTGTTTCTCGGGGGGTAGCTACTGTAAACGTGAGTAGAGGTCGCAGCGGTGAGTTAAGGGGGGGGCCGTAAGCGCAAAGCGGCAGATATTATTGTAAGCTGTGTCCCACTTTGAGAGGCTAGTTTTGGGCATGGGGGCAAAGGCGACTAGCCCATAGCAGAGAGATGGGAGAAGGACCACCTGGCTAGGGCAAGACGAGCCACGGGGGTTAAGCAGCATTTGGCTGTATAGGCGAGGCCCAGTTTGCTATTTGTAGCCTTACAGACATTTCGGATGTGCAGAGTGAGATCAAGTTGTGGGTCAAGCGTAACACCCAGGTATTTGACGGCAGCCACTGTCTGCAAAGGGGCACCATCAGCCCCGAGGATTTTGAGCAGGGCAGGGCAAGATTTTAATTTGCACTGGGACCCGAAAAGCATAGCTTGGGTTTTTTTGAGGTTGGTAGTAAGCCTATGTTCAACCAACCAGGATTGGATCCACTCGAAGTCGGAGTTAAGTTGTGAGTTAATAGTGACAATGTCTCGGGCGCTTACCAGTACAACCAGGTCATCCGCATATAGAGTGGAGTGCCCATGGGAGGTGATGGATGGCAGCTCATTGATAAAGAGGGAGAAGAGAGTTGGGCCAAGAACCAACCCCTGGGGAACTCCGCAGAGGACATCGGTGAGGTGGGAGGGGGTGCGGTTAAAGTTGGAATACTGCTTCCGACCAGAGAGGTAGTTGAGGAACCAGTTGTGTGCAGGGGGGGAGAGAGACCAAATGAGAGAAGGGTGGAGCTAAGAAGAGCATGATCAACCCTGTCGAAGGCTTTGGAGAGGTCCACAAAGATGGCACCGGTGAGGAAGTCAGTGAGCAGCCTATTTACAATGGATGAACAGAGGTCCAACAAGCAAGCACATACCTTTGCCCCTGTGCAATAGTAAATGTCAGCCATGTTCGAGCTCCTGACCCTCTTAGTGGTCCTCCATTACCCCATCGGCTACTGAAGCCACAACAGGAGGCATTCCACACCATAGCAAAAGATCACCTGAGATATGCTACCTCCCCAAACAAAGAGTACAGATGACTGGGGGGAAATCCCCCATTGATATTTACATAGCTCCCCCCATAAACATTTATGACTGTTCACGGTTCTGGAAATCCAGAGCAAGGTACCCTCACTCTGTTATTTTTTTTTTTTAAATCATTCTCAGTTTCTTCTTCCTCACTCCAACTTGCACAACCCACCTAGACTGGTTATTCCTCCTACCTAGACCAGTAATGCACGCTATGATAAAACTTTGTTTTCTACATTTAATTATTAAATTGACCTCCCATATATATTAGGATGTAAGGTCAAGTGTAGTTTTATACTAGAGCAGATAGTTATAATTAAGTTAGGATTTATAAATACAAATAATTGTTGTATCTGCATTGTCTGACATCACTGAACTTATGGTTTTCCATTTTTAATAAAAAAGCTAGTTTTTATTGAGGTTCACATGTGGTTAATTAGATAAATAAGATTCACCTGTTGTTGTATTTCTAAAAATATGGATTACATGTGGGACCGGCCCCCTTGAGGAAGTGTATAATCACAAAACTGGTCCAGGCAATTAGTTGGTGAGGGTCACTACTTCTGCAACAGGCATAATGTGCCAAACTTGTACTTATAAGGACTTACCACAAGAATAAATCTTGCCTTGGTTTTGAAATGTTGTCACTGCTGGTTTTCATGGATTTATTATATTGACTTTACCTTACACGACAGGTATTGGAGCTAGGGAGGCAGCAAAATAAAATGTTGTCTGTGAAATTGCTGTGAAATCAGCAATTTGGCCCATCGCCACCGGCCACAACAAGTCCATAAATTGAACCCTCCCACACACAAGTTACCCTGCACCCCCCATTTGTTTTATTAAAAAAATAATTCACCCTCCACTCCCTGGTATCTATTGGGCCCCCGGCCACCACTAAATAATAATATTAAATAAGCACTCCCTCCCAAAGTTACCTGCTGCCTCCATTTGCTTTATTAAAAATAAAAATAAATTCACCCTTCACCACTCCTTGGTGTCTAGTGGTCCCACCCTCCCCGGCTGTCACTGGAAACTTCAGTGAGGGTTTGGAACAGCAAAACCTTTCTAAGGTGTATAGTGCTTTTTCAAGTATGTATATTTGAGTAAGGGTGGTGTTTGTTTGCTTTTCATTGTTCTGACCTCTTCTTTCATGGCACTCATATTGCTGGGCTGAAATTGTTTTCGCTGTTTTTCTGATGCTGCTTTGCTATGGAACCTTTTTAATGCACATCAAACCAATAGACACCTCCGCAACTGTGAGGTGGGATTCATTGAAGGCTCTTACTAGAGGTACATGCATTGTATACTCCTCCAATGTGAAGAAGGCAGAAGAGAAGGACCTCAAGGAGCTGGAGAGTAACCTCAGGACTCCCAAGAACAAATACCAAGAGTCCAATGGCAAGGACCAAAACCTCTTAGCACAAATCATGGGCATGCAGTTTAAAATAAACACATACCTGCAGCAAAGGGCAGAATTTTCCCTATTCTCTGCAAAGTCTTCTGGGATAAAGCAGAGAAGCCAGGCAGACTGCTGACTTTCCAGCTTAGAAAATAACAGTAAATACCAAGGTTCCACTGCATCAGTTTGGATGTAGGGAGTCTAGTAAAAGATTAAAAAGTAATCAACATCTTCTTCCTGGATTTCTACAGGAAGATGTATTCCTCTGAGTCTTCCCAATGAAGCACAGATAAATGAGTTTACTGAGGGACTTATAATCCCATCTCCAACTCAATTCCAGACAGAGCTTTTGAGCAGGCCCTTCACTTATGCAGAACTTGCCTCAGTCCTATCAGGCATGCTGGCAGGAAAAGCCCTGGGTAATGATGGCATCCCAGCAGAATTCTACTCAATATTCTAGGGAAGTCTGCTAAGTCTTCTAAAGGGTGTTCTCACTGAGGCCTGCACTGTAGACAGTCTCCCCTGTCCATACACACAACTCAAATCTCTCTCCTCCTGAAGCCAGACAAAGACCCCCAAAAATGCAGCAGCTATAGGCCCACATCCCTGATCACAGCTGATCACAACATCTTTGCCAAAATTATCTTAGAATGAATCAGGATGGTGATAGATCAACTCATCAACAGGGTTCAGGCTATGAAGAGAAAAAACCTAATGATCCTCCTCTCCGTAGACACTGAGAAGGTGTTCAAGAGGGTGGAGTGGAAATTTCTCTTTCACACCCTTAAACGGTTTGGCTTCAGACAGTGATAAGGAGCTGGATTTCAGCACTATACAGTGATACTTCTGCCTCAGTAACCAGCAACAGCTTCCCCTCCTCTGATTTCCCACTCTAAAGTGACACCCAGCAGGGTTGCCCCCTTTCCACCTCTTCTTCGTGCTTTTGCTGGAACCCTTTTGCAAGTTGTCCTAGTCCACCCACAGATCCAAGGATTACACCTAGTTGAGGAAAAAAAGATGATGGCCTTTGTAGGTGACATCATGTTGACCCTCACTAACCTGCAGAACTCCATCCCAAACCTCTTGTCCCTAATTAACTGCTACGGCAGTCTGGCTGTGTACAAGATTACACTCCCCTAACACTCTGAGATATCTCACCTGGAGGGCTCCCCATGGAATATAACAGCTGCACAGGACCAGATCAGGTTCCTAGATATCAACTTTGAATGGACTTTCCAGCAAATAGGAAAAAGGAAACTTAATTCTCTTCATACAACACTGGACAAAGTTATGGCTTGGTGGGTGAACTTGAACCAATCCCACTGGGGGAAGGCTCACACATACCAGATGATGGCAGTTCCAAAGATCCAAACCTGAATAATGTATTAAATATCTCTGCTTGCTACCTGACGTGGTACTCGTGTACCTATATTATGACTACTGTGACCTAACTATTACCAAGCTCGTACCACCAGTGAATTCCTGTAACACTGGTAATGTGTGATTCATAGCTCAGTGCTTGTGCTATGTACTGTATTTGGATAATGAAGGTTTGTGCTTGGATACAGAGGCCAGATATGTAAGTAGGACATTACTGGTCAGATATGCAGCAGTTCAAAATGATTAGTGCTTAGGCACCTTGTACATTGTTATACAGTCAGCAATTATAGTACAAATGAGCTGAATAGTCTTATGCAAGGTACTTAGATGCTTGAGTTGATGAGTAACGTGTTATGATTTGGTATTGGTTTGGCCTTACTCTGTATCCCACCATAAAGAACACTTAGTCTAGTAGTATGAGACCCCCATGGTGGGATAAGAGCACTGGAGAAGGAGGAGGTGTCAGGGGAGAATGGAGAGTGAGTGCGACTCGCTCTAAGCAGAACAGATGTAGCCTGCTAGTTTAAGTAGGATGAGGGGGAGGAGCTCTTCCCCCACATAAATTCAGGCGATAGCCTTTCATTTGCTTTTTTAATCTAGCATTATGTACTGTACTGTTTTGTTTGCTGTAGTGTATTGCCCTCTTGACGAGGTGCCTTTCTAAATTAGTCTTTGACTCAAAGGTCTGTAAACCGATAATCTAATAAATAAATAAATAAATATACTGAATAATAACTCAGGACTAATAGACCTCAAGGCCATAACTAGTCTGCAAAAGGACATGTTATCCTTTTTCTGGGAGGCAGACCCCCACAGACTCAGTCACACAAAATTAGCACAATAATTTACAAGAAGAGAACTGTGCCTCCAGGACTTTGCCCTCAAAAGAGTGGTGCAAACTATACACCGGCTGTCCTCAGCAGCTGCTTACAAGGACTCTAGCACCACACCCAAGTGGGTATCCTGTGAGAAAGCCCTCCTAGGGTGGCCCCTCAGTGACATTACATGCTTTGAGGAAATCCCACAGGCACTGAGCACCCACCCCTCACTCAAACTCTCCAGCAAGTTCTGGCGGCAAGCAGCCAAAATTACAGGGTTGTCCCCCTCCAGCTCCACCCCCCCCCAGCCATTATGGCCCAACAGCTACCTATATACTGGTGAGCACCCCTCAACTGAAAGGACTGGAATGACAGGAAGATCAAAATACTCCATCATCTCATAGATATCTCCAGCAAAGTACTCAAACCTTTCCATCAACTGAGAGAACACTGTGAGATACCTAGACAACGCAGCTGGAGATACCTTCAGTTAAGGCATGCTTTGGTCTCCTTTCTGGGTCCCCTTTAAGATAAGTGATCCAATGGTAGTGGACTCACTACTGTATTCATCCTCCCCTTCCCAATCAAGAATGCAGAACATATACAGATATGTCCTTTAGCTTTCCCCAGACTCAGCTGCCCTAGTCCAGTCCCAATGGAGCAGGAAGTTGCCTTGTGAAATCTCCCATCAATAGTGGGACTGAATGCTGGTGAAGGCTTGCTGAAGTAGTTAAAGACACGAGGAATCATTTTACTCAGCTGAAGATATTGCTGCACTGGCACAGAATGCCATCAAAACTGCATAAGTGGGGCATCTCCTCAACGGACAGATGCTGGAAATGTAAGGAATACCATGGAAGCATCATGCATGTAATTTGGACATGCTCCAAGCTCAAACACTTGTGGGACACCATTCTGAGAGCATGTAGGCAAATTACAGCAGCAACATTCACACTTATGCCCACTTTAGTCATGCTAGGCCTTAGCCTCTCCACTGCACCAGAGGCACATAATACCTCCAGAGGAATGTTAGGTAGATAGGCCATGGGGCCCTCATTACAGTCAAAAGGATCATCCTCCAACAACTGGAGGGAACTGACTACCCCACAACCTAGTGAGTGGTTGGCTGAACTAGGGAAAGCAACAAGATATGGAAGAATCCAACAGAGTGCCAGGGGGAAAGTAAATGAGTTTGTGTCCACATGGGGGTTTACCTGCATTCCACTTTCTGTAAAATCTCTGCAGGACATTTTCTCCCTAGCTACATAAGACCACACAAGTAACCCCAGGAGCAGGGCTATGTAGTCCCCCCATTAAACCTAACAAGGCAATCTGTAACAAACTCTGCCCATCATCCCATGTCCCAGCCTCTCCCTGTGATGGACTACTAACCATAAAAAAATTCCAAGTACATCTGAGGTTGGAAATTTACTGTGTTTTTAAAATGAACCCATGTATACTTTGTGGAATTGATATTGTCCTTCAGTGTTGTATCTCCATTGTGGGGTGCCCCCCCACCCCGCTAGCCTATGCTTTTTTATACAACGTTGATGTACATCTTATGTATGTATTTGTTATAATATAAGCTAATAAAACTTTGATTACACAAAAAGAAGGAACAGGTTACATAGGAGTGAAGCAATAGGAGGAAGGCACAGAGAGAGAGAGAAGGCAAGTCCATAGGTGGTGGGTGTGGCTAAGCCACCAAGCAAGATGGCAGCATAACTTTTGTTGGCTATCTACCTGGTGCACAGATCTAATCAATAAACCTACTATACCGGGACTCACAACCTCAGCTCTGCAACCAGACAGCTTAAGAAACTTTACTTTACCTGTAGCTGCTTTTTCAGGTCGTTTGCTTGCTCAGAAACAGACTTCTGCTTCAGCACCAACTCTGATAGCCTGGCCACAACTCTGATAGTGCCACCGCGTGGCACACAGCAGCACCAGCAGCTCGAAGCCCTTGGTCCAGAACATATTCACCTCGATCCTAAATTGGATCGAAGGGCTAATGGTGGCCTCTAATAATGCTAAAAGTACACTCCAGCAGCTGGATTTCAGGATGGGCTTAACAGAACAAAAATTGTAGCCCACAATGAAACACTTAATGGACACTGCATCACCTTCCAGGAACAAGCCCTTTAAATCAAAGTGTTGCAGGGCAAGATTGATGACATGGAAAATAGGAGCCGGCGCAACAACCTGCAGCTCCTAGGCTTCCCAAAGGGCTGCAAGGAGGACAGGACTGTTCCATTCTTGCAGTGAGTCCTCCTGAAACTCCTACAGTTCCCAGGCAGCACCCACATCACCACAGAAGAGGCCCACTGATCCCACTAGCCTAGACCTCCTAGTGGGGAAAGGCCTAGGCCAATTCTAGCCCAGATTCTCAATATTGCTGAAACAGAGGCAATCCAGTCTAGGGCAAGAGAACTGTGGGCCCTGAACTGGAAGTGACACAAAATAATGATATTCTAGGATTACTTGAGGGACTTGGCTGGGAGGAGGAGGAAGGCACTTACCGACGTCAGACGGTGACTTCACGAGCTGTGGGTCACCTTTTCCTTACGTCAACCGGCGATTCTCAGACTAACCCACAGTGGCATCCCACTACAATTTAACATGCCAGAAGCTGTGGCAGAGTACATTTCCAGCACATGGCCCCAGAGACACAGACATGGACCAGCTCCAAGCCCAAACCCTCCTGGACAGCCCACTTCCATAGACTTCAGGTCACAGCTGAGGAGAGAACAGCAAATCACCAACACCTGTTCAATGCAGAAAGGCCAAGACAGAAAGCTGAATCCAGACCACCACAGAGCCGCAAGAGACCCAGTATGCATCACACAGCAGGAGAGAATACCCGCTGGAGAGAGACCATGAATAAGACCAGCCCAGCAACCCAGACTCGAGGAAGCGAACCCGGCCTTGGGAATACACCAGCCCATACTTCTCCCAGAACAGGTACGCTCTGCTCACCTAAACCTCCACACCACTCGAAGAGAAGATGTTCCAAGGAATGGAGCTGGCAGAGTCATTCTTTCCGGAGCAGGAGCCCCCAACCTACCACCAGTCCTGGACAAAAATGACTGAGCTCAGCCAACCTCTACCAGACCCTGAGGCCTCTGTTTCTTCAGCAGACCTGGCCCAGGAAACTGCACAGCTACAAGCAGGGGGAGAAGACATTGCCTGACCTAAGGACACTCACACCATGCTACCCATCTTAGGATGGGTACTCAGATAAGTACTCTGCCTTTAATGGGTTTTGTACTAACAAGGGGCATAAGTTTGGGGGGAGGTTTAAGAAAGGAAGTGGGGACTGTGGACCTAGCTATCTGCCAGACCCCTGAATAAGCTATGGTTCAAACCCCCCATAAGCTGTGGGGTAAAAAAGAAGTGCAGGGTATAATTCCTACCTTGCCCCACCCCCTCCAGACACTTCCCATCTCAAGGCATTGGTACAAGAATTGTTGTCACTGTTGGTCTTACTTGTATTCATGTTGTGACCTAGTGTGGGGCTTACCAAGGTTAACAGGGCCCAACCCTGGGCCTCATTCATGCAAGACACAAGCAAAGCTTGCCCTCTGATTTTAAACCCCATCCTACAGCATGACCCTCACTCCCTGACCCCATTACCCAGCTATGCACGGGACTACTCTCATCTCCTATACAGACTCAATCTGGTGCTCCCCCCCATAGTTGGGGGATATCATAAGCTTTAGCGAATACCCACCCGACTGTACTAGAGGTGACCTGAGAATGTCTTCTTTGCGCATGGTGCAGTGGAGCCTCCATACACCAGGCCCCTATCTACAAGCAGGGTCACCACACACCCCATCAGACCTCCCCTTTCACTTATTTTCATCCTCCCTCCCTCCCTTTGAAGTAACGTAAGACTCACCTCTTCTCCCAAAATTATGATGTGGACATACAGCTAGCATCCTCCTGTATAGCCAGTACACCTTAGTTCCAGGTAGAGGCCTATACCAAGGTTGTCCTCAACACTCACTTAATTTGACAACCCAGCAGAGCAACTGGGCCAACAAGCCCATTGTGTGCTCCAGGAGTTAGCAGACCTAGACCATTCTCAGTCATTACCCCCCTCAAACAGGATCAGTTTGGTTTGTCCCTCGGCACAATTGCAGTTGGCATTTGTCCAGCTGTAGAAGTGTTAATAATCTGTAGGTTTTGTGTTCATTTTCATATCATTACAAGGTTTAACAATCTTTACCAAGTGCAACACCCCCTCCCCTGGAAGGGGAAAGGAGCAAACAGACAGAATTACTGCTACTGCAGGTCTCTGTACTGTCTTAGGGTCCACAGGTGTAACTGTATAGGTAGGTAAAGACCCCCCTTGGGTATGAGAGTGTTCCTGTTCCAAGGATTAGGCCACTAGGGCCTATTGAGCTTGGTTCACAAGGGGTCCACTGAACTAGTAGTTCCACCCCCGTGACCATGGCTGAGACGGTGTTCCTCACCTGGAATGTAAGGGGGTTAAACTCCCCAGTTAAAAGAAAGAAAATCCTCTCACATCTGAAAAGACTGATGACACAAGTGGCCTTCCTTCAAGATACCAAACTGATCCAGAATGATCATACCTTAATGGTAAAAGACTGGGTCAGGCAGGAGGTGCATGTTGGGGCCCCAACCAGGAAGGGGGTGGCCATCCTTATCCACAAATCCTCCAGTGGTCCCTGACGGCAGCAGTTGCAGATCCAGATGGCAGATGGATGATAGCTAATTTCAATACCCAGAATGGCCTCTGGTACTGTGCAACGTGTATGCCCCAAACCAGGATGACCCTCAATTCTTTCACTCACTCGCTGATACCCTTAGTGACTTTATCCCTCCCAACTGCCACGTGCTTCTTGGGGGGAGTGATTTTAATCTAACCCTTGTCCCCTGCCTTGACAGAAATGACACAGGGAAGGAATCCAGCATTGGGGGGAACGGGCCCTACAGCAACTAATAACAGGTCATGGGCTCACGGATGCATGGCTACCGTTTCACTCATAGGTCAGGGATTACACCTTTCAGTCCGAAGTCCACTCAGCTCATAGTAGACTTGACTTCTGGCTGGCCTCTGCACCCCTACTCCAAAATTTAACTAACTCCACCACCATCACTAGAATGATCTCTGACCATGCCCCTGTCCAATTGATCACTGATTGGGGCCCTTCCCCCCCTCGGCAACTGGAGACTTGACTCCCTACTTATGAGAGACCCTGACTTTATCCCATGGGCCAGGAGTGAGGCATCCATATTCTTTAAGAATAACCCCATAGCAGACACATCAGCTGGGAACACCTGGGAGGCATTTAAAGCCACCATGAGGGGCAGAATTATGGGCTATGCAATGGCAAAGCACAGAGAGAGGGAAAGAAGGCTAGCTGACATTGAGAGGAAACTAGACCTGGCAGAAACCACATATAAAGCTATGCCTTCCCCAACTCTAAGTTTCCCTGCTAGTAGAGAAATCCTTGGCCTACACCTGGAGGTCAACTAGCTAGTAAACAGAAAGGCTGAAGTGGCTATCCTATGCCTCCAGCACACATTCTGGGAAGGAGGGGTTAAGGGGAGTAAAGTGCTGGTGTACCAGCTTCACAAACAGCAGGTGAATAGGCACATACCTGCACTGATGCGTAATCAAGAGTCTGTAGTCAATACACCACAGGGCATAAATGAGGTCATGGCTACATTCTACACAAAACTCTACTCCACCATGCACCCCACCCCAGCCACTGGCTCCCAAGCTTTCTTAAATAACCTCCACCTCCCCAAACTTTCCTCTCCCCTACAGGCTGAGCTCCTAGAAGCCCCTTCTAAATGGGTTCTTCCACCCACCCTTCAGGAGGCAAACTTCACAGTCATTCCCAAAAAGGGTAAAGACCTCACCAAACCCGGCAGCTACCAGCTGATCTCGCTAATAAACGTGGATAGCAAGGTTATGCAAAAGTGCTAGCCACCAGGCTTAGTCTCCTGCTTGTAGACCTAATCCACCCCTCCCAGATGGGCTTTATCCCAGGCCAACACAGTGCTGACCATATGAGATCGCTAATAAAGCTGATGTTTTCTGCAATCAGGCTCCTTACGCCAACTGCAGCTATTGCGATAGACTTTGAAAAAGCCTTTGATTCCCTAGAATGGGACTATCTGTATATGGTCCTGGCCCACCTGGGGGGAAGGTACAGAGCACTAGTGCAGGCCATTCACACCAACCCAAAAGCTCAGGTGTCCACCAACTTTATAATATCTCATCAATTCCCATTGGAAAGGTGGACCAGACAAGGCTGTCTCATCTCTCCTCTCCTATTTGTGCTTGCATTCACACCATTGGTGGTCACAATTAGACAGCACCCTGACATAAAGGGAATTAAGACTGGAAATACGGCATACCCTACCCTCATGTATGCAGACGATTTGTTTCTCCCTTGCAGATGCCCAGCACTCTCCCTCCCACCCCCGCTATCTCTTTTGGAATCCTTCACAGCCCTCTCAGGCCTTGAGCTCAATCAGGCTAAAATGGAAATTATGCCTCTCAATGCACATTGCAACCAGCAACTAGCTACCTCTGTGGGGCTGCTGTGGGCACCTAAGAGGATCACCTATCAGGGTATCATTATCACCCCCAACCTAGATGACTTACAGGAGGCCAACATCCAGTCCCTGCTGCACTCCACTAAGACAGGGTTTGAAAGATGGAAACTGTTACAGCTCACTCTAGCAGGAAAGATAGCTGCCATTAAGATTGTCTCCATCCCCAGGTTTTTCTATCTCCTAGCTCATGTCCCTATCTCTCTCCCTAAGAACTGTGTCCAATAGACAGACAGAGTGATAGGTGACTTCCTTTGGGAGGGGGCCAAACTCCACTTCAGTCATAATAAACTCAGGGCCCACTGGCCACAAGGAGACTGGAGCCTCCCCTGAATGGAAATGTACAAGTGGGCCTTCCAGACAGTGCAGACCCCCAACTGGTTCCATGAAGGAAGCACCCCTCCAGTGAGTTCTCAGGTCATTGGAAAGGGGGACCAGACAAGGCTGTTGGAGGGTAGTGAAAAAGACCTGTCAGGGATATTGGTTGACTCCTCCCTCCTGCTCACCATAGGGAAAGCCAAGAGGAACTTCTCTCCCCCAACTATACATGCATCAAAGAGAATTTGGAACTCCACCCACTCCAAACTGAGCATGGACCCCCTTCTTGCTCTTTACTCCCCATTATGGCAGAATATGCACATCACCATAGAAAATAAGACAGTGGTCTGGGCCCAATGGGAAGCAAAGGAAAAACATAGGGTGGAGGACACCACTGATCTCCCCCACAACAGGGTTGTCACTTTCAGATCTTACAAGAGAGATGGGGACTGCCTCAATCAGACTTTTGTAGGTACTTCCAAATATGGGCAGTGGTTAGACCTATTCTTTGTCAGCCTGCACCCTACAAGAACCCCTCTGACCTGAAGGCCTGGTTGCAGCTTCCCAAAGGCCTAGTAGGCAGGATATATACACTAACCTGTGGGATGCCCTCCCCTCCCAGTCAGAAGAATCCAGATGCAAATTGAAGAAATTGCTAATATGTACTGTCACACCAACCCAATGGGGGCAGGCTTGGAAAGCTACCCTTGGGTGGTACAAGAATGCCTGCACTAGGCTAATTCAAAACAAGGTCTCACACTGCTGGTATAAGACTCCTCCTATGCTTCACAAAGCCAAGATCCTTGTCTCTGATAAATGCTGGAGGTGCTAGGCCCCTGGTGGGTATCTGAGTTACATACTCTGGTCCTGCCCAACCTGCAGAACCTATGGAAGGAGGTGGGTCACAGTGCCTCTAAGGTGCTCCAAAGAAAGATCCTGCTATCACCCACCTTCTTCCTTCTGGAGATCAGAGCTGACTTTCCACCGCTGAAACCCCAAGAATGTAGATGGCTGGCCCTGCTGGCTATACAAACCAAATGATCCATCATATGTAAATGGCACTCAGTATTGGCCCCTACAATTGAAGAGGTATTGGCCTCCCTTACTTCACTAGCCTCATTGGACAGAATTTCCCACCTACAGTCTTATCAAATGGCCACATTCCAAATGTGCTGGGCCCCCTACTTAAGACACTATAGTCCCCTAGCAGGAATAGGGTAAGACATGCTTACATGGGTTAATGATTGCCCAGGCCCTCAATCTCCTGCCTAGCATTTAGGGTAGGAAGGGGAAGGCAACTGGTCCCCCCCATTAGGATTCCTGTAAGAATGTTCATTACCAAACCTGAACCTCTTAAGACAAGTACTTGTTAGCAGATGTCACTAATAGTGAATACTCCTGTTCTTTACTGGTACTTCACATTTACCAGTTTAAGACAAGACTAAGTACTTCAGCCTGCCACAGAGCAAGTGTTCCTTTGTGTGTTCTGTGTTGTATTTCAGAGGGTGGTGGAGTTTCGGACCATACCAATTAATTTCAGTCCACACCAACCTGGGTTTCACCGGAAGACTTGAAGTCTGGTGGAATTGTACTCAGAGAGTCAAGCGTGTGATCCAACCCTGTCCCCCATCCTCAAGTTCCTGGGTATCTGTGAGGAGTAAATAAGTTACTCTAACAGCCCTTCCTGAAGCTTAGACTAAAAGTGGGGGAAGGTTCCCCTCAGAGTTACTCAACAGGTTGTGCAAATAGGATAAGTCCCCTGGCTCTACCCCCCACTACCCTCCTTGCACCACTTTGTTAAGGCTGTAGTACATCCTTCGGTGTTTGCACTATATTGCTTCAAACTGCCATTCAGCCAGACCCTGCACTCTGTAACCATGTGCACAACTGTTGCTTATTTTTGTTTCTATTGGTATTTTCTCCCCCCCATCCTCCCCACCCCATTTTCTCCTTCCCTATACTGTACTTTTTCAGTGCTACTTATTGTACTATTAATTGTAAAAGTCAATCAGAATCTTACAAACAACAAAAGATAAGTGGGGATGGCCACAAACCTGAATTTAGAGAGGAGGGATGCCCCATGCAAAAAGGCATCAAGAAGATATAGAGGGAAGGGATAGGTTTTGGTTAAGAGAACACTGATGAATTAAAGGAGGAGAGTCAATAATGAAGCATCAAAAGGAGTGTAAGAAGGTGTCTAGTGTGACAAGGATAGATCTGGAGGCACCTCCATAGACCACAGCCACATAGTCAAACAATGGTAAGGTCATACTGAGAATAATCTGTTGCTGGACTGGAAGAGGAAGGTAAGATATATTTTTATCAATGACACCAAGCTTAGGGTATAATCTTTTAAAGATGGCATTTACATGGGTAGGGAAGCTGATATGGACTCTGAAGCCTCACACCAAGGTACTTGAAGCTAGGGTTAACTTCAAGGGGAGCAGCTTGGAAGATTTTAATAATAGGGGTCAGGCTTAGCATGCTGAGCCATTGCCTCATGCCAAATAACATATTGACAGTTTTCTTACCATTTAATGTCAGTTGGATGGAACAGTACCAGCACTGAACACTGTTAAAATCATGCTTAAAGAACTGCTCCAGCAAGGGGACAAAGCTCTCTGTGGCATAAAGTAATGTATCATCAGCGTACATGGAACTTTAGGTAAGTCGCAAGCCAAAGGGAGGTCACTGAGGAAAATAAAGAAAGGATAGACCCCAAAGCAGGTCTTTGAGGCACACCAGAGTTATTTGGAAGGGGTGAGGATGGTGATTCACCAACCTAAACTGACTGGTTACATCTCATGAGGTAAGAGTGAAACCAGACAAGAGCCATGACTGAGAGCCCAGCACACCTCAGCTTATCTGAAAGTAATGGATGACAACTGAGTCAAATGTCTTATCCAGATCAATACAAATAGTGACTGTGGCATGTCCCTGATCCTCCCCTTCAGGATGGAATCAGTAACTCAAGAGGAGATAAGTTATCATAAGTGACCATGGAGTGAGTTTTACAGAAGTAAACCAAAACATAGAGAGGAAAAAAAGAGGAATCAAAAAAGTTTGAGAGCTTGGTGAATACAAGTTTCTCCTGTAGCTTAGCAAGTGTGGTAAGAAGATAGGTAGCTTAGAGGGATATGGGTATAACTCCCTTTATGGAGGGGAATGATGTTTGCCTACGTTAAACAGTTGGAAACAGATCCCAGTTGAAAGGAGACATTAAGGAGTAAAGTGAGAGGAACAGCAATGGCAGGGATTGAGAGGTGATGGAGTTTAGGGTCAAAATCATTAGGGCTTTGTCCTTTGGAGGGTTGAGAGACAGCAGGGTAGACAGAACTTTAGAGGCAGTGACAAGAGAAAGAAGGCGAGGAAGGGAGGGAGCAACAGGTGGTAAAGAATTAATACATGGGAAGGATAGAAGGCACAGGTCATGAAGTAACTGTTGAAAACAGCAGCAATCTCAGTGGAGTTAGAAATGACAGCAGAGGGATTGCTAAGCTTGAAGATAGGAGAGGACATATAAAAAGAGGATTAAAAATAGAGTGCGTAACCTTCCAAAATTTATTTGAACTAATATTGTTCTGCAGGTTTCAGGCAAAATAGTTGGATTTTTCCTCCCTTAGGGCCTTTGTGCTGGCAGTGCATAACTTCATCTACAGCAAACCATCCCCATGGTACCCAGAGGATTTGTGTCATAAGCCTTAAAGATGGAGATGCATTCAGTGTTAACCCAAAGGAAGTGGATGTCACATACTCAAGGCCTCTTCAGGGGGGCATGCTTATCCCAGACAGATAAGTGGCTTGTCATAATAAGTGAAAGGGCATCATTGAAATCACTCCAATTGACAAGGGAAGCACATCTGGAGCACCAGAAGTAGTCCAGAAGGGCACCCAGATAAAGTGACCAGAATCACCTGGTCTAGAAACAGCACAGAGCAGTTTAGGGGCACAGAACATCATACAGTGGTCACTGAGGGAGATTGGCAAAGCTCCAGTAGCACAGATTTGGTGAGGGTGGGAGGATGGGAACCAGTGTACGAGTGAGGGATTGGGGGGGTGAAGGTTATGGTGGTGGGAAAGAGATGAGCTGAGTGAGGTTTAATGACTCAACTTTCTGAGTGATGAGTTTGTGGGAGGTGGAAAGCCAGCTTTCATTAAATTATGGAAGCCAGGACATGTGGTTCAGCCTAGGACTTCTGCAGTTGGAGAGCACAGAAAACACAAAAGCATGTGTTCAAAGAGTGGGACGCCTGCCAACCAAAAATGACCAAAACGAAAACAGAGGCAGTCACACTCAAAACTAAATGTAAGTAGAAATATTACTTAAGCATGTATAGATATGCCATCAAAAAGTTAATTTCAGGCCTTATCCTGAAAGTGCAGTGCTAAGCTCATGTGCTTCATGTCATGGTTGTGATGCTTCATCAGGTAGGATGGCTACAGCTGCTTGTGCTTCAATTCATACAGCCATTTTAAAGACATATATCTTCAATTTTATCACACAACAGCAGTTAGCATGCTAGTATTTGCAATGATACAAAGCTCATTTCATTTCAAAAACATAATAAAGTGATACTGTCACTCCTAACAGCACCAACAGCTTCAGTATGGTAACCACACATAAGCTTCCCCAGCATCTAGCACTTCCCCCTCCCTCCCCTTCCTAGCCTCTCTGCCTTCCACTTTAGTTCCCCCACTTTCCCACCTTCTTGTCTCCCTCTCCTACCACCAACCTTATTTTGTTGCTCCCCTTCTTCAACATTCCTCCCCATCCCACCCTGTTACCTTTACCTTTCTACCTTCTCCTAACCTGTCATCCCTTCCTTCTAGTCTCTATGATCTCCCTTCCCCACTGTGCCACTCATTCCTAAGTACCTTCACATCTATTTATGTACCACAGCACTTACCTTATATCCCTTGCTTCCCTTCTAGTGCACCCTATGAAATGAGATGTAGTAGCTCAGAACTTGTGTAGTAGCTTATAATGTGATCTTATCTAGGTATTAAGTTCATTTATTGTAGATTTTACTTGTTTTACTATGCATTCCCTGTAAAACTTATTGTTTTTATGTATTTCTTCTTATACATATCCATATGTGCCACTCCTTACGTGTAAAGCCATGTACGGCATATATGCCCCCAATGTATTTCACTTGTGTTTTTCTGTTTTATTTTGTTGATCAGTGTAGTTATCTATTGTCCTCCCAGGATCATCTTGTACATGAGCTTGCTCAAAGATGTCTTGCCTGGTTTAAGACTGAATTGAATTGAATACAGAAATAATGATAGACTCCAAAAGAGTAAAATACAAAAAGTGAAAAAAAAAGTAATATGTGGAAGAACAAAATGTATAGCAAGCGATTAAATAAGGCAATACAGAGGAAAACACTAGACAGACAGCTATGACAAGGCATAGAATTATAGGGGCATGGCCACAGCCATATAGTTAGGGTTGAGTAGCCTGTTTAATGTTAAACCTTATTTTTTGTACCTTAACAACTTTTGCGTTCTTGCGTGAAATAGATCAAATTGTGGCATGCATGGTCAGGCTGCCAGAATCTCAAGGAGAGGAAAGATTTGTGATGGAATCTTGTATGGTTTCCAAGATACAGAGCGCCAAACAACAGATAAAAACATGTTTGGTTTCCTATACGTAACACTGGGAATTGCTTGCTCTCACCTACAGCCTAGGCCATGTGGAATCATTTCAGTGCAGTAATTACTCATTGCTGCTTTTATTGCTGCATTTACTGCTTATTGTTGATTTCTCTTGATAGCAGTTTGATTTTTTGACTTCTTATAAGGGGCTAAAAAAATGGTTTTGGGGCTGTTGAAAATTTGAAACCTATTTTTGTGTGATTTAAATGAAGCTGTTATTTCTTTGAATTAGAAACCCATTTCTTGTAATTTCAAACCTATTTTGGTGTGTTTTGAGTGGGTCTATTTCCTTACTGTTTTTACTTGCTGTTGAAAATCTGAGACCTATTTTGCTGTGCTTTTAGTGGGGCTGTTATTTCTTAGCTGTTTTTACTTGCTGTTGAAAATTTGAAACCTGTTTTGGTGTTATTAAAGTGGAGCTATTATTTTCTTGCTGTGTTTACATGCGGCAAATTTTTGCCCACCCTGCCACCCCACACCCACTGATATTAAATGTCCTGTTCAATTTGTCACATGATGACTAACTGATTCAGATGCTTCTGCAATTTTCTCCTGATCCTCTGACCCCAAAAGCTTTTTTTATATAGATTTTTCACTACTATTGTGGTGCAACTTACCTGGACTGTTGTGGGAACTGCTATAGTGCTGCCTGATGGCTATGATCTGTCTGAAGATGGATGCAGAGATGAGAAATCTGCTACCAAAGCACACTCCACTGAACATGCCTGATAAAACCCCCAAGCAGCCTAAGGCTCAGCCCACCACTAAATCAGCTGCGGCTACAGTAGCACTAATAGAGAGTGCTTTTTAGAAGAGCTGGAGCCCATGGGTCATCAGAGGGCTGGCCGGTGGGAGATGGATTGAGCATCCCATGAACTGCTCTCCTTCTCCTTCTCCAGGGGGGAGGGTGTGGATGTCACCAGTGCACAGGGGACCTCTGGCGAAGGCCAGAGGTTCCATAAGCAGTCAGTGCCAGCAAGGACCAAGAGGGCAGGACAGATGCTGGTGTCATTGCACGTTCCCGCTCTGCAAAAATGGCAAAAAAAACATGCCCACCTGCCACCTCTATGAAGCCTTCCTCTGCAGCTGCAATCTGCTCCCCCAGGCTGACTCCCTCCCTATCCTGACGTTCGAGGCACCTCGGGTCAGGGTGCCATTACCCCACCCTGGGGGGAAATCCCGGGGGTCATGAGAGGGTGGCTAATGTGGGGGAGCCATGGCCATGGGGGTCTATGACTGGGGCAGATGCTTGGTGGTAGGAGGGGGCACATAAAAAAAGAAGAGCTGGAGCTCTTATAAAATGCTCTCATCAACATAACAGACTCTATCCAATGACTCTGGGGTTCTGTGGATGCATTATCCTGTAGAGTGGGGGTTAATGAAAGCTGAACCTCCTCCCTCGAGGACTAGCAAGCTAAGACTGACTCAGAAATTGTTAATCACTGGCACCGGTGCAAGAAGTTGGAGGAGCACCTGGAGGATTTGGAGGCACAAAGCTGGTGCAATAATTTGGTTATATTAGGGCTCCCTGAATGAGCTGAGGGTGCCAAGTCATATTATTTATACAGAGCTGTGTGAAGAAAAATTGTGGGGCCATCTCCCAATGGCCCGGCTTATATCATTGAAAGGGCCCATTGCTTGCTATGCCACAAGCCTGCTGCTGGAGAAGCCCCATGCCTTAACTACCTTGACAAGTAATTTATTCTAACCAAAATCTAATCAGAGACATTAAGGAGATTACATGGGAGGGTGCAAGGATTCAGATCACCCAAGATCTCCCTGCAACGATCCACCAGAGGAGATGGGAGTTCCACCCTACTGTGTCCAAGCTCATCTCTGCTGGCATTCAATTCTGGATGAGGTCAATCAGTCAGTCAAGTCTTTACTTATATAGAGCCTTTCAAAATCAAGGCACTGTACACAGTGTAAGCCACAATATTAAAAACAGACAGCAATATTAAAACATACAGCAGTATAAATTATTTAAAATCAGTCTGGAACAGACAATGAAAATAAATACATTTTTAACATAGTTTTAAAACTACTGACAGTCAGGCATTATCTTAACCGATAAAGTAGAGAATTTTAAAGGGTTGGTGCTGCAAATGAAAACGTGTGAGCTCCAGAAGTTTTTAGGTGAACACTGGGAATCTCTAGCAATCTCTCGTCAGCGGATCAGAGAGGGTAATTGGAAGAGTAGGGAGTCAAGAGTTCTTTCAGGTAGTCGGGTCCCTGTTCTTGTAGGGCTTTGAAGGTAAGCAATCCTACATTGTAGGTGATCGGCCACTGGACTGGCAGCCAGTGCAGTTCACACAGCAGAGGCATAATGTAGCTGGTCCTTGAAGTACCAGTCAGCAGCCTGGCTGCAACATTCTGCACTAGCTGCAAGTGGAGGATATCAATCCCAGACAGCCCTAGGTAGAGGGCATTACAGTAGTCAAGACTGGTAGTAATGAAGGCATGGACCAGTGTTGGAAGGTCACCCAGTGGAACCAGGTGTTTCACCCGGGCGATATTCTTCAGATGATAAAATAAAGATTTAACCACAGTTGACACCTGAGATTTTAGGGTCAAATCTTCATCAAAAATAATGCCCAGGTTGTTACGTACCCAATCTGAGGTAGTGAGCTGGACACCATAAAGCCATAATTCTGACATGTGCCCAGTCCCCAAACCCACCCCCAGGTGACCGGGTCCACAACCAACACTTCAGTCATATCCAGATTCAGTCTCAGCCAACTTGAACTCATACATCTTTGATCTCGGTGAGGCAACTATTTAGCATAGAGATCGCATTAACCTGTCCGGGTACAAAGGACATATACAGCTGAGTATCATCTGCATAGCAGTGAAACTCAAGCCATATCACCTGATGATGTCTCCCAATGGTATCATATACACTGTGAACAACATGGGCAACAATATGGAGCACTGTGGCACCCACGGGACAGGGGAAGGCATCAAAGAAATAAATTCCTGTGACCACCCTATGAGACCTACCTACAAGGAATTATTGAAACCATTTGAGGACTGTACCCAACAGTCCACAAAGGAACTCAGGGTCTTCAAAATCACCCTATGGTCCACAGTGTCAAAGGCTGCTGAGCAATCAAGAAGGACCAAAATGGTATGAGCCTTTTGATCTCTCACCATTAGGAGATCATTTAGTACCCAAACAAGGGCAGTCTCCATGCTATGCCTCTTCCTGAAAACAGACTGAAGAACTTCATAGACATTGTGAGTTACAAGGTGACCATCCAGTTGCAATGCAACAACCTTCTTAATAACCTTCCCCACAAAGGGAAGATTAGAGACAGGTTGGTAGTTAGCTGTATTGTCGGGATCCAAGGAGGGTTTTTTAAGGAGCAGTCGATAGATCGCCTCCTTTAGGGGGTCTGGAAAGACTCCCCTCTCCAAGGATCTCCATACAATTTCAGCTAGGATCAGGCAGATAACATCTACACACCCCACTAAAAGGGGGTAGGGCCCAGATCTGAACTACAACAGGTTGGGCACAAAGTCTGGACAATCTTCACAATGTCCATGAATTCTGATCAGCTGAAATCCATCCAGACAGACCGGGTGCTCACCACCACCCATCGACCTCCTCAACCCCTCATAGAGAGAGACGAGCCGATTCCAGACCTAATGTTGGCAACCTTATCTGCAAAGAACTGAGCTAGCTCATCACACTTAATTTGTGAAAAGCTCTGCCGGACTGGAGACAGGTTGAATTACACAATCTGTCAACAGTTTGGAAGAGTTGAGCCGATCAATTCTGTGCAGCAGAAATCTCTTGGACAGAACTCTGTCTTCTTATGGGTGATTTCTGATTGATAGCACTTATAGTGTTCCATCAATCTAAGCCTGTCAGCATCCCACGGACTTCCGCCATGCTCTCTCGGCCTTTGACCAGCCACCTCAACTCCTTCAAAGACCCATCATACCAAGTGGACCTTGGGTGAAGAGTGAGTGGTCGAAACAACAAGCAATCAAGTCCAAGGCATCACCCACTACCTTATTATAGGCTAGTACAAGGTCCCCTGGACTTGTGCTTTCACCCAGCAATCCCGATAGGTCCAGAACTGCCAACAGACCATCTGGGGTAACTCTCCTTAAAGGGCAGTACGGACCATCTCCAAAGGGGTAGGTCCATATGGGGAGCCCGAAACTGAACCCTATGGTGTGATCGTCAGACCAACTGACTGGTTCCACCCCAAGTCAGAGATCTCATCCCCAGCAGATCCAATGAGTAACCTCCTACATGGGTAGAGGAGGTAACTGCCTGTATGTAAGGCCCAGCTTTGTCATTAGCTGGAGGAGGTTTTGAAACTGTGAGTTCATTGCCGACCCAGGCATTGAAGTCCCCAGAATAATCCATCTGGGAGACTCCAATACCATATTGATGATGAAGTCCACAATCTTCTGCAGGAATAAACCCCATAACCTGGTGGACAGTAAAGGATGAGTATCCTGCAACCTACACCCTCTCCAGTGATACACTCAAAGGATCTGGTGGTACACCGCCTTGCTTCAAGTCCACCATAATGGGGAATGGCAAAGCTTTGAAACACCCACCCCAGCTGCTCAGGACCTTAGAAACATATTTCCAGATCTCTTTAAGCCTGCTTGATTCTCGCCCTCCTGAGCTTTGCCTTTGAGCTCCTTGTGATAACTGGCTTGGTGTCTGTGCACTTGGACTGTGTGATTGTGGATTTCTTTTCTTTGCTGCCCCTGTTTGAACATTCTTGAGTGCATTTCTGATTGCATCTGTTTTGTTGGCAGTGTTTGTACCTGCAAGCTTTGCCATTCACAATGGTTTTCCTCTCTTTATCATCTTTCTGCCCCCCTGAGAACTGACACAGATGACCCTCATTCATCGAGGATCCCCAGGTTACATCTGCTATTGCCCTCAGTATGGTCTAATTTTTCTAGTTTGGGGCTTTAACTAGGGTGTGGAGTCGCTGTTATTGAGCACCTGGTTTCAGTATATGTACCATAAGAATGTGTTCTGCAATTCCATCTTAGGCCCTTCTTCCAATGCTGGACTTTACGTCTGCTGTTGACTGGTAAGTGGCCTTGCCTCATTCCCTGGTCTTTTCTACCCAGGAGTACTTTGCACCCTCCACCGACTTGCTATTACTGACTGGGACTTCCTCCATCTTTGACTTTTGCAACTTGCCCCATAAGTATTTGCTTTGAATGCTGGATTGAGAGTTGGGGGTGGCTTGCTATGTGACTGTACCTTTCTCCTGATATCAAGGCCCTCATCTACTCTTTTGGATACCTAGTTTATGAAGTCCACTGCATTCTTCTTGTTTCCAGTATCCCTCTCAGGAGTGATTGTGAACTTGGTGAGATTTTCTCCTCCCAGGACTTGTGCCTAATCTTATTATTTGTTGTTTTGGACTTTGCTCTGGGAGGCCCACTTTTTGTAGTGTTGGGCTCCTGGTGTATTTCTGCTCCATTTTTCCAGTTCCACTTTCCATGTTCTAGAGACATAGTGCATTAAGATTAATGCTATTGTGTTGTGTTACTGTGCATGCTAATATAATGTGTTTTTTTGGGGGGATTCTAGTTATTATCTTCCTATGATGTTCTTTCTTTTTTTGCATTTTTAATACCCGCTTCTGTATTGATGTTTCGGGGGGGGACTGTTTTGAGATGGTAGTATTGCTAATAGTATGTGCAGTGAGATGGTTGGTGTGCAGTCTGTGGGACTGGAACTAAAGTATGTACATAGTTTTGGAGGGAGGAGGCTGGTTATTTCCTTTTGGGGGGGTGGGATCCTGGAGCACATCAGCATTACTGGGTCTGTGTGCTATGTTATTATTTCTTGTTATTCCTTTACATTAGTAGGGTGTCTTACAAATGTATCACTTGGAACATTAGGGGAGCTCAGACTAAGCAGAAGAGACACATGATTATGAGGCACCTTCATAGGTTCCAGATCAATGTTGCCTTAATGTAAGAATCACACCTGCACTGGGAGGAGGTACATTTCTTTAGGAGGCAATGGATTGGCTGGGTGTGTGGGGCTGGGACCAGCTCGAAAACCAGGTGGGTTGTGATTCTTATTGCCAAGAACACCCCTTTAGGTTATCCAGGAAATTTGGATGCTGAAGGATGCTACCTCTTTCTCCTGCCCAGCTGGGGCTAAGGAGCTAATTCTGGGCTCTATTTATAGGCCTAAGACCAATACCCCTAGTTTTTTCACCACCCTAGGATAGCAGTTTGATTCCCTCCCTGCTGTCCCAGTCATTTTAGATGGAGACTGGAATCTTGTTTTCCAGAATGATCTCAACAGGTTGGGCTCCCATCGATGAGGCCTTTCTCCAGCCCAGTGAGGCCTGAGAGACCTAATGGATAATTATGGACTCAGATCCTTGGCGTCTGTTGAAACCTTCATCCTGCCAATTTATTTTTCCCCTCCCTCCCTCATGGCACTTCCTCCTGTACAGATTTCTTCTTACTTAGTAAGCATTCCCTTCCTGGACTCCTTGCCTGCAATATTCAGCCATTAGCCATACCTGACCATGCCCCCGTCTCTTTAATACTTGTTCTAAACCAGACGGAAGAGTGGGATGGAATATGGTGCCTTAATTCTTACTTGCTCAAGGACCCCTCTTCTAGATGGAGAATCTTTACCTATCTTACCAATTTCTTGTCAGAAAATGAGGGTTTGGTTCCCCTTGTAGACACTTTATGGGGGGCAATGAAGTTTGGGGTCAGGGGAGAATGCATCCGGCTAGCAACCCTCTGGAAAAGGAAGCAAACAGAGGAGGAGGAGGATCGACTTGTTATGGAGATTTGGTCCCCGGGAAGCGTTTATCCCTGACTATCTTGGCTGATTTCCAAAAAGACCTGTGTACCATTTGAGCACGTTATTATGAGTTGCTTGCCAAGAAGGCTGACTTAGTCCTGTTTCTCACTAAGACCCAGTACCTAGAGTCTGAGGAGTGGGCAGGAAGACTGCTGGCAGGAGCCTTCAGTGTATAAATACCTTAACTGCTGTTGCTTGCCTCCAGCCATCTCTCTCCTTGGCCCCTCTAACTCAACCCTGGGATATAGTAGAGGCTTTCCCAGAGTACTTTGCTGGTCTCTATCATGACCTGCCTCCTACTTCTGACCTTGATCCTCAAATCCGGAACTACTGGGCCGATCTCCCCCTCCCTATCTTGGATACTGCCCAGCAAGCCTGTCTGGATGGCCCAGTTCTAGTGCAGGAAGTTGCTGGAGCAATCAACCAGTTACCCTGGAATAAATCCCCTGGCCTAGATGGGTTGAGTAATGAATTCTATAAAACCTTCAAAGTGGAGCTCTCTCCAGTGCTTACAAGGCTCTTCAACTTCTTCCTCTTGAGGGGCTTATTGAATCCTCTTTTAACAGGGCCTGGATCTCCCTCATACACAAAGAAGGGAAGAACACGCTCCTCTCATCTAGCTATCTCCCGATTTCCCTTCTGAACTCAGATATGAAGCTTTTGGTCAAGGTGCTGGCCACCCGACTGCAACCTGTTTGGGACACCTTGGTCTCTCCAGCCCAAGTCGGCTTTATGCAAATTGTCTCTCTAGTGACCACCTCGGAAATTGCTGTACTTGGCTTCTGCATCCAGGAGAATGGGGTTCCCATGGCTCTGGTATCCTGGATGCAGAAAAGGTCTTGATCAAGTTTCCTGGGCATACTTGTTCACTGTTCTTCGCAAATTTGGTCTCCCCGTGAACTTTTGTAAAAGGATTTGAGTCCTTTATGACTCTTCATCGGCTCAAGTGCAGTGTAATGGGCTATCCTCAACCTCTCTCTACTTTAAACGTGGCATCAGGCAAGGTTGCCCATCATCCCCTTATATTTTTAATTTATATTTAGAGCCCCTTCGGTGCTTGGGATTCTTCTGGGGTCAGAGAGGCATACACTCTCTACATACACTGATGACCTGCTCCTCCACTTAGAGCAGCTAAAGATCTCTATTCCTCTGGCCCTAGAGGAGATCCAGCAATTTTCCAAAATCTCAGGATACAAATTAAACCTTGACAAATCCCAAGTTCTCCCCCTTAATCATTTGGTCACTAAGTATGAGATACAACACTTGGGCCTAGCTTGGGCTTCCAAAAGAGCTGGTTTACTTTGGAATTCAGATACTGTGCTCCCTCTCCAGTCTTGGTAAGGTGAACCTAACTCCAGTTTTGAGGGTGATAAGGAAGACCTCCAGTGCTGGGCTGATCTTCCCCTTTCCCTATGGGGCAGGGCAAGCATTCTTAAAATGAATATTCTCCCACGCTTACTATATCCCCTAAGTATGCTAGGTATTCACCTACCTAAGTCTTGATTTGTGCAACTCCAGAGAATCCTAAACCTATTCTTGTGGAAGGGGGCTTGATCAGCTGGGTGCATTTCAAGTTAACTCAGCCAAAGGATCGAGGGGGACTTCAGATCCCTAACTTTTTTCTTTACTATTTAGCATTGCATGGATCCAGATGGCTTCAGTGGAGACACACCTTGATAGATAATGCCTCTAGGGGGAACAGTTCCACCTGACTTTGCCTAGAGAAGGACCTTTGTAGGCAATAAGGTCTACATCTCTCTAACCTCCTCTACTTAACCTCTAGTTCTCTCCCTCATGGGCTGCGTTAATCCCCATTGGTTTGGTCCATAAAGGCCAGTGTGCAATTCCAACAACAAATGCATTTTGACTGGGCCGAAAACTTTCCCAGCCAGTATTGGGTACCCCCTATTTTGTGATAGTGGGGCACCCCATACCCAAAGCCTTTTGTTCCTGGCTCTGGGGGGGAGGGTGCAAGCACAACAACTTCTCAGAGATGGGAGGCTTATGCCCCATAGAAGACCTCATGGAGAACTTTCCAGATCCTGCTTTTTCATAGTTTTCGATACCTCCAGCTCTCTAAGGTTATAATGACCTTTCTTAGTCCCACCCCCTGGTTGCCACCAGAAAAAGGCCTATTATCAACACTACTGCATCTTTCAATGCAGCCCCATGTGAACTCAGGCCTCTACTCTTTCTTCCAGTCTCAGGACCCTAATGCGTTAACTAGGATTGCATATTCATGGCAACATAAGTTGGCCATGGACTACACTTCTAAGCACTGGCGGAGCATTTGGTGAGATCTCTACAGACTCCTAAAGAGAGATAGGCATAGATGGATGCAGTTTTGGATATTACACAATATGTACATTACCCTACTTAAGCTTTTCCAGATGGGAAAATCTCCAACTCCTCTCTGTCTGCATTGCCACCACACTGAAGGCGACCTCCTGCACATGCTTTTGTATTGCCCCAAGCTGCAGCCCATGTGGGCCAGGATCCGAGATTCCCTTGACCCATTACTTGTGCTGGAGCAAGCTTTTACAATGGATATTTGTCTCCTTGGGGACTTATCTTCCATCTTCTTGAACTCCTGAAAGGCCCAGATTGCTCTTATCTCAGTTTCTATGAAGACTGTGACTCTGCAGCATTGGCTTAAGGATAACCCTCCTTCTTATGATGAATGGTACAGAGAGCTCCTTCAAGTGGTAGAGAAACAAATCATGAAACAGTGTCAGAGGGGGAACACCTTTGTTCAGGGATTGGATATGTTGCACACTTTATTGACAGTGGGTGACGGGGCTGCTGAATAATACATGCCTGGATTGTGATTCCCTTTATTCCCCCTCACCCTCTTCCTGATAGCCCAAAATATGGCTCCCTCTCCAGCATCACATGCTGGCACCTTAGTTTAGTCAATCCAGTGGCCAACTTATCTTACCTCCCCTAGATTTCCCTTCTGCCCTCTCCTTGTTGTTTGCCCTCATGTCTTCATTCTCAATTCCCTGTATAGTTGCTTGCATTTTTGTGCTCTAGGATTGGGGTGGGGAAGGGGGCTTGTGGATATGTTGCTTTCTTTTGTACTCTGGGATTATATTGTTGTTTTATTATTGATTGTTATTATTGTAGTATTGTTGTATTTGTTAATTAAAATTTCAATAAAGTATCTCAATTAAAAAAAGTCCTTTTTAATCTGATTGAAAGGAGACAAGCACAAGGAATAGCAGGGGCTGTGGAGTAGGAGAGGCATAAGGTGTAGTAAGCCTGCCCTTGGCACAACAAGTTGTAGTAACGTAGAAGAGCAGTCAACTCTGGATCTACCGTAGCATAATTTGCAAAAACAAAACAAACTGACATCAAGTAAAAATACTTACAAAAAAACAAACACAGGGACCTAGAAGGAGAGTTACATATCTGGGGGAACTGGAAGAAGGGCTTCAGAAACAGACAACTAGTGTAATTGCTAACAGACAAAAAGGTATTAGTGTAATTACACAAATAGTGTAATAGCTGTGTAAGAGCAGAATAATGTGGGGAATGGTACAATGCAGTGGATGCAGGGCAGCCGAATTCAAGCAGACCTTCTTGATGCTGAGTGCTGCCTATCTGCAGGCATCTCTCTGGACTGTGGGATGAGGTAGCCAGACTCACAGCAGAGGTAAACTGGGTCAGGAGCACCATACACCCCATCCAGAGACCACCAGTCCAACACAGCTGCCTCAAGAATGCCAAGAATGAGGGCACTTGGACAATGGTGGACTTGGGAGGGTTAGGATGGTCAGCCAGGCACATCCCAAATCCTATTCCACTCCAGAACTCATATGCTGCACTTGAAAATGGGGACAACCAGACAGAGGCTCCCAGAGGTGGAAAGGAAGGAGGTCACCTCAGTGGAGGAGCAGCAGACCCCAGAGGAGGAGAAAGTGAATCCTGGTGGGGGACTCTGTCATATGGGGACTGAGCTAGGAACATGCAAGGGGGAGGACAGGGAGGTAAAGTGCCTACCAGGTGCCACAGCATGGAGGGATGGGAGGAAGATCCTGGGGATCACCAGGAAGGCAAGACAGGAGAGAGAGCTGGATGTCATTATCCACCTAGGAACTAATGACCTGGCAAATGGGGAGCCTAAGGAAGTTCAGGAAGAGTTTAGAAAATTGGGGAGGGGTCTCAATCAAGTAGCTACATCTGTCACCTCGGAAGTACCTCCTGTGAGAGGAATGGGAGAGTGTAGGGGCACAAAGACCAGGAACTTTAACACATGAATGAAGAACTGTTGCTACAAGGAAGGGTTCAGATTCATTGGTGACTGGGGACCCACTTGAAGGGATGAGGGCTTGTTTAAGCCTGATGGCCTGCATCCATCCTGGAGGGGAATTCCAGCACTGAATAAAAAGTTTAAATGCTATATGGACAAGTATTTAAACTAGCCAACAGAGGTGGCAGGTCAGCAAGGAGGGCATGTAATTGCCCACCCCCCATAGCTAGCAGTGGAACCAGAGAACAGGAGGAGGAGATATCACGATAAAGCCGTGTGCAAAACATGGAGATAGGCACCCAAGGGGTAGATAGGCAGAAAAAGGACAAAATACAATGGAAGGGCAGACAGCAGGGAGAATCAGGGATAAAGGACAACAAGGGAGGGTACTGGAGTAGAACAGCAAAAAAGACCAGGGAGGTCACATCATGGAAAGCCATGTGCGCCAATGCCAGGAGTCTTAGCAACAAGATGGATGATCAAGAGGTTGTCATTGCACAGTCAGACCTGGACATTGTGACCATCACAGAGACCTGGTGTAATGATAGCCATGACTGGGAGGTGGTCATACCTGACTACAACATATTCAGAAAAGACAGGGCAGGAAGGGAGGAGGAGTGGCACTTTATGTGAAAGATGGCATAAAGGCCACATAGATCCAGGAAGAACAAAATGGGGGAGATACTGTGGGTTAAGCTGGAAAGGAAAATGGGGTCAGTCATCTGCTCAAGAGTGGTCAACAGACTACCAGTCCAAGCGGAAGAGATAGATAGAAATTAATGCTAGCCATCCAAGGATGGCGGACAAAGGAGGTGGTGCTGGTTAGAGACTTCAATATTCCAGATGTGGACTGGAGCCTACCAGAAGCAGCATCAACTAGGAACAGATTTATCCTAGACTCATTTCAGGGTGCCTTCTGTAACCATATAATGTACCTATGTCATCTTCACTGGCTCCAAACTGCCTAACCTCATGTGTGCACAGTGGGTCAACTTGACCTAAAAGAAACAATGGGTTTCACTCACACCATAGCAACATACCACCCACAAGCCTACATGTCCTTATATGGATCTAGCAGAAACCAACATGTAACATGCAATCAAAACATGTCCAGACAAGTTCTGCCTAGATGCTAGTAACAAAGTAATTCTATTGGTGCATGGGTGATTTTATGTTGGGGGAGATGATGTGTATATATATATATATATATATATATATATATATATATATATATATGAAAGACAAAGAACCTCTGTGCGCAAACACTGAGGCAAGGGTTACCCCAAAGGACATTTGGCTGGGAAGTCAAGTTTCAAGAAAATACAAAATCACACATGCCCACACAATGCAAAGCATCATGGGCTGCATATGCAAATCACCACAGAATGTTATGCTGGTCCAACTTTAAGCAGAATTGCATGGTGCCGAAAGGCCTCTCACACAGTTTGCAAAGGGTGCTAACATATATATATGCTTGCTTGCTTTACAAAAGTGAAGAGAGAATGTAACACCAACAGCTGTACAGAACCATGCGAGAATAAACATATCTTATAGCTCTTCGACTACATCTGTTTTCATCTGTATTGTAATGTACAACCAGGTCCAGTGTCACGTAGCCTGGAGGCCCCCATCTAAGATTCCTCTGCTACATTTGGTGCCGTGACTCGGATCACTTTTAAAGTGGGGAACATCAAATCAGGACCTCAACGTAGTCTGTCCATGCCATAATAAATTGCCCTGAGTGCATTTAATGCTTGGAAAGTTCAGTGTCACAGGAGAGACTGATCACCTCAACCAACCACGGGCTCTACAAGGTAACGTATGCTCAGAGATTTAATAAGTAAACAACTGTTAACTAGAAATTACTGTTTGAACTCATGAGGCAGAACTCTAGGGAATAAAATATAGGCTAGAGACCACTGTTACTTGCAAGACAGGGCTCTAGGAGGGTTGTAAGACTAGCCCGTACAGGGTCACCACTGGTGCGCAAAGGGGTGATACTTTGTCAGAGTTAGCAGCCGGATAAGTATCGAACCGTGGGGAGAGTACCCCACAGAATTGATCTGTAAACACAATGCAATATAGTTAGCAATGGAGGTAGAGATACACGAGTATCTGGGAAAAAGATGCAAGTTAGGGGCATACAATGCCCCTCCAGAGGACAAGTCAGTCCGAGAGTATTTTAACAGATTAGTGCTGGATCGTAACTCAGCAACCAAAAATGAAAAAGAGAAGCAAGCGAATGCTGTACAAGGTCTGTGGCAATACAGCCAGGAGGTAACTCGTCAACACATGAGACTTTTAAAGAAGCTGCATGAGCAGCAAGATATAGTAACCCAACTACAGTTAGTAATAAATGGTTTGAAAACGCAAATAAATCAAGAGACAGAGCAACAAGATGTAGTAACCCAGCTACAGTCAGAAATAGTTTAAAAATGCAAATAAATCAAGAGCCAGAATCACTGCAAGAAAACAAGCAACTAAAGTCACAGCTAGTAAAGGTACAGGAGATCTTTGTCTTTTAGATAGGGATAATTCTCTAAAATAAAAGTAGACCAGTAGTCACAGAAACATGCTGCTGAAGAGCGTAGATTAAGTTTTGATAATAATAAGTTACAAGAAAAAGTTAAAGAGTTATCGGAATTGTTAGTAGAGTGTCAGAGTAAGTTAAAAGGAGGAGGAGCAACAGAACAAAAGAAGGACCGTTGCAAAGATGGCACCAGTCTCCACAAGGGGCATGGCCACCGCGAGGTGGTACAATGTCTCAAGGGACTAGACAAAAACAGGAAGAATTTTACTTCGTTAAGGAAAGGAAACAGATATGAATTAAACTGTAAACATGCTGAAGAAAGGGGTAACGAAGCGAGGCAGCCAGGTTCACACAGTTAGGGGAGAACCTTAAAAAGAAAATAAGATGGATACAGGAACAGCTTGACATGGATGAACAGGTGTGAAACAGCCAGCTAGACAAAAGTGCACTGGGAGGAGATGATAAAAAGGTAATAAATGGTAGATGGGCTACCCTAGAGGGGCAAGACAAAATGACGGAAGAGGCAGTGGAGTTGGAGCAAGATCAGGAGGGAAACATAAGACCCACAGGAAAGTGTACCTGAACAAAAAGGACAGTGAATAGGCATATCATGGATAAACCAGACCTGGGGCCCGAAGTTAGGAACCTAACTATTAAAGAGTTAACAAAATTGAGTCAGGAAATATGACCAATTGATCATAAGACAAATTTGGTAGAGTTAGGAAGAAAGTTAAAAAAAATCCAAACTACTATGGAACTGACTAGCAAAGATGTCTGCTGCATTGTAATGTTTAAACTTAGTCCGCATTTGGTGGAGGCAATGCCAGACAAGGTGCAAGACATGCACAAGGATACGTCCAAAAACCCCAACTTGTGGGCAGATTACAATGAAATAGTAGATGCCATAAAGTGGGTGAGGGGAGAGTCAGCACGACAGGAAGTTGACTAGGACAAAATATTACAAATCAAGCTCGATGATAGGGGAGGCCACGGGCATTTAACCCAGGCTCAAGTTTACCAGCGACACGGGGCAGGAGTGTCCTACTGAGGAGGATAACCTTAGGGACCTGTGGATCCGGGCGACGACATGGATCCCACCCTAAGGTTCATGTTAAAGTTATCAAAATCACATGACGAGAGGTCAGAATTACTAGAGACGTATCTCAATGAAAAGCAAAAACGCAATAAAGTTGCCGCAGCCACCTGGGTAAATGAGGGTCCCAGCAAATACCCAGCTGCTGGCAAATCAAACTTAACGTGCTTTAATTGCAAGCAAACAGGACATATCAAAAGTGAGTGTTGGGCCCGAGGTGGAGGACAGGAAGGAAAGGGTCTGAGGCAGATACAAGCTAGGGGGAGGGGTCGAGCAAGAGGACCACCAACGGGAAGACAGAGTAATGACGGAGACACTGTAACGGATTTGCTTGATCGCCTACAAGTGGTGTTAAAGGCGTCCCAGAGAGAGAGGTGGGAGTCATCCCTGGATGAGAATGACGTCATGAGGAGGCTTAGTGTCATACATGAGATAGATGAGCAATAGGGAGGCGGAGACTCTGGTAATCTTGATGCTAAATGGGTATGCGCTTTACATGCTGATAGTAAGGAGGCCTACAGCTAAGGTTGCCATCAATGGCCGCACTGTAGAAGCACTCGTAGACACCGGAGCAGCCATATCAATTACAAATATCAGCATACCCTTAGACCCCAAAAGACCACCGATGTATATAAAGGGATGTTCAGGACATACCACAGAAGGGTATTTGTCCCAACCACAGCACATAAGGCTGGGAGGCACACCCGTAGGGCGCCAAGCCTTCGCATGGGCAGATAGGGGGCTCACGGAAGGCAACATCATTGGTAGAGATTGCCTGACAAAACACCAGCTTGTTGTAGATCTTAGTAATCAATGTCTATGGAAAGTCAATGTTAAAAGGTTTAAACCAATTACTGTTGTGGAAAGTTATGCTTTAGCCTATGTAAAATCAAATGCTGCAACAAGTGTTAAAGGTTTAGAGATCAGGTTAAAACACCCGAGTTTAAGCAAGTTATACAAAATCATGGGATGGTCTGGGCACAAACCGGCACAGATTGTGGACAAGTAAGTGACATAAAAATAGCTGTAGAAGGTCCATGTCTGGGGCATTGGTAGCCATTTTGATGTTTAGTGCCTGCTGCCTAAGACGTACCATCAGAGGCATGAGGCGAGAACTGCAAACGCTGCGTGGAGCAGGACTGGTGAGAGCAGCCATGTCATAATTAATAAACAGTTTCCAAACTGCATATTTATAGGAAAAGCTGCCCTGAGGGTCCCTAATAGGACCCCCTATCAGAAGACTTCCACAACTGCACAGGAGACCTAAATTGTCCAAAGCTGACTGGCTGTCTCCATAGGTACAAGGGGGGATTGTAACCATATAATGTACCTATGTCGTCATTCACTGGCTCCAAACTGCCTAACCACTCATGTGTGCACAGTGGGTCAACTTGACCTAAAAGAAACAATGGGTTTCACTCACACCATAGCAACATACCACACCACAAGCCTGCATGTCCTTATATGGATCTAGCAGAAACCAATGTGTAAAATGCAATCAAAACATGTCCAGACAAGTTCTGCCTAGATGCTAGTAACAAAGTAATTCTATTGGTGCATGGGTGATTTTATGTTGGGGGGGATGATGTGTATATATTATATGCTTGCTTGCTTTACAAAAGTGAAGAGAGAATGTAACACCAACGGCTGTACAGCACCATGCGAGAAGAATAATAATCTTATGCTCTTCCGACTGCGTCTGTTTCATCTGTATTGTAATGTACAACCAGGTCCCAAGGTAATACGTAGCCTGGAGTGCCCCCATCTAAGATTCTTCGCTATACCTTCCTTAAGCAACTGGTCATGGAAGCAACTTGGCAGAAGGCAATACTTGACCTTGTGCTCACAAATAGGGACAGTGTGATAGGTGTAACAGTGGAGGAGCACCTGGGAACAGTGGCCACTGGTCACTGTGGTTTCAAATCTCAGAAGGAGCAGAACCAAACTACAAAAAATATTCAACAGTTCTAAAGTTAAAAAGACTTTTAAGTTAATATTCTGGTGCAACTGATAAAAAAAAAAACTGTTGCAAAAGGTGGAAAACCTATAGCGAAAGATAAAAAAAAACAATCTCAAAAGGTAAAGAAACATATCGCAAATGTTTTTTTGTATTATTTTCTTGTCATGTTGGAGAAAGCCAGTCGAGATAGCAACCATTTCTTTTTGCCATTTAAGCTTACACAGATATAAAATACATACAAATTATAGCTTTTAAGAAAAAATAACATCCGATCATAGCTAAACAGTACCCATTTAGTCAGATTATGGTCTTTGTTTTTTACAAATGATAGAAATACACTTACTTTCTGACTATCAAATATTGCTGTTACCTAGCTAAGCAAGAAGAGCCGTTGACCTGTGTTCTCTGCATGAGAACAGCTGGACTTTCTCTTTTTTATCATGCAAAATGTTATTGATTTTCCAAACTTTGACGACATTGATAGGATACACATTACAGTGCTATCTATATCAACATTAACAGTTCCAGTTTCAGTCAAACATATACCATCTGTCAGACTATACATCAATTGCCAATATACGACTTAAGAAAAAACAACTATCTTAAACATCTGAAATTCTGTAATGAATTCCAAACCATATATACCTTACATTATCTGTCCACATCATACTGTAAGCAGCCACAGACACATATTTAGGGTAATATGTAAAGAACATCTAGTTAGAGTGGGCCAGACAAACCTTTTGTAGGTGGAGCCAGCCAATGAAATAGCAACCAGGTCAAAAAGTATCTAGGGAGTAACAAGAGAGGTAGGAGATGAACAGAAAACACAGATCACAATGGTGGGAAACAAAAGCATGAGCTACCTTTGGAGGGGGGCCCCATCTATTATCACCATCCATATTTAACCAACAGGGGGATTTTGCAACTGGGGAGGCACAACTATGCAGATGTGAGAGTGCAAATATGCATCCCATTTAAGATGGTAACCAGCCAGTTTACCTTTAGCTGCTGCCGTGAGTCTCTCAAAGATGGCCAGTCTACCCATAGCCGCCCGCCAGTGCAAGATTGTAGGAGGTGAGGGGTTCCTCCATTTCAACAGGAGAGTTTGTTTTGCCTCCATAACTGCAACCAATACCCACGCTTTGTTATAATAGGAGAGTGCAGTCAATGGGGAGGCATCCCCCAGTAACAGGGGGTAGTGCTGAAGGGAGATTTGTGTGCCTACTATGGCGGAGCAGTACTTCAGGACTTGCGTCCAGAAAGTATGTATTGTTGGGCAAGACCAGAGTATGTGAAACAAATGGGCTGGAGAAGATTAACATCTCCAGCATTTATCCTGCAAGATTAGCTGACGGCTGAAAAGGATTGCAGGGGTCCTATGCCATCTAAGTAAAATTTTAAGTTGAAGTAACTGGCTTTTGGAGTCTTCATAAGCTGTATGGGCTGCCCTGAGACATTCTGACCACTGCTGAGGAGATATAGAGTGTGGAAGGTCTCAGTCCCATGCCGTTTTGCTAGAGAGGGAGGTATCTGGCTGGGTGTCTCTAAGTGTTCTATACAGGGGGCCTACAAGGCTCTTGCTGCCATTGGGTTCGTGAAGTTTATCTAGGCAGCTCCATTTGGATTGGGATAAGGCAGACTTGAGAATGGGAGTTAGGGCACTCCTTAATTGGAGAAATTTCCCAAAATCTTGGGATGGCAAGCCATATTTGTCCCCGAGCTGTTCAAAGACGTCAGTACATACGTGTTTGGAAGGAGGAGATCTGCAACCATACTATTGTGCTTAGAGGCCCAGAGTTTCCAAAGGATTGGCTTATGATCCACCATGATAAGGGGGTTATTCCAGATTGGGGTGTAGCGTAGAGGAGGGGTAGTCCGCTTTCAGAACCTTAGCTAAGGCCATCGCTCTCGCCCAGGATCTGCATGTCTCTTTCATAAGGGGCATCAGATGTTGCCCCAGGGATTGCCTGCTGGACAGGAGAGAAAAAGAGGAACCCTGGGCGACAGGGCAGTTTCTAACTGAATCCATGGGGAGTGGGGAAGAGCGAGGGGCAAACCAGGCCACAGCCTGGGCCATCTGAAAGGCAAGCTGATACCCCATGAACCAGGGAAGGTTCAAACCCCCCTTGGTCCAGTGGGCATGCATCTTTGCATGTCCCCATCTAGGGGCCTTGCCCTCCCAGAGAACAGTGCCACCAGCCTATCTAAGGCCTGAAATGGCTTCTTGGTGAGGGGAATAGACAGGTTTGAAAGTAAGTAGGAAACCCAGAAAAGAATAAACATTTGAATGGCTTCAACTTTCCCTTTCAAGGTGAGGCGTAACTTCCTTCACCGTTGTATCTCGTCCGCTAACGATGCCAGAAGGGAGGAAGTTAGCTGATTCTAAATCTTTCCAGGCTGATGTAATAGTGATATCCAGATAGAGGAAGCCTTGTGGGGCCCAAGTAATATCCGTGCCAAGCAGACAATGCCTACTGCATTTCTTATTTAATGGGGAAAGTGTGGTTTTCTTTTGGTTCACCCGGAGTCCTGAAAGAGAAGCGAACTCTTGCAGGATGGACAGAATCGAGGGAACGGAGGCCTGTGGATTAGAAAGCATAAGCCACATATCGTCTGTATAGGCATTGACTAGATATGAAGAATCACTCACTGTGATACCAGTGATACTCGGGGTGGCGGTGAGCTTCCTTATCAGTGGGTCAAGGGCCACCAGGAAGAGTAGAGGGGAGAGGGGACAGCCCTGCTTGGTACCTCTGTTCATGGAGAAAGGGGGGGATATGTCCTTATTAGTAAGGATTCTGGCTGTGGATAGACTGTACAGAGTGGATACCCAAGAGCAAAAGTGATGTCCAAAACCATACAATCGAAGAACCTGATGGAGGTTTGCCCACTCCAGAGAGTCGAATGCCTTAGCAAAGTCAGTCGCCAAGGCAGCCATGGGAGTTTGGACTGTAGAGCCAACCATTTAAGGTTAAGAATAAGACATAGGTTATCTACACTGGTCTTCCCTGCTAGAAAACCCTGTCTGCGAGGATTAATGAGTTATGACAGAATTGGGGACAATCTGGCTGCCAATACTTTGGCCAGTAACTTGGTACCCACTGGCAGGAGCAATATGGGCCTATAGTTCACACAAAGTAGGTCATCCGATGCTTTTTTGGGGATTAACGTGATAAGGGCCTCCTGCGTAGTAGAGGGGAGTAAGGTGCCCTTCTGGGCTTCTTGAAGAGCACTTAAAAGAGGGGTAGTGATCTCACTCTGCAACAATTGATATAACTCAATGGACATCCTGTCCAGACCCAGGGCTTTCCCTTTAGCCATGTGAGATAAGGCCAGACGAAGTTCATCTTGGGTAACTGGGGCATCCAATGCATGGGCTTGTTTGTCGGAGAGCAGCAATAGGTGGGCTCCTTGGCAAAACTCTTGCAGGCACTGGGTTAACTCGACATCAGACAAGGTGATTTGGGACTGATAAAGTTCTTGAGAAAATTGATTCATGGTTTCATTAATAGCTTTGGGTGTAGTCACTACCTTCCCCTGCTTGGTCTTTAAAGTGAGGATCCTAGAGGACACCTGCCACTTTCGGAGGTAATAGGCTAGTAGCTTTCCCCCCTTGTCCCCTCCCTCCCAGGAGCGATGTTTGGCTTGAGTTAATTGCCACTCCACCTTTCTGTTTAACAATACATTAATTTTGTATTTTAGGCCAGTGATGTCAGCCAAAAGAGGAGAGTTAAGTGGATTATCAGTGGATAACTTAAAGTGCCTTTCCAGGCTTACAAGTTCAGCTTGTAGCACAGATATCTGTTGCGCCCTTTGTTTTTAGCCACTGAGTAGGAGATAATTCTCCCCCTTATAAATGCCTTGAAGGCTTCCCATACTATAGCTGCACTGGTTTCCCCTGGGGTATTAAGGGTGAAATAGGCATGAGACTCTCCCTTTAAAAAGTCTCGAAATGCTGCATCTTGCAGCAAAGTGGGTTACACCTCCATCTTGTTGAAGGCAGTCCTTGCCCTGGGGGCAGAAAAGTGATTGTCACGGGGCATGATCTGATACCAGTATACCACCAATGGTGGTAGACACTATCCTGGGAAGAGCAGCATAGTTAGGCAACCAAAATCAAGCCTGCTATGTGTCCTATGTACATTAGAAAAAAAGTATAGTCTCGCAGTCTGGTGATGAAGTCTCAAAGGGTCCCCAGTCCCCATTCTGATATTAAGGTGTTTAGGGATTCTAAGACTCTTGGATGGGACTGTGGTGTGGGGAGAGATTTATCTAAAAAGATATCTCGCCCGAGGTTATGGTCCCCCCCCAGCAAGATTGGGATGCCAAGTTCTTCAGCTGAGAGCTCAGCCAATGCCTGGCTCAGATCAGGATAGACATCTCCTGTGTCTGAGTTGAAGCCATAGACATTGGCTACTATGGCTTTGCCACCTGGGTATGACAACTTGGCCATTACCCATCTGCCCTGTGAATCCCTGCGCTTGGCCTCCCACAGTCCAAGGGCCCCACTTCCATAGTAGGATAACAACTCCTTGGATTTGGAGGCACAACTAGCTAACACTGTGCCCACCAAAAGCTTATTTAGCCACTGGACCATGCGGGTGGTGAGGTGCGTCTCCTGGAGTAAAGCTATGTCCACCTTCATAGAGCTTAAAAATTGTAGAACTTCAGTGCGTTTTACCGGGTGGTTCAGTCCATGCACATTCCAAGAGATGCACTCCCAGCCGTGTGGTCCACTTGAGGTCTGAGTCATTGTTTTGTGCACCACCAAATATGTAATAGAGAAAAAAGGTACTCACCAACTTGGTAACGGCAGTGGAGACAGGTGAGCGAGAAGGAAGGGGGGGGGGAGTATCTGGGTACTGACTTGTGCTGAAATACGTGTCACCAGTAATCCCAGAAAGCAAGAGTTGAGAGAGAAGGAGTGATAGCAGTGGAAGGTGTTCCGTCTGTGAGCTGCAAAGGAAATCTAAGCAAAGTGAAGAAAGATAAGATGTCAGTTATAAAACTTGAAAAACCGTAAAGGTAACAAAAATGATTATCCAACAACAATGTCAGTGTCACACAGTAAACTTACTATACACAATACAAACTCAGTTATGGTGCCGAGGTGAATGTGTGAGAAGGGTGGTTAGTACACCCAGCAGCCACACTGCTTCAGACACCAAATATGTAAAGGGAAGGTTGCACCAGATATGGGTGATCTGCCCCAGCCCGCCCTCCGTCAGATTGGAGCTGAGACCTTCCTCCTAGGGTTGAGGTAGTCCCAACTCTCCTGACCAAACTGCACTAGATGAAGCACCCTCAACCAGTAAGTACCAGGATATGTCCGCCTGGTCGGGAAATAGGATGTGGGGAGGATCTATCGGTCTCATAGTTACTATTACAGTTCAAGGTATAAGGAGTAAATATCAGATTAGGTGGAATTAGAAGGGGGATGAGGGGTCACTTGAAAATGGCAGAGCAGGATGCCCACAAGCAGGGCAAAGCCATCCTGTGGTAGCACTAGATCCAGCATTTATGGCAGGGATTGCCCGTGCACTGCACTCAGTGAACAGGGAAAAGGGGGGGGGCACAAAGGGAGCTAACAGTACAGGGTAGCACCATACAGCAGAGACCTGCAGCTACCCAGAAGGATAGTCGCGTGTGCACCACTGGAGAAAGCAAAGTTCTCAGGGACAAGGATCGGGTCTTGGCTCAGGCAGAGGCAGAGAGAAAGGAAAGAGAAGACAGGGAAGTCCTCCAGTCTTGCCATCGAACCTTAGGGAGTATGGCGGCCCGAGCCAGACAACCGATAAATATACATATCTATCAAAGCCTCAATACTTCACGCATTTTTAAATAGTTCTTCCTTGTTTGGTGTTGCAGGAGCTTCAGCAATGGTTTTAAGCCCTGGTTTAAGCAGGCCCTCAATCGCTGCTACATCATTTTCAGCCTCTTCCATGGCTTCCGCCCAATCCAACGGGATTGGGTCTTTCAATTGTCCCACCGATCGGCTCTCCACAGGTTCCAGATGCTTTCCCGTATCCAGGGCTGACCTATCCACCCAGAGAAGTTTTGCTGGAGGGGATGCAGCAGGGTTGCCTGATGCTGAGGGACGGGGGCTTCTAGCCCACTGACGCTGCTTCATTGGAAGAGAGGAATCGGGTGAGGCCGCTTGATTTGGCTGCTGCACCCCTCTCAGGGTATACCAAGATTAGCTGAGTGGCCTTTTCTGTTGCTGGGCCCAAAGCTGTTATTGTGCAGGTATCTTTATTGTGGGGACCGATCCGTCTGCAATCGAGTCCCTATGAGCAGCATTGCCCTTTCCACCTGTTCCATGCTCTACTCAGTCCCGTGGTTCCCAAAGGCATCTGGGGGATGTAGTCCCTGATAATAGGACAGGCCAATGACTCTGGATCCAGGATTCAGTGACCCAAGGGGACTCAACTAGAAAAGACTGACCATTCTTCGACATGTACAAGAAGGTAAGATTCTTGAATCGATACTGAATGGCATTTGCGCTCAGCACTTTCTTCAGCTGGTTATAAGCTTTGTGCTTAGCTGCAACCTCCTGGGAAACATCTCTATAGAAGGAGATAATATGGCCCTTCCAGGTCAACTCCCCAGCTTCCCTTGTGGCTCTGAGTATTTTCTCTATAGTAGAGAAGCACAGTATGTAGGTAATTATGGTCCGGGCTCTTATTACTATTCGGACTGCCAGGGACACGATGAGCATGTTCCACCCCCACAGGCTCTTTCCACCATTCCCCGAGTAACTGAGGGATCCATTCATTTAGGAATCTCTCCATATTTGGGCCTTCTGTCCCTTTGGCACCCCAAGGATCCTGATATTATTTCGTCTGCTCCAGTTTTCCTGATCTTCCACTCTGTGCCAACTGAGCCAGTTTAGCTTCATGGTCCCTAAGTCTCTGAAGGGTATTTAGATGTTGAGTTTCCAGCTCCTCCACATGCTGCTCAAGGACGTTGTGCTGGTCTTCAAGGTGGCAAACATCCATAACGTTACCAGCAAGGAGGCGCCAATTGTGTCCATCTACAAAGCAGTGTCTCTAACTTTTGGTAATATTAGCCATGATCTTCCACCTGTGGGTGATCCATTGTGCTGAGGGCCACTCCAGTCTCAGTGCCTCACTAGAGCTGCTGGCCTGTTCCATCTGTTTAGGCAAACTCCCAATTCATAGGCAGCTGCAGTGTTGCTGGATTATCTCTGGTCTGATGCCAGTCCTACTAGGACACCCACTGCCTAAGCGCCTCCCGACAGGAAGCGGGTGGAGGGAATAACTATGCTCCGGCTGATCCGCCTGTAACCATGCTTGGGCCTTTACATCGGATAGACTGTGCCAGGATCAAGATCTAGGTGACTCATGCCGATTACCAGTTCGTGGCCATCTCCCTAGAGAAAACAGCAGTAGGTACTATGGTAGGTCAGGACGGAAACCGTCAGCAAGAGAGATTTTTCAGTCCAGCATAGCGGTCAGATATGAACAGATTTTCACTGGGCTGGGGCAGAGCAAAGGAATCAAGCAGCCGTCTTCTCCGAGTCCAGCAACAGTGGGACTTTCTTGACTTCTGCACCCACACCTGGAACTTGTGCTACTGGCTGCAGTGAGAGGACTGAGCTGCCATTTCCCTGGTGTCTAGTGGCATTGCCTAGTCTCCGATCACTGTTCCATATGTTTATATATTTGCCTGGTGTCTAGAGGACCTCCTCCCATTGCCCACCCCACATAGATTAATGTTTACCTGGTGTCTAGTGGCACCCCACCCTCTGATTGCCATCTCTCTAATTGCTTTATCTTTCCCTGGTGTCTATTGGCAATCCCACCTTCATATTGCCATCCCTGTATTTAATTTACCTTTCCCTGGTGTCTAGTGGCACCTTCCCTTTGATCACCATCCCCGTGACTGATCAACTGTACCTTTCCCTGGTGTCTGGTGGTACCCTCCACCATCTGATTACCATCCCCATATTATATTTTTCCTTTTCCAGGTGTCCAGTGCCCACCCCCGATTGAAGACATGTCTTGCTGCTGAAAGCATAGACTGCAATATGATAAACCAAGGTAAATGCAGTCCAATGTATTTCAATGGGGTTTTCAACTTTGATGCATAACTTCCCACCATAACTCTCACCCCCCCCACCCCCAGGCAGCGAAAGGAAAAAACATGTAAGTTCTGTGTCTCTGGAGTCTTGCAGAATTAGTGATAAGGTCTTTCTTGGGAGTTGTGAACCTTAAAGCGCCCCATCTCCCATGGGCCCTGCGAGAAAAAGAAGACATGTGTGATGCTGTTTGCTCAAGGAATGTGGTGGCATCAGGATTGACAACCCCAAGGAAGACTCCACCACTGATTTGCCAAGACTGTGGAGACCCCAAACCCTGTTTTCTTTCCCTTTTGCAGCTTGTTGGGGGATGGGGGGCACTAGGGTGAGAACCCCTGACCCACATTTCCATATTTTATGGCATTAAGTTACCCTAACTGGTTAATTAACACAACTTTTTGCAAAGAATTTATATCATAGTGGTACAGTAGCACTTGTGTAGTCAGGGTTGATCAGGGCTTTCAATATAAGTCCCAATCTTTGCACTTTAATAACTTTACAACCTTCCAATGGTTTTGCATGAAATTTTGCATGTGTGATTCTGTGGAGTAGATCTCTTGACATGTCAAGTTTTGTGCCAGTTGGTTGTGTTGATTCTGAGCTACACATAATGAAAAATGTAAAAATTTTCATTTTGCTGTTTGTTTGCCGTCACATAGTGCCCAGATGGTCTGGAATTTTGGTCTGAAATTTTCAGAGTGGAAAGGGGTTGCCACAGGAGGATTTCCTTCGGTAGTTTGGTGAAAAAAAAAATATTAATCCATTCTAAAGTTATTAAATTTTACAATTTTAGTTTCTGAGCATGTTCAGTCAGCATGAAAAAATAGCTGTATGAAGTTTTCATATGGGGAATACTTTTCATGAGTTTGTTCATATGTCACCATCTTGTTTTTCATTTCCATCAAAAAAATAAATAAATAAATAAATAGATAAATAAAACACAAAAATTTCATCATGGGGAGACCATCACATGTATGTTGATGATGGGGACTCAGGTGGATTCTGCAGTTAACTGTTGGAAAAAGGACCCCCAAATGTTGTTGTTTTAATATTTTTTGTGACTTGCTCTGTGGATGTTGATATTAGGTGATACAAAAATGTCAACTAACAGGGTTTTGTTGTTGTTTTAGCCATCACCTTACAGCCAGACGGTTGGAAGTCTGGTCTGAAATTATCTGAGTAGAAAGGACTGGGCCACGGATGTTTCCTTTGCTGGTTTGGTGAACAAATATCCATCTGTTCTAAAGTTATTTACTTTTAAAATTTCAGGTTTTGTTCTTTAAATCTTTTTTTTTTGACTCACTTACAGATGTTTTGTATTGTGTGAACATGCTCAGAACCTGAAATTTTACAACTAAATAACTTTAGAATGGATTAATATTTTGTCACCAAACAAGCAAAGGAAACATTGGTGGGACAAGACCTTTGTACTCTGAAAATTTCAGACCAAAATTCCAAAACCATTTGGCCGCAAGCAGATGGCAAAAAACAGTAACAAATCAGTGAGCTTTATTTGCCATCCCCATGTTTAAGTTACATTTCCCTGGTATCTAGTGGCACCCCCCCCACACACCCTCTGATTGCTGTCCACTTGACATTTTATGTATCCCAGGTGAACAGTGGCATCCCCCAACCTCAAAACCAGCCCCATATTTTAGTTATAAAACATAGAAACATAGAAACATAGAATTTGACGGCAGATGGGACCGCTTGGCCCACCCAGTCTGCCCATTTCCCTGCCTACTGGATAAGTTGCAGATCCTAGTTAACCAGCAGCCTACTTTTCCTACCCCATCCCTAGAATTGCCTTATGACTGTCCATGCATGCTTAGAATTCCACCACTGTTTTTGATTCTCTGACCTCCTCCGGAGGCACGTTCCATGCATCCACAATCCTCTCTGAAAAAATACTTCTTAAATTACCTCTGAGCCGCCCCCCATCTTCAATTTGTGCTCCCTTGTTCTTGCACCTTTTTTTGAAGATGCTACCCTCTTGGACTTTGTTGATTCCCTTGAGGTACTTGAAAGTTTCTATCATGTCCCCTCTCCTCCTTTCCTCGAGGCTATACATATTAAGCTTCTTTAGTCTCTCTTCATTTGTCTCGGTGCAGATCCTGCACCATTTTGATGCCCTCCTCTGGACAGCTTCCATCCTGTCTATGTCTATGCGAAGACTGGGTCTCCAGAACTGCATGCAGTACTCCAGATGGGGTCTGACCAGCTGTCTGTACAGAGGATAATAACTTCCTGTTTTCTACTGGTGATGCCTCTCTATGCATCCGATATCCCCCAGCCCTCATTGCTGCCCTCACATTGCTTCACCTTTAGGTCATCTGATATGACTACCCCCAGGTCCCTTTCCATTTTTGTTGTTGTTAGTATCTCACCCCATTGTGTCTCTTCCCTGGTTTTTGTTTCCCAGGTGCATTACCTTGCACTTCTTAGCATTGAATCTAAGCTGCCATACATTTGACCATTCTTCTAACCTTGCCAAGTCCCTTTTCATCCTTGCCACCCACCTTGTGCATCAACTCTGTTACAGATCTTTGTGTCATCTGCAAAGAGACATACTTTTCCTTCCAGTCCGTCTGCAATGTCACTTATAAGACATTGAGAGGACTGGTCCTAACTCTGAACCCTCACGGTACCTCACTAGTAACCCCTTTCATCAGAGTGGACTCCATTTACTATTACTCTCTGTGTCCTATTTTCCAGCCAATTTTTACCCAGGCTGTCATCTTGGGACCCACTCCCAGGCTAGCTAACTTGTATATTAATCTTTTGTGTGGGACTGTGTCAATTGCCTTGCTGAAGTCTAGGTGAGCCATGTCCACAGCCCTCCCTGATCTACTACTTTGGTCATCCAGTCAAAGAAATCTATCAGATTTGTCTGGCATGACCTTCCTGCTAATGAATCCATGCTGCCTTGGGTCCTGTGCCCCTCTGGCCTCTAGATACTTGACAATTCTTTCCTTCAGAAGTGATTCCATCATTTTCCCTACCACTGAGGTTAAACTAACAGGTCTGTAGTTTCCTGCTTCTGCCTTGCTCCCACTTTTGTGAAGGGGAATCACATCTGCCCTCCTCCAGTCCTCAGGTACCACCCCATCCTCCCATGATTTGTTAAACAGGGTAGTCAGTGGTGTCACTAATTCTACCCTTAGTTCTTTTAGAATTCTGGGATGAATCCATCAGGCCCCATTGCTTTGTCCACTTTCAGTTTTAAGAGTTCTTTCAGAACCCTTTCTTCTGTAAATGGGCTGGTATCAACTTCTGTATCCAGTGTGTTTCTACTGTTTGTTCTAGGTACCCCCTTCCTTTGTAAATACTGAGCAAAAATATTTGTTTAGTATCTCTGCCTTTTCACAGTCTCCTCTGCCCACCCTCCCCTTATTAAGCCTCACTATCCCTCCCTTGGTCTTCCTTCACTCCCTGATGTACCTATAAAGGTTTTATCCCCCTTCTTAACTGAGTTGGCTATCTTTTCCTCAGTTTGGGCCTTTGCTGTTCTGACTGCCTTCCCAGCTTCCTTTTGCTTTAACTGATACAGTTCTCTGTCCTGCTCCTTCTACGATTCCTTGTACTTCCATGAAAGCTTTCTTTTCTCTTGAACCTTCACTACTTCCTTTGAGAACCATAGTGGTTTCTTACATCGTTTAGTTTTGTTTATTTGCTTCACACAAAGGCTTGTTGCCTCTGTGATGGCAGTTTTATTATTCCCCATTTTCTTCCACCCTCCTTCCTGCCCATGTGCTAGTGCATTCCTTAGGCACTTACCCATTTTAGCAAAGTCAGCCCTCCTAAAGTCCAATACCTTTGCCTTTGTATGGCTTGACTCTGTTGCTGTGTTTATTGTGAACCATACTGTTCGATGGTCGCTAGTTCCCAGATGGCTACCCACTTACATCTGTGATCTCTCTTCATCTCCATTTGAGAGAACCAGGTCTAAGATTGCTCCCTCTTGGTGGGCTCCAATACTAGTTGTCTAAGGCATGCCCCTGTAGGGCATCTAGAATAACCCCACTCTTCGAAGTGGCTGTGGCAACTGCACTCCAGTTAACATCTGGCATATTTAGATCACCCATCAGCAATATCTCCCCTTTTTTTGCCATACTAAATATACTTTCTATCATTTCCTTGTCCATTTCCTCCCCCTGAGAAGGGGGTCTGTATACAACCCCTGTGCGGATTGTATACTTCTCTGGTGTCTAGTGGCACCCCCATCCTTGATGATGTCCCCATATTTTATTTCAATTTCTCTGGTGCCTAGAGGCACTTCCAAACCTCCAGTGCCAACCATGTATTTTTGTTATACTTCCCTGGTGTCTAGTGGCATCCCCCCACACCCTCCAATGCTATCTCTGTATTTTCATTATACTTCCCCAATGTCTAGGCAATCCCACCCTCCAATCAACATCCCAGTTTAAGTCTATTTCCCTGGTGTCTAGTGGCATCCCCCTCCTGGCAATCGCTGCCCTCACTGTAAATAAAGAAAATGGTCGATTGATGTCTTTTTTTTAAAGCCTGTAAAACAGAAAAGGGTCCCTCCCAGATCTGACCCCCACCCTGACCTATCACTCAGCACCCACCACCCTGCACCTCACCACACAAAGATCCAGTCTCTGATCAAAGACATGTCTTACTGCTGGAAATGTTGACTGCTATATGAGAAAGTAAGGTAAATGTGGTTGAATGTATTTCAATGGGGTTTTCAACTTTGTAGTATAACATTGCCATTTTTGCATATTTTGAGCCCAAATTTTCAACTTGGTTTTTTGGGACCCTAACTCATGGATATTGTCAGTAAAATTATGTAAATCTAGCCCTAAGTCAATTTCATGGTTTCTTGGGAAATCACATTTTGGGTGTGGTTTGAAAATTTTCTCCACCCTTGTTCAAGAGGTGGTGGGTCAGAGAAGGCTATGTTGAAAATCTAGGTCAAACTATAAGAAATTGGCAAAGGTATGCACATCAATTGAAATGTTCCTATCCTTGCTTGTAACATCAGTAATTTTAAATATTTTGACCCCAAATTTTCAACATAACAATTTTATTTTACACCAGCTCATAAACGTGACAGCTGTCATTTTTCAAATCCTGCCCAGACCCTGTTTTTTCACCTGTGGCACAGAATGACATTTCAGAAGCATGGAATAATGTTTCAGTGGGGATTTTAGCATTTTCAGTACCGGGTTCCTAAGGTGAGATAATAGGAAGGCAATACTAACAAATTGGTTGGCGTTTTGCTACAGATTTAAGCATAGGGCCTGACGTACGTATGCACATCTATGAAGAGTACAGGGCCCAGAGTGCCCTGCGCTTCTACAGGCAAATGAGGTTCCACATCTGTATAGGGATGAGAGCACAGGGCCCCCATGGGCAAAAAAAGATATGATTATACTATCTCAAAAAGTAACAAAATTCATTGCAAACAACTTGTTAATGCACTATTTAGGGTTAAAGTGACAACAGTAGAGAAATGTGGTGTAAGGGTTTCAAACCCTAACACCACACCACACCACAGGTGTGGGGTGTGCCTTGTGGTTGTCAACCGTAATGCTCACCCCACTCTCATATACTGTACCCATCTCAGTGTTTATTTACTCATGGAATGGGGTGAGCATTAGGGATGACAACTCTATGGCACACCCCATACCAGTTACTGCAGGGTGGGGTGGGGTGGGTTTTAGGTTGGAAACCCTAATGCCACATTTCCCTAATTTTGTCACCTAACCCTAACTGTGCACTAACAAAGTTTTTGCAGTAAACTGAATTAAAAAATAAAAAAGACAAAAAAGTAGTACTATTGTAGGCACTTCCTGAGAATGAACCATTGGTTAAGAAGTATAAATGCACACTGTAAAAGACACAAAGGGCTTCAAACTGTATTTTAACTAATGCCAAGGACATCATTCAATGCCTAGACATCTAAGAAGAGAATGAAGAGATGAGGAGGAGGAAATAGCCATAATATGAGCCCCTAGTACATAAAAACAGAGCAATTAGTTAATGCTTTCCAAAATGGGATAATATCAAGATGGTCATTCAAATCCTCCAGCTGTAATGCCCCGAGGGTATAGGCCCATTACCCTTTGTACTGAAGCAAAGTCCTCAGTCTGTCACCAGCACAATGATGGATTGGTATCTACTTAATACCCATAAATCAAAATGCTGACAGGTCACAATCATGGTACCTTTTAAAATGCACACAGAGTAGGGTGTCTGAGGTTACCTTGATCACTGATCTCACAAACTTCTGAATTCACTTTTTGGGAGGTTCAATAGTATGTTCCACATGAATCAATGGACAAGAAAATACAAGGATGTAAACAACAAACAATGTACAGCAGTTTATAAACTGTCAAATATCAATAGTTTGATGACCCAAAGGATGTATAAATGATCTGCCTTGCAAACAAAAATGGCTATTACACTGCCCCAACTAAAACTGCCAGTGGTCTGGAGGTAGCCACATTGGTTGTGTGGTATTTTATGGTTTAGAAAATAAACTGCTCACGAGAATGTCCCCCAAATCTAGCCATGTCTAAAGATAATGTATGGGTTGTCACTAATCTCATTGTATTAACAGAGGATCACCTTGCAAGACATGCCAGTAATTGTTGGTGTTGGTAATCTCTGGAGCAAGACAGTAGAACTCAGTGACAAAAGTCACATGTTTCATGTCCATATTATGTCTGGTCATTGTGGACTTTTGGTAGGATGTAAATAGTAGGGATGACAGGGTACTCTATTAGCATAAATAAGCATTCTGTTTTTGTAATCTTCCCAGCTGCTAGACAGTCCTGCAGAAATTAATCAATGCATGATTTAAAGTAAGTCTTTTAACTGGCTCTTCATGCAACTTGCTTTGACTGGCAAAATCATTTACCTGGTAGTATATTTCTGTCTCATATTGTTGTTTATTCATGATTACAATTTTTCCACCTTTGTCTACTGGGTTTATTTTGCTATTGCCCATGTGTTTTGACTCACTGATTCCCTGTCGCTTCTTGGGCAATAGATTCTTGACAAGGTAACCCCATTGTGAGTTAAAAATGTATGTCTTGCAGGACCAAATTCTGATATGTTATTAATGCTGATTTATTAATAGCAGGTGATTTGAAGGTGGATCGCAGTCTGAAGGATGTGTGATGTGGCAATAGTCTAGCACTGGAATGGTTCAGGGCTGAAATAAACTTTTTGATGCCATATCTATACACATGCAAGTAGTACTTCGTTTGACTTTTGGTTTTAAGTATGACCATCTCTGTGCTTTTTGCTTCAGCAATTTCAGGAAACAGAAAGTGAGCTGAAGATCTGAAGAGGGGTTTCAGTGAGACAGACACCCTAGGTGGAGCAGGAATCTGAGGCCTGAAAAGCCAGAAGGCCCACTTATGGCTACTTCATTGGGCCAGCAGCAATCCTACACCTGAGATAGCCAGGGACTGTGTTTAAGGGATCTCCTGATTCAAAATTAGTTTGCATCTGATACCAGGCAGAAGAACGTAGCAACTTGTTGTGTGTGTGAAGCTGAAAAAACTGGCTTCTCAAAATCATTTGCAAATTCGCTGCAATTCATGAAGTTAACATGCCTTGGGAAGTATCAATTTGCAGTTCAGGAATAGCTTTGCAAATTGTTAATTTGATAACTTCACTGGCAATGTGGGTTCATAGGTGAAGTTTGCTATGTGCTATAGGACTGGCGATCACATGGTACTGAATAGAGCTGTATGCCATGCAAAGACTGTCTTGAATGCAATCTTCCAAGAGAGCATTAGAGAGAAGTCTGTCCTGCTTGTTTGAGCAAAACAACTTTAACATCAATACAAAACAAAGTATTTTGAAACCAAATCACTCACAAAACGATCTTAAAGGCCTTTGGCAGCTAGATTAGTGTTGTTTGTTTCTGGGTTTTGCTGATTTATTTCTTTTAAAGTAGTGGTTTTGTTTTGTCTAGTGAACTACTGCAGTGTGGAGGAGGGGCTGTTTCAGCTAACAAAGCAGCCCATAAAGATCAGTGATCTTGAACATTTTTACTATGAGCACTAGTCTGTGTACATCAAATATCTCACATCGTGTTCCTCAATTTTTCTTGTTAATTATTTTTTACGGTGGTCTGTGATTTTTCATTTTATTTCTGCAGTACAGTTTGGTGTAGTTAAATGAAGTACTATGTCAGTCTCTTTCAATACATGTACTGTAGTTATTTCATTTACTTTTATTTTGATTACTGGATAAGTGCACTAGACAATCTTATAGAGAATAATGGATAGGCAAGTGTGTGATATGACTATTTTCACACCGAGGTGTTTGATGTCCATAAACCTCAAGAGTGAAGCTCAAGAGGTTTATGTAGTCATCAAACACCGAAGGTGTGAAAAGAACAGTCATAGGCACACACCTGCCTATTTATTATTTTTTTTTATAATTGCTGGTAGTTGCTGTTAAATAGTAATAGTTAAAGAAATTAAACAAGTGAATTGCTAACATTTAAGAATTTATTTTTAAAACACAATGTTTAGCAGTGAAATAGTAACCACATTAAAATTAGGCAGAAATCACTTTTTTTTTGCTTGCAGCTTTGGTTTTTTAACTCAGAATTGCAGAACTTATTCACATGCTGATCAGGGCTTTGGTATGTCAATGAGAGAGACAATGGCTAACTGGAAAAACGTAAGTAAAACTATGCCCAAATTACATTTTTAAAACTAGAAAGTCTTTTAGAAAAAATAATTTTCAGATAAGGGATAGTTACCAAGGAGAAATTGAGAGCTGATCAAGGATCCGAATAGAGCTGTCATGGCAACATAGGTCAAGGGTTGCTATGGAGATATGTGGGTGAAAAGAAAAGGGAAGGTTAGGGACTGTATGAAAACTTCACTTGACTCCTGAGGTACTTGTGCGTCTGTGACAGGACTCATGAAAGCTGCTCATTGAGGATACTCTGAGATGACGTGAGTGGGAGGTACTACTGAATTTTTCTGAAAAAGCTTTTGTGGAGGAAAAACTGAGTGCAGCTCGAGATGTGTTGAGCATGAACTACTACTGAGTTCTCTGAAGACTGAAAATGTGATTCTATGAAATGCCGTAATAACCCAATTCAGTATTTGTTTGATCTAGTAAAATGAGTTATTAACAGGCACGACCTGGGAAAGTACAGTTATAGTCAGCAGTTGTGATACATATAGCAAATAATATAAGGACATTAAATATGTAATAGGTACTAATTACGATACTCGAGCAGCAGGTATTCAAAACAGTGCATGGATCCAGGTAGCAAGGAGAAACCAGTACATACAGATAGAAATTGCAATAGAAAAAAAACAACTGAAACAGAAGGTGCATCATCGATAATGTGCAGCAGATAATTAAGAAGATACAGCAAACACTATACATTAGTACAAGTAACACAGAATGTATAAAGGGCAGCAAAATGGACCAACCAAAGTTAGAATGAAGGAATAGACCAGTAGAAGGGGTTGGGATAAGTAAATAGTTGAGAGGTGCCATCAAAGTTTTAGTGGTCATGGAGGCAAGAAACAGGTACAAGAGTCAAATATAAAGATATGGTGGTATAGCTCCCTTTTGAAACAGGCAGGGGAGAGGAGAACCAGAGGGTAACCAGGAGGGAGTTCCAATAATTTAGGGCAAAGTTGGAGAAGGCCTGAAACCCCATGTTAGTTGTACACCTGTAGGCAGTCAGATGGGACAGATCACCTGAGCAGAGGGAGTAAGCCAGCTCAGGGAGGTTCCGCATAATAGCTAAGGAGGAAGGAACCCCATTTCTAATGATTTTGTCAGTGAGGCTGCCGAGAGCAAAAGAGTGGCTAGCCTCAGGAGATAGCCAGTTAAGCTCAGAATAGAGCTAACAATGGTATGTTGGTGGGTTAGAGACCAAAGCAAAATGACAGATGCTACTGTAAGTAATGTCCCATTAGTTCTTAAAGTGATGATGTCATTTACACTAACTTATTATTTACCCGTTATGTGTTTTGTTAATACCATTGAATTAAAAAAAATAAAAACATAAAATTTGTTTGGGGTGGTTTTACTATACCTACTGTTAGCTCAATAAACTGTTCTGTTCAGACTCAGATCACACTGTTTATGCCTCTATGTTGTCTACTGCTGCTGCTATTTAGTTTTATTGCAGATTTTATTTTTTACATCTGTTTCTTCACAGTATCATAAATTTAAATATATAAAATCACTAAGAAGAGGCGCTCGGCTAAAGGGAGAGGTGCTGGAGTGCTGGAGAGGTGGCAAGGAAGTTTGTGAATTTTGTGAGGAAACAGGGTGTTGCAACTAAAAAAACTACATCTGCAGCAGCACTATCTATGGGTTCCAGGGTCAGTAGCAGTAAAGGAGCAGTTGGTTGCAGTTCTATTGCATTAATGTGGCTATATTTTTCTCTGCCACATCTGCAGCATCCATGCTGGTGGGTGCTGAGGGAGGTGATGACAAGAGGAGTAATCCAAGAGGTAGCAAAATAGTTCAGGCACAGTGGTGGAGGAGGAGGTTGTTGGTGTCCCCATGACTCCTGACGGTGGTGGTCACAGTGAGCTGAATCTTGATGATGGGTCCCCATTCCCAGATAAGAGTGGGGTGCTTGACCATGAGTCAGAGCCTGAGGAGTGAGAGCTGACTGTTGGGTAGTCAGAAAAGACTACATTGAAAAATATATCTCTGAAGATGATAAGAGGGAGAGGGAGTCTGGAGAAAGTGAAGATAAGGAGGACAGAGCTTAGGAGAAGGAGGATATCAGCAGTGCTGGGGATAATGATTTGGATCACCAATGGGAACTGGAAAGGAAAAAGAGGAAGGGTGAGGCTGCTGAACATGTGAGACTTTGCACACCAGAATGTCATGTAACTACCAAAATCCACCCAATACTACAGGAGTTGTTCCTCTTACCAGTGTTGAGCCCATTACATCACGAGTCACCCAGTACTGAAGTGCATAAATCATCCCAAAAAACATCCATTTCAACCCCTTCCCTGTCCCACACCCCCCACCATATAAAATCAGGTGGTACAAAATTCCTAGTTTGAGATTTTAATATACAGGATCCAGTAGCAACAAAAGCACCCACCAAAAGGAGCCACACATGAAAATGGTTTAAAATCTAGCCTTTTGTTCATATCCAAGTTGCAGACTTGAACCTACACACACCATAACATGAACATCAGAGTCAGCCGACAGCTAGTGATTTACATTTCGCTCAGTGACTGCAGGCTTCATCAGATCTGGCATGGCGTGGTGTTTGTTCCAGTCTGTGAACCTGGTTATGAATAAAACAGCTAGATTTTTAAACTGTTTTCATGTGTGGACCTCCCACTGAGTAGATACTACTGCTACTGATTCGTATTGCTTCTGGTAGCACCACCATACTTTCCTGGTGCTGATATTTTCTCTGATATACAGGACCCAGCTGATGAAACAGCTGCTGTCAGCTGTGTCAAGTGCGAGTTAATCGAGGAAAATGTTCATCCACCTTGGGTACTGGTGGCCAATACACACACCTTAAGTACAGGCACCTGTTTTATTGGACTCAGCACCTAAAGGAAGCCTGTGCAAGAGGTCTCTCTCCCTTTTCATTTGCATTTACCAAGGCATCAAGAAGAGTCAGGGAAATAGTACCAGTGGAGGGATTGTTGACTGAGGAGGACTACTGTACTACAAAAATGAGAATGAGTCTGTAGGACTGTCTAGTAGTGGTCATAGCAGCAGTGGTGAGTTGAGTACTAGCACTCAGAGGCATCAAAGCACAGCAATCAAGTGCAGAAACACCCCAAATAACTGCTTTCATTTGAACAACATCCCTGAATCCCCAAGGTCAAATACAACCCCACCAGCCATGCCACCATGCCAAGTCCAGCTGTTTGGTGCCCAACAGAAAGGTCTAGCCCCACACTGAATAGCATATCTGAGTGTCATGCTAAATACCCACCCAATAATGCTATTGCACATGAACCAAATGCAGCAACAGCTGAAATGCTACCAGTTGAGCTATCGCTATTCTGTTTTGTGGAGAATGTGGGATTTAGAAGGTTGGTGGTGCATACCAATCCCAAATGGAAGATTTCCTGAAGAACTTACTTCTCAACATGTGCTGCTCCTGAACTATATAGAATGGTGTCACACACAGTAATCCATGCTGTGCTGCATTCAGCATCACCATGCATACATCTCAGTATGGATATACTTGTATGGGCCAGTGGTGAAACAGCTAGTATCTCCTTGCTGTGCATTATGGCACATTAGGCAGTGATTCTTGGGGTAGTATTTGAGTATAGATGGGGAAAAAATTGCACTAAGCCCAATCATTGTGGTAACAGCACTCTGGGTGTTCATCAGCATACAACGCCGGCAATGAACAGTGTAACATGATCATACATGGGTCAGAAAATGCTAGAGTTGCTCTTGACTTGAAATTGATGAGTGGCTACATCCTCAATCACTATAAGCAGGTCTCATTGTGAGTGATAATGGCTCAAACGTAGTGAAATGCATTAATGATAGTGGGCTTCTTAGGGTGCAGTGCCTGGCACCTGTCTTAATCTCATTGTGCAGGTGTTCCTTACATATCCTATAATCTAATCTATGTCTACTGTGCCCCATCACATCAGCACCTACTTTCCAAATTCCTGAAATGCCAGTGACCAGCCCATGCACCTGCAGATCCAGAACAAAGTGCCTCAGCACTGTATGAAGCTGGAAGTTGTCACCAGATGGAACTCAACACTGTACATGATTAAGCACTTGTATGAACAGTAAAAATCATCTCTGAATATCTACTGCTGCATACAAGCTGTGACAATGCTGGAGTATTCATGTCTCAGACAACAGACCAGTGGCAAATAATGAATGGACTGATCATGATTCTAAGGCGATTCAAACTTGCAATGTAAGCAGTGAGTGGAGACACTGCCTGTATCAGTCAGGCCATTACACTTCTACAGCTGCTGAAGCAGATGCTATTGAATGTACAGCAGGTGCCAGAGGCAGGTGATGGTATGGGAAGCTGTGCCTTAATGGAATACATGCTCCATGTCTAGGACCACAATAGCCATATTTCCTGCATTCTGCAGTCTGCAGATTTTGAGATTGCCAACATGCTGGACCCATGATATTAATGGGGCCTGTCATCAGTACTTGAAGGTGGGTGTGATCAGGTCCATAATTTAACCAATCACACAATAAGATGAGTACATGAGGCACAGATGTTAAAGTCACAGTTATGTAAGGCACAACATGAAAGTGAATATAGCCCAGGTGTTGCTACCACCTCACATGGCAAACCAGCTGATAAAATACGCAAGGTAACAGAAAAATAATCACAAATCCACTTTGGGATGTTTTATCCAGGGGAGAATTGAAGACATGAAGGAAAAGGATGAGGAAGTGGATAAGGCAGCTGGATCAAAGGCAGCGCAGCACATGGTGGATATGCATTTGTCAGACACAAGGCACCTTACCATCACAGAAGGGCCTTTGCTGTACTGTAGTAGCAAGGCCACTGCTTCACCAGCTCTAACCTCCATAGCTGTCAAATACCTGAACTGTCCACCCTTGAATGTCAGTGTGAACAGAATATTCAGTTCAGCAGGGGTCATTTTGTGGGACAGGCATACAAATCTGTCATCTAGAAATGTCAACATGCTAACATTGATTAAAATGAATGCAGGACACATTCCAAACAACACAAATACATCTATGTTCCTATCACATGGAGGGGTGGTGGTGGTGAAGATCCTGATGTTGCCTTCTACTGAGGTAAATGAAGCAGGGATGGAGAAATAATTCCCATGTGGGGTCATCTCCAGTCTGGAAGACTGTGAGGGCTGCTTCCTTGATGAGGATAATTGAAGCATCAAAATAAATATTTTCTGTTCATCCTTTCCTCATCAGTTGAATCCTTTTCTTTATGATTCAGTTTTGTTTTCCTGTGGTTATGTTTCCCCAGGTTGTGCTGTTGTTACATACATCCTTATGATTGCCTTATTTCACCCTCTTCTGTATGATGCCTGCAGACAATCTAGAAAATCAATGATCACAACATCATTTAATGCCAAGTTTGCAAACAGTAGACACTATTTACTAATGGGGCAGAAAGTACATGCCAAAGGCACGTACCCCACCTGCATAGCTCCACAGCCCCAGACAGGTGTAGGGTGTGCAGTATTCATGACAGCATGCACCCGCAAGGCATCTGTCTACAGCCCTGCCCTGGTGCACAGGTTTGTGGGGAGTGGCTCAATGCAAAGCGGAGGACTCGGGCAGGCATCCAATCAGATGCCAGACCAGCGTTCCTAGTGGAGCCTTGCTCCCATGGGGTGGGCATACTGTGATGGAGCAGAGCCGCATAAATAAGAATAAATAAAACTGTATGGGCTCTCACCCGAATGGCTGCCCCAACCCTCCCAGCTGCCTGGGCTGAGGCAACACAGAGGACATTACCCGGTCCCGCCGACTGGCAGGCGATGTCCATGGGGTGAGAACCCAGTTACGCCATGGTCCCAACCACCGCAGAACCTGTGCCTTTCCTGTGCCTGGCACTATGTGCCTGGTGAATGGCGTGTGTGTAGGCATGCCCCCAGTATGCTTCTGACCACCCCTTAGTGCATTGCTGACCATGCGCCAGGAGATCAGGTGCACTGCCATGCGCGCCATTCATGGATGCCGCTGAGGGCCCATGGGACCGCCATGTGTATGTGGCATTCCAACTTAGGGTTGCCTACATGCCTCAAATACGTGGGGCACTTTTTTTTGTGCATAGGGTCCATCAACATTGGCCACCGCCACCTCCACTACATGCATCAAGGCTGAAAACACAGACTCTAAGCCAGTGTAAATTCCATTGCCAGAAATGCAGACAATGAATCCTCCATCAAGCAAGACACCACCTCCTATCCTCTGGCCTACATACATCCTTCCATCCACCAACAACATGGGCCACCACCACCACCAACGCATGCATCCAGACTGAGAAACAGAGACTCTTAAAACAGCATACATTTTGTTTCCAGGCAGACCTTCAGGCAGCCATCCATTCATCCAGGCAGCCCTCAAGTTAAGGCTCCAGCCAGCCATCCCATCAAGGCTGCATGTCCTGAGGTCCAGCAAGGTCCAGCTTTGTGTGCTGTAATTGTAAGTTATTTTCACTATTGTTCACATTCCTTTTCTCACTAATAGTGGTGAGTCCATCCTTGCTCAGGAGGGCTTTCACCTGGTTTGCAAGACATTAAAATGTGTTTCTTTCCTTCTCTCTCCTTCTCATTGCAGGTTTGACTATTCACAAGGATGACTGACAAGCCAGTTACAAAGCCAGACAGCACACAAGGCATCAACTTACGTTGTTTCCTCATCCACCACCCAATCTCTGTGGCACCATCATGCCAGTACATGACTTGTCCCTCACTAATTTAATGTAAGTATCATTACATGATTTTTTATTTTTAATGTTTTATTTTAAGTTTTTCTTTCACAGGTATACTGTACAGTGACACAGTGGCCAAGCCATGCTAAATTATTTATCCTTTTTCGTCATGGATGACAGGTATAGTAAGACTAGGAGTAGACAACCAATATACCATTCTTGTGGTCATCCACAGTAGCTAATTGAGTAATTTTTTCTTGTTTTGACAAAGTCTTCTGTCGTGTTGCCTTCTCATCCAGCAAACAGGACTTCTCCTCCACCTCCTCTGTCTGGGGACAACTTTGTGTCATCACACGGCATGGCCATCACCAATATGATGGTAAGTATCCTTTCCAGAAGTATTTTTTTCTTTTAATTTTTTTTTATTTTTGGTTGCCTTTCACACAACACAATAGAGAGTGTACTAGAGTCTACATAATGTATATCTTGTATTCACTGGTCACTTTCCATTCTGCAGTGTTGGGTAAGTTACTTTTTCTATTACTGTCAATTACGTTTGGAAACTTGTTCCAGGAAGCTCTGTGCAGTCATTAGCAAGGATGGAGAAGTACTAGAAAAAGTAATACACCTCACAATTATAGTTACTTATTTCTTTTTATACAAAAACAATACAAAAATACTAAATAACTGTAACATATTACATTTTTTGAAAGTAATAGGTTAGTTACTAGTTCCTTTCAAATATATGTCATCAGTTACAGTTACGTATTTCTTTTGTATAAAAAGACATAAGTAATTGTAACTGAAGGTGTTATTACTTTTTCCAGTACTTCTCCATCCTTGCTAGTGGCTGCACAGAGCCCTGGAACGAGTTTCCAAAAGTAATAGAAAGTAACAGAAAAAGTAACCTACCCAACACTGCCATTCTGTCATGAATGCCTTGTCCTCCAGCAAGAAACCATCACCATCATTTCCACCAGATCACTGATGATGTCAGAGTTCCAGACTCATGCTTGGACCTCCTCCTATAGCTTCTCAATCACTGTGTGTGGTCTTATTAAAGTGAACTCTTGCTCTGTATCCAGCATGAATACAGTCATCAATCTTATGCTGCTACCTGATTCTACATTGTCACACAGCTGAAAAATACATGAAACAGGAGAAACAGGAGAAGAAAACAGTTAGAGAGTGACATAAGAATAACATTTAAAAAATCTGGAACAAAAATAGGGATAAAGAATCCTTATCTTACATGGAAGGAACTCTCCTAACTTAAATAACCAGATCCAAGCTGGACCAGTGCAGCAACAGGATTTTCATCTCCATAGTGAGAAATACCTGGAAAAAGACAAGCATGAACAAAAGAGTGTTAGAAATACACTGTTTGCACCCATCACATCACCTGCAGCCCAAAAAATAGAAAATAAGGCCTAGATATTAGAAGCAGATATGTGGCGCAACCTGAGATGTGCTAACACAAACCAGAGGATGCTCCATGGGGCAATGTAAGAATGATATGGATATGCAGTGCAAGACTTGATGCGCACAAGTGAAAATATAATGTATGTGGTGCATGTGGAGGGGGCGTTCCCATGAATATGCCGTGCAGCCACATATTCAGTCAAGATGTGCTGCACATCCACAGCACATCATGCAGTTGGGCCGCACAAAGATAGGCATATAAATAGCATACCTAAGTCCATTCCACCCATAGGCAGACAGCAGCATAGCACCACAAAGCAGCCAAGGATGGGTCTGCATTCCTGATGGCAGCAGTCATGAGGGGAGTGAGGAGATGGGAGGAACAACAATGTGGACATGGAGGTGATATGCCCAGCAGAGACGGTACCGTGTCCATCTCACATTTGAACAACTGAGTGACATGGAGATCATGGGCTGGTACCGACTCAACAGGGCACTGCTGAGCCAGCTCTGTGAGCTGCTCCATGATGACCTGCAGGCACCAACACACAGGAGTCACGCCATAATGGTGGAGACAAAGGTGACATCAGCAATGTGCCTGCTCACCAAGGGCACCTTCCAGATGCTGGTGGGTGACACCACTGGCATCATGCAGTCTGCCACGTCCGTCTCCTCACCCAATTCCTCACTGCTCTGCTGTCACATGCTTCAGAGTACATCAAATTCCCAAGCACACAGGCAGAGCAGACAGAAACCATGCAGCACTTCCACAGGGGTGGCATGCATCAGGCATACTAGAATATAGATGACACCCATGTAAGGCCGCCGTGCACCACCTGGCAATTGAGGGTGTTGCATATGTCAACAAAAAGGGCTACCATTCTGTAAACTGCCAGGTGGTGTGCAATGCCATGGGACACATCATGAATGTGTGTGCCATTCACCCTGGAAGTGCACATGATGTCAACATCTGGCACCAGGTGACCCTGTACCACCTGTTTGAGAGCAGGGAATATCTAGCGGTCACCTAGTGGGTGAGTGGGGCTGGACAACAGGCCCACACAGCACACAGTGGCACACAATACAGTATGCAGAACTGCTGGGTGGGATACTGTCACCATGGCCAAAAGGCAGGCAGTGCCATGGCCAACATGTGCCCTCTGCACCATGAACCACATGTAGCAGGGGGGTGCTGGACACTGGGGGCAGGCAGGGCTGGGGAGACACACAGCATGAATATGCATCCAGGCATGTGGTTGCACAGGGCCTGTGTCTGATACAGGTGCCAAAGTGGCTCACAGAACCACAGCTGGACAGGACAGGGGCAGCTTGCCCTCAGGGGCAGGGCATGTGTACAGCAGAGCATGGCTGTGTGTGGCTATGGCATGCCAGGCACATGCCCTGCATGCAATGCACATGCAGTGCACCCACTGATGTGGTGTTGTGGGCACAGCTGAGGTGGTGTGAAGTGGGAAAGCTAGTGCGGGGGCCACACGGATCAGTGGCTGACGTGTATGTACATGGGGATGTAGCACACCTGGGAATGCATGATGTACATTAAATGTTTTTTCTCTCCTGAAGGTGACTTTGCATACCCTCTACTGCCATGGTTACTCACCCCCATACGCCAGCCCTCATCCAAGGTGGAGAACAGGTACAATGAGGCACATGCCACAACATGCAATATCATTGAGGGTGTGTTCGGCATATTGAACATGCAATTCAGATGCCTGGACAGGTCTGGTGGTGCTATACAGTACAGCCCAGAGAAGGCCTGTGGCATATTCCTGGCCTATTGTATGCTACACAACAAGGCCATGGACTATGAAATCCATGTCCAGGTTACAGCAGGTGACAGCTCTAAGGATGAGGGAGCACCGGACAGGGGTGGGCAGGAATGACACAACTGCTAGGGACCCATGGCTGGCCACCAGAGCCACGGCACTGGGACATGATTGTGGAGGAGCACTTGGAGACTGCAGGTGGGTAACAGAGTGGGACCATGGGGGGATGTGCAATGGTGGGTGGGAGGAAACACATGCTCAGGTCAGCTGATGTAGCATGGCTAACAGGTCCACAGTGGTGGATGAACACACCCATGCAGGTGTGGCCACTGTGGTATCATCAGGTCCAGGGGTACATGGGGTTATTGCAGTGTATGGCATGGACCAGGGACACTGCCTGCACACATGCACATCAGACACACAACGCTGCACTCATCACGCCCATGCCAGACAACACAACAGCAGTGCCCCAGCACAAGCCCTGAGCACCACATAAACAGCATGGACATACAAGCCACAGGCAGATGTGTGTGCCTGCACATGAACCTGGGCACAGCCAGCAGGTGTGTGGGCCAACGATTCATAGATGGGGACTGTGCCATGACAACTGCACATAGGTGGCACCACTGTGTCCTACCATGGCCACTACGGACATATGGGCATCCACGCCCACAGTGGGTAACTCCCTCTGGAGTGTCAATCACCTTGGCAGGGGACCCAACTGTGCTAGCAGGGGCAGCTCCATGAGACTGTGACCGTGTGTTCATGGGTGTCTCATTCCCAAAGTTCAGATGGGACACAGGGATGTTGGGAATACCTGAGGCAGTGGATGGCATCAGAAAGGGTGGGGCCACATGACGCCATGAGGCAGGAGTGCTGGTGTCACTACGTGGGGGGTGGTGGACACCCCTGCAGCTGTGGAGCACCAGGGTGGCACAGCCCACCTCAATGGCCTTTGCTATTTTCTCAAAGCCTGCAGTCATGTCTGCCCTCTGTTGATGAATCTCACCAACCATGGCCACTCGGAGTTGGCAACTCACCAACCAACTGGGAGTGCCCAGCAGATGCATGGTCATCCAGGATGTCCCCTCACATATGGAGGCCCTGACACGCCTCCCTGAGTGCACGCTGCTTCTCCACGGATGCCCACAGGAGCCGGATGTGTTCATCCAGCCTGTCAGCAGGGGACCTGTCCTCTGGGGTTGCTGATGTGAGGGTGATATACTGGCCTGCAGTGCAACATCCATGGCCTGTGGAAGCTGCACAGTAGGCCACTGTTCAAGCAGGAACTGTGCATGGGCAAGCACAGTGGGACCTGGTACAGGTGTGTCATGTGCACAGGCAGCACATTGCTGCCATGCTGCAACACAGTATCCTGCTGCATGAGGGGGACAGCCCCAGTCCCCACAGCCACACCCAAGACCTGGCCACCCACAACTGTCACAGATGCTGTCGGCATCGGGGCAACCTGGCTGAGGATGTGCTTGGGGACAGGGTGCCCCACCCTGTTTCTTGCTGTCCATGTAGCCACCTGCACTGTGGCAGTGACACTGCTGTGTACTGTTGTTGTCTAAACACTCTTGGTGTGTAGGGTAAACAATAAAAATAATAATAATACAGATTCTTGTGTCTCGGAGTCTGCCAAGAAACATTCATAAACAAGTAAGGAGTACTAATAAAGTTTATTATACTACTTACACCAAGCATGTGACAGAGAAAATCACAAGGGAGATGGGTTTCTCACCATTCCTGAAGAATGTACATAATCTCCAGAATTGTAGCTCTTAGGGTCTCTAAGATCTTGTTCTATCTCTCCCCACGCTCCAGCTCTCTGCCCTTCTAGAGAAGTTACAGTGTCTCGAGAGAGCTACAATGGGTTGTGGACAGCTAAATACTACAGATAATAGCATAACAACAGAGATTACAACATAGTTACAGATATAAGAAACAATATGTATTGGTCCCAAGTCATTCTCCATTGGATAATGACTTAGGAGACAGAATTACTAATGAGTACTGTATCACATGAGACAGAATATGCTTCCATTAGCATTATAGTTTAGACAAAAAAAATGCTGACAGTTCAAACTACATGCACATTTCTTACTTACGTACAATATAAAACATAGAGACATAACAAAGGCCTTCTGTCTCTGTCAGCTTGCTTAGAGACAAAGAGAACTGCTAACAGGCCTATTACATGGCATATCTGAGTGTAAAATACACTACATATAATTTTGAGAATATAAGTATACAATAATCACTGATGATCCCTCTGAGTCATCTTACCAGTGATTAGGTAGATTATTTATGGACTATATGTAAAAGACAAACATAATCTAGATAAATGTATTATAGTGAGGTATAATAAATCATGCATGACAATATTAGCATATCTTAGCAGCAAAGCACATTCCTAGCACTCATATCCATATATAAGTGCAAAATAGCAAGTATCACAGTACAATAGACCAGGAATATAGTGTGAGGTGTATGTGAGGTGTATGTGGAATGATAGGGGCATAACCCAAGTGTAACACTGTTACCACTAGCTGTGTGGCATCATCCTCATCATCATCCTCCATAACAGATGCCAGCACCGTGGAGGTCATCAGTCAACTCTAAGTCATACAGGGCATTCAGACCACAAAACTCAGGAGGTTCTGGAACATTGGTGCCCTGCCTGCACCTGTCATGGTCCTGGCTGATGTTGATGGGCTGGGTTCCTCTTCCACCTCCTTCTCCGGCCCCTCCATCTGTGGTCTGTGGGCCATGCACCGAAGCACCCCTGAGGCATGATGCTGCTGTAAGGCAGACATGAGTGAATGGTCAGGGTATCATGGCCATGGCTGTCTATTGACCGGTGTACATGGGGCCGTGTGCCATGAAGCACAGGTGTTCTGGCACTGCCACACATGGCATGTACTGGCACTGTGACCTGTGTCACCACACCACTGTATGGTGTGTGCAATGCATGCCACTGTGCTAGGCCCACATGGTGCCATGTTGTGTACAGCTGTTGGGCCTGGGGTGTGCACATGCCCCACCAGGGGCAGGGGCACTGCAGGTGGTGTGTGGGCACACCAACAACAGTAACTGCCCACTGCAGTGCATTGCACCTGCATATGTGGTGGACATACACAGATGTGGCACGTGTACACAGGTGGCCATAGACCACCACTGGTGGCCCCACTCCAGCAGGCCTACATCCCCGGTGACACAGCCTGACATGGCAGCACCCACTGGCTGCAGTGTGGACACTGCATGCCCATGGGAGTACCGTACAATGGTGGATGCACTGCACAGTGGCATGGTGACACAGTGTGCATCCATGTGTGCATACCCTACACATCCAGGAACACAGCACACAGCCATACAGACAAAGTGACAGATGCATACTCACAGTATTGTGTGAGGGCCTCAGCCTGTCTGGAACCCATCTCCAGGGACACCCTCCACAGAGGCACGGGGCAGGGTGGATACAAGCAGCTCCCCATTGGCTGTCAGTCGTGGCACAGTGTGTGGCCCACCCCCTGTGGCCTGCAGGGATGCCTGCATAGTGACCAGGTGCTCCTGGCCCTGGTCCTGTTGCTGTTCATTCACTTCATGCACTCCTGGGGAGTGCAATTGTACTCCCCATGGGCATTCACAGCCTGTGCCTCCACATCCCATCCCTTTGTCCTCTCCAGCCGCATACCTATCTTCCCTGACAGAAGGTCCTCTATCTGGACATAGGCTTCGACCAGGGCCTTCGGCTCATCCTCCTAAAAATGTGGAAGTCTCCTCCATCTCACTTCCTCCTCCTCCTCTGCCATTCTAGTGCCTGTGGGGTGGAAGGGTGACAGGTGTCAGCACACTACAAAGTTCTGTTGCACAGCTCCCAGGCATGGTGTCTGCATGGCTAGACACCCTTCAACAATGTAGCTGTAACAAACAAGCCTTCAAGGTGCAGTACCTGCTGGTCACCAGTGGTGTGTGGTGGTGCAGAGCAAGCTCATTTATGGCTCAGCACATGCAAATGAGGACATGTGCAGCCTGTAATGAGATGCTAATGTGGGGAATTGCTCTGTGATTGCACAATGGGTCAATTTGCATGTCCTAACTGCATAAAGCAGATTTGTTAAAGCTACCAACAGTCCCTATTTTCCCATGACAGTCCCTATTTTAGGCAGCATGTCCCAGTGTCCCCACAAGTTTTGCAAAATGTCACTTTTGTCCTGGTTTTTGCTTATGTGTTTCAGTTTTGTCCCTTTTTTTTTGCTGACTGCTAATCCATGAGTGACAGTTATTTCAGCACCATTGTGGTGCTGCACGGGCTGGAAAGCAGTTTGCAACTTCAACCCTTATGCCTGTGTTGCACCTCAAGCAAGTCAGTGAGAGCACAGTAAAGCATGTTCCTTCCTGTTAGATTAGACTGGGTAGTAGTGCAAACAAGCGCACATGGATGTCTGCCTGTCAGTAGCTTAGAGGGACTCCAGACAGAGAAGGGACCTGCAGCAGTGAATTAAAGTACCAGAACCTGATCAGCTATAGGGAAGTGTGTAAAACAATCAGGTGCGGTGGTGGGAATCACTGGTGAAGTTTGCTCAGCAAATGAGGTGAGTGTAAATGGGTTGGATGGGACTGTCAGGAGGAGCAATACATGCAGCTCAAATGTCTGATCACAATTAATGCAGGTTTGCTTCTAATGAACTTTCTGTACATCATGATTTGGAATTTGCTGCAGAAGAATTATGTATCATTTTAATCTGGATGTTTGCTACTGGTGTTACTGTGGGGCGGCATGGCCAGAGCAAGCAGCAAAATTTAAGTGATCGTGTGCAGTGTTGTCTGCGGGAGTGACACAGTGGGGAGGGGGGAGTCATGGTCAGGATGGATCGTCCCAGTTTTAGGCCTCGGAAAGTTGGTAACTTTAAGATTTGTGCTTAGCCCATCTTAATTTGCTCACGCATGTATTTGTACCACACACTTCCATGGCACATCACCACACATCATGCGGTTCACTGGCACATACTCACCATGCATCCAGCATGACAGTGCATCCAGCCATTCCTGGCAATGCATTGTGCATCATGGTGCAGCATGCAGCATATCTCTGTGCATCGCGATCACGATGCAGTGTGCATGTCGTAAGCTGAGGACATGTGCCGTGTCAGTGCACAGCGCATGTCATGCCATTGCACAGTGCCATTGGCTGAATGTGGCATACTGTACCTCCACAAGATGGCCGCCAGTCAGGTCGCTTATGCGCAATGCGTGATGACATGACCCATCCTCCCACCCAGCATTGCAGCACCATGCATTTGTGGTGGTGCACCATCATCTGTGTATTGTGCATCACCATTGAGCATGCTGCAACGCAGGCTGGCTTACACAAAGACTGTGGACACCATAGCATGTGCGCAGGATGCTGGGCTACGGCACTCAACTGAAGTGAGACAGATCTGGCCAACCTTGTGGCTTTGATGCAGACTGTTAAGGGGGACAGCTGTTTGGAAATGAGGCCTTGCAGGAAGCAAGGGCCCAAGTCTGGGCCAGGGTAGCTGAGAGGCTGGTCAGGAGGATGGGGGTTCCTCTCATGGCTGTACAGTGCAGGTACTGCTTTGGTGACCTCAAGAGGAGGGACCTGTAAGGCTGCGGGGGCTGCAGGAACAGGCCTGTAGGGGAGACATGCCAAGCCCAGGTGTGTACACATTTTGCACAGTCTGCCATTGCCTGCTTGTTGTTCCTGCAGTTGTGGGGTGGTGTTATTGTTTTCTGTGGGTGCTGTGGGGTTCTGGGGTGAGTGTGGTGGGGTTCTGTGTAATGTAGTTGGGGGGATTGTGGGGTGATGACAGCCTGCTGTTCATGTTTCCCTTCCATTCTGTTCCCCTTGCAGGCAGGGAAGAGTGCCAGTGGGCGGTGGACAGGGGCCATGCCAGAGAAGGGCCAGGCAATCACAGGCAGTGGGTTCTGGATGCATCAAAGAATTCACCTGACCTGTGAAAGTGTGCCTTCTGTTGTGGTTCTGTGCTGTTTGTGGTATGGGTGGGGTGTGGGTTTCCCTTGTCCACCGGCTCCTTGGCCGCTAGCTGTGTATGCCTCAGTGTGCTGGTCTGCACACTGTGGACTTTGTCCTGTCACCATGTGGCAGTCCTGTGGTGCACCATGGCCATGTGTGTTCACCACATTGTTTGTGTACCGTCAGGACTGTGGGTACCTGGCATCACACCCGCATGGTTCCACTGAGCCTCCAGAAGTGGTGCATGTGGCTATTGTCCCTATACGGTGTGGGGGACATGGCTCCATGTCCCCCAACAACATCCATTGTATGCACATGCTGACATTGCATCACCCTGTGCCACATTCAGGTCACTGTGTGGAACTGTTGCACATCATTCTTCTGGTCCATTGTGTGTGTGGTGCATTGTTAGGACTGTGCATGTGTCCCATCAATGTCCAGTATGTGCTTCATTCCCAAGGGGGAGCATGGCCTGTGTATGATGTGGCACTGAGTGGATGTCCTCTGTTTCCACACACAGGTCGTCTTGTTGAGGGTGGTGCCTATGGTTGGGCTGAAGTGGTGGTATCAGGTGGAACCAGGGATGCAGCACTCCAGAGACCCTTACTGTGATAATCAGAGGCAGGGGGCAATCTTCTGTAGGCTGAGGGCCATATTGAGGGCCATTTGGGAGCAGACGGTGGTGCTCCATGGGTTAGGTATGGTGAACCATCGTCCTAATGGGAACCAACTGGAGAATTAGGCCTGTGTGGCCACTAGACTTTCTTTGATTTGCCATTTTGATTGGCACCAGTTCATTCCTCCTGTCATCCTGTTTTCAACCCTGTATTTTGTTGCCTCACCTGCAGTCCCTTTTCCCTGTGTATCCCTTCCCTACACCAGTTTTAACTTTTGCTGTTTTTGTTGTTGCTGTTGTTTCCTATTTGTAATCAGGTTTGAAATATTTTTTCCATTAAAGTCTTTTGTACTGCACTTTCTCTGTGTCTGTGGTCATTCCTGTGCTGTGGTTGGGGTCTGCTGTTCTGTTCCTTATGTTACCCACTGCCTCTTGGGCTGCACAGCTTGACTGTTTGTGATTTGTCGTGCATAGGTTTCATAGGTTTATTCAGAGCTCAGAAGACTTTTACTGTCCATACAGCTCACCTCTAGTAATTATTGATAACTCAGAATGTTGTTTCCGATCAGGAATCTATCCAGATTTATTTTAAAAGCCTGCATGGTACTACTGGATACCACCTCCAATGGCAGTCTGTCCCAGATTGGCACAACTCTTACACTAAACCAGTGCTTTCTTTTAGTAGTCCTATACCTTTACCTTATTAGCTGTAATGGATGTGCTGTGGTCTGATAAGGCTGTTCTCGTAGCCTTAATTCCAACTGTTCCTCAGAATAATATCAGTAAGGGCCTTATAGACCATGTACATGTCTCCCGTGCCTCACGATATTCCAAAGTATACATCCTAATTTGGTCAACCTATCCTGATAGTCCATACCTTGTATCTCATCGATCATCCGGGTAGCCGTCTCTGAACCCTTTCCAGTGACATAATCTCTTTCTGTAACCCGGAGACCAAAACTGTGTTTAGTGCTCCATATGTGGCCATACCAGAAACCCATACAAAGCAACAAGACCTCCCTCTTCCTGCTCTAATGTGTCTATTTATACAGCTCAATATATTGCCTGCTTTTTGACCACCTGGCTACAATGCTGATTAAATTTAAGATCATTTGAGACCCTAATTCCCAGATCCCTTTCATCACTAACTCCCTTAGTATCTGTCCATTTAGACTGTAAGTAGTCCCTGCTTTGTTTCTGCCAAAGTGCATGACTGTGCATTTATCCACATTAAAGGTTAACCTCGAGTCCTGTGCCCAGCCCTGCAATTAATCAGGGTTTCCTGTAGTCTGGCAGTTTCAAGTTGCTGTTTACCGTGAAGCCAATTCTAGTATTGTCAGCAAACCTGCTTCCCATACACTCCTTCCGGCTGTCATTGAATGTATATATACATTAAAGAGACAAGTACCCAAAACAGACCCTGTGGGACCCACTTTCACCCCAACCATCCTGAGTTATATCCCTGATTGTCACTCACTGCTTTCTATTGTGTAGCCAGGAGCTAATCCAATGTGTTATATCACCCTCGATGCCATGTTCTATCAGGTCATCCACAAGTTCATGTGGTACTTTATCAAAGGCCTTGGAGTAGTCAGGAAAATAACATCCACTGGACTCCCTTCATCCAAGGCCTTACTGACATTCTCATAGAATCCCAAGAGGTTAGTTTGACATGATCTGCCATGCTTAAATCCATGTTGTGCCTCAACAATATCCCCTCTCTGTTGCATGTCCAGTTCCATATGATCCTTTATGACCCTTTCTAATACCTTGCCAAGTATTGAGGTCAGCTTATTGGTCGATAATACCAACATCCTGCCTGGAGCCCTTCTTGAAGATGGAGATTACATTAACCTCTTTCCATGTATCTGTTACTTCTCCCTGATCCAAAGAAGCCTGGAATAGGTAGGTTAGGGGTTCGACCAATACTTCAGCCAGTTCAATAATTACTTTAGGATGGAGTCCATCTGGTCCCATGGATTTACCAGAATTTAAGCTGAGCAATCTATTTTTGATATCTTCCTTTATTATTTTAAGCATATAATTTTTACCATGATGTTGTTTAGTGCCTCTGGTCTTTATATTGTGCACTGATGAAAAATAGCTATTACACCTTTCAGCCATGAGTGCATTATCCTGTATCAAACTGCCATCTGTATCTTTTAATGGGCCTATCCTTTGTGGTCCCCCTTTTATACAACTACTATAGTTGTAGAAGCTTTTATAGTTGTCCTTGATCTTGTTGGCCAATTTTAATTCATATTCCATCTTGGTTTTTAAGATACTTTTTTTCGTCTCTTTAAGTAGATATCTATATTTGCCCCTGTCATTCTCATGACCAGTTTTCTTGGCCTTGACATTAGCTCTATTTTTTTTTGTTTATCAGTTTTTTATTTCTGCCAGTCATCCAAACAGGAATCTTCCCTGATCTATTATATTTCATTTTGACCGGAATATGCTTGTCAACTATCTGGTTTTACTTCCCACAGAGCATCCCACATTAAAGAAACAGATTTGTGTTGAAAGTCGGCCTTCCAATTCCATTTGCTGAATTCATCCCATATCTTGTTGTAGTCAGTTCTGCATGCCCACCCTGTCCACCCACACATGCCCACACTCTGCTTGCCATGGCATCCCTGTGCTGCATCTGTGCTATCACCCACTGTTGCCCACAGTGGCATGTTCAGTGTGTCTCTGTCCCAGTGCTGTGCATGCCACAGGGTTTGCATGTGTGCCATGCTGCACTGCTGCATTGTTTGCCATAATGGGTGTCCCTGGACATATGTGCCCTGTGTGGTCTACACATAACTGGCACATTTGGCTCCTTGGCAGTGATGTCACAGGGCCTGAGTTGGCTGTGCTATCCATTGGCACTCTCAGTGTTGTGTCTTTACATCCATGACCTCATCTGTGTGGTGCCATTGGTGTCTGCTGGACACATTGCCTGCCTCTGTGTGTGTGTTGCCCCATCTTGTTCCCCTGGTGTGCTGAGTAGTGCACATCCTGCAGCTTTGCAGTGCCACTCTGTTCCCCATGGCCATGGCTGCTGGGGCCCCCTGTCTGTGCACTTGCACACTGCTCTTGGCCCACCTTGAGCACTGACATGTTGCTCCAGTCTTAGGCAGGCCTGCTCCTTGCTATGTTCAGTGCTGCCCTTCTGTGCAGTGCATGGTATATTCAGTCACGGTTGCACTGGTGCATCCTATGGTGCATCCACTGAATATGGCATCATTTTGTGGCAGCACATCTGGGTTGCACTGTGCAGGCACTTGCACTTTGTGCCTGGGGTCTTTTGAATATCAAAGCCTTAATACTTACCATTGCTGGTAGGACACACAGCAGTATTCAAAGCTCATCATCCAGATCTGCACCTCAAACAGGCATTATCATTTCACAAGAAAATGTCCAAAATTTGTGATCACTACAATTCATCAGAACAGCTGCTGTGGTGGGAAACTTGCACAGCACAGAAGCAGCCTGACTTTTTTCTTGTCACTGAGAAAAATTATTTTAGCACATGTTTTCTGTATATTGTGCTTTTACACCAATTCCCTAAAGTGCATTACAAAAATGTTGGGGTTATACATAGCACAGCACCTTGTACCAGCATGTAGCATCCTAACATTTTTTTTCTGAGTTCTGAAAAAATTCTGGGAGCACAGAATTTTGTACAGTATATTCTGCTTTTGCACTATTTCCCTAAAGTGCATTACAAGAACTGTTGATGGGACTGCCACAAAGTGTGCACCATGTAAGCATGTAGCAGCCTGATATATGTTTTCTGGTAGTTGATAAAATTCTGGGAGCACAAATGTATGTATATTGTGCTTTTACACAATTGCCCTGAAAGTGCATTATGAGAACTGGTGTGGTTGGACAGACACACAACAAGAACTAGGTACCAGCATGTAGCAGCCTGATTTATTTATTCTGGTAGTTAAAGAAAATTCTGGCAGCAAAGAATTTATGTACATTGTGCTTTTGCACCTCTTCCCCTAAAGTGCACTACAAGATATGTGGTGTGGATAGGTTGGGGGGCTGACTCACTGGGCAGTACCTACAGTTACATACAGCAGCCTGATGTATTTGTTCTGGTAGTTAAGAAAATTCTGGGAACACAGAATTTATGTATGTTGTGTTTTTGCACCATTTTCCTAACATGCATAACAAGAACCATGGCAGTTGGACAAATACACTGTAGTACTATGTAGCAGCATGCAGCAGCTTGACATATTTATTCTGGCAGTTGAAAAAAATTCTGGGAGTGCAGAATTTATGTATATTGTGCCTTTTGCACCATTTCCTTGAAACTGCAAAACAAGAACTGTGTTGGTGGGACTGACACCAAGGGTGGCACCATGTAGCAGCATGCAGTAACCTGACATATTTATTCTGGTAGTAAAGAACAATTCTGACAGCACATAATTTATGTAGATTAAGCTTTTCACACCATTTTCCCGAAAGTGTATTACAGGAACTATAGTGGTGGGACAGACACAGAGCGTAGCACCATATAGCAGCATGCTGTAACCTGACATATTTATTCAGGTAGTAAAGAAAAATTCTGGAAGCACAGAATTTATGTAGATTAAGCTTTTCACACCATTTTCCCTAAGGTGTATTACAAGAACTGTAGTGGTGGGACAGACACACAGTGTAGCACCATATAGCAGCATGCAACAGCTTGACATATTTATTCTGGTAGTTGAGTAAAATTCTTGGAGCATACAATGTATATATGTTGTGCTTTTCTCACAATTTCCCCTAAAGTGCAAATACAAGAAATGTGGCAGGGGAACTGACACACAGCGCAGCACCTTGTTCAGTAGCAGCATGAAGCAGTCTGATGTATTTATTCTGGTAGTTGAGAAAAATTCTGGGAGCACAGAATTTATGCATGTTGTTCTTTTGTCACATTTTGCCCCAAAGTGCGTTGCAAGAAATGTGGTGTTGGGACTGAACCACTGTACAGTACCATGTATGATAGCAGCAGTAGTAATGCATAACCACCATTTAATAATTTCTTGTTTCAGAGAAACTGCATGAAGGGAGAGATTTATATATTGTGCTTGAGCAGTTGTGTCAAGTAAGGTGCTTAGCAAATACTGTGCAAGAAGCGGAACAGCACAGAAGTAGTTCTCACCATTTATTAATTTCTTGTTTGGGAGAAATTTTGGAAACTAGGAACAGAGAAAAAGCAGGCTATATGGAGGGAAGGATCAGCCTGAAAGGGTGACTGGGTGACTGATATTCAGCAGCATCAACTGTTGGAATAAAAAAAAACTGGAAGACCAGACCATTTCTAATATGAGGACTTTTTATGCTTTTATGGTGTCAGCATAAACTTAGTTGGTAGCACATCTGCCTCTGTGCCAGAATGCTGTGGGCTCTCGTTTCACTCCAGGATTTGGCTCATACCACAAATGCTGGCATCCGACTGCAGTACTGGGGAGTGCTGTACTGTCAGGGTGTGTTGTCCTTCAGAAGAGACATTAAACTGAGGTCCATTGTAACCATCTTTGGTGCTGTGCTGTTAGGTACCCAGGTGGAAGTAAAAAAACTGAAGACCTTTTTGCAAGAGTGGGTGATTTTCCCCAGTGCCCTGGCTGACATTCCCCTTCCCATAAAAATGGGTTGTGCAATTGGCCAAGGCAGTGTGGGGGTGTTGATGTGTGGAATGGCTACAGCTTGCTTGTAAAGTGCTTTTGAGTACAATGTGTATGAAAAGCATTATATAAATGCTTATTCTTTTTTTCAAGTGTACTATATGTAAACAACAGTGCTTTACAGCAAGAACATTAGCGAGAGAGAAGAGAATGATATCGTGCATAAACAATGCCATTAAAGAAAATATAAAATATATTTTTTTATGAAGGTGAGAACTGAGATAGAAATCAAGAAGAGAAAGAATGGAGTCAAGTAGCAAAGAAGAAATATAGGAAAAGAGTTTAAAATTGTTGTGGAGTTTTATAACTTTTATAGAGGGGAAGAAAGGGTAATAGGAGACAGGGAGGAATATTTGAATTAGAATAAAAGATGGGGTGTGAAAGAAAGAGAATCAATGAGGAGGACTGGAGATTGAAGGACTGAAAAAGCATGTTGGAGTACAAATTATCAAGGCCCAGATGAAACAGCACCTGCACTGCCATGACTGAGCTCATTCATCCCCTCTATCAGTAGTTGCTTTTTCTCAAGTGACTTCTTGAAAGTTTTTCCATGAAAGAAACTCTGCTGCAGAGGTCTACAGTTTTTGCTCACAGTTGCCATCTCCTGCAGTGGCTGTTGGCCCTGTTGGTGCTGGTGCTGTCCCATGCTCATGCCTCGTAATGGCATGGCCATTGTGGACATGGTCAAACTGTGTGCTGCTCTGGGACAAGAGGTCCACTGCCACTACCACTACCCACCACCTCCCATTGTCTGGACTCCCACTGGCTCAGGTGGCAGATTTTCTTGTGAGTATGTTGCCCACCAGTGCCTAAATGGCTGGCCTTCTCTAATGACTGACCAGTGTCTCACACAGGTTGCATTTGAAAACACTGTCATAATTAGAGTCAAGGGTAAAAATGAGGAAGACTTGGGCTGCTTCTTTGCATGGGGCACTTAGAAGCCAGAAGATGAAATCAGGGGTGTAGTTCCTCGGGGAGGGGGGGAACAGTTGCAGTGGTGGTACCGTGGGGGGCACAGTGGGTTCAGGCTGCTGCTGTGGAGCTGAGGGAACTGGGGACTGCTGATTTGCACTGGCTTCTGATGCAGTTCTGTAGGGGTGGGCTGCTGGATCACCCCTCCTGCTGTTGCTACCTCCTGTGTCCAGACCTGGTGATGTCTCGCGCAGATGCGCAGATGTATGCCTCCCCCATAAGTTTGCACATGACCCTGTCTAAACTCCATTCATTCACAAATATACACAAAGGAGTGAAAGAGAGAGAGAGAGAGAGAGAAAGAGAGAGAAGAAAAGTCAAATAGAAAACAATAAAAAAAGGAGAAAATAGAGCTCGGTAACTAAAGGTGATAAGGTTGTAACTGAAGGTTATAACAAAAAAAATTGGAAAACATAAAAGTTACAACAACTAAATTCATTCTAAGAACACAACAAATTAAATAAGAATGAAAAAGAAAAAAGCTGTTAAGCTAATGTAATTTATTGTTTAATACTACAATTTTTTTAGTCTTTGGTAACTGGGTAAGGCTCACTAGGCACAAGTGCCTGTTTTCAGGGGTGATCTGGGAGCACTGGGAAGGGTAAATGACTTGCTCAGTCACACAGTATTTTTTTTAAATTAAATAAACTTAAGATTGCACAATCAGTAACAGATTTCAAGAACTTCTATTTTAAAATGATATCCACCCTATTTCCAGATCCATCTCCTCCCATCCCCCCACCTCATACCCCAGAGGAGAGGTATAAACTATATTAAAATTTTGATGACAAAAAACTAGAATAGTATAAAATATACCTCCTTCAACCCCCCCTGGCCCACGGAGTGTTCAGGCAGCCAGCCAGCATTCTCAGGCTGCTTCTTCACTCCTCCATCCACCCTTCCAGCCCACGGAGCATCCAGTCAGCCAGTCAGCAATCTCAGGCTGCTGCTTCACTCCTCCTTCCACCCTCCCAGCCCTCAGAGCGTCTAGGCAGCCAGCCAGCAATCTCAGGCTGCTGCTTTACTCCTTCTTCCACCCTCGTGGCACATCGAGCATCCATGCAACCAACCAGCAACCTCTGGTACAGGACCAGCGGCAGTTCTCACCAGCTGTGAACCCTGTAAAAGAACTTTTGCTGTTTGTGCTAGTATTATTTAACTATTGGCAGGCATGTTCTGATAGTTTCTGGTGCTACATTACTGTCTACAGGAGCTTGGTTAGTGATACAATGAACCTGTTACTTTAAAGGAGACTGACTGTTTTATGCTCTGTACAGTATGTAGGGGTTTTCAGCATATTTCTGTTAGTTGTGGGATTAGGGTTTGTTTAATTGCTTACTGCAGTGTTGTGACTAGTGGGGGTCTCTGAGGTCACCTGTCCAGTCATTCTCACACCATTCCCTAGGTCAGCACTGTGCAGGCACAACTCTCACAGGACCGGGGCCGGAGCAGGCATCCCCCCCTTGCTGACCTTCCTGCTGAACTTGATCCCTATTGTCCTCCATCCCCTCCCCATCTAACCTGAATATTCTCCCTCCCAACAGGCTGCTGCTTCACTCCTCCTTCCACCCTCCCAGCCCATGGAGCATCCAGGCAGCCAGCCAGCAAGCTCAGGTACAGGACCAGTTGTGAACCCTATTAGCCCATTGCCACTTACACGGCGACTGCCCCACATACCCCCCTCCTTCCCACCCTGGCTCAGCTCTACCTTTATAGGTAGTCTGTGTCACGACCACATCATGTGATCTGCCCTTCTTGCAACAATCATTTGAATTTCTCATCTACAAGTTATACTCAATGGACAAAAGGAGACACTGTGGTACATGCCTTCATCCTTGATACCTAGCAAAATAATCTAGCATACATCAGATGGTGCCCCTATTGCATTTCTCATCCACTACTTTTCTGCCCTTCCCCACTGTTACCTCCACCTCCCCATCCCTGGTTTCAAACCTCTGACCTTTTACACTAGAAGCAGTGACCCTAAGCCTTAGGCCATCTGTGAAGTACAGTCTCACTGTAACAGAACGGCCCCCACATCCTCCTCACCTCTTCTACCCCTGTTCCCACACATCCTCCTCACCTCTTCTCCCCCTGTTCCTTCAGCCCTGCAGGCAGCCATTGTTCAAATTGTGCCTAGTGACACACTTTGTGCCCACTCACCTTCCAATCTATATGCTCATACAACCCATTACCCACTGCCCCACCCCTCCACCTCCAATCTAATTTCATCCCAAAACAACGGCTGGTTGAAAATGCAACTGCCTCTCTCACACCTTTCCCCACTCCTTCATATTCTTCTCTTGGTATTAACCACCCCCAGTCCCCAAGCTTCATTCTGCCCACACACACCCTTCCTCACCCTTCCTCACCCTGAACACCCCACTTCCCCACCCTCCCTTACCATCCTCACCACCCTCACAGCTCCTCCACCCTTCTCTCACCCTTCGCACCCTGTCTCTCACCCCTCCATGCTTCTTTCCTGGCCCTTAAACCCAGGTGCCACCCCTTTGACCTACTCAGGAAAATAACCCTCCCCAAATTCCTTGCCCCATTTCTCTTATTGCTCCTCCTTGCAGGTGACATTGAACCTCACCCGGGACCTGATACCACAGACCCCTTGCCAGTCCTGACTAGTGACTTGGGTTTCTACCACATAAATGCCAGGAGTCTCTTGCCCAAGTTGGATCACATCAAGCCATGGATATCCCAATGCTCCCAGATATCCTATGCCTCTCTGAGACATGGCTCTCCTCCAAAGTCCCAGACTCTTTGATAGCTATCCCTGGCTACTCCCTGTTCTGCCAGAACAGGGGCAAACATGGTGGTGGGGTGGTCACTTATTTCTATGAATCTTTATGCACCTCCATTGCCCTCCAGGAGGTTACCCCCAGATCTCATGAGTTTCTACTTACCAAGCTGGTGTTTCCCAAGTCCACCCCTCTTTATTGGAGTTTGCTACTTCTCCCCAAAAAACCCTTTTCCATTGTCTTCAGCTTAGCCACCCTTATTTCCTCTGTTGCATCTGGAGAACTCCTAGTTATGGGAGACTTTAATCTTAATTGGATTGCCCTCAAGACAGAGCAGTCACCAGAGATTGAGGCCCTCATCCTCACTCAATTCATCTCAGAACCAACTAGGCTCAATCCCCATTCATCCATCCACTTACTGCTGTACTGGATCTAGCTTCCCATCCCCATAAATTCTCCTCAGCTGGTACCCTACCTGATGCCTTCAGTGACCACTGCATCACCCACTGCTGCAAGAGTCCCACCCTCCCTCCCTCCCAAGTACAAGTGGTTGAGATCCTTAAAGTCACTGAACCAACAGGCTCTACTGGCTAACCTCAGCCTGGTTGATTGGTATGGAGTCTTCACCACACCTGCTATTGATTCTGCTCAGGCAGCTTTTAACTCCACCTTCCTGAATATATGGGACTACCATGCACCACCCAAAGGTTGCGGCTCAGGCACATGCACTCCTCTGGGTCTCCCAAACCTGTTGAGACTTTATAAATTCAGAGACCAAGCCTGGAGAGCCTACAAAGCCTCCCTCAATGTGTCTGACCTCAAAAAGTGCAGAACGCTAAGGAATACCTGCACCAAAGCTATGCATTCTGCCAAAGCTAGTTTCTTTAAATTGCAGCTCGAGGACTAGCACCCTTCCCCAGCAGTGTTCTGCAAGACTCTCCACTCCCTAATAGGCACCTTGGATTGCTCCACCCCCACGCTCACCCAAAGTGCTCATCAAGAATATCTAGGATCTGCCGCTTCTTCAATAAACCATTTCATCACCACTTGCACTCTCCCCACCTGACAATCCCATTCCCCCTCTCCCCTTCTTGACTCAACCAACACTTCCTGTCCCTCTCAGGTCTACTTACATTCCCCCTATTACTCCTACAGATGTACTGTGCACTTTCAGATTCCCAAACTCTGCTAAACAGAGTCCTGATGGTCTCAACCCAAACCTCCTAAAAATCTCTGCCGTGCCATAGTCCAGCCCATCACCTACATTTTCAACCTCTCTCTCTCTCTCTCTCTCTCTCTCTTCTCTTTCTCTCTCTCTCTACCATAACCATTCCCAAGGCCTGGAAACTAGCCAAAGTGATCCCTCTTCATAAAGGAGGGTGACCTTTCCATTCCAGACAACTATAGGCCAATTTCCCTTCTCCCCTCCCTTTCAAAAATCCTCTAATCCCCAGTTACGTGATGTAGCCCACTGGGTAAGACACACTCTATAAGTGCTCCGCTCACCTGACTACTAATATAACCTAAATACCTATTTCTTACAACAAAATCATAAAGATCAGAGGCTTACAAGACTGTTGTATCTTCACTTAAGCTCTGGTGCAGATTTGGGCCAGAAATGGATCCAGAGATGAGGCAGGCAGGGCCCCGACATACTCCACCCATTACACCGGAGAAGCAACCCAAAAAGCCCAGGGCAAACCCAACTGCGACAGGCCGCATTCAGCAAACCTCCGCTTCATCCTCGGTGACTGCAGATTCAACCCCCCTTAGTCTGGAAAGATTTCTTTTGGAATTCCAGCCTTTCAGAGATGAAGGCCGGTCTCTGGTTTCCAAAGTCAAAGTAATTTCTGAGGCATTAGATGATACTACCAGACGTGTCACAGATACTGAAGCCCTCATATTCTCAGTGGAGAAGCGGTTTGACAGTATGGAAAACTCAATCACTACAAATCGCCAGACTATTAAAAAATTGGAGAAAAAGATCGAGGACCTGGAGGGGAGAAGCCGGAGAAGCAATCTGGTAGTTACTGGTATCCCAGAAATAGAAGAAGAAACTCTTACCTTGCTGTTTATACAAAATTATTAGCCAAAGTAGCTGGGCTTCCCCATTTGGGCCTACTTTACACTCTGGAAAGAGGTAATCATCTCTTAAGCCCATGCCACCTGCTACTGCCCAGCCTAGACCATTGATCAGTCACTTTCTCAATTACCAAGAAAAACAACATATGTTACAAAAATTGAGAGACTTACAAGATGTTTTATGGGAAGGGCAAAAAAATGAGAGTTACGCAAGACCTGCCAGCAACAGTCCGTCAACACCGTGCTTTATTCCACCTGACTGTTTCAAAGTGCATCACAGCTGGCATCAAGCTCCGAGTAGTTTACCCCATGAAACTCCAAGTCTACCTGGATGTTTCATAGTCCTCGTTTGAGAAACTAGACCCAGCACTCATTTACCTCAAGCAGAAGCGCCCGGCTTTTTTCTCCGACCTCTGAGATTTTTTTGGACAACCGGAGGACTTTCTACTAATTTAGAAAGAATATCAGAAGCCGTTACCTTGATTTTTCGGGTCTTGCCCAGCAGTATGGGAACTCAGGACTGTAGTAAACTCATTGCAACACCTTGGATCTGTGCCTCAGCCGCAAGTCTTCTACTTTGTTGACTTTTCTGTCTATGGACACATTCAAGAGACCTGCAGGGGCACAGCACCCAGCTGGGACATTTTCTGCACTGAGGATTCTGTTTCCAGGGACTTCTCGTATTATATCGACCCTGTGAAGTTTTGATGCAACTTGTTGATTGCACATTGCACTGGGATGTACTTATTTATCCCCGTGCAGGGTAAAGCTCACCCCCGGGAGTTTTCTTTTTACTTTTAATTTTTTCTTTCAAAAAGAGGTACTCACTAAACTTATAAGCAGAAAAACCCTGGCAGTCTCTAACTTTTGGGATCGGATTTTGTAATTTAGTATGGGTCCCCAGTTTTCCACAGCGCCACTCCACAGAACTGGCGCTACTTCCTTTTACCTTTGAGGTTAGTGATCCTGCACCTCTGCCAAGCTCTAGATATGACACCCTCATTATTAGATCCTGCTTTGGGTTTAAATTAATACCCCATGTTAATTATAATAGGGGTTGTGTTTCTCTTAGGGTCGCTTTTCCTTAATGTTTACTGGAAGGAAAAGGACACAAATATAACAGTTCTAGACAGCTTGTTTATATGCTTGTCTAACACTGTATCAGATTAGGTTAAGGTATAACACGTAACCATGTTAGTAGGTATTATAGGGTAGATAGAGACTTAACTATCCATCCTTGGGTGAGCGGGGTGTGGGGGGCCTCCAGCACGCTGACCGCCATGGACAAGCACTGTGGGGGGGTGGGTAGTTCAGATGGATGTAGTGTAGATAATAAGTTCCAACCTTATGTTAAAGGCTTTATTACTTTTCTATCAGTTTTGTCTCATGGTTACGAAGAGGTTGGGATTGGAAAGTTAGTTAAAGATTCGATGGAGATAAAAAGGGTTTATAGGATTGTTTTCTATACATATTTAATTTTGGGGTGGGTACCAACTTACAAGACAAACATTTTGTCTAGCTGATTCTGTCTTACAACTTATAATTTTAGAGTGGTTATACAGAACTTAATCTGGAATTATGATGCAAACATTCAGATTTAGCACGTGGAATGTTAAAGGTGCAAGACACCCAAACAAACGCATGCATCTTCTTAAACACTTAAATATTTTACAGAGTGATGTAATTCTCTTGCAAGAAACTTATCTTTTTTTTTTTGTATTACTTTTTTCTCCCATGGGGGTCCCAGCCGGTCTCATCGCCCTTGCATCCCCTGTGATCCGGCCACCGTCTGACCTGCGCTGTCTCCTACTGAGGGCAACCACCAATTACCCCACAGCTTACCCCCCGTGGCGGGGGCGGTGCTGGTCGATCAACTCCCACCGCACAACAGATCTGCTCCGTTGGTCCCTCGAGTGGTGCAGGACACCATGAATGGCCATCAACCTGCAACAGCTGGGCACTCCCCCTTTTTTCATGTTCTGTAGGAGGTAGGCATGCAATGCTGACAAGGGCTCCTGCGTATGCGTCCTGCACACAGTGCACCCACTGGCTGCCCTGCCTACCACCCCATTCTACCAGGCCAGATGTGCTGACACCCAGCCTCCACTAGGTGTCAGACTTATGCCGGGCACTGTACCCAGACCCACCCCAGGAGAGGAGAGCAGTCCATGGGACGCTCAATCCACTTCCTCCCCTGCTGATCCCCAGCAGCCCAAGCTCACTCCCAAATCCGGGTCGCTGGCATAGCACGAGGTAAGGTGTCCAGTGCCTCAACCCTCAATACCACCGGGCTGGCTAGAAACTCATCTTTTACAAACTGAGGAAACTCTTCTAAGAAGACAGCAAGTGGGTCAGGTCTTTGCCTCGGGGGACTCTAGAAATGGCAAGGGGGTAGCCATCCTTTTTAACAGGTCTTTCCCATTTGTCTGTGAACAATGCATAAGAGACAGGGAGGGCAGGTACATTTTTACCATAGGCAAAATCTATTCTTATAATATTCATTTGGGAAGTGCCTATGGTCCTAACACTGATTTCCCATCCTTTTTCATGGAGCTTATTTCAATTTTGTCTCCATTTCTACATTTCCCCATGGTGATGGGGAGGATTGGAATCTACCGTTTGATCCTATTAGAGATAAATCACCAGGACTGAGGACTTGAGGACTTTCCCCTGCACAGAGAGCTTGTAGGGACCTAGTGGACCATATGGGCCTCTGTGACCCCTGGAGAACTCTCCACCCGAGCAGCACGTGAGTACACTTTCTACTGCTATCCATGACTCTGCCTACGATGAGATTATTTTTGGATGAGTAAATCTCTCATTCCAAGGGCTTGTGGACAGTAGTTTGGAACCCAGTACTGGTTCAGACCATTCTATGGTGACCTGTTTCCTCTTTCTGTCTCTAAATTGGGGAACACATACTCAATGGGGGCTTAACAATCCACTACTAAAGGACAAAAAAGTCACAGATAGTATTCTGTCAGCCCTAGAATCATATAGGGATATCAATTGGGGTTCCACTCAATCCTTCTCTGTTGAATGGGGGCTTTAAAATGCTTTTTAAGAGGGGGATTTATAAAGTGGTCAGCTATCAAAAAAAGACAAGAAACTCAGGAAGCTAAAATATTTTTAGAGCAAATCAAGATAAAAGAGAAGTATTTATCTAAAAATACACCTGATTCTGAGAAAGAAGCCTTAATAAAACTTCAGACCTCCTACTTAGAACTGCTGAGGGAGAAAGCGGAATGGGCAATACTAAAAACAAAAGCCACATATACTGAACAAGGGGGGAAGAGCCATGAAGCTTTTGGCTCTATGGCTCAAAAAGATCGAAGCCTCAAAATGTATTACAGCAATTCATAAGGATCCTCATGCCCCTCCTTTGACTCAGGTTGTGGATATCAATGAGGAGTTTGAACAATATTACAAAGCACTTTACTCACGTATGCCCATATGCCAACCACAATGTACAGTGGACTCTTACCTAGATAATCTTCCCCTTTCCTCTCTCACTCCCACACAAAGAGAAAAACTACTGTAATTATACCCTTTACTGGGGCCGATATAATCCAAGTAATTAATGAACTTCCTTCAGATAAGGCCCCAGGTCCAGATGGGTACTCCTCACATTTTTATAAAATGTTATCCCCTCTGCTACATGCAGTCTACTCTAGTATGCTCAATGAGGCAGATATCAATCCCAGAATGTTGGAAGCCACAATTATACTCCCTAAACCAGGTAGGGATTTAACACAAATCCCTAATTGTCACCCTATATCTCTCCCTAATACTGACCTTAAAATTCTGGCAAAACTATTAGCTCTTCAAATAGAACAAGTGCTCCCTACACTTATTAGTTCAGATCAAGTAGGGTTTATGAAGGGCAGGGTGTCTGTTGACCATCTCTGCCGCCTGTCCCATGTCTTCTCTGTGTCCAGGGACTCCCCCCAAGGTATGGCATTGGTCTCCCTGGATGCAGAGAAGGCCTTTGACAGGGTGGACTGGCAGTTTCTATTTAGGACTCTCCACATATTTCAATTTCCCACAAAATTTATATCCTGGATTAAAATATTATACTCTAACCCCTCTGCTCGAGTTTTCAGTAATGGCTTTCTTTCCCCTAGTTTTCCTCTAGAGGCAGGTACCAGACAAGGGTATCCATTATCACCCCTACTATTCAGTTTATACCTGGAGCCCCTCATAGTCTCTATACAAACTGCTCCAGAGATACATGGTATTCAATTGGGCCAGCTTAATTCTAAAATTTCGGTCTACGCAGATGATATTCTACTTCTCATAACCCAAATCAAACCCTCCATTCAAAAACTTTCAGAATTAATTCAGATATACAGTTCCCTATCTGATTACAAACTAAACACAGAAAAAGCACTGTTGTTCCCGCTTAATTCTAAGGTATATAAACAGGATGCAATTGATTTAGGACTTAAATGGGCTCCCAAATCTATAAAATATATTGGGATACACCTCTCCACTAGCCTGACTCAGTTACAGAACTTAAATTTGGATGTTTTACACAAAACACTGCAACAAGATTTAAAAAGATGGCAGAATCTTCCCTTAACCCTCCAGGGTCAAGTGAACATCATTAAGATGACCCTCCTCCCATGTATCTTTTACCCTTTGAATCTCCTAAACATTTGGCTCCCAAAGCATGGCTTAAATCTATTCACAATAGCATACCAAATTTTCTTTGGAAAAGCAAACCCCCACGACAAGCATATAATAAATTAGCAACACCCAAATCCTTAGGAGGCCTCAAACTCCCTAACTTTAATCTTTATCACTGGGTGACCCATTTGAACAAGTATCACCGTTGGGCATCTCGCTCTCCTCCCCCGGGTTCATTGGATTATACCCCTATCTGGCTTATAATAGAAAAAACAATTAATACTTGAATCGAGTATTAACGCTTCGGCACTACTCTTTTTAAAATTCAAAAATCTACCCTCCAGCCTTTACCACAACCTGGTTGGCCACTCAGTCTGGACACACATACAATTGTGTTCCACCTTAAGATATGACAATGCTCAAGACACCTCTCAATCCATTTTCCAAAATCCTAATCTTAAATTAGGAGGGAAACCTATCCCAACCTACTGGTTTCCACTCCACCCCCAAATTGTGTGGCAAAAGATGTCTACAACTTTAATCAAACATGGCTATCTACTACTGAAATATTAACAAAATTTGGTCTTGCCAATAATTGGACATTTAAAATAATTCAGATACAACATATGCTCAATGAATACATTGGAGCTAATACCAATGGGGAAGACCCACACAAATGGATTACCACAGGTAGCATAATGTCCTCAGCCCCACATGCCATCTCATCCCTCTATACCTTGTTGTTCCCTTTGATGTTCCTGAAAATAGATGACATTTCTCATTACTGGAACATTTTATATCAAATCTAAACTCTAGATGGCCTAAAATCTGGGAGGCTTGCCATAAACTCATTACACAAGACCAACTTCATATTATGCAAATGCAGTTTCTCAACAACATGTATTTAACCCACTACAAACTTCACAAAATGGGTAGAGCACAGTTTCCTACTTGTAAGAGATGCTTTAAAGGCCTGGGTACCCTTTATCATCTATTTTGGGAATTTGCAAATATAGTACCACTGTGGGATCTCATCAGATCTAAAATGGACCTCCTCTGAGGATTGCAGGCTTACTTTACACTGGAGGTGTGTCTTTTAGGGACTTTACAGGCTTTCCTCTTATGGTTAGAAACTACCACATAATGTTAATAGCCATGTCTGTCAAGATGATAGTCCTAAAACACTGGAAGGATTCTCTGCAACCTACCTATGCAGAATGGCTACAAAGCTTCTTTTAATCTAGGAAATGAAAAAATGATGGCCAGTCATAATCGTATGCACATATATAAAAAGAGATGGGAAAGTTTACATGTATTGTACTCTATATGATGAGATATGTTTGACAAATAACCAGCTAACCCTATTCAGTTTAATGCAATTAGATAAGTCTTGGTAGATTTTCACTGTTGACACAGGGAAGGAGGGGGTATATGGCAGGAGGGCAGGTGGGTGAGGGAGGGTGGTTTATATAAGGTTTTGTTATTTTATTGCCATGTGTGTAATTTACTCTGTGCCCATGACTGGGAAACACATGTGTAAACCTAATAAAATTTTAATTAAAATCCTCTAATCCCTTATCTCCAAAAGACTAAACTCCTTCCTTACTTCTAATGTCATACTGACCCCATATCAATCTGGCTTCTGCAATTGCCACTCCACCTCATCTTCTCTTCTCCACTTAACTAATTATATCCACACCACCATGGACAAAGGCCATCTAACTTGGCAGTCTTTGTGGACTTAGCTAAGGCTTTTGATTCAGTTGTCTAATATCCTCTTACACAATCTATCCTCCATCGCCTCTCACCCTCAACCACCAAGTGGTTCAAGGCATACCTCTCTGACAGATATCAGTATGTGCAGCTGGGCAACACCAAATCCCCCTCCTATCCAAGCCAGCATACCACAGGGGTCAATCCTTGGACCCATACCCTTTTCATTATGCGTAAACAACTTACCATCCATTAGCTCAGTCTCACACGTCTAAATGTATGTGACATGGTGATCTTCCTATCTGATTCCTCTCTTGTGAAAATCGAGCCCATCCTACAAGCCAATTTCATGAATGAACATGCTGTAATGGTTCAATGCCAAATCACTCAAGTGTAACAACAAGAAAACAGTTGCAATGGCTTTGGCACTGCCCAAAACTGGCCAGACTGTCCTCGTGCCCCTCTTTCTACACCATTGATGGTATGAAAATTGAGGCCATCAACTCGTGTCAATACCTGGGTGTTTGGCAGGACCCCAAACTGGACTTCTCCCTCCACCTTGATGCTATACATAATAAGTGCTGACCCAAATTGGGCATGCTGTATAGACGTAAGGACAGTCTCTCATTCCCAAACTGACTGGAAGTCATCTCTAAGCTCATCCTCCTATCTTTTGACTACACTGACATGGTATATAGTTTAGCTCCCCAATCTGCTCTCACCAGGCTAGATCCCTTGTTTCATGACTTCTGCTGTTTTGCCACTAACTTTCTCTACCGCACACACCACTGCCTTCTCTACTAAATCTCATCTCTCCTGCTGCTTGCAACCTGAAGCCTTGTGCACTGTGCCTCCTTCATTGCCAAATACTGGCTCAACACCCTTGCCTCCTACCTCTCCTCACTGTTATCCCACTACCCAAACACCAGCTGCGCACTCGTGATAACAGCTTCTTTGCCTTACCCAGCTTCATTCTCTCTCTGAGAAATTAGCCTTTGCCTATTGGCTCCCAGCCCTTTGGAACAATTTACCTCTCTCTGTACATTATTTGCCAACTGCTGCATCCCTGAAGAAGCATTTCAGACTTCTCCCATATCCCTTCTCTCTTCTCCCTTTCCCCACCTAGCTCCCCATGCCTCTCACCTGTATTCATTGTAGCTAGGCATATCTAGTGTTCTGCACTGTATACATATATATTTATATATATGTTTGCTCATTCTCTTGGACACTTTACTTATTACAATACTAGCTCTATATGTCTAAATCCTAATACTCTGCCTTCTATCATAACACAAATTTATGTTCTGTTGTTTTAATACACCATGTACAAAATATGCTGCACTTTGCCAATGTTTGTAAATGCTAGTATATTGTAAATGCTTTGTAAATTGATGTCTCGATTATCTTACTGTAATATTTCACTCTATTGCCTTGTCCCTCCCGGTTGCACCAGGAAATGAGCCTCAACTCTCTGTGCCTTTCCCATTTATCAATTTTTAAATAAATAAATGCCAAGATAAAAGAATATATTACAGTGAGGTGCATTGACTCTTGTAGATGATCCATAATGTCTACATCCCCAATTTACAGAGCTAAAAAGATGTACTTAAAAAATATAAGATTGCAAAACTGAGTCTGAAAAGCAGATGGAAAATTTCTAGGTAAAAACATCAATCTACAGTGTGGCATAACAGAATTACTTTTTGGCACAGGCTGATATTAGGACCATATGGGATCTTTGATTTCCAACTAATTCAGTATTGAAATCCACCAACAAACATATGACTGGTAAAAAGGATGGTTCTAGTCCCAGCAGTGGATCTAACCATTGTTTTATGGTCTCCCAGAAATATATCATTTTCTCACATTCCCAGAGAATGTGAAGTAATGTACCATGACCTTTGTTATATCTGGAACAAACCATCAATGGCAGTTTGACCATCCTATGCAGTTTGATTGGAGTACAATAAAGATTATGAAGGAGTGGAAACTATATAAGATGGTACCTGCCCCATTTTAAATATTTATAGGTGTTCCTCCAGAGGTGGTGCCAGTTGTGAGGACCAGTCAGGGAAGGAATAGCCTGATCCCAATAATAGTAAGGTTTAGGTTCTCTACACGAGACAGCTTCATGAAGCTCATTATAATAGAAAGATATGGTATGAGATGATGGTGCCACAGTGGCCAGATGTAGGATTTGAGACCTATAAGAATTCGATCACTGACCAGTTCCATAATGTTTGGTAAGCATAGGTTAACTGGAAGTATTTAAAGTAAAGAGAAAGTAGGCCATCCATATTTCTGTTGCGCTCCAGGAATGTAAGCAATTTACCATCTTGTAAAGATGGTCTACCATTTACTTCCATGTATGACCAAAAGTTTGAGTCAGAGGTTGACCTGCAGTTTTAAAATTTGGGTTTCCAATTAGAGGTTGAGTGGTATCTCTTTGAGAGCCCATGCAAAGAAGGGAGGATAGTTGTTTGTGGGCTTTCAGGGACATATCTATTGCGGTGCTCCATAAGGAGCGAGGACATTTTTTATGGGGAATATATAACAAAGCTCGAATAGCCAGTCTGAGTCTGGCACATTGATATTGCTATATTTCCAGCCAGAATGGGCTGTACGTTGTATACTGGTCTTGCAAAATTGGCCTGTGCCACTGACAAAAAGAAATTAGGAACCTTTAGGCCCCCTATTTCCTTTGGTTGCATCAGTTAGGTAAGTCCTCTCCGGGGAGGTTTGCCCTGCTATAGAAATTTTGATAGTAGTCTATTTACCTGAAGAAACCATGACTGTGGTAGTGCCAAAGAAAGCATTGTAAGGGGATAGAGGATATTTGGAAGGACATTCATTTTAATTATTTTTAATTGACCCCAGAGAGAACTAGGTTGGAGGGACCACAAGTCTAGGTCTGTTTTAATTTCATTAACCACTGAAGCAAGGTTATAGTGCTTCAGTTTAGCTAAGGATGTGCTCAGGTACAGTCCAAGGTATTTAGGTTTGTCTTTAATCCAGACTAAACCAAGATGCTGTACACTCACCTTTGTCGAGGCCACATTCAAAGGTATAATTTCTGTCTTAGATAATTGTAATTTATAATTAGAGATATTTCCAAATTGGTTAATTATATATAATGCAGCTGGTAAGGATACGCCAGGGGTGGTGAGGTGCAGTAAAACATCCATATATGCCAAAAATTTGTATTGATGTGGGCCCAAAGGAATACCAGAGATTTGGGGAATAGCATTAATTTTACTAATCAGTGGTTCCAAAAATAAATTGAATAAAAAAGGGGAAAATGGGCACCCTTGTCTGGTGCCTTGTTGCAGGAGAAAATGGTCAGAAAGTACCCCATTGCATAATATATACGTGCCGAAGGGTGGGTATACAGCACCTTTATCCATTGAATAAATGTGGGAGGAATGTGGTATTGTGATAAAAGAGTGAATAAATATTTCCACAAAACTCTATCAAAGATCTTCTCCACATCCAGGGAAACCAACACTGTTGGAATAGGGGAGTCCCTAGATGCAGAGATGAGGTACAAGAGTTTTCTCAAATGATTGGCTGATAGTCTTCTCAGTACAAAACTGACTTGTTCTCTACTAATAAGGTGTCCCCACATGGTTTAATCTATTGGCCAATATTTCAGCAAATATTTAAAGATCAACATTAATGAGTGATATTGGCCTGTAATTAGTGACAAGTAAGGGATCCCTACCAGGCTTTGGCAATACCACAATCATGGCCTCTGTAAAAGAGATCTAAAAGACCCTGAACTGAGATATATTTAAAACATCAAGTAGTATGGGGCTAATAGAAGTTTAATTTTTATAAAGTTAGGGGAATAGCCATCATGCCCTGGGGACTTATCAGGAGCCAAAGAGAGAATAGAATTATGCACCTCTTCTAATGTTAGGGGGCTTGCAAAAAGTCTACTTCCACCTCTGTTACATGAGGTAGATCAAGACCCTGGAGAAAGGCTTCAAACTGGGTAATATTAAAAGCCTATGATGTTGAGGAATATAATTCTTGATAATAAGACTGAAAGTGAGCCATGATACTACTAGGTGAGGTAAGCAATTGGACTGATTCTGTACACAGAGAGGATACAATTCTGTCTGTGGTCCAGGAGCATAGACGTAGTGCCAAAAGCTTGCCTGCCTCTTCACCTTGATCAAAGTATTTGACCTTAGACCTCAACAATAACTACTCTGCTTTCTCCCCTAAGATTTTATTAAATTCTGCTCAAGGATTCCAATCAAACCCAATCTGATTAAGAGGAATTAGAAGTAAGCTGTTTCTCCAGAAATCTGATTATACTTAATAGGGAAGATGCTTCTTGTAGGGTTTGTTTCTTGCCCTTAGAAGCTAGGCATATTAATTCCCCTGGAGAGTACATTTTAAAGCTCCCCAAAGAATATTCTGGCTGTTCAGGGAAGGAGAGTTAAAGTCTAGGAAAGATGTAATAAATTTATGAAGGTCCTCAACCAATTAATTAGAATTTAATAGTTGGTTGTTTAACCTCTAAAGTTTGTCCAATATCAAAGATGGAGAGAAACTGAATTGAATAAGAGCAGGATGGTGATCTGAAATCACTTTAGCACTATATTGGCATAAAGAAATTCCAGAGAGGTGTTCAACTCTCAACAAAATAAATCAATCCTGGAAAACAAGTTGTGGGGATAGAGTGAAAGAGTACTCTCTTTGAGTTGGATGGAGGACTCTTCAGGGTCAACCAATCTGAATGAGTCAATGAGCTCCTTAGAGCTATTTGGCCCAGAGTAAGGCCCTGATGGTGTCCAACCAATCGATCTAAGTCATTACAAGGGTTATGTTCCAGTCCCTGCAATTAACATAGGGAGGAGGCCCATGGTGATAACATATTTAGTAAGTTAGTGAAGAAATTGGGATAATCGATTGTAGGGCAATAAATGACATCCATGACTACCTCTAAGTGTCCCAACAAAGCCCACAAGAACAACTAATGCCATGAGGGATCTGATACTTCTTGTAACAAATGGAAGGGACTTTTCTTGCAACCAAAATAGCAACCACTCTTTTGCAGGAGTCTGATCCAGCCCCAAAAGCTTTCCTGATCCATGAGCATCTTAAAACCATGATTTGATTGAAGGGGAAGGGAGTTTCCTGAAACAGGTCAATATCAACCTGTAACCTGTGCAAATGTAATAGAATTTTAGCTTTTTTGTTGGGGATTGAGTACTCTAAGGTTCCAGGAACAAAAAGATAACCAACTGACACAGCCATTGCTGGGCAAAAATCTGGGTCTAAATAATAATCTCTTTTCTTAACTAGTTTGTGAGTCATGAAAACTAAAACAATTCTCCTCCAGGACCCACCCCTGCCCATACCATGTAGCCACCAAAACCAAGTATAATATTTTAACAATTTTCCTCTCCCACCATTGAATCCACCATCCATCCACAACCAAAAACTCCCCAAAAAGATTTCCACCTTAATCTAATAAACAAACTGACAATATCAACAAAGAACCAGAACTTTGTACTTATATCTAATATAAATAAAATGACTGTTATAGGGGTACCAGAAAGAGGCACATAGTAATAAGGACATAGTGTGATGAGTAAAAATGTACAATAAGAAAAATATACTTAGCCTTACTTCCCATCTGAGAAAGAAATAAAAGATTAGCTGGGACATTTCCTATACCATGTGGTACCCCTGTCTAACAGGTAACCAAACCCCTTTCCCACATTCTGGTGCATGACACCTTCCAGCTTGAGCAGACTAGGCCCCTGCACCTACCTCTCCACCCTCTGGAGACAGAACTAAAAGCTTGAATACTAAATCCAATATAACAGATAAGTGAATCTCCTTCTAAAAAGGAATAACAGTCTTACCTTTCAGCTAAACTATATAACAATTGGACAATGTCTATCATAAATTAAACTCCCAGATATCAACTTGAGAAGAGAGTAAAGTACATATATAACAGTGTATATATATCATCGAGCAAAGATAAAGTAGAAAGAACAGTAAACATTAAGTGCAAATAACATCTTGAGGTACAAATAAAGGGTTAGTGCTGGAGTTCCTATCAGCGACTGGCTCCAAATTCCTCAACCTGTTCAAGCTGCCTATCAAAACAGGATGGAATAAAATAGCAAATTCCAAACATATATAGGAAGAAGGTAAAACAATGATAGATCTAATGGGGTAAACATATTAGTCCAGCGAGGTCCACAGGAGTGCATATCTTGGATCACTACCAGGAATTCAATGGACAGTGAAAGAATGCACACTCTAGACTGAAGACCACAACAGATCATCCTGAAACAGTGAAGAGATCTGCAACAAAATGGTGTTATCATTCTGTACATTACGTCACTAAGGCAAGGTAGGTGGCCCAGATACAGAAAACCAGGCTATTTGCTGAGGGTGCAATGGACAGCATATATACAAACAGCATGGAATCCCAGTCAGAAGTACAGTCCCTTGCCAAAATTGGATCCCTCTCCAAATGTTATTAAATCCCAGTTTGAACACAAACCCATGTTGAAGTTGGATCCTCACCATTACAAGTGAGTGGCTTGTATCACTATTCCTCCCTGGACCTCAGTGGGTCAAACACTGTAAACTGCTTCAAAGATGCCATTTGGGGAGCCTTCCAGTCCACCCCTTGGGGGTGGGTAGTGCAGGGATGAATAAATCATTCCTAGATCACCAACCAAGTTCCTTTGACTATCCAAAATCCTGCATTGATGCAGAAATGTTATCCAACACATTGCATTGCTCAGGCAAGCACAAGCATCTCAAAGTCAAAATCATGTCCTGACAAAAACTACATAGTAGAATGAAAGGGCACCCCATCAATGAAATCAGTACTAAATATGGAGATAAAATATATCATGTCCAAGAGGTCCTCATAGAATGTCCTGTATTTGAGACAACATGGAACAGGTCCTGTAACTTCCACATAGATGCAACACAGGAATTCTAGTCCAATATGAAATCCTTCTGTGAAGTAAAAGCCCCAAGGAACCAACAAACTACAACACTGTGAAAGAGCCTTCTAAAGTCCCAACAAGTTTGATGTAGGATTCTGTATCGATTTGGAATTTATAGCAGATGAAATGTTTCTCTGAATCAAATACAAGATATATCCTGTATCACTTCGAAGATGCTAAAATAAAGATGCTTGCTATAGATATCTGTCATCCCACATGTAGATTAAAAGTTTATAAATTGTGAAGAAAGACAGTGTAAAACTAATGTTTGATCTTGGATTCTGAGTTGAAGTTTCATTAGTCCGACCAGGCATCTCAATGAGTTGTGAAAAGCTCTGGCAGGAGTTTCTTGATTCGGCTTTTTCCTGGTCAGTCTCCTCAAAGGAATGCCATATTCCATCAAACAAAACCTGCAGGCATGCAAGGTAGAGCATCTTAAAACGTATGCAAGCTGCAATAAGTTTCATGACAATGGGATAAAAAGTGGCATGTTTCTATCTGGTAGCCTCTGGCAGGTCTTGTGCAATGTGGATCTTGTTCCCTTCCCATGATATCTCTTTAAGCTATCTAGTTTACATTAAAATATGTTGTTTATCATCACGTGATGAGCTTGGCATGAGAGGACATCTGCGGTGCTGCTCCTAGACCCTGACTATTTTTAAAAGCTACAAAAACTCCATCCGAATCGCTGCAGCAAATTGCTTCCAGTGCTTCAATCGGTGAAGTAATCCTGTGTGGTTGTCGGTGGTAAAATATTGCGGTTTGAGTGGTTAAATATAGTAATTTCTCTCAGCCAATGTGGTGAAGCTGACAGCGGTGCAAGGCCCAGTTAAAACACTGAGATGGAGAAGTTCCTGAACCCCGCTGCGAGAGAGCCGCCTGCCAAGCGGTCAAATCGGTATCGCCAGAGCCCCAGAAGCAACTGGATAAACCAGGCTGAGAGCAAGAAGGTGGAGACACTAAGAGTATGGATGACCTAAAATGATTAAACGGTTACTGCAAGGCTTAGTTGCTGACTTCTCTACTGTGAAGCCGGTGCTGCAGTCATTAGCACAAAGGATGGGGGATGTGGAACCTAGAGTCTCATCACAAGAATGGAAGATCTCCACCATAGATCAGGAGTTGATCTTAGCTCGCAAAAATATTAAAAAATTAGAGGAGTGAATGGATGATCAGGAGTCCAGAAATCATAGAAATAATCTTATCCTGGCTGACCTACCAGAGAGGGCAGAGGGGTCGGACTGTGTTACCTTTAAGCAAGAACTGCTCTTTAAATTGTTGGGCCCCACACCTTATGGAGAAGCATATAATTTAGAGAGGGCTCAAAGGGCTCTAAGAGAGATGCCCCAACCGGAGCGAGACCCAGAGTGATAATCATGAGGTTCTTAAACTACAAAGAGAAATCACATGTCCTAGCTAAGGCTCGACAAAATAAAACCCTGCAGTGGAATGGTGCTTCTATTTGGTTATTCCAGGATCAGACACCCTCAGTGCAGGAGAAGCAGAATGAATACGCTGATATAAAGAAGAAGCTGTATCTTGCGGGCATAAAATTTAGGATGCAATTTCCTGCAATCCTGCATGTTTATCTTCAAACAGGGAAAACATATATTCATCTGCTAGGGATGCAATGGAAGGTCTGAGGTCTGAGTTACCGGCTCTATTTCAATCTACGACGTGAATATAAGTAAAAAGAAAGAAGAAGTGGTTTATTTAACTTTCTACATTGGGGACCTGAGATAAGAGGGCTGCGAATCATGGTTTCTTCTGTTACTACCAATTTGGATTATCTTTATGTTTATGGACCTGTGATCAAAACTGCTATTTGGTGGAGAGTGGTGTTTCCCCTTGTTATTGATTTTTTTTTTCTCCTCTTCTGAATTTGAAAATGATAGGCTAGTTACAGGAAGTGTAAGGAAAGTTTAGAAAATAAATGAATGGGGGGTGTATGGGCCAATAAGGTGATTATCTTTTTTTTCAGTTTGGGTGTTCGGGGGGGCTTGTTGGGGTATTATACTTCGAATACATTTGGAAGTAGATGAGTGTATTGAGGGGCTTCCTCCTTGGAGAATGAAAGGGATTGGGATATTGGGGAACATGGAGAGGCTGGGTACCACGTGGCAGTTACTGATGGGGACAAGGAATGTTTAAGGGTTTTTTTTCTTTTTTTTAACGGGGTAAGCAGGTAGGGGGGTTAATGAAGTCCCCGTATGTGAAAGAGATATTCCCCATCACCTTGTGAGGGAACTATATAAGCAAAATAAAGGGACAATGGGAGTTTTCAGGGGTCAGGCACATTTCCTGGATTTTCCAGACTGACAGGCATTCTTAAAGGGACAGGGAGTTAGTTTTATTTTGGGTGGGCAACTCCTGATTTTCTGTTGCTAACGGCTGGTTAAGAGACTGGTATAGGAGAGGTTATAGGTGTAGCATGAGTTTGAAGTTTGACATAGGTAGTAATTAAGCAGAAAGGATATGCATTGGGGGAATTATAAGCATAAGGGGAAAAGAAAAAATGGAATAGTTAATGGATAATGGGGGTGAAAGATGGTGGGAGTTTTATGAAAAATGCTGGTCTGACTGTGGGGGCTTAGGAGCACACTGCGAATGGCTCATCAATGAACCATTTTTCTGTAGGAGGGCGATCTTGGGATCAGGGATTGGGGAGGGAGGGTTGGGGGTATCTGGAAGGAGAGAGAGCAGCTATTGCACAGGAGAGAAGAGATAACCTAGAGATAGTTATAATAGCTGGACAGGGAATCTACTATCTGGGTATGAAATGTCTGGTATAAAAATGATTTCATGGAATGTAAAAGGTCTTGGGGTAGGCGTAAAAGAATGGTAATTATGAGACACATCGAACAAATGGGGTGCATATTGCTGCAATACTAGAGACTCACTTGTTGTTGGAAGAGTTGCCTCAGTTAAAGAGGAGTTGGATAAACCAGGTATATGGTGTTGGGAGAGAAACATCTTCAGGTGGGGTGGTGATTTTAATTGGAAAAAATTGTCCATATATTATTGAAAAGGTATTGGGTAGGGATGATTGCAGGGGGATATACCTTTTAGGTGCTATATTGGGTAAAGAGTTATCAATTGCATCTATAAATGGCCCTACACTGCCTAACCCTCAGTTTCTAGCCTCAGTGGAGATAGATATTGCTTTGTTAACTTCACATCCTCTTATTATAGCAGGAGACTGGAATCTCTGTATAAATAATTGGGAGGATAGAATACCGCCATCCAGAAGGCCCCTATCAGGGGCTCAGGTGGCTTTATCCAGATTAATGGAGGTTGCAGCATTAACGGATCTGATTACGACCCATGCAGTTGGAGGTAATAATATGACTTTTTATTCTGCAGTGCATAAAAGTCATTCCAGAATAGATTTTTTTTTTGGTCAATAGGGAGGCTCTTAGGGAGATTAAGGAGATATCTACCAGGTGCAGGATTTTATTGGACCATTCCCCAGTTCAACTGACTTGGGAACAAGGGAATATTCCCTCTCGACCCTATAGGTGGAGGTTGAATGACTCACTTTTTTCAGATACTGCAATCCTGAGTAAATTAGTAGGCGCTTTACAGGATATTATACAGAATCAATGACCTACATTGCAAAATAAGGGTTTAGCTTGGCCTACATGTAAGGTATTATACTCAGGGATAGCAAGGAGTTATGAGGTAAGGCAAAATAGTATGAGAAGAGCTAAGGAGGAATTCTTAATGGGACTATCAATTCTTTGGCACCTAAGGAGGGGACTTCAGGGGAGATAGACTCTGAGCTTCAAAGCTTGTGACAGGAGATGGCTGACATTACTTATAGTAAAGTGGAATTTTGGCTTGAAAAAATTCAAGCTAAATACTTGCTGCAGGGAGATGTCCCAGGGTGTTTGCTGACAGCTAAAGTTAAAGAGTGGGAAGCAGTAGAACAATCCCGGTTATACGACAGGGTGGAGCTGTCATTACAGATCCTCTACAAATGGCGGAGGCTTTGCGTCCTACTATAAAGAAATTGATCAGTTACAGCAAGTTGTTGGAAAAGAATTAACACATTCTTAGATAGTGTTTCTTTACCAGTCCTGGATACAGATCAGGCTAAGAAATTAGCAGCATTGATCAGTGAAGAGGAGATAATTGCGGCGATTCAGGCCTTACCCTCTGGCAAAACTCTGGGGCCAGACGGTCTTATGTCCAAATTTTATCAAGTGCACTTGCATACTGTACTTCCCCTGTTAAAAGATTTATTTAATAGTATAATGCAGGATGGGGTGCCTCACCCACCGTTATACCAGGCCTATATTACATTGGTTCCCAAACCGGATAAACCTAAAGATCTACTTGGTAGCTATAGGCCCATCTCATTGATGAATCAGGATATTAAGATTCTTACAAGGATTCTAGCTAATAGAATCTTGAATATTGCACCAAACCTAATAAGTCCTGAGCAGGTGGGTTTTATGCCAGGAAGGGGGGCATATGATGCTCTTAGAAAACTACATCATATACTTAGTTCTGCCCCAGACTCTCTATTACCCTTAGCTTTGATATCACTGGACGCTGATAAGGCTTTTGACAGGTCTCTCATCCATTTTTGTTTGCCACTATGGAGAGGATGGGTTTCCTGAAGGGCCTGGTCAGAGGTATCAGAAATTTATATTCGGCTCCTACGGCTAGGGTAATGTGTAATGGGTATGTTTCCTCAGACTTATTGGCTAATGGAACAAGGCAGAGATGCCCCTTATCTCCAATATTGTTTAATATTTATTTGGAACCATTATTAACAGTTATTAAAAATGATGTTGGCGTTAAGGGGATCTCGATTGCGGGAAGGGAATTAAAATGTACAGTCTAGGTGGATGATATTCTTTTGCACCTGGTCAATCCTGGGGTATGTTTCCCCAGAACTGTTGAACTCATAAGCCAATTTTCTAAAGTGTCAAATTATAAACTAAATCTGACTAAGACACCGATTCTCCCTTTGATGCCCCATGTGTGTAGAGATGACTTTGCTCCAATGCAAATATACTGGACTGGAGACCGGATAAAGTATTTGGGAATATGGGTTACTGCTTGCTGGGAGGATGGTGCTGCATTGAATTTGAATAAGGTGCTGGCCACAATTAATGGGGATGTGCTTAGATGGAACAAGCTTCCTTTAAACTTTGCGGCTAGATTGGGCCTAATTAAAATGAATCTGATGCCAAGATGATTGTACCCAGTATATTTGGCCCCGTATAGTATCCCCAAAATATGGTTCATTAAAATTAGAAGAATACTCTCCAGGTTCCTATGGAATTCAAAGCCCCTAGGAGAAAAACAGAAGGTGTTATATTTGGCGCAGGATGGGGGGTTGAAACTGCCAGACTATATACTTGTACTATGTAGCGAGTCAATTGGGTATTATGAGTCGCTGGGGTCCAGGGGATGAGGAGGAAGTGTATACTCCAATATGGCTGCAGTTGGATAGGCAGTTGTTAAAGAAATTGGCATAAGACCAGAGGCATTGCTTTTGCCAATCCAGGAAAATACTTTGGTAAAGCAACTAGGACTCCGATTGAAAAACTACTGAAGGCGTGGTGGATGTTTCTTACACCTTCTCAGAGAAAGGAACAGGCAAAGGCAGTAGTGCAGCCAGTGTTAGGAAATCCCAATTTTATGATTGGGGGCAAGTTCATCACTAAGCGTTGGGCAGCACAGTTAGAGAGGCCTCACATTAAGGAGGTTATACAAGATAATAGAGTTGTTCTCCGGTGAGATGTGAGTCTATGAATTTTTAAAAAGAATTCAGGTGGTTAAAATGTTGAGAAGGCTGGGAAGGAACTGGGGTTCACCAACAAATCTTTTACTTGGGAAAATCTTTCTGCATTAAATCTATCATCCAATTGTTTATCCAAGGTACATAAGGTATTATTGGACTGCCTCAGTCTGAAGTCCCCAGTAAAAATATTATATTGGGGAGGGCAATGGCCCTCAACAGTTAACTTGGATGGTATTTGGAAAGGCATCAATATATACCTATACCCAGGTATAGAATTATGCAGTACTTTATTGCTTCAAATAAGTATTTTACCCTAAGAAGTTGTGTGATAGACAGCTTAGACAGACAGATCTCTGTTTTAGATGTGGGGATGAGCTAGGTGACACCCTACATGCAGTAGCGGAGCAGATTTGGGATCATTTGGAGCCAGGGAGGCCATTCAGTCAATGACAGGCTCCACAATGGGCACTAAACAGTGACTAAAGATGGTGGCAGGGTGCCACAACTCACACTGGGGCAGCCAGGAGGGCGACCACCCCCAGCCCCCTCTGGCTCCACCACTGCCTACATGTTATGTGTAATTGTTGTAAAATACAGTCACTATGGCTGGAAATTAAGCAACAAATGGACCCCATGTTAGACTATTCTGAGTTTATAGTGCCAGAAGTTTGTATTTTAGGGGATATGTCGCAATTAACAGGATCCACACCCAAATATCATTTATCATTGATGACAGCTATAGTTACACCCTACAGGTTATGTGGAATTGCTGTAAAATACAGTCACTATGGCTGGAAATTAAGCAACAAATGGACCCCATGTTAGACTATTCTGAGTTTATAGTGCCAGAAGTTTGTATTTTAGGGGATATGTCACAATTAACAGGATCCACACCCAAATATCATTTATCATTGATGACAGCTATAGTTAAATCTTTCATATTGAAACATTGGAAAGATGATCAATGTCATGATTATAAACACTGGGTGAGGGATCTTATATAGCCCTAGGTAGAATTAGGAGATTTTTGTGTTTGAGGTAAGAAGGGTCTGTTTGATAAAAGATGGTCGACTTTGGAGACCATCTATCATTACAGGTTGGCAGTAATGAAATATAGATCTGTCTGTCGGGTTGGGATTAGTACAAAGAAGATTGAGCTGCAGAGTTGGATGGCTTAAATGAACATGGTATAGTGCCTAGTGGCAACATTCCATAAGTTTCTGTCCAGCGAGGTGGTTTATATGGAATTACTAGGTGGATCTGGGCTATGCCATGCTGGGTGATAAATAGCTGTGCTCTCTCTCCTTCCAGGGACACAGCGGGGTTCTCCATTCAAGTTAATTAGTGTTATAAGTTTACAACTAAGGGTAATATATTCTAATGTATTGGTCAAAATGTGCTAATACATAATGGAGGTCAACCCAATTGCTGTGTGTGTATATAGTTATGGGTGTATATAGGTTACACAACCAGTTTTGGGTTTGTGGAGCCTGGAGGAATCAGGTTAGTGTATGTATGTATGTATGTATGTATGTCTGTATGGCTTGTCTGTACGGAAAAAACAAAATCAATAAAATGTTTGAAAAAAAATATATAAATAAATAAATATGTTGTTTATCCATGCAGTTTAATAGCCTGAGAATTAAAGGTCTGGGTGATGGGGTGGATATACAGCTGCGGAGGTATTAAGTATGATCTTCATGCGCGTTTACGCTTTTTTAGAATTCTTTGCTCATCTCTACAGGTTGCACGGTTTGTGCGACCGGTCTGAAATCTTCAGGGAATGTGCAGCCAGGGTCTCCAATGTGCCTTTTGAAGATTTTGTGAAAATATTAAACGTTCAAAAGTTATTCAAAAAACAATTTCCCATTATAAGTCAAAGGGAAAAGTTAACAAAAAGTTCAACAGTGTTGCAAATGCAGTTTTACTTTCATAAATGGCCTTTTACTGTCCAAATCCGCCATTTTATTTTCAGTTGGTCATCAGAAAATGCTTGACATTTAAATTTGAGACCCTCTAGCAACCTAATTCTTTTGTATTCACCTAGTTGGACCCTGAGGATGCTAGGCATGTCTTTATTTTGGGGTAAAACACCCCAGAAATATGTTTTTCAAATTTCTGGAAAAAGTACTTTCGCAAAGTACTTTCGCATTTGCGACACTGTCACATGAATTTGCGAAAGCTTTCGCAAAGTTCGACAGTACTTTTCCAGGCTGTGGGAAAATGACAGCAATTCTTTGCCACCCTGCTGCAAAAGAACTGTTTGGTCTTTTGGGCTGAAATTTGGAGGGAACACAGCCAACATCTCACAGATGTGCCTTTCAGTATTTCAGTGAAAAAATATTACAGGGCAGCAAAGTTACGGCACTCCAAAGTTGACACTTTTCCCCATAGGATAACATTCACGTCCATACATTACAGGAATCCTTTGCAGCCCTGCTGCAAAATTCACTATTTCTCATTATCATTCTCAAAAAGGAAATTAGAGCAAAATCTCCATTTAATACATTAGTTAGAGTTGTTCCACAGCGACAAAAGTGAGAAATTCAGTGTTAGGGTTGAAAGCCCCTTGGACTCCCCGCCCACACCCCAAATGGCATCAGGGTGCGCATTGGGGTTATTAGTCCTAACTCTTACCCCATTCTCCTATACCTCTGCTTCTTCACACATCTAATGGGGTGAGAGTTGAGACCCACAACCCCAATGCACACCCGATGCGGTTGGGGATAATGAGGAAGAGTCCAAGGGGGGCTTTCAACTCTAATTTCCTGCTTTTAACGCTGTGAAATAACTAACTAATGCATTAAATGGAGTTTTACCTCTAACATATATATATATATATATATATATATATATATATATATATATATATATATATATATATATATATATATATATATATGATGGGCAGGAGTGGGAGAGAAATATTCTCACTCCTGCAGAGTGAGCTGTGTATTCTCACGAGTGCAAGGCACAAGTGAAAATACAGCTCATGAGGCAGGAGTGAGAATATTTTCCATATCCCATGATCTGCCCATCATGTGTTGATTTATGCCACAGGGTGAGAGCTTTAGGAACATTTTTTTCTGATTCTGTGTGTTTCCTGCTCATTCTGTGTGTGCTGTCAGTGTGTGTGTGTGTTCTGAATGGACTGGGAGTGAGAAACACAGCTGACAGTGTTTTGCAAAGCTAATTGAGTAAGTCAGAGGCTCACTGAGAAAGACAAATTGCTGCAAGTAGCACTGAGAAACAGAAAGTGCTTTGTAAAAGAGTTTCATTTAGAATTCAAGCTATTTTGAATCTGAGATCAGCACAGTAATGGGCTAGGAAAGTCAGAAGCACAATGGGACACAGGTGAGAGTCAGTTGCAAAACTAATTGAGTAAGTTGCAGCTTCAGTGGGAAAGAATAAGAAAACTTAAAGAAGTGGTATAGCACAGTGGTTTGAGGATCTGAACTGTTAGGGTTCTGAGCTGTAAATCTTGAGACCTGAGTTTGAATCCCACAGCTCCCACTTGCATACTGTGTGATTCTGAGTAAGTCACTTAACTTTTTTTTATGCTTCCAGGTTGCACCTGTAAACAAACTTTCAGCTTAGTGTGTCTCTCTCTCCTAGTAAAAACAAATGTAAAAGATAAAGGGTGGGATATTCAGACTGGGATATTCAGACTGCACCAGGTTATGGTGCAAGCCTGGACCCTGGCACAACTGGGATGTACCAGGGTGTCGACAGGGTGATATTCAATGGTGCACTTTCACCATGCAGGCCCATAACTTTGGCCATTTTAAATATTTTCACCCCATATTTTCAACTAGGGCTGTGCGAATACCTTTTCCTGAATATTCGGCGGAATATTCGGTATTTGGGTCCCAAGTATTAAGTATTCGATATTCGGCTAGAAAAGGTGTTTTTTTAAGGAAACTTTAAAAAAGGCACTTCAGCAACACCATTAATCACCCATTGAACCTGGTATACCATATACACCTTAATGACACTTCAGCCACCAACATTGAGCTCTCACTAATGCAATACAAGCTTCATGTCGCACACTCGATCCACCACAACACACACATAGCACTCTGAAAACAATATCAAGCATTGCATTGGGTCAGCACTAGAGGGTGTTCATGGTCACAGACACGGGGTAGAAGGTGCTTCAGCCATGGACATAGGAATAGTGGTAGCAGTGGCTGCAGTAGTGGTGACAGCTGAAAGGGTGGCTGCTGCAAGAATGGCACTGGTGGTGGTGAGATGGGCACTGGCTGTGGATGTAGCAGCCGTAGTGGTAGCAGTGGGGACACTGGTGGTGGTGTCTGCTGCTTGCTGCACAAAGCATGTATGCTCTAATTCCCCCCTACTATTGCACAACAGGATGTGACAGTGAACGCACAGATGGACAGGTAGTGACACTAGCAGTAGTAGTACTGCTAATGGGATTAGTGGTAGTAATACTATTACCAATGCTACAAGAACTAAAAGGCTTGCTTGGGGAGAACAATATTTGAGCCCATCGAATAAAGAGAGACACCTGTATGTCATTGTCTATGTAGTCTATCTCACCACCTTCTCCGGAATTGTATTATGTATCAATAATTTACAGTGGAGCAAGACAAGATGCAATTCAGTACTTTGCAGTAAATGACAAGGCACAAAATATTAGATGACTGGAGGACTTAATTGCCATTAAATTACACTGCTCCTTGCAGCATTCTGCAGCATTTACAGCAATGTTGCAAGATACTGCATATGTACTGTCTGGCACCACAGTATGAACTATGTTCTATAATCTTGATGCAGTGTTTCATCCTTGGGTATGTTAGTTGTGGATTGTTTTGTTACAAGAGCATCTCAGTCTCATTCATTTTAACTTCACTTATTTATAGTGTGTGTTTCTTTAAGGGTTGTATATTCATAGCGTGTTTGTACGTTCCTGACATGCACCCTGACAAAGACCAGGTTCTGGTCAAAGCACCAGGGCTCTATTGGCATCCTCAGCCTTAGCACAAACAAATGTATTGGCAACTTTATGCTGCACTGCTTAACTGTATTTTGTTACTGCAGCCCCCCTGAGTGCTTCCTTTGTTCTACATAGATTGTTTGGAGTTTGGCAGCCCAGGGACAATACTAGCAGTAATTGTGTGGATGTGCTGTATGTTTGTGGTCTATCATCCTGTCCCTCACCACTTGGGGCCAGCGGTGCATATGCTTTGCTGAGGTTGGACCACACATGTTTGCAAGAATGCTAAAACAAGATGGATCAGGTCACTACAGGTTACTGGGTAAAACACAAACTATTGCTATGTAGTACCTGTGTGTGTGATGCTTTACTTAATGCTTGTGGAACTACAGTAATACACCAACCCTTCCAGTTATACTGCACCACAAAAAGTAGCAGTAAAGAAAAACACTGCTACTAAGAAGGGAAGAAAAGGGCAACCTATTTAGTCAAACATGGAACCGAGCAAGGAACAGACAGATGACTTACAGTTAACTCAGTAAGACAAGCCTGCCCCACTAAGTGCAATGGTTTAATTAACAAAACAACAATAAACAAACAAAAAAAATGCATGTGCACACACACACGGCACAGACTCACAGGGGGATATATTTCACAAGCACAGTTTAATTGTGTGTAGTGGGCTATAGAAGTTGGGGGGAGAGAGAGAGAAGAAGAAGAAGGGGGAGTCAGCCACCATGTCAGCGTGACTTAGCTGGTAGCACATCTGCCCCTGGACCAGAAGGTTATGGGTTCTCGTCCCACACTGGGATTGGACTTGCACCTAAAAATCACTGGCATCTGAATGCAGTATTAGGGGGGAGGCTGCTGTACTGCTGAGGTGTGCCATCCTTCTGATGAGATGTTAAACCAAGGTCCCTTCTGCCCATTCTGGTGGGTGTCCAGGTGGAAGTAAAAGAACCCAGGGTGCTCTTTGCGAAGAGTAGGGAACATTCCCGGTGTCCTGGCCAACATTCCCCTTCCCATAAACCGGTTCATGCAATTATCCAGGCTGTGTGTGGGTGATGATGTGCGATATGGCTGGCACCACACATTCAGTCACTTCACTACCAGTCTAGCATTGCTTGTAAAGTGCTTTGGGATACACTGTGTATGAAAAGCACTATATAAATGCTGATTCTTCTTCTCCTCATGTATACAGGGATCTATCCCCAGAACCAGAGGAGACTAACACTACTAATTCAGTGAGTCAAGCCTGACTGGCTTAGAACTGAAGAAGTTTGTTTCAAATTCTGTGTGCACACAGCTGTGCACACATGCGGCCCTGCCTCATGAAAAAATATATTAAGCATGCACATGCAGGGTGAAGCCTCACAAAATCAAATATTTTGCACATATACAGCAAATTATAAGCAGTGACCTGCAGGAGGGGGAGTTAGCAGACACCCTCATCAGTCATGCAGGGAACCAAGCCTGGAACCGGTCAACAGCAAAAAAAAAAAAAAAAAAACACACAAAAATAAAATGCTCCACCCAAAAAAATCACACTGGAGCTATGTCAGACAGCAACAGAGAAGGGTGTTAGCAGACAGCCCTCCTAGTTCCTGTAACTGAGTACAGCAATAAGGACAAAATACCTGTCAGAAAGCCAAACGTAGCTTTTCTGACATTGATCAAAAAAGCTATACTGACCCAAAAAAGCCTGTGAAGCAAAAATCTGTTTCTTTTTTAGCAAGTTTAAGGTCTCAAAAGTACTGCAGAGCAGCTCTCAGAAACCACTGTTTCATGTCTTCTACCAACTCAGAGTGAGGAAGTCACATGGTGTGCTTGCCTTCAAGAAACAGTTTTTGATTGGCCAACAAAGCTCTGCGAGGCTTGGAAATCTCACCGAATTGTAGTTCCCGAATAGTGGCCGAATAGTGAACTATTCAGAAAATGCATCCGAATATTCGGGAAGCCTACTATTCATGGTATTCGGAAAATACTATTCACCCCATGCACAGCCCTATTTTCAACATAGCCTTCTTATTGCCCCACCTCATGTATGTGATAGCTGTCATTTTTCAAATCCTGGCCAAAATGTGTTTTTGCACTTGTGGTGCAGAATAGCATTGTGCTTATGCAGAGTTACATTTGGGCCGGGATTCGAAAATTTTCTGCACCGGGTACATTAGGTGGGGTACTAACATGGCTATTGTGACAATTTTGTAACTGTTGTCCTAAAACTGGAAGCAGAGGGGCCAGAGGACCCTGTGATTCCATAGCTACATACATATACACATCTATGAGTGATGAGAGTGCAGGACCCAGAGGGCCCCGTGCTCCCACAGGCAAATAAGGATATGATTATACTATCTCAAAAAGTTAGGACATAAATTGCAAAAAACTTTGTTAATGCATCAGTTAGGGTTAAACTGACAAAAGTAGTGAAATGTGGTATTGGTTTCCAATCCTAACACCCCATCACCCACCCTGCACAGACCAACAGGCGGGGGGCAGTCTGTCATGTGGATGTCAACCCTAATCCTCACCCCATTCTGATGTGCTATATCCATGTCACCTTATTTTGTAATGGAATGGGGGTGAGTGTTAGGGCTGACAGCTCCAAGACAGATCTCACCCACCCATTGGTCTGTGCAGGGTGGGGGATGGGGTGTTAGGGTTGGAAACCCTAACACCACATTTCCCTACTTTTGTCAGTTTAACCCTAACTGATGCAGTAACAACGTTTTTTGTAATTTATGTATAAATCATATACACACACATATACATATATACATATGCCTCACATGTGTAAGCACAGAAGATATGGTGTGAAGAATTCAGAAAGTATAAACTTGCTAAAACTGTGTTTATTAATAGTGTCTTCCCTTTTATAAATTTATCCTCTTACATTATCTTTAAACTTCACAACCACATATGCATTTCAAAGCAGAATCCTTACTCTTTTAAGCAACGTAAAATGATATTTTAAAGTGCAATAAATCCTGTCTGACAAGATTAAATATAAGAATATTTTGAAATTGTGTAAGAAATTGAGAGGTGGTAGTTGGTAATTAACCCTATAACTTTTAACATTAATCTTTTGAGGTAACATAGAGGTATGCATTTTAAAGCTCTAACATTCAACATTCATGGAGACCACACTTGAATGTATATTTCACTTACTCTCAAAGTAATGGCCCATGAATCTGCATTAAGTACGTGGAGCTGAAAATTGCAAAATTTGTCAAGGCGTCAGTACAAAATTGATGCAGACTACCAAGTTGCCCCAGCATTCATGCGATCAACAGACAGAACATGAATTTTGGGTATATCTGCTACATTAAGCCATCATTGGCATTAATTTAGCTCTCAGGTGACACCCCACCTCCATCTACACCTGGTCTATTTAAAGCAGTTTTCCTCAACATCTTTCGATGTCATTGTACCCATTCATTAGTCCCACATTGGAAGACAGCACCCAAGATGAGTTTCAATATACGTACTATATGCCACTAGATTATGCACATCATGAACTGGCATGATGTCTATCTGGTATGTCTAAGTCCACACTGTGATACTAAGCACTGTAAGTATTGTAAGATCATGTGGGTAAAGTCACTAGGTCACTGGCTGATCTACCTTTCAGTAATCCTGGGTCTTCAGGCACAACTGGCATGGGTTTCACACTGGGCATGTCTCTTAAGGGGCCACCCATTCTCATAGGGGTGTAGTGGGCTGGTGAGAAGTTCCTTGGGAGTTGTGCAGCTCTAGAATTCATGACTGACTTTGGTAATCAGTTCTCATTGTTTAAAAGGAACCCCAAGGAGTCATGGCTCCAGGTTTCTTATGATGACTACTATATATTTCATCATGTCTTTCCATGGTTCATATTATATCATATAACCCTCATGTCAGGGTGGAGACTGGCCTTTAGTGTTTATCCTTGCAATATGGGGGATTGAGGCCCTAAAGCTTCAGAGATTTGCTTGCCAGTTCCCATGTGGGTCAGGTTAGACTATAGGCCCAGAAAGTCTAATCCAATTGACTGCATGGATATAGGAACACTGAAGATGTCTACAGCATTGTGTTCTATCATAACTGTGGCTCAGTACTCCCAATCATCACTTGTTGACTGTATTCTTCTAATGGAAATCAGAGACACATCAAGCATCCCCAGTCCACCCTGTCTTCCCCCATAATTAACAATCCCTCTGGCTTGTGGACTTTAAAGATCCTCATCAGTGTTGGGTTCTGCTCACTTCAAGCATAGGTACAGACATTATTACTAGATAGGAAAATGCAGACTCAGGCATTACTCAGGATTCAGTTCCAGCAATGGTTAGAAATGTAATGGTTGGCAGAGAAAGAGTAATACAGTTCTGCCAGACATTTCACTTACGTTGTGGAGACTTGGCACCTCCTCAGAGTTTCCCTGACCAAATTCAGCGCTATCTATGCCCTCCTCACTGCAGCCTTCTCAGCTGCTTTCAAGCTTCCCATATTCAAGCCCCCCACTGGAATCTCTTGTTTTTTGTGTCTGTGCCAGGTAGTCCAGTTCCTTCTCCCTTGTCTCTTTCACTAAGTCACCTACTTGATTGCAACACCCATTTCATTTCCTATTTTGCCTCTTAACAGGCAGTGCTCTGCAATTTGACCCCATAAAACCCAGTCTGGGCCCTAAACATACAGATTCAAGGGTTCCTCTCAAGCTTCCTCATAGCCCCCATCTTACCATGCCTTGCACTCAGCTTAAGCTTGAGGTTTGGGAATACTACTCAGACTTTTCAAACCATGATGATGATAATAATCTCTAACAGTATGTGTAATCCCTTTTCTTAAGTGCAGAGGAGGTGCTCTCAGCTATTCAGCATGCCCCCACAATTCCTCCATCACTAACTGAGAAGCCATCCCAAAATCACATGAACTCATCTCAGGAATCCTTACTCACCCTCATTCCATCCCAATGCAGATAACAAGTGTGTACTCCACATCAGGCAAAGCCTCAAATGTGGTCACAGATATACTCCAGAAAGATCTTGTTCCCCTTCTCAAAGGTTTGCACATCATGTTAGGTGATTGCAATATTAACTGATTTGGCTAGCAACACGCTCCTTTCATAGAGCAACTTTCACTTCAAGGTCAAAGCCTTGAATTTGCACCAACTAATCTCAGCACCCACATGTTTCAACCCCAAGTTAGAAAATCACAGCATGATAGACTTGGTGCTGGTATCCCACCCACAAGGAATCCTGTCCCCTGCACCTTGCCTGATATTTTCAGCAGCCATTGTATGATATATTGTGTGTAGAAAATTAAATCCACCAAAGCCCCCCCCAAAACAAATTATGCCTGATTATTTAAATCATTCTCTCCTGACAGTTTCACTCAGGCTTTCCTGGCAGCCAACATGACCTCTGTCCTGTTAGTCCTTGATACGGATGAGACACTGGCGCACGTTTCTTGAATATTCCTAGATACGTGTGACAAAAATGCACTAACTAAGATGCTCAGAGTCTATAGCCACTACCTCCCCTGTATCACACTAGACATGATTGAACTCTTCCAGTGGAGGCACATAGCCTGGGTCAGGCACAAATCAAGTGGGCTACCCCTGGACAGGCAAACCTACATCACACTTTGGAATCAGTGCACCAGGAGCATATGCCTGGCCAGAGCCAAATACTTCTACAGCAAGTTATCTTGCAATGCCCTTGATCCATCTAAATTCATGAAAATGGCCAATAGCCTAATTAAAGTCTACCCCAATGAGGCATAGACCCCACCTGGTTCCCCTTTAACCACTGGCACCCTCAACCAGTACTTCACAGAAGGCTCCAGGGCTCTTATCTCTAACCCCCCACCCAATCCACCCACCAGTGGCAACTTCCTGTAGGCAATCTTGGTGGCTGATGTTCACAAACAGCTTTCAGCACTAAAGGCATTATCCAGCTGTGGAGCCAAAGGCATGATTCCCAAGTTCCTCAAAATCAGCACTTTAGCAATAGCTGTCTCAATTACCCACATACTTAATAGGACACTACGTACCAGCTCCTTTCTGCACAGCTGGAAACATGCACTGGTAGTTCTGATCCCAAAGGTGACCCAGCTGACTCACCCTCTAACTACCAGTCAAACTCTTTGCTCATCCCATCCTCTCCAAACCCTTGAGAGGTTTATCAGCAGGTAAACTATCGCACTACTAGGTCTAAACTGACTTCATAACTTCCTACCAACATGATTTTCTCTCCATCCACTCAACCACCTCCTCCCTTCTTAGAGTCACCAACCATATACACCAACAGGAGCAAGTGCCTGGGCACAGGCACCATATATATAAACCTAACAAAGGCCTTTGACACAGTGGATCACCACTGATTTCTACTCAAACTTGTCAACTCTGGTGTCTCCACCTCAGCCCAATCATGGTTCAAATCATACCTAACCAACCAGACCCAGTCTGTCAGGCTTGGACCATTCTCCTCCATTGCCCTACCAGTATTCCTTGGGGTCTCAGAAGGCTCAGTCCTGGGCCTCTGTTCTTCACTACCTACATTAACAACCTACCCAACTCCCTCTTTGCCAGCAACATGCACAAGTATACAGACAATACCATTATCCTCTTATCCAGCACCTCTACACCAAACATTGAAGGTCAACTTCAACAGGACTTCAGTGTAGTACAAAAATGGTTCCTGGATAACTGCCTCATGCTGAACCAAAAGAAAGTGTTGTCCATGCTGTTCAGCAGCAGGAATTAGTTCAGTTCTACCACCCCCACTCTGACTTTATGCACCCCAGATGGGTCTTGCCTAGACTCAGTTTGCTCCTACTAGTACCTCAGTCTTCACCTGGACCAGAACCTTGACTACTTGGGGTACATTTCCCAAATAGTAACCAAGTCTCATGCCAAGCTAGGTGCCCTGTATACAGTAATGGGATGCCTCCATCGAATCTTCAGAAAACAGACTATGGAAAAATCAATCCTTCCTCTTATAAACTATGGGGTTCATAGCCTACTCAGGTGCTCCTTCTTCCACCTCCCTTGATAAAATCAGCACCCTGTTTAATGCTTTTCATAGATTCATCCTGGGCTGTCCTCACAGCTCCCAATTATGCAGTATATACAACGAGCTAGAGTGGCTTCTCCCCCCGTGAGACAAATACTGCATACTTCCCTCTTGGATGCCAAGTATTTGTCCTGCAAACTGCCAACATATCTGTCTGACCTCTTGTTCCCTACAGCAGACCCTTCCTATCTTCTCATATGCAAGGCAGGATACCACCTCGATGCCCTACAGTACAAGCACACCCTAGACCAAGACTCCATCAGTAACAGGCTTCCTAATGCCTAAAACAATCTCCCAGTCCATGTCACTTCCCCTTCCCCCACATCAAGCAAGGTTCTGATCAAGTCCCACTACAAATCCCTAGCATCATGTCCCCAATGCCAAGCCCCCCTTCCGAGCCTGTCTAACTCATCTAGCTAATGCATGTCATGTTGCATGCTAACATGCTAGCATACTGTTGCCAGCAGATTGGAGGCCTTACGGTCCTATCCAGTCTGCTAACCTTAGATCCTTAGTTGGGTGCCGAGACCCTCCATCCCTTGTGCTCCAGAAACCCGTATCATCCATCCCCACCCCTGGGACAGGCCATCATCTGATACATCCACTTTCTGTGTCTGTCCCACCCTCTCTTGAAGCCCTCCACTGTGGATCTCTGAACCAGCTCACCAGGTAGTGCATTCCAAGGGTCCACCACCCTCTCAGTGAAAACCTTCTCCTTTCCCCTCACCCTTCCACCTTCCAACTTCAAACCATGCCCTCTGGTGATACCTCCCTGCTTTAGTCTAAAGATCCCTCCATGTTTACCCTATTTATTCCCTTGAGGTACTTGAAGACCTCAATCATGTCCCTCTGTCTCTCCTCTCCTCCAATGAAAACAGGCAGAGCTCCTTAAGTCTGTCCTCATGCAGTCAAATCCCTAGCCTCGTATCATCTTTGTTGCCCTCCTCTGTCCCTCTCCAGGGCTGTATGTCCCTCTTCAAGTGTGGTCTCCAGTACTGTACACAGTACTCAAGGTGTGGTCTAACCAGTCCATTGTACAGCGGCAGAATCACTTCCTTGCTCCTAGAGGTGATCCCCCTTACAATGCATCCCAACATCCTGTTTGCCTTGCTAGCTGCTCTCCTGCACTGCTCAGAGTTATTCATACATGCATCCACCATGACCCCTAGGTCTTTTTCCCCTATTGAGGCCTCCAGCGCCTCCCCTCCCAGGGTGTACCTGTGTTTAGGGTTTCCCGACCAAGATGCAACACCTTGCACTTGGTGATATTGAAATTAATTTCCATGTTTGAGCCCAGCTTTCCAGGGTGTCCAGGTCTCCTTGCAGGGCCAACCTCCCTCTTCTCCCTCAACTACTGCTCCCATCTTGGAGTCATCCTAAAGAGACTCATTTCACCCTATACCCGCCCTGATGTCCAATATGTATGCATTAAACAGATCGGACCAGGACCTGAGCCCCCTGCGTACCCCACTACCAACCTCTAGGGTTCAAGAGCTCCCCACAGACCACTACTCTCTGAGTGTGTCCAGCTATCCATTTTCAACCATCTGACCATCAAGGGCCTACTCCAACCCCATCAGTTTCTCCACCAGACCATTGTGGGGACAGAGTCAAACGCTTGCTGAAGTCCAAGAATAATACATCCACAGGCTTACCCTGTCCAGTTCTGATGTTACCCATTCATAGAACTCCACAAGGTTGGTTTGACATGATCTACCTGGCACAAACCCATGTTGCCGACTATCCAGACCTCCCACCTCCTCCAAGTACACCCCAATCGTTCCTTTAGTATACTCTCCATTAATTTTCCCACCACGAGGTCAAACTGATGGGTCTATAGTTACCTGGTGCTTCCTCAACCCCCCCTTTATGGATTGGTACCACATGTGCCTCTCGCCAATCCCTAGGTACCCTCCCTGTCTCAAGTGACCTGCTGAAAGCTCCACCAGAGGTGCAGCCAGTATGTCCGCCAATTCCCATAGCATGTTAACCCAGTGATGCGATCCTCTGCTGGACAACTGTGGTGTTACCCTTCCCTGGGGCTACCCTGTCATGTTCCTATAATTTACTGCACCAGGACATGCTGCTTACCATGTACTTGTTTCATTTGTTTTTGGAATGTGTAATGTATGTAATACATGAACACTGTAAGATTGCTCACTGTCCCATTCCTTCCCTCCCCCAGTTTGTAACTGGAAACTAGCCCTAGATTCTGTGTGTTTACCAGGTAAAACATTAATGAATTAATTAATTAATTTAATTAATTTTATTTTATTTTATCAGGAGAAGTTCCGTTGAGCAAAGCTCATTTGTGAGGAGTTCTTGAGTAGGACAGAATAAAAAGCAATAGTACAAGCTGTGAAAAGCAGTGTAGAAATGCAACACTCATAATAGTTGTACAGGATTACATACAGTACAAAGGGAAAAAAGGCTAACCGTAACAAACTAAATTAGAAGATAAGAAAGAATAAAAAAATCTTAGAGTAAATCAATAATACTGATACACAACAATAAAGCTTAAATGACGGTGGGATACATGCACCCTTTGTAGATGGGGTTCCAAAGCAACGTCAGATAATACCAACAATCAGGACTTTGGCTGGCAGTGGTCACAGTTGTCTCTGCAGTATTACTTGAGAAGAGTATGGAATAAGGATGAGCATACCAGTTTAGGGAGCTTAATTCGTTTTTGGAGAGTGTTCCATGCAGCTGGGACTGCCCAGCTAAAAGCCATTTTTTCATACCTTGTAAAGTGCCATGGTATCTCAAGCATGAATGCATTATGTATCTTTAGTGCATAAGGACCTGTAACTCTACTGAGGAGTACAGAAATGTACGCAGGTAAGGAGTTGCTTAATGCTTTGTAGATCCACTGGTTAAGATGCCTTGTCCTTCTTATACAGAGAGAGGTCCAGCCTACTGCCTTATAAAAAAGCAATGGGTAGGTGAGAGCAGGGAGGTCAGTAATAAACCAAAGGGATCTAAGGTAGAGTACATCCAGACTATCTAACAAAGTGGCAGTGGCATTTCCATAGAGAATATCATTGCAATTGAGGAGAGAGAGGACGTAGCCTGAATCATAGTCTTCTTGACATCCTGACTCAGATTAAATTTATTACAAAAGAACATACTTTAATAAAATAAAAATAAATATATAAATTAAGGATCTCCTCATATGTACTGGGCTCTATGTATGACACCCAGAAACTTCCCATGCAGAAAGTGTAGTATGATGGAACTTATGAGTTTCTGGAAAATCTCCCAGAAGGAGTTCCTTGTTTCTTGCTTTTCCAATCAACAAGGCAAAGTCTTGTCATAGCCTGCTTCATCAGGTGCTTGACCTAAGATACATGACAAGTGGTAAGATTCTCCACATGCATTTCGCCATTCCTCAAAAGCCATGTCCAGAAAGGTTGGTGCTTCTCAGAGCACCAGCGTGTAGGAGGCCCAAGAGGCTCCCTCCTTGCATCTTTCTAAAAAGTAGTGTTTGGATCAGTGCAGCAGAAAAATTTATTCGGTGGAAATTTAGAGCATTTGCCAGGAGGATTGGCAAGCGCTCAGGGTATGACAAGACTTCTTGACTTCTTGCCTTGTTTTTGTAGCCTTATCTGAACAATTCATTGTTTTTATTTTTGTTTACGAACTGGTTGTTGCTGGATGTCATGTATGTTCTCTGACATGGAACCTTTGTAAAAGAGCTCCTAACTCAAAGATATTGTAATCCAAGACTTCAAATACAAAAATAAATAAGGAACTGTGCACTTGCTTAAATTGTCCTCACCAGAAAAATACACCTGAGATATACAGTAGTGTGCAATTTTCAATTTGATCCTTGCAGCAGTGGATGTGTTCACATGTTACATTCAAACAACAACGGCATACAAAGACAGATACTGTCTCGTTATTTACAGTTCTATAAAATATATGTTAAAAGGAACTAACAAGTGCATTATTTACTCCACAGTAGACAGAAATTTAACCTTATTTGTAAGCTGGTTGGCAAGAAATGGATTGGAGGGGTTGTTACAAGTCCAAGGTGAATTTAAGGTACAATTTTCATAACTAATTGATCTGGCAGTCCTGAGAACCTTGAGGGATAATGAGTCATTAGTTCTGAGGATGTTATAGAACAGAGGCTTACCCAGATATCCAGTCAGGTGTGCCAGGGCTGAGCCATACTTGATAAATGCATTTGTGTAGTAGCAGGAACCAGTGTTTGCTTCAAGCACTAGGACTCGTCTAGATGAGATCATTGTACTGTACTTTTCGAAGTGGTGGATTTGAAAATAGACATGGAAGTATTATACTATAAAGTTTATTAAACAGTTGTTCTAGATGGACAAGTTGAAGTTTGATTGTGTTGTGGTAAATGGTAACTCCATAAACAACTATTGTGATTAATAATTATTGAACAAGTTTCTTGCATGTGCCTAAAGATATTATTTAAAAAAATAACAATTGAAATGGGGAATTTAATCATTATAAAATATAACTAGAAACATAGAATTTGCCAGCAGATAAGGACCGCTTGGCCCATCCAGTCTGCCTGTTTTCCTTACCTGTATCAGCGGCCGCTGACCCTATTTGGTCCATGACTTTAGCCTCTCTTACCCACCACTAGGGTTCCCTTGTGCCTATCCCATACATTTTGGAATCTCCCCACTGTGTTTGCTCCACCACCTCTTGGGATATGCTGTTCCATGCATCCACCACCATTTCTGTGAAGGAAAACTTTCTCACATTCCCTTTTCCTTCCCCCAACCTCATATAGTGCCCCTCATTCTTGTACATTCCTGTACTGAAGATGTCTCCCACTTGCACCTTGTCTATGCCCTTAAGATAGTTTAGGTTTCTCTCACAACTCCCCATTCTCTCCTCTCCTCTCTTCCAGTGTATGCATATTGAGGTCAACATAGAAACACAGAAACATAGTATTTGATGGCAGATAAGGACCGCTTGACCCATCTAATCTGACATTTCCTTACCTAATGGATAAGCGGCAGATCTTAGTTAACCAACAGACTACTTCCTCCTACTCCCACTAAAATTGCCTTCTGTCTGTCCCATGCATTCTTGAATTCCCCCACCTCTTTTTGACTCCATGACCTCCTCAGGAAGGCTGTTCCATGCATCCACAACCCTCTCCATGAAAAAATGCTTCCTCACATTACCTCTGAGCCATCCCCCCTCTATCTTCAAATTGTGCCCCCTTTTTCTTGCACATCTCTTTTTCTACCCTCTTGGACTTTACCCTTTAATCTCTTTTTGTATTTCTTCTGGTGCAAGCCCTGCACCATTTTAGTTGCTCTTCTCTGAACCACCTCCACCCTGTCTATGTCCATATGGAGATTCGGCCTCCAGGACTGTGCACAGTACTCCAGATGAGTCCTTACCAGTGTTTTGTACAGTGGCATTACCACTTCATTTCTTCTGCTAGTAATGCCCCTTCCTATACACCCCAGCATACCACCGGCCCTCCCCACAACCTTGGTACACTGTTCAGCCACCTTGAAATGATTATTCCCAAATCCCTTTCCTTCTTGGTGACCGTTAGTACCCCTTCCCCCGATCATGTAACTTTTCCCAGGGTTTCTGCACCCCAGGCACATGGCTTTGCACTTCTTTGCATTGAATCTTAGTTACCACACTTCTGACCATTTCTCCAGCTTTCCTAGGTCACTCCTTATTTTCTCCACCCCATCTGGAGTGTCTACCCTGTTGCAGATCTTGGTGTCATCTGCAACTAGGCAGACCTTTCCTTCCAGCCCTTTTGCAATGTCACTTATGAGGACATTGAAAAAGACTGGGCCCAGGACTGATCCTTGTAGCACCCCACTGGTCACCCCCTCTCCTCGGATTGGACCCCATTTACCACCACTCTCTGTTTTCTGTCAGCTAACCAATTCCTAGCCCAGTTTACCACATTGTGGCCCACTCCCTGGCTCCCAGCTTGTTTACCAGTCTTTTATGTGGAACAGTGTCAAAGGCCTTGCTGAAATCAAGGTAGGCAACATCCACCACTCCTCCCTGATCCACTTCCCTTGTCACTCAGTCAAAGAAATCTATCAGATTTGTTTGTCATGATCTTCCTGTTGTAAATCCATGCTGCCTCGGGTCCTGTGCTTAAGTGTGTCACAATCATTTCTTTTTTTCTTTTTTTTTTTGCCATTCACTTTTTATTCAGTTTATGATGCAGAGACATGATATCCAGGCAATATACAAACACTTAAAACATTGAATTACAACAGCCTTATAACAATTAGCCGACTTAATAAATCTCCATAAACCCCCATACCCACCCCCAAATACCCAGCCTCCCCCATACCACCATACCCACCCACACAAAGCGCTACCCCTAAAGCGGTCAGTACAAGACATACCACTTACCTACCTATGAATAAGATATAACCAATGGGGACCAGATTTTCTCGAATAGAGGCAATTGATTATGCAGAACTGCTATCATCCTCTCAATTCTGAGGCTTGTAAGAAGGTCCGCTAACCATTCAGAATAGGTAATCCTAAGGCAATCCTTCCAGTGTTTGAGAACTAACCTTTTCACCGTGATGGAAATCAAGGCCATATGAAATTTCCTCAGCTTGACTGAGAAACCTGTCATGTCTCCTAGCAAGCAAACCTCTGGACAAAACATATTGTCTAATCCTAGTAACGGACTGGCCTTACTCCTTATTTCATTCCACAGTGGTGTGATTTTAGGGCACTGCCAAAAGATATGCAATAAATCTCCTCCTCCCTGACCGCATCTATAACATTTAGGATCCTCCACCAACTTTAAATCTGCTAACTTTTGAGGGGAGTAATAGATATTGTGTAAAATTTTAAATTGAATAAGTCTCAGGCAATCTTGTCGAATAAACCTGTGACAGTTCTGCCAAATCTGTGACCAATCCAGTGTTACGGTAGGAAAGATTTTGGCCCAATATGAAGACGGGGCTAAGTTCTCCATAAAGGCCCAGTGGAACAACACTTGGTAAATTTTGGAGATAGCCTGGGGAGTTCCTATCAACGGGCCTAGATCCGCCCAAAACGGGATACGGGCCGGGTTAACCAGGCTCAATCCGATGCTTTGAGCTAATGAATGACGTAATTGAAAAATCTTAAAGCTGTCTTTCTAAGACAGCCTGAATTTGTTTAATACTTCAATGGTCGAGAGTAGACCCCCATCATCATTAAGAAATTCCTTTAAGGAGCAATCCCCAGGTAGAGATAGCCAATTATGCCTGATAGTCTTGTTTCCTATCAGCCATTGGGGGTTACCCATAATGGGTTGTGCCCCATCTTTAGTTTGATCATATTTCAAGTAATTGCAGAGTTGGTTATGAATCCTTAAAGAAACCCCAATGGGGGATTTCTTTAACAGAGGAGGGAATCGCCTACCAGTAGCATAAAATAAGGCCTCTGGGTTAAACCCCAAACTCTTGATAAAACTAACTTCCAGGTTTACCCACAGCGGAACGTATTCTGCAGGTGAGGAGCAGGCCGAAGAGTATACCCATCTACCATATCTCTTTACTTGTGCCGCCCAAAAGTAAAGAGCAAAGTGAGGTAGTTTCAACCCACCGAGCAATTTAGGGGCCGCTAATTTAGAATAAGACATCCTAGCTTTCCTATAGCCCCAAACAAAATCAGCAATTTTCCTATGAAGTTTATTAAACCATGACAAGGGGACCCAGACATTCAACATACTTAAGGGGTAGAAAAAGCTAGGAAATATGTTCATTTTAACAATGTTTATTCTACCCCATAACGACAGTGGGAGTTGTGCCCACCTTTTCATGTCTAATTCTATGCTATGAACTAAAGAATCCAGATTTAATTGACGCAGCCGATCTAGATTGTTTGTCAGATTAAGGCCCAAGTATTTAAGGGATTTAGGGCTCCATCCTAGGCCCAAATCCTCAATTTCCCTTTTGAATACCCTATTATTGAGGGGGTAGACCACCGTTTTGTCCTGATTCAGTTTGTAATTGGCTAAGGTGCTAAACTTATGTATTACCTTTAGCAGATTAGGAACTGAGCTATTAGGCTTCGAGATATAAATTAGTAGATCGTCTGCATACGCCGTGACTTTAATAACTTGGTCCCTGACTTTGATCCCCATAATTTCAGTACACATCACTATACTCCTTATAAGAGGCTCCAGGTATAAATTAAATAAGAGAGGGGATAAAGGGCAACCTTGCCTTGTACCGCATGTAGTTTGAAAGGTGTTGATATAGCCCCATTACACGTAACTCTAGCGGAGGGTTCAGTACAGTGCTCTAACCCAACCCACAAACTTCTCTGGGAAACCAAATCTATCCATTACCAAAAATAAAATGCCCAATGAACCCTATCAAAGGCCTTCGCATCCAAGGAGACCAACGCCATCGGAGATCGCCCACTCGGAGACCGAGAAGACATGTGCCAGTGTTCTAAAGTGGTCGGTCAAGATCACCCTTCATAAAACCAACTTGCTCAGCTCCTATCAGTTTGGGTAATATTTATTAATTCTCTGCCAATATTTTAGCCAGGATCTTTATATCATAATTTAACAACGATATAGGTCTATAACTGGCGGGCTTCTCAGGTGGTTTGTTTGATTTAGGGATCAAGACTATAAGCGCTTCAACAAAGTTTTGTCTACCTCTTCCCCAGAAAGAATATGCTGAAATAAGCCAAACAATAGGGGTATCAGCTGGGAGGAAAATGTTTTATAAAAATTAGACGAAAACCCATCTGGGCAGGGGGTCTTGTCTACAGGCAGATCTTTAATAGCTGCTTCTATTTCCCCTTGCGTTATTTCAGCGTTGAGAAAACCACAATCCAATTCATCTAACCTGGGGAGTGGAAGCTGGTCCAAAAATGACAGGATTTCAGATTGAACTGGAGGACATTGCATACCACTATACAGGGATTCGTAATATTTCCGGAAAATTAGAACCATGTCCTCCGGAATGGTCTTAATACACCCATCTTCTTCCACGAGAATCCCTTCAATCAGGCGGGACGATTCTAACTGCACTATGCGCCTAGACAGAAGTTTCCCCGACTTTTCCCCTGATCTACGTAATTAGCTTTAGTTTTAATTATAGCTAATTCAGCCTAGTCCCCCAATATTCTAGGTATGTATCCTTAATCTTAATTAATTTCACTTTGTCTTCCTCTTGGGGTTAGAAATTATCGTAGTTTCTAAAGACCTAATTTGATTTAATAAATCGACATGATGGCATCTTTTCCCTCTTCCTTTTAGTGGCCTGGCTAATCAATAAACCCCTCACATAAGCCTTGAATGCACTCCAGAAAATATCTGGGCGGACATTATCTTTCAAATTAATCAAGATAAACTCCTCTATTTGTTTCGTCAGAGTTTGGACCACTTTGGGCACCCTCAACATTTGATTATTTACTTTCCATCTGTTGCCTTTATGAGTGAGGGAGGGAAAGGAGACCGTAACCTCCACCGCAGAGTGATCTGAGAGTGGGGCTGCCATAATCTCAGAACAGAGGACTCCTTTAAGCAAGGCCCGTGAAAGTATATAATCAATTGAGACTCCGACCCATGAGCAGGGGAAAAAAGGTATACTCTCTAGCCTCTGGATGAAGCACTCTCAAACATCTGCAAACCCAAACAATCTAATAGATCATTAAAAGCACGAGAAGCAGGTGTTGGATACAATTGGGACCTGGAGGATCTGTCCATTAGGGGTCCAATGCCATATTAAAATCCCCCCCTAAAATCATGGGAAGTTGACTGAATGGTTGTAAAGCATTTAATAAGCTCACCAAAAAATCATGGCCATCTGTATTAGGCCCATAGACCACCCCTAACAAAATTTCCATATTTTGCAATTTTCCTCTCACTAATACATATCTACCTTCCTTGTCCTGGATTACCTTCAGGGGTTAAAAAGTATTGATCTATGGATTAATATCATAACCCCTCTGCTCTGTGTATTACCCTGGGAGGAAAAGACTTCTCCTATTTGCAATCTTCTTATACATTTGGCTTCTTCCAGAAGCAAATGAGTTTCTTGCAAAAATATTAATTTTTCTTTCACGCCTCAATATATTTCAGTATTCTAACCTGCTTAGCTCTATGAGAGCCCCTTTACATTCCATGTAGAAATTTAATAGAGATATCCGTCCCCCTTCAATTCACTAAGATTGTAACGTATAATGACAGCTCAATACCAAATAACTCATTATAGTACCAGCAACCTTGTCCCTCCCCCATCCCATCTAAGACCTTAAATCTCATATACCCCACGGCCCTCCCCTGCACTCCCCTTAAACCATACCCCACAAATGCCCATCTCCTTCCCTCCCACCCCCCTGTGTCTCTCACCTGTTTTACTGCCCATGACATCGGCCCACCTAGCCCATAACTCCGTGCCTTCCTCGCCACCCTCTTTACTTAATCCATATAACTCCGTTTTAACCTATTTAGAACAGATTCACAAAGCACTACATATTTAAACTACCATTAAGACCTTTCTCAAACTTTAAGAGGCATATAACCCGCCCTTTGTAACATTAATACAATCCAATATTAGGAAAAAAAACTACTCATTGTTAAATAGGGCTTACCCCTGACAGCCGATTAAGAAGTCATTGCCATCCCCTAATCAGGGGGTAGGTAAAACAAATAAGGAAGAGACCCCAAAACAAAACACACATTATGTAAATAAATTAAATTCCCCTCTAAACTAAGTATTGACAATACTCTCATGCCAACCGGCCCCTTAAAGTATATATGCCTTCTTCACCCCAGACGAGCAAATGCAGTCAATGCCCAACAGTCCATGAGTGAAGTGTCCACTATAAAGGCATCAGCAGAGGAGAGACCCCACCAAACATGTACCTTCCATAACCAAGCAGTCATTAATATTCAAGACTGCTCTAAATATAATGATCAACCAAATAAAGTATGAGTCCAGGAGACAGAATCACACGGTGTCCAACCCCATCATGCAGACTCCAGTAACCACTACAGCTAATCTTGAGCCAAAACAAAAATGTCCAAGACCACTGTAGTCAAAATTAAAATAGCGAACACTTGTTCATGTCCTAATTCCTCCAGACGAAATCACCGATTATCAGTTCTTTGCCCTCCTTCAGGGTCTTTAAACAATGCAGGAAGGCTTCTTGCAAAGCAATTGTGGCGATTCACAGGACTCAAAAGTTTTCCACTCATTTGCAATGAAGACCTGAAATTTCACGGGGTAGCCCATCGGAACCTAATGTCTGCTGCTATCAGCCTCTTAACCACTGGATGATAGGCGCATGCTTCTGCGGACTGAGGTGGGAGATCTTGCACCACTCTAATTTGAAACCCTCCCAGAATATCTCCTTGTCTTCTCTTGCCTTTCCAATTAACAACTGCCTTTCCTGATAATTGAGAATTTAAAATAAATGCCCTTGGCGGACGATCAGAAGGAGGTAAAGGGCACAAAGCTCTATGAGCCCTCTCAATCACATATGTTGATCCAAATGGTGCGGCCCTGCGATCTTTTCAGTTAGCTTCTGGGCAAATTTAATTGGATAGGGCCCTCTGCCCTCTCTGGTAGTCCAATGATCACCACGTTATTGCTGCGACTCTGGCCCTCAAATCTTCTACCTTCATCTCCAGCTTTTGAATCGCTGAGCCATCTTGTTCACTGCCATTTCTGTTTTCTCTGTGCCCTTCTATTGATTTGATCCTACCTCGTTATCCGACATTCTACGATTAAGGTCATCAATTATACCTGTGATATTTTTAATCTCTCGGTCATGTCCTGGACACCGGACTTTAGCGGTTGGATTTCATCAGGAACCGCCTAAGCGTGAAGCGGCTCCTCTGCAGCACTGCTTTCCCCGCCCTTCGCCAGTGAAGAAATCGAGGCCTTTGATTTTTTGCGGCCTTCCGAGTCGCCCAGGGAGTGTGCCTCGGGGTGGCTTCCTCATTTCGGCCTCCATAGGTCGGACCGGTACAGGTTCTCCTCTGTACCGATGACGGGGAAGACTGGATTTTCTGCGGTAAAGCGGGGCGAGATACCGACTCTTAATTGGGGGCCGGAGCTCACGGAGATAACAGCTACTCCGTGCTCCGCATCACGTGACTCTTCTTCACAATCATTTCTTTAAGCAGTGCTTCTATAAACTTCCCACTACCTAGGTGAGGCTGACTGGTCTATAGTTACCAGCCTCCTCCCTGCTTCCATTTTTGTGAAGAGGGACTACAGGTGCCCTCCTCCAGTCCTCTGGAACCACTTCTGTAATTAGCAACCTGCTAAACAGGGCTGCCAGCATTGCCTATAGTTCCATTAATATCCTAGTATGTATGCCATCTTGCCCATTGCTTTGTTCACCTTCAGTTTTGTGAGTTGCTCTACGACTCTGTCTTCTGTAAATGGACTGATGTTCACCTCCTCCTCCTTGTTTCTGTTTCCTATTTGTGGTCCCTCTCTGCCTCCTTCTTCTGTGAATACTGAACAGAAGTATTTGTTCAGTATTGCTGCTTTTCTAGGCTTCCCTGCACAATCCCCCCTTCCCCGCTCTGCCTTTTGATTAAAGATGTGCAAAGCTGACAAAATTTGCTTCACATAGTTCGTGAAGCTCAATTCACCAATTCAAGGATAGCAGATGGACCACGAAGTGTGGAATTTTGTGGGCAAAATTCTGCACTTCATGGCACACTGGCACCCCCCCACACACACACACACTGATTGCTGCCTGATGTAAAATGTAATTATTTAAATCTCTGGGGCCTGATTCTCAAAGCTCCCGGGGCAGCGCAAAGGTCTTGCACCCCAAAAAGTGGTGCAAAGTGCCCCTTGTGCCAAATGATGCCCCAGGAGTGATTCACAAAGGTAGCCTGTATCACCCACAGGCTGCCTGCCCCAAATGGAACTTATGCCACCTGTGTGCCCAAAAATGGGCTGTGAACCAGTGCTAGGCAGCATGGGGCAGACAGAAGCTGCCACAGCCCTGAATGTGGGGTTCTTCCCAGTGGGAGAAATTCTAAGTTCCCTTAGACCAGCCAGGGCTGATCTAAGGGTACTTAGAAACTTTTTCTCTGGAAGAGTTGCCTGTTTGCAGTAATGTGCCACAGTCCCCAACAGGGATCAGGAAGATGGTCCACTAAACCACCGATGAAAGGGACTTTATTTAATGTTATATTAATGGGGACATTGAGGATTGGGGTGGGAGGGCACTAAACCACAGATGACAGGGGCTTTATTTAATGTTATATTAATGGGGACATTGGGGATCAGGGAGGGGGGGAACTAAACCACTGACGAGAGGTGCTTTATTTAATGTTATATTAACAGGGACTTAGGGAGGGCCACTAAACCACCAATGACAGGGGCTTTATTTAATGTTATATTAAGGGGACGTTGGGGATCTGGGAGGAGGACCACTAGACCACTGGGGACAGGTATTCCTGATGTTGTACAGGGGATTGGGGTTGGGGGACTGCTTGCCTTTGCCACATGGAGCCTGTGGCAAACTCTTCCATGCACCATGTGTTTGCCACATGGGACAGGTTGCCACAAGTATGGAGACTTTGGCACTGGGACCCCTCCTGTACCAGAATCAGGTGCAGGGTCCCTGGTGCACTGGGCATTGGTGCAAGCTGCTGTTTTCCATAGCTTGCATCAACCTCAGCCCATTCTTAGAATTGAGCCCCTGGTGCTTAGTGGCCCCCCCACCACCGATCGATGTCCTCAGTGTAAAAAGAAATACATTATTATTTAAATCCCTGGTGTCTAGTGGCCCCCCCCCGAATGCTGAAAAAAGTATATTATATTTATTAATCTCTGATGTCTAGTGGTCCCCGACCTGTCAATTGCTGGATCCAATGTAAAAAAATATATATCATTATTATCATTTAAATCCCTGGTGTCTAGTGATTTACCCTCCCCGCAAATCCCTGGCTCCAGTGTTAAATTTCCTAGTGTCTAGTGGACCCCCCACCCCATCAGGGAGTGCCCCACCATGCCACCCCCCCACTTGACCCTGAGCTGGTGACCAGCACAGCCCTCCACTCTCCAGCATGACTGGCCACCTGACTGACCTACAAGCATGCACGCATTCATTCTAGGACAATCAGGTGGCCAGCCGTCATGGAGAGTGGAAGGAAGTGAAAGTCCACCAGACACAAGGGATTTATCATTGGGTCCATCGATTGGAGGGAGGGAACTGACCAGGGTTTAAATAATAATAATGGTATATATTTTTACATTGAGTCAGCAATCGGTGGGGAGGGGACCACAATACCAGGGATTTAAATAATATATTATTTGGCAATCGGCAGGGGGCACTAGACACCATGATTCAAATAATATATTTTTCTCAGCAATCAGCAGGAGGGGATCCACTAGACAAAAGGGATTTACATTGGGGCTCGTGATCTGCGGGGGGGAATGCACTAGACACCAGGAGCCCGATTCCAAGATTAATGTCGCAACTCACAGGCATATGCAAGTTGTGACATTTGCCACTATGCCGGGGACCATGTGCCATATTCTAAGAACGGCAGGGTCCCAGCACCTATGACCTATGATTTGCGGCAGGCATAGGCTGGCACCACGGGCATGGTGCAATAGTACTGCATGCTGCAAGTCACGGCCAGCTACAAACTGCTCCCCCTCAGAGCCCCCCCCACCCTGGAACACCTCGGCAAGCACCAGGGGGCATGGGGAGGCTGGACAGAGGCACAGGCATCTGGGGGCACTTTAAATAGGACCCTGGGGTCCATGACATTCTTGGCGTGGGGGCATGGGCGTGTTCCGGAGGGACATAGAGACACTGCAGGAACTTTGCCCGGTGCTGCGGCGTGGGCATTAGTCGATTGGCACAGATGGATGCCCTTAGATTATCTCCATAATGGTATAACTCTGCTGTGCCAATGTGACTCTTAGAATAAGCGTAAGTGAGTTAGGCAGCCACCCTTTGGAATAAGTGCAGTTGCGCCATAACCCACTAACATTGCCATGCCATTGCGGGTTGCAGTGTAGTGGGTGGTGTAACCCACATTTGGCACAACCACATACTGACATGGCACAAGGTGCCTTTTGGAATAGGGAACAGTGTAACAGATGGTGCAAGTTGTAATTTACGCCATGGGGTCTGGCATAAACAGTTTGCACCATCGTAAGTCATCTTGGAATCGGGCCTCAGGTATTTGGGGATTCACCATTTGTAACCTGTACTTGCTTTGTTTTATGTGCAATTTACACTTAAAAACCCAAAAGTAAGGCAAAGTTACAAATGGTGGTCTTTAAATAGGGACGACCATAAAACTGATTCATGAAGGCTAATTTGGCGACTTGCTGAAAATAAGCCAGTGAAGTAAAACTTTGCTGCATCTCTACTTACAATCCTGCCCCGGTCTTCCTTCTCTCATTGATGTATCTATAGAATGTATTGTCCCCTTTTTTGATTGTCTGTGCTTCTTTCATCTGTTTGTGCCTTGCTCTCCTAACTGTTTTCCCTGCTTCCCTCTGACTATTTAGATAAACCAACCTCTCTTCTTCCCTCTGTATCCCTTTGTATTTTCTGAAAGCCAACTGTTTGGCCCTTACTTTCTCTGCCACATCCCATGAGAATCATAGTATTTTTTTTCCTTCTCTTGCCCTTATTTCTCTGCTTAATGCACTCATTTGTCACCTCCTCTATGGCTCCTTTAAGATGTGCCCTCTGTTTCTCAACCCCCCACTGACTTCCTTCCTCACCAAGGCTTCTTTGATACATATCCCATCCCAGTAAAGTCCACCCTCCTGAAATCCAAGACCATCACCTTTGTGTGGCTTGGCTGCGGCACTGTACTCATATTAAACCAGACTGTGTGGTGGTCACTGGCTCCTAGGTATCCTTCCATCCATACTTCTGTAATTCTATCTCCTTTGGTTAGTACTAGATCTAGAATTTAAATGTCCCTGGTGGGTTCTTACACTAACTGCCTGAGGCCTGCCCCCTGCAAGGATTCCAGGAAGTCTCAGCTCCTGGCTGAGGCAGCCACCGGGATGGTCCAATTTTCATCTGGCATATTAAAATCGCCCAGCAGCAGTATCTCACCTTTTCTTTCCATCCTGTGGATTTCTTCCACTAGCACCCTATCCACCTCTTCCAACTATGCTGGGGGCCTGTAGATCATGCCCATGTGAATTGTTGCACTGTATTCAGACTCAAGGGTGACGCACGCTGCCTCAGCTCCCCCCACCTACCCTGTACTGCAGTTGCTTTTATGCCTTCCCAGATGTAGAGAGAAACCCCACCTGCCTTTTTACCCTCTCTATCCCACCTGAATAGAGTATAACCTGGCACAGCTACCTCCCAGCCATGGCTTCCAGTGAACAATGTCTTGGTTATTGCTACTATGTCCAGGTCGGCCTTCACCATCAAGGCCACCAGGTCTGGGATTTTATTTCCCTGACTGCATGCATTTGTATATGTGGCTTTCCATGAATCACTGCCTGTCAACCTGCACTTCCCACTTATGCCACCCTGTGTCCTCTTTCTAACTCTATTCACTTCCTTTTGCTGTCCTTCTTCCTCTGCCATACCCCATTTAATGAGTTCAGGTATTCCTGGCAATAACCTAGCTTCCTGATCTTCCTCATTGGCTGATCCAACCTGGGGGGCAGGTTGAGTCTTCCTGCTCCCATCCACCACCCCCCCTTGGCTAGTTTAAATGCTTGCCAATGAAGTATCCACACTGTTCATTGAAAACTGATGTCCTCTCTCTGGATGGGTGTATTCTGTTGCCCTTGTACAGGCCTACATTGCTCCAGGTAGATTCCCAGTCACCAATGAAGCCAAAACTCTTCTCTCCACACAAGCCCTTCAACCAAGTGTTGAAGTTTTTGGTGAAGAGATTCCTAGCCTGCCCCCTGCTGTAGACTGGTAGCACCTCTGAGAGTGTCACAGAGCTCACTACCTCTTCAAGGTGCCTTCCTAACTCTCTGAAGTCCTCCTGCACCTGTTCTAACCTTGCCTTGTCCCTGGCTAGGTCATTTGTCCCCAGATGGACAATGACCTCTACCTCCCTCCTTGCTACTTCTGCAGTGATCCTCTGGATCAGCTCCCCATCCCTCTGAGCTGTGCCTCCTGGAAGGCACTTTACCTTCCTCTCCACCTCGCTACCTGTACCCAAATCTGTCCCCTGGACTATTGAGTCCCCCACCAGGAGTAGCTTCCTCTTCCTTTGGGGTCCTCTGCTCCTCACCTCTGGGACTCCCTCTAAGAGGACCTGCTCATCCTACCTGATCACAACCTTGGATGTCTTTTTGGGACTCTCCCACTCCTCCAGGACAGTAAAGGAGTTTCTAAGTTGGACTGTATGGGGGATGTGTCTCTACCCCAACTCCCTTACCCTCCCTGAGCCCACAGTAGTCCATCCACTCCTCCTCCAGGGCAACCATTCCAGTAGTGACTGTGGATATGGTGGCCTCTGGGAGAGGGTGAAGGTCTGCAACACACTAGCCAACTTGGCCTTGAGACTGACAACCTCTGCCCTCAGCCCAGGAGGTGTCTGCAGATGGGTCAGCAATGCAGTATCCATAATGTTTTCCTGAAGACTGCCACCCTGCAGCCACTGCACTTCAGCACTCCCTGCATTATCCCCTACTGCACTTTTTAACCCTCCTTTGTTTGCCTTATGGTAGTTTTCTTATTGTACTACAGTGCCCCCTGGTACTAGTGCCTATCACCAATACCCCATTTGTATTATTTACCTCCTAACCTCATGAGTTAATTGTTTTTCAATTTTGTTTTCTTTCTCTGGTGAGCACCCTTAATGCAAAGATCACATCTTCAATGTGCCTGCTTGATCAAATTCTAAGCAGTTGTTTCTATCTCTTCCTGCGTCTAACCAGGAAGATTTAATCTGCTCAGTGGTCCTGTGCCTACAAAGGTAAACGAGCATGGGGTGGGTGGGATGAGATAAGGTGGGAGGGTGTTTCCAGTGCTCCTTGGGGTGGAGAAACAATCAACTGTGATGGTTCTTCAGCTCTGTCTCCCGGTCTCTGATCCCCAAAGACTCTTGGCCCTCTGGCCCTCCCAATACAGCAGCGTCTGCTGCAGTTACGTTTGCTGGCTCCTTTCTTAAACCTTCTCCCCAGCTTTCAAAATCCAGTGCCCTCTTTTTTACCCCTGTCCTATTGGCTGGAATGCTGCCTGCATCACAGAGAGAGAGTTCCCTATTGGTCTGTACTGCAGCTTTGAGGTTTGTTCCAACAAACAGTAGCTATCTACAAACAGTCCAGAAAAGAGTGTATTGTACTAATTACTGGCAAGAAATACTGAAAAAACATCACAGAAAGATAGTCTCTAAATCAGAATAAATATTCTTCCCTGTATTATTGTCCCACATCATTTAACTTGTATTAATCCTCACAATCCTGTATTAATGGCCCCCAGTCCTGCTACAAAACCTCCCAAACAGTTTGCAATTCAGTAGAAAAAGTATGGAAAAAAACAGCTGTTTTTATCACCCCTTCCCTCATCCCTTTTCTTGGTGATTAGTTCTCGCCATCATCCTGTGTCCTTCAGAACCATTGTTGGCAGCTCTCAGTTCACCCGTCTAGTGCTTTGGTGCTCTCCTTGGCTGTGTGGTGACTCCAGTGACTCCAGTGCTCCTTGTGGTGGAGAAACAATCAGCTGTGCCGGTTCCCCAGCTTACACCTCTCCCTTTGTCTCCTAGTCTCCGATCACTAACGGGGATCTAAAATGTCAGAAAAAAAAGAAGTAAATTACTAAGTTTTAGTTTACTTATTTAAAATGCAAAACCTTTAAAGAAACTAGGTAAAATGTGATTCAAACATGATGTATCTTCAATAAACATTATCAGTTACTGTATGTTCGAAAATGAAAAGATCATGCTCAATCTTCAAATCCATCATTTTGATAATGATTAATTTCTGAACAATAACAAGAAAGGTATGGTATATCATGGGATATCATCATGCCTCAGGTGCTGAGGCACAGTGCCATAGGCTGAGTGTCTCATCCACCAAGAAGTGATAACCATAATATACAGAATGATATTCATGAGTTGTGGCCCAGGGACACCAGAAGTGGTGGTGAGAGGGTGAGGAGTCCATTGTACTGGGTCAATATGTTGTATGGAGAATGCCGCAAAGCAAAACTGCACAACAAAAACAGTGCAGGGAAGAACAGCTACAGGATACACACTGCCGCATGACACAAATAATGTGGAGCGGTAGCGGAGACCCTGTAGCTCTTTCTGGAAAGCTCTGCTGAAGAGGGTATGAGCTCTGCTTAAAGGGGGTCCACCGAGCAGCTGCCATAGTTCAGGAGTAGACCCATTGACACAGGAGGGCATTTTTTTAACCAGAGAGACACACCAAGCTTAAAGTTTGTTTACAGGTGTGACCTGGGAGCACAAGGAAGTTAAATAACTTGCTCAGGGTCACACAGTATGCAAGTGGGGACAGTGGGATTCAAGCTCAGGTATCCAGGTTTACAGCTCAAAGCCTTAAACACTCGTTATACAACCACAATAGAACAGCTGTATACCAGGGTTCTATTCCCCATCCCAGATTAGGTAAGTTTTTTCTTGTCTTTTACGTGGTTCACCCGAGTTCACCCTGTACCTGAGTTGTCCTCCCTAGAGGAGGAGGTTATTTTAATGGGGGGCAGTTCAGGGGTACAACCCCCATAATGGGGGCAGGGGGAGACCCTGCAGAAAATAAACATTTTAATCTTTTATTTTAGTTGCTGTTTTGACAGCACGGTATAGTGCCACGCTTGTTTTGTATGCAACAACACTACTCTGTTGCAGAGTCCATTTATTAAGTTTAAAAAAAATTGCTGTTATTTTTGTGTGTGTTGGGGCTGAGGAAGGGTGATCAGGAGAAGGAGAATGTGTGAGAGACTAAAGGAGGGTGCAGAAGCAGCCAAAACTGGGGCAATCTCTGTGAGGGATAGGGACACATGACTTTGTAGTACCAATCAGGTGTTAGCAATCTGGTATTTATTCCTCCATAGATCAAGTGGCTCCTTGCATGAGTGACCACAAGAAAGATTATGGCATCTGCAGGAGCATTTGCAGGGTAGTTCACAGGTCCACTGGGGACTCTGCATCAGGGTTTTACAAAACTAAGATAAGACCAATCCAGTGTATAGTGTACATTGGAAGTGTCCTGGTATCCTGTTAAAAGTGACCCTGTGGTGATCCCATGTAGTGTGTCAGTGAAATTCTCTGGCAACATAGTGACATTTGGGAAAACAGACTGAAATCCTAGGGTAAGACCACAAAGATTTTCTCCTATTACAGATATGCTGGGGGCATTGCTGGGAGTGGGGTATGGGTGGAGTGCAGGGGCTGTGCAACTGTGGTAACCCAGAGTGTGTTCTGTGAAAATGGCCACTGTCTCACCTGTAGGAGGTTCTGTGCCCTAAGCACTGAGCTTAAGGGAGGAGAGGAAGAGAATGGGGGTGGGAAGCACATGGAATATGGTGTATATCTCTAACAGGTATTTACCTCTGATGGAGAAAAATCTCCCAGATTCACTTATGGGGTGGAGGAATAACATGCCAAAAGTAGGAACACAGTTCATTTATGGCAAGCCATTGAGGGTAGGAGGCCCCAAAGGGGACAACAGTACCTAGTCATTGAGCACACAATAGTTAGAGGACAGATGGGATGATGAGTCCAATCCCAGATGGCAAGGAGGCAGTCCACTACACTCCAGGGCCATGACAAACAGACTAAGGTCCAGGGTGATGGAGCTCACTGGGAAGGAGGGGGAGGCCAGACATAGTAGTGCATGTACAGTAGGCAGAAATGATCTGGATAGGAGGAGCTTGGAAGAAGTAAGAAGAGTTTCTGTGCTCTAGACAGGCCACTAAGAGAAAACACAGGGGTGGTAACCTCTCAGAGGTTCTACCATGGCAATACTGTAATGTTTGCTAGCATTTTAAGGTGCTGTATATCAGTGTGGTTCCTCTATGGAGGCACCCACAGTGGAGACCAAGGAGGATGCTGGGAACCTCCACAAAGGAGACCCACAGGAGGGTGGCATGGGACCCCACAGGAGAAGGAAACAACTCCTGGTGGGGGACTCCATTGTTAAGAAGGTAGAACTGGGGGAGGAAGGGGAGAGGGAGGTAAGATGCCCACCTGGTGCCATGGCTTGGAGGGACAGGGAGCGAATCCTCAGGATTGCTGGAGCAGCTGCACAGGGGAGGAAGCTGGATGTCATTGTCCACCTAGGGACAAATGACCTGGCTAAGAAAGGGATCAGAGCAGTGCAGGAAGAGTTTGTGGAATTGGGGAGGGGCCTTATACAAGTAGCACACGGTAACCTTCTTGGAGGTGCTGCCTGTCTATGGCGTATGAGAGGCTAGGTGCTCCACACCATGGGATTCAATCAGTAGTTGAAAAACTGGTGCAGAGCTCAGGGATTTGGCTTCATTGGGGACTGGGGGTCCACCTGGAGTAATGCAAGCCTATACTGGCATGATGGGCTGCATCTGTCCGGAAGGGGAACCAGGATCCTAGGTGATAGGTTTAAATGCTTCATTGGCAAGTACATAAACTAGCCAAGGGGGGGAGGCACTGGAAAGGAGCAGGGAAATCTTAGCCCCCCCAAAAAGTCATGGTAGTAAATGCAGTAAACACCAACATAGAGATGTCGATAGGGAGAAGGGCAGGGGTAAATGGAGAAAGTGACAAAGACAAGAAGGACAGGGATGGGGCAAAAAGGAGTAAGGCCATCAGGAAATGGAGGATAATGAGTACCAATGGCCATATCCTGGGCAGCAAGCTCCCTTAACTGGTGGCCTTGATGGGAGAGGGATGCCTGGATATCGTAGGCAGTCACAGAAACATGGTACACAGAGAACCATGACTGGGATATTAACGACTCATGCCACGTAACCTACAGGAGAGACAGGAGGGAGAAGAGGAGAGGAGTAGCTCTCTATGTAAAGGAAGGATAAAAGCAACTGTACAAAAGAGTAAACAGGAGGAGAGAGGGCACTGTGGGTCACCTTGGAGACTGGAAGTGGCACCTAACTGCAGGTGGGTTGTATACAGACCCCCAGGTCAGGGGAGGGAATGGACAAGGATATGATAGAAGGCATTCTTAGGATGGCAGAGAAAGGAGATACTATTGATGGGAGACCTGAATATGCCAGATGTTAACTGGAGCACACTTGCTGCAGCCACATCCAAACAGGGCCATTCTCGATGCCCTACAGGGGCATGACTCAGATAGCTAGTTTGGAACCCACTCATGAGGGAGCAATCTTAGACCTCGTACTCTCAAATGGGGACAGTGAGAGGATCTCAGATCTAGAAGTGGGTTGCCATCCGGGAAAAGTGACCATCAAACAGGGTGGTTCACATTAAACTCAGCTACAGAGTCAAGCCATACAAAAGTGAGGGTACTGGACTTCAGGAGGGCTGACTTTGGCAAGATGGGAGAGTGCCTCAGAAAAGCACTAGCAAACTGGCTAGAAGGAGGGGTGGAGCAACAATGGGGAATCATCAAAACTGCCATCACAGAGGCAACAAGCCTTTGTGTGATGCAAATAAACAAACCAAAATGAAAGAAAAAGCCACTATGGTTCTCAAAAGAGGTGGCAGGGAAAGTCAGGGAGAAAAAGACAGCATTCAGGAAGTATAAGGAAACACAGGAGCAGGACAGAGAGCTGTACCAGTTAAGGCAGAAGGAAGCAGGGAGGGAAGTCAGACTAGCAAAGGCCCAAACTGAGGAAAGGATAGCCAACTCAGTTAAGAAGGGGGATAAAACCTTTTATAGGTACATCAGGGAGTGTAGAAGGGAGGGGTAGTGAGGCTGAATAGAATGAACGGTGGGTGAGCAGAGTGGGATAGTGAAAAAGCAGGGATACTGAATGAATATTTCTGCTCAGTATTCACAAAATCCAATTAACAGAAGCACTCTGGATAGGGAGGTCGATCCCAGTCCTTTCACAGAAGAAAGGGTTCTGAAAGAACTCTTAAAACTAAAGGTGGACAAAGCAATGGGGCTTGATGGAATTCACCCCAGAATTCTAAAAGAATTAAGGGGAGAACTAGTGAAACCACTGACTACCCTTTTTAACAAATCATGGGAGGATGGTGTGGTACCCAAGGACTGGAGGAAGGCAGATGTGATTCCCCTTCACAAAAGTGGGACCAAGACAGAGGCAGGAAACTACAGACCTGTCAGTTTGACCTCTGTGGTAGGGAAAGTGATGGAGTCACTTCTGAAGGAAAGAATTGTTGAGTATCTAGAGGCCAGTGGGGCACAGGACCCAAGGCAGCATGGGTGCACAGCGGGAAGGTCATGTCTGACAAATCTAATTGATTTCTTTAACTGGGTGACCAAAGTAGTAGACCAGGGAGGGGCTGTGGACATGGCCTACCTAGACTTTAGCAAGGCATTTGACACAGTCCCACACAAAAGATTAATAGTCAAATTAACCAGCCTGGGAGTGGGTCCCAGGGTGGTAGCCTGGGTAAAACATTGGCTGGACAACAGGACACAGAAGGTAATTGTAAACAGAGTCTACTCTGAGTAAGAGGGGTTACTAGTGGGTACCCAGAGGTTCAGTACTGGATCCAGTCCTTTTAATGTCTTTATAAGTGACATTGCAGAGGGACTGGAAGGAAAAGTATGCCTCTTTGCAGATGACACAAAGATCTGCAACAGGATTGATACACAAGGAGGCATGGAAAGGATGAGAAGGGACTTGGCAAGGTTGGAGGAATGGTCAGAAGTATGGCTGCTAGGATTCAATGCAAAGAAGTGCAAAATAATGCACCTGGGAAACAAAAACCCAGGGGAAGATTACACAATGGGGGGGAAGTAGTAACAAAAACAAAAAAGGAAAGGGACCTGGAGGTAATCATATCAGATGACCTTAAGGTTAGCAAGCAATGTGAGAAGGCAGTAGGAGAGCTGGGGGTATACTGGGATGCATAGGGAGAGGCATCACCAGCAGAAAACAGGAAGTTGTTATCCTTCTGTAGACAGTTGGTGAGACTCCATTTGGCGTGCTGCGTCCATTTCTGGAGATCCCATCTCTGCAAGGATATAGACAGGATAGAGGCAGTCCAGAGGAGGGTAACTAGAATGGTGCAGGGTCTACAAGAGAAGCCATATGAAGAGAGACTAAAAGAGCTTAATATGTATACCCTAGAGGAAAGGAGGGAGAGGGGGGACATGATAGAAACGTTTAAGTACTTCAGTGGAATCAACAAAGTCCAAGAGGGTAGCATCTTTCAGAAAAAGAGACATGCAAGAACAAGGGGACACAATTTAAAGATGGGGGGCGGTTCAGGGACAATGTGAGGAAGTATTTTTTCACAGGGAGGGTAGTGGATGCATGGAACAGCCTTCCTGAGGAGATTATGGGGTCTAAAACTGTGGGAGAACTCAAGAATACATGGGACAGACATAGGGCAGTTCTTGTGGGGGGTAGGAAGAAATAGGCTGCTGGTTGACTAGGATCTGCAGCTTGTCCTGTAGGTAGGAAAATGGGCAGACTAGGTGGGCCAAGTGGTCCTTATCTGCCGTCAAAGTCTATGTTTCTATGTTTCTATGCTAATGCTGAATGAGTGGCTAAAGAGGTGATGCGAGTGGGAGGGTTTTAAGTTTTTAGAGAACTGGGTGCATTCCTGGATGGCTTGAAGCCTGTTCAAGTGGGACTGCCCACACCCCAACAAGGAGGGCACCAACGTGATGGGGCAGACAACTACAGAGTACATTAAGAAACATTTAAACTAGGAGGAGGTCATCACAGTTGAAGTTAAACACATCTACACAACTGGGTGAAGCCAAACAGTCCTTCCTAGCCCTAGAACTAACAGAAGGAACAACAATGCAGGAAACAAATGAGGAAAGAGGAAGTTAGAAAGGAATAAGGAGGTGGATAATGGAGAACAGATGGGTATAGGAAAAGGGCAGGGTGCAGCCAGTCCAGAACTTATGAAAGGAGATGGATGCATAAGGGAGAGAGGGCTATGAGAGGCATAGTCACAAAGATTAACATCCTGAACCAGTATTTCTGTTTGGTATTCACATGTGAGCATATGATTCTACATGCAGAAGAAGGCCTTACAATCTATCAAGTCAGCACAGTGCAGAGCCTATGTATTGCTTTACATGTCACTCTGCCCCCCTCCCCAGCACTCATACCCTCTCTTAACATTATCCTGGCCCCTCTTTAAAGCCAACAGATGTTTTCTGGCTCTCTACCTCCTCTGGTGGGCTACCTGCTACCACCTCTCTGTGAAGAAGTGCCTGTTGGCCTCCTTCCAGAGCCAGCCTCCAGACAGTTTGTAACTGTACCCTTCATCTTCTTGCTATCACTGATCTTGAAAATTTCACTGCTGTCAACCTTTTAATACAACTGAGGTACATAAAGATCTCTATCATGCCCCATGCTTACTTCTGTCCTCAAGCAAATACATATTCAAGTTTTCTGGCCTCTGCTCATTTGAGAGTCCCTGTTGACCCTGAATAATTTTTGTGGCCCTTTTCTGCACTGCCTACAGCTGGTTAATTAAACAATATAGCATAACAGGGTATGGGTTATGCTGGGATTTACCCACACCTGGTGTGGGTTTGTCACAAGGCTGCAGGCCGAGTGAGTAAACCACACCAGAAGTGGGTAAATCCCAACGTAACCCACACCCTGGAGTGATGTATTGCAAACAATGTTCCCCTTTTAGTTAAAAAAAAGAAAAGAAAAATACAGTTTTTTTATAGTTTACATAATTTTTATTTGAATTTATTGCAGCACCATAAAAAATAGTTCTCTGCTGCCAGATAGAATATAATCCCCCATATTTAGTAATAGAGAGCATGAGGTTTCTGTTTTTAATTTATTCTACCCCACCCCCTGTACTGAGTCACTCTTATGTTTACAGGACCACAGACATGCCAGGCTTCTATTTTAATTTTGTTTTTAACAGACAGCCTGACAGTTCTAACAAGATCTTTAGAGAGTGCACTGCGAGTAGTGAGGTTATCTTTCTGTGTTTCGGGGTTTGAGTACCTTTAGCGGTTCCAGTTTTCATGTGGCTTTTGATCGGAAGGATGTGACGGTTTCGGTGGGAGATTTATTGTTTTCATCCTGAACTTATTTGGGGTATTTTTAATGAATTTGTTAGCTGCCAGCTGACTGTGTGGTGGGATTTGGAAAGAGCCCAGAGTGGTAAACTTCTGTGGAGAGGTAAGCCAGGTGCACCGTGCAACTTCTCCCACAGGAAAGATTAAACAAAATAGCTTTTTTGTTGTATGTGCAGCGGGTTTGCAGACTGTTGTGGTCGGTGACTTTAAAAATGCAGTTCATGTTGTAGTCTTGTCACCATTTACCAATCAGCAACATGGCAGCTTTTTCATTTCATTTCTATGAGTCGAAGTGATTTAAAGTAGGGGAGCTTTCCAACTGCAGCTGGCTGGCACTTCTTCCCATTGGTCATACTATGATTTATAGCATGTAAATCGTGCCAGCTAGCCAATCAGCATCCAGGATTTTTCAAGCCATTGTGTAATGTCCTTTCTGTTCCAGTACTACATGCAGTATTCAAGGTGTAGACTCACCTTGGATCTGTACGATGGCAGAATGACCCCTTTCCTTCTACTGGTGACCCCCTGCTTATGCATCCCAGTATCCTAGTAGGCCTTGTTGCTGCCTTGATGCATTGCATAGAAGGTTTCAGGTTGTTTGTGATTCCAATCCCTAGGCCTTTTTCCTCCTCAGACACCATGATGGTCACTCTCCTAAGATTGTAAATGGCCCTAGGGTTCCTAGTCCCTATGTACATGACCTTGCATTGTTTTGCATTGAATCTAGTTGCCAGATTCTGAACCATTTTTCCAGCTCTGTGAGGTTATTCCTCAAGACCTTGAGTTTGTCCTGTGTGTTCATCCTCCCAAACAGCTTGGTGTCTAGAGATGTTGTGAAGTTCCACTCCGCAATTGAAGTTTTGGTGAAGTCACCAAATTCACCTCCGCATAGCGTTTGTGGAGTTGTAGCTGTAGACCAAAATCTCTGCTAAGTGTGTAACTCTGCCTTGCTTTATTTTTTATGCAAATTGTACTTATAAATCTGAAAAGCAAGGAGAAGTTACATGTTTTGAATATGCTGCCCCCGGCCGATCACTGGCCTCAATAAAAATATCTTAAATCCCTGCTCCCCAGTGTCTAGTGAACCCCCCACCCCACCGATCACTGGCCCCATAAATAAGTATATAATCTTAATTCCTGGTGTCTAGTGAACCCTCCCACCCTGCTGATTACAGACCCCCCAAAAAATAAATAATCTTAATCCCTGGTGTCTAGTAGACCCCACCCCACCGATTGCTGACCCCATTAGAAAAACAAATAATCTTAAACCACTGGTGTCAAGTGGACCCCCACCCAATCAGGTAGTGCCCCCGCCCCCCACCCTGACTGGGCCACCGCACTGTTCTCAACTTACATCCACAGCCAGCAGCACGACTGACCTCTCATGTGCTTATTCATTGACAGTCGGACAGCTTGTTGTTATTGGGGGGAATTTTTAAGGGGGTTAAAGAAGGAAGGGTGCTGCTCTGGTCCCTGGGGCCCACAATGCTGTTCCCCCATCCTTCCCCCCCAGTTGGCAACCAGAGCAGCCTCACCTCCCTTTTTTAGCCCTCTGAAAACATCCTCCCCTACAACAATGAGCTGGCTGACTCACGCGCTCATTCATTGAGAGGTCAGCCGGGCAGAAGGCCATGGAAGTGAGTGGATGGCTGCATCAGTGGCCTGCTCGGGGTTGGGGTGGGGGAAATTGGTGTGGTGAGGCACTCTCTGATGGGAGGGGGGTCCACTGGACACCAGGGATTGAATAAAATATATATATATATTATTCTGTCCCCTATGTCATTTATGAACATGTTGAACAGCACCAACCCAAGCACAGGCCCTTGTGAAATACCTCTGGTAACCTCTGTTATCCTTAAGTATTCTCCCAACTACCCCCCTCTGGGTACTCCCCTAATCAGTTCATCACCTTGTGGGAACAAAACCTTAATTATAAAAATATTTTATTATAATATTGTTCTGCATTATTTTAATTACTATTTTATATTCTTCATAAATGCTTAATTATTAATTAAGGTAATTTGGGTATAATACAGAGACAACTAGTTTAAATTCCTATCTACATAAGTTCTCAGCGCAAAAAGGAAAATGCCTGCAAGAAGAAAAAACAATTCTTAAAAATTCATCCTGCCTATGTGGAACTTAGGGGACATGGCATCTAAAGCTCTACATCTAAACTAAAGGTTACCTTAAACTGGCCTCTTAACAAAGCAATATTAAGAGACTATTTGAATCTCTGCAATTTGTTGGAGAAGAAGCCTTACTGATAGAAGCCATAGCAACCACATTCTTCAATGACATCTCAGTGATGTATACTCTTGTACCAATTTACGCTAAGAAGTTGCCTTCAAGGGAAAAAAAGAGACTTGACTTAGTCCTATATGTTTTTACCATTGAAAAAGACTTTTGTTTCTTGCCAGACTATTTTTAATGCTGCCACCATGAAACTTACACAGTGGATAAAGAACTTCTTAACCTGTTTTCTGGCTGAATTTCTAACATGCAACTTATGGAGAATGTGAGTTATTTTATTAACTGTTTTGTATCAAACGCCTAAAAGATAAAATACCTAAGTTTGATCTTTAAAGAAAGATGATATCATAACAAGAGCAAAGATATAATTAGTGTGTGTGCAACTTGGTGTTAAACAGCAATAAACCATCTTAAAGAGTTTGAGCTAACCACTTTGAAAACATGGTTGCATGGTCCAGCAGTGGTCACAAACAAAGAGACAGTTCTTTGCAATGGAATTAGATGCTTTTAAGGACTTTCCTTAAGAGTTTCCTGGAATAAATCTACCTTATTCTAGAGTTGGAGACTTGGGAAACAAATGTATCACTTTGTTTTCAAAAGAGTTTGCTGGGAATTAAAGCTATAATCATTATTGACTTCAGGAAATATGTGTCTCACAGACATGAGAGATATCTCAAAAGCCTGCTTTCAATGAGCTGAATCCAAAAATGTTTGTATGAAAACTGTATGTTATTGCATTCAAAAGTTATAAGGAAAATTGCTTTTAAAATTAAAACTGGACTCTTGCAAAGGGGGATTGTCCTAAGAGATACTAAGGAACCACCCCTTTCATCGTCTGCACTATCCAATCAAAGTTGGTAAAATTCACAAGAAATGGTGTTAGGTTGATATTCTGACCAGAGGTAGTCAAGCCAACCACTAGGAGAACCAACCCAGTTCTTGCCTGTACTGCATGCTGAGAGGATCTATGCATGTGGAGCTGCTAGTGTTGTTGTTTGTCTTACTGTTTGAAGTTCCCTCCAAAACCAGAACAGAGGAGCTGTGACTGCCTATTGATGTTTAATCCAGGAGAAGCCAGCCTGCACTGCTATGTTGATGCAAGGAGTCCATGATCCAGGCTTTGAATGTGTGTGCAGAGTGAAAACAGGAACTACAACAAGATCCAGCCACTAAAATAACTTTTGTCATCCAGGAGGAGAACTCACCAAGATTTTGAAGTTAAAAGAATAGAAAATCTAGACCTCTACAGATAACCAGATGTCTGAGTATTATTTTAATTAATTCTTATAATATTCTAATTTGGCTTAGGTGGGAGGTGGCATGTAAAATTAACTTCTTAAATACAGAAGCATGGATATATGGTAAAGCATATGCTCATTCTAAAAGATATGAACATGTTGCATGCTATAAGGTATTTAACAAGTTTTATACAGAAAAATAGTCAAGACACTAATGCAAAGAGTCTGCAATTTCTCATCAGAAAATTAATGCTATATACAAAAGCATGCTGAGGGCATGATATAAAGCTAATGCTATTCATCATTTTTGAATTTTGCTTGTTTTTCTTTGTTGTTTTATTTATTTTCTAAAACATTTCTTGTTCATGTTTACATTGCTTTTGTTTTTTCCTTTTTTATATTTTACACTTTATTTTTTATTCCTTGAGAAAAAAGATACTAGAACAATACAATGTTCTATCCATCCAAAAACATTAAGAAGATTTTACATAAAGAGTGAACTTAAAGCATAAAGAATTTTTTTTAATTTTTTGGGGGTTAAAAGGAAAAAAGACCCAAACATCTATCTTTTCTTAGAGCTTATTATACAATTTGGGCTGGATATTCAAAGGGTTGCGCCCAAGAAGTCCGAATGCACCATTCTGCAATATTCAGCAGGAGGCAGTTCGCCCCAAGTCATGCTGAGCAACAGTCAGTGCAATGCTAATGAAGGCATGCTCAACCGGAGGGAGGAACCATGCATAAACTACAGCCCGATATTCAGCCGGCTGTAGAGTTGGCAGCGCAACCCTTACTCTGCGCCTGCACAACTTTGAGCCAAAAAAAGGATCAAGTCGAGGGCCACCCACAGGTGAGATTCCACATTGCAGGGCACAACACAGCATCTGCCACCTGGGAGTCCAGCCCTCCACTTCCTTGCCGCCCGATTGCGGGCATAATAAGCAACCCCTGTAGCCTGATCACGGGCAGACACTCTCCCCCCACTAGCCCGATCGTGGGCAGATCTCACCCCACTGGCCCGATCGTGGGCATAGCATAAATAGACAACCCCTCCCACTGGCCCGATCACGGGCATAACAGAAATGAAAAAAAAACCCACTGGCCCGATCGCGGGCAAAATAGAAATGAATCCTCCCTGACTGGCCCGATCACGGGCATAACAGAAATGACCCCCCCACTAGCCTGATCACGGGCAGAATGGAGTTCAAACCCCCAAAGACCAATATCCCTGGTGGTCCAGTGGACCGTGAAGCCTGATCACGGGCATTAAAGTCAACCCCCAAGGTCCAATTTCCCTGGTGATCTAGTGGCCCCACCCACCCACCATGGAGCCCACCACCCCTCCCCGTCAGCCAGCAGGTGGCAGCACCCACCCGCCTACCACCCAGCCACCCGCCACCCGCCAACTGACTGCTCTGGTAGGGCTGCACGCCCATTGGTTCAGAGAAGAGCCAATGGGCATGCAGCCCATACCGTACAAGACAGTCCAGATATGTGAATGAATTAATTGCCTTATCCACCCTGAGCTTAGCAAGCTCTTGTAGGACCCTTTCTTTTGTGAAGGAGTAGTGCTCACCTCCCTCCCCTGTGTCCATGATGCGAGCTGTGGGCCCTGCCTACCTTCTCTTCAGTAAATACTGAGCAAAAGTATCTATTTAGGATAGATGCCTTTACAGGGTCCTCCTCCTCACATGCTCCCTTTTCTCCATTAAGCTAGCAATACCTCTCTGGACTTTCTCCTTTCACTAATGTATCTATAGAAAGTCTTGTCACCTTCTTTACTGTTCGTGCTAGTGTTTCCTCAGTTTGGGACTTTGCCTACCTTACTGCCTTACCTGCTTCCTTTAGGGCAGTTTGGTATGCCTCCCTATCTTCATCCCGCTGTGTTCCCTTATATTTCCTGACCTTTTCTGCTTCTGTATTTGAGAACCAAAGTGGTTTCCTTCTTCTTTTGCACTTCCTTTTCTGTCTAACACAATGGGATGTTGCTTCAAGTATTGCATCCTTAATGTTTGCCCACTTTGCCTGTACCCCTCACCTGTGTTTCTTTTGCCAGGGCTAGCTTAACTCTGTTGGCCATCTTATCAAAGTCAGCTCCTCTGAAGTCCCATATTTTTGCCTTGGAATGGGATGATTTAGATGTAGTAGCCAAATTGAACCATACCATGTGATGGTCACTGGCTCCCAGGTGACCTTCTACCTGGAGATCTGTGATCCCTTCTTTGTTAGTCAGTACCATGTGATGGTCACTGGCCCCCAGGTGACCTTCTACCTGGAGATCTGTGATCCCTTCTTTGTTAGTCAGTACTAGATCTAGGATAGCCCTGTCTCTTGTGGGTTGCTGTACCAGTTGTTTGAGGCCCTCCCCCTGCAGGGAATCCACTATGAGTCTAGTTCTGGCAGATGTTCCTGCTGGTATCGACCAATCTGTATCCGGCATGTTGAAGTCTCCCATTATCAGAACCTCCCCTTTAGCTGTCATGTTTTGTATATCTTCTAACAGTAATGTGTCTATGTCTTCCTCTGATCTGGGGGCCTGTAGACAACCCCAGTTCTTATGGCTGCCCATTTCCTGTTTCCAGGGTGACCCACAGTTCTTCTGGCTCCTTATGTGTATTCTGAATTTCTGTAGCTTTGATATTTTCATTAACATACAGGGCCACTCCTCCCCCTTTTGCACCTCGGTCTCTTCTGAACAATACATAGCCAGGTACTGAAGTCTCCCAAGTGTGGTTACTGGTAAACCATGTCTCACTAATTGCTACTATGTCCAGTTTAGCCTCTGACATTATTGCCTGCAGGTCTGGGATCTTATTTCCCAGGCTGTGAGCATTTGTACATGATTTTCCATTGGCCAGATTTTGGTGTGTTAGTTGTTGGGTGAAGTTTGGCATTACCCCTGTGCGTCGTATGGGGAGACAAACCTTTTTTCTTACCTGGTGATGCAAATGAACGGCAAACATGCTGAATTCCTGTTTGACCACTAGCTGAGGGGGGAGGGGTGTTCTTCCCATTCGATGTATGGGGTGCTGCACCCCTCTCCCCATTTGCTAGTTTAAATATTCTGCAAAGACGTCAAACTTCTGCCCCAATGCACTGACTCCCTCTTTAGTCAGATGCAGTCCATCAAATTTAAAGAACTTTCACTCCCAGAACTGTTGCCAGTTCCTACAAATCTGTGTCCTTTTCCTGGCACCAGCCCTTGAGCCACGTGTTTAGCTCCCTATCTCCCTTCTCTGACCTTCCGTCCATCTGCTCCCCTCTCCCAGACTGGCAGGATCTCAGAGAAGGAGATGCCGGACAAAATAGATGATAGTTTGTCACCCAGCCTAGTCAGGTGTTCCTTGGTCTCCACAACTGACTGGCTGGCAGATCATTAGTCCCTATGTGTACTAGGACATCAATGTTTTCTCCTGCTCTGTGAACAATTTAGCAATGCGGTCAGTGTCTCTCCATGCTGATGTACCTGGAGACATCTGACCATCACCCTGGCTGGAGATGGGTATCAACTCCCGAATCATGGAGTCTCCTATGATCAGAAGTTTTTGATTTCCTTTGTGCTTGTTTTGTTTTGGTTCCTGATTTGGGTGAGTTTTGTTGTGCTAGCTCCTGTGCCACAGTGTTCTGCTCTGCAGTGTCTTCTGCCTCTTTATTTGATTTCAGAGATAGAGGCAGATACCTGTTTGTAGTGTTTATATGGTTTTGGAGGTAATGTGTTGGAGAGCTGAGAGGATGAGCACCTGATTTGCTCCTCCTAACCACCTGCCAACCTCCTGGACCAACTCCCTCTGCGGTCAAGGTTTTCTGTTGGATGCTGGGCAAATGGCGGGTGGTTCTTATAATGTATTTCCTCTTCAATATGAAATTTGAGGTGTGCAATCTCTGCCCATGCTGCCCGGAGCTGAGCCCTAAGATCTCAAAGGCCCAGCATGTAGGACAGTGTCCTAAATCCTGTAAGACTGTCCTTCTGAAAATTGTTCCACAGTACCTGCAGTTAATGAAATCCATTCCAAATAAGTTGCGGGTTTGTAACCTAGTCAGAGTAATTAGAAGGAAAAAAAGGAAAAAAATGCAAGTAATGGTTTAATTGTGCTTTGTTTAACTTGTTATAACAAGTTAAATTACTAGTGCCCTGTAAATGAGATCACCTTGTGGAGGCCCCACTGATCCGCCTTCCTGCTCTGCTACATGAAATGTCACAACTGTGGTACCCTATAAAAGGAGTGTAGCGTGGGTGGTTGGGGATGGGGTGGTGGCTGGCCCTTCCCTGCCTAAAAAGGAAGAACCATGGATGAAAGAACAAGGAGGTAAGAGCAGAAACAATCAGTCAACAACAAATGCAGTAACCCTGAAAGCTTATTCTAATGTTAGATAAAACTGTAAAACCTGTAAAGCACCACCTGTAATAATTTCAGAGAAGATATACGCTGTAAAAACACTTTGCTCCAGAAAAATAAAGCAGTAACAGAAGATATACCTTGCAAAGACAATTTGAATCAGAAGATTACAGGAGTAATCTGTTAGCACACACCTGTAGGCACACCTTGTAATAATGCAGAAGAAGGTATACCAGCAACAACAATTTGAATCAGAGAAAAATAAAGCAATGAAATGTTAGCAACAAAGAGTAGCAATCCCTGTGAGTAAAATAAAAACACCACCACACAGTAAATCTGCTTAGCCAAACTAAGTCTTAATCCTTTTCCCTTGCTCTGGTAAATTTCTACTCTGCCTTTCAAGCAGTCTTAGAAGGAAAGAGCTCAGGTGAAGCTAGGTGCCTTGGCCAGCAAACCAAGTCTTCTACCTCCAAGATATCAACTAACCTGACTTTTAACCTTCTTCTGTTGGAAATTACTGACAGTTTGCCAGCTCCACCCCCACATACACACCTAATCCTTTGGAAGAGCTGTGGGAGGAAAAGCAATTAGCTCCTTCAATGTGAGAAGGAGACTGAAACACCTCTGAGACAACAAACCTTTTCAACAAACAAGAATAAAATAAAACACAGTGTCAAACAGTAATTTTGCTTAGCCCAATGATAAAAAAGTCACAAAAATGTAAGCTCCACCTGTAATACAGTAATTTCAGAGAAGATATACCCTGTAAGAAACACTTTGCTCCAGAGAAAAATAAAGCAGTAACAGAAGATATACCTTGCAAAAGACAATTTGAATCAGAAGATTACAGGAGTAATCTGTTAGCACACACCTGTAGGCACACCTTGTAATAATGCAGAAGAAGGTATACCAGCAACAACAATTTGAATCAGAGAAAAAATAATGCAATGAAATGTTAGCAACAAACAGTAGCAATCCCTGTGAGTAAAAAATAAAAACACCACCACTCAGTAAATCTGCTTAGCCAAACTAAGTCTTAATCCTTTTCCCTTGCTCTGGTAAGTTTCTCTACTCTGTCTTTCAAGCAGTCTTAGAAGGAAAGAGCTCAGGTGAAGCTAGGTGCCTTGGCCAGCAAACCAAGTCTTCTCTTAGAAGGAAAGAGCTCAGGTGAAGCTAGGTGCCTTGGCCAGCAAAGAGTCTCATGGTGTAAGAGGATCATATTAAAAAACTTGAGGGGCATGCCACAGAAATGGACACCCACACCAATTGGCTAGAGAAGCCTATTATACACATGATGACAGAATATCAGCATTTGGTGGAGAAATGCAAGGGATCTTGAGAATCAGTCTCACAGAAACAATATGCAGCTATATGTCATTCCTGAGGATGAGGAAGGCACAGACATGATTGGCTTCCTAAAGGAATTTCCTCAAACTTCTTTACAACTTGATCCGAAGAAATCATGGACACTGACTTTTGTCTCCAGGCCATTGGGGCATGGAGCGAGGCCTCACTTGATAGTATTAAAGTTCCAAGCTTGCCACCAAACATGATATCCTGGCCACAGCCTGGCACTGCAAAAGTGTATTACAAAAAACAAAGATTATATTTTGATGACTATTCACTAGCATTGGTCTTACAGTGTAAAATTTACTCTCTTACGTGAGGATTGATTAAGGGCATGACAGCTGGATTTCAATGCAAAAAAAGTTACAGTAGTAGCCACAGACATTGTCAGCTATTTCCCAAAATGTATGTGATATTTCTAGAGAAATCTCCTGCTTTCTGCATTTCCACAGTAGGGGCAGCAGAGAGAAACTCTTTAGAAATTTCACGAAGTATCTGGAAATAGCTGGCAGTGTCTGTGGCTATTACTGTATAAATCATGCACCTAGGGCATAGAAACCCAGAGACAGAGTACATTATGGAAGAGGAGGTATTGACCCGGGGTAATCATATCTAATAACTTCAAGGTGGCAAGACAGTGCAACAAGGCAGTGGGTAGGATTGGTAGGATGCTGAGGTGTATAGGGAGGGGTATCCCATCAGAAAGAGGGAGGTGGCGTTGCTACTGTATAGATCACTGCCATGGCCTCACCAAGAGTACTGTGCCCAGTTCTGGAAAGAACATCTCAGGAAGGGCAGTGACAGGGTGGAGGCTGTACAGAGGAGGGAAACTTAAATGGTGCAGGGGCTGCATACATAGATACATACAGTGGCGTGAAAAAGTATTTGCCCCCTTCCTGATTTTCTCTATTATTGCATATTTGTCACACTGGATGTTTTCAGGTCTTTAGACAAAATATAATATTAGATAAAGGGAACCTGAGTGAACAAATAACACTTTTTTTACTTATTTCATTTATTTAATGAAAAAGTTAACCAACACCAACTGGCACTGTGTGAAAAGTAATTGCCCCTAGTTAAATCAACCCAATTAAAGGGATAATTAGAGTCAGCTGATTGAACACAGCCAGGCTTGATTACAGCCAGCCCTGCTCAATATAAACCTCACTTATTTTGGCCTTACATCAAGTCACGTTGCCAGCACAAAGATTCAACAAGCACATTATGCCATGATCAAAGGAAGTTCCTGAAAAGATCAGAAAAATTTGTTGCCCTCTGTCAGTCTGGAAAGGGTTACAAAGCTATTTCTAAGGCTCTGGGACTCCATCGAACCACAGTGAAGCCATAATCTCAAATGGAGAACACTTGGAACAGTAGTGAACCTTCCAGGAGTGGGCCTGCAAAAATTACTCCAAGGGCACAGTGTAAAATCATCCAAGAAGTCTCAAGGATCCTAAAACAACATCCAAAAGAACTGCAGGCTACTCTTGCCTCAGCTAAGGTCAGTGTTCATGACTCCACAATCAGAAAGAGACTAGGCAAAAATGGGCTTCATGTGAGAGTAGAAGGAAACCTCTGCTAACCAAGAAGAACATAAATGCTCATCTCTCATTTGCCAAGAAGCACTGGATGATCCACAGCCTTTTGGGAAAATGTTCTATGGACAGATGAGTCCAAAGTGGAACTTTTTGGACAACATGGATCCCATAATGTCTCGCGTAAAGCAAACACAGCATTCCACAGTAAGAACACCATACCAACAGTCAAACATGGTGGTGGTAGTGTGATGGTGTGGGGATGCTTTGCTGCCTAAGGACCTGGATGACTTGCCATAATTAAAGGAACCATGAATTCTGCTCTGTACCAGAAAATTCTTAAGGAGAATGTCCAGTCATCCTTCCGTCAGCTGAAGCTGAGCGTAGTTGGGTCATGCAACAAGACAATGATCCAAAACACAAAAGCAAGTCCACATCAGAATGGCTAAAAAAGTAAAATTAAAGTTTTGGAGTGCCTAGTCAAAGTCAGACTGAAACCTAATAGAGATGCTGTGGCAGGACCCCAAACGCAGGCAGTTCATACTCGAAAACCTACCAAATATTACTGAATTAAAGCAATTCTATGAGGAAAAGTAGGGTTAAAATTCCTCCACAGCGATGTGAAAGACTGATATTGAATTATAGGAAGTGTTTGGTTGCAGTCATTGCAGCTAAATGTGGCATAACCAGTTATTAAGTGTAAGGGCAATTACTTTTCACAGTGCCAGTTGGTGTTGGTTAACTTTTTCATTAAATAAGTGAGAATTAAAAAAAAACAAGTGTTATTTGTTCACTCAGGTTCCCTTTATCTAATATTACATTTTCTCTAAGACCACCAGAAACATCAGTGTGACAAATGCTACATAATAGAAAATCAGAAGGGGCAAATACTTTTCCGCACTGTAGATACATAGACAGTGTCGGCAGATAAGACCTATGGCCCACCTAGTCTGCCATTTGAGCTTATAAGTTCAGTTTGTTTTCCTAGAAGTCTATTTCCCCTTACCCCTGACCTCTAGAATTCCTTTATGTCTATCCCATGCATTCTTAAATCCCGTGATTGTTTCAGCCCCCACCACTTCTTCTGGCAGGGTGTTCCACTTGTCCACCACCCGTTCTGTGAAGAAATTCTTTCTCATGTTTCCTCTGAATCGTCCTCCCTCCAACTTCATCCCATGCATAAAAGCTCTTATGAGGAGAGTCTAAAGGATCAGAATATATATACCATGGAAGAGAGAGAGAAGGGAAGAGGGACATTATAGAAACCTATAAATACCTCATATGGTTAAATAAGTTACAGGAGGTGAGTATTTTTCTGAAGAACAGATGTACACAAACAAGGGGATGCAATGAAGTTGGAAGGGAGAATTTAGGGGGATGTGAGAAGCACGTCTTTACTGAAAGAACTGAATGCATGCAATATTCTTCCAGTGGAGGAGGTGAAGGTGAAAACTGTGGTGGTCTAAAAGCATGCATGGATAGGCACAAGGGAATCTTAGTTGGGAAGCAAAGGGAGGGAGGGAACCAGAGATCAAGTAGGGTCTTCAGTGACAGGATAGGAAAGGCAGGGAGCAGAATGGGTGGGCCAAGAGATCCTTATCTGCTGTAAAACACTATGTTTCTGTTTATATGTCCCTATGCAGAGGACCCTCAAAACACAAAAGCTGAAATTTAAAATGTCCTGTCCACCTAAATTAATAGTAGTGATGGCCCAAGATATACAGTAGCCCTGAAGAATCAACAAAAGATCTACAAGCCAGAGGCATCGATGTTTTCTTGCTGCAATGAAAACCAAGAGACAGTCCAGAGGAACAAGTCCTGTGACAGTCATCCTGCCTCACAGCTAAATCTACAGAGGAAGAAAGCAGCACAGTGAAGCAGCCCATAGTGATATTAAAACTATCTTCAGTCATTTGGGGGGACAAACTTTAAGAGATAGCTTCAGCCATCTGTCGCTATCTTCCAACTGTGAATATGTCTCGAGGGCAAAAGGTTCTGTTGGGGATTCTATGTGATATGACAAAAGCCTAAAAGTGATCACCGTTATCATGCAGTCAGAGTGCCAAAAACATTTTGGCACTCTGACACCCTCAACACCTAGGACAACGGTGCCCAGGCATGTGTTTTAATGTTTTGTGGGGGCCACCCCACACACACACTTCCCAACATGGGGACTTCGCCCCCACCCCCCACTATAGGATTCTCAACTCTGGGGGTGGTGCATGTCGGAGGGGTGAAAGCATTGGAAAAGAAAGGTTTGGGCTGGGCACAATAAAATTGCACCAGCGCCCGGACCTGAACCTAGTACCTCACCCACCCCAACCACAAGCCAACCCCCAACACCATGATGCAGCTCGGCAATCCACTGCAGAACCACCCCCTACAGCTCCTCCACCACCTCCTAGCCCACGCTCGTCTTGCTCACTCCCCCACCAGTGCACGTACATATAGCAACATCCTGTCACCCAGTTCACCCACCCCTCATCCGGTCACCCTACCCTCCAGCACTGTGAGGGATTTTGCTGGGAAGGAGTCGCCATTACAGACGGCGCCCTTCCCCATGTGCCCACCTCACAGGATACCCTGTGGGGGGATGATGGGGTGAACCACAAAGTCATTTTTCACACACCAAGTCTTGGTGACTTAGTCCACCTGCAGACAGAAGGTTCCATGTGAAAATAGCGAGGGTTTAATAGCGCGGTTAAATTAGGCGACGTCTTTATAGCGATTGTCAGTATCACAGTCACACATAACAGTGCACACAAGTTCAGCTAGTATGTATCATTAGCGAGTATATTAAACACTTCTTGGTTACCTGTAGCTGCACTCATTGTTTACTTTGCTGTTGTTAAGGAAACACTCCTATGTCCCTACTTCCTGTTTCTAGCGTAAGCTCCTCCTCTTGCATGCTTCAAAAGGAAGCCCTGTATCGAATCTGGTTCTGTTGAATTTGATACAGCAATGGAGTTTGATATAATTCAGAACCAAAAAGGTAGTCCTTTAGCTCTAAGCAAAGGCTATGTGTACCGTAAGGATAAAGAAAGCACGTAGTAGTCTACTGGAGATGTGTGGACTTGAACATATTTCATTGCTAGAAGAGACTACACTGTTGGAAACCAAGTTTCTGCACTCATAAAGAGCACACACATGTCCCAGATGCAGGGGATGTGGGGACAAGAAAAGTGATGGCAGAAATTAGAGAGAGAGCTCATAGCAGTGTAGAGACGTCTCAGGTGGTGGTTCGGTGCACGAGTACTGCCCCTGACTGTTTGGCTGGCTGTCTGCCTTCTGTACTTTCAATAAAATGTATGGTACAATGAATTCAACAGCTGGACAGAGGCAATGACTGCCACTGTTCAGGGGATGGTTATTCCTACTGAGTTGACAATTACAAAATCAAGTGAACTGCTTCTTTTGTATGACAGTGACAGTGAGTCTGAATGGTTTCTTATTTTTTCTACACACAACAATCTCAAGCTGTTACAGGAGAGCAATGACTGGATGCTTGATGGGACTTTCAAGAGTTGTCCATTGATATTTAATCAGTTATATACCACTCATTGCCTTTGATCAGGTTGCATTGTGACAGCTGTATATATCCTGATGTGTGCCAGAAAGAGATGCTCCTACTGTTGGGTGTTTGCCAAACTGCATGAATTTTGCTCCAGTTTGACACCAGCCTTGGCCGTAATGGATTTTGAGCAATCTGCCTGGAAATCATTTGCTGCAGCTTTTCCCAACACAGAGGTGAGAGGCTGCTTCTTTCATTTCGCCCAATTGGTTTGGAGAAGAATCCAAAAGTACAGTAATTTCCAGGAAAATTACTGTACAGACCCAGAGTTTGTGCTACACCTAAGAATGTCCCTCTCATTGGCTTTTGTTCCCACAGCTGATGTTGTTTCATCGTTTGATGACATGAGGGAGTGGGAGTTTTTTGCAGAAAATGAGGAGCTTTTGAGACCACCGCTTGACTATTGTGAGTCAACATGGGTGGGGAGATCCAGGGGTCATACTGGGTGCAGAACAGCAACATTCCCACCAGATCATTGGAATTTTTGCAAGGCTACAAGCAGAGGCATAGCAGGCATTAATAATGCTGTGGAAGGGTGGCATCGAGGTCTTAACTACCGCCTGGTTCATGCCACCCTAGCATTTGGAAAATGATCAAATGCTTAAAAGAAGAGCAGCAGCTTACTGAATTAAAAATTGAGCAAATGGTGTCAGGGGCAGTTGGATGCACACAGAAAAGAAAATACAAAGATATGAATATCCGTGTTGAGAAGATAGTGTCCCAGTATTCAACACTGACCAAATATGAGTATTTACGAGGTTTGGTGTATAATTTTCAGTTTAAAGTGTGAGGTACAAATATGTTTGAAGTGTGCTATGCCACCAGTGTGTGAATAAAGTATTTTTTTAACAGTCCCACAATACATGGGACATCGCAATCAATTGGATTGTGTTTTTTTTTTACCTTAAAAGTCGTTATTTTGATGCTTTAGTATAGAAATAAAGGTACAGCGGATATGTGAGCAGCAAGACAGTATTTCTGCCATCATTTTCCTTGCCAACATCTCCTCTGCATCTAAAATTGGTTGATTAGCAGTGACTCACTATTTGATTAATTCACTATTGTTTCCTTGGTATTGGTGCCGAAATCACTAAATTTCCTTGTCACGGTTGTTCAATGGTCGTTCATTTGACTCTCGCTGATTTGTAGTTACAATTTTTGAATCACGGGAAACCCAGACAGAAGCAGTGACACTGACAGAACTTGAACTTGGCTGCCTTAAACCTGGCTGCATTGCAGACATTTCGCAATGTTTACACCCAAGTACTTTAGCGTATGGGGTGGACATATGGGTGAGGAGAAGTTGAACTAACTCTGTACCATTTTCCTACCTTGTCTAAATGCTCACTTGTCTTTGCATGCCTTGTTCCTCTCTGGCCCATACAAATCAGGTTGGAAGGCAAGATGCTTTGGTGGCTTGCTTATATCCCTGTCTTACTCTCACCTCTGCCCCCACAGGGAGTCACTTGATTATACCCATCTGGCCACTCTGGGTCTACCTGAAACTGAACACCTGTACAAATATTTAAGGTTGTAACACAATATATAACAGAAAAAAAGGAGGAATAAAAACACAAATAGAAACAAAAACAGAATTTGTCAGCAGATAGGGACCGTTCGGCCCACCCAGTCTGCCAATTTTCCCCTGCCTATACTGTCACAGCAGACCTTACCTGATCTCTGGCTACCTCTACCCCATCCCACTTTCCTACCAAGACTCCTTTGTGCCTATCCCATGCATGGATCATAGAGTGTTATGAGCCAGGTCAGGCAGAAGCCCTTATACAGCTCACCCTTAAACTCAGAGGAAATAACCTTGGATAGAATGTATGGAGCAATATTTATCTAGTCTGTATTTAAAGATGTTCATCTTACTACGGCCCACCACCCCGGGTGGAAGTCTGTTCCACATTCCCACCACTCTCTGACTAAAGTATCCTGATCTTTTTTTTAGTTTTGATTAACTGCCCCTGTAGCTCTAAGTCATGAAACATTGTGGTATAGTTTGTTTTGTGACATGTAAGTCCTATACAATTCCAAAGGTTGCCTTTAGTAAAGGCACTAAAACCTAAACACATATCCCCCTCAACCTCCTATACTCCAAAAAGTACAGGTCCAGAACCCTCAGTCTATCCTCATAGTTTAGATCCTTAGCCGAGCTAATCATTCTTGTAGCCCTCCTTTGAATGCCCTCCAATAAGCTGACATCCTTCCTATTAATTGGTGATGAAAACTGCATACAGTACTTAAGATGAAGTCTCACCAGCAATTTATACAGGGGTAGTATGACCCTTTGATGCCTACTAGATATGTGTACTGATATGCATGTCAGTATACTCCTAACTCTATTTTCCTTTACCTCACTATTCCTGGTGTTTTTAAGGTAATTTGTAATGACAATACCCAAATCCTTATCTTCTTTGAATAGTCTAAGTTGCTTACCCCCTAGCTGGTAAGTTGCCATATTACTGGAATGACCTAAATGCATAACAACACACTTATCCAAATTAAAAGTCAACTTGTGATCTTTTGCCCATGTGTCTAATCTTTCAAGTTCTTGCTGCAATTTTAGGGAATCCAAATCAATCTGAATAGTACAACTGATCTTAGTATTGTCAGCAGACTTGGACAACCATGTATTTTGACCACAGCTCATTGTTGCAATACAGATGTTAAATAATGTCAGCCCCAAAACTGATCTCTGCGGCACACCACTGGTCACTCTCTCCCATTCTGACTTAGTGTCCCTAATATTGACTCTTTGTCCTCTGTCTGTCAACCAAGAAGCTATCCATTTAATGATATTCCTATTTAGGTTGATTCTGATTAGCTCTTCAATAAGTTCCCAATGTGGTACCTTATCAGATGGTTTACTCAGGTCCAAAAAGACCAGTTTTACTATGCCAAATCGACAACAATGTTGTTGAAGTTCACCACGGTGAGATCCTCAATGTTGACAGGTGAAATTTCGCCTGTCAGACATTGGTGTCTTTCTCTCGAGGGTTGTACCCTCACCCCTTCTTAATATAATTGTCTCTGAGTCTGAGTTAGTTTGATGGGGAAGGGGGTGATGGACGATGTGAAAGGGTGGAATTCACCTCAGGTCCTTAACATCGACAATGTGAAACCTGTTGACATTGTCAATGTTAAGGGCTTTGCCGTCCCGGAGTCATTGTATGGTCAGCATATCAAAAAGGCCACATCTACTGAAAGGCCTTGATCCAGGTGTCTGCTAACTAATTCATAAAATTGTAATAAATTTGTTTGGCAGGACTTCCAGCTCTAAAATCATGTTGTGAAGAATCCCAACTGTTAGTTTCACTAAGATGAGCTTCTATAGACTCTTAACAAACCCTACCAATACTTTACAGAAGACCAAAGTTTAACTAACTGGTCTATAATTGGTACAGTCCTCTTTTTTTTCTTCCTGAAAATGGGAACCACTGTAGGTACCCTCTAGGCCTGCACCACTTCTCCATTTTTTTGAGATTCATTAAAGATCATTGTAATGTGTCCAGCTAAGAAATCTGCTAATCTGGATAAAATTTTCAGATGCAACCCATCTGGGCCAGGTGATTTATTCCCATCAAGGTTTCCTAATCTGTCTCTTACATCTGAAACATTTAAATTTATCCTAACGTCCTCAGACTTATCCCCTATCACAAAAGGTGCTGAATTACTCTCATTAAATACTGATGCAAAGTAGGTGTTTACATCTCTGCAGTTTCTTTAGCATCCTTTGTTAGTTCTATCTTTTTTTAATACTGCACCTACACACAAGTTGCCTGCTCTGGCAGAGTTAACATAGACATAGTGTGACTTGTAGTTATCTCTCACTTTGGTAACTAGGTTTAATTCAAATTTTCTTTTCTGTTTTACAGTTGTTATCCTGCCTGTCTAGCTATTCAGGAATAAGCCTCCCAATATTTCTTAAAGTCTGCTTTCTTGTTTTTTTTTGTACAATTTCTTTTTTGTTTTTGTTAAGTCTCATTATTCTTCTATTATGCCAGGCTGGTATTCTGCCTTTCTTGTTATACTTTTCCTAATTGTAACATGCTTATCTGCCAGCTTCAGCTAATGTGCTAGATAGCATGTCCCACATTTCCTTTAAAGTTTTGCACTCAAAAGATGACTCCCAGTTCCAATTATATAATTCATTACGCATTGCTTCAAAATTTGTATTTTTAAAGCTTTTGTAAGTTGAGGTTCCATTTATTTTTATATTATAACCTTTAATACAGAATTTTACTACATCATGATCATTGTTTTCAAGTGGGCACACTGTATAACATTTTGTAATGGATTCTCCTAAATTGCTTATAACCAGATCCAGTATATTATGTTTTCTTGTAGGTGTGCTAACATGTTGCTCCAATTCTAATGTGCCAAGGATAGAAATAAATTCACATTCAGTTCTACCACTCCCTGTTCCCTTATTCCAATTAAACATCATCAAGTTAATTTCTCCCATAAGTAATATTCTCCTGCTCATGTTTAATTTGTTTAGGTACCCTAATAATTGAATAGCTTGCTCTCTCATGTGTGAAGGTCTATATATAAGACCCAAAGTTATATGTTTGTAATTTTGTGGAATTATGTTCAACCAAATCATTTCCAGATCACTAATCCCCTTGGAATCTGCAGTAGACTCCACATTGATGCTTGCTTCCACATATAGTACAACTCCCCCTTCTGTTCTATTCAGTCTGTTTTTACTAAAAATGGTATATACTTGAATGTTTCTGTTCCATTCATCAACATTCCTATACCAAGTTTCTGTAATGGCACATATTGCAATGTTCTCTGTATTTAATGTTTTTTCAAGTTCTCCCTTTTTTTTTTTTTACTAAACGTCTTGCATTGAAAATCAAACTGAGGGAGGCAGAATAGGGCAGTGGGTTAAGGCTCTGAGCTGCAAATCTGGAGACCTGGGTTTGAATTCCACATCCACCTAGGTGCATACTTGTGTGATCCTGAGCAAGGCACTTCATGTCCTTGTGCTCCTAGGTCACATCTGGAAACAAGCTTTGGCTTAGTGTGCTACTCCCAGTTAAACAATGTTCTCTTTCCCTTTCCCTTCCCTTCCCTAGGTACTTAAATGAGGGAACATCATCAGATTTGGCCACATCTAAGGTGTGGAATGAGGGGAGAACAGTAAGCTTTGTGAGCTTCTTTCTGGTGCCAAAGGTCATGTAGACTGTTTTCTTGGCATTGAGTGATAACAGATGTAGACTGAAACCACTGCTGGACATTATTGAAGTGCAGTTGTAGCCTGGTCATCAGATCAGAAGGGTAGGAACCAGTTGTAAATAGAATTGTATCATTCATGTACATGTGGATGGACACAGAGTTGCAGGCAGCAGAGAGGTCATTCAAGAAGACCGAAAAGAGTATTGGACCAAGGACAGACCCTTGGGGGACACCAGTAGTGATGGGGAGGCATAGGGAGTCTCCAGTTCTAACAGATTAAATCCTACCATCAAGGTAGGAATAGAACCAATTAGTAGAGGAGTAGGGGAGCCCTGCTGCCTTAAGCTTGTCAAGGAGGAGGGAAGGGCAACTGTGTTGAAGACTTTGCCAAGTCGACAAAGATGGCTGAGGTGAACAACCCTGATTCATGCCTGAGAGAATGGAGTCAGTGAGGTGGAGAAGGAGGTGGAATGGGATTTATGGCAACCAGACTGGAAGGGCTGAAGAAGGAAGAGGAGTCAAGGAAGGGAGATTTGAGACAACACAATGTATTCTTGAAGTTTAGCTAAGATGGGAGGAGAAGATAGAGAGGTAGTTGCCAGGATGGGCGGTGTCACCACCTATAGGAAGGGTATGACGGTGGCCTGTTTCCAGGCATGGGGACAGAGGCAATGCAAAAGAGAGGATAAGAAGGAGGTGATAGGAAGAGAAATTGCAGAGGCAGAGAGATGGAGGGTTTGGGGTCAAGACCATCAGGGCTCTTACCCTTGAGAGGATTTAGTACAGGAGGGCCTTGAGGGTGTCAGCAGTAGAGATAGGAGAAAGGAGAAAGGGTGGGTGGGGTGGTAGGACAGGGAAGAGAGGACATGGGGTGGGGCATTTCAGAAAGGAAGAGGCACAGGAGGTGAAAAAAGAGTTGAATTCAGAGGGGTCAGAGACTGGGGTGTTACCTACCTTGAGGACCGGGATGGAAGACTGGGTTGGGGGAAAGAATAGTGTGTATATGACTTTCCAGACCTTAGGGGGTGGTTAAGGTTGTTCAGGAAGGTGGATGAGAAATACTCAGCCTTGGCAAGCCTAGTGGCTCTGATACAGGCATTGAGAATGGCACAGTAGTTAAGCAAGTCAGCAGGGGAGCCAGTGGACTTGTGAGTCTTCCAGACAAGATCACATGCACCTAAGCAGGCCATTAAATCTACAGAAATCCAATGGAGGTGGGAACCCCAGACCATGGTTTTGCTAAGAGGGCATGATGATCCCAAATGTCAAGGTATCTGATATTAAAATAATGAAGACAGAGTTAATGGATGTGGTAGAAGAGATGGGTAACCAGTCAATAGCTATCAAACCTGCACAGAGGAAGGACAACTCCAGCAACTGGAACAACCAAATCTGGAGGAGTTTGGGTGGAGGTTTGGGACGGTGCATCTTGCACATGTAGTAGACCATGTGGTGGTCACTAATGGCATTAGAGAGGGTACCGGCATCAATGATATGGTGTGGGTGAGATGTTAGGGCCTAGTCCAGCAAGAAGTGATTGAGGGATTTATGATTGTGTCTAGTAGCAAGCAAACAAAACTTTATTTATAAAATAGTGCTATTCATGCAAGGACCATAGCGCTAGCACAGTAAATCAAAAAACTCAGCTAAAATCCATAAATAATCAATGAACATCAACATCATAAAATCACCCAAAATCAGGAAAAGCAAGGTAAAATAAATAAGCTTTTAATGCAGATTTAAACATCTACACCATCAGACAGTCTCTTATCCAACGAGATAGAGAATTCCACAGGGTAGGGGCTGCAAACTCAAATGCTCATGTCCTAGAGATCTTCAGACAAACCTTGGGAATCACTAGCAATCCCTCGTTGGCAGAGCGGAGTGGGTGGAGGGTGGGAGGGGCAGTAGGGGCAAAAGCTCTTGCAGATTGAGCGGTCCCTGTCCATGTAAGGCCTTGTAAGTTAGCAAGCTGACCTTGAAAGAGATCCACCACTGAACAGGTAGTCAGTGCAGGCTGCACAGCACAGGTATGACATGACATGCCTGAGGAAGCCTAGTCAACAGCCTAGCTGCTGCATTCTGCACTAGCTACAAGCAGCGGATGTCAACCCCCAGTAGCCCTGGGTACAGAGAATTACAGTAGTCAAGGTGGGAGGTCACAAAGGCATGGACCAGAGTTGGAAGATCATCAGGTGGAATGAGGTGCTTACCAGGTGACATTCCTTAGATGGTAAAATCAGTATTGACAATGGATGACACCTGGTATCTCAGCATCCGCTCTTCATCAAGAATAATGCTCAGATCACACATCCATTCAGAGGCCATCAGCTGGTAACCTCCAAGCCAGAGCCCAGAAGGCCATACAGCTGATGACCCCTCTACGTAATGACCAGGGTCCACCACCAGAATCTCAGTCTTGTCCGGGTTCAACCTTAGTCAGTTAGCACTTATCCAGTCTTGAATCTCAGAGAGGCAGTCGTTAAAGCTCGAGACAGCTCCCACCTGTTCAGGTATAAAGGATATGTAGCGCTGAGCATCATCTGCATAGCATTGAAAACGCAGCCCATACTGCCTTACAATGTCTCCCAATGGCAGCATATACATCATGAACAACATGGGTGATAGCACAGAGCCCTGCTGTGCCCCACAGGGTAGGGAGAACTTGTCAGAGGAATACAACCCCGAGACAATGGTCTGAAACCTACTAATGAGAAAAGATTGAAACCACCTGAGGACTGTACCCAAAAGTCCACAGATCAGCCACAGGCGCTCTAGCAACACTTCATAGTCCATAGTGTCAAATACCACAAAGAGATTATGAAGAACCAAGATGGAATAGCTCTTCTGATCTCGCTACCAAGAGATCACTGAGAACCTGAACAAGGGCATCTTGATGCTATGCCTCTTCTGAATTCCTGACTGGAGAGGATCATAAATGACATGGATGGTAAGATGATCCTCCAGCTGCAGCGTGACTATCTTCTCAATAACCTTATCCATAAAGGAAAGGTTAGAGATAGGTCTGTAGTTGGCAAGACAGTGTGGGTTGAGAGAAGGTTTCTTAAGGAGTGGTGTTACCACTGTCTCCTTCAGGGTGTCTTGAAACACATCCGACTCTAGTGAATACCAGATGATCTCAGCTAGGACAGGACCGATGACCTCAACACACCCAACAAGGAGGCGAGTTGGGCTCAGGTCCAAACTACAGTAGGTCAGCCGCATAATCTGATAATCCTCATGACATTCCCAATTGCCAGCCAGCTGAAGTCAGACCAGACAAACCGAGGAACTGCAACCTCCCACCGATCACCATCATCCCCATTGGAGCGGGTTGAACAGATCTCAGACCTGATGTTGGCAACCTTATCCACAAAGAATCGGGCAAACTCGTCACAGTTCTCTCATGAGCACGCTCTTCAGATCTGCAGACAGGCTGGATTGCATAGTTTGTCCACAGTTTGAAAGAGCTGAGCTGGTTGATTTTGTGCAGTGGTGATCTCCCTGGATATGAACTCTGCCTTCTTACAGGAAATAGCCAATTGATAGTCCTTGTAATGGACCATCAATCTAAGTCTGTCAGCCTCAAGGCCAGATTTCCACCAACAGTGCTCCATCCTTCATCCCGCTCTCCATGCAGCTCCCTCAAGGTCCCATCAAACCAAGGGGGACCAAGGGCACAGGGTGAGGGGGTGAACCTGGACAGGAATGATAGTATCCAGAGCCCCTGCCACAGCCCTATTATAGGTCCATACCAGGGTATCTGGATCACCGCTTGAACATGATAGACCCAATAGGTCCAGCACCGCAATCAGGCCCTCTTGGGTCAAACCCCTTAAAGGGCTATACTGGACCATCTCCATAGGGGCAGACCTATGGGGGGATCCTGGAAATTAAACCTTATAGTGTGATGGTCAGACCATCTGACTGGCTCCACCACCAGGTCAGAGGTCTCTATACCCAGTAGGAGGACTAGGTCGAATGAATGACTGTGATTATGGGTTGCAGCAGTAACCACCTGTGTGAAGCCCAGCAAATTCATAAGTTGGAGGAAGTCCTGGCCAAATTACAAGAGTTCATCAATGACAGGCATTGAAGTCCCCAGAACCATCCATCTGGGGACTCCAACACCATGTCGATGATGAAGTCCATGACTTCCTGCAGAAATTGCTTCTGTCCCCTGGGTGGATGGTAGATGAGAAGAATTCTGCATCCCACACCTGTGCCCATGATACATTCAAAGGACTGGGTCTCCCCAACTGGGACATCTACAAGGTTCAATCCCATTCTAAAACATATGGCACCGCCCCTGCCCCTATGATCCATCCTCGGGCAGTGTATCACTGAGAACCTGGCCGGAATTGCTGACTCAAGAACTGGGAAAGAATTTCCATCTAGCCAGGTCTCGGTGATGCAAGCCAGGTTCAATGATCCCACTAGATCTGCAATTACTGCAGTCTTGTTCTTAATGGACCTGGGATTGCACAATACAGCCCGAGAAGGATGGGAAACTGAGGCTGGCCATGCCATCTGCCCACTCACAGTGGAACCCTTGGGTATGGGAACCAGACAGGGAGGTCCCCTATCCAGGACCCATTTCACTCAAGGGCATCTTCTGGTCCCCACAACCCCAATCCATCCACCCAGCTCCACTCTCCCTCTGGGTCCACGGTCCCCACCCCATGACTCCTCCTTGCAATCCCCAAAACTTGGCATTGCCTGTATACTTCAGCCAGCAAATGGAGACAGTCAAAGGGAAGGAGGCCGCGGATCTCAGAGGGACAGTAGTGCCTGACCAGAGGAGACCTCTGCCAACACATAACTAGAAAATTCACCCCAACAAACAAACAATAAAAGAACAAAACAAATACAAACTAAAATAAACAAAACAAATCTAAGCTATAATAATAAAACCTAAATCCATAATCCCCACTCCCCCAAACTTCTGAAAGGAAACAACCCCTTAAAATACTATCAGACTAAAATTACAAATAAATTACAGGTCTGTGAATCAGATATGGAGCTAAGTGAGCCAGCACTTTAAAGTCAGAAATTTGGACAAGATGGGGCTCTCACCCTCACCCCAGCCAAAAAAGAATTCAGGTCCAAACTGCTGTCCTCTCACTCCAGCAGATAACGTGTACAGAATTAAACAAATGAAACATATAGTCTCAAGGCCCTCTCACAGCCTCGCCCATTATACACAATTGAGCCTTCAGATGCCAAAGACACTCTGCCTCTTCCTGTTTCCACAGTTCTTCATAACACCACAATACTGTCTTAAAACCAAGGAAACTAGGCAGTCCACACATATTCTTCAAAGTTGAACCAAGGCCAGGGACCTCTGGATCAGCCTAGCTTGCAGCTAAGGTAGCCCAAGCCCCACAGGATCAGGACCCCAGGGATGAAAACCCTTTGATGGCTATCCCTGAAAGCCCCCTAGGTGAACTGGCATGCTACACCAAACATTGAGCACTCATCTGCCCCTCACCCGCAGAAGGCACAAGAAGCTGCCACTCTGCAGACCAAACCCAGGGCCCCTGCAGAGTCAAAAACAACAGTTTGTGGAAAACATCAGATAAATGGCAATATTTTCATGTGCATCCAAACCAACAGGCCCACCACCTCCACATCTCCAGCCCGATGGTGATTAGTCAGCTTCACAGTTCCTAGACAGCTCTTCCCAGTGTAGAATTCTCAGGAAACTTCTCTGATGATCCAGATATGCTGGGGTCACAGTCTTGGCCCACAATCAGCCAGTGCTCAGCGGTGACTGCTAGGTAGGTTCATGGATTAGGAAGGTGGAAATCATAATCCTCAGCAAACTGTGCTCAACAGTAAAACACGTAGTCCAGCTAAAAAAGACCAAATCCAGGAAACAGCAGGACATAACTGGATGTTCACACAATTTTGGCTCAATGACAAAACAAAACAATGGAAAAATAGAGTACTAGTGCTAAACAACAGTTAAAATGCTAGTTGGGTGGCACCAAAAATTAATCAGGTACACAATGTACAATAAAAATCTCAATAACGATCCCCAAAAATACACTGCCTCACTAGTCTAAATCACTTAAAACCTCTAACTAGAACTAACTAAAACCAACAAATAAATACTAAATAAACAAAAATTTTTTTTTTGAGTTGCTGTAGCTGCTATTGAGGCTGACCCATGCCGGTCAGAGATCAATTGAGTTAAACTGAGGGACTTAATATTTTGGCAGATTTTAGTCTGAGAGGGAGAACCAGTTGATATTAAAGTTCCCAAGGATAAGTAAGTCACCGGAAGAGGCATGAGTGGAGATAGTGGTCAGGAGTTCAGTGACAGATGAGGTAGATAGGCCAGGGCAGCAATAAATGCCAGCTACAAAGATTGGAACAGAGAGAGAATTTGAGAAGTAGAAGTTCATATGCAGAGGGGGAGGAGACAGAGAGAACAGTGACAAACTGGATGGTAGCAGAGAGGTAGATGGCAACACCACCACCCCCCCCAAGGCTGGATTCTGCTGGGTGAGGATGTACTCAGGGATGGTCACTGCAGAATCATGGATCTTGAGGGATAGCCAAGATTCTGAGATAATTAGCACATCTGGTTAATGATTAACCATGAGTGGTTGCAGATGGTTAATCTTGGGGAGGAGGCTTCCGGCATTGATGTGAGTCACTCTCAACCCTTTGGGGAGACGAGCAGGAGGAGGGTGAAAAGGGCCGGAATTTGGCTCAACATCACCTGCCAGTAGGATCAGCAGAGAGATGAGGAGCTTGATGGAGTGAGAGATGCATTTGTGTGGCAGCTGAGGGGAAGAGAGGAGGTGCAGGGAGGAGAGGAGTAGGAGGGGAGAAAGGATTAAAAGGTTTCAAGGTAGAGCCAAGAGGAGGGGAGGAGGGAGCTACCAGGGAGCCAGAGGGAATGCAAGAGAGAGAGGGGAGGCTGGAGGAGGGAGAGGGAAGGGGAGGGGAAGGAAAGCCAGTAGGAGGGAGGGAAACAAGGGAAAGTAGAGATGAAGGAGCAAGAGGGAGATAAGCAACATATTAGAAAGGCTAGAAGAATTATGGGATCAGAACTTGATAAAGGAGGAGTGTGGGGGTAGCAAAGGCATGAGAGAGGAGGCAGGGGGGAGAAAGAGTAGGAATTGATTGATAAGGTGGGGTGGGGTGGGTCTACAGAACGGGGACTCTTTCCTCTGTAAATAAACTTGTTTCTTCCTCCCCCTAGTGTTCCTGCTTTTTGTGGTCCATCCCCTTTCCTTCCACTGTGAAGACTGAAAAGAAGTATCTGTTCAGGATATCTGCTTTTCCTGATCTTCATCTGCACAGACTTCCTTACCTTCACCTCACAATCCTTCTCCTTGTCATCCTTTTTCACTTATGTACTTCAAAATGGTCCCCCATTACCCTTTTGGCTATAGCTTTCTCAAATTGTGCCTATGCACCCTCACTGCCTTCCTTAATTCCCTCTGCTGTTCCTGATACACCTCCTAAAATGTTCCTTTGCATCTCTTTGCACATCCTGAATGCTGTGCATTTAGCCTTTACCTTTGTAGTCACTTTCTTTCAGAATAATAGTGGTTTCTTTTCCTCCTTTTCTACTGTGCTGGTACTAGGACTTACTGGGCCCTGGTGCAAGACTCTAAAGTAGCTTCCCGCCCCCAAAAGAAAAGAAAAATAAATTGCATAGCACAGCTGCACCACCTAATCTAAAGAAACCTTATGAAAATAAATACATCAGCAGCAACATTTGAATCAGTCAAAACTTTTATTTTCCAACCAAACATATTCTAATGTTATTTTAAGATGATTGTGAACAAGATAGTAATCAATCAAGTAACAGTATATCCAAACATTTTAATAAATGAATTATGAAAAAGATTTATCAATTTGATTAATAACTCGATTTAGTTAATACTGAAACATATATCAAAATACTCAATACTTTAAATGTTAATAGCTTCAAACTAGTTTCCAAAAGGTGCACATATCTATACAGCAATGCTAGTCAATTAAGAGCTTGCGTCAGTGAAATAATAGTATTGAACTTAACACGCTTGCTGGGCTGTATAAATTGTTAACGAATTATGAGCACGTGCCAGCGAAATAAAATGTCACCAAAAAAAGAGTAGCAAGAGCAATGCAAACATTGACTAATTGTGTGCTGTAATTATTGGATTTCTGTAAAAATATACTGATAAAAGTGCAAATAAATTATTGTGAAAAACAAAATAATGAGCATTACCTCACATGAACAAATATGAAAGTCTAAGTTATGAAAGTGCAGTGAGATAAAGCTTGAGTGATAGAAATCTAATCATTTGCACATAATGGAGCAGTATTTGTTAATTTCATTGATAAGCTTTGTTCAATTATTTCTTCAACTGGACTTATCTTTCTTAAGGATAACATACAGTTTCATGAGTCACCATCTACTCAATGTTTAAGCAAAGGGTCAGTTCATATAGACTGATGCCAAAGACTGCATAAGAACGAAAGTCCACAATTAATGAAATTACGCCTCATTCAAAGTACAAGATCTTCATCCTTACTTTGTAACTACTGTATGAGAAAGCAAATCTATAAAGGTTACCATAGGCATCCTTTTTAGATAAGTATTTTAAGTTTCATTCAGTGATTTCCTAATTTTTCATGCCAGTTACATTAATATACTCACACTGCTGCTCTAGTTTCGTGGTACTTTATATGCACTTCTATCGATATATTTTTTGCAGAAATCCAATAAAACTAACTGCAGCGTGCATATCCAGCCTTCAAGACAGTGACGCAAACACAGCGAGTCAAATAGGGTGAGTAAAAAACAGTGCTCATCTTTGCGGCATGGAAATGACAGCGCATGTGAAGTTTAACGCTGTTGGGGGCATTGCTCTTCTGGTGGACTTTGTGTGACTCAGAGATGGTTATATTTAGGTACAGGGAGTTCAGAGGCACAGCTCACCACAACTGACCCATAATGGGGAGTCTTGCTGTCATTGTTCAGCATTGTATTGTACGGCGCTGTTTCTGCTCCTCACGGTTTTTGTGTCGGTGCCGTGACGTGGAACCACAGTTGCTCTTAATTCGCTAACAATTTGTACAGCTCAGCAGGTGGACCAAATTCACTCTCCTATTTCATTGACATGCTCTCTTAAATCACTAACAGGGTAGTAAGAATGTTGTTTTGTTGTGTAATCTTGAGTATAAAAAACAGAAGCACACAGTAACTATTGATTGTGCCATAAATTTGGTGGATGTTGCTTAAGACAGATATGCATGCTAAGCCTATAACTGTTATTGTCTTAGAGACCTTGCTTCATAATTTAGGCACACAGCTGTAAAGTGGGCTCAGAAAAAAAAAGAGAAAGAAAATGAAATGGACTCAGGGCTGGGCTCGGGTGCAGTTGAGCCTCTTGCACCCCCTCCCCATGCCGGCAGTGCTGTTCTATCTTACTTTTTTCATGCAGGCGTTTGTTGCCTTCACTACACATCCCTTAATTTGACCCACTGTTCTTCTACAACTACCAGTCCCCCCCCCCCCAACTATGTAATCTCTGAGAGATTCATCCATTTTTTTGAATATGCCCTCCTGAAGTTCAGGACCTTTCTCCTTCTGTTGCTTGTCTCCGCTGCTGTCCTTATGTTAAACCACACTGTACAATGATCACTGGTCCTCAAGTGGCATCCTGCCTTGACATCTGCAATACTGTCCCTGTTTGTGAGCATCAGATCAAATATTGCCCCATTGCAAGTGGGTTCCCTGATGAGTTGTCTGAGAAATGCCTCCTGCAGGGAATCTAGGATGCCTATCCTTTTAGCCAATACCACAGCCGGGAGGTTCCAATCTACAACTGGCAGATTGAAGTTCCCCACCAGCAGCACCTCTTCTTTTTCTGCTTTGTGCTAATGGTTTCCTGCAGTGCCTAATCAAGTCCCCCCCCAGTGTTGGAGGTCTGTATATCACTACAGTGCGAATAGTGGCTCTAGCTCCTGCCTTCAGGGTGACCAAGAATACCTGCAGCCCCTGTTTCCCCCCTGGTTTTCTTGCATTTCTATCACCTTGATACTCTTCCCTCTTATGCTTCAACTCCTCCACCCTTCCTCTCTTCCCTATCCTTCCTGAACAGGGTGTATCCTAGTATAGCTATGTTCCAGTCATGGTTACATGTACACCATGATTCAGTAATGGACAATATATCCAGGTCATGCCTCCGCCATGATGGCCTCTAGGTCTGGAATTTTATTTCCAAGACTCTTTGCATTTACACCCATGGCCTTCCACACCTTGCTCCCATTCTGCCTGCGACCCCTCTTCATCCCCTTGTACCCTGCCTAATTTTCCCCTTTCTTTTTGCAACTTTTGTTCACATCCCCTTTGTCCTCTATTTCTCTGCTGTTCTGAATAACCTGCTCACTGGGAGATTTTCCTCCTTTCAGGTCTTCCTTTCTTACTGCTTGAGTCTATGAGGGGAGTAGATTATACCTGCCTTTGTCTTTCCACCACCACTTCATCCAGTTTAAATGTTCATCAAAGTAATAATTAAACCATTCACAGAGAACCACAATTCCCCTCCCATATGGATGCAGGCCATTGCCTCTGTATATTCCCATATCCCACCAGGTTGGTCCCTAGTCCCCAGTGTAGCTGAGTCCCTTTTCTCTATACAATTCCTTCAACCATGAGTTGAAGCTCCTGATGTGAATTACCCTGTCCTTCCTCAGCCATAAAGAGGCAGCACCTGAGCAAATGCCACTGTGCCTGCTACTTGCCTTAGACCCCTCCCCATTTCCCTGAACTCTACTTGCATGATCCTAGCCCCATCCCTTGATAGGTCATTAGTCCCCAAGTGGAAAATTACATCTAGCTCCTCCCATGCCCTGAACCCTAGCAGTCTTTAGAATCTGCTGCCTATCCCTCCAAGCCATGGAGCCAGGGTGGCATCTAACCCCCTCCCCCTTCCTGTTCCCAAATCCACCATCCCCAAACAATTCAGTCCCCCACCAGAAGCTGCTTTCTCCTCTGCTGGGGTCCTGTATCTTCCATCTTGGGGCCTCCTTTATGGAGGACCCCACATCCTCCCTTGCTAGTACTTTGAGTGCCTCCTACTGTCAGTCATGTCCTGCCAGAATGATGAAGGAATTCTGTAGTACTACAAACTGAGGAATGTGCCCCTAACCTGCCACCCCCATCCTCCTAGGCACACAGTCCAGCCTACCCTCCTTTTCCTAGGCAACCTCTGGGGCAATGATGATAAACTTAGTGGCCCCTGGATGGAGGAGGAGGTCCTCCGGATCCTAGCCAGCTTGGCTTAGATACCAGGTACCTCCTCCCTCAAACTAGAGAGGTTCATGCAGATGGGGCAGCACATCAGTCTCTGGAATATCTCCCGGAAAACTGCAGCTCTGCATCCATTGCACTGCACCACTCCATAATTAACTTTATGTATCACTACTTACTGCTATCAACCATATCATGTCCATATTGCCCCTTTTCTGTGTTTGGTTCTTTCCCACCTACACCTTCTATTGATATTTACTTTATCACCTGACCTTAGATAGGATGTTTCTTGCTTTCCCCTTTTTTCCCCTTGCTTTCCCCTTTACTTGTTTGGATATATCACACCCTTAATCCCTCTGCTTCATTACTTCTTTATATAAATTAACCCTCCCCTTTTTGTCCTTCTTGAACATTTACTGTAACCAATCCTAGATAAGGTGTCTTCCCTATTCCCACCTGTAACAGCTACCTGCTCATTTCTTCTCCTGCAGATACTTCTTACCCCACTTCCTGCAGCTTCCTAAACAGGTAACAGCAAGCTAACAAGTACCATACCTTAGCAGACCTTAGTCAGTGACTGGCCATGGTGCTGAGAGGTGGGCTGTGCCAGTCACCGGCTGGGTACAGGCGGGGGGGGGAGCAGGGTGGTCTGGCACTGCTGGGTAGGGGGCCACTAGACTATCAGAGATAACAGGAACTATGGGATGTGTTTTTCTTTTACATTTATGGCTGCCATACTACTCGGGTTGTGGGATGCAAGGATCAGGATTGGGGCTCGGGGCTTGGGGGATTGTATTAATATTACAGGGAATCGGAGCTGAGAGGGGATTATACATGAATATTATGGGGATCATGGCTGAGAGGGGAGTTTATGAATATTACGGGATCGGGCTGGTTGGGGGATTTTATAAATATCAATGGGACCTGTGCTGGGGGTGCTGTTTCTGGGGCTACATGTACTGAAGGATGGGTTGATAAGATATAATAACCTGATGAATAAGTACACTTACACCAGCTAATGGCTGGTGTAACTGTACATTGATGGATGTCCTCCAGGGGTTGTTGTAGAATACCAAAATCAGGGACTTTGCAGCTGCCCTTACAGAATAGGGTGCAGCTGCTGCCATAAACCCCCTTATGCCATGTCACGGGGGGGTTGCAGTGCAACAGATGGGGTAACTCCAGTTTGGCGCAAGCAGCCTGCGACATGTCGCAGGCTACTTTGCAGAATCCCAAATGTCACAATTCATGATGCAAAGTGTTACTTGCACCATTGTCATTGGTGCAAGTCACTTTGTGCCATGCCTAACATTTCTAGAATTGGCCCCTCTGGTTTTTATTTTATTTTTATAAGCACACTTATTCTGAGCTCCCTAGAGCTGCTTTCAAGGAGCTTCTATTGTACAGTAAACAATGCCCCAAGGTGGCAGCATTCTGCTCCAGTCTGCTAACAAATAAAAGGGAACCATCAGACATATTTACCCACCTCCTGATGAAGACATAGGTCAAAATATCGGGGTGTTTGTGTGGCTGAGACCTGTCTCACTTACTGCTCACACTGTAGTTCTTGGCTTGAATAAAAGTAATTATTTTTGGAACTCTCCCTGTTTTTTTCTGATTTTTTGACCAGTCTAGATTTGCATCCTTGAGTGCCTGGCTCTCCTTGGACTTCTATTGGGTATCTGGGGCTAGCAGCCCCACACCAAGCACCGGACCCCCGCTGTTGCTGTGCATGCTCACTTCAGGAGTGTTGGGTGGTCTCTGTTCTGATGTAGCATTTCAATGAGTATAATATTTGATGATTGAATTCTGGTTCCTGGGGTTCTTGGTGTGGGGGGGGGTTGTGGAGGGGGCATCTGGGACTGGGATACCCAGAGTGATTTCAACTTCCCAAGACTTGCTAGCAAGGTGGAAATAGGGTCTCCTTTTACAAAGAAAGAATTTGCTATTCTTGGTTTGGATAGATGCCACAATTTGACAATCCTGGGACCTCTGAGCTGAAGGGGGGCTTGGTTCTGGCATCCATGAGGGAGAAGAGAAACATGAGTGATTTGCTATCCTGGAATTTCTTAGGGACAGGCAACTCCTACAACATGCTACAGGCTGACATCCAGAACCTGTGGGCCAGAACTGGTGGAGGAGGGCTTGTGTTGTGGCTCAGTCTCTACTAGGATGGTCCCTGGCAAAGCTTCTTTTTAACCAGAGATTAGGAGTTGGACAGAATGGCCCAATACCCCTCTGTAGCCCAGATCTGAGAACTGAAATCCTGATGTGAAATCCTCAAGAAGATTGATCTTACCAGTCCTTTCAGTTTTGGGAGAGAGTGGGATCTGTCATCAGAAAGTAAACCAGGAATTCTGCTCTGCAAGCTACTTGCCAAACCCTTTAGAATAGCTCACATGTTGGAGCAATGGTTGGGTCCTCTTTCTCTGGCTTAGCCATACATTAATGCAGGTGAGAGATGGAGCTGAGCATGTGCTGCCTCCTCCCCATAGGGTTTCTTTGAATGTCTCGATTCTGGATTCCCTGTGGCGTCCCCCCCCCCCAAGATGGAGTCCTTCCCGATTTCTTTGATCTACCATCAAAGGATATCACCACCATTGGATCTTGACCCAGCCTAGGCAGAGAACAACTCCAAATTGCATGGGAGCTTGAGACCCTGCCTAATTGAGGAGACTCCACAGCCCCCTCTGCTACATCCACTCAGTTCACTGAGGCAATTGGTAGGGGAGTAGATTAACCCCCAATGCCCACCATAACTGATCTCTGTGCTTCTAGATACAGCCTAAACTGGCAAAGAGTACACACACATATGGTGCAGCTTCTACAGTCACCATATCTAATTACTTGGGGATATTACAGTGCCAGTGAATGCTCCTCTGAGAGTGCGCCCTCCCCGCAGAGAGTTATTTTATGTCCATCACCTACATTCGGTGGGGTCAACAGATACTTTTCTCAGATTTCTATTTTGGAAGTGTTTACTTGTTTTCAAACTTTGTTCTGCATGTTCCAGCCTGTTGAGATGTTTATTCCTATACTGTTACTTGATGGTTTCGTTTATACTGTTCTGGTACTTCTGTGATTATTGATATGAAACATGGTCAAAAAACAGGTAGGATATTAAGTATGTTTATGCACATGCTGCCATGACCCAAATGATGACTTTGAATCTCACCACATACAATGTCAAAGGTATTAATAGCCCCATAAAATGGACTCATCTGCTCACCCAGTTGTAGAGGCTGGAAACTGAAATGACATTGTTGCAGGAATCACATATAAGCCTAACAGAGCATCTGAAATTGCAAAGGCAGTGGGTTGGAGAGTTGCATGTTGCTTCATACCCTCAGCCTAAAATAAATGGTGTAGTAAAATTAGTAAGCATATGCTCCCACTTTGTAGCAGATCAACACTGGACTGGACCAACACCCATGTGCATTGTATTCTGGTGAATGGTTTGTATCTCAACACCCCCTGTTGCTTTTGAATGTTTATGCCCCAAAATCTCCCTCCCATGACCTATTTCAAGACATATTCTGGGTGGTAGCAGGAACAGCACATTAACTGCGCATCCTGGGAGAAGATCTAGAGACACAACAGGAGGACCACATAGAGATCCAGCTGCCAAGGCATTTCTGCCTCTCACCAAAGAGATAAGTCTGCAGGACAAATGGAGGTGGCAACACTCCAGTGAAAAAGATTTTTCATTTTATTCTAACCAACACAAATCCTACGGCAGACTTGATAGATGGTATATGCCTGTCCAACACTTGCATAAGGCTTTGGATATGGCAAACCCCTGTACAGGACTCTAAGACCATGCCCCAGTTACTCTCACACTAGACATGGAATTCCCAAAGGAAAGAGGGCAGTGGTGTTTGAATGCAGGAGCACTAGCTCAGGCTCAATTTCAAGAAATGGTTTCTGATGCCCTGTCTGAATATTTCAGAATAAGTAAGATGGGTGATGTTAGTCTAGTCATGGTGTGGAATGCCATAAAACTGGTTATTCATGGAAAAAGTATTTCTTGGTTTGGTAACTTTTATGCTGACTTGTACAGCAAAGTCCAATGAGGAAGCCTCTTGGCTAGCAGACTTCCCTTCAGAGGTAAACCTGCCCACTTTAGGAGAGGAACAGAGACAGATGCTTGACAACCCCATATATTTAGCAGAACTCCACCAGGTCATCAAGCCCCTAAATAATAAAAATCTCTGGGGGGAAAGGTGGCTTCCCTAGGGTGTTTTATAAGAGACTTAGTGAAAAGCTGGAGCACTGACTGATGGATGCCATCAACTACTGTCTGCAATTCTGTACTTTCCCAAAAGAATGGCAGTCTTCCCTTTTCATAGTCATCCCCTATCCTGGTAAAAAACATGAGTACTCTACCTCTCATTGGCCTATTTCCCTCATAGATACAGACTCCAAAACCTGTTCTAAAATAATGGCCAGCAGGATGCAGGAGATAGTGGATAAACTAGTCCACCACAACCAGATTTATTCCCAAATGTAGCTCCTACAACAACATCCATAGGCTCCTTAATATAATATCTGCCACAGCAGGCCTTGCAGCACCCCATCTGGTGATTACCATTAACATTTAAAAGACCTTTGACCATCATTTTTTCTAAAATTTGGCTTCAGCCCAGCTTTTGTACAGAACCTGATGGCTCTGTACAGATGACTCATGGCATGCCTGGGTGTCAGTGGAGTGTAGTCTGCAAAATGTGAACTTCAAAGGTGTACCCAGCAGTTCGGCCCCCTATGCCCCTTCCTTTTTGACCTGGGAATGGTACCACTGGCAGCCAGAGTCAGACAAACACCTGACTTCACAGGGATAAAGGATGATCCAGTGAACAATAAAACTGCGCTATACCCAAACAATACGCTTTTATTCCTTAGTGAATACTAAGCTTCCTCGCCAGCTAGACCTACTCCTACAGTTCTGTGAAGTCTCAGTCTTAAAAGTTAATTACTCCAATACAGAGGCTCTTCTTAGTGGAAGGAGCCTTTTTAAGGATATGCCACAGTTCCCATTCCAGAGGGCAATGGGTGGGTTTCAATATTTAAGAATCAATATTATCAAAAACCTTACTAAACTCTATGATCAAAATCACAAACTCATTCTGACAGAAGTCCAAAGAGACCTGGATTGCTGGTGACTGCTGCCTTTGTCTCTAGGGGCCTGCATCAAATCAATCTACATGAATGTTGTGGCACATTTGTTATATATCTTCTGGATGCTTCTGTTGACATTTCCATGAAGAATGTGGACCAGGCTATTTCCCATTTTGTATGGGATGGTAAACACCCAAGGGTGAAGTGTAGCCTGCTACAGGAAGCCAGGGATGGGGGCGGGCTGGCATTGCCCAACATGAGGGAGTATTGTCTAGCAGCATATTCCACCCCAGTTCTAACAATGTTGAAACAAAAATGGATATGACTGGCTGGAAGGGGAGTAGGCATAGATCTCAAACTGTGACCTGGGGCTTGCACACCTTTTGCCTATTTCTAGTCTTAGATCATTCAAGATCAGTAACCAGGAGACTACTCATACCATCCAAATGTGGATAACATACAGAAAAACAGGTAATGCAACACACTTAGATGGGCTCACTCTTATCAGAAAGAATAAATACTCGGTATGACAGATCAGGAGTTTAAGACATGGCAAGTACATGGCATACATAAGCAATAAGACACAATGGGGTGTGCATTGAACATATCTGACCACACAACCAGGGGTGTAGTAAGGCATGAGGCTGCAGGCTGAGTGCCTTCAGCCCCTGGAGATGCAGAGTGTCTTAGTGTGCTTATAAAATGGGCTGATTTCTTAAATATATTTGTAAAATGAAATAAATACATTTACATGTGTAAACATAGTTAGAACTACCTTAATTAACTGTAAAATAGTCCTTCCAGCTACTACAAAATGAAACTTTTTTTTTTTGCTTGAGGGCATTTTTCCTTGTGTGGCCTCCATACTTGTAGTTTGCGTGATAGTGTGATGAAGAGGCTGTTTCATATATGCAGACATAGTGCTTAATGGGTCTACACCCCCCACACACACACTGTACCAGCGAGTTTATTGTATTCCTCTGTCAGCTCGAATGGTGCATGAGCTCAAAAGGCATCCTGCAGGTCAAACAATGTGTCAGCAAAAGGCATCCTCTGGGTCAAAGAGTGTGTCAGCCTGTCAGCTCAGAATGGCTGTACCTTCACCCCTCTCCTGATGGCAACAGAGGGAGCAGTGTTAACAACTGTGTGTGTTTTTTACCACACTCCACTTTGTTTATGATAACTTATGGGCTGTATTTGAAAATTAAAAAAATAATTTTTTTTTTTGCTTGTGTTAACACATGCGGAGATAGGAGCACTGTCAGCATTGGAGACAGAGGTGGAGATGTGCTGTGGGAGTGGTAGCATGATTGGCACCTCAAAGAAGAAAAACAGTACAAACATGTTTTTATTTACATTTCAATGTGTGATAACTGTAGGGCTGAAATGTGCTATTAAAAAACTAGCAAATATGTTTACTGGAGGTCTTTTACTGAAGGATAGTTTTGTCAGTTAAGAAAGGGAAAAAATGGTGGTATTTGAAAAGCTCAGTGTTCGAATGGCACCATGAGTTTTTTTTTTTTTGCACTGTGATTCTGCTTTTCAGTATTTGTTTTTACCTGTGCACTGAATGGATTCAATGCACAGGTAACATCCAATCATGATGCATACATTTTACTGGCTCTTTTATAAATTGTTTTTCAGTCTTTCTAGACATGGGGACATTTTTTTCTTTTGCCAAGATTGGAAACAAATGCCATACAGACATGAGCAAATTCTTCAGATTTCTGTAGCTGAGAAGCCATGTGCAGAGTCCAGCAGTGGATATGAAGAATACTAGGGACCTCGCTACTCTGGAACAATACAGTAGAACTGAAAGAACATGGAACTTAGACTCCCACCAAATGCATAGGCTATATGACCTCCTATAGGCCCATAAACAAAACTGATGGAAGAGGGATGCCTGGATATTGTGGCAGTCACAGAAACATGGTACATGGAGAACCATGACTGGGATGTCAACATACCAGGGTACACAATCTACAGGAGGGACAGGGAGGGAAGAAGAGGAGGAGGAGTAGCTCTCTATGTAAGGGAAGGGATAAAAGCAACAGAACTAAAGAGTAAACAGGGAGGAGAGGAGGCACTGGGAGTCACCCTGGAGACTGGAAATGGCTCCACAATCTGCACAGGGGTTGTATACAGACCCCCATCTCAGGGTGAGGAAATGGACAAGGAAATGATAGAAGGCATCCTTGGAATGGCAGAGAAAGGGGAGATATTGCTGATGGGGGACCTGAATATGCCAGATGTTGACTGGAGCACCTTTGCTGCAGCCACATCCAAGAGCAGGGCCATTCTTGATGCCCTACAGGGGGCATGCCTCAGACAGCTAGTTTTGGAACCCACTCAGTAGAGAGCAATCTTAGACGGTACTCTCAAATGGGGATGGAGAGAGGATCTCTGATCTTGAAGTGGGTAGCCATCTGGGAACAAGCGACCACCAAACAGTGTGGGTCATGATAAACTTAGCTGTAGAGTCAAGCCACACAAAAGTGAAGGTACTGGACTTCACGATGGCTGATTTTGTCAAAATGGGAGAGTGCCTCAGAAAAGCACAAGCAAACAGGCAAGAAGGTGGGGTGGAGCAACAATGGGGAAACATCAAAACTGCCATCACAGAGGCAACACGTCTTTGTGTGAAGCAAATTAATAAATCAAAACGAAAGAAAAAAGCACTATGGTTCTCAAAAGAAGTAGCGGGGAAGGTAAGGGAAAAAAAGATATCATTCAGGAAGTATAAGGAAACACAGAAGGAGCAGGACAGAGAACTGTACTAGTTAAAGCAGAAGGAAGCAAGTAAGGCAGTCAGAATAGCAAAGGCCCAAACTGAGGAAAAGACAGCCAACTCGGTTAAGAAGGGGGATAAAACATTTTATAGGTACATTAGGGAGCAAAGAAAGACTAAGGCAGGGATACTGAGGTTGAACAAAGAGGAAGGTGGTTGGGCAGAGAGTGAAAGTGAAAAAGCAGGGATACTGAACGAATACTTCTGCTCAGTATTCACAGTGGAAAAGCAGGGGAAATACCTAATCAATATAAGTACTCTGGATAGGGGTGTTAGTATTAGTCCTTTCACAAAAGAAAGAGTTCTGAAAGAACTCTTAAAACTGCAGGTAGATAAATCAATGGGGCCTGATGGGATTCACCCCAGAATTTTAAAAGAACTAAGGGAAGAACTAGTAATACCACTGACTACCCTTTTTAATAAATCATGGGAGGATGGGGTGGTACCTGAGGACTGGAGAAGGGCAGATGTGATTCCTTTCACAAAAGTGGGAGCAAGGCAGAGGCAGGAAACTACAGACCTGTCAGTTTGACCTCAGTGATAGGAAAAATGATGGAATCACTTCTGAAGGAAAGAATTGTTGAGTACCTAGAGGCCAGTGGGGCACAGCACCCAAGGCAGCATGGATTCACAGCGGGAAGGTCATGTCAGACAAATCTAATTGATTTCTTTTGACTGGGTGACTAAAGTAGTAGACCAGGGAGGGGCTGTGGACGTGGCCTACCTAGACTTTAGCAAAGCATTTGACACAGTCCCGCACAAAAGATTAATAAACAAATTAGCCAGCCTGGGAGTGGGTTCTAGGGTGGTAGCCTGGGTAAAACACTGGTTGGACAACAGGACACAGCGGGTAATAGTAAATGGAGTCCACAGTGAGGAAAGGAGGGTTACTAGTGGGCTACCGCAGGGTTCAGTACTGGGGCCGGTCCTTTTCAATGTCTTTATAAGTGACATTGCAGAGGGACTGGAAGGGAAAGTATGTCTCTTTGCAGATGACACAAAGATCTGCAACAGGGTTGATACACAAGGTGGGGTGGAAAGGATGAAAAGGGACTTGGCAAGGTTGGAGGAATGGTCAATTGTGTGGCAGCATAGATTCAATGCAAAAAAGTGCAAAGTAATGCACCTAGGAAACAAAAACCCCAGGGGAAGAGTACACAATGGGGGGTGAGATACTGACAACAACAAAAATGGAAAGGGACCTGGGGGTAGTCATATCAGATGACCTAAAGGTGGGCCAGCAATGTGAGAAGGCAGTAAGGAGGGCTGGGGGGATACTGGGATGCATAGGGAGGATTAACAGGAAGTTGACTCTCTGTACAGACAGTTGGTAAGACCACATCTGGAGTACTGTGTACAGTTCTGGAGACCCCATCTCCACAAAGACATAGACAGGGTGGAGGCTGTCCAGAGGAAGGCAACCAAAATGATGCAGGGTCTGCATCAGAAGACATTTGAAGAAAGATTAAAGGAATTAAGATGTATAGCCTCAAGGAAAGAAGAGAGAGGGGGGACATGATAGAAACTTTCAAATACCTCAAGGGACTCAATAAAGTCCAAGAGGGTAGCATCTTTCAGAAAAAGAGATGTGCAAAAACAAGGGGGGCACAATCTGAAGATAGTGGGGGGACAGCTCAGAGGTAATGTGAGGAAGTATTTCTTCACAGAGAGGGTTGTGGATACATGGAACAGCCTTCCTGAGGAGGTCATAGAGTCAAAAACAGTGGGGGAATTCAAGAATGCATGGGACAGACATAAGGCAATTCTGGTGGGGTGCATGAGGAAGTAGACTATTGGTTAACTAGGATCTGCAGCTTATCCATTAGGTAGGGAAATGGGCAGACTAGGTGGGCCAAGTGGTCCTTATCTGCCATCAAATTCTATGTTTCTATGTTTCTATGAAGATGACTATCTGGCATACATGAGAAAAGGAGCTGGGGCTCCAGGTATCTCTAGAACTCCAGACACTAGTATGGCAAGAGATCCATAAGATGACATATTCAGCCTAATGGAGAGAATTTGGATGGAAAGCATTGTTCGCTTATTTAGGATCCACACTATTGCAGACCATTTTAAACTGGGGGATCAGATAGGTACTAGCCGGCATTAGTGGTTGTGGAGACCACAGGCATATCCTCTGAGCATGCCCGATACTAAAGCCATACTGAGAGGAGGTTGCTAAATCCTGCTGAGAAATTCTCAAGTGTAGTATCCCAGTAGCCTTTAATAATCTCATCCTGGGACTATTACCTCAGGGAGCACGCTTCCCACAAAATAAATATTTATACAGAATATTACTAGTTGCAGTGCTGAAATCAATCACACATCACTGTTTGTCACCACCCTCTATTGCAGAAAGGTTACTACTGGTAAACAAAATTAGAGTGATGGAGGAAATGTTCACCAGAATCTCTTTAAACGATGACCATGAAAATCTTAACATACTAATGAGGTGGGCAAAATGGTACGCCTACCTGGGAGAGGTATACTTTTAGGCCACCATCTAGCTAGTCTTAGCTATAGGATCTTTTGGAATCCACAACGCACAGATGGATTGGTAAATCATCAATCTTGATTTTTGAAGGTCAGTCATAGCTGATTATTGTTAATCATCAAATGTTACCATAAGGTCATCAAATGAGATCATGATCTAAGATGATCATCTAGATCATGATTTAATCATCAAACATGAACTTTCAAATCACCAGCTGATGTTTATTTATTATTTTTGTAAGCTTAAATCAGCATGATGGTTGTTGATGATCTGTGGCTGATCAAGTGATGATCATTGATGATTATGTTAGTTCAGTATTATAAGATTGCAAGTCACAGAAGTAATACTTAAAGTTTTATTTGTTAATTATGAAAATATGAGTCACATATCAGCAAAGACACATTCATTATGAATTAAAATGTAAATCATGTAAAGTCAAGTTTTAATCCCATTAGGAAGAATACATGCAATATCTGGTATAGGATACATATTTGCATACCTAATTTGCATATTTCAGCAGCACTGTTTATGGAATGAAACAATGGTTATTTCTATTTTTAAATTAAATTTGCATTGACAGTATTATTTTGCAGACTATTAGAAAAGGTTTTGAGCACAAACCAAGTACTTTTAGGAACTCACCACAACATAAAAGCAACCACTTAATGGGGATATATAAACCAATATGAGTCTTTCTAACTCCAGTAAGATGTGAGGTATTGGAGTAAGCATAACTAAAAGCAGGGGGCTTCTAGGAACAAGAAAGCATCATAACTGATAATTCCAGTAAAGATATCTAAATACAAGATAAATTCCAAAAGTATAGAGAAACGACAAATTGAATTTTCAGATTTGTTTTTGTAATCTTGACCATGGACAATTATGAAAAATTATGATGATATGAGATCATCATTAATCATAATCACCATCTCCATAATGTTATGGTTCTTAATTGGTGGCCATTTAACGTTAATGATGATCACAATGATAGTTTTTGAAGCTTAAGCATTTTCTCTAAACATAACTGGATAATGGTCATTCATGATACATCATTAAAAAATCATCATCTTTTCGGTGGAACAGACACCATGGTGCCAGCTACCACTCAGTTACAAAACTGCATTTCTATTCATCCTAAGTATTCCTGATTATATGAAAGGCTATGAATGAATAAACTTTCACAAATACAATTGTTTTCTTCAAGAATGCAGAAAGAAAAACGTGAGAAATTCTGGCTTTGAACTTTGACTACCACTAATTTATTGCTGCCTGTCTCTGATTTTATGTACTAGAAATTCAATAAACTTTAAGTTAATGAAAAAAGAACTGTAGAATTGTAATACTGTTTGCACGAGACAACCTCTGGTAGGAAAAATAACATGAAATGTTTAGAAATAAATAATTCTTATTGTTTAAGAACAATGTCATGATTTGTAAAAGGATGAAGTCAGACTTCCTGTAGCGCCATCGTCTGTAATGGTGGTGTAGTGTAGGAGCTCCATCCTCGACCGCAATTATTTTGTGTCTTTCTCTCTACTGTCAGACTTTTTTCTCTTTGAAATTTGCTGCACTGTATCAGGGAGACCTCCTAGTGTCATGAGGAAAATGAGGAAAGCTAAAAAAGGTGACTCACCAGCCTCCTCTCTGACCAGCACTCCATGGAAGGCTCGAGAACCTGGAACTGCTTCACCGGTGGTGGCTGACTCTGTGCCCCTTATCACTCCCCTGATGGACTGGACTGTATTAGAGAGCTCAGAGCTTTTCAGCATGAAACTAAAGAAACGCAGGCGGATCTGACAAGTAAGCTCTATCAGATATGAAATTCCAGGAGTTAGAAATGCACCAATCATCCACCGACTTCCATCTTGATCGGGTGGAATGGGTCTTGCTGAAAGTGTTATTAGAGCTGGACTGGCTTGCCGAGAAATGCATTGATCTGGAGAACCATTTTCAGCATAAAAATATTCGCATATGTGGCATTCCCGAGGGGGCAGAGGGTAAAGGAGGTCATGATAATTTTTCTCCAAAGCTGGTTCTCAGAAATGTTGGGTTTGGAGTATCTTCAACCCTTGCCCACTGAAAGAGCTCACTGGTCTTTTTCTCCCCCACCTGCCAGCCCCAACCAGTATCGAGATCTATGCCGCTTCTATAATTTTGCTGTTAAGCAGGCAGTATTGGTCAGAGCACGGAGAATGGGGCAGCTTCTCTAAATGGGGAATACAGTCTGTCTTGATAATGAATAGTCACTGGAGGTTTTGGCAAAATGCAGAGTTAACCCCGGTGTGGCATATTCTTAAGCACCATCAGTTGAAATTTGCTATTCTACATCCCGCCCGTATAAGGGTACATTTTCCAGATGAGTTAAAATTTTTGATGACTTGGATGCGGTGGTGCAAGAATTAAGGAGCCAGTCCCTGTGGACTCAGGAGGGCAACATGGAGGTTACAGAATGTAGGGAAAAGCAGGAACTTCAGCGGGACGCCTAGGCAAAGGTGTTCCCCTATAGCAAAAGGAAAAAATCTGAGAAAGCCCTGCAAGAAGTAAAGTCTCTCCTACAGTCATTTTGGAGGGAAGAACCAGCCTGAGTTATAAGGGACATGGGGTTTTTCTTTCTACTTCTCATATTTTGCCTTGTCTACTTCTGGAGTAAGTTTAGTTGCAGTTTGAACTTTCCTATCTTATTTTCCTTGCTGGTGGAAGACCGGGGCTTTATGACCAGATACTTTCCATCTTTGTTGCTGGTTTGGAAGACATCACTTCAGACATAATGACTACAGTTATTGTTACAGTGCTATTTATGTTGTGTTAAATTCTTGAATTAATCCCTGTAAATTGCTGAAAATGAATCGTAGTGCTGCACAAACTGCACTCTGCTCACAACTCCCTCATTATCTTGTTTTAGACACTTCCCTGTCTGTCTCTATCCAGTTCCCCTTATGTTCTCCAAACTAACTGCATACAACATTTCTAATGATGATGTACACACTCTGCACATTGCTTTGGCAACTTCTTCTCCTATCAATACTTGGTAGCTGTTATTGGAGCTGCTGCTTACTAACATGTGGTACACCAGGTTATACAGCTCCTCCACTAGAGGGTACATACTTAAGCAAGCATCCTTCACTTTCTACTTCCCTACTACAAGCTATTCAGCTGGATACTTGAGGGAGCTTTATTTTAAGCATTGAATCCCTTCCCCTAGGTAGCAAAGCAACTATGTTCAGCTACACCTCCTTGTTGTACAGTAGTCTACTACCTACCAAATTCAGTCCCCCCCGCTGCTCCGTGACTCTAAGGATGTTTCCTCCCCTCAAAATCCTTCTCGCTTCTACCTCTCCCCCAACCTTATTTCTTACCCTCTCCCTACTCACCCATCCTGCTTTTGCCAGCCCAGGGCCCTATAACTCCAAATCCAACCAAACCCTCTGTCTCCAGGCCTAAACTTATATTCACGCTATTACTCCTGTCTCCCTAACATATTCTGGTCTCATTCCCTCATCATTCCACATGCATCCTTACTAACTTTACCAAATTTCTTTGCTGCTTTCCACCTCCTGCTTCCTCACTATACCACTCCCTTCTACCTCACTCACTCAGCCTCCAAGCCACATTACTCCATATCCACGAAGCTACACTTCATCATCCTAGCTCTACTATTGCTAGCCTCAGGTGACATCCACCCCAACCCCAGTCCTGCTACTTCCTTCACCCCTGCCATCTCCCCTACTGCCGCTGCCCATACCCCTACCTCAACAGCCCTCATAAAGGGTTTCAAGATATTACACTTAAACATTCATAGCCTACTTCAAAAAATAGACCTCCTGCAAGCCATGGTTGCTGCCCTGAAACCAAACATTCTAATTATAACAGAAACATGGCTAAAGAGCATGATTCCTGACCACTCGGTCTCCATCCCCAGTTACTCCATCCTAAGGCTAGACAGAGCAGGCAGGGGTGGTGGAGTGGCCATGTATATCCGTGCCTCCCTCCAATACTTCCCAGTCTTCTTCTCCTCCAACCCAGCAACCCATGACACTTTATCCATCAATGTATTCCTCCCTTTCTCACTCCCTATCTTTGTAGCCAGTATCTATTGCCATTCAAATATCCAGCCCACTGTCTCCCTTGACCTCCTAACTTCCATTACTTCCCTCTTTCAATCTGGCAAGTTTTACATCCTTGGTGACCTCAAATTAAATTGGTTGTCCCCAACAACATCTACCACAAGAAATGCTATCAGTGCCCTCAATCTCACGCAACTAATTACAGAACACAGCCACCCTAATCACAAGACCCAAAACCACTCCCTACTTGATTGGGCCCTAATTTTCCACTCCCATAGAATCATCACCTCCCGCATCCTTCTGGATGCTCTCAGTGACTACAACCTGGTTTTCCTGGTCAGAAAAGTTCACAGCCCTAACTCCCCACATAAAACCCTACAAATACAGACTTACAAATCCCTAGAATTGGAACCTCTCCTGCATAGCCTTGCCCTCTCAGACTGGTCCCCTCTAGCAAGCACCTCCTCGGTTGATAAATCCCTAAACTATTTTAAAGATATTTTCCTAGCAAATTGGAATGCCATCGCACCCCTAAAAGAAACAAGGGTTAGACGTCATCACCTCCCCTGGATTACCCCGAATTAATAGCCTGCCACAGAACCAAAGATCAGGCCTGGAAATGGCACAAAGTCTCCCATCTTCCAAATGACCTTCTTATTTACTGAAAACTCCATAATGTCTACACCTGGGCTACCAGGCTAGTCAAAATAGAGTTCTTCAAATCTACCTTCGTGACTAACATCAACTCCCCCTCCAAGTTCTGGAAAAATTTCACCTTCAAGCAATGGCTGGTTAAACTTCCCTCCTATATCTCTCCTGCCTTTACAACCACCCCCTCCTTCCCACTTCCTAAAATCTACTGACTGACAAACCCTGGTGGTCCCATGGCGCTCCACCTTTATTGGCCAATTGGATTATTCTTATCGCCTCCCAAAAATCTGAAATTCACTTCCCCCTCAAATTTGCCACTCATCCTCTTGCTACTCCATTAACTCTGCCCTCAAGAACTTCCTTGCCCCTTGCTGTGCCTGCCATGATCCTCACTAATCCCCCTGCCATCTCCCCTAAGCCCATATTACCATATGCCTACTCCCAACTAATTTTATTTCCCTCTGATCATGCTCCTCCTAGTCCCCTACTCTCCCTCCTCCTAAAGTGTTCCTCCCCCTTCTTTCTGTACCCTTAATCTATCTCCCTCCTGTGAGCTTGAGCACTGCCTTGTGCAGGCAGGATACATAGCGTACAGTGGGCAACAAATGTACCCCCTTTCCCCTATTTCTCCTTTTACTGCACCCCCTCAGTCCCTGCTAGATCACTGCCTTGTTCAGGCAGGGTCACCCAGCACACTGGTGTGGTACTACCCCCCCACTATAGTTGACCTCTGCTACCCCCTCCCAAAACATCCCTCCCCCAACACCTCCCTCTCTCACATCATTATACAGTATATAAATAACTCTCATCACCCATAACCAGTGTCCCACCAGTAGGGCTGTCTACTGCCCTGCCCAGATAGGGATAAGAGGACACTGTTGAATTTCAACTCCCCCTTCCCCCCTTGGATATCCCCTACCTACAATACCTCTCTCTCATCACCCTGCCACACTCTATCTCTCCTCTCCTCCTACCCCACTTCTGGATAACATAGCCTTACACTGGCCTATCCCTACACTCAATTAAGCACTTATAACCTACCCCTATGCCCCTATTATATGCACTTTAGGCCACCCTGTCATCTCTGTTTGCCTCAAAAATTGTGTTCAGCCTGCATCTCTCCGTAAATTTCTTTTACCTTCTTCCATTCTGCACTCCACAATTTTTCATTCCCTCCTTCCATTCTTCCCCTCTTTACTCCAGTCACTGTAAATCTTGAATATATATGTTGCACTAATGGCTACCAATTACTATTGTGTCACCTTACCATCTAGTGCTACATACTGTTGCCAAGTAATTATGTGTGTTCCAGTGTTACCAACTGTCACCAGTTGTTGCCAAATTGCTATATGTGTCTTCATATCTTCTATAGTTAACTGTTGCATTGTTAGCCAATGTGATCCACCTGTAATCACTCTGGCTCTCATTTTATGCAAGTAAGCAAATTGTATTTGCTTACTTGAAAGAACTGGAAGGGGACATGATCAGTTGTGTTCCAGGACAGTAGCTGCTGCTGTTGTTTTCACAGGGTTCTTGTGGATTTTACTTGGTAGGTTAGTTCTTTTCTTTCTTACATCTAAGGGGCTAGCAGGGTATTGTTTTTGGTGCTGCTGGATGTTTGTAAACTGATTTGGTGGCTGTAAGTGGGGCTCATTTTGTGGGTGTTTCACTGTGTAACAGACAGCGCTGGTAGAGGCCTATTTCTTCTGATTTAAAACCTATTTGGTGGGATTTGCTTGGAGATGGTTATTTGAATTGGAGACCTATATCTGTTAATTTCAAGCCTATTTTGATGTGTTGTTAGTGAAGCTGATTAAATTGGAGTCCTGTTTCCTTTGGCAGCAAACATATTTTGGGGGCTTTGACTTGAATTTTGATTCCTTGTGCTGACTCCATTAGCTGTAAAGGTTACTGCATAGTGGAGGAGGGGTGTTAATGGTCTGGCCAGGTCTCACTCAGCCAATTGATTGGAGGCAGAGCTGAATCAGATTGAGGTGTTAGCTGCTTTGTCTTCTCAGAAAGAACTGGAAGGGGACAGGATCAGTTGTGTTCCAGGACAGTAGCTGCTACTGTTGTTTTCACAGGGTTCTTGTGGATTTTACTTGGTAGGTTAGTTATTTTCTTTCTTACTTCTAAGGGGCTAGCAGGGTATTGTTTTTGGTGCTTCTGGATGTTTGTAAACTGATTTTGTGGCTGTAAGTGGGGCTCATTTTGTGGGTGTTTCACTGTGTAACAGACTGCACTGGTAGAGGCCTATTTCTTCTGATTTAAAACCTATTTGGTGGGATTTGCTTGGGCCTGGTTCTTTGGCTGCTGGGCTTGAGGGGAGACACAGGGCTGATACACTCTCTCGAGTCAGGTATCTGCCCAAGACCCACCTTCCCCACCCCTCCCTCCCGTGAAGTCTGCAAATTTATAGGGAACACCTGCCCTGCAATTGAGGAAAAGGCTGCAGGTGCAGCTCATGTAGTTCTAGCCACCTGGGTAGGATTTAAAGGCTGGGAGAGGAGCTTTGGGAGTTGTTCATTTCTTATAAGTTTAATGTGTTGTACTGCACCTAGTAACAGGGTTAATGGTGTACAGTGGGACTGTCTGTAAGATTAGTGGGTGACCTGATGAGGCAGTAGGGGTATCTTGTACTAGGGGGAACCTGGTGGCTCACCCAAGGAAACCTATTTGGAAGGAGATGGAACCACACATCATTAGGGCCGGCATCTTTGGGAGGGTGGTGGGGTGCACAGGGTGTGGAGCAGCCATGATACTGGACTGGGCTTGGAAGTTCGGTGGTTGCCCAGTGTGCTACCAGCTAGCACAGCTTAGGGAGGAGGTTGCGGGGATCAGGAGAAAGCTGGGGGAAGGGGGGTGGTATGGTTGGGGAAGGGGGCTGGGAATCTCCCACAGGGTTGCACCAAGCACTGGGGGTGGGGGCATAGGGAAAGGAGTGCAGGAGAATACTCAGGGGTCACATAGGGAACCTGGCAGAGGGGGTCCAAAAGGACACTACAAAGGAAGGAGGCAGGAAACTGGGGGCCCTCACAAAGGGGGGACGGAGGGACAACATTCTCAGGGAAGTAGGCAGATGGCCAGGGCTGGACAGAAGGAAGCAAGACGGGGAGGTGGATCAGACCTTACACTCAGTAACCGCTTCAATTCTCTTCTTCTGCTCAAGGATGAGGGGGGTGATGTAGCCATGACAGGGGTAGTTAGAGATGGAAAGGGAGTGGGAGGCAGGAGGCAGGGGCCAGATAGCAGGAAGAACAGGGGGGGACCTGGAATGCAGGAGAATGGGGGGAGCAGTGAATCAGAGCAGGAGGGGCATGGTGAAGAGGGAGGAAAGCGCAAGGAGAAGGACCAGTTGGGAGGAAAGGTAAAGGAGAAGGACCAGAAGTACAAGGAGGATTCAGTAAAGGATGCTGAGGGTTTAGGCCAGGGGAGCACGACTACCAAGGAGGAACTAAATGGAGACAGGAAGGAAGGGAGGATGAGCCAGGCTAGTTTAGCAGATGGGGGAGAAGGACCAGTTCCGAGCAGTGAGGGGGGAATTAGCAAGGTACAGAAGGATACTCAGGAGGAGGAGAGGCATAGGATTGGAGGGGGGGGTGGCCATGGTAAATAAGGAGGGGGTGGCATGTGGCACCCAGAAAGGGGGAGGAACACGGAGCAAGCTGGGTGGAGGGACCTGCAGAAAGGATGATGGACATGGAAGGGGGGGAATGGAGGAAAAGGAGTGGTCAGAGTGCTCCTGCTGGGGGATTCTATGATCAGGGGTATCAAATGGGATAGGGAGGGAGAAGCCTGGCCAGTTAGAACAAGATGCTTCCTGACTAATGGTGCACAGGGCTAAGCATGAGGTATATCAGCTGGCAAGGATTGTGGGGGTTCCCCAGACATACTGGTCCACCTGGGTACAAATGACATTGAGGGAAATAGCGAGCTAGAGATACAGGCAAGATTCAGGGAGCTCGCCAGGGTCTGTCATGACATAGCATGCACAGTTTCCTTCTCAGAAATCCTGCCAGTGCCAAGGGCTAGTGGGGAACACAAAAGGAAAATTAGGGAGATAAACCAGTGGCTCAGGGAGTGGTGTGAGGCCAGAGGGTATGGGTTGATGGGGGATTGGGGGGAGACCTGGGAGGATAAGGAGCTGTATGCTAGAGATAGACTACATCTCAATTTGGAGGAGGAGTCCTTAAGTTGAAAATAGAGGATTCATTGGTGAAAGTGGGTTTAAAACTTGTGAAGGGTGGGATGGGAGAAAAGGCTGTCAAGGGGTGCCGATAAAGGAGGGACTCTGTCTCCACCCCTGGGGATCAGGAGGATTGCAAGAAAGGCCAACTGGCAAAAGTGCAGACCAGGAAAACAGAATCCCATGGGAACATGAGCAGGGGAAATGGAACTATAGGGAAAGGGTGGAAGGTAGTCCTGCTAAATGCCAGGAGCTTGGGAAATAAAATGCCTGAGCTCCAGGCGATGCTAACTGAGGGAGCAGTGGATGTGGCAGTGGTCACTGAAACTTGGGCCACTGCAAGACATGACTGGGACCTGAACCTGGAGGAATACACTATGTTCAGGAAGGACAAGGGAGAGGGAAGGGGAGGAGGGGTAGCAATGATAGTCAAAAACTGCATTGGCATAGGGGGAGTAGAGGAGGCGGAGGGAACCGTGGAGGCGATTTGGGTCACCTTGATAACAAGGGAGGGCAAGAGAGTAAAAATAGGAGTGGTATTAGACCCCTGCCCTGGCGGAGGAGCTGGAGGACAGTCTGGTGGCAGATGTTAGGAGACACTGCAGACTGGGCAGAGGAAGCGGTGGTGTTGGGGGACTTAAACATGCCAGGAACAGACTGGGAGACTATGACATCCTCTGTGACCAGGGAACAGAGGTTGTTGGATGTCTTTCAAGACGCGTTCCTAACTCAGCAGGTGAGGGAACTGACTAGGGAGGCACGGGTACTGGATGTGGTCCTGGCAGACAGTGACCAGATTGGGGGCCTGGAGGTAAGGGACCCATTGGCGGGGAGTGACCATGCCACGGTCTGGTTCTGCCTGGACCTAGGAGGGTAGAAGGCTGCACAAAGACGGAAGCTAACTGACTTCAGGGGGGTTGATTTTAAGGAAATGGAAGGATCCTTAAGGAGCATTTGGATGGATTGGGTCAGACATGGACGCTGATAGTAGGTGGGAAATCATCAGGAGGGGTGCAGGATGCTACCAGCACCTGTGCAAGAGTAAGACGAAATGCGGTGAGGCCCAAAACCCTGTTGGTGGACCAGGGAGGTCCAGGAGGTGGTGCGGGAAAGAAAGCAGTCTATAAGCAATTCAAGTGCTCAAGGGAGTGAAAGGGATCGAGGAGTACTGAGCTGATGGCTAGAAGGGCCACTAGAGTGGTGTGAGGGCAAGCAAGGCAAGGAAGGAGCAGAACCTGGCCAGGGAAATTAGGAGAGGGAACAAGGGTTCTTTAGATACATTGGGGAAAAACGAAGGGTGAAGGGGCAGATTAGCAGGATTAATCGGGGAGAGATGGGCACAAGACCAGGGGAGCAGGCTGAGGTACTAAATGAGTACTTCACCCCAGTTTTTACCAGGAAAATGGGGTGCTGCATCATACATGGGAGGAGACAGAGATACTGAGGAGGGGACCCTACCGATCGGGCAGGTCTGGGGAGAGGGGAGGCATCACTGGCAGGTGGGGGAGGCTAAGCAGGAGAAGGGGTACGGAAGGGAAATCACAGCAGAGAGAGTGAGGGAAGCCCTCAGCCCTTAAGACGGAGAAAGCACCGGGCCTGATAAATTACATCCCAGAGTGTTGAAGGAACTTGCAGATGTCCTGGCAAAACCTCTGGCAGAGCTTTCACCATCTCTCTGAGGACAGGGTGGGTGCCCCAAGACTGGAAGGTGGCACATATAGTGCCTATCCACAAGGGGGGATCAAGGGAGGTAGCAGGGAACTACAGGCCTGTCAGCCTGACCTCGGTGGTGGGCAAGGTGACGGAGGGCATTGTCAAGGAGAGGCTAGGGGGGACCTGGATAAGTCAGGGTGCCTGGACAATAGACAGCATGGATTCATCCCAGGGAAATCGTGTCAGACAAACCTGGTGGAGTTCTATGACTGGGTGACAAGTGCCTTGGACCTGGGTAGACCAGTGGATGTCCTCTTTCTAGACTTCAGCAAGGCATTTGACTCTGTTCCTCACGTGGGCCTGTTGGATAAGCTGGGAGAAATGGGGTAGGAACCAGATGATCAGATGGATAGGTAATTGGCTCCAGGACCGGACCCAGAGGGTCGTGAGTTGGTGGGATAGTCTCATCCCAAGGAGGGTCATTAGTGGGGTCCCAGAGGATCAGTCCTTGGGCCCTTCTGTTCAACGCCTACGATCTGACATAAGGACAGGAATCAGGAGTGAGATGAGTCTTTATGGATGACTCGAAACTGGGGGTGGTGGTGGATGGGGAGGAGGGGAGGTGGCCCTACAGGGGACCTGGAGGCTCTGGAAAGATGGTCTAGAAAGTGAAGCTGAGGTTCAATGCAGGGAAATGCAAGGTACTCCACCTGGGAGCTAGAAACCCAGGTCAAGTGTACACCCTGGGGAAATACTACAAGTCTCGATGGCTGAGAGGGACCTGGGGTGGTGGTGGATGTCAAGATGAACAACTCTGAGACTTGTAGGAGGGCAGCAGCCAAGGCCAACAGGATGTTGGGATGCATCGCTAGGGGATCACTCCAGAAGGAGGAGTGATACTCCCTCTGTATAACTGCTTGGTGAGGCCGCACCTGGAGTACTGCATGCAGTTTTGGAGGCCACACTTAAAGCGGGACATTAACCTCCTGGAGAGGGTCCAGAGGAGGGCAACCAAAATGATTTGGGGCTTGGGGGACAGGACCTATGAGGAGAGGCTCGAAGAGCTAAATATGTACACATTGGAAGAGAGAAGGGACCGGGGGGACATGATAGAGGTCTTTAGGTACATGAAGAGGGTAAATAGGGGAGGAACAGTTGGGGTGCTTTGAAGGAAGGAGGAAGGGGCCACTAGAGGGCATGGCTGGAAGCTGGAGGGGGGAAGATTCAGGGGAGAAAGGAGGAGGTGCTACTTCACTGAGAGGGTGGTGGAGCCATGGAATGCACTGCCTAGGGGCTGGTGGAGGCAGAGACAGTGGAGGGGTTCAAGAGGGGTGGGACAGGTACAGGGGAAGGGTTCTGGAAGCAAAATCCAATGCAGCAAGAATATCCGGAACTGGGAAGGGAGAAGCCAGAGAAGGCGAGGGGGACAGCAAGGTCAGCACCCAGGTTGGGGACTGACCAAACGAGCAGACACGAAAGACCATTAGGCCTATTCTGCTGGCATTTTAGTATGTTAGTATGTTAGTATTCCAACATTGTAACATTTCTCTGTATTCCATCCCATTGTTCTCTACCTCCAGGTCACACCGGGAGATGAGCAAGTTGTTGCTCAGCGCGCCTTCCTGGTGAAACATTTCAATAAATAAAGAAATAAATAAAAACATCACAATATTTTTATTGGCCATTTAATAACTGTATTCAGTGGACTCCAATGCATAGTCTTCAGTTTGCATTGCTGACAGACTGTATTTCTGTATTGTTTCTACCATTATGTAATATTTTACATTTGAGACTGTTGTTATGAGTATCCAGTGAACAAAGTGACCAAAATTGGGTGCCTACAAAAATGGCTACTCAATTACAGTGCCTGAGTTCATGGCTACCAAGGGGGCAACTGGATGCTGGGGTTGGTGAAAAACTGCGATGGGAAGTGGGGGGTATATGCACATGCATGCACCTATGGGGGGAGAGGCAGGGGAGGGATGATATGTGGGAGGGGAGTGTGGCGGACAGCTGCTGAGCTGGACTGCTGGCATCATAGGGAGGGTGGTCAGATGGGAGGTGCAGGGTGCAGGATTTGGGTCCAGTGCTGTGTGGGTTTTCTTTTGCTGGCAGCCGGCATGTATTTTCATTAAATTTTTCACCCCCCCACATGCATCCCCTTGGAGTTGAGAATCCATATAAGCCCCCCATGGGGGGATGAGGGGGCACAGCCCCCCACATTAAGAATGAGAACTCTAGGTCTCAGGCACCATTTTTGTCCATGCTGTGAGTGTGCATCACCAAAATTGATGTTCATCAATGTACACTCGCCGTAATGTCTATCACCTTTCCGCAATCACCGTTATGACATGGAACCGTTATTATGTAGTTCATGATATTTGGAGTAATAGTCATGTTCTTTCTGGCTTTCATTTTTTTGAGGGGGTTATCTTTATTTGTTCCACACAGTGGGAGTATTTTTTTTTTTTTATTTATCCCAAATGGATTGCCTTGGGATATTTCTAGAAGTACTTTTTTTTTTGGATAGTGTCATTTGGTTTTTGGCCAGTCTCAAGTGTTTTGACTCCATATCCAGTCAATTTAATTGTTTTTGACTAAACTTTGACTGCTACTGATTTTTTTACAGCATATTGTTGATATATAGTTTATTCAGGGACCACTTTATTTGCAAGATCTCCTCTGTCCCTACCACCACCTCTGTCTGCTCCACTTCACTGACGAGGGATTGTGAGAGGTTCCCAGGGCCCATTTGAAGACCTCTGAAGCCAAATCATTTGTTTTTGTGGCCCCGACTCTGTGGAACTCTTTACCTCATTGGGTTAGAGAGTGCCTGACCGCTGAGTCCTTTAAAGCTGCACTGTAAACATATTTATTTAGTTTAGCATTTCCAAATGTTCATTAGATTTATCTACCCTATTTTATTAATGTTATTGTAAATTAATTATTTGATATGTTAATTGCCTAGTTTATCATTTGTGTACAAGTGCTTTGGTTTTGTGAAAAGTGCTTTTTAAAAATAAAAATGACGACTTTACTTTATTCTACTTTAGGATTGTCATGTTATCTTATGCTTCTTAGTTGATTTTTTTGTTTTGACTAGTGTTATAGCTGGACCATAGAGCATCTAGTCCCCATGACTTTATTTTGATGGGGCCTTGGACTTTTTTCAGTAGCTGTAGCATGCAGGAAGTTCTTACTTCAGAAGACTACAAGTTAGATGGTTGGCATATAGCTTTTTGTCTCAACTCCTCCCGCTGTCCCACCTCAGGAGGGGGGCAATGTTCCCTCTGTTGGGAGCCACAATGGTTCCTTTAGGTGTATTTATGTTCTTATTGACCTATATATGTGCCCATATGGCACTGGCCTCTATGCAGCCTGGGGGGGGGGTTCACTTGTGATTGTTGTTACATTTCTTGTATGTTAATCTAGTGTTCTGGTTGTTCTTCAATAGATTCATGGGGTATGGAGATTCATTTTTTTCTCAGGTACTTGTTAACCTGGATTACTTTTTGTTATATATTCAGTCTAGATCTGGCATGGCACAAGGGCCTTTTATTCTTTGTTTATATTTTTGGTGCTTTAGTTTGGCTCGTGGCTTCCTTGCTTATTATTGAAAGTGGGTGCTCTGGTTTATTGAGTGGGCACGTTATATTTTTGCATTATTTTGTCATGGGGACATGCTTGTTTCTATTATATAAGTTTTAACTTTAGTCTTTGTTTAGAGTTACAGGTTTGTTTAATAGATTCAAGTATGAGGGGAGGGAAGGAGAGATGAAGTTCTAAAGCTTGGAGAGGTTGTGGATATTATCCTGGATTTTTTGATCATTATGACACCTTTTATGCTTACTACTTTGAATGTTAAGGGATTGAAAAACCCCATTAAGCTGGCTCAGTCTTTTTCCTATCTTCAAAAGTTTAATCCTAAGATAGTTTTACTCCAGGAGACTCATCTCTCTCCCTCTGATCATTCCAAATTGTGGTGTCAGTGGGTGGGTACAGTGCTTGCCCCGTCACAACCCAATAAGAAAAAGAATGAGGTTGCTATCTTAATTAAAAAGCATTGTTTATTTGTTCTGGCATGGCATTGGGCAGATTTCTATGATAGGTGGGTGCTGGTAAATGGAACTTTTCTTGACCATCCCCTTTCAATTTTAAATCTTTATGCACCCAATGACCCCCTACGTACTTTTTTTCCAGAAGTTTTTCAGGTAATAGCTGATCACTCACATGGTTTTTGTATTCTGGTGGGGGGGGATTTTAATTGCATTTTGGATCCTGTGCTGGACTCCCTAAGGTCTTTTAAATCTCCTTCCTGGAAAACTAAGGCTGCCAAGGAGCTTGAATCTTTGGTGCTTGAATCTGGCTTCCAGGATGCCTGGTGTTGGCTTCATTCTGGGGATCATGATTTTTCTTTTATTTTTACATGTTTGTAACACATACTCTCGAGCTGATCATGGTACTTCCCCTCGACCTATTTGTCTTATGTCTCTTCAGCTAAAATTTACCCAATTGACCTTTCTGATCATGCTACAGTTTCTCTTCAGTTTGATCTGGCGCCATCTATCCATAATGGACTCTGGCAGCTAAATGTGGAAGCCTTGGCCTCACCACAGTTTTGTGACATGATACAACAGGCCCTGGATGACTATTTTCTTTTAAACAATACACCTGAGACTTCTCCACATGTTCTTTGGAATGCTATTAAGCTGCTACTTCGACAGAAAATTATTGCTTATTCAATTCATCTGAAAAACAGAAAGTTCAGAAATGTTTGAATCTTTTCTTTTTTTGACTCTGTTTGTAGCCCCCCAGCCTGGAACTCTCTCAGGCCACTGCACACACCTACTTGTTCTACCACCCGCTGTGTTTCCCCTGTCATCTTCAAGTTCGTTATGGTTCCCTGGGTCGGGGAGGGCAACCCTGGGAGACCGTAGGGGCAGTGGCAGGGGAACCAGCATTGGGCATGTGGCAGTGGTACTGGCAGGGCCATCACCTATCCAGGGCTGGAGGGGTGCTTCTTGTAGAGAACCTGAGATAACCCCTCCCCCCCCACATGTGCACATCTGACGCTGGTGCATGACACCCCTGCCTATATCAGTCACGCTCTCACGTGCAGCCAGGTGGCTCAATGGTGCCTCTGGTCTGTACTGGGGGTCATCAGAGCACCGGGCATCCCTAACCCTCCCTCCTGGAGAGGAGAGCTGCCCAGAGGGTGCTCAATCTGTCTCCCTCCCCTGCCAACCCCAGACTCCAGAGCTCGTTCCTGAAATCGGTTCATCAGCATGGCGAGAGGTGTGGCATCCAGTGCTTCAACTCTCAGTGCCACCAGGCTGTGAAAATATTTGGATCTTGAGGAGCAATTGGCTACTTTGGAAGTCCGGCATAAAAGCGAGGGAGGCATTGCGCTTTTAAATCAAATTCAGGAAGTTCATTCCCAACTCTCTCATCCCCCTTTGGAGCAGGTGGAGAAGTCTCTGTATCAAATTAAATTCACTTATTACTCTCAGGAACACAGGTCCGGGTGCCTTTTGGCACTTCAGCTGCAGAGAAACCAAACTTCCATGATAGTGTGTCATCTTTGTACCAGAACTCATGTTAGCAAGTTTTTGATAGCTCCAAAGGATATAGCTGATGCCTTTGGAGCCTTTTATACCCAGCTCTATACCCCAGAGTCTTCAGCGATGGATTCAAACAAATCTGATGCCTTTTCTCAAAATTTGAATTTACCAGTTCTGACTCAAGCTGAAAGAGAACTATTAGATCATCCAGTCACCAGAGAGGAAGTTTGATTTGTTATAAAAGGACTCAAAACTAAGAAGGCAGCCAGGGAAGATGGCTTTCCTACTGAATTTTTTTAAATACTTTGCTGACATTCTGGTGGGTCCCCTCCATTCGGCTATCTCCTATTGTGTACAGCATTATGTCTTTCCCTTTGAGTAGAAATCGGCATTGATTTCAATAATCCCAAAGCCTGGGAAAGACACAAAGCTATGTTCCTTTTGTCAACCTATTTCTCTTCTTAAGATTGATGTTAAAATCTATGTGAAGTTTTTGGCCCTTCATTTGCAAAATATCATCCCTCAAATTGTCCACTCCAACCAAAATGATTTTATTGTGGCTAGGCAATCCTATATTAATGTTTGGCAGCTTTTAAATATTATTTCCCATGTTAAACAGTCTCAGACCACTTCAATGGCTCTCTCAGTCAATGCCGATAAAGCCTTTGTTAGGCTTAATTGGTGTTATATTGCCTGGGTATTAACTGCCTTTGGTTTCAGCAATAACCTTGTTACTAATTTGTTAGCTTTATACATTGGGTTGTCGGCCAGGGTTGCTGTCAATGGAGCATTTTCTGTCTCATTCCCCCTGAAACAGGGCACCCATCAGGGGTGTCCATTATCCCCTCTTTTATTTATGTTTGCTATGGAACCACTGGCAGCCTATAGTGGGCAAAATTCAGACATTCAAGGGATTCAGGTTGGTTCTACAGTCCACAAGATAGCCCTTTACACAGACAACACCTTGGTTTTTATTGAAAACCCGCTCAAGTCTCTCCCAGTCCTAATGCAGGCCCTATCTGATTTTGGGACCATTTCAGATTTTAAAGTAAATTTAGATAAAATGGTAGCAGTTTTACTGCACGGGACCCTTTCAGCTCAACAGAAATCTCTTTTTCCTTTTCAGTGGGTTAATTCAGGGTTTCACTACTTAGGGATGTGGATCTCCACCAATTTGGCCAGCTATCTGCTAAAAAAAAACATAAGAATATTCTAATAGAAGTTAAACAGGAAATGGAGAGATCGATGGCCCTGCTGTTATCTTTGGGGGCTCGTATAGAGGTGATCCAAATGAATGTCCTACCTTGGTTTTTGTATGTTTTATAGGATGCTGCCTATTTATTATCTGGCTGTTCAAGTGGTCCTGATTTTGACCTTTCTAAAGTTCACTCAGGACATGGGCTGGCTTGAAGATGAGGAGAAGCAATTTCCCTTCTTGTTGCTTAAAATTGTCCCTTTTCTTTCTCTTCCTCAACTCAAATAGGTGAAGGTGCATAATCCATAGACTAGGCATGCTATACTGGAATGAATATGATATCTATCTTTAGTCCATGGTTCTGAGACTATGGGTTCACTGTCACCTTTCATCGGTAACAGTGACTTTTTGCCAGGATTGAAGGAGCAAGGATTTCAGCATTGGTATCAAATTGGGGTGTATTTGGTTGAGAACTTATTGGAGAATGGCACTCTAATGCTTTTTTCTCAGCTTCAACTGAAATTTGCTTTACCTCATACTGAATTATTTCATTATTTTCAGGTACATCATTTTGTATCATCACTGTCTAGAGTGCATTCTCCCTTATCCGATTCTCCCAGTTTGATTAAATTCTTTATTCAGGAACGGAAGACAGCAACTGAGTCCCACTCTATTTCTGCCCTTTATAGATTGTTGCAGCAGCACTGCTATACTTCCCCTCATCCTATTTTGGAGTCATGGGAATCTGCCTTATCTCATCCTTTGGAATCTAGCTGTAAGTTTAAGGTCTGGAAACTAATTCATAAGACCAATGTTACCTTTTATTGGTGGGAATTTTAGTTAACCTTTTTAGAAAACCTTTCTAAAACTGCCCATCGTACTGGGAGTTGGCTTGACCTGTGCTGGAGGAAATGTGGGAATAAGGGTGACCATGTTCATATATTCTGGTCTTGCCCCAAGTTCTCCCTATTCTGGAAGTCAGTAGCTGTGGCCATTTTGGATATTTTTGAGTTCTCTATTCCCTTGACTTTTGACATTTTTGTGTTAGGGTTTCTCCCCAAGGAGCTGCCTAATATTTCAAATAAATATCTACATGGGATATTTTTGGCTGCAACTTTTAAGGCCATAACTAGATGTTGCTGTCTGTTATCTTGCCTGCATTATCGGACTGGATGGCTGTAGTGCAAGAGATCCGTACAATGGAGGATATGTTTGTGAACCTTCATTTTCATTATGATGGTAGTAGCCTCTCTTTACTTACCCGGTGGGTTAAATGGGATGCATATTTGCAAAAAAACATTATCATAAGACTGGTTCCCATTACAGTTTTTGTTTCCTTGAGTGCTGGTCAGATCCCTTCCTAGATATGGGCTAACTAGATCATGGTTTTAGGCTTATTGTGCCATATCCTGTCTTATTATGCTCTTGTATAGTAGTCCATGTTGGTTAAACATTTATGTACCTGAAGCTACTTATGTTTTGTTATTGGTGGTTTGTTGTTATATGTTTGTAGTTATAAAAAACTCAATAATGTCTGAATTAAAAAAAAGGTTGAAGTCACCCACTAGTACCACCTTTCCCTGCACTGAAGCCATTCTCCTCCCTCTTCCCAACTCTCAGTCTATGGCTTTGCTCTGATTCAGAGGCCTGTACACCACCCTCATCCTTATCCTTCTCCCTGCCACTGTTTGTATCCATACCCAGACTACGTCTGTGCTCACCATACCCGTATCCTCTCTCATGGCCTTAATCTTTTCCATGATATAAAGAGCCATCTCTCCCCATATTTCCCTACTCTGTTCTTTCTTCCCCTACCCTATTCTTGCCTATATTCATGGTAGATAATATGGTATAGTGCCAATCCAAGAATGTGTTCTCAAGGCAAGAGGAGGTGAGAGGGCATCAGTGGGGAACATATTACAGAGAGGCGGGCACTGTAAGAGCCAAAAATATTAAAGCTGGATAAATCAGTGGGCCAAGTAAGGCTACATCCATTGGTGATTAATTATATGTTGTATGTCCTAGCTGCTCCACTGGGTAATCTTTTTAACTGTTCCTTGGAAACAGGGATGATATCAAGTGACATAAAGATAGTGGATGCTATGCACATGCACAAGAGCAGAAGCAAGAATGAATCAAGTAACTACAGACCAGTCAGTCTAATGGCTATAGTGGAGAAGTTCATAGAATGCATATAAATAGATGGGTAAGGATCCGGATAAGTGAGAGATCCCACAGGGTTGTTATTAATGGGGTGAATTCAGAGGACAGTGGGGGTCACCAGTGGGGAGCCAAATGGATCAGTCTTGTTGCTGGTCCTCTATCATCTTCATCTGTGACATCAGGGTAGGGATATAGGGAAAGATCTGCTTTTTCAGCAAATGACACTATGATCTTTGGAAGGGTGGAAAGTGAGGAGGGAGTAAGAAATATGAGGGATGATATAGAAAGGCTAGAGAAATGGTCAAGTGTATTGCAGCTGTAATGCACTGCAAAGAAGTGTAAGGTAATGCAAGTAGGAGCCCAAAACCTCAAAACCGAATACAGGATGGAAGGGGTAGTGTTTGAGAGCATAACTGAGAAGAGGGACCTGGAATAATCACAAACAATTTAGACTCATCAGCTTAATTTAAACAGGGCAGTGAGAAGGGCAAACAGAATGCAGGGATACATAGGGAGGGGTATCAGCAGTAAGGGAGGAAGGTAATCCAGCCCCTGTACATATCCCTTGTTTGACCTCACTTAGAGAAGCACAAGTGGTTCTGGAGCCCGCACTTGAGGAAGGACAGGGGCATGGTGGAGGTAGTACAGAACAGGGCATTCAAAATAATCCAGGCATAAGAAGGTAAATACTGCATGGAGAGATTAGAAGACCATAACATGTACTCCATGGGGTCAAGAAGGGAGAGGAGGGATATAGACTGAGTAACTGTGGAAATAAACCCATAGTCATATTGCATGTGGGAACTAACAATATAAAAAGATTTAGTATTGAAGACATTAAGAGGGATTTTATCACCTTAGGAGAACTTCTACTGGCTAAAGATTGTGAGGTTAGTTTTTTTGAAATCTTACCAGTCCCTTGGGCTACAGATGCCATGATCTATAAAATCAAAGTCATAAATAACTGGCTGAGATAGTGATGTCTAAAAAAGGGTTTTAACTGTCTCTCCCATTGGGAAGACTTTTTGGATAGAAACCACTTGTTTGCCTGGGATGGATTGTACCTGAACAAAAGGGGTAGTAACCTACTAGGAAGGAAAATTGAAACATTTATTTCACACCATTTAAACTAGATAATGGGGGTGGGTGGGTTTAAAACTAAACAGGCAATTTATTGCTAGCACTAAAGGTGGCTGTAACTTCCTTATCACAAATGCAAGAAGCTTATAGCTTAAATAACAGTAAAAAAACTGAATTGGAGGTCCTGATGAATCAACAAAACATACATGTTGCAGCAATAACTGAAACATGGTGGGATATTAATACAGAGGGGACAATGGACATCTCAGTATATAAACTATGTAAGTGTGACCGGGAGGGGAAACGTGGAGGATGGGTGTGTATGTACATACGCAACTCTATTCCATCATAAACTATTGAGCCCCAACTGGAATCAGGTCCCCAACTAGAAACAATCTAGGTAAAGCTAATGTTTACAGAACAAAAAACAATGATTGTAGGGAATTGATATAGGCCACCCTCATCCAATAATGAATATAATACTGCATTAAATCAAGAAATTTCCAAAATGTCTACTCTTGGGGATATTATTGTACTAGGAGGACTTTAATTCCCAAGGAATAGACTGGGAGAATCTTTCTGGATTGGACCAGGCTGAGAAATATTTTATTGAGCAATGCATTAATAGTGGACTTGACCAACTTATTGTTGATCCTACAAGGAACAATAATATCCTTGACTTAATTTTAACAAATATTGAAAATAAGATTACAGACATTAACACAGCAGCAGCATTAGGAAATAGTGACCACTTAGTTATTACATGCTACTTGGCAAAAAAGAGACCTAAAAACGTCTGCAGTACAATCATTAAAAACTATTATAAAGCAGACTTTGACAGTATATGTCAAAGCCTTACTGAAATAGGCTGGAAAACTACCCTTAGATATAAGACAACTGAAGAGGCTTGAAATATTTTACAGGCATATTGAATGATGTAGAAAACATTCATGTACCATAAAAAAGAAATATAATAATTTTTATATATATGTATTTTTTTTTTTATGTATTTTAGTCTTTGGTAACCGGGTAAGGCCCACTAGACACAAGTGCCTGTTTTCAGGGGTAACCTGGGAGCACTGGGTGGTTAAGTGACTTGCTCAGAGTCACACAGTATGCAAGTGAAGGTTGTGAGAATCAAACTCAGATCTGGTCTGCTGAATGTATCAAGTTCGTTCACACCTCATTCCTCTAATCTCTAGGCTATACTGCCAGCCCAAATAATAAGGGCAGAGTCCTAGTTTGGTTTAATGAAAAAGTTAAAAACAAATCAAAGGAAGATAACAAGCATATAAAACCTAAAAAAAAGAACCAACACATGAAAATAAAATGAAATTCCTTCAAATACAAAAACATCTAAAATATACTATTAGGCAAGTAAAACTAAGCTTGAGTTTAAAATAGCACATTCTAATGATAGGAAATTATTATATTCATATGTGAACTCCAATTGTAGAAGCACAATAAGAAACATAGGACCAATAATAGAAAATTGCCAGGTGATACAAGATTATAAAGAGATGGCTGATAAATTTAATAATTACTTCTGCTCAGTTTTCTCAGCTCCCACGCATACCATATTACCAGTACTACCTGATAAACCAGCTCCTACATCCTTTTCACTGGATGAAATACTTAAATTAATAATCAATTCGGATAGAACATCTAGCCCGAGATAACGGACAATATAAATCCAATGCTCTTAAAAAAACTGCCTGTGTTGGCTTGTCCATTACTCATTAAGGGATGGTTTTGTTCCTGACAATTGGAAAAATGTGAGTTATCCCAATTTGTAAGATGGGTAATAGAGGAAAAATTGAAAACAATAGACCAATAAGTTTGACATCCCATTGCTGTTAACTTATGGAACGACTCATTAAAAATAGATTAGAACTACTGTACATCTAGAACTCTCAGGGACAAAAAATATAAACCAGCATGGTTTTACCAAGGGAAGGTCCTGTACTACCAATCTAATCATGTTCCATGATACTATTAATAAAAGTACTGATAATGGTCATCCATCGAATGTAATACTACTTGATTTCTCGAAAGCATTTGACACAATAAACTGATTGAGGAGCTTATTCAGCTGCAGGTCAACAATGATACAGTCAGGTGGATACACAACTGGCTGTTTAATAGGAAGCAATGAGTATGTATAAATGGAATTTGCTCTGAAGAGAGATCAGTGAGCAGTGGGGTCCCTTGGGGTCAATGCTTAGTCCCATGCTCTTTAATATCTACATTTGTGACATGGGCACAAATGTAGAAAACTTAATTAGTAAGTTTGTGGATGATACAAAATTGTGTGGAGAAGTAAATACCATCAATAAACATTTAACTTTAGTTTCTGATTTAGCAAATGTTGAGATCTGGGCAGAAGAAAATGGAATGAAGCTGAATGCTGATAAATGTGTTGTACTTCATATAGGTAGAAATAATCTAAACTACTCATATATACCAAAATCAATCAATATTGAAATCAGTTCAAAATGTGAAGGATCTGGGTATAATAGTTAACAACTCCCTCTCCTCAATAAATCATTGCAAAAGAATAGCCAAAACGCTTGATCCATGGTAACTAAGATCAAACGCTCATTTGTGAGTAGGGCAGAACAACTAATACTACCAATCTGTACCACCTATGTACCTATTAGATTAAGGATCCCAGTTTTGGTCACCATATTTACTCAGGGATATTTAAATGGTCGAAGGAGTCCAGAGGGTCATTACTAAATCTGTTCAAAGATTAAAACAATGTCATTTTCAGAGTAGGTTACTGAAGACAAGTTTACACTCCCTTGAAGCTCGAAGACAAAGGGGTGAATTGTTGTTACTATATACTTGCTCAGAATAAAGAGAGTATGAATGAATGCAAATTAAATTTTAATAATGTAAGAGGTAATATGAGATCCCATAACAAAAAATAAATATGCAACAAGCAATAACAGTTAAAAAGGACCATTTATTCACACTTAGAGCACCTATGGCCGGGAACCAACTACGACAGGAATCAGTCGAATGCACAAGCCTAACCACCTTTAAAAACACCATGGATAGACTGTATTACAAATAATCAATTGTTGGTTTAGTGGCCCACATGTGTGTGAGACATTCACAATGGGCCGTGTGCCTCCTTATGTCCCTAAAATCCTAGTAATCCTAGCAATTCTAATAATCCTAGAAACATAGATATTGACAGCAGACAAGGACCGCTTGGCCCACCTAGTCTGCCCATTTTCCCTACCTATTTTAACACTGCAGACCCTACTTGATCTCCAGCTTAACCCCCCCACCTCTAAGGTTCCCTTATTCTTATCCCATGCATTATTTAACCTGTTACCATTTTTGCCACACCACCTTCACTGGGAGGCTATTACAGGCATCCACCATCTTTCTGTAAAGAGGTACTTCCTCACATCTCCCTTGAGTCTCCCTACCATAGCATGTCACCTTGTCCTTGAGCATTTTTTTTCTAAAAAACGCTTCCCTCTTGAACTTTATTTATACCTGTGAGGTATTTGAATGTTTCTATCATATCCCCACTCTCCCTCTTTTCCTCTGGTGTGTACATATTGTGATCTTTCAGTATTTCCTCATAGGGCTTGTGATGCAGACCCTGCACCATTTTGGTTGTCCACCTCTGGAACACTTCTGCCCTGTCTATGTCCTTCCATAGATGTGGTCTCCAAAACTGTACACAATACTCTATGTGTGGTCTCACCAGTGATATATACAGGTATAAAACACCTCTCTTTCTCTGCTGGTGATACACCTCCCTATGCACCCTAGCATCCCACTATCTCTATATCCACTGCCTTGTCATGCTGTATGGCCACCCTTAGGTCATCAGATATGATTACTCCCAAGTTCCTTTCATGTTCGCTGATGGTTAATATCACTCCCCCCATTTTATACTCTGCCCCTGGGTTTCTGTGCCACAAGTTCATTATTTTGCACTTCTTTCCATTGAAACCTAGCTGCTACACCCTTGACCACTCCACTCCACTAACTTTCCTAGATTGCTATTAATTTTTTCCACCCCTCCTGGAGTGTCTCCCCTATTACAGATCTTAGTGTCATCTGCAAAGAGGCATACCTTCCCTTCCAGCCCCTCTGCAATGTCGCTAATAAAGACATTAAAGAGGAGCGGTACCAGTGCTGATCCCTGTGGTACCATGCATGTCACCTTCCCTTCCTTGGAGAGAACTCCATTTATCACCACCCTCTGTTTCCTGTCCCCAACCAATTTCTCACCTCGTTTACCACTTTAGGATCCACTCCAAGGCTTCCCAGCTTGTTTATGAATCTCCTCTGTGGAACAGTGTTGAAAGCCTTACTGAAATCTAGGTAGGCCACATCCACCGCTCCACCCTGATCCAATTCCCTGGTCACCCAGTCAAAGAAATCTATCAGACTTGTTTGACATGATCTCCCCCCAGTGAATCCATGTTGTCTCAGATCCTGAAAGTCACTGGATTTCAGATACTTGGCAATCCTCTCTTTCAGTAGTGATTCCATTACTTTCCCCACCACAGAAGTCAGAGTGACTGGCCTCTAGTTGCCAGCCATCTCTTTGCTTCCACTTTTGTAAAGTGGGACTATATCTGTCCTCGTCCAGTCCTCAGGAACCATGCCTGTCTTCACTGGGTGGTTGAACAGGGCTGTCAGAGGTGTAGCCAGTAACTTCTAGAGCTCCCTAAATATCCTAGGATGCACCCTGTCTGGCCCTATTGCCTTGTCCACTTTCAGATCTGTGAGTTCCCTCAGAACCCTCTCCTCTGTAACTGGACTAGTGTCTGCCTCCCTTCCTTTGATGCTCCTGGCCCTTATCTGTTGGTCCCATTCCTTCCCCTCCTTCTGTGAACACTGAACAAAAGTACTTGTTCAAGATGTCTACTTTTCCTGGTCCCCCTCCACACACTCACCTCCTTCTTTCCTAAGCCTTATTATTGTTCCCCTGGTCTTTCTCTTTTCACTTACATACATGAAAAATACCTTATCCCCTTTCTGCACTGCCTGGATTATTTTCTCCATCATCTGCACCTTTGCACTCTTAATTACTTTCTCTGCCTCCCTCTGTTTCTCCTGACACACCTCTCTATCTTTCTCTTTCTGTGTCTCCTTATACCTATTGAATTCTAACTTTATTTGCCCTTACCTTCTAGGCCACCTAATTGAGAACCATAGTGGTCTTTTTTTCCTCCTGCTTTTGCTTACTTTTCTAATGCAGAGGTTTGTTGCCTTCTCTATCCCTCCTTTTAGAATTGCCCACTTTTCCTTCACTCCTTCCAAGTCCTCCCCCTCCCCCGGTCAGGGAATCCCTGAGGCATTCCCCCATCTTTTTAAAATCTGCTGTCCTGAAGTCCAGGACCATTGCCTTAGTGTAGTTTGATTCTGCTCCAGTACTTATATTCACCCATTTGTCTGTCCTCCTTTGTCATGTGAGGCATACACCAGATGTCATGCCCTGGGAATAGTCAGGAGGAGGAGGAGGGGGGTCTGGGTCTGGAAGGGGGAAGAGCAGTTGAATAGGGGTAGTAGGGACAAAGAGATGCCCTGGGGCAAAAATGGATCACAATAGGGGTCCTCCCTGTCTGATTCCCATACCCAAGAGTACTGTTGAATGCAGACAGGTGGTATGGTCTTCCTTGATTGTTCATCCTATTAGGATGGTGTTATGCAATGCCAGGTCTATTCAAAACAAGACTGCTATTTTAGCAGATCTTGCTGGGACATCAGACCTGGCGTGCATCACCGAGACCCGGCTGGAGGAGAATGCAGATCCAGTTTTGTCATCGGCTGTTTCAGTTGGCTATTCGGTGATACACTGTCTGAATATGGATTGTAGGGGCGGGGATGTAGCCATTTGGTTTAGGTCAGAACTGGGCCTTATTGAGGTGCCAGTGGGGTGCACTAGATCCTTTCAGTATATCATGGGTGCAGGTGTCAGGTGCAGGATACTTCTCATCTATCAACCACTGAAGAGATGGGAGAGAATTCCTGCAGGAAGTTGCAGACTTCATTGTCGATGTGATATTGGGATCCTCAGATGGTTGATTCTGGGGGATTTCAATGCCTGGGTCAACAATGAACTCTCACAATTTGGTTGTGACTTCCTACAACTAATGACTTTGTTGGGCCTCATACAGGTTGTTAACTCCGCAACCCACATTAGAGGTCACACATTGGACTTGGTGTTTCTCCTGGAAATGGAAATATCTGATTTGGTGGTGGAACCAGTCGTATGGTCTGACCATCACACCATAGGGTTCAGTTTTGGGGCTCCCCCCAATGGGCCTGCCACTATGGAAATGACCCAGTACCACCCTTAGCAGGGTGTGAACCCTTATGGTCTAATGGGGGTGCTGAATCTAGGAAGCATGCCGAGGGAATGCATGGATTTGGGAGACCTGGTGCTTGCCTATAATATGGCAGTAATGGTGGCCTTGGATTCTATTGTTTCTGTTCATGTTCACCTGCTCACCCTCCATCCAAGGTCTCCATGGTTTTATGGGACCTTGAAGGAGTTGAGGAGAGTTGGATGAAGGCTGGAGAGGGCCTGGCAGAAATTGGGCTTGGAGGGTGACAGGCTTAGGTTTATGGAACATTATACTATCTATCAATCGACAATCACCCATGAGAAGGCAGAATTCTTGTCCAGGGAGATTGCCACTGCACAAAATATATCAGCTCAGCTCTTCTGGACCGTGGTCAGATTGTGCCATCTGATCTGTCTTCAGTCTGTGGGAGCTTTTTCACAAGAGAAGTGTGATAAGTTTGCTCAATTGTTTGCAGATAAGGTTGCCACCATCAGGTCTGAGATCTGCCAGTCCACCTCCAAGGGGTGTTGCAGTGGTCAGCAGGATGTCACAAGTGCCTGGTTTGTTTGGACAGACTTCAGCCAGATAGAATTCACTGACATCGTGAGGGTCATCCAGACTTTGCGGCCAACCTGCTGTAGTTTGGATCCGGGCCCCACATGACTCTTAGTGGGTTGCATGAATGAGATTGGCCTAATCCTTGCAGAGATAGTCTAGAGTTCATTAGAGAGGGGGATCTTTCCTGATCCCCTAAAGGAGGTGGTCATGTGACTGCTCCTGAAAAACCCTCCCTTGACCCATATTGTCCTGATAACTACAGACATGTCTCTAATCTGCCCTTTGTGGGTAAGGTTATTGAGAAGCTGATTGCGCTGCAGCTGGATGACCATTTTACCACCCATGATGTCTATGATTCTCTCCAGTCTGGATTTAGGAAGAGACATAGCACAGAGATGGCTCTTGTCTGGGTGCTTAATGATCTCATAATAGTGAGAGATCAGAGGTCTAGTTCCATCTTGGTCCTCCTTGATCTCTCCGGAGCATTTGACACTGTGGACCATGGTGTGCTATTGGAATGCCTGCAATTCATCTGTGGACTATCAGGTGCAGCCCTCAGATGGTTTAAATCTTTCCTCCAGGATATGACTCAGAGAGTGGTCACTGAGATTTATTCCTCTGACGCTCTCCCACTATCCTGTGGGGTTCTGCAGGGTTCCATTTTGACACCCATGCTGTTTGCAGTGTATATGCTGCTGTTGGGAGACATTATTAGGTGGTATGGCTTGAGTTTTCACTGCTATGCAGATGACACTCACTGTACCTGTCCTTTTCACCCCGGCAGGAGGATGCAATCTCAGTATTTAACAACTGTCTTTCTGAGATTCAGGACTGGATGAGTGCCAGCTGGCTGAAAATAAATCCAGATAAGACTGAGGCATTGGTGGTAGACCCAGATCCTCAGGTGGTGGGCATGTTGGCTGGACAGTTACCTGGGCTTTGGCTGGGGGATACTCCACTAGCTGCCTCACATCAGGTGTGTAACCTGGGTGTTATGTTTGACAATGAACTGACCCTGAAATCTCAGGTGTGGGCAGTTGCCAAGACCTAGTTTTTTCATATGAGGAATATTGCCAGGGTGAAACACCTGGTTTCTCCTGATGATCTTTCTACCTTGGTCCACACATTTGTGACCACCTCCTTGACTACTGCAATGCCCTGTACCTAGGGCTACCAGTTGATATCCGCCACTTGCAGCTGGTGAAGAATGCTGTGGTCAGGCTTGTGACTGGTACTTCTAGGACCAGTCACATTACACTTGTGCTCCGTGGACTGCACTGGCTGCCTGTACAGTGGCAGATCACCTTTAAGGTCAGCTTGCTGACCTAAAAAGCCCTACATGAACAGGGACTCTGCTACCTGAAAGATCTCCTTTGCCCCTACTGCCCCTCCTGCCTGTTTTGATCCACCAATGAGGGATTGCTAGAGATTGCCAGGGTGCATTTGAAGACATCCGGGGCTCTGTCTTTTTCTTACACAGCCCCTACCATGTGAAATTCTTTGCCTAGTCCGGTGAGAGAGTGCCTGACCATCCAAAGCTTCAAGTCAGTCCTCAAGACCTATTTAGTCAGGCTAGTGTTTCCTGATAGTGTTAGCTGATAGCTTCAGCCATTAATGTTATGCTGCTGTTTGGAATTTGTATTATGGATTAATGCTATTGTAATTGCGTTTTATGGAATATTAATATTGTTATTTGTATGTGTTTTATTTTTGTACAGCACCTTGGCTTTGAAAGGCGCTTTATAAATAAAGATATTATAATTATTATTACATTGAACCACACTGTATAGTTATCACTGGCCCCCAGGTGGACACCTACCGTGACATCTGCAACACTGTCCCAATTAGTGAATACAAAGTCCAGTACTGCCCCCTCATGAGCGGGGTCTTTCACTAGTTGCCTGAGGAATGCCCCCTGAAGGGAGTCCAGGATGTTTCTGCTCCTAGCTGAAGCTACAGCTGGGATGCTCCAATCTACATCTGGCAGATTGAATTCTCCACCACCAGCACCACTCCCTTGTTTCCCATCTTTTGGATGGCTTCCACTAGAACCTTATGCACCCCCCCCATGTTGGAGGTCTGTAGATCATGCTAGTATGAATAGCGTCTCACTTCTCTGTTTCTAGGGTGACACACAGTACCTCCACCCCTTCCTGATTTCCCAGTATCTCAGTAGCATTTATGCCATCCTTCACATTAAGATCCCACCCTTCTTTCCCACCCAGTCCTTTCTGAACAGAGCATAGTCCGGTAAGGCTATATCCGAGTCATGGTTCTCATAGCACCATTACTCGGTAATGGTGACAATGTCCAGGTCAGCCTCTGCCATGATGGCCTCTAGGTGTGGGATTTTGTTTCCCAGACTTTTAAGCATTTTCTTACATGGCCTTCCAGAATGTGCTACCACCCTGTTTGTCATCATCTCCATCCCCTTTTTTTTACTTACTTTATTCTCCCCTCTCAGAGTCCTCTGCTACTCCTCTGATGTCCCTTCTGCACAGGCACCAAGTATGAGACCCCCAAACCCCATGACTTGCCCTTCATTGCAGAGCAAGAAACAGAAGCCAAGAACTACAGATTTTTTACTAATTAATCACTTCTGTCTCAGCAGAAGTAGTACCTGTTTGGATTAAGCAAACAGATACTTTATTAGAAGAAGAGGGTCTCATTTAAGTAAAAAAAAAAGCATTTTTTCTGAGGAAGGGGCAGTATCACCTTAATTTACTGAGAGCAGAGAGTGAATCTAATTGGGGGTGTGGCTTAGCAGCTTAGGTGTACAAAAGCAGCTGTCTCCAATTACAGCTTCTGGCTGTTCTGGCAGAAGAGAACTGGTTGCAGAGCAAGAAACAGAAGTCCAGAACTACAGATTTTTTACTAATTAATCACTTCTGTCTCAGTAGGAGTAGTACCTGTTTGGATTAAGCAAACAGATACTTCATTAGAAGAAGAGGGTCTCATTTAAGTAAAAAAAAAGAAGAAAAAAAGTGTTTTTTCTGAGGAAGGGGCAGTATCACCTTAATTTACTGAGAGCAGAGAGTGAATCTAATTGGGGGTGTGGCTTAGCAGTTTAGGTGTACAAAAGCAGTGTTCCACTAGCAGCTCCTGGGTTGAGTATAGAAGAGAACTGGCTGCAGAGCAAGAAACAGGTAGTCCAGAAGTACAGATTTTTTACTAGTTTCCTCCTTCCCACCCAAAGCCAGTTCTAGTTTTATAGCCACTGAATTTGACTGACAACAGGAACTTCCTCTTTGGCAGTAGGAAGGGAAGGATCACTGAGACACAATAGTTTCAGCTACCTTGAAGGAAGCTAAAAAAAAAAACTCTTTATCCCCCCCTGGCTGCTGGAGGTCTGAATCCAAGCACGGAGGAAGGAGACTACTGAAAACTACAGGAATCTCCTGTCCCAGAACAGGAAGGGTGAGAGTTGTAAAGGCACATAGGCAGTAGAAAAGTAAGTATAAAAATACATAGAGGCAGGAGACAATAAGCATACAAAGCAACAGGAGAGGGGACACAAAATAAGTCAAGATGGGAGTGGTGCAGTGCAATGGCTGTGGAGCAGCAGTGTTCGGGGAGACATTCTGGAAGCTGTGATGCTGCCCTGTTTGCAGGCACCTCTCTGGTCTGATGGAGGAGGTTGCCCGTCTCCAGGCTGACCTGGCTAGGATTCATGAAACCTCTTTCCCCACCCAGGGACCACCAGGGCAACCACCGTTACCTCAGATGTTGCCTCAGATGTTGCCAAGAAAGAGGAGCAGTTGGACCAAGGTGGACTCAGGGAGGGAGAGGATGGTGGAACAGAGGTGCATCCCTCCAGTTGTAGCTCTCCACAATTCATATGCTGTTCTGGCAAAGAGTGGTTCCTCTATGGAGGCACCTGCAGTGGAGACCAAGGAGGATGCTGGGAACCTCCACAAAGGAGACCCACAGGAGGGTGGCACAAGACCCCACAGGTGAAGGAAACAACTCCTGGTGGGGGACTCAATCATTGGGGGGGTAGACGTGGGGGAGGAAGGGGATAGGGAGGTAAGGTACCTGCCTGGCACCATGGCTTGGAGGGACAAGAAGTGAATCCTCAGGATCGTGGGAGCAGCTGCATGGGGGAGGGAGCTGGATGTCATTGTCCACCTAGGAACAAATGACCCAGCTGTAAATTGGATCAGAGCAGTGCAAGAAGAGTTTGTGGAGTTGGGGAGGGGGTCTTAGACAAGCTGCATGTACGGTAACCTTCTTGGAGGTGCTGCCTGACTATGGCAAGGATGATTCTAGGGTATTCCACACAATGGAATTCAATGCATGGTTGAACAACTGGTGTGAAGCTCAGGGTTTTGGCTTCATTGGGGACTGGGGAGCCACCTGGAGAAATGCAGGCCTATACTGGCACGATGGTCTGCATCTGTCCAGGGGGATCCAGGATCCTAGGTGACAGGTTTAAATGCTTCATTGGCAAGCATTTAAACTAGCCAAGGGGAGGCACTGAAATGGAGCAGGGAAATCCCAGCATCCCCCCAACAAAGTGCAGTAGTTAGAGAGGTAAACACCAAGGCAGAGAAGTCAGTAGGGAGCAGGACAGGGATAAATGCAGAAAAAGAAGTTAAGGACAGGGATGGGGCTAAAAGGGGTAAGGTCATAAAAAATAAATGGAAGGTGATGAGTACCAGTGCCCATAGTCAGTGCAACAAGCTCCCTCAACTAGTGGCCTTAACGGAAGAGAGATGCCTGGATATTGTGGCAGTCACTGAAACATGGTACACAGAGAACCATGAGTTGGAAGTCAACATACCAGGATACACAGTCTACAGGAGGGACAGGGTGGGTAAAAGAGGAGGAGGAGGAGTAGCTCTCTATATAAGGGAAGGGATTAAAGCAACAGAACTAAAGAGTAAACAGGAAGTTGATGAGTCACTATGGGTCACCCTGGAGACAGGAAATGGCACCACAATCTGCATGGGTGTTGTGTATGGACCCCCATCTCAGGGGGGGGAAATGGACAAGGAAATGATAGAAGGCATCCTTAAAATGGCAGAAAAAGGGGAGATATTGTTGATGGGGGACCTGAATATGCCAGATGTTAATTGGAGTACCTTTGCTGCAGGCACATCCAAGAGCAGGGTCATTCTTGATGCCTACATGGGGCATGCCTCAGACAGCTAGTGTTGGAACCCACTCAGGAGGGAGCAATTCAGACCTGGTACTTTCAAATGGGAAGGAGAAAGGATCTCAGATTTAGAAGTGGTAGCTATCTGAGAACAAGTGACCACCAAACAGTGTGGTTCACAATAAACACAGCATAGAGTCAAGCCACAAAACAAGAGTATTGGACTTTAGGAAGACTGACTTTGGGAAATGAGAGGTGCCTTAGAAAAGCACTAGCAAATGGGCAAGAAGGAGGGTGGAGGAACAATGGGAATAATCAAACAGCCATTGCAGAGGCAACAAGCCTTTGTGTGAAGCAAATCAATAAAACAAATCAAAGGAAAAAAACACTACGGTTCTCAAAAGAGGTGGCAGGGATGGTTAAGGAGAAAAAGACAGCATTCAGAAAATATAAGGAAACACAGAAGGAGCAGGACAGAGAACTTTATCAGTTAAAGCAGAAGGAGGCAGGGAAGGCAGTCAGAATAGCAAAGGCACAAACTGAGGAAAAGATAGCCAACTCTGTTAAGAAGGGGATAAAACTTTTATAGGTACATTAGGAAGCAAAGAAAGACCAAGGGAGGGATACAGAGACTTAATAAAGGGGAGGAATGTGGGCAGAGGGTGACAGTGAAAAAGCAGGGATACTGAATGAATATTTCTGCTCAGTATTCACAACAGATGAGGAGGGGGAGGTGCCTAAACCAAACAAGGGAGAAACTCTGAATGGGGGGGGGTCGATACCAGTCCATTCACAGAAGAAAGGGTTTTGAAAGAACTCTTGAAACTGAGGGTGGACAAAGCAATGGGGTCTGATGGGATTCACCCAAGAACACTAAAAGAACTAAGGTTAGAACTAGTAACACCACTGACTACTCTCTTTAACAAATCATGGGAGGATGGAGTGGTACCTGAGGACTGGAGGAGGGCAAATATGATTCCACTTCACAAAAGTGGGAGCAGGGCAGAGGCAGGAAACTACAGACCAGTTAGTTTGACTTCAGTAGTATGGAAAATGATGGAATCACTTCTGAAGGAAAGAATTGTTGAGTACCTAGAGGCAAGTGGGGCACAGGACCCAAGGCAGCATGGTTTCACAGCAGGAAGGTCATGTCAGATGAACCTAATAGATTTCTTTGACTGGGTGACCAAAGTAGTAGACCAGGGAGGGGCTGTGGATATGGTCTACCTAGATTTTACAAGGCATTTGACACAGTTTCACACAAAAGATTAATATACAAGTTAGCCAGCCTTGGAGTGGGTCCCAAGGTGGTAGCCTGGATAAAAAACTGGCTGGACAACAGGACGCCAAAGGTAATAGTAAACGGAGTCCACAGTGAAGAAAGGAGGGTAACTAGTGGGGTACCGCAGGGTTCGGTACTGGGACTGGTCCTCTTTAATATCTTTATAAGTGACATTGGAGAGCACCTGGAAGGAAAGGTATGCCTCTTTGCAGATGACACAAAGATCTGCAACAGGGTTGATACACAAGGAGGGGTGGAAAGAATGAAAAGGGTCTTGGCAAGGTTGCAGGAATGGTCAAATATGTGGCAGCTCAGATTCAATGCAAAGAAGTGCAAGGTAATGCATCTGGGAAACAAAAACCCAGGGGTAGAGTACACAATGGGGGTGAGTTAATAACAGCAAAAATCGAAGGAGACCTAGGAGTAATTATATCAGATGACCTAAAGGTGGGTAAGCAATGTGAAAAGGCAGTAAGGAGGGCTGGGGAATACTGGGATGCATAGGGAGAGGCATCAAGAAGTAGAAAACAAGAAGTTGTTATCCCTTTCTACAGACAGTTAGTGAGACCCCATCTGGAGTACTGCGTGCAATTCTGGAGACCCCATCTCTGCAAAGACATAGACAGAATGGAGGCTGTTCAGAGGAGGGCAACCAAAATGGTGCAAGTTCTGCACCAGAAGATATACGAGGAGAGACTAAAGCAGCTTAATATGTATACCCTTGAGGAAAGGAGGGAGAGGGGGGACATGATAGAAACTTTCAAGTATCTCAAGAGAATTAACAAGGTACAAGAGGGTAATATCTTTCAGAAGAAGAGATGTGCAAGAACAAGGGGGCACAATTTGAAGATAGAGGGGGGACAGCTCAGAGGTAATGTTAGAAAGTATTTTTTCACAGATAGAGTTGTGGATGCATGGAACAGCCTTCCTGAGGAGATTGTGGAGTCAGGAACAGTGGGAGAATTCAAGAATGCATTGGACAGGCATAAGGCAATTCTAGTGGGGGGCAGGAGGAAGTAAGCTGTTGATTAACTAGAATCTGCAGCTTATCCATCAGGTAGGGAAACGGGCAGATTGGGTGAGCCAAGCGGTCCTTATCTGCTGTCAAATTCTATGTTTCTATGTTTTGTGGCAAGGGGTGGGGAGCAACTCAACCCACCAGACCGGATGAATATTCGGGGAGGTGCCTTCCCAGGCCATTGCAGTGGGGGACCATCATCATCCTGCAGAAGATTCCCTTTTTTGCACAGTTTCCTGACTTCCCCCGAAGACTGCGATGTGTACTGGTGCCAGTGGCTGCAGCGTACACACACCTGTGCACATCCCACCAAGCGTCTGCCTCAGTCACTCACCCTCAATTTTTAACGCTGGTGTGCCACCTCCCGGCCTCCACTAGGGGGCAGGCAATTGCTGAGCACTGCTAACCCCCCCCCCCAGAAAAGGAGAGCAGTCCTAGGGACGCTCAATCCTTCTCCCCGCCAACCCCCGGCAGCCCATGCTCATTCCTGAACATGGGTCACCAGTGTGACCTGAGATAAGGTGCCCAGCGCCTCAGCCCTCAGCATCACCGGGCCAGCTATCCCATCCCCTTTTGACTTCCTTCAGACCACCTCTACTCTCAGTCCCATCTTTCATCACTTCTACCACTTTGTTTCCTTTTATGTTGGGTACCTTTGGGGATTTCTTTCCCATAGATCTCTCCCTACTGCCTACTTCAGTTTGAGGGGGGAGACAGTTTATGTCTTCCTGTTTCCTTATACAGTATGACAAATACATAAAATTACTTCTGTGGAATAAATAAGGTAGACTGGAGGGACTTGTTCACACTGAATGGGAACACTGGTCCAAAAGGGAGCTCAGTTAAGCTGCCAAGAGGCAGATATAGGAAGAATGTTAGAAAGTATTTTTTTTCATGTGGAAAGTGGTGGACAGTTGGAACAACCTGCCCTGGGAAGTTTTCTGTGTTAAGTCAGTAGACAGAATCAAATGAAGGTAGGACAAATTTATGGGATAGGTAAAGGTAGGGGAAGGGGGATGGTGGAGTGAGGGATTGCTAGCACCATCGCACCCAACTGTAGGTATGGCTGGTTGGGCTTATGAGCCATTAGTCCTTTTTCTGCCATCAATGTCTGTTTCTTTGCTGCTTTGTTTGTATACACCACAACCTGGAATGTATTATTGCTACTATGAAATGGATCCATATTTGTAATAGTAAAAATTAAAAAAAGTTTTTAAAATGTTTTAATAAAGATTATTTTAATGTGTAGGTGTACAGCAAAAAACATGGGGCTTGATTTTCAAAGGTCAGAGAATGATGCAAGGTGCGTGTGCCAGAAAGGAATGATGCAAGGAGCAAGCTGCGTCAAAACTTGCATCAGTTCAATTTTCTAATGCTGCTTGCGTCAAAAAAGGAATGGCCTGTGCCAAAGTTGCTTGCATCAGGCTTGTGGCAAAAAAATGGGCATGCCATGTCGCAGCGGTGCTTGCATCAACAAAAATAATGCACCATCCCCTTTTTGGGATTTTCTAAGGTAGAAACTGTCGACACTGCGTCAGAGATGCATGCCATTATTACACCAGTCAGAACTGATTTATCTGACACTAGAGCATATACAAAGGCCCACAGCAGACAGGAAGACCTAACTGTGGTACTATGAATGGCATTCTTCTGCAAGAATCCTGTATTGTAGACATTGTAATGCTGTCTCAAGGACTGTACCATGTAAAATATTGCTTCCAGAGGCCATTTCATGAGCCATACATTTTGGCTCAGCTTGTGTCATTTTCCACTCCATGCACCATATCTGTAACTCAGCTTGCAGCATTTTTGCTCCATCTCACTCATGCATCATGTTTTTGTCTTAGCTTGTGTAATTTTTGCTCCATCTCACTCACACACTGGCCCAGATATTCAAAAGGGTTGCACTTGGCGCAACAGTGTTGCATGCACAACCCACTGATGCGCCAGTAGCGATATTCAAAAGGAAAGTCGCCGCAACCTTCCATGCGCCTAGAGCATCAGTAATGTATGCAGGCACAGGTAGGGGGGGCGTGCCCATGCATAACCTGCACAGCTCGATATTCAGCCCGGGATGTGCAGAGTCATCCATGCACAACCCCTACCTGTGCCTGCACAAAGTTAAGCCAAAAAAAAAGAACAAGTGATGGATACCAACAGGTGAGCTGCTGCATTGCAGGGTGCAACACGGCAGCTGCCACCTGTGGGTGGCCACCCGAGTTCCTGCCGCACCTGGCAGCGCCTCCCCATGCCCCATTGTGGGCATCCCTGGAGCGAAATCCCTCTGTCCAATATCCCTGGTGGTCCAGTGGACCTCTATGTGTTGTCGCGGGCATCGGTATAGTTCCCCCCATCCAATATCCCAGGTGGTCCAGTGGACCAATCGCCGCCCGATCATGGGCATTGCCAACACATAACAGACTCCTACCTGGTGGTCTGAGGTGCTTGCCCCTGCCCACCCGCCCCACTGAGGCCCACCACCCCTCCCCCCCATCAGCCGGCGGGTGGGTAGCACTCCCACCGCTCGCCACCGTCACTGCTGCCGACTGACAGCTCAGCATCCTATTGAGCTCAGCGTGAACCAATGGCCGCAGTTCATATCAGATTATTAGTCCAGATATGTGAATGATTCATTCACATATCTGGGACTAAGTAGTATGCTGCACGCCCATTGCTCACACTGTGAACCAATGGGCGGCAGCCCTACCAAGCCATCAGTCAGCGGGAGGCGGGCAGCAGGGGGTACCACCGCCTACCGCTGACAGGGGAGCGGAGCGGTGGGGCTCATTGGGCAGGTGGGGAGGGGGGTACACTAGACCACCAGGGTAGTAGGGGTCTGTTATGTGTTACAGATGCCCGCGATCGGGCTGCGATTGGTCCACTGGACCACCAGGGATATTGGACGGGGGGGACTATACCGATGCCCGCGATCAGGCACATAGAGGTCCACTGGACCACCAGGGATATTAGACGGGTTTTTTTTATTTTACACGAATGCTCACAATCGGGCTGCAGGGGGCGTCGGTCCCTGACGGCTGCTGCCTGGCAGGGCGCCAGGCGCAAATCGTTGGGGATCGGCGCACCTGCATGCTAATGGCATGCAAATGGTGCCATAATGAGATGCAAATGGCCCCTTGTGCGCATTGCATAAATTATGGCTCCATTTGCATGTCCTCTTTTGAATATCATAGGTGCTGTGCATGGCGCAATGGCACTTGCACTAGCGCATCTCCATGCTCCACTCTGGCCACTTGCGCTGGCGCAGTGCCACTGCACCATGCACAGTAGGGGTGGCCAGGGTGCGATATTCAAAGCTGCTGCGCCATAGCACAGCTCCGTTGAATATCACCCAGGCCACACCCCAGCGCAACAAAGTTGAGCTGCGCCCAGGCTTGCATCACAGCCTGGAGCAGTTTTAATATCCGGGCCACTGTGTTTTTGACACAGCTTGCTTCATTTTTGCTCAGTCTCAATCCATACATTGTACTTTTGATTCATCTTGCATCATTCTGAGCTTGCGTCATTCTCACCCAATGCATCACATTTTTGAGACAACAGTCCTCTTCTATCATTTTGGGAAACTTTGACACAGAGAATGCTTTTCTTGCAAAATACGACACACAGTATTTGGTGCACCTGGATTTGACACAAGGTGGTTGTTTGATGCATCTTACATTGGTCTAAGGGCCCTTGGAAAATCTCGTCCACAGTCTTACTTTTGCAATGGATAGCAGGTGATACTGTTTTAGTAAGGAAGGAGATACACAGCACAGAAGGGGAAACAGACTTCTATGCAAGCTTTCCTTTTTATTTTGTCAGATAATGTTCAGATGACAATCTGAAATTAAGCCCCAAAACTGGTCCCTTCCACAATCTCTCTCTCTCTCTCTGTCTTTCCTTCTCTCCGCCTCTCTCTCTCTTCACGTTCACTGTTCTACAGATAGCAGTTCATACTCCAGTTTAAGTGACACTATATTGCATTGTTCTCTCCCTGTACCCCTCCCACTATCTCTTTGTCTCCCTCACTGTGCTGTTTGTCACTCTGTCAGCAGTACCCACCATTTTGGCTTGACAGTTACCCCACCACCAATGCTGTCCACTTCTGTTTTACTCCTACATCCCACTATTTGGGTAGGCTCTCAGATAATAAACAGAATGGGCACGGGCAGGGAGGTCTTGGCAGACAAACGTGATAGTATTTTTTGGCTGGGTAACAAGGGCAGTGTCTAAGAGAAGTGTACTCTACTTCAGCAAGGCATTCTGCTCTTGCCACACAGAAGATTGCTTAAGAAGTAAGTGGATCTGGAAGCAGCACAGGATGTAATTTGATGGGTGGGAAGTTGGTTGAGGGGGAAAAGCAGAAGATGGTGGTAAACATGGTCAAATTGGGGGAGAGGAAGGTCATGAGTTGGCTGCTACATGAGTCAGCCCTAGGGCCAGTCCTTTTCAATATGTTTATCAACCATACAGAACATCAGCAAGGCATTTGACTCAGTGTCACAAAGAAGGTTGCTAATGAAGTGTATGGCAAAGGACATAGTTAGATGGGTGGAATCTTGTTTGGGAGGGGGAGACAGAAGAGAGTGGTGGTAAATGGGGTGAAGTCAGGGAAAAAGGAGATAATGAGTAGGTTGTTGCAGCCCTGTGACCAGCCTTTTTCAATATGTTCATCAATGTCATAGGAGAAGGAATACAGGGCAAGATATGTCTGTTTGCAGATGGCACTAAGCTCTGTGCCAGGGTAGAAAGTAGGGAGGGGGTAAGGGAGTTGAACAGGGACATGCTTAGGTTAGAGAGGTGATTCATTGTTTGGCAGTTGAAATTCAATAACAAAATGTACAAGGTGATGCATATAGGGAACATGAATCCCAGGACAGAATACTGGATGGATATAGTTATGCTAGGCACTACTTGTGAGGAAAGGAACTTGGAAGTCATCATAAGTGACTTTCTAAGACACATTAGACAATGCAGAAGCATACAGCATGGCAACCAGAATGTTGGTGTGTATTGGGAAGGGTTTCAATAGCAGGAGGAAAGAGGTAACACTACCTCTTTTTAGATCACTGATGAAACCCCATCTGGAATACTGTGCCCAGTTCTGGAGTCCCCCCCCATGGAAAGACAAAGACAGGCTGGAGATGATACAGTGCAGAGTAACAAAAAGTGACACACAAACCTTGGTACCATGTCTACATGGTCAAATTGCAGTGCACAATCCACACACAAAAAAAGGCTCTCACACAGTTTTTATTTTGCATACCCTACCATCCTTTAATCATTAATCTTCTTTGTTCTAGAGCCAATTTACAACTCACAAGTCACTGCAGATTGTTGAGTATAAGTAAACCACAAAACCTGCAGGTGAATGATGCTACCTTGTGGGTTCGGGGAGACATGGATACATACATCACCATGCACACATGCATATGTGGCTTACGTTTTGGCCATGTCTTCTTCAGAACTGGCTAGAAACCCAGCCACACCTGCTTGTGCACTCCAATGGGAGTTACCAACCAGTGGCATTAAGCCATACCAGGCTACTCATGAATCACGGCTGGCCACCGGAATGACAATTTTAAAAACAACAAAATACAGATTTACAACTTCAAGATAAGAATACACAACGGGACCCATAATTACTATACTGGGGTGGGTGGCTTCAAACTCCACTGCTCAGTTCAGGCCCTTATTTAAGTTTTAATACCACCTCAAGGCAGGGTAGTGGTTTAAGCCAATTGTTAAATCACCTCAAGGCTGTGTAATGAATATCGTAATTATCAAATATTGCTGTTCTGTATTTCATTCTTGATAATAGATTGTAATACACCACCTCGAAGCAGTGTGGCACATATATTTACACAATTTCATTACTCTACCTATGACAAAACTGTTCAACCACCTCAAGGCCATGTGGTGGATGTTGACATGCAATTCATTCAATGCATTACATTGTGAAACCCAATACACATCTTTACAAAAACTGTGCAATGGAATAGCATTATTGAGCCCCCGTGCAGTTTGCATGTCCAATGTATGGATCCAAAACATTTCTCTTTGGGTCCATTTTTTAATCTAGTCCCCTCCTCATGTATTAGATGATACTTTTTCATTCCCATTAAATTGTAGATTCATAGCTGAACCATGACTAGCTTCCAAAAAATGTTTTGCAATGGCATGTGTCAGATTTGTGTTCTTAATTGCCATTTTATGCTCTTCAATGTGTAGTTTTAAGATCCTCTTTGTTTGCCCACATACGCTATCACATAAGGCTATACCTTGTGGCCTCATCATGTACCTGAGGGATTAACTACAGGTAAACAAACCTTGGTTCCATATTAATACATTGACAACAATGTTGTTGACATCCTTGACAGTAGCAGGAACAATGCTGGGTGTCTGCATTGTTCCTGTCAGGATGAAGTGTTTTTTGTGGGGTGCTTTGCCCCCGGCACTGCCCAACTCTAAATTACCAACTCTGAGTCAGAGTTGTTTCAGGGTGGGGGCATAGCACTGGGAGACAGAGCGCCAGTGTGTAGCAGGACCATCACAGTGACCTGGTGAGATCTGTCACCGTGATGGTCTTCATTGTAAAAAAGATGATGTGCTGATGATATATGGCAAACCTCTAGTCCTCTAGGGAGGGTTGGGTTGCACTCTGCATTGCCACACTGCCACCAAGGTAAACACAGGTAGAAGTGTAGTGCAAGGTGGATGCATCTTGGGGACTCAACCAATAAACAAGAAAGCCTCTGAGTGAGCAAGACGAAATCTGGTTTCCTGTGCCCTGGCAGCACCTAGTGGCTGCTGAATTGACAATTTCACTGATGGAACCACCATGGTGCAGAAGCTGCATTGAGTGACAGAGGTTAGTGCCAGGGAGGGGTTGGAACTGGGATGGGACTTCTCATGCCAAGATGGGAGCAACATCTGTGACGAGAAAATGAAAAATGAACTTTTGTAAACATTGCTAACTATTGTTTTATATATTTACCCTTGTGAATCAGAGGTGCAGAGCTAACTATTTCTTACTTATCAAAATTCAGGGGAAAATAAAAGAAGAGTCACTAATGGTTTGTTACTAAGACTAACAATTTGGCTTCATTTGGAAAGAAAAGGAATAACCATGAACCACCAACTAAAACTAGATAGTATTTTACTTATGCTGTATTTAAAGAGGCAGTGTAAATGGTTGAAATCATTCATTTCAATGAAAGTAAGAATTTTGAAACTCATGTTCAAACTGATAAAATAACTGCAGTATATATTAACTTGTTACCTAAAGGACAGTAAGCTAAAATCAAGAGATTGCTTTCCAAAGAGATTGTGAACAGAACATCCTAAATAGGGCATCATGAAATAAATGATGCATTACTCTTTACTTGTATTTACATATTGGGTTGTATTTGTTAGAAAGAAAAATATATCAAATTTTCAATTGTGCCTTTTAATAACAGCAGAATGGCTAGAGATGCCAAGCATTTGATGAGTTAATATAGCTTCTTCTGAAAGAAACCAGTCTGTTGTTTATTGCATTTAATGACAATCTGTGAAAGCAGAACAGAAATCAGTCTAATTACCAGAGCACCAGTTGTGCTTGTTAACACCAGCTTTGTGACCAAATGTTACTCTACAGCTGTCACATCACAAGAGGGTTTCATTACCTGCATAATGGTGAACACAATCACATCCACTTCTATTGATTTATCTGTCAGATAAAGGAAGGATACTGCATTGTTTTTTTTTTTATTTGCTATGGGTTTACCATTAAAATGTTTCAAGTATACTATCCACTGTGAACATTTTTCTAATTAAAGAAGTTTAATTTAAATTGATTATACATTTTTTATTACAAGACTACTCTTAAAAGTGATACCAGACTAAAACCAAAATAACTTTTAACATTAATTACCCCTTCCACATTTAGAGAGGCATAAAGATTGGTTACCTTGCCTTGGCCAGTTTCATTTTCTACTGAGAGGAGAAAGAACTACACTGTATATATATATATATATATATATATATATATATATGTGTGTGTGTATATATATATATATATATATAAATTTTTCTATTTCATAGTTTCTGTCACATATTGTTAAAATACAGCTGCATTTACAGAATATGGAGACATTCAGTAACTTATCGTTATGCCAAAAAACTGTTCAAATAAAAAGAAAAAACAATCACTATTATAATGCAGTTGTGGCCTTTCTTCTAAACTGTCATTACTGCATCTGTAAAACTGTCCCCTTAACAAGTACTGAACCAAACTGAATTAAACTTTGAATGACCCTAAGTTCATAAAGACACCATACTTCATGTGTTCTGCTGTATATACACATAATCATCAGTATTCTAATATTATTCAGTATTTTGTGGTTTCATTTTATCTGTAATGAAGGCTATGAATAATGCAGTTCAGAAGCAGATTAATTTCACTTATTGACGTATACAGCAAACAAATCTGATACATCTTTTTGGTGATGAATGATTTATTTGGCATAACTGGTATTAACTCATAAATACACATTAATTCCTGTTTTGAGCTTGTTTTACACATACATTTTAATGAAAATGTTGTTTGGCACTTACAGTAAATGTGTCTATCATCAGTAGTGTAATTAATGTGGCTCTTATAAAGGCATGGTTTGTTCTTTTTTCATGCTTTACAAATATGCACACTTACAAAACTGAATGCCAGTCCATGGAGTGTTATGTGGAAAACCTAGCTTTACTGCATTCTGAAAGAAACTGCATAGCAGTTTGTTGTTAGACATTTAAAAAGACATGGAACTTGCCCCCTTGTTCATAAGGCTGAATCTTACTCTTATGTTGAAATTCCAACCTCTCACCAGTCATTCCTAATTTACATTATAGTCTTTACATTAATTAAACCAATCTAGGAAATCTGCTTTTCATGTAATGATGACCAGAAGAACATAATAAGAGATTCTTGCCAGCTAAGCAATAGGAACTAGATCATATACTCACTAGAGGACTGAAGAGAGAAGAGGACATGATTGAGGCAAACAAATACTAATGAGGACTCAACAGGGTTGATATGAGAAAATTATGCAAATTACAGGGTCAGGCAAACACTAAGGTTCACAACTTAAGATGGGGGGGAGCACTGAAAAAAGGATGTAAGGAAGTTCTTCATTATTGAAAGGGTGTTGCATAGGTGGGGCATGCTACTTTATTGGCACCTGGTATATGGGACTTGGGGGACTATGTTTCCTCCAAACATCAAGTAGATAAAAATATATATATTTTTTTAAACTTCTTCCCATTTTTGGAAACATCATGTAGATAAAAAAAAAATATTTGTTTTTTTAAAACTTCTTGCCATTTTTGGGCTTATAACAAATGCTATACAGCACTGAAAAGCTGAGACATGTTACATTTCAACAGCATAATTCATGTGTTTCTAGTACTCACCAATTCAGATATAATTAGTTGCAAGCTAATGTTACATTTAAAATACAAAAGCCACTGCATGTAAAAAACAAATACCTACTGTATACTAGCCACATCATTGGGCCACAAGAGAAGGAGTCTAGATCTAGCCCCAGCAGCCATTGTCGTCCCTTGTTTTATCACAGGACAGAACACTCACATGCTGCCTGTTACAAGCATAAATGAGTCTGGTTGCTTGGGTGGGTCTGGGTGAGGCTGCTGCAAGCAAGTTTGTAATTCAGTGTATGGAGACAATTGTTGTAACCCTGCCCCTCCTGTATCCACTAAGCCTGGAAACACAGACTACCATGTGACCAGAAACAGGATGGTTCTATGGAATGGAGTGGAGGTGAAGGGAGATAGGTGCAATTCCACACAGAGAACAATGCAGCAGGAAAGCTTTCTGTCTCTAGTGTATCTGTTCCACTTAAGCTTTTCCTCTACCTGGCCACACCAACAAACATTGTCTGTACATGTGTGATGTTATACATGACAGAAGGATTATCTTAAGTGCTGGCCAACAAAATGCATGAATGTATTTCACTTCCTGAATAATATCTGGATATCACCATTACGTAGTAAGAGAAAGTCTCAGTGGGCCACCCATGCCTTCTTCTACCTTTCAGACCTGAGTAAACCTGATTAAACATTGCAGTACACTATAAGACAGGCTGGTAGTGGTTGGAGCTGGGCTTGGTACTGTCTGTCAGGTTAATGTATAGTGTTTATGTACCCCATATCAGGATTCCTGTATCCCGGCTGTGCACCAGTCTATCCTGATTTCTGAAATTTCCACTGCATACAATTACTTTTAAATTTCAAGGCAGGCTTAAGTTAAAATGCTTTTCTAATGCCCTGGGTGAGATATGTGTGTGTGTGTGTGTGTGTGTGTGTGTGTGTGTGTGTGTGTGTGTGTGTATGTGTGTGTATACAGAAACTATGTCAAAGATCATGGACTGATTTGAGGAGTCATTTTTTTTTTGTTATGTTTTGGTTCTTTAGGCACTGAAGTCAAGTCACTCAAAGCATGGAATTGTCAGGGCAATGAGGGTGTGATCAGATGGTAAAGCAGATAAGGAATGTAACTGATGATGAATTCAGGGGGTTAGATGTGGTTAGGCTGTGACAACCTGCCTGACTGGAAGAGACCATGTCTATTAACTTGGATATCATCAGAGTTTCTCCTAAATGAGAAGAAATTCTCCAAAGATCATTAAATGCACAAGAACACATAATAAACATCAATTTCCCCCAGACCCCCAACCAATTTTAAGCCCCCCACCCACACACACACATATTAAAGGCACATGAACCACCTGTGGATCAACCTGCATAGAACATTGTAAGGTAAAACAACAGGCAGTACAACTGACCAGTCCTAAGAGTAAAGAAAACTTAACAGGGTTCCTGCCTGATATGGTGGTTGGGAAGATGGTTTAAGTGCAAATGACAGCAGCAAAGTTGAGACACGGGTAAGCAAAGTGACTGGACCGCTGACCAAGTTGGATGCCCAGGACACCTGTTTGGTGGAGGCTAAATGACACGTGTCAGACCTGGAGAACTCCACAGACAACAGACACTGAAACACTCATGGGGAACATGCTACTTAGGATATGAAGGTGCCACCACCCTCTATAAAGAATAACCTCTACACTTACAAAGCAGGAAATAAAAGATAGCACACCCAAAGAGAAAACTGGAGATTACTGGGTTACTCCAGTGAAGTGAAATGGAGTACTTGGCAGGCATGGAGAAACAGTGGACAAAACTAAAAGGGGCCATTGTGAAGGAAACAAACCTCTGTGTCAGGCATATAAGCAAAAGCAAGAGGAAACAAGAGATCACTATGGTTCTTAAAAGAGGTGACTGGGAAGGTAAGTGCAAATAAAATTAGTATTTAGAAGGTACAAGGAGACACAGAGTGAGAAGGATAGGGAGATATATCAGAAGAAGCAGAGGGAGGCAGGGAAAGCAGTCAGGAGTGCAAAGTGGCAAATGGAGAAGAAAATAGCCCAGACAGTAAAGAAAGAGGACACAACAGATATGTAAGCAAAAGGAGAAAGGGAAGTGGGGAGGAGGGGGACCAGAAGAAATCAGGCATTCTGAACAAATACTTTTGTTCAGTGTTCACAGAGGACGAGGAAGGCAAGGGAGCACAGATAAGTGATAGGAGCATTGCAGGAATGGAAGTGGACACTAGTCTATTTACAGAGGACAGAGTCCTGAAGGAACTTGCAAATCTGAAAGTGGACAAAGAATGGGACCAGATGGGATACATCCAAAGATATTGGAGGAGTTCAGAGAGGTGCTGGCTACACCTCTGACAGTCCTGTTCAACCACTCACTGGAGCCGGGGTGGTTCCAGAGGACCGGAGGGCAATTGTAGTCCCACTTCACAAAAGTGGTAGCAGTGAGAAGGCTGGCAATTACAGGCCTGTCATCCTGACTTCGGTGGGGAGGGGGGATTAATATAAACACTACTAAAGGAAAGGATAACGAACTATCTTGAATCCAGTGACTTACAGGATCCAAGGCAGCATGCATTCACAGCAGGGAGGTCATGTCAAACAAATCTGGTAGATTTCTTTGACTGGGTCACCAAGGAATTAGATCAGGAAGGAGTGGTGGATATGGCCTACCTAGATTTCAGCAAGGCCTTTGACATCATTCCACATAGGATACTTGTAACAAGCTTGACAGTCTGGGAGTGTGTTCAAAGGTGGTGAACTGGGTAAGGAATTGGTTGGGGATAGGAGACAGAGAGTGGTGGTAAACAGTTCACTCTGAAGAAGGGAGAGTGCCACAAGGATCAGTACCTGGATCATTCCTCTTCAGTGTCTTTATTAGCAAAGTTGCAGATAGGCTAGAAGGGAAGGTATGCATTTTTGCAGATGGCACAAAAATCTGCAATAGGGTAGATACTCCAGGGGTGTGAAAAACATGAATAGAGACTTAAGAAAGCTTTTGGAGTGGCCAAGAGTGCAGTAACTAAGCTTCAATGCAAAGAAGTGTAAAATCATGCACTAAGGGAAGAGAAACCCTGGGGCAGAGTACAGGATGGGGGCGAGTGGTACTGGCACCACAAGATAGGAAAGAGACCTGGGGGTAACCATATTTGATGATCTATAGGTGGTCAAGAAGTGTGCCAAGGCAGTGGGGAGAGCCAATGGGATGCTAGGGTGCACAGGGAGTGGTATCACCAGCAGAAGAATGGAGGTGGTGATACCACTGTACAAATCTTTGGTAAGACCTCACCTAGAATACTGCACCAGTTCTGGAGACCACATCTCTGGAAGGACCTAGACAGAATAGAGGCAGTCCATAGGAAGGCAACTAAAATGGTGCAGGGGTCTGCGTCACAAGCCCTATGAGGAGAGACTAAAGGACCTCAATATGTACACCATGGAAGAAAGGAGGGAGAGGGGGGATATGATAGAGACGTTCATGTACCTCACAGGTATAAATAAGGTACTAGATGGAAGAATGTTTCAGAAAAAAAGAAGCTGAAGAACACGGGTCATGCTATGAAGCTGGAGGGTGGGTGGACTCAGGGGAAACATGGAGAAGTACTTCATAGAAAAGGTGATGGATGCATGGAACAGCCACCCAGCGGAGGGGGTGAGGCAGAAACTGTTACAGTCTTCAAGAATGCATGGAATAGACATAAGGGAACCTTAGTGGAGAGGAAGGGGAGGGTAATGCTGGAGATCAAGTAGGGTTTGTAGTATTGCAGTAGGAAGGGAAAAAGGGTAGACTAGGTGGGCCAAATGTCCCTTATTAAAGTATATGTTTCTATGTAACCACACATAGTACTGAACATAGGAACACAGGTAATACAGACAGGATGGAGTGTAATGCCCATCTGGCCTGTCTGGCAAATTATTCACTGATAAAGTCCTTCAAACCTTCCCTCTTTTAGGAAGTTGTCCAACATGTATTTAAAGATATTCAGAGTCTCGCTGGTGATTACTGCCTCAGGCAAACTGTTCCAAAGATGGACTACCCTCTGAGTGAACCGACTTCTTCTCTTTACAGACTTAAAATGCTTAGGCTGCAGCTGGAATTTATGCCCTCTTGTTTCTCTACTGAATGTCCTTAGTTACAAATACAATTTCTAAAATCTTCACTTTTTAAGGCAATATACACTGTAATAAGTCCCCTCGTAGTCTTCTGTCTCCAAAGAAAACAAACCCAGACTACTTAATCTCTGCCTGTATGACTGATTTTTCAAACCTTTCACCATTTTTGTAGCTCTCCTCTGGACCCCATCTAGTTTTTGGATGTTCATCCCACCATTTTATGGTGACCAGAACTGGCCACAGTATTCCAAATGTGGCCTCATGAAAGCCCTGCACCTTGGCAACACAACATCTCTACTTCAGCTCTTCTGTATTCTTCCTAAAGCATCCAAATATCCTGTTACATCTAGTGACAGACTCATTTACAATTTTTCATAAATTTTAGCTTGTCTGGTATAGTTATCCCCAGATCCCTTTCACTTTTAGTGACTCTGAGGACTGTATTTCCTAATCTATATTCTTCATTACTATTTTGATGGCACAAGTGCATTACCACACACTTATCTGGATTAAAATTCATGTTGTGCTTAATTGACCATTCAAGTAGTTCATCCAGTTCACACTGCAATGACCTAACCTGTTCCTCTGTATCCACCATATGTCCTAGCTTTGTATCATCAGCAAATTTAGATAACCAACCCCTTCTGTCTATTTTCATATGTGGTACATAAATGTTGTACAGGTTGGTCCCAGCACTGGTGCTTGTGGGATCCCACTAGTCACCTCCATTCTCCCAGAATCTTGCCCTTTCTTTCGGCCAAGATCTTGTCCATGCTATAATCTTGCTATTAATTCCTATGTTTTCCAGGCATTTGATTAGTTCTGTATGTGGCACAGTATCAAACATCTTTCTGAAATCTAGAGAGACCACATCCATTGATTTTTCCCTCATCAGTTCTAGGCTTACCCTTTCAAAAAGCTAATTAAATTTGTTAGATAAGACCTCCCTTTCCTGAAGCCATGCTGAGTTTTATCCCCTAGGCCATTACTAGTCAGATGTTCTTCCTCTATACCTCTTATAATAGTCTCAATAATTTTCCCTAAGGTTTATTGGCCTGCAATTTCCTTTATCAGCCCTGCTCCCTTTATTATATAAGGAGATGAAAATAGATGATCTTCACACGTCCAGTGTTTCACCTGTTTCCAGTGATTTATTAAAAAGCCAAGTAACCAGTCCCTTGACTGTATTTGCTAAATCTTTTAGTAATCTTGGGTGTATCCCATCGGGTCCCTGAGAATTGTTTATGTCTAAATTATTCAAAGCCTTGTACACCTGATCTGTAATCAATGGTGTTAGGTCCTGATTTTCAATTTCCAACATATTTAACTCAGAAGGTTGATATACAGAGTCAAAAATGTACTTAAATACATATTCTACTTCTGTGTTGTTATCTATCCTATTATTCCCTTATATTAAGGGTCCCATCATCTTATGCCCTCCTCTTTGTTTTGAAAGATGTGCCAGTTAAATTGACAGATGCCCAACAACTTGACATTTCACAGAAACAAAGACACATAGACAATGATGGCCAAAAAAGTCCAGGGGTCCATCCAGTCTGCTCGACTTTCCTATTTAACCCTGGACTTACTGTCCCTCCAGAGTCCTAGCCCTCCCCATCCGTCCCCCATTCTCCTCCCAGTATCTGCCACCATAAGCTCCCACTATACCTTAGACTCTGCCCCAACTGTGCTTGATCACCAACAGTTTTAGCACCATCACTTCTGCTGAAAGACTGTTCCATGAATACACCACCATTGCTGTAAAATAACACTTCCTCATGTCCCTACTGAACCTCCCTCTTATCATTTGGCACTCAAGTCCATGTGACTGCAAACTAGTATTTAAGGTAAATAGTTCTTCACATTTCATCTTGTTCATTCTGTTCAGGAACTTGATGGTCTCTATCATATCTCCCCTCTCTTTTCTGGTCTCCAGCAAGTACCTGTCCAGCTCCTTGAGGCACTCCTCATAGTTCCTGGCCTGCTAACCCTGAATCATTTTTGTTACCCTATGCTGCATTGTCTGCAGTCTATCCCTAACCTTCCTGAGGTGAGGACTCCAGGACTTGGTACAGTACTCCAGGTGTGGCCTCACAAAGGATCTATATCAAGGATTTCAGGTAGCACTGATGCTTCTACTGTGTGTGATTAGTCCATTCCCAGATCACAACTGGAAATGAGCCCTTTTTCAACTCTGTTGGCTCACCTGGTAAAAAATATTTCAAATGAAGAAATAATTAAGTGGCTATGTACTATATATAATCCGCTCCTTAAAGTGACAACATTATTGTGAACAAATTTCTTCAACGCGATAGATTTTCAGCTCTGAATAATTGCAGTACTCAATCATTTCCTCAATATTTAATACAAGACTGATAATGTGCAGGAGCAAGAAGAAAGTACAGAGTACAGACAAGATCAGTTTACCAAAATTACAACAACGTTACTAAAAATGGTGGCCAATTAGTAAACATAGTTGGTTAAAAGGAAAAAGCAGCAAGTACAGGTATAAGGGACTGCACCAGAAGCCCTATGAGGACAGACTTAAGGACCTTAATATCTATTCACTGGAGGAAAGAAGGGAGAGAGGAGATATGTTAGAGACTTTCAAGTACCATAGGGGAATAAACAGGGTACTAGTGGAAAGCATATTTCAGAGAAAACTCTGCACAAGAACAAGGGGGCATGATAAGAGGCTGAAGGGTTGAAGGCTCAGGGGTAATGTTAGGAAGTACTTTTTCACTGAAAGGGTGGTGGAGCCATGAAACAGCTTTCCAGCAGAAGTGGTGGGGGTGAAAACAATACAGGGGTTCAAGAGTGCATGGGATAGACATAAGGGTAACCTGGAGATGTGCAGAGCAGGAGAGCCACAGATCAAATAGTATCTAGGGTTGCAGCAGTGAGCAGAGAAATGGGCAGATAGATGGGCCATATGGTCCTTATCTGCCAATAGATTCTATTTTTCTAAGGTGAAAGGTGAAAGAAAGGATTTTTCACCAATTTTGAAAAGTCCTAATGTAATGAAAAAAATATAATTATCAGATTAGTACATATTGAAGCATTAGTAAAGGCCAAATGCAGTGCTCTACGTGAAGTTGAATCAATGTAAGGAGGACAAAGAAGAATGGAAAACAGATAGATACAAGCACAGAGACAGGAGGACTGGGGATCTTTATTTATTTTATCTGTTTATTATTTTTGTTGTCCAGGTAGGTACGCTGGAGAAACATGCCACACATTGTCAGGTGTGACCCAAGGAATACACTTAGCAATGCACAGTACAGCAGTGGTACAAAATGCACAAACTAAGAAGCATAACAACATTTTACTGTATACTGTACATTTTACAATAAACAACATGTTCTATCCAAAGCATGCACATACAGTTTGGGCTCATAGAAATTCTCTTTGCTTGACCTTAAAGTGGACAGTAATTTATATGGGGACTCATTCCAGATTCTTTTGGTGGTAACCCTAAAGGAATTTTCTCTCATTATAGTTTTTGCAAAAAGGATCTACAAAAGCATCCTGTTTTGTGACTGGGAGTTAAAATTTTATTTATTTATTTATTTAGCTTTTGTTAACCAGGTAAGTACACTAGACAAAACATTGCCTATTTTCAGGTACGACCCGGGAAAGTACAGGAAATTACATACTTACACACTTAGGACAACATGGTACATAATTATGGAAAGATTACAAGTCATAAGACAACAAGGTACAAGTTAGGAAAAACAACTCTCATGTCACATGCGAACATCTTAATTTAGAATACACAAAGTACAAAATGGCTTTGATATGGTAGATCGCGTATCACTTAGGCAGGCTGGTCCCTTACTGTGAAATTACTAATGTTCAAAAGAAAAATTTATTTTTAGACTGAGAAGAGAGCCACTGTAGTTTACTTTAGACAGTGTGAATGGGGCTCTATCAACAAAGAACCCAATTCTAAAGAGTTAGATTTCAAACTCCCAGTGGACAATTCCACATGCACCACCAAAAGGCCCAGGGCTGGATTTTAAAGCATGGTGCAGCGTTTGCATCAAGCTCTGCACCACCACACTTAGGCACTGGCAGTGTACCAAACTCCTTCACTGCAACTGCACCTGATATTACAATCTCAGGCATAGTTGCAACAGTTTCCTTGATTTATGGCAGCTTGTGTCACATATCTGGTGCAAGCTCCATAGGAAAAAAAGGACCCTGGGATTGCCGCAAGCTAGACCACAAAATGTTGGTCTAACTTGAGGCAGTTGTTGCACAGGATAGAAAATCCAGATCACTGGCTGGGAGAATGTCACAGGCCCCATGCACCATGGATATGTTTGACACACCCCAGGCTTGCGACATTTGGGGCCATCTGAAAGTCTGCCCCCTTGTGTCTAAGGACGAAAGAAGTGAGACAGAGCCAAGTCTGGTTCAGCTTTGAGTTGAAACCTGAAAATTTAGTTTTACTTCACCAATTCAGCTGAACCAATTTGGCTCCAAGTAACACAATTGGAATTGTGCAAAGCAGACTACAAATGGGGTCAATAAGGTCAGCAATGAATATGAATTATAATAGGATAATTGTGTCAGGTGCTGTCGGCATTTATGTGGTTTAGATTTCTGTTTATGGTATTGTGACAGTCTACAAAACCCACTAAGACCACCACAGCCCATTGGGAGCTACACGAATAGTTACTATTGATTGCTGATCTCGATGCATATTCCTCCGTCATCTCTGTGTTACTTTCATCCCAATTACTATGTTCCATTTGGAACCATTGATAAAATTATATAATAATACCCCAAAACAAAAACAAATTATGCATCGCAAAACAAACAAAAAAAAAGAAATAAAAAGACGTTATATGTTGGGCATTATAACCCTTCACAAGACTGTACATTTATGAATGTATTTTTCTTTGATTTTTCTTTTTGTATATTTTAACTGCTATGATGACTCAGTAAATTACTGGTGGTGTCATCACTTGCTTATCCAACATCATCATCATCATCATATTAATTCTTGCCCCTACCAGTAATGTCACCATGGCTACCACCACCACCACCAGCCTTGCCTTGATGGGCTGCTGTAGAAGATTGTAAATGATGGCATATGTGGTGCTTAACTAGATTCACTATGGAAATGGTCATACTATGGGTTGCTGATTCAATACTAAATCAGTATCTCTCCCGCACCTTCTTCAGAATAGCATCCAGCTGCATGCATACTGCCCCATACATGCTGGGAAGAATGTGATGTGAAAATGTGATTCGAAAAAACATTACAATTCTTGACTTCACCTTTCTCACCTCATTTTATATGAACTGGTTATATATAGATTCAAGAAAACATGATGCAATGAAACATAATTTGAGAAAATGTAATTCAGAAAATGTGACTTGTCAGCTTTGCTTTTCTCACACCATTTTACAGGATGTGTCTATATTATATTCAAGATAGTGTGTTTTGAGAAAAGGTCATTTGAGCAAACATGATTTGAAAAAATGTAATTCAATAAAACTTGATGCTAGAAAATGTGATTGGTCTTCACTTTGCCTTTCTCATCTCATTTTATGTGATGAGAAAACAGAGGCTAGTGATAACTTGAGATGACTCTTAAAATGCAGGCACTTGAGCAAGGAAAAGGATGAGATCGGTGTGCTTCTGGATTGCTCAGGGTAGTTTCTTCATCAGACGAACATGATGACTGTCTGGGAAAGCTGCTTGCAGTGGAAGTGGAACCATCAGACTTCTGAGGACTAATGAACCATGATTTTTTTCTTTGCCATACTTTCAAGTGCCTAGCCCTAGTCCTTCTCCCATCCATAGCCCTTACCCCACCACTATGACCACCTCCAGCATTCAAAGAACTATTACTTGATGGAACTAGCATGATAGACCATCTTCCTGCATCTTTCCTCTACCAACATCCCTTTCTCCTCCAGTTCTTTTCCTTGTGATTTCTCGACCTGGTTGATCATGATGAACTATCCCACAAACTTTTTCAAACTCAGCTTCGGATCCCCTACTCTTGTCTGATTTAAGGACTACTTGAACCACAGGAAGCAGATGGTAAAAATTGACAATGTGGTCACTAGGGTTAATGTAATCCACAGTGGGGTCTCTCAAGGTTCCATTTTGAGGCCTCTTGTTTTTCATTTTCATTAATAAGTTGCCGATGGTATGCAAACCTGTGCACTCTTTTATACGCAGATGATGAAGTGTTTTATACCCACAGTAATGATATCACCAAAATCAATCATGAATTGGGCAATAGTTTCAAAAACATAAAAGGAATGGTTCATTAAAGAAAAAATGGTCCTTATCCTCCCAAAAACCCCAATCAGTGTTGTTCAGTACCATCCATAGTTTGAAAAAATTGGTCCCACAAATTTGTATTAAAGCAGAAAATGGCACTTGTTTGGAAAAAATCAGCTGCTTCAAGTACCTGGTAGTACACTTGGACTCTACTCTTCCCTTTGACATTCATAGTCAAAATACATTAACCTGCTTCACCAAAAACTTGGCTCTCTGTATAGAATTTGTAACTATTTAAAGCCTGAAACTAGAATAAGACTAGTCCAGGCAAAGCTGCTCCCCATGCTAGAGTATGGATCACTGATCACTGACTCTGCTAATAAAACAGTGTTGCAGAAGAAGCATAGTCTGTACTGCTAAGCTGCCAGATTTGCATCTGGTAGTGACAATAAAATACATCATTGCCTTTCTCTAAACACTTTAAATTGCTTAACACCAGAACTCAAATCCAACCTGATATTGGCCAGATTTATTAAAAAAAACTATACTGACAAATGCTCCACTTACTTAGCTAACCAGCTCATGCTTGCTAATATGCCTATTTGCTCAATTTTAAAACATAACATCAAAATTCTGCAGTTTTGCACAAACTTGGGACATGGCTCTTCTAGTTATCATGCCTTCTCACTCTGGAACTCAATTGTTCCCCCTATTAACAAATCACTAACTGTTCCTGCCTTTGCAAGGAATTTGAAAGACTTTTACTCTACACTCAATGTTTATGATTGTTATGGGTAATCCCCCTATGTAGTATCCTACCTGCAAATGTATGTATCGCATTGTATGTATCAATTATTGTAAATGCACTGTCTGTATCAGTTATTGTAAAATCTACTTCGGATGGCTGTGCTCTATCACCCAGGTCATGCCTGAATAAGGCATCTATTTGCCAGTGTACTTACCCGGTCACCAAAATGAAAATAAACTAATAAATAAATATATGACATGACCACAGATGCTCCCCCCCCACATACACACATATCACACTTTCTATGTGATCACACACCCTCCCTATTATGTTCACATTGCCACTGGGCCTGATTTTCAAATGGTTATGTTTGATGCAAGGTGCCTGCCCCACAGGTGTATGATGCAAGTGGCTTCTTGCATCAAACTTTGTGGCAATCCTGATTTTTGAACATGGGCTGCATCACAATAGGGATGCCTTGCACCCCAGCCGCCCTGCACTACCCTTGTGACAGAAGCACCTGTGCACCAAAATGTTAAATTAATTTGTCCTGCTCCTCCTGCCTTAGTGGAGTGCAAAAATATGCATTTCTGTGCCTCTACACCAGCAGTACTCAGGAAAAAAAATGTTTAATACATCTATAAAACTTCCCCATGCACCTTTCTCAGTCTGCAAAATTCACTATACACTGCTCTGCTGATGTAAGGTCTGCAGCTGCCAGTGCAAGCTCACACTATGCACTCTATCATGTACTCTGCAGAATGATCTCACTAGTCTGTCTGTCAGAATCTGTAGTTAAATGCAGTGATGATTAGGTAACTGGAATAATAATTGAAAGGCTATGCCTGTAGTTCAATGGGGTAACCAACCAGCCATGTTCCCTTCCTGAGCTATAAAAGCTGTTCCTCCCAGCCTCCTTCTGAAGCACTTTTTATTTGCCATCTGGAGGCTCTGTCAGTCTGTCTTCTCCCTTTGGGACTGCTGGGGCTCTGCCCCCTTCCCCCCAGCATTGCTTGTGCATTGGGCTCTGCATGGTTTGTGCTGGACTTCTGTTTGTTGTGCTTCTCCTGCTTTTGGTTAGTATTGCTTTGCCTCCGGCTGCTACATGCTTCCTTGTGTGCTTGTTTCCTTCTACATCTGTACTTGTGTTTGCTTTTGTTTGTTTCTTTTGGGCTTTTCCAGTTTTCTACTGCCCTGTGTATACACTGCTTATTTGTGCTTCAGTGTACATACTGTTATTTCCTTACCTTAGCTGCCCTGTGCCTGTGCTCTCAGGCTTCCATTTACTCACCATATTTTGCAAGCCCTCAGTCAACTGCATTGTTATGTATGCTTCAGCTCACAATGTTGTTTCCCTGCCTGCTGTCTCCTGTGTTTTCCACCATAATTATTTGCACATGCTCTTAATAATCCCTGTTGTGCTATGTGTGTTCAACAGCTCTGTTCTTAATTCACTCAGTTTTACCTCCACTCAACCAACTCCTGCATTGCTATACTGACAATTTAAGCTATTACATTAGCGGCCTGGTTTCATTGTGCTCTGCTTGTGGCTCCCTGTTATTCCTATGGCAGGGGACCATGACACCACAGTCCCCTATGGCAGGGGACTGTGGTGTCATGGTGAGGCATCATGGCTCTAGGTAGCAGGAGCATGTTTTATGTAAATTATATGAATTACCCTGCTCCTTGCTGTTCCTTGCCCACATGGCTTTTCAGTTATCCATGCATAAATACATAATCCTCACAGCCTTCATAGCTTTCTAGATTTTCATTGCATCACATTACTGCATTGCAAATGCTCTTTACCGTAACAACCTAACTCCACCTTAATGGCATCTACCGTAGTCATGTCACTCATATCAATTCACTATTCATGCTGAAACCATAACGATCAGCTGCTAAACCTCATCAATTCATTATGCTAAACCTCACTGATTCAATTCTGGCATCTCAGCCTGACTATCTAAACACTTACCTTTTATGTGTCCATTAATTTGGTTTTCTTAATAGAAGTGGTTGGCTTGCTTTTCGCTGGCTGCTACCACTATCAACCTCTGAATGCTGGTTGGCACTATAGCCTCCTACCTTACCCAGTCTGCCTGGCTTTGCCCAGCCTCCTTTTCACTAACACCACTGGCTTCGACCGGCCTTCTAGTCAATAACGTTCTACCTAATCTGCAGCCACTGGCTTTGTCCCCTTCTCTTCTTCAATAACCTGTGATATAATCTACAGCCACTGGCTTTTCTGGCCTCCTCCTATCTAGCACATTGAAGTTGATTCATGTTCTCACTCACAGTTTGAGGCATGCCAACCATGATCATTACCTTTTCTGGCTCAGGGCTTGCCCCATAGCTGATGGCCTCACTCTGCACCCACAAAGTCTGTATCTTGAGCATGTGAAACTCGGGGCAGGGTCCTTTTCATCTGGCCCATAGTGGGGATGTTCTCACTCTGGGTGGAGCTTCAGTCATCTGACTCATTGGTGGCACCTCTTGATGTAGAATTTAAGACTTCAGCTGCCAAGAGGGTGGGGCCCTCTAGCCCAAGAGTGCTCCTTTAGCTAAGGCTTCACCATGGTACCTTCAAAAGCTATTCTTCCTATGACTGCCATCAGTTCACCTGGTCTCCTTGACCTACCCTTTCCTGCCCAGCTCAATTCTCAAATGGTCCTCGGGGAAGCCGCTAGATGTCTACCTCCACCTTAGCTCTCCCACGTGGAGGCCAGGTGAGTGCCTTCCAGTGGTCATTGCTCTCCTCCTCCTCCTCCTCCTACCTTGGGTGAGGGCCCCCTATATGGGAATCCTTCCTATAAAGGAGTCTCCCATGCTGCAGAGCTATCTTCGCAGCCACCCATGGTATTTCCCGTAGAGGGATAGAACAAGAGCCTTCCTCTAAATTGAAATATCCCCTAAAACTGAGTTTCCAAATTGCAGCAGCCAAGTGATCACTAAATAAACTACTAATAGCCTGAAGGGAAGGTGACCTAGGCTTTCGATCCTCAGAGGTTTCTTCCTTTTAAAATGTTTTCTTCCTTCCCTCCATGCCAAAGGTCATAATATGTTTTAGTTGTTTATAGTATATTTCCTAATTTCCTTAGGTAGGTTTCCCCTGTTGGTTGGAGATGGGTGGTGGCTTTACTCGCCATTCTTTCTCTCCTTAGGAAGCTTCCTGATGTCATCAGTGCAATCCATTTTATCAGTGCAATACTGACAACCATGCATCTCATTTGTGGTTCATCAAGCTCTCTTGTTGCTCTCAGTCTGCTTCTCTAGCTCATAGTTAAGGTTTATTGCTCAATGCTCTTTTTGGAGCTCCTTCCTAAGGTTCCTTTAGCCAAGGGAATCTTTTCCATGGCACCTCCAGGGATGGAACCCTTTTTGAGGGTTCCTTGTCTTCGGTACCCTTACAGGGTGATAATTCTTTGTGGAACAAAGAGTGTGAATGGCCAAAGAGTTATCACAGTTGCACAAACGTAACACTACCTAGGTTGTGTAGGCCCATTGAATTAAAAGGCTATGCCTGTAGTTCAATGGGGTGAGCAATCAGTCATGCTCCCTTCCTGAGCTATGTAAGCAGTTCCTCACAGTCTCCTTCTGAAGCACTTTTTCTTTGCCCCACCATCCTCCCCCTCCACTGGCATGCCTCTCTCCTCAGGGGGCTCCTTCCTAAAGTAGCTTTAGCCAAGAGAATCTTTCCCGTGGCACCTCTAGGGATGGAACCCACTTTGAGGGTTCCTTGCCTTTGGTACCCCTACAGGGTGGTAATTACCCATGGAATATAGAGTGTGAATGGCCAGTTATTATAATAACTGCACAAGCATAACACTACTCTGATTGCGTAGGCCCACTGAATGCATGATTCTGGGATTATTTTTAAAGTTCTATCAACAACAGTCATTCTTTTTCAATGTGAAATGAGCTCATTCAGTAGCCAGGTCCTTCTCTTATGAAAGAGATCAAGAAATGGCATTGAGATGTGTGTAGTTTGAGGAGTTCTCATTCTTTAGCATTGCACATAGGCTGCTGCTGGTTATATTGTATGGCTTGCCAACAATTTGGACAACTTAATTTGTGCTCCCTGTGAAAAGTGCTGTATCATGACGTTGAAGTACCAAATTGGTGAAGAAAAGCCAAGTTCCTTTAGACCTGCTTCACTAGTGTCCAAATTGCCAGATTCCAGCATATTTACCAAATGTTTAGTTTAGTTTAGTTTAATTTATTCAACAACACGTTGCAGCCAAACAACACCACAAGAGAGTAGTGGCTGAAGTTACATACAGTTAGAAAAAATGCACCACCTTAATAAAAAAAAACAGGCAAAATTCAATTAACAATTACCATTATTACTAGACTACAGCAAGGCCTATGCAATATTGAAGAACACGTATCACATAAATAGACTTATTACATCATTTGTTTTTTATTAATCTCACACAAACAGGGCACATTGAAAAGGATTCATTCATCTAAAACATGCATAAAAAAGGATGACATACTTCTGTGTTCTAAAAATTGGTTTTCACCATCTAACCTGCTTCCTTAAACCATACACAGCCACATCTTTGGTGGTAACAGGGATTGTAATTTATGTTGGGAGTCACACATTTCCATGAACAATTTCTTTGCCATATCTTTTCTCCTTTCATCTAACCTTACCAAATTACACATCCATATAAGGGACCTTGGTTCCTAACATTATTTGTAATGACCTTTTTTGTATTCTTTTTAACTCTTTACTTTCATTTTTTGTGAAACCTGCATCCCATACTAAGAAACCATTTTTAAATATTGGTACAATAAAAATATACTAAGTCTTCCTAATTAACACCAGCCATTTATAATATAGTCATAAATTATACCCTTGAATTTCCTTTTTTTTAACATCCACTCCACTTGTTCTTTCCATCCAAAATCACGTTGAATGGTAATTCCCAAAGGTTTTACACTCTTCACCCTTTTTACTTCAACCCTCCAAAAGATAAGGTGGGAGGGGGCTCCACCAATGTATTTGTTTTCCCAAATCTAATTTCTTGAGTTTTATCATGGTTTAGACACATCATATTTAATTTGGACCACTTCTCAATTTTTCTTAGGACATTTTGGATAGCACTCTGACTTATCTCACCAAATCTATCAATTACAGTGGTATAATCTACCTACTTGTTACAGGTTCCCTCTGTTTGCAAATCATTTATCATTATATCACTCCCCCACACATATACTCCACCTCAGAACAAACTTCTTCCATTTCAATCCACTAGGACCTACCCTCTAAAAAGGCATAAATCCATCTCATAATACAAAAAGGGATGCCTAACATTTGCAGTTTCTTCATTAGGGTGTTGTGGTCTATCAGGCCAAAAGCTTTTCTGTAATCAACTAATACAACCCTCACAATCTCCCTCTCTTCCCAAGATTTCATACACAGTTCCAAACAAGTTAAGATTGCCATGGTTGTTGAACTGCCCTTCAAAGATTCAAATTGATTTTTATTAATTTTGTTCAAGATAAGTTCTAACACCCACCTTCTGATAAATTCCTCACACATCTTAGTGAAGTGGGTCTAAAATCTTTTTTAATATCCTGAGGTACAGCCACTTTAGGTAATGGTAGGATACATACCTGTTTCCACTGATCTGGTAAATTTCCCAACAAGATGGATTTGTTAAATATATTAGATACCCATGGAGCAATCAAGTCCATTTCCTCCCTCCAAACCCAATTTGGTATTGCATCAGGACCTACTGCCTTATTTATTTTCAACCTTTTTAGGGCTTTCACTATTTCATCCATGGTGACAAGATATTCTCTAGGTACTTCCCATAGTTCTCATTCTATTTTTTCTAATGGTTTGATACTTTTACTCACCCCACATAATGTTTTATTTAATTCCAGTACAAACTTAATGTTTTTATCACCACCTTCAAACCCACATTTTCAGCCCATTTTCTCACTTGATTCTAGGATTTACTACTTTGCAAGAATTCTTTAGTTTTGTGCCAATGATGAATGTAAATGTGGCATTTGCTCATCCTTTCCTTTCTGCCCATTAAGGGTGAGTGAATAGAGAAATGTACAACTTTAGTTCAGCTTCTATTTGAACCTCCTGTCTTTGGTTCAGCTTCAACACTTTGTCCAAAGATACTTTGGGTTCTTGATATTTTGGTTTAACAAGCTATAAGTAGGGGTAAGTGGCATTTCTTCACTAGGGATGGGTGAGTCAGCTGTAACTCAGTTCTGATTCTGGATCTGATTTTTTTTTTAAAGTTTCTGTTTTACTCTGTGTTTACCCTGATGAATTGTAGACCTATTTTCAGCTAACTGAGTATGAGAAATGCATCAGTATTATTCTTTTAGACCCCTCCTGTTAAAATAACATTTAACCTTAACCTTTACAAAAAATGTGTCTGAATTTGTGTGTAATTTTTCAAGGTCAGCAAGCAGCAAATATAGTAAAATAAATTGACTATATTCTTTCCAATCCTGTGTGTCAGACACCACATGTCAGTCATAAAAAAACTGTAGGCTGGATTCACAAAGCTCTTGAAAATCCCGCAGCTGTGGGAAAAACTCAGTGGAAGTGGATTGTCACTTGCAGAATAGCAATTTCTACTGCAGCTATGGTATTCTCAAAAGTAAAGCCAGTTTATGACTGGCTCCACAATTTATGACAGCTTGTGGGTGGTGTTGCTGACGAAATCCCTGCAACTGTGAAAAAATGTTACAGCCAGTGGGACCAGCCATAACATCTTCTGCAGCTGCTGCAGATGTGAATAGCAATGTCTACAGCTGCAGAGATTTTGGTCCACAACTGGAGTTTCTGTGCTGGACTTAGTCCCAAAAACATTTGTGTATCCAGCGAAATATATGCAGGTCATTTGTGGCTTTGAAGTGAAAGGAGACAGTGTGTCAAATGTTGGAAAGACAGAGAGAACAACAAAGACAACAGCAGAAAGACAATAGCAGAGTGCAAAGTGCAGACCTTCACTGAGTCTGGCATGCTTTTTGGTAGGAGACAGGCAGCATGAACAGGATGTCATGGGACCCCAGTCATCCCTCCTGCCCTTTTGACTTGAGATGTTATGTTTTTATTTGTAATTATTTTGCTTGCCTACTTGATGTTATAACAAACATCATTGGCCCCAAACCATCACACACATTCCTGCCTGATTGGCCAATTATTTTTTTATTACTTGTGTTTTCTAACATACTCTTTTTTTATCTCATTGACCTTGCTCACCCCACCCCAGAACTGCATGCTCCCCAGCATTGCAGGTTTTCTTTTAAAGAGCTGTTTGGCCCCAACCACCACCTTCCCCTGCCATGACACATGGTACACTCCACCTGGGTTCACAAATTGAAAAACACATATAGCAATATCTAAACACCATGATTGCACAAGAAGGATTTTTTTTATTTGATATTTGTGTTATGGTTGTTGACCTCTGTCCTCTGAATTGAAATAAATAAATAATGAAATTAAATAATATCATCACCATTGTCTTCAAACACCACCAAGGAAGCATGCTTATTAGAAGACACCTGTTGCAGCTGTTCATCAACATCATCACCTTTATGCTATTGTCAGTCTTCACTGAACTGGTAAGAGAATTTGTTGAGACTGACTTTTAGGAAGGTAAGGAGCTATACATTTTCAGGAGTAAGCCTTGTGCAGCCATCTGAGACAACATTTCCAGCTGTGCTAAATATATGCTCACAGTAAACACTAATGGGAGGGCAACTAAGAAGCATAATAGCAAAGGCAGATAGTGCAGGCCAGATGTTTTTCTTTTCCAGCCAGTACTCAAAAGGGTCATCAGTAATATTAATGAGTGGTTCTCATAAATAGGCATCCACAATATCAGACAAAGACAAGCAAGGCAGCTCAACAACAGACACATCTGAATTATCAGGTTCCATGAGTTTTGACCAAAACGTGTGAGAGTCATCTGTGTGCTTTTCAGAATTACATGCCTTTTTCAAGGGCTGTGAAAGAGGACTCGGTGAAGGACTACCCAATGTTGATGAAGGAGTACATGGTAGCACTGAGTGGAAATTATTGCTATCACCACCAATAGATGTTGCATTATCAGATGTAGCATTCACATCATGTGATTTACTTGTATTGTCAAATTCAGTCCCATCCTTTTCCTCTGCAATTGCTGAAATCAGCATGTTTTTGTATATGAGATAAGAATCACCGAGATCTGAAGGAGACAGTTGTTGTAACTTAAACCAAGGGTCAAGAAGACTTGAAAGAAGAACATTTTTGTGTGTTGTAATATTGTGAAGTCTTCTGCAATTTTGGAATTGCTGTATCAGATGGTCTGTGAGGGATATACCAGATTTGTCTCCTTTTTTTTCAAAACCTCTATGCATCCTCCTGAATTTCTTGTTCAATAAAGTTATCACAGGAATAATCTGGCTTAGAGTAGTATTATTCTTTTACTAATCTGTCAAGTTGCTTCCTCAAAAAGGAGCCAAGAGCAATGTAAGATGCTCCATGAGGCCCCACTAGATTGAATTCAACACACTATCTACTGCGTTGTGCTCCATGACATATTCATGGCCTGAATTCTTTTGTGTGGGAAGTCTTTCACACATGTTCCATCTTGTCAGAACATCTTGTTTTAGTTGCTGTATTGGCAAGCCATTTTTTTTCTGGAGGTCAGCCAAAATACCACGTGATTTTACAGAGTGACTAAACTGTCCACAGATTTTCTTTGTTGCTCCCACTAGTATTACCATACTGTTGTCACTGGAAAGGAAAACTCATAATAACAGATTTAATGAGTGTGCAAAGCATAGAATGTGAGTAAAGCCACCACATTTCAATGCACTAACAATATTTGCACCATTGTCTGAAACTGCAAATTCAGTAGTGAGTCCCACAGGCTCCAAACACTCAGAACTTTTGTCATGCGACTCTTCCAAAATATTGTCAGCTGTGTGATGCTTACCAAACATGCTAACACAAAGAACTGATGTTCTTTATCTACCTTCTTGTTTACTGCTGCTCTTGGTGGTGTTTGAAGATGATTATGATATATATATATAATCTTGTTTGAGAACTTGTCCACATGTCTGTGGTCAGATGCACAGAACTACATTCACTGTCTTGAAGAGTTAATTTTAATTTACTTTGCATACATTCGTACATTTTTGGAACAGCCACAGTAGCAAAATATTTATGACTTTGTATGTCATAACATGGAGCAAAATATCTTAGAAGGGCTCTAAAACCATAATTCTACACCACAGAAAATGATTCAGTTGCTTGACAATAAATTCAGCTATTACCTGATTAATTTTTAGTGTGACTTGATGTGATCTACTGTAGGCAGTTTTTGTTCAAGCATCGCAGTAATGGTCTGCTGTTTTGTTTGTGCAGGGGGGGCAGAAACCATGAGATTACAATGGCAAAGCTGTAGCTTATATAAATAGTTTTGCTAGTGAAGTCAAGCATGTTTTTTTTTTCTTCACTGTCTCTCGGTTTCTTCACCATCACTATTGTCTGTAGGATTAATTCCATCACAGATATTTGTCCTTTGCTTAGGACTGCTGCCCAGCTGAATGGTTGGATATGCTCTTTACAAATGCCTTTTTAGCGATGTTGTCCTGAACTGGCCCCTCATGTTTCCTCTGCTAACTTGCTGATGACAGAAAGTGCAGACAACAACACATTCATTTTTGGGGACTTATATGAAAATAGCTCCACACAACTGAGGTGGAATATTTTGTTGTCATGCCAGGAACTGCAGTAATTTTGGTGGCAGTTGTTTCTAACCATGATTCATGCACTCTGTGGCTGTCCCCAGAAGAGCTACCTTAATTATTGATTGTTTTTCCATTACTGGCTGTGGCTACTGGTGGTGCTTGCTGTATGTGTTTTTTCTTTTTGGGTGGGAGAACCAAGGTAGCATCCTTTACCTCATCAGTATCACATTCTGATTCATTACATTTGGAAGAGCATAACTGTGACACATAATCATTGTGATCTTGTGCATTCACAACCTCTGCTTCTTCAGAGACAGTTCCTTCTGATGAAGGAGCCCAATATGCATGAGTGGCATATCATGAAGTGCCATGTCTAGTGGTACTAAATACAGCCTTTTCCTTTAACATTGACTTTCTAGGTCTAAGTGTTCTGGTTATCTTTTTTCCTGTTTTACTTTTATCTGATTTTTCTGGCAATGCCGACAGTGATGCATTACTTTGATCAGGGGATTCACCAACATTCTTTTCTTTTTCTGATTGTGTTGCTTCATCTTTTTCTGGTTGTGTTGCTTCACCTTTTTCTGGTTGTGTTGCTTCATCTGTTTCTGGTTGTGTTGCTTCATTTTCATCAATTGTATTAATGATATCTTCAGCAGTGAATTTCCCTTTATTTTCTGAATTTGTTTTTGGGAAATATTTTCATGTACCAATTTTTGCCATACTGATGGTTTTGGCCACATGTTCCATTTCCATAACAGACTCTGATTCTGAATCCATTTTTTGGGGTCCAACTTAATTGCTTACTTAGCAGTATTAGTTTGGATGCAGAGATGGCCAACACAGAGTCTGAGATGTTAATGCTCCCCTTCACAATCTGTATGGCACTGTGGCACAGAGATGGGCAAGACAGAGTCTGAGATGTGACACTACCCTCTGAAAATAGTAACACACATGAGGCATTATATGACCTAGTAGTAGTTCAGGCACAGAGATGGGCAGCACAGAGCCTGAGATGTGCTACCCCCTCTCACAATATGTGAGGCACTATATGACCTAGTAGTAGTAGTTCAGGCACAGAGATGGGCAACATAGAGTCTGAAACATGGTTAACACCCCCCTCTGAAAATACATGAGGCACTATATGACCTAGTAGAAGTTCAGGTGCAGAGATGGGCTACACAGAGTCTGAGATGTTGATGCCTCTGCATCACAATCTGTATGGCACTATGGCACAGAGATGGGCAACACAGAGTCTGAGACATGATAATCCCCTCTGAAAACAGTAAAATACATGAGGCACTCTATGACCTAGTATTAGTTCAGGCACAGAAATGGGCAGCGCAGCGTCTGAGACATGCCACCCCCTCTCACAATACATGAGGCCCTATATGACCTAGTAGTAGTTCAGGCACAGAGATGGGCAACACAGAGTCTGAGACGTGACACCCCCCTTCACAATCTATGTGGCACTATGGCACAGAGATGGGCAACACAGAGTCTGAGATGTGGGTGACACCCCCTTCTGAAAATATGTGAGGCAGTATATGACCTAGTAGTAGTTCAGGCACAGAGATGGGCAACACAGTGTCTAAGGCAGTACGAGCTTTCAGGGCAGCACAGAAATGGACAACACAGTCTCGTCTCTCTCCATATATGATCTATTTTTCTCTGACTAAAGAAAAATGGGTGTTTTATCATTTTACTGTGGAGTCTGCAATGTCTGCAGCACTCTGCTGCTGTCTTCTTTGCACTCTTCTGTTGAATTCATTGGTCTCTCTCTCTACTGTTGCTCTGTAATAAAAAAAAAAACATTTTTATGAGTACTCCCAATCTGCTGCAATGTCTGCAACATTCTGCTGTTTCCTGCTGTTGAATTTGTTGTTTTCTTGGTCTCTACTCTTCCTCTCTCCCTCTAAGAAAATTTTCACCAGTTGTTTTTTGGAAATCTCCACACATAGACACATGAATGTCTCCACTGACTGCAAAGCCACAAATGTGCTTGATACTCAGTTTCCTAGGGAGGTCCTGTGGTGGCTGATACAGAGGAGTGGTTATAACATGTGTCAATCACAGAACAGAGACCCTCATTGGTTGGCTCTCTTCAGTGCCTTAGGATCACAAGGGTTTCTCTTTGTTGATCATGTGACAATCCAGGGAATCAGGAGTCTTCAGCAGAGATCTAGGAAAAAATAAACACATTTTTTTCTGCACCCTGCACTGCCTTTTCCATGTAGTACTTGTGGTGTGGTTATTCCAGACTAGACCACACTGCCAAACCAAGCCAACTTGGCAGTCCAGGTCAAGCCATGAAAGGCTTGATTTTTCTGGTCTGAGCTGAGTCAGCCCCATTTGGGGGGGGTCAGAACTGCACCAGAGCCGGTTTGCCCATCCCCACTGTAAACCACCCCTTAGCCACCCCATTCAATTCAAACCTCTTCCACCCTCTCTTCGTCCTCCAATTAGATTTTTAGAAAAAAAAAGTCAGTCAGCGTCTGGCGCTGTACTAGGAGACAAGTTGTTTATTTTTTATTTGATAAAACTATTGTATGAAGAGGGAGGATGAGAGTGGGAAATGATCAGGATGGGTGAAACAGTTGTCATGGGGCTAGCCCTGGCCACCTGAGAACTGATAAAGTATTTTTTAATTAACTAATTGAAGACTGAATATATCCTAAAGTGGCCCAAAAGTTTCATTGGAACAAACAGAAGGTAAAACTTACTAATTTCAGAACATTCACTGAATATTAATTTGTCATTGGCTTTTCCTTTGTGTCCATGATCACACCTCATGCTGTTTAACTTAAATAAAAAGGGAGAATAGGGAAAGAGGTTACAATTTAGCAATAATACAAATGTCTGACAAAATAATATCTACAATTGGAGCAGATGACAGTAAAAAATAGGGAACTGACTTTACCAAGCTGAAGTCACTGTGTCTATTTTCACTATTAATGTGGGGTATGTTTGCTTTACCTAATTGTATATTATAGTACTGCTGAGTAGAGTCTATGTACTGCATAGCAGTTTAAATTTATAGAACATACGAACATATGAATATGCCAGCAGAAGCAGACCATCCAGTCTATCTAAGTCTGCTTGACTGTGTAGCTAGCACCCCTAGTTTGCAGCTGCCCCACCCCCTCCCCTTTGTCATCCCATTGCCACCCCACCTTCCCCACCCTCACTCTCACCTGTTCCCTGTCCCATGCCCTTTTGAAGCTGTTCACAGAGTTACATGATACCACCCATTCTGGTAGTGCATTCCATTTTGCTACCACCCTCTCTGTGAAACAGTGTCTCCTCATTTCCCTTCTATATCTTCCCCCCTTTATTCTTAGCCCATGCCCCCTGGTGTCCCTCCGCTTCCTTACCTTAAAGACTCCATCTGCCTCATCCTTATTGATTCCACTCAGATACTTGAATGTCTCTCTCATGTCCCCTGTCCCTTCTGTCCTCCAGAGTGTATATTTTCAGGTCTTCCAGTCTACTCTCATAGTCTCACCCCTCCATTCCACATACTGTATCATCTTTGTTGCCCTCCTCTGCACCCCCTCCAGTAGCCTGATATCACACTCTAGGTATGGCCTCCAAAACTGCACACAATACTCTAAGTGCGACCTTAGCAGCAACCTGAAGAGGGGCAAGATCACCTCTCTTTGCCTGGATGAAAGAACCCTCATTATGCATCCCAGCATTTTGTTCACTTTTGTAGCTGCTCTCCTGCACTGGACAGTGTTGTTCATGGTCCCTGTTTATCATTACCCCATGGTCCTTCTCCTCCTCAGTGATCCCCAGCTTAACCCCCCTCAGCCAGTATTCTCTCCTTGGGTTCTTCACCCCAAAGTGCACAACCTTATGCTGCTTTGCATTGAACCCCAGCTGCCACCTCTCAGACAACTCCTCTAGCTTGCTTCGTTCCCCCTGCAGCTACTTTCATCCCTCCCCTCCATCCACCACTGCTCTGATTTCGGAGTCATCCATGAACAGACGTACCTTGCTCATCACCCCATGTGCAATGTCTGATATGAAGAGCCCAAATAATACTGGCCCCAGCACAGAGCCCTGTGACACTCCACTCATCACGGGCCTTGGAAGTTGAGAGCTCCCCTCCCACAACCACCCGTTGCAGCCTCCCACTCAGCCAGCTTGTAATACAGTTCATCATTTTTGCCCCTACACCAGTTAGGTTCCCCCCAAGCCACCCATGAGGCACCGAATCAAAGGCCTTGCTGAAATACGAGTAAAGAACATCCACCACATGACCCTTATCCAGCTCTCCTGTCACCCAGTCATAATATTGTATCAAATTGGTTTGACAAGACTTCCCTGAAATGAACCGATGATGCCTCTCATCCTGGAGGCCATTGTCCACCAGTCTTTCCTTTAGTATCATTTCCATGAGTTTGCACACTATGGAGGGGAGACTTACCAGATGATAATTACTCAGTTCATCCCTTGGCCCACTCTTGTGTAATGGTACTACATGTGCCATTCTCCAGTCCAGTGGCACACATCCCAACTCCATGCCGATTATAGTTAGTGTTTCAAGCACACCCCCACATGTTCACATCCTTTTGTTTTCTCTGGTGGAACACTAGTGCAGCTATGTATAGTGATCTACCTTATCTTCACTGCCTTTTTATTTTTACTCTACTATGGAACCAGCTAAATAGGAAAAATAAAAAGACAGTGAATATTTCCTATTATACTATATGTGTTCTATATGAAAAGTGTTTTTATATCAAGGGTGGGATATTCAGATGTGCCAGGGCACTGACAGGGTGATATTCAATGGTGCTGCGCCATGGCTCAGCACCATTGAATATCGCTCCGTGGCCACCCACATAGTGCATGGCGCAGTGGCACTGCACCAGTACAAGTGGCCGGAGAGGAGCAGGGGGATGCGCTAGCACAAGTGCCATTGCACTAGGTGCATCAACCATGATATTCAGCAGTGGACATGCAAATGGGGCCATAATGCATGCAAGGTGCAAATGGGGTCATTTGCATGTCATTATGGCCCCATTTGCATGCAGGGGCACCGATCCCCAGTGACTTGCGCCTTGGCGCCCTGCCAGGCAGCAGCCATCAGGGACCAATGCCCCCTGCCTCCACTGGCAATGTGCTCTGTTGCCCGATCGTGGTCTGTAAATAGTATTTAACTCCCTGGTGCTCCAGTGGACCTATCCCCTTGCCCGATCTCTGGCTGTAATTACATTTAACCTCCCTGGTGGTCCAGTGGCCCTCTCTCCATGCCCGATCATGGGCTGTAATATTCAAAACACTCCCTGGTGGTCTAGGAGTACCTGTACCCCCCTCCCAACTTGCCCACTCAGTCCTGCCACCCCGCTCCCCAGTCAGTGGTGGGTGGCAGCACCCCACCCACAAGCCTCCCAGCTGCCCACCGACTGATGGTGTACAGTACAGCTGTACACCCATTGGTCCACAGCATGGGCCAATGGGCATGCAGACCGTACATCACAGTCCTGATATGAATGGATCCATTCACATACTCAGGACTGTAAAGAATGGCTGGTCTGCATGTAATAACCATACTAAGACAATGGGCATACAACTGTACAATAAGCGGAAATCGGTTGATGAGTGGCAGGTAACTGGCGAATTGAGGTGCTACCTGCCACTGTGAAACGAAATGGCGGAGACTATTAGGCGCAGGGAGAAATATGGGCTGCAACTAGACCGCAGGAAATGTTTTAATACAACCCATGATCGAGCATGAGACGAATCCCCTGGACCTGGGAGGTTGAATGTATTTGCAGCCTGTGATTGGGCATAGAGAGAGGTCCACTGGAACACCAGGGAGGTTCTTCATTCCAATAGCCTGCGATTGGGCATGGGGTGCTACGCCACTGGATGGTGCAGCCAGAGCTCAGGTGGCCAGCCTCAGCTGGCAGCTGCCATGTTGCACCCTGCATTACGGCAGCTCACCTGTTGGTGGCCAGCTGTTGCTCCACTATATTGTGGCTTAACTGTGTGCGGCACATGTAGGGGTTGTGCCTGCATATTCCCAGCACATTCCAAGCTGAATATTGGGATGTGCAGCATATGCATGGGCATGACCCCCTTACCTGCACTGCATACATCACTGATGCGCCCCAGTGCATGGGGATTTGTGCTGCACATATTCCCCCATTGAATATCAGGGCACATTAGTGGGTTCTGCATGGCACAACTCTGTTGAGCCATGTGCAACCCATTTGAATATCCCACCCCAAGTGTACATCTCTTGTGTGTATTTGATTTTTGATCTGTAATAATGTTCCTATGCCTTGTACCGGGATCACTCCTGTACAAGGGATGTGGCCCCAGTGAGCCTACCCAGTAATCAAACTAAATAAATAAATAACATTTTAAAAAGGGATTAGAATCCAAAATGCCATTGAGTCTCTCTCTGGGGCTAGAGACTCTAGGGCACAATCAATTTTGATTCCATTTGTAGAAACAAAGTGGGGGGCCCTTCTCCTTTGTTTTGGGACAATGCGCTCAATACCAGTAAATCTAAAAGCATGATGGATTTTATTAGGGCTGGACATCTTTTCTGTGAAATTTTATGGAATTTTATGAATTTCTTTATTTGGTCATTACTCTGCTGTTCATGTAGCTAGAAATCTGGATATTGGCATGCTGACTTGTTGCAAGGAGTCCTAAGGGAATTCTACTATACATTGTGTAACACTTGGATAAGCAATTAAAGTCTGCCAATTAATTATTTTGCAAATTTTTCTATAAATATTTCTCTGCTTACAATTCTGTCACCTTTTGGTGTTATATACTTGAAAATCTGCATGAATAACCTTCTGGGAAGGGTTTTAGAAATTGCTAAATATGCAGAGATTTGGTTAAGCAAATTATATGTTATATGGGTTCATAATTTCACAACTCAATTATTTGTGACATCTTGTAAACATTTTTTTAAGTTGGATGATTGTAGCTTTGCTGTGATTGCAGGTATGTACCTGAAATTTGTCATGCACACCCAATACCTGTAAGTCCTGAAATCTAAGAAAGGTGGAGAAATTTGGTTTAGTAGTTTAAAATGTATTTATGTGTTTGTTTTTGTTAACCGGGTGAGATGCACTAGCCAAATGATTGACTGTTTTCAGACACGAACCGGGTGATTACAAAGTAGTGGTGCAGAATACATGACAAAAACAGAACAATACAGAAGACAGACAATGCTCAGCAACATAGGTAAAGCATAATACAATAGACAAAGTAAATAAAATACAAAGTAGTACAGCTTAGCAGCACACATATAATACATATTGTACAAGATTAGTGCTATCACAAAAGAGAGATAGAAGTTACAGTGTAACTACTGCCCCCTTGCATCTACATCCTACCCCAGGTGGCCCCTATACTAGCTGCCACCCCCACATTTTTTAGTTTAAATCCCCCTGACTGCTCTTTCCATAGACATGACTTTACCCTGTCTTTGACAGAATGATAGTCCATCTTGACTTGGCTATAGATACATTCATTTGACATGGACTGCAGGAAGGAAAATTACCTTACCTGCACTGATATCATGGTCCTGCAATGCCCCTTCAACACTCCTGCTGCAGTGGTGCACATCATCACACTCCGTCATTACTAAAAATACTGGACTTAAATCTCAAAGGTTCATGTGGGGCTTACACAAGCCTTGTGTCAAACCGTGCATTGTGCCAAACACATTGTTGCTCCTTGCACCTGATTTGAAAAGGTTGCGTGCATTTGCCACACTTTACTCCCTGTATGGTGACTTGGGCCCAATATTTGGGTCAATCCCCATAAAAAGGTCTATAAAGTTAGACCAACAAAAGCTGATCTTGCTCGTGGCATGAGGTGCATGGGATCGAGAATCCCGATTGCCTGCCAGGGAATGCTGCAAGCCCCATGCGCTGTGTATTCAGCATTTCAACACTTTTGAGAATTGAGCCCATTGTATCTAGATACATTTGTCATAGTGGCCTCAATTGCAAATACTTGTAATGCTTAGTGTCACTTGGCATCTCTGTTTTCAAATGCTAAAAATACGCATTGTAATTGTTTTTAAGGTATAAGTTCTACTGTACTTGTTCAATGTACTTATTTTTTTTTTTTGTTTTGTTTTTTAAGTATGTTGAATGTAATCTTATTGCCTGTGAAAATGGGCAATTATTTGCTCACAAAGTTTACCAGTATAATAAATAAAATGAAATTAATAAAATGAAATTATACATTGTCACTTGTAGGATTGTTAATGATTAAGCATGAGGCTTACAATTGTGCAGTTTATATACTGAGAATTATTTATTTATTTGTTTGTTTGTTTTCGGATTAAAATACCTTTGAACCTGAGGATCTTTCACAGAGGTTCCACGTTGAAAGAGAACTACAATAAAATATAACATTATGCAATAAAATACAACAATTAGCACCAGAGTGTTACAATAACAAGAGTGCAATGTTCTGAAAGGCACTAAAGAGTAGACAACAAAAATACATTTTGGAATAAGTATAGAATAGGTGAACATAGAGCAGCCAACAATGGCCTTGTTGTTTGAGAGTGAGGGGGAGAAAAAGGAATGAAGGAGGGGGAATGTCAGGGGATCAGGAAAAAAGGACAGGAGGTGGGGGCTATGGGAGAGGACTGGTCTAGGGAGGCATGGACAGTGGAGGGGAGAAACAATAGCGGGGGAGGGATGGGGATGGTTGACAGAATACAGGTCTATGTTACAAGGGGGTGGGATGGAGGACATGTTACAGATCTATAATAGCAAATGGTAGGGTGATAGGTGGTGGGCTGCAGTAGTATAAAGGGAGGGAGAATTTCATTTAAATATTTCCAAAATTTGGTTGCTAATAACTTAGCTCCCTTTAATATCAGAGTTCTGAAACCTGGTACACATATTTATGAGACAGAGGAAGTCACACATATCATATTATCTGCCACATGGGTAAGTAGATTTAAAATTACATGGAAAAAATGGAAATTTACATTTTGGCAAATATTTGTAAAATTTTCATGAGCATTTTGCAAAATTTGTTGGAAGTGGAATCAATAGTTTGACTGAATTTCACTGACAGAAGTTACATTTTTCCCAGCCTTAATTCTGATTATGCACTTCAATGAAGTATGATTAAAGTGCATTGTCAAATTGTCTATCATAAATTACTTATAGGTGTGTCAAATGGAATGTAGTATGCCTATGTAATGCTTCAGCCAGGACCACCAAGCGACATAGACAACAAACTCAGTATTGCAACTGATATGGTTCACTAGGTTCCAAGGCAGAAGGAGATCATGGGGCCCAGCTGACTTGCCTCCCAAGTCTCAGTAGTAGTATCTGAGTGTGTGTCTCACTTTGTTAAGAGGTTATCAGTCTGGTTTTTGAAAATGTCTTTTGTGCCACTGATAACCATACAGTATACTGAGGCAGCTCATTCTATAGCATAATATTTCTTTGAGTACGAAATAAATTTCTTGTTTGAAAACCTTCAGATTTGACTTCCATGTTGGCCACCATCTTGTTTTATCTGCAGTGTTGAGGTGTATACCTAGACTACATCTTAACTTGCCATCATGTAACCCATGCACCAGCCAGGCGCAGACTGGGACCCCACTAACTCATGCCACAGGCAAAGCAACAGACCACAAGTTGATGAAATAATAAGCAACATCCTAGCTCTAAGGTGAATACCCAGCTCAGCAATCTAAAGGGGTCAAGAGTTTAGGGCACAAAATAACATTTATATTTACTCCAGGTTCTGGGGAGAGGTGCTAGGCCCATGCAAGGTCTAAAACTATCAGTAGGGGCCCCAATAATATTTCACATAGGAAGCAGCGATCTAATATCCAAACAGAAGATGGGATTGTGAAGTATGGCTTTATTCTGACTACAAGTTGGCAACAAAATGCAGAATAGAGTGGTCCCCCAAGTGTGTCACAGTACAAACAAGATCAAGACTTTTTTTTCTTCTCAGAACAGCAACTGTTTAGGCAACATTAGAACAACCTTTCTCACACATTTTGAACTGTCCATCCCTCTGTACTAGGAATCTACTTGGACTTTACTTTCCAACAAAGTGTATATTTTGTGGTAGTTGCCTCACACTTTAGTACATTTCCCCTGGAGTGATGACATCCGTTATCATGCCCAGCTTAACCTGATGCCCATACATGAACCAGTTAGCCCTAACTGAGGAATGGAACTGGGGTTATGTCCAACCCTACCCAATGCCCAGTCTCTGCAATTCCTTCTGGGTTACACCAAATGGATCCTCCAATACACCGAGATTGAAAAGTCATTCAAACTTTCATTTAAACACTCAACATATTTTTATGGTAAAACAGGGAGCCCTGACAGGTTCACTCTAAGCCTTATCTCTGGGCACAAATAACTCAGACCAACCCCAAGAACAGTCCAAATAATCTATACTCACTGCTTTGTGTGTTCCTTTGATACATACATGGAAAACTTGAAGGAAAACTTCCTCTTCCCTTCACAGGTAGCTTTTGTGACAGATTCAGTCTGCACACCTTTTGTTCTGGGCAGCGAAACCTCAGGATAATTCATGGGATTGCCCCTTGGCTCCAGTGAAACACAGTCCAGACCATAATTCTGTGGGAAAATGACCCACTGTGATCTTGCAGGTGAATGGTTTCCACTCCTTCTGGTTTTGCTGGTCTCACACATTAGGGTGACAAACTGCCGGGTGTCCTTCACTCAATCTCCTACCAGGAGGCTGGCAGGCACCCCCACATTCTGAGTCCTGCTGTAGCTCAGAGCTCCTCTTCACTCTACTGCTGACTATAGACTACACTCCACTTACTGTCTGCACTACCATCTGAACAATCTAAAACTCTCCTGGAGCAGCTGATTCCAACATGACTTATGCTGCTGTCAGAATTCTAAATGACATAATCCATTCTCTGCTCAGCCTAGCTGAGTAAACAATGATGTCATCTACACAGAGCTCCTAATGAGCCATCTACCTTCCTAGGGCTAACCTGATGTGTTCTAGTAACCCCAGAGGACTGGAGGGATACACTAACCACCATCCAGATGAGCCTTGCTGTCTGCAGGAAGTGCTATAGTCTGCCACACAGGCCATCCAACCTTTGAGCGCCCTATGGGGTGAGTGGGCTAGGTTCACCCCTACCTAGGCATAAACCTAGGCAGATTGCACCAGAGAATAGAGGCCCACTGATGCAACTTAGCTTTACCTAATGACTACCTGAGGACTATCAGTGACTCCAAGAAACTGCCTGAAGCATTCCCTAATAGACATCACTGCTGACCCCTATCCAGATCAGGACTAGCAACCTGTCTATCCCCCTAGTCCTCTAGGGAAATCTATCTAACTTATGCTACATACCAGGGAAAACCTATCCCCAAAACACTTTTCACAGTTTTAAACTGTAGACTGCTTTAGAAACGTACACATGACATTACTAAGCATTTCCCAAACCCCAGAACTACATATTTTAAACCTGAAAAGCAAAAATCGGTTAACATCTACTAGTTAAACACATTTCCCCAACACATTCTAAAAGAGAACTCGGATGAGTTCTAAGCAACCTCTTCTTGTCTTCTTTTCTTCTCCCAGGCACACCTGTAAAAGAAAACCTGCAAATAAGAAACAACCTGAAAGAAAACAAGTGACCAAACCTCCCACCAAGTAGGATACTACACAATCCCAAAAAGTATTTTTAAAAGGTTTTCTACAAAAGACAGCATAAAAATAAAAATAAAAAATTATAATACATTTGGGGGAAGGGGAATCCCTACAAAGTCCTGATAACCTAATGGAAACATTGTCCAGACTGCACATGGCCTTCACACAAGAAGAGCCTCTCCTAGGCCGAAGCCTGCCAAAACTGTTTCTGCACAGACACGAGGCTTGCTTAACTGTAGTCCAGATCCAGGAGTGTCTCTTGGGATCAGCAGTTCCATGGACATCTTCTATTAGATACACAGTCATTGAGATTAAAAGAAAAAGAGAAAAATGTATGTCTTACCAGATTCTAGAAGCAGGCTGAAATTCTACATCACCTCTCTGGATCTGGGCCAGATTTCTTCTCCCACCTGGACTGATGAAAATCTTCGGATCAGACTCTTCCTCACCTCCTGCAGAACCTGGGCTGGATTTCTTCTCCCACTGGACTGATGAAAATCTTTGGATCAAGCTCCTTCATATCTCCTCTTTGGTTGCTGCCACCTCGGATAGGCAGGTTCCTATGCTGCCATGCTGCATCACTTGGCTGTAGTTCTCTTGGTGATTGGCACGAAGCTGGACTAGTGGCACTCAGAGATAGTACCACTCAGGATGGGTGCCATAAACAGTGGTCCCATCTGGTCGAATCATTTGCATGTTGTGAACTGTCTCTCTGCCATCTGTGTCCACAATTGGGACAGAGTCTATGTACAGAGACCTGCCACATTTCAAGAATTGCAGCCTTTCATGACACAATTTTATTTGCACAAGCATGTTTACTCTTGAATTGACATGTTCACTGGCTTCTTACCACAGCCATACATGCCTGTTTCTTTCTATTTCTTCCCATCTTCACCTTGGGAAAAATGGATAGGTCTGTCCATATTTGGCCTCAGCTCTACGTCTGATTAAACATTCCTCTTTGCTGCTTTTCAGCAGGTCTAAACCAGTGGCCCAGCTTGGGGGAGGCCAGACCTGGTCAAGCCAGCTTTGGATGGTCAGCACCGGGAAGACACAGTCCCTTTCTGTACTGGGTTACATTTCTCTCAAGTTCTTTACAGTGTCTTGTTGCTCAGTGGTAGTTAGGACCACTGGTAGCCCACTGTGGTCACCAGTCACCTCCCTAACTGTCTCCATCTCGGTTTGCTCTACCTGCTCTGCCCAGGAGCTGATTGTGCTTTCAGCCCCTGAGACTGTCCATTGCTTACCACCTTCTGAGGTGGTTACCTCCCAATGCAGAGCATCTTCCATTTCATCCTCTCCTATGAGGCTTTGACTTGGGTCTGCTGCTCATGATGAATTTACAGACACAGTCTCTGATAGGTCTCCTTTCACCTTTACTGGTGTGGAAAAGACCATTTTATCCTTCCCTTGCAAGATACCCTGAGAAATTCCCTTGAAGAACTCTCTGACTAGCTCTTCAGAATCTTCCTGTCTGCATTAAGCCTTTTTGCTGCTTTGCACTGATGGGACCCTCTACCAGTGTCCATGTAGGGGCAAGACAAATTGCTTTTGCTTTGGCTTGTACAATGTCACCATCCATACACATATCATACTGCCTTCTGCAGTCCTCGCAGTGTGGTATCATTAGGACATCCCTTCCTGGCCTCAAACAACACAGACTTGTACTGGGAAGTTAGGGAGTGTCACATCTTCTGGGGTTCCTTCACAATGATATGAATGTTCATGCATTGCAAGATCTCTTTCCTGCTGGTTGATTCATGCTGTCGCATGGAGGGGGATACCTGCGTTGGCCAGTTTGCCATGTTCTGTGAAAACACACAAGTCCCAAATTACTGCTCTGCACTTTGCATTTAGTACTGGTTCTGACTTGGTACACACTGCACAGTTCTTATTTACTTTCTCTGTACTGCTGAAACATGCTGCCTGACTCTGCAATGAGTTCAAACATTTTTGCACACATTCTGCAGATGTTTTGCCACTATTGTACCCTTTTGCTCAACATGGCGTGTGTTGTTTTGTTTACTTTCATTCAGACTACACTCCAGTATGGCCACCAAAAACTTTTCTGCATCATACACACTTTGCTTTAACTTGCAATTGCTTCTCTGATACCACATTTTACTTTTCTTTATGCACAACCTTGCAGTTTTCACATTCAGCACAAATTCAGCACAGTCCTGTATTCTTTTCCACTTTCCTTAACTTTGTTTAGCACTGCCAATGGTTAGACTTTTCATTGCTTTGCTTGCTACCAGCTACAGCAGCTGCAACTTAGTCCATTTTCACTCAACATTTTGCTTTTCTCAATCTTTGCTGTACTTGGCCTCCAATCTATTGCATTGTATACTGCTTACTATTTCTTTGCAAGTACTCACTCCAAAAAGTAGCTGGTTCCCTTCGTGGATGGCGTTACGGCCTGCTGCCGATTTGAGTTTGGTTTTTTTAGGTTAGTCAGGCCACTGAGCCTGTGGATCAATACTGCATGCACCACAATCACTGCCTTAGCAATCGGGAGTCAGGAGAAGCCCAGAATTGCTTGTTAAAGTTCAAAAACAAAGTCCAAAATATTTCTTTCCTTCACAATAGTTCTCTGCTGCTTGCACACTGCTTGCACGATCCATGCTCTCCTCCTTGAACACTCTTCTGATGCAAAGACTCCAGGCACTGGACAGGACTTGGCTGGTTTGATCAACTGCATGACTCCATGCAAATGAGCTCTCTCTTTCTCTGGCTCGCTCTCCCTCATGACGATCATCGAGCAGGCAAATTTAGACTACAAACTGACACTTTTTTTCCTCAACTTGGAATTTCAACTGCAAGAGTGCTTTTTGGGTATTTTGGCACAGTTGTTTATACATTTCCACTAGCAACTCCCCAATTTCCACAACACGCATGTGAAAGTTTTGGCGCTCTTAGGCAACAATGTTCTTTAAGTCCACAAATACTTTCAGTTTTGGCATTTTGACTTTTTAACAGTTTTATGCACTTTTATATGGTTCACAGTCTATTTTAAGCACAGATTCTAAGCACACTCAGAACATTTTCCACAGAAAACACAGGCAGCAAAATCCTTTCTGATAGCACTTTTCTTGGCACAAAACTTTAATTTTCCTTGGCACAAATTTACTGTCCTTGGCAAAACTTTACTTTGGCAACTATTCTTATTATGATGCACCACCACCAGACAGAAAAAGATCCTAGACATACCCTCAGCATCCTCTCATCCAAGATCATTTGACAAGCCCCCAATTTTGTAACCCATGCACTAGCCAGGCACAGACTGGGATCCCCCAATTCATAACACAGAGAAGGCAACAGGCCATAAGTTGGCAAAACAATAGGCATCACCCTTATCTCTGAGGTGAATACCTGGCTCAGTTGTCTAAAGTGGTCAGGGGTTAAGGGCACAAAATGACATTTATATTTGCTCCAGATTCTGGGGAGGGTTTGCTTGGCCTATGCTATGTCTAAAAGTATCAGTAGGGGCCCCAATAACATTTCACATGGGAATCAGAGATCTAATGTCCAAACAGAAAATGGGATTGTGATGTATGGCTTTATTCTGACAACAAGTTGGCAACAAAATGCAGAACAGGGTGGTTCCCCAAGTTTGTCACTGTACTCACAAGATCAAGACTTTTTTTTCTTCTCAGAACAGCAACTGTTTCGGCAACATTAGAACAACCTTTCTCACACATTTTGAACTGTCCATCCCTCTGTACCAGGAAAATACTTGGACTTTATTTTTCAACAAAGTGTATATTTTGTGGTAGTTGCCTCACACTTTAGTACATTTCCCCTGGAGTGATGACATCCGTTATCATGCCCAGCTCAACCTGGTGCCTATACCTGAACCAATTAGCCCTGACTGAGAAATGGAACTGGGGTTATGTCCAACCCTACCCAATGCCCAGGCTCTGCCATTCCTTCTGGGTTACACCAAATGGATCCTCCAATATGCTAGGATTGCAAAGGCATCCAAACTTTCATTTAAACACTCAGCACATTTTTGTGGTGAAACAGGGGCCCTGACAGGTGCTCTCTAGCCTTATCTCTGGGCACATACACTGCAGACCAACCACAAGAACAGTTCCAATAATCTGTACTCACAGCTTTGTTTGTTCCTTTGATGCAGACATAGAAAACTTAAAGGAAAACATCCTATTCCCTTAACAGGTAGCACTTGTCACTGATTCTGTTTGCATACCTTTCCTTCTGGGCTGCTGCAACCTCAGAATACTTCATGGGATTGCCCCTTGGCTCCACTGAAACACAGTCCAACCCACAATTCTGTGGGAAAATGACCTACTGGGGCCTTACAGGCAAATGGTTTCCAACACTTCTTCTGGTTCTTGCTGGACACTAGTGTGATAAACTGCTGGGAGTCCTTCACCCAATCTCTTACCAGGAGGCTGGCAGGTACCCCCACACTCTGAGTCCTGCTGTGCCTCAGAGCTCTTCTTCACTCTACTGCTGACTACAGACTGTACTCCACCGACTGTCTGCACTACTGTCTGAACATTATAAAACTCTCCTGGAGCAGCTGATTCCAAAGTGACTTATGCTGCTGTGAGAATTCTAAATTACGTAATCCATTCTCTGTTCAGTCTAGCTGAGTAAACAATTATGTCATCTACACAGAGCTCCTAATGAGCCATTTACCTTCCTAGGGCTAACCTCATGGGATTCTAATAACCCCAGGGGACTGGATGGTTACAGTCATGTGTCATATTAAATATTAAAAGAAGGTCTCCTCTTATCCTTCTTGTCTCTGTGCTCATCCGTTCTAATTTTTCAAGTCTACTTTCATAGCTACATTCTTCCAAGGTCCCTATGAACTTGGTGGCGCTCCTCTAAATTTTCTCCAGTGTCTGAAAATGCAATGCTGTCTGATTTCTACTGTGTTGCTTCTATTTGGCATCTTGCTGGTTAAGGCAAATTTGGAAACATTACATTGGAAGCGCTTGAAAAAATATTGGGTTTCATGTGCCACCAGAAATCAGAGGGAGGTAATTTCAAAAGGCTTACCAAGGGTTCTCAAAGATTTTTCCCACAACTGAAGGTGAAACAAACCAGGGATCAATAAATTTCAAAATGGCATGCTAGTCCAGGACAACTAACCCTGACAAAAATGGTAGTCCCTGAGTTCCAAGTGGTAGTCCAGTGTATTTCAATGAAAATTTGAAACCAACTTGATAAAAATAAATTAAATGGGGTCTGGCCTGTCCTCGTCCTTTTACTACTGTACAGTTACTGTCTTGTTTGTTTTTGTTTTTTATTAATTCATTTGGGAAATGAGTTACCCTTCTCAACTTCTGCCCTTTAGTTTCTGCCAGGTAGCTTGTTTGGCAACATAAAGCCCAACTATTGCTCTCTTAACTTCCCCACCTTTTACTGCTAGTACTGTCCTGTTTTTATGTTCTTATTTATTCTGGCAATTAGTTACACTTCTGCCCTTTTGCTTTCAGGTGGCAACAGAACACAATGCCCAACTCTTGACTTCTTTTACATTGCTGTGTTAATGTCTTCTATTGTTATTGCCTTTTTTATTTATTTTGGCAATTAGTTGCACCATTACTAATGCCCTTTACTTTCTGCCAGGTGGCAAGTTTTGGTTGTTTATGCAGTCAGTGTCAGTGTACTCATACTAGGCAGGTAGAGGAGATAGACAGTTACAATTCAATTGCCCTATAGTTTCTGGTCAAAAATTGTTTTAGTCTTCTGAGATATAGCCCCCTTGCTTTCTTCTTCATCAGTGCTGCTGCTGTTTTCTCCAAGCAGCTAGCTACACTTGTGTTTTGTAATTTAGTTGGGCAACAGAAATCCCAAATGTAGTGTCTTGCTTTCTCCCTCCTGTGTTAATAAATGTTCCTTTTCAGAGGTCCTGGTCCAGGTCTACCCACCCTTTCATTGATATTCAGTTTGGTAATGCTTTTGCCCACTCCACAGTCCCCAGCAGACACAAATCCTTTTTCAGTTTTATTATTTTTGCTTTAGTTATTCAGCCTGTTTTTACTGTTTCTTTTTTCTGTTTGTTTCTGTTCTTTCACAGTCTTGATGATTTTTAATACTTGTGGCTTGTCTTAAGCAAAGCCCTCCTGTCTGACCTCATCTGATAGGGATCACAAGGAAGCACACAAAGTCAAACATTGACTTCTTCTTAACATTTAGTGCTTCTGCAACCCTCTCACTTAACAGTACTTGTCTAGTAGTATGCCTTTTTATCTTTGTTTAGGGGGTGAACTGGCAGCAGTAGCATGAAAACTTATTAAAAGGAAGCAACAATTTCAGCAAAGTAAACCTTCATGGCATAGCTCCTGCTCTCTACCCCTCTTCCATCATTCACCACATGGTCACAATGCTCCCATGCTAAGTATGCCTTTTTTATCTTTTTTATTTTTGTGAAATGGCAGTACTGGCAGGGAGTTTAAACATACTAGGCACTGGGCAGCAACAATTTCAGCAAAGAAAACCACCTCAACCTTGCTCACACTCCTCAGGGGTGCACGCTTTCTTCACCTCTCACCACATGGTCTCCATGCTCCCTCACTATCTTGTCATCTCCACTCTACAATTACACATTCATTTCCCTAGTAATGTTTTTAAATAAAATTAATATGTACAAGTCAGACAATCCTCCTCAAACTTAAGAACATACCACTGCTCTAGCAGTATGCATGTCATTTCTCTTGAAAACTAAAAGCTATATAACATGTGAGCTAGTATCCCTGTGATCAGTCCCACCAAGTCACTGCCACTGCCAATGGACATACCTTACCTGGGGTCCCTGACAGCTGATGCATGCCAGTCTGATGACTGGCTCCTCGTGAGTTCCACTGCATCCACTACTCACGCCTGCTCTGTATCTGCTCATGCCCTGAACCAGAATCACATGATTGCTGCTCCAGTGAGTCAGATGACCACAGGAATGGCTGGACTCAAATGTTGCCAGCAAGCACCCTGCTGGAAGAAGCTGGCACTGTGGGAATTTTTGGTACATTAATGTTTTAAAGAGGTACTTGCCCATGGACAAATAGCACTTATTAAAATGTTTGTCCCAGACTGAAAACTAGTAGCCCAGGATGTCGGGCTATTGGATTTGTTGATCCCTGAAACAAACCCCTGATTCACTGAATTACCTGCATTGAAAAGGAAGTGTAGCAGCGCAGGAAACATTAGATGACTGGGTGAACAGGGACAGTGAATTAATTTATGACTGGTGGGCCTGACTGAGGGATGTGAGAGAAGGCACTGGGGGTCTTTTTTGGCTGCTGGTTACTTGAGCACCTGCAAGTTTTGATAAAACTTAGCTTCATAAAGCTAGACTAGACACAGCGGGCCTTCACATCCCACCTGAAAGAGGCTGAGGGGCATAGGAAAAGCATTGTGATGTTTCATAATTTTCAAGATGAGTTGTGAATGTTGCACTACTTTTGAACACATTTTTCAACAGCCAGAAATCCTAATGTTTCAGTAAAAGTTTCAAGCTGTACAGACCAATAGAGAAAGACCTTTGTGGATATGCTGACTGACTTCAGGGCTAAAAAGTTGGAATACTGGCTTCAGTTTCCAGTGGTTCTGTGTCAATGGCATAGTAAACAGCAGCCAAAACCCTGGAGGGGTGGAAGCCTATTGGAATGAGAAGAGTAGAGACAAAGCTGTACTAGATTAGGGACAATGAGAGGGAGATGGTATCAATGTGTGGAGAGGGCTCAACCTTCCTGTTTGGGGAACTCAATGATCATCACTTGTGGACTAGTTAGATTTATATTTACAGAGTTCTACCTGAACAGCAAGTGTATTGTTCAGGTTCACAGTGTTCTACATAGATACATAGATACATAGATACATAGATACATAGACAGTGTCGGCAGATAAGGGCCTATGGCCCACCCAGTCTGTCCATTTGAGCTTGTAAGTTCAGTTTGTTTTCCTAGAAGTCTGTTGCACCTTACCCCTGACCTCCAGAATTCCTTTATGTCTATCCCATGCATTCTTAAATCCCATGATTGTTTCAGCCCCCACCACTTCCTCTGGCAGGGTGTTCCACTTGTCCACCACCCATTCTGTGAAGAAATTATTTCTCATGTTTCCTCTGAATTGTCCTCCCTCCAACTTCATCCCATGCCCTCTAGTCCTGGAACATCTTTTCACTTAAAATAGTGTTTTCCTGCACCCTGTTCCTCCCTGTAAGATACTTGTATGTCTCTATCATATCCCCTCTCTCCCTCCTCTCCTTCAGGGAGTACATGTTCAGTTCCTTCAACCTGTCTTCATCGGACTTGTGATGTAATCCATGCACCATCTTTGTTGCCCTCCTCTGAACCTTCTGTACCCTGTCTATATCCTTACATAGGTATGGTCTCCAGAACTGTACACTGTACTCCAGGTGGGGCCTCACTAGTGTCTTGTATAGCGGAATTATGACCTCCCTTTTCCTGCTGGTGATGCCCCTGCCTATTCTGCCTGTTCTGCTTGTGTTAATGATTTATTTTTTTGTTAATGATTTATTTTTTTGTTTAGAGTGATGCTGATTTTTTAGGTCTTGTCATCAGTAATAATGTAGTTATATTCTCTTAAATATGAATTTTTATCATAGTGAAACTGATACCTGTTTATATAGCTCAAAATATTTGAATAGGATAGGCTAAACTTTAGAAAAAAAATGTTTTCCTACCTTTCAATTCTGTCCAGCAAAAAAGCTCAGACACAAGGGGCAACCCTAAGAGGCATACACCAAGTGCGGTCCAGTTCCTAGCCTTAATGTCTGCTGAGCTTCACTGATTTTCACCTAAGGGAAGCACAAGTATGGGATTTAAATTCTCCCATGCTCTTGCTTGCAGGTCTGCTTACTGAAGCACAACAAGCAGAAGTTGCAGCATAGCCACATCCAGGTTCCATTTAGTCAGTGGCTTCTACTCTCATCAGTGGCTTCTGCTACAGCAGTAACCAGGGCAGTCCAGTGTTTGAGAAGGGTGGGTGTTGTCCTGCATCCAGTGGATCAGTCCCTTCTCCCTTACACCATCAGGGAGCTGCAACACATGAACAACAGGCAGGGGGGGTTACTGCAAGCAGATGGGACTCCATGGAGCTGTTCTGAGCCAAAGGGTAGAACAACTGAGCTAGTAACCAGATTCCTCTTTACCCTGCAGGAGTACAAGCTAGATCTCATCTGTTCAACAGCTACCTGATTGTTTTCTACAGCATACAGGGAACAGTTGGATATGCCCACCCACCCTCCTCCTAATCCCACCCTCCCTGAGTGCTCTTGCTATATAAGTGTGTACAGCTGCCAACAACACCTGATAGGAGGTAGTAAGGTACAAAAAATAAAAAAAAATCACTGTTCTGTTTTCTTTTTTGTCCACACTTCCTGCCAAGAAACAGGAATCAGCACTATCTTGCAACTAAAACAAAACCAAAAACAACAACAAAAAAAGCAAACAAACAAAAGAATGGACGTTTTCAGTTGCAAAAACTCAGTGCACTGTGCAATAGGATCCACAAACAACAACCAGGACCCTGCCATGTGTACTGCACCATAGCAGATATTGCTGTCCAACTGAAGGATGATTGGACTGTAATATATGACCTCCAATACAGGGAACTCTATAGCACACCTCCTCAACCCCCCACCACCAGTTTCAGCATGTCAGCCAGGGGTCAGGACTGAAGGCAGGGCCCAGAGACTGGCAGGTGGTAAGGAAAAAGAGGCATCATAGAAGGCCCAGGAAGGAAGGAAGCCAAAAACAAGGAGCATTTCCTGGCCATCCAGGTTCACTCCACTGCTACCAACCACAGACAAAGTAATACAAGCTAAAGAAATCAAACCACTGAAAAAGGCTAACACACCAATTAAAACCAATACAAAGTACAATAATAACAAAAATACTAGTACTCAAAATATAACCAATAACAATACCAAAACCAAATGCAATAACAAGAAAAATATTAAAACTCAAAATAAAAAAACAACACCAATATAAACAAAGGCAAAATTCTCATAATCGTGGGATTCCATGATCTGAGGAGTGGAACACCACCTAATACAAAATGTTAAAGCGACATTGTGGTAAAGCGTCTACCAGGAGCCTCTGCAAATAGGGACACTAACCTCATAAAGACAAGTGTGCAGGAATAAGGGGATGTTACACATATAACAATACACCTTGGTACCAATGACTTGGCTAATCACACAGTTCAGGAGGCCAAGAAACACTTTGAGGACCTGGCCAACAAACTGTATTCCCTTCCATCCAAATTAGCCATCTCAGAAGTGCTACCAGTGTGGGGAAAAAGGAAAAAGCACCAAGCGAGTCAGAGAGATTGAAGTAGGAGAATTCAACTCATGGCTGTGTGATTGGTGCCAAGACAAGGGATACTACTACATAAGGAACTGGCACAACTTTTGAGAAAGAGCTTTTTTTTAAAATACGACTGCACCTAAACAGTGAAGGTGTGCAAGCACTTGGATAAAAATTTGATGTCTGTACAGGTAGTTTAAACTAAATAAAGGGCAGTATGATGCAGCTCACACCCCTGCTGTCAGTGGGCTGGTCATCGCTCCCCAAAATGCCAAATGCATGCATACATCCTCAGAAAACAAATCAGAGCCAACATCCATCCAAACCAGCAACCTCCATAATCTCTTGGCCTGAAACAGCAAACTGGAGCAGTCCAGGAAGAGGGTACAACCTTGCGCCAAAGATGATGTACATTCCTGGAAGGCAATGGTTGTAAATACTAGAAGCCTAACAAACAAACTTCCCGAACTCACAGCGATCTTGGAAACAGAAAGGTTGGACTGGGTGGCTGTAACAGAAACATGGTCCATGGAAAACCACGGATGGGATATGGCCATTCCCAGTTACATTCTGTTCAGAAAAGATAGGCAGGGAAAAAAGGGGGAGGGGCTGTAGCCATTTACATTCAGGAAGAAATAAAAGCCACAGAAGTAAAAGGGCAACCTGGGGACTTTGAGTCACTGTGGCTAACAGTAGACATGGGCAAAGGAAAACCCTTCAGAATCGGCATCATGTATAGGCCCTCAAATCAAGAAGATAAAGGAGATAAAGACCTAATACAGGAAGTCCACAAAATGTCAGATAACGGTGAAGTAATACTGTTGGGGGACTTCAACCTACCAGATATTAACTGGAGCACACTAACAGCAGCAACAACAAGAAGTAAGGACTTCTTATTGTCACTACAAGGCATGGGACTGTGTCAGCTTGTTAAAACCCCAACAAGGGGAGATGCCATTCTCAGTCTTGTCCTCACAAAGTTGAAAAGGATCAAGGACATCAAAGTGGGATGCCATATGGGCAACAGCAACCATTACATGGTAAGCTTTAAGGTAAACATAACACAGAACACCAGCCACTCAAAGATAAAGGTGCTAGATTTCAGAAAGGCTGACTTCCAAAAAATGAGGAACAACATAAGTAGCCAGCTAATGGAAAAAGAGGTTGAGGAGGTGGAGATCATGCGGGGTAGACTCAAGAGAGCAATAAAGACAGCCACAGATCAAATCAATGTTTCAGATGGATCAGCAAATCAAAAATAAATCTGCTATTGTTTTCCAAGGAAGTGGCTACCACAGCCAAAGAAAAAAAGAAGGCTTACAGCATACACCAGGAAATCAAAACTGAGAAAGACTGGGAGTCATACAAGAGAAAAATTAGGGAGTCTAACAAACAAATTAGAAAGGCAAAAGCCCTGACAGAGGAAAAGATAGCAGAAGGGGCAAAGAGAGGAGACAAATATTTTTTTAGATACATTAGGGAATATAGGAAGGCAAAAGGGGGATAGCAAAGATTGCTACTGATGAAGGGAATTGCACCAAACATGACCCAGAGAAAGCTGAAATCTTCAACAAATACTTCTGCTCGGGGTTTACCAAAGAGGTCCCAGGGGATGGCCCAGCCCTGAAAAAACACAACACCCCAGGACCGGGTAGACATGAGTAACTTTACAGAAGCTGAAGTACGGGAGGCACTAAATAAACCATAAGCAGACAAAGCCATGGGACCAGATGAGATGCACCCCAGAATCCTTAAGGAACTGGGGACAGAATTAGCAGCCACTGTGGCACTTCTATTCATGAAATCCTTGAAGAGCAGTGAGGTACTGAAAGACTGGAAAAAGGAAATAGTGGTTCCACTTCACTAATCAGGCAGCTGTGAAGAGGTTATTAATTAAAGACCAGTGAGCCTCACATCTATAGTAAGGAAACTAATGGAGACACTACTCAAACAGAGGATCATAGCATTCCTCAAAGCTAGCAGCCAAGAGGACCCTAAACAACAGTTTTACAGAAGGTATGACATGTCAGACAAATCTGCTTGAGTTTTTTGACTACATTACAAAAATAGTGGACAACAGTGGGGCAGTAGATGTGGTCTACTTTAGACTTTAGAAAGGCCTTCAACTTGGTTCCAAACAGAAGGCTGGTAAAGAAGCTTGACCACACAGGGGTTGGTCCGGAAGTAGTCAGATGGGTGCAAAACTGGTTACAAGGCAGAACCCAGAGGGTACAGGTTAATGGACTGCAATCAATGGAAGGGTGACCAGCGGAGTGCCTGGGAAGGTGTGCCTGTTCGCAGATGACACCAAGATATGTAGCAGGGTGTAAACCTCTGAAGGAGTGACCAAGATGGACGCTGACCTCAAGAAACTAGAAGAATGGTCTGGAGTGTGGCAGTTGACATTTAATGCCAGAAAGTGCAAGGGCATGCACATAGAAAAGAAAAATCTAAGAAAGGAGTATTACCTAGGAGATGAAAGACTAGCAGCCTTAAACCAAGAACGAGATATGGGAATCATAATCTCAGATGACTTAATGGTTAGTAAGCAGTGTGAGAAGGCAACACTGAAGGCCAACAGAATGCTGAGCTGCATTGGGAGGGGAATCATGAACAGTAGGAGAGAGGTGGTACTATGACTGTATAGATGGCTGGTCAGGCCTCACCTGGAATACAGAGTACAATTCTGGAGGCCTCATCTCTGGAAGGACATTGACCAGGTGGAAACAGTACAGAGAAAGGTGACAAAAATGATTCAGCATCTGCAGTACATGTCCTATGAGGAATGACTCAGGGAACCGAATATGTACTCCCTAGAGCAGAGAAGAGAGAGAGGGGACATAATTGAAACATACAAGTACATAAAAGACATTAACAAGGTATAGGCATAAGAACTTTTTCACTTTAAGAAGGGCTCCAGGACCAGGGGACTTGACCTCAGACTGTATGGAGGGAGGGTCTCTACTAACACCTGGAAGTTTTTCTTCACAGAAAGAGTGGTGGACACCTAGAACAGTCTGCCTCAAGAGGTTGTGGGGGTCAGCACTGTGGGAGGATTCAAGAATACATGGGATAGACACAAGGGAGCTCTGACTACAAAGGGCAACTAGAGTGTCAAAATAGGTCTAATACAAATGGGCAGACTAAATGGACCTAGTGGTCTTCTTCTGCCATCAACTTCTATGTTTTTATGTTTCTATGTTAAAATACTGGGCTAAGCAAGATTCAGGCAGGACCTGTTGCAGTTTCCCATAGTGACAGAATTCCAAAAAATCATGAATTTGCCTGCTGACTCACAGGCCCATATAAGTATATTCATATTGTAGTGCTTTTGTATATTTGCTTATATACTGAGTGTGTGAGTAAAAGCTGCAACTTTTGTGCCCAGAAAGACATTCATCTTAATGCCACACAGAAGGTTGCTTAGGAAACTAGAAGATCTGGTAGCAGTTAAGAACCTAGTTAGATGGGTGGAAGGTGGTTGTAGGGATAGCAGAGGGTGGTGGTAAATGGAGTCAAACTGGAGGAGGGGAAGGAGGGAGGGAGGGAGTGGGTCATTAGTGAGGTACCGCAGGAGTCAGTACTGGGATCATTCCTTCTCAATATATTAATCAGTGACATAGAAGAAGGAAAACTGGGCAAGATGTGGTTCTGTGGCAGGGTGGCAATGTGGAGGAGATAAGGGTTTTGCAGCTGGACCTGCATAAGTTAGAGAGATGGTTCAAGGTTTGTTAGTTGAAATTCAATGCCAAAAAGTGGAAGATGATGTACACAGGGAACGAGAACCTCAGGATGAAATATTGGATGGGAGAAGTTCAGCTGGGTACTGCTATAGAGAAAAGGGATCGCGGAGTCACATCATAAGTGACTCCTTAGAACAAACTAGCCCATATAACAAGGCGTACAACAGAGCATCCAGCATGTTGGGGTGAATTGGAAAGGGTTTTGAAAGCAGGAGGAAAGAGGTAATACTGCCTTTCTATAGATCACTATTGAGACCTCATGTGGAGTACTGTGCTGCCAGTTTTGGAGTCCACACCTGAGTAAAGATAGAGACTGGCCAGAGATTGTGCAACATAGAGTGACCAACAAGATTTAGGATCAACAGGGCAGATACTATGAGAACTGGCTTAAGTCCCTGAACATGTACTCACTGTAGGCCAGAAGATAGAGGGGTGGCATGATAGAGATCTTCAAGTTCTGGAAAGAAATGAATAATGTAAACTGCGAGAAACCAGTCAACAGGAATGGTGGGTTGAAAACAGGGAACATGAGTGAAAGCTGGTAGGGGAGGATTCAGAAGGGATGTGAGAAAGTTACACTTTATACTGAGGGAGTGGTTGACCCAAGGAACAGCCTTCTGGCAGAATTGGTGAGTGCAAAAAACACTAATGGGTTCAAGCAGGGCTGGGACAGAGTAAAGGCTTAATAGTTACTCAAGGGAGTAGCAGTAAGGCAGGGAGCAAGGGTTGAGGTGAGGGTGAAAAAAAAGCAATAATACCTGACAGGGTGGGTGATACTGAAGAATATCGGACCACCCAGGGGCATAATGAGGCCTGACACATCAGGTGGAAGGCCTTATAGCCCCTGGAAGGTCCAGTATTCCCCAATACTGCCCACCCTAGTGGGTATTATTGCGTTTGGAAAATGAGCAACTGTATATTTATATATGTTTAAGGAAAAATGGTATTTTAACTACTGAGACTGTTATTTCTTAAATTTATTTTGTTATAAAATAGTTCATCCACCTGTATTAGAAAGCAGAGGGTTTTTTTATGTATTTGTGGCTTATAGTCCTACTGGAACCTTCGTAGGTTGTGTTTGGAGCTGGTTGCCATAGTTACACCCATCTGTTGCACACAAGGATTTTACTTTTACTGATTAAATGCTTTTAACCACTAGCATTTTACATATGCACTGCTCAATGGTCTGTGTTTTCATTATTTTGTAAGACAGGAACGGCTTTCAGTGGAGTGTAGTCTGGTCCTAGGTTAACATCTGTACCGATGGCATGCCTGCTGAAGGAGTTACATGCAGTACTGTAGCTGTGCTGCTAGTAAGTCTGGTTCTGGTATGGTGATTCTGAAACCTTTTTTTTTTAAGGTTGTGTGTTTTCTTCAGTGTCCCTAGTGTATGTTTGTTATGGATTGGGACAAGTGCGGCAGGCAGCCAGGGTGATGCACGGAGCAGAAGCGAATGAGGGAGCCTCGCTGAGGGGAGTAAAAAAATGTATTTACTAAAAAGGATCTTAAAAAATGTGACAACTCAGAAAATGGAGCAGGGGGCTTTACTCACTGACTGAGAGGAAAAAATGGGCAGGCTGGTGACAGTGTTCTACTGCGGGTGACTGGAGGGATGGACATGGTGGGCATGATGTCAGTGAGTGATGATGACCTGACAGAGGGCTTCATGGTGCAATGTAACAGCGCTACCTGTTACAGTGAATACACTTTTTTAAAACTGTAAGGTAGGATTCAGAAGGGGGGGCAGCTGAGGTTATGTGCTGTATGGACAGGCACCTGGAATTGAAGTACAGAGCATTTGGGAGCCAATATCTCTCACTAAGCGAGGGGAAAAAATGATGTTGATTGGAAATACAAATTAGGTCATTTAGCCAATTAGGAACCAGGGTGGAAACAAAGCTGCCTCAGTGGGTAAAGAGGCACTGTGGCTGGCACTTTTTATTTCCTGGTTGTCTATTGAAAGTTAATGTACCCCCCTGGCAGGCGTACCAGCCAATCAGAGACCAGGAAATAAAAAAAAAATTCTAACCTTAGTTAGTCAATAGGTCATGGGGTAAGGTAGGCTAAAACTGGGCAGACTGTAGGTACCAGTGTTTTTTTTTTTCTGTCTACATTTTGTCTGTTTCTAAAAACAAAACTGCAGTGTTTTTCATCATTGGGTTGGGGGGGTAATAGAAAAGGTCTTTCAAATGGGCTGGCTAACATAGGGCTAAGAAGGTGGAATACTGTACTGGCTCTGCTTCCTGGCAGTTCATCATCTGTGCAAACCATTGTTATGCAAACACATGCCAGTGTTTCATGGGTGACAAAATCAGGGCCATATAGTCACCTACAATGTGCGTAAATAAAACTGAACTAAAATATATGTAGTAAAAATATTATATTTTCATAAAGACTCCTATTAGTCTTATTGTTTTATTATATACAGCATATACTGCCTCATACAGGGAAAATGAAAATAATACCAGTGCCATATAACACCTTACACCACCTTAATAAAATATGTTTTCTTTTACACATTTATGACATTTTTTAGTCCCTCAGAATTCTGACAGTATAATTCTCACCTTATTTTAGTTGTGCCGCCCCTTCTAGTCACTTCCTTAGTGATAGCCCTCATCTGCTAAAATCTGTTGAGTAGGTAATTAAATATTTTTGTAGTGTTTGCTATAAATAAATTTCCTGTGTCTTTTAGATCCAGTTTTAAGCCCTTACCTGCAGGGTTATTAAGCACAAACATCCTCTCTTTGAGTCCCTTCTTTAGTAATATCTTTCACTTGCTACAGCTATATGCTGTCTCCAATTACAGCTTCCAGCTGTTTCTAGCAGAACAGAACTGGTTGTAGAGCAAGAAACAGAAGTCCAGAACTACAGATTGTTTACTAATTAATCACTTCTGTCTCAGCAGAAGTAGTACCTGTTTGGATTAAGCAGATACTTTATTAGAAGAAGGGGGTCTCATTTAAGTAAAAAAAAAAGTGTTTTTTCTGAGGAAGGGGCAGTATCACCTTAATTTACTGAGAGCAGAGTGAATCTAATTGGGGGTGTGGCTTAGCTGCTTAGGTGTCAAAAGCAGCTGTCTCCAGTACAGCTTCCAGCTGTTTCTAGCAGAAGAGAACTGTTAGCAGAGCAAAAAACAGAAGTTCAGAACTACAGATTTTTTACTAGTTTCCCTCCTTCCCACTGCTCCATCCTCCCACACAAAGCCAGTTCTAGTTTTATAGCCACTGAATTTGACTGACAACAGGAACTTGCTGTTTGGCAGAAGGAAGGGAAGGATCACTGAGACTCATTAGTTTCAGTAACCTTGAAGGAACCTGAAAAAAAACTCTTTATCCCCCCCCCCCGGCTGCTGGAGGTCTGAATCCAAGCACGGAGGAAGGAGACTACTGAAGACTACAGGAAGTTCCTGTCCCAGAACAGAAAGGGTGAGAGTTGTAAGGGCACATAGGCAGTAGGAAAGTAAGTGTAAAAATACATAGAGGGAGGAGACAATAAACATACAAAGCAACAAGAGAGGGACACAAAATAAGTCAAGATGGGAGAGGTGCAGTGCAATAGCTGTGAAGCAGAAGTGTTCCAGGAGACATTCTGGAGGCTGCAATACTGCCCTGTTTGCAGGCACCTCTCTGGTCTGAGGGAGGAGGTTACCTGTCTCCAGGCTGACCTGGCTAGGATTCATGAAACCTCTTCCCCTACCCAGGGACCACCATGGCCACCACCGTTACCTTAGAGGTTGCCAAGAAAGAGGAGCGGTTGGACCAAGGTGGACTCAGGGAGGGAGAGGGTGGTGGAACAGAGGTGCATCCCTCCAGTTGTAGCTCTCCACAATTCATATTCTGTTCTGGCAAGGAGTGGTTCCTCTATGGAGGCACCTGCAGTGGAAACCAAGGAGGATGCTGGGAACCTCCACAAAGGAGACCCACAGGAGGGTGGCACGAGACCTCACAGGGGAAGGAAACAACTCCTGGTGGGGGGCTCAATCATTAGGGGGGTAGACGTGGGGGAGGAAGAGGATAGGGAGGTAAGGTGCCTGCCTGGTGCCATGGCTTGGAGGGACAGGAAGAAAATCCTCAGGATCACTGGAACAGCTGCATGAGGGAGGGAGCTGGATGTCATTGTCCACCTAGAGACAAATGACCTGTCAGTAAATGGGATCAGAGCAGTGCAAGAGGTGTTTGTGGAGTTGGGGAGGGACCTTAGACAAGTAGCATGTATGGTAACCTTCTCAGAGGTGCTGCCTGTCTATGGCAAGGATGATGCTAGGGTATTCCACATCATGGGATTCAATGAATGGTTGAAAAACTGGTGTGGAGCTCAGGGTTTTGGCTTCATTGGGGACTGGGGAGCCACCTGGAGGGATGCAGGCTGATATTGGTGCGTTGGTCTGCATCTGTCCGAGGGGATCCAGGATCCTAGGTGACAGGTTTAAATGCTTCATTGGCAAGCATTTAAACCAGCCAAGGGGAGAGGCACTGAAATGGAGCAGGGAAATCCCAGCATCCCCCCAACAAAGCGCAGTAGTTAGAGAGGTAAACACCAAGGCAGAGAAGTCAGTAGGGAGCAGGACAGGGATAAATGCAGAAAAAGAAGTTAAGGACAGGGATGGGGCTAAAAGGGGTAAGGTCATAAAAAATAAATGGAAGGTGATGAGTACCAGTGCCCATAGTCTGTGCAACAAGCTCCCTCAACTAGTGGCCTTAACGGAAGAGAGATGCCTGGATATTGTGGCAGTCACTGAAACATGGTACACAGAGAACCATGAGTGGGAAGTCAGCATACCAGGATACACAGTCTACAGGAGGGACAGGGTGGGTAAAAGAGGAGGAGGAGGAGTAGCTCTCTATATAAGGGAAGGGATAAAAGCAACAAAACTAAAGAGTAAACAGGAAGTTGATGAGTCACTATGGGTCACCCTGGAGACAGGAAATGGCACCACAATCTGCATGGGGGTTGTGTATGGACCCCCATCTCAGGGGGAGGAAATGGACAAGGAAATGATAGAAGGCATCCTTAAAATGGCAGAAAAAGGGGAGATATTGTTGATGGGGGACCTGAATATGTCAGATGTTAATTGGAGTACCTTTGCTGCAGGCACATCCAAGAGCAGGGTCATTCTTGATGCCTACATGGGGCATGCCTCAGACAGCTAGTGTTGGAACCCACTCAGGAGGGAGCAATCTTAGACCTGGTACTCTCAAATGGGGAAGGAGAAAGGATTTCAGATTTAGAAGTGGGTAGCCATCTGGGAACAAGTGATCACCAAACAGTGTGGTTCACAATAAACACAGCCATAGAGTCAAGCCATACCAAAACAAGAGTATTGGACTTTAGGAAGGCTGACTTTGGGAAAATGAGAGGGTGCCTTAGAAAAGCACTAGCAAATGGGCAAGAAGGAGGGGTGGAGGAACAATGGGGAATAATCAAAACAGCCATTGCAGAGGCAACAAGCCTTTGTGTGAAGCAAATCAATAAAACAAATCAAAGGAAAAAAACACTACGATTCTCAAAAGAGGTGGCAGGGATGGTTAAGGAGAAAAAGACAGCATTCAGGAAATATAAGGAAACACAGAAGGAGCAGGACAGAGAACTTTATCAGTTAAAGCAGAAGGAGGCAGGGAAGGCAGTCAGAATAGCAAAGGCACAAACTGAGGAAAATATAGCCAACTCTGTTAAGAAGGGGATAAAAATTTTTATAGGTACATTAGGAAGCAAAGAAAGACCAAGGAAGGGATACAGAGACTTAATAAAGGGAAGGGAATGTGGGAAGAGGGTGACAGTGAAAAAGCAGGGATACTGAATGAATATTTCTGCTCAGTATTCACAACAGATGAGGAGGAAGAGGTGCCTGAACCAAACAAGGGAGAAACTCTGAATGGGGGGGATTGATACCAGTCCATTCACAGAAGAAAGGGTTTTGAAAGAACTCTTGAAACTGAGGGTGGACAAAGCAATGGGGTCTGATGGGATTCACCCAAGAACACTAAAAGAACTAAGGTTAGAACTAGTAACACCACTGACTACTCTCTTTAACAAATCATGGGAGGATGGAGTGGTACCTGAGGACTGGAGGAGGGCAAATATGATTCCACTTCATAAAAGTGGGAGCAGGGCAGAGGCAGAAAACTACAGACCAGTTAGTTTGACTTCAGTAGTTTGGAAAATGATGGAATCACTTCTGAAGGAAAGAATTGTTGAGTACCTAGAGGCAAGTGGGGCACAGGACCCAAGGCAGCATGGTTTCACAGCAGGAAGGTCATGTCAGATGAATCTAATAGATTTATTTGACATTGTGACCAAAGTAGTAGACCAGGGAGGGGCTGTGGATATGGCCTACCAGATTTTACAAGACATTTGACACAGTCTCACACAAAAGATTAATATACAAGTTAGCCAGCCTTGGAGTGGGTCACAAGGTGGTAGCCTGGATAAAAAACTGGCTGGACAACAGGATGCAAAAGGTAATAGTAAACAGAGTCCACAGTGAAGAAAGGATGGTAACTAGTGGGGTACCGCAGGGTTCGGTTCTGGGACTGGTCCTCTTTAATATCTTTATAAGTGACATTGGAGAGCACCTGGAAGGAAAGTTATGCTACTTTGCAGATGACACAAATATCTGCAACAGGGTTGATACACAAGGTGGGGTGGAAAGAATGAAAAGGGACTTGGCAAGGTTGGAGGAATGGTTAAATACATGGCAGCTCAGATTCAGTGTAAAGTAGTGCAAGATAATGCATCTGAGAAACAAAAACCCAGGGGAAGAGTACACAATGGGGGGTGAGTTAATAACAACAACAAAAATCGAAAGAGACCTAGGGGTAATTATATCAGATGATCTAAGCAATGTGAGAAGGCAGTAAGGAGGGCTGGGGGGATACTGGGATGCATAGGGAGAGGCATCAACAATGGAAAACAGGAAGTTGTTATCCCTCTCTACAGACAGTTAGTGAGACCCCATCTGGAGTACTGTGTGTAATTCTGAAGACCCCATCTCCGCAAAGACATAGACAGAGAGGAGGCTGTTCAGAGGAGGGCAACCAAAATGGTGCAAGGTCTGCACCAGAAGACATACGAGGAGAGGCTAAAGCAGCTGAATATGTATACCCTTGAGGAAAGGAGGGAGAGGGGGAACATGATAGAAACTTTCAAGTATCTCAAGGGAATTAACAAGGTACAAGAGGGTAGTATCTTTCAGAAGAAGAGATGTGCAAGAACAAGGGGGCACAATTTTAAGCTAGAGGGGGGACAGTTCAGAGGTAATGTTAGAAAGTATTTTTTCATGGAGAGAGTTGTGGATGCATGGAACAGCCTTCCTGAGGAGGTTGTGGAGTCAGGAACAGTGAGAGAATTCAAGAATGCATGGGACAGACATAAGGCAATTCTAGTGGGGGGCAGGAGGAAGTAAGCTGTTGATTAACTAGAATCTGCTGCTTATCCATCAGGTAGGGAAATGGGCAGACTGGGTGGGCCAAGCGGTCCTTACCTGCCGTCAAATTCTATGTTTCTATAGGATGGGAAAATAAATACTTTTTAGTTTTTTATTTATTTATTTGATAACTGGGTAGATACGCTGGTCTGATAGATCGTTTTCAGGTACGACCTGGACCATCAAGAATAGTACATATAACACGTGATAAGAAATGAGAAGTACAAGAGCTTTTACAGTAAACAGGTACATAATGTTCAGAGATAACATGAAATACATTACAGAAATAAAATTATAAGATATAATAAACACATGCTCAGTTTTGCTACAGAATATCTCCTGTTCCATTTTTTTTTTCAAATTAGGCTTTTACCTGAAAGGCTATTTTGGACAAATATACTCTTTTGAGTTGCTTGAATGCAATTAATTCCCCACTACAGATATAGTTAGTGCAAGATATCAGTAAAGAAGTAACTAAAAGAGGTCATTTGTGCTTAAAATGGATATAAATGGTACAACAGATTTATATATGGGGCTTAGTCACAGTTAAAGCAGCAAACAGAAGTTCATCTTCTCAGAAGAAGCCAGAAGGTGAAGGAAGGAAACATATTCAATTCAGTGCTTCAGAGTAACTGGTAACTGGTATTTTTCTTTTAAACTTAGATTGTAGGCTTGTAGTGACACTATACTTTCTTTCTGTGTTGTCTTTACTTATAATTGTTTTTGGGCTGTTGAAAATTTAAAAATAGTGGTGGTGTAATTCTGTGCTGTCTTTAATTGCTGCAAATTTTCGCCCCCCCCCTTCCCCAACTCTTAATTATATGCCCTGATAAACCTGATTGACAGGAGCTAAACACAGGGGTATAGTAAGAGGTGTGAAGTAGGAGGGCATAAGGGGAAGAAGACCACCCTCAGCACGACAAGTGTTTTGACTCATTTATTTATTTATTGGTTTCTTTTCCTTAAAAATATATATCTGACGATCAGTTACAGGATTTTAATACTGTAAATAAATAAAAGAGAACTAAGAGCTTCAGTAGCAGATAAGTAGTGGAATTGCAGTATAATGTGGGAGTGGTGCAATGTAGTGGCTGTGGAGCAGCCATACAGGCCCAGGCAGACCTCCTGGACACTGAGGTGCTGCCCCATCTGCATGCATCTCTCGGGACTGAGGGATGAGGTAGCCAGACTCAGACGGAAGTAAACTGGGTCAGGAGTACCATCACCCCTGTCCAGGAACCACCCAGTCAATGCAGCTGCCTCAAGGATGCCGAGAACGAGGAGCACTTGGATGACAGTGGGCTCAGGGAGGGTTGAGCAGTCAGGCAGAGGCACATCCCAGATCCTATTCCTCTCAAGAACTCATATGCACACTGGCAAATGAGGACAACCAAATAGAGTACCCAGGGAAGTGAAGGAAAGGATGTGGAGGTTGGGCAAGGAGGTGACCTCAGTGGGAAGCAGTGGACCCCAGAGGAGGAGGAAGCGAATCCTGGTGGGGACTCCATCAAGAGGATCAGCTAGGAACACAGGAGGGGAGGACAGGGAGGTGAGGTGCCTACCAGGTGCCACGGCATGGAGGGATGGAAGGAAGATACTGGGGATCACTGGGAAGGCAAGACAGGAGGGTAGCTGGATGTCATTATCCACCTAGGTACTAATGACTTGGCAAATGGGGAGCAAAGGAAGTTCAGGAAGAGTTTAGGAAACTGGGGAGGGTCTCAAGCAAGTAGCTACTTCTGTCACTTTCTCAGAAGTACTACCTGTGAGAGGCAAGGAGAGCATAGGAGTGCATGCACAGGAACTTAACTCATGGTTGAAGAACTGGTGCTGTGAGAGGGTTTGGATTCATTGGTGACTGGGGACCCATCTGGAGGATGGAGGTTTGTTCAAGCCTGACGCCTGCATCCATCCTGGAGGGAATCAAGCACTCAATGATAAGTTTAAATGCTACATTGACAAGCATTTAAACTAGCAAAGGGGGGTGGCAGGCCAGCAAGGATGGTACCTACTTGCTCACCCCCCACAGCTAGTAATGGAACCAGTGAACCAGAGGAGTGGCTATCTCTGCAAAGCAGTGTGCAAAAGTTGGAGATTAGTGTCCAAAAGGTGGATAAGCAGAAAAGGGGCAAAATTCAGCAGAAGGGCAGACAGCAAGGAGAACCAGGGATAAATGACAACCAAGAAAGGGGCTGGAGTAGAACAGTGAAGCAGTCTAGGGAGGTCAAATCATGGAAAGCCATGTGTGCAAATGCCAGGAGCCTTAGCAACAAGATGGAAGATCTGGAGGCTGTCATGGTACAGTCAGACCTGGACATTGTGGCCATCACTGAAACCTGGTGTAATGATAACCATGACTGGGAGATGGCCATACCTGGCTACAACATATTCAGAAGAGACAGAGCAGGCAGGAAGGGAGGAGGGTGGCACTGCATGTGAAAAATGACATAAGGGCCACACAGATCCAGGAGGAACTAAAATGGGGAGAGATACTGTGGGTTAGCTGGAAAGGAAAATGGGGCCAGCCATCCGCACAGGTGTGGTCTATAGACCACCAGCCCAGGAGGAAGAAACAGATAGGGAGCTGATGCTAGCCATCCAAAGGATGGCTGACAAGGTGAGGTAGTACTGGTTGGAGACTTAATATACCAGATGTGGACTGGAGCATCCCAGCAGCAGCATCAACTAGGAGCAGATTTATCCTGGACTCCTTCAGGGTGCCTTCTCAAGCAACTGGTCATGGAACCAACTCGGCAGAAGGCAATACTGGACCTTGTGCTTACAAACAGGGACAGTGTGATGGGGGTAACAGTGGGGAGCACCTGGGTAACAGTGACCACCAGTCATTGTGGTTTGAAATCACAGAAAGAGAGAACCAAACCACACAAAAACACGTATCCTGGATTTTAGGGGCAGACTTTGGGAAAATGGGGAGATGCTTGAAAGAGGCATTAAGGGGAATGGGACAGGAATCAGGGATTGAGGAACAGTGGGCAGTATTTAAATGGGGATTATAAGAACAACAGAATTATGCATTAAGCAGGTTAGCAAGAGGAAAGAAAGAGGAGACCATTATAGTTTTCCAAAGAGGTAGCAAAGAAAGTGAAAGCCAAAAGACTGCATTCAGGCAATACAAAAAGACACAGGCAGAAGGGATAGGAGAAGTACCAGGAGAAACAAAGGGAGGCAGGGAAGTCAGTAAGGAAGCCAAAGCTCAGACAGAAGAACACATTGCAAAATCAGTGGTTAAAGGGACAAAACCTTTTACAGGTACATAAAGTGAAAAAGAAGGACAAAGGGAGGGATAGTTAGACTGAAGGGGAGGATGGGAGCAGCGTGGAGGATGACAACAGTAAAGCTGACATATTGAACAGGTATTTCTGCTCAGTCTTTACTAAGGAAGAGGGGGTAATGGGTCTGAAGGGAGTACAAGGGGTGAGAATGGTGCAGAAATGGACACAAGTCCCTTTACGAGAAAGGGTCTGAAGGAACTGGAAGTAATAAGAGTTGACAAAAGCAATGGGGCCAGATGGGGTGCACCCCAGGGTCCTTAAGAACTAAGAGAGGTGGTGGCTGAACCTCTGGCTATCCTGTTCAGCCAATCACTGGAAACAGGAGGTACCCAAAGACTGGAGGACAGCAGATGTAGTCCCCTTATACAAAAGTGGGAACAAAGAGGAAGCAGGGAACTACAGACCAGTCAGCCTCACCTCGGTAGTGGGAAAGATCATGGAAGCACTACTGAAGGAGAGATTGGTGGAACATCTGGTTGTCAATGGACTACGGGACCCAAGGCAGCATGGTTTCACCTGGGGAGGTCATGTCAGACCAACCTCATGAATTTTTGACTGGGTGACTAGGGGAGTTGGATCAGGGAGGGCAGTGGACATGGCCTATCTGGACTTCAGCAAGGCCTTTGACACTGTGCCACATAGAAAGACTATTACACAAACTGGGGAATAATGGAATGTGGGCAGGACAGTGGTGTGGTGGGTGGGTAACTGGCTGAGTGGCGGGACACAGAGGGTGGTGGTAAATGGCTGTCACTCCACAGAGGGAAGAGTGACCAGTGGGGTACCACAGGGATCAGTGCTGGGACCGGTCCTATTCAACATCTTCATCAGTGACATTGCACAGATATAGAAGGCAGAATTTCACTGTTCGCTGATGACACAAAGCTCTGTAACAGAGTAGACACACCAGAGGTGTAGACAGAATGAGAAGGACCTGCAGAAACTTGAAGAATGGTCAAGGGTTTGGCAGTTGAAATTCAATGCAAAGAAGTGCAAGATAATGCATATGGGGCACAAAACCCTGGCACAATATATCAGTTGGGGGTGAGGATATAGCATGCACCAAGCTAGGAAAGGATCTTTGGGTTGTCATCTCGATGACCTCAAGGTAGGGAAACAGTGTGACAAGGCATCAGGTAAAGCAAATAGGATGCTGGGATGTATAGGCAGGGGCATCACCAGCAGGAAAAGGAGGTCATAATTCCGCTATACAAGACACTAGTGAGGCCCCACCTGGAGTACAGTGTACAGTTCTGGAGACCATACCTACGTAAGGACATAGACAGGGTAGAGAGAGGTTCAGAGGAGGGCAACAAAGATGGTGCATGGGTTACATCACAAATCCTATGAAGACAGGTTGAAGGAACTGAAATGTACTCCCTGGAGGAGAGGAGGGAGAGAGGGATATGATAGAGACATACAAGTATCTTACAGGGAGGAACAGGGTGCAGGAAAACACTATTTTAAGCGAAAAAGATGTTTCAGGACTAGAGGGCATGGGATGAAGTTGGAGGAGGACGATTCAGAGGAAACATGAGAAGAATTTCTTCACAGAACGGGTGGTGGACAAGTGGAACACCTGCAAGAGGAAGTGGTGGGGGCTGGAAACAATCACGGGATTTAAGAATGCATGGGATAGACATAAAGGAATTCTAGAGGTCAGGGGTAAGGGGAAATAGACTTCTAGGAAAACAAACTGAACTTACAAGCTCAAATGGGCAGACTAGGTGGGCCATAGGCCCTTATCTGCCGACACTGTCTATGTATCTATGTATATATAACAAAAACTACAAAAAGATTTATCTAACCCCCTCTATAGATTTGCAGATTTTAAAATGACTGTAGAATGAGCATACTTGGGCCAGTCAGATGAATGGTCTGGCTGCTCCCTTCAAATCAGAGGGCACCAACATCCTGGTCTGTGAAGTGAGCAAAAATGCCACACATCTGTGGTGCAAACAGGGTGTTGCTTCTTGAGCACAAAAAGAGATGGGCAGAGATCAGCACTGCTGCCAGAGGTGGGGGAGAGAGGCTTTAACTGCAAAACAATTGAAGCACAGGTAGAATTACATACAAAGGCAAGATCCCAACATGCTTGCTGCCTTGGGGGTGACTATGTCTGGAAGATAAATTCTGGTGCACTACTGTTGGTGAGTGTTACTGAATTTCTTTCTTTTGATCATATTAAACATGGAACATTTACAATGCAGCTTACTAGGCTGAAACCCAATTCTGCAGCTTTCTGTGGCAGAGTTACTGCAGGAAACAATGCATTCTCAATGGGAGTTAATCCCTTTTGTAATGAGGAAACTGTGACACTGGGCTTCATTCTAGGGGGCTTCACTTTAGTATTTTAAGAAAAATGTTTAACTGAGCATTGAAGCAGTTCTGATTGGGAGAGGGTAGAGTGGTACTAATGTATGGTGGCTAGTTGTGGTGCCAGTGCTGATATCATGTACCAACTTCTCACCGACGATTCCTTCTCCTCCTCATCCCACCCTGACCCTCACCAGCAACAGGTCTGTTAAGACAAAGTTGTGTATTTCTTTGATGTTGCTGCCACTTGAAAAGATGGTTGATGTTCAAGTGGATACACTGTCCTGTGGTACTGAGATGTGACCCAGTTTTCTGTGGCTCACTTGAGCCTTCAAATCTGGCATATTGCCACATTGTCAAAATTCTTGACAGTGACATAGGAATATCAAACTAAATATGTTTTTATTGAGGAGCACTGCCTAGCTGTTGTCTATCCAAGGAGGAGGGGGCACTGGATACATGCTTCTACCTGTTCCTTCTTCACCCTAATGGACACTTTCATCTCCTTTCCCTTTACCTCATGTATCCCTGTCTCTTTTCATTCCCCTTGCTTTGCCTTGTGTGGTTCCTTATCCCACCAATAGCCCTTCTCCCAGCTTGTAGTGGTACCACTGGTACTACTGGTGGAGGTGACATCTGTAGCACTGAAGGCTGTGCAGCAGATATGCCAGATGACCATGGAGCCCCATTCCTTTCTCTTTCTTAGCAGCTTTTAACAGCGTACTGTATTCCCATGTCCACAATCACTTCCACAGTCTAAACTGCTCTTCTTCATAGTCTCCTGACATACACTAAGAAAGTAAAGCAGAGGAAAAAGACTTCTTTTGTTGCAGCAGTGAGCACACACTACACATTTTTCTCACACTTCCCAGATTTAAAATAATTAAATTTAAATACCCTGAGTGTCTCAGCTACTGTGGCTGGCTTGTGCTTATTTCTTGTGCTTGGTATTACTGGACTATGCACAGAAAGCCTTTATTCTCATACCACTGTACAAATGTAGCAGCTAACAAGCACTACCAAAAATAGCAAACACCAACACTGCAAAAAATAAGGGGAAATTAATAAACTGCACTAATATCCTTTTACAACCTTTAGGTCTGTGCTTTCCTCTGGCTACAAGCTGATACTGAAATGTACTGGGACCTGCACACTCTCCACCCTCCCTCACCCTATAGTAACTTAAGCCTGCTAGATCTGGTTAAAAAACACACCGTCCAGTTATAACAAAACACTAATGATTTCTCTGGGACTTTATCTACAAACCTTTCTTAAACGTGCTCCAGAATGATTAAGTTCATAGCAAGATTTGGGGTTTGTTTTTCACAATAAAACTGCAACAGCTCCAGAGATACTTCCCTCTTGAATGCTGTATGAGTTATACAAGACTGTATGGAGTCACAAGGTGTGAATATACTGTACGTAAAGCAACCCCATGGTGTCACTAACACTGCATGGAATTATTTTCTGCCAAAGGTCTGTTCCATGGAATATAATACTTTTGCAGCAACAAAACAGCTTCATGGAAAAACAGCAGATTACAGTTCCACCATTTACATTACAGAGTCTATGTAAATGGTAACCTTTGAGCACAGCTTCCAAACGGACATCAGGCCATGAAGACATCTTGATGGACTCCAAGGCAAGTATGTTAGGGTTATTTGGAACCAACTGAGTGCCTTTCTGTGAAATATACTCACTTGCTTTCAAGGTCCAGATTATGGCATTTAAACTTTCCTGCCCCTGAAAAAGAGTTAAATGATTCATATTGGTAAGAAAAACTCTAAAATGAACTACTGTATGGGAGGAGTAAGAGTGGAGCAGACAACTGTGGAGGGAGATTTGGGAGTCATCATTAGTGATAGCCTCAAGTCCACTGCACAGTGCAGCAAAGCGTATGAGAAAATGAAAAGGATGTTGGATTGAATAAATGGAGATTTGAGGGTAGAAGGTGGGAGGTGATACTATCCCTGTTCAGGTCCCTTGTAAGATCACATCTGGATTGCAATACTGCATGCAGTTCTGCAATCCACACCTCAACAAAGACAGGGACTTCATAAAGATAATATAAAGTAGTGCCACCAACATGATCCAGGGGCAGCAGAGAAGATTGTATGAAAAAAGGTTAACAGACCATAACATGAATACACTGAAAGCTTGGAAGGAAAGGGGGATATGATTTATACATATACGCTGTAAAGGAAAATAAACATTGTGGATTGCAAAGAGCTGCTCATGAGGAACAAGGGTATAGTAACTATTGGATACATGTGGACACTGGCTGGGTGTGGGGAGACTCAGGAGGGATGAGAGAAATTTCTTCCTCAAAGAGTGGGTGGTGGATGAATGTAATAGACTGCTCAGAGAGGCGCTGAAGCCAAGACTGTGTTGGGTTTAAACCTGGGTGGGACAAATATAAAGAAATAGTGGAATCTACAGGCAGAAGACAGGAAGGAATACCTGGGGAAAGGGGTGATGATCAGTCACTAGGGCTATATGATCTCTAAATCCAGTCTGGTGTAGATCACACATGGAGCTATGCAACTAAATGGGCAGACAGGATGGACCTCTGTGTCTTTCTTTTGAAAACAACCTATGTTTCTGTGATTCCAAAGCAGCAGTGGTCAGAACCATCATAAATAAAAGCCTATGCCAAGAGGGATGGCAAACAAGGCCTTGGATCCCCAGAGGTTTCTTTCACAGGGGTTTTCTCTCTCCTTCATCCAAAATGTCATGATATCATACATATATATATATATATATATATATATATATATATATATTCTTGGCGAAAAAACTTTGTTAATATTCTAGTTAGGCTTAAACTCTGACAAAAGTAGGGAAATATGGTATTAGGGTTTCCAACCCTAACACCCCACCCCACCCACCAAACAGCAACAGGAGAAACCATTAGTTTATTTATTTTATTTATTTAAAATGTGGTAGCTGGAAAAGGCACACTGAGTCGGAGCTCATCTCTAGGTGCAACTGGGGTGGAGGTTGGAGAAAATGCAGAATGAATACAATGGTGACTGCATAGCAATAGATACAATGACATACATTTTTCAAAATATATACAATAATTGCAAATTTACACCATATTGACAATAAATATAAATGAGAATGTACAAAGTTTTACAATCAGGCAATAGTATAAGAAGTGACATGCAAGGAGCCAGATATGAATGGCAAGAGAGTTAAGGGGAGGGGTAAGAAATCTCTTTGATAATCGGGCATGGGGAGTACCTTGGGGTTGTCATCCCTAATGCATACCCCATTTCACTATGGGAGAAGCTGAGATTTCTAGAGTATATGAGAATGGGGTGAGTGTTAGGGCTGAAAACCCCAAGGCACTCCCCATGTCTAATTAGTAAAGACGCAGGAGACGTGAAACTGTAATGGTTTTTTCCTGTTGCAGCCTGATGGTTGGGGTTGGGGTGTTAGAGTTGGAAACCCTAATGCCATATTTCCCTACTTTTGTTGCTTTAACCCTATCTAGTGCATTAATGAAATTTTTGCAAAGAATTTCCTTACTTTTTGAGATAGTGTGATCGTATCCTCATGCGGACAAGTATGTTGCTGTGGAAGAGGGCCCTGCACTTGCATTTGTGGCAGAACAGTAACCAAACTGCCAACATAGCCTTCTTATTACCCCACATCATGAACCAGTACAGAATGTTTTCAAATCCCCACTGAAACATTATTCCCCACCACTGGAATGTCATTCCACACCATTGGAGTGAAAACACAGTTTGGGCAGGATTTGAAAAACAACAGCTGTCACTTTCATGAGGTGTTGCAAAACAATTGCTATATTAAGCATTTGGGGTCAAAATATTTTCAATTACCAACATTACGAGCGAGCGTAGGAAAATGTCAATGGATGTGCATAACTCTGCCATTGTTACATATCTTAACCCCAAATTTTCAATGTAGGCTTCTTATTACCCCACCTCATGAACATGTGTGGCAAAAATGTTCAAATCCTGTCTAAAAGATGATTTCATCAAGCAACTACAAAATTGCCTTCCGGGATGGATTTGTGTAATTCCACCAACATTGTTCATGTGGTGGGGTCCCAAAAAGGCCAGATTGAAAATCTGAGATAAAAATATACAAAAATGGCAAAGTCATGCCACAAAATTGAAAACCCCTTTGAAATACATTGAACCACATTTATTTTGCTTTCTTATATAGCAGTTGACGTTTCCAGCAGTAAGACGTGTCTTCGATCAGAGACTGGTTTTTCACCCTAGGACCTGTTCAGGTGAGTGAGGGTGTGTGGGGTGTGTGGTGGGTGTGTAATGGTGGGTGTTGAGTGGAAGGTTGAGGTGGGGAGATTGTATCACTGAGGGACCGTTGTTTTTGTTTTTTTACAGGTTTACAACAAAACATTGAGGGACCTTTTTCTTCACTAAAGGCAGAACAGAAATCACAGGGTTGGGGGGACCACTAGGCAGAAGGGAAAGACAAACTTTAAATTAGGACAGCAATCAAAGGGTAGGGGTGCCACTAGACACCAGGGAAACAATACACAATATAGGGACAGTGATCAGTGAGGAGGAGGTGCCACTAGACACCAGGGAAACAATACACAATATGGGGACAGTGATCGGTGAGGAGGAGGTGCCACTAGACACTAGGGAAACAATACACAATATGGGGACAGTGATCAGTGAGGAGGAGGTACCACTAGACACTAGGGAAACAATACACAATATGGGGACAGTGATCGGTGAGGAGGAGGTGCCAATAGACACCAGGGATAAAATATAGGAATTTTCCCTTCACTAAAAAGGATTGCCCCAAATGAAAAAGGATTCCTTTTTCATTTCACACAGCTGTAAAGCGAGTCATGAAGAAGGATATAAAAGAAAAAAACATATTTGGGGGTCATTTTGTCAACACTTAAGTGCAGAATCCACCGAATGGGGTCAAGATGAATCAAATAGATGTGTTATTCTCTCTCCAGGGTATCATTTTTATGGCTTTTGAAATTTTTTTGCATAGAAAAAAATGGAAGCAAGATTGCGGCATTTGAAAAATTATTTTTTTCCTAATGAAAAAGGATTGGCCCCATATAAAAAAGAATCCTTTTTTTCATTTTAAACCTCTATCTGGAAGTGCTTACTGAGCATGCTCAGAACCAATTTGGCAAAACTTCAAAATTAAAGAACTTTTGAATGGATTAATATTTAATACTTTTTCACCATTCAAGTAAAAGGCACATCTGTGGGCCAGCTCTTTTTTATCCTGAAAATGTCAGCACAAAATTCCAAACCATCTGGGCACTATAGGTGTCACCAGAAAACTCAGCAAAACCAATGAGGAAACACACCCAAAAAATCACTTTTTGCACTGTTCAGACCTCAGAATCCACACACCCTACTGGAATGAAGTCTGGCACATCCACAGATCTATTACACGAGACCGCACATGCAAAATTTCATGCAAAACCATTTAAGGTTGTGAATGTGAAGTTATTTAAGTGCAAAAACTGGGGTTTAACATTAAACAGCCTGTACAGCCCTAAATATAGTGGCGCTATCGCACCACTATAATATGTATATGTATGTATGTGTGTGTGTATATATATATATATATATACAGTATATAGATATACACATATACAGTCAAGCACACCAGGATGAAACCAAATTCTGCAGCATTTTGCAGCACTCTGCAGCATGCTGCAGCAGAGTTACTGTAGAAAACATCATTTCAATGGCAATTAGACCCTTTTGTCATGCAGGAAACTGTGACATGCACTTCGTCCTGACAGTGTCACATTTTCCTGCATGACAAAAGGAATTAATTACCATTAAAATTACATTGTTCACTGCAGTAACTCACCTGTAACATACTGTAGAATTCTGTAGAAGTGGGTTTCATTGTGGTGAGCTTCACTGTAGATATATATATATATATATATACATATAGATATATATATATATACAGTATATATGTATATGTAATAGATATACCACTATGAGGGTGTGGTCGCACTCTGATATCGCACGCCTTGGTGTGCATGTGTACATACGAGGCCGCAAGGCCGAAATGGCCAACCGCCCTAAGGCGTGCGTGATATCAGAGCGCGACCGCACACCTCAGAGTGGTTTATCTATCTTATAAAATGTCAAAATTATTTTGGAGGGGGGTAAAAGTGCAGGTGTGCGGTCGCGCTCTGATATACACACAGCCATGTGATGCTGGTCAGCTAATGATATTGCTGCAATTTCCTACCCATTTTATAAATATGTATATATATATATATATATATATATATATATATATATAAAGTGGTGATCATGTAAAAGTTTATCAGTATTGAAGTATACCTCAGGGTATACCTCAGTGGTACTGAGGCAAGATCACATTACAGTCAATGCAAATTGAACTTGAGTGTCTCAGTGGTACCTCGAGGTTCCTCGAGGTATACCTCAGTACTGATAAACTTTTGTACGATCAACACTGTATATATACACTATTCATTGCAAAAAAAACATTGTTCATGCATCAGTTAAGGCTGAAGTGACAAAAGTGAGGAATTGAGGCATTAGGGTTGACACCCTAACACCCCCAAACCCTACCACCCCACCCCACCCCTACCCACCACAGAACAAAAGGTGACAAGGTGTGTCTTGGGGTCATTGGTCTTAACTCTCATCCCATTCCATGTGTAACAAACCTCACATGATGCAGTATAAGAGAATGGGGTAAGAGTTAGGCCCAATGACCCCAAGGCATACCCTATCACCTGTTGGTCTGTGGTGAGTGGGAGTGGGGTGGGGTGGTAGGGTTTGGGGGTGTTAGGGTGTCAACCCCTTTTTTCCCCACGTTTGTCACTTCAACCCTAACTGATGCATTAAACAGCCCCTGACACCGTTGTGGCAACTTTGAGAAAATGTAATGTTTAGCACAAGTGAGCTTATATTTTAATATTCTTTCTGTATTTCTCATTCTTCTTTATTACTAAGGACATTTGCATGTAAACAGGATCAGTGCCCTATCTGTCCTGGCTGCTTGACTACATATGACATCACAGTTCTGTTTATGACATCACAGTCTGTTGCTGTGGGGACAATTACAATGCCATAAACGGGGGATTATCTATTTTATTTATTTATTTATTTTAAAGTTGGTAACCGGGAAAAGCACCATGACCAGAAGCTTGTTTCCATGTGCAACCCAGATTATGATGTCATATGTAGGATAGCAGAAAGTGCAGATAAAGTCTAAGGGACAGTAAGCCTCTTTCATGCAGCTGTCCTCGGTAATAAAGAAAAAAGGTAAATAATTATAGAAAATACATGAAATATAAACTGAACTGCCTAAATCTCATATTTTTTCCAAGTTTTTCTAATGGTGTCAGAGGCTCTTTAATGAAGTTTTTTTTGCAATTAATTTCCTTACTTTTTGAGAAAGTGTAATGTAACTAGTAACTGGTATGTGTTGGAGGGAGCACGGGCCCTTCGGGCCCTGTGCTCCCTTCAAGCTTTCCATTTTTGCATAATGATATGCATATGTGGGAGCACGGACCCTCTGAGCCCTGCTCTCCCACTCACGCCTAACTACAGAGCCATACAGCAGTCTTATAGGGCATAAAATTAACCCTTGTAACACTAATTTGCCAATATCTCAGTACCTGTAGCAGCTATGAAATAAATTCCACTGCAGTTGTATTTATGACTTTAAAACCTCCATGCTTGCTTACCTAAAAGTGAACTAAGCTGCCCAAAGTGAAAAATCCGTATCTCAAATCATTTCCAAGATACGGGCACTGAAAGGTGCTGCGGGCGCCACAATGTTATCCTATGGGGAATATCTCAACTTCGTAAAGTAATGCTATGGAACCAATACACATTTTTGCACCTAAACAGCATAATTCATATCTGAGTGACACCTTCTTTTTACCCTGCAAATCTCAAGCCAAAAGACCAAACTGTTTATTGGCAGTACACTGGGAATGTTTTTAAATTCCTTGTTCATAAGGTGTCAACATCATTGTTCATGAGGTCAGTCCCCATTTACAAGCTGTCAGAATCCCCATTCATGAGAATACCTTGTTTGTCAGATTTTGACCATCTGGTCCTGATCTCATGAACAAGGATTTTGTAAACTCATGAACTGGGATTGGCTCGCAAAAAGGGATTTTGGCAGCTCATGAAAGGGGATTTTGACAGCTGGTGAAAGAGTATTTAAAAAAACAATCCCCTTTCGCAAGCTGTCAAAACTGTCTTTCGTCACTTGATCTTTTTTTGTGAAGTGACAAAATCCCGGTTCATGAGCCAATCCTTGTTCTCGAGATGGGCCATCTGGTCTGGAAATCGTGATCAAGGATTTTGTCAGCTCACAAAAGGGAATCGGCTAGCAAAAGGGTATTTTGACAGCTCGCAAAAGGGGATTTTGACAGCTCATGAAAGGGGATTCATAAAACCAATCCCCTTTCATGAGCTATCAAAATTCCCTTTCATGTGCCAATCTCCTTTCGTGAGCTAACAAAATCCGTCATCTGGTCTGGAAACCAATATCAAGAATTTTGACAGCTCGTGAACAAGAATCAGCTTGCAATCAATGATTCTGTCATCTCACAAACAAGATCCAGAAGTGAGTGATGAACAAGGATTCTTAAAATAAAACAAGGACTTTTTTAAGAGAAACAAAGCAAACCAAAGACATGAGTTTGTAGAGGGTGTCACCCTGAACAAAACCCATGCTTCAATTACCACACAACACATCTGTAGGGAAGATTACAACATTTTGTTTGTGGGGAAAAATGGGAAACTAGATGGTGGCTCACAAAAAGGGCTTTTTTTTTCTCATGAAGATGGATTTAAAAATCCCTTTCGCAATCCCTTTTTGTATGCACAAATCCCTCTTCACCATTGTGAAGCTTTCCAAAAAACTGAACCGAGCATGCTCAGAACCAGAAATTTGAAAACTGAATAACTTTGGAACTGATTAATATTTTTTCACCAAACTAATGCTGGCTTGTTCTGTGGGGCAAGCTCTTTCTACCCTGAAAATTTCAGAGTAATATTCCAAATGATGTGTAGGAGAGGGAGGAGCAAGTGAGAAATTTAGTGTTTTGGTGACCACTAGTGGTCAAACTGTATAACCTGCAGGTGAGAAAGTGAGCTGAAAAAAAAAGTTGATTTGCACATTTTGGGACACGATATCTCCATGCATATCACCTGAACCAAATTTTGTGTAAATTACAGGAACAGCTGTGAAGTTATTAATGCACGAAGTGAAACAAAGCAAGAATTTGACAAAACATGGGGATGTGCACATTTTGGAACTATATATCTCAGGACATGCACTACTGCTGAAACTGAAGCTTGGCAGATCAAGAGACCATCAGACTGTGAGAGCACCTGCCAAACTTCATGTAAACTGCTGGAACTGCTGCAAAGTTATTAATGCACAAACTGAAACAATCAAAGCAAGAATTTGACAAAACATGCAGATGGACACATTTTGGGACTGTACTCTCTATCTAACTGAGACTTGACAGATGAAAAGACCAATTGTCTGCAAGGACACATGCCAAATTGCATTTAGATTGCTGGAACAGCTGCGAAGTTATTAATGCACAAAATGAAACAACTGAAGTAAACATTTGACAAAATATCCAGATGCACACATTTTGAGACTACATATCTCCAGATGTGCACTCTGTATCTAACTGGTAAACTTGGCAGGTAATTGGACTACTAGTCTATAAGGGCACATACCAAATTTCATGTAAATTGCAAGAACAGCTGTGAATTTATTAATTCACAAAGTGAACAAAATTCCTATTCATGAGCTGTCAAAATCTTCATTTGTGAGCCAAATCCTCTTTTGCAAAACATACATATATTCCAAAGACTGAAGTGAGCATGCTCAGAACCCAGAATTTCAAAACTGAATAACTTTGGAACAAACTAATATTTATTCACCAAACAAACACTCACTTGTTCCCTGGGGCAAACTTTTTCTACTCTGACATTTTCAAGCTGAAATACCAAATGGTGTGGCCACATTGCGATGGGCAAAAATCAGCAAAAAAGTGCTAGAAAAAAGCAGCAAACGCACTTTTTTCACTATGCACTGCTCAAAAAGCACACATCTGATCGAAATAAAACGTGGCACATCAGGAGATCTACCCTTTGGGACAGCGCATACCAAATTTCATCTAAATCTGTTGAACAGTTGCAAAGTTATTAAGGTGCAAAAATCTTTGATAATGCATCAGTTTGGGTTAAAGTGACAGAAGTAGGGAAATGAGGGGTTAGGTTTGAGACCGAACACCCCCACCCTACCATTCCACCCTCACTTTCCACAAACCAATAGATGGGCGGTGCCTCTTGGTCATTAGCCCAACCTCACCCCATTCCAATGTAAGAAAGCTGACATGGTACAGTATAGAGAATGAGGTGAGAGTTAGGCCCAACAACCCCAAGGAACACCCTGGCACCTGTTGGTCTGTGGAGGGTGGGAGTGGGTTGAGGTGATAGGGTTGGGGTGTTAGGATCTTAACCCTAACACCTCATTTCCCTACTTTTGTTGCTTCAACCCTAACTGATGCATTAATTAAGTTTATTTGCAATGAATTGTCTTACTTTTTGAGAAACTATAATCTTACACTGTTTTGGGAGTGCAGGGCCCTCGGTATCAGTTTTTTGAAGTGCATCTCATCTATCCATTAAGGGCCCTATCTATAATTGTAGAGACACATCGCAGGCCTTGACACATTCCAAGTAACCCATGTGCTGCAAATGGTGCAATATCTCAGTAACCGTAGCAACCTTGGAATAAATTCCACTGCAGTTGTAATCATAGACTGGAAACTACTACACATGCTTAGTACACCAAGATGTGCTAAGCAGCGCTTAGCAAAAAATCTGTATCTCAAACCATTTTCAAGATATAGGCACTGAAAGGCACTGCATTCACCACAATATTATCTTATGGGAAATGTCTCATCTTTGGAATGTCATAACTATGGAACCAATTATAATTTTTACACCAAAAAAACATAGGTTACATCTGTGGGATAACCCTTTTGTGTCCTGCAAATTTCAGGCCAAAGCTCCTACCTGTTTCTTTGCAGTGAACTGGCAAAGAAACAGCAACCTTTAAAAATCCCTTTTCATGAGCTGTCAAAATCCCTATTTGTGAGCTGACTCTCTTTTTTGTGAGATGTCAACATCCCTGTTCATGAGAAATCCCTGTTTGTGAGGTAGGGCCATCAGCACAAAGTGAAACAATCAAAGCAAGAATTTGACAAGACATGGGGATGTACACATTTTGGGACTGTATATCTCAGGATGTGCACTACTGCTCAAACTGAAGCTTTGCAGATCAAGAGACCATCAAACTGTGAGGGCAAACAAAAGGTTAGGACATTTAACTTGAAATTTGCAGGGTACAAAGGGGTTGTCCCACAGATGTGACCTATGCTTGTTTGGTATAAAAATTGTCATAGGTTCCAATTATTATGCCATTAAAAAGTTGAGACATTTCTCATAGGATAACATTGTGGTGAACATGGTGCATTTCAGTGCCTATATCTCAAAAATAGCTGGAGATACAGATTTTTTGCTATGCACAGCTTAGTTCATCTTGGTGAACTAAGCATGTGTAGAGGTTTTCAGTCCATGATTACAACTGCAGTGACATTTTTTCCAAGGTTGCTATGGTTACTGAGATACTGCACCAATTGTAGCACAAGGGTTACTTGGAATGTGTCTAGGCCTGCACTGCATCTCTACAATTATAGGCAGGGCTCTTTATGGATAGATGGGATGCGCTCCAAAAAACTGGTACCAAGGGTCATGCGCTCTAAATCCATAACAGGGTAAGATTAAAGTTTCTCAAAAGTAAAGGTATTCATTGCAAAAAACTTTGTTAATGCATCAGTTAGGGTTGAAGCAACAAAAGTAGGGAAATGAGGTATTAAGGTTGAGACCCTAACACCCCACCAACCCCACCACTACCCCACCCCACCCTCCACAGACCAACAGGCAACAGGGTGTGCATTGGGGTTGTTGGGCCTAATTTTCACCCCATACTCCTATACTGTACTATGTCAGCTTTGTTACACATGGAATGGGGTGAGTTAGGCCCTATGACCCCAAGGCACATCCCATCACTTATTGGTCTGTGGAGGGTGGGGTGGGGTGGTAGAGTGGGGTGGTGTTAGGGTCTTAACCCTAATGCCTCATTTTCCCTACTTTTGTCACTTCAACCCTAACTGATGCTTTAACAAAGTTTTTTACAATATACATATATATATTACATAGGTGTATATATATATATATATATATATATATATATATATATATGTATTATATATTCATGGCAAAAAAAAATCTCAATTTAACACATCAGTTAGGGTTGTTCCACAGTGACAAAAGTGAGGAAATTCAATGTTAGGGTTCCCACTCCCCTTGTACCCTACCCTGCCCCCACCAACAGGCATTGGGGTGTGTGCTGGGGTCATCAGTCCTAACTCTCACCCCATTCTCCCATATTGCATCACCTCAGCTTGTTTATACATGGGATGGGGTGAGAGTTAGGACCGATGACCCCAATGCACACCCCAATGCCTGTTGGTGGGGACGGGTGGGTGGGTGCAAGGGGTGGGAACCCTAACAATGAATTTCCTCACTTTTGTCACTGTGGAACAACCCTAACTGATGCATTAAATGGAGTTTTTTGCCATGAATAACAATATGGATCTGAGGGAGTGCAGGCTCCCTGGGCCTGCGCTGCCACTTATGAATAGCTACAGAGCCATGCAGCATTCCTATTCGCCACCGAATGCTTGTAACAGTAATTAGTCCATATCACGGGAACCGTAACAGCTAGAAAAACAATTCAAGTGTCATTGTAACCATGATAGTGAGTAGATTATACCAAAATCACTGAATGTACCCATATTTCACATCGTTTAGGAGCTATGGGCACTGAAAAGCACTGTTCAGGCACTCTTTCAACCCTTGTGACAGTAATTTCACAACATCTCATGAACCGTGCAATGTACAAACAAAATTCCACTGTAGGCTTACTCTATGATTTCAAATCTTTTTCCAGTGGTTAGCCACTTGTTGTGAAAGGTCTGTTATCTCACTTCGTTTCCGAGATAACGGCGCCGAAACTCATGACACAGACTGCAATGTAATCCTATGGGAAAAATGTCAATTACATCATTGAATATCTCTGCAACAAATTATTTCCCCAACACCTAAACAGCATGGTTCACATCTCTATGACATCCCCTCAACACCCTTCAAATTTCAATTTAAAAGACCAAACCGTGTCCAAGATATAACATTTTAAAGTTTGAGATTTTCACTCATTGGAGTGGCAGAATTCTGCACCTGTTTACATTTTACACACCTAACAACTGAAAAGTGCATCCATGGCAGTAAGGCTACCTACCCTATAAATTTCAAACCACTACCACAATGCAAAACGCTGTCCGCAAAACGTAAACTGCACCACACAATATCACCACAACAAATGCATTTTCTGACACCTGAACACCATAATTCACATCTACAGGACATCCTGTCAACACCCTCCAAATTTAAAATTAAAAGACCAAACTGTTTCTAAGCTATTTAATTTTAAAAGTTGTTAAAATTGGGCTATCTGGTCCCTCCAAATCTGGCCATCTAGTCCCTCCCTTGAAAGGGACCAAATGGCCAAAACCCCATTCTTAATTCACAAAATAACCACATAAATATTCCCATAGACTTATAATGGGAACTTCAAACTTAATAACTTTTGAATGGATTCATATTTTTTCACCAAACAAAAATCAGCATGTTCCTTGATCCAAGTTGTTTCAACGTGCCAAGTTACAGAGCAGCATACAACACAACATCCGTGCAGCACCACGGACAAAATCTGAAAAACTGCCTACATAACTGGTGAAAAGTGCATTTTTCAGCATTTTGGTGTGCAAAACCCATAAGTCCAACTGAAACTAAATTTAGCACAACAAGAGATATACCATGCCCCACCGAGCATACTAAATTTCATGCACATCCATTGAACAGGTTTAAAGTTATTAATGTGCACAATTTTGAGTTTAACATAGAAGTGGCTTCATGACCCTAAATATAGGGACGCTACCGCGCCCCTATAATAACAGCCACTAAAAGCATGTACTGGTGGGAGAGGGCCCCGTGCTCCCACCAACTTGACTATTTCTGCCTAACAATATGCATCTGAGGGAGCGTGGGCCCTCTGGGCCTGCGCTGCCACTTACACATAGCTACAGAGCCATGCAGCATTCCTACTGATCACTGAATGCTTGTAACAGTAATTTGTCTATATCTTGGATACTGCAAAGCTAGAAAAACAATTCAAGTGTCATTGTAGCCATAGCAGTGAGTAGATCATACCACAATCACTGACTGTACCCAAATCTAACATCATTTTCGAGCTATGGACACCGAAAAGTACTGGACATGCAATCTTTCAATCCTTGTGACAGTAATTTCACAATATCTCATGAACCGTGCAACGTACAAACAAAATTCCACTGCAGGCTTATTCTACAATTTCAGATCTTTTTCCAGTGGCTAGATCTCCTGAAGGTGATCTAAGCCACCTGTAGCAAAAAGTCTGTATTTTGCTTTATTTCCAAGATAACAGTGCTGAAAGATATGATATAGACTGCAATGTACTCCTATGGGAAAATTCTCAATTATGACTTTGAATATCTCTACAACAAATGATTTCCCCAACACCTAAATAGCATAGTTCACATCTCTATGACATCCCCTCAACACCCTGCAAATTTCAATTTAAAAGACCAAACCGTATCCAAGATATAACATTTTAAAGTTGGAGATTTTCATTTGTCAGCGTGGCAGAATTCCACACCTCTTTACATTTTACACACCTAACAACTGAAAAGTACGTCCATGGCAGTAAGGCTAGCTACCCTATAAATTTCAAGCCACTAGCACAATGCAAAATGCTGTCTGCAAAGTGTAAACTGTGCCACGCAATATCACTGCAACAAATGTATTTTCTGACACCTAAACACCATAATTCACATCTACAGGACATCCTGTCGACACCCTCCAAACTTTAAGTTAAAAGACCAAACTGTTTCCAAGATATTTAATTTTAAAAGTTGTTAAAATTGGGCTACTCTGGTCCCTCCAAATCTGGCCATCTAGTGCTTCCCTCGGGATCAAAGAATCTTTGATTGTGAGCCTGCAAATTCTTTGATAGTGAGGAGGGACCAGATGGCCAAAATCCCATTCTTCGTTCGCAAAATAACCATAGAAATTTTTCCATAGACTTATAATGGGAACTTTAAACTTTAATAACTTTTGAATGGACTAATATTTTGTCACCAAACAAAACGTGGCATGCTCCTTGACCCCAGCTCTTTCAACATGCTGAGTTGCAGAGCAGTATACCACACAACAGCTGCACAGCACCACAGACAAAATCTGAAAAACTGCACACATAACTGGTGAAAAGTGCATTTTTCAGCGTTTTGGTGCACAAAAACCGTAAGTCCGACTGAAATGAAATTTGCCATAGCAAGAGATCTATCACTCCCCACCATGCCGGCCATATTTCATGCACATCCGTTGAACAGGTCCAAAGTTATTAACATGCAAAATGTCGAGTTTAACATAGAAGTGGCTTCATAACCCTAAATATAGGGGCGGGACCACACCCCTATAATAATTTATTTATTTAATACATAATCTAAGCCACCTGTAGCGCAAAGTCTGCATCTCGCTTTGTTTCCGAGATAACAGTGCCATAATTCATGACACAGACTGCAATGTACTCCCATGGGAAAAATGTCAATTACGTCATTGAATATCTCTGTAACAAATTATTTTCCCCAACACCTAAACAGCATAGTTCACATCTCTATGACAACCCCCTCAACACCCTGCAAATTTCAATTTAAAAGACCAAACCGTGTCCGAGATATAACATTTTAAAGTTTGAGATTTTCATTCATTGGAGTGGCAGAATTCCGCACCTGTTTATATTTTACACATGTAACATCGTATGCCTTGGCAGTAAGGCTAGCTACCCTATAAATTTCAAGCCACTACCACAGTGCAAAACACTGTCCACAAAATGTAAACTGTGCCGTGCAATATCACTGCAACAAATGTATTTTCTGACACCTAAATACCATAGTTCACATCTACAGGACATCCTGTCAACACCCTTCAAATTTAAAGTTAAAAGACCTAACCGTTTCCAAGATATTTAATTTTAAAAGTTGTTAAAATTGGGGTATCTGGTCCCTCAAAATCTGGCCATCTAGTCCCTCCCTCAGGATCAAAGAATCTTTGATTTTGAACCTGCAAATTCTTTGATCGTAAGGAGGGACCAGATGGCCAAAACCCCATTCTTCGTTCGCAAAATAACCATATAAATGTTCCCATAGACTTATAATGGGAACTTTAAACTTTAATAACTTTTGAACGGATTAATATTTTTTCACCAAACAAAAAGCAACATGTTCCTTCACTCAAGCTCTTTCAATGTGTTGAGTTGCAGAGTGGCACACAACACAACGGCCACACAGCAGCATGGACAAAATCTGAAAAACTGCCCACATAACTGGTGAAAAGTGCATTTTTCAGCGTTTTGGTGTGCAAAAACCATAATTCTGACAAAAGCAAAATTTGGCAGATCAAGAGAGCAATCATGCCCCACCACACATCCCAAATTTCATGCACATCCGTTGGACAATTCCAAGGTTATTAAAATGCAGAATTTCGAGTTTAACATAGAAGTGGCTTCATAACCCTAAATATAAGGGCATGACCGCACCCCTATAATAATTTATTTATTTAATACATAATTGGAATTACAATCTTTGAGTCATAGACTCCTTTGCAAAGACTCCACGTCAATAGTACAGAGGTGAGAAGAATACATAGCGGTACAGAGAGATACACAACATCATATTGCTGCAATAGAAAAGAAACATTAACATATAATGGAGACAAAACAATAAATCAATAAATCTTAGGTCAGGTAGACCCGGCATTCACAGTAGGTCATGCAGTAAAACACAATCTAGGGTAAGTAATTTACCCAACATCAATAGTTGAAGTACCCTCGGGAGATACACTAACATAAGATGTCTAGTGATACACTAGTATTAGAGCCCCGGGGAGATTCAAGGGTGTCTGGTCTGGGGGCTGGGCTAGGAGCAGTCACAGGAAATACATTCAAAGAAGTGACTTCTGAGGGATATATATATATATAATAGGGGCACAGTCACACCCCTATAGTTAGGGTTGAGTTGGCAGTTTAATGTTAAACCCCCAATTTTGCACCTTTATAACTTTGCAACCATTCAACAGATTTGCATGAAATATGGTATGCGCTGTCCCGTGGGGTAGGTCTCCTGATGTGCCAAGTTTTTATTTTAATTAGACGTGTGCTTTTTGTGCAGCACATAGTGAAAAAAGTGTGTTCTTTGCTTTTTTTTTTTTTTGCCATTTTTTGCCGATTTTTTCCCGTCACATTGCAGCCACACCATTTGGAATTTTATCTTGAAATTGTCAGGGTAGAAAAAGGTTGCCTCAAGGAACAAGGTTTGGTGAAGAAATGTAGTTTTTTGCAATGCATTTCTTACTTTTTGGAATATGTAATCATACCCTTTTATGGTTTTGAGAGTACAGGGCCCTGGGTATCAGTATTTTGAAGCGCATTCTATCTATCCATAAAGAGCCCTGCCAATAATTGAAGAGATGCAGAGCAGGCCTAGACACATTCCAAGTAACCCTTGTCCTACAAATGGTGCAATAGCTCAGTAACCATAGCAACCTTGGAAGAAATTCCACTGCAGTTGTAATCATGGACTGGCAACCTCTACACTTGCTTAGTACACCAAGGTACCAAGCTGTGCTTAGGAAAACATCTGTATCTCGAGCCATTTTCGAAATATAGGCACTGAAATGCGCCACGTTCACCACAATGTTAACTTGTAGGACTCAAAGAGTATTAATTAATGGTCAGCTAATATTGATTCAGTCACTAGTGGGTACCACAGGCCTCAGTTCTGGGCCCATGTCTGTTCCAGGCCCTTATAACAGATCTTACACATAATTGCTACTCTACCACTATTAAATATGTTGACAATGTAAAAATCGGAGGAGCATGTTCTAATTCTGACCAAACAGCATCCATTCAGAACAATCATAACTACACTACATTTCCCATTGGGTCAAGAAATGGGAGATGAAACTAAACCATAACAAATGCAGGGTTATGCATTTGGGTCCTGTGATAGGGCGCAGGTACATGTGGGCAGTTATATAGAGAAATGCATCACCATTCTTTGTAAAAGTTTCAGTTTTAATTTATTATTTTCCAGATGTTGTTTACAACAGGATAATTTCAGCATGGCACAGTACTTTAACATCTTACTCTTCCATTCGAGCAGTAGATAACACATCAGAATAAGTAGTCTGGCGTTTATAAATCTTCCATTCGGAGCAGTAAATAACACAGTTCATCAAAACTCCACAGAACACTTTTCAGCAGCTTCCAGAGTATACCTCCAGACCCACAGCAAACAAAATGATCTGCCTCTCAATCCAAATAGTCTGTATTTATACCCAAAAGGGAACATGTGATTCTTTAACTCCACCCCAGCATCTGATTACATACTTTAAACCTTTATTTATCATTTATTTATTTTATTTATAATCATATAATCCCTTTTAATTACTAAAGCAGAACATTTTCACTCCTATAAACAAATTAAACCCTCTTAATAACATTTTAAGTATTATTTCTAACAACTAAAGCACCTCCCCTTCCTATACCTAATATAAGGAATGCAGTTGTGGCCGGCCGGCTCCTAGAAGAAAAAAAAGATGCCGGCAGGAACCGAACTCAGAACCTCAAAACCGCTACAAACATTTTCATCCCAATGAAGACCCAGACTCAACTCCAAACCTCCTCACTTCACCTTCGGAAGGTTAGTCAAACTCAAAATAAAATTACTATCATTGCTAGAGTTCATTATAAAATAAATTTAATGATAATTGACTTTGCCATAGTGCGAATGTTCGCACTATCGAAAAGTAACGCAGCGGCTTATCTCTAAAAGGCAAAGTCCTAATATCAAAACAAAACAAGGGTTTTTTATCAGAATATAAAAATTCAAACAATTGCTCAAAATAATCTTTAATCCTTGGTGAATACAAAAGGGAACTAATGGTAACTAGACAGCTGACGGCAAAATCAAAGAGCTGGTAGAAGAAGAAAAGATATCAACCAACCTCCGCAAAAAGTGTTCGCCCCATAGGCCATCACAGTACCTATGACAGGAATGAGAAGGGAGTTAGCTAATCCAACACAGCCACCTTCAACTAATTCCTCAAAAACGTAATAGCCTCCAACAATCCCACACTACACATCCACCACTGGCACTGGAACAAGGCAAATCAGGGCCATAGTCAAACACCCATCGGCGAAATTACCACCATGAACCACATCCCCAAAATAGTTGTCCCAGTACACATATAATAGCAGCCGCAGTAGCGGCACTGCAGAATCAGTCCCAAGTCCACTCCATTCATACTATGTCTAGTTATGCAAAAGACTCAGGCTAATTATTAAAAGGAAGGATTCCACAGAAGTATACAAAAAGGAACCACAAAGGGTTCAAATCACCAACACCCCATCTTCTTCACTCCCAGGAGCCACAACAGGACTGACATCCGCTCCATTCCAAACACACCCCGCAACATAACAAACCAACGCAATTCAAACCGCAAGTAGACAATATCTTTTTGATACAGATTTCAACACCATGACAGAGTACAAATGATTTCAGCAACCCAAAGTTAATGGATGCTAGTTTCAATAGCAGCACGACCCAAACGGTCAGTATGCACAGCCATGATGTGTTTTCTGTTAGTGGCAGCTCGAGAACAACAGTGTACATTTAGTTCATTACACCTGCTTTAAAAGCCGCATGCAACCATATTATAAAAACTTCATTAGCTTTGCTGTCTCTATGACTGCTGCCACTCCTCAGAAAGGTAGAAGCCCTATCTACAACTACCGGGGATTCAGGTAAACTGCTATGACAAGGTTTTTACATTAATCTAACAGTTATCCTTTCATTTATTATTTATGTTATTCATTTCATTTTTCAAACAATATTACTAAACAACTGCTGCCATTTTCTTTAAAGGACTTAAAAGAAAAAACAGCCAACACTCAATCTGAACAGCCTAACTGTGTAATATTAGCACCTTTAGGATAACAAAAAGCAGAGTTTTCAGGTACCCCTGCATTTATATGAATATTATTTTGGGGCCCTCAACCCTTCACAGGGGCACCCTGTGACAGGCCCTAACAACATAAATAACACATACAAACTGGATGATAGGTTACTGACTAGCACATCCATGGAAAAAGATCTAGGGATTCATATCACAAATGACTTGTTACCCAGTTCCCAGATTAACAAGACTATTCAAAAAGTAAACAGGGTAATTTGGTCTATAAAAAGAAACATTAAATCAAGAGACGACAAAGTACTGATGCCACTATACAGAGCATATGTCCATCCACATCTATACTATGCCTCACAACTATGGTGCCCATTCCGGAAATATGACATTACACAACTAGAAAAGTTCAAAGGAAATTCACAAAACTTATTAGAAGCTTGTATGATGCCCCTTATGAATCCAGATTAAAATCATTGAATTTAATGTCATTATCAACTAGATGTCGGAGGGGACCTTGTTTTTATGTATGATATTATGCAGGACCCTTTTTAATGACTACACAGGGTTTGGAATTTAAAAATAACATCTATAATGCCAGAGGCCACCCCTTACAGTTATAAGGCAGAAATTTCAACCAAATGCCACAAAAAATATTTCTACACTACAAGGACCATTAATCCCTGGAATGCATTACCCCTGGAGGTGATCATCAGTAATTCTAAGTTAACATTTAAGAGTAGACTGGACAAATTCATGCTTTCTAACCTTAAAATTGGCTATTTTAATCATAGGAGCAATTATCGGCCTCACAGGCTCCGAACTTCGGAAAATTCTTAGTATGATGTTATTCTATGAGAAATGTCTCAACTTTGGAATGGCATAACTATGGAACTGATGACAATTTTTACACCAATCAAGCATAGGTCACATCTGTATTGCAACCCCTTTGTACCCTGCAAATGTCAATCCAAATGTCCTAACCATTTCTTTGCAGTGAACTGGCAAAGAAACAACAATCTTTAAAAATCCCTTTTCGTGAACTGTCAAAATCCCTGTTCACAAGCCGAATCCCTTTTTGTGAGGTGTCAACATCCCTGTCAATGAGAAATCCCTCTTCGTGAGGTAGGGCCATCTGGTCGTCCCCTCAGATACAGGGATTTTGACAGCTCACAAAAAGGGATTGGCTTGCAAAAAGGGACTTTGACAGCTTGTGAAAAGGGATTTCTTTGGATATCTGGTCAGCATCTCACAAAAAGGGATTTTGACAGCTCACGGAAAGAGATTGTCTTGCGAAAGAGTTTTGTCACCTTGGAAAAGGTTTTGATAGCTCACGAGGTTTTAAAACTAATCCCTTTTGCAAGCTATCAAAATCCCTTTCAGTCGATCCTTTTTGTGAGGTGTCAAAATTCTTTTCGTAAGCCAATCTGTTTTCGGAAGGTAGGGATATCTTGTCGGCATCTCAAGAAATTAGATTTTGACACCTCACAAAAGGGTATTTTTCATGAAAAGGGATATGGACAGCTCTTGAAAAGGGCTTAAAAAAACAAATCCTTTTGTGAGCTGTCAAAATCCCTTTTTGCGAGCTGATCCATTTTCGTGAGGTGTCAAAATCCCTTTTCGTGAGCCAATCCATTTTTGTGAGATAGGGCCATCTGGTCGTCATCTCACAAAAAGGGATTTTGACAGGTCACGAAAAAGGATCGGCTCACAAAAAGGAATTTTGACCGCTCACGAAAAGGATCAGAAGCGAGTCACGAAAAGGGATTTTAAATTTAAAAATGCTAATTTTGTGACTAAAGTAAAGTAAACCGAAGGCATAGGTTTGTAGAGGATGTCCACCTGAACAAAACCTATGCTTTGCTTACTTCAGAATACATTTGTAGATAAAGTTATAACATTTTGTTTTTGAGGAAAAATGAAAACAAAATGGCAGCTCGCGAAAAGGAATTTTTTTCTCACGAAGAACAATTTTAAAATCCTTCTTTGTGAGCTGTTAAAAATCCCTTTTCATGAGTTCTAAATCCCTTTTGTACTGTGCATCTACCCCAAAGACTGATCTGAGCATGCACAGAACCCAAAATTACAAAATTGAATAACTTTTGAATTGATTAATATTGTTTCACCAACCCAGTGCTGAATTGTTCCTTAGAATAATATTCTTCTACCCTGAAAATTTCAGGCCATAATTTCAAACAGTGTGTGTGCAGTGCAATCTTGAAAAATGACCCTGACATTTGTCAAAAAAGGTGAAAATGCATTTTTTGGTGCTTTACTGCATGAAAACTACAAATCCAATTGAAACTAAAATTGGAAAATCAAGACTTCTACCATCCAAGACCGTGTATTCCACATTTTGTGCAAATCTGTTAAATGGTTGCAAAGTTATTAATGTGCAAAATTTGGGGTTTAACATTAAACTGCCTACTCAACCCTAACTACAGAGGCATGACTGTGCCTCTGTAATATTTTATTAATTGTGAAAAACTTCATTAATGCATCAGTTAGAGTGGAAGTGGCAAGAGTAGGGAAATGAGACATTAGAGCTGAGCCCCAAGCCCCACCCTACCTCCCCACTCCCCATCCTCCACACACCAACAGGCATTAAGGTGCGCCATTGGGTCATTAGGCCCAACTCTCACCCCATTCCATGTGTAAGCAGGCTGACATGGTACAGTATAGGAGAATGGGATGAAAGCTAAGCCTAACCACCCCATGGCACACCCCAATGCCTGTTGATGTGTGGAGGATGGGGTGGGGTGGTAGGATGGGGTGGGGTGGTAGGATGGGGGTTAGGATCTCAATCCTAACATCTCATCTCCCTACTTTTGTCACTTAAACCCCAACCGATGCATTAATGAAGTTTTTTGCAACAAATGTCCTTACTTTTGAGAAAGTGTAATGTAACTTGTAAGTGGTATGTATTGGTGGGAGCACGGGCTCTTCAGGCCCCATGCTCCCTTCAAGCTGCCAAGTTTTGCATAATGATATCCATCTGTGGGCCCACACTACCACTTACACATAACAATAGAGCCATACTTTGGCCCTCTAGGGCTGAAAAGGAACCCTTGTAACACTAATTTGCCAATATCTCAGTAACTATAGCAGCTATGAAAAAAAATTACACTGCAGTTGTAATCATGACTTCAACACCTTCACACATGCTTAGTTCAAGCTGTTTGGAGTAAAAATCCATATCACGCATTGTTTCCAAGATACAGGCACTGAAAAGCACTGTGGGTGCCACATTGTTATCCAATGGGAAAAATCTCAACTTTGTTATGGCATGTCCATGAAATAGATTACATTTTCTACACCTAAACAGCATAATTCACATCTCTGGGACACCCCCTTTATACCCTGTAAATTTCAAGCCAAAAGACCAAACAATTTATTTACAGTGCGCTGGGAAAGTTTTAAAATTCCTAGTTCCTGAGGTGGCACAATCCCTGTTTGCGATGTCTATCCCCATTAGTGAGCTGTTAGAATTGCCATTCACAAGAAATCCTTATTCATCAGATTTTGGCCATCTGGTCTGGAAGTCGTGATCAAGGATTTTGTCAGCTCGCGAAAGGGGATTGGCTCGCAAAAAGGGATTTTGACTGCTCGCAAATGTGGATTTTGTCATCTCATGAATGATGATTTAAAAAACAAATCCCCTTTTCTGAGCTGTAAAATTCCCCTCTCATGAGTTGATCCCCTTTTTACGAGGTGACAAAATCCCCATTCACAAGCCAATCCTTGTTTGCAAGAAGGGGCATCTGGTCTGGAAACGATGATCAAAGATTTTGTCAGCTCGCAAAAGGGGATCAGTTCACAATAGAGGATTTTGTCAGCTCGTGAAAGGGGATTAAAAAAAATCCCCTTTTACTAGCTGTCAAAATCCCTTTTCAGAGATGACAAAATCCCCATTGGTGAGCCGATCCTTGTTTGTGAGATAGGGCCATTTGTTCCATAAGTCACGATCAAGGAATTTGTTATCTTGTGAAAGGGGATCAGTTCGCAAAAGGGGATTTTGTCACCTTGCAGATGTGGACTGGAAGCGAGCCATGAAAGAAGAATTTTAAAATTAAAAATGGCTGTTTTTTTACCAAAATGAAGGAAACTGAAAGTATGTGTTTATAGAGGGTGTCACCCTGAACAAACCCCATGCTTAATTTATAGGACAAGACAACCGTGGGTGAAGCTACAACATTTTGTTTGTGGGGAAAAATAAAAACAAGATGGGGGCTCGTGAAAGGGGAATTTTCCTCATGAACGGGGATTTTAAAAATCCCCGTTCATGAGGTGACAGAATCCTTGATCATGATCCCAATCCCTTTTTGCAAAACTTACATATAAATCTCAGACTAAACTGAACATGCTCAGAACCTGCACATTCAAAATTAAATAACTTAGTAATGGATTGCTATTCTTTCACCAAACCAACACTGGATGGTTCTTTGGGTAAACCTCTTTCTATGCTGAAACTTTCAGACTAAAATTCCAAATAGTGTGGCCACAGCACGATGGGCAAAAATCAGCAAAAATGGGTAAAATATGCTAAAATCGTGTTCTTTGGCACTTTGCTGCATGAAAACCATAAGTCCAATCAAAACACAACTTGGCAAATCAAAAGATCTACCATATAAGACTGCACATTCCAACTTTTGTGCAAATTCATTGAATGGCTGTAAGTTATTAAGGTGCAAAAACTTAGAGTTTAGCATTAAACTGCCTACTCAACCATAACTATAGTGGCACTACTGCACCACTATTATATATATATATATATATATATATTATACGGGGGGGGGTGAGAGCTATTCCAGTGGAATAAATGGAGATATTCTCACTGCAGTGAGATATCTGCAAATTCAAAAGAAATGTAAGAAGATGATCAAGAGGTCTAAATTAAGATGGGAGTACAATCTGGCTACTACTGCAAAGAAAGATAACTGTAAAAATTTTTTCTCATACATTAATTCTTTGAAGAAACCAACATGTCAAGTTGGTCCATTGTTGGATAATAACAAACTCGTTTGTGATCCTCAAAAGATGGCCAACTTGTTTAATAGAGGTTTTTGTACAATTTTTAGGCAAAGGTTTCAGATCACCCCATCTCTACTATAGTTAGTAGTAATCATCAACAGGTGTGTTTTTCCGAGGATAGTATTAAAGAAAAGTTGTTGTCTTTTAAAGGCAAATATAGCCCAGGTCCAGATACCATAGCAGGACATCTATTATTTTTACTGACTGATTCTATTATAGTTCCCTTAAAAACAATGTTTGAACATTTTATTGCTGAAAATTATGTACCTCAGGATTAGAAGTCAGCAAATGTTATTCCAATTCATAAGAAGGGACCAAAAAATAATTGGGAAAATTATTGACCAATCAGTCTGACCTCCTCACTTTGCTAGCTCTTGGAAAGTCTTATTAAAGATAGTATCTCACCAATGTTTAATCTTCATGACCCAGAAAAACATGGTTTTAGGAGTGGTAGAAGTTGTGTAACAAATCTGATTTGTTTTTACGAACATGTAAGTCAACTTCTAGATAGGCATATACCTTGTGATGTCATTTTTATTGATTTCAGCAAGGCCTTTGATATTATGCCTCACTGGACTTTAATCAGTAAACTTGTTAAAGTTAATATTAACTATTTTCTTATTGCAGGGATAAAAAGTTGGTTGCAAGATCGATCACAACAGGTCGTCATCAAGGGATTTAATTCAGTTAAAGGTGATGTGACTAGTGGGGTGCCCCAGGGCTCTGTTCTGGGCCCTTGCCTTTTTCAAACATTTATAGCCGATTTAACAACAGTTTGCTCATTCTTTACTACTAAATACGCTGATGATTTCAAGATTGGTGGACCTTGTGAGTCAGCTGCTCAAGCTGAAGTCATCCAGCTTGACTTAGACCACATTTCCTCATGGGTGAGTGAATGGGGCATGACCCTTAATATATCCAAATGCAAAGTAATACATTTGGGAGCTAAAAACTTACAGTTTGAATATTCATTGGTCGGTGCCTTATAAACAACAACTAATGAAAAAGATTTGGGTGTCATAATTTCTGATGATTTGTCACATAGCCAGCAGGTTATAGCACCATTAACAAAACCAACAAAGTAATTTGGTCCATTTTGAGAGACATTGGGTCTAGGAATCATGAGGTGCTCATGCCATTATAAAGAGCATACGCTCGACCACATCTGGAATATGCCTTGCAGCTCTGGTGTCCTTATAAAAAAACTGAAGGCCACCAGTTAGAAAAAGTTTGGAGAAAATTTACAAAGAAAATAGCTGGGCTCAAAAGCCTGTCTTATGATGGCAGGTTAAGCACTTTAAAACTTATGCCCCTTTCCACGCGCCGACTTAGGGGTGATTTGTTATTTCTGTATGATATTGTTCATGATCCGCACCTTATGTGTGAATTGGGTTTGGACTTTAAAACATGTTTATATAATTCCAGGGGACATCCTCTGCAATTAGAAAGAAAATCATTTATTCATGTCAAGCGGAAATATTTTTTCACCCTTCGAGTCATTGGCCCATGGAATGGGTTGCCTTTATATGTGGTTATAAGTGGGACCAAAAGCATTTTTAAGTACAGATTAGATCAATTAATAAGTACAGGATACTCACTGTCCTATTATTTGTTGGCTTAGCATAAGAGCATTATGGGCCTCTGGCCTCCTGGCTCTTGAATTGCCTGTAGTATGACCCGTAGTATAAATGCTGATGACATTAGTGGAGTGAGATATATTCCATTTATCCATACTCTGCTAATGTCACCACTCACTTGCTAGCTCACTCACTCACTCACTCACTCACTCACTCATTCACTCACTAAAGCAAGCATTCTAAATGAAAGTGCTTCAGAAATCAGTTTCTGTTTCTCACTGAAATCTGCAATTTACTCAATTAGCATTGCAAAACCCACTTACCTGTGTCCCATAGAGTTTGTAACACTCCTAGCCCATTACTGTGCTAATCTCAGCTTCAAAACAACCTGAATTCTAAATGAAACTCCTTTACAAAGCAGTTTCTCTTTCTCAGTGCTAGCTGCAGCTAACTCAGTTAGCATTGCAAAACACAATCACCTGTTTCCCACAGTGTTTCTAACAATTCCAGCCCATTCAGAAACACTCCTACACCATCAGACCACACACAAACAGTGCTGTCAGTATAGCTTAGAGGTTAGAGTAATGAGCTCTGAACAAGCTCGGTACATTCAGCAGACCAGACCTAATTTCCACTTGCATACTGTGTGACTCTAAACAACTCACGTAGCTGCCCAGTGCTCCCAGGTCACTCCTAAAAACTCACCTAGTTACCAAAGACTAAAATAAAAAAAAGAAAGCACACAGAAACAGGAAAAATACATAACAAAACATAACAACACTTCTGAAACTCCTACCCCATTGTATAAATAGTACACATGATGTGCAGATCGTGCGCTATGGGAAATATTCTCACTCCTGCAGAGTGAGCTGTGCATGCTCACGAGTGACTTTGGCACTCATGAGAATTCAAAGCTCACTCAGCAGGAGTGAGAATTCCCATATCTCACTTCTGTCCATTATGTATCCCATATATATATGTGTGTGTGTGTGTGTGTGTGTGTGTGTGTATTTAATTCTGTATAGAGCTGAAACCAGTTGTTAGTCCTGTACTGCACTCCAGGGTTGGACAGAGGTTACTTTTTAAGCCATCACTTTTAATCTTCATCATTTGCAATTCCTGCTTTCCTTACAGAAGTCATGCCACAAGTCAATAAACTAGTCAATCTCATCTTCAGCTCTGCTATTTTGCTATTTTGGGTCTCCTATCCTAAGGTACTTTTAGACTAAAAGAACTTCCTTTCCATGGCATCTCTAGGGGTGTAACCCTCCTCAAGAATGCTATGTGCTTTTATGGTATCCAAAATGGGAAGTAGTCCTTTTAAGTGATAAAGAGCATGAATGGCCACAAGCATGTTGCATAAGCATTCAGACTACTCACTGTCACATAAACAAATGCCCATTACAAGTATCCTGAAAGAAAAGCATAGCTAGTTGCACAAGCACTATTCTCCCTTGCGACAATTTATTTGTTGACTCACAGACTCAGTGATTTGCAAGGCTATAACCTTGGTTTCGGTCAGGTAGTGAGTGATGCTAGCCATGCCCCTTCCCCCTTTCAGGGCTATTTAAGGCAGTATGCTAAAGCCTCCTCTCTCTGCTCATTTTCTTTGCTCTTACCATCACCATCATCCCCTCCTCCTTTGGCATCAAGCCTCTGTAACTGGGGATCTCATTCCCTAAGGTGCCTTTAGCCTAAAGGAACTTTATGCATGCAACACCTCTAGGGGTGGAACCCTCCTCAAGAGAGTTCCTGTGCCTCAGTCGTACCCTAGAAGAATTATAGTCCCTGTATGGGACCGAGTGGTAACAGCCATAAATATCTTGCATAGCTATTTAGACTACTGCCTGTTAAACAAACTTCAGATGCAAGTATCCTAAAAGAGCAACATACTTTACCAAGTTGAACAAACGCCATTCTCTCACTATAATTAATGTCTTGATGACCCAATAAACTGTATTTAACTGTTATACAGTGTGTAATGTTTTGTTTTACCTGTGTGTGCTTTTGTACTCTATTGTAAGAATGAGCCATTGTCAGAATAGGCTGGGTCAATCTGCCTATCATCATCAATGACTCAATTGTTCAAACTCCAACCTCATGATTTACTGTAGCACCTGCCGGCTCCATTCAGACTGTATAAAGCAGGCATGCTGTGGAAGAAAGGTTGACTAAGCTAACCAGATATATCTACAACTGGCCCTCTAAATCAATATTGGGGTCTAGAGGGGGCTACATAAAACTATGATTTGGTGGACATGGAGGATCAGGTTGGGGGTGTTTTCCAAAAAGATGCTGTTGGATCATGGCACAGTGCCTTGAGCCAGCATTTTCTTACTGATAAGAAAAACATGTCTGGGGAACAGTGAAGGTGAAAGAAAGTGGGAAGTGACTGGGTAGGTAGGAGTACTGGAGGGGTTTTATATAAGTTATTTCCAACTGCCAAACCCCTATACCATGAACATGAAGTGTCTCTGGATGAAGTATCAAAAAGAAACTGAAAACAGTGTACCACAATTGAAACTGAACTGAATTTGACAATGGCCAACCCATCTCTCACCCTTGCTCTGTTGACCGCTAATGAGTATCATTTGTATGCATGTGTGGCAACATGGGCTACACAGATGTTTTTCTCTTTAATATATGGACCTCTAATCTTTTCATCTCCATTCCCTGCACTGCACTGCTTTGGATTTGGACTAGCTTTCTTTGAAATACAAAGTTGGATATTCATTCCTTGTATAGATGATATATTGTGGATGGGTATTTTTATTACTTGTTAAGAAGACACATGTTTGAAATGTTTTTCTTTTTAAACGATCTTAATAAAAAGTTTATACAAAAAAACTTCATTGTTAACCTTATTTATTTATGTATTTCATTTTGGCAACTGGGTAAGCCCACTGGAACCAGAGGTCCCTTTATCAAAAATATAAACAAATCCTGTCTAAAACATCAGTGCATCAAAAATGATTTCCCCCCGAAATGCTAGTTTCAGCTACAAATAATAGACATTATACAATGGCAAGAAAGAATCCTGAGCTCTGATTGGTCAGTCTGGGGCTAGACCCAGGATGTTATCCCAGCATAATATTCTGATTCTAGTCCCACCACACAGATGATCAAATCACCCAAGCCAGAAATCACTGCAGATGGCCCCTCCAACTCAATCCCCAGTCAGTGAACCATGAACTGCTTTATTGAATTTCATAAATAAAATAGGGAGGCAGTATAGCGCAGTGGTTTAAGGCTCTGAGCTGCAAATCTGGTGACATCCAGCAGACCAGACCTGGGTTTGAATTCCACAGCTTCCTCTTACATACTGTGTGACCCTGAGCAGGTCACTTAACTTCCCTGTGCTCGCAGGATGCACCTGTAAAAAGCTTTCAACTTAGTGTGCTTCTCCTGGTTAAACAACTTAAAAAAAAAAAAGAAAGAAGTGACCGTTAAAGTCTGTCTTTAACTTTCACTCACTTCCTGTTACCCGGTTTCCTCCTTTTGACCCCATTTACCATACAAAAATTCAACTGATTCCATAACAAAATATCCCCGTTATCCACACACTGAAAAATGAAAGCTGATACCATCAGCAGCATGGTTTAAATACAGAAGAACATGTGCCGCTTACTGAACGGCTTCACCACCTTCCTCCACTGCCACATTAACCATCATCTTTACAGACTGATCTTAAGTCTTCCTACACCTGTGGAGGGTTTTGCTCTGAAATATATTTCTCTTTACAATTAAAAACACATCTTCAGTGGGAGTGGACTTTGTGCATGGCACCTAAGATTGCTGGTACACTGGTCTCCAGATCTCAGCTGTAACGTATGGTCCCAGTCTTGTTCACAACTGTCAAAATAAAAAGTCAAAAAAGTTCACTGAAAGTATTTCCCTGGTACAGTATTTCCAAACAGCCAGGGATCAAGCACAAAAGAATGCTGCACAGATGGGGGTGGGGGGGCAGCGAAGTGAGTCACCAAACAGCTACTAACAGTTTGCTGTACAAACAGCACCACCTTCTGGAAAGAATAGGAAGCATGGATTTTTTTCCAATAAGTATACCTCCATATACAAAAATGAAATAAAAACAAAAAAAAATATTTTTTCTTACTTTTTGTTTACTTTTTGTTTTCAGAAATGAGCCATCAGACCTGGCAGGTATCAAAGGAATGTATTTTATGCATCTTAATGCCTGTAGTTTGCTGAAAAAGTTCACCCTTATCCAGGCTTCAGTGAGCCAAACCCTACCGGACATCCTAGTGATCACTGAGACCTGGCTTAGGCCAACCACCCCAGACAATGAAATCAATATCCCAAATGATTTACTCTTCCAAGTGGATAGGCAATCAAGAGGAGGTGGGGTGGCAATTTATTTAAGGGACAAATACTCAGCTGCATGCATAGACGCATCATCCTCCCCCAGAGAATTTGAGTGCTTGACCCTAAAGATCAAACTTTCTCCTTCCAGTGCACTCTGTGTAATAGGCTGCTACAGGCCCCCTTCTGCTGGGCCTCATCTCCTGTCTCACCTCAGTTCTGTATTGGGGCTCAGTTCCTTGGAAACCATTATTCTTGGCAACCTGAACTACGATTGGCTATCAAGTGCATCAGCTCCCTTGAAATCCTTTTGTGACACTCTAGGGCTGGTGAAACTCAATGGCGAGCCTACTCGCCGAAATAAAAAGAACCTTAACAACAGCTCCCTCTTAGATGTCATTTTGGTTAGCAAGCCACACCTATTCTCTCATGTCGGAACATTTTTCTCAGACATTAACGATCACTGTATAATCAGCACCATTAGATCTGTGCACAACCCACAGTTTGTGGCAAAGTTGTCTATCAAGAGGTGCAAAAGCAACTTCGATTTGTTTGCATACGTCCACGACTTGAAACATTCACCGTGATGGCAGGAATTCTTCCTAGTCAAAATGGTTAACAGGGCATATACTATTTTTTACGATATTTAAAGTGAGGCTTTAAATTAGCATGCACCCTTGGTTAAGGTGCAGGTCAGGAGCAGCACCTGCCGTTGGTTCTCACCTGAGCTCAAATCTTCCCTGCTAGAAAGGGATACTTTATGGAAAAAAGCCCAAAGAAGCAAGAATGACTCGGATTGGTGTCTTTTTCAGACAGCACATAACAAGTGCACCAAGTTGGCCAGAGCAGCCAAGGCCACCTACTATCGTTCAGAGCTAGCCTCTGCCTCAAGAAATCCTTCAAAGCTCTGGTAAACATTAAAAGACATGTCTGGACACTCACCTTGTAATTCCATTCCAGTAAAAATTAAGTCCGGTGACAGCGTTCTCTCTAACCGATCGGAGATATTGGAAGCCCTCAATAACCATTTTGCAATGGCAAGGCTAGCATTTCATACTTCTCCTGCCAATGACCTCCACACAGCTCACAGCCCACCAATCCACGAGTCCCCCTTTACCGAGGAGGCCTTCTTCCTCCTGCCTGTCTCTCTAAAAGAGGTGGAAGAACTACTGCTGCAACTGGACACCAGGAAGGGAGCAGGCTCCGACTTCATAGAGCCATACTATCCGAAATATGCCTACCATGTGCTTGCAGTGCCAATCACCCACCTATTCAACATGTCACTCTCCCAGGGTAGCCTCCCCCCTCAATGGAAAATAGCCAATGTCATCCCTCTATTAAAAGCAGGTGGCCCCTATGAGCTAAATAATTACAGACCGATCTCCCTCCTCCCCATCCTGTCTAAATTACTAGAAAAAATAGTGTGTGGCCAGCTAGGGGTATACTTAGAATCCAGAAGCCTATTAAACCCAGTTCAGTCTGGATTCAGAGCAAACCACAGCACCATAACAGCCCTAGCTAAGGTGACCAATGGTTGGCTCCTAGACCTTGACAACAAGAAGCATGCCTGTGCCGTTTCCTTGGATCTTAGTAAGGCATTTGACACAGTCAATCACAGCCTGCTTCTTTCCTCCCTAAGCACCTTAGGACTGGACCATAAATCTATGTTCTGGTTTGCAGACTACCTCAGAGAATGGAAACAGCAGGTTAAAGCTGAAGGTGATCTTTCTCCATTAAAACCTATGCTGAGGAGCGTGCCCCAGGGCTCTATCCTTGGTCCCCTCACAGTCTACATTAACAACATCAATGACCCCATCAAAAAAGCCAACATCCACTTATTAGCGGATGACACTGTACTGTACCAGGTCATCCCATGCCAGAGCAACCTGTGAAGACCTCAAGCTGAATTTAACCTTCTACAATACCGGCTCATAAACACAAAGCTTTTGCTCAATGCGAAAAAGACAAAAGCCATGCTCTTCTCCCCCTCCTTGCATGTGGCAATTCCTGCTGGGGAAGCTATCCCACAAATTACCACTGTTCTTGGAGAATCACTAGAGTATGTAGCTAAATTCAAATATCTAGGAGTTTGGCTCGATCATAAACTTTCCTTCGCTGACCATCTCGAAGAACTACAGAAGAAACTAAGGCAAAGATTAGGACTATTCTACAGAATTAACCACCTGCTCACAAAGGAGGCCAAGATTCAACTGGTTCAAGCTACCTTCCTATCTTTAATAGATTACACGGACCTGCTCTACAGCCACTGCACTGCCTCTGCACTGGCTAAGCTGGACACCCTCTACCACAGAGCTATCAGGTTCATTACTGGCCTTCCACTTTCCACACACCACTGCTCCCTCTACTCATCATTAGGCTGGACTTCCCTTCACTATAGAAGGAATAGAAACACCGCCCTATGGGCCTTCAGAGCAGTGATCAACAAGCTCCCCTTATATGTCTCAGATTGTATTTCCCAGAGTGTGTTAGGCACCTACGCTCTAAGGATCTATTCCCTAATTGCCCTCCAAGTTCCAAGGGTCAAAACTCATTTCGGCAAAGCTGCTGTAAGCTTCTCTTTACCCACATTGTGGGATCGTTTACAAAGGAACTTGAAGCTGAGCTGCCCTGTTAGACTGAATATCTTCAAGGCACTCTACGATCACTACATGAAAGCACCTTGCAAATGTTTTCCTCATCGCTAACCCACTAATTCCGCAACTCCCCCTTTCCATTCTGACGCTCGCCGTGTTTCTACCCCTGGCTCTCACTCTTTCCCTATTAACTCTTCCTGCTGCACCCACCATTCCCTGTCCACTCCAGCCTGGCTAAAATCCCACCCCATCCATAGTAGTGTCCCAATTATCTATCCCTCCTCCGTCATTATCATAATAAACAAGTACACGACAGCCATCGTCACTTTCTGTGGTTTTAGCCCAATTTTTCCCCCAGTCGTCGGTAATATATCCCTCCTCTTCTTTACCTCTCTAACCTGCCACCCCATACATGGCCTCTTTCCCCTATATGTGTAGTTGCCGGCTGCCTCACTCAAAAGATCACTACTTATAACCCCTGTATGCCTATGGTTGATTACACATCTGCTGACTTCTTTAATTGTAAAATAATGCTGTTTTTTTATTATTATTTATTTCAACCTTCTACTGTACTGTATACACTGTATATACTTTTTCTTCCTTATATATTATTGCTTGTTGTATACCTGCTTCTGTACTGTACTTTGATGTATTCACGACCAGGTCCACCTTGCAAATGAACCTTGCTCAATGGTGTCCACCTGGATAAATAAAGATTTTGATTGATTTATTGATTGATTGATTGATAATAGGAATAATGCACTCCAGGGTGGGTGTTATGCTGGGATAACATCCCTTCTCAGGTGCTGGATGCTCTCGGCCTGTGACCTTGTGCTCAACCACCCAAGGTGGGATGTTTTCCCAGCATAACACCCGTGTCGTGCATTATTCCTTTAATATTAGCATGCCTGTCAAATCTACTTTTCTATGTACCTCCCATGCTGCACACCATGAGCTAGGTTTTCAAAACCTTCATGGACTAAGTCCCACACTGAAACCACTACTGCGAGAAGAAATCCCCACACCTGCAGAGGTTTGTATTTTCAGTCAGTGCAGCAGCAGGAGAAGTTATGCCTGGCATAACATTTTCTCACAGCTATGCCCAAAAAGTGCCCTCAAGCTACCACAAATTGTGGAGCTGGTCATAAACCAGCTCTACCTTTGATAATACCATGACTGTGGGAAAAACTGTGGATCTACAAGTGGTGACTCACTTGTGCCAGTTTTTTTCCTGCAGCTACAGGAATTTCATAGGCTTTGAAAATCCAGCCCCATGAGTTTTATTTTTTTGATCCTAGCCCTTGCCAGGTCAACAATGTTACTTGTACACCAAATGTAGCAGCCTTCTTTTTTCTTGAGAAAGAAAACTAAATTAAAACATTTATAAAATGCTCATATGTTGGTAAAACTAGAAAATATCACCACCAAATAAAAATGTAAGATGCCTGGAATCTTTTTGTTTTTTGTTAAAATATGGTAGGGCAATTTTTTTTTCCCAATTGCATTGCACTGCTGCTTTACTAACAATCGGCCCTATGCAAAAATCCATGGAGTGGCTATACGCCACATATGTGCAGCGCATAACCACACCACACCCATTGTGTCCCCCATGTGAGATACACCAGCCGAGGTGCACAGTCTCTAAGCAACTGATCCCCTGGCTGTATGGACAGCAACATGCCAGTGGTGGGCAGAGGGTGTGCCAGCACTATGTGCCATGCACTAAGGCATGTGGTGCTGTGCACCGGGGTGTGTAGGTGGGTGCCAGTTATGTCAGGGAGAACCCTGCCATAACCGAGTTATGTGGTCTGCCTCACACACACTGGACCCCCAAGACAGTTGTCCCCCTATGCAGTTGGTGGGCCCTTACACACACAAGGCACAGGTGAGCCTCTACCCCATACTCCCAATGCAGAAGCCCCCCCACTCTGTGATGACCCATCCCTCTGATGCAGTAACCCTCCAAACTGGTGCTGCGCTGCAGTGCCCATGCTGTCTTCCACCTCACACATGGCCAGCAACCCCCCTGAGTGGCATTGCAGACACCCCACCCAACACAGCTAGCTCCCCCACCATATACACTGCCCCCTCCGCACAAGAGGTTACCAGTGCCGGGTAGCACAGGAGAACACACACACACACACACACACACACACACAGATGAGCTGGGTGACCCATGCCCCATCCCACAGCCCGGTTGCCAGTGAACTCCCACCCACCCACGGAACTGACCCCCCCATTCCCCATACCTGACCAGTAGTGCTACGATCAGTGACAGCCAGTGACACAGACCTCCTCAGCTGCTGGCCATCTGCCATACACAGGAGCACATCAGTAGTGCACCCTTACATATGTCAGATGGGCCAACGGCCATGGAGGTGTGTGGAGAGCTGTGCCACTGTCCATCACTGACCATGGCACCTGGTATGGGGAGGCTGGTGCTGCTGGTGGTTGGGGGGGTTCCCTGTCCACCAATGCTGCAGGGGGGAGTGATGGACTTGGGGTTGAGGTGGTTGTACTGAGGCATGGTGGGGGGTGTTCTTTTCTGCATGGGGACAGGGCTGGCATGTGTTGGGGAGTTGTCTGACATTCAGGGTTGTGGCAGCGAGTGAATGTCTGCCTGTTCACCTGTGTGGTGTGTGGCCATGGTGCTGCTTTGGCTCATGAATGGGTCCACTGATCCACTGGGCAAATGTGCACAGGTCTGGGTGCCTTCAGAGGCTATTCATGCACCCAGACCCACACTGTACTGTCAAGGGATCCACTGTGGGACCAATGCCAGCATACAATTAGATGCCAGGTAGGGGTCTGCGACTCCTCACCCGGCCTCCCTGCATGGATCTGCATGCCAAGGGGGCATGCATGCCTGCAGACAGGTGGCAACCACTGATGCATACTGCCAGTGTGCACCTGTCTGCAGATGCGGAGCTACAAGGATGGGATATGCACCTCTGGCACATAATTCCCGCTTGATAGTGTATAGGGGCCAAAGTGTTTAGTGGGATTCAGATCACAGTTTGGTTTTTGACTGTGTATTATATCTAAAGAGGGGATTACAGTGGTCCTGAAATAGTTTTATAGCCTGAACATATATTACTTTAAAGAAACCAGATCAAAATGTTCCCTGATGAAGGGAATGATCAAGTAATGCCGATAGTTGCTGCTTTTAATGTATGAAAGATACAAAAAATGTATAAATAAGAAATAACACTTCAGCATGTTTGCTTGGCTTTACCCTAACATGCCTTTTTTATTGTATATTCTGCAAGCACTATAATGTCTCACCCTGTCAATCAAGTATCCTGTAGTTCAATACATGCAGTCCTCCAACATATCTTAAGCCACTATTGTAATAATAAGAATAAGGGTTTTGGCTTTCAATATTCTTCTGTTTTAGTAGCAGAGGGTGCTCATACATTCTGTTTTAAACTTAATTAGGTTGATAATTAGTAAAATTAGTTTCCAGCTACAATAAGGGATTCTCTGATGCTTGGAATCAACTAAATCAGTATTAATTGAAAAATCTTCCCCCACACACCAGTCAATGAGATACTCTAGACCATAGAATTCTTATCCAGTGCTCAGAAAAAAAGGATTGCTTTTCATTCATTGTGTTAACAGAGCACTCAGCTACTCACGGACACAGCTACATTACTGCTGTTTTACTGATGTTTTATTTTGAATAACTAGCCAGAGTATTTATTTATGGTCAGGATTTTCTAAAGCATCCATCAGAGATACATCTACTGCTATTTTAAATTGAAAATACATCCACACTTTTAGAAACTGCCCAAATTTCATGGAAGAGAGAAGACATAATTGCAGGGGAAAAAATTGCATGAATCACATCTGCAGCATTTTGTGTAATGTAAACCATGACATATTGTCATCAACAGACATATGTTTTATAAATAATAATAGGGCTGCATAGACACGCTTGGACAGATGCAGGTGCAGCATGCATTTTTCTCCATGTCTGATCCAAAACAGTATGTGTTATAAGTAGTAAACTTAAAAATTTGCCATGTGCAATCAAACCATTTAGCATTTTTTAAACTGGATAATATTTAGGAAGAACCTGGGGAAATTCTCGGAGTAACCAAAATTCTGTGAACTGCAATACTTTTTGCAGAGGTAAATTCCACATTTTGTAAGTCACAAAGATGTGTTGAAAATCAACCAATAACAATAGCACTGCACACCATTCAAATCAAAACATTTGATGCTCTGAAATGTGGTTCAGTACAAAAAAGAAGGGTTGCACTGGGACAGTGGTGCTTCAAGACAAAAATCATACAATGCATACAAAAAAGCCGAGCACTCACCACCTCAAAAATTGGCTCAAAAGGCACTGTGAAAGTTCACATAATTTGATTGAAGACAAGAACTCATGCAGGTAAAAAAAAAGCCTGATGCATTTCAGAACGAAGTTCCTTTTTCAAAGGCTGAAGAATACTAGTTAAAAACAAAAGCTTATATAGTGTTTGCTAAAATAACATCATGCTGATGAAAATCACAGTGTTACAATTTCATTGGTGGATATTACAGCTGTACCAGTTAGCTTTTCAAGGTGCATAACCACCTAATAAAATCCCCCCTAAAGTGTAATTTACAATGTTTCTCAAGTGTTACACTAAATAGAACATTCACTAAAAACCCATCTTTAATAACCAGTATCAAAAACCATGACAATTAAAAACACATAAATCAACAGAAAGATTCTGACAGAAAAATGGGAAAAAAAGGCAAAATGGATAAGGGATAAAGAAGGTGGGGCGAGAGGGAATGGAGAACGAAAGGGAAAAGGCACTGGGGGGTTGTATCTAGTACAAAAAGATTGGAAAGAGAACAGAAAAGTAAGTTCACCTGCTACAGGAAGACTTAAAATGGAATTAGAAGTACAGGAAATGTACATAAGGCTATTATGGCATACATTCTTAGTGACATTAAAAAAGAAAGCACATACGGTGCTGTTGCCCCAGATTTCAATATTTTTTATTTTTCACCAAAGTTGTCCATTTGTCTTTTTTCCTCTGGCTTTATGCACCTTAACAATTACCATAAACAACACAATAAACCAGCAGTTCATCATAAGTGATCAGGAAAACTGTAACTTTTTTTCACTTACTATCCTACTTTCCTTTTAGGGGTATCCCGTGACAAGGGTGACTGGAAAAGGGCTAGTACATGTGAGACCCTGCATCACAGTTGGTGCAATGTAGGCCATAGGCCAACAACAATGAACACAGGAATAGCAAGTGTATCAGTGTACAAAGACAGTGCCTGACTCAGAAGGGCAACACAGTCAATAATGATTACTGCTAAAGAGCCCAGCACAACATGGAATGCCACCTAAGCACCTGTTATGACAACGACTGGCAAAGGGGCGACTTCAGTATTAGTGATGGGCAAAAAGGGTGACTGCAATATTAATGACTGGCAAAAAGGGTGAGTGCAATATTAGTGACTGGCAAAAGGGTGACTTCAATGTCAGTGACTGGCAACAGGACTTCAATGTTAGCGATTGGCAAATGAGCGATTAGCAATGCCTGCGAACAGCATAATGGCAAAAAAGGAAAGTGCAGCGCACAATAGCACCAGCGCTACTGTGCCATCTCAATATCCTGGTCGACTGCATCTGGACCCGGTGTATTTAGAGCCAGATGGGGAAGCCCAGACTGGCCATGACAACTGCCGATACATCAGTCATGAGCATGGTGCACCCACCATTTGATGTGCTGCTATGTGATATAGCAGACTAAGCTCAGATGTAATAAGTGTCCCAACTCAGCAGTGTTGTGGGTGTGTGGTTCGAATGCAATTGTTGCTGTATGTGTGTGTGTGTGTGTGTGTGTACCTACCACACTCTCCTGCCATCCACTCTCGCTGTCCCCCATTGCCACCCACTCGCTACCCGGTGTCACAGAACCACAGCCGCCACCCTCTGTCAACTACTACCACACTACTGGACAGGCTGCCTTGTGCATGCATCTGCCATATTATTTTGCCACACTGTCCCACACAGGTGTTTGTAGCACACCAGTGGGCATGGGCACAGCAGGAACACATGCCAACATTCAGTGCAGCCCCCCCCAAGGCCCAGCCTACCACATAGCCAAATCCCTGTACATGCCTCTCCATTCTTGCACCTCCACACCAGTTCCTGTATTGCACGCCCTCAATCAATACAATGTTCTGTGGATTGTGCCCATGCAGACAGTAGTGCTCACATTGTGCGACACCCAATACCTGCATGTGACAGCCACAGATGAGAGGAGGGCAGACTGGATGGGCCTTGTGGTCCTTATCTGCCATCAACTTCTATGTTTCTATGTTTCTATGAGAGTTGCCTGGTGGCGTACCCTTGCCACTTATGGGGCAGTGGGGGTGTACCCCCGAAATGCTTCAGCTCAGCAGCCAGCACTGACAGCGGCACCTATATAACCCCACTGTCCACCCCATGGATCCCACCCACAAAATAGGAAGTGTGCCGCTGGCTGCCGTGTCTGTCAGACACTCATGGGCTGTGGGCTGTGGGTGCTGCCCATGCCATAGAATGCAATGATAGTGACAAACAGACCAGGCCCACTGACTGACATTCTACCAGTACGGTACAATGGTATCAGTCCTGTAGGAGCACACTAAGGAAAATATTCTGAAGGGACAATTTCTGCACATTAAACGCAATTGTAGCATGCAGGAGATGGCCACAAAAGGGGAAGAGGAACTAGTAGCATGATTATAGGTCAGGGGCTACAGTCACCTTGTGATAGACAGAGGTAGGGAGTATGTGACCAATCAGGATCGAGATACATTATTGCAGGAAATGATTCCAAGAGAAATAGAGGACAGATATTTCTTTGTGACAACCTTTTCTGCACAATCCACACATTTGGAAAATATTATTAAAAAACATTGGGGAGTGCTAGGTACAGACCAGAGGCTAAGGTCCCAATCCAAAAGCCCCCTCCCCGTATCACATATAGGATACCCAGTATGCTATGTCCAAAGCTTTAAAGAAGCTTTGAAAACCTACCTTTTTAGTAAAGCCTTTAATGATTTTTGATTATTTTAATGTTGTTTTAACTATTTATTGTTTTATGTAATATTGTACAGGCACCTTGGTTTAAGAAGGTGCCTTATATAAATAAAGAATGATTAATTGATTGATTGATGAGACCAGCTAGTATACAACAATATGCAACCTGTTCAGACTAGAACCTGGCTGAACCAAAATACAAAGGACTGTTACAAATGCCAAATATGTATTTTTTGTAAACATATAACACAAAGCAAGACCTTTACAAGTAAAAATGCTAGTAAGGAGTATCAGATCAGACAGGTCATTACATGCGATACTACAGGCATCATTTATCTGGCCACCTGACTGTGTGGTAGTTTTTATGTTGGATAAACGACATGGGCCCTAAAAGTAAGGGTTGGGGAACACACACGAGCAATAGAAAGAAAAGATGGCACACATGCTACTGCAGCCCATGTTATGGACGCAGCCTTACCACAGGAACATACTTTTTCTTTTCAAGCCATAGATAGAGTTTGCAGAGAACACAAAGGGATTTTAACAACTTAGTTCTTTGAAGGGAGCCATGCTGGATTGTCACTTTGGGAGCAACAAAAAGACCAGGCCTGAACAGCAGTTTAGACATCCAACCATACCTACCTACAAGGAAAGTAAGATAGTCAGTGAAAAAAAGTTAGTTATCCTGATCACTTATGACAAACTGTTGGTTTATTTTGTTATTTACAGTAATTGTTAAGGTACATAAAGCCAGAGGAAAAAGTTAAATAGACACCTCTGGTGAAAATAAAAAGTATTGAAATCTGGGGCAACAGCAACTTATATTTTTTCCTTTTTTAATGTCACAAGGAATGTATGCCGTAATAACCTTATGTACATTTCCTGTACTTCTAATTCCCTCTCAAGTCTTCCTGTAATGGGTGAACTTACTTTTCTGTCCTTTTTCCAATCTTTTTGTACTAGATACATCCCCCCAGTTCCTCTTCTCTTTCTTTCTCTGTTCCCTTTCACACTTCCTCTTCTTTTTCCCTTATCCATTTCGCCTTTTTTCCCCATTTTTCTGTCGAACTCTTCCTGCTGATTTCTGTGTTTTTTAATAGTGATGATTTTTGATACTGGTTATTAAAGATGGATTTTTAGTGAATGCTCTATTTAATGTAATGCTTGACAAACATTACAAACTGCACTGGGGTGGGTATTAGCATATCTTTTCACTGTCACACATTACAAGGTATGTCACTCATTTTACCTCTCAGAAACTCTCTGTCTTACATGGCACAGGTAATATTCCATGGTGCCCACTGAAACTTCAGTGCAGATATTCATAATAATCTATGATATTCAGTTATCAGCAAACATGAATAACATAAGTGTTCTGAGCTTGTAATGTCATTTTTGGTGATGTGTCACACATTTTGCCCATTTGTCACACATGCCGTCACACATTTGAGTGATGAAAGGTTGAGAGGCATGGTTATTAGGTGGGTGTGCACCTTGGAAAGCTACTAGGAATTCTACTAGGAAAAGAAGGACAAAAGGGGGCTAGAAGCCCATTTAGATTGTCCCCCACACCTGTGGGCAATTTAATCCATCATACCATCTACATAGATCAATCTGTCCAAAACTCTCTTAAATTCCAGAAAACTGCAGGTTTCAACACTTTCTCTTGGCAGCCTATTCCAGGCCTTTATTCTTCTTACTGTGTAAAAATAGTCTCTTTTTGTGGTCTGTGCCTTTGGTATAACTAGTTTCCTTCCATGAGAACAAAGATTTTTTCTTTTATTTAGTTTTTGTTAACATGGTTGGTGCACTAGCTATATCATGACTATTTTCAGGCACGACCCAGGAATCCCTGGTATTACTATATGCAGTACCATATTGCTTCATAAGGTCAGGTGAATCTAATATTCTATGTAGCAATAAAAGGTCACCTCTGTCTTCTTAACTGAAGAGGGAACAGATCTGTACTTTTTAGTTTAGCTTCATATGGGCATCCTTTTAGGTAAAGTATTAGTTTCATTACTGAATGTTGCACCCCTTTTATCATCTTAATATCTTTCATAAGGTATAGATGTAATATCCACCAATGAAATTGTAACACTGTGATTTTTGTCATCATAATGTCATTTTAGCAACCACTATATAAACTTGTTTTTAATTAGTATTCTTCAGCCTTTGAAAGAGGAACTTGGTTCAGAAAAGCATCATTCTCTTTTTTGCCTGCATGATTTCTTGTCTTCAGTAAAATTATGTGAGCTTTCACAGTGCCTTTTGAGCCAATTCTTGAAGTGTGAGAGCACGACTTTTTTTTGAATGCATCATGCTCTGAAATGTGCTAGTTTAGGTTCTCCACTCAAATGACTACAATGAGCTATAGAATTAATTCAAAAATTATAACATGCATTTAAAAAGTGTATCTGTAGCAGACTCCATGATGTTGAGTGGTGGGGGACTTATTTGGCACACTGGCAACTTGGGTTAGAGCCTCCAGCTCAAGTCATAAGGAGCAAAGGTCAGCCGGGAGGGTGAGGTGAGTCCATGTTAATCCTCTCCACCTAGGGGGAGGGTTAGTGATGTACCACTCATAAAGCAACACCTGTCTCGGGGAACTTATAGAGACACTGCTGGTAACATGGGTAACCACACGTTGACTGGCATATCCCCTATCAGGAGCATTATAAGCATGTACAGACATGAAGAGGGATGGAGTGAGGTAAAAAAACAAACAAAACAAAGATGACAAAAACTCCATTAGACACACAATGGTATTGGGCTTGAGGCCTCTGGAGGAGGGCATCAATAGAGGTAAGACGGATGAGAAATAAAGTGACAACAAAAAAAACTTTCTGTATCACTCCATGTTGTCAATGGGGATTAATACATATGGATGATGAACACCTCCTACAAGGGTAGCGGTACAGCTGAAAGCAGCCAATCAGCATTGAACCCTGGGCACACCAGGATTCCAACAGCAACAGTTACTTAGTCTTTGCCGTACTACTGGAAAATAAACTGCATAGCCAAATTTCTCTCTCAAAAAAGCAACCGTTTTATTGTTTTTTTTTACTAGGATTCTTCAACTGGCGGCAGGTTGGGACTACCGGGTAACAGGGAGCACCCCCAAATTTAGAAATCATGCCTGTTAAGTTGCAGCTTTCAAATTGACTAACCTGTTGCCTAACTTTCTTTTCAGAGCCTGCAGTGCATGAATTGAGAACCATGTGCCTTGTTTTATAAGGTGAGCACAGAGGTCTCATACTTTGCCACAACTTTGTGCCTCAGGTAAGTTTTCCTTCTTTTAGCGGGGTGGGTAAGGTTAACCAGTCAATGAGGGAACTTGTATACCTTTATTAATTGTATTTCCCCCTCTCTTCTTTTCTCCCAGACAGTCTTTGGTGATGGATCCTCCCTCTTCTCTTCCTTACTGATTGCTTAGTTGAGCTGAGATAGCAGCTAGAGTAGTGTACAGGATATGAGCAATTTACTGTTTATTTCACCCTGGCTGGCAACCAGAAGTTTTTCCCCTGTCTGGCTCCTGTAGCTGACAGTCTGTTTAAGGACCTGAGCTGTGCAAAGAGGAACTGCTGTTTTTTATGTTGATTGCACTCAGCGCAAGAAACATATCGCAGCAGCTTTCTCAGAAGCAGGCTGTGGAGGCACGGCACTGTTGTGGCCAATGCCCCCACAGCCTGAAAAGGCTTGTCCTGCATCCCCCAATCCCCTTGCATGTTGCAGGTGACACAAGTTTGAACCTTGGCACCAATCTCAGACAAATCAGCCGCTGCAATCAGGGGGTCGCCTCGCCATTGCAGGCCAGTTTCATCTGCCGCAATGAGGGAGCAACCGTCATTGCAAGGTGGATCTAGCATTCCTGATATTGTTTAGAACACGGCGCCGGGTTGCCGCCATGTTCACAAACAATATAACTACCTCCCCCACCGTGTTTATTTGCCGACGGGGGCCCCAATCCCTGTCAGCCTCAGTGCCCATGTTTCTGTTGCCGGCGGGGGAGCCCACTCCCCATCTGCATTCTGTAACACTCCCCCTTTTATTCCTGCCAATGGGGTGCCCAATCCTCCATCTGCTACTGCTGCCCCCCCAAAAGAACGCCTCTGGTGGCACACTGGGAGCCCACCCCAGCGTGCCACATCCCCCTGTAAAGGCAAAAATGGTCCCGCAACATCTTTTGTTTTGTTTTTTTTTACCTGCAAAAAAGGAAACGGTCCCTTGTAGTCTCCCTGGCCCCCACCCACAACCCACACCCACCCACTGCACACCCTGCCTCCCCACACACCCCTCACCCCATACACTTACCTCTGAGCTTGGCGCGACTATCTTCGGTGGACCGGGGACATGTCTGCAATCTTCAAAGCTGACCATAAACTGAGGAAATGCCAGTAAGCTGTATAATGTAATAAATAGGGTTTTTTCAACTTTAGTGCATATCTCAGGCATTTTGGGGAATTTATTCACCAAATTTTCAACATGGATTTTTTGGGACCCCTCCTCATGAATTATTGAACTACCATGGTGTTAATTGTCCCCAAAAGGTGATTTTGTGGTCACTGCACAGAATCTTCATGAGGTGGGCTCTCAAAAAGCCTATGTTGCAAATTTGGTGGAAAAAATCCAAAAAAATGACTGTTTTACGAGCGTGCGCTGTGCAGTTGCTATGCACAACCGTAACTTCATGAATTTGCAATATTTTCATGCCAGATTTTCAACATTGCCATTTTTTCACACCTCCTTGTGAACAGTATAGCTGTCATTGTTCACATCTTGGTGGAAATGTGTTTTCGCACTTCCAGCACAGAATAGCATGGTTGCTGTGGGAAATCATTGTTTGGTACAGATTAAGAAAATGACAGTGATACTGTTCATGAGTAGAGGTCCTGAAATGGCTATGTTGAAAATTTGGTAATGATGCTCCTTAAACTGACCGTGTTACTAGCGTGTGTTGCGCAGTATGCGCGCATGCTCGTAAGTTCACAAATTTATAATATTTTCACTCCAGATTTTCAACATTGCCATTTTTCCACACCTGCTTATGAACAGTGCAGCTGTCATTTTTCCCATCCTGGCCAAAATGTGTTTTCGCACTTCTGGAGCAGAATAGAGCGGTCACTGTGGGAAATCATTGTCCGACACAGATTAAGAAAATGACAGTGATACTGTTTATGAGCAAAGGTCCTAAAATGCCTATGTTGAAAATTTGGTGATGATAGCCTATCAAATGACTGTTTTACACATGGGTGTTGCACGCTTTCCACACACCCTTGTAACTTCGCAGATTTGTAATATTGTCATGCCCGATTTTCAACAGTGACATTTTTTCACACCTCTTTATGAGCACTACAGCTGTCATTTTTCACATCCTGACTGAAATGTGGTTTTACAGTTGCGGCACAGAATAACGTGTTCACTGTGGGAAATCAGTGTTCGGGACAGATTAAGAAAATGACAGTGGCACTGTTCATGAGCAGAGGTCCAAAAAGCCCTATGGTGAAAATTTGGTGACGAAACTCCATAGCATGACTGTGTTGCAAGCGTGCATTGAACTGTTTCCATGCACCCTTGTAACTTCGCAAATTTGTAATATTTTCACACCACATTTTCAACAGTGGCAGTTTCTCACACCTCCTTATGAACAGTATAGCTGTCATTTTTCACATCCTGGCTAAAATATGTTTTTGCACCCCTGCCGGAGAATAGCATGATTGCTGTGGGAAATCAGTGTTTGAGACAGATTAAGATCGAATGAGTGAGAGAGGGACGTGACCGAGCTCAACTGAGGTCTGTCGGGACTGCTGCGGATTTGTTTATGGGCAGACAAAGGCCCCAACATAGGAGCCCAGTACAAAAGGGCAGCCTGCAGCACTGGGAGAAACAGAACGAGAGAGCAAGTGAGGGAGAGGTAGTGAGCAAACTCATCAGAGTGCTGTCAGGACTGCTGCGGATTTCTCTGTGGGCAGAAAAAGGCAATAATGCAGGCAGGAGTCCTGGACAAAAGGGCCACTTGTAGTGCCAGGACAAACAGAATGAGCGCGTGACAGAGGGAGACTGAGCAACCTCAACGGAGCTCTGTCGGGACAGCTGCAGATTTCTTTGTGGAAAGCACAGCCTGCAGCACCAAGAGAAACAGAACAAGTTAGTCACAGCGCAGTAGTGAGCAAGCTCAATGGAGCTGTATTGTGACTGCTGCAGATTTCTTTGTGGGCAGAAAATGTGGCAATGCAGGCAGGAGCCCAGTACAAAAGGTCAGCTTGCAGCGCGGACAGAAATGGAATGAGTGAGTGAGTGAGAGAGAGGCAGTGAGAGAGCTCAATGGAGCTGTGTCGGGACTGCTTCAGATTTCTTTCTGGCCAGAACAAGCCGCCAATGCAGGCAGGAGCCCAGTACAAAAGGGCAGCCTGCAGTGGCAGGAGACACAGAACGAGTGAGTGAGGGAAGGGGAATGAGTGAGCTCAATGGAGCTCTGTTGGGACTGCTGCAGATTTGTTTGTGGGCAGAAAAAGGTAGCAATGCATGCAGGGGCCCTGTACAAAAAGGCTGCCTGCAGTGGCAGGAAAACCAGAATGAGAGCGTGAGAGAGGGGGAGTGAGCGAGCTCAGTGGAGCTCTATTGTAACTATTACAAATGTCTTTGTGGGCAGACAAAGGTGGCAATGCAGGCAGGAGCCCAATAGAAAAGGGATTCGTATGATTGCCCGGCATGAGGTTTCCCGTCATGTGGTTTCCCGACGCGATTTTCCCGTCATTACTGTTTCCCGATAAAATTATTTACTGTCGACAGTTTCCCAACTTGCAGTAATATATAGGGGCTACAACACTAACAGCTTCATATAACAAAATGGGTGATTACAAACTTCGTATTACAAACTGTGAAGCACACAGCTGACAGCTGACGGCAGAGATCCCTAGCAGTATCAGTTTCCCGACTTGCAGTGCTGTATAGGGGCTACAACACTGACAAACTGCTTCATGTGATTTCAAACTTCGTGTTACAAACTTGAGGCACACAGCCAACAGCTGACCACAAAATCTAGACTGCTCTTGCAATGCTAACAGAGTCTTTAGTATACAAAACTGCAGCACTACATACATTACCATTTCGATCAAGCAATGATTACAAACTTCGTATTACAAACCGTGAGGCACACACATCTGACAGCTGACAGCAGGGATCCCTAGCAGTATCAGACATTCTCAGCAGTGAAACTAATATTTACTAATTTTTAAAAACATGTTTTATATAATAAATACAGATGTGCATATCTTCTAGAGTCTGGCTGCACTGAAGCTCCATTCAGTTTTTCCTAGCTTGGCTCATGGAATCTGCATGAATACCCATGCAATCTCAGTCTTCTTTTGGATGCGTTTTTAATGTGGCAAAATAAAATGAAACACAATGAGTCTTAACAGTTTCCTCAGACAACTGTCTGCCTGACTACAGATCACTTTTTTTATTTGGCAAATACATTGGGTTTGGTCTGTTTGGACCATGAAATCTGGACTGCTCTTGCAATGCTAACAGAGTCTTTAGTATACAAAACTGCAGCACTACATACATTACTATTTCGATCAAACAATGTTCGGGCAAACATCGCCTCGGCAAACTCAATTACGGGAAATAGATCGTGGGAAAAACAGAGTCGGGGAAAAGGAGTGACAGGCAATTATACTAGACCCATAGAAAAGGGCAGCCTGCAGCGCCGGCAGAAACGGAATGAACGAGTGAGAGAGGGGGAGTCAACAGGCTCAACAGACCTGAGCCGGACTGCTGCAGATTTCTTTGTGGGCAGAAAAAGCCACCAACAGAGGCAGGAGCCCAGTACAAAAGGCAGCCTGCAGCGCCAGGAGTACCAGAATGAGAGAGTGAGAGAGGGGGATTAAGCCACCTCAGTAGAGCTCTGTCAGGACAGCTGAGGATTTCTTAGTTTGCAGAACAAGGTGCCAAAACAGGCAGGAGCCCAGTACAAAAGAGCAGCCTGCAGCATGGGAGGAAACAGACTGAGCGAGTGACAGAGGGACAGTCAGCGAGCTCAACACACCAACGCAATCAACATTCAGCATTGACAAATGCTTGTTTCTACTAGTTCTCCCCCCACCCCAAGTCTTAAGAGAGGTGTTAGGGTTGTGAGTAGTTTTTCATTTTTTTGACTGGAGCCTACTGCTCAGCTCCAAGAATGCAGTCCATTTATGCCACCAAGAGCTCCATTCATAGTATCCATGAAAAGTGACTGTTTTGAGCCTTTTTCTGGTGGTTTCTAGTCTCTTGTGAGCATGTGCTTCAGGAGGCTATTCAGGGTCATAGGCCTTAAGGGGATGTTCACTCTCAGTGCATTTGCCCCAGTGCTATACTCTGTGCATCATGATGTTACACATGTCAGCAAGTCATCACCACACTAGTACAGATTCTGATTTTTCTCTATACATTTGAACTACAGGCTGTACAGTATATTGCTGCAGTGCTTACCAGTGCCCTTTTCACCTCATTTCCTGCCTTGTATTAGGTTTAGCTATATTGAGTATGAGATACTTGCAGGTAGCACTCAATTGTTACTGCAGTCAAGATGTACAGGGCAGAGTTCCTGTTTGCTGACTGGTAGGAGAGTTGGAATCCCACAGGCTCAGTCAATTGATCAATGAGCTACCTTTGGGGTTAGTTGCCTGTTTTTAAAATAGGATTGTTTTACAGATAAGGGGAGTTAGCATAGTAACCTCAGGTTTGGATCAGCAGTAGATGTGGTCATGTAGGGGTTGTTCTTATGTTTCCTCTGTTCTGGCTATTAGGCTAGTTTGGATGAGTTTCACCATGGCTTATTGGAGACCAGTAGTGTTCAAGAGATGTAAGACCTGAAGGAGAATGATAAAACCCTCCCCTCTGAGGATGTACTGTCCTAACTGTGTAACTCATTCTAACATGTCAATATCTATTCCCCCAATCTGAACCCCTGAGCTGGGGGGTGCATCTGTGGTACCGACTGGCAGTGGTAAGGCTCAGTTGCACAAATCCTTTTTGAAACTCTTCAACGAGTTGCTGAGTTTATATGTTCTGCATGACATCCCCACCAACATACCCAGATCCAAGGCAAGCCCCTTAGGTTGGTGGTGGGGGATGCAAACAGACACATCAAGATGCAACACAGCAGAATGATCCTGCTCACCCATATCTGCAGGTGATCCCCAACCTCAGCAGCATGGAAGGTCAAGATGCAGATCTTGGAGGGGGTGCATGGAGAAAATATAGACCCGGTGGCACTGGTGCTGTCAGATGTAGAGGAAGGTCCCTTGATGGAGGAGAGGGAGTTGTTGGAGCCTAAGAAAAAGATTATGATGCCAGTTTGATGCAAAGTCTTCGTCTTATCTTATAATGGAAACCTGTTGAACAGTGCAGCTGAAGGAGATACAAACATGGAACCTTGGACATGAATCCTATCCTGTTCACTTTGGCCTCTGCTCTGAAGTGTTCCCCAGATCTTGTGGGTAGGACATAATTTGAGTGTAGGAAAAACAGTGAAGGCAATTTGAGCATGGGCATTTTGACAACTGCAAGTACAGTGCCCATACATAAGGGCAAGTGCTGAAACAGTGACAAATGCTTCCCCCCCGAGGTGGTATGACCTTGGAGTTGGTTATTATAATAAGGGGGGTGCAGGGGGAAAAGCCCTCTGCATAGGGGTGTGTGGGGGTGAAGCCCGCCACAGAAAAACAGTTGTTAAATTGTTGCCATTTTGGCACTCGCCCATATGTATGGGTGTTGTACTTGCAGTCGCCGAAATGCCCGTGCTCAAATTGCTTTTGCTCTTTAATCTTCACCCATATCACATCACATCACATGGAACCATTTTGTGCACTGCAGTCATAATATTGAACAGGAAAGTGCCAGGATGGATAAGCAGAAGCAGCTTCCTAGGCTGAGTGAGATGTTACCCATTCTTGGAGTAGAGCTCCAAGAAGTGGTAGGCTCCTCCAATGGCAGGCAAGGCTGTGTACAATTCTGTCAAGCACACAGCTGTACCTATTGAAAGTTCAGCTACCCTGTCTGGCACTAATGATAAGAAAGTAGATGCTTCATGCAGAAGGGCATTTGCCTCAAATGAGGTAAATCTTTGAATGTCATATGCTTCTTTTATTATTTCCAGAGCATTAAACTTGTGGGTCACTGCTTTGGGCAGCAATGTCCCCACTAGAGTCAGAGTGGGCAAAATTTTGCAACTTGTGTCCATGGCTTCTGCATTTCTAGGAGATGCAGCAGTGGACAATTTGCTGATGGCTGTCCACTCCACCTATCATATTGTGGCAGCAATGCTCATTGTCTGGCTTTGACATTGGATGTTGGACCAGGCAAGTCAAAGCTGCTTAACCTCTCTTTTGCTGGAAGATTGTTATTCAGGCCAGAGCTGGACGATATTCTGAAAATTGTCCAGGACAAGAAAGGACTATTATCAGCGTCCAGACACCAACAGAAGGCAAACCCAGTCTAGAGAGGGTGTGACTCTAGCTGGCAATGGCAGGTCAGAGGTGTTTTTTTGGCCCTTTCAGAATTTCAGAAACCTGTGGAATGGGGTGCCTATTCTGGGTTCAAGGATAACGGTATCAGAGATCCTTTGCAAATAGACAAAATGGAGGAGCAGTAAGAAGGTGAGGTGTATCCCAATGAAGGTATGCAGACCCATTTTTGCCCCCTTCTCTTTTGTGAAAGACTGCACAACATTTATTAGCGATGAGCTTCACTAACATCAGATGTGTGGGTGATTGTGATTCTGCTATGGGTTATGCCATACAGTTCTCCATGGTGCCCATGAGAGGTCATTCTTTACAATCTCCAGTGCCTCAAAATCAAGTGAAAAGGTAGGCTGTGAGTCTTAACTTAGATCACTTGAGACAGATCAAAGCAATTTTTCAAGTTTCTCCAAATATGGAGAGCCTGAGATAGCACTTCATTTATTTTGTAGTCCCCAAGATGTCAGGGGCCTGCTTATTAATTCTGGACCTGAAACATTTAAACAAAGTTTGTCTGCCATATGACTTTAAAGATGGAGTCACTGTGGTCCATCATTTGGGTGGTTCAACCAGAGGATTAGTTGGCATCCATAGAGCTGAAGGATCCCTATCTCCAGATTCTTTCTATCTGTCAGTCACACCAGACGTTCCTAAGATTCACAATTCAGAGACAGCATTTCTAGTACTGGGTGTTCTGATTCAGTCTGGTCACAGCACCAAGGGTATTTTCAAAGGTTCTAGGTGACTTGCTCATCCAGGCTCATCCTGCATGACTGGTAGAGATTGGTGGCAAGGACATTGGAGGTTCTGTAGCCAAATGGTTGAGTTGTCAGTCAGGAAAAAGGCTCCCTGATAATGTCATAGATGCTGGAACACCTGGAGGTGATATTCTTGATGGACAAGAAGAAGGTACTCCTCTCCTCATCATAGAAACACAGAAACATAGAATTTACTGACAGATAAAGACTGCTTGATCCTCCTGGTCTGTCCATTTTTCTCTGCCTGCAGTATCACAGCAGATCCTACTTGATCTCTGGTATGTTATCCTTCCCTCCTTCCTTTCTCCAAGGGAGGTGAAGGAGACCATAAGACGAGAGTTACAGTGCCAGAGAAACCAGTCAGCAGTCTGCTCACAGGCTTCTTCAGATTCTTAACCTGATGACTGCTGCAATAGAGCTGGAGCCATGGGCATTCATATGCAACCTTTTCAGTACAGGATGCTAAAGGTAAGGTAACCAGTCTCAAAGGACTACCAGGTGTTGATTGTTATCACTCATGGTACTGCAGTCACCAGAATGGTGGGACAATCTGACAGCCGCAATAAGTCAACATTCTTGAAAGCCCAACTAGAATTAATTCTGATAGCTGATGCCAGCCTGTCAGGATGGGGAGTGATTGTGGACCAAGTAGCAGTTCATGGTGTCTGGATCCTCCAGGAGCAACAGCTGCAGATAAACATGTAGAAAATGAGATCAGTGTATCTGTCTCTGCTTCAGTTTCAGAGCCAGGTGCAATCCAGGATCAAAAAGGTATTGTCAGACAATGCTGTCACCATAGCTTACATAAATAACCAAAGGAGCACAAGAAGCCAAAGTATGCTAGGAGAAGCAACTAAAGTTCTGCAGTGGACAAAGGTGAACCTTCTGGCTAGCTCTCTTGGTGGTTCTTCTAGTAGGGGAACTGAATGTGCAGGCCAGTTGGCTAAGTTGGGAAAAAGTTCATCCAGGAGAGTGGACTCTGAATCCAGAGGTGTTTTCCCTTCTGTGCAAAAGATTAAGGCAACTACAGATCAACCTTGTTGCATCAAAGGAAAATGATCAGGCACCGAGGTTCTTCAGTCAATGCTGGTGCCCACAAGCAGAGACAGTGGATGCACTGTCCCAGCAATGGGACATCCACAGTTGTTACTTGTTTACCACACTCCCACTAGTATCCAAAGTATTTAAAAAGATAAGGCAGTCAAAAGCAAACTTCCCCCTGATAGCTCCAGAGTGGCCAAGAAGGCCATGGTTCTCAGACCTGGGGAACCTGGTCCAGTGAACTCCCTTTCAACTCCCACTTAGTGGTGACCTCCTCAACTAAGGTCTGATTTTGCATCCAAACCCTGGCTCCTGAAAGGAGGTAACTATTAAAACAGGACTTCTTCAAGAAAGTGGTAGATAACCTAATGACTTCCAGAAAAGTCTCCATGTCTGCAGCTTATGACCACGTGTGGAATACCTTCTCTGGTTGGGCCAGAGAGAGAGAGAGAGGCATCAGGCCATCCAATTGTACAGTCCCCCCCGATCCTGGATTTTCTACAGACAGGAGTTGACATGGGTGTTGCATTGAATACTCTGTGAGGACAGTTGTCTGCCCTTAGGGTGGCACTGGGAACATTCCTGAGCTGGTCTCCGAGGACCAGCTTGGGTGTTATCCATTTTCCTAGGGTGTTCAGCAGAAATCAGCCATCTTTTTAGTCATTGGTCCCTCCATGGGACTTGAAGTTAGTGTTCCACACCCTGTGTAGGGTGCAATGATGCCAATGGCTGAGCTGCACGCACATTTCCACATGCTGGATGCCGGGACATCTGTTCTGCAGCCACCCCCTCTGTCTGTGGGTCCACTGTACCAGCCTTCAGCTGCCACTAGGGGCCAGACAAGCAGTGGACTCTGTCACTACCCCTGCCAGGGAGAGGAGAGCTGCCCTCCTGATGCTTGAGCCTCTCCCTCCCCAGTCAACCCTCAATGACCTGCTCACATTGTGAACATGGGTCACCGGGTGTGGCAGTAGATAAGGCAGCAATGCCTCTGCACTCCATGCCACTGGACTGGCTGAGGCCCCAGTATTGGAACTGTGCAAGGCAGCAAAGTTATCCTTCTCTCACTCATTCACTAAACACTACCGATTGGATGTCCAGAGCTCTGCTTATGCAGCTTTCAGGAGTAGTCCTAGAGGTGGTGATTAGCAGATGAGTGTTATGCTTGGCCTGTACAGGTGAGATACTGTATGGGCAATATTCTTTGCCACCCAGATTGGAATGGGTACTGCTTTTTAGAACCCATATGTATTTATGCCCCATTGACAATGTAGAGAAATACAAAAAGGAGAAGTTCTTTGATACATACAATCATTTTTTTTTTCTGTTAGCTCCTAGATTGTCAATGAGGTCTCTCTCAGGAGCCTCCAGCTCCTATTGAAGAATATTGTCTGATATAGTTATGGAATCTGGATTTCAGCAAAGATAAATTGTCTGTGATTTCAGCTGTGCATTAGAAACTGTCTGCTAACCACAGACATCTCAAATTTTGTATTCCATCTGCCAATACCACAGGTTAACAGGTTACAATTTTTGAGTATTGATTGGTGCTTCACCTTGCAGGTTAGTGCTTTACTTGTTCTCTACAGGTATATTCATGGGTGAACTTTTGAAACCTCTCTATGTTACAAGGATTGGCAGAAGCAAGACAGCAAGGTCAGAGGACTGGTGGCCTGATGCTCTAGAAATATACCAGAAGAGTTTATTTATTGGGTTAGCTTTTGTTGACCAGGTAAGCATACTAGACAAACATATGTCAATTTTCACGCACGACTTGGGAGATTACAAAGAATATACAGACAGAGCAAGGTTAACATGATTTCTAATGGATATACAGACAATTCAGGGTTTAACAGAGAGTTATTTAGCAAGTTCAGTTTTGACTGTGCTACAAATGAGGTGTTATTCATTTGTCATTTTTATCATGTGGTAATTACTTGTATGTCAGAAAGTTGTTTCTTAGTGACATAGAGAGTTGGTTGACCAGAACAACATGGAGCATGGCAGTTAAATAGGCATGTATAGGTAATGCATGGACAAAGGAGACAGACTAACTGTTGCGCTTGGTATCTTCATGTGCCCATGGTTCAATGCCATTTGACAGCTTTTGGCTGTATCACTACCATAGTAGGAGTACTCAGTACTCATATGTATTTACTCCCCATTGACCACATTGAAGCTAACAGAGGAGCAAATTATAATAAGCATGAAGGAATATCTCTTTTTTTGCTATTTCACACTTTATAATGAAGTCCTCTTCATTAGACTCAAACCTTGTTATTAACAAAGGCTTATACATTGTGCAAATTTAATATAAAAATGGTCTACTTTATTTTAAAGATATAATTTAATGTTTAGAATTTAAAAAATCAAACAAACAAGACAGTAACTGCTTCTAAGAAGGAATAATTTACTTTTAAGATATTATTGTTAAATTGGAAATCTTAGTAACATTAATCTTTTGAGAAGCAGATCTTTAGAGTACTGCAGCTATGACAGGCTCGGCACCAAGTCCATTCTAAAAAGGTTTGGTGATATCTTTACAAGTAGTCCTGTTTCATTGTAATATGAACATGCGTACAACCACTCTTCAGTCTCTTCTTCATTTCATAAAAAAGGGAAACTGTAAGCTGTGTCATTATGTTTCTTTAATTAACCTGACAACACATTTCCCAGTTCTCCTGACAATTGGGTTTATATGACTTCATAAGAAGATGTGAAGTGACAATAATTTTATCTAATAAAAGACTAGAGGCACAGAATCGTCTTCTATTGCTAGTTACTTTTATAGGCATGTTGGACTTTATTTTTCTAGTCAAGAGCAGCACAAAGTAATATGATTATATTATTTACATGGAACTCTGCACAGGGAGTATAAAATAATATAGGAGCATAGGAAATACAAGACAAAAAAAAAGACTAAAGATCCATTAAGTTTGCCTCCATCACCCTGTCATTGTATTCAATGATATGAAAAGCTACTGTAGGCAAGGTTTAATGGGAACTGTTACCAATTAATTCTATAAACCTTGACACTGGGTAAGGAACTAACCATCAGTGACAGTAGCCTCTGGAAACTAAGGTTATGTGATTCACCTCTTAAGCATGCTAATTGAGATATTAAGTACACTCCTCATGACCCTCCTTTTCTTCAATTAATTAGATACTATAGCCAGAAATGTTGCTTTCTATAAGGAATAGATCAACATTTAGTCTAAAAGATTCAACATTCCTCCATTTGTTTGAAATAAATGCCAGAAAATGTATCTTCTTATTTTTTCTGAGTGCATCCCAAAAGCCAAGTCCCACCTGTCATCACCCATATTGGGCCCTATGTACAAAAGTGCATCTTGCCTATGCACTGCATATTTGAGGCATGTAGCCAACCTTTAGTTAGAGTGCTGCACAGCAGATGTCCAGTGGAACCCTGGGGGTGTTCACGGCTGGTGTTGAGCCCAGTGGGCACTTGATCCCCTGACCATTCACACAGCTATGCACCATGGGTGGTCCAGGGATGTGCCAGGTGGTGTGCCCTCACTCCATGACATTCACTAAGGCATGGAGTTGGGGCAGAGTGCCAGGTGAGGGGGATATGAGTAACACAAAGGTGGACCCTGCTGTAAGTGCTATGCACCCCTCCTCCAATGGAGACTTATTGGCAGCAGTGGACCAAGAACCACCTCCACATTGCTACCCCAGCCCACCGGGCTGATGGGGAAGGCAGGGGGCAGATAGTCAGGCATCACCTGTCATGTCCAAAAAGTCAAGTCCTGTGCCTTGCCAGGATCACCTGCATGTATGCAGCAGGGGATCCACTGTGGGACCCAGGACAGGCATCCCATCAGATTCCCTCCTGTCCCCCATGATCCACCACTGATACAGCTGTGATCCACCCCCTTGCAGCTGCGCACCGAGGGATGTGACCATGGACTGGTGCCCTGAGGGTGCTCATGGTAGTGAATACCATGCACCCTGCACCTATCCAGAGGCATGGAGCTACACAGACCAGGTATGTATATATCATGCATACCTTATGCCACTTCGTGAATAGGCCCCATTGAGTGCTCGTATATAGATATTAACTGTTACAGTGGTTGTAGGACTATACAGTGCTTCTTGCAATTATAAAATTATAAGAAATGCATAGATTTGGAATTATAAAATGGACAAGAATAATCCAGTAACTGGACTGGCTAAAAATAAGTCATGTGGATGGAGGTAACTTTGTCCCTTACAAATGCACAACATGGAGCTTGTTTTAGGCAAATGTATTCATTCTTGTATAACTTTTGTTAACCCTAGTTAGTATCAAAACTATGACTACCACCTTTACTGTCTAAAACTAAAGCCCATCAACTAGGTCACAAAAAATTAAACAGCCTTAAATTTAAGTGCCAAATAATTACTTACAGGTTATTTCCTCTCATTGTCAATCCTAACAAAAATACATACATAAAAAAATTCATATATTGCTCACTGTTTTATTTACTAGTATTCTCCAGCTGATCATGGAAATTTCTCCTCCTAACCTTCCCTGCTTACTATGAAAATGTCTGCTGCTTTACCCTGTCACCAATAAAATTCAAACCACGTGGCCGGCCCGTCGGTGCAGCGGTTGGATTTCCGCATTCGACGCCGGCGACCGGGTTCAAGGCGGACCAGGGTCGCTGGAAGAAGCTCAACTGAGAGAGAAAGGATGGAGTATCCTAGGGACTGCTCTCCTTCTCTGGGGGTGGGAGGGAAGTGTCAGGAGCTTGCTGACTCCTGGGCGGAGGCCAGGAGTCGCATAGCTGACGGCACTCGGCAATGCATTGGAGGCGGGGCAGACACCAGCGTCATTGCAAGACCCCACCTCCCCAGAAAAATGGAAAAAGGGGAAAGCTGCCTGCCGCCATGAATGAAGCTCACCGCGGCTTCGATATGCTCCCCAGGCCAGCCCTCCGACCTATTCCGAACCCTGCAGCATGCACGGAGGAGTGCCGCAGCCCCGCCGTGGGGGGTAAGCCATGGGGTATCAGAGGGTTCATGGCCGATTTGGGGTTGCAGAAGCTGGCGGCCTGTGACCGGGCTGATAAAAACATCAGGTGGCAGGCAGCTCGGTGGAAAAAAGAATAAAAAAAAAGATTCAAACCACGTCTTCATCTAAGGCCTTCTGTCTGATGTGTGCATGGGGTTGGGGGAGTGAGCATCTGCCAAAGGACTTGTGCAGTTTTTAATTCTTGTATTCAATGGTAAATATTCTACTTGTTGAATGTAGTGAAAGATAGAGAAAAAAGAAACAGTGCAGAAAAAAGGAAAATATAATGGGAAGGGGAGGTGAAACACCGACAAATGGTCAAAGGTAGACGAAACTTAAAAAAAATCTGGTACTTCTAAAGGGGAACATCCACGTCCTCCAAACTGCCAAACTGGCTCCCTAGAATCAGCAATCCTATAATCACAATGCAACTCAAGTTGAAAAATAAAAGGTTACCTGGTATTTTTAACTTTTAATGAATACTGCTCTCCCTCCTCCATTTTGCACGCTGCTTGACCCCTGGTGACTGCTGGTGGCTCCCGCTGCACCAGAAGTGATGTTTCATGTGGGGAAGCAATTGACTACACTGAATCCCCTATCACACTGTGCTAATGTAATGTCCTTTGTGACCCCTTTTCCTGCTTTCAGTCCCCAAACTTTTGTTTTGTCACACCATTTATTCACCAGGATAAATTACATGAAACCACTGTATAATGATCTCCCTAGCCCATTTTCTTGCATTGTCTTCCTTTTAATACAGTTCTGCTATGGGGGTGGCAGCTCGCTGCACTGAGAGCAGTCTCACACAGTGACAGACTGATAGTTACGGTGGCCAGTGCCATCAGGCTTCAGTTTATCAACCTCTGTATTGTAATTCTATGCAGTACATGCCATGGAGATAGGACAGAAAAACATAGTTCGCTGAACTACTGAACAATGTTATAGATATGGGTAGCCTGCTTACACTGCTCCCTATGAGAATGCAACTGCACAGAATGCCTTAGCACACAGTGGTAGTGTCATGTGATGTGCTATTTCATTTTCTTCTGTAATGTTCGGTGACTTTCAAAATTATCCCACTGAAGGAAACATCAACAAACTGTACTCCCAAGCTACCTGTACAGTATGAGCTGCCTTGTTTTGCTGTTCCGTATGTTGAATCAATTTGCTGCACTGAATGCCAGATGAGAAAGTGACATTGTAATGAATGGGCCATCCTTTTTTAGTAGCCCTGCAATTTCAAAAATGTTTTGCAATACTATTTATACCACCTGTGCCATACACTAAAACCACTTTATCCTGAGCTCTTGTGACAGCTGTCTTGTATGGGCTGCCTTATAACAAGGAGCTAGTGTCCTTCCTTTAGCTGCAGTTGGAATTGTTTAGTAGGAAGCACATTGATCGAATCCTGTGGTTTTATTTGTTCCTGTTTTATATTATACTTATTTTTTTTCTTGCATTTGCCTGTGGTTATCTCTGTTCTTGTCATTTCCCTTCCCGATGTTACTGGTGGCAATTTGTCTACACTAGCACAAACAGGCAAATTACGGTTCCTGGTATGGGTGTTTTTGTACTCTGCTATATTGTGCTCTGTGCTTGTCCTTGTTGCCAAAAGAAAAATCTAATCATGCATCAGGGAAGGCTTGCATGCAGCCTTGCAAGCAGTACTGCGACTATAACATTTAGCATGTGGCAAGGCAGAGTTAAAAGGTGTGGCAGCATGTAGCAGCATATAAGACAAGTTATTTTGGGAAACTGTTGGTGCACCACTGCTGTAAAATGTCTAATGTTTGCAACACATCTGCTGCTGCCAATGATTTCGCTGACTCATTCCATGGTAGAGCAGCGTACACCAGATTGTCAGATAATGAAGCATTAGAGCAGCAATGCAAGGAGAATAGTATTATGATGATGTATTTATGGTAAACAGGTGCATGATGGCATATCTGTCAAGTGGTTCATTCTGGACACTGGCATTTTGGTGCAGATAGCTAACTTTTTAGGCAGCGACAGAGATTGTGAAGACATTGGGAATGTTCACCTGGGATAGAATAACATAGGTTATTGTATCCAGCACATTCAGGAAGTGACCCTGTGATGTGTTCTTAAATCACTCTCACTGGGGTCACAATCACACTATTTTCTAAGCACAGTAAAATCAACCAAATTTGTCTTTTTTTTAAATATGTTACACAGGCCATGCACAATATAACTATGGAGTGTCTGGTTCTGGTGACTGTTTCTTTACCTATTAGCCCCCATCAGACCCTAATGACCTCCCACAGCAGTGCATACTTTGGACACATATCCAAACTTCAAATGTAAACTGGATGTCTGCATATGGCTCTGGTTTCACTACCATACTTTGCCATCGGCTCTAGTAGGCTGTTCCCATGTATGCAAACCTCCTGCAGGGGTGTAGCCAGGGATTTCAGATCTACACACCAAGTGGACTCACTGCTACCCCCCCCCTTGTTAGAGTGAGCTACCACCCCCCAGGGTGTAGCCACACAATATACAAATGTACACCAGGACCGTGTTGGTTGCCTCATTTGGCACAATAAATACAACTTTTGTATCTCATGACAGTGGTTGTTGCCTATGCATGGGTAAATACAAATGCCATGCACTGTTCCCTAAGACACCCACGTACCAGCCCAGAGCCTGTAAAGTTGTATTGTCCTTAGGAAGCAAAGAGAGTATTAGTGACCAGTCCTTCTAGTTTTGACTCCTATGAATAAAATTACAGAAAGGTTCAGTATTTTCTTTGTTAGTTTTCATGGAAAAAGGAAGCAGTTCAGAGCCTATTTACTAATCCCCTTAAATAAAATTGCACACCATGGAGTGCTTGAAGTATGCCTGCCTACACCCTTGACCTCCTGCATTGCTGGTGCCACCATTGAAAATTACCAGGGAATATTGCAGCAGTACAGGTGCAATAAGTAGATGTATTGTACATGATGTGTGAATATGAGTCTCCGAGGCACCGAACAGCACATTAGTGACTAAATCCTAAGTGGTGGGAGATATTAATACTAAAAATATGCTTGTGAGTAGTAATTCCATGAGAAGTGAACAAGTGAGTAATTGCTGTTTGTATGCAGGCATGGGTAGCAGATACCCCATCAAGTGAGCGCTACCAGAATAGTACTGCACTGTATGGCACTAGTCTGGTAAGCATGCACATGGACAACAAGGGGGGATTTACAGTGCTTGCTGTAAGCACTCCCCTGGTTACGGTCCATGGTACTGAAGAAAGACAAGGGCACCAGTATTCAAGATGTTGGCCGAGCTGCTCCTGGTGTATGAAGGGCTGGGGCATCGAGCAGATCAGCCACCAGACTGAAGACCAGGGTTCTAAGACAAAGAACCTCTGTGCACAAGCACTGAGGCAATGGTTACCCCAAAGGGCATTGGCCAGGAAGCCAAGTTTCAAAGAAATACAAAATCACACATGCCCCTATAATGCAGAGCATCATGGGCTGCATATGCAAATCATCACAGAATATTATGCTGGTTCAACTTTAAGCAGAAGTGCATGGTGCTAAAAGGCCTCTCACACAGTTTGCAAAGGGTGCCAACAGAAGACATAGACACGTGTTTCATCCTACCAGGACTCATCAGTATGCCTCGTCTGTTTGACACCCCAGTGGAATGAAACAGCTACAGTGTTCTAATCCTGGTCTCCAACCTTTTAGCTACCTTGGGACTTGGTATTTTCTTTACATGGGGCTGTAATGGCCCCATGAATTTTACCTTTCCTCAAGATACACTCCCCGGAGGAGAATCCTAAAGATGGGGGGGTGCGGGGAGTGCGGGAGGCATAGCTCCCTGTAAATAAAAATATCAGCACTATTTTTACCATGCACACCATGCTGACACTATTGTTGTCAGTACTGGAAATTGAATGAATATAAAATTTCATTTTATGCCTGCATTTTGTTTCCTATTACACTTACCTTGCCCGGGTTGAAACAGCAATCCCTCAGTTGGTCACTTCACATTAAATTACTAATCGCCAGGATATTTTTAGTAATATTATCTCTAACACCACATAGAATGTTGCCACTGGCTTGTTATCCTGATGGAAAGTTGCATAGGAGTATCAGCGACTCAGATTCACACACAGGCCAGGATATTCAAAGGGGTTGTGCCTGGTGCAACAGCGTAGCACTGGCACAACAATGCAGTGCACCCCAGTGGGATATTGAAAAGGCTGCCTGGTGCAGCGCAACTCCCAATGCACTGGGGAGCACTATGAGTGTATGTGATGCAGATGCAAGGGGCGTGCCCATGCATATGCTGCACATCCCGATATTCATCTTGGGATGTGTGGTGCATATGCCAGTGCTCCCCTGCAGTGCACCACATAGGAGGGTTCAAAGCTGAGCCCGTGTAAACATGGAGCAACTTCTGACCACCGTTCACAAGCACACACACATCCCTGGTAGTCTAGTAGCCCCCCTCACTCTCATGTCCCCGATCACCGGAATATGGCCACCAAGGTATGCCCTGGTAGTCTAGTGGAACCCCCCTCTCTTCCATGTCCCCAATCACTGGAATATGACAGCCAAGTTATGCCTTGATTATCTAGTGGACCCTCTCTCACCCATTGCCACAGTCATGGCATGGTGCCAGAACACAATTCCCTGGTGATCTAATGGTGCCCCTCACCCCTCCCACACAGCACCCCTTGCCCACCCTGCTCCCCACCGGCATTGGTGGGTGGCTGCATCCCGCCCACATACCACCTGGCTGCCCACTGAATGACAGCTACAGTATGGGCTGTAAGTCCATATCTCCACAGTGTGGACCAATGGTCTTGTAGGGCATACTGTACAAGACAGTCCCGAATATGTAAATGAAGTCATTCACATATTTGGGACTGTCTAGTACAGTACGCCCTGTAAGCCCACATTGTACCTTGTCATTCTGCGTGGGCAGCTGGGCGTATGCAGGTGGGGCTGTCTACCATGATGGGGGGAGCAGGTGGGGTAAGGGGTGCTGTGTGAGTGGGAGGGGTGGGGGCCGCCACTAGATCACCAGGGAATTGTATTCTGGCACCATGCTGAGATCACGGCAATGGGCGGGGAGGGCACTAGACTACCAGGACATAGCTTGGCAGCCATATTCTGGTGATCAGGGACATGGGAGGGAGGGGGTTCCAGTAGACTACCAGGGCAAGACTACCATTATGGTACTCAAGGACAAAGGAGAGGGGGGCCACTAGACTACCAGGGAGCATGCCTCACACCGTTCCACATTTGTGGTTACAGGCGGGGGTTGCACGGGATCCCCACCACACACATCATGCTGGGCAGGGCGCCAGGCACAAGTTGCAGGGTAGCCCTGTGCAATGCATGCAAATGGAGCCATAATGACATGCAAATGGCCCCATTTTCACCTTGCATATATTATGGTCTCATTTGCATGCCTCTGGCTGAACATCACAGGTGATGCACCTAGCGTAACTGCACTTGCGCTACAGCATCCCCACGCTCCCTTTCTGTGGCTTGCACTGGCACAGTGCCACTGCACAATGCACTGTCTGTGTGTCACATTTGCCATATTCAACGGTGCTGAGCCATGGCACAGCACCATTGAATATCGCCTGGTCCTGGCCCCGATGCAGCCCAGTTGCGCTGCGCCCAGACTTGTGCCCCTGCTGGGCACAGTTTGAATATCTGGCCCACAATGTACAGAGAGTATTACTGGTACTGATTTTATGTGCTCCTAGGCTGTAGGAGTCACTATTGAAATGTGCTGTTGGCAATGTTTATTGGGGAAGGGTCTAAGTTTAAATGCACAATATTCCGTGACACCTTTAGGTGTGATGGGATATACTAGCCAAGCAGTGTATTTTGAAATAAATGGTCTCATTAATTGCCCTTTATTGTGGCACTGCTGCTTCACATAAGGTAGAGTACTGTATATATGGACAGACAGAATATGCAGAGGCAGCCAAATATGGGAACTGTAACAATGCATGTGCAGTCTTATCGACACATGGGTCCAGAGGTTGCAAAGCCACAATTTTGAGTAACAGGCAGTGATCTGAATGATTGTGGAACAATAATTGGCCTGTGCCTCAAAACCAGCATATTAGAAGAACATACAATATGGGCAGAGGTGTCCTATAGTTTTACATTACCATTCCAGAGACTAGAACACTGTGGGAAGCCAATTTAAGACAAGTAAAAATAGTTGTACACTTTATGTTGCCCCTGTCCCCCCAACACACACCTGGAGGAGCAGTAGATGTCAGTTAGAAACCAAGTGATATTTTAAAATGTTTTGGGACACTTGATATCAGAGTTCTGAAAGGACCAGTTTGCATTGGTTCTTCAATTCACAGCTTCCCTGGCTCCCTGCATCAAACGTTACGGCCAGTCAGAGCACAATGCACATGTGCAATCAGGCAGCAAATGTCGTGGCTCACGCAGGGTACAAGCAGTGAAAATACTATTTTGCGAGGGAGACACACAAACAATGGCGCAGGTAAAAATTTCAGTTTTTGTACTACAGCAGTATGTCACCCACACTATGTGATTATGCTAGCAGACAGTAAATTAATGTTTCCTTTTAAAAGTCTATAGTCTCTGCCATCTTTGTAGACCTGGCCAAAGCCTTCAGCACTGTTGCCCACTCCCTTCTCCTCAACAAGTTTGCAACAACTGGTCTCTCCAAGACTGCAACCTGCAGGTTACATTCCTATCTTATGGCTAGGACCCAATTAGTCAGGATTGGCGACTCCCTCTCCCCCCCATCCCCATTAACACAGGTGTCCCTCAAGATTCAGTACTAAGACCTATATTTTACTCAGTCTTTTTAAATGACTTACCTGCTGCCTGCTCATCAGCCAACAACCACATGTATGCGGATGATACTGTTTTGTATGCCACCGGTACCTCCCCTTCTGATGTGATGACCAACCTAAAGCTGGATTTCAATAATGTCCAATGCTGGTTTTGCTCAAATCAACCGTCTCTAAATGCCAAAAAAAAAAAAAACTGTCTCTATGACCTTCAGCACCAGGCAAAAGCTCACCAGGCTTACTGCCACCCCTACCTTCCATACCCTCGAGGGATTAGTATTTGAGGATGTCTCCTCCTTCAAATGTCTCAGGCTCTGGCTCAACTGGAATCTCAGTTTTGCTGGTCATGTGAATGCTATCCACAAAAAGCTACTTCCCAAACTAGGAGTTCTGTGCAGACACTGTAGCTGCCTCCCCCTGCCGGTCCACCAAGAGATCATCCAGGAGATGATCCTCCCAATCTTTAACTTTGGTGACATAGTCTATAGTATTGCCTCTACCACCCTTGCCAGACTGGACATCCTAATCAGCTCCTTCTGTCATTTTGCACTTACTTGTCCACCTCATACACATCACTGTGACCTTCACACTACCCTCTCCTTCCCCCTGCTGTGGGCCAGATGCCTTGCCCACAGTGCCTAATTAGTCAAAAAGTTCTGGCTTGGCTCCCTTCCACCCTACTGCAATGCCCACCTCTCCATCAATCCTACCCCCACCCATTCCCTCCACCACTCCCCCCACTGGACCCTCGCCCTCCCTGTCCTTACTTCCACTTCAGAGAGAGCTGCCTTCTCCTGTCATTTTCCAAACATTTGGAATTCCCTTATCTTATAGTAGATATCCATTACGCCCTGTTGACTTGTTCATTGTCCTACCTTCTTAGGCAATACATTTCCCTATACTGCAATTGCACCTGACCCACATCTCCTTCATTACCCGACTCTGCCCTTACTTGTGTTCTATTTTTCACTACTCTACCCCTTTCTACCCCTCCATAGGCATGCCGAAAGCCTATAGCACTAGCTAGGTTTACATCAAGTAGTGTTCATACCCTTGGGTTTCCACGCCTGAGGGTAAGGCTTGCTTCCCCCACCTCTTCACTCATCTTCTGTTCCCAACCTTGTGGGGTGTACATTCCAGAAGGGTGAAGGTTCTCCTAACTCTCACCTACCTGTGTTGAAGTATTTTGGGTGTATGTATATGATTATGTATATGAGCTTATAAGCATTAGTGTTTGTATATATATAAATTCATTGCAAAAAACTACATTAATGCATCAGTTAGGGTTTTTGTTAAAACGTCAAAAGCTGGGAAATTTGACATTAGGGTTACCAACTCTACCACCCCACCACCCTCCACATACCAACAGGCATTGGGATGTGCCTTGGGATCATCGGCCCTAATTCACCCCATTCCACGTGTAAATAAGATGAGATGGTACAGTATAGGAGAATGGGGTGAGAATTAGGCCCAACATGGTAACCCTAACGTTGAATTTCCCAGCTTTTGACACTTTAATAAAAACCCTAATTGATGCATTAACATAGTTTTTTGCAATGAATTTCCCTTCTTTCTGAGATAGTATAATAGTATGTGCGAGCGTAGAATAAATTCAGCAGGCACACATAACTTGAGCATTTTCAGGATTTTTTTCACCAGATTTTTTTGGGACCCCACATCATGAACACTGGCACTGTAATTTTGTTAATCTGTCCCAAAAGCTGATTTTGCAAAGCAGCCGCACCATTCTGCGCAAAAGGTGCTAAAACAAGTTTCGGTCAGGATATGAAAAATGACAGCTGTATACTGTTCATGAGGAGTTATGAAAATGGCAATGTTGAAAATCTGGAGTAAAAATATGAAAATTTTTTGAAGTTATGATTGTGCACAGAACCTGTACAATGCATGCTTGTAACGCAGTCATTTTTTGAAATTATTTCACCAAATTTTCAACATGAGCTTTTTGAGACCTCCCTTCATGAACACTGGAACTGGGAATTTGTTAATCTGTCCTGACAGTTGATTTCACATAATGACCACATCATTCTGTGCCACAGGTGTGAAAACATGTTTCAGGCAGGATTATGGAAAATGACAGATGTACTGTTCATGAGGCAGTATGAAAAAATGGCAGTGTCGAAAATCTGTAAAGAAAATATTAAAAATTGGTGAAGTTATGAGCGTGTGTAGAAACTGTGCAATGCACGCTCATAACGCAGTCATTTGTGGGACTTTTCTCACCAAATTTTCAACATGAGATTCTTGGGACCCAACCTCATAAACACTGGCACTGTCATTTGATTAATAAGTCCTGAAAGATGATTCCATGCAGCAACTGCAAAATCACCTTTCAGGACCAATTAACACAATGACCATGACAGTGTTCATGAAGTGGTGTCTCAAGAACCCCATGTTGAAAATTTGGGGTCAAAATTCTTAAAAATGGCAGAGATAACAACATAAGTTGAAACCCCCTTTGACAGCCATTATACGGCTTACCTTGATTCCTTCAGTTTGTGGTTCACCTTTATAAAGTGCAGACGTATACAGGTAGAGAGAAGATTGCAGCCACCGATCTCTGGAGGTAAGTATGGGGTAAGGGGAGATAAGGGGAGGTAGGTGCGCAAAGGGAGGGTGGGGATGGTGGAGGGTGACATGGGGAGATGATGAGGGACTGTTTTCTTTTTTTCCTGGTTTAATTTAAAAAAAAAAGATGTTGGAGGACTGTTTTGTTTTTACAGGTACATTATGTTACATTATGCACTTGGGGACACTGTTAGTGGGCTACCCAGTGTCCCACACTGTCAGGGGGAGGGGGCTACTGCCTTCATGGGGACTGGACACCCTGCTGCTGGCAAACATAGTAATGGGGACAACAGCAACACTCTTGGGGAGGACATACTGGGAACACTGGGAGTGGGCTCCCCAGTGTTCCACAGTAATATAGGGGATTTTCCACACAAATGATCCTGCCATTTTAATTACAGTGGTTGCAAGGCAGTCACAAATCAGAGCTTCCGATGTCAGTGAAAAGCTAGCATACATGCTTTGGCTGCTACAGAAAATGGCAAGCGGAGGCTCGTAACCATCAAATAAACAAACTGCACAAAACAAATGCATGACACTTTTACAACATAAGGCATTATAGTGAAGAAAGGTGCACAATGATTACATTTACACTTGTTTTAAGCATATCTCCATTCTCACTAACTGAAAACAACATGGTGGAATCAGAACTGCAAAGTGAAACTACAAACAGTAAAGTGTGAATGGTAAATGGCTTTTACCATTCAAACATTTACTGTTCGAACGGGAAATGACATTCACCAATCAAACAGTAAATTGTGAATGGTAAATGACATTTACCATTCGTACTTTACTGTTCGAATGGTAAATGTTTTTTACTGTTCAAGCAGCCTGTCCTGCATCTATCACAAAAATCATTATAATTCAAAAACTATAATATGTTTGTACACCAAACCATCTAAAGGCACACCCTTGGCACACACCCCATCATCCCTGAAAATATCAGAGGCAAACTTAATTCTGTGTATGCTGTACACGAGCGCAAAAAAATTTCATGTTTGCCTATGGAAAAAAAGTTATTTTTGCATTTTGACCACTCTATACCCTGTATCTCAAAAACCATACAAATTGCAGTCATGAAACTTTCCACATCTTGTGACACTGGCAACGTGACAACATACACCAATTTGTGGGTTATTTGGTTGTAAAATGACAATGTTATTAAGGTGCGAAAATTCAGATTTAAAATTGAAAGGCTGTACCAACCCTAACTATAAGGGAGCTATCGCTATGAGAGGCTGGCCGAGCTACTGCCATGGCGTGGAGAACTGAGATATGGAACAGCTCAGCTGTGGGGCTATGGAGGCCTGGGTTCTAATTCTGGTCTGCCTAGATTTTTGCAGTTGGGACTTTTTTTTTTTTTACAAGGGACTGTGGAAACAGTATTCCACAGCCCCATGAATTTCAACTTGGACCGTGATCCTCTCCCCAAAGAGTTTTAATCATTATATATGGGGGGTGCTGGAGTTGGAGCCCCCGACAAAAACAAAAATGATGAATTTTTTGCCAGTGGTTGTTGACTGCGCTATTGTGGTTGGCTATGCCTTTATAGTAATTAACTAATCAATCAATAAATGTATAAATAAATACAGCTAAATACTGTGTATCAGCATCACATGGAGAGTCATTCCCCAATTGGTTGAGTAACAGATAGGTCTTAGGAGCCCTTTTAAAAGCCTCTACTGAAGAGGCCTCCTTTAGGACCTTCGAGAGAGTTCCATAGGACCTGACCCACCACCTCAAAGGCTCGGTTCCCTGAGGTTTTAGGCCTGGCCCTGGAAAAACAAGGAGTCCATCCTCAGTGGAGCAGAGAGGGCATGAGGACACATAAGGATGCAACAGATCAGATGGGTACCTGAGGCCCAGCCCATGCAGTGCCTTATAAATTAGTAAACCAAGTTTGAAAAAGAAGTACCAATTTACCAGCTGCTGGCAGCCAGTGCAGATCTTGCGGTGCTAGGGAGACATGGCCCGTCTTTGAAAGGCTGGTCAGCAGCCTAGCAGCTGAATTCTGTACCAGCTGTAGGCACAGTAGTCTACCTCCACTGACCCCCGAGTATAAAACATTATAGTAGTCAAATCTTAAGGTTAAAAAAGCATGCATCAGTGTGGTCAGGGCTCCAGGTGTGATAAGGGATCTAATCTGGCTGATGTTCCTTAGATGGTAAAAACTATTCCAGACCAGTACTGACACCTAAGCCTCAAATGTCAGCCCGTTGTCTACAATTACTCCCAGATTTCTCCCTTTAGTAGCAGCCAAAAGCCCAGAGGAACCAAGCCAGAGCCCAGAGTCCCTCTTGGTAGCTACTACTCCCTCCTTATGACCTTGCTTCACCACCAGTACTTCAGTTTTGTCAGGGTTAAGTCTTAACCAGCTTGATGACATCCTGCCTTGGATCTCAGCCAGGCATTTATTTAACCAAGCATCCAGGTCTAAAAAACAGAGCTGGGCATCATCTGCACAGCAGTGACACCCAAGTCCATATTGTCTAATGATCCTATGCAAGGGCAGCATGCACACAGAAAACAACATGGGTAAAAGGACTGAACCCAGAGGTACACCACAGATCAGGGCCATTAGCCATGAAGAGAAACTGTCCAACCCTACCCTCTGTATCCCTGAACTGAGATAGGACTCAAACCAGCAGATTACCTCCTGAGCCAGTCCAATAACAATCCATGGTCTACGGTGTCAAAAGCTGAGGAGAGATCAAAGATATTGAGAATTGACTGCTCTCCTGTATCCCTCACCCTGAGCAGGTCATTATGTACCCTGACCAGTGTGGTCTCTATGCTATATCTTGACCTAAAACCATACTTCAGATGCTCATAGATGTCAAAGGAAATGAGATGCGCCTCAAGTTGTAGCGCATGACCTTACACAAAAAAGGCAGGTTAGAGATAGGATGGTAATTCATCAGGACATCCAGGTCAAATGATTATTTCTTCAGAAGGTTCTTCAGCAGTGCATTTTTCAGTGCAACTGAGAACATCCCTTCTGTCAAGGAACACCAGACAATCTTGGGAACACCTGGCCCAGTTACTGTACACAGCACAGTAGTAGACATGCTGGGCACAGATCCAGTTCGCAAAACATTGGCTGCAGCTCAAAGATCACTCCACTTACCTCATACATCATCACTAGTCTAAGCTTTCCCCATGACTACTGAATGCCTCTGAATCCCACCAGCTGAAGTCTGTTGAGCTGTGATGGACCACTTGGTGATATCCCGGCCCAAATAGAGGACACCATATCCGAGAAGAATTAAGCAAACTCTTAGCATTTTGCGGATGAAAAAGCTCTCATGGGTTCCAGACACGCTGAATCAAGAAGTCTGTCCACAGTCTGAAAGAGGTGAACTGATCTATTCTTTCCAGTAGCAATCTCCCTAGCTAGAAATCCTGCCTTTTTATGGGTGATTGCACTTTGATACTCACCATAGTGATTAGTCAAAGCCCATTTTTCTTCCTGGGCCCTGGACCTCCTTCAACAATGCTTCAACCTCTGCCCCTTTACTTTCATCTCTCTCAGCTCACTGTCATACTATGGCAAGCCAAGGCATTAAACCAGTGAGCATACACAAGCCAGTACTATCAGATTGAAGGCTGTACCAGTGGTCCTATTATAGGCTGACACCACTTCCTCCAGTCCCATGTCACATGCCATCAACACATCTGAAGTGTTCAGCACTGCCAAAAGTCCTTCTGGCAGTAGCACTTGGAAAGTATAGTACTGGACTACATCCACAGAAGATGGACTACAAGGGTGGGCCCTGAAAGAGATCCTGATGGTGCAATGATCTGACCTACTGATTGGATCAATCTTGAGATTCCACACATCAAGCCCCAGAGAGAATACCAAGTTCACAGCATGGCCATGTTGGTGGGTCATAGAAGCAACAGCTTGTGTGAGGCCCAAGGATTCCATACACTTCATGAAATCTTGACCAAAATGCAAGAGTTCATTGTCAACCCAAGCATTGAAGTTGCCCGGAATAATCCATTTAGGAGATTCCTACACTCTGTTTGTGATAAAGTCCATAATTCCCCTGCAGAACATCCTTCTCACAACCCAGAGGACAGTATATGAGGAGAACACTGCAATCTGCACCTGGATCCCCTTGCACAGCTACACATCCAAACAATGAGGTATCCCACACTGGGTGCACTACCAGGTTCAACTCAGATCTAAAACAGATGGTCACCCCCACTGTGGTCTTTCCTTGGGCAGTGCACTACAGAGACCCCAGGTGGAACGGCTGACTCCAATACCAGGCCCGCATCATCACCAGGCCAGATCTCTGTAAAGCAAGAGGAATGATCAATAAAGCCTGCTATAATACTGGTTTTATTCCTTATCAGTCTGGCATTGCATAGCACCACCCACAGAGTATGAACAGTGACAGCCAGCACCTCATTTACATGCCCACTCATTCTGGTGGACTCCCTGGATATGGGAACTAAATACGTTTGGCCTCTCCCAAGTCCCCATTTTAGTTCAGGGTGTCTTCTGGTCCTCACAATCCTAATAACATTCTCCCCATCAGCTCACCCCAAGTTTGCTGCACCCCCTCCATGCTGCTTACTGATCCCCACCTCCTTGCACCAGCAGAGTGCTGCTTTCAGTAGGGTGAGTCACCAAAGATGCAAAGTTCACAAAGCAGGACCAGGGAGTAGCTGAGCCTAATGGCCTGCATATTATAGTACATCGCCATTACTCTACTACTCACAATAACTAACTCAACAATTTTAAACCCCCCAAAACTGCTCACAACAGCCTTTCAAATACACCCCTTACTCTAAACAAAACCCCTTAAGACATTCAGACATGCACAAAACAAACACCCAGCAAGCACACTCCAGTCATTCCTTACACATACTCATAACTTTACACGCACCTCAAAACACTCCTAAGACGAAATATGTAAAACACAATAATATCAACTAAGACAAAGAAGTAGGAATGAGATGTAAAGCAGATAAATATGACACACAAAGTGCCATAATGAAACTCAAAAATTGTTCAGCACACAGAACTCAAAAATCTGAGCAAAGTTCACAGCAGATGAATTTGTTCCAGATAATTATTGAACCCACAGAGAAACTCGAAAAGCCCAGAGCTGCAGCAACACCCTGAGACACTCAAGAATGACAAACAGTTTGAATGCTGGAAGACTGGACTCTCACCCAGTGAGCAAGCAAAGAATTTCACCCAGATCCAACTTTTTGCCATTAAGTTAGGTCATGTATCAATATCACTTTTTACAATTAGGCACAGTTACATTCATGGAGCAGAGTTAAGAAAAACAGGATTATGGCAAGTTACAGGCTCCCACACCAAACTAGCCCCTCCACAGATCAGGTCACTTTTGTGCAATTATCAATACCGCTCTTGCTGCCGCATGCACAGAGTGGCCTCTCCACTGGCATCTCAGTACCATGAACCTGTTGGGCCTCTCTCACCAGCCACACTGAAACTCTGGTCCACAATAATACAAATGGCTCCCCAGCTCCTGGCATCTCAGTCATCAGACACAAAGGTAAAAAGGGATCAAAAGTCACTTTGACCAACTTTACACTCCCTCAGTGAACTCTCAGCACAACCCATGTTACTGCTTCACTTTGTTCCACAGCCTTCAACCCAGATCTTGGATCTCCCAACCTTAGTTCCCATCTTCAATTGGAGTCATTTGGAAATAGCCAATTTCTGCAATCCCAGCACATAACCACAAGTGTAGGGGTTGGTATTAATACAATGTCTTTGACACAGTCATGATTCATACAGGCTAACAGAACAGCCCAACAGAAACTCCAGATAATATTGACTGATACACTGAACTCCTGAGCTGCAGGAAAACCACTTTTATGGCCAGTCATGTAAAATGATGTTACAATTGCAAAGGGGCTCATACTTCTTTCTCTGCTTCACACCACATTGTAATCTTAAGCTAAACATAAAACAGCTGGCTCCTATTCTGTTTTACTAAAGAATAAACTATGCTAAAACAGGCCCTACTTCTGGATTGCAACATTTTAACTCATATTTCTATGACTGCCAATCCTTTTAATATTTAGATATCACTTAGAAAGTGTCAATTTGTAATACATTACCAAGAAAAAAACAATAACCATAGTGCTTTTCATCTGAAGGAGATTACAGCTCTATTATAAAAAACTGTACAATATTTTATTTTGCTCCACAGTTGCACTATAGTATAGCACAGCAGGCATCTTTTCTCATGTGTAAGATAATAATTCTCAATTACAGTACCATTGCAATTTAGTTTATATACTGCATCTTTTTTATCCAAAAGTATCACAAAATGTTGTACTAGAGAGTACAGAAGAAGGATAAACAAGTTGCAGGTAACTAGTGTTGTAATAATAATATAATAATAATAATAATAATAATAATAAATGTTATTTATAAGGCACCTTATCCATAATCAAGGTGTGTAACAATTTAAAAGCAGAACAAGCATCAATAAAATTAACATTAAAATAACAGTACAACAAAAAACAAAAAGAAAAATCAATCACTCACTGAATGCCTGGTGCCACAGAAGAGTTTTTAAAGATTACTTAAATCCCTCCACAGTTGTGCACTCCCATAGCCGACGGGGTAGAGAATTCCAAAGGGTGGGGGCTGCATACATAAAAGCTCTCACCCCAGATTATTTCAAACACACCCTTGGAATCTCTAGCAACCCCTCTCTGGCCAAGTGGAGTGATCTTCCAAGGCAATAAGGAACCAGGAGCTCTTTCAGGTAATCTAGGCCCAGTCCATGTAGGGATTTGAAAGTCAGCAAACCGACTTTAAAGGTAATCCACCACTGTACTGGCAGCCAGTGCAGTTCGTGCTGCACCAGCAAAATAGGCAGGATCGAGCAGATCCCGTCAAAAGCCAGGCCACCGCATTCTGGAACAGCTGCAGGTGGCAGATTTCTACTCCAGGCAGCCCTAGGTAAAGGGTTAACAATAATCTAAGCATGAGGACACAAAGGCATGGACCAGAGTAGGAAGGTCGCCAGACGGAACTAGATGCCTAATCCTGGCAATATTCCTGAGATGGTAAAAGGAAGATTTGACAACAGGCGACATCTGCGAATGTAGGGTCAGCCCTTCATCAAAAATTACCCCCAGGTTACGCACCCATTCAGAGGTCAGGAGTGAAACGCCACTGAGAAAAATTACCAAGGGCAAACCAAACCCTGATCCCCCCCCCCCAATCTGGCAACCTGGGTCCACAACCAGCACCTCAGTTTTTTTCTGAGTTCAACTTCAGCCAGCTGGAATGCATCCACTCCTGGATTTCTTTCAGACAGTTATTTAAGACCGAGAGAGCTCCATCCTGGTCAGGTGCAAAAGAAAGGTAGAGCTGAGTATCATCAGAATACAGTAGCAGTGAAACCTCAGCCCATACCTTCTTACAATGTCTCCAAGGGGTAGCATGTACACCGTGAACAACATGGGTAACAGCACTGAGCCCTGAGGCACCCCACACAACAGAGAAGTAGGGCCCGATGTTAAGACCCCAGACACCACTCCCTGTGTTTTACCCATGAGGAACAATGTAAACCACATTCCTGACAGTCCACAGATGTGCCTTAGGTGACCAAACAACACCCCATGGTCCACGATGTGAAATGCTGATGAGAGATTTAGAAGAATCAAGCTGGAGTGGCTCTTCCGATCTCTAGCCATCAGGAGATCATTGAGCACCCGAACCAGCACTGTCTCAGTACTATGTTTCTTTTGCAAACCGGACTGGAGCAGTTCATAGATGTCATGGATGGTCAAATGGTCCTCCAGTTGTGCTGCCACTACTTTCTGAATCACCTTCTCTAAAAAGGGAAGGTTAGAGATAGGTTTGTAGTTTGCATGGCAGTCTGCGTCCAAGATAGCTTTCTTCAAGAGAGGTGTCACCACCGCCTCCTTCAGGGAGCTAGGAAACTCTACAGATTCCAAGGAGCACCAGACTATCCACTCAAGGACAGGACTGATGACATCAATACATCCCAAAATTAGGGAGGTTGGTCCAGGGTCTAAACTACAACACATAGGGTGCACACCCTGGATAATCCTCATGACATCCATGAATTCCAGTCAGCTGAAGGTGCTCCAAGAAAGCCAAGGTGCAGTGACCTCATACTGATCAAAAGCAATGCCCATAGAGTGCGCCAGCTGGAGTACCGCTCTGATGTCAGCCACCTTATTAGCAAAGAAACGAGCAAGTTCATCGCACTCTAATTCCGAAAAGGCTTTCCGGATGTGTAGACAGACTGCGTTGCACAGTCCGTCCACAGTTCGGAAAAGCTGAGCTGGTCGATTCTGAGTGGTCGCAATCTCCTTGGATAGGAATTCTGCCTTCTTATGGGTGATTGCAGATTGATAGGCTTGATAATGGTCCATCAATCTAAGGTGGTCCGTATCAAGGGCGGACTTCTGCCAGCAATGCTCTAACCTTTGTCCTAGTCTCCACATCTCCCTTGGAGTCCCATCAAACCAAGGGGATTGGGGGCAAAGAGAGAGAGGGTGAACACGGATTGGAGCAATGGAATCCAGAGCCGCCAAGATGGCCAAATTATAGGCCGTCACAAGGGTCTCTGGGTCATTGCTTGCCAGTGAGAGGGATGAGAGGTCAAGCACCTCCTCTAGGCTATGAGAGCTTATATCTCGTAAAGAGCAGTACTTAACCATCTCCATGGGGTAGGCCTACGAAGGGGGTGCTAAAACTAAACCCCATGGTGTAGTGATCTGACCGCCCAACTGGTTCTACCCCCAAGTCAGATGTTTTGATCTCTAGGAGGAAGACTAAGTCAAGGGAGTGTCCGTGTTTATGAGTAGCAGTGGTAACCACCTGTGTGAGGCCCAGAAATGTCATCAACCTCAGGAAGTGCTGACCAAATTGCGAGAGTTCATTGTCGACCCAGGTGTTGAAGTCACTCAGAACCATCAGTCTGGGTGACTCAAATGCCATGTCGATGACAAAGTCCGCCACTTCCTGTAGGAATCACTTCTCATCACCGGGTGGATGATGAATGAGGGTGATCCGATAACCTGCACCTGGAACAATGGCACACTCCAATGACTCAGCCTCCTCAACTAGTGCAGTGAGGTTAAGTTCAGTCTTGAAACAAAGTAAGAACTCGTAGGCTACAAATCAAAGACAAGGGAAAGGTACTGTTTTAGGTTTTTGCTGAGATTTAAAGAGAGGGGAGAGAGTCAAGCAGAAAAATATAGAGAGAAAGGCTTCTCCAGACTGCAGGTACAGATGAGGGAAATGACCTATCACCAATAGAGAATAGTTAAGGTGAAGGAACTTTGAGCAGATGTGTGTTAGAGTCAGTGGGGGAAGGGTGAAATTAAAAAAAATCTTCCCTGAATACTTTTTGTAAAGATGTACCAAATACATATAATTTTACAGAACTGTACTAAATAGAACTCTGTATTTAAAGTATGCAGTCTTGGCTGAAACTGCAAATGTTTTTAAATTACATTTTTAAAGAATGTGCAGTTTGGGAAATATTGTGCTATTTGTTGGAACTGCGCTTTTTTATATAAAATAATGCACAATTTAGAGGGAAATTGCGCCGTTTGTTGAAACTGCATGTTGAAAAAATCACATTTTTTAAAATGCACTATTTGGGGAAAATGGTGCTATATGAATAAAAATGTAATAATGCATTAACCCAGATTTTTGTAGTATTTCACAGAAATTTCACAAATGAAAAACAAAATTGCACATTTTACTTGCCATTAGTCAGAAGAATGATCAAACAAGTAAGAGAGCATGCATGAATAAGTTTATCAATACAGATATGTGAATTATCTTTCAAACTTTTAAACACAAAGGGCCTGATATTCAGAAATATGCAAAGCGTAGTGCAAATGTTTGGGCTGCACTTTGCTATTGCCCAGGGATCCCAGGATGCTATATTCAGTTGGGTATACCATTACCGCAGTGACTCTGGCACAGCAAAGACGATCACAGTGACAGGAATCGGGCAAAACCACCCATCGCTGTGGCAGTCTGTGTGCCAATCGGGACTGACTCGCTGGGTGTTTGCCCCCCGGTCCAACTTCAACTCGGAGTTAGAATCCTAGAGACCGGGGTGTGGGTAGAGCCCCCTCAAGGGGTTCAGTGGAGTGCAGCCTCAATTACAGTTTGTTATCCTCTACGGTTAATGTCAATAGCTCGACAATGCAGTCATTATTGTAGGGGATGTCACGCCAGCACTGTTGAAGCATTATAGGTAAGCCATTCAGTTGGGGGATACTTGACTTGATTATAGGGCCATGTCAGCGCAGTGCTATGTGAGGTAGCGCTGCCCCGACATGGCTCCCAGAGTTTACCCCAAGAAATGATAGCACTGGAGTGTTATTAGCAATTTTCAGTTAGCCCACTGGGCTTGCAAGGCACTAAGGGGATATATGCATGTCCACTATGGGCCCATTTGGATGGATAGCAGAGGCAGGTAGCACGGCACTGCCCCCCCCCGACTAGGATAGCCATAGCTATCCCTGGTGCTACTGTTCTGCCTACCCTCCCTCCAATTGCCAGCCCCATTATACTATTTCACATCCCTGGTGTCAGTGGTCCCCTCCCTCCCTCCAGTCCCAGCCCCACATAATAAAAATAATTTCCTAGTGTTAGTGGTTCTCCTAATGCTCCAATGCACAGCCCCATATTAGAGCTGTAATTCCCTGCTGCCAGTGGTCCCGCCCTCTCTCTGGTCCCCAGCTCCAAGTGTAAAATGAGAATCCCTGGTGCTAGTGGTCCTCCCTCCCCTCAATGGCCAGCCAGAAATTAAATAACAAATCATCCTTGGCATCCAGTGGTTCCTCCCACCACTGGCCAATTCCTCCCACTCACTGTATCTGCATTTGTGGTGCTGTGAGTGACTACATCACCTGACAAGGCCCTCCTCACATCTCCTCAGCCATCTGCCATATGTACAGGCATGGAGCATGCCTCGTATTTATAGGACAGGATGACACATCCTTTTCTAAAAATACAAGGTGCACTCTGTGGCTGTACATATGGCGGCCAGCTGATGAGATGTGAGGAGGGCTATGTTGGTCACTGTAGGCACCCATGGAATGGCACATACAGATGCATTGAGTGGGGGGGGTTGCCTGGTGCTGTGGAGGTGGGGAACTACTGGATACCTGGGACGGTTTATTATTTAATTTCCAGCAGGCAGTTGGGAAGAGGGGTGACCACTAGCACCAGGGATTCTTACTCTACACTTGGGGTGTGAGATTGGAAGGAGGTAGGCACCACCGGCACCAGCTAATTAGATCTCTAATATGGGACTGGGCATAGGAGGGTGGAGGGGACTACTAGCACCATGGAATGATCTTTATTATACAGGGCTTGGATCGGAGGGTGTTGGGAACACTAGCATCAGAGAATGATCTTTATTATATGGGGCTTGGTATTGAAGAAAGGGGGACCACTAACATCAGGAATTACATTTCTAATATGGAGCTGGTGATTGGGGGGTGCCAAGGACCACAGCAGCAGGTATGCTCTCCCAGCAGCCGACTGGCTTGTTGACTGCAGTACCAATGGCAGCCACTAGGGTTGTGCAGAAAAAGAAGAGATTTTCATCGGCGGTATTTGTGCTGTGCAAAAGGACTGCGCAAACCCTCTTGCCCCATGCAAATCTGCTGAATATTGGCTTGTGCTGATATTCCTATCTCTTTCCCATTATTTGTATACCCCCTCTGTTTTGTCTGCATGGGTGCTATCCTGTTTGTTGATGCAACAGAGCCCTCTGAATGTTGGGCTCCAGCGTAAATCTCAGCTTGCGCAGGCAAACTCTGGTTAGTGCCCATGCAAAAGTCTGAATGCCAGGCCCCAGAAGAGCAATTTTAAGTGGATTCACAGCCAATGTCAGATTTAAAAAATATGAGTGATGGCTGTGATCATATTTCATTCAATGTAAAGAAGTGTAAGGTAATGCACATAGGGAGAAAGAACTCTGGGACTGAGTACAGTTCAGGGGAGTCAAGGTCACTGAGTCTGAGGAGAAAAAAAGGACTTGGGAATAGCCATCTCCAGTAACCTTAAGCAAGCTATGCAATGCAAAAAGGCATAGGCAGGAAGCAGGATCCAGTACAAACAATGAAATTTATTTAAGTACATATAACATCTCGGTGGTGCAGTAAAAACAGGAAAACTCCTGATCCGGTTTCACCAACAAGGTTTTTTCAAGGGACACCAATGTGGGAGGGTGGGTTCTTTTTAAAATACATTTCAACCAATCACAACAGTGGATTACATAGTTAAAGAGACAGTGCATATAATACAAAAAGTGCTGCCAATTTCTATGCCTTAAGGGTTAACAAATGAATTTCAGCTTATTAATTACAGCTTACTTGATCAAGTAGGTACAATTCTTATATGCATTTTTTAAAGCAGCAAATTACATTACTTGAAGTGGTAATACTCAATGGTTCCCAGGGCCTTCACCTGTATGTGAGATGATTAACTGCACCCCCCCCCAGCTGGCTCTCAACTCCAACTCAGTGAAACATAGTCATAGAAGCCTCCCATGGGACCCAGAACATAAGAAGACAAATAGGTTAATCCCCAAACATTAGGTACAAAGGACAGCTGATGTACTGATAACACTTCAGTGCCACATTACCATTTTCTATTTTTCTTTAATAATGGCATTACATCTAACCTGTCATTCAGATCCAGTAAATAGTAGCCCCCAAGTTAAAAAATTCATAGTGCCTCCCTCTGTAAAAGAAAATCCTTCAGATTTCCTCCCCATTTTCCCAGATATACCTTCTCTAGCCCACAGAATTTAAAAATATGATCTTCTCTGTTGAGACTTTCTAACACATGAATTGCTAGTGCATTTCTTAAATCTCCCTTTTTGATTGCTTTCTTGTGTTCCCCATCCTCACTTTCAAAACCTTCAACGTTTTTCCCACATAAAATGCTCCACAACTGCACTGGCTAAGTAAACAATATGTGAACTGTCACAATTAATGAAATTCCTGATGCTATATATTTTTGTAGCACTACTGCTTGTGAGACCTCTATTCTTTTCCATGATGGGGCAATATTTGCACTGTCCACATTTAAAATTACCATGTGGTAATTATGGTAGCCATGTGTGGGATTTAATAACTGTGGTGGATTGCAGACTATGGGTGAGGATGTCAGCCAGATTTCTGGCCCTCTTATAGTTAAATCTAAGTGGTGTGGAACAGCTGTTTTTTAATATTGGGTGAGAACTTAGGATTCTCTTACTGGCTCATTGACACAGCAGTTGGATTTCTGCTTGCGACGCTGGTGACCCGGGTTCGGGAATGGACCTGGGTCGCTGGAGGGCTGGTCAGGGGGAGAAGGATTGAGCATCCTTTCAACTGCTCTCCTTCTTCAGGAGGGAGAGGAGTTGTGTGTGCGGTGCAATAGCTACACCCAGCAGAGGCTGGGTTCACCGTGACGCACCAACACTGTAATAAATCAGGGGCAGGGTAGACACTGGTCATCATTGCACATCCTCGCCCCTGCTTACAGGGGGAAAAACACATCCTGGCATCCCTATGAATCCCTCCCCTTGTGCTTCGATCAGCCTCTGGTGCCCGCTCTCCCGACCAGATACAGTAGTGTGGCACTGGTAGGGGAACAGTGCTGCAACCCCACCCTCTGGGGGGCAAGCCAGGGGTGACAGAGGAGAGCACTGGCAATTGCCAGAGGTGGGAGCCCAGAGGGGCATGACCAGGGCTGAAACTGTTGACCGTGGATGCCAAAAAGTACAAATAAAAAAAAAAAAAAGAACTTATGATTCTCCAGTTACTTAGTATAATGTTTTTTAGGGCTGCTGATCTTCTGTCATAAGTACTAGCAAAGTTAATATGCTGTTCTGTTTCTGGCATGTGTTCTCTTTGTGTAAGCAAATCACTCCTATTCCTGGAGCTGACCTCTAGTTCCTGCCTCTGCATTATGTTGTTCAGCCAGGCATAGATGTTGGGGGTGGAGTGGTGGTATTTTGCTGTTGAATGTAAAAAGGCAGCAACTAAGGTAAATAGAATGCTGAGATGTATTGCTAAAGAAGTTCACAAGTAGAAGAGAGGAGGTTATATTGCCACTGTACAGATCCTTGGTAAGACTGCACCTGGAGTACAGTGTGCAGTACATAAACAAATACTGGCCAGAGCTGATAAGGTTGCAGATGAGGAATTTGGTATAAAAATATTGAAAATTACCAAAGTTACGAGCCTTTGTTAGCAAAATTTGACGTAGGCTCCTAAATTTGTTGTTTTGTAATATTTGTACACCAAATTTTCAACATAACCTTGTTAGACCCTGCCTCATGAAGAAGGGTATATAAAACAAATCCTGCTCAAAGGTGATTTCCATGCAGGGACTGTGAAATCAACTTTCAGGACAAAAAAACACATTTTTGCCAGGATTTGAAAAAATTACAGCTGTTACATTCGTGTTGTGCTTTAAAGATATGACTATGTTGGAAATATTGGGTAAAAATATCCAAAATTACCAAAGTTATGAGCCTGCATTTGAAAAATTCAGTGTAGGTGCATACCTTTATTGTTTAAAAATATTTTTACACCAAATTTTCAACATAGTCTTCTTACTACCCCACCTCATGAACAAGGACAGAGCACATTTTCAAATCCTGCCCAAGTGGTGGTTTCACACAGGGACCACAAAATCACCTTTCAGGACAGACCTGCTTAATGACAATTCAATTGTTCATGAGGTAGGGTCCTGAAGAAGGTATGTTGAAAATCTGGGCCAAAAATATGCAAAAATGCCCAAGTTATGCCACTAAGTTCAAAACCACATTGAAATACATTGAACAGCATACCGGTTTCTTCAGTTCATGGTCTGGCCTTAAACAGTGAAGACATGTCTGCGGTCCAGAAAGGATTGCGGCCTTGGACTCCCAATCAATAAGTAATGGCTTGAGGGGTGTGAGGTGGTAGGTGCTGAGTGGGAGGGTCAGGTGGGGGCAGTTACAGCCACAAAAGACATTGATGGACCATTTTCTTTTTACAGAGTGTTCTGTTCCATAAAATAAAACAAAGCACAGAGGATTCCTCAGCACGATATTGGGGGACTGGGCACCCACCAGTGTCACTGCTATGTTTCTGGGTGAGGTGTAAGGTGGTGGGTGCTGATAGAGAGGGTTGGGTGGGAGGATATGAATATATATATATATATATATATATATATATATATATATATATATATATATATGTATATAGGTACTCAACCCTAATTATAATGGTACCACTGGTACACTATAAGAAAAAAGAAGAAGAGGAAAAGAAGAAATAATCATGCATGCGTGGTAGTCAGAGATGTTTCAAAAAAAAAGGATTCTTTATTGGGACACTCAGGGATTAGGCACCCCAAGTGTCACTGTTATATTTCTGGGGGTGGGGTGGGGTGGTGGGTGCTGAGAGGGAGGGTCAGGTGGAGGATAACAAAGTGTTACTTTCTTGTTGACAGCAAGTGGAGTGCTTCACCACAGTCACAGAGGCAACTGTGTTGCAACTTCAGCATGCTGTTCATTCACAAAGAATGCAAGTAATGTAGAGTCCTTTTCTGAAAGCAGTAGGTCTGCAGGGCTTTGCCCACTGCAGCCCTAAAAATGGATATCAGCCAGTTCAAACTAGTTCAGAGGAAGGTGACAAAGATGGTTCAGAGACAGGAGGGAAAGGTCTACTTTTTTGATTTATTTATTTGAAAACTTGGTGGCCAGGAGAGGCACACTGAGCCAAAGCTCATTTCCATGTACAACTTGTCGGAAGGGTACAGGAGATGGAAACTACATAGCATGGACACAATACACAGTTAAATGCAATTACATAGCATTAACACTGTTCACAGATACAGTAAAATGGAAGAGAGTATGTGGTTAAAACAGCAAAAAGCACATTGAGGACTATTCTCTAAAGTATGCGCCATGCGTAGCTATCATCTTCCAGTGGATATGTGCAAAGTATGCGTGAACCATGATTGTGCAGCGTGCATGACAGGCATGCAATATGGCATGCTTGTGCCCCCGACAGAGCAGCACAACACAGGTGTAGGGGCTTTCCCATGCAGTGGGCCCCAGGCATGTGCCTGCACAATGCCAGTTCTGTCGGCAAAGCACGTGTTGAAGTGGGGGAGCCAATACGCCTGGCAGAGGCAGCCATAAGGGACCTGCAAGCAGTGTCCAGTGGCAGACAGGCATAGCTGAATGCTGCAGCACAGTACAGGCATGGCACAATGGCCAACATAATGGCACCACCAATGGCCAATCTGCCATGGGGGTGCATGTACATGCCACCATGGGAGGACAGGCATGTGCTCTGCACATGCTTGTAAGTGCATCCCAGACCAACACCCCCCTGCAGGAGACATGGCTGTGGGCCACACTAGTGGACAGATGTGGGCAGTGTGGTACTGCTGCCTGTGATAGATGCAGGCCCAGACCCTGGAGGCACATCCCCTTACAATGGTGAAGCCATTCAGAGACTGTGCCACACAAGGATGAGGAGAACACACCCAGCCCCCATTCATGGCGTGATGGCTTCATGGCAAAGGGATGGCACAAAGTCCCAGGAACACACCACCCCACCAGCTCAAGTAGGCATGCATGTTGCACCCTGTGTGTGTGTGGCATGCCCACACCATCCCAGGGGGCACCAATGGTGGCCACACAGGCAGAAGGGGTCTGCTGGCACAGGCCATGCAACACACATTGTGAAGCACATGTGTGCCACAGCATGCTGCCAGCAATGTCAGGCCAGGAAGCAGGGCTGATGCCCCTACAATGTCCCCCCGATATACACATCCCTCCGATTGCCCACCTACATCCAAAAGAAAATCACAGACACATGGTGTGAGGGCACATATGTGTTTATTGACATCCACAGCATCAACAGTCAAAATGCACCATTGGGGCAATACCATACCCCCCAGTCATCTTCATGCCATCACATCGACCAGCTCCTCCAGTCCTCTATTCACTTGGCTTCCTCCTCTTCTGATTCCTCAGATGACCTCATTGGTATGCTGTTGCTGTAGTCCCTCTGAACCAGCACCAACCTCCACAGCAGACCTCTATACACCTGAAATGGCAAAAAAAGCAGAGATGGGCACATTAGTGCATGCAGATGCATGACAGCAACACTATACACCAAGTAATGCATGGCTCATTGGTACACCCTTGAAGGGCTGCAGCATGAACAGAACTCCCTCCCAAGTAATTTTTGTAGTAGATGTTGGTGCTGCTAACCCAAAAACTGAGGAAGGCAGGTAACTGCTCCTGCCACCAGCATCTCTTTGCCACCACCTGCTCAGTTACCCCATCCCCCAGGTAACAAAGCTCCAGTGTGAACTCCTCTGGGTGGCCCTTAAAGTCCTGTGGAGACACACATATAAGGATATCATAAGTAGGGAGGAAATGGCTGACACATACCCATTGGGACCACACACCACCTGATACCCACCTCCACTGGCTCCATGACATGCCATACAGTGCTGCCCTCCTGTCCATTCTAATATAAATTGGTGGACATCCTCCATAGCTTGCGGAGATAGTCACAAGCCTACCCACAGAAGCAGCATGCCCATCTGCAGCAGCCGTGTTGATCGGCAATGGTGACATGCATATGAGCCCCATGCAGGGGCACGCTGCAAGACTACACAGAATGGGTGTCGTGGCCCCTGCACTGCTGTACAACATGAAGCCATGCACAGCAGGCCTGTGACCAGGGAGCAACAGCACAACACAGACTGTGCCTGACCCCGCAGGGTGGATACAAGGCACCTGTTCACCACAGTGATGTACATGGGGCTACTGCAACATGCAGTCCTGCTGGACCCTGTGATGATGCAGAGACGTGCTAGACAGGCATGGAATCACCCATGTGTGTACCACACATGGCTACAGGCTGCTGAGCTATGGACATTCAATGCCTAGACAGGTTCCAGGTGTACCATCCAACTGTGGCCCACCTGTGCACCATGGCTGGATATTGTGTGCAGCCATGGACACTCCAAACATGGGCCATATCGGTGGAGACAAAGGTTCTGTGTGCATTATCATACTATACCACAGGATCATTTCAGAGGGTGTCTGGTAATGTGAGAAGTGTAAGCCAGGCCTCTGTGCCCTGCGCAGTGCATCAAGTTACAGATGCATTGCTCCAGGATGTCAAGACCCAAATATGGTTCCCAACGTCCCCACAGGAGATACAAGTGACCAAGGAGGCCTTCTATGCCATGCACAGCATGCCCAATACCATGGGCATCATCGATGGCACACATGTCTTGATCCTGTCCCTGTCCCTTGATGAGGCAGCATACAGGGAATGGAAGGGGTTCAACAGCATAAATTTTCAAGTTGTGTGTGATGCCCCTGGCATCATCACCAACATATGCATGAGGTACTTGAGATCATATCAAGACATATATGTCCTCAACAACTTGTGGCTATGTGTACATATCACTGCACATGGCAGTGTTGGCTGACTGCTAGGTAGGCATCGGTAACAGTGAGTACAGGGGAAGGGGGTGGGCCATGGTGCAGCATACTAACATTGTCCATGCTTCCATCCAATGGTAACAGTGGCTATCCACTGTGTCTATACCTGATGATGCCATACCTGGCATCACAAGGACAGGCAGAAGAGGCATACAATGAGGCACATCAGAAGACATGCTCTGTCTATGAGAGGACCATCAGTGTACTGAAGATGCAGTTCTGATGCCTGGATCACACAGGTGGCATGATGATGCTTACCCTGGGGATGGCATGCCCAGTGTTCACAGTATGTACCGTGCTGCACAACATCTGTGTGTGCTGCTGACTATCAGCACCAGTGGTTGAACCATGCACCCAGCCCCCTGTGATGGGCTCACAGGGGCTTATCCCCTGCAGGACATGCACACAGGCCATGCAGTCCATCATGTCATGGCACACAGCTCATTCAGAAGATAGGTGTATAGCCCATGGGCACCATTATGACTCACAGATCTGAGTGCCCATGTGCACCAAAACTTCCCACAACTGGGCCACATGTGCCATGTTCTGTGTGTAAAGGGGGCCATGGTGATGGCATTTTCACAGGAAGAGAGGGAGCAGGGCTCAGCACCTCCCTGGAATGCTCTTTGTGGTGCTTGTGCATGGGTGTCAGCCTATGTGTGTGAGTAGGATGTGTGGCCTGTATACCAGTGTGTGACAGTGTCACTATGTGTGCACCAGTGACCATTCCCTGGGCTGATGCAGTCTGTATGGCACTACAGCTGTGAGCAGCCATGGTGGGTGGTCACACATGTGCCCAGACACCATGGCACACCACTTGGCTAGGCACCCCTCTGCATCCTTGCCACATGTAGTCATGTTGTGGCCCCAGATAGGGACTCAGGTTCCCCCTGTTCAGCAGTGGTGGTGTTGGTGGGGGTGTCAGCAGAGATGGCAGTGGTGGTGGGGGTGTCATTTGAAGTGGTGGTGGTGTTGGGTGTGACTGTGGTGGTGGGGCAGGCATTGGGGACAGTGTGAGTGCAGACACGTCAGTGGAGGTACCTGTCAGCATATGGTATGCCACCCTCTCCAACATGTCACCTATGTGGTCAGTTCCCTGGCTCATGCTCTCCACCACCTCAGTGAGGTGCCACAGCACCTCCATGTCCTCATGCTGGGTTGTAAGTCTGTCCAGTTCTAGATGGTGCTGATACAGGTAGTGGGTCTGCAGGACACCCATGGCTTATGCTCTCCTGCCATGTCCACCATGTGGTCTGCCACTGTACTAGGGGAGGCCTTTTGTATGGGTGCAACTCTCAGGGGGAGGGCTGCATCATCTGTGGGGGTGGTGTATCAGTGGGTGGGTCCCATTCACCATCCCTTGGGGCAATGGCCATGGTCTAGGATAGAGGGCACAACGCCAGTGGCACAGTGGCACTGTGCTTGATAGCCTCCCTGCTTGCATCTGACATGATGGCCATGCACAATGGTCCCTCATCCATGGCCTCTGTTGTACCAGTGCCTGCTGGGCCCTCATCCCTGTCATCCTTCTCCATCACCAGCAGCTCCTGGGTGGTACCTATGGATGGACGCAATGACAGGTGTTAGGCTGCACTGTACAGCCTTGGCACATGTGGCACTGTCCTGTGGGTGGCATGGTGCATCATGCATACTTTCCTCAGACACCTGCTCCATGGTACCCTGGTTAGCTGTGGCTGTGCACCCCACAGGTGGATACTCGTGGATGGCCCTGTGCGAGGTATGACTCTATAGTTAGCTGTGTTGCAGGCTGGACCACCCCCTGCACACCATCCCATGGCCACAGCATACCTGGCAGTGCATCAACACCCTCTGCCACCCCCTGCCATGAAACCTTGGTGATGGTCTTTGCCACTATCCACTCCAGGGGGCTCAGTGTGTACTCTGGGGATGACAGACCCCCACCACTGACCATCTGGGCCCTGATGGCCATAGAAAGCTTATGCTTTATGGCTGACTAAAAGTCACACCCCTTGTGTTTGATAGCAGACAGCATCCATGCCTCTTGGCCAGTGGCATTGATAGCTGCCTGTATGTCCAGCCAGATCCTCTGCTTGATGCTAGCAGCTGAGGTCATAGACTGTACCTCATACAGGACATCATAGTTTGCCTGGATGTCAGTGACAAGTGCTGTCACCTGTGCACCCATGACATTGCTGGACCTGGTCTTCTGGGTGCCCTCCAGGTGTTCACCCATGCCTGGCATCTCACACCCACCACTGTTGGGTGGCTGTGGTTGCATATCAGCTGGCCGCAGGACAGTGCTCCATTCTCCCTGTGCTTCCTGGTTGGCCATGATGTCAGCACTTTCAGATACCAGTATCTGAACAAGGGGTGCTTATCAACATATATGGTGGGATCACAGGATGTGTCCATATGTCATGCAGCAATTCAGAACACCCCTGAGCATACCTCTGTGCATCTGTCATCCCTGCCCCCCATGTGCATGTTTGTTAATGCAGCATGGTCAGTGGCACCTATGCAACATGTAGGTGTGCTAGCTGGATTTGTCGCTTTAGTGCAGGTTATGCACCTAGGAGAATAAGCCTCATTAAGGGCAAGTAGCAAACATCAGACAATTCAATCACATCTACACCAGGGTAGGAGGAAAAATATAAGGAGGCAGTCAGCTTGGGGGAAAAACAGGACCAGGAGGGAGGGATGGAATTTCATCTGGTACCTGAGGGAAACAGTGGAGGTAGTGAAATGGAGGGAAAATGGGAGTAGGTTTTAGAGTGAAGGGAGATGATAGGAAAATGATAACTGCCCAGCAGAAGAGCAGGAATAAGCAATGGTGAAAGTGCAAGGATCCCTGTAGAGGATTGAGCAGGAGGCAAAGGGACAAGAGGACAGAAGTAAGAAGAGGTAAGAGGGGAGGGGCCCAAACCAGTATAAGGATATGTACATGGCACAGTGGTTCTGATGATGTGAAAGTACAGAAAGAATGAATAAGGAGGAGTAGAGTAAGTAATGATAAGTGCAAGAGGGGGAGTTGGTAGCAAAATGACAGAAGGCATTGCAGATGGTGTCCAGTCTGGCCAGGGAGGTGGAGGGCACAGTGCCATAGACCACATCCACATAGTCAAAAACTGAGAGCACCATTTTGGAGACAAGCTTACAGAATACCTGCAGAGACATACAGCCTTTATTGCAGTACAAGGCACCAAGTTTAGGTAGAAGTTTGGTATGGGTGGCATCAATGTGGGCAGAGATGTCAAGTTTGCTGTCTAGCCAAACACCAAGGTATTTGAATGAATGAACCACTTCAAGAGGGGTACCATCCAAAGTGGAGAAAATAGGCAGAGTTGACATTCTGTCAAATTTTTCACTGGTGCCAAAGGTCAGGCGCACAGATTTGTTTTTTCTTATCTTGTTGTGTTGACCATGAGTTGGTTAGACTGAAACCAGTGCAGGACATTGTGGAAGCCTTGCTGAAGCAGAACTTGCATGGCTGTAGTGGAGGGACCAGAGGTGTAAATGACTATGTCATCTGCATACATGTGAATATGGGAGTTAGCACAAGCTGTAGGGAGGTCATTAAGAAAAATGGAAGACAGGATAGGTCCCAGAATGGAACTGTGTGGAACACCAGCCTGGATGGGAAATGGTGTTGACAGGGCACTACTAACCTGTACTGACTGCAGGAGGCCAGAGCAGCAAGAAGAGAACGAGTCTACAGGAGGATCTGAAAGGCTAGCAGCACTGAGCTTATGCAGGAGGAGATGGTGGTAGAGTGAGTCAAAGGCCTTGGCCATAACGATAAAAATGGTTACTGTGATATGCCTCTGATCCATCACTGAGAATTTAGAATCAGTTACACACAGCAGGGAGGAGATAGTGGAGTGATACTTCTGGAAGCCAGACTGGAACTGGGACAGGAAATTGGTGGAAGATAGAACATCAGAGCATGTAGTATAGACAAGCTTCTGCTGCAGTTTAGCAAGAGAAGGTAGGAGAGAGGTGGCTGGAAGTTACCCGGGGAAGAAGGTCCCCACCACCACCCTTTGTGGAGTGGAATAACTTTGGACAACTTTTAGAACTGTGGGACAACACTGAGGGAGAAGGACAGGTTAAGTAGGTGAGTCAGTAGATGTGCTACAGTATGGCAGGTGCAGAGATTTGCAATAGTTTAGGATCCAGTCTATCAGGACTGGAATTGTGCAGATTGATGGAATAAAGGGCAGTGAGGGTTTCCTGGGTAGTAATGGGGAAAGAGGAAACCTGTGGAAGAGAGATGGGTGGGAATGTGAGGAGCAGCAGAGGAGGCAGGAGAGTGAGTGGAATGGAGAACAGAAGTGGTAAAAAAACTCATTGAAATGAGCAACAACAGAGAAGGGGTTGGACAATGGTGAACCATTTACAAGAAGGACTGAAGGGGTGGATTATCTGGGAGGGTCAATAAGAGAGTGAATTACCTTCCAGAACTTTGGGGAGGCATTAAGGTTGTTCCAAAGGTTGACCTTGAAATACTGTGATATTGCAGCCCAGCCAGCCTTAGTACAGGTCTTTCTGATAGCCCTGAATAAGAGGAAGTCAGGAAAGGAGGAAGAGAGTTTAAAACATGCCCAGGTAAAGCCACAGGACTTGCACTGGTCAATGGTTTCAGGGGTAATCCAGGGGTGATGGTGAATTTTGACCCTGGATTTTATGTGTGGGTTATGCTTGTCCCATACAGAGGAGAAACTGGAATGAAATAGGGAAAGGGCACTGTAGATATTCTTGGCAGAGGGTACGGTGGTCCAGTCTGCAGCAGCAAGGTCACTCAAGAGAGCAGAGGTATTGAGTGAGTGGAGGGGCCTGATCCAGTTGTATTTAGGGGAAGAAGGTGGATGACAGATCTTCCTGATGCAGAACATCATGCAGTCGTCACTGAAAGCATCCAGCAGGATTTCTGCTGCTACAATATGGTGTATGTGCATGTTGGGAGGAACCCAGTTCAGGAGGGAGTGGTTATGAGAGCTGGAGCTGAGCTGGGTGGATTCAGTGATGATCTGCATGAGATTTAGGGACTCAGCCTTGTGGATGGTCTGCCTGGAGGTCGGGGAGAGCCATTGAAGTCCTCTAGCAAGATGAGTTCACCAGTAGAGGATTGAGAGGTGCTGATAAAGAGGGAATTAACCAGGCTGGAGGGCATATTCTATCTGAGGCACAGAAAACTCCAATGAAGATGGGCACAGAGGAGGGGAGTGACAGCCTGACCTGATACAAATTCATGGTAGAAAGACACACCACTTTTGTAAAGTAAAGCTTATTTTGATACACATGCTGCTGTGTCATGTGTCTGTCATTGGTGCCCTCCTCTCCCTCCCTCAGTCACCCCAAGTGTCCACCTTTGTACCTGCTGTTCTAGTCAGGGCTACACAAACGCATGGCCCCCTGTGTTCAGCACTGTCCTTAGTGTCCTCAGATCTGCATTACTGCATTGCGCTACACTAGCACCTGTCATTTGTGTAATGTGCAATATGCCCTATATTCATAGGGTATAGTGCCGGTGCAATGCTTCTGAATAGGGCATGCTAAGGGACCAGCACAATCGCTAGCACAGGAGCAGTGCAATGACAGCACTAGCATGCATTACTGAATATCAGGCACATTAAGTTTCAAAAGTTAGCATTCAACAAGGAATTAACTCTTGTGCATGAAAAAAGTGAGATTAGAGAGGTGTCATGAAAGGAACTGAAACAAAAATGTAAAGTTCAATGTGCATACACAACTTAAGTGAGGACTATGCTTGTGCAACATTGTTGCTAGTTTGAAGGTAGTTGAATGAATGTATTGTTTGACTGATACATGTGGATACTTTGGCCATTCACACTGTCTTTCCCATGAGACACTACCATCCTATTGGGGTACCATGATGGCAAAAGAACCCTCTTGTTAAGGGTTCCACCTCTAGAGGTGCCATGGAAACATAGTTCCTTTAGGCAAAAGGTATCTTACAAAGGAGCCCGAAGGAGACAGGAGTGCCAGTGGAGGAGGAGGGGAGTCAGGCTGGGCAAAGAAACAGAGCATCCAAATGAAGCTGGAGGCAGCTGGCTTAAATAATTTAGGAAAGGGTTTGTGGCTCTTAGCTCCTGCCCACTGAACTACAGGCATAGCATTTTATTTCCATGGGCATATGCAACATAATTCAGGAGTTATGCTTGTACAATGCTGTCTATAGCCTGAAGGTAGTTGGCCATGGTTCACACTCTCTGTCCCATGAGAGACTACCACCCTGTTGGGGTACAATGCAGGCAAAGGAACCCTCTTGAGCTGGGTTCAACCTCTAGAGGTACCACAGGAACATAATTCCTTTATGCCAAAGGCACCTTAGGAAAGAGTCCAAAAGTACTGCAAAGCAGGTGGTGAACACAGAGACTGAATGGAGTACTGATTGACAGCAGCTGGTGATGCTTGATAACGGACAGAGACCTACTGGAGTAAAGACTGACATCAACTGGTGACTGATAGCAGACAAAGGCATGACTTCCATAAGGAGAGAGGGAATGACAAGATTGAAGGATAAAAGAGCCACAATCCAACCCCAACTCACAGCAGAAAACCTACTGCTGGGGTAAATGCTATACTTAACTATGTATACTACGTAATGACCTTTGAAATTCAGGACAGAAAAAAAAACTGTGGATGAAATCTCTGAAGATCCATCGTCTCAGTTGTCATCTCTCCTGGTATGAGAACCTACCATTGTGACAGCTCAGCATGCTAAGTTGGAGTTTGAAATTTAAGGGAAGTTTTTAGAGGGATAACTCTCTCTCTATCCCTCTAATAGGATAATGATGTGGGACGTCATGAGTCGATCTCTGCAGCTAAAAGGAAGTGCACTCCTCAAAACATGGAATGAGGACAGCAGCAACTGCTGAGAGGCTACCACCCAGACTCAAGGCCATGTGGAGGCATAACCTTGAATGGAAACTAAAGGAAGGGGATACAAATGAGATTAGGTGGACTTTAGGTAGACACAGGGAAAATAGCTTTCAGAGGTGCTGCCAACATGGTTTGCACAGCTAGAGGAACCCCTGTTGGCTTAGGACTCCTACTTTTGACAGTTGAATTCTTAAATGCTACACCTTGAGGTGCCATGGACCAAAGGTCTATATGGCTAAAGCTTCTCTCAGAGTGTTGGACCTTACCACCCAGCAGAACTGATGAGAGGTGCCATAGAAGACAAGCAGCCTACAGAGAAGAACCCCCACCCAGGATGAGCGACTTACACTCAAGATGCAGACTTCAAAGGGAATAAAAGCTGTCTACCCATAGGGTGAATTCTGAAGGCAAGAATCTAACTGAATAATGTCTGCTGAATGGAATGACTGATATTGATGGAAAAGACAATGACTGAAAAGGTACTGGAACCTGAACATACATGAAAAGTCAAAATGAGAGGTAAAATCCATCCTCAGCAGTAAAGGCTGAAAGCTGTGTACAAGCTATGACTAGGGTGGTAAATGCTAAAGCAGATTCACTGAGTAAACTAACTAAAATGACAGAGCAGGAATGGGAGCTGCTACCTTACTTAGAAGTCAGGTGAAAGCAATTGAGGAGGAATGCAGTGGAACTGAGAGGTGTGCTTGTGGCCTAGTATGAACAGCAAAAATAGAAAAGCCTGAAAAATTGCACCTGCCAAAACAGCAGAATGACATAGGCAGGACACATTGTGGAAACTAGTAAGCACACCAAGTACCAAAACAGAAAGAAACACAGGAGTTACATGAAAACAGGAGTAGCTGACCAAGAGAAAGAAGGAAGCACAAGTTGCAGCCAGGAAAGGTATAAAAAACAAAATACTGGCCTAGATAGCTGCTAAAGGGACAAACTGAACAGAAAGTCCAAAAGCAGAAAAGGAAAGCAGCAGACAAACATGGGGAGAAAAAGTGTGTGTGTGTGGGGTGGGGGGAAAGCCCCAACAGAGTCTCAAGCTGTAGAAAAGAAAAAGTGCTTTTGAATGAGGCTGGAGGCAGCTGACTTAAATAGCTCATGAAAGGGGGTGTAGTTGGTAGCTTCCACCCATAGAATTGTAGGTATAGCCTTTTATTTTTATGTCATCAGAATAACAATAATAATAATAGGGGAACATGTTATTAATTGTATTTATTTTTGCTTGTTGTAATTTGTTAGAATCAAATTATCTTATATGATGAGCTTAAACTGGTATGAACTGTATGTTTATGATGTAGCTATTTATTACAATGCAGCACTGTTTGATGGTATGCTAAGGATGCCATTGAAAATGAGCATGATAGCTCATATGACTAAACATCATCTTATTTAATATAATTATTTTAATAAATGAAAGCTAAATACATGAATCAGCATAGAAATAATAGAAAATGTTAAACTGGGACATAATGTAACCACGAGGAAAGAGATGAGCTAAAAAGAGAATCACACCAAGAATGGATCAATGGGGAACCCAGTAAAGGAGACAGCATGAGTGGGGTGAACCCCCACCAAACGAGACAGTAAAATAATGATTGGACAGATAAGGATGAAACTAAGCAAGAAAGGATCAGTCTCCATGTTTACTCGATCACAGTATCTAAAGTAAAGACTGCTCATTTTGCCAAACTATCACAATTAACCTAATTTACACCTTTTGACTGCTTTGCATCTGTGGTATTTTATTACTTGTTGTGGTATTTATTATGCTGTATGTATGACATTCCTGTCTAATGTTGGAAAGAACTCCGAGTACTTAGAACACTATCAAAATAAAAAACAAAACAAACAAAAAAAAAATTATATTGAATTGTTTATGGTGGGCTTGTGATATTGACTCTGTCTACCAGGTCTGCCGAGACCCCAGGTACTAATGTTACTATCCCAGATTTCCCCATCACCAGAAAATATCATGCAAAGAGGGGTAGTGATGTTGCTACCTACTTTTCCTCTTGCATCCAGTTTCAGCCTGTGCTGTCTGCCTTCTCCCTTTCTACCTATGTGATGCTGCACTGCAAGCTTTTCCTCCCCTTTCAGTACCCATATTCATTGCTGGAGTTTATAGCTGTCCTGGCATATCTCCCTCATCAGTTACTGAACTCCTTATCATCATATACTCACATGCCATCTCTGGTGAATTGTTCATCCAACATGACTTCAGTCTGAATAGGCTCTCCCCCTCCATTCACAAACTGTGCCAAAACATAAAGTCTGTCCAACTCCCACAACTAATCTCTGATCCCACTTGGCTCAGTCACAAATCCCTCAACCACTCCCTCTTGGATTGGGTCCTCTCCTCAGACCCCCATCATATAATGGGTGCTGGTACCCACCAAAATGCCCTCAGTGACCACCATATGATCTACTGTGTGAGAAAGATACATTATCCCAAAGCTCCCTCAAATTCATACAGATCAGATTCTTCTGACCTCTGGACCTGTCCTCCCTTCATGCTGATCTGGTGGCTACTGATTGGTTCCTCATTTCAGCTGTCAGTAAAATCAACAAAGCAGCTGCCAGTAAAATCAACAAGGCCCTAAAAGTCTTTAACTCTAAGTTCTTGCCTACCTGGGATCACCATGACCTCTGAGCAAAACTAGTGTCCAAGGATCTCACCTACCCTGGATCTCAGCTGAGTTGCTGGCCTGTCATTGAGCATGTGATCTTGCCTGGTGGACTTACAAGTAAAGAATAAGAAAGGAACTAGGTACACACTAGAACAAGTAGTACTGAAGGCTTAGTTCAGAGTAGCCACAACATGCTAAGCTGGGCTAACCCCAAAGGGATCCTCTTTGTGAGGTGATATATAAAGTAGGGGTGTTAGCCTGGCTTCAGCATGTTGTGGCTACTCTGAATTAAACCTTCAGTAATACCTATTCTGGTATGTGCCTAGTTCCTTTTTAAGTTCACACATGAACGTCAAACTTCTTGGGATGAGTGACTTTTGGGAGTGTGACACTGTCTGTTCAATGCAAAGTGCTCTGCAAGGGGCTCAACAGTATCATACCAATCATCAGCCAGGCTGATTGTGACACTGTTTTGCCTGAAGTGTTCTGCACTTGAAAAGAAAAAGCTGCACCAATCATGCGTCAGCTTTTTTCTTTCATCTACAGGTCACCACACAGCAAACAGCTGTTTGTGTCCCGATCAGCGTGGCTGACATCTCTGCTCCCTCCCCTCGCCACCTAACCAGTCCCTTCCTGGAAAGTGGAAGGAGGCGCTTTCCTACCCTGCCTCCTCCACTTTCCGCTGACTCCTTTGGCTCCTCTTCTCCTACCCATGCAGAGTAGGCCAGAGCTTAAGCTCCATACGGGCTGGGAGTATACAGTGCCTGAAGGCACTTTCACTTTAAGTGTGATCTCGCTAGCGGATCCCCCCCCGCCTGCCAACATCAGGGTGCTCAATCCCTATGTCAGCATGTATCCCCCTCCACCTTTAATTTGGCACACTGGGAGCCCACCCCAGTGTGCCAAAAATCTACCACTGATGTTTCCAACACCGGGATGCCCATTCTGCCCCCCCATGCCCCTATTTTCTCAGCCAACATCAGGGTGCCCAACCCCTGAGTCTGCATTGATCCCCCACCAGTACTCTGGCACACTGGCAGCCCACCCCAGTGTGCCAAAATCCATGTTATTAACAAATTTTCCTGCAAAAAAGAAAACAGTCCCAAAAGGTCTTTTTTTTTAAAACCTGAAAAAAAGAGAAAACAGTCCCTTGTCGTTCCCGCTGGCCCCCTCCCCCAACCAGTACCCTCCTTCTATGCACCCCACCTTCCTGCACCCCCCCTCACCCATACTTACCTTTGGAGGTTGGAAGCAGCGATTTTCTGTGGACAGGGAACACATCTGCACTCTTCAAAAGTCGACTGCAAACTAAAGAAAATCATGGTAAGCACTATAATGGCAATCAATGGGGGTTTCAACTTCGGTTGATATCTCAGCCACTTTTGGGAGTTTTGGTCCCAAATGTTCAACAGGGAGTTCTTGGGACCCCCTCCTCGTGAACACTGTCACTGTCATTTTTTTTCTCAGTCCTGAAAGGTGATTTCGCTGTTGCTGCACAGAATCACCTTTCAGGACCAATTAATGAAATGACAGTGCCACTGTTCATGAGGTGGGGTCCCAAAAAGCACTTGTTGCAAATTTGGTGAAAAAACTCCCAAAAAAGACTGCATTACAAGCGTCCATTGCGCAGTTTCTACACACGATTATAACTTCATCAATTTTTAATATTTTCACTCCCAATTTTCAGCATTGCCATTTCTTCACACCTCCTCATGAACAGTACAGCTGTCATTTTTCACATCCTGCCCAAAATGTATTTTTGTATCTGTGGTGCCAAATGGCCCAATCCCTGTGCAAAATCACCTTTTGGGATTGAGTAATGAAATGATACTGCCACTGTTTATCAGGTGTGGCCCCAAAAAGCCCATGCTGAAAATATGGAGCAAAAATACCAACAAATGGAATGTGTGTTAGGGTTTCCAACTGTAGTGTCCACCCTGTATAGACTAACAGGCGTTGGGGGTGTGACTTGGGGTAATTGACCATAATGCTCACACCATTCCACCCCACCCCAACCCTGCAGCCACCAACAGGCATCAAGGTGTCCATGGGGTCTTCAGCCCTAATGTTCACCCCATTCTCCTATACAGCACCCATCTCAGTGTATTTCCTTATGGAATGGGGTGAGCATAAGGGCAGAAGACCTCAAGGCACACTGCAACACCGTTCAGTTTCTGCAGGGTGGAGTGAGGTGTAATGGCGTGAGTGTTATGGCCAATGACCCAAATGCACACCCCCAATGTCTGTCAGTCTCTGCAGGGCAGGGTTGGGGGTTTCCATTACTTCAATACTTCACTGCCATTCCTATTATGCATCTCTCTAACTCCTGCACTTCCAATGCCAACACCAGCAAGCAAACATTCAGCATTGACAAATACTTGTTTTGCTAATGAAGTAAACCAGTGCTGGAAGAACATAAGAATTCTGTGTTGAGAGTGATGCCTTAAAATGCAATGCAGAGGAATATACACAGAAAAATATGGCAGGCATGTACAACAGCAAACTTTCAGCATTGTCAAAAACTTGTTTATTCTTACATCACTGTTCCTGGCTGGAGCACCTTTGTGGACAGTGGTGTGTGTTTTTCTGTGTCTGCCTTGACTTGCAGGTCCACTGGTTCCCCATTTGACTTTTCTATTTACAGGGCCCTTCACAACACCTGTACGAGAGCTACTAGGCTTCCAGTGGCTGATTAGTTTGCATCCACACTCCAGAACAACCTTAACCACTTCTCCAAATTTTGGAAGGTCATTCGAGCAATTTTTCTCTCTCCCAACCCAGCTCCTCCCCCATCCTCAAGGTGGGCAATACCTCTGTCTCCAGCCCTGCCTATGTTACCTCATCTTTCAACTCCTTTTTTACATCCTATGCCCCTACTCTCCTTTTTCCCTCCACCACCCCTCTCCCTTCCCTCCCGCCTCAACCACCTCCCCATCCCCCACCCTCCCTTTCTCCTTCTTCCCTATCATACCTGCTGCTTCCATCAAAGTTGTCCTCACTCTAAACACTCTCAAAGGTGGGAGTCCTGATGTTTTTGACCCAAAATTACTGTCTCTCTCAGCTCCTGCCATTGCCCTCCCTGTCACCTACTTTCTAAACCTGTTCTTAAATCTTGCCTCAATCCCTGACACGTGGAAGCAGGCTATGGCCATCCCCCTTCACATAGGGGATGACCCTCCTCCCCTCTTAACAAACCATAGACAGTTATGAACATTTGCTTTAAAGAAACCTCAGTGCATCAGTAGTGACCCCCTCCTCCCCTGGAAACTACTTCCCTGTCTCCCTTCTCCTTCTGTAGCTTAACTCCAGGAACTCTCCCAACTCTCCCCTTTCCTTGATTCTTCATCTTTCTTCACTCTACCAGTCTGGTTTTAGGAGGCCCCAGTTAACATCCACCTCCTCTGCATCTCACTGACTCCATCCTATTAGGTATGGATTAGGGCTTTGTCACCTCAGACAGTTTTGTCGACCCCTGGGCAAAGCCTTTGAAAGTGCTGCCCACACTATCCTTCTGAATGTAGTGGGGTGGGGCACTCTGCTTACTCAGTTGAGTCGTTCTACTCCTACCTTGAGGGCAGGTCTCAAGCTGTCCGTATTGGTGACACCATATCCCATCCTCCCCCTATCTACTCTGATGTAATCCATGGATCTGTCTTTGTCTCTGTTCTATTCCCCATATTACTGAACCACCTTCCTTTTGCCTGTTCCTCTTTGTCCATTCACATGTATGCAGATCACACAGTCCACTATGACTCTTGATCCTCTGCTTCTGAGCTCATGTCCATGCTCCAGACAGACTTTACCAACATCCTGCTCTGGTTTCAGGCTAAACAGCTATTCCTCAATGCTGAGAAAATAGTCTATATGGCTTTTGCACAAGGTTGAGACTAGCTAGGCTAACCCCCTCCCCTTCCTCCATACCCTTGATGGTGTTGCAGTTGAGAATATTTCCTCCTTGAAATACTGTATTGTCACCTCGATTTCCCTGTTCATGTGGATGCCATGCACTGGAAGCTTCACACTAACCTGGTATGCTTTACAGGAATACAGTGAGTATCCCACTTTCTGTCCACAGAGAGAGAGTGTCTTGAAGATGATTCTCCCTATCTTTTACTACAGTGACATTGTTTACAGTGCTACTCCCAAATCCACCCTAGCCAGACTGGACCCGCTATTTCACTCCTTCTGCCCCTTTGCGTTTTTTGGTTTTTTTTTAGTTTTTGTTGACCGGGTAAGTACACTAGACAAATCCTGCCTATTTTCAGGCACAACCCAGGGGAAGGGGATACAGATGAATGCCAACTGACCTTGAACCAGATTAAGCTGTTGGTGGTATGTTTTAGTGAATGAGGGAAATTTGGCCAGGACACCGAGGAAATTCCCCTACTCTTTTCGATAAGTGCCATGGGATCTTTAACATCCACCTGAACTACCACCAATCCAGGCAGAATGGACCTCGGTTTAACATCTCATTCAAAAGACAGCACCTCAGAAGAGCAGCACCCCTCTCATGCTGTACTACAGTGTCAGTACTGGGATATTAACCCAAGTGTCAGATGTGGGAACTGAACCCACAGCCCTCTGATCTCCCAGCCTCAGAGGCGAGTGTGCTACCTACTGAGCCACTGACACTGTTGATTGCCCCCTGGAACCCACCACTATTTTCTATACTCTTCCCTCTCCTTTTACTCACTTGATGCCAGGCACTATGACCATTGCGCTACTTTCATCTCCAAATTCTGGCTTGGGTCCTCCCCCTCTTACCTTTCCTCCTTTTTCAGTTTTCACCTTCTACCTCCTACTCCCTTTGCAGCTCTGGACCTCACTCTCTTATGCGCCCCTCCATAAAATCCACTGCGTGCCAAGTCACTCACTCCTTCCTCTTCCCAATCTATTGGGGTCTCTTTCCAGTACTATTCGTACTGCTCCTTCCTCCCACTCACTCAAATCTCTCCTCCATGAAGTTGTATGTGACCTCTGTGCTGTATTTTGCTACCCTGCAATTCTCACCCTCCCTCCACTGCCCCTGCTCCTGCCCTAATTAATTCCCCCTGCCCTCCTAGTTTCCTCCATCCTTTCCTGCTGAATGAAGCACCAACAGTGCATCATTCACCCTTCAAATTGCTGCCATCTGCACTTTAATTCCATACCTGTGCCTTGGTCATACTCCAGCTGTCTTCCAATTTTGCAAATACAATTACTTGTTGGTCTTCAAATGCTCTATCTGTTTAGCTTACTGTATATGTTTGATTTATGTAACTGGCTGTTGTAACTTATTGCTGTACTCTCAACATTTCCCCCTCCCAAGGAAGCATCTGGAAAGGAGCTATTTCAGCTCAGTAAGTCTTTCCTGGTAAATATTTTAAAATAAATAAGAAAGTGATACATTGTCAAACACAATACAGTTAGCTCCTGAAATGGTAAAAAGGTTTTGCTTCCAGTTTAGCCAGTGCCTTTGTACGTATTTCCCTTCACACTACAGAACTGCAGCAGATCTCACTGTGCAGTAAAAACTGATTTGTTTTGTTTCTTTTTCCACTGTCCCTCTCACCACATTCATCAGAGCTGTCATAGACACTCATTATCCTCTGGTCAAGGGAGCTGCTAAAGCCTTTGCAGTTGTTATCAGTGCCACTCTGTAGTTAGCTGGTAGGATGGTGTTGCAATCCAGACAACCTGCACTCCCTCCCTGGATTCTCTGGATGTTGAGTGCCTTGTCTTTGCAATACACCTAGTCCTCTTCTGCCCACATGTTTGTATACATGGAAAATCCCAGTTTCACCAATGGCGAAATTTCTGAAATTTCCCGGATGTTCCACGAAAGTGGAATTCACAACTTCCGCCCATCCCTACTTTGCCTTCATGGCTTTTTAGTTATCATGCTTCAATACATTTTACCTCACAGCCTACTGATTTCAGCAGTTTGTTGCATTACATTGCTGCATCTGCAAACACTTACTGCTTGTAAATGAGCCTTACTGGTACCATTTCATTACTGTGTTCCAAATACCTCCTGCCTTCCAATAACCTAACCCTGCCTTCATGGAACTTGAGGTATTCATACCAGTCATATCATTCCCTATTCATACTGAAACCATAGCCAATCTGTATCAATGCTATTTAACCATCCATTTCAATTTTTTATTTATGCTGCAACCATAGCTGCAACCATAGCTAAACCTCATGGATCAATTTACTTAACCTCATAGATGTTATTTCTGGCATCCTGACTCTCACTACTTAATAGCTTCACAGCCTCCCATTAATTGATCACCTACTTCCATGACACACTGCTAATTTGGCTTCCATAGTGGAATTGGTTGGCTTGCTTTCACTGGCTTTGCTTATATCACTCAACCCTTTTAAACCTTCCTTCCATCAGTGAACCTTCCGATCCATCAATTTCATCAACCAATCACATCTGCCCATTGTATCAATCAATCATCTCAGACATTCCTACCATATATACCTACCCGACAGCCTCTGGCTTCACCCAGCCCCTCATATTAGTGCTTAATTCGTATTCTTTATAAATTAGAGGCTTGCCAACCATGACCATTACTTTCTGTGGCTCAGGCCCCCCTGCAGCTGACGGTCCCGCTCCTCACTAAAGTCTGCATCTTGAGCATGTGAAACCTGGGGCAGGGTCCTTCTCATCTGACCCATAGTGAGAATGCCCTTACTCTGGGTGGAGCTTTGGCTGTTCTTAATTTGGTGGCAGCTCTTGATGTAGAATTTATGAGTAGCTTTGAAGGGTGATTACATTTGATCTCCTTTGGCTGAAGTGTTAATTTACTACCATTGGCACCTTCAATGCATTCTCCCTAAGGCTGCTTTTTGTTCACTTGATTTGGGGTAGTTGGTAGGTCAAGCAGTGCTTTAGCAGTCATTCTCTCCTCCTCCCGCCTTTGCTGAACTTATTGCAAAGACTTGCCTCACAACCTTCAAAGGTATTCCTGTTAGAGAGAATGAGTGACAGCTTCCTCTGAACTGGAATATGTTCCACTTCCCTACCAATTCGATCTCTAAATTGCAGCAGCTGAGTCATCACTAAATAAAATACCCCAAGCCTGGAGGAAAGGCAACCTAGGCCTTGGATCCCCAGAGATTTCCTCCTCATATGTTTTTTTTTCTCTCCTCTGAGCCAAAGGTCATAAATCTTAATTAGTTTTTAGTGGTATTCCCTAGTTAATTTACATAGGTTCCGCTGTTAGATGGATGTGGACGGTGACCCTATTTATTGTTCCATCTCTCCTTAGGAAGCCCTTATGTCATCAGTGCAATTCTGACAACATGCACATCTCATGTGTATTCTCAGTTAGTCATGTTGCTGACAATATGTTTTTCAGCCTTGTAGTCAATGTATATCTGCTCAATGCTCCTTTTTGGAGCTCTTTCCTACAGTACCTTTAGCCAAGGGAATCTTCCCACAGCAATTTTAGGGATATAATCTTCTTCAAGGGTTCCTTGCCTTTGGTACCCCTGCAGGATGGTAATTCCCCCATGGAATAGAGAGTGCGAACAGCCAAACAGTTATTATAGTTGTACAAGCATAACACTACTCTGGTTGTGTAGGCCCATTGAATTGGAAGGCTATGCCTGTAGTTCAATGGGGCAAGCAATCAGCCATGCCCCCTTCTTGAGCTATATAAGCAGTTTCTCCCAGTCTCTCTCTGAAGCACTTTTTTCTTTGCCCCACCATCCTCCCTTCCTCCTCCAGTGGCATGCCTCTCTCCTCAGGGGGTTTCTTTCTGAGGTACCTTTAGCCAAGGGAATCTTCCTGCAGCACCTCTAGGGGTGGAGCCCTCTTTGGGGGTTCTTTGCCTTTGGTACCCCTACAGGGTGGTAATTCCCTGTGGAATAGAGACTGCAAATGGCCAAGCAGTTATTACAGTTGCACAAGCATAACACTACTCTGGTTGCGTAGGCCCATTGAACTGTATTACTTGTGAATTAAAGAAAGGTGTAATGTTTATATAGTGCTAGGTTCTTTAACAAAGCCTTTGTTTTCTGAACTCAAACAAAAACTCCTTTTTCAATGTGTTCAGTGTTATTTAGAATCAAATGCCAATCAGAACCTGTCAGTACAACATTATTTCATTATGCCATTTAGTGTGCCAAATTTCTGTTCATTAAACAAGAAGTATGCATGTCAGTGTATTTCTCATATGCCAAAATGTTGTGAGCCTAACTGTTATGCTTTAGTCATGGGTATAACTATAATGTACTGTATGTGATTCATAAAAAGCAAAGCTATGACAAGAATGATCAGCAGTTCAGATATGTTGAAAACACATTGATTTGGTTGAGAACATGTACTGTATGTGGTATTTTCAGTACTGTTAAAGCATGATGAAACTACAGACATTGAATATCTCATGTGTCAGGCAAATGAAATTGTTATTATTATTGTTTTCATTCCTAAATGTCCACCTACTTCCTCTGGTTTCCATCCCAAAAGTGTTGGCCATGTAAGGGCATCAAATGTTGAACACGGGGTAATGGCAACGGTCACCTCTGAGATCTGGCCAAGTCTCATTCATGCAGTGACTCAGTTGCTGGAGTTCTGGACAGTAATACAACTTAGTCTTACCTCCAAGAGTGCAAGCATATCAACTCTTATATGCATCCACCCTCTGCTATCTGAGTAGTTGATATCTGGGAGATTTTTCCTGAATATGGGTTTCTTGACAACAAAACAATATTCTGCTAACTAGCCACTAAACAAGACTGGATGCAGACATGTAGTAATGCTAACAACCACAGGGAAAAAAGCTTGTTTTTTGTGTTCTTAAAAGTAGTGCATCATAAGTGAGGCACAGCATAGTATCTATCCTATAATCAAAATGAAAAATGTTCTTTGGATGAGCCACAGATTATAACAGTAAAGTGAATTCAGTTTTTGACTGGGGGAATTTTGGACCATAAGCTGAAGCTGCACAGGTGCTGTACTATTGAAATTAAAAAGCAAAGGTAACACTGGCACACATCAGGAAGGGTCTAAGCAGCAGGCTGAGAGAGTTGAGCCTCCTTCTCCTGTACATCACCCTGATTTGATCACACCTGGAGTACTGTGTCAAGTTCCTGTCACAAGAATGCAGAAAGGACATGAAGAGATTGAAAGGGGTCAGTACAGGGCTACCAAACTGATTAGTGGTTTAAAAGGCAAGAGCTATGAGGAGCGACTGGACATAATAAATTTATTTGGCCCAAAAAAAAAGGCAAGAGCTATGAGGGGAGACTGGACATAATAAAATTATTTAGCCAACAAAAAAGAGAAAGCCGAAAGGAGACATGACCACTGTTTTCTGACTACTAAAGGAGATATACATGCTGAAGTATGCACAGATATTTTAGTGCAAACAAAACTGATTTAGAGGACATGCCCTTAAACTGCTGGGGGGAGGTAAGGGGAAGATTAACAAGAATTACATCACACAAAGGTTGGTAAACATATGAAATAAAACACTGTGAGGCTATGAAAGCTAGCCCATTTTATGTTATCAAAGCAGGACTGTACAGATACCCAAGGGAGAATAGCATTCAGGGTTACACTGCAAAAGTGGAACAACATTACAGTGGTTGACCTTGGCTGTATGTCCATGTTCAAATTAGGTATAGTCACTGCCGTGTGGCTGGATGGACATGCAAGATTTATTTATTTATTGAATTTTGTTGACCCGGTAGGCCCACTGGAACTAGAAATCCCTTTTTCAGGGGTGACCAGGGAAGGGGGGATACAGATGGTAAGCAACTGAAATTGAACAAGGTTAAGCTATTGGTGGTATTTTTAGTAAATGGGGGAAATTTGGCCCGGACACGGGGAAATCCTGTACTCTTTTCGATAAGTGCCATGAGATCTTTAACATCCACCTGAACTACCACCAATCCAGGCAGATGGGAGCTTGGTTTAACATCTCGTCCAAAAGACGGCACCTCAGAAGTGCAGCACCCCCCCTCGTGCTGCAATACAGTGTCAGTATTGGGATATTAACCCAAGTGCCAGATGTGGGAACTGAACCCACAGCCCTCTGATCTCCCGGCCTCAGAGGCAAGTGTGCTACCTACTGAGTCACTGACATTGACTCCAAGTCCATTCAATCATCACAATAATTTGCATGATTAGCCCCCAAAAGCTTGCTGAGCCTTTATACCATCAAAAGTGGCTGTGTCCATATTTCCTAATTTTACTTCAATTGAAAATGGAAAAAAATGTATGCGCTTACACTCCATAAGGTAATGTGCATGATAGCCAGTGCAATACACTCTCTAAGATGAAACAGAGTCCTGTGAGCAGATGGATTAAAATGGGACCATGTCAGATTGGGTCGTAGATGCCAAGTGTTGTTTTTCAATTCACTTCTTAATTGATTTTGTAGCCCAGATTAACAGCAACCTTATAGTTCCTTAACTACAAAGAAAAAAAAAGTTTTTTTTGTTTAAATAATTGCCAATACTTCAAGTTAGTATTCAGGATATGCCATTCCATAACACAGCAGGATGATAACACATTCAGTGACAAGCTAAACTAAAGTAAAAGTTTAATTCAAAACATGATAAAACTAGGAATAGCTGATGCTAAAGAAATAAGTCACTGTAGAAGGTGTCTGTCCTTAATAAGCTCTTGTAAAAACAGTATCCAAATTTACATCTAATCAAATTTACATTGTAAAAATTGAATGAGATGTGATTTGGTATTATTTTAATGGCAGCCTATGACACAATAATTGGGTAAAAAATGGCCCTTCATATTATTTTTGTGATAGCATTTAAATGACACAGGCAGGGTTTTTTTATACAAAGGCATCAGCATATAGTTTCTTCTTGGTCCCAATCAGTATTAGTAGTGACATTCCTCTTGGTGTTTTTAAGGATTTTATTAATATTCTGGAAATGCATTTGTGTTGCCTCTGGGTACACTGAAAAGCCACTTAAACTGCACTTAAAGGAGCACTACAGGAAAAAATTGATGTGCATCAACCATTTACAATGAAACTTGATTATAGTAAAGGAATACATATTTGCATAATTACATAATGTTTGATTTTTTTTATTATCTTTATACTACAGCATAACTTATAAAATGTTTCATGCATGAAAAATGCATCAGAAAGCACCATCTACTGTATTTTCTGATGTACTGCAATTGAAAAAAGACACCTGGTTAAAACATGTCTAAATATATTTGAAATAATCATTCATAAACCAAAAGCATTTGAATATTTATCTATAAAAGTAACATAGAACTAACTTATAATACTGTAAGGGAGATATGGACTCAGAAAAACACTGAGATCCCTGGACTTTAGGTTTGTGGGGGCTATAACCCATGGTAGAACTAATTACAACACGCTGCCTCTTGGCAGAGTGTGTATCTTGCACCATGCTGTGGCACCCACTACAATTAGTGCTGGCAGTATAGCCTAAAGGTTAGAGTAATGAGCTATGAATGAGCTTAGTACATCCAGCAGACATGGGTTTGATTCCCAAAACCTACACTTGTATACTATGTGACTCCGAGCAAGTCACTTAACCACACCAGTGCTCCTGGGTCATCCCTGAAAACAGGCACTTGTGCCTAGTGGGCCTTACCTAGGTTACCAAAAGAATTTAAAAAAAATAATCCATGGAATGGCACTGTGGCTGTGTGCAAGTAAGAAATGGGCAAGACAGTTATGATCTGTTTATGATTCCATCCAGATCTCGGAAAATGTGACTGAGGCAATTTGGGGTGGGTTAATCTGAAGATGGTGTTCACATCAGACTCTGACCCTGGCCATATGTTAAGGAACAGGCAACCCCTCAGCAGCCCAGGTTAAATTACAGCTCATAGTGTCTTGGTTCACTTGACAGATCAAAGCTGACATGAGATACTGTGACTCGAAGAATCATTCTGACATGAAGCCAAACTTGTTTGCCCATTCCTAGGGCAAATTTGTGACTCATTTACCCTTCCTAGTTAGTAATAAGGAGATTCAAGAGTTACAAAACTGATGTTTTACCATGTGCGCTTAAAAAGCTACCTCACTAACCCTGCTAATAGAAGTCTCTATTAAGCTCATCCAGAACGATAAGTAGGCACTGAATAGCTGGTGGCCAGCAGTAGTAAGATAAACAGGCTAGACCTCTCTGTACATATACACGATCAGGTGAAATGTGACTGCAGGACTAACAGCTAAAGGCCTTTGATATCATCACTTAATTATGGAACTGTCCCTGAGAGGTGGAATTTAAAAAAATGGGCAATTGGTAAAGCTTGGCAACAAGCTATTATTCAAATTGGAAAATCATGCATATTTATATTTCTGTTGGACTAATTATTTATGAAATACATCAGTGAAGAAAAGAAAAAACATCAAGCATTGCTTTGTAAGCTTAACCGTACAAAATGACACAAGGAGCATTTACAAGGCATCTGATCTCCTGATTTTATAACTCTGTAACAGTTATCCAAACCTGAAGAGAAAATATTCAACTAAAATGGTGAAACAAATTTAATAAATTATTCTACGATGAACTTTAAAAACAGATTTAGACTAATGTTTCTCTTACCACAAACTCAAGAGTTTGGAAAGAGTTCACTTGTCAAGTTGCTGCCAGATGTTTTAAAATTAGATTAGCAGAATATGACATAAGATATCCTGTAAACGGCTAAACAGAGTGACATGAAGAAAGCTGACCACATACATTTTGAGTATGTGGAAAGCTGAGAAAATATGGGGAGTTGCGGGAGGAGATTATGGTACAGATATAAGGTAAGCCTTATCACTTAGTGGTTTTAGGGTAGGCTGGGGTGGATAGAACATTATCCACTTTAAGTGCATCATATCACCCAATAGCCATGTTCATTTACTATCTGCACTATACTGATACAGAAAGGGATACATTCAAAGAACCACCCCCATTTAAAAACATCCCCTAAACTAGGTTTCTCCTTTAACCAAGAGGGACTTATATACCTAAAGGCTCCACTGTTGGGCTGCTGGGGGGAGGGGGTTAGTTGCAGCTCTGGAGGAATACCTAATGTCCTCATTGTTGGGCCACTGGTGGGCAGTCTCAGCCCTGGTATACAACAAACTCTCACCAGCCCGAGCCCTATAGGTACTGCCATCAAATTATTTAAACCCCTTCTCCCCCTGTTTGCTTAAAGAGCCATAATCTGTTCATATATAACACCTTTATGTTATTATTTTTATAAGCTACAGAACTGCTTACAGAGAACTCCATCTTTAAATCATCACTGCTTCTTATGTCACTGTGACAGTCAAACTGCTATGTCTGAGTTGCAGACAGAAAAATGACTTGAAACCTAAATATGCAAACTATATGAAGGGGGCTTTAGCTAAGGGAACATAAGCACAAATGGAATGGCATTCCCAATGCCACCTCCCATTTGCAGTAAATCAATATCCCCATGTCTTTTTATTAGATGTCTTTACACCTGCCCTTCCATTGAGTCTGTTCCGAGGGGAGGTATCACAGTTTAAATAGCCATTTGCTAGAAGGAAGTTTAGAGCAAAATGTTTCCATATGCTGCCTACTGGAATCCTCGGTTTCTTTCTGAATTTAGGTGACCAGGGGAAGAGCTACAGTAAGCATATCCAGGTGAAAGATTTTTTTTTTCAATTATTTACCCAGGCATAGCACACTGAGCTGAAAGCTCATTTACAGGTGCGACCTGGGAGCACAGGAAAGTTAAGTGACTTGCTCAAGGTCACACAGTATGCAAGTGGGGGCTGTGGGATTCAAACCCAGGTCTTCAGAATTGCAGTTCACAGTCTTAATCCACTGCACTATACTGCCTCCCTAAGACCCACACCTGTCAATCTGAACCTGGAACTATGGATCCATTAAAAACTCTTGCAGACAGACCATGGAAACATTCAACTCCAAACTAATAACCCATAATAGACCACCTTGATCAGGCTTAGTGGACACACACACACAGAATGGACTCATTGTGGAGGCTTGACACCTTATTATGGATGTATTTCTATAGGTTTGCTACACTGGGGAAGGGGAACTGGGGCACTGGGACATTTGAAGTGTGTGATGGTGGTGCCTGTAGATCATTGGCAGGCAAACCTTTGCTGGTTTCCAGGGCTGGGACTAACCCCCATCCCCACCCTGGTGCTCCAATGAAAGGGTCATATGTTTTTAAAGGTCACAAGAGTTGAGAGTACCCTCAGTAGACTATATACAAAAATGTGGTGTAAGGTAGTTCAAGTTCCCCTTGGTTTGGCTGTTGGGAAAATTTGTTTATTAGATAGAAACATACTATATTAACATAGTTTTGTGATGACAGAAGCAACTTCAAGTAGAGTCCATTTTGTCCACCCCTGCTGCCATATGCAGTGACCATACACAATTTGAATGTGGACATATATGCATAGAACATAGACATTGTCAGCAGAAAAAAGACAATTGATCCATCCATTTTGCTTATTTTGTTACTCTGACATACTCCATGACCTATATTCTGGGGAGGGTCTTTCTCCTTGGGTCTCCCCTTGTTTTCTGCTGTCCTGCTACCCCCCCCCCGTGTAGCTATCAAACCCCATACTCTGTCACAGCTCTGCTTGAATATGCTTATGGTTTTTACTCCTACCACTTCAGCTGGTAGGCTGTTCCATGGCTCAGCCACTCTCTCTGTAAAGTAAAACTTCCTCACATCCCTCCTGAATCTCCCTACCACCAACCTCCATTCATTCCCCTTTGTTACTGACCCATGATTCCTATTGAATAACTCTTAACAGTTCACCTTGTTTATTCCGTTCAGAAACTTGAAGGTTACTATTATGTTAGACCTCTCCCCTCCTGACCTCCAGAAAGTAAATGTCCAGTACCCTTACCCATTCTACATAGGATCTGCAATGCTGACCCTGAATCATCTTGGAGAACCTTTGCTGTACCATCTACAGTCTATCTCTGTCTTTTCTAAGATGAGGGCACCCGAACTGGGTACACTATTCAAGTCTGGTCAGTAATAAGGAGGCATGCTTACTGTTCACTCAGCAGCAGCATTGTGTCTGCTATTCTTGTTTCAAATAACACTTTTTTTTTTGTTTTTGTTTTCAAGGTGTATTCCCAAGCCTAGCCAGCAAGAGTGAATGTTTTGTTTTTAAAGCTTTTGTTTTCATCAGACTACAGATAACCATGAAAGTACACAAATTACCTCCAAGTTATCATTGTTAAAATTAGTTAAGACTCTAGCTTTTTTCTTAAAGAATATTCCACTCAATTATCCCTCAGGTGTTTGCCAAACTGTGAATCTAGTTTTCATTAGTGCTCATCGGATAAGGAGAGGCTCTTGATTGAAAACATTAAGCCAGTCATTACTAAATTAATGGCCTGTGATGCATCACTGTCACATGGGACAGAAAGAATTACAGGAAAAGAAATAGCAGTAAAACATACAGGCATGGATATCCCCAGGGGTCATAAAATAAGTAAGTACATTTAGAAAAAATGTCCTAACAACAAAGAAAGGAAAGAGTGCAGTGCTCTCAACTCTGGACATAAGAACTCCTACATGAAAGCTTAGACTAGAGAGTATTCTACTTCCACAGTATTTTCAAATTGAAAATAACTTATAATCTTTCTTAATGGATGAGATAACCCCCCCCCCCACACTAATACTTGGGCTACTTGGGATGTGCATTGTCTTTCATATAGAAAGGCAGATAAACAACTCCTTTCACTGCTGACACCTCTGCTGTTCCATAATTTAAACATAAGAAACTCAGTTTCAAAGCACTGAACCAAGTGTTTCCCTGGAAGGGCATTAACAAAAAAAAGAAGTTTTAAAGAAATGCATAATTATACATACTCCCTAATGCAAATCATTGTGGGAACTATATTGGGGCTGGCAGTATAGCCTAGAGGTTAGAGCAATGAGCTGTGAACAAGCCTAGCAAGTCCAGCAGACCTGGTTTTGAGTCCCACAATGTCAACTTGCATACTATGTGACCCTGCGCAAGTCACTTAACCTCCCCATGCTCCTGGCATCCACATGGAAATGAGCTATGACTTCCCTTGTCAAAAACTGCAAAATGAATGAAATAGTATTTGCTTCATTATTGCCCATTAGGGAGTGCTGGTGTCCTACACCTACCCACCCATCATGGGAGTCATTTTCCTCCCTTCTGGGATATGTCCAAGCTCTTGCCATTCTTAGGGTAGGCAAATCCCAGTCCAGTCCCTAGCCCTGTTCTCTGCACTGTAACCAGACCATTGGACTAATCTGAAGAGTCTGAAGAGAACACAAAACATAGATGTTGGACCTTTAGAAGAAGTTGGAATATTCATAAAACAATAAAAAAGTGAAAAAAGGTACATGTAGAAAGAAAGAAAGAAAGAAAGAAAGAAAGAAAGAAAGAAAGAAAGAAAGAAAGAAAGAATAATAACCACAGGGAATACTGTTACAATGTGAAAAAAATAACTGTGTTTCTTAGGCAAATGCCTCACTTTCTTAAGATTGTTTTTAATGAGTTCAGTGTAGTTAACCCTGGAAAATTATAGCACAATGAGGGTAAACTTAATCTGCATCACAAGACACATGAAGTTCTAAATGTATTTAAAGATTGATGGCTGGGAAAGGCACATTGAACCAAAGCTCATTTTCAGGTGTGACCGAGGAAGTTTAGGGAACAGAAATAACAAAAAAAAATAGACATAAATTTTCAATACAGGCATGTTACAACATACTTCACGATAAGATATACAGTTCATAACAAAGATCAAATATTTTACAGCAATAACAGGCTACAGTGTGTTGAATTTTGATGAGCATAATAACTTAATAGAAATAGACAGTGTATTACAATGTGGCATTGTAGGGTGCGATCAGTACATCAGACAGACAATAAGTAGGTAATCTTGGATGAAAAAGGTTTAGGAAGCTGAGGAGAGGATAGAAATGTAATAGTTAAGCCTTTTAAGAAAAACAAAATGATCATGGGCAGCAGCAGGTGGTTACTGGAGATGGTCGAAGGGAGCGCTTTAAGATTGGAAAAGAGGGAATAAGGCAAATTGAAGTGGGTAGTTTGTTCCAGAGGAAAGGAAGATGAACTTGTTAGCCTGTGGAAGTGTGGGCCAAGGGGAGGAAGAAGAAAGTACAGAACTGGTAGGAGAAGGAGGTGATTGGAGAAAGAATAGAAGAGAGGTAAGATGGGAGGAAATCAAAGTAGTATTTAGAGATGAAAGTGGGGGTGTGAGCCAGTCTTCTCTGGTGAAGAGAGGGGAGACAGAGACTGGAGTAAAGGACACAGTGGTGAGGAAGTTGAGAGGAGCTGGAGACAAAGCAATAGAAAGCACTGAAGAGCACTTCCAGTCTGGAGAGGGAAGAGGCTAGTGCTAAGTTGTATGTGATTTCAGCATAGTCAGTCACTGGAAGAAGCTATTTAGTACTTAGGTCACGACAGGCTGGGAGGGAAAACCTGTCTTTCTGCCTGTAGAGCAGACCAAGTTTAGGGGAAGTTTTAAGTGAATAGTAAGAAAGATGGGATAAGAAATATAAGGATGGGTGAAGCCAGACTCCCAGGTATTTGTAGGAAGGAATAATTTCAAGGGGGGGTACCTGTGAGTGTAGTGAAGATTGGAGGGGGAGATAGCCTGGCTAGTTTTTTCCTTGAAGGTTATGGCAGTGTTTTTTTGTTGTTCATTTTGAGGCAGTGATCGTGGAACCAGTCAATCACTGCATGAAAGTCATGTTGAAGGGGGATCTGGGCATCTGAAACTAAGGGGCTAGAGAGGTATACGACAGTATCATCGGCCTACATGTGCATTTGGGAGTAGGAGCAGACTGAGGAGAGATCATTTATAAAAAGAGAATAGAGGATGGGTCCCAGGAAGGATCCTTGTGGAACACCAGACAGGTGGGGTGGGGGGAAGAGAGTATGTTACTGACTTGCTCAGCCTGCATTCTATCACTAAGATAAGAGTTAAACCAATTAATTGCTGGAGCTGATAGTCCAGCTACACTGAGTTTGTTTAAGAGGAAGGGGTGGAAGACTGAATTGAACGCTTTTGCTAGATCAATGAAAATAGCAGAGGTAAACTGACCTAGGTTAATGGTTGAAAGAATAGAGTTTGTGAAGCGCAGTAGGGAGAAAGTGGTGGAATGAGATGCTCTGAACCCAGACTGGACAGGGGAGATGGTATTAGTGGATGTGAGGAAGTTGTTGAGTCTTTGTGGGTAATAGGTTCTTGGAGCTTTGCTAAGTATGGGAGTAGGGAGATAGGCTGATAATTATTTGGGGAGGATGGGTCACCACCTTTGTGGAGGGGAATAACTCTGGTGTGTTTCTAGGCTGATGGAACTGTGGATGTGGAGGAAGACAGGTTAGGAATGTGTGTTGGGGGATTGCAATACTGGGGGCTGAAATTCTGAGAAGCATGGGATGAATGCCATCAAGGCTGGACTTACCAGGGTTTACAGACATAACTGTCTGATAGACTTCTAGTTGGGAGATAGGGGAAAAGTGGAAACTGTAGGGTGGGGAGGGCTATCGTTATTGGTGCTAGGAAGGTAATCAGGAGTGCACAGGTAGTAAAATATTTATTTAAGAAATCAGCGACTGCTGCTTCTGAAACTTGGAGGGTAGTAGAAGAGAGCTCGGGGGGGGGTGCAGAAGTAAGCAGACGTTGTTCCAGAAAGATGATGTAGAGTGAGTCTTTGAATGAAGATGAGACTTAAAATAGTTTGTTTTGGTCTGTTATACAGCTTTAGTGCAACTATTCTGTCAGGTCCTATGGAGCTGAAGATCAGTTAGGGATTGGGAGGTTTTGAACTGTGTCCAGGTCTGGTCACAGGATTTACGAAGTGATAGAAGGTCTCGGGTGATCCATGGATGGTGGAGACATTTAACTCTGATTGTTTTAGGGGGACATGGATGTATCACATTTTAAGGAAGGTGTTGGTAAAATAGGTAAGTGCAGAGTTAATGTTGGGGGTGGAGAAAACTGTGGACCAGTCAGCTGAGGCTAGGTTGCAGAGTCTACCAGGTCAATATGTCATGCGCTTAATAGTGCATGACATAACAGCGTATCAGGAACAGTGAGATAGGTAAGAGTGAGAGGATGCAAACCCGTGAAAGGGTGTATGCACGGTAATGCACCCTCTCACTTTCCCAGGAAGAGGATGACGTCTGCTGGGACAGTGGGCTGGCAAGCAGCTGCAGTGGCTCAACGGGATGAGCCACTGGCAGCAAGAGAGGCAGGCAGTGCGTTTGGGACCGGGTTTCCATTCTTAGTCCATGATGCATGGATTATTATATTTTTCACACTTTGTGTGATTTTAACAGTACTTTTCCTTGGTTCCTGGCCAAATTTCCTTCATTCACTAAAAATACTGTCAACGGCTTAATCTGGTTCAAGGTCAGTTGGCATTCATCTGTATCCCCTTCCCCCAGGTCATGCCTGAAAATAGGCAGGAATTGTCTAGTGCACTTACCTGGTCAACAAAAACTAACTAACTAAATAAATAAATAACTGTTAACCCCCCTCCCCGAGTTATTTATTTTAGTCGGGGAGTTCGGGCTTGCAGCCCCCTGCAAAATAAAGACTTATGCCACTGGCAGTATATTGTGCTGTATTGGCAGTGTTGTATATTGCTACAGCATACTGTCTTGTGAAATTATGACCCCATGCTGTCGCAGAGTAGTGAGTGATCTAAGAGAGTGGCGCAAGATATATTTGGGGAGTATGGTTAGTGGGTGGATTTTCCTAAAGCAGAAAGTGAGACAGTGGTCACTGAACATGTCACGGAAGATGCAGGCAGTGATTATTCGATGTGGGTGGGAGGAGAGCACCCAATCAAGAAGAGAATGGTTCTGGAAACAAGGGTTTAGATGGGTAGGCTCTGTGATCATTTTGGTCAAATTCAGAGATTCAGTGCTAGAGAGGGGATTAGTTGAGGTAAGGGAGAGCCAGTTCAAGTCAAAAACACCCAGAAGAATAAGCTCTCCTAGGGTGGGGTGAGTGGCTATAGTGGTAACGCAAGAGATGAGGGAGGAGGGAGGGAGTCTGGGGGATGCACATGCATAGGGTAAGAGTAGATTTGGGGAATGATTTGCTTAACAGAAAAGCTTGCTTCTGTCTTGAAACTTATGACAACAGCTAAAGAAAATACCAAAACATCTCCATGTACTGTATCTCTGCACAATAGCAAACATGCAGCTCAGTTAAATATTAGTTTGACCTGGTTGTGTTTTAACTGGGGAAATGATTTAGGTATAAGGAACCATTATAGTATAAAGACTGTGGTGATAAATATGGCAAACTCTGGTCAGAACCAAAATGTCTGCTAATGCATTAATCTAATAAGGGATATAGAATTAATGTGTGGATTGGATTGTACTGAATAGTGATATGCGCACGCCAGACAACTCTGAGACCCTGCAGACCTGAAACATCAGCTGTATTTGAGCAGATAACCTGCTGCAGGAATTAAGGGAAAAGAGCAACATGCACATGTCCGGGTACTATGAACATGATGTGTTGGGCAAGGGGGAGTGCCGTGACTCTCATGCATTGCAACTATGTACAGAATAGTAGTATCCATGTTAAAGATTATGAATGTGCTAAAAAGCATTCAGGAAACAAAATTTTCCAGCTACATACTCAATACCGAAGAACAGGGTTTCGTATTCTGTAGGAATGGGCGAGAAAAAAAAAATGGGCGCCGTTTTTTGGTGTGATTGAGTCTGTTAGCACAGAGCTAGTTGAACAAATGATGCTCGTTAAGGGCATTTGCAATTTACAGGTGTGTTGTTAAAATTCCAAATTTCCTCATGCATGTGGACAGGTAACCGGTGGCACATTCAGAATGTTTACCTCATGACTAGTGGTGGGCGAAGTCCATGCACTTTGCTATGTGGAGTACTTTGCATTATAGTCATAATTACGTGAAGTACTCTGCAATGCAAAACGAATAACTTTGTCTTGTGCTTTAACGCGCGAAGTCTTATTGTTTTCTATGGACTTTGCCATTGTTTTGACTTTTAAGATGAAGTATGCAGTGAATCATGGGATGTCAGGTCACATGGGCTCTAGACTGTCTTGCACAGCTTCAGTTCTGCTTAGTGTGTGTAATGGAAAGCTGGAGACAGTTTGTTTTCAGAGCTCTGAGAATCAAACAATCGAAAAACCTTTTAAAAATCATTTTTGAGCCAATATTTTGGGTCAAAATTTAGTATATAGATTGTAAGAAACCCTCCTGTGCTTATATCATCAAGTGTTGTTTTTGTGTGCATTTTGAATGTTAATTTAGAATATTCAGTCAGTGTACTGTCAGACACTGTAGAAGTGTTCTTCGGGGGAGGGGCAGATCTGTGGCGAACGGAGGTTCACAATGAGAAAGGCAGTCCTAACTGTTGGGTAGCTAGTGTGTTCGTATTTGTGTGTTCATGTACACACAGTAATACGTATAGTAAGTTTTGATAATTATTTACTGTTTGCTGTGGTGCTGTGCCTTTTTTCAGTCAGTTTAAAAGATCTGGTTGTAGTGTACTGAACTGTTAAATTTTCTGCGCATTACCTTTAGTGTGTGTGTGCATGCAGTCAAGACAGACACATTTTATTGTGCCACACCATAATCACAGCACTCTGAATCTCTTATCTGTCTGCAGTATTTTTTACTGCTTCATTCTATCTAGGTATTGGACTGGTACTGCAGCTGTCCCCCCCCCACACAAAAGAAGGTATTATTTTTCCAGTTTTGGATCTGTGACCACTGGTTAAGGTGTTGTTGTGCCTGTGCGGCTGCATCTCCTGAGTGCTCAGTCTCCACCTATCCATGCATCTGCATCTATTTAGGGCCCAATGTCCATCTGTAAGACACAGTTGTTTTTTGACTTCCCATCCACCCCAAAGTTCAGAAATCTGAATGTGTTGTTAATTTTCTGTGTAATCCCAAAAAATGCCCACAAAGAGATGTGCATGCAAAGATGTTTCTGGCCATGGCACTGCTGCAAGTGGCAAGTGTGGCCATGGGTATGGGCATGGTAGTACACAGCACAGGGGCACAGTTGATGGCAGTAAAGGGATTTCTCCGACTGTGTTTTTCACAGAGCAATCAGTTGCTTCAATGATGCTTGGAGATGCTGTTGTCCGCGCTGGTGGTGGTAGTGAGGTTGGTGATGGCATTAGTATTGCCAAAAGCTTAACCTGTGACAAGTTAACAGGTTGACAAAACATTGTAGAGTCCAAAGACGTGAATCAGCGTGTAGTTGATGTCACACTCCCTATCCCCATCCCCACAGTTGTTGAACATGATTCTGATCCTGACGATGACTCACGATCACAATCTTATATTTCCAGCGCTGTTGAAGTTATGCCTGGGCCATCCAATCATTCAAATGTTGAAGAAAAAATAGTGGATGATCATACTGAGGCTGTGGTTGGACTTGGAGCATGTTCTCCACAGGACAGCATCCGAGCTGAATTTGTGGATGCGGATGATGATTATGATGATGATTTCAACAACCCCAGTTGGGAACCGGAGAAAAAGAAAGTAAAGGAGGCTGTGTGTAAACAGTCTGTTATTAAATCCCCCCCCCCAAAGTTGTGATTAGGCTGTGTCTGTTGATGATGATGACCCAGTAGTAGTCATTGATTGTGATGATCAGGTAGAGTCCAAGTGTGCCCAACAACAGAAATCATGCAGTACACCCCCATTTCAGTGTCTAAAAAACAAGTCCAATATGCAGCAGCAGGAATATGTGACAAGTAGGGCATCAAAATCCCTAGTTTGGGATTTTTTCATACAAGATGCAAGTGACGAAACAGTGGCAATCTGACAGCTTTGCCAAAATTGTGTGAGTTGTGGTAAAAAGGGTAGCCATCTAAGCACCAGGAGCCAGCATACACATCTAAAGAGCAGGCACATGGCACTGTGGACTCTGCACCAGAGGGGAGCTATTGTCATAGTGGGGTGTTCACCCTCATCCACCTTTTTGAGCAAGGTATCCCCTTCCTTGACTGGAAGTAGCCCAAGTAGCCATACCTGTAGTAGTGATGAAATAACACCAGAGGATTACTACAGGCATGAAGAGGATGATTTTGAATTGTCAAGTAGTGGTCAGAGTAGCAGTAGTGGTGGTCTATGCAGTATTTCTAGTACATCAACCCCTGTGCTTAAAATGGGGGAAAATAACAACATTTGTTGACTTACCTCCTGTGCACCCCTCATCACATGGCAAAAGCACCCCACCCATGGCAGTTCGCAGAGCAGAGCCATGTGGCAAGCCATGTGCAAAATGGGTAACAATGCAGCCATGTTGCACAGTTTTTTTGCCTGGAACATGAAATATCTACCAAATCATATGGTGTCATGTGAACTGAATGCTGCTGTAGCAGAAATGCTGGCAATTGACCTTTTGCCCTTCTTCTTTTGTGGAGATTTCTGGATTCTGGCATTTTGCGGTACACGTCTGTCCCAAATGGAAAGTCCTGTTCAGCACCTACTTTTCCACCCATGCTGTCCCGGAGTTATACTGTACTATGACAGAGTCTGTAAGACATGCCCTTCAGTATTCCTCATCACCATGCATTCACTTAAGTATGGATATGTAGACAAGTGGCAAAATGGTGGGTAGTTCCTATCTGTGTATTACTGCACATTGGGTGCAGGTACCGGGGTTGTCTGTGCTGGCGGGATTGGAAAGCAATGTAATAAGTCAGACTGTCATGGTAGCAACCTTCAGAGAATTAGACAGCATGCAACACTTGCAATGTGCAGTGTAGCAGGGTCCCACACAGGTGAAAACATGCTAGACTTGCTATTGACAGAAACTGATTTGTGGCTAAACTCCCTGTTCCTAAAAGCTGGCTTTATAGCTAGTGACAGTGGATTAAATGTCATTAAATGTATCAACAATGGTGGCTTTGTGAGGGTTCCCTGCATGGCCCACTATTTAAATCTTGTGGTACAGGAGTTTCTGCAGCACTATGGCATCAAACAAATGCTGATAGTTGCACACTGCATCTGTGCACACTTTGCACACTCTGGAAAGGCCCATGACCAGCTTAGGCAGCTACAGATTCAAAACAGCCTCCCTCAGCACCGCCTCAAGCTTGAAGTTGTCATGTGCTGGAACTCTACACTTTACATGGCAGAGTGGTTGCATGAACAGTACAAAGCTATCCCTGAATACCTAGTAATGCACACTAGCTGTGACAGTTCAGGGGCCTCAAAGTCTAAGACAACTGAACAGTGGCACCTCATGGACTCAGTGATATCAATTTTAAAGCCGTTTGAACATGCCACACAGGTAGTGAGTTGTGACACTGCATCCATTTGTCAAGCCATTCCACTGCTGCAGGTGCTGAGGCAGACTTTGCTGAATCTGCAGCCTAGCCTTGATGTGTCTGGAGATAGGTCAAGCAGTGCATTACCGAAACACATGTTTACAATATTCGACTGCAATCGCCACTATTCAGCAAAGTGCAGAATTTAGAATAGCAACAATGCTGGACCCACAATTCAAAAGTGGCATTTGCATCCTTACTGGAGGGAGGGCCTGATCAGGTTCAAAATCTGACTAGACAGCTGGTTCATGGGGTACAGAAGTCATGTGCAAAGTTCTGCAAACCTCAGCATAACAAAGCTGACGGTCACTGTGGAGTAAGCACATCCAGTAAGGTGGCTGCGGGGCAAGGGGGGCTGTCAGCAAACCAGGTTGCCATTAACCCACTCTGAGGTGCCTTGTCTCAAGTAGGAAGCTGTGACCTCAATGAATCCTGTGAACAGGTGGATGACTCATCAGGACTGCATGCAGCACAGAGCATGGTTGACACCTATTTGGCAGAATACAGGCATCTGTCAGTGCTTGACGATCCTCGGGTGTACTGGAGTGGCAAGGTGAATGAATGGCCAGAGATGACTTCAGAAGCACTGAAGTACCTGACCATCCCACCCTCCAGTGTAAGTGTGGAGAGGGTATTCAGTTCTGCTGGGGCAACAGTGCGTGACCGTTGTATTAACCTATCACCTACAAATGTCAGCATGCTGACATTTATAAAAATGAATGAAGGTCACATATCAAGTCAAACAACCACATCTGTGTTTGTATCACGATGATGGTTGTGATGATGGTTGTGCTGATAATGTGGACGAAGCAGACCATCCTGGTGGTAGCATCATACAGTGTACCATTGAGGTTGATGATTCAGTCATGGAAAAATAATTCCCTAGAGGGCACAGCTCTGATCCTGATGACTGCAAGGGCAGCTTCCTGTTTGATCAGGATGAGGAGGATGTTGGTGGTAGTGTGTGACAGGCTGTCAGATTTCTGTAATGGTAACATTTTTTTGTCTTTCATAAAAGAAAAGCTGTGTCCTTGACTCCCATTCCATATGACAGATATGTACAAATAATGACCCATCATTCTATTTTACCTTCCCCTTTGTAGATTTTGAGAGTACACTTATGAACATACGAACAAACAAATCTGCCAGCAGAAACAGACCACCCGGGCTATCAATGTCTGCCTGAGTGTGCAGCCAGCCCCCTAGACTGCAGCTGCTCCAACCCCTTCCCCATCTGTCATTCCCATGACGGCCTCAGCCCACTCTACCCAGACCCTCCCTTGTGCACTGTCCCACGCCCTCTTAAAATGTCCTACTGTCTTACATGGTACCACTCCCTCTGGTAAAGCGTTCCATTTAGACACCACCCTCTCCATGAAGTAGTGCCTCCTCATCTCCCTCCTAAATCTTCCACCCTCCAATCTTAGTCCATGCCCCCTCGTATCTCTACCTTCCTCAGTTTAAACACCCCTTCAGTGCTAGCTTTGTTTATCCCCCTCAAATACTTGAATGTTTCAATCATATCCCCCCATCCCTCCTCTGCTCCAGCGTGTACATATTTAGCTCATTCAGCCTGTCCTCATAGGCCTTGCCCTCTATCCCCTGTAACATTTTTGTTACCTCCAGTAAATTAATATCCCTCTTCAGATACGGCCACTAGGACTGCACACAGTACTGTAAGTGTGGCCTGATCAAAGATCAGTTAACAGAATGTGTGCTGCCATTAGCAAACACAGTCAGCCTAATAAACACAAATGTCAGCTTGTTGTAGCCACTTAAATTCTGCTGCTTAAATGACAGATATCCTTCTCTGTCCTGACACTGAAAGATTGTAACACACCACATCCAGCCACCCGTCCTGAGAATGAGACAGAGAATGTGTACCTGTGCCTATGCCCAATGTAAGAACCTGCAGCCAGCCACAGCCACCAGTTTTCATGAGAGTGAGAGACAGAAAATGTGTAACTGTGCCCATGCCCAATGTAGGAACCCACAGCCAGCCACAGCCACCATGCTTCTTATTATCAGTAGTTTACAGTGAGTATGTATTGATTTCTCATACTACGGTTTTTCCTTGAACTGTGGTGTGAATGCTTCCTTAACCTTTTTCTAGATGCCTTTGTAACCAAATGCTAGCAACTGATTTTTATTTTGTTTTAACAGTTTCCAGTTGCAAACAGTGTAACAGGACAGGACTACTGTAGTACTACGACTACGAGCCTCCAAAGGATATCATTTTCAGGAAAGTATCAATCTTATTTCATCTCTTCAGTTTAGTTTTTCAATTTTTCAAGCTGGTGTAAAGCATGCAATGGGGGTAACATAGAGGCCAGATAATATATTTTTTCATGCACTTCTGTCAGTCACTGGCCTATTCAGCATGCCATGGTTCTACAATGTTTTATCCTGGTCACATGATAACACATAATGTAATGTAAATTAAGTTAAGACAGTGTGCCAGTGCATGTCACACGCACTAAACATGTTGGTCTTGGACTGGCTTACTAATAACTTGGTATTTTAAGCTGAATTTAACAGGAACAGCCACACCATGAACAGAATGTGGTAGTACAATAAAGCCAGAATAATTTCTTCTTCGTCTGTTGTCTGTTTGCAGGTAACATGTAGGTGCTGTATGTTGTCATCAGTGCATTATTCAAATCAGAAGATGTGCAACTAGTATGAATCTGGAAGATACACAGAAAACCTGTAAAGAAGATGAAAATATTATTGAAACTTGTTTTCAAATGATGCCCCAAACCCCACCCACTCACCCCCACAAACAACAATACTTACCTTTCATGGCTTGACAGTTTTTGTACAACCAAAGTCATCAACAAGCTGAAATGTGTGAAACCAAAGTAGGACTCTATGACCTGTGAAAGCAAAAAAAAAAAAAAAATGATTACATATGCAGAAAGTAAATGTCTTGGTCTCAGAAAAAATCTGAGCGTGACATGTATAGTAACTTACCAATGGTGTTTCAGTCAGCATAGCAAATTAATGGTCCTCCAGGATATCAACTTGTGGTTCACCCCATGGTCATCTGTGGCTATCATCATTTGGAAACACACTGTGCATCAGCTCAGTCAGCACTCAGCAGCAGCAAAAACAGAAGGACAACAGCAGCAGCAGCAGAAAACAGAAGGGCAACAGCAGCAGCAGCAGGTGCCAGAGTTGTGGCTATTTATGCCTGCTTTAGTCAGCACATCCTGAAATAACTGTGACTTTTCAGAACATTTTCTCATGTGATTATTCGCATCAGGACTGGGAGTCTGGCTTTTTCATGACATTTTAACGGCAGCCATTTTAGTGGGCACACTTATGCAGAGTTGTGGCTGTTGGTGCACACTTTAATCAGTGCATCCTGAAATAATTGTGACTTTTCAGCACATTATCTCATGTGATTATTCTTCACGGGAGTTGGGACACTAATACTGCATGCAGAATGCTGTAGCAAGATAGCAATATAAGCATGCTACATTCACATAGCATAGTAATTTTTTTCTCTGGGGGGTGGACAGTAATTGTGTTGGGTGATGGTAGGGTATTTTTATTGTGGTTGTTGTGGGTATGTTAAGAAAACTGAACACAGTCAACAGTACTCAAAAACTTAAATCACATGACAACTACCACAGTAGTGCAATAATCTGTTGACAATTTTTACCTGTACTTTCCTATGCGATTTTCAATTATAATAATAATAATAAAAGGTTTTTTTAAGGTGCCTTTCAAAAAATCAAGGCACCATACAAATTACATAGATAAAATTCCAATCATTACAATAAAAACAATTAATCAAATGAATGCAATCAGACTCCAAATACTTGGGTCCACAGATATGTTTTTAGGGTCTTTTTAAACCCATCCATGGACACGCACTCCCTTATCTGGTAGGGTAGAGAATTCCAGAGGGTCGGGGCCACGTACATAAATGTACGAGTGCCAGAGGATCTGAAAGACACCCTCGGGATCTCTAGCAACCCCTCGCCAGCTGAGTGGAGCTATTGCTCAGGGCAGTAAGGGACCAGGAGCTCTTTCAGGTAGTCAGGGCCAAGTACATGTAGGGCTTTGTAAGTCAGAAGACTGACTTTAAAGGTGATCCGCCATTGTACTGGCAGCCAGTGCAGTCTGCTCAACACTGGCGAAATATGGTTGGACCAAGAAGTACCAGTCAATAGTCGGGCCGCTGCATTCTGCACTAGCTGCAGGTGATGGATATCAAACCCAGAAAGCCCTAGGTAAAGGGAGTTGCAGTAGTTCAGACATGAGAACACAAAGGCATGGAGGACCAGCGTAGGAAGATCGCCGGACAGAACAAGATGCCTAATCCTGGAGATATTCCTGAGATGGTAAAATGCAGACTTGATGACAGCAGACACCTGCAAATGCATAGTCAAACCCTCATCAAGTGTTACCCTCAGATTACGCACCCGTTCAGAGGTCAGAGTGAAACCCCCCCTAAGATAAAGTCCTGAGGGTGAACCAACTCCCGACCCCCCTATCCGGCATGCTGAGTCCACTACCAACACCTCCGTCTTTTCCGAATTCAACTTCAACCAACTTGAATCCATCCACTCCTGGATTTCACTAAGGCAGTTATTAAAGACTGAGAGAGCTCCATCCTGATCGAGTGCAAAAGAAAGGTAGAGCTGGGTATCATCAGCATAGCAGTGAAACCTCAGCCCATACCTTCTTACAATGTCTCTGAGGGGCAGCATATACACTGCAAACAACATGGGGGACAATACCAAGCCCTGAGGAACCCCACAAAAAAGAGAAACTGGGTCAGAGGAATAAACCCCAGACACCACTCTAGAAGTTCTTCCAGTGAGGTAAGAAGTAAACCACCTGAGGACTACATCCAACAGTCCACAGATGAACCTCTGATGCTCAAGCAGAACCCCATGGTCCACAGTGTCAAAAGCTGATGAGAAATCAAGGAGGACCAGAATGGAATGGTTCCTTCATCCCTAGCCATCAGGAGATCATTGAGCACCCGAACCAGCGCTGTCTCAATACTATGCCTTTTTGAAAACCAGATTGAAGAGATTCATAGATATCATGGATGGTCAAATGGTTCTCCAGTTGTACAGCCACTACCTTCTCAATCACCTTCCCTAAAAAGGGAAGATTAGAGATTGGTCTGTAGTTTGCATGGCAGTCTGGGTCCAAAGAAGCTTTCTTCATGAGTGGTGTTACCACAGCCTCCTTAAGGGAGCTCAGAAACTCACCTGTTTCCAGGGAGCATCAGACTATCCATGCTAGGACAGGACCAATAGAGTCAATACAACCCAAAATCAGGGAAGTTGGCCCTGGATCCAAACTACAGCATGTAGGGCGTGCACCCCGGACAATCCGCATGATATCCACAAATTCCCATCGGTCTGAAAGCACTCCAGGAAAACCAAGGGGCGGCAGCCTCATGCTGATCCACAACAACACCCTTAGGGTGTGCTGGTTGAAGTGCCTCCCTGATGTCAGCCACCTAAGTACCAAAGAATCGAGCAAGTTCATCACACTCCTTTTGTGTAAAAGCCCTTCAGACCTGTAGACAAGCTGGGCTGCATAGCCTGTCCATGGTGTGAAAAAGCTGAGCTGGTCGATTCTGAGCAGCTGCAATCTCCCTGGAAAGAAACTCTGCCTTCTTACAGGTGATTGCCTATTGGTAGGCTTGATAATGCTCCATAAATCTAAGGTGGTTGGCATCAAGGGAGGATCTCCGCCAGCAACGCTCTAACCTTCGACCTAGTTGCCACATCTCCCTCAAGGTCCCATCAAACCATGGGGATTGAGGGCGAAGAGAGAGAGGACGAACATGGACAGGAACAATGAGATTCAGAGCCACAGAGATGGCCCTATTATAGGCCACCACGAGGGCATCTGGATCATTGTTTGCCACTGGAAAGGACGATGGGTCAAGTACCACCACCAGGCCTTCAGAGCTAACATCTCGTAAAGGGCGACACCTGACCATCTCCACAGAGGAAGGCCTAAAAAGGGGGGGCACTAAAACTAAACCCCACAGTGTAGTGGTTGGACCATCCAACTGGTTCACCCCCAAATCAGAGGCCTCGATCCCCAGGAAAAAAATTAAGTCAAGGGAGTGACAGTGTTTATGACTAGCAGTGGTAACTATCAGTGTAAGGCCCAGAGATGACATCAACTGGAGGAAGTGCTGTCCAAACTGCGAGAGTTCATCATTGATCCAGGCATTAAAATCACTGAGAAACATCAGTCTTGGTGATTCAAATGCCATGTCGATGACGTAATCTGCCACTTGCTGAAGGAATCTCTTCTCATCTCCAGGTGGATGGTAGATGAGGATGATTCTACAGCCTACACCTGCTACCACAATACACTGGAATGACTCGGCTTCCTCAACTGGTACACTCAGGAGGTTAAGTTTAGTCTTAAAACAGACTGCAACCCCAACCCCCCGTGATCCAACCTTGGGCAGTGAAACACCAAGTACCCAGCTGGAGTCAAAGCTTCCAAAACGGGGCCAGAATTTTCATCCAGCCAGGTCCCGGTAATGCAAGCCAGATCCACCCTTTCTACAAGATCTGCAATAATTGCAGACTTGTTTCTGATGGCCCTGGCATTGCATAATGCCACCCAAGTTGGACAAACTCCCGGGGCAGTCTGGGCCACCTGCCCACCAATATTGGTGGTGCCCTTGGGTATGGAAACCAAACAAGGTAAACCATGTTCTGGATTCTATTTTGCCCAGGGTGTCTCCTGGATCTCATGACCCTGATGTGGCGGCCCCGCTCATTCACCCTCTACTGCTCACTACCCCACCTTCGCGCCTCCCCTATAGGCAATACCTAGCACCTGACAGTGCTGGTAAGTTGTAAAGTGCAATGGGGGAGGAAAAAAAGGGCAGAGGGCATGAAGGGCAGAGGATGAATAGTGCACTACCATGAGGGTAGGTCTCCAGCACATCTCAACTCTTAAACTGACCAACAGACTGATGCAACTAAGAAGAAATTACCCCGGGTCAACTTAACTAAAACCTGGAATTAACAATACAATAACTTTAACTTATAAGACTTGAAATCATATAAACATAAAATACCAATAATCACTTAATTTTTTTTTTAAAGTCCAAAAAAGATAATAAAGGATAATCCCCAGCTGCCAACAGATATCAAACTTTAATCCAAATAATGGACACAAGCATACAAGGCATAGTTCAGAAGATCTCCAGCACAGCAGTGGATTTAAGGGGCACAGGTAAACCTCTCCTCCCCAATACTCTGGAACCAGTCAAATAGCTCATACGCTCAAAAATTTCCAGCGCCTTATGGTCCTCACACCACCAAGGAATGCTGGTAAAAATGAAAAGGAAAACACAGTAACTTCCCTAACCCCTAAAGTACTCTCACTACCAGAGGAGGGACTACTGAGATCATCTAGTAGTAGTTATCTACTGACTTGTCTATATGATACCCTTATTTCCACAATTTATGACTGCTGGACTATGTTTTTTCACATATGACATAATAAACACAGCACTACTTTTAATCTTGCTTGCGGCAAGTTTTCATCAGTATTCTCACCTGTTTTTGCACATCTATCATTTCAAATTATTTCTGTTGTGACTAAAACAAAGTATCATGCAATCCAGCAGGACATGGTACACCACCATTACATTACGGAGCAGTAGGTGTTCGGAAACAGCTGGGTATGCTGATTAAAACAACAGTTCAGAACAAGAATAAAAGGAGCACTACTGTTATTTCATATCTGAAAAGAACCCATGACAGAACATGGGTGTGTCAGGACATTAATGCATGCCCTGGGTGCGATGCAAGGCACAAAGGCTTGCCAGAGTAACTTACTCCAGCTGGGAAGTGCATTAATGCCCTGATACATCCATGGGCTGGAGTGAGTTATCGCACTTATAAAACAGGCTAGCTAACTGTAAAAATCAAAAAATAAAAACCTTTTTATTCATTAATGAATGACCAGGTGACACTTCTTGCCAAATGGCAAATCATCACATTTGAAATTTCATTAATGACCTTTTTATAATGCATATGAACATTAATTGTGGAAGGAATGGTATCATACATACAAGTCAGTAAATAAGGGACAATTAAAAACAGAATAAAACTGTATAGGTCAAAATTGTTAAAGAGCAGGTGAGCATTGTCAGGTGGTTACCCAGCAGTGCACATCTTAAACATATATGATAGCTGATGTGCTCCAGTGCTGAAGGGTATTATTAATACCATGCAGTCCAGTCCAGAAAAAAAGTTATGGCACCAAGACTGTGTACCCACAGAAAAACACAGCAGTGTCCTAAACCGAGTGACACATCCCCAGGCAGGCACCTCAGCAACCTTTTGTGACATCAGTAAATTAAAATCAGAGTGTATGCTCTACTGACATGTATGGGCGCAAATTTTCTAAAGCTTTTTGTACTACTTATTGTTGCAATTTACAGAAATCAAAGAGACTTCTGTAGTGGAGTAACAGCCACTCTTATTACAGCAGTCGCTTTTTTTATTATTCTAAATTGCAGCTATAAATAGTAATAACAGCTAAAGAAAGATTACACCCTTACAAGGCAATGGAGTGCACACTCAGCATTAATTTTCTAACGTCACTAAATTAACATGGGGGTGCCTGCGTGGGTGTGTCAGCAGGTTCAGGAAATGCCTCTGTTTTTCTGAGGGTACATTTGGGGAGCTATAACTTTTTTACTGGAACAGGAAAATCAGCCAGTACTGCTCTCAGTCACTGTCCATAGCTTAATGATCGACAGACATTGCAGTAGGATAAATTCCCCAAAAGATTATTTTACCAGCATACAGAAACAGGTGCCCCTCCCCAGTCCTCACATAGTAAGTCGAATGATATTGCAAGGTACCCACGCTTTGTCAAGGCTGAGGTGGTAATTTGCATTACACCATATTTAAGAAGTTTAATTAAAGTGACAGTGGTAAAAAGTACAGATATAAAGTGCAAAAGGTTTCTGCAAAGGATAATAATAAATAAAGATAATAAGGGTGTATGCTATTAAATAATAGTAATTGATCTATGTGTATGTATTGTACCTACAAAGGCAGGTCTATAAACTGTGTGATGTGATAGAATTTAATGTCAGATTTAGTAAAAGGTGTCTAAAAAACAGATCATGCTTGCACAAACGTTTTGCACTTTATATCTATGCTTTTTACCACTGTCAGTTTAATTAAACTTCTTAAATATGGTATAATTACTGGTGACATACAATATCAACCGGAGTACGGTGACTGTAAAATGCTGTAATAACCAGATTCCGAGTTAGCATTGCTGTCAAAAAAATTTAATAACCTGAAATCCTGTCATTATGGCATTTTCAAAACATTTAGCTTTCAGTAGCATGTCCTCCACTGTCACTCATTATGAGTGTGACACCTCACTGGCTCTTTGGCTTTGAGTGGGCAGGAAAAAACTTAGAAAACATGGTAGCTCCATTTTTCTCAATCCCGAGGACTCGTGCTGGGGAGATTCCCTCTTCTTTTGAGGTAACTAATTTTTTTACTGTTTATTCTGCATTTACAATGGGGAAAAAAATATTAAGTTGATCCTGTGCTTTCAAAACTTTGGGCTGGTGGCACTTTGGTAGACAGTCAGTCAGCTCGAGAACAGACCTCATTGACTGTTGTGTACCAATTGCACTTCCGTGCTGGCTTCACAGAACATCTTTTTTTTTAAATACAAAAGAACACAAGAAAAAAAAGTCTCTCCAAAGAGACAGAGAGAGCAAGTGTGTGTGTCTGTGTCTGTGTCTCCCTCTCCTCACAGAACTACTTCTGAAATTGTTCACAGAAAAAAAAATCCGTGCACCAGTAATTATAAAAAAATAAAGTATAGGTAAGTGTGTGTTTATGTATTTTTTTATACCCCCTCAGTGTGTGATGCCCTCATAAACCTTGGGGGTGTAAAAAAAAATACATAACACACTTACCTATCCATTATTCTCTACTTAATGCCAATTACCACCTCAGCCTTGACAAAGCTTGGATACCATGCAAAATCGTTCAACTTACTATGTGGAGACTGGGGAGGGGCATCTGTATCTGTATGCTGGTAAAATAAACTTTTGGGAAGTTTATCCTACTGCAATCTCTGTGGATTATTAAGCTGTGGATAGTGACTGATAGATGTACTGACTTCTCCTACTTTAATAGATGGAACTGCATGATATTATTAATACCCCTCAACACTGGAGCAAGTCAGCTATGGTATATGTTTGTAGGGGGGCTGTATGACTGGAAGAAAATATTACTGCTAAAAAATATGCTTTTACTGTATTTGTGAGAAGAAAGACAGAACACACAATGAAAGTTATACAGAAAACAAAAAGAGTACACATCCAGATTGTGATGACTCAGCAGCAATTGCAGCATTGCCATTATTTGCAGCTGATTAACCTCAGTTCTCTCCATCTGCTACTCCATGTTCTCCACCACATTACTCAGGTGGTCTACCTCACTCAACAGCAGCCCAAGATCCACCTATGTAGCAGGACTTGAGGGGTTGCGCTCCTGTGCAGGTGCCAGAACAGCCACTTGATCCCACTCCCCTTTTCCATTTCTCACCCTGTGCAGGTGGAGGCCATGCTGCCACCTGTTGCACAGCAGGTGCATTGCTGGAAATGTCCACTGCCTTGGCCTCCCACTCTGCATAATAGTGGTTTACAAGATGAGTATGCTGCCCACCTATCCCAAGATGACTGCCCCTGGGCCCACACTGCACCAGGACACAACAGATGCCACATTTCACCACACGGGGGTCACTAGGCAGTGATGAAAATACATTCCACACTATGGAGCTGTGTGGCAGACCTGGCACAGGTGGTGGACGGGCACCAGATGTTACAGGCTACCGGACACTTGGGGGGGACAACCTGCTGCTGTTCTTCTTGCTGCTACGATGGCTGCTGTAACTGTTCCTGCTGCTGCTGCTGCTGCTGCTGCTGCTGAACTGCCATGGCAATGGCCAGCAAAGGGGGGGGCAGTGCTAGGTGCCACCAGCAGGAGTGCTTGCATCAGGGAACCACTATCTCCACTTCCAGCAAGGGGAGCACTAACAGGGAACAAATTCCCAAGGTTGATGTGTACAGTGCCACTGAGCATCCTTGGCCCAAAAGTGAGGATCTCTATGTGCCCCCAAACCGAAACCTCCTCTCTGCATTTTACCAAACAAAGAAATTAATTAAACTATTAAGAACAACTATTAACAAAACAATAAAAACTAAAGAAAATCAAAAGGGCACAACTCATAACAAGAAAAATGGCACTAAACCGCAAAAAATAAGTGAATTGAACAACAACATAAATCTGTCACTCTCTCTCTTTAACACACAGGTAGCTCTTTCTCCAGCACTTGGCAAGGGGAAAGTGAAACTAATTCACTGTTTTTCCTAATTAACTTCCTGCCTGCTGCATGTGACTTGCAAATTGTGAGTCACGTGATCTGTGGCTGTTTCAATTCTCAGACACTTTGCCTTTCTGGAAAATAAGGCGAAGTCGGTAATGCCAAATCATTTTAAAGTCAAAGTGGCCCTTTTCAATGGGGACTTCGTGTAGCTCCAAATGGATGCGAAGTAGGTGACTTTGCATTTACTTCACTTAGGGAGTACAGCTTTGCTGCATCTCTACTCATGACACATACACAGTAGCCAGACTGGTGGGTTTAGTGGTGGAGTATTTGGGCAACTGCAAACTATGCCAGCTATGGAATCCTGATGAATAGAAAGGAACAGGAGTGGATATACGGGCTGAGGGTACTAAAAAGACCAGGTTTAAATGAACATTTTTAATTGACTACACTTCTAAAGAAATGATTAACAGATAATAAAATAAAGGTTTATGTAAATCACCCATGGCATGCAGAGCCAGAATATCTTGTGTGTCCCATGAAACACTTTACCTTTTATTTGTATATTCCCCATTGAAATATTCCCTTCCTCCTGTCTTTGAAATTTGGTCAAATAATTCATGATATAGCAACATTAGTAAGACCATACATTTATACCATTTTGAGCTGCTACAGTATACGATATTTAGTTAGAATGTTCGCTCTATTTTCACCCAACATTTGGTCATGTATTTCTGAATATGGGGACAACAGTATACCCTTTTTATTACTGATATGCCTACTGAGATCTCCCCCCCCTCCGTACTTGATGTTGTCACTATGTGGTCATCAGCTTGACTGGGTGAATGGGATTCTATTGTGGATCATGTGTGGAAGACTGCAGTGTTTTAAGATCCAACATGAACTGATAATGGGATCAACTGTTGCCTATGGTTGTACACAATTACTGTGTTTTAAATGACATACCCAAGTAATTGCTTTAGAATGCATCCATTTGTATTAGGTCGGTAGATGGATGCAAACGTGAGTGCTTTTTTTGTAATGGGACTTACTAATGTATGCACTAAAACATGAAAATTGGAGCCTTGGGGATGGCTACCAGCTAGTGGGTTCAAAATCATGCACTTGAGAGAATATTTTGGAACACTTACTTGTGTCTGTATTGAATCTATATAATGTTTAAAAAATTAGTGCATTTTTGAAATAAGGCTTATTAATGGATGCACTATTATTGCATGAAAACTGAAATCTTAGGGACAGCTTCAGGCAATTTCTTTTTGAACTTTTAAGATATAGACTTATTACGGCATTGTGAAGCACTGATTCTGGGGGTATCAGCATTTATGGAGCCCAGGTGCAAGCAACAAAAACAGGCAATCAAAGACACAAAAGTCCAACAAATTATAACGTTCAGCTCTTCAAATTTAAATGTAAAGGATGTTGCAGGAGATAGGGGTTGGCTTTACCCCCATGTCTCATGCAATACTCCACCATTTATTCTCCACACTAACTAGGATATTTGGCTTATAAAAATCATAATTGGTCCACCACTAGGTCAGGATCAAGAATGTGGCTCTGAGTGGGCAGCTGGTGGTGTCATGATTTGGCGCTGTTAGTGAAAGCATTGCTTCTGCGGTATCACCATTCATGGAGCCCAAGTGCAAGCAACAAAAACAAGCAATCAAAAATGCAAAAGTACAAAAACTTATAATGGTGAGCTCTTCAAATATTAATTTAAAGGATGGTGCAGGAGATAGGGGTCGGCTTTATCCCCATCTTATACAATACTCCACCATTTATTCTCCACACTAACTATGATATTCAGCATATAAAATTCACAGTAATAGGTAGCTTGCTATCTCAAGCTATGCAAACATTTTATTTCAGTAGAAATACAGTGAGCTTAATGTAGTAAAGCTTTTCCAACACTTGTAAGCTCTAACATCTTCTTATAAATGTGAAAGATACAGAGTTATGCTCTGCTATGTTATGCTATGCATAAATCTCAAATTCAAGCATAATGGGCACTATGCACCAAGCAGGCGGGAGTATGTGGAAAAGTTGTATACCCCGCCTGTGGCACTTCATGAATGCGGACAGGTGCACCCACACCAGCAGTCATGAACACTGGCCACCTGTCTGCAGCTCCTCCCTCGGTGCACAGGACTCCTCAGGGTGGCCTGGGACAGAGTCGTGGACCCTGGCAGGCATCCAAAGGGATGCCCATCCTGGGTCCAACAGTGGATCCCTCACACTGTGATATGCAGCTCAAGGGTTGTGCATGCCTACTGCAGGCACTCAGATGCACACGGCATGGCCCCTATGGCCAATTGGCTCACCAGCTCAGCCTCGGCAAATGGCACCCTTCCAGTGCACTACAGAACCCTGGCATCAGGACCCCCCTCCGGCCCACACACCCACAATGGCAGATGAGCCCCACCCACAATGTGGTTGTACCCCCATACCCCCAAGCCCCTGAAGGTGGGCATATGCCACAGACCTCCCCCACAGCAACATCCCAGTGCTGCAGCCACTTTGCAGTGTCGGCACTCACCTGTCCCACTGCCCCTACCTTCTCCAGCCACCTAATGGGCAGCAGCAGCACAGAGAGCACTGTTCAGGTCCCCCCAGCATCTGGTGATTGGAGTCCCTGGGAGTGCACAGAGGGTTATGGCAGGATCTTTATTTTATTTATTTTTATTTTGTTGACTGGGTAAGTGCACTAGACAAATCCTGCCTATTTTCAGGCACGACCGGGGAGAGGAACAGATGAATGCCAACTGACCTTGAACCAGATTAAGCTGTTGGTGGTATTTTTTTAGTGAATGAGGGAAATTTGGCCAGGACACCGGGGAAATTCCCCTACTCTTTCGATAAGTGCCATGGGATCTTTAACATCCACCTGAACTACCACCAATCCAGGCAGATGGGACCTCGGTTTAACGTCTCATCTGAAAGACGGCACCTCAGAAATGCAGCACCCCTCTCATGCTGCATTACAGTGTCAGTACTGAGATATTAACCCAAGTGCCAGATGTGGGAACTGAACCCACAGCCCTCTGATCTCCCGGCCTCAGAAGTGAGTGTGCTACCTACTGAGCCACTGACACTGCTTTATCTACCCTGGCATACCCTGTGCCACCCTCTGCACCTATGTGGCCAACACTATGCAATTTAGTGAATACTGCGTAGTGCTGGCACACCCGTAGAATGACCCCAGCATGGTGCAGTCCGCATACATGGGGGATCGGGTGCAGTGGATCTGCATGTACCTATTTGTGCATTCTGCATGGGGGGGCACACTGGGTGCAAGGTGGCTTTGCGCGCATGTTATGCGGCGCATAGTCCCTCCGCACCTTCATGAATAGCGCCCAAATTGCATAAGGTGCATTACTCCACCAAAAGTACATAGCAAGGATACAAATACCCAATTTTTAATCCAGCCATGCTGCCCCTTACTGCCCCAGTGCTTTGTTCATCCTGAACTTCATCAGGGGGCGACCTTGCTATGAATGCACCTTATGCAATTTATGCTTGAATCTGAGATTTATGCATAGCATAACACGAAGGAGCAGAGCTCCATATATTTCACATCTGAAGGAAGATATTAGAGCTTACAAGTGTTGGAAAAGCTTTATTACATTAAGCTCACTGTATTGCTACTGAAATAAAATGTTTACATAACTTGAGATAAGCGACCTATTATTGTGATTTTTATATGCCAAATATCCTAGCTAGTGCAGAAAATAAATGTTGGAATATAACCAAAGATGCAAGCAGTGACTGCTGTAAGAATTACTGTCACCCATATTTTGTGTCCCTGAAAGACTCGGGGGGTGTTAGGGAGTTGAGAACCAGAGAGCAAGGTATGATTGATCTGTTCAGTTGCAGCTGCAGCATTGTTGTTGCTTGCAACAAAGGAAATGGCAAAACATGAAAAAAAGATTGAAAGTTAAGTTTAAAACTTACATCTCAAAATTTGGAACATGCAGTTTCAAATGTTACTTCCGGGATGCCTGTTACAAGATGATTAGCTGGTGCTACACAGATCAGTGCAAATTGTAAACATAGAGACTGGTGGCTCTGCCAAAATGGGATTCAGACAAAGGGGATACCAGGAGATCTGCAGCACAACATACAAAGGTGCTCTCGGTTTCGCGAGTACAGTCAGTCAATTAGGAGCTACAGGGTATAAAACATTAAAAAAAAAAATTAACATGCATGGTTAACAGTTCCATGAAAATGGAGCACTTGGGGAGATTTTTGGAGCCCAGGAGCTGCTACCATGAACAGCTGTTTGCATCTGAATTTTTCTGTCTAGGACAAAAAAGGTGGAAGGCATAAAAGGGTGAAGACATGTGAAATAAACTTTGTAACTTAAATCTCCAGACCTATTTATTTATGTCTCAGAATTTGACATACCTTTGGTCTGAGACTCATTTACAAAGGTTTCACATCCAAAAGAAATCATAAAAATTAGCTAAATACAACAATGTAACAAAACATGACATGGATATAACAAAAAAAAAAAACAGACAGAGCAGTCCTTATATCAGACCTTGTCAAAGTTTGCAAATAAGAACATAAAATAGATACCAGGGTAAAAGCTAAGATAAAATTCAATAATGTATCAGTATCTGATAATAGTCAATCAAGAATATCTTTGTCAAAGTCAGTATATTAACATGGGTCAGCCAAGACAAATAAAAAGGAGCAGTGAAAAAGGGGAAGAGGGAGTAGGCGGAATAGGTGGAAATCAGGGTTCAGGAGCTAGACTAAGGTGAAGTAGAGAGGAAGCATGTCAAAAGTGAGGTACCTTTGGGGGTGCAGGGAGAGGAGGGAAGGGGTGGGGAGAGTGGCAGCTATTTAGCCAGGAAATGAGGGGATACATAAGGGTGAAGTAGCTTAAGTTGGGCACTTGCAGCAGTTGAGAGAAAGAAGGTACTGTCTAAGGTTGCATTCATACTGCCCTAACTTGGAGGCAGTTTGTATATCAAGAGAGAGAGATCAGATAGCCAGGTTGGAGCTGTGTAGAGAAAGGCCCACTACACTTGATTAGTCCGACAGAATGGGGCCTGATAGATAACTCTAGTTGCACTTCTCATCTCTCAAGGATTGGTTACTGGGGTAAGGAGGTGTTGAGTTGTATTACGGGTTAGACCCAAACAGATCTTCTTACCTAGTAGGCAGATCTGGTACATGATTCTGCCACTAAGACTCAGCCAGCAGGTTTGAGAATATAGATTGCTGGTGTGGGTGCACCTGTGAGACCCAGAAACTAATCGGCAGGCCTTACTGAGGGCAACCTTAATACATTTAAGTGAAGTGTCACTAGCTGCTCCAAAAATGACTAGCCCGTAGACTACAAGAGAAAGGACAGAGCTGTTGACAGCAAGACAGAGTGCACCAGGGATAAGGCTGTGATGGTGTCTGTAGAGAAGCCCTATGTGAGTATTAACAGCTTTACAAATTATGTTTATACGGTCATTAAAGGATAAGGTGCTATCAAGTATAATGCCTTGGTACCTGAAGTTGTGTACTTGCTCCAGAGGATCACGACAGTTGTTAAGGATGGTGAGTTGAGCTGACTTTTACTTGTTGTGAGAATTTGCAAATAACATTTTATTTTTATTTATTTATTTAGTTTTTGATGACTGGGTAAGTGCACTAGACAAATCCTGCCTATTTTCAGGCACGACCCGGGGGAGGGGGATACAGATGAATGCCAACTGACCTTGAACCAGATTAAGCTGTTGGTGGTATTTTTAGTGAATGAGGGAAATTTGGCCAGGACACCAGGGAAATTCCCCTACTCTGTAGGCAGGTGGCACTGTCCGTCTGTCTGCAGGGATGGAGGATCCCAGTTTGCTTTTGGACATGGAGGGAGAAGGACATGCTGCGGGATGTGTGGAGCCTGGTCTGAGGGAGACTGAGAATCTCTCTTCTACGCCTATACAGAGTATGGATTGGGGCCTTGTTATACCGACTTCGGCACATACTGCAGAGGAGAAAATCACTGAGGATGAAGCACTGCTATGAGCAGAATTACTTAAGAAAAAGCAACAGTTGTTGCTGATGTTGTCAGCGGTGGAACAGGAATTCCTAAAAGAAAAGACACAGACAAAGAATGAAAAACAGAAACGATCGATGGCTAGCCCCCAACAGGACGTAAGTAATCGTTTGCCTGGGGGTTGGAACCTACACCTCCCTTAGTCTTTGTTACTGTTTCCAATCCTTTGCCTGAGGGGACTGCACCCCAGGATATGTTTTTTGAGGGCACTCCATCGGATTGGATGTCAGGAAAGGCGCTTGATCAGGCAGGCTGGGTGTTTGTTAATGATCTCTGGTTACCTGACCCTGCTATCCCTATCCCTGGTTCCCCGACTACTAGCAATGATACATTTTTGATACCTGTGGTGGAGTCTACTATTGGGGATGCTGATAGTGCTGACAGAATTCTTCCTTTGAAGCAAGGTTTACAGCCGGATGGTATTTTGGTTGCTGCGCCACACGCCGAGCCTTGCGATCATCCGGGTAACGATGTAGTGTGTGAGGAGTCTCTGGGCAGTGCTTCTGCTTTGGGAACCATTTCAGATGGGGATGGCATCACGCTGAGAGAACAGAGCGATGGGACACCTCATTCTGAAATGTCTTTGGGGAGCAGACGTCCTACGACTTATGCAGGACTATTTCAGTCACCTATTACAGCTGCTAAAAGGAGATTTTTGGTGCGCCTTCAGTATAAAGGTTTAGCCCCAATAACGCCTGACAGATTATGGGTTGATAAAATGCTATTAACGGATTCTATGGGTTTTACACCCGCTGAGGTGTATGCGTTTATCCATGCCCCGGGCGATCATATGTATGATGTCAGCTTTTGTACTATGGCTTCTCTTGACAGGTTCTGGAGGTTATATTATGAGATAAAAGATACAGAGGGCTGGAAGGATTTCTTAGCTATACCCATTACCAAGTCAACCATTAAAACAGTTACTGTATATTATTAGTCAGGAATGAGGAGGTGGATATTAAGGATATTATATTCTGGCTGGAAAAACGATGTACTACATTTGACCATCCTTGTCTCACAATGGATGATAATGGTTTTTGGACTGGGGTGGACTTTTCGGGTTCAGCTGAACCAATCTGAATATGGTATTCAATATCTTCCAAGCTCCTTCTTTCTGGGTCGAGATAGAGGAATTCTTTTCTATGCTGGTCAGCCAAAGAGTTGTTATTGGTGTGGTTCATTATCACACCTAAATACGGATTGTGATAATGTAAGGTGTTTTCAGTGTGGTGCACTGGGACATACAGCAATGCAGGGTTCAGCCTCCCCCTTGTGCAATCTTTGTGGGGATGACGAACATGCTTTCCAGGATTGCCTTTGGGCTGCTTGCAACTCAGAGGAGGCCTCTGATCATGATGTTTTGCTTTCCCGGGCTAGGCATTCTTTTGCTAGGAATGAGGAAGCTGGTGTTGATTTCTTGATGCCTGCTAGAAGACGAGGTAGAGGACGGGGTGGAGGTGGAAGCCTGAGGGGTATACTGAGGCCTGTTCCTCCATTCTCTCAACCTACTGGTGTTACTACTTTCCCCACCTCAGCAGTGGTGGAAGGTCGGTGGGTTCCTGAGGTTTCCCAACCTCTGCCAGAGACTTTTCTCCCCCCCACCGGTTATGCTGTATTGACTACCGAACACCAGAAACAGATTCGTGGAGTTAAACCTAATGATGATTTGGTTTTAGTTTCATGTTCTGTTAAAGATACTGCTAAGAACACTAAGTTATGCCCATTTCCAGACCTGGAGGAACCTAATTCGACCTCTGATGACATTATATACGGATACTTTGGTACCGTTTTGAATCAGGGGCCAGTGTCTCTATTACACCTTTCGAACCATTTTTCCTGTGTTCTCCTCCTGGGGTGACAGAGTTGAGGAAGAACAACCAATGGATGAGGACCACGTGATGCAAGCTACCGGATAGTCACTCCTCTGTATAGCTCCAGCCTCCCGTCTCTTTAAAAGTGTTATCTGGTGTATTTATTCTGCCTTAAACCCTACTAGCTCGAGTTATTCTGCTTTCCTATTACTCGGTGCTCTTGCTGGGTGACTTTGAGTGAGAATGGAGGTGTACATGAAGAAACAACAGCAAAAACACACCCTGCCAGTTACCCCGGAGAAGGCTCTGAAGAAATCCCAGGCCTCGAGTGGAGCTGAGAAAGCAGAGGTTTTGAACCAAGGTGCAGATCAGGAGCCACTCACATTATGTAGATTCCTAGAAGAGTTCAAACCATTTCGGGAAGAGATTAAAGAAATGGCATCAGAAATCAAATCACTTACGAGAAAGCTGGAAGAGGTTACACTCTCTACCACAGATAATATGGCCAGGATCTCCTCTCTAGAGAAGTAAGTTGAAATGTTCGATCCTGGGATGGCAGCTATGTGCCAGAGAATGGCACGGTTTGAAGATAAATTCGAAGACCTCGAAGGTCGTAGTCGGAGAAATAATATGGTGATCCTTGGGCTACCGGAGGAAGAAGAGGGTCAGAATACTACTGTTTTTGCCCAGAAGTTGGCGGAGAAGATTGCTGGCCACTCTCCCTTTGGGGCCAAATACATAATCGAGAGAACCCACAGATCTCTAAGGCCGAAGCCCCCTCCTGGAGCAACGCCCTGTCCTATAATATGCTGATTTTTACATTTTTTGGAGTGGCAACACTTTTTGTATAAAGTAAGAGAACTCCAGGAAGTCCGATGGGAGCAAGCCAAGCTCAGGATAGTGCAAGATATACCAGGTTCGGTCCGCCTGAAACGCTCTGCATTTCACCCAGTAGTTTTAAAGATCATCGCTGCTGGTCTTAAATTTCGTATGGGATACCAGGCCAGGCTACAGGTACAGGTGGCCGGTTCCTGGGATACTTAAGAGGATCCCGAGGTGGTGCTTGCTGGTTTAAAGATCTTTTTAGGGATACATGAGAGGCCATTGGAGTACCTGACAAGAAGAGCTCCAGTGCGAAAAGTGTGGGCCGCTACTTGAAGGAATCTCTGGGGATGAGCACTGTTAAATGAAGTTGGACTCTTACCTAAGCCCGATTAGAGGGCAGAAGGGACTCCATCTCTTTTAGAGTAATCCAAATGTGAATGGATGTATATGTTTGTTTTGTCTGGGACTAGTGTTTTATTTAATCAAGGCGTTTAATTATTAGGTTTCCGTTTTTGGGGAGAGTAATTCCAGCATCAGCTCTACCTAATTCCACCCCCCCCAGCAGGCGTGTGACAAGGCTGGGCTTGGTAAAGGCCTACGGTTATACCTCGCAGGGTATTAACACCTATAACTTGGGGGGATTTTAATGTATGTGCATTGATGTCCTTCTCTTACAAAGCACTGGCGTGCATTTCTGCGCTGGTAACACTGGGGGGAGTTTGTGTTTTCTACAAAAAGGGCTAGCGGTCTTAAGGATCTAAGATGGGGGGTTCTGGTGCAAAGGCATCATAATTAAAAGAGGAGTGGCAGGACCTGTCTCTATGGGGCAAATGAGTCCTATGGAGAGAGCGGCCCGCATGGTAGATCGACTACATCACTTTGGCCTGGTCTCACGATCACCCGCCATGTGGTGCCTCCTTTTAACAAGCAAGGCACGAGAGTTAGGAAATTCCAGATGTTTCTAGCATTTATGCCTTGCTAACATAGGGTCACTCCCAATGATTTTCAGGGGTGGATAGGCTGATGACATTATGGACCGTTACTGCAATATAGAATACTCTTCACCCCCCTTTTGTTATTAAATAGGGGGCTTATATAAACCTTACCAGGGTTTGGGGACAGATGGTCGGGGGCTGGGGGAGTAGGAAAGCGTGTGTTGCTGAATGTCATTAGCGACAATAGGGGTTAGGAGGGGCGGTTTAAGAATAATTTTCTGGATTTGTTAATGTTTTGTCCTGTTTGGGTGTTACTTGGGGGGGGGAGACAGTCTGGATAGAGATGGGAGGGTTGGGGGTTGGGAGAATGGCACAGCAGTCTCAGAGGAACAGGGTTATCTGGTTTACAGTTCTAGTAATTGCATTAAGTTTTTTCTGGATTAATACTTGTCATTATAGATGGCTCACAATATTAATCTTGTTTCGTTGAATGTGAAGGGGATTAGGAAAAAATCCAAACAATATCAGGTACTTAAGCACTTGAGTCTGCTGCGTGCCCAGATATCGTTTCTACAAGAATCTCACTTGGTAGATTCTGAAGCACTACAACTCAGGAGGCAACAGGTGGGACAGGTCTTCAATGCCTCAGGGGCGACCAACAGTTGCGGGGTCATGATATTGGTTAATAGAGATATTCCATTTATTCCTTCCCAGGTTTTCAAGGATGCTGAGGGCAGGTACGTCTTAGTTCAGGGTACTACTTGGGCCATGCCGTTATTGCTCGGCAGCATTTAATGACCAAATGTGGATGATCCCACTTTTTTTATGAAGCTGATCACCACAGTTCTTCCCATACTCCCTATTCCCATTATTCTAGGGGGGGACTTTAATTTAGTTTCTGACCTTAACATTGACAGGTTGGGCAATGGGTCGAGGGGACTGTCCCCTGGGCAAAGGGCCTTTAAGGAATTGATGGACCAGTGCGGGCTGTGTGACATCTGGCGAGTCCTACATCCCAACGTCAGGAAATATACTTTCAGTTCACCAGTTCACGGCACGCAGTCTTGCATTGACTATCTTTTTAGTCTCTCATGTGCTCTTGCCCGGGAGTACTGTCTGCCTCGATCCAGCCGGGTCCCATATCAGATCACTCTCTGGTGTTGTGTAACCTGGCTTTCCTTAACATTCCCAAGAAAGAGACCAGATGGAAATTAAACGAACAATTATTAAAAGATGAAAAGTATCGTGGATTGGTGAAGGACCAGATAGATTTCTTTTTTTCTACTAACCCAATAGATAGTACAAAGCCGGACATTTTATGGGGAGCCTTTAAGGCCTATATATGGGGCATTCTCATTAGCTTAGCTACAAAGAGGAAGAGGGTGCAGGAAGCGGAGTTACTGTCATTACTGTCTCAAATATGGGAATTAGAAACTATACAGCCAAATAAAATCTCTCAGGAGGAGAGACAGAAATTATTAGTAATTAAGAATAGATATTTAGGATTGTTAAGGGAGAAAGCAGAGTTGGCTATTATCCGTACTAAAGCCAGTTTTACAGATCAGGGAGAAAAAGTGGGGCACTTACTGGCTCTACGCCTAAAGCAACAAGAGTCGGCAAGATTTATACCCCCAATTAGGGCACAGTCTGATAGGACCCTGAGGGTATCCCCCTCAGAGATAGTGCAGGAATTTGCTATATTTTATGAGCAATTATACAGGGACATGGATAGTCCTCCGTCTATAGATGAGCTAGAGGAGTATCTCAGGGATGCTCATCTTCCTTCATTATCAAACTCCCAAAAGATGTTCATATCTTCCCCTTTATCGCAGGAAGAAATTGCCGCCGTTATAATGGATCTGCCTTCGGATAAAGTTCCGGGACCGGATGGGTTTTCCGCTCTATTTTATAAAGTTTTCAGAGAACAATTACTACCAGTGTTGTATCGTCTCTACCTCCACATTCTATCTGGGGAGGTGGTAGATACACATTTGTTTGAAGCCCTGATAGTTCTATTACCCAAACCGAATAAGGACCCAGATATGGTTAAGAGCTATAGGCCAATATCTCTGTTGAATCAAGATGTCAAAATTCTTTCGAAGATATTGGCGAATAGACTAACTCTGGTCCTCCCTGACCTGATTGTTATGTCTCAGGTTGGGTTTATGAGGGGACGTTCATCCTCAGATCACTTGCATACCCTCTCGCATGTCTTCTCAGAGTCCAGGGATGCTACCTTTCCTGCGGGGCTGGTCTCCCTGGACACTGAGAAGGCATTTGATCGGGTAAATTGGAATTTTTTATTTCAAGCTCTTAAGGCATTTGGATTCCCTTCCATGTTTATAGATTGTATCAGGGCAATATATCGGTCTCCCTCTGCAAGGATCTCAGGGAATGGGGCCTTTTCCAAATCCTTCACATTGCAGTCAGGTACAAGACAGGGATGCCCCCTTTCTCCATTACTTTTCAGTCTTTATTTGGAACCCCATATTCAATATATTCTCAACAATATGGGAATACAAGGTATTCCCATCAGGAATAAGGTAATGAAAATAGTAGTGTATGCTGACAATCTCCTCTTACATTTGGCCAACCCAGTAACATCTATTCCTAACATGCTAAGGGAGGTCACTAAATTTAGTCATTTTTCGAATTATAAGCTAAATCCCAATAAGACAGCCTTTTTTCCTCTTAATCATAAGGTTTTCAAGACAGATATTATCTCTCTGGGATTATGCTGGTCACCCCGGGTTATTAAATATCTAGGCATAAAGTTAACATGTAACACCTCCCTATGGTTTAAAGAAAATCTAGAGCCTCTTTCTCAGGCGATTACACAAGACCTAGAGAGATGGGACAAGCTTCCGATATCTCTATGGGGTCGCATTAATATAATTAAGATGAATGTATTCCCCCATTTATTTTATCCCCTGTCGCATCTTAACTCATTTGTCCCTTTATCCTGGTTTCAGAAAATGCATAAACTCTTTACCAAGTTCATTTGGTCTAATAAGACCTCCAGGTTGGCATACCATAAGTTAGCTGCCCCCAAAAACAAGGGTGGACTGCAGATTCCTTATTTGGCAATTTATTACTGGGCTAGTCATCTGGCTAAGTACCTGAGATGGGTAACGCTGGGCCAGAAACCTTGAGACCGGCTTGGCTTAACATCGAACTAGACTTTATCCAATCTATGAACAAGGACCCCTCGACCATGCTTTATCTTAAAGTTTCTCATTTGCAGAATGTTAATAAATGTCCCACTATCATGACCTCAGTAAGAGTTCATTCGCAATTGTGCTCTTTCTTGAGATATAATCAAAGTAAAGACTTTGCTCAGTCTATCTGGAATTCCCCGGCCTTTACCATAAACAAGCACATAATTTCCCATACATGGTTGCCTCAGTTGGAGATGGGATAGTCTCCTCCTTTTGGATGAGACTGGGACTTGGCTCCCATTTACTGAGTTTATCAATAAGTTTAATATTCCGGTTTCTCAGGTCTTTAGGGTGATTCAACTGAGGCACTTGTTAACTACGGTTTTTGGTACCGTTCCTCCCCACCCAGCAGCCTTTGCACTGGTATCTGAACTTTCCTGTCTTCTTGACTCCTCAGGTGTGATCTCTAAGATATATCAAGTGCTGTACCAATGGTGGTTCGGATGCAGTAATGGCCCTACTAGCTTTTGGATTTCATTTTTTCCCCAATATACTTTTAATTGGTCGGCTCTCTGGATGTATTGTCATAAATATGTGTCCCAAGACAGATTACATCTTATGCAATTTCACATTTTACATAATTTGCATTATACTCCAGTCAAACTTGCGAAATGGGGCCTTCTCGACACAGACAGGTGCACTAGGTGTTCCCAGGAAGCAGGACCACTCTTTAATTTATTCTGGTCATGTCCCAGGATAGCTTCATTATGGGAGCTAATTAAAGCTAACCTGGATCCTTTATTGGGATTTCAGGATGATTTTACACCTGATATCTGCCTTCTGGGAGACTTGTCTTCCATCAAGGTCAGAATCCAGAGATTTAATATATCTATGGTGGCACTTTTGGTTAAAAAAATAATTCTTAAGCATTGGAAAGAAGGGACTTGTCCAACATACCAGGAGTGGACCCACGAGATCCTAGCAAATCTCACAGAGAAGGCTATTGCAAGCCTCCAGAACAGGTTACACAGAAATAAGAATATTTGGGATCCCCTTCACACTCTAATTATGTTGGCTAGGGAATAATGTATAGTTGATTTTGTTACCTTAGCTTATCCTTGGTTAACACAGATAGTTTGTTACTACAGTATGTGAATGAATTGCTGTGCCGGGGGTTGGTTTGGGGCAGTACTGGATTGTACTGTAAACCTGTTGTTCAAATGATTATTACTGCCTCCTGTATTGTGGAAAATGTGGTGAATAAAGTTTGAATTGAAAAAAAAAAGAACAACCAATGGATTTGGCTTCAGAACCTCTTCCCTCACAAGGAGTGCAGAAGAATACCCAAGTTAATGAGACGCCATCAGACCTACATGTATTACCCTCTAGACGGACAAGGTCTAGTGTTCGTCTGAAAAAGAACCCACCTTGAGCCTGTGAATCTTAAATTGGCTAGTTTAAATGCCAATAGTTTAAAATCCCCTGTCAGATGGGCTACTACCTTTTCTATTTTACAACATTTACAGTATGATATAATCTTTTTGCAGGATACTCAGTTTCATACACTGTTGGATTTACATCTGGCTACAAAAGACTGGGTTTGGGGACTTGCATATTGGTCTATTGGTCCTGATTTATGTTGTGGTGTGGGTATTGTTTTCAGGAATTGAGCTCTTCGGGTAAGCTGGCTAGTAGATATAGAGCCGGGTAGGGCACTTTTGTTAGATGTAGAAATTGGGTCCTTTTCTTGTCGTTTAATTAACATTTATGGCCCTCAATCTAAAGCTCAACAGATAGAGTTGATGTTAAAAGTTCAGCCTTTTTGGTATACTAGTAGGCAACTTTTCTTTGGGGATGATTTCAATGTAAATTCTCAACAGACACGTCCTGGTAGTAAACAGTACTGTGATAAAACCTTTTTGATTAAAATGGTTTCACAGGCCTATTTACAAGATGCACATCTACAGGGAGGTCATAAGGTTAAGCCTACTTATTATAGTGGAACTTTATCCTCTAGAATAGATTATACTTTTGTAAAGCCAATGGCTGGGATTTGTTTTTTCTGTACGTTACCTATTGAAATTTCTGATCACATGCTGATAGGAATTCACATTGCAACCCCCTCCCCAAGAGTGTCTGGGCTGGGTTTTTGGAGGCTAAATGCACCTTTATTGTTAGAAAATGCTGTTAGAAGTGACTTATGATTGATTCTTTCTGATAAATGTTCCACTATAATCTTATATGAGGGTGAGCTTAGTTAGTGGTGGGATGATGTAAAACACTGTTTGACGCAATATTTTCAGTTTAAAACCACAACACAGGCCGCATCATTAAATGTTAAATATTTGGAGCTTCAGAGACAATTGTATTGTTTATTGTCGGCCCAAACTGTTAGTAGTCAGGATTATAGTCAAGAAATTAGTTTGATTCGTACTGAAATGTCCTTATACCAGTATAATAGATTGGTGTCCCTACAGAAGGACCTGTCTTTTGGGACGCAGGGAAAGTGGATCAAACAAATCCATTTATAGACTGTCAGAATAGGAGGGAGAAAAAAGGTTTTGTGAATTTGTTAAATGAACAAGGAGAGTTACTTGCAGATAATAAGGCTGTTATGGAATATTTGGAATCCTTTATTACTAAGATGCATGGGGAGGTATCGCTAGATCCTTATGCTATATCTATGGTGTTACAGGCAGCTGATTTACCACAGTTAACAGTTAAACAATCCGAAAAGTTAATAGCCCCTTTTTCTCCAGAGGAAATGCAAAAAGTGATTATGTCTTTAAAATCCAATATCTCCCCAGGTTCTGATGGTTTGCCTGGACAATTATATAAACTACTGTGGGATTATGTGCTGGCAGAACTTCTGGCTGTTTATAATTTTATGTTAAGGGATGTGTGTTTACCAATGCAGATGTATGAAGGGCTTTTGATATTTTTTTAAGTCAGGACAGGTGTCAGATATTGCAAATTGGTGTCCAATTACTTTATTGAATGTTGATTTTAAAATATTTGCCAAATTATTGGGTAATAGATTAATAGCTGTAATGGATTTTTTGATACATCCATCACAGTTTTGTGGGATACCAGGTAGAAGTCTTATGGATGTGGTATGCTTATTACAGGAAATTATGGATAGTGGGAGGAGTACAAAAATTTCTGGCCTAGAAGGGGGTTTTGTGTTTAGTTTAGATCAGGCCAAAGCTTTTGATAATGTTTCACATCAATTTTTATGGCAGTGTTTACAGTCTTATGGGATTCCTGAGACATTTATTCAATGGATTCGTTTATGTTATGCTTTAGCTTTTGTAAGACCATATGAGAATGGGTATATTGGTAATCCTTGTAAAATTTTGAAAGGGGTATGCCAAGGGTGTCCATTAAGCCCTTTATTGTATGTCTTTTATATTGATCCACTGCTTTGGATCTTACAAAGATCACCTTTAATTAAGGGTTTGGGCTTTGAATTAGAACAGAATATTACAGTTATTGCTTACACAGATGATATTTGTTTGTTAGTACAAGATGATGTGTCTCTTCTGAAGACATATGATGTAATTCAAAATATAGGGTCTGTAACTGGAGCACATTTGAACCCTCAGAAATCTATTTGTTTGGCTATTCAAGGGTTTGACAATCCAATCCTAGAGATAAGAGGTATTCCTATTACAAAACAACCTAGTAAGATTTTGGGCATTTAGTTTGGACAGGAGAATTTGGCTGAAGATAAGTGGAAGAGGGCTTTAAAAAAATGAATGGATAATGTAGCTCGATGGAATGTTTGGAAAATGACAAAAAAAAAGAGAATTTATTGAATTAATTCCTTTTTAGTACCATTATTTTTGTTTATTGGTACGATTTTTCCTTTACCTAAGTCTTTGGAAACAAAGTTACTGGTGTGTGTTTTTTCTTGTATTTGGGGCAGCCATCTAAATCCCGTTAAATGCAATGTGCTTTATAAATCTATTAAGGAAGGAGGTCTTCATATGCTTAATCCATTGGTATTTTTTTTCATGATTTTTGTCTACAATAATTTGCTTTATTTCATGAAACCCTCATTGAAATTATGGGTACTCTGGAGATTATTGAAATTACAGGGTGTAATGCTGGAGTGGAACATGAATGTTTTTTTACATAAAAATAAATGATCCCCTGACTGGATAGCCAGTGGGCCGGAGTTTTTGATAAAGTAAAACAATGGAAGGTAACATATGACTCAGTTTTGAAATTTCCTGGCGAATTCTGTATGAAGATATTATCCAGGAATGTTTTATGGATTACCCTTTCGCAGATTTTTCAGTGGGGGATCAACTTTCAATTTCTACTTTAATTCTGGATGTTAGGATCCTGGAGAAAATGTGGGATACGGTATGGTTGGCAGTTCATGGTAAAGTAAATGTAAGGGGGAATTATAAGCATAAACAGCTCCAGGATTGATATTGTCCAAGAGACACTTGTGTACAATGTATTGAGACTATGATTCATCTATATTTTGAATATCCATATATTAAACATTTTTGGGATTTGATTGTTAATTTAGGAACTTGGAAAATGGATTTTCCTCCAGATGAGAGATTATTGTTTTATGGCATTATTCCAGCTTCACAAAAATGTATTCCACATAGTACTCTATTTATGATTATAGCACATTTTCTTTATTGGATATGGATAGGATGATGCAAACTGACACTTCAACAAATGGAGATTTCGGGGGCTTTATTTTCTCATTTTTACTGCATTACAAGCATTTAAACATAGGGAGTTTTTAATGTTCTCCTTAACTGATTGGGAGACTTCTTGGAAATATTTTGATTGGCTTTGAGGAAGGGGAGGAGGAAGGGGATCTTAATTATTTTTACAAATTTAATTGTATGGGAAATGTGGGGAAAGGGAGGGCTTGGAAACCTGGTCCTTTTTTCTTTCTTTCTTGATGCCAGGTTATTGTATGACTTATTACTTATTTCCATTTTTTTTTTACTTTCTTTTCAGGGTCCTGTTTAGAAACATAGAAACATGGAATTTGATGGCTGATAAGGACCGCTTGGCCCACCCACTCTGCCCATTTCCCTACCTAATGGATAAGCTGCAGATCCTAGTTAACCAGCAGCCTACTTCTTTCTACCCCCACCCCCTAGAATTGCCTTATGGCTGTCCCATGCATGCTTGAATTCAACCACTGTTTTTGACTCCACAACCTCCTCCGGAAGGCCATTCCATGCATCCACAACCCTCTCTGTGAAAAAATCCTTCCTTACATTACCTCTGAGCCACCCCTTCTATCTTCAAATTGTGCCCCCTTGTTCTTTCACACCTCTTTTTTTGAAAGATGCTACCCTCTTGGACTTTGTTGATTCCCTTGTACTTGAAAGTTTCTATCATGTCCCCTCCTTTCCTCAAGGCTATACATATTAAGCTCCTTTAGTCTCTCCTCATATGTCTTCCGGTGCAGACCCTGTACTATTTTAGTTGCCTTCCTCTGGACAGCTTCCATCTTGTCTATGTCCTTGCGGATTGGGTCTCCAGAACTGCACAGTACTCAGATGGGGTCTCACCAGCTGTCTGTACAGAGGATAACAACTTTTGTTTTCTACTGGTGATGCCTCTCCCTATGCATCCCAGTATCCCCCAGCCTCCTTACTGCCCTCCTCACATTGCTTGCCCACCTTTAAGTCATCTGATAAGACTACCCCAGGTCTCTTTCCATTTTGTTGTTGCTAGTATCTCACCCCTATTGTGTACTTCTCCCTGTTTTGTTTCCCAGGTGCATTATCTGCACTTCTTAGCATTAAATCTAAGCTGCCATACATTTGACCATTCCTCAACCTTGCCAAGTCCCTTCTCATCCTTTCTACCCCACCTTGTGCATCAACTCTGTTGCAGATCTTTAGCCATCTGCAAAGAGACATACTTTCTTCCAGCCCCTCTGCAATGTCATTTACAAAGACATTGAAGAGGACCGGTCCTAATACTGAACCCTGCGGCACCCCACTAGTAACTCCCCTTTCTTCAGAGTGGACTCCATTTACTATTACTCTCTGTGTCCTATTCTCCAGCCAATTCTTTACCAAGGCTATCATCTTGGGACCCACTCCCAGGCTGGCTAACTTGTATATTAATCTTTTGTGTGGGACTGAGTCAAATGCCTTGCTAAAGTCTAGGTAGGCCATGTCCACAGCCACTCCCTGATCTACTACTTTGGTAACCCAGTCAAAGAAATCTATTAGATTCATCTGGAATGACCTCCCCACTGTAAATCCATGCTGCCTTGGGTCCTGTGCCCCTCTGGCCTCTAGGTACTCAACAATTCTTTCCTTCAAGTGATTCCATCATTTTCCTGTCACTGAGGTTAAACTAACAGGTCTGTAGTTTCCTGCTTCTGCCCTGCTCCCACTTTTGTGAAGGGAATCACATCTGCCTCCTCCAGTCCTCAGGTACCACCCCATCCTCCTATGATTTGTTAAAGAGGTAGTCAGTGGTATCACTAGTTCTACCCTTAGTTCTTTTAGAATTCTGGGATGAATCCCATCAGGCCTCATTGCTTTGTCCACCTTCAGTTTTAAGAGTTCTTTCAGAACCCTTTCTTCTGTAAATGGGCTGGTATCAACTTCTGTATCCAGAGTGTTTCTGTTGTTTGCTTTAGGTACCTCCCCCTCTTCATTTGTAAATACTGAGCAAAAATATTTGTTTAGTATCTCTGCCTTTTCACAGTCACCCTCTTCCCACCCCCTCCCCTTTATTAAGCTCACTATCCCTCCCTTAGTCTTCCTTCGCTCCTGATGTACCTAAAAAGGTTTATCCCTTCTTAACTGAGTTGGCTATCTTTTCTCAGTTCGGCCCTTGCTGTTCTGACTGCCTTCCAGCTTCCTTTTGCTTTAACTGATACAATTCTCTGTCCTGCTCCTTCTGTGATTCCTTGTACTTTCTGAATGCTTTTTTTCTCTTGAACCTTCACTGCCACCTCCTCTGAGAACCATAGTGGTTTCTTACATCATTTTGTTTTGTTTATTTGCTTCACACAAAGACTTGTTACCTGTGTGATGGCAGTTTTTATTATTCCCCATTGTTCTTCCACCCCTCCTTCCTGCCCATTTGCTAGTGCATTCCTTAGGCACTCACCCATTTTGGCAAAGTCAGCCCTCCTGAAGTCCAGTACTTTTGCCTTTGTATGGCTTGAATCTATTGCTGTATTTATTGTGAACCATACTGTTCGATGGTCGCGAGTTCCCAGATGGCTACCCACTTCTACATCTGTGATCCTCTCTCCATCTCCATTTGAGAGGACCAGGTCTAAGATTGCTCCCTCTTGAGTGGGTTCCAATTCTAGTTGTCTAAGGCATGCCCCCTGTAGGGCATCTAGAACAACCCCACTCTTAGAAGTGGCTGCTGCAACTGCACTCCAGTTAACATCTGGCATATTCAGATCACCTATCAGCAATATCTCCCTTTATCTGCCATTCTAAGTATACTTTCTATCATTTCCTTGTCCATTTCCTCCCCCTGAGAGGGGGGTCTGTATACAACCCCTGTGCGGATTGTGGTGTCATTGCCTGCCTCCAAATTGACTCACAGTGCTTCTTCTCCTCCCTGTTTACCCTTTTGTTCTGTTGCTTTGATTCCTTCTGTTATGTAGAGAGCTACTCCTCCTCCTCTTTTTACCCTCCCTATCCCTCCTGTAGATAGTGTATCCTGGTATGTTTACATCCCAGTCTTGGTTCTGTGTGTACTATGTTTCTGTGACTGCCACGATATCCAGATGTTCCTCCTCCATCAAGGCCACTAATTCAGGAAGCTTGTTACCCAGACTATGGGCATTGGTACTCATAGCTCTCCATTTTTTGACGGCTTTACCTTCTGTAGCAGCATCCCCCACTGACCTTTCTACCTTGGTCTTTTTCTCATTTAGTACTCTGTTTTGTAGGGGGAGGCTGGGATTTTCTGCTGCTTGTCAGTGCCTCCCCTTGACTAGTTTAAAAGCTGCCAATGAAGCATTTAAACTGATTGCTCAAAAGACTTGTTCCTTCCTGGACAGATGCAGACCATCCTGCCAGTATAGGCTGGTGTCCTCCAGGTGTAACCCCAGTCCCCAATGAAGCCAAACCCCTGTGCTCCACACTGTTTTTTCAACCATTCATTAAACTGCATGGTGCAAAGTACCCTCGCCTCACCCATGCCACTGACAGGCAGCACCTCTGAGAAGGATACTGTGTGTGCTACTTGTCTTAAGCCCCTACCCAACTCTATAAAGTCCTTCTGCACTGCTGTAATCTCATAATGAGCCAAGTCATTTGTCTCTAGGTGGACAATGATGTCCAGCTCAGACTCCCATGCAACTGTTCTCGTGATCCTAAGGACATGCTTCCTGTCCCTCCAAGCCATGGCACCAGGCAGGCATCTTACTTCAGTTTTCCCTGCTCCCCCAGTTCTATCCCCCTATTAATTGAGTCCCCCACCAGGAGCTGCTTCCTTTCCCTGTGGTGCCCTCTGCCTCCTTCCTAAGGGCCTCCCTTGTGACAGTTGTCTGCACCCTCCTTAGTGTCCTCTGCGGGTGCATCCATAGGGGAACTATGCTACCCCAGAATGGTGTATGGATTGTGGAGTGGAACAACTGACTGGGTGTGCCTCTGTTCCACCACCCTTTCCCTCTCTGAGCCCACTGTGGTCCAACTGCTGTGCTTTCTTTTGCAACCTCTGAGGTAGTTGTGGTGGCTCTGGTGCTCCCTGGATGGGGCAGGTGCCCTTGCTACTGTCCAGTGCAGCCTGAAGATGGGCAACTTCCTCCCTCAGGGCAGATAGTTGTCTGCAAACAGGGCAGCATCTCAGCCTCCAGAAAGACTCCCAGAAGACTGCTGCCCCACAGCCATTACATTGTACTACTCCCCACATAACTGTCTACCTTGTTTAGTTTTTTTGTGTGTGTTTGTGATTGGTGTTATATAGAAATATATGTATTTATATAATGTGTATGCTTATATTGTCAGTGCAGTGTGTGAGAAAGGATATGACAGTGATATGCACCTAGCCCTCTTGAGGAAATGATGTCAGAACCCCAGGTATAAAGGAACTATTTCCAAGGGTGGGTGGGGTGAGGGGTGGGAAGGGTTTGGGCCTAAACTGTGCCCTCATGAAACAATCAGCTAAAAGCTCTGACCTACTGCTGTGATGAGTGCCATCCTGTCAGCAAGATGCCCTACATGACAATTTGACAGAGAAAATACCCTGCTAATCAAACAAAGAAAAATCCAAACATCCAAGTCAGACACAGTTAAACCTCCCCAGCCCCAAAACAGCCTGGTGACTTGTGCTCTGAAAGCAGTCAGCCCCAAAACACGTCAGCTGTGCAGAAGGGCAGACACAGAAAACAGTATTCAGTCCCTGTGAGTTGAAACTCTTCCTGCACTAAAAATCTTAACAACTGTAAAATAGTAAAGCAAGCTCCACCTCCCTCTGTTGATTGAAAGACTGCCTTTTCTGATAATTCTAAGATCCTTATTTCACCCTTCAGTTAGAAGTATCCTCCACCTGAAGAATATTAACTTTCCTAAGGAATCTGCTTCAAACCAAAGACAATTGTAAATTGTAAGGTTCACCTCCCTCTGTTGTGAGCACAACTCGCTTTCTTGCAAATCTTAAGTACAGTGTTGCAGCTTCCAGCCAGAGGTAGCTTCACCTGAAGACTATTAGGTTATCTGATGAGCCTGCTAAAATTAGTACTTTTATCAAGGTCTGTAAGATTCTTCTAGAGCTATTGGCTGTTAAGTAGCTGTGATGTGAGCACTTCCTGACATAGTCTGGCCTGGCCTTTTAAGGCACACAGAGATAAACAAAAGAAAAACCAGTTTCCACCCCCCAAGGCACTGTCTGGGTCCAATACACAGCCTGTAACCTGCTCTCAATTCAGGACTTATGACAAATTCTTAGCCCAGTGAATAACTCACAGTATTACAAACATTGCAATGCAAACAGTCAATCACTAACTCCAATCAAGTCAGCTGTGCAGAACGGCAGACACAGAAAATAGTATTCAGCCCCTGTGGGTTGAAACTCTTCCTGCACTGAAAATTTTAACAATTGTAACAAAAGTAAAGCAAGCTCCACCTCCCTCTGTTGATTGAAAGAATGCCTTTTCTGATAATTCTAAGTTCCTTATTTCACCCTTCAGTTAGACATATCCTCCACCTGAAGAATATTAACTTTCCTAAGGAATCTGCTTCAAACCAAAGACAATTGTAAATTGTAAGGTTCACCTCCCTCTGTTGTGAGCACAACTCGCTTTCTTGCAAATCTTAAGTCCAGTGTTGCAGCTTCCAGCCAGAGGTAGCTTCACCTGAAGACTATTAGGTTTGTTATAAGCTTTGATTTGTATATATTTTTTGCTCTAATGTTGTTTAAATTTTCCTGTTTATGATTTCGTATGATGTAATACTGTACATGATTTGCTATACCTACATAGTAGCATTCTCACATTTTTTTTTAGTAGAGGCGGGTTAGGTCATAATGTTTTTGGTTTAGGGTTTTGTATAACATAACATTTTTTTATGTTCCTGCTTTTTTTTTTCTTTTTTCTTGTTTTTGTATAATACTGAATTGTATATATTTTGTTATGGTTTCAATAAAAAATTCCCCTACTTTTTCAATGGGTTGGGGGGGTTGGTTATAATGTTTTCTTTATGTTTAGGGGTATTGTACAAATTAATACTTATTTATGTTCTTGATTTTTCCTTTTTTTATGATTTTGTATGACATAATTTTAACAAATTTTTAACAAATCATGGCAGGATGGGGCGGTACCTGAAGACTGGAGGACGGCAGATGTGATTCCCCTTCACAAAAGTGGGAGCAAGACAGAAGCAGGAAACTACAGACTTGTAAGTTTGACCTCAGTGGTAGGGAAAATGATGGAATCACTTCTGAAAGAAAGAATTGCTGAGTATCTACAGGCCAGCGGGGCACAGGACCCAAAGCAGCCTGGATTTACAGCAGGAAGGTCATGTCAGATGAATCTAATTGATTTCTTTGACTGGGTGACCAAAATAATAGACCAGCGAGGGGCTGTGGATATGGCCTACATAGACTTTAGCAAGGCATTTGATGCAGTCCCGCACAAAAGATTAATAATCAAGTTAGCCAGCCTGGGAGTGGGTCCCAGGGTAGTAGCCTGGGTAGCAAACTGGATGCACAACAGGACACAGAAGGTAATAGTGAATGGAACACATTCTGAAGAAAGGGGGGTTACTAGTGGAGTACCTCAGGGCTCAGTACTGGGTCCAGTCCTCGTTAACATCTTTATAGGTGACATTGCAGAGGGTCTGGAGGGAAAGGTATGCCTCTCTGCAGATGACACAAAGATCTGTAACAGAGTTGATACACAAGAGGGGGTAGAAAAGATGAGAAGGGACTTGGCAAGGTTGGAGTAATGGTCAGACATATGGCAACTTAGATTCAATGCAAAGACGTGCAAAGTAATGCACCTGGGAAACAAAAACCCAGGAGAAGAGTACACAATAGCATGGGAGGTACTAACAACAACAAAAATGGAAATGGACCTGGGGTTAGTCATATCAGATGACCTAAAGGTGGGTAAGCAATGTGAAAAGTCAGTAAGAAGAGCCAGGGGGATACTGGGATGCATAGGAAGGGGCATCACAAGTAGAAAAAGGGAAGTGGTTATCCCTCTATACAGACAGTTGGTGAGACCCCATCTGGAGTACTGTGTGCAGTTTTGGAGACCTCATCTACGCAAGGACATAGACAGGATGGAAGCAGTCCAGAGGAAGGCAACTAAAATGGTGCAGGGTCTGCAGCAGAAACCATTATGAAGAGAGACTGAGAGAGCTTAATATGTATACCTTGATGAAAGGAGAGATGGGGGACATGATAGAAATGTTCAAGTACCTCAAGGGAATCAACAAAGTCCAGGAGGGTAGCATCTTTCAGAAAAAGAGATGTGTAAGAACAAGGAGGCACAATTTAAAGGTAGAGGGGGGACGGCTCAGGGGTAATGTGAGGAAATTTTTTTTCATGGAGAGAGTGGTGGATACATGGAACAGCCTTCCTGAGGAGGTCGTTGGGTCTAAAACAGGGGGGGAATTCAAACATGCATGGGACAGACACAAGGCAATTATAGGTGGGGGGCTGCAGGAAGTAGGCTGTGGGTTAACTAGAATCTGCAGCTTATCCAGTAGGTAGGGAAATGGGCAGACTGGATGGGTCAAGTGGTCCTTATCTGCCATCAAAGTCTATGTTTCTATGTAATACTGAATTGTATTTAATTTGTTATGGTTTCAATAAAAAATTCCCCTACTCTTTTCAATAAGTGTCATGGGATCTTTCACATCCACCTGAACTACCACCAATCCACACAGATGGGACCTTGGTTTAACATCTCATCCGAAACATCACCTTGGTCTTTTTACAGTTCAGAACTAACTTGTGTTCTGTAAGCCAGGACTCAACCAGGGCAAAGCTGTGCTGCAACTCTCTAGTAAGGAGGGAGGGGTCTGGCTGGCTCATGTATAAGACAGCATCATCTGCATAGAGGAGGAGTTGACTGAGGCAGGCCTGGGGAAGGGGATTGAGGAAAAGACTAAAAAGCAGGGGGCCAATAATGGAACCTTGCAGTACACCAGAGAGCACAGGATGGGAAGTGAAGAGGATACCCCTAATTTTCATCCATTGCATTCTGCCAGCTAGGAGGTTCTGAAATCAGGGGGTAACTGCATGTGAAAGACCAAGGATGGGGAAAGACTCAATAACTAGGGAATGGTTAACCATGTCAAATGCTTTAGTCAGATAAATGTAGATGGACCCAGCTAGATAGCCATGGTTGAGTGCTCTGTGAATAAATGTAGTATATTCAAGAAGTGTGGTAGTGGTGCTATGATTTTTTTCTAAACCCATGTTGCTGACGGACATTGAATGTTGTATTTGGACAGGTAATCGGTGAGCTGATTGGAAACTATACATTCAAGTGCTTTGGAGAGGGGGGAGTATACAGATGGGATGGTAGTTAGAGTGCAAGGTCTTGTCTTGTAGGAAATGAAGTTTCAATGTTTTGGACCATGTGTATTCACTAAGCAACCATGCTGCACAGACTGATAAAAGAGCCAACGGGTCAGCAGACAGTCATGGACTGGTCGGAAGACTTACACTTACCATTGCCATTTTTGCCCACTGATCAGGGAAGTCTGGTTGGCTGTCACCCATATTTTGTGTCCCTGAGAGACTGAAGGGGGTTAGGAATTCAGAACCAGACAACAAGGTATGATTGATCTGTCCAGTTGTTGCTGCAGCATTGTTGTCGCTTGCACGAAGGTAACAGCAAAACATGTTGGGGTGTGGCTTTGGGTCGTCAGCTGTAATGCTTATGCCATTCTACCTCATCTTACCCTGCAGACACTGACAAGTGTCGTGGTATGCTTTGGGATCATTGGGCCTTATACTTACACCATTCCATAAGGAAATACACTGAGCTGGGCGCAGTATAGGAGAATGGGGTGAAGTTTAGGGCCGAACACTCCAAGGCAGACCTCGATGCCTGTCACTGGCTGCAGGGTAAGGGTGGGGGGTGGAATGGTGTGAGCATTACAGCCAATGATCCCAAGTCACACCCCTGATACCTGTCAATCTCTACAGGGTGGTTAGTTACAGTTGGAAACCTTAACACAGTAGGTGTTTGTTGGTATTTTCACTCCAAATTTTCAACATAGTCTTTTTGTGACCCCACCTTATGAAGAGCGGCACTATCAGTTTGTTAGCTGAAAGGTAGTTTTGCACAGCGACTATGCCATTTGGTGACACAGGGACGAAAACACATTTTGGGCAGGATGTGAAAAATGACAACTGTATTGTTCATGAGGAGGTGTAAAAAAATTGCAACGTAAAAAATCTGGAGTGAAAATATGAAAAATTAGTGGTCATGAGCATGCATAGAAACTGCACAACATACGTCTATAACCCAGTTATTTTCAGGATGTTTTTTAACCACATTTTCAAAATAGGCATTTTGGGACCTCACCTCATGAACAGTGGCACTGTGATTTTGTTCATTTGTCCTAAAATTTGATTTCCCACAGCATCCACGCCATTATGCACCATAGGTGTGAAAACACATTTTGGACAGGATGTGAAAAATTACAGCTGTACTGTTTATAAGGAGGTGTGAAAAAATGCTAGTGTGTTGAAAATCTGGCATTAAAATATTGCAAATTTGCAAAGTTACAAGTGTTCGTGGAAACTGCACAATGCACACTTGTAACACAGTCATTTTATGGACGTTCATCACCAAATTTTCAACATAGGCATTTTAGGACCTCTGCTCATGAACAGTGCCATTGCATTTCCTCAAACTGTCCCAAAAAATGGTTTTGTACAGCGACCACGCTATTGTGCACTGGACGTACGAAAACACATTTCGGCCAGGATATGTAAAATGACAGCTGTACTGTTCATAAGGAGGTGTAGGAAAATGGCAATTTTAAAAATCTGGACTGAAAATATTATAAATTCCGAAATTATGAGCATGCATGGAAACTGCACAACACACGCCCGTAAAACAGCCATTTTTGGGATTTTTTCTACGAAATTTGCAACATAGGCTTTTTGAGAGCCCCCATGAATAGTGGTACTGTCCTTTCGTTAATCAGTCCCAAAAGGTGATTCCACACAGTGACCCCAAAATAACCTTTCAGGACTGAATAATGCCATGACAGTGACTGAATTCATGAGGAAGGGTCCCAATAACCCCATGTTGAAAATTTGGTGCCAAAATTCCCAAAAATGGCCGCGATATGCAACAAACCCTACTTGTGCTATTATACAGCTTACTGGCATTTCTTCAGTTCGTGGTCGACTTTGAAGAGTGCAAACGTGTTTCCAGTCCATTGACGATTGTCACGCCGGACTGGAGGTAAGTATGGGATGGGAGGTGGGGAGGCAGGGCATACAGAGGGTGGGCCTGGTTGGGGGAGGGGCAGGGAGACCATGAGGGACCATTTTCTTCTTTCACAGGTTTAAAAAAAAACATTGCAGGTTTTTTCTTTTCAGGGATTTAGCATGCTGGGGTGGGTTCCCAGTGTGCCACCTAAGTGTTTTGGGGGGTGCTGTAGCTGATGGGGGATTGGGCACCCCATTGTCACATACCAAAAGGGGGGACAAGAGCCAAGGGGGAATGGGCACCCCCCTCGACACACAACAAAAGCGGGGGGGGGACAATATGCCAACAGGGAGTGGGCTCCCCCATCGGCAAACTAAACAGGGAAGGGGGATTGGGCCCCCCATTGGCAAAGAAAGACTGTTGGGGGCACATGATGCTGATGGGGATTGGGCACCCCCTCGGCATACTTTTTAAATGGGAGGGGGTCATTATGCCGAGGAGAAGTGGGCTCCCCCATCAGCAAAAGAAGTGGGTCAGGGCAGTCTGCAGGTGCTGTCACCAGGACAGACACGTCAGGAGGGCATGTTATTGTGCCACTGCATGATTGCAGAGGACATTTTCTTAGATCTGGTGGCCACTTGACGTATGCCTGGTGACAGCACCTGCAGCTGCCTCTTTGGGGAATGAGGGACGCACCCACAGATGCGTGACCTGCATTCGCCCACAGTGACCACTCCTCCAACTCTGCTACTAGTGCAATATGTTGGTCGTGTAAGCGTGAGCCAACATAAAAATTAACAGCATGCATGGTTAACAGTTCCATGCAAATGGAGCACTTCAGGAGCTTTGGCGCCCAGGAGCTGCCACCATGAACAGCTGTTTGCATCTGAATTTCTCTGTCAAGGACAAAAAAAGGGGGGGGAAGGCGTGTTGAATAAACTTTGTAACTTACATCTCCAGACCTAGGAAATGAAGTTTTAAAGTTTAGGACCATGTGTATTCACTAAGCAACCTTGCTGCACAGGCTGATAAACAAACCAATGGATCAGCAAGACAGTCATGGTTTGGTCGGAAGACTTACACTTACCATTGTCATTTTTGTCCGCTGGTCAGGGGAGTCAGATTGGCTGCAAAATTCAGGAAATGCTTGCAGGGTTTGAAACATTGGGGCAGAAGGTCTGAAACCGGGAAATCCCTCCAAACATCAGGACACTTGACAGGTATGTAGTGCAGCTATTTTGAGAAACATGGGTGGGGTAGACAGAAAGTGTACTGATTCATGTAGTACTACTGTATATGTTATTTAATTCCCCTGAGAGGAAATGTGGAGCAAATAAAATGCTGTGCATTCAGTATCTGGCCACATCCAGGGCCCCAGATTATAAGAGGGCTGATTGAGTCTTACTGTATGCTATTCGAGTGCACAGTAGACACTATAAGATTGCCTTATGTTGTATGATTCTTTTGCATTATTTTATTTCACAATGTAGAGCAGCCATTCTGAGAAACACGAGGGGAGGGAGTAGAGAAATAGCCACAACCCCAGAGCCCTTTTACGCAATACTTCAGCAATATGTTAGCATAGCTCTGACGCCTATGCAGCCGTAAAAAAAGACAATGTATGGCTATTGGCCAATTACTGTATGATTCTCATGGCAGTAGAACAGTCTTCCTGTCTTCGATGAAGATACAATCAAGCTCACTTAAATAAATATTTGATAAAGGAAAAGCCCATTTAATAGACTAGGTTTCCTGCTTCCCTTTTTTCCTCTATCTTTAATGCATTAAATAGCCCACTTAAATGGATTATTATGCTCATTTAAACAAATAGATTCATAGCATGAATTTATGCCATAGGTTCTCAGACTTCATCAAGGTGCGCTTCTCTTATGCTGCTGGTTAAAAGCCCGGGCCTCCCCAAGCCTCAAACACAGTAGCATAATGCACTGGATAATAAATTTCAAGTGCAACAACCACAAAAAGTCCACAGATATTTTAATGCCCGCAAACAAAATTGTTAAATCTTGATCCCCACCCCCACAAATGCTATTTCAACCCCCCAGCTTTTGTAGTGAAGGGCTCTGGGAGATGGGGAGGTTTGGAGTAAAGGGCCTGCTGGTCTGACTTGGTTGCTGCTCAAGCCAGACCAGCAGACCTTTAACCCCACATAAGCCCCAAAGTCATACTAGCAGGCTCTTCGTTCACCAAGCCAGACCAGCAGTTTTTTCATTTCACATGCCCCCTCATCCACAGCAGTAGGCCCTTTACTCCAAACCCCGTCAGGCAGACCAGGAGGACCATCTATCCAGTCCCCAACAAGCCACACCAACAAGCCAGATTCCCAAGCCTGAACAGCTCCTTTTGCTCAAGCCCCCACCCCCCACAAACCACACCAGCAGACCCTTCACTCCAAACCCCCAACCAACCAGGAGGTCCATAGCTCCAATTCTCCCTCCACAAGCCACACTAACAAGCCAGATTCCTAAGCCTGACCAGCTTCTCTTGCTTCAAGCCCCCCAAGCCACACCGGTAGGCCCTTCACTCCTAACCCACAAACCTGCAAGACAGACCTGGAGGCCCATCACACCAATCCCCCTACAAGCCATACCAACAGGCCACATCCCAAGCCAGACCAGCTCCTTTCACTTCAAGCCCCACACAAGACATACCTGTAAGCCCTTCACTCCAATCCCTTCAACAAACCAGGAGGTCCATAACTCCAATTCTCCCCGCCCCCCAGCCACACTCACAGGCTGGATCTCAAAGCCAGACCAGCAAGCCTTAATCTCCAAGTCCCCCCCAAAGCAACACCAGCAGGCACCATTAAACCAACAGCCCCCAACACAAACAAAAAATAAATAAAGCCCTCCAAGCCAGTCAGCCATCAGGGCATTTAAACCCCTCACCCCATTTCAAACCACTTCCCCAACAACAAGTGTAAAAAATGATCCCTTTCTTACCAGTACTTAGCAGAGGCATTGCTTTAAAATCTGAGCCGGTAGAGATCCAGGAGAGGTCTGGGTCGACGGCTGAGATGGTCCTGATCAGCAGGAGGAGACTGCTTAGGTCAGCAGCTTCAGATGGTCCAAGTCGACAGGATGAGACAGTTTGAATCGGCAGCTCAAGATGGTCTGGTTTAGTGGCTCCAGATGGTCCAAATCATCAGGTTTCAGCAGTCCAGGTTGGCAAATGCAGCAACTGGCAACAATCTGTTTTTTCTAAGGAAAGGAAAAACTTTCCTGTTTCCATGTTTTTTTATTGCCAGAACAGCATTCCAGTGGGTGAGCTGACTGGCTGCTGACTCATGAGATCCAACTTGCTGCAAAATCTCTGTTCCGATTGGCTCCCTACACCTCCCTCCCTCTCATTGGTGGAAAACTTCCTTCCTTCACCCAGCTGGCCAGCTTCAGTTCTTTTCAAGCTCCCCCATTGTCTTCTCCAGATCCTGACTGTCTGATATTGCACTCTGAGACTGCGGCCCACAGTTTTTAAGTTGCTCAGGGATTGGGAGGAGGATGTCTCAATACTTGTCCTGCACTGCAGAGAGGTTGTGTATTGTAGTTTGACTGCTGAGTTCAGGAGGAGGAGGTTCCAAGCACATCTCCTGCACTGCACAGCATGGGAGAGGGGTTGTACAACTTGTTCTGAGTAGGCTCGGTGGCACATCACTTGTGCTGCATGGGAGGGGCAGGAGGGGGAATGCGTAAATTAAGTTGGGGGATGTGCTGGATGGCTAGAGAGGAGAGAGAATAGCAGGACTGGGGATGTTGAAGTGGGCAGTACAGCCCAAAAATAGCACTTTACTTTGTATATATACACAATATAGGCAAAGCTAGAAGGAAGTCAGTGCCCACCCCCCAGAATGGACCCACTCCTCAACAGGAGGCATGCCTCACCAGCTAAGAAACCCTGATCTGTTCTGGCTCAATGCACTTTGCCTTCAGTCATCTGATAATCACCTGCTAATTACATGTAATGACCTCTATAAAGTAATGGTCTCCATCTCACAGCACTTACTCCTACCTCCTGTAGCCATGGTGTTCTCACCAGCTGGAAAGAAATGCAAGCTGTTTCTTGCAGAGAAAGTTGAGCTGCTGAAAATGTTAGAAGAACCGCAGATGTCCCAGAGCAAAGTGAAAAGGTGGCTCAGCATGTTTTAGCCCCAATTATGCCACAATAGTTAAAAATTACCAGCATTTCCTAGATGAGTTCCATAGGAACGCCAGTCTAAACCAGGAATGCAAATGGGAGAGATGGACACTTCAGTAGAAGAGGCTTTACTGAGATGGTTTGAGCCAGGGCTGCAAAATTACCTGTCTTGAGGCCACTGCTTTTAACAAAGGCCAAAAATCGTACTGTCAGTTTGGGGAAAGAGGACTTTTTTGAGCACATGATCAGATAGCACTTCTGTTGTAAAGGTAATAGGAAATGTTTTTACACCTCTAGATATACTTCTGTTATCCCTTTAGTGTCTATCCAATATTCTGATGGCCTTTTTTAGTTAAATTAATACTCTAATTTTGTTGCTTTTGTACCAGCCCCAAACCCTCTCTCCTCAGCAGTCACTGCTGTCTCTTTTCATTGTCCCTGAACATTCTATGACATCAATAACAGCATTCCAGGCCATTCAGATGAATACCATGGAATGGTGCTATTGTTGTCATACAGTGTCTTAGAAATTTAAAAAAAGAGCAGTAACTGGTGAGGAGAGTGGAACTCAATGTAGATCTCAGGGCACCCCAAGGCTAGATTATTTATTAATCAAAAATTGGTCAAAGTATATCAAAATACATAACTGGCACGGAAGAAAGATGGAAGGGCAAATAAATATGTACAAATCATTTCCTATCTCCTTTAAGTCACAAAGGGCCCTGTGCTCCCAAAGCCAAATAAGGACAATTATGGATGGTGGGAGCATAGGGCCCTCCCAAACAAATAAGGATACAACTAAGCTTTCTCAAAAAGTCTGGAAATTCATTGCAAAAAACTTTGTTAATGCATCAGTTAGGGTTGCCATGACAAAAGTAGGGAAATGTGGCATTCGGGTTTCCAACCCTAACACTCCACCCCCACCCTGCAGACAGTAACAGGCATGGGATGTGCCTAGCAGTTGTCAGGATTAATGCTCACCCCATTCTCATATACTGTACCCATCTTACTGTAGCTTACTTACTCTTGGAATGGGTGAGCGTTAGGGTTAACAACCACTAGGCACACCCCATGCCTGTTGCTGCCTGCAAGGAGCTGGTAGGGTATTAGGGTTGGAAACCCTAACACCACATTTCCCTGCTTTTGTCACAGCAACCCTAACTGATGCATTAACATCATTTTTTGCAATGAAGTCTCTACATTATGTGCATTAAAATTATTAACCATCCAATGAAGTTCATAGTTTGTCATTTTATAATTGCAGTATAGCAGGATCATTTACTAGACTAGCTCACTTGAAAGAATAGCAACTCAATCTCCAGGAGCTATTCTTTTCAGTGGACTACACTGTAATATTGTTTTACGCACTTAGAGCTTGATTTTTAACATGCCAAAATATCATGGACCAAGGTTTAAATTATCCTGTTATACTGTAGATGCAGATGGAACAAAATATCACTGTAAGGTTTGAACTCATCTGGTTTCACTGACTCAACATTAATAAGTGCAACACAAGAGGGCTATGGAGACTATTTGGTAACATATCATTGTTAATGCAATAGAAATGCTTGGTCTTCAGATGCAGTTCTCATTTACTACTTAACATCATGCAGCTGTTTCCTGATCTCATCTTGTCCCTCCTGCATTTGCATAATAAAATAATCTAGGTTTTATGAAGAGTCATCATGCGAAAAAGAAACTGGAGTTCAGGCTCTTTTAATTTATCTTGTGCAGCCAAGATTCTGCCTATGTAAGATCAGTGAATCATAAGACAAGCGTTTGTAATACTCAGGCATATCTAACATTGCATTTCAAGGACTAATGCTACAGTGCAACTAGCTTATAGGTATAAAACTGATGGTTGGGCATGCTTTATTCAATATCCAGTGACATAATGTACTGTACCTCAATGTGGCTGTATTGAAAGTTATTTGACCAGGTAAGAAATATGAACAGTAATCTAATTTTCAGAAGTCACATGGGTGAAATGGAGGGAGGAAACAGGTGGCAGAAAACTACAACGATATGTGATGTGCATATAAGTAAGCAGAGAACAAAATAAAAGCAACTAATTGCAGTTGTAGTTAACTGTATCATATGTAGTGTTCTCTGTATATAGAATCTTATTATGTACAAGTTTGTTGTGCTCACTGTAAATAAAATTATATATTGTACAGGTTGCTTCACTTCTACAAGGCTTGATCACATCTCTGTACTTACTACCTGGTCATGTATCACTTTCGCTGTAATCACTGTCACTTTCCCTGTAATCACTGACCCTCCCAGATACTAACTACAAATATTGTCTGTTCCTGACATTCATCATGGCTTCATAATATCTTTGAACTTACTGCCTGATCATGTGCTATTATTTATGCAATTTCCACCTGTAAGCATGGCCTGCTCCAGCTGTAAGCATGATCTGCTCCTGACATCCTGTATATATACTGCATATATGCTGTATATTTATTTCCTGTATATATGCCTCTGTACAATACTGTCTTTGCTCACCATGCTTGGAATGTGTTTATTCCCTGGGTCGCCCCTGAAAAAGGGACTTGTGTGTCTCAGTTGGCCTACCCAGTCATCAAACTTTAAATAAATAAATAAATAAATAAGTACAAAACTGGATAACATTTGGCAATTATCAGTAAAGTAGCATTACATAAATATAAGGCATAGCATAACTACTTACTAGAACTGTGTGAAATTTTCAAATTAGTTTTTTACCAGAACTCTACAGAGTCCTGGGGGCTTTGTGTGAAGCAAAAGATGAATCATCATAGCTTTCATTACCTGGGTGTCTCCAGGTGTACTCAGTGTACTTCGCCAAGTACATAAAATCTAGAAAAGCCTGGGGCAACATGAGCCCAGATCAGGGCAACAAACACAGACAGAGCCTGATGTACCCTAAGAGCTGTTTTTCCCCTCCTTGGATTCTTTAGTTTGAGTTTCTGAATGATCTTTGTAAGATGTGTGGGTACTAAACTGAGAGGCAATGATTGTGTGAGTAACTGGATCAAGTATGTATGCGTGATTACTGGTGTGAATGGACTTCTGTAAGGCTAGCTACCTTGATGTGGTGCAAAGGCTTTAAATGTATTATAAACATAACTAAAAGCCAGTCAAATTCTGCCTGATTAGTAATGTGTGTGTTAGATAGAATAAAATGTGAATCTACTGGGATCATTGGCTTACTACATATTGTTGACTAAAATGGGGGTGGGGCACTGTTTTTGTGGTGGGGCAGCACATCTTTTGATCTGTGTGTACATCTTTTGGTTTGTGTTTACGATGGGTGTGGGGCAAAAGTTCCATCAACTCTTGAGTACAAGTTTAAAATTCCTGACTACACCCCTGTTTCTTTGCACAAGGTCCCTCACTTGTAGTTTGAAGCAGCAGGCCTATAGGGCACAGCCCAAGACATGCAGCTTGGCATTGGATCATGAGGGCAGTGAAGAAGTGTGGGAATTACGACTGAAAAAAACATAATGCCACATCATTCTCTTTTGCTGGCTTTCTAACCTTAATATATGTATTAACATAATTGCTTCAATGAATTGCCCTACTTTTTGAGAAAGTCACAACTTGCTTTATGCAAGTCCCTTTTGCCCCTGCACAAAGCAGGATGTACTTGATACTTCTGGCTCTGTGCAAAGCAGGAAATGAGTCATAAATTGCCTTGGGGGCCCTTCTCGTCCTGCTTGAAGTAAATATGCAATGCCAGAAGGGCCCCATGCAAATTAAAAGGTGAGTCCTAACTTACTTCATGCAGGGCACAGAAGCAGGATCCGCAGGACCATGAGTCTTAATTTTTTTGTGCAAGGTCATGTGCAAAGCAGGAGATAAGACATAACTGTTCTAACATTTTGTTCATTTGTGACTAATTACAGTACAAAATGTACAGACTTTTCTTCTGTTGTATTTTCAGCTGTTTTTCATGTTTCACTGCTTTAAGCAATTTGTTATTTTAGGACTTTGTTCATTTTTAATGACAGATTTTACAATTCCCCAAGCAATTCATGAACCAAAGGAAAAAATGTGTCTTCGTATTTTTTGGTCATGCTATTAATAACATGTATCTTTTTTTGTTTGTTTATATTTATTATAAAGTGCACATTTGTTTTGATGCAATCACAAACTTTTTTTTTATTTAAAGCAGCAATACATGGTAGTGGTGAAAATAGTGACTGCCACAAACACACTCCGTAGGTCAGGCCCTCTGCTCCCACAGTGACAACCTCAAGGTGTGATAGTGTGAACAGGGGACAGACAGGGTAACCCTCCTGTCTGTTTTGGGTCTGAATCATGTACTAGCCTTGAGTGCTGGGGCGCAATGTGAACCTAATGCTAACATACCCAGTTAACAGGTTCAGATATGTACCCTCTTCAGGAATGCAGTACAATCTTTCACCCAGTGGCACCCAGTCAGGTTTTCCAAAATGTACCCTTACAACTCTATATGAGACCTAGGTATATTCTTACCTTTAAGCAAGCTTAGTAACACATTCAAGCCCTTAGCAGCTGTCAGAGTTAAACACAGGCTCAGCATCACATGTAAAAGAACTGAGAGAAAACACAGGCAGTATTTTAAAGTAAATATTGTTTACTAAAGATTGTAAAACAAGTACAATCAAACACAGAACAATTTTATCACTAACTTACAGTCACATAAAATAAATGGGAAGTTTACAGAACACAAATGCATCTACCCCACATACTTACAAGTTCTTGCCTATCTAGATGTTACCATTAAGTGCTTTCTTTAGTACAGAGAGCTGTGTCTCTCTTGAGTCCAAAATAATATGTACTGTTTCCCTCTGATAGCTGTTCATTTTAGGATCCATCTACCCACTTCTTTTTGGTGAGGTCACAGTTAGATCCTCCCATAGATTATTTTTCTACTGTGGAAATCAACAGTCATCAATTTTTAAAATATGAGTCTTTCATCAAAACAACCCCTTTGATGTTTCCTAGCTGATTTCCTGTTTTGCTAGAGTGATCTCAGTTTTACAACTTATGACAACATTCTGTGACCAGATGTTCTCTTTTCTGCGGAAATCATAAAATGTTATGAGGTTCTGTCTCCTGGGAGATGTCCAGGAGGCTTTAATTAATGACAGAACAGGAAACTTTTAATTAAGTTTCTCTTCACCGGTCAATTTAACACATCCTGCAGCTTTTCACACTGAAACCTTTTGGGGTCAAAGGTCACTCACTGTAGCAGCTAGCTTGTTTGTATCTAAGTAGACATTCACATTTTGTTTATAATACAAATATTATACACTATAACAATAAGCAGATAGCAAAGCATCACAGTGATCTTTACTTTTTCATTCAGTTTTAGATTACCACTTATCTCCAGACTTGTGTGATACATTTTTTCCCCATCTTGAATCTACTTAATCACTTGTTATGGCTGCCATTGGCAGAGCCATGTAGACATTTTGCTATTATAGTAGAAAACTGGAGCTCTTCAGGTTCCTAATGGACTAGATAAAATTGGAGGTTTTGTGCTATCACTTCAATTAATTGCAGCAGTCTGTCATTCAGCTTAGCAGTGTTGCAAAGCACTATTTTGTGGGCTAAGCTTCAATCTGGGTAGAATTTTCTTTCAAGAAAGAAATAGCTCATAAACATGTCAACTCAGTCAGCCTTTAAAAAGGAGATACGCAGACAACCCTGGGACTATAGCAGTGAGTAAGTCAAATGTCACAGAATGGAATGTTTATGTAGTAAATAATCTAATATTACAAGTCTCACTGAAGATAAGTTAAAGAAAATGTGTGCGTGTGTGTATGTGTTAAATCATAGTAATTAGAAATATGTAAAACACATATCTGTGGATATTTGGAGATTGTGTATGTGTGCGTGTGTGTGTGTGTGTGTGCGGCGTGTGTGTGTGTGTTTTCTAAGCATTTTGAGCAGCAGTTTTGCATGTGTCAAACTTAAGTCTAAAAGATTAACCCCTCCCCCCTTTTGAGTTAAAATCAACCTTATATACCCAGGAAGCATAAGGAGAAACTGCCTGTGTCTGTGTGCTGAGCAGTCAGTAAAAATACAGACATACTGCACTAACAGAAAATGAGCCTACTCATGATTTTGTATGCATATTTTCAAAGCTGGATCTATGTAAACATGTTTCTGTTTGTAACTACAGTGTGTGTGTGTGTGTGTGTGTGTGTATGTGTGCACGTGCCTGTGTGGCCTTTCTTGATATATTGACCTTTTCCTGGTCAGTTTGCAAATAGCTGTAATGCTATACTGTAGTAGAATATGAAGCAGTGCATGTGTGTTTATGTGTCAGAGTGCTTATCCTAAATATAACAAAAGTTAGTGTATTTGTTATTTCTCATATAGTAATTAAATGAGCACAAACAGTCCTTCACCTTTCACACACACAGGCAATCTCAAAAAGGTGGTTATAGTCTCTGACTCAGTCAAATGGGTTCTGTCCTGGTGACCATTTTAGCCCTAACCACCACCTCTGGTAGACTATTTCAGGCATCCACCACCCTCTCTGTGAAAAAAATATTTTCTTACATTTCCCCTGAGCATTCCCCCCACCTAACTTCATTTTGTGCCCCTTGACTTGGAGCATCTCTTACTTTGGAAGATGCTTTCTTCCTGTACTCTGTTTATACAGTTGATGTATTTGTATGTCTAAATCATGCCCCCCTTTCCTCCAAGGAAAACATATTTATCTCCTTTAGTGTTTCCTCATATGTCTTATCCTGCGGCCCTGCACCATTTTAATTGCCCACCACTGAACTGCCTCCACCCTGTCTATGTTCTTTCTCAGATCTGGCCTTCAGAACTGGACACAATATTCCAGGTGCAGTCTCACAAGCGTCTTATACAGAGGCAAGATGACCTTTCTCTTTCTACTCATGATACTCCTCCCTCCCTATGCATCCAAGAATCTGGCTAGCCTTTCCAACCACCTTATCACACTGCCTAGTTTCTCTTAGGTCTTCCGAGATGATAACTCCAAGGTCCTTTTCCTGCTTTGTAATTGTCAGTACCTCCCCACCTAGTTCATACTTTGCCCCTGGGTCCTGCTGCCCTATGTGCATGATCCTGCACTTCTTGTATTGAATCCCAGCTGCCCTTTTTCAGACCATATCTCCAGTTTTTTAAGGTCTTCCCTCATTTTTTCAACACCCACTGGCATGTCCACACTATTGCACACCTTTGTATCAACAAATCCTAGTGTGAAAATCCACTGTCCCGTGGAAGACATGTCTTGCTGCTGGAACCGGTGATTGCTATATGAAAAATAAGGTAAGTGCAGTTGAAAACCCATTGAAATACACTGAACTGCACTTATCTTATTTCTCATATAGCAGTCCCCACTTCCAGCAGCAAGATGTGTCTTCAATGGGAGAGGAGATCTTCACACTGGCACCTGTTCAGGTGAGTGAGGGTTTGTAGGGAGGTCTGAGGATGTGGGTGATGGGTGCTCAGTGGGAGGTGGGGCTGGGCTGGGGGGATAGGAGTCACATTGCCACCCATTCTGCCCTATTAATCCCTATCTAGTGTGAGGCCCCATGCCAAAACTGAACCCTGGAGCCCTCCTTTCCCCCATGATACTCTTGTGTCTATCCCATTCATTCTTAAAGGGGAATTGTCACCAATATCCCTGAAAGTATCCTGATCCCCAGTCAGATTTTCAACCTGTGCAGCTGTGTCTGACACTTCAGTAGTGCATTCCTCAAGTTTAAATGTTTATTTATGGGGGTCATGTGATGCCACCAAGCTAGAAGCAGCATGGTTTTGCAGCTGCACTCCACAGTGGGTTTAATTAGTTCTCTCCTTACCTCTTCATGAATTTTTGTCATTATCCTGACTGAAGTGTGTCACTGATGTCTACCAAATCTGAACTGGATAAGGCTGTTGCCCTGGTGAAAAAGAAATACAAACTTTCTGCATCTTCTCCAGCTGCCACTGATGGACCGGGGCCTAGTCCAGATACATGTGTTGAGTGAGAATTGTAGTCTAGTCTGCTCGTGAGAGAGCTTGGAGAAATAAAAGCATTTATTGGAGGCATCTGGAATGATTTGAACCATATAAAGTTTCAACTTACAGCAGTCTGTGTTTCTGTGGAAGCCCTTGGTCTCCTTGCGGAACATGCCAAGAACAGGATAAGTCAAGTGGAAGACTGGGCTTGGCGTGCGGAATGGAGATTGGGCCTAGCAGAAAGGGTGATTAGATTGCTTTGAAATAAAGTAGATGATCTTTAGTCCCAGCATAGAAGGAGCAACATCTGGTTATTTGGGCTACCAGAGTGCTTGGAGGGTGCAGATATGGTTTCTTATTTACAGTCTAACCTACCTATTTGGTTGCAGTGGAGCCCTGGTAATGAGGTGGAGATTCAGTGGGCTCACATAGTTCTACTGGACCCCCTCTGGTGGATAATACCGCTCAACCTCTGCCAGTGGTATTTAAAATGCTCAGATACCCTGATAGAGAGAAAATCCTCAGGGATGCTTTGGCAGGGAAGGAAGAATATCCGAGTTAATGGAGTCCGACTTATCTTCCGACAAGATTTTCCCAAAAGAGTTATTCATCTTTGGAAAGCTTTTGATCTGGCTCACAATTTACCTAGAGAGCAAGGACTCAAATGTTTTATGTTACCGGAAGCGACACTCAAAATACTGGACCATAACAAATCAGAATGGTTTACCTCTCCAGCTGAAGCTCTATAGTTCCTGAAGGAGCAGAACAGAGCTGTGAGGGATGGAGCTTTGAGAAGCCATCAGAAAGATTGGAACCCCCCTCACCCTCAGCTGCAGTGAGTGAAGGACCGTTCACCTCAATCCTTTTCAACTACAGAGGAAGCAATTATTATGGACCCGGTTTCATCAGAGATTCCCAGGGATGAAGACTCCATGGACTGAATTGTGGACAATGGCTGAAAATGGTTTGTTCTCTTGACCTATGGAATAGCTCACTTTGGGTTAATGGAAGTGGAGGGAGAGTTGCTTTATTTCTGAGCTGCGATAAGCTTATTTGAATGGCATAACTGATCTCAGTTAGAGATCTCTGTTTGAGGGTTTTTTTTTGGTAATGCTTCGATCCAGATGTTAACTTCCCCTGTCAGAGAGTACTACTCCTCAGCAGAATAAGCCCCTCCTCACCCTGTTGGGCATTGAACTATTTGAAATAGGTATTTGGGCTCATGTATGGGGGGGTGTGCAAGAAGCACTGTTTCTGTTACCTACTCTAAATCAATGATAATTCTTATTCACACTGTTGTGCAGTCTGGAATTAGGGGCTTCGAAGGATGGGAAGTGGAAAATGGACACCCTAGCAGAGGTCTGCATCCTCTGAAAAACTGTTACTACTGCATGGGGTGGGAATTGCTTATAGCAGCTCCTTCTCCTTGAGTGGCATTGTGTCACTTGAAAAGGAAATACACACCAACATATGCGCTAGTTTGGTTGCCTGTTTTGAGTAACTGATCATGTTTTATTCATAAACTGTTATGCGACCTGGGACCAGGGGCTGCAATGGTTAGAACATGGAAAATGGATGCTATAGAAGAGGGTTGGACCCTTTGGGAACTTATCTTTACTGTATGGGATGTAATTTGTTTATAATATGGACTTTCAGCATCCTTGATGGAACACTTCGGATAATGGACAGTGGTTCTAAGAGTTTCTGCAGGGTGGACTTGCAAAGGGTAGACTGTGTCAATCATTAGTTGAGAAAGGGGGGGCACTGACTATGGTTTGTAGGGTTTATTAAGGTGAGGTGGGGGGATGACCAGGGTGTGCCTTGGAGAGATTAACAACATGCATGTATCACACCTATCATCTTTTTTGTAAATAGTTTATGGGAGTTTGGGGTGGGTTGTAATTGTTTCTCTGTTTCAATTCTTGTCTGCTGGCCTGTGGATTGTGGGCTGTGGTTCTGTTGCTGCTGGGGATCCAAGGAGCCTGGGGGAGGTATCCTCTAAAAAGAAATTTATGGCTACGGCATCCTTTAAAGTGCTGTCCTGGAACATGCAGGGGATGAATGGGCCAGTTATACATAAAAGGGTGCTCATGCATATAAGTAAATTGGGTGGTCAACTGATTTTTTTTGCAGGAGACCCATTTACTTTCCAAGGAAGTGGAGCGCCTCCAGCCCAGCTGAAAGGGGCAGATGTTTGCAGCCTCATGTACTTCTAAAAAGAGGATAGTGATGATACTTATTGCCCAGGGGCTGACTTGGGTCACCAAACAAGTGACAAAAGACCATCTAGGTAGATGGCTCCTGGTCACCTGCACTCTAGATGGTCACTTGTTTACCCTAGTTTCAGTTTATGGCCCCAACACAGGTAGGGGCATTGTTTTTTAATGAGCTTTGTCATATTTTACATGATAAGGTTGAAGCTGCTCTGATAGTAGTTGGGGATACAAATTAAGTCCTGTACCCAGTCTGTGATCACAGTGGCACTCCCTTAAGGCTGACCATGCCAGGTTCCAGAGCTTTATCCCAATTATTGGAGGACCTTGAGTTATGTGATATTTGGTGTATGTGTAACCCCAATGGTATGGACTATACATTTTATTCTACTGTACACCAGATGTATAGTCACATTGACCTATTGTTAGTGTCCCAGGTTCTGCTAAAACAATCCCTCCATGTTGCCATGGAAACCAAACTTATTTTCAGTCATTCCCCTGTAACATGGACAATCATGGGTGATCAGAGGAGTGATAAAAATGACACATTGGAGGTGCAATGTTAGTTTCCTTTTGGAATGTTCTTTTCAGGACTGTATGTGAAAAGAGGTTCAGGACTATCTGATGGGGAAAATCATACAGGCACTGTATCCTCTCAGTTGGTTTGGGAGACCCTCATGGCCTATTTTTGGTTATGGTGATTTTGTATTCCTCAGCATATAAGAAGGAATGGCAAGCCAAATTTCATGCATTAGAATCACAGTTAAATGAGATTGAGAAGTTACATAAGGCAGGCTTCCGGAACCCCTCCTTGATAAAGCATATACGGGACTTGAGGTTCCAGATTAACCTGTTGAATACTCAACAGGCAGAGATGGAACTGTATAGAACATGACAAGCAAATTTGGAATGGAGGAAAAAGGCAGGTCTGTTAGCCTATAGGGCCAAAAGATGGAGAATTCTAGGATAATCCCAAGGGTCAGGTAGGCTGGGGACTAAGGGTTGGATCTGGGAAGGGGGATCAGTCGGGTTTTTTATGATTATTACTGCCAGTTATACTCTTCTAGAAGGAATTCTGATGGGGATGACATGGATATACAGACTTTCTTAAATTCTCTATCATTTCCCAGTCTTTCTGAAGAACAGTGGAAAGTGTTAGATAGTCCTATTTCAACTAGGGAAATCAAATCCACTATAGGGCTGCAGGGGGAGTGAATCCAGGTACATATGGATTCCCCATTGAATTTTACAGGGTGGTGGGGGACTTACTTTGCCCATTGTTTGCAGAGGTCACAGACATAGCCTGGAAAAAAGGCAAGCCCCTCCAAAAAAATGTACGCTGCGCTTATTTCTGTTTTGCCCCAAAAAGATAAGGATCCCTATCAATGGATAAATTACTGCCCAGTGTCTCTCCTCAATGTGGACTACAAATTGCTGGTCAAGGTCCTTGCCAATTGGATGGCCACATTCCTACCTAGTGGGATTTGTGGGAGGGAGGGATGGGGGATCACATACGTCGACTTGTTAACCTTTTTGTGTCTCACAGGAGACCTCCAGAATATCAGCAGTGGTTGCCCTCAACACAGAAAGGCATTTGATACAGTAGAATGGCCTTACTTACTGGCATCTTTGAGGAAATTTGGTTTTGGTCCTCAGTTTATGCATTTGGATTCCGATCATATATTTCTCCCCTCGGGTGTCAGTGTTAATGAATGGTAGGATTTCTCTGACTTTTCCGCCAGAATGGGGCACGAGTCAAGAATGACCCCTTTTCCTGGCCCTTTTCCTGTTGGCTGATGCACCATTGGCTCAGAAAATCAGAGAATCTTCGGAGATAGAGGGCATTCAAGTGGGTTCCCAAATTTATAAAACTATGCTGTTTACCGATGACGTATTGTTGACACTGAGGAATATTGAAACCTCACTGCCCAAACTGATCCAGTTACTCAGCTATGTTTCTTCCCTCTCGGGGTTGCAAAACAATTGGAGTAACAGATTCTTCCAATGGGTAAAGGGGGGATATACCCTTACCAGTACCCAGTTTATTATTTATTTATTTTTTGAAGTTTGATAACTGGGTAGGCCCACTGGGCCCCGAGGGTCCTTTTTTAAGGGATGACCCGGAGAGACATTAAATAGTAATTACATGAAATTACATGGTACATGGTTAAGAGACATTACAGAGGTATTAAACAGATATACAGGTACTATACTACAGTTTTGACATTGATTATTACAGTGGAGGCATAAAATCCAAGAGGTTTGTGACAGCTCTTATCAGGAGGGGATCTGCTTAGTCAGAGGGGAGCCATCAGGAGCCATGACATAGGTAGGTGCTTACCTCGAGTAAATGACCCTTGAGCCTGGTACAGAAGTACCTGAGCGAGGGGGCTTCCTGGATCTCTGGTGGAAGTTTGTTCCACAGATGTGGGGCTGGGTAGGAGAACGATTTCTGGCCTGCACTGGACCTGACCCTAGGGGTTTCAAGTAGGGTCCTTCCTGTGGACCTTAGGTTTCGAGGGTTAAATTTGGTGGCTAAGGTTGATGAGATGCTGTGTGGCATTGTGGGGCTGAGTAGTTTAAATGCAAGGCAGAGGAGGGGGTATTGGAGATGAGCTTCGAAAGAAGGCCACTGTAGTTTGACAAGCATGTTGCAGTGGTGGCTTCTGGAATAATCCTGGGTGGTAAACCTTGCTAACTTGTTGTATAGGATCTGCATCCAGTGGACCTCCAGCTTGGCCATACCCTGGATTACAGTTTAAGTTGGGCTAAAGACCCTATAACATATCTAGGGATACTTATCTTCCCCTACTTGTTCAACTGGCCTTCCCTGAACCTTCAGCCTTTATTGAACAAGTTAAAGGGAGATATAACTAGATGGAAAAATCTCCAGTTATCTCTGTGAGGTAAAGTACAAGTGCTTCAAATGATTTTTTACCTATAATTTTGTATGTTATGAAATACCTCCCATTCAAGATCTCAGAGAACTGGTGGAGATGGTTCCATTTGGTAATATCCTCCTTTTACTGGGAGGGAAGGAAACCCAGGCTCTCGATGACCAGGTTGATGGCACCTTATAATAAGGGGGACTTTGCTTCACCTTGGCTTCAAGGATATTACATAGGAATGGGTCTCTGTCATATTTGATATTGGCTCCATTCAGAGCAATGGGAATCCACCATCCATTGGTTGGTTCTAGAGAGGGACTGGGGCTCCAACCAACCCCTTGAATGTGTGTTATGGGACAATGCTATCTTCTCTCCTCTCTTACCTACTTTAGAATATGCGTCTTATGTGTGGAGGCTAGCTAAGAGATATTTAGGACCTGGTTGGCAAGTGTCATTGTTTCTTTGGCACTAATGGTACAATCTTCAGTTGACCATGGAGGGTGCTCCAATTTCATGGCTGTTATGGGTTAAAGGGAATCTCAAAAGGGTAAAGGATTTATTCTCTCTTCCCTTGGGAAGCTTTAAATCATTTCAAGAGCGTCAACATCAGTTCTACCTTCCTCCCTCTCACTATTGGTGTCATCTCCAATTACGACATTTGATAGGTTCCAGGTTGGGAGGTTCCCTTATTTAGCTGGGTTCTGGTTTATGGGAGAAAGTTTCTGGGAAGGGAGGTATAACTCAGGATCCTCCTACCACCCCCTAAATTAGGGACCATTTATAGTGTTTTGCAGGAGAAGGCTGCTCCAAACATGAGCAAATTACAGCAGAGATGGGAACACATGTTGGGTCACTTCCTCGAGGAAGATGAGTGGGAAACTATTTGGGCTAATGCATATGGTGTATGCAAAGACTCAGCTGATCAATTGATGCAGTTGAAAACATTACTGTTCTGGTAAAGAACCCCTGCCTCCCTTGTACCTTATGTGGTTAGTTCACCACCCTAGGTGCTGGCGCTGTGATAAAGATAAGGGCACACTGATACATGTCCTGTGGGAGTGCCCTAGGATAGTATTATGGTGGAAAGAAGTGATATGACTTATGGATCAAATTTTGGGAGTCAGTGTTGCAGCAGAGGCCTCTCTTGTGGTACTAGGGAATACTTTAAAACTTCAGGGTATTAATTCCTACCAGCGAGACTGGTTTATGACAGCTATAACAGAGGCTAAGTGCCTGTTGCTATGTCGCTGGTGTTCAATAGAATTCCCTACAATAGACAGATGGTTGGATAACATGCTTAAAGTGGCAGGGTATGAGCAGGTAGCCATACGCGAACATGAGAAGTTTGCTCATGTCTAGCAAACATCTTTGGATTATTTAGGTAACCCTGTACCAAAGGAGTGGTTATGGTTTGCTTCCCGTATGGGACCAGGACTAGTCAACACTGGCGAAAGGTGCTAAAAGGTATTCTATGAGGGCCATGATGGGGCCCAATTTGGTGTGTGGGATCTTCCTTCTTTTTTGATTCTATGTTGGACATTTCTAAGGGTTGTTTTTATGAATCAATGTTACATTTTTCCTCCCCTGCAGTGACAGGGTCATCTTGGGTATTTTTTTATTTAGAATATGTTAACTGTTCCCATCTGTTCATTTTGTACCCATGGGTGCTCTTAGATTGTATCTCCAAGGAGTGCTCTCCACTCCAGCTAGGTAACCATGTGGTATTGGCATGTTAAGTATGAGTTTTATGTAATACTGTTGTTTAAATAAATCAATAAAATATAAATTAAAAAAATGTTTATTTATGCAAGCCCTTTGGGTGCATTTGTTGCACCTGTACAGCTCCATTTTCACACTTGTTCAGTAGCGCATGACGTCAGTGACGGGCTCCACTCTGGGTTGCAGTACTGCAAGTCATGGTGTCTAAGTGTATGAGGGACTATCCATGTGGCAGTTTTGGGGTTTTTAATAAACATGTTCTCGCTGTTTTAAATGTTTCCTCACATTCTGGAGTGTTCCATGATGTGTCTTGCACTGATCAATAATGTTAAACGTGATTCTACACTGACAATTTTCAACTTCTCTCACTACTCAGTGAAGTCAGACTGTCAACTGTGTCAGTGATAGAGTAAACAGAGTAAACCACAGGTTTTCAAGCTCCTCAACATATATTAATAAATAATACTGTTGTGGGAATAGGTTGCTCTGTGGGTGTACTAACCTGGTTTGTACTGATACCGGTAATGCCCCCAAAAAAGATCAGCCGAGGGATGAAGGGGTTATCACTGTCACCATGTCTGAACGTGGAATCACATTTCGCATTGTGGGTTGAACTTTTTTTGTGAGAGGTTCTAATGGTGTTATTTAATTTTTCAGGTGTTGTAGTTTTGTGTCAAGAAATGTTTAACTTTTAGAGGGGTTAATTGTTTTTTTAAATTTAGGTTTATCAACCATCTGTACATATACAATAAACTGAACAATAAAAAAATGACTGGTGTCCAGTGAGTTACTAATATGTGTGACACTGGCACATATGTGATAGAGCACATCATAATACTGCTTTGACATATTCCTAATACAAGTATATGTATACACATAATTGCTCCAGATCACTGCCTGCCATCTGTCAGGAGTATAGAGTGACCTGCATGTCATGTTATAAAGTTGACGTCCCTCTCTGCCTGGCATAGTACCCATCTACACCACCTTGGGGTAAAGCTTTGTGTTCTTTGATTCAAGGCAAATGTTAACTGTTCAATTGAATACATTTCCTCTACCATCTCTGTTCAGTTCTGCAAGGATGGAGGGCTATCTGAGAGCCATCTGTGAGTTATGACCTTCTGGGCCACCACCACTATTACTCTTGTTTTCAGCTGGTTTGGGAGATCACCTTGCTTGAGTGAATAGTCCCATCCTGACAAAATGTTAACAGTAAATGAATACATCTGTGCCCTTCCTGGGAATTTTAGGCTCACATTATAGAATTGAAAGTACATTCCCCAGACAAATGAGAGATCATTCCCATTCCCAAATTCTCCATGCATGCAACCTGCTCATTTCTTTTCTGGTCAGTGTTTCCTGGATCAGGCAACTGCATATTTTACTGATCAGCACTACTGTTCTGCAATTTGGGTACATACCAAAAACAAGGGCTGCTACAGGTTACAAGAGGGCATGCTAACATAAAAAAAAAATTGATCAACAAACTCGTACACCTGCAGCATAACACACTTGTGGTAGCTGAATCAGTCAAGTAGTGCTCCTACAGATTTGTGATTTGGGTATCCATTGATCTCCTCCAGTATTCGCTACGCAGTGAACCTGTGGTGTCTTCTATGCTGGTGGCAGTCTATGCTTGTGCTTCATCAACTCCATATGATTTATTTCATTTTAACTCGTAACACACATTATCAATGCATACTGGTGTGGGAACATTCTGTTTTTTGGGGACAGTGACTGATGTTTATTTTGCTACCTCTAGAACAAAAGCATAGGTCAGCTAAGAGAGTGGAACTGGCTGCCATGGTCAATAGGTAATACTGCATGTAGTACCATGATTGCAGGATTACCTGACTTATTTGAAGGAGCTGTAATCAGCATCTACCTAGCAGCTGCCAGTGCTGTGTATGTCTGAATACCTCTCATGAGCTAGCAAATCTCCATCCATTGCCAAATTGTGTGTGTGTTGGGGGGGGCAATAACATTGATTGCCTATGATGAATATGTTGAGGGAAAAGGTACGAGGTACATTGTTGGTTTCACTGAGCAGGAAGCTAATGTGGTTGTACTCCTATATGTAAGTGCCTCTAGTAGCTGTAAACTTGATAATCACAACTGTATTTTTGGATACATGATTTACATGTATCTCCTGCAAAGTTCATCAGTGCTCCTGCATAGTAAGAGTCCACCAAACTTATGACCACAGCTGATTCCCAACAACTGAGGCATTTGAGATGATAAAGTGATGGCAATAAAGTGGAATCTCTGTCATGAATTTTATTGTATTTTATTTGATGTGAGGACCATATGGAGAAAAAATAAGAAATGGTACCAGTCCCTTGCTATTCATATATGTAATGCATGTTTAACTGCCTCTGGTACATGGTAACTCCAGTAGCATAATAATCTTTTTTTTTCAAACATGTTTTATTCTGGTAATTCCATCAATCCTTTGCAAGTTACGCCATGCTCCTATGTAGAACCTTCTCCCCCCACCAACCCCAAGCTGTGGCCACAGCTGAGTCCCCAAAAAGTATCCTGTGGCTCTTGAAATGATGAAATCCATGTCTGATTGACCCCTGGTTGATACCAGCATGGCCCCCACACCCCACTTTATGGCTGCAGACAGATCATAGAAAGTACACAGTGGCTTCACAAAAGATGTTATTGTCCTTTTCACATGGGTGCCTCCCTGCTATATAGTAATACCCTCCCTGCTTCTTAACAATACATATTGGCCATTTGACGGCTGATGCTAAATCCGTCTGGTGAATTATACTGTGTGAATTCAGCAGTGGCAATATGACATAGAAACATAGACCTTGATGGCAGATATGGACTGTCTGGCCCTCCCAGTCTGCACATTTCCCTACCTATCAAATAACCTGAAGATCCTAGTTTTACCAACAGCCTACTTCCTCCTACCTCCCACTAGAATTGCCTTATGTCTGTCCCATGCATTTTTAAATTCCCCCATTGTTTTTGACCCCACAACCTCCTCAGGAAGGCCGTTCCATGTGTCCATCACACTCTCCACGAAAAAATACTTCCTCACATTGTCCCTGAGTCACACCCCCTCTATCTTCAAATTGTGCCCCCTTGTTCTTGCACATATCTTTTTCTGAAAGATGCTACCCTCTTGGACTCTGTTGATTCCTTTGAGGTATTTGAAAGTTTCTATCATGTCCCCCCTCTCCTTTGAGGGTATACATATTAAGCTCTTTTAGTCTCTCTTCGTATGGCTTCTCTTTCAGACCCTGCACCATTTTAATTGCCTCCCTCTGGACTGCCTCCATCCTGTCCATGCCCTTGCAAAGATGGGGTCTCCAGAACTGCACACAGTGCTCCAGATGGGGTCTCACCAACTGTCTGTACAGAGGGATAACAACTTCCTGTTTTCTACTGGTGATGTCTCTTCCTATGCATCCCAGTATCCCCCCAGCCCTCCTTACTACCTTTTCACATTGCTTGCCTACCTTTAGGTCATCTGATATGACTACCCCCAGGTCTCTTTCCATTTTTGTCATCATTAATACCCCCGCCCATTGTGTACTTTTCCCTTGGGTTTTTGTTTCCCAGAGGCATGACTTTGCACTTCTTTGCATTGAATCTAAGCTGCCATACTTTTGACCATTCCTCCAACCTTGTAAAGTCCCTTCTCATCCTTTCTACCCCCCCTTGTGTATGAATGCTGTTGCAGATCTTTGTGTCATCTGCAAAGAGGCATACATTTCCTTCCAGTCCCTCTGCAATGTCACCTATAAAGACATTAAAGAGGACTGGTCCCAGTACTGATCCCTGAAGTACCCCACTAATAAACCCCCTTTCTTCAAAGTGGACTCCGTTTACTATTACCCTCTGCATCCTGTTGTTCAGCTAATTTTTTATTTGGGTTACCAGCCTGGGACCCACTCCCAGGATGGCTAACTCATTTATTAATCTTTTGTGTGGGACTGTGTCAAATGCCTTGCTAATGTCTAGGTAAGCCATGTCCACAGCTCCCCCCTGGTCTACCACTTTGGTAACCCAGTCAAAGAAATCTATGAGATTCATCTGAAATGACCTTCCCACTGTGAATCCATGCTGCCTTGTGTCCTGTGCCCTGCTGGCCTCTAGGTACTCAACAATTCTTTCTTTCAGCAGTGATTCCACCTTTTTCCCAACCACTGAGGTCAAACTAACAGGCCTGCAGTTTCCTGCCTCTGCCCTGCTCCCACTTTTGTGAAGGAAATCACATCCACCCTCCTCCAGTCATCAGGTAACACACAATCCTCCCATGTTTTGTTAAAAATTGTAGTCAGTGGTGCCACTGGAGGGATTCTGGGAGGAGGTGTGTTGTTCATGCTGCAGTGTTGTGGAGAAGCACTGAGAGCAGGGCTGTGTGTAAGGCACTTTTGTGACTAGCAACAAGTATGCCACCATTGCCTTATCTCTAACATGTCCTGCTGCTGCAATTTTTGTTTTAATTTGCTTCTTGGCTGGCTAAAGATTGGTAATCTTACACACAGTCTTTCCAACCATCTTGAGGCACTCAAACTAATCTTTCTAACACTGTGTGTTCTGCGACACCCTATCCTGAGAAGAGGAGTCCATTGGTGGCAGGAGCCCCTGGCGGGGTGGACCACGGTAAGCCCTGTGGAGGGCAAGTGCACCATTGGTTTTGGAAGCCCTGAAAATTTATATTTTGTCTCCTGGAACCTTCTCTTGGCACCTCTTTGTCCTTTTACTGGTAGAATTCTTGCTGAAAGTTTAAAATTTTATAGTTTGCTTAATTGTCTACGATCTAAAGCCTTCTCTGCTACTATGGATTAAGTGTGAACATTTCGACAGCGATGGATTTTGGTGGAGAACGACGTTCCACCATACACTATAGTTAAATAATCTGTAAACTCTAAGGATTTTAAGAAGGCTGATATTGTTTCAATTGGATAATTGGACAACTAACTAATTAGATTAATTTACATCCACATGCAGGCAGAGTCTAAAACTCAGGCAGCCCCATGGCATTTGTTCATTCTCTCTAAAGACTCACATATGAATAGTTCCTCATGAGTCTTTTATTTCAGTTTTTGTAAAAAGCAGCTGGTTGAAAGGCAGAGTGGTTACAACACAAGACTTAAACTGCCCCACCTGTAATATGGCTGATTGCATTATCTTTTTTTTATACAAGGAGTTAACATTTTTAAATCATGTAACATGGTAAATTTGATCTTGCCTTAAACATATAACTTCAAACTTTTTTAGAAAGTATATGGTGTTTAATCAACATTATTTGTTTTGCCTCCCAACCTTTTTTTGTTTTCTTTTTAATTCATTCTTTTGACTGCTCAGGATGCCTGGAGTCCTTTCCATCATTCAAGTTCTATTGAGCCTCCTCTTTTGTTTCTACAAACTTCCCCACTCTGATTGTCTTAGGCTTGTTGCCACGGCATTGTGAACAACAAACGTGTTACTGTTGATACCACTGCTACATATCACAAATAAAGCTCAATCTCCGGAGAAGGTAATTAATTATGTTTCTATATAAGATAACTGACAATTTACAACAAACTGTTGTAATAAGGTGTCCCTTTTTGTCATTCTTAATTTTGCCTCAGTTAATCTGGTTTGCTGAATATACTACTTTTAACTTTTAATATCATTACACGTCTATTTTTCTCCAATAAAAAAGGATAAGGATCCTACAGCACATATAGCTTGTTAAGTACAATCATCAGTGCAAGTTGTAATCTTTTAAGTTAGTTTTTCTACAGTTAGGCTTTATAGAGACCTAATTTATTGGTATTGTGTCTCATCAATAGTAAACACAGTAAGCACAGTAAGCATGATTTGTTATATTGTTTCATATTAATTATGTCTGTTTGCTTTTTATAATATTGGCAATTGCACATACTGGTAAATTGTATAATGGGTTAGCTGTTAACAATAGTGAGCTTGTGTCTATTTTAATAATTAAACACAGTGGTTGTAAAACTTGTTATACCAATCAGACAGCCTACTGCAATTTTAAATTTTCTCCCCAAGGCATTTCTCTGCTGTCATCTTCTCTTATGGAGTCTTAGACCAAGACTTTGTTTGAAAATAATAAGAACATTTGCAGATTGGCCATTGCAACTCAGTAACTTAGGAACGTATTACTACATAAAGTTATACTGTATAAGGCATCCTTTCACTGGACTCCATGCCAGAAGTTAAACTGTGGCACCTAAAGACTGAAGAACTACAAATACTACTGTTTACTGTGTCTTGTTTTACATTGTACCTTTTTCTGTTATTGTCAATTGTAATAAAATATAATATAGGCAATATAATATAATGGTCAACACTCGTAATGGTCTGCTTTGCTCCCCCATCATGCAGATGGGAAAGCAATCAGCATCTAATGTAGAAAATGAAAAAAAGGAGAAATAAAAGTGAAAGGCAAATGGATATTATACAGAAATCAGACATAAAGGAGAAGTCAGACAAAAATCAAATTAAAATCATAAACTTTTTTGTGAACAGTGAAAATATACGCTTGACTCCCGTTCACATCTTCATAGTGGATATTGATATTGGGATGAAAAACAAAAAAGAATGTGATAAATTAATAAGGAAGACTCACCAATTGAGTTCACCTAGATTAATAGACTTCTATATGGAGGCCATTTCTTTTGCCTCTCAGACTCAATATAATTCCTTGGACACTAGTGTATTTTTGGACTCCCCTGATTGGAGTGAATCCATAAAGGGAATTCAAATGAATGTGTACAATTCAGGAAATAATACAGAAGTAAAAACAAAATTTGTAACTGCGGGCACAAAGATCATCCCAATTAGGGAACTCTATCAGGATACAAGGAGCATTTCTTATCTTTTGGGATTAGAGACTAGTAAAGTCAGTAAAGCTCAAAATAAATCCTCTTTGACAATGACCAGCTGTCAATTTAATAAATATACTCAGGGTAAAAGTACAAATCCTTCACCCAAAAATAGAATAGAGAAAACAATCTATCTACAGTAATACAAGATAAAGACCAAATAAGAGAAGATTTGAACAACTGGTCTCTAGCTACATGAACTCAGAAGAATGCTGCTTTAGCAATGACCCTGTTATACAGGAAACAAGTCAACAAGAACATTTCAGATTCTCACCACATTCTGACCAGTCAGTGACAGCAGGAGATAGGCATAGTAAAGGACATATTCACTGTACAGTAATAATGATTATTTTGGAAATGAGGGAAACTACACAGCATCTTCTTCACTATCCAGACAAATGTTGGAAATAATCAAGAATCCATATTACACTCATTTTGTTATCCTGGAAAATCTATGTGTAATTAAAGAAGAACTGGCATCACTTAGAACTGATGTCTTTTATAATAAAATGATGTTGAATAAAAAAATAGCGAGAGACATTTAATTACTTAAGATCTAGAAATGGATAACTCATATACCAAAATATCAACAAAGAAAGCAATACAGGTGCTCTTACCATCTCCCTTTCAGAAGGGTAAGGATGGCATCATCACATTTATATATTTAACTAGAACAGACAAAGGTAAAAAAATAAAGAAAAGTAGAAGGAGGAAAAAAGAAAAATAAGAAAGAACAATCAGGACAAGGTAAGACATCCATGGATTTAAAGTAACAAAGCTTACAAAATGATGTATAGGAAATAAATATAAAACAGGGGAGGCTGAGATAATCTTGGAGATTTCAGAATCTAGAGCTCCTATAATTTCAAAATCTAGTGCTCCTATATCAGAGGTTCACTTAGATACAGAGAGGCAACAAGATACAGAGCCTCAGGGAAGGGAAACTTTATTGCTCAGTACTGCTGAGAAACAACCTGCAACTGTCAAAAGAAAACCCAGAGTAAGAGAGAATCTTATAATAAATAATAACCATATTCAACAACCAGTGACTGATGGTACAATAAAGGAAATAGTGAAAAGGGCTCAGGATGTAGAGGATGAGGAGGAACACCCTAAAGTTGAATATTTAATAGAGATGTATGATGTCCTTAAACTGTGTAAAGAATCACAAAGGGACCTTAGAAACAGGGTGATTGAATTACTACACTTGAGAGAATCAAGTGAATAGATATTTATAATGTATGGTAAGTGCCTACTAACCACCATAATCAGCAGTCGCACAGCTTTGTTATGCACTGTTTAGAATTTTAAAAGTTGTTAACCACACTTCAAAACTTCCAAACAGTGGCATAACAAAAAAGAATGCACGAGAGTTCCATAATTCTCACACATAGAATGCAAACAGTGTTTTTTGACCATACACTATAACAGATGATGGCTGGGGATCGGGTGATAACCACACTGAAATCACCTCTCATGGTTGCTAGGGCTACAGCAAACCTCTCAAGCTGTGCTCTCGAGGTTTATCATGTTTCCCTAGCAGCCACTCGAGGTGATTACAGCGTGGTTATCACCCGATCCCCAGCCATTATCCTCTATATTACCAGACTTCCAAACCCAATTTATAATGACCAGGTTTTTTTTACACAAATACCAAACAGATGGTGAATAAGATTTGGAAAAAAGACCAAGAGCTTAATAAGAAGAGAATCAATATTTTGTCTCCACAAACTATACCTAGCTTGGAAACTAATAGGTCAGACAGCTACCCCTAGAAGTGAAGAACTACCAAATGGATGGCAGGTAAAAGTGTTAGAAATAATAGAAGAGTATAATAACAAGCAGAAGGAGAAGTGGGAGAGAAGAACATTATCCTTGACTGGATGGGAAATAGACAAAAGACAACACGTAGGGCAGCTCAAAAGAGAGATTGCATCTTTCCTCTCATGTACACTAAATCTGAACATATTAGACAAGCATATTGATTATATAACAATACATAAAAGTGAAACTAACTCACCCCAAATTGATTTAACATTTAGGTCTTCAAAATTAAAAGCAGTAATGACAGAAACAGCAAGAAGACTAGACACACTAGGAATATCTTTAGTAGATAATATAGTCTGGGCTAATGATAATAATTAAGTAAAGACTCTGAAACAAAAAAAAACCATTATTGTGTCACCAATTACCCTGAAAGCTTGAGTGCAATTCCCTCAGATTGACAATCTGTTGTGACATCAAGTAATGTTACTATCTTAAAGATTATATCATGGAACATAGAAGGCTTAGGCATAAAATTGAAAGACTGTCATTTGAAGTGTTTTTGAATACAGTTGATATTATATGTGTTCAGGAATCCTGGTGGATGAATGATATCCCTTTTATGCTACCAGGCTATGCAGGCTATCATCTTCCAGCCATTAAAACAAATAAATATGGATGTCCAAAAGGAGGGGTGATAACATATATCAAGACTACACTAGACATGCAAGTACAGTTATTGAAGAATATGACAATGGTTATGCTACCTTTACTTATGGTGGCATCCCACAGGATGAAACCCACTTTTAAAGCACTCTGCAGTATGCTGCAGCAGATCTACTGAATAAAGCAATGTAATTTCAATGGCAAATAGCCCCCTTTGTCATGCAGGAAACTGTGGCATTCACTTCATCCTGGCAGTGTCACATTTTCCTGAATGACAAAAGGACTTAATTGTATTGACATTGAATTGCATTATTCAATATAGGTCTCTTTCTGACTTGACACAGAAGTATAAGCTCTAATGCTGGGGAATTGTGTTTCATCCTGGGGGACGCCACTGTATATATAACTTAAGCTACAAAATGGTGTTAATTAATACTTATTTGTCTGCTAGAAATTACAAGGACAAAACACCCCATAACTGGAAGCTGTTTAAGACTTATCTTAAGACAATAATTGATGAATATGATGAATGCCCACTATTTTTGATAGGGGATTTCAATGTAAGAGTCTACAAAGAAATATTTTTATACCCCTTGGATGATGAACTAATTAAGGGGATTAACATAATAAATTGTTATATCAACCCCCACTCAAGTTCAAAAGATACATTCAGGGAAGGTTATTCTTACAGCTAATGAGAAACAATAATTTTTATCTTGTAAATAGCAGAACACAGGATGACAATAATGGAGAGTATACTTACATTGTACCAAATGGTTTATCTATTATAGATTTACTATGGGTTAATCAAAAAGCTCTCAGTTCAGTGGAAAACCTAAAAATATTGGAGAGATCAGAATCTGCATACCTGCCTCTTTAATAAGTCTTAGTATTGATCTTGAACATAAACATCAAACTAAAATTCATAGTAATACTCAGAATATTTAAATATTGAGCAACAAAAGGATCAGATAGACTCAACATAGTGTTAAGCTTATATCTGAATACTTATATTCTGATAATCTTATGGAATTAAGAAAAAAATATCCTAGATGTCACTAATTATGAAGCTGGGAATAATTTATGAGAGACAATCCGTGATTATATAAGATGTTTTTTTTAACTTCTGTTACCGTAAAATCACAAAACTTTGAAACATGGTATAAAAATTACTGCAGATGTGCAAAAAAAGAGTCTGAACTCTCTAATAAGATGTTATAGAAAACACCCAAACACAATTTGCAAATACTTAATGGAACAAGGAAAAGATACAAATAATTGTTGAGAAAGGAAAAGTGTAAATTTCAATAAAAAATGTGGGCTAAGTTGAATAATACAAAACTCTGTAAAGATACCAAAAAATGTCGGTTTCTAGTAAGTTATGACTACTTGCACTACACGAGATAAACAGAGGCCTCAATACAGCCAAAACACTGGGAAGATCATTTTAGCACCTTATATTATAAGAAAGATGGACAGACTAAGGAAAATCAGATTACATATTGAACAATGCTACTTGTGCCCACATACATTAAGAGAGAAGAAATGTTAAATGCACTCAATAAATTAGCAATGAACAAGACGCCTGGTCCCAATTGGATAATACCAGAAATACTGTATACAAGGCATTTCCTGAGTGGTGGCTTCCACTGCTTCATTATTATTTTAATAAGTATGTCCAGGGTCAACAATTTCCACTGACCTGGTTGGGTACTATTATTCATCCCATATTTAAAAAAGGTAATGTTCAAGATCCTATGATGTACAGACCAATAAGTCTATTAGACACATCACAAAAACTGTTTTCTAGAATTTTATTAGAATGTGCCCAAGTTTGGATAGGTGAGGAGATGATCCTTAGTGGATGTCAGAATGGATTTTGGACAGATAGATCCACATTACAACATTGTTTTGTACTCACACATCTTATCTGGAAATATGCTAAGATCAGAAAGCCTAAGTTATTCTGTTGCTTTGTGGACCTTAAGTCCGCTTTTAACATGCTTGCTAGATTATTATTACAGCAAAAACTCGAGGCATATGATATGGATGCAACACTACTAGGTTCAGTCATGCACCTTCATCAGCACACTTGACTCAAGGTACAGTACAACCAAACAGCACTTCTTTCTTCTAAAATTAATTAAAATCTGAGGGGTTAGACAGGGGTGTTTATTTGTGCTGACATTATTTAATGTGTACATAAATACAATAATTGAAAATTTGGAACAATTTGAGTTTCACTCATCTAATACGTTCAATCATAAAATCCCTGTCTCGCCTACGCAGATGACTAGGTCCTTATTTTCACCTCATTCCTTGGATTGCAAAGGAAATTAAGACATTTTGTGCAGCTATGCCAGGAAACCAAATGTGTTATAAATAACAGCAAGACCAATTTAGTCATATTTGGTAACAGGAATATGAAAGTTCCATCATTATATATTGGGAATGACAAAATAAAAACAACCACATGTTATGATTATTTGGGTATAAGATTTGATGAAAATATAACCTGGAACAAACATATTGATCAACTTAAATTGAAGCTTAAAACATCTTTGTAACAAAATTGGGACTGCCTGTATTAAAGGAATACTAAAACTCATAAATACTAAAATTAAAGAAAGCATACTCTATGGAGCTGAAATCTGGGTGCAGAATCAAATCAAACCATTAGAGACTTTAATAAATAATAGGTACAGGTATATATTAAAGGTCTCAAAATCTATTCCTGTGCAAATTATACATAGAGAACTGGATCAATATGCATTAGCAACTCTGATCCTGGAAAAAATGATAAAGTTTGTAGGTAAAATATTTCTGCTCCTGGAAAATTGTCTCCCTAGACTATGCTTAGAGGAATCCATAAATTATACACGAAGAGGTTTTGTTTTCCCTATTATTAATGATAATAAGACATATTCTACCGATGGCACTGGGTTCTCTTCTATATGAAATCTACCAGAAACCATTTTCTGAGATTGCTGAGCAAATTAAACTTTGAGTAAGGGATAATGCACTACAACAAGATAACATCAGAATTAATAGTTTGAAACACTTTAGATGGTTCAAGATGATAAAATTAGAATACAAATGAGATCCATGTTTGATAATTTTAGATAAATCTGATGATCAACGTTTAATGACAATATTGTGATTTAATATCTTTACAATTATAGGTTTGGTAAATATAGTTAACCATTTCTCCAGTTTTTTAAGGTCTTTCCTCATTCTTTCAACACCCCTTGGCATGACAACCCTATTGCATACCTTTGTATCATCTGTGAAGAGGCATACCTTTCCCTCCAGTCCCTCTGCAATGTCCCCAATAAAGACACTGAAGAGGACCGGCCCCAGTACTGACCCCTGTGGCACCCTGCTCATCACTTCTCCCTCTCCAGAGTACTCCCTCTTTACCACAACCCCCCGGATTTGCTATTCAGCCAATTCTCCACCCACAGAACTATGTTAGGACCCATTCATAGGCTGCGCAGTTTGTTAATCAGCCCTCTGTGGGGGACAGTGCTGAAGGCCTTTCTGAAATCCAGATAGGCCACATCTACTGCAGCTCCCTGGTTCACTACCTTAGTTACCCAGTCATGCCATAGATTAGTACAATAAGTCAGCGCAAAATACAGTAAATACAGTAAAAGTTAGGATTAGTTGTATAAGTAAATAAATGGCATATAAGGCAGTATATGTATGTTAGTGAGTGTGGAAATGTTCTGTGTGTGTAGACAGTGCACTGCTATGTTATACTGAAATATATATGCATATGTATTAGTCAGTCTGTGTGTGTCACAACAATTGAACATGCAGTTAGATGGCTCAGTGGTTAGTGCAAGAATTGCTAGTCTACATTCCTCAATATCTAGATTAGTTTCAACCATATGCATTTCATTGCTGATTTAAATGAGGTGTCTAGTGGCAACCCCTTACCCTCTGATGTCCCTGGAGCCTGAAAGAAGAAAACACTCCCTCGATACCTTTTTTTTAATCTGTAAAAATGTGTGTAGAGTGTGCACTGCTATGTTTTGGTATGCCAATGCTACAGCAACAACTTTACAATGATCTTGTCAATACCGACAAGATCGACAGATCACTGTAAAGTCCACTCGGGACCCCAGCTCTGCTTACCCCTGGTGTTGCACCCCCTTCCCGAATAAACTCCAACTCGGAGTTGATAATAATAAGTTACGGGTTGGTGCAGGGGGATTTCTCCTAAGAAAACTCTTTAAATTCTGATGGCACAATGCCTAACACAATTGTGTTCAACATACTGCTGTTGATGTAACCTGGGTTTGAACTATCGATGTCACTGTGGCATCATAGATCCCTATGTTATACTGCAATATATATGCATATATGTATATCGTAGTAATCGTGTGTGTGTGTATCACAACAATTAGAAAGTGCAGTTGGGTGGCTCAGTGGTTAGTGCAAAATTGAAAGTTTACACATTTCTCACTACCTGCAATACCATTATTTTGTAGCCATATTGCCTCTTGCTAGAATTTGTTTTTACAGTTGAAATAATAAAAGGAGCAAGCCTTTTAATAGGGCTCAGACCAGACTTTTTTTCCCATAATATGTTTATACTTCCCTGGCTGAGGCAGGCTAGGACTCCTATCTGCCCTGCCACACTGGTCCCCATCATCCATCACCTTCCCCAAGCTCACCTGGTTGGCTGGAAGCCCCATGGATCTTCCCATGGTGATACCAGGAGGAGGGAGGGCTGGCCATCCTCCACCCCCCAAAGTACATATCAAGTCAACCGGCATGTCACTCAAGTGGTGAGGTGTGTAGGGTCACAGTGTGCTAGGGTCACAGTGCTGAGGTAGGTATTATAGATACCTGCCTCATCACTTTTTCCACCATTTTTCACCCACTGTGCTGCTGGGGTACACAGATCAATGTGCTTGTGTGGAGGCATGCACATGCTGCAGGGTCATGCAACATCACTTGCTCATTGCAACTTGCAGACCTACACAGACCTACACAGCCATGGTCCCAGAAGATTAGTCCCCTTAGATCTGGTCTGAGACCAGTTTCTCTTTTTATCTGGTCTGGGACCAGTTAGTGTTACACATGAGTCTAACTGCAAGCTTGCTAAAACCAGCCATCATAGCCTAGTGATTAGGATATGAAACTGTGAACCAGGAGGTCTAGGTCTGAATCTTAATTTTCCTAAAATTCTTTAACCTTCAAATTTCAAAGGAGTGGTGATCCATAGCAGTGTGGTGTTATAATAGTAAATAAACACTAAATGGTGTAACTGCAAGAAAAAAACTAGGTGTAACAAAGAAACTGGTCTCAGACCAGGTCTTAGGAGACTAATCTTCTAGGAGCCACTGCCACCAGGCCTCAACCTAGTGGCAGCCATTAGGCATAATGAAGCAGCAAGCCTCCTCCCCTAGAAGAGGAGAACAATCCATTGGACACTTCATCCTCTCCCCCCAGCTGGTCCTCAGCAACATTAGATCACTCCAAAGATAATGATTCAGGAGCTCATGAGAGATCATGTTTGTTTGCTCAGGGGAAGGAGTGGACATTAGGGTTGACAACCCCAAGAAACAGCACACCACTGATTCACCACGACTCTGGGGACCCAAAATGCTATCTTTTTTGTTTCCTTGTTTTATGTGCTTTATGTTCTTAACATAATAATTTTGCAATGAATTTCTCTTCTTTTCATGGTAGTGGAATGGATGGTACAAAGCAGATGTTATTTAGGAAGCTGGCATCATTCATTCTATGCAAGACACAGAAGATTGAGCAAGTTTTTAAGGATATACTTTGGTGGCTTGGGGAGAAGCGGGAGTTTGGCTGCTAGAGGGTGAGTAGGGCAGGAGGTTGACATATGAATTTGTGGTATATTGATGGGGGGGAGGTGGACGGTTAAAACTACATGAATTGCAATAGGTGTGGGGAAGGGATTATTATTCTATACTCTATTGAATCTATGCCCTATAATATACTGTACTTACAGTGGGCTCCGCCATGATGCAATGCAGCATCTCAAGTTACTTGATGACAAAAGGGATTGACCGCCACTGAAATTTCCTTGTTTCCTACAGTAACTGTTGCTGAATACTGGAGTACTGTTTTGCAACCTGGTGGGCTCCACTGTAATGCTAGGAAGCTTCCTCATTACCAGGAGAGGGTGCTAGAGGGTGGCATACTGGAGGTAAACTTTTTAAAGGTCTGGATGGCATGATGGGAGTCATTGGCATAGTGTGCGTATACATTTCATGATAAAACAGCAATAAGATTAAAGAAAAACACTGTGTAGTTTTTGCTGGAGAAGTACTTCTTCACCTGGTGAAATCTATATATAGTGGAACCTCACTTATGCCTTCACCAGTGAAGTACCACTTCACATAAACTGCCCCTTCACTGGGCAAAGAGCTACACAAAGTGTCACTTTCCACTGTTTGAAGTTGGGCAACTTCGTAAAGTTCTCATGAAGCAAAGGTTTTTGAACTTTGCTCATCTTTAATTGTTCCACTGTCAAGGTAAACCAGACATTGAAAAAATACTGCTATAACTGAAAGAAAGACAGTGAGCCACTGGCAAATAAGGGCCATATAATGTAAAGAAAGATTTCCAAAAATAGTATTAAAAATTGCTTCTTTGCATATGTAAGACCCCCATCCCCATGTGGGGCTTACCTTGTGGGGCTATGGCCCCGTGGTGTTGTTCTGTCTCCGGTCCCCTGTGCAATTGAACGTGGGACTGGAGGGCTTGTTCAGAGCCCCTGGCAGGAATTGGGCTAGGGCTCCCCTGTAGTTTCTGCAGCTGCGGCTGCAGCAATCTTCTGCTCCTCTGCCCCATTGGGAGAGAAGGCTGAGGTCCATTAGTGCTTTTGTGGCTCTGGGCACATGGAGAACACTTACTCAGTCCAGGAGCAGCCTCAGGAATGGACCAAGAATGTAAACAAAAAAATATGACCGACATGCACTGTCGGGCATGTGTGGCCCTAAACTCTTAAAGGAGCCAGAGCTCCAATGCAGGGCAGGGAGAAAAAGGAATGCCAAAGGGGGATTCATGTTTTGGGAGCCCCAATAATCAAAGGGGGGTCCCTAAAAGCAAATAAAGGATTTATTGGCCCCAGGAGAGCAAGCGGGGCTAGGGCATTTGAATATTAGGCTTTGAACAGGCTTAAAAAAATGTAAACAGTAGGCTGCACTAATAAAGCAGCATAATATAAAACAAATGGCAGCCACCATAAGTATCCCAGCAGCAGGGACCACTGGAAAGGTAGCAAAGGGCATCAGAGAGAGCCAGGGAACAAACTGTCCAATGAGGTGGAGAGGAATGGGCAGCTGTAAAAGAGTCTGTGCCCTGTGAGCTGGGAGGAGTTCGGATGAGCACTTAGAGGTGGAGACTGCATTGGGAGGGCTGCATAAGCCAGAAGGCTAGCCTGGGTACAGATAGGCCCCTCCAAGCCCAGAAAAATCCAGTATGCAGACTGTCTACTAGCCCAGCTTTCCCAAATGGAATTTGAACTGGGCTGCTCAGTGGGTTTTCCTTGGGGATTTACCTGAACTGCAGTGCAAAAAATTTTTAAGCGGTAAACTGAACTCTTTTCTCATTGTGAAAATTGCTGGAACTGCTGAACTGTTTGAACTGTCTTCCAGCCAGCCAGAAAAGTTATTTTGGGCTAGGTGGAGACTGTAAAGAAGACCATCTGACCTTCTTCTCCAGCAAAAGCTGTGTGCACCGGACATTCTGGGTGATCACAAGCCTTGGTGGTCTCCTTGTGATGATAATGAGTGACCGAGCAGTGAAGATGATAAAAGGCCCATGATAGGCAAAGATGAGAAAGGTCCGGGGGGCAAAGACATGAAAGGTCTGTCATGGGTGAAGAATTCAAGAATTCAGCACCTGCCTAGAATTTCCAGCCTACAGTTGTCCCGACAGTTTGCAACATTCAGAGTGGTACTGCCAAGCCTTATCCTACCTCAGCACCCCAAGAGATGGACAGCAAACTGTGAGTACCTCTGGGCTGTGGCCCCCAGGAGTTCTTTTTAAAAGTTAATTAGTTAGTTAGCTAGATATAAAAGGGGGAAGTTCTGGGCAGGACTTTATCAATTCACAAGAAGCCAAAGCAGAAAATTAGTTAAATATTAGTTTTGCATTGTTTGCTAACAATTTGGGGGCCCCTTATCAAGTTCTGCCATTTCATGCTCAAAAGACTATTTCTCTCATTGTATCTCAAACTGCCTGCAACCTTTTGTCATCTGGTTGGCCACCAGTAACCCAGTAGGGTACCCACCATAACAGACAGTAAAATATGGCCATGTGGGAAAACCAGGTACACCCGTGGGAGTGGTACAGGGACTGTGTGGGGAAAGCTGTTGAAACCAAAAACTGTTTGTTCTGTGTTTTGTTTCCCATTCACCCCTTCCCTACAATAAATCTGGGGTTGGTTCATGTTACAATTGGTATTCCTGGTTATTGCTTTGTGTGTATTACTCCTGTGTAGAGAAAATGTAATTGTATGTGGGAGGGAAACTAATATTTGTTCCTGGGGAGAGGTTAGGGCCACATAGGGTGGCCTGTACTGTATATACCCCTGCCCCAGGCAGAGGCACTCAAACCTGTTCCTGGTATTCTCATTGTATACTGCACCCAAAAGAACCCAGGCCAATCCCAAGGTAGGTTTGTGTGTGAGGGGGCCCCCAGGATGTGCATAGAGAAAGGACCCCCTTAGACATATACCTGTAAAGGTAACTTGAAATATTAATAACACCACTGAAATTGTGCCATTATATAGGTTTTTTAACTGCAGAGAGATGAACTAGAAATAAATTAATGTAGCAGTTAAAACAAACAAAAAAAAAAACAGCAGGCAGACAGGGTGAAACAGTAATATGACTTGCTCCCCTTATTCCACAGTGAGGGCAGAGACCAACATATTGGGAATTAAAGTCACATATATTCTACAAAAAATGGATTTAAAAAAGGGACGTATCCAAAGGGGACTGTCCAACTACATTTAAAATGCTCTTTTCATACAATATGTATACTAGTGTTCCTTGCCCAATGTAACATTTTCTAGTGCAGTTATCCTTGCTTAAGTCAGACTCTTTCCTTTTACATCAGCTTAATACAGTACTTCTGAACCTCAGGTGCCAGGATCTTTCATGCTGCTTCTCTTCAGCCATGTATGATCTGATTGTTAAAAGATTTATGTGTCAGTTAAACAGAACAAATGAGTTAGTCCATATGTAGTTAAATTCTTGTCATCAAAAATCATTGTGACGGATAATTCTAAGATGAGCTTAGAATGCCTGGATGGCTGCTATTTACATCATCCTAGGTTCAGCCTGCAGTTATCAGGTTATGTATTCCAAAATATTTGGTTAATTTCTTGTCTTAATGCTTAATAACACAGAAATGACTTCTAAGGTAATTCAATGATCATCAGATTATTCCAGTATGGCTCTTAAAGTAATCTGGTTTGTCTTGGGGAGGAAGGAGGTGCCACAGGACACCAGAGATGGGTTGGCATGTATGGGTTGGGGGCAGGGAGTGCCACTACACAACAGTGAATGCTTGATTCAAACAATGATTAGCAATGCCTTACCAATACAAGCTGCTGTTCATTTGTTACTAATTATACAATGCAGTCCAAGAGCACTGTACCTTGATTAGTCAGCTGATACTTTATGCCACGGGGTAATTTCAGCATAACCACCACATAAAGTACCAGCCCACCCCACACAGAAAGTAAAAGCAAAACAAATCATTACACCCTCCTGAGCATATCAGGCCAAAACTGTAAACCCCACTATCTTTGTTCCAGTTAACCATGACCTCTGAAAAATGATGACATGTCTGAGTTTAAGTACATTTTAGATAAAAACACATTAAAACAAGCATTTGTCAGTGTCAAATGTTTGCCTGCTGGCATTAGCATTGGAAGTGCAGGAGTTAGACAAAAGCAGAATAGGAATGTCAGTGAAGTATTGAACTGCGCAACCCACACCCACCCTGCAGAGATGGACAGGCATTGGGGTGTGCATTTGGGTCATCGCCAATAATGCTCATGCCATCTCACCTCACCTACCCTGCAGACACGACAAGTGTCAAGGTGTGTCTTGGGTGTTTGGGTTTTACACTCACCCCATTCCATAAGGAAGTACACTGAACTGGGTGCAGTATAGGACAATGGGGTGAACTTTGGGGCCAAAGAGTCCAAGGCACATCGATGTCAGTTACTGGCTGCAGAGTGGGGTGAGGGGTGGAATGGCATGAGCATTACTGTCAGTCAATCCCAAGCCACACCCCTGACATTCTGTCAGTCCTCAATGTAGGGCTTTATGGTTGAAACCCTAACGCTATATGCTTGTATTTTCACTCCAAGTTTTCAACATGGGCTTTTTATGACCCCACCACATGAACAGTGACACTATCAGTTCATTAGCCAAAAGGTGATTTTGCACAGTGACTGCACCATTTGGTGCCACTGGTGCGAAAACACATTTCAGGCAGGATGTGAAAAATAACAGCTAAACTGCTCATGAGGAGGTGTAAAAAATGGTAATGTTGAAGCTCTGGAGTGAAAATATAAAAAATTGGTGGTCACAAGTGTGCATAGAATCTGCACAATACACACCCATAATGCAATTATTTTGGAGATTATTTACACCAGATTTTCAACATAGGTATTTTGGGATCTCCGCTCATGAACAGTGGCAATGTGATTTTCGTAACCTGTTCCGAGCGTTGATTTCCCACAGCGACCATGCCCATTGTGTGCCACAGGTGCAAAAACATGTTTTGTGCTGGATGTGAAAAATAACAGCTGTACTGTTCATAAGGCAGTGTGCAAAAATGACAAGGTTGAAAATCTGGAGTAAAAATATAAAAAACTGGTGAAATTATGACCGTGTGGAAACTGCACAATGCACACTGGTAAAGCAGTCATTATATGGAATTTGTTCATTAAATTTGCAACATGGACTTTGGGACCTCTACTTATGAACTATGTCACTGTGATTTCTTAATCTGTCCCAAACATTGATTTTGCACAGTGACCGAGCCATTGTGCGTGATGTGCGAAAACACGTTTTGGGCAGGATATGAAAATGACAGCTGTACTGTTCATAAGGAGGTGTGGAAAATGGCAATGTTGAAAATCTGGAGTGAAAATATTAACAATTCTCAAAGTTATGAGCGTGCATGGGGACTGCGTAATGCACGCTCGTAACAGTCATTTTTTGGAATTTTTTTACCAAATTTGCAACACAGACTTTTTGGGAGCCCACCTACTGAACAGTGACACTGCCATTTTGTTAAACAGTCTCAGAAGGAAATTCCACACAGTGACCCCGAAATCACCTTTCGGGACCGAATAATAACATGACAGTGACTGAGTTCATGAGGTGGGGTCCCAAGAACCCCATGTTGAAAACTGGGTGCCAAAAGTCACATAAGTGGCTGAGATACCACCTAAGTTGAAGCCCCCATTTATGCCATTATACAGCTTACCAGCATTTCTTCAGTTCCAATCGGCTCTGAAGAGTGCAGATGTGTTCTCGCCCACTAAAGAACATGGCGCCAGACCTCTGGAGGTAAATATGGGGTGAGGGGTGCAGGAGGTGGGGTGTGCATAGGGTGGGTGCAGGTTGGGGAGGGGTGCAATGCAATAGACAGCAGGACTGTTTTCTTGTTTACAGGTAAAAAAAAACTTTGCAGGAAGGTTTTCTGTTTTTCCAGGTACATTTGGCACACTGAGGTGGGCTGCCAGTGTGCCACCTAGGTGTTTTGGTGAAGACTGGAGCCAACAAGGATTGGGCACCCCATCGGCAAAGAGAACGGGTCTGTGATTATGGGGGGGGCATGATGCCAAGGGGGATTGGGCACCCCCTCTGCAGACAAATTCAACTAGAGGGACATCATGCCAAAGGGGATTGGGATCCCCCATTGGCAAATGAACTGAGGAGGGGGCATGCTGACAGGGGGATTGGGCACTCCAATGTCAGCTTTTGTGGGGCTGTGAGAGGTGGACAGCGACAGCCGCCATCATGTTTATTGAAATGTTACACCAGGCAAGGCATGCTGTGCAATGAGGAGGCACTCTCTCATTGCAGCAGCAAATTTCTTTCAAGTTGGTGGCATGCTTCTGAGCTGCTGTCATAGACAGCATGCTCATTCATTGGTGCCACAGAGACAAGCCCCAAAAAGCAGTGGTGGCATTGGCCACAACACTGCCACACCTCCACAACCTGCTACTCCAGCAAGCTGTAATAACATGTTTCTTGCACATGTGTACAAGCAAACATAAAAGTCACTGTGTGACTTTCTATGGCACAGTACCTATATTTGTTCCCCAAGTAGGTGCTCCTCTGTTTTGCTAGCCACTCATCTATCTTGCCCCATTCTCACTGTGTCTCCACACATGGTAATGGATGATGTTTGTAAAAACTGCCCAATCACACATTTTTATCCTGCCTTCAATCTCCTCTTCCTTTCAACCACACTTCCAATAAAAAAAAAGTGTCTGATTCTTCTAGTGTCAAAAATCATTGCTCTCCTCTTCCCTTCAACAGCACTTACAAAAATAAAAAAAAAAGATGTTCCCAGTGCTGATCGGGCATTCTCTCACTCTCTCTTAGACCTCTGTATCCCAGCACCATCTACCCACTCATGGTCACTCGGTTGCTGTCCTGCAGGACTCGCACTCCCAGAACCAACCACATCTTTCTGCTATCACTATGCTCTTGCACTCTCCCGATGCAAAAAAACAGAAGCAATGGGAGAGAGTGAAATGCAAAAAAATACCAAATAATTCCAACCTCATCAAAAAATAAAGACACACATAAAGGCAGAAGGGGGAAACATCCCCTTCAATTATAACCTACCCAGCAACAAGGCACTATTTAATGTAGTACAGAAGAATATTTCTATAAAACATAAAAAAAAATCTTCAGTTGTTTTGTGTCTCATAGATACATAGACAGTGTCGGCAGATAAGGGCCTATGGCCCACCCAGTCTGCCCATTTGAGCTTGTAAGTTCAGTTTGTTTTCCTAGAAGTCTGTTGCCCCTTACCCCTGACCTCCAGAATTCCTTTATGTCTATCCCATGCATTCTTAAATCCTGTGATTGTTTCAGCCCCCACCACTTCCTCTGGCAGGGTGTTCCACTTGTCCACCACCCGTTCTGTGAAGAAATTCTTTCATGTTTCCTCTGAATCGTCCTCCTCCAACTTCATCCCATGCCCTCTAGTCCTGGAACATCTTTTGCTTAAAAATAGTGTTTTCCTGCACCCTGTTCCTCCCTGTAAGATACTTGATGTCTCTATCATATCCCTCTCCCTCCTCTCCCAGGGAGCACATGTTCAGTTCCTTCAACCTGTCTTCATAGGACTTGTGATGCAATCCATGCACCATCTTTGTTGCCCCCTCTGAACCTCTCTACCCTGTCTATGTCCTTACGTAGGTATGGTCTCCAGAACTGTACACTGTACTCCAGGTGGGGCCTCACTAGTGTCTTGTATAGCGGAATTATGACCTCCTTTTCCTGCTGGTGATGCCCTGCCTATACATCCCAGCATCCTATTTGCTTTACCTGCTGCCTTGTCACACTGTTTCCCTACCTTGAGGTCATCAGAGATGATAACCCCAAGATCCCTTTCTGCTTGGTGCATGCTATATCCTCACCCCAACTGATATATTGTGCCAGGGTTTTGTGCCTCATATGCATTATCTTGCACTTCTTGCATTGAATTTCAACTGCCAAACCCCTGACCATTCTTCAAGTTTCTGCAGGTCGCTTCTCATTCTGTCTACACCCTCTGGTGTGTCTACTCTGTTACAGAGCCTTGTGTCATCAGTGAACAGTGAAATTCTGCCTTCTAGATCCTGCTAATGTCACTGATGAAGATGTTGAATAGGACCAGTCCCAGCACTGATCCCTGTGGTACCCCACTGGTCAATCTTCCCTCTGTGGAGTGACAGCCATTTACCACCACCCTCTGTGTCCTGCCACCCAGCCAGTTACCTACCCACCACACTACTGTCCTGCCCACACCCATATTCCCCAGTTTGTGTAATAGTCTCTATGTGGCACAGTGTCAAAGGCTTGCTGAAGTCCAGATAGGCCATGTCCACCGCCTCCCTGATCCACTTCCGAGTCACCCAGTCAAAAATTCAAAGAGGTTGGTCTGACATGACCTCCCTGGTGAAACCATGCTTCCTTGGGTCCTGTAGTCCATTGACAACCAGATGTTCTACCAATCTCTCCTTCAGTAGTGCTTCCATGATCTTCCCCACTACCGAGGTGAGGCTGACTGGTCTGTAGTTCCCTGCTTCCTCTTTGTTCCCACTTTTGTATAAGGGGACTACATCTGCTGTCCTCCAGTCTTTTGGTACCTCCCCTGTTTCCAGTGATCGGCTAAACAGGATAGCCAGAGGTTCAGCCACCACCTCTCTTAGTTCTTTAAGGACTTTTTAAGGAAATTTCATAATTTATTATCCAATTGCAGAATCACAACAGGCCATTCCAGGGTGTGGGTTATGCTGAGATTTTCCCGCTTCTAGTGTGGTTAAGTCACATGGACAGCAGCCTCATGGCTGAACCACACCAGATGTGGGTAAATCCTAGTCCAACCCACATGCTGTCATAGATTATTGCTTAAATATCCTTTTCAAAAAAGGATGGAAGTTAGTTGCAAAAAAATGATTAGATATTAGGATTAAAGTTCACATCCACTAAAATAGTCATTTAGTATTTCAGAGTACCTATAAAAAAGCCTAAGGAAACTCCCATTAACTTCCAAAACACAACGGATTCTTTCCTTAAGTCATTTAATATGTCAGACTATCAATAAAAAATGTTTATCGTGATACTGATGTATTTTTCTAGCTGTCTTTCAGTTTTACTCTTCTGATGAATTGTAGATTCTATCCTGTTGTACTAAGTTTTGCATGCATTATTTATAATGTTTGTACACATGTGGTGGCTTTTAACTATTGTATGTTTTCTGATTTTTGCTAAAATTTGTGTTGTTTTTCTATCAGTATTTTTGCGATAGCTATTTTTAAATATGCTGAACAAATAAACTAAACAAAAACACAAAAATAGGAAACATAGCAAGAGGGTAAAAGTCCCTGAAGCTTCATTATTGTGTGGTGTATGGTGTTCCTAGGGGCTTAATTTGCTAGGCTCAACAATGCTGGAGAACTGGAACTGCTCAAGGGATCTGATACTGCACCTACAAAGTGAAACTGTAATGAAGCAATAGAGTTGTGCTGTAGAACATAAATTCGCTATGGAGCAGGAGCTGCACAAAAACTGGAAATGGCACTATGGACCTGGAGCTCTTCTAATTGTCTGTTTCTTTGGGAAGCTTGATCTGCTGACAGGAAACTGCCTGCTGTAAACCACCTTTAGAATACTTACCCACCAACTCTCCTCAGTGATCTCCTGGGAGTCTACATGCCTTCATTTGCATCCGCTCCATTTTTGGATCATGAGGTCTCACTTTGACCTTCCAGACATCCTAAGAAAGTGTCATGGTTTCCTAGCAACTACCTAGGCCCCCCCCATAGGTGTTGATCCCCAGTAGGTTGTCTGATAGTTAAGTTTTAAATTCCTTTGGTGTAATCAGCTTCTCAAGTTTTAAGTTATTCCAAAGATTATTCCATCCTTAGGACTGCTATCAAAGCAAGCAGGCAGCTGAGTTTACTGAAGCAAGAACATTTCTAAGTAAGAGGTGAGTAGACAGATACTATATTAGAAATGCAGAGTCAAAGGCAAATTTGGACCGTCAGTCAAGCTATAAAGGTACAGTACATAGTGGTGTGCTGGTCTGAGTTGGGCAGGGCGGACTGGCCAAGGGTGCCTGGGATGCTAATTGCATCCTGTCCTGTTAGTGTATGACATATGTTGCCTGGCTTTTTTTGGGTAATTTTTCATCTCTCCACCACCAACATCAGTCACTGGGTTAAGTTTTTTCTGGGGTGGAGGCATAGGGTCTGTTGCCGGACTGTCTGGAGTCATAAAAACATTTTCAAATTATTGATCAAATGACCCACCACGGCACAGAGCCACTGACAGCACTGCCGCACCACAACATACTTTCATTTTGCTCTTACTTCCTCATTCCCAGCCTGCCACAAGGCAGCCAAAAATATCAGCTGAAGCAGTAGCACAGGGCTAGCTGCACACTGTGCTCACTGCCATGGCTGTGAAGAGGCTATTTTGATTGGTGCCAAGCACCATTTCTCCCAGTTGGTGCCATGGCGAAGCAGTCTCAGAGGAGTGGAGACCCTTCCTGGACTGGACAAGTGGACTATGGAGAGGGTGGGCGGGCCACACCGTGGGTTCCATTGCTCAGCTGCAAATTACAACATTTTGTGGCATGATTGGTTGCCTATTGCCCTTGGTTTTCTTTTGGCCATTGTCATTGGTACCGTTCAACAGGTCAGCAAGTTGGTAACATCATTACGTCGATGTTGGGTCGTCATCGAAAAATGTGCCATGATCTGAAATCAAGTAAGAGATTTGGTAATTTATTTTATTATATGAATCTCTAGTGCTATGAGTATGTTATTCAAATGAAATTCTGCTACCCTCCACGGCAGCCAGAAGTAGTGCTGTGTTGTTAAACACTTTGACACTTGTAAATATGTCTCTGATCTGTGACTGTGAGTGAGTCTGTTTAACTGTGACTCGTAGTAGATGACACAACAGTGCAAGTGACTGAGTAAGCGAGGTCAGTGAATGACTTCAGTCACTGATGTTTTTAAGACCTGTCCGTCCTCCTGGATCATTATTACTATTTTTGGTCTCATGTCATGTTGGTTTAAATCCTATGTCTCACATTGTATAGCTGGGGTCAAACTTGACAACAGCCCATAAGTCAAATGCTAGAAGATTTTATTTTGAGATGTAGCATTGTCAATTAACTAGACCTGCTGACTTACTGAAGAAGTTAACTTTTCAGTAAGTACCAGTAGTTCAGCCAGTGGGAAAGTCTGTTGGGTCACCATATAGAAAAATAGAAACATAGAAGTTGATGGCAGATAAGGACCGCAAGGCCCATCCAGTCTGCCCATTTTTATTCCTTATGAATGTGCCATAGGCCTGTACTCTGTCAATGGCCTATCTATTCATACTCATCTGTATTGCTCCCTTATGCCTATCCCATGCCTGTTTGAAGACCTGCACTGTATTCATATCTACCACTTCCTGAGGTAGGCCGTTCCATGCATCCACCACCCTTTCTGTGAAAAAGAACTTCCTCACATTCCCCCCTTAATCGGCCTCCCTCTAATCTCATGCTGTGTCCTCTTATCCTGCTATTTTTCTTACATTGAAACATGCTAGACTCTTTCACCTTGTTAATGCCCTTAAGATGTTTGAATGTTTCGATCATATCGCCTCTCTCCCTCCTTAGCTCTAGGGTATACATATTGAGCTCTGTTAATCTGTCCTCATATGTTTTCTGATGCAATCCCTGTACCATTTTGCTTGCCCGTCTCTGGACTGCCTCCATTTTGTTAATGTCCTTATGCAGGTGCGGCCTCCAGTATTGCACGCAGTACTCCTGATGGGGCCTAGCCAGTGTCTTGTAAAGAGGGATTATTACATCCTGCTTATGACTACTACTAATACACCCCAACATCCCTCTAGACATACCTACTGCTTTAGTGGTTGTTTGGATGATTTCCAATGTGATGATGATGCCCAAGTCTCTTTCTTCCCTTGTGATTGCCAGCAACTCCCCTCCCAACCTGTAGGTGACTTCAGGGTTTCTCTTCCCTATGTGCATGATCTTGCACTTCTTTGCATTAAACCCCAGTTGTCACTCTTCCAACTATTTTGCCAGTTTGTCCAGATCTCTTCTCATTCTACCCACCCTATCTGGATCATCTACTCTGTTGCAGATTCTGGTGTCATGGCAAACAAAAACCTGCCCTCCAGTCCATCTGCAATTTCACTGATGAAGATATTGAAAAGGACTGACCCCAGGACTGATCCCTGAGGTACCCCACTCTGTGACTTGCATCTCTTCTGACTGTATACCGTTTACCATCACTCTCTGTTTTCTGCCCTCCAACCAGTTTGCCACCCAGTTGACCAACTTCTGACCCACCCCGAGCCTACCCAGCTTATTAATCAATCTTCTATGTGGAACAGTGTCGAAAGCTTTGCTGAATTCAAGGTAGGTGACATCAGCTGCACCCCCTTGGTCCACCACTCTGGTTACCCAGTCAAAGAAATCAATGAGATTAGTTTGCAGGACTTTCCTGCTGTAAACTCATGCTGTCTTGGATCCTGTGCTCCTATGGATTCCAGGTGTTGCATTGTCCTTTCTTAAGGTGTGCCTCTATAATCTTGCCCACTACTGAGGTAAGACTAACTGGTCTGTAGTTCCCTGCCTCCTCCCTGCTACCATTGTTGTGCAGTGGGATCACATGAGCCCTTTTCCAGTCTTCTGGGACTTCTCCTGTGCTCAGAGACTCACTAAACAGTTCTTCTAATGGCTCTGCTAGTTCCACCCTTAGCTCCTTTAGTACCCTGGGATGTATGCCATCAGGTCCCATTGCCTTGTCCACCCTGAGCTTGGCAAGCTCTTGTAGGACACTTTCTTTTGTGAAGGGACATGTGCACACCTCCCTCCCCCCTGTGTCCATGGTGCTGAGATGTGGGCCCTGCCCTACCTTCTTCTCAGCCCCAGTCACTGGTCCTGCTGGCAAGTAACATAATTTTGATCCATGTGCTGCATACTGTTAAATAGTAATATCTTCTGGTATTTTTTTGGCTCAATCAAGGTTGTCTTATAGGGCCCAGACTTTGGACTTCTTTTATTTTCTATGTATTTGATACCCCTGCTGTAAACCAAAAACTCATATGCTGTATCACATTAAATATCTCTTTTACTTCACACAATTTCCCCCAAACCAGTTGAATGCAATAATCGCTTATAGTATATGGTGGAATGCAGTTGTGTATGGAAATCTATATATAGCAAAAAGTCATTCTGCTTCAGTAGTGACATCCATACTAACGCAGAACGACTTTTGTTCTGAGATAGTGAGGACATCACAGTGCAACCGCCCCCAACAGCACCATCCATAGGACAGGGGGCAGTTGGTAAATTGTGTACATAAGCTGGCCAGCAGGCTGGAAAGACAAGGAGTGCGGGTCTCCAGTGGCAGACACTGGCTAGAAAATGTAAGTGATCCTGTTATGGGGCACCTTACACTATATAGAACAGTGTTTGGCCTCCAAAACAACTCAACAACTCTTCCCCCTCATGTTTTCTATGATGGCAGAGGGACCTCTCAAGCTCTTGAGGTCATCGGCCATCACAGAAAACACTCAGGTGCTGAACTGCCTTTGTATGGGAGGCCATACACTATCCTATATCTTATGCCTTAGGAGCCTTATAGTTCATTGCTTTTATTCAAGGTGTCTGTGTGAGTGGAGGAACATTTTAGACCTGCAATAAATAGATATCTGTGTAGATGATTCACACATCTTCAGTGTTACCAAAAACAAATCATGTGAGTTATATATTATTGTGGCTCTCACTTGATGCTTTTGGTATTGCATGTAGACCAACTAAGTTTATTCATCCTATCAGAACTCAATGCTTTTAAATCCAGGGCATCCTCACACTGTAAAGAAACTAGAGTTTAATTCCTGCTGCTAGCAGGCTGCTGTTTCGAGCCTTCAAGTGCTGTTGTTTGTGGTTGTTGTGGGTAGGTAATAATAATACAGCACTTGTTTGTGAAATCAGTTAGGGGTACTCTGTTGCTTTTCGAAGGACACAGTGAAACAAGTGCTGCATTATCCTGTGTATTTGTAGGCTAATACCAAAAGAAAGTAAAAAAAAAAGAAAATTTGGTATGAAGTTATTTATTTTAAGGCTTCACTCCAAAAACAGCGCTGGGGGGGTTTAAAACATGAGTCGAATTGGACCCACTGGTATTGAAATGTGGGTCTAAAGAGGAACCTACTGGGTCAAAATGTAATAAGTGGTAGATTTCAAACAGTTCATGTTCCCTTCCTTTAGATAGTGTTATAGAGTAGGTGCATCAATTTGGACCCAGTGGCAAAGGAAAGATGGGTCAATTTTGGAAAGGATGCAACTTTTCCCCTTTTATTTATTTTTATTTATTAAACTTTAGTACTACAAATACCTGTGAGCAGGAACTGTTCATTTACAAAGGTTTCACATCAGAGGCTGGAGGGTAAACATACATGCAAAGGTTGACAATGATTGACAGACTTTAAGCACAGAGAAGGCTAGACTAAGGATACATTCCCACTTGGAGAGACAACAACAACAAGATAAATGCATGTTAACAGGTGAAAATAACACATGAGCAGTGGAGATAGTGAGGGTAGGGTAAACGGGGTAGAAAAAAGAGTAGGCTGCCTGAGGGGCCATTGTCTTAGGGAGGTAGTAGAGATGCATACCTCATAGTAGTAGGCGAGGACCCGCATCCAAGAAGTGCCAAAGAAAGAGGGGGTGGATGTGGAGGGGAGGCACAGGGAGTGAGGATGGGAGGGATGTAAGAGGAGGAAGCAGGAGCCAGAGTATTGCAACCCTAGGGAGTTTACAGGACAGCTAGGGCCAGTGGGCAAGGAGAGGTGATCCTCTTAGTGGAAACAATCACACTGACTGCTTGAAGTGAGGTGTTGTCAGAGTTACCTCTTGAAGGTGCCAAGTGTAGCAGTAGTAAGTGTTTCTTTGTTGAGTGAGTTATACCACAGAGGGTCTCTGTAGGCAAAAGACCTCTGACCCATAGTGGTCCAGCAACTGGGGACCTGGTAGATTTGGTGTTGCACATTTCTGGTATGCTGGGTGCTGTTGTATACAGTAAGGCTTTTCTACACCTGGTGGCAAGAGCCTGAGATGAACCCTGTTGGTTACCAGGCAGGCTTGGTATTGGATCCTGCTGAGGATGGTAGCCACCCAGCTTGGGCGACAGATCGCAGGTGTGTGTTAGATGGGCAGCACCCATTAGGAGTTGGCAAGATTTGTTAAGTGCCATTGATAGCGTGTAAAGGGCAGTAGGGGAAGCTGAGCCATAGATGGCTAGGCTATAGTCAATGACAGAAGTGACAGAGCTGTTAATCACCAGTCTAAGGGCATCAGCTTTCATACAGTGTTTGTGCCTGTGGAGAAGGTCTATCCATATATTTGTGGCCTTGGTGACGTTGTTGCTGTGCCATGCAAAGGAGAGGGATCTGTCCAGGGTGATGCCAAGGTACTTAAACTCTGGATCTGGTTCAAGTGTAGTACCTGCTCGGGTTCATGATAGTGAGGGGTCGAGAGTTGTGCTTGTTTTGAACATTGGAGAAGGACATTACTTTTGTTTTGTTATAGTTCAGGACACGTTTGTGTGAGGTGAACCAGTCCTCAACATGCTTGAAGTCACGCTGTAGCTGCCCTTCCAGGAGCTTAGTGTCATGGTGATTTGTGTATATGACAGCGTCATCTGCGTAGAGCAGTATGTTCTGGTGGCAGACGCTAGGAAGGCTGTTCAGGAAGAGACTGAAGAGCAGTGGCCCCAGAATGGACCCCTGAGGGACTCCTGAGAGGACTGGGTTTTATTGGCGGTGACACCGGCGATCCTAACACGTTGGACTTTTGGTGTATGTTAGCACTGTCCTGAGCTTTCCTTTAAGAAAGTGGTACGGTGGTGTGTGGTGCTAAATATCTGTGCAGACAGTGACTCCATACTGTATTTGTTGTTTTGTTTGGAGTTACTAGCTACCTACTTAGTCTGAGGTGAGTTGATGCAAACAGGATGCTGGGATGCGTAGCAAAGGGATCAGTAGTGGAAAGAGGAGGTTATCGTGCCCTTGTACAGGTCACTGGTAAGCCCACATGGAAAGTATGGAGTTCAGCACTGGTGCCCACAACTCAAAAAGACATTCACCTGTTGGAGAAGGTCCAGAGGAGGCTAGAAAAATGATAGTTGCTCAGCAAGGTAGGGTGTATGAGGAGAGGTTGAGGGAGGGAAGTGAACATGCACTCCTGGAGGACAGGAGACAGAGATGAGGGCATAATTGTGACCTTCATGTACTTGAATGGGAGATAAATAAGGTGGATAAGGAGGATCTCTTTAAGCTGAGTGCAACCATAACAGAGGGTAACAACCTTAAGCTGGGGGTGGGGGAGGTGCAGTGTAGATGGAGGTCTGGAAACACGTCTTCACAGAGATGGTGGTGGTCACTTGGAGTGCCACCGATGGAAATAAGAGGTGGTCTTGTTGAAGACGGTGGGCAGCTTCAAGAAAGACTGGGATAGGCATAATAGAGAGAGGATGGGAGGAGATTGTGTAGGGTGGACAGTAGTTCAAGGCATGGACCCTATGGATCCATAATGCCGGTTTGACAACAAAGTTGTCAACTGACGTTACAGTGATGGCTTTATGTCAACCACAATTGCATTAAACATAAAGCCATCCAGTAAGGAGTTTGCTTTTTCAGGGGGCTTCACCCATCAACCCCCATGCACAGGGGTGTTCAACTCAAAATGTTTAGTACTTGCCCAGCCATGACTGTAGCTGAATTTTCTTACCCCATTCATTAAAATTAAATTAACTCTCTTTTTATGCTTGCCCTTCAAGGAAATTTACTTACCCCGGAGAGGGGGCAAAGGAATTTGCACACACTTGCCCATGTGGAGGACTCTGTTCCCTGCACCCCCATACTTAGGATTATCAACTCTGAGTCGGAGTTGATTCGAGGGGGGTGGAAACCCTGAAGAAAGCAATGCCAGGGTCCCACAGCAACATTACAGCAGCAGCAACAGCAAATTGTTGCTGTAATATCGTTCGCTGTTGAAATGTCGAACCGGCATCGGCATATAGACCCTGCAGACCCTGCAATAGGAGCCAACTACTAGATAGAGCAAATGACCTTCTTTGCTGGTTTGTTAGCAAAATATGCCGTGAATCTCAGAAAGGGACATTGAAAATGAAAAGACAATGAATCCTGTAGTGTTGAATGCCCTAAGTAGCTGATGAACAACTAAAATCTCAGTTGACATCATGTGAAATGCAGTCCCACTGTAACTAAAACAGAGTGCACAATTTCAGATGCCTTCACTTGTGGCTTCCCTTCCTTTAACACAGGCTATGGGTTGTATAATGGAGGTGTGGAAGATTACGTCAACAGTCTGGGCGTAATGATGTTTTGTTGAGAATTGTAGTATAAATAAGACTTAAGCAATAAGGCATGACAGGGTGTTGATTGAACTAAGTTTACCCCACAGTCAGGGATGTTGTAAGGCACAAGGTGAAGGTGGGGGCATTGTAAGGCACAAGGCAAAGGTGGGGGCATTGTAAGGCACAAGGTGAAGCCCAGTGCTTTCAGCCCTTGACCGTGTGGTAAACCTACAATGCCCCTGACCATGGGGTAAATCTAGTACAGCCAACGTCCCTGAAGTGCCTTGTTACTTATATAAAATGGGCCTATGGGCAACTTTTGAAACACAAACACACTGTAAATGTTTTCAAAGCCACAAAAAATATGTATTGAATGTTGTTGACTGGGTAAGCCCACTGAGTCTAGAAATCCCTTTTTCAGGGGTTATGGATGGGGGGATACTGATGGTAACCACCTGAAACTGAACCAGATTAAGTTGACGGTGGTATTTTCAGTGAATGTGGGAAATTTGGCCAGGACGCTGGGGGATTCAAGAAGTGCCATGGGATCTTTAATGTCTACCAGAACAGGCAGACAGGACATTGTTTTTATGTTTCATCTGAAAGACAGCACCTCAGGAGTGCAGCATCCCCCTCATGAACCACTACAATGGCAGTACTGAGATTTACCCCAAGTTCCTGGTGTGGGGCTAGAAACTGCAACCTTCAATCTTCTGGCTTCAAAGGCAATGTGCAACCTGCTGAGCTACTGATACTGCTAGATAATAAAATGTTGCTAAATAATGTAAAATAGTCCTCTACAGATGTTTTTCACCTATCAGTCATCTGTCTTTATTTACATTCAGCGCATTGTGAGATTGTTTTACCATGGTATGACAGAATTCAAGGCTCTGCATTATTCTAGTAGTAGAATGCTCCCACCCTCACACACACACGGCATTTTACAACTTACATCAGTCCTTGGATTAGCTCCCAGTCCTGTAAGAACAATAATTAGGTTTCATGTCAGAAGGCACCTGGTCAGGGGCGGTCTGGCTGGGTCACAGGCCAGGGTACTAGTTAAAGAGGACAGGCCACTTTCACCTGAGCTACCAGGTGCCTCAGGATCAGTCCTGGGGCCAGTTCTCTTCAATATTTTCATCAATGACATTGCAGATGGACTGGAGGGTAAGGTTTGTCTGTGTGCCATGACACCAAGATCTGCAACAGAGTAGATGATCCAGATGGGGTGGGTAGAATGAGAAGAGATCTGGACACACTGGCAAAATGGTCAGAAGAGTGACAACTGGGGTTTAATGCAAAGAAGTGCAAGATCATGCACATAGGGGAAGAGAAACCCTGAAGTCACCCTACAGATTGGGAGGAGTTGCTGGCAATCACAAGGAAGAAAGAGACTTGGGCATCATCATCACAGATGACCTGAAATCATCCAAACAACCACTAAAGCAGTAGGTATGTCTAGAGGATGTTGGGTGTATTAGCAGTAGTCGTAAGCAGGATGTAATAATCCGTCTTTACAAGACACTGGTTAGGCCCCATCTGGAGTACTCGTGGCAATACTGGAGGCCGACCTGCACAAGGACATTAACAAAATGGAGGCAGTCCAGAGACAGGCAAGCAAACTGGTACAGGGATTGCATCAGCAAACATATGAGGACAGATTAACAGAGCTCAATATGTATACCCTAGACCTAAGGAGGGAGAGAGGTGATATGATCAAAACATTCACACATCTTAAGGGCATTAACAAGGTGAAAGAGTCTAACATGTTTCAGTGTAAGAAAAATAGCAGGACAAGAAGAGACAGTATGAGATTAGAGGGAGGCCGATTAAGGGGGAATGTGAGGAAGTTCTTTTTCACAGAAAGGGTGGTGGATGCATGGAATGGCCTACCTCAGGAAGTGGTAGATATGAAAACAGTGCAGGTCTTCAAACAGGCATGGGATAGGCATGAGGGAGCAATACAGATGAGTATGAATAGATAGGCCATTGACAGAGTACAGGCCTATGGCACATTCATAAGGAAGAAAAAATGGGCAAACTGGATGGGCCTTGAGGTCCTTATCTGCCATCAACTTCTATGTTTCTATCTGCTGACCCAATAGACTTTCCCACTGGCTGAACTATTGGTACTTACTGAAAAGTTAACTTCTTCAGTAAGTCAGCAGGTCTAGTTAATCGACAATGCTACATCTCAAAATAAAATCTTCTAGCATTTGACTTATGGGCTGTTGTCGGTTTTGACCCCAGCTGTACAATGTGAGACACAGGATTTAAACCAACATGACATGAGACCAAAAATAGTAATAATGATCCAGGAGGACAGACAGGTCTTAAAAACATCAGTGACTGAAGTCATTCACTGACCTCGCTTACTCAGTCACTCGCACTGTCGTGTCATCTACTATGAGTCACAGTTAAACAGAATCACTCACAGTCACTGATCAGAGACATATTTACAAGTGTCAAAGTGTTTAACAACACAGCACTGCTTCTGGCTGCCATGGAGGGTAGCAGAATTTAATTTGAATAACATACTCATAGCACCAGAGATTCATATAATAAAATAAATTACCAAATCTCTTACTTGATTTCAGATCACGGCACATTTTTCGATGACGACCCAACATCGATGTAATGATGTTACCAACTTGCTGACCTGTTGAATGGTACCAATGACAATGACCAAAAGAAAACCAAGGGCAATAGGCAACTAATCATGCCAAAAAAATTTGTAATTTGCAGCTGAGCAATGGAACCCACGGTATGGCCCACCCGCCCTCTCCGTAGTCCACTTGTCCAGTCCAGGAAGGGTCTCCACTCCTCTGAGACTGCTTCTCCATGGCACCAACTGGGAGAAATGGTGCTTGGCACCAATCAAAACAGCCTCATCACAGCCATGGCGGTGAGCACTGTGCAGCTAGCCTTGTGATACTGCTTCAGCTGATATTTTTGGCTGCCTTGTGGCGGGCTGGGAATGAGGAAGTAAGAGCAAAATGAAAGTATGTTGTGGTGCGGCAGTGCTGTCAATGGCTCGTGCGGTGGTGGGTCATTTGATCAATAATTTGAAAATGTTTTATGACTCCAGACAGTCCAGCAACAGACCCTACCCCCGGAAAAAACTTAACTCAGTGACTGATGTTGGTGGTAGAGAGAAGAAAAATATAAAAAAAAAAAAAAGCCAGGCAACACAGGTCATACACTAACAGGCCAGGATTCAATTAGCATCCTAGGCATCCTTGGCCAGTCTGCCCCTGACCCTACTCCACTTGCTGTCTCAGCACTCATGTTTTTGCCAGTTAACTCTGTATCTGTGATCTTTGTGAGCATTTCTTTGATTCAGTTTGAAAGGTTGTGGTTGTGATATTATACGATTTGTAATGTCAGTCACTGTAGAGGATTTGCAGTTAATCATTTCTCGTAAAAGTGTTTTTGTATTGTTTACTGACCTATTAATGCTATTCTACTGACCTATTAATGCTGTTCAAGAAGTGGGAGAATTTAATGAGTTAGTTCCGCCCCTTAGGGCCTTTCTTTCTTTAGATGTTTTATTAATTTGCTGCTGCAACAAAAGGGGTACATGTTCTGTTGTTAAATTAGTTACCTGGTGTGATAGTATATCCCTTCTAGTTTTTTTCTCTCACTATGGTAACAGCTGTGGAGCCCTGCCATGTGGCTACATTTCTATGTTACATGGATTTTTTTTTCTTTTCTTTTTTTTCTTCGTTCTTTATGCAGGGTCTCTGGGTGGTAAAATGTTGCCATAACAGTAGATGATTAATACTGTCTGTTAGTCACATGAAGTGCTTAAACTGAAAGCATATTATGATGTCTTTGCTAGGTTGGGCAATTTAATGATTTGCCATTTTGCTTTAGGTTCTCAGTATATGTTTAATGTTTAAAATGTTTGCTATCTTGTTATCTAAAGTGTATAGTACAAAAGTTCAATAAAATGTTTAAATACAAAAAAAAAAGAGTTAGAACAAATAGTCAAAAGAAGTTCCATATGTAAGGCAGGGGATTTGCCAGGGCAACAGTAGATCCCAGCAATAAAGATGGGAACAGACAAAGGAAGGGAGAGGCTAAGAAGCAGTTGCTCATAGGTGGAGGGGGAAGAAATAGCAAAAGCAGTCACAAATTTTATTCCAGTGGAAATATAAATTGCAACACCACTGCCACTCTTTGAGCAATCTTGTCTAGCTATACTATAGCCAGATATAGTTACATCAGAATCCTAAACCTTGGAGGACAGCCAAGATTCAGCTATAACTAGAATATCCAACCTTATATTAAGCAAGATAGGCTGTAGGAGGTCAATTTTTGGGAAAAGGCTACAGATGCTTTAATATGCAACTTTCAAACCTTTGGGAAGTTGTAAGGATGAAGTAGTGATGGGGTCAGAATTAAGTTTGCTGTCACCTGCCAGCAGAAGTAAAAAGGTGAAAAAGAGTTTAGAATAACTAGGATGATGATTGGAGGAGCGAGGTGCAGGAGAGAAGAAGAGGAGTGAGAACAGGGGGAGAGAAGATACAAAAAAGCACCAGAGAGATTCAAGGTGTAGCCAAGGAACAGGGAGAATTAGACACCAAGGATGCCAAGGAAAATGGAGGAGAGTAGGAAGAGGGTGAGTTAGGGAAAGAGGAGGGGGAACAGCTGAAAAAGGAACAAGAGGAGAGAGCAGGAGGTTATAGAAAAGGGATATAGGGAGAGAAGAGAGAGAGAAACACCATAGAAGTTAACAGCAAAGCACAGAAAAACAATAGAGCAGTAGTGTGAAAGCTCAGAAATAGCAAAAATGTAAAAGTTAAAAGAGAGACAGAAAACAAAACTTTAAAGGACAATAGTAGAACAAAAAATAATAGGGATCACTGTAAGGGTAAAGTAGCTAAATTAAATACTTGGGTACTAAATCAAGCTATAACTAACTATAAAATAAAATAGGTAAAACTACAAGCTGTTAGCAGTAAATGACTTTAGGAACCAAAAACAAAATGAAACTAGCTAAGAAATAAATTAAAAGAAGGTAATTATAACAAGTTATACCTACTAACACAAAATGAAGAACTAACTAAACAGGTAAGAGCAAGTAAGATAACAGACTAAGGCCTTGGTATTGTTTCAAGATAAATGAACTAACAAATACAGCAGATAAATTTGTGTTACATACATGGTACAATACATAGTACCCTAAACAATCCCTTAGCTGCAGGTACTAGATACATCTAAACACAGCATGTAGACGAAACACTATACTTGTAGAAACAATATAAACTGTTCTGTCCACATTGCTGTTGTTAAACCTGGTCTCCCAGCGATCATTTCAGATAGAATTCTGGGCCAGTTTTTTTTTTTTGTGCATACCAGAATTCATTGAAAGTATCTCAAGAGGTTTGCAGCTGTCACTGTGAACTCACTGTAAGCTGTGAATAACATAGGAGGATGCCTCTGGTGATGTGCTGATAGCTGTTACATTTCAATCAATTTTTGTTTTAAAAGAAGACTTTAAGACAGACTTTGGCACATCTGTCTAGGCACAATACAGAACTATGCCACCACACCCAGCCCAAAATTGAACAAAAGGATAATTGATTTTATTATTACAGTACTATGTTATAAATAAATAGTATCCCTCTCTGTAGTGCATCTAAACTCAAGTACAGTAGCTGAAATGTAAATTTATTTTTATTTATTTATTGAATTTTGTTGACTGGGTAAGCCCACTGGACCTCATGGAGTCTCTTTTTCAGGGCGACCCAGGGTTAGTTTGCAAAGAATACAACACAGTTTGATAACCAGTGTAACAACAGTTTGGTGAAATACAGAGTGAAATGCATATGAGACTATGTTACAGTTGTCAGGCTAATAGTACAGAGAACTCAAACAGCTAAACAAGAAAACGTCTTAAAGATTGTTAAAAAAAGATCAATCTCTGAGATATGTAACATCGACAATGTGATAGTTGTGAATCATTAACATATCAAGGACTTCCATGACTAGTAGTAGGGATGATTGGGCAAAGGCCAACAGGATGCTTGGATGCATTGCTAGGGGGCTCACCTCCAGAACGAGGGAAGTGATACTCCCACTGTATAACTGCTTGGTGAGGCCACACCTCAAATACTGCATGCAGTTTTGGAGGCCACATTTAAAGAGGGACATTGAACTCCTGGAGAACGTCCAGAGGAGGACAAACAAAATGATTTGGGGTTTGGGGGATAGGACCTATGAGGAGAGGCTCGAAAAGCTAAATATGTACACATTGGAAGAGAGAAGGGACTGGGGCAACATGATAGAGGTCTTCAGGTATATGAAGGGGGTAAATGGGGAGAAGCAGTCAGGGTACTCTGAAGGAAGGAGGGGGGCAACTAGAGGGTATGGGTGGAAGCTGGAGGGGGGGAGATGCAGAGGAGAAAGGAGGAGGTGATACTTCACTGAGAGGGTGGTGGAGCCATGGAATGCACTGTCCAGGGGGCTGGTGGAGGCAGAAACGGTGGAGGGGTTCAAGAGGGGGAGGAACAGGTACAGGGGAAGGGTTCTGGAAGCAAAAATCAGTACAGTGAGAATAGCCGGGACTAGGAAGGGAGAAGCCAGAGAGGGAGAGGGGGGCAGCAAGGTCAGCTCCCAGGGTGGGGGCTGACCAAACGAGCAGACACGAAAGACCGTTAGGCCTATTCTGCTGCCATTTTAGTATGTTAGAATATTAAGAGGAAGGCTATCAACAGTAACATTTGCAAGTGCTTCGCTGTAGTAGGAGTTTCTTTAGATCCTTCTTAAAGCTGCTAAGGGAGGCATTATAACCACTACATTCATTCTAACAGCTGTCCCACCACCACACATGAAACCTCCTTCCCTACCATGAAACTAATCAATCTTCTCATACTTGCAGCTAAAAAGGCTATAACCCATCTGTGATGGACAGAAAGAGTTCCGACCCTTGAAGCATGGAGAGCACTCACCCTAGAGATATAGACTCTGGAGAGAATATTGGCACATGCCAGTAACCATATCTCCTCCTTCGACAATTAATGGAGAAGGAGGGTCATATACTAACTAGACCATTATTCAAATTTTGTGCCATAAGGTGGGTCGTATCCCCTCCCCTCCTCCCCCTCCTCTTTCATTCGAGGTTCACTCTGTCTTTTCTTTCCCATTATTCATAGCGGAGCCTCTGGGAGGACCTCCCTTAGGGAATTCTGATAACATCAGTTCCTGATAGGCCTCTCCTAGGGGATGGGAATCTCCCCAGGGGACCTATGCTCTGTCTGTGCTCTCTTCCCCTCCTCTCCTGTGATTCTTTTTTTTTTTCCCCCAACCTCCCTTTTTCCTTTCCTAATACACTCACCATCCGATACTGGAGTCCTCCACCCACCTGATTTAGATCATGGTCTAGCTTAGTTGCAGATAAAAACCACAAGGTGGACAGGTATCCACACATTGCATCTTCTTTATGTACAAGGTCAACCTAGACCAACCATCTTTGAAATTGTTTTACTAAGCCCCACCTTGTAAGGAGGCAGACTAAGATTATCTACCAGATCGTCGGAACAATCCATCAAGAAAGACAGGGGTATCCAAGCCCCCTACACAACCCGAACTTCCCACAGGATCCTTCCAGGAAAATAGGTCATACTCTGGCCATGGCAACTTTATCTGTTTCTTGACTTTATTACTCTTTAACAAATCATTGTATAAGTGATGTGGATATGTACCATAAATGTAATTGTACTTTTTTTAATATACCCAACTTAAAACTTTAATAAAAAAAACAACTATTATAAAAAAAAAAAAAAAAAAGAACCAGTGACGAGGACTGCCAAATATCTGCTTTTCTTTCTTTTTTACTGGAGCAGCTCACACTGGCACAAATGATCTACCCCTTCACCAGCAGGAACAAGAAACGGTGAAGGGAACAAAGTCCAACTGTTTATTTGTAACAAAAGGCTTGATGTCCCTTATACATTATCTCTTCATGGGCAGAAGCTGTAGCATGCAAAGGGATTGTCAAATGCTTCTTTTTTGTTTACAGGAGAAGCAGAGGTCTTTCACTGTCTGCTGCAGTAGTTAGAACTGGTGAGGCAATGGCAAACAGCCATATATTTTTGAGGATAAACCAATGGCCTGAGTTCAGAGGGACAGCAAAACATTTATTTAAAGTGGCCAAGCTACACAAGTCCAGTGTTCTAATCCCACACTGTTCCATGCCATGCATTTCCTGTATCCAGTAGTAAGGTTCTCCCTCTCGGTACCATGCCAATCATTACCTTCTATACAGTGACATGCCCTCCCTCATCCCTGTCCCATGCCAAGCATTGCCTTGTGTCCAGTGGCACCTTCCCCCTTCAGCCTGTCTCAATGTTAAGCATTCCTTAGAATCAAGTGGTAACCCCTCCCTCACTCACTCTGTGCTAGTGTAAAGCATTCTCTGATGTCCAGTGGTACCTCTCCCTAATCCTGTCCTACTTTTAACATTCCCAGGTTTCCAGTGGTACACCTCTCCATCACCCTATCCCAATGTAAAGTATTGTCTGATACCTTGTAGTGCTTCTTCTCTCACCCTATTCCTGTGTAAAGTATTCCAAGGTGTCCAGTTGCACCCTCTTCACTCTGTCCCAATTTGCAGCATTTGCTGGTGTCCAGTAATTTGTCTCTGCCTCACCATGCCCCAATTTTAAGCTTTTCCTGGTGTCTAGTAGTATCTCTCATGCCAAATGTAACAGTGCCTGGTGGCCCATCCCCATTTCACTCTCCCTCCACCTTAGATTGTGATTGAAATTACCCTGCTCTCACTTCCATGGTCATCCACCATTTGACCTAAAATTGATCAAAACCACTGTTAATGTTAAACCCCAGTATACTGCTATTTGTATTCAGATGGCAGCGGGCTAAGGAGGTGAGAAGAGGTTGATGTTGGTTGCTATCTGGGGTTGGGAGGCAGTTAAAAAAAGATGTGGGGGGCTTTGCTTCCGGTACCAGAGTTGAACTGGCAGGGCAGAGGGTGTGTGTGTGTGTGGGGGGTAGTGGATATCAGAGAAAAACTTTATTTTGTACTAAGTGCCAGGTGGCTCAACTCTGACCTCCCTCACCAGTATGAGCTGGAACCAGCAAGAGGACATGTTAAGAACACCTTTTTATTATTCTATGGCAAGTGACCTGACTCCACACTCCTTTCACTGGCAAAAGATATTTCTGGCTAGGAAAAATCATAAAGACATTTTTTAAAGTGCAAGGCAGCCCACCACCACAACCACATTATTTTCACAGGCAGGAGCCAGGATATGTGAGGAGAACGCCCCCAGGATTTTGTTGTTGTTTTCTTAATGAAGGGTCAGGTAGCCTGACTCTACCCTTCACTTACCAGCAGAGGCCAGGACCATTGAGAGCAGCATGTTGAGCAGGGGCCTCTGGATCAGCAACATAGGAGCTCAGGTAGGTACGTTTTTTGTTTGGTTACTTACTGGTTAGACAGAAATAGAACACAGCAGATGACTACCAAAAACACATGCTCTGACACTGCTGAATCTTGAACGGTTTTCTCAAACTGTGGTCTTAACAGTGGTTTTTGAAAATCATTCAGCCAGGGAAGCAGTGGGGATGCAAACCATTACAAGCATGGTTTACCCGGTTTAGCTACTTAAACCAGTTTAGCAACGACAATGTGGACAAAGCCAAAGCCAAAGCATGCTTACAATCTGTCTGGCATACAGACTTGGGTTTATTAAAACAATACAGTACATAGCATGGACTGGTTCTCCAGGGGGTTCTATGTGACACTGCCTTCATCTTTTCACTTCTCTGGCCAAAAATACAGTACAGTACAGTATGTGCACTTAAGCACTTAACATCTTTGCTGACGCACTCTATGAGAAAGCTTTCTGTTTCCAGAGAAACTGAGGCAATTGGTGGGAGTAAAGGACCAAATTATCCAATTCAGCTGTGGATCACAAATTGCTGCATAAAGCCTTTTATGAGTGGTAGGGCAGGTTTTCCACTGCATACATATTTGCATTCTGAATATATTTTGATTCAAACATCCAAGATTTGGAATGAACCTGCTAAATAGAAAGTTGAAAGTGCTTCTGGAGAAAGTTGGTGACAGTGATCTTTCACTTGACAATCTAACACCACAGTACATGTTCACATGCAAAGGCTACAACACAAACTTGAAAAGTTCCAGAAAACAGGTGATAAAACAGGTGAAATGTATTTAAATATCTGTCATCAAAGAAACAAAAATCATTGCAACATGCATACATCTAAGACAGACTAATGTATGATTTAATGAAAACATATTGGTGCAATGTTTATTATGTGACTTCAAAAATATTGTACCTTAGTGCATATTAAGAACAGCAATTATTTTAACAAAATCAACTGTTTTTGTTTTACTAGAAATGGTTACCAGCCACCCTCAGTTACTTGCTTATTCTTCCAGATAATCGAGGGTGCAGCACTGTAAATACAGTAGTTGTTGATTAGGCTTCATTAGTGTACATCTAGAAACAAACAAAATATGTTGCTTTGGGTTCATTTAATGTTAATTGGTTGTAAGTTACTAAACATGGCACTGTGTGAGGAAATTTTTTTAGATTTTAGAAGATATGCAACAAAAGGTGTCAGCATGGCTCAGTTGGCAGCACATTCTGTGCCAGAAGGTCATGAGTACTAGTCCCACACTGGGACTGGGTTTTACCATAAATGCTGGCACCCAAGTGCAGTAATACTGTACTGCTGGGTGTGTCATCCTTCCTTTGAGACATTAAATCAAGGTCCAGTCTGCCTGTTCTGACTGTTGCTCAGGTGGACATTAACGATCCTATGGCACTTTTTGAAAAGAGTAGGGACATTTTCCCTGGTGTGCTGGAAAAATTTCACTCTTTCACAAGAAAGTTTACCAACAGATTAATCTGGTTCAGTTTCAGTTGGTATACATCTGTATTCCCCCCACACACCGGTGAAGATGAAGACAGGCAATACTGTTTAGCCATCCATTCCCAGTCAATAAAATAAACCTCTCTCTCTCTCTTTATATATATATAACATATATATTATAGGGGGCACGGTCGCGCCCCTATATTTAGGGCTGAGTAGACACTATAATGTGAAACCTCAAATTTTGTGCGTTAATAACTTTGCAACCATTCAATAGATTTGCACAAAATTTATATATATATATATATATATATATATATATGTGTGTGTGTGTATGTATGTAGAGGAGTAGGGAGTTTAGTAGTCATTTTGATGAAAGCATGTACAAATGGCAAAATAATTGTTTAAGAATTTATGCAAATCAGTACATGTTGCTGAAAACAATGTAACATTTATTGTGGAGCAATGGGGATGCATAATAGAACTCCCACAATTTCCTTCCAGTTTTTGTAAAAATTATCTGAATTTTGGGTAACTTTTCTGCATTTTCCCCAGTGACCCTCATGGAATCTGAACCTGGTTCTTTTTCAGCTCATGAAGGCACTTTATGACCTGCTGGCAAATAGTTATATTAACTTCCTCACTTGGAAAGTGGTCTTTCTAGTCAGCACTACCTCAGTTAGAAGGCTGTTTGAACTTCAGGCTCATTTTCACATGAAAAAGGGGGACTGAAGGACAAATATTACACACTTGCCAAAGGTAGTGTGTGAATGTCATACAAAACAGTCTATAACACTTCCTGTATGTTTACCAAGACCTTGCACAACTCCAGAAGAAGCAAATCTCCATAGGCTGGATATTAAGAGTGCTCTCAGGTACTATATGAGGTATGGAATCACTCAGCCATGAAAGTAATCAGCTGTTTGCTACTTATATTGAGATTGCCAAGTCACCATGCAGCAAAAGAAAACTATTTCTCACTGGCTGGTGTCCTGAATTTCACATTGCTATTCATTACCTGGTAGCAAACCTTCCACTGGCTTCGGGCCCATTCTAGCAGGAGCACAGTTGTTTCTGTGGCAGTCTTCAGAAGTGTTTCCTTTCTTCAGAAAGTTGTAAGGCTGATACTTGGTCTTATAGCCACATCTTCACATTCAACGTTGATATACAGTGCAGTCGAATGAGGATACTACTGTAGGTTTGGTTATTCTGTATTTCAGAACCTGTTTCTTAAGTAATCCTAGTACTTATATTCTTGTGGCACACTGAGTCTTCTTAAAGTAATAAGCAGATTAAAATATGTATGTTGTTAGAAGGAAAAATTAACTACATTGTAGAGTAATTATAGTTCTCGTAACTGATTCTTCCATCTGGCCATCAAAACCCTCCTATCCTTCCCTCTTTAGATAAAGATAGGTTTTGCAATGTTGAACAGTGTATACTTTATTCTTTAAGCTTTTCAATCTTCTTGTTTAAACATTTCTTCTTTAAATGTAATATATTTTTAAATTTTTCATTTGTGTTGTAGTGAATTTTGAGTCCTCTTTTGAATACTGAATTATGAAAATCTTACACAGGAACAATCAGTACTAAGAGCCCCACATCCAAGTGTGGGGTTGGTCTCAATTTGAACTTTTTGTGCAAAAACATATTTTTACTTGCTGTTTACTGCAGTATATAAAATGGGCAAAAAAAATCCTGAAAGCTGATTGGGTCTTTCAGCTGTGTCCATATCAGGACATAACCAGCGGGCTGCACTACTTGTGCCAAATCCAAGATGCAGCACACAGAGAAACTATCCATGCCACTGCCTCCAATGCAGCTCATCAGGCAGCATCCACAGAACTACAACCACTGCATCAGGAGAGTGGTCCCAACAACAGTGAAACAGTAAGCAAACAATAACGTATATCCAACCCCCAAAAAAATGCAAGACAACAAACTGTAATACATTTACGTTTCTTCACTGGCCATCTTTCCTTACCAAGTGAATGGTTCTTACTCCCACTATTAGAAACCGTGGCTAGGAAACAGTGACCATTAGCACAATCCCTAGTCTCTGTCCATGTCCAGCATCTCCTGTCTTAGTGTTCTTCAACCATCCAAATTACCCTTCCCCATCCATGACAGCAAGTCAAAATCCCCTATGTATAATGCAGCACAGAGCCAAAGTTAGCTTGAAAAGCGCAGTGAAAGCAGGCTGTATGGTGGCCAGTAAAGGACACGCCATTACAGTCAAGGGCCAGTGGCTGCAACTGAAACATAAAACCCAAACAAAAGTAAAATAAAGTAAATGAAAAAAAAATAAAAATAACTGTATGTGTATTAGGGGACAGAGAGAGCTGTGAGGAGAGAGACAGGCAGCACAACGGAAATATCTCTGTACGGCAGGTAACAGACACAGTCGCTCACAGTCAAGTTGGCTGGTGGCTGCAAGTGGAAAAAAAAAAGAGGCTAAACAAAACTAAAAGTGAATAAAAAAAAGTGTTTGTCCCTTGGGGGACAAAATAACTGTATTTGTATTGGGGACAGAGAGAGTTGTGAGGAGAGAGACAGACAACACAGTGGAAACTGCTCTGTATGGCCACTAACAGACACGGTTGCTCACAGTCAAGTGGGCTGGTGGCTGCAACTGAAAAAAATAAACAAAGGCTAAACAAAGCTAAAAGTGAATAAAAAAAAGTGTCTATCTCTTGTGGGAAAGAGATGGGAGGAGAGAGAGAGAGATAGACAGACAGACTGACTGACAGACACTGGATGATACATATGATCTGCACTACTGATGGACCATTTTTATGTGTTCTGCATATTTAACACTTTTTAGCACATTTTTTTTTACATTTTTTTCTTTTTTTTTTACTAGGAGGATTTATGGGGGGGCATTTCATAAGTAGAATAAGATACTCCAAGGTGTGGGTTATGGCCTGATAAGAGCACTTTCCAGGCACTAAAGGCACTCAGCACAAGTGCCTCATAATGCACCTGGGGCATGCTCTTATAAGGCCATAACCACACCTTGTTGTGTCTTATTGCTTGCTTATAAAATGGGCACCAAAAGCCCTACATTCTGATTGGCTGATAGCCTGTTTCAGCCATGTCCTTATCAGGACATAACCTGGCAACCAGCACTTCTTGTGCCAAACAAATACAAATGCATGAGTGGATGTTCCTAAAAAGAGAAGAAATTCATTCGTAAAAATTAGAGAGGCTTTAAAACAAAATTTTGTTTTCATAAATCATTTAAAGCTAAATCATCATAATAAACTCTTCTGGTTTTCATTAATTCTTTTGTGGGGATACAGAGCTAAATCCAGGCCCAGGGCCCAAGCTATAAAAATAGCTCACGACAATGCAAGGAGCCTTGTAAAGAAAATGGATTTTATTTAAACCCTGGGTACAAAATGTCTCCTACAATGTGATTGCACTAACTGAGACATGGTTAACTAAAGCAGTTGATACTAAAGAAATTGAACTTAATGAATTTGATATGTAGCTGCAGACAAGACAGAAGTTCATGAGGGGTGGGGTCTTAATTTATATAAAGAATACTCTGGTGCAACCAATCCACTTTACTCAGGCTCACTGGGGGATAGAATGTATCTTAGTACAAATACAAAACCTAAAGCTAGTTATAGGGACCATTTATTCTCCCCAAGGTGAAGGTTGCTTTATTTGAACCTTTTATTCAAGAAATGTTAAAACAAGTACAAAATAAACAATTAATTTTGATTGGAGATTTCAATGCAGCCGGGGGGGGGGGCAAGGGGAAAAAAGTTGGGAGAATTTATTCAGCCTCTCCACATGGATCAAATAATAACCACTCCAACTAGGAAAAGGAAGTTATTAAGCCCAGGCAATATACTTGATTTGATCTTTGTAACAACTGGCATGGAAGTGGTAGACAAAGGGGGAACCCCACCAAACCTGGGAGACCATAACACTATAATGTGTGAAGTAAAGGTAACAAAAAGCAGTAATTAGCAAAAAGTCCATCTTATCCTACAAAAGATGTTTTAAAAATATAATCTCCAAGAGCTTCTGGACCAAGTTAGAGCCTTACACTTGCACAGAGTGGCCCTCATACATAATATAGAGAAATAATATAGGGGTGGCATGTACGTGAGATTTTTACACACACCGAGTTGTGGATGCTACATAAACCTGGTGGTTTGTAAAATGCATCCCATTAACCAGGGTGAGTGTAAAATCGAGTTTTACATAGGCTAATTATATTTTATTTTTTATAATTGCTGGCTTGCATTTTTCGCCCAGCAATTATAGAAAATAAGTAAATAGACTGTTTTCAGGCAGCTGTGGACCAGTCAGGATTTTGCATTTCCTGTAGTCTGCCACCTTAACAGTGTCTCACTCGGTCGGGTAAAAAATATTTTGTTGTATTTGTCGTAGTTTTTATTTTGTGATTTAACTTACTATTGAGCGGCTTCTGTGACAGCCTTCCGGTTGAAGAGGTTTGGAGATCTGCTGGCGGCAGCGCATGTATGCGGACAGGGAACCCGGCGGTGGTAATGTTTCCTTTCATTTTCGATCTTGGATATTCTTTTTTTTTCAATAAAAAGAAAATTAGGTTACCGCTGACAGCAAGGCACTGAGGTACTCGAGGCTCTACAGTTAGAAGGCAGGTGACTGGCGCGTGTGCGTGGTCATGGGGAAATCCGGAGCGTGTTTGCCGTTATAACCAGCTGAGCTGGTTATAATGGCAAATTATAACCGCTTTCTATGAAAAAAATAGAAGCCAGTAATTATATAGACTTAGCAGTAGATGATTTCTCTAATTCTCTTCTAGAGGCTTGCAACTTATGTGCTCCGCTAAGGAATGTAAAAATCAAACCGCAACAACTCCCATGGATAACTGATTTCATAAAAACACTATTAAAAGATAAAGATAGTATATGGAAAAAAGCAAATAAAAAACTAGACCAAAACTTGCAGGAAAAATTTAAAAAGGTTAGAAATATAGTCAAGCAGGAGATTAGGAAAATAAAAGGGTGCTACTATAAGCAAAGGATAGAGAACACTAAAGAGCCTAAAAATTATTGTAAGGTTTTAAAAAACTTAGTTAATCCAGAACAAGGTCAAATAAGTGTACCTCTAATAGAAAATGGAAAACTAGCTGCTCATGAAAAAGTCGTTGAAATGTTAAACCATTATTTCACAAGTCTCCCTGATTTAGACATAAGGTTGTACTATACTGATCTTAAAAATAACAACATCCCTGTGGAGAATCAAGGTGATAACAACATCATTCCAGACTTCAGATTTAAAAATCATTGAAACAAGAGAGGTGCTTGCAGAAATAATCAAACTTAAAAACAATAGAGCATGTGGTATGGACAGCATAGAAGTGCGTTTCCTGAAAGATGCAGCTGCAGAAATTTCTAAACCCCTTGCATATCTGTTTAACATGAGTTTAACTCAGGGAATCTTCCCTAGTAAGTGGAAAAGAGCTAAGGTTATTCTCATATTTAAGGGGGGGGGGACTCCTCAAATCCTTCAAATTATAGGCCTATTGCTTTGCTTTCCATTATCTCAAAGCTGATGGAATGCTTAGTTCATTCTCAAATTATGGGTTACTTGGAAAACTATAAAACACTAACATCAGCACAATATGGGTTTAGAAAAGAATGGTCCATGGAGACCACGCTGGACTTTTACGACTAATTGGTTACCCCTCTAGGGGAAGGTCCAGCTGTGGGCGCAGTCTTCATTGACCTGTCCAAAGCTTTTGATTTGGTAGAACACTGAAATCTTTTGGCTTGTCTAGAAGCAGTTGGAGTAAAGAATGAACCTCTGATTTGGTTCAGATCATACTTAAAACCGCTTGCAAATGGTATCTGTAGGCAATATAAATTCTGGTTTGGCCCAAATAACAAGGGGTGTGCCCCAGGGCTCGATATTGGACTCCTTAATATTTTTGGTATATATGAACAGCCTCCCTAGATACATACAGTATTCTCATATACCATTATATGCTGATGACACAGTAATAGTGGCAGAGGGAGAAAATACTCAGGATGTTGAATGTAAACTCCAGGAAGATTCTGATCACCTGGCAAATGGTTTGCATCAAAAGCACTGATAATGAATCTAAAACAGACTCAAAACATGTTGTTCTGTATCAACAGGAGAAATAAAGTGAAATTACCTCAAACTTTAGAAATCAGAGCAGGCGATGGCTGAATCACATCCCAGGCACAAAATTATAAGTACCTGGGAGCGGAATTCGATCAACAGCTAAATTTTGAGTCTCATATTGACTCTTTGGTAAATAAAGTAGGGAGGAAGTTGGGAGCAATGAGATGGGCATCGCACTGTCTGAATAGAAAAGATTGCATGGTAGTGGCTAACCAGTTATTGGTTCCCCTCTTAGACTATGGTAGCCATCTACTTAACAATAGCACAAAAAAAATCATTACATAGGCTAGATGTGACTTATCACAAAATAACCATATTTGTGCTAAAAAGCAATTATAAAATTCATCATTGTATTCTTTATAGAGATTTATCTTGGAGCACACACCAACAAATGAGACATAATGCTTGGGCTACTCTTTTATTTAAAAGTTTATAATCAAGAGAATCAACCAGACTGATTAGTTCAATTGAGTGGAAAAATCACAATTACTCTTTGAGAGATAAAACCTATGTATGAAAATCTCCAAAGCTAAAAACAAATTTTGGGAGTTGACCTTTAAATTGTGGGTAGCTATTACCTGGAATAACTTTCCGAGCCAATGGAGAGCTCTGACGTTGCCTATAGACAAGCTTAAAAAATATGTGAAACCAAAACTGCATGAATATTCTTGTTATTAGGGTCTTGTTAAAGAATTCTGCATAACTTTCCTGAGTTAAAGATGTATGTATGATAATCATTAGCTAGTAAAATGTTTTAAATCTTAGGCTCTAAATTCTAGATTCTGTCCCTGTACAGTAAATTATTGAAGATTGTAATGTATTGTGTTGTTTTTTATTGTTATAACTAGAAATAATAAATACAGGAACACCTTGAAAACTGTGTGCCACTGCTCTCCTGCTACAGCTGCTCAGTTAACATTTGTTGTAAACACAACACCTGCAGCGGGAGACTGGTGGCACCAGCAGAGAAACCTCACACATGCCAGTCAAAGTAGCCAAGGTCCCCCCTTCCTGCAGAAGCTCTAAACTGTTAATATTTTTAACATATAGGGCATAATTCTCAAAGCCCTAAGTTGGACGCAAGGTACCTGCTCCAGACATAAATGGTGCAAGTGGCACCTTGTGTCAAAAATAGTCCCCTGAGCTATTCACAAAGGCAGCCTGCATCAACCGCAGGCTACCTGCAAAAAAGGGCTTATGCTGCCCCTGCACCCAAAACCAGGCTGTGACTTGGCACTGGGGGCATGTGGCAGATGTAAGCTGCCACATCCCCGAAAATGAGATTCTGTAAACTCATCCAGAGGACAAATTTCTAGTACCCTTAGATCAGCCAGGGCTGGTCTAAGGGTACTTGAAAATTCTCTTGAGAGTCCTGCACACCGCAATGTGTTAGCGGTCTACAGTGTTGCTAATAGCACCATGTATGCCCCTCTCCCCGAACCCCGCTGCAACTTCTATTATAATTCTTAATATACCCCCACCCTGATGCTGCCTCTTCCATGTAATATAACAAATATACCCCTGATTCCTGCTACAGCCCATATTATGTTGAATAAAGGCCCCCCATCCCCAATGCTGCCCATCAGATGTACTGTTTTAAGTGTTTCCCCACCCCTATGCAGCCTGTATAAAATGTAATACAACCCCCCAATACTGTCCACTGGCCATCCTGTGATGATAGTGCCCTAATATAGGTGACCATCAAAATGGCAACTCATTTATGGGCACTACCATCATGGGCAACAGACAAGGGTAGCGAGTTACTGCAACCACGAGGGGTGTTAGTGTGACTGGAAAGGGTGGATGGTGAGGGGAAGCGGAGGGGAGGGGTTAGGGGAGAGGATTTTTGGCTTCTACTGCCCCTGGTGCCACTGAGCCAGCCATATGGTGTGGTAGGGAGGGAGGGAGGCTGGCTCAAGCACCGCAGGTTCAAGGTTCAGGGCTGGGGCCCGGGAGGACAACATTTTGCCTCTGCCACAGGCAGTGACACTTAACTTTTTTTTTTACATGCGGCTTGTGCCCCTTCCCCGACATGCACTCCGCTGGAGTTGAAAATCCATCACTGGGGGAGTGAGGGGCTAAGCACCCCCCAACAGAAACACTTTATTACAACAGATGTTAGTTCACTGGTTAGCATATATCAGTGATTTGCTTTTCGATGATATACACTTGCAATAATAGCGATCACTGTTTCACGTTCACTAATATCACATAAAACCTGCCCACTGTATGTACAATTTGGTATCCCCTCCTCTATCCCAGATGCCGCCACAATCATAATTAATATCATGCTCCCCTGGTGGTGGTATAGTACCCCCAACAAATAGTGCGCACCACCTCTCCCACCTCCTATCCTGAAAAACAGCCAGCAACCAGCACAGTCCACCTCTCACCTTCACATACAGGTGCCAACTGAACTGTTGGGTTAGCATACTGTACAGGAGCAGTGGACCTGTACAGCATGCTAACCCTGACAGTTCAGTCACCACCCAGATGTGGAACTGAGAGTTTGGTTGTCCTGGGCACTGACTGTTTTTGGATGAGATGTGGAGAAGGGGGGTGGGCACCACCTGTTGGGGTGTGTGGGGGTACTATACCACCACCAGGGAGAGCATGTTAATTATTATTGTGTCAGCATCCAGGAGGGGCAACTATATTGTACATACAGCAGGCAGTATTGGGGATGGGGGTTGTATTAAATATTTTAGGGGCTGCATCAGGGTGGGGATACATACATCCAATGGGCAACATCAGGGAGGTGGGGGACCTAGACCACCAAACCTGGGCAGTGCATGCTGTCATGTATGAAATCGGTATTGGAGGGCCACTTGTGTTTGTCACAAGGGGCTTGTAGAAGACCCACCCCATGTGCCAGGTTTTTGCCACACAGGAGGGGTTGCCGTACATGTACTGCCTTTAGCTTTGGAACCCCTCCTGTTTCAGAATCTGGTGCAGGATCCCTGGTGCACGATGCTTTAGTGCAAGCTGCTGTTTGCTGCAGCTTGCACTGAATGCAGCCCCCTATGAGAATCAGGACCATAATTTGCTTTTACTCACTGCCCATTTGTTTCTTTCAGGTCAAGGTCTTACTCCCACTGCTCATTATTTCTCCATCTCCGAAGTCCATGTCCCTGGAGTTCATGCCACAACCCCCTTCTCCCTGAACAGTCCTTTTAGTGCAAGCTGCAATAACCCACAAGTTTCTTTTTAAAAGTGCAGTGCTTTATTAAAGGAGTTTATTTTTCAAGCAATAACTGTTACTGTTTGAGAACCACGTACCCAATATCAAAGCTGGAAATGTCTGTATGGTGGCCACTGAGGGATATGTTTAGTTCCAGTCAAACCATGTCTTTAATGTAAAGGAAAAGAAGAAACTAGTTTAAGGGAAATCTTAATAAAAAAATAATAATAATAGTAAAGCAAACAAACAATGCTTTCTGTATCTTGGAGAGAGGGGTGGGTAATCACAATAAATAAAAAATGCAGATAGCCCACTTTCCTACTCTGCAGTGACTAAAAATGACCACAGTGAACGGAGTGAAGTGCGTCATGTAGCTTTCAAAATCTGCTACAAATCGACTGGCACTCTACCGTCAGTGATCCAGAGAATGAGGAAGCACTTTAAAATAAAAACTGTAACCCGGTCCTCTGCTGCTACTTTTACCTCTAGTTCATTGAAAAAAATACAATTTAGAGAGTGCCCAATGTTACAATCTGAAAACTGGCAACTACAGTGGCTGCAGGGGGACACGCTTGCTGTCAGTCAAAGTTGACAGCCGATCTTAGGCAAAGAAATGCTCTGAGCAAATTTTCTTCCTAAACACAACACAAAAGAAAAATAAAATGTATCTGGGAGGGTGGTCTAATGGAACTAAAAGCACCAGCAAACGATCTGATGAAGGCATAGCTAACCATGTACTGCTCAAGAAACACCACTTGATGCCAGGCAAATAGGCATTCTGAGCATTTGTATACAAACCCACCACAAAATAAAATTAATGTTTGTGTGTGTGGGATCTAATGCCAATAAAAGCACTACTGACAGACAGATAACCTGATGAATAGATAGATAACCAGACTTTACTGCTGATCAAACACTTATCAAAGTACTTTAACAGGGGGGCTATTTTTTTACAATTAGAGCTATTGAAACTCCTTTTTTATATTTCTTATTTTTAAAAAATATATACTTGGGAACCCATTAAAAATACTTTGGGACCCATTTTATAAGCACAATAACACACTCTGTGGAGTGGGTTATGGCCTGATAAGAGCATTTCCCAGGCACCAAAGGCACTCGGGGCAAGCACCTCATGCCTCATAATGCTCCTGGGGCATGCTTTTATCAGGCCAAAACACACACCATGTCATGTCTTATTGCTTGCATAGTGGACTGTGTCAGATTGATTCTGCTGACTTACAAGCTGGTGTTTTCTGTAGCTACATTCCCAGAAACCCTTGCAGCTGACATTAGAGGAGGGCTGCAGCAGTGGAAATTCAATAACTTGCAATGCATGTTAGAGATTTTATAAGCTCTGGTTAGATGTTTGCCACTTTAGCTGTTCTCATGAGGCTAAGTATAGTCCATTGGGTCTGAGTGGTATGCATAGAAGCCAGATTTTTTATTTTGCCTGCAGTATGCATTATTACTGTGGCTCCACTTTACTCTGAGCAGCTGTGTTTGACAGTGTAATAAATTTTCTACATGTTTGAGTTCTTTCATGAGGATTTGTTGGAGGAATATCCTCCTCTCAAGTAAATGCAGGTAGTAGCAGCAGTGTGGAATATATTGACTCCCTCTGTTAACAGAATAATATAGAAACTGATAAAAAGATTTGAGGTGAGCTATATTCAGAATTAGGAAGCTATTACCATTAAAGATGCTTTTATCCAACTCGAGAGAGTAACATTGAAGACTTATCACCCTTACTAGCAATGGGTCTCATTGAACGTTTACCTCAGCATGGGTCATGTACAATGAGGACTTAGATGCACAAAATTGCTGGAATTCAGAAACGAAGGGAGTAACTTCATAGCAAAATGGCAGATGGCCCTGTGAGATGCATCCGCAATACTAAATAGAATCATTTTGGAGGATTCAACAGAGATTGAGGCTGCAGTTAACCAACAAATATTGGAAAAGGAGCAAGTGGTTCAAAGTTGTGTTAGTTCAGCTAAATGATTTTAGACAAGCTCATACAGACTGCTTTAAAGTATAATTAGATTTTAACTGCTAATAAAATAAATTTGAAACAGATACAGTAGACTTCCTGGAAGGAAGGGTCATGATTTGGAGCTGTTTTTCAAGAAATTCACATTATATTTTATAAAAGATAAATCATAATAGTGATGCATCTGCCATGAGTAGATTGGAGACTGACAACAGAACTTTTTTGTAGAGGAAGTTTCCCAAGTACAAGCCAGGCAAATAAGACAATCCACTTTTTTCCCCAACACGGTCCCCCACCACAGTCTGAGATTGATGTGATTCGGACTCCCAGGTGAAGAACAAGGCAAGGTGGGAGGCAGAAGGAAAGGTGACAAATGCACTCAGAGGAATTTTCCAAGAGCAAGATATCACAACTAACAACTGAAAGTGCAGCCCACAGCCACCATCAGATGTCATTTCAGAGAGCATTCATGAGATGGTGTGTATATGATACAAGGTGGTAGGGCACTGCATATTGAGTAGGGTCTTTAGTATTTTATGTACAATACTGCAGTTTAGCATGTCAGTGCTAAAGTGTTTGTACCTCACAACTACAGTACCAGTAAACTGCAAATACCTCTTTGTAGAGCCCAGAACATTTGTGCAAATATTTGTGTAAGGTTTCCAATGGGCTTTCTTATGTGTCACACACAAATTAGTGTAAGCCACTTAGTGTGTAGTTTGAGTGTCAGGACCTGGGGGTTCAATAAAGGCTGAACATACTGAAGAAACCTGGGGATAATCAGATTAAAAGGAACACTCTTCCAAATAATTGACCCCCACCTTGCAAAAATGAAACTGACACAAAATGAGGAAAAATATCATCTTTGAAGACAGGCTAAAAGGGCTATCTAAAATGGCATTATAAGGTATAAGTTTGTAATTGTCAGTGCTGCTTTAAGACTCAGATTCATTGTATGCTACATAGCTGTGTGAACACATATACAGTACATCCTACTATATATTAGTATCATGTACAACCACTACTGCTGTGGTTGACAGTATAAAATAAACATCACCATGAATATTGCTCCAAAGTAATGTAAAAAGCAAACCATCTTTAGTGTTTTAATAATGAGACAAGGTAACCTATGACTCTTTCACAGTTCTACAGTAACTGTAATTAAATTATGTATTGGATTTAGTTGCTTCTTTAGATTCCCCATTACATATTTGCTGCTTGGTTTGATCATTTATCTGCAGGTCCATTTTAATTACACTAACAGGATGACAGCACTAAGCTAATCAATACTATTCTCTTCTCCAGCCCCACCCCCATACATGAAAATTAGACAAAAACTGCATCACCTTTCTACTGAACTGTTAATTATTTGCACAGTGTGGGAAGACTTTATATTGGAGGTTTCTGTAGGTTCATGTCCACTGAATAATAATGCTTGAGTACAGTCTAGAAAAATTGTGCTGTAGTAGAGTTATTTTTGTATGCTTTCTAATAAGTTTATTTGTGAGTAAGTAAGTAACATTTTATTTATGAACTACCCTATCCCTGATGCTCAGGGTGCTTAACAATATAGAAAAATACAAATAAAATAACAGTGAATCTACAATTCGGTGTCAAAACAATGACAATGAGATAACATAAAGTCAGTTAAGCTCATCCACCAGCATAAGACAGTTCCCAAAAGCTTGCTTAAAGAATTGTGCTTTCAGGCCCTGCTTAAAGGGCTCCAGTAAGGAGGCCTCCCTCAAGGACCCAGGAAGTGAATTCCACAGGGCTGGTGCAGCCACCGTAAATGTGTGGTTCCCAGATGTTTTTAGCTGGGCCCTGGGAATTGCTAGGAGGTCTTCCCCAGCAGAATGGAGTGAGCGCTGAGGGTGGTATGGAGTCAGGAGATCAATCAGGTAGCTTGGTCCCAGACCATATAGGGCTTTATAGGTGACAAAACCCACCTTGAAGGAGATTCTCCACCTCACCAGCAACTAGTGCAGATCATGCAGCACTGGGGTCACAAGACCTCAGAAGGCCAGTCAGTAACCTGGTCACCGCGTTCTGCACTAGCTGCAGGTGATGCAGGACTCTCCACTAACCCTGAGATAAACAGCATTACAGTAGTCAAGTCTGCATATCACAAATGCATGCACCAGTGAGGGCAGATTTTCCAGTGGGATAAGGGCTTTAATCCGGTGATATTCCTCAAGTCATAAAACACTTCAGATAATGGCTGACACAGGAGCCTCAAATGTCAATCCATTATCGAAGATAACACACAGGTTTTTACCATTGAGGTAGCCATTAGCAGGGTCAAGTCAAGCATCAAAGCAGGACTAACCCCAGTGGCTTCCACTTCTCGCAGGTGACCAGGCTCAATCACTAGCACCTCTATTTTGTCTGGGTTGAACTTTTACCAACTGGAGGACATCCAGTCTCGAATCTCGGCTATGCATGCATTTTTAGTACCTCCATAGCATCATCAGTATTGGGTGCAAAAGACATATACAGCTGGATGTCATCTGCATAGCAGTGAACCATGCTGTAACATCAAATGATCTCACCCACTGGCAGCATGTACACTGCAAACAACATTGGTGAGAGGATCAAACCCTGGGGGCCTCCACATGGCAGGGGCTATTTACTGTAAATATATTTACTTAGTTTTTGTTGCCTGAGAAAGGAAGGCTATACAAACTGCCTATTTTCAGCCTTGCCCAGGGAAGGGGATACAAATGTGAATGAACTGAAATTAAAATCAGATTTACAGTAGCTGTTGTTGATGTTTGTTTAGAGAATGGTGAAATTTGGACAGGACAATAAGGAAATTCACATACTCTTCCCAAGAAGTTCCATGGGATCTTTAGCATCCCACTGAACAACCACCAGAACAGGCAGACAGGACCTTGGTTTGCTGTCTAATCCAAAGGGGGGCAAATAGAATCATGAAGACTATTTGGTTTGAACTTGGGCTAACAGGGGTCAAAAGAGTCACCCATGGGTATGTTACAGACACCTAAACAATATAAGAGGAAAGATATTCAGGAAAGTATTACAAAATGCCTATTCAGTTTAAGATGCAGTACTTAGTGCAGGCCAGACTGAAAGCAAGATGTACAATTTTAAACCATAACTGATTAATTAATTATGGACACAAAGTCATCCAGACTGGTTTGGAGGTTGATGAATAATTAAGAAACATGGGCCACAGAGAAGAGATCGCACAAAAATCCAACAGATTTGAAATCATTCAATTTTGATTTGTTCACTGATGGCATTTAGTATGATGCTAATTTTCAATACCAAGGACATGACAGTACAGTAGATCAAGCTCAGAAATGCTGTGTAGTTTAGAGCTCATTTTGATTACAATAAAATAGTCCCTAAGTCAGAGGATTTTAGTTTCATCAGCTACAGTATACGAAAGGAGTTGTAATAAGAATGGTGTCCCATATGTAATCTGCACAACTATCAGTAAGCACTCCGTCCCCAGTGTCAACTTTAATAGAACCATAGAAGCATAGTACAAGATGTCAGAAAAATAACCTTAGTCCATGATATCTGTCTGTAAACCCTAACCTATCCCAAGACCTAGTAACTCTAATGACACAGAACCCAAATATCAATATTTGCTTGGACTTCCTCAGCTTTCACACAGCCTGGATGCTGAAACTGGGCTTGGCTGCTTGAAATTATCACTATGCATGTGACACTCCTGCTAGTTTTTAATAACGTCTCATTTACTGAACCACTGTCTGTCTGCAGTAGGCTTTTAGACATTAAACGATTTCTTGGCTTACAGGATCAACCATTAAAATTCACTGCTGGATAAAAACTGTCAGTTCTAAACAACTGCATGGTCATTATTCAAGCAATGTGAGTATCCCATTGCTAGAACTGCTTTATTAGAAGCATGCCAGCAATGCCTACTACATACATTCATAATGGAAATGAATATCAGTGGTAATTGCAATATCCCAGTGGCAACAGGACTTCTTTCATTTCCTAATATATATGTTCTTATTACTTTCATGTATTCTGCAGCATGAAAGCACTGTGACCTTTCTGGTTATATAATGCTGTTTTCAGCCAGATCCCCTACCTAAAACGTCAGTATTCTCTCAGGGGTACTCTGTAAATAAATTGCTTTCTATTCAGCCCTAACAATCCTTTTGCAACTGTGAAGTAAATACTAATACAAATTACTCTGGTGTCAAGGTGGCCACTCTGTACAATACTAACAAAAGATGGATTCCTAGAGCAGTCCCAGTCTCCTAGGATATAGGCAGAACAACAAAGAAGATCCAGTCTCCTAGGGAATGAGCAGAGGAAAGCTTGTCACATCATAGGGTGAAGTGATCACCCTCTAAGAGGCGAGTGCCAGCTCTCTAACAGCTGCCTCTATGCCCAGAATGGGCTGCACCTGTGCCAAGTAGAAGTGGGGGGTACTGGTCAGAGAATGGGCATGACAGGAGCTATTTAGACAAGAAGAGGTGGATGAGCTGGTGCAGTGGATCACCATATGCAGAAGGCAGATATAGGGGACTATTGATGAATGTAGAGCGGAGTAGTCAAACACAAGGAAAATATTCCCCAGTGGGTCAAGTAAGCACAGAAGGACAATTACCTTCAAGTATCCTCAATTAATGCAAGTCATAAGGAGGAGTTCACCCAGAAAAATGTGAGCTTGAGTGCCTAATGCACCTTAAAGGTCAGAACATAGTGTACTTAGAGGCCTGGTTGGGGAAGAATATGACTGGTACACCAGGATAGAAGAACATAGACTATACTGAAGGGAAAGGTCTGACAGGAAGGAGGCGATGTAGTTCTCTTTGTAAGGATTCACTGGGAGGACAAGGAGGACATCAAGAGTTAGAAAGTATCACCACATTTTTCTGAGTTGAGCTAGGTGAAATAGTTGGCAAAAAAAGTAATTCAGAGGTTACTACAGACCCACAAACAGCTGAGTGGAGCATAACACCCTGCTGGTCAGGGAAATTATGAAAGCACACAACCAGGATGTTGTTGCACTCAAGGGAAGGCACAGAAAATATACCAGCAGCTAGGTGGAAAATTACAAAAGGTGCTTACTTTAATGAGGTTGAATCACAAGTTCCAGAGGAAGAACTAGCAGAAAACATGCAAATGCAGAAGTTAATGCAGATCCAAAGTTTTATTTAGTTATTTAATTATTTGAAAATTGATGACTGGGAGAGGCACAATGAACCAAGGATTGTTTTCAGGTGTGACCCAGAGGAAAGGCAGAGAGAAAACACAGTTACGAAGAAACACAAACCCTGCTAAATAATGATGTTAAAGTTGTACACAGCACTAACAGTGAGAGCTAGTAGCCATCTGCCCTGGCACTTCCATTCAGCAGAGTCTTCGTCAGGGGGTGTGGCTAAGGGAAGGGCATCCTGGCTTACATTCGTCTCAGCCAGTGATATCATAATTCAAATGAAAAATGTGCACAGTGCTTTAGAAGCACAATACCAAACATATTTCAAGTGTAAGATACAAAAACATGTGTATGAAATAAAATCTCATATATTTCAAAGGCAGATGGCAAAAACGTGTAGGGTATGATTCACAGAGCAGATGCGCTGGGCGCAAATGGGATGTGCCATCCCCAGACAGTGCGATTCATAGAAGGATGTGCTGCAAAATGCACTGTGTGCATTCCCACTGTGAATCGCACAGATGAGGCACGGTGCAACCTGAGATGCCCCAGTGCAACAGAGATGCACAAAAGTACCCAAGGCAGCACAACAGTGAATACAGAGCAAGTAAGCAAGGGACAAAGGAGCAACAGGTGGAAACTGCAGTGGCACAAAGGATGCAGGGGAACACACCGGCAGGGACTGGCCAGAGTGCCAAAGGGCCCGAGGGTGGCCACAGCAGAAGAGGTGCACAGACAGAGCACATATGGAAATACCTGTAAGCACCAGAAACAACCCACACAGGAGCCCAACAGGCACAGATGCCTGTTAAGGTGTGATATAGCTGCAGAGAGGCACCGCAGCATGGCAGAAAGTTGCTGCACATGGCCTGGTTCCAAAGGGAACCCAGTGGTGTGGACAAGGGAGATGCCACACAGGTGCACACAGGTGGACAGGCATAGTGGCAGACAGGTCAAAGGCCATGCCATGCACAGGTGTAACATGCCCACAAGCAAAGTGGACCGCAAGTAGAGCAGCACAACAGGACACCAGCACAACAGATGCAGCCGACATACGCCACACACAGAATGGGGGCACTGAGAAAGGTAGCATGCCTCAATGCCCACCCACACACCACAGGCCACAAGCAGGATGCACAGTGAGGCTGGCATGACAGGGGGACAGGATGCATGTGTGTACAGTACCACCAGTGCACACATGTGGATGGGAACAAAGGGACAGTGGACAGCAGCAAGCAAAACAGAGCACATGCACAAGGTACAGTGAATGACCACAGACACCGGTTACAGTAGAAAAATATTTAGTAAAAATCAATGTAACAGCAATAATTATGTACAAGGACAACAATTAGTAGGAACAGGGAAGCTGAAGTGTGGTTATCTGTACAGGGAAAAACACCAACATTAAACAGGAGGGTGATGGTATGGGCATGGGGGAACAGGGGACTGCAACAGACAATGTGGATGGGCAAGGATTGAGAGGTAGAACAACAAGAGGGCATTTACAAAAGTCCATGTCCCTAAAGTGCAGGATGGGCCACAGCACGGCGGCCACCCCTACATCCCCTAGTACTCAGCACTCAGACCAGCATGAAGTGCCTGCTAAAATTGTCCTTGGCACCGGTAGAGCGAGCATATTGTCTTACTCAGTGGTCTCTGGAGCTGCATCCCAACAAGATGCACAATACCCTGATGCTTCCTTCGACTGTGCATATCTAGCTGTACTCCCCATGGACCTACAGTGGGGGACACAAACAACAGGTACTAAGTGTCATATTCCACACTGGCCCCCCTGCCCACCACGCAAGTTTGCGGGAGGCATCCACCATGGCAATGGCCGACAGCCTGCCAGACACACCACATGCCAGAAACAGACTGGCACACAGTACCATACTGTGACTGTGCAGTGGTACTCAGGCAGCACATGGCCCACATGTGCATGTACAGGTAGGCACAGAGGGAACGCAGCCATGTCCCACACAGCATGTGTAGATGCCAGCAGGCTGCACAGGCATGCAGGCCCCATCTGAACACCACTGGAGCACCACAATGTATCTATTTATTTATTTATTTGTTACAGATCGTAATTACAACCCTTTGAGTCTGAGACTCATTTCCAAAGGCTCCACATCATAAGTACACATTTAGATATAGCAAGGTAAAACATAACACACATGCATACATTCGGTTGCTACATCAGATTTTGTGGGTGGGAACAGTACAGTTCAAGAGTTACAGCATTTTTATACATGATATTGCAATGTGAGGTAAGAACAGTGTATACAGGAGGCATTGAGCCTATTCAGTAGCCTATACAATGGTTTAGCTAATCCTGTGGAGTAGCCTATACAGTGGTTTTGCTAGGAATTTTCATGCTGGAGTGGAGAAACATATTACTATGTGGAAGAACAATTCAAGGCAGTCTAGGAGCAAGACTTTGTAGACTTTGTCTATGTTGCAACTTTGGTAATAGATACCGTTCCAGGTGGGTGGCGGCCCAGTGGATGGCAGCTCACCACTGAGCTCATTGACAGGTGTGGGTTGTTAGTATGTGGTTCCTGAGGACAATTTTGAAAGTACCAATTTTAGGGAGACTGGTGACACTTGCAGGAAGGGAGCTGAACTAGAATGGAGCCCTGTATGAGAAGGTCCTTTGTGCTAGGGAGGTTCTTACCCATGGGACTGCTAGGTAGGGCTTATCAGTGCTGTGGGTGGAGACGATGGAGAGAGGATGCAACTCCCGGTGGTGTTAGTCCGAGGAGGGTCTTTTGAGCCATAAGGCAGGACTGGTATAGTAGCCTTTCCTCAAAGCTGAGTATTTGAGTGAGGGGAGAGGTGCAGGAGTGGGTTAGCCAGTCTACACCAGACAGGAGCCTGCATGCTTTATTGATGGACACTTTATTTTGCTGATGGCAGGGGAGCTTGAAGCTGCATAGATAACTAAACTGTACTCTATTAGGGATAGTACTGATGAGGTGATGGCTATTTGGAGGGCTTCAGGGGATAGGCAGTCTCTGTGGTAGTAGAGGAGGCCAATGCGTATGTTAGTCACAGATGTGAGAGCATCAATGTGAGTGTGGAAGGTGAGGGCTGGGTCAGAGGTTATGCCTAGATATTTATAGGAGATGAAATGCTCAATAGGTTGGAGGAAGCTGGAAAAGATTACAGTGAAAAGTTTTTTAGTGTGCCCATGGTCCGCATTAAATGCCCACAAGGTGGATGGACACACAGGGGACAAGTGCACTGTGGCTGACGCACACCCCACCATGACCACACCCCATGCATGTGCGCAACCAGCAGCACATGGACATGCACAAGAGACTGGCAACAGCCTGCAGAGGGCACCGCTCCCCCGAACACACAGAGGATGCACAAGATGGACACTCAGCTGCACCAGCACAACCTTGTCCATCGGCTCCAATGCCAGCAGTAGGGTGCTGGCCTCCACCGCTGCAGCGGCCCTCTACCTGTCTTCCAGCCCTGCAAGAGGAACAAAAGCATAGAGCACTGTGAAGAGATGGGAGGTGTGTCATCCCACTGCCCCCGGCTGCTGGCAACTACACCGCTGCCAACATTCAGTAATAGTACCATGCCCACATTGCCACAATGAAGGCGCCCCTGTTAGCATGCGGCAACCCATAGCACCCCAGCCCATGCCCACCACGTGTGTGCAGCTGGATGTGTGCTGGGCCAATGGCTGTAGCATACCGCATGCCACAGTGGCCATTCGCCCTCCACCACGCACCATGCTGCACATGGCTACCCCAGTGGTCATGCCAGCACACCAGACGCTGAAGGTGCACCGTAGTCCACATATGAGTGTATAGGTGTGTGTGGCAGTGTGTGGTGGCAGCCCCTCGGCACATACCTCAGCCTGCCTGCCTGTGTATCTGTAGTGTAATATGACTTACCTGGGCATGGCACTGCACCTCTGCATGCACATTCCTAAAGGCTCTTGAGCCTATCTGGGTCACTGTGCTCCAGATCACCATAACAGTGCTTGCATTCCTCGCCAGTGTCCGACACACCAGCTGCTCAGCAACCCTGTCCCACACTGTTGAGCGAGGCTCCTTGAGGGCATCTGACCCAAGCAGCTGTCCCTCCACCTGCAGCACCAGTGCCACAAGGTTGAGCAGCTCAACCTCCCCCCAGTTCATGGCCCTGGGCTCTGTTTCCGGTGCACGTGGCATGTTCCCTCTCAGTGTCCCTTGGTCAGGTTTACACAGATCAGGCTGCTGGTGTGCAATGGCACAGTCTCACCACATGCATGATTGGCCATCGTGCACCGCAAGCGCCCAACACAGTACTGCGGCATGTCAATGCGCAATTGCCACCAATGGTGCATCACGGCACATGCGCACAGCACCGCACATGTTCGGGAATACAGGGCCATGGGTCATGACCATGTCGTGCATGTATGTTCCACGCAGATCTGCCATATTGTGAGTGGAAAACAATGCCACACACAATGCACTGTTGCCGTGCACACTGCCGATGCTGAGCTGTGAACTACAGGTGCGCTTATTTCCGCAATGTCATGCCGCAGCACAATACACGACACAGTGAGAGACAGGTACAGTGGCAATTGTACAAGTGGACATGGATGTGCACCCATACTCAATCGCACTGTCAGGAACACCGGCCGGTTGCGCTTACACCTGTCATACCACTAACCCTGCATAGCATATACGTGGAGATGCACTGTGACACTTGCATGCATTTAGAAATGCCCCATATCTGACATGCATGTGTGGAAACGCACCATAGGGGATGAACTCAATGCAGCAGTTGTGCATTGCTTGATTGGGATGAGCTGGGGTATTATGAAATTTACAGACAATACTCCCAAATCAGCTCATTGCGAAATTCAGAGGCATCTCACCTGTTTAGGATCAAATTAGATGTGCTCCCAATCTAATTTCCATGCCCTGAGCCATAAATGCTCCTGAATATGCCTCCACAGAGCTCAGCTGACCGATAGGAACTGCATCCTTGAAGGTGTGTCTGTTTACATTCTGCCATAGTTAGTGTGTCAGCACAAAACGACAGTATGCAGTTTAGGGCATACAGCCATAACACTCAACTATTCCTGTTCAACAGGCACATCTCTGAGAGTGCACCACAGTGTCCCACTGTTCCAACTACATTGTGGGGGGGAGGCACTGTTGCTGGTGTGTCAGTTATTATGGTACAACAGACAGCCAGACATGTGTGTTGCAGGCCAGCCCACTATCTGGTGGTACATGGCAAACAACGCCAGACACATGTACGGGACATTTTAGCTATGAATACAATTAATGCATATTTGTACCTGACATTGGACAGTTGTCCCTGACCATCCTATATTCTGTTCCAGATATGCACTGCAGGGAGGTGAGAGTATGCATACAGGGTGCTGTGACCCTGCAGCAGCTAGACATTGTGCTACACATTCACAGTTGCCTATTGTGTGCAATGTTCAGTGACATCACCCACAGAAACCACTGTCCTGAAAGGATGCAGCTGTGGGACGTAGATGTCCCAATTTCACCACAGACAAGAACAGGGCACTGATTGAGACCTACCTCATCCCAAGGACATCCTGGCTGGCATGGGTGGTGGCCGCCAGCTGAGGGATGAGGACTGGGAGGTTGTGGCAAGGCATGTCAATGCCATTGGGAAGTTTAACCAAACACCCCAGGAGTGCAGGAAGCATTTGAATGATGAGAAGAGGTGAGACAAGGAGAAGGTAGTACACATTGAGGCCTCCTTGCATGGGACAGGGTGTGTGTTGCAGACAGGTGTGCGCCTCACACCCATGGAGGAGCTGGTGGTCAGCATGGGCTGGGCATCTGTCCAGGGTGTTCCAGGAGGGGGTTTACATAGAAACATAGAAGATGATGGCAGATAAATAAAGATAAGGACCACAAGGCCCATCCAGTCTGCCCATTTCTTTTTCTGCCTTATGAATGTGCCATCAGCTTTTGCTCTGTCAATGGCCTATCTAGTCATACTCATAGGTATTGCTCCCTTATGCAAATCCCATTCCTGTTTGAAGTCCTGTACTGTATTCATATCCACCACTTCCTGAGGTAGGCTGTTCCAGGCATCCACCACCCTTTCTGCGAAAAAGAACTTCCTCACATTACTCCTTAATCGGCCTCTCTCTAATCTCACGTTGTGTCCTCTTGTCCTGCTATTTTTCTTATGTTGAAACATGTTAGACTGTTTCACCTTGTTAATGCCCATAAGGTGTTTGAATGTTTCGATCATATCACCTCTCTCCTTCCTTTGCTCTAGGGTATACATATTGAGCTCCGTTAATCTATCCTCATATGTTTTCTAATGCAGTCCTTGCACCATTTGGGTTGCCTTCTCTGGACTGCCTCAATTTGGTTAATGTCCTCATGAAGGTGTGGCCTCCAGGATTGCACGCAGTACTCCAGATGGGGCCTAACCAGTGTCTTGTGAAGAGGAATTATTACCTCCCTCATATGACTTGTGATACCCCTACTAATACACCCCAACATTCCCCTAGCCTTACCTACTGCTTTAGTGTTCATGAATTTACAGTGTGAGCAGGAAATGGACACTCTTTTGTAGGTTCTTCAGCCCCCCAGATGAGGCTCAAAGGCAATTTTCAAGTAATGTGTTCTGGGGGCCCTTTTGAGAATCATAGACTTCAGAACACTAAAAAGTGTTTCCACCTTTTATTGATTTCCCCTACGTTTCACTCTGTGCCAGAGCTTATTCATGGGGTTCATTTTCTTCTTCTAATCTAGTTAAAAGTATACATAAATGTTATCTTTCCATTCTCAGTTTTCCTTTTTTACAAAGTTTAATTTATACATTGATTCTGTACCAACACATACCAATCCGAAGGTTGTCATCATTATGTTTTCTGTCCTCCTTTTTATTCTTAGTTTAGACAACAGTCTGTATTAATCCTGCTTGAGGTATTTGCTTCTGTAATTTAAAAAAGAAGAATGCAAGACATTTATGGTTGCTGTGATTGAAATGTTTGCTGGCAAATGATTCTAATTCTATGCTGCCTAACAGGCTTGCCACTTCTTAACTGTGCATTGCCATACCTTTGTTTTGGTTTTTAAGCTGCTTAAGGTGGAGACTTTCTGGTGTTTGCCCTTTACTGTTGAGACATAACGTGATTCATACATTTTTCACTTTGCCTATTCATGGAGCTTGCTTAGTATACAACTCTTGTTTACTTTTTACATTCTTAAGTGCTTTGTAAAGTTTTAAGAACTTACCTTCACCTTGCTTTTTATCTCCAAATCCTTTAAATTTGCTACTGTGCAGTGAAAGACACTTGCTGCTTCTCCTGTGGGCCTGTGCACTGCTACCTCTTGCCTGCTTTTGTGCTAACTTTGGTCACCCTATTTATGACACCATAACCAGGTGCCAAATGTTTTCACACATGTGAGCATCTGCGGTCCGTTGATATGCAACAGTACACTATTGCGTGTGGTTAGGCAATAGTTGGGGCACAAAAAACAAGCTTGTTCATTTACCTGGTTTCATTTCAGTTAGTACTGTCTGTTTATGTGTGATGTTGTTTTGCAGGGTCCTGTGGTGTCCATCCGTGGGGGCTGGTGCAGTGAGAGAAGGATCAAGTGTGTCCTTTATGTGCTCATAGGTGGAAGGTCGATGATGATTTGATCTTCCAGATGTCTTAGTGCCATGAATGGACTTCCAGTCATTTCAGTTTGTGCATCTAGTTTCTTTAATAGTGACGCAACACTAAGCAGCAATACACTCTCACATGAGTTGTGCAATTGATAGGGGCAAAAAACCAGGTTTGTTCATCTGCCTGTCTTCATTTTAGTTGGTGTTAGTCTGTTTACTGAGTAATGTTGCTTTATGAGGTCCTGGGGTGCCTGTCTATGGGAGTTAGTACTATAGGGATCAGGTTTCAGATTTCCATATGTCCTTATGTATTTATGGATGGGAGGTCAATCATGATTTGACCTTCCATGTGTACTTTGTTATGCACTTTGTGTTACTATCTAGATTTCTTTTACCAGGGTGTAATTCCTTAGTACTATGAATGGACTCTAGGTCATTTCAGTTACATCAATTAGTACCTTTTTGTACTGAGTTTGGGTTTGTTCTCTGGTTAGATTCTGATTTGACGGAGAAATTTGGAGGTTTGGGACAGTGAAGTTCTATTTCTTCTTTGTTGGCATACAGTGAATGTGTATTCTTGTTTTTGCCTCTTTCTTTGTCTTAAAATATTCATTTTCTATGCATTTTAACATCTCTCATATTGTTGTATATAACATTATATTATGATAAAATCAGTTTATACATGCTTAACATGCTTTCACTTTAATACATTTTGTTGATACAGTTGAACATGGCAGTTTATTTCACTGTTAAATACATTTATGCACCATATATGTGATTTTTAAGCTATTTGTTTCTTGTCCCATATTGTTTTACATGCAGTAGACATCTTTATATTTCATACTTAAAATGCACTTATTTTCAACTTTACATTTCATTAGGTTAAGTCCTTAGAGCATCTTTTGTGTGTATGTTCTGTATTTCTAACTCATGATGCTCTTTACCAATTTCCATATCCTGTTGTACATTGCATGTTATAGTGTGCTCAAAAAAGTCTGTGCTGTGCTGATGCTATTGCTCTGTGTTGTGTTAATGCCATTGCTCTGGATGCCTTGTCTGTATTTGGTTATCTTTGCTTAGCTGCATGCTCCTCAATTGGTTTCTACATCCATGCCAATATTTTGTTCCAGTGTTTTCATATTGAATATCTAGCGAATTGCAATGCTTAGTAACATGTCCCTAAAATTTCCACCTCTTTCTGGGAGAAATACTTTTTCTAATCCCCAAAATCTCAAGGAAGCTCCACTGTGGCTAGTTGTGTAAAGTGTGTTGCTACTGGAGAGTTTTCATCCTTCCTTCTTATGTCCCCCTTATGCTCTTGTATCCTTGTTTTGAGCATTCTGCTTATTTGTCTGACATATAGCATATCACATGGGCACTGTACAACTTATATTGCTCCTTCTGTTGTGCAGTCTATGTGTTGTTTTATCTGGTGTCTTTGTCCTGTTTGTGGGTGTATGAATATCTGTTTTTTAGAGGTGTGGCTATATGCTGAGCATTTCCCACATGGCACCATTCCTGGTGTCAGTGGGCCCCGTGTTAGTTGAATTTGTTGTGATTCTGGTTGTTTGTACTGTGATCTGACTTGTTGATCTTTTAAGTTTTTAACTTTTTTGGCTGCTATGATGGGTCTCATTTGTAATTCAGGGATGTGTTTATCAATTTGGACTAGATGCCAGTGCTTATTTACTATTTTTCTAATCTCTGGCATTTTGTGATTGTATTTTGTGGCTAGTACCACTGTCTAATTACTTTCCTCTGGTTTCTTTGCTTTCAACAAATCCGACCTGTTCTTCTGCTCTATCCATCTCTCTGCTGTTTGTAGGGTATGTTCTGGATATCCTCTGTTCCTAAATCTGTTTATCATGTTGTTGGTCTCTTTCTTTAAGTCCCTTTCCATGCTACAGTTTCTCTTGGCTCTAGACAGTTGGGAGTAAGGTATGCTATTTTTCAGTTTTCTCTCATGGAAGCTACTTCCATGGAGTACCATGTTCCTGTCTTTTTTCTTTCTGTATAATGAGGTCTCTAGTCTATTGTTTTCCTTTTTGATTAATAGGTCTAAATATGGCATTTCATCTCTTTGTACATTCATAGTGAATTTGAGGTTGGTATCCTTCCTATTTAGTTCCTCATGGAAATTTATAATTTCTTCTGGGCTGCCTTCCCATATCAAAAAATTGTCATCAATGTATCGTAGCCAGGTGTGTATCTGTGTGTCTCCTCTATTGTGTATGTGGTGTCTCTCAAAGTAGTCCATGTAGGCATTGGTGTAGGCTGGGGCCATGGTGGAGCCCATATCCATGCCTTTACACTGTTCGCAGTGTATTCTGTCAAATTCAAAATAGTTTTTTGTGAGTATTATTTCTGCCATTTCTTGGAGAATTTGTGTTTTTGGTTTACTCCCTATTGGTCTTGTGTCCAGTAAATTGCCTATACATTGGATCCTTTCTTGGTGTGGTATAGACGTATAAAAGTCTGCTATGTCTAGTGTGACTAGTAGGCAGTTTCCATTGAGTCCTATGTCTGAGATGCTATGTATTTTTAAAATCATGTCGGTCGTGTCTTTTACATATGATTTGGTTTTCTCAACTAGTGGCTGCAAATGGAAGTTAATGTATCTAATAATAATGATAGTAATAAAATGTATTTGTTATAGCGCCTTTCATATAACCAAAGCGCTGTACATCGAGATAAAACAAAATAAAATAAATACAATAAAATCAAGAAAATCCAGAGTAGGCTTTCCCCCATAAAAAAGTGGTTTGAATATGGAGTCATTTCCGAAGACTATCAACTAGGACGACCAGAGGTTAGCACAAGAACAGTGACTAACAGGTCTGTAGTTTCCTGCCTCTGCCTTGCTCCCACTTTTGTGAAGGGAAATCACATCCACCCTCCTTCAGTCCTCAGGTACCACACCATCCTCCCATGATTTGTTAAAAAGGGTAGTCAGTGGTGTCACTAATTCTCCACTTAATTCTTTTAGAATTCTGGGGTAAATTCCATCAGGCCCCATTGCTTTGTCTACCTTCAGTTTTAGGAGTTCTTTCAGAACTCTTTCTTCTGTGAAAGGACTGGGATCAACCACCCTATCCAGAGTGCTTCTGTTAATTGGATTAGGCACCTCCCTTCCACCTCCTCTTTTGTGAATACTGAGCAGAAGTATTCTTTCAGTATCCCTGCTTTTTCACTGTCCCTCTCTTCCCACCCACCATCCTTTCTTTTCAGCCTCACTATCCCTCCCTTTGTCTTGGTATGCTCCCTGATGTACCTATAAAAGGTTTCATCCTTCTTCTTAACCGAGTTGGCTACCTTTTCCTCAGTTTGAGCCTTTGCTATTCTGACTTCCCTCCCTGCTTCCTTCTGCCTTAACTGGTACAGTTCTCTGTACTGCTTCTTCTGTGTTTCCTTATACTTCCTAAATGCTATCTTTTTCTCCTTAACCTTCCCTGCCACCTCTTTTTGAGAACCATAGTGACTTTTTCTTTCATTTTGATTTGTTTATTTGCTTCACACAAAGGCTTGTTGCCTCTGTGATGGCAGTTTTGATGTTTTCCCCATTGTTGCTCCATCCCTCCTTCTAGCCTATTTGCTAGTGCTTTTCTAAGGCACTCTCCCATCTTGCCAAAGTCAGCCCTCCTGAAGTCCAGTACCCTCACTTTTGTATGGCTTGACTCTGTAGCTGAGGCTATCATGAACCACACTGTTTGGTGGTCACTTGTTCCTAGATGGCTACCCACTTCTAGATCTGAGATCCTCTCGCTGTCCCCATTTGAGAGTACAAGGTCTAAGATTGCTCCCTCATGAGTGTGTTCCAAAACAGCTGTCTAAGGTATGCCACCTGTAGGGCATCAAGAATGGCCCTGCTCTTGGATGTGGCTGCAGCAAAGGTGCTTCAGTTAACATCTGGCATATTCAGGTCCCCCATCAACAGTTTCTCCACTTTCTCTGCCATCCTAAGGATGCCGTCTATGATATCCTTGTCCATTCCCTCTCCCTGACATGGGGGACTGTATACAACCCCTGTGCAGATTGTCTCTAAGATGACCCACAGTGCCTCCTCTCCTCCCAGTTTACTTTTTTGTTCCATTGCTTTTATCCCTTCCCTTAGATAGAGAGCTACTCCTCCCCCTCTTCTACCCTCTCTGTCTCTCCTGTAGGTTGTGTACCCTGGTATGTTAACATCCCAGTCATGGTTCTCTGTGTACCATGTTTCTGTGACAGCTACGATATCCAGACATCCCTCTTTCATCAATGCAACAAGTTCAGGGAGCTTGTTGCCCAGACTATGGGCATTGGTACTCATTACCCTCCATTTCTTGATGGTCTTACTCCTTTTTGCCCCATCCCTGTCCTTATTGCCTTTATAATTTTCTCCATTTATCCCTGCCCATCTCCCTATTGACATCTCTATCTTGGTGTTTACCTCACTTACTACCCTGATTTTTTTGGGGGGGCAGGATTCCATTGCTCCTTTCCAATGCCCCCCTTGGCTAGTTTAAATGCTTGCCAATGAAGTATTTAAATCTATTATCTAGGATCCTAGTTCCCCTCCTAGACAGATGCAGACCATCATGCCAGTATAGGCCTGCATCACTCCAGGTGGACCCCAGTCCCCAATAAAGCCAAATCCCTGAGCTCTGCACCAGTTTTTCAACCACTGATTGAATCCCATGGTGTGTAGCACCTAGCCTCATCCATGCCATAGACAGGCAGCACCTCTGAGAAGGTTACCATGCATGCTACTTGTCTAAGGCCCTTCCCCAACTCCACAAACTCTTCCTGCACTGCTCTGATCCCTTCCTCAGCCAGATCATTTGTCCCTAGGTGGGCAATGACATCCAGCTCCCTCCCCCATGCAGCTGCACCAGCGATCCTGAGGATTCGCTCAATGTCCCTCCAAGTCATTGCACCAGGCAGGCACCTTACCTCCCTCTCCCCTTCCTCCCCCAGTTCTACCATTTTAATAATAGGGTCCTCTACCAGGAGTTGTTTCCTTCCCCTGTGGGGTCCCATGCCATGCTTCTGTGAGTCTCCTTTGTGGAGGTTCCCAGCATCCTCCTTAGTCTCCACTGCAGGTGCCTCCATAGAGGAACCACACTTTGTCAGACTGGCATATGAATTGTGGAGAGGTACAACTGGAGGGATGCATCTCTGTTCCACCACCCTCACCTTCCCTGAGCCCACTGTGGTCCAACTGCTCCTTTTCTTGGCATCCTCTGAGGCAACAGCAGTGGCCCTGGTGGTCCCTGTGTGGGAAAGGAGGTACCCCAAATCCTGGCCAACTCAGCCTGGAGATGAGCAACCTCCTTCCTCAGCCCACAGAGCTGCCTGCAGATGGGACAACACCGCATCCTTCAGAATGTCTCCCGGAAGACTGCTGTTCCACAGCCACTGCACTGCACCACTCTCATCATGTCTTATTTCTGGCCCCTTAACTGTTGTTTGGAATATTTACTGTTTCCTCTGTTTTCTTTTTTTTCTTCTCCCTACTTACTTACTTACTGCCTCTGTGCCCTTTAAGCTCCTGATCTTCCTGTTCTGAGACAAGAAGTTCCTATATTTCTCAGTAGTCTCCTTACTTTCTCAGAGTTAGACCTCCAGCAGCTGGGGGGGGTGGAGAGCTACTCTTTTCCTTCTAGGATGGTGAGTCTTTTGTGGCTCTGTAATCACTCACTTCCTGCTCCCAAACAGGAAGTTCCTGTTGTCAGTCAAATCCTGTGCCTATAAAAGTAGAACTAGCTTGGGGGGCGCAATATAGTCCTGGTAGAGAAGTATAGTTATAACAGCAGCTCCTTCTGCTTGGTGTTCTCTGCCTATTCTCTGGCAGAAGCTATCTAAGGCAGTGTTTAAATCTGGCTTTAACCTGGCTTCCTTCTAGCTAAGCCACTCCTCCTACTTCACAACTCTTTCTATTCTTAGTAATTGCACAGATGACAATTCCCTTCAGCCACCTGAGACAAACATCTAGATAACTACACAGATAACAATTCACTTCAGCCAACTCAAACAAACACACTAACTTTTTTTGTTTTGTTTTTACCCTAAATTGAAGGTCCCAGTAGTAGAGTTCTAGTTCTTTAGTCCCAATTGAGAAGTACAGTTATAACAGCAGCTTCTTCTGCTTGGTGTTCTCTGCCAATGGGGAAGTTGTTCCAGGCACAGAGTGGGAGGCTTTGAAGGCATATCTGACAGGGTGCATAATCTCATACTTGGCCACAAGCAACAGAAAACAGAGAGCAGATGTAAATGAGCTAACTCAAAGGTTGATGGCCTGGGAATTGCAGTTTAAGCACACCAGTTCCCCATCCCCTGAACTTGTTACACAAATCACAGGGCTAAAATACCAGATAAACACAATAGCTCAAACAAAGACCAAATGGGACCTGATGAGATCAAAACATAAGTTCAGGGAGGCAGGGACAAAGGGGGAAAGCTGCTAGCATACAACCTCAGAAAAGAAAAAGCTCAATCACAAATCCTAGCACTATGTACAGCCAAAGGCTGGATAGTGACTACACCTGCCAAAGTGAATGAGGTGATGCAACGTTTCCATCAGGAATTGTATTCTGTGCCCCACAGTTGAAGGGTACCCCTGCTGATGTCGGGATCCCCCTCTTTTTGGGGAGAATGGCTCTCCCAAGGCTGAGAGCAGAGGCAGTTGAAAAACTAGACAGGCAGTTAACACTAGAAGAGTTTAGAACAGCACTGTCAGGGCTGGCTAAGGGGAAAGCACCAGGGCCAGATGGCATGCCAGTGGAGTTGTATCAACTGCTAAAGGAGGAGTTTTCAGCTCCATTGTGGGAAGACCTCCACTATGCAAACTCACAAGGGTCCATACCTATCACAATGTAGAATGCCATCATTACCCTGATCCCTAAAAAAATCATCGGACTGCCTGGACTGTTCAAACTTCTGTCCCTTATCCCTCATCTCGGTTGACACCAAGATAGCAGCCAAAATTCTGGCCACTTGGCTAGAAGGGGTATTAGCAGAGTTAATTCTCCCATCACAGGCAGGCTTTAGCAAGGGCAGAATGGGGGTGGACAAAATCCACATTGTACTGAAGTGTAAGTGGTTAGTCTTGCACTCCTCAGTCCCCATGGTGACCTTGGCCATGGATTTCTGTAAAACATTTGGCTCTGTAGAGTGGGACTACCTACATTCATTCCTTGCAACCTATGGGTTTGGGCCTTATTTTAGAGGGTGGGTTCACACCCTATACAAGACCCCTACTGCCAGGGTCCTAACCAACAGGAAGATCTCAGATCTCTTTACTTTGCAGATGGGGACACAACAGGGCTGCCCACTGCCCCCCTACTATTCCTACTGGCCCTGGACCCATTGACCAGGAACATTCTGCAAAATCCAGAAATCCAGGGCTTAACGGTGTAAAGGAGACAGTGTACGGTGAACACATATGCAGATGATCTTCTATTAATGGTGTCCAACCTGAGAGAATCCTTCCCCCTCTACTGGAAATTCAATGGGAGTATGCCATTATCTCATGCCTATGAATGAACCAGAAAAAAGCTCTAGCCCCCCAAACACAGCCTGCACTCAGGAGAATATACATTCATCTCAGTGGTATGGGCCCCCAGAGGCTTCACATACTTGGGGATAAAAATTTAAATTCATTGGAAAGATCTGATTGATGAAAACTATTCCCTCAACCTCTTGACATTACAGGCAGATATGCAGAGGTGGCTTACCCTGAAATTGTCCCTCAAAGGGAAGGTGGAAGCTCAGAGGATGTTTGCACTTCCCAAAGTAGCATATACCTTCTGCAATCTTCCAAATGCTACTCCCCAAAGAATATTTCAAGCCCTAGACTGACTAATCACAGGCTTTCTTTGGGAGGGGAAGGCATCAAGGATCAGCAAGGCAAGACTGAGAGCCCACTGGTCAGCAGGAGGACTGGGCCTCCCCTTGTTTCAAGGGTACTGGCTGGCCTATAGAATGGCTCAGGCAGTCAGGTGGTTTCTTCCCAAATCCCACCTCACCCCAACTTGGGTGTGGCTAGAGGCAGATATGGTAGAGGTTGGATGGATAGGGATGATTCTGAGACAATCAGCTAGGCCCAAGTGCCCTGACTCACCTGCAATATGGGAAACTCGGAGGGCCTAGAGACAAGGAATGGCACTCGCATGCCCAAAAAGAACAGAACCCCCCCATGTTACACAAAACTATGGGAAAGCACCAATATCACCATAGGAGGTAAGTAAGTTACTTGACCAACATGGAAGGAGAAGGGTATCTGCACCATAGTAGACATCTCATCCCAGGCACAGAGGCTTTGATGTTGCTCCAGCAACTTCAAGTGAAATACCACCTTCTCAAGACAGATGTTTGGTGATTCCTCCAAATACGGGGAGCAGTGGATGAACTAAAACAAAGAGAGGTGGATGGGATGGCCTGAGCTGGCTAGGTCATCTGCACAGGCCTGGAAGGCAAAAAGGGTTAGCATGGAGATTTTACAATCAGATTCAAGATGCACAACCTACCCAATTAGACAAATGTAGAAACCAATGGGCCAGAAACATACACCAGGAGGTATCCACAATAGACTGGGAACAATGCATCAAAAGTGCACACCTAGCATACAAGGATGTAAAAGGCGACTTATGCATCTTAAAATATTGCGTAGGTGGTACCGGATACCAACAGTTCTGCATAACATAGGGGCCCTACCACACTTGGATTGTTGGAAATGTCTGACAACCAAGGCCAACCTTGTCTACATACTGTAGCTATGCTCCACATTATGTCACTTCTGGTCTGGGATCCTGGATAACTCTTCCAGGGTTCTGGGTAACACTGTGCTGCCAAACCCAGTTTTCATAGTACTGGAAGACATTTCTAGGGTAACCACAGGGTCTAGCCACCAGAAAAATTGGTTAGCAGCAGTGCTGCTAGAAGCCAGAAGAGACATACTATCAAAATGGTGACAACCAACCTCCCCATCCCTTATTACGTGGCATATAGCCATAGCAAGACTGGTGGTTTTTGAGAGGCTTTCCTTTTCTGAGTCCAACAAGCTCTCAGTATACCAGAAGAAATGGGGCAAGTATCTACACTCCCACCACTGCTCAGTACCCACACCACCTCCTGGCAACCCTCTTGTAAAAAAAGCAAACACCCTGTTATCACAACCACTCACTGCAGAATACTCCCAATGGGTGTGAGACATGGGTAAAGCTACCCCTGGTATAACAAGCTCTTGCAGAGTCACTACAACTGTGAATGCATTAACTAGATAAGGGTGTTTCATGGGCTTAAACATAAACATTTATTTATTTATTTAAAAAATATCAGATTTATAAACCTTTGAGTCAGAGACTCATTTACAAAAGCACCTCATCAAAACTAATACAAAGACAGTACAGTTAACAAGTCCAAAAACAATGGCTCGGAGAGCAGACAGTTATAACAATCATTCACTGGAGATACATGGGTAACAGTAGATAAACAGATTACATAGTTTAAGCATACAGGCACCACATCAAGAAGACCAACGCAGTTCAAACAATATGCAATAGCCAAAGCAAATAGACATCAAGAGCCAAAAAGAAGCCCAGAGTGTTCACATGAAGGCTGTTGAATACATTAACGGAATCAAGATATAGTACATTGAGAAAGGGTATATTTAAGCAATAAGGCACAATAGGGTATGTGTTATCATGTAATAACATCACTCCTGGGGTGGGTTGAAGCACAAGATGAAGCCAAGTATTTATTTATTTGCATGTATTTATTTGATCCATTGGATCAGCAATATTTGCACAAGCTGTGCCCAGTGCAGATTTTACAGCACTGGTCCAGGTCTGGTGAGCTGGGTTTTACCCATACCACACTGCATATGGCTTAGTGATATACTGTACAGATGGCTGCAGAGTCTAACCCCTTGAAGTTTGAAGTTTCAGAAAACTATTAAGCTACAAAGATCAAGACTCACTCCCTCCCTCCCTCACCCCCAGTCACAATTAATCCTCTACAAAAGTCATGCTTAAATACTGTCCTTCTACATCCACGCCACTAAACTTTTAACACCAACATGCTTCTTCTGCTGCTGTGAGTTAAACTCTTTATTTAAAAACATTTTGTTGAGAAGTTTTTGCTTTAGTATATCCATGGTCAGGAAAAATGAATTTGTAAAAGAAACCAAAATCCCCATTTATCAGTTCATTGAATCACAATACAGCATGTTATGAATTTTTCAGATTCTATGTACATAATACCCTACCTACTTACCACATATAAACTCAACTATATTAAAAAAATAATTCTAGGCACTTTTTTTGCCAGGATAGACACACTGAGCTGAAAGATTGTTTACAGGTGTGACCTGGGAGCACAAGGAAGTTAAATGATTTGTGCAGGGTCACACAGTATGCAAGTGGGGTCTGTGGGAGTCAAACCCAGGTATCCAGGTTTGTAGCTCAGAGCCTTAAACTACTGCCTACTTAACCATTTACAACATGGCTGTTTAGTAGCTGTTGTCTTACAGAAACCCCAGTTAGCTAGCTCTCCCCTGGACTAGGAAGGGAGAAGCCTGAGAGGGTGGGGGGCAGCAAGGTCAGCTCCCAGGGTGGGGACTGACCAAAGGAGCAGACACGAAAGCCTGCTAGGACTATTCTGCTGGCATTTTTGTGTGTTAGTACGCTTACTACACCAACACCATGAACCATAAAACAGATGACTGCCATAACTAGGGAGGCAGTATAGCACAGTGGTTTAAGGCTATTCTCTGGAGATCTTGGTTTGAATCCCACAGCCCCCACAGAAATGTGAAGTATCTTTTTAAGAAAGTATAAAATACTGTGAAATTATTTTAAAGCAGTGCACACGCTAAATCCTACTGCCACATTCAAAACATCATACCCTACCTACTTACCACATATAAACTCAACAATATTAAAAAATAATTCTAGGCACTTTTTATGTTTGCTTGCATGCATGTGCATGAAACATAGTGCCACCATACGAGAATTCGTAGGTGTGCCTCCCTACTTCCTTTTGCAGGTGCGGCCCCACTGTGCCAATGAATGGAAGAGCTGTCTATGACAGTGCTTGCAAATGCAGCTGCGTACAGTTGAAAGAAAGGCATTGCAGCGTGTAGGCAATTTGCATACTGACATCAGCAGTATGCAAAGTGCTCATACGTCGGACTGTAGTGCAAGAGCTGTCATAGACAGCTCCTCTCTCACCCACAAACAAGTAACATGCTAGGAGTCCACCCCAGCATGCTCACATGCTCCCCCCAAAGTATGGCCAATGGGGGTGCCCAATCCCTCATTGGCTGTGCTGCGCTCCCCCAACAGAGTTTTAGGTGCCATGCTGGGAGCCCACTCCAGCGTGGCAACAATCTGTAAGGCTGATGGGGTGCCCATGCCCCATCCCCCATTGGCTCCACTTTCCCCCCAAACAGCCTTCGAAGTGCCATGCTGGGAGCCCACCCCAGAGTGGCAAACATTGGTCTGATGCTCCCCCAAACACACTTCCAGGTGCCATGCTGGGAGCCCACCCCAGCATGGCAAAAATGTCTATGGCTGATGGGGGTGCCCAATCCCCCATCGGCTCCACTGGCCCCCCCAAAAAAACTTCCAGCTGCCACACTGGGAGCCCACCCCAGTGTGGAAAACATCCCGCATCATCTTCCTAAAAGGAGAAAACCTAGAAAGAAAAATGGTCCTTTGCTGACTGTCTTGAGTCTGACCCCGACCCGTGTGCACCCTGCCTCCCCACACCCCCCACCCCATACTTACCTCGGAGTCTGGTGCGATGATCTTCAGTGGACCGGGACCATGTCTGCACTCTTCAAAGCTGACCGTGAACTGAGGAAATGCCGGTAAGCTGTATAATGGGTTAAATAGGGTTTTTTCAACTTTGATACATATCTCGGGCATTTTGGGGAATTTTTTTCACCATGGGGTTTTTGGGACTCCAACTCATGAATTCTTGTACTGTCATTTTGTTATTTGGTCCTGAAAGGTGATTTTTTCATCACTGTGTGAAACCACCTTTCAGGACCGACGAACGAAGTGACAGTGTCACAGTTCATGAGGCACTCCCCCAAAAACCCTATGTTGAAAATTTTGCTAAAATATTCCCAAAAATGACTGTTTTATGAGCGTGCATTGCACAGTTCCTATACACGCTCATAAGTTTGAGAATTTTTAAAATATTTGCACTCCAGATTTTCAATATTGCCATTTTACCACACCTCCTTATGAGCAGAACAGCTGTCATTTTTCACATCTTGCCCAAAATGTGTTTCCAAACGGGTAGCGCACAATGGCACAGTCGGTGTGCAAAATCAATATCTGGGACAGATTAAGAAAATCACAGTGACACTGTTCATGAGCAGAGGTCTTAAAATGGCTATGTTGAAAATTTGGTGGAAAAATTCCCAAAAATAACTTTTACGAGTGTGCGTTGCGCAGTCCCTATGCACGCTTGTAAGTTCACACATTTTTAATATTTGCACTCCAGATTTTCAAAATTGCCGTTTTACCACACCTTCTTATGAGCAGTGCAGCTTTAATTTTTCAGTTCGGTGCCTGTAGCGCATAATTGCGCAGTACGTGTGCAAAATTAATGTTTGGGACAGATTAAGAAACTCACAGTGACACTGTTCATGAGAAAACGTCTTAAAATGGCTATTTTGAAAATTTGGTGACAAAAGTTCATAAAATGACTGTGTTACGAGTGACCATTGAGCTGTTTCCACGCACCCTCGTATGTTCATGAATTTGTAATATTTTCAGTCCAGATTTTCACCACTGGCATTTTTCCACACTTCCTTATGAACAGTACAGCTGTAATTTTTCACAACATGGCGGAAACGTGTTTTCACACTTTCTGCACAGAAATGAGTGGTTGCTGTGGGAAATCAGTGTTCAGAACAGATTAAGAAAATTATAGTGACACTGTTCATGAGCGGATGTCCCAAAATGCCTGTGTTTACAATCTGCTGTAAAAAATCCCCAAAGTAATTACATTAAGGGTGTGTGTTGTGCAGTTTCTATGCACACTCCTGACTTCACCATTTTTTTTACTATTTTCACTGCAGATTTTCAACATTGCCATTTTTTACACCTCCCCATGAACAGTACAGCTGTCATTTTTCACATCCTGTTTGAAATGTGTTTTCGCACCTGTGGTGCCAAATGCCATAGTCACTGTGCAAAATCAGCTTTCAGCTAACAAACTGATATTACCACTGTTAGTAAGGCGGGGGTCACAAAACAAAACATGTTGAAAATTTGGAGCGAAAATGCCAATGAACGCCTGAGGTGTTAGGGCTTCCGACCATAATGCCTCACTCTGTACAGACTGACAGGCATCATGGGTGTGACTTGGGATTGTCACCTGTAATGCTCATACCATTCCATCCCCACCCACACCCTGCAGCAAGTGAGAGGCACCAAGGTGTGCCTTGGACTCTTTGGCCCCAAAGTTCACCCCATTCTCCTATACTGCACTCATCTCACCATATTTCCTGATGGAATAGGGTGTGCATAAGAGCCAAAGACCCCAAGGCACACCATAACACTTGTCGATGTCTGCAGGGTAGGGTGTGGTGAAATGGCATGGCTGTTCTGCCTGATGACCCAAAGGCACACCCCACCAATGCCAATGCCAGCAACAGTAAACTGAAAGCTTGTTTACGGATGTAACCTGGGAGCATAAGGAAGTTAAGTGATTTGCACAGGGTCACACAGTATGCAAGTGGGGGCTGTGGGAGTCAAACCCAGGTCTCCAGGTTTGTAGCTCAGAGCCTTAAACCACTACCTACTTAACCATTTACAACACAGCTATTTAGTAGCTATTGTCTTACAGAACCCCCAGTTAGCTAGCTCACAGACATGCTTGTGCAGTGAAGAACAGTACAGAACAGAACAGAAGATATTTAACCATATTTAACCATTTACAACATGGTTACACTTATATATAATACATACTTCTCAAACTTGAAAGAAAAAATACACTTTCTTATCAAAGTCTCTATTTACCAAGTACTGTGCCCATGTTTAAAATAATTTGAACCCCCAAAAAATGTGCCCTGGCATGAAACTGCATGTTTAACTGTAAAGACAATTAAAAATTGTATTTCTAAATGCATTGCTAACACCAATGCTTCATGATTAAAACAATTTCAACCCTCCTGTGACACATTTTTTTTTATTTGTTTAACCAGGAGTAGCACACTAAGCTGAAAGCTTTTTTACAGGTGCGACCTGGGAGCACAGGGAAGTTAAGTGACTTGCTCAGGGTCACACAGTATGCAAGTGGAAGCTGTGGGATTCAGCTCAGGTCTTGTCTGCTGGATGTCACCAGATTTGTAGCTCAGAGCCTTAAACCACTGTGCTATACTGCCTCTCTAATTGCATTCTGGGAAGATTGTCTTAGCAATATGCTATAAAAAAACGGAAAAACAGATTTAATGGAGTGAAAGCTGACATCCTATTTCTAGTGTCCATGAGAAAAGAAAAAATATTTAAGATTTTGTTTATGTCAGCTCTGATCAGAATAGCTTTTAAAATCACATTTGATTGAATTAGACCAAATCTAACTAAAGGTAGAATTTATTTGTTAACCTTGACCTTTATTCAAGTAAATAAATTCTCTTGTAACAGTACTGAAAACTAAGACTAAAAACCTATATCTTTTGCTAGATGTTTAGGAAAGCATGTGGCTCTTACTGTAAATTAGAATGTTTGTCTAGGTCTCTGTCTGAGGCCCCAGGTGGCTCTGATAATCATTTGTTCCAAAGGATTTTTAATTTAATTTGAAGGCATTAAATATCTTCTATTCTGTACTGTTCTCCACTGCACAAGGCATGTTTGTGTCCCAAACTAATGTATCTTGTTACAGCATGCTGGAGCTATCTCATGCCCCTCCCACATCAATCAGAAAAAAGTTTGGGGTGGAGGCGGAGGTGGATCTTACTCCCCCCCAAAAAAACTAATGCTGCCTCCCACTACTCAGGTTTCAGTTCTTGTACCACACATTTAAGAAAGAAAATAGTACCCTGCAACCATTGACTAACATGAAAGCGCAGAAAACATTGCTTGGAGGAGGGTAAGGCAGAGGAGACTATTTACACCTTCAGTCAGTTCCATGGACAGAAAACATGACATCACTCCTTTTGTACATGCAATACTCCTGTAGGCTCCACCCACAGTAGTAAAAATAGTGGTAGCAAATGTTAAAGTTACAGCTCTCTTTTTCTCTCACCCCACTGTTTGAATGAGAGGCACCTATATGGCAACAGGTCAACGATGCATCTCAAAGGTTAACACCACCATGTTGGGTGGAGTACAATACTAGAGTGAAGATTTGACCACTTTACTTGGCCACAATTAAACCTTGGCAAATCCTAGCACCGTAAGACCAAGGTATGGTTTTTAACAGTCAAACAAGTTAGGTTTTTTTTGCATACTGGTTAGCTTGGTTTGCCCACAGCAGAAGAGTTGATGTTATGATTGTTTCATTTTTATGTTATATAATCATACGATCTGTAAAAGTAATCAGATGTATGGAAAAGTTAAATAAAATTTTCTATGAAAAACTCTGTAAAAATGGCGAAGTAATGCACATGTGTTGAAATTTCACTACGCTTACTCGTAACTTTGGCAATTTTAAATATTTTCACCCCAAATTTTCAACATAGCCATTTATTTACATCCTCTTATGAACATGACAGCTGTCATTTTTCAAATCCTGGCCAAAATGTGTTTTCTCACCTATGGTGCGGAATGATGTTGTGGTGGCATGGAATGATGTTTCAGCAGGGATTTGAAAATTCTTAGCATGGTGTTCATGATGTGGGGTAATAACAAGGATATGCTGACAATTCAGTAGCTGTTTCAGCTGAAATGTACCCACAGGGCCCAGAGGGTCCTGTGCTTCCATGGCAACACGTATGTACACATCTATAGAAGGATGGGAGCGCAGGGCCCTCTGGGCTCTGTGCTCCCACAGGGAAGTGAAGACACGATTATAATATCTCAAAAGTAAGGAAATTCTTTGTAAAAAACAGAATTAATGCACAAGTTAGATTAATTTAATGCCACAAAAGTAGTGAAATGTGGCGTTAGCGTTTCCAATCCTGACACGCCCCAAGCAGCAAAAGGAAAAAAAATATTAGGGTTTTGGGTCTCCAGAGTCTTGGTGAATCAGTGGTGGGGTCTTCCTTGGGGTTTGTTAATCCTAATTCCCCCCCACCCTGTGGGCCCTGTGTGAAGAAAGGAGATCATTTGTGATGCTGTTTGCTCACACAATTGGTTGGGCATTAGAGATGATAACCCCCAAGAAAGATTCCACTAGTGATTCACCAAAACTCTGGAGTCATGCATATCCAATGTACATATATGCATCTAAGGAGGGATGGAGAGCAGGGCCAAACAATTATGGATGGAGAGGGCCCTGCGCTACCACACTCAAATAAGGAAACACTTATGCACCTATGTAGGGATAGAAAAGGCCCTGCACTCCCATTGGTAAATATGGATATGATTGCACTATGTCAAACATTATTGATGGAGGGTACTGCAGGTCACAGAGAGCCTGGAGCAAATAAGTATATGACTATGAAAGGATTGCAGTGCAGGGATCAGAATGCATTTTTTTATGCCAGGATGTGTATTTACATAAAGTCCTGCACCAGCCCACCACATGCCACAAATTTCCCCACCCCTCCAGCTTTGAGTTCTGCATGTGTGCTTAGGTGTGGGAGTCACTGGATATTGGATACCAGGAGGGCAGGATCTAATTGGTGGTGTGGTCCACATCTATGATGTCCTGAAAGCTATTGACTCAATACTTCTCAGTTACTTTTGGGAGGCAGAGTGTTGATGAGGCCTTCAGGTCTCTCCTTTCTGGGTATGGTGAGCTGTTGTTGGATGCCAAAAGCTTGTTTTCGCTGGGTAACCTCTGATGGTTTCAGGTTCCACCAAAACTTGCTTTCTCAGCATGCTGCAAGCTCAGCTGTGCAGTATCTGAAAGGTTAATGGAACTGGGTTGGTGTGCTTGTGATGTTTTGGGTGCTGCTCCAGGAGTCTGTTTTGACAATGTCAGCTCCCATAAATGCAGCAAAAGTATCTGGAGATAATACAGCTTTTAAAACATTTCTTTATATGAACACCATTACTAGATTTAGTGTTCAATAACCACACCACCCAACATAGCCCTACACACAAGTACCCCCCAGTAGAAAAGAAGTGTTGCCCTCCTCTCCCAAGAATCTCATATGCTCCCTGATGAAGAGAGTCCTTCTCAAAGCACAGGGGCAAGAGTGGTCTTCAGCTTTTGTCTGTGGTTCATCCACTTCAGTTTTGAATAAAGCTGGTTCTGAAGATATTCAGTGTGTGGGTGCATCTTTATACTTGTATGTTCCAATAGTGTGAAGCCTGCTTTCCCCTAATCCCAACAAACTCATATACTGAGCTGTCAGCAGTCCCCTTCCTGTCACCATATACTCAGTTGGTAGCTAGTGTCTCCCTTGCAACTTGAGCCACCGACACACACACACACACACACACACACACGCACACACACATCTTTATACAAGTAGAAATGAAGGACTAACAGACCTCATTTCAGTATCAAAATAATTTGTTAAATAATCTTTTTGTAAAATATCTTGAACATAATAATAAAATAATTTCCAAAGGAAATGGAAAGAAGTTTTTATATGCAAAAAAAGAAAGTGTATACTAAAAACATTACATAATTATTTTTACAATAAAAATAAAGGACTTTTTATTTTTTTTAACAATATTTTCTTATAACATTTCTTTTAATAAAAGGATAAGCAGTTTTACACCAGAAAAAGAATATTCTTTTGTATTCTGCCTTCCACATAAAGACAAGAACACACTCACCCTCAGATATCATGATGGGGAGGGCTCTCCTTGGGTGAGAGGTAGAAGTGGAAGAAGCTTACTGGCAATGTGTCATCAGGGACAGTGATCAGATGGATCACTGCCCCTCCTACTCAGGTGACAGCTGAGGAGGGGCTTTTGGTGGAGGATCTTGCTGGTCGACATTCTCAGAGAGAGAGCCTGGTCCCTTTGCTGCAGTTGGAGGTAAATGAGGTGCTGGATTCCTTTGGAGATCTCTAGCTGGTGCTCTACCATTCTGTGCAAGATACAGTGGGTGGTCTCCAAAACTGCATCCTGGCTCTTGTTGCTCTGTATGAGATCTGGTATAGTATGAGCAAGCTCCATTTTGCTGCTGTGGAGACCCCAGAGGGCCTCATATGTCTGCCACTCTAAGCTCCCATGCTGGTAAACAGTAGCAAATATTTCTTGCTGACTTTCTAACAGCTGTTTTTGGTGTTCTTAAACCAGTGGGGTGCTCTGAGTGACAGAACTGAAGTCCTCCATCATGGTATCACCAAAATAACTGAGGTCCTCCCTCAGTGCTCACATTTCTGCCACGATTGTGGTGGTAAAAAAGAAGAGAAAATACTTTAGTATGTTTCTGATGGTTTGGTGTAGGTACTTGAGAAGCTGTTTGGAGTTCTTGATGCTTATGTGTTGCACTGGAGAGAATCAGTAGTATAAAGGTGGCGATGGAACTTCACAGGCTGAAACAGAAGGAGTAATTTCCTTTTGATTGCATACTTCTCATAGCTGGAGGGAGTGAGCTGTGTGTAGTAAAAAACAGTTAATTTTTCTGGCTCATGTTGGTCTTGTACTGCGGAGAGAATAACTACTATTAAGATTCATATACAGATTGTAAACATGGAAATTAAGAAGTTATTGTGTAGAGGTGGGGAGGTGGGAGCAGCAGTGGGATGACAAAGGGTGGGTGGGGCAGCTGCAAACTAGGGGGTGCTAGCTGCACACTCAAGCAGACTTAGATGGGCCGGGTGGTCTGTTTCTGCTGGCACATTTGTATGTTCATATGTGTTTTGCTGGTATAGCTGTTGGATCCGAAGATGGTATTGTGATTTTTCTGCTTGTGGAAATGAAGATTTTGGATAATGCCAATGCAGGATGCTTTAGACCTCTAATTTTGAATAATGGATTAGAAAGCATTTAAAAGTATAGTGGCTGTTAATGGTAATGCAGAATGTTCTTGTGTTCTAATTAAGAAGAATGAATTACTAAAAACAATGACAACTGTGTTGACTGTTGTGTTGTTCTAAAAGAGAAGAGCTAATGTAAAGTCATGCTGCTGTATTTTTCAGTATACATTGGGAACGTAGCTTTAAAAGAGAGGTACATAATTATACAGCTTTACTTTTCATTATTACCTGTTGCTATATTGATGCCATGGTACAGAGGACTTGAATTATGGGGTATTGTGCTTTGTGTTTGTGCCTATGAATTTGAAAGCAAGCAAATATTTGCACATTTTATGAAAGACCATGACAAATGGTTTACTAAGCAACATATAATGCAAGCCATGAACAGCTAAAGTTGTAGCAATTCAATATAGTGGTAGCAGTCATAGAGTGTGGACACAGAGACTTACTGGGCAGTTCAGAATGCAAGCTATGTTGTCGGGGGGAGCCTGTTAGGTGTTGTACTATGATACTAAGACTACTGTTACAGTGATGCATGATATGCACAAGCACATAAATGCCATGTTGTTGAGACTTCAGCTGTGAGGAAAGTCTTCAGTTTTCCCAGTCATACCTGTTTACTATGAAAAATGGTGAAATAAGAAAAACAAAATGGTCATGTGTTATACATTACATACTGTTGTTATATCATAATGTGTAATTTGTGGATTGCTAAATGTCTTGTTGTATTTAGACAGGTAGTCCTTAGTTTTTGAAACCTGGCCTGCCCTGTATTGGTTTGTACTAATACTTGCATCTCCTATAGTCTATACAGTTGAAATAGTTGTGTACTTATGTTTTTGTGGAGTTCACCTGTGGCACAGTGCAATGAAAAGTAAATGTCTGCTACTATGGTCTTTCTGGACACAACTAGAGCACTGTGAATTTAATGTGTATCTGAAGTTTTTTTATGATTTACACTGTGTATATGTTTTTCACATGGTTTCTTGACTGCATTCCATAGTTTTCTGCAGGTCTAACACAGCACAGACACTTAATAAACTTACAGTGTTATATTTGTATGCAGAATTAGAACCTTAGCACTATTTATCTTTTCATTTTGCTTTACTACAGCTGGACATCTTAGCTATTGATATGTTTGCACAGTAGAGAGCTAGAGGAACTGTGAGTCTCACTTCCTAGCAACACAGTAATAGACAGGTTGCAGAACCTGAATAATATGAAACTGCATTGCAGATGTGATTACTGTTGCACTTTTTAAAGCAGTCCTAGTACTTTGGACAGCTACTTTCCTCTGTTTTATCTTCCTGGTGTGGCAACACAGACAGTAGTCGATCCCCAGGGCCCTACCTTCCCTCCCTCCCTCCTCCCTCCTGGCTTACTAGTAAGGTTATCTTATTTGTATTGTAGGCAATCTTGAATGCTGTTTCTGCATCAACCACCTCTGCTGGGGCCTGTTTCAGGGATCCAATAGAGTTTTTGTCAAGAAGCATTGCCTGCTAATCACCTTTCATGTCTACTGGTATAGCTTGATACTGTGATCTCTTTTCCTCAAACATATTTTTCAATGTAAAATGTGACCACATATATATTATTTATAGTTTCACATATTTCAGCATTGGGGAGGGAAAGGGTTGAAGCACTGATGGATCTATGTGATAACGGCGATCACACAAAGGCAATCGTCGTTACGGCGAATGTACATCAGTGAATATCAATTTTGCCAATGTACACTTCGCCTGCGGTAAAGGGCACCAGGAACTTGATTTTCTATGTTTATATGGGGGCACACCCTACTAAAGGATTCTCAACTCCAGGGGGTGTATGTCGGGGGTGCAAATCCAAAAATATAATATTTCAGACCGGGCACAACAAAATATATGTGCGCCCAGACCTGAACCCGGCACCCTTGCAGCTGTAGCCTGCAACCCACCCACCATGCCACAGGGCAACTCGGTAGCCCATCGCTGCAACACACCACACAAAACCTCCTTCCCCTTCCACCGTGGTCACTCCCTCCCACACATGTGTATATATATCGACAGGATGTTGCTATGCCTGCAGTCGCCCTCCCCCCCATCCAGTTGCCATCTGATAAGGCGTCACTATTGAGTCACCCTTTTTCGTGTGCGCTCAATAGGGAGCACTCTTATCACGGGATACCAGCACAGACATGTGCACTGACATGCTCTATGTGTTATGAGTTGTGAGTCCTGCTAACCACATGACACTTTCAATGTACACTACTAAATGTGTACCTGTTATTGTGCAGCTTATGCCTAACAGAAGTTAACAGCCTGGATACTGTACTGTACTGTTCTCATAAGTGGAATTATTGCTTCCCTTTCTCAGCAGAAATGGAGTGCTGGCACCGGGGAGGTACATCTATGACAAGAATGAAAAATGTCAGTGGTTCAGAAGATGTTGTGTCTTTATGGTTAGATTATATTATTGTGGTTAAGTTTAGCAGTGGGAACTTTATGTCAGATCATAACATCACTGTATATCTGTGTTTGTTCACGTGCTATATAATGTTGTACAGATACTTTAAGACAGAGAAAATAGTATATCATTAGTTATTGTGTTATGATATGTACATATCTGTATGTAGTCCATGGATCTATAGCTTCTATATTATGGTTAGAGCTTGTACATAGAAATCGGTGGCTGCTGTAATGTTTTTGTGCATGTCTTAGAAGTTGTGCACATTCTAAAAGTCATTGCGCACATTCCATAATCAAAATTCACCTGTCAAACTGCTTGCACTGTCTCCTGCCAAACACTGTGATCCTTCACGGCTCCTCAACTTCTCTTGCTGACTTCAAACCCATGGTAGGAACAGACAACCTAAAATCCAAACCAAAAAGAAAAGCCTGCAGTAGTCTTTTCTATACAAATGACAGAGATGGAAAAGTTCGCTGATGAACAGAAAACTAAACTAACAGCACAGAAAACAGCTTCAGATATGCACCTGATAAAATCCTTTCTTGCTGACAGAGGTGAGACTAGAGACCTGACAGAAATTCCAGTCGAAGAGCTTGACCCTCTACTATCGGGTTTCATTTTTAAAATTAAAAAGTTGATGACTCACAGTATGAACCAACAACACTGCAGGGCTTCTTAGGTAGCGTAGACTGCTACCTCATAAAAAATAATTATCCTGATTTAATATACCACAGCAAAAATATCAGACTCATACAGACTGTTACCACCATGTCAGACAAGCAAAAGTATTTAAATAAATAGGCAAAGGAAATACACCAAAACTGAACAGAGCCACTAAAACACAATGAAATTGAGTTACTTTATACCTCTGTGACACTCAGCCTACAGAACTCCACATTTCTACTACATATGGTTTTCTTTAACATTGGACTATATTTTGCTCTGCGTATAGCAGAGCAATATACTCTAAAGTGGGATGACATAACCGTTTGCAAGATTCAGACCAACACACAATCCTAGAATGCAGTGAACATCAGACTAAAACCAGAACAGGAGAAAACCCACAAACATAAGACCCATTAAGCCCAGAATGTATGGAGGACTGACACTCCCCCTGACAAAGACCCAACAATAGCATATCAAAAGTATGCCAGCACATGAACACCAAATATGCTGAACCCTGATGCACCATTCTATTTGGCCCCTTATTTGAACTACAAGCCTGATGTTTCCTATTGGTATCGTTCCATGTGCATAGGGGAAAATAAAATCCAGCACATGATACAGCATATGAAGTTCAATGCAGGCCTACCAGACACAAAAAGGATCACGAACCACTCAACGAGAAAAATGTTGATCCAAAAGTTAAAAGATGCAAACATTCCACCCCACAATTGTCCAGCAGGTAACAGGACTTAAAAGCGTCAAGTCGATCAATGTTTACTCTGTCATGTCTGAAGAAAAAGAAAAGCAGAACTCAGCAATCTTCATCTCTGCATCTTCAGCTCCTGTGCTGTCAGACTCAAACCAGCAGCCATCTAAAATAGCCAAGTCCACAACCAATGAGGTACCAAACAGAGACATCATAGAAAACTGCAACATGAGAAGCCCACAACCAACCATGAGCCACTGGTGTACCCCTGAGTCAAGCTCTCTGCAGCTCTTCAGAACAAAATGCACATTCCATTCTGCAGTCAACATTAAAATAATTAATTACAATGATCCAGCTATCAAAAGAAGATGAGAAAATGGCATATCAGATTCTTCTGATGACTGTTAGTAGGGTAATTCACAGAAACCTTTGAAGAAGGACTATTGGTCCGAAACGCATCAGGTGACTCATGCAGTGACGCAGTGACATCTGGAGGGAGCGGGGAAGCAAGAACAACAGTGATGGGATTTTAGCATTTCCGTGTTTGCTGTAATTATTGGAATTGCTTTTCGTTTGTGAAGCACACTATTAAAAGTTATCGTGTTACCGAGGATCTGGTGAGTGCTGGACTTTTATTACAAACTCTCCTTCCATTACCAGTTTTATGCAGAAGTAGCTCTGGACCTGCAAGCCTTAGACTGGTGCTGGTCTCTTGACTTTTGAGTCTGTTTGTTTGCATTAAGTCACAGCAATAATTATTTGCACTTTCTTTAAGAATTGCAAAGAAACAGTAAGCTAAAATCTACTTTCTTTTTCCTATTTCAGAGTCACAACCATAAGGCATCATAGGACAGACATGATGAATTTTAGTTTCCTCACTAGAGACATGATTATGTTGTCTAAGTAAAAAATATAAAAGAACAACACTGATTTTAATAGTCTATAAATGTTCTGTTTACTATTGTTGTTTTATAAATGTTTTGCTCACTCTAATTCTATAAATGTTATAGTTTTAGCACATTAAAAATCACAGTAAATAATAAGCAACTCTCCTGTGATTTTTTTTCTTTTTTTCCTGAACCATATAGTATAACAAATAAAGTATGGGCGCCCATACACAATTCACCTTGTGTTTCCATCTTGGCATTGAGATACCAGCATGTACCTCTCAAGCTTCACTCTCAAGGTCCATATGCTAGTATCTCAACCCCTCGATGGAAACACAGGCTCACTATGTATGGGCGCCCTTACTTTATTCCTTATATAGCATGCGTTTTTATTAAGAACACGTACAAGTTTAAGTTATGGAACACAACAGCTGTGTACTGTGACAGTTTGTTTAATGATTGCTACATATTTACCATGGCTTCATACTGTATGGCATAGTTCAATAGTATTGCTGTTATATTGGGCACATGTTATCTTACAGACTGACATACAAGCTAGACAAACACTGTCATACACTTACTAGCTACTACTAAAGCTGCAGTTTGTTTCTGAGGGAAGAGTCCGGTTATAAAAACTCAACACAAGCTTTTCCAATGACAGCTTGTGCCGATACCCTGTATACCAGGGATGCTGCAACAATTTTCAATTGAGTAGGGTCCCAGGAGCAAAGTCCCACACCTTGCAACAACTGCTACCTTATAGCAATCAGACGGTGTGTGTGCTGGGGTGAGACAAGCTTTGCATAAGTCCGGTGGCAGTTGCACCCATGGACAGTGAATAGCATAAGCCAATACCCAAGCAGAAAACACTGTGAATACCTATATGTACAACTCTAGTAGTACCCACCTCCTTACAGCTACAAACCCCACTGCAATTCAAATTAATTATGTCCCTCTTACTCTAGCAGATTCCCCACATCCGTTATCCCTCTTTTACTAATATTTATTTCATCTGTGCTGGTATAGCAACCCCAACCCCATTTCTCAGTTCCCTTTTATTAATATTTGATTCTGTTTCTGGTCATCTGGCAGACACCACTGTTCTTGACATCCTATCCCATTTTAGTAATATTTGATTTTTACCCTCCTGGATTAGCAGACACCCTAGCCCCCCAGCTCCAATCTACCCACATACAAATACCTATCATTACGTGCTGTTGTGCTACATCCCCCACCATGGAAGATACTGTGTACAACCCCCAACATTCTAGTGCTGGAGGCAGTACAGCCCTTCATTTAGCAGCACAGGTCACTGCTGAATGAACTTTGAATAAGATCAGCTGTCAATCAGCACATACTGTATACAGTACACACTGACTGAAAAGTCAGTCTGTGTCTAGCTGTGTTGTTCAGTAGAGGGCTACCCTGTTCAGTGGATCAGAAATGGGAGGGGAGGAACCAGTTGGTGGGACACTACTTGCTGGGCTGGGGAGGGGCCAGTAGACTACTACAGAATTATAGTTATTATTATATGGGCAGATTGGGCTGTAGGGGTGGCAGGGGCTGCTACACCACTAGTGATAGAATCAATTATTAATAAAAGGGGATTGGGGGTGTGCCAGTACAGCACCAGTAACATGGTTAATATTAATATTAATATAATAAGATTCTTCACAGCTCCTGACCACCTGCCTGGTCCCCTTGCCCGGATTCCAACACAGGTACTTGCCACTTCCACTCCTTCATAAGTTCTCCACTGGGGCTCTTTCCAATTGTTGTGGCTTCTCAGTGCTGAACGCTGATTGGTCCTCAGGACATGGGCTGCCCTGCTCATTGGTATGCCTTTCCTTTCAACTTTCTGGTTAAAGACTGCAGCGCCTTTTCAGGTTGATTCAAACCTGCTTTTAATGCTTTTAGCTGCCTTTACTGTGCAGGGTTTTTCTCCCACCCCCTCCCAGGCCTCCATTAAATATGCAGTAGCTCCTCCCTCTCAGTCCTCCCTCTTCTCATCGGCTTCTATACAACTCTGTCCTGAGTTTAATTTAAACTCAGACATGTAAGTGATCCCAATTTGCTATTTTTGTACTATCCTTTCTAGCTTGATCAAATTACCTGCTGCCTACGCTTTCAGTATTACCTAGGCTGCTTGCCCTGCCTGTTTTCCTAACACAAGTATACTTTCTGTCTCTCTCTATCTGAATCTTGCTTGCCTAGTGTGACTGCCATCTCATGCCTGCTCCTCTGCTTGATCCCCCACTACCTAGCTGGGTCTTAGGTGAATTTGCTCTTGTGGAGTCTGGCCAGACCCCCTACTAAGTATACCCTTTTTTGGCTGTCTTTCAACCTTATTGGGACCCTGAGCTGTTAGTCACAACCCTGCATCCTTTTTTGACCCACCACCAGGGGTACCAGTCCTCTCCTTCTGTCAGTAAGACAACTAAAAATGACCCTACTGATGTTACTGTATCTTGCGATCACACTACCACTACTCATCTTGTCCATGCCTACGGCACCCAAAAATAAAGCAACCCCCCCTACTTTGTACACCAAGATTACTACTACTCTAATCTCCTGATACTTTCTGCTCCCTGCTATGACCCCTCCTCAGTGCTACTAAATAGGATCTGTATCCACTTGGTTGCCCATGTGCATAAGAAATGCCACCTGCACCTACATGCCTGTGGTTCTTTCTTGTGCCGCAAGCTCTGGTGCTTTCTCCTACTTACTATCCTGCTCTCAGGCGATGTTCAACTAAATCCAGGACCAACTAATGTTTTACCTGACACTATTAGCAATGCTAAAGGTCTTATCACAGCAAATCACAATATCAGGAGCCTTGCTCACAATCTTACTGAGCTTGAATCTTGGACCACTTTATATCAGCCTGATATTACATGTCTAACCAAAACATGACTAAAACCATCCATACCTGATTCTCTTTGCCCCCTTCCCCACTATAACTTTCTGAGACTTGACACGGCTGCACCCAAAAGGGGAGGTGGAACAGCTGTCTACTTTAGAGATCACCTTGATGTCTCTGCAGTAAAGACATCTGTCCTTTTCCACTGTGAGGCACTTCATGTCCTGCTCACTCTTGGTACCAAAAAACTTCACATCGTGTGTGTCTACAATCCCCCAACAAATGGGCAAGTAGGGCTGGATAAGTTACTGGAACAAATCGCATGCCTTGTCGGAAGAAACAAGATCCTTATACTTGGGGACCTAAACATAGATTGGCTGGGCAGTAACAAACCACAATAAAGAACTAGTTGCAGAGTTATAAACTGCACCAGCTGATAGGTGAACCTACTAGAAATACCCTTCACTCCAACGTGAACACGCTACTAGACTAGATAATGACCAATCGCCCTGAAAATGTAATTGCCTCTGGAATACTACCAGATGCCATCATTGATCACTGTATCTGGGGCAAAGGCAGGCCTACCCAGATGGGACCTCACTTCATTACCATCCGCAACTATGCAAATTTTGACTCTCAGTTTTTCCTGCATGACATTGCCACTACTGATTGGTACTCCATTCTCTTAGCCAATGATGCTCAGGCCGCCCTGGACTTGTTCTTGAAACACTTCCTAGTGCTCCAGGATAAGCACTGCAAACTCGTAACCCATTGGGTAAAAAATAGGCAAACCCACTGGTTGAAAGCTGACCTACTGGCTAAATTTAAGCTAAGGGACAAAAGTTGGCTCCGTTATAAAAACTCAGGGCTAGCCTCTGATCTAAATACCTACAGGGATCTGTGAAATACCTGCAAAAAGGACATCAAAATAGCCAAGAGCTCGTACTGCAAGGACCTACTGACCAACTCCTATGGTGACCTCAACAAATTTTGGTCACATATTAAATTCTTTCTTGGTTCAAATATGGCATCCACCCTTAATGACGTCACTTGATGGGATACACTGTAATAATCCCAGAACCATTGCAAACTTTTTCAACAATAAATTCTCGGACTTAACCAACTACACCTCCTCTTTCCCCACCCAACCAAGTGTATCCACCCGACCTATTGCAAACGGTTCTCAGTTCTTTTTCAAATCAGTCACAAAATGTGAGGTGATTAGATTGCTAAGCAGTATCTTGGACTGCACAGCAGCTGGCTCGGATAACCTAGAACCCAGGCTCCTTAAGATTGCAGCCCCTTTCATCGTTGCTCCCCTAGACAGGATTTTCATGCTCTCCCTGTGTCAGGGCTACATCCCTCACATATTGAAAGTAGCTAGGATTACTCCAGTTTTCAAAAAAGGAGATCGTAAAGATCCCTCAAACTATAGGCCCATTGCCATCCTGTCTGTCCAAAATAAAATTCTTGAGAAGCTTGTAGCTGCCCAGACAATTGACTTCTTACAGAAGCATGATCTACTCACCACTGCCCAGCATGGTTTTCACAAAGGTCATAGCACCACTACTGCCCTCCTCAAATTTAAGTCAGATACTCAAATGGCTATGGACTCTGGTTTCTTCACTGGTGCAGTTTTCATTGACATGACTAAGGTGTTTGACCTAGTTGATCACTCCATACTTCTAGCCTCCCTGGAATCACTAGGCTTCTCAACTAACGTTGTAAGATGGTTTTGGAACTACATATCTGAAAGGTCTCAAATTGTGAAATGCAACTCTACCATCTTGGACAAAACCACCATAAATATTGAGGTGCCACAAGGCTCCATCCTTGGGTCCTTACTTTTCTCTCTTTTCATAAATAACATCTCCACTGACCTCCACAGGACAGCCTCCCTGCTATATGCTGATGACATTGTGCCATATGCTACTGCTAAAAGCATTAACGACATAAACAATTGACTCTCTCTAGATTTCCAGCTAATACAGAAGTGGCTATTTACTCACAAACTTGTACTAAATGAGCCTAAAACCCAAGTTATGCTCTTTGGATCAAATGCGAAGCTCAAGCATGCCCATCCCAAATTTAAAGACACCTCCTTAAATGGCTCAGTAGTTGGGGTAGTAAATTTGTTTAAATATCTAGGTGTCACCCTTGATCCATCACTAAATTTCAACTTACACATCAATCAGACTTGCAAACTGGTAAACACCAAACTTGGAATAGCCTACAGAACCAGCTATATGCTCACTCCCTCAGCAAGGCTTGCCATTGCCCATGCCATACTCCTACCATCACTTACCAATGGTGCTGCAACATATGCCTCTGCATGCAAATCAATCGTTCAGAAATGGGATATTACATGTAACAACATCTGTCGCTATGCTTCCTCTTCACATTGGCTGAAGCACCACTGTCTCCTCTATTCTGACCTTGGATGGCTTCCTCCCACTGAACTAAGGCTACATGCTTATGGCTCTATCATTGACAATATGGTCCATCTACAAATAGCTAAATCCCTGATAGGCCTTTTCCAAAACCTGACATCTAGTTATGGATTGTGTTCCACTGACCAGGCCCCTGTTTTCATCCCAAGATACTGCACCACAAAAGGTGCAAGTGCTTTTGCCTGCCATGCCTCCAAATACTGGAACTCCCTTCCACTAGCCTTGCACCAATCACCATCCCATGCATCTTTTAAAAAAGGGTTGCATAATTATCTTGATACTTCCCACAAATGCTCCTGTTTCAAACCTCCCTAGCTCTTTCCTTCCCAGCCTTATCTCTCCTTTCTGATCTGCCCCTCTATATGCAATGCACTTCTCCTCTACCTTCACTTTTCGTGTCTCTTATTACTATCACTTACTATTATCCCTCCTCTAAGTTAACTTTTTAATCCCTTATTAATAGTAAAAATGATTAATCTGTCATGTTTCTTCTTCCTCAACGCAAACTGTGGTGTTATTTTAGTTATTGTACAGCTCCTGTTTTTTTCTCTTTTCCTACACTGTTACCATAACCTCCTTGTTTTTAGCTAATTTTTTGCAACCTGCTTGAAAGCTGTTGGAAACAATTTTTGTTGTACTTGTATTGGAATGTTTTCCCTGTATTGTCTTGTATCCTCCCGGGTCATGCCTGAAAATAGTCATTGCTATGGCTAGTGCACTTTCCTGGTAAACAAAAATGAAATAAATAAAATAAAAAATAAATGTGGATCAGAGTGGGGGGTGGTAAACTATCTGGGATGTGCGGTCTACTAATATTATCATCAGTGGTGGGAATGGGTTGGCATGGCACATGTGTTGCAAATGTCTAACCCTGCCAGAGGGTAAAAGTCTAAATACCTTTCAACCAGATCAGGGTGTACTAAAGGTAGTTAGATTTTCACCCTCTGTCTCCATTTACAGAATCCTGAATTAGGGGATGTGCTATCTTAGGTTTGCTGTGTGCACCCTAGTACCATGCTGCAGTCCATTTTTGTGCCACAAGAAGAATACAAGTCCCCTTTCATGCACGTAGATTGCATTGGATGCAGGCTTCATTTTAGAATAGTTCACTGTGCATCTTTTTGCACAAGGTGCTCTTTGCACCATTCGTTCTGGTGCCAGCCCTTTACGGCACTCAGACTTTTTTCCAAAATTGGAACCAGAGTGTCTACCTCATGAATTGTAACTCACATTTTACGGTAATGCTTGTTCACTTATCTTGTACAGCTAGAAACATGTGTCCAGCTGGAGCTCTGAACATCCCAGAGGGGACCTGGCTGGGGCTCCTCTTCAGGATATTATTTATGAGCCAAGCCACCAGCACCTGGTGGTGCTTCTTGCTGGGTCACAGAGGGGGCTTGATATTGTTCCCTTCCCTCATCTGTGGCCTGTTCTTCTACATCACTAGTGCCATCTCTGAGATTTTCCTGATCTGAAATATACAAATTAAAGAAAAGGCTCTAATGCTGTGTTATGTTGATACAGAGATGCTGTATTATATGAACATACAAACATATGAATTTGCCATCAGATAAAGGCCTTATGGTCTATCGAGTCTGCTTGAGTGTGCATCTAGCAACCCTTATACTGCAGCTGCCCTTCCCTAGCCACCTCTCAAAGTATCCCATCCCCTTTTGAAGCAGTCCACTCTTCTTTTTTTTCAATTCAAATTTTATTAAAGTTTCCAATACAGAGAATGAATCAAAACAGTGTAAACATAACCCACATCGGATACAAGATGCAGGATGATTCGCCTCCCTACCCTCCCACCCAACCCAGCACCCACCCCAACAACCCAGCGCTCTTTACACCTTTACCACTATACCTGTGGATATAGCCTAATAGTGCTTAAACTTGTAGTGCATAGAGAATTTGCAGTGGGCTCCAAATCCTATCAAACTTCTTAAGTTTGTTATATAGACTGGCAATAGTCCTTTCAGTTCTGAGGTTTGCAAGTAACTCCTGAAGCCATTCAACATATGATGGTACATCCGTATCCTTCCAGCGTCTTAACACCACTTTTTTAACAGACATTGACATCAAGGCTATGTGATACCTCCTGTTCACCACCGAAATGGAGGCAAAATCCCCAAGAAGGCATATTTCGGGGGTGAACAAGTCTGAGAGCCCCAACAGAGGATCAAAACACTGTTTAATTGCAGTTCAGAGTGGGACGACTTTAGAACAGCTCCAGAAAATATGGAGAAGATCTCCTTCTTGAGACTGACATCTTGTGCAAAGGGGAGAGGACACAAGACCCAGCCTAGCAAGTTTCTGCAGAGAGTAATAAATATTGTGCAAAACTGTGAATTGCATTAATCTGAGTCTATCCCGCTTGAGAAACTTATGGCAATTTTGCAACAGGAGAGACCAATCCAGATCTCTGCTCTGAAAGAGAGAGGCCCAAAAGGAGACGGAAGCGTAATTGTCAGGGTAAGTCTAAGTAAAAAGAGCACTGTATATTTTAGATACGGCATGAAGCAGACCCGCCAGCTCTGTTAGGGTAACCTGAAAACTGATATGGGGAGCTGGAGGGGGTTGAACCCATTACCTTAACCAGGAGATGACGAAACTGGAAAATCTTGAAGATACTTGTACGAGGTATCGTAAACTTATGCATAATATCAGCTGAAGAATATCATTGACTATTGGGTGACAAGAACTCCTCTAAACAGCAATTTCCTATCTGAGGAAGCCAGGTGGCTGGGAGAGGCTTACCATCTAATAAAAAATTGGGACTACCTGCTGCGGGTTGAAATAAGTCTTTGAGATTCTTATATCTCAGAAATGCACACAACTGAGTATGAACCCTGATTGAAACAGCTATAGGGGAACTACGTAGAGACTCTGGTAGGAAACTAACCTTGGTGTATAACAGCACAGCAGGGGAAAGGCTGTGTTTTTTAATGGAGGCAGCAGTCCACTGTTCTACAGGATACCATGTCTGCAGGCAACATGTTCCACCCAGACACCACTCTCTCTGTAAAAAAGTGTCTTCTCATTTCCCTCCTGAACCTTCCCCCTCCAATCTGAGATCATGACCTCTAGTGCCCCTGCCCCCCTTAACTTGAATAGTCCCTCCATGCCTGTCTTGTTTATTCCCTTTATGTGCTTGAAGGTTTCAATCATATCCCCCCTGTCTCTCCTCTTCTCCAGTGACTACACGTTCAACTCTCTCAGCCTGCTCAAATAGGTTATGTCCCCTAGTCCCTGGATCATCTTTATTGCCCTGTGCTGCACCTCCTCCAGTAACTTAATGTCCCTGTTCAGGTATGGGCACCAGTACTGTACACAGTACTCCAGGTGTGGCCTAACCAGTGACCTATACAATGGCAGGATCACCTCCCCTCTTCTTGAAGACATACCCCTGGCAATATAACCCAGCATTTTGTAGGCCTTTGCAGCTGCCTTCCTGCATTGTGCTGAGTTGTTCATTGAGCCCATTATAATCTCCCCCAGATTCTTCTCCTCCTCCTCTGTCATGGCTTGCTGACCCCCCCCCAACTGGTAGTTCCTTCTTGTTTTTTTTGCCCTGAAATGTAGCATCTTGCACTTTTTGGCATTGAAACTCAACTGCCAGGTGACCAGGTCTCCAATTTTGACAGACCATCCTGCAACCCATGCCACCCTTCTAGGTCATCCACTACTGCTCCCATCTTGGTGTCATCTGCAAACAAACTGATTTTGCTCTTGATGCCCATTGAGATGTCTGATATGAACAACCCAAACAACAGCGGTCCCAGCACTGAGCCCTGTGGTACTCCGCTTGTCACTTTCTTCAAAGATGAGAGCTCCCCTCCCACCACCACCCTCTGCTGCCTTCTCTGTAACCAGTTTACTACCCATACCATGATTTTAACCCCTGTACCTGCCAGCTTACTACCCAACCTCCCTTGCAGCACTGAGTCGAATGCCTTACTGAAGTCCAGAAACAGGACATCCACTGCATGGCCCTTGTCCAACTGTCTAGTCACCCAGTCATAGTAATCCACCAGGTTGGTCTGAGAGGATCTGCCCATGATGAACCCATGCTGCTTGATGTCCTGCAGTTCACTGGTCTCCAGAAGGGACACCAGCCTTCCGTTCAGGATTGTCTCCATCAGGGATGGATGTGAGGCTTGCCAGCCTGTAGTTTCCCGGTTCATCTTTGCGACCACTGTTATGGAGGGGGTACCATGTGAGCCATCCTCTAGTCTTGAGGTACACTTCCTGAGACCAGGGAGGCATTGAACAGGTCTGCCAAGGGCTCCTCCAGGATTTCTGCCAGCTCTCTCAGTACCCTGGGGTGAATGCCATCTAGCCCTGGCACCTTGTCCACCCTCAGTGCTCTCAAGCCCTCCAGTACCCTGCCCTTTGTTATTTCCTCATCTGTCACCTCTTCCCCCACTAAGCCTGACCTCCCAACACCTCTTGGTAGTGCCCCTCCTTTCTCCTTAGTAAACATTGAGCAGAAGTATTCATTAAGCTCTTCTGCCTGCTCTGCCCCATTTCCACCCATCTCATCCCTCTTAATACTACCTATTTTGTCCCTACAACTCCTTTTCTCCCTGATGTACCTGAAGAATTCCTTCTCCCCATTCTTGATACCTTGTACCAGCCTGAGCTCCTTAGACACCTTGGCTGCCCTTACTGCCTTCATTCAGGTAATCATCTCTGTCCTCCCCCTCCGTGTTTTTTTGAACCTCCTAAAGGCAGCTCATTTATTTCTTATTTTCTCCATGAACCCCTTGCTCAACCAGCTGGGTTTATTGGCCCTAGCTTTCTTATTCTGGACCCTGATGCAGGTTTTGTTTACCTCCTCAATCCCCAGTTTTATGACCTCCCACCTCTTGTTAGTATCCATATTAGTTTGGATTCTGGCTAGATACCCTTTAACTACCTCCCCCATCCTCCTGAAGTTGGCCCTCCTGAAGTCCAACACTCTTGTACCTGTTTCTGCTCCCTCCTTACCCATTTTTAACATGAACCACATTGAGTGGTGGTCACTCCCTGTCAGCAGTTCTTCCTCCCCCAGCTCCCTCACAAACTCCCCATTTGTCAGCATGAGATCTCAGGTGTTCCCTAACCTGGTTTGCTCACTGACCATTTGCATTAGGACGCTATCATGGAATGCATACAGAAGTATCTGCTCCCTTCTATTTGTGGTAGCCGGGGTACTCCAATCCACTCCTGGCAGGTTGAAGCCCCCACAATCACCGTGCTACCCTTTCTGCGGGCCCTTCAGATCTGTCCTGCTAGTTCCCTGTCTAACTCCTCTGTCTGAGATGGTGGCCTGTACATGACTCCCATCCTGAGAATCCTATTCTTGGAACCCTGGATTTGCATCCATAATGACTGTACTACCCTCCTCCCCCTCCCCCTCCTCCCGAACACACTTCAGTCCTTTTCTCACATACAGTGCTGCCCCCCCACCCTTCCAATTTACCCTATCTCTGTGGAATATCTTATACCCTAGTACCACCAGGTCCCAGTCCTTGCAATGAGTGGCCCGTGTTTCAATGATGTCTGCCATGTCCACCTCCCCTTTTGCAATGAAAACCTGTAACTCTGCTGTTTTGTTCCCTAGGCTCCTAGTGTTCAAGGTGACCACCCTCCGCCCTTTTTCCTTCCCTTCCCCCTCCTGCTCTCTCTTCCTAAAATCCCCTCTAGTACTCCCCTTTTTTTTCATTGCTTCGAGCATGGGGGATAAGCTCATTCGGCTTCCCTTCTTGTGGATTTTGCATGCCTCCTGCCCACTTGCCACCTGCCACTCCTAGTTTATAAGCCCTGCTTTTGCTATGTAATCCCCAATCATCTGCTTCAATACTTTATTGCCCTCCTCACTTAGGTGAAGTCTATTCTTACCATAGAGATCACGTCCTCCCTGGTCCTTCCCCACTCACCCACCAGCCCATAATCTTTGGATTGGCATCAGGTGCTTAACCTTTTGCCAAATTCCTCTATCCTCAGTTTCCTTGCAGTGCCTGCCCTGGGCACTGGAAGTACTTCTGAGAAAGCTACTGATATTCTTGCTATTGTTAGCTAATTATTGCATTTTCTATATATCACACTTTATTGTACTTTTCTACATATAGCATGCTATTGAGTTCTGCTACTTGGTATTAATGGTTATATATTTACTGTGAAAGATGAAAACAACAGTATTTATGTAGTTTATGTATAATATCAGAATTGTATTACTTAGTATAGTTACATAAGATAGATATAGTTTGATGGGCTGTAGCAGATACACAAAAGCCATATTGTTACACTTTGGTAGGATATCAAAAGTATAGAAACATAGTAATGTAGAAACATAGACAATGATGGCAGAAAAAGACCAGAGGTCCATCCAGTCTGCCCAAGTTCCCTATAATCTCTGGAACCTGCTTTTCCTCCAGGGTACTAACCCTACCCATCTTCTGTCTATTCTCCTCCTTGGTCTTGTCGCCCCCAGTAACCACTATTCCCTTAATTATGTCCCAGCCTGCTTGAATCCCCAGACTGTTTTCACACCCACCACTTCAGTTGACAGACTGTTCCAAGGTTCCACCACTGTTTCTGTAAAGTAGTACCTCCTCACATCTCTCCTAAACCTACCTCCTGTTAATTTCCATTCATGTCTATGTGACTGCGAATTGGCATTCAGGCTAAATAGTTCCCCGCAGTTCACTTTGTTAATACCTTTAAGGAATTTGAAGGTCTCTATCATATCTCCCCTCTTCTTTCTGGTCTCCAGTGAGTACATATTTAGTGCCTTGAGGTACTCCTCACAGGATATGCCCTGCTGGCCCTGAATCATTTTTATTAGTCCATGCTGCACTGTCTCCAACCTATCCTTATCCTTTCTGAGGTGAGGACTCCAGAACTGGGTGCAGTACTCTAGACGAGGCCTCATATATACATTCTTTATTTGCTTGTGCTGTGAGATTGATGTTTCTTAATATGTGGGATTCCAAATGCATGTATTATGTTCTCTTCATGCTTAATATATGGACAACAAAGCATATCACATACACTTAACTTTCACTTGCATAGTAATACAGTACTGTTGTGTGTTTGTGACTTTTTAAAAATGAAACATTAGGGCAAGGGGTTGGGAAGGGTTACTACCACAGGCTGCACAGTATAGGGTGCCTAAAGATCTAAGAGCAGGGCACTGTGGTTGCTGGAAACAGAGTACTTTATATAAATGTGTTTTGAGCCATAGTAGGGTGATAGGAGTACTACAGATTTCTCTGCAAGCTGTGTAGTGTGGAGCAAGGTGGCTACTGTTGGTGTACTACATGTCATGAGCAACACAGCTTTGTGTGAACTATCTCTAATATGGAGGGAGGGGGTACTGTTGGTATAGTACATGTCATGGTTGCTTGTGTGCTGATGACATTATCTTAACTGTATTATGAATGAGGTACTTACATAGTTTCTAAAGCTATTAATCACTAGCAGTATAAGATATTGTACAGTTTTGTATCTATTGTTACTGCTCAATTGTTACGTACTGCTAGATCTGCTCAACCAGAGAAAGATCCTCCTCCACTTGATCAGAAGGGACTGGTAACAGCTGGCATGTTTTTTCTGTATGTGGCAGGGAAGCCTTTGTGCTGTATGGAAACAGAGAAGACATAAAGACATATTATTGGTTATGTCTGGTTCAAGGAAATCCAATTTTCTGTTGGCAATAAATTTCAGCTACAGGAAAAGCTTCTATTAACTTTTATTGCAGTTGTCTGTTATGGACATACTTGAATGTACTGATATGAGCCTTGTGCTTCACAGTGCAGTTACAATATTTCACATCATTGAAATGTGAGCATTGATTTGTACATTTCAGTTGGCTTGTATGCATTACAGAGCGCAGTACATTAACTTTGACTAGAAGTCCATGATATACACACTTTCAATTCAGATATATGCACTTTCAATTCAACAGGTGCTATGCCTATGTTGTATGCCTGTGACAGACACCATTACAAAGTTGAGCACTGTACATGTTTTTACTGCTTGGTTACTGACAGAAGCAGGTGGGTGAGCTTGCTCTGTCTTGCAATTGAAATTGTGCTTTAAAGTAAACTTACCATTAAAAAAACATACAGTTTCTGGGTACAAAGCACTTATTGTTACTAAGATGTTCCTTGAGAAGTTGTATATGTCTGCCTTGCTTACAAATGTGAACTGACACTCCTCTGCCCCACCTCCCCCATGCAAGTGATTTATAATGTAAACACTATTAATATAGTGGGTGCAACAGTTATTTAGCTGAATTCAGTACATTACACTGATCAGTTTTGGCACTAAAATGCTTCTATGTGGTTGTTTGTGTCTGCTCAATATGGATGTGTCACTGCAACCTGTCTGATGATGAACACTTTCATGTTCTACTGTAACAATCAGACACACTTAATTGTGGTTATCACTGTGATTATTAATAAGAAACATCTATTCCAGCTGTGCTAAACAGTACCAGCATTGTCACTGTGCCAATGTTGTTGAACTCATACCTCATGATAATTGGTACTAAGAAAGAAAAAAGAAATAGACATGGAGTGAGGGACAAAGATATGAAACAAAGTAAAAAAACATATAGAAGCAGGAAGTCAAAACAGTCACTACACTGTATTACTAGTTAGAACAGGGCTATAGTAGCTGTATCCTATAGTAGCAAAGCTAGCAATATATGTAATAGTTTGTTAACGACTGGTTTGGAATTCAATTATACTGATCTTTTCATATGATTACGCTAGCATTTTTCTACTTATTCTATAACAAAATGAGATATGTAGGCTATTTTCTAAGTATAACGATACCTGTCAGGTATGTAGTGTAGACAATACTGGATCTTCCAGAGGCTATAGCCCTCTCTGGCTGTGTCACTGCATATGATTGTGCATCTGGGTATCCAGTGTTGTCAACTAACACATAATCTGTTTGATGTTATTGGAGGGAAAAACATTTTTGTGCCATCACAATTCTTAAGGTATTCTTACTTCTGTGATGTCTATCTCCAAATTCAGGCTCCCCTGCCTCTATCCACAGTTCTTGTGCTATCTGGTACCAGTCCATATTCCTGACAAGAACACTGCCAGTGGCTTTTGCCTTGTAGAACTTCTGCCTGAGTAATGCCCTGCTCACCTCAATCTTTTTTTGGCTGCTATTGGTCGCCCTCTTCCTGATGTCCACATTTCCACATTTTTTGATGGCTTCAATGAAGACAAGTGCATCCCCATCTTTTCTCAGCTTTGAAATGTTTCTTTCTGTTGAGAAACAAATACAGAAATAAATACATTTTTACTGTGTGACCGGATTACGATTTATGACACTTTCATTACTCCAAGTTGTACCAAGTTGAAGACTAAGTGGAATGTCACTGAAAGAAAGCAACATTTTTTAAATGTTGACAATGTAATCTGGCTCCATTCTGATGAATGATGGAGGATGACTCAGCAGCCTGGCAACTCAGGTTCACATGCCGAGCACAGACACCAGGATTGGAGCCCATCAGGGATGGAGTTTGAGCATCCTTTGCAAGCTTTCCTCCCGGGGGAGTCATATTACACCATTGTTGCAGCCAGTACTACTGCTGGCTTTCCAGGATGTACCTGGTGGCATGGGTAACCACACAGTTCTGTACGTGCACATAACTGGATGTTGCCTCAGTTGCATGACTTTTGCATGGTGGGTGGGGATACTAGAAGATGGAAAATAGCTGCCTGTGGAGCCAGATCATGGTCTTTTGCCTGATACCTTCCTGTGTGCAGTGTTACATCTCTTATCACCCTGTCATATCGCAGGTGTACTTTTAGGAAACTCCCGACCATTTCTGCACCCTGTGGGAGGGGCAACCAATGGGGATATGTTGGAATACTCTGGCATGCTGTAGGAAATGGGGAGTACTAAGAGAGAGTCATGTGCATGTGGCTGGCCATGTGGTGCAGTGGGGGCTGTATTGTGATGATCCTGAAGGAGTGGGACTACTAGGGTTTGGAAGGAGGCAAAAAAAAGGAAAAATAAATTTAAAAACATTAGAGAATGTGTGTTATATTCTCCTTTAAACCTGTAATCAGTGTATGCATAATCTGTACTAAGTAATGGTAATCTCAACCAGCAGACACAGATGCATCATGCCCCCCTCTTGCTGTACTCTACATGCAGAAAGAACATACTCCTCCAGCTGCTGGAGGTCTGCCTCTGAGCAAGTAAGAGGTCTACTGAGAAATATAGGATATTCTTTTCTCAGAACAGGCAATCAGGAGCTTAAAGGGGACAGAGGCAGAAAGTAAGTAGAGAGAGAAGAGAAAGAAAAATACAGAAGAAAGAGTAAGGATTCCAAACAACAGTTAAGGGGCCAGAAATAAGACATGATAGGAGTGGTGCAGTGCAGTGCCTGTGGAGCAGCAGTCTTCCGGGAGATGTTCTGGAGTATGTGGTGTTGTCCCATCTGCTGGCACCTCTCTGGGCTGAGGGAGGAGGTTGCTCATCTCCAGGCTGAGTTGGCCAGGATTTGTGGGACCTCCTCCTCCATCCAGGGACCACCAGTGCTACTGCTGTTGCCTCAGAGGTTGCCAAGAAAGAGGAGTGGTTGGACCACAGAGGGCTCAGTGAGGGTGAGGGTGGTGGAACAGAGGTGCATCCCTCCAGTTGTACCTCTCCACAACTCCTATGCCATTCTGGCAAAGTGTGGTTCCTCTATGGAGGCACCTTCAGTGGAGGCCAAGGAGGATGCTGGGAACCTCCACAAAGGAGACCCACAGGAGGGTGGCATGGGACCCCACAGGGGAAGGAAACAACTCCTGGTGGGAGACTCCATTGTTAGGAAGGTAGAACTGGGGGAGGAAGGGGAGAGGGAGGTAAGGTGCCTGCCTGGCACCATGGCTTGGAGGGACAGGAAGTGAATCCTCAGGATTGCCAGAGCAGCTGCACGGGAAGGGAGCTGGATGTCATTGTCCACCTAGGGACAAATGACCTGGCCAAGAAAGGGATTAGAGCAGTGCAGGAAGAGTTGTGGAATTGGGGAGGGGCCTTAGACAAGTAGCATGCATGGTAACCTTCTCAGAGGTGCTGCCCATCTATGGCATAGGAGAGGCTAGGGTGTTCTGCATCATGGGATTCAATCAGTGGTTGAAAAACTGGTGCAGAGCTCAGGGATTTGACTTCAAAAGTATAAGGGAACACAGAAGGAGCAGGACAGAGGGCTGTACCAGTTAAGGCAGAAGGAAGCAGGGAGGGAAGTCAGAATAGCAAAGGCCCAAACTGAGGAAAAGATAGCCAACTTGGTTAAGAAGGGGGATAAAACCTTTAATAGGTACATCAGTGAGCATAGAAAGACAAAGGGAGGGATAGTGAGGCTTAATAGAATGAACAGTGGGTGGGCAGAGGGGGACAGTGAAAAAGAAGGGATACTGAACAAATATTTCTGCTCAGTATTCACAAAACAGGAGGGGAAGGTGCCTAATCCAATTAACAGAAGCACTCTTGATGGGGGGTCAATCCCAGTCCTTTCACAGAAGAAAAGTTTCTGCAAGAACTCCTAAAACTGAAGGTGAACAAAGCAATAGGGGCCTGATGGAATTCACCCCAGAATTCTAAAAGAATTAAGGGGAGAACTAGTGAAACCACTGGCTACTCTTTTTAATAAATCATGGGAGGATGGCGTGGTACCCAAGGACTGGAGGAAGGTGGATGTGATTCCCCTTCACAAAGTGGGACCAAGACAGAGGCAGTAAACTACAGACCTGTCAGTTTGACCTCTGTAGAGAAAGTGATGGAGTCACTTCTGAAGGAAAGAATTGTTGAGTATCTAGAGGCCAGTGGGGCACAGGACCCAAGGCAGCATGGGTTCACAGCGGAAAGGTCATGTCAGATGAATCTAATAGATTTCTTTGACTGGGTGACCAAAGTAGTAGACCAGGGAGGGGCTGTGGACATGGCCTACCTAGACTTCAGCAAGGCATTTTACACAGTCCCACATAAAAGATTAATAGTCAAATTAACCAGCCTGGGAGTGGGTCCCAGGGTGGTAGCCTGGGTAAAACATTGGCTGGACAACAGGACACGGAAGGTAATTGTAAATGGAGTCCACTCTGAAGAAACAGGGGTTACTAGTGGGCTATCGCAGGGTTCAGTGCTGGGTCCAGTCCTTTTTAATGTCTTTATAAGTGACATTGCAGAGGGACTGGAAGGAAAAGTATGCCTCTTTGCAGATGATACAAAGATCTGCAACAGGGTTGATACACAAGGAGGCGTGGAAAGGATGAGAAGGGACTTGGCAAGGTTGGAGGAATGGTCAGAAGTATGGCAACTAGGATTCAATGCAAAGAAGTGCAAAATAATGCACCTGGGAAACAAGAACCCAGGGGAAGAATACACAATGGGGAGGTAGTAACAACAACAAAAATGGAAAGGGACCTGGGGGTAATCGTATCAGATGACCTTAAGGTTAGCCAGCAATTTGAGAAGGCAGTAGGGAGGGCTGGGGGTATACTGGGATGCATAGGGAGAGGCATCACCAGCAGAAAACAGGAAGTTGTTATCCCACTGTACAGACAGTTGGTGAGACTCCATCTGGAGTACTGCGTCCAGTTCTGAAGACCCCATCTCTGCAAGGACATAGACAGGATAGAGGCAGTCCAGAGGAGGGCAACTAAAATGGTGCAGGGTCTACAAGAGAAGCCATATGAGGAGAGAATTATGGAGCTTAATATGTATACCCTTGAGGAAAGAAGAGAGGGGGGACATGATAGAAATTTTTAAGTACCTCAGTGGAATCAACAAAGTCCAAGAGGGTAGCATCTTTCAGAAAAAGAGACGTGCAAGAACAAGGGGACACAATTTAAAGATAGAGGGGGCAGTTCCGGGGCAATGTAAGGAAGTATTTTTTCACAGAAAGGGTAGTGAATGCATGGAACAGCCTTCCTGAGGAGGTTGTGGGGTCTAAAACTGTGGGAGAAATCAAGAATGCATGGGACAGACATAAGGCAATTCTTGTGGGGGTTAGGAAGAAATAGGCTGTTGGTTAACTAGGATCTGTGGCCTATCCTGTAGATAGGGAAATGAGCAGACTAGATGGGCCAAGCAGTCCTTATCTGCCATCAAAGTCTATGTTTCATTGGGGACTGGGGGTCCACCTGGAGTGATGCAAGCCTATACTGGCATGATGGGCTGCATCTGTCCAGGAGGGGAACCAGGATCCTAAGTGATAGGTTTAGATGCTTCATTGGCAAGCATTTAAACTAGCCAGGGGGAGATACTGGAAAGGAGCAGGGAAATCCTAGCCCCCCCCAAAAAAATCATAGTGGAAAGTGCGGTAAACGCCAACATAGAGGTGGCGATAGGGAGAAGGGCAGGGGTAAATGGGGAAAGTGACAAAGGCAAGAAGGACAGGGATGGGGCAAAAAGGAGTAAGGCCATCAGGAAATGGAGGGTAATGAGTACCAATGCCCATAGTCTGGGCAACAAGCTCCCTGAGCTGGTGGCCTTGATGGAAGAGGGATGCCTGGATATTGTAGCAGTCACAGAAACATGGTATACAGAGGACCATGACTGGGATGTTAACATACCAGGGTACATAACATGCAGGAGAGACAGGCAGGAGAGAAGAGGGGGAGGAGTAGCATCTATGTAAAGGAAGGGATAAAAGCAACTGAACAAAAGAGTAAACAGGGAGGAGAGGAGGCACTGTGGGTCACCTTGGAGACTGGAAAGGGCACCACAATCTGCACAGGGGTTGTGTACAGACCCCCATGTCAGGGGGAGGAAATGGACAAGGATATGATAGAAGGCATTCTTAGGATGGCAGAGAAAGAGGAGATACTGTTGATGGGAGACCTGAATATGCCGAATGTTAACTGGAGCACATTTGCTGCAGCCACATCCAAGAGCAGGGCCATTCTCAATGCCCTACAGGTGGCAGGCCTCAGACAGCTATTTTCAGAACCCACTTGTGAGGGAGCAATCTTAGACCTCGTACTCTCAAATGGGGGCAGTGAGAGGATCTCAGATCTAGAGTGGGTTGCCATCTGGGAACAAGTGACCATCAAACAGTGTGGTTCATGTTAAACTCAGCTACAGAGTCAAGCCATACAAAAGTGAGGGTACTGGACTTTAAGAGGGCTGACTTTGGCAAGATGGGAAAGTGCCTCAGAAAAGCACTAGTAAACAGGCTAGAAGGAGGGGTGGAGCAACAATGGGAAATCATCAAAACTGCCATCACAGAGGCAACAAGCCTTTGTGTGAAGCAAATAAACAAATCAAAACAAAAGAAAAAGCCACTATGGTTCCCAAAAAAGGTGGCTGGGAAAGTCATGGAAAAAAAGAGCATTCAGGAAGTATAAGAAATGCAGAAGGAGCAGGACAGAGAGCTGTACCAATTAAGGCAGAAGGAAGCAGGGAGGGAAGTCAGAATAGCAAAGGCCCAAACTGAGGAAAAGATAGCCAAGAACAAGAGGACACACTTTAAAGATAGAGGGGGGCAGTTCCGGGGCAATGTGAGGAAGTATTTTTTCACAGAGAGGGTAGTGGATGCATGGAAATGGGCAGACTAGGTTTGCCAAGTGATCCTTATCTGCCATCTAAGTCTATGTTTCTATGTTGTATTGGTTGTGGAGTGCTACTCTTGTCGAATAACATAGCAGCAGATGGAATTCAAAACAAAAACAACAAAAAAGAAAACATCTGACAAAATTAAAAATACAAAAAAATATAAAAATCAATACATGTGAGGTGTATGTTGTGTGGGTGTACCTCTTTTATTTTTTGACCAATGTATATATGGCTCTGAAAAGAGCCGTTGTGGGGTGGCGTGATGGCACTGATGATCTATGAGACAACACATTCACATCACTGTTAGAAATCCATGTCAGAGATCCCTCAGGAAAATCATGTTGCCAGCATTTGAGAGATAGACACCATCCTTTAGATATAGCCAGTCTTTGTAATATTTATTTTGGGAGTGACGTACAGTGTACATTCCCAGATCAAGAAGGAAGCCTGTTACTTGAATGTTGACCTTTTTATGAGATCTTTCAAGTCCAGGAGTGAGTTGCTGGCCTCACCAAATCATCCGCTCTGTAATATCTGAATATAGAATCTTACAGGCAGACAACATTTCAGTAAGAGCAGCCAAATTAGATTTAGCTGCTTCAATGAAATCTACATCCCATCTGTGGCCCAGATCATTATGTCCAGTATGAATCAGAAGAATGCCTTTGCTGAAGGTGAGTTTCTACAAATTGATGTAAAGCTGGCATGAGTTTCTCCTAGCTAATGCCACCCTTACCAAACCAGTAGACATCATAGTTTGGCAGTTGCAAGTCATTTCCAAAATAACTCCTTCTGGCAAACTGTGCCACCCTCCGCACAAATGAACTTCCAAGGATCCAAACTCTTGTTCTGTAGCCTTCTGCCATGCCTACTCTTTAGAGATACTGCAAATGACAGCAATCTCTAAAATGTGTGTGTCTCTGTTGACAGCCCTGTGACAAGTGACTGACTCAGTTCGTGTGTCAAACTGACAAAAGGAAGATTGCTGAGTCAGCCAGCAATAATTACTTTTAAAACACTTGATTTGATGCAAAAAATAAGTGTGTGCCAATCAGAAAATAGTAATTGTTATATCTACTGAGCTGTTTGCTATTGGTTAATTGTTTATAAAATATACTTTCATTCTGGAGGGAGAGTATAACTCTGTGATGGGGCAGTAGTTATGACATGACAATATTGAGTAATTCTATTGGTTCCAGGGCACCTATCAATATTGGCACACAGCTTCTCTGTCTTCTTTTTGAGCTGACATCCTAGGTGGTAAGAGAGCTTTGTGATTCTTGTTGTAAAAAACATATTTTACTGGTAGAAACATTCAGTACTGTATTCATAAAGAATGTGTAGCAGTACGTAATAACATCAGATTTTGTAAATGGCTTTTTATTATTGGAAAAGTGCTGCCTTTTCACAAAAAAAAATACTTAATTATTCAGTTCTGACAAGACACTTCTCTGTTTGTAATTACAACTATGACATTCCGAGGTAAAAACAACATGCTGTTAAATCACAAACATTGGTTTCAGCTCCTTATAAAATCCTTCTCTGACCTATATTGATTTAACCTACAACACTGCTGCTTTAACGTTTTTCAGTTTAATAATCTGAATTATTACTTTTAAAGAGAATTTTTTCATTCAAACTTTAGAAAAACATTTTTCTCTAGAAAACCATGTTATACACATTGGTCCAGATATTCAAAAGAGTTGAGCCATACTCAATAGGGTTGGCCTGCACAAGTCTGAAATTGCGCCATTCTGTGATATTCAGCAGGAGGCAGTTGCACCCCCGAAATCATGCTGAGCAACAGCGCAATGATAATGAAGGCATGCACAACTGAAGGGGGAGGAACCATGCATAAATTTCGCAGTGCGATATTCAACAACTTGCGCCATGTGCAATAGGGGAGCAAGAAGAAGTTGCGCCATTGCGGAAAAGAGCCAAAATAAAAAGAAGCAAGGGAGAGGTGCAAGAACGCTACAGGGAAGGCACATGAGGCAGAACTCTAGCCACACAGACAGGGCAGGAGGGACACACAGGGCAGGCCAGGGAAAGAGCACCCTGAACACAGAGGCACAGGGAAAGTGTGGGGAGCCACAACCAGTGCAGAAGGGGGAAGTGCCACACTGCACAGAGGCCACCACAGGCAAGTGTTCCCAGTGCAGGGGAAGTAGCAGTGAGGACAGCAGGGGGAATACAGTAACAGCTGCCGGGGGGGTGAACACAAGCCAGGGACATGGCCAGTGCCACCTTCCAGATGGAGGCCATTATGAGGGGGTGAGAAGGTGGGTGGCAGGGGTTCGTGGCCGTGGAATGGCCTGTCGGCAGTATGCCCCCAACAGGCAGTACCAAGCCTATGCCAGCTTCGAGCTGTACAGTGATACTGAGATTGTGGGCCGGTACCACCTGAATAGGGCAATTCTGAGGTGGCTCTGTGAGCTGTGCAGTGATGTGATTCAGGCACCCACATGATGGAGCCATGCCCTGTCAGTGGAGACTAAAGTAACAGCTTGCATGTGCTTGCTCACCACCAGTACCTTCCAGAGACCAACTGGGGACACCAGAGGCATAACCCAGTCAGCCACGTCATGCCACCTCACCCAGTTCCTCAGCGCACTGCTGCCACATGCTGCGGAGTACATCCATTTCCCCAGCACACCAGCGGAGCACACAGCAAACATAAAGGAGTTCCACAGGGTAGCACATATGCCTGGCATGCTAGGGGCAATAGACTGCACCCATGTGGCCATACACACATCACCTGGCCTTGAGGGGGCCACATACATAAATCGCAAGGGCTATGCCAGCATCAACTGTCAGGTGGTGTGTGATGCCAGGGGGTGCATAATCAATGTCTGTGCCACGCACCCTGGGGGAGCACATGATGCCTTGATCTGGCACCAGTCAGCACTGTGCCACAGATTTGAGAGTGGGGACATCCCCACTGGACACCTACTGGGTGAATATGAAAACCACATGGACACACATAGGGCCTGGGGGGCATGGCCAGAGGCTACATGGGTAGTGGCCTACATGGCCTGGGACAGGGCGATGCTGATCACCAAACTAACCTCCACCCTCTACACACAGGTGACAGTGGATACCCACTCCGTCCCTGGCTGCTCACACCCTACCGGCGGCCCGTGACCCCATCGCAGCAATGCTACAATGAGGCACACGCCACCACACATAATATCATTGAGCGGGTGTTCAGGATGCTGAAGGCATGTTTCCATTGCCTGGACACCTCCGGCAGTGCCCTTCAGTACAGCCCCTCAAAGGCCTGTGGGCTATTCCTGGCCTGTTGCATCCTGCACAACATGGCCAAGGAATGTGGGATAGCCATACAGGTCGAAGAGGGGGACAGCATTGGGGAAGATGAGGACGCCGGTGATGATGGTGATGGGCAGCCCCCCCTTAGGCGGACGGACCCCCAACTGATCCGGCTGGCACAGCTGCACCGGGACACCATCACAGAGGAGCACTTCAGCCAACCCAGGTAAGTCATGGGGCCATATGTAGCCAACAGTGGCTAAGGCACAACCCACAAATATGCATGGACACACACCAGGGGTGCATGCCATCAAGGGAAGTGGCAGGGCACAGAAGCACACACACAACCAGGGATGGGTGAGGACTAACATGCCAAGCGGATGGACACACACACACGCACACACACACAATGCACCAAACTTGCACAGAGGGCAGGAGGCACACCGACCCAGAACGCCAACCCTAGCCACACACATGTCCACAGACCACCACTCCCACTGCCTGTCCATGTGCGTGTGTCAGATGCTGATCACCATTGCACATTGGTGTACAGTGCAATGCAGGCATCATCATGCACACGCAACTGTGGACAGCAGCTGGGAGGGTGTGCAGATGGACTGTGTGTCTGCATGCAGGGCCAGGTACCCACCCGTGTACTGCCCACTGAAAGACACAATGCACACAGGGCAGCACCAGACAGTAGCCGCGCTGGGAGACAGGTCAGTCATGCGACACAATGCCCCGGCCACTACAGATGCATGGGCAGCCCTGCTGAGACCCACCAGCACTGACAGGCTGACCACTGGCCTCATGGGGTGGCACTGACAGTCCCCAAGGGGTTCCAATGTTTGAACATGACTGTGCTCGCGCAGGGGTCTTCAGCACACCAAACATGCCTGCGCCAGGCGTGTTCGGGATGCCCAGCTGAACCCGGTGTCGACAGGGAGGGAGTCGCACGACGCCGGGAATGGGGGGTGGACAGTGCACTGCGTGGTGTCCGTGATGCATGGGCACCTGACCATGTGCCCATTGTGGCCATGACAGCAGTGAATGCCTATGTATGCCTGTCAGTGGCAGCAGTCACATCCTCTCATAATCGGTCCATCCCTGCCAGGATCAGAGCAGTGTCTCTGCTGCGATGCTCCTCTGCCCGCTCCAGAGCCACACGCAGTGCATCCACTGACATCGCAAACCACATCTGCTGCTGGACTGATGCTTCCAGTAGGCAGGTGTGCTCATCCAAGAGGTCATCTGCCTCCTCAGCATCCTGTCCCTCAGGGTGTGTGCGGCACTGATGCTCAGCACCCCTTGAGGGTGGGCGCTGTGCACCAGGACCAGGTCTGGGCATGTCCACAGGTGGTGCACTGATGCCACCGCTGAGTCCTGTACCCCCAAGCCCACTGGCCAACTGCTGATGCTGCCCCTCCGGCTGCCGCTCCCCAGGTCTCAGTGGTGCTGCTGCAGTGGCCACAACAGTCTCACTGTCCTGAACAAACACCAGTTCTGCCCCACTGGAGCTGACAGGCACAGGCTGGGACTGTGATGACATGCAGGCCTCCACGGCAACACCACCCACAGCCATGGCCATGATGTGTCCTGCTGTGTGGCCATCCTGTGGCACACACATGTCACTGCCCATGACATTAGCGACATCATCATCGGTGACAGACTCTGCACCAGCCCCAGGCACAGCATGCTGACATCTGTGGATGCCGGCAAGCTGGGACACAGGCAGGGCTTCCTCCACACCTGTTACAACAACATCAGTGCAGACAGCCAGGCAGCCCCACTGTCACACTGAGCCATGTATACCTGTGGAGGTGGATGGGCCCTCCTCCATCTCCAGCTGACTGTCCTCAGTGGACAGGCCCACCACCGCTGACCCATGCAGATGCTCAGGATCTGTAAGGGAAAGAAAAGTTGCATTACTGCATGTGACCTACCCTGCCCCCCCATAGACAGACCATGACTTACCATGCTGTGATGGGCCACCACCTAGAACACCCTCAATGGCACTACGCTGCATGATTCCAGCAAGCCTCTCCTTCTGTGGGGTCAGCTGTACCACCTTTGGCTGTTCCCCACCTGTTGCAGCTCATGCTGCCCTCATTGGCAGCCACCTTCTCCTTTATCCTTCTCCTGTCCGTGCCCATCTTTTTCTTGCACTCCTGCATGGAGCGCTAGTGGCTGCCATGCAGGTTCAAAGCACGTGCCACCTCCTCCCATGCAGCAGCACAGGCTTGAGGTGTTCCCTGCTGTCCACTGAGAAGCGGCTCCTGATACAGGTAGGTGTCAAACAGGGCTTCGGTCTCGCCTTGGTAAAGTTAGGCCTCCTCCTCCCACCACTGTGTTCTCCTCTCCCACAACTTGCTCGGTCATTATTTAGCCTGTAAGAATGGCAGTTGTTATCTGTGACTGTGCAGTCCCATTCATGTCCCTAAATCCACAGTCCACACTCCCAGACAGCATGCAACTCACCAATAGACTGCAGTAACTGACTATGGCCACTGCAGCCCAATGTCGCACTTTTATAGCGCAACCCATGTAAATGAGGCAAGGCGCAACTTTAAGTGGATGCAAATTGCAGTGCTGCACCATTAAATGGCTGATTAGATGATTTGCATATGATGGCTGAATATCACGCTTTTGCACTTTGCGCAATTGTGTTGAACGTGCTGAGCCAATGGCGCAGTTCTGTGACATGTGTAGTACACCTCACTGCGCATGCCCGGGTTGCTGATGCAGGTGTCTGCCACGCTGCTGATGTGCTGTGCACGGTAGCCAATGAGGGGCATGGCCACCATTGTGCCAGTGGCGCTATAGCGATGGTCACTACATGGCGCTGTGGCACTGGGCCATCATAGGCGCACTGGGCCAACTGCACAGTAGGCCGCTAATGGCGGTAGCACACAGGCAGCCAATTGTGCTACATGCATTGGGTTCCAGTGGCGCTGTGTGTGTCCATGCGCCAGAGACCCTTGACCCTGTGCCCGACCTTTGCCCCCTAGGCACCATGCGTCAGGCATGGGTGCACCTCTATCACGCTGTTCGGTGACAGCGTGATAGGGAATGGCAGTGCTGTACCGCACAGCATCTGCACGTGAGAAGCTGCACTGCAGAGCACCATATTGGCAAATCGAGCAGAGAGCATGGCATGCAGGAGGGCAGCTCAGTGGTCAGCAATAGAGCTGGCCAACCTAGTGGCCATTGTGGAGCCACACCATGTGCCACTGTTCGGGGAGGCACCCCTGGACAGGTCCAGGACCCAGGTGTGGGAGGAGGTGGCCACTGCACTTGAGGAGGCCACAAGGTTGGGGAGGAGCACTGAGCAGTGCCGCCACAGGTATGGGGACCTGCGACGGTGGCAGCCGGAGCTGCTAGCATGCCTGCAGGCATGTGCCAGGAGGGGCACGGTGCCACGGCCAGGTAGGTGTTACGTCAACACACTTTTATCTTCCATATGGGTAACACTGTTGTATGTATCCAGCACATGGGGGAGGGACCATCCAGGGTTGGCTGTGGTGGTGTTATCAGGGTGTGGAGTGGGTGGGTCTGGCTGGGTGGGAGGGCACACACCTGGGGGCAGGGGGACCTTGCTATGGGATTATACTGATGTTCCTCTCTCCATGTTTGTACCACAGGCCCGGAGGAACACCACCATGCCCGCAATCTTCGGCAGCAGGAGGAGCAGAGGGAAGCCAGGCGGGGCGAGGGCCCTCACCACCCACTGGACTGGCCCGATGAAGGTGAGTGCCATAACTCCATGATTACTATTGCATGCTGTGTAACAGGGTGGGCAGCGGGGCATGACCACCATCCATCGACACCACTGCCATGCACGCGACTTGTTACAGTCAACACTGTCCAGTGGCAATGCATGTCTGGGAGTATGTCTATGGTGGTCCATGCATGCACCAGGTACATGGTTGTGCCACTGCCTTTGCACCACATAGCCATGTCACTAAACAGCCACGGTGGTGCTGTGCTTGACTTAGCCGGTGGGTGTGTGCAGCATTCTGCATGGCTGTATGCACCTGGGTGGGCAGGTCATGTGGACGTGATCACTGTGGGTGGTCACACACCATCACAGAGGTATGTCCTACGGCCGTATGCCATGCATAGTTGGTGGGCTGTATGGGGCTGTTTATTCACACCTATTGACTGTGCTTCCTTGTCCTAGGTACACACCATCTCCGGGAGATAAGGGAGGTGCTGCGGGAGGGACTCCAGGTGGCAAGGGCGTCGCTGGACATCCTCCACAGGATTGATGACACTGGGGTCCTGCGGAGGCACCGACCAAGATGGAGTCAGAGTGGGAGGCGCCCGCTTAGGATCCCTCAGCCCTGTAATTGCCTTCACCTCTGGACCCACCCTCACATCCTTCTCCTATCCCATTTGTCCACCCTGCCCCTTGCCCACCCCCCACCTTGTTTGTGGCCCTCCCCCATCTTGTATATATTTTGTAAATAGTCTTGTAAATAGTTAACTTTTATATGTTTGTTCAATACAGTTATTTTGATATGAATACTATGGTGGTCTCTGATTTGCAGTGGGCTATAGGTGCTCAGCTGCAGTGGTGTGCATGGCATCAGGGGTGGTGCGGTCATGGGTATGTGTGTGTGTTCGTGTGGAGGTGACTATGGTGTGGGGGTAGATATGGGTCAGTGTCTGTGGTGTGTGTGTTGTGCCTTGTGCACTGGATGACTGTGTGCAGTGGTCCATGGTGCATGCTCTGTGTCCATGGCACCCCTATCAGCCCATCCATGGCCTGTGCAGCTGACACACATGCATGTCTGTGACCTGTACGGTCCGCTGGCATGTCAGTGGTGGCAGTCCCTGCAGGGCAGCCACTGTACCTGTCACAATGCTGGGTTGCCTCCTGTCACTGGTGTGGTGCATGTCTGCCTTGGGTGATACTGTGGTCTCCACAGTTGTTGTCCCACCTCCATGCTGTGCCTTGTGTGTGTTGCAGGGGATGTGCACCACTGTCTGTGACTTGTGCTCTGGGCAAATGATGGTGGTGTACAGGTCCACAGTGCCTGCGCAGGGTGGCTGGCACTCCAGTGCCATGGAGGACTGTGGGTTCTGTGTACACAGTTTACATGGGCCCACGCTGGGGGCTTGGTTGCCCCACCACTGCATCCCTGTGTTGTTGTGCCCTTGGGTATGGGTGGGTGTCTGTCCATGCACTGTGTGGCATCCGGTGTGGTGCATGCTTCCACTCACCACTGTGGGTGTCTGTGCTGGCTGTTGTGTCCAGTGGTGGGTCGGGTGTGTCATTGGAATACTGTGCAGGGTGCTGTACCACTGGTGGTGGTGTCCGGGGAAAGCCCTGTCCTGTGTGGGGTACCTCATGTGCCGATGCATGGTTGGTCTCTCAGCAGTACCTCGGGGGACTGTGCTTGGTGGCACTGTGTATGCCATTGTTGCATTGCTGTGTGCTGCCACCCACTGATGTGTGCTCATGGTGGGGCTGCCTTGCGTGGTTCTGTGGTGCACAGGGTTGCAGTGTCACAGTGGGGGTGGTGGCATGCATGGGGTTTCCTGCAGTGGTGGTCACTGCTCCTGGGGGGTGTCTGGGGGTCATGGTGCAGGGTGTGCTCTGCATTGGGGGGATGGTGGCACGGGTGGTCAGCCCTCCTGTGTGCCAGTCACAGCTTGCTGGTGTGTGATGGGGCACCATGGTCTGCTGTGGGTTGTTTGATTGTCTCCATGGGCCAGTGGTTATTCCAGCCCTCCCCCAGTTGTGCAGTGCATGGGGTGTGGGGGGACAATGTCTGTTCTGCTGTGTGTTCCTGTGCCCATCTGTGGCATGGGTGGTGTGCCCCTACCTCCCTGGTTGAGCAGTTGCATTGCTCTGCTGCTGGGGGTGTCCCTGGTTGCACTATGGCGCCTCTGGACTGTTCAGCTGCACATCCCTTGTTGTGCTATGGTGCATCAGATCTGCTCAGCTTCCCTCCTAGTTGCACTATGGTGCAGGTGGTGTGATATTCAGTCGTCGGCTGTAGGCGCAGTTTGTCCTGCTCCATTTTTGAATATCGCGCCTCTTGCACATGGGTGCAATGGACTTGTGCTTGATCCTGCTATTGCTTACTTTTTGGGTGCAGTTTGAATATCTGGGCCATTGTTTTAACATATCAGCCAGTGCATTATCAATTTCAATTTCATATGATTCTTGTTTTCATGTTGTACAACCATTTCTTGTATTTTAAAAAGTTTATTTAATTTCTGCCATATTTACAGCACTTGTTAAATTCAAACCACAGTGCTGATCAAGAAATCCAATATGGCATACTTCTGGATGTGTTCCACAATTCTGATTGGTTGTTGAATGCCTTTTCCTGTTATCACTCAAATCCTTTTTTGTGAGCAGTGATTCTTTTGTCATGAGCGACTCACGACTAAAGAATTTTGAGTCATGAAAAAGGATTCTGTTTCATGACACTGCACTTCTGAGAGGCTGTTCAAAAGCAGCATCTGATTGGTCAGAATCCTTTTTTGCATCAGGAACTCTTTTTTCTAGAGTGAGTTCTTTTTTCGTGAGTGAGTGATGAAAAAAGAATATCCTGATGCAAAAAAGGATTCTGTTTCATACTCAAAGGAATTCATTTCAATGTCTTCTTTTGCATTTTGTGACTCAGGCTCAAGAAACATTACTCTTTTCAGCCAAGTTTCTTAATGCAAGTTCATTGGGATGCCTGCTAATTAGTATCACTACTGAATTTATGAGACTGATTATTTTGACATTGATGATTTCAGTTACATTTATACAGCTGATGTCATGGTGTGTTTCTTGTTTCAATTGTTAATTTAAGGATTTTTTTTATTGAGGGGATGCTTTTAAAAAGACAGAAACTAGTATGCATTATGGTATTTGTTTTCTCTTTTAAATCTTTTTACAAGTGTATTACTGGTTGGAAGTCTGAATGCACACATATACTGTGAGTACATACAATGACAGTACTAGTTTACATGAATGATCCACACATTGTGCAATATTGGGTAGTAGTGTCAGGCTTGTGGCTTACACTTGTGTGGTACAACAAAGAGATTCTTAGTACACTTCACTGTATTTATAGTTTTATGTTCTTCAACATGTACAAGTGCCATATCTGCTCCATTTTGTAAGTGCTATATTAATTTAATGTTGCCCAGTGCCATGTTGTACTGCATGTCACACTGTGTATGATGCTACAGTACATTCAGGTATCCAGATAATAGAGCAGAGGGTCTAGGGCAAGGAGTTGAGGGTGCAGGAAGGAGGGTGAAATGTATGTGCATGGGTCAGACTTTGGAGCATAAGGTGTTCTGGTTGTGGTAATAGGTTATGGAGAGACAGGTGTGTTGGTGTCTCCACCTTACATGTTCTGTGTATGATGTGTACCCTCCTCCACTATTTGTGCCACCTGGAGTTGGTTATATATAATTAGGGGAGGTGCAGGGGCAGAACCACCCAACATTACAGCCAGGTTTCAGTTATCACTTTGTTTGCTTCCTGGCAGGTGGCTTACACATACTGGGTGCAGTGGTAACACTTGTCACAGGTGGTAATTGTCTATCTTTCTGTTGTCAGTTGCTTCCAACATAATCACTGCTCGATCCCTGTTCTGCCAGCTTCTTGCTTCCAGTGTTTTGATGTTCGGCCAGTTGCTTTCTGCTCTAATGTGAGTGACTGCTATATGCACATACTGTAGGCTCATTGTTCCAGTATGCAGCCTAACCATAAATAATGCTCACATGGCCGATACTATTGCTTACATAATTTATGTTGTAATAATAGTGTTATACTTTTTCTGCTTCATGTTCTTTAGAAGTAATGTTTTTACTCAGTTGTACAGTGCTATATATTTGTTTTCTGGACAGTATGCTATGCTTTATCAGGTGTCATAGTTTATACAGCATGCAACCATGTTATACTGTAGTAATTTTTTTATTTTCTTTTTCTTTTACAGATTCACACTACATGAATTGCCAAATTGGAAAGTGACCAAGAGAAATGCTTACTACTGCACTGGCAAAATGTATGAAAAGAAAGGAGAAGATGTGTTAGTAGGTCTGTTTTATGTTACAAGGGTAATGGTGTACACCTACTAAAAAGAGGTTAGGCAATGTGTCATCAATCTCTCTGTAAAGGGAACAAAAAATGAAAAAGTAATACAACATGTTGTGTGAAAAGTTGGCTGTACATATTCAAAAAAGATCATGTTACTGGTAAATTGAAGACGTATACAATCACAGGTCAGAAATTGACCAAGACTTGGTCATCAAAGAAAAAGAAAGCCAGTACAAATCATAGTGTTGCCACTATGTGGTAGAGAACAGTACATTATTTCAAAATGTTGTTGCACAAATCTAAAATTGAGCAAATGATATCAGCCATAGTAAGATGTACTGGTAAAAAAGTTAAAAGAAAACTTTACCAACTGAAACTACATCCGAAAGCAAGACAAGTTGTCAATATGGCCATGAATATATGGTTACGACTGTGAACAACCATGATGGCTGCCATTGACAAATTCACCCAAAAGGTGGACAATCTGAAAGTCAAATTAGATGACTTTGAATACATAAGCAAAGAAAACTTTTGTTTAGTGTTTGGTTACTGTTGGCTACACACTCAGTATTCTGAGGCATACTTCTGGGAAGAAACATATATGCACAGTACGCAACTGAATGTTTCTGTAGAGGAATCTAGGAAAACACAAACTGTTTCACCTGTGCTCCAACATGATGATGTGCAAGACATGGATGAAGACAATGTCCCAAGTTCTGAGCAGAGAAAAGCATGGTGTCTCACATGGACATGTGATGATGCGTGTAATATTAGAGAACCTTCTTTTTATCTGTTAAAAGTATTTTTTAGCCTGTTCTGACCATGAAACAATGCAAAAAATATAAAGTGTTTGAGCACATTGATAAGTGTGAGATTAGATCCCACCGTGGTCTGATGGGACATTCTTTGACATGTTTGCAAACTGGAGCATGTCCCAGCTTATTTCATCACTTTTGTATGACTGCTGTACACAATTCAGGAATGTGCAGGTTTGTCACAACTTTGTATCATGTGAGAAGTACTGTTAGAAACTTCACATTTGATTACTTATCTGAAGGTGACATGGAGGCTGCACTTCAGTTTATTAAGTAACTGAAATAGTGCAAAGCATTTTCCGATGACATGTCAGCACTCACTGTGAACGATCTGTTTCAATCTGTGTTAGTACATGAATCACAGTTGATCTGGACATTTGGTAATGAAATTGCAACATTTGAGCTGGCTAAGACACAGAAATTTGACTATGTATGTGTGTCATGCAACCAGCTATTCTAACATGAACAAATGTCGAAGGTTGACCTCCACAACATTGCAAGGTGGAATGAAATGTGGTGTCATTTGGTTGCATATTTGTTACTGAAGAATGACTTTGAAGTACAGGAAACAGTAGACATCTGTACATACTGTTTCTGCAAGATAAAGTCTAACAGTCTGCCTCCTAGATCTGTGCTAAACAAGATGAAGGTAAATGTCATGCCTTCTGAGATAGCCAGCTTAAATTTGTTTGAATAGATTCTAATACAGACCATGAAGCCATTTCAAACAATTTCGAGATTGAATACAAAGCTGAAAAACATTCTGCAGAAGAAGCTCATTAAATCATTGAAGGGATCCGTCATGTACCTGCCTCTCCCATTGCAAGAAAATGTTGAGACCATTACCAGAGACAAAATTATTGTCATTCTGTTCAAGGGTGTACTGACTAAGTCCAAAACAGTTTGGCAAGATGTTGCTATTGTCAACAAAGTGAGAAATGTTTACGCTATTTAAAGCATAAGAATCCCTTGTATGAGGATATTAATGTTGATCACCTTGCTGATCTTGGCAGTCAGTTTTGAGTGGTGACCACTAGCAAAGCAATGATCAAGAAGGTCTTTGTGAGTACAAATGAGAATGTGTACAAACAGTACAAAATTCATCCTCTGCATTGCAAGGATCCAGTCCTCAATAATATTCAGTTGTACCAGCTGAAGCAGGTTGAAGGAACCCCTATAGTACATTTGAGGCTCATTGCTTCCCTGATCTCTTTCTACATGGCACTGATGGTTTTTGGATGAACAAGATGTATGTGTTCCTGGACCTGAGTAACAAGCATTTAGATGCTTCATTCAGATGGAAAGTTAAAGAAATATCCAGTATTTATTTCACCTACTGTGGGAGGGTGAGATAAGTATGCTGTCTTTCTCCACTGGATATACTGTGTTGCTCACCACAGATTTTCAAGGTATGACAGCTGTACAGTTGCTTCAAAAGTTGCAGCAGAATGATGAGATACTGCAAGTAAATTTGAGCTCCATCCTTTCTAGTATGCCTGGCACCAAAGAGTATTGGTATAGAAGGCACTCAGAAGTGATGCGTATGTTGTGAGACTGTGGTGCAGCCACTTGATTTGTTACCCTCAGCTGTGCTGAATGAGGTTGGGCAGAGTTAGGAGACCTTCTGAAATGGGCAAATGTAGACATAGATGGCATATCATCTATGACTCTTGGTGAGATGTGCTCTTTAGACCCTGTGTCTGTATCATGTACTGCTAAGATTCATTCTATCAAAGAGTAATCCACCTCTTTGTATTGCTGATCAATACTTTTGAAGGGTGGCATATCAGGCATGTGGAGCTCCTCACAGTCACATGCTACTGTGGGTGAAGGATGCTCTCGCATTAGTAATCATGACTACTATGAGATGCTCAGCTTTATTATGGAAACTGGTTCAGAAATTCCAGCATCATTTCTGTTCCAATTCTGCCATAAGAAGGTGAAAAAGTGTGGCAACAGGTACACGAGATGCCATTTTGATTTCTAAGACATGTGAACAAACATGACCAGCTGAATGATTTGTTCTCTGCCATTTGCCATCTCCTGAAAGTAAAATCCACAAAGAGAGTGTATGAATTGCCAGAAAAGAAACTGAGGCATTCATCAATGACTACAACTCATCTTTGTTGTTGATATGGCAGGCTAACATTGATGTACAGTTTGTTGTTGGCAATTCCTAGGCTCTGGTATGGTATGTCACTCCGTGTATCACCAAAAATGAGCAAACTTGCTTGCAGGAGCTTTGGGTGAATTTGTCCAACAGCAGCAGGTTAATGTCTTCACATTTCTGGTTTCTAAGCTTAAAGACCCTGTCACACCGTGAATGTGGAGCCTATGAAGTCAGTGACTGATTGACTGTAACATGCCTCTATGACGAGTCTGAGTCCATACAGTGCCTGAATGTTAACTACAAGAAAAAGAGATGTTGCATGCTTAGAAGTAATGATGAGATTGAAAAGCCTGCTGCATACAGGCCCTCTTCAATGAACATCTTGAAAAACAACTTAATTGACACTTACTATCCACAGTGCCACAATGCCATGGATGACATGTCTTTGTTTGAAGTCGTACAGTGATACAACTATAACTACAAAATTGATTCTGATTCATCTAGACATGTATACAACATTACCGGCTTGCATGGTTGATTGACCATTGCAAGCTGTGTCTGACAATAACAGAGAAGAAGGACCATTACTAGTTTCCTGTCTTGTTCCTCTTCAGCCATGGAGAGATGAAAGGTCACTGAAAGGTGACTGTGACACATATGAGGAGTAATTCCAAGTCAGCTATGAGACTTTCACTTTATCTTTTTATAAAGTTTCCAAAAAGGTAAAACATACAAAACACATAGATGTAAAGCATCCTCCATATAATGGTCAAAAGACAAAGGAAAAGAAACAAGTTATACATGACAGTTTACATGCTTTAAAAAGAGAAGGATTCTGGTGATTAATCTAAATTCAGGCTATTACCAAAAAAAAGGAGTAAAGAGGCAATGATGTCATTGAATAGTAAGGGATTAATAAAAACTATATAAAATACAATGTTAGAGGTATCCATCATGTAAAAAGTCAATACAAGGCAATATCTCAGGAGTGTTAAGTGGCAATAATATAAGGCTGATTCAGGAAAGGATACAATTAATAAGCTGTAGAGAGAGGATATAATTGTGAGAAAGGAGCATAACATTGAGAAAAGAATAGAAGAGAGCAGAAAAAAGAGGGAAATAAGGGTAGGAAAGAAGAAAGGAGAGAGAAAGACATAACAGTAAAGGATATCTGTGCATGATTGTGTTGCAGCCCCAAATCAAGGGTAAAAAAGGTAAAAAGAAAATCTGGATAGTTATATATTAGGACTTAGGAGCATTAGAGAGATTAATGTACTTGAAATAATCCTGCCAACAACCATCATATACTTTGAGTCGATCATGTCAAAGATGGGATAGTCGAACTAGAGACGCATATTGGGTTAGGTTTTGAAGGACATCTGCTAATGGTGGAACATTTACTGATCTCCAGTTCATGAGAATAAATGTTTGACAAGAAAGAAAAGTATATTTAGCCATCTAAAGTGGACATGTGAAAGGGTGATGTTACTAGAGATAAGAATACCTAACAAGAAGAGTTTAGGGTCTAAAGGGATTTGTTGCCCTATAACTTTGGAGGCAAAAGCAAGAACCCCATGCCAAAGCCTATTAACAGGAGTGCATGTCCATAGAATATGAAAAATATCACCATCAGGTGAATTGCAGTGCCAATAGTTATTATTATTTAATAATCCCATACGGTATAAAATAGAGGGTGTTCTATGCCAAAGGTGTAAGAATTTAATTTGTATTCAGGAGCTACGGGCATCTTTAAATATAGAGTGAGAAAGGCACCAGCAATTGCGCCACTGTACATCATTTATGTTATAGTTAAGAAGAGTACTCCACCTAGTTTTAGCAGCAATAGTCTGATCAGGTAAATTGTCTATAATGTCTTTGTAAATGAAGCTATTCCATTTTGATGATAGGTTAATCCAATACAAAATGTGATGATCCTGTAGTGTAGAATTATAGGCATAACGAGAAAAAGAACTATAAGTGTCTCGAATCTGTAAGTACTTCCAAAAGTCCTGCTTGGAAAGGTTCCAGATATTTTGCAGATCTGAAAAAGTTTCAAGAGTTAATGAGTTCAGATCTAGGATATCTCCTAAGAAGAAGATGCCTTTATTTTTCCATGATCGGCTAAAATTTGTTTGGTTCTCTATCGCAATTAATGGATTACCCTATAGGGGGGCATAGAACAAGAGGATTGGGTTGGAATTTAAAAATTTGTGAATTCGTTTCCAATAAAAGACTGAGGTTGAAATAGCGGGATGTGATTTAAGTTTGGGTGAGAGAGGGTTAAAGATGAAGGATGTAGGGATTCCACTGGGGCAGGATGTGGATTCCATTGTAACCCATAGCGGGGTAAGAGTTGAGGGTTTATGAAACCATTTAATGGTTTGAGCAGTCTGGAATGCCCATAAATAAGCTTGAAACCAAGGGAGTCTGAAACGTCCTCTCTTCTAGTGAGAATGAAGTTTATTATGACTAAATCTTGGTGGTTAACCATCCCATATGAAGTGTCCAATAAGTTTGTCAAGTTTGGATAAAAAATGTGTGGGTAAAATTAAGGGGATATTGGAAAATAAGTAGAGAATCTTTGGTCAGATGGACATCTTAGTGGCAGCTACTTTTCCCATTAAAAAGAGATTAAGGAGTTTTCATCTGTCCAGAGTGGTTCTAATATTGTCAAACAGGGGGTTAAATTTATGTCCCATATTTTCCCCAAGTTACTTGTTATTTTGATTCCTAGAGAGGTAATACCATGTGTAGACCATTGGAAACTGAGGGAGGAGTTCATAAATGGCTTGCAGTGGGCATTAAGGGGTAATATTTCTGATCTCCGTAGTTCAAGGCCAATCCAGAGATATTAGTAAATTTATTAAGCAGTTTAATCAATAAGGGTCCTGCCTCTTTTAGATTTTCAAGTAGAATTAAAAGATTGTCTGTGTAGGAGAGAGAAATATATCTAGAAGTACCAATAGGTATGCTCTTAATATCGATGGATTGGTGTAGACTAGCAGATAAGGGTTCCATGGCAATGATGAATAAGGACGGTGACATGGGACAACTTTGTCTGGTTCCTCTTTCCAATTGGAAGGAAGAAGAGAGAGTGGAGTTAGTAAGAATTTTCCAGTAGGCGAGGTGTATAATAGTTTGATACATAGATACATAGACAGTGTCAGCAGATAAGGGCCTATGGCCCACCCAGTCTGCCCATTTGAGCTTGTAAATTCAGTTTATGTTTTCCTAGAAGTCTGTTGCCCCTTACCCCTGACCTCCAGAATTCCTTTATGTCTATCCCATGCATTCTTAAATCCCATGATTGTTTCAGCCCCCACCACTTCCTCTGGCAGGGTGTTCCACTTGTCCACCACCCGTTCTGTGAAGAAATTCTTCCTCATGTTTCCTCTGAATCATCCTCCCTCCAACTTCATCCCATGCCCTCTAGTCCTGGAACATCTTTTTCACTTAAAAATAGTGTATTCCTGCACCCTGTTCCTCCCTGTGAGATACTTGTATGTCTCTATCATATCCCCTCTCTCCCTCCTCTCCTCCAGGGAGTACCTGATCCAAGAACAAAATGTATGAGAGAAACCAACATAAGATAAAACTTGGTAAAGATAGTGCCAATTTAAGGAATCAAAAGCCTTTTCAAAATACAGTATATAGCTATGACTGCTGCAGAAGTATTTAGGGATGTGGCTTTGTGAATTAAATTAAATAAGGAACGTAAGTGATCTGAGCCAAATCTGTTTTTAATAAACCAGCTTGGGAACAGTGAGATAGTTTAGGGATCATGGGTTAAAGACATGATGATAATATTTTGGCAAATATCTTTCCATCAGTGTTTAGTAGAGATATTGGTCTGTAACTGGCAGGAGATGAGGGAGTGTTATCTTTCTTGAGAATTAAAGTTAAAATTGCCTCAGTGCATGTAGGTGGGAGCTTACCTTGATTCAGTGCTTCTTGGAAGACTTTAAAAAGGATCAGGCAAAGGGTGTCAGAGATTGCTTTGTCAAAGTCTACTGGAAAGTTGTCTCCACCTGGGGGCTTACCAGATTTCAAGGAGGACAGGTCTTGTTGAATTTCTTTAAGAGAAAAGGGTTTGTCTAAGGAATTAGCTTCAGAGGTGGAAAGATGGGGTAGATGCAGACTGCTTAGAAATTGTTGAATCTGAGATGGAGGAGAGGGATTAGAATATAATTTCAGATAGAATGTTTTCATAATATGATTTATGGAGGGGCTATCCATGTGAAATGTGCCTTGTTGGTCTTTAAGACCTGAAATGTACCGTTCCATTTGTTGCATCTTAAGCTGATATGAAAGGAGTTTCCATTTCTGTCTCCTTGTTCCCAATATCTGTGTTTCAATTTAAATAGAGCTAACTCTGTTTTGCAGGAGAGTAATTTGTTTATCTTAATTCTTAATTGAAGAATTTCAAAGTGTAATTGAGAAGAGGGATTATGTGTATTGTCTTTAAAGTACATAGTTTCTTTGGATTTAAGGGCTTTTTCTAGATCGCTAATTGTTGCCCTCTTAATTTCTTCCTGTGAGCAACATAGCTGATTATTTTCCCACAGATCGTGGCTTATAGTGCTTCCCATACAGTACAATATGAAGTGTCCACAGGATTATTAAGACTGAGGAATTCTTTGATCTGAGAGGTGATCATGGGGAAGAAGTCAGGATCTTTAAGAAGGAGAGGGTTGAGACACCAAAAAGGGGATTTTGATTCTGGTGGCCCCCCCACAAATGTTGCAACTTAACTGGGGAGTGGTCTGAGATGACTATGGGTAAAATAGATGAATCAATGGTCTTTTCCACTATAGCTGGGGAGGTAAACCAATAGTAGATTTGACTATATGATTTAAGCAATGAGGAATAGAAGGTGAAATCTCAGTCCCAAGGATGGAAGAGTTGCAAGATATCAGATAAGCCTAAGCCTTTCATTAGTAACGAAAGAGCCTTAATACATTTGGGATGGGCATCCATGGAATGGTTACTTCTGTCAATGCTGGGATCCACAGCTAGATTGACATCACCTCCTAGAATTATTGGACTGTTGTCTGGGTTGGTAGAAAATATCTGATTTGCTAGATTATGAAAGAACTCTGGAGAGTCTGAGTTGGGAGCATAGACATTAACAGGCATGAGGGTGCTGGAAGGGGTATTTCATTTAATGATTATCCATCTACCTTCCATATCCAAGATGGAGCTTATGAGACACCATTTGAGATTTTTATGAATAAATATAGCTACTCTTCTTTTTTTTGAGGAGAACAATGAATGATAAATTTGACCAACCTAGTCTTTAAGTCTTATTACATCCTCAGTTAATAATTTGGTTTCTTAAAGGAAAGCAATATGGGCTTTATGTTTTTTAAGGTGGGTAAGGATTTGCTTTCTCTTACACAGGGAGTTAAGTCCCTTCACATTCCAAGTATATAAAAGTAGATCATTCATGGTTATGGTACCAGAAAAGGAAAATAATTATTGGAATAGTGAGGGACATAGCGATGGGGTTGATGATGAAAAGGAGGGTGAGAAAGAGACAACTTGTACATGATGTGAGGGGCTGAGTCATACAAGTTAGCAAAATAAAGCACAAAAGATGTAATCAGCACAGATAACTTTATGAAAAGAGGGTAAATAGAGCAAAAAGAGAGAAACATTAAATATCAACCACAATACTAACACACTAATAAACTAGCGAAAAAACTTTTTATGGGAGCAGCGAGATGAGAGTCAGCTAATCTGCCAAGAGACTTTCTCGCTACACACCAGGGCATCCAACAAATGGAAAGTACCTAGGAAGGCCAACTAACTAAGTGTTGGTCAAATACCAATGTCTTAACCTAATAATAATGCTGAACAATTGTAACTAACAAACTAGGCCAGAATCAAGCTATACCATATAAGGCAGCGAGCTGTAAAAAACCTTAGCTTTATATAAAAGCTAGTCTAATGTAAGAAGAACAATTTTATACTAGGACTAAATGTTTAAGGTGGGTAGCAACAAAGTTAAAAGAAGTGCCAACTTCTTATAGCGAGAAGTCTGTGATTGGTATAAGAGAAACCAGGATTGCCCCCCTTCCTCTGCTCTAAGATTGAATTATGCTGCCACCTTCTGCCTAGCTAGGCCACACCCCCAGCTATGAGACTTTTCAAGACTGAAGGATCAGTTGCTTATATTACAAGATGAGACTAAGAAAAAAAACAACTGTAAAAAGTGAGACAAGAATTGGAAGAAGATACTCCAGTTAACTCTCAAGAACTTTGTGACCCTGAGGGTGAAGGAGCTCTGGGACCCCCCACCACTAATGATCCTGTGGTACTGATGTTAGAGGTTGAAAGTGCTATGCAGCAGGCAAAGCACTTCACCACAGATACATGCACAGTATAGCAGAAGTTGAATAACCATCAGGAACTCATTCACACTGCCATTATGCATGCTATGGAACATGGTATGCGGCATCATAAGAAGGAATGTTCCTGTGACAACTATGAACCATTTCATATGTTTGCCAGTGGTGCTGCTGGAACAGGCAAGAGTTTTGTTATTGAAGCCATTAGTGCTGAGATACGGAAACTTACTGGAGTGCCAAGATCTGTGATTGTATCAGCTCCAACTGGGATTGCAGCATACAACATAGGTGGAGTAACACTACACCGATTTTATGATGCCAGTTGAACATGGCAAGACAAGTGAGTATCGAACATTGTCATTTGAAGCTGCAAGTGAGCTATGGACCATTTTTAACAAAATGGAACTCTTCATTATTGATGAGATCGGCATGGTTTCAAATGTTCTTGCCTTCATTCACCTACGTCTGTAGGAGATTGTTAGCACAGATGATGATCTTCCTTTTGGTGGAAAAATATTGCTGTTTTTGGAGACCTACTGCAACTACCTGTGAATGCTCAGCATGTTTTCTCTACACTTTCTGTAGAACAAGCAAAAAAGAATATTGGGCTCATAGGTGGAATGAATCTGTGGGAGTTCTTCTCCTACGTTGAACTGTTCCAAAACATGAGACAGAGTGCTGATCTGCAATACATAGCAGTACTTGAAGAGGAACTCATTGGAAACTTGTCACCTTCCAATGCAGAAATGTTGAATATATGTGTCATAGGCAATGAGGAAACTTCCGTGCAGGACATATGTGATCTGTTTTCAAAGCTGTACAGTGATGGCATACGCATTGTCTGTTTGAAGCCAAAACTTAAGCAGTGTGCAGAATCCAACCGAATTATGCTGGAGATACAACAACAACCAGTTCTGATACTATCATCACTTGATTCAATTCATTGTGTCTGCTTCAGTTCCAAGATGGTATCAACGATGGTTGCATGACTGAAGAAATTGACCTCAGACATATCTCAAACTGCTGGTTTGGAAGCAATTTTGACATTGTGTAAGAATGCATGTGTCAGTACTAAGATTACTTATGCTCTCTATTTCATTGGTAATTTCTCGTTTGCTGTTCCGAAGTTTAAAAATGTAATAAAGCTTACTTGATTAAAAAAAAAGAATGCATGTGTCATGCTTCATCATAATTTCAGTGTAGAATGTGGACTTGTTAATGGTGCAATGGGACACATAGTTGACTTCCAGTATAATATGCAGAAACATTTGTTGAGATGGATGTGGTTACATTTGACAACCTTGAGTACAAATAGCCCATCGACAGGTGCTCTGTAAAATTCCAGCTTGTGGAAGACATTTATGTGACCCAAAAACAATTTCCATTCTGTGCTGCATATGCTGTGTAGTTCACAAGTCTCAAGGTTTGAGTCTGAATGCAGCTATGGTTGACATAGGGAATTATATCTTCAAAGATGGCATGAGCTATGTTGCCTTGTCTTGTATCAGAATTCTTGCAGGTCTGCACATCATAAATATTGTGAAAAACAAGATCTATGCTAACATCAAGTGTATTCTCGAGTACAATCACCAGAGGACTCTGCATCAACCCAACCAATGTCTTATTCCTGTATCTAGTAAAGTAGTCATGTGAGATATCTCCATGGATGCATCACACACCTTGAAGAGGAAGAAACCTAGTGAAGATCACTCTTCTGCTTTGATGTCTTATGACCAATCTAGTGTAGTTGATCAAATGAGGTCACCACCAGCAAAGAAGTGTATTGATGTGGCAGGAATGGTAACATTTGACAACAGTACTGGAGTTAACTACTACACTAATGTTGCAATGCATTCACTCCTACATGTGCTAGAGTTTTTTGACCTGATTAATGCTTGCAAGTCATCAACTTTGTCTGAAGCACTAAAGAGAGTTGTAAGGGGAAGCCAACAGCAATTTCCATACTTGCCGAGCCTAACACCACTTTATTTAACCATGGCAATTTATTGTGGATATAGAATGTTTGCTAATAATGCTCAGCAATATGTTACCAATTTTATGATTGCTATTATTAACAGTTTGGATGATGATGACATCCCACTAAGGCAGTACCTCACAATTAATTATGTGTGAAAGTATACATGTCTGTGATGCGGTAGCATAGACAGAGAAGTGACAGATGACATGCTCTAGATTTTTGTCTATGTCCCAGATAGTCCATCTGTAAAGTTTCAGAAATTTTTTATAGATGCAAAATGTGGGTGGCAGTGCCAAAGGTGTGGTAGGAACATAACACAATCTCTGAGAGTAGAGGTTGGCCAAAATTTAAATTAGCATATGAATTTGTCACAAAGCAGCTGAAATTCACCTCTGCAAAGCTCCATAAAGTTTTCTCCACCTTCAGAAACTTCAAAATTGTGAAGTTCCACTGCAAAGTGCAGAATTTCACTCACAAACGGCAAAAGTTCACCTGCAAAGTGCGAATTTCAGCAATTTCTGCCATTCGCAGGCAAAATTCCACAATTCAAGGGTGAAATTCCACACTTCAAGGGTAGAATTCCACTCTTCACGGCAGAACTTTGCCATGCAGAATTCATGAAATTCCATGGAATATACAGATTACTCTGCAGAACAAAGTTTGTCAACTTCACCCACCTCTATCTGAGAGACACTCAGTGCAGTGCATATCTTATGATTGTGCTACAGTGATTTGACTCACATGGAATCAAAGCTGTCACACCCATTACAGACTTTATTGCAGGTAAAGAATGTTCATTACAGACTATTGCTGTTATAGAAATGTTTTCAGGTGCACATTTTGACAGTCATACAATCATTTTCTACCATGCACCTTCTGTAGAGTCTCATCATTTTGTGGCATGCGCAAATACATAGGTGGGTGTGTAGAGTGTAATGATGTTATATGCACCCTCAAAGAGAGACTGCCAAAGAGTCTCAAAGATGCATCTGTCATTGTCTTTAGAAATATGGAGCTTTTACAAGCTCAGAAGAGTAGTTTTTCACAGTATGCCTCACAGTTTTGATAACTTTCAAGTTATGAATATATAGTGTTCCATTTGTCACATGTGTGACACACTCACTATACTGACCCATAAGGACAGTGCAAACTATGTTTTTCCTTTTGCTGTTCCTCATAGATATAATAGTGACATTGCTGCAATGCTTTTTATCTATGTTGTCATATCCTGTTTTTTGTATGGGGCTGTAACGTCTCTGTAGTATCAGTCTCTGCAATGTATTTTGGCTGATATTTATGTTTGTCATGCATGAAGTTACAGTTATGGAAAATAAAATGGAAATTCCATCTTGCCATAAGGACAGTGAAAGTAATATTCCTTCTTTGTTTCTTTCTGCATGTTATGCCTTGATTGTTCTGCTGATTACAATGAAACCTTTACAGTTTAAGTGGGATCATAAAGTGGGGCGCTGAACTGTATATACAATCAGTGAACATAAAATATCTTGGCCCAAGTAGATGTCTATGATGATACACTACTCTAAAAATATGTGTACTGCACTTTTCATCTAGAGTTATGTGTAGTATTATAACATGATGGGCCTGATTTTAAAAGGCATATGCAACCACGCAACTAACTTGTGGCAGAGTGTGTAATGCAAGTTGTGACTTGCATCACACCTTGTGGCAAGTGCAATGTTCAACCAAGTGTGCTGCAAATGTTCACCGCAAATCTGGAACCTGGGATGCGAGAGTTAGACCACCTTCTCCCTGGTCTATCCTTGCATCTGAGATCATGGCACTTGCTCCAACCCTTTGGCACAAGTAGCCATAATGTGGAGTAATTGTCGCAAATGCGCCATCCCTTTGAAAATCAGACTGCACTGTGTCTGGGGGCATTGGTGAATATGTGACTCCCTTTGCATCAGATGCAGGGTATGCTGCTAGCCCTGCATCCACTTTATAAAATCGAGGCCAGTGTATACTGCCAAACAGTATGTTTACAGGCAGCAAGAAAAAAGCCTTACACTTTCTTGCTGCCTAATCATTTTGTTGCCACGCCACACTACCAGTACCGGGGCAGACAATTTCTTTCTTTCAGTATTTACACCATACCTGATTGACTATTTCACTCCTACCAAAATATGACTCAGACATGTAAATATGTATACAGCTGAAACTATTGTTTGTATATGAATATACTGTCTGTTACTGTTGCTCCTATATTAATTTAAAGATAATGCAGTTTGCATATATGTTCATTGTTGTACATATGTTTAATGTTATCATTCTCATTACACAGAACACATTTTTAACTTGTTAACTGTTTCAGTTTCTAGGTAATAATACCTGACTTATATTTCTTGATTTGATTTGAGAAAGGTTTTTGTTTTGTAGATAAGAAGCTGAAAAGAAGATCTTGTACTGCTTTTCATTGTTATACCTAGTTTGGTACTCGTGATCTGTATCTGCTCTTTTGTAGGATCACCTTCATTAAGGAGTCAAGTGTGGAATTTTCCAAGTGTGCTGTAGCAAATACTTGACAATGATTTATAAATACAGCTATGTGTGTAGTTTTGTTATATACTGTAACAGACGCTTCCATCTCTATCCCCGGTTACTCTGTCTTCTGGGCTGACAGGTGTGGCAAACATGGAGGGGGAAGAACCATCTACCTGTGTGATTCTCTGAAGTGCCTCAACCTCCCCCCAGCCTACCTAGATCACAGTGTTCAAGCCCTCATTCTGCAAATCACAGTCAATAAAGCCTCTGCCCCTTTGTGGTCACTGCTATCTACATTCCGCCAAGGAATCAAAAGGCTTCCTTTCTCGCTACCCTTGCCTACCTCTATCATCTGCCTCCTAAATCCAAGTTCCTAGCACTTGGAGACTTCAATGCTAACTGGCACTCCCCTCTTAGCTGTCCCCCTTAAGGATGCCATCGCTGCAATGGACTTCTCTCAAGTACTCTCCACCGCCACCAGGCTTAACCCTAAACCTGGCACCACAACCCTGTTTGACCTGATACTATCTAACCACCCCTCCAGAATCTCATGTGTAACAGTGCTTTCCAATGCCATGAGTGATCGCTCCCCTGTGACCTGTACCTGGTCCTGTAAGAATTCTAAACCCCCCAAAACTCATTTTTTCAATGACATCTTAAGCCAGGCATGCTCCAGTGCCTGAAACTGCACCTCAACTCCCTAGACTGGTCACCCATCTATAATGCCCCTTATATCAACTTGGCACTCGATTACTTTATCTCCACTTTATCCTCTGCCTGTGGTATATTTGCCCCTTTTATGAAATGTGTCATCAAGGGTCACTCCACCCCTTGGATTACCCAGGCCCTCCTAGATCTGATGTGCCATTGTGACTCCCCATGGCAACTTGCTCTCGACTCAGGCAAACCAGCCAATAGACAAATGTATCGGGCCATGAGAAACAAATGTACATGGGAGACCTGTGATGCTAAGACCAAACACTACAAGTCCTCCCTCACCTCTACCTGAGGCTCAGGCAGAAAGTTCCGGGACAATCTTAAAGAACTGAATGGTAAACCCTTGTTGTCCCCCCTCATTGTCAACAACAGCACTGCTGTCCCAGACCCCAAATACATAGCTTATATCCTTACTACTTCCTTCTCTGGCCTCAGTGGTATATCCCTACCCACCTCATCAACCCCCCAGGCCACCCACACCCCACCACACCACCCCGCCATTTTGCTTCAAGACAGTCTCCCCTGCCAAAGCCAGGCCCTACCTTCTAAAGGCCTTAGGGCATGCCTGCTACAGTGCTGACTCCCTTGACCTCCTGCTTCTATGCTGCACTCTGGACACTGTTCTCCCCCCCACCTCCATCATCAACTGCTCCCTCTGCCTTGAGACCTTCCCCTCCATCTGGAAGGCAGCAGTCATCATGCCAATACACAAGGGTGTTGACCACTCCAATGCAGGTAACTACTGGCTGATCTCTATCCTTCTCCCACTCTCTAAAGCCCTGGAAAGAATAATTTCTGACCAATTGACTGAACATCTCTCTAAGTACAACCTGCTCTGCCAGCAGCAGCAGCATGGTTTCCATCAGGGTAACAGCACCAACTCTGCGTTGCTGGAGTTTGCTTCCCCCCTGCACTCTGCACTCAACAAAGGCCACCATACAGGGGCAGTCTTTGTGGACTTGTTGAAAGCGCTTGACACAGTTAACCATTACCTCCTTCTGTCTGCACTAACCAACTCCGATCTCTCCCCGAAGCCACTAGCTGGTTCACCAACTACCTCTCAGGTAGAACTCAGCAAGTAAGGATAGGTACTGCTTTCTCCTCATCCCTCCCCGTCAGGTCAGGGGTCCCACAGGGTTCCATCCTCAGGCCCCTCCTCTTCAGCATATTCCTTAACATCCTCCCCATGGCTTGCTTTGGGCAACTGATACTTTATGCAGATTATGCAGAACTGTTCACTTCCCACTCAGACCCCAAACAACTCCAACTCCATCTTCAAAAAGCCTTCTCTGAAGCAGAGTCCTGGTTTGCAGAACACCGACATGTCCTAAACTACAAATAAACAAAAGTGATGCTTTTTGCCAACCCCCAGAATTGACATGAGGACCATTATCTCAGCATCCTCAACTCCCAGTTTCAACCACTTGATCAGGCTACCTCCTTCAAGTACCTTGGTATCCACTTGGAGTCCACTCTTAATTTCCACAGCCACATTCATTATCTGTGCACTGCTGTAAATACCAGGATCGGCTTACTTCACCGGGTCAAACATTACCTCACCTCTGATGCCCTTCATCTAGCTGTCTCCTCCTCCATACTTTCCCTCATTGGCGACAGGATTCTGATCTATGGCACAGCTGACACCACATCCCTCCAGAGAGTTAGAGTAACCCTCAACAAGGCCTGCCACCTTATATTAAGCTGTGACCATTACACTTACACATGTTCTTTCTACCAGCAGTCCAGCTGGCTCAACTTTGACAACAGACTCAAACACCACACCTGCCTCATGGCTAAAAAGATCTCCACTGGGCTACCCCCCAGGCTCACATCCCTCCTGACACCTGCTCCCCTAACTAAAATCACCCACAACTCCATTAAATCCCCATTTCTCATCCCTCACCTCTGAACCTCACTTGGTCAGTGAACCTTTGCTTACCAAGTCCCACTCTGGATGATTGCCATTCCTTACCTCATTAAGTCTAAGCCCAAGCTTGGCCTATTTAAAACCCTCCTCATGGACCACCTCCAGACCAACAATGGATGTGACTGTCCATAATCCCCCTGTACACTTGACAATGGACTCTCCTCTGACACACACCCCAGCCCTAGCTCTATTATCCAATTAAGAGTAGTCCCCATTCTCACAGTTCCTGTTGTACTTGACACTGTCAGGCCTATGTCCTGGCTGTGACTGACTCTTGTTCCAATGTTTATCTACTGTGACACATTATGTACCCAAAATTGTGTATGTTGACCTAACTGTTGTATATTTGTCAACTGATGTGGTGACTTTGGAAATGAGTCTCTGACTCAAGGGTTGTAAACCTGAAATGTTCAATAAATAAATAAAATATAAGTGATATATAGGGGATATATGATGGGCATGAGTGTGATATGGCAAATATTGTCACTTCTGCAGAGTGAGATATCCAAGCTCATGATGCAGGAGTGACAATGTTTGCCATAGCACACGATCTGCCCATCATGTATTCGATATATACAATAGGGCCAAGAGTTTCAGAAGTTTTGTTATGCTGTCTTGTGTTCTGTTCCTGTTTATGTGTTTGCTCATTTTGTGTGTGAGCTTTTCTGAATGAGCTGGCAGTGTTATAAACTCTGAGAGATACATGAGTGTGTTTTGCAATGCTAAATGAGTTAGTTTTAGGTAGGAGTGAGAAACATACTTTTGTGAAGCTGTATTGATAAGAGATATGCAGAGACCACAGGTTGGGAAATCATATGAGCTAACCCCCCATAACAGTGACAAAAGACAAATGGCAAGTGCTATTGGTGATGCTAGGAAAGGAGGGCAGGATGGGGGGGGAAAGGGTGGAAGGTGGTTACCCTTAATGCTAGGAGCCTTAGGAGGAAAACTGCAGAGTTACAGGTTCTCATGGTAGAGGGAGAGGTGGACATTGCAGCCATCACGGAAGCATGGGCCATCCAATATAATGACTGAGACCTGTCTGTACCAGGTACAGGTTATTTCATAGGGACAGGGTGATTGGGAAAGGAGGGGAGGTACCTATGTGAAGCAAGGACTGAAATGTGTAAGGGAGGAAGGGAGAAGGGTAGTATGGAGTCACTTTGGTGCAAATCCAGGATTCCAAGAATAGATTCTTAGAATGGGAGTGGTGTACAGGCCACCATCTCAGATGGAGGAGTTAGACAAGGAACTAGTGGGACAGATCAGGAGGACCTGGTGAGAAGGGTAGTGTGGTGATTGTGAGGACTTCAACATGCCAGGAGTAGACTGGAGCACCCCAACAACCAGGAACAGAAGGGAGCAGGTACTGCTGGATGCCTTCAGGAGAGCTTCCTGCTGCAAATGGTCAGTGAACCAACCAGGTTATGGAATACCCTTGACCTTGTGCTGGCAAATGGGGACTTTGTGAGAGGACTTACAGTAGAGGAACTGCTGTCAAGGAGGGACCACCGCTCAGTATGGCTCACATTGGATATGGGCAAGGAAGGAGTGGACTCTGGCACAAGAGTGCTGGACTTCAGGAGGGCCAACTTTGGGAGGATGGGGAAGTGGTAAAAGGGTACCTGGCCAGAATTCAATCTAGTATGGATACTAACCAGAGGTGGAGCTCATAAAGCTGGGGATAGTGGAGGCAACCAAAACCTGCTGCAAAGTCCAGAGCAAGAAGGCTAGGGCTAAGAAACCAAGCTGGTTGAGCAAGAAGGTCATGGAAAGGTAAGGAGGAAAAGAGCTGCCTTTAGGAAGTACAAGAAAACAGGAGGGGAAGACAGAGAGAGTACTTGACAGAATTGAAGGAGGTGACAAGGGCAGTAAGGGGAGCCAAAACATCTACGGAACTCAGGCTGGCACATGGCATTAAGAAGGGGAGAAGGACTCTTAAGTACATCAGGAGAAAAGGAGCTGTGAGGACCACATAGTAAGGATTAGGAAGGAGGGGGGTGGGTGGAAGCAGGGTATGATAAGGCGGAAGCACTAATGAGTACTTGCTCAGTATTTACTAAAGAGAGGGGGGTGACACCCAAGGTGAGAGAAATGGCAGAAGCAGGGGGGGAAGTGGTGACAGATGTGGAAATCATGAAGGGCAGAGTTCGAGAGGGTTTGAAGGCACTGAGGGTGGACAAGGCACCAGTCCCAGATGGCATCCACCCCAGGGTACTGAAGGAGCTGGCAGAGGTCCTTGCAGGGCCTTTGGCAGACCTATTTCATGCCTCACTACATTCGGGGTGTATACCTCAGGACTGGAGGATGGCTCATGTGGTGCCCCTCCACAAGAGTGGCCCCAAGGATGAACCAGGAAACTACAGACCAGTGAGCCTCACATCCATCGTGGGTAAGCTAATGGACACTATCCTGAAGGAGAGACTGGTGGCCCTCCTAGAGGCCAAAGGACTACAGGACAGCAGACAGCATGGCTTCATATGTGGCAGATCCTGCCAAACCAACCTGGTTGAGTTCTATGACTGGGTAACTAGGCAACTGGACAGGGGCCAAGCAGTGATGTCCCATCTGACTTCAGTAAGGCATTCGACTCGTGCCACATGGAAGGCTGGGAAGGAAGTTAGTAGGCAGGAGCATGTGCAAAGCTGGTGAGATGGATAGGAAACTGGCTGCAGGGAAGGGAACAGAGGGGTGGTGGTGGGTTGGGAGCCTCACACCCAAGGCAGTGATGATGAGCGGTGTCCCACAGGGCTCGTGTTGGGGATCAGTGTTGTTTGGGATATTCATTGCAGACATATCATGGGACATCAAGAGCAAGATCAGTCTGTTTGCTGATTATGCCAAGGTTGGTGGTGGTGGATGACCTAGGGATGGCAGGGGTTGCAGGATGATCTGGCAAAGCTTGAACCTGGTCAGACACCTGGCAACTGGGGTTTAATGCCAAAAGTGCAAGGTGCTGCATTTTGGGATGAAGAACCCAAGGAGAAGTTACTAGCTAGGGGAGTGCAGCTAGCCCAGACAGAGGAGGAGAAGGATCTGGGTGTGCTCATTACAGGATCAATGAACAACTCGCACAATGTAGGAAGGCAGCTGCAAGGCCAACAAAATGCTGGGTTGTATTGCAAGGATATATCCTCGAGGAGGGAGAGGTGATTCTGCCACTGTATAGGTCATTGGTTAGACCACACTGGAGTACTGCATGCAGTACTGGCATCCGTATCTGAAGAGGGACATTAAGTTACTGGAGGGTGCAGCGAGAGCGACAAAGATGATCAAGGGGCTGGGGGACTTATCACACGAGAGGAGGTTGAAGGAGTTGAACATGTACTCACTGGAGGAGAGGAGAGACAGGGTGACATGATTGAAACCTTAAATACATGAAAGGAATAAACAAGACGGGTACAGAGGGCTGTTCAAAGTAAGGGAGGGAGCCACCAGGGGCCATGATATGAGACTGGAACGAGGAAGGTTCAGGAGGGAGATGAGGAGACACTTCTTTACAGAGAGGGTGGTGGCTGGGTGGAATGCATTACCTGCAGAAGTAGTATGCAGTAGAACAGTGGACTGCTTCAAATGAAGATGAGACAGGACAAGGGGGAGGGTTAATGAAGGGGAAGGGTGGAAGGGAGGGTCAGCTGCAGAATAAGGGGTGCTAGCTGCACATTCGAGCAGACTTGATAGACCTCTAGGCCTTTATCTGCTGTCAAATTTTGTATGTTCATACATATTGTTTAGCAGTATGGCTGCAGTGAAGCTAAGAGCATCACAGTAATTGTAATGAGCTGAGAGGCAGAGTGTCAGAACAGCTGATACTGTTTTCAGTGGTAATTAAGTTAGCTGCAGTGCAGAGTGTTCTGTGAAATTGTGCTCTTTAGGATTCTGACTGCAGTGAAGTTGAGATGGTCACAGTAATTTGTAATGGGTGAGAATCAGAGTTTTAGGAACAAGTGAGTGTGTGTTTCAGTGGTAGTTGAGTTAGCTGCAGGCAGTAGTTTAGACTGTTCTGTGAAGCTGTGCTGTTTGGAATTCTGGCTGCAGCAAGTTGAGAGCATCACAGTAATGAGCTGGATGTTGGGGGTAGGTGTGTTTTGTAATGCTCACTGAGTTAGCTGTAGGCAGCAATGAGACCTCTCAGGTAGTTCTGCATTTGTGTCTATGGTAACAGCACAGGTGTTTCTTGCATGCTGAGGGGAAAGCTGCCTACGGTGATGATATCAGTGACCTTTTGTGACCCATGTGTGTAAATGGTTGATATCATCACAGTAGATCTGAGGGTAAAAATATCACACTGCAGTGGATGATATGCTGTTTTATCTCACTCATTTACCACTCACCCCTATTGTATATATGATTATATATTATGATGTAGAGCATTACTTTCTTCCCTTCATGTTAACTTTTCCTTTTTATAAGTTATTGTTCTTTTGCCCATTCCAGGGAAACAAAGATAATTTGGCTCTAACTCGACTGGCATACTTCAAATAAATTTTTTAAACGTATGCTCTGTGTCATGTGTCTTTCTTCATAGACAGTGATGAAATTTTCTGTGGTTCTATTAAAAGAAAGTAAAATGAGGTTTAGTTTCGGTATTCACAACCTAGATAACATATTTTGAATGGTTCAGAAACAGGTTGTTACTTGCAAACAGTAACATAAGATTTTTATTATTTACATGTGTTGTTAATGAAAAGCATGACATTCTGTGCAATACATAGTACAAATAGGTCTGTATGAAACATGCTTATTTAGTGGTGTTGTGTACAAAGTAGTTAACAGCTTTGTTAGCTATATGATGTTGTGCAAAGGCATACAATATCAAAATGTAACAACAAGGACTCTTGAATTCACTCTCAAAAAGTAAGGAACTTTATTGCAAAAATGTTGTTAATGCAACAGTTAGGGTTGGTATCAAAACATGTAAACATGGGTATGTTAATGTATTCTAAAAAAGTAAGGAAATTCATTGCAAAAAACGTCATTAATGAATCAGTTAGGGTTGTATCAAAGTGTGTAAAAGGAGGGAATTGTAGCATTAGAGTTTCCAATCCTAACTCCCTATCCTCCCCCAAACACAAGCAGTGGAAGAGGCAAGGCAACACAGCCAAGCAGAGAAAGCCATCATAAGCTAAGACAATCAACATACAAATCTCTGAACATAACACAAGAGACATTCATCATCATGGTACACCAGCTGTATGAGGTCTACTGCCATGCCAGTGTCTTGGGGGTACACCAGCATGCTGGGTGTCATGTAGGAGGTGCCACTATGTGCACTGCATCCCAAAGTGCTCCCTAGAGATCTACTTGGAGGCTCCCAGGGTCGTGAGGGATGAGACACTGCTTAGGGACAGTTATTGGGACACCATATAAAGGTGTCAGTTGCCAAATGTAAAGAAAAATGACAATATACATATGGTCATGTTCTGCAACATAATAACATGCAGTACAAGTAATCCAACACATTGTGATGTTGATCTGACCTATCTCCTTATCCAGCTTTGTGTGCATTTACTCAGTCATCATATGTGATTGTGGCAGACTCCAGGTACCTCTGTGTTGCAGGCATTCCTTAACACTGTGCCATAACAGTACATGTGCCTGTAACTCTTGAACATGGTGGGATAGAAGTGGATGCTATAGTGAACAATTGGTATGCAGGCATCACACCTTCTGTGACACATCTGTTTGGCGCCTATAATACTATGCACTGTGTGACATATTCTGGTTGTTCTACATGTGGGTGCCTACACAACAAAGTGGCATGGAACTGCACAGATAGGCCTCTTCTCAGCACACTGATATGACAGCTTATGTCATACTGTGTTACTGTAATGCTGCTCACAGCACTTCTGTGACACAAGTGTTCTTCAGCAGCTCTCTCTACACAGCACATCACTGTACAGCACTACAGTACTCTTCAGGTGCACGCTATATCTGGAGGTCATGGGTGTACAGTACCATAGCATTCACTCCAAAATGACTACATTACAGTACTGATCCTGTCACTTTGGGAGGATGGAGCTGCTGAGTCACCACACACTGCTCAGCTGTGGAGCTGAACTGAGAAAGCAGGGATCATACAAGGTGTTTTTAAAGATTTAGAAAAGGTATGCCAAAGTTGTCTAAAACCTTTTTTATATATATTAAATCATATGACTCTTTCTGGGCTGACTTGAAGTGGCTGGTTTTCTGTGCATCTCTTCTGCCACTGCTTGTTTCCTTGCAGGGGCATAGAATCAAGCCAGTGGTGGAACCCACTCCCTTGGAGGATGGCAGGGAGCTTTTTGGAGAGCCAACCGCAGTTGAGGTGGCACTGCAGAAGTGGAGTTTTATTCTTTGAACATTTAAATGTATCTCATCCCATCAGCACTCTGATTCTTCATGGATTCTCCATGGAACTCCTGGTTGTGAATTACTGGAACTCAAGTTTTGAATATATCTAAGGATGTTGCATTTGATGCACTAACTACATTTAACCCTTAGGCTGCCAACAGAATTAGAACTTATAGGAATTCTGGACTGATACATCAGTCCATGGCACAGCAAGGGTTAATACATCTCAATATACCTCATAGGGGGAGTCTCTACTTTTCTTTTATTTATTACTTATCACGTCTTCATATTAATTTTATATTCATTTAATTATCTTATAGTTTTATTGTATTGGTTTATTATTGCGCTTATTTTAACAAACTATTTCTTCATTTAAATTATTGTTCAAATTGTCACACCCTTGTCACATAACAGTGTACTACATAGCGCATACCCTGGAGTTTTCAGCTCATAATCACCATTTGCCCAGTAAAGGAGGGAAGGTCAGCTAGGCGCTGCAGCAGCTACTGCCTGATGCCTTATGGTGACTCATTCCTTTTGATTCTTTTAATTTGTAAACTGTCTTATAGTACTTTTTACAGGCAAGAAGGCTGGATTAATTTTTATTCCTGGCTTGTATCGGGTTATTCACTCGTTACTGGCTGCCTGACTCAGTCTGAGTAAAAGCACCACGAGTAAAAGTAGTTACCTGTGTTTGACCTGCTTTTTCTTTAGTCCCTCACCATGGAGTAAGCTAATTTAATTTTTTTTTCAATTGGTTATTTGAAGAGTATCTTTATTTTTTGATTTTTGAGATTTGATTCAAATTTTAAAACTGATTTTAAACTGACTTATTAATGCTGATGCTGAGTTCATTCTGTTGTTCTAGGCTGTTGTAGGTTAAACCCATAAGTGTCATGGTGTATCTGTCACATTATAATGCAGTTTTGCACATTGTAATTCCTTTCTTTTCTTCTATTTTTTAAGAGACCTACACACCACTGCTGTGAACGCTTTATTGTGGCTCTTGTTCTCTAAAGCCCAATTTACACTACCAGATTTGCAGCACATCAGCTGATGCATTCCAGTTCATGTGCTGCAAAGCCACTGTTGTGGACACTCACCATTGAGATGTAAGTGCCACTCCAATGCCTCTTTCTGCACCACAGAAATCCTGGGGATGTGTGCTGGCTTCAGCACTTTCCCCTCAGTGTAAACAGCTGCTGTGCTCCATCTGCTACTCAGCCCTTACGCATCCCTTGGTGAGTCAGCGTGTGACATCTGATCGATGCTGACCTGTCCCACCGTGGCCACACCTGTCAGCATGATCTGTGGTGCTCAACCACCAGGAATGCAAACACATGAATTTGGCAGTCAGTTACTGTGGATCCAATAAATGTGGTGCGGTAAATACAGCTCACCTGCAGAGTAAACAGGGCATAAGACAAAGCGAAAACAAAGAAAACAATAAAGATAAAGTCATCGTATAAGAAATCAGACTGATTATTGGATCAGTTTATCTTTATTCTGAAAACAGCTTATCCATTGTAACTAATCTGTGACTAATCTCGGGCCTCCCTTCATATACTGAAGTACTGCTTTCAAGGTTCTACTTGATAAGACTGTTGAATAACAGAATATAAGACACTGCCAATTTTTTTCTTACACATTGGGGTTATACCTCAGATTGCTTTGGTCTGACATTCACCTTCCCAACTTGCTTGTGGAATACAGCTGAAATATCTGACCTGGGTGAACACCTTAATACCAGGTTGTATGCACTTCTCCTCTCTATAGGAGGGTTCACTGCTATTTACTGCTATTTGCTGTTTTCTTCCTTTTAAAATTTTAAGTGGAAATACAGCTAGTTGGGACTACTGAGAACACATACACTTTTTACTCATTGCGACTGTTCTTTTTTTTTTTAAATATTCCCAAAAGTAGGGTTATATCACATTCTACACTTTATCGCATTTATATTTTATCTGCACTTTATGTATATCTAATCTGCTCATATTGCAGTATATATTATTTGTTCAGAACCTGCTTATAATATGCTTATAACTTTGTATTTTTTCAACTTTAACATCATGGTTAATACAAGAAGTCAACAGAATACTCAAATGAACAACTTAATAGAAATTAATGATGAGCAGAGCAAGGATAAGGCTTAGGCATGTGATAGTAATAATAGTAGCATTAACAGAAAAGCACAGGCTGACAATGTAACTTTCTGTGAAAATTGAAAAGTATTGAAAACCAGGAAAGGTGGGAAGGTCAAAAAGGCCAAGAAAGATCATGCAAGTGTGGATGATCTTTGGGATGAAGTAACCTCCTCCCCCGAATATATCAAAGGGCAGAATGGGCAGAAAGGTACAGGAAAAGACCATAAATCAAAGTAGGCCTAAGGAACCAGATACTCAGAATATTATGATTACCAAGACAAGTAAAAAAAGTACTCCTGGCAACAAACAGTTGACAATTACAAAATTATTTGCACAAAGCAGAACAGAACCACCAAACTGAACAAACTCTGACTTTTGGGGGAAAACATCCCCCATATTCCTCAAATATTTCATTCAACTTCTACCCAAAACTATCAAGCACTTGGCCATCTAATATTGGGACAGCTGATGTGATACAGATTCCAGTTTTGGATAAAATGTTGAGACTGAGCCCTCCATAATGGAAAAATGATATCCTGAGTAACCAGTCTTTCAACTTAAACCTTACAGGTTGGGGCTTCTTTGCAGTCTTATTGTTCCAATATACATAACACTAATGAGAAGATTAGTCCTAATCAGTGTCACACCATCACATCACCAAAAACAAGCAACAACATAATTTCAGGTAAACAATTGGAAAAATAGTGCCTTAAAGAGAAGTGATAGTTGAACTAGAAAATACAATCCAGGGATCTTAAGAAATTAGATAATATACAAAAAAATAAGAGTGCACATTTACCCCAGGAGAACAGTGCTGACTGGGAACAAAAATCTCTGTTAAGAGACACAAAGTCTAGTGCACCTATAAATGGAAGGGAAAATGAGAAGGGCTCATCCTTGGGGCTGGGGGATATGAAGGACAGTTACTCTTTGACCTACATACCTTCGTATCTCAGTGACAATATTATCAGGGTTATGAAGAATCAGCATGCTGCCAATCTTATGCTTCTGAAGTGACTCATAACAACAAGAAATGAGATAGAAACATTAAAAGAAAATATCACCATAAATGGTGGTGGACTGGATGACATTATCAGGAAACTGAATAATATTTATCCCACTAAAGAATCCTCTTCAGTTTCATTAGAGGAGAATGAGAAACCTGAGGAATCTGTTCAGTGTAATAGACCTGATTTTTCTTCCATAGTGTTTCCTGTGTCTCCAGTAATTGTAAAAAGAAAAAAGAAGGAAAGTAGTAAAAAAATAAAAGCCAAAGGAAAAAAGGCAAAGAAGGTAAATGGGACACATTTCTGAGAAGCTGTGTTTAGAATCCTCAAGAAACAAAACATTGAAAATTTAAGTTTTAAAGATAACCATAGGGCAAATGTCTCTGTGATAACTCAAAACAAACAGACACAAACTGTAATTGCTGCCCATAAAGATATGGAACATTAAATTTCTATAGGAAGTGAACAACTAAAATGTGCAGGTAATGGGCAGTCTAATCTTACAAAATCATTGGAGGCTGATGTTCCTTTTGTCAGATTATATGGTCTTAAAAAAAACATAAGGGGAAACACTACAGACCCTAAGAGAGAAAAGTTTCCATATATTCAGAGTAGACATGGATCTAGATATTTAAATAGAAGACTTGATTAAGGTTGATAGATCTAGAGATACTGAGGATAGCAACCACATGGAAAGTGTGGATATTCACTGTACAAATCCTAGAGTTCTTAACTCTTTGTGGAGGAATATTCACAGGATATCACAGCTAAATCTAACTGCTTCACTGTTTAAGGGAGACATTGCTGTAAAGGACTCTGGTAGACATTATGTGCAGTCAGGGTACTTGAAAATGAGAACTCTTATGAACCAGTTATTCTAAATCTATTTAGAAGCAACAAACTGTACAATGAAACTGATGCCAGACTTACTTGTGTTTTATGTAACTTGTTCAGCAATTTCTTAAACATAAGGCTAGGTCGAAATTGTGTAGTGAATGTTTACAGACATGAGAGCTTAAAAGATGATGGGCAGATTGACATTTTCTTCAGAAACTCAGTAACAGCAAGCAGAGTGTTGCAAAAATCAAGATGCAATGGGTTTATATATGGTGGATCTTAGTAACTTAGAATTCAAAGCAGGGATTCATATAAGTCAAACCTGGCCTATCCAATCTGATGAAGGTAATTGCATGGCAGATGTAAACAATATCACTCAACATTCAACCCAGAATAGATTTCTGGCACTAGCAGGGTATGATGGCTGACTAAATTCATTTAACCTAAATGATTCCTCAACAAACTCTAGAGCTAGCCATTTAGATAATATTGAATACCAGCATAACCTTCTTATTTCTTGGAATATAGCTGACTTTAAATCCAAACAGCAAGACTGTGACTGGAATAATGTTATTAATCAGTATTTTATAATTTGTTTACAAGAAACATGGCATGCTCCAACAGATAAAATTTAATTAAATGGCTACATTGCCTTCCATAAACCTGGATTAAAAGTTGCTAAAGCCAGTTGCAGGGTTGGTGGCCTGGTTACCTTCATAAAATTAGGAACCCTCTAGTTAGGTTTAGAAAGTTTAGAACTAGAAAATAATTTTATTGATATCAGAGCATTCCATTTAGACGCTGAGATTATGTTGTTCAACTGCTATATTCCTCCTTATAAGTCCAAGTATTTTTCGATAACACATGGGTAAAATTAACAGAAACTATTAGAGAGGCTCAGTTAAAACCCCATAATGCCTATCTACAATTAACAGGAGACTTTAATGCAAGAATAGGCAGCTATGATGGTCTAAGTGATAACTCCATAATGGGATTCATGTTTCCTTCAGCCAGTATGTATTAAAGATCAACTAGTGACCAAAGGTACAATCAAAATGGGTATAGGCTAAATAAACTTATGGAAGAAAACCTAGTATATCCCCTAAATAGATGACTATTAGATGACCATGAAGGCACCCCCACTTATTTTACCAAACAAGGAGCTTTTGTCATAGATTTAATACTGTGGCAGAGCTCCCCTAACATCTGGATTTGATTTACAGTACATCCTTGGACCGAAAGTGATCATTCACAATCTCTTCACATGGGAGGTGTGCAATTTCTGTGATAGATTTATCAAAAAAAGGGCCAAAATAAATAAAATGGAAATAAGATATTGTAAGAAGTTAACATGGACTATAACACTAGAAAATATGGTTAAGAGTATAGTGAACTCATTCTTAACCAACTGGACACAGCAAAGTCTAATTGATATGAGCCCGGACATTATGAATCAGAAATTACACCTGTTTTTTAAAGACTTAGGCCCTCATTTATATTTCGAGAAAGTCTGCAAAAAGAATACTATCTACTCAGAGGGCTGGTTTGATGCTGAATGCAGGTCCCCAAAAAAGCAATTGGGCCATGCCTTAAGAAGTGCAAAAAGAAAACCTGATAAAGACAGTGCTATTAAGTTAAAAATAGCCAGGAAAGCATATAAAGCCTTTCTCAAACAAAAGAAAAAAATATACAATGAGACCCAATGGGAAAATATGATTATAGCAATTACAAATAATGATATCAAATCTTTTTGGTCGATGGTAACCAAAGGTTGTAAGGGATGGTGAATGGACCTTGATAATTATATACTGTGGGTAGGATATTCAGAGTGCGCCAGGCAGGGGAGCAAGCCTGGGTGCAGTGTAACTGGGATGTGCCAGGAAGTGTGCTGGGTGATATTCAGCAGTGCTGTGCCATGGCTCAGCACCATTGAATACAGCAATGTGGCCACCCTCATTGTGCATGGTGCATTGGCACTGCACAAGTGCAAGTGGAAAGAGAGGAGCAGGGGGATGCGCCAGCGCAAGCGCGGTTGTGCTAGGTGCAGAAACCGCAATATTCAGTGGTGGATATGCAAATAGGGCCATAATGCATGCAAGGTGCAACTGGGGCCATTAACATGTCATTATGGCCCCATTTGCATGCAGGTGCGACAATACCCAGTGACTTGCACCTGGCACCCTGCCAGGCTGCAGCTGTCGTGGACCGTCGCCCCCCGCACATCCCAGAAAAGTGCCCCTATGCCCGATTGTGGGCATCAGTATGAGAAAACACATTTTAAATTATCCCTGGTGGTCCAGTGGACTGCTTCCAGCCTGATCGCGGGCATAAGTATCATAATAAACATGTCCAGTATCCCTGGTGGTCCAATGGACCGCTTCCAGCCCAATCACTGGCATAAGTATGATAAAACACATTTTAAATCATCCCTGGTGGTCCAGTGGTACCCCTCCCACCCCCCACTCAGACTCACCACCCCGTTCCCCCTGGTCAGCAGCGGGCGGCAGCTCCCCACCCACAAGCCTCCCGGCTGCCCACCGACTGACTGCATACAGTACAGTTGTCGGCCCATTGGTCCATGCTGTGGACCAATGGGTGTGCAGACTGTACTGTACTACACAGTTCAGATATGTGAATGGATCTGTTCACATATCGGGACTGTGTAGTACGGTATGGTCTGCAAGCCCAAAGGCAGGTGGCCGGGCAGCTTGCGGGTGGGGATCTGCCACCCACTGCTGACCAGGGGGAGTGGGGTGGCAGGTCTGAGTGGGTGGGAGGGGAGAGGTGCACTGCTGGACCACCAGGGATGATTTAAAATGTGTTTTATCATACTTATGTCCGTGACTGGGCTGGAAGCGGTCCACTGGACCACCAGGGGTATTGGATATGTTTATTATGATACTTATGCCCGTAATCAGGCTGGAAGTGGTCCACTGGACCACCAGGGATATTGGACATGTTTATTATGATACTTATGCCTGTGATCAGGCTGGAAGAGGTCCACTGGACCACCAGGGAGTCATTTATTTCATATATGCCCGTGATCGAGCAGGATTCGGTCCACTGGATCACCAGGGATAATATTGATATTACAATGCCCACGATCTGGCATGGGGGGTGCGACACTGACAGACCCTGGCTCTGGAGCTCTGGGTGTCCACCCACAGCTGGAGGCTGCCGTGTTGCATCCTGCAATATGGCAGCTCACCTGTGGGTGGCCAGCCTTTGCTCCTTTTCCTTTTTGGCTCAACTTTGAGCACCAGTGTGCGGCACAAGTAGGGGTTGCACCAGCATATGCACCGCACATCCCAGGCTGAATATCAGGATGTGCGGAATATGCATGGGCACACCGCCTCCGCACTTGCACTGCATACATTACTGGTGCACCCCTGCACATCGGCATCTGCGTGGCGCAACACCCCCTTTTGAATATCATGCCAGGGCGCATCAGTGGGTTGTGCATGGTGCAACACTGTTGTGCCATGTGCAACCCCTTTGAATACCCCGGCCTGTAGGTACAGAAAAGTGGATTCAGCATTACACAGAAATTTTTTTTTTATCCTGATATAGTGTATTGTTGGCTACTGTTAGACACATGGGCCTGGATATTCAAACTACGCCAGGCTGTGGTGCAAGCTTGGGCGCAGCTCAACTTTGTTGCACAGGGGTGTGGCCTGGGTGATATTCAACGGAGCTGCACTATGGTGCAGCAGCTTTGAATATTGCACCCTGGACACCCCCACTGTGCATGGCGCAGTGGCACTGCACCAGCACAAGTGGCCAGAGTGGAGCATGGAGATGCACTAGCGCAAGTGCCATTGCACCATGCACAGCACCTGCAATATTCAAAAGGGGACATGCAAATGGAGCCATAATTTATGCAAGGCATACAGGGGGGCATTTGCATCTCATTATGGCCCATTTGCATGCCATTAGCATGCAGGTGTGCCGATCCCCGATGACGTGCGCCTGGCTCCCTTCCAGGCAGCAGCTGTCAGGGACCGACGCTTAGCCCGACCATGGGCATTCATGAAGAGTTTCTGAAACCAGGAGTTCAGGTGATCCACCCGTCCGGTGGCCGTAGGCCTGACGCCCAGGTCCAATGAGTCTGCCGCTCGGCATCTGTAATCTAGCACTTTCATTACCTGTGGTTCAGCCCCCACCTGCCCACCGAGCCTCACTGCTCGCTCCCCATCGCGGCGGTGGTGTTACGCCGCTGCCGTTCACGACCGATGCCGGTGCTGCATGTTCACAGCATGAGTTAATGGTGCAGCTCATATTATTTAAGTTGTGATATGTGAATGAATCTATTCACATCTGACTGGAGAAAATGCAGTGGTTGCACATCCATTGGCTCATGCTAGAACCAATGGGCATGCAGCCCTACCGAGCTGTCAGTCGGTGGGCGGCAGGGCAGCAGGTGGGTGGGTGCTGCCACTCACCGCTGACGGGGAGCGGGGTGGTGTGGCCCAGTGGGCTGGTGGGGAGGGGGGCACTAGACCACCAGGGTAGTAGGGGTATTTTATGAGTTACAGATGCCCGCGATCGGCAGCAATTGGTCCACTGGACCACCAGGGATATTGGACGGGAGAGACATTGATGCCCGTGGATCGGGCAGAGTGCGTCCACTGACCACCAGGGATATTGGACGGAGGGGGTTATATTATTGATGCCCACACGATCGGCTGGAGTGTGGTCCACTGGACCATAAGGGATATAGGACGGGGCTTATTCTTCAAGACAAATGCACACGATCAAGTACATAGTGGTCCACTGACCACCAGGGATATAGAGGGGATTTCATACGGATGCCCACGATGGGGCATGGGGCACCGCTAGTGCGGCAGGAATCAGTGGCCACCCACAGGTGGCAGCTGCCGTGTTGCACCCTGCAATGTGGCAGCTCACCTGTGGGTGGCCATCACTTGTTCCTTTTTTTTTTGGTTTAACTTTGTGCAGGCACAGGTAGGGGTTGCACATGCATGAATCTGCATATCCCGGGCTGAATACTGGGCTGTGCAGGTTATGCATGAGCACGCCCCCCCCCACCTGTGCCTGCATACATTACTGATGTGCTCCAGCACATCAGGATTTGTGCAGTGCACTTTTCCCTTTTGAATATCGCGCCGGGGCACATCAGTGGGTTATGCACGGCACAACACTGTTGCGCCATGCGCAACTCTTTTGAATATCTGGGCCATGATATATTAAACTAAACTATATTCACATAACCAAATTTGAAGTACTTTCTGCACTTCTCAGCTTAAAAGGAAACAAAGCACCAGGCCCTGATACAGTTCCAAGTGAAGTATATACATGTATGGCAAAAGAGTGGGTTGATTTCTTTATGCTCTTTTTTCATAAATGTGTAATGCAGGATAATATCTCTCCATCTTAGTTGGGCTTCACAATTGGCCCCATTCATAAATAGGGACCTAAGGATGACCCCAAGATGTACACACCCATAAACTTATTGGATGTCATTGGTAAAGTTTTGCCAAAATTCTACTTAATAGACTAAAGGCTGAACTTAAACATTTAGACCTGTCTGCTGTACAAGCAAGCTTCAGCAAAAATGACTCTACAACTGATTAGAAAAATATGTCAAATTGCAGAAATTAAAGCTTTTTATGACATTCATAGATTATAGTTCGGCCTTTGACACAATTAAGAGATACGCTGTGATCCATTATGCTCAAATGGGGCATCTCTCCTGTATTAGTAAACAGTACCAGGAATCTGCATTCAAATACCTGGGCAAAGGTCAGGATTGGAAACCACCTATCTGACTCTTTCAAAACCAATAGGGGGGTTAGGCAAGACTGCATCCTAGCCCCCTTACTATTTTGTATTTATATTAATGGACTGTTACTGGAATTGCAAGTCTCAATTACAGATTCTCCCAAGGTCAATACGGTCCCTTGTGCCATGTTGGCATATGCCAATGACCTTGTTCTTTTTTCCCTTTCACCATGTGCCCTACAAAAGAAACTCAACATTTGTTAAACACTCTGAAACTCTCTCCTTAAGAATTAATTTACAAAAATCTAAAATAATGATAATGGGTGCTAGGAAGTCAAAATACAGCTGAAAAATGAATTCTACACCAATAAAAGTAGTCAGCAAGTACCCATACTTAGGGCTGACATACTCAAATAACGACTATTTGAGATCACATTTTGAAGCAATCTTATCCAAAGTCAAACTGACAGCGGGTGCTCTTGCCAGATTTAATCACTTGTATGGTTGCTTTTCCGTTAGACCACTTATGAGTGCAATATAAGTAAAATATAATGTACAGACATTGTACAGTGCAGAAATATGGGGTCCCCACTACACAGACAGGTTGGAGAAACCAGTTATACAGCTTTTGAGAGCCACACTAGGCTGCCAAAAATCAACACCAGCTTATTTTATCAGCTCAGAACTTGGTATTCCCAGTCTGTCTACAGACTTAAGAAGCTATCAGAATGATCAATTATTGGATCAGAATTACCAAATTACCTGAAGATAGATTGATACAACACTATCTCAAAGAAAAACTAAATTGAGAACAATTAGGTTGTAAGGAATCACCATGGTACACATCTCAAAAAGATTCTGGAAACGCATGCACTGGATTTTTTTTTACAGTACGTATTCAGGAATATCACCTTAAGTGTTCAGTATAGGTCATGTATTAAAAAGAAAATCACAACGTACTTGACTTGAGTTATGACCTCAAATTACACCAAATGGCTTAGTAAAAATGACTGCAACCAAAAGTACAGATTTTATCTGGACGTGCTTGAGGACACCAATATTCGTAAAATCTTTTCTAGATTTAGGATGGAATTTTTTTTTAATCCAGCTTTTTTGACCCCCGTCACTACCTCCCACCTTACTTGGTGACATAGGTACATGGTGGAGCTGGACAGGTGGCTCTGGCCCTCCCCCCTCTGAGGGGCTCAGTCTCGGGACCTCTGCGTTTCCCACTGCTGACTCTCCCGGCAATCTCTCATGGGTTGCCCCCCTTTTCATGGCAGGGCTGAGGTGAAGGAAGTCAACATTCCCTCCCTCAGAGACCAACATCTTGACTCTGGGGAGCTGGCATGGGTGTTGCAGGGCTGTCATAGAGTCTTCTGACACCATTTTACCAGTTTTCTCCCTGCCCCTTGCTGTGGTTGCCCATGGGCATGTGAAGGCATACGCACTCAATGACCCTTGGTACCCTCCCTACTCTAGTCATTCCTGACTGCACCACCTCCGGGCCTCCACCTGGGTGTAGCCTTGCAGTGGGTGTGACTGGGTGCCCACCTGGGAGGGGAGAGCTGCCTTATGGCTCCTCAGTCCATCTCTGGGCTCGTTCCCAATCCCGGGTTACCAGCATGGTCTGAGGTGTGCCATCTATTGCATCAACCCTCAGTGCCACCGGTCCGGCCAGGATAAAACTTTTTGAGTCAAATCCCAGAACTGCATTATACAATAAATCCAATGATCATAAAAACTATTTATGCTTTTGTACTTGTAATGACAAAGAGAACCTAGTGCATGTTATCCTGAAGTGCACCTGGTAGAATAAAGCAAGGTATACATGGATTCAGCCAATCCTCAGCACTTTAGTGCAAACTGATGACAACACCATAATAACAGTTCTCTTAATCATGGAAGATCCATATTATACACAGGGTTGGTAAATATCTTATCTTAACCCAGAAAATTATGAAAAGGATGTTGAAAAACATGTTAGCTGCTTAAGGTTTTACTGACTGTAAATTATGTGCTCCAGCGTTTATATGTTTTTTATTCACAATTGTAATGTTGTAATGATTGTTTTTAATGATTGATCAATAAACTTTTTGAACTTGGCCCCATCACTCCTGTGGCTTACTGTATGTGTCTCCAAGCAGCTATGTTAATTGGCTTAGTTGTCCTATGTGAGCTTGACAAGCTTCTGCCCACTATGTTTCTTACATGCATTTCAAGACAGCTGCATAGCTGCAGAGCTCTAAGCACAGATTGAAGAGTCTGCCATGCTTATAGCTGTCATATATGACTCCTGTGGTGTCTCTGCAAATTGTTTTGTGACTAATAACGGTGAGATCTTTCCTCCTTAGCCACTGTTGTGCACATCTGCTCTCATGCATGCCTAACATATGTTTGTCATGTGAATACACTGTAATACTTGCAAACATCTATGTATGTGCTTAAAACTGTGGCACAGAAGGACAGTTATGCGGCTTTATTATCTTTCTGGTATAAGTGTTCGGTGACTGATTGGTCTCCCATTAGGCCTGTCTATTCACTCCCCAGTCCCCCACAACCCCAGGAGCCTCCCAGTAGGTCTCTAGTGAGCACTTTTGGGGTGAAATACATGCAGTGGCCCCTCCCCCATGATGCCCAGCATGTGGACGTACCCCCAAAACACTGGCATGGCAGTGGACCTCATACAGCTGGTGGGCCATGATGATGGATGTCTCTTGTGTTATTTTCAGAGATTTGCATGTTGTTTGTCTTAGCTGATGATGGCTGTCTCTACTTGGTTGTGTTGTTTTGCCCTTTCCACTGCTTGAGTGTGCGTGTGGGGGTGGAATGGGGAGTTAGGGTTGGAAACACTAACGCTGCATTTCCCTACTTTTGTCACTTTGATACCAACCCTAACTGATTCATTAACAACATTATTTGCTATGGATATATATATATATATATATATATATATAGATGTTTATTGTATAATTTGAGATCTTTTGCTGCTATGATATATTTTCTGTAATTTAAATTTACTTACATTGTAAAGCACTTTGAGCCCTGGAAAAGCACTATATAATTAAAGTTCCATTCCTAAACTATCCTATTCCATCATATCCCCTTCTATCCTATAGTATGATTATATTCATACTTAGGTGCAGTGTCAAAAACTGGGAGCAGTAGTCAATGTGTGGTAGGACCAGTCCTTGTGGCAGAGTTAGGCTACATCCATGGCTGTGACTGATGGACCACTTTTCTATCTCATTTCCTAGCAACAGTTAACCTTTTTCTCTTTGCTTTTCTTCTTTTCCCCCCCATATCCCAGGTTGGCCACCTAGAGTAGCTCTTTACTATCCCTACTAAACTTCCTACTAGTTATCTATTTTCATTCTTTTTCCATTTCCATCCATCCAGTCCCTGGAATGATGCCACACACCCGGAGAGGAGTAGTGTAAAGTGCATAAGTGCATTTTGTGTACAAAAAAGCATGAAGGCTATTTTAAATAGGAATAAATACAGTTAATAAAGCCCTTTTAAATAAAAAGGACTCAGAAACCATATAAAAGAATAATAATTTAATAATTAGTAAAGTTGTAAGAAATCTTTAAGATATTTTCATAAATTCACATTATAAACCTGTTACTGTAGAAGTGCTTAGTTACTGTGGATCAGAGATATAGTCAATATCTGTGACTGTACCTTTAACTGAAGCAGGAAGTCCTCTGAAACAAAAACCCCCTTTACTTTTGAAACAACATGTCCAGACATGTAAATAGAAAAGGCTCAGTCAGGTGACCCCCACCAAAAGATATAAAAACTCTTCTGAGTTCACTTCAGTTCAGTCTAGTAGAGTTCGGTCTTGAAAGTGAAGAAGAGAGGTGCTACTGTGAGATACATGGTGTTAGAAGTGGGATAGTACTGGCTGTCCCAAGAAACAAGGGGGAGACCAGTACCCAGATACCAGCCTTGGTATCCAGACATGGGGGCAAGGAGCTGGATGGCATACCTTCAGGATCTTGTGAGTGCCAAGGATCTGTTGAAGGAGGAGGGGCTTACTGGTGTGCATACCAGAGCTCAGGTGAGGAGAATTGGAGAGGAGCTATTGCCTGGATTAAAGTTTGATGGAATACAGAGGTGGACCAGTGCCGGACAGAGGTGGAGCAACACTGCCAGGTTGTGATGGAGGATTCCCAGCTGAAGGATTTCATGGCAGAGGCAGAGGACCAGGATCTATGGGTTCTAGAAGAGGAGGGCCCCCTAGTGGAACCTTTGTTGCCAGCCACATTTGAGATCCTGTTGTTGGCCCATTTTCCCGGGCTGTTAGTTGGTGCAAGACAGTGACCAGGAAGATGAGACTCCAGGTGAGACTGTTGCTAGGGATACTGTATTGGGGTGGAAACCTTCAAGCAAGAAAGAAGACTCCATTGAGGCTGAAGGGACCTTTTCTTGTTCAGTTACAGCTGAAACTATTAACAGTATTTACAGTACTGACAGGGGTAGATTGGTCATGGGGATCTGGGTGATATGGGATGAGATGTATGAAACATGTAATTTTTAAAATTAATATAGCTTTTAAGGCTGGTGCTGAGCACAGTCAGTTGTGGGTACCAGAATGGTGTAAGGGTTGAAAGGAGTCCCCAGGTATGTTACAAATAAGGGTTGAAAGGAAACCCCTGGTATGTTACAAATAAGGGTCAAAAGGAAATCCCAAGTATGTTACAAATAAGGGTTGAAAGGAAACTCCAAAGGTTTTTGCAGTTAGGAACGGGCTGGTTGATGTTCAGCATGAGAATGTTCCTTGTCTGCCGGAAAATACATGAAAGGGAAATGGATAAATGAGATGTATGAAACGATTACAAGAAATGTATAACATGAAAGAAATGTCTATACTGTAGGATATAAAATGAGGAACCTAGGGTCATGGAGGATCTAGGTATGGGGTGGAACCTATGATTTGGTCCCTGAGTGGAACAATGTGTCAGAATGGGGTTAGAGTTGGATACAACTTGTCCCAGAGAAAGTTGTGGTATAGGCCTGTATGGCTGCCCTGATAGCTAGATGGAGGAAGCTAGAAGTCAGCATACAACTGCTGTGTATTACTTCCTTTTTTAATGTACCGATGAAGGTATGATAGTGGGTGCATAGGGCTGAAACGATGCCAAGTGATGGGTATGGAGGAAGCTAGAAGTCAGTATAAAACTGCTGTGTATTACGTCCTCTTTTTTAATGTACTGATGAAGGTATGATAGTGGGTGCACAGGGTTCTGAAATGATGTCAAGTGATGGATTCTGAAACAATCTTAAGTGATGGGTGCTGAAACAATGCCTATTGATGGGTGCCTGATATTACATGATGAAATGTCTGAGTTGTAGTAACCAGAGTGAAATAGTTAGGGGGTAGACAGTCACTACAGACTGAAGTCCCCTGAGATCATAGATGGCTACTGGATGGGAAGGAGGCAGTATAGCGTAGTGGTTTAAGGCTCTAAGCTGCAAACCTGGAGACCTGGGTTTGAATCCCACAGCCCCCACTTGCATACTGTGTGACCTTGAGCAAATCACTTAACTTCCTTGTGCTCCCAGGTTGCACCTGGAAACAAGCTTTAGCTTAGTGTGCCTTTCCTGGTTAAACAATTTCCCATTCCCCCCTTTCCCCTATTGTGCCGAACTGTATGACAGCCCCAGGGTAATGTTGTGAAAATATTGTTGTACTGCAGTAACTTGGTATGTTGGACAATACTAAAAATAGCTGAATTAAGGGATCCTGAGGTGAAGCTTTCATAGTGGGTGAGAGAAAGTTTCAACCAACCCCCATTCTACTGTTTTGGTACAATATTTATGACTGAGAGGGGGTTATTGAAAAAATAGTATAGTTTTGAGAACTGTTTTTTACTTAGCTCATTGGGTCTGGGTGGCCATTTTGGGTCAGGTTCTGTAATGGATGGTTCTGATGCCATATGGCAGCTGCTGGACCCAATGAGTTAAGAAGGGAGGCGTGTGGTAGAGTTAGGCTACACCCTCGGCTGTGACTGATGGACCACTTTTCTATCTCATTTCCTAGCAACAGTTACTGCTTTTCTCTTTGCTTATCTTCTTTTTCCCCATACCCTAGGTCAGCCACCTAGCGTAGCTCTTTACTATCCCTACTAAACTTTCTACTAGTTCTCTCTTTTCATTCTTTTTCCATTTCCATCCATCCAATCCCTGGAATGATGCCACACAACTGGGGAGGTGTTGTGTAAAGTGCAAAAGTGCATTTTGTGTACAAAAAAGCATGAAGGCTATTTAAATAGTAATAAATACAGTTAATAAAGCCTTTTTAAATAAAAAGGATTCAGATGCTGTATAAAAGAATAATAATTTCTGAAATCTCTGTTTATTCTACTTGTCCCAGCCTGCCATCTCTGACCCATTGGGAGCCCCTAGGCAGACATCCCTCTGCCATCCACCCTACCCGAATGACCCCATGAACCTCATGGCACTACAGTTTACCCCCCCGTGCAGGGATGGGGCAGAGCCCCTTTTACCCCATACCTTGTATTTCCTCAGTCAGGGGCCATTGGGCAGGTGAAGGCACATTGAGGGCACGTCTCTGGAACTCCATCTTCCTGGTGATGGCAGGCTATTTTTCCTCTTTCTTCCTCCCCTACAGCATGAGACCCCTGTCATCAAGGTGCAAGGCACCAATGTCACGCTGTATAACGGCCGCCCATCCCCTACCCTTAGGGGCTTGCAGTACTCTGAGCCTCTGTTCAGAGTCAGACAAGTGTGCAGGCTGTGGCCTCAACCATCCCTGGAGTAGGTGAGCTGTTGTGGGATGCTCCAGCCTATCTCTCCCCAGCCGACCCACCAATGACCCAAGTCCGCTCCTGAACCCGGGTCACCAGAGTGGAACGTGATGTGGCATCCAGCGCCTCAACCCTCAGTGCCACCGGGCCAGCTAAAGAATAATAATTTCATGATTAGTACAGCTGTAAGAAATCTTTAAGGTAGTTTCATAAGTTCACATTATAAACCTGTTACTGTAGAAGTGCTTAGTCACTGTGGATCAGAGATATAGTCAATATCTGTGGATATATACACTGTAGCTTTAACTGAACAAGGAAGTCCCCTGAAAAAAAAAAAACCTTTGGTTTTGAAATAACATGTCCAGACATGTAAACAGAAAGGGCTCAGTCAGGTGACCCCCACCAAAAGATATAAAAACTCTTCTCTGAGTTCACTTCAGTTCAGTCCAGTAGGGTTCAGCCCTGAGAGAGAAGAGGAGAGAGGTTCTACTATATGTACAAAGAAGCTGTTGAATGCAGATGAAAAGGGTCTTAGGAGCTTTAAGATCCAGGACTGTATTATGTGAGAAACTGCTGATGTTAAATAGTGATTTTATTTGGAATTTTTTTTGTTTTCATTTATTATTTTTCAAACTTATGAAGAATAAATATCACACCACGGTGTGTTTTAAACCTGTAAATTTGCCTCATCTAAAGTTTATTCCCACATGCTGTGACAGCCCTTTATGTAATAAGAAAATTATTTTTTTCTTTCTAGGACCTCTAACTCCTGACTATACAGCAGTGACAGCCTACTTCTTACTTCCTCCCCTCCTCATCTGCTGGTTTACAACCCATATTATAGGATCTGCTACAGTATATACATTACCAGCTGCTGTAGCTCCCACCAAAAGAGGATAAGCTTTTTTCATTTCATTTTTTTAAGGATAAAACCTCTGAGCATGTTTTCATTTACGATGATGTTCTTTCAGCAGACTTGTAACAAGTGGATTGCAATGTTGCAGTACAAAGAATGAAAACAATACAACTAGAGGAGGGGTATTTAAAATAACAAACACTAACTTTTCTAACAAATTAATAACATTAAAGTACTCATGTTTACTGTTATCATAAGTGATTACAGTACATTAGTTTGTAATATTGATATCATAGGTTGTGTACGTTCATGAATGCAGATATATTTTTTGTGTGCTAAATGTATTTTCATAGTAGCACTAGTACATACCGTATTGTCAGTTTTAGGAATATGATACTACTATTTTACTTTTTACTGTACTGGGTTGTGATAGATGTCAGTGCACTACCCCACCTTATGGGCTTAAATAAGGGGCCTGGATCAATATCGCCTATGGGGATTCGTTTCCCAAAGATGTTAAGTTTAAGTTTAGATGTAAATTGTGTGGTACTTCCACCCAGAGAAAGTAAATGGGCTATACTACAATCAAGTACTGGAACACAATACCAGCCACTGTGATCCCCACTGGTACAGCTCACTCAACTCCCACATAGTGCAGTAACAATTTTTCAGAAATAATCAAAGCAACACATAAGAGTAAAGAACAGTGGTTTTATAAGGGAGAGTGGAAATGACAAGGAGTAAAAAAGGGAAAATTGGAAATGGGGACTTATACTCTCCTGCATACCAAATTAACAGTTCAACCTAGACAGCCTGGTGGTGCAGAAGGCTGAGGCGCTGGCACCTTACCTCAAACCACACTGGTGACCTGGGTTCCGGAATGGACTTGGATCTCTGGGGGTCGGCAAAGGCAGGAGAGGATTGAGCATCCAGAGGACTGATTTCCTGTCCTGGGGTGGGTTAGGGTGATGCCACACTCTGTAGCGGCCCCAGGTGGAGATTGGGGGCACTATAAGTTGTGGTGCAATGACAGGGGTGCTAGGAAAACACAGAAAATAGCATCTGAGTGACCGGATGATGACTGCCTGGACCTCCACCTCCATGGAGTCCCCGGAGAGCCAGGAACGATCTCAGAAGCACCCAGGGCTGAGAAAAGGAATGCTGGAAGGTAATTTCCCTCTGGAAGGAGGGAACCCATCAGATGATGGGTTACATTGGGCTACCTTGGAACAGGCTACAAACATGAGATCAGGAATCTGGCACCGGGGTGGGTTCAGAGTGGAGGACAGGGAGCTCCTTGGCAGAAGGCCTGAAGGAGAGGCCGATCAGATGCGGGGGTTAAATAAATAATGCAAAAAACTACAGGGCCCTCCCTCTGAGAGTTTCAGTTCCCCTCTTTACAGGTGCATCTGACTTTTTACTCCCCCAAAGCCCATATGCAGGATAGCTCTTCCCTCAGTGTGGTTGGTAGCCCGCTCACTGTGAAGAACATTTGCTAGTGATGAGTGGGGTCAATTGGCATGCAAACACAATTCAACACACATAATAATAACAAAGGTGACAGTATGGAGTTTTCTAATGTCCCTCTCCTAGGCATAAGGCAAGCAAAGCCCAGGAGCCAGGACTCTGTGAAACTCACATTCTGTTGACTGTGGTGGACAAGCAGTTGACGGATGACTACACTGCTCTGCAGGGATGCATAATGTTGGCAGGACCAGTCAAGATGATGTGTGGGACACTGGCTCCTCTGGTGAGAAGCCCTCACTCCTTAAACTCATGATGCCCACTACAAAAATGGTACCTTGTGATTTCTCATCTCCTTCTTTGTATCTCTCTTTCAGTGAGACTGCATTAGCAATCTAAGACCCACCGACCTGACTGCATAGCAGGGCTTCTTCCAGGACAGTCACCATCCCTGGGAAGAAGCATAGATCTAGTCATGGTCAGCAGCTGATAAAGCTCACCTGGCATAAATGATAGCCTCTAATGAATAAGTAAGAAAGATCTGGAAGGTTCACTGGCTGGCAGTGCTAGAGTAGTTGCAGTTAAAATTTCTTCTCTTTTGTGACTGTATAAACACACTTGCAGCTTTTCTCTCACACTTGCAGATGGCGAGTGTGTCAGTCCCTGCATGCTGAATCTCCAACTGACTCTACTATCAGACAGGCAATCTACTCCACTTTTCAATACACAGCAGACTGAGGATGGTCTGAAAGGTTCCTCTGAATACAAATAAGCGGATAGCATCTTGTTTGGTCAAGTTCTCCTATTAGTTCTTTGGGAGAGTCTGTCTGAATGTCTCTTAATGCTGAACTGGCTGTTCCATTCATAGGTAAATTAATGAGGCCTTCCAATGTCCCATGAGCCATCTTGGGTCCCTGGCAGGCTCGGGAGTCTGACTGGCTACTAGACACCCTCTGACCCCAGTGCCATGGTCTCCAGGGGCAGACGAACACAAGATGCTCACAGGGGCCCTGGACCCAAAGTCTCTGGCTACAAAGTCTCTACTATGAAACTATTGTTTGTGTCCCCTGGGTGTTTGTGCAAGAAAGTGTAAGTTTTATAGTTGGTTGGGTGGTTGTCAGGGAAGTCCCAGTTGCATGCACTATCATGCTATTCCTTCTCTCATCAGCAACAGGTTGCTGTGCTGCATTGGAGCTGCATATATTGGTGATCAAAGCACCACAGATCACAGCACTCCTGTCCTTTTCCGTGCTGCTGTCCATCTCCAGCAGTACAGATCTTCAGGGACCAGAGCAAGCAGCAGCAATGGTGAGGCTCAGTGAGGCAATGCAAGTCCTGAATAATGTGTGGGGGTTATGTTAGAAAAAGTGTTGATATTATTTTTCATATGAATATAACTAAAAATCCCAAACCCTTTGAATCACTGTGGCATTTCTTGATGGAAAAACATCAGATAGCCACATTAAAATGTTTTGCTACTAATCAAATACCCAGTCCAGCCAGGGGAGATGACTGGGACAGGGCCATCTTGAAGAGAGAAGGGTGGTGGCTCAATAGGCTTAATAATTTAAATAAAAGACATAGACTGAATGAAGAAACTGACTGTTTGGGCATTATGTAAACAATAAAATTCCCCAACCACAATATTGTTCAGGTTTATGGTTATGGTCCACCTCTGTAAACCTCTCAACTCTTTTTTGAACAGAAGGTCATAATTAGTTACTTCACTGTGTTTGGCGTGGGACTGGGCTGGGGACTCGGACCCCCACTCCACTGTATTTCTATCAAGTAATTTATTGGTTATGAATTACAGTGTTGCATATGATTGTGATTATAGCTGCTTAAGTATAGTCCATGTAGCACACCACTGACCAAGCAACTGGTATCTGAGATACAGATGCCAGGTATATGATTTTAAACACTGATCATATATAGATGCCACAAAGAGATAGTGTTAATGGGATGACAGTAATCCTTTAATGTTGATCCTCCATAAGGATAATCCACTACAAAGGGCTCATGAGTGCATCTGACACAGCAGCTGCCTTAAGCAGCATGTAGTGAGTTCTCCTGAAATGGGACCAGGCAGCATGAGATGTCACATGCTCAGCGTGATGACGTAATGATGTCAGTGCATCTCCAGTGTCACTGATGTCACATGCTGCTCATGGTGTGGTGAGGAAGCCACTCCTCATAATGAAGTAGAACCACACACCTGAGTGGTGTGGTAATGGCAATGTAACCACAGTTAGCAGGTTGCCAGAAATGAGCAGTGTGTTCACTAGGTAATTGGGTTCAGTTCATAGAAACAGAATATCATTGTGAATGCGAGTAATAGTAATTGAGTTTTTAAATATCAAAAGGCTGAAGAGTTCTTTTTATTATTTCCTATAGTCCCATACTACACAGAGGCTGTTAGAAAGGCCCTGTTCAGCGTGTTTGCCATTCATTTGCATCACCAGGTAAGAAAAAAGGTTTGTCTCCCCATACGATGCACAGGGGTAATGCCAAACTTCACCCAACAACTAACACACCAAAATCTGGCCAATGGAAAATCATGTACAAATGCTCACAGCCTGGGAAATAAGATCCCAGACCTGCAGGCAATAATGTCAGAGGCTAAACTGGACATAGTAGCAATTAGTGAGACGTGGTTTACCAGTAACCACACTTGGGAGACTTCAGTACCTGGCTATGTATTGTTCAGAAGAGACCGAGGTGCAAAAGGGGGAGGAGTGGCCTGTATGTTAATGAAAATATCAAAGCTACAGAAATTCAGAATACACATAAGGAGCCAGAAGAACTGTGGGTCACCCTGGAAACAGGAAATGGGACAGCCATAAGAACTGGGTTGTCTACAGGCCCCAGACCAGAGGGAGGACATAGACACATTACTGTTAGAAGATATACAAAACATGACAGCTAAAGGGAGGTTCTGATAATGGGAGACTTCAACATGCCAGATACAGATTGGTCAATACCAGCAGGAACATCTGCCAGAACTAGACTCATAGTGGATTCCCTGCAGGGGGAGGGCCTCAAACAACTGGTACAGCAACCCACAAGAGACAGGGCTATCCTAGATCTAGTACTGACTAACAAAGAAGGGATCACAGATCTCCAGGTAGAAGGTCACCTGGGGGCCAGTGACCATCACATGGTATGGTTCAATTTGGCTACTACATCTAAATCATCCCATTCCAAGGCAAAAATATGGGACTTCAGAGGAGCTGACTTTGATAAGATGGCCAACAGAGTTAAGCTAGCCCTGGCAAAAGAAACACAGGTGAGGAGGTACAGGCAAAGTGGGCAAGCATTAAGGATACAATACTTGAAGCAACATCCCATTGTGTTAGACAGAAAAGGAAGTGCAAAGAAGAAGGAAACCACTTTGGTTCTCAAATACAGTAGCAGAAAAGGTCAGAGCCAAAAGGCTGGCCTTCAGAAAATATAAGGGAACACAGCGGATGAAGATAGGAGGCATACCAAACTGCCCTAAGGGAAGCAGGTAAGGCAGTAAGGCAGGCAAAGTCCCAAACTGAGGAAACACTAGCACAAACAGTAAAAGAAGGTGACAAGACTTTCTATAGATACATTAGTGAAAGGAGAAAGTCCAGAGGGGTATTGCTAAGCTTAATGGAGAAAAGGGAGCATGTGAGGAGGAGGACCCGTAAAGGCATCTATCCTAAATAGATACTTTTGCTCAGTATTTACTGAAGAGAAGGTAGGGGAGGCCCACAGCTCAGCATCATGGACACAGGGGGGAGGGAGGTGAGCACTACTCCCTTCACAAAAGAAAGGGTCCTACAAGAGCTTGCTAAGCTCAGGGTGGATAAGGCAATGGGACCTGATGGCATACATCCCAGGGTACTTAAGGAGCTAAAGGAGGAACTAGCAGAGCCATTAGCAGAATTGTTTAGTGAGTCTCTGAGCACAGGAGAGGTCCCAGAAGACTGGAGAAGGGCTCATGTGATCCCGCTCCACAAGAGTGGTAGCAGGGAGGAGGCGGGAACTACAGACCGGTCAGTCTTACCTCAGTAGTGGGCAAGATTATGGAGGCACTCCTTAAGGAAAGGATAGTGCAACACCTGGAATCCATAGGGCACAGGATCCAAGACAGCATGGGTTTACAAAGGAAGGTCCTGTCAAACTAATCTCATAGATTTCTTTGACTGGGTAACCAGAGTGGTGGACCAAGGGGAGCAGTTGATGTCGCCTACCTTGACTTCAGCAAAGCTTTTGACACTGTTCCACATAGAAGATTGATAAATAAGCTAGGTAGGCTCGGGTGGGTCAGAAGTTGGTCAACTGGGTGGCAAACTGGTTGACTGGCAGAAAACAGAGAGTGGTGGTAAATGGTATACAGTCAGAAGAGATGCAAGTCACAAGTGGGTACCTCAGGATCAGTCCTGGGGCCAGTCCTATTCAACATCTTCATTAGTGACCTCGCAGATGGACTAGAGGGTAGGCTTGTCTGTTTGCAGATGACACCAAGATCTGCAACAGAGTAGATGATCCAGATGGGGTGGGCAGAATGAGAAGAGATCTGGATAAACTAGCAAAATGGTCAGAAGAGTGGCAACTGGGATTTAATGCAAAGAAGTGCACATAGGGAAGAGAAACCCTGAAGCCACTTATAGGCTGGGAGGGGAGTTGCTAGCAGTCACAAAGGAAGAAAGAGACTTGGGCATCATCATCACTGATGACCCAAAATCATCCAAGCAGACCTCTAAAGCAGTAGGTAAGGCTAGGGGTGTTAGGGTGTATTAGTAGGGTATCACAAGTCGTAAGAGGGAGGTAATAATCCTCTGTACAAGACATTGGTTAGGCCCCATCTGGAGTACTCAGCAGTATTGGAGGCCACACCTTCACAAGGACATTAACCAAATTGAGGCAGTCCAGAGAAGGGCAACTAAAATGGTGCAGGGACTGCATCAGAAGACATATGAGGACAGATTAACGGAGCTCAATATGTATACCCTTGAGCAAAGGAGGGAGAGAGGTGATATGATCGAGACATTTAAACACCTTAAGGGCATAAACAAGGTGAAAGAGTCTAACATGTTTAAATATAAGAAAAATAGCAGGACAAGAGGACACAGCATGAGATTAGAGGGAGGCCGATTAAGGGGAATGTGAGGAAATTCTTTTCACAGAAAGGGTGGTAGATGCATGGAATGGCTTACCACAAGAAGTGGTGGCTATGAATACAGTGCAGGGCTTCAAACAGGCATGGATAGGCATAAGGGAGCAATACAAATGACTATGAATAGATAGGTCACTGACAGAGCAAAGGCCGATGGCACATTTATAAGGTAGAAAAAGAAATGGGCAGACTGGATGGGCCTTGCGGTCCTTATCTGCCGTCAACTTCTATGTTTCTATGTTTCTATGTTAAATTAAGATGAGCAAGGAACCATGGAAATATTTATGTTTTGAAGGTAATTTGAATGACAAAATCTGTCACATTGCTTTTATTTGCTGTCCTTAAACAGAGTTTGAACATTGAGTCAATAGTAAAAGAGATAAGCTTTTCAAAATCAGCACCAAAATGTACTTAGATTAAGTTTTCTATTATATATTGGTCAGGAACGTAACATGAAGAGTAATTTGCTGTGTGTGGTTTTATAGCTCATAATAATAGAAGTGTGTGGCGAACTAAAATAGCACAACTTTGAGAAAGCATAAGAAAGATAATAGTAAATATACTGAAATTTGTTTTAATTGCTAAGTAAATAAAGCATGTTTTCCCAAAAAGGTTTTGCTTATATTTAATGGGGAAATTGTCATCATTGTACACATAAAACACAGGATCTATAGATCCCAATGAACTAAAACACACGCACCATACCTTTTTAAAATACTTTGTTGAACTCCGTAAGGGACCCTCTGTCCGTTATTATTGTCTGAGAATCCCTGTGGCCAGCCCTTTGATAATGCAACTGATGGTCTAAGCCACGGTGGATTCCTATGTCTTGATATATGTCAGTATAGTTGCTGTAAAATTTAAACAAATACGAAGGGTGTGTTTAGGCTTCTAATTCTGGTTCAGACTGAGTGAGGAAAACACTTTCCTAGGTTGATCTGTACCAGCATTAGAAGTCTAAACATGCCCTTTATATCTGTCACAATTTTACGGCAATTATACTGACACATAGGAGTCCCCCAAGGCTAAGCCAGTTAGTCGCGTCATCAGAGGGCTGGCTGCTGGGGACTCTTGGACAGTAATGGCAGGTAGATAAACTCATGGATTTCAATGTAGTATTGAAAAAAGGTATGGTCTGTGCATTTTAGCTCATAAGAACTGTATGTCCCATGGTTTTACATATACAATGATGACAATTCCCCTTTAATGGAGGCAGCTACCAGAGACAAAGAGATAAGGGAGTGCCAAGAGGAAAACCTCCTCCTAACTAGGAGAAGGAGTACTGAATTTGCCTGAAAAAGACTACTATTGTAGAAAAAAGGGGGGTATTACCACAAGGTGTGCCATCAGCACAGCAAAACCATTACAGTGATGGCAATATGGGCACTGCAACCCATGCAACAGTCATACTGTACCAACTATAAGGATGTTGCAGCCCCAGGCATGTTGTGCTCTTTCCCTACACCTCCAACCTGGAGGTGATTATACTATTTTCTGGGGTGGGGTGGGGTGGGGAGAAGCCCACTGTGGTGGGGTGGCAGGGACCAAAGCCCCCTACAAACAGCCAGGATGCACCCTGGTGCTTTGGGCATGACAGCAGTCGGGCTGCACAATTGCCACACGGCATGGTCTCCATGGGCATTTTCGTGTCCCTGTATTGTCGGTCTCCCATATGGGTGTCGAACCAACATGGTGGAACCTTACCACAAAGGACACTAGAAAAGTGGTTTCCTCCTACTACAGCAATTACTTTTGCAAAATGTCTTTCACCTCATTCTCTGGTAACTTTGTGATTTGAAAGAGAAAATCTATTAGGAAATCAGAAATGTGGGTTTTAAGCTAAACTCTAGGTCTTGTCTGTGTTGATGGTGAATCCTAAACATGTTAGCTAGCTGGAGCTGTAGCATACCTGATACAATTAACCTACAGATCTAAATAGATCAGAATGTCTAGACTTGGTCAACCGTACTGTTGCAGGCAACATGCAACTGCCTGGCATGCTGGTGACCTGGGTTCACACCCCAAACCCAGGACATCAGGTATGAGATAACAAAAATCTTCTGAGTGTCCACAGGGATGTAGACCTCCTTCCAGGTAGGATGGAGAGTGATCCCACCACCTGAGTGCCCCAGGGGACCCAGGGTGCTGATGTTAGTACAAGGTAGGATTCATGTGGAGAGAGAGTGTTGTGGGGGTTGCAGGATTTGAGAAATGAATGACATGATGGTGAAGAAAGGTGATGGAAAACAGTAGAGAAGACTTGATTAGGCAGATGCTTCCCCCCCACTTACATCCTAGTTGACCAGTTTGCCAGTCTGTGTCCTCAATGAACCTTGCTTGACTATCCATAATTTGGAATTCTAGCTGGTAAAAGAGCGAGATGTCTGTCAGGCCGTGCAACATGGGACATGCTGTTAAGGGCTTTACAAGGGTATCTGTTGTGCTGGTAAAGGGAGGAGGGCCCATGGCTGGTTGGCTGGTTAGTTGGTTAGTTATGTATTTATTTATTGTTCATTCATTCATGTATTTCTAATTTTTGACCAGGAAAGGCACACTAAGCTATTATAACTTGTTTCCAGGTGGATCCTGGGGAGTGGGTTACATGGACCTCTTTTACTGGCAGGGAGAAAGTTAGCAATGACACAGTGGAAACTCCCGAGCTCTTCTTTGATGAGTGCCTTAGGATCTTTTACTTTCACCTGGACAGGGACCAGAGGTCAACAGAAGGGACCTTGGATTAATGTCTCTTCCAAAGGATGACACCTCACCAGTGCAGCACCCTCTCATACCACACTACAGTTGCCAGTTATGGGTATTACCCCAAGAGTCTTGTGTGGGGCTAGAACTCATAACCATTTGATCTTCTGGCCCCAGTGTTGAGTGTACTACCTACTGAACCACTGACACTGACAACCAGAATAGGAACTGGATAGGTGAAACAGAAAGAGGACTTACCCAGATTGCCCCACTGAGTAGGAGGAAAAAGGTAAATCTACTTTTCTCAGATAAACCCTGCATACTATGACTTTAAAGTCCTTTACTGAATTCACCATAAAGCATTTGAAAGTCATGAATTTGTTTACAGTTCTGAGGTTAAGGACTGGATATCAACTCCTTATGACTTTCATAAAGGAAATAAGGTACTTGACTCACCCCTAGAGTACTCTTCTGGAAAAAATGTTTCTTGGGCTCCTGACAGAAGTGTTCCCCAATGCATGTATGGCGACCTTAAAGCATTACCACTGATCATCGACACCCCCACCTATCTCCCATAATGCCATGTCCTGTTTCATACACTCTCATTTTATCAAATTCTGCCCTTCTAAAATCAAAAACTGTTGCCTTAGTCTGCCAAGAAATTTATCTGTCACCATGTTAAACCACACTATGTTGTGGTCACTGGATCCCATGTGCACTTCCACCCTGACATCCCAGATATACTGTCCGCATTTGGTCACTACCAGTTAGAGAATTGGTCCTTCTCTTGTGTGATTCTGTCATGCTGGTACGCTTCCTTTACATGTTTTTTTATCTGAATAAGCTGTCACATATTTACTGACTGAGGTGTAGTAGTGGTCGTAAACATGGCAGGTAGAGTTAATTTGTAAAGATTGCAAAATACTGCACTTGCAAGGAACCAATGTAGTCCAGTTCAAACTGGGTTTGTGAACAACTCAGCAGAGTGCATAAATGTATCAATAAAAGCCAAGAGTAAGATGGGATTTATTGCAAGTGGAATATCCTCCATGCCCTTGTTGGCTGTTTCTGCTGTCAGTTTTGTATGTTCATATGCTTACAAACACATTGTGACTTTGCTCCATTTTAATGTCTCTCTTTATTCATGTTCCTCTAACTTTGTCTTTCCATCTGTTTTTGTTACTCTAAACGTACAATGCACACATATTGCAACAGTAACAGTCACCATCACTTCTGTCACAACTGCAGCAATCACAGTGTTACATACTTCTTCATCAAGCTGTAGAATTTGACAGTTTTATAAGTGGATAAAGGGTGGATTTTAAATGTTATATCCATGAGATACAGAACTAAATTCCAGTAAGTCCAATTTTTACAATAATTTATGACTGATAAAAATAGTATTATTTATTTATTTATTCATTCATTCAGGCAGTATAGCGCAGTGAGTTAAGGCTCTGAGATACAGATATGGAGACCTGGGTTTGAATCTCACAACTGCCTAGGTGCAGACTGTGTGATCCTGAGCAAGTCACTTCACTTCCTTGTGCTCCCAGATTGCATCTGGAAACAAGCTTTGGCTTAGTGTGCTACTCCTGGTTAAACAATGTTCTCTTTCCCTAAGTATCAACTGTACAACTATAAATTGTATAATTTTTTTTTGGGGGGGTAACTGTTACACATCCAATTGACTTAATCTAGATTCTGGTTTTTACTATTTGCAAGATGTCATTGGATTCAGACAACGGTGATGATGAAGAGTTCCACTTTGCTACAAGTAGTGGCACTATTCACCCATATATGATTGAATCTGAATACCTTCCTGGATGAGCACCATGTTTAATTAACAATGATTCAGGGTCAACCAATGAAAATGTATGTGAATCCTCAGATGCGCATATGGTGAATGTTAATTGGTGCTCATTTCTGAAGTGGGATACTATGCCAACTTACCATGAATGCTTATGCTGCCATGAAGTTGAACTAGTCAATGATAAACATCAAGGTAATTAGTTACAATATATTCTTTTTACATTATTGATTTGTTCTAACATGCTCGGGGCTGTCCTCACTCGAGCATGTCTGTCCCCCAGCCCTGTACCCCAACTTCCTTAGACTTCTCCTCTATTTTCCACATGGTGTGACCTCTCCCCATTAGTGGATTGTGCAGGAGTCGACAGGGCATGCTGAGCGTGCATCTACTAAATCCACATTGGCTGACTTGCACCACCCCCTACATATCTTCAGGATACTGTATGCCAACACCCAGCCACCACTAGGTGTCAGGTTAGCACTGTTTCCTGCATCCACCCTTCCATGGGAGAGAAGAGCTGTCCCTCATACACTTGATTCTCTACCACCCTATCATATCCCCGATGACCCTCTCAAACAGAGATTACTGATCGCTGGAGTGGCATGAGGTAAGGCATGATGCCTCAGCCCTCGACTCAAACCAGACCATCTCAGTTTGTCACAGTATGTACGGTATAACCCATGACAGATCATGGGTGCATCAGGGTAACTAATGCATGCCCCAGGTGCGTTGTGAGGCACGAGCTCAAGTGACTTCAACTAGCTGGAAAGTGCATCAATGCTCTGATACACTGATGGGCTGGAGTGGGTTATCTCACTTATAAAATGGACTAGTTCATTGTAAAAATCAAAAAATCAAAAACTTTTATACAATCGGCATGCCAACTGTTGGTGAACATATTAATGAATGATCAGGTGGCACGTTCTGCTCAATGGCAAGTCATCATTTGACCTTTCATTAATGCCCATTTTATAATAACATTTGTATTTTATTGTTTTGCTGTGTGCATCATTTTTTTATCTATATACCACAACAGGGTGTCTGTTGATGCCAGGATTTACTGAAGCCTGTAGTGGATTGGTCATTAGGCCTGAGGCTGAGTGAATAAACACCAGAAGTGGGTAAGCCCATGTATCAGTCGATATCCTTTTCTCCATTATTGAGGAAGTAAACATTAATAACATGTGTTTTGCATATGTAGTTTTACAGAGTGTATTCTGAGTTGTGAGGCAATATTCCATTCCTATTGTATAGCTAGAAGAATGGAATGATGGCATTCCGAATTTGTGTTTAATTGTGATCAGGCTGTCCCTGAGGGTACAACACGGTGTAAATTAAGACTGCTATAATCTTACAGTTGTCATATTCATAATTTATGATACCTTTTATAACTAACATTTCAGATTCTGTATGTATGACACATGTACAGATTTTGAAAATGTCTGCCTAATCCAGGAGGTTCTGCATTGCACGCTGATTCTTTTGCATGAGTGTGACATGACCCTGTTCAGGATCCCATTCCTAACAGGTACTGAAACATCATTATAAGTGTTATTTATGCCTTATGCTACATCTTTACTGTATTAGTATACTCTACATTCCCATGTTACTCCCCATCGTCCAGTACTACTCATACTGACAGCATTTCCACAATCATATCTCTAATTTCACCATCCAATGCTTTATGTATGTGATGGTCTTTGGTAATGATAGAACCATATGAGGATGCAAATGAGTGACCGTCTTTCTTGCACAGTAAACAAAAGTACATAAACCGCTCATGAATCCTCCCACTTGTGCCTGGTCACAGCAGGGTAATTTGTAACTAGGTGCACCACAATGAGATGGTTCTCATGTTTCATCCACAAACACTCAAGAAGTGGTTGCCCCATCCTCCAAGCTGTAAGGTCTGTCATGCATTCCACTCATATGCACCCTATCATGGTTCTCTTGTCTCCACATCTCACTAAATAATTCCCCCCGCCCATGTATGTTTCTCCTTAACCTGATCGCAATCTCTGTCAGTGTTTTTATTACCCCTTCCCTGCTCCCCCTGGCCTAGCCAATTCCTTCCTTCTGTCATCCTCCACTCCAGTTCCACATACACCTGCCTTGCATTCCTGTCCCCCCCCATGTCATCCACTTTTCCCACTTATGTCTTACTTGTGTGTGCACACTGTCCAGCTTCCTTTTTCTTATTGTTGTTATGGATGTTCAGACTATTTGGTCCACCTCTCATGCCATACCATGATCTTGTTTGTCAAGCTGTGTGAGTAATGTCCTCATTGGTCCCCTGGGCCAAGATGCCACCCAACAATTGCAAGCAGTAATACATGTCTCCAAATATTGCACTGTGTTTCATAACTCATTGATACTATTACTGCGTTTATGGTCTCTTCTTTCAGTATGGCACACATTGCTTACCATAATTTACATAGAGGATAATGTATGGTCTTTGGTTAATAATCACGCTGTAAACACTTTGAAATGTTGCCATGACTTCATTGAAAATCTCAATAGCACAGCTCAAGAGGTTTTCAGATGTCATGGCAACCTCAAGAAGTGTTTTCTGCGTGGTTATTAACCAAAGACCATACATTCTATTTTATAGTGTATGGACTACCAAGATTGTGTAGTTGTGGACTGAATTGCTTTACTTTACTGAATTGATTTACGGAACATTGATTGTTGTGAGCATTTCATTTTGTTGTACCATTAATATGATATACTCAAGAAGAGTTAACAACAGAGTGATGTCATAATTATGGCATAACAAGGTTGTAATCTGCCTGATTTCAGTTAATAATAAGGGCTCCCCATACATTATATACAAGTAAACCTTTAGGTACAATGGGCATACATATTGTGTTTTAAGAATGACCTCACTGTATTCACAAGTCAAACAATAATTATGAATTTATACGTAGTTTGTTGTGAAAGTACAGATGTATATATAACATTTTCAAATTCAGCTGTTTTGGTGAAAATGAACTAATGTATCGACAACAATCAAAAGATGAACTTGATAACATTTCATACTCTAAAGTACCTTCACTATTTGTAATAAAAAGATTTTACTGTATATTTCAATATTTAAAGCTATTAGAGGCAAACACACTGTCAAGAACTGCACAAGATGGTTAAAACACAGTGTAGAAATTATTAATCACAGAGTACACAACTGCCGGTTGGCCGTGTGTGAAAGTGTCAATCACTCAATTTGATTACAAGGCACCAGAGTTCAATGTTAAGTAGTAGCTGCCTTGGGTAGCGTACCTTATCCTTGAACTTGCAATATTGCAAATCACATGGCAAGGTAGTGGTTTAATAGGTACATTATAACACATGACAGACCATGGGTGTATGTAAGAAATAATATCCAACAGAGTGGGTGGTATTGGGCTATATCTGTCTGCCCAGGGGCACAATGAGCCCCAATGCCTCAGGCAGAGGGCTTTATAGACCCTGGAAGGTCCAGCATAGCCCAGTAATGCACACCCTGTAGGGTATTACTGTGCTTATAAAATGGGCCACTGTATTACATATGTTTGGGAAAAAATAATATTCACTCATTTGACATTTTTCTACTATCTTTTTGACTATCTTACCCTACCCTACCCTCCCAGTCAGAAGTAGTATTACACTTTCAATAACCTTTTTCTTTATTGTGATTATGAACAGTTGTGGTTGTAGTGTTAAGGGACAGAAAGAAAGTGGACACACGATGGCTTGGCAGTAGCACAGCTGTGGGGATCGTGGTGCACAGTCGGGAAGAGGAGCACGTAAGACCAGAAATGTTGTGGCACTAGTAGCACTATGGACAGAGTTTTTTTTATTTTATTTTTTTTATGATTCAGCTTACCCGTGCCCCTGAGGGGGGCCAAAAAGAAGAGGAATTTGCAGTTACTATCCAGTCAAAATATATATATATATATATATATATATATATAGAGAGAGAGAGAGAGCGAGAGAGTGAGAGAGAGAGGAGAACAAAAAAGGCCATTTCTGAAAGACTGCTGCTCTTTCCATTTGGAAAGATATGTATTTATTGAAACAATGAACTGCCACCGCCACTCGCTAAGTGAGAGGAAAAAAATGCCGGTTAAGTCAAAAATGAGCATGGGGTGCTCAATCTCTCAGTAAGTCTGCGCAAAACATGGTGGCAGTTTCAACTAGTTGGAAAGTGCACTAATGCCATATTATGAACTGGGTCCCAAAAATGGAGGAAGCTGATTGGCCGAGAGGTCTTTGAAGCCGTGATGGTATCGGGCTGCATACTAATGGCTTCAAAAAAAATCCAGCCACCAGCCTCCTCACTGCCAAAGAACTCCTCCGACTGCAACTGAAATGTTCCCTATGACCCTCACACCACTGATCACAACCCCAAGACAACACCTGCTTTGGTCTGCAGTGAGTAAGACTTCAAGACGGTCACTGTAGTCAAAAAATAAACAAACCCACTGGAAACCATCACAGAAATGACCTGCTTACATCAACAAAACTACTGCCGATAGCTGCACACAGAAAACAACTAGCTCTCCACAGAAAACTGGCATAGGAGTGCCACAGTGATCAAAATCTATTAAAAGCCATTGACTGACTCTCCCCTTCCAACATACAACTGCAAGCGACTGACTGATTGTCTGGACCAATTGCCACTGGCCACCTGTATTCTTCCCATTCCAACTGCACTTTCAAAAGATCAGATTTTTAAAAGAAAAAAAAGAATTCCACCTACCTACTTACTAGGCTAAAGAACACTTTAGATCTGGTGTTGTCGAATGGGAAGGCAGTAAGAGAAATAAAGGTGGAGGACCCACTAGCTGACAGCGATCACCAAATGGTGTAGTTTAACATCATGATGTGTAGGGAACCAGAGAAATCAGTTACTCAGGTAGTAAACTTCAGGGGGGCAGACTTTGGGAGGATGCAGGAAGTACTGAAAGGGAAACTAGAAGGCATAAGGCAGGAGATGGATGCAGAGCAGAAATGGGATATTATTAAAAGGGGGATTACAGAGGCAACAGAAGCCTGCACCAAGATACAGAGTAAGAGTAGCAGAGCAGGAAAACCATGCTGGTTGAACAGCGAGGTAGTAGAGGTGGTGAGAGCAAAATGAGAGGTGCACCAGAGGTATAGAAGGACAGGGAAGGAAGTGGACAGGGAGAAGTATGCAAGATGGTCCAGGGAGGTGACCAGAAAAGTGAGAGAAGCCAAGGCCCAGAGGGAGCTGAGATTAGAGCAGGGAATTAACAGAGGGGAGAAAGACTTTTTCATATACATCAGGGAGAAAAAGAAGTGCAAGGAGACAATAGTGAGAATAAAAAGGGGTGGGGAGTGGACAGAAAAGGGTGAGAAGCAGGCAGAAGCACTAAATGAATACTTTTGCTTGGTGTTTATGGAAGAAAAGGGGGGACCGCTTCCACCATGGGCTGGGAGGGTGGGGACAGGGGGAGAGGAGGCAACAGATGGAAGAATTGAGGCAAGTAGAGTCCTAGAGGGATCGAGGGCACTGAAAGTAGACAAGGCACCAGGGCCAGATGTTTTCCATTCGAGGGTGTTGAGGGAGATGGCGGAGGTGTTGGCGGAGCCGTTGGCAGATCTGTACAGCACCTCACTGGAGTCAGGATGCATGCCACTGGGCTGGAGGATGCACATGTAGTACCATTACACAAGAGCGGACCAAGAGATGAACCGGGTAATTATCGCCCGGTAAGTCTCGCCTCCATAGTGTGCAAACTCATGAAGACAATACTAAAGGAAAGACTGGTGTCGTACCTGGAGGACAATGGCCTATAGGATGTGAGGCAGCATGGGTTTGTTTCAGTGAAGTCTTGTCAAACCGACCTGATACCAAATTATGACTGGGTGACAGGTGAGCTGGATAAGATTCATGCAGTAGGTGTTCTTTATTTGGACTTCAGAAAGGCCTTCAATTCTGTGCCTCATGGGCAGCTTGGGGGGAAGCTAACTGATGTAGGGGTAGGGGCAAAAATGATGAAAAATGATTACAAGCTGGCTGAGTGGGAGGCTGCAATGGGTGGTGGTGAGAGGGGAGCTCTCAACGCCAAGGCTGGTGATGAGTGGGATGCCACAGGGCTCTGTGCTGGGGCCAGTATTGTTCAGGTTCTTCATATCAGACAATTCACATGGGGTGGTGAGCAAGATAAGTCTGTTCACTGACAACACCAAAATCAGAGCAGTGGTGAATGGAGAGGAGGGATGGAAGCAGCTGCAGGGGGACCTAAGCAAGCTAGAGGAGTGGTCAGAGAGGTGGCAGTCAGGGTTCAATGCAAAGCAGTGTAAGGTTATGCACTTTGGGGTGAAGAACCCAAGGAGAGAATATTGGTTTGAAGGGGTTAAGCTGGGGATCTCTTCGGAGGAGAAGGACCTAGGGGTAATGATAACAGGGACCATGGACAACACTGCCCAGTGCAGGAGAGTGGCTGCAAAAGTGAACAAAATGCTGGGGTGCATAGCAAGTGGTTTTTAGCCCAAGCAAAGAGAGGTGATCTTGCCCTTCTACAAGTCATTGGTAAGGCATCACTTAGAGTATTGTGTGCAGTTTTGGAGGCCATACCTAAAGCATGATATCATGCTACTGGATGGGGTGCAGAGGAGGGCAACAAAGATGATATGTGGAATGAAAGGGACAGACTATGACAGCAGGCCTAGGGACCTGAATAGGTACACCCTGGAGGATAGAAGGGATGGGGGGGACATGATAGATACAGTCATGTATCTGAGGGGAATCAATAAGGATGGGGCAGATGGAGTCTTTAAGTTAAGGAGGGGGAGAGTCACCAGGGGCATGAGCTAAAAATAGAGGGAGAAGATTTGGGAAGGAAATGAGGAGACACTATTTCACAGAAAGGGTGGTAGCAAAATGGAATGCCCTACCAGAATGGGTGGTATCATGTAAATTTGTGAACAGTTTCAAAAGGGCATGGGACAGGGAACAGGGGAGAGTGAGGGTGGGGGAGGTGGGGGTGGCAGTGGGATGACAAATGGGAAGGGGGTGGGGCAGCTGCAAACTAGGGGTGCTAGCTGCACACTCGAACAGGTCTGTTTCTGCTGGCACATTCATATCTTCATATGTTCGTATGCTGCTGACAGTTACACTGCCTCTCTCCATTTTTACACCTCACACTACAACCAGGTCATGTCACCTGATGTGCAGTCTCTATCTACACTATCTCTTACAAAATAAAAAAATAATAATTAGTAACCATCTCTCTGACGTGTGTGTGTGTGTGTTGGGGGTCACCAAAATCTCATCAATAATGTGACTAGCAATAGGGAATTACTTTTTGCGGTGTGAGAATATGTACAATGAAAGTCATATGAAATAAAAAATTGCAGTTTTCTTTGTTTTGTTTTTCAAACACTAAAAAAGGGACATTGCACAATCGCAATATCCCACTCCAGGGTGTGTATTATTGTAGGATTTACATAAGTCTTTTTTTTTTTTCACTCGGCCTGCAGCTTTGTGACCAAACTACACACCAGGTCTTGGAAAATTCTAATAAATCCTAGTATAACGAACTCTCTTGTCATGGTATATTGCTTAAATACACCCACGGGCTGTAGCTGGTTATCACACTTATAAAACAGGCTAGCTAACTGTAAATATCCAACTGTTTGTCTACCGGGGCACTAATGGATGGTCAGGTGACACTGTCTTGCCCAATGGCAAATCATCATTTTTCCTTTCATTAATGCCTGTTTTATATTCATCACTAAACAGTTTACAGCAACAGAGCAGATAATCAGAAACAATATTACATGTACAGAATTAAACATATTACTGCATCTTTTCTGCATGCTGCATGATTGAATACAATAAATTATTTTTGGATTTGTATAGGTCATTCAGGTGGGTGGTATACACACAGTTCATTCACTCACTTGGCAAGAAAGTTCATCGTGTTATACCAGTATGTGCTGTGTGGGTCATCCAGAATGCATATCCTGAGGAATCTGGAAAGTATGAAGGCTTTCATAACAATGATGAAGATATATGTTTCCCTCAATAGAAAACAATAAGATAATGTATCATACAGTGTTGATTGACAATAAAGTGTTCAGTAACTATTTTCTTTGATAATTGTTTCTGTTGACATTTAATAAAACATAATTTTGATGTTGATGCTCGTATGTTGCAGTTTTGGTTTCTACCAAAGCGAGATACATGCATGGCGATTACAGTTGCTTGGTCTGGTCTTTCTTTACTAACAATGTTTTTAGTGTGATGCTTGTAATTAGTTGGTGTTGGCAGATGCCTGTCAGCCTGACTTGTAATGACTTTCTCCATCATGTGATGCTGTATGGCATAGGTTTTTGTTCCTTAATTTGCTTTGCGTCCTATTCCTTCTTGATTTTTGGATACACCAACCTGTAACGTTTGTCTCCAGCCTTCATCCGCACTTGAGATCTACTCGCATTTTGATTGTGATCAATGGTTGCAAGTTGATACCTGGCAATCATGGATGCATACCCATAGTGCTGTTTCTTGGGTGCATATTTCAGAACCAAAGAATGGAACACTTCCAATACTCCAATATGACAGAAGTCTGTGACTTTCTCAATATCTTTTACAAACCGCTTATTGAACAGAATTTTCTGCAATGTTTCATGTGCCTCAGAGTTTGGTTGTAACCATACTTTATTTTGACATTCTTCCAGTTGTAATTGAGGCTGTGCACATTTGTGGAATGTCTTAGATCCTGTCCAGCTATGCTTGTCCACAGTGTGGTGCACAACAGATGCCATCATCTCCCTCAGCACAGTTGGGTCACCAGTACACTTGCTACTTGACCACCAGAAGTGGTTGGAAATGGATGTTATCCAAGGCATTTGATCTTTGCATCCTTTACTTTTTTCCTTAGCAAATAGCTGTGTTTTAATCCACTTACTGTACATAAGCTACATACATCAAACTGATGTTTTATGTTATGCTCTGGAGTGTATTTCTTGTTCATTAATGAGCAAATTTGGGTGTGGTGATCTGTCACAATTGTTGATATTCACACACTCTTAGATAGCAGACTGTCAATTGTTCTCGTGAACCCCTCTTTCTCCATGTTTGTGGAGCTACCCACTTTGATCACTTGTACAATGTTAAAAGCTATTATTTTCTCTGTATCCATATCCATGACTGTATAGGCTCCATATTTCACATAGAAACCTGGAGAATCACATCTCCAATCACCACAGAGCATAACACTGTCCTTTAACTTTACCTCACTAATGATGTTTTCCTGCATTGACTACCATTGTTTGTCTATTATTGGGAACAGGTATCTTTTTTTGTATGTGTTGAAATGTGTGAATGCTTATAAATTACAATTTGAGGAAGTCAAAGAACTGTTGTATCTTTGCAAAGTAGTTCCCACTGAAAAGAATTGCTGCAGAAACCTCCAAATTTCCAGCAGCCATGCGGTTCACAATTTTTTGAGAAATCCATGTTGTATCATGTCCATTACAGCAGTGCATTTCAAATGTTAATATTGTACCCTGTAATCTAGGAGTATATTCAACAACAGTGCCTGCACATAGTGAACAATATTTTACAAGTTCAAGCAACTGACCATAGTAAATAATGAACTTGTCATTACTAGCAACTGTTGCGCTGCTTTCATCTTCTTTCTCTGCATCTCCATCTTCAGAATCAGTTATGTCACTATCTGATTCAGATGGAATGTATTCATTACAACTTGAATCATCATCTGTAGCAGAATCACTGCTGGTGTCAACTGGGCTGATATCTGAATAACAATCTTGAAATCCTGAAGTGGATGCTGTTGGTTCATCATCCTCCAGCAAAGATGATGAGAAATATGAATGGTCCTTCTTCACCTTGTTGAAGTCACCAAAATAATTAAATTCATACTCTGGCCATTGAACCCCTTTATCCAATGCAGAGTTTTTGCTCTGAGTCACCATGGTTGAAACTGACTTTTTTAGAGGACAGTGAAAGCAACACATTGATACCTGTTCCTTGATTTTATTATAAGAAAAGAAATAACATGTTAATAATACTTGTAACTTTTTGATTTTGAATAACACAATAAAAACCTACAGAATATGTTCAACACACTCTATTAGTAATCTCCATCTCAGTGGAGTGCATAGTGCAATCAGCATAGGGCAAGGAATTATCCAGATTTACAAATCCAGAATCAATGACATTGCTAGCTTCAGTTTGTTCTTGCACAGGCTCAACAATTAGATGTTCAGGAGGCTATTTACTTTGGTTTAGAGTGCTGTCCAAAACCTAAGAATAAAATGAAAGCAGATGACTATCTGTGATTTTTAGTACAACATATGCTAACGTAAAAGCCATATGCACATGGAAGCACAATCAAGTTATGCAGCTGTATGACTACTTAGTTACATCCCGTTATGGTCAATGTTTTTACTAACCCATCTCCATCCATTATCCTCTATGTAACAGAACATCACATACCTCCATGTGTCTTTTCTGTTCAGCCCTCCTCTCACTGGGCATGCGTGGTTTTCTTTGCTTACCTTGATTATGCAGAAATATAGTAGGGACTGCATCAGGCTTCAGTTTTGGTGGCCATTTCAAATTCAGTAATTCAGTCTACAATGGAGAAAAATAACTAAAACACATATATTTATGAGTATTTCTGTAGTTCTAGCAATATGAAATATTTAAATGTTAACTAATTTGCAAAAAAAATTTACTCACCAAAATGACTAACAGAGGGGCAAGGAAGATGCAGACATATACAACTGTAAACATACTTTGTAGCTATCCAAACCAAACCAATAATACAATGGCACAGCATTTAAACTCCCACGAACAAGCATTGTTAAGCAGCATTTAAGCTATAATGGCACAGGTGGCAGGGCTACAGGCAACACCCCGCCCGCCACCCTATACACAAATAATGTCAGGGGTATGGATGAGAACTATGGCTGGACAGGACAGTGACAGGTAGGTCTAGTTGTTCCTTTTGATATATTCAATCCAGCCCAGATGCTCCAGAGCATTTCAAGATGCTCCGGAACATTTCAGGTTGGGACATGTAGCATCTTTGATATATTCAGCCTGAGACACTCTGGAGCATCTTAAACCTGCGTCTTCTGAGTATTGCAATATTTATGGCTGGAGCACCTCAGTTGTGTGGAGAATCCACTTGCTACATTTTCCAAAGCAGTTTGAAAATGTCACCCATGTAGCCATGGGTTGGCAGCAAAGGGGGAGGTGGTGCTGGTTGGAGACTTCAATATTCCAATCTAGATTTAGTAGTTGCCATATTGGTCCTTGCAAGAATAGATCCAGAAGCAAATGATTTGATGCCTTTTAATGGACCAACATAGATGTAACAACAAGAACAAAGTTAATATTCCAGACATGGACTGAAGCCTCCCAGAAGCAGCAACAACCAGGAGCAGATTTATCCTGGACTCCCTTCAAGGTGCCTTCCTTAAACAACTGGTCATGGAACAAACTCTGCAGAAGGCAATACTGAACACTGTGCTCACAAACCAGGACAGTGTGATATGGGTAAGAGTGTGGGAGCACCTGGTGAACAGTGACCACCAGTCACTGTGTTTTGAAATCACAGAGGGTGCAGAACCAAACCACACAAAAACACGTATCCTGAAAGTGAAAACAAGAAGGGAAAAGGAAGAGATCATGAGACTGAAGGGGAGGACAGGATCCACATAGAGGATGACAACAGTAACTCTGACAAACTGAACATATATTTATGCTCAGTCTTTACTGAGGAAGAGGATGGTAATGGGCCTGAAGGTAGAACAAGAGGTTGGAAGAGTGCAGAAATGGACACAAGTTCCTTTACACTGGAAAAGGATCATAAAGGAACAGGGGGAAATTAGAGTCAATAAATTAATGTGACCAGATGAGGTGCACCACATGGTCCAAAAGGAACTAAGAGAGGTGTTGACTGAACCACTGGCAATCCTGTTTAGCCAATCACTGGAAACAGGGGAGGCACACAAGGACTGGAGGACAACATATGTAGTATCCTTATACAAAAGCCAGAGCAAAGAGGAAGCAGAGGAATACAAGCCATCAGCATGAACTTGGTAGTGGGGAAGATCATAGAAGCACCACTGAGGAGAGATTGGTGGAATATCTAGTTGACAATGGAATACAGGGCACAAGGCAGCATGGTTTCACTGGGGGGTGGTCTTTCCAGACCGTCCTCTTTGAAGCTTTCAACTAGGTGACAAGAGAGATGGATCATGGGAGGGCAGTTGACATGGACTATCTGGACTTCAGCAATGCATTTGTCACTGTGCTACATAGAAGGCAATTAAACAGGCAGGGAAATATGGGAGTGGGCAGAAAAGTAGTGTGGTGGGTGAGTAATTGGCTGGAAGGTAGTACACAGAGGGTGCTGGTATATGACTGTCACTCAACAGAGCTTGAAGAATGATTGAGGGTTTGACAGTTGAAATTCAATGCAAAGAAGTGCAAGATATTCAATATGGGTACAAAAACCCTGAAACATAATAGTTGGGTGGTGAGGATATAGCATGCACCAATCAGGAAAGGGACCTTGGGATTACCATCTCTGACATCCTCAAGGTAGGGAAACAGTGTGACAAGGCAGCAGGTAAAGCAAATAGGATGCTGGGATGCATAGGCAAGGGTATCAGCAGCAGGAAAAGGGAGGTCACAAAGTCACTTTACAAGACACTAGTGGGGCCACACCTGCAGTACAGTATACAGTTCTGGAGAAAGTTAAGAGGAGGGCAACAAAAATGGTACAGGGATTGCATCACACATCCTATGTGGACTGACTGAAGGACCTGAATATGTACTTCCTGGAGGAGAGGTGGGAGAGAGTGGGTATGATAGAGACTTACAGATACCTAACAGGGAGGAACAGAGTGCAGGAATACACTATTTTCCAGTGAAAAAGATGTCCAAGGACTAGAAGGCATGGGATGAAGTTGGAATGAGGGTGATTCACAGTAAATGTAAGGAAGAATTTCTTCACAGAAAGTGTGGTGGACAAGTTGAACATACTGCCAGAAGAAGTTGTGGGGGCTGAAACAATCATAGGATCAAAGGGGAAGACTTGGTGGGCCATAGACCCTTATCTGCCAACAGTGTATATGTAACTATGTATTTTAAATTATTTAGCAACATTTTAATACAGTATATTTTATTGTTAAGTTTGAAAAATCATTGATTGTGACTTTTTTTTCCCAAAGCCGCCTATGGGTCTATTTTTTGTAACCAGTAAGACATGACTGGTTGTTGGTATTACTTAGATACCTGCACATCCAGAGACTTAAGACAATCAACTTGTGGTCTCTGCATAAGTTCTCATCTTTGTGGGCCTTTCATTACTACCAACACCCAGCCATGTATTATTGCTTACTGCTTTGGTGCACTAGGATTATAAATGCGTAGTGCATCTTCATATGGCATACATCAAACAAAACAAATAACACAGTAAACTCCCTCCACCCACCCCCAAAAAAAAGCATAATTTGATTTTTAAAGGAGTGGTGGTCTCTTGGTATTCACTTCAGGACTCTGCGGTGAAGTCACACAGCTACCAACTTTGAGGTCGACCACACATCAACTGTGTCACTACTCACACCAAAAATTTGCCAAATTTTAATTTGCTACACAGCAAATGAGTAGTCAACTGACGGGAAGCTACCTAAATTAGAAAGACATATGTTGCCCTTTACAAACAAAATGCAATATTGGCAACTCAACATTGCTTATTCACACACAATGAATTGGATTCTAAATAAGTGGTGCAAATGCATAGGACATACATAAACCAAATAAAAACAACTTGGAAAACACTCAACACCCTCCCTTGTCCACCCTCTAGCCCACCAGTGGTAAATGTATAAATAAATATATTTTGCAGCCTGGACTGGAAAATTACAGTCACTGCAGGGCCAGGCTGTGAAGTCACCCAGCTACCAACATTGAGGTAGATCACCCATCAGCTGGGTCCCTATTCTAAACTGCATGTGCCTCAAATAGCTTCAGTTATATAGTGTGCATCAGCCTAAAGCTTGATAAATTAAAGGAACATTGACTACATCTGTAATAAAAAACATCCCGCAATGCTTTACCCCCCTGGTTTTGACTTCCAGAAATCAAATTAAATTTGTATCGCATTTTACTTTTCTTTATTTGAAACCGCACAAGTCCTAGATCAGCAAACATGGAGTAATCCTGTAGTGGTAACTGTTTTTATGGGTACAAAAGTAGTCTCTACTTCTCTCATCATGATCATGAATGGCACAAGTCAAAGATTTTGCCATACAGCCTTGCTGTTGTACACTGGAACAATGTCAGAGGGCACTAAGTTAATGGGTTGGTGTTTTTTTCTTTAAGTGAGAATGGCTATATAATTGGTTATCTTGGCCTTGATAGAAGTGATGAGTGCTCATAGATTAGACGAGTGAATTTATATGCAAAAGCTAACTAATAAGCCACTCAAGGGTGTGCAGTAAAGTATTTGAATGCACTGCCAATGGGCATATTACTGCAGGAGGCCACAGGCTGAGTGTGCCTACATCAACAGGAAGTGCATCACAGTCATATAATGCAAACCAAGGAGTGGCTGAATATTTTCTTTTCACATATAAATTCCCCAGAAGGGGAAGGAAACATATTCAATTCAGTGCTTTACAGTAACTGATAATTGCTATTTTCCTTTTAAACTTAGATTGTGGGCTTTTAGTGACACTGTAATTTATTTGCTGTCTTTACTTAGAATTGTTTCTGGGCTGTTGAAAATTTAAAACATAGTGGTGGTGTATTTCTTTGCTGTCTTTAATTGCTGCAAATTTTCACCCCCCTCCCCTTCCCCCAACTCTTAATTATATGCCCTGTTAAATCTGATTGACAGGAGCTAAATACAGGGGATAGTAAGGGGTGTGGAGTAGGAGGGGCATAAGGGGAAGAAGCCCACCCTCAGCACAAGTGTTTTGTCTCATTTATTTATTGGTTTATTTTCTTTTTTAAAAAAAGAAAAGTATCTGAGGATCAGTGGCAGGATTTTTAGGACAGTAAATTAATAAAAAGGGAACTAGAAGAGCTTCAGTAACAGACAAGTAGTGGAATAGCAGTATAATTGCAGTATAATGTGGGCAGTGGTGCGATGCAGTGGCTGTGGGGCAGTGATATTCAGGCAGACCTTCTGGACACTGAGGTGCTGCCCTATCTGCATGCATCTCTGTGGACTGTGGGATGAGGTAGCCAGACTCAGAGCAGAAGTAAACTGGGTCAGGAGTACCATCACCCCTATCCAGAGACCACCCAGTCCAATGCAACTGCCTCAAAGGATGCCGAGAACGAGGAGCACTTGGGTGACAGTGGGCTCAGGGAAGGTTAGAGTGGTTAGGCAGAGGCACATCCCAGATCCTTTTCCACTCAAGAACTCATATGCCACACTGGCAAATGGGGACAACCAAATAGAGGTACCCAGAGAAGTGGAAGGAAAGGATGTGAAGGTTAGTCAAGGAGGTGACCTCAGCAGGGAGAGCAGTGGACCCCAGAGGAGGAGGAAGCAAATTCTGGTGGGGGGCTCCATCATAAGAGGGATCCAGCTAGGAACACAGGAGGGGGAGGACAGGGAGGTGAGGTGCCTACCAGGTGCCATGGCATGGAGGGATGGAAGGAAGATCCTGGTGATCACTGGGAAGGCAAGACAGAAGGGTGAGCTGGATGTCATTATCCACCTAGGTACTAATGACCTGGCAAATGGGGAGCCAGAGGAAGTTCAGGAAGAGTTTAGGAAATTGGGGAGGGGTCTCAAGCAAGTAGCTACTTCTGTCACTTTTTCAGAAGTACTACCTGTGAGAGGCAAAGGAGAGCATAGGGGTGCATGCATCAGGAACATTAATTCATGGTTGAAGAACTGGTGCTGTGAGGAAGGGTTTGGATTCATTGGTGACTGGGGACCCACTTGGAGGGATGGAGGTTTGTTCAAGCCTGACAGCCTGCATCCATCCTGGAGGGGAATCCAAGCATTCAATGATAAGTTTAAATGCTACATTAACAAGCATTTAAACTAGCAAAGGGGGGGTGGCAGGCCAGCAAGGAGGGTACCCTACTGCTCACCCCCCACAGCTAGCAGTGGAACCAGTGAACCGGAGGAGTGGCTATCTCTACAAAGCAATGTGCAAAAGATGGAGATTAGCACCCAAGAGGTGGATAGGCAGAAAAGGGGCAGAATTCAGCAGAAGGGCAGACAGCATGGAGAACCAGGGATAAGGACAACCAAGGAAGGGGCTGGAGTAGAACAGCTGAAACAGTCTAGGGAGATCAAATCATGGAAAGCCATGTGTGCCAATGCCAGGAGCCTTAGCAACAAGATGGAAGATCTGGAGGCTGTCATGGTGCAGTCAGACTGGACATTGTGGCCATCACTGAAACCTGGTGTAATGATAACCACAACTGGGAGATGGCCATACCTGGCTGCAACATATTCAGAAGAGAAGAGCAGGTAGGAAGGGAGGAGGAGGGCACTATATGAAAAATGACATAAGGGCCATAGAGATCCAGGAGGAACAAAATGGGGGAGAGATATTGTGGGTTAAGCTGGAAAAGAAAATGGGGCCAGCCATCCACACAGGTGTGTCTATAGACCACCAGCCCAGGAGGAAGAAACAGATAGGGAGCTGATGCTAGCCATTCAAAGGATGGCAGACAAGGGTGAGGTAGTACTAGTTGGAGACTTCAATATTCCAGATGTGGACTGGAGCATCCCAGTAGCAGCATTAACTAGGAGCAGATTTATCCTGGACTCCCTTCAGGGTGCCTTCCTCAAGCAACTGGTCATGGAACCAACTTGGCAGAAGGCAATCCTTGTGCTCACAAACAAGGACAGTGTGATGGGGGTAACAGTGGGGGAGCACCTGGGGAACAGTGACCACCAGTCATTGTAGTTTGAAATCGCAGAAAGAGCAGAACAAAACCACACAAAAACACGTATCCTGGATTTTAGGGGGGCAGACTTTGGGAAAATTGGGAGATACTTGAAAGAGGCATTAAGCAGGAATCAGGGGTTGAGGAACAGTGGGCAATATTTAAAAGGGGGATTACAAAAGCAACAGAATTATGCATTAAGCAGGTTAGCAAGAGGAAAAGGAAGAGGAGACCATTATGGTTTTCCAAAGAGGTAGCAAAGAAAGTGAAAGCCAAAAAGATTGCATTCAGGCAATACAAAAAGACAGAGGCAGAAGGGGATAGAGAGAAGTACCAGGAGAAGCAAAGGGAGGCAGGAGGTCAGTAAGGAAGCCAAAGCTCAGACAGAAGAACACATTGCAAAATCAGTGGGTAGGGGGGACAAAACATTTTACAGGTACATAAGTGAAAAAAGAAAGGCAAAGGGAGGGATAGTGAGACTGAAGGGGGAGGATGGGGGCTGCGTGGAGGATGACAACAGTAAAGCTGACATATTGAACAGGTATTTCTGCTCAGTCTTTACTGAGGAAGAGGAGGGTAATGGGTCTGAAGGGAGTACAAGGGGTGAGAATGGTGCAGAAATGGACATGGGTCCCTTTACATGAGAAAGGGTCCTGAAGGAACTGAAAGTAATAAGAGTTGATAAAGCAATGGGGCCAGATGGGGTGTACCCCAGGGTCCTTAAAGAACTAAGAGAGGTGGTGGCTGAACCTCTTGCTATCCTGTTTAGCCAATCACTGGAAACAGGGGAGGTACCCAAAGACTGGAGGACAGCAGATGTAGTCCCCTTATACAAAAGTGGGAACAAAGAGGAAGCGGGGAAATACAGACCAGTCAGCCTCACCTCAGTAGTGGGGAAGATCTTGGAAACACTACTGAAGGAGAGATTGGTGGAACATCTGGTTGTCAATGGACTACAGGACCCAAGGCAGCATGGTTTCACCAGGGGGAGGTCATGTCAGACCAACCTCGTTGAATTTTTTGACTGGGTGACTAGGGAGGTGGATCAGGGGAGGGCAGTGGGCATGGCCTACCTGGACTTCAGCAAGAGCCTTTGACACTGTGCCACATAGAAGATTTTTACACAAACTGGGGAATATGGGTGTGGGCAGGACAGTAGTGTGGTGGGTAGGTAACTGGCTGTGGCAGGACACAGAGGGTGGTGGTAAATGGCTGTCACTCCACAGAGGGAAGGATGACCAGTGGGGTACCACAGGGATCAGTGCTGGGACCGGTCCTATTCAACATCTTCATCAGTGACATTGCGCAGGACCTAGAAGGCAGAATTTCACTGTTCACTGATGACACAAAGCTCTGTAACAGAGTAGACACACCAGAGGGTGGAGACAGAATGAGAAGGGACCTGCAGAAACTTGAAGAATGGTCAGGGGTTTGGCAGTTGAAATTCAGTGCAAAGAAGTGCAAGATAATGCATATGGGGCACAAAAACCCTGGCACAATATATCAGTTGGGGGGTGAGGATATAGCATGCACCAAGCAGAAAAGGGATCTTGGGATCGTCATCTCTGATGACCTCAAGGTAGGGAAACAGTGTGACAAAGCAGCAGGTAAAGCAAATAGGATGCTGGGATGCATAGGCAGGGGCATCACCAGCAGGAAAAGGGAGGTCATAATTCCACTATACGAGACACTAGTGAGGTCCCACCTGGAGTACAGTGTACAGTTCTGGAGACCTTACCTATGTAAGGACATAGACAGGGTAGAGAAGGTTCAGAGGAGGGCAACAAAGATGGTACATGGATTGCATCACAAGTCTTATGAGGACAGGTTGAAGAACTGAATATGTACTCCCTGGAGGAGAGGAGGGAGAGAGGGGATATGATAAAGACATACAAGTATCTTACAGGGAGGAACAAGGTGCAGGAATACACTATTTTTAAGTGAAAAAGATGTTCCAGGACTAGAGGGCATGGGATGAAGTTGGAGGGATGACGATTCAGAGGAAACGTGAGAAAGAATTTCTTCACAGAACGGGTGGTGGACAAGTGGAACACCCTGCCAGAGGAAGTGTTGGGGCTGAAACAATCATGGGATTTAAGAATGCATGGGATAGACATAAAGGAATTCTGAGGTCAGGGTAGGGGCAACAGACTTCTTGGAAAACAAACTGAACTTACAAGCTCAAACGGGCAGACTGGGTGGGCCATAGGCCCTTATCTGCCAACACTGTCTATGTATATATCTATGTATTACATGAACACTTATAACTGCGGTCAAGTGTTTTCCTCCAGCCATTCATCCTGTGCAGAGTTACACAGTCTGAGGTCCAGATAGTAAATGTACTATACTTTTGTTTTTTTTTCTGTGTCTGTACAGTGTCTATTGATCCCTCAGTAATCTGTACCTCTCTCCACTGAATATGCAATGACACATGTCAAAGGTGTTGCCATCTTACCATTGCTCGTGATCACAGCAGTACTGACAGTTGCAAATAAAGGGAAAAAATGTTTGGGATTTCCTGTAGCTGTAACAGTTTTTGTGGGGACACAAGTATTATCTATGGCCTTGCTAATGTACACTGGAACAATGTTTGAGGCCACTAAGATAATGTGTTGGTGTTTTTTTTTTCTTTAAGTGAGAATGGCTGTATAATTTGTTATCTTGGCTTTGACAGAAGTAAAGAGTACTCATGGATTATGTGAGTGAATTTATACAGTTACAGAGCATCACAATTTTTTTTTGTGGCATCAGACAGTATAGCTTTGTAACTGCGTGCAGTTCTGGAGACCCAGTCTCTGCAAAGACATAGACAGGATGGAAGCTGTCCAGAGGAGGGCAACTAAAATGGTGCAGGGTCTGCACTGGAAGACATGAAGAGAGACTTAAGGAGCTTAATATGTATAGCCTCGAGGAAAGGAGGGAGAGGGGGGACATGATAGAAACGTTCAAGTACCTCAAAGGATCAACAAAGTCAGAGGGTAGCATCTTTCAAAAGAGGTGTGCAAGAACAAGGGGCACAATTTGAAGATGGGGGCTGCTCAGAAGTAATTTGGAAGTATTTTTTCACAGAGGTTGTGGATGCATGGAACGACCTTCTGGAGGAGGTTGTGGAGTCAAAAACAGTGGTTGAATTCAAGCATGCATGAGACAGCCATAAGGCAATTCTAGGGGTTGGGGGTAGAAAGAAGTAGGCTGCTGGTTAAGTAGGATCTGCAGCTTATCCAGTAGGTAGGGAAATGGGCAAACTGGGTGGGCCAAATGGTCCTTATCTGCCATCAAATTCTATGTTTCTATGTTTCTATGATCAAGGGCAGGCAGGCAGCACTGCATTATCTTGGCCTTGACAGAAGCAATGAGTGCAGTAATGTGCACCATGGAGTGTCTTATTACTTAGCTGTCGCATATACATTCTGTCACACAATCCATGAGCACTCATCAGTTCTGTACAGGCCAAGAATAAAAGATTTTGCCAGTCTGACCCTCATCATGCACAGAACAACACTTTCTGATGCCAATATCAGAAATCATTTTTATTTCTAATTTTCCATAGCATAACACTTTCTCTTGGGCACATCAGTGGTCTTTAGCTGTCTCAAATAGATATGGTAAGAACATGTCAAAAGTTTCAACAGCATGCCCTTGCTCATGTACAAAGACATACTGTCTAAGGCCAGAGGGGGAAAAAATTAGGATTGTATGTAAATGTTATTTTTTTATTGGGAACACTGTCCTATATACCTATCTCCTCTGGATCTGGCGTGGCACAATTCAAAGATGTTGCCAGTCTGCACTTGTTCATAGACACAGCCACACTGCATAAGGCAAATTAAAAAAACATTTATTTATGATGTTATGTACATGTGCATTTGTGACTTGGGCACTAAGTACTCTGTAACTATCTACACTTGATATGAAAAGGCGTATGGCAAAAGTTTTTACATCCTGACTTTGCTCATGTACACAACCACACTGCATTTTGCCAACAGCAGAAAAACTAATTTGCTATTTTCTGTAGCTGTAACTTTTTACTTTGGACCACAATATTCTATTTCTCAATATTTATCTTGCCAGTACATAAATCTGAATATATGAAAGGTAGCAGATGACAAATGAGCCACAATCCCCCCCAACACATGCACTAACCTGGCAGCAATTACATACTTGGAAGAAATGGGTGCAATTATGAAACAAATACCAAACATGAAAAATAAATTTCAATGTGTGGAGACAACCATTGCTGACAAGAAAAATGACAAACAGACTGGAAAACATTAGGATAGGGGCAACAAAACGAATGAATGACATACATTCACATTGCTGATAAGAATGCATGTCTAATGTGCTTTCAGATTTCTTTCATAGGAATCAGGAGCAAAGTGCTGCAAAGTGCAACAAACACAAAACAGTATTTCAGCTTGACACATCAGGCAAATTTTGCCTCTTTACTGAGGCAGCCCACTGTGACAAAACATGGGGTTTTGGGGGTGTCAGAAAAACAACAGTTACCAGCAATCTGGTTTGTGAGAGGCGCTTATGCATCTGACTGCTGAACAAAACACCATCATAAACAGAATCAGAACTAATGGCTTATGAGTGAAATAGGCTGAAATAAAACTGTACTAATGATTATGATCAAAATTTTAATTTAACACTTCGCAGGGGCTCCCATCAAGCACACGCAGTTGGCGCAGGAGTAATTTCTGCTTTCTGACCATCATCTGCTGTACATGGAGTCTGTTGCTTATGCTGTGTCAGTGGAGCTGCACTGACAGTAGATTGAAATGGAGCACTAGGGACTGAGTTTAACACGCTAGTCTTGGTTGTTAAAAATCTCAGTTTCTAACAACCTTTGCAGTACCTGAGCAAGGAGAAAGGTTAGGAGGGGTTGTCAGGACCAATACAAATATAAATGTGGTAAACAACCATGTGAGAATTTCCCTTTAATATATATGTAATTTATTTGGAGATGCTGAATAGTTTGGTACCTTTTATTGGATCAACATATATCTTGTACAAATATGTTACTGTACACAAGCAATCCAGCATGTCATAGTAACCATTTAAATAGAAGCTGAATTTATACTTGTAGCTGCAGTGTTTCAAAATAATTTTACAGAAGGTTTGATTATGCAAGGTGACAAGTGCTGGCTGAGAGTGTGGATAAACAACAGAGATGACTCAATAGATCATGTTATCCTGCCAGCTAGACCACACAGCCAGGGATTTAATGATCTATCCTTAATGTGGGTTAGGAGTTACCACATAAGATCTCGGACTGTTAAACTTGCTGGCTTTTTGTCTTCTCTCTTAGAGGTCTCAAGTGGGATCCCTCAAGGCTCCATTTTGAGTCCTCTTTTGTTATCATTGTTTATTATTCCTGCAACTCTTCACTGAGGTACTTCAAGGGCACTGCTCTATCTGGATGATGCAGTTACTGTATGTACAGGAGGTACAACAATATTGCTGTCATTAATCTTAGTCTAAATCTTGACTTTGTATTATTATAAAATTGGTTTATTCATAATAAGCTTATTCTGAAAAAAAACCCTTGCTTTTCAGGTCAACACCCAGGTTAAATACATGGAGTGGTGCCTCTGATGTACACACATTGGATAGTTCTAAACTGGAGGTGTTAACAGTGTTCAGCACCTAAGGATTCACCTTGATCCCTGTTTGTCCTTTTGAAATAACCTGGATTGCCCCAGTGGCACAGAGGGTTGAGGTACTGGACTCCACACCTGCTGCCACACTGGTAACACAGGCTTGAGATCAAGTCTGGATTGTTGGGGGACCAGCCAAGGAGAGAAGGATTGAGCATCCCAGATTCATTTTCTGGGGAATGAGGGCAGACATGTTGTGGTGCAATGCTGCCACCTGGGTAATCATGGGTGGCATGTGCACAGAGAGACTTAGTGGAGGACACCAGTGGTGACATGCTCCTTGCTTGCATGTGAACTTCCATACCACTCTGATGCTGGCATCCTAAGGGAAAAAATCAGGAGGCAAAATCACAGGCAGTGTAACAATGAGAAGTCTAACCCAGCACAGGCCCTGCACCAGCCACAGAGCCCTCTGTCCATGAACCAGATCCATTCTCCGGCAGGTCAGAGGGGGCCTGCAACCATGCCATGGGTGGGGAGTGGTGGGGGAAGAATGGAGGTTGAATTAAGTCTCTTGAATGCCTGGTGATGGGGAAGGGGGTAGGACCAGGATAATAGGGCCTGTACTGGAGGAGCATAAACAAACTAACAAAAAAGAAAATTACCTGGATTTTCTTACTGTCCAATAGTGCTGTGAGGAATGTGGAATTCCGTCTGTGGAATACACATGGAATGACCATTCTGCCTGTGGAATTTCCACCAGAATTTTGTTGGTTCTTCAGTGGAATTCCACCTACTGTGATCCACAGAATAATATTTAGCGGAAAAGCAATTTTTATGCGGAACATTATTCAGCAACAATTTCCATAGAAAATATCAAGATCCATGGAATAATATTCTGCAGAACTGCATTTTTTCCATGGAAAATCATTCTGCAACTATTTTCTACTGTGGAATTTCACCATTCTGTTTGTGGCAAAATTCGATGGAATTCTGAAAATTCCACTAAATTCTGTTCCGCCAGAATTTGAAAATTCTGCACAGCACAACTGTCCAACTAAAGTAACAAAAAAAAATTGAACTGCTTTACAAACTTAAGAATTGCCTTAATGAAGAAGTTTTCCTGGCCACTGCACATCAGTCTTTTTTCCCTGCTAGATTATGGTGCCAGTTTCTTTCTCTCTCTGTCTGACATGGAAACATCCAGATTCCAAACTCTTTCCAACTGAATAGGACATGTTGCCCAAAATGCAGGCAGAAGGCTACACCATTGTCTAATCAATAGCCATCTCAGATGGCGTCCCTGGATGTAAGGTTAAAGTATTTACTAGGTACCAATACTTATAAATTCCTTGAGTTAAGTTCCTCCTCATGCTTATCCAGCCTGCTTCATCTCTGTGAATGTTCTTGGACTCTTCGATTCTTAACAATTAATGTACTTCCAACTCCTCATTACAAACTTCAGTGGGACACTGCTCCTTTGAGTATGTTGTTCCCAAGCTCTGAAACAGTTTACCTATCTGAGAAAGACCAAATCCTTCTAGTCCTTTCATTATACATATGAACAGTATCTTCTTGATTATTGTAAATGTGACTCCTTTACATGAAATGTAATATAATCAGTCAGATGTGGTTTATATACTTACAGTATGTGTTGTTCTTGGGCATGTTCGGGTCACTTCTGTAAACAGACCTTGTCCCATTGAACTCTATCCAGTTATCAAAGTCTACATAAATAAATAAATAATAATAAAGATGAAACAGACCTTCAGCATAGAAAGGAAGCCTTTATGGGAACAGCTAAGATATTCACGAGACAGGCAGGATACGTGGACAGCAAGAAAAGTGAGGGATAATGACAGTAAACAAAAATAAATACATTAAAGGTTAGCTTGTGTACCATGACATCTTTGTACAGGTATACTGTGATGATAGCTATTATAAATGAGTGACTGTTAAAACAGCGACTCATTTATAGTGTTGTTATCATCAACTACTGTGCAAGGGTAGTGATGGTGTAACGAGGAAAGCGACCAGAAGGGGAGGGATAGGGAGGTGTAGGGGAGGGATAGGTGGGAGGATTTGTATGGGTAGGGGATACTGCTGCAGCTGAGCCAGACCTGTGGTGTGGTGGTGAGGGTGGCTGGCTATGGCACAGGAGGCACTGGGATCAGGATCTGCTGGGGGCGATTGTTTTGCCACTTTTTGCGGCTCTCTGTTTTTTTTTTTCTACCCATGTTTTGCCCCTTCCTCGACATACACCCTCCTGGAGTTAACAATCCTAATTTGGGGGGGTGCGAGGGGGCATGGAGGGGAACAGCCCCCTGCAAAAACACTTAATGGGGCAGGAAGTCAGGTCGCTTGGGTTTGTATATCACCAAAATGCTTTGTGGCAATACACATTCCTATGATAGCGATTGCTGTATTGCGATCACTATCGTGACATGGAACCCTTTGTACAAGATATATGTTGGTCTAAACATGTATAAACCTATCAGGCTTTTCCAGCTTTACAAGGACCAACACAACTATAAACCTTTTTTCCAACTGTGGTTTATAAAATGAGATACAGAAAATCCAGTAAACTGATTTGTTCATGCACCTGTATGCACACATGGGAGTGTAAAAACTGGACCACACACACCTAACCTGAATTCTGTACAATACATATATCTACAGTTTCAGCCAAACAGATGGCCAGGTATTCCCTGAAACTTCTGTGATATCTCTACAGAAATTCATTGCCTGACTGCAGTACCACTGTATCCCCCAGAGAGAATCGCTTTAGATATATTGTGAAATATTTGAACATATCTATGGCTGCAACATTAGACCACATCAATCAACATAAAATTCCTAAGCTTACCACACAGCTGCAAAATATCACACTGGCAGTCATGTTTTTGTTTGCTAATGAGCCCACCATTTAAGATGTAACAGATCAAACTGTCCTTCGAATGCTTACAGCACATTTTCTTCCCATTTTATCACCCATCTCCTATAGCTTATCATTTAAAAATATGTGATCTTTTCCCTACTGTGTCACTTCTTCCCTCTAGAAGTTGTTTGGATATTTCCAGATATTTTGCAATATTTCTGATGCAGTACGAAGAATATATGGCTAAATTTCTTAATTCTGGAGACAGTCACATCTTCTTTTTTACTGATTACCTCATTCTTGGACTGTGGAATCTCCAACCAGATCTCACTCAGTTGTTCCCTTAGGAATGGAAATAATTCTAGGACACCTCACACTGTCTTGTTTCTAAAGATAATCACTCTAATGGCCTTACAGTGGCATTGTGGGTAAGTGGCAATTTCTCTAGAGCTATCTCAGTAATTTCTAGAATATATTCAGACACGTCAGTGGCTGTAACTGAAATAAGCAGATGATCTCCAAGCTAATCAGCATCATGATCATCTGAGTTCCTCTACTGTACGCTAAAAAGAAAAGCATTATTTAGGACCTAGGTCCAAAAAGTCATTGCCATGGTTACTCTTATCAAGCAGTATACTGGCACAGAGAAACATTTTTCTGAAACATAATTAACTGTAGTTGTATAGGGTTTATATTTTTCACTCTTTATAGAACATAGCCCCAAAGCTCCTTTGATAGGGTCAGTTGTATCAAGTATCAAACTGACTTTATATTAGAGCACTTTACATTTGCTTGCAATATCAGAGCAGAACTGCACTTAAAACAAGAAGAGCAATTGAATGAGATTGCTACAATACACTAGGGATGCTATTTCTCATCTTCACTTTGTAGTGCTCTTAACTTCTATTTTTATTCTAATAACAGCTAGTTGTTTATTTTAAATTATGAATCCTCTTGTTTGTGACACTTTTAACTGTTGTGTAGCTGTGTTATTGTTGTTGCTTGGCCTGCTGGAACCCTTGCAGCTGAGGACTGCTAAGGTTAAATCGGGGTTAAAGTAGCCAGGCAACTGCTTGTACTGTTCCATATTTACATTCAAGGGATTGCTTCAGTTCCTGCATTTTGATCATTGGTTACCTAAGAGATGGCATAGGCAAATAAATGTGAGTGGCGGAGCTTATTTGTGGAATCACAGTGCTGATATGTGACTTCTACATAAACAGGATCATGTCTGCTTGCAGATGTACAAAAAATACTTGCTGTGATTTTGTAAAACTAAAAGCAGTAGTGGAAAAGAACTGTGTGTGGGGAATATTGCTTTAACTTACAGAACAGTGACAAGGATTAGCAAAAAATATCAGCAGCTATACAGAGCAATAAGTATTGCATTCATTTAAAACTATACTACTGGTTATAAAGATTAATTAGATCAAGTGAAATACATTGCATGAGTTAATTTTAATTTAAACATTTAGCTTGAAACAGCAAGTGTATCAAGCCCTGGACAAGTGGAGGTATACCTAGAGGTGTTGACTAATGAACAATAATTCATGAATATCAAAATTAATGGTGTATTTGTAATGCAGACTAAAATAAATACTTTCTGCTATTCATGGTACTGGTATTCAAGAAATGCATGTCATGGGTATTGACTCTTTACTGAGACCATCTTCATGGACTTTTCTAAGGAATTTCAAATTGCTGGATCATGCAATATACTTTCTCAAGCCCAAGACCCTAGGTCTCAGCCAATCTGCCATCAAATGGTTTCAAAGCTACCTGAGTAACCAAACCCTTCTAGTGTCCATGCAGTGCATTAATTCAGACCTTGCTGTCTTAACTCTTGGAGTTTAAGATTCCTTCCATGGCCTTCTGCTGGTCTTCTTTTTTGTTAATGACAACCTGAAGTACAGCAGGAGGTGATATCTACATATGTATGCTGAAGATGCCATACTGTAATACAAAACAATACAGTGACAATGTCTGAGGTTAATTCAGTCATCCAGTCTAATTTCAACATAACCTCCTCCTGGTTCATCAACAACTGTCTTATCCTTAATGCAATCTAAACTAATGTACAGAAAACATGTTGCTTGCAGTATAATGGTACTGGCAAGGAAAACAAGGTTTTATGTCATAAGTACAATTGCCGTTAGGGTGAGTGTACATTGCGAAAAATAAAAATGGCGATGTACACTCACAGTGAAAACAATGGTGGTGACACAGATGTCTATGTATATGGTAGGATGTGTCCCCTGCACCCCCCTAACTAAAGATTCTCAACTCCAAGGGAGTGCATGTTAGGAAGGGAACTTGTAAAAAAATAATAAAAACCACTGCAACTGCAAAAACATTCGTGCTTCCCCAGACCCGAACCCTCCCAACCATAGCCAGCCACCCTCACCACCACACCACATGGCCAGCTCAACAGCCTTCCACTGCACTGCCTCCCTCATACCTTCCCTTCTCTTCCATCCCCTGTGGTGTGGTTCTGGTCACCCTCAATGGCTTTCTTTTGGCCCCTCGCTACCCTTTCAGTGTAGCCCACAACACAGGCACTGAGACTGAGTCACTCATATTTGAGTCGCTCAATCTCAGTCACCCTTTTCACAGGATACCGGAAGACAACACTCAGAGGACCAGGCATAGATTAAAGCACGTACCCACTAAACACTGGGTGCAAAGAATTCATTTATTTCTCAGGGGAGTTACAGAGCAAAACAATGCTGCAGAGAACCTCTACTGCTGGCTATAACAGTGCCTGCTTTAAATTATCTAGTCCTATAGGTGTGAGCTACTTCTGACAAAGCTCTGATACATAGGATGTGAAATGTTGGGTAGATTATTGTACATATAGCCAGTGGTATGTACTCTTGGTGTAATTATTTTGCATTGTAACTCACCTGAGAAATAAATGGATTCTTTGCACTCAATGGTTGGTGAGTACCTACTTTAATTTATGTTTGGTCATTGGAGTGGTATACTTCTGGTTGCTGCAACCAAAACTAAGTCTATAATGTTTGAATCCAAAAACATGCTCACTCATTTAGCTGATCCACTTGTAATCATAACATCAGACAGCAGTGCCACTGAGCAAGCCAATGTATTCAACCAACTAGGAGGAAGAAGTACAAGAAGAAGAAAGAGGAGAAGGGGGGAGGTACACACTGTATCCCATTGTGCTTCACAAGAAATGAATGCTGGTAGTAAAGGCTGTATACTTGTAATGGCAGCCATTTCACACATCAACGCCTACACACAGCCTTGGACAATTGCATGAACTAGTAGGCACCTGTCTGTTTTTTATTCTGTTTCCCAGTCACATACACACTGTCACCTGCTATATCCAAACAGTGACATTCATAGCCCTCTGCAGAACTTGTATGGAGGATTTCATTCTTTAAGATATCAAACAAGTATGGCAAAAGAAAATATATATATCATACAAAGGAATACTAGTCAGCAAGGAGAGAGACAGGGAGAACAAAAGAGGGAAGGATGTAAAGGGAAAACACCTAAATAGAGGTAGGATGAGAAAACGCCACTGAAATAATCAAAAAGGGTGTTTCAGAACTGTTCAAAAGTAAACTGATTTTTCCAGTCAAATGTGTTCATACCAAAATGCTTTAAAGTGTTGAGATGGGCAATCTAAAAGGTCTCCACCCAGGAAAATATATTTTTGATCTCCAACTTTCTGAATGGCAGCTATGCAGATGTTAACAAGTGGGCAATGGCCTGTTTGAAAAGCTCAGAGATGACACAGTCCAACTTTTCTGAGATGGATTTTTTTCATGTTTGAGTGTTTCCTTTAAGAGTTTTTTCTTTTACCTTCATATGGCATACACATTGCTTACAACTGATAAGTTACATTACTTGTTTTGTTACACAGTCCATGTTTTCTTTGAACTTATAGTGAGCTCCTGTGAATTGCTTCTGGAAGCCGTCATTTTCTTTCAGGTACTGACAAGTGGAGCGTCTCTTAGATTTACATGTGAAACAACCAGGTGTATAAGCAGAGGAGTAGAGAGGGGGAAGGATTGTTCAGAATATTGCATTTTTCACATGTTTCATGTACAGTACAGAATACATGAAAATGGGTAAGTTAAATGCCATTCCTTTTTGTTTGCACTGTTGCAGCTGGGGTTAATGTTTCTTAATCATGCACTGTAGATAGGGAAATCCAGGATGGTGTGTCACCACTAGTGGTATTCTATTAACATTGTTCTGGTTCATAGGTTTGAGAAAATCCTCTCTTGATACAGCCAGACCTTTTTATGACATAACCATTGGTGAATTCATAATTTGAAATGTAATGCAAATCTACATATTAATGTGTCAGTGGTCATTTATATTCCTTCATTGATTTCCATGTAGTTCATAAAGCTCATGCACATTAGAGCGCACTAGATCAATAAAAAAAACACACAGTTTATTTATTATTACACTGCTAATTCAGTACCCTTGCATTACCCCTTTAATTTATAGTCCTTTGTTTTTCTTTTCACTGCTCAGCCCTCTGCGCAGATTGGCTGGGGGTACAGTAAAGTGGGAGATTAGGAGGATCAGTAATTAGACCACTTAGCACCTAATTTACATACTAATAAGGCTAACCTAAATAGGAGTAGGGCTGAATGAAATTAGCAAATTTTGATTTCATGGAATTTTCATGAAATTCTGTGAAATTTTAAAACATTTTGTGACATTTTTTGCAGAATTGCCCACAATTTTTAATTAGTCATAACTCAGTGTTACAACTAGAGCATTGAAATGTGGAATGTTTATTGCTTGGAAGGACCTCTAAAAGGATGCTAAGTTTTGTGGCATTTAAGTGAGAGGTGGGGATATTATATGGGCTCAAAATCTGGCAATTTAATATTCATATGAACATTTCTGAATATACAGTATAACTATGCTTACAATGATGCCATCTTTGAAGCTAGATAATTGAAAATGTATATGATATTTTCCTGGAAGAGTCATAGAAACTGCTAAATAGAGAGGTAATTGGTTATATAAATTGTAAGTTCAGATGTTAAACATTTCACAATTTAATTATTTGTTAAATTGTGAGAAAATCTGAAATATTTGGATGTCTATAGATCAACTGCTATTTCAAGTATGCACTCAAGACTTGGCATGCATACCAATGTGAATATCTCCTGGAAACTAAGCTGGATAAATGTGGTTTAGTAACTTAAAATTTATTGTGAATAGTTTAGAAATTTCTAATTAGTGAAATTTGCTCAAAAAGGTATGGACACATAGTAGCTAATGCCACTAGAATTCCATTTGTGGAGCTTAACATTCACAAAGTACTTATCACCACTGAATCACCATAACTGCATTAGCATCATGTCCCTGCAATACCCTTCCAACACTCCTGTGACAGTGATGTCCAGCATCCAGCTCCATCATGACTAAAGATATCCTGATACTTATGTCACAATGGCCTAAGTCGCAATTAGTTGTAAGGCATGGTAGTCCTTTGTATCTTGTTTTCAAATAGTAAAACTATACATTGTTATCTACAGGATTGTTAAAGAGTTAGCAAGTGGTATTGTACAGAAACAATGCTGCACATGCATGTGCCTGCCTCCACAAGTCATTAAGTCAATGAGCTGTAGTGGTTATCTGGCATATTGCGAGAATTCAGGCTAGTGTGGAGTGATGTCCAGGACTATTCTTCATAGTTCATCACTCAATATAGTGCCCTGACACTTGGCACCTCTATACTTTTACTAAGGAGTCTCCTATGAATGCTACCTTATTGCCACTTTACCCAGCCTTTACCTTCCTCTAAATTGGAAAATCAAGTGTATGACTGGGCAAAATGATGGACATGACTTCTACAATTGTATCACAATATTCCACAATTTCACAAAAGCCCATGAAATTCAATTTTAATTACTGATATTATTTTGGAATCTTTGGCTGCTTATAACTTGGCCAACCTTTGAGCAAGAGATTAAGAGTCAACACACACACACAGCCTCTTGTTTTTCTACTGTCCAGCAGCTCATCTATCAGGGATATACCCTGTTCACAGGAATAAACCCTGATGAGGCTGAATCCAGACATCATTAAGTTGACTACCGGGGTCTCCTCCAATATTTGTTTCCCTCCCATTTCCCCTGTTGGGGGCGGTGCCTCAATCATCCTCACACAGCCACAGCTTCTTCTGCAGCAGGGGCAAGCTCCCTGGCCCAGTCACAGGAGTCGCTGTATTGATAGAACCCTACACTATCCCTCCCCACCTAAGATGCACTTCGGAGCGGTAGCTGTCTTGGCCATGGCTTGCCTCCTGATGTGACTTCTAGGCTTGCTTCCAAACCCAGGTTGTCAGCATGGCAGCATGACACTCTGCTGCTTGGTCATGGGGTGGCCTCAAAGACAAATGTTTAAGGTCAATGAACCTAACAAACCTGGTGATATTCCATTTTCTAATTTTAAAGTTATAGGGGGAAAATTCATCAGTTTACATAATTGTGAAATGTAATTTTAAAATTCCCAACACTATTGAGGCTTATAAATCAGTCAGCATTATAGACAGAGATCTGAAACTTGGCATACTTCTGTATGGACCTTGGTAAAGTCACTATACCAAATGTAGAGCAATGTGGACAACTGTTTAAATTAGATGGAAATAACTGAAATCACAATTATGTTGAAATTTTATGAAATGTTTGTAGAATTTTTGTGAAATTTTGTGGAAGTGAAATCAGAATTTCACTGCCAGAAAATAAATTTTGCCCAGTCTTAAATGGGAACATATACGTAAATACATGTTTATAGATTAAACAAGCAATTTACCATAGATTAATTCTGTTTATTCTGTCATGCTTATGTACAGTTGCAGCAATTGGCATGGTCAGATAATTACTGAAATTTTTGTGATATCTCTATATAAATTCCCTGCCTGCCTGCCTGAAGTACCACTGTAGGACCACCACAGAGAATCTATTTAGAAATATTGCAGACTATCAGATAATATCTGACCTCGGTTTTTGCTGCAACTGTATATCCAGATGCCCATATTAATGAGGCATGGATTAAAGAGGTCTATATCAGTTTTGCTTGGTCCATCTGTTGTTGAACTTCTTTTCCAGAATCCCCTCTGAATCAAGAAGTTGCTCAGTTTCTTGGGAGCGCGTCAATTCGCTCCCGACATTACATGCCATGACAACTCATTCCGACAATACACTCCCGTCAACTCACTCCGATGTCAACTCCTCCCGATGTCAACTCACTCCCACTGATTTTTACAGGAAGACAACACCATCACTGCCCCCGTAACAAAATTTGATACCTGTAGCAGAAGAAGAGTCAGCTGCATCGAGGAAGGTCGGTCTGACTGAGGTGCAGTGACATGGGGGTAGGATTTGTTAAAGAAGAGACAGGATGAGCACAACAAATAAAATGATAAGAAATAGAAGGGGCTGGATAACTGGCAGGAACAGCAGGCTCAGGTGCAAGAGAGAAGGCAGGCAGTAAGGACACAACAGCCTGGTGGCCAGAATGAGTGGGGGACCAGTAGTCAAGTTCCGCCAGCCAGCATTTAGCAAAATGGTGTCTTTATTCCAATCTGCTGTCAGGTAGTCTGTCACATAAGGTTTATGGGAACTACAAGTAAGAGCAAGAGCTGTTTGATGTGAGGACTTAGGGTGAAAAACAGTGGGAGGAACTATCAGTAGTGCAGAAGCAGGCATGGGGAAACTATGTTTAAGCAGCATCATGAAAACAGCAGAGAAATCCAATGGCACAGTACTTCAGGATAGAGGAGTAGAAATCACAGGTTTAGCTAGAGGCTCACCTTGGGTACAGTTCAATGAAGCAGCAGCTGGTGGCATCTGACAGGAGGACCACAGCAAATCCTTTGATGCAAGTGTGTCATCACTTGCAATGAGAGAAAAAGAGCTGTTAGCCATCAGAGCAGCTGGAATAGAAGTAGAGGCTGTGGAGTGGAGCTGCACTTTTGCCTACTGAATGTGGTAGAGTAGAAAAATGCACAGAGTTCTAATAATCAAAACAGTAACCTCAGAAGTTGCAGGCATGGGAAGGTAGACTCTCCTCTCCACACCTGTGGAGGTTGCACAGGTGATCTCTCGGTCCACACCATCTAGCCTAAAATAGTACACGGTCTCCCCCTACTGCAAGAGTAGGGAATTTTTTAATGACAAAAAACAAAACATCAAGTTGAAAACATAAATTAAGTACATCCAGTAGATAAGAAGAACTCATACAAAAGAAAACAAAAAATCTATACATAAGTTTTTAAATATATCCCCTACTACACCCCTCAAAAGAAAAACAAAACATCCCATTGAAAGACAGAAATTAAGTACATCCAGTACATGAAAAGCAAGCATATAAAGCAGAAATACAAATAAAAAGGTTTGAATATGAATCCGAATATGACAGACAAATTTATGTAGTACTGGGAGTGAAAATACGCGGAGTGTAAAGTACGGGAGTGAATTGACGTGGATATGAATTGTCGGGAGCGAATTGTCGTGGCGCGTATTGTCGGGAGTGAGTTGACATTGACCCCAGTTTCTTGCACCTTCTATTAAAAGTGGAATCTAGATAACAGATCCAGAAATACTGTAACCTGGGTGCCATGTACCAGAGGGCTACTACACTGCCTGATGACAGCAATACAGGTTGAGGGGGCATGAGTTCTGTTCTGATGGTGATTTGGGAGTTCGTTCCCAAGATGAAAATAAAATAGCATGGTACCTCCACCCAGAGTAAGATATAGTGGGCTGGATGTTTGCATAGTACAACCCCCTGGGATGCTGTACCTACCCATTTCCCCTTTCAGCCACCCCACACATGAATTAACATAAACCGCTGCAACACTTTACTTTGCCTGCAATTAATGACTTTAGTTAGTAATATGCTCCCAGCCAGTTTTAAACAGCAACAATAAATGATTTATGTTTAGAGAAAGTGGTAATGGAAATGCAAATATGAACAGCAATTTGAATACTGGAAGAACTGGATAACAGAAAACATTAACCATAGCAGTGCCCACACCCATCGGCAACAACATCATAATCCCACCTCCCATCTGGTACCAGTGTTGCTAATAGTTCTTAGTGGGTATCCATATTTGGGCAGACTTGATCATTGCCTTGGGTTGGTCGGTGTGGTGCACTTTGAACTAACTGTAACTTGGCAGTAACTCTTTAATATAACTGCCCAGGTCAGGGCAGACTCTGTTTTACTTACAGTTCTGTTGGTCAGTTCACAGGGTCTGACAACGAGCACAGGTGCAGTCAGTCAAGCTGGAGGCCTTGAGTTGTGGAACAGATTAGCCGAAGGCTTGCAGGCTGAGGCAGAATGATCTGGAAGCTTGCCACTTTCTGATTTGCTTGCAGGGTCTTGCAGCTTGTCACCTTCTGAGATGCCTTCTCAGGGATGCTGGAATAGGCCAGTGCTGGGGACCAGGGCCACACAACTCCAGTAGAGATGATCCAGTAATGCCTAGCACTAGCACTATATGGCTGACTCCCCAAACCATCCTAGCTGATGCAGAGTCCTTCTCAGGCTTTCAACCCTCATAGGCTCTCTCTTTCTCTGGCAGCAGACTGGAACTTCTCTGCATCAACTCTGGATAACCCTAACCCCCAAGGCTAGAAGGGAAAACAGTCTCAGGCAGTTTCTCTTGCTGAATGCTGGAGTTCCCAGGCAATGGGAATTTACGGTGGCATCTCAGGGGTCTGGCTGCTTGACCCAAACTACACTTCAGGTGGTTTTATGGAACACATACAAACAGAGGTGAGAAAGAAGTAAGTGCCTCAGTAGGGACTTGAACCCAGGCCACCCAGAATACAGTTCTGATTGCACTAACCAGCTGTGCCACTGAGACAACTGGAACCTGGGCTGTTCCCTAGCACATTACTCTTTCTCAAATGCACAACCCAATGGAAACACAAATATTTACTTGTAACAGTCACACACAGGAGTGCTGTGTGCATATTTATGGAACACATAGAAACAGAGGTGAGAAAGATGTAAGTGCCTCAGCTGGGACTTGAACCCAGGCTGTTTGTATGTGTTCCATAAATATGCACACTGCACTCCTGTGTGACTGTTACAAGTACATATCTGAGTCGCCATTGGGTTATGCATTTGAGAAAGAGAAATGTGCTCAGGAAGCCCAGGTTCCCATTGTCTCAGTGGGGCAGCTGGTTAGCACAATCGGAACGGTATTCTGGGTGGTCTGGGTTCAAGTCCCAGCTGAGGCACTTACTTCTTTCTCACCACTGTTTGTATATGTACTTTAGGTGGTTTGCAGAACACAGCCCAATTCTCCTCCAGGCTAACGGCTCCTCTCAAACGCTGCACCGATTCAGCTGCCAAAAGTCCTTCAAGCACACTCTTTGGCTCTGTTGGTGGCAAATAGCTTCTGGCAAGTCTCCTGACAATTGGCTGTGGAAGCCTTAGGCAGATTTCCCATCTTTTCCTCCAACACAATCTAAACCTTCTGACTGCTTGAGGGCTTCCTGTGGACTGCCCCAAGCTGTAACTATCCCTGGGGTTTCAGTGGAAAAATGGCATCTTCTGATTGGATGCCTCAGCTGTCCATCCTGAAAATTAATAAACATGAAGTTCCTTTGAGGCCTGATTAGTTGCTCATTTGGGCACCAAGAACATTGTTCAACCCCCCAGGAGTCATAACTGCAGGTCCTTTTGTTTCTTGAGCACTGATTGGCTGGGACAGGGGTGACAGGCAACAAACATGGCTACTACCATAACAATTTATATGCAGTCCCAACTTTAACATACAGTATTTGTGTAGCCACAATACACTGTTTAATGAATAACTGCTCCCCATTCTGGTAGCAGCCCTTCTGCCCTTGTGTCTGGTGGTAGAGTTTAAAATTAAAAATGCTTTCCCCTGCCTGTCATGCCTTTCAAAATGCACTATCCCCCAGGAGGCAGCATGGATCATTAATATTCATTTAGCAGCCTCAGCTGCTCTTAAAGTGAACTGTGACCTTGTACAAACACAATGTTTAAGAGCACTCTTATTTAACATTCATTTTGTTTTTTCTCAAGTGCCTCTGGACCCATTTCTCCTTTTTTACACCATGAGGGGCTGGGGCTCACAACAAAGGGACTAAAGGAGCTGCCAGAGCAGCTGCAAAAATTAAAGCATTGTAGCGCTCTTACTGTGCATGCGCATACCCTGACAACTCGCATATTCAAGTAGTGATCTACATAGTGGTGCACTTATCAGCAAACGGGCAATTTAAATCTTTTAATACATGCTCTTCCTGTTCCTCTCTTACAGGATTAACACCCGGGGGGATCATCAGGAGCTAAGGACATTCACCTAGGACTGGGACTGGGGGCTAAAGGCAGCAGGAGGCCGCTCAAGGTAAGTCCCACCTGTGGGGGGTGTCTGTACCAAGTCTAATACCAGGGACCTGGTGCTGAAAACCATAATCAAAGCAATTTAATATATATTTTAGGGTTCACCCATATCAGTGCAACAGTCATTTTATCAACACCAATGTGGGCGCAGGCAATATGCCACTCAGCATTTCTACGCGTGGTGTTGCAGCTCCTGGGATGGAAAGCACCAAGGCCCCATCCCAGGAAATAGTCATATTTTGTGGGAAGGCTTCTCCACCCGCACCCCCACAACTAAATATAAGCTCCTCCGGGGAAGGCATGCCCCAGAAAGGGCATAAATTGTGTGGGCACAAAGGACAGCATGACTGAAGGGCAATCTAAAATCAAGATCGCCCATGTCATCTTCACCCTTATTGTGACATCCTAATTGTGGTGACAAAATTCAGCCACCATTCTAATGGTATACCATATTTTAGCATGTCTAGCTATACAAATGATTCCTAGCTATCACAGGCAATAACATAATCCTAGACTAGTCAATAAAAAAATATTTAAACAGTAACAAGAATAAGAATACTGAAAGCCTTTAGATTTGAAAGACAGTTGTCAGAACATTACTTGATTTACCATAATCATAAGCACTGTTTGAACTCAGTTATTATGCAGTTTTAAAGCAATACCATACATACTTTTTTTTTAACTTTATTTGCTCTGGGTTGGCACATAACAATTCTGGGCAGAAATCTTGGGTTGACAAATACACCGTAGTGAGCTACTGTACATACATGAGCAAGTTTGTAGGAGTTCCTGGAAAGTCATAGGTAAGTTTTAATAGTGGTTTTACAGTCCTTCCTGAGCTCTGCAATGGCACTTGCACTTCTTCATAATTAGGGTTAGCTACTCCCTGTTCATTGTCCACCAATGAAACATCCTCAAGCAAAGTGGGTTCCCCAACTTCTTCTGGTTCTTGAGCTGTCTCCTCAGGTATTTCTACTAGGTTTTCAGACTCTGCAGGTTCAGGCTCTCTAGGTTCAGACTCTACAGGTTCTCCTCTGCCTTGAGCTGTTTCTCTGGCTTGGGCTCATCATCCAAGGGCAACTTCTTGGCTGTGGGCTCAGAGTCTGTAGCTGTTTCAGAGATTTGGATTGGTAGCGCTGTGGCAGGTTCAGAATTTTGAGTTGGTGGCTCTGTAATAGGTGGGTTTGTCACTTCTTCTCTTACTTTAGATGTCCCTTCAAGCAGTCGAGCAAGTTCCAGGGTGGGATAATAATACGTTGGGTAATAAATAAGTTCTCCCTCTGATTCAGTGTCTAAATCATCTTGTTCTGCTTGTTCATCAGGATTTACTGGGACTGCTGCAGATTGTTTGGTGCTTTGATTGCTTTTTTGCCTGCACATAGCAGATCTTGTTACTAGAGCTTTGGGGAGTTCTGATGGCTCTCTTCCTGGTATAGTGACCATCTGTCTGATAGACAGTAAGTAGCTGAGGTGAAAGGTACGATACCGACTTGTCTCTCCTTTGGGATAGATTTTGTATACGGGCATGTCTTCCACTTTCTCGACAATATAAGGGATGCTACCCCATCTGTCAGCAATTTAGCATTTTCTGGGAATTCACAAATCCCTCAGTAATACACAATCACCAGGAAACAATTCATGGGCCTTGACTCACTTGTCATATGATTCCTTGTTTGCTCCATTTTGTTTGTCTGCAGCTTCAGCGCCCAACTAGTATGCTGAGCTTAATTGCTCTTTTAACTTGTACACATATTGGAGGTAAATCTCTGTCCTGGCCCCATCATGACAGACACCGAAACAAATGTCTACAGGTAGCCTTGCTCCTTGGCAACCATTAAACTGTATGGGGAAAATCCAGTAGTGTCATTCTTGGAGCAATTATACGCATAAAGCAAAGCTCTCACTTGTTTTTTTAGTAGTAGAAAGTTTATTGTATGACTAAAAAGTCTTCACAATTTGACACATGAATCCAGTATAAAAAAGACAAAATTAAATACAGTTTTAAAATCAAATAATATACAAAGACATGTGCAGTGACATTATAATACCCCCTTCCAATAAAGTGCATACAAATTAAAAACAGTACAACATATAGATTTTCCATCAATCTATACACCATAAAGTGCTAAAAAATGGTAGTATCAATACTTTTTACTTTAATGGCTCTAATTTTGTTAACTTAATGGAAAAATTTAGCCAGTCTATTTATAGCAAAGTTGTCTTCTGTACTCATAAGTACGATAGTCATAAATGTATTTAAATTAATCCAGTCCTGTATTAGAGGACTTAGCCAATGTACTGTAATCATGCAGTTTTATATCAGCTGCAATCCCAGAGAACATGAGATAAGTCCTCTTTATCTCCTATCCAGCAATAGCATTTTTGAGCATGAACTGGCATTTTTTTAAAATCTTGCGTTAGATAGATTATTATCAAAACATTCAAACTTGTATTTAGTATACATTTTTCTAAGAACAGGATCAGTAAGGGAATCCCAATATAATATTTAAATCTGTGAGCACCTTGCAAATGAACAAACTATAGTGAATACCCAGAATTACCAATATCCTCAAAGTCTGCTTTAAACCAGTGTTTATTTTTTTTTATGTAAGAGTTATATTTCCAGCTTATAGTCACATTTATATCCAAATATCCTTTAAGTTTTAGAAGATGATATCTTTTTAGAGTAAGTAAAACCTTGCTGTACCAGAAATTGATATTACATTCTCTGTCCTGCCACATTTATTTTTTCATTCAGGCACTTACATGGTAGTCTAACTGGTGTCATTTTTGTTACTTTTAACCAGTAATTGAGCTTTCTTATGTCCACCATAGCTTGCATGTCAGCTAGACTTAACTCACTTCTTACATACGATCTTGGGCACGAATGCCTTAATCCCTGTGTTGTCCTTAAAATTTTATAGATAGGGTGATCAATTTATTTAAATTCTTTGTTTCCCATATTTCAGCTCCATATACAATAAGAGCTGTGAGAAGAATTTTGTTTGTACCACTGTTAGAAGTGGCATAACTGTATTTTCACCATAAATAACATTGCATTTGTGAAGGCCTTTAGTGGTCTTTTGATCTTGTTCAACCGGGTAGTTCATATGGAGAGACCATTTGAAGTTGGCAGTTAAATTTATATCTAGGAAAGTATAGTTTTCTATGTTTGGTAATTTGTGTTATCCTAGATACCAGGAACTCTTAATTTTTTTTTGTCCTACTAACATGACCTGTGTTTTTTGCACATTTATTTGTAGTTTTAAATTTTCATTCGTCTCCTTATTTAATAGATCTAATTGTTTTTGGAGGCCATTTTTTGACAGGGACATTATAACAATATCATTGGCATACTCCAATGCTGGGCATGAGTCATTTAAAATTTTAGGAGCATCAGTGCTAAGTTGTCCTATTTTCCTTTAAAAAACTTCAGTATACAGTAAAAATAGAGTAGGAGCCAGGACACAGCCTTAGCATATACATCTATTAACGGAAAACATTTTTGAAATGTTTCCATCTGTGCTAAATCTAACTTTAGCCCATTTATTACTGTAATGCTGGCTAATAACACCAGTGAGGGCTTTGTCAATATCTTTCTCTGTCATTAATGCCCACAAGGTGAGTCTATCTATCATATCAAAAGCTGATGAAAAATCAACAAATGCTAGGTATAATTTTTGTTTTCTTAATAGAAAATATTTTTCTATCAGGTGATACAATGTATAACAATTATCTATTGTTGTGTAATTATTTATAAAACTTGCTTGAAGTTCAGAAATGTCACCTGTCTGAGTTAGCTGTTGTTTTAATTTGTCCAAGATTATCTTTGAGAAAGTTTTTGAATTTATATCTAGTAAACTGATTGGTCTGTACATTTTTGGGTCATCCTTTTTTCCTTTTTTATGAATTCGTACAATTAAAGCACCTTTCCAGGATTCTGGATAAAATGTTCCTGAATACTACTACTGAATGTTAAAAAGAGGGTGGCATGATGGACAGTGAATGCCTGGCCACTAGGGGTGGCTGGGAGGCAGGATGTTGACATCCACAACAAGAGGATGAGAAGCGGATGATGTCAGGTATGTCACGTGCGGAAGTGTGCATTGCATCACCTTAGACATCATTGCCAACATGTTCCTTAGGGGATGTGGTAGAAAGTTGTAAAATCATCCTAGCTGGCAGATGAGCACTGGCCCTCTGCAATCCCCACACCAGTGACCCAGGCACCTCCTAAACTAGATACTTGCCAGGCTGGTTGAGAGGAATCCCCACCACCCCAACACAAGGGACCAACCATGGGGGAATTTGGAAGGGTATGTCTGGGAGAAGCCAGTTGATGGAGCTGAGGAGTCCGGTGTGAGGGGGGCCAGCCAGAACAGAGAGGGATAAGCAGTATAAGAAAAGAAAAAAAACACTATGTCTGCTAGATGTGTGAGTAGGACATAGACGCAGTTGATGCTACTATAGACTTCACTGCTAGTGAACGTGTGATGCAGATCATGCTGTTGGAAAGAACTTTTGAAATAGTCATGGGACTCAGTGACTGCTTTGACCATCTAACACTGCTTCAAGAAAGCCAAATTTCTGACCACTGAGGCATTTGAGCAATCAGAAAAAATTAATGATGGACCCCCTGAACCAGCCAAAGGATGCACCCAGAAGAATTTGCTGAACTGTGTCACAAACTGGTGATGATCTCAACATGGTGTTTACTTCAATGTGGTCTGACACAGACTCTAAGGAACCAAAGGATGACGAGAGCAAGGAGGAGCCAAAAGAACTACCAGTCACTACTGCAGATGTGTGTGCAGCTTTGCTTACTCTCTGCTGAGCAATGGAGCAGCATAATGACTTGACCATGGACTAGAAGTTGTTGCTGGTAGCCAAGAAGGTTTGGCAGTAATGCTCCAGAATCAAGATGGTACAGGAAAGTCATGGATTTCTATACCCAGTAGGATTATTTTTTATATATTTTTTGAATGAACTAAACTGAACTGCCTAAACTGCCTCTGCATACAACTACCCCATACATCTGAATCCATCATTCTCCATTTTCCTTTTTATACACAACATTGTTTGAATAAAGTATACTTTTCAATTACCACTGTTTAGTTGTGCACTGTTTTATGCTGTATTTCTGCATATCACAATTTTTCAAAAAAAATATGGGGGGGGCATTTTTGCACTTTTTTATACAGCATCCACCTCATGTAATAGGTAAAAGGGAGACACATGGATTCACTAATTATAAGTGGTGGGGACTGTACTTTTACTGGTGTGTTTGGGATGGCAGGTCTTGGGTAGGAGATACGTATGTTCATCATTTTGTCATTTTCTTTTGTTCTTTGGTAACCGGGAGGCCCACTAGGCACAGATGACTGTTTCCAGGGAGCACTGGGAAGTTAAGTTACTTGTTCAGTGTTATGCAGTATTTAACTGGAGACTGTGGGACTCAAACCCAGGTCTTCTGGATGTACCAAGCTAATTTTCAGCTAATTACTGTAACCTCTAGGCTATACTGTCTATATAGGTATACAGCTCTATTTCAACTCTCCCATTTTGTATCAGTACCATAACATCCAATAAAGTATTAGAATGGTTACAGCAGCAGTATTTTTTAGTCGGCAAAGAAAATTTATTATATATTTTTCTAGCAAAAATGTATTTCTGACTTCCTAAGATTCATGCTCAGTGTATTTCTAGTTTTCTTAGATATTGTTAAAATGCTTTTACAGCACACCACAGTACCAAGGTATTACATTTTTATGGCTGCAGGCAGAGCTCTGCAGATGTGTTGCTATCACGGTACAATAATGAAGCTCATCAGATTCTGAAGGGACTTCATGAAATTGGAGTTGGATTACAATCACGCTGCTAGAGCAGTCTGGTGTGCCCTTACACCACACTATTTTGTCTCTGTCTGGAAAAAAGAGAAGCATTTTTTTCTTTCACTCTGTCAGTGTTTTTAAGTTTTCATGGGAATAATGATCACTAACAGTACATGTATTTCAATCTTAATTTATACATAACAGGACTTGTCTGATAACATGGTTAGTAGCTTCAATCTGAGCAGTATTCTCTATCAAGAAAGATCCATAGCTTATGGTCTTTAGTAAACATATCAATTTATCAGTGTTTCCCAGCCATAAACTGTAACTGAGATTGAGGAATGAGGTTCAGATTTCAGAACACAGAGTAAAGTGTTGCTATCAGTTCAGGAGATCTGCAAGAGTTTAAAAAAAAAGGACAGCAGTAAATAACACACTAACTTATGTAAATCACCTAATGATTTTTTTATATTGGTTATTCTAGTTATTGCTGATATTTTTGAAATTAATAGGTGAAAGTTAGTACAACAAAGATGGCTAAGAAATGATGCTGCATGCAGACAGAGGCAAAGGGCTCTGTGTGTGTCTCTCTATATCTGAATGTGTTTGGGGGGGTCACTCTGTTAACCCTTTCCTGGTACATTAACCTTTTCCTAGTCAGTTTGCAAATGGCTGTAATGCTCTACTGTAGTAGTCTGCACTGTTCAGAACATGAAGCAGTGCATGTGTGTTAGTGTATCACAGTGCTTATTCTAAATGCTATAAAAGTTAGGGTTAGATGTATAAATAAATGCCATATAAGGCAGTGTATGTGTGTTAGTGTGTGTGCAGTAGTAAAATATTGTATTCATTACATGAATTAGATGCTCAGTTGAGTAAAAGCTCATGTTCAGTGAGGTCCCATACACTCACACATAGTAAATACAATTACAAAAGTTGTCAAAATTTCTTATAGTGTTACACATATAGTGAAAATAAGAAATTGTTTTATAACAGTACAGACACTAAAATATGTTATCCCAGGCAATGATACAGTAATATAATTTACTTTAATCAATTAGTTTAATAACAATACCATCATGTGTCTCATGGTAAACAACAAGGCAACCATTTTTTTGACTGTTCTAAGTGACATTTTTGATGTTATGCAAACTAATAAACTTGTCTACTGGTCTGAGATGTGTTGGGATGGAATTCTAGAGTTTAGGGCCTCTGTACAAAAATGTCCGGCAATGTTCTGTGTGTAGCCAGTGCACTGTTATGTTATACTGGAATATATATATGCATATATGTGTAGAAGAAACACAATTGCACATACTCCATAATGCAAAGCATCATGAGAAACATATGCAAATCCCCACGACTGAATTGAGACTGGCTCAGTTTTCAGCAAAATTACATGATGCCAAAAGGCATCACAGTGCAATCAGCAAAGGCTAAGAACAGCAGACACATACACGTGTTTTGTCCTCATTTGGACTCATCAGTGTGCCATATCTGTGTCTTAGCCCAGGGAGAGGGAGCCAGCCACCCCTTAAGGGGGATGTTATTGGTATATGTATTAATCAGTGTTTGTGTGTATCACAACAATTAGAAAGTGCAGTTAGGTGGCTCAGTGGTTAGTGCAAAATTGCTAGTTTACATTTCCCCACTATCTAAATTAGCGTCAGCCTTATGTATTCATAGCTTATTTAAATGAGATGTTCAGTAATGTTCTTCAGAGACATTCTTTTCAGTCTCTGAGGGACTTGGGGGGGTGAGGGTACCACTAGACACCAGGGCATGAATAACTACCAAAGGAGATGGCCATTGGAAGTTGTAGGGTTTCAATTTTGTACCTAGACACCAGAGATAAAGTGCAGTGTTATGAGATCAGGCATGGGAGGGTGGGGGGTGCCATTAGGTACCAGGGATACATAAATTATTTATGTGGAGGGAAACTGGAGGGTAGGGTGTGCCACTAGACACCAGAGAAAGAAATATTACGTGGGCGACAACCACAGTGTGAGGAGTACCACTGCACACAAGGGAAAATGTATAAATATATAGATTATGAAATAAAAACAAAAATAAATGATTAATTTATGTTTCTTATCTTTATTTAATTACGGTCATCATATTTTATGTAAGGATAACCGTAGTTGTACTCCTCATTACTACCACCCACAGATCTGCCAGTCAATGCATTACAGTGTGGCTGACTGAAGTTATGGTGTAATCATATCTTAGTTGCCATTCTGATTACACTTTTAAGTTTTTCTATGTGATTACCATTTAAATAAATGTCAACTAGACATAGACTGTTGAAGCAGTGCAGAATACCTGTATTCATTTGTAGTTACACTTCTAAGAATAAATGTAATAATGCCAAAAGTAGTAACATAGTAGTTACACTATATACTGCATTAGCTGTTACAAATTGCAATGCTATTACATGTGTCATTGCCTTTGTAAGAACAAATTACATAATGCTAGAAGAGATATAGTGGCAGTTGCACAAGAGATGCTCTGTTACACTTTGCAACAACTATTAAATATGTAGTTACACTTGTCAGAATGAATTGATTTGTGCCAAAAGGGAGACAGTAGTCATTGCACATGTAACTTACTTAATGGAAATTGTGTAAGTATACAATACACAAATGTGAAACAAGTTAACAACTACATAGTAGTTATAGTACACTTACAGTGTAGTTACTTCATGCAAATTGTGTGTAACTATACAACATGTAAATGTGAAACTAGTTAACAAGTACATAGTTGTTATATGTAACTGTACAGTAGTTACAGTGAAGTTACAGAGTGGTTGTACAATTGTTACAGTATAGTTCATGACACTTAAAATAAAGTATTACAGTTAAATGTTTAAAATGACAAAAACATAAAACAAATTGTTTTTTTCACATGGTTGTTCTCCCATTGGAAATGTTCCTATCCTTGTTGCACAATTTCACGAAAATGTATTTGCTATTGATCTTTAATAGACTGTAACCAGACAGAATGCAACCCAATCCAATTATGCCTTGCAGAAATGGAGCTTAAATGTGTCATAAGCTTTTGGGTATATGGGTAGCATTTTTCAGTAATTTATTTAAAGTCTTATTTGTCTACATGGATAGGCCTAAATAAAGTCTTTTAGTGGGGTGAGGAAGGGGGGGAGGATACATTTTGCATGCATTGGAAATGTATAATATATTATAATTCCTTTTTTTCCTACAAAGATATTTATCTCTTTCTGCACCCTGATTGGCACCTATCTGGGCCAGTCTTCCTAGCCCCATCACCCACCTTCTTTGGGACTTACCTTTTCTGGTGGTTCTGCCACAGGACCATGGATCAGAGCACCTAGTTATTGGTGTGGGGCCAGAAAGAGAGCAGGCCATCACTGTGCTACAGATGGAGGGCTTTTCCTCCTATTTTCTCCCCTATTGGGCCCAGACATAAGTGTACTCAGCCTCCATGGAGACACATCATGCATCCAGGTGTGGGGTCCCTTCCCATGCTATCCCATGGTGCTGTCACCTAGATTTCTCTCCCTGTCCTACAGATCTCCATCCTCCCTCCCAAGGCCAGCTCCCAAGTGACCCAGGTCCATTCTTGAACCCAAGTTGCTGACTTGGCAGTCAGTGGCTAAAAGCAATGCAGTCAGTGGCTTAAAGCTTGAAACAGAAATAGGCAGACAAACCTGGAAACAGGGGAGGTACCCAAAGACTGGAGGACAGAAGATGTAGTCCCCCCTTTTACAAAAGTGGGAATAAAGAAGAAGTGGGGAACTACAGACCAGTCAGCATCACCTCAGTAGTGGGGAAGATCATGGAAGCACTACTGAAGGAGAGATTGGTGGAACATCTGGTTGTCAATAGACTACAGGACCCAAGGCAGCATGGTTTCACCGGGGGGGGGGGAGGTCATGTCAGACCAACCTAATCAAATTTTTCTACTGGGTGACTAGGGAGGTGGATCAGGGAGGGCAGTGGACATGGCCTATCTGGACTTCAGCAAGGCCTTTGACATGGTGCCTCATAGAAGACTATTACACAATCTGGGGAATATGGGTGTGGGCAGGACAGTAGTGTGATGGGTAGGTAACTGGCTGGGCAGCAGGACACAGAGGGTGGTGGTAAATGGCTTTCACTCCACAGAGGGAAGAGTGACCAGTGGGGTACCACAGGGATCAGTGCTGGGACCAGTCCTATTCAACATCTTCATCAGTGACATTGTGCAGGACCTAGAAGGCAGAATTTCCCTGTTCGCTGATGACACAAAGCTCTATAACAGAGTAGACACACCAGAGGGTGTAGACAGAATGAGAAGGGACCTGCAGAAACTTGAAGAATGGTCAGGGGTTTGGCAGTTGAAATTCAATGCAAAGAAGTGCAAGATAATGTATATGGGGCACAAAATCCCTGCCACAATATATCAGTTGGGGGGTGAGGACAAAGCATGCACCAAGCAGGAAAGGGATCTTGGGGTTATCATCTCTGATGGCCTCAAAGTAGGGAAACAGTGTGACAAGGCAGCAGGTAAAGCAAATAGGATGCTGGGATGCATAGGCAGGGGCATCACCAGCAGGAAAAGGGAGGTCATAATTCCACTATACAAGAAACTAGTGAGGCCCCACCTGGAATACAGTGTACAGTTCTGGAGACCTTACTTACATAAGGACATAGATAGGGTAGAGAATGTTCAGAGGAGGGCAACAAAGATGGTACATGGATTGCATCACAAGTCCTATGAGGACAGGTTGAAGGAACTGAATATGTACTCTCTGGAGGAGAGGAGGAAGATAGGGGATATAATAGAGACACACAAGTATCTTACAGGGAGAAACAGGGTGCAGGAATACACTATTTTAAGCAAAAAAGATGTTTCAGGACTAGAGAGCATGGCATGAAGTTGGAGGGAGGATGATTCAGAGGAAATGTGAGGAAGAATTTCTTCACAGAACGGGTGGTGGGCAAGTGGAACACCCTACCAGAGGAAGTGGTGGGGGCTGAAAAAATCATGGGATTTAAGAATGCATGGGATAGACATAAAGGAATTCTGGAGGTCAGGGTTAAGGGGCAACAGACTTCTAGAAAACATAAAGTGAACTTACAAGCTCAAATGGGCAGACTGGGTGGGCTGTAGGCTCTTATCTGCCAACACTGTCTATGTATCTATGTATCTATGTAACCTAGAACTGGAAACTAGAACTACACAGAGTAATGGCTCCATATTAAGAGGTATCAGGCTGCACCATGCAAAGTCCCTTTCCTTAGTACAAATTACTCCAGCTCACTGAACTTGCTATACTCAAACACGTTTGTAGCAAAGTGTGAGTGCCCCAAGAATGTTGGAATATAGCACCCCAAAGCAAATTGAGGCACTAAAATGAGCACACAGAATAATTCAAATCCCTCTGCTGGCCAAAAAGAGATACAGTATCTGGTCACTGAAAACATACAGGCTGTGTTGGAACTAACTAATTTGGGGCATCCCAGACCTGTTAGTGTTTCAACAGATACAATCAGGACTTCACTGAAAATGAGATACTGCCTGTTAACTGACCTACCCTGGATAACTACACTGTAAAATGTATAAAAGGAGGACACCAGTAAAAATGAGATTCTGTATTTCACCTGTGCTAACTCTACTAAACGCATTGGAAAAAATGTGTAAAAGCAGGGCCCCACTGAAAATGAAATATTGTAGCTGCCCTAACCTGCTAATGACACTCACACACTATGTGTGTGCACAACTGTTGTAACAGATACGTGTGTGTGTGGGTGTGTGTGTGTGTGTGTTGCATATTTTCAAGGGAGTGTGTATGTCCAGAACCAAAAACAATGTTCACTGCATTACCTTGATGTTCATGGTTTAGTTTTTTTCTGCTATAGTGGTGTAAATGTGATACTTGCATTATGTATTTATTTATTTCAAAAGTTTCACCAGTAAAACCAACTGAGCTGAAAATAGCTCACTTTACAGATGCGTCCTGGGGGAAAGGGGAAGAGAAGTGTAAGAACAACATAGAAAAATAACATACAATAAAATGTCATACAGAGATATCATTTAAACAGTACAAAATGAACATGAATGAGGTTTGTCAGTAGTAAAATTATAGGCAATTTTTTTCAAGGACAAAGCGTATAATCTGTCCCACTGGTCCAAGCAATAATTCTTTTTAAAGGTGAAGGCACGGGATAGGTAGCTGAAGGAAGGGGCACAGATGGGGGGGAAGGGAAAGTGCAGACAAGTGAGGGAGGAGGAAGAAGAGCGAGGAGGGTTGGTGAGGTGGGTGGAGAGGCAAGGAGGAGGAGAAAGAGGGAAAGAGGGTAAATTGAGGAGCAGGGAAGGGCTATGACTCAAGGGCAGCCACAGGAGGAGGGAGCAGTATGGTCATGAAGAAAGAGGGGAAGAGGGTAAACTGAGGTGTGGGGAAGGGCTATGACTCAAGGGCAGGCATAGGAGGTAGCGGTGTGGTCATGGAGCAGAGAGGAGAGACAGCATTTGAAAGAGGCAGAATGAATGGTTAGGGGGAGAGTGTTCCAAAGTTTAGGAAAGCAGAAAGAAAGGGCAGCCTGACCAGTGAAGGATTTTACATCACAGTAACACAACTAAGTTACACATGCATTTTAAATCTCTTCCCCAGTATCAGTAATTTCTGCAGTTTTTATTTTGACAAGTTAATAACTATTTAATTGATCTTTGGTCAGTTCAATAACTTATAGCTTGGTAACTTATTTTTGTCAATTTATTCTTAGACATAATTGTCCTCTTTATCTTTGTTACTCTTAGTCCATTTCTATGAACTTTATATTCTGTACTTTTGTAGCTGTTATCTTTTCTCCATTCCCCCAGGACACATCTGAAAACAATCTGTTACTAGCTCACTATGTCTTTCCTCATAAAACCTTTTAAATAAATAAAACTCTTATCACATTAATGCAATAGCAGGCATTGTGGCTCTGACCAGAACTTGTTTCATAACAGGCACGGCACAGAAGGAGGAACTTTTAACCATATTATGGGTAACAGTGAGTATAGATAATAAAAGATAATGAGGGTACCTCTCCTGCAGGGGGAGAAGCAACATTTAGAACACATTCTTTTTGTTCAGCTTAAGTTTAGTTTTTAGATGTGAATGTACCATATGCATTCCGTTGTGGAAGGATTACTTCCCTTTTCTTTAGTTAGTATGAAATCAATACTGTTTTTGTTCACATTTGCACACTACAGATATTATTTTGTATTTTGTTTCTTTTGAGGAATTGTACATAATATTGGCTTGTTTTTAGTTTTGTTTTAAATTATAATAAAAAATTCCCCCTACTCTTGGCAGGGGGTGTGCTGTTGGCTTCCGACTCAAGATGGAGGAGCCCTGTGAGGAGGAGATGGACGTGGAGGCTATGCAGGCTGAGGTTGTGTCCTCGAACCAAGCCCATGCTATTCAAGAGAATGAAGATTTTGGAGAAATGGAAAATAGGTATGAAACACCTTACGATAAGGTGGTACTTGACAGGGATGCTGGAAGTTCAGGTACAGAAAATGTGGGAGCACCCACTAGAGTTTCTCTCACTGTGCATCTGGACGGACAGAGATTTCAGGAGATACAAGTGCCCATTGTGGAAACTGCTCAAAATGGGGCTCTTTTAGGTGATTTTGCTGAAGCATCGGAGATTCAGAATGTATGGGCACATAATACAACTGCCTTTGACAAGCAGCTGATGGGAGATGACAAGGCAGTGAAAGTGAAATTTGATACACTTATGGTCTTGCAGCAAATCTGACAGCAGCTTTCTCTTCCCCCAATAAAACAAAACTTTCCTGCTGAAAACTGGGCTATGGACAAGCCCTGCTGAATGCAGGCTGGATGAAAGATGCAACAGGATGATGGATACAGGACCCGGCATGGGACGGCATGGAAAATCAACAGATGGATTCACAACCGAAAAGGCCTGCAGTGGAGACACTTCCTGAACAAACCAACACAACAGCATCTACAGAACAAACACTACAACATGAATCAACAAAGGTACCTCAAAATAAAAATATAGATGGGGCCCCACAGCAAAATATGTTACAGACTGAAGCAAGAACTGTCAGCTCTGATAATGAATTATCAGAAACCTTGGTCAAGAGGAACAGAACAAACACAAACACTAACTCAAACACTAACACTAATAATAATGACAGACAGTCTACAAATGACAATTCTTCTGGGTCTGGCAATCAAGATAATCGAGGGGCAAATGGAAATGCCAGTGGAGCTACTTTTTCAGAGCTTTTTAAAAACAAATTAGAACAAGCTCCTAGGAAAAATACAGTCAGGCTGAAATATAGAAGGGGTATGCTAGAACATCCAGATAGACCGTATGTTGCTCTATGACTTTTAAAGGAATCTTTACAGTTTACTGCAGCTGATATATATGCATTAATACATATGTCTGGAGAAGACACGTTTGAAGTTAGCTTTAAGTCAAGCATGGGGCTAGAAAGATTTTGGTTAAAATACAATTTGGTTAAAAAAAAAACCTCTATCAATCCCCTTTTTTGCTATCCCCGAACTAAACCCCAGATTAAAAATATTACAGTCTTATTTAGAAATGAGGGGGTTAATGTTAGTGACATATATTATTGGTTGCAGAACAGATGTGACATTTTGGTCCCCCCCGATCCAATCATAGATTCTGAGGGAATCTGGATGGGGGGTTGGAGATTTAAAGCAAAACTATTTCAGGTAAATACAAAAATAATACTTCTACTGAAAAGTTTCTTTCTGGGCAAGGACAGGGGAGTATGTTTGTACGCTGGCCAGGCAAATGCATGCTACAAGTGTGGGGCATGAACTCACCTGAGTAGCACCTATGATAAGTTAAAATGTTCCCTATGTGTGGATTTTGGTCATGTGTGTGTACACTGTGACAACATTCTTAAATGCAATCTGTGTGATGATGGAGATCATGCATTTCACCAGTGTCCATGGGCTAGATGTAATAGGAAAGAAGGTTGGGATCAGGATGACCTTGTGCAACGTGGACAAGACAGAAGGAGACCCCCACCCTCTACAGCTCCCCCCAGGCAGAAACAACTTCAGAGCAGAACAATAGGTCAGATGCTTCTGAGGAGTATGCACAATCTGAGGCTGGTCCCTCAGAGGAGCACCCTATACCAAAAATTCCCCACTTCCAGGGAAGCGGATAGTGAGATTTCTCCACAGGCACCTATTGAACAGCATGCACAGGCAGCTCCAGAAAAAAAACTAGCACTACAGAGCAGAGTGTGCCCCCATATGGAAAAAGTGACACATACCACTAGAAGGGCAATAAGGGCTGCAGCAAAATAACAGCTGGTACCATTTGCTCTCCCACTACAGAACATCTACACTCACCTACAAAAGGACTGGGGGGACTCTGACTTAGAATTGAATGTTTCAAATAGATCTGAGGCAGTTTCTGAGATGGAAGAGGAAGGTGAAAGACCATTGGTTGAATCAAAGAAAAAAAAGGCGAAAATTGAAAGAGCAGGATAAAATCATAGACGTCATTTAACTACTAAGGCCCTGTCCACACTACAACATGGTGTGCTGTAACGTTCTCAAAAATGTTACTGTCCTTACCGTTACGATGCATCCATACTGTGATGACAACATTTTTGACAACATTACAAGCTGGTGCTATTGCATCCACATTTATGAAAATTATCCAGGTTTGCTACAGGTTTTAAGAACAGTATTTCACATTCTGCCGGTATTCTGGTAGCAAGGAGAACCATTTCACAAGCCAGATGAGCGTCCACACTGGTAAGCAAACCATTACCAGCTGTGTAACGGTTCTCATTCCGATCTCAAGACTAGCTCCGAACAGGTCTTGAGAGCGGATCCAAAAATGGTAGTGGTAACATTACATATGCAGACGCGAACCATTTTAACAAAACCCTGTAACGGTTTAGCCACTCTGTAACATTACCAAGAAAGCAATGTGGACAGGGCCTAACACATTAGTATGTCAACCCGACTTGTAGCGTTCTTTGACATTTTCAGCATTAAAAACTACAAAAAGAGGATTTCAGTCTTATCGTACCTTACACAACTTTCCCAGGATACCATTTTTCTGCAAGAAACAAGACTGAGTTTGATCTTTGTAATTGAGCAACTTAGAAGCAACTGGGTGTGGGGTACATTGTTTTGGACTTTTGGGACAGATCTAGCTGATGGGGGTGTGAATTTTATTTAAAACCCCACTTTTTTCTGAAATCACGGTAGTGGATATCTGTCCAGGAAGGGCATGGCTCTTAGACTGTAAGTATAGGAACTTTTCTTTTAGGCTAATAAATACTTATGCATCCCAAACAAAGACATCTAGAATTGAACTGTTTGGAAACATTAAGCCATATCTATACACTAGAAAGCACATAATTTGGGGTGGAGACTTAAAGTGCAGTTTCGATTCAGAAATGCAAGGGGATACTTTATGGAAAACATATTGTGATTCCCATACACTAGAACAAATCATAGTAACAACCAATTTAAAAGACTCATTTAGACAGTTAAGGAAAGGTCAAGGTTACACATATTACAGGCACACCTATGCAACAGGAATAGATTATTTATTTATATCACAATACCTTACACCAACTAAAGTAGAAATAAAACTGACAGAATTTTCAGACCATGACATCATACTACGTATCTTTAGTTTAGCAACAGCACCCCTCCCCAATTCTTTTCACATGCACAACACTGGATACTAAATACCTCACTATTAGAGCAAGAGAAATTAAAATTGAAAGTGGCATAATCATTGGAAGCCAGACAGTCCACGATGTGTCTTCATGATGATATATTTGAATGGTGGCAAGACAGTAAGAAGGATCTGAAACAATTATTTATTAAACTTGGACAACAGAAGGCCAATTCAGAGTATATGACATACCATGAATTTAGAAATCAGTTATAGAGACTAATGTATTTTCCCCCTAATGAACAGGATAGATATAAAACAAATAGCTGAAGTAAAAAACAAATGTTCACCTACCAGTACAGTAGAACAAAGGCTCTGGAAGCTGAAATGAAAGGTGGAACTGTAAAACAGCCAGCATCAGACCCTTACATGGCGTGTAAGCAACAATATGACGCCACTGTTATGACAGGTTATACAAACAAAATAAAAATTTGACCAAGACTGACTGGAAATGGTAGAGGTAGCACAAGATTCTTTAAAAACAACTTTTCATTTTGAAAACACTCAACAAAGGGGCATTTTTACTTTTTAAAATGCACCAATTTCACAATTGGTAGCAGATACATGCACACTACTGGAGACACCCATAATAACAAAAGAAATAACTCAGGTAATTATGTTTTTAACAACTGGAACATCTCCGGGCCTAGATGGCCTCACGTGTGAGTTCTATAAGACATTTGCACAAGAATTAAGGAAGTATTTGTGCTAGTGTATAATTGCATTTTGGAACACAGTAAGGCCTTTCCGGAGTTTGGAAAGGCTATTATTACCTATATATACAAAAAAGGTGACAAACATGATATATTAAACTGGAGACCTATAAGCCTTCTAAATACAGATTGTATGATTTTGATAAAATTTCTTTGCCTAAGGTTACAAAATATTACAGCACAACTCATTGATCTAGCACAAACATGTGCCATGCCACAGAGAACTATCCAGCACAAGTATTTTTATTAAGAGAAATATTTGAAAGTAATAGGAAAAGTCAAATGACTGGTTTTGTGCTATCATTAGATCAGACCAGAAAATATTGGGTGTATGGTTTGGAAATGGAGATTTACCCACTGTAAATTGCGAAAAGAAATAAGAACTATGCGAAACAAAGGTTAGGATATGGAAAGCATGGAAACTGGCAAAAAAGAAGAGAGTACTTATAATTAAAAGGTCTCTGCTATCAGTCTTTACATATTTAAACTATATTTATGCTCCCCCAGTACACCTGGAAACAACTATTTTAAGTAATTTGTTTCCAAATGCTACTGGGCAGTTGTCTCAACCCAGTAAAGAGACATTTTACCTATCTATCATATAAGGAAGGTGGTTTAAATATAATAAACCCGCTGGTGTTTTATCACTCCATTTTAATATCTCATACGATTAAATGGATTTGGAGCCCCACTGAATATCCCTGACAAGGATGGATTAAATACACTCGGGAACATATATGTCTAAATGGGAACAAGAAGCCCCTAACATCATTGCTAGTTACAATATACCTGAGTATGCAGTGGCTTCATTAAAAACAAATTCTGGTCAGAGCCAATATGCCTGTTGAGAGCTTTTAGGAGTGGCAAGAGTGTGGAAAAGATTATGCAGTGCTTTTGCTGCAGCCATAAGTAATACTTCAGCAATTGCAGTACTGCACATGTGTGATAGTCACACATTTGCAGTTTGCCTGTAGTCAGCCAAGCTCAACATGGCAGTGCTGACATAACTATGTGCGCACGATAGTCATGCATGCGCAGTTTAAGTCAATGTCACCATGTTGCACATGGTGACCATCACTGCTACAGTTGTAGAACAGAAACGGGGTGCACCAGGAAGTGGGTATGCTTATGCAGTCTGTGGAGGGGAAGGGCTGCATAAACAAAATCACTGGAAACTATGTCACAGCATTGTGGCAGCACATCAGACAGCAGTCCAGTTATGTGCTTACGCAGTGCTCCTATACAAATCTGATGATGGCATAATATTCATGGAGCTTGGCCCATGTAGCCATACAAGTCAGACTCAGGAGAAGTCTATTAACAAACTAGAGATCTGGTCTGGGACTTGATCATCATCACATTCACTTTCTCATTCTTTTCTAAGCAGTAATTTCTGGCAAATGTGCCTTAACCATATTGATCTTAGTGCTGGTAGACTACTTCTGGTTTTCCCCTGATTGTAGTAACATACTAATTGCTAGCAAATTAGGCCTTATGGTCTATTGAGTCTGCTCGAACCTCAGATCCATAGTTGGGTACCGAGGCCCTCCCCCCTTGTGTTCCAGAAACCCCTACCATCCATCCCCACCCCCCTGGGCCAGGCCATCATCTGATACATCTGCTTTCTATATCTGTCCCACCCTGTCTTGAAGCCCTCCACTGTGGATATCTGAACCAGCTCACCAGGCAGTGTGTTCCAAGGATCCACCACCCTGTCAGTGAAAAACCTCCTCCTCTCCCCCCCCATCCTTCCACCTTCCAACTTCAAACCATGCCCTCTGGTGATACCTCCTGGCTTTAGTCTAAAGATCCCCTCTGTGTTTACACTATTTATTCCCTTGAAGTACTTGAAGACCTCAATCATGTCCCCCCTCTCACTCCTCTCCTCCAATGAAAACAGGCCGAGCTCCTCAAGTCTGTCCTCATACGTCAAATCCCCTAGTCCTCGAATCATCTTAGTAGCCCTCCTCTGTACCCTCTCCAGGAGCTGTATGTCCCTTTCAAGTGTGGTCTCCAGTACTGTACACAGTATACCAGGTGTGATCCAACCAGTCCATTGTACAGCAGCAGAATCACTTCCCTGCTCCTAGAGGTGATCCCCCTTACTATGCATCCCAACATCTTGTTTTCTTTCCTAGCTGCTCTCCTGTACTGCTCAGAGTTATTCATACATGCATCCACCATGACCCCATGTATTAGGTGGGGGTAGTAGCAGTCTTGAAGTGGTAGCTGCTGGTGGTGGCATGCTCTGGAAAAAGTGGTCCCCATGCTCATCTGCCATTTTAGAAATGATGCCTTTCCTTGTTTTTGCTGTAAAGAAACTGACTCCTTTAACACAAAAACAAGGAGTCAGTTATGGCTTCTACCCGCTTTTCACTTCAAGTGAGGAACGTGATTATGGGTTTGCAAAAGATGTACAGTGGCAGCCATAGATGTATAATATTGTTAAACAGTAATCAACTGTATGTAAAAGCTCTTTTTTTTAATGTATGCTTTTTTTTTAAATATAAAGTTTATTGATTTTACACACATGGGGCCCAATTCTAGAAGGGTTACACCAGGTGTAACAGCAGTTGCGCCAAGTAGAATGGCGCATGTAGCAACTTACGCCAGCAGTTTACATGCACGATCCTCATAGCGACCTGCGACATGTCGCAGGCCACCTAAGCAAAACAGTTGTTATAAATGCATAAACCCCCTGCGACATGGTGCTAGGGGGTTTACAGTAGCAGTTGTGCCCCATTCTAGGAGGGCAGCCACAATGTGCCTACATCGGGATTCTACAAGAACCCCTGGAGGAGATCCAGCAATGTAAGTTATACCAGCATTTAGCTGGTATAACTGACAGATGCCCCTGGGGGTCCTGTAGACCTGTCAGCTGTCTGGTGGATAGTGCACAGTTTCCACCCCACCCCATGCCCAGCACACCCCAGTGGGGCCCACCAGGGCTACCCATACCCTCAGCGACCCAACACAGCCATTGGCAGAGGCCCCACAGGGCAGCTGCCATACCCCCACCCACGAGTCACCCACCGCATGTGCGGCAATAAGACACTGTACATTACTAAACTTGAAAACAAACCCATTTCCCTGGTAATCTAGTGGCCCCCCTCCCCGAACTGTACATGTCCATAAAATAAATTAATTCCCTGGTAATCTAGTGGCCCCCCTCTCCAAACTGTACATGTCCATAAAATAAATTAATTTGTGATTTCCTGGTAGTCTAGTGGCCCCCCACCCAGCCGTGCCAGCCACCTTTTCCCCCCCACAGCCCCAGCCAGCGATTGCTTTGTAAACCTCACCTCCATGGCTGACACGACTGAGTGCAGTATTAGCACTACTGCACTGACGCTCTCAGAAAATAATTTGCTGCAAATTTATTATATGCTCGACGTGGAGGTTTACCTTTCCAGATAAAGTTTGAAATGTTACTGTGAATAGATTTAAACCAAGCTTTGGGGAGCCAAATATTGAGAAGTTCAAGGGATAAAATAAATGGGGGAGGAGGTTCATTTTAATAACATTTATTCGACCCCACAAGGTTAAAGAAAGATCCTGCCATCTTTTACGGTCCTGTTCTACTATTTTATTTAAATCATCTAAATTTAATTTTCGTAACTGGGTTATGTTAGAGGAAAGATGTATGCCCAGATATTTTAAAGTTTTGGAAGACCATTTAAAGCCTAATTCCAGAACTTCCTGTTTATATACGTTAGAATTAAGAGGAAAAATTTGTGATTTTTCAGCATTTAATTTATAATTAGAGGGAACTACAATCTTAATTAACTCTAGAAGTTTTTGAATGGAGGGTTTTATTTGGGTTATGTGGAGCAAAATATCATCCACATAAATCGCAATTTTAGAACTGATTGGTCCTAATTGAATGTCATGTATCTCTGGGGCATTTTGTATTGAAACTATAAGGGGTTCTAAATATAAGTTGAGTAGTAGGGGAGATAGGGGGCAACCCTGTCTGGTTCCTGCTTCAAGGGGGAAACTGGGCGAAAGAAATCCATTACTTATAACATGGGCTGAGGGAGTAGAGTACAATATTTGGATCCAGGAGATTAATTTATCTGGGAAGTGCAGCTTGCGAAGAGTCCTAAATAAAAATCGCCAGTCTACCTTATGAAACCTTTCTCTGCATCCAGAGAGACCAGTGCCATACCATGTGGCGAATCCCTGGATGCAGAGAAAACATGAGAGAGGTGACGAAGGTGGTCTATGGAAGATCTGCCTTTCATAAAGCCTATTTGGTCTGTACTAATGAGTGAAGGGAAACATAGAAACATAGAATTTGATGGCAGATAAGGATCACTTGGCCCACCTAGTCTGCCCATTTTCCTACCTAACAGATAAGTTGTAGATCCTAGTTAACCAACAGCTTACTTCCTCCTACCCCACACTAGGACTGCCTTATGTCTGCCCCATGCATTCTTGAATTCCCCCACTGTTCTTGACTCTAGAATCTCCTCAGGGAGGCTGTTCCATGCATCCACAACCCTCTCTGTGAAAAAATACTTCCTCACATTACCTCTGAACCATCCCCCCTCTATCTTCAAATTGTGCCCCCTTGTTCTTGCACATCTCTTTTTCTGAAATATGCTACCCTCTTGGACTTTGTTGATTCCCTTAAGGTACTTGAAAGTTTCTATCATGTCCCCTCTCTCCTTTCTTCCCTCAAGGGTATACATATTAAGCTCCTTTAGTGTTTCTTTGTATGTCTTCTGGTGCAAACCCCGCAACATTTTGGTTGCCCTCCTCTGGACAGCCTACACTCTGTCTATATCTTTGCGGAGATGGGGTCTCCAGAACTGCACACAGTACTCCAGATGGGGTCTCACCAACTGTCTGTACAGAGGGATAACAACTTCTTGTTTTCTACTATTGATGCCTCTCCCTATGCATCCCAGTATCCCCCATCCTTCCTTACTGCCTTCTCACATTGCTTGCCCACCTTTGGGTCATCTGATATAATTACTCCCAGGTCCCTTTCCATTTTACTGCTGTCAGTATCTCACCCCCATTGTATACACTTCCCCTGTGTTTTTGTTTCCCAGGTGCATTACCTTGCACTTCTTTGCATTGAATCTGAGCTGCCATACATTTGACCATTTCTCCAACCTTGCCAAGTCCCTTCTCATCCTTTCCACTCCATCTGGTGTATCAACCCTGTTGCAGATCTTTGTGTCATCTGCAAAGAGACATACTTTTCCTTCTAGTTCCTCAGCAATGTCACCTATAAAGACATTAAAAAGGACCAGTCCCAGTACTGAACCCTGTGGTACCCCACTAGTAACCCTCCTTTCTTCACTGTGTACTCCATTTACTACTACCCTTTGCGTCCTGTTGTCTAGCCAATTTTTTATCTAGGCTACCACCTTGGGACCCACTCCAAGGCTGGCTAACTTGTGTATTAATCTTTGTGTGGACTGTATCAAATACCTTGCTAAAATCTAGGTAGGCCATGTCCACAGCCCTCCCTGGTCTACTACTTTGGTCACCCAGTCAAAGAAATCTATTAGATTCATCTGACATGACTTTCCCATCGTGAATCCATGCTGCTTTGGGTCCTGTAGCCCCACTGGCCTCTAGGTACACAACAATTCTTTCCTTCTGAAGTGATTCCATCATTTTCCCTACCACTGAGGCCAAACTAACTGGTCTATAGTTTCCTGTCTCTGTCCTGCTCCCATTTTTGTGAAGAGGAATCACATCCACCCTCCTCCAGTCCTCAGGTACCACCCCATCCTCCCATGAATTGTTAAAGATAGTAGTCAGCGGTGTCACTAGTTCTACCCTTAGTTCTTTTAGAATCCTTGGGTGAATCCCAGCAGGCCCCATTGCTTTGTCCATCTTCAATTTTATTAGTTCTTTCAGAACCCTTTCTTCTGTAAATGGACTGGTAATGACCCCCGTCTTCAGAGTGTTTCTCTTGTTTGGTTTAGGTACCTCCCCTCCTCTTCCTTTGTGAATACTGAGCAGAAATATTCATTCAGTGTCCCTACTTTTTCACTGTCACCCTCTACCCACATCCCCTCCCCTTTAATAAGCCTCAGTATCCCTCCTTTGGTCTTTCTTCACTCCCTAATGTACCTATAAAAGGTCTTATCCCCCTTCTTAATAGAGTTGGCTATCCTTTCTTCAGTTTGGGCCTTTGCTATTCTGACTGCCTTCCCAGCCTCTTTCTGCTCTAACTGATTAAGTTCTCTTTCCTGCTCCTTCGGTGTTTCCTTATATTTCCTGAATGCTATCCTTTTCTCCTTAACCTTCCCTGCCACCTCTTTTGAGAACCATAGCGTTTTTTCCTTCGTTGTGTTTTGTTGATTTGCTTTACACAAAGACTTGTTGCCTCTGTGATGGCTGTTTTGATTACTACCCATTGTTCCTCCACCCCTCCTTCTTGCCTGTTTGCCAGTGCTTTTCTGAGGCACTCTTTCATTTTCCCAGAGTCAGCCCTCCTAAAGTCCAATACTCTTGCTTTTGTATGGCTTGCTTGTATGGCTGTGTTTATCGTGAACCACACTGTTTGGTGGTCACTTGTTCCCAAGGAAGTACTTGTTCTAATCGAAGGGCTAATAATTTGGCTAAAATTTTAAGATCCATATTGAGAACGGATGTAGGATGATAATTTGAAATTTGTGTTAAGTCCTTGCCAAGTTTAGGAAGTATGATAATGGTAGCTTCCAACATATTGGGGTCGACCTCATCCTCATTAAGCATTTTAGAATACACTGTATGTAACAAGGGGGATAATTGTGGAAAAAATTGTTTGTAAAAGTTAGAGGTGTAGCCATCTGGGTCTGGTGCTTTATCTAATGGAAGGTTATTAATTACTTGAATTATGTCGGTTTCAGTAAAGGGTAAAACAAGTTTTTCTGCTTGTGTAGGGGTAAGAGAAGGAAGAGGAAGAGTATTTAGGTAATCATCCACTATATGTTGTGAAGCTCAGAGGGGCATCTGTGAATATAACAACTTGTAATATTGCTCAAACTCCTTATTAATTTCTGCAGCCATAGTCGGGGGGGGGGGCTATGTGGGTCTTTACTTATTGCTGCAATACATTTTGATGCTTTGATTTTTTTAAGTCGAAGAGCCAGGAGCATTCTCGCCTTTTCCCCTTGTTCAGTATAAGTGACTTTTATTTTTAGTATTGTCCATTCTGTTTTTTCCCTAAGAATATCTAAGTAAGAACTCTGTAGTTTAATCAGAGTTTCTTTTTCAGTTCCCAAAGTGTGTTTGGATAAATATTTTTCTTTTGTTCTGATTTGATGTAAAAGGTTTTTATCATCTTGGGTTTCTTTTCCTTTTCAATAGTGGATAATGTGTGCTTTTTTAATGTTTTCAATACCACTCCACCTGTTTGTACACTGCCCCTGGATTTCTGTGCTCCAAGTGCATTATTTTAAATTTTTGTGTTTAAGACAAAAAGGCCTTTCAAATGAGGGTAGTCACTAATCTAAATTCATTATAGTTTTTTTATGTTTCCTTGCACATGCGCATGGAACATTTTGTGGTAGAATGACATTTCAGAGGTGCGTTAGGGATGAGTCCAATGCACAACAATCTACAGTGGTCTTTTCCCTGATAGATCAATGAGCATGCAACCAGACTGTGACACTAGTCACAGTTTCACAGCTGGAAGCCATTCTCTAGTTGAAAGAAATGAAGCGCTCCAATGAGAGCTCTTCATTCCTTTCATTCATCCCCTTACTGATCTTATTGTTTATCTCCCTACCCACCCTGCAGATGTCCGGGTACCCAGCCATACACTGCATCCCCCTCTCTGTGTGCCATAAACAGTAAACAGTCCTAGCAGTAAAGAACAAATAAATATTATTTATCCTTCCCAGACAGATGTCAATGTTGAACTTGTTTGTGTTTCTGTGTGAATGAGAGTGCATGTTCTTGTCCCTGAGCTCCTCTCTCTCTCTGGTGCTCCATCTGTGCCACAATGTCCAGCCTGAGCATTGCTCTCTGTGATAATACCCACTGACCCAACCCACGGATCAGAGTGAGAGCACTGAGAAGTGAGGCAGCATTGCCTGCAGAGCTGCAGCTTAACCCTGGACTGCAGGGGGAGAGGGACACAGGCTGCAGGGACAAACAGTGAGAAGGAGAGGCATCAGCACCCCGCGAAAGAGAAGTGGGATCAAAAGAGGTGGTGAGTGGCACCAGTGTCAGGGACAGAGGAGAAAGAGAGAGAGTCCTCAAACAGTGACAGCAGTATGCTGAGATGTGAGGAGTGAGTGGAATGAGACTGATCACCAGGTGACAGGTACAGTGTCCAGTTCTGGAGGCCCCACCTCAAAAAGGACATTGACTGAGTGGAGACGGTGCAGTAAAGGGCAACAAAAATTATTCAGGGACTGCACCAGATATTCTATGGTGTAGACTGAAAGAACTGAACATGTATTCCCTGGAACAGAGAGGAGAGAGGGGTGACATGATCAAAATATTCAGGTACATAAAAGGCATAAACCAGGTGCAGATAGATTATCTCTTCCAATTTAAGAAGGGCAGCAGAACCAGGGGACATGATCCAATGCTACAAGGAGGCCAGTTCTCCACCGACACCAAGAGGTTTTTCTTCACCAAGAGGTTTTTCTTCACAGAATGGGTGGTGGATGCCTGGAACAGCCTGCCTGCAGAGGTGATGGGGCAAGCACAGTGATAGGCTTCAAGAATGCTTCAGACAGATACAAGGGAGCCCTCAAACCCAAGGGAAGTTAGAAGGCTAGGCTAAAAGACAATGGGAAGACTAGATGAACCTGGTGGTCTCCTTCAGCCATCAACTTCTATGTTTCTATGTGACAGACTGTCACTATTGCAGCACCACCTTGGCAGTGTAAAATTGGGGACAATGCAATGTAGTGACTATAACCACAATGACCAGTGGCTCCCAGACCTGCAACTGAACAGACATTCATTTCAATGGGTGGCCTTTCTCCTAGCAGTGTCTACTCCTTCCCCCTGACCCCCTACCCCCACCCCTGAGACAGACACAGCAACAGTGAGAGCCATATCCAGTGTGGCATATATGTGCAGGTCCAATCCATTCCAGTCAGAGATTGTGTCACCCCCCCTTAAAACAGAGAAGTGGAGCACAGTGTGCACCCGAGCTCAGTTGCCATCCATTTTATTGCCACTCACTCTTCCGGCACCTTGCTGTCAATCTGACTTTTGTCTTTCTGAAGCCCAGTAGAAGCAGACAGCACATACAGAGAGGCAGAGAAAGTGGCAGCAAGAGTGCCATGACCGGGACAGAGAGCAGTGCTGCAGAGCTTTCCTTTCATCATGGGGGAGCGGAGGTCAGAGAGAGAGAGAGAGAGACAGAGGGAGAGAGAGACCAGGAGAGACACAGTGTAAAACAAACTTGGTGCATCTATTGCATGACTGCACAAGAGGAGCACCTAAACAGAGATGGAGACAAATATGTGGGTCACATATATGCCCCTTCACATTGACTAGCACAGTGTAGGGTGGGCACTGGATGGGCACCCCTGGGCAGTTGCTGCCCCTAGATATTCAGCTTACATCAGCATATGTGGAACAATCTGCATTAACCAGAGACTGATGTAGGTTACTCATTTTCCCCACCACAGCCATCCCATTCCACACAGGTTGGTACAGTGACAAGGTGAGCTCCAGGTGTGCAGCCCATGGCAAATAGTGGACTGTGGCCTGGCAGAAGTTGATGATTGGTGCCCCTCCACAACCATCCCATCACTGCACATTGGCTGCCCCAGCCAGAGACAGAAATGTGAGTTGCACATTTGCCACACTATACCTATTTCTATCTAGCCTGGTGGGCTGCAGGTGGATGGAAATGGGGCTGCGGTCCAGATCCACTGGGTGGCTGGAGTCCATTGGCAACCAACACACCATTCTGCATCTCTGCACATGTGAGGAATTTTCTCCTTCCATTCCAGCTCCTGAATGTGAGGAGCACTCTGCAGGAGCCAATGACAAACATGGTTCACTCATCTGTCCATCTTCACCCATCTGAGTTCCATGAAAGCTGGAACTTGCATTGGGTGGCTTTCAGGCAGGTGGCTCTGGGAGAATGATGCCCCATCCCCCCCATTCCACCTACACGTGAGGGTAGCACCCTGCAGCAGCCAAGGCTATAGATGCAAGTTGCACATCTGCCCCCTTCATATCCATCCCTGCTCCATCCCAGGCTAGCATGAAGGTTAAAGTGGGCTTTGGATGACTGGCACTTCCTCACTCTATGCCAGATCTCTACACTTGCAGAACACTGCTTCAGCCAGAGGCTCTCCTACCTAACATGCTTTGCTCATGGAGAACACTCTGAGGTACTGAGATATAAAAATGTGAGTCCTATATCTGCCCCTCCAGAACTGTTCCCACTCTGCTGGGTGGGTGGGGGTAAGATACAGTGGGTGCTCTTGTGTGACTGACTGGTGCCCCCTCTTGCACCCCCATCTATCAACCCAATACTTTACAGCAGCCAGACAAGAGATGTGGGTTGCACATCTGCACAATCATAAACTGTCTCCATTTCAAACAGTTTCACACACGGGCTGAAGTGGGGTCTTGAATGGTGGCCCCTAAGTGACTGTTCCCCCTCCTCCATCCAACTCCACAAATGGGGAGCACTCCTCCCCCTCCATTACACATTGACACATATAGAGTACTCCTTCCCCTCCATGCTTCTTTGCATATGGGGAGCAATTCTCCTTCTTCAGCCCTCTTCCATATGGTGGACATACAGTAGTGTGTTATGTAATCACATTTGGTCTCACTCCTTGTTGAATTCAACATTGTACATATTCTGCTAGGGGAGGCCTCATTGGAGTTCCCAGGGTTAGGTTGTGGCATTCTGTTCTTGGTGACCATGCCTACCCTGTGGAACTCCTTTGCTGTCTATTTAAAGGAGGCTGCATCAGTAGAAGCCTGTAAGAAGGGCCTAAAAACTTACCTGTTCCAGCAAGCTTTTCTTGATTAATTGTTTGATGTTAGTGGGATAGATAGATGCATTCTAAATCTGCTCCTAGTTAAATTTTACATCCATTTTTGGCGTATGATTTTATATTGTTGTTTGCCATTTGTACTGTACAGTGCCCAGAGTCCTAGAAAATGGGCACTTTTATAAATCAATATCTATCTCTCTTATATATCTATTGTGTATACTATTATAAAACAATTGCTTTATTTTAATTTATGTGTCCTTACTTTTTGCATCTCACACCATGTATTTTCTTTATCATTGCTTGTACAAGGGACCTCCTTGCAAATGAGCTTGCTCAATGGATGTTATCCCTTCACAATATATTTGAACATGGACCGCACTCTTCCTCTTTTCCATCTTCACACATAGGTATCATTACTCCACCTCCAGCCCACCTCCATACATTGTGAGCACCGATCCCCTGACTCACCAGTGCTTCTCCAACTACATTTCACCTCCCTCACATCGAGAGTACTTCTCCCACTGCATCCCACCTCCGGCACATAGGGAATACTCCTCCCCCTCCATTCAACCTCCACACATGAGGAGCTTTCCTCCCACTTCATATCAGCTCTGTACATGGGGAGCAATCCACCCCTTCATTCCACTGCCCATACATGGGGAGCATTGCTCCCCATCCATCCCACTCCTACACTTGGGGACACTTCCACACATTTGCATCACTCCTCCTCTACCACCATCCCACCTCTGCATATAGAGAATACTCCTAACCCCATTCCACCTTTGCACATGGGAGCACTCGGCAAAAGCCAGAGACAAAGATGTCATTCAGGCATCTGCTTTTCCACACCTATTCCCACTCCACATAATAAGCTCCAGGTTGGGCAGAACTTTGATGGGGTTGAGAGAAAATGAGTGGGTTGACCTGGGAGATGGTGCCAATACCCCTCACCACCTCTCTGAATGAGAGAAGTCCCCTCCCCTGAATCAATCTTTATTCTTTTCTCCACTCACCACTTTTCTGCTTGTTATCCTCCTGTTGGCTTGTCTTAACACTCACTCCCCTCCCAAGACAGGATTACAGACCACTAGGCCAGGGCTGATCTTTTCTTGACCTCTCCTGTCTTCTCTTCGGACCACACCACCAGTCCAGCCAGCATCCAGCACAGTCAAGAAGATGCACCACGTGTTACTCTCAGCTCAGCCCCAGACGGGCCTGTTCTTTCTGTGGTAGACCATACTTCAAGTTCTCCCACAGTTCAACTGAGGCTAGAGAACAGCAGCACACAGTCCTACTCTACCGCCATGACAGTCAATGGGACACCACAACTTGCTCGGTGATGTAAAGATGGTGCAGCACAGCAGCATGCTCACTAGTCTGTCTCACCAGGTTTCTCCCGCTCTCTCTGTTGATGATGTCTCTATCTCCCCTAGCTATTAATGGTCCTGTGCATGCACACTGTGTTGCAGCTAGCTCCAGCCACTATGGAGACTGCTGAGATACTGAGTGTTTTAGGAGCTGAATGTAAGCCAACCCAAAAATAAAATACAGGAATTTTAAAATTTCTGAGATAATTTTGAGGGGGGGTTGAGCACCCTGAGCACCCCTCTGCCTATGCCCATGCAATCCACAACAGTTCAGACACATGCAATCCTTACACTTAAAGGCACTCCTCCCAGCCCAGCTAGCCCCCCTGCCTGCCCCGGCACACTAATGAACACCAACTGCTACCCTCTTACTTCCTTTGCAAGTAGTGAGGATCCCTCACTCTCAAGTGATCAGTCCTGTACAAGTAGCAGAGTTGGGGGTCTTGGGCTGTAGTAAAACTTCTTGCTGTAATAGAGATCAAGCCTGCCTGAATACAACAGAACAGCTAAACTGAGTGCCCTTAATCCCTACAGATAGAGGGCTGCTGCACAGATGATTGCTACAGCCACTCAAGCACCATCAGGAATTTAAAACAAGAGTTGGACTACGGCAGGCAGCCTGCCATCTTCCTCCTCCTCCTCCTACATTGACTGCTTGTAGCACTTGCCCAGCTCCTCCTCTGCTACCATTGCCCACCAGCAGTCAGTAATGTCAGTGGGTGACCTCCATTGGAGTGGTCAAGCAAGCTCCTCAACTTGTTACTAGCCCACACAATTGATACTCGCTTTTTTGATTGATAAATTGTCTGTTTGTGCCCCCTTTTCTCCCCGGTTGCTGCTCTCTTCTGGGTATCCTATGCTCTCTGCCAGCTGCCGGTATCTCCAGGAGGACTGCCAGATCTGCCCCCATGTTGCCTCAGCCTACTCCCCCATGCAGGGAGGAGGGGAATCCTGGGACTTACCCCTCCAGTCCATTAATGAGTGTTGGGCAGTCTGAGCGGCTCCTCTCTAGAGCCAGGTTATGGTGTCTGGGAGCTGGATCCCTTCTATGCCTGGCATCCACAGGGGTTTTTCCTTGTTCTGCTGCCACCCTTCAGGACATTGGCATGCTAGGGGAGCCAAGAGGTGGAGCACATCGCAATGTGCAATCGCTCCAGCTCCCAGACACTGTCCTCCCACCCTGCTTCATGCTGTCCCACTGCACCGCCACCTGTGGTCACCCAGATGGCAGTAAAGTGGCAGGACAAGCAGTACACCCTCCCCAGAGGTGGACAGCAGCCTGTGGGAACTCAATCCTCCTTCCCCCAGCCGGCCCTCCAGCCACTCAAGTCCATTCCCAAACCTGGGTCACTGGTACCGTGAGCAGTAACCCTACTGCTGTGCTGGTGGGCTGGCCTGATACTCTCTTTTGACTTCCTTTCATGTCTAGTTGCATTTGCCTGTTTCCAAACACCAAATAAACTTTTTTTTTTCTAGTGTCTACTTAGATACAGAATATTAAATATATCAAAATAAAATATTGTTTTGAAGAAGATGGAAGCCTTTATTATGGCTTGGCTTCAATGTATGGTTGGAGAACACTGAAATCTCAACTTGATTGTTTTACTTCCTTATTGCTATTTTGAATTTTCAGGTTAAATCAAATATAATAATATATCATTTTTTTTTTGAGAAGATAGAAGCTTTTATTATGGCTCTTTTTTGTTTGATCCATGCATACAGAATCGTTAAAGCAGTGAGATCACCATGATTTTGGCAGCCTCAAATCATTCCTCTGATCCTAAAAATAGGTATCACAATTGTTGTATAATTGGAGATCTATATTCAAATCTCTTTAATTCATTATAATTACACACTAAGAAGAATGGTCTTAATGAGTGTATTTAAGATTTCAGAATTTGACCTTCTGCAATGTTAATGACCTTTCAATCCTGGAGTCACCAATTTGTTTTACCTAAACATTTCTTTGCTCAGTTCATCAATAGTCCAATAAGATTTAGAATAAAATTATTTTAGAACAAAAACTTTGGGTCTGATTTTGCACAACTATTAACTTCTCTCCAAGTTGAAAATGCATAGGAAATTAGTTGTATATACTTCTGTATTTCTCCATACTTTTACTTTAGAAATTTGTAAAACAAATGTGAAAAAATAACACTCATCAGTCCAATAAGATTTATAATACAATAACTTTAGAACAAAACTGTATAAACTTTGGGTTTGATTTTATGCAAATATTAACTTCTCGCTGTGTTGAAAATGCATAGGAGATTAGTTGTACATACTTTTCTATTTCTCCAAACTTTTTCTTTGGAAATTTGTAAAAAAATATGAAAAAATAACACTTGAACTTTTGCACAGGTCTTGGCCTCCCATAAAGGGAATGGCTTAAAACTTATTTAGGAGTCATTCAAGAGTTATCCCAAGGTCACAATTTATTGAACTATACCTTTAATGCATTTTAATAGTAGAAGTTGCCAAAGAGGACATAATGAAAGAAAAAATTAGTGGTGCAATATACAGAAGATGCCTAAAAGGTATCAAACCATTTGTTTCTGAAAGTTTGACAGACAGCCAAGTCTTCTTTATGTGTGTGAGCATTGTTTTCTTCTGTGTCTTCCTTCTTCCCCCTATCTGGTCAGTGTCAGCTTCACATATAGATATTGCTGGCTAATAATTACTAAAATTAATCTACTGCTTTTTTCCTGGAAAGATTTAGCATGATCCCATCCTGAAAAGATCTAATGTGCCCCCAATAAGCATATAATTTTGTTCAAGTTGTTTTTTGCTTCATATTGAGAACTAAAAAATGTCATTGAAGTGCTGTACATTGCTAGAATAACTTAGGATCTGCTGTTAAATTAGGCATGACAAGTGATAAACCATATGTTCTTGTCTCAGCATAGTGGCTTCAGATATCGGGCTGTCAGAAATTCAATAGGAGTTATCCCAAACAAATGTAAATATCTCAAAAAGTATAGTAGTAACTCATAACCCATCAACATGAAAGTTGCTCAGGACAAAAATAGCGTTCAAATTAGCCTATTCATTAATCTGCACTAATTATATTTTTTAAACTATGGCCATTTGATTACCTGAATTTTAATTTTTCTTCACAATTTTCACCTTTTGGATGGCTATATTTAAAAACAATCTAATGAATTCAGATTAGTGACTACCCTCATTTGAAAGGTCATTTTGTCCTGAACAACTTTCATGTTGGTTGTATATTGGTAACTTCCAAACTTTCTGAGATATTTACAATTGTTTGGTATGACTCCTACTATGGTCACTCAGAGAAAAAAATAGATTGTTTGGAAGACCATATTTTACAAAATACAAATAATTCAGATTAGTGACTACCCTCTTGTGAAAGGTCAATTTGCCCTGAACAACTTTCATGCTGAATGTTTTGTGCACCTTCAATAGTTTTGAAGATATTTAGATTTGTTTGAAAGGTGTGCACATTTGCTGTCAGAGAAAAGCAGCATGGAGTTCTGTGTCCATCATTCTAAACAGGAGGAAGGGAGTATTTTTAACTGCCATAGGGATTTGCACTGTTACAGAAGGATAAACTGAAAACTCCTAAAAGATGTGTTCCATGGAAACACCTTTTTTCAGGGGAAAGCAGGATGGTTGTAGGCTCCTCCCACAGTCATAAAAATTCTACAATGGAAAATAGATAAAATCACATACAGACTTTGGGAAGGAAACAACTGTACAATAATATTATGTCAGATACTCCAAAAGTAATATTAATATTCCCAGAATGTTCCCCCTCAAAGTTGACACATGATTTAGTCTTATTAAATGATAATAGAGTACCACAACACACTTGGGATGTTCTTTGGATATGTAGCCATGGGAAGTTAAGAGTTCGAGAGAATCTGAAGCATAAAGCCATATAAGAAAGATTGTGTCTAATAATAGAATGCTGTAACACATAAGAAACTTTGAAACATTATTATAACACGTGTCCACATAGTGTTCAGTTCTGGGTCTTTCTTGCAGCAAGATTACAATGGATCTTCCTAAGCAGACTTACTTATAATACACTTATTTTAGGAGATTATTCTGGGATATGGAGACAATTCCATCACAGTACTTTGAATGTTATTTTTGCTATTCTGAAGTATTATTTATGGCAAGCAAGATGCCAATTTCTTACACAACTATGAGTAACAAACATGGCACTGATCAGTCAGATTGAAATTGCAATACTGAAGTGAAAGAATCTGATAAAATGAAGTATGCACCTGGGAAAGTCATAAACTTATGGAGAAATTTGGAAAAAAATAATATAAGTACGGGAATATGATTAGCAAATATTAGACAAGGAAACTGTGTCTTAGAAAACAAGAAATAAACCATGGTGATATAGGAGAAATCTATTAATTTGTGAATGTATGTATAGAATTATGTGGATGTATTTTTTCATTTCCTGATGATGTATACAAATGAAGTGATGTATTTTCTTTTTTCAAATAAAATTCCCCTACTCTGCAGCAGTTGGCACGTTGGCTTCCTGAGCAGAGAATGGAACCACCAGAGGAGATGGAGAAGGAGATGGCTGGAGAGCACCACAAGGCTGATGGCCAGCAAAATGTTTCAAAATCGTGACTGACACTTCAAAACAAGACTCCAACACATCGCAATTTGATACAGATTTCGACATGGATGTAATGGAAAATGTAGCATTAATAGAAGCAGAACAGCACCTGACATCTGAATTACAGAAAAAGAAGGAAGCACTCCTTGCACAAAAGATTGTAATAGAAGAGACTTACGTTTTGGGAAAATCTAAACTCGAGAAAAAGAAAAGAAAGTACCAGCTTGAGGCTTCAGCATGACATTGGGAATTAAAATCCACCAAAGTTTTCATTTTTGGATCACAGCGTACTCAGAACCCAGGTGCACCTACGTAGATGCCAACACATCCAGGCACTTCGGCCAGCACAGACATGAAAAACTAGACTCTGAAAAAGACTTGTTGAATGCAGGTTGGACAAAGGCAGCATAAGGGAAATGGATTCCAGATCCAAACATCCCCATGCCAGGATCAAAAAAAGCTTTAACCACTCAAACTGCTGGTCCCAGTACTGAGTCCTTCACTGCTGAAGCCTGAAAATGCAGAAACACCACTTGAGCCACAGAACATAGAACTTTTCACAAACAACAGGTATTTCATTTTCTTGTATTAATAACACTACTGAAGAATTTTTTGAAGCTCTTACAGATTGCACCCAACCTACTACAGTACTTAAAACACAGAGCAAACGTTGTCTGAAGTGTTACCAAGCACTTCTACTGCAGCATCAAATTTAACAAATCCCCAACAGTCACATATTATAGCTTATTGCAGAAGCCTTTGGAACAGGCTAAATGTAGACATGCGGTTCAGCTCAGTATCTTGGGGATATGGAACTCCCCCCAGACTGGTTTTATGTGGGCAAAGATTTACTTAAACAGGCCTTGGGCTTCTCCCTATCGGAGGTGTATGCGTTGATCCATGCACCAGGGAAAACAACATTTAGTGTTAGTTTTCATTCTGCTTCCCTTCTTGACAGATTTTGGACTTTGTATTCCATGCAAAAACAAACCCCACTATTGGCACCCTTCCAAACCATACTTCTCACCAAGCCTACTTTCAAACTTGTCACCATATTGTTCTGAAAAGAAGGTGTGAATGTCTCAGATATTGTATTCAGATTAGGGAAAAAGTGTGAGGCACAGAGTACACCATATCCCATTTTGGTTGGGGAAGGGTGCTGGACGGAGGGATGGAAGGTCCGAGTTAAACTATATCAGAATGATAAAGGCATTCATCGTCTGACCAATTATTTTTACTTGGGCAGGGACAAAGGGATCTTGTTTTCTCTTGGCAACCCCACTCCTGCTACAAATGTGGCTCCCATCGCCACATCAGCAACTCCTGTGAAGTATTAAAATGTATGTACTGTGGCTCAATAAGCCACTCTGAATTTCCCTCCACCTCTACACCCTTATGCCACCTCTGCAAGAAGGTGATCACTCTTTTTGACTTGTCCCTGGGCTGCCCACAACACTGAAAATGCAGATTTTGCAGAACAAGATTTTTACATCAACAAAGCCACCAAACAGGCACATATGTGCCCAGCTGCCGAGATGGCTAGAGGTACTCCTGGTATACCTAGACAAGTACCTCCACCAACTCAGGCTTTGGTGCATAGCATTGCAGTTGCACCTTCTGTACCCCTTGAAGTCAATGAGGATATTGATCCAGCTCCTACTACCGATCCCAGTCCCAACATTTTGACTACCACAACTGGTTTGGTCACAACAGATATTGAAATGCCACCCCCCCCCACACACACACACCCTGAAGAACTTGCCTTCCAAACAGTTCACAAAGGGAAGCTTAAGAAAGTCACAAACAAACCTTTACCAGCAGATTCTGTCCCCTTACAGAATAAATTGTCCACATTGCAGTGGGGAGGGGCTGACATAGAACAGGATTTGATGCGACATCAGTACTTTCAGCCCAAATCAATGGTGTTTCAGATGGGGAAGAACACACTTATAAACCAGAGGTGGACCCCAAGAAAAAATAGATGGGGACCAGATCCAGTCTAAGGAAAAAGCCACCTGACTAACTATTTTGAATAATGGGCTATGATCTTATTATAGCCTCTTTAAATGTCAATAGTTTGAGATTGGACAAGAAAAGAAAATACACATATGTGTATTTTACAAACTGCATGCACAATCTGATTTTCTTACAGGATATCCATTTATCAACACTCAACGACATACAAACTGCTAGTGCAGAATGGTTCATAGGGGAGGATATCTGTAGTGGGGAGGGTATCTGTGTTAATAACCCCACAATTAAGGTTACTCATTTAACTGATATTTTCCCAGGCCAGGCTCTGCTATTAAATGTCTCATTTGAGGGACATGATTTTAGGTTGATAAATGTGTATGTGCCCCAAAATAAAGCAGGGCGAATGAGCTCCTAAGCCTTATCCAACCATACAGTATCTTCACATGTCTAGGGCCATATTATTAGGAGGCAATTTTAACTGTAGGTTTAAATGTGACAGAGATCTGCATACTGAGAACATTTTCTGTGATGCAACCTTCTTAAATAGATTGATTTCACAATCTAAATTGATTGATGTTTTCCATCATCAAAACAGTAAACCACAGTATACATATTCAGTGGAAAATTAGCTACCAGGATAGATTACTGAATGTGAAAAATAATCTGAAGCGTAAGGATAAAACAAAAAGATATTGTCCAAGATGAACATGTTACAAAGTATTAGAAACAATGAATCTCATATTTTGATTGTCCCTTTATTTTAGATTTTTTGACGTTACTTATGAATTGATGGCAATAATTTCCTCTTTACATGCTCTCACCTGATGTTTTATTTTTAGCATTTTTTCTGGCCGTAATCTCCCCTACCATGTCAGAACCTTTGGAGTGATCACAGCCTACTTTATGTATTAGATACGGTAGGCCAGATGCCAGCTAACATTACAGCAAATAGGATGGCACCCGGATCAAATCTTACTTTCCATTCTGAAAAGTGTTCAAAATATTAAACAACAGGAACAATGTTCACACACACCAGCCCTTTATCTGGACTAGTGGGAAACATTTTCCTGGTTCACCTAACATGTCGGATATTTCCATATGTGGTTTTCTTCACCTTTTGCTTTTTTTGGTTTTTGGTGTTTGAAATGAGTAGTGTAGATATTTGAACATTACTTTCTTTTCATTATAAAACAAAATTTAAATCTAGGAATTAAGTGAAATACAGTAATATTGTAAATATGTATTGTACTATTTGTTGAATCTTCAGGTTTCTTTTCCTTGTTTAGACAAAATTTTTGGTTGTAAATATTTTATCGATTCATGTTTTATTTTATTCAGTTTTACGCTTTATGTTTTCTTTCCTTATGTTATGATTGTAATTACATATTTGTGGTTGTTATTTTATGATTTCATATAAACTTTAATAAAAACTCCCCTACTGTTTTCAAGAAGTGCCATGGGACTTTTAATGTCCACCTGAGTAACCACCAGAACAGGCAGATGGGACCTCGGTTTCATGTCTCATCTGAAAAACAGCACCTCAGGAGTGCAGCATCCCCCTCATGATTCACTACAGTGTCAGCATTGGGATTTACCCCAAATGCCTGGTGTGATGCTAGGACTCACAACCTTTTGACCTTCCAGCCTCAGAGGAGAGTGTGCAACCTGCTGAGCCACTGACACTGCCTAGTGGTGGCTCTGCAGCTCAAAGCACACCTCGCAGCCTATGACATCTATGAGCCTCTCCATTTGGGTTTTCAGCTAAGGCATAGCAGTGAAACAGTGCTAGACAGAGTGTAAAATGATCTCCTCAGGATGAGGGATTGAAGAGCATTGTAAATCCTCATTCTTCTTGATCTCTCCTCAGTGTTTGACCTCTGGACCATGCAGTGCTACTTGGTCACCTAAGGGAGCTCTGTAGACTCACCGGTACTGTCATTCACTGGTTTGAGTCCTTTCTTATAGGCAAGATACAGCAGGTGGTGATGAAAAATTTCCCATCCCACCCAAAGCTCTTGCCTTACAGAGTTCCCCAAGGTTCGATCCTGTCACCTGCATTGTTCACAGTGTGTATATGCTTCCCCTGGATTAGCTCATTAGATGGTGCAGCTTGGTTTCCACTGCTATGCAGACAATACCCAGCTGTACATGTCATTTGCACCCTAGACAAATGGAGCTATGGAGGTGCCACATAAATGCCTGGCAGAGAACCAGGTTTGGTTGACCTCTAGCTGGCTAAAACTCAATCTGGAGAACATGAAGGTGCTGGTGATTGAGCCTGGTCATCAACAGGATGTGGATGCTTTTGGGAGAGGAACAGAACTATTTATTGGGTTCACTCCTTTGACAGAATCCACCAAAGTGAAGAATCTTGGCATCAGCCTTGATAACAGATTGACACTTGAAGCTCAGGTGTCATCTATTGTCCAGAGTGGTTCTTGCCACTTAAGTAATGTTTCTCAGATTAAAGCCCTGATTCCGTCTGACCTGCCCTAACTAATACATCCTTTTGTGACATCCCAGTTCAACTACTGCAGTGCTCTATACCTTGGGGTCAATGACCTTGGGGTCAATGAAGGGTTTCTCCAGCACCTACAGCTGGTGCAGATCACAGCAGCCAAGTTACTGACGGTCCTATCATGTGACCCCAGTTTTTCACAAACTGCACTGGCTGCCAGTTAGGTGGAGGATCATCTTCAAGGTGGGCTTGCTCACCTATAAGGCCCTACATGGATTAGATCCTGGTTACCAAAGTGACCTCCTGACTCCAGCACATCCTGCATGCTTGCTCCTCTACACCACCAAGGGCCTCCTTGTGGTTCTCAGAGCCCACCTCAAATCCTCAGGAGATCGTATGATTGAGGTGGTGGGCCCAGTGTTGTGGAACTTGCTGCCTAGAACTCTGAGGGAGGCCCCATTGGTGGAGGCCTTTAAACATGGCCTAAAGGCACATCTTTTCAGGAAGGCATATCAAGACTGCTGATATTTATTAAATTGATATTTATTAAACTACTGAGATATTTTATGTGATTTTTAGCTGATTTTATATTGCTCGTAATTTATTATGTTTAATGTATGCTATGCCTTGCTTGTACAGTGCTCAGAGCCTTCAGAATGGGGTGCTCTCAAAATAAAATTTACTTACTATGATCACACTTTCATTCATTCAGATGGCAGCCAGCCGAGGGTGTGAGTAGTGGGCTGTGCCACTTGCCATCTGTTTTTTATTTTAATATTGCATGGCATGGGGAAGCAGCCTATAATGGAGTGCTGGTGGACTGGAAGAAGGGGATTATATTGCAGTGTAATAGGGAGAGGAAGAGGGAGGAATGGGGCTAGTGGGGGAGGGAAATTTATAGTAGTAATCTTTATTTCTGGCACCCTTTCCTGGAGGCCCAGGGCACCAAATTATTGTCCTCTTTTTTAAACTTATTAAGTATATTCGGCATTGGGGTTATGTACTCAGTTTCAGAATCAGGGGAGGCACTGGTAAAGGTGAAATATCGGGAAAACTTGGACATGGGCCCCCTGATGAAAAGCACATATGGTTGAAGCTGCTGGGGTTTAGTGTCCTCCATGGCCCAATACTGCTGTTCACTGTGGTTAATTTGGCTATGTAAGCCTCTTTATTTTCTTGTTTTCTGAGTGCTGCTTTGTTTGTTTCAATAATTGGATATGTGGCATGGTGCTTGTGTGGGGATGGGAGGGTGTCACTTGATACTAGGGCTTCTTGAACATAGGACAAGGTGTTGGGTGGTGGCAATAGATGGCAAGTATGCTTGTTCATTGGACAGGGTGTGGAAGAGGGGTACTACTGGATACCAGTGCTACATGAATAGGTAATAGTAGGAGTATTCTACTGGATAATTTGAATAGTTAGAATGGGGTAGAGTGTAGGAGTGGGTGTCACTGGAGGGGTAGGACATGACAGGGGGTACAAGTGGACTACAGAGATTGCTTGGTAGAGGGTTAGGGTGAAGGGGATGTGTCATTGTACTGCTGGGACTACACAGAAACATAGACTTTTTTGGTAGATAAAGACGACTTGGCCTACCCAGTCTGCCAGTTTTTTCCCTACCTATACTGTCACAGCAGACCCTTCCTCATTGCCAACTACTCCCCTCACCTTGCTTTTCCACCCAGATTCCTTTGTGCATATTCCATGCTTGCTTGAATCCTACCAGTGTATTCACACCACCACCACCTCCAGTTGAAAACTGTTTCACATGTTCACCACTCTTTCATTGAACAAGTACTTCCTGATATCCCTCCTAAATTTCCACCTTCCAGCTTCATTGCATGCCCTCTTGTTCTCATGTACCTTCTTTTGTGCAAAATACTCCCCCCCTCCTGTACTTTATTTACCCTCATGAGGTATTTATAGGTTTCTCTTCCAGGGTGTACGTATTGAGATCTCACAGTCTCTCCTGATGGTATCTCATGTACTAGGCAACCACGACTGAGCACTTTCTAAAAGGGTGACTCATTCACCATGCCTGTGTACAGAGCTACCCTGGCAGGCTAGTGAACAGATATGAGGGTAGATGACTACGGCGATGGGATGTTTGAATATATGCACACACGCGCGGGGGGAGGGACCACGTCACATGACTGGTAAAAGGGAAGGTAGGATACATGGGGGTGTAGTATGGTGGTTGGCTGCTGAGCTGGCCATGTGGCATGGTGGGTAGGTGGTGGGCTGGAGTTGGGAAGACACTGAGTTCAATTCTGAGCATGATTGTGTTTTTGCTTTGGGTCACGTTTTTTAATTTTTTACAGTTTTACGCACCCCTGGAGTTGAGAATCCTTTAGTAGGGAGGTGCAGAGGGTAAAGCCCCCAAAAGGGATGGGTGGGGGGTGCAGCCCCCTGCATGGAATAGAAAACCAGTTGCTGGTTTTCCAGTCACTGCAAGTGTACATCATTGTAATTCATTTTCGGCGATGTACACTCTCCCTAATGGCAATCGTTATTCTACGATCACCGTTATCATATGGAACTCTCCTGATAGGGCTTATGATGCAGCTCCTGCACCCTTTTAGTTACTCTACTCTCTACAGCCCCTACCCTGTGTATGTCCTTCCTGAGGAAGGAGATCAGCAGTAAGAGGAGGAAGATGATGCTGGCTGGTCCTGTACAGATCCCTGATTCTACCACACTGGGAGTACTGTGTCTGTAATAGAGAATTGTATGCAGTTCTGAAACCTACAGTGGAGGAAAGTCAGGCACAGGGTGAAAGCAGTACATAAGAGGGTAAAACAAATGATACAGGGACTACTAGGGAAGTCCTTGTTTGAGAGGTTGGAAGACCACAAATGTCACCCTGAAGCAAGAAGAGAGAAAAGGGGTATAATGGAGATATATACATACATACCTTCATGGAATCAAAATGTGGATAGCAAAGAGATCTTCACTCTTAATGGAAACACAGGGGAACTCAATGAAGCTGGCATAGTGGAACCATAAAAACTTCGGGAAATATTTTTCATGGAAGGGGTGGTACTGTAGACATGTGGAACAAACTGCTAAGAGAAGTTGTGCTAAATCAGTGGAGAGACTCAAACATAGTGGGTTCAGATATGCAATACTGGTAAAGGTAGGAGGAGGAGTGGAGGGAGATGAAGGAGTGAATAGCATCCAACCTTAACTAGATCTGGGCAGATTGAATGGGCCATAGAGCCTCTTTCTACCATCCACTTCTATGTTTCTACATTAGGTTTAGCATTTATAGAGTTACATATTTACAGTTTATGTAACAATAAAGAAATAAAATCTGAATGCTAGTAGATTTAAAAACAACTGACATGATCCTGGCAGGCAACCCATAACATGGGGATGCCTGCCTAGGAGCTATTTTAGCCATATTTCTGTTTTTTTGTGACTTCTAAATAATGTTATTAGCTCCATAAAGCTTGGCTTGTAACTTCCATGTATGAGCTGAATGGCTGCCGAGCACTGCAGCCCCACCTCTAAAAACAACATAATTATGACACTAATTTGGAGCAAGGCTGCAGGCACTCTATGGACAGTGTCATAGAACCTGCCTTAATGTGCTTAGATTATCTTTGCTGGCAGGCATACATGTATGGGGCTATAATATATGCTATGCATTAGCCCCATACATGTATACCTGACAGCAAAGATAATCTAAGTACATTTAGGTGGCCCCCCTCTCTAATTCCATTATATAGTCCATAGAGTGCCTGCAGCCCCATTCCCTATTTCATGTCATAATTGTGCTGTTTTTAGGGGAGGGGTTGCAGCACTTAACAACAGTTCATCTCATACACAGAAGTTATGAGCTGGGCTTTATGGAGCTAATAACATTTTTTTAGAAGTCATAAAAAAAAGTCAAACTATAGCTAAAATAGCTCCTAGGGCAGGCAACTCCATGTTATGGGTTGCCTGCCTAAAGCCAAAAATCATGTCTGCTGCTCTTTAAACATTTATGTAAGGATGCAGTCTATTCAGGTTGTGTGACAGTTTTGTGCACACCATAAAAAAATGGATAATAACACATGAAAAAAATGCCCTCCCGGTCATTCCCTCTCTAACTCCTTAAACTCATCAAAACATGACAATATTTGATTGCCCCAAAACAAAAAACAAAAAAAAAATGCTAATCTTTTCTAGCAACCTGAAAGCCAAAAAGAAAAAAAGGCAATCGTTGCTATTCCCTCTTATCCCCCTTTGTCATCTTTGTTATTCTCCGGACGTTATTTAAGACTGCGGCTTCGATCAAAATATCTCAGTTGACTGAGAATGAAAATTATTTTAATAATAGCTTCTATATAAACTTACAGTCTAAAGTGTAAAAAAGGGGTTTGGATATGAATGACATCTTGCACTTATCACCAAGAAAAAGTAATATAAATATAAGCATTTTTTTTAAATGTAAAAACGTTGTATAACTTAGGCACTACATAACATTTACAAATGCATCAGTAATCTCAGAAACATGGTAACACAGGTCTAAAATATCAGCAGCAAAACAAGAACTATTGTAAACATTATTGAAAACCATGGCTGCATTTCTTTTGCACTTAACACTGGTTACTTTCTCCTTTAGACCAGGTAGAGATAATATTTTAAATATCCTTGCATGTATACTCATTCGATCATGTTGAAACCCCCTCCCCCGGGTCATGCCTGAAAATAGGCAGGATTTGTCTAATGTACTTACCCGGTCAACAAAAACTAAAATAAAAAAAATAAAACAAAATAATGTTGTACCACATAGACTGTTCTCAGTAAAACATGTTGATTAAAAGGAATACTTATTTTTAGTGATAGCGTGCAGAGTCTTTGTCTGCTGTCTGAGGGATGGCATCTGTATTTGTAGGAATCATCTGTACATGTGGTAGTTACCATCTCTTTGGGTTGTAGGATGAGCAAATTCATCTTTCAAAGCAAAATGCTGTTCTGTGCTGGTTTCTGGGCAGCATCTTCTGCTGTCACCAGTGGGACAGCTCCATGTAGTCTGTCAGTCTTTGCATCATCACGTACAGTGCATCTCAGGAAGTTTTGGTAGCATTCTAGGCTGACCTCTCAGTTCCTCAAATTCTGAAAGTTTTACATATTCTACTCTGTTATAGCTTTGCAAATTGTTTTTAAAGTTGATATACAGCCAAGCCCTTCTGGCATCCATTGGATGTTTCTTGATCTATAGCCACTTAATGAAGACTTGCTATATAGTCAAGAGAATAACTTCACCCATAAAACCATATTTTATAAATGAGTGTGGTTCATACTGAAAAGGTTTTAGATGTGTTTTTTCTTTCATAAGTTCAAATAACTTCATTTAGTTTTGAAACACATTTGCAAAAAAAATGATCTCATATTAGTCTTGACAAGATCTTTCAGACAGTATCTTTGTATCATGTATACCTTTGAAGAAAATCAGTTTCCTGTGTATTTAAGTTTCTGGAGGTCATGTAGACTTCTTAATATCTCCTTTGTTAAAATTATCCTCCTTAAGAGGGTATGAAATAGGTAATTATTGAGTTTGAAAACTTTTTCAAAGAATCCTTATTAATCTTACTTTCATAATCTTTCTCTCAGAGCTTGCTCAAGGTATTGTACACCACTGAGTCAGAGGCTGTAGCAGGCTTCCATGACACATTCCCCCTGTCCCTTGATATAGTGCCTGTTAGCCAGTATTTTTAGGAATGTGATATCTTGAGAGCTATTATCAGATATGGAGAAAAAACATGCTTGCATTTGGGTCCTTAAATTCAGTTTTATTTCTAGGATTTTTTTCTCCTGCAACTATAATCCTTTCCTTGAATCTCACAGAGGCATATGTTCTGTTTATATGTAAGGTTTTAAACTGATTTTTTTTCTGTGGACTTTGTTTATATGACATCTGTTTTGAAAATGAATTGCCATTTCAAACGTGTTATGTGTCTCTCTATGAATTCCTTAATTTTAATACAATTTGATAAGGCTGTATAATAGCACAATAAAACCTGGGGCTTGATTTTCAAAAGGAGACATCTGGCACAGTGTCTGCACCAAAAGGAATTCAAACAAGTGGCACCTTGCACCAAATGTTGTGGTAATCATGATTTTTGAATGCAGGCTGCATCAAAATTGAGATGCCTTGTGCCAACTCCCCTGCTGCACCCTTGCACCAACAGAGGTGATGCAACAGGTCAGAAGGGGACTTGCACCATGGTGGGGCTGCACCATCACCTTATTTTGGATTTTAGAAGCCCTACTGTGGTTGCATGATGGGGCTGAGGTTAGACCAGCCATGATCTGGTCTAAAGGCCCTGCACCACTGACTTGGAGGGAGGCAAGTGGGGGTGCCTGCAAGATTTGGACCAGGATCCAAGGGACCAGTGGGCCTGCCATAGTGGGTGATGGGGGTATGGTGGTAGTGGCAGGGTTCAGAGGTGGCACCCAGCAGAGGTGCCATGGCCAGTGAGATAGAGCCATTAGGAATGAATACACTGAGGTAGACATGGATGGGCCCTGTCCTGGACACCCAGGTGGAAACAGCCCAGGTACCTGCCCTATAGTTGACACAGTGCCCAACATGTGGCAGGTGACATTGGCTGCAGAGTGTGAGATGCAGTCGGTGGATGGGCATGTCTCCCAGGCACCATGACATTCCCCTGCTAAACAACCCACCATGTGGAGCCACGCTGAATCCCCAACTCCATTGCTAGGGACTGTTTCACCTATGGGGCAGGTGCCAGGGCTGTTGGCACCTGCAGGCCTGGGACAGAGTCTGTCTATGCCTATCTTGGTAAATATGGGCCTAGTGGTTCTATCCCACTAGCCATGGCACCCCAACTGGGTGCCACCTCTGAACCCTGCCACTGCCACCATGCCCCCATAGACCACTATGGCACCCCCACTGGTCCCCCTGTCCCAGGTCCTGACCTTGCAGCATCTTCTCCCCACCGCCATTGTGACTGCACCAGGTTTGTGCTGGGCTGGGGGGGCTTGATGGGACCCTCCAGCAAACCTGTCCAGTGCACCAAAGGTTTGCCACAACACTGCAGCTGTGGCAACTCATAGGACTTTGGTTCAGGGACCCCTTTTTGGGGGAATGTATGGTCCCTGATGCACCTGGAGTTTGCTGCCACCATGGATTGATGCACCATGTGCTGATCTAGCTGCTAATTGAAAACTGAGTCCCAGTGTACTATTCCAAATTAATAATTACACATTTTGTATCTTAACATGTAGGGACTGGCAAATTGATTGTAGAAACACTATTGTGCTGTTATCACCCTTCCCTGTTATGACACAAAGGGTGCTGGAACTGGAAAATTGATTCTTGTATACTTACAGATATTGCTTCCACCATTACCTTTATGATACAAGTGGTATAAGGCTGACAAATTTATTGTAGTAAAACAAGTACTGTGTTACTCCAACCCTCCCCATATGAATGGAAGTGTACCAGGGCTGGCAAAATGATTTTTGTAAAAATATTTTGCTACTCTCACCCCCCCCCCATGACCCATAGTGAATTTATCAGATTGCATGCTTGATTTAACCTACACTGTATAAAATTGGGTTCCCAAAGTATTGCTGTGATTGTCTGAGAAGGTTCTGTTGTTAAACTATTATGTAATTTTGATCCCAAGCACTCAACATGAGCCCTTTCCCCATTTTATCTGCATTCCTGTGATGTATAGTATATGGTTAGGGCTTACTCTAGATGGAAAACAGTGGCTCCCCAAATGTTGTTGAAGGACAGTTCAAAGGTCAAAAAAGTTGTTGTACTATCGTTCTGATGTCAGATCGATAGTACAACAACTTTTCAGCCTTGAGCTGCTACATGATTGGCTGAAAACAGAGCTGATCAAAAATGCACTCTAAAATGGTGGAAGTGTCTAATGATCAGTCAGTAGTGCCATTCAGTCAGATAGTTGGGACACAGAATGCCATACTCGGCTCCGTGTTCCCAAACTATCAGTTTGCCAGTTTTTATTTTATTTCTTTTGCCGAGAGCAGGACCGCAGGAAGCAGTGAAGCACCGGTATCTTCTGTGTTGGAACTGGATGGTGACTGCAGCATTGACTGGGTGGGAGTGACCGAGCAAGCGAGCTGGACAATATTCACAAGGTATGAACCTTGTCAAAAGCCAAACCTCCTACAGTTTGGGGAACCATATATTATATAAAATAGTATATGGTTGCTTAAACACAGCAAGGCATTGTTGCCATCTCGGGGAAGTGATTCCATCACACGGACCTCTCACGCTTCACTCTCGAGGTCTGTGTGACATCATCACATCCCCTCGATGGCAACATAGCCTTGTTGTGTATGAGCACCATACACTATTATATATGTTCTATATTAGTGACTCAACTCTCTTTTCTCCTTCAGGAATATTTTGCTATCTGGAGATACTGAGACTCTGGGCCCCTGTGATCCCCTCCCTCATATGCTGTCAACCCCTGCTGGACCTCTTTAAAATGCCTAGAATTAGCCCACATGAACATACAGAGTCTTGTGACCAATATCGACAACCTGAAGGCCTGAGTGAGTTTTTACAACCCAGATATAACTTAAATGACAACTGCATTCAAAAATGATAAAGACACATGTGGTGCATTTGTTTTTTGTTTTGCTGATTGTTTCTGGCATTTTGTTCCCTGTGTCTGTACCAAGATTTTTTTTTACTTTACAATGCCAGTTTTCTGGCACTTTTTTTTTCTTTTACAAGGAAAGGCACACTAAGCTGAAAGCTTGTTTACAAGTGTGACCTGGAAGCACAAGGAAGTTAAGTGACTTGCTCATGGTCACACAGTATGCAAGGGGGGACTGTGGGATTCAAACCCAAGTCTCCAGGCTTGCAGCTCAGAGCCTTAAACACTGCACTATACTGCCTGGCAGTACCCATGCAGACTTACTTTATTGCCATTGATATGTTGGAATGTTCCCAGAATGCTTCTGGGAATGATGCCAATTAGACCTAGGAGGAGAAATCTTAGTTATAATCTAGTCATAACATCCAACTGTAGCTGCTTGTAAAAATAACCACTTTGAAGAAGTGTTTGCCTTCCCTCCTCAGCTGAATTCAGATTTCTCTAAGTAGCAACTATTGTTATTCTAGATGTGTGACAATTTTCTTTGTAAAGTGCTGTCACTGGGTAATAGTACAGCCATTACACCTTTGGAGGTGTTAAGTAATTGATATAATTCCTAGATAGAGGCATTCTAGGAAAATTCCAGCAGATCATTGTCAATAAAAGAAGCCTGCTTGGCTATCACCAGGGGCCATAAAACTGGCAGAGAAAAGTAAACAAAAAATATTTCCACAGACACAGGGAACAGAATGCCAAAAACAATCAGAAAAACAAAAATCTGATGCACAACATGTGTTTTTATCATTTTTGCATGTAGTTTTCCTTTAATAGAAACCTGGATAAAACCTTTAATACATGACCCTGCTTGCTTCCTCCCTGGTTATAACTTTATCTGAGGACAGGGATTCTTCTTAAAGGGGTGGGGTGTTCTGCTCTATTTCATGACCACTTTAGTGTATCTAGTCATTCCCATATGATCCAGTCTATCACTCTGTATGAGTACATAAACTGTGAACTTTTATCTGGTAATGCAAATGAAAAGCATCCAGACTGTGCATGTATATGTGTGTATATATATATATATATATATATATATATAGATAGATAGATAGATGGATAGATCTATCTATCTATCTATCTATCTATATATATATATATATATATATATATATATATATATATATAAAATAGTGGCACGGTAGTGCCACCATAGTTAGGTTGATGAGCATTTACATGTTAAACCCAAATCTTTGCACCTTAATAACTTTGCAACTGTATGATGGATTTGCCTGAAATTTGAATCCATGATCAAGACCCATACGCCTTAGGATCTGCCAAGTTTTGTACCAGTCGCATATACAGCTGTGGAGTTATTAAGCATGATCTATGCTCGTGTTTACGCTTTTCTGGAATTTTACTGTTGTCTCTACAGGTCACACGGTTTGCGCGACCAGTCTGAAATCTTCATGAAATGTGCAGCTGGGGTCCCCGATGTGCCTTTTGAAGATTTCATGAAAAAATATTAAACGATTCAAAAGTTATTCAAGAAACAAGTTCCCATTATAAGTCAATGGGAAAAGTTAACAAAAAGTTCGACAGTGTCGCAAATGCAGTTTTTACTTTCTCAAATGGCCCTTTTACTGTAGCAAATCTGCCATTTTGTTTTCAGTTAGCGATCAGAAAAATGCTTGGCATTTAAAATTGGGAGCCTTTAGCAACCTAATTATTTTTGTATTCACCTAGTTGGACCCTGAGGATGCTAGCCATGTCTTTATTTTGAGGTAAAACACCCAAAAATATGTTTTCAAATTTCTGGAAAAAGTGCTTTCACAAAGCATTGTTGCACATGTGACATTGTTTGAATGAATTTCTGCAAGCTTTACAAACTTCGGCGGTATTTTCTAGGCTGTGGAAAAATGACAGCAATTCTTTGGCACCCTGCTGCAAAAGAACGGTTTGGTGTTTTGGCCTGAAATATGGAGGGAACACAGCTGACATCTCACAGATGTGCCTTTCAGTGTTTTGTTGAAAAAATATTACATGGTGGCAAAGTTATGACACTCCAAATTTGACACTTTTTCCCATAGGATAACATTACGGCATCCAACGCATTACAGGAATCCTTTGGCGCCCTGCTGAAAAATAACGGTTTGGTCTTTTGGGCAGAAATTTGGAGGGAACACAGCCAACATCCCACAGATGTGTTGTTTTGTGGTTTGGTGAAAAATATTACAGGGAGCCAAAGTTATGGCACTCCAAACTTCTCTTTTTTCCCATAGGATAACATAGGTTACCGCGTGCCTTTCAGGGCCCGTGATTCTTGGAAAAGGTGAGATATGGACTTTGTTTGAAAACTGCTTGGCCCCTAAAGAGGGCTATGCACAATGAGCCAGGAAAGTCATAAATCATATGACTTTAAATGTTTTTTCCTAAGACGTACGGTTCCTGAGATATAAGCAATTTACTATTAGAACTCATTTTCTGCTCCGAGACTCATTATTATGCATACATTCTTTGTACTCACTGTCTTTCTCTATGCAGCTTTTGGGGAAAACTAGCCAGTGTGCTTACATTACTGTTACCCTTACCGCTTCTGCTTGCGGTTCCATAACTGTTTCACTTACTGTTGCCGTCTACGACACCATGTGCGTTACCTTTCATGTTTCCATTTGTGCTTACGTTTGTGTTATTCTAACCATTTCTGTCTACAGTACTGTTTATCTTTCTGTTTTGCTTTATGTCACCATGTGCATTACCATTTGCATTTGCTGGCTCAATCTTACTATGTGACCAGATATCATATGGCGGGAGTGCCTGGCCCTTCCCACTGCTGCATTACATTCATTATTTCTCATACTTCTAAAAAAGAAGGAAAATTAGAGGCAAAAAACTCCATTTAATGCATTAGTTAGGGTTGTTCCACACTGACAAAAGTGAGAAAATTCGGTGTTAGGGTTGAAAGCCCCCCTTGACCCCCCTGCCCACACCCCAACTGGCACCGTGCGGCGCTAGTTGTTGGCCTAACCTCACCCCATTCTCCCATACCTCTGCTTCTTCACACATCTGATGGGGTGAGAGTTAGGCCAGCAACCCCAATGCGCACTTCGATGCTGCCAGTTAAAAGTGGCAGGGGTCCAGGTCAACCCTAATACAGAATTTCTTCTCACTTTTGTCAGTGAGAACAACCCTAACTAATGCATTAAATAGATTTTTTTTAATATATATATATATATATATATATATATATATATATGTGTATATGTGTGTGTATATATATATATATATATATATATATATATTCATGGTAAAAACTCAGTTTAATGCATCAATTAGGTTGTTCCACAGCCACCACAAATGCGAGACCGCGTGTTGTGGGGTTGAAAACCCCAACTCTGTCCCCCACCCCACCCAGCTCCACACACACACACACACACACACACACACACACATATGCAAGTAGGGGGCAGGACCAAGGCAACATGACCGATCACAGACAACCAGCAGCAGGTGACAGAAATAACATATAACTGTCTAAACGTACTACAAGACACATCCATTATCATGGACCAACAAGTGTGCAAGTTCTGCTGCCATCCAAGTGACTTCTTCCTATGCATGCATATTGCCCATCAATTGTTACTGTATTACAGTATACTTTTTTAATATCTAATAGATTTTGTATATCTTCTAAATGACAGTGTGTTGATAATCATCACTGTAATGACATGCCAATAGCTAGCAGTACTGTTACAGCCCTTTGTTGACTGTTAATGCCACCTGATGTTACCCCGGAATAAGACAATCATGTGTCAGTATACTATTCTGTGCACAGCAGGACTGTACAATCATCTTACATTGTAGAATTTAACATGTGTGTGTAACTGTCAGACCTGATAACTCACATGGTAACACTATACAATAGCTCAGTTGTGAAAACTTTATCATTTTAAGCAGCAAATTGGGTATCTCCACTATTTGATATACTACTGCTACTATGGTATTCAAAGCATCAATGTTCAGATGTCTATCTTCATGAGCACATAGTAGCAGAGATCAGTTTAAGACACTTTAATGTGTCTAACAATGCACTCATCTTACCATGCCATAAGAAAAAATTGAATCAGTGCAGTATTATCTACTAAGTCATTCTGCACTATTATTTGAACCTTAAAAGCTCTATGTGACACTGTGTCACCTAAACTATTCTATGTTACTAGTTCAGTCTTTTTGTCTTGCTCTGACTCTGTAAATGTAAACACGTTTATATTTGTATACACATTCCTAGCTATGTAGTATCAGCGGTGGTGAAACACAACATTTTTCAGCCTCTGTACCTACGAATGAATAATATTAGACAGGATTTACAACAGAGTTTCATGTCTGTAAATGGCTCCTAATATCACCCCTACAGTAGCAAATTATGTATTCAAATGCAATTATTTACACTATGCTGCTGCACTGGTATCTAATCCAAACAGATGAACAGCACTGTGAAACTGCAGGAACAAACTGTTAAATATCATAATGGCCAATGGTGGACATTATCATGCAAAGCATTCCACATATTCACAGTCATATGACTATTGACATAGGCTAGAAACATCATGAGCCATCTATACCACTGTTAGTTTTGTTTGTGGTTGTGCATGGGGCAGTAAAATTAAAAAATATTTATTCTGCATACTATTTTGAATTGCTAATAACAGAACTGTCATACAAGTACCGAGTACTGTATTTATTAATAGATATGTGACAAGAAATAATCATTCATGCAACATGCATGTCTCAATGTGACCAAGCACATCTTAATTTGAACAAGTGTACATTGAACAATACATGTTACTTAAGGGGTCCCATACTGGTTTTTTTTTCTGTGTATGTCCACATTAGATAACACACAATGTAACAGATACTTTCTTCTATGTTGATACCGCATCATATCATCACAGCATGAACAAACAATGTATATCATAGGAATTCTATGTCTAACAGTATTGTTGTGACATGGGACTGTATGAAGATGTGCACAACACTTTGTACACCCATGACTGCTCAAATGCAACAGTTGTTGGCCCATGATGATGGATGTGTCTTGTAGTATGTTTAGACAGTTGTATGTTATTTCTGTCACCTGTTGCTGGTTGTCTGTGATTGGTCGTGTTGCCTTGTTCCTGCTCCCTACTTCATGTGTGTGTGTGTGTGTGTGTGTGCGGCGTGTGTGTGTGTGGAGCTGAGGGTGGGGAATGCAGAGTTAGGGTTTTCAACCCTAACACCAAATTTCCTCACTTTTGTCACTGTGGAACAACCCTAACTGATGCATTAAACAGAGTTTTTTTGCAGAACAACCCTAACTGATGCATTAAACAGATTTTTTGCCATGAATATATATATATATATATATATATATATATATATATCATTGTCTCAATATGCTGCTGAATATTGGTGGGTGAAGTGGCCTCAATTCACTCTGCATAGTGATTCACAGAGTGAAGGCGGATTCGTGAAGTGCTCTGCAGCGCAAAATGGAGTACTTTGTGTCATAACAGGAAACACGAAGTCCATTGAAAACAATGACTTTGCATTACTCTGCCTTCCCCAAACCACTACTCCACAAATTTTAAGGTGAAGTACATTGAAAACAATGTACTTCACCTCACTTTGCCTTGTTTTAAGCTCCAAAGGTGAATTTTGCAGTGATTCATGGGATTTCAGGTCACATGGACTCTAGATCGCTCTGCACAGCCTCAGTTTGGGATAGTTTGAAGGAAGAACGTTGGAGACAGTCTGGTCTGAGAGCTCTCTGTGATTTACATCTTCTAAAAGCTGTTAAAAAGCCTTTTTGAGTCATTTATTTTGCTGAAACTTTAGTTCATCGATTGTAGGAAACCCTCCTGTGCTCATATCATTGAGCGTTTATTGTTTGTGTGTAGATTTCAAATATTAATGTACAACATTCAGTCTGTGCACTGAGAGACAGTGTAATTGTGCTTTGGGGGAGGGTCATATCTGTGGCATACATAGACTTAAGTTGGAGAAATAGAGATTTTTTGGTTTTTTGTTTTTTGGTTATATTTTTCTTGTATAATTGACTGTGTTAATGTACACACAGTAATATTTTTTAGTAATTGTTGACATTTTTTGCTGATTGTGTGTGTTGTGTGGACCTGGAGCAGCAGTGCATAATTTCAGGTTGTTTAAAATATGTTGTATATTACTGAAGTTTTCAATTTGCTACACATTACTTGTAGACAAATTGTGTGTGTGTGTGTGTGTTGTGGTGTGTGTGTGACATCAAATAATACACCTTTTATTTTGCCACAATGTAATTGCAGGTACAGCAGTGTGAACCTGCTATCCACTGCACCAGCATGATTTTGTACTGCCATTGTGGTATATTTTCTTGGTTTTGCACTGCTGTGATCTGCAGTCAGTGCCCCCCCACCGGCAAAAGGTATTCTTTTCTAGATTGGATTGTTTGTGACTTGAGAGCACCACTGGTTAGTTAAGGTGTTGTTGAACTTGTTGTGGCTTTGCATCTGTATGTCTTGTTGAAGCCACAGTTGTTTTTTTGGCTTCACATCCAGCATCGCCCCCACCCCCATCCAGAGTGAACGTTCCAAAATCTAAATTTGTTTAGAATATTCTTGTTGATCCCTCAAAATGCCTGCAAAGAGATATGCAAGCAAAGTTGTTTTTCACCATGGCACTGCTGCCAGTGGTAAGATTGTCTGTGGGCATGGTAGTATGCAGTCACAGAAGTGCATTGCTGATGTGAGGAAAGATATTTCTCCTTCAATGTTTTTTACAGCGCAATCAGTAGCTTCACTCATAGTTGGAGGAGATGATGTTGTCTCAGCTGGTGGTGTTAGTGCAGTTGCTGGTGGTGGTATGAGTATTGCTGCTTCAAGTTCCACTTCTGACCAGTTTACCATGTCCAAAAATATAGTGGATGTGAAGCAGCACCAATAAGTGACAGTGTATATGATGTCACACTCCCAAGTAACATCCCAGTAACTGAACATGAGGATTCTCATCATCATGTCAGCAATAGCACACAATGTGACATTTCTTCCACCATGGTTCAGGTCACGCATTTGCTGTGCAGTGATTCACAGTGTGGAGAAATAATTTTGGGTGATGGTGGTGCTGAGGATGTTGAATCTCATGATGATGATGTTGCTGTGGTTGCAACATGCAGTTCACATGCCAGCATCCAAGCAGAAGATGTGGATGATGTTGATGAATATGATAATGATGTCAGTGATCCCTGTTGGTAACCGGAGAAAAAGAAATTCAAGGTTTACATTACCCCCCCATAAAAAATTTGTGATTTTCCAGTTTCAGTTAATGATGATGACCCAGTAATAATGATAGGTAGTCATGGTGGTCAGTTGCAGTCCAAGTGTATCCTGCCTGAAACATCATGTACTGTAGCACACCCCCCACTTCATGGCTTAAAAAATTGGAGTCCAATAAGCAGCATCAGGGACATGTTAAACTAGAGCATCACAATCCCTTGTGTTTTTGTGCAAGATACAAATGATGATTCAGTTGCAATCTGCGAGGTTTGCCATGTGCGTGTGAATCGAGGCAAAAAGGGGAGCCATCTGGGCACTGGAGGACAGCATATGCATCTTAAGAATAGACACTGTGGACACAGCACAAGTTGGCAGCTAATTCCACAGTGGGCCATTCGCCCTTGTCACTGGCAACCATACCAGCATGTTATCCCCTTCCATGACTGTTAAGCCCAGTAGGAAATTAAATGTGTGCAGTAGTGTGGTAATAAGAGCAGAGAATTACTACAGGCATGATGAGGTAGAGGATGAAAATGACTTTGAAATGTTGTCCAGTGCTGATGAGAGTAGCAGTTTTTGTGGTGGTGGTGGTGGTGGTGGTGAATGCAGTATGTCTAGTGCAAGTGGTACATCAACCCCAGTTGGCAAATCTGGCAAAATAACAGCATTTCTGTGTTTGTCATCATCACCTGTGCAACTGTCTTCATCAAATGTCCACACTCCACCCCCTGCCAATGCCATTCATCACAGAGCACAAACATTTGTGATCAACACACCCCCCGTGTAAAACGTTTAAGTCAGCCCATGTTACAGATTATTTTTGCGCATAAGCTGAAGTACCCCTGAATCATACAGTGTCACGTGAACTCAATGCTGCTGTAGCGGAAATGCTGGCAATTGATCTTTTGCCCTTCTCCTTTGTGAAGAATTCTGGGTTCCGGTGGTTTGCTACAAGTGCCTGTCCAAAATGGAAAGTCCCATCCAGGTCATACTTTTCTACCCGTGCTGTCCCTGAGTTGTTCCGCACTGTGTCCGATTCAGTAAGACATGCCCTTCAACATTTCTCCTCTCCATTCATCCATTTAAGTATGGATATGTGGACAAGTGGAAAAACAGTGGGGAGTTCATATCTGTGTATAACTGCACACTGGGCACAGGTGCTGGGGGTTGTTTATGATGTTGGTAGTGTGAATAATCAGTGCAGTAAGGTGGATTGTTGTGGTAGCAATCTTCCAGGAATTCCACAGCATGCAACGATTGTCTGTGCACAGTGTGACCTGTTCACACACTGGTGAGAACATGTTGGACGTGGTACTGACTGAAATTGACAGATGGCTAAACCCTCTGTCCGTGAGAGCTAGGTTCATAGCAAGTGACAATGGGTCAAATGTGGTGAAATGCATCACGAATGGTGTGTTTTTTTCATGTTCCATGCATGGCCCACTGTTTAAATATTGTGGTTCAGAAGTTTCTGCAGCACCCTGATATAAAGGAAATGCTGATCAATGCACAACTGTATCTGCTCTCACTTTTCAAGACCTGGAAAGGCCCGTGACCAACTGCGGCAGTTGCAAATACAGCCTGCCACAGCACTGCTTGAAGCTGGAAGTTGTCACCCAATGGAACTCCACTTTATACATGGCAGAGAGGTTGTATGAACAATACAATGCCATCTCAGAATATCTTGTTATGCACACTAGCCGTGACAGTTCCAGGGCCTCCATGTCTATTTTGACTGAACAGTGGCGCCTCATGGACTCTGTAATAACAATTTTACGGCCTTTTGAACATGCCACACAGGCAGTGAGTGACGAGTCTGCCTCCATTAGCCAATCAATTCCACTGCTGTGGGTGCTAAGGCAGACATTGACGAATGTACAGCATAGCCTGGATGTTGCTGGAGACAGTGTTAGCAATGTGTTGCTGAAACGCAAGCTGACAGTATTTGATTAGAATTGTCACATCTTGAGCATTTAGCATAGTGACAACTTTGCAACAGCAACAATGTTGTACCCACGATACAAACATGGAATTGCCTCACTACTGCAGGGCAGTCCTGAATGGGTAAAAACTGTCAGTGGGCAACTGGTGTGCTTGATTCATGGGGCACAGAAGTCACGCGCCAAGGTAAGCAAACATCAGTGGCATAATAAGGCTGAAGGTGAACCTGGAGGAGTAGTATCAAGCATATCCTGTAAGGGGAAAGGGACTGCAGTTCCAGGTGGTCTGTCATCAAAAGTGGTTGGCGTTAACCCACTTTGGGAAGCTTTGCCCCAAGTGGGGATTTGTGACATAAATGATTCCGGAGAAGTGGATGATGCATCAACCTTTGGACTTAGAGCAGCACAATGAATGGTTGAGTCATATTTGTCTGAAAACAGGCATCTGTCTATAACTGATGATCCCCTTTTATACTGGAGTGGAAAGGTCAGTGAATGGCCAGAGCTGACCGCTGTGGCACGAAATACCTGACATGCCCACCCTCCAGTGTGAGTGTTGAGAGGATATTCAGCTCAGCAGGTGCAACAGTTCAGGATCATTGTACAAACCTCTCTCCTGTAAATCTCAGTTTGCTGACATTCATAAAATGAATAAGAGGCACATACCAACTCAGACTGAAATCACAGTATTCATACCCCGGCATAGTCATGGTTTTGCTGATGTTGTAGAAAGGGACCATCCTGGTGGCAGTGGCAGCATTAAATGGCCTACCATTGATGTAGATGATAACACAATGGAGAAAGAATTTCCCAGTGGTCAGAATTCAGACATAGAAGACTGCGAGGGCAGCTTTCTCTGTGAGGATGATGATGAATGATGATGAAGTTAATGTTGGCAGGTTTTAACTTAAGTGGTTAAAAGGCAGTCACGTTTCTTGTATGATACATGTTTTCTTTTTCATAAAGTTAAATCAGTGTCCCACTCATAGTGACTCAAATTCCATATTTCCAGTCACATTTATAACACAGAGCACAGTATATCCTGCCCTCGGACTACCACCACCATAAGACTGCTGTTACCTGTTCACTACTGCCACCATAGGGAATGTGACCACGTGTCCCTCTGGACTACCACCACCATAAGACCACTGTTCACCACTACCACCACAGGGGATGTGACCATGTGTCCCCCTGGACTACCACCATCATAAGACCACTGTTAGACACTGCCACCACCACTAGATGCAGGAAGATGTGAGAGGAAATGTCATCATGTGCCTCAGCTATGACCACCACCACCCACCACCACCATTGTGACAATGTTTTCCATTACATGTCTTGACCATGCCAAGGCAGAGGGAGTCGAACAGGAAACTACATCCATGAGCCACAGGCACAAGGCTTCTTACTATTAAAACTATAAAGTGAGTATGTGTACTAATATTTTTCATGCTATTCAACTTCCTTTAGCTGCATGTTTCATTTTCCGTTGCTTTTCTGAGCTGCAATGGTCAAACACAAATGGTCAACTTATTTTGTTTTTTTACAGGTTAACAACAAAGGACTGTCCTTCACTGAAGGTCTGTATCAATGGTACAGCCGCAGTACTGTTTACAGCAACCTATGGGATATCCATTTTCAATCCATACTGGTAAGTATATCAATTTTACTTAGTATGTTCCTTTTTTTCATAACAGTGCAAAAAATCCGACTGATGATTCATAAACTAGGTGACATGTATGTCACAAAAAATATTTCTGCAACATATCATGCACTGTATTCCAAATTTGTAGCTGTGCAGCCATGACAGTGTTGAAAAAGTTGGACCTAGGTCATGTTACTTTTACTTGACAAGATGTGGTTTTAAAATGCAACTTGAGACACAAGGACGCTGACACAGTATATTTGTTATACAGCCTGGTACTAAATTAAATTGTGATCTGATGATTGCAATGGGACAGCTTGCTATCTGTGTTAATCTAAATACCCATGGTGGCAGTATGGCGCAGTGGTTTAAGGCTCTGAGCTGCAAATCTGGAGACCTGGGTTTGAATCCCACAGCCCTCACTTGCATACTGTGTGACCCTGAGCAAGTCATTTAATTTTCTCGTGCTCCCAGGTTGCACCTGTAAGCAAGCTTTCAGCTTAGTGTGTCTCTCCTGGTTAAATAATTGGAAAAAAAAAGAAACAGCCACAGCTTAAACATAATGTCTTACTGCTGCAATCAAGTTGTAATAAGTCCTTCATTTCTTTTTAAGGAAACTTCCAGATGCTTTGTGGTGTCATAATTGTCTTATCCAAAGCACTTCTTCAACATCATGCCCCCCATCCCGGGCTGGGGCAGACATGCAACAAGCAGAAGTTGTTTGAATCGATGATGACCATGACCATCATTACCAGACTGGAGAAGGATGCAGATGACATCTGTGAAGAAGTAACCAAATAATAAACCATTAATGAGAGCTACTTGCAAATATGCTCCCCCCCCAAAAAAAAATACTTACCTTCATTGGCTTGAGAGTATTCCATTTCCAATTTTAACACCAAAATTTCTCATCAAGCACTGGAATGTGCACACCAACAGTATGTGACCTGTGATACAAAACAATACAATGAGTGTATATATCTATATCTATATCCATATCTATATCTATATATATCTATATATATCTATATATATATATATATATATATATAGATATATATAGATATAGATATAATCTATATATATATATATATATATATATATATATATATGTCAACCCCACCTACAAAATACACATATATATATATATATATATATATATATATATATCAACTCACCAAGCCTACTATTAGTATACGCATAAAAAGGCACTCTTCCATTCAGTTGAGGTGATCGCATCTCATTCACAGGAATCACAGCACACTTTGAACAAGCAACAGTTCTAACATACTAACATACTAAAATGCCAGCAGAATAGTCCTAACGGTCTTTCGTGTCTGCTCATTTGGTCAGCCCCTACCCTGGGTGCTGACCTTGCTGAACCCCCTCGCCTTCTCTGGCTTCTCCTTCCCAGTTCCAGATATTCTCGCTGCATTGGATTTTGCTTCCAGAACCCTTCCCCTGTACCTGTCCCACCCCCTCCTGAACCCCTCCACTGTCTCTGCCTCCACCAGCCCCTAGGCAGTGCATTCCATGGCTCCACCACCCTGTCAGTGAAGTAGCACCTCCTCCTTTCTCCCTGAATCTTCCCCCTCCAGCTTCCACCCATGCCCCTCAGTGGCCCCTCCTCCTTCCTTCGAAGCACCCTGACTGTTTCTTCCCTATTTACCTCTTCATGTACCTGAAGACCTCTATCATGTCCCCCGGTCCCTTCTCTCTTCCAGTGTGTACATATTTAGCTCTTGAGCCTCTCCTCATAGGTCCTGTCCCCAACCCCAAATCATTTTGGTTGCCCTCCTCTGGACCCTCTCTAGGAGTTTAATGTCCTCTTTAAGTGTGGCCTCCAAACTGCATGCAGTACTCGAGGTGCGGCCTCACCAAGCAGTTATACAGAGGGAGTATCACTTCCTCCTTCTGGAGGTGATCCTCTAGTGATGCATCCCAGCATCCTGTTGGCCTTGGCTGCTGCCCTCCTACAAGTCTCCGAGTTGTTCATCTTGACATCCACCACCACCCCCAGGTCCCTCTCAGCCATCGAGACTTGTAGCATTTCCCCAGGGTGTACACTTGGCCTGGGTTTCTGGCCCCCAGGTGGAGTACCTTGCATTTCCCTGCATTGAACCTCAGCTTCCACTTTCTAGACCATCTTTCCAGAGTCTCCAGGGCCCCCTGTAGGGCCACCCTCCCCTATTCCCCATCCACCACCACCCCCAGTTTTGAGTCATCCACAAAGAGACTCATCTCGCTCCTGATTCCTGTCTTTATGTCAGAGACGTAGGCGTTGAACAGGAGGGGCCCAAAGGACTGATCCCTGTGGGACTCCACTAATGACCCTCCTTGGAGATGAGACTATCCCGCCAACTATGACCCTCTGGATCCAGTCCTGGAGCCAATTGCCTATCCATCTGATCATCTGGTTCCCCACCCCCATTTCTCCCAGCTTATCCAACAGGCCTACATGAGGAACAGAGTCAAATGCCTTGCTGAAGTCTAGAAAGAGGACGTCCACTGGTCTACCCAGGTTCTCTCACGGTCATCATTTCTGACAGAACACTGAATGGATTCATGTCATGTTGTTATCCCTCCTTCACACAGTTTGGCAAGACACTGTGCATCATGACATCATCATCACAGTATGTTAATTTTCTGGACACAAGACAGTTGCATTTTGGGGATGCAGAAAAATTATGGGGACTCTGTGTGACCAGTGCACACGTGAATGACTATGCAATACATTCTGGGGGACTTTGCATGTGGTGTAATACTCCCATGTCACTTTGTCAGCACTTGGGAAATTTCTGGACACAAGACCATTGCATTTTGTGTGTTGTGACCACATAATGTCAGAATTAATTTATAAATTAAAGCAGCAGTGCAAACATCTGGTGAAACTTTTTACCTACACTTTTTTATGCTATTTTAGATTGCCAGCCACTTACCTCCTGACTTTTATGATACTCTTCTTTTCACAATTTGTGTCCGCTTTAGTATTTTTTCTCATGTCTGAAAAAATAAAAGTAGCACTCTCTTTTAATATGGCTCAGACCAGGTTTTCATCAGTATTTGCAGCTATTTTTGAACAAATATTTTCTGTGAGGTCAGAAAACACTGTTTGTTGCATAATTGTTAATTTTACTCACAACAGAAGTGATATATAAACAAATGATGGACAAAAACAGTGGAAAATACTGATAAAAAACTGATCCACACCATATTAAAAGAAGAGCTCCTTTTATTATTTCAGACATGAAAAAAGTGCTAAAGCAGACATGAATACTGGAAAGAATGATGTCATATGATACAAGTCAGGAGTTAAGTCAAGTGACAATGTAAAATAGCATAAAAGGTATAGGTCACAATTTTCACCAAATTGTTGCACTGCTGCTTTATTGTCTATTTAAAAAAATAAATATTTCTGAAGCCTCGGTAATGTTTACTTTCTGTCAGGACTCATGAAGTGTTTGTCATTGCAGGACTGTGAGCAGTGCAAGTATGCTGTGCTAAACTGTATGTGTGCCGTCAGTGTTCTTCCCTGTGTGTGCAGACATTGTCCAGCCTTGTGCAAACATATATATGGTGTGACTTGTTGCAGTATCTGAAAAATAAAGATAAGAAAGAATATATGATGCATATTTTATTTAAGCAATAACGCCTGACAGGGTGTGTGTTGTGCAACGTCACACCTCAGGTGGTTGGGCACAAGGCCGCAGGCTGAGTGTGTCCAATACCTGAGGCGTGATGTTATACCAGCACAACACACACCTTGGAGGGCATTATTGCTATTATACAATGGCTTGTTGTAATACAGAATAAAAAAAATTATTTTAAAGAATGTTTTTGTTAGTGTGGAAGAATATTTTTGTTTCTTAAGAGAAGATGCAAAAAAAGAGTAACTAATGGTCATGGTGGGCAGCCAAATGGGTTCACATTGCTGAGACTAGACCTGTGATGTTGTGCTGGGATAACATCATGGGTCCAGCACCCAGACTGACCAATCAAAGACCAGTATTCTTTCTTGCCATTGTATAATTGTACCATCAACACCAGCAGAGTAAGGGATATGATATTTTTTCAGAGGTCTCGGGCCACTGTGCACCTCAGTCACTCACAGTGCACACATGAGTTTGCAGAGATAATAGCACAAAAAACACATGCTCTCCTAAAAGTCATGTGTGCAGTATGTGACTAAGGTGCATCTGACTAGACACCTCTGAAAAAATATTATATCCCTTAGTCCACTGATGATGATGGTGACAATAAAATATACATTATATATTCTTATCTCTATTCTTTATACCATAAACACTGCAACAAGTCAGCATATGTATGTTTTCAAGAACCTGGACGATGTCTGACATCACACACACAGGAGACAACACTGACTGCACAATGCAATTTAGCACGTTATACTTGCACTGCTCAGTCCTGCTTTTCCACAACCACTCTACAACAGAAAGTAAACATTACTGAGGCACCGAATTATTAAAAACAGGAGAACGTATGTATGTATGTATGTATGTATGTATGTGTATGTATGTATATATTTAAACTACTACTGTGGCCTTCCCTCTCTCTGTTATTAAACAAAAGACAAAACAGTACAGTGGTGTGTGTGTGTGTGTGTGTGTGGGGGGGAGGTTTTCTGCAAAAGAAAAAGCTAATGGGGGATCCTCTGCTGGTCCAGCAGCAGATAGAGCATTGACACAATCTGTAACTGGTGTCACTCTATCTGCTCCAGCTGCTGCTGGACAGCACCCACCCTCTCATTGTTTTTTCCACCATGGCCCACAAAAGCACTATGTCTGCCTGAGTTGCAGGCATTGTGGGGTCCACTGGTGATGGTAAACCAGGTAGAGGTGGTGGTGGTGAGGATGGTGCTAGTGGCAGTGGTGGAGCAGCTGTTGCTCGGTCCCTCCTCCTGCTGCGGTGATGCACAACAGCAGCACCCTCTGCCACTACCACAGAAGGGCCAGCAGGAGGAGGCCTGGACCGTTTTGTGGCAGCCTGCCACTCCACCTTGTGGTGGTTCAACATATGGGTACACTGACCCCCAGTCCACAGATGTGTCTTCTGAGGGCCATGGCGCACCTCCACCCCACAAAGTATACATACCACAAGGCTGCTGTCCCCTTGACACAGTTGAAAAACTGCAAAACTGGGGAGCTACGGGCAGGACCAGGTATGGGAGGGCAGATGCAGTTCTGGCAGCATGGTCATGCTGGGGCTTGACCTGCTGCTGTGGAGGCAGTGCTGCAGGAGGTTCTGCAGTTTCCACTGGTGGTGGTGGTGGTGGACTTGGTGGATGTGGTGGTGCTGCTGCTTCTGGAGGGGTGGGGGAGGACCAAAGACTTTAGAACAGTCCAACACCACCCGGCCACACCCCCATGCATGTGCACTACTCCCCATCCCCTCCTGCCAGTAATGCTGCCACATGGCTCCACTGCCCCAGACACAGTCCCACACATTCCCTCCAGTTCTGACTTAGACAGTCTCCATCCTGCCCCTGCTCCATTTAAAAAAATCCCTCCTTCCCTCTCTGACTAGAGGCAGCCATCCATGTGCAGAACTCACACAACACAAGCACACACACAGTCTCACACAACACACACACACACACACACACACACACACACACACACACACATGCACATGCACACACATGCACACAACAAAACTTATAAAACAAAAAAATCAGTCACCACAAGAAAAAATAAACTGGCAAAACAGTACAAAAAAAACTTAATTAGCTTTTAAAAAGGCTTTTGGGTTTCATCACTTTTAAGAACAACAACAATCCTCTCCTCTCCTCTCCCTACACTAAATGCCTCCTCTCTGTTACTCAGCACACAAGAAAGTGAAAGTATCTGCTTGTATGACTTCACTTCCTTCCTGTCTGGCTAAAGCATGTGACTTACACTACTGAAAGCCATGTGATGTGTGGGGGGCTGCCTATATTGTTGTCACTTCACCTTACTTCCTGCTAAGGCAGAATGACAATGTGAAGTGAGCACTTTGCAATGGTCACTTCACGTAGTGCCAGGACAATGCAAAGTGGCCACTTCATGTTCACTTCACCAGCAGAATTTAATTTTGCTGCATCTCTACTGCTGTAGGATGACACTCGCTTAAGGAAAACTCCACCCTAATATCTTCTAGATGTTATTTGTTTCCATGTCAATAGACAACTCTTTTCATGCAGCTGTTAAGGATGTATGCAAATGTTTTAGTCTGTTTTTACAGTTCATACTAGGCCCTGTGACTGCCCTGGGAGTCTCCATTTCATGGCTGTTAAAATCTTATTGATCCTGAGAGCTGCATTAGCATATGAAAACATGATGCGTAATCACCCTTTAAACTCCCCAGTATGCCTGCCTGCTTAGTTAGTCTTAAAAGAAACAAGCTGCGAAAAGGTGTGGAATACCACATTTACCTTCAGTGAGCTTTGCAAACTGAGTTATAATGCAGATTTTTTTTCCCCTTTAAACTTTCTTCAGTTTATGAGTTTCCAGAGAGGTTTTGCAGGGTATTTGTTCTTTTAGCATAAAGATACATGGGATAAATGGGTGAGCTGACATCATGTTCTCATATGCTAATGCAGCTCTCAGGGACAATGCAATTTCAACAACTATGAAATGGAGACTCCCAGGCAGACACAGGGCCTAGTATGAACTGTAAAACAGACTAAAATATGTGTATGCATCCCTAACAGCTACATGAAAAGAGTTGTCTATTGACATGGAAACAACATTTAGAAGAAATACCACAGTATATATCAGACTGCCTTTCCTTAATAGTGGCAGGCAAATATGCACTGCTAAGTGCTGTCTTCATCTTATTAATATACCAAAGGTCCAATGTTGCTTTGGAAGGTCAGCCGTAGGCTATGTGCTGCCATAGCTTTGGAATAAGCTGCAGAAAACTTAAAAATTGTCCCATCCCATCAGCCTGTCTGCATTCAAAATGCTATATGTGTGTCATTGCAAGGAATCCTGCAACTGCTTCTCCTAAATTGTTTTCTTTACAACCTTATTCAGTGATTATTGTATGGTGCATACTGGCACCTCTCTGCACCCTCATCCTACCCATCTCCTGTTAACCTAATCACATGTATTGGAGGTTCTGCCAGGTTACCCACTAAGTGTTCTCTCTACCAGTTTCTTCTGTACCTTGCAACAGAGGCCCTTTCATAGGGTCCTTATATACTGTAACTGATTTCACTATTGTTGTCTTGAGTCCTTTCCTGCAGAGGCTCTGCACTTGGGCATCTCCCTGTAATTTCACATCTTCTGTAAATTCTCTATGTACTGCTTATTACTGCATCTCTAAACTTGAATGGTCTACTGCCCCTCCCAAAAGTTATGTTCATATAAGTACTTCATGTCATGTAAATCAGTTTGACCTATGCACTTTCGTACATACTAAATATAGGTAGTTGCCTGCTAGGCAGGATCTTTTTCCTTTTTCTTTTACTTCTTCTTTTTCTTTCCCTTTTAATGTTTATTGCCAATCACTTATTGTATATTGTTTTATATTATACTATAGCTGATCAGTTGTATATTTCAAATGTGTATATTCTTTTTGTATGATGGGTTCTTGTATGTCACCCAGGTACATCTTGATAATGAGTACTCCTCAATGGTGTTCGCCTGGATAAATAAAGATTTTGATCGATATATATGTGTCTATATATATATTATAGTGGTGCGGTCGCGCCACTATAGTTAGGGTTCAGCGGTCACTTACATACTAAACTCAAATGTTTGCACATTAATAACTTTGGACCTGTTCAACAGATTTGCCTGACATTTGGTATTCACAGTGGGGCATGGTAGGTCTCTTGATCTGCCAATTGTGTTTCAGTCGGACTTACGGTCTTTGCATAAGAAAGTGCTGAAAAATGCAAAATTATCCATTTTTGGAGGCAGCTTTTGGGATTCTGGATGTGGTCCTGCACAGTTGTTGAGCGGTATGCCACTCTGCAGGATGGCTTGTTTGAAGGAGCTTTGGTAGCCAAACATGCCGCTTTTTATTTGGTGAAAAATATTAAGGCATTCAAAAGTTATGCCACTTTTAAGTTCCCATTATAAGTCAATGGGAAAATTTATATGTATGATTTGTGAACAAAGAATGGGGTTCTGGCCATCTGGTCCAGCCTGGCGGTCAAAGAATTTGCAGCATCACGGTTCAAGAATCTTTGTCCCAGAGGGTTTCCAAAATTCTTTGATCGGGAGGTCCACCATTTTGTTTTTACATTTCTGATCGAAAAACACAAATATCTCGGCTCAGGGGTCACTTCTGAAGAAAAACTTTGATGGGTTTACTCAGGGGGCTCTGATCTATTGAGCCATGCCTTTGGTTTCATCCAAATCAGTTAAAAAAATAGAGTTATAAACTTTTAAAATCTTCATTCGCGGCTTGCAAATGATCTTTGATCGCGAGCCTGCAAATTCTTTGATCGTGATCTTGCATCATGACCTAAAAACACAAATTTCTCGGCTCACGGGTGGGCTAGGGACACAAATGAGGATGGGTTTTGCTCAGGAGGGTCCGTTCTGTCGAACCGTAGCATTGGTTCACTTTAAATCGGTGAAAAATTTGTTTCACCATTTTTTATTCTTTGATCGTGAGTGTGCAATTTCTTTGATCACAAGCCTGCAAATTCTTTGATCGTGAGATTCTTTGATCACGATCGTGCATCGTGAGCGAGGAATGAGATGTCCAGATTAAAAAATAAATTTTCTCAGCCCAGGGGTGTCCTAGGAAGTCAAATGAGGGTGGGTTTTACTCAGGAGGTTTCGTTCTATCGAACCATGGCAGTGGTTTATGGCAATTCTTTCAATTTTTGGATTTATAAGATTTTGAAATTCTTTGTTCATGAGCCTGCAAATTCTTTGATCGTGAGCCTGCAAATTCTTTGATCGTGAGATTCTTTGATTGCAATCGTGCATCGTGAGCGAGGGACGAGATGGTCCAATTTAAAAATCTATTTTTGTCAGCCCAGGGGTGTCCTAGGAAGTCAAATGAGGGTGGGCTTCACTCAAGGAGCTTCATTCTGTTGAACCATAGTGGTGGTTTACCGCACTTCCTTCAATTTTTTGATTTATAAGGTTTTTAATTCTGTGTTTACAAGCCTGCAAATTCTTTGATTGTGAGTCTGCAAATTCTTTGATCATGAGATTCTTTGATCGCCATCTTTGATTGCAAGGGAGAGACAAGATGGCCAGATTTTTTATAATGGAATAGATAGGGAAATTTTAGTAATCTTTGATATTGAATATCTTGGAAATGGTTTTGTCTTTTTACTTGAAATTTGAAAGGAAGAAAGGGAACATCACACAGATGTGCCTTTTGGCAGTTTGGTCAAAAAATATTACAGGGCTGCAAAGTTAAGGCACTACAAAGTTGACACTTTTTCCCATAGGATAACATTACGGCATCCACTGCATTAAAGGAATTCTTTGCCGCCCTGCTGCAAAATAACAGTTTGGTCTTTTGGGCTGAAATTTTGAGGGAAGAAAGCCAACATCCCACCGATGTGCCTTTTCATGGTTTGGTGAAAAAATATTACAGGGCAGCAAAGTGACGGCACTCGGAAGTTGATGCTTTTTTGCCATAGGATAACATTATGGTGTCTCGTCGCGTCTTTCAGGGCCTGTATCTCGGAAACAGTGTGAGATATGGACTTTTCAACACAAAAATGCTTAGCCCCCCAAACAGGGGCTAAGTACAAAACTAGCCAGGAAAGTCATAATTCATACAAAATTTTTAATTTTTTTCTACGTCATACGGTTCCTGAGATAGAAGCAATTTAGTATTCCAAGTCCTAATTTTCTGCTCTGAGGAAAATTATTATGCATACATTCTTTGTTTTCACTGTATTTTTTCAATGCAGTTTTTGGGGAAAAGAAGGGTGTGCCCTTTCATTACTGTGCCAGTTAGTGTTTCCAGTTGTGCTTCCATTACCGTTCGCATCACCGTTCCCATCTACGCCACTGTGTGCGTTACGGTTTGCATTTTCATTTGCACTTGTGTTTCCATTTCTGTTTCGTTTGACATTATTGTTGCTGTTACCATTATCATTTGCATTTGCAATTGCAGTACCGTGCCCATGCGCGTTATGGTTTGCATTCCCATATGTGCGTGCGTTTCTGTTTCTTTTGGCTTTATTGTTGCTGTTACCATTACCATTTACATTTACAATTGCAGTACCATAACCGCGCTCATAACGGTTTGTGTTTCTGTACATGCTTGCATTTGCATTCGCATTTGTCTTTCCTTTGGCATTATTGTTGCTGTTACCATTACCATTTGCATTTACAATTGTGGTTCCGTGACTGCACATTACGGTTTGCATTTTCATACGTGCTTGCGTTTCTGTTTACTTTGGAGTTATTATTGTTGTTACCATTACCATTTGCACTTACAATTGAGGTACTGTGAATCTGCGCATTATCAGTTTCGTTCCGTATGCACTTCCATTTGTGCCTCCGTTTACGTCACTGTTTGCTTTGGCGTCACTTTGTACTTGCATTTCTATTACTGTTTGCATTACCATTTACTTTTGTGTCACCATGTGCATCACCATTTGCACTTTTGTTTGCATTGCACTTACTGTTACTATAGTCACACAAAATCATGGGCTCCCACCAACTTGCACAACTTTCTACTTTTCTATTCTTTCTTAAAAAATAAGGAAATTCTATGCAAAAAACTTCATTAATGCATCAGTTAGGGTTCTTTTACAGCAACAAAAGTGAGGAAATTCGACATTAGGGTTCCCACCCCTTGCACCCCACCCCCACCCTGTCCCCACCAACAGGCATCAGGGTGTGCATTGGGGTCATCGGTCCTAACTCGCACCCCATCCCATGTGTAAACAAGCTGAGGTGGTGCAGTGTAGGGGAATGGGGTGAGAGTTAGGACCGACAACCCCAACCACACACCGATGCCTGTTGGTGGGGGCAGGATGGGGGTGGGGTGCAACGGGTGGGAACCCTAATGTCGAATTTCCTCACTTTTGTCACTGTAGAAGAACCCTAACTGATGCATTAATTAAGTTTTTTGCATAGAAAATATATATATATATTATATATGTAACTGACTAGCCCTTAGATTACCCCCAGTAATTCATTGTCTTTATCTCTCTCAAACATCAGTGGCCAATCTGATGGTTGTGGACTCTGCCTTGGGAAAACACTACAGATTAGGTTCAGTGACTACATCTAGTCTTCATGCCCTTACATGATCATGAAGAGTAACAGTAGAATTGAAAGATGCCCAGTTCAGTCTGTGTATTCATTTGCCCATGTGCAAATCAATTATTTCATAAGCTTCGATTTCACAGTTTGCTAGATGTACCAATCTCTGTCTTTGTACTAGACAGATCCTTCCCAACAGGCATCAGCAAACTGGCTGGTGTATTGATGGTGTCTAATGATGTGGTTTTTACCCAATAAATAATTAAGTTACATTCTGTATGACCCTACATTTTATTTGTTCATGTCCACCAGAAGTGTAATCTTACTCTTCTGCTGACTCTCCTTTATTTGATCACAACTACCATATTAAAAGAATGTGAGTGCAGCTCACCTATTCTTGGTTTCTTAAATCTAGATTAACATGTGAACATATCGAAAGACTGCTGTAGATGACATGTGTATAGACTATATTGAAGAGAGAATGTCTTTTTTTCCTTATATTTATAAAATGAAAGAAAAAAAACACAACAGTCTGGCAGAACATACATTTTTGTGATGATCCTATGTTGCCATGTGTCTCTTTGTTTATGAAACATTAAGTTCTTTACAGCATATTTATATTTCTAAAACTGTATATACCATGTACAGTAACACAATGGCATAAAAGCTGTATCAAAAGAAGGAATGGAAAAAAATCAACAGTTAACTGAATAGGAAAAATAGCCAAAAAAGGGACACATGCCATAGTACATTCTTGAAGAAGTGAAATACTATTCTGTAATGTTATTTATTTTAAAAGTGAAAAAGCATATCCTTTAGTCATCAGTTCAAACAGTCTTGTCTTTAACCCTCCCACCACCAACACCACCACATCCAAGTAACCACATTTTTTCTATCACATTTTAATTCCTCACACAGTCACCAAATTGTCACAAAGACATCAGCTTCAGTAGAATAAAACTATCCAGTTACACTTCTGTCTGAAGGAATGCACACTGAAGCATAATCAAATATTAGAATGCATGAATATACAACTTGGTAAAGCCCACTTGCAGATTAATATACTGTACTACAACTATCTGTCAATGCCACAGGAGTAATAATTATTACAATGTATGGAGAAATGAGTGCTGATAAAATGGGGAAGAAATGATTATGACAGAAAATCTGACTATCAGATGGCATAGATATGACGAATCCTACTGTATATACATACACACATGGTCACATTCATCGGGGATAGCAGCATTGACAAGTTGTGACAATCAGAGGGTGTTCATCAATTTAACCCTAGACCTCAGCCACATCAGCAAACATTGTGAAGATAGCACTGGAGTAATACCATCTTTATTGAACTGGTATAGGTCACTGTCATATGTGATTTTTGAATCAGACTCATGTAAGTGGAAATGAAAAGCATTTTAGCCATCTGAGCAGATAGACAGAATGAATGATTACAGTGTACAAGAGATCAATTGTTACTATGTATGTGTCAGGTGTATGTGGGGGCTAACATTGCTATTCTATGATATAATGTTCAGCATATTGCAGAACATGCAACAACAAAACTATTTATCCTTAGAAAATAAGAAAAAGCAGTTTTGAGAAGTGAAGAGCTCACACAGTACAGTGCAAACAATGCACATGTGATCATGATAGGGTGTAGCGACATTGACACAAGGTATCAATTTGTGCAAAATACTTGAAAAATCAACTGCAAAATCAACAATTACATCCAGAACTAACAGAGAGAGGTACAGTAGGTGACTGAGAGAGAGAGAGAGAGAGAGAGAGAGACAGTTTAAGATCACAAATCATTCAAAGAGCTGCAGCGACTTCTTCGTGTGTCAGGTTTACAAACTGCAATAGATGAGAGAGCTGCAGTTTCTACAGAAATCATGAAAGCATTAAATCTTTTGTTTTTTTATATATGATCAGTCACAGACTAATTTCTATGTCAGTTTTCAGCAGACAGCAATCTTAGAAAACACAGTAGAGATGCTCCCTGACAATTTGAAAATAGGAAATAGAAATGCGGTTTGAAAATCAGTGTCACAGAGCGGTCTGTAATTGCTGAAGGGAGGGTTGGCTGGGAGATTTTGTATAAGCTTTATGCAAAAGAAATCAGTGATAAAAAGAAAAGCAAAAGTAACTGCACATGCACTGTAGGGGGCTGTGGCATGCGATGATGAATTCATAATTAGGATACTGGGGGATTTTCACCCCCCAGTGTCACTATTATGTTACTTTGGGGAATGGGGTGCATGTGCTGAGGGGAGGGTCAAATGGGGGGTCTTGTATAGGTTTTATATAAAAGAAATGGTCAATCATGGCAGACCACTGAAAATAAAAATAAGTGCAGTATGGAAGTGCTTCTGGTTCTCAGGCTTGGAGGCCACCATTGACACCTTATCAAATTGTATGGTCACAAGGAATGACATAGTCATTTCCTCAGTGCAGTAGGTCTGCAGGGCTACATCCACTGCAGCCCACAAAATATGGGATTGGGATAAATCACCACATAAAAAAACAGTAAACTCTCTGTGGACAGCTGTCAAGGGGAAAACATTGGAACTCGAAGAACAATATGTACCAAATAAAAATCAGGATAGGAGAGGAAAAAACTGGAGTTCCAAATGTCATGTACAAAAGACATTGGAAAATCATTCTATGCCTGTGTAAATAATAAAACATCAGACAGATCAATAGAACCATTGAATGTAGAATCAAATGAAATAACAGAATCGAAACAGATGGTAGAAATGTTCAATAATTACTTTTGCTCAGTTTTCAGTAAAATAGATACCATACCACAAGCATTCAAGAACTAAACCGGCCAAGCAACAGAGAACACACTTAACAAAGGGATTAACTACATCACAAAGACAGAGCTGGCAGATTACATATTAAAGATCAAAGTCAGCAAATTAGCAGGGCCAGACAAACTCAATCCATATTTGCTAAGAGGATTTGGGGAATGGCTAATAGATCCTTTGACCACAATGTGTAACAGGTCTTTAATGACTGGCGAGGTTCCAGAAGACTGGAAGACAGCACCCATTGTCCCTATTTATAACCAGAGGGTTGTACTGTTTTAACACCAGACCCACTTACATTTTACTTTCAGTGGAGGCAACACACTATACTTAAAAGATCTGGGTTTGAACCCCACAATCATGAAAATCAGAATCAAGGTCCCTCAATCTTGTTTGATTCCACAAAGGCAGGAGTAGTAACTACAATATCCACAGTGACCTGGTTACATCTGCACAAAAGGTGAGTTAGCAGTGCTTACTCACACACAGACAGAAAATAAAGCAAAGTCACTCACAAGGATGGATCTCTGCAGTGGGAAATTATTTACTAAAAAAGTGCACATGCCCTGTGCAAACCATTGGCTACAGTTTTCTCACTGTCAGCTTCTGGGATTTCCACTTTTGTCCATTATGTACTGCATATGCAGTTACTGGAGTAAGCAGGTGCATGGGGGCAAAGAGTTCTGCAGCATTGATGACAGGCAGAGTATTACCTACAATCTTTAATGATGCAGACCATTCATCCTTCCCAATGAATTCTTAGCAGCCTCTTCCTGACACTGATTGCACCACAGTGGCTCAATCTTGTGGGCCAACAGCCACCCTTGGATTGGCCCACACTGACCTAGATGTGTTGGTGCCATCCATTTGAGCCAGTTTTCTTGCTGATTCCTACTAGGAGACTTAACTGTTGAAGTTGTGAATTGTTTGTAGCCATATTGCTCCTTGTTCAAATAGTTGAACACAGTAGGTGATTTGATACCTTTTATTTTGCCTCTCCCAAGACAATGTTGGCACAGGTTGTATGTTTGGATTACACAAATGGTCAAAGCACAAAGCAAAGAAAATTATTCACACAGAACCCCTTATTTAGTCCATCCAGACTGCATAACCAACCCCTAAACATGTTTAAACTAAAGTCTTTCCAAATGCAACCCATAAACAAACAAAAACAGATCTAAAAGAAAAGAAGAGCAATAAGGTGGCTCCATATGTTCATTTTACCCAAAAAGGACTGCAGAAGAAAAAGCAGTGCCAGTGCTGTAAGAAGAACATAAAATCAAAAGAATGTACTCATTAGAGAGTGAATAAGCCCAAAAAGCCCATAGTCCAACCCTGAAGTGGGAGACACATGTTTGGCATCCCTGACAACATCCTTTTGGCAGAGTCAGTAGCTGAAGCAATAGCAGAAGACTTCTTTACCGTAGAGAATAAGGAAAGAAAGAAGGTTATAGGCATTGTGATATCAGTTTTATCACTAAATTTAAGGAACTGTCTGTTACACAAAGAAGAAGTCATTGTAATAATTCAAAGTTAGCAGGAAAAGAAGCTGACTGAGAAAGGAGATAGAAGCAAACAGTGATGTAAAAAGTAAAGATAGAAAAAATGGGCAGACTGGATGGGCCTTTCGGTCCTTATCTACCGTTAACTTCTATGTTTCTACGTATGCAGTCAGTCCAAATGTAGTAGTATCAAAACATGGCAAAAAGTCAGAAAAAAAATGGAAATGAGTCTTCCTAATATGTTTGCCCTTTCTCCAGTTACACAGGAATGTGTTTGCAGGGAACAAAACAAATTCACTGTTCACAAATGGTACTGTATATTCTTTAAACAGATCAGGATGACAAGTGCTTTGCCACTGGTACATTAGGGAGACAAGTAATTAATTGGAAGAGCCTGAACCACTAGAAACCTCCTTCATTTACAAGTACCTGAAACTGTTACTGCTCAGAGTGGTTGCATATGGAAATAAGTTATGCCACTAAGTTCAAAACACAATTGAAATACATTGAACTGCATACCTATTTATTTAGTTTCAGTCCAGCTTTGAAGAGTGAATATGTGTCTGCAGTCCCAAGAGGATTATGGCATGGGACACCAGCTGGGTAAATAAGGGCTTGGGAGGATTGTAGGTGCTGAGTGGAAGGGTTGGGTAGGGGAACAGGAATGGCCACAAAAGACATCAATGGATGGTTTCCTTTTTACAGGGTTAAAAAAAAGGATTCTGGTTCATGACCTCGGGGCACTGGGCATCCCCAGTGTCACTCTTATGTTACTGTGGGATGGGGTATGGTGGTGGGTGCTGAGAGGGAGGAAAGGCTAGGGGGGATAAAAAACTCTAAGGTGTCCTGATTGGACACTGGGGGAATTGGGCACCCCCAGTGCCACTTTTATGTTTCAGGGGGGTGCTGAGAGGGAGGGCTGAGTGGGGATGTATAAAAAAGCACTGAGGAGTCCTGATCATGACACTAGGGGATTGGACACCCCCAGTGTCACTCTTATGTTTTGGGGGGTGCTGAGATGGAGGATCAGGTGGGGGAGGGCTGCCTGTTACACAAAGGAGAAGTCACTGTAATAATTTAAAGTTGGCAGCAAAAGAAGCTGACTGAGAAAGGAAATAGATGCAAATATTGATGTAAAAAGCATGCAGTCAGTCAAAATGTATTAGTATAAAACATGACAAAAAGCCAGAAAAAATGGAAATCAGACTTCCTAAGATGTTTGCCATATCCTCAGTTACACAAGAATGTGTTTGCAAGGGAACAAAACAAATCTACTATTCACATGCAGTACTGAATGTTTTTAAACAGATCAGGATGGCAAGTGCTTTACCACCGGTATCTTAGGGAGAGAAGAATTAATTAGAAAAGTCCAAACCCATGGAAACCTCCTTCATTCACAAGTACCTGAAACTGTTACTGCTCTGAGTGGTTGCATACTCAAACAAATTATGCCACTAAGTTCAAAACACAACTGAAATACACTGAACCGCATACCAGTTTCTTCAGTTCACGATCTGGCTTTGAAGAGTGAAGAAGTGTCTGCAGTCAAGAGAGGATTATGGTATTGGATGGGTAAGCAAGGGCTTGGGAGGTGAGGTTGGTGGGTGCTGAATTGGAGGGTCAGTGGGGGACAGAAATGGACACAAAAGACATTGATGGATGATTTTCTTTACAGGGTTAAAAAAGAGAAGATTCCAGATTGTGACACAGTTGGACTGGGCAACCCTGTGTCAATCTTATGTTTCTGGGGGGGTGTAGGGTGGTGGATGCCAAAAGGGTGGGTGGAGGGCATAAAAAAAACATGGAGGAGTCCTGATCATGAAACTGGGAGATTGGGCACCCCCAGTGTCACTCTTATGTTTCGGGGGATAAGGTATGAAAAAGGCTGAGAGGGAGGGTCAGGTGGGGGATATTTATAATAAAAAAAATCAGCAGTCATGGTGGAACACAGCACAGTCTGTGGTGTCCAAGATAACTGATGACCTCTATTGAGCATGAGCAAGTAGTCATGCATGAGCAGTACATGTTGTCAGCCATCTTGAACACGGCAGACTGTGCTGTTTTCCACTGTGACCTCAGGCTACAGAAACATAGTGCTGTGCAATTCCTAAAGGACAGCATGGAGTGCTTCATGGATGCAGAGGCAATTGAGATGCAACTCCACACTGTTGTTCAGCCAGAAAAATCTTCCTTTTCCAATCACAGGAGGTCTGCAGGGCTCCTCCCACTACAGTCCTTAAAAGGGAGACAAATCTAGCCCCTCAACCTATAGGCCAATCAGTTTGACCCCTATACTCAGCACAGTGATGGAAACAATGATAAAAAAATAGATTGGAAGAGGAAATAAAAGCAATGGGTTGATAGACAATAGTCAACATGGGTTCAAAAAATAGATTGTGCATCACAAATACTCTTGTATTTTATGAAAAGGTTAGCAACTCATTGAACAAAAATGAATCTGTGGACATCATATATATAGATCTACAAAAAGCTTTTGATAAAGTCCCACATAATATATTATTAAATAAACTTCATAGAATGGGTTTGAATGAAAATCTGTTAGCCTGGACCACTGCATGGCTTCACAACAGATCCCAGATGGTAAGAATTAGGTATTATTTCAGAACCAGAAAAAGTGACCAGTGGGGTCCCACAGGGCTCTGTTCTGGGCCCTATGTTGTTTTGGATATCGTTTCAGACATGAACGAACATGTTTGAAACTGGATTGTAAAATTCGCAGATGATTCCAAGTTGGGTGCTACTGTAAATACTGAGGAACAGATACAAAGTTTGGAAAATGATCTCAGGACAACAGAATGTTGGTCTACAGAAAATAAAATGCTTTTTAACCAGGAAATGTGTGTGGTTATGCACTTGAGGGGAAACAACAGTAACCATAGATACTACTAAATGTCTGACAACTAAGAGGTAAATAGTGAAAATGACCTAGGGATCTTAATTGAAAAAAAAATCTTACTTTTGGCAGCCACTGCAATAAAGTAATTGGAAAAACCAACAAAATCCTGTGATGTATAAAAAGGACTTTTATGTCCAGAGATCAGGGTTGTATTATGACTTTATATATGACCACATCTTGAGTACTGCTCCTCAGTATGGAACCCATATCTGAGAAGAGATATAAACAACATTGAGAAAGTACAACACAGGGAACAAAAATAATTTACAAGTTAAAAGACAAGAGATAGGTACAGAGACTGGAGGAAATGGGACTGTTCACACTTGAGAGGAGAAAAGAGAGAGAGAGAGGATATGCCAATAATGTACTAGATTACAGAAGACAGTGAACTGATGGACAGCTTAGGGTTAAGATTCAACATTAGGGAAGTAAACCTACAAAGCCATAAGAAGCAAATCATGCTGGAGCCTTCAAAAAAGAATAGTCAGAGGGGTTACTTCACATATAGGGCGGTGAAACAATGGAACAGCTTTGCAAGTGATGTGGTCAATGCAGATACAGTAGACATCTTTAAAAACAAACTGGATAAATTCCTGATACATAACATCTAAAAATGTGGTCCCACTATGGTGGGAGACAGGCTCAATGGTCTCACTTCTTCTTCTGTCTGATCACTGAGTATAGAACTGAGTATTATAGACATTCGATAAGATTGATAAGTGTATATACAACAGCTATATTCATAGTATGGGGAGGACATAAATCCAGCAGGTAGAAATACTAGACAGCATTGAGTAGAGCCAGATGTACCATCAGCAGTTGCACTTGCACTGGCAATCCCCTAAGAAATAGATCTTTAAGGCTTTTATTAAATACAGCAAAGCAGGAACAGTTTTGGACCTCTTGTCGAAGCTTGTTCCAGAAGGATAGGGCAGTGAGGGCAAAAGACCACTTCCTGAGCCTATTCTTGCCCTTGGTAATTTGAGCAGAGGAAAGGAAAAGGAGTGTAGGGGCCTTCTCTGGTGTTTAGCCTTGAGAATATCCCTAAGTTTGGTGGTTGTGATCATAGTCATTTTTAAGGCAAAGCAGAGCGGTGGATAGGTCAGTCTCACTTTGGGTGGGTGACTGTGTTACAAAAATAATGTAGTGGTGGTATCTGAGGAAGGCACCAGCTTCTAATCAGCCATTGTTGTACAAACACCAAAACAATAAATTGCACTCACCACTGTTGCTGAAAAACCCCAACTGGTTTTGTGCCTACTAGCACGTCATCAGGGGGAAGTCCTTGGGATTTTCAGCAACAGTGTTTTATGCAGCTGCACTTTTAGAATTAATAATCATTTTATAGTTCAGCAGTGGTGAGTGTGGTTTATTGTTTTGGCATTATGAGTTTGTTTTCTGCATCACCACTATGGATGAGCTGTTTTTGTTATTGGACTCATTGTTGTACAAAACCTTCAGTCTACTTTGCTCTGATTCTCAGAGGTGATGAAGGATCTGGGCACCATAGGTTCATGTCCAGCAAGTGAGTGAAACAGTGAAGGAGTGGAATAGGTGACTGGTGTTGTAGGCTTTGACAGGTGTCAGTAGAAGGAAGCAGAGAAGCAGAATACTCTGTTGGTTGACTATTTCAAGGCACCTGTTCACTATTGTGCAACAGTCACTGCTGCAAAGGATGGAAGGTCAAAGGTAGGCCAAAACTGGAAATAGGAGCAACACCAATCTAGGTTAGGAGTATATAAAACTTAAACAAGACATGGGGAGCACAGATAGAAATAAACAAAAGGGAAAATGAGAAACACTCTATCAGGGGCAAAGGTACAAACGTATTTCCAGGTAACACAGGGAGAATAAAAGTTGAGAATGCTGTGAGTGGTGCAGTGCAGTGGCTAGTGGCTGGAAAGTTTCAGAGAAACCTTCAGGAGACTGCAGTGCTGCCCCTTCTGCACACACCTCTCTGGGTTGAGGGAGGAGGTCATTAGACTCCAGACCAAGTTGGCTGGGATTTGGAGGCATCTCCCCCCCACCCAGGGACCACAAAGTCTTTCACCGTTACCTCAGAAGATGCCAAGAAGGAGGAAAGACTGGATTATAGTGGGCTCTGCAAGGGTCGGGGTAGTGAGACAGAGGCACATTCCTCAACTGGTACCACTACATAATTCCTATACCACTTTGGTAGGGTGGAACTGTAAAGAGGAGGAACCCACGGTAGTGACCAAGGGGGTTGGGGGGACAGTCCATAGTGGAGACCCCAGGGGAGAAGGAAGTAACTTCTAGTGGGAGACTCGATTGTGAGGGAAATAGATTTGGGAATAAGAAGGGTGAGGGAGAGCCAGCTTAGGTGCCTACCTGGTGCCACGGCCTGGAGGGTGGGAAGTTGATCTTGAGGATTGCTTGGGCAGCAGGACAGGAAGGAGAGCTGAATGTCATTATCCACCTGGAGACTAATGAACTGGCTAGTAACAGGGCTGGGATACTGCAGGGGGAGTTTAGAGAGCTTGGAAGGGATGTTAGACAGGTAGCTCACTCAGTGGCTTTCATTGAGGTGCTGCCTGTCTATGACAGGGGACAGGAGAGGAATTGCTGCACCAGAATCTTCAACTCATGGCTGAAGGAATGGTGAAGAAAGGAAGGGTTTGGCTATTTTGGGGACTAGAGACCCACCTGGGAGGATAAAGGCCTACACAGGGGTGATGGCCTGCATCCATCCAAGAGGAGAACTGGCAATCCTCAGTGGACAGTCAAAATGTTACTTCAATTAACATTTACATTATCCAAGGGGTGGCAGAAGTAAGTAAGAAAGGTAAGTAAGTAAAATGTATTTTTAGGGTGCCCAATCCCAGAGGCTCTGGGCGTCTTACACAGCTTAAAACAGTATAACTAAATAGACCAACAAACAAATAGTAGAACAAGCAATTTAGATTAGCAAGATAAAACCAGAAATGCAGTAATTCAATAAATTAAACAGTAAAACCATCTGGAAATGTATTTTTAAAGACAAATGTCTTCAGGCACCTTTTAAAAACCTCCACCTATGGAGCCTCCCTTAAAGATGTTGGGAGTGAGTTCCAGAGGGCTGGGCCTGCCCTCTGGAATAGTGGCTCCAGAAGGAATCAGGGAGTCAGAAACTGCCCCTCAGAGACTGAAGTACTGTACAGAGTAAGGAGAATCTGAGTTGAGAAGAATTTCCCAGGATGAAAACTAATAAAGGAAGCAGGGCGGTAGAGATAAAGTGGGAAGAAACAGGAGCATTAAAAAGAGAGGCAGGAAGGAGGGAGGAGGGAGTGCAAAATGGAAAAAGCAGGGCAACAAGAAGAGTGGGAACAAAATCTGGAAAGCCACATGTGCAAATGCTAAATGTCTAGGAAGTAAGATTCCGGACATAGAGGTCATCATGGCAGAGGCCACCCTGGATAGTATGGCCATTACCGAGTCATGCTGCACTGAAAACCATGACTGGGACATTTCCATACCAGGCTATACTCTGTCCAGGAAGAACTGGGTGGGAAGGAAAGGAGGGGGTTGTGGTGCTTTATGTGAAAGAAAGCATAAAAGCCACAGAGATACAGGGAATACAAGGGGAGCCAGAGCTCCTGTGGGTAATCCTGGAGATGGGGAATGGAGCCACTGTTCACACTGGAGTGATCCACAGGCTTTCAGCACAGGGGAAGGAATTAGATAAGACACTGGTGAAAGCCACTGGCAAGATGGCAGAAATGGGGGACTTGTTGTTGTTAGGTGACTTCAGCCTACCAGATGTGAACTGGAGCCTCCCAGCAACAGCTTCAGCTAGAAGCAGGAATATCCTGGAACCTCTGCAGGGAGCCTACCTCAGGCAACTAGTCAGTGAACTCACTCATGATGGGTCTGTACTGGACCTGATACTCACTAATAGGGATAGTGTTGGAGTAGGAGGCCACTTTGGGACCAGTGATCACTGTACAGTGTGGTTTAATATAACAACAGCTGCAGAATTGAACCACACAAGGGTGAGGGTCCTGGACTTCAGGAAGGCAGATTTTAAAAATGGGCAAATGCCTCAGGTATGACCTAGCAGGGTAGGATGACCTGGGTATGGTGGTGAATCAGTGGGTGAAGGTAAAAGGGAGCATAGTAAAAACAGCAAACTTCTGCATCAAACAAGTAAGTAAATCAAAGAGGAAAAAGAGACTGCTATGGTTCTTGAAAGAAGTGACTGAAAAGGTAAAAACTAAAAGTGCAGCATTCAGAAGGTATAGGGAGACACAGAGGGAGGAGGATAGAGAGATGTACTGGAGGAAACAGGGAGAAGCAGAAAAAGCAGTAAGGAATGCAAAAGCACAAACTAAAGAGACAATAGCCCAGGAGGTAAGAAAAGGGGACAACATATTTTTTAGGTATCTACAAAAAGAGTAAGACCAGGGGTGGGATTGCAAGGTTAAAAATGAAAGGGGGGTGGAACTAGGCAGAGGGGAACCAGGAAAAGGCAAACATCCTGAACAAATAATTTTGTTCAGTGTTCACAGAGGAAGGAGAAAGGAAGGGGCCATAAAAAAATAACAAAAATTTTGGATGGAGGGAGGTGGACACTAGTCCTTTTTTGGAGGTGAAAGTCCTGAAGGGACTTGTTAATCTGAAGGTGGACAAAGCAATGGGGCCAAATGGGGTACATCCAAGGATATTGAAGGAGCTCAGGGAAACACTGGCCATACCTCTGGCCATTTTATTTAACTGCTCACTGGAAATAGGAGTAGTTCTGGAGGACTGGAGGAGGGTGGATGTATTCCCACTATACAAAAGTGGTAGCAGTGAGGAGACAGACAATTATAGGCCAGTCTGCCCAACATCAATGGTGGGAAAGTTAATGGAATCAGTGCTGAAGGAAAGGATTGTGGAATATATTGAATCTAGCAGGTTTCAAGACCCGAGGCAGCACAGTTTCACAGACGGGAGGTCATGTCAAATTAATCTAATAGATTTCATTGACCGAGTGACCAAGGAACTAGATCAGGGCGGAATAGTGGCTGTGGCCTACATAGATTTCAGTAAGGTGATTTACACTATTCCACGCAGGAGACTAGTAAGCAAGCTGTGTAGCTTAGCAGCGGATCTGAAGGTGGTAAACTGAATAAGAAATTGGTTAGGGGATAGGTGACAGGGTGGTAGTAAATGGAGTTCACTCCAGGGAAGGGAGGGTGACAAGGTGCCTCAGGGATCAGTGCTGGGACTGGTCCTCTTTAATGTCTTCATAAGTGACATTGCAGAGGAGCTGGAAGGAAAGGTCTGCCTCTTTGCAGATGACACCGAAATCTGCAATAGGGTGGACACTTAGGGTGTGTGTGGAAAGGATGAGCAGAGATCTAAGAAAACTAGAGGAGTGGTCAAGGGTTTGGCAGCTGGGTTTCAATGTGAAAAGTGCAAAATAATGCACTTAGGGCACAGAAATCTGGGGTGGAGTAAAAAATGTGTGGAGTGGTATTGACAGCCACCAAACAGGAAAGAGCCCGGAGGATAATCATATCAGATGACCTAAAGGTAGCTAGGCAGTACAACAAGGCAGTAGGGAGGGTGAGTGGGATGCTGAGGTGCATAGGGAGGGATATCACCAGAAGAAAGAGAGAGGTGGTGTCATCTCTGTATAGATTGCTGTTAAGACCCCACTTAGAGTATTGTGTCCAGTTCTGGAGACCACATGTCTGGAAAGACATAGACAGACTGGAGATGGTCTAGGGCAGGGCAATTAAAATGGTGCAGGGTCTGCATCAAAAGCACTATGAGGAGAGACTAAAGGACCTCAATATGTACACCCTGGAACTGAGAAGAGGGAGGGAGCATATGATAGAGACCTTTAAATACCTCATTGGGGTAAATAAGGTACAGGAGGGAAGTATTTTGCAGAATAATAGGTGCTCAAGAACAAGATGGCATGCTATGAAGCTGGAGAGGGGTAGATTCAGGAGAGATGTGAGGAAGTAATTCTTCACAGAAAGAGTGGTGGATTCCTGGAACAGCCTTCCAGTGAGGCAGTGGGGTTAAAAACAGTGGTGGGGGTTCAAGAATGCATGGGATAAGCACAAGGTAATCATAGTGGAAAGGAATGGGCAAGTGAGAAAGAGCTGTAGATTGGGCACAGTCTGCGGTAATAGTGTAGGTAGGGAGAAATGGGCAAACTGAATGGGCCAAGCAGCCATTATCTGCCATCAAATTCTATGTTTCATATAAAGTACCAGCAACAATGTGCTGTTAGCATTAGCTACTGTAGGTGTGCTTCCTTGGTAAGGTATGGACTAAGCCTGGATAGTAGGCCAAGCTTCTGGTGTATAGACTTTGTGACAGTATCAACATGAGGACTGTTAGATTTTGGTCTACACATGCCTTGAGATATGTCTCTGATCCCACCACTCTCAGTTGTTAGCCAGAGAGGGTGAATAGCATGAGAAAATGCTGCCCTTGTTTTTTCAGAAGTCTGGGACTGAAAAGCATATTTTTAATTCTTATTTACATTAAGGACAAGCTGTTTTCTTAATAGCCTTGCTTCAATGTGTTTGAAGTCACTCTCCAATTCCAAGTTAATCTAGTTGATGTTTGGTGAGCATCTGTACAGTATGGCATCGGCCATATAATGTTGTAATTTAGCCCTCCACCACCACAGTTACTAGGCATGTCATTAATAAATAAGGAGAAGAACAAGAATTCCAGTAATGAGAACTGGGGAACACCATTGGTTATGTCCAATTGCTCAGATAAGCTGCATTGCCACTTCTTGTTTCTGGTTGGCAGGTAATTCTTCAACCAGCTACAATGCCTAAAAACTGGTTGTATGCCCTCTAAAAAAGGTTTTGTAAACTGGCAAAACACTGTACAGACTTTGCTGTCCTAACTACAAAGCCATATTTGCTTCAATGTAATTTGACTTTTCAATAAAACTTCAAGCTGTTTACGTACAGTTGTGCCAGGCATCAAGTTGTTTTCTGCTATGTGATGGTGTAGTGGAGCATCATTTTGGTGCTGCATCTCTGCATTCCTGGGGCACATTATCTGCATGGCACTGATTTGATTTAGTCATTATTGGGCCTATATATTTTGATGTAATTTCTGCTCACTACCGCAGTGTGTTGTTTTCAGTTGTCAGATATACACATGAAGTAACTCCACAATTATTCCCCTACTTTCTCTTACAGTGCATTATTAAGTAAATAACCACCTTTACAAACCCCTTTAAAACACTTTGTGCTTATTTTTTAACAACCTGGGCACTTAGGGGACATCAGAGGACACCTTTAGGAACACACATACCAAATTTCATGTTCATATCACAAGACATTTCAAAGTTATAACTTCTGTTTGATGTTTGTGAAGCTACTGTAAGCCCTGGCTGGAGACATTCAAGTTGCACTCTGCTTCACAAACATCACACTGATGCACCCCTCGGAACCACTTTAACCTTTCAGTACACATTAAGACACATAATAAAATTATTTTATAACAGTAAGTACTGTCTGTTTTTTATTATTATAATACTTCAGTTTCTTTTTTTCTTTTTTCTTTTGATATGGAGAAGTAGGATGCAAACTCCCCTCAAGGATTTCAGTTCTCCATGGTTTTAATTCTAATGTTCACTCTTCCTCCACCTGCTGCTCCTTTGTGACCATGTCTGTCCCTGCTGTCACATGGGTGGCCACAGCTTTTCAAGGGATGTTGTAGCTCAGGTGGCCCACAAGGGCCACACACCAGTGACCTCTGCAGCTGTAGACAGATTACTCTGTTGCTCTCCTCTCTTCCAATGAGTACAGGTTGAGTTCCTGTAGTCTTTACTCATATGGCTTCTCATGCAATCCCCTCACCATTTTGGTTGCCCTCCTCTGTACTGCCTCCACCCTTTCAATATCCTTGGGGAAGTGCAGCCTCCAGAACTGGACACAGTACTCCAGATGGGTCCTCATTAGTAAGTGATACAATGGCATCACCACCTCCATCCTCCTGCTCGAAATCCATCTCCCAATGCACCCCAGCATCCTGCTGTCCTTTCCCACTGCTTTGTCACACTGGCCAGCTATCCTGAGATCATCAGATATGACCTCTCAGTCTCTTTTGCTTGGTGACTATAAGTTCCACTCCACCATTTGATACACAAACCCTGTGTTCCTTAGCCCTAAGTGCATAAGCTTGCATTTTTGGCATTGAACCCCAGCTGCCACCCCTTAAACCTTTCTTCTAGTTTCCTCAGATCCCTTTGCATTCTGTCCACCACTTTCTGAGTCTCAACCCTGTTGCAGATTTTTGTATTATCCACAAAGAGATACACCCTCCCCTAAAGCTTCTCCACAATATTACTTTGAAGACTAAGAGGACCTGTCCCAGCACTAAACCCTGTGGCACCCCCTATTTTATTTTAATTTATTTATTTAAAAGTTGATAATAGGGAAAATCACCATTGAGCCAAGACTCACTTCCAGGTGTGACCTGGGGACATGAGTACATAGGGAGATAGAAACAATTAGCAAGGAGCTAATAAATTAACAAGACAAAGACTAAGCACTCTCCTATCACCAAAGTGGCTACCATTTACTACCACCCTTTGCCTCCTATCCCTTAACTATTTTGATACCCAGTTTGTCTCTTTCTCACCCACCCTCAGGTTGCTTAGTTTCTTAATTAACCTCCTGTGTGGCACAGTGCCAAATGCCTTACTAAAGTCCAGGCTGACTATGTCCACTACTCTTCACCTCCCTGGTAACTTAGTCAAAGAAACCTATGAGATTAGTTTAACATGACTTCCCCCTTATGAAACCATGTTGCCGGTGGTCCTGCAACCATCTTGCCTCCAGGTGCTCCACAAGCCTCTCCTTCTGTAGTGTATCCATTAACTTCACTACCATGGATGTAAGATTGACTGGCTTGTAGTTGCTAGCATCCTCCCTATTGTTGCTTTTGTGCAGAGGGATCACATTAGACTCCTCTAGTCCTCTGGAACTTCCCCCATCTCCACTGAGGTGTTACAAAGTGCTGCCAGAGAGATAGCCAGAACATATACTTTGCTTTATACAATGCATTAACGGTACCTTTGGCAAGCACTACACTGATACACTTTCACATATTGGCTACATTATAATAACCCTTTAGTACTGTGCATGTATCTTGTGACACCAACATACTGTACTGTGTACTTATAAAATCTTATTTGTTTTACTAGAAACATTGAGAAAATTACAAATGTATAGTACTGTACAATAGAGTACTTTAAAGTGGTATAACAGACAGTTTCAAGGCCTACAGTACAGGACATATTTTTTTTACACCGATCAATATTTACGGAAGAAAACATTAGGTAAAGTTCTACACTGTTAAAAATTAAACACATATTTTATTCAGTTTAACTTGCCTTAACTTACTTGGGTGGGCATTTTGTTGTGCCATGTGCGTGAGTCAGGGTGCCAGTAAATCCTCCCCTCCCTGCAGAGCAAAATGCTTGTCCCAGCTCCAGTTGCCTGTGGCCTACCATCTGCACCAGATACACACCTTAGATTTTATACAATACAGTACTTTATAGTACTGTTACTAACCTCATTATACATTATAAAGTATACTACAGTATTATAAAGTTATATCATTTTAGTTTAAGGTCCACCTGCTGTATTTTATTTGCATTTTATTTGCTTAACATTAAGGCTGTTTCTGCACACAAGAAAACAATGCTTCTTGTGTATAATACTGTATGCTGAGGATGAGGAGACCACCGCAAGGGAAGTTGTGGAGTGTCTGGCTGCTAAACATGTGGTAGGAGCATCTGTCTCCTCTGGAAGGAAAATGTGCCACCTTCATTTTGTAGATATGTTTGTACTGAACAACTTTTGTGCTCACAGTACCATGCTAGAATTTTTTTAAAGCTATTTGCATTGTTTGTTGCCAGACAACAAATTGAATTTTCTGCTGCTTTTTTTTTGCTAATTAAAAAAAACTAAAAGATATCTGTAAATGAAACACCTCTCATTTTGTAGATATATTTGTGCTGAACAACTTCCATGCTCAAAGTACCATGCTATCATTTTTCATGTTAAAGTTATTCACATTTGAATATAGTTAGTGAAGCAAGAATACATCTACACAGCTGGCATCTCTCACTTCATTGATATCATCAAGGCAGCAATTGTAGGATTCTCAGAGCAGGATTTTTGAACCAGGAGAGGCTATGTTTAAAATGTTTAAATGCTATGAAACTACATTTCTCCTACTTTAATAAATGCAGTTTCAGTATTAATGTAAACAACAGCCTCTCCTTTACAAGCTCATGGAGTAATTGTTTAAAAACCAAAATGCATAAAAAGCTTGTTTACTTGTCCTTTAAATGCATATAGCTACACTTTTTATGTTGATAGATCACATTAACAGTAGCTATCCAATGTGAGAGTTGTGCAAGTTGCAATTTAAACCATAATTTAGAGATAGTCTTGTTCACACACATACACCAAAATAATTAGTAATCACTTAAGTTGCTGATCATTTATTAATGAAATGGCAGGGGAATGTGAAATAAAACCAGTACTGGTAAAAGTGGGAGTGAAATATCAAATAATTGGGCAATCACTTGCAGGACAGATTTCCAGATCAACTGTAAAATAGGACACTCCCCAAAAATGTGTGCATGATCAGCCAAAGGTTTGCCACAGGCTCAACAACAGACACCTGTTTGAGAACCCATGTATAAAGAACTACGTGTCAGGGACTTAAAGAAACACTTCCTGCATTTCCAAGCAAACTACCTAAGACATGATGTTATCAAAAGTTTATAAGTAACTAAGGAATATTTCTTCCAGTCAATTGGGTTGTACTGTATTCATAAATCTGTTAACCACTGAGTTAAAATAAAGGAGGTGGACTCTATTAACTGAGAGTGAAGGATAGAACAAATGGTACCTATTAAATAATCTTGGGAGCTGCCTTTCTGATGGGTAAATATTAAAGCAGTGAGAGAAGAAACTGTGTCCAGAGGATGCCTGGCCTGAGGGGGTAAAGTTTGTAGGTATGCACGTAATTGTAAATATTGATAATGATCAGTGCAGTGTAGTGAGTTTAATGATCAATAAAAGACTGAATTCCCTTAGAATTCAAAACCAAATGAAGAAAAATTATTCCTGACTGGGCCCAGTGACAAAAAAAATCCAGTCTATTTAGAGGGTTCTGATAGTTGCAGGTCAAAGCAGTTAAAAACATATCTTCATTGCTTAATAGATGCCACTGGATTTTATGCCATATCTGCAAAATGACCTTGGTGTAACCAGAAAAACTGGAAAAGGGAAAATAACCTGGTGGGGAAGGGTAAAGAATTTGGCTTACATTATGTAAATCATTTAAGGTGAACTTGATGTCATTACAATAAGCTTGAAAGGACTCTGAAGTCTATACATAGAGAATGTGTAGCTGGCAAGCCATATCATACTATCGAAGGTTGGGTAAGTTTATACCTCCCGCAGCAGGCCAAAGAAACATAGAAACATAGACTTTGATGGCAGATAAGGACCACTTGACCCACCTAGTCTGCCCATTTCCCTACCTACTGGATAAGCTGCTGATCCTAGTTAACCAACAGCCTAGTTCTTACTACTCCCCACAAGAATTGCCATATGTCTGTTCCATGCATTCTTGAATTCTCCCACAGGTTTAGACCACACAACCTCCTCAGGAAGGTGGTTCCATGTGTCCACCACCCTTTCTGTGAAAACAATATTGCTTCACATTGCCCCTGAGCCATACCCCCTCTATCTTCAATTGTGTCCCCTTGTTCTTGCACATCTTTTTTTTCTGAAATATGCTACCCTCTTGGACTTTATTGGTTCCATTGAGGTACTTAAAAGTTTCTATCATGTCCCCCCTCTCCCTCCTTTCCTCAAGGGTATACATATTAAGCTCCTTTAGTCTCTCATCATATGGCTTCTGCTGCAGAACCTGCACCATTTTAGTTGCCCTTCTCTGGACTGCCTCCATTCTGTCTATGTCCTTGTGGAGATGGGTTCTCCAGAAATGGACACAGTACTCCAGATGGGGTCTCATCAACTGTCTGAATAGAGGTATAACAACTTCTTGTTTTCTACTGGTGATGCCTCTCCCTATACATCCCAGTATCCCCCCAGCCCACCCTACTGCCTTCTCACATTGCTTGCTAATCTTAAGGTCATCTGATATGATTACTCCCAGGTCCCTTTCCATTTTTGTTGTTGTTACTCCCCCCCCCCACACACACTGTATACTCTTCCCCTGGGTTTTTGTTTCCCAGGTGCATTACTTTGCACTTCGTTGCACTGAATCCAAGCTGCCATACTTCTGACCATTCCTCCAACATTGCCAAGTTCCATCTCATCCTTTCAACCCCCCCTTGTGTATCAATCCTGTTGCAGATCTTTGTGTCATCTGCAAAGAGGCATTATTTTCCTTCCAGTCCCTCTGCAATGTTACTTATAAAGACATTAAAAAGGACCGGACCCAGTACTGAACCCTGTGGTATCCTACTAGTAACCCCCCTTTCTTCAGAGTGGACTCTGTTTACTATTATCTTCTGTGTCCTGTTGTCCAGCCAATGTTTTACCCAGACTACCACCCTGGGACCCACTCCCAGGCTGGCTAATTTGTTTATTAATCTTTTGTGTGGGACTGTGCCAAATGCCTTGCTAAAATCTAGGTAGGCCATGTCCACAGCCCCTCCCTGGTCTACTACTTTGGTCACCCAGTCAAATAAATCTATTAGATTCATCTGACATGACCTTCCTGATGTGAATCCATGCTTTCTTGGTGCAAAGTCCTGGTTTGCATTCCTTCCAGATAAAGTGAGAAATTAACCATTGCCATTCTTGGAAATAATGGTTAGCTCATAGAAGGGGGAGTGTCTCAAAGAAAAATAAAAGTCTCAGTAAAATGTTAAGACAAATAATTTCAACACAGAAAAAGAAAAGTGAAAAGATGACCAATGCTTAAGGCCATTGACTATTGTACTCATCAAATGGTCATAATTTAGTATATCAAGATGATTGGGAACCTTAGGAATAGATACTCCCAAGTATTTTAAGAAGTTCCTATTCCAACAGACCAATAGTAATTCTCTAATATGAGATGGCGGAGAATAATGACTTGCTATTAATTCAGTTTTGCTTTTGTTTAACCGTAATCCAGCTAACTGCTCAAACATGTACAGGATATGAAATACTTCCTTAACGGACGTCATAGATTCAGTGAGAGTTAAGAGAATATTGTCTGCAAATAATGCAATCTTGTATTCCCAGTCCCCTAGAGGTATACCATTAATATTGGGCGAACACTAAATATGGGAAGTTAAGGGTTTGATATAAAGGTCAAAAAGTAATGGAGAGAGAGAGAACAGCCCTGATGGGTGACTCACCTTAAAAGAAACAATGTAGAGAATAGGCTGTTAATTTTTACAAAAGCAGGGGGTGATTTATAAATCCTTTGCAACATATTTATAAAAGCAATTGGAACACCAAAAACCTGCATGGTGGACCAGAGAAAAATCCAAAAAATAAGAAGATACCAGACACTTCAATAAATCTTCACTTTTGGTTACTGCTTTATTTCAAGGATTTCAAATATAGATTCTCATGCCCAACGTTTCACCTCAAAGCTTCTTCAGTGGATGGGATCTATTATTTAAAACAATGGTTTTTTATATACACTAGTTCATTTAAGCTAATTTCCTGTTCTGTACATTAATTTTAAATTAAATCTTTATACATTGCACATTAGACACAAAAATGTCTTCATTCAGATATGAAATTTCATGAAATGTGTTCCTGTTCTAGTTTACAGATATTTACAATAGAACATTTCTTATATAGTTCATGTCACTATATTAACATTGCTTTGGTGCCCCCTGTTGTCCAAAAACAGAACAAGATGTGGGGTCAGTGCAAGTCATGAATTTTAACACCAGTTCTTCCATTTGCTGTGTTTAGAATAATAAAAAACAATGAGCAAGATATTCAAAGGGGTTGTGCCTGGTGCAACTGTGTTGCACCAGTGCAACCCTAGAAATGTGCCCCAGTGCAATATTCGAGAGAGGGACTTGTGCAAAGATAATGTATGAGGTGCAACTCCAGGTGTGCCCATGCATATGTAGCACATCCCGATATTCAGCCCGTGATGTGCGGTACATATGCTGGTACAACCCTGAGATGCGCTGCATACCGGGACACACAGTTGAGTCTGAAAAGGAAGGCTCAAATGATAGCCACCCACAGGTGGGCCACTGTACTGTAGGGCACAACACAGTGGCCGCCAGTTGTGGGTGGCACCCCCCACAACACCATTCGCAAGCACACACAGAACCCCATGGTGGTATAGTGGCACCTTCCCCATAGCCGTGATTGCTATGTAGAACTGTAGAAAACATACCTGGTAGTCTAGTGGTACCCCACACCCCTCCTATAACCCTAATCACAAGAAACGTATTGTCCAAATATCCCTGGTGGACCAGTGGCACCCAACCCCCCACCCACACAGGACCTCCTGCCCACCCAACTCCCCCATCATCGTGGGCAGCTACAAACCCACCCGGATACCGTCTGCTGTTCACCAAATGACAGTTTATAGAGTCAGGAGCCCATTGGTCCACACTGTGGACCAACGGGCTTGCAGTGCATACTGTAACTGTCAGTCACAAATATGTGGAAAAGAAAGAAAAAAAAATATTCTAAAGTGCCTCCTTGTTATAGTGTAGGCCATGCCATGCCCTGCTTTAAAACTATATAAGACAACTCATCCAAAAGGAAAATATAACACAATATGTCTATAACTGCCCTAATGTAGAAACAAAGCTTAATCCATTGTGTCTGTGTATTATCTAGTTGAGAATTAAAAATGTCAGCAAGAGGCCATATAACTTTAATTCAACCCACCTCAATTTGTTTCCTTGTTGAAAGCATATGTCACCTTTGCATAAAAAGAGACTTAAAATGAGTCATAGAAAAATATAACTCATCAGATTTATTAAAACAACAAAGTCTGCCAACCAGGCAGACAATAAAACACACTTTAAACCAAACAGTCATTAGCCATGTAATAACCTTAATATTGCTTCCAAAGTAGTGAGCCAAACTTTTATTCAAGCTCCTAGGTAATGCCAAAAGATAAATAAGAATTACAGGTAGTAAAATATGGGTTAATTGAAAGTCCTCAGGTTCCAAGGGAACCAAATACAAAACAGGGAGGGCAATAAAAGCCATAGATAATATATATACCCTGTCATCCACTGCTATGGAAAAGAACTATACAAAATGTAAAGGGCAAAGTTCACCACCGGGTATTAGATGCATCAAAAAAAGGTGGAGGAGGACAACCTCATAAGCATAATCACTGAATTCTTATGTGACATAGTAGGCTTAACCTGAAACATACCATCTGATATCCGATAGTTTAACTAATGCAGAACTTGTATTACGGTAACCTCTCCCACATTAGCTTTTTTATGATAAATATCCTGAACTGAATGTTGCTTACAGTAGACCCAATTAAAGAGCATCAGCCTGAACTGCTCCATTAAGGAAAATAAAAGAGAAAAGCTTGTAGTTATATTTTAATAGAAATGAAATAAATGAAATGGTATTGGTCTAGAGGGGAAAATGAATTATTGACTTTGCTCTAGTCCATTAATAACTTGCAAACTACTCTTTTTTCAATACCCCAAAGTTTCATTAATTAAAAAAACAGGGAGAGATGGCTTCAGGCAACCCCGTACAGAAATTGATGTCATTGCCTAATAAGAAAATATAGGCATCGAATCTGACACCAGATCAACACTGTTTCAAAATGTTGGCTTTAATAAGGAAGCCATGCCACCTCCCAGAGATAACTATAAGAAAACATAACCAGAATAATTTTAAAGGGATCCATGTCATTTCATCAATTTAATTATAGTGCATGCAGTTTCAGTGAATGAATAATAGCGACACAAAATACAGCGATTGGTGAATTCAGAGACACACTTTTCAGTTCATATATCATAGCTGCCCTGGGATATGTTCAAAACATACCATCCATAAACCATTCCTTGCAGTTTGCCAAAAAGGTAAAGCTCCTCTCAGCCCCATAGATCACAATGCGCTCACTACCACTTCTTCCATCCCAAAGCAGGAACTGGTCACCACCTAATCACCTCTTGTATTGAAAGGGGATGATTAGCTCTCCAACAGTCCCAGATATAACTGAAACCATTCTTTCTGACATGTTCCTTTGTTTTGCAGGGGGATATGCCCCCCCGTACCTCCCATGTTAGGCTGCTCCCCCTACCCCCCATCTTTAGGATACTAAATCTGAGGCACTCATTGCCTCTGGGGTGTGCAGTAATGTTGTGTTCGCACATATTGCCCAGTTGTCGTAATGTACCAGTCACCTGAGTTGAAGTCATGCTATTTCATTTGTGCAAATTACTTTGCCCAAATTGAAGTGATGAATTGTTGTGCTACCATCTTAAAGTTGTTCTGAATTCTTGCCAAGGACACAAACAAATAACAAAACAAACAAACAAAATTATGAGGAAGCCCTGGGGACTATCATAAATAATCGGGGGGGAGGGGTCTGTGCATAAAAATTGCAGGGAACCTTCGTACTAAGTAGAAAAGATATGCCCACCCACAAAAATACATAAGGAAATCCTCCTCTGGCATGCCCAATGATGCCCCCAACCCATAGCAGACCTGGAGTGCCCATTGCAACACAGACACAGATCTGCCTGGATTAGTGGGGAAAGGGCTCTGTTGGCTTTGCCCTGGTGGGGGTGGAATCCATCGAGCACTGCAGTGAAAGATTCTGGGTCTGTCTGCAGAAGTGGGGACCAAAGGGGTCAGGCCAGCAATGCAAAAAGCATAGTCAAAAAAAAATTATGATAGAATAAATTGTAAGGGTATGCCAAACTAAATTTAAAATTATATTGCACTTGTCTAGGAGGTTGAAGTATACTAAAGTCAACTATAAAGTTTGCCCAAAACTATGTAGAGAATAGAAATAGAGAAAAGAACTTTAATTACTTGCTTACAGTATACCAATAGAGCAGTGACTTAATTTTTTCATGGCAATTAGGGTACTGCAACAACAGTGAGAGTGACTGGGGTGATCGTGATTTTTGATTGCCCATCACTCTTGTGTTTTGCACCCTAACAGTTTCTCTCTATTTTGGAACATGCCCACCCCAGAGTTAGTTATATCTTCTTTGAGGGGGTGCAGGGGGCAGAGCCCCCTATATTGAGGAGTTCAAGGGGCAAAGCCCCCCACAAAACAGTGATCTTTTTTCCACAGCACTTTGGAGCTCTGGCTCCAGGGAGCTGTAATGCTTGCCACTCCAGAGCCAGGTGCCATATTTTCTGCACCCTTATCAATGTCAACAAATGACTGTCACAACGTTAGGGGTGAACACTTGCTTACAGATTATTTTTAATTAATTAAGGTTCCCTTTAATCTTCGAGGATAAAAAATAAAGAAGAAAAGACAACAGGAAGGAAATCAAATTCATAAATAAGAAGTCAAAACAGAGTTTCAAAGTTCAGCATCACCAATTCACTAAATAGATAAGGAAGGTATTAAAGAAAAGTTAAAGATCTAAGATAAGAAAAAATTAGCTCAACAGCCCAGTGTTAACATTGACCTAACTCTTGAACTCTCCAGGGCCAGCACAGTGTTAAAAAAATAGCATCACTAATGGTATAACAACCAAAATGAAATTTTGGAAATGGTCCATAGCTTCAAATACCTCAGAGTAACCCTTGATTGCACCCTCTCCTATTCACAACACATTGGTATGGTTGCAAAGGCTGTTAACTCCAGGATTGGCCTGCTGTACAAACATAAGCATTGTCTAACTGATGAAGCCCTTAGACTTGCAGTGACCAACTTTGTCATATCGATTATGGACTATGTACTGGTGGTCTATGGAGCAGCAGCTTATTCAGCTCTATACAGAATCAGGTTGCCCTCAACAAATCCTGTAGACTGATCCTTGGAGCCCACCACCTGATGCATACTTGTGAGCTATACTCCTGTACTGGATGGCTCAACTTGGACAACAGGATCCAGTACCAAGTTTGCATCCTAGCTAAGAAGGCCACTCTGGGTCTCATTACCCAAGGGGAGCTTGGCCTCCTCCACCCCAACAACAGCATCAGGAATACTAGAAGTGTGAGTAGTCTGATCCTAAAAGTACTCTTCCATTGGACCTGCCAAGGTCAATTATCCTTTGAATACAGGGTCCCAATATGGCTAAACTCCCTCAGCACAGACCTCCCAGCCAATTCAAAAATTGTACCAATTTAAATCAAATCAGAGGGCTCTCCTGATGTCCAACAATGCCAAGTGAGACTGTGAGTTATGGCACTTAATCTGCCTTCTACCACAGATTTTTTCCCCTCTCCCCCACTCCCTCCCCACCCTTTCCCTTGACAAGGCTTATTGAGCAGCTTTTCTGCCCCCCTGCCTCTCCCAGCACTTTGAATTCTCATTCTACTACTTCCCACACTCCCTCTTTCTGCTCCCCTACCCAATACTGTACTTCTCTTCAGTTCTCCATGCCATAATCAGGTAAAGTTTATTGTTATGTATGTTCACTGTTCCTTATTCCTTATAAGATGAAAATGCAGTAGGGCCCAAAAACCCTGCTGGTGGACCAGGGAGGTCCAGGAGGTGGTGCGGGGAAAGAAGGCAGCCTATAGGCAATTCAAGTGCTCAAGCAGTGAAAGGGATCGAGGGGAGTATGAGCTGATGGCTAGAAGGGCCACTAGGGTGGTGAGGGAGGCTAAGGCAAGGAAGGAGCAGAACCAGGCCAGGGAAATTAGGAGAGAGAACAAGAGGTTCTTTAGATACACTGGGGAAAAATGAAGGGTGAAGGGGCAGATTAGCAGGATTAAAACAGGGGAGAGATGGGCACAAGACCCGGGGGAGCAGGCTGAGATACTAAATGAGTACTTTACATCAGTTTTCATCAAGGAAAATGGGGGTGCTGCATCATACATGGGAGGAGACAGTAATACTGAGAAGGGGGACCCTTACTGATCAGTCGGTCTGGGGAGAGGGGGAGGCATCACTGGCAGGAGGGGGGAAGGCTAAGCAGGGAGAAGAGGTAGCAAAAGTAGAAATCACAGCAGAGAGAGTGAGGGAAGCCCTCAGGTCCCTTAAGACAGAGAAAGCACCGGGGCTGGATAAATTACACCCCAGAGTGCTGAAGGAACTTGTATATGTCCTAGCGAAACCCCTGGCGGAGCTTTTCACCATCTCTCTGAGGACAGGGTGGGTGCCTCAGGACTAGAACGTGGTGCATATAGTGCCTATCCACAAGGGGGATCAAGGGAGGTGGCAGAGAACTACAGGCCTGCCAGCCTGACATCGGTGGTGGGCAAGGTGATGGAGGGCATTGTCAAAGAGAGGCTGGGGGGGGACCTGGAAAAGTCAGGGTGCCTGGATGATAGACAGCATGGATTCTTCCCTTGGAAATCATGTCAGACAAACCTTGTGGAGTTCTATGACTGGGTGATGAGTGCCTTGGACCTGGGTAGACCAGAGGACGTCCTCTTTCTAGAATTCAGCAAGGCATTTGACTCTGTTCCTCATGTGGGCCTGTTGGATAAGCTGGGAGAAATGGGAGTGGGGAACCAGATAATCAGATGGATAGGGAATTGGCTCCAGGTCCAGACCCAGAGGGTCATAGTTGGCAGGATAGTCTCATCCCCAAGGAGGGTCATTAGTGGGGTCCCACAGGGATCAGTCCTTGGGCCCCTCCTGTTCAACCCCTATGTCTCTGACATAAGGACAGGTATCAGGAGTGAGATGAGTCTCTTTCCAGATGACTCAAAACTGGGGGCGGTGGTGGATGGGGAGGAGGGGAGGGTGGCCCTACAGGGGGACCTGGAGGCTCTGGAAAGATGGTCTAGGAAGTGGAAGCTGAGGTTCAATGCAGGGAAATGCAAGGTACTGCACCTGGGGGCCAGAAACCCGGGAGAAGTGTACACCTTGGGGGGGGAATGCTACAAGTCTCGATGGCTAAGAGGGACCTCGGGGTGATGGTGGATGTCAAGATGAACAACTTGGAGACTTGTAGGAGGGCAGCAGCCAAGACCAACAGGATTCTGGGATGCATCACTAGGGGGATCACCTCCAGAAGGAGGGAAGTAATACTCCCTCTGTATAACTGCTTGGTGAGGCCGCACCTCGAGTACTGCATGCAGTTTTGGAGGCCACACTTAAAGAGGGACATTAAACTCCTGGAGAGGGTCCAGAAGAGGGCAACCAAAATGATTTGGGGTTGGGGACAGGACCTATGAGGAGGCTCGAAGAGCTAAATATGTACACATTGGAAGAGAGAGGGACTGAGGGACTTGATAGAGGTCTTCAGGTCATGAAGGGGGTAAATAGGGAGGAACAGTCAGGGTGCTTCGAAGGAAGGAGGAGGAGGCCACTAGAGGGCATGGGTGGAAGCTGGAGGGGAGAAGATTCAGGGGAGAAAGGAGGAGGTGATACTTCACTGAGAGGGTGGTGGAGCCATGGAATGCGCTGCCAAGGGGGCTAGTGGAGGCAGAGATGGTGGAGGGGTTCAAAAGGGGGTGGGACAGGTACAGGGGAAGGGTTCTGGAAGCAAAATCCAACACAGCGAGAATATCCAGAACTGGGAAGGGAGAAGCCAGAGAAGGTGAGGGGGGCAGCAAGGTCAGCTCCCAGGATGGGGGCTGACCAAATGAGCAGATATGAAAGCCCGTTAGCCTATTCTGCTGGCATTTTAGTATGTTAGTGTTTAGTTGTATACAATAATCTTTGATTATGTAAATCCCTTGCAATATTTGTAACTAAGCCTTTTATTGCTTGCACACTGTATTCAGGTTGTGTAAGTCTGTTTTTCCTCTGACACGGAACCTTTGTAAATGAGTTACTAGCTTAAAGGTGTTTATTCCTAGTATCCAATAAAATAAAATAAAAATAAAAATGGGCTGTGTCTAAAAACCAAATAATTAATTCTTGGCAAGTCTAGGGCTTTAGGAAAGTTAAAAAATTGTAATTATTAACATGATTATCAGAAAAAAAATAAAAACAGTTTCATTAAAGACTGGGAAAACACGTGGAATGCTAAGACAAACTACAACTATTATTTATTTAACTCTGAAAGCATCTATTATGAAGGTTCCTTGTGTCAAAATGGCTTAGCCTTTATTTCTTGTAAGGCTGCATCTGTGCGACATTTTTTGCTGTAAGTGGAGACTGGAACCCAGACATCCAGTTGCAGAGTTCTTTCATCTCAAACCTGAGTCTGATCCACAGGTTCAACTAATGTATCTAGTTCCTAAGTTAGAGCTCTTGTATAGCTGACTCTGGGTATTCACTGGGGGTATTCATTGGGGAAAGAAGGGAGAGGGGGGACATGATAGAAAGGAGAGGGGGACATGATAGAAACTTTTAAGTACCTCAGTGGAATCAACAAAGCTCAAGAGGGTAGCATCTTTCAGAAAAAGAGATGTGCAAGAACAAGGGGACACAATTTAAAGAGAGACGGGGCGGTTCAGGGACAATGTGAGGAAGTATTTTTTCACAGAGAGGGTAGTGGATGCATGGAACAGCCTTCCTGAGGAGGTTGTGGGGTCTAAAACTGCGGGAGAATTCAAGAATTCATGGAACAGACATAAGGCAATTCTTGGGAGGGTAGGAAGAAATAGGCTGTTGCTTAACTAGGATCTGTGGCCTATCCTGTAGGTAGGGAAATGGGCATACTAGGTGGGCCAAGCGGTCCTTATCTGCCATCAAAGTCTATGTTTCTATGTTCTATGTTTCAAAAAACATAGTGCAGTTTGAGAAATGTATATGAAGACAAGCTGGGTATGCTGTTGTTTGATTTCAATATGCGAAGTATCAGGACAAAAGCACTGCATTTTGCCATCAAAGCTGGCGAACAGTCACTGTCAAAATAGAGAACATGATCTTGAAAAATATAGCCCCTTTATGCCAGGCACGCTGGTGAATTTTTTGTTTAGTAACAGAATTGTAGAACCATAGTAGGACTACTGATGATTTCAGCAATAATGCTCTATGAGCTCACTCAATGGTGAGGGGCACAAGTCTGCTATATCTAATATTGAATGGAAGAAAGATTGCAAAAATAAAGTCTCCTGAACCCTCCTCACCTTCTGGAAGTCTCTAGATACAGAGGTTATTCCTCCAAGAGTGGTTTTCCAAATCCTCACAGCAATCTGACAGTATCTTGCAGTCCTGTAACAAATGAACTAACATCCACTCCATCCTGTCTACCCACATATCCATATCTGTTTCTTGTTTAGTGAAATCACTGACTTGTTTCTAACACCAAAATTGAGCCTTCAAGCTCCAAATAACTAGTATGACTTTCAGTACAAAAATCTCAGAGCTCTTCAAGTATAGCTGCATTGGAAGGCTCAGGCTGGGGCTGCACCAGTGCCCTGCTTGCCACCATGTCCTCATGTTGAGAGTCCCGGTGTGGCACAATAAGTGGATTTGCACAGAAGTCCCAGTCCAAAACTGCTGATTTTGACTTCCTCACTCTGTCCATAAACTAAGAAGGCCTCACTATGCTAATATTTGAAAAAGCCATGTGAAAACCTAATTTTCAGGAGACTTTTCTAGTGGGTGAAGCTTTTAGTTCAGCTGTACATGTTGCCTGATGAAATCATTGAAAGCCCCAACTTTTGGAGTACTTTTCATCTATGGCATTTTGTAAGAAGGGCAGGAACTCTATGAAGCTGAAGTCAAAATACCCTGTAAAGCTTCATGTCTAGGGTTTTATAGCCTACTGACATGCAAAACCCACTGTACATTTTTGAAAGTTAGTGATGCTATCTTGTAGGAGCTAAACTCTTAACACAGGTACTTGGCCATGCCTTGAACTTGGCATTCTCTTTGGTGCTTGAGGTCCCCAACCTTGAAACTGATCCAGTTTAAGTGGTCAGATACTTGGATTATTAGGTTAACTTTTGGGCACTCTTTTACAGTCCCCCCAAGAGATGGTCAAGTACCACTGTTTGCATGGGCTTCAGCCAGAGGGACTCTTGTCAGTATTGGACACATCTAGTATGATGGCAGCATGTGAAATGGGGTTAGAGGAAGCTGTGATGACCTATAATCTGGCCATTAGGGTGGCTTTTCATCTTATAGCACCAATATGTTCACACACCTTGGCTTTGCACCTTGGCTCATCATGGTATGACAGAAAGTTAAGGGAGATGACGGCAAGGGGTTAGAGTTTGGAGAGTTGTTGGAAAATATGCAGGGTCCCAGAGGACACACTGGCTTTGGTTACCCATTATGGTGAACAACAAAGAGCAATCACCACAGAAAAGGTAGGATATCTGTCTAGGGAGATTGCTGCTGGAAGGAATCAACCAGCTCACCTTTTTCAGACAGTAGACAGGCTTCTGCATCTGGTTTGTCTGGAGCCTATCAAAGCATTTTCACTCACTAAATGTGAGAGTTTACTCAATTTTTCTAGGACAGGGTGTCCACCATCCAGGCGAGGATCTTGCCAAGTAGGCCATCACAGCCCTGTAGGGTTGGGCCTATATGTTTCAGACACATTCAGTTGTCTCAGGGGCATTTGTACCAGTGACAGTGGAGGAGGTTAGTGAGGTGATTTTGGAGCTGAGGTCAAGCTTTTGTGAACTGGATCCAGGCCTGAAACAATAACTAGTGAGTTGCACAGGGCAGCTAGGCCCATTGTTCACAGAGATTGTCTGGTACTCGCTTTTGGAGGTTGTCTTCTGAGTGACATTGAACAATGCACTGGTGAAGTCCCTTCTGAAAACATCAATTTGGACCCGGCTGTTTTGGTGAACTACCTACCAGTTTCTGACCTACCCTTTTTGGAGAATGTTATTGAAATGATGCTTGCACAGCAGATGGAGGAACACCTCACTGCCTTTGACATGTATGAACCTCTCCAGTCTGGTTTTACATCAAAGCATAGCATTGAAACTGCACTGGTCAGGGTGCACAACAACCTTCTCAGGGTGCGAGATAGAGGAGAGCAATCAGTTCTCATTCTCCTTAATGCCTCTTCAGCTTTTGACAATGTGGACCATGTGTTTCTCTTGGGCTGAGTTGGGGGGGTCTGTAGGGGTCACTGGAAAAGTCATCTATTGGTTCAACTCCTATCTCAGTGGAAGGACTTAGAGGTTGATGATGGTGATGATGGGAAAATCTTTCTCATCCTCAATGGTCGTCTCCTGCGGTGTACCCCAGGGTTCAGTCCTTTCTTCATGTTGTTTGTGGTGTACATGCTGCCACTGGGGAGGATCATTAGACAGTGTGGAGTTGGGTTTCACTGTTATACAGATGATACCCAGCTGTATCTATATTTTGCACCTGGAAGGCGAGATTTGTTTGATGTTCTAAACATGTGCCTGGCCAAAATCCAAGACTGGATGTAATTGTGCTGGTTACAACTCAACCTGGAAATGACTGAAGTACTGGTAATCAAGCCAGGTCAAAGGGATGGTGTGGTGGCTACTCAGAGGGAGACATGGCTTTGGCTCAGCTCCTCTGGTCTTTTGGCTATCACAAAGGTAATACATTTGAGGGATCATTCTGGACGAGGGGTTGACATGCAAAGATCAAGTGTTAGCAGTGGTTTGGAGTGGCTTTTGCCATCTAAGGAATGTCTCCATATTAAACCTCTCATATGCCTTGGAGACTTGGGGACACTGGTGCATGTATTTGTCACTTCAAAGATGGACTACTTCAATTGTTTCATAGCAAACAATCCTGAAGGATGTATGATGCTGAGAGAAAATAACAGAAATTTAGTTGTAGAAAAGTGAATGAAGTAAGTAAGGGTAGAACTTTAGATATAATAAATAAGATAAAAAAAGAAATTTAATGGTGAGAGTGTGATAAGACACAGAATTCAGTAATAACAATAAATGAATCCCTATATCAGGCAATGCCCATGAGAGAAGTAATAAGGAAAGGTGGGAACAAGCCATGGATTACTGATTAATTTAAAAAACTGATTACTGTGAGGCAGGCAGCACTTAAACAAAAATATATGGTGGCATATAATAGAATATGTAATGAAGTGAATAGGAAGTGAAAGGGTTAAGACAGCATTATTATGAAAAAGATGGAATGCATAAGGAAATCAGAGCCATGAAAGTTGTGAAGAAGACAAAAGATTTTTGGGGCACAGATAAAAAACAAATAAAACACATAAATGGAAAAAAATCATGTGGGTATGAGGATGAAGATGGAGGTGTCCCTTTCTGACAACACTAAATAATGTGTTAAGTGAAGTGAATAGGGAGTTGCCACCCTTAGAAGCGAAGGGTGCATTACAGGTGCCAGTTTCAGATAGATACTTAGTAAAACTGAATAAAAGGGCTGGAGAATTGAAAAAAAGTTAAAGTAAGCAAAGCAGTAGGACCAGATGCCATCCCAAATTGGATATTGAAAGCAGGAACTGATTTGCTTGCACCATGGGTGTGTCACATTTTTAATAAGTCAATTATAACTGGAAAAATTCCTGTACAGTGGAAACAATCAAATATTGTGTATTTTCCAAAAGTTTCAATACCAAAAAATATTGCTATGACTTTTAGACCAATAACTTTGACATATACAATATCAAAAGTGTGTGAGACCTTTATTTCTAAATGGATTATAAAGTTTGTAAAGAGTTTGTTAGGCAAAAATCAATTTGGATCCCTGCAGGAAACTCAAAAACTGATGTTGCTTTGAAATTTTTAGAATTAAGTATGAGAGCATGGGATAAAGAAATGAATGTTAGAGCAGTAATGGTAGATTATAAGAAAACTTTTGAACTCATAGAGCATAAAACAATAATTAAAAAATTGGAAGCTTTCAATATATCTGACTGTATTATCAATTGGGCATATGATGTTTTGGATGGGATGTCTCAATGGATCAAGTTGGAAGGGTAACATCTGAGGTGGCGTTGGTCCAGGGTTGGGCCCCCGGGGTACCAAATTGGGGTCTTTTGGTTTTTAATCATGATAAATGATCTAGCTACAAAGGGCCCAAGTATAAAATACATGGATGATACCACAGTTTTAGATATTTGGGAAAATGCAGAAGCAGGCACTATATAAAGTGATATGGATTATATAGAAAGATGGTCAAACAATAACTTCATGCAAACAAATCCAAGTAAAACCAAGGAGATACATTTTGGGAAGTAAAATAAATGTGAGGGGGCAAATTATTTGTTTTTTGTAGGGACGGAAGTTGAAGTGGTTAGTAAAGTGAAATTAGTCAGCATTATTTTTCAAGATGATTTTGGCCGGGCAGAGCAAGTTTAAACCATGATTAAAAAGGCATATATTAGGTTTATATTTCTTGAGCACATTGAAAAGAGCTGAACTAAATGTAGTTGATTTGATCTATTATGATACTACAGTGGTTACAGCAGTATTGGAATATGGTTCAGCTGTGTGGTATGGCGGCTTACAAAGAATGAAATTAAGGATTTGGAAAGGATACAAAAAGGGGCTCTTAGGATAATGTTGGGGTGGGAAGTGAGTTATAATGAAGCTTTAAATAAGTACAGGCTACAGAGGCTGGATTTAAGATGGGAAAAGATGGCAAGAGAAAAGCTTAGAAAGGTATGTGACCCAATGCATAAGCTCCATTGTTTGCTTCTACCGAATGAAAATACTGGATACCAGTAACGTAAACAGCAAATGTGGAAAAAAATATTAGTGAGAACTCAAACTTACAGAAAATCTTTGTTTGTGCATTATCTAGATATGATTTAAGATTGCCTTTGTTGAGGCTTTTATGAGTGTGTATTACACTACTGTGTTTTATACAGAAGTAGTTCCATTTTAAATTGTGATTTTAATGTAATTTAAGGTATAAGAAATTATATATGTTGTGATTTTATGTACAATGTGTATCTTTTGAAAATGTGTAATATTTCAACCAAAACTTGGTGTATGGATGCAATACTATCAATAAATCAAATCAAACACCCTTTACCTTGGGGTCAGTAGAGGCATGCTGTGACACCTGCAGCTGGTCCAAAATGCAACTGCTTGGGTTCTGTCACACTACCCAAGGTTGTGCCATGTTACTGGGGCACTGCGTGACCGGCATTGGCCACCAGTTAAATGGCATGTTTCCTTTAAAGTGTGCTTGCTCACTTTTAAGACCTTACATAGGTTGGGCCCTGACTATATGACAGACCTTTTGCATCCTTATGTGTGTTTGCACCCCCTTCATTCCACTAAGGAGGGCCTCCTTGTAATACATAGGGCAAGGTTAAAAACCTCAGGTGACTGGACCTTCAAGGTGGCAGGCCCAGCCTTATAGAACACCCTTCCAAGAGCTCTGAGGAAGGCCCCCTTAGTGGAGGCCATTAAAAAGGGGACTGAAGACATACCGTAGAACTAGAAATAAACACTGTAAAAAATATTTGCTATAATCAAGCTGTGCCTTTAAGGTGCAATAGTATTTTGACAGTGTTTATTTCTACACTTTCAGTTTCAACTGCAGCCCAAACCCACAACAGCTAACCCACTTCCTCTTCATCTAAACACACAAAAAGCAATATCTTCTATCAGAATTCGCCCTAACCTCAGCACTCCTCACTACCAACTTAAACACGCTGTAGTTTTTATTTCAATTTAGCAAACCGCAAAACCACAGCCCAAATTACAATGCCACCTTCTCTCTCTCTCACAATCTTATTCCCTGCATCAACACATCATAACCTTTCATCTCACTCTGATTTCAGATATAGTAATGCTAATTTTTTTGAGACTTGTTTTTTTTCCAAATATTGCTTCTTCACTTCTTTTTTTATACCTCATTTCTCACCCTAACAGCTCCCAGCTGCTCGTTCACACTCCAGTCCGAGACTCCCACTTGCAACTTGACTAGAATGTTCCCACAAAGACCATAGCTTGTACACTGAACTTATAAACAATAAATAAATCTTTAGCAAATTCCACAAACAGGCACACTTACAATATAAGCCATAGAGCCAAAGAGCCTTGCATCATGGCCCAGGAAGAAGGTTAGATGTCGGTCCATGGAGAGGATGGCTGGGTGGTATTATATGGGATTTTAGCAGGCAGGTCACCACCCTCAAATTGCAAGGCAGCACAAGGGACAGCAGTGGAGCAAGATCATTATTTGTTGCTAAGGGGGATGGGACCAGAGGACCACAATTAAAAGTTTATGCAGATATTTCTAGTTCTTCAGTATTTGTCTATGCAGGGTTTGGGGGATTAAGTCCCCCTACCAGCTGAACTGCCAGTCTTCTGTTTATTTTAAGTTACTAAAATATTTATTGGAGCTGTTTTAAAATCTACTAGCTGACTTATTTATAGTATTTCATACCAAGATAGAACTTATTCATGTGCTATTTTGTATTATTACTGTGATATTTCCTATCCTGTTTGTGCACTATTGTAATGAGCATGTTTTTCTCATCTGAGTGCCTAAATATTGTGAATAGATACTGTCTGGCAAAAGTGTGCAGCACTTTTATAAGACCCTCTTACATGTGCTGTACTTTATAAACAAAGCCCAATTCCCAAAGACATTTTCACACACACGTAACACATTGTGCAAGTTAGCATAAGCAACAAACTACATCACATATACACTAAACAGATGTTCAAACTAAGTGGTGGCCACATTTCTTTAAGTGCTCCCAGGAAGAAGGGGAACACATCCAAGCACATGAGTTTCCCAGAGAACTCCACCACTGGTGTTTTTTTCTCTACAGAGTGCCTGTTTGTTGTGAAATGTCACTGCCTACCCAAACTGAATGTGATAAAACAAGTGAGCTCTTATATACTTTATAAAGTACCATCATGAAACATAGCAGTCTGGCCACTTTGAGTGCATTAAGTGCTCCTGGGAGGAAAGGATGCTGTGAAATGGCATTACCTTGCCAAATGTACCACATTGTCTAAAACAAGCAAACATGTACAGTACTTTATTTAGCTGTAAGGAGTTCCAACTAGAATTTGTCATCACTGCTGAGATAATTGCAGTACAGCAATTTGGAGTCTCCAACACTGACAAATAGAGTTTCACCTTGCACTATGACATCACAATGTCATTAGCATGAGGTAAAGTACCTGTCACCTTATTCACATTTTAATGACTGGCCCACAGAACTGTGAAACAAGTAAATGGGGGATGGGAGCAAACTGGCAAGACACACTGGCTAGATGCTTTAGGACAAGTTTAAGGTCTGATTTCAATGGGGCGGAGTAAATGCTGTGAGTAGAATGCAAAACTGTTTTTCACATAATGGTTTGGGCATAAAATCCCTTACATATAAGTGGAAATGGTATCTTAATGGGTGACTTTAACTTCCCCAGAATTGATTGAAAAAATTAAATGGAACAAATATGATTGAAAATAGAATGATTGATATTATTCTACATAGGAACCTGGACCAGCTAGTTAATGATAGCACTAGAAATTATAATATCTTGAACTATGTTTTCAGTAACCTTGATGAGCAGATAAGTAATGTTCAGGTAATTCAACCATTGGAGGATAGTGACCACCAAATGGTGAGCTTAATAATTAATGGGACCTGGAAAAATACAAGGGGAAAAGACAAAACTAAGATGTTATAATAAAGTGGATTATGCGATAGTAAAATCATATCTGTCATCTTGAGAATGGAGAAAGGAGATGCAATGGCAGTCTCTGGATAATACATGGAATCTTATAAGAAATAAGTTGCAATATTGCATCAAGGTATATGTACCAGAAGTTAAAAAGTATGATCAAAAGAGAGGGATACCAAGGTGATTTAATAACAAAATAAAAAAAAATCAGTAGAAAGAAAAAAGCTTATAAAAAATATACGAAACATAAAATACCAGATAAATGGGAAAAATATAAAGATTTACAAAAAAAATGCTAAACTTCCATCCATAAAGCAAAATCTGAAGGTGAAATAAAACTGGCTACACTCACAAAAGAGAATAAAAAGCAGTTATTTAATTATGTTGGAAGCTTAAAGGGTGGTCAAAAAATTCAGGTCCATTAAGTGAAGGGGCATCATTAATAGAGGATGAGACAGACATGGCAAATGAGTTCAATGAGTATTTTCTGAGTGTCTTTCAAAAACAAGGTGATCACCAATTTAATAACAGTCTAGATGTTTATAAAAAAAGATACAGGCAGGAACAATTACAGAAATGGACGTATTAAACTGGATAAAAAAAAATTAAATAAACATAAGGCAGCAGGACCTGACAGTTTTCATTCTAGATTTTTGAGGGAACTTGCTGATGTACTGGCAGGCCAACTAACTGTTCTGTTTAATACTTCTCTCTCAGGGAAGGTTGTGTTGTACCAGAATGGAAGAAGACATATATTACCACTATTCTTAAAAAAGGAGATGAAAAGGAAATAGGTAATTATCATCCCATCAGTATAATCTCTATTTTGGGAAAAATAATGGAAGGTTTCATTAAAGAACAAATTGATACACATATAGCACAACAAGGGCTAGTAGATATATCACAGCATGAGTTTGTGCCAGCAAGATCTTGTTTAACCAATTTGTTAACCTTTTTCGAACCAGTTAGTTGTGCCCTAGATGAAAATTACCAGTGAATGTAATATATCTAGATTACTTCAAGGCCTTTGATTAGGTCCCACAAAAATAGTTGATTCTTGTAACATGGGTAGAATCATGGCTTTGTCATAGAAGACAGAGGATCAGTGTCAGAAGATTTGTATCAGAGTGGGGTGAGGTGATGAGTGGTATACCTCACGGGTCAATCTTGGGCCCAACACTATTTAACATCTTTGTGTCCTTAACAAAAACATCTGAGGATGTGTGGCTCTGCAAGTATGCAGATGACACAAAGTTAGGTGCAATAATAAATAATAAGGAGGTTGCTGTTAAGTTGCAAACAAAAATACTCAAATTGGAAGAATGGGCAAAACAACATACATTGAACTTCAACTGGAATAAGTGTAAAGTTATGCACTTCAGACATAACAATATTAAAGCCAAATATAAAATAAATAACAATATAATAGCCAGTACAGATAATGAAAGAGATTTGGGAATAATAATAAACAACACGATCAACTTTGATAATCAAGAACAAAGAGGTGGTTAAAAAAAAGAAACAAAATGTTAGGAAATATCCTCAGACACATTAGAAGCAGAGATCAAAAAGTATTATGCCCTGAATTCCATCTTGGTAAGGCCTATACTGGAGTGCTACACACCTTTCTGTACATTCCAAAACACAGGGAGCATAAAACTCATAGAAAGAGTACAAATAAAGGTTACTAAGAAAGTCAAAAATCTAAAGGATAAAAAATACAAGGAAAGGCTAAATGAATTAGGATTATACTCTTTAACATACAGAAGACTAATAGGTGATCTATATTATGTTTATAATGAATTCCACAAAAAAAATATTTGGGAAACATCTGATTTAAACAGAAAAAATTGGTGACATATCCACCAGGTCTCACAGTCTACCACTAAAGGGTGATTTCTATAAAACTACTAGAAGGGGCAAGTGGTTAAGTCAGAGGGTGGTAACACCATGGAATACATTATCTGAAATTATTGCCACAAGTGAAAATATAGATTCATTCAAAAAATCTTTAGATATCCATATGGGTTAAAAAAAACATGTTTTTTTACTAATAAGTGGCGAGTCAAACTATGGCTTTTGAGCAGCATGACTCGTTTCCATACCTATGAACCTATGAACATGAAAACTTTGAAGTGAGACCCAAACTGTGTCGACCATCATTGGAGGTGGGGGGAGTCAAGTTATGCCTAGATGAAATACCTGTATACTTATACACAAAAGTGAACTGAATAGAACCACAAATAACTAATTACATACACACAATATCCCAAACCCAAAAATGGCTGAAGATTGAAACTATTAACATTACTATAGTGAACATCCTCTTACCCCCCCCCCGAAAGGTAAATCCCAGGAATGAGAACCACAAAATACACTGCACTGTACTGATGTTCTAAAAATGGTTAAAGCAAGACTGCTAATGCCTCCAAGGCACTTCATTGTGTGATTCCCTGACCCAGAGAGGTGGGTGTTCACTGCACCCACGCAGTGTAAGTGGGTCCTGAATTTCAATAGAGTGAGTACGGTACAGTACATGCACCTTTTAATATTTAGTTATTTGTAATACATGTAACATGCATGTGAATAGGCAGCGAATGCACAGAGTAATAATGTTCAATCGTGTATCATTACTGGATGCAGAATGGTTGACCATTACTCTAAGAGAGGTCCTGAGAGAAGGAAGACCAGTAAGAAGAGGAGGAGGACAACTCTGGCCAGTGTTGACAGATGGCACACCATTGCCAACAGCACTGACCCATGAAGGGGGACCACTACGTGGACAACTATGACAGACAGTGGCAGGTTGTAGGGCACCAAGTGAGTACTGACAATAGTAATATATTATGTATATGATGAAATGGTACTGTTAATGCCCAGTAATAAAAACACATCTTCACCTTCTGTCTTCTAGACTGACAATAGTGAATGGGAGTTGTGGATACTGTGAACCATACTGGGCTAGCCAATGTACAACTTTAGAAAGAAATATAAAGAAATTAAAAGGTAAAGTACTGTACAGTACTTAAAATACAGTTTAAGAACATTTAAAATATACTGTATCTTTTTTATAAATATGAAAAAGATATATTGAATTGCACCACTAGAGATGCTGCAAATTTTTTATTCACTGGCTAAGTTGGTGCAAATTCTGAGAAATTCGCAATTTGTGAAATCTGTAAATTCTACAGTAGATGTAGTAACTTCACTGATGGATTTTTTTTTCAAATATTGAAACTTTAAAATCCTTCCCCACCCACTGTGCTGTAAAACCACCCCCTCCAACCCAAAACCAATAGCTTCCTTCGTACCACTCTCCCACCCTGTACTGGCACCCTCCTCCCCCTTTTCCCAGCAAATTGCAGATAATGCTGCATCATGCATGCTGATACAAAGTGCACCCCAAAAATCAAATCCCTTACCCCAGCCACACACCAAACACACTCCCCCTGCTTGAGTCCTACTGCCACATAAAGTACATCCAGTCCCCAACCTAACCCCCCGATCCCCACTATCCTCATCCCCTCACCAGCTCCTCAAAATCAACCTGACATAAAGAAAATGGTCCCCCAATGCAGAGCATTTGCTCTGTTCAGTGTCCATCTCATAATGGTGTGAATGAATGGTGATATCTTTGCTCTCAGTAAAACTTGATTAGTTGAAATGTCAGCCAGTCAGTCTTTACTAGGAGCAAAAGATGTCACTATTCATTCATGCACTTACAAGATGGAAACCAAACAGAGCAAACAGTCTGCACTGGGGGACTGTTTTCTTTATTGCAGATTGCTTTTGTGCATTCTAGTGGGGGGAGGAGAGTGGTGGGGACTGGGGGTTGGGTTGTGGGCTCTCTTTTGAAGTGATCTTCCATCAGCCTATCCTTCAACAGAAATGCTTTTATATGCAGATGATGCAGTCATTTTTAAAAGTAGAAAGGATGTGGAGACCTTAAATTACATCCTTCAAAAAGAGTTTTTTAATTTACAGCATTGGTTTAATGCCTGAGGGATGTTTTTTTGCTCCACCTGTCCCATATTATCAGCCCTACCTCCCAGATCCACTGCCCCTCCCCTGTAGCTGATCCCCGATTTGCCCTGGCTTACCCCCAAAGTGGGGCCGCTGAAACAACCCCACCCCATGGAGACAGGTCCAGGTTACTGGCTGCATCACTGTGACCAGCAGGACTCCTGAGACTTACCCCCCCCCGGGTGGGGCCGTGGGAGTGGGCCATCCAGCGGCTGAGGTATGGTTTTAAATATTAAAAAAACTGAAACTATGATTTTCATTAGAATGAAAAAGATTGGGAATAGTGAAGTTTTGTTAAAACCCCTAATGGTGAAGATATTGAAGCAGTCAATCAGTTTAGATACTTGGGAGCTACACTGGACAGTACTTTAACCTCTGAATCCCATGTAGATGATTTGATAAAAACAATACATCAAAGCCTAGGCTCTTTGTACAGAGAGTGAAATATTTTTTTATCTGAAAGTCAGGCCTTTATGACAACGAGCCTACTGTTGTCCATCCTAGATTATGGTTTGATTATTATTCAGATGCTGGGAGTGGGGTGTTAAATAGATTAAAGGTGATGTATAATGCAACTTGTCATTTCATAACAGGCCTCCCATTTAAAACCCACCATTGCCTAGTTTACCAGGCAGCACAAGTACCTTCACTGGATGATAGAGTGAAGATAAAAAGTTCAGTCTTTTTTCATAAGATCCTCCTGGGTATGGTGCCATATACTATAGGGGAGCTAGTTCCATTACAGCATGAGTCTTGTTGTACCAGATCACAGGATTTAACCTTATTTAAGGTTCCTTTTTGAAAGACTTGTTTTGGGCAAATAGCTTTTAATTATGTCCGTCCAAGTATTTATAACCACCTACCACAATCAGATAAGTCTATCAGATCTATACCTGTTTTTAGGAAACATTTGTCGGGTATTTTAGATGAACAGTTTATATGAAGATGTACATATAATTTGTATTTGTATCTCATTATATGTATTCTATGATGTTTCTGTAATATGCTGGTTGCTCTTGAAAAAGGGCAATGTTACTCAATGTGCTTTTCCAGGGTAAACAATAAAATGAAAATGAAAAAAATGAAAATGAAAGTGCAGCTTGAATGTCTGCTCACAACCCTGCATTTGCTTCACAAGCATTACACAGAAGCAATAATAACGTTAACATTTCTTGTGGGATAAACAAGAAATTCTAGGTACTGTACATGTTTTACAAGGTATCCCCTGCCAGCCTCCAAGTTGTCAGGTTACAAAACAGATTAAAGCAGTTTTTGAGGGGTGCATCTGGGTGATATTGGTTAGGTAAAGTGCAGCTCAAATGTATCCTGTCAGGGCCTGCAGTTTCTGCACAAACATTAGACAGAAACAATAATAACTCTGACATTTCTTGTGGTATAATCAATAAATTCCAGACACCTGTTCCCCAAGGTGTCCCCTAAGTAACCCAAGAAGAACAGGTTGCTAGAAAAAGAGACAGATGGTTCTCGGGGGTAGTTTTAAATATTGACTGCCAAAATCAGGGACAAATTACTGCTCAGAGAGTTTGTCTTTGTGTGGCAAACATCACACAAAATAACTGATAACTTTGGTATTTCTGCTTAGATTAAGCTGCAATTCCAGATACATGTTTCCCAAGATGTACCCTAAATAACTCAAGAAGAACATGTTGCTAAAAATGGATAAAGTTTAGGAGGTTGTAAGTGATGACATTTTTCTGCTTAGAGAGCTTGTCTTTCCATGGCAGACATCACCCAAATGGTTGATAACTGGCATTTCTTCTTAAATTAGGCTGAACATCCAGATAACTGTTCCCCAAGGTGTGCCCTAAATGCACCAAGAGGAACTTGCTGGTAGAAAAAGGGAAAGGTGGTTTTTGAGAGCAGTTTTGAGTGGTGGCTGCCAAGATCCAGGATTCAGTAGTGACACACCACCTTGAAAATGTGAATGCACTGCTAGCATCATCTATGGGTGGGAAATGAAACAGTATCTAAGTATCAACACCTCCACAGCACAAAATGGTTATTGTGTCACTGGCTGCCACAAATGTTGCAATAACACATATGTGAAGCAGCAGAACACAATATGCCACTGGGCACAACTGTGTATATGTACAGTACCAGAAATGTGGTCTGCCTGTGCATCCTTCTCCCACTAGTTCACTGTGACACCCCTCAACACTCAAAATGATCTATGCTGAGTGTCTGCAAAGTGATACTGAGTGAAGATATCACCAAGTAAAAAGCTCCAACTTGATTTTTTTGGGCAGAGGAAAAACATTATTGTTTTTAGTGGCTCACAGTAAGCATAACAGCACTTTAGGTATGTTATTCGAAACAGTGCTTCAGATAATTATTACATCTGTGTTCATGAGATTAGAACAGTTTAAACTTTCTTGCTCCCATTTTCACTTTAAAACTGAATTAGTTAATATATTGAGGCCCACATTGCACCAGTAAATGGCACATATAGGCCCAGATATTCAAACTGCGCCCAAAAAGTGCACAATAGCAGGAGCAAGTGCAAGTCCATTGCGCCCATGCGCAAGAGGCACGATATTCAAAAACTGAGCCAGCCAAGATGCACCTACAGCAGACGACTGAATATCGCACCACCTGCACCATAGCGCAACTAGGGAGGGGAAGCTGAGCATATCTGATGTGCCATAGCACAACAAGGGATGTTCAGCTGAGCAGTCCAGAGGTGCCATACTGCAACCAGGGACACCCCCCAGCAGCAATGCAACTGCACAACCAGGGATGTAGGGGCCCACCACCCATGCCACAGATGGGCAGAGGAACACACAGCAGAACAGACATTGTCCCCCCACACTCCATGCACTGCACAACTGAGGGAGGGCTGGAATAACCACTGGCCCATGGAGACAAGCAACCAACCCACAGCTGGGCCATGGTGCCCCATCACACCCCCTGGCAAGCTGTGACCAGCACACAAGGAGGACCTACCACCCTGTGCCACACCATCCCCCCAATGCAGAGCACACCCTGCACTGTGACCCCCAGACACCCTGCCCAGGAGCAGCATCCACCATTGCAGGAAACCCCATGCATGCCACCACCCCCACTGTGACAATGCAACCCTGTGCACCAAAGAACCATGCAAGGCAGCCCCCCCATGAGCACCCATCAGTGGGTGGCAGCACTCAGCGATGCAACAACGGCATACACAGTGCCACCATGCACAGCCTCCCCGAGGTACAGCTGAGAGACCAACCATACGTGGGCACACGAGGTACCCCACACGTGACAGGGCATGTCCCGGACCCCACCACCAGTGGTACAGCACCCTACACACCCTCCCAAGGACACACCCCGATCCAGCATTGGCTACAACAGCCAGCACAGACACTCACAGTGGTGCATGGAAGCATGCAACACACCAGATCCAACACAGTGCATGGACAAACACCCACCCATACCCAAGGGCACAACAACACAGGGACACAGTAGCGGGGCAACCAAGCCCCCAGTGTGCACCCATGGAAACCATGTACACACGGCCTGCAGTCCTCCATAACACAGGAGTGCCAGCCATCCTGTGCAGGCAATGTGGACCTGTACGCCACCATCATTTGCCCAGAGCACAAGTCACAGACAGTGGTGCACATCCACTACAACACACACAAGCCACAGCATGGAGGTGGGACAACTGCGGAGGCCACAGTGTCACCCGAGGCAGACATGCACCACACCAGTGACAGGAGGCAACCCAGCATTGTGACGGGTACAGTGGCTGCCCTGCATGGACAGCCACCACTGTCATGCCAGCAGACCATGCAGGTCACAGACATGCAAGGGTGTCAGCTGCACAGGCCATGAATGGGCTGACAGGTGCACCATGGACACAGAGCATGCACCATGGACCACTGCACACAGTCATCCAGTACACAGGGAACATCACACACACCACAGACACTGACTGATAGCTACTCCCACACCATAGTCACTTCCCCACGGACACACACACATACCCATGGCTGCACCATCCCTGATGCCATGCACACCACTGCAGCTGATCACCTATAACCCGCTGCAAATCAGAGACCACCACAGTATTCATATCAAAAGACTTGTAATAAAAACATCAAACAAAACTATTTACAAGTATGTACAGATGTGTGGGGAGGGCCAAAACAAGGTGGGGGTGGGTAAGGGGCAGGGGTGAACAAATGGGACAGGAAAGGAGGGGTGTGAGGGTGGGTCCAGCGGGGTAGGGGAAATCAGGGGCATGGAGATGGTCACTGGGAGCCCTGCTCCCTGCTCTGGCTGCTCTGCCTTCCGTGTCCCTGCCTGACACCCAGCCTCTCAAACCCCTGCAGTATGTCCAGTGATGCCCTTGCCACTGTCAAAATCTCCTGCAGTGCCTCCTGGATAGCCTGCAGCTGGCAGACATCTAGGACAAGGGAGCACAGTCAATAGGTGTGAATGCACAGCCCCATACAGCCCACCCGCAGCATACGGCCGTGGACATGCCTCTGTGATGGTGTGTGATCACCCACAGTGACCATGTCCACAAGACCTGCCCACCCAGGTGCATACAGCCATGCAGACCGCTGCACACACCCACTGGCCAAATCCCGCACAGCACCACCGTGGCTGTTTAGTGACATGGCTATGTGGTGCGAAGGCAGTGGCACAGCCATGTACCTGGTGCATGCATGGACCACCACTGATGCACTCCCAGACATGCAGTACCACTGGCCAGTGCTGACTATAACAAGTTGCATGCATGGCAGTGGTGTCAATGGATGGTGGCCATGCCCCGCTACCCACCCTGTTACACAGCATGCAATAGTAATCATGGAGGTATGGCACTCACCATCATCAGGCCGGTCCCTCTGGCGCTGTGGACAGTCACCCCTCCTACTGGCCCTGTCCTCCTGCTGGCGCCTCTGCTCCCTGGCCAGCCGCCTCTCTTCCGGCCCTGTGGTGCAAACATGGAGAGAGGAATAACAGTACAATCCTGTAGCAAAGTCCCCCTGCCCCCATGTGTGTGTAATCCCACCCAGCCAGACCCACACACCCCACACCCTGATAACACCACCATATCTAACGCCGGACCATCCCTCCCCCATGTTCCAGACACATGCAACCGTGATACCCATATGGAAGATAAAAGTGTGTGGACGTAACACCTACCTGGCCGTGGCACCGTGCCTCTCCTGGGACATGTCCGCAGGTAGGCAAGCAGGTCCAGTTCCCTCCTCCTCAGGTTGCCATACCTGTGGCGGCACTGCTCCGCCATCCGCCCCCTTCCAGTGGCCTCCTCCAGGGCGTCGGCCATCTCCTGCCACACCTGGCTCCTGGACCTGTCCAGGGGTGCCTTCCCAAACAGTGGGCCATAAAGTGGCTCAACAATGGCCACCAGGTTAGCCAGTTCTATTTCGGTCCACTGGGCAGCCCTCCTCCGTGCCATCTCACTTGCTCAGTAGGTTCAAAATGGCGCTCTGCGGTGTGGCTCCACCATGTGCAGATGCTGCATGGTACAGAGCTGCCATTCCCTATCGCGCTGTCACCGAACAGTGCAATAGTGGTGCACCCATGCCTGACGCATGGTGCCTAGGGGGCAAAGGTCAGGCACAGGGTCAAGGGTCTCTGGCGCATGGACAGGTACGGCACCATTGGAACCCAATGTGTATAGCATGATTGGGTGCCTGTGCTACCTCAGTAGTGGCCACTGTGCTGTTGCCCCAGTGCACCTATGATGCCCCAGTGCCACAGCGCCATATAGGTGAACATCGCTGTAGCCCCACTGGCACAATGGTGGCCGTGCCCTGCATTGCCTCCCATGCACAGTACATCAGCAGTGGCAAGGGCCCGCGCAGCAACCCGGCATGCGCAGTGAGGTGTGTACTGTGCATGTCACAGAACTGCACCCTTTGCTCAGCACGTTCAACACAATTGTGCAAAGCGCAACAGCGCGATATTCAGCCGTCATATGCAAATCAGCTAATCAGCCATTCAAAGGCGCAGCACTGCAATTTGCATCCACTTAAAGTTGCGCCTCACCTCATTTGCATGGGTTGGGCTATAAAAGTGCGACATTGGGCTGCACTGGCCATAGTCGGTTACTGCAGTCTATTGGTGAGTTGCATGCTGTTTGGGAGTGTGGACTGTGGATTTTGGGACATGCATGGGACTGCATAGTCACAGGTAACAACTTTCATTCTCACAGGCTAAATCATGACCAGAGTTGTGGGAGAGGAGGAACACAGTGGTGGGGAGGAATGAGCCAATTTCACCAAGGCCGAGACAGATGCCCTGTTTGAGGCCTACCTGGATCGAGGACGCTTCTCAGCGGAGTACAGGAAACACCACAGGCCCGTGCTGCTGCATGGGAGGACGTGGTGTGGCGAGTGAACCTGCATGGCAGCCACCAGTGCTCCATGCAGGAGTGCAAGAAGAAGATGGGCACAGGCAGGAGGAGGATAAAGGAGAAGGTGGCTGCCATCAGGGCAGCATGAGCTGCGACGGGGAGGGACAGCTGGAGGTGCTACACCTGACTCCACAGGAGGAGAGGGTTGCTGGCAGCATGTAGCATTGTGCCATTGAGGGTGTTCCGGGTGGTGGCTTCCAGACAGGTGGTAGCCCATCACTGCATGGTAGGTCATGGTCTGCCTATTGGGGGGGCAGGGTAGGTCACATGCAATGTGTCACGACTTTGTTTTCCCTTACAGATCCTGAGCATCTGCATGGGTCAGCAGTGGTGGCCTGTCCACTGAGGCCAGTCAGATGGAGATGGAGGAGGACCCATCCACCTCCACAGGTATACGCGGCTCAGTGCGACAGTGGGCCCGCCTGGCTGTCAGACTGATGTTTTGGAACAGGTGCGGAGGAGGCCTGCCCGTGTCCCAGCGTGCCAGCATCCACGGATGCCAGCATGCTGTGACCGAGCTGATGCCGGTCCGCTCACCAATGATGATGTCGCTAACGCCATGGGCAGTGACACGGTGTGCCACAGGATGGCCACACAGCAGGTAACATCGCAGCCATGGCTGTGGGTGGTGCCGCCGTGGAGGCCTGCGTGTCATACAGTCCCAGCCTGTGCCTGTCAGCACCAGTGGGGCAGCACTGGTGTGTACAGGACAGTGGGACTGTTGCGGCCACTGCGGCGGCACCAGTGGCCCTGGGGTGCAGCAGCTGGAGGGCAGCATCAGCAGTCGGCCAATGGGCTTGGGGTACAGGGTCGGGGGCATCAGCTGCACCACCTGTGGACATGCCCAGACCTGGTCCTGGTGTGCAGCACCCACCTCAAGGGGTGCTGAGCATCAGGGCGTGCACACCTGAGAACAGGATGCCGAGGAGGCAGATGACCTCTTGGATGAGCACACCCAGATACTGCAAGCATCAGTCAACCAGCAGATGCAGCTGGTCAATCGGGATGCACCGCGCTGCGGCTCTGGAGCGGCAGAGGAGCATCGCAGCAATGACACCACTCTGATCCTGGCAGGGATGGACCGGTTGTGGGAGGATGTGACCGCTGCCACTGACAGGCAGACACAGGCATTCACTGCTGTCATGGCCACAATGGGCATACAGTTATTTGCCCATGTGTCGCAGACACCACGCAGTGCACGGTCCACCCGTTCCCGGTGTCGTGCGACACCATCCTTGTCGACACTGGGTTCAGCTGTGGGCATCCCGAGCATGCCTGGCGCAGGCATGTTTAGTGTGCTGCAGACCCCTGCGTGAGCACGGTTGCGTTCACGCAGTGGAACCCCTGAGGGAACATCAGTGCCACCCCATGAGGCCAGTGGTCAGCCTGTCAGTGCTGGCAGGACTCGGCAGGGCCGCCCATGCATCGTGGTGGCCAGGGCACTGTGGTGCATGAATGACCTGTCTCCCAACACGGCTACTGTCTAGTGCTGCCCTGTGTGCATTGTGTCATTCAGCGGGCATTGCATGGGTGGGTACCCGACCCTGCACGCGGACACACAGTCCATCTGCACACCCTCCAGGCTGCTGTCTGCAGTTGCATGTGCATGATGATGCCTGCATTGTGCTGTACACCAATGTGCAGTGGTGCTCAGCATCTGACACACGCACAAGGACAGGCAGTGGGCGTGGTGGTCTGTGGACATGTGTGTGGCTAGGGGTGGTGTTCTGGGTCAGTGTGCCTCCTACCCTTTGTGCATTTCTGGTGCATGTGTGTGTGTGTGTGTGTGTGTGTGTCCACGTGGCATGTTAGACCTCACCCATCCCTGGTTGTGTGTGTGGTTCCATGCCTGGCCAGCTCCCTTGATGGCATGCACCCCTGGTGTGTGTCCATGCATGTTTGTGGGTTGTGCCTTAGCCACTGTTGGTTGCACATGGCCCCATGACTTACCTGGGTTGGCTGAAGTGCTCCTCCATGATGGTGTCCCGGTGCAGCTGTGCCATCCAGAGCAGTCGGGGGTCCCGTCACCCAAGGGGGGGCTGCCCATCACCATTGTCACCGGCGTCCTCATCGTCCCCATCGCTGTCCCCCTCTTTGACCTGTACGGCTATCCCACATTCGTTGGCCATGTTGTGCAGGATGCAACAGGCCAGGAATAGCCCACAGGCCTTTGAGGAGCTGTACTGTAGGGCACCGCCGGAGGTGTCCAGGCAACGGAAACGTGCCTTCAGCATCCCGAACACCCGCTCGATGACATTATGTGTGGTGGCGATGTGCCTCATTGTAGCATTGCTGCGATGGGGTCGCGGGCCACCGGTAGGGTGTGAGCAGCCAGGGACAGAGTGGGTATCCACTGTCACCTGTGTGTAGAGGGTGGAGGTTAGTTTGGTGATCAGCATCGCCCTGCCCAGGCCATGTAGGCCACTACCCATGCCACCTCTGACCATGCCCCCCCAGGCCCTATGATTGTCCATGTGGTTTGCATACTCACCCACTAGGTGGCCAGTGGGGATATCCCCACTCTCAAATATGTGGCACAGTGCTGACTGGTGCCAGATGAAGGCATCATGTGCTCCCCCAGGGTGCGTGGCACAGACATTGATTATGCGCCCCCTGGCATCGCACACCACCTGGCAGTTGATGCTGGCATAGCCCTTGCAATTTATATATGCGGCCCCCTGGGGGTCAGGTGGTGTGCGGATGGCCACATGGGTGCAGTCTATTGCCCGTAGCACACCAGGCATACGTGCTACCCTGTGGAACTCCTGTATGTTTGCTGTGCACTCCGCTGGTGTGCTGGGGAAATGGATGTACCTCGCAGCATGTGGCAGCAGTGTGCTGAGGAATTGGGTGAGGTGGCATGACGTGGCCAACTGGGTTATGCCTGTGGCATCCCCAGTTGGTCTCTGGAAGGTACCCGTGGTGAGCAAGCACATGCAAGCTGTCACTTTCGTCTCCACTGACAGGACATGGCTCTGCCGTGTGGGTGCCTGCATCACATCACTGGACAGCTCACAGAGCCACCTCAGAATTGCCTGATTCAGGCAGTACCAGCCCATGATCTCCATATCACTATGCAGCTCGAAGCTGGTGCGGGCTCGGTATTGCCTGCTGGGGGCATACCGCCGACGGGCCCTTCCACGGCCAGGTCCCCTGCTGCCCGCCTTCTCACCCCCCTCATTACTGCCTCCATCTGGATGGTGGCACTGGCCATGTCCCTGGCTTGTGTTCACCCCCGGCAGCTGTTTCTGTATTCCTCCGCTGTCCTGGCTGCTACTTCCCTGCAAGAACACCTGCCTGTGCTGGCCTCACTGCTGTGTGGCATACTTCCCCCTTCTGCACTGTGGCTTCCCACACCGTCCCCTGAGCCTGTTTATTCCAGGTGCCCTTTCCTGGCCTACCCTGTGTGTCCCTGCTGCCCAGTTTGTCCTGCTGGACTTCAGCCTCATGTGCCTTCCCTGTAGCATTCTTGCGCCTCTCCCTTGCTCCCTTTTATTTTGGCTCATTTCTGCTATGGAGCAACTTCCGCTGGCTCCCCTATTGTGCATGGCGCATGTTGTTGAATATCGCACTGTGCCATTTATGCATAGTTCCTCCCCCTTCAGTTGCACATGCATTCATTATCATTGCGCTGTTGCTCAGCATGATTTGGGGCGCAACTGCCTCCTGCTGAATATCGCAGAATGGTGCATTTTCAGACTTGCGCAGGTGCAACCCTATTGTGGCTCAACTCTTTTGAATATCTGGGCCATGGAGTTTATGGGCTTAATGAGGTGTTTAATATCAAGTTTTCCATGCTTGTAGGGTCATGAAAAACAATGCTGCTATGCAACATTGCTAAAAACACATGAAGAAAAGCATAAGAAACAGAAATATAGAAACATACTGTAGATGTCAACAGAAAAAGGCTCTGCAGCCCATCATGTCTTCCCAGCTCAACCTACCTGCTATTGCCTTTTTAAGGGTCCTTTCCTCTCCTTCCTTCTAACACTGTCTTCACCAGTCCAGCTCCATATGCTTATCCTATATGTTTGAACCCCAGCCCCCACTGATTTCACACACACTACCTCCCTTAGTAGCCTTTCCACCCTTCCACCAACTTTTCTATGAAGAACTGTTTTCTGCTGTCCCTCTTAAATGTCACCCTTGTTGGCTTCATCAAGTTCCCCTGGTTCTTGTATTTCAACTCAGCATATAAAACCTTCCTCTGGTTCTATGTGATTTGAGTGAATGCAAAAGGGCAAGGGAAAAATGGTACTGGCAAAAGAGCGAGGGAGGAAAGAGCGACCCTCAATAAACAGCAATCACTGAAATGGCAACAAGGATTTCTATGGGGGGCTTTGTCCCTGCATCCTCCTTTGAGGTCATGCAATCATTCTTTTCACAAGATACCCTTTCCTCTCTCTGCTTTATTAATCCTATGGAGTATCCATATGTCTGTATCCTGTCCCCCTCCCATTTTGCTTCTGTATATTTCTGTTGAGATTTGACAACTTTTTTATGAAAGTTTTATCCTGCTGCCCCTAAATCATTTAGGTTACTTACTGTACCTCTACACTGCTTCCACCCTGTCCCTGTCTTTCTTCAAGTTTGGACTCCAGAACTGCAAACATTAACCTGTTTAAGAATGTACTAAAATTCTGTGCAGCAGCAGAATCTCCTCACTCCTCATGCTGTTAATCCTCCTTACTATACATGCCAACATCCTATTTGTCTTCCCCACTACCTTGTTGCACTGTGTTTTTGTCTTCAAATTGTCTGAAACTATTACCTCTGGTCCTTTTCCTCTGTTGTACTCACCACAGTAATTGACAATTGTGTATTCAATCCTTGGATTGTTTTCCCATTTGTGTTATCTTGCACTTCTTGACATTGAATTTCCAATACCAGATGCATGATCACTTCTCCAGCATTCCCAGATCCTCCTTTATACTTTTTAACCCCCTTGTCACTGTCTACTCTTCTGAATTTCTTTGTATTAGCCAGCGAGAGGCAGATCTTTCTCTGGATTCTACGCCAATATCACAAATAAAAAATGCTAAAGATGACAGATCACACAACAGATTCTTGAAGTACCTCACTTCTGACCCTCCACACATATACCTCTGAGTATTCTCCATTAAGGCCAACTTTCTTGGTTCTGTCACTTAACCAATTTTTACCCATCTTTTGATGTTATTCCCCATCCTCAGGTCCCTGAGCTTCTTATCTAGCCATCCATGAGGGACAGAATCAACGACTTTATTGAAATTGAACTGTTGCCCCTTGTCTACCACCTTCATCACCCAATTAAAGATATTGATCAGGTGTGTCTACCACAGCCTCCCACTGTGAACCCATGTTGTTTGACATCCTGAAGTCTCTTCATCTCCAGGAGGTCCACCAGTGTCTCTGTTAAAAGAGTTTCTAGCAGCTTTCACACTATGGACATTAAACACACTGCTCTGTATTAAACTGACTGGTCTGAAGTGCCCCAGTTTGTCCCTGCCTCTGCTCTTGTGCAGTGGAACTACATTTGCCATCATCAGTACTTAGGTACCACCCTGTTTTGAGTGAGCTGTTAAAGATGTTATCCAGTCATGTAGCAGCAACCTGTCCTACAGTATATCTTTCAGTACCCTGGGATGCAGCCCATCCATGCCCAAGTCTATGGACTTCAGTACATTTAGACCCTTCAGTACCCTTTCCTCTATAACTGAATCCTCACTGATACCATTCTCCCCTTCCTTCCCATGACTACACAGTTTGGTAATGGCATTTTATTTGCACTGTAAACACCCAACAGAAAAACTGATTCGCTATTTGCCTTCCCTCAATCCTTCTCTTTTCATCTGTTCCCCTTTTCAGCCTTACATTTTCATCTTTGTTTTTAGTTTATCATGAACTGCATGTAGACAAGGAATGTTTAATCCCTCTTTGCCATCCCCTCTGCTGTCCTCAGCTCTGTGCTGGATTTTGCCCCCAACAGCCTTGTTGGCTTCCTTCTTCTTGTTTAACTATTTAACCCAACCTCCTCCTTCTGGGTGTTTTTGTATTTGCTGAAGGCTTTTTTCTTTACCCTTACATCCTGTCCCACTCCTCACATAAACCACAATGGTCTCCTGCCTCTTTGCTTTTCCTTACTACTCTGACACAGTGACTTATGAGTTATGACCTCCAATATTACACCCTTTAACAATTCAGATTTCTTATCTACCCTTCCACTGCCTTTACCCCTTTTTATTTCTCCTGCAAGAACTTTCTCATCCTGTCAAGTTCCACCCTATTGAACTTTAGGACTTTTGTCTGTGACTTCTTCCAGTTCATACAATTGTCCAGGCTGTGTGTGAGTGCTGATGTGCAATATGGTCGCCACTACAGATTCAATCACTTTACTACCAGTCTAGCCTTGTTTGTAAAGTGCTTTGGGATACACTGTGTATGAAAAACGCTATATAAATGCTGATTCTTCTTCTTTTTCTTCCTTTCTGTTTTTGATATGATAGTAAACCACATGGATTGATGGCCACAGTGGTGCCTAATGGATCCTGCATGGTAAGCTGCTATATACTATCCCTGTTGATGAGGACTAAATCAATGGTGGCCCTCTCCTTGTTAGATTTTCAACCCTTTGGGTCAGGAATGCTTCCTGGAACACTTCTACCGGCAGTTGATTTTTGCTGCTTCTGCTGCTATAATCCTTCAGTCCCCATTTGGCATTTAGCAGCACCTTCCAGTGCTTTTCTGCCTTTTAATTTCAACTTCTATTTTCCTATCAGCCACTACTTTGTGTGATGGTGGGCTATATATCACTCCTATCATGATGTTCCTTTCCCCATTTATGACCACAGTCCCACTACTTATAATGGGATTATTTGTGTAGTGTGAGTCTGCCCCCTTAGCTCTTGGATGCTATAAAGAAAACAGTGTGTTACAACAGTAAATTGCATAATGTGCAGTAATCTTTGTTGAAACATGAAGGTGTATCCCTTACAGAAATATAGGTGTGCTGTGTACATGCAGAATTCATGCCACATGCTTAATTGTGCAATGTTTGCATACAATTTGCATACACTAAGTGAAAATATGTGAACCAGATCTAAAAGGCAAATCAGGTTTTCATGCTGCAAGCTTGACATGTGCACAGCACGTAAGCTGGTATGAACATCATCTAAAAATTATGTCTGGTTTGCATGTTGCACGCTTGACATGAGTGCAGCACTTAAGCTAGTGTGACTATCATTTAAACATCACATCAGGTTCATATGCTGCATGCTTGCCATGTGTGCAGCAGCTCAGCTGGTGCAAATCTCCTCTAACAAAAACACATCCATTTCTATTTCTTATACTACTGCTAGTAATTAGTCATTAAAATACATTTTTATTTGAATTCCCATAAAAATTAGGTAAACTCATTAATTCTGATCCTTTTGCAAGTTGTTTAATGGCTTTTGAGTTTTGTCATGAAATCACCATTAATCTGTAAACTATTGTTTGCTTATTGCATTAAATGCTTAGGATATAGCCAGCCAACATCCCCCATTCCCGATGTACAAAGAGGGGCCTCTGTGTTGTGAAGCTTATCCTTTTTGTTCTGGGCCATGCAAATCCCTTATACATATTTAGTGCTACAAATGAGTTTCTCCATGACTGTTTTATCTCACTTACCTTACCTTTGTTATTCTGTACTGAGCATATATACTATGGCAATGCTCAGCACTCTTTGTGCTGAGTAGGGTTTTGAAAGCATGCACCATACCTCACATTTTGTCACTGAAATGAGGGACATGGACACTCAAAATGAGGGACGATGAGGGACACTAACCCACATGATGATCAAGACGCATCTTGAAACATGTAGATATGGTAACTCAGAACACGGTGTAAACCATTGCATTAGTACCTGAGCATGGATTTCTACCATTAAGCAGGGGTGTCCTTTAGGTAGGGCAGAGGTGCACAGTTGCCCCCCCGCACTTGTGCCTAGGTTGTTCTTATGGTGTAGCAGTAATGGCTTTAAATTTAGATTTAATCTTTTGCACAATAAGTGCCCACCTGGCCTGTGTGTGTTCATTGCAGGTACTCTCCAGACTTGACTGTGTCTGTACTGTGTTGTCCACTCTCTCCACCTATTAGCGGCAGCACGATCACATGTGATGTGGATGAGCTCCAGCCAAGAAAGAGCACATGAGCCTTGCAAATGCGATACTGTCTTTCCAACCACAGAGTAGACAGGCTGAACACTACAGCTTGGAGAAGTCAGTGAGCACTGAACTCTCAATAGCAGTGTTGTGGCAGCATATTTTTGTTGTTCTAGTCCTAGTGAGTCTCCATCCCCCATGGTGGCTGAAGGGGCAGAGGGTGAGCTAAAAGCTTACTCAAGACTAGGCTACCTACTTACTCTACTAGACTCACCTTACAAAAAAAAACAGCACAGACCCCCATGGCAGCAAGCTAGGCTTAGCAGCAGTGGATGTGATAACAGCAGTGTGGGTGGCCTTCATAGGCCTTGATCAGTGCACTGTGGCAGCAGCCACAGCAGCAACCAAGCAAGAAGGAAGAAACCCAGGTTGGGTGGATTCATATGGTGAGGTGACTTGGTCGTGGACCACACTGGGGACCTGTGATGGTTGATTCTAGCATCCAGCTTCTGATGAAGGAGAGAGGGGGAGTGGACTAAAAACTGGGCTGGTGGCACACTATGCCAGGCTGCAGAGTCTGGCCATATGGCCGGGTAAGTAAAAGTAAATATTTTTTTTTACAGGAGGATGTGGGAAGGAGGAAGGATTGAAATATTGATGTGTTTTTCATGTTTCTTCACCTTTGGGTGTCTTCATGACTCATAGGGGATGGGTATTTAATGGAATGGAGTCATGGAGAAATATTGTGACCAAGTTCTGGTTTTTTTTGGGGGCAAACTTCAGCCAGGAAAAAAAATGGTTAGTAACTGGGTGGGTTTTTAGCCCAAATCTGATGCACTGCTCTGGGATATATACAGATGAATCTTATACATTTAAATTTTTCCTGATTTGCATATCACTTTTCAGTCAAACAAAATAAGTTGTACTTTTTAGAGATGTTACAGACATTCTAGAGCTGTCCCTTGCATTCATAAACATTTAAGTGGTGTGGTATGCGTAGACTATTGGAACCCCACTGTAGTCAGGCTTATGCACTATCCCATGAAACTGACCTCCACATCCCCACTCTCAGGCACATTATGACAAATGGCAAAGGAGACTGCAGGGATGTGCACCATTGAAAAGAATGGGGATATTTTTTAAGTACTATTTTATACATGATTCATTGGAGAGCTGGAAATTAATGAAGGCCACCACTCTACTTACAAGGGCCTTGTTAGTAGAACAGTGGCCTTCATTATTCTCCAACTCACCACCATAACATATAAAATAGTAATAGAAAATAACTCCATTCATTTCAAAGGGGTACGCCCCAGCACTCTGACCTATGGACGTCATCTCTTAAAGACTCCTGCCTCTGGCTCCCCAGTACTCAAGTAAGAGACTTTTTATTTATATCTATCCTTGGTGGGTTGTCTGTTGCAGCATGGCCATACCTGCTACAGTGTGTGTGCATGGGGATGGGGGCTGGCCATGTGTGTGTGTGTGTGTGTCTGTGTGTCTGTGTGTGTGTGTGTGTGTGTGTCAAGTTATTGCTATGTTTTTGTTGGCATCTTAAAGTCTGCTTGTGTGTAAGCATTCAAAATTATGGAGAAAAAATAGTAGGAGTACAGGCCAGACAGAAGTAATTAAGTGGTTTTGTGGGTAAGTTTGTATATTGGGGTGGGGAAAGCATGTGTTTCCATTGGTATGTGTGTTACAGTTCAACTGTGAAAATGAGATGAGGGAGAGAAGAAAACTGAAAAGCATACACTGGCTACAAGCATACTGCATGCATACAGATATATTCAGATACTGTATGTATTGAAGTACAAGCTAGCCATATGTGTGCAGACAGTATGGCTTAGTGGTTAAATGCACTGATCTGCAAGCCAGGAGACTTGGAGATATAAAGACCTGAGTTTGAATCTCTTCAACTCCCACTTGTGTATGGTGTGATCCTGAGCAAGTCACTTAATGTTTACGTGTGCAGCTATCAGTGACCACTTGCTTTTTTACATGCATGCAGTCTTTCCCAACTTAACATAAAAATCATGGTTTCCACACTTGCTTGCTGTGTGCATACCATATGCATGCAATTGGTTTCAATTTAACATTTAAATCATACTTTCAGCATGCATATCACTTGGGTAGTTTTATGTGTGCAGCATGAAAACATTTCATATAATTATTTCTGTAAGGATGTTACATAGAAACCTAGAAACACAGAGTTACTTAGAATTTGCTGTCAGAAAAAGATGACTTGGCCCATCTAGTCTGCTCATTTTTTCCATCTTTAACTTTTGCTGCAGATTGTAGTTGATCTTCGACTTTCCTACTTTCCCCTTTTTCTATGGTCCCCTTTTGTGTGTCCCATGCATTTTTGAATTCCTCTAGCATTTTTGTCCCCACCATATTTAGTTTACTCCCCCAACCAACCCTCACTGTCAGTACCCATTACCCCACTCCCCCCCAAAAAAACATAACAGTGGCACTGGATGTGGTGCCTAGTCCCCCCTGTGCAGGAATCTGCATTCGTTTCTTTTTTTTTCCTGTGGAAAAAAAAGTCAATCAATGTCTTTTGCACCATTACACTGACTCCACCTGAACCTCCCACTCAGCACCCACCACCCCTACCCACCAAGCCCTTACTTTCTGATCAGGGTCCAAAGCCATAATCCTCTCTGGACCACAGACTCATCTTCATTCTACAAAGCTGGACTGTGAACTGAAGAAACAGGTTTGTGGTTTAATGCATTTCAGTGGGGTTTTAAACTTAGTGGCATAACTTGGCTATTTTTGCATATTTTGCCCAAGTTTTCAACATGTCTTATTTGGGACCCTACCTCTTGCACAACTGCTCTGCCATTAGGTAGATCTGTCCTAAAAGGTGGTTTTTGCAGTCCCTGCAAGAAATCATCTTTCAGTCAGGAGCCAAACATTTTATCTACCTTTGTTCATGAGGTGGAGTCATAAGAAGGCTATGTTGAAAATTTGGTGTAAAAATATTAAAAAACAACAAAGTTATGTGTCTATGTTGAATTTTGCGAATGTAGGCTCATAACTTTGGTAATTTTCAATATTTTTCCCCCCAGATTCACAACATAGCCATATCTTTACAGTACCTCATGAATGTGACAGCTGTCACTTTTCAAATCCTGGCCAAAATGTTTTTTTTACATCCCAAATGGTGCTTTCACGGTCCCTGCAAGAAATCACCTTTTGGGCAGGAGCTGCAAATATTATCTGCCCTTATTTATGAGGTGAGATCATAAGAAGGCTATGCTGAAAATTTGGTGTAAAAATATTAAAAAACAATTCAGTTATGAGCATACATTGAATGTTGCGAACGCAGGTTTGTAACTTTGGTAATGTTCAATATTTTTAACCCAAGTTTACAATATAGCCCTATCTTTACAGGACCTCATGGATGTGATAGCTGTCATTTTTCAGCTCCTGCCCAAAATGTGTTTCTTCATCCTGAAAGTTGATTTCACAGTCCCTGCACAAAATCACCTTTAGGCCAGGAGTTGAACATTATCTCTGCCCTTCTTCATGAGGCAGTGTCATTGCAAGGCTATGCTGAATATGTTGTGTAAAAAATATTACAAAACAAACTTTTATATTTATACCCCAAATTTCTCAGCTGCAGCTCTGGCCAGATCTTGTTCTGACAGCAAGAGGACTGCAGGGCTCCCCCCACCCCCACTGCAGCCCTAAAGTGGATCCCATTAGATAACTTACAGTGTAGCATCCTAGTTGGAGAAAGGGAATATCTGTGGTTGAGATGTCATGGAATTTTGAATACAAATATAGATTTTGTTTTAGCTTATGAAGTACACAAGCAAGTACAGTACTATTGTTGTTACTTTTGGAGATTCCCCTTAAAAGAGAATGCATAAAGTAGTCCATATCATTTAACCATCATTAACTGTCCATTTTATGATGAGCTGGTATGGTTTTCACAGGCAACATCATCTGGAATTATTTGACATTAAACAGATCATTAAGATTTTATGCTTGCTGAGATTTAAAAATGTAAATGTATACTGCATATTTACTTCATGGTTTTACTCAGCAAAGTGCTACTGTACCATGTAGCCTTCTTCAGTTCTGTTCCTCTGTGATTAGGAAACAGTGCATGTGCTTTATTTGTTCATTCACAGTTCATTGTCTATGTGGCACTTCATGCTGCTTGCACACTCAGTTACAATATCCTGCACGTTCTTCTCATTTCCCTGAGCCTCTCTACACCTGCTGGTGCTGTATCTTGTTGTATCCATGTAACATGCCCCTGCAGTGAACCAGGCTCTCAGTGTAGCATAGCACGGTACCACTCTCCTTAGATGAGGCATGCTGCCAATGGTTTTACTTTCCCAGCCCTAGCACCAGTGTATTAAGTACCCCTGCATGTTTATATCACAGGTATGGCAGTAAAGAAAGGTAACCAATGAAAGCTCTTTTTAATCCCTCTCTCTTTTAGATGGATATCATGTGTTACCAGTTATGGACCCAGTTGTTAGTCACAAATGATGATTGCCAAATGATTGCAGTAGTTTAGAAACAGTTCCTTGCTTGTGACACCTTTGAACTATGTTCTTTGGAGCCAGACATTCCTTCAATGCGTTCTGGTGCATAGAAGTGGTAGGGTTGGCATGTAAATGGCATGCTATTCCATGTACATAGCTAACTACCACTGGCACAGTGAATGAGGCACATTTGGGTTACCCCTGCCTTAGACCTTTTTTTTCATAGGTGGCAGGGCCTAGAGTTGTCAGAAATAGTTCTAAAAAGAATAGAACCCTTTCAGAGCCCATATGTTTGAGTGTTAATTTAGATCTAGATCACTCCTGGGTTCTAAGTATTAAAGGGTCTAAACACTAAATAAGATGCTTTTTTTTGTTCAGATATTTCAAAAACATGAGCTGCCAGTCTGGAAAACAAATGAATTATTGGGAATTACATCCTAAAATGTTTTAAAGAGAGACAATATGAGAATGTGCTGCTCATATGCAGATGTTCCAAATGCATGGAATTGTAACACTTGGCATTTGGTATCCCATGATGAAGGCGCTGGGGAAAGGGCGCTGACCGTAATGGCAACCTGCTCCCCAATGAATCCCTCACAGCGATGGGAGGATAGGATGGCCGGACGGGGGGGTGGTGAGTATAGCAACAGGATGTTGCTATTCCTGGTAAAATGCTTAAATAAATAAATAAATAAATATGTACGTTCACGGAGGGGGGAGCGAGCATGCACAGTGACAGGACATGAGGGGTTGTGTCACGGTGGTTGCTGAGCTGACCCCGTGGTGAGGTGGGTGGGTTTCTGGCACTGGTCAAAGATGTATGGGGTTTGGGTCCAGGTGCTGGTGCAATTTTATTGCGCCCAGCCCAAACCTTTTACTTTTTAAATGTTTTCACCCCCCTGACATGCACCCCACTGGAGTTGAGAATCCTTTAATAGGATGGTGCAGGGGTGTGGGGGTGCAGTCCCCCACAGAAGACATTAAAAAGTAAGTCCCCAGTGCTGTTTTGCTGTGTGCCAAGGTGTCAGAGTGTCAAAAATGTTTTCGGCACTCTAGATTTCTTGATAATGGCAATCACCTTTAGGCTTTCACCATTATCACATAGAACCTTGGCATTTGCATTTTGCAAGGCACAATATTTTTTTCTTTTCTGCATGTGCAGTGAAACAATATTATTGCTATTCTGAGAGGTCAGGTCTTTTATTTGTGTTTTTTTTCCTTTCAGTATCTTTATCTTTTCTTTCTCTTCAGTCCTATACACAAAATAGTTTGCACTATAAAGAAGATTAGAACCCTAGAACTGTTTGTAAAGTTCATGAACAGAACCAGAATCCAGAACTTCAATGGGTTCTGACAGTCTTAGTAGGGGTATTGAACTACTGCATCCACTGTTCATAGATGCTAGGGAATGGAGATTGTTGGACATGGATGGTCAAATGGATGTATAAAGGGGGACAAGGCTCGAGATAGGGGTTGAAGTGGACTACCAGTGACTACTATGAGTCTGGGACTGGGGGGGGGTCTGTGGACTATTTCAGAGATGTTGTGGGACTGAATTTTGGACATTGACACTTGGCCCACAAGCAAGCCGAAGGTACAGGAGATGGTGGGGGTGGGGATGGATAGGCTAAGTTGGGGGATGGGTCAGGTGGGTAGGGGACAAGTGTAAGAGGCTGATATGCTTGTGCATCTCAGTGTGTAGCACTGTTCTATGAGCACACATGCATGAGCCAGTAATGTACACCTTACCAAAACCATTGTGGGGTGTAAAAATGGCTGGGATGGGTGCAAGAGAGAATTTACCAGGGGATATAAGAAGGACTGTGAGATTGGGGGTAGAGGAAGAGCCATCTCTAGGTGGTTTTCAAGGATGACTAGATGGACTCCAAAGGCTGAATTTTCTGCCAATTGCAGCACAATTTAGTTGCACTTGCAGTATTTGCTACATGACTGACAGACCATAGAAAATGTGGTCTTGCTTCTTGTTACAAGTGCCACAAACTGCACACCAAAAATGACGCATGTTTGAAATATTTGATGCATGTGTCTTTTTGAATTATAAATTGTGCAGTGTTATAAATGTGTCAGAATGCTTATAAATCACATACAAACATTATGACACATTTATCCAGATGGAGCTTCAGTAATCAACTTCCACAAGTGCTGCATCCAACCCTCTGAAAATCTATGTTCATGTTATTTTCTGTTGTTACATTTCTAAATTTCTGTCTTAATGTGAGCAAACCCAGTTTCTTCACAGTAACAGCTGAAATGCCTTATCTGCATTTCAAGATTTGAGACTGGGGTCTCTACTCTGGTGCAGATCATGTGTTCTGAATTAAGCAAGTTCATTGGTTGGTGTAATTGGTGCCCTATTTTGTAGACAATGAAGCAGCAGCTGAGCATTGGGCCCACTTTATCTTATTGTGTTTCTAACTGGTGAGGTACGGGTAGGTAGGGATGTCAGTCAGTCTGTAATTGTACTGATCATGTGAGAGCTGCCTGACCTGCTCATGTCTGTGACCATTACCTATCACTATATTTCCCACCTCTAAGCAAGGTTTGAAGGATGCTAGCCACTGCTCTCAAAGCAGGAGTCTCCTTGATCTACTCTTTGGGCTAGGATTCTTCACCACCAGCTAGGGTGCTGTTGTTACCAAAGCACAAGGAGTTTAGTGTAGCTTAGAAATATAAGCTGCATCCTAGGATAGGGGTGAGTATAAGTGACATTCAGGTGTCCAGGAGTGCAAGGCTGAGAAAAAGAGTAAAGGATCCCCACCAATAGAAGTAAGAAGGATTCACTTTCTTACTTAATCTGCCTGCAAACTGCCTTGATATGAAAATCCCCTTTCCCTCATATGAGAAATGTATGAAAGGTTCTGGGGGTGTACCCACTTAGAGTCTATATGTGCCCTCACTGAGTGGGGCTCTGAAGAACCACCCAGTCAGAGTCTACAGTCATTATTAGTAACATCATGCTACTGTAACTGGTCCCCTACACCTTTTTGAACTCAAGGCATATAGCTTAAGTATAGATACTCTGGAGTGCAGAAATTCTAAATAAATAAAGCATTACATACCTGAATCCCAGTTGAGCAACTTATTCACTGACTGATTCTTAAATAAATGAAACTCTAAGTGTTTCCATCCTCCAAGCTGTATAATTGGGAAAAAGCAGGAACTCACTAAAAAAGAATGTTGCATCTCAGTTGGGCTATCCTTGGTGAAAAATAAAAATCCCCACCAGGCTGGAGGCTCACTTAGTTAGCAGCTATATTTTCTGCTGACCAGCAGGGTGTCCAGGTAAATGCCACAGGAGTTGAGGCATCCCTGCTTATGGAAGCCAGCAAGAGGGTATCACCAACACTGGCCCAGAGACAAGACACCATTTGATCACCAGAGCCAATAACACAGAGGTAAGTTAAGGAGGGAGGATGCTTCCAGGTGGGACTTCCATTTTCCCAAGAACAGGAACGTGGCTTAGCATGACACTGAGCCATGTTCCAACTAGTATAATAGTATGCTCAGCCATGGTTACAGAAACACTGTGGAGTGTTAGCAAGTGTAGACTCCATTAGCATCCACTAACATCTGGACCAGAAATTTCCATTGTACCTCTGTCACAGAGGATCCAAGTTCCTTCCCCCTGCAGTACATGCCTAGCTTTGAGTGTTGTGCTTTCACATGGCAACACAATGGAGTGGACACAAAGCATCTTGTTTTACATTGCTTTCAAAAGTATCTGATAATCAGGCCTAAGATTGTCCATGATTTTCTAACTATCAAACAAAAATGTATCCCAAAACACTGCAACTAAAAAATGTTGCTCCACAATATTTTCAAATGCATTGTTTTACATTGAGGGCACAATTCCAGAGTATGCAAGATTCAGAACACCCTTGATGGAATTCTTTTAATTTATTCCAGTGTAGCAGCTAATATTTATATGAAGCTTTGAAATCCATCTGAAGAAATTGGACACCTGCTTTTTAGTACATTTTAAGTGTGCTATGTAAGCAATAAGGCACAAAGGGGTGTGTGTAAACCATATTTTACAACATAGCCAGAGGAGTAGTAAGGCACAAGGCGAAAGTGACTTCAGCTGCTGGCCGTGGCTAAAATAATGGTTTACAGCACCCCTGAGTGCCTTATTGCACTTAAAAAATTGACTCTCTTTTTTTATTTTCGACTATTGGGAAAAGCATGTTTATAGGTAGAAAAATAGATTTACTTTGTGGATTTGTGATAAAATAATCCTTCTACCAACTGCAAGTGATGTCATTGATGATGTCATTGTATTGTTGCCCACTTTCTTCTCCCTGTCTTTTTTCTCTCTGTTTTTCTCCACATTCAAGATATGGAATGTTTGCCATGGAATACATGGATTCAAAATTCTGCTCAGTTTCATTGGTAGAATGTTTCTCTCCAACACACTGTACACACAGACAACATAAAGATAACATATGGGCATTGGTGGCTAACTGCACTATGCTTACAGCATCAGTGGTTCCTTGGCAACTTATGTAAACCTTGAGGCGCAGCTCGGGAGGTTACTACAGTTACCAAAGGAATTCCTATGTCTAGCATAGTGCAGTTGACCATCACGATGCCCATACATTGTCTTTAATAGTGTATGGGAAATGTGTGGACCATGGCTGCAAACAAATGAGTGAACAATTAGATGTGCTGCCCCTACCTTGTACAGAAGATTCTAGGATGCTGGTTCGGTAGTATGCAGAAAAGATTTATTGAACAGCCTGGCGGTCATACCGTTTAAATTACATGTAAAGGATTAGCAAAAAGCTGTAATTGAAAAAAAAATTACGACTGCATAAGAAACATAAAAAAAAAATCAAAAAATAACAGGCTCCATGTCAAGGGTAAGGTCAAAAAACATGTGACCACTGATTACCGCTAGCCAATGGTTATTGCGGTAGGTCAAAAGTCACACACTTTGTGCTGCGAAATGATGGTGATGCTCGACTCAGTTCTTTCCTGCTTTTTCTATCATTGGTCCTATTGAAAGAGGAAAGAAAGAAATGAAATAAGGCATTAAGGAAAGGCAAGTGAGGCAAATCTGACTTTCTACAACTACGGGCTGACTGGATGGGTGGGCAAGCGGGCATGCATGGCTCTGGCATAGAAAATATAAAATAACTGTTTGGAATGCGCAGCTGATCGTGCATCCTTGAGATGGCTGTGCAACTGGATTCCATGTTGTTAACCCATCAATGTGATGTAACATCGATGGGTTAACAACAGTCCTACGTCTCAACGATGGTATAACAACCATAGGAAATGATGATTTCCTAAGGTTAACAACATTCTAACATACATTATAAAGGCCTTTGTTTCAGCCAGAGAGTCAGTTATCTCACTGTCGGGGCAAGAAGATGAGAGTGCCCTGATGAGCAGGTAAAGACAGAAGGGGAATTTTTCACTGTCAGCAAAAAGAAACAGTTGTAGTGAAAACTATAAACAATAGTTATTGTTTCTAATGTGTTTATGTATGTAAGGAGTGTGTGATAATCAGGGAAACAGCATTTAATTCATTTGTTATTTTTTGTTTAAAGTAGTTTTATTTCTAGGGCCCAGTTGAAGTTTATTTTTACAGTGTAAAGGTAGCAGCCATGCTTGTGGTGGAAGATCAGTTCTGGCAGTAGAGGGCTATCTGAAATGCCTGTGTTCCAAATGCCCATTGATCTGTGTTGCAGACTTTTCACTGCTGAGCAGTCCTTTTTTTTAGCTATGTGTAAACCATATTTTATACATAAATAAGAGCCAATCAGATTACATGATTTTACCCTGCCATTTTATAAATTGTTTTAAACAAAGATAAACTATGTTGTACAATACTGTTTGTGGAGTGATGTATATCTGTGTGTATAAACAAATGGAAACTGTATTGACAGGATGCAGCAATGCTGACCAGACCCCAAGCTTTTATTTAAAAAGTACAGTAAACTCCATTCCCTTATGTTTTTTTTTAAGTTACACGTTCACAAATGAATTATATTTATAAATTATTATTTTGGAATGATTATTAGGGATAAGAACTTAAAGTTTTTAAAAATGAAAGCTTGACGCTAGGGCAACAATGGATAATTACCGTTAATAAACAGTACTTGTAATGTACAGTATCACTATAATGAAAATGCATTTACTACGGTATGTTGATTAGTATGTATTTGTTCTTAAACACTTAAAGTCTATTAACGTGTAACTGTAGTAAACTGATTTGGCTGTATGCTTTCATTTGAAGAAGAAAATATGACTAGCCCTTAAGGTTCAAAGGTTACCAATTTTTAAAGAAATATACCCTGTTTTCAAAACAATTTATCTCATTCCCCCAATACTTCACCAATTGTCTGGCTGTCCGGAACTTGAGTTTACGTTTTTTGTCATAGTTTTAACACTGTCCGAACTTGAGTTTTTCTTTTCTAACTCATTACTTCTTCTTGTTATAGTTTAAACACGGGTCCTTAGTGAACAAAAGTCATCTTAAATTTGTGAATGCATGATCACCACTTTATGGTGACCCTGTTTGGTCAGATTCAGCACTACTTCATATTCATTTCTATTTACCAGGCTACTCTGAGTTGAGGTTCTGTGGCTTCATTCTACTGCAATGCACAAGCCACCCTCTGGGCTACTTCTCTCATATTTATGAAGTGGAGCCTGAACTGATGTTCCTAAATGTTGGGTAGGATGCAGTTTAAAAAGGAGTAACCATACTTCCCTTTAATCATTTGCAAATATAGTACAAAATGAAACCTGCTCAACCCGGGCCCACTGAATCAGTTTAATCATATGTTAGAGTGCTCCTTATGATGAAACAAGGAAGTCGTGGAAGTAGCAAAGGAGGATATGGGGGTCCTTCAAAGCAGAGGCCTCAAGTCGGGAAGAAGAGGAACCTAACAGAAGAGGAAGCAGCTTCTGATGGGGGACTCAATCATCAGGGGATAGTTTTGGGCACACCACAGGAGGGAAGGAGGAAGGTGAGGTGCTTACCCAGCACCTCAGCATGGAGGGATGAGGAATGGATTCTTTGGATCACTAGGACAGTGGGGTAGGAAGGGAAATTGGATATCATTGTCCATCTGAGGACAAATGACCTAGCAGGGAATGCAGCCAATGTGGAGCAAGATAGATTTAGGGAGCTGGGGAGTGGCCTGAAACAGGTGGCATGCACAGTGGTCTTCACTGAGGTGCCACCTGTGCAAGGCTGGGGGGAGATGTGGAGACACCATACAGTGATCTTCAACAAGTGGTTGAAGGCATATTGCAGGGAGGAAGGATCTGGTTTCATCAGGAGCTGGGGTCCTACCTAGTGGGATCAAGGCTTGTACAAATGAGATGGCCTCTATCCATCCAAGAGAGGAAAGGCAGTCCTGGGTGGAAGGTGTAAATACTACTCCAATAGGCATTTAAATTTGCCAAGGGGGAGACAGAAGAAAAGAAGGAGGCAGTGAATGCCCCCCCCCTCCCGATAATGGAATAGCAATGAAGAAAAGCCCAAGAGAAATAAAATCCCTTGGGGTAGTAGGAAGTACGGGCAAGGGGGGAGAGATGGATGAGTAGAGAGGTGGAAAAGATGCTGAGAAGAATACTAGGGAGGGCAGGCAGAAGGAGGATAAAAAGGAGAAGTGCCAGTAGTGAAAAGGGTAGGGTGAAAGACATACTTGAGACAATAGGGCAAAGTAGGGCAGGGAGGAAAGAAAAGAGTGGAGAGCCATGTACATCAATGCAAGGAGCCTAGGAAGCAAAATTCCTGACCTTGAGGCTACCGTTGCAGGGGCAGACCTGTATCTGGTGGCCATAAAAGGATCATGGTGCACTGACAGCCACTGCTGGGAGGCGGCTATATATAGGATAGTGCATGGGGAGCGGTTGACAACAGGGCTATTCTTCACCGAGTTGGCACTATGACAACGGCTTACCTCGAGGCGCGAGCTTGAGAGGTAAGCTGTTGTCATAGTGCCAACGAGGTGGAAGAAGCCCTGTTGTCAACCGTTCCCCATGCACTTTTTTTTTATAGTGTATGGTGGAACGGCGTTTTCTGACAAAAAAAACAATCACTACTTTGTATTGCTGCTTACAAAAATGTTTGCTTGGTTACTGGAACAACTTAAATTTACATTCTTTACGTTTTCATGCTTGAAATGTTTAGATTAACATTTAACTTTTGAAAACTCACATACAGCAGCACCGGAACAGCACAGCAATTCACAGAAAGTGGCTTTAGTACCGCCGCCGACATTGCTGCTAACGCTATCTGTACTGTCAAATGAATGAACCCTAACTGTCAAATTGTGCTCGAGGACATGGTTTGTGATGTGCGCAGTGCAGTGAGACTAATAGGTTCTGCTGCTCTGTGATCGTTACTGCTGTGTGATTACAAGGTTTGGAAAACGATCGATTTCGGTGGAGAACGATGTTCCACCATACACTATAGCAGGTTATAACATGTTTTGTAAGGACAGGGCAGAGAGGAAGTGGGGGTTGTTTCATATGTAAGAGAAGGCATAAAGGTCATGGAAATACTGTACATGGACAAAGGGGGGAAGTGGAGGGGTTGGAAATTATTTGGGTTGGCTTAGAAACTGGATCTGGGGCCTTTCTATGTGTGGGGGGTGGTGCACAGACAACCAACACTGGAGGGAAACCGGACAGGGTTTTGACAAAGGCCATAGACAAAATGGCAAGCAAAGGGGAAGTCATAATCATGGAGGACTTTAATCTGCCAGATGTGGACTGGAGCATCCTGGCCATAGCTACGACTAGGAGCCGGGTAATCCTAGACTTCCTGCAAGGGGCATTTCTCAGGCAGATGGTTACAGAACACACTAGAGAAGAGGCAGTGCTGGATCTGGTACTCACAAACAGGAACAACATAGTAGATATCACAGTGGGTAGCATCCCAGGTTCAAGTGACCATTGTGCAATATGGTTTGGCATATGGATTGGGTAGCATAAAAAACACAATAGGATATTGGTCTCAGACATCAGGGGAGCAGATTTTAGAGAAATGGGAGTCTGCCTTAGGAAATACTTTGAAGGGGGTATAGCATGGAGGGTGGATGCACAATGGGATGGAATAAAGAAGGGAATAACTGAGGTAACAGCAAGCTGTTTAAAGGTGACAGTCAAGGGTAAGTGGAGAAAGAGGCCAATTTTGGAGGTTGCCAAAGAAGCAGATGGGAAAAAAACAGCTTTCAGAAAGTACAAGGAGACCTAAATATAGGCAGACAGAGAGGTATATCTAGAGAAAAAAAGGAAGGCAGGAAGAAGGGTAAGGAGACCAAAGGCTCAAACTGAGGAAAGGATCACCCAGGAAGTCAAGAATGGGGGTAAGACTTTTTTTCAGGTATGTAAGCAAGTAGAGAAAGACAAGGGGTGGTATAGTGAAGATTAGTAGACCAGGAGTGCGGAGACTGTGCAGAGGAAGATCAGGAAACGCTAAACTTTTAAATGAATAATCCTGTTTGGTATTCACAGTGGAAGGGGTTACGGGCTGACATGCATTAACGAGCACCGGGAGGAGTGGACACAAGTCTATTTATGGAAGACAGAGTCCACCAGGAGTGGAAGCCTTAAAGGAAAACAAGGCGATGGGGCCAGACGGAATCCACTCAAGGGTACTTAAGAACCTGAGCACAGTGTTAGCTGCCCCTCTGGCAACACTATTTAGCACCTTATTGATGATGGGGGTGGTTTCAGAGGAATGGAGGAGGGCCGATGTGGTCTTTCTGCACAACAAAGGCAGCAGGGAGGAGGCCAGCAATTACAGACCAGTCAGTCTCACATCGTGGTGGGGTAGTTAATGGAGTCCCTACTGAAGGAGAGACTGAGGGAGTACCTGGAGACATATGCACTGTAACTACTTATGTTATGTTTCCTTTAACTCTGTTACCATTGTGATTCACCATTATTATGTACTGTTGATGTTAATGAGGAACCTTTGTAAATGAACCTCTGGTTCAAAGGTATAATTATAATCCTAGTTATCAATAAATAAATAAAATATGGGCTGCAGGATCACCAGCAGCACAACTGCACAGGGAAGAAGGTCATGTCAAACATATGTCATAGATTTCTTTGACTGTGTAGCTAGGGAAGTAGATTGGGGAGGGTAGTTGATGTGGCCTATCTGGATTTCAGTATAGGGCCTTTGACAGTGTATCACACAGGAGGCTGATAAAGAAATTTAGCCACCAGGGGAAGGGGGAGTAGGTGGTATACTGACTATAAAACTAGTTGAAAGATAGGAGGCAGAGGGTGGTGGTAAATGGTAGCCATTCAGAGTATTTATTTATTTTATTTAGTTTTTGTTGACCGGGTAAGTGCACTAGACAAATCCTGCCTATTTTCAGGCACGACCTGGGGCAGGGGGATACAGATGAATGCCAGCTGACCTTGAACCAGATGAAGCTGTTGGTGATATTTTTAGTGAAATGAAGGAAATTTGGCCAGGACACCGGGAAAATTCCCCTACTCTTTTCGATAAGTGCCATAGGATCTTTAACATCCACCTGAACTACCACCAATCCAGGCAGATGGGACCTCAGTTTAACATCTCATCCAAAAGACGGCACCTCAGAAGTGCAGCACCCTCTCATGCTGCACTACAGTGTCAGTACTGGGATATTAACCCAAATGCCAGATGTGGGAACTGAACCCACAGCCCTCTAATGTCCCAGTCTCAGAGGTGAGTGTGCTACCTACTGAGCCACTGACACTTTATCTGGGGATCCTGGGGAGTGTGACCAGTGGAGTACCACAGGGATCGCTACTAGGCCCTGTCCTCTTCAATGTGTAAATAAGTGCCATTGCTGAGGAACTGGAGGGGAAGATGTGTCTCTTTCCAGATAACACAAAAATCTGCAACAGGGTATACACCCACAAAATGATGCAGAGCATGCAGAGGGATTTGGAGAACCTAGAAGAGTGGTCTAGGGAATGGCAGTTGGGTTTCAGTGCCAAACAGTACAAAGTTGCTCACCTGGGGCAATGTAACCTGGGAACAGTGTATAAAATGGGGAGGTACTTACAGTTACAAAACAAGAGAGGGACCTTGGGGCAATCATATCTGATAATCTCAGTATGACAGAGCAGTGTGACAAGGCAGTTGGCAAGGCAAGCTGAATGATGGGATGCATAAGGAGGGGGCTGTCTAGCAGGAGAAGGGAGGTGGTGTCACCTCTATATCATTCACTGGTGAGACCCTTCCTGGAATACTGCATCCCTTCTGGAGGCCACACCTCTGCAAGGACATTCACAGGGTGCAGGCAGTCCTGAGGTGGGCTACTAAAATGTGCAGGGTTTGCATGAGAAGCCATATGAGGAGATACTGCAGAAGCTCAGCATGTACTACTTGGAAGAGAGGAGGATGAGAAGGCACATGACTGAGACCTTTAAGTATATCAAAAGGATAAACAAAGTGGAGGGGGGGCCTCTTTCAAAGTTGGAGGAGCACCTCTACATGGGGAAGCATGCTACAAAACTAGGATGGGGGGTTTAAGAGGGATGTGAGGAAATATTTTTTCATAGAAAGGGTGATAAATGCCTGGAATAGCTTGCCAGAAAAGGTGGTAGGGGCAAAGATAGATGGAGCTTCAAACATGCATGCGATAGGCACATGGGTATTGTAAGTAGAGGTAAGGGAGGATGGAGGGACACCTGTGACCAAGTGGAGTCCAGGGTGTAGTATTAGGCAGGGTCAATAGGGCAGCCTAGATGGGCCTATTTGTCCTTTCCTGCCAACACCTTCTATGTTTCTATGTTTCCTTGTGAGTGGCTGATCAGAATAAACAAACCACATCAATGAAACCACGGGACCTCATCTTGTAGTAGACAGAAAAATAGGAATGAATCTGAAGTAGTGCAGCACCCGATAGAATGGGGTCACCATGAAGTGGTGGCCAGGCTTTTGAAAATCTCAGTTGACTTTAGTTAACAAGTACTCTTGTTTAAACAATAACAAGAAGAATTCATAAGCTAAAAAAAAAAAAAAAAAACTCAAGTACAGGCCAGTTGGGGCAGCATCGGGGGAAGGGGGCACACACTGTACTTTGTTTGTTGATCCCTTCAGGTCACTGCAGCATTATCCTATGCTGTCAAAGACTATGCCTGCAAAAGTTTTGAAACTAAATAAATGAAAGCAATGTAGCTAAAACTGACCCCAACATGAACATTGCACTCCAGACTGCATATCACAGCAAATGTAACAAATACTTCAATCTGGCCCACTGGTGAAGCAGTAGGGTTGAGTCTCATGTCAGCAGCCAAGGTTGGAGAAGAAACCAGACTGCTGGAGTGCCAGCAGGGGGAAAGAGGAAAAAAGAACTGAGCATCCCAGAGGATTCTTTCCTCCTTTGGTGAAGAAGGCCAGCTGCTCCAGCTACCACTCTGCTCTCATAATGGCTATCATAAGCACTTTTTTGATGCTTACCATTGCACCTGTTTCTAACCGTGTAAAACTGCTCTGACTGTTACTGCCAATGAATTTTTGGATAGTTCTTTATATACCTATATGTAAACAACTCTTGTTATGTAATATGTATTTGGTACTTGAGATATTCATATACCTTGTGTTTTGCATTATGTATCCCTTGTTTTTTGATGCTTCTCATTGTATTGTATTCTCTGTGATATATAATCATAATCCATGTAATCTTTGTGATGTTATCTTGATTGTGTCCTCCCAGGTCATACCTGGAAATAGGCAGCTTTTTGTCTGGTGCACTAACTTGGCAGCACAAACTAAATAAATAAATGAAGAAGTCTGGGTGACCATGGGTGGCAATATGGCAGAGGCAAAGCAGGAGGAAGGATGCCAGCTGGGCTCTGCATTGGCATGCTTAGCATTCACATGCTAAGAGCACCTAGAGTATCAGCATGCTGAGAGCTGGGGAACTATACAAACAAGGAAAACACCACCATGACAAAGAGAGGAAGGATAGAATTAGGCGGGACAAGACAGAAAAGTTAAATGGGTGGCATAAGGAATGGTGTCAGGAAAAGGGTTACCACTTTTTGGAGAACTGGGTGGACTTCTGGGACAGGAAACTCATCAAGGGTAATGGACTCCACCTTACAAGAGAAGGGGCTGGTGCACTGGGGCAGAAGTTTGACATCTATATTTCACATTTAAATTGACTGCGGTGAGACTGGGGCTAGGGAAACCATGGTGATCAGTGAGAAGAATGGAATCCTAGCTAGTACTCCCCCATATCTGGGAGCTTGTAGCAGCTCAGTGGGTTTAAAGAGGGATGAGGTACAATCTGGGCCAGGTGAGGGAGCACTAGAGAGGAGGAAGGCAAAGGGTGCAAACACTAAGAAAAACAATGGGCTAAAAGAACATGGGGAAACACAAGGGTCATAGACAGGGGTAGAGCAAATTGAGGTCAGGTGTCAGATGGAAGGGAGTATGCCTTAATGCCAGGAGCCTGGGTAGTAAAATAAGCAAGCTACAGGCACTAATGGCAGACACTGAGGTAGACCTTGTGGTCATCACAGAAATGTGGGCTACACAAAATAATGATTGGGACGTGATGGTTCCTGGGTTCTATTGTTCAGGATGGATAGAGGAAAAGGTGGAGGGGGAGGAGAACATGACTGCGGGACCTGAACGCTCCACTCCAGTAAGCCTGTGCCAGGTAAAGCTAATAGCAAAAAAAGGCAAAAACATGGGCACCAGGCTACCGGCACAATAGTTTTAATGTGCAAAAAGCATATAAATACATAAATGTACAGCTACAACCATAAATAAGAGATGCAGACTGTATATTTATGAGTTTATGTGCTTTTTGCACATTAAAACTACTGAGCTGGTAGCCTGGTGCCGGAGAGGGAGGAGAAGCCCATTGTGTCAGGAATGGCATTGAGGTAGTGGAGGATGGGTGTATCAGGGGTAGTAATAGGGAGTCAGAGTCACTGTGGGTGTAACTCACGGCAGCCTCGGGGCAAGAAACTACTCTTGAGGGTGGCCTGTAGACCTCCGGGGCAAGGGGAAGAGAGGGACAAAGAGCTCAGGGAAGAAGTTGAAAGGGGGGGGTAGAAAAGGGGGAAGTAGTGGTTGTGGGTGATCTGAGCCTTCCAGACAGTGATTGGGATGTCCCAGTGGCCAGGAGCTCCAGAATTAGACCTTGCTGGATGTATTCCAGGACTCTCTCCTGGTACAGCTGGTTAAGTAACCCACCTGGCAAACTGCCATTCTCAATTTGGTGCTTACCAACTCAGAGTTGGTAGGAACCTTGAGAGTTGGGAAGCCACTAGGTAACAGTGACCATACCTCCATTTGATTCGAACTGGCCCTTGAGACTGGAAAGCCCAATAAAGACTGAAGTTCTTGATTTTAGCAGGGTGCATTTCAGCAGGCTGATAGAAATGGTCAGGGAAAAGTTAGGCAGGGTAGACAATTTACATGGGGTGGATGAGAGATGATGAGTAATAAAAGTGGCCACTCTGAGGCATCTAAGTTATGCATGAGAATGATAACCAAAAAGGAATAAGTTCAAGAGACCATTATGGTTCTCGGCAGAGGTCAGGGAAGCAGTAGGGACTCAGAAAAGGCATTTTACAAGTACAGAAGATACAAGGGGAGGAAGAATGGGGATAATATTTACTGAGAAATAAGGCGACAAAAAGGGCAGTGAAGGAGGCAAAGCCAAACACAGAGCTGCATATTGCAGTGTTTTTGGGAAAAAACAAAGAAAGGAAGGGGAGCTGTTAGGCTATCAGAGGTGGGTAGGGTGATATAAGGGAATGGGCAAAGGGCTGCCATCCTTAGTGATTATTTTTGTTCAGTTTACACCAGGGAAGAAGGCAGGCCCTTGCCTGCTAGTGGCATCACAGTGGCTAATAATGGGGTATCAGAGATGAGGCAGCCAATATTTATAAGTGACAGGGTCAAGAAAGGGCTGCATTCGAGGATACTGAGGGAACTAGCAGCAGAACTGCCTAAATCCCTGGTAGGACTACTATTCAGCTGTTCACTATAGATGGGGGTAGTCCTGAAGGACTGGAGGGTGGCAGATGTCATTCTGCTCTGTGGGGGGGGAACAGGTGGGGAACTACAGACCTGTCAGTCAGACCTCCATTTTAAGGAAGCTCATGGAGTCATCAATCAAAGAAGACCTTGTAGACTACCTGGAGAGCAACAGTCTCCAAGTTAGTAAACAGCATGGGTTTGTGGCAGGGAGGTCCTGTAAGACAAACCTGATAGTTTTCTTTGATTGGGTGATGATGGGCTTGGATAGGGGCCATGCCATGGATTAGCTCTATTTCGACTTCAGCAAGGCTTTTGACTTTGTGGCCCACAGATGCTTGCTGAAGAAGATGGAGGATCTGGGTGTGACTAAGGGCATAATTAACTGGGTAGGATACTGGCTAAAGGCTAGGCAACAGAAGGTTGTGGTCAACTGGTCAAATCAGAAGAGAGGGAGGTCATGAGCAGGGTGCCTCAGGGATCTGTCCTGGTCCTGGTCCTCTTCAATATGTTCATCAGTGACATTAGAGAAGGTATCAGGGTCAGGCTGTGTCTCTTTGCAGATGACACTCCCTAAGTTGTGTGGGAGGATAGATAGTGACAAGGGAATCAGAGAAATATAGAGTGACTTACAAAAGCTGAAGGAGTGATCTAAGGTTTGGCAGTTGAAATTCAATGCCAAAAAGTGCAAAGTGATGCACCTAGGGAATAAGAACCCCAGGACAGAGTACTGGATGGGTGGAGTGAGACTTAGCACTATGGCTGTGGAATGTGACCTAGTAGTTATCATCAGTGACACCCTCAAGCAATCAAACTGGTGCAACCAGGCCTGTAGTAAGGCAAGTAAGGTACTGGGGTGTATAGGGAGGGGTATTGATAGCAGGAGTAAGGAGGTAATACTACCCATTTATAGATCATTAGTGAGGCCACACATGGAGTACTGCACCCTATTCTGGAGCCCTCACCTTAGGAAGGACAGGGACAGGCTGGAGATGGTGCTGCACAGGGTAACAAAAATGATTCAGAGCCATCAGGGCAAGGTTTTAGAGGAACACCTCAGAGGCACTGCGTATGCACTCACTGGAGATCAGAAGGGAGAGGGAAGATATGATAGAGACCTCCAAGTTCTAAAAGGATTAAACTGCAAGGAACTATTTAGCTTGAATGTTAGTTTGCGGTCACGAGGGCATAAGTGGAAACTGACAAGAGGGAGGTTTAGGAAGAAAATGAGGAAGTATTATTTTACAGAAAGGATGGTGGAGCCATGGAACGGTCTACCAGCTGAAGTGGCGGACTCTTAAACAGTTGATGGTTTCAAGAATGGTTGGGACAGAGTGACATGTATAGTGGTCACTGGGGGTGTCAGAATGGGGAAGGAGAACAGGCAAAAGGAGGGGAGGGCTAGGACCATAGATAGGACAATAAGTCCCAGGGTTAGTAGGGAACTTGGGCAGGCTGGGTGGACCATTGTTTTTTTTTCCTGTCATCATTATCTATGTATCTATAGGATTCTGTAGGGCACTGTTGGCTCCACTATGGTGACTGGCCTCCCATAATGAAGTCCCTTGAATGTAGAGACAACACAGCAGAAGGGAGAAGTGGTGGTGGTAAGAGGATAAAATATAAATTAAAAATCCTACTGCACGTCATTACGTATCAGACAGTGCAATATATCCCAAATATCAGATAGTATTCAAGACATATGGAATGCACAACTGAAGCTCTGCCTTTAGACAATTCTATCCCACCCCCAAATTGCAAATTACTCCATTGCATAAGAAAACAGATCCAGAAACAAATTATTTGATACCTTTTATTGGACCAACATGGATGTTACAGAAAAGAACAAAGTGCTTTAGCTTTCGAACCAACCAGGTCCTTCTTCAGAAGCTTTGTGGCAGTTTTTTCAAATATCCCATACTATTAACACCAGATTATATAGAAAAAGCAGAAATAATTCTCATTGGTTTAACATATACATTTAAAACATAATAGAAGATTACGTCAGAGAAGCTAATTAACACCAGTATGCAAACTGAAGAGCCTCAGAAGGGCAAAGGTTATCAAGAATTCTGTACAGCCAGAGAGTTCTTGTCACATAAATTTAAAATGTCTCAGTATGCCAAGAAAGCATTCTAGTGATAAAAAACCTTGGAGTGGCATTCTCTCTAATACATGTAAGATGAGCTACAACTTACATTCCAATTGTCCTGGTATATTAAAGGACAGATAATGAGAGACAAAATCCTGAAATTAGGTATAACTGCAAGTTGAAATCAAGCCTCAAATTAACCTACACATATAAACATGATGCATATGAAAGTATCACTTGTAAGTGTAAGTGCAAAAAAAAATAAATACAAATTTTCTTGTCAAGGACCCCCAAGAAAACAAGACCATGAGCCTGATAAATGCGGATTTCAACACAGAGTCTGTGTATAACAAAAATGCACAGAATCAGTCTAAGCAATCTAAATGAAAACCCAAAGGAATTACACCTTTAATGAACCCCCAAGTAAATGAGATATGCATCTTAATATGAGCAGTTAAAATGTGACAGTGTGAAATCCACCCACTGACAACTAATAGAAGGAAATAAATGCACACTATATGGAAAACTAAAGTGTTCTAGCCACATAACAACTGCCCATGCCACGCTCCACCCACACATATGTGTGTACATACACCATACCACACCCCCATACACACACACACACACACACACATGCACACCCCACACAACCACAACACAAACAAATATAAAGAAACACATTCCACACACACCACACCACACCATGCACAACAAACAAAACACACATACACACCATACCCACAATGCACAAAAACACAACACACACACACACACATACATACATACATACATACATACATACATACATCAGTATACACACACACACACACTCAAACGCACTCACCACAGTGTTAAGGTGAAAAGTCAACAATGTAGATAACCATAAACTTACAAAATAAAAGGCCCACTGAAGAACTAAACTGTTTATGTCCATCTTTTAAAGTAGAGGTCTATGTAAGTTTAAGTGGAATAATGTGTCATGTACCCAACATCAATGTTCAATCCATCCGCCACCATATTGAGAAGTAAAATAAGTCTAATTTCAGAAGCCTGTCTCTGTTGTGTACTGTTGAAATGTCCTTTTAAGACCATCACAGTCATATCTGAGATTGAGTGGTCATCCTGGGAGAAGTGCTGGGCTACTGGTTTCTCAATCATCTTGTGATTAATAGAATTTCTGTGTGAATTCATTCTAATGCGGAGTTGTTGGCTTGTCTCCCCCACATAACCTGTGCGAGGACATTTCTTGCATTGGATAAAATAGACCACATTACTTGATGTACATGTATAATTCCCCTGTATCCTGAATAGTCTGTTTTGTGATGTAACCACACAGTCTGAAGTGGAAATGAGGTTACATGTCTTACATGTGCGTTGATGACAGGGCCGTGTACCATATGATGTCATGGTATTCTGTTCTGGTTCAAGTTGACTCCTAATAATCAGGTTGGTTAAATTAGGTGGTTGTTTAAAAGACAGTAGTGGTAGTTCTTGAAAAATACAGTTAAGGGTTTCATCTTCACTAATTATTGGATGGAGATCCTTAGTAATCTTACGTAGGAGTTCAAGGTCAGGATGGTATGTGACTACTAAGGGTATTCTATTGGTAGTCATCCGTTCCTTATATTGCAGTAGCTGTTCTCTTGGGACCTGTGTTGCACGTTCCACTGCTCTGTCAATTTTCCTGGATGAGTGTCCCTGCTCAATAAAGGTGTTTTTCAACATCGCCAGATGTGTGTCTCTGTCTTCCTCATTTGAACAGAGGGTGATACCAAGTGCTTGACTATATATAACAGATTTCTTGTGTGGCTCGGGTGATTACTTTTCTTGTGTAAGTATCTCTGTCTGTCCTGTTGGTTTCCTGTAAAGACAGGTATGTAGGGTACCATCCTTAATAGTGACAGTGGTATCCAGAAAATGTACACTTGTGGCAGAATATTCTAGGAAAGCTTTATAGTTGGGTGGAGGTTATTAAGTTCTTGGTGAAAATCTTTATGTGTCAGTGCCCTCTGTCCAAATTATAAACAAATCATCAATGTAACGGAAATAAGCGAGTGGTTTATGTGTACAGTGCCTTAGGAAAATCCTCCTCCAAATTCGCCATAAAAGATTAGCATACTGAGGAGCCATCCTGGTTCCCATTGCAGTTCCCATAGTTTGAACATAATGTTTACCATTAAAGCTGAAGTTGTTATGTGTCAGAATGAATTCAGTGAGTTTACCCACAACTCCAGGGTCAATGTTGGGGTCCAATTCTTTGTCATGCAGGTATTTGAGGCAGGCTGAAATGCCATCTGTGTGTGGAATATTAGTGTAGAGGGAGGTTACATCCATCGTGGCTAAAATAAGAATAAGATATAAGAATGCATATTATAAGCATATTATATGCAGAATATAAGAATAAGAATGCATAAGAAAACTACATATTTGAGATTTGCACCACATGACTAATACAACCAAAACACAACACTGAATATTATTAAACAGCCAAATGCGAAGAAAAGTGCAACTGTGTCCCACAGTTACTGTAGTGAGAGGAATAACACATTTTGTCATTAGCACTCATCTTTAGTCTTGTGTCATCTGAGTGATGACTATGTACAATTCCAGATGCTATTTTGATAGACAAGTGTGATGACATGTCTTAATACATTTCAATGCTGTGAAAGCATCTTTGCACATAAGAACTCTAATTACTATGATGTATAACCACACACTTTTCCTTACATGACATAGATGACCCAACTATTATAGGTCTTTGCCCTTGTCCATAAATTGCAATTTATGGTTTGTCTGCAAATTAATTAGTTGCATTTGTACCACAGTAAGATCCATTTAAAAAGCAACTTCCATATTGTTAAGGACATTCAACCAGTCTGATAGGATCATGCCAGAACAAGTTACAAAACAACAACAAGAGAGCTATGCCAGTTTGGAAATCTGTAAATCAGTGTTTAAAACTGCTTATCAGTTGTTCAATAGAAGTCAAAATCTGGAGCTGGATGCACACACTTATTGCAGCATGTGCTCTGAAAAGGTTGGGGGGGGGAAATAATCTCCCAAGGTCTTGCATAAGAATTTCCTGTTTTCCCTGCAGTAACATTATGGAATGAAACAGAGCAGATCTGGAAATGTTAATTAAAGACCTTAGAGATGGTGACACAAGGAATGCAATACGTTTCTTGTTTTACTGCATCTGAGGCATGTTAGGAACATCTTCCCTTTTCTTGCCTTATACTAACTGACAAAACCACGGATCTCCATACTCAGGGCCAAAGGGTTTTGAGAACACCCCTTTGCTAAGCCAGCAGACATTATTAAATATCAGCATGTCTTTATGGTCAGCAGGCATCTCATTAACAAAAGATGACAAAAAGCAAAGGTCAATTAATTTAATGTAATGAACACACTCATCACATCTGCATATTTCACTCTTGTCCCATGCATAGTTCCATCTGAAATACATTGCAGTGACTTTAAAAAGGGTCTGGGGTGGGGGTGTGTGTGCGGGCTTGCAGAGTAGATGTGTCTCAACCAGCTCTCGACATCCACTTTAATATTTTTTTTTGTGGCAAGCCCATTAAAATGAGGAGAAAATGGCAAATACTCAACATTAAAAGTAGCATGGATGGTTCCACTTTCAGTCGTAGCTGCAACAAGAAGGGTACAATCCACCTGTGAAGATATATTAAAAGCAGGATCTTCAAATATTTGTGATTGCAATATAGCTTGATACAATTGTTTCCTAGACTGACCACTTAAACTATGTAACCTAAGATGCCACTGTTGTATGTACTTTAAATAATACTGTACATGAAGAGGTAAGTGTAAGAACCACCTGTACCCAACCACCACACCCCAGACATTAAAAAAATCAACCTTCCACTGCTGCAGCAATGGTATCCACATGCAGTCCTTATTACATTATTGGGAAAATATTAATAGAAAAATAGATACTCAAGAAAAACACTACAGGGTGTATCATTTAGCCCCCTTCTAACACTGTATGATAGGTATGATATCTCTTCACCAGATTCAGTTGACTACCCCACAATAACTGGAAAAATAATCCCAATAGTTTTGTCTGCATATGAAATGAGGATGGAAAAACATGCAAAATATAAAAATATTGGCACAGTAATTGTTTTTAACAAGAAAATCCTCTTCTTCTTAGTCATAGACCAAGACTTCGAACACAACGCCTTAGCCTGGGCCTCAGCAACCCTCTCTTCCTAGTTAACCTGGGCTGCATTATCATACCCAAAATGTACACCTAACAACTTCACATTTACTTTCTGAACAGAAATATCGCTATCCCCAGACTTGGAACATTTCCCAATGCCAAAACATTACACTTTTTCCTGTTGGTACAGATACCCGACATACTGCACTGTCCTCAAAGACCTTCAGAGCATTTACCCCAGAGGCAAATCTGCTACCACCAAGATACAATCATCCTCATACACCAGCGTTTTGAAACTATCACCCCTTTTTCATAACCACAGGAAGAATAGTATTCTGCTGTTCTATATGTCTGAGTAAAGGATCCAAACAAAAGGCATATAATAACAGACTGAGTAGACACCCCTACCTACACCCCAACAAAGGAACATAGGGATACCCATATGCCCATTAATTATGTATATTATCTGAGCATCTTGATATAACAACTGCAGCAATGCTACAAATTCCTCTGGGATACCATACTGTCTGAAAACCTCCCACATGAACTTATGATGTACAGCATCAAAAGCTGTTTCTTGGTCCAAAGCCATCAAATAGCTATCCAACTGCATATTTATTCCCTGATCTACCAGTTCCCTAATATGCAAAAGATTATGGCTGGGATATTCAAAGGGTTGGGCCTGGTGCAACAGTGTTGCACCGGTGCAACCTGCATTGCGCCTGGCGGATATTAAGAAGGCTGCCTGGCACAGTGCAAATCTCGATGTGCCGGGGCACAATGCTAATGTAGGTGGTGCAAATGCAGGGAGCATACTCATGCATATGTGGCACATCCCTATATTCAGCCCGGGATGAGCAGTGCATATGCTGGTACAACCCTGCATTGCACCACATAGGGGGGCTCAAAGTTGAGCCACAGAAAAGATGGCACAACTCCTGGCCACCCACAGGTGGGCTGCAGTTTTGCAGGGTGCAACACAGCAGCCCAGCCATGGGTGGCCACCCGCCCACTCAGAATGCCATTGGCAAGCACACACACACACACCCTGGTAGTCAAGTGGACCCCCCCATCCATAGCTGCGATCGCAGCAATGTATAACAAAAAAGCCCTGGTAGTCCAAAGGCCCCCCTTCTGAGTCCCCAACTCACCAAATATTGTAAGACAGTCATCCAGGCCAAGTGGAACCCCTCCCACCTAAGTCACCGAGTAACATCAGATGACATCCTGGTGGTCTAGTGAACCCCCTGCCCCTAGCCACAATCACGGTAATCCTCCATAAAGAAAACCCTGGCAATCCAGTCCACCAGCATCCCACTCTCACACTGAACCCTTTGCCCACTCCACTTCCCCTTGTCTGGCGGCTGCTACCCACTCGATGCCGCCCGCCCGCCAATGACACAGTATGGCTGTAAGCCATTGTCCTCAGTGGACCAGTAGGCTTGCAGTGCTATTGCTAAACAGTCCCAATTATGTGAATGACTTACTTACATATTTGGACTGTCTAGTATAGTTTGCCCTGCAAGCCAATTGGTCCACACTAGGGACCAATGGGCTTACAGCCCATACTGTACATTGTCATTCAGCGGGCAGCCGGGTGGTATGCAGGTGGGTTGCAGCCACCTGACGATGACAGAGGAGGGGGCAAGGGTTCGGTGTGGGTGGGAGGGGTGGGAGGTGCCACTGAATCACCAGGGCTTTTCCTATGGAGGATTACCGCAATCACAGCTAGGGATGGGGGTTTACTAGACCACCAGGAACAGTCATTTGACATTACTCAGGGACTCATGTGGGGGGACCACTTGCCACTAGGGCTGGCTCTGTCAGTACAATATTCTGGGCCTCGGGGACTCAGGGAATGGGGGGCACTGACTACAAGGGCTTGTTTGGTATACATTGAAGTGATCGTGGCTTGATAGGGGAAGCCCAGGATCCCCACTGCACACATCATGCTGTGCAGGGCTCCAGGCACAAGTCATCAGGTTGCCCTGTGAAGGTATGCAAATGGGGCCAAATGACATGCAAATGGCCCCATTTGCACCTTGCATATCTTATGGTCTCATGTGCATGCCCCTGCTGAATATTGCAGGTGATGCACCTAGTGCAACTGCACTTGCGAGGGTACATCCCCATGCTCCTTATCTGTGCCTTGTGCTGGCTCAGTGCCACCGCAGCAGGTCCAGTTTGTGTGCCAATATCACCATATTCAACAGTCCTGCACCATGGCGCATCACCACTGAATATCGCTGGTCCTGGCCTCCGCACAGCCAGTTGCACTGCACCCAGGCTTCGCGCCACTGCCGGTGCAGTCTGAATATCTGGGCCTATGAGCAATATACCTCCCAGGAACCACACAAGCTTGTATTTCCAAAAGTGACTCTTGTGCTGCAAGTGCCAAGCACTTAGTTATGACTTTCATCACAATTTTATAATCGGAAGTCAACAAACTTAACGGTCTCCAGTTAGCAAGGTCAGCAACCTCTCCAGACTTATGTAAAAACACCATAATACCTTGAGCCATAGTAGACCCTAAATGATCCACCTGTGATGCTGCAGTAAAGACAATGATTAACATAGATAAGAGTTGTTCCTCAATTAACATAGATAAAAGTTGTTCCTCAAACTGTCTATAAAATTCATTTGGGATCCCATCTATCATTGGTGCTGTGTTGGTAGATAAAGACTGTATAGCATTTCTAATTTTAGCCTCTTGTAATTGCTCACACAAAATGCTTTGATCGGTTTGTGATAAGGTAGGAGTGTCTAAACCCATAAAAAAATCACCAGAAAATGCAGTATTGAGAGTCTGAAAATGTAACCTTAAATGCTCCTGTACAATTAATTTTATAGTAGGCAGATCTGAATATCTAATATTACTCTGATCTATCAATTCTGTCATGATCCATTGCCATATCCTATCCTTATTGCTGTCAAAGGGATTTACACGAAATTTATTACCCTGCATACCAAATTTTGTTCCAACAATAAGGATTTCCCTCTATCATTTGAAAGGCAATCATTTCCTGTTTTACCTCAAAAAGCTGAGCTGACAAATCAAGTACCATCTACTGCATCTGCAAAAGTAACTGAAGAAACTGTGCTCATAAACTTAAATAATGCCTATATTTAGTCCTGGCCACATGTTGAGATTCCAGAAGAATTACCTGTTGAATATCCCACTTTGTATCCTCCCACCATTCCACAGGGTCATCTATAAAGACACTGCACTGGCTGCAGTGCTTCAAAACATCCAAAACTTCCTCTTTATAATTTTATCCTGCAATAAAGAAACATTCACCCTCCAGTATCCCCTCCATACTTTAAATGGTCTTTTAAATGTATTACTGCCTGAATTTCCACTTGATGAGAGGTTTCAAGTGGTAGTTGGTACTCCTTGGGCCTGATTCCAGACACCTTACGCGGCCACTGGTGATTTATTCCAAACCCTATGGTGCAAATTGCACCAGCGCATGCATAGCGCTAGGTGTGATTCCAAGTTGCGGCTTGATCCAAGTCGCATGCAGGCTGTGCCAAGGGTGGGCTACACCACCCACTATGCCTGCAACCCACTGCAGCATGGCATAAGGCAGGGTTTTGGCAGCACCTGTGCCCTATTCTGAAAGGACGGCTGCCATAACCCAGTTACACTACAGGACATAAGTGCTGGGGACCCTGGCTGTCTTGGAATAGGACACAGGGTCCCTGAGAGCAGGAAGAAATGTCGCAACTGCATACACCTGAGAGTTGCGACATTCGTCTGGAATTGCATATTTGTATCTTAGTGGATATTGGAACAAACCAGAAATCTATTCTAGAGGACAGAACACCTTATAAAATGTATGCATTGGTTGTTGCCCTTAACATCGCATACATCCGCTAACCCTGACTTTGAAGAACCTGCATGCAAGGCATTGGTATCACAATAAATCTTCCCATTTTTCTGTCCCAATCTCTCTTAGGCCACAGTTAAAATCCCCACTCCACAAAATCAAATGAGAAGTGTGTAAATAAGGTTCCAACTGATGTATCAATTGATTTGTCTCTGTTTTTACTTGGGGATTATAAATGGTGATCATTTGCACTGGTAAATCTGACATCAAGGCATCCACCACAAAAGCCCATCCAGGATACACACCCACCACATTCATGACTTTTATGTCAGGCCTGTTAAATAAAATTCCAACTCCTGAGCACTTGTCCTCGCCAATTGACCACAAAGAAGGACCCCATCACCAATCCCTCTGTGCCTGTGAAACCTCAGAAATAGTGTGCAACCTAGTATCCTGTATGAACACAACATTACTGTGTGACTCATGAAAATGGAAAAATAGCCATATGTTTCTTACTAGTATGTATACTGTTCACATTACAGGTAATAAGTTGTAATGTATTCATAGCTAAAGCAGGAAAAGAGTAACATAAGAAACATCAGAAGTTAAAAAAATTACTTTTTCTTTTTCATTTTCTACTCTTTGTCCAACAGGCAAATCTTGATCCATAGCTACCTCCAACTGAGAAGAGGCTCAAGAGAAAGTATCAGACTCCTCTTCAGAACTCCTCTCTGTATTCGGTAAAATTGTGTACTGATTCTGCAACAACAGGGAGTGTCATCCACCTTTTGTCAACAGCTTAGGTGGCTCAATCAAAGTTTCAGAGCAGGTGACCATTTTAAAACCTCTTCCATAGACGGCACCGGGGAGGCATAGTTACAACAGTTAAATCACTAATCTGAGAAGGGATGTCCCAGGCACTATCAAACCCCTTCCATTCCGGCCAGTAGATTCCAAAGCAGTAGAAGTAATAGTGTCCACAGTTGCAAGCAACTGTTCTGAAAGGTCAACATTCTTCTCCTGAAGAGGGGGTTGGGGGGTAGCGGAAGAAGAAGCCACATCCTGCCATTTATAGAAGGCAGAACCAGTACAGTATCCTGAGTGGAAACAGGCACAGACTCAGACCATCTGTAATCATGCTGAAGCCTCTCCTTTTGTGCTAAGGCCACATAAACATCCTGCTCAGCACGTTCTGCCTGAACCATACTATTATGAGAAGCCCATTCACAGTTTCAGAATGTATGTCCCAAACCTTCACATAGATTACACCTCATAGAACTAGTACAATGCATACTGGAATGTCCCAAAAGTCCACAGAGACACACTTCGTTTTATGGCAGACATTACTTAAATGTCACTTATCACTACAGCGATAACAGGCCTGGGGCTGACCAGCATAGAAAACCACTCCAAGATCTCTCCCCAAAAAGAAACAGTTAAGCAAGTGATGTACATCCCCATTAAACTGCATCAATGTAACTTTATAATGCCAACCACCAGTCCAAATATGCTCCCCATCCAGGACAGGCTCAGAGTACCCATCAATATTACACCTCTGTTTCAAGCAATAAGCAATGTCCGCCACGTTCACTCTCTCATTTCAAAACAGTACCGTGACTCTTTTAAAGGCAGGTCTCATTAGGGGAATAGCCACAAAAGGCTTCCATAGGGGCCTGTCCTTCAAAAGATGAAACTGCTTCCAAAACCTCTCAAGGGCAGCAGGATGCTTAAAACTGATGTCAAACAGGAGTATCCCCAGGCATATGAATTAAGGCTTATATTTCATATGAAAAGAACTTCATACTATCCTTAATTGAATATCTACCAATATAAAGTCTGTCTGGGATCTCAGGGAGACTTCCTTTATATTTCAGTCGAACCACATTCCATCATTTAGCAGGCTCAGAAGTCAGTCGAGTATGTTCAAGGAATAACTCTCCCTCACGTTTGTCCCCAAGGCAGACATAGAGGCTGACCCAGGAGGGGTAGACCTTCCATTCAGTCTTTTTGACTGCGCTGCCTGTTTCTGACCTGCAGCCCCCCTATCCTCCTGTACAGAAGACCCCACTGCAGATCCCTCCAAATGCACTGCATCAGGACAGGCCCCATCCCTTCAAGATCTCTAATAGTGATCAATATGTCCCATCCAGAGTTTGCCACTGCAGATGACCACAAAGCTTGAGAGTGATGACCACACTGTCTTGGTTGTATAGATGAAACAGACAGTATTAATTACCTGGGAAAGTGAAGACCAGCGATTGTGTCCTCATCAGCCGCGGACACTGCAGCAACAGCAACATGACTCTGGAAGTTAGAATTCCACCCTGCTCTGTCTGGCAACCTAGTCCAACCTGCCTACAACAATGCAGCTTGTACCCACCCAGGCATAGTCCCCTTAGATTCATCCACACAATACCCATTGTCTGTGTCCATAGCAAAGTCTTTCACAGGCTTTGACGCTATTGACTCCTGCAGTAAGGGCCACCTGCAGACCTGGAACCACAACTCTGCATTCAGCATCCCATTCAGCACTGTCTACTCAAATGCCTCTCCACCTGAAATGCAACCAGACCTGTTCAACTCTTCAGGCTCTACAATCCCAGCATAGAAACCACTGAAACCCATCTTAAACACAATGGAAACCCTCCAGCAAGTGTCATTCCTATCAGGGCTTCAGCTGTGGAAACTGCTGGACTTACTGCAGGGATAATAACAGAATTATACTCCATTATGGGGGAATCACCAGTCATGGGCTCAACAGTACTCATCACTGCAGTAGGTAGAAGACCTGTGACATATCATCACCTAGACTGGGCCACAACCTGAGACTCCATTTGCAATAACCTCAGATTGCTCTCTTGAACCAATGAACAATTTCCATTTGCAATTGACGACGCCAATGCTGATGCTGTAATTCCTCTTCCTAAGCAGTTCCAATAATATAGTCGATCCTTCCAGTAACTCCAAAACATTCACTTGCACTCCTTTCTGATGTAATAAGTCATTCAAGTCCGGCACTAAAGCTGATGCCTGTCATCTCATTTGACAGTAACTGCTCCAGAATCATTTGTAGCAGCAATTGTACTCCCAACAGGAGTGGTCTCTAGCAGTTCTGAGGCAAGGGAGGAGAACCGCTCCTCAGCCTCCAGCATATCCATACACTCTACTGAAAAATCTGAAGTGGCCATCCCTTGAGACAGACACAGCCCCTACAGGAGAGTAGGGGAATTTTTATTAAGACTTTGAACACAAATATTACAAACATGTTATAATCACATCAAAAATAATATATAAATTGATACACAATTCAAATAATAAGTAAATCAAATAAGTATTAATGCATACCCTCTTCCCTCCTGGCCACTACTTTAGAGTAGTGGAAGTAAAAGTTTTATAAACCATTCATAATACAATATGCTATTTACACATTAAATTAATATACTAATCATAACTTATATCAAGTAGGTAGCAATGCATACCTTCTTACCCCACCCCCTTTTTTACATAAGATTAGGGGATTTTGTATCAAACTTCTCCCAAAAAAATAGTGATACAAGCACATTTTAATTATGTTAGGCAAATTTTGTATGCGTTGAATAATTGAAGCAAGTAAGTATTAATTCATACTTTCTTATGACACCCTTACCATTAAAGTAAGGGATTTAAAACCTAAGACCTCTTTTTTTTTCTTTCTTACAACAAAATGGGAAATTCATATTTGGAGTAATAAATTCTTCAAAGAGGTTATTTACAAATTCCCAATCTTTAGTGCAGCTAAGCAAAGGAAAATCACATCTTAAAATGTTGCTCCCTTACTTTATCTTCCATATTTTTTGTATCTAATTTAGGTATTTAGTTTACTAAAAGAGAAAAATTAGAAATGAAAAAGAAAGGTAAGGAATTTAAAAATAACTTCTTGGACTCTTCCTTGCTTTCTTTTTCCTGGATTTCTTGGATACTATTTATAATTTGTTGAAACAACTGCTCTTGTGTTATTTCAATTTGCTGTAGAGTTAGTTTATATCTGGTAATCCAAATCTAATATTTCATACAAGTTAGTATGATTCTGACACTATTAGGGTGAAACTGGTTCCAGCACTGTGATATAATTCCTAAAAAGAAAATATCTGGGGAGTGTTATAAAAGGGTAACAGCTCCATTTCTGTTTTACCATTTGCCAGAATATTATGATGTAGGGACATTTAAAGTATAGATGTTCCATCATTTGAGGATAGAGTCACATGTTTCTCTAGGCAAGTTCGTTCACCTTTTGTCTTACAGTACGCTTTAAATTGTTTTATGTTTGCTTGTACGCATGTGCAACAAACATAGTGCCATCATCCGAGTTTCCTCAGAGGTGTGGCACCGCCCTTCCAATTCAGTCAGTGTTTGCAGGTGTGGCCACAGTTCTCCAATGAACACTGCAGATGTCTATGACAGCAATTGAAAATGCAGTGGCTGTACAGTTGAAAGGGAAAGCTACGCTCAGTGAGCAGTGATAAGATATCATGTGCTAATGCGCTCCTCCACACGACATGCACGCATACCGCGTGCCATGCTCCCCCACGCACACTGTATAGCTGATGGGGCATCAATCCTGTCGGCTGTGCGGCACTTCCCCCAACAGAGGTTCCAGATGCCACGCTGGAAGCCCACCCCAGCATGGCAACAGATCATATGGCTGACGTAGGTGCCTCAATCCCCCATTGGCCCACTGTCCCCCAAGAGACTACACGGTGCCATGCTGGGAGCCCACCCCAGCATGCTAACAGATCGTATGGCCGACAGCAGTGCCCAGTCCCCAGTCAGCTCCACAGCCCCCAAACAGCCTTCCAGCTACCATGCTTGGAGCCCACCCCAATGTGGCACAAGTCTTGCATCATCTAAGTTAAAAGGAAAAGAAACCTGAAAGAAAAACCTTCCCTCGCTGACTGTCCTGACCAAATCTCTCCCACCCATGCCCACCCTCTGCGCACCCTCTGCCTCCCCACATCCCTCCTCACCCCATACTTACCTCCGAGCTCAATGCAATGATCTTCGGTGGACCAGGAACACGCCTGCACTCTTCAAAGCCAACCATGAACTGAGGAAATGCTGGTAAGTAGTATAATGTAATAAATAGGGTTTTTCAACTTTGAGTGCATATCTCGGGCATTTGGGAATTTTTCACCCAGTTTTTTTCAACATGGGGTTTTAGGGACCCCAACTCATGAATTCTGTCACTGTCATGGTGTTAATCGGCCCCGAAAGGAGATTTTGTGGTCACTGCGTGGAACCACCTTTCAGGACTGATTTATGAAACGACAGTGTCACAGTTCATGAGGTAAGCCCTCAAAAACCCTATGTTGAAAATTTGGTGAAAAAATTCCAAAAAAATGACTGTTTTGCATGCATGTGTTGCGCTGTTCCCTATGCACACTCATAAGTTCACAAATTTTCAATATGTTCACTCCAGATTTTCAGCATTGCCATTTTACCATACCTCCTTATGAGCAGTGCAGCTGCCATTTCTCACATCTGACCCAAAATGTGTTTCCGCCCCTGTAGCATACAATGGCGCAGTCAGTGTGCGAAATCAATGTTTGGGACAGATTAAGAAAATGACAGTGACACTGTTCATGAGCAGAGGTGTTAAAATGGCTATGTTAAAAATTTGGTGAAATATGTCCATAAAATGATTGTTATGAGCAGTCATTGCGCAGTTTCCATGCACCCTCATAACTTCATGGATTTCTAATATTTTCAGTCCAGAGTTTCACCACTGGCCTTTTTCCACACTTCCTTATGAACAGTAAAGCTGTCATTTTTCACACCATGGCTGAAATGTGTTTTCGCACTTCCAGCGCAGAAATGCGTAGTCGCTGTGGGAAATCATTGTTCAGGACAGATTAAGAAAATCACAGTGACACTGTTCATGAGCGGAGGTTACAAAATTCCTGTGTTGACAATCTGCTGTAAAAAATCCCCAAACTAATTGCATTATGGATGTGCGTTTCGCATTTTCTAATCAGGCTCATGACTTCACCAGTTTTTTTAATATTTCACTGCAGAATTTCAACATTGCCATTTTTTGCAACTCCCCATGAACAGTACAGCTGTCATTTTCACATCCTGTTCAAAATGTGTTTCGCACCTATAGTTGCCAAATAGACGTGGTCGCTGGTGAAATCAGCTTTGGCCAGCAAACTGATATTGCCACTGTTCATAAGGTGGGGTTCACAAAAAACATGTTGAAAATTTGAGGAAAATGCCAATGAACGCCTGAGGTGTTAGGGTTTCTGACCATAATGCCCCAGCCTGTAGAGACTGAGAGGCATTAGGGGTGTGACTTGGGATTCTCGCCTGTAATGCTCATACCATTCCACATCCTGCAGCCAATGAGAGGCATTGAGGTATGCCTTGGACTCTTTGGCCCCAAAGTTCACCCCACTCTCCTATACAGGACCCATCTCACCATATTTCCTGATGGAATGGGGTGAGCATAAGGGCCAAAGACCCCAAGGCACACCGTGACACTTGTCAGTGTCTACAGGGTAGGGTGTGGTGAAATGGCATGGCCGTTATGCCTGACAACCCAAAGGCACACCCCAATGCCTGTCAGTCTCTGCAGGGTGGTGGTGGGGTTGGCTTCAGTTCAATACTTCACTGCCATTCCTATTATGTAGCTAACTTCTACACTACCAATGCCAATGCCAGCAAGCAAACATTCAGCATTGACAAATGCTTGTTTACATTTAGTTTCTTATAGGTACCTAACCATACCAGACCCCGCATTTGTTCAGGGGTTCTAGGATCAAATAACATCTGACTTATGTGTGTTTTTTGATTGAGGCCTATCTAAATGTTGAGGATTTCAAGGAACTTTAGTTGCTGCACATAGTCATAAAACATTTTCTAGTATTCTGAACAATATCTTGCTTTGTTGTTTGCCATTGTTTAATCTTTTTAAAACAAAATTGAAAATGTAGTGATAAGTTTTGAAGTGTTTTTTGTTTGGGGAGACATTTTTTTTTTTAAGTCCCAGGATTGTAAAATTCTGAACAAGTGATCCTGTACCCAGAGCATCCAGAATGTGGGTGCATTTTTTAATATTTGTATAAAAAATATACTGTAAAAGAAAGTGATTGGATTAATCATATTTATACTGCCATTAGAAATTGTGAGATACGTGATATTTTGTTTGATGAGACTGAGTCTACTCCCCCAAATGCATTTAAAAAACACAACTGTATAATTTAGTTTCCAGCTGGGGTGGGGGGGGGTTATATACGACTTAAGTGCAAAAACATAGGTATTAAGAAATTTTTTACCAACTACATTATTTTCTTTTTGCTCATTGTCCATTTATTCCAGGTTTTGACCATTTCTGTGGCTATGTTTAGAATATGTTCCCAATTTATAAGAGCTAGATCTCCTGTTCCAAAGAAAATAACTAATATTTTGTTTTGTGTGGATAAAATAGGAATACCTATCAGTTCCTCATGATCTGGGTTATTGGGGCCAATTGTAATACCTGAGCATTTAAAATAATTAACAGAGAATATCGAAATTGCAGAGAAATCCTTTGTTTTTAACATGGCTTGCAGATTGTGCATCTGCTAAAATAAGAATTAAATCATCAGCATAGGCTAAGGACATTCAGGCTTGATAACAATATCAATATCAGGGCTCTTAATAGCAGTGATGGTCTCTGAATTCAAGCAGACAATCCTGTGCTGCACATTAGTTGTCTGAGTAAAAACTCAATCAGTACATCTTATTCCACACCCACTACCAAACCCAAACATTTAAGATGATGGACATGGACAGACATAATTCATGCTTGAAAAATGGGTATTCTTTATTAACAAAACACAAAGGAAATGAAACGACTTTAATAAATTAAAAAGTTATGTATGCGCTGAGTAAGGGTGAGGGTTTATCAGTGCAAAGGTCAGATTCTTCGCACATGCAGTTACAATTTTATTTATTTCAGTTAAAAGTTGATAACCAGGAAAGGCACACTGAACCAAAGGCTCAATTCCAGGTGTGACCCGGGGCAGGGTGGATATATATATATATATATATATATATATATATATATATACACACACACAATGGTGAGTGATATGAGTTATAAATAACTGTTATTCTCACTGCAGTGAGATAAATGCTAACTACATAGTCACTGTGGAAAATTTTCAGATTTACACACACAGTCTACATGTCACAGGCAATATATGCACTGTCGTTACATAAGCAAAAACATGACTTCTGCTGGAACTACAATGCCCTAGTAACAGAAATAAATTAAATGCACCTGGAAAATCAGCTTACTCCCTTTTTCAGCAGCCCGAGATTTTACGCTTTGCAAACAAACAACCTGACCACAAACAGACCAGTCGCTTGGCGTGAGATCTAAAGGAAAAAAAAGAAATGGCATTTACATTGAAAACATGGAAAATATTTAAAATTGCCACATTCTACAAACAAAACTAATCTGAAATAATTAAAACTCCAGAAAATTAAAAAATCCATTGATGTAGAAGAAGAGGTAAATCTGAGCTGTTCCCAGTTCAAATTAGATACAGAACCACTGTTGGATCCATCAGAAATGGCAGAAGTCTCACAAATACAAAACAAGAAAACATCCCAAATCCTACTGCAACACAATATAACATAAATCCAGACTACATAGAACAATATATAGACTCTAGCAGAAATGACAACTCTAGGAGAAAACGAGCTGTGATATCAGCAATTTGCATCAATTCCTACAACAAAATAAGGGAACAGCAGAAAAAATTGAAACATTGCCTCCACAACAATTAAACAATATCCTATGCCATTATTTCATCCAATGTCACAAAAAAGATGGACATGACTATGAACCACTAAGTTTGAGAGCTAAATTTCAGAGCTTCGAACGCTATTTAAAACAACACAACTACCCTGAATCTCTTGCCACTTTAAACACATTTCTTAAATTCAGAGAAGTCCTGCAATTGAAACAAAAAAAACTAAAAGAACTGGGAAAAGGTAACAAACCTTATGCTGTTGAGCTCACGGACACATTAATTCATGAGCTCTATGAAGAAGATAATCTTGGCCCTCGAACGGCACAGTCCCTAATAAATACTATGTGGCTCAATGTTACCAATGTTCTTTGGTATACGTGGCAACATGGAATGTCAAAACCTGAAATGGGAGATATAAAACTTGGTGCAAATGAAAAGATGAGAAATATATTGAATTTTGCACAGAGAGATAAACAAAAACACGAAGTGGCACTGACCCAAAAGATATCCGTATTTTAAAACCTAGAGCATATGCAATCAGCAATCATAAAAAATTTTCAGTAGCAAACTACATATTTTACAGTGAAAAAAGACCACCCCAAACAAACTATGATTCTGCACCATTCTTCTTGATGATAAAATCAACCACCTAAAGTAAATTACGCCACTTGCTGGTTCAAAAACCAACCTTTAGGTGTGAACACAATTCCAAACAGACTGCAGGTTAACTAACCACTCTATATGGAAGCATCTAATACAAAAACTTGTTGATGCCAATATTTCTCCAACTGAGGTGGTCCAAGTCTCAGGACACAAGCAACTACAATCCCTAAATCAATACTCTAAAATGAATGAAACTAAACAAAAAGCCATTTCAAATATCTTAAGTGACGAGACCGACCCGCAGCCATCCACATCAACAACATGGCAAACTAAAGCACCAGAAAAGCACAAACTATTAAACTTTACTGAAGGGATGACAGCTTGTTTTAATAATCCCAACATTTCAGCTAAGCATATAACGTTCAATATTTATCAAGGTAAGTAAAACAGGAACACAGTGAAAATAAAGTAAATTCTGATAACTGAAATAATAAATATTTCTCTCTATTATTTCAACCTCCACACAATGGCAGTCCTCCTACGAAGAAAAAGAAACCTATCTCATCTGATAGTGACAGTGACTGATGTAGTGCAAATAAACACCATAGAACACTATACCTGAAAACTCATGTCCAGCATAAGAAAGAACCGCTTCCAACATAAGGACGATGAGAGAAATCATCTAGAATGGCAGTGATGGATGTAAACAAATGTTACAAAAGCACCGTAATAAACAAAAGTATTACACCACTCGAATAACGCACACCCTGTAAATAAACACATAACATAAAAGAATATTGAAATAAAACCTAAACATTACAAAAATAAAATATAAACCCATCCGGAAACAAATGCAAACAACTAAGTCCCACCCTCTAGCACACAACTACCAATGAAAGCCACATATTAAAAAATAGACACATGAATCGACCAATCAAATAACAGTGGCGTAATCCAGTCACAATTTCTCCGAACCATTCATAAAGACATACAACCAATAGGGACACATGACAGAAACATACAAAAAATACCTAAACCAATCAATTAACAGAAAACTCGAATGCCAAAAGTCCCACATGCTACACATCTTTTATGCATAAAACCAGCAACAAATCACAGAATATGAAAACACTCACTTCCTCAAACCAACTAAATCCATACAAAGCAAAGCCTCATCACCACGGACCTGCACAAGGTAAAATATAACACAGGCATATAACTACAAACTTGCAATACAAAACTAAATAAATGTATCCCACTCCTACCCATTGTTTAAATCGAACACGTGATGGGCAGGAGTGATATATGGCAAATATTGTCACTCTGCAGGAGTGACAATATTTGCCATATCCCACTCTTGCCCATCATGTATCCCATATTTATTCAATAAGGGTGTTGTGTATTCATTGAGAATAAAATCATGTAATCTCACCCCAGTGAGATAAATGGGTGATGACATAGCTGAAGTGAAAATAAATCAATTTACACCTACTGTAGCTATGTCATCACTTGATATTCTCACTCCAGCATCACTTAGGCAGTAAACGCTGAAACTTGTTTTAAAAGTGAAAATTAAATGATCAATGTACCCAATTACATACCAGCTGTATAGTGTACAAGTTTTGGTTGCACTTTATAAAATGCCAGAAGCTGAAAGCAATGCAGCTGGAGCAGCACTTAAATAAAAAAAAAAATTCCATGCCACGACGCAGTGATTCTTCATTATTCCATTCACACAACTTCTCTTCCTGGCCAGCAGAAATGTCTGCATGTTTCAGTAATCCTACCATTTCTGCAACATCATACAAGGTTTGCATTTTACAGTGCTATTTTTTCTTACTCTGCACATTTTAGTAACTGTTTTAAACACATAATAACTATTCTACTTTCTTTTCAACAGGTCGGCACTACAAGTCTTCTCCCAAAAGCAATCAAAGCAGCTCAGCAGTGACACAGACTCTGAATACCCAGTGAAGCTCCTCAGTCCTACATGTACATGTTTTCTCTGTAAGCCTCAGATATTTCTGCCACATCTCCATCTCCATTGCTATGTTCATGTTGACCTCCCTTCTCGCAAGCTGCGATGCACAGAGCGCTAAAGAACTAAATTACTGCTACACTAAGCACTTCCAACACAAAATAAAATAATGTATCATAAATAAAGAAATGTTATTCACACTGCAGCAAAACAATAAACAGTCCTGTTTCACCGACAGTTATGGAAGCACTCCGGAAGTAAACATCCCACACGCATCCCACCCCCAAACACGACCAAACCAATAAATCACTCAGTCCCCCAAGAGACACTGAATAGCACCATTTAAAGAATACACTTCACATCCACTATGAGCACAAACAAGAACCCACTACACACCATAGCAACCAATTGCAACAGAGGATTCAAAAGCATCACCAGTCGCTATCACACACTTGAGCAGAGTGACACACAGCAGCCAAATCACTGAGTAAGAACACCAACTTAAGAAGTAACACCGACAAAACGAACCTCAGACAGAATATTAAAATACAAAAACCATACAAAAACACTCCTTCACTATTGTATAAATCACACACATGATTTGCAGATCATGAGATATGGAAAATATTCTCACTCCTACATCATGAGGCATGGATATCTCACTCTGCAGGAGTGAGAATATTTTCCATATCCCACTCCTGCCCATCATGTATCCCCATAGGGATGAAAAACTCATTACTAAAATGCACAATCTAGGTTTGTCACCTGATAGTCAACTGGACTTTAAACTGGTTGACAAATCATTCTCAGAGAGTCAGAATTAATGATATCTTGTCTGATTTGGGTAGTATGACAAGTGGTGTACCGCAGGGGTCAGTCTCGGGACCAATATTGTTTAATCTCTTTATCAGTGATTTACAAACAGGGCCAAATAACTTCATGGTTAAATTTGCAGATGATACTAAATTGGGGCAAGGTTAATAATCAAGAAAATATGTCTGCATTAAAGAAGGATTTGGAAAATTAACACTTTGGGCAAATGAAAATCATATGCAGTTTAATCAAGACAAATGTTTAGTAGTGTATTTCGTGTAAATAATCCAAAACGATATAAAACGGACTACCACTTCACTCATCAAATTGTGAAAAGATTTAGGGATATATGTTAATAATAAACTTACATCAAATGATCACTGTGTTAGAATTGCTTGCATGACCAACAGATTTTGAGGCAAATAAAATGCACTTTGTTAATCACACTGAACAATGCCTTATTCCATTGTATAGGGCATACATTAGACCAGTATCTAGACTATGGCTCCCCTTTCTGGAATCCAAACCCAAAAAAGACATAGCAATTCTTGAACAGGTTCAAAGGAGAGTAACTAGAATGATTCCAAAATTAACAAACTTGGATTATCAGAACAGATTAAAACTACTGGTCTTCTCTCTTCAAACTAGAAGATTAAGAGGTGATATGCTTATGGTTTTTAATTTAATAAATTCACCAGATCTAATGGAAAATGTGGTCTAACACTCCAAAAGGAGACATGTTCGAGACTGCATAAGAAACAGCTTGATGTAAAACTTATAAAACCAGCAAAAGGGAAACTTTTTTCCAATAAGAGCATCCATTGTATGGAACACCATGTTAAGAATTGGCAGAGGCAACTAGTGCCACTGCCTTTAAAAAACAAATTAGATGTTTGGTTGAGGGATAATAGATTAATCATGTCCCACATAGTGTGGGAACAGTCTCTATGGGCTCTGGCCTTCTTCTGTTCTTTCATACCAAGTAATACCAAGTAATCAGCAGAGTATGGATAAATGTCATCTTCAGGATTTATTCTCACTGCAGTGGAAATAACACAGAATATCCCACTGAGAAAGCTCTCACCCCCATGGTTTATATAAGGAATATGCGTGGGGTGCCTGTGGAATAACTCAGTTATTTGTACAGTAGCTTGTGACCTCGAGTAACCTCACGAGTGGCGAAGCCACGAATGGGGTTTACAAGAGGTCACAAGCTACTGTACAAATAACTTGGTTATCTCACAGGCACCCCACGCATATTTAATTTATGCAACAGGATTTTTGGGGTTCAGTTTTGTTATATATTTTTTTCTTAAGTTTCTGTCCATGTTTTTTTCTCTGTGCCTGCTTGCTGTGTTTGGTTTGCAGGGTTGCTGTGCTGGGAAAGAGGAAAACATTGCTTTTTTTGTGAAGTGTTTTCATTTAAAATGTGGTTCTGGTTTTGGGGGAGATTTGGTTAGGGTGTGCATTTTGTGAGTCTTTGGGACTGTGATAGCTTTGCTTTTAAAGAGCACTGTGAGAAGGTGAAAGTGAAACTGGGAGGCAGTACTGCTGAGCAGGCAGCACAGGTGGTGGTGGTTATGATGAATATGTGTGATGGATGATGATCACTATGTGGATAACTTGAAGTTATCCACATAGTGATTACATCACCACCCATTTATCCACACAGTGACTCAGATAACTGAAGTTGTGTCTGTTTTATCCTGACACCTGTTGCATAAATATATATATATATATATATATATATATACACACACACACACACACACACAATATAAACCTGAGATAAGCAAGAGTACCTATGATAAACATAGAATGCAGCTTATACATGAAGATGCATCTAACATTGGATTTAACAGAGGACAATGACTACTTGAGCTAACATACCAAGTCTAGGTACAATGATACATCTGAGAGGGCATGAGCACTGAGCATCTAACCCAACATACACCGGTAAGAATTAGGGGAGCACAGTGACTGGATGGGGTAACAGAAAGGAGAACTAAGAGCTGGAGTTGGCAGGATAGTTGAAGGGTATGGGCCTGCGTAGCCGGTAGGGCCTGGCAGCTATGGAGGGTGGATGCATTGGCAAGGAGGGAGTGGGAGTGGGAGTTGCTTGAAATGCTTTTTGACGGACAACACAGTAGGCAAGCTATGTACGGTGTGGGGAAGAGAGTTCCAGAGGGCGGGGAGCCAATGGGAGAAGGCCTGCTTCCCCATGAGTGAGCATGGTGTGGCCAGGGTGAAGGGGCAGTGAATAACACTTAGTGGAATACTAGTGCTTCCTAAATCAGTTTGTTGTTCCCTGAAAATGCCTCTGGTGAAACATGACTGACTCGATGGTGCCTATCAGGTAGCAGTGTAAGAGTTAGAAGAGGTGGCATACTCAGAAAAGAAAAAGTTATTTTGATAAACAAGTTATTTTATTAGACAACACAGTGTGATTTTTTTTGCAGTTGATTTTTTTCTTTAGAAGATGTGGTGTAAATGGTGGCAAAGTAAGTCACTCGGTAAAATGTGCTCCTCTAATATGCACTCTTTTTTGCTAATGCTGTTGTGATTTGCATGATTATGGTAGTGCTGTATTGACTCGCACTACTGCAGATCCAAGATTTTCACTGGATACCATCCTGGAGACCATTTACTTCTAGGTATTGCACCAGGACCTGTTTGATTAAGGTCTCCATTAGTTTTCCCACAACAGAAGTCAGGCTAACTGGTCTGTAATTCCCCACCTCCTCTTTACCCCCTCCTTTGTGGAGTGACACTATGTCCGCCTTTGTCCAGTTTCCCAGCACCTCTCCTGTCCACAGCAAACTGTTGAATAAGTGTGTCAAGAGGTCAACTAATTCTGCTGCCAGTTCCTTTAGCACTATTGGGTGTATCTCATCAGGCCCCTGTATTTTGTCTGATTTAAGGGCTGCCAGCCACTCCCAGCCCCTATATGAGGTGAATGTTGGAGCTTCCATTAGTTGGATCCCTCTATCGGCTTCCTTAATTCCACTGTCTGGCATTGGATCATTATTCCCTTTTATGCCTGAAGAAACCATACAGTTCTCTTTCATCCCCCTATTTCAAAGATTTAATTGGTACACCCCACCCCCAGCAACCTCCCTCCATTTGGAACATTCCAACCTTATACCTGCCACAAGCTCAGCCATCTCACAAACACCCTCCCACCATACAAATTGCTTTGTTAGTACCTAACCACCCCCTAACAAAAAAAGGCCCTCTAACCTTCTAAACAAACTTTACTTGCCCATTAACTTGTGGAAGAAGGATTCCTCAATTTCTCCTCCAACCCTCAGTCCAACTTTGCTTGCCCAATAACTTCTGGTAGAAGGATTTCCTCAATTTCTCCTATGATCCTCAGTGTAAATGTCTGGATTCCGCTTTCTCCTCTTTTTCCTCCTCATTTTGGTGCCCCTCCTTCCCCCACCCCTTGAAATTTTCCAGCTTACCACCCCTCACATATCCCTTGGCTCAATCCCCCTATTCTCCTCCTCCAACACCAACCCTTCCCTCTTCTTGCCCCATGCTCTGCAACCCACACCCTTTATTCACACCAATACCCCCCCCCAAACGTCAAGTAGCATAATGTTCCTCTGGTACTCTCACTCATCCCCCAACTCTATGATAAATCCCTTAGGGCATAAGCACCACATCACCTTCTCTTTCCTACTCTTTAGTTTGCTTCTCTCAGGTGATATCAAAACAAACCTTGGTTCCCCAGCTGTTATCCTGCCAGCAAATTCCTCTAAGGGTCTATGAATTTTCCACATGAACATAAGGAGCTTGCTCCCAAAATTGGACCTTGTAAAATGTTGGATTATCCAACATTCTCCAGATGTACTATGTATCTCTGAAACATGGCTTTCAGCAAACAACCCTGACTTACTATCGATCCAAGAATATTCAATCTTTTGCCAAGACCATGGCAAGCAGGGCAGAGGGGTTGCACTCTATATACAGCAGTATCTACCGTGCTCTATCTCCTTGTGTGAATCCTGCCCTGCCTCCCATAAGCTAATCCTCACCCTCCTATCCTTCCCCTCCACTCTCCCCATCCACATTGGTATGATCTATGCTTCCTCAACTTGCCCCGATCCACTTATCTCATGCATATCAGGTATATTTCCCTTGACTGCCACTGGTGAGCTTAATTTAACCGGTAATTTCAACCTGGACAGGCACTCCCCCTTTCACCTAGTCCTCACTCGCAAAAACTAAAGCACTCAACCTAACCTAACTGATTACAGAACCCACCTGCTACAACTGCCACTCAATTAACCACTCACTTATAGACTGGGTTCTCACCTCCCACACTCATCGAATCATTGGCTCCAGTGTCCTGTCAGCTGCCTTAAGTGACCACTGCATCACATACTGCATCAGGAAGATACACCTCCCTCAATCTGCCTCAAAATACATAAAGTTCCATCCACTGCACTCGATTGACCCAGGTGCACTCCTGCATGACCTGAGCCATTCTGATTGGAACCCAGTCTACTCCGCACCTGATGTAGATTCTACTCTTGACCACTTCATATACATACTCACTCTGAACAGGAATTCTTATGCACCTTTGGTTAAAGTCAGGGTCAAGTGATGTCATCATCACTGGATCATGACTACACTCATTGACCAGTGTAAAGCCTAGGACAAAGGCTGGTCACACTATAAATCCACACTGACCCCACAAGCTCAGCAACTATACACATCCCTTCATAACACCTGTACCAAGGCAATCCACCATGCAAAGTCAGATTATTTTAAAAAGCACCTGCAATCCAACCATACATCTCCCTCGTCATTCTGGAGAGTAATCCACTCTCTTATAGACCCCCCTCCACAAATATCATCACCAGTCCTAAAGCAAAAAGAACTATCCATCTCTATTCCACTCAGTGTTGCAAAACTCCTCAATAGGTTTTTACCACCTGCACCCTTCCTGACCATCACCCACCACAGATCCTTCCCCAAAACCCTCTCACGATGGATTTTGTTTCCCACCTATATCCCTGCAAGAAGTCTTCCAGGCTCTGTACTCACTAAATACTAACAAATCTAGCCCTGATTGCATTCATCCCAAACTCCTGCAGTTCACTGCCCTGCCATTGAAGACCCACTAGCCCACCTAATAAATCTCTCTTTTTCCTCCAGTAATGTACCCCAGGCTTGAAAGATGACTAAAGTGATTTCCCTCCACAAAGGAGGAGATCCTCCCATACCAGGTAACTACCGGCCAATCTCCCTCCTTCCTGCTCACGCCAAACTGCAAGAATCCCTAGTCCATTCAAGACTGTCTGACTACCTATCCTCCTCTGGTTTCCCCTCCCAATTCCAATCCAGTTTCCAGAAACACCATTTGACAATCTCATCCCTTTATGCATCACTGATCATATTTACTCTGCCATGGACCACATCCACCTGACATCTGCCATCTTTATGGACCTGGCAGGCTTTTGACTCTGTCTCCCACCTTTCCTTCTCACCAAGCTTGGAGCAGCTGGCATGAATTCCCCACGCTGTTAACTGGTTTAGGTTGTATATTTAGAGACTGACTGCAATCAGTGCAGGTGGGCGGCTTCTACTCCCCCCTTCCCATCGCTGCAGGTGTACCTCAAGGATCTATCCTGGTCCCATACTGCTTTCTGTGTTTATTAATGACCCCCCATGTGTTCCAGCTCCCTCATACATATGTATGCTGATGACACCATCCTCTTTACCTCCAGGCCCTCCATCTCAGATATCTACATCACTCTCCAACAGGACCTAAATACAGTACAATCTTGGTTCCTTACAAACCAACTAAAGAGCGACACCTTTAAGACTGTTACCAGAATATTTGGCACCACATAAAAATTGGCTAGAACACCCCACCCCCCACCTTGCACCACCCTGAATGCACTCAACTCGACTATGTCCCCACATACAAATATCTAGAGTTCTGGCTCGACTGAAACATAGACTTTTCAGCCCACATAGATGCTATCAGCACCAAGCTCATCCCAAACTTAGAATACTGTGTTGAAACAAAGACTGCCTCACCCTTCCAATCCATCAAGAATTAGTGACTAAGATGATAATTCTTGTTCTCAACTGTTCTGATGTAGTTTACAGCACAGCACAGCCCTGCTTCCTCTCTATCCAGGCTAGATACTCTTCTGAATTCATTCTTTTGCTTTGTGTCCAACTTTCCCTCTCGTGCTCATCACTGCAATCTTTATTCCTCCCTAGGCATTCTATCACTGTTCCATGAATGCTCTATTCACTCGCTAAACCTCATAGCCAAATTCTGGATTAGTCAACTTCCCCCCATCTCACCGCTATGCTGTCCCTGTGGTTTTTCTTCCTATGACCTGTGCACCAGGGACATCTGCTCCTTCTTCTTTCCTGTACCCAAATGTCAGCGGACAGTCCACGTTCTCTTCACGGACTCCTCCCTTTGGAATTAGCTTACACTCCACCTCCATACTCTCTCTCCTTCTCTCCATCAAACAACACTTACATTTCCTTCCTCCCCTTGTGCTCCTGTCTCACTACTTCCCTCCACTTCCTCCTTCTGCCCTAACCAGAGGTACTGTACGTGCCACTGCTTTCATTCCTGTGTCTCAATAATTTGCTAGCTTGTCTGTTGTATAACTCAAATGTAATTGCACTGAAGTATCTTGTATGTTATGCCATTTCTTTTTTGTATATGCCATGTAAATATATATGTATATATATATATATATATATATATATATACAGTATATATATATATCTACATATATTTACACACATGAAATTTGGAAAGCACAGCCTCTGTGCCAGAATCTCTTGATCCTGTAAATTTCATGTAAAACAGTGTAGGGAAGGCAAAGTTACAGAGGTGCAAAAAAATAGTTGTAAAATATTTAATAAAAATGTTGTTTTTGAGCATGCACAGTTTAAAAAACAAATGTTCTATTCATAACTGAATTTTTGCAAAAGCAGTAGTTACACTATATGACACAGCTGTCTTTAATAAAGAACAGCTGTTTACGTGTTATGCAAACCCTGCTGCTGTCACCACTCATAGTTCAGGAATTGGGCTACTGTCATTGTAGCTTCGGCATGCAGACTGTGATGTGACTTTAAACAGTATCTGCACATTGGAGGCCTCAATCCCTGGTGGCAGTGCTTTCACAATTGTGGTTACTCTGTTGCTGTATTTCTTCCTTTTCTACTGCCTTGCATTTCAAAATTGTTGTGTCTCACTTTTATTTTATGACTATGCTCCTGCTGTGAAGTTCTCACTTTTTCCCCAAGCCCTCCCTCACTTCCATACTTACTTTTGGGATATGGACCCCCGAAAAGAAATTTCACTTGAATAATTTTTTTCACCACACCATGGCCTGAGGCAGCGGAGTACATCTCTGTGTCAAGTAGCTCATTATTGCCTCTTCCACCACTTGGTGCAAATTCCTATTTCTCTTTTCCATGGGTGATTATCACTTGGCAGATCTCGTGAAGGCTGTCACGACTAAGTCTTTCTGACAGCACCGTTTAAGGCATTTTCTGAATGCTGGACTGGCACAGTGAGATTTCTTATAGTATTCTATGCTTTTCTTGTTCAATGTAATTTAGTGTTTTTCTATGGCAGGCTCATTTTTAACCTTTTGTTGATTTTTGTAATATTAATTGGTTCTAGCACTTTGGATTTTAAGGTACTTGCAACACCACACATCCAGCATTTAGAGGTTTACCGAGTTTAAGTACGGTATTGCAGAGCCATTAGCATTTAAGGGAGCCTATGTTCTATGTGACTGCCCCTGATGAAGAGTCAGGGCAACACCCCCCCCACCTTATCTTATACTTACCTATGGAGGTCAAGACAGATGTGACACAGCTATCATTTATTAAAGACAGATGTGTCATTTAGTGCAAGCATTATATGACACAGCTATCTTTAAGAAATTATAGCCAGGTCATATAGTGCAAGTACTATAAGACACAGCTGTCTTTAAGAAATGAAAACTGTGTTGTACAGTGGAAGCACTATATGACACAGTTGTCTTTAAGAAATGACAGTTGCATCATATACAGTAGGGCTTGCACTATATGGCATAGCTGTTGTTTATAAAATACAGCTGTGCGAGTATAGTGCAAGCTGGAGTTGTGATCCCTATAGTATGTCAGAGATGAGGCTACTGTCATTGTAGCCACACCAGCCAGCCCATGGCTTAAATAAACTGTTCTCTGCACACCAGGAGCCCCAATCCCCAGTGGCAGTGTCTGTATTTATTTATTTAATAGTATATTTACTTCTTTATTTTTTTTTGTTTTATTTTATCCAACACCGGATGCCAACCCCCAGTGTCAGATGCCTCCCCTTGTAGCCCATTGATTCTGCATTGCCAACACTGGTGTTCCAGTCCCTGTGTCTGCATTTATCCTCCCAGTACAGGACACTGGGAGACCACCCCAGTGTCTGAAATACTTTATTTTATGTTAAATTGCCCTGTAAGGAAAAAAACATCCTGCAGCATCTTTTTGTTTTTGAACCTGGAAAAAGAAAATGGCCCCTCATCATTCCTGCCATCTCACTACCTCCCACCCTATGCTCCCACTGTGCACCCAGCACCCCATATCCCCCTTACGCTATACTTACCACCAGAGGTTGGGCACTGTTATCTTCTGTGCACCAGAACACATCTGCACTCTTCAAAGCCAAACCGCGAAATGAAGAACACAGGTAAATGCCGTATAATGCATTTCAAAGGCATTTTGAACTGTTGATAACTTTGTCATTTTTTTGAATTTTTACACCAAATTTTCAACACGGTCCTTTGGAGACTCCACCTTATGAACACTGTCACTGTCATTTTGTTAATCTGGTCCTGAAGATGATTTTGCTGTCACTGCAAGGAATCACCTTTCTGGACCCATTAATGAAATGATAATGCCAATGTTCATGAGGTGGAGTCCCCAAAAGGCCATGCTGAACATTTGGTGAAAAATGTCCCCAAAATGGTCATGTTACGAGCGTGCATTGCACAATTTCTATGTAGGTGCATAACTTTGGTAATTTACAATGTTTTGACCAGCCAAGAGAAGATGGAGCACTGGGACGGGGTGCAGATTCAAAAATTGTGTGAACTTCAGTATTCTTTGCTAGAATCACACTCACCACTCAGTTAAGACAGCAGCCAAACTGTTATAGAAGAAGTTAAAACAGTTGTATTCCATTCCAGCACAAATAACAAGCATCAAGTAGTAGTACCATAAGACTTGTTACAAGGACAATCATACATTTCACTCTGCCTTCAGGGCTTCATCAGAGAAGCCCTGAAGGCAGATAAATGTAAGATTGTCCTTGTAATAAATGCTATGACACTGTTACTTGATGCCTGTTATTTGTGCTGGAATATAATAAAACTGTTTTAACTACATCTATAACAGTTTGGCTGTTGTCTTAATTAAATTATGAGTGCAATTATAGCAAAGGATACTGATGTTTACAATATTTTGACTTCAGATTTTTAACATAGCCATTTTTTCACACAACCTCATGAACAGTACAGCTTCCATTCCTCACATCCGGCCCAAACTGTGTTTTTGCAGCTGTGGCATGGAATGGTGCAGTTGCTGAGTGGAATCACCTTTCTGGACAGATTAACAAAATGACAGTACCAGTGCTCATGAGGTGGGTTCCCAAAAAGGCCATGCTGTAAATGTGGCAAAAAAAATCCTACGAATGACCGCATTACAAGCGTGTGTGGCGCAGCTTCTACGCAGGCACTTAACTTTGGTAATTTACAATATTTTGACTCAAGATTTTCAACATACTCATTTTTTCACACCACTTCATGAACAGTACAGCTGCTATTTTTCACATCCAGTCCAAAATGTTTTTTTGCACCTGTGGCACAGAATGGCATTTCAGCACAGATTTGAACATTTTCACCTATGGGGTTTATGAGGTGGGGTCATAAGAAGAATATGTTGAATGGTTGGAGTCAAACTATTAAAAAAACAAATAATTTAGTAAGCAACGTTGATTGCAGGGATGTCTGTTGCACCTCTGGGGAACATGCTGCCTTACCATGGCAGTGAGCTGAGTTCTCGTGTGAATTCAGTGAACCAGTTTACTGGGACAAGGCTGATGGGAAAGGTGCTGCAGCATATAGCACCAGTCATGACCTGGATAGGGACAGAGTAGTGTTTTAGCACAGACACCACACCCTGTGGTGGGTCAGGGAACCTCACCCACAGAGTTTCGAGATGAGTGCTGGGGTCTGCTGGCCCCATGCACTGCAGCATGACTGTCTTCAGTATTGTATGTATCTCATTTTGGACCTGCACAAATGAGAATACAGTTCCACTATCACAAAAAGAAGGGAAATCAGTTGTAAAAAACTACGTTAATGCAGAGATTAGGGTTGTAAAAACGCAAAGCATACAAAGACGGGAAATGAAAAGAGATTAGGAATTTGGGTCTCCTGAGTATTTGTGAATCAGTGGTGGGGTCTTACTTGGGGTTGTCAACCCTTATGCCCACCCCTATTCTAGATCAGATAAGGTCCAATATGATGTCTTCATGCAAGGCCGTAGGGCCCTGTGTGAAGAACGCTTTGACAGATTATGTTGGCCGCTACTGTATCACTATGAGGCACTAGATTGGAGCTGTATCATGAGCTTTGGACAGGAGGCTATGAGCTGCATTAATGTAGTTTATGCATTACGCATATATATATATATATATATATATATATATATATATATATATCACTGCCTGTATTCCTACTCCCTACTTATATTTAAATTTTATTGTATCTCCTTTGGCTATTTTGTTTCTATCCCGGGTTGCACCTGGAAACTAATTTTGACTCAGTGCGCTTTCCTGGTCACCAACATTTTAAATAAAATAAACAACTAAATAAATAAATAAATTCTCCTTGGCTAATACCGAGCAGAAAAAGTAATTTAGGACAGTAGCCTTTTGTCCATCTTATCTATCTTTCTGTCGTTGTGTTACAATTTTGTGATACTGCCTCCTTTTTTCTTGAATGTATTAAAAAAGTGTTTTTCCCCTGATTTTATCCCCACTGCAATTCAAAGCTCAGGTTCAGCTTTTTCGCCTTCCATATGACCCTCTTTGCTTCCTTATTTTTTGGGGTGTATTCTTCCCATTCACCCACTCCCTGGTTCTTTTTGTACCTGTGGAATGCCTCCCTTTTGGCTCTCATTGCTTTTTGGACCTTGCTTGTGAATCTTGTGTCTATTTCTTTTCTTCATTGTTTTGATGTAGAGTTTTGTCACTACCAGGGCTGATTCCTTTATATACTGGCAGATGCCTTCTACCTTCTTTCTTATATTTGACAGTTTGTTGCTAAGTAACTGTCTTAATATTTCAAAATTTGCCACCTTAAAGTTCAGGACCTCTGTCCTAGATTGAGACTTTTCATCCCTGAAGGAAATCTCAAACCATAAGGAGTTATGTTCACTGTTAGCTAGTGGTATTTCATGTCCTTGTGCTGTTCCACCTACATGTACAATGGGCAAAAAATGTAAATAGTGATAGTGAAAGGGGCATAACAGGGTTGCCCAGGAACTTGATAAGTGCAGTTCTAATGCATGTAAGGTGACACTTTGATTTGAACCCAACTATTGGGTCCTAAACGCAAATACATGCCAGGTATCTATGTACTTCATGACAGGAGCAGGGTGCATGGTATGCACAATTGTCTGCAGCCCCACCCCTGTCACACATGATCATGGAGGTGGATTGAGGACACAGGTGGGCATCCAGTCAGATGCCCATCCTGGGTCCTGTAGTGGATCCCATGCTTCATGAGTAGGGGATTCTGGGATGGCATGGGACAGCAGCAGCAATGTTCAAGGGCAAGTGCCTGACTGGCTGCCCACAGTCCACCCTCTCAGGCCAGAGGACTGGAGCAGCACATAGGTGGAGGCTTCATCATCCTGCAACTTCTGGGTATACTCTGTGGGGGATGCGCAACATATACAGCAGGGTCTCTACTGCTGTATCATGCACTGCTCCTGCCTGGCACTCCTTGTCTTTGTGAATGGTGCAGAATGTGGGCATGCCCCAAGACCCCCCAGAACCACCTTAAGCACATAGCTGCATCATTGGCTGGTGGAGTGTGTGTGCAAGAGATGCAGAACCCTTTCATGCATACTGCCAGGGTTCTGCTGGAGCCGCACTGCACTTGCCTGTGTGCCACAGGTATGCTGTGTGTAAGTAATCCACATATTTATGCATAGGACCCATTATGGAAAAATAAAGGGCAGCATAAATGAAGACCTAAGAACAGTGCATGAAGGTGAATTGCACCCACTGATATAAAATGTATACTGTATTTGTGTGTTTGGTATTTCTATATGCGCAGTTTCATTAGCATTTTCTGTTCTGCATAATATTTTATTTTAATGTTCTGACTAGTAGTGTTTGCGTGTTTGTGTCACAATCAATATTTATTTTACTCACCCATATAGAAACTTTGTGGCATTCTGTTTTTGTTGTTGTAAACTAAAGGTTACTAAATAATTTGATTTCTATCTCTTATTTTTGAAAAACAAATACTGCATTTATATAAGAATCAACAATCAGTACAAATTATAACAGCAGCAACAAGTACAATAAATAACATTGAAAAGAAAAACAGTTTGACGAATTAAGCAGATTTTTTTAGTCCATTCTTAAAAGTAATTTTAGTAATTGATAACCTCATAGCAAGTGGAAAAGAATTCCATGTTTAATGGCAAAGGAAGGAAAGAGATCTTTGGCCTAAACAACTTTTCATTACTGGCACTGTGTACAGTACAAAGCATCCAGTATTAGATTGCAATTGACAAGTAATAGTAACCACTTGGAAAAGATCAGCTAAATATTTTGGCTGTTGATTTTTTTGTGCATTATTTAGAAAAACGCCATGGTCATAAGTGCACTTGTTAGATGGGATAACCAATGCAACTCGCTGTATAATGATGATGAACAGTCGGCACAATAGCAAGAAAAACCCAAACACATTATTGTAAGTGGTGCTCAATCTATGCAGGACCATCTTGTTAGCTTTGACATAGACAAATAAGGAGTAGGTAAGCCTAGGCAGCAGCACACCACTGGCAACAGCCAATTAGGCTTGAGGATAATCTGCTGTCTAGCCCTATATGTGGCATCCAACATTCAATTAATGGAATAGCTAACATCTACTTGGGCAGTGAAAGTCAAGGAAGAATCAAACAACACACTTAAATATTTAAAAGCTGTCATATTTTGTAAATATGCTCCATGTTCACAGAATATTCTAAGGTCAGTATCCAATATATTTTACCTAGGCCTAGATTTGAACAGCACTTGGTTTTATTAATGTTAAATGGTAGCGGTTAAAAATAGCAGTGAGGAAGGAAAAGGCTTGGCATTATAATTTCACAGGACCTGAAGGTGGCAAGCAGTGTGGAAGAGTGGTGGAAAGAGCCAGCAGGATGTTGGGTTGCATAGGAATGGGATCTGCAGCAGGAGTAGAGATGTCATAATTCCCTGTACACCCAGTTGGTCAGGCTGCACCTGGAATATGGGGTCCAGTTCTGGAGGCCATACCTCAGGAAGGATGTAAAGGTGAAAAGAGTCCAGAGGAGAGTGACAAAGATAGTAGGGGGGATAGACAACTTACCATATGAAGGGAGACTGAAGTACCTAAGCATGTACTCACTGGAGCAGAGGAGGAAAAGGGAGAGGGGTGACATGATTGAGACATTTAAATACTTAAAGGATATCAATAAAGTGCCAGTGGGGAGACTTTTTCAAGTGAAGGAGAGACCTAGGATTAGGAAACATGAATTTCAGATCAAGGGGGGGGGAATGTAGAGGTAACACTAAGAGGAATTTCTTCACTGAGAGGGTGGTGGGCAACTGGAATGGACTGCCAAGGGAAGTGGTTGGGGAGAGGATGGTGGGAGGGTTTAAGAGGGTATGGGACAGGCATAGAGGGCTGTTGACACGGGGTGGTGACTACTGAAAAGGATTAGTGGTTAACTAGGCAAACTGGGCATACTAGGTGGGCCTGGCAGTCCTTTTCTGCCATCACATTCCTACAGTATGTTCATATTAATCTTCTACTAGTAAACAATTGTTGAATATACCAAAAATCAAAACTCAAATAAGAATTAACATATTCAAATTTTTGGGACTGCTGATAAATAGTAAGATTGGTGGTATACAAAAGTAGTCGACTATTTCAATTGGAAATGTCAAGATCATTGATATAGAAACATAGAAGTTGACAGCAGAAGGAGACCACTAGGTCCATCTAGTGAGTCTGTTCATTTGTTTTAGACCTATTTTGACACTCTAGTTGTCCTTACTGTACGTATACATAAATGTCATCACTGCTGTGGTAACAACAAATAAGTTCCACTTATTAGCATGAATATACATACCACAGAGGTATGGGCTGTGAAATTGAGAAAAATGTTGCATGTGATCTTGTGATCAGTTTTCTGCTTGGTGTGCTTGCTAGATGCAAGGGGGAAGGTTGCAATAATGACCTTAAGTAAAATAGAAAAATTGGTGCAATGAGACACAGATGTGCATTGGGTGTTGCTTGCAACATGTATTCCATGTTGCCAGCAGGTCAGCAAGCTCTCCAAGCAGGGCAATGGATCAAAAGCCACCTAGAGACAGATGGAAGTATTACAATAATCAGTATTCATTGCTCCAACATCAGATGTCTGTGGCCTTATAGCAACAGTATTGTTCACTGTGGCAATGGCTATGACTATAACTTCTAGAGTTCCTTTGCTGACCATGAAAAATCTCCCTCCTATCCTTTCCACTTACAAGGAAAATATATGCTGCTTAGCCTATCACAAATAAGTGAGAGTCACTAGCACCATATGAGGCCTTTTGTTTTATGGGTGCTGTAATCTAAACAATCTTGGTGTGTAGGGTAAATAATAATAATACAGATTTTTCTGTCTCAGAGTCTGCCAAGAAACATTCATAAACAAGCAAGGAATTCTATTAAAGTTTATTATACTACTTACGCCAAGCATGTGACAAAGAAAATCACAAGGGAGATGGGTTTCTCACCACTAGCCTGAAGAATATACATAATCTCCAGGATTATAGATTTTAGGGTCTCTAAGGTCTTGTGTTCTCTCCTCATCCTCCAGCTCTCTGCCAGAGAGTACTAATTCTTCTAGAGTCGAACTAGTAGTGTCCAGAGCCGCTACAATGGGTTGACGAACAACAATATACTACAGATAAAAGCATAGCAACAGAGATTACCTCATAGTTACAGATATGAGGAACAATATGTATTGGTCCTAAATTATTCTCCATTGGAGAATGACTTAGGAGGCAGAATTACTAATGAGTATCATATGAGACAGAATATGCTTCCATTAGTATTATAGCTTAGACGAAAGAAATGCTGACAGGTTCAAACTACATGTGGCATTTCTTGCTTACATACAGTATAAAACATAGAGACATAATAAAGGCTTTCTCTCTGTGTAAGCTTGCTTAGACAAAGAGAACTGCTGACAGGTCCCTATTACATATCTGCCTGAGTGTAAAACACACTGCATATAATTATATGAGAATATAAGTATACAATAATCGCTGATGATCCCTCAGAGTCTTCATATCAGTGATTAGGTAGATTATATATGGAATATCTATGAAAGACAAACCAATCTAGATAAATGTATTATAGTGAGGTATAATGAACCACACATGATCATTATTAGCTTATCTTAGCAGCAAAGTACATTCCTAGCACTCATGTGTATAGGATGTGTGCCCATATCTATATATAAGTGCAAAATAGTAGTATCACAGTACAATAGACCAGGAATACAGTATGAGGTGTATGTAGAGGCGAAGTAGGGGCATAACAGGCATAACAGTGCCTAGTGGTGGGTGGAATTTTCAAATTACGACAAGGGAATTTACAAGAATTTTCAGCATTCTGAATTTCTTTGGAAGCAGAAAAGTGGAATTCCATGGCAGAATAATGCAGAATGGGGTTTCCACTACCTTTTTGTGGAATCAAATTCCACAAATAACAATATGTTCTGTGGAAATGGTTGTGGAATAATTTTATGTGGAAAAATGCTTTTCCATGCTATATTATTCCATAGATCACATCAGGCAGAATTCAGCAGAAGGATAAGTACAATTCTGACTGAAATGTTACCGGTGGAATAATCATTCCAATAATTCTGCCAGTTGTATTCACATTCCACACAGCATTAGTGCATACGTGTATGTGTTTGCATGTGTATTTGCTAGGAAGGGTGAAAATTCTTTCAAAAAAATTGTCAAGAGTTTAAAATCAATTTGTGTTCTATAATAAACAGTCATCTATTGAATGTGGGGAAAGCATACGAAAAAAGCAACTGGGTGAGGAATAGAGGCAATAGTGTAAAGAAAGAGGAGGGAATGTGGGGAAGCACTGTTAAATAGGCATACGTAGACACAAACTGGTGAAAAGGAAACTGTCATGTACTGTAATACTTAAAGCACATGTACTGGAACAGGTGATGGCTGCACCTGTTTAGAAGAAATTTACAACTCCCTCACCCCCACAATCAAATGGGCTCAACAGCTTTGAACATATTAGCTTTTCCATAAAACTTATCTGGTTTGGCTTAAGATATGCATAAGGTAACAAAAGTGTTTGTTTATTTAAAAAAATGAAGTGCTATATAAGCTTTTCTTTCTCTTTCATTGTTTTATAATTATTATTGCCCCTCTCTATTAACCTAAAACCAGTACTTTCACACCCCCATTTACCAAATAATTTCACTGGGAACATGAAAATAAAATGTTTTCAATATGAACCTATCTGGTTGATCTTGCCATGTTTAGTTTATTTGTGATATCTAATTAAAACCAGAACTGAGCCATGCGCTGCTCTAGCAACTGTTTTGTAGAATCAGAAAAGCAGCATGTAGTTTGACTGTCATTTTAACCATTACAGTGCTGTGGGAGTATATACCGTATGCATCCTAACTCTATATACATTCAAACATATAAATATAAATATATTGAATATGGCATAATCAACCAGAGAAGTTTTTAAATTTATTAATCCTATCTACTTTATGCCCTGATGCACTGCTAAATGAAATAATCTCTTTTGAGAAGTGGTGGAGGGGGGAAGGTGAAGAAACATGAGTTCTGTCACCAAATAAAACCAGCAATTAAAAAAAAAACTAGAAAAAATTATTTAGTCTTAAACAGAATAACCACTAATATCTTGCAACTATTTCCCAAATATATTTTAATGATATTTTATGGTGCTTGAAATTATATTTCAAAAGCTGTAATTTTTGAACTGTTAGGCATACAGTGGAAACCTAAGTTTCTTTTTTTTCCAATGTAAATTTGGATCTGGCAGTAAAGCCTAGAAGTTAGAGTAATGAGTTGTGAGTGAGCTTGGTATATCCAGCAGACAGACCTGGGATCGATTCCCACAACTTCCACTTGCATACTGGGGGCCCCATATTTAGAGCTGGCCAGATGCATGTGTAGGCAGATGAGTCATGTGAAAAGAAGGTATTGTCTGGCTCTGAAGTCATATTTAAACAGATGGTGCAATTGCTCCATCTGTTTGCATATGGGACCCTGGATGCATGGTGCACAGCAAGTGGCTGCCAGATATGGCACAGTGCATCCAGGGTGTGGGGCTCAAGAACGCTCATAGGGGAATGCATGGTACATAGCTGTATGCTCTGCAGCCCTCATGAGTGATATTCAGCCAAACATGCAAATGAGCTCATTGGGCATGCACAGCGCAAAGGCATTGCATGCCCAATATGGAGCTCTTTGTGTGGCTGCACCTGGCAGAATGTGCAGAGCCAGCCCCCAGCCCCCGATCACTGTAATAAGTAAATACAACCTCGATCCCTATTATTATAGGTAGGGACCCACAACCCCAATCATTGTAATAAACAAACATACTCCTGATCCCAATTCCATAGTGTGGGACCCTTCCCCAGCCCTATCACTGTAATAATTAAACATACATCTTATCCCCATTTCCATAGTGTAGTGTCCCCCCCACTCCAATCACTGGCACAACAATGTAAACCCTGATCCCTGTTCGGTGGTGGCAGTGGTCCCCCACCCCACTCCACTAGGCAGTAATCCACCACCATGCACCCCCCCTCCTGACCCATGATGGAGACTGGAACAGCCCTCCTCACCCTGCCACTGCCAGCCACCAACTGATTGGTACCGGAGGGCATACACTAAATAATATGCACTCACTGGTTGTCAAGACAACCAATGAGCACATACTATTTACTGTATGCACTTCGGTACTGATCAGTCAGTGGCTGGCCATGGCAGGGTGAGGAGCTGTGCCAGTCACCAGCACTGGTCTGGATGGGGAAGTGCGGGTGGGGTGGATTACTGCCTACTAGGGTGGGGGGACCACTAGCCACTAGGAAATGGGGATTGGGGTTTGCATTGTTGTGCCAGTGATTGTGGTGGGGGTCACTACACTTTAAAAATGGAGATCAGGTATATGTTTATTTATTACAGTGATCAGGACTGGGGAGGGTGATTCCCTACACTATTGAAATGGGGTTCTGGTGTAAATTTAAGTATTAGAGTGATCAGGGCTAGGGATCCCTACACTATGGAAATGGGGACTGTGGTGTTTAAGTATTACAGTGATCAGGGCTGGGGTCCCTACACTATGAAAATAGCAATAATGTGTATGTTTGAGTATTACAGTGATCAGGGCTGGGGGTCCCTACACTATGGAAATGGGGATCAGATGTATGTTTAAGTATTACAGTGATCAGGGCTGGGGGTCTGTACACTACAGAAATGGAGATTGGGTTTACTTTTATTTCTTACAGTGATCAGGGCAGGGGTCCCTACACTATGAAAAGAGGGATCGGAGTTTGTATTTGCTTATTACAATGATCAGTTCTTGAGGGGAACTGTGTGCCCAGCCCTGGACTGTGTGTGGGGCATCAATCTGCCCCACACTTAGTTAAAGTAGGATCTCAAAGGCATAACCATGTGCCAGCACAGCTGAACATTTTTACACTTGGGGGGTTCAATATTGTGAAGCATGGCATATGCATGAGGAACCCCTCATTTGCATAGGTGCATCACAATATTGCGCACGGCAGCATAGTCGGCGGTGCATGGCACATTGGTGGCCTTTAAATATGGCCATGCCACCGATGGCCTGCACAAGTCTAGTGATGCATGGTGCATCCAGGGTTGTGACGTGCATCTCGTCTGAATATGTGGGCCTGTGTGACTCTGAGCAAGTCACTTAACCTCCCCAGTGCTCCCGGGTCACTCCTGAAAACAGGCATATGCACCTAGTGGGCCTTATCCAGTTACCAAAGAATAAAATAATTAAATAAATTTGTAGTACAATCAACATGAATACGCTTAGCATAATAATAAAGTTTGCATTCATTATTATGTTTATTTTGTAAAGAATTGGAAAACCATTGAGCCAGGCTAATTTAAAATGGCATTATAAATACTTATAAAATTACAACAGTGCAGTTGGAAAGTTATAATTACAAAAATATAATTCAATGTTATAATAAAATATTAATATATATTAAATATTCATTGCAAATAACTTTGTTAATGCATCAGTTATGGTTGAAGCAACAAAGTAGGGAAATGAGGTGTTAGGTTTCAAACCCTAACACCCCACCCTACTACCCCACCCCACCCACACTCTCTGTACACCAACAGGCATCAGGGTGTGCCTTGCCTAACTCTCACCCCATTCCATGTGTAAGGAAGCTGAGATGGTACAGTGCAGGAGAATGGAGTGAGAGTTAGGCCCACTGACCCAAAGGCAGACCCCAATGCCTGTTGGTGTGTGGAGGGTGTGGGCTTGGTGGGGTGGTAGGGGTGGGAAGGTGTTGGGGTTTGAATCCCTAATGCCTCATTTCCCTACTTTTGTTACTTCAGCCCTAACTGATGCATTAACAAAGTTGTTTGCAATGAATTTCCTTACTTTTGAGAAAGTGTAATTGTACTCTTACATGTTTATAAGAAGAGTCTATAGTGTGTTGTGGTTGCATCCCCTCTGGAAGTGCAGGGCACATCATGCTCCCATCACTCCATAATGGTATCCATTTGTGGGAGTATATGGTCCTATAGGAACTGCGCTCCCCATCTAGCTATAACTGTAGAGACATTGTAATGAACTGTCATCTCCCTATAAGAGCACAGGGCCCTCTGAGCCCTGCACTCCTAAGTACTGCATAATGGAGGCCCTGCACTCCCATTACTGCAAAATGGTATCCATATGTGGAGTTCAGGGACCTTCAGCCCTGGCGCCCCACCTACCTACAAGTGTAGAGACACAGCACAGACCTAGAGATTTTCCAAGTAACTCTTGTGATGCAAGTGGCAGAATATCTCAGTAACCATAGCAACCGTGGAAAAAATTCAACTGCAGTTGCAATCATGTCCTGGCAAACTGCACACATGCTTTGTATACCTTAAGGTGTACTAAGCGGCGTTTAGCGAAACATCCGTATTTTGCGCCATTTTTGAGATATGGGCGCTGAAAAGAACTGTGTCCACCACAATGTTATCCTATGTGAAATTTCCAAACTTCAAAATGTTATAACCATGGAAGCAATATAAATTTTATCACCAAACCAGCAAAAGTTACATCTGTTGGGCAAGCCCTTTCTACCCTGAAAATTTCATCCTGAAATTCCAAACCATTTTTTTGTGGTGAAGTGGCAAAGAAACAATAAACTTTAGAAATCCCTTTTCTTGAGCAGTCAAAATCCATTTTCGCAAGCTGAATCCCTTTTCATGAGGTGTCAAAATCCCTTTTTCAATTGTGGGACCAGATGGCCCTGCAAGAAATCCCTTTTCGCAATGCAAGAGGGGATTTTTACAGCTCACGGAAAGGGATTTGAAAAATGAATCCTTTTTTGTGAGGTGTCAAAATCCCTTTTCGTGAGCCAAATCCCTTTTCATGCAGTGTCAAAATCCATTTTCATGATTTTGGAACCAGATGGCCCTGCCAGGTATTTTGACAGCTCAAGAAAAGGGATTTGAAAAATTAATCCCTTTTTGTGAGGTGTCAAAATCCTTTTTCGTGAGCAGAATCCCTTTTGCAAGGTGTTAAATCCTGTTTCCCATCTCAAAAAGGGATTTCCCGCAGGGCCATCTGGGCTGACAAACCAATCCCTTTTCATGATCTGTCAGAATGCCTTTTCGCGATATGTCAAAATCCCTTTTTGCATCGCAAAAAGGGATCAGAAGCAAGTCACTAAATGGAATTTTAAAAATAAAAAATAAACATTGTGGAGCCACAGTAAAGTAAACCAAAAGCAGAAAACTGTAATGGACATCCACATGAACAAAATCCATGCTTGTATGGCTGTAGAAGACATCCCTGTGTAAAGCCACACCATTGTTTGGGCAGAAAACATGAAAACAAGATGGCTGCTTGTGAAAAGGGAAGTGTTTCTCATGAAGAGGGATTTAATGAATCCCTTTTTGCAAGCTGTGAAAAGCCCTTTTCATGAGCCCTATATCCCTTTTCGCACTGTGCAGCTATCCAAAAGACTGAAGAGAGCATGCTCAGAACCTGAACTTGCAAAACTGAATAACTTTAGAATGGAATAATATTTGTTCACCAAACCAATGCTGGCTTGTTCTTTGGGGAAAGCTCTTTCCACCCTGAAAATCTCCTACCAAAATGCCAAAGAGTGCTGCTGCAGAGTGATGAGGAATAAACAGCCAAATCAGGTAAAAAAGAGACTTCTACACTTTTTCACTATTCACAGCACGAAATTCACAAATCTGATCAAAACAAAATTTAGTACGTCAAGAGATCTACCCCATGGGACAGTGCATACCAAATTTTGTGCAAATCTATAAAATGGTTGCAAAGTTATTAAAGTGTAAAATTTGAGGTTTAACATTAAACTGCCTACTCAGCCATAACTATAGTGGCTTGATTCATTATAATAATATGGTATAAGATTAACATACATTACAATATTAAAATAACAACATTTTAAAAATGTGAGAACTATTTTCTGTTTGTGTATACAGTATCAATATATGGCAGATGTAGCAATATCACATATCAGTATATCAACTTAGATGACTCAAGTTGTCACTGAAAATAAAGTTACTAGTGCTAATGGTTCCAATGTGATCCTATTGTGAAGAAGCTATGTTTGGAAAGGTCTATTTTGGAACCATTAGGAACAGAAACTTTTTTTTAATGAAAGCTTGAAGTCAGGCCAAAAGGAATCAGTCCTATTAATAACATTTTTATGTGTTGATATTATTTTACATGTACTGATAGTATTTAAAACTGCTTTTTAAGTATATTATCAATACATGTTTCTTAGTTGTGACACAGTTGAAAAACAGCAAGCACATAGTACCAGTACTAGTTTCTTATATCCACAGACCATATCAATGCTATTTTTTTCATCAATGTATAATATTGCATGACAGTTTATTTTTTTCAGTAATACTATTATTTGATTAAAACTGTGCTGTTTGCAACTTCATTTTCATTCATCGTATGCCCTTAATTGTGTTACAAATATTTCACTCACCCCTCTAGCAAGCCCTTTTTTTCCTTTCTTTTACCATTTCACTTGCACAAGCAGTGATAGTTAATAAGAAATAGGTAGTAGTGAAGTAATAATTTTTTTACAGACTCACAGTGTGTGGTGACTTTTTTAAACCTCTCAAGTTTTGCTTTTGAGGCTCATGAGTCTTCACAAACATATTTTTATTCTGCATTATCTACCCTCTAGATATCAAAATATGGATTATCTTGTGTCTTCCAAGTTAAAATGAAAGCATATTTCAATTAAACACTTTCATTTTATTATTATGAAACTATTATTTTTATTTAAAGAAGGCATGTTGAAAGATAGATAGACAGACAGACAGACAGATAGACAGGTAGGCAGGCAGGCAGGCAGGCAGACTGACTGATGGATCACCACACTTGTCACATGCATTTAATTGCACTCAAACTAACATACTGTACATACACACAGCTTTGTGATATTCTATAACAATTTAAATGGATATCCCTGGAATCCAGATAAGAACTGAACTAGTTGGAATTAGTTTAGAAAAAAACAATTTATAATCTCATTGCTCCTTATTCATATTTTTATGGCTGCACAGAGAAAGCTATGCTAACATATTGCCAACAGAGGTGGAAAGAATACAAGGGGTCTGGTAGGGCATGACCAGGTACCGAAAGCATCACCATGTTTGCTCAGCACAGTGGAATTGAAGCACATAATGCATCTGCATGAATCAATGCACGTCCCTCTGTGTGTGTGTGTCTCTCTCTCTCTCTCTCTCTCTAACCCCCATGCACTTTTTCTTTCACCTTTGAAAGTCTACTGGCACATCCTCTACTCCCAGCCCTGCTGCCTGCACTGATGTCAAGGAGCAAGTAATGGTGGCTGTGGCTATTCTCTGCTCCTGACCCCACCGCCTGCCTGGGCTCAGGGCACTATGTAGCTGTATAAACCTCCCACTCAATCACTCTGTATGGTCACCCGCCCCCACCCTTTAACCTCATCCTCTGTAACAGAACAAATCCTCCCACTGCATGGTCTCCTTCTCCCACCCTCCAACCCCATCCATGAAACTGGCCAAATCCTCCTGTTCCTCCATCCCTCTGCCTGGTCTTCTGCCCCACCCTCTAACCCCTTCCTCCAAACAGATGAAATCATTCCCAATCCCCTCTGCATGGTCTCCTCCCCCACCCTCTTACCCTATCCCCACAACAATTCTAAAAATCAAATAAAAGGTCCCTCACTGCCCCCACACCTCCAGCCTCCTACAATAACACCTTCACAGCCACCCCCATACTCCTCACTTACCTATCCAACAGACTCTTCTGATGATGGAAAGGTCTTTCTGCTTCAATGCTGACTGCAAACTATTAAAAATAATGTAAGTTTGGGTAATGCTTTTTAATGCTTTGTCAGCTTTTACTCATAAGTTTAATATTTCTGCCCCAAATTTTCAACATGGTCTTTTTTTACTTCACCGAATGAAACAGGTAAGTCACATTTTTCAAGCCCCCAAAATGTGTTTTCACAGTTGCTTTGCAAATCATGTTTTGGATTGGATTTCAAATACTTCACAGACCTGGTTCACGAGGTGGAGGTCAAAAAAAGGCCATATTGAAAATTTGGGGTCAAAATATCGAAAATTAATAAAATTATGAGGAAACATTGACTTTTTCCGATGTTTATTCATAAATTTTTTTTTCCAGATTTTGGGCCCAAATTTTCAGCACAGCCCTCTTGTTACCCCACCTCATGGAAATGACAGGTGTCATTTTTCAAATCACTCTACAAAACATATTTTCAATGTTGCTGTGCAAAATCACCTTTCGGATGGTATTTGAAAATTTCCGCTTGTCTTGATCATAAGGCGAAGTCATAAAAAGACCATAGCCCCCATATTCAGAGTGGGCCTACCACACAGTCAGCTCTACCCATTATTATGACAGCATACTCTGAACAGAGCATGCTAACTGCCTGAATATGGGGATATAGCAGCACATAGTGGCTATATGCGGTGGTGCTAACCCAATTAGCTCTCCAGTAAGCATTTGAATATAGGGGTGTGTGTTCAAAATATGGGGTCAAAATGTCAAAAAGCAACAAAGCTATGGAGAAATGTTGACTATTTTTCCGATGTTTCCCATAGCTTTCTTATTTTTGCACATTTATATAAAAAGCCCACCTGCTCTCACTGCGTAATCTCCTGCCCCACCCTCCATTAGCATCCCCAACTATCCTGAATAAATATTTATAAAACTGTGTCTACTAATAATGAATAAATGTTATGTTATATAAAAATGTGTAAAAGCAGGAGCCCGTTGAAAATGAGATATTGCATCTCTACTGTGCTATCATGGATAAATACAGTATAAAATGTGTAAAAGTAAGACCCCAGTGAAAATGAGATATTTTATCTTAGCTAGGCTATCCTGGATAAATACTTTGTAAAACTGGTAGAAGTTGGACCTCACTGAAAACATGTTTTGCATCTCCACTAGGTTATCCTGGGTACATATATTGTAAAACAAAAAAAAGGTAAAGGGGGGGTCACTTGGAAGCCAAGATGGAGACAGCTTAATTTCTATGCTCCCTACCTTCACTGCCTCATCGTTCAAGCATCCTATGGTATAGAAGGCTCTAAATGAGCCCATTATGGACTAACTTGTGAAGTGCAACCTACTACATCCGTAGAGCTAAATATTTCCTGTATACCAATGAGATTACTTACCTCTTTGAAGCAGAACAGACTAGGCCTGTGGACAACTGTGCAACAGCAGGGAATCAGCAGAATGACTTCAGGCACAGAGCAAATCAAAAGCACACCCTCTGACGAACTGAAAGAAATAAGAGAGAAGTTTGCTCAGTTAATACTGGACATAGGAGACTTAAAAGAACAAAATGCTTTATCAAAAAATACATTATTTTAATATTTCAGCAAGTAGCTGACAATGAAAGACAAATTACAATACAAGACACTACTACAGACCATATGGAAAATTACATCAGAGAGCAGAATACCAGATTTCAATTAATGATGGACAAAATTGATGATCTAGATAACAGAAGCAGGAGAAACAACCTACAGTTTGTGGGAATCCCGGAGGGGGCACAGGGCACGGACACTATATTCTACATACAGGAATTGCTACCCAATCTACTGAAACTTCAGTGGCTGGCCCCACTGGAATGTGAAAGGGCTCCTCAATCACTTGTCCCCTTCCCCCCAAACCAGGACAGTGACCACGATCCGTAATTGTCAAAATACTCCAATTCCAAATAAAAGAAAGGATTCCCACTTTGGCAAGAGAGACGGGCCCTCTGCACTAGCAAGGCCACTGCATTTTTATTTTCCCAGATTACTCCCCTGCCTTGTCAGAGTGCTGTAAGCAATTTACTCCAGTTCATCATGCCCTGATGGCCCTGCAAGTTCTGTATAGCCTCTGCTATCTAGCCACATTCAGAATTACCAGAAATAGTGCCCAACACTCATTCCAGGACCTGCAGAGCACTGAAGAATTCATCCACAGGTCCTGGCCGGCTCAGCTGAAAGCACTGGAACCAGAGGACTCTCACCCGATGGAGCATGCACCTAGTTCCAGCTACACAGCCTGAGACCACGCACCTAGGCAAATGAGCAACTTGGTCTGCTCAAAGTCCTCAAATGATGGCTGGCAAACAGCTTCCTGCAAGAGAGGATGCACACACAGCAAAAAACTGAGAAAGGCCTCTGATCCTCTGATCCAGGCCCTGCACATCGCAGAAGCCACAGCAGAAACAGGCTGACCTCCTCAGGAAGCTCCGATGGAGAGGCCTACCTAGAGTGCAACCAGCCAGACAGCAGCACTGCTACACTACCTAAACTGCACCTGAAGCCCCAAAGACAATGCCTCCTGAACTTTCAGACAGGGAAAAGGGCTCCAGTGACTCCTCTGAGATGACTGGACCTCCTGTGACTTCACCGGGGATATCTTACGATTGGAGCATCTCTGATGTGGCCGCAGTTGTGGCCTCTGTTTCCATAGGCACCTCATCCCTAGTGCAAGGTCTGGGCTGATCCCACTTTCACCTTGCTCCTGTGGACTTTCCAAACTGGTAATTAAGATGGCATCTCGACCCATGATTGGTGAGGCCCATTTGTTTATGTGTATCTGGGCCCCATCCACTCTATAGCATTAAAGGGAAACATTACCCTGGGTATATTTAAGCTATCATTACTTCCCCCTCTCCTGATGTTATGAAAGGGGGTCTATTTGCAAGCAGTTTTTTGGCACCTTCCAGAGGCAGGTCCTGTAACACTGCTCTCATCATTAGAAGTAGAAACAATGCAGATGTGTGGCACTGAGAGCTGACAACATTAATGTTGCAGTGCACGCTCCAGAGATAGCTAGGTATGGAGAAAGAAGACTGCGCAGAGCTGGAAGCTGCAAGTATGTGTCCAGGGCTCCCGCAGCACATGCAGCTCTCCCAGGCTACCTCAGACAGGACCCACCTAGTTTCTGAGGGGCACTACTACTATAAAATTGGTGGTGGGCTGTATATTAAATACCCAACAGCTCCTCCAGGTATGCCCATGCTGTCACAGGGCACAAGTCGCCTAGTAGCCCCCAGCCCCAGATGCCCCTAGTCTGCCTACAGGACCTCTCAGTCTGCTTTTAAGGGCAGGGATCTTATCCCTACCCTTATAGGATCATACCACTTTCTCACTGGCTATAATAAAAAAAAAATAGAGAAAACATAATTAAAAAATTAAGGAGACACTACAACGGGTTATTAATTTCAAAGCCTCGTCCCTGCAGTTATGGTTGGTGAGGGGCTGCTCCTACATGTTATGTATATCTGTTACGACTTCAGGGGGAGTATTGTTAGGACACGTTGTCCACTCCCATATAGGGGGTGCTAAGCCACCGAGGGACAACAGCCATTACTGAGACCAACAGGGATACTGGTCCTAAGCCCTTTAGGATGGATAAACAGTATAAATACACCTGGGTCAATGTGCCCAGGTTTATGTCATAGCCCTGGTATTACTGGCTAATTAAAAAAAAAATATGGCTTGAGAATTCACTGAGAGCCAGGGTGTGGTGGTGCCCCAGATAACCATGAAAGGGAGTAGAGGATAGACATCCATGGCATGCACAAACTGAAGATAACCCTCTCCAACAGCCCTCCTGCCCCACCCTAAATGCAGGATACCATAATGAGAGACATCTGCAAGCCTAACACCTACCTTCACCCCCCCCCCCACACAGTAAAGAGGCAATTAGGCCATTGACAGGAAAAGAATCTTATGGTTGCGCTAAGGATGGAACATCCTCACCCAGGTCAGACAAAACCTGACTCTATGCCTGTTACAATCCTCCCAATGGAGGGCAGAAGGATGGGATACTAGCCCAGATCAGGAAAAGAGGGCTTTGTGCTGGTAAAGTGCTGTAGATCCCGGATCCTGCTCTTAGCGAAAAGAAAAAGAATGTACAAAATATGTCAGTGATTCAGACACAAATCAAATCAATGTTCAAATGTAAATAGTTGCCCCAGTTGGGCTCTAGGAAGTTAAATGTTATTCAACAGGCAAGACAAATGTACTGTACAGTATCTATGCAGGTTGGGCATACAGGATACACCACAGCAAAAGTATCTCCTGGAGGGTATACGTAAAATCTCCAGTCACTTATGCAGTCCATTACCCCACTACTGACATCTAATGGCTGACCTAAACCTCACATCTTGGAATGTCAGAGGACTACATTCCCCTATAAAATGGAAGCAGGTAATGTCGCACCTAAAAGATTACACACTAAGGTGGCATTCCTTCAGAAGACCACATTTTCGCACCTTGAGGTGGAAAAGCTTAAAAGAGAATGGTTGGGGGTAGACGTGCACAGCACCCATACCTCAGCGAAAAGGGGAGTATCTATAGGGCTACATAAATCTCTAACCTGGGTGCTGATGGACACATGAAAGAACAAAGAGGGGAGATGGGTAATGACACAGGTAAACACCCCTGAGGGTCCCCTTACCTTACTCAATCTATATAGCCCTAATGTGGATACCCCGGGCTTTTATCTGGAAATCTCAGACCCCCCCCTGGCAGAATGTACCATGCAGCATGCTCCAATTCTAGTGGTGGGGGACTTTAGCCTTACACATGAACCGCACATAGATAGATCCCAAAGCACCCAAGAACCACACAGGAAAGCTGCAGCAGTGGTGCACCAAATGAAATTGGAACATAGGCTAACCAACATCTGATGGTTGCTAAATCCACGGACTAAGCACTACACATTCCTTTCTGGGATCCATCTTACTCATAGCTGACATGACTTCTGGCTATCCAAACCCCAAATCACCCCTACAATCATAGAGGCCCGTATACACCCAATAGTGATATCTGACCATGCCCCGACCTCTATTACTCTAAGATGGGGACCTCCCCAAAACAGACTGGCCAACTGGAGATTAGACCCCTTATTGTTAAAAGACCTGACATTCACCATCTGGGCACAACAGAGAATAGCCTCCTTCCTAAGTTTTAATGACAACAACAGTGTAACTAATAGTACACTGTGGGAAACTCTCAAGGCATACCTGAGGGGCAGAATTATAGGGTATGCCGCACACAAAAGATGAGTTAGAGAACTGAGAGCAGCAAATCTAGAAGCAAAATGCAAAGCACTCTAAGGCAAACAGAAGGCTGACCACCAGGCAGATCCTACAGAACTGCTTGATGCCAGAGAAAAACTAAACGCCATGTATACCAGGAAAGCCTAACTTGCCCTAATATGACTAAAACACACCTTCTAGGAAGGGGGGGAAAGTCCAGCAAAATATTAGCTTACCGATTAAGAAAACATCAAGCTGAAAGACACATCCCTGGCCTTAAGAACCCACAGAGACAGGTGTGCACAGGTCAAAAGGACATATCAACCATTATGGACACATTTTACTCCAGCTTATACTGCTCCACTAACCTCCTAACAGCAAGGACACCACTAACCTCCTAACCACCCTCACTTTACCATAAATATCTCCACAACAAAACACGGCCTTAGACCAACCTATCTTCATTAAAGAGATCACTGAGGTTATCATGAGAGCTTAATAAGAAAAACTCTCCAGGGGGCATGGCTTTCTGATTGATTTTACCAACAAGTCCATGGAGACACTGCTCCACTGCTGCAGAGGATGTTCACCCATTCATTAGAGATGCAAACACTGCCACCCTCACTGGGAGAGGCAGTGATAACTGTCGTCCCAAAAAAAGGCAAAGACCCTTTACAGCCTGTTAGCTTCCACCCCATATCACTCATAAATGTGGATGCAAAGATGCTGTCAAAAATATTGGCGACACGCATGGAATTGATTCTTCCTAATATTATACACCCCTCCCAGGTGGTCTTTCTGAAAGGAAGACCTAGCTGCGACCACATTAGGACCTTTATTAATCTCAGCCAAATCACTAAGACCCTCCATACTCCTGTGGCGGCCCTAACAATAGACTTTGAAAAGGCCTTTGACTCTGTAGAATGGGAATACCTCTTCAGACTCCTGTACCAAAGGGAGATAGGCCCTTACTTCATTAAATTGATACAGACACTTTATACACTCCCCACAGCAAAAGTCTTTACTAATAGTACCCATCTCCCAACCCTTCCCACTGGTACTAGGAATGAGGCATTGCTGTTCTGTCTCTGTCTCTCTGTCTCTCTCTGTCTCTCTCTCTCTCTCTCACTCTTATTCCTCTTAGCCATCAAACCCCTCACAGCCCAACTATGAAATAATCCTGCAATCTCAGGAATCAAGGGGTCCCATAGAATACAAATCTCTTTGCCGATGAGCTACTTATTGTTCTCGGCAATGCCCCCACAGTCATCCTACCCCTATGTCAGACCCTGGAAGTGTTCACAAACATGTCAGGGCTCAAAGAAAACCACACTAAATCAGAAGTACTGCCCCTAAATGACCACTGTAGAGCAAACCTTTTCCAGAATACAAGTTGGAAATGTGCAACCGAAGGACTTACATACTTGGGATTCCAAATTACCCCAATATGAAGGATGTATGCAAATCCAGCACATCACCCTGTAGAAGCAGAACTGGAGACAGACATACATAGGTGGAAACTGCTTCACCTCTCTTTCTCAGGTCAAATTGCAGCACTTAAAATGATGTTTGCACCCAAAGTCATGTATAAAATATTACACCTACATATATATATTATGGTAGCAAGGTAGGTCTACCATAGTTAGGGTTGAGGAGCCATTTACATGTTAAACCCAAAAATTCGCAGCTTAATAACTTTGCAACTGTTTGACAGATTTGCCTGAAAATTGGAATACATGATTAAGACCCATACGCCTTGGGATCTGCCAAGTTTTGTACTGGTCGGATATATGGCTGCGGAGTTATTAAGCGTGATCTGCGCATGCGTTTATGATTTTTGTGGAATTCTACGGTCGCACCTACAGGTCACACGGTTTGCACGACCAGTCCGAAGTCTTCAGGGAACGTGCAGCCAGGGTCCCCAATGTGCCTTTCAAAGATTTCATGAAAAAATATTAAACGGTTCAAAAGTTATTCAAAAAACAAGTTCCCATTATAAGTCAATGGGAAAAGTTAACAAAAAGTTCGACAGCGTCGCAGATGCAGTTTTTACTTTCATAAATGTCCCTTTTACTGTCGCAAATCCACCATTTTGTTTTCAGTTGGTGATCAGAAAAATGCTTGGCATTTAAATTTGGGACCCTCTAGCAACCTAATTATTTTTGTATTCACCTAGTCGGACCCTGAGGATGCTAGCCATGTCTTTATTTTGAGTTAAAACACCCCAGAAATATGTTTTTCACATTTCTGGAAAAAGTACTTACATAGCATTTTCGCGACTAAGGACACTGTCGAATGAATTTCAGAAAGCTTTCAAATTGCGACAGTACTTTTCTAGGCTGTGGGAAAATGACAGCAATTCTTTGGCACCCCGCTGCAAAAGAATGGTTTGGTGTTTTGGGCTGAAATTTGCAGGGAACACTGCTGCCATCTCACAGATGTGCCTTTCAGTGTTTTTGTGTAAAAATATTACATGGTGGCAAACTTACAGCACTCCAAAGTTGATGCTTTTTCCCATAGGATAACATTACGGTGTCCGACGCATTGCAGCAATCGTTTGGCGCCCATCTGCAAAATAACGGTTTGATCTTTGGGGCTGAAATTTGGAGGAAGACAGCCAACATCCCACAGATGTGCCTTTAGTGGTTTGGTGAAAAATATTACAGGAGCCAAAGATATGGCACTCGAACTTTCTTTTTTTCCCATAGGATAACATATATCTGCGCCTTTCAGGGCCCGTGATCTCGGAGACAGTGCGAGATACAGACTTTTGTCTGAAAACTCTTAGTCTCCTAACCGGGGCTAAGTATGAAACTAGCCAGGAAAGTCATAAATCATATGACTTTTACATTTTTTTCTACGCCATACAGTTCCTGAGATATAAGCAATTTAGTATTCCAACTCTCATTTTCTGCTCCGAGACCCATTATTATGCATACTTTCTTTGTACTCACTGTCTTTCTCTATGAAACTTTTGGGGAAAACCAGCCTGTCGCTTCCATTAATATTACCATTGCCCTTTCCGCTTCTGGTTCCGTGCCGTTTCACTTACCGTTCACGTCTACACCACCATGTCGTTATCCTTTATGTTTTCATTTGCTTGTGTTTCCATTATTTTTATTATTTCTATCTACAGTACTGTTTCTCTTTCTGTTTTGCTTTGCATCACCATGCCTATTACCATTTGCATTTAGGGCACCATGTTACTATGTGACAAGACATCACGTGGCGGATTGTTCCTGTCTATGCCATCGTGTGTTACTCTTTCTGTTCTCATTCATACTTATGTATCATGCACCACTGTTAGCACTTCTGTTTGCATTGCTGTTCCTGTTACTATGTCACAAGACATCACATGGTGCGCATGGACGCTGTGGGGCCCTGCTCGCCTGCCACATTACATTCACTATTTCTCGATATCATTCTCAAAAGAAGGAAATCAGAGGCAAAAATTCTGTTTAATGCATCAGTTAGGGTTGTTCCACAGTGACAAAAGTGAGGAAATTCGGTGTTAGGGTTGAAAACCCCTTGGACCCCCAGCCCACCCCAACCAGCATTGGGGTGCGCATTGGGGTTTCGGTCCTAACTCTCACCCCATTCTCCTATACCTCTGCTTCTTTTACATGTGATGGGGTCTCACCCATTCTCCTATACCTCTGCTTCTTTACACATGTGGTGGGGTGAGAGTTAGGTCGATGACCCAATGCCAGTTGGGGTCCAAGGGGTTTTCAACCCTAACACTGAATTTCACTTTTGTCGCTGCAGAACAACCCTAACTGATGCATTAAATGGATTTTTTTCTCTATTATATATATATATATATATCTATATATATATATATATAATAATTAAAAAGGAAATAAAAATCCAATCTTCTGATTGTACAAAACACATCACATGACCATGCATATATCAGAGCACAACCACACACCTGCACTTTTACCCCCCAAAAAACAATTTTGCCATTTTATAAGATAGATAAACCACTCTAGGATGTGTGATCGCACTTTGATATATGCATGCCTTGGGTGGTTGACGCACACCAAGGCGTGCCTATATCAGAGCATGACCGCACACCTAATATAGATATAGATATAGATATAGATATATATCCTTGATAAATGGTTCTCCTTCATCAACAAAACTATGGAAAAATTGATATGGGAAGGGAAACAACCACGCATTAGTTGCCTTAAACTAAGAAGACATTGGATAGAGGAGGGATGGGGCATACCCAACTTTAGCAAATACCAGATGGCATTCATCATGGCCCAAGTGCTGCAATGGTGATAGCCCCAAGGCATGGACTCTCCTCAATGGGTACAAATTAAAGGACACATGATAGGAGCAGGGACCCCGTGGTTCCTACTTTACATCACCAACCTCTCAACCTACCAAAATGCTCTTACAATACACGCCTCCTTGAGATACTGGTGTAAGATAAAATTGATGTTTAATATAAACATCCTTCCCTTGCCATTAGCCCCACTATGGGGTAATCCTGATATCTATAGACAACAGCCAATACACTGGACTACCTGGCAGTATCAGGGAATAGTAGAGGTGCAGGACCTATGTCTCCCGAATAGCACTACACTGAAATCTTATCAAGAAATTAGCCCTGGACCAGCCTGCTGGTGCTATGACTTGAGGCGCTGGATGCCACACCTCGTGCCATGCCAGCAACCCGGGTTCGGAAGCAAGCTTGGGTCTTCGGGGGTCAGTGGGCATGGGGAAGGATCAAGCATCCCATGGACTGCTTTTCTTCCCCGGGGATGGAGGTTTCCACTAGTCGGTGCACTGGCAGCCTCTGGCAGTGGTTGGTGGCACTACAGTGCATGGCTACAGAGTGCAGGGGATTGGAGCTGCGGCAGATATCCTTCAGGTGTGCACAAGAGCATGCACATGCCGAGCTGGATGTCATTGTATGTCTGAGCTCCAGGGAGAAAACTAAGGAAAAATCCCCCTATCGGCAGGTGAGGTGACGGCGACCATTGGTAGCCAAAGGCCACACGTCCAATGTCAGATGTTTCTCCATACCTCCCCCTAAGGATTCTGGGGCCTCTCCATGGAGGCTGGAGAGCCTGGAATCCTGATCCCAATGAAGTTCATAGAGAGCAGGCCAGGTGGGCGGTGGAGCCAAAGAGCTGTGAATAGGACCCTGAGAGATGCCCTGAAGGTAGGGAGCAAAAATAGAGTTAAAAAAAAATAGCCCTGACTATAACCTCCCAAGGGGTGATTTCTGGAACTACCTCCAAATAAGGGCAGCCATGTAGGGCCTGAACTGCCTGCACCCCTCATCCCACAGGGGCCACCTGCCTCATAGGCCATTAGGAACTGGCTCAATGCAAAAAGAGGGAGGGGAGGGGAGGGCAGATATACACAACCTTGTGGGACACAGGCCCAGACTTAGCACTCTGTAGCAAGAGGAAGTGGGAGCAAGAGCTCAGCACCTCTATAGGGGATGCAGAATGGCAAAAATGTTGGAAAGGGGCACACACCTTGTGCAGGGATACTAAAGCCCATTTAATTCTGCTCAGAATCCTACATAGATGCAAGTACCTGCAACAGATAGGCGCACTCCCGGATGACAAATGCTGGAGGGGTAACACCCACCAAGGAACTCTCTCCCATATACTGTGGTCCTGCCCTCTCATCCAGCCCTTCTGGAACCAGGTCACAGTATTTTGTCAAAGAACTCCTCCCTAAGAACTTCACTATAGATGAGACATTTGCTATACTGGGGAAGACCACCCCTATGCACCCATCCAACAACTCTGCCATACAGTGGTGCACCAGTGCCTGTATAGCAGCAAAAAGGCTCCTGCTATGAAACTGGTGATCTACAAACATATCATCTTTCTATTACTGGCTAGCAGCCACTAACCAGATAGCAACAATGGAACACTTTTCATACATGGCTCTCAATAAAATGCAACTGTATAATGATATATGGTCCCAATTTCTCAAACAACTTGACCCAAATGAGTGAGCACAACAAAATACAGAAGAGGGCCTCTCTCTGCTATTACAGGGACCCATTGTGAGATTGTTAGCCTTAATCCTGGTATATACTGTCAAAAGCACAACTGTCATTGTTTATTGCCTTCCTGCTACTGTCTGTACACAAATGTTGAAATTGATGTATCCGTGACTGTATTGCATGCATGTACCAAAGTTTGTAAAATTGGAAAATGTTCAATAAAAAGTTTAGCGTTAAAAAAAAAAGAAAAGGCAGGGTCCCACTGAAAATGAGATATTGCATTTCAGCTGAGCGGGTTGATGTCAATATCACCCAATAATAATAGTGCGAGTCATTTAAGTGCATACATATTAGTGCTTGCAAAAATAGCATGCTGTCATGATAGCGTTAACCATCACTGCTGTTTTAAACACTTACTTTTGATTCTTCGTTAAGTCCAAGTCAGCTGGGTCTGCTGAGCAGGTTTTCCTTGCTGTTTTGGGGGCTTCTAATGATGTTGTGCACATTTTGTCCTACTATCTAATTCTTCCCCTAGAAACGCAGTCCCAGCTGTTAGTTCCCAGCACCTGCCCCATTTGCAGCCCTCATTGCAGCCCAAATGAATCAAGGAAGCGAAAGGTAATGCAAAGACATTATTTTATTAAGGCAGTGCATTTAAAAGTGCTAAATTAATGAAATTAATGATATCTACATTAACCTGCACCATGTCTATCACTCAAGTGTCAATTCAAGTGTCAGTTCACGTGATGCTTTTTAGATTGTCATTTTTGAGCAGTGTTCACAACGTTTCAGGCCTGAAGCTGGAAATTTTAAGCTATTCGAGATACTTGGCTTTGGACGATATGCTGAATTCAGAAACAATGATCCTAGTACGCTTTGCGGTGTCCTTATGCTTCCTTTTAGTATCTGTGCATGCTGTTCCTGAATGAGCTGCTCCATGAGCACAGTGCTGAAGTGTTGTTCCTCTCTAAGGCACTGTAGAAATTTCCATATGGAAGGGTGATGGGATCCAACAAAGTGATTAAACTTGCGGTGCCAAGCTTCTACAGAGTTCATTGTCCGTGGAATGCCATGCTTCACTGCATCGTAACAGTTCCACATCTTAATTTCAGACATGGGTCTTCTGCATCCACCTCTTGCTAATGGGTGTCCCAGCCATGTATCTTCAAAGTAATCGATTAGTGAGGTTAGTAACTCTGCATTATGTGAGGCAAAGTTTGGGTCAGAAATGCAGTTTGCACAGATCTGATGCTTTTCTTGAATTTTCCTCCAGAATGTTTTGGCACATATAAAAGAAACATCCGCGTATATGTGCTGATGGAAATGCATGTTTGAATGCTTTGATTGTAGACAGAATTACAACCTGAGGGGGCAACAAAACCTATCTACCATATATGCAATATGCAGTATACAATACTGGAATGTCGTCACTAGATGGCAGAGCTCACAGTGCTGTTTCAGTATTGCTGGCATCGTTAATGTGCTGTTATTTCAACATGCTAAAAAGAATGCACTATAATGACTTGCGCTATTACTGTCATGCTATTTTGACTGTATACCCAGCTGGGCTATCCTGGCTAAATGCTCAGTACATAGTAGCTTTATGCCTTACAACTGGTTTGACGCTTAACATCAGGGATGGGTAACATGCACCAATACTTTATCGCCTCCCCCATCCCTCATGCTCACCCTTGAAAAAGCCAACAACAGCTAAGCAGGGCACACACAGACAGAGGCGGATGGCAAGACTTACCTACAGGTAGTTAAGATTATGCCTGCTCAAACTTATATTGTTACTGTTGTCTGGAAATATTCACCCAAATCCTGGCCCCAGCCCACCACATCAAATCCTGGCCCCAGCCCACCACATAAGGCAGCCTCTTTGATGCAGCCAGGTTTGCTTACTTTAGCAGCTATGAACATCTGCAGTCTCCTCCTTAAACTGGATGCTCTAAAAGTCTCTGTTAACCAACACAATCCAGACGTCCTGACAACTGCTGAAACATGGCTCACACCAAAAATCCCTGACATGGCTATTGCTCTGCCAGGTTACACCATCTTCAGACTGGGCAGGACTACCAAGAGAGGAAGGGGATGTGAGATCTATCTCAAAAAGTCACTAATGGGACACCCCCTGCTGGTACTAATTGTTGGTTCAACCATACTAATACTAGCCATTAAAATTCTGCTAGGTGCCCATAATAAGGCACTTACTGTAGCATCAGTGTACATCCTTCCTAAAGAGCAGGGGAGGGGTCTCAATTCTGTCATGGACTTTATCAGAAACCAATCCCCTGGCTTGGAGTTAATTCTGATGGGAGTATTTTAATATTAGTTGGCTTGCACCTGAGAATGGGAGCTTTAGGGACACCATCTCTGCCACAAACTTTTCCGAGCTGCTTAACTCCCCGACTAGATCCAGCTACAAAATGGGATCAAGCAGCCTACTGGACTGGGTCCTAACCAGTCATCCTGATCACATTACTGACACTACAGTCCTCCCAGACATGCTCAGTGACCATTCCCCTGTCATCTGCGCAAGGAAAACAAATTCTGCAAACCTCCACCAGAGACAATCACCAGCAGGGTCCTAGCATGGGGTCATATTGAACTCCTCAAATCCCTCCTTAGAGAGCAAGATTGGACTCCCATAGACAGTGTGAAGGATGTTAACACAGCACTTGATTATTTCATCAACAACTTTAATGCTGTCTACAACTCCCATGCACCCCTAAAAAGTGGAAAATAAAATGCCCTTGCAACCCCTGGCTCTCTGCAGACTTATTAGCTCGTATGAAATCTAGGGACCACCTGTGGCATAGGGCTTGAGCTACCGGCACGCAGTCAGACATTCATAAATACAAAAGAGTGTGGAATGATTGCACAAGTTCCATCCACCTTGAGAAAAATAAATACTGCAAGGGAGTGCTTACTGACACGTGGGGCAATGGTAAAGCTTTCTGGAACATTATCAAAGAGGTTACAGGAAAAAACCCAAAACATCACCCACTTTACTTGACTTTGATGGGACTACAACTCTGGACCCCTAACTATTGCCAATACCTTTAATAATGCATACACGGACCTTATCTGTGTTCTTGCACCTGACTTTTTGAAGCAGATGTCACCCCAGCCAATCCTGTAAGATCTCTCCCAATGACCAGTCACCAGCCATTCCACTTCAAAGAAGTCTCATTGCATGAAGCCCAAAACTACATCCATAAAGCAATTGGTAAATCTAGACACAGTGGGGACTCTTAACCTCAAACTGCTGTCCTTCACCCTTGAGGAAGTGTTAGCACCTTTAACCAGGATATTTAACCTCTCACTCAGACTCGCAGAGTTCCTAATAAATGGAAATCAGCCAAGGTTACCCCGGTCTACAAAAGTGGAGACAGGACCCTTCACATGAACTACTAGCCTATCTCCATATTACCACCTCTCTCTAAGGCTCTTGAATACATTGTGGCTGGCCAGCTTACTGAATATCTTGACAAACATAAGATACAATGCACCCAACAACATGGGTTCAGAAAAGGGCATAGCATCACCTCGGCCCTTATGGAATTCACCAGTTCTAGACACAGCTCACTGGACCATGGTCAATTAGTTGGTGCTGCCTTCATTGGCTTGACAAAAGCATTCAATATAGTCCATCACCCTCTACTACTAGAACAACTACTTAATGCAGGGCTTTCCTCTGACTCCACTGCCTGGTTTAAAAGTTATCTTGACAACCACACTCAACAAGTCAAAATTGTCGACATCTTCTCTGACTCAAGACTTGTTCACTCTGGTGTTCCTCAAGGGTCCATCCTGGGTCCACTCCTATTTAGTATCTTTCTAAACAGTCTCCCAAGCTCCTGCCCTGAACAAATCCTACTCTATGCAGATGATGCCATAATTTACACAACTCACCGGGCTTATACCCTTCAGAACCAGCTGCAACTCGGATTTGCCTCAGTAGAGAAATGGTTTAGTCATCACAAGTTGATACTAAACTATATGCTCTTCAGCAGCTCCCATAACAAGCACAGGCAACATCCTCTAACTATCACTAACTGCCTTGATACTGCCCTCGAACAGGTACAATTTTTAAGTATCTTGAGTCACCATAGACAGTAACCTATCATATGGGGTATGTAGATAACATTGCTAAAGCTGTAAATATTCATATTGATCTACTCTACAGACACAGGTGATCTCTGACCCCAAAAGACTTAAGGATAGATGTACAGAGCTCTATTATTTCTTTAATTGACTATGGGCTGATTATCTACGGCTCTGCAACCGATACCACCCTCCAGTGTATCTCCACTGCTCTTAACAAGGCATGTCATCTCATCTCAGGAGCCCACCATCTCACCCACACGTGTGACCTCTATGCCCTTACTGGTTGGCTATAGCTTAAAAATTGCATCAAATACCAAACATGCCTGATGGCCAAGAAAATAACCATAGGTCTCTTGCAACCTGGAGTACAAAATATTCTATGCACCCCTCATAATCCAAGCTGCACCTGAGATTCTGAATCTCAGTGCCTACATGTCCCTCATCGCTGAACCACCCATGGGCAAAGATCATTCACCTACAGGGCCCCCTTCTGGATGAATGCTTTCAACAGTGACATCTCCTCTGAAACTAAGCTGGGCCTGTTCAAATCCAAGCTTCGGTCACTACTCTCTATAGCTAGCACCTGTGACTGTCTCCCTTAACCATGTTTTCCCAGACCTCGACCTTAGCACTCAACCACTTTCATAGTAACTTAGCACTCTTGTCTCCTACCCTTCCCCCTGCATCCCTCTATTCCTCTCCACCCTTTCTCCCCTCCTTGCCCCACCTCTCCTCACCATGTCCTCCACCCCACCCCCTCTTACCCTTCCCAGCCTCACCCTCCCACATTCCTCGCTACACCCTATGCCCTGTTTGTCTTGGACAAAGCCTGCTGGCAGATATCAATGTACTGTATGCATTTTCCTGTGCCTGAAACTGATTAGCATAATGTGTCTCTGTTGTTTTATGTTGACTGTCCATTATGATTTTGTGTCCATTATGAGTTTTGTACCTCCTAGTTACACTTTATTGTACTGTACTTTACTGTCTTGTTTAATCTGTTGTCCTTTCTACAGATGTGGAACTTTTGTAAAAGAGCTCTTAGCTCAAAGGTATATGCAATCCAAGACTTTAATAAATAAAAAAAAGGATAAAGCAGACGTTATGGAAAATAATTATTTCATCTCAGCTGACCTATCCTGTGTAAATATAGTGAAACATGGCTAAAAGCAGGACCCTACTGAAAATCTGATATTGCATCTCAGTGGGGCTGTCCTGAGTAAATACATTATAAATATGGGTACAAGCACACCCCATTGAAAATTAGATATAGCATCTCAGCTGGCCTATCCTGAGTAAATAAACTGTAAAAACATGTAAAAGAAGGACAGTCCCTCTTACATGTTGCTTACCAGTGGGGATGCAGCAAAAACAATAACAGAGTTCAGCTGTACAGCTCAGTAGCACAATAAAAGAATAAGCAGGCCTTTGAAAAAGTGCATGTCTGTTGCATGAAATGTCTGGCTGTTATTCCAGATTACTGCTGCTATTACTTGCTATTTGCACTGTAAATCTGGCACTTTATTGAGCATGAACTGAGGTGAGCCTACATATTCTTTCACTGTGTAGCCAAATTGTATAGCTAAATTCTGTAAAAGAAAGACCCTCACTTAAAACATTATATTACATCTTAACTGGGCTATCCTGGGCAACTACATTATAAAACCAGGTAAAAGCAGACCTTAGAGAAAATGAGATCTAGTATCTCTACTGTACCCTACTGAAAATGAGAAATTTCATCTCACCTGGCCTATCCTGTGTAAATACAGTGAAACAATGGCTAAAAGAAGGACCCTACTGAAAATAAGATATTACATCTCAGTTGCGCTGTCTTGGGTAAATACTTTGTAAAATAGGTTATAGCAGCACCCCCCCACACCAAAAATAATATATTACATTTCAGCTGGCCTATTCTGGGTAAATACACTGTAAAACATATAAAAGCAAAACCCCATCAAAACAATTATTACCTCTAACTAGACTATCCTGGTAAATACACTGTAAATAATGGGTAAAATCAGGCCTCCACTGAAAATGAAAAATAGCATCACTGCTGTGCTATTCGGGATAACTACAGTATAGAAAATGTGTAAAAACAAGACCTCACTGAAAACTAGATATTGTTTGTCAGCTGTGCTATCCTGGCTTGATACAATGCAAAAAGATATTGCTGGGTCAGCCCAGTGGCATGGAGGACTGAGATGCTGATGCCTTACCTTCAGCCATGCTGGCAATCTGGGCTCAGGAATGGGCCAGGGTCATTTAGGGGCTGGCCAGGTGAAGGAGGATTGTGTATCCCAGAATGGCTCTTGTCCCTTGAGGAGGGGGCACTCTGAGTCTAGTGGCTTGCCTGCCACCTAGTGGAGGCTGGCTAGCAACACTGGTGGGATAAGCAGACGTGGGGTGACTCAGGCTGATGCAGCATGCATACGTGTCAATACCGATGCACGTGCATATGTCACTTGCAGAGTTCCCACTGAAGAAAATGGAGGAAAGTGATCAGCTCAGCTGGCATCTCCAGCAGGCACCGCATGACCCTATGTGGCTGTCCACCCACCGATACAGATTTGTGTCAGTCGTGGTTAACCCATATGTCCACAAGATGGTTGCTGATGGGCCTGAGGGGATACAGTCAGGACCAAGGATGTAGGAGGAGAAAAAATTTAAATAAAATAAAAGATATTGTTTCTCAGCAGGTGTATCCTGGGTAAATACATTGTAAAAATGTGTAAAAGACCACACTGAAAACAAGATATTACATCTCAGCTGGTCTATTCTGACTGAATACATGCTAAAAATGGGTAAAATTTGAACCCCACTGAAAATGAAATATAGCATCTCAGCTGGGCTGTCTTGGATAAATACAATGTAAGACACTGTAAAAATGTGTAAAAGCAGGACTGCACTGAAAATCAGATGTAGCATCTCCACTGTGCTATCCTGGATAACTACAGTGTAAAAATGTGCAACAACAGGACCCCAATTAGATATTTCCTATCATCTGCATGTCCTGTGTGTGTGTGTGTGTGTATATATATATATATATATATATATATATATATATATATAAATCAATTTAATGCATCAGTTAGGGTTGTTCCACAGTGACAAAAGTGAGGAAATTCAGTGTTAGGCTCACCAACTCTTTATCCCCACACCCACCCAGCCCCACCAACAGTCATCGGGGTGTGCGTTAGGTCGTTGGCCCTAACTCTCACTTCATTCCATGTGTAAATAAGTTGAGGTGGTGTATAGGAGAATAGGGTGAGAGTTAGCCTAATGACCCCAACGCACACCCCAATGCCTGTTGGTGGGGAGGGGTTGGCATGGTGTACAAGGGGTGGTAACCCTAACACCAAATTTCCTCACTTTTGTCACTGTGGAACAACCCTAACTGATGCATTAAATGGAGTTTTTTGTCATGAATTTCCCTTCTTTTTGAGAATATGCAATATAAATAGTGAATGGAATGTGGTGGTGGAAGCGTGGTGCCCTTTGGGACCCACGCTCCCACCATGCTGCCAATGTCTGTGTAAGAACCATAACAATAATGCTGACACTAACAGTAAAGGTTATAGTGTGTGAAACACAAACGCTAATAGTAACTGTAACACCAACATAAATGTGAATGCAAATGCAAGCGGTAACTGTTACAGTAATGCAAATGGAATGCAAATGCAAGTGGTAATGCAAATGGTATCGCAAATACAAATGGTAATGGTAACAGTGATGCAAATGAAAATGAGAAACTTAACAGTAATGGTAACGGTAATGTAACTGCAAATGCTAACAGTAACAGTAACAGTGATGCAAATGTAAATAGAAACACAAATGGCAATGGCAATGACAATGCAAGCGCAAACCATAACGCAAACAGTGAGGGAAACGTGAATGTAAACACAAACGGTAATGTAAATGGAAACGGAACAGTAAGGTGATGTTAGGCAACAGTAACGAAAAGTCTGTATCTTGCTTTGTTTCCAAGATAATGACACAAAGGCTAATGTAAACCAAACCACCGAAAGGCACTTCCGTACCACTAGGGCTACCTAGGCTATAAATTTCCAAGCCACTAGCACCATGCATAACGCTATGAGCAGAACTTTAACTGCATCACGGAGCATCTCCACAGCAAATGAAGTTCCCAATATGTAAAAAGCATAAGTCACATCTCCAGGACATCCACTCAGCACCCTTCAAATTTCATGTGAAAAGACCAAACTATTCCAAAGATATTCAATTTTAAAATTTGTGCACCTTTAAGAAGTCTTCCACCACAAAATGGCAGAACTTGAGGCTGAAAATGTGGTAAAATAGTGGACCTGGTGGCCAAAAAATCTTTAACCACAGGGGGGGGCTTCAAATGGCAATAACTCAGGAACAGAATAAGATTGTTTCACCAAACAAAAAGTGCCATGTTCCTTAAAGAAAGGGCTCTCTGAGTCCCAAGTTTCAGACCAATCAACCCCACAATGGCTGCACAGCACCACAGACAACACAGTGCACAAAATTAGCAAGAAATGAATTTTTGTCACTACGCTGAGCAAAAATTGTATGTCCGACTGAAATGAAAATTGGTAAATGAAGAGATGCACCATACTAGAATATGTATAACAAATGTTATCTGAATCTGTTCAACAATTGCACAGCATCACTCTGAATCTGTTCAAAAATTGCACAACGTCACACCAGGAAAACTGTGCAGGAGTGCCAAAAAGAGCATATTTGCCACTTCGCTACACAAGAACCATATATCCAACAGAACCAAAAATTGGTAAAAGAAGACATGTACCAGAGCACACCGTGTGTCCAAAATTGTGTGAACATCTGTTCAACGATTGCTCAGCACCACGAGCAAGCAACCGCGCAGCCACGATTCAGCAACCGTAACTGCCAGCAACTCAAACATTGTCACTGTCAAAGATCTACTATAAATCTTTCTACATTCTAAATGCCAGGCAAATCGGATAAACAGTTCAAAAGTTATTTCAGCAGAACAAACCAAATTTTCATTCGTCGGAGGGCATAATTCCACACCTGTTTAAGTTTTATACACCAAACCACTGAAAGGCACCTCCATACTACTAGGGCTACCTACGCTATAAATTTCAAGCCACTATCACCATGCATAACAATATGCAAAACTTTAACTGTGTCATGCAATATCTCCACAGCAAATTATTTTTACAACATGTATATAGCATAATTCACATCTCCAGGACATCCAATCAACACCCTCCAAATTTCATGTTAAAAGACCAAACTGTTCCAGAGATATTGAATTTTAATGTTTGTGCACCTTAGAAGTCTTCCACCACAAAATGGCAGAACTCACGACCAAAAATGTGGTAAAATGGCAGAACTCACGGCCAAAAATCTTTGACTGCAAAGGGGGACAACTTCAAACTCTTATAACTCTGGAACGGAACATTTTTCACCAAACAAAACTGGCATCTTCCGTTAATAAGCGCTTTCTACATGCCAAGTGTCAGACCAATAAGCCACACATGAAAGATAGTGCAAAAAATAGTCAAAACTGCATTTTTTGCACTTCACTGCACAAAAACTGTATGTACCAGTGAAATAGAAATTGGTAAATAAAGAGATGTACCATTCCACTCCATGTATACCAAATCTTATCCAAATCTCTTTAATGGTTGAAACATAGAAACATAGAAGTTGACGGCAGATAAGGCCACAAGGTCCATCCAGTCTGCCCATTTATTTTTCTACCTTATAAATGTCCTATCGGCCTTTGCTCTGTCAGTGGCCTATCTATTCATACTCATCTGTATTGCTCCCTTATGCCTATCCCATGCCTGTTTGAAGCCTTGCACTGTATTCATAGCCACCACTTCCTAAGGTAAGCCATTCCATGCATCCACCACCCTTTTATTGTAGAGCAACATGAGCATAAAACTGTGCACGAGTGGTGAAAATACATTTTTGGCGCTTCATTGTGCAAAAAACTTATGCAGATGTCAAATGAAAACTGGTCACAGAAATACCATAGTAGACCAAGTATTACAAATGTCATACAGATCTGTTCAACAGTTGTAAAGTTATAATCACACAAAGAATGTGATGTTTAAGTGCAAATGCAAACAGTAATGCCAATGGTGATGCAAACAGAAACAGTAACACAAACGGTAAAAGAAAGGCAAGTGCAGATGTAAACGCAAATGGTAACAAGAAAGCAAACAATGATAATGCAAATGGAAGTGGAAGTGCAAACACAAATGGTAACTCAAGTGGAAATGCAAATGGTAATGGTGACACAAGTGGAAACAGTAAGACAAACGTTAACAGAAATGCAAGCACAAACGTTAACACAAACGGTAATGGTAATAGTAACACAAATGGTAACAGAAAGGCAATGGTAACAGAAACGAAACGTAGCGTAATGCCAAAGGTGAAGCTAAACGAAAGCTTATTGCAAATGATAATGGAAACGCAAGAGCAAACGCAAACTAAAAATTGTTACCCAACCGTTACATAAACACAAGTGCAAATGTATACACAAACACAAATGGTTATGCAAACAGTAATGAAAATGCAAATGATTATGGTAATGCAAATGGAAATGCAAACAGTAACAGTAATGCCAACACCAACGGTGATGCAAAAGGAAAGAGTAATGCAAATGGTAAAACAAAGCGCAAATGCAAATGGAAACAGTAACACAAACAGTAACGTAAACGCAAGTGCAAACGTAAAACAAAAACACAAATGGTAACACAAACAGTAATGAAAATCTAAATGGTAATGGTAACGCCAACGGTGACACAGAAGGAAACAATAACACAAATGATAATGTAAATGCAAGAGCAAAAGCAAACACTAATGGTAACAGAAATGCAAACTCAAATGGTAACACAAAAGGTAATGTAAACGCAATGGTAACGGTTACAGAAACAGAAAGACAACGTTAACAGAAACGCAAGCACAAACGCTAACGCAAACAGTAATGGTAATGGTAACAAATGGTAACAGAACGGCAAATGGTTACAGAAATGCAAATGGTAACGGTAACGCCAACGGTGATGCAAAAGGAAACAGTAATACAAATGAAAACACAAACACAACCGCAAATGGTAACGATTGATTGATGTAACTGCAAATGGTCAAGCAAACAGTAACGGTAAAGCAAGTGGAAATGTAAACTGAAACACTAACAGTAACAGTAACGCAAACGCACATGCTTTGTGTTCCAAAAAGGTGCATTCAGAAGCACAATGAATACAAAGAATGTAGGCATAATTTATTTCTTTATTTAGTTTTTGTTAGCCGGGTTAGGTGCACTAGCCAAAGTTGACTATTTTCAGGCACGACCCATTGAAGGGCCATAATAATGGCCCTCCAACCAGAAAATGAGCACTTGGAATTCTAAATTGCTTATATCTCAGGAACTGTATAACGCAGAAAAAAATTAAAATCTCATATTATTTGTGACTTTCCAGGCTAGTTTTGTACTTAGCCCCCTAGTGGGGGACTAAGAATTTTTGTGACAAAAAGTCCATATCTCAAACTGTTTTTCGAGATACGGGACCCGAAATGCGCAGCAGACACCGTAATGTTATCCTATGAGAAAAATAGTCAACTTCGGAGTGTTGTAACTTTGCAGCCCAGTAATATTTTGGCATCAAACCACCAAAAGGAACTTATGTGGGATGTTGGCTTTCTTCCTTGCAAATTTCAGCCCAAAAGACAAAACTGTTGGTTTGCAGCAAGGTGGCAAATATTTCCTTTTGTTTTGGGCATAGTGTTGCAAATTACTTTCGCAAATCATGACACTTTCACAAAAAAAAATCACGAGTGTGTCGCATTTGCAAATTCTTTTATTGTGAGGAGGGACCAGATGGCCAAAACCCCATTCTTCTTTTGCAAAATAACCATATAAATTTTCCCATAGACTCATAATGGGAAATTAAAAGTTTAATAAGTTTCGAATGGATTAATATTTTTTCACCAAATGAAAAGTGGCATGTTCCTTGACCAAAGCTCTTCAGACAAGCTAAGTCACAGAGTGGCACACCACATGACGGCTGCACAGCACCATGGACAAAATCTGAAACACTGCCCACATAACTGTAGAAAAGTGCATTTTTCAGCGTTTGGTGCACAAAAAATAAGTCTGACCAAAACAGAATTTGGCAGATCAAGAGATCTGTCATGCCCCACTGTGCATTTCAAATTTCATGCAAATCCGTTGAACGGGTCCAAAGTTATTAACACAAAATTTTGAGTTTAACATAGAAGTGCCTACTTAACTTAAATATAGGGCACAGCTGTGCCCTATAATATATATATATATATATATATATATATATATATAATATATATATATATATATATCCATGGCACAAAACTTCATTTAATGCATCAGTTAGGGGTTGTCCCACAGTGACAAAAGCAAGGAAATTTGGTGTTAGGTTTGCCACCCTTGCACCCCGCCACCATCCACCACCAACCAGCATCAGGGTGTGTGTTGGGGTCATTTTCCCTAACTATCACCCCATTCCATGTGTAAATAAGCTGAGGTGGTGCAGTACAGGAGAATGGGGTGAGAGTTAGTACCGACAACCCCAAGTCACACCCCAATGCCTGTTGGTGGGGGCTGGGTGAGTGGGGGGTACAAGGGGTGGTAACCCTAACACAGAATTTCTTTGCTTTGGTCACTGTGGAACAGCCCTAAATGATACATTAAATGGAGTTTTGTGCCATGAATTTTCCTTCTTTTTGAGAATGTGCACTATAAATAGTGAATGGAATGTGGTGGTGGGCCCCACTTCGCTGAGTGAAAAGTTTATGACCAACTGAAATAAAAATTGGTAAATGAAGACATGTACCATACCATACCACGTATAACAAATGTGATCTGAATCTGTTCAACCGCTGCACAGCGTCACACAGGGAAAGCTGCACAGGAGTGCTGAAAAGAACATTTTTCCACTTCGCTACACAAGAACCATATATCCGATGGAACCAAAAATCGTTAAAAGAAGACATGTACCATAGCACACCGTGTGTCCAGAATTGTGTGCACATCCATTCTACACTCACACAGCGCCATGAACAAATAACGTAACATGCACAATTCAGCAACCGTAAGTGTCAGCTACCCCAAAATTGTCACAGTCACAGATGTATTATAAATCTTTGTACATTCCAAATGCCAGGCAAATTTGACACATGGTTCAGAAGTTACTGATGCATAATGACCTAATTTTCATTCATTAGGGTGGCATTACCCGCACCTGTTAATGTTTTACATCAAACCACTGCAAGGCACCTACGCTTATAAATTTCAAGCCAGTAGCACCATGCAGAATGCGATGCACAAATGTTAAATGTGTCATGCAGTATCTCCACAGCACATTATTTTTCCAACATGTAAGCATCATTATTCACATCCCCAATACATCCACTCTGCACCCTCAAATTTCATGTGAAAAGACCAAATTGTTCCAGAGATATTCAATTTTTATGTTTCTGCACCTTTATAAGTCTTCCACCACAAAATGGTGGAAATCGCGGCTGAAATTGTGCTAAAATGGCAGACCTGGCAGCCAAAAAATCTGTAACCATGAGGGAGGCCAACTTCAAGTTGCAATAACTCTGGAACAGAACAATATTGTTTCACCAAATAAAAACTGGCATGTTCCTTGAATAAAGGTATTTCTATGTGGTAAGATTCAGATCAATCAACCACACACTGACTGTGCTATGTGGCATGGAAGACAGTGCAAAAAAATAATGAAAACATAATGTTTTGCACTGCACTGCGCAAACACAAAAACACAAACGGTAACGTTAACGCAAACAGTAATGGCAACAGTGAGGTAAAAGAAAATAGTAATGTTAACAGTGACGCATACACAAGCTCAAATAGCAACACACATGGTGATGCATATGGAAACGATAATGCAAACGGTAAGAGAAACGCAAGGGCACACATAAATGAAAACAGAAATGGTAACACAAACAGTAATGTGCACTCTAACGGCAACAGAAACGCAAATGGTAATGAAAATGCAAATGGTAACAGAAATGCAAACAGAAAAGCAAACAGTAACAGCATGGCGACGCAGAAGGAAAAGTAAAGCAGTTGACAACAGAAACAGTACGAAAATGCAAGCACTAAGGATAATGCAAACGCAAACAGTAATGAACATGCAAACAGTAACGCAATTGGAAATGCTAATTGTTACGGTAACACCAATGATGATGCTAATGGAAACAGTAACTCAAACAGAAATGCAAATGCAAGCGTGTATGCAAATGTAAATGGTAATAACACACAGTGACGCAAAAGTAAATGCAAACAAAAACAGTAACAGAAATGCAAACAGTAACAGTAACACAAATGCAAGAACAAATGCAAAGGGTAACACACATGGTGATGTAAACGGAAATGCTAATGCTAACGGTAACGGAAACGCAGGTGGAAATGCTAACGGTAACAGTAACGCAAACGCACACCCTTTTTTCCCCAAAAAGGTGCATTCAGAATCACAATGAATGCAAAGAATGTATGCATAATAATGGCCCTCGGAGCAGAAAATGAGCACTTGGAATACTAAATTCCTTATATCTCAGGAACTGTACGACATAGAAAAAAACTTAAAATCTCATATTATTTATGACTTTCCAGGCTAGTTTTGCACTTCGCCCCCTAGTGGGAGACTAAGCATTCTTCTGATGAAAAGTCCGTACCTCGAACAATTTTCGAGATATGGGCCCCAAAAGGCATGCCGGATGCTGTAATCTTAGCCTGTGGGAAAAACCTTCAACTTCAGAGTGCTGTAACTTTTCAGTTCAGTAATATTTTGTCACCAAGCCACCAAAAGGCACATCTATGGGTTCTTGGCTTTCTTCCCTCCAAATTTCAGCCCAAAAGACCAAACCGTTCTTTTGCAGCAGGGTGGTAAAGATTTCCTATTGTTTTGGGCATAGTGTCACAAAGTAATGTCACAAATCATGAAACTTCCAAAAGTGCAACACTACGTTTTACAAAAAATATATTTCTGGGGTGTTTTACCCCCAAAAAAGACATGGCTAGCATCCTCAGGGCTTGACTAGGTGAACACAACAAGAATTGTGTCCCTAGAGGGACCCAAATTTAAATGCTAAGCTTTTCTATGACCACCAACTGAAAACAAGATGGCTGATTTGCGACAGTACAAGGGTCATTTGTGAAAGTAAAAAGTGCATTTGTGACACTTTTGCATATTTTAACTTTTCCATTGACTATAATGGGAAAATTGTTTTTTTGAATAACATTTTAACCGTTCAATATTTTTTCATGAAATCTTCAAAAGGTACATTGGGGACCCTGGCTGAATGATCCCTGAAGGTTTCGGACTGGTTGCGCAAAGCATGAGGGCTGTAGGGATGAGCAAAGAATGTGCAAAAATGCTTAAGTTATGCGTTTTTTGGTGCTCTGTAGCTCGGCAACCGTACATCCGACCGTAACGAAACTTGGCAGGTCCAGAGATCTGTGGTACCAGACCATGCATTCCACATTTCAGGTAAATCTGTCATACGGTGGCAAACTTATTAAGCTGCCAAATTTCAGATTTAACCTTAAATGGGGTACTCAACCCTAACTATAGTGGCTACTGTGCCACTATAATATATATATATATTTATAAAATGGGCAGGAAAAATCAATCAATAATAGCATACCTGATTGGATAAAACACATCACATGACCATCGTAAATCAGGCGACGACGCATGCCTGCTTTTACCCCCTCCAAATCAATTTTGACATTTTATAAGATAGATAAACCACTCTGAGGTGTGCGTCACGCTCTGATATCACGCTGCGCCTCGGGCGTCGACTCACACCAAAGGTGTGCGTATATCAGAGTGCGACCTTTTTATTATTACATATATATACCATTCTGAGTGTGCGGCGCTCTGAATACGCATGCCTTGGTGTGCGCTAGTCACGCATGAGGCCACAGGCCGAGGAGTCAATCGCCCAAGGTGTGCGATATCAGAGCGCCACCGCACACCTCAGAGTGGTTTATCTGTCTTATAAAATGTCAAAATTGTTTTGGAGGGGTAAAAGGCAGGTGTGTGGTTGCGCCTGATATACACATGGTCACGTGGTGGTGCTCATCCAATAAAAGAGTTACAATTCCCTACCCATCTTATAATATATATATATATATATATATATATATATAGGTAAAAGCAGGACCTCACTGAAAATGAGATATTGCATCTCAACTTGGCTATCATCAGAAAATACATTGAAAAAAATGGATAAACACAGGGCCAAACAGAAAACAAGATATTGTGTCTACACCAGGCTGTTTAACAATTGGTAGAAAAGAAAGATCGCATTGCAGCCCTCAAGTCAAACACCCTCTCTGAGGAGTAGGAGCAGTGTTAGAAAGAGCCACAGACTGCTCCCTGCAGCCCCCAGTCGAACACCCTCCCTGTGTAGCAGGAGCAGCATTGGAAAGAGCCACAGACAAGGTGGTTTGAGAACTTCATCCACCCTCACTGAGGTGCTCCAGGCACCTGTGTTAGCAAAACACCATGTATTGGTGTTTTCTAAGATATTTATCTGTTGGCAGAGCATTTCTGATTGTTTTCTCTTAGGGAGTTATGATTCTGCTCTGCTGACTGTAGCATGTGTGCCTGGTGCTTTAACTGCTGCCTACTAGTAACTGCATTCTAAGCTTGCTCTGATGTGCTTTTATTCAGTGTGTAGTGTTTACCATAGAGTGGTGGATTTCTGAGCTGCAAAGGTCTTTTGTGAGTTACTTAATTCAGATTGATTCACCATCTTGGCCGCACTCGAGCAATCGCGTGCACAGTTGACCCCCCTCAGCTGTCCCGCGCTATTCCAACCTCTTTGCTCCTTACTATAAGCTGCTTTCTTCCCCCAGGCTCACTCCCTCCCTACAGCCCCTCAAGCAGAATACCCTCCACATGGAGCAGATGCAGTGCTGGAAAGAGCCACAGACATGGCGATTTTTAAACTTCATCCACTCCTCACTGAGGTGCTCCAGGCACCTGTGTTAGCCATCGTCGCTTTGAGACTGCCCCAGCCACCCACCCTGGTCTGCTCTTACATTTATACCTGCTGAAGTATCACATGACTGGTCATGTGAGACCTCGTCCAGATTCTATCTGCTCAATTCCCCATAGGCACCTTATACCAGTCGCCCACCAAGGGTGGCTGTGGTGCACACAGTCCCTCTAACTTCCTGCACTCAGTAGATACCTCTCTCTCCTAATCATCCCACATCTCCCTTCCACCACAGTCTCCTACTCTGTCCCCCCCCTCTCTTTTCTACACTGTCCTCCTCTAGCCCACCTAAGGATTTGAATCTCTGACCTTCTTTACCAAAGGCAGCGCCCCTAAACACTACACCACAGAAACTGCCTAATTTCTCTCTCCCCCGGCTAGCCTTAATCTGTGCAACACCTTCAACTAATCACATTCCCTCCTCCAGTGTCGGACATTGACCAAAATATTACTTCCTGATAGGCTACTCCACTTAGCCCTCTCTACCTCTCTCTTAGTGCTGCTCTCTCTCCACACACCCCCGCCCCCTACCCACGGTCCTCTCTCTCTCCTCCCAGCTTCTCCTCCTCTCATTGGCAGTCCAGTCCCCCTCTCATCCTCAACCATCTCCTCCCCTCTGTTGCACCCAGTTCCTCCTCCCCTCCCAGGCCCTCTATCCCAGGCCAAACACCCCTGATCCACAAAGGAAAAAAATGCTATCAAAATTCTTAATCCCCTGCCTCCTCCTTCTCCTACTTGCTGGTGATGTGGAACTAAATCCTGGGCCCACCCCCCTGTCCCTCACCCCACCCCAGCAAATGGGCTGGGCATCTATCACATAAATGCAAGGAGCCTCCTGCCTAAATTAGACCACAGCAAGGCCTGGACTACACAATGTTCTCCAGACTTTCTCTGTATTACAGAGACATGGCTATCTGCTAAAGTCCCAGACTCCTTCGTCGCCATCCCCGGGTATGCCATTTTCTCTCAGGACAGGGACAAATGTGGCAGTGGTTTCACCACTTAAGTCCCTCCATGCCTCCACTGTCCTTCAGGAAGCCATCCCAAAATCGCATGAACTACTCTTCTCAAAGTTGACATTTCCCCTCCTCTTCACCCCTCTTTACCACCAACTTATTTCTCCCACAGCCCATTCTCTGCAGCAATAGTCTCTAAGCTCGCCTCCCTTCTCTCCCACTCCTCCTCTGTTAAGCGCCTCGTCATGGGTGATTTTAATCTAAATTGATTCGCCCCACTATCTCGCTCAACCATACTAGAAACTGAGGCCCTCAACCTCACACAATTGATATCCGACCCCACAAGGCTTAACCTCCATTCCCACAGTCACTCGCTCATTGACTGAATTCTAATGACTCACCCATACAAATCTCCTCAGCTGGCACTCTCCCGACACCTTTACTGATCACTACATCACCCACTGCTGCAGGAAGTCTCGCCCCTTTCCGCCCCTCCCAAGTACATGTGATTCAGGCCCCTAAGATCCCTGAATCATCAGTCTCTGATGGATGATCTATATCTCTCTGACAGGTCCGGAGTCTTTGCCACTCCTGATGTAGACTCTGCTCTGGCCACCTTCAGCTCAACCTTCCTGAATATTTAGAACCTCCATGCCCCCCCAAGAGGTTAAGGCTGCAGTGCAGGCACCATCCCTGGATCTCTCCTCACTTGGTAAAGCTCTTCAAGGATCGAGATTGGGCCTGGAAAATATACAAGACTTTCTCTGACATCTCTGACCTCCAAAAGTACGGAACGCCTGCACTAAGGCAGTGCGTACAGCCAAAGCCTATTTTTTCAAAGCCCAGCTAAGTAATTGACGCTCCACACCAGCTGCTTTCTGGAAGTCCCTACACTCTCTTCTAGGCTTCCCCTCTCATTCCCCCCCAGCCCTCAGTCCCCTGACAGGGCTGGCGAAGCTGCATCCTCCATAAACTATTACTTCACTACCTGTGCCTTACCCTCAGGGCTTCCACCTCCCTCTCTCCTCCCTGTACTCATAATTTCACCCCCATGCATCCAGCAATACTCCCTGGCATTCCCCTCCCACTGCACACACTCCCCGCATCCCAACCCCACCCTACCATAACTTCCCTCCTTTACCCCACTAGAGGTAATCCATGCTCTCAAATCCCTAAACTCTTCCAAACAGATCCCAGATGGAATTAATCCCAAACTATAGAAAATCTCAGCTCCAACCATTGTCCCAGCCATCACCCATCTTTCTAATCTTTCTGTCATCTCGGGCTCCCTGCCCAAAACCTGAAAACTGGCCAAAGTCATTCACCTTCACAAAGGAGGAGATCCCTCAGATCCCAGCAACTACAGGCCTATTTTGCTTCTCCCCCCACCTCTCCAAGATCTGGAATACCTCATATCAAAAAGACTACATTCCTTCCTGTCCTCCAATGACATCTTTACCCCTTACCAATCTGGCTATTGATGACTCTACCTCCTCATCCCTTCTCCATCTTACCAACCATATTCACACTGCTATGGACAAAGGTCACCTGACATTGGCCATATTTGGAGACCCAGCCAAGTGTTTGACTCCGTCCCCACAAACTCCTAACAGATGACCTTGTTTCAATAGGCCTCCCCTGCTGTTAATTGGTTTAAGGCTTACCTCTTGGAGAGTTTTCAGTTCGTTCAGCTGGGTGATATTAAATCCCACCCTTCCCATCCTAGTTGGAGTCCCACAGGGTCAGTCCTCAGACCCACCTCTTCTCTATCTTCATAAATACTCTGCTGTCTCTCTGCTCTTCCTAAGTTCAAATGTATGCTGATGACTCCGTGATCTTCACTTCTGGCCCTTCCCTTACCAAGACTGAATCTGCCCTCCAATCTGACTTTGAGAGCATGCTGCATTGGCTCAATGCAAAATATCTCAAATGCAACACCAAAAAAAGCAATTACTATGGCTTTCAGGTCTTCCCAGAAGTTGGCCAAACTGCCCACCCCACCTCCTTCTATGCCTTGGATGGATCCATAAGCTCAGGTGTGGAAAACTACAAGTACCTGGGAGTTTGGCTTGACCCCAAAATGGACTTCTCCCTACACCTCAACTCAATCCATAACAAGCTCTGCCCCAAACTAGGCATGTTATATAGGCATAAACACTGTCTCTCCCTTCCTGTCAGGAAAGATATAACCAAGCTTATCCTCCCTTCCTTCAACTATGCTGACATGGTTTACAGCTCAGCCCATCAATCCTCCCTAGCTAAGCTTGACCACCTGTTCCATGCCTTTGCCACTTCACCAGCAATCTCCCTTACCACACACATCATTGCCAACTATACCACATGGTTTCCTTCCCCTCCCTAGCAAATCAACGGCTAACACACTGTGTAGCCTTCATCACCAAATTATGGTTTAATACCCTCCCCTCCTACTTCTCCTCCCTACAGGCTCCTGTCCCCTGCTCTGGCTATGCCTTATACTCCACAACCCATGCCCTTTTCCTTAGCCACCCCACATTCTCTCAGAGGGAAGCAAGCCTTCGCCCACCAGCTCCCTGCCTTGTGGAATTACACTTCCAGTTACTGTTCGTGGTTTGTCAACTGTGGCATCTATCATAAACTCACTTCAGGCATCTCCTCCTCCATCTCTGTCACCCCCCAACCACTGGTCCCCAGCTCCTTCCATCTCCCCCACCCTCACCTCCCAATCCCCTGTCCTTGCACCAATGCTAGCTTTTACCTCTGTGTGAAACCTCCTTTCCCAAAGCACTACCTTTATTGTAGCCTGCACCATGTAATTGCTTCTATGTCCTTTTGAACTGCTGTAATTTCCTTCCTGTACTACTAATCTGTACCTGTATCATTTTATTTATAACTGTACAACTGTATCAATTCTCAATGCTGTGTCAATCTGTTATTCTGTGTACATCTGTGTAATATTGTATTCTGTATAATATTATATCTTGTGTAATATTCTCTTTTCCCTTGCCCTTCCCCAGGTTACATCTGAATCGAGCCCTGGCTCAGTGTGCCTTTCCGATTATCAACTTTTAAATAAATAAATAAATAAAGAATGACATATTGCTTCTCAGCTGGCCTACACTGGGTAAATACATTATAAAATGGCTAAAAGCAGAAAGGTGCACATTGAAAACAAGATACAGTGTTGCATCTCATATGGTCTATCCTAGAGAAGAATACAATATAAAAATGTGCAACAGCAAAAATCTCAGCATATCTGTCCTGGGGAAAAATACAATGTAAAACTCAGTAAAGACAGGGCTGAAAATGAGATACTGCATCTTAGCTGTGGTATCCTGGGTAAATGCAATGTCAAAATGCATAAAACCAGCACCCTTACTGAAATGAGATTCTTGGGGCCCAATTCTCAAAGCCCTTAGAATGATGCAAGGTGCCTACATCAAACATAAATGACAGAAGTGGCACCTTGCATCAAAAATTTCATCCTAAGCTATTCTCAAAAGCAGCATGCACCAAACGCAGGCTGCTTGCACTAAAGGAGGTATGCACTAGCCTTGCACCACAAAATGGGCTGCAGCATGATACTCTGGGGCTTGCAGAAAATGTAGGCTGCCATATCCCCCAATTGGTATTCTCAAACCCTCCAAGAGGACAGTGGTCTAAATACCCATAGACGTCCCTCTGAGAGGTTCACCAATGTGCCATCCCCAAGCTCAGATCTCCCATTATACCAATAAGATTATTTATAATATAATATTTTTAGTCCCAGGTGTTCTAGCAGTCCCCCAAGCCCCAATTTCCTGTTATAATAATTCATATCTCCCTGGTAGTCTATTGCCCCAAGCCACAATCTCCATTATATAAATTATTATAACAGGAGATCAGGCTTGGGGCCTTTAGATCACTAGGGAATACAAATAGTATATTATATATATTACTAATTGGTATAAAAGGTGATCAGGGCTTGGGGGCACTAGGCTAAGGAAAACATTTTCATGTGTTTCATGGGGATCGGGATCAGGGCTGGGGAGGTGTTAGCCAGCAGGTACCTGTCTATGGTGCTATTGCCACATGGCTGACCCATGGCTTGTGGCACACCTTCCTGATGTGCCATCTGTTTGGTGCAGGGTCAGATTTGCAGCAAGCCACAAGACATTGATGCAGGACCCTACCCAATAGAGAATTGGGTGCAGGGTTCCTGGCACACCAGCAACTGGTGCAAGCCACCTTTGCTAAGGCTTCCATACATTTTCAGAATTGCCCTTAATCTCAGTTCATTTATACTGTGTAAATACATGGAAAAGATGGTTAAAAGTAAGACCCACAGAAAAACAGATATTGGGCTAGATTCATGAATGTAAAAACAACACCAGTTAAATAAAGAGACCACTACCATTTCTGCAGTACCACAAAAAAGAACCAAAAAGAGCACTGCTAACAGACACGGCAGTTGTGTTCATGAATTATGTGGTGCAGTTTTTCAAATGGAATAATAATATTCATGAGGTCATTAGCTTGTTATATGGGCCTGCAGAAGATGACATCACCAGTACTACTGCATAGGAACCTGCAGTAATGCAAACACCATGTGATTCAGAATGAGCAGAGAGCATACACTATCTGCTTTTAAAAGCACAGTCATCCAGTATGCAGTACTCAGTCTTTTTGCTGGACACCCAGGATTTTATTTATTTATTTATTTAGTCTTGGATTATAGCACCTTTGAAGAATACAACTCATTTACAAAGGTTCCACGCAGTGGTACAAAACAAAACAAGATATCAAGAATATACTTAAAAAAAATTAATACATCAAAAGCAATCAAAATAGCACTGAATGTTGCTCAGTATAACAGCAGAGTGGGCTAGAAGAGAGGGCAGCCTGGGAGGCCTTGTCAAAATCTAGGTGAGAAAGTAATGGGGTATAAGGTGGGGGATGGGAGAAACAAGAGGGGGAAGGAGATGAGTTGCACAGGAGGTGGAGAGGGAAGAGTGGAGTTGCAAAGGAGGTAATGGGGATAGAGAGATGAGAGGATGGGGAGGTGGAAGGAGGGAAATGGGGTGCATGCAGAGAGGAGGGGGAGTGGTGAAGTGAAGGAGGAAGACAAATTAATAGTATAAGGAGAAGAGGTGATGTTTAGTCAGGAGAGGGAGCAGCCTAGCAGGCCTTGTTGAAAACCCAAGAGAGAGGGCAATATGGGTGTGAGAGAGAGGTAAGAGAGACAAACGTAGGGAGAAGAAGGTGAAGAAGTTGCAAAAGAGGTGGCATGAGATTAGAGAATGGGTGAAGGGTGGAAAAGGGAAGGTGAGGAGGGAAGAACTTGAAGCTGCGTGAGCAGAGAAGAAGCAGGGGTGAGGGGTGGAGGGGAAAAGGCTTGAGGTTAGGATCGAAATGAAGTGCCAAGAGTTAAAAGTGCCGAAAGGTATAAGTACAATGATAAAATAAGCAGAAGGCTGCTAAGAGCAGCAGTCACATATACTGTTTGCTAATAGATGTTGTCAGAGTTTGTGTTTGAAAGGGCCAAGTTTTGACTCAGCAGAAATGTCCCTACCCAGGGAGTTGAGCCAGAGGGGGGCTCTGTAAGAAAAAGACCTCTAACCTAAGGTGGTGCAGCATCTGGGAACAGTAAAGACCTGAGTTTCCAAGCTGCTAGTATGTTGGGTACTGTGACAAGGGCTAAGGAGCTGTTGGACCCAGGGGTAACAAACCAAGGTGTGCCTTCTGGCAAGTAAGCAGGTTTGCTATTGGATCTGACTGAATAATTGAAGTCACCCTGTCTAAGCATATAGGTCACACATGTATGTGAGGCAAGCAGCCCCAGTAAGGAGTCTGCATGCTTTGTTAAGAGCAACAGTGATCCTGTGAAGGGATGTAGAGAGGCAGAGCCATAAACAACCAGCCCATAATCGATGATGGTAATAACAGAGCTGAAAATTGCTATTCTTAGTGCCTCAGGAGTGAGGCTATGCTTGTGCCTGTGGAGTAGGCCAATCCTTATGTTGACAGCTTGAGCTATGTTATCAATATGTTGCAAGTAGGTGAGTGAGCTATCAACAGTGACCTCTGGATGTTTGGAGGAGTGGATCTGTTCAATTGGGGTGCCAATGCAGTTTGTGATAAACAAGGGTTTGGACTTGTGTTTCTTATGGGCATTGTTGAAAAGCATCACTTTGGTCTTTTTATAGTTTAGCACCAGTATTTGAGTGCTGAACCACTTTTCCACATCTGAGAAACTGTGTTGAAGGTTATCCTGGAGGCTCTTAGGGTCAGGGTTACTAGAGTAGATCACAGCATCATCCGCGTAAAGCAGAATCTGTTCATGACAGGCTCATGGGAGGTTATTGAAGTAGATACTGAAGAGAAGGGGCCCCAGTATAGATCCCTGAGACACTCCAGAATGGACTGGCTTCCTTTCGGAGAGGACATTTGTTATCTTGACCTGCTGCAAACGGTCTTCTAAGTAACTTTTGAACCAGCTGACAGCATCATTCGACACCCCTGTGAGCGATAATTGCCTAAGTAGCAATGAGTGGTTCACAGTATCAAAGGCCTTCGTCAGGTCAATAAAGGCAGACCTAACCAGATGGCCTTGGTCAAGTATGTTAGGTATGAAACCAGTGAATTCTAACAGTGTAGTGGTAGTTCTATGACCTTTACGAAAGCCATGCTGCTTGGGAAACTGGATATTGTATTTCTCCAGGTATTCCACAAGCTGGTCTGCAATTATATGCTCTAGTGCTTTTGATAGAGGAGGTAGAATGGAGATTGGCCTGTAGTTTGTGTGCTGTGCCCTATCCCCACCTTTGTGCACCAGGGTTACTAGGGCCTGTTTCCATTTTTGGGGGAATTGCCAAAGCCTTAGAGAAAGGTTCAGAATCTTGGTAAGAGGTGTAAGAGCTTCCTCGAGGGTGAGGGCAAGAAATTTGAGATCTAGGTTGTCCCCACTGAATCTTGCTTTAACAGGTACTTTGCCTATGCACCTTCTAGCCTCATGCTTAGTAACCTCTTTGAAGTAAAAAGGGGGGGGGAGCCTGCTGCTGAGCATCACAGACTGTCGTAGGTGGTAGGGGCAAAGACTGTGAAAAGATCAGGAGGGAGGACACTGCTGAGGTCTGTGAATGCATCGTTAAAAATATTGGCTATGGCCATTGGGTCAAGAGTCGGGCTTCCATCAATGTTAAGCATGGTGGGTGCTCTCTTGAGGTCTTTGCCAGTGACTTCCTTTATGTTGCTCCAGAAATGTTTAATGTAACCCCACGAGTTGGAAAGTGCCTCCCTAAAGTATTGATTTTTTGCAAAACGGATGGCTCTGGTACAAACAATTCTGGATTTTTTATAAGATTGAATATCTGCTTGCTTGCCTCTTGGCTTTGGCCTGGTGCCAGAGGTGGTCCCTAGTCTTCATAAGTCCCAGTAGGTCAGGTGTTATCTAAGGGCTGCACAGCCCCTTAACTTTCTGCTTTTTAAGGGGGACGTGAATATCACATGCAGCATTAAAGTGGTCAATGAAGAAATCAAGTGCCTCATCAATGTCATTGGTAGAGTCCAGTGGTGACCAATCCTGGCTTCGAAGGTGTGATCTGAGTGGTTCTAGATGTCCTGGAGTTTGGACCCTACTGAGAATAACCTAAGGTGGAGATTTGTTGAACTAGCTGGGCCAACTACAAAGTATAGAAGAGTAGTCACTTGGGGTGTCAGGGAGTACAAAGACATCTGTGATTTGTTCAGGGTGACTAGACAGAACCTAACCCAGTGAGGCACTTGATCCAGTTCTATAGTTAATTCTGGTCGGAGTGTTAACTTGCTGGATAAGGTGCAGGGTGGAGATGGCATCCTTAATGTCTCCAATGTCAGATGAGAGCCAGTTTACATTGAAATCTCCCAGTAGTATTGTTTCAGTGTTCTGAGTCACACTCCGAATATATTCCATGAAGTTATGAATGCCAGAGGAAGATTCTTTGGGTGGTATGTAAACAGATAACACAGTTAATGTTTTCTTTTGGGCCCTAGGAGTACCTTGATAGCCAGGGCCTGAGAGGAGTTTCCTATGCAGGGCAATTCAAGGGCGTGACCCATTAGGGTTGTAGTATCTTCTGTGGTACCGTCACGTCTGGACTTGGAATCTGGAAGAACACAGGTCCAAACCCTGCTAGATAAAGGATAATGGATGGTCTTCAGTTAATAATCACACTGTGGTCTCTTCGAGAGTTTGCCAGGACAACATTGCAATCCTCAAGAGTGCAGCTCGAGAGGTTTACTATTGTCCTGGCAATCTCGAGAAGAGATTGCAGCATGGTTATTAACTGAAGACCATCCGTTATATTTTATAGTGCATGAGAAACAAGTTAGAGGAAATATGTCCTTACTTTATCTTTTTCCCCCATGGATCCGCTCTTCATTAGGGCCAGCACTCATTGCCATGGTCATTCATTGTACACTACTAGTTCAAAGCTGTGCATACACAGATCCGTTCCCTTTGTTATGATATCATTGTGATGTAGCGAGAGGGGTTAACAACCTTTTGACATCACAATGATACCATAACAACATTGCAAACATTGTAATTTCATTGTATAATAAGGACTCCCCATACATTATAGCCACTGTGTGACCTTGGACAAGTCACTTAACCTCCCAGTGCTCCAAGCTTCCCAGATCTGGAAATGAGTAGATGCATGGGTTAAATTGGGAGGCGCCAACAGAAACATCTCTTAAAAACAGTATGACAGTTCCACCACCTCTGTCATCTTTCTCCATTGACTACTACAGGAGAGTATCACCACCAAGAAATGACAGTTTCTCCAGCTACAAATCTAGATATGCGTTCCCCCACCTAAACATTACCAATTCAACCATTGGGTAGAGACAGGATCCACTGTAATAAATATGTTACATCTCAGCTAGGCTATTCTGGGTGAACAATTTCTAAATAAGAACAAATAAAATAAACCTCTGCATCATTTTCCATCTCCTCGTGGGCTGCTGCCAGTATGTAGGCAGCCTCTATAATTGCCATTTATGGCACTATTGAATTGCAATGCAGTTTTGTGCAGTTTAAAGTGTGCTTACTTGAGAACCCCCTTATTGAGCACAGCAGCAACAGTGTGTATTTGCTTCCTAAATGTTGTGCTAAAGCGTTCTGGGCGTTTAGCTGGTGTGCTAATCACAGCCACGCTAGTAATGACAGGTCCATTAGCAACAAATTTGTGTGCTGCAGAGTCTACATCCCTCATGAACTGCACCATGTGTGCATGTTTTGTTACTGTGCCTGCATTGCTGGCTGTGTTTTTGTTCTCAGTGGCAGTGGTGATTTGCTCTGCTATCCTTCAGCTGACGAACCCCTGCAATTAGCATGTGCTACTTCCACATTGTTTTCCCTGAGACCTGTTGTGTCTTGCTGGTGTTTCCTTCAGAGGTGGTTTCCTGCATCAGAAGGTAGAAATAGCCATGCTACCTGAAGTGACGTGCATTTACTGTGTGGTATTTCTTTCATGAAGTTGGAACATTGCATCTCAGCTGGGTGTTTGAACATACATGCATTGTACCAATTAGTAAACAAACAAGATTTAAATGAAAACAAGATATTGCATCTTTGTTGGGCTATCCTGGATTCCTGATTAATATCCCAATGATGTCATTGCCTCTGTTACTACCACTCCCTCCCTGATTCTCAACTATCATTATCCCTGGTGTCTGGTGGCACACCACCCTCTAGACGTCCTTACTGCCAATATTCCTAGTATTAAGTGATACCATAACACACACACTGCACCCTAATCCAAATCTAGTCCCAGAATACCACTAGCACATATTCCTTAGTGACCTCCGCAACCAGGCACCATCTGCCACATGGACGTCCAGTATAACTGTACAAGCAACTACAATAATAGACTACTCTAGAACTCTTATTAAACCAGTTCTCTTTGTGTGTGCATAACCACTGTGATGGCTATATGTGTGTGTGTGTGTGTTTTTGTGTCTGTGTGCAAATGCATGTTTGGCTGTTTGGTGGGGTGCTGTATGTTCAGAGCCAACAGCACTTGCCTCTTCATTAACTAAAACTTAAAGGTTTTCTGTTTTCTATTATAGTGATGTAAGTCTGGAATTTTAATATCACAATAATATAATAAATAAGTTAAAACTCAGCACACACTTCAATTATATATCTCTTTCAGGATATTACAATAGCAGCCATTTTGGCCCTGACCAGAGTTTTTTTTTTTTGTGACATCTTCCATGTGTAACCTTAGGATGTGGGGCATTGTTTTTCCCAACTTTCTAAAGTTAAAACACATGTAGGAAAAGCTGCATTTTATTTTCTGGCTCGGCCACCTTGAATGCTTTGCAACCCAAACTAAGAAACTGTAATAGCATTAATGTTTTTCCTTAAGCTGTTCAACTGAAATCTTGTAACAATGAGACATGGTTTAGTTAATGTAGCCTGCATGTTTTTATAATTCTTAATGTGATGCATGTCATGTATTCTCTTGTTTGATTTTGGACATTCTTGTAAATTAGACTTTTGTCTCAATGAACCTTCAAATGCTTGTGAACTTTTGAATAAAGAAAATATATAAATAATATCCACATAAATGTGGATGTTGTCCACTTTCAAGTCAGATTTGAAGTACAGACAAAAGCAAATAGAAAACTGTTGCTTGATCACCATATCTGGACATACACATTTGTGTCAGCTGGTAACAGGGGGATTTCTGTGTAAATCTGCAACCCACAGTACAAAACAGCTTTCTATTTCATCCTGACGCATAATGAAGTCAGAATGATTAAAGAGGAGTTAACTAACAAGAGACTCCTTTCATGACAATACTATTTAAACAGCAAATCATTTATTTACATTATGATATTTCCAATACACAAATACTGAACAACCTGCTTGTATCAATTACTTGATTGGCTCTCCAAGTCCATCTACTGTAGCAATAAGTATTCCGTGACAAAGTCCACAGACTGAACCAACTTAATGAAGGTACTGCAGGTTTCACATAGTTTTTGTTACATGCAAACAATTTTCCTGCAGTTTTGTGTATTTTATAAATTCTATTAAAGTTTTTACATTTCTTTTTTAAACATAAATTTTATTAAGTTTTTCAGACATGCATGGTACAACATATATCAGCTCATAAGATATACAGGTAAGGTAAGCACTACATACAGTGTCCATAAATATATAGAATAGTGTATGGGTGGCCATACACAGCAAGGCTGTGTTTCTATTAAGAGGATGTGATGATGGCATACAGACCTCAAGAGCAAAGCTCAAGAGGTCTGAATGACATCATCACATCCCCAAGATAGAAACACAGCCTTAATTGTGTATGGCCATCCATACACTATTTTGTATAGTATATGGTTCCACAGAATGTGGAAAACTTTACTTTCACAAGGATTCATACCTTGTGTTCCTGTTCACCTGCTCCAGGTTCACGGTTAAGTCCCACTATACTTCCGAGTATAAACATTGCGTTCCTCGGAGCAGTTTCACTCTGCTGTCAACCCCAATGATCTACAGTGCCAGTGATTTAAAAAAAAACTGCCATTCTAGTAGTTAGGACACATGAAGCCAAGTATGTCTATGTCCAAACTACATGAATCCACCACTCTCCAAATTGCTCGCTAGTACATGAATCCACCACTCTCCAAACCACTTGCAAACCTTCGCTGCCATTTTACTCTATTCATTTTTGGAGCACAGCACTGTTTTGGCAAATCAGGCAGAAGCTCCAAGGGGAAAAATTGTTGTAGTGTTGTCGTCATGCCAGAATAATACTACAACTTTTCTTGACCTTTGAACTGCCCTGCAACAGCTTTTGGAAAGCCACCGCTTTTTATCGAAAATAAGCCCTAAACATATACTATATAATAATTGTCATCTCACTGTGCAGATTGCACCACCTATTGTGGAATAATATCCTACAGCCTAGCCCCGGCAGATTCCCCAGACCTGGTTTCATGCCTCTCTCAGCCCAGTCCCCCCACCCTTGGTAACAGCCCACATTTGTACAATTCCTAGGGCTACATATACTCTTACCCCTGTGATATAATGTCTAATCTGGTGTCTGTTATATGAAGGACACAGGTATTCCAGCAGTTTTGGTGTTTGGGTTCTCTGTGCTGTAGCTGGGAAGCTGGGCATAAGTTTCTCAATTTTATAAATATCCCAGTAGTATCTTCCCATTGCTTAATAGTGTGAGATTCAGATTTCTGCCATGATATAGTTACTGCTTTTTAGACTGATGTCAAAAGTTTTCCTAAGATAAAGATGTGTGCTTTATTTTTGATGTGATGGGGTAGAGAAGTAGGAGTGCCACAGACAGGTTAAAGTGCTGTAATTCGTGACAATAGAATTTAGTTCATTTTCAATTTGAGTCCAGGATGGAGTTAGTATGGAACATGACCACAGAACATGAGTATGCATGGCCACTTCACAGCAGCACTTCCTCCAATAGGAGGAATCTCAAGACATGAGAAATTTAGCCTTGGTCTGAGAAATATGGTGGTATCTTATAGTTGTCTTCCAGCTGTATTCTCTTCTTTGATATGATCCTGTTATCTTATGTTGTCTGTACCACATCTGGGTCCAGTCTTCTGGCTGAAGCATTCTACACAACCGTGCCTCCTATGTATTTTGAGTGTGGGAAATGTCAATCTGCTGACCTCCCTGTAGGGCATGATAGCAAACTGATGAAGCGGACTGGCCACATGCACCTCAATATCAAATGAATAAAATCTATTAAAGGTGGGACTTCAGGTTCATTTATTGTAAGACCTATATTAGAGTTTAAATAGTGGCAAATCTGTAAAAATCTATAACAATCTTTATTATTTAAGCTACATTCTCTTGCAAGTTATGTAAAAGGCTTAAACTGGCCCTTGTCATAATACTGGAATACATGTGACAGATACCTTTGTGTCCAGTTTCAGAATATATAGTCTAATCTAGCGGGAAGAAAGCCAGAATCATAAGTTTGGATACTGAGCCATTGTGCTCCCTTTTTGTAACACTTTTCAGAAAGTAGTTGGTGAACGTGGTTAAGTAGGGTCTTTAGGAGAGTAACAGATACTGCATGGGATATGTCCTGATCCTTAGACCCCAAAAGTGGATGTCTACCAGTGTTTTCACAGTGCTAGTCTCCAGAAGTGTACTAATGGGGTCATCCATGTCAGGAAATGCTTAAGAAGGGTTGCCTGTATGTAAAGAAATACGTTTGGGTACTCGCCCCTTTCTGATTTAGGAAGCTAGAGCTTACAGAAGGCTACAAGTGGTTGCCCCCCCCAAGAATCTTGCAATCCATTCATTCCATCTATGGAACTCCCCCTGCCTAGGTATTACTGGGAGGGATTGAAAGAGATAAACATTTCAGGGTACTATATTTAAGAAACAAGGCATGACAGGGTGTTTGTTGTGGTGAGATAATAGCACATCTCAAGTGCGTTGTGAGGCACAAGATATTACCAACTGCCTACAAACACCTACCATAAAATACACCCTGGAATGTCTCATTGCAATTATGAAATGGAGGCAAGATTTTTTTTTTCTTTCCAGGGGAGGGTGAAAAATACACAGAAACAAAGTATTGTTAAGCATTTTAATGATGTTATTTTTTAACATTCATCCAACCCAACAAAATAGTCCCAGAACATCTCAACATTTGGCATGTCATCTCAGTTTCAAACATAATGTACAGCTAAATACATTGTTTCAAATTAACCCTTAAACACTCTATTTTCCCACTCACCCCCATTTACTAGGTTCTTGACCATCTTTCCTCCTTTATCTTATTTCCTTCCTTTTCCGCACCATTTTTCTGTTTTATCTTTCCTACACTCAATAGATGGAATGTTTGCTATGGATGAAATACAAGAATTTAAACAACAAGGCATGACAGGGTGTGTTTTGTGGTGAGATAATAACTTCTTAAGTGTGTTGTGAGGCGAAGTGGATTACCAAGCGCCTGCAACCACCTGAGAAGTGCTGTTATCCCACCACAAAATACACCCCTAGAATGTGATTGGGCTCCTTTTGCAACAGAGTTGACACACACACAGGAGAGGCTAGCTAAAATGTGAAATGGCCTAAGTCTACTTGAGGAATGGACAAGGGTTTGGCAGTTGGGTTTCAATTATAAGAAGTGCAAGATAATGCACCTGGGACACAGAAACCCAAGAGAGGAATACAGGATGAGGGGGCAGGTTCTAGCCACCACAACTCAGGAGAGAGACCTGGGGGCTATCATATCTGATGACCTGAAGTCATCCAAGCAATGCAAAAAAGCAGTGGGGAAAGCAAACAGAATGCTGGGGTGCATAGGAAGGGGCATAACCAGTAGGAGGAGTGAAGTGGTGATGCCACTGTATAGATCACTGGTGAGGCCTCATCTGGAATACTGTGTCCAATTCTGGAGACTGCATCTCAGAAAGGACATAGACAGAATGGAAGCAGTTCAGAGACGAGCAACAAAAATGATACATACACTGCACCACAAGCCTTATGAGGAAAGACTCAAGGAACTTAACATCTATTCACTGAAATACAGAAGGGAGAGAGGGGATATGATAAAGACTTTCACATACCTTAGAGGAGTAAACAGGGTACAGGAGGGGGGCATATTTCAGAGATGAAAGTGCACAAGGACAGGGGGACATAACATGAGACTGGAGGGAGGGAAGCTTAGGAGGAATGCTAGGAAGTATTTTTTCATAGAGAGGGTGGTGGATCCGTGGAACAACCAACCAGAGGAGGTGGTGGAAGCAAAAACAGTACAGGAATTCAAAAGTGCATGGGATAAGCATAAAGGCACCCAGCTGTGCAGTAGAGTAGGGGAATGGCAGTCCAGATAGTAGTAGGGATTGCCAAACCAAGTAGGGAAAGGGGTAGACTAGGTTGGTCCTTATCTGCTGTTATATTCTATGTTTCTATGTAAAAATTCAAATATCTGTTCAATTCTATTGGCAGAATGTTCACACCCTCACTCATACTACAGAAGGTCTCAGATAGAACCATGGTTTCTTGTTGTATCTATGGCAAGTTAAACAGCAAAGATTCCCTGGTAAGCAGGTATGCAAGGGGATTTTTCATGATCAGCAAAAACACCAGAAATTAAAATTGTATGTAACCCCTTGTTCCCAGGAGGTTATTAGAATCTCAGTTAGAATCAGTGGCAGGCAGAAAAGGCAGCTTGTGAAATACCAGGTAAATGGGTTTCACACTGTCACACTCTGTCCTCAGTCTCAGCTGAGCAGGAGTGATGAGGTAATCATAGAACTCTCACAGCAGCATAAGCCACAGTTGGTTAGCTGTTGGTAGTGTAGTGGAATCTTCAGTCAGGGTAGTCGAGTATAGTTCCAGGAGGAGGCTGCAACTAGCTGTGCAGCTCCTCAGTTACATTCTGATAAAGAGTGAACCCCTTTTGTTTTGTGGTAGTTTGTTCTTACCCTAGAAGAAGAACAAAGAAGACAGTTTTCTGAAGTGGTGGAGATCTGTGCCAGTAGGTTTTCCTTGCCTCATCCCCAGAGGGATGGGGATGAACTCCAAGATTCAGGGGCAAGCCCCTTAATCCACTTGGCTGGTGAAGCTGCCTCACACATCTTCATTTGTTGTGAGTACAACCTTTTTTCTGTGCAAGCCCAGGGGCATCTGCAATACCTTGAGGTGGATTTCTCTGATAATGGGACACTGCATCCCCCAGTACTAAGTAAAAGTTGTCTGCCTACATTGGAGTCCAAGAATGTGACTGTCCAAGTACAGAACTTTTAACCTTGACACCTAGGGGTGTGTCCATAGCTTAAGTGTGTGAAACATTTAAGACAACAACTACAAATGTTCTTCTGTGTGGGTGTTATTAACCAGATGAATGGCCGAGTATACACTTGGGAGCAAAAGGTGGGAGACCCCCCCCATCTGGAGTAACCACTTTACCTCTCCAGGTTCAGTTTGGGCAGCAATACATTTTCATTTAGTACATTTGGCCAATGCCTAACGGAAATAATTACCCCAAGATGTTGGTTTGGAATTTCTGTTTCCTCAGTTTACCCCAGTATAGTGGGTTCTGGAAGATTTGAACCTGGATGTTCTCAGTGTGGTCATGGGTACCACTTTCATTCCTGTGGGAAATGGGAAAAGTACTAGTCCAGCCATGTGTGCCAACCTCCAATTCAGAACCAGAGTATTCACTGTTGTAGTGTTTCTTTCATCCAATACTAAATTGGAATTCAGGAACTTCTGTACACTGGAGAAATCTACAATACCAGTATGTGTAGCCCCGAGGGGGTCCATCTTTGCTTTATGTTTTATTCCTACTTTGTTATGTGAATAAAAGCCACACTCTAGAATCCCAACCTGGTTTGGACAGTATTGTTATTGCTTCCATGTGTCTGGATTTACTTGGGTACCACTGTCCAGAAGTGCAAACCTAGCATAATTGTGAGCAAAGGTTTTCTCCCATGGACCTGGGTTACTGGACATAGTAAATGGTCCCACCAAGTGTGTGCCAGGTAGTTGCCACATTTGGTCGACTGTTTTTGTATAACAGTCTGATCCACCTAGCCTAATGGTGGCCACATTCTCTGTTTTCTCTATGTCAATTTAACTTATGTAAACCCCTCCCCTCTCTGTTGCCCTAGATATTTGTGGTGAGAGGAGAAGCCCTGCTGGTTAAACAAGGAGGGGCGGTGGGGGTTATAAAGATGGGGCTCATCTGACTGTGTGTTTTTAATTTGGGAGAAAACATAGAGGTGTTTGCTCAAGTGTGGCTAGCATTTTGCCTGTCTGGCAGTTTGGCACCCAAAACTAGAAGCTTTGTGCAGAAGGATTTTGCCCAGAGTAGTGCCATCCATATGTGCCGCTGCTTGCTATTCATGTGCTACTGTGTGTTGTGCCATCTTTTACCAAGGAACTGTAAAGACAAATTGTGTGTGCCCTTGTCCTGCATCAAAAAAGAGCATTTAGGGTGCTTATTTTCTCAAGTTTGTGACAGAAAAGTATTGTGGATTTTAGGAAACAACAAAACAATTGTGCCCTGAAGGTTTAAAATCCTTGCTGTGTGAACTGGGGAGTCGATAAAGAAATAGCCAAGTTAAATGGTTCAAAACAGTGCACCTGTCCTGAAAAGTTCAGCCGATTAAAAAACTTGTTTTTGCAGTTTAAATTTTGCCTGCTCGATGATCACCATGAAGGAAGAGCATGAGAAAGAGAGACTCTCATTTGCATGGCTTTGAGTGATTGATGAGACTGCAATCTGTCCCACACCTAGCCAGCTTCAGAGTGCAGCCCAGTGTTCAAGAGGAGAGAGGTAGTGTGCGTAGTCGGTAGCCAGGAGAACTGTTGTGGTGACAGTAAACATTCTAAATTCTGTGAAATACAGACTTTCTGTGTTAATTTGGGCTCAACCTGTTATCCGACCAACTGGGAAGCAAGCGAGGTGTCAATAGTGACAATCGGTGGGATTGCCAGCCCATTTCGACCCTGAGGCCTTCTAGGATCAGCTTTAGGCCAAAATTCTCCAACGGAGAAAGCCAACTACTGATTCAGTGAGTACCATTCAGCAAGAGCTCAGACTGGTTGTGATTTAACAAAGCCAGCTGGATCTGTGTGTAAACAGTGAGATTGCTTTTGCAAAGAAGGCCTGTAAAGCAAACAAGAATTTTGAGCAATAGACTGTGAGCATGTATTGTGAATTCAGCAGCAGCAATATTTTTCTAAGCAAGTGAGAGACTGTATGTTGTTAACCAAATGCAACTAGACAGGCAATCCTGTGAAGAAATGCTGTGACTTTTGCTGATTTTAGGTAAAGTGTAAATATTGATTCATTGCTAATCGTAAAGTAAAAAAATCATATAAGTGTGCTGAGGAGAGAAAATGCAGTGTAATAAGTCAGTTTGAACTAAAATCAGTAGCAGCAAGGTTGGATACATAGTAGTTTGAGCCAGAGACAAAGTTTGATGCATCAGGATTGCTGCTGCCGCTATTACAGGGTGGGGCAGTAATATAAATACAGCAGCAGGGAGCTATTTTTGAGAGACTTTTCCAAGTATAATGAACTCAGTAGTAACAATGAACTTTTATGTGCTTATTTACAGACCTGGCTTCAGGACCATCCCACTACCCAGATCATGCTCGAGCTATGATAGCTGTGGAGGTTGCCAAGCTTAAAGAAATTAAACAATGTTTCTACAGTAGAAGTTTGCCTTTCTCATGTTGTGATTCCCAACTATCCTGTGAGAGTATGCATAATTTGCCTCAAGGTCAGAAGGGACGTATTCTTGATTTCTCACTGTTCAGGGTGTTTAGAGAAGCAAGGTCTGTCTAAAACATCACAAATTAATTTGGCTCCCACTTGGACAAAAGTAGAGAACCGTGCAGGAAGCAGCACACAGCACCAGGTTGAACCTGTTGGGGAGGGGCCCAGCAGAGTGTGGCACAAAGGAAGAGTGCAAATTTACTGCCAGAGCAGATTCCTCATGATGTCTCCATGCCTGTGTCATAGATGGACAGGGCAGAGGGAAAGTCAGTAGATCCATGGAGAGAGGGTCCTAGACCTAGCCTCACTGGAGAGGATGAGGTTCCAGAAACTTTAGAATGGGAGGTGGCCTGTTTACCTCTCCGAGTTCAGTTTGGGCACCAATACATTTTCATTTAGTGCATTTGACCAATGCCTAATGGAAGTAATTACCGCGAGATGTGGGTTTGGAGTTTCTGTTTCCTCAGTTTACCCCAGTATAGTGGGTTCTGGAAGATTTGAGCCTGGATGTGCTCAGTGTGGTCGTGGGTACCACTTTCATTCCTGTGGGAAATGGGAACAGTACTAGTCCAGCAGTGTGTGCCAGCCTCCAATTCAGAACCAGAGAATTTGCTGTTGTACTGTTTCTTTCATCCTATGCTAAATGGGAATTCAGGAACTTCTGTACACTGGAGAAATCTGCAATACCAGTATGTGTAGTCCCGAAGGGATCCATCTTTGCTTTGTGTTTTAGTCCTACTTTGTTACGTGAATAAAAGCCACACTCTAGAATCCCAACCTGATTTGGACAGTATTGTTATTACTTCCATGTGTCTGGATTTACTTGGGTGCCCCTGTCCAGAAGTGCAAACCTAGCATAATTGTGAGCAAATGTTTTCTCCCAGGAACCTGGGTTGCTGGCCATGGTAAATGGTCCAACCAGGTGTGTGCCAGGTAATTGCCACACTTTGTTGACTGTTTTTGTATAACAGTCTGGTCCACGTAGCCTAATGGTGGCCATTTTCTCTGTTTTCTATATGCCAATTTAACTTATGTAAACCCCCACTCCTCTCTGTTGCCCCTAGATGTTTGTGGTGAGAGGTGAAGCTCTGCTGGTCAAACAAGGGGCTGGGGGGGGAGGGGTTACTTGAATGTACTGTGGTACTTAATTTTCATATGTATGTATGTGAGTGCAAGAAGAGGATTATGAGGACAACTAACATTTAAGTTTTTTTTTTAATTTAATGCAGTTTTATTTTTAGGGCCTAGCTGAAGATTTTAAGTGTATAGTGGTAGCTGCCACATTTGTGATGGCAGTCAGGGATGTGTAGTTAGTATTGATTTTATTGCAAAGATGCTGCTGGATTTTTACCCAGTGCTGTTGTGCTGAGATAAAAGCATGGGTAAAGATGGCCTTTAGCTAATGAGATTTCATGATTTTTTAACCCAATTTATAATCATGCATACAGAATGTATTCTGTTTAACAATGATAGGGGCAGTAGTGTCCAGAGTTGTAAGTTCTCCATTTCTCCATGCTTCAGAATGGGGAAGTTAAGCTGATACTGGGTCTTAAGCTCTGTACTAGTACAGACCCCCAAGTACTGTATTTGATATTTGGCCTGTCCCATCAAAATGGGTATTTAAATATAGTCCTCTGGTGGGGATGGTAGTCCACTTGTAAGACCTGTTTTATTTTCATTTATCTTGTGCCCTGCTGAAAGGCTTGCATTCCAAAAATGTCCAACCAATGTGCCTCAACCCTGTTATGGAGGGACCACTGTGTAGGTGAGAGGGTAGCTGAGACTCCATGCCTATTCATTCCATGGCCTCTTATAAGAGAGTGCCAACAAGAGTGCCAATTAGTGCTAGTTCTTTTAGTTGGTTTAAGATGTAGACACTTGCTCCCTGGGAACATGACTTGAGACCACTACAACTCATTTACATAGGTCACTGAACAGCCCGCAGGCAATAAATACTTCTGGCTCTATTGACCTAAGCTGGATTTGACAAAGTACCTGGAGGTGAAAGACTCCTACCTCTCAATCTCTCAGCATTAAAAATTATAGCACTGGCCTTCAAAAATCATAGCAAAGGGCCAGAATGTGTAGCAGTTTCTTATTTTAAACAATATTATGTCTACAGATAGTGGGCTGTGGAATTCATAGCAGTTGAGAGGTATGGAAAGATTGTTTAGGCCAAATGAAAGGTAGGTAGGTATGCTCTTCCTATATAACTGAGCATGCCACCATAGAGTTAGCTGTTGCCAGGGCCTGTGGCAAATCATGAAAAGTTCCATAGCCTGTTACCAAACCACTGAGTCATCCAGTTCCTGCTGTAAAACATTTTTTCCATAGATGCAGACTGGGAAAAAAACACTTTTTTGAAAATAAATAATTTTTTTAAATAATGTACACTTTGAAAAAAAAATAAAGAGCACTTTCTAGTATTTTAAGCATAAACATTCCAAACTGAACACTTTTTTTAATTTGGACAAAAATGAGCTTTTCCATATATTTTGCACATAAATGTCCACAACTGCTCAATCATTTTTAAAGATGCTAAAACTGTACAGTTTGGAAGAAATTGCAGATTTTATAAATTTTACCCCAGAAGAGTTCAAAATGCTCAGTTTCTACAAACCATGTCTTTTAAAAATATGCAATTTGGTCAAAATGAACCTTTATTAAAGTCCTATCATTTTATACAATTATGCAAAAATTGTGCAAATGTGAAAATGGTGTCATTTAAATTTCTTGCAACCTTAAATGTTTCATGTAGAGGGGAAACAGAGGTAGGACCTACCCACTGTGTGTGACTCCCCTGTTTACAGTGGAGGAGGAAAAAGTCCTGGAAGTCACATTAGACACAAAACTGAAGCATGACAAGTAGTACGTGGCTGCTGTCAAGTTTACCAGTGGAATGATGGAATGCATTAAAAGATTGGTGAACAGGAGAGCAGGGAATGTACTCCTGCCAAATTACAAGGACCAGGTCATTCCCCATCTGGAGTAGAGATGCAGAGAATTTAAATTCCACCGGCGAAGTGAACGCCAAGTGGGCACTTTGCATTGCCACTCCACTACGCAGAGTGGGCAATGCAAAGTGCTCACTCTGCCTTGTCATTACCACTTCGCTAAGGTGAATGGCAATGTGAAGTAAGGTGAAGTCATTGTTTTAATGGACTTCTGCTCCTCATTATGATTCTAAAGTATCCACTTGGTGTTTCAGATTTGGCAGCCCCCACACATCACATGGCTTACAGTACTGTAAGTCACATGCTCTTAGCTAGGCAGGAAGAAAGTGAGTCATACAAGCAGACACTTTTACTTTCTCCTGTGCAGATGCAGAGAGAGTAGTGTGTTTTGTGACTACTAATACTTTGAGATCAGAGCGAGGAGGAGATTTAAACTTTGACTTAGACCCAACAGCTTTTTAAAAGTTACATTTTTTTGTCTTTTCTGTACTCTTTTACTTAATTTGTTCTTACTGTAAATTTTATTTTTCTTACCTTTTTCTTCCCTTTATAAGTAGTTAGTTGTTCTTCTGTGTCTGTGTGACTGTGTGTGTGTTGTGTTGTGTGACAGTGTGAGTAGTGATTGCTCAGACTGAGGGAGCTCAGTAGGAGAGATGGACCAAGGTGAGGGAATGTCTGGGGTGGGGCAGCTCTGGGAGAGTGTGGTAGTGGTAAGCATCATACCATGCACATGTGTGGAGGTCATGGGTGCCCATTCCTATTGGACCACTCAAAACATGTGAGTGCCCCCCTCGGAAGCAGGACCAGCACTGACTCCTGTTCTGACTCTGAGGCAGTTGAACCACCACCACTAAGTCCAGCACCAGGTCCTCTGGAGCAGGATGTGCCTGTTCCCCTGGGCCCAGGTGTGGATCCCATCCCTGTTCAGCACCTTGACCAGCCAGCTGCTAGTTCATCTGGCCATCCCCTGCCTGTGCCTGGTCCTCCCTGCACCTCCATTGTTTAGCAGTTTTTGACTGTGTTGGGGGGACAGCAGTGTGGTCAAGTGCTGCCTATGAGGTGGAGGTGCGCTGTGTGCCCGGGAGACTCACCTGGAGACTGGGGCCAGCACACCCACATGCTCAATCACCAGCAGTTGGAGTGGCAGGCTGCCACAGAATAGACCATGTCTGCACCTGCTGGCCATTCTGTGGCAGAGGGTGCAGCTGTGCATTGCAGCATCTCTAAGAAGAGGAGGCCACAGCAGCACCTGCTGCTCCACCAGCACCCCACCCCACCCCCACCACCACCAGCAGGTCAGCCTGTAGAATGTGGACCCCAGAGAACTGCATGTAACACAGGCTGACTTGGCAGTTCTCTGGAGTGCTGTCAAGGAGAACAATGAGAGGGTGAGTGCTGTGGAGCAGTGGCTGGATCACATAGAGGAACATCAGTTGCAAATTATGTCCATGCTGGAACTGCTGCTGGATCGCCATGGGATCCCACATTAGTTTTTCCTCACACCATGTTCCCCCCCACACCTTCCTTGCTGTGTTATAAAATGTATTCCTCTACCCAACCCTTGTATGTAATTATGCCCTTTTGTGTCTTCCATATGCGTGACACTTAGTATTCTCAGCAGTGCAAGTATGCTGTACTAAACTGCATGTGTGCAGTCAGTCTTCTTTCCAGTCTGTGTATATACTGAAGACACTGTCCAACTCCCTGACTTAAAAACAAACATTATTGAGTACAATGATGGGGTGGTGAAGCATGGAGAGATACTACAAAACAGGCTTACAATACATCCAAGTAACTATTAAAAACAATTAATGTTGTGATTCATGACGTGATCATGAATCATGATTTGTGACTGCATTTGTGACTGTGATAATGAAGAATGTGATTCAGTGTCAATGGTGTGAGATAACCAGTATGAAACTGTATTGGGAATGCGAATGCCTATGACTGTACTTCCCCGATGAGCTGCAGCTTAAAACTCCCAGACTTAAAAACACATATCAATGAGCACAATGGTGGGGTGGTGAAGCCTGGAGAGACACTACAAAACAGGCTTACAATACATCCAGGTAACTAGAAAAAAAATTAATGCTGTGATTCGTAACATGAATGATCATGAATCATGATTTGTGACTGCACTTGTACCCGTGATGATGAAGAACGTGATTTGTACCATGAGTGACTCGTGATGATGGTCCTGACTTAAAAAAGCATATCAATGAGTGCAATATTCATGCAGAATTAAGCACTACACCTGTCCTGTACTCTGAAGGGAAGCCAAAGAAACAACTGTGACTTAAGTTACAGATGGAGATTGGGCCCTAAAGAGATGCAAATGCACAGACAGATTAAGATTGCGCTGTGCACTGGACAGATGTAGACACAAAGGCACAACACCTAACCAGTGCTCACCATCAGAAACTCAAATCCGGAAAAATACCTTTGCCAGTTGGGGTGGGCTGTGGGGGCATTGTACTGCACTGCTGCAGTAACAGTCACTAATACTATTACCAGTAAAGATACCACAAAGAAGTACAAAAGTCACACAGCTGCAGTGGATAGCAGCTTCACATTGCTGAAATTATTATGTGGCACAATAAAAGGTGTCTGATTTGATGACACGCGTCACACACATGCTCACACACACACTAAGTAATGCATAGCAAATTTAAAACTTCAGTAATATAACCACATATTTTAAACAAACTAAAATTATCCTCTGCAGCAGTAACAGTCACTAGTACTAGTACCAGTAAAGATACCACAAAGAAGTACAAAAATCACACAGCTGCAGTGGATAGCAGCTTCACATTGCTGAAATTATTATGTGGCACAATAAAAAGTGTCTGATTTGATGACACGTGTCACACATACTCACACACACACTAAGTAATGATAGCAAATTGAAAACTTCAGCAATATAACCACATATTTTAAACAAACAGAAATTATGCACTGGTGCACCACAACAATCAGCAAAAAAATGGCAAGAAATATTGAAAATATTACTGTGTGTACATTAACACAGTTATACAAGAAAAATATCACCAAAACAGGAAAGCACTGTTTTTTTTCTCCAAGTTACTATACCTACACCACAGATATGCCCCTCCCCAAAGCATGCTTCCACTGTCTCTCAGTACACAGACTGAATGTTGTACATTAACATTCAAAATCCATACACAGACAATAAACGCTCGATGATATGAACACAGGAGGGTTTCCTATAATCAAAGAACTAAAGTTTCAGCAAAAAAAATTACTCAGAAAGGCTTTTTTAATAGCTTTTTGAAGGTTTGAATCTCAGAGAGCTCTCAGATCAGATTGTCTCCTACAGCTTCCTACACACACTACCCCAAACTGAGGCTGTGCAGAACAATCTAGAGCCTATGTGACCTGAAATCCCATGAATCACTGCAAAATTCACCTTTGGAGCTTAAAAATAAGGCAAAGTGAGCTGAAGTACATTATTTTCAATGTACTTTGCCCTAATAATTGGTGGAGTAGTGGTCTGGGAAGGTGGAGTAACGCGAAGTCATTGTTTTCAATGGACTTCACGTTACCCATTATAATGCGAAGTATTCCGCTTCGCGTTGCGGAGCACTCCGCGAATTCGCCTTCACTCCATGAATCACTTGTGAGCGAATAGGCCACTTCACCCATCACTAATTTGAGTACTGTGTGCACTTCAAGTATCTTCATTAGAAAAAAGACATTGAAGTGTCTAAGAGAGTGCAGTGCAGGACAACCAAATTATCAAAGGTTGAGAATACAAGAGCTATGAGAAGAGACTGGTTCCCATTAACATGTTCCCTTTGGAGAAAAAGAAGCTGAGAGGGGATATTACTCTATAACTGGTTAAGTTCATGCCTGTTATATTAAGTGCTCTGAGCACACCCTGGCAGTTCACACCATCTTATCTTCACTGTTAAACAATAATACTGCTATTGTAAGTGATTCACCTAATATTCATTGTCTTTTTATTTTAGTACTAATATGAAAATAGTGAAAATAGCAAAAATAAAAGACAGTAAATATTTCCTGTTATACAGTATCTCAGTCTTCACATACTCAAGGGGTATCAACATGACCAAACAGACAGAGATGACTGATCTGGTGACCTCCAACAGGATGTGGGGACACACCCTAATGACACATAAATTTTGAGGTAATGTTAGGAGCAGTTCATTCCTAGAAGACAGTTAACATATGAAACAGCCTACCAGTGGAGACAGTGGACATAAAGACTGCACTCACCTTCAAGGTAAGCCTGGACAAATTTCAGCTTACTGTGCTGAGGAAATTACAATGTACCCTGGGTACTAGAGTGGAAAGGGAAATCCTGTAAATGAGCATGTGCTCACAAAGTATATGTATTCATACCTACTTTTGAAGTGGTGCATACGTAGGGGGTGGGGGACACATTGTATTTAGAGACCCTTCCAGCCTTAAATTAATTTGCTACTCTGGAGCTGGTATTATCTGATGATGCCAAATATATCATAAGGTTTTCATACAGCAGTAGTATGGTAAATCAGAAATTTTAGTATATCAGAAGTGAAATTACATGTACAAAGAAAATCAAGGACATTTAAATTCCATGACTTCTTCTATAAGATTATAGTTTTCAGTAGTGTCCCTTATAATTGAAAGGCCGAGCCTGAGGTTCTATGGGGAGGAATAGCTCCTCCCCATCTCCTATTAAGACCTTCAGGCTATGCCCGCTCTGCTTAGAGTGAGTCACACTGGCTGCTCTCATTCCGTACTGCATGTTGACACTGGCTCCTTTCTTCCCCCTTCTGTGCTCCTTCTGACTCCCCCTGCCTTTCCCCATGTTTTCCACTGCTTCTTGGCCTTTGTGTCCTGCCTCCTCATTTGTTTCTGTGCCCCCTCTTTTTTTTCTTTCCCATTCCGTACCTTTGCTGTGTGTCCTTTCTTGGGGGTTTTCTCGCTCTGTCTCCAACGTTGCACTGCAGCATCGCTAGTCCGTGCTATCCACCTACACCCTGGCTCCTTGTAGTCTACAAGCCAGATCTCTGGCTACTCTGTGGCACTCCCTATCTGCTGGCAGCATCCTGCAGTGCTTCTTCAACTGTGTGGCTTGCTGCCACTAACACTTGCTCCCTCTGTCTGCTCCTCCATGGCTTTTCCTGCACCCGGGAGCATTTCGGGCTTAAGCACCCCAAGGATTTGTGGCTGGCATTGCCACCACCGTGCTACCTTACCCCACCCCTCTGCAACTTGGGGCAGGAATTTCTAGCATCTGTTCCTTGGTGCTAGTGCCTGCTGCCTGTGCGGCTGCGCTGCTTGTTGCCTACAGTCTGCCACTTGTACCGGGGCTGCTGCTGCCTTATTGGCCTGCCAGCACTTCAGTATGACTGCCTCGCTCCATATGTAACAAACTAGCAATTGCAAGCACCACAGAATGGCAAGAACAGGTGGGACTTATACTTTATTGTAAGGTATTTGCTTTATATCTTCTGTCAGACCCTCTGCCTTCTATCAGACCCACTGACATCCTTAATACATTTAATGGACAGCAGCTGTAATTCAAGCCCCAGTTCCTGACTCTTAGACTGCTATGTCTGATACTCTATGAGCCCAGCATCACTACCCAAACTGTAGCGTGCCCATCAGGTCATTGTTCTGGGCTTTAACTCCTAGTCTAGCATCCAAGTTCCATACTCCTCAGCCATTCTCCTTGGGCTGTCGTTTGCATAGTGTCAACGCACAATTGCTCAGTAATCTCATAATCCTCCAGTTCTCGGATATGGATGTCCTCCGTCAGTTCTAAACAAGTCCACCACATCTTCTGCTCCATTTCTGCAGTTTTCTTCCTTCTTCCATCCATCCTTACCTACCAGTTGGCCTACCGACATGGTGGCTGGCTCGACTCACTTTCACTACTCCTACCGCTACATTGCTACTACGTTTTGCAGATCTACGTGCAGATCTGACTATTGCTACACTGTTTACTGAACAACGTGCAGGTCCATTCTTGCTTACACAGTCTTTGCTTTATGCCAACCTTCATCCCCTTGGTTTCAGCCTCTGGGATGTCTGCTCACTCCTGCATCCAACATTTGCAAAGTCTCAGCACTTAATGCTCATTCAGTGGTCCAGCCGTCCTAGCTACATGGAGGCCTAGCTCTATTCACTCTCCTCTTACCTATGGCCGACTACTTGGAGTGTCCAGCCAGACATGCTAGCCTATGTGGAGTGCTCAGCTTGACTCACACTCACTTTTACACTATTTAGGGTGACCCACGCTGGAGGTTCTGTCTTCTTGCTGGCCATGTGGGTCCAGGCTCGCTACTTATTTGCTGCTGTTCTTGGCAGGACTTTCGTGCCTTACTCGATCACGGAGCTTTTAATTATAACAAGCTGCTAACTTTTAGGCTCCCTGTTCTGCTGACCTTCATCTGAGCTGACATTGCAGCATCATTCCATCATGTTTCTACAGTACCCCGCTATCCTCTTCTCTCCTTCTGCTTTGGCCTCTGCTAGGAGATCCATGAGTGAACCTCTATTCTTGGGCATCTGGATGGTTGTCTTCTCTACAGCCTCAGGATTATGCTGTACCACTGGATTTACAGCTATCTATGAGCTTCCATCTTCCTGCTGTTTCACTCCAGCTTGGATTACCATCATTCCCCAGCCATTCGTCTCTGGCTGGATCTCCTTCTGCCTGCCCATCCTCTTCAGCATTGTCTACCTGCCCATCACCTTGATCATCTGCATCTGGACCATATCGAGACCTTTCTGACTTACATCTTTAAGGACATCTTTGATTGCTTAGCTGTGGATCTTACCTCTGCTTCCGTTGACAGCGTCCAGGATGCGTCTTCAGTTTCACTTGATGCTTCTTGCCATGCTTCTACTTCAGCTTGTTCTGGGACTTTGTCTGCTGCCTTATTCTGTCTGGGACATCCTAGCCTTGCTCTATTCCATTGTGGCATTTCCGATCTCATAGGTTCCAGCCTCGACATTGACCTACTTTAGTGATATATGGGGTTAAAGTATCTGGACAAGTTGCCAATTCATCTGATTCAGTCTCCTCTTCACAGTCCTCTCTGCTGGGACTTCACCATCAGGGACTCGATTTTACTGGACCTTGCAACCAAACCTCGTAATGTCTGCCATTGCAGCTTCACTTGTCTGGCCCTGGCTCTTGCTGAAACATACATCTGTGATGCCCTCTACAGGGCTATATTGCTCAGCAAAACAGGAGGCTTCCCCTACTTACCTGCCTCATCTCACAAGGGGGAATGGAGGTTTCTATCACCTTGCCACAGGAGCAGGCTGTTCGACTGACTCCCACTTGCCCTAAATGGGCTTATATGTTTACTCTACACAAACCTGCCTTGCCCCACAAGTGGGCATGTAGATTTTATCCACCTCGCCCACAAAGGGCTAGCTTCTGCTCGACTTACTCCTATTAACTCTCAACAGGCTTATGTGTTTACTCCACAGAAGCCTGGCTTGCCCCGCAAGGGAGCATGGAGGTTTCTATCTGCCTCACCCACAGAGGGCTAGCCTCTGCTTGCCTTATTCCTACTCACCCTCAATGGGCTTATATGTTACTCTACTCAAACCTGCCCCACAAGTGGGCATGGAAGTTTCTATCTGCCTCACCCACAGAGGGCTAGCCTCTGATCAACTTACTCCTACTCACCCTCAACAGGCTTCAATGTTTACTCTAATCCAACCTGCCTTGCCCTGTAAAGGGGGCATGGAGGTTTCTATCCGCTTCACCTACAAATGACCTGGCTTCTAGCTGAACTCACCCACATCAGGCCTGTATTGCCTACTTTACACATACCTGCTTCATCCCACACGGGGCCTGGAGGTTTCCATATGCTCCGCTCTCATGTGGCCTGGCAGCCTGCATTCTGCTTATTTGATTTGCCACCAAAAGCCTAGTGCTTATTGTAATTTGCAAATCAGGGCACATGAACCAACATTCTCCACTCTTCTGCCTCATGAGGAACTTAGCTGTTTGCTCATAGTTCTCCTTGCATTCAAACAGGAATTTGTCACATTCTGGATTGCTCTTCAACCAGTTCTACACTCGCCCTTCAAAGATGTGATTCTTCTCACAATCATTGATCGAGTTTACCTTGTATGAAACATCTCACTTTATACACCCATGGTTATACTGGACTGGGATTTCATTATCAGGGTATGCTACCGTCTTCTTGCCAGACACTCAACGTTAGTATCTCAAGTCCAGGATTGCTTGCTTGGAATCGAACTCAAGATCTTCAGTCAACCTCAGGATTCCAACTAGGCAGCTTAATATTGGTTAAATTAGGATTACTCTCCTTTAGAGTATGCCCAGAGAACAGGCAGGTCATTAGCCATGGGTCCTTGGAGGTTTCCCCGAAGGGGTTTTTTCCTCTCCTGTGTGCTACTGGCCACACTCTCCGGAGTTGGAGGAGGTAATCATACCAGTTATTACATTCTTTTTGGGCCTTCAATCCTACTCTACTAAGCATCCTGCCAAAGGCAGGATACAGAGAAAGGCCAAAACATCAAGTTCTAACAGTTTCTATCTCACCTGTTCAAAAGTATCTAGAACGAATCATATCTTATCTAGTTCCTTTGTTCTACAACCACTGACATATGTTCATATCCATGCTGATGTATCTAAGCCTAGCCATATCATCCAGCTCCTACATACTGCAGAAACTGCTCTCTCGCGTATTCTTCTAGCTCCAATGTATCTGAGCATGAACTATACCTCATTCAGCTCTACTGTATGTATCACAAGCACTGGGCTATGTACCACAATAAAACTATACCACATATGTGGGCACAGTGGAGGCTTGGGGAGCATGATAAAGACCTTAAGCACCTAAGAGACTGAAGGGTCTGAGAGCAGGTCAGGTATGCTCTCCCCAGCCTCCTCATCTGATTCTCTGCCAAATTATGTGAGGCATTTCACTGAAGGGTCTGAGAGCAGGTCACATATGTTTTCCCCAGCCCCACTCATCTAATGTCACTGCCAAATTCCATAAGGCACCTCACTCAAGGGTCTGAGAGCAGGTCAGGTGTGCTCTCCCCAGCTCCCCCCTCATCTGATTTCACCGCCGACTTCCCTGAGGCACCTCACTGAATGGTCTGAGAACAGGTCAGGTACACTCTCCACAGGCCCCTCGTCTGATATTGCTGCCAAATTACATGAGGCACTTCACTGAAGGGTCTGTGAGTAGGTCACATGTGCTCTCCCCAGCCCCACTCATTTGATGTCCCACCAAATTCCCTGAGGCATCTCACTGAAGGGTCTGAGAGCAGGTCAAGTATGCTCTCCCCAGAACCCCTCACCTGATTTCACCACCAAATTCCCTTCCAAGGGCAAGTGCCCTCTGGGCTAGAAGCCAAAAGCTCTACCTGTCTGCCCCTGCTCATTGCTTCCCTCTCGCCTGTCTTCTAAATCATTCTTCCTCCCTCACTACTGTCCCTTCCAAGTGGAAATGTGCCACTGTTGTACCTCTCCATAAAGGTTGCAACCCCATCTCCCCTGGTAACTACCGCTCTATCTCTCTCCTCCCCATTCTCGCTAAACTGCAGGATCATCTAGTACTATCTCAGCTTTCCTCCTTCCTCAACTCCACTTCCTTTTTCACACCTTATCAGTCTGATTTTAGGACGTCCCATTCAACCATCACTTACCTGCTGAGGCTTACTGACTCTATCCAAACAGGCATAGATCAGAGACACATCACCTCTGCCATTTTCATCGACCTCACAAAGGTGTTCGACACTGTTTTGGACCCCTTCCTCCTTTCCAATGCAGGACTATCAACTGAGGCAACCAGCTGGTTCCACTCCTATCTAATAGGTAGGTAACAATCCATCTGAATTGGTGACTCCCTCTTTCCCCCTCTCCCCCTCTGAACTGCTGTGCCCCAAGGCTCCATCCTTGGCCCTCTGCTGCTTTCTATCTTCCTAAATGACCTGCCTTCTGCTTGCCCACATACCTCTATCCACATGTATGTGGACAACACCATCTTGTATGCATCTGTTCCCTACAGCTCTGGTGTGGTGACCAGACTCCAGCATGATTTTGACAATGTTTAGCTCTGGTTTTGCTCAAACTAACTTTTTCTGAATGCCAAGAAAACAGTCTTTGACCTTGGCACTAGGCAGAGACTCTCAGCTCCCCCTCCTTTTCACACCCTGGATGGGACACTGATTGAGGATCACTTTTCATTTATTTTATTTTATTTATTTTTATTTTATTTAAACAGCAGTTTGAAAACCTTTGAGCCATAGGCTCATTTACAAAGGTACCTTTGTCACAGTAAGACAAACCAAAATACACAGTATAGCAGTACAACACATAAGTATAACAGTAAAATTAAGACATAGATACAAACAAGCTGGTACAGGTAGGATGGATGCAAACAATACCAGAGTTATGCCGTTTAGATACCTCGGTGCTTGGCTTGACCAGCACCTCAACTTTTCTGTTCACACTGAGACCATTTACAAGAAATTGCAACCCAAACTGGGTGCCCTGTACTGCAACCGTGGATGTATCCCCCTCTGCCAGTTCACCACAGTTTTGTACAGCAAATGATCCTCCCCATCTTTGACTATGACGATGTGGTCTATAGTGCCACTCCCTCCTCCTCCTTAATCAGACTGGATACTCTCTTTCACTCCTTCTGCAGCTTTGCTCTTGACTGCCCCCCCCCCAGATCCACCACTGCGTTGTTTACAAATCCCTGTCTCTCCCCTCCTTAGAGGACAGAGTGCCAGCTTCTTGGCTAAATTCTGGTCCCAGTTCCTGCCTTCCAACCTCTCCTCCTCACTCACCACTACTCTCTCATCCTCACACATGTTCAGACACTCTGACTCTCACATCTTATCGGTCCCTCATCGAACCACCTCAATAGCCAGGCTGCCTTTTCCTACAGATTTCCCAATCTATGGAACTCCCTCCCCCTGCTCCATTCACTTCCCACCCTCCACTTGGGTTTGCAACTCCCTCATAAAAGTCCACTTCCACTACCCCTGCACCTGTTTCCTTTCTTTATCACTTCCATATTTGTCACCTTTCTGCAGCGAGACCGGCTTGGGTCATCCAGCTGCTGGCCCTGCCCACCTGGAGAGCTGGGTGGCTCATACCACACCCAGGAGGGCCAGGGATGGCCATCATGCTGTCCCACTGGAGGGCCCCCTCTGCCACACCGCTGCCAGGACAGCCCCAGATCTTCCCAACAGGGACTCTTTGCAAGTCCTCCAGGCAGTGCAGGGCACAGCCATCAAGCTGCACGGTTGCACCCAGCCATTATCCTCTGATTTTTTGTCCCTCAGGGATGTGGACGTGCAATGACATCAGGCACTGCATGCCAACATCTGCCGCACTCCCCCCCCCCGCTGCCATCATGCTGACAGTACCTCCAGGCATCCCCAGAGGTCGCTGCTGTGCGATGGTGTTCCCCAACCCACCCCTGGACAAGGAGAGCAGTCAATGGATGCTCAATCCTAGTCCTCCCCTCCCAGCCCCTGACGATCCGGGCTCGTTCCCGAACCCGGGTCACTGGCGTGAGGCGAGGTGTGGCATCCAGTGCCTCAACCCTCAGCACCACCAGGCTGGCCCTTCCCCTCACCTGTTTCTAATCCCCTGGTATTTTCTCCCCTGTCTGACCCCCTTTCTGCCTGTCACTTTTCTCTTTGCCGTACTGCTCAGCCTGCTGTAGTTTGCACAGGTGCAGTCCTCCTGTAAATTTTTAATAACTATAAATTCTGTAATTTACCTGTATTATTGTTTATTTATTATATATTGTATTTGTATTATATACTGTATGCTGTACTCTCTCCATCTGCTGCTACTACTGTATTGTATTATTATGTGTAAATACTGTATATATGTTCATATGTCTGTAATTCCCTCCAACTGCTCCCTTCCCCCCAGGATACATCTGGAACTTTTAAATAAATACAAGAGATATTGGTAAAGTGTTAGCACTCCATATTCACAAGAAGGAAGGGCATGGTAACAAGAGTCTGTGAATAGAAATTGGTGGAGGGAAGCTTTGAGAGGGAGCTAAGGAAGTTCTTTACAGAAATGATTGTGTAGAAGTGAAATGCATTGCTAGAAAAAATGATCAGCATGGAATTCATCTCCAGTTTTAAATACAGGTGGCATAGTTACAGGAAACTAGTCCAAAAAAAACACAAGAGGGAGGGAGGGAGAGGAGAGAGAAAGAGAGAGAGAGAGAGAGTGCAGTTGAGGGAAGGGGATGAATGGCCTTTTTTAGCGCCTTCTATGGCTTTTTCTCTGCACAATCTTTCTGGGATTGTATTTTTGTCCTTCCGCCCACCCCAACCCTGGCCTCTATTAAATACTTTACTTGCCCTGCCCATTCCCTAACCACTTGCTGTTGCAATACTGCTTGCAACATTTTGATAGCTAACTAATTACTTGTGTCCTTCTGTCAATAATTTTTCCCTAAATCCTTCCATTTCTACCACCCATCAGACTTAGCTCTAACTTCTTGTAACCCTGCTTTTCTCTCTCCTGCTGTACCTCCCCAATGACCCTCTTTTTGTTACCCTACACTGCCTAGTTCCTTGCTAACCTGAGCACACAACTCCTGATTATCCCTTTCTCTGCTGCCCTTGTACTACCCTCATCTCTCAGCCAACCCTCCTGCCATACCCCATCGCCCCACCATTCTCTTTCACTCCTGCTGACAAATTCCTCCCATTCCTAAGTCAGTCACTCACTAACTTCCTCTGCCTTCATGCCAGTGCATCCACTACTCTCATCTCTCCCCCTCGCCTTGCTCATATTACTCTCCTTTCCACCGCCACTTGCTCACTACCCATATATCCCCAATACTCCTCCTACCACCATAAATTACTATCTCCAATCCCCTACCCTCACCCATGCCATCACTCCCTCCCCCCCATTTCAAATATGGTCTCACTCTAACACTATCCCTCATGCAGCTTTGATAATGGTGTCCACTATCACTGCTGTTCTCCACCTTCTTCCTCCTCACTCATACACCCCCTTCTCATCAAAACTTTCAACCCCATTGCCTGCCATTCAAAATCCTCCATGCTCCACTTTCTCATACTCGCTCTCCTCTTGCTCTCCACCAGTGGTATCCACCCCAACCCAGGCTGGCTTATCTCCCTTCGCCACAAACTGGTTCAAAGCTTACCTCATTGGTGGAACCCAATCAATAAGGATCTTGTACGCCATCTCACCTCCCCTCCCGATCTGCACTGGCATCCCGCAGTGCTCTGTCTTGGGACTCCTCCTATTCTCCATCTTCTTAAATGACCTTCCCTCAGTTTACTCCCCCTCTCCACCATTCACATGTATGCCAATGATACAGTCCTGTATGCATCTGGCTCCTGTCCTGTTGAGGTTACATCCAACTTACAGCATGACTTTGACAAGATCCAGCTCTGGTTTGCTAACCATCAACTTTCCTCAACACCAAGAAGACTGTCTCCATGACCTTTGGCACAAGGCAGAGACTTTCTAGGCTTTCTCGCTACCCTCTTTCCACACCTTGATGGTTTTTTCTTGAGGATGCATCCTCTTTCAGGTACTTAGGTGGTTGGTTGGAGCAACACTTAAACTTCTCTGGACATATTGACGCTATCCGGAAAAAACTGCTCCCCAAGCTTGGTGCCCTGTTGAGGAACCGTTGTTGCATTCCTCCTACGGCTTGGCTTGAACTTGTTCAGAAGATGACACTGCCAATTTTTGTTACTGTGACGTAGTCTGTGTAGTGCTGCCCTAAGTCCTCCTGACCAGACTGGACACCCTCTTCAACTCCTTCCGCCAGTTTGCCCTAGACACCCCCTTCACGCCCATCACTGTGATCTTTATCGTGTCCTATCCTTCCCCTCTTACAAACAGGTGACTCTCCCACTGTGCCAAATTTATCTCCAAGCACTGATTGGCTGAGCTCCTTCCTACATCACCTCCTCCTTTAAAAACACCCATCTCCCATTCCCTTGGGTCCACTGACTCCCACACCCTGGTAGTCCCCCTCAGATTCACCCAAATTGGCCAATCCAGTTACTTTCACCACCTCCCAGAAATTTGGAATTCTTCCCCTCACCCGCACTCATCCTCCACCTACTCCATCCGCTGTGCCTTAAAAAGTACCTTGCACCTAACTGCTCTTGCCATGTCCCTCCCTAACATCTTCCTCTAATCCCTGACATTTCCTACCCCTATACATTCACCTTCCTGTTCCCCGGTGCACCCCTACCCCCCAAATATCTATCTCTCCTCCCCTCTCCCAAATTCCTACTGGCCTCCTCTGATCCCTCAGTATGTAAGGGACCTCACATGCTATCCATGGATCCTCTCCTTCTCCCCAAGGTAATGGTTTCTCCCATCAACTTCCTTCTTCCATCATCCTTACTTTCTCCCCAGACTTACAGTCCTCTTCCTGGGATCTAGCATCCTGAAGGAGTCCTACTGTGTCTAGGCTTATCACTTCCCCCTCCCCCTTCTACCTAGCCCCCTAGCCCTTGCAATCCCCTTGCAGGGTTCTCAGCATCCTGAAGGGGTCCTAACTGCATCTAGGCATGTCACCTCTCCTTCCCCCCATCCACCTTTCTCCCTCTAGCCCTTGCAGCCCTCTTGCAGTGTACCCAGCATCCTAAAGGGGCCTTACTGCATCTAGGCTTGTCACCTCACATTCCTCCCATTCCCCCTTCACCCTAGCTCTTGCAGTCCCCCTGCAGTGTTATCTGCAACCTGAGGGAGTCAAACTGTGCCCAGTCTGTCTCCTCTACTTCCCCCTGACTAATCGCAATCCCCTTGCAGGCTTCACATCATCCTGAATGGATCCAATGATGCCTAATGCACATCTCCCCTCTTCTAATCAGCATTATTCAGGCTTTCACGACCACTAGTAGGTTCCACTGTATCTTGTTGGCCTATTGATTTTGCCCCATCCCCTCCATGGGTGCGAATTCTCCTCTCCTTTCCTCAAGGGATCTATTCTCTTTCACTTATTTACCTCCCCACACCTAACTCCTACCAATCCTATCTCCTATGTCTTACATGTAGAACTTGTTTACTTTTAGCACGGCACCCATTATTATTCCACACTTTCTACCTTGTATGTGCTACACTATAGTAATATTGCTTGTATCACCTGCCTGTTGTAATACTGTTTGTATCACCTGCCTTACAACTGTATGTTAAGACTTATCTTGTAACTTAATGTTTAACTGTCTCATCCCTATTGTACCCCTCTCCCCCAGGTCACACCGGGAAGATGAGCGACTTGTCACTCAATGTGCCTTCCTGGTGAAATATTTCAATAAATAAATGGAGACAGGTGCTGAAATACAGTCAGAGCCATTGGTAGACTGGCTTTGGTCCAACATTAGGTTGAGTGTGAATGCAGGCATGTATGAGGCAGACTCAGAGGGCCATTTGTCCTTTTTGTGACATTGACATTTATGTTTCTATGCTTCTATTAAGAAGTTCTGTTATTGCATTTCCTTTAAGATAGTATGTTGAGGAACGCCTTTATAATGTATGGTAAGTGCCTATTAACCACCATAATCAGCAGTCACACAGCTTTGTTATGCACTGTTTAGAATTTTAAAAGTTGTTAACCACTCTTCAGAACTTCCAAGAGTGGCATAACAAAAAGGAATGCACCAGAGTTCCATAATTCTCCCACATAGAATGCAAACAGTGTTTTTTTGACCATACACTATAAAAGATGATGGCTGGGAATCGGGTGACAACCACGCTAAAATCACCTCTCATGGTTGCTAGGGCTACAGTAAACCTCTCGAGCTGTACTCCCGAGGTTTATCATGTTGCCCTAGCAACCACTCGAGGTGATTACAGCATGGTTATCACCTGATCCCCAGCCATTATTCTCTATGTTGTAGAAATTCCTCAAATGCCACTGACATGAACTCAGCACCATGATTTGATATCAGCCCTCTTGAAAATATTTCATGTGCAAAGACATTGTTGAAATTGTGTAACTGTTTCAGGAGTTGCACTTAGTGTGACTGCCAGTTTTGGCCATTTGCTGTGGTGATGCTAGCGTAATTACAATTTCAGCCAGCAAGTGGGTGGACCACATGCAATATATCCCATAATGTCTATAGAGGCTTTATACCATGGACCCACAGAAAAAAGTACTGTATTGAGTGTTCAGGTGTAGTCAATAAATGTAATCTTGTTAAAGCTTAGTTCAGTTTTTTCTAATGGTTATTATGATGATGATTATTATTTATTTTATTCCTTTATTTTTGCTTACTGAGAGGGAAGAGCTAAGCAGTATTTTTATTTTTAGCTTTGTCTCAGTGGGTAGATTCAGATGCAAAACAACTATTATTAGGTTAACCTGTTGGTCAGTAAGTGAATTGGGAACTCTGGCCAGGATACTGGGAGTATTTTCTTACAGTTTCTAAAAAGTGCCACAAGAACTGGTAGACTGGCCCTCAATTTAGTGTCTCATCTAAACGATGGCATCTTACAACAACTCAGTGTCCCATAAACACCCTGCAGGTGAATCAACAGGGTTACTTATAACCAAGGGGAAATGCTCCGTATGGACCTACCAACAGCATTTCCTGAAGCACCTGGTGTTCATGGGAGGCCTGCTATCAACAGACTGGGCCTGACCATGCTTACATTTTAAGATCTAAGAGATAAGACTCCAGGGGCCTGATATTCAAATATGTGCAAAGCACAGCACAAAATTTTGCACTGTGCCTTGTGTTTGCTCGGGTGCCAAAGATACTATATTCAGTGGAATAGTGCACCAGCACTGCTCAGCTGAATATAGCCATGTCAGCCCTGTGTTAAGCCATTTAGCACTGCATAGACAGGGCTCCTAAGTAACCACCAGAATGAATAGCGTCACGGCACTATTTCCAAAATTCGAAAGGACCCATGCAAAGAAGCCCATTGGGCATGCAAGGAGCTAAAGGGCCATTTCCTTGCCCATTATGGGCTCATTTGCATGGGTAGTGAGGCAGGTTAGCATGGTGCTGCCCCCCCAATTGCCCAGTTCCAGCCATGTAAACATATTCCTGGTGCTAGTTGTTCCCTTCCCTACTGATCACCAGCCCATTCTTTAAAATAAATGAATCCCTGGAACTAGTGGTACTACCCCCCTGCCAATTGCTGGCCTAGTCTTTGATATAAATGGATCCCTGGTGCTAGTGGTGCCTCCCTTCCCTCCAATCCCAGCCCTGGACTCACCAATATTATCCCTGGTGTTAGTAGTAACCCCTTCCTCCATTTCAGCACTGAGTTATTCAGTCATATACCTGGTGCTAGTGGTAACCCCCCTTCCTCCGATCACAGCCCCAACTTCACCAATATTATCCCTGGTGCTAGTGGTGCTCCCCCCCCACCAATCCCAGCCCTGTCATACACTCTTATATCCCTGGTGGTAGTGGTGCCCTCCACCTCAGTCACCAGCCCTAATGCACAAAAAACTCTTCCTAGTGTCCAGTGGTCACCCCTGCAGCACTGGGCACCCCACCCCACTCATTGTATCCACAGTAGTGGTGCTGTGGGACTTACGATGACCGGCACAGCCCTCCTCAAACCTCTTCTGCTGGCTGCCATATGTACAGCTAGGGAGTGCACTTCTGGGGGGGATTGGGATTTTGGAGATATATCTTTGACTGTCTCTGTTGCCTGGACATAAGTGTGTTTTCTTGCACTGGATAAAACAACAAGGTTTATTCAATTTAAAAAAAATGGAGTGCACCTCTTATTTATAAGACGGAAGTATCACCATGTTCTATAACTTAGACATGCTCCTGACTGTACATATGGCAGCTAGCTGAGGAGGTGTGAGGGCTGTGCCGGTTGTTGTATGTACCGTGGCACCATCACTGTGGATAAGGTGAGTGCAGGGGTGCCCAGTACAGTAAGGGGGCCACTGGATGCCACAGAGGGTTCTTTGTATATATCACAGCTGTTAATTGAGTGGAGGGCACCCCTAGCACCAGGGATCCATTTATATTAAAGAAGGAGCCAGTGATCGGTGGTGGGGAGGTTGCCAGGGACCACGGGGTGCTCCTCCAGCAGCCAACTGGCTAGGTGGCTGCATTACCTCCAGCAGCCACTAGGACTGCTTGGAGTTAAGTCGGGGGTTGTTTGGCAGTATTTGTGCTGCACAAAAGGACTGTGCTAAGCCCTTTTGAGCATGACAAAACTGCTGAATATGGGGTTGCATGCTTTTTCGTGGCCATGCCCCTTCCTTTGCCCACATTCATACATTATGTCTTGCATGGGTGCTAAACCTCATTGCCTGTGCAAAAGCCCCTGTCGAATATGGGGCTCCAGCGCAAACCCAAGTTTGTGCGGGCAAGGACCCATTAGCACCCATGCAAACTTTTGAATATCAGCCCCCAGAAGTCCAGTGTTTTAAAACTGCAAGCTGCCTACGGACTTAGCAATGTCTGACTGTGCTTTCTTAACAAACAAGCAATGTACAGCCTGTTCCAAGAGTAGCAATAGATGCAAAGGCCTAGAAAAATAACTGAACAAAGTTTAATCAACATTTGCATGTACCATTCAGTTTCAAGTCTAATTCCATCTTCGGCCAGCAGATACAATTTGTCAAGGTTCAGATAGCCTTAAATGTGGCTTGATATATGTAAAACATATTTGCAGATCTGGGATTTCTGTCTTTTACTTCAGATGCTGCTAAGAATCATATTAAGGATTTTAGAGTGAAGAAGGCTGTGCTGCCCATATGATGTGTTCCCGCTTTCCAGTGGTGATAATTATCTACTTGTTCATTCTGTAAAATCTTGTCGAGACTGACTTTAAAACTAGTTTTGGAATCTCAGTTAGCTGTGCTCTGGAAGCCCATTCAAACTCTAGTCATCCCTGTATGAGAAGAAAAAAATGTTTTGTTTTGTTTTTCTTGCTTTGAAAAGTTTTCATTTGAGTTTTAGAATATGCCCCCTAATTTGATATAAGACACCCTTTATCTAGAAGCCTAGTTTAAAAATATATGTCTTTGTGTACTACATCAAAGAAAATAACAGGTCCTCCTTTCATCTCTTTGTTTCAAATGTCATTAGATTTATCGTAGATAATCTGTCATCAAAGGATAGCTCATATAGACCATTAATCATTTTTAGGTACCCTGTGCTGTATTTGCACCAGACTCATTATGCTTCCTCAGGTAGGATAACCATAACTACGAGCCATAGTCCAGGAGTAGCAGGACAAACTGTAACTCCTATATAGTGAGTGTAATTATTTTTCTACTTCTACTATAGCTACGTCTCAGTATCCTATTCACTTTACCAAATGCAGGTCCATATTGACTTGTGTGCTATTAATCCAAAGTTATAACAATTCCCAGATTCTTTTCTTCATTAGTTTTCCTTAAATTGATATATATATATATATATATATATATATATATATTTATATACAGTGTGTGTGTGTGTGTGTATATATATATATATATATATATATATATATATATATATATATATAGTGGTAGCACGTTAGTGCTACCATAGTCAGAGTTGAGGAGCCATTTACATGTTAAACCTAAACTTTTACACCTTAATAACTTTGCAACTGTTCAACGGATTTGCCTGAAATTTGGAATACATGATCAAGAACCATGCATCTTGGGATCTGCCAACTTTTGTACTGTTCGGATATATGGCTGTAGAGTTATTAAGCATGATCTGCGTGTGCATTTACGCTTTTTTGGAATTCTTTGCTCGTCTCTACAGGTCTCACGGTTTGCACGACCAGTCTGAAATCTTCAGCGAACATGCGGCCAGGGTCCCCAATGTGCCTTTTGAAGATTTCGTGAAAAAATATTAAACGGTTCAAAAGTTATTCAAAAAACAATTTCCCATTATAAGTGAATAGGAAAAGTTAACAAAAAGTTCGACAGTGTCACAAATGCAGTTTTTACTTTCGCAAATGGCCCATTTACTGTCGAAAATCTGCCATTTTTTTCAGTTGGTCATCAGAAAAATGCTTGGCATTTAAATGTGGGACTCTCTAGCAACCTAATTCTTTTTGTATTCACCTAGTCGGACCCTGAGGATGCTAGGTATGTCTTTATTTTGGGGTAAACACCCCAGAATTATGCTTTTCAAATTTCTGAAAAGTACTTTCGCAAAGTACTTTTGCATTTCTGATCAGTGTTGCATGAATTTCAAAGCTTTCACAAAGTTCAACAGTACTTTTCCAGGCTGTGGGAAAATGACAGCAATTCTTTGCCACCCTGCTGCAAAAGAACAGTTTGGTCTTTTGGGCTGAAATTTGATGGGAACGCAGCCAACATCTCACAGATGTGCCTTTCAGGGTTTTGGTGAAAAAATATTACATTCTCAAAAAGAAGGGAAATTAGAGGCAAAAGGGCTGTTCCACAGTGACAAAAGTGAAGAAATTCAGTGTTAGGGTTGAAAGCCCCCCTTGGACCCCCCCCACACACACACACCCAACCGGCATCGGCGTGCGCGTTGGGGTTGTCGGTCCTAACTCCAACCCCATTCTCTTATACCTCTGCTTCTTCACACATCTGATGGGGTGAGAGTTGGGGCCGGCAACGCAATGCGCCTCTGATGCTGGTTGGGGTGTGGGCGGGGTCCAAGGGGGCTTAACCTCAACACCCTGACTTCTACTTTTTGTCATAGGAACAACCTAACTAATGCATTAAAAGGATTTTTGCCTCTAATATATATATATACTGTATATATATATATATATATATATATTATGGTAGCATGGTAGTGCTTCCATAGTTAGGGTTGAGAAGCTCTTTTAAGGTTAAAGGGTCAAATTTTACACCTTAATAACTTTGCAACCATTCAATGGATTTGCCTGAAATTTGGAAAGCACAATCAAGAATGGTACACCTTGGGAACTGCCAAGTTTTGTACCAGTCGGTTATGCAACTGCGGAGTTATTAAGCATGATCTGCGTGCATGTTTAAGCTACATGGTCAATTCTTTGCTCGTGCCTACAAGCCGCATGGTGTGCACAAGTGGTCCAAAAACATCAGAGAACATGCGGCCAAGGTGCCCAATGTCCCTTTTGAAGATTTCATGAAAAATATTGAACGGTTCAAAAGTTATTCAAAAAACAAGTTCCCATTATAAGTCAATGGGAAAAGTTAAAAAGTTCGACACTTTCTCAAATGCACTTTTTACTGTCACAATTGGCCCTAGTACTTTTGCAAATCTGCCATTTTGTTTTCAGTTGGTGATCAGAAAAATGCTTGGCATTTAAAATTGGGGCCATCTAGGAACACAATTCTTTTTGTGTTCACCTAGTTGGAGCCTGAGGATGCTAGCCATATCTTTATTTTGGGGTTAAACCCCCAGAAATATGTTTTTCAAAGTTCTGGAAAAAGTACTTTCGTTCTCCGACACTTTTGCAAATCTGTGTGAAAGCTTTTTGCAAATCATGAAAGTACTTTGCAACACTATAGCCAACATGACTGTGAGTTCTTTGCCACCTTGCTGCAAAGAGCGGTTAGGTCTTTGGCCTAAAATTAGGAGGAACACAGCCAACATCCCACAGATGTGCCTTTTGGTGGTTTGGTTAAAAAATATTGCATGGCTGCAAAATTCACGGTACTCTGAAATTTGCATTTTTCCCATAGACTAACATGGTGGTGTATGCGTGCCTTTCGGGCTAAGTATCTTGAAAGCGATGTGAGATACAGATTTTTGTTGTGAGATACATAGCCCTGTGGCTATGTAACAACAAATCCTAGCCAGGAAAGTCATGATTTTTGTGAAATATAGTTTTTTTATCTACATAGTGCGGTTGCTGAGATATTAGCAATTAAGTACTTCCAGTGCTCGTTTTCAGTTTCGATGCCTATTACAATGCATACATTCTTTGTATACACTAGGGGCCAGATATTCAAAAGGGTTGCGCCATGCGCAATAGGGTTGCGCCTGTGCAAGTCCAAACTTGCCCCATTCTGCGATATTCAGCAGGAGGCAGTTGCGCCACTGAAAACAGGCTGAGCAACAGCGCAATGCAAATGAATGCATGCTGAACTGGTGGGGGAGGAACCATGCATAAACTGCACAGCCCGATATTCAGCCGAGCTGTGCAGAGTTGTGCAGGCGCAACTCCCAACCTGAGCAGCCTGTACCATACAAGACAGTCCAGTTTTGTGAATGAAGTATTCATTCACAAAACTGAACTATCTTCTCTGACTATGAGCTGCATTCCATTGGCTCTTGCTCTGCACCAATGGGCGGCAGCCCTCACTGCAGTCAGTTTCCATGGGTGGTGGGGCGGGCAGACGGTGGATGTTGCCACCCACCGGGCTGCCGGGGAGCGGTGGTGGGCTTCATGGGTGGGTGGGTGGGGACACTAGGCACCAGGGATGTGTTGGGAGGTGTTCCATAGTACATCCGTGATCGGGAGTTCGGTCCACTGGACCACCAGGGATATGTATGGGAAGGGGGTTTAATCACTACATCCCGCGATCAGGAGTTTCGATCCACTGGACCACCAGGGATGTGTTCGGGAGGAGACACATTGCTGCCTTGATCGGGCTGCAGGGGCGTCGGTCCCTGATAGCTGCTGCCTGGCAGGCGCCAGGCGCAAGTCCTCGGGGATCAAGCGCACCTGCATGCCTAATGGCATGCAAATGGGAATAATCAGATGCAAATGGCCCCCCTGTACCTTGCATATGAATTATGGCCCATTTGCATGTCACCTTTTGAATATCGGTTTACGCGATAGCGCAATGGTACTGCACCAACCGCCAAGTTGAATGCTCCACTCTGACAACTTGCGGTGGCACAAGTTCCACTGCACCATGCACAGTGGCTGTGGCCAGGGGTGATATTCAAAGGAGTTGTTCAAAGCGCGACTCCTTTGAATATCGCCCGGGCCACACCCCTGTGCAACTATTTTGTGCAGCGCAGGGGCTTGCGCCTAAGAAGAGCGCAGTTTGAATATCTGGCCCTGTGTTTCTCTATGCACCTGTTCAGCAAAAACAGGGTATGTGCTTCCGTTACTGTTGCAGTTACTGTTTCAACTTGCATTTCTGTCCCCGTTTGCATTTACGTTCCCGTGTGCGTTACCCTTTGTGTTGTCATTTGCGCTTGTGTTTTTGTTACTGTTACCATTTGCATTTACACTACTGTTTCTCTTTGTATTTCTGTTTGTGTCACTGTGTGCATTGCCATTTCTGTTTATGACAGCCCTTTCATTTGCATTTCCATTTCTCTTTCGTTTTGCATCTTCCTTGCTGTTACTGTTACCATTTGCATTTGCAATTTCTTTTCTGTGCTCATGTACGTGCACATTATGGTTTGCATTTCCACCTGCGCTTGCATTTCCTTTTGTGTTTCTGTTTGCTTTGCTGTTATTGTTGCTGTTACTGTGACCATTTGCATTTACAATTGCGGTACTGTGCCCTTGCCCGTTTTGGTTTGTGTTTCCGTTCACGCTTCTGTTCCTGTTTCTGTTTCTGTTTCCTTTGGTGTTATTCTTTCTGTTAGCTTTACCATTTGCATTTACAATTCCGGTACCATGCCTGTGCGTGTTACAGTTTGCATTTACGTGTGTTCTTGCATTCATGTTTCCGTTTCTGTTTCCCTTCACGTTCTTTTTGCTGTGACAGTTAACATTTCCATTTCAAATACTGCTGCCATGACTGTTCGCTTCAGTGTCACTTTGCGCTTGTGTTTCTATTAATGTTTCCTTTACCATTTACGTTTGCATTACCATGTGCACCACTGTTTGCATTTCTGTTTGCGTTGCTGTTCCTGTTACTATGTCACAAGACATCACGTGGTGGGAGCATGGGCTTGCCCGTGGTTACATTACATTCATTATTTCTCATCATCATTCTAAAAAAGAAGGGAAATTAGATGCAAAAAAACTCTGTTTAATGCATCAGTTAGGGTTGTTCCACAGCGACAAAAGTGAGGAAATTCAGTGTTAGGGTTGAAAACCTCAATTGGATCCCCCACAGTCCACCCCCCCAAACAGCATCATAGTGCGCCATGGGGTCGTCGGTCCTAACTCTCACCCCATTTTCCTACACCTCAGATTCTTTACACATGTGATGGGGTGTGAGTTAGGGGCCGATGACCCCCATGGCACACCACAGTACTAGTTTGGGGTGGACTGTGGGGGTCCAAGATGTTTTCAATCCCTAACACCAAATTTCCTCGCTTTGTTGCTGTGGAACAACCCTAACTGATGCATTAAATGGAGTTTTTGCCTCTAAGATATAGATATAGATATAGATATAGATATAGATATAGATATAGATATAGATATAGATATAGATATAGTAATCTGCTTCTGTATCTTTTGGACTGAAGTGCGTTACAGCACACTTTAGAATATTTAATTTCAGTCCCCCTTTTTTTATTCTTTTTTGTAATCTTTCTTCCTGCTGGGTGATTGTGCAGCCTTACAGCCATATTGACCATCATGGAGCAGGATGGCAGTGATTTATCCCTTAGTCTCCACCCAGCTGCTAGACCCATCCTTGGGGATACAAGTTCAAGGACACTTGTCCCAGTGGGAAGCCTCTGGATGTGTGTGACCCACCACACACTCTGCAGTACCCCTTCCCCATCACTCCTGCCTCCTGCAGTACCTCCTATATACCTTTAGAAAATGGGGAAAGCTATTTGAGTCTTCTGATTGGCTGAGACACTTCTCTAGGTGGGCATCTATCAGACAACAAATGCTCACCTATTAAAAGTGCCAGTCTAGCCTGCCCCATCACCAGGATCTTGGTGCCTAGCCAGCTCTCTAATTGGCTAAACCCCCTCATTTTGTTCTTAAATCTCTGACATTTTTTTGTCTCTCTTAGTGAGTGATATTAGCATCCCTAAGACTCCCTCCTTTACTTCCAGCACACCCACAACCAAAAAAGCACCCCACTACCAGTAGTATTCCCCCAATTCATTAGTCTGCATTTTACAGTAGTCTCCTTTTTTCTACATCATACCCAATGGATCCATGCATTGCCGTCCCATGCACAGCACGATCGCGACTACGACCGTTGACCCCAAACATCTTCACCGCTCACCCTGCCTCCAAAAACAAATACTACAGCTTCATGCCAAACAATTGTCCATTTCTTTTTTCACTCTCCACTCTTCACAACCACTCCATAGCCCAGTACCTTAAACTTCTTCCTTCTTGGGTACTACTCCACTACTTTTCACGGTGCAATTCTGACACGTTTCCTGAGCTCCCACTTGACTAGCTGTTGATCTCCTGCCTGGCACGCTGCTGATTTTCTGCTCTGTGCCAGTGGAAATCACAATTTCAACACAGCACCCCAGCACAAAAACTTTATAAAAAAAGAAAAACGTAGCGGTCCCTTGTCCCTTCCCGTCCCTCTTTACTGAAATTCCTGGTGTACCACGCAACATAACGGCTCATCTCAAGTAAGAAAATGTTGATTTTTTTACCAAATGGAAGCCATATGTGTGTTGGGAAGGGGAGGAATGCTCGAGGATAACCATGGAAACCCACAACTATAAGGCAGGTGGAGGAACTACTTCTTTTACAAAATAAATAAAATACTAAATATATTGAACATTTTTACATCAATTCTATTTTTTTTTTAACCAAATAGGAAGTTTGCCCATTTTCTAAGCACAATACTACCCTCCAGGGTGGGTGGTATAGGCTATACCCACCCTTCCAGGGCTATAAGGCCCTCTGTCTGTGGTGTCAGGCTGCATTATTCCCTGGGTGGGTGGGTACTATATGACCACCTCACCTGTTAATATATTGCTTGCTTAGGTGGCATTGACAATACTGGGTGCTCCAGCCCTCCATCCCTGGAGGAGGAGAGCATCCTCCGAAATACTTAATCATCTCTTAAAGTTGGTCCCAATGACCCAGGTTCAATTCCAAACCTGGGTTGCTGGCATCATGAGCAGCAGCCCTGACCCTGCACTGATGGGACAGCCAGTTCCCATTTTTTAACTCAATCATTAACACTATGAGGATCCTCATGGTTGGTTCAGATGTTTACTAGCTGTTCCATTTCCCAATATTTGTTTAGTGTTAGATGTCACTTGTAGGGAGGGGGGTCATTGCTGATGGAAATCTACATTCACAGAATATGGAGATGACACAGAAAATAAGTCCAGATGTTGAATTTTCTCCTGTGAAAAGAAAATGTACCTAACTGCATTGTTTTGTTCAGTTATTACAGAAACCAGTAGTGCCTGTAGGCGGTATTGCTTCTACAGGCAAATATTTTCATAAGAGGCTTCTTTAGTCCAATTTAGGAGTATTACAACACTTGTCAAGTGTCAGGGCAGGGTGTGTCGCTTCACAGATGACACTAAGCTCTGTGGCAGGGTAGACAGTAAGGACTAGATAAGAGAGTAGTAGAGGAACCTGCAAAGGGTATAAAAGTGGTCCAAATTCTGGCAGTTGAAAATTCAATGCCCAAAAAAATGCAAGCTGATATACAGAGGGAACAAGAACCCAGGATGGAATATTGGATGGAGGAGTTTAAGCTGGACAGTCCTTCTGAGGAAAGGGACCAGGTACTTGTCACCAGAAACTCCCTAAAATAATCCAGCCAGTATGACAATGCCTACTGCAGGGTGACCAGGGTCTTGTTGTGTATTGGGAGGTGTTTCGATAGCAGGAAGAAAGAGATAGTGCTACCTCTCTATAATATACTAGTGAGCCTACATCTACAAAACTGTGCACAGTTCTGGAGTTCCCACCTAAGGAAAGAAAAATACAGCCTGCAGATGAAGCAGCATAGAGTAACCAAAATGATTTAGGGTCAACAGGGCAGATCTATGAAAAATTACTTGCAACACTGAACATATACTCACTGGAGGCCAGAAGGGAGACAGGAGACATGATACTGAAGAGTTCTTTAAGTTCCTGAAAAGAATTAAAATGGTAAAATGTGAGAAACCTTTTAGCATGAATGGCAAGTCAAAAACACATAGACAAAAGTGAAAACTGACATGGGAATTCACTAGGGATATGAGAAAGTATTTCTTTACAGAGAATGTGGTTAAGCCACAGAATAGCTTACCAACTGATGTGGTGGGAAAAAACATCAGTGGTTTCAAGTATGGCTGGGATAGAGTTAAGGGATTAATAATTATTCAGAGGGGTAGCAGTAAGATAGAGGATAAGAGTAGAAGTGAGGGCAAAAATCCCATCTAAACATTAGTTCCTGGGGTAGCAAACAGCATAACAGGGCAAACTAGCAACATTGCCTATATTTCTATTTTTCTATGTTTGTCAACCTTAACCCTTGCTAGTTTCAAAATAGAAATCTTACAAAATCTCTGCAAACTTCCAACAAAAGGTCTTCCAACATTTTTTTTCAAAATAAATCACCTGATTTGGGTGAACAATTATGGAATTTCATTGTACAGTATATACAGTAAAGTAGCTTGGACACTGAGTACCCTGTGGTCACAGTCCTTCTGTTCCTGGGTCCATATTCTAAGTAGTTACTGTCAAACAGATTATTTGAAACTAATCAAGTGCCAAGCACTGCCCCTTTTTAAAGATCCAAGAAGTCTGCTATGTCATCAATTGTGATACTGAAATCTTTAAAAGGATTTTTTTTTAGCAAACAAATTCAAATCAAATATAAATTATCTTTAGACGTTATTCTGAGTAATGCAATTACTTTGTGAACACAATAGCCAAATGGCTGCAAGACCAAAGGCAGCATGGATTAATGGGAGGAAGGTCATGCCTGACAAATCTGATTGAATTCTTTGACTGGGTGACCAGGGAAATAGATCAGGAAGGGCAGTAAATGTGGCCTATACAGTCTTTAGCAAGGCCTTCAACACTGTGCCACACACAGGAGACTGATTATGAAACTGAGCAGCTGAGGGGTGGGATCAAAAGTGGTGTACTTGGTTACAAACTGATTAATGGAGAGGGGACAGAGGGTGGTGGTTAACAGCACTCACTGTAATGATGGGAGAGTGACCAGCAGTATGCCATGGGCTCAGTACTGGGACCAGTCCTCTTCAATGTTTTCATTTGTGACATTGCAGATGAATTAGAAGGTAAGGTATGCCTTTTTGCAGATACTACCAAGATCTGTAATAGGGTGGACAATAAGAAAGAGGTGGAAATAATGTGCAGGGATCTTGAGAAACTTAAAGATTAGTCAAGAGCATAGCAGTTGGAGTTCAATGTCAAAAAGTACAAAATCATGCACCTAGGACCAAGGAATCCAAAAACTGAGCATAGGACAAGGGGAGGTATTGTCATTCACTATGCAAGAAAGGAACCTTGGAGTTATCAAAGATGATGACCTCATAGTGGCCGGACAGTGTGACAAAGTAATAGGTAAGGTCAGTGAGATTCTGGGATGCATAGGGAGAGGTAGCTCCAGCAGGAGGAGGGAGATTGTGTTGCCACTATATTGCTTGTTAGTGAGACCCCACCTGGAATTTTGTATCCAGTTCTGAAGACTGCACCTCAGAAAAGATATAGACAGGGTGGAGGCAGTCTAGAGAAGGACAACTAAATGGTGTAGGGGTTGCACCAAAGGCCCAATGAGAAGAGACTGAGGATCTCAACATATACACCCTGGATGACAGGAGACTGAGGGGGCATGATGGATACCTAGAAGTACCTAATGGGGTGACCAGGGTGCAGAGGACTAATCTTTTTCAAATGAAGAAGACCACCAGAACCAGAGAGCATGCTTCGAAGCTGGAAGTGGGGAGTTTAGCAGGGACGTGAGGAAGAATTACTTCACCAAAAGAGTAGTGGATGAGCATTGAATTGACAGCCAGAGGAAGTGCTGGAGGAAAAAACAGTAGGATGCTTCAATCATGCATGGGATAGACATAAGGGAATATTAGGAAATGGGCAAAGAGAAGGAAGGGTCACCAGATTACAGATAGAGTTGGCAGAGACAGACTAGGCAGGAACCATCTGGACAGACTGGATGAGTCAAGCTGTCCTTTTCTGCCAAAAAAATATGTTTCTCTCACCAACAGCCATTGCTTCAATTTATTAATTTATTGAAATGTTTCACCAGAAAGGCACACTGAGCATCAAGTTGCTCATCTCCCAGTGTGACCTGGCGGGGTAAGGAACAAAGGGATTGAATACTCAAATGTGTTGCAATGTAGGAATACAATTTGATTATATTCATAAAGTGAGAACAGGTTAATTAGAAGTGCTGAAGGGCAATGATTTACAGGTATGCTCTAGTTGGCTACAATTGCTAACATTTTAAAAACTAGAATATATATGATAACACAGTTAACAAATTGGAAAACACAGGGTAACACTAGAAGTTATGACAATACAATATTAATTGGTAAACCTCTGGTGGGATTTAGTTTTTGAAAATCTAAATGATTGGAGTAGAGAGAACGATAGGAAATAGGGAAAGGAATTTTGTGGAGAGACATGGACAGAACACAATTTTAGGTGAACAGAACCAATAGGGAAAACTATAAGTGCATAACTGAGAATTTGGGGTAGCCAGTAAGTAAGGCTAGATAAAAGGGAAGGGGTGGTAGAATGCAGTGGGATGAAGAGTGAGTGATGTTGTGGGATGGGATAGCAGGGGGGTAAATAGGGAGACAGAACGCAATTTGCAGGTGAACAGAGATAGCAGGGTGAACTATAAGTGCATATTTGAGAGTTTGTGGTAGGCCAGTAACTCTGGCTAGATGAAAGGGAAGGGAAGGGGAGGTAGAGTGCAGGGGAGTGAAGATTAAGTGATGGTGTAGAAGGGTGACCCTGCCTGCACAAGGCAGTGGTCTAGCAGCAACTGAAGGGTGGCAGGAAGTAGGCAGCGAGAATTTGAGTATAGCAACAGGAAAGGAAGGGATAGCGGGGTGAAGAGGGAGTGATGTGGGAGGGAGGGAGATATGTTCTCAGCAGTTCTGCACAAGATGGTGGTCAAGCGTGACTGAAAGGAAGCAGGTTATATGCTGTGAGAGTTATTGTACATAATGAAGTATGAGAGGGGGAGAAAAAAGAGGGAGAGGGTTGCAACCCACCAGTGTGCTGGGGACCCTGCCAGCACAAGGCAGTGGTCTAGCAGTGACTGAATGGGGAGCAGGAAGTAGGCAGCGAGAGTTTGGGTACAGCAGCATGAAAGGAGGGGAAAGAGGGGTGGACTTTTCCACTGTGTGCTATGGACCTTGCCTGCACAAGGCAGTGGTCAAGCCCAATGGAAGGGAGGCAATTGTAGGTAGTGAGGTTAGGGGTACAGGAGGAGAGGGAAGCTCCTTGGAGAAGAAAATGTGAGGTCCAAGAGGAACAATTAGAGAGAGCAGGCAGCAACAGAGTAAGCATTTGGTGATAAAAGGTGAGAGAAGGAGAGGGGCAAGAAACTAGCCCTATGGGACCTGGCCCTATGTGGAGAAGTGAGAGGGTGGTGGGGTGAGAGATTGAAGGGGTAGGGAGAGGATTAGGGTAAGCATGGGTATTAGTTCTGGATGGTTTGAAGGAAAATTACTCACCATAATAATGTTGTTCTTCTAATGGAGTCTTGCTGTATTCTGACATAATTCAGTTAGCCCCAGCATTTGAACTGCCCGGAGGAAAGAGTTAACTCTATGCAGAAGCATAGAACATTGAGCTCGAAACTCGGTTTTCAAACCTCTGTCTGTGGAACTTCCCAGTGTAACCGTCAGATTCTTACGAGCAAACTAACTAAGTACTGTACTATAGAAATTGTTCAAAACATATAGCCAAAGGACAAAGATTTGGGTCCAAAAAGACTCAAGTCAAGAACTCAAGAAGAAAAAGGCAGTAACAATATTTAACTATAAAAACACAAGAAAAGTAACAATAACAGCTACCCCACCCTTAAGAGGGAGAGTACAAGGTACACCCCTGAGGTGCAACTCTGTACCTGCCAGCCCACTTCCTAAAAACTAAGTTCTGAGAGGGGAGTTGGGGGTCAGAATACAGCAAGACTCCATTAGAAGAAACAGCATTACTATGGTGAGTAATTTTTTCTTCAAACAACATGAAGTCTTGCTGTATTCTGACATAATGCAGACTATCAAGCAATTCCTTACAGATTTGGGAATGCAGAACCTACTTTGGGAACAGGCTCTGCAGTACTGCTGTGCCAAACCTAGCATCACTCCTAGCCTGGATGTCCAGGAAGTAATGTTTGGTGAATGTATGTACTGTTTTCTAGGTGGCTGCTTTACAGATCTCTAACAAGGGTATGTATCTTGCTGCAGCTAGAGTAGCAGCTGTACCACTAGTTGAGTGAGCCCTCAGACCTGAAGGGGGTGTTCTACCCAATTTGTCATAGCAGAATTGTATACAAGAAACAATCCACCTTGGAATAGTTCTTTTAGTGGCAGGCTTACCTTTCCCCACTTCACCATAAGTGAGAAACAATTGAAGACAGTCATTTCTGTGTGCCTTAGTATGCTTTATGCAGTAGCTAATAGCCTTTTTAACATCCGAACTGTGTAATCTTCTTTCCCCTGAAGAAGAATGGTCAGTGAAAAACACACGGAGAAACCTGAGGTTGAAAAGAGTAAGCAAGATCTACTAGGGCCTTCACCCTTGCCAGGGGAAGGAAAGCTTTTGCTTGGATAGTATCCAATTCTATCCCTATGAAGGTGAGAAGTTGTACTGGTTCAAGGACAGATTTTGGAAGATTGAGAAGAAATCCCAAAACACTGAACAAGTCCTGGGTGGTTTGCAGAGCTGACCTGACCTGGTCTGATGACTGACCTATGATTAGAAAGTCATACAGATATGGAAAAATGGTGATACTCTGTCTTCTTAGGTAAGCCACCACTACTGCAAGTCACTTTTGTGAACACCCTTTGAGTTGATGTTAGGCCGAATGGCATGGCCCTGAACTGATAATGGCTTGAAGGCAACTCAAACCTGAGGTATTTTCTGTGGGAGCACCTGATAGGGATATGGAAGTAAACATCCTTGAGGTCCACGGATGCTAGCCAATCCCTTGGCCTTAAAGAGGGAAGGATTATTCCCAGAGTTATTTTGAATTTGGGTTTTGAAATGTGTTTGTTCAAATACCTTAGGTCCAGGATGGGTCACCACTCCCCTGTTTTCTTTGGGGTAAGAAAGTATCTGGAGTACAGGCCTTTTCCCCTGTGTTGAGTAGGAACCTTCTCTACGCTCCTAGAGTCAGGAGAGAGGAAACTTCTGCCTCTAGGGCAAGGATTTCTGAGATTGATGCAGGTGGAAAAGACCTGGCCCTCCTTTTTGGGAACCTTTTGAAGCTGAGGGTCAGTCTCTGGCTTACTACTTCCAGAACCCATTTGTCTGAGATTACAGACTTCCAGGCCTGAAAGTAGTAAGCCAGCCTGCCTCCTACTGGGATTGGGGAGTCAACCCGGGCTGACACCTCAGGGTGTCTGCTTGGCAGGAGCCTTAGATTGAGAGGAGGAAGCAGCCCAGCTCATTGCCCTCCTGCCCCTCCCTCAGAAAAATACCCTCTGTGGGAAAGGAGAGGAGGCCTGGGCTTGGTAAAAATGTCTGTGAAAGGGTCTGCCCCTGTCCCTGGACTATTGATTTTGTGGAGTGGCTTGCCTTTCCTTGGCCTGTGCACTCCTGTAAGTGGTCCTGTATTCATCCATTTTCTTCATGTAAGTCTGCTCCCCAAACAGAGAGTTACCAACTACAGGAAAATCCATAGCCTTAGTCTGGATATCCTATGATAGGCTAGTACATCTGAGCCAAGCATGTCTTCTGGGAGACACAGATGTAGCCATGACTTGATGCCATATCACTGGAGTCCACAGCAGTGTGAAATTGTACTTTAGATGCCTCAATTCCATCTGTAGCCACCTCATCCAGCTCCTTGGATGGCTGGGGGAGGCCTGTTTAGCCAGTTAAAGAATAGTATCCCACCTGGTCGTCTGGTACCTGGCTGTGTAGACCATATAGTTTGCCTGCCTGTGCCCCAAAGAGGATGCCAAATAATGTTTTTTGGCCATGGCATCAACTTTCCTGGAGTCCTTGTCCGGGGGTGTGAAGCCAAACGAATGTTAGCCCTGTCACAGGCTGCAGCCTGCACTACACCAACATGGCTGCTATGAGTATAAAGGAACTCCGTACCTGAGCCTGATAACATATACCTCCTGTCCATTCTTTTATCCACAGGAGGTAATGAGTTAGGCGTTTGTAAAATCTTTTGTGTCTGTTTCCCCAAGGACTTATGAAGAGGGATAGACAATCTTTTGGACTCTGGGATGTCCATAATTTCCACAAAATCAGGCTCTTCTTCCTCCTCAGCAGCTTCAACCATAGGGAGCTGGAAGGTTTCATCCACCTTCTTGTAGAACAAGAAGTGTGAAGGGGACTCAGAAAGTCTGGGAGTGGAGACAAACTAGAGGGCCTGTCTGGGGAGATGTCTGGTTCAATGGGCACAAACAGACCCCTCAGGTCATCATCTTCGTCTTCATCATCGGGATAGTCTTTGTCTCCCTCCCACTCCTCATAAGAAGCATCTGGATCATAATTCGAAGGAGATGGATCCGACTGAACCAACCACCTAACCAGCGGTACCAGTTCAGACGGAACCGGACAAAGCGATTGAACAATGCTAATCGCTTTGGCTATCTCATCTGCAGTTGGAGTATGCGGTACTGGATTTGAACTGGCAGACTTTAATTTCCTTTTTGATGGAACTGGACCCTCAGAGTCAGCTCTCCTTTGCCCAAGGAGGTATCACCTAGGTCAGTAGGCAACTCCTCGGGTTCGCCACAACCGACCAGGCTGGTCATCTGGATCTACAGACTTCTCACCCTCCCTTTCCTTCAGCTGACTCAATCTTTTTCTAGAGTTGCTTTGGGAAAGTTTTGCAGATTTGGTCTGACTTGAGGTGGCCAAACCACAGACAATAAACACAGATACGGTGGGGTTGGCCTTGGCAAAGGCCTCCCCAAACTCAATACAGTGTTGAACCCCAGTGGGACCAGTTTTCTTCTTGGGTTTCTCAGACATGGCCAACCTACTAAATTATCCTATAGCAGCTTTCAAGCAAAGTAATAAATAACTGATCGGTTACAAACTGTTTCACGGGTTTTGAAAAAGGACCAGAAAAGGCCCAGTTCTTTTGAAACTGATTGGTACTAGAACACCACTCTAATCCCAGAAAAATTCAATTTTAAACTAAGTAGAAATAAGTTCGGTTCCTAACTGGACCTACTGATAAGAAACCGAAGAAAAGAACAATTTCTACACTTTACCAAAATAAAACACAGTTACTACCTATCTATTACACTACTTGTACTGTGAGCAGAGGCTGGAAATCGAAAAAATAACAAATAGAACTGTTTAAAACAAACACTTTTAAACTTTACTGAACTGAGCAGAGGAATCTCCTGAGCAACTTCACTGTTAGGTGGAGTAAAGAATCTGACGGTTACTCTGGGAAGTACCACAGACAGAGGTTTGAAAACTGAGCTCAAGCTCATCGTTTTATGCTTCTGCATAGAGTTAACTCTTTCTTCTCCGGGGCAGTTCAAGTGCTGGGGCTAACTGCATTATGTCAGAATACAGCAAGACTTCATGTTGTTTGAAGCAACTTAGTGGAGGCCAAAGGAATGTTAGTGGAGAGGGAAACAGAGAGAAGGGGGGGAGGATTTGTTGTGAGATGGTCATTTAGAGACATATGGGGCTTAGCGGAGGGTAATTAGGGAGGGTTATGGTAGACACAGGAAGGAGCAAGGAAGTTCTTGAGGGCAGAGCTAATGGAATAACAACAGGATAAGTGGTGAATTTGAGGGGGAAGGGAATTCCACATTTTTGGGAGGTGATAGGAGTAACCTGATTGACCAATGAGGATGGCGCAGCGTGGGACACCCAGTGTTCAAGAATTGGTTGATCTTAGGGAATGGAAAGGGGGGGGTTGTAAAAAATGGGGAGATGTTAGAAGGAAATTCATCCAACCAGTGTTTGGAGGTGAACTTGGCACAGTGAGAGAGAGACACCTGTTTGTTAGGGAGGGGAAGGATATGGCATGGTAGAGATCACAGTGATGGGTGCAGGAAGGAGCATCGAGGTCAAAATGGCAGAAGGAGTTGAAGATGGTATCCTGTCTGGCCAGTGAGGACTTAGGAATGGCATCATAGACTACATCACAGTAGTCGAAGATAGGTAGGATCATCTTCTGGACAAGCTCATGCCTAGCCATAGGAGGGATACAGGCATGGGTCCTGAAGAGGGTGCCAAGCTTGGGGCACAATTTTTTCTGGATGGCGTCGATATGTCCAGAGAGGTTCAGGTGTTGATCCAGCCAGACACCTAAATACCTCAAGGAGGATGTGTCCTCGAGTAGAGTCCCATCAAGGGTGTGGAAGGTGGGAAGGAAGGGAATCCTGAAGAGTCTCTACTTTGTGCCAAAGGTCATGGAGACAGTTTTTGGTGTTAAGAGAAAGTTGGTGATTAGCAAACCAATGCTGGACTTTGTCAAAGTCATGCTGCAAGTTGGATGTAACCTCACAAAAGCCAAGGTAATGAGCACTCCAGGACACAGAAAAATATACTGCAAGTGATTTTAATCCAAATGGCAAGTCCAGACCCCTGCGCTTCGGCTCTATGCCTTCAAAGGGGGTTTTTGTGTGAAGTATTGAGGTTTGCACCTCACGCTGTGAGCACCCGCTCGTAGTGTTGCGCTGTTTTTCTGTTGGATTCGATTGGATGTAACCTCAGCAGGGCTAGAGCCACATGTGTACAGGACTGTATCATCAGCATACATATATATGGAGGAGAAGGGTGAGCAGATGGATGGGAGGTTATTTAGAAAAATGGAGACTAGTAAGGGGTGTAACACTGATCCCTGAGAGACACCTGTTCTTATCTGGAGGGGTGGCAAAATAGCATCAGAGATCTTGACTGATTGAGTTCTACTAGTGAGGCATGCCTTGAACCAGTCTGTGGCTGAGAGGGATAGCCCAGCTGTTGAGAAGGAATCAAGAAGAATGGAGTGGGAGACAGTGTTGAAGGCTTTGGCCAGGTTGGTAAGATGGCTGAGTTGATTTGGCCATTGTCCATCCCCATAAGGATAGAGTCAGTGAGCCGAAGAAGGAAGGTGGTGGTGGAGTGATTTTTCCTGAAGCCAGATTGGTAAGGGGTGAAGAAGGAGGAGTTGGTTAGATGTGGGATAAGCTGGAAGAGGGCTAGGTGTTCCTGGAGTGTGGCTAGGGAAGGAAGGAGAGACATAGGGTGGTAGTTGACAAGGGAGGAGGGGTCAGCTCCTTTTGGGAGGGGAAGAACCACAGCATGTTTCCATGGGGAAGGAATTGAGGCTGAGGAGAATGAGAGGTTTAGAATAATAGAGAGTGGGTAGGCAATGGCAGGGGCAGAGAGGATAGTAGTTTCGGGTCCTAGGCCATCTGGGAGGAGCCTTTAGAAGGTTGATAGCTAGTAGGGCAGTTAGACTATCATTAGGGAGACAGTGGAGAAGGTGAAAGGAGAATAGGAATGGGGGTTGAATGGGGACCACATGAGGGAGGGAGGGAGGGAGAGTGTAATTAGGGAGACAGTGAAGTAGTACAGTGGCACAAGTGCTGTAGTAGGAGTTGAATTCTGCAGCTACTGCACCTGGGTTGTCGACTAGGGTGTCGTTTATCTTAAGTACAAGAGGGGAGGGCAGGATTGAGGGATAAAGAATGCGTGGACCACTTTCCATAACTTGGAAGGGGAACTGATGTTTGTTATGAAAGTAGATTTGAAGTGCTCTGCTTTGGCTAGCCTTATAGCCCGGGTGCAGGTATTACAGAGTTTGCAGTAGAAAAGGTCACTAGGAAGCTGGATAACTGTATGATGTTTCCAGGCCCAATCTCCAGCTCTGTGGCAGGCTAATAGTTCAGGGGTAATCCAGGGGAGGTGATTACCCCTAACTCTTGCTTCTTTGAGAGGTGTAAAGGCATTCCAATGTGCTAGGAAGATGTCTTTAAAATAAGCTAGGGCTTTATCAGCTGATAAGGAGCTGATTAGTCTGGACCATTAAGAGAGAGCTAGACTGCACAGGAGAGGTTCTAATGCTAGGGACTTATAAGCTTATATTTGTAGGGGTTTATGTGTGGACTTTGGGCTGTGAACTTTCCTGACTAGAAAAACTGGGTTGTGGTCACTGAGTGCGTCCAGAAGGATACAGGAGGCACTGGCTCTGTGGGGGTGGGAAGTTAGGGCCCAATCAAGTAGGGAGTGATTTTGTGTTTTGTGGTTTGGGTGGGTGGGTTCCAATATTAGTTGTGAGAGATTGTGAGCAGTGATTGCATTTCTTGTATTGGTTGTTTTAGGAGACAGCCAATTTAAACTGAAGTCACCAAGGATGCAGAGCTCACCCGGCCTGGTGGCACTGAGGGTTGAGGTGCTGGACACCACACCTCACACCATACTGGTGACCTGGGTTTGAAAATTAGCCCAGGCCACTGGGGGTCGGCAGGGGAGGGAGAGGATTGAGTGTCTAGAGGACTGCTCCCTCTCTCTGGGGAGGATCCCAGGGCTGCTTGGCATCCTAGCAATCTTCGATGGAGCTCAGGGGCAGCATAATTACACCAGCCAGAATAGGGGGTGGGAGCATGGTAGACATCAGCAGGTGAGCCATGTGCAAATGTCATAGCATGTCACACTCCTGAGGAGGCAACTACAGAAAAAAAAACACCTGGGACCACGGAGATGATGGGGGCACCAGAGGCAGGACGCACATTCCACCACCGGCCCGATCTCCGATGGACTCCTGGCTGACCCGGCAACTACGGTAAGCCCTCTCTAATTTCAGTTAGGCCACTGAGGGTGAGCGGGCCCAGCTCGGCAGTGATCTGGTGCGCTAGGGCTGCCTGGTAGTCAGGGAGTTCCATTCAGACTGCAGGGTTCAGGCAGGGAGTAGCAGTCCTCCACACATGTGCACCCCAGAAGGATTCCCATCCCAAGGGGAGCATAAATATAGTCTACCAAAAAAAACGACGTAGAACTCACTAGGTTGAGAGAGGGAGGTGATGGAAGTTAGGAGGTCAAGAGTGACAGAGGGCTGGACATTTGGGCAGCAGTAGATATCAGCTACAAAGATAGGGAGAGTAAAAGGGAGGGTTACGTGAATTGCTAAAGCATCATGGGTAGCTGGGTTAGAGAAGGAGAAAACAGTGGAGTTTTAGAAGGAGGCATGGATATACATGGCCACTCCGCTACCCCTGCCTGCTCTGTCCTGCCTTAAGAGGGATAATTCAGGAATGGAGACCAAGTGGTCAGGAATCGTGCTCTTTAGTCATGTTTCTGTGATAATTAGAATGTTAGGTTTTAGGGCAGCAACCATGGCTTGGAGGAGGTCTATTTTTTGGAACAAGCTACGGATATTTAAATGTAATATCTTGAAACCCTTAAGAAGAGCAGTTGGAGTAGGGGTAGGGGCAGCTGCAGTTGGGAAGATGCCAGGAGTGGAGGAAGCAGCAGAACCAGGGTTAGGGTGGACATCCTCTGAGGCAAGCATAGTAAAGCAAGGATGAGGAAGTAAAGCTTTGTGCATTTGGTACAAGAGGCTGAGGAGGCCAAGTGTTTGAGGGAGGATGGAGTTGAGTAATGTGGAAGTAGAAGGTGGAGTACAGCAAACAAATTTGGAATAGTTAGTAGGGATGCAAGAGGAGTGATAGGGTAATGAGAACAGAATTCAAAAGGGGGTAGTAGTAAGAGCAAGAATATGAGTTGGGGACTGGAGATGTGGGATTGGGGGATTTGGAGTAGTAAAACCCAGTATTGACAAGAATATGAGGGGTTGGAAGGGAAGGGATATAAATATGATTAGAGGAGGGTATAGAGGGAATCATCATTAGTGGGACAAGATAAACAAGGGGAAGAACCTGAGTGGCGGTGAGGCTACAGCAAGGGTGGAGCTGTGCAGAGGTGCTTTGTTGAGCAGAGAGGAGAGGTGCATTGATAAATGTAACACCTCTAGGGTGAGCTGTATAACCTGCTAATGGGGAAGCAGGTACTTATTAAACTGCAACATGGAGGTCACCTGACAGCTTAGGACTATAAGTAAGAAACTCCAGATAGGGCTGGAGGGTAGGGGGTGGGTGGGGAGCCGGCGCAAAGTGCCAGCGGGAAGACAGTGTCATCACTGGCAACTGGAGCTGGTTTCAGTAGTGAGGGTGGTTGAAGCACCCATAGTAGACGCCCACATCACAGCTTGTCCTGTGAAGCATTGCCGGCAGCAGTGGCTGATCAGACTAAAGCACTGCAGCAGGAGCTTCACCTCGGGAGAGAGGGGGAGGGAGCACCCGTATAATAGGGCTTCTCATCTGAGAGTGAAGAGAAAAAAATTGGAGTGAGATAAGGGGAACTAAATCGGGGGCAGGTGATAGAGGGAAAATAAGTGAGGGTAGGGGAAGGGTTTGGGTGAGCAGGGGATTTAGTTAAGGACAGACGCAAAGGCTCAATTTGCAAGTGAATGAGCCTAGGCAGCGATCAGCCGCTCAGCACCAGCAGAGGAGTTTGGTCAGACAGGTCAGAGAAACTAAAAGGAACTGTAATCACTTTAAACCAAAGAGACCTGATCAATCAGTTTTAACAATTTTGTTACAGGCTAAATAAACTTTAAGCTGGCAGCTGTAATCACACACTAACAGTTTCCACTGTAAAAATAATTTAGAAAGATTGTTATGAGGTCTGTTAACTTTTTCAAAGAGAGCTGCAATCACAGTAGATGAAAATTATAGCTAAAAACAACAGTTTTGCACAGATTTTCAAGGGCTACATTCAATGGAAGGCTTGGAGTTAGGAAGAGGAGATACAATTTGCTGAAAAAGACAAGAAATAAGGATGACTTTTCTGGCTTTCTCGGGCTGATGATTTGCCACACGCTGCCTCAGCCAATCAGGATAGCCCTAGTGTCCGAATCCACCTATCAAGGTGCAAGGGGTTGAAGCACCAGAATTTGTAAAGAGAAGCTCCATATCTTGTGTTCTATGGGAGCGCTGGCGGTAGCTTGGCAAAGGCTTTCCAGGATCATCCTCGCCAGTGACTGGAACTGGTTTCAGTGGAGAAGGCGGTTGGAATGCCCATAGTAGGTGCCCCATCTCGGCTTGTCCCCTGAAGCATTGGCTGTGGTATAGGCCAGTCAGATGGAACAGCCACAGCAGGAGCTTAACCCGGGAGGGAGGGAGGGAGGGGGGAATGGAGTGCCCGTGGAATGGGGCTCCTTGCCTTGTGTGCCAAGGGAGCACTTGCAGTAGCTTGGCAGTGGCTTTCCAGGAGCATCCTCACTGGCAACTGGAGCTAGTTTCAGTGGGGAGTGTGGTTGGAGTGCCCGTAGCAGGTGCTCATGTCTCAGCTTGTCCCCTGAAATGTTGGCGGTGAGGCAGCGCTTGATCAGACCAAAGTTCCGCAGCAGAGCTTAACCTCGGGAGGGATGGGGAAGGGAGCGCCTGTGGAATGTGGCACCTTACCTTGTGTTTTAAGGGACCACTGGAAGTAGCTTGGCAGTGGCTTTCCAGGAGCATTCTCACTGGCAACTGGAGCTAGTTTCAGTGGGGAGGGCAGTTGGAGCACCTGTAGTAGGTGCCCACATCTCAGCTTGTTTCTGAAGCATTGGTGGTGGCAGTGGCTGATCAGACTGAAGCACCACAGCAGGAGATTCACCTCGGGGATGGGAGTGCCCATGAAATGGGGATCCTCACCTGGGATAGGCTGAGGCCAATTGGCAGGCTGAGGTGGACTGGAGCAAGGCAAATGTCACATTGATATACAAAGGTGGGGAAAGCCACAACCTGGGAAACTACAGACCAGTTAGTCTAACTTAAGTTGCATGCAAAATACAGTACTAGAAAAAATTATAATGGTCAGGCTGAATTTATATCTTGATAGAATGAAATTAATGAGTGCAAGGCTTCAGGAAGGCAGATCATGCCAAACCAACATACTAACCTTTATAAGAAGGCAACAAGGGAATAGATGAAGGCAGAAGAGTGGATGATGTGTTTCTGGATATCAGGAAAATGTTTAATGGGATATTAGACAGTAAACTATGGACAAAATAACAGTAGTGATGGTGGTGGTATCAATAACTCTAAGAAAATGGATAACTTCATGACTCACAGATAGGAAATAAGTGATATATATAGGCATGGAAGCATCAGGATGGGCAACAGAGGATATTGAGGTACTACAGAGATTGGTGCTGGGACCAACATTGTTTAATCTATTTATCAGCAGCCTGGATCAGGTACTAAATAGCTGTGTATCAAAATTAGGAAATAACACAAATACTGTAACAAGAGTGACTCAGAGAAAGGAATCTGAGTGATTAAAGAAGATTTTAATAAGCTGATCCTGTGGGGAAAAATGGGAAGTTAATTTCATTGAGGACAAGTGCAAGGTGATGCATTCTGGGTATAAAATACCAGTAGTAAGGTATACATTAGAGAACAGCAGGTTAAAGGTATGAGATAGTGAAAGGGACTTACTGGTCCTACTCACAAGAAATTTAAGAAACACAAGTCAGTGTGCTGGGGGTGGGAGTGATCTAATAACACTATACGAAAGGGTTTTCTAATTTTTAATAGACTGCAACAGAACTCAAGGACATGGGTTAAGACTAAAAATGAGAAGTGTTAGCTAAAAGAAGGTAGAACTACTTAGACCGAAGGCTGTGAAATGCTTTACCAGAGGGTACTGTAAATACAGATAGTGTGCCAAATTTAAAACACAGCAAGATGCATTCTTGGAGAAGAATGGGATCACCGGCTACAACTGTCATACAAGTATCATGCAACAGGTGGGGTATTATCATGCCCACAAATATATGTGTGTATATATATATATATCTATATCTATACATATCTATCTATCTATCTATCTATCTATCTATCTATCTATCTATCTATATATATATATATTGTGTGTGTGTTATAGGGGTGCAGTAGTGCCCCTATAGTTGGGGTTGAACAGGCACGTTAATGTTAAACCCCTCATTTTGCACGTTAATAACTTTGCAACCATTCAACAGATTTGCACGACATTTGGAAAAGATGGTGGCGGATGGTAGATCTCTTTATTTGCCAAGTTTTGTTTTGATTGGATTTGCAGGTTTCATGCAGTGGATCGTCAAAAACCTTGTTTTTCAGCAATTTTTGATAATCTTCCCATGTTTTGCTCATCACCCATGCACCCATGCCATTTGGAATTTTGGCCTGAAATATTCTGGGTAGAAAGAGGTTTTCCTAAGGAACAATCCAGTGTTGGTTTGGTGAAAAAAATGTTAAACCATTCCAAAGTTATTGAATTTTGAAATTTTGGATTCTGAGCATGCTCAGTTCAGTCAGTGAGATAGATGAACAGTTTTGATCAAGGATCCCTGGTTGTGGACAGCTGGCGAATAAAGACTGCAAAGTGGGATTCAAAAACCTCACAAAATCCCTCTTCATGAGAAAAATCGCTCTTCGTCTGCCGCCATCTTGTTTTCCTGCTTAGCGAGAGAGAAAACAAAAACGTTACAACTTGCCCCAGGGTCCCTGAAAAAAAGAAAACAATTGCCCAATGTCTTTTTTTAATTTTTAAGACTTTTGCCCCCTGCAATTTTCAGTGCAGAATCCTGCATCAAACTGCCATTTTTGATGCAGAATCCTGCATCGAACTGCCCCCATGCCTGTTCTTTTCTGCCGGCATCGGGGTGTCCAATCCCCATGTCGGCAATTATCCCTCCCCCTCCACTACTGTGGCACTCTGGGGAGCCCACCCACAGTGTGCTGAAATAATTATTACTAATAAAAAAACATGTTTCTGACACTGGTATGCCCACTCCTGGTGTCGGAAGCCCCTCCAAGCCTGTTCTATCTCAGCCAACCTTGGGTAGCCCAATCCCTGGGTCAGAATTTATCCCCCTCTTCGTTATTGTGGCACACTTGGAGCCCACTCCAGTGTGCAAAAACACGTTTTTTTTTTCTGATTCTTTTTCCCTCCAGTCATGGTCTGGGGGGGCCTCTCTCAGGCATCCTGCCTGACCCTCCCCTGCCTGAAGTCCTCCTTCTGTGCCTCCTCTCTCCTCCTCCTCCTCTACCCACTGTCGGTACCCCTAGCTTAATCCCTCCGGGTTGGGGCTGCCCCTCCTCTTTGGGTGCTCCTAGAGACAGACACCAACGTGGGAGAGGATCTGGATGGAGGAACCTGGAAAGCCAGGTAGGATGAACCTGGCAATGGGGATGGTGGCAGGTGCCATCACCTACACCCTCAGACTGGGTTTTTATGTTTTTCTTTAGCGTTCTTGTTTCCCCTCTCACCCACCCATGCATGTGCACTCCCCCGATGTAGGATGCATGGCAATCCCTGCCTGCGTCAGGGCACACTAGATACATGTTGCCAGATGTGTTGCAGCGCTCCCAGTCTCCACCAGGAGCCACTGACATGCGAGGTGATCCCACCCCACCCTGCGGGGAGGAGAAAAACTTCTATGGGCACTCAATCCTCACCTGTCACGCTGCCCCCTGGTGTCCCGAGTTCAATCCCGAACCAGGGTTGCCAGAGTAGTATGAGGTGTGGCATCCAGCACCTCAGCCCTCAGTGCCACTGGGCCGGCTTGCCAAAATATGTTTTGATAGTGAAAAACATGTGAAAAAAGAAAACTGTCCCCCGACATCTTTTTTTACCTGAAAAAAGAAAACAGTCCCTCATCATCTCCACCGCCCCTCCCCCATCCCAACCCTCTCTCTGTGCACCCACCGTCCCCCACCCCCCTTACCTTATACATACCTCCAGAGGTCAGCTGTTGTCATCTGTTGTGGACCAGGAGGGACATGTCTGCACTCTTCAAAGCCAAACCGCAAACTGAAGAATCAACGTAAGCTCTATATGATGGCAGTCAATGGGGTTTTCAACTTATGTTGATATCGCAGCCATTTTTAGGAATTTTGGTCCCATATTTTCAACATGGGGTTCTTGGGACTCCACCCCATGAACACTTGCACTGTAATTTCATTACTCAGTCCTGAAAGGTGATTTCATGGTCTCTGCATGGAATCACCTTTCAAGACCAATTAACAAAAGTACCACTGTTCATAAGGTGGGGTCTCAAAAGCCCATGTTGCAAATTTGGTGAAAACATTTCAAAAAATCACTGTGTAACGAGCATGCATTGTGTAGTTTCTACAGACACTCATAACTTCACCAATTTTTTATATTTTCACTCCAGATTTTCAACATTGCCATTTCATCACACCTCCTTATGAAAAGTACAGCTGTCATTTTTCACATCCTGCCCAAAACATGTTTTCACACCTGTGGCACAGAATGGCATGGTTGCTGTGTGAAATCAACTTTTGGGACAGATTAACAAAATGACAGTGCCAATGTTCTGAAGGAGGTCCCAAAAGCCTATATTGAAAATTTGGCAAAAATTCCAAGAAATGACCACGTTTATGAGCATGCTGCACAGTTTCTTACTGCCTTCGTAACTTTGCCAATTTTTATATTTTCACTCCAGATTTTTTCACACCTCCTCATAAACAGTACAGCTGTCATTTTCACTTCCTGTCCAAAACATGTTTTTGCACCTGTGTGCAGAATGGCATGGTCACTGTGAGAAATCAACTTTCAGGATGGATTAGTGAAATTCCAGTGCCAGTGTTCATGAGGTAGAGTTCCAAAAGGCCATGTTGAAAATTTGGTGAAAAATTCCAGAAAATGCCCAAGTTACATGTTTCCATTGAATTTATTCTACGTGCTCACGTAACTGTGGTACTTTTCAGTATTTTGCTGCCAAATTTTCAACATAGCCATTTTATCACACCACCTCATGAACAGCACAGCTGTCATTTTTCATATCCTGACCAAAATATGTTTCCACACCTGTGATGCAGAATGGTGTTGTAGTTGCACATAATTGCGTTTTGCCTCACATTTCACAATTTCTCTGTACCGTGGTACATGAGGTGGGATCATAAGATGGCTATGCTGACAATTTGGTCACTGCTGTTGGACACATGGAAGCACAGGACTCAGAGAGCTGTGTGCTTCCACACTACATACATATACAAATCTACAGAGAATTTGGAGCACAGGGTCCATTCCCACCCTGTTAATTGTGTTGTGACGGAGTGCCTATGGGTACTGTGCTGTGGGGTGCAATTTGCTGTGGGAGCACAGGGTCTGAATGACCCTGTATTCCTACTCCCTTAATGGACAACACAGTATAGAATGCTGGGCCCTACACCCCTACACACATATAATGGTAAGATTACACTTTCTCAAAATGTAAGGAAATTCATTACAAAAATCTTCTTTAATGCATGAGTTAGGGTTGAAGCAATAAAAATAGGGAAATGAGATGTTAGGGTTGGACCCCTAACATCCCCCCTCCCAACCCCACCAGCCCACCCTCCACAGACCAACAGGTGTCATGGTGTGCCTTGGGGTCATCAGGCTTAACTCTCACCCCGTTCTCCTATACTGAACCATGTCAAAATTTCTCACACATGGAATGGGGTGAGAGTTGGCCCAATGACCCCCAGGCACCCCAATGCCTGTTGGTCTGTGGAGGGTGGTATCGGGTGGGCTGATGAGGTTGGGTGGGGGTGTTAGAGGCTCAACCCCTAACATCTCATTTCCTACTCACACTTCAACCCTAACTGATGCAGAAATAAAGTTTTGCAGTGAATATATATATATATATATATATATATATATATATATATATGTATCTTAATGGCAAAAAACTCAATTTAATGCACCAGTTAGGGTTGTTTTACAGGGACAAAAGGTGGGAAATTCAATGGTATAGTTGAACCCCCCCCCCTTGCACCCCCACAACCGGCATCGGGGTGTGCATTTGGGTCATGGGTCTTAACTCTTACCCCATCCCATGTGTAAGCAAGTTGAGGAGGTGAAGTATAGGAGAATGGGGTGAGAGTTAGGACTGATGACTCCAACGCACTCCCCGATGGGGGTCGGGGTGGTGCAAGGAGGGGTTTTCAACACTAACATAGAATTTCTTCACTTTTGTCACTGTGGAACAACCCTAACTGATGCATTAAACAGTTTTTTGCCATGAATTTCCCTTCTTTTTAAGAATGAGGACTACAAATAGTGAATGGAATGTGGTGGTGGGAGCGCAGGCCCTTTGGGCCCCACACTCCCACAACTTGACTTTTTGTCACATAGTAATGGTAACTGCAATGCAAATGCAAGCGCAAAAGGTAACGCACATGGTGATGCAAATGTAAATAGTAACACAAACGGTAACAGAAACGCAAGCGCAAACTGACACCAAAGCGAACAGTAAGGCAAATGGAGATGGAAACACAACTGGTAACAAGCACGTTCATGGTACCACAATTGGAAAATCAAATGGTAACAGTAACAGCAACAATAACACCAAAAGAAACAGAAATGGAAACGCAAGCATGTATGGAAAAGCAAACCGTAAAGCACACAGTCACAGTAACGTAATTGGAAAGCAAATGGTAATAGTAACAGCAACGATGACGACAAATGAAAGAGAAATGCAAATGCAAATGGAAGGCAGCCACAAATGCAAATGGAAATGCACACGGTGCCGCAAATTGAAACGCAAACAGAAACAGTAGTGGAAACGCAAATGGCAACAGTAACGCAAATGCAAGCGCAAAAGAAAACACAAACGGTAATGCACACGGTGGTGCACATGGTAATGGTAATGCAAACAGGTATGGAAACACAAGTGGAAATACTAACTGTAACAGTAACGGAAGCACGCACCTTGTTTTTCCCCAACAGCTGCATAGAGAAACACAGTGAGTACAAAGAATGTGTGCATAATAATGGGCCTCGGAGCAGAAAATGAGCACTTGAAACACTAAATTGCTTATACCTCAGGAACCATATGACGTAGAAAAAAATATAAAATTTCATATTATTTATGACTTTCCTGGCTAGTTTTGCTGTTAGCCCACTAGAGGGGAGCTAAGCATTTTGTGACTAAAAAGCACGTATCTCGAAGCATTTCTGAGATACAGGCCCCAAAGGCGGAGTGGATGCCATAATGTTAGTCTATGGAAAAAGCGTTAACTTCTAGAGTACCGTAACTTTGCATCCCTGTAATATTTTGTCACCAAACCAGCAAAAGGCACATCTGTGGGATGTTGGCTTTCTTCCCTCCAAATTTCAGCCCAAAGACCAAATCGTTCTTTTGCAGCAGGGTAGCAAAGAATTCCTGTTATTTTGGCCATAGTGTCGCAAAGTAGTGTCGCAAATTATGACACTTTCACCAAAAAAATCATGAAAGTGTCGCAAGTGCAACACTACTTCTGACACTGCAGTTTACAAACATTTCAAAACATATTTCTGGGGTGCTTAACCCCCCAAAAAAGACATGGCTAGCATACTCAAGGTCCAACTAGGTGAACACAAAAGTAATTGTGTCCCTAGAGGGTCCCAAATTTAAATGGCAAGCATTTCTGTGACCGCTAACTGAAAAAAAATGGCTGACTCATGACACTACATGGGTCATTTGTGACACTGAAAACTGCATTTGTGACACTGTCGAATAGTTTGTTAACTTTTCCCATTGACTATAATTGGAAACTTGTTTTTTGAATAACTTTTGAACTGTTTAATATTTTTTCATGAAATCTTCAAAAGGCACATTGGGGACCCCAGCTGCATGTTCCCTGGAGTTTTAGGACTGGTCACACAAACTGTGTGACCTGTAGGTGCGAGCAAAAAATGTGCAAAAAAGCGTAAATGCACCACGGAATGTCACTTAATAACTCTGCAACTGTATATCTGACCAGTACAAACTTGGCAGATCCCAAGCTCTGTGTTATTGCTCTGTGCCTGCCAAATGTCAGGCAAATCCATCATATAGTGGCAAAGTAATTAAGGTTCAAAATTTCACTCTTAACCTTAAATGGGGTACTCAACCTAACTATAGTTGCACTACCATGCCACTATAATATAATATACACACACATATATACGTATATACATATATACACACATATACAAACATGCAGATGTAACCACTAGACTACTGGAGAGGATGTAATTATTTATTATACAACAGGTGGGGTGTATTAGCATGCCACAATATTGGACCACTTAGGAGGAAGTAATCATTAGGAAGTCAAGGAATTATATAGGTGTGTATATATATATATATATATCTACAGTACAAATCACATTAAACTATTCCTCCAGCTCACTGGTTTAGCATTTTTCAATGAATTGCTTAATGTGCGCAACGTCACAGCAATGAATTTCTAAAAGTGTAGTAATGGTATATTCGAGTTGCTGCTATTCAGTTTCAGCTACTTTTGCAGCCTCTGGAAACTTTTATCAATGCAGCTACATTAAGCAGCCCAATAAGAGTGCTGGAACCACTGAGTTGGAACCGATTTCACAGCTGCAGTGTGCAGTACACCATGACTGACATATCATGCTACCCAGTCCTATGTAGAAACTCTCACCCAATTACAGCCAATAGTGATCCTACATTCTGCTCAAAATCCCTCTGCACGCTGACATATTCTTTTCACCACATCTGAGAATCCACTCTATCCTTACAACTGCTTTTATTTAATTAGTAGAAATTTAGTTTTGTAACATTTTAAAAAATTTAAATGGCAGCCTCCCTCCATTGAAAAATCCACTCTGTCTGTTCTGTAAATGGCCCCGAACATAACATGCACTAGCGTCAGTGAAGCAAGACTGGACTGGCTCCCTATACATTAGCAATACAGTACCCTTTTGTTTTACATGCTGACTTGTAGGAGTATTTTATTAAATGATAAAATCATGACTTAACATGTGATCATTTTACCAGTACACATGTTAAGCTATGCTTTCGATTATTTCAATAGTGTAGAATGTCAATAAAGTAGTTTCCATTATCTTGGCTCTCTGAGCTGAATGGCAGTGCTGTAAAGTACACAGCAGCATTCCTGGGCAGCTTAATACATTAATTTACCTGGTGAAGTGGTTTGTGGTATGCTCTGTCACACAGGAGAAGACATGTCTAAGTGTAAAAATTATTGAATTTAAGACGTATCATTTTCCCAAGGTATTTCTTGTTCAGTACTGTACTGTACTGTATGTCAGTTCATTGAAGTTATGACAACCACATTCCACTGGCTGCTAACCACAGCCTCTGCCACTTTAAGTCCAGTCCAAAATGTTACTGTACCCTGGAGATCACTGAAAGACTATTTTTAAACATTATACTTGCTCCTTAGTCTGCATACAGCAGTTAAAGACATGCTCACTCTACCTGGAATGCTGCCTTCTTTCTTCCCACTGGCACTAGTAAATAACATAAATGATGTCATTTAACAGTGCTGGACAGGAAGAAGGCAGCTTTCTTGGTAGAGTGAGCACTTCTCTAACTGCTGTATGAAGACTAAGGATAGAGTAGCCAAGATGGTGGACCCTGGAGATGGAGAAGGGAGCGGGAGCTCTATCACTGGGGATCCAATCCCCAACCAAACGATGATTACATGTTTTTCTGAAGAAGAATTGCTGAATATCAGAGGAGAGCTAGAGGTACAGATGGAAACAGATAAGGCTGAGGAACACAAGAAGGAGCAGGGTGGGAGCCAGTCTGAAACAGACCAGTTAGAAATGGACAGCATGAGCCATAAAGACTGTAAAAGAAAACAAACAATTCAGGAAAGAAAAGAAAAACTGCTGGATAAATTAATTGATGAGGACATTTGCTACTTAACAGAACAGGCATGTCATCAGACCCCACCATGCTGGAGACAGAATCAACTGCACAGCTGACAGCAGAGATGCTGTCAAAATCAGAGCGACACCAAATCCAGGGCAAAGATGAATGCTGGGTCTTGGGAAGCAAGCGGCACAACAAATATCGGAAACTGCTGAGTCACAAATAACACATACCTCAAAACAGTTGCAAGGAGAAAATAATGGCTCATGGACTCCAGAGAAAGCATTAAAATAGGCCAGCTGGGTGCAGGCAGAAGTCAGCAAGTGGATTCAGGACCAAAAAGGCCTGACTATTGTCAAAAATCAGGAAACACTAACACTGCAACTTTTTCAGGACCTGGACCTATTGGAGTAGAGACTTGGGCAGGTAAACAGCACAGCATAACAGGGGTGAGTTCTAAAACAATTTATCTGAGCCCAACAACCACTAGGGGTGCTTTAACAGAGTCTCCTATAGGGTCTTCTGCATAGGGCCCCTCCTGTAATGCTCAAACACATCTAAAAGACAATGTAGGCGTTTTAAGACTGAGCCCCTTAGCGCATGATTTAAATTATCCCTTGGGTTGAAAATGTTTGTGTAACCCCCCTGCAAATGGGGGTTCCCAAAAGACTTCCAGGAGCTTGCTTGAATGCTCCAAGCCTGAATGGTGTTTGGCATTTAAGCCATTTATCAGTAGTGTTTTAGAACCTCTGGTACTGTCTCTTTAAGAGCTGTCTGCTTGCAGACATAATTAGTTTGTATGGGGGACTGTGTGTTTCTTTTATTGAGTACCACTCAAGCTACTGCCAATTCACTCCATTTTGCAGTCACTAGGAGTGCAAAGGAACCTATCTGAAAGATGTAACTGTTTGCCAGAAATTATTTAGAGTAATAATGAAATTACAGTTTGTCTAACTTGCTTTCTTTGCAGTCAGAACTGTGTCTGCTAGTTCCCCATTCTAGTTTTGAACTGCTGAACTGGACCAATCAGTGTGGGGTAAGCTAGCTCTAAAATGGTGCCTTGGACGAATCAGAACTTGACTCATAATCTGAGCCAGCCACAAGAGGATTGTATGGGCAGTGACTCTGGGAGATGTAGTTTAGACTTCAGTGCCTTTTGGACCAACAGCAGCAGTCTATTGTGAGTGACAGCCAATCCAGTCAAGAACTGGGAGGAACTCAAAGGAAGTGCCAGTTTTGTCGGTTGGAGTTTCAGTTGAGCTTTGGCAGTGAAGAAGGAAGGAGCCCTGTGCTTTTTCAGTGTGCAGTTTTAGTCAAAAACGTGTGTAAGGCCCAGAGTTCGGTCTGCAGCTTGTTAGGACTGAACTGTCCTGTGAAAAGAATCAAAGGATCTCTGAAGAGTAAACCAGGCTCACCCTGTAGAAGACTGAAGAATTGCTGAAAATTGCACTCGGTCTGTCAGGAACTGAATCTGCTGTGTGTTCTCCCGGTATTGTGCAGTAATTGCATCGGATACAGATGCAGCCTGCCTGGTATAGTGCTTTTTTATATGGATGTGTGAAGAGGTTTGTGTACCTCAAGTGAGCCCTGCTGACATTGAAGGACCCTATCTTATTTGGAGTATGTGGAGTACTAATTCAGGGTCGCTCCCTGTTGAATTGCCACATTACATCCAAATGGAATTACTGTACTGCTGACTGTTTAATTCTCCTTTTCTCTGTGTGAAAGGGCCCCTACCAGCTGCCACGGTTTGACTAGCCACTAGGGCTTGGGTACCAGGGACAGTAACTGATAGGGATAGGCCTGCACAAAGCCATAGGTAGATTATTAGAGTGATAAGCTAACTAACCTGATTTCCCTGTCCTTGTTATATCCCCTAAATAAATCAGAGCTGCTTGTTTCAGCAAAGTTATACTGCCTGAGGTATTTGTCTATGTTAAGTACTGTACTGTGATTGTTGCACTGTATCTCATTTCACAGGAGGTCCCAGTGCCAGAACCAGTCCTGGGGTAAGTGTATACTGTGAAGGTAATTCTGATATATTGTGTGGGCCACTAGTGGGAAGAAAGGGGGTTGCAGTGTCCCAGAGGGCTGTGACCAAGTTAGTTTAACTATTAGAAACCCTGACCTCTGGGTGGAGGCACCCGCCATGGATCCAGGCCCTCAACCTGTTAGTGGCAAATCAGGCAGGGTAGTAGCCCTGGGATAGCGCCATCTAGGGGTTACATCTTGAGGCTCACCGCTGGGATTGTGTGTCCTCTAGTGGCCATATTTACTGAACCACTGTTAAGAAAAAATGGGTACCCGACAGAAGTGGCTGTGCACCGCTGGTGGAGTGGTGTACTGGGGAGGAGATCGACCTTCAAAATGCTATGCTTATCCTGGACATCCCCTGGGTATCAATACGGACACTGTGCAGGGAGTACTTTCAAGGTGGAAGGTTTACAAAACCCTGTGGTGGTGGGTCGGCATGCTAATCTGCTCACCCACACTTTCCTGGCCCTAGTAGAGTTTAAGGATCCCATAGATAGCTCCAAAGTGCCACAGACCATTACCCCAGAGGGAGCCCTCACTGCTTGGAGAGTGATAACTATGACAGTAAAGACCTGGGGAATCAGCCCCCACCACTATCTGAAACTTTTGAGGAGAAATTTGCTGAATGGTTGCTGGAGAGGGAAAACTGTGGAGGACTTGAAGAAACTATTCTTGCCACCTGGGGTGTGTTCCTCCCCAACACCCCTCCTGCTCCAGTGCCCGTAATGGTGGCTGAACCAATGCAGACTCCTATTTCTGCACCTGCCATTAGTCACGACTCTTACCAAGGTTGAGGATCTTTCTGGCACCTCCCACCCCCAAGGGGGATGACTTGGGAGACCTGGATAGACTATGTTGCCCTCTCATGCTAGAATGGCAATGCTCGGAAGGCTAAAAGCTTAAAGAGGGTTAGTGAGAGCCCGAGGTCCTGCCTGGCTACTATCCGTGCTAAACGGGCCAGTAACCCTGAAGCGATCAGCCTATCTTGAGGCCTTGGAGAATGTGTATGGGAGCCCAGATTCTGATGAGGACCTATGGTGGAGAGTAAGAAATGCACAACAGTACCAAGGGGAGTTGTTGTCTGTGTATGTCTCGGCTGGAAAAAATTGTTGCAAGAATGCCTCAGAAAGGGTAGTTTGCCAGCGATTGAACTGGACCGAACCAGACTGGACAGAATCCTAAGTCTGCCCCTTCTCAGAACTGCTGTTGCTTCAGTTACGCCTGGCAAATCGACTGGAATCCCACCCTCCTATGATGAGTTAATGAGAGAAATTCGAGGAGGTTGAGAAAAGCGACCTCGGGAGGTACCTGCACCAACAGCTGTAGCTACTGACCAGTGACTGAGGGTGACCCATCAAGTGAAGTTCAGGGCAGAGGGTTGACAGTCAAATGAGTGCTCTGACAAGGAAAAGATATGCCACAATGGGGCTTAACTGTTGAGAGAGATCCGGGAATTCAAAAACAGTCCTTTATGAAGGCCACGCCTGCAATCACAGGCCCTGACCTATATCCGACTGCATCTGCTATGGGGTGGGGGTACCCACCCATGTATCTCCTGCTGATAACAGCTCCAAACTCAAATCCTTGACCATGGAAGTGAGAAACTGACTGAGATGTCTCCAAATACTTATCACGCCGAGACAGAGATGGCACCCAGGTTTCAGTTAGTAATACTCCCGCCCTGGCTCCAGTGTGGCGCCTCGGCCAGCTCAAACTCCAGAAAGTATGTTTTGCTATAATTGGGAAAAGATGGGCACATGAAAAGGAATGCCAGTCCCCAAAAGACACTGACAAAGTTGCTATAGGCTACAAGGAGAGCTGGAGAAGAAATCAGTGGTTAAGAGGTGCATGACATGATCCCAGTGAGGCACCAAAATGCTAATTCATCGCCCTGTGGTGGCAAGGCCAGCCCCCATCTACCGCCTTCCAGACTGGTCCAGAATAGTGGGTCCCTCCATGGAGACCACTGTAAAGGTGAATGGAGTGTCTACAAGAGCTGTATTAGACAGTGGCTCCCAAGTGACAATTATGTTCCAGGATTGGTATCAAGCATTTGCCAGACGTACCCTTACAACCATTAGGACTGCATGTATGGTTAAGTGAAAAGGCCTACCCCTATTCCGGGTATATCCGAATTTGTTGTCTTTCCCCACCTCCGTGGCTGGAGTGGTCGAACAAGTAGAGACCCTAGCCTTAGTGTGTCCCCCCCACTGGACTGTATGATGGCGTCCCTTGTTAATTGGAACAAAATGCTCATATGTTCGGAAGGCTGGCACAGTTAGCAGGAAAACAGGGTCAAAGACTAGTAGAGCTTTTAAGAGTTCGCTTTAATTAAGAAGGCCTATGAGGCACAGAGAGATGCTGAAAAACAGAACCAGAGGAACCGGTCGAATTGTAGCTGGAAGAAGGATCCTGAGTCTCTGATCCTGGCATGCCAAATGCCCAGTGTACCTTACAGGGAGAGGTCCGTGATTCAGAAAGGATGTTAAGAATAAAATATTAATGTTGGATGCACCAAAGGCGATGGAAAATTGCCAGAGGGACTGCTGGTCAAGCCTAGTATTTTGCCCGCTAGAGCCCATGCTTATGCCAGAAGGGTAATGGTCCAAGTTCATAGTGTGTCTGAAAGAGACATTCGAGTAAACAGAGGTTGCATCCTGGCTAATGTGCATTGTGCAGACACTGCAGTGCTACCCAGCAGCAAGAGTTCAAGGAAGAAATGACAGAGTAACGCCTGATTTGTTTGATTCAGCGACTCCCGCTGCCAGCTGAATGGAAAGTGAGGATCATGTGAGAAGCTTGCCCGAGAGACCAGGTGTTTTCTTTAAAGGGAATGTGGGGATGTAGGATGCGTGTAAGCAGCTGAGCACAATATCCGCCGCATGACGAAAGACCATTTCGCGTGAGAGGTCTCTGACGCCTGGCACCTTGCTAGATAGATGATGTGGAGACGGCATCTGCAAGAGATGTTAGCTGCTGGTGTAATACAAGAATCCAGTAGCCTCATGCTTCCCCCATTGTGGTAGTGAGGAAAAGAATGGAACAGTAAGGATGTGTGTGATTATCGTACCTTAAACCGCGGACTATCCCTGATCAGTACACAATGCCCCGCATTCAGGATGCTTTGGACTGCCTAAACGGGAGCAAGTGGTTCTCTGTGCTGGATCTCCGCAGTGGGTACTACTAGATCTTGATGGCCCCAGAGGACCGCTGAGAAGACGCCCTTTATCTGTCCGGGCTTGGCTTCTATGAATTGGGCGCGAGGATGCCTCAAGGGGATTTCAGGTGCCCCAGCCACTTTTCAACGATTGATGGGCGTGCAGTGGGGACATGAACTTACTGAGTGCCTGGTATACCTAGATGATGTTATTGTGTTTGGCAGCTCACTGGAGGAACATGAGAGCAGATTATTTAAGGTATTGGACCGACTGGAGGACTTTTGTCTTAAACTGTCCATTGATAAGTGTCAATTCTTTCAAACATCAGTAAAGTATGTGGGACACATAGTATCCACCGAGGAATAGAGACTGACCCAAGTAAAGTTGAGGCCTTGACCACCTGGCCATGCCCAAAATCTAAAAAGAACTGCAAAGTCTTCCTGGGATTTTGTGGTTATTATCGGCGCTTCATCAAGGACTATTCAAGAGTGATCCGCCCTTTACTTAACCTTACTCAAGGGTATCCCCCAACCCACAAAAAAATGCTAAAGTCAGCGTCCTCAAGACTGAAAGAGTGTATTTTCATCCGAGTGAAGTATTTGGGCCCGCTGGACTCCTGATTGTGAGACTGCTTTTCATGAGATCATATTCAACACCCATGCTCCAGTGCTGGCCTATGCCGATCCAAGAAAACCTACGTCCCACACTGATGCTAGCTTGCAAGGGTTGGGGCTGTGTTGTACCTAAGAGCACGAGAATGGCCTGAGAGGCACTCAGTGGCCTTTGCCAGTAGAAGCCTGACCCCATCCGAAAAGAACTATCCTGTACATAAGTTAGAGTTCCTAGCTTTGGAAGTGGGCTATTGTTGACCACCCCATGAGTACTTGTATGGGGGCTAAAAATACTAGTAAAAAAACTGACAATCCTTTGACCTATGTGCACCTCAGCTAAGCTGGATGCCATTCCCATAGGTGGCTTTCTGCATTATCTACATATGACTATGCTTCGTAATACCGGCAGGTCTGAACCATAGATGCTGGATGTTCTCTCCCGGAGGCCTGTTCCCCAGAATGATTAGGCGATTGGCAGAACCTGACATTCGGGCACTCTGCCGGAAGTTTGACAGGGAGGAACAATGTCCACGACGAGGGACTGCATGGTGGATTGCTTGGGAGTCTTGAGAATTGCATACCTGTGCTTATGCCACTTTTCTGCAACAGACATTGGTGCACTGCCTCAGCTGGACAATGACAGTATTCGGCCGGGCTCAACTCGCGATCCCATGGATCAAAGCAGCTTTAGAAGCCCTCTATGCAGGAAAAGATGTGTCCAAATTACGCTTCCACTGATTTGAGAACCGTAATCTGTTATACAAAGAAGGTCCTAAGTTGAAACTGGATCAATAAACTGTTATACAGAGAAACAGTAGACAGAGGGGACAAGCAGACAAACAACAACTAGTGCTGCCCACTGCCTTTCGAGACTCAGTATTGAGGTCCTGCACAACCACATGGGGCATCTTGTCATAGACAGAACACTTGACTTGGTGAGATCCAGATTCTATTGGCCTAAGATGGGGGCTGATGTGGAGCAACACATTCAACTTGTAGTCGCTTAAGCCACAGAGGAAAGCTTGTCACGAGGCTGCCCTTGTTAACATCACCACCAGTGCACCCATGGAGTTGGTCTGTATTGATTTTCTGAGTTTGGAGTCAGATCAAAGAAATATCAGTGATGCTGAGTGGTCACTGACCATCTTCACGAGATATGCCCAAGCTTTCCCACCAAAGACCAGAAAGCATCCACTGTGGCCAAAGTACTTGTAGAAACTTTTCTATCAGGGCCCATAAAGAATCCATTCTGATCAAGGGTGAGACTTGAGCGTGCCTGATCAAAGAGATGCTTTCTCCGTGGGAGGCGAAGTCCAGAACCACTCCTTACCACCCCCAGGGGACCCACAGCCTGAACGCTTCAACCGTGACTTTGCTAGATATGCTAGGCACTCCTGCACCCAAAGGACAAGCCTGATGGAGCTACAACAAATTAGCACCCTGGTACATGCTTATAACTGCACCAAAGTGATGCCACCGGATTCCCCCACCGCCTTGATGTTTGGAAGAGAAGCTCGACTACCAGTAGATGTGTGTTTTGGGGTTCTCCTGATGGGGTTCAAGCTGACAACTATTTACAGTATGTGCAAAAGTTAAAGGCCCAGCTAACTCATGCTGCATCAACTGGCTCAAACCATGGCTGCCAAAAGAACTACACAACAAAGAAAGGTATGATAAAAAGGTGAAAGCATGAACCCAGGAGGAGATCGGGTATTGCTCAGAAATCTGGGACTGCATGGCAAGCACAGGATTGCTGACAGATGGTACCATCTCCCTCACATTGTAGTGGGCAAACTAGATGATCTGCCAGTGTACAAAGTAAGGCTCTGAGAATAATTCAAAGATGTAAAAACAATGCATAGAAATCATTTACTGCCCATTGGACAAATCTTCATTGAGTCTGATCCTGAAGATGCCCCTCTGACCACAGTGACTAGAGCTGCTGCTAGCAAGAAAAGACCAAGAAAGTCTGCACCTACAGAAGCTAAAGTTAAAGTGTTCCCTCCACAAGTCCCAGTTGAGCATGACTGTCAGTCCATATCGGAAGAAAGTGAGGTGACTTTGAATACTATCCTTCTTACGAACTGAGTCAATTGTTTCGGGGCAATCCCTAGTCAATACTGGAGACAAAGCTGGGCCTTCTGGACTGTCTAAGCCCCAGCTTCATCCCTGGAGCCAATGCTCCCAGAAAGTAAGTAAAAAGCATCAGATCAGATGAAATGGAATCATTGTGCATGGTTGAACTGTTTGAGCTTTAGGGAGGAAAATGATAGATTGGGGCAGACTGGTGATACACCCGAACAAGAAGAGTATTTTGAGTGCCCTGACAGTCCACTGCCAGTGTCCGAAAGCTCTCCATGCGAGCCAAATGTTGTGGACTCAGAAACTGTAACTCCTGGAGCTGAGAAGTGCCCCAAGTTCTAGCCTCTCTACCCCATGGAGACTCCCTGACAAGTGAGGACAATGCTGAAAATGAGGCTCAGAGTGCAGAGACTATAACAGTTCCCCTAGAAAGACTGGTCGAGCTGTAAAAGCCTGTGGTGCACCTCAGTTATGATTCACTTGGGAGGCCCGTGGACTTTGCCTCTCAATGTTGTCCATAAAGGAGTGTATGTGTCCCCAGCTCATTGCCCAAACTGAGCGCCAGTGCTAACTCCAAGTTACTTGTGTTGCCTCTAAGTATGGTGCCCTTGCCCCATCCAGCCCCAAGGTAACTGATAGGAAGGCCCCTCTCTTCAAGTTTCATGTACAAGAGGTAATAACTTGAGTTATGGTACAATGTGTATGTAATACTGTGAAAGAGGACTACTGCAATGTTTCAGCAATGTGTTCTTGGTAAAATGATATATTGACTGATGATTACATGTGCAGCCTAATGCCAAATGTATATGGTTGCAGTTGAAACTTATGGGGTACTTGCTTGGCGCGGACGTCAAGCTTTCCCAAACCAGGAAGGGTGTAACCCCTGCAAATGGGGGTTCCCAAAAGACTTCCAGGAGCTTGCTTGAATGCTCCAAGCCTGAATGGTGTTTGCATTTAAGCCATTTATCAGTGAGTGTTTTAGAACCTCTGGTACTGTCTCTTTAAGAGCTGTCTGCTTGCAGACATAATTAGTTGTATGGGGACTGTGTGTTTCTTTGATTGAGTACCACCAAGCTACTGCCAATTCACTCCATTTTTGCAGTCACTAGGGTGCAAAGGAACCTATCTGAAAGATGTAACTGTTTGCCAGAAATTATTTAGAGTAATAATGAAATTACAGTTTGTCTAACCTGCTTTCTTTGCAGTCAGAACTGTGTCTGCTAGTTCCCCATTCTAGTTTTGAACTGCTGAACTGGACCAATCAGTGTGGGGTAAGCTAGCTCTCTAAATGGTGCCTTGGACGAATCAGAACTTGGACTCATAATCTGAGCCAGCCACAAGAGGATTGTATGGGCAGTGACTCTGGGAGATGTAGTTTAGACTTCAGTGCCTTTTGGACCAACAGCAGCAGTCTATTTAGAGTGACAGCCAATCCAGTCAAGAACTGGGAGGAACTCAAAGGAAGTGCCCAGTTTTGTCGGTTGGAGTTTCAGTTGAGCTTTTGGCAGTGAAGAAGGAAGGAGCCCTGTGCTTTTCAGTGTGCAGTTTAGTCAAAAACGTGTGTAAGGCCCAGAGTTCCGGTCTGCAGCTTGTTAGGACTGAATCCGTCCTGTGAAAAGAATCAAAGGATCTCTGAAAGTAGAAACCAGGCTCACCCTGTAGAAGACTGGAAGAATTGCTGAAAATTGCACTCGGTCTGTCAGGAACTGATCCTGCTGTGTGTTCTCCGGGTATTGTGCAGTAATTGCGATCGGGATCACAGATGCAGCCTGCCTGGTATAGTGCTTTTCTTTTATATGGATGTGTGAAGAGGTTTGTGTCCTCAAGTGAGCCCTGCTGACATTGAAGGACCCTATCTTATTTGGAGGTCGTGAGTACTAATTCAGGGTCGCTCCCTGTTGAATTGCCACATTACATCCAAATGGAATTACTGTACTGCTGACTGTTTAATTCTCCTTTCTCTGTGTGAAAGGGCCCCTACCAGCTGCCACGGTTTGGACTAGCCACTAGGGCTTGGGTACCCAGGGACAGTAACTGATAGGGATAGGCCTGTGCACAAAGCCATAGGTAGATTATTAGAGTGATAAGCTAATTAACCTGATTTCCCCTGTCCTTGTTATATCCCCTAAATAAATCAGAGCTGCTTGTTTCAGCAAAGTTATACTGCCTGGAGGTATTTGGTCTATGTTAAAGTACTGTACTGTGATTGTTGCACTGTATCTCATTTGCAGGAGGTCCCAGTGCCGAACCAGTCCTGGGGTAAGTGTATACTGTGAAGGTAATTCTGATATATTGTGTGGGCCACTAGTGGGAAGAAAGGGGGGTTGCAGTGTCCCAGAGGGCTGTGACCAAGTTAGTTTAACTATTAGAAACCCTGACCTCTGGGTGGAGGCACCCGCCATCGGATCCAGGCCCCTCAACCTGTTAGTGGCAAATCAGGCAGGGGTAGTAGCCCCTGGGATAGCGCCATCTAGGGGTTACATTTGATTTCAGACAGATGGAGCTGAAAAGCTAAGCTAGAATTGAGATACAGTTTCACTCACTTCAGTGGGAATGTGGTCATTGATCACTGTTTGGATGGAGTTATGGGTTTTATTAAGCTTGCCTTGGACCCAAAAAGAATAACTATACAAGACAGTTTTCTTCTGTTTTGCTAGTGTAGTGAAATCTGCCCCAGGAAAGGTGTTTACATCTTTGATTGTATTTGAGCTTGTATATAGTATAAAGCAGCTGTACACACAGTTACTTTAGTGTGCTTGTATACATCTGAGAGCTAGTCAATGAATACAGAGAACAGGATAGACCACAGGGCCGACCCCTGCAGCACCCCTTCCCCTTTGCTACAGTATGAGGAGCAGACATAACTCCATTAAGTTTAACCATCTGTTTAAAGTTATACAGGTAGTCACTAATCCAGTTTATTGAATGCATACTTAAATTGTAAGCATGGAACTGCTGGATCAGCAAGGTATGATTCACAAGGTCTGAGGCCATGGTCAGGTCTACAAATACAGCACCAGTGGCACTTCTGGCTTCTATGCCACAGTACAGGCCTTTTGTGAACATGGCCAGTACAGTTGCTGTGCTATGGTTTAGTCCACATCCATGCTGGCAAGCTATGAAGAGCTGGTTGTGTGCAAGGTACAGATTTAACAGCTAACAAGTTTCTCTTGCAACCTTCCCAGCAGAACAGGACTGATAGGCTTGTAGTAATCATCTTCATTGATTAAGTCTCCTTCAGTTCAAAACTTAGTCCTACTCCTCTAACTCATAGCCTGCAGTATAGCTGGGCTTGTAGTTCCCCTATGAGTCTTTTATGTCAGTGTGGTCCAAATATAACCAAAATGTGTGGTGTGCAAATAAATTTTAGCTTGGTATTCTTGTCCTTTCTACCACTAATACAGCACTACTATCTGTTTGGACATAGATAAAAGCATACAATAAGCAAATAGTTGAGGTTCCTTTTAATTAACTTCATGTAACAAATAATGATTGATTGATTGATTTAAAAAGTTTACCAGGAAAGGGACACTTAGCTGGTAATAGCTCATTTCCAGAAGCATCCTCAGAGGAGGGAAAGGAGAGAGTACAACAAATGCAAACTACAGAAATACAATGTGTAAAGAAGCACCAATGAAATGAACAGTTGTGCAAAGGCAATGATTCCATGTAAGAATTATGCTTAGTAATAAAGTGCAGAAGGAGAACAATTTGTAGTGTTCAACAGGACAATACCAAGTTCAGGATGGGAGGAATAGCTGAAAATTGGGGTGGGGATGGGGGTAAGGGCAGAATCATGAACACAAGCCTATTTTGGTCCTTTCTGAGCTAGTATGGGTCGGTATCAGTCTCTTTCCTGAAAATCACAAGCACTGAAGATTTATATTTAAGTACATTGTTTCTCTAAGAAAAATGTAAAAAGCGGTGGTACATACTAAAGGTCAGAGGCATAAGACCCTTTCTCTTATTTTATGCTGCGTAACTGTACTCCCTTTTCTAGCGCAGTCACATTACTCATCCTCCCTTTTTTCTTTTAGTTTTTCTTTGGTCCCACAATTCTGTAACTGTAACATCAAAGATGTCTGCTTTAATGTGGTTGAAAGCAAGGTGGCTTTGGCAAAGCAAGAAGGCAACAGTCTAGATACTATAACTGTTTAAGGAGAAACACTGGGGCAGGAGTCACAAAAAAGGCAGGCAAGCAAGGAATGCTGTGTCAAAACGGACTTAGTCTCTGACTGAGGCATCCATTCTTATTCTGTATTCACTAACTACATCCATAATTGTTGACATAATAAACTAAGGGCAACTACATCCAAAAGAGGATAAAACTAATGTAGGAAGAGGTGTACATAGTACTAACAATGCATGTTTGGCATGCACTACTAGCTCACATGGTGGTTTATTTATAATTATACAATGGCAAGGAAAGAATCCTTGGCTCTGATTGGTCAGTGTGTGCCTGGGACATTGATGTTTTCCCACTATAACATCACTGTAGCAAATCCTGCACACACATGACCGAATGTCATCAGTAAAAAAGCATCACTCACATACAGATTAGGAGATAGAAAAATTAGCTGTTACTGTACCCACAATTCTACACTAGGTAAATTAGTATACAGGCTATTATATTGCTGTAGCACTACAGAAATAGGAGAATACACCTCTCAGTAAAGAAATCTTGTCAGCTATCAGTGTATGCACAATGCTTCATTTTGAAAACAAATATCTGAGATTTTATATTGTTGTAGGCACTGCCAAAAAAGGACACTGCACCTCCAAGGAAAGAAAAATGGAATGCACCTTTATACTGTACCCACGATGCCTTGCCACACATATTTACATATAAGGTGCTATACTGTAGTCACCACTACCATAATATGAGACTGCACTAATGAGCAAGAAAAGTTAGTTAACTTTATAATCTACTCAGAATTCCTTGTTGCTGTACATAAATCAGCATATTATCTGTTATACTGCTGTAACCACTACCAAAATAAGTCTTAACTGATTTAAGAGAAAGGAACTACTTTATATCTAAATGCTAAAATGTAAGGGATGCAGAGGAGCCATTGTACAATAACAATAATGCACTTCATGGTGTGTGTGTGTCATACTGGGATAATGTCACTTCTCGGGAAATGGATGCACTCAGCCTGTGGTCTCATACCCAACCACCAGAGGCATGATGTTATCCCAGCACAACACACACCTTGTCATGCATTATTGCTTAACTGTTTCCTATTTTGGTTTTCTGCTGTGGTGGTCTGAATACCCATTTTCATGCTGTATGTATGGAGATGGTCAGCACCCTGTAATGTATCAACCTGTAAAGTGCTACTCCCTTTTTCATGTATTACTGGCACTGTGTTCCTCAGGCAACAACCCCAACCCCCAGAAATCAATGAAAACAGTGGGTGCAGGATAAGAAGACCTTTGGAACATGGATCCTGCTGAAGTAAGTTATTGGTGCCACATTGTACTAATTACATGTTGGCCCAGGTATTCAAACTGTGCCAGGCTGCGGCACAAGCTTGGACGCAGCTCAACTTGGCTGCGAAGGGGTGTGGAGTGGGCGATATTCAACAGAGCTGCGCCATGGCTCAGCAGTGTTGAATATCACACCCTGGCCACCCCCAGTGTGCATGATGCAGTGGCACTATGCCAGCGCAAGTGGCCAGAATGGAGCATGGGGGATGCGCTAGCACAAGTTCCATTGCACCATGCACAGCAACCACGATATTCAATAGTTGACATGCAAATGGGGCCATAATGTATGCAAGGCACACATGAGGCCATTTGCTTGCCATTATGGCCCCATTTGCATGCAGGCGCGCCGATCCCCAATGACTTGCACCTGGCGCCCTGCCAGGCAGCAGCTGTCGGGAACCGATGCCTCCTGCAGCCCAATTGCAGGCATCTGTAAAATACAAAAAACTATTTCATCCTATATCCCTGGTGATCCAGTGGACCACTGACTGCCCGATCGCGGGCTTCTGTTAAAAAGAAAGGAACAGGTCCAATATCCCTGGTGGTCCAGTGGACACTGACTGCCCAATCACGGGCTTCTGTTAAAAAGAAAGGAATAGGTCCAATATCCCTGGTGGTCCAGTGGACCGACAGCCTGATCGGTGGGCATGTGTAAAAAGAAAAATTCCAATATCCCTGGTGGTCACAGTGGTACCGCCCGCTCCCCGGTCAACCAGCGAGCGGCAGCACCCACCTGCCTGCCACCCCGCTTGCGCCCACTGACTGACACCTGCGGTAGGGGCTGCACACCCATTGGTTCACAGCGTGAGTTAATCGGATGGGAGTCTTTCGTCAGTACATTCCAGATATGTGAATGATCTATCCACATATCTGAATGTGGCACGGTAGGGGCTGGTGCCCTTCCGAGGTCCGTCGGTGGGCGGGGCAGGCGGTGGGGTGCTGCCACCTGCTGGATGACTGAGGGGAGCGGGTGGTGGGGTTCAGTGGGCAGGTGGGGGAGTACCACTAGACCACCAGGGATATTGGAAATTTTCTTTTACACATGCCCGCGATCGGGTAGATAGCTGTCCACTGGACCACCAGGATATTGACCACATCACTTTTTATACAGATGGCCACGATGGGCATGGGGGACATCACCAGGTGCAGTTGAACAGAGCACCCACAAGGTGGCATGCTATGTTGCACCTTACAATGCAGCAGCTCACCTGTGGTGGCCATCAGTTGTTCTTTTTTGGCGTAACTTTGAACTGGCACAGGTAGGGGTTACGCATGCGAGCTCTGCACATCCCGGCTGAATATCGGGCTGCAGGTTATGCATGGCATGCCCCCACCTGTGCCTGCATATTACTGATGTGTTTGGCACATCGGGATTTGTGCCATACACTTTTCCCTTTTGAATATCGCGCTAAGAATCAGTGGGTTGCACATAGCTCAACACTGCTGCGCCATGTGCAACCTTTTGAATATCCGGCCATTGAGTTTTGATTCCAGTTTAATGCTGTATTGTTTCTGTCAGAAAGGTGTGTCTAGCCTGCTTGGACCATTTTTTGGTCTACCAGCTCTGTCCATTTCTCACTTAGTCTACTAGTCATATCTGTTTAAAATTTTGTTGATGGGGATATTACATTACAAACCTGGATGCAGCATCCCATATTCACATATGCATCACTTCTTACTCTGCTTTTGGTTTAACATAGGTTTAGAAATAAGTCACTTGCATTTTGGATCCAATTACATTTTATGAATAAAGGCAACACTCATTGCGGATGTAACCACCCTCATTTCAGAAAAAGCTTCACCACATTGGATGTAATTTTTGCTTATGTCCATTTTGGAGCTTTGTGAATTCTGTCAACTCGGGCTGATTTGTATGGGTGGCCTGCAGAGTGAACAGTGATAAATGAATTCATAATGCCTGGGACACCAGATAGATAATTAACCCCTCACACATGAGAAAAGTAGGAGTCGACCACTCTCTACACAGCTAGAAAGTTAAATAATTTAGTTGCGCTCCTATAAAACTGTTTGTTTTATGGGAGCACAGCTGGCAAAATGCAGAAACATAGAATCTAATGGCAGAAAAGCACCACTTGGCTCACACAGTCTGCCAAGGTGTTCCCTGTCTAATTTGTCTCCACAGACCCAAACTGGTCTCCAATGACCTTCCCCTCTACCTGCCTGTTTTCTAATACACTCCTAAATGTCCATCCCATGCATGTTTGAAGCCCCAACTGTTTTTGCCTCCACCACCTCTGCTGGCAGTCTGTTCCAGACATCTACCACCCCTTCAGTGAATAAATATTTTCTCATATCTCTTAAACTTCCCACCCATCAGTTCATTGCATGCCCACTTGTGGTGATGCTCCTTCTCATTGAAAGAGAGTTCCCCTTCTGCACCTGTTCACCTACAAGGGTACCTGTGGGTGTCTATCTTGCCACCTCCTCCTCCTCTCTTCCAGAGTGTACATGTTGAAATCCCTCATCTCCTTGTGAGGCTTTTTATGTAACCCCTGCATCATTTTAGCGGCCCTCCTCTGACTGCCCTCTACCCTGTTATATCCTTTCTGAGGTGCGCCTCAAAATTTGACAGTGTACTCCAGGTCAGGTCTCAGCAGTGAGCAATACAGTGACAACACCACATCCCTCACCCTGCTGAAGATACCCATCCCTATGTACCCCAGCATCCTACTGGTCCTACCCACTGCTTTGTTACAATGTCTTGCTACTTTGAGGTTATCAGATATAATAACCCCAAGATTCCTTTCCTGTTTAGTGACTGTCAGCACATCCCCCATCCTGTGCTCAGTGCCTGTGTTCCTATGCCCTATGTGCATGATTTTGCACTTTTAGGCATTGAACCCCAACTGCCATGCTCTTAACCACTCTTCAAGTTTCCCAAGATCACTGCTCATTTTTTAACCCCCTCCTGAGTGTCCACCTTAATGCATATTTCAGTATTATCTGCAAAAAGGCATATCTTCCCTTCAGGTTTCTCAGCAATGTCACTTATGTGAGACTGAAGAAGACTGGTCCCAGTACTGAGCGCTTGGCACCCTGGCTTATCACTCTCCCAAACCTCTCCTCATAGCAGTCAATTAAAGTTAATGTGCATATCTACTAAGTCTGATTTCAGGGTCCTACAAGCCCATGTAGGCCTTGTACCTGCTTCAGGGCTCTGTAAGACCATAGATTGTGGCATTATGGCCCCAAATGGAGTCAGTAAGTTCAGCTGTTATGTCCAATTCTTCCACTATACCACATCTCATTCATTTGTCTCCCACATGCCTTAATGTTGTATATATATTTATATGGCAGTGTCAGTGGCTCAGCAGATTGTACATTCATCTCTGAGACTAGAATGTTAGAGGTTTTTGGGTTCTAGCCCCACACTAGAACTTGGCAATAAATTGCAATGCTGACACTGCAGCATAGCACGAGTGGGGTGATGCACTCTGAGGTGCTGTCTTTAGATGAGACATTAAACTGAGGTCCTCTCTGCCTGTTCTGGTGATGGCTCAAGTGGATGTTAAAGAGCCCATGGCACTTCTTGAAAATAATAGGGTATTTTATATATTTTTTTATTTTATTTTTATTTTGCTGACTGGTAGGGACACTGAACACATCCTTTTAGGTCTGACCTGACATACATTAAAGACACAATTACACAAAATGATGCATACAATCCATTATAAAAAAAATGTACAAACATCCAGTTCCTGTGAATAACTTTTAAAACTAACTTTAAAAGTTTGTAAAGAAGAAGGAGATCTTAAATAATCAGGAATTACATTCCAAAATAGGGGTGCAGCAACTGAAAAAGAGTGAGAGACCTAGCTTTAGATTTAAGTGGTAGAGTTTGTAAAATAGTCCCTTTAAATGATCTCAAATTTAAAGTAGTAGACCAAATTGAAACCAAATCCATTAAAGGAAACACACTTTTAGAAAAAATAGATTTAAACATTAAACAACCAAAAAAATAAGCAAACCTAACTTTTGGAGATAACCAAGTCGAGAATACAACAAACAATGATGTGTACATAAAAGAGAATCGGGAACAAAATGACAAATATTATTATAAACAATAGTAAGGGCATTACTTTCTTTCATAGACAGCTAAAAATGAAACTAGCAACATAATCCAAATGAGGCAACAAAATCCCAGTGGCAATAGATCTTTGAGTATCAACAGAGAAACATTTTTAAACCAATATAACAATCCCAGTTTTTGATTTATCACTCAAATAGCTTTCACCTGGGGCAAAAAGTTAAGATAGGATTCTAGCAAAACACCCAGATATTTAAATTCATGAACTTGCTCAATTACTGTCCCTTTTCATCATGAATAGAAAGACAGGGTTGTCCTTTAACAAAGCCTGGGACTCAACCAACATTGTTTTAGTTTTTACCTTTAAGAATTAGAGAGTTAGCCACAAACCAATTGCAAACATCAGCATATTCTCGTTCCAAAGAAAGAGTTAATTGAGGAATAGATTTAGCTTGTGAAAAATAATTGAATCATCAGCATATAATAAACAATCATAAGATTTACAAACCAACCGTAGATGATTAACAAATAGGGAAAATAACAAGAGCCCAAAATTGAGCCTTGTGGCACTCCTGAATTAATTGGGTAAACAGAGGATATGGAAGCTCCAACATTAACAAATTGAGTCCTATTCAATAAGTAGTCACCAAACCAAGTAACCACATTCCCAAAGAAACCCAATTGACCCAGTTTAGAGCAGAACAAGGAATGATCAATCAGATCAAATTCCTTGGTCAAGTTCATGAAAACCACCCCCTCAAAAGAATAAATAAATAAAATAACAATGCCACATAGTATAACAAGGACAGTAAAGGAAAATCAATGAAATAAGCCAATTATTAACAAAACATATCCCAAATGAGAAAACAGAGAGAAAAATATAGGAAGCCAAACGTAAACAAAATAGAAACAACATGTACATTGAATTATTAATATAAAGTGATTTCCCATGCTGCAGAAGCCCTGCTTAGTACAAAATAGGAAACATGAAAATAAGTAAACCTACTGTATACATATCCAGGCTTATATCCACCACCAAAACACTGCATGCTTATAGCGTCTAGGCAATAAACTGACACTGCTTTCAGGATGCTTTCATTTTTCTTTAGTATTTAGTGACTCATCCAGCTGATAGACCTTCCTCAGAGAAATGAAAATGTTACATATTAATTCAGTATAAGAACACTTCTGTTGCAGGGCCCTGGCATACCTAGCCTGCCATAAATAGTACTTTAGGATGGCACAAATGACTCATAAAGAACCAGCATGATATTTCAGCCAAGACCCAGAAAAAATTAATTTAATACCAATATTTCATAAGGAATAATCAGAAATAATTTCTCTTGTCAATCATAGGCTAACATCACCCAAAGATTCGCTGCATAGGGATATTTCAAATAAAGGTGTTCCTGAGTTTTCAATATTGCCAAACAAATTGGCCTGGGACAGGCCCTGTTCAACACTTGCTTGTGTTTGTGTGAGAGATCCCAACACCCAATTTTCCATAGCAACTCAGCCAAAGTACATTTCACACAAAAGTAGGAATTCTAGGGGCTTGTCAGTTGATTCAGCACAACACTTGTATCACTCAGAGAACAGCAAGAGAAGCTCAAGTCTACATGATGTACAGTGTCAATGATGTATTGGTACAACTGTTTTCTGCTTAAAAATAACAATTGGTTATTAGAAATAGTCCAGTTCCTTAACTTTTGAAAGACATCCATATGTAACTGGGCATGTGGGGTTTGGCTGAAAGCAACAGAATCCTCTCTGCCTGCTAGAAGGAAGGTAGAGCTTAATCCAAGCAAGCAGCTACTGACTAGATTTTCTCCCCAGGTTTCAAAACTAGGTCAATATTAATCCATAAAACAATAATGTAATGAAAACCAAAAGGTTAACCATATTTAAACCATCCTGTGCCACCAGTCTATTAGTGACCTCCCATTTTACAGGGTTAGAGTGGTTACCCTGCAATGCTAGGAAAACACACAGTATAATTCTAGAGTCTAACCATAATGGGGTGGAAAGATATAACTTAGATAAAGGCAAGGTGGGATTATCAGTCCTGATTAGCTCAAGATGTTTCGTGTTAGAAATTCTTTTACTGTTCCAAAATGAATTTTATTTCAGCCACCTGCAGGAAGTGTTTCCAATTTTTCATGCCCAAGACACCTTTGCTGAAAGTCATCCCAAATACCCATAGGTCAGACTCAGAGATTGGGACTGAGGCAATATGAGTAGAGAGATTGTTTACATAGTTTCCAGAACAGTGCCCATAACTTTATAATAATTCATACTGGAATCAGAAATGATAGAATTATTTACCAAAGTATGCTCTGTTGCAGGACCTAAGGCTGATCTCTGAGATACAAAACAATACCATCAGCATATGCAAGGATTTTAATCAGACGAGACTAGGGCACATAGATATTCTCTACATCAGCGGATATTGTTTCATTGCAGTGGGCCCAGACTAAAAATATATAAGACCAGACTGAGAGGACAGCCTTGATGCACAGCTTTCCTTATGGTTAGTTGCACCCCCGGGTAGTTGCACCCCCAACCACCCATTCATATTTGGAATAAACACAGCTTGTTCATAGAGGGTCCATATCCACTATATAAAGACATCTGGAATGCTATAACTAAGTACTACAGAAAACAAGTACTCATGACTGACTTTATCAAAACCCTTTCCTGACCAAGGCTGATAACATACCCGCATGGTAGCCCTGAGTTTCCTCATTCTAAAATCTAATGAAGTATTAATAGGTTATCCTATAAAATGTTTTGGGATAGAGCATGCCTGATTTGGGCTAACAAGATATTCTGTAACTCTAGATAGTTTACTAATATTTTAGTGAGGATTTTGAAGTGCACATTCAAGATACTTAAAGGCCTCCAACTGTTTACATTACGTCTATCACCCTTTTTACAAATGTACACTAATAAAGTTTTGGTCATGGAGTCAGGTAGGGATTGTTGCAGTAAAATATAGTTATAAAGCTCAACAATTACCATTGCCAGTGGTTAACTGAAGGTTTTGTAGAATTCTGAAACCAGATCATCATGTCCTGCTGTATTATTTTTAAAGAACCAAGTCCTTTTGTGATTTCTTCCAGTGTCCTTGGTTTAGTCAGACAGCACTGATCTGCTGCTGTAACAGGGGGTACAGTTAAGGTTGAAAAAAAGGAAAGGTCTGGATGTGTTGCTGAAGGGCAACAAAAAGTGACAGTTACAAGCTGGGTTACTGTTGTAACCAAGTCAGCAGGGAAAAGATTGAGGGAGTTTTATTTAGAACAAAATTAATAACAATCATAACAGGATATTCATATAAGCATACAATCCATAAGCAAACCAAATGAAATAGTCACAAAACCCTGTTCTTCTACAAATTCAATCTATGATGATCTCTTTGAAAAATATAAACAAAAAAGCGTAACTGAGAACTTCTAGGTGGGAAGACTCAGATTACCAGAAGCACTATAAAAAGCTATAATCCCTCCATAATGTTTTAGTTCTGAAGGAAAATAATTTTCCTTCCCTTTCCATGATTTGTCTGAGTGAGTTAACTATTATGTTTAGTAATTCTATATATGTAATTACTTTTTGCTGCATCACCCATGGCCTGCTATATATAATATTTAAAAACTGCAAAAATTACATGCAAATTATATACATCATATTTGCCCCATGCAGCCCAATAAAATCCTAAAACTAGTTCCTGATATGTTATTTGAGCATATAATGGTTCCTGCCAGTCATTTGCTGCATTCCTCCAAAAAGGTGCAATATAAGAGCATTCAAAATAGAGAGGTTCTTGTGTTTCCAGTATTCTCTTGCATCCTGTCCTAGTGCAATATCTATAGCTTTCTTGTTTATGTTTAGGATTGTTTTCACTCCTAGTGTCCTGTGGCTAATAAGGCAGAGAACATCCCTTGTGTAATGAGGGATTCTGTTATTATTAATTGAGCTAGTACCTCATTATTCTCTTTGTGCCAATGATATGGGAAACTGATTCTCTGTTCTAGGTCCTGCCTGTACCATTATATTATAAAAACCTTTCCCTGTGATGATCTGGGCCTGGTCATAGGGTATTTTCACTTTATAATTTATTTCAAAACCTCTATAACATAATTGGGTATCCCTGATACTTGAACTAGTTTATTAACTTTAAGGACATCCATGCTTCTACATATGAAGTAATCCAGGCTTGCAATATCTTTTTCCAAACCTGTTCCCTGGTCTTGAGTGAGAGGCACAGATTTGTGAAAATAAAAATGCTATAATAAAATACCACAGGGTTTATTATGTTTACTTCCCCTCCTCAATAGGTCTGTATGTTACCTCTCATTTCACAGGATTCAATCTACTGCCCCAAAAGGCCTGAAAAAATAGGCTAAATAATGTACTTTCAAAAGACTGGGGCAGTGGGTAAAGATGACTGATACACAAAAAGACAGTAGTGATTCTATTAAACAAACTCGTTTCTGCTATGAAATCAATTTCCTCTTCCAGTTAGCTATGGCTCTCTCTCCAGTTCTTACTCTAGTTTCCCAGTTTGGTAATGCCATGTCCCCTTTCCCAAATTCTATTCCTAAAATATTAATATTTTCTACTGTAGTAGTCACTTGAGCCATGTGTCCTGTATTTGAATAGAGGCATTACCTAAAAGTATTCCTCTGCTCTTGTAGTTTATGTTTGACCCCGATACTCTGGAATACAGTTGTAATTGTTTCAAAATGGCACTTTCACGCATATTCAGCATAAGCCAATACCTTGATGGGTAAGGTCCCTGAGTGTACTATAACCCCTCTTATGTTTTGATCCATATCTATATGTCAATAACAGGTCAATACTAAAAACATACAATAAAGGACTCATAAGGCAGCCTGTGTACACTTTCTTTACAAAAATCTCTACCTAGCTGTACATTAACATTTGGAATTTCTGTGCTTTTGAGTGTAATGTCTGTATGTATCTAATAAAGGTGTCTGGAATTTCAAAGGCTGCCAATGCATGGAACAAAAATTCATGGGAAAGCTTGTCTAAAGCCTTTTCTTGGTTCAGACTCATTACGCACTCCATTAAGTGTACCTGTTTGCCCCTTTAGGAAAATTTCTGTTATCAAAATCAGGCTGTCCTGAATTTTTTACTTGGAACAGAACAAGTTTGGTGTATGCTGATTAATTTATCTAACACCTCTTTAGTCTATTGGAAAGAACTTTACCCAGAATTTTAAATCTGCATTAAGTATATTGAGTGGCCTCCAGTTCCTGAGCTCTTGTTTGCTCCTCTTTGTGAAGCAGTACTAGCAAGGCCTTTGGCATAGATGAAGATAAAGTTCCCATGTCTAGTATATCATTAAATAAAACTGTCAATGTTGGCAGTAATACTTCCTGAAAGATTTTATAAAATTCTGACAGCAAACCATCTACCCAGGTGCTGTATCATTATGTAGAGATGTAATTGCTGTTTTAACCTCCTCTTCTTGGATCGTATTTGTAAGAGCATCTTTCTCAGCAGTTGAAGGGGTAGGTAATTTCAGAGTAGAAAATAATTTGTCCTTCAATTTTATTTCTGCTTCTGTACCAAATCTACTTTTCACATATTGTTCTACCTATAGTGCATACCCTTCATCCTTCCCTAGTCTGCAGTTCTTGAAATACCCTCTTGTCTACCTTTTTCTTGCAATCCTTATAAGGGTCAAAGATTTGGTTCTTATTCTGCATTCCAAATCACATTTCCTGGTGAAGTGACTTGGCCTGGGAATAATCACCAAGGAATATTGTAAACTAACCATCTCCCTCATTATATTCCTAATCTGAGCACTATTATCAATATTCCCATTTTCTGATTCAGAAATAATCTCAGAAGCTGCCCTCAAATACATAAATATGTTAAATATTCTTTTTCCATGGCTTTCCCTGAGAATTCCTGAAAAGTTTTTGCAAAACTGTTTTGAATCTTCCCACCATGAGACAATATCATCATAAATGCATAATACAGAGATTCTTTCTGTGCACAGTCTATGCCATTTTACAAGTTCTTCATTTCTGAGAGGAGAAGCATTTAAATGCCATGTTCCCTTAGTACAAACAGGCATATTGCCTCCATTGTATGAGTATTTGAACCATTCTGTGATCAGTAAATTCATGATCCAAAGTGTTTGCTTTAATAGCTGAAACATTCTGTGAAATAAACATCTATTCCAATAGCATAAAAACCTCTAAAATATATTATCTCCTGTCAGGTGGATGCATCTATATGAATCACTCATGTATGCATTTTTTACTATGTCTCTTAAAGCATTAGAATCACAAAATATTTTTTTTTCGCTTTTTAAACCTCTATCACTTTTTGTCAGGCCACAATTGAGATCCCCACCCCATACTACAAGTCGTTATGTATATAAATAAGGTTGCACCTCTTTAACCAGCTCTACTCTCTGAATCTTTGTTTGTGGTGCATACACAGTAATTAACCTTATTCTAGTGTTCTGATACTCTATATCCAGGAGCAAAGCTCTTCTTGGATGGATATCCACTAATTTTCTAACTTTAAGGTCAGGATTTGCAAAAGGAATACCTATCCCATTGCATCTGTTTCTCCTGTCAACCAGAAGGAGACATCATTGGGCCACAACTGATTCACCTGTACTATCTCATGAACAGATCTTAACCTGGCATCCTGCAAACACAATATATCACTATTACAAGAATTCAGAGTGGATAACACTATTACTCTTTTTTATGGCTCTTAATACTGTTAACATTGATGGTTGTGATAGTCAAGGGTGTAATTTTAACAAAAAATAGGAATTCTGATTTTTTTATTTTCATGTGCTCTGAGTTCTCGCTCTATTTGATCCATTTTGCCATGGATGAAGCTCCGGTCATTCCTGAAAATGGGTTTAGGCCCAGTGTACTTACCTGAGTAATAAAGTGAATTGAATTGAAATTAATTGAATTAAAGAGGCCTCCACCTGATCAGAGGAAAGGTCCTTAAAAGAGGATGCCACTGAAGAGTCTTCTGAATCGTCCTCTTCTTCATCAGTATCACCCCACTGCCTTCCACGTGCTAAAACTGCATATTTATTTGTTGTGGGAATATTGATATTAGCTGTAGATGCTGTACTAGTGGTAATTTTCTTTTCATTACCACTGTTTTCTTTGCTTTTCTCACTTTTATTCCTAGGTCATTTCTTTTAACTTACTTGCTTAAATTGTTTATCGGGGGGAGGCATGTCTAGGGTATCAAACATGATATTCTGCTCATGATGTGCCAATGACTGAGAATTTGCTGTATCACTGGTGAATGCATTCTCTGAGGGGCCTGGGGGAATGCCATCTCCTACAGGATTAGGGTCTGCTGTAGTCACCCCTTGAGGCAGGTCTGCAACAAGGGAAGCTTTTATTTATTTCTCTGCCTGCTCTGCTTTCACCTTAGCAAGTCCTTGCTCAGAAACCTGAGTTTCTACTTGCTGTTGTGCTCTGGTAATAATGACATCCTGAGACAAATCATCATCCTTATTGTGCAAGGCACAAGGGTGGAGCACATATGAGTGGACTTTCCCATCACATAAGTTGCAACATAATAAATTCATGCAAGCTGGAGCCAAATGACCAAATTCAAGGCAATGTGTAGGAGTATTACATGCATTACTCAAATGAGATCTAGGTCCACATTTATGGCAGGACTTTGTTGCCATGGATAGAATAACACGCTCCTGTCCTTGTCCAGAAAAACTTCCTGGTAAATGCACAACCCCACTGTTAGACAAAACAGTTTAACTTTTATCCTCCACTCCTGTCCAGATTTTTCAGTATCCATTATTGGTGTGGGTTTTCCCAGAACCTCATACCACTCTTTTAGGCAGTACACAATGTCTATTATATTGACTCTTCATTCCTAAAAAGACACAGTAATGGTCTGTATAGCAGATTTAGTCAAGGCACTGCTATAAAATGGTGTCCGTAAAAGTGTCTTTAAAGTGTTATATCTTTCCTTTAACCTATCTAGTCATGCAACAGTTTTAAAGCTTGAAATCAAAATTAGAGTCCCTAATAATGTATTAAAGCAAATATTTAAGAGGAAGAAAATTTAATTGAGTTTTTCAACAAAGTGCTGCCTATATACACCCTATTGGGGCCATTTCAAGTCCTCCTTTGTACAGTAATATAAGGGCATTCCTTCGGGGGGCAGGCTCCCCACCATTTTGGAACAGATCCAATAACTTAAATAAAGGTTGTAAAATCTCTCTTCTTTAAATATATGTGCTCAAACAGGCTAAAAGAAATGACCAGGGTCACCAGATCAAGAAAAGCTCAGTCCAGTCTGCTGCTCATACTGAACTATGGCTTACTTGTCTGGGACACTGCCTCTGCCAAGATGCAACATGGCAGAGCCATCCTGTATAACCAGATAGTGTGATTTGACTTAAAACAAGGAAATAGTAGCTGGGTGCCACAGGGCTCAGTACTAGGATCCTCCACTCATTTTATCTTGTGCGGCCATTTTGGGTCAGATTAAGCAATGGATGGTTCTGTTGCCATATGGCGTTACTGGTAAGAATGGAATACATTATTAAAGAGCTAGTGTACTGCCAGGAATTAATAGTAACTTTCAGATGTAGACAGCAATCACTTCTTATATCTGAAATATTTTCTCTTTTCTGTCTGCTAATTAGAAGATTTTCCACCTGGCAGTGCTGGGGTGATGGGTGGAGCAGCACTCTGGAGGCTAAAAAAGTCAGTTCTGTTCCTCCCACTGCATCATCAACACTGAGATGACACTGACTGTGACATCACTAGTAACCAAGTAGAAACATTTCTCACTGCCAGATTTTCTTTTACATGAAGCAGCAGGGATTGGCTCTTCTTGGTTATTGGTGATGTCACAATTTCATGCATTTTGACTGGTAACTTGTGAAAGCCACTGCTCAGGCTGCAAGGGTTGTAGTGCCTCAGTGTGTTTGATCACATTTCTGATGATGTAGTGAGAGGAACAGAACTGACTTTTTCTAGCCTCCAAATAGAGTGAGGCTCCACAAAACAGCCCAGTACTGCCAGTTGGAAAATCTTCTAATTAGCAAACAGAAAAGAAGAATACTTCAGATAAAAGAAGTGATAGCTGACTGCATCTGAAATTACTATTAATTCAAGAAGTACACTAGCTCTTTTATTGTCTTTGTAAGTAAGCAAGATGGCTACCAAGCAGGTATGCTGTCAGTTAACTCTAGTGAGCTCCGGTGAGCTTTTACTTCTCGATCATTTTCTACCTGTTTTATTTGCACTAAAATGCTATTAAACACTTTATGCACTCCTCGACTGCCTTAAAAGTTTAAAACAAGTTAAATAAGCCCCATTCATGATTTAATTTATCTACATTTAGGGCTAAGGTAGTTTATGTGGCTGTCGTGTTTTAGTAAGAAATAGGTTTTTTTAAGTGAGGCAGGCAGTCCATTGACAATGGTAGGCTTTTCTTTTTAGAGTAGTTTTCAGCTCATTTGCCACCTTTTGGCACTTTTTGTTTATTCCGGTTTTTCCAGTGTTCTGCCAGCTCAGAGTTCCAACAAATGAGACAGGAATGTCCTCTCCTCCTGGTTGTCTGTTGGCATGTTTGGCAGATAGAGAGGACTTTTCCTTACATCGGGAGGTTGCTGGCAGCAGTCCTGGCAGGTGAATGCTTGCCCAGCTCAGAAAATATCAGCATGAGCAGACCAGAGTCTCATCGAGAGGTTTGGATCTTTTCCTTTCCCAGACTGCTTATTTGCCACCATGAAACACTAGGAAAAAACTTTCTCCCAACTATGCCTCACCTGCTGTGGTGACTGGGTGTTGCAGTCAGCCCAGAGTGAGGGCTGAAGATCTCTGCTTGGGAGATTCTTGCTGCTAGTCCTGTGTGCCAGGAGTTCCTGAAGGTCCCATTCTGCACTTCAGGAAAGTTCTTTTGCTTCTTCATTTGGATTTCTTTGGGGGGTAAAAACTTGACTTGCAGCCTACCCCTCAGTTGGAGTCCATGACCCATTAGACTGTGGTATATCCTGGTCTAGCCCATACGACCTGTTGGCAGGTTGGTGGGTATTTGGTATACTCTGAGCATCTCCACACTCTAATTTAGGTGGGAACCAGCTGTTTGTCCTGCCTTTCATGCATGGTGAGAGAGTGATGGAAGGCAGACTGGCACCTGAGGTGTTAGGTGTGTGTCCCCACCCCCGCCATATGTATTTATTGTCTGGACTTCATCACTTTGCCCTAGTCTGGTGAGAGCAGACTAGTACTTTTACATTTTTTTCAGGATTCACTGTGCATTGGAAGTGTGCTACTGGTGACAGACTATAAAAAATATTGACAATTTCCTCTCACATAGTGGCAGTGTGTGTTGAGCCATACACTTTGACACTCTATTAGTTATATTATGATTAAGTGGCAACTGGTTATTTTGTTTTATTTTCCCCCTCCTTTATTATTATTTTTTTTGATGAATCACATGACTAACTGCACTGGAAGTCCTATGTATAATAGTCAGGAGGGAAGGATTAGTGTGATAACGACAAGGAGATGACCAGGGCCTGCATTATCTGGGTCCTCTCCCCAGAGCCCTGCCTACTGTCACCGAGTAAGCAGCTGGCCATCCAAGCCAGCACTACTTCTCCCCTTTGGGATGTTCTTTGTAACACAATATAACTGAAGAACAAGATGGCAGTGATGGAGGGCTTTATCTCCGATTCCTCTGCTGATCTTGTTTGTATCATGGAGACCTGGCTGGGTGATGACTCTGGACCTGTCCTGGAAGCAACTGTCTTGCCTGGTTTTTCCATGGTGGATAGCCCAAGGAGGGATTGCAGAGGGGGTGGCCATTTGTATTAAATCCACTCTGGCATTCACTGCACTCCCCATGAGAACTTTTAGGTCCTTTGAATGTGTGGTGGCTAGATGTGCTTCAGGTGTTGGTGGCAGGATCATTCTCATCTACCGAACTCTGGGCAGTGGGACTGATTTTCTGCTGGAGTTCACAGACTTCATTACAGGATAGGTATTGGATGCCCCCAGGCTATTGGTGCTGCAGGATTTCAATGCCTGGGTTGACGATGGATCCTGACATCTTGGACAGGAACCCCTCCAGTCGATGTCATCACTGGGACTTACACAGACTGTTGCCTCTGCAACTCATCAGCATGACCTCATTTTGGACCTGATTTCACTGGAACTTGACATTAGTGTGGTCATGGTCGATCTGGTCTTTTGGTCTGATCGTCATGCAGTGTCATTCAATTGTGAGGTCCCCTGTTTAGTTACCTCTTCTGTGGAGACCATATGGTACCATCCAAAATATAATTTGAAGCCTTGCAACTCCAGGAGGTACTGGATGGCTCAAGTATGTTGCTTGCAAATCTACAATGCTGGTTTGACACCACTTTTGTTGACTGGCATCACAGCGATGGGATTTATGTCGACCGCAAGTTGCGGGACACATAAATCCCAAATGTCTCCCTGTCCTGTTTTTTTATTGGAGGCTTCACCCCCCAAACCCTCTGAGTCAGAGTCAATTCAGGGAGGGGGTACAGGACCAGAAGACAGTGTGCCCCTGTCTCAAGCACACCAACACAGTGACCTGTCAGAAAACTGTCAATTTTGTTGACAGCTTACATATGTCGCTGTGTTGGTGTCACTGTCGGGGGCATACCTTGCTTGCTTGTGCACAGGGTTCTGAGAAAGCCATGAATCACTATAACACAGTCCTCACAGTTGCCTTAGACTCCATTACACCTTACCGCATTAGTCCCTTGATGTCCCATTATAGCTCACCATGATATTCTGCTGAGCTGCATTGGATGAAGACTAAGGGATGGAGGTTGGAACATTCTTGGAGAAATTCTAGTTTGTGGAGGACAGGTTGGCAATGAGGACTCATTATGCTGAGTATCAATGGACAATAGACCGGAAGAAGGCAGAGTTCCTGTCAAGGTTCAGTGCTGCAGGAAGAATCATCCAGCACAGCTCTTTCATGCAGTTGAAAGGTTGTTAACTCCTTCCTGTATGCAGTCAGTTACAGCCTTTTCTGCCAAAAGTGCGAGGAGTTTGGATAAGTTTTCTCTGACAAGGTGTCACCATCAAATTGGGTATTTCTTTCATTGGCCTTGGACCCTGACATTCTAGAGAACTACAGGCCTATCTCTAGCCTTCCCTTTCTGAGTAAGGTTGTTGAGACAGTTGTTGCTAAACCACTTGGAGACTTTTTCCATCTACAAACCTCTCCAAATGGGTTTTGGGGCCCATCCCAGCACTGAGACTGCCCACGTTAGGGTGACTCATGATCTCCTCCTAGAAAAACACAGAGGACTTCATTCTATTTTGGTCATCTTGTATCTCTCATCAGTGTTTGATACAGTTGACCATGGGGTGTTTCTGGATCACCTGATGAACTACAGTATGTGGGTCTCACTGGCACAGCCCTTCGCTGGTTTGAGTCCTACATAACTCAGAGAATGCAGCAAGTGGCCCAGGGTAATTCTACCTCTAGGGCCTTTGAGTTAACCTGTGGAGTTCCTCAAGGCTCAATACTCACTGCCATATTATTTTCTGTGTACCTGCTGCCTTGGGAGAGATCATTAGAAGGTACCGTGTCAAGTTTCATTGCTTTGGAGGATGATACTCAGCTCTATCTGTCTTATTCCTCTGATGAGGATCTTGTGGCTTCCATGTTGGGGTGATGTCTTGCAGAGATAAGTAATTGGATGGCCTCAAATTGGTTGTCTCAGCTCAAGTAAGACAGAGGTCATGGCAATCGAACTGTGATGTTTGGGCTTGGTTGCTGTGGTAGATTTTGCTCTCCTTTCAGTGGGTGGCCACTCCCTCATGGCCATTGTAGTGGGGTTGGAATAAACAGGCACTCAGGCAGGAGGAAAATACATAAAATAAATGCAAATGTGTGTTTATCATTTTTATTATCCAAAATCAGTTCAAAAATACAGTATATACAGAAATTAAAGAAAACTTGGTGTCAGTCAGCACACCTAAATCAAAAGAACTTCAGCAAATATCTCTTCTTTAATCACTTTTTCTTAATGATTTCCAATTACCTGGTGTGAAAGCTTGCACACCTCCCTCTTCAATGACCAGCAACCTACTGGCCTACCTCTCTATCTGCTCCTGGCTGATGAGCTTATATCCCTCCCAAACTGTGACATCCTGGTCAGGTGACTCAGATATGAAGAGCAAGTTGGCTTTATTTTACTCATAAGGCTTTTGGCCATGACTATACCATTCCTAGCACATACAATAATACTCTTTATCATGCCATGGTTCTTACTTGCCCTTATGTAGCCATTCCTGAGTTATCTGTCCTTTTGTCTAAAGGGTGTTCATTAAGCATTCTAAGCCTCTTCTCCTGTTCTGACATCACACACCTCTGTTTCTTTAAAAACAGCCATTTGGGGGGTAGCCAGCCCTATAGTAAGAAGTGAGACACATAGAAGGTACAGGTAATTGCCCCTTTTTCTTTATTTCTTGGGTACTAAGCATTTTTATTCTTAACTGTCCAAAGAAAATGTCTGGGCTAACAAGAAGAATGGGAATAGAGGGCGCGCTCCTCATCTCCCTTCATCTGTTAACTCAGGACATTTTTTAACATCCACATAGAAACAGCTTTTATACTGTCAAAATCATTTCCCAACACTAATAGTTTAGTTCTTTCATTCATTCATTCTCCTTATTCAGGGCTCTTATTTCTAGATGCACAGAGTACCTGATATACATTTCATAATTTTTAAAGAGGTCCCAATGGCTGAATTTGCAGCCATCAGCTTGACATTACATTTTGGCCTGTTTTCCAATTGGACAGCCCAGTTACAACATCTCTTGCCTTTTTAATTTCTGGACACCCTAGGGGGGCTTTTCCCACTCTTCCACTAGTGTCCTTGCTACAGGCAATTATTTATTTTATTTATTTTTCACCACCTGTCTATGGCATTTCCCTTGCTTTGGGAGCTTGCAGTGCGCTCCGTAATATCCTGTTCCACACCAGGAGCTTGCATCTGGGATAAAAACCACATAGGTGGCCATTTACAACACTTCAGAGCATCATTCTGCTCTGAAGCATTCAGGGAGCTAAACCTGCTCCTTTTTGTAGTTTAATTTCTAACATTCCTATGCTGCACTTTAACATTCAGTCACGCTCTGTGACTGGCCGCTGATTTGAAGTGCTCAAGACTAGAAGCGCTACATGTGCTTTTAAGCACATAGCGCCAGGCTTTTAAACACTACTTCTTTCCTTGGAAGAGCTTTGTGGTGCACCAGTGACTTTTTGGGGATTCCCAAGGAACACAGGAGGGTTCCTTAACTTCACAGTTAGCTTACTTGTGCTGTACTGCATGGAGGCATCTTTTCTCACTCAGGGACATACTTATTAATACTTTAACCACCATGTGCACTATGGAGAAGAACTGGGCATAAAGGGATAGTACAGAAAAGAGATTATTTTGTCAAGTTAGCCATGCTGACAAAGAAAAGAGAAAGGATATTTAAGGAATAAGAATTAGAAGACAGAATAAAGTGAAAGGAATTCTGGGGGTACACATATGGTAAAAATGAGTTTTAGCTGTACACTCCTCCCCACACAAGAAGGCAACATGTACTTTTGTTTTCTGTACCCTTCACCCTTGGAAGCATTGGAACTTCCTCCCAACCACTCCACACGTTCCTCAGGGACCCTTAATAATCAAACCAGAAATGGTATTACAGTATTCAGATACCAATGCTATCTTTCATACCATTCCCTGAGGTTAAAATTATTTTCATGCTTCATTACTTCACTTCATCAGTCAGTATCATGAGGCACCTCTCTCATGTTTGTACAATTCACCACAACCCTAGACAGAAAGTTTGCATTTTTATGCTGGGCACCAGCTCTGTGCTTAACTGTAAATTTGTATGGCTGTAATGACAGATACCACCTCATAATCTGTGTGTTTTTCTCTTTCATCTAGTTCAACCAGCACAATGGATTATGATCAGTTAAGATAGTAAACTCAGTACCCCACAGGTAATAGTTTAGGGCATCAATGGCTCACTTCATTGTCAAGCAATCTTTCTCAATAGTTGAGTACTCTCTTTCTCTTTCATGCAGTTTTCTGTTGGTGTATATTACAGGATGTTCCCCCTTTTTATCATGCTGGGATAATACTGCCCCTATCCCTGTATCAGATGGATCCATGTGCACCTCAAAGGGTACCTTGAAATTGGGACTAGTGAGGACAGGAGCTGAACATAACATAGACTTAATACTGTTGAAAGCTTCTTCATACTCAGTAGTCCATTTGATCATATTAAGATACTTATTCTTGGTTAGTTCAGTCAAAGGGGTTGCTAAGGTGGCAAAATCCAGAATAAACCTTTGGTAGTAACTAGGTAACCCTAGAAAAGTGTGTACATGCTTTTTAGTCAGGGGTCTAAGAATATTTGCTACAGCTTCCACTTTATTCTTCTCTGGTTTTACTGTCCCATTGCCAATTACAAATCCCAGGTATTTGGTCTCTGTTTTAGCTAGTGCACACTTGGCTGGATTGATGGTCAGTCCAGCATCTGCTATGGCTTGAATGCCTGCCCTCAACTGATCTAGATTTGTCTGCCAGTCCTGGCTAAAGATGATGCCATCATCTAAATATGCCACACTGTACTGTGTGTGTGGTCTGAGAATGTGATCCATGTACCTTTGGAAAGAAGCGGGTGCTCCTTGCAAACCAAAAGGCATAGTATTGAATCAGTATAAACCAATAGGGGTGCAGAAAGCTGTCAACTCCTGCACGTATGTGGCCAGTGGTATTTGCCAATACCCCTTTGTGAAATATAAGGTACTGATGTAATTAGCTGTCCCTATCTTATCTAGCAGATCATCAATATGGGGCATGTGGTACCCATCAAAGGAGGAGATGGCATTTAGTTTACGGAAATTCAGACATAACCATAAGCATCCTTCTTTTTTTTTAACTACTACCACTGGTGATGACCATGCACTTCGGGAAGGCACTGTTACCCCATGCATTCCATTTTCCTGATTTCTTCAATTACCTCTGCCCTCATGCAGTCTGGTAACCTGTATGGCTTCTGGTGTACGGACTTTGTTTGAGTTACTGATATATCATGTACTACCCCTTTTGCTCAGCCTGGCTTAGTGGTGAAGGTATGCTGGAAATGATGTAACAGTTGATCTATGTCCTTCTTTTGTTCAGGGGTCAACCCAGGGTTGATCTGCACTCCCTCTTTTTCTGAAGTCAGGTCTAATCTTTCATATGCCACTTCTAATTCTGTCTGTACCTGTTCAGGGTGTATAAACAGTGTCGGGATGGGGGGCTGATTTTTCTACCCATTTCTGTAACTGGTTGGCATGATATGTTCTTTCTAGCTTTTTCTCCCAGGTAATTCTACTTCATAATTAACTATCCCTGTTTGTCTTAGAACTGTGAAAGGGCCCTGCCATTTCATCAATAGCTTGTTTTCCATGGATGGCAACAACAGTAACACTTTCTCCCTGGGATAAAACATTTCTCCTTAAGGTCCTCATCATACATTGCTTTCTGTTCTTTCTGAGTGTATTTCACATTCTCATGGGCCATCGTCACAAATGTAATCAATTTCTTTCTCAGAGAGGTCATGTAGTCAAGAATATTGATAAACCATACAGTCTGACCTTCTTTCCAATGCTCTTTTACCATGTCTAGGGGGGCTCCAGGGATTCCTACCATATAATAACATAAATGGTGAAAAATTCATTGTGGCCTGAGGCATTTCCCTATAGACAAATAATAGGTATGGGAGGAATCTATCCCAGTTGCGTCCTTCCTCCTGCACATATTTCTTCAACATATCCTTTAAGGTTTTATTAAACCTCTCTACTAGACCATCAGTCTGAGGATGGTATGGGGAAGTGCATACTGCAGATATGCCCAGAAGTCTACATAATTCTTTTAACATCTGGGAGTAAAATTACTTCCCCTGTGATAGAATTTCTGAGGTATACCCATACCACTAAATATTTTGGCTAACTCCTCGGCAATCTGAGGAGCCTTTACAGTCTGTAAGGGTATGGCCTCAAGGTATCTGGTGCCACAATCACAGACAACTACTATAAAATGAATAGATTTTCCTTTGAACTAGTAGTTAAGAGCCCAATGATGTCCATGGCAACGTGTTCAAAGGGTGTTGTGAGATAAGGGATAGGCTGGAGGGGCACATTTTCTGCTTTTCCACCTTGAACAACTAACTGACATTCAGGACATGCATGGCAGCACTTTGCAGCATCCTCATGGATGTCTGGCCAAAAGAATCTATGGGTTAACCTTTCCTAGGGTTTAATCCCTCCCTTCATGGCCTGCCATGGGCAGTTCATGCGCCAACTCCATTAACTTCTCCCTATACACAGTGGGCACCATAAGTTGCTCTACACACATTTGCATTGCTGGATTCACACAGTTTCTATATAATAAACCCCTTTTGATAACAAAATGGGGCAGTCCTTTTTTCGTTGGTTCTTGCACCTGTAAAAAAAATGGTTCCAATGATTTGTCAGCCAGTTGTTCTTTCTTGATATCTTTACTGGACAACCCAGGCACAACTTCATGGCTGCTAGCATGTTTAGTCTCTGTCCAGCTTTTCTTCTCTCTCCTCTTCTGCTTTCAGGATTTTCTGACCTTCCCATGGTTGTCAAATAACTCAGCATCAAATGGGACTACATTGGGTTACTGTGCCAGTTTGGCCTGGGACCTGGTAGTAACAGTCAACTGCTTGTTTACAGCTAGATGATTATTTAATAAGGTGGAGAAATTAGGAAATCCTGCCCTATGATGATGATGAGTACTGGCAATCTAGGCACCAGACCCATGGTCAGACAATGTTGTTGGTCATTTACAGTTACCGCTACCTCTTCCTCTGCCGTGTGATATTTATGCTGATCCCCATGGACACAAATCACAGTAGTATCAGCTAGGGAAGTGTCCAGGTAGAAAGCAGATCTGCTCTCATTAATGTCTGAAGGCTCCCAGATTCTAAAAGGCACAATGTCTGGTGCTGTCCCTCTCCCACAGAGGTAACATATCCAATATTAGTTAAGGTTGAATGGGTGTGTTTAGTTCATTTATTGTGGCAATTCCTGACCATGTGCCCTTTTCCCAAACATCCATGACATATTATTTCAGACACGGCTACCCTTCCACCTCTGTCCCTTCTCACATAAGTAGACTGTCTCTGGGGGGTTAAAATGTAAAGATCTTATCACATCTGTAGGCTGGGGTACCACATTTCGTCCTCTCAGTCAGGATGGTCTTGCTGCCAAATAATCTTCAGCAAGTTTGATGGTATTCTCTGCAGTCTCTGACTTATGTTCTCTGACCCAGACCTGTACATCCTCTGGAAGGACCTGCACAAACTGTTTGATGACAATCAATTTGATGATTTGGGCCATGGTTTTAGTGGATGGTTGCAACCATTTGCAACAATAGTCCTTTAGCTTTGCATAGGTCTCTCTGGGGGCATTGGCATATGACATTTTCAGTAACTGAAACTGTTGTTAGTAGGTCTCTGTGTTGATGTCGTAGAGACGCAAGATTTCTTCTTTTACTCAATCATAATTGGTTGCATCCTTTCCACTAATCTGGCTATAGACCAATTGGGCAAGTCAAGACAGATATGGCACCAGTCTTATCACCCATTGGTCCCGAGGCCAGGTACATGTTTCAGTGATACGTTCAAAGGTTGTTAAATAGTCCTCAATATCGTCTGTATCTGTAAGTTTTGTCAGTTTCATATCTCTAGGTACAGTATGGTCAGGTTGTCCTGGAATTAGGGTCTGATAATTTGATAGTATCTGCCCACCTTGCTTCCTGTCACTGTCCATCCTCCAACTGTTGCCACCGATCTTCATCCCATTGCCATCTGTCTTCCTGTTGCTGTCAGTCCATCTCTTGCTATCTAATACACAGCCACCGTAGAAGCTCACTGCAGTCCTCTGGCACTTCCACCTTCTTTGGTTCCTGCTCTTCCTTTTGGTCTCCGTATCATCCTTCTTCATTTTGGTCTCACACTGAACTCCATCCAAGGTCCAGGGGTATCCCTGTCCTTGCAGGCAGAGATCTCATCAAATGGATGACCTTCCCTACCTATATTGCATCTGTTGTACTATATCCAGTACCCTGATGGTGCCTCTCAAGCAACCTCGACACCACCAAAACCCCACTTTAAAACCAATGTAACAGGGTGGGAATAAACAGACACTCAGGCAGGAGGAAATGCATAAAATAAATGCAAAAGTGCATTTATAATTTTTATTATCCAAAATCAGTTCAAAATATAAACAGAAATTAAAATACTTGGTGTTACCACACCTAAATCAAAAGAACTTCAGCAAATATCTCTTCTTTAATCACTTTTTCTTAGTAATTTCCAATTACCTGATGTGAAAGCTTATGACCTCTCTTCTCAATGACCAGCAACCTACTGGCCTACCTATCTATCTGCTTCTGCTAGCTGATGCACTTATATCCCTCCCAAACTGTGACATCATGGTCAGGTGACTAGGATATGAAGAGCAAGTAGGCTTTATTTTACTCATAAGACTTTTGGCCATGACTATAATACCATTCCTAGCACTACAATAATGCTCTTTATCATGCCATGGTTCTTACTTGTCCCTATGTAGCCATTCATGAGTTATCTGTCTTTTGTCTAAAGGGTGCTCATTAAGCATTCTAAGCCCTTCTCCTGCTCTGACATCACACACATGTTTCTTTAAAACAGCCATTTTGGTGGCAGCCATCCCTATAGTAAGAAGTGAAATACATAGGAGATAATTACCCCTTTTTCTTAATTGCTTGGGTACTAAGTATTTTTATTCTTAATTGTCTAAAGAAAATGCCTGGGCTAACAAGAAGAATAGGGATAGAGGGCACACACTCCTCATCTCCCTTCATCTGTTAACTCAGGACATTTTTTAACATCCACATAAAAATAGCTTTTATACTTTCAATATCATTTCCCAACACTAATGGTTTAGTTCTTTCATTCATTCTCTTTATTCAGGGCTCTTTTTTCTAGCTGCACAGAGTCCCTGATATACATTTCATGATTTTAAAGAGGTCCCGATGGCTGAATTTGCAGTCGTCAGCTTGACATTACATTTTGGCCTATTATCTAGTTGGGCAGCCCAGTTATAAAATCTCTGGGCTGTCCTGTATATTTATATACCTTTTTATTTTCTGGACACACTAGGGGGCTTTTCCCACTCTGCCACTAGTGTCCTTGCTACAGGCAATTATTTATTTTATTTATTTTGTGCCACCTGTCTGTAGCATTTCCCTTGCTTTGGGAGCTTGCAGCGTGCTCCATAATATCCTGCTCCACACTAGGAGCTTGCATCTAGAATAAAAACCACACATGTGGCCATTTACTACACTTTGGAGCATCATTCTGCTCCGAAGCATCCAGGGAGCTAAACCTGCTCCTTCCTGTACTTTAATTTCTTACATTCCTGTACTGGCGACTGTAACATTCAGTTCGGCTCTCACGACCTGTGAGCTGATTCTGAGCCAAGAGACTAGAAGCACTACAGGTGCTTTTAACACATAGCACCAGGGTTTTAAATGCTACTTCTTCCCTCGGGAAGAGCTCTGTGGGGCACCAGTGACTTTTTGGGCATTCCCAAGGAACACAGGAGGGTTTCTGAACTTCACAGTTAACTTACTTGTGCTGTACTGCATGGAGGCATCTTTTCTCACTCAGGGACATACTTGTTAGTAATTTAACCACCATGTGCACTATGGAGAAAAAATGGGCATAAAGGGATAGTATAGAAAAGAGATTATTTTGTCAGGTAGGCCACCCTAACAAAGAAAAGAGAAAGGATGGTCAAGGAATGAGAATTAGAAGACACATCAGAGTGAAAGGAAACATGGGGGGAGGTTACACATATGGTAAAAATTAGTTTTAACTGTACTAACCAGGGCACCTTGTTACAGCCATCAATGTGGTAAAGGACCTGGGGATCATTTTACACAGCAGACTGATGCTAGAACAATTGGTGTCGCCTTGTGGTCCAATCTTGCTCTTACTATCTCTGAAACATCTCCAGGATTAAATCACATCTAACTCATGCAGATGATGATTGTCCATGCTTTATCACAGCTAGGTTTGACTATTGCAATGTTTCTACCTCGGGTTATCTGGAGGTTTGATATACCTCCTGCAGTTGGTGTAGAATGATGCGGTCCAGCTGATAATGGACTCCTCATGGACTGACCATATCACGTCAGTTGTGAGGGTGCTGCACTGACTGCCCTTGCAGTGGCAAATTACTTTCAAGATATGCTTGTTAACTTACAAGGCCCTACACCTTTTATGATAAAACTACTTAAAAGGTCTAATTGTTCCTTACCACCCCGTTCATCCTCTCCACTCCACTCCACTGATGTGGGCCTGCTTGTTGTCCCTCCTTCCTAGTTAAGACTTTCAGGAGACAGAGCTTTTAGCATGACTGTCCCACTACTTTGGAACCAAATAGCTGCTCATATCCATGTGACTAGCATGGTGAAGGCCTTTAAAGAATCTCTTAAGACCTTTTTATTTGAACAAGTGTTTCCAAGTTAGTTAATTGTATGATTTACCTGGCATTCTTATTTATCTGATTTTATTTTAAAATTGAATTATGAATTTTCTATTTTATGTACAGTGCTCAGAGCCCTCAGGATTGGGTGCTTTAAAATTAAAGATTGCCTTGGCTTGCCTTGGATGCCAAGCAAGATCACCACCACTGTGACTTACATCACCTAAACTGGCTTCCACTGGAATCCTTGACTGACATAAACTGAGCCCCATCAACACACAATGGGCTAACAGATGAGAACCCCTCATGCTACTCAATCTCTCCAGCCCCAACACGCCCTAACTGAAACTGAGTTCAAAGGATATAAAGCTCCTTAGCATCCTACTGCTAAAAACAAAGGGAAAGCTAGAAATCCTTTAGATATATTGCAGTGAAATATGGAACTATATATCTCTGGATATATGCAGTATTAGCACAAGTAAATTATTTAAATCCAATTTCAAAAATGACCTCTTCACATTACTAACTTGTAATTGCTACAACATGTAACCTTGTCACTGATTGTGATGAATAACTATATCGTGTTTATCCCTTATTGTACCCTACTTATTCTATGTGCTCCACTGTATGTGCTGTATCCTAGTGTATTGTTATTGTACCATATATTGTGTACATTTTAGTACCCTTTGGTATCCTTCTGTATATTGTGTGCACTTTATTCAGCATTGTAACCAGCTACATTTACATCATTGCATTGACATCTGGGTTGCTTCTATAGAAGGAGTGAGCCTACCCAGAAACGAATGAACAACTAAATAAAATGGTGGACTAGACAGAGCTCAGGACTGATCCAGAAAGATTAATTATGACTAAGGTCCTGTGATCTACAAAATTTACTGAATGGTTCAAATGAGAACTGTCTGCCTCTATTCAGATTTTGCAGCTTTGGCATTTATGCATGTGTATATGTACTAAACTGAATTAGAGTCTAATTGCCCTACTCTATGGTATCAAAATTAATAAAAATGACTACATGACAAAAAAGCTGGCATGCCTTGGCAGATTTGGCACTAGTGTCACTATGTATATGCAATAAAATCAATTATGGTTACTGGCCCTATTCTCTGGCACCATGATACATGAAATTCACCATATGGTGTTACAAAAGCTGTAATTCCACCTCCCATTTAGCAATACTAGCACTAAGTATTTACATATAATAAATGAATTGGATCTAAGTTTCCTCCCACTCACTGGCATTATAATGCACATGGTTTGCTATATGCTGCAAAACAAACAAGTTCTGGTCAGATCCACCATGGATGCATAATGAAGTTAGTGAAGTTGTGTGGAATTGTTAAGGATGTATGGAAAAACAACACAATGATTTGTAAGTAGTAAGATTTGTTTTAGTTTCTGTTCTAAGGAAGGCATACACATTATTAAGAATATATATGGAGGTGTACATTTTAATGGAAGGAATAGGAAGCTTACAAAAGAACCCCAAAGCAAATGCCACTGATGTATGAGTTATCCCAGATGATATTGGCCAGACAGCCAAATTTAAAGAAAACACAATTGCACATATCCCAATAATGCAAAGCATCAAGGGAAATATATCCAAATCCTCATGATGGTACAGAAGGTGGCAGCACATGAAAAAAATATTGGCTGATATATGTTCAGCCTTGGGATTATTTACACAGTTTTTTTTGTTTTGTTTTTTGCTTTTGTTTTGTTTTTAAACAGAAACAGGGTTTTCGTCCATGAGGTGATGTAAGTTATATTTAAGCAATGTGTTGATGTCAGGAAGTCAGGTGTAATGATGATGGACTGTTAGAGAAAATGTGATATTAACTTTCAGAGAGGTTTGCTTCTGATAAGGGCAAGGCAGTTATGCTTGTGATAATGGGAATATTAGGAAAGTATGAGGTCTACGTAGAAGTGGAGTACAAATATGTACAGTTTCATAAGTATGTGCTAAGTCTGCAGGCAAATATGATATGCAGATTTGTTTTAGAAATAGGTAAAAATAGTGATACATGCAATTAATGGAAAGATAGATAGATAGTTACATAGACATATAGATAGAGAGAGAGAGACACACACACACAGACACAGAGAGACAGGCAGACTAGGAATGGCAGTGAAGTATTGAAGTGACGCCAACCCACCCTCACCCCGCAGACATATACAGGCATTGGGGTGTGCCTTTGGGTCATTGCCTATAACGCTCACACCATTTCACCTCACCCTACCCTGCAGACACAGACAAGAGTTGAGGTGTGCCTTGGGGTATTCAAACTTTACACTCAACCCATTCCATAAGGAAATTCACTGAAATGGGTACAGTTTAAGAGAATGGAGTGAACTTTGGGGCTGAAGAGTCAAAGGCATACCTCGATACCTGTCACTGGCTGCAGGGTGGGGATGGGGGTGGAATGGCATGAGCATTACTGTTGACAATACCAAGTCACACCCCTGATGCCTGTCAGTCCCTACAGTGCAGGGTGTTATGGTCAGAAACCCTAATGTCCTGGGCATTTCTTGGTATTTTCATTCCAAGTTTTCAGCATGGGCTTTTTGTGACCCCACCAAATGAACAGTGACACTATCAGTTCACTAGCTGAAAGGAGATTTTGCACAGCGACTGTGCCATTTGGCACCACAGGTGCAAAAACACATTTTGAACAGGATGTAAAAAATAACAGCTATACATTTCTTGCTTCAGTAACTGCTTAGCACATCTGTTGCATGACCTGCTTATTGACATTTTATATCTGCTATGTAGTGTACTGCTGCTGTGGCTGTATGGCTGTGAGTGACCTGAGGGTGGTGGTGGTGGTGGTGGATGTCAAGATGAACAACTCGGAGACTTGTAGGAGGGCAGCATCCAAGGCCAACAAGATGCTGGGATACATCGCTAGGGGGATCATTCCAGAAAGAGGGAAGTGATACTCCCTTTGTAGAACTGCTTTGTGAGGCCATACCTCGAGTACTGCATGCAGTTTTGGAGGCTATACTTAAAGAGAGACATTGAACTCCTGAAGAGGGTCCAGAGGAAGACAACCAAAATGATCTGGGGCTTGGGGGGAAAGGACCTATGGGGAGAGGCTCAAAGAGCCAAATATGTATACATTGGAAGAGAGAAGGGACATGGGGGACATGATAGAGGCCTTCAAGTACATGAAGGGGGTAAATAGGGGAGGCACAGTCAAGGTGCTCCGAAGGAAGGAGAGGGGCAACTAGAGGGCATGGGTGGAAGCCGAAGGGGGGAGGCTCAGGGAAGAAAGGAGGAGGTCCTATTTCACTGAGAGGGTGGTAGAACCATGGAATGCGCTGCCCAGGGGGTTGGTGGAGGCAGAGATTGTGGAGGGGTTCAAGAGGGGGTGGGACAGGTACAGGGGAAGGGTTGTGGAAGCAAAGTCCAATGAAGCAGGAAAACCCTGGACTGGGAAGGGAGAAGCCCAAGAGGGTGGGGGGGCTGCAAGGTCAGCTCCAATGGTGGGGACTGACTGAGCAGACACGAAAGCCCACTAGGCCTATTCTGTTGGCATTTTTTGTATGTTAGTATGTTGGTATGCTTACTACACCAACATCATGAACCATAAAACAGATGACTGCTATAACTAGGGAGGCAGTATAGCACAGTGGTTTAATGCTGTTAACTGAAAATCAGTAGATCTGGGTTTGTATCCACAGCCCCCACTTGCATACTGGGTGACCCTGAGCAAGTCACTTACCTTCCATGTGCTCCCAGGTTGTCCCTGTAAACAAGCTTTCAGCTTGTGTGTCACTCTGGTTAAACAATTGAAAGAAAAAAAAACACAATATAATATTTTTCTTGCTTTATTTTGCAACTACAAGCTTTGACTAATGCATATATCCTTATTTATAGCATATGTGTCTGTGACCTAGGCAAAACTACTTAAAAATCTACACATAAAAATAAAATATCAGAATAGCATTTATTTTAGTAGTATTTCCTTCCTTTTCAGGTGCCCATGACACTATGTATGTATATTTATATCTTTAACTTCAAAGCACTAAATCTATTCAAATGCAAAAAACACAAGACTTCATTCTCTTCTAACATAGTATTAAACTTTATATCTCAAATGGCCAAGAAACAATTTAGACTTCACTCTTGCATGCCACTGTCATGCCCACTTCTCATGCAAACAACAATCAATTACAGAAACCCTTTCATTTCTATGCTAGGCACTCTTACATCAGAGAGACATAAATCTTACAGAACTGCTAAAAAAAACCCTAATTTATGAAGACTGGATTTCTGAATTAAAATCTGTCGTTTACAGTACCTATGTAAATAATAGTTTACTGGCTACAAACGATGCTAGTTTGCAAAATGTCTGTTTTACATGGAAAACATCCATATAATGAACTTGTCATACAGGATCTGTGACCTGTCTGCATGTATCTGACAAAAGAAAAGGCACCTGCTTGATCCTTTTTTTTTTATTTTATTTTTATGCCCAACTTGTCCATATTGTAAGAGCCAAATATTGACATGCTTAGAGTTAAAAAAAATCACGATGTATATGTGTGTGCATGTTTGGGGAGGAGATATGCCTAGATGCAGTTTCAGGCACTCCTTAATTACTTCCCCAAGCAGCTCTGATAGTCAGTTGTTCCAACATGATATATCCACCTCATGCCCCTCCCACATGAATAAAAAAAAAGGTGGGGTGGGACTTTAGGAGCTTCTCAGTTGGAGGTGGGGTGGATCTTACTCCCCCCAAATAACTAATGCTGCCTCCCACTACTCAGGTTCCAGTTCTTGTACCGCCCATTTAAGAAAGAAAATAGTACCCTGCAACCATTGACTAACATGAAAGTGTATTTATTTGAGGGCGGAAAACATTTCTTAGAGGAAGGTAAGGCAGAGGAGACTATTTACACCTTCAGTCAGTTCCACGGACAGAAAACATGACATCACTCCTTTTGTACATGCAAAACGTCTGAAGGCTCTGCCTACAGCAGCCGTAAAAAACAGCTATGCCACTTCAGATTTTGTATTTGCTTGGAGTGAGTACATATACAGTATGCAATAAAATGAAGTATGACTTTTGCCCCCATGGCTTCCCTTCAGGAATAGCAAAGCCTGTACTTTGCTCTGCTGATCTCTAGGTTCTAATCCAATACACTTTCTGACTGCTATATCTATCCTCTCTTGTGCCCTCTCTGAACTCAGAATTTCTCCTTCACCATTCTAACCCTTGTTGGAATTCTCTCCTTCCCAGCCTCCAGTCTTCCATGTCACAGTGGACCTTAAAAGGCAAGCTCAGGGACTGTTCCACTCTTCATGCGACCATTATTCCCCTCCAGCTTGCAACTGACTAGCTATATGACTGTTTTGTCTCTTGTCCTGGCTTCATGTTCACCTGTATGCATGATGTGCTTAACTGCCGCCTGTCATTTCTCCGAGGGTGTACAACTGTTTCAAGCCACCACCAGGAGGAGACAGGACTCCCTCCCACAAGCAGGGACATGTGCTGCAATTGAGTTGTTATGGAGCAGCCAACATGCAGCCAGAAACACAAACAACTGGGAGGAAAATGGCACCCAGAACCACCAATGGCTAGATCAAATTCTTCAAACTAGTGATAAGCAGCCCAGGGCAGCAGGAATACCACATCAAGAATGGCAGGCTAAAGGAGGACTGTACAATGCAGCTAGGCCACACTTCCCGGGTCGTACCTGAAAATAGGCATGTGTTTGTCTAGTGCACTTACCTGGTTAACAAAAGCTAAATAAATAAATACATAGAAATACAGCATCAGTGGCAGCAAGCCAGATAAGTCAAAAGAAGAAGAATCAGTATTTATACAGTGCTTTTCATACACATTGTATCCCAAAGCACTTTACAAGCAGTGTTAGACTGGCAGTGAAGTGGCTGAATGTGTAGTGGCAGCCATATCGCACATCAACACCCACACACAGCCTTGGGCAGTAGCATGAACCAGTCTTATGGGAAGTGGAATATTGACCTGGACATCGGCAATGTCCCCTACTCTTTATGAAGAGTACCTTGGGTTCTTTTACTTCCACCTGGACACCCATCAGGACAGCACCAGGATGGGTAAAGGGACCTTAGTTTAACATCTGTTCAAGGACAGCACACCCCAACAGTACAGCACCCCCAATACTGCATTCAGGTGCCAGCGTTTATGTATGAGCTCAATCCCAGTGTGGGACCAGAACCCACAACCTTCTGACCCAGAAGGTGGATGTGCTACCAACTGAGCCATGCTATAAGTACATGTGTCCACTCTGAGCAAAGGAGGAATGACTGAAGCAGAACCACCAACAGTTGTATGGAAGGGGGCAATAGGAGAGGGTGCCATCATGGCCACAACAAGAAACTGTGTCTCTTAATTAGATGTTGGAGCATGTGCTCTTTTATGTTCTGGTCATGAAGCATGTGGTGAAGGTCACTGGCTGCTGCACTGAACCTTGTGCATAGCCCATATAATTATTTCCTCTGATCCAGGATACTCAGATAGGGCTGCAGCAAATGGCTCATTATCCAAATTTAGTCACTTTGTCAGTTAGGAGCATAATCCTAGAGAAGCAGTATAGCGGAGTGGTTAAGAGCACTGAGCTGCAAACCTGGAGAACTATATTTGAATCCCACAGCCACCGGTTGCATATTGTGTGACCATGAGAAAGTCACTTAACCTCTCTATGCTCCCAAGATGTTCCTGGAAACAAGCTTTGGTTTAGTGTGTCTTTCCTGGTCTAAAACTGTAAAATAAATAAATAAAAATTAATTATCAGCGCTGTTCTAAACTTGTTAAAAAGTATGAGCCCTATTCACTAAGGGTGCAGGTTAGAGTTATGTGCATGAAATGCGCATATAAAGCCCATGTAGCTATTTGGTCACAGACAAGCAGAAGGTGTGCAGTATTCACAACCAGGAACAGCTGCAAGGCACCTGACTGTGACCCTGCCCCCCCCCAGTGCACAGCTGCTCATAGGTGAACTGCAGCTGTGTGGGGAAGGTGAATCACAGGCACAGGTGGGAATCCAGTGGGATGCCTAGGCTGGGTCCCATAGTGGATCCCTGCTCCACATGAGCAGGGGATTTGATGCAGGTGCAGGTCCCAGGAAATATGTATGTACAGGTGAGTGCCTGAATGGTTGCCCCCAGCCCTACCATGCAGCTAGGTGATCTGGGGCAACATGGTGGGGGGAATCCATGGCACATCAGGGCTGTTGGGTGTCATCGGTGGGTGCACATAACACTTATGGTATGGTCTCCCTTTGCTTAACTTTCCCCCTCACCTAGCACTTCACGCCAACTCCACACTTTAGTGCATAGTGCATAATGTACGCACGCCCTCTGGCGCTCCCGGACCACCCTTGCACAAAGTTGTGAAGGAGGCTGGGGGATCCAGTGTGCACTGGGCTTGCACACTGGCTATGAATGCTGCTGAGGATCCGCTGGACCCCTGTTGTGTGACATTCCAATGTAGGGTTGCCTGTGCACCTTAGATACATGGCACTTAGACAATCTGAGCTTTTGTGAATAGACCCCTATACGCATAACCCTAGTCCAGAAAACAAAACTAAGATATTCTGAGCATATATCTATGTATCATCTGAATATGTATCACTGGTGCCCTCAGGAGTGTTCTCATAGTATCAATGGGGCTGGCCAGGTTCTTTTAAAGTGATTATGGTCTGAGTGAAGCAGCAGTATTTTTAAACACTTGGTACAAATGAAGGGTCACTCAATCAGTTGAGTTAAGAAGAAAGTTGTTTATAGGTACATAGATAAATAGATGGTTAAGAACAGAAAAAGACTACAAATCCATCAGATCTGCCCTGATATTCCAGCCTTGTTTTACAGAGCATGTAGTCATTTCAAACAAACTCTTCTCAAGGGGAAAGCAACAATTCATAATATAGCATGTAGTTATTGGTGCTGGAATGCATACTCCATGATGTACAATTTTATTTTAAAGGGGCAACAACAGGTACTGCTGCTATTATTCCATACAACACAACATGGGACCAGTTGATGCTTTCTTTAATTTCATTCCTGAAAGTCAAAACTAGAAGGATTGGTCATTGGGCTTGTCTTTGCATTCCAGAGACCCTACAACGTTGCAGTCTCTGGGATGGTATGTGAGTGTCGTGTACATCAACTGAATTTAGCAGTGCATGAGAAGGGCAACAAACACAGCCATGATGTACAGAAATTGGGTGGGATTTTCAGACAGGCATGTCCATTTTACAGACATGGCTGCCCCAAACCGACCCAAATAGGTAGACCACCTACAAGGTGGTCTAACTTCTGGTCATGATTGCCCTGACTTTTGTCCCAAAAATTGATGCAGGCATCTAGATTACATGCATACATCATTATGTTTTGCCAGAAAAAGTGGCACACAATTTTAAGATGGGGAGGATGGCTCTGGGGTAATGTGAGAAAGTACTTTTTCACAGAGAGTCTGGTGGACACATGGAATGGCCTTCCTGAGGAGGTCACAGGGTCAAAAACAGTGCAGAATTCAAGAATGCATGGGACAGACATAAGGCAATTCTGGTGGTGGGTAGGAAGAAGTAGGCTGTTGGTTAACTAAGATCTGCAGCTTATCCAATACATAGGGAAATGGCAGACTAGGTGGGCCAAGCGGTCCTTATCTGCCATCAAAGTCTATGTTACTATGTTTCTAAGTGTTACAAATGCCTCAGGATGTTTGTAAATAAACCGCAAGCATCCCAGTGCATTTGTCTGGACATAGCACATGTCCGAAATATAGACATGAGTGCTGAGTCTGGAGATATGAAAATCCAGTCCATTGGGGACTATTCATGAAGCCCCATCTGCAGATGTGTGGTGCATAAATGATGTTCGCTACGATATGCAACATTTTACCATACACACTACACCATGACGGTATTCATGAATGACAGTGCACGCTCCTCAGGGAGGGCAGACATGTAATATGTGCCACACATAGTATGTGTGCGTCTGGGGGCATGACCACATAGCAGTGTGCATACAGTGATGTATGCACATGCACAGACTCACTACATCATCCAGACACATGGACCGGATGCGCAGCAATACATGGAGTAGAGGGCAGCTGTAAACCCCAGGCGCCATAACACAGGCACACAAGGTGCACTGGGAATGGCCAGCATGCACAGCTCCATGGGCACAGCACCAGGCAGATGCAACTGCAAGGACACCCCACAGCATGCAGGACACAAGGTGAAACCCCACAGGTTGCCCAGTAATAGACATGACATACACTGGCACGGGGAATGTGCAAGACATTGGGCACATTACTATAGTGGAATAGACAGATGCAGAAGAAGACATGCACATTATGGCACACCATCCATCAGAAAGCACCAGGAGCACTACAGATGCTGTTGTGGACACTTTGTGATGGCCACACAGAGGTGCCAGCACCCATGGGTGGGGCTGGCCATCCCCCACCCTGCCCATGCACCTGGAAAGTGCTCCTGGAATGCAGGGTAGGGCAGCAGATGTGAAACCATGGATGCAAAGTCCTGTTCTGAGATCTGGACACCAAAACAGGTCTGTAGAGCATGTACGGACCCAAGACAGAGTCAGTGTGTGCTGCCACCACACATGAGGAGCACTGTGAAGAACATGTACATACCACATGGCCTGGATGGCCACCCCACCATGGGGACCACCAATGCATGCCAGTGGTGTGAGCATGGCAGAGACTAAAGGGATGGATGCAGGGACAATGCTCCTCCCTGCAGCACAACCCAAGTACACACCCCAGGCAGCACCACGTGCAATGGGTTGCCAGCAGACATGTGTAATGCAGGCTCCGCCCAACCCCCCCCCCACGGCAGACACACACTACCACCCAGAATGATGAGGACACTAATCTATGTTCGAACATATGTCTTCAATGAGACATTAATAGCAGCACTGGTCACTCAGGCAAATACAAGCAGCATGGGAAACAAGTCCCCCTAGTCCTCCACATCCTTCGAGTCCCTGCTGGATCCTGATTGGGTGGTGTCTGTGTAGCCTCTGAGATGCAGCACCAGGCACCGTAGTGGTCCATGATACCCCTGGAATAGAAAAGAGAGAGGACAGCCATCAGTCTTGGGAACATGGCAGCATGATGCTGACAACAGCAAACACACACATGCTCCACAGTCGACAGCACAACATACCTCTGAGGTTTCTGCCACAGCCCACAGGTCCCCCACTCATCTTTGTAGTCGATGTCCAATGCATTCACCCTCCAGGACAGGTGATAAGGCATGTACAGGGGTATCCGATGCCATCCTTCCACCACCACCACGAGGGACGCAGCCCCGTCCGGCTGTGCTTACTTCTCCAAGATGAGGAAATCTAGTAACCCATGGAAATCTTGTGGAGACACAAGGGAACAGCAAAGGGTTAGCAGCACAGCACACAGCACCTGGGGCGCACTTGGGCACCACCAGTAGGGGCAACATACAGGGCGCAGCATGCAGGGGCACCTATGTTGGACAGCAGAAGGTGTACACCACAGGTGGGCATGCAACAGGTAACAGGTGTACACACCACAGGTACACTGTGTGTCCTGAACCTGTGGGATATGGGCATGACAGTAGCACACAGTAGGGAAGAACCTATCCACTCACCTCCCCTGACTCTGTAACTTCCCAGATATTCCCCTCTGGAGGTAGTCACTGTATGTGGTGGTGGATGCATACTGCAGTTTGTGGGGGTACACCCTCAGCCACCCAGCCTCTGGCACAAATGAGGTGCAATAGGGACTATCACTTGCAGCCACCATGTTAGGTTGCAGAATGGCATGCCAGGCAGTGGTGCCTGCCAATGTGCATGACCCCACAGGTGTGTCAGGTCACAGACCACTTAAAGGGGGACCTGTGGCTGTAGCATCAGCTACTCCACACAGTACACAGCATGTGTACATTGAGTAGAGGCTCTAAGAATGAGAGGTGCAGCGACAACATGGGGTCCATAGGATGTGCCCTGGGCTACTCATGAATGTTCTCATATGGGAGGGCAAAAGGGAGAGGAAAAGGGCTCCAAGGAGACAACACAGGCCCAGGATATTCAGGCCATGTGCCACTGTGGCACAGACAAAATAACCACCTGCACTACCAGTCTAAAGGTGCAGCATGAATAAAAAGCAACAATACACAAAAAAAGTGCTGCACATAAAAGCACTGCTTAAATATATATTATAATGCCAAATTCACAAAGTGCATTAATGTAGCAGTACATATAGCTTACTAACAAAAGCCCCATGTGTCACTGTGGCTCAGCTTCATGATAGACAATGCATGCAGCAGTACCGCTTGGACCACAACATGATCTCAGGGCTCTGCCACATGCTACAGGAGCAACTGACACCCATGACACATAGGTCACATGCCTTGGCCGTAAAAACAAAAATCCTGTGTGCCCTGTCATACCATGCCATGGGCTCCTTCCAGAGGAGTGCAGGGGATGTCACAAGTGTCAGCCAGTCATCCGTGTCAAGGGCACTGCACCAGGTCATACATGCCTTACTCCAACATGTGCATTGACAACATACGGGTCCCCACGTCTGATGCAGACATCAGTGCCATGAAGGAGGTATTCCACACCATGCATGGCACGCCCAATGTACTGGGATGTATAGAATGTACCCATGTGGCTATAATAGGACCTACTGTGGAGGAGGAGGTGTACAGGAAAAGAAAGGGTTTCCATAGCATCAACTGCCAGATAGCATGTGACGTGGACAGTATCATCACCTATGTGTGTGCCAAGTACACTGGGTTGACCCATGATGCATGCATATTCAACGGATCAAAGATGAGTGACCACCTTGCAACACATAGGCTTGTCACTGGGTGGCTGCTGGGTGAGTATGGATGTTTCACATATGCTACACAGCCATGTGCACTGCCACAGGACACTGTCCATTCTGTCCCCCAATGTCTAGGTGACAGTGGATACCCACTCCAACCATGCCTGGTGATGCCATTCCTGATGTTACATGTCAGGGAGGAACAGGCATACAATGAGGCACACAGGAGGACATGTGCCATTTTTGAAAGGACCATCAGGGTGCTGAAGATGCTGTTCTGTTGCATTGATCACACCAGAGGCATGATGATGCTGGCCCCTGGAATGACCTGCAGAGTGATCCACATATGCCATGCTGCATAACATGGTTGTGTGCAAATGGCAACTCATGCCCGATCACCAGAGTGCTGTCCCACAGGATGAAGAGGAGGGGGATGATCTGCAGTACCGTTGTCCTGAACACTGTCTGGCTGAGTGGCACGCCATGCACTCATGTGTGGCTCATTCAGTAAATAGGATGTACACCATAGTAACACAGTGATAGGCCTATATAGCCTTAGTGCCCATTTGGGGGGAGCTAGGGTATACTATCCAATGTGTGCTGTGATTACTGTCCATGTTGAGGGGGTTGCATCATGCTCCCTCTGTTGCGAGCTGTGTAGGGTGAGTACCAGCAGCAGTGGCCCTGTTCTAATGGCGGCTATATTTGGTCCCCTCCCGAGGGGGCAGGGTTCATAAGTGGTTCCCCCGCCCCAGTGGGCAGGTGTCATAGGTGTGGCCCCCACCCCAGTGATGTGGTTTATGGGTGTACAGTGTGATTCTGGAAGGGTGGGAGCCAGGATGTGTGTGTTTGTGTTGGGCTGTGTGGTGGAGCTGTGTTGGGGAAGTTAAAGGTGTGTAGGTGTCACTTTGAAGTGTGTGGCCGCTTTACATCCTCCTTGCTGTTTACCCCCAGACATGTGGAGGTGCATGTGCCTGGGTGGTATGGCTGTACCTTTGCCTTTCCTCCCCACATGGTGTGTGGTTTCCATATGGCCCTGGGCCTTGCTGCCTGTGTGTTCCCCAGGTCCCCTAGCATGCAGGTGGTGTCTGACTCCTGGGATACACAGCCAACCCCTGCCTCCTGCATTCTTGGTGGGTTGATGCTTCTGTGTTGGCACCCTACAGTGTCTCAGGAGCCTGTGGGGCTGGTGTGTAGCTGCAGGTGTGGTACAGTACTCTGTGCCATGGCAACCTGGGCACATGCAAGCTTCAGCAAGGTGGGGAATGCAACTGTGCCCTAGGCTCTGTGTGTCCACCTGCCGGCATCTAAATTGCCACATCCTGGTCTATAGGGAGACAGATTGCCTGGCAATGCTAGCCCTGGATAGTAGATGGTTTGCTATCCACTCCAGGATGTCCCCTATTCATTTGTGGGTAAGCTGCTGCCCATGCAGCTCCATGGTCAGGTCCCACGGGTCATCCATGTTTTCCTTCTCAGCATGTAGATGGTCACATTCCAGCTGGTGCAGTTCAGGATAGTAGGTCTGCATGACAGACCATAGATTCGTCCTGTGTGCCCGGTGGGGGGGCTGAGGGCTCCTCATCCGCAATGTCTGCTTGCCCTTGTTGGGTGGCATGGTGGTGTCCTATATCCCCATGCCATGTGTGAGAGAAAGGAGGTCATCCTGCATAGCCGGGCATGTAGGGCTGTGTTGGCTGATCATTAGGGCCCAGTCCCACAGCACTGGATGGCCGGCTCTGTGATGGCTGTGGGGTTGGTTCAGGATAGATGTGGCATTTTCTGGCTCTTGTCTGGTGTCCGATCCTGGTCCTGTGTGGCTTTTGGTGTCTCCAGCATGATCTCAGAGTTGGTATCCTGCAGGGTGTCCATTTTCACTGCTGTGTCCTGTGTTCCCTGCACTGCACCTGTAGGTGAGAGTACATTGGGTGGTTACTTATGCATGTATTGGCAGGCATTGGCATGTGTTCAGTCAGCCATGATGTGGTTCACATACCAGCACAATCTGTGTCTGTGTCCCCTTGTGTTTCCTCCTCCATGGAGGTCACCAGTGGTTCATGGATGCTGTCCACAGTCTCCTCATCTACAGGGTGCAAGACAGGACTGTTGGGTATGATGTTCAGTCATATGCCTCTCACCCTGTGTCCCCTTGCATTGTGCCCCATAACTGACAAGGTGGCAAGCTCCCCATGTAAGCTGATCTCAGATAGGGTGTTGGCCACCATCCTCTCAATGAGGGAAAGTGCTGGTACTTGCATGGGTGTCTCCTGCCTCTGCTATGCTGAACCCATGCCATGGTGGCCATCTTTTGCTTCAAAGCCAACTGGAGGTCACACCACTTGTATCTGATTGCAGCAAGTATCCATGCCTCTGGACTGGCCACATTGATAGTGGCTGGATATCAACCATATCCTGGCCTTGACCTTCGCTGGGGTTTTCGGGGACTCAGCATCGCTACAGCACCCATAGTTGTCATAGATATCCACCAGCATAGCTGCCACCTGGCTGCCCATGGAATGCTGGACCACGACCTGGTGGTACCATGTCACATGCACCCTCCATGGCCCAGGCCCATCCCCAGCCTGGGTGTGTGGCCTCTTGCATGGGGTACATGTGGTACAAGTGCAGCACCTCCATCTCTGCTTCCTCCTGTTGCACACTCCTCCATCATGGTATTCACTTTCTTGTGTCTTTGCAGAGAAGTGCACATGTCCATATATGGTTTGGTCAAGAAGCAGGGACATGTATGTTTGGGTCACCCCATTGTCCCTGTGCATGGCACTGCAAGCATCTGCTGGCCACACCTCTGCCTCAGTTCCCTCTGCATGTGCCTTTATGACTGCCATGTGTTGTTTGGCTGGCTTGGGTGCATAGCTGCACACCTGCATTACATTGTATTGCATGCAGTTTCTGCACTTTGTGAACAGGGCCCTTTGTGTTTATAGCGCAAGATCAGGCAACAAAACATAATCATGGTGTACATGTTTTATTGTCTGGCTGCATACTTGCATGTAAAATGTTCATCATGATATGGATGGCCAGAGACCAACTAACATCTCATATACACATGCAGGTATATTCCTCTGAGGAAATTGCAACCCAGAGTATCTCTCCTTCTCTCCTCTCTCTTTAGGGAATATTCTGTTGCAGTAAAGATGTTGCAGTTGTTCTGTCTGTTATGCTGAACATTGGACATACACTCCCATATTGGACATGTTATGCTACTGAGAACTGGGGAGGGTATGCCAAGTAACTCTTGGACAGACATCATTGAATTCAAGTGCTGTGGGACACTGGGATGGCTATTGCATAGACATAGTGCCTCACATATGGAGTGTAGCCATGTACCCATTTTTTTTCAGATAGAACATGAACCCCAGCAGTGGCAGCTCTTCAACATACTGCTTGAATTTGGACCACCATCTCCGTTCTGGCATATTCCAGCTTCTGGTCAGAAACAGTTCCCTTCCCCACAAAGGGACTCCTATACAATGACCTCCCCCTCTTCACCCAAGCCAGACTGGGTACTAACAAGCTCTGAAACACAGGCTCTGGTACCACTGTGCACCTAGATGGTTTCACTTTGGTTGGCACTACCTCTATCCCTGAGTTCACCTTGTTCTCCAGCCATGACTTTTGATGCCTCCCTTATATGTACTCAGGTGGCAGAACCACTGTATATGGAAAGCATGGGACAAGTTGTGGTCATACTATCACTCCACACTGAGAGAAATGGGGTTATGGTATACATGCACAATCAATTTAAAACAAAATAGAAATTATGTAAATACTAGACAGTAGGTTCCTACCTTTTTGAAGATTTCATGATATTGTCAGCTTTATATTTTACCGCATTGTCACTGGCACAGTGAATTATATTTTACACAAACTATTTGCTGACTAGCTGATCAGAAATTGGCTATCAAAAATAATTTTAACCAACAAGAGTGCTTTCTGGCATCTACTAAAATGTCAAAATAATTTAGTCAGAAGCAGAGTCCCATAGACTCTTGCTGTAAAGACAGAAGTGTCATGAGTCTGACTGAAACAGTCTCTCAGACCCAAAATGTCCAGTTAATAGAAGTACTGAAGGCTTTTATATGGCGAAAGTATGGCTGTTGAAAAATGTATAATTGGCAGGCATTTAGGTGTACACATCTATGCACATTACATACACAAACACACACACTCACACACACATATTGAAGCACAATATGAATGAGTGAAGCAAATTTTCTCTAAATGTCTACCTGAATTCATTACTAACACTGCTGCTTAAAACACTCCAGGCAGAATAAGTGGATGGCACTAAACAGCTTAGCTGCAATTATTATGGAATGTCTGAGGTATAATTTCCCCTGTGGTTTTGTTAGGCGTACAAAATTCATAATACTGATTTGTGGCAGGTACTTATTACCCATCACAGGTGGGGATATGCAAATATTATTCTAGCTGGGTGAAGAAGGGAACAGCCTTTATTTCAATCCTCAGCTACTAACAAGATTTGTGAGCCTAGTACTCTGGGACCATTTAATTAATTGCACAGAAAAGATAAAATGTAAAATGGCTATACAGGTTATTCAAGCCCTATTCTAGAAACCTAAAATGTTAGATATGTGACCTGAGAATAAACAGGGTTTAAACACCCATATATGACTTGAAAATTCATGTGTAGCCTTCTTCTCTGTGCAAGCGTAATGTAATGCATCCGTTGTCCTTTTCAGTATGCATATTATGACATGACACATTAGAATGATAATTTACTGATAGCATTGTTTACTGTGCTTTATTTTATGTACTGTGTCCTTTTTATTTTTAATCTCTACAGCTATAGCCATTTTGGACCCAAATTGCACCCTCTATTTTGATCAATTTATAGTAAACTGCATGGTGTCCTGTTCATATGCATGGAAAATACTGCACTGTCGAAAGTGTTCTGGCTATGGGATTTATGTACAAATGTAATCAACTCAACAAGTATCTATATAATAGCCAGAAAATAATAGGGCCAATGTGAGTAAATTTAATTAGTACAGAGACCTCCACTAATAGTAGCAAACATTACTATGAATGATTGTCATTAGTCTTATTTCCTTGTAGAGGATATGGAGTCACTTGGTGATCAAAGTGTATAGCAAATAAAAAGTAGTGGATGTGCCTAGCACACTGCAATATTATTCCTTTGTTTCCATCCCTGCTCAAACACCAGAAAACCCTGCAATGGTATACCATAGATAATAATGCATGGGCAACCATGCACAATAAGGCTGTGTTTCTATCAAGTGAATCTGATGTCATCATTGGGATGATGAGAGTGAAGCGCATGAAGTCTCTACTGTCATCAGAAATCCGAGATGAAAATACAGCTGAGTTCTGCATGATTGGCCTTGTGTTATTTAATATAGTATACTCTGCACATTATAGAATATGTACATCACACTTTGTCTCCTTGACCTGAATGTATAAATTGTTAAAAGCTTTGTTACTACCACTGTTCTACTGTCTCAGATGTTATCTCTGTATCTGCCTTTTCACCAAGCCAAAATGTCTCTCTGTTGTATATAATTAAACCCAGGTCACTCCTGAATAAGGGATACAAATCTGAATGAGCCTGCCTGATAAATAACATTCAGCAAATAAAATAAAAATAAATAAATAAATATGGTTTGCGATATAAAATGCTGCCTTTTTTCTTCCAAAGACAACTTTAGTTCCATTTTTTTATTTTGTTTTGAAAGAAACCCACTTACCCAACTGCTAAAAAACCCACATGGATGAGTAGTGGGTTTCTAATTTTGAAAATAATGAAATAACAGAAGATATTTTGTTAGGGGAAGATCTATGCTCTTTATGTTTGGGGAAAATGACTTCCATGTCATATGAGTCAAAGCAAAACAACGCTGACCATATGGGCGAAGATCAAACAGCTAACACAAATATAGCCCACACCAACAAGAGTAAATGTCGAAACAATGACTTCCCCAACAAAAAAATACCTAATAACATACACCTGGCCAAACCTCCAAAATTAAAAAAATCTACATAATTACATCCTCTCATCTACCAGCATCACAGCCCACATCACAGACACTCAAATCAGATGCCAACACCTAGACTCGAACCCACAACACCACACCACTCAACTCTACACAGGCACCTTATCTACCTAGCACCCTGCCTAACCCACTACACCACAATGCAAACCAACCAGAAGACGCTGACATCTAATGTCACAACACAAACCTTTCAAACAAAGCATAACAGCACTATACCTAATGTGGGGGGGCTTTCCACCCCACACCCCCTTACTTATTGTAACTAACTCCAAGACTGCACTACCTACAATAACGTGTGCAACACTACCCTAGCACACTTTGCCCTCACTGCACAACTTTGCGGGCTTTATACACGCTGTTTTCCAGCTAAAGCCATTTTTTTTGGTCTGTCTCAGTGCTGAGTTTCAGCCTGGTCATGGCCCTCATCGCCCCTCGCTCCCAAATCAGCTGTTCTCCCTTTTGCCCCCTGGCTTACCCCCTCCAGGGTGGGGCTGCAGCACCAGCCAAGGTGTCATGGACACTGGTCGGGTTATGGGAGTCAGCCTGAGAGCGATGGAGGGGTGGCAAGGCGGCATCATGGAGGTGCTGTGGTGGGATTTTCTGTTTTTTTTGCAGTCTTTGGAGCCAGGTGCGCGCAATGACACCAGCCAAGGCGGAACTCACATGCTCCCACGTGAGGTCCCCTTGAAGCATCTGCACTTGGCTCCCCCCATGCTCACGCACATCACCTTGCTCCCCAGCCTCTACCAGGGAGCACTCAGATGTCGGTGATACAGATCCCCCCTCCCCGGAGAAGGAGAGCAGTCCTCTGGATGCTCAATCTTTCCCCACCGCTGCTGACCCCCGGCGGCCCATGCCCGTTCCTGAACATGGGTTGCCGGCATGGCACGAGTTGTGGCATCCAGCACCTCAGTCCTCAGCACCACTGAGCCAGCAGTTAAAGCTCTTTTTACAGGTGTTCAAATTGAGTCACTCATATTGAGTCGCCATATCACGGGATATAGGGAAAATGAAAGTAATATGGTAGAAACATAGAAACATAGAAGTTGACGGCAGATAAGGACCGCAAGGCCCATCCAGTCTGCCCATTTCTTTTTCTACCTTATAAATGTGCCATTGGCCTTTGTCAGTGACCTATCTATTCATAGTCATTTGTATTGCTCCCTTATGCCTATCCCATGCCTGTTTGAAGCCTGCACTGTATTCATAGCCACCACTTCTTGTGGTAAGCCATTCCATGCATCTACCACCCTTTCTGTGAAAAGAATTTCCTCACATTCCCTCTTAATCGGCATCCCTCTAATCTCATGCTGTGTCCTCTTGTCCTGCTATTTTTCTTATATTTAAACATGTTAGACTCTTTCACCTTGTTTATGCCCTTAAGGTGTTTGAATGCCTCGATCTATCACCTCTTCCCTCCTTTGCTCAAGGGTATACATATTGAGCTCTGTTAATCTGTCCTCATATGTCTTCTGATGCAGTCCCTGCACCATTTTGTTGCCCTTCTCTGGACTGCCTCAATTTGGTTAATGTCCTTTTGAAGGTGTGGCCTCCAATACTGCGCAGTACTCGGATGGGGCCTAACCAATGTCTTGTACAGAGGATTATTACCTCCCTCTTACGACTTGTGATACCCTACTAATACACCCTAACACCCCCTAGCCTTACCTACTGCTTTAGAGGTCTGCTGGATGATTTCAGGTCATCAGTGATGATGATGCCCAAGTCTCTTTCTTCCTTTGTGACTGCTAGCAACTCCCTCCCAGCCTATAAGTGGCTTCAGGGTTTCTCTTCCCTATGTGCATGATTTTGCACTTCTTTGCATTAAATCCCAGTTGCCACTCTTCTGACCATTCTGCTAGTTTATCAGATCTCTTCTCATTCTGCCCACCCATCTGGATCATCTACTCTGTTGCAGATCTTGGTGTCATCTGCAAACAGACAAGCCTTACCCTCTAGTCCATCTGCGGGTCACTAATGAAGATGTTGAATAGGACTGGCCCCAGGACTGATCCCTGAGGTACCCACTTGTGACTTGCATCTCTTCTGACTGTATACCATTTACCACCACTCTCTGTTTCTGCCAATCAACCAGTTTGCCACCCAGTTGACCAACTTCAGCCCACCCAGGCCTACCTAGCTTATTTATCAATCTTCTATGTGGAACAGTGTCAAAAGCTTTGCTGAAGTCAAGGTAGGCGACATCAACTGCTCCCCTTGGTCCACCACTCTGGTTACCCAGTCAAAGAAATCTATGAGATTAGTTTGACAGGACCTTCCTTTTAAACCCATGCTGTCTTGGATCCTGTGCCCTATGGATTCCAGGTGTTGCACTATCCTTTCCTTAAGGAGTGCCTCCATAATCTTGCCCACTACTGAGGTAAGACTGCCGGTCTGTAGTTCCCGCCTCCTCCCTGCTACCACTCTTGTGGAGTGGGATCACATGAGCCCTTCTCCAGTCTTCTGGGACCTCTCCTGTGCTCAGAGACTCACTAAACAATTCTGCTAATGGCTCTGCTAGTTCCTCCTTTAGCTCCTTAAGTACCCTGGGATGTATGCCATCAGGTCCCATTGCCTTATCCACCTGAGCTAGCAAGCTCTTGTAGGACCCTTTCTTTTGTGAAGGGAGTAGTGCTCACCTCCCTCCCCTGTGTCCATGATGCTGAGCTGTGGGCCCTGCCCTACCTTCTCTTCAGTAAATACTGAGCAAAAGTATCTATTTAGGATAGATGCCTTTACAGGGTCCTCCTCCTCACTTGCTCCCTTTTCTCCATTAAAGCAGCAATACCCCTCTGGACTTTCTCCTTTCACTAATGTATCTATAGAAAGTCTTGTCACCTTCTTTTACTGTTCGTGCTAGTGTTTCCTCAGTTTGGGACTTTGCCTGCCTTACTGCCTTACCTGCTTCCCTTAGGGCAGTTTGGTATGCCTCCCTATCTTCATCCCGCTGTGTTCCTTATATTTCCTGAAGGCCAGCCTTTTGGCTCTGACCTTTTCTGCTACTGTATTTGAGAACCAAAGTGGTTTCCTTCTTCTTTGCACTTCCTTTTCTGTCTAACACAATGGGATGTTGCTTCAGTATTGCATCCTAATGCTTCCCACTTTGCCTGTACCTCCTCACCTGTGTTTCTTTTTGCCAGGGCTAGCTTAACTCTGTTGGCCATCTTATCAAAGTCAGCTCCTCTGAAGTCCCATATTTTTGCCTTGAATGGGATGATTTAGATGTAGTAGCCAAATTGAACCATACCATGTGATGGTCACTGGCCCCAGGTGACCTTCTACCTGGAGATCTGTGATCCCTTCTTTGTTAGTCAGTACTAGATCTAGGATAGCCTTGTCTCTTGTGGGTTGCTGTACCAGTTGTTTGGGGCCCTCCCCTGCAGGGAATCCACTATGAGTCTAGTTCTGGCAGATGTTCCTGCTGGTATTGACCAATCTGTATCTGGCATGTTGAAGTCTCCCATTATCAGAACCTCCCTTTAGCTGTCATGTTTTGTATATCTTCTAACAGTAATGTCTATGTCCTCCCCTGGTCTGAGGGCCTGTAGACCACCCCAGTTCTTATGGCTGTCCCATTTCCTGTTTCCAGGGTGACCCACAGTTCTTCTGGCTCCTTATGTATTCTGAATTTCTGTAGCTTTGATATTTTCATTGACATACAGGGCCACTCCTCCCCCCCTTTTTGCACCTCGGTCTCTTCTGAACAGTACATAGCCAGGTACCGAAGTCTCCCAAGTGTGGTTACTGGTAAACCACGTCTCATTAATTGCTACTATGTCCAGTTTAGCCTCTGACATTGATTGCCTGCAGGTCTGGGATCTTATTTCCCAGGCTGTGAGCATTTGTGTACATGAGCATTTGTGTACATGAGCATGTAGCATGAGTTTCCATTCTAAATAATAAAGCTGTTGCACCACAGAAGAGTACAGCAGGATTCTATGACCTTTAAACTGTCTTACAACATTTTGTTTTATAAAATGGCAAGAAAAAATCTAGAAACTTCATTGGTCAAATTCCAAGACACATCACCATTCTTAGCACTGCTGATTAGATCCTGATATAATTCCTATATCCAAAAAAAAAATCTTATTATTTACCATATCACTACACCTAAAAATCAAAACCTGAAAAAGCCAAAACCCACCATCTTAAAAATATTTACTTTACTATACTTATTTAACAAAAAAAGAGATTTTTTTCCCATTAATTGACCTGTGTTTCCAATATTAGACTCTCAAGTTGTCTTAATTGCTAACAGCAACACAGTCTGACAGCTAGAGGTGTGTGAAGTGAACAAATTTCACTCTGCGTACTATTTTTCAGAGTTTTGACTTTCCACAAAATTGTATGCCATGCAAAATCCCAGTTTCACCTTTTACGGTGATTTTGCAAAGATTGCAAAATTGCTGACTTCGCATCTATTGTGCCACTATCTGGGTTATTACTGTTACATGAAATGACAATTTTGCCAGCAAAATTTGTGCTTGATGCAAAATTCTCACTGCAGTGTGGGACAGGATGTCATCTGATGCTCTAGGGGTCACATGTTGCTGAATAGCCTATAGGAAGCTGAGTAGGTCGCGTCTGCGTGCAGTGTAGTTGAGAGTCTCTCGGAGAGCACATTGTGTTAGCTTGACTGATTATAAAAAAACTATTAAAACATAAGAAACTGTTCCATTTGTACAAAATGTTGATTAAAATTTGTTTGTGACTGCATTATATACATTTTTTTTTGTATTCACTCACCAGTTAGATAGTGTAAAGTATGATTGTCAGTGTCTGCATTTGTTTTCTGTGGATTGTGTGTGGGGAAGGGGGAGCAGCAGCATTGTAGGGGGCTAGTTCAATCAAGATCTGTAGTTTTTGGTTTTTTTCTTAGTTAACCAGGATTTTGTGGGTAGCCTGTGACATGTGAGACTGCGATTGAGTGAACCACAAAATGGTGACTCAATCACAGTGTGTGTCATGGGGACTACCAACGAGGTAGGGCGACTGGATGGGGGTGGGTTCACGCATATAGCGACAGGATGTCGCTACACATACGTGTGCGGTGGTGGGAGCGAGCATGCTCAGTGGGGGGGCTGGAGGGTTTTTGAGGGGTGATGCTGCAATGGACTGTCGAGCTGGCCCTGTGGCATAGTGGATGGGTTTGTGGCTTTGGTGAACAGGGTGCTGGGTTCTGGGCGCAGGTATGTTTTTGTTGTGCCCAACCAGGATTTTTTTTTATGTTTTGCACCCCCCCAAACATGCACCCCCTGGAGTTGAGAATCCTTAAGTAGGGAGTGTGGAGGCGCAACTCCACATAATATGTTATAATTGTAAGTCCCCGTGCCGCTTTTGTTTCATGGATGGGGAGTCACATCGCTGAAACTGATTTTGCTGATGTGATTTTGCTGTAATGGCGATTGCCTTTCAGCGGTCGCCATAATGACATAGAATCATTTTTTGTGGTACATGTTGTTTTTGTTTCTGTTCTTGCCATATTTCCCACTGCTAAATTAAATCCCTGTGCATTTTGTGTGTAAATACTGATTCGGTGTTCAGTTCCACTTGTCAGATTTCACTGTGCTAGTAGAGAACTAGATCTTTGTTTTGGGTGTATAAAATACAGATTCATTGTGCAGTTTCACTTGCCAGATTTCTCTTTACTAGGAAACCAGACCTGTGCTTTGGGTGTATAAAGTACTGGTTCAATGTGCAGTTTCACTTGTCAAATTTCCCTGTGCTAGGAAACCAGACCTGTGTTTTGGGCGTATAAAATATTGATTCAGTGTGCAGTTTCACTTGCCAGATTTCTCTGTGGTAGAAAACAAAACCTGTGCTTTTGGCATATAAAATGTAGATTCAGTGTTCAGTTTCACCTGCAAGATTTCCCAGTGCTCGAAAACCAGACCTGTGTTTTCAGCGTATACAATACTGATTCAGTGTTCAGTTTCACTTGTGAGATTTCCCTGTGCTCGAAAACTAGACCCGTGTTTTGGGCATGTAAAATACAGATTCAGTGTGCAGTTTCACTTGCCAGATTTCCCTGTAGTAGAAAACCAGACCTGTGTTTTTGGTGTATAAAATACAGATTCAGTGAGCAGTTTCACTTCTGAGATTTCCCTGTGCTAGAGAACCAGACCTGTGGTTTGGGCATGTAAATTACAGATTCAGTGTGTAATTTCACTTGTGAGATTTCCCTGTGCTAGAAAACCAGACCTGTGTTTTGGGCATATACAATACAGATTCAATGTGCAGCTTCACTTGCCAGATTTCCCTGTGCTAGTAGAAAACCAAAGCTTTGTTTTGAGCATATAAAATACAGATTCAGTTTTCAGTTTCACTTGTCAGTTTCTCCTGTGCTAGAAACCAGACCTGTGTTTTGGGCATCTAAAATACAGATTCAGTGTGCAGCTTCACTTGCCAGATTTACCTGTGCTAGAAAATAAGACCAATACTTTTGGCGTATAAGATACCGATTCAGTGTTCAGTTTCACTTGTGAGATTTCCCTGTGCTAGAAAACAAGACCTGTGCTTTGGGCATATAAAATATAGATTCAGCGTGCAGTTTCATTTGCCAGTTGAAGTATTATCGGTGTTCTGATCTATTAAAAAAAGAAAACCTTACTATTAAAACACAAACAGGAATCATGACTGACAAAAAAAGGGCGGGAAAAGGGATGGGCACCCGTGCGTCAGGTAAGAAGGCTGTTAAATCAAAGGCACCAATTAATACTCCACTACCAACATCAATGTCTGAGCATGTCATCAACAGTTCCTGTGGGTTCAGGGGCAAATAACAGTGAGAGTACTGGAGTTGTTAGCAGCGGTGGCATATCTGTCACAAACTTTTTCAAAGCTCAATCCGGTGGTGGCAAAGACAATGGGTGAGGTGACACCTGAGGAGAAAACCAGCAGTGCCCAAAGTACCAGCAAGCTGGAAACAGTGAAAAAGGAGAAGGTAGTCTGGGTACCTGTGGGTGGTGCTGACGGTCGTGCTTATTGTACTGTAGCTCAGATGGAAGTCAATGCCAATAAGGGCTAACCATATACTATAGGTTAATATAATCATGACATGAACTACATCATTACCCAATGAATGGCTGGAAAACTAAAAGTGATAAACTAGCAAGAAGGGTTAAAGAGCTACTAATACCGCAAAGAAAACTATAAAAAAACATAATAATTAGGTGCAATTCTGCTTGCATTCCATTTATATTTGATATATTTCTCCTCCCCATAATTACTAAGGAAATGTGTATGAATATATGATTGTTGTCCCTTAGAGTTTATTTTGAGTTCATCTGCCTCTATAGCTTATTCCCTACTCCAAGTCATAATCCTCTGTTGTGACATCACAGTCTGTTGCAATGGGAGTAACGGTGGGGTCACAAGCAGTGTTCTATGACCTCTGGTAGGAAAAACACAGCAGGAATAGATGAACTCTTCAGGAGCAGAAATCATGTTTTCATACAAATTACCTCTGTAGTAAACAATGGGAAGTAGAAATACAGAACTAATGTGAAATACAAGTTGAACTGTGTCTAAATATTATGTTTTATTAAAGTTCACCTGAATGTGTCACCAGCTCTTTAAGAAGAGTAATCAAAACAAGCCACTCAACTGTTCTTGATTTTCTGTAATATCCCAGATTAAATATGACACATTTCCTCTTTTCCATATATAGTTGATGGCTCCCCAACTGCTGAGTAGGGTGTTGGAAGCACAAAATAATGAACCAATAGCACGTGATAGGGATTGCCATGAGATAACTGTATATCTCAGGTGTGTTGTGAAGCCTAAGGTACAGCCAAGTGCCTTCAACCAACCAAGATGTGTCAGACTTCACAAAAATGTAAACCTTGTATGATTACAAATTGTGTCCAAGAATTTTGGGAGTGAATAAATCTATAAAAATAATAATCTTAAAGGAAATGTGTGCGTTTATGCATTTACTGAAAATACATTCCAAGTAAACTCATTTATCTGTATGGGACTCATCAGTGAAACATTCATAATGTTATATGCAGTGATTATTTTGAATGAAAAAATTGTATTTTTTGGCTCTGAGGAGGGGGCAAATAAATTATTTCCACTTCCTCTGTTGCCCCCTATGCTTGAACATGTCATGACGTTTTACCACGAACAGCATGGGACCATGATGTCTTTCAGCTTAAATCAAAGCCACTGATCAGTTGACAAGCTCTTGCTTAGTTAAGCAGTGACATTCATATCCTGTGAGTCGAAAGATAGCCTAACACTGAGAAACAAATAAAGAAAAAGGATCCTATAAACTTGTATGAGGCACACCCCCATGCACTCTCTGGTAAGACCTCCTAATGCATCTGAGTGTGTGAGTAGATCCGGCAATCAAGGAAATGAAAAGATTTTCCTGGCTGCCTCCTCCAGGCAAAAATACAATTCTCTCCCCTCCAATGGGCACTAGAGTTAAAAATTATGAAAGACTCACACAGAGGTAAGAACATTTACTTGGGTTACATTTTCTGTAAATGAATAAATTTACATTTTCTTTGAACACTTTCAATGATTTTTTTTTAGAAAAGTTCATCCACCCCAAAAGCCCCAGAACATCCCAACATTTGCATACAATCCTATTTTCAAATATTTAACCACTGAAATAATTTGTTTTAAAATTATCCCTCAGCCCAGTCCTTGTTTCTGCAGCTGATGGGTAAGGTGTTAAAATCTCAAAACAGTTGTTAAGCAATAAGACACAATGAGTATGAGGAACTATGGGATGATGGCACACTTTGAGTGTGTTCTGAGGCACAAAGCATAGCAAAGTGCCTTTACCCATCAAACAAGTACAGTTATTTCAGAACAACACACACTTTGGAGTATCTTATTGAAGTGATCACACTGGTCCAAGAATTTTGCAGGAGGATAAATACATAAAAAATAAAATACACTTGCAAACATTTAATGATTTTTTTCTTAGAAGTTCATCCACACCAAATAAAATGCCAGGCACAACTGAGAAGCAAAATAGACAATGAAGGAAGAAAGAATTGAAGACACTATGAAATCCAATTCTTTAATGGGGAAAATATTTGGCACCTACCTTGTGTTAGCACTATTGATACTTTGACTCAATACTGGTAGTATATAGTATGTAAAATAGTATGGAATTTTATTTATTTATTGGTTTAGTTATTTGTTTATTTATTTGAAAATGGGTCACAGGGAATGGCACATTGAGCCAAGGTTTGTTTCCAGGTGTAACTTGAGGGAAGGGAGTAGTGGATACAAAATACAAAGCATAGACATAGTTCATGGTTAGAATGAAGTGCACTCAGTGACCACAATTAATACAGGAGTAAGTGCAAAAATGGGTGTTTCAGCCACACTTACACCGGGATATGATGCAGTTGCAAGAGGAACAGTCAGGAAGAGGGAAAACAGAAGCAGGGAGAAGGAAGGAGTTTTAGCTGATACCTGAGGGAACATGGGGAGATAGAGATGTGGAGGGAAGATGGGATTTGGTTCCAAGGTGATGGGCAGGGTCATTGGAAAATTATGGAAAATTTTGCTCCTAAAATGCAAAGATTTTTTGCAGAAATTGTGGGGAAATAATGAGGCTTCACTATACATCCCTAGTGTTCCCTAATAAATCTTTTGTTGTTTGCAGCAGCATGTCTTGATCACATAAATTGTTACAGTAGATACATGTATTGCCATTTCTATATGTTTTCAGTATGAAGAAAGGTTTGTGTCTTTGAAATGAATTGCATATTAATCATTATGCAATGTAGCATAGCTTCTAAAATCTAAAGACATCTACCTCATGCAGTATTAGCTAGATTTTTAGTAATTCACAGTCAATCAGTATAGAATAAATCCTGAAACAACATATGTTGCCAGTTTCTACAAGTTAAATAATGAAGCCAGTTTAACTACTACTTACCTGGGTGCAAGAAAAAAATAAGCAGATAAGTGGAATGCCTAATAAAATTCTAGTAAAAACAAACTGTTTATTTTGTTAAAATAATTGTTGTTCTTAATCAGCACTGTAAGTACAGTTTAATCACATGATAAAAGTATTAATTCATACCAATAGCTTTTCATTACTTCATACAAGGCAGTTTTGATGTACTCAGGTTGCAGTGATTTTTTGTCTGTTTGAAGGTAACTGTTTAAATATACTTGTCCTGGATTATCCCCCCAATGATGACAGACAAACATATTCGGTGGTGCTCAGAATGGAAATCTTTTTCAATTTCACATACTCTTTGTTTACAATATACCTTCACCATTTCACCATTGTACTTATAATCTACTCAATTTCTTTTACACTGTCTGTTCAAATTATACATGTCTTCCTTTCCTTTTTCTTTCTTCTTCTCGCCTCCCAGGTGAAAACCTGGGTGACTTCTTCACTTCTTCTGTTGTAGGTAACAGTGAAAACCGATACCACTTTTCTCACTTTCTGTTGTTTCCTTCTGTGTATTGTTTATTCCCCTTTTTACCCTCCCTTTACACCCCTGGTACTTCTTACCCTCCCCTTTTCCCCTTCTCTCTTCTGCCGTCCATGGCGGTCCACTGGTCGTTATTCCATCTTCCTTATCATACCTTTTTTTCTTGTATTGGGTGGGTGGGAGGTACAAAATGTTTGCAGCAAAAGAGGCTGATTTCCTATGTGCAGCCCTTTATATCCTGGAACTTGGTCCCACCTTTCCTTCCTCTTGCCCATTTGCCTCCGGCCTATCCCACCTCACGACCTCTCCTCTCTTGCAGTGTCATCATGCCTCCTATGACTCATTCTTCCTCCTCCCCTTCCCCCCCGAGCAACTTTTCCCTTTTTTGGGTGGAGTCCACCAGGACAACTTGGTCTGCCCCCTTTAACGGGCAAACTCCATTGTCCTGGATTGTCCACCCCAATGATGACAGACAAACATATTCAGTGGTGCTCAGATTGGCAATCAATTTATTTCAACTTCACATATTCTTTTGTTTACAATATCCCATCACCATTTCACCATTGTGCTCATAGTCCACTCAATTTCTTTTACACTGTCTGTTCAAATTATATATGTCTTCCTTTTCTTTTTTCTTTCTTCTTCTCACCTCCCAGGTGAAAACTTGGGTGACTTCTTCACTTCTTCTATTGTAGGTAATGGTGAAAACCGATACCATTTTTCTCACTTTCTGTTGTTTACTTCTATGTATTGTTTATTCCCCCTTTTCCCCTCCCCCTTCCATCCTTGGCCCCTTCTTATCACCCCCTTTTTCCCATAGCCTGTCACCAGCTTGAGTTGGATAATTGGCCTTCCCCCAGCCTTCCCCTTTTCATTTCTTTTCCTGTCTCCTCCAGGTTTCTATGAACCCCATCATTTCTGTATTAACATATCTATTCCTAAGTCTGACAAATGTATCCCATCAGATCAGTAAAAATCATCCACTCTCTCTTCTACCCCCCTCAGTATGACATGACCAACCATGTTTCAAAATAATGTGCCCACCCTCCTGTTTATCTTATGTCTTTCTCTCTCTACCGCTAGGTGGCTGTGCTCATGTCACCATACCCTTCTCGTGATCATGTTTAAACATGCTAAACTAACTCTAGGCCACCATTGCTTTACTTTTTCAAGGTCTTGCTTTATCTGTGAGTAATTGTCCAACAGAGGCCTTAATCCAATGTCGTTACCCCAAGGTGGATGATAATTAAATCCAGCGTGAGTCGTTTCTCCCTCATATCTCAAAGGGTCGGCAGGAGCTGTGCCCATCTCATCCCCCAAATTCCTCTCCATACCAGCCTACATTGTCTAACCTCTTGATATAGCTGCTTTCCCCTTGCTTTCTTTTCTGCTCTCCTTTCAGGCCAATAAATGCAGGAATGCTTGCAAGTCCATACTTCCGTGCATCGACTGTGACCTATTAATTAAGAGACAATGTTTGATTAACCTGTATTTTCTTTTCCCACCCCCCAACTGCATCCCTCCCCTTTACTTATTTCCTTCCCTTATTTATTGCTAACAATCTTACATTTTGTACCCGAAAAACAAAGAGAAACAGGTTAGTATTATTTGCTCACGGATCATATGTACCTCTTGAAGCTACCGGACTTCCAATGTCCCATCTCCTGTACCCTGGCTACTGATTCCCCTTCTATGGCCATTTTAGATGCTGCTCCAATTCTGAAGGAATGGTAGGAGCATTTTGTTGGGTCCTCTTCTAAATATTCCATGCCTTTTTTCAGTATAGCCATGACCTGGTGGCTCGACACCTTTTTCCCATCCCCATGTACAAATAGGTGCCCTTACTTGACATGTCTCTCTGCGATAAAAGCCCACAAAGCTTTTATTGAGCACAAGATTGGACTGGTATGTGACTCAATGGTCACCACACTTCCCCTCCCTTCTTGGTCTGTTTTGGATCTCCTAATCATTATTCACATCTGCTTCATTCCCCATGTTATATCTTCCCACTCAAGCCCACCATCTTCAGCCTTCCTCCCATGTCCTACTGCCTCGCTCACTCCTAAGGCACCAGCAAACATTACTAGGTACACCTCTTGGAATAATCTCACCTCATCCCTCAATTTATATATTGTGGGCAAGAATCCCACTAACCTGTCTAACAAGAGATCTGCTATTGGGTCCCTTGTGTCCACTGTCCTTTGTTTTATATGTGCCCATCCTTGTATCATTCACCTAATGAACATGGGTTTCATGGGGTGATGCCACCTTTTTAAGCTACAAACTATGCTGATCCCCACTGGGTGCACCCCCATCGTATTGTGAGCCATCCCTCTTTCCCACTGATACACTATAAATTTTAATATTTGTTCTTTCATGACCGGCCCACTTACCTCCATAAGGTGCAACTACCTGAATACTTGGAATGTCCCCCATGACCCTTTGTATGCCCTCAAGGTCCTGGGCACCCAGGAGTTGAGAAACAGCAATTCAGCTCCTTCTTGCCAATGTCCCAAATGTTCAGTGGGTTAGGTGTTCTTTGACCCTCTGCTTTCAGTGCAACTGCAGAAGGAAAAGGCTGTCAGCCAATATGTTCCATACCCCTTCTATGTGCCTGGATCTAAATGACATGTTCAGCTGTAACCCCTTCAAAACTAATTGTCTCTGTACCCTCATAACTGTGCCTGATCTTGCCCCTCTGTTATTAAGTACTTCTACAACTGCCTGGTTATCGCACCAAAAAGTCATCTTTTGGTTGCGAAGCTCTTCCCCCCATAATAAGGTACAAGCACCAAATTAGCATAATCTCCAGCAACGTAATATCTCGTGTAAACCCCAGTCTTGCCCATTCCTCTGGCCATGGTTCAGAAAACCATCTTCCTTGGAAATATCCCCCCATTCCTAAACCACCTGCTGCCTCTGTGTACAACTTGAGGTCTGTGTTGTAGACCCAGTCATCCTGCCAAAAGGATCTCCCATTGTAACTCTGTATAAATGTCTCCCATACCCAAAAATCATCTTTTAGTCCTCTTGTAATATCTACTCAGTGATGTGCTCCGGTGACCCCTGCAGTTGCCCTAGGCAAATGACAGGTGAATGTTCTCTCTAGGCCTATGGCCCTGCAGGCAAAATTGAGGTGCCCCCACAGCTGCTGCACCTGTCTTAGTTGTACCCTTTTTCTGCTCGTGTGCACCCCAATGAGCTATTTTAGTTTCTGTACCTTGTTGTCCTTTAGCCAGAACATCTCCACCTGTGTATCCACCTCAATCCCTAAAAATTCTATCACTCTGCTAGGCCCCTCTGTTTTTTTTCTGGTGCTAGTGGTACCCCCAGCTCTCTGCACAACTCCTGGAAACATGCTAGCATGTGTTCCGCCTCTTGTTTCCCATTTTCTATTAGAAGAAAATCATCAAGGTGATGTATCACAGCCCTATACACAGTTTGTTGTTGAAAAATCCATTACAGGCATGTGCTAAATAATTCAAACATAGCACAGGCTATGGAACACCCCATCGGCATAGCCTTATCAAATAATACAGGCCGTCAATCTTAAAACCTAGTAAATTCCAGTCTTCTGGGTGGACTGGCAACAATCAAAATGCTGATTGTATGTCTGTCTTGGTCAGCCATGTCTCTGGGGTGGCTCTGATAATCTGTAGCACTTCCTCCAGTGTGGCATACGATACACTGCTGTGCTCTTCCCCTATATAGTCATTAACCGACTCTACTTCTGGAAAGGAGAGGTGGTGGATGACCCGAAACTCCGCAGGATGTTTCTTTGGCATCAATCCTAATGGAGATACCCTTAAAACCTGGAATGGAGGGACCTTGAACAGTCCCTTTATTCTCCCTGCATCTTTCTCTTTCTTGATCTTGTTCCTTAAGATGTCCTCCTTTCCCCTTACTGATCCTAAATGTTTTGCTTCTCTCACCTCTCTGAGACCTCCGAATTGCAAAGTGAAACCTTTTCCAAAACCTTCCCTTATTTTTTCATTTGCCTCTCTGTCTGGATACTTTTGTAACTATTTTTCAAGAGCTTCAATCTTGATGGGGGTATTGGCTTTCGAAAAACTGTCCCTGCATTCTGTACCCTGGTTTTCTTCTCCCATCTCCCCCCATCACTCCTCTTCTCCCTTAATAGGCTTGACCTCCCCTTCCCATGTACCCTCATCCTCTGGTTCCCCTGCTTCATGTTTGGCCTTGGTACCCTTGTCCACCCACCCAAAAGGGCTGGTTGGTCATTCCTTGTGTCCCCCCTTGTTGTCCACCCTGACTCCAAGTTGTCCGACATCTTGAGGCTGGGTTGGACTTCTGCATTTTGAACATGTGTGCCTGAATCTGCATTGCAGCCATAAACAAAATGCCCTATTGTAACACCAACAGCATTTTTGGATTAACGCCCCTTTCCTGCCTCCCTCTCCTTCAGGTGTGGACTGGTCAGTAACATAGTCCATCCATAAGTCTAATTGTTTTTTGTCCCACCTAACATCCTCATATGTCACCATCCTCTACCGGAAAACCTCATCATAATACAACCAACCAACACCCCCTTGGCTTTTACTCTCCTTATAATCGATGAATACTTGATAAAGAGGTATCCCCAATTCTGGCTTCTTTTCCATGACTATGACTGAGTAGGTGGTGAAACCCACAAACCCGCCATCCCACATCTTTCCTTTTGTAAACTAATTTTCTTCTTTCTTTCTTTCCCAAGAGAACCACTGCTGCTGCCATCTTGCTCTTGTCTGTATTCTCTGCTTCTTCATATTTTGTTACCACCTCCCTACTCACTAAAGCAAAGATGTCCACATACTCTCCTTTCTAAATTTTTTCTTTTGTGGCCAATGGTACATGCTCTCCTATCCTCATGCCCAGGGCTCCGATCTCTCTTGACCCCTTGCCTACTCTTGTCCCTTCTGTTGTTTTCTCCACCTCATCTGCTGCACCCTTTCCTACTTTAATATCCGCTAATGCTTTTTCTAACTGCCCAAATCCCCCTGACCCTAGGGACGATATCATCTGCTCCACATACTCCTTTAAACTGTCCCCAACTGTTCCTAGCACATTACCTGTAGGTGTTTCCACTCTCTTTGTCATTCCAGGTGCTGCCAGAGGCAGCCTTCCTGGCCCTGTATTGATGAGGCTTGTAGGTGGTTGCCACAGTGACTAGGGTTGCCACCTGTCAGGTTTTTTACCTGGTGATCAGGTTTTCAGGGTCCTTATCAGGTAATCCGGTTTTGCTCTGTGTTGGTCAGGTTTTTGAGCCATTTTGAGCGCTCACATACTTTTGAAACAGATTTTGTCATCTAATTCTTTGTTTCAGCTGCATGACCAGGTTACAGACAAGTTTTGTTGTCAATATAGCCCTTTGTTTGTGAAAGCTGTCAACCTGGGAGGTGTAACGTATGGCCATTAACATCATTCACACTTACTTAACCTAATCTTTTCCACTACTGCTGCCCCACCTTTTGTAACAGTAACAGAGCCAGTTGTCTTCCAGTTTCATTTGCTGGTAAGCACTTTCATCTCAAACAGAATTTAGGCATCTTTAAATGTTTTGGATTATTTTTCAATCAAGAAAAAAAGGATGGTCACTTCATTGACTTTAAATAGTGATGTGGAAATGAAAAGGAAATGGAGCCAAAAACAATATAAAGTACACTATAGGAAACAATTTCTATATACCATGTATACTATTGTATGCTATTTACAGTATTCCCTTGTCTCCTCACAGACCATATCTGTAAATGAGATTTATTTTATCTTTGTATGCTTATCATGTAAACCAATGTCACTAAATAAATAAACACATAAGTAAATAACTAGGAAGAACCTGGGAAAGTAACTTTAACAGGTTAAGTACAGTATCTTAACATTGTGTTGAACTGCTGCTTCAAGTGTTGTTTTTACTGTTATAATAAATGGCTTTGGAGGAGGGGCAATGCACGATGAGTCATGACAAGGAGTGGGGCTTAGGATCCGGTTTTTGCTTCATTCAAAGGTGGCAACCCTAACAGTGACTGTGCAGGAGCTGGGGTCATCGGGAGCAGCTGGGTTGACTCTGGTGTGACCACTGGTATGGGTTCTGGTGTCAGTGCAGGAGTGGGCTCAGGCAGAGGTGGAGACATATAACGGGTGGGCTTGGGTGCAGTTGTATGGAGTTGACTGGTCATGGAGGACCCACAGGTGTTGGCAGTGGCCTCTTAGGGCTGCGTGGCCTTGCTGGTGGTCACTTTCCCTTTCCGCCCCGTCCCTCTCAGCCTTTCGCTTTTCTCCCAGCCTCCAAGGTTCCTTCCTCTCCACCAGTTCCCACATCTTGTTGGCCTTCTCTGCCAGCTCCAGTATTGCACTGTACGCATCTTCTTTTGTAGGCCTGCTCTTTCTCTGCACCATCTCTCATCTTGAAGTCTCTATAAAATTCTCAGAAAGCTGAAAAAAGATTTCATGTTAGCTCAAGCCAGTTAGACCTGTACTTCCTGTGTTTGTTGAGCCCTGTGATTTATCTGCTTAACTTCCCTGTCTCTCATCCCCTCCCAGTTCTTGTTCCCCTGGAATCCCCAGGCCCCTTGCCAAAATCTGTGATCGGGTGTGCTCCCTGGGAAGGGGTGCCCTGCTGCCCCCGGCAAAGTACTGTGGGTCCCGGTTCAAATCTTTGCACAAATGTGCTTTTTTTTTTTAAATTCTCAATGGAATTGCGAGTGGGCCCTGGCTTAACTCTGTGGCCTGTACCAGGAGGCTTAAGTCCAACCCAAATTGTGGGTGGGCCCCTGTTCCACTTTTCTTAAAACCCCCATCCTTGTAAACCAAACAATCATTCATCTTCCTTTTAGTGGCCATCCTCTTTTATATATATATATAAATATATATATATTTTTTTATGGTTATAATCTTAATAATACCCTAATAGTTCCAAATTAAACATGTGGCCCAGATTACTGATATTAGGCAATACCTCATCATCTGGATGTTAACCTGCTGTAACTGCCCCTTTGTTCAGCTGTTAGACCTTAAGTGACTGGATATTGTACTAAACAGCGTGGGCCCTTATATGTTCTTATTAGATTCTCCCCCAAATTGTCTCCGATCCCGGATTAACTATTTTTCCGTCTTCCCTTTATTCCCCTGGTACAGGATCCTCTTTATGGCCTCTCATTTGTTGCTGGACCTCTGGCCAAGGCCTCGCGGTGCTGATGTCAGACACCTACCGACTGTGTGGCATACTCGCCTGAACTGTGCTTTTTTGCCATTATTATCTTCATCCCCTAAAACTGTACTTGCTCCAAAAGAAAATATATTCCCAGGCCCCCTTTCCATTCTTTATACTGGGTTCTCCCTTTGCATTCTCTCTCTTTAGGTGGGCAACCACCAGACCTTCTGGCCCTGACATCAGACACCATACGACTGAATGGCCCCACTCACCAGGCCCTCTGTTCTCTCCAACCACACGCCCTACAAATATTGCCCCCCAAATATAACAAACCCTCCTTTGTCCTCCAAAAAATCAGCTGCATGCCTCTCTTCCTTTTCTTCATACTGGGTGCCCCATTTTCCTTCTCTCTTTTTCACTGGGCCGTCAAACCAGATCACACGGCCTTGACATCAGATGCCAAATGACCGCATGGTCCTGCTCACTAGGCCCTCTGTTTTCTACAGCTGTGTGCCCCCCAAATTCTGCCTCCCAAACACAACAAACCCTATGTTTTCTCCCAACCAGCTGGCTGGTCTCCCTGAGTTTTTTTTTTTGCTTACAATCTTTCTCCCAGCATGTGCTCAACCCCTTTCTCTGCCCTGCCTGGTGCTCCACAGCATGGCTGCTCCACACAGCCCAAACAGACGTTCTCCCAATTCTCCTGCCCAGCCAGCATTTCCGTACTTGGCAGGCCTCCCCAGTGCTCTGTCTTTTAAATTATCTTAGCATTACTCTAGAAAAACCTGCCTTACACTTTTTACTTCTTGGTGATCACCTCTGTATCCTGTTGTCACCTCTTCTTCTCATTCTAGCTCATTCTCCGTGAATGTCAAGTAAACCAGATGGTAGTTTGCACAAAACCGTAGTCCTTCTTACCCTCTTTGGAGCCACTGCTTTAACGCATGAGCTCAACCTCTTTGCCAAATCTAATGTGCTGCCCCAATTCTGAGTGTACAACATTTTGTGCGGCAAAATAGGCTGATTTCCTCTGTGCAGCCCCCTATATCCTGGGACTTGGCCCCACCTTCTCCTTTCTCTTGCCCTATTGTCTCCTGCTTATCCCACCTCACGACTCCTCCTCTCTTGCAGTGTCATCATGCCTCCTATGACTCATTCTTTCTCCTCCCCCTTACCCCCATCTCTCTCTGTGCAACTTTTCCCTTTTTGGTTGGAGTCCAGCAGGACAACTTGGTCTGCTCCCTTTAATGGACGAACTCCATTATCCTGCTTTACCAGTGTGTTTTCAGAGATGTTTGGGGTTTCTTTTTTGTAGGCTTTCTATGTGAGAATGTAGTTGTAGCAAAGTATCAAGTAAAGGATCACTGTCACCAACCCCTTCAAAAGCACATTCAAATTTATAATCAGTAGGGCCATCAAAACTCTTTACATATTTGAATCAAAATCAATTCAGAATGAAAATATGTATACAAGAAAAACTTATCTTACTACTCAAAAGCAAGCATTGTAGTTAATGCTTCATTTCAGTGAATGGGGCAAGTTGCATCTTTTCTCACACCTATTGTTTCAGTCTCTGTAGCAGTAAAATGTTTTCTGATGGTCTGCTTCAACACAGATTTTAAGTGCTAAAGTGTACATATGCATGGCCAGAGAATTTTGAAACAAAACCAGTGAAGTGAATCACAAGAAAGCAGAGTGACATTGAACCCCTCCTCACCTCACACTGTATTGTTTTAGCCCAATCCAAGTCTGTGTATCAAATTGTTATCATATTTGAGTAGATTTCCTTGAGAATTTAAATATTTTTATACAATTTCAGTCAAAAATTCACTAAATTGCAAGAAATTGCAGATTTTGTGCAGAGTATGGTGAAAACTGCAGAAACTGTGGAAAAACTGCAGGTGCAATTTTCCAGTGCCTCTAGTGATGGGAAACAATATGAAATGGCTGATTGTCCAGCAGAGAAGTGGAGATGAGGAATGGCTAAGGTGCAAGAATCCCTGAAAATGAGGAAGCAGGAGGCAGAGGGAATGAGGGAGAGGACAGTTACATTTATGTAACACATTTCCTATTCAGGTTACCTCCCAGAAGGATTTGTGTACTCATGATGCTTTGCACTGGGTTTAGGCTTTAGAATGCATGTGAGTGATTGGGAGAGACTTACAAAAACCAAACAAATTGTAAAACACCTAGGTTTTTTTTAGATTTTTTTTGTTTGTTTGTTTCATGTATGCATCCTACATTCTGTTCTTCTTCTAAACAGCTTCTGTATTATATTGTTTCTTTTGTGTACTACACCTAACTGTAATGGGTACCTCATATATTGATCTGTAGTGCACTGGTTGCTGTGATAAAGAAGTGATTACATTGTGCTCTGTGGCTACGGTATACTGTGGGACTAATTGTGATTAAAAAAACTGATTGCTCACAACGGCCATATGTTGGGCTGTTGCTGATCAAACAAAGTTGACACTTACACAAGGTCTACAATCCAGGATATGGAGCATAAGCAAAGAACGTAGGTAGGAACTAAGAATTAAATACAGGTAGTGCATGGACTATGGGATTATATAGAATGTATATTTATGTGAGAGATGTCCTACTCAGTCCCACCACAGAAGGATGTGCATACCATGATTCGTTGCTCTGGGTTTAAGGGTTAGAATGTATGTATGTGGCTTGCAGAAATTTACAAAAAAAGGGGGAAATTGTGTTTCTTCATGTATCTTTAATTCATTCTATATACTGCTCCTCTTCTAAACAGTCTCTGTATTATGCTACATCTCTGGTATGATATTGTACATCTAACTGTAATGGGGGCCTCATTTAATGGCCTGTAGTGAACTGGCTGCTTTAGTGAAGGAATTATTGCATTATACTGGATTGTCATGGTTCTTTGTGAGCTGGTAGTGATTACACTAGCTGATTGCTCTCCATGGCCCTTTCTTGAGCTGTTTCTAATCAAACATTTTGACACTCATTATGTTTGGTTACATTATTACCTAAATGAGATGCCACATCTCAATTCAATCGGGATTCTGCTTCTGCATGTAGCACCTGATGCCTCTCAGTACACGTTGGTACTCTGATTTTTATTTTTGTCATCAGTGTATAAGGAGAGATGATGAGGGGAATCAAGTTAAGGGAGTTTTATGTTTAGGGCCTTGTTGAAGACTTTTAGAGAGTAAAGGTGACAGTCATATTTGTGATGGCAATCATAGATCAGTAAAAGTGTCCATGAATTGTAAAGTGACTTGCCTTTAAGAAAATCCAATGTTCTGCATTTGTTGGGGTTAACATAGTCTTACATGATATGCTTTTAGCCAATCAGGACTGGAATATTCTTAAAGATTTTATATGTGCCCCCCCTCCAAATGAAGGATTATTAGATAGCCCACTGAACGCCCCTGCTAGTAAAGATTTTCCAGTGTTTTGATGAGGTATGTGCTGGGCATAAAATGGACAGGCAGGATCTAGTAAATGGGGCCAGAGAGAGAGTTCCATGTGCAAGTGCCTGGTGCATGGCATTCTAAAGTGTAAAAGGAGTCTACTAGGGCATCAAAAGGGGGCTACAAGATTGGGTTGGTCTTAGCCCTCCTTCTTTTTTGGGAGAGCACTCGGGAAGAATGGTAACAACTATCTGGCAGACAACAGTGGGGCTTGGATCTTTCTATCACTGCCTGGAAAGCAGACTTGATGCAATGCATAATCTGAAAGATAGACACCAACTCATGCAAATCCAGATAAGATGGCTATGTTGTACTGTCTACCAGATAATCAAATCAAAAATCAAATCAAATCAAACTTTATTTATAAAAAGTGCCTTTCCAAAACCAAGGCGCTTGTACATAATTATTTAGCATAAATCAATAAATAAAACAAGAAATGAAAACTATAACTACAACGAATTAAAACACATAACAGCAGCCATTAAAAATCAGTACATGCTAGGCTGAACAAAAATGTCTTCAAAGCTACTTTAAAGCTTTGGACAGTCGTGCGATCTCACACCTGATGAGGTAGAGAATTCCACAGGGTTGGGGCCAGAAAAGTAAACAACCTGGCCCCAGATGTCTTTAAACAACCCTGGAATCACTAACTATCCCTCGTCAAGTGGATCAGAGAGGGCGGGAGCGACAGTAGGGATGAAGGAGATCTTGCAGGTAGCCAGGTCCCTCATCATGAAGGGCCTTATAGGTCAGCAAATTGACCTTGAAGGTGATCCACCACTGTACTGGCAGCTAGTGCAGTCTGCGGAGCACAGGCATTATATAACTGGTCCTGGATGTACCAGTCAACAGCCTGTCTGCCGCATTCTGCACAAGCTGCAGGCGAAAGATATCAACCCCCGCTAGCCCAAGGTAAAGGGCATTGCAGTAGTCAAGGTGGGAGATAACAAAGGCATGGACTAAGGTTGGAAGGTTGTAGGAAGGAACCAGGTGCTTCACCCAGGAGTTATTCCTCAGATGGTAAAAAGAGGTTTTGACAACTACCGACACCTGAGATTTAAGTGTCAGACAGTCATCAAATATAACGCCCAGGTTCCACACCCAGTCTGCGGTAGTTAGCTGAACAGCCTCAAGTCATAGACCTGAAGGTGATCCTGCCAACAAACCTGCCTCCAGGCAACCTGGATCCACAACCAATGCTTCATTTTTTTTCTGGGTTTAACTGCAGCCAACTCACTGTCATCCAATCCTGGATTTCAGCGAGACAGTTATTCCTCAATGGGTCAACAGCACAGGTGAAAGAGGACCCTTTTTTGGTAAAGCCTGTCTGTGGTACTGGGAAAAAAAGACAGAAATTGTTCAAGTTATTCACGTCATCATTGCCAGTTGAGGGATGCAGGGGGAAAAAGGCATGAGAACTGTTACAGTCAGTAGCCCATTTGGGAAGTGGGACAAGGTTAAATATTTATTGCTAACCAAGAAATAATGACCAAAATACATTAGGATTGGACTGAGTAAAAGCAAAGCTCTGAACCAGAATAAGACAACCCAAGTTAACTTGCCAAGCATCAGCAAAATACCCAACAACAGGGAGCCTATGTTCACAGTAGAATGGCCAGGGGTTTCAGAAAGTAGATTAGGGGTGCTATGAACCATCAATAAAGACATGAGGTGGTATTTTCAGAGGTTATATAAAATGTGCAAAATTTCATGTTACATCAGGTGAAATTCCCCCAGAGGAGAGATGCCAGGATGTTAGGAGACACCAGGGGACTCTGCTAAACCCCGTTTCTGACTGTTGTGAATATTGTGTCCCTCCCCCATTGGCAAGCTACTGACTGCATGGTACTGAATTGTATTGTAATACTGGTATCCTGATCCAAAAGTCAGTTCTCTCAGGATAGCCTACAGTATATCTGTACAGTATCTGTCCAAAAGCATTCAGGATAAGGGCTACTTTGTTCTGGGTTCTTTAATGTTTATAGGGGTTAAAATTGCTCTGCTTCGTCAATATATATTGGTAGTTAAATTGCTTATTTCTAATTTCTGTGGGTTTTCAGTACTCCACAGGTAATATTATACTGCTTTATTACTGATATTTTCATTTAATTTGCTATAGCTACTAGCAAACTGATTCAGCACCTGTATATTATTCTACCATCCTATTCACTAGCCTAAGACTGCATTAGTGCCTGTGCTTTATTTTACCTATTTTTTTTACTATTTATTTATCACCTGTTGCTTCCTCCAGTGGCCCCCTTCAGACCCCCCCCAGACCCATGATCTGGCTCCCCTGGGATGTACCTTTACCACAGTCCTCTGACATAGCATCCATGGTTGTGCCCAGCCACTGGTGTGGTGTCAGTGAGGGGTCAATCCTTCATCCTGCCACTTGGAAGGGTTTTTCCTCCAATTCTCCTCCCTGGGCCCATGAACGTACAATGGGCACAATATCCAAACTCCACCCCTGCGGAGATGATTCCAGAGCCCTGAAAGTGGGATCCTTTCTCTTTGCATTGGTGCATGCAAGTGCTGCCACCCAGCCACCTCAGGGTATCAGGCAAGCAGCGTGTCACAGCAACCTCCCTCATCATGGTAGGAGAGCTACCCTGGGATGCTCTGTCCTTCCTCTCACTGCCAGCTCCTGAGCAACCTGAGCCCATTCCCAAGCACAGTTCACCAGCATGGCAGGAGGTAAGGCGCCCAGCACCTCAGCCCTCCATGCCACCGGGCCTGGCTATTTTATCTATTTTTAATAGTGGAATTTCCAATCAGAGCCACACTGTGTACCATCCTGAAACTGCAAAAGTCCTTACTCTCTTTGCCAGACCAGCCAGTTGTGACCTGCAATTTATTTATTTATTTACTAATTTAAGAGTTTAACCAGGGAAGGCATACTGAATGGAGTACCGCTCGATTCCAGATGCATCCTGAGGGGGAGGGTATATACAGTAATGTACATCAGGTTTAGATAAATACATATACAGCATCTTACACAAGGATTGTACAGTTAGATATACAGCATCATACACAAGGATTACACAGTACAGGCATCTCATGAAAGATATATTTCAAAGCGGTGGGTGCAAAGGGTACAGTAGCTGCCTGAAGAGCAGGAAGGGGAGTTATCCTGCTAGTGGATCCAGGGGACCAATAATTAGCAGCCTTGCAACACCCATGAAGGTCATTGGCCCATGAGTACTAACAGAATCACAAGTATGATTTAGAATCGTCTACCAGCTAATGTGCTCCAGGTACTAGGGTGTGAGCATAGACAAATACTTAGTGAGGGGCCAGTTATGCTGGGAGGTTAAGGTGGGGGGTGGGATAAAAAGGTATCACGGGGGGGCAGCCTGCATGTGCAGGTGGGGGTGACAAGCGCCTTGAGGAGATGGTTGACTTGTTGAGAGTTGTCAGTGTGCCTAATGTCAGCCAGTAAGGTTTAGGCAACTGGTAATTGAAGGCGGCTTGGCCTTTGGCTGTGGTCATGTGTAGGATATTCAGAAGCCAGGTTTCTGTGTGCCTGAGAGAGTACGTAGAGGGGTTTTGAGGTGAGAGGTAGATTCCAGGTAGGGGAGGGACTGTGCCCAGACTTTAGCAGTTGTCCTAGCACAGTGGACCAGCCTTTGATTCTGGAACAAGGGTAGTTGTAGAGACTTGTAGAGATCACAGTGGTACATTTGGGGGGTAGCCAGAGAGAAGTGGCAGAAGGCATGGAAGAGGGGAACAAGTCTGGCTAGGGTGATCTTGGGGGCGGCGCTGTAAACAACATTGCCATAATCAATTACAGGGAGGATCATTTTCAGCAGGATTTCCCTGCGGGTCTCCAATGGGATGCAACCTCTGTTTTGAAATACGGCACCCAGCTTGGGATGCAGTTTCTTGTGTATTGAATCGATATGAGCTGACAAGTTGAGGTGCTGGTCAAGCCAGACCCCAAGGTACTGGAAGGAGGTGCAGGACTCCAAAGGAGTCCCATCAATGGTCTGGAAGGTGGGGGTGGTGGGGAGTGGGGAGAGTCTCTGTCTAGTGCTGAAAATAAGGGAGGTAGTTTTCTTGGGGTTTAGAAAGAGCTGGTTTGAGTGAAACCAGAGCTGGGCAGCATTGAAGTCCTTCTGAATTCTAGCGACCACTTCTGTGGGGGAGGGACCCGATGCAAACAGAACAGTGTCATCTGTGTACATGTGGATGTATGTATGCAGGCATACTGATGGCAGGTCATTCAGTAAAATGGAGAACAGTACTGGGCCAAGGATCGAGCCTTGGAGGACCCCAGTGGTTATGGAGAGGGGGGTAGAAGTATTGTGGCCTATTCTAACAGATTGAGTCTTGCCGGCTAGGTATGATTGGAATCAGTTGGTGGTAGTTTCCAAGAGTCCAGGATGGGTGCGTTAGGATAGTAGGAGGGGTTGGGAGACAGTGTCAAATGCCTTGGCAAGGTCTATGAAAATTGCTGATGTGATGTGCCCATGATTCATACCCTTGAGGACGGTGTTGGTGAGCCATAATAAGGAGGTGGTGGTGGAATGGGACTTCCTAAATCTGGATTGATAAGGTGAGAGGAAGGCGGAGGAGTCAAGAAAGGAGGAGAGTTGGGTGAACACGAGGCGTTCCTGAAGTCTGGCTAGGGTGGAGAGTGGGGAGATAGGGCGGTAGTTGCCGGATGAGGCGGGGTCACCCCCTTTTGGGAGAGGGATGACTGTGGCATGTTTCCAGTCTGTTGGGACTGTAGCATGTGAGAAAGAGAGGTTGAAAAGAGTGGCCAGAGGGGCGGGAATGGCTGGGGCAGATAGGTGGAGCATTTTGGAGTCCAGGCTCAAGGGGCATTTCCCTTTGGAGGGGTTGAGCCCCCTCAGGGCTTCTAGCACTTCAGTTGGAGCAACCATGCGAAAGGCAAAGGGCGGGGAGGTGGGTGAAGAATTGGTGTCCGGGCTGAAGTGGTGTTGGGGGAGAGAGGATAGCAGAGTGGATGCACAGCTAGTAAAAAAGGTGGGTGTTAAAAACAGAGGACACAGCATCTGGTTCAGTAACGGTGAGGCCATCAATGATTAGGGCCAGGGTGGGGGGCTGTGCCAGAGGGGAGAGGAGTGATTTGATTGATTTCCAGAATTTCGCAGGGTGACTTAGGTTGGATTGGAAAGAGGCCTTGAAATAGGTTGCCTTGGCCTGATGTAGCAGCCTGGTGCAGGAGTTGCGGAGTGCCCTGTTGAGTTGGAGTGCTGCCTGGGTGTTGGTGGCTTTATAGGCTTTCCATGCCTGGTCCCTGGTGTGTAATTGGTCAATAATATAGGCAGTGACCCAGGGCAGGTGGGCACCCCTTACATGGCTCTTTCTCAGTGGTGCATGATGGTCCCAAACGGCAAGTAATCTGGAGTTGAAAAGCTCCAGGGCAATGTCCATTGGGGATGCCCAAGGGATGAAGGACCAGTCAGTGCTTTCCAGGTTGAATAGGAGTGCAATGAGGTCAAGGGACTTGTAAGACTTGGTGAGCAATATACGCAGAGGGGCTGTGGCCCAGAATATTCTCCTTACCACATAGATCATGTGGTGGTCGCTTAATGAGTGCGGGAGGAGTCCAGCCTCAAGAATTCGATGAGGGTGGGAGGTAAGGGCTCAGTCTAATAGGGAGTGGTTCTGGGATTTAAGATTCAGTCGGGTGGGTTCAGAAATTTGTTGGGGCAGATTCAGTGCCATCACATGGCTGCGTAGTTTAGAGCTATCACGGGAGAGCCAGTCTGAGTTGAAGTCACCAAGGATATGCAGCTCACCCCCTGATCCAAATGATGGGTGCTCAGGTGGTCCATTATGTCTGCCAAAGGGGTGTTGGTGGCACAAAAGGACCCAGCCACAAATAGTGGAATTGAGTGTGGGAGTGCGAGTTTAATTAGTATGGATTCAATGGACTTTGAAGGTAGGGAGAGCTGGACAGGGGTGAACTGGAGCTGAGAGAATATGTACATGGCAATGCCGCCCCCTCTTTTTTTACCCTGTCGATCGTACCAGATGAGAGAGTAGCCTGGGATGAACAATTCGGCATCCAGGTTATAGGGCTTCAGCCATGTTTCAGCTATGACCAGAATATCTGGCCATAGCATTAGGACACTTGATTGTAGGATGGTGAGTTTGTTCAGGATACTGCACATATTGAGGTGCATTATTTTGAGACCCCTTTGAAATTTATGAGGAGGAGGAGGTTGGGGAGGGGTGGCCCAGGGTTAGTCATGACACCGCCTGCTAGGTGTAGCAGCAGTGTGAGAAGGTGTTTTATATTTTGCAAGAGCCGTTGTGGCTTCTGGGAGGCACAACATAACCACTCTCAAAGTTTATTGGTGCACACATTAGTCCACTTGCCAGCAGCCTCCCCGCTTATGTGTGAGACACAAAAAACATCCTGATTTACCTGAGGGATGTCAGTTTGGAACCTGGATGGTCTGTAGTCATAATGGATGTGGAAAGTGTATACACAATATTCCACATGAGTGGGGCTGCAGGCCTTAGAGCAGGGTTTACATAGATCCCACCTGTATTTTGCAGAACTCAACAAACTACTAGTGATGCTCACAGAAAGTTTATTGAAATGTAATTTCTAATGCTGGCCTAGTGGTTCAATGGCAGCACTGCTGCCTGTCACACTGGTGACCTGGGTACAGGAGCAAGCTCAGGTCACAAGGCAGTTAGACGGGGGAGAGGGTCAAGTGTTTAACAGACTGCTCTCCCCTACTGGGGAGGGGGGACATACCACACTGCTCCTACACTTCATTACATGGCGGTGTGGTGGAAGGGCAGCAGGGAACAACACAGACTGGGAGATGGCTGGTGCCAGGCACATGGTGCATGTTCACCCTTACATACACCTGCATTTTTATTTATTTATTTATTGAATTTTGATGACCGGATAGGCCCACTGGGCCCTAAAGGTCCTTTTTTCAGGGGTGACCCGGAGAGACATTACACGGCATTACATGGCATACATGGTGATACAGACAGTAAACAGGTATTAACTGACATACGGGTTGTGTGCATGATTGCACACTACCTGGTTGGGAAGGTAGAAAATGGAAAAAGAGGGGCAGGCAGAATAAAACCCAACCTGCCCACTCCGGTCCATGCCATCAATTGGGACTCCTGCTGACAGCTGTCAATGTGGTCTCAGTGGGGGAGGGCCCATAATCTCCTGGCACTTCCATGGAGGGTAATCTGTGGAGGAACCCTAAAAGCAGGTAGGTCCCAGGGTTGCTGGTCACCAGTCGGGGGGGGGGAGGTATGGCAGGGGCTGAGAGTGCTCATCTGCACCCAGGGAGAAAAAGATTTATGGAAAAAAAGAAATGCAATTCATTTACATTGATAGGGGACCACTGTCTCATGGTAAAAAGGAAACCAACACGGAGGTAGCCCTGACCCCGTTATGCCAATGTTTACCTGGGGGAGAGGGATATTGTGTTTAATCCAGTAATCAACTTATTCTTTGATCAAATGGTGTATTGGCATCATTATATTGACAACATTTTTATGGTGTGACGGTGTACAGTGGAGGAGATTAAGTCCTAGTGTTTTGGGAATTTACTATTCCTAACCTTACATGTTATTTTAGCATACAGTCTGGACATTATCTATTGGATCTTAACATCCTTAAGAAGCAGATTTGGGGAGATGGGTTGAAACTGTTCAGGAATCCTACTGATAGGAATTCAGTCCTTCAATCCACCAGCTGTCATCCCTGCCATACCATAGTTAGTAGCCTAATAAGCCAGTTCTACCATAGCAGGCAAAATTGCAGTGTGACAGAGGATTATTTCCAGAATGTTGATGTTTCGAAGAATGTTTCATTAGGGTAAATATTCCATAGATACCATTAGCAGAGCTAGAGTAAGGGCAGAGCCAAATACAGTGGAGGAGTTGTTACAACCTAGGGAGAGCACAATCAATGGGGAAGAAAATGCACAAAATTGTGTTACCACTTACAACATAGTATTCAATCCAGACAGGTTTACAATGTGATCAAGAACAATTGCTATATACTCATATCAGATCCTGTCTTAAGATCATGTACTGACCAGTTCCCCAGATTAGTATACAGAAGAGGGGTGTCTATAAGGGATCATGTGCAGTTGCTGCTGACACTGTCTGCTGGTCTTCTCCACTGTACTCCACCAAACTCTGTCACTAGCAGAACTCCTCCTCAGTTCTTGGTCACTACCAACTCCCCTTTTTAGAACTGCACAATTCCAGCTATGATTGCATTGCCTATGAATTGTTCATTTTGTTGTATGGATTTCCGTATTACTGCTATATTACTGCTGTTTCTGAATATTGTATTTTGTAATTGTACGGCACTATTCACATCCCCTTCCCCTAGAATGCATCCATAAATGAGCTGATACCAACTCAGTATGTCTCTGCTGGTGAATCTTCTGAACTAAATAAATAAAGGATCATGTTGTTGACTATTAATCAACCTTTATTGTGACTAGAAGCTGGTTGCCACAACCAATACCCACTGGATGCCACAAATCTGGCAACTGTAAATTTTGCGACATGGGAAAAAATCTGAAATTTTCCACCCCACAACACAAATACACCATTTGGAAATGTATTGACTGCAACACAACATCTGTTGTTTATATGGCTTTATGCTGTTGTAGCAGTGTATATGCTGGAAAGATATCCAATAAATATAACATCTGAACAGGTGAATGATTCAAGGATATTGAGAGGCAAAACAAAGAAAATAGCTTTGCTGTTGGATGGAGTTGCCCAACACAAATTTGAGTTTATTGGCTTGGAGAGGGTGCAACTTGGCCCAAAACAAGGATTTGAATAGACTCTCATGAGTCTTATTGGATTTATACACTGAGGGGTCTTAAGGAACCAGGTTTGAATAAAAGATTTGAACTTAGCCCAGTTTTGGGCTGAAATATTACTGTTGAGAAATGTGCTCTTTTAGTCCTTTTTAGATAGGAAATGCTGAACTCCTGACAAATGCTCTGTGTTTCCAATTACATCATAAGAACTTTAACTTTGGGTAGTTTGCATATCTTCTTCTTGACAGTGTGGTGAGATAAGGCCATACCTTATTGTTCTAATCATATTTTATGTTATTTTATGTGTGTAATAACATCATGGACATCTGTGGTGGCCCAAGCTAACTTGCAAGGGATCATGGATGCAAAATTTAGGTTCTGGAATGATGTCATTTCTTGTTGCTGGGCATAACAACTGTTAGCTGCTTAGCCAGGGCAGGATTTTGATTAAATCATTTAAAAAGAGACAAAAGAATAATTAAGCAGAGTTGGAAGCAGGCACATCCATATGTGTCTGAATAGCCCAAAGCCTGTAGTGGTGCCATGGCATCTGGATTGTCCCTGTAGATCTACCCTGAATTAATCTCATTATAGCTGAATGGACTATCATTTAACTAATTTGCTATACTACATTTTGTGATTCCAGCCATTTCAAGGGAAGGGAGGCTGGGTCTTCTAAAATTCTGGTTGGAACTGATTTTCTTTCCTATTCAAAGATGAACATAGGTTTTGTTTGGTTTTTTTTGTAATAAAATATTAAAAGCTGAATGGTTGCATAACCATGGAGATGGAATGCTAGCCAATCACAGGGCAAGCCACTTTCCATTGAACCTGCCCTTTGAGAACCCCATAAAACAGGAGTGGAAAACTTAATTAGTGCTTTTTCTTGTGATCTTTTGCCTGTTTGACTTTTGTGTGAAAGACTGCATTTAAGACCATATCTGCTTAGAGAGCAGAGACAATTTCTTTTTCAAGACATTCTCCTGGACCACAAGAGCCAAGACTTCGGCTATCATTTTTAAGAACACTTTGCACTTTAAATTCAGCAACTTGAGGTAGAACTTTCAAACTAGAATTTTCAAAGTTTAAGATTTTTGGTATGCTTCCATTTTATATTCCATATGCTATAACTGATGTCTAAAATTATCTGTCTTTAAGTTATTTACTGCATTTATTAATTAATTAGTAAAGCCTGTGGCTTATTTTAAGATAATTCTGCCAGTGTGTTTTGTGTGTGTTGTTTTGAGAAAGGGTTGTTCAAACTATATTATGCCTGTGTGACTGCTTTAAGGGCCAAATACTATCAAAGTAAAGTACCACAAGGGACTCTGTGGATGAAAGGAGGGGAGAAAATATGAAAGATCTCAAGAAGAACAATGTGGGGGTTGGGGTTGAACCGGTCTCTGCATTTCTGGGGAAAGACACATAATAGCGTGTATAGGCTCCCTGAAGGCCTATACATGCCTGTGGCTTTCTGGTTCATTGTGCAGTGGCTGAGAGGGTTATTTTCCAGGAACACAGACTTGAGACTGTATTTGCACCGCCTCGCACAGAGAGCGGGCACCCTGGGATCATTTGGCATATGTTCAGTTGTGAAACAACAAGTGTGCTAAAAGAATACAGATGGGGTATCCCTGACCCTTATCACAAGGGGATTCACTGTAGCCCAGGGAATTCCATTCCCACAGGAGTGGGCTTGTGACAGATTTGGTGAGCAGCAGTGCGATCGGTGAACTGCTTGAACAAACCACACACAAATAGGGCAGAAATTGGAAAAGGGAAAATTGGTTACAAGATATAGTTCCCTATCCTGTTTTGTTTTGTTTAGTTTTTTGGGTTTTTTTTGTTTCAGGTAAAAGGCAGACTAGTGTCAGTGTAAGGAAGAAAGATGACTTCCCAGTATAGTGACTACAATGTAGAACTGAAGCAGCTGTGTCAGAAGAAAAGGGTCCATTATGAGGGGCAAAGCAAAAAGAACCTCATGGAGGCTCTTGTGCCAGCCAATGAGCAAGCAACTGCCCAGGACCTCAAGTCACAGCCAGTGATTAAGAGTGTCCAGACCTTGGGTGTGGGGGTGCCAAGGGGCATCACAGTGTCCAGTCCCAGGGAGGAGGACAGTGAGACCAGAGAGAACCCAGAACTGCAGCACCAAGTGAAGTCCACCACAGACACTGAGCTAGAGAGGCTAAAGCTACAATATGAGCTGAGATAATTGGAGATGGAGCAGGGAAAGTTCGAAGCCCTTCAAGAAAGGGATCAGAAGAGGTTTGAACTGGAGATACAAAGGGAGCTTGAGCAAAGAAGGCTCAAAATGGAGTCTGAGGAAAAGCAATGCCAGATAGAGGCCAAGGAGAAGCAGCACCAGAGAGAGTTTGAACTGGAGAGGCTAAGACTCAAATGACCAGCGCAAGAGGAGGTAAGTGGTGGGGGTGAACGTGAAACTCCAGGGTTGGGGTATAAATTAAATTACAAATTAATAGCTGAATATAAAGAGAGGGAGGATATGGATGCATTTTTTAATTAATTTGAAAAGGTCTGTATCGAAGCCAAGATACCCAGGGCAGCCTGGAGCTTTCAGTTGCTCACTGGAAAAGGGCGTGAGGTGCTAGGCCAAATGGACAATGAAGACAGTAAAGACTATGAGAAACTTAAAACTACTTTACTTAAAAAGTATGAACTAACTCCTGAGGCCTACAGGGTTAAATTCTGTAAACTCTGAAAAAGCCCTGACAAGAGCTTTGAGAGTTTCACCAAGCTACATCAACAACCAAGTTGCTGAAATGTGGCACAGCGACACCAACAATGATGACAGGTGAAATTTCACCTGTCAGACATTGAGTGTTTTTTCCGAGTCAGAGTTGTTTGAAAGGTGCAAAATACTTGTGAAATATGTGAAATTTTGCCATCAGGTCCATTACAGTGATTACCTCAAAGATGCTGCTGTAATGGATTTTGATTTCAATATTTTGACAGTGTATGAGCTTTGAGGAACTCACCACAAAGCAATGTCAGTTTTTGAAACATTGGTGGGACGGGGTGGAAGCAAACTCTGTGGGGAAAATTAAGGAAGTTGTGTTATTAGAGCAGTTCTTTTGGGCTTGCCCAGTGGAGTTGAAAACCTGGCTAGAGGACTGAGATCCAAAAGCAGCACAGCAAGCTGCTGAGATCTTGGATCGCTATGCCAGGAGCAGGCCTGCTCTGAAAGAAAGTGTGAGAGCAGGTGTCGCAGGGCAAAAAGAAAAAAGTGCACCTTCAGGGCAGCTAAAACCTTCAATATCTATGCAGAAAGGAGTAAGCCCCAAGTTACCAAAAGGGATTTCCTGGATAACAAAAGTGATGAATGTTGGTTTTGTAAGCAGCCAGGGCATCCTGCTAGGCATTGTTCTAAAAAGGCACAGAGTGGACAAAGTGTCCCTTGAAAGGAGATGGGTGCACTGTATATCCCTGAGAGTATGCCTGTGAAAATGAGGGAGCACATACACCCAGTTAGTGTAATGGGTTAAGGGACAGGGGCATCTCTTACCCTGGTAACAGAGGATTTGGTTGAGCCTGAACACCTTTTACCTAATCAGTTTGTGAATGCTCTGATGCTAGAGCTATGGACCCCAGTTTAGGAACTGGGGGGGACATGTCCCATGCTTTGGGAAAATGTGAAGATTTTGCCACCACTCAGAGAACTGGCCCTAGTTTGGAGAGGCTGAGGGCTTGTGCAGAATCTGATGGGACACAGGGAGGTGACATAAGACATCAGGTATTTTGGGACCAAGGACTGTTGTATACACAGGACGTGAGGACAGAGGAAGGGGTAATGGACAGGTAGCTTGTCATTCCCCAGGGGTATCATGAGCCATAGTTCAAGATCACTCATGACATTCCCATGTCTGGACATCTGGCCATCACTCGCACCACACACCGATTGGCCCAAAATGTCTATTGGCCCAACTTCACCCAGCAGGTGAAGGAATATTGCAGGTCTTGTCACTGGTGCCAACAGATAGAGAAGGCAGGTAGTAAAACAAAAGTTACTCTACTTCCCTTGTCCATTATGAAGGAGCCATTCCAGAGGGTAGGAATGGATATTGTGGGACCCCTGAATGCCCCAAGCTCCTCCGGGAAAAAGTTTATCCTGATAGTGGTCAATTATGCTACCTGATACCTAGAGGCAGTTGTCCTCTCCTCAATTAAGGCAGATCAAGTGGTAGACACCTTGCAAGGGATTTTCTGCCATGTTGGGTATCCACAGAAGGTTATCTCTGATCAAGGGTAACTTCATGTCGGACCTGATGAAGTGTTTGTGGGACAAGTGTGGGGTGGTGCAGAGATGCATGACACCTTATCACCCACATGCCAATGGGCTCATGGAAATATTTAATGGTACCCTAAAATTGGTGCTCCAAATGTTTGCTGAACAGCATGGGAGATACTCAGAAAAATACCTGCCCCACCTATTGTTCGCATACAGGAAGGTACTCAAAAGTTGACAGGGTTCTCCCTCTTTGAACTCTTATATGGACACAAGGGCATGGGCCCCTAGACTTGATCCAGGAAGACTGTGAAGGCAAGCATGCCACCCTGGTAGCTCCCACAGTGGAGTATGTCCTCACATTTAGGGAGAAGCTGAAGGAGCTTATGGGGGTGGCCCAAAGCAACCTGTCAGCTGCCCAACAGAAGCAAAAAGTCTGTTGTAATAGCAGAGCCAGTGCTCACTCATAAAGTACAGGTCAGGAAGTAATGGTCTTAATTCCAGTCTGGAAGGACAAGCTACAGGCCGAGTGGGCAGGACCGTAAAAGGTAGTCCAACAGGTCAATGACATATGAACATACAAAATTTGCCAGCAGATAAAGGCCTAGAGGTCTATCAAGTCTCCTCGATTGTGCAGCTATATTGTGAAACTGCCTAACAGAAGACATACCCATAGGATGTACCATGTCAATATGACTTTACCTTGGGCTACCAAGGGTTGATATCCACCACCTGCAGCTGGTGCAGAATGAAGCAGCCAGGCTTTTGACTGATACCTCCAGGACCAGTCATATAATGCCTGTGCTCCGTGGACTTTACTGTCTGCTAATACAGTGGCAGATCACCTTCAAAGTTACTTTGCTAACCTATAAGGTCCTACATGATCAGGGACCCAGTTATCTGCAAGATCTCTGCCCCTACCGTTCCCCCCACCCTCTCCGATCCACCGATGAAGGATTGCTAGAGATTCCCAGGGTTCATTTACAAACATCTGGAGCAAGGTCATTTAATTTTATGGCCCAACCCTGTGGAATTCTCTACCTTGTCAGGTGCAAGATTGCCTGACTGTCCAAAGTTTTAAAGTTGCCCTAAAAGCATATCTTTTTAGTCTGACATTTTCCAATTTTTAAAGCTGCTACTGTATTTATTAGTTTAATTTTATCTTGTTATTTATTAATGTGTCTTGACTTTATTGTACAGGCACCTTGATTTAAGAAAGGCACCTTTTTATAAATACTGGTTGATTGAATGATTGATTGATTGATTGATGATGAAGCCATATGCAAATGGGGCCGACATGGTGTTTGCCATTTGTAGTCCTGGGGAGGGGATGGATGAGGAAGATCCCCTCCAGGACTTACTAGAGGAAAGAAAGCAGGAGTAATCTGTGGGGACAATCAAGCTGTCACCCCCTGTTGACCCTGGAACAGACCCAGGAAGTGAGGGAGGTTTTAGAGGACTTTTCCTCTTCATTTACGGGCAAGCCCAGATGAACCCCCTTAACAACCCATGATGTGGACATGGGACACAAGTGCTCATATGATGGACAGCTTACCGGGTGTCTGAGGATGTTCTAAAGGACAGTAGGAGGGAGGTGGAGGAAATGCTGGACTTAGGGGTAATCCAGAAATCCCACAGTCTCTGGACCTCACCCATAGTCCTTGTCCCCAAGCTGGATGGGTCTACCCACTTTTGTGTGGACTATCGTGGACTCAACACAGTCACAAAGTCCAATTCCCACCCAATGCTCCAGACATACGCGTTGTTGGACAAGTTGGGGGGGTTGACCTACCTAACAACCACAGACCTGACAAAGGGGTACTGGCAGGTGGAGTTGACTGCCAGGGCTAGGTAATGGTCAGCCTTCATCACCCCAATAGGCCTCTTTGTATTTAAGATGAAGCCTTTTGGGATGAAGAATGCCTCTGCAACCTTCCAATGGTTAGTAAATCAGGTGTTACAGGGTACTTAAGAGTACACAGTGGTTTATCTGGATGACATTGCCATCTTCAGTACCAGTTGGAAGGAACAGCTGTCCCATCTGAAATAAGTGTTGGGCAGGATACAGAAGGCAGGACTCATTGTTAAGGCCAAAAAGTGTCAGATGGCCATGGCTGAGGTCTCATATTTGAGACACGTAGTGGGAAGGGAACAACTACATCCAAACCAAGCCAAGAAAGAGGCCATTGTGGCATGGTCCAGGCCAGAGACCCAGAAGCAAGTCAGGAGCTTCCTTGTGACTGCAGGGTACTACAGAAAATTTGCACCAAATTACAGTAGCCTGGTGGCTCCTCTGTCTAGCTTGTTAAAGAAGAAGGAACCCAAGAAAGTAAAATGGGATCCAACATGTAACAGGGCATTCACCCAGCTAAAAGCCATGCTGTGCAGTGCCCCTGTGGTGGTCAGCCCAGACTATACTAGTCCATTTGTGGTACAGACAGACGCATTGAATGTGGGGATTGGTGCCATCCTCAGGCTGACATCCCAACAGGGGAAGGATAAGCCCATTGTGTACCTTAGTAGGAAGCTACTTCCCTGGGAGCAGGCGTACTTCACTGTGGAAAAAGAATGCCTTGCCCTGGTATAGTTGCTTAAGAAGTTAGAGCCATACTTCTATGGGAGGTGCTTTGAGGTACAGACAGATCACAACCCCTTTGTGTGGCTAAACCAAATGAGAAAGACAAATGGGAGACTCCTTAGATGGAGCATTGCACTACAGGCCTACAACATGAACATTAAACTTAGGTCAGGGTCTGCTAATGCCAATGCTGATGGCCTAGCCTGCCATTCAGTGTAAGGAACAGAACTGGTGGAAACCCTTACTTCAAAGGGGCATGTTCCCCCAGGTTCTGTTAAGGAGGGAAGAGTGTGGTGAGATAAGGCCATACGTTATTGTTCTAATCATATTTTATGTTATTATATGTGTGTAATAACATCACAGAAGCCCATGGTGGCCCAAGCTAACTTCCAGGAGATCATGGATACAAAATTTGGGCTCTGAAATGATGTCATTTCTTGTTGCTGGGCAGAGAAACTGTTAGTTGCTTAGCCAGGGACTGGATTTTGAATAAATCATTTAAAAGGAGACTAAAGAATAATTAAGCAGAGCTGGAAGCAGGCACATTCATTTGTGTCTGAACAGACCACAGCCTCTAGTGGTACCATGGTGCCTGGATTCCTATTGTCCCTATAGGTCTACCCTTTTTTGACAGCCCCTAATAATATGCTGATTAGATATATCTGTTGTGCTCCCTTATTCCGCCTAGGTAGGTATAGCAATAGGGCCATCTCCAGTGTGAAGTCCCCCAGGGCTGGGAAAAGCTCTTTCATGGTACTCCCCACCTCCCCCCAAAAATGAAATTAACACAAGGCAGAACCAGAAAATGTGTGTATGAGTAGCCACCTTGCAACCACATCCCCACCAGCAGGAGGAGTTGCCTGAGGAGGAATATTTAGTTGTGATTTGTGGGGTGCAGAAGAACCTCACTGCTACTGTCCAAGAACACTCTCACCAGGTATAAGAGTTTGTAGTTTTATGGTGCCAGCACCAAATGTGTAACCAATTCTCTGGCAATAAATCTAACATTAATTTTGTCTCCCAGTTTATTTGGATATTATCCATGCCCTGTGTAGGGGCATTAATTATGGCCTTACAAAATCTAGATACCAAATGGTGTGGGGAAGGATCACTCCATAGTTGGATTAGTAAGATAAATAAAGGGGGGTGTGATTGCAAGGAGATGTCTAAACCCAGTTCTGTACTTAGGTAATGACAGATTTGTAGGTAGCATAAAAAGTTGTTCTGCTACAAGGAGAAATCCCTCTGCAATTGGTAAAATGTTTTGAAAATACCATTATCATAAAATTGATATGTATTGATCAGTCCGTGTCTGTACCATCCTCTAAATTCTTTATCCAGGGGTGCCGGGAGGATATCTGGGTTCCATGCCAGGATGCCTATCCACTTTGCACCAAACTGGTTCTCGGATGTCGGAGATATCTTGTCCAACATCAAAACAAAGCTGTTGTAAATGGTGAGCAAGTCTCTCTCTGAGAAAGCTCCTGAGGCTGGAACACAATGATAGAGTCTAAAGGGTGATTTGACAGATCTCGCTCTACGTGCAATCAACTTGTACCTCAGTCCCCCGAGACCAGCCATCCCGACAGATGTAGCAGCATTGTGGAGATCGACGGTTTGTGTCAGTCAGGTAGGGCTAGACCCCCCTTCTGTATTTCAGCAGGTGTAATTTCCACAGGGCTATACATGGTCTATTGCCCTCTCATAGAAAGGTGGATATTGCCTTGTTCCACCTTTTCACTTCCCTCTGAGAGAGTGGAATAGGTATATTCTGCATAAGGTAAAGAATTCTAGGAAGAACATTCATCTGAATGGATTGAACCCTATTCAGCAAAGAAACAGGGAGATGCATCCAATGTTTTAAATCTACCTGGAGATTGACAAACAGGGAATCATAATTCAACTTAAATAAGTTGTGGAGGTCTTAGGTAAGGTGGATACCTAAATATTTAAGGTAGGGGCGGTTCCATTTGAACGGATACCTGTCTAAGAGTGTCTGAGGAAGGGGACTGTTGTATTATTAAGGCCTCTGATTTGTTTTGATTAACTTTATAGCCAGTAAGCCATTCTATAAAGGGGAGAGAAGCCTCCAGAGTGTGTAGTGAGGCCTCAGGGAGAGTGATGTACAGAAGGTTGTCATTGGCATAATAAGCCAGTTTGTGTTGGACACTGTTAATAGGGTAATCATGTAGTTGTTTGGTTTGTCTCAGGTATTGGGCAATAGGCTCTACATAGAGGGCAAAAAGATAAGAGAATAAGGGACAACCCTGTCACATTCCACATGAGAGTGGGAACCGGGAGGAGTGGGATCCATTAACCTTCCCTATTGCCTCAGGACTGTTATAGAAGCCTCTAATATTATCTAAAAATTCTTGGGGGAAGTCAAATTTCACCAGAGCTGAGTGTAATAAAATCCAAGAGACCCTGTCAAATGCTTTTTGTGTGTCCATACCCAATATCAACATGGGTGAGCAAGTAGCACATGCATGGTTTATAATATAGAGGGTACTTGTGATGTTATCTGTAGTCTGATGGCACTTGATAAAGCCAGACTGATCAGGGTGGACCAATATTGGAAGAATGTCATCAAGCCTAAGGGGTAAAATACTTGTGTATATCTTATAGTCCTGGTTCAGAACCGATATAGGGCAGTATGAGTCACAAATGTTGGGAGGGGGCTTCTGGAGTTTTAATTTGACTGATATTACCACCTGCCTCCAGGATATATGGTAGTCTGCTGAGTTATGGCTTTTTTGTAGCACTGCCAGTAGAGGGTTTTTAATTAAATCAAGTGCTCCTTTATAAAATTCATCCCCGTAACAATCTGGGCCAGGATTCTTTCCATTTTTTAAATTCTGAAGGGTAGTAATAAGTTCCTGGGCTGTAATTGGGCTTAATAGCCTTTCTTTATGAGAGTCACTAAGGGCTGATAACTGCAAGTTAGAAAGGAGGGAGGTGATATGTTGCGGGTTGGGTGGTGCAGACTCGGAGTATAGATCCTGATAAAATTTCCAGAAGCAAGCTAAAATCTGTGAGGTAGAATAATTAAATTGGCCAGAGCTAGGGTCTTTTATTTTAGTTATTGTCATCATCAGAGTCTGTCTGAGAAGTTGATAGGTCAAAATCTGAGAAGCTCTAGATCCCCCCTCATAATATCTCTGGCGTAGCCAGGCCAAAGCTTGTTCTGTCCTAGCAGTCAAGAGGCGCTGGGTGTCCTGTTGTGTTTGAGCCACCTGATCAACCAAGCTGAGGTCCCTCTGCATGTGTGCATTCTGGAGAAATCTAAGTCTTTCCTGTAATTCTTTCAGTTGAGCCTCACTCTGTTTCTTTTTCCTAGCTGCGAAGGCAATAATATATCCGCATAGGACTGTTTTAAGCATGTCCCAGATTACTGTGGTAAAGTCTGTGGTGAGCAATTATCTTTTATTATCTCCAGGATTTTATCTTTCAGCAGATCTTTAAACTCGGGGTCACAGAGTAAGGAGGGGTTAAATCTCCAAATAGTATTTTTCTGCTCCTGGTGGATTCCCAATGCTAGAGTTATAGGGATGTGGGCTGAAAGATGTATGTTCATAATTTCAGCTTTATGTATTAATTCCCTGTGTTCTCCACTAATGCAAAAATAGTCAATTCTAGAATAATGTCTGTGGGCATAGGAATAGAAGGAAAATGTTCTTTAGGAAGGGTGCACAGACACCAAGAGTCCACTAAACACACATCCCAATTCAGACGTCTAAGATGCTTTTGACCAGTGGTACGTGACAGAGGATGGGGAGCAGTGGTATCAAGAGAAGGATTCAGTAAGCAGTTTAAGTCTCTGCCCAGCACCAAAATACCCCTCTTATGGGAGAGGATAAAATGTATGATTTGCTGTATGGAGGAAGCATCACTATTCGGTGGTATATATGTACTGCACACTGTCAAGGTTTGTCCCCATATCGTGCCCGTGGCTAACGCCACCTGCCCTTCCCTATCTACGTGTTGTACTATAATTTGAAATGGGGAAGATTTCGAAAAGAGGACCACCACACCTTGGTGCCTGCTGTGTCTGTATGTGGATTCAACTATCTGGATGAGTCCAAATTTAAATAATTTTTGATGCTTAGCAGACGATAAGTGAGCCTTCTGTAATAGTAATATGTCCAGTTTATGTTTTTTCAAAACATTTAGCGTTCTATATCGCTTAATAGAGTTAGCCAGCCCATTCACATTATGTGAGATAATCTTAAAAGGGACATTCATCCTAAATTAAGTAAGACGTTTGGCTGTCCCCAGATCTCTCCCATAAAGTCATTTAAACAAAAACTACCAGCATACCAAGTCCCTCCTGTGTTCAGTGAATTATTATTCAAAGTAAGTATTCTATAATACCAGTCTCCTGTGTCACCTACTAAAGGACAACTGCTTCTGTGAACAAAACTAAGAACAAGGGTTGGAACATGAGAATAAGTTAGTGTGGGCCAACAGGGCCAGTAACTGGGAAACCAGTAAAAACAAGATGGAAAAACCTCTCTAGAAACAGAGAGCAAAAATATAAGGACATCCAACATCAGAAAAACACTAAACCGTGTTTCTGATTGAGGCAATATGGTAAACTGCTGGTCAGGGATCTGCTCCCTTATCCAGGGAGGAAGTCCCTTGAGGGATATGGATCCCCAAAAATGGAGGAGATTAGGGGTGGCAGAGGGAAAACAGATAATGAGGAACAAAGAAAGCATCTGGAAATATAGGAAAGGATTGTGGAGAGGATGGGGGAAAAGTACATCTTTTCCGCTGCTCTAGTGATGACCATTTCTCCTCTCTGGTTGCCCTCCTTACAACTAACCCAAGGGGAGGGAGGAACAAACTCACCCTATAGATTTGTCAAGCATTCTAGCACAGAGAGCAACTCAGGTGGATACATACATAGACAACCCCAGAAATATTTACATTCTGTGGAGGAGCAATGAGAATTTAGTAAATAATGTCAACAAGGCTATAATGTCCTGACCATCTTATATTAGTCTAGATCTCTGTTATAGCATTATAATGAGTGGGACACATACTGTAGAAGTTGTAAATGAAAGTTCCCCAAATTAGGATCACAGCTGCAAATAAGAAGTCTTCCACAAATTTAAAAAGGAAATAGCTGGGGAAAAGGTAGCCCCCATAGTCCTAAAAGATGTTGATCCTCTGGCGGCCTTTGGGTATGCTCGTCTGCTCCCCCCCCTCCCCTGGCAGCAGAGAGAGGAGTGGGTAGACCAGCGGAGAGCCATAAGCTTAGGACAGCCTCTCTGTCCAGCCCGGCATGACCATCTCTGTCCACCTGCATCCAGGCCCCCCCCCAGTAGAGAGGCGGGAAGATCACCAGCAACAGGCCCCCACTAACCCCTCTCCATGGCCAGGCCTCCGGTCAAAGAGTAAACCACTCTGTCGCCACAGTGATTAATATGAGTAGCCTTCCCCCCACCTCCGAAAAGAATGTCTCAGTGGGCCTGCATCCAATGGTAAGGCAAGTTCAGGTCTGTATCAACTGAGCCCATTAAAACCCTTATTTAGTGGGGATTTTCAAGAGTAGGGGGGTTCATATAAATGAGAACCCCAAAGGATCCCCTTCTGCCTCCACCATCAATGGTTTGAAATTAGAGGGATGCACAATTTTAGGAAGGATGAGGGGGTGGGAAGGGGGTGTGGCATTGATGGTCAGAAATGACATAGTAGTTGGTGGAATCGAGGAGGCATAAGGAGATGTGGAGGCAATTTGGGTAACCCTACAAACGAGGGGGGGTAAAAGATTAAAAATAGGGGTGGTGTACAGACCCACCCCCGCAATGGAAGCGGAACTGGAGGATAATCTGGCTGAGAACATCAGGGGTCACTGTGGCCTTGGAAAGGGCCGAGTGGTGATCATGGGTGACCTGAATATGCCGGGGGCAGACTGGGGCACTATGACATCCTTGGTGGCCAGGGAGCAGAGGTTGATGGATGTCTTCCAGGATGCCTTCCTAGTCCAGCATGTGGGGGGAGCCTACTAGGCAGGATCGGATCCTGGACATTGCCCTAGCAGCTAGTGACCAGATAAGGGACCTGGAGGTGAGCAGCCCATTGGCAGGCAGTGACCATGCCACGGTCTGGTTTCTTATGTTCCTTGGGGAGAGGAAATTTGCACTAACACAGAAGTAATAGATTTCAGGTGGGTGGACTTTGAGGGCATGGGAAGGATTCTTAAAGAGTGCTTGGATGAGATAAGGCCAAACATGGATGCTGGTAGCTTGTGGGAGATCATTAAGAAGAGGGTGCAGGAGGCTTCAAGGGCCTGTGCAAAAGTAAGGTGCAAGCAATGTAGTGTCAGTAAGCAGTGTTGGTCTACTCAGGAGGTACAGGAGGTGGTGAGGGAGAAAAAAGCTGCCTATGCGTGCTTAAAGCGCTCAAGGGGGGGCTAGGAAGATGGGAGAGTATGATTTCCTGGATAAGAGGTCACCAGGGTGGTAAGGGGGCCAAGGCGAAGAAGGAGATTAACCTGGCCAGGGATATCCATGGGGGGAGGGTTCTATAGATACATAGGGAGAAAAGAAAAATGAGGCACAGATCAGCAGGATTAGAACTGGGATGGGCTGTGAGGAAGCTGGGGAACAAGCAGAGGTGCTAAATGAGTACTTTGCTTCTGTCTTTACCAGGGAGGTGGGGATCTTTCCAACTCAATGGGAGGGTAGAGCAGCCCACTGAACCTAGAGATCAGTTTGGAGACTGAAGGACTGGATAAGACTAGGGCAGGGGATGGGTCATATCTAGAAGGGAGGAGAGTATGCATGAGAAGGGGGATGGGAGGGCGGAATCACAGCAGATAGGGTGAGAGAGGCCCTCCAGTCGCTAAAGACTGAGAAGGCACCGGGGCCAGATGGGCTGCATCCAAAGGTGCTGAAGGAACTGGCGGATGTGCTGGCAGCTCCACTGGCCTCACTCTTCAACATCTCCCTGATGACAGGGTGAGTCACTCAAGATTGGAAGGTGGCTCATGTGGTGCCTATCTACAAGTGGGGGTCCAGAGAGGAGATGGGGAATTATAGGCCCGTTAGCCTAACGTCTGTGGTAGGCAAGGTTATGGAAGCCATTATCAAGGAGAGGCTGGAGGAGCAGCTGGAAATGTTGGGGCACCTGGATGACAGGCAGTATGGTTTTGTTCAGGGAGGTTGTGCCAGACTAACCTGGTGGAGTTTATGACTGGGTGATGGGTGCCTGGACCGACATAGCCCAGTGGACATCCCTCTATCTGGATTTCTGTAGGCGCTCAATTCTGTACCCACAATGGCCTACTAACAGCCGGGGATGGGGAGCACAGTTGCTCAGGTGGGTGGAAAACTGGCTTACAGGCCGAATACAGAAAATGGTGGTTGGAGAGATAGTCTCCTCCACAGGAGGGTCACCAATGGGGTCCCCCAGGGTTCAGTCCTGGGGCCACTTCTGTTCAATTCCTATGTCTCGGACATAGGGTGGGGTGTTAGGAGTAGGTTGAGTCTTTTTGCAGATGACTCAAAACTGGGACCACTGGCAGATGGGCAGGAGGGGAGAGAGGCCCTGCAGGGGATCTGCATGCCCTGAGGGGGTGGGCAAGAAAGTGGGGGTTGAATTTCAATGCAGGAAAATGTAGAGTGCTGCATCTGGGGGTCAGAAACCTGGGACATGCATTCACCCTGGGAGGGACCACACTGCAAGTTACATCGGGCGAGAGGGACTTAGGGATAGTGGTGGACAGCAAAATGAATAACACAGAGAATTGTCAAAGAGCAGCAGCAAAAGCAAACAGGATACTGGGCTGCATAACCAGGGGGATTACCTCCAGGAGGAGGGAGGTGATCCTCCCTCTGTATAATGCCCTGGTTAGGCCACATCTTGAGTACTGTGTGCAGTTCTGGAGACCCCATCTTAAGAGGGACATAGCACTGCTGGAGAGGGTCCAGAGGAGGGTGGCCAGGATGATTCAGGGCATGGAGGGTAGGACCTATGAGGAGAGAATGGATGAACTCAATCTGTATGCATTGGAGGAGATGAGGGACAGAGGGGACATGATAGAGACTTTCAAGTATGTTAAGGGGATAAAGAAGGGTGGAGACAGGGAAGTGTTCGAGGCTTGGAAGGAAACTACCAGGGGCATGAGTGGAAGCTGGAAGGAATGCGGGGGCGCAGGAAACACTTCTTCACAGAGAAGGTGGTGGAACAATGGAATACACTGCCCAGGAGTCTGGTGGAAGAGACCATAGTGGAAGGATTCAAGAAGGGTTGGGACAGGTACCGGGGGAAGCTGAGGCCAGGGAGGGCCACCTCTGGGGCTGGGGGGTTGGAGGAGAGAGCTCCCAGTAGGGGGCTAGCTTCCAAGCAGACACGATAGACCATGGGGCCTATTCTGCTGGCTTTTACTATGATATTAAGAAAGGTTCCTATACTGGGCTCAAATCCACTAGGAAAAATTAAACATCAAAATGCACCCTATTTAATGGGCTAACCTTGAAGGTGGGTCTCATGCACTAGAACCCAGATTAACTGGGCACCCATACACCTCTGCCCACAAGAATAGAAAGAGGTACATAGCCCCCCACATCCCTATTTACTGGGAGAGTGAGGGCTGACCAATCCTCCTATATCTTGGCTACTTCTGTGCCTTAGAGTCATCACCCCATCAGACTGCAGGTCCACTTTTATATTGCTATTTTACAGGTTGCTCAAATGGAGGAGGAGGATACAAAATGGAGGTGTCTAGGGCCTAAAAGGGGGAAAACACCCAGCTGCAAAAAATAGACATGGGAGGCCATCAGGGCCCACAGCAGAGCCCCTTCCCTGAGCGGGCAGGCCCCCCAGCGGGCATCGAAAAAGACAGTGACACTAGCCCTGAACCTCCCCCCCGAGGGGCCCGAGATAGAGCTAACAGCACACCCCAAGAGCTACTTACTGCATCAAGACAAAGTCCCAAAGTATATGCTCAAGTATCCTGTAAAATTGAGAGATGAGCTGCTTGATGGAGTCTTATGTTGTTTGTTGACTCTGTTGGTCCTGCATGGCTGCTCATGTGGTAATGTGGGTGCTTTGAGTTCTCTGAGGCAGGGCTGCATTTGTAGGCAATGAATATCCTCTTCTCCACAGGTCTTGGTATGCATCTGCAGCAGTCTCATACGTTTGCTGACCATTTGAGTACTGAATAACCAGTTTACTCGGGTGTGGAGTCTGAAACTTCAGTTTTTGCTGGTGCAGAAAGGAAAGTGGAGATGTAGGCCTGCTGCCATTGCATTGTAGTAGGTGCATAATCTTTGTCGATAAATATTCTAGAGGTGCCGTAAAAAACCTTGCCTTGAGCCCAAGCTTTGCTAAGCAACAGCTCTTTGGTTTAGTATCTTAAAAAACAGATAATTATTGATCTAGGATGGGCATCTGGTTGCAAGGGCTTAGGACTGAGAGCCCAGTGTACTCGCTCAGTCTTAAAGCTGAAATCAGAGTCCAAAGAGAGAGCTGTATGCAGCAAAGTTTAAGTGAAATCCTGAATGTCTGACCCTTCACTGTTCTCAGGGATACCATACAACCAAAGGTTCTGGTGGTGATGCCTGTTTTCGGCATCCTCCTGCCTCTCAACAGTGAGCAGGCAGATCTTAATGATTTGGGCCATGGTTATTTGTAGCTGAGTAGTGTGGCCAGCTTGCTCCTGCTACGTCTGTTCTGGGGTAGAAATTTTTGATTGCATCTCAAAGAGATCTGTTTGGAAAGTTTCTTGAGTCTGTTTGAAATTATGGAACTCCTCTTTGAAGTCTTGAAGTTCTGAGAGAATTTGTCAAGTTTTTGGTTTGTCTTGTTTGTTTTCCCAGTTTTAGTTGTGACCTGTTTTGCCAGAGTAGAATGTACTGTCTGGTGAGAGCATTCTGAGCCCTCAGAGTTAGAGAGCTCACATTCTGAAGCTTTGTGTTCCTGTGCCAGGATGCTATATCTATTGCTTCCCCCTTTGTTCTTATTGATAGCCACGGCATAGTTTCAGTTTTCTGCCAAAATTAAGCTGATTAAAGAAGGCTAATTATCAAGTTGTGGGCAAGTTGAAGTGGAGCACGAGGGTTTTGTGGCCATTAGGGAAGAAGCTGCACCGGAAATCCTTTTACTGCATTTTTTAATTAATTAGTAAAGTCTTTGGGTTATTTTAAGATAATTCTGCCAGTGTCATTTTTGTGTGTTGTTTTGGAAAAAGGTTGTTCAAACTATACTATGCCTGTGTGACTGCTTCAAGGGCCGAACACTACCAAAGTAAAGTACCACAAGGGACTCTGTGGACAAAAGGATGGAAGGAAATATGAAAGGTCTCAAGAAGGAGTCGGTTGGGGGTGGGAGGTTGAACTGGTCTCTGCATTTCTGGGGAAATACACATAATTGGGTGTATAGGGCCCCCAAAGGCCTATACATGCCTGTGGTTTTCTGGTTCATTGTGCAGTTGCCGAGAGGATTCTCCCCCAGGAACACAGACTTAAGACTATATTTGCACCCCCTCGCATGAAGAGAGGATGCACCAGGATCCTCTGGCATATGTTCAGTTGTGTAACAACGAGTGTGCTGAAAGGACAGAGGAGGGATATCCCTAACCCTGATCACAAGGGGATTCACTGAAGCCCAGGGAATTTCAGCCCTACAGGAGTGGGCTTGTCACAGAAAGTATTTGTGAGTGTGCAATTCTAATTTCAGAGACTGCAATTGCTTAATATGTCCCTTAATACAATTTGTTTTACAACCTATGTATAATTATCTTAGTCAAGTATCAGGATATTGGCCTTATATAAGGACACTGTAATTGCCTTATAGCAGGACATGATGGCACAGTTTCCCTTTGATCAGTGTGCTGCATGCTGTACGTCAGACAACTAGTTTTTAATTAGTTCTTTTTGTACCCCAGGAAGCAAGCTGTGTCCAACTTCGCATGCTTAGAATTTTGCAGGAATTCTTATTAATATAGTAATATGATATATGATACATAATGTATGTTAGGTTCCAGGGAGGGAAGAGTTGTAGCCAGTTGGGCTCCAACATCAAGGTGTACAAAAACAACTTTCTCTGTGACTGCTACTGTCACAGATGCCTACTTGACATCTGCAGGAAGCAGGCTTCTGAGCTAAACTCTGCTCCCTTGCTATATTGCACCATTCTGGAATCAGCTGGGAGAGGAGTGGCATGGCCTGCAGGTTATCAGCAGCTTTTGAAACAGAAGCAGCATTTTGAGTGTTGCAGTCAGCTGTTCCAAGGGAAGAGTTGGGCCAGTTGGGTCGAACAGCAGGATGTACAAAAACAACTTGCTGTGTGACTGCTACTGTTGTGCATGTCTACTTGAGATCTTCAAGTACTGTAGCAGGCTTCTGTACTAACCACTGCCCCCTTACTTTAGTTCTCCAACTGGGAGTCAGCTGGAAGAGGGGGCATGGCCTGTACATAATACTTCTGGACTTCAGCCTAACAGTCCTCAGCAGTGGTCCTTAGTTGAAGGGCCATAGCTTAAGTGTGTCACACTGTGGACATCAGTACAGGGCAGCAGTTAGCAGAAGATGCTGCACCCCATGGCTGACACCTAAAGCAGCCTTGGTATTTAATTTAATTTGGGTGCAAATAAATTAATGAAGTTTGTTCAGCTGTGAGAGTGTAGTATCCAGCATCAAGGCATTGAATATAGTAAGAAAACAGTGGGTGAAATAATAGTAGATATAAGTGGATTACTTTGAGGGGTGAGTAACTAGTAGTATATATTTAAAAAAAAGGGGCTAAAAGGTGCATATTGTTATATTATGTCTTTAACTAATATATGCTGCTATTAGTTCTTTACTCTGAACGTATAAATATGCGTTGATGCTGGGGAGCGATAACTAACTTAAATAGACAAGAAGGATTAGTCCATATTTGTTATCATTTACACGCCATAAACTGAGAAACATTGTAATAAAGTTATTATTACTTAATGCCATGACTAAAGTTTTAACTAGGAGTCACTACTTAGTTACAGTGGGGATAACAAACAGGTGGAAAGGAGCTTCCCCAGGTAAAGAGGTTAAAGGGACACTGTCAACCTGTTTTTCATCATATTATTTCTAGTTAAAAACTTACATTTTATGATTGCTTACCTTTTCTAAAATTCATTGATGTCACTGTTTATTTTGTCTGTCTCCTTGTTTATTAGAACTGAAATACATGCTAATGTATATTTATAAATAATCTTGTTTTGTTTACAGTCCTGGATCTATTCTTACTGCATACTTCCTGAATGTTAGAAACACACCCAAACAGTGCAGTCACTCATGAGGCAGTAGCCTCCTAAACTCCCACTGCATCATGGGGGCTAGACTATGTTGTGGAGTTCCCAAGTCCAGGAAAGATGCAGTTGGAGCTGATCAAGAAATGTAAACAAACCTGTTTTGGTGTGGTAACACCAGTATGGTGGGCAGTCTGTTTTTCACATTTTTTAAAGAAAAAATAAACAGAATCAAACTGCCAGTTACATCATCAATCTTTACAGAATGTTGGCAATCATAAAATGTGTTTTTTAAACTAGGGACACTTTGAGACCTAAGGAGGTTGACAGTGTCCCTTTAAAACAGGGAGGTCAGGATTAAAGTGTATAATACAGAATCTGATCAAGATAGGAACATCTAAAAGGGCTAATAGAAGGAAAACAGGAAACATCCTATCTAGGAAGGTTACAAAATAGTTTCAGGGAAGAAAAGGGTGAAATAATAGTAACACAGAAATACAGTAGTAAGGAGAATGAAGTAAACCAAACTTGCATGCACATTAGGCAAAGAAAGGTAATTGCTATTATCATATTTCATTGAATAAAACCGTGGCTTCTATTAAAAAAATTATTTTGACCTGTGGCTTGTATTCAAGGGCTGCTTGCATTGCAAAATCAATTTTTTTAGTGTGAAAAAGAAAATATCAGACATCCTAAATATGATCAAGTATATTGTTATTGGTCTAATTCATAGCAAAATAAGCACAACAGGCATGAACTAGAACAACAATTTAAAAAGAAATACAATAATAATCATATATACAGACATTAAAATCACAGAGAGTCCCTCATACAGACCTTTATCTAACATGACTTCAACACTAATTAGAAGCTGCAGCTTCTATTTGAGGGTGGCTTTTATTAAAAGAATTCATTATGATCTGTGGCTTCTATTTGAGGGCAGCTTCTATTTGAGGGTGGTTTCTGTCTGATGAAATACAGTATTTGATGTAATGTACGAAGGTGTAACAAGGAGTCACTACTTAGTTGGAGTGAAAAAAACAAATACAGGGAATAGGCCCAAAGCTTCCCCTGGTAAAGTGGGTAGAACAGAGAGGTCGGGATTAAAGGGCAGGATTCACAAAAGGGATGCACCCAGCACATCTGAGATGCACCAGGGCATCCCCAACATGTGCCCAAAGGTGATTCTGGCAGGGGGACAATGTGCCGGTGCAATCCCGATGCGCTGGCACATTACAGATGTGCCACATATGGTCAGTAATGCTATGTGGGTCATCTGGAGGGGCTGTGAAGGGGCGTGCCCATGCATACCAGGCACATCCCCATTCACTGCCTTATTCTGTGACGCATCCCCAGGGCAAGTCCGGGGATGCGCCACAGAAAGATAAGTCTAGTAAAACCAGACTTAAGTGGGTGGCCACCCACAGGCAGGCTGCTGTACTGCAGGCAGCAGCATGGCAGCCTGCCAACCCTGGCAGTCCAGTGCCCCCCCAAGCCCCCCGTACATGCTGCTCCTTGAGTGTCACTCCCACCCCCAAGCCCCATAGAATGCTGCTCCCGGCAGTGATAAATGAAATGTAGAACCCCCAAGCCCTCAGTAAAGCTGCCCTCTGCAGCGGTTGGAGAAAGGATGTACCTCCTCCAGCCCCAAGCCCTCATTGAAGCCACCCTCTGCGGTGGTAGTAGGCAAAACTCAGAACCCCCTGCCCCAAGCCCCCATTGAAACTGCTCTCTGCAGCAGCCATCCATTATGAAACGACCTCCCCAGGCACCCCAACCCCTCTCCCCCCATTCCAACAGGGTCCCACTGTTGGTGGGCAACTCAGCCACCTACACACCACCATGGCCACCCACCAGCAGAGCTATCTGATAATGAGAGCTACCCCAACAACGAAGCCTGATGGGCACGGGATGTATGGTAGCTGTCTGTCGAACAACTCTGACCAGTGGTAACTGTGGTGGTGTAGCTAATCAGCTCGCCCAACAGAGGATCCCTGGGATGGAGGGAGAGGGTGGTTAGAGTGCCTGGGCGGGGTTCATTCCATAATGGACGGCTGCCATGGAGAGTAGCTTCAACGGGGCTTGGGCTGGGAGGGAGGTACATCATATCCAACTACTGTGGAGGGCAGCTGTACCCGGGCTTGGGAGGGGGGTTCTGCATTCAATTACCACCGGCCGGGAGTGGAATTCTAATGGGGCTTGGGGGGGGGGTCATCAGATATTTGTGATACTGCCGCAAGGAGCGGCTTGTACCGGTGGCTTGGGGGGGTTGTCAGTTTCTGTGACACTGCCGCAAGGTGCAGCATGTGCTGGGACTTGGGAGAGGGGTTCTGCATTTCAGTTACTGCCACCTGAAGCAGCATTCTATGGGAGCTTGGGACAGGGAGTGGGGCATACTTGTGCGATGGGGGTCTACTGTTCGGCGCATTCCACTGGGGCTTCCCTGCAGATGCAATGCAAATGGGGCCATAATGGCATGCTAATAGTCCCATTGTGCCATGCATGCCTAATGGGCTCTTTTGCATGCCTCTGGCTGTGAATCACGTTTTGGGGCACAGGGCATCCTGAGATGCCCTGCCTCAAAGGGTTCACTGCCTGACATGGGGGATGTGCTGGTGCAGCCTGGGATGCCCTGGGGCATCCGGGGTGGGGCACACCTGTGCTATTCACAGAGGGGATGTGCCAAGGGCATCTCCCTGCCCCTCCTCTGTGAATCGCCCATTTTGCACTCAGTGCATCTCCCCTGCACCTGGGTAGCTGAGATGCACTGAGTGCATCTTCTTTGTGAATCCTGCCCAAAAAGTATAACATAGGCTCAGACATATATAGGAACATAAAAGAGGGTTAAAAAAATAGGGGAAGTTGAAAACACCTTATCTAGAGTAAGGTTATGTAATAGTTTAAGGGGGAGAAAAGGATGACATAATAAAAGCATGGGAGTAGTAAGGTGATAAAAGGATAAACTGAACTTGCATAGATACCAAGCAAAGAAGATAAGGATTATGCTAGTGGTGCAGTGCAATGGTTTTGGTGCAGCAGTCTTTAGAAACCTTCTGAAGACTGAGGTGTGGCTCTATGTACTCACCTCTCTTGTTTGCAGGCATAGGTTGCAGGATCCTGGGTCAAACTGGTGAGGGTACAGCAGATCTTCTGCCCCACCCAAGGGCCACCAAGTCCACCACCCCCAAGAGGATAGACAGAGGCAGAGTGGATAGACCATGGTAGGCTCCATGAGGGTGGGGCATGGGGATAAGGGCATATTCCTCCACCTATACCAGTGCAGAACAGCTTCACCTTACTGTCAGAAAGGGACAACTGAGGGAGGAACACAGTGGCAAGGGAAGGGAGGAGGAGGTTCCCTAAATAGAAACCCAAGGAGGGAGGGAGGGAGGAGGGAGAATTCCATAGCCAAAGAGGAAGTAGCTGCTGGTGGGGACTCAGTTCTGAAGGTGATAGACTTGGGAGCTAGAGGGAAAGATAGGGAGGTGAGGTGCTGGAGGGGTGCTTTGGATGTGGGAGATGGAGATCAGATCCTGCAGATCCCTAGGGCAGTGGGCGCAGGGAGGGAGCTGGATAACATTTTCCATATTGAGAAAAATGATATCACACAGGAGAAGGTATGAGTAATGAAGAGAAATTTCAGGGAGCTGGGGAGTGAGTCTCAGGCAAGTACTACACATGGTGACTACCTGTGTACAGCTAGGGAGAGAAAAGGAATTTCCACACCAAGACTTTCAATGAATGGTTGAAGGTATGGTGCATGGATGAAGGTATGGTGCATGGATGAAGGTTTTGGATACATCAGAAACTGGGAAGGATGGCCTGCATTCTTCTAGGATGGTGTCCATGGTCCTTGATGGTATGTTTAAATGCATCATGGATGATCTTTTAAACTAGATGGGGGGAGGCCAGTGAAACCAAAAAAGGCAACAGTTGCATCTCCACAGTTGATTAATTGATTAATCGTAAGGAAGGGAAGACATAGGGAGAGACAACCATGGTGGCAAAAACACATGGAGAGAAGACCATAATGGAGCAAATTCCCTTAGAGCAGATGTGCAAAAAGAAAGGAACAGGGAAGGGAAAGAAGAACATGGGACTATAACCCAGGTAGGGGAGGACATTGGATTAAAGTGGTCCAGATATTGTGAAGATAAAAAGGGAAGGGTCAAGTTAAGGGGTAAGCCAGGGAACAAAGCATGCAGGAGTGGGAGGGAGAAGCACAGTAGAAGATGGGGAAGGGGATTTGGAAAGTGATGTGCACTAATGAAAGAAGCCTAGGTAACAAAATTCTAGACTTGGAAGTCACAATGGTGAAGGTTAATCTAGATTTAGTGGCTATAAAGGAGTTGTGTTGAACTGAGGACTACAACTGGGAAATGAACATGCTGGTCTGCACTCTATTTAGGAGAGACAGGACAGGGAGGAGGAGGAGGGGTTATAGTATATGTGAGGGATGGTATCTAGGCCACTGAGGTATAGGGGTACAAAGAGTTAAATAATGGGCTGGAATTACTATAGGTCAACCTGGAGTCAGACTCTGCATATACTATTCATACAGGAGTAGTGAACAGACCCCCAGCACAGGGCAAGGAGCTAGATAAGGCATTTGAGGAAGCCATAATCAGAATGACAAGTAAGGGGGAGGTGCTGCTAATTGCTGACTTCAGTCTGCCAGATTTGGAGTGTAGCCTTCCAACTGCAGCTTTGGCAAGGAGCAGGGTCATCTTTGACTCCTGGCAAGGGATCTTTCTCAGGCAGTTAGTTAAGGAACCCACTAGAGATGGGGCAGTAATGGACATGGTGCTTACAAACAGGACAGTATTGAAGATGTCACAGTGAGCAGTCCCATTGGTTCCAGTGATCATTGTACAGTGTGGTTCAACATGAAGACAGGATCAGAGGTGGCCCACATGAGGGTGAGGGTTCTGAACTTCAAGAGGGTGGATTTTAAAGAAATGGATGACTGCCTCAGGAACTGCCTAAAAGTGATGGAAGAGTGCCAGACAGGAGTAGAGTTTTTCTTCAAGCAAGTGGCAATGGTGGTAAAACAAAAATAAATTGTCTTCAAGAGGTATAAGGAAATTCTGAGAGAAGGACTGGGAGGTATACCTCAAAATGTAGAAGGAAGCAGGCAAGGCAGTGAAGGGAGCAAAGGTGCAGACAGAGGAAAGGATTGCCAAAGGGGTTACCACAGGAGATAGGCTTTCTTCAGGTACATAAGTGAGAAGAGGAAAACAAGGGCAGGGCTAGTAAGAATTAGATGGGCAGAAAGGGGAAGACTTTGCAGAACAAGACCAAGAAAAAGCTGACATTTTGAAACAGGTACTTTTGGTCAGTCTTCACAGTGGAGGGTGGAGGGGATGACCACCAGTGAGAAACAGGGATAGGATGAGGAGTGAGGTGGCCACAGGTCCATTTTCAGAGGAAAAGAGTGCTGAAAGGACTTGCAGACCTGAAGGTGGGCAAGACTATGGGACTAGTAAGATCCACCCCATTGACAACCTTGTTCAACAACTCATTAAAAACAACAGTGGTTCCAGAGGACTGGAGAAGGGCCAATGTTGTCCCTCTACATAAAAGTGGCAATAGGGAGGAGGCTGGCAAATTTAAGCTGGTCAGTCTCACATTAGTGGTGAGGTAATTGAGAAAACACTACTGAAGAAATGATCATAAAGTATCTTGAATCCAATGGGCTGCAAGGCCACAGACAACATGGATTCATGAGGTGGGGAGGTCATGTCAAACAAATCTAAGAGAAAAATCAATTAGGGGAGAGCAGTGGACAGGGCCTATTTAGACTTTAGCAAGGCCTTTGACACAGTACCACATAGAAGGCTGATTAAGAAGTTGACCAACCTAGGGGTGGGACCATAGTGGTAAGCTGGGTTAGAAAATTGTTAAAGGATAGGAGACAGAGGGTGGTGGTTACCAACACTTATTCTAAAGAGGAGAGTATGACAGGTGTGGTACCACAGGGCTTGGTACTGGGACCAGTCCTCTTCCAATATCTTTATGGGGAACATTCCAGATCAGCTTTAAGGAAAGGTATGCCTTTCTGCTAAATGTACCCAAATATTCAATAGGGGAGATGCTCAGAAAGGGGTGGAAAAATGCACAGGGATCTTGGAAAACTCAAGGAAAGGTCTAACACATGGCAGCTGTGGTTCAAAGTCAAAAAAGTGCAAAAAGATGTACCTAGGACATAGAATCCCTGGCGCTCAGTATATGATGGGGGATTACTATAACTCACTAGACAGGAAAGGGACTTTGGGGTTATCATATCTGAGGACCTCAAGGTGGCAGGATAGTATGACAAGGCAGTGGATAAGGCTAGTGGAATGCTGGGTTGCAAAGGGAGGGGTAAACTACAGACCTCACTTCAGAATGTACATAGACAGAGAAGAGGTGGTCCAGAGGAGGGCAACTAAAATGGTGCATGGTTTGCATGAGAAGCCCTATGAAAATAGATTGTGGGATATCAACATGTACACTCTGGAAGAAAGGAGCGAGAGAGAGAGAGAGAGAGAGAGAGAGATAATATGATAGAAAAATGCAAGTACCTTAAATGGGTGAATAAGGTACAGGTGGGAATCTCTTTGAAATGAGAACACCCACCAGGATTAGGGGGCATGCAATGAAGATAGGAGTGGATTCACGACTGATGGAAGGAAAAAGATCTTCATCGATAGGATAGTGGATGCGTGGAATAGATTGCTGGCAGAAGTAGTGGATGCTAGAACAGTGGGGGCTTTAAACACAAATAGGATAGATATAGAACATATTAGATAGGATACAGGTAGGTAGGAGGGTTGACAGAGCCAGATAGAGTCTGCGGAGACAAAATTATAAATATGGTTAGCCACTAGTGGCCAGGACTCCTGAAAAGCTCAGATAGACTGAACAAAATACCAATTGGTTGTGGAGGCTCCTGTTAGATATTATACTTGAATAAGTTTGCTTTTTCACCTGCATCAGCTGAAGCGGTCTAGGACAGCATTGTTTTTTGTGCCAGGTTTTTGTTTGTTAATGTGCACTTCGAACTCTGAGCACCCCTTTGTAACTGGAATTGTGTATGATGAGCATCATTCATCTGGTCACCGTGGACCCAATGAAACAATCAATTGTAAGGGTTCTAAAAATAGCCTGTTTCACAAAAAAGAAAACTGCACACTTATAGAACATTAACCACTGGGCAATCCAACCACAAGTTGCATACCGTACATCAAATATAACATGGCCTGAATGAAGCTATTTTTTTATCTTTATTCAAGGTCATTGACCTCTCACTCCCGCATGTGGATAAAAATGACATCTTCTTTTAGGCAATGTCATATCCCCTATATTTTCTCTACCATCCAACAATGTCTTTGTATGGTTCTATGGGCACATTAAAATGAATGTTGACATTTTAAGTCTTTTCTCCTTACAATGGGTGATCCTCCAAGGCATTATACATTTGTGGTAGTCATGGTATGCCAGTCAGAAACAACCCTTTAAATTTGGACTTCTAGAGCATGTTATATGCCCTTGGTATCTGAGACACTATAGAGCACTATAAAATGCTTAGGAGAGTACATAATATTAATTCATCTACTATACCAGCTGGGACGCAACATCAAATCCAAAAGCAGGAAACTGTAGACTTGTAAGAAGGCTCAACAACTGCAATGCTATATGACATCTCAAAAATCTCTTTTCATAATTCTTTCCAAAGCTAGTCTGCACTGCTGAACTATTTTGCATTATACTGTAATTGAATTACTAGTAACATAATATAAAATTGGAGACTTCTTTTATTACTTCATGTTGATGCACAAATTGAGCTTTGCATTGATAAAGGCAGCTTACAGTATTACTGTATGACCAAAGTGTCAGGAAACAAGACAGAAATCAAGAAAGAAATTCTCTGATAATGTGCTTTCTTAAATTATGAGTGGCTAGTGTTTACTTGTACTACATTTATTTTTAGTGTTGCATCTTAGACTATGATGATTATTTGTTTTAAAGTCTGAATTAACACCACATTCTCTTGTTTGAGCAGCATCATTTCTATGAAGGCTGGAAGAGGGACAGAGCAAGTCGGGGGTGATAAACTAAGGGAGGTCCCTCATAATCAGGGACAGCTAAGAGGTATGGTTCGGTGGTCCATGTGGTGACTGGTGGTCAAGGGAGTACCACTGGATGCAAGCGACTGGGCCAAGTATAGGGTCTGGAAGCTCAGAGGGATGCCACTGGACACCTGGAAAGCAAGGAGCTATCCCAGCCAGGCAGCCAGAGAGGAGGTTCAGCTCTCCACTTGAAATCTGCATTGGGCTGGGATGGATGCTTAGCAGCTGGGGAGTTCCACTAGCCACCAGGGCATCAATGAATTCACTGGCAGGGGAGATTGACAGGTGGGGAGCACCACTGAACACCAGGGGCAGCCTGCAGATATATGGATTGGGTGACCAGGGGGTGCCACTAGACAGCAGGGAGAACATGTACAATCCCAGAATGAATGATTAGAGGGTAGGGGAGTGGTGCCATTAGACACTAGGTAGGACATTTACAATACCAGGGTGTGTGATCAGAGAGTGAGGGGTGCCACTAGCTACAATGACAAACATAGCAGAGAATGGAATGGGAGATTGGAGGGTGGGGGCTGCCACTAGATGCCAAGGAAAACTTGGCAAAGACTGGAATGGGGGCTCAAAGGGAAGGGGAAGGGGAAATTGTTTAACCAGGAGAGGAACACTAAGCTGAAGCTTGTTTCCAGGTGCGACCTGGGAGCACAAAGAAGTTAAGTGACTTGCTCAGGGTCACACAGTATGCAAGTGGGGGGCTGTGGGATTCAAACCCAGGTCTCCAGGTTTGGAGCTCAGAGTCTTAAACCACTGTGCTATATGGCCTCCCTAGAGGGTGGGTGGGTGTCACTAGACATCAGGGAGGATGTTCATGATAGCAAGGTAGGTGATCAGAGGGTTGGGGGTTACCACTGGACACCAGGGAAGATGTTTACAATTGGGAGGGTAGGGTGCCACTGGACACCAAGGCATCCACTGTTAAACTGGAATGGAGTTAGGGGAGACAGCAGCTCTAGTAATGCCATCCCACCACAAGGGTCTTGTGTCCCATTAAGACTAAGTTTGCAAAGGCAGTAAATAGCATCCCTCTGAATGCCATTTACCACTGGCACAAACTGCGGAATTTACCACTGTGCCTGTATGCAATGGGGACCCCTCATTTGCATGGGCACAGTAGTATGTTAGCATTCAGTACTAGTGAGGTTAGCCTATGTTGTAGGAGGGTCTCTGAATACAGATCAGACCCAAAAACCTGGTACAAAACCCAGTTTGTGTGGGCAAACACCTGCTAGTGCCCATGCTAGCGTTTCAATATCTGGCCCCAAATAGTCAACCTGGCTAGAGCAGAATAGTCGCTGTGTTATGCTGAGCAAGTAACGTAAAGTCTCTAGTCCACCCAGTTGTGGAAATGGATAGAAACAGATCCCCACTGGAAACTAAGTGTTACATCTCAGCTGGGCTATCTGGGTAAATAAATTAAATATAAATAAAATCAAAATACTTGTTAAGTAAACATTTTCTGCTTTGCATGGTAATATACTGAAAGTGGCCTTTGTATATCAATCTGATTTTCACATTACATAAATAACTATAATGCTAATAAAAATGTTGGGTTATCTATTCTCAAAGTACAAAACCTCTCTGAAATTACTGTGATAGTACAATTAAATTTAACAAGATGATCTACTCAAGACATTACTGACCTAATGACATAGCAGTTGGCATAGAGGGCTACAAATTAGTAGGTCATGGGTCCAGTCTCTGACCTTCATTTCATTACAGACTCAGTGTGAGTCTGGAATAAATTTCAGGCTAGCACGTCTGGTGGGCAAAAGTAATACTGCACTGCTTGTTTCAATCCACACTGAGATCAGATTGCTCAACCTCAAGTATGTGGGACAAGATTGGTCACCTTCCAATTCTATATGACCTTGAGAGCCACAAAAGTAGTTGACCATTCTGCTACAACCAGATGGTTATTTAAAAAGCAGAATACTCCAGATGATGGTTTTAGTTTTCATGCTTCCTATGGTTCATCAGGTGAAAGGGACTGCAAATGACATCTCCACTGACACAAAACCACAAGAAATTGAAATAGCTTGTACTTACCTGTGTGTAGTCCTTATTTTCACACAGGTACAGTATGAAAGTGGTTGAAATACTATGAGAAACACTGAGAGTGTTGCCTTATTTATTTTGAATTAGTTTACTTTGGTAACTTTCTGAGAAAACATTCTATTCTTCTAAACCTGATCCATCATATTACAATGTAGTGTATGCTAGGTTGTCATATTTTACATAACATTTTAAAGTACTGAACTGTTCCTCATTGATGGTATTTATATAACAGAGCCCAGTCTTTTTATATAGACACACTATGGTACTCATAATTCTAGAACCCAGAGTTATCAGATCTGAAGAGGCTTTCTGGCTTACTAGACAAATACCACAGCTCCCAAGGATGTATCACTTATTTTGCCAAATAGATTACCTGCTTTATGAAAAGTCTATCAGAAAAACAATAGCAAACCCTCTTGAGATGTCCACCACTTTATCTTACTTGCCTTATTATATTGTATGTCAAGTGAGACATTTACTTTTGTAGGATAGCTTATTCAGTATTTATTAATGTTCATTACTTTCTCAGTAGCCAACAATAAAGTATAAGTACTTTGCTTAGATTAACAGTACACAACAGTTATTGAAAAAAACAGCACTTTATAAAATGGGTAATAAATCATTGCATTCTGATTGATCAGCAGCCATGCTTTCTAAGACTACTACCTTTGGTAAACAAGCATTTGTCAATGCCGAATGTTTGCTTGCTGGCATTGGCATTGGTAGTGTAGGAGTTAGAGAGATGCATAATAGGAATGGCAGTGAAGTACTGAACTGCAGTCAACCCCACCAGCACCCTGCAGAGACTGACAGGCACTGGGGTGTACCTTTGGGTCATCAGGCATAACAGCCATGCCATTTCACCACACCCCACCCTGCAGACACCAACAAGTGTCATAGTGTGCCTTGGAATCTTTGGGCCTTATGCTCACCCCATTCCGTAAGAAATACAGTGAGATGGGTGCAGTATAGGAGACTGGGGTGAACTTTGGGGCCAAATAGTCCAAGGCACACCTAGATGCCTGTCACTGGCTGCAGGGTGTGGGTGGGGGTGGAATGGCAGGAGTATTACAGGCGACAATCCCAAGTCACACCCCTCATGCCTGTCAGTCTCTACAGGGTGGGGCGTTATGGTTGCAAACCCTAATGTCCCAGGCGTTCGTTGGTATTTTCACTCCAAATTTTAAACATGGTTTTTTTGTGACCCCCACCTCATGAACAGTGGCAATATCAGTTTGTTAGTGGAAAGCTGATTTTGCACAGTGACTACGCCATTAGGCACCATTGGTGTGAAAACACATTTCAAACAGGATGTGAAAAACTACAACTGTACTGTTCATGGGGAGGTGTAAAAAAATGCAATATAAAAAAATTGGTGAAGTCACGAACGTGCATAGAAACTGCACAACGCACACCCATAATGTAATTAGTTGGGGGATGTTTTACAGCAGATTGTCAACACAGGCATTTTGGGACCTCCACTCATGAACAGTGTTACTGTGATTTTCTTAATCTGTCCTGAACACTGATTTCCCACAGTGGCCACGCATTTCTCGCTGGAGTCTGAAAACACATTTGGCCAGGGTGTGAAAAATGGCAGCTGTACTGTTCATAAGGAGGTGTTGAAAAATGGCAGTGTTGACAATCTGGACTGAAAATATTACAAATTTGTGAACTTATGAGGGTGCATGGAAACTGCACAATGCATGCTCGTAACAGTCATTTTATGAACTTTTGTCACCAAATTTGCAACATAGTCCAGTGCCCACCCCCAACCGCATGACTCCCGATGCCCAGAGCCATGGTAAAATACTTATTTGCCCTGGTAGTCCAATGGTCCGCTCCTTCCTGCCTCAGTCGGTGTCCGGCTGTGGTGGTGAGAGGAGGGCTGAGATGGATGCCGGCTCTGTTCTCTGAATTGAATGGGATGAGCGAGGTGTCACTGCCAGGTGGGGGAACCGCTAGACTACCAGGGAAAGGAATTGATATATATTTTCTATGGTGGTCGTAGATACGTGCTTGGGGGTGGGAGGACCGCTAGACTACAAGGGAAAGGAACTGATACATATTTTCTACGGGGGTCGGGATACATGCTTGGGACTGGGGGGACCACTAGATTACCAGGGACATTTATTTTATTTCACATTAGACAGAGGTCAGAAGTCATGCAGGGGGGTGGGGGACCACTAGACTACCAGGGTTTAAAGTGAATTGCGGGGCTACTGGGGGTCGGGGAGCATGCTGGGGGGCAGACACTAGCCTACCAGGGTGTAACAGGCACACTATGGAATAGGGACTATGAGGGCAGAAAAGGACTGCCTGGCCCAGCCAGTCTGCCCTGTTCCCTATCTACTGGATATGCTGCATATCCTAGTTCCTAGTGACCTTACAGCCTATGGCCACCTGCCCCCACCAGGTTTGCCTTATGTCTGTCCCATGCATTGCATCTTCCCCACTGTGTTTCACCCACTACTGCAGTGGGGTACCTATGTTGTTGGTGGAGGCATCCTCCAGGGCATGTATAGCCACGGGCAGTGTGTCTGTGTTTAGCTATCGATCTGTATATGTATGTATGTATGTATATATAAATATAATATATATATATATATATATATATATATATATACACACACATATATACACACACACATATACTGTATATATATATATATATATATATATATACACATATGTTGTGCTTGCACAGCTGTATGGGTGTGTTGTATGCACTGACTGTGCCTGGCAACACACAGTTCCTGCTGCTTCCAGCCCGTACTGCTATTCTGACCAACAGGGGATGCTGTGGGCATGCCTTGGTCTGTAGCATCCAGCCTGTACTTCCATTCTGACCAAAAGAGGGAGCTTTGTGCTCCATGCAGTAGCACCGGGCAAACTGCATGGTAATGTATGCTAAGCAGCACCTAATGAGATGCAAATATGCCTGTCTGCCCACAGATTACCTAAGTAGTCTCATTTGCATGAGAGCTTTGAATATAGCTCCCGTTTGCACCGGGCTAACCAGTTTGCACCGGGCTAATGTGTTAGCACTGAGCAATCGGGTTAGCCCCAAGCAAACCTTACTTCAGCATAGCACAGTTCTGCAGTGTGTGGCTTACATTGTTGTTTGCAGACTGCAGTAGATGTGAGACATCTCTGTGCAATCACACACAACGTTCTCCACCTGCAACACTGGCTTGCTACAGAGTCTAATGAGTTGCATTTGCAGTTTGCACTTCCCTGTCGCTATATTCGGTGCTATCTTATTCCCAGGCTATTTTTGCCCTGCACTCCCAGACCAGTTTGCACGGCTTCCTTAGACTGCCATATTCAGCAGGATTAGCACCTGGCTATTTCCTTTTCAATATAGCTTGCTTTGTGCTCCGAGCTAAGTTTGCCCACCGGGCAGTGCTAATGTAACCCTGGGGCAACATTTTGAATATCTGGCCATCAGATTACTATTTTTTTTAAAAAGGACATTAGCAATATACAGATATAAATTCTCCTTTCATAATTCATCAAAAGAAATTTAAAAATTCCAGGAACAACAAATATTGTTACCATCGCTATTGGGTCAAGAACATCTAAAGAATAGCAGTTATAAAACAAAGATATAGAAAAAGTAATTGAATAATACAGACAGAAAATCAGAGGGATGGGGGGTGGAGAATGATAGCAATATGTCCAAATAGAGTCCTGCTATTGCAGAGTTAAGTGAGATGGGCTGTTATCTCCCCAACCACATAATTATCAAGGTACAGAAAGTCCAGAGGGTAATGCTTCCTCATAAGACTCAAACCTTTAAATTCCAGAGACTGTGAAGAAAATAGAAAAGAGAGCAAATCAGCATTTCATTACAAGGGCATTGTAAAATTTAATTTTATTCTTGAAAAATATATCTAAATACACTTTTATGCAGACAGGTCCAATAGAGCAAAACATGTAGTTACAGCACACCCACAGAAGCAACAGAAAGGGTTTCAGGTCCCAGTCATGATTAGAACCGTTAAGTGAAAGTGTTCCCATGGAAAAAATCTAGTAGCTTTCACATGGGAGTAATCTTTTTTGTCTGTCACTCCACCCCCGCTCCCCAAAGGATCTGGTTTCACATCTTTGATACCTATAGTATATATTTCAGTTCATCTGGGTTGCTGTTATGATACTGCATAAAATGTTCCCTAACAGGCATATCCTCCTTTTTATTCATAATATCACTGAGGTGTTCTTGTATAAGTAGCTGGACTGGTCTATTGTCCTACCAATGTACAATTTAATGCAGGGACACTAGAGGGCATAAACAACAAATTATGTACCACAGGCAATAAATTCCCTTAACTCAATGGTTCTAACACAACTATACAGTTTTACTTCCTTGGCTTGGTTGCAGTGCTTCCACGTATTGCATTTGCTACATTTAAACATGCCTACAGGCTTTGCAGGTAACCAATTCTGAGTGTTCTTTAGGAGTGAGGATTTAGTGAATCTGCTGTGGAAAATCTGATCCCTAATTCTGGGTGTTTTTTTAAAAGAATGTAGTAATGGAGCATCTCCCACCACAGTTCCCAATCTGGTATCACATTTTAAAATAGGCCAGTATTTTCTTGCTACTGCTCCAATTTGTACAGACAGGTTATGATAGCAATAAAGTAGATTCTATCCTTAGCTTTGTTCTTTTGCCTGTATTTAGATTTTAAAAGCTGTGTCCTATCTAAGCAATTTGTCCTCTCGTACTGATAATCAATCTCACGCTCTCTATAACCCTGATCTAAAAATTGTTCTTTGAGTTCTCTAGCTTGTTCCCTATATTCTGTATCACTAGAAGCTTCTTTTTAATTTAATAAATTGTCCATAGAGGAGAGATTTAATAAGGGATTCTTGGTAGGAGCTGTCTGCTCTCAACAGAGCATTTGGTGGCAGTAGGTTTCCCATAGGATTTACTTTCCACTGCCTTACCAGTATTAGCCAACAAGATAACATCAAAAAATTCAGAAATGTGTAATTAATATTTGCAGTGAATCTCAAACCAAGATAATTGTTTCTTGAGTCAATCACCAAATTCTTCAGCTTACTCTTTAGTACCTTCCCACACACAGACCACATCATCAGTAAAGCATAGCCATTTGATGACATGGTCTGTGTGGGGGTTGTTCTCTCTCTGTTACACACAATAAAATTCTCTCAATACCAAATTGGCATTAGTGAGGGTCATAGCGGTCCCCATAGCTGTTCCCTTAGTTTGAAGCAAGAAGTCACCATTAAATTCAAAAAAATTATGAGTTGGAATAAATTCTAAACTTTACAACAGGAATTTGATTGGGGCAGCTGAACTAAAGAGATAGTTGTTTAAGAAGTATTCACATGCCCTCAACCCATCACCATGTATAGTTGATGTATACAGGGATTCCACGTCAATTCCTATCCACAGATAGTTTTCATTCCATTTAAATTCCCTGAATTTATCTAACACATCCATCATGTCTGTAAGATATGAGGGAAGTTCACGTACACATGGTTTAAGGAAGAAGTCAGTGAATTTGCAAAGGTTATTGGTCAGTGAGTCAATTCTAGACACAACTGGCCTGCCTTGGGGAATTTTGGAATCTTTATGAATTTTAAGAAGTATATAGAAAGTCAAGCCCTAGGTGCACCATTCCATAAGAAATTAAATTCATTCTACATGACTGAGTCATTGTTTTTAGCTCATTCCATCGTACCCACTAATTGTTTTTTAAAAACACTGGTTGATTTCACTGGAGCTGTTTATAGTTAACAGAATCATTTAGCAATTCATAGACTTTACTTTGATAAAATTCCTCCAATATACATACTATGGGCTGAACTCATGAATGGTTTTGGGACTAAGTCCCACACTGCGACTCCATTTGTGGGCCAAAATCCCTGCAGCTGCGGAGATTAATATTCACAGCCACAGCAGTTGCGGAAGATGTTATGGCTAGTACCACCAGCCATAACAGTTTTCTGCAGCTGTGGGTATTTCCATGGCAACACCACCCGCAAACTGTCATATACCATGGAGATGGACGTAATCTGACTCCACCTTTGTGGATATCTGCAGCTGCAGGACAACTGCAGATCCACAAGTGACACCCCACTTGTGCTGTGTTTTTCCCACAACCATGTGAATTTCAAGGGTTTTGTGAATCAAGCCCTATATTTCCACCCTTATCAGCCTCTTTAAAAATCACACCTCTGGTATTTCTTAGTTCTTCTAAGGCCCTTAATTCTGCACTTGAAGGATTTTTACAGTTAAAGTTATCCTGCTCTTCAGTTTTTCAGCTTCTGTGATTATTGTTTTTCAAATGTCTGAATAGCACTATTGCTAGTATTAGGCCAAAAAGTAGATTTCGTTTTAAAAAATTCCTGCTTAAGATTTTCAAATTCCCCAACATCATAAGTTGTTATATTACCACCGTTCCCATCAATGTTAACCTTTACTGCAAACAGGTATTCATTCAGTAATGAGTCTAGTAACTCCAGGTTCTCCAGTTCATGATCTAAAAGTATACTATTATTACCTGTTGTACTGAGGGCCTGATCATTTTCATAAAATTGCTGAGTGGCATCTAGAATAAAATCAGTGTCCTCCATAGTATTAGTATTTAGACTGTCTGCTGCACAAATGTCTAGACCCATTGTTTGATTGACATATTTAAGAAACAATTACTGGGTATGCTGGAAAGAGCTAAAAATAATAGCTCAGTCACAGACAACGAATTAAATTTCATATGGAATGATGCACTTAGGACCCCGACTTTCTATATACTCCCTAAAAATTCATAAACATTCCAAAAATCTCCCAGGCAGGCCAGTTGTCTCTGGAATTGACTCAATGACCAATAACCTCTGCAAATTCATTGACTTCTTCCAGTACATGAACTTCCCTCCTATCTTAGGAGCATGATAGGTTTATTAAATAAATTTAGGGAATTTACATGGAAAGACAACTATCTGTGGATAGGAACTGACATGGAATCCCTGTGCACATCCATCACACATGGTACTGGACTGAGGGCTCATGAATACTTCTTAAACAACTGCCCCTTCAGTTCAGCTGCCCCCATCAACGTCTTACTGGAAAGTTTGGAATTTGTTCTAACTTACATATTTTTTTTATAAAATGGTGACTTCTTCCTACAAACTAAGGGAACAGTAATGGGGGCCACTATGGCCCCCTGTTATGCCAATTTGGTATTGGGGTATTAGAGAAAGTTTACAGTATGTCACTATGAGAACAGCCTACATACATACCACATCATCAAATGGCAGTGCTTTATTGATGATGTGGGGCTAGATATTCAAAACTTTGCCCCTGGGTTAAGTTAACACTGCCCGGCGGGCAAACTAAGCCTGGAGCACAAAGCAAACTATATTCAAAAGGAATAGCCCAGGGCAAACAGCTTCTGAATATAGCATGGGAATGAGGCCGTGCAAACTGGGCTGGGAGTGCAGGGCAAATGTAGCCCTGGATAAAGACAGCACTGAATATAGCAACCAGGAAGTGCAAACCACACCAACAACTCCGTGCACAGCGACATGAGGGCAGATAGAGATGAACTATGTGGCCAATGTGTGTGCCAGCAAATGTGTGGACCAAGTACAGCTGCAGGCAGCAGTAGATGTAAAAGAACAGAGATCAAAACTGTATAAAAATCCCCTTAACCGTTAGTGCGGAGCTAAGCTGTTTGCCCAGTGCAAACACATTTGCCTGGTGCTGAGATTTGCCATATTCAAAAGTGACATGCAACTGAGCCTACTTTAGTAGTCTCTGGGCAAACAGCCAAATTAGCATCTCATTATTCCCTGATTTGCATGCAGTTAGCCCAGCATTACTGCAGGGTCCCACAGCTACACCTGTAGGTCAGTCTGGAAGTACAGGGGCTGGCCAGGTCTGGCAGCAGCTCCACCTGTAGGTCTGTCTGCCAGTGCATGATGGTTGCTGCAGGCTACATGTATGCAGTACAGCATAGCATTGTGTACCCCAGGGAACAACACAGCATAGGCACAGGCGGTGGTGGTGCTGCATGCAACCATCACATTGTAGGCCATGCTACAGTGCACAGCAGACACTACAGTAGCAAGGGGGCCAGTAGTGTGAGGGACACAGCAATGCCTATGGTATGTAGGGCAGTGATGATCCCTGCACTGTACACAGTGACAAGCCCAGTTTGTAGGTGATTACTGACAGCGGACAGTACTGTTTTGCTGTTGCGTGCTCCACAGATGCTGCACCTATGCCTTGGGATGCTCACGGTGACATATACATGGCCGGCTGTGTGTGCTGTGGCATTTGTACAGTTGTGCGGTATGTGGCTGGGGGGGCATGTAAGATCTGACTGGCACACAGGTGGTGGGGTATTCCCACTACTGGCCCATGTGCACCGCATGATGTGTCCCAGCCTTGTGGCTACATCTGGGCTGTGGTGAAGTCTGGCCACCCGTACACCCTCCCCTTAATTACCACCATGTCCACAGTGCTGCATGTGTGTGCTGGCATCTGCTGGTCACCACAGACGTATGGTCTGCAGGTGTGTGCTGTTTGGCAGCACTACCATGATGTCCCCTGTGGGTCGGATCACCCCTTACTGTCTGTGCTTGTCTGGGACTGGTGACAGCTGTTGGCATCATGGTGGTGCCATCAGTGAGCAGCATGTGTTCTTCATGTCTGGCATTTTCTAAGTGTCATGACCATATGTTAGGGTCGCGCAAGCTGCGCTAATCCCACACTAACACCACGCAAAGCACAAATGTTGTGCAAAGCTGTTTGCCCAGGATTAAGACCAGCTTTTCCTAGGTGGTAATTTGTACCATGCTAAGGGTTGTGCTATGTTACACTAAACACCTTAGCATGGCGTAGTCGCTGAATCATCCCTACAGCGCCTCTACATCTACAAGTTCACTTTGCCCCTTGCATATAATTATGGTTTGCCCGGTGCTAATGCAGTTTGAGCGCGCTATTTGGCCTTTTGAATATGGCAGACCCACACTAATCCCACATTAAACCAGCACAAACGGTTTGCGCACTGCACAAAGCTTTGAATATCTAGCCCGTAGTCTGTGTGTGGGAGGGTACTAAACACTAAGATAAAGAATTTGTTGATTGGCTCAACAGTAATGATCTTGGTTTGAGATTCACTGTGAATATTAATAAAACATGTTTGACTTTTTTGGATGTCACCTCGTTGGCCAATACTGGTGAGGCAGTGGAAAGTAATCCTATAGAAAACCTACTGCCACCAATGCTCTGATGAGAGCAGACAGCTTCCACTCAAAATCCCTTAATAAATCTCTCCCCTATGGACAATTTATTAGATTAAAAAGAAACTGTTCTAGTGATACAGAATTTAGGGAACAAGCTAGAGAACTCAAAAAACGATTTTTAGATCAGGGTTATAAAGAGTGTGATACTGATGATGGGTATGAGAGGACAAATAACTTACTGTAGATTGGACACGGCAATTAAAACCGAAATGCAGGCAAAAGAACAAAGCTAGGGATAGAATCTGCTGTGTTAATGACTATCATAAACTGTCTGGACAAATTGGAGCAGTAGTAAGAAAATACTGGCCTATTTTAAAAGTGTTACCAGATTGAGAACTGTAGTGGGAGATGCTCCACTAGTTTCTTTTACAAAAGCACCCAGAATTAGAGATCAGATTGTCCACAGCAGATTCATTAAATCCCCACTCCTAAAGAACACTCAGAATTAGTTACCTACAAAATCTAAAGGCATGTTTAAATGTGGCAAATGCAATACATGCAAGCAATGCAACCAAGCCAAGGAACTAAAGCTGCAGAGTTATGAAAGAACGATTGAGTTAAGGGAGTTTGTTGCCTGGGGTACAGAATTTGTTGTTTATCCCCTCTGGTGCCCTGCATCAAATTGTACAATGGTGGGATGGTTAGACCAGTCCACCAATATATGCAAGAACACCTCAGGGATATCAGGAATAAAAGGGAGGATACGCCTGTTGGGGAACAATTTATGCAGCATCACAACAACAACCCAAACAAACTGAAATATATGGATATTAAATATGTGAAACCAGATCCTAGGGAGGTGACAGACAAAAAAAAAGATTACTCCAGCATGAAAGCTACTGGATTTTTTTCCATTGGAACATTTTCACCTAAAAGTCCTAATCATGATTGGGACCTGAAACCCTTTCTGTAGTTTCTGTGGGTGTATTGCATCTACATGTTTTGCTGTATTGGACTTGTCTGCATACAAGTGCATTTAGATATATTTTTCAAGAACAAAATGGAATTTTGTAATGCCGTTGCAATGAAATGCTGATTTGCTCTCTTTCCTATTTATTTATTTTTTTACAGATCATCTGGAATTTAAAGATTTGTGTCTAACAAGCAAGCAGATCCCCTTGGAATTTCTGTATCTTGATAATTATGTGGTTGTGGAGATCGCAGCTGTCTCACTTAATTCTGCAGTAACAGGACTCTATTTGGACATATCACTATCCCCTTCCCCCTTTATGTCTCTATTATTCAGTTTCTTTTTTCTGTATCTTTGTTTCATTACTGTTTCCCTTTAGCTTTGCTTGGCTCAATAGCGATGGCAACAATATTTGATTGTTCCTGGAACTTTACATTTCTTTTGATGAAATATGAAAGGAGAATTCATATCTGTACATTGCTAATGTCTTTTTAAAAAAATGTATTAATCTAAGTTTTTCGATACATGCTTTTTCGCTATGCACTTATGCTATGTATTTGTAATTGGAGCAATTTATAGGTTCAAATTCTGCCAGACCTTGACATATCTGACAGTTGTAAATGGCCCTCCCAAATGGTTAGGACCATGATGTTCAGGTAGGTAGTTAAAGCTTGAGATTTCACCAGAAGCCTGCTCCCTGATGAAAGCTACGGTCAAAGTGCTGGGGCAACTGGTGTGATTAGCTAATTTGTGCTTTAGCACCATGCTTTTACTGCACTTTCATTTTGATTATAAAGATGTAAAAATTCTTTTACAGTAAATGTGGTTGCTGTGTTTTGAGTGTGGCAGCAACTTACTGTCCTTTGAACTCCTACTCTGGGTTTGACAAACCCATTACTCCATCTTGTCCTCTGCATCACCTGGGCGTGAACCCTTTTCTTGTTTTCTGAGTCAAGTGTTCCCTCCCCACAGCACCTTGGTATCCCTTCCCCGCCAGTTTAAAGCCCAGGCTAAGTAAAAACAAAAATACTTTTTTTGTCTCATCCTTTCTGCCTGTTCTTTTGCAGAACTTCTCCTCTGAGCAGGCAGCACAAGGAAAAGGCAGACCACATGCTGGCACTGTTGTCCCTGCCCAATGCTTGAGCATTTTTCATATTAAAGAGCCATTGTGGCTCACACTCAGGATTTGAGAGTTAGAAACCAGAGAATTTAAGCAGAGTGCCCCAGATCAACTGTTGGTCAGACAGTGAGCACTGACCCAGGGATGGAGATGGACACCAAGAGAGAATGACGGGAAACTGTGGCTCACTTGGAGTCTTGAAGCCGATTCCGTCGGCTCCTCTGTGGTGCCTCTCCTCCAGTCGGGCTTCAGGTCTGTGTAGTCATGGCAGTCCTCCTGGCAGCAGTGTCAGTGGTCCCATCAGGAATGTTCCTATCAGAGCAGTTGCAGAGTCAACAGTCATGCAGTGTGGGCTTGGTTTGGACCCATTTTTTTTTTACCTTAATTATCGAAAATAAAATGTCCATTATCAGTGGTAGCAAAAATATGGACTGCAGAGGTGTGAAGAACAGCCAAGGAGGGTGTGGCACCAGTTGGAGGTTGCAATGGGGTCCCAATGGAGCATCAGGTGGAGCAAGCAGATCCTGCCTCCCTGAGTACCCACAGAGCCATCACAAACCTCCCTCAGTCAGCAATAGCACTAGCCCTCCAGCCAGACTCCTCCTCAGCAATCCATCATCCTGGATCGGAGTGGTGAGCCAATGGCAGCACCATTGGGCAGGTGCTGACTACCAGAAGGTTCTTTATAATTAAGTAAATAAAACATTTTTGAACACGTCAGACTATGTAGGGCAATTGGTTAAGGCAGATAAGAGGGTGTTGCAGTCCCCAGGAAGAGAACCACCCAGAAGGTGAAGCAGTAGGTCAGAGGCCCTGGGTAAACAAAAAAAATATCCCTGAGGGCACAGCAAGGGGCGAGGTTGCCCCAACAAAGGAAAAAAACCCTAGCTAGTGTTTATTTATTTAAATTTAATCTATGTATTGCCTTGTTGGCTCAATACGCTGCCTTTTGAACTTGTGTAATGCCCCACTTTCCCTAACAAAATATCTGCATTTGTGTATTGACCCATTTATCCACAAACTGTCTGAACTTGTGTGGTATCCCATTTGACCCAGCAAACTGCCTTGAATCTATGCTACCTATGAACAGGGACCCTGGTTTTCCGTTTTTACCGGTAACACAGGTAAAAGTCACAGAATCACGCTTGGTTTGCAGATTTTGGATTCTTGTACTGGTGCCTCATGGAAATTGCATGTCACTGCACAGAGTCCCTAAGATTTCAGCATCTTTTTTAATTTTTAAATTTTCTTTTTCTATGCCCCCTTCTCACAGTATCAGTCTCCACTTTTCAGAGGTCCCTAGACTTGGTATCCCCTAGTTTCACCCCAGGTAATGTTCAGGAGCTCCTGTGGGCTTGCCCCCATCTTGCCTGTGTTGTACCCCCTCCAGGTGGGAAGGAAGGGGGCTTTGGGCTTATGAAGGGACCAGCAACCATCCTCCAGTTGGCCAGCGGGTGTTTTTCCATTTTCCTGGGAGTGTGACAGGCCACATGATGTCAAGGCACAAGCCGATGTCCTTTACACTCCCTTCCACAGTGAGGGCCGACATGTTGCCATGCCTCTGGCCTCCAACAGGGGCCAGCAAATGCTGAGCTGTGAACCCACCCTCCCTCCCGCAGAAGGCGGTGGTCATTGCACACTCAAGCCTTCACTCTCCCCTGGCCGGCTCTTCAACACCCAAGTCTGTTCCCAAACCCTGGTCAGTGGTGTCACATGCAGAAATCCAATTCAGGCAGTTAAATGATAGATAGGAAAAAACAAAACAAAGGTGGTGGTTCAGATTAATTCACATATGAGTTCTAACAAGCAAAGAGACCAAGTAATTTAAAACTTGTGTATGTGGATTGTGGGTGTTGAAGAAAGGGGATCATAGTGCTGTCACTACGGCCATTACCCCTGAGGGATGTGGACTGCATTGTTGCTACTGCCATCATACCCGAGGGGTAGGGTCCATAGTGCTTCTGTCATCACCATTGGTGGATGGGGAATGTAGTACTGCTGCTGTCCCACCTGATAGATGGGGACCATAGTGCTGATACTGCCATCATACCTGAGGGATGGGGGCCATAATGTTGATCCTGCCATCACACCTGAGGAATAGGGAATGTAGAACTGCTGCCATCACATCTAAGGGATGGGGGCCGCAGTGCTGCTGCTTCCATCACACCTGAGGGTGGGGGGCCATAGTGCTGTTGCTGCTGCCATCACACCAGTGGGATGGAGGATGTAGTGCTGTTGGTGCTGCATCGCACCTGAGGGATGGGAGCTGTAGTGCTTCTGCCATCACCACTAGTGAATGAGGAATGTAGTACTGCTGCCTTCCCACCTGAGGGATGGGACCCATAGTGCTTCACATTCATCCTTGGTGAATTTTTAAAACAGCTTTATCAGCTTGTTTTGGACTCACATTATTAAAGATGGCTGCCACTCACAATTTTTTTTTAAATCACTCCTGTCAATGGTTATCTGTTGAATGTAGATACATAGGTAGTGAAGGCAGAAAAGGACCAGAGGTCCAGTCTTCCCAAAGTTCCCTATCTGTTATTGGGATTTTGTTCCCTAAGTGCATCACCTTGGTCTTTTTGGTATCGTATTTCAGCTGTCAACCCTTACATCACCTCTCTAGCCTTTGTAGATTCCTCTGCATTGCCCTGATCTCTTTGTCTCTATCTACCCTAACACAGAGCTTCACGTCATCTGTGAAAAGACACAACTTGCCCTGGATGCCTTCTCTTGTTTACATACTAGATTCATACTGTGGACATATTAAGATGGTGCTAGCACATGTTTCTGGTAGTAAACAGCATAGCACTACACCAAGACATTCAAGTTTTTCATGGCAGGAATGGCACAGGATGGGAAATTTCAAAAACTTTAAAATCTCATATCTTAGTTTAGGAATGAAAGAAAGCCAAAAGGCAAATGAGAAAACTAATATTTCTGCCACAAAAACATTGCTGAAAAAAACTACAAGGTGACTAACAAATATTTCTGCTTTAAATGGCAAAGGAAAACCTCAGATTATAAGGTATTTTACATTAATTCTAACCCGATGGCAAAAGACAAGATTAAACTACCAAATAAACAGTTCACTTCCCCAGAAGCATGGCATGCCCTGATCATACTCATAGCTGTCAACTGTGTAGATCCTTCCTTGCTCTGCAGAGCTCTGAACCTGTGATCACCACTGCTGATCCTCATTGACTCAGTCACATCTCCAGTCTGGCTTTACTCACTCTTAGGCCTCACCTTCACTTGCTCCCTGGAGATTTATTTATTTTTTATTATTTCATTTAAAAGTTTCACCAGGAAAGGCATACTGAGTTAGAAGCTTGTTTCCAGATGTGTCCTGGGGAAAGGGGAGGTGGATATTACAATTTCTGGAAATTACAGACAATACAAGAATACATTGCAAAATAGAATTGCAAGAAATTTTGTGCGCATTACATCCAGAAAACATTAGAAATACAGACAATACAAGAATACATTGCAAGATAGAATTGTAAGAAATTTAGAGAGCATTACATCCAGAATACATTTTAGATTACAGACAAATACAAGAATACATTGCAAGATTCACCAAAGGAGATATCCGCCAGGACAGATGATAGGATGTCAATGATACTTGAGGGGTGGGAACCAGGGCAGCAGTATATATCTGCAATATACATATGGAGGGAGTGAGGGATGGTGAGCTTTAGTAATAGCTCATAGATTGAAGATATGGAGGTACCTAAGACTGGCATGAGCTGAAGGGCAGAGGTTAGGTACATGGTCATCCCACTGTCCCTGCCAGAGCAGTCTTGGTGGATAATGGTATAACCAGGAATGGATATGTTTATGTCGGGAGTTTTAGGTGCAAGCCATGTTTCTGTTAGTATTAGTATGTCAGGCCTGAGGGTTGACACGAGGACCTGGAGTGGGGGTAGTTTGGGGAGGAGTCTTCTAATGTTTAAGTGAACGATCCTTAACTCATGGGGAGGTGGGAGGGAAGGGATGGGTCCGGGTTTGATTCTTTGTCCCCTGCTAGCAACAGAGTGATCATATGCAGGGGGAAGGAGCAAAGTTTCTTTTTTTAACAGTGGTTGCAAGAAAGTGGGGCAACAGGGAGATGTGGAAAGTGTGGGGGTAAGGACTGAGAAGTACAGCATGGAGGCAGGAGGAGGGAAGGACTGAAGCCCCTGGGATCCACAGGCAGTATGAAAGGGTACTAGGGAGATGGAATGTAGTTGGGTGATATGTGGGAGCTATTTGTGGGTAGGACACAGAAGTGAGAGGGTAGGGGAGGGAGGAAGGGGGGGAGTGAGGTGAAGGTGATGAGGAGAGAGAGAAAACCAAGGGTAAGAAGAAACATGGTAGGGTGGACAGAAACAGGGACCAGGTGGAGGAGGGCTTCTTTTGGTTGCTAATTGAGGGGGGATACAGCAATGAGAACATGAAAAATCAAGGAGAGAGGCAGTAGTGGTTAGAGCAGCAAAACTTAGGTTTCTAGTTGATGTGGGAGTTACTATTAGATGAATGGTTGATGTAGCAGGCTAGAGTAAGTGGGGGGTGGTGATGAGGGGAGAGAGCTGAACTAAGTCAGAATGTAGGGATGGGTGTGGAAGTGAGCTGATTGGTTCACACACATGCACAAGCCATTCCTATAAAAGGAACACCAGCTTAGGGTGGAGGGTGGCTGGGGTGGGTGGGCGGAAGAGATAAGTGGTGATGCAACAGTTCATCTGTTCCCGACCACTGCATGTCCATACTGACCCACACATTCTTTCATTCAACTGAGCTGCCTACTAACCACAGTAGACTTGCTGCAGCTTTTCCTTACTCCAATTATGCTCTGGACTTTCTGTGTCTCCTTCCATTCTGGCTAGCAGATGAAAGCCAAATGGCTTATTCATAGTTTATCTTTCACAAACAAACAGACTGTCATGGCATAGCTCAAACTCTTCATGGACAGCAGTACTGCTGCTCACAGATCTCTCCCAGGTCTGACCAAAGTCTTCACAGTCCCTGCTTTATCACATGAGAATCATCAGCTCCAATTGGTTCAGCAGGCTGTCAGTCAAGACCAGTCAGTTCTGTTAGCCAAATACACACTAACCTATAGGTTACAAAAAGAGTGTCTACATGAATCAGTCCTTCAGCATCCCAAAGGTCTCTGCAAAGCTTTCTTTGCATGGGCTCTGTTCTTAAAGGATATATTTCCATAGGGCTCCTGACATTTTACATTGCTCCTGCCCCAAACTTCAAATTGCATGGTCACACTGACATGTTTGGTTGCATTCAAGGCATCAGTTAGGACTCCCTGGTCCCATGAGGAGCTTGTTTACACCTCCAAATGCAGCAACCAGGGGGTACTTTGATGTATGGATGGAGCATTGCTTGGTATGGCACAGTAGGCACCAAAGAAATCCAACAAAACACATCATGAGCACACTCAAAATGCACAGAAATAACAAAGACGCAAAATGCTAAATTATGCATCAAAAGATTCCCAGTTTATTCAGACAAAGTGTAACACCAGCAAGCCCTGGCACGTCGGGTCTATTCTTGATCCTTCATCAGGGAGCGTGCTTACAGATAAATCAAGGAAAATGGATGCCAGATTGCAAGCAGCTGAGGCAACTCTAAACATTCAGGTTGACCATATTTACAATTTAAATACAGAACTGAAATGTTAGAAAAACAGATACACATCTACAATATTAAAATTGTAAGTATACTTGAGGCTTTATATAGAATGTTCCTGAATACGATGAAGAACACTTGATCCATACCTTTGATCTCCCCACAAAGAACTCCCTGTTGATTGTTAACGCATTTCATTTTCCAAAAAGATAATAGATTAAACAGATCCTTTGGGCCATTTTCTATAGTGGGAGGTCAAGACATACCATCTTACCTGTAAAGGCAGCCAGTGGCCAAAGCAACAGTTGTGACAGTCTTCAGTTTGCACCAGACTGGGAGCTGGTCTTTAGGCTGGGATGTCTAAGGGAAGTGCTGATATACTGATAAATGAATATTAGGTATTAAATGCACCAAGATTATTCATATCAAACACAGTAGAGACATCCTAAATTTCTGGCATATGAAGAGAATGTTTTAGAGCCAGGTGCATACTTTGCTCTAGTGGGGCAGACAAAGGCAAAGGTGATTAAAGATCATAAGGTCCTCATTTTGCAGTCTGGGATTTTTATTTGGAATGACTTACTGGATGTGTATCCAGACTGTGCCTATCAAAGTTGCCCTTGCAGTATTTTAGACCAGTGTGCTTACCCACTTAAATTATAAAATTAATATCAATAAAAATACATGTTCTTTGAAATAGGCCCCCTGGATGCTTTCCTGAAGTGCAATGTACTAATCATGAGGAAAAGTCTACAGTGTTTACAATAGCTTCTGATCTGGATTTGGTTGACGTAGTAGACACAGCTGAAGTAAAGGATGCTGCTGTTTAAACATGCTTTATCTTGTTAACTAATTGCTTTTGATGTCAGAAGAAATTAAGTCACTAGGTTTTGAATGCAATTTCTTGTTATTTTGGCTCTATTTTTACTCTCCATTTGTATATCAGTATAGCTTAAAATGTTTCAAAATGACAGTACTTAAAAATGCTTACCAGTAGGTACAGTACTTAAATTTGCACTTAAACATTTTTTCTGTCTTCATTCATCATAATCCCTCTCATTGCCTTTACTAGGCTAGGGCAGTTAGATTAGTTTATAACTGAACATATTTGATAATTTGCAAATTTCAGCATAGCTTATGACAATTAATTTTAGTTTTTCTTGTTTCTTGTATATTCAGTGTCCCTCCAATGATAGTGACCTAAACTGATCTTTCCTTCTATATAATGCTTGCCTGCAGCCACTCTTTGCCTTGCAACATATTCTGCCCTCCACCAAGTCCATTCTAGTTGCACCATTTACTGCTTTCCTTTCTCCTCCCTCCCAAGACTCCTGTCTCATCTCTGTTGTATTGCTAACCCCCATCGCCATCTCATAGGGTGGGAACTGTGTAATTGAGAGCCCAGCATTCTTTCCCACTGTGCTCACTGCCCCTTACAACATTTTACTTGTTCCCTCCTCAGGTTCCTCCACTCATCACATCATTCAGGACATCATCGGAGGTCACGAAGGCTCTGTTTAAATCCAGCTTTCCCTTCCCACCCGACACTGAAACAGGAGAACTTCTGGTACTGGGACCTTCAAGCTGTTCTAGCCTTTGGTGCCTTTTCTCCTTGTGCTGCCATTGGATTTCTGTCTGTGCACAGCAATAGATTACCTCAAGCATGCTACCACAGCAACCCAACACAATTAATCTCCAAGCCAATCCGACTCAACCATAAAACCCCAAACCACTCCCTCATAGATTAGGCCCTCACAACACACCCTCACCACATCATTGACCCTGGTATCCTCCCAGACTCCCTGAGTGATCACCATATGATCTACTGAGTCCACAAAATACATCATCTTAAGGCTCCCCCCACCCCCATACTGTCACTACATTCATTCCAGTCTTTAAATTTAGCATCCCTCCTATCTGAGCTTCAACTTACTGACTGGTCACCTATATCCACTGCATCCTCCATTGATGATGCCCTTAATTACTTCAATTCAAAGTTCATGAAAATATGGAATTCGCATGCCCCCTTAAAAAACATTAGGGTAAGAGTGACATATCTCCCTTGGGCCAATGCAGAACTACTAGCCTGCATGTGGACCCATGACCAGACCTGGAAAGCATAAAAAGCTTCAGACTCTTACACTGAACTACTCAATTATCAACAACTTAGAAACAAGTGCAGCAAAGCAACAAGTTATGACAAATCAGAATATTTCTCCAACTCCTTTAACAACAACATAAGTCACCCATCCAAATTTTGGAAAACTGTCCAATCAATCTTCTCTCCCCAGACTCAGCCTCCCATTCCACTCCTCAAGGAAGGTAATTCCGTACTTGCTGGCCATAACTCAGTTGCAATATCTTCCAACACCTTCTTCACCTCATGCGTCTCATCCTTTCTTGCCACTCCCCCCCAAGTACCATGTCCAACCCACACTCTACCATACACTCATCCCTCCATACCACTCCAACCCACCCCACTACCACAGTCAACCCTCTCACACTCCAATCCCAATACTCCAGTACTCCTTCCCCCTTTGCCTTCTCCTCCTTCTCACCCAACAAAGCCTTTAAAGTCCTACTAGCACAAAACCCTAGCAAAAGAAAAAGTCCTGATGGCCTCAGCCTCAAACTCCTTTATCTATCTGCCCCCTCTATCTCCTTCCCCTGGCCACTCTTCAAAACCTATCATTCTCCCTTGCTTCTGTTCCTTCAGCATGGAAACTATCGATTGTCATCCCTCTCCCTAAACGCGGAGATCCAACCTGACCCAGTAATTATCAACCAATTTCCCTACACCCATCCTGGCCAAACTCCTGGTGCACATTACCCTTTCCCAACTCACCATCTATCATAACTTCACTTACTTCTTCATTCCTTTCCAGTCTGGCTTCTGTAAATCCCATTGTACCACCACCTACCTTCTTCGGCTTACGGATTCCAAACTCACAGGCATGGATCGGGGCAGAACACATCCGTGATATTTGTAGACTTGGCTAAAGTCTTTGATACAGTATCACACCCCTTCTTCCTCCACAAACTCAGAGCTGCTAGTATATCTATATCAGCCACTGACTGGTTCCACTCCTACCTAGCAGGTAGTATGCAATCAGTTAAGATTGACATGTCCCTCTCTCTCTCTCTCTCTCTCTCTCTCTCTCACACTCTCTCTTTGTCCTCTCCCCATCGGTACCAGTGTCCCACAGGGCTCTGTTCAAGGCCAAATCCTATTTTCCATCTTTCTAAATGACCTACCTGCTGTATGTTCTTCTACTGACATAAACATGTATGCAGAAGACACTGTCCTCTACAACTCTGGTGCTTCACAATTAATAGTTGCAGCTAAACTACAGCAAGATTTCCACAAGGTGCAACAGTGGTTCCAATCCAATCAACTGTTCCTAAATGCCAAAAAGGCAGTCTTCATGATCTTCAGCATTAGGCAGAGACTCTCCAAAACCTTCACCTCCACTACCTTCCTTACATTGGATGGTACACCCCTTGCGACTGTCACATCTTTTAGGTATCTTGGAGTCTAGCTAGAGCAACACCTGGACTTTTCAGTACACGTGAATGCTATTCAAAAGACACTGCATCCTAAACTAAGTGATGTATTTAGGAACAGTGATTGTTTTCCTATACCAGCCCTCCACACCATTGTACAGAAAATTATCATCCCCACCTTTGACTATGCTGATATAGTCTATAGTGCCACCCCCAAGATCATGCTCATCAGACTGGACACCCTCTTTCACTCCTTCTGTCAATTTGCTTTATCCTGCTCCCCTTTAACCCATCACTGTGATCTCTATAAAGCCCTTTCTCTCTCTCTCTCTCTCTCTCTCTCTCTCTGTCTCTCTCTCTCTCTCTCTCTCTCTCTCTCTCTCTCTCTCTCTCCCTCTCCTCTCCTCTCCCTGGAATCCAGATGTCTCATCCACTCAGTTTTCTGGCAAAGCTCTGGTTCCGGTCCCTACTCTCTTACCTGACCTCTAGACTTACGACTCCATCCCTTCCCCCCTACTCTCTCCGTACCACCAACCACAGACTCCTAGCCCTCCCCCACAGACAAACCTCAACCAGGCAATCAGCCTTCTCATACAGTATAACTGCCCTAAACAGTGAAATACCCTCCCCCTCACCATCCGCAGTACACCATAATTGGCTTCTCTTTCCTCTCTGCTTGAACAACACACCTCCCCTGCCTGTGCCTGTCCCTAATTTCACCAAGCTATCTCACTTTACCGTCACATTCCTGGTAGAGGTTCCTGTACCATCAGGTTCTTCCTTTCTACATCACTCCAGGTTGATTTCTTATTCATATTGTTCCTTACCCATTAAATTTTCTTTTGGAGACAACTGTAACTGTAAATGTAAATACTGTACTAGTATCTGTACTATGTATGTAACACTGTCAATTGTAAATACTGTGAGTTCTAACTACTGATTATGTAATGTTACAGATTTTAACTCCCTTCCCCTCTCTCCCAGGACACATCTGGAAATGAGCATTTTTCTCAGCATGATTTCCTGGTGAAAATTTATAAATAAATGTTCTGTACAGACTGATGCATTATCTCTAATGCATGTTTAAAAATCAATGAAAACAAAAGTATTAAAACAGCCATATTCAGAAGTGCATTTTCTGCCATTAAAAATGAATCCACTCAATCTGTGAACAAAAGCAACCAATATTAATGAGATCATAATTCTAGTGGTGCTCAGCTCTGGGATTTTTAACTGAATGGTATGCAGGACCAGTTTTCAAGAAACAAGAAGTGTTATTCACCTATAGTTATTAGCAATATATCCAGTCCTATCCCTGTGTTAGTAATCAAATGAGATGATAGCTTGATTACAATGTAGAAATAATTCTTTTCCAAGGGAATATGTCAACTAATAACAAACAGTGAAGCAAATCTGTTCTAAGAAAGTTGTCTAATGACAAGAACATTTTGCGTGAGCAATCAGCTCATCACAAGTTCTGCCACAGCATGGCTTCTCAAAGTCAAATAAGGACAAGTTATAAATTCTGGAAAGTACTGGGCTGTGAAGAAAATATGTGATCTCATCATTTCCCTGACATAATCAGGATTGTGCTGGCTGTGTTACTCATACAAAGAGATTATATACTGTGGTACAGCAGGATTATCTCACACACCCCATAAATACAGGTGACACCATCAGGTGCTTCACTCAGTCATACCTGCAGCAGAATATGCATTGAAGCACATGATGCAACTGCATGTGATTAAGGATTTAAAGTGACCTCTTAAATTTAAAGTGACCTTGTAATCTACAGATAAATTCTGCATGGGCTGAGAGTCTGAAAATTGCAGAGTGACTTTGGCAGCAATACATTTCACTTCATCATTTTTACGGTATTAGAGGTCAGTTGGTGATTCTGAAGTAACTGTCTATTAGCAGTTGATATGCTCTTTCAAATAGGCTCCAAATGGCGTCCCATAGGAGAAGATTATGGTTCATAAAGTTGAGCTATCAGACCTTTTCACCTTGTGTTTCTGCATTGTATATTTTCTTTCCTGACAGCTTTATGCAGTTTTTTAAGGAGGTGTCTGTTTGTGTCACTACTGCTGATTTGTTACATTTTATAGGAAATACAGTACTCTCCATGCAGAGAAAAAAGTCTCACAACCCGAGAAAAGAACCTTGTAGCTCTGCAACTGAATTTCCTGCAGTGATGCAAATTGCTGTCTAGCATTTCAATCTGTGTGGGAAATGTGTCTAGTTCATGCTCTGTTTATCTAAGGTTAAAATTCCGTCCATAAAAAATGAAGGTCATATACCATAAAAGAAGACTGTGCCTGTAGCATCTAGATACTTTTGTGTTTGAATAGCTACTGGCTTTCGGTTACTGAAGACGATGTTAAACATCATATATACAGTATTACTCATGTTGCTAATATTCTGAACCTGTCATTTATTTCCCATTATGAAATGAGTCACGTAAATCGATTAGCAAAGACTGTGAGTTTGCTAGGGTAATCATAAATGTATGTAGGATGTCATCATTGAAAAACGGATGTAAATCTAAAAATCATTTCAGGATTCTTTGGTTCCATGAATTTACATCTATTTGAAATGTTGATATGCACTCTTCTAGTTCTTCACTGCTAAATGCTTATTTCATCCAGGTAATGCTTCCTTCCTTTTAGAGCTGCAGTATAATTTATTTAGTGGTTTATTAAATGTTTTGCTTCCTATGATCATTTTAGGAGATATGGCATCTTGTTTTCATGGAGGTCCCAGGGGTACTCAGTAATAGAGATGTTCTGGAAATTATGGACATGCAAAACATTGCTGAAAGGATTCCTAAATGGTTCAAAATGAAAATGAAGGTTTCGGGTGTTTCTAATACTCCCCACATTGTTTCTATGTGCCCCACGCTAATGACTGGGACTGCTAAGGCTGCATCATTCTGCCAGCTTGGTGAGCTGGTTCCTGGCTATCTTCACTGAGAATGACACTCCTTGGTCAGTCAGCAGGAAATGCACAAATTCCAAGTGTTCCAGGCACCATGAGTATCACCTCTAGAATGTATACAATGCCCAGCTAGCAACAGATGGATTCTAGGGATTACATCTGAACCCTGGCTTCCAGTGTAACAGTATGGTGTGCTGCCACAGCACCAGTGGGACAACAAAAATGTGTTGTTTGAACTTAAAGTAGCAGTACTTGTTAGTAGAAAGAAAATCATTATATAGATCTTTAGTAATAATGTATTTCAGGCAAAAACATCAATACATCCATTTTGTTTTCATTATCTAATGCTACTAACTGATGTATTGTTTTTTTTACTCTGCTTTATATTACCTTTGGAAATGTGTTGTTGATTATTGTATATATACTTTTCTATAATACTGCATGGAAATGTGCTTTTGTTTACTGTACTCCCATGTTCCCCTTCCCCAAGGAAGCTCTTTGAGATGAGCAATTTTATATTATTCAGTGTGCCTTTCTTGGTGAAACTTTTCAATAAATAAATAAAATAAAAGTATTTTATTCGTGAACTGAGATATGGGATTTTGAAGTTTCTAAAAGTAACAACTCTCTGGCAACTCCCACTATGAATAAATTAAACATCTTACATACGAACATATGAAAAATGCCAGCAGATACAGGCCATACAGTCTATCAAGTCTGCTCAAGTATGCAGACAACAGACCATTATACTGCAGTCTCCCCTCCCTTCCCTACCCACTCCTTTGAAGTCATGCCCCTGCTTGCTGACACTACGCCTTCACCTTCCCCAGGCAGAACATTCCACCCTGTCACCATTCTTTCCATAAAGTAATGCCTTCTCTTTTCTCTCCTGAATCTACCTTCCTCCAGCTTCATCTATGCCCCCTAGTGTTCCCCCCCTCCACTTATGAATGTCCTCTGTTCCAACCGTATTTATGCCCTTCACATATTTAAAGGTTTCTATTATTTTCCCCATCCTCCAATGCTCCAGGGAATATACATGCTGAGTACCCTCAGTCTGTCCTTGTAGGATTTGTCCTCCAGCCAAAGGATCATCCTTATTGCTCTGCTCTGGTCCTCTTCTAGCAATTTGACATCTTTCTTCACATAGATGCACCAGTACTGCATGCAGTACTCCAGGTGTGGCTTCACTAATGATCTGTACAGTGGCAGGATGATCTCTCCTCACCTGGAGGTGATTCTCCTTACTATAAACTCCAGCATCTTGTTAGCTTTGGCTGCTGCTTTACTATACTGTGCTGAGTGGTTAATTTTTCCTGTTATAAGCACCTCCATATTTTATTCCTCCTGTGAAGGGGACAACTGTACCCCCCCCCCCAAACAATAACCATTCCTTGGGCTTCATGCTCCCAAGTGCATGACTTTGCACTTCTTTGCGTTAAACCCCAGCTGTCATGTTTCTGTCCAGTGCTCAAGTTTAGCTAGATCCCCCTGCAGTCCTTGCCACCCCTCTGCATCATCCACCACTGCCTTGATCTCTGTGTCATCTGTAAAAAGGCTGACCTTGTTCTTAATGCTATGTGAGATGGCTGTAAATATGCTAAACAACACTGGACCCAGTACCAGTATTTTGGTGAGTTGTTGCACTGCTTACAATCAGAAATGTATGCTAGCACCCTCCTAATACATCCACAGTATAATCCAGTATAAAAAGTAAAAAAAAGTGATTCTTTAAAAACTTTTTAGTGGCAGCCATCTTTAATGACTTGAGCCATTAATTATAAAATTAGTAAAAAGGTGTTTTAAAAACATCAGAGAAAAATAAAGCTATGCTGACCATGTACCATTACTATGCTTCTTTGCACTGTTTCTGTTTGCCTGCCTTATTGTAAAATTGTATGCAGTTGATCTAGCCTGTTTATTATGTACTTGTTTGATCATTTTGTATTTGTCTGACCACATTCCATTGGAATTTGCTTTTCGTTTGGTTATGTTACTTGTAATCTCTGTCACTGATGTGGAACCTTTTTAAAAAAGCACTTGTGCTCAAAGGTATTCTCTGAAAATTTCAATAACTAAATAAATGACTGAAAATCTTTGAAATACATTATTGCATTAAATAAATATGCTGAAATTTGTTGTTGACTAACAAATACTGTTGCTTTAAAGATAATACTGTGTACTGTAAATATAAGTCAGTACCAATAAAAAGCATGAAATACTGTACTTGAACAATTCTACAAGGTTCTAATGACATCATAAGGGCTTTGAGGCATACTCTGGCCCCATTTAAGCCAAAAAGACACAGCCCAATGCAGAGTTACCACTTGCTGTGCAAAGTGGTAATGAAGACTGCCTGGCAACATTGCACTGTTTGTGACCCACTGAGCTGTGATTGATGGGGTTGTAAACCATTCCTGTGCTCCTGCAAATTGTATTGGGACAGCTAAGAATGGAGGATGGGAATGCAATACAAATTGCCATCAAGGCCATTCCTAACATATTGCATTCCTTCAATTCCTTGTGTCCCAGATTAAAAGCTGCAGTGCTGAGGTCATGTGAGCACCAAAGAAAAATCACTGCCTGAATGTTCAACTCTGTGTTGCCTCCCATTCATCTTACACTATCGGAGTACTTTCCACACTGAGGGATTATCAATTTTCCACCTGACTTGAGAACTTTCAAAATATGCAATCATCTGAGGTGCCTGCTGTCGACCCGTATCATGTTAGAAAGTTGAAATTTTGACATCGAAATTCTTTACAGTGACAACTTCGAGGCTGTTGCTGTAAAGGACCAGCTGTCAAAATGTTGGCAGTGTTTTTCTCCCCCCTACAAACAAATTCTGACTTGGAATTTGTAATCTAAAAGTAGTAGAGCACGAGGAGTGAAGCCCCACACAAAAAAACACCCAATGTCTGACAGGCGCAATTTTGCCTACTGACATTGTTTGTGTTACCAAGCCGCATTTAGACAACTTTGTTGTCAATGTGGCTTGGTGGAACCCTGTTGACCTCCAGTATATCCAAAAATGAAAAGAATCGATTTCTAAATCACCTCCCTCACAGACTTGCCGGAGTCCAATATGGCCACTACGAGAGATCGTACCTCCAAGACCCCCGATCCAGTGAGACAGGCCAACCTGATTAAACAAATTGCTGCTACGGCAGATGTGATATGAATCACAGTAGTAGATACTCAAACCAGCCTTGCCAGCCTAATGGATCAAGTTGGCAAAGTACAATCCATGGTCACAGAGGTTGTCCAATACAATACCATGCAAGATCAGCATATATAGGCTGCAGAAGCCCAGCTGGAATGGCTCACGGCAAAACTAGAGGATCTGGAGGGGTGTGGGAGGAGGAAGAGCCTATGATTAATCAGACTCCCCGAAGCAATGGAAAGCAGAGATCCAGTACAGTTTCCTCTGGGAAAATTTACTGAATTGGTTGCAACTACACCCCGAAGAATATGACTTTGACATTGAAAGGGCACATCTTATCCAAAGAGCATCCACCAATCACTTCAGTGCAAGACCCCAGCCCCTAATATTTAAGCTTCTCAGATTCCAGGACAGAGAATTGATTCTATCCAAAGCCAGAGACATTAAGGATGTGCTTGCTGCAGGGGCCTGCATTTCCTTTTATCCAGATTAACCGAGGAGGATATTGGAGCACCAACAGGCCTTTGATAGAGTGAAACAAGGCCTGAGAAAACAGAGCATCATGTATGCCCTTTTATAGCCAGCCATGCTTGTTATTACACTAGAGGCCAGTCCATCCAGTTTCTGTCACTGGAGGATACTGATACATACCTTCAGTTACACCTCGGACCTTCCAGACCACTGGCCAGTTCACCAGTTCTGAACCTTGTGGCCAAGAAGCAAATGGACACCCACTTCCCTGTGTCCGAAACTGTTCCGGACACACTGTCCTGATTTAGAAGGTACCTATGACTGATGACAGTTCCGATTCCATTCTTACACCTAAACTGTAAGTACCACAGTACTTGAAACTTTAATTGTGCTCATCCTTTGTGGCAATGACCCATTCCGCTGCTGGCCTGATCACCATTCTGCTTCATCCTAAGAGGCGATTGTCAGCTCTTGCAGGACCCTTGAGCCACACCACCACAACAGACATCAAGGGATACAGAATTGGGACTGCTTGTTTGACTTTTCATGCCCCTGGCTGAAGTAATTGTTACCCTCTTTTTGACTGGTCATGAGCCCAGGTCCGATATCCTCATTTGCCTGGTTTTGTCAACCAATCCAGTTTGGTTCCTTGAAATCATCAGCGTGGGGGCAGAAAGAGCCCTCTGTGGACCACCTTGTGATTAGTGTAACTCCCAGCTGGGGGTACTACTCATATTGTGGCAAGCCTTTTTGGAGCCATTTTCTCTAGTTACCGCTATTAAACTTGCCAGTCAGCATTTGGCTCTGTACCAGATTTAGTATGTTTCCCTCACTCCAAAGCAACCTCTCACTGGTGGATTCCCTCCATGGTCAAGGTGGACCCCTCAGCTACTGTCAGGGATATATTTGATTTTCTGCCCGTATTTCAGACTATCTTTGCTGTGAGCTTGCCCCTCTTCATTTTGCTGTGCCTCCAATGCTTCTTGATAACGAGCATTGAGGGACACTGAAACGGGGTCCATTATTAATATCTACTACTTGGCCCCAGGTTTTTTCCTCCTGGACTTCTCAATTGCTGGGTTGTTAGTGTTGCACCAGCTGTGTTTAAATATACCCAGTTAGTGTTATGCTGCTGTTAAAGGTATCTGATAATAACAATGCCTATCTCCTTAAATTGGATTTTTATCCTGCAGCATTGAACAGCGTATATACCTGTTGTGGGGTGCAATGCTTTAATTATAGCATATCTCTTTTAGTGTTTTCAAGCCAGTTTAATTCATACTTCAGTATGCTGAGTTCTGAAGAGTGTGCACAGGGAATGTGGTGCTTAACACAGTAAAGTGCAGTATCAGGTTCTAGTGAAACTGGCACACACAACCCAATTATTACATGACACCAAAGCTCAGTTGGTGCAAAACAAATTGCTTATTTAATCATCCATTAACATACACATTTCATCTACACCAGGCATAGCCTAAATGTAATAATTTGGTTCTGTGTGCCACAGTTTTACTTGAGCCTGATACTTCGGTATGTATAGTTTGCTTAGCTTTTCTTAGCCTAGCCTCAAAGACATCCAGGAGTGGATGGATTCGAGTTGGCTGAAGTTGAACTCAGATAAGACAGAGGTGCTGGTTGTGAATCCAGCACGTCGGATAGGGGGGCCAGAGTTGGTTCACCCTCCAGGCTTTTTTTGGGGGGTGTTCCACTCCTGACCTCTGAACAGGTGCATAACCTGGGGGTAATTTTTGATAAAATGCTGACCCTGCATTTGCAGGTGTTGGCCATCATCAAGTCCTCATTTTACCATCTGAGGAATATCTCCAGAATTAGGCACCTTGTTCCATCTGGTGATCTTTCTATGCTGGTCCACGTCTTTGAGTCCTCACGCTTGAACTATTGCAATTCCCTTTACCTAGGGCTCTCTGGGGTGGAAATCCGCCACTTGCAGCTGGTACAGAACACAGCAGCCTGGTTTTTGACTGGTACCTCTTGGTCCAGTCATATTTTGCTGGTTCTGTGTGGACTGCACTGGCTGCCAGTTCAGTGGCGGATCACCTTTAAAGTCGATCTTCTGACTTTTAAAGCCCTACATGGACTGAGTCTGGACTACTTGAAAGAGCTCCTGGTCCCTTACTGCCCAGGGAGATCGCTTCACTCAGCTGACGAGGGGTTGCTAGAGATTCCGAGGGTGTGTCTGAAATCTTCTGGGGCCCGTACATTTATGCATGTGGCCCCTACCCTCTGGAATTCTCTGCCCCGCCTGTTATGGGAGTGCATGACCGTGGAGGGATTTAAAAAGGCCCTGAAAACATTTATTCATTCAGGCTTTAGGTGACTGATTTTAATTTTCTAAATGTAACAGCTGTTTTATATATTTTAAGAAGTGAATTATTTGAAATGTTTTTTAAAATTCTGTAAGAAGCCTTGGTTCTTTTGAAAGGTGCCAAAGAAATGAAGCTATTATTATTATTATTAGACAACAGTGGAGATTATAAGAATCAATGCTTCCATCATTTTCCTAGCACTTTTACCTGCCATTTAAGCCCCGTGTAAATGATAAATTCTTTATCATGCCCACTATTTTGTTACCCCTAGATGGTTGGCTGTATCAGTCACTGTTGTTGGGAACTTTTATTTATTCTCTCTGATACCCCAGGAACTATAGCCATTTTCTGGAAGGAAAAGCACCACCTCCCTACCTTCTCTCTCCATGCACCTCAATATCAGTTTATTCTCCTTGCCTTCCCCCCACCCCTTATTTCCAACAGGAGTGAGAGCTGGGGGGTGGCAAGAGACATTCTAGACTTTACAGGACCTGTGTGAACATCAGCTTAATAGCCCCCCAACTCCTTCCAGTAGAGAAGAGACCAGTGTGCCTCCACTGGGTGTGTGACCTCTCAGAGATCTATAGTTGTTTTTCATTAGTATTCTGTTTGTAATTACCCCCGCCCCGAGACATAAGTTGGGAAGGTAAGGATTCCTTACAGTTTCTTTTCATTGAGTACACCTTGGTGTCCACCAACAGAACTAGTTTCTCATTCAGCTCCACACTTTTTGTGTGCTTTGGTATACTCTGCAGTTTTTGGTAGGATTGGGGCGGGGAGGGTTGGGGGATCTGGGGAACTGGAAGGGGGATTTGGAGACAGTTTGTGCTCAAACTGTGGGGGTGATTTCCATCCTATAATGGCATCAGCCAACCACTTGAAAGTTGTCTCCTGGAATGTTAGGGGTCTCCATTGCCTTAAGAAATGTAGAAAAGTCTTATAGTCCCTTAGTGACATGAACTGTGACATCACCCTTCTACAGGAAAAAACCTGTTGGAAGGAAACTCTGCATACTTAAGCCATACATGGGTAATATTACCATAGTGCCCACTCAACCTGGCGGTGAGGAGTGGCACTCCTGTGTAAGAAATGCTTACAATTGGAGGGGTTCTTAACTTGGCTTCATATCCCTCTCTTGACAGGACTGGCCCTGGCCCAACCTATGAACCGACCCTGTCAATACAGGTGGCCACCCTCCTGTGGATAATGGCTTACTTAATTTGCTGCCTGTGTGATGTTTTGCTTTGTTTATTATGTACGTTTTTGTAAAAGTGTCTGCGTACACTTACCATGTGCTATTATTTATTGTGTCACTGTTCCTCACTTTGTAACCCTTTTCCCCGGGTTGCCCCTGAAAAAGGGACATTCCGTCTCAGTAGGCCTACCCAGTTACCAAAGTTCAAATAAATAAATGACTTGATATTTGGCATACCCTACAACCCCATGGAAATTGATTTCATTTGCTACTCTCCTGCCCATGAATCCTACAGTCAAATTGATGTTATTTTGGCATCCTCTGACTTGGTCTCACAGACATGGGGAATTTCACAGGGGAATATTCTCATCTCAGACCATGTCTCAGTTATTCTGTGCCAAATGTGGGGGTCCATTGCCAGTAGGCATAAGAAGTGGAGCCTTAATACTTCCTTTTTCTAACAGGACTTGACTATACAATGGCTTCAGCAGGCTATCATTGATTATTACTTTCTTAATGATACTCCTGACTGCTCCCAATCCACCCAATGGGAAGCACTGAAAGCTGTGCTTCGAGGCCAACTGATTACTCACATGTCAGTTATTAAGAAGTGGCATGATAATACCTTTCAGACCATGGAAAAGGAACTAAATACCTTAGAAATGGCTGCAGCCAGAGACCTCACCAATAATCCCCACATGACAGAGAAAAATAACCAACTAAAAAATGAGATACAAGACATATTACAATACAGGACAGCCCATAAGTTGTATAAGTTAAATCAAAAGTATTGGGAGGCAGGGGAACAACCCAGAAGGTTATTAGCAGTTAAACATAGAGCTCAAGCAATGGAAAAGTATATCCCTGTTATCTATGACTCTCGGGGGTGAAAACTGATGACTCCTAAAGATTTAACCAAGCTTTCCAAGACTTTTACTCCTCCCTATACTCCTCAGAAGCCAACTCTTCATTAAATAAGTACTCCACCTTTTACTCTAATCCCCAGTTACAACAGGTGCCATCTTCATATCTTTCTTCCCTTACCTCTCTGATTCAACCAGCTGAGGTTACCCAAGCCATCCAGAGCATGGCCAGAGAGAAGTCACCAGGCCTGGATGGCTTTCCCACTGAATTCTACTATACTTTCAGTGATTTGCTTACCCCAAAGCTAACGCTAATGTTTAATGAGGCTTGGGACAGGGAGGTCCTCCTGTCTTCTTGCTTACAGGCCATTATTATCCTCATTTCCAAGAAAGGAAAGGATAGTGTACTTTGTTCCCAATTCCGTCTGATTTTGCTGATTAACATGGATACAAAATTTTTGCAAAAATATTGGCCAAGTGAATGGAAGCAATTATGCCATTCCTCATTCACTCGGACCAGGTAGGCTTCATTCCTGGGAGAGCAGGATTGGACAATATCCACAGAACACTGGATCTCATCTGGGAAGCTGGCACTTTATCTCAACCAGTTGCCACCCTGTTGTTAAATGCTGAGAAAGCATTTGACAGGGTAGAATGGGAGTACCTATTTGATACCCTGGGTAGATTTGGTTTTCCAGCATCTTTTAACTCCCTGGTACATCTCCTATATACTTCACTTCAATGGCAGTCCTAACTAACGCAGTGCTGTTGCCATACTTCCCTCTTCACAGAGGAACCAGGCAGGGTTGTCCCCTGTCCCCATTCTTGTTCATGTTGGCAGTGGAACCTCTGGCTTAAAAAATTAGAGCTGAACCTCGTTTCCTGGGAATTGTGGTGGGATGCCTTCTGCATAAAATGTCATTGTTTGCAGACTATGTGACTTTATTCCTGACTAATCCCGCTACTTCTCTGCCAGCTCTGCAGGACATACTAGGGGCCTACTCCTTCTTATCGGGCTACAGACTGTATAGTGCAAAATCTCAACTGCTTCCCCTCAATGAAACCTGTACTGCTGACCTGTTCTCAGCTTACCCTTATCAGTGGTCCCAGATGGAGTGGTTTGTTTGGGCATCACGCTTAGAGTTACAATTTTTAGCTACAATGACAGCTAACATGCAGAAATTGTTAGACAAGTTGGACTCCAATCTACAATGCTGGAAAGCTCACATTCTTTTCCTCTGTGGTAGGGTCAATGCTTTGAAACTAATTGCACTTCCTAAAATGGAATACCATATATTTTGACCACTCTACCTACTGTATCTTCCTACTGAGAGACCTTTTCCTGAGACTTTTGGTTAAAATGTCCTCCTTTATTTGGGCAACAAAACCACCAAAAATGAGCTTTAAGACCCTACAGAAACACTGGGGAGAGGGATGATTAGGACTTCCAGATCTGAAACTATTCTATGAACTCACCCTGATGCATCAAGCTGTAATTAGCTATGATCCATACTTGGTCAGACCCATTCTGAGCTGGATTTCCTTGGAACTTGTGCAGGATCAGTTGCCAACACCCTCAGCTCTCATATTCCCAGGTTGGTCCCTCCATTCTGCAATTTCCCCATGTCCATGCTACATCAGATACATTTGGACTAAATATAGTAATCAAATAGGCTGTAGCCCTCAGACATCTCCCTCTAGGAAAGGAAGCAGCTCCTGGTGGGGGACTCAATAATTAGGGGGATAGAACTGTGGGGAGCAGGGAAAACTGAAGTAAGGTGCTTGCCTGGTGCCATGGCTTGGAGAGACAGGAAGTGCATCCTCAGGATCACGAGAACAGCTGCATGGGAGTCTGAGCTGGACATCATTGTCCACCTAGGGACAAATGACTTGGCTAATCATGAGATTAGAGCAGTGCAGAAGGACTTTGTAGAATTGGGAAGGGGCCTAAGACAAGTAGCACACACAATATCCTTCTCTGAGGTGCTGCCTGTCAATGGCATGAGTGAGGGTGAGGGTATTTTGCACCATGCAGTTTAATGAATGGTTGAAAAAAATTGTGGAGCACAGGGCTTGGCTTCATTGGGGACTGGGGTTCCACCTGAGGGACACTAGCCTATACTGGCAGGATGGTCTGCATCCGCTCCAGGAAGGAACAAGTCTTTTGAGCAATCAGTTTAAATGCTTCATTGGCAAGCTTTTAAACTAGTCAAGGGGGAAGGCACTGATAAGCAGCAGGAAAATCCCAGCTTCTCCCTGCAAAACAGGGTACTAAATGAGAAAAAGACCGAGGTAGACAGGCAGTGGGGTATGCTGCAAAAGAAGGTAAAGCCATCAAAAAATGGAGAACAATGAGTACCAATGCCCGTAGTCTGAGTAACAAGCTTCCTGAATTAGTGACCTTGATGGAGGAGGAACATCTGGATATCGTGGAAGTCACAGAAACATGGTACACACAAAACCATGACTGGGACATAAACATACCAGGATACACTATCTACAGGAGGGACAGGGAGGGTAAAAGAGGAGGAGGAGTAGCTCTTTACATAAGGGAAGGAATCAAAGCAACAGAACAACATGGAAAACAGGGAGGAGAAGAAGCACTGTGGGTAAATTTGGAGACCGGCAATGGCACCACAATCCGCACAGGGGTCGTATGCAGACCCCCTTCTCAGGGGGAGGAAATGGACAAGGAAATGATAGAAAGAATACTTAGAATGGCAGAAAAAGGGGATATATTGCTGATGGGTGATCTGAATATGCCAGATGTTAACTGGAATGCAGTTGCAGCAGCCACTTCAAAGAGTGGGGTTATTCTAGATGCCCTACAAGGCATGCCTTAGACAACTAGTATTGAGCCCACTCGAGAGGGAGCAATCTTAGACCTGGTTCTCTCAAATGGAGATGAAGAGAGGATCACAGATGTAGAAGTGGGTAGCCATCTGGAAACTAGCGACCATCGAACAGTATGGTTCACAATAAACACAGCAATAAAGTCAAGCCATACAAAGGCAAAAGTACTGGACTTTAGGAGGGCTGACTTTGCCAAAATGGGTGAGTGCCTAAGAAATGCACTCGCAAATGGGCAGGAAGGAGGGGTGGAAGAACAATGGGGAATAATAAAAACTGCCATCACAGAGGTAACAAGCCTTTGTGTGAAGCAAATTAACAAAACGAAACAATGTAAGAAACCACTATGGTTCTCAAAGGAAGTGGCAGTGAAGGTTCAAGAGAAAAAGAAAGCATTCAGGAATCACAGAAGGAACAGGACAGGGAACTGTATCAGTTAAAGCAAAAGAAAGCTGGGAAGGCAGTCAGAACAGCAAAGGCCCAAACCGAGGAAAAGATAGCCAACTCAGTTAAGGGGGATAAAACATTTTATAGGTACATCAGGGAGCGAAGGAAGACCAAGGGAGGGCTAGTGAGGCTTAATAAAGAGTAGGGAGGGTGGGCAGAGGGTGACTGTGAAAAGGCAGAGATACTAAACAAATATTTTTGCTCAGTATTTACAAAGGAAGTGGGGGAGGTACCTAAAACAAACAGTAAAAACACTCTGGATACAGAAGTTGATACCAGCCCATTTACAGAAGAAAGGGTTCTGAAAGAACTCTTAAAACTGAAGGTGGACAAAGCAACGGGGCCTGATGGGATTCATCCCAGAATTCTAAAAGAACTAAGGGTAGAACTAGTGACACCACTGACTACCCTCTTTAGCAAATCATGGGAGGATGGGGTGGTACCCGAGGACTGGAGGAGGGCAGATGTGATTCCCCTTCACAAAAGTGGGAGCAAGGCAGAAGCAGAAAACTACAGACCTGTTAGTTTAACCTCAGTGGTAGGGAAAATGATGGAATCACTTCTGAAGGAAAGAATTGTTGAGTATCTAGAGGCCAGAGGGGCTCAGGACCCAGAATTCTAAAAGAACTAAGGGTAGAACTAGTGACACCACTGACTACCCTCTTTAACAAATCATGGGAGGATGGGGTGGTACCCGAGGACTAGAGGAGGGCAGATGTGATTCCCCTTCACAAAAGTGGGAGCAAGGCAGAAGCAGAAAACTAAAGACCTGTTAGTTTAACCTCAGTGGTAGGGAAAATGATGGAATCACTTCTGAAGGAAAGAATTGTTGAGTATCTAGAGGCCAGAGGGGCTCAGGACCCAAGGCAGCATGGATTCACAGTGGGAAGGTCATGGCAGACAAATCCAATAGATTTCTTTGACTGGGTGACCAAAGTAGTAGATCAGGGAGGGGCTGTGGACATGGCCTACCTAGATTTTAGCAAGGCATTTGACACAGTCTCACACAAAAGATTAATATACAAGTTAACCAGCCTGGGAGTGGGTCCCAAGATGACAGCCTGGGTAAAGAATTGGCTGGAGAATAGGACACAGAGAGTAATAGTAAATAGAGTCCACTCTGAAGAAAGGGGGGTTACTAGTGGAGTACTGCAGGGTTCAGTATTAGGACCTGTCCTCTTCAATGTCTTTATAAGCGACATTGCAGAGGGACTGAAAGGAAAAGTATGTCTCTTTGCAGATGACACAAAGATGTGCAACAGAGTTGATGCACAAGGTGGGGTGGAAAGGATGAGAAGGGACTTGGCAAGGTTAGAGGAATGGTCAAATGTATGGCAGCTTAGATTCAATGCTAAGAAGTGCAAGGTAATGCACCTGGGTAACAAAAACCCAGGGGAAGAGTACACAATGAGGGGTGAGATACTAACAACAACAAAAATGGAAAGGGACCTGGGGGTAGTCATATCAGATGACCTAAAGGTGGGCAAGCAATGTGAGAGGGCAGCAAGAAGAGCTAGGGGGATACTGGGATGCATAGGGAGAGGCATCACCAGTAGAAAACAGGAAGTTATTATCCCTCTGTACAGACAGTTGGTGAGACCCCATCTGGAGTACTGCGTGCAGTTCTGGAGACCCAATCTCCACAAGGACATAGACAGGATTGAGGCTGTCCAGAGGAGGGCAACTAAAATGGTGCAGGGTCTGCACCAGAAGACATATGAAGAGAGACGTAAGGAGCTGAATATGTATAGCCTCGAGGAAAGGAGGGAGAGGAGGACATGATAGAAACTTTCAAGTATCTCAAGAGAATCAACAAAGTCCAAGAGGGTAGCATCTTTCAAAAAAAGAGGTGTGCAAGAACAAGGGGGCACAATTTGAAGATAGAAGAGGGGCGTGCTCAGAGGTAATTTAAGGAAGTATTTTTTCACAGAGAGGGTTGTGGATGCATGGAACGGACTTCCGGAGGAGGTTGTGGAGTCAAAAACAGTGGTGGAATTCAAGCATGCATGGGAGAGTCATAAGGCAATTCTAGGGGGTGGAGGTAGGAAGAAGTAGGCTGCTGGTTAACTAGGATCTGCAGCTTATCCAATAGGTAGGGAAATGGGCAGACTGGGTGGGCCAAGCGGTGCTTATCTGCTGTCACAATCTATGTTTCTATGTTTTTATGTAAACCACTGTGGCAAAGCCCAGCTCCACCTATTGAGGGCCACCCTATCCACTGGAAAGATTGGGAAGCCAGGGGTATCACCATGTTACATGACCTTTTATGACCCTCATTCAGGTTGTCTTTACTCATTTGAAAACCTCCAGACCAAGTGCCAACTCCCTCGCTCCCACTACTGGAGATACTTGCAAATAAGAGATCTCCTTAAACACAAAATCTCAAAAGACCTTATTCTCCCTCTACCTCTAGCGCATGACCAATGGATTGCCTCACTCAATGGTGCATAGCATCTCATGGCCAAACTTAAAATGCTCTATCAATGTACTCTTCCCCTTCCCCTGAAAGGTCCTAAGGCAAAATGGGAACTTGAGTTGGGTACAGTGTACTCCATTTATAATGGACACTGTTATAACGGACGATCAGTTGTAGCGGAGTTGATTTCTCAAACCAAATATATCAAATCCAGTGCATTTTTCTCTCTGGTTATAATAGACAGAAACATTGCTTATAATGGACACTATGAAGCTTTTATGGGCCTGTATCATGCTTTTTTGGAGGGGAGGGAGTGTGGAGCTGGTGAGGAGATTTGGTAAATGTGGAATTAAGATGGAGAAGTTACAGAGATTAAATGTCTTACAAATCAATACTCCACAAGCTGAATACTATTTCATTAGTTAATTAATTACACTAAAAGGAAATGATTTTGTATTTCAGTAAAATTCTCACAATACAATTTGTACTGTCCTAGAACCCCAACATCCAGCTACTAGAGTTACTATCTTCCTCTTACCTTGTGCAATAAATGTCCTTAAAAAACTCATGTCCCTTGACAGTTAAACAACTTTAAATAAATACACAGAATATAGAAACATATATGTTAGGCAGGTTTCTGAGTAATCTATGAAGTTTTATAGAAGGTTCTCATTCACTCTGAGCCCCTGCTCACACACATAGACACACCTAACATATATGCTCCACCTGCTCTGGCTCTAATAGACACTGGATATAACAGACAAAAGTTGTGTGCACAGATGTGTCTGTTAAAACAGGCTTGCACTGTATTATACTTTCTTCTCGGGAGTGGGCCCAAGTTTGGCCAAATGCATACATGGCTTTGCGCGAACACCAGGCAAAATCTTTGCAATATAAAATCCTTCACAGGGCATACAGAACTCATGCTTGGCTGTATAGGGTGGGTTATTTAGATCATAGTGATTGCTGGAGATGCTTCTCTCTGCAGGCAACATTAACTCATATTCTTTGGACATGTCCTATCATTGATCAGTACTGGACAAATATATGGTCTACCTGTACTAGGGTGCTTCTCGACCTAGGGATACCAGATCCACAACTAGCCTGACTTGACTTGCCACAACTGACTTACGCCTTGTCCAGACCCCTACTCTTGTGGGTTAATGGGGCTCTGGCAGCCACCAAATGAGTACTGATATGGTGCTGGAGAGATCCTGACCCCCTTTCACATGAGGAATAGTTCAATCTCTTTGCATTAACAGCACGTTATGAGAGAACTGCACATCTGATAGTGGACAAATTATCAGACTTTCAGAAAATATGGATCCCCTTTCTAGATGCATTTCCCAGAGCATCTTTCCAGAGCAAACCTAATGAATGAAATCTGAACAGCCTTTTCTTCAAATTTTAAGTTCCCATGTTATTTGCTGTTTACCTACTACTTAGACTCTCTTTTTATTAATCAGGGAGTCTCTTCACCCTTCAGACTTACTGTTAGCCCTGTTATTGGGCCACCCTCCTCACAGATGGCACTGAGGTTTTCTATTAAAATACTCCCCCAACCCCATACACACACTCATTTTGTAACTTAATCAGGCCCAGTGCCAGACAACTTCATAATTTGCCACCGCCCTAAAACTTTATAATCTCTCTGACTGCCTCCTCCATCTAACCCACCTTCACCCACTTACTCATTTTTTAGCACTAGAAGCTGTCCCCTGCACCATCAAAAACCCACACAAAAAGGACATCCCCCCCCCAACTGACCCCAGCACAAACCTTTCACTCACCTACTTCGTTGGTAGTTGCCAGAACATATTTTCGCAGGGTGCTATTTAGGAATGTAACAGAGTTTGCGTCTGTTTCAGAAATTGTAGTTTATGATAATACTTATCAAATTTTATGATATACACACAGGGCTGGATATTCAAACTGCGCCATTCAAAGGTGCAAGCCTTTGCGCTGAGCAAAATAGTTGCGCTGGGGTGTGTCCGGGGCGATATTCAAAGGAGTTGCGCTATTGACCAACTCCTTTGAATATCACCCCCCAGCCACAGCCACTGTGCATGGCGCAGTGGAACTTGCGCCACTGCAAGTTGACAGAGTGGAGCATCCAACTTGCGGTGGCGCAAGTACCATTGCGCCATGCGCAAAATCCCGATATTCAAAAGGTGACATGCAAATGGGGCTATAATTCATGCAAGGTGCAGGGGGGGCCATTTGCATCTGATTATGGCCCCATTTGCATGCCATTAGCATGTAGGTGCGCCGATCCCCGAGGACTTGCGCCTGGCGCCCTGCCAGGCAGCAGCCATCGGGACCGACGCCCCTGCAGCCCGACAGCGGGCAGCCAACTGTAAATCCCCACCAACCCCCCACTGGCCCGATTGCGGGCGCATAGTGTACCCACCACCAGCCTGATCGGGGGCAGCAATGTGCCCCCGACGTATCCCTGGTGGTCCAGTGGACCTTGAAATGCCCGATCGCGGGCAGTAAGTTTAATAAACCCCCTCCTCCGCGCAGTCATCCCTGGTGGTCCAGTGGACCAAAATGCCCGATCGCGGGCAGTACTTTTAATAAACCCCAGACATAGCCTCTGGTAGCTAGCATCCCCACCCCACCCACCCCTGTTACCACCCGCTCCCCGGCGGCGGCGGGCACAGCATCCACCGCTCTGCCACCCCGCGCCCGCCGACCGACTGCCCGGTGGGCCTACGCCGTATTGGTGCAGAGCAAGAGCCAATGGGCATGCAGCTTCATGACAACAGATGATAGTCCAGATTTGTGAATGAATTCACAAATCTGGACTGTCATAGGTAAACACACACTATTGGCTCTGCTCTGGCTACCGGCGTGCAGCCCTACCGGCAGCCAATGCGGGCGGCGGGGCAGCAGCGGGGTGGATGCTGCCACCGCCAGCCGCCGGGAGGCGGGTGGTGGGCTTCGTGGGGTGGGTGGGTGGGGGGACGCTCAGCCACCAGGGCTATGTTCGGGGGTCTATTAAACGACTGCCCGCATTGAGCATTTCGTCCACTGGACCACCAGGGATGACTGCGGGAGGAGGGGGTTATTAAACCTACTGTCCACTGATCGGCATTTTGGTCCACTGGACCACCAGGGATACGCCTGGGGCATTGCTGCCCGCGATCGGGCTGAAGGGGGGGAGTACACTGCCCGCGATCGGGCCAGTGGGGGGTGGTGGTGGGGATTTACAGTCGGCTGCCCGCGATCAGGCTGCGGGGCGGACAGGGGTGGGTTAGGGGCCAGCCACAGGTGGCAGCTGCTGTGTTGCGCCTGCAATGCAGCAGCTCACCTGTGGGTGACCCTCAACATAGCTTTTTTGGCTCAAGGTTGTGCAGGCGCAGGTTGGGGGTTGCGCCTGCACAACTCTGCACAGCCCGGCTGAATATCGGGCTGTGCAGTTTATGCATGGTACCTCCCCCACCAGTTCAGCATGCATTCATTTGCATTGCACTGTTGCTCAGCCTGTTTTTAGTGGCGCAACTGCCTCCTGATGAATATCGCAGAATGGAGCAAGTTCGGACTTGCGCAGGCGCAACCCTATTGCGCATGGTGCAACCCTTTTGAATATCCGGCCTACAGTGTGCATTTTTTTCTAGATCACATTTAGCGATAATGTGATCAGACAGCAGCTGCCCAAGGAAGTGATTGGAGGGGTTTATACCAGACACCACTGGGGGGGGGGCACTTCTTGCTCAAGGACAGGGTGAGGGACTGAGGATGCCAGGTAGTGCTTATCTTGTGGCAGGGTGATCTCGGGGCAGGGTGATGGAAGGGGTTGCTACTGGGTGCCAGGACTGCTTGACAGACAAGGTGTTGGAAGGGTGCCATGAGATGTATGGCCTTCTTGGCATTTATGTAATGCGACAGATGGGGATCCAATAGATACCAGGGATGATTTAGCATTAGGTAGGGTGTGGTAGGCAGTGCCAGGGGATGTAATGGACTGATATGCTTGGTCTGGAGTATGAGACAGAGTTCCACTGGATGCCTTGGACTGTTTGACTTGGATGAGAGTGAGGAAGAGCCACTTGATACTAGAGACCAAATAGCTCAGGGCATAACTAGATATCAGGGATTAATTGGCTTTGGGCAGAGTTACCAAGAGTATGTCACTGGACACAAGGGATTTCTTGCCGTTAAGGCAGGGTGAATGGACAGAGATGCCACTGGACACCATGGACTACTCTGCATGGGGCAGAATGAGTGAGTGACTGCCAAAGGACACCAGGGACTGCTTCGCAGAAAAAGTATTGCTAATAAAAATCTGTGTGCACCTGTTATTAAGTGTCCCTTTAAAAAACAGTGAAAATTCATACAGTTAGGCATCAGTTAGTGCAGAAGCAAAAAGCTACTAAAATTGGAAAATGCAGTATTAGAGTAAAAAGTTACTAAATCTTCTTGATTATGTGGTGTAGTGTTGCTTGGCATCAGAGTTGATGTTAGCCTAACTTAGGTACTGTCTTTCAACCCATTGGTGTACACGTACATTTCTGCACATTAAAGACAGTACCAAAATATGGGTGAAGCCAAGACTATTTTAAGCTCTTGCTCAGACATCAAGGAACACCACACTAAACAATCCTGAAGATTCAGGGCACTTTGTGCCCTAATGTCACTTTTCCCTTCTTTTGTGGTCTTATGCTTCAACACTAACCGATGCATAAATGGATTTTTTTTTTAAATTAATATTCATTATTTCATTTCTCATCAGGTTAAACATTTGGAAACAATTTTGACATCAGTTGAACAATATACATTATGGCTGTCAATCAGTTTCCATATTTGGCATGCTAATTTCAGAAAAAAAAGAATGCTTGCACTCATCAGTTCTTTTCTTGTTCTACCCCATCCTCAACCACCAAGTTCCACTTTAATTCTATTTACTTAGATACGAAGAGTGACAGATAGAAGTTGGCATATGTTTCCATTGAGACCTTCCCCTTCTCTGTAGTAGTACCTATTTAGATCTACAGTACCTCCCTCATATGCTTATCCAGACCATCCGTAAACTCATGCCAGCTCTTCGCATGTACCACTGCTACTGGTAAACCATTCCAAATTCCCACCACTCTCTGTGTGAACAAGTATTTCCTGTGGTTCTTTTAACTGTTCTCTCTGGATCTGTAACCCCTGCCCTCTGGTTAAAGGAGAATTGTGCTGAACCTGCAAGTCGTTTTTCCCAATAGAAGCTATTTTTTAAGCACGTGTTAAAATTCTGTTGTTTTTCCATTTGTGCAGGCACTTTAGTAACCTCAGTAGGTGTTTTTGCTTTACAGTTTGGTGGTAAATACATTTTAGAACTGTGTGATGTAGTTTATGTTCCAAACAACCTCAGAGTTTCACAGTAGACCATAAATGCATTGTGCCAACAATAGAATCATAGAACAGGGACATAAACTACATCATACAGTTCTAAAATGGTTCTTACAAACAGCGTATACATCAGACACACCCCCTAGAATAACTAAAAAGCCTGGATAGCTACAACGATAACAGAATTTGAACCAGTATTTAAAAAATAGCTTCCACTGGGAAAGCTCATTAACACATTCAGCGCAATTCTCTTTTAAAGATTCTCCTCCTTTAAATTCCAATCCCAAACTCAGTATCAGGTCTGGATCCTTTGATAACAATTATACTCAAGTCATCTCTCATCCTTCTTCTCTCCAAACTAAACGTACCAAAATGTTGGAGTCTGCACTATCTTCATCAGTTTTATCCTCCAGCCCTCTTGTCATCCTAATTACTTTTTGTTCAACCTTCTCAACTCTATTAATGCACTTCCTTAGATCTGGTGGCCAGAACTGACAAAAGTACTCTGCCTGTGGCCCTGTAAATGTTCTGTTTATAATTTATTTACTAATGATAGCTCAAGTAAGACAAAAAATCTCATTTTCATTGGAGCCCTGCTTCTACCCATTCACACAGCTGGTTGAGACAGTGGGCTCACATTTAAAAATGTCCCTAGATCAGCGTAAGTTGTGCTGAACTCCCACCTCAGGCAACCTCTGGATGCACCAGGGACCCTGTGCTGGATTTTCATACAACAGGGATCCCTGTGCCAAAGTCCCCAGATTTGCCACAGGCAGGGTACTGCACTAAACAGGTGGCACAATGGAGGAGTTTGACAGAGGGTGCCATCACCCCCCCATCTGGCACAGATCAGGCACCAGAACCACAGCAAAAGGGGTGGGGGGCACCAATCAACCAGTGTATGACAGTGGAACCTGTGGGAGGGCCCTAATGGGTGCTGTGTGCACAGATGGCTGTGCCAGGGAGAACAATGGCACTGGGCAGATGTGCCTGCATCCGGCTCCCAGACCCACAAATGGAGTACCGCTTAGTCTGGCTTACTGTACAATCCCCACATATCCCACTGTCAGGGACCATCAGCTAGATACATGAGCATTGTATAGTAAATACCCACCCACCCACCATGTCACTGATGGTGGTTCACCACAGCAGAGCATGGTGACAGGGATGGAGATTCCCCACTCCTGTACATAGGGGTGCAGGTCCCTTGCAGTGTGTCACCCAGCCTCACATAAGGTACCTTCCTATTAGGGTGTCCACCAACCTGCCAGTGCTACTATGGCACCTGGAACTGCTATGTGCCTCCACATGGCAGGCTGTGCAGCAGGAGCATGCCAGGATGCCCATGGGTTCATGTATGGCAATCAGCTGCACTGCTTCCTTGCAGCACAGGACACTACCCACTCATCAGGGACTTGGACAGATATGAAAAAACTGGCAGGACTGATCACACCTGGGTTCTGGGACAGGGTCGTTACCTGCATGCTGGAATGTACCACAACTGCGGGTCACTGTGCCTGATGCGGACACACCTGCCCAGTACCACAGTTTTTCCTGGCACATCCATTTGTGTCACAGAGCACCCATTAGGGCACTCCCATAGGTTCCTTGCCACTGTCTGACACCAGCTGCAGGGTGTTCTCCCCTGCACAGACCTGACGTTCACTGCAATGGCGGTTAGACCAGCACTTGGCCGGTCTAAGCACAGACATGATTTGCAGCCCTGATGGGGCTTTCAAACTCCCAAATTAAGGGATGCTGCAGCCTGCCATGGGGCTAGCACCCTTCTGCCATGGCACACCAGTTCAGCCATTCCAACAATGGTGCAAGCCCAATTGGCACAGGCAGCCCCCCAGTGGCACATGGTCCATTACAAAATCAGGACTGGTGCAAGGTGTGGTGCAAGGCACACCTTTGCACCATTTCTCCTGGCTGAAAGACCCTTGCAGCAGTCCTGACCTTTTGAAAACCAGGTGCAGTGAGTAGTTGACTCTATTGAATTTGAGCCTAAGATCCAAATGCTCTACCACTAGACTATGCTGCCTCCAAGATATCAACAGAGAATCATGTATGGGTAGCAGTAGTGTGTAGCTAGTTTTTTATACACACCAGAGGCATGTGATACCACATAAACCATGATACCAAAGGCTGAGTAGTTTATATAAATATCACACACCAATGTGTTAGACTGTTGTCTGTATTTTATTTTATATACAGTAGTTACTGGTTTTGTGTTTCCTCATGTAGTGAAATGTGAATGGCTCACCCAGTACTTCAAAACAGCTGTGGTGGAATGAGAGGCACTCGGCCTTACACACGTACATGTGGAACATGAGATGTGTAATGGAGATTTATACAAACTAGGTACAGGCTATAATCATACCTAATCAGTAATTATATAGAGGATGTTGCATGGACAACAATGTGTAATTATTTTTTTTTACACACCCAAGGTGTGGGATACTACATAAACCACAATATTGAAAGGCACGTGGTTTGCTCAGGTATCACACACAGCGAGGTTGTATAAACAAATGAATTTTCACATTTGGCCATACTTTATGTTGTAACTGCTGGTTACCAGAACTGCTGTCACCTGGCAGGAGAAGAGCAGACTGAAAACAAAAGTACATTTTGCCTACAGCTGTTGTGTCTCATGCTCCATGTTGTGTGGAAGATTGAGGCAATTTTTCTGTTACAATATGTGTGATAGAAGAGTTCAGGTACTGATTTCAGGTTGTACTGGACCCTAACCTATAATAACTGTATTCAGAGAATATAATATGGTATGGGATATATTATGATTTTTTTTACACACCTGAAGTGTGTGATGGTCATAAACCTCAACAGCAGTTCTCAAGAAGTTTATGTAGCCATCACGCACCTTAGGTGTGTAAAAAAATGAATTCTTACACCTCAGGCCATGTTTTATTTTTTGTACTTGCTGGCTTATGTAAAACAAATCTGGCTCTTCAGGAGTTTGCCCACTCCAGGCATGAAGACATAGTTACGGGAGCAGTTGAACTATTGGTGGCTCCTGCTATTTCTGCTCTCAGCTGGGAGCCAAATATGCTATAGGAGTATCTTTTTCCTTGGCAGTTCTAGCCACTTGATTCTCCACCCTCTCCCCACCCGAGGAAAGAGAAAAGGAATGGTTCAAGTCAATATTTTAGCTTTTGACTCTATGTGACTATACTCAGTCTGTGAAGTGAAACTCTGGTAATCTCTGTAAGGGGAAAGCACACAGTGAAAATGAACAGCTGCAGCTAGTTTTGCCAGCTTCAGCTTCAGGTTAAGTAAGCAAAACACACAGATTCCAAAGAAAAAGGGAAGATCTACAGGGAGGCAAGTTTTATAATACATGGGTGATAGTACACATATACAATATGTTTTATTTTTCATCTATTACGGAATTTGAGAGGGTCTGTAGTCTGTGCATAAAAGTATGTAATAAGTAATTGTAATGTACGTAATGTATATTCCAGTGTCTGCTATAGCTCTGGGTGTCTCATTGGACTTCTGTATTGAAGAGTGGATGCTTTCTGAAATGTTAAAAGTAGCCAAATTTGGGGGTGAGGTAGAAATGTTCTTGACTAGTTTATCCATTCCTTGTGAAAATCTATAATACATGTAGAAGGCAAAATGTTCACCTCAGTATTACCTAAGAATGTATTTAATTATTCCTGGAATAAGGTTGAGAGCCAGATTCCTGGAATTTAATCCTGTGAATTACAGGCTCTGTCTAGAAAAGTAATTGTGTACCTCATCATAAAATATTGAATTTAGTGTAAATAGAAGCCTAAGTATTCTGTCATTTATTTTTGGCAACTGCATTTTTCCTCCTTTGAAAATGTTCATTATAGCAGAGTAAATTTACAGTAAAGATTCATTCAAAAGTTGATAAAATTCCAAGAACACTTAAATCATGAAATGCATGTTACTTCAAAAGCCACATAGGCAATCAAGCTCAGATATACACACTTTTTTGTTTCCTTCAACTATAGCAAACTCGGTTTCTCACTAGTGGAATAAATATTAATTTAACATTCACAGGAAGAAAACAAGAGTCAATTTGCAGCTCAGTAATTATTAATAAGACCATTAATCTTTCATACATATGGTTGCCTTCTGGAAGATTAATAAAACTGCATCCATGCTGACAAGAAATGGATTATTGTCATGCAAGTCAATAAAACCCATGTATAGTTTATGAATGCAAACTACCACAATTTTAAACATCATTTTTTTATTGATACCTTATTCAGAATTTTCTGAAATAAAGCAAAGCCTTATATAATAAAAGCCAGGTATTACTGTTTCACATGTATATAATACATTTCTGAAGTGATATGCTGTACGTAATACAGGCTGCATATAAAATAGTCTAGATAATGCCTATCATTAAATAACCCAAAGGTCAGCACCCTTATAATAACACAGAGGATGTGTTTTTTAGTTCAGAAACATTTTCTTGAATTTTATTTTCCTGATTAAGCTTAAATGTATGTGGATGACACCATGCTTTCACTAATGAACTCAACACACCTGAGTTGGCTGCACAGCGCCAGCAGAGATTTAACAGCATCCAGTGTTGGTTTAATGCTAATCAACTCACCTTCAGTGCTAAAAAAAAGCCTCCATGACCTTTGCCACTAAGCAAAGATTGGCCAAGCTAAAGTGCTATCTCATCTTTCTGATCTTAGATGGCTCTAAACTGGAGGAAATGTTGTGCCTTCCATATTGTACAGGCACTGTAGTGCCCCTATAGTAGGATTAAGTAAGCAGTTTAACATTAATCCCCAATTTTTCCACCATAATAATGAGGCTGTTTAGAGGAACTGGATTGTTCATTGGATTGGTAGCTGGTTTAGGAGGCTTTCACCTCTAAGTCACTGGTTCAAATCCAACACAGGTCAGTAGTGGCTGAAAGTCATTATCACATCATGGTTGTTCAGTGGCAATGTGAAATTAATTGTGGTGGTCTCAGTGCAGTTCTGAGTGGGCAAGGTGTCCACATCACAAAACCACCAACACAGTTGGCATTAATTGGTACCCTTGTTGGTAGTCTCACATGACAGCCTGTGGATTGAATGGGCATGGAGTCTGAATTATTTTCTCACCTATGTGGTGGTCCCTCCATGGCAGTGTTGAGGTACACTGGCAGGGCAGTGTGGGGAAGCTTGCACTGTGATCACTTGTACAGCACCTATCATGTGGATAAATAGAGGACTTTCAGGTTCCAGTGCTGTTAATCCAGCACTTTCAAGAATACAAAAATTCACACACAGAAAATAAAAAATCTTTATAAATAAATAATGTGGCTGTCCCTGGATAGAATAGTTTGACATTTGACAGGCATGGAGTTTGAGCTGGAATCTCAGGATTAAGTAAATTTGGCATTGGTCAGAGTAGCAGTTAGGTTATAGAAGGTTGAAAACACATACAGATAAGGCTATTATGACATATTTTTGCTCATCAATAGCAGAAAAACAGATGTGAGTTGAAAGCTAAAACGTTTGGGTTTATCAGAGTTTGGCACAAGGAAGAATCCTTAATAGGTGGAGTTACCCAAAAATATATAGTTTTTAAATGATTAAGAAAAAATTTTCATTTGACACATGTGCAGTACATTTTTCAGCAGTCTAAGGATAAATGGATTTTTGAGTAACTGACATATGTCAGTTTTGTAAGGGGGGGGTCAATTACTGTGCCTTAAAACTGCTGTTGTGCAGCTTTGAGTCATCAAAACAGCCCTCCCATTTGTTCATATTACTGGCGGTCGGGCCCATCCCAGCTGCCAGTACTGGAAAAATCAAGTTTCTCCGGCAATCAGGAGCCCATTCTTGCCACTGGAAATCTTTATCCACCAAGATTAATACCCAGCTCCACAGCTGGTATCCCATCTGCCTGCCTGATCATTGAAAGAAAACCATCTGAGGTTGCCCAATGCCACTGTCAGTATTCCTCTGCAACCTGCCTGTCTGCCTGATTTATAGTGACACCAGTGAGAGGTGCCCAACTCCACTTTAGTTATCCCCTCCTGCCCACTCAATATTTAAATAAATTGGCAATGAGTGCTTAACCACACTACTAGTACTCTACTTCCCACCTGCTCAATCTTTAAAAAAAAAATGATGGTAGGAGCCCAGCTCCACCACTGGTTCCCCCTCCTACCCACCCAACCCAATCTTTAAACAAACCACCGATACCCTCTCCTACCTGATCTTTAAAGAAACCAGCAGTGGTTGTCCAACCATGCTGCCAGTCCCCATTCCATCTACCCAGCTTTAAACAGACCAGTGGCAGGTGCCCAACCCTGCTGCCAGTATCCCCCAATTCTGTTCTTTTTAATATGCTTCTCCACACCCACTGGCAAACTTCACCACCCCATCTTCTTTCCCCATTCATCCCATATACTGTAAAATCCCCACCCTTGCTCACCCTCTGGCACCCACGCTATCATCCTCCTCATCTATGCCCGCAGTTCAGACCTTTGTCACATTTCCTCAATGTCCCACATAGCAAATCTTTGATATCCTATATCAAAATTCCTCAATGTCCCTGGAAAAGCTCCTCTATCTGCATATAAGAAAATAAACAGATTAAAAAATCCTACAGTAAGTCTGAAATCGTGACTTACTGTAGGGGTTATTAAGGGGAGAAAAAGTGGTGTCCAAAATCAGACTTGGGGACAATTTTGCAAAAATCCAATTGAGTGTTTGTAAAAAGGGGTGGTGGTAAAAAATAAATAGAAAAGTTATGGGTCTCAGGCAAAAGAATCCCCAAAAAATAAGTCCAGTGAACTGCCAACTGCACGTGCTCAAAGACATAATTTTAATTAGTTTTTTTCTAACAGTTGTGACTTTTTATTGTTTAATCTTTTTCACAAATGAACTAGAAACATTAGACAATGAATGAAAGAAAAATACCAAATAGTCCATCCAGTCTGCCCCGCCACCAGTACCTCAGAGGATGCCTAGACAGAGTCGGGACAGTTGGACATTGGTGGGCTCCAGAATGAAGGGGATGACGAGTACTATACATACACCTCAGTCTATGCCAGTACAAAATTCCTTTGCCATAATGGTGGAATGGAACAACCAGAAGAAGGCACTTGGTGTGGTGGCAAGGGACGATGTGGAGGTCCTCAGAAGATGAGGCTCCAAGGTGTGAAGAAGAAGCCCCCAGCTGAGTAGGAAGCAGCTGCTGGTGCAGGACTCCATCATGAGAAAGATAGACTTGTAAACAGGAAGAGGAGGGGAGAGGAAGGTAAAGTGCCTATCTAGTTCTTTGGCTCAGAGGGATGGCGAGAAGATCCTGAGGGTCACTGGGGCAGCAGGTCATGGAAGGGAGCTGGATTACACTGTCCACCTGGAGACTAATGACCTGGTGAGGGATGGAGCTGGGATAATGCAGGGTAAGTTCAGGGAACTGGAAAGGGGCAATAAATAGGTATGTGAAGCACGCACAGTAGCATTCCCTGAGGAACTACCTGTGTAGAGTGGAGGGGGAGGATAGGGCACTCCACACCAGGAACTTCAACAGTTGGTTGAAGGCACAGTGTATGGAGGAGGGCTTCAGCTTCATTGGGAACAGGGGGACAACCTGGAAGGATAGGCTTCTGTAAAGGTGATGGCCTGCATCCTTCTGAGAAGGGTTCAAGAGGCCTCTGTGGGAGGTTTAAATGTCAAGTGGATAAGCATTTAAACTAGCAGAGGGGGGAGGAAGTATTACCAAGGGAGGCATAAATTGCCTCCCTCCTGCAGATTGAGGCAACAAGAAGGGAGGTCCCAAGGAAGGAAACCCCTCCCAGAGCAGGGGCACAAGATGAAGGGGGTGTGGACAAGGTGGAGAACAAGAGGTGGTGAGAACAAAGGATACAGAAAGAGAGATGTAGAGGAGACAAGAAACAGAAAGAGTAACAAGGGAAGAGGGATGTTGGGAGATTTACGGGGAGAGACAGAGGCAGAAGGATGAGGAAAAGGGGGTTGCAGGCAGGCAGAGAGAAAGATTTGGAAAGCCATGTGCACTAACGCAAGGAGTCTTGGAAGGAGTCTTGGAAATAAAGTTCTGGACCTGGAAGCAAGCATGGTGGAGGTGGATCTGGATCTTGTGGTCATAACAGAATCATGGTGTGCTGAAAATCATGACTGGGACATGGCCATTCCAGGCTACTCTCAGTTCAGAAGAGATGTAAAGTGGAGGAAGGAAGGAGGGGGTGTGTCTGTATGTGAAGGAGGATATCAAGGCTATGGAAGTGCAAGTGAACCTAGAGGTGAAAAAAAGAGCTGGAGGTGGTATGGGTCACCATGGAAACAGGAGCTGGGGCCACTATTCATGCTGGATAATAAACAGACCTCCAGCATAAGGGAATGAGGTGGATAAAACACTAAGGGAAACCATCAGTAGGATGAGAAAAAAAGGGTGAAGTGTTGCCGGACTTCCATCTGCCAGATGTTGATTGTAACCTTTCAACTGCAGCTTCGAATGGAAGAAGGCCATCCTTGACTCCCTGCAAGAGGTGTTTCTCAGGCAGCTAGTCAGCAAACCCACTAGGGATGGTTCAATACTAGACCTGGCGCTTACTAATAGAAACAGAAACATAGAATTTAACGGCAGATCAGAACCGCATGGCTCACCTAGTCTGCCCATTTTCCCTAGCTATGGTAATACCACAGACCCTACTTGATCTCTGGCTTTGTACTCCCTTCCCTAACCACTAAGGTTCCTTTAAGCCCATCCCTTGCATTCTTGAATCCCGTTACAGTTTTGGCCCCCACCACCTCTGCTGGGAGGCTGTTCCAGGCATCCACAACTCTTTTTGTAAAGAAATACTTCCTCATGTTTCCCCTGATTCTATCCCTCTCCAACTTCGTAGCATGCCCCCTTGTTCTTGAGCATCTTTTTTTTCTGTAAAATGCTTCCCTCTTGCACCTTATTTACACCCATGAGGTATCTGTGTATGGCACCCAGAGCCTCAGGGATTGGGCATCTTTTTAAATAACATTTGTCTTGCCATTTGAAAGTCCCTGTCATATCCCCCCTCTCCCTCCTTTCTTCTAGAGTGTAAATATTGAGGTCCTTTAGTCTCTCCTCATAGAGTTTCTGGTGCAGAACTTGCACTATTTTAGTTGCCCTCCTCTGGACTACTTCTATTCTGTCTATGTCCTTCTGGAGATGTGTTCTCCAGAACTGGTCACAGTACTCCAAATGTGGTTTCTCCAATGATTTATATAGTGGCATCACAACTTCCCTCCTTCTGCTGGTGATGTCCCTCCCTATGCACTTTAGCATCCCACTGGCTCCCCCCACTGCCTTGTCACATTGTTTGACCAGCTTTAGGTCATCAGATATGATTACCCCCAGGTCTCTTTCTTGTTTGGTGGTCATCAGTACTACTCCCCCATCTTGTACTCCCACCCCCCCCCCGGGTTTCTGTGGCCCAAGTGCATGATTTTGCACTTCCTCGCACTGACACTGAGTTGTCACACTCTTGACCACTCCACAAGCTTTTGTAGATGCCTGTTCATTTTTTTTCACACACACCCAGAGTGTCTACCATGTGGCATATCTTTGTGTCATCTGCAAAAAGGCATTCTTCCCTTCTAGCCCCTCTGCAATGTCACTAATAAAGACGTTAAACAGGACTGGTCCCAGTACTGATCCTTGTGGCACCCCACTGGACACCCTCCCTTCCTCGAAGTGAACTCCATTTACCACCTCCCTCTGTCGCCTATCTCCCAAACAGTTCTTCACCAAGTTCACCACCAGTGGACCCATTCCCAGGCTGCCCAGTTTGTTTACAAGTCTCCTCTGTGGAACGGTGTTAAAGACCCTACTGAAATCTGGGTGGGCCACATCCATCGCTCCACCCTGATCTACTTCCCTGGTCACCCAGTCAAAATCTATCAGATTTGTTTCACGTGACCTCCCCCCAGTGAGTCCATGCTCCCTTGGATCCTGTAAGTCACCGGATTCAAGATATTCCACTATCCTTTCCTTCAGTAGTGATTCCATTAATTTCCCCACTACCAAAATCAAGTTGACTGTCCTGTAATTACCAGCTTCCTCCCTGCTATCGCATTTGTGAAGTGGGACTACATCTGCTCTCCTCCAGTCCTCTGGAACAACTCCTGTCTCCAGTTAGTGGTTCAACTAGACTGTCAGAGGTGCAGCCACAACATCTCTGAGCTCCTTCAATATCCTTGGATGTATCCCATCTGGCCCTGTTGCCTTGTCCACTTTCAGATTTGCAAGTTACTTCAGGACTGTCTCCTCTGTAAATGGACTAGTGTCCACCTCCCTCCTTCCCTTCCTTCAATGCTCCCACTGCTTACCATTGGTCCTTCACCTTCTCCTTCCTCTGTGAACACTGAACAAAAATATTTGTTCAGGATGTCTGTGTTTTTCTGGTCCCCCTCCACACATTCCTCCCTTTCCCTCCGTAGCCTTACTATCCTTCCCTTGGTCTTTCTCCCTCACTTACATACCCGAAAAATGTCTCGTCCCCTTTCTTTACTGCCTGGGCTATTTCCTCCTCCATTTGTGCCTTTGCTCTTCTGACTGCTTTACCTTGCCTCCCTCTGATTCTCCTAACACACCTCTCTATGCCTCTTCCTCTGTGTCTGTTATACCTCCTGATTGCTATAGTTTTTGTCCTTACCTTCCCAGTCACCTCTTTTGAGAACCATGTCCAGGTCAGCTTCTGCTATAATGGCCACTAGGTCTGAGATATTTCCCAGACTTTGAGCATTTGCACACATCGCCTTCCAAATTCTGCTACTACCCTTCTTGTTAGCCCCCCTTTTTCCCTTTTGCCTACTCTCCTTACCCCCTCGATCTTCATTTCCATCCCTCTTCATTTCAGCCATTCTGTTTTTCCTGCTGTTGGGAATCCCTTGGATTTCCCTCTCTTTAGTTTGCAGGGGTGGACAGTTTATGTCTCCCTACTTCCTTCCGCCACCCCCTTCAGCTAATTTAAATGCTTGCAATATAGCATTTAAACCATTCAATGAAGACTGTGGATCCCCTCCCGGATGGATGCAGGTCATCTCCCCTGTATTGGTCTTTATCCTTCCGGGTGGGACCCCAGTCCCTAATGTAGCCAAAACCTTCCTCTCTGCACCACTCCTTCAACCACTGGTTGAAGCTCCTGGTACAGAGTGCCCTGTCCTCCCCCCTGTTATAGACAGGCAACACCTCTGAAAAGGCCACTGAGCATGCTACCTGGCTAAGTCCCTTCCCCAACTCCCTGAACTCCTCCTGCACTTTTCTAGCCTCGTCTCTAGCCAGGTCATTCATCCATAGGTGGACAATGATATCCAGCTCTCCCTTCTGCCCAGCTGCCCAAATGATCCCAAGGATCTGCTTCCCATCCCCCCAAGCTGTGATGCTGGATTAGCACCTAACCTCCCTCTTCCCCTTCCTCCCTCCCTGTCCCCAAATTTATCCCCTTAGCAATGCAGTCCCCCACCAGGGGTTGCTTCCTCCTCCTCTGGGATCCTCTACCACCCTCCTTGGGCCTCCCTTATGGAGGACCCCCACATCTTCCCTGTCACTACTGTGGGTGGCTTCATGGGACAGTCCCACCCTGCCAGAGTAAAGCTTCCAACCATCCTTATTTTCCCAGGACAGTCCCTATTTTAGGCAGCATGTCCCAGTGTCCCCACAAGTTTTGCAGAATGTCACTTTTGTCCTGGTTTTTGCTTACTTGTCCTGTTTTTGTCCCTTTTGTATTGCTGACTGCTGATCCATGAATGACATTTATTTTAGCACCATAATGGTGCTGCTCGAGCTGGAGAGTAATTTGCAACCTTCCACCCTGTTCCTTTTTTGCACTGTAAGCAGGCCAGCGGAAGCACCGTAAAGCATGGTCCTTCCTGTTAGATTAGGCTGGGTAGTAGTGCAAACAAGCACATGTGGCCATCTGCCTGCCAGCAATTGAGAGGGACTCCAGATAGAGAAGATACCGGCAGCACTGAACTAAGGTACCTGAACCTGATCAGCTGTATGGGGGTGTGTGACAACAATCTGGTGTGGTGGTGGGAGCCACTGAAGTGAAGTTTGCTCAGAAAAGGAGGTGAGTGTGAGCGGGTCAAGACGGAACTGTCAGGAGGAGCAATGCATACAACTCGAGTGTCTGAACACAATTTAAAGCAAGTTTGCTTCTGATTAACTTTCTGCATGTGATGATTCAGAACTTGTTATAGCAGAATTATGTATTGTTTTCATCTGGATGTTTGCTACTGGTGTTACTGTGGGGAGGCATGGCCAGAGCAAGCAGCAAAATGTAATTGATTCAGTGTGTGTAGGATTGTCAGCAGCAGTTCCTGAGGGAGTGACATGTGGGGGGGAGTCATGATCAGGATGTACCCTGTCCCAGTTTTAGGCCTCGGAAAGTTGGTAGCTTTATGCCACAGCAGCATATGAATTGTATAGTGGTATCATCTGGGGATGTGCCTCTGATCCATCACCCTCACCCTTCCTGAGCCCACTGTAGTCCATCCAGTCTTCCTCCTTGGCATCCTTGGAGGCAGCAGTGGCAGATGAGGTAGTCCTGGGGGGGGAGGGGAGGCCCCTCGAATCCTAGCCATCTTGGCCTGGAGTCAGGCAGCCTTAGCCCAGAGAGGTGGATGTAGATGGTGCAGCACTGCAGTCTCCCTGAAAACTCTGCCTCACAGCCACTGCATTGAACTACTCCCAGCATTACTATTTTCTACACTGCCTGCAATTGTTTTGCTTTCCCTAAGCCTTTTTTATCCCTACCCTAGATAATGTTTCACCTCCTCCCAACTTTTTGCTTCACTGTGTCTGCTTTTGTTTTGCTTTGCCTAAACCCTTTCTTACTCCTACCCTAGTGTTTCACCTCTTCCCAACTTTTTTCTTGACCCTACCTCTCCTTACTTCCTTGCAATGTGTGAGCTACAATAGGACACTTACCACAGTAGTCCTGCCTCCCTGCTGCAGTGCAAAGTGTCCAGCTGACAGCTGTCTCACTGGGCTGACTCCGGTGAGCAGACTCCTCTGTGCTGTCCTTGTCACATTGGTCGTTAGCACGGTAATCCACAGTGCAAGGGGCTGCTTGGAGGCCTAGTCCTCTAATAGTAGCTGGAGTGTTCCTGGTCCCACTGGTCCTGTCCTCCTATTGATCCCTGAGAGGACCAGAGGCATGGTCTGCCACCTGATTGGCTCCCACCATTATCCTTTATTTGGAGCTTCTAACTCCACTGTTTGTCTTTTTGCTGCTGGTCAGAGGGATTCCACTGCTGTGATTGCGGACTTGCACTGGTGGATTCTGCTCTTCTGTGCTGTTAGAGGGATCAGGAGATTGCCATGAGGTTTTAAAGCCCCAGTCTTCCTGGTCCTGCTGGTCTCTGTTCTTGTCACTCTGTGTTATAATAGACACAGGATTGCAGATATCATGGTGGGCTATGCCTGGGGACTGATGATCACTGAACAGTGTGGTTCAACATTAAGACAGGTGCAGGGGCAAAATACACAAAAACGAGGATCCTGGAATTTAGGAAGGCAGATTTTAAAGAAATAGGAGACTGCCTCAGAAGCAGCCTGGTAGTGAAGGATTGCCGGGGAGGGGTAGAGGAACAGTGGAGAAAATTAAGGGAAAGGATAGTGAAGGCAACCAGACTCTGCACGAAGTAAGTGAGCAAAAGCATATGGAAAAAGAGACCATTATGGCACTCTAGGAAAGTGTCTTGAAGGTGATGGAAAAGATGGTGGCATTCAGGAGGTACAAAGAAGTCCAGAAGGATGAGAATAGGAAGGTATACCAGGTAAATAGAGGGAAGTAAGTAAGGCAGTGAGGGGAGCAAAGGGCAAACAGAGGAAAGGATAGCTAAAGGGATGCAACTGGGAAGCAGACTTTCTTCAGGTACATAAGGGAAAAGGAGGGAGAAGGAGCAGATCACGGAGGAGCAACAGGAATACTGGGGTTGGGGGGTGGACACAAGTCCATTTTTAGAGGAAAGAGTCTTGAAGGGACTTGCAAATCTGAAAGTGGACAAGGCCATGGGACCAGATGGGATACACCCAAATGTGTTAGGGGAACTCAAGGAGGTACTTGCAGCACCCCTAATGGCGTTATTCATCAACTCACTGGAAACAGTAGTGGCTCCAGAGGACTGGAGGAGAGCAGATGTAGTCCCACTGCATAAGAGCAGCAGCAGGGAGGAGGCTAGCAACTACAAGCTGATGAGTCTCACATCAGTGGTAGGAAAATTAATGGAAACCTTGTTAAAGGAAAGGCTAATGGAAAATCTTAAGGCAGCATAAATTCATGGAGGAGGTCATGCTAGATAAATCAGACTGATTTCTTCAACTGCGTGACCAGGGAAATAGAGTAAGGAAGGGCATTGGATGGGGCCTACTTGACCTTCACCAAGGCCTTCATCACTATGCTACATAGAAGACTAATAAATAAACTGGACAGTCTAGAGGTGGGATCTAAAGTGGTAAACTGGGTAAAAAAAAAGATTAATGGATAGGAGACAGTGGGTGTTGGTAAATGGCACTCACTGTAAGGAAGAGTGAGTGACCAGCGGGGTGCTGCATGGCTCAGTACTGGGAGTGTCCCTCTTTAATGTCTTCATAAATGACATTGCAGAAGAACTGGAAGGGAAGGCATGCTTTTTGCAGATGACACCAACATTTGTAATAGGGTGGATACTCCCAAGAGGGTGGAGAGAATGAGTAGAGACCTTAGAAAACGTGAGGAGTGGATGAGAGCATGACAGCTGGGGCTCAATTCCAAAAAGTGCAAAATCATGCACCGAGGGCATAGAAACCCAGGAGCTGAGCATAAAATGGGGAACGGGGGGGGGGGGAGGATGACTGACAGTTACTAAGCAGAAAGGATACCTTGGGGTTAACATATATGATGATCTGTCTGATGACCTGCAAACGATATGTAGTGTGATAGTATGACCAGGCACTGAGCAGGGCCACTGGGATTCTATGGTGCCTAGCGAGAAGTATCACCAGCAGGAGGAGGGAAGTGCTGTTACCATTGTATTAATCCCTGGTGAGACCCCACCTGGAGTACTATGTCCAGTTCTGAAGGCTGCATCTCAGAGAGGACTTGGACAGGGTGGAGGCAGTCCAGAGGAGGGTAACTAAAATGTGCAAGGGTTTACATCAAAAGCCCTGTGAGGAGAGACCAAAGGATCTCAACATGTACACCATAGAAGAGAGGAGGAAAGAGACTGGGGAGATGATACAGACCAACAAGTACCTCATGAGGGTGAACAAAGTACGGGAGAGGAGTTATTTCAAATGAGGAGGTGCAGCGGGACAAAAGGGCATGCAATGAAGCTGGAAGTAGGGAAGTTTAAAAGAGATGTGAGAAAGTACTACTTCACAGATAGAATGGTGGATGTCTGGAACAGTCTGCCAGCAAAGGTGGTGGGAGCAAAAACAGTGGGGGCTTCATCCCATGCATAAGGGAATGTTGGTAAATAGGTGGGGATGGGAGAGGGTCAATGGAGACCAGGTAGCGTCTGCGGAGACAGAATAGGCAGGGAAAATCTGGACAGACTGGGTGGGCCAAGAGATCCTTTCCTGCTGACAGTTTCTGTGTTTCTACATAATACTGTACATTATCAAACCCTGTGACCTGTTGTCCATTCAGGGTTCTAGCACTTACTATCCACATACACGCTCCCTGCCCTACTTCTACTGTCCAGAGCAACCACTCAGCCATGCTTCAAATCATTTGTTGCCCACCACATCAGCTAGCAAACTGTTAAACAATTCAGCCACCCTTTCTGCAAAAGAAAACTTTCTCATGTCCCTCTTGAATTTCCCCTTGCCAGTTTCCATGCATGCCTCCACGTTCGTGAACTGTTACACATGCTAAATAGGTCCTGGCAGTTTACCTTGCTTATGTCTTTCAAGAACTTGAATATCTCTGTCATATCTCCCTTCTCTCATCTACTCACCCTGCTGGCCCAGAATCATTTTGATCACCCTACTTTTCACTGTCTCCAGCTTATCCATATCTTTTCTTTAGTGATGACTCCAGAACTAGACACTGTTCTCCAGGTGTGGCCTCACCAGTGATCTATAGAGAGGTAGTAATACCCCTTTTCTTCTGCTCTCAGTACCCTTTCCAATAAACTCCAGCATCATGTTTGCCTTACTGTAGGCCTTGTTATGTAGGCTTGATTGTTTAGGGAGTCACTAAAGATGATTCTTAGGTCTCTTTCCTCAATGGTAGTGCCCAGTATTGCCCCTTCCATCCAGAAGGGTGTGCGCCAAATCAATGACTGAATACACTGATTACAGCATGCATTTGTCTGATTTCTGAATTCTGAATACTTGCTGTATTCAGAGGTATTTGGCTGAAATATACAGTGACACATGTGACCACTGACAGCCAATAAGCGGGCTGTTCTCTAAGGCAGAGCATTTGACCCTCAGTCCACACTGCTGTACTAGGAGACAGTATGGAGACAGGCAGACGTTGTTGCTGCTGACCCTGGCTGCTGCTTACTTTCAGTTTAGTGTTGCTCAGATAGTATCCTAGCAATTAGGATATCACCAAATACCTGCTGTTTGGCAGGATAGTGGATCCGGCTAGATAGCAGTGCTGTCTGACAGAGGATCCGACCCACTTAGATCCAGGTTGGATTCTGCGTTATCCGACGTTGAATCCCTGGATCTGATGTCAGATAACGTGGGATCCGACCTGGGATATGAATTTGGCTGGACCCCAGGTCAGATACTGCTCGGATAGTGCCGCTATTTGACGTATCACAGTCAGAGCCATGGAGGCACTATCCAAGCAACACTAAATGTCCACCTGCCTCAAAAGAAATGAAAAAGTACTTTTCCCTGGTGTTCTTCTGCAGTCTGCATTACAAGACTGTACCATAGATTAAACTATTTCAAACAAGAGATCTCTTTCTTTCTTTCTTTCTTTCTTTCTTTCTTTCTTTCTTTCTTTCTTTCCTTCCTTTCTTTCTTTCATCCTCCTATGTTATATTTGACTGATTCAGATGCTGCCTCTGTGGCTCAGTTCACAGTTTTTTTCTGGTCTGGTAAGCCTTTATTTGTGAGCTTTCAGTGCCTAATTTTGGTCTGTCTCTTCCATGTCCCAGCTGTGTCTGTCATACGTGCACACTGCACCATTTATTATTTGGTTTTAGAACTTTTATTGTAGAACTTTTTTACATAGACCAGTGATATACTGAAATAATTTTAGTTTGTGACAATTTTTTGATACCTTGGTAGGCTTTCCTGTGCCCATTCACTTTCTGCAGTGTCCATGTCCCAGCTGGGTCAGACGTAAGAGCTCAATAAGCAGATTTTCTGTTATTTTTGTAATATAAAACTGGTATTACTATAAATTATCTGAAATACATTTTCTGTCTGTTTGGGGTATATCTCCAGGTTGTGCTCTGCCCAGACCAGTTTCTCAGGTGTTCGTGTCCCAGCTGGGTCAGATGAAAGAGCACACCACCCAGATTTTCTGTAATATTCGTAGTACACCACTGATATTAATATAAATCATCTGAAATACATTTTTTGACTATTTGGGGGTATATCTCTGAATTCTGCTGTGCCCAGATCAATTTATCCAGTGTCCGTATTCTGGGTGGGTCAGACATAAGAATGCACCACACAGAATTTCTATGATTTTGGTAGTACACCACTGATATTACTATAAATAATCTGAAATACATTTTCTGACTATCTTGGGCTATATCTCCAGGCTCTGCTGTGCCCAGTTCAATTTCTCCAGTGTCCATGATATGGCTGAGATTTAAGAGAGGAAAAAAAAATATCTGGAACTAGAAAGCACTTGTGGTCAAGTCCTCTACTTTTTGGCAAGGCAGATCCATTGTCTTCTACTTCTAGTATGACTAATATTGATTCCTCTGCAAGTAACACTAGCAGTAATATGGCCCAGGGCTCCATCCATGCTTCTGCTGCTCCACCTCTGCTGCCTAATACCAGTGCCACTACCACTACAGTTTTGTGTTCAACTTCTGCTACACCTGACATTGCTTTTGTCACCCACTGCAAGTTGGACACATGCCACTATCACCTGCCTGAAGCACTTTCTGTGACCACTGTCTATGACACTGCCAGTACTGTTTCTGTCACTGCAACCACTACCAAAGTTCAGCCTGTTGTCTCTAGTACCACCACCACCACCACTAGTTCCCTCCCAATCCCCATCACTCCCTGTTTTGGGACACAAGCAGACAATCTCAGAGGCTGTTCTCATCTCCACTTTCATCTGACGACGGTGATGATGGATGGTATGAATCATCTGGGTCTGAATATTTTTCCCAGAAAAAGAAATAAAGATGGGGCATATTACTGATTCAGAAGAAGATGAAGAGTTTGGCATGGGTGTCTCTACTGCAAAGGATGTTCACACTGCAAGACACAAAGCAGCTGCCACTGCTAATTCTCCCAATGCTGCACCAAAGAAAATTAAGCAGTCCACACTTCCATTTGTACATAGTAATGTACCATTTGTCACTGTTTCCCTATCCTCTGATAAGCCACCTGGAGATGCTGAACAGTACCTCTCTGATGAAAGTAGTGGTACGGGAGGGCATAGTGTTCCTAGTAGTGGTGGAGAGTTTTATGTGATAATGGCGAGTTTTTAAGTGTGTCACTCACATACTGTGACCTCAAATGCACTTAAAGTCAAAACAGTGAACAACATTACAATGACCATCGCAGTGACAGTCGCTGACTCCCCGATGCACAGCAATAAAAATAAATGGATTTATGTGGGGGACTGCACCCCTCAAACCCCCCCTTTGCCAGGGCAAGCCGCCCTGCACCCCCAATCTATATATTCTCAACTCCAGGGGGAGTGTACTATGAGGCAAGATGGAAAAAACACCCAGCAAAAATCTGTCCCTCACCCAGAGCCAAACCCAGGTCCACCAGCTCAGACAGCAGTAACTCTAGCCACTACACCAAACGGCCAGCTTGGGAAGGGCTTAGCAAAACAAATCCTTACATCCTGTTACAGCGAGTGCAGCTCACTGCCACACTCACTGTAACCTACCCATCAGAGTCTTTTCCCACTCGATCTCAGAATGAGCAGTATTATTGAGTCGCTCATATTGAGCAGCTTAGTAATATTCACTCACATCACGGTACACCATGGTGGAGTGGTGGTACTGGTCAGACCACATGTTGAAAAGGATCACTGTATCCACTACAAGTAGCAATGTATGGGCCCAATTTGTGGAGTTAAATGAGAACAGAATGCATGCCATATGTCCATACTGTGGTGCCAGAATGAGTCTTGGTAAGACATTATCAAAGCTGATAAACACATCTCCGTATGAGTCAACATCCATGGTTTGCTATGGATTCTTCACAGACTGACAGCATTTCCTTTCACCATGGTTTGGAAAAAGTTCAAAGGTCAAGTCACAGTGGTAGTTGTGGTGGCTATGATTTTGACAGTGAGACAACAGACAGCGCAAATTTGGGTATTACCCATTCCTTCTCTCGGCCAAACCCACACCCTGTGGAAATGCCAGTAACCAAGGGTGTGACCAGCCCCTCATACTCTGTTCCATTTCAGACTCCTCCCGTGTTAACCTCCCTCATTGGTAGAAACAAGGGTACATCATTCACTACACAGTCAATAATTTTACAGGCACTCCAGTCATGAGCAAAGTTTCTCCCCGGTCATCCAACTGCAATGCATGTCACTCAACTTATTGGTGAGATGAAAGCAATGGACCTTCAACCATACTGCACTGTGGAGGATCCTGGATTCTGAAGGCTTTTGCAGTTTCTGCAACTCAGGTACAACATTCCATCCTGGACTACCTTTTCATGCACTGTGGTGCTTAATTTGTATGATGATGTTTTTCAGTGTTTGCTGAGGGAACTGAAAAGAGTCATGAAAAGTGTGTTCCATTGGGTATCCTGTGATTAGGGCTACTGAGGGAGGGCTAACAGGAGAAGGGCGACTAAATATTGACGAAAGCAAGGATGTTGAACACCCATTACTGGCAAGCGTCAAAATTGCAAATTGGGTAATAGGGCGACTGTTCATAAGGTGATCTGCAAAGAGGGCAAATGACAAAATAGGTGACTTACCAAAACAGCAATCTCTGAATACATGTGTAACCCCTAGGTGGCACTATCCCAAGGGCTACTACCCTTGCCTGAATGGCTAGTGACAGGTTAAGGGGCCTAGGTCCAGTGACGGGTGCCTCCACCTAGAGGTCAGGGTTGGGAGTGGTTAAACTAGCTTGGGCACAGCCCTCTGGGACACTGTGACACCCTTTTTCTCCTACTAGTGGCCCACACAGAACACGGGAGTTACCTTCCCAATACCCCACATATGCACACTCATTACACATACAGTACCCACTTACCCTCAGGACTGATTGAGCAGCACGTCCCTGAGGACCCCCTGTAAAATAAGGTTAGGCAATGCCACAGCAACTATGCAATACTCTCTGATATATGTACTGACACCACAAGTAGGATATAGTTCAACAAACATAAATCAGATTTATTCAGGGGATGTAACAAGGAAGGGGAATCAGGTTGATTTTGCATTAAGACATATAAATCACAGAACTGTGCATGAAACTTAGGGTCTGAATGTCACACTTGCTGGGTACCCAGGATGGTGGAAGGCTAGCCAGGTCTGTTGCCTGGGGTTGGCCAGCTGGTGCAGCTGGTTGGGGCCCTAAAAGAAAGAAAGGCATGCATAGTAAAACTGTAACCTGGAGCAGAGGCTCAGTTCCAGAAAAAGAAAGCATACGCAAATCAGATGGCACACTCTTGATTCATAAATTGCTGCAGGGGGTTGCCCTGAATTGTACTCACAATACCCAATACAGATTACAGAATGGATGGTGTTGTTACTGGGTTTCCAGCATTCAGCACACATTGCAGAGTGAGTGAAATTAAGATCGCAATCTCCTTCCAATTTAAAGCACATTTATATGCAAAGGAAAGTACTGTACCAAGCAGACTGCTCCTCGATCCCAATCGCAATTACTGCGAAATACCTGGGAGCGCGCACAGCATCAGCAGTCCCTGACAAGCCGATCGCGTTCAGCAAACATTCGGTCTTCTTCAGTTTAAGCCTGGTTCCCACACTTCTGCTTCTTCTTCCTCCTCCAAACTCGGATTCAGTCTGAACTATGATTACCAATGGCCGCAGACCGACTTGGGACTTACGCACGCACTTCCCGCGTGAACTACTCGCTGCTGGAACAACAGGATTTCTTCTCTCTTCACTGTTACCTCAGATCTGGCTTGCCAGCAACAGTTCAGTGCATTTCCCTTAGATCCACTAGAGTCCGGTTGGCTGATAAAACGGCCAGTCACAGCAGGGCTCCCTCTATAGGTGCAAAAAGGCACCATTGGACCAGAACTACACTTCCCAGGGGCTCCTTCGATTTAGCCCCCTTGTAACAAGCTCCATCTGGGAGTCCCTTTCCTGATTGGCCCAAGCAGTCTCCATTTTAGGGCTCCCTCAACCCAATTGTTCCAGTTCAGCAGTTCAGAACCAAAATGATGGGGTTTCACAGAACAGTTCATGCTGCAAGAAAAGCAGGTTAAGTAAACTACATTATCATTACTATTCAAAATGGTTTCTGGCAAATAGTTACATCTTTGAAAAGAGCTCCCTCTGCACCACTAGCAACAGCAGAACTGGAGCAATTACTCAGAAGCTCAGGTGGGACTCAAGCAAAGAACGCACAGTCCCCAAAGGCAAACTAATTATGTCGGCGAGTAGGCAGACCTTAAAAAGACAGTACTCAAGGCTTTGGAGTGTGGGCAGTGCCCACAACTAAACGGCATTTCGCCAAATGCCAGCTAGGCAGGGAGCACTTAGGCAAGCTCCTGGAAGACTTTTAGGAACCCCCATTTGCAGGGGGGGTTACACCTGTGCATGCGTGCACAAAGATAGCAGTACAGCAGCATGCAGGGGTTGCAGCAGCACTATAGTATTCAAAGCTGCCCCCCAAACCACGGAACCCCCATCAGCATGCAGGACCCCCCAGGAGCATTCCCACCCCTGGGACCACTCCCCATGGAGCACCCAGCTGTGTCCGCCCCCCCCACACACACACACATATGCAAGCCGCTATCATAGCACACTGCTAGGACACTTGCCGCCGATGTAGCAGGGGTGTGGTGAGGGCAGCGTGTTGGGTGTTTTGAATCCCACATACAGCACCCACCGCTCAACACCACACCAACAACAGACACTGTGCTGCACAACAATAGCCATGTAGAATGAACGCCAGCAGTACCGTAGGATGAAACAGTGCTCACAGTGTGCAGCACCACAGTAAACAAAACTCACAGGGTGATCCATGTCTGCCATCATGCTTCCTTCTGACACTACACATCAGAATGATGCCGCATGCTGTGGACAACTCCTGCCGCACAGTCCCCCAACACTGTGGGTTCCGCCCATACATAGCCATTATTTTTATGCAGCACCGCAGCAGGGGGTGGGTCAGTACACATGCACAGACGGACACTGATGCGGAACCACATGACCCCCCCATCAACTTAAAGAGACCAGATGCAGAAATGCAGGTGTTCCAACCTTAGGGTGACCTGTATGATGGACGATGTCCATTTCCTGAGTAGCCAGAAGGGGAAACCACTCCTTGCAGACTGGGGCATCTTATACCGGTGTGATGAGGAGGTCAAAACCAAGGTGTATTGGAGGTGCATGCAGGACCACAAATATGGGTGTCCTGCACACATGCACACAGTGGATAGCCACACAATCACGTCCCCGATGTGGACGAGGTGGGAGTGTGTGGTGTGATGGCACAGATGCATGAACAGACATGCACAAATGTGGAGAGCACATCCCAGGTGCTCTTCCACTGCACCACAGGTGTGCCCGATGCAGTGGCTGGCAGACTGCCAGCACTGCCCCTAATAAAAAGTACATACAGTAGGTGCAGCAGGCTACAAGAGGGTTCCCTGCCACACCTACCTCACTGACGGTCCTGAGGAAACCTTTGGAGTACACCATCACAGGGGGACACACCTTCCTGCAGCACTACAGTAGGCCTGCAGAGGACCGTGTCTTGCTTTTTGCCACCCAGCAGTCCCTACTGTATCTGGCTGGGTGTGAGGGTTGGTCCCTCAATGGGTCTTCTGCTGCTCACTGCCACTGTTTGGGCAGCTTTATATCATCCACGGGATGCATGCGGGTGTGGTAGTGCTGGCCGTCTACATCCTGATGTCGGCACACATGGAACGGACATGTGCACAGGTATTTGGTGAGGTGGGCAGGCTTTTGGGTGGGGAGCAGCTTAAGACAGCACTGCTCAATTTCAAGCTGGCAGCCTGGTGTGCCTTCAGTTCCATCTTTGACAGCACTACCCTCAGGGGTTGTTTCTTTCACTTCTGCCAGGCTGTCTGGTGGAAGGTCCAGCAGACCCCTGAGATGCATGCAAGTATACTAAGGAAGAGTAGTTTGCCCTCCCAGTCAGAATGCTTCTTGTCCTGGCATTTGTGCCAGTGGATGCCATTGCAGGGGCATATGGGGAACTCTTCAACCAGCCCTTCTACACAGCCCATGAGGAGATCCTGAGGCCCCTACAGGAGTACCTTAAGGTGATGTGGGTCGGTTGGGCAGTGGGCAGAACAGCTCACAGACACCCAATGTTCCCCATCCGTATGTAGAACATGTATGAGCCAATGTTCATGGGGCTTGTGAGGATGAACAATTCGGTGGAAAGCTGGCACCAGGGATTCAGCACCAGACTAGGTGTCAACCACCCCAGCATATGGTGGTTCCTCGACTGCCTCGAGGAGGAACAATGGCTGAGTGACCTCTGCATAGAGTAGCTGCTCTCTGGGTCTGGGGCTGCTACCCAGAAAAAGACCTACAGGGACCTCACAAAGTGAATTGAGGCACTTGTGGCCAAGTACAGCAAGCCCGGCACACCTGACTACCTGTGTGGCTTCACTTATATCTTTCAGCTACAGGTATAGTCAGGTGTGCCACCAGCTGAGATGACACCCCTGCTCTGCTGTTCATTCTGCAGCCCAGCCTGGTGTGTCTGCACTGCTGTGCCCCTCAGCCACAAGTCTGCATGAGGAGCTGTGCTCCCCCCACATTCACTGTGCCTGTGTACGGCCTGGTGCCTCCATCCCTGATGCACCCTGCTGTGGCCAACCCACACACAACTTTCCTCTGTGTGCAGCCATGCACTGTGCACTAGGCGTCCTTGCTGGTCATGCTCTCAGTGGCCGTGATTGCTGTCGGTCCTCCATCTGGTTGTGCTCTGTTCCCTTGTCTTTGCTTTTTCCCCATCCTCTGCACTTGGTGCCCACTCCCACTCCCATTGTGTACCTTCTGTCATGCATCCTGCGTTTTCTGGTGGTGCTGGCAGCATTTTGTTTTTTAAATGCCCCATTCACCATTTCAATGGTCATGCCTGTTCTGACCCATCTTTCCAGCTTTCTGGGTTTTGCCTGCACCTTTTTGGCGTTAACCCTTCTGCAATTGCCTTTGTGACATAGAACCATTCCACTGCACCTTAGATATATGGAAAAGCATCAATTCTACAAATGCATATCTCTCACTGATAGCTCACTGGTGTTCCCCACTTGGTGGTTCTGAACTGTGTTGCAGTGTTCCCTCTTATTGCATGTCTGCCCTACTCATTGTTGGTCTGATGACTGCAGATCACAGCAGTGTTAACATCTTGCAATGCCTCCAAGAAATGGATTCAAGGACAGTTGACAAATCGATGTGCTGGCTTCATTGTCACTAACAGTTGATCAAATACGGTAAAAGAACTTACTGATGGGAACTACCATGGTATTGGCTGCTTTGCACATATACTAAACCTGGCAGTCACTGGTGCATTGAAAAATAACAAATCAGGTGTTGATGTTGTTGCCATTGCACATTCTACCTGTGGGTATTTCACCACTCAGTCAAGGCAACAAACATGCTTTGAAATGTACAGGAACAGCTTGGATTGGCAATGCACCAATTGATTCAGGATGTTACCACTAGCTATAATAGTACATACCACATGCTGGATCAAATACTTGAGCAAACGCAGGCTCTCTATGATCTATCTTTAAGGCACAACATTACGGGTGTTATCACATGGGACTGGCTGTTGATTGAGGGTGTGGTGAAGGTGCTTGCACCATTTGAAAAGAGACCCATGACCTCGGTTCTGAATCCTTTTCCCTCTGTCAGGTGATTCCTGCAGTCTGTTTCCACAAATCATCTCTGGACAGGTCTGAGCAACAGAACCATGGTACTGATCTGTATACAAATGACCTTCGGGAACTTACTAGAAAACTGAGGTCAGAGCTGAGTTCACTGTTTGCCACAGCTTTTGATAGGTCAGAATATATTTGTGTCACCATGCTATACCCTAGGTTTAAATGTGCAGTTTTACACCTCATAATTCAGAGCCATTGTGTGACAGAGTATAATAAGCAGCTGACACCTGAGTTCACAGAGACCATGAGAGAAAATGGCTTTGGTTGAAAAACGATCTGCACATGGAGCACAGGGTACTGCAGATCCACCACAAGGCACTGGCAGCAGTAGCAAGAGTGGCAGCACAGATGAACAGGAGGTTCAAAGTGTGAAGGATGATTGGTCAGGTTTAGACATTTCACTAATCTCAGAACAACACAAGTGTAATGATTTGCAACCAATCTGCGCAGAGCATAGTTTGAGGGTATGCTTTTCTGAGCTTGTAGAGCAGTTTTCCACCGACCCACTGATATGCTGGTGTCAGAAGTATAAAACATCAACAGCTTTGTCTGATCTGGCATGCAAGTACATTTCATACCCTACACTAGTGTGCCTTCAGAACATCTATTCAGCATAGCTGATGATATTGTTGAAATCCATTGATCCCAACTACACCCAATCATGTTCAGCTAAAAGTGCCTCTGTTACTTCTGCCAATGTTCTGTACAAACAAAAATACTGCTGTGCACTTGCAGCAAAGGTTTACACAGTTTGTCAGTAGTGGGCCCTGCTGGAGAGTTAACCTGTAAAAAACTTAACAGAAATTATAAAATGAGTAAAGAAAACAATGTCTTGCATTTGGTTTTGCTGAGACAGCTTTCCAGCCATATTTCTCTTTAAAATATAATCACACTGTAAAAAAAATTCCCAGTACCTGTGTCCTCAGTACTAAATAAATCCATGCCCCACCAATGGAATTCTGAAAACAACATTTGGCAGCCATGTTTTTCTCTGGTACTCAGTTATGTCAAGCCACTACCTTGCTACAGCAATGTAAACAAAAACAGCAAACATCAAACTTTTTTCTAAAACTTCCCAGTGTGTTGTCACTGTCCCTCCCAGCCTCAAAGTGCACTCTGGCTGATCGCACTGTCTTGCTCTCTCTCCCGGCTGCAAAGCTAACTCAGCCAGACTGCACTGTCTTGCTATTCCTCCCAGCAATGAAGCTCATTCAGCCCAACTGTGCCATCTCTCTCTCTCCCCCTCCTGGCCAGAAAGCGCAGTTAGCCAACTGCATTGTCCCACTGTCTCTCAAAGCTGAAAAGCTCTGTCAGCCTGGCTGCACTGTTTTGCTCTCCCCCCTGGCTGGCACAGATCTCTTACCATGATCGCACATCAACCACATGCAAGAAATAAAAACGTTTGCAAAAAAAGAAAAAGAAAATTGTTTTTGCAAAAAGTAGTACATTTATATTCAAAAATGCAAATAAGCTACAGTGGTCGTAAAAGCAGTACTGGTGGGCACATTACTAACACCCCTAATGGCAACCCATCAGTGGAGGGACTATTTTCTACCAAACTGATAATATTTCAAAATTTTACATATAATTTAAATACATTTACAAAGAAATCTGGCAAAACATATTTTACAAGTGCAATAACTCAATGGGGTATTGGTTGTTCTGTGATAAACATTTCTACTTCCGACTCATGCCTCACTATGCCGTTAGGCATACATGTATCACAGCTTATAAAATGTGTAAGAAAAACCCAGCATTGTGTTATCCCACTATAATTACATGGGCTGTAGTTTGGCGGCCAATCCACATGTAAATATAAATCTATTGCAACCAAAAAAGAAACAAATGGCATCCGAGTTTTCGGGAACAGAAACCCACACCACTAAGACGATGAAAGCTTGAGTTTCCACACATCTACAAGTGAATTGTACACCTTTTTATGGTTGTGGTTGGAGCCTACAGCCATCTTTCTATCTGTAGCTGGAAATTGGAGTATCATAGAACACATGTTTTGGACTTTTCAATGTATCCTTCCATGACAACTGAAATAAAATACTCCCTTCTTTCTGTTAAGAATGTTGGAGACATAACTCCAAGTTGCTTATCAGATGCCATTACGAAACTGAAACAGCTTGTTAAATATTGGTTGCTTATTAAACTGGAGATTTTTTAACCCCCTTCAGAATGCAACAACTTGCACATTTAAATACTTAGCATTCAAACAGCTTCTTACTACTAGTTTCACTTGGGAATGTATTGTCTTTCAAAAAAGATTCATACCTCATAAATGTCATCCCTTTCCCAGCAAATCTATAATTTACACAGTTTTTTTAACCTCTAAAGACACTATCTGGTAAGTACTGTCTCAGACATATGCCAGGTTTTCAGTGAACTACCCATGTACACACCATCCTCAAGGCCACAACATTCAAAATAATACTGCATTCTAATATGTTATAAAACAAGAAATGGTTTGTTTATGTCAGTGAACACAGTGAAGTTCAATTTAGAGTAGATTTCCTTTAAATAGTTCTTATCCTATATTTTGTATCCTGGATACACACACACACACACACACACTGTACACACCATCCTCATGGCCATGACATTCAAAATAAATACTGCATTCTAATATGCTATAAAACAACTGTTAGTTTATGTCAGTGAACACAGTGAAGTTCAGTTTAGAGTAGATTTCCTTAAAATATTTCTTATCCTATATTTTGTATCCTGGATGCACACACACACACACACACACACACATACACACACACACACACACTCTGTACACACCATCCTCATGGCCACAACATTCAAAATAAATACTGCACTCTAATATGTTATCAAACAATAAAGAAACTGTTTATGTCAGTGAACACAGTGAAGTTCAGTTTAGAGTAGATTTCCTTTAAATATTTCTTATCCTACATTTTGTATCCTGAATAGTGCAGGGGAGATGCTACATCACATTGTCATAAGGATCTTCATTTACACATTTTTGCACTATTTTTACTCAGGCTGTCCCAAATTAGATGCAATATCTTGTTTTCAGTGGGGTCATGATTTTACCATTTTGATAATGTATTTCTTCAGGGTAGCCTAGTCCAGGGCCCCCATATTCAAAGGAGTTGTGCAGCACATCCTGGCAGAAAAGGGAGATGTGCCGTCCAACTACAGCAATGCACCACAGTGTGATATTCAAATGGGTGGGATGGGCTGGCCATAAGGGAATGGGCCAGCGTGCACACAAATAGTATGCTGTGCAAGTCGAGGGTGCATTCCCATGCATATGCCACTCTGTGGCATACTGAGTGGGAATGCACCCCTTGCAGTCCAGAGCAGCGTGACCCACAGTAAGGCCATGATTAGCTGGCCTAACCAGGTCAGCCACACACAGGTGGGCTGAGGAAGTGCACCCAGGTGCACAGCAGCCTGGCAACCCTGGTGAACTAGAGGTACCTCCTCCCATCCCTGATTGATCCAACTTCTTCCCTAAAGAGCTCCATAGTGTAGGCCCCCCAAACCCAATTGCACCACAGGAAACCATGGTCCATAGCCATAACAAAGAGAACCTCCACCCACTGCCTTGATACATAGACACCCCCTCTCCCCATACTTGACCTGTTATGGAGACTGGCACTGCTGTCCACACCCTGCCACAACCAGCTACCAACTTCACTGGACCCAGGCTGGGGACCTGCACTCCAGAATGGCCCAAGTGGCTGTACCCTGCATTGAGGCACTACGCAAGCTGCAGATCCACCATTGTATACAGCCATGTATATGTCCCTGGCAAACCATAAGAGGGAATTGACATACCTCCAATGCATGCCTTGTCAATGCTATATCTTCCTGCTGTCATACACCGCTGCAGGCTCACACTCTCCCCATTCCCCTGTGTAACATGCCACCCTCCAGACTGCTGAGGTATCCTGGGTGCTATGGGGTGCAGTATCCTACAATGCCATTTGCAGTGTATGCTCTAGGCTATGGATAGTGCATCCGTGGTTCCCCAATTGTACAAACGAATGGGAGGTCAGCTGTAACATGCCTGTTTCAGGACCTGTACAGGTCCAGCATCGACTGTCACCCACACTTAGCAATGCAATGGCACTGGGATGATGGATCCACATGCAAGCACCTGAGGTGTATGGCCACTGGGTACTATCTCTTGCACACAGCTTATGCCTATGTTTTACACATTCCAGCATCCTACTGCCAGTGCTCTGCCATCCAAAAATGAGATGCCATTTCTTCTATGAACTTTCCAGGCTAAATATATAGCAATCAGCAGGCATATTCTAGGAAAATACATTGCAAAAATGTGTAAACAGAAGATCACATTGAAACTGCATCTCAGCAGATCTGCATTGTGCAAATTCATTAGAAATAATGGGTAAAATCATCCCAAAAGCTCTCCACAGCCATATCAGCTCTGACCAGAGTTTGTTTAGTTTTGGTGGCTCTTAGAGTGTCTAGTTCACTCTATAGTGACTGGCTGCTAACCACCACTCCAGTATATCTGTCTGTTACTCCGACAGAGCTGACACATCTAACCATACTTCTGGTGCAGAGCTCAGGGATTTGGCTTCATTGGGGACTGGGGGTTTACCTGGAGTGATGCAGGCCTATACTGCGTGGTGGTCTGCATCTGTCCAGGAAGGGAACCAGGATCCTAGGTGATAGGTTTAAATGCTTCATTGGCAAGCATTTAAACTAGCCAAGGGGGGGCACTGAAAAGGAGCAGGGAAATCCTAGCCCCTCCAAAAAAAGCTGGGTAGTAAGTGAGGTAAACACCAAGATAAGAGATGTAGATAGGGAGAAGGGCAGGGGTAAATGGAGAAAGTGACAAAGACAATAAGAACAGGGATGGGGCAAAAAGGAGTAAGACCATCAGGAAATGGAGGGTAATGAGTACCAATGCCCATAGTCTGGGCAATAAGCTCCCTGAACTGATGGCCTTGATGGAAGAGGGATTCCTGGATATTGTAGCAGTCACAGAAACATGGTACACAGAGATCCATGACTGGGATGTTATCATACCAGGTTACACAACCTACAGGAAATACAGGGAGGGGAGAAGATGGGGAGGAGTAGCTCTCTATGTAAGGGAAGGGATAAAAGCAACTGAACAAAAGAGTAAACAGGGAGGAGAGGAGGCACTGTGGGTCACCTTAGAGACTGGAAATGGCACCACAGTCTGCACAGGGGTTGTATACAGACCCCTATGTCAGGGGGAGAGAATGGACAAGGATATGATAGAAGGCATTCTTAGGATGGCAGAGAAAGGGGAGATACTGTTGATGGGAGACCTGAATATGCCAGATGTTAACTGGAGCACATTTGCTGCAGCCACATCCAAGAGCAGGGCTATTCTCGATGCCCTACAGGTGGCATGCCTCAGACAGCTAGTTTTGGAACCCACTCATGAGGGAGCAATCTTAGACCTCATACTCTCAAATGGGGACAGTGAGAGGATCTCAGATCTAGAAGTGGGTAGCCATCTGGAAACAAGTGACCACCAAACAGTGTGGTTCACGTTAAACTCTGCTACAGAGTCAAGCCATACAAAAGTGAGGGTACTGGATTTCAGGAGGGCTGACTTTGGCAAGATGGGAGAGTGCCTTAGAAAAGCACTAGCAAACAGGCTAGAAGGAGGGTTGGAGCAACAATGGGGAAACATCAAAACTGCCATCACAGAGGCAACAAGCCTTTGTGTGAAGCAAATAAACAAATCAAAATGAAAGAAAAAGCCACTATGGTTCTCAAAAGAGGTGGCGGGGAAGGTCAGGGAGAAAAAGATAGCATTCTGGAAGTATAAGGAAACACAGAAGGAGCAGGACAGAGAGCTGTACCTGTTAAGGCAGAAGGAAGCAGGGAGGGAAGTCAGAATAGCAAAGGCCCAAACTGAAGAAAAGATAGGCCAACTTGGTTAAGAAGGGGGATAAAACCTTTTATAGGTACATCAAGGAGCGTAGAAAGACAAAGGGAGGGATAGTGAGGCTGAAAAGAATGGACGGTGGGTGGGCAGAGAGGGATATTGAAAAATCAGGGATACTGAATGAATATTTCTGCTCAGTATTCACAAAAGAGGAGGAGGGGGAGGTGCCTAATCTAATTAAGAGAAGCACTCTGGATAGGGAGGATGATCCCAGTCCTTTCACAGGAGAAAGGGTTCTGAAAGAACTCCTAAAACTGGAGATGGACAAAGCAATGGGGCCTGATGGAATTCACTCCAGAATTCTAAAAGAATTAAGGGGAGAACTAGTGAAACCACTGGCTACCCTTTTTTAACAAATCATGGGAGGATGGTGTGGTACCTGAGAACTGGAGGAAGGCAGATGTGATTCCCCTTCACAAAAGTGGGACCAAGACAGAGGCAGGAAACTACAGACCTGTCAGTTTGACCTCTATGGTAGAGAAAGTGATAGAATCACTTCTGAAGGAAAGAATTGTTGAGTACCTAGAGGCCAGTGGGCACAGGCCCGAGGCAGCATGGGTTCACAGCAGGAAGGTCATGTCAGATGAATCAATTGATTTCTTTGACTGAGTGACCAAAGTAGTAGACCAGGGAGGGGCTGTGGACATGGCCTACCTAGACTTTTGCAAGGCATTTGACACAGTCCCACACAAAAGATTAATAGTCAGATTAACCAACCTGGGAGTGGGTCCCAGGGTGGTAGCCTGGGTAAAACATTGGCTGGACAACAGGACACAGAAGGTAATTGTAAATGGAGTCCACTCTGAAGAAAGAGGGGTTACTAGTGGGGTACCACAGGGTTCAGTACTGGGTCCAGTCCTTTTTAATGTATTTATAGGTGACATTGCAGAGGGAATGGAAGGAAAAGAATATCTCTTTACAGATGACACAAAGATCTGCAACAGGGTCGATACAGAAGGTGGGGTGGAAAGGATGAGAAGGGACTTGGCAAGGTTGGAGGAATGGTCAAATGTATGGCAGCTTAGATTTAATGCAAATAAGTGTAAAATAATGTACCTGGAAAACAAAAACCCAGGGGAAGAGTACACAATGGGGGGTGAGATACTTACAACAACAAAAATGGAAAGGGACCTGTGGGTAGTCATATCAGATGACCTTAAGGTGGGCAAGCAATGTGATAATGCAGTAAGAAGTCTGGCAGGATACTGGGATGCATAGGGGAGGCATCACCAGTAGAAAACAAGAAGTTGTTATCCCTCTGTACAGTCAGTTTGTGAGACCCCATCTGGAGTACTGCATGTAGTTTCGGAGGCCCATCTCTGCAGGAACATAGACAGGATGGAGGCAGTCCAGGGAAGGGCAAATAAAATTGTGCAGGGCCTGCACCAGAAGCCATACGAATATAGACTAAAGCAGCTTAATATGTATACCCTCAAGGAAAGCAGAAAGAGAAGAGACATGATAGAAATTTTCAAGTACCTCAAGAGAATCAACAATGTCCAAGAGGGTAGCATCTTTCAGAAAAAGAGATGTGCAAGAACAAAGGGGCACAATTTGAAGATGGGGGGGCAGCGGTTCAGGGGCAACATGGGAATGTATTTTTTCATTGAGAGTGGTGGACTCATGGAATGACCTTCCTGAGGAGGTCGTGGGGTCAAAAACAGTGGGGGAATTTAAGAATGCATGGGACATAAGGCAATTCTAGTGGGGGATAGGAGGGAGGAAGTAAGCTGTTGGTTAACTAGGAACTGCAGTTTATCCAATAGGTAGGGAAATGGGCAGACTGGGTGGGCAAATCGGTCCTTATCTGTCATCTAGATTTATGTTTCTATGTTTTCTTTTTCCTCTTAAGGACTTAGCAATCAGCAGTGATTTGCCTTCTGTATTAAAGGACATAAGACTTTTAAATTGCCTCGAAAGACAGAAGTTCATTAAATACTCTTAGGAGCCAGGTGTAAGCTTAACTCTGGAGTGTGTGAGAGACTAAGTGCTTAGGTTGAATATGCATGTGTTTTGGGGGGGGTTGGGGAGGTTGGGCTGTCTTGGGTGAGTGTTTATAGGGGGAGTTTAGTGTGTGGTTGGGAGGAGTAATTTTCTATGTGTTTTTGGGGGGTTGGAGGATGGTGTTTTGTGAGGATGGTGCTGTGTGTGGGGGAAGGGTTGGGGCTGTGCTTACATATTTAGGTAGGCTTATATTTGGGTACATGTCATAATTATGCTACAGGGTTTTAGGACTCTTGGCTCACATACATAGTCAATATACACTTCTTTTCTAGTTATCTTTTCCCTAGGGGAGGAGAGAGTTTAATTCCATATAGGTTTTATACAGATTCTTAAGACTGTTTCTGCTCATATAATTAATTGATTATATACCAAATCATTTTTGAACTTTGAATATTTTAAGATGCATGAACTCATTTTCTAGGTGGTCCTTGAGAGATTTATTTTTTTATTATTTTTTTATTTGGCAATAATACTGACAATTGATATTATCTTGTAAAAAATATTGTTACAACACTGTAGGTTTTAATGTTTATGAAGTGTGCTAACTGGTTGGGACTATAGTTTAATATATATCTTCAGATAAGTTTAATTATGTATGAATGTTTTAAACAGTTGTTCATACAAGATACATTGTTCTTATTCTCTTATTTCCATATATATATATATTTCTGTTGTACAGTTTTTTATCATACAATACTATCATGGTTTTTTTTTTCAAATTATTTAACCAGGAGAGACACACTAAGCTGAAAGCTTGTTTACAGGTGTGACTTGGGAGCACAGGGAAGTTAAATGACTTGCTCAGGGTTACATAGCATGCAAGTGGGGCTGTGGGATTCAAACCCAGATCTCCAAATTTGCAGCTCAGAGCCTTAAACCACTGCTCTATACTGCCTGCCAAGTTTCAACTTGGACATTTGTGGTATTAAATCTAAAGGTCTTGCTTTTAATTTTGAATATATTTTTCTAACACACACATTCATTAATACTTTCACTTACAGGGTTTTCTTGCTTGAGTGCTCAGCTTATGTAATGGATTTGACCTTGAAAAGATTCTCAGTAATAGCAAGCTAGTGGGTTGTTTTCATTTCATTTAAATTTGTGATTTTTTGAAACAGGTACTTTTAACCAATGAGAATTGTTTCTGTTTTTTATGTATGATCTGGGTGTTAATAGACTGTGACTCTCTGAACAATTGTCATAAATCTCCAAGGAAGGACTTGGTTGGTTCGAAAGCTTAGACATTGTTTTCTTTTTGTAACATCTATGTTGGTCTAATAAAAGGTATCACGCCCTTTCCTTCTGGATCTGTTCTTACAAGGACCAATATGGCAACTAATCTATTTCTGTATGTCATCATGGAAGATACCAAAATTCACCGTAGAATATGGCAGTTACACAACATAAAGAAGAAACTCACCCATCTAGATAGTAACATCTGTGTTTTAACCCAGTGCAAGAGGAACATTATCTCTAAAGGTTTAACTATTTGGAATCCATTAAAGAACTCTGATAATTCTAAGTATGTTGAACAACTCTGCCATAGGACCTCTGAGAAATCACAGAATCCATAGACCATATGTCAAGAAAGCATTTTTGGTGAAACAGTTGATGGAATTGTTACCACACTAGAAAAAGATGGCTGGTGAGCCTATTACAGACACCCTGCACAAGATACACATGAACTACCAGAGGACCTTAAGACAAGCCATGCTCATTAAAAACAGGAAGTTAGATACCCTTCAACGTACTATACTTCCTAACAACCATGAAGAACAGAACAGAGTGATTAAACAACATAACCACACAGAGGCCACCTTTCAGTGGTTAATTTGTCCAACCACACACCGACTACTGGGGAATTAAGTGTACTTTCTAAGAGACTCAGTTTCTGCCCAACAAAACCACTAGACAGAATAGAGTTGTGTGGTGAACTGGAGGAATAGTTCTATAAATTGAGACTTAAAGAATTCTTTCACAGCAGAGAAGAAATCATAGGCAGAGAAGAGATCACAAACAATAACAATTCAATGGATGATAAAAATAAATAATCTAATTTTACCCCCCCCCCCCGCCAAAGTGGGTGTAATAAGAAACTAAAAAATTACATTCACTGCTTTCACCAGAGAGTGACTGGTCAGATCCTTAACAGGCAAGAACAGGCCAGCTACAACCTCTCTCAATTGGAATAGAGGGCTATACAAACACTGAAATCGAACCACAACATTGTCATAAACAAGCAGATAAAAGTTATGCAGTGGTGATATTAAACTGAGAGGACTATATTAATGAAGCCAACAGACAGCTAACTGACCATACCTACTACTGATAACTGGAAAGTGACCCCAACACAGAATATAAAAGAGAACTACAGGACTTAGATCATTTCCTAATCATGCTCAAGTTAGACTAATGGATCTTATCCCTGTTGGACCTAAGCCAGGGACAGTCTACATGCTGCCTAAAATACATAAACCGGGCAATCTGGGGAGACCCATAGTCTCTGGCAATGGTACCATGGCTAAGGGGACCTCAGGATTTGTAGAAACCATTTTAAAACTGCTGGTTATAGAAATGAACAGTTACATCAAGGACACCACACACATCCTGCGTAAACTTTCTGGTTATTAGTACTTACCGACTAACACCATTTTAGTAATGATGGATGTAACATCCCTCTACACTAATATTCCACACATGGGTGGCATTTCAGCCTGCCTTAAGTACCTATATGAGAAAGGATTAGACCAAAACAGCGACCCTGGAGTGGTGAAGAAACTTATTGAATTCATTCTAACACATAACTTCAGCTTCAATGGTAAACATAATATTCAAACTATGGGAACAGCAATGGGCACCAGGATGGCTCCATAGCATGCTAATGTCTTTATGGGAAATTTAGAGGTGGACTTTTTAAGTCACTGTGCACACAAAGCAGTCACTTATTTCATTACACTGATGATTTGTTTATAATTTGGACAGGGGGCACTGACGCGCTTAGATTTTCATAAGGATCTTAATAACCTCCACCCTACCGTAAAGCTTACCCTGGAGTATTCTGCCACCAGTGTTAATTTTCTGGGCACCACTGTCACCATCAATGATGGAACCTTACATACATGTATTTACAGGAAGCCAACAGACAGACATAGACACTTACACAGGAACAGTAATCACCCAAGCCACACAAAAAAAATCTGTCATGTACAGTCAAGCACCTTGGTATAACTGTATCTGTTCAAATGAGGAAGACAAATATACACATTTGGCTATGTTGAAAAACACCTTTATGGAGCAAGGCCACTCTTTCAGGGAACTAGAGAAACAGAACATGCAACACAAGTACCTAGAGAGCAACTACTTCAGTATAAGGAAAGGACAATTACCAACAGAATATCCTTAGCAGTCACTTATCATCCTGACCTTGAACTTCTATATAAAATTATTAAGGGCCTCCACTCTATATTTAGTGAGCATGAGACCCTAAATTGTGTTTTTCAAGAACTACCACTACTACCTTTTAAACAACCACCTAATTTAGCCATCTTGATTGTTAGGAGTAAACTTGCACCAGAACAGGGTACCATGACTCTAAATAGTACACAACCCTATAATCAACCCAGATGTAAGACTTGTGAGCTTATTTCCACTTTGGATTGTGTGTTTACGTCATAAAACATACTATTCAGGATACAAGGGAATTATACCTGTATATCATGTAATGTTGCTTATTTCATTCAACAGAAGAGATGTCCACAAACAGGGTATGTTGGGGAGACGAGCCAAGCTCTCCACACTAGAATGAATGCACACAGACATACCACTAATATGAAGATGACTGAAAAATCAGTGGGGTGACACTTCTTTAAGAATGACCACTCAATCTCTGATATGTCAGTAATGGTCTTAAAAGGATTTTTTTTTAAAAAATACACAACACAGACTTTTGAGATGAAGCTTATTTTACTTCTCAGTATGGTAGCAGATGGCATAAATGTTGATTTGGGTTTCATTATGCATTACCCCACTTAAACTTACACAGACCTTTACTTAATAGGATGGACATTTAATAGTATTTCAGTCTGTTGTTGTTTTGTTTTTATTTTCATAGAGTCCTTTTTAACTGATTATCAATATGTTGGTTTCTCACCAAATATACATGTGTGTGTGGGTTGGGGGTGGAGGTTGGGTTGTCTTGGGTGAGTGTGTATAAGGGGGAGTTTAGTGTGTGGGTGGGGGTAATTTTCAATGTGTTTTTTGGGGGGTTGGAGGATGGTGTTTTTTATGGGGAGGATGCTGTGTGTGTGTGGGAGGGGCTGGGGTTGTGCTTACATATTTAGGTAGGCTCATATTCAGGTACATGTCATAATTATGCTACAGGGTGTTATGACCCTTGGTTCACATACATAATGAATATACACTTCTTTTCTACTTATCTTTTCCCGGGGCTGGGGGTTTAATTCTATAAGGGTTTTATACAGATTCTTAAAACTGTTTCTGCTCATATAGTTAATTCATTTTCATTTATTTCATAGTCGGATTAATACCTTTGAGCCAGGGCTCATTTATCAAGGTTCCAAGTCAGAGAGAGACAGTACAATACAATACAATACAATACAATATAATACAATGCAGTACAATACAATACAATACAATATATTGGTTACCGATCAAGTAGGAGGAATAATCATTTAATATGATTTGTAACATAGCACAATAAATGATGCTGAAATTGAGGAAGGAGATTGGTGCAACTGTATCATGTGGTGGAAAATGAGTGGTGATTAAGCCAGCGTAGATCCCGCTTGTGTGGAACCTACAGTGTCCAGAGTAGTAGTGGACAATTAGAGCCCACTTGTGTAGTACCTGCAGTGGCCAGAGTCTGTCGCGCTAAGAAAGAGAGAGTGAGCCCGCTGGTGCTCTACCACAAACAGCCACACGGTGCAGCACTGGGATGAGATTAAAGAGCGCTGAGACCAAAGAAGCATGGAAGCATTAGAGCCCACTGGTGCAGTACCATGAGAAGCCACCGTGACATCGCAGCCAGGGAAGTCATTGAAAGAATCGGGAGCATGCTGGGGGGACTGAAACACACGAACAGTAGCTGTGTGCCTGACTGACCAGATCAGTATGGTGATGAAACACCCCCTGATCGCCGGGACAATTGGGCAGAGGCACCCACGGACTCGGTCGACAGTTGAGACAGTACAGCAGACGTGCAAGTGGGCTAGCCACGCAAATACTGTACATATGTAACAGACAGGTATCGTAGGGGACAAGCGAGGTAAGACAAATATAGCCATCATCAGTCTGGCAAGATGTTGCAGTATCAGAACATGTTTTTCCCACAGTGCACCCCTGTGTTCCATGATCGGCAGATAAGATCGAACGAGAGAGCATACAAACGGCCGGTAGGAATCGGGAAATTAGAGTACTATTCTGTGTGACACACGCTAATCCTCTTGTGGTCTCGACTTACAAATACCCAACACTATATAAAAGAATGTCTAGCATGCACCGTGACTGCGCACGTTCTCACAGCAGCAGACTCAGTTGAAAGGAAGCAAATATCGCATACTTAACCAGCGAACATTATCACTGTCGGGAAGCGCTGCATATTATGAACTGAACCAGTAGTCGGAGAATATTTGTGTTGCACTTGCCATGTTACAAGTGCATTAATCACCTACTGCGTCGTGCTGTACCATGGATTAATGCCCGCTGGGTGGTTGGAAGCCCTCGGCCTTCAGCCTCGAGTGCCAACCCCACCAGCAGGGCATTAATCCACGGTAGAGCCCTCCTCTGTTGGTGATTAATGCTTACATGTTTGCTGGGATACAGTTGTTGACAAAGAATGATAATATTACATGATTTCAAATAAATGCAGAGTTACCACTTGAAGGATGTAGCAATAAACAACACTTAATCAGTGTGGTATAGCCCTTGTGTAAGTGCCAGGTGTTAAGGTAGGAGGAGCCTCCAGATGAAGTGAAAGGAGGGGCCGGAGCAGCCAGAGAAGGCATTATCATGGTATAGTCAAATGGGCAGGGCAGAGATGTATGGGTGGGATGGACAGGACAGGGGGTAGGAAGGAAGGGGGAGATAAGGGGGGGTATGTCAGGTGTGGGAGAGGTGGTAAAGATGGAGTAAGGGTTGGCCAAAGGTAGCTGGTGACATGTTAATAGTGAGTCTTTAGGCTAGCTAGAGTTATGTATTACAGGAACAAGCATTTTCAAATGCAAGGCGCGAGTGGATCCCAGATTTGAATAGACTGAGTATTTTACAGTAGCAGGGTGAAAATGGCAGGTCATTGAACCATTTGGGTACTCAATATGAGATGGAACTCTGAGCCAGTGTGATGTGCTTGAAAGGCACTTGGAGCCCACCTTTAGCTGTGCTTCTAGTGTTGACACTGTAATACCCATATTTGAACAGGGAGGAGGTTGAGTCAGGGGTTTTGCCAACTAAGGATCTTTTTTTACCAGCAGGCAGGTCTGGTACTGGGCCCTGGATCTGAAGGGGAGCCATTCAGTTTCTTTGTATAGGGTGCAGTGATGGGTGAGATAATCGGCCCCTAGGACCAGATGGCACATCTTGTTGAGTAGTATCATGACCCTCTTTAACACAGTGTAAGAGCCAGCACCATAGATGATGAGGCCGTAGTCTATGGTGGATAATAAAGGAATAATGCATGACAGGGTGTGTGTCGTGCTCAGATAATGCCACACCTGGGAGGGTTGGGCACGAGGCCGCAGGCCGAGTGCTTCCAATGCCCCAGGTGTGGCATTATCCCAAACGATACATACCCTGGAGTACATTATTCCTATTATACAATGGCTCATTGTTATACAGAATAAAAAAATTAATTTTAAAGATGTTTTTGTGTGGAAAAATATTTTTGGTTTTTAAGAGAAAATGAAACAATCAAGAAAATGCTCCATAAAATGTTCAATCAAAGGTTCCATAAAATGCTCAAAGGCTCCATAAAATGCTCATCTATAGGTTCGCAGTGAGGCTGAGACTAGACCTGTGGCGTCATGCTGGGATAACGCCATGGGTCCAGCCCCAAACTGACCAATCACAGTCCAAGATTCTTTCTTGCCATTGTATAATACTGAGTAGCGTGTAATTAGCTTCAAGGCATCTGGGGTCATAGACTGTCTGTGGCAATATAGGATGCCCAGTTTTGTGTTAGCCATTTTGACCACGTGGTTGATGTGCTTAGAGAAGGTGAGGGTGTCGTTTAGGTGAACACCTAGATATTTTAAGGTGGATACTTGTTCCAGAGTGTCCCCCTTGGAGCTACAAATCAAGAGTGAGCTGAACTTTTTTTTGCTCTGAGGGACAGTGAAGAACATGCTCTTCGTCTTTTTATACTAGCAGTTTGTTCATAGCGAACCATTATTCAAGTCCAAGGACGTTATCTTGCAGCTCAGCTGTGATTGCGGTCAGCTGTTTGCCAGATATTGAGATGACTGCATCATCAGCATATAATACTGAGTGTGTTGGGCAGTTAGAGGGTAAGTTGTTGATGAATAAGCTAAAGAGGAGTGGCCCAAGGATGGACCCTTGGGGGACTCCAAGGTTCACTTCCCTATGTTGTGAGATCTAGCTGCTAATTCTCACATGTTGTAGTCTGTGTGAGAGATAGCTGTGGAACCAGGCCACAGTGCCTGTGGATAGACCAGTAGGTAAGAGGCAGTTTAGTAGCAGGTGGTGATTAATGGTATCAAATGCCTTTGTGAGGTCTATAAAGATAGACCCCACAGCATAACCATTGTCAAGGGTGTTATAAATCTGAGAGGTGTAATCAATTAGTGAAATGTGGGTTGAGTGTTTTTCCAGAACCTGTGCTGTTGGTTACAGAGGAGGTTATTTTTGTCTAGGTATTCGGTGAGTTGGTCTGCAACTAGGGCTTTGGAAAGGGGTGGGAGGTGTAGAATGGAGATAAGTTTGTAATTGGAGAGGTTTGTTCTATCCCCTGATTTAAAAACTGAGGTGACAAGTGCTGCCTTCTACTTGTCAGAGAACACACCAGTTCTAAGTGAAACATTAAAGATTTTTGAGAGAGAGTCAGAAAGTTTGTTGAGGGTGAGGGCTATCATCTTCACGTCTACTTGGTCATTCCCCATCCTCGTCTTTCCTAGAACCTGCTTGACATACCTGAGGGTTTCTGACAGGGTGACCAGCCTGAAATAGAAAGGAGGGTCTCCACTGCTACAGGGAGCTTGCTTATTTGCTTCGGGGAGTTCATCTTGCGATACCTGGGTGAGGTAGTCACAAGGGAGAATAGAGCTTAAGTCAGTGAACGCTGGGCTGAAAGCATCTGCAATATCCCTTGGTTCCTGGAGGGTCTTTGTGCCTGTTATAATGAGGTCAGGTGGTGCTCTGGATGTCTTTCCAGTGAGGGATTTTACAGAGTCCCAAAAATCCTTCCCATGGCCCCAGTTTCTGGTCAGGAGGTCTTTGTAATAGGATGCCTTGGCAAGCCAAATAAGCGTTGTGCACTTATTACATGCAGCCCTATAGGCAGTTAGGTCTTCCTGGGCCCTTGTTGCCTTTGCCTTGTGCCATAGGATGTCCCTCAGGTGCATGAGTTCAATGAGAGATCCTGTGAGCCATGGGTTAGCTGAACCTCTAGCCTTGTTAGTCCTAAAGGGCACAAAGATATCACAGGCCTTAGTGAAAGCCTGCATGAAGAATTCAAGGGTCCGGTTGCTGTCCACAGTGGTTTCCAGTGGTACTAGTCAATGAACCTCAGATGTAGTTTGAAGGCATCAAGCTGCCCTGTTCTGAGCTTGCGATTTCTCTTGACCATAGGAAGACACTTTATGAACTTGTTTGTCCAGGTGCACAAGACTGGGGAGTGATCACTGAGGGAGTTGGGTAGGACTGACACCTCAGTGATGTGCTCTGGGCATGAGGTGAGGAGTCAATCTATGAGTGTACTTCTGCTCATTTTATTGTTATATCTGGTTGCCTGTGTTACCATCTGAGTCAGGTATAGGTCAGATATCTGGTCCCTGGCCACAGAGGGATCCTGTGATTGCCAGTTTGTATTGAATCCCCCTAGGATGACTTGCTCCCACTTATGCTTGAGCTGTTCCTGGTTACTTATGAACTGCTCAGCCCCGGTGCTGCATTTGTATGGGGGTATAGAAATGGTGGAGGGTAATAGGAATTTATTTTGTCATCCTATGCTGAGCTTAATACTTAGTATCTTGGCCTTCTTTGTATTCAGGCTGCTTGGTAGTAGTTATCCTCTGCTGTTCCACCTAAGGTATACCAAGCAACCCCTTCCCCCCCCCGTTTGGATAGCCGGTCTTGGTGGAAAGTGATATAACCATCCAGAGCAACTGTCTCATTGCTGACCTTAGGTGAGAGCCAGGCCTCTGTTAGTATGATAATGTCAGGTTTGGTTACCTCTACCCAAGCCTGGAATTGCGGCAGCTTTGGCAGGAGGCTGCCTATCTTTAGTGAGACAATCTTAAGTTGGCCAAATTTCATTTGTGTGTTTACAAACTGGGGTCCTGAACTGGGGTTCACATTTCCTGACATTAGTAGCATTATCATGATCATCTGTCATAACAAACGGGACCAAGTTAACCAGTTAGAGCCTATTGTCTTTGTTTTAGGTTGCTTAGGGTCAGAGGTAGGGGGTAGGGTGCAACTGAAGAGTAGGGCAGCTATTGGGAGATAGTGTGGTGTCAGCATTTTGAAGGTTTAAATCAAGAAGGACATAGCACTGCTGGAGAGGGTCCAGAGGAGGGCAACCAGGATGATTCAGGGCATGAGAGAAAGGACCTATGAGGAAAGGCTGGAAGAACTTGGGCTGTACTCACTGAAGGAGAGGAGAGACAGGGGTGACATGACAGGGGTCTTCAAATATGTAAAAGGGATAAACAGGGGCGGAGCCAAAGAAATGTTCAGGCTAAAGAAAGGGGACACAACCAAGGAGCATGAATAGAAGCTGGAGGGGGGAAATTACAGGGGAGAATGTAGAAAGCATTATTTCACTGAGAGGGTGCTGGGACCATGGAATGCACTGCCTGGGAGTCTGGTGGAGGACGGCACAGTGGAAGGCTTCAAGAGGTGGTGGGACAGGTGCATGGGTAAACTGAAGCTGAAGATGACTGTCTCAGGGGCTGGGGGTGGGAGAGTGAGCACCCAAAAGGGGCTGGCTACCGAGCAGACGCAAAAGACCATCAGGCCTATTCTGCTGGCTTTTAGTATGTTAGTATGTTTGTGGCTGTTGTTTAGATGCAATAGGCTGGTGGGGTACTGTTATTGTTCCACGTGAAGAGAAGTTTTGATGCAGAAGGGCTCCTGTGTGCCTAGGAAAGAGCAGAAGTGAGGTTTTATTCTCAGTGTGCCTGACAACTCCAAAATAGGTGGCGAGGAAATACAGTGAAAGCAGCATTTTATGGGGGTCTGCTTCTTGGTTATTTAGGATGGAGAAAGGACTACCCTGGGAATTGTGGGCTGGTCGTGTAACCCACGGTCTTGTTGGTTAGCAATGATTTCCAGCCAGGTGAGCACTGATCAATGTGGTCCGAAATTTGTCTGTGGTCTGATTCCATATGTGGGTTAGGCCCCGACTATGTATCTTAATGTGAGGAGGGGGATGGCTATGTCAGAAGGCAGCAAAGGGGTTGTACTCTACATTGCCAGAATTAGGATAAGGATTGCAGGAACCTAGCATACAATTGTACCCCCAAGATAGTGTAGTGGTAAGGGTACTCAACTCTGGTACAGAGGATTGTAGGTTCAAATCCACACAGAACAGAATGTGGAAGTATTAAGGAATGCTACCAGAAAATGGGGTAGCCAGGAAGGTGAAATGGCCATACAAGAGGCAAGAACAGGCTAGAGGATGAGTCAGAGTATTCAGGAGGAGCAACAGTAGCAATATGCTCAAGGGCGACTCCTAGTAGTGACATGGTATAACAAACTAATGTGATAGTGGGGGTCTCATCACATAATCATGTGACCGGTCACATGACCCCTATGAGGTATAAATCAAAGACCAGCCCTGGGTGGGGGGCAGAGCAGTCGACGAGCTAACACATGGGGTGGGATATTCAGAAGGGTCGTGCATGGCGCAACACAGTTGCACCATAAGCAACCCACTGATGTGTCTGGCACAATATTCAAAAGAGAAAGTGCCTGGCACAAATCCCGATGTGCCAGAGTGCATCAGTAATGTATGCTGCGCAAGTGGGAGAGGGCATACCCATGCATGCTCTGTACATCCCAATATTCAGCCCGGGATGTGCTGAGTCCATGCAGGCGCAACCCCTACTTGCACTGCACACAGCTGAGCTAGAAAAAAAAGGAGCAACAGCTGGCCACCCACAGGTGAGCTGCCATATTGCAGGGCACAACACGGCAGCTGCCAGCTGTGGGTGGCCACCCGAGCTCCAGCGCCACCATCCGTCGTGGTAGTGCCCCCCCATGCCCAATCATGGGCAGAAGTATTAAACAAACAGTCCTATCTCCCTGGTGGTCCAGTGGACCGCGTCCAGCCTGATCGCGGGCATAGGTTTTAACATATTACATACCAATCCATCCCTGGTGGTCCAGCGGTACCCCCCTCCCCACCTGCCCACTGAGCCCCACCACCCCGCTCCCCTCCAGTCAGCGACGGGTGACAGCTCCCCAACTGCAAGCCGCCCCACCACCCACCGACTGACTGTGTAGAGTAGAGCTGTACACCCATTAGTACACAGTGTGGGCCAATGGGCGTGCAGACCGTACCATACTACACAGTCCAGATATGTGAATGGATCTGGACTGTGAGTACCATCGCGATCAGCATGCCCATTGGCCACACTGTGGACCAGTAAGGCATACAATACTGTATACAATCAGTCAGCGGGGAGGCGGGGGGTGGCTTCTTGATCAACTGTCACCTACGTGACGACAAGCAGTGGTGGGGCGTCGAGCGGAAATCAGTGGACCAGAGATGAACAATGCTCTCTTAAAACCCGCGTGTCAGGCCAGACTGATCCTGGGCGACCAAGATATAGGACTTCTTACTTTATACATATGCCCGCGATTGGGCTGGGAGCATTCCACTGGACCTCCAGGGATATAGGGCTTCTTATTTTATACATATGCCCGAGATCGGGCAGTGGGGCACTTTGCCACTTGTGCAGGGGGCGTCGGTCCCTGATGGCTGCAGCCTGGCAGGGCGTCAAGCGCAAATCACCAAGAATCAGAGCACCTGCATGCAAATGGGGCCATAATGGCAAGCAAATGGCCCCATTTGTGCCTTGCATACATTATGGCCCCATTTGCATGTGCACTTTTGAATATCGCAGTTGATGCACCTAGCGCAACGGAACTTGCACTAGCGCATCCCCCTGCCCCTCTCTGGCCACTTGTGCTGGTGCAGTGCCACTGCGCCATGCACAATGTGGGTGGCCATAGAGCGATATTCAACAGTGCTGAGCCCTGGTGCAGCACCATTGAATATCACCCTGTCAGCATCCTGTCACATCCCAGTTGCGCTGCACCCAGGCTTGCGCCACAGCCTGGCGCAGTCTGAATATCCCATCCATGGCATGCATAAGCTTCAACAAAGCTGAGAGGCTCTGTTTTCCAGTACCTTGTTTCACTGTGCTGCTGGATGCTCTGTGGGAGGTAAAATGGAGGAGTCTGTGGAGAAGCAGAAAGAGATAAGGATTATACTGACTCATTTGACTCAGTTGATTATATACTGACTCATTTTTGAACTTTGAATATTTTAAGATGCATGAACAAATTTTCTAGGTGGTCCTTGAGAGATTTATTTTTTTATTGTGCAATAATACTGACAACTGATATTATCTTGTAAAAATATTGTTAAAACACTTTAGGCTTTAATGTTTATGGAGTGTGTTAACTGGTTGAGAGTACAGTTTAGAATATATCTCCAGATGAGTTTAATTACGTATGAATGTTTTGAACAGTTGATCATACAAGGTACATTTTTCTTATTCCCCTCTTATTTCCGTACATATATTTCTGTTGTATGCTTTTTTATCATACAATACTATCAAGTTTTAACTTGGACATTTGTGATATTAAATGTAAAGATCTTGCTTTTAATTTTGAATGCATTCTCCTAACACATACATTCATTAATAATTTCAGTTACAGGCTTTGCCTGCTTGAGTGTTCAGCTTATCTAATGGATTTGATCTTGAAAAGATTCTCAGTAACAGTAAGCTAATGGGATGTTTTCATTCCATTTAAATTTGCGATTTTTTGAAATAGGTACTTTTAACAAAATTAGATTTGTTTCTGTTTTTTTTTTATGTATGATCTAGTAATTAATAGATTGTGACTTTGAACAATTGTCATAATTCCCGAGGAAGGACTTGGTTGGTCTGAAAGCTTAGAGATTGTTTTCTTTTTGTAACATCTATGTTAGTCCAATAAAAGGTATCAAACCATTTGCTTCTGGATAGGTTGAATGGTGTGAGAAAGGGAGCATGTGTGGTAATTAATTCTCAAATGTCTGAAAGCTCTTAAAGATTTGAGTGTTTCTAAAGCTATAGGGTGGGATATTCAGAAATGTGCCAGACACCAGTGCAAGGCTGGCACAGTGCAAATCCAGTGTGTCATGGTGCAATGAGCGCAATATTCAAAGGTTGCGCATGGTGACATGCGGCAACGCAACATGACTGAATATTGCATGGATGCGCCAGAGCACAGTCAGAGGTGTGCCAGGGAGCAACACAACATGTGCAATAGGGCAACCATTGATGCACAAGGGACTGAGGAAGATGCGCCAAGGTACAAATGGACAAGCCACAGGCACAGCAGGGAGCAAGGCACCGGAGAAGAGGGGGTGGCCACTGGGGAGGTGGTGGAGCCATGCCGAGAGGCACAGCCAGCCCACAAAGTAACACCGCCCAAGGAGTGCTAGCATGTAGCCAGCCCCTGTCCATGAGCACCAGAGCGGTGGATGTATGAAAAGGTGGTACCAATGGCCAAGGGTGGGCTGCCACAGACCACTTCCTGCTGGATGACATGCCCCAACCCATCTGGTCTACAGCCAGCCACACCCTGGCACATGGCACCCAACACACATGCCACACAGCCTGAACAGCCAGCCCATGGCCACCGCAGTGCACAGCCACTGACTGATGGGTAAACACCACCATGCATGGCTCACAGAACAACACCGGAGCACCACACAGCCACCCACCACACCACTGCAGCATGGCTCCGCTCGACAGCTGCAAAGCAGACATGGACACAGATGGGCAAACAAAGCAAACTGTATTAAATAACTATTCGCAACACAAAACAGGGAACAAGGCAGGGGAAACCATTTACAAAGCAGGAAAAGGGTAGGTAAGGGAGGAATGGGGACAGGGGACAGGACTATACAATGGAACAGGGGAAGGCAGGGAAAGGGTGGTCAGATGCAGGAATGGCAACAACGGCCCCTATGGGCGGCCACGTCCCACCACCTGGCGCTGACACCTGCACTGCCCCCCCAGCAGGAGCCATCTTGTCAGCCTTGCAGTCTCCAGGGTGGCAGTGGTTATCGCAATGATGCATCGTAGGAGGCAGCCGTAGTGTGGCTGATGACCTCCCCATTGGACACTTATGGCAAAGGAAGAAACAGGTGATCAGTGCTTGTCCAGGGCACCCCAGACCTCCCACCATGCACAACGGACAGTGGGGACACACGCTCCTGGGGTGGCACCCTGGCCACCCACAGTGGGTGGGCCTTCGACTGCCACTGACCCGGCATGCCATGGCTATGCAAAGCACTGAACACCTCTGCCCAAGGGCCAACCACCAGCACAGTGGCAGGTAGGTGGCATGGTGCAGCACCAGGACCGCAGTGGCACAGGTGGCAGCCGGACGCACCCACAGCCCACCAACAGCTGCCACACATGTGCCATGGCCACCCCATGGGTACCATGCACACTGCGGGCTGAACACAGCTGCCATGGCTCAGCGCACGGGGGTGAGGCCATAGCCCCACCCCCACCGACCACCCTGCACAACAATGTATGAATGCACAGCACCTACCTACCTGCCTGCCATGGTGCTGCACGTGCTGGTCCAGCAGGTCCTCCCCATGGTCCCGCAGCTCATGCTTAAGGGCCCACAGCAGCCAGCCATGGCCCACCAGGTGCCCCCACTGCCCTGGCTCTCCTCCAGTCTTCAGGACCTAGGACAAGAACAAAAACAAGCACACATCAGTACACAGCAACACCATGAGCCCACCACCCTCACCCCCCAAGCAAAGAGTGCACCCCAACCTGGCACAGCTGCAGAGCAGTGGCACAGCGCAATCAGTGAAGTGCAATGCCAGGCCACAGGGCATGCAGCAACAGCACCCCACCCAGCATGACATGCACCCTGCCAGCCCCATGGAAAACTGGACGTGCACAGATGCAGGCGGAGCACACTTACCTGGCCGTGGCACAGGCCCCCTTCCGGATGCGCGCCTGCAATGACCTGAGCCTCTCCAGGTCCTGCCTCAATAGGTCCCCATAATGGTGGTGACACCACTCCCTCATGCGCCGCACACTGGTTGCCTGTACGAGGCCATCAGCCACATCTTGCCACACCTCAATCCTGGGCCTGTCAAGGGGCTGCTGTCCAAATAGGCTGGTAGTGTGGGGCTCCACCTGGGCCACCAGGTTCACCAGCTCTACCTGGCTCAGTTCTGAGAATGGGGCACTGTGCTCCATGGCATGCTTCCTCCACAATGAAACAGTTCAAAATGGCACCCTGTAGTGCACAAGCTCCACGTGCTCGGGATGCTCATCTCACCTGGAGATGCACTGCCTGCCTCAATTGCTCATCCCCGGGGATGCATAGCATGGGCATGGCCACGGCCACACTGGCACGTGGGTCAGAGGTCCCTGGGGGCATAGGCATGGCAGGAGTCAGCACGCGCAATGTGTGCATGTGCGCTATAGGGGCCATGATGCATGTTGCATAATAGGGACCTGAGAGCACCATGCCCTACAGGCCTGATAGTGCTCGAGCGCCATAGGCCCTATAGCGCCTGAGCACCATAGGCCTTATAGCACCCGAGCGCCATGGGCCCTAAAGTGCCTGCATGCCAGAGGCACTATAGTGCCCGAGCGCCATAGGCCCTATAGTGCATAGGGCACAATGGCCGCTAATAGTGCACCTATCGCATGCTGCACAATAGGCGGTGGTACATGCTGTGGCACATGTGTGTTGATGAGTGCACTGCGCACGTCACAACATTACGCCATGACTTCTGCCAGTGCAAGTCCATTGAGCAAGGTGCAACAATGCGATATTCAGCTGGCATATGCAGATTAGCTCATCAGCCTATCCGTTGTGCACTGGGGGAATTTGCATCTCATTGCTGTTGCACATCAGCCCATTTGCATGCGATGCGCTATAAAGGCGTTGCAGGACCGCACAGGCCATGGACTGGTATTGCAACCAACCGAGGTAAGTTGGGCCTGCTGAGGGGACAGACAGCACAGTGGGATGGTTGGCTGATGTGGACCGCTGTAGCCACTAACCTCATGTCACTGCCCACAGGTAGCAGCAAGTCGAATGTGAGGAGGGTGAGGAGCGTGGGCTAGCCTGCATGCACAGGCCCAACTGTACGAAGGTGGAGGCAGATGCCCTGTTCGAGGAGTACCCAACAGGGAGCCTCTGCTGAGTGGTGCAACTGGCACACCCAGGCCAGGGCTGCAGCCTGGGAGGAGGTGGCGGAGGCTGTGAACCAACAGGGTAGCCACCAGCAATCTGTACAGGAGTACAAGAAGAAGGTGGGCATTGACAAGTGTTGGATCAAGGAGAAGGTGGCAGCCATACGGGCCACAAGGTCAGCCACAGGTGGGAGCCAGGCCAACATGCCCCAGCTCATGCCGCAGGAGGAGCTGGTGGCAGCCACCATGCAGCGCAGCGCTGTCGAAGGTGTGCCGGGCAGTGGCTTCCAGACTGGAGGGAGCCCATCACTGCATGGTAGGTACAGCAGCATCGGGGGTGGGGGGCCATGGCAGCGGTGGCACTAATGCATCTGTGTTCCCTTTCAGCACCGGAACGCCAGCATGCAGTGGCAGGAGCAGCTGCATCTGCTGTGGGGGCCATGCCCAGCCCTGGAGGACCAGCCATCCACCTTCACTGGTGTCTAGGGGCCCAAATGGCTGCAGCACACCACTACCATCTGACTGGATGACCTGGGCGTGATGGTGGACAAGACCCTGGCTGTGTTCCAGCAGGACGCCAGCTACGGTGTTCAGTGTGTGGAGACACAGATTGGGGTGGGGTCCGACACCGATGACGATGTGACCATTGTCCTGGACAGAGGGGGACTTGTCATGGGGGAGACAACATACCATCCACCATCCCTGGCAGCGTTGCCAGTGGCCTGTTGGTGGTGGTGGGACAGCTGCCCGCCACCGCCCCTGGTACCGCTGTGTGCAACAGTGGCATGGTGCTGGGGGACGGTGGTGGGGGTGGTAGTACAGCCACACAGGCACCGGCCAATGCACAGGAGCTGGAGGGGCAGCAGCAGCAGATGGCTGGCAATGTTGGGAGGCCAGGTGCAGCAGCCGCTGCCAATGCACCTGTCAGTGAGCAGCTCCAAGGGGACCAGGCTAGCACCCACCTGAGTGGGGGCAGTGCAGCACAGTCGTATGCCACCGGTGGGTTGGTGCAATGCTCATGCGCTCCCGGGCACCAACCCCTTGCATGAGCACACCTGATTGCTGCTGGCCTCCGTGGACCAACAGATGCTGCTCATGACTGGGGTGCATGCACTCAGTGCAGAGGCATGTCAGGCTGCCGAGCAGCATGAAAGGGACATCACACAGGTCCAGGAGGCCATACATCACCTGCGGGAGGACACGACCATGGGCAGGATAACTTAGCCACTGTGGTCATGATCAGCCTTGCCCCACTGGCTGCCATGGGGCATGGCTGGGTGCTGCAGACCCCGTGGAGTGCATTGTCCACCCCACGGAGACCCCCTTGGTGTTGATGCTGGGCTCTGCTGTTGGTATCCTAGGCATGCCTGCAGCGGGCCTGTTCAGGACCCTACAGACCCCTGCAAGGACATGGTCATGTTCTCACAGTTCCACCCCTGGGGGACAGTTGCAGACTCCCCCTGTGGCTGTCACGCAGCCTGGGTCTGCTGGATGGCCGCAGCATGGCTGTCCATGTCTCCATGGTGGCCATGTGACTGTGTGGCTGAGCTGATGTACCCACCACCCTGTCCGCTGTCTGCTGCCACTGCCCTGTGTGCACATGGGCATTGTGTGTGCATGCCACAGATGTGGCATCCGTGAAATGCACTACACACTGGCTGTGTGTGCATCTGCCCCACCGCTGGCCCATGTGGCGTGTGCATGATGATGCCATCACAGCACTGGATGCACATGTGCACCAGTGCCCTGCATCTGATCTATGCCAGGTGCCTGTGGGCACCTGTGTGTGTGTGTGTGTGTATATATATATATATATATATATATATGTGTGTGTGTGTGTGTATATATATATATATGTATGTGTGTGTGTGTGAGATGTGCTGTGCTGTGTGTTGTTGCGTGTGGCTGTGTGGAACAGCCCCCACACCCACCCCTGCCCCCGCCTGTCTGTGCATGCCACAGGGCATGTCCACACATGCCTGTGTGTCATGCCACTGTGGCCATCCCATGCATGGGTGTTTGTCCACCTACCTGTGTGTGCTGTAGTGATACTCTACTATCGTGTCTCAGTGTTAGTGTGCCATCCTCATCAGCCGGGGATCCTTCTGCCCGGGAGACCTGCCCACAGCCACACGGACTGTCGCTGTGTCATTCCCACTGCTGTTCCTCTCTTCGACCTCGACAGCTATCCCACAGTCAGTGGCCATGTTGTGCAGCATGCAGCAGGCCAGGAATAGGCCGCAGAGCTTCAAGGATCTGTACTGTAGGGCACCGCCAGACCTGTGCAGGCAATGGAAACATGCCTTCAGCAGACCGAAGACACGCTCAATGATGTTCCGCGTGCTGGCGTGTGCCTCATTGTACTGCTCCTCCGCAGGGGATGATGGGCACCGGTAGGGGTGAGCAGCCAGGGCCAGTGTGGGTAGCCACTATCACCTGTGTGGATGGAGATATGGTTAGCCTGGTGTCCTCTGTTGCTGTGCCCCTTGTCCTTCCCAGCCGCACTCTGCGGTGCCCCTGCCCTGGCCACCCCCTCCCATGCCCTGGTGTACCCAGCTGCCCGTGGTCTCGGCATACTCTCCCACTCGATGACCGGTGGGGATGTCCCCACTCTCGAACCTGTGGCACAGTACTGAGCTGTGCCAGATGAAGGCGTCATGTGCTCCCACAGAGTGTGTGGCACAGACATTGTTTATGCTCCCCCTGACATCGCACACCACCTGGCAGTTGATACTGGGGTAGCCCTTTCTGTTGATGTAGGCTACCCCTCTGAGCCAGGTGGCATGCGGATGCCCACATGGGTGCAGTCGATGGCCTCTAGTATGCCAGGCATACGTGCTAACCTGTGGAACTCCTGCATGTTTGCTGTGCGCTCTGCCTGTGTGCTGGGGAAGTGGATGTATTCCATAGCATGTGGCAGCAGGGCGTTGAGGAACTGTGTGAGGGGCCATGATGCGGCCGACTGAGTTATGCCTGTGGTGTCCCATGTTGGTCTCTGGAAGGTGCCCATGGCAAGCAGGCACATGACAGCTGTTACCTTTGTCTCCACTGGCAGGGCATGGCTCTGTCTAGTGGGTGCCTGCATCTTCTCACTGCACAGCTCACAGAGATGCCTCAGAATTGCCTGGTTCAGTTGGTACTGGCCCATGATCTCAGTGTCAGAGTAGGTCTCATAGCTGATGTGGGGACGGTACCATCTGTTCCTGGTGTACTGCCGACAGGCTCTTCCATGTCCATGATGCACTGCTTCCTGCCTCCCACACCCCTCACTATGGTCTTCATCTGGAATATTGCACTGGCCATGGCCCCTGTTGTCCTGTCCCCCCATGGCATCTGGCTACACTGGCCCACCCGGCTGTGTGTGGCTGTGCGTGCTGCTCTGCATGGCCCACTCCTGTGTACCCTGCCCCCGGTTGGCTGGCAGTTGCCTGCAGCCTCTGTCTCCTGCCCCTTTGGGTGCCCGTGTCACTCCACTTGTGCTTGGTGGCACTGTGTCACGCTCACACTCTCTCACACCTGCCGTTGCCTCCTTGTCTGTCACTCTCTCACTCACACACTCTCTCTCTCACATTGTCTCTCTCTGTCCCAGTCTCTGTCTATTTCTCTCTCCCTGTCCCCTTCTTTATGGGCAGATGGCCTGTCTGTCTCCCTCTGTCCTGCTCCCCTCTGGTGCAAGTGTCCTCTTCCTACTTGCTCCCTGTTTTTATAGGCTCAAGTCTGCTCTGTGCATCTGCCATTTGCTCCTCACTTGCACCATTGGTCGGGGGTTGAATATTGCACTGTGCCTCATATTCATGGGTACGACCCCTACCATTGCGCATGCATACATTGCCATTGCACACTGGTGCACTGCTACTTGTGCTGTGCAGTTGCTGCTGTTGAATAGTGCTCTCTGGCACATTTCCACAGTTGCACATGTGCAACCCAGTTGTGCATTGTGCAACTGCTTTGAATATACCACCCTCAAGGTTTTTTACATTTTTTTATAATTATATTACTCTTTATGCAGCCTGGCACATATAGAAAATGTTTACTTCTTCCATTTAAAGTGTTTAGTGGGTTAGTGTAAGGGATGAGTAGGGGTGGAGTAGTGAGCCTGCTGGGTGGATATCCTGGTGGGGCTGGGGAGTGCACATTACCTGATCAAGCTTTGGAGTCAACTTTGGGGTCCCTGCCCCCATGTCCAGGAGCAAATGGGTTTTAGGTGGGGGGGAGAGTGTAAGCCCCCCTCATGGAGGGGGCTTGCTAGCTCCTAGAGACTGCCTCATCAGGTGCTCATAGGGTGCTTTCGCACCTTTGGAAAATTCTCAGTGCTCTGCCAATAGGGGGCAGCACCTTGGAAGTATATAAGGTGAGGTAAGTGTGTTTAAAGGAGAGAGGGAGAATTGGTGGTGGGAAGCATGGCAGTCACTGGAGGCCCCCCAATATTAGGCAGGTTACCCTACAGCAGCAATGTGCAGTTCCTCATGGGGCTCCATGGGAGGGAGCTGGTTCAGGCAGTAGAGGTTGTGGGGGTTTCAGTGGTAATCCAATCTTATCCCCCTCCACAAGGAGGCAGCAGAGGGAGAAGACCAAAGGAAACAGTGGAAGGCAGGAAGGCTAGCAGGAGTTGGGGACCCTGGACTCTTCTAAGGTATGATGCACTAGGCCAGTGGGGCTGCTGAAGTGGTGGCAGGGCCAAAGCAGGGGCCGTTGGTTAGTGGCAGCACTGGTGTATTCTTTACCTGGCTGGTACATTGACCTTTGTGGAGGACTGAAAGAGAGGAACATGGCCTGGGACTTGATGGGGCCTGCCGTGCCCATGTCTGGGGCAGGTCCCGGGACCCACCATACCGGTGTCTGGGGTGGGTTTTAAGGCCAGAAAGGCCATGATTCCACAGGAAACTGGTACAAGCAAAGGTGGGATCCACTGCACTGTTTGATTTGAGTCACTTGGCTCTGGTGAGACACTTGAGGTGGAAGTTTTGGCTATCGGTGGGCACCAGGAACAGCTACAGGAGGGATATGTAGGAATGGTCACTACATTGGGAGCAGCAGTGGAGGCTAGGCTGCTCATCACCCCAGGGACTATTCTCCCTGATGACACTAGAGGAGTGAATCACTCCCCTGCTGAGGAAATAAGGAAAGGAATTAATTTGGAAACTGTGCAAGGCAAATGAGTTTCTGTGGAAGAAGCTGGGTACTTATGTAAAGTACAGGCTCTATCAGCCATTTCTGAAAGCTGTGACAATCTGCTGTTCACTGATTGTAGAAAATTCATGCCTCAGGCTGCCAATGCTATCTCTCTCTTGGTATTTAAATTTGTTAGCCCCATGGAGCTGTCTTCTGAGGTTTGAGAAGTTTAGCTCCTGGGCCTTATAATCATTATGGTGCCCCAGGAAATAAATGTTCTTGGTTTGGCTAAACTTGTGTCCATTTGGTGATTGCAACAGCATCTCAAATGAACTGTCTTCAAATGTCTATTTATTTAAAAGCTAATCAATTTCCCCAGAGTCATATGGATGGGCTCTAGATTAATTCCACCTCGGTCCTGAAGTGGTGAGAAGGTGAGACTAGCAGATCCTTTAGTCGGTGCTCCTGCCGGGGATGAAAAGCTGGCATCCTGGGGGGGTTGGAGGAGTTCTGCAGGTAAAGAAGATGTCTAAAGGTAGGGTGCCTTCATATTTTTTCTATTAAGGATGTTTGCAAGTTAGCTATGTAGCAATGTTCAGGATGGCATTTGTGGTCTGGAGCCCCTTTCCCCATTCATCCACCAGGTACCCCTAGACAAGGGGAAGGGGGGCTTCCACATATATGTCAATGCATCTCCCAGTGTTCTACTATGGCTCAGGGGTTAGGATTTCTTACCCCCCCAAAAAATGTTGTCCAGTACCAGCTTTCTGACAGGCAGGGGGATGATGGTGCCCTCCTTCAAACACCTTCAGTGCACCACCTGTTTGGAACACCACTTGGCTTACAGCAACTCTGAGGGCTTTGCAGCTGGGACCCCTGATGTACTAAAATCAGGCACAGGGTCTCTAGCACACCCAGAGTTTGCAGCAGAGAGGAGTTCAGGGCAAATTGCATTGATCTAAAGGTGCTTTGAAAATTGAGTCCCTGTTTTCCATGGATGGACTCCATTTAAACAAAATAGGAGCAAAAGTCCTAGCAGAAAGATTAGAGGTCACCATTGGCAGCCTGTGTTTAAACTAAGAACTGAGGGGGAACATGTAAAGGACAACTATAAACAAACCAAGCAAAAAGCTGACAAAAGTCTACATACATGGAAATGCACACTTCTGATTGCAAGAAGTTTAAATAATAAAATGGATGAACCGAGAGCATTCGTTTATGAGAAACATTTAGATTTAGTGGCAGTCATTGAAACTTGGTGGTCAACAGAGCAAAACTAGGGCAAACAGATACAAGGCTATCAACTCCTTCATAAGGACAGGGACAATAGAAAGGGAGGTGCAGTAGCTCTCTATATTAGACAGGGATATTATGCTCATATAAACACCAAAAAAATTACCACATTTCACTGTTTTGAAGCAGCCCCCATTTAGAAGCCACCCCCAAATAAAAGCCACACAGGAAAAAAGTTTATTAATAGAAGCTGCCCCCATTTTGAGGCTGCAGCATCTAATGTGGGCAGCTTGAAAATGATGAAATACTGTCATCATATAAAGTCACTCTCAGTCTTCTCCCTCCTGGATCCTTAGGCCCATCCTCAAACAGTTAAAGACAAGAAATCGGGCTTACAACAGCATACCGGAAAAAGATCATTAATCTTGGTCAATTAAAAATATACTTTTATTACAAAAGCTAAAAAGCAAAGCAAGCAGCACTCACACTCTCGTGGCATGCACACACCACGTGACCAATGCGTTTCACGTCACTGATGCTTTTTAAAGCCTGACTTGTAGTGGTGTTTAGTTGTTCTAAAAATGTCCATGGCTCCAGCGATAGTCCTATTAGCCACCCGTTCTGTTCTGTTTGTCAGTTTTAAAGACAAGAAATCTTTGGGCTTGCCTCACACTCCTACCTAAGAGTTATGGATCAGCTCTGCAGAGGGACAGAGATGCAACAAGATCCCAGGATCTCTCATCGGGTCCTTCCACCTCTATAGTCACCCCAAAGGCTTCTAGGCTCACCTGATTGTGTACTGCTCCCTCTGGTTGTTAGCCAATTACCTAGACCTCTCCATTGCTCAGGACACATCTGAATCTTTTAGGCTGTAAGCTCCACTCCACCTGCTACCTTTCAGAGTCCAGGACTGACTGATCACTTGCAGGCGGGAGCACTTGCTACATCTAAATGCAGCATGTCTTTCTTACCAATGAGCAAAACCTCCTGCCTCTTCAGTTCACTACTGAATATTAGCAGTTTCCAAAGCATTGCCACAGCATTCTGGAGCAACTTAACATACTGCTGTGCCACTGAAAAATTAATGCCTCTGACGGTCGGCTGGCAGCTTATAAATTAAAGCCGCCCCTGAATTGTAGCTGCCCCCATTTAAAAGGCGCAGTTCAAAACAAAAAAATGCAATAGAAGCCATGGCTTCTAAATGGTGAAATACGGTAAACATGATGTGGCTGAGTTAGAAACAGCCTGGATCTGTGTATCAAGCAGGAATACTAAGAAACTAAACACTGGTGTTTAATACATACCACCAGATATCACTACTGAGGCAACACTTAATCTGATTTCAGAATCTGAGATAGCCTGCAAAATGGGAGACACTGTTATACTACGTCACATTAGCACAGGAGATATTAATTGGGAGGCTAGAACTTCTAGTACAAATTTGGACAACATTTTGTAGGATCAAATTGATCAGCTGGGCCTAACGCAACATGGCAAGACCCAAAGTAGAGGAGAAAAAATCTTGGACATTGTCCTACAGTAGCTTCACACAATGTTATAATAGAGACTACTGTACTCAGACTCATGTACCAGTAGGCAACAGTAATCATAAGGTAGTACTCTTTTTCTGTTCTAACTAGTTACACATTCAACAGTGAGATTATGGAGATCTTTCAGTACTCTTAAAGAAGATATTCCCATCATCAATGAATATCTCGCTAATATCAACTGGGAAAACTTATTTATTAATAAGACAGTGGAAGAGAAATGGCAATCTTTTTTCTCTTTTGAGCCATTGCCCCCAGTGTAGATCAGCCCCCGAGAATCCCAGTCCACTCACCCCTCAAGACTTACCTCAGTTGACAATCCACCCTAGTTTGCCCCCCAGGGCATGGCCACCGAGATGGCCCTCCCCAATGGACACTCATCCAGATTACTGATGGGTTCCGCATCCTGTGGTAGGGCTCCCTTGGCTTGCCCCCTAGGGTGGGGCTATGGGGTCAGGTTGTCCCTGACAGAAAACAGTCTCAGTCACAGCTGAGGGATCACAGTGGGTGTAATGGAACCAATATGCAGGGCATCATCAGCAGGGCCAGCAGAGTTGTTTTTGGCTTGTAGCCCTAGCAGGAGGTGTGGCATGCAATGATGCAAGTGCGCTATGCGCAACATCTGGCATGCCTCCTGAAGCATTCAGCATTAGTTGCCACTCACCCCAGCATCTGCCAGGGATTGACCGCACACCGATTGCTAGAGGTCAGTAGTAAATTCATAGCAAAAATTAAGAAGTATAACAACAAGGGTATAAATCCAAAGTGACTGACGGCAAAAATAAAACAAAAGTTAGTAATAAAAAAAGCATATAAGCACTACATAAAAAAAGGATTCTGTTTGGTTAATATATGTCAATAATGAAAGAAAATGCAAATATAGAATTAAGAAAGCAAAAACAATGCAAATGGAACAAATCATAGCACAACGTGCAAATAAAGACCACTGCTACATTTTCTCTAGCTACATTAATTCTCTTATAAAATCTAAACGTTCCATTGTCCTCAACATTCATAAGAGTAATAACCTTAGCAATCCCCTTGATATGGCCAATTGTATTAACGACTACTTTGGTTCTATATATGCCGCTAAGATCAAGGACCAACAACCGATGCCTTCAAGAATTAAAGAAAGGGTGCTAATTAGTGAGGAAGATGTAATAGCAAAAATGAATAAACCAAAAATTAATTCCACTCCTGGACCCAACAACATATCAGGTAATACTGTATGTTGAAAATTATGGAAGAGCACATCAAAATAATTTTCAGGACTCAGTCAACAATGGAAGCATCCTATTAGATTGGAGGATAGCAGAGGTTACCCCTATCGATAAAGACAGTAAGCTGTCAGTCAATAAGTCTTACTTTGATACTGGGGAAAATTCTAGAAAGCATTATCAAGGATAAAACTGAAGTTTAAATAGGCAACCTAGAACAAGAACAACATGGGTTTAAGGCAGGACATTCATGCACTACTAACTTGTTATTTTTTATGAGTGCATAGCTTAACACCAAGATCCCATGTGACATCATCTTTCTAGACTTCTGCAAGGCATTCAGCTTGGTCCTATACTTTGTAATTATCAAAAAAATGGCCAGTGTTGCTATAACACCTGTGTTAATTAACTGGACTATGAACTGACACCAAAATAAAACTTGGTGAAAATTAAGAGAGTGGAATCTAATGCATCAAATATGGCAAGTGGTATACCAAAGGGCTCTGTCCTGGGTCTGCTTATTTTTCTTATACTCATTGCATACCTCACAAAAAACACAATGAGCTGAGTGTGAAAATACACAAATGACTCGAAACTAGATGCCCCTGCTTGTGCAACGATAGAACAATATCAGCTTATTTAATCAGACCTGAGCAAAATACATGATTGTACCATTAAATGGGAAATGTGATTTTAACATGAAAAGCAAGGTTATGCACTTGAGCAACAGTAACCCTAAAACAACTTACACTTTAGGCTCTCATACGTTAGCTGAAAGCAATTAAGAGAAAGATAGTCGTAATATCGGATAACATTCACCAAAAACAATAAAACAAGGTCACTGCCAGGGCAAACAAGGTACTCTGGGCAATAAAGCATAGTATTTCCTCTACAGAGCTGGATATTATTTTCCCACTCTATACAGCATACGTGTGACCTCGGTTAGACTATGCTACACCATTCTGGTGCCCCTTTAGGGTTGGTCAAGTCAGTCATAGAAAAAGTTCAAAGGAGAGCTTCTAAGATGATACAGACTGTTAAGGATGATACCTATGAAACGAGGTTGGAGACCTTGAATTTAATGCCATTAATTGTTAGAAGACTAGGGGGTGATTTATTATTAATGATCAAGATCATTCAAGACTCTCAGTTATTGTGTGAACTTAATTCTGTATTTAAGATGAACTCAAAGGCGGCAAGGGGAAACTGGCTTCAGACTGCTGGCAAATAATTTCAGACACAAATTGAAACTATTTCGTTACCAACAGAATTGTTAACATATGGAACACTTTGCCCTAGGTATAGTAATCAATAAAACACCTTCTGAATTTAAAAATAAATTGGACAGACACCAGCTAAATGCTGAATTATCTTACTATTAGTGCGTCATGGAGCTGTAACATAGAAACATAAAAACATAGAATTAGATGGCAGATAATGATCGCTTGGCCCACCTAGTCTGCCCATTTCCCTACCTAATGGATAAGCTGCAGATCCTAGTTATACAATGGTGTGTAAAAATCCTGTAACCTCATTGGTCAAAACATGTAACATGACTGTGGGTAAATCCTGCATAACCCACAACTGAGGAATGGCGTTTATAAAAAAACATAATTAACCACATTTTAAATTTATTTTACACATGGGTCCATTGTATAATCACAATAAGGCACTCCAGGGTGTGAGTTATTGGCACACCACACAAGACGTGGATAAATTCCCAATAACCCACACCCTGTTGTGCCTTATTGCTTAATTAACCAACAGCTTACTTCCTCCTACCCCCCACTAGAACTGCCTTATGTCTGTCCCATGCATTCTTGAATTCCCCCACTGTTTTTGACTCCATGACCTCCTCAGGAAGGCTGTTCCATGCATTCACAATCCTCTCCATGAAAAAATACTTCCTCACATTACCTCTGAGCCGTCCCCCCTCTGTCTTCAAATTGTGCCCTCTTGTTCTTGCACATCTGTTTTTCTTAAAGATGCTTCCCTTGTGGACTTTGTTGGTTCCCTTGAGGTACTTGAAAGTTCCTTTCATGTCCCCCCTCTCTCCTTTACTCGAGGGTATATATATTAAGCTCCTTTAGTCTCTCTTTGTATGTCTTCTGGTGCAGACTCTGCACCATTTTGGTGGCCCTCCTCTGGACAGCCTCCACCCTGTCTATATCTTTGCCAAGATGGGGTCTCCAGAACTGCATGCAGTATTCCAGATGGGGTCTCACCAACTCTCTGTACTGAGGGACAACTTCATGTTTTCTACTGGAGATGCCTCTCCCTATGCATCCCAGTATCCCCCCCAGCCCTCCTTACTGCCTCCTCACATTGCTTGCCCACCTTTAGGTCATCTGATAAAGCTACCTCCAGGTCCCCTTCCATTTTTATGTTGCTTGCACGCATGTGCAAGAAACATAGTGCCATCATCGGAGATTTCGGAGGTGTGTCACCTCCTCTTCCAATTCAGTCAGTAAGCTGGCAGGCGGGGCCCCTGTAAGCCAATGCATTTTGGAGCTGTCTATGACACTCTCAAAATGCAGTAGCCTCTAGTTGAAAGGGGAGCTACGCTTCGAGTGAGCACCGATAGCGGCGCCCCCACACCAAGCGTGCGCCCCGCCGTCCTGTGTAGCCAGGGTGCCCAATCCCCCCGGCTGAGTTGCTGTAGTCCTCCCCATAGCTGGTGCCACGCTGGGAGCCCACCCTAGTGTGGCAATTCGTTTGGCCGACGGGGTGCCCAATCCCCTGCCGGCTGAACGGCCCCTCGCCCTGTGCCATGCTGGGAGCCCACCCCAGCATGGCAAACGTCTCATTAAGTCTTTTTGTTTTTACCTGTAAAACAAAAATGGTCCTGGGTGGCGCCTCCCGACCCGCCCTCCCACAACCCGCACCCACCCACTGCGCACCCATCCCCACACCCCCCTCACCCCATACTTACCTCCGGACTCGGCATAGCGATCTTGGTGGACCGGGAACATGTCTGCACTCTTCAAAGCCGACTGCGAACTGAGGAAATGCCGGTAAGCTGTATAATGGGCTAGATAGGAGGGGTTCAACTTTATTGCATATCTCAGGCATTTTTGGGAATTTTTGCACCAAATTTTCAACATGAGGTTTTTAGGACCCCTTCTCATGAATGATGTCACTGTCATTGACAGTGACATCATTCATGACAAGGGGTTCCAAAAACCCCATGTTGAAAATTTGGTCCAAAAATTCCAAAAAATGACTGTTTTACGAGCGTGTGTTGCGCAGTTCCATAGGCTCGTAGTTCACAAATTTCAATATTTTCACTCCAGGTTTTCAACATTGCCATTTTACCACACCTTCTTATGAGTAGTACAGCTGTCATTTTTCACATCTCACCCAAAATGTGTTTCCGCCCTTGTAGCGCAGAATGGCGCAGTCGATGTGAGAAATCAATGTATGGGACAAATTAAGAAAATCACAGTGACACTGTTCATGAGCAGAGGTCATAAAATGGCTATGTTGAAAATTTGGTGAAAAAATTCCTAAAAATGACTGTTTTACGAGCGTGCGTTGCGCAATTTCCTATGCAGGCTCGTAAGTTCACAAATTTTCAATATTTTCACTCCAGATTTTCAACATTGCCATTTTACCACACCTCCTCATGAGCAGTACAGCTGTCATTTTTCACATCCTGCTCAAAACATGTTTCCGCCCATGTAGTGCACAACGGCGCAGTCGGTGTGCGAACTCAGTGTATGGGACACATTAAGAAAATCACAGTGTCACTGTTCATGAGCAGAGATCTTAAAATGGCAATGTTGAATAAAAGTATTCTAAAATGACTGTTTTACAGTGTGCATTGCACAGTTCCACATCGCTTCGTAGGTTTGCGAATTTTCAATATTTCCACTCCAGATTTTCAACATTGCCATTTTACCACACCTCCTTATGAGCAGTACAGCTGTCATTTTTCACATCCTGCCCAAAATGTGTTTCCACCCATGTAGCGCACAATGGCGCAGTCGGTGTGCAAACTCAATGTATGGGACATATTAACAAAATCACACTGACACTGTTCATGACCAGAGGTCTTAAAATGGCTATGTTGAACATTTCATGAAAAATTTCCTAACAATGACTGTTTTACGAGCGTGCGTTGCGCAGTTCTCACGCGCTCGTAAGTTCGCAAATTTTCAATATTTGCACTCCAATGACTTCCAAATACCTAAACAGCACATAGAAGCAAGCAACATTCGGCATTGACAAATGCTTGTTCTTTTTGTTATTATCTCACCCCACATTGTGTACTTTTCCCCTGGGTTTTTGTTTCCCAGGTGCATTACTGTGCACTTCTTTGCATTGAATCTTAGCTGCCATACATTTGACCATTCCTCAAACCTTGCCAAGTTCCTTTTCACCCCATCTTGTGTATCAACTCTGTTGCAGATCTTTGTGTCATCTGCAAAGAGACATACTTTTCCTTCCAGTCCCTCTACAATGTCACCTATAATGACATTAAAAAGGACTGGACTCAGTACCGAACCCTGCGGTATCCCACTAGTAACCCCCCTTTCTTCAGAGTGGACTCTGTTTACTATTATCTATTACTATTGCATGGGATATCGCCCCCCCCTTAGCTCCTAAAACACATGGGTCCAGATATTCAAACTGCGCCACAAAGTAGCACAATAGCAGGTGAAAGTACAGTGCGCCTATGCACAACACACTCGATATTCAAACATTGCGCAGGGCGAGATGCGCTTGCGCCATACAACTGAATATTGCAGCAACTGCGCCATGGTGCAACCAGGGATGTGCAGTGGCGCAGGTCTGGTGCACAATAGCACAACCAGGGATGCACAGTGGAGCAGGGTAGCAGCACATCAGCACAACAAGGGATGCTCAGGGACAGGATGCAGGGTTCCCCCACATATGGAAGATATGGGCAGAGGAGCACACAGCAGAACAGACAGTGCGCCCCACAACCCATGAACTGCCCAACCAGAGGAGAGCTGGAAGAACCACCGGCCCATGGAAACCAGCCACAATCCCACAGCTGGGGCATGGTACCCCAGCACACCCCCTGGCGCGCTGTGACCGACAAACAAGGAGGTCCATCCACCCCATGCTACACCATCCTACCAATGCAGAGCATACCCTGCACAGCGTTCCAAAGACACCCTGCCCAGGAGCAGTGCCCAACACTGCAGGACACCCCATGCATGCCACCCCCCCCATTGTGACAATGCAACCCTGTGCACCATTGAGACATGCAGGGCAGCCCCACCTTGAACACCCTGAAGAGTGCAGCAGTAGACACCAATGCAACAACTGCAGACACAGTGCCATCCTGCATGCCCCCCCGATGCACAGCTGAGAGACTGACCATGAGTTGGCACATGAGGTACCACACATGAGACAGGGCATGCCCCGGACACCACCACCAGTGGTACAGCACCCTGCACACCCTCCCAAGGACACACCCCATCCAAGCACTGGCCTCAACAGCCAGCAAAGAAGCCCAGAGTGGTGCATGGGAGCATGCGCCACACAGGGTGCAACACAGTGCATGGACATACACCAACCCATACCCAAGTACACACCAACACAGGGACACAGTAGTGGGTCGACAAACCTGCTGGCATGTGTCCACAGCAGCCGTGTACCTACGGCTAGCACCCCTCTATGGCACAGGAGTACCAGCCACCCTGTGCATGCACCATGAAGCTGTACGCCACCAGCACACAGCTGCAGCACAAGTGACAGACAGTGGAGCACATCCCCTGCAACAGACACAAGCGACAGCATGGAGGGGGAACAAAAACAGCGGAGGCCACAGTGCCACCCAAGGCAGACGTGCACCGCACCAGTGACAGGGGGCAACCAGGCATTGTGCCGGGTACAGTGGTTGTCCAGCATGGACAGCCACAACTGACATGCCAGCAGACAGTGCATATCACAGACATGCAAGGGTGTCAGCTGCACAGCCCATGGATGGTCTGACAGGGGCGCCATGGACACAAAGCATGCACTGTGGACCACTGCACAGGCAGCCAGTGCACGGAGAACAACACACAAACCACAGACAGTGACTGATTCCCCCACCCACTCCATAGGCGGTTCCCCTCTGGACACAAACACACACCCATGCCTGCAACAACCCTGACACCATGCACACCACTGCAGCTGAGCACCTGTAGCCCACTGCACAGACCACCACGGTTGTCATAACAAAACAAATGTATTATAAATATTCAATAAACACAACTATATACATATTTATACACGACTGGGGGAAGGGCCACAAACCAGGTGGGGGTGGGTAAGGGGCAGGGGTGAACAACTGGAAGAGGGAAGAAGGGGTGTGAGGGTGGGTCCAGGGAGAAAACAATCATCTGGGTGGCATTGAGGGCCTAACGTCCGCCCCGTTCTTCAGTCCTGTGGCATCTGTGTGACCTCTGCCTCTGCACACCATGCCTCTCTAGCCACTGGAGTATTTCAAGGGACACCCTTGACAGCTGCAGCAACTCCTGCAAGGCCCTCTCCAGAGTGATCCAACACTGACCACCTAGGACAAAGGAGCAGAGTCAATAGGTGTGAATGTCCATCCCCCTGCAGCCCACCCATTGTGCATAGCATATAGCAGTGGGCCACGCCCCTGTGATGGTGTGCGACCACCCACAGTGATCGTGTCCACAAGACCTGACCACCCAGGTGCACACAGTCATGTGGACCGCTGCACACACCCACCACCCAAGTCCTGCACAGCACCACCATGGCTGTACAGTGACATGGCTATGCGGTGCGAAGGCAGTGGCACAGCTATGTACCTGGTGCATGCATGGACCACCAGCAACGCACACCCACACATGCAGTGCCACAGGACAGTGCTGAGTGTACAGTGTGGCGTGCACGTCAGTGGCATCATTGGATGGTGGCCATGCCCCGCCACCTACCCCGCAACACAGCATGCACAGAATATCCATGAAGGAAGGCACTCACCTGCATCTGCAACATCTTGGCGCTGATATAGATGGTGCCTGCCATCACGTGGCTGTTGCCGGGTAGCCTCCTGACCCACCCGTGCCTCTCAGACTCGTCACCTCTCCTCAGAGCCTAGGGTGCAAACATGGAGAGGGGAACATCAGTACAAAACAGTAGCAAAGGCCCCCCCTGGTGTGTGAGATCCCGCACAGCCCAGCCATGCCGCAACCCCACCACAACCAAAACTGCCCACACTGGACAGCCCCCACAGGGTGGACACATGCCCACCACAAAACCCGGATGGATGCTACCAGTGTATGGATGGAGCACCTACCTGGACGTGGCACTGCGCCTTGCCTGGCACATGCCCGTAGACAGGCAAGCCTGTCTGGGTCCCTCAGCTGGAGGTCCCCATAGCGGTGGCAACACTGCTTAGGAGTCCTGGAGATACCGGTGGCCTCCTCCAGTGACACTGCCACCTCCTCCCACACTGCACTCCTAGCCCTATCCAAGGGCACATCCCCAAACAGGGCCCCAGCATGGGGCTGTCCAATGCCCACCAAATTGGCCAGCTCAAGAGGGCTCCACAGTGCTGCTCTCCTGCGTGCCATGACTACAGCAGCTAGGATAACAAAATGGCGCTCTGTAGCACACTTCCGCCACATGCAGATGCTGCACAGTACAGCGCTGCCATTCCCCATCGCACTGTCACCGAACAGCATGATAGGGGTGCACCCATGCGGACGCATGGTGCCTAGGGGGCAAAGGTCAAATGGAGGGTCAAGGGTCTGTTGCACAGCGTGACTGGAACTCCCTGCATGTAGCGCAGTCGGGTGCCTGTGTGTGATGCGCTGCAGTGGCCTACCATGCTGTGGCACCATGGTGCTTACGGCGCTCTAGGGCATGAGCGCTATACATGTTAACAGTGCACTAGCACCACTGGCACAGTGGTGGCTGTGCCCTGCAGTGCCTCCTATGCTCAGCACACCATCAGCATGGCAGGTGTCGGTGTCAGCACCCCCGGGCATACGCCATGCGGTGCTTACTGAACACGTCACAGAGCTGCGTCTTTGCCTGAGCACACTCAACATAATTGCTCAAGGCACAACAGCGTGATATTCAGCCAGCATATGCAAATCAGCTCATCAGAAATTCCATGGCGCAGCCACTGCATTAGCATCCACTTAAAGTTGCACCTTGCCTCATTTGCATGCCTTGCACTATATAAATGTGACATGGGGTTTCAGAGGTCATTGTTTGGTATTGCAGTCTATTGTGGTGGGTTGCATGCTGTTTGGAAGTGTGGACTGTGGTGTGTGGGAGATGCATGGGACTGCACATTCAGAGGTAACACCTGTCATTCCCACAGGATCAATAATGACCAAACATGAGGAGGAGGAGGTGGAACAGAGATGTGGGAGACAGAGGAGGCCCAACTTCACCCAGGAAGAATCAGATGCCCTGTTTGAGGCCTACCTCGACAGGGAACTGCTGCTTAGCAGACAGCGGGGAACACCACAAGCCCGTGCTGCGGCATGGGATGAGGTAGCGCATGCCGTCAACCAGCATGGCAGCCACCAGCGGTCTGTGCAGGAGTGCAAGAAAAAGGTGGGCAAGGACAAGAGGAGGATAAAAGATAAGGTGGCTGCCATCAGGGCAGCACATGCTGCAACTGGTGGTGGATAGCCAGATGTGTCACACCTGATGCCACAGGAGGAGCGGGTGGCTGGCAGTATGTGGCGTTGTGCCCTAGTGGGCATTCCAGGTGGTGGCTTCCAGACAGGTGGCAGCCCGTCACTGCATGGTAGGTCCTGTTCTGTCACTGTGTGGGGGGTGGTGGGAATGCCACAGGGTAGGGCAGAGACATTAATGCTACTGTGTTCCCTTACAGCTCCTGAGCATCTACATGGGTCAGCGGTGGAGGGTGTGTCCACTAAGGGTGATACCCTGGACATGGAGGAGCACCCATTCACCTCCACAGGTTTCAAGGGTCAGGACAACAGTATACCCGCCTGTCTGTCTGTACTAAAGTTGGTGGTGCTGGTGCGGAGCAGGGCCTGCCCATGTCCCAGCGTGACAGCGTCCATGGATGCCAGCATGCTGTGACACGGACTGGTGCTGTATCTGGCACCGATGATGATGGAGCACACATCATGGACAGTGATACGTGTGGGCCGCAGGATGGTTCCACAGCAGGTAACAGCATGGGCATAACCGTGCGTGGTGCCACTGTGGAGGCCTGCATGACATCACAGTTCCAGCCTGTGCTTGTATGCACCAGTTGGACATCTCTGATGTGCGTCCAGGCCAGTGGGGCTGTTGCAGCTGCTGCGGCGGCACCGGTGAGCCCTGGCAAGCGGCGGCCAGAGGGGCAGTGTCAGCAGTCAGCCAATGGTGACAGGGGGACAGTGTCGGGAGCGGCGTCAGTGCACCGCGTGTGGACCTGCCCCTGCATGGCTGTGGTGTGCAGCACCCATCATCAAGGGGTGATGCCCAACACAGCCAGGAACACCATGAGGGACATCATGCCGATCCAGTGGATGACCTCTTTGATGAGCACAGCCGACTACTCCAGGCTTCCGTGGATCAGCAGTCATGGCTTGTTAGGGTGGTGGATGCACTCAGTGTGGTTCTGCGCCAGACAGAGGAGTGGTGCAACAGAGACCATGCTCTGCTCCTGGCAGAGATGGTCCGGCAGTGGGAGGATGTGACCGCTGCCATTAACAGGCAGACGCGTGCATTCACAGCTGTCATGGCCACATTGGGCACACAGTTTGTTGCACATGCGCTGCAGACACCACACAGTGTCACCTCCACCGCCCGTTCCTGGGGTCATGCGACGCCCTCCATGTCGACACTGGGTTCAGCTGTGGGCATCCCGATCATGCCTGGCATTGGCATGTTTGATGAGCTGCAGACCTCTGCTCGAACACGGTCGCGTTCACGCAGCATCACCCTTGGGGGACCGTCGGTGCCACCCCATGAGGCCATTGGTCAGCCTGTCATGGCTGGCAGGTCTCAGCGGGGCTGCCCATGCATCCATGGTGGCCGTGGCACTGTGCCACGTGACTGACCTGTCTCCCACCATGGCTACTGTCTGACGCTGCCCTGTGTGCAGTGTGTTGTGCAACGTGCGACACACTGGTGGGGTACCCAGCCCTGCACACACGCACGGTCCATGTGCACACCCTCCCGGCTGCTGACCACTGTGGTGTGTGCATGATGCCTGCGTTGTGCTGTCCATCAGTGTGCAATGGTGTCCAGCATCTGAGACACGCACAATGACTGGCACTGGGCAAGGTCATCTGTGGACCTGTGTGTGGCTAGGGGTAGCAGTCGGGGTCGGTGTGCCTTCTACCCCTTGTGCATGTCTTGTGGGGTATGTGGGTGTGTGTGTGTGTGTGACTGCATGTCATGTTAGGCCTTGCCCATCCCTGATGGTGTGTGTGGTTCCACGCTCAGCCAAGTCCCTTGCCGCCATGCGCCCCTGGGTTTCGTCCATGCGTGCTTGTGGGTTGTGCCCTTGCTATTGGTGGTTGCACATGGCCCCATGACCTACCTGTGTTGGTCGAAGTGCTCCTCTGTGATGGTGTCCTGGTGCAACTGCGACATCCGGATCAGGCGGGGGTCCCTTCGCCCAAAGGGTGGCTGCCCATCACCGTCTGTACTGGCTTCCTCATCGTCCCCATCACTGTCCCCCTTTTCGACCTCTACTGCCATCCCACAGTCATTGGCCATGTTGTGCAGGATGCAGCAGGACAGGAATAGCCCACAGACCTTCGAGGGGCTGTACTGTAGGGCACCGCCAGATGTGTCCAGGCAACGGAAACATGCCTTCAGCATCCCGAACACCCGCTCTATGACATTACGTGTGGTGGCATGTGCCTCATTATACCGTTGCTGTGATGAGGTCACGGGGCGCTGGAATGGTGTGAGCAGCCAGGGACAGAGTGGGTATCCCCTATCACCTGTGTGTAGAGGGTGGACAGTAGTATGGTGGTCAGCATCGCTCTGCCATGGGCTGTCAAGGCTGGTACCCATGGCACCTCTGACTATGCACCTCCCACCCCAGATGCCCATGTTATCATGTGTGATGTGCATACTCACCCACTAGGTGGCCAGTGGGGATGTCCCAACTCTCAAACCTGTGGCGCAGTGCAGACTGGTGCCAGATGAAGGCATCATGTGCTCCCCCAGGGTGTGTGACACAGACATTGGTTATGCGCCCCCTGGCATCGCACACCACCTGGCATTTATGCTGGCATAACCCTTTCTGTTGATGTATGCTACACCATCCGAGCCAGGTGATGTGTGGATGGCCACATGGGTGCAGTCAATGGCCTCGAGCATGCCAGGCATACATGCTACCCTGTGGAACTCTTGCATGTGTGCTGTGCGCTCCGCCTGTGTGCTGGGGAAATGGATGTACTCCGCAGCATGTGGCAGCAGTGCGCTGAGGGATTGTGTGAGTTGGCATGACGTGGCCAACTGGGTTATGCCTGTTGTGTCCCCTGTTGGTCTCTGGAAAGTGTCCGTGGCGAGCAGGCACATGACAGCTGTCACCTTTGTCTCCACTGACAGAGCATGGCTCTGTCATGTGGTTGCCTGCATCTCATCACTGCACAGCTCACAGAGCCGCCTCAGGATCGCCAGGTTCAGACGGTACCAGCCCACAATCTCTGTGTCACTGTAGTGCTCAAAGGTGGTGCGGGCTCGGTACTGCCTGTTGGGGGCCTACCGTCGATGGCCCTTCCACGGCTGCACCCCCCTGCTGCCTGCCTTCTCAAACCCCTCATTACCACCTCCATCTGAAATGTGGCACTGGCCATGTCCCTGGCTGGTGTCCCCCCCCCAGCAGCTGTTATCCCATTCCCCCAGCTGTCCTTTGTGATGCTCCCCCTGTACCGGGTACACCTCCAGCCTTTGGCTGTCCTGCCTACTGCCAATACCCTCAGTCCACTGTGTCACTTCTCTGTCTCTCCTGCATAGTGGCACAGGCTCCCCACTCCTGTCCTGTTCCTGTTTGTTCCCAGGTGTGCCCTGTCCTGCTCCTGCCCAGTCCCACTCACTGCTACCCTCTTTCCTGTTGCTGTCACCTTGCTCCTACCTCTGGCTTCCCTGTAGTGTTCTTGTGGCTCTCTTTTCTTCCTTTTTATTTTGGATCATTTCCACTATCGTGCAACTTCCACTTGCTCCCCTATTGCGCATGGCACATGCTGTTGAATATCACACTGTGCCATTTATTCATGGTTCCTCCCCCTACGGTTGTGCATGCGTTCATTATCATTGCGTTTTTGCTCATTGCAACTTGTGTGGCTCAGTTGCCTCCTGCTGAATATCACAGAATGGCACATTTTCGTACTTGAGCTGGCGCATCTCTATTGCGCGTGGCACAACCCTTTTGAATATCTCGGCCTCAGTGTGAAACTCATTTGGCAAACCTGTAAATTACTGATGTGTGTTCCCACTCAGTATGAAACTAGGGCAACTGGCTTTGGTGTTTGCCAAGCTCCTGGCAGGGCTATTCAATATCTCTTTGCAGCAAGGGTTGGTCTCAGGACTGAAGGATGTTAGACATAGTTTCGTTACACAAGGGAGGGGACAAGGAACATCCAGAAAACTACAGACACAGATACACAGATACACAGAAATGTGACAGAAGAGAAAGGTCACTTGACCATCTAGTCTGCCGAACACCATACCCCCCCATTATGCTTCCACCCTCCTTTTCCAACCCCTTAAATCTATCCCAAGCCCTCTTGAAGCCCTCCACTGTTTCAGCTGCCACCACCTCCTCCGGCAGCTTGTTCCAGGCCTCTACCACCCTCACTGTGAAAAAATGCCCCTGACATTACCTCTGTATTGCCCACCTTCCAGTTTGAGGCTATGTCCCCTAGTGTTCACTCCCTTCTTCAATTTGAACAAACTATCACCCTCCACCTTGTTTATTACCTTCAGATATTTAAAGGTCTCAATCATGCCACCCCTCCTTCCTAGTCTCCAGAGGGTACAAATTCAGCCTTCTCAATCTTCCCTCATAGAGTACATCCTGTATCCTTTGTACCATTTTGGTTGCCCTTCTCTGTACCCTCTCCATCAGCTCAACATCTCTGCATAGGTGAAGCCTCCAGAACTGCGCCCCATACTCCAGATGCAGCTTGACCATGGTTCTGTATAATGGCATTAGCACCTCCCTCTTTCTGCTATTAAAACCCCTCTCAATGCAGGCCAGCATTCCATTTGCCTTTCCCACTGCCTTGCTACACTGGCTGACCACCTAGAGGTCTCGTGCTACCATAATCCTCAGGTCTCTTTCTGTTTCCTTCTCCTTAATCACCACCACCGCAAAGGAGTAAGGTTCCCTCCTATTCCTCCACCTCCCCAGGTGCATCACTGAGCACTTTTGTGCATTAAGCTTCAATTTCCAGGTGTCTGACCACCTCTCCAGCCTCTCCAGGTCCCGCCTCATGGCTTGCATCCCACTAGGCAAATCCACCCTGTTGCAGGCCTTTGTATAATCTGCGAACAGGCACACCTGTCCCTCCAGACCCTCAGCTAGGTCACTAACATAGATGTTGAAGAGTATTGGTCCTAGCACTGACCCCTGTGGCACCCCACTGGTCACCGCCCATTCCCTGGAATGTGTCCCATTTACCACCACCGTCTGACTCCTTCCCTTCAACCAGTTTTCCACCCACCTGGTGAACCTGTGGTCCACCCCTAGTCTGTCCAGCTTATGCACCATTCTGCCATGTGGAATGGCATCAAAGGCCTTACTGAAATCCAAATAGGCCACATCCACCACTTCTCCCTGGTCCACTATCTGTGTCACCCCATTGAAAAATTCTATCAGGTTAGTCTGACAGGACCTTCCCTTGGTGAAGCCAGGCTGCCTGTCATCCTGCATGCCATTCATCTCCAAGTATTCTATCAACTTGATCTTAAGTAGTGTTTCCATTACCTTCCCCACCACCAAGGTAAGACTAACGGGATGGTAGTTTTCAACTTCATCCTTCCCCTCCCCCCATGTAGTGTGACCACCTCTGCCCTCTTCCAGTCCATTGGCACCACCCCTGTGACCAAGGACAAGTTAAACAGCCTCACCAGGTGCAGCTCCAGTTCATCCTTCACCTCCTTGAGAACCCTTGGGTGTATTCCATCAGGCCCCATTGCCTTGTCCACCCTAAGTCTACCCAGCTCTTCCCTTACTCAGTTGTGAATTCTGCCACACCCACCTGCCTGTGACTGTCACCCTCCCCTTCCCCGTCCTGGTCCCCTACCCTCTCTTTCCCCCGTGAAGATTGAGGCAAAATGGCTATTTAATGCCTCAGCTTTTTCAAAATCCCTTTCCTGTATTGTTCCACTTTCTCCCCTTATCCTTCCTATCACATGTTGTGCCCTCCTCCTTTCTTCAATGTACCTAAAGAAGGGCTTATCCCCCCCCTTGCCTGCTTTGCTATCCTCTCCTCAGTGGCCTCCTTAGCTCTTCTTATCTTTTGCCCTGCCTTCTTTCTTTTATCCCTGTAGGTTTCCCTGTCCTCATTCTTTTGTTTCTTCCTGTACCTCTTGAATGCTCTAGTCTTCTCCTTGACCCCCAATGCCACCTCTCTAGTGAACCATAGAGGTCTTTTACATCTTCTATTTTTTCTCACCCTTCTTATGCATGAGTCCATGGCTTTATATACTCCACTCTTGATGGCTGCCCATAATTCCTCCACCCCCTGCACATCCCCTACCCTCAGCATTTCTTCTCTACCTTCCTCATTCCATGAAAGTCAGCCTTCCTGAAGTCCATTACCTTGGTTCTCATCCTAACCCTCTCCCTGCCAGCTCTCACCCTGAATCTGACAGCCCTGTGGTCACTGGTACCAAGCTCTTCCCCCACCTTCACCTCCTCCACACTGTCCCCATTTGTGAGGATGACATCCAACAGGTTTTCACCCCTAGTGGGCTCACTGACCCTTTTCTGTAGGAATATGCCATGCAGAGCCTCCAAGATGCCTCTGCTCCTCGCGGAGATTTCTGTCTGGGCCTCCCAGTTGATGTCCAGAAGGTTTAAGTTCCCAACTAGCACAATTGTCCCTTTCCATGCCATTCTCGCTACTGATTCTACAAAGTGTCTATCCCCATCCTCCCCCTGCATAGGAGGCCTGTAGACTATCCCAACATGCAGGTTTTCCCCCTGTCCCCTGTCTAGGGTGAACCACATTATCTCTGTTTCCCCCTCCTCATCCCATCCCTCCATGGCCCCAATCCCTTTCCTGACATATAATGCCACCCCTCGCCCCTTCCCCTCCCAATCCTTCCTAAACAAACGATACCCTGGGATCACTGTCTTGCAGGCGTGTTGCTCCTTCCACCAAGTCTCACTCACTGCTACAATGTCTAGGTTCTCCTCCATCATGGTGGCCTCCAGTTCTCCCATTTTGTTCCCCAGGCTCCTGGCATTTGCAACCAAAGCCCTCCAATATGTATCCCCATTCTGTCCTTCCCTGCTGCTAACTGTTCCCTTGATGAGTGTTGTGACATTGGGGGGAGGCTGATAGCCTCCCTGCTCTGTCTCCTGTAAGGATGGCCCTGTTCTTAGCCCCCCCTTATTCAGTTTAAATTGAACTCCTTTGCCATGAAGTTCCCCCAGTTTACTCTTTAATGCTGCTGCCCTTGTAGAGCTTAGGTGCAGCCTGTCTTGGGCATACAGCCCCTCCTCCTCCCATGTAGAGCCCCAGTCATCTATCCAGCCAAACCCCATCCGACTGTACCCCTCTTGCAGCCAATTGTTGAATGCCTTTATCTTTTCCTTTCTGGGTGTGCTCGCTTTTGGTACTGGCAACACCTCAGAGAAGGAAATGGAAGGAAAAACAGTGTTGCTCCTACAGAACCTAGTGAGTTCCTCAAACCTTGCCTGTACTTCCATCAGACTGTTCCCCTCCAAGTCATTTGTTCCCTGGTAAAACACTAGATGTGTCCTTTCATCTTGCTGCTTACTCCAGGAAGGAATATGATGCCTCACCTCCAACGCTGTCATCCCTGGCATGCACTGTACCCATACTGCATTGTATTTTGCTCCCTTCCTTCCCTCCCATTTAGGCCTATAATTATTGAGTCCCCAAAAGTGCCACCCTACTGCCCCCTGCTTCCTGGGGGTCCTTTTGGCCTCTAGCCTTGTTTCACGGGATTTGGCTCCCTTTGGCCTCCACCTCATGTTCCATCCTGACTTGGTTATTGCCCCAGCTCGTCATTTGTTCCCCATCACCTAACCTATCCTGATGTTTATCCACACACATCATCTTTCCTTCTTCACCCTCTCCCGTTAGACTTTACTCTGCACCCCTACCTCCTCTACCTCTTCATCCCTTGTACTTCCTCCTGGCTTCCTTTATCCCTGCAAACCCCTCCTGCATCACTGCTTGAGCATGAGCAAACGTCACAAGGCCCCTTCTATCTGCTTCTGGCCTTTCCCTGTCTGCATCACTGTGTGAGATTGTGCCAACTATGCTTGATCCCCTTCCAACTGTTCCTGTCCGGCCCATCTTTGCAGAAGGTTTTGAGCACCGTACCCCACTTGGGGAAGTCTTCCTCCTCACCACCTGCCCTGTCTGCATATTCCCCTTCTTCTGAAGCCTGCCAGGTGCATGCCCCAGCCTCCTACTGCAGCTTCTGCCCTGCAGGGTTCCCTCCCGTTCATTTTCAGCCTCCCCGGAGCGCTACTGCATCTCTTCCAGTGCTTCCTTCCTGCCCCTTTTCTTGTGATTATGTTCTATTTTTCATAGCCGCTGGCCCCCTAACCCCACGAATGGGTTCACCCCGTTTATGGTACCCAACCCTTACTCCAGGAAGCCCCCCCCCCAGAGTGGGGCCACCGAAGCAGAACTGTTGTGGCTGAAGGGTTGGGCACCGTGCCTGGCTCATATGTGGGGTGGCAATTTTCTTGGCTAGAATCCCCTTTTTTTGGAGTTAGGACATGCAATGACGCAAGGGTATGTGCGTTTGTCCTAGCTCCACCCCACACCTTGGTGCAGCATGCTTGTCCCCCAGCCTCTGCTAGAGGGCAATCGATGCCGACGCTCTGGACTCCATCCCACCCGGGAAGGAGAGCACTCCTTCAGATGCTCAATCCTTCTCCTCCCCTGCTGACCCCCAGTGATCCGTGCTCATTCCCAAACCCGGGTCACTGGCATGTTGAGAGGTGTGGCGTCCAGCACCTCAACCCTCAGCACCACCGGGCCAGCTTTTCTGCCCCTTTTCTTATGCCCCAGTTCCCCTAGTGCCACCCTCTGGTGTGTCCCTAATGTTCCAGTCCCCTCCTCCACTTCCTCTGCATGTGATGTTCCCTCCCCTGCTCCCCCCTTCCATTGCACCTGACATCTTTCCCCCAGCCACCCTGCCCCCCTTCTCTGATGGCCCCTGCTGGACCCCTTCCAGACCAATGTCCTCAACTAGAATACCTGGGGGGCAAAACTATCTGTTACTTCTGCCCCCGGCCCATTTCACCTACGCCTGTGTCATCCTTCCTTCTGGGCATCCGTCTGCCCTTCCCTGAGCCTACTATCTTCCACTCCTCCTGATCCCTGGCTGCCCCTTTTTCTCTAGCTACAGGTGTCATTTTTGTGCCTCTAGCCTTACTACTGTCCATTCCCACTGACCCCTTTCCTCCTGTCTCTGGCACACTTGTTCCAACTCTGGACTTGTTGCTGTCTGTTACCACCTCTGGTCTATTCCCTCTGGATCCCCTTCCATTCTCTCCCCTCCCAAGCCCTTGACTTCTGGAACAGTATATCTGATTCTTCAGTGAATCCACTCAGCCCTGCCCACTCCTTCCATGGCTTATACCGTCCCGGTCTCTCTATCCCATTTCCCAGCTTTCCCCCCGTTTAACCCCCACATTAGCCATGTCACTTCCTCCCTCAGCTGAGTGAGCTGCTTACACATCATACATCCCCCCATCCTCCAAGCCCAATTTAGCATCATAGCCATTCCACAGCCACTGCACCTCACCACCCTGCCAAAAATCCCCCCGCCAGTCGCCCCTCCCTCTGTGCTGCCCTACCATTTCTTCTGTGATACTCAGATATAGTCCTAAAAACACAGCTCCCTGACCCTCACCCCTCCTCAGCCCCAACCCACAGTCAAGATTTTTTTAGAAATACTAAAGCATGTGCAAACCATAGACTTCTAGAAATGTATAACCATTAATAAGCATGTGCAAACCATAGACGTCTATAAATTAATAACCATAGTCACCAAGTTCAAGTCCAAGACACCAAGTTCAAGTCCAAGTCCCCAGCACCTCCAGCATCAAGTCCAGTTCACCAAGTTGAAGTCCAGGTCCCCAGCACCTCCAGCATCAGTAGTCCAAGATCAAGTACCCAGCACCTCCAATGCCTGTAGTCTCGACCCAGTTCACATCACCGCAATTTCAGCTCTTTAGTGAATGATTTCCTAATGCCTGTGTCAATTTCCCATATCCACCGAGGTTTAAGTCCAAGTCCCCTGTGAAGAAATGCAGGACCCAGTTTCTTTGCTATAAAACCATCTCCTCTCAGTGCTTTCCTTAGGTCAGAACCCTCCTTGCTCCCATTCTCCATCCTTCGATGCTCTCAGACACTCTCCCTTTAGCCCAGAATGTCAGCTCCTCCACTTCATAGTGGCTCCTCCTCCTCCTCTCTGCATTAAATAGAGGCCAGGGTTGGGGAGGATGGGAGGGACCAAATACAGCTCTGAACTACAGCTCTGTGGTCTGGCTGGCTTTTTAAAGCCTGACCACCTTGGCGCCTCACTCCCTGATTGGCCTCTCCTACACCGCGGTCTGCGGTTGGTCGGCTGTCCTCAATCCAGTCACTGAACTCCACCCTGCACCCTTTGCTAGCCCCTTGCAAGCTCAGCTCCCCAAAACAGCTCCTTCCTTTGTCTCCAACTGTGACCCTGCTGCCGACTGCAGCCAGAGCTCCACGCTCCACACAGCCCTCCACTCCTTCTCTGGTCGCTGACTGTGACTTGCTCCCCAAATACAGCTCTGCACTACAGCTCTGTGGACTGGCTGGCTTTTTAAAGCCTGACTGCCTTGGTGCCTCACTCCCTGATTGGTCTGCTCCTACACCGTGGTCTGCAGTTGGATGTCAATCCTCACTCCAGTCACTGAACTGTGACCTGTGCCCTTTGCTAGCCCTTACTAGCTCAGCTCCCAAAAACAGCTCCTTCCTTTGTCACCGACTTCGACCATACTGCCGACTGCAGCCACAGCTCCAGGCTCCACACAGCCCTCCGCTCCTTCTCCAGTTGCCAACTGTGACCTGCTCTCCAAATACAGCTCTTGACTACAGCTCTACAGTCTGGTTGGCTTTTTAAAGCCTGACCACCTTGGCACCTCACTCCCTGATTGGCCCGCTCCTACACCATGATCTGCGTTTGGCCCATCGTCCTCACTCCAGTTGCCGAACTGTGACCTGCACCCTTTCTAGCCCCTTGCTAATTCAGCTCCTGAAAACAGCTCCTTCCTTTGTTGCCAACTGTGACCCTGCTGCCGACTGCAGCCACAGCTCCACACTCCATGCAGCCCTCCGCTCCTTCTCTGGTCGCCGACAGTGACCCACTCTCCAAATACAGCTCTGCACTACATCTCTGTGGTCTGGCTGGCTTTTTAAAGCCTTACTGCCTTTGTGCCTCACTCACTGATTGGCCCGCTCCTACACCACGGTCTGCGGTTGGCCGGCCAGCCTCATTTCAGTTGCCGAACTGCAACCTGTGCCCTTTGCTAGCCCTTGCTAGCTCAGCTCCCAAAAAGAGCTCCTTCCTTTGTCACTGACTGTGACCCTGCTGCCGACTGCACCCACAGCTCCACACTCCACACAGCCTTCTGCTCCTTCTCCAGTCGCCGACTGCAACCCGCTCCCCAAATACAGCTCTGCACTTCAGTCTTTCTTCCATGGTAGGGAAACTTATGGAGACACTAAACAAATAGGACCTAGAGAAATACGTGGAGAACAGCGGGCTTCAGGACAGTAAGCAGCATTGGTTAATGGCAGGGAGATCTTGTCAAACCAACCAGATAATATTCTTTGACTGAGTAACCAGGTTAGTTGACAAGGGTGACAAGGGCATTCGTAGGCTTACTTTGATTTTTTGACTTCACCAAGGCATTCAACATGGTACTATACTGAAGACTATTAAAGAAGAGGGGGATCGATCTCAGTATAGCTAGGGAAATGGTAAAGTGGGTAGGCAGCTGATTGGAGGTGAGTTAGCAAAGAGTTGTGGTGAATGGGGTTGGATCGGTGGAAAGAGAGGTCACCAGTGGAATATGACAGGAATCTGTCCTGTGCCAGTCCTCTTCAATATGTTCATCAGTGACATAGGAGAGGGAATCTAGGGCAGGTGGAGCCCATTTTCTGATGGCATTAAACTCTGTGGTAGAGTTCACAATGTGGAGGCGATAATAGAATTGCAGAGAGACCTGCAAAATCTGAAAAACTGACCCAAAGTCTGACAACTGAAATTCAATGCCAAGAAGTGCAAAGTGATGCACTTAGAGAACAAAAATCCCAAAACAAAGTATTGGGTAGGAGGGGTTCAGCTTGACACAACATCCAAAGAAAGGGACCTAGGACTCATTTTTATTATTGGCTCCTTTAAACAAACCAGCCAGTGTAACAAGACCTTGAGCAAGGTTAACACGATGCTAGGATGCATTGGGAGAGGGACTGACAGTAGGAAACGGAAGGTGCTGTTACCATTGTATAGGTCACTGGTAAGGCCATGTGTGGACTACTGTGCCAAGTTCTGTAGTCCCCACCTAACAAAGGACAGGAACAGGCTAAAGATGGTACAACCCAGGGTGACAAAGATGATTCAGGGCCCGGAAGGCAGACCCTATGATGATCAGCTAAATGAGCTGAACAGGTATTCACACAAAACCAGACAAAAGTGGTGGATGTGATAGAGACCTTCAAGCTACTGAAAGGACTAAACAAAGCGAACTGTGAAGAGCTATTTACAAGGAACATAGAAGCTCAGACAAGGGGTCATGAGTGGAGATTAATGGGGGTAAGGTTTAAAAAAGATGTGTGGAAGTATTATTTTACAGAAAGAGTATATGAGCCATGGAATGATCTGCCAGCAGAGGTGGTGAGTGGCAGAACCAAAATTCAAAAATGGCTGGGACAGAGCTAAGGGTATAATAAGGGTATAACTGCTACTTAGTGGGCTGACTGAGGTAGAAACATGCAATACAAAAGGGAGAATAGGGTAATAGGGTAAGCATACAGCCCACAGGGACGATAGGTAACGTAGCAGACAAGATGGACCGTCCGTCTTTTTCTGCTGTCATCATCTTTGTTTCTATGTGAATTCCTTCTCCTTTGTTGCTGATGAATGTGTTAAGAGGACAGAACACAGGACCGATCTCTGTGGCACCCCACTTGTCACTTCTCTTTCTTTAGTTTTGACTTCATTAATCACAGCCCTCTGCTGTCTCCCTTCCAACCAATTACCTACTCACCTAGCTGTGTCCTTTGCTACATACTCCAGCTCCATGGGGAAGGACAAGGAGCAACCTGGTTGCCCCTTGTCCCTCCCCATGGAGTGGAGACTAGGTCCACTACCCTCCAATCTTTTGAAATTATCTGTCTGGACGGAGCTATGGAATAAACTTACCAGAGGTTCAGCTAATTCCTATGCCAGTTCCTTAAGCACCCTCAGATGCACCCCATCTGGCCTCACGGCCTTATCTATCCAAAGGGCTGCTAGTTCTTTTAAGACCCTGTCACTGGTAAATACTTGCTGTCTCATCTCTGGGATCCATCTTACAGCTGCCTTAATGCCACTCTCTGACAGAGGCCTGCTGTCTTCCCTTGTGAAGACAGAGCAGAAGTAATAATTAAGGATTGTTGCTTTATGCTCATCCTCATCTATTACCCTACCTCCATCTAACAGCCTAACAATTGACCCTCTCTTCTCCCTTTTACCCTAATATAGCCGAAGAACTGTTTTTCTCCACCCTTGACCCCCTCAACAATACACAGCTCTGTGCCTGCTTTTGCTTCCCTGACTGTAGTCTTGGTTTCCCTTGTTTGCATTTGGCACTCTCTGCATTCTTTCTCTCCCTGCTTTTCCTCATACATGCTAAAGTGAAGGCCTTTTTCTTAGCTTTCACTGCCTCCCTGGCCTTTTCCTGAGAACAATATTGGTCCCTTTTACCTGTTTCTTTTGGTTACCATTCCCATGCATGACTTTGTTGCCTTCAGAATGGCCCCTTTAATGACCCCTATCTGTTCTCCAAATCTTGGATGCTATCCAATCTAACTAACTTGTTCTGGACCAGCTCCCTCATCTGGTTGATGTCTGCTCTTCTGAAATTTAGGACATCAGCCTTTGATGAGGGTTTGCTGGTCCCATGAGCCACCTCAAACCAGATAATAGTTATGGTTGGTGGACCTTAGTGGCTCTCTTACTTCTACTCCTCCTACCACTTCTGAGTCAAGAATATCAACCTGTCTAGTGGGTTTCTTAACAAGCTGTACCAGCAGGCAGTCCTGCAAAGTATCCAGCAGGGCCTGACTTCTGATACTCCCGGAAGCTAGAATATCCCAATTAATATCTAGCAGGTTAAGTTCAACCATCACTACAATCTCCCCCTTTGGCACCCCCTTTCTAGTTCCACTGCTAGCTCCCTATCTTTCACTTCCCCTGTCCTAGTGGTCTATAGATTACTCCCATCTGTAGTTTCTTGTCTGAGGCCACTGTGAGTTGAACCCACAGTGATTCTGTTTCCCTGTTACCTCTTTATACACAAGGGTGAGGTGTGCACATATATGGAATCCAAACAAACAGAAGAGAGAAAGAAATAAGTGCCTTAGATATGATTTGAACCCTGGCTGCCCAGAATACCATTCCAGTTGGGCAACCAGCTGCCCCACCAAGGCAACTGGAACCCTGGGACTCCCAGTAGTTCCTTATTCTTTCTTTAATGCACAGCCTGGTGCAGTACTTAATTTGTTCTCTCCTCTGTTTGTTTTTTATTTTATATATGTGCACATTGCACCCTTGTGTATGGAAATTCAGTTATCTGGTAGCACAACTGGAATGGCACTCTGGGCAACCAAGGTTCAAATCCCAGCTAAGGCACTTATTTCTTTCTCTCTTCTGTTTGGATTCCATATGTGTGCATACTGCACACTTGCACATGAAAATGTAACTATCTGTGTAGCACCAGGCTGTGCATTAGAGAAAGAGTAAGGTGCTTCTGGGTGCACCAGGTTTCAAGATGCATTGGTGGAGCAGATGGTAGTGCAACTGGAATGATATTATGGGCCACCAGGGTTCAAATCCCAGCAAAGGCACTTATTTTTCATAACCTCCCCAGATGTATCCTTCCTCCACTGCCTTGATGCCCTCCCTGACATATAGGGCTACACCTCCTCCTCCTTTACCACTTCCTCTATCCCATCTAAACATTGTGAGGGATCTCAATATGTGCACCCTGGAAGAGAGGAGGGAGACAAGGGACATGACAGAGACCTACAACTTCATCACATGGTGAAGAGGGTGTGGGTGAGGCCCATTCAAAGAAGAAACAGCACCAGGACTATGGTTCATGGGATGAAGCTGAAGGAGGGAAGTTCAAGACAGATGTCAGGAAATATTTCTTCACTGAAAGGTGGTAGATGCCTGGAACAGACTGTCAGTGGAAGTGCTGGAGGCTAGAACTGTGGGCCACTTGATGTAAGTGTGGGATAAACATAGGGGTATATAAATAAAGAGACAGGGAAGTGAGAGGGTTGCCAGAGACCAGATAGGGCCAGTGAAAGCAGATTAGGCAGGGAACATCTGGGCAGTCTGGGTGGGTCAAGTGGTCCTTTTCTGCTGACAAATTCTGTTTCTGTTTCTATGTAACCTGGGACTGTCAGGTCTCAGTCATTATTCTCTGGAACCAAGGTTTCTGTGATGGCTACAAGGTCCATTGCAGTGTCTTTCACCAGTGCCTGGAGCTCACTAATTTTATTCCCCATACTCTTGGCATTACAGCAGACTCCTTCCCATCTTGTGCTTGATCCCCTTTTACTTTTTATTGCTCTTCTCTTATTCTTCCCCAGATTCCTTAATTTCCTGGTTTTCATGTTGATTCTAGGCATTGTGAGTCTTTTGTCTTTGGCCCCTTCCCCTAACCCAATTCAAACTTCAAATTTACTGTTAGTCAACTTGCTGCTACTAGTACCTAGTTCAGGAAGAGCACTAGCTAGGTTCCCCACCATCACTCCCTTCTCAGTGACTCTCTCCTAGCCTTGGACTCCCCCACACTCAGTTTAACTGTCCAGTGTAGATGTAAAATGTCTGCCTCAGCACACTGGTCCCTCTCTTGTCAGGTGATGGCCATTGACATTGAAGAACCTGAAGTCCCAGAATCCCCCCCCCCGAGTTCTCTGCAAAAGTGGTACCCCTTCTCCTGACACCAGCCCTTCAACCACTCATTAAACTCCTCAGTCTCTTTCCTCTTGGCTTTATTGTTCCCCTCCACACTCCAGACAAGGAGGACCTTGAAAAAGCCCAGGAAGCTGAGTGTTCATTCATTCTGTCCTCCAGCTTATGAAAGATCTGCTTCATCATCTCTACAGGCTAGTTCACCAGATAGTTCATACCCAAGTGTACCAGTACCTCCAGCTCTCCTTCCCCTTCTGCACCATCCTCTTTATCATATCAAGATCTCTGATGACTGATGCACCTGTAAGACACCTGACTATAGCCCCCCTCCTCCTGCTCACCACCATCCCTACCTCCCTAATCACTGAGTCTGGAATCACTAAGACTCTCCTTGCTGACTTCCTCCAACTCCACCCCCCCTGGGTGCCAACAAGTAATCCTGCCTATTTTCTATGACTAACACAGAGTACCTTCTGATGGAGTCAGCTACCCAAGTCTCCTCCAGGGGTGCAAAACAATTTGCTGTTGGGACAAAATGGGGTTGGTCAACCTCCTTGTGGCTGTCCCTGCCACCCTTCCCCCTTCCCCCTACCCACCACTCTCCATCCCGCTGGGCCAGTGGGCCTCTGGGAGAGAGGGTTATGGGCCCAGCTGAGCCAGTACCACAGCTATGATATATTGTCTCTTGCTGCTATCAGCCAAGTGTGAAGCTCTGCAAATGTCCTTTAGATGGGACTGTGTACCTCCCATGGAAGTAGTCCCACAGGCAACCACAATCAATAATATAGAATCTGTGGAGGTGGTTCTGATGAAGCCTTCAACTTACTACAAATCCAGATGCGAGGCCACTGTGTATATATTTTGAGCATAAATTCTTATTAAAATAATTGCCTTTCTAGAATGCTCTTAAACCGCATTACAATAATTCCAACACCTGATGCATTACTTAATTGTCATTGCTTCTAACCAATTTCTCAATATTGGTGTCTACCTAGACACAGACAATACAGTGTTCATAAACATTTTACAATCATTCAAACACAGAAACATAGAATTTATTGGCAGAAAAGAACCGCTTTACCCATCCAGTCTGCCCAAATTATGCTTTAGTACGTATATATTAGTGCCATAGTTACATACAAACATCCCAGCACGTCCATTAATTTATTCCACAACCACAATAAATGCTTGAGTACTTACTGTGTAGCACACCTCCAGAAACTCTTAGCCTGCCCTAACATCTAGCATTCTGTCCTTATTTCTAATATGTATATGTCTAAATTAAGTCAATGTTAGTGCTTATTATGCCTTGTGCTATGAGATCTTGTGTTCAACACCTCTCTTTTAATTTAAAGTTTACCTTACTGCACCGCTGATGTTCCTGTGAGCACATAGTCAATAAGAATTTGTTCATTCTATCCTTCATATTTCAAAATACATGATGAAATGTGATATAGACCCTCCATATGGATTGTGCGTTTTATACCCCAAAATGTTTCAGCTAGATTAGGCTCAATGCTATTACCATGATACTTTGACTTTCATTCACAGTACACTGCATATCAAACTTGTGCCTTCCATTAATACTATAAGTTTTTTTTCAAATTTCTAAGTATTATTTTCTCTGAATAGTCCTTTTCCTGTTTTTTTATATTTAATATATGGCATTGCTTCCTAAAGAACAGAGGCTAAATGTAAAGTTTAACATGTTCTTCCTCTCTGCTATTCCTGTTTGTGCTATGCTACTCTATAGAAATTTATAAGGGTTTACCTTCTTCTGGGGTTCTCTAGGATGGCTGAGTTCAGAGTAGCAGTAAGACAGCTTTCAACACGCTCCATCTTGGACATGTGGACAAGCGAGTGTGCTGAAGGCACATTTTTTTTCTTGTTTTTTTTTTTATCAGGGTTTATTTTCTAACAGGAATAGATTTTTGTTAATTTATACGGCCCGATTCTAGAAGAGTTACGTCTATCGTAACCACATTTGCACAAAAGAATGGTGCAAGTAGCAAATTCATGACCATTGCGGCATGTGGTATTGTACAAAGTGGTCTGTGGCATACTGTAGGCCACTTACGCTAAAGTTGACTTACACCAGCGTATACACCCTAAACCCCCTGCGACATGGCACTAGGGGGTTTATGGCATCAGTTACGCCCTATTCTAGAAGGGCAGCAACAAAGTCCCCAGTGTCAGGATTCTACAAGAACCCCCAGAGGAGAACTGTCAATGTAAGTTACACCAGCATTTAGCTGGCGTAACTGTATGTACACCCTCCAGAAGTTCTGTAGACCCACCAGCTGCCAAGCACCCACTCCATGTGCCCTCCCCCCATGCCTAGAACACATCTGTTGTTGCCCCACTGGGCATCTCCCCTCTGCCCCTGATCCCCTCTACTGTACATGCCCCCCAATCCCCTGAATATTGAAACCCCACTGGGCTGCCCACATACCTCGTGCCCCCAAAACCCCACTGCTAAAAGGCCCCACAGGGAAACACTGTCAACCTCCCAACCCGATTGCCCAGACCCGAGACAGTTTATTTTTTTATTTATTATTTTTAATTTTTTTATTTTATTTTTTGGAAACTGGGTAAGGCCCACTAGGCACAAGTGCCTGTTTTCAGGGGTGATCTGGAAGCACTGAGCAGTTAAGTGACTTGCTCAGAGTCACACAGTATGCAAGTGGAGGTTGTGAGAATCAAACTCAGGTCAGTTCTGCTGGATGTTATCAAGCTTGTTTACACCTCATTCCTCTAACCTTTAGGCTATACTGCCAGCCCTAAGTACAGTACTGCAAATGGTAATTAATTACCGCACAACAACCCTGGTAGTCTAGTGGCCCCTCACCCAGCATTGCCAATCCACTCAGCAGCCCACAACTCATCCCCAGCCGGTGATTGGTACAACCTACCTCTCACCTCCACAGCCAGCTGTCAACTGAGTTCTGTAGGCGCTTACTGTATGAGCGATGCTCAGAGGAATAGATTCATTTGTGAGCGTGTCCTATACAGTAAATGCTCCTACAAAACTCAAAATGGGTGGCTGGCTGTAGGTGAAAAATAGGCTATGTAAGTTACCCGCTTAGAGATAATTAGAGGTATTGAAATGGAATAGCAATGTCTTTGAAATGAGGAACCACTAGTTTCAAATTATATGTGTGTAATTAATTACTATTTATAACACTGTCTTGGGAGTCTGGGCAAAGGGTGTGGGAGTTGAGGCTCTGCCCTGTGGGCCATTAGCAGTGGGGGTTTGGGGCATGAGGTGTGTGGGAAGCCCTGCAGGGCTTTTACTGTTTGGGAGTTTGGGGGGCTGTGGGTGTGTGTGCTGCCCTGTGGGGCTTTGCTATTTGGGTGTTCAAGGCAGGGGGGACACAGGTGCCCTGTGGGGCTTTGGGGTGGCACTTGCACTCATGGGGGGGTTGCGACTTGTGACTTTCCCCACAGGTACACCCTTAGTTCAGTGTAGCCCTCTGCATGTTGCAAGTCTCAAGTCATGGGACTTAGCCGTGGGGACCCTGCCCCTTCTAGAATAGGGTGCAGGGTCCATGTCTCAACTGAGTTTGGCGCAAGTCACCTTTGTCGGTGACTTGCACCATGCTTCTAGAATCACGCCCATAGTTTTCACAAATTTTGAAGGACAGGATATTTAGTGCCACTTCTCATGAACACACAGTTGGTAAGTTTCATGCCTGCCTGATGGGTCTGCTACATTCCGTATGGCATTCTGGGCCCTGTGTAAAGCAAGCTGCAGGTCTGGGGCTGTGCCAGAAGGATGTGTTGCTTCACATAGAGCCTGCAGTGCCCTGTGCAATGCAAGCTACAGGTCTGGCCCCCACCTGTTGAGCCATCTACTTTGTATACAGCCTGCTAGTCTGAGTTGAGAGCATCACTGTGCAGTTGCATCATGAGTGGCACAAAGGGCTGCTAGTGTAGCAAGCTACAGGTCTGCTGCAGGTCATGTCACCATCCAGCTACTTTATAAGTAGCCCACAGAGTCACTCAAAAGCAAGCTACAGGTCTGGTGCATTTCATGTCACTATGAAACTGCTCCATGTGTGACCCAAATGGCCATTTGTGAAGCAAGTTGCAGGTCTGATGCAGTAAGTATGAAATCACAGAGTCCATCATCTCCAGCACCTCAGAAAATTGTATCAGGTGTTTTGCAGTCTAAAGTGCAGGTCCAGCAAATGACACCATCTCAGCAAGAATCAAAGTCTAAACAGCACCACATGATTCCAAATTCAACAGTAAGCTTCCAATTGTATTGCTTGGATAAACAAATCAGTTCCCAGTCCATCTGGAAAAAAAAAACATGTTTTGCTGTTTAAGTTGCACAGCTTTATCAAGGGAATGATGGTCCTAGGGTATAGATACTTAACAAAGTTTTTTACTATATGTACTTTATGCTTTTCCCTGAGAGTCCCGAGACCCAGGCAGACATGACAGTGCATGCACATGGAGGTGCACACATGCTCCAGGTACTGGCTCAGCCCCTTCCACCCCACTCTTGGCTATCACCAGGCCCCCATAGCCTAAACTGCCATCTGTCCTCCACTGGGTGGCAGCCAAGGGTCAGGGAAACCCCTCATCCCTCCCCGGGAGAGAACAACCATTGGGTCATTGGTCCTAACTCTCACCCCATTCTCCTATACCTCAGCTTGTTTACACATGTGATGGGGTGAGAGCTAGGACCAATGACCCAACCCCTCCCGATGCCGGTTGGGGTTGGGCTGGGGGCTGCAAGGGGGGCTTTCAACCCTAACACTGAATTTCCTCACTTTTGTCACTGTGGAACAACCCTAACTGATGCATTAAATGGAGTTTATTGCCATATATATATATATATACAGTATATATATATATATATATATATATATATATATATATATATAGATATATATTATAGTGCCACAGTAGTGGCACTATAATTAAGATTGAATAGCCACTTTATTGCAAAACCTCAAATTTTGCACCTTAATAACTTTGCCACCGTACAACTGATTTGCCAGGAATTTTGCATGCATGGTCTGGCACCATAGAGCTCTGGATCTGCCAAGTTGCATTATGGTTGGATGTACTGTTGCAGAGCTACAGAATGCCAAAAAAATAAAGAAAATTGACTTTTTGCATGTTTCTTTGCTTGCACCTACAGCCTGCACCATTTGTTTCTTCAGTCTGAAAACTTCAGGAAAGATGCAGCATTGGTCACCAATGTGCCTTTCGAAGATTTGGTGAAAAAATATTAAACTGTTCAAAACTAAGTCAAAAAACAAATTTCCCATTATTGTCCATGGGAAAAGTTAACAAAAATCATGAAACTTTCGTGAGAGGTTATTTTTACTGTTGCAAATGGCCCTTTTACTTTCGTGAGTCAGCCATCTTGTTTAAAGTTAGTGACACAGAAAAATGCCTGGTGTTTAAAATTGGGACCCTCTAGGTCAGTGGTGCTCAGTCCTGCATGGCTTGGGAGCCACATTTGAAAATAGGGTTCACTTGGGAGCCACAATAGACATACACAGCATGCATTAAGGTCACATAAAGCTTCCACACACACCCCAAATCCTAGGACTACCATTGCACAGCACTACACACACAAGCAAGTACTGAGAGAAAAGCAATGTTAAAGGACTATGTAAAAGCCTCCACAGCAGTGTACATCACCACAAACTGGTGAGACCAATGACAGAGAGAAAGAATACCCTTCTTAACAGTGCTGTGGTCCTTCAAACACAAACACCCAGTGCAGAATGAAAAAAAAATAATTAACATGGCCAACCCATATAAAACTCTACAAATAATTAAGTGTCTTTAAACACTGCAGCACCCTTCTTAACAGTGCTGTGGTCCCTCAAACACAAACACCCAGTGCAGAATGAAAAAAAAAACATTTAACATAGCCAACCCATATAAAGCTCTACAAATAATTAAGTGTCTTTAAACACTGCAGCACCCTTCTTAACGGTGCTGTGGTCCCTCAAACACAAACACCCAGTGCAGAATGAAAAGAAAATAACATAGCCAACTCATACAAAGCTCTCCAAACAGTTAAGTGTCTTTAAAAACTGCAGCACCCTTCTTAAGAGTGCTGTGGTCCCTCAAACACAAATACCCAATGCAGAATGAAAAAAAAACCCTGTAACACAGCCAACTCATATAAGGCTCTGTCCACACTATGCCTCTGTAATGTTATAGAGGGCTCAAACCGTTACCGCAACGGTTTGCGTTTACATCTGTAACGTTACAGAAGGCGTTTTCATAACCGTTGTTGAAACCACTGCGAGTGGTTTGAACAATGGTTACAAAACGCTGTGTCCTGTAACGCTACCAGCCATAGTGTGGACGCGTGAGCGTGTAGCTCCAGTATTCCCCCAGTGCAGCATGAACTGCATTGTGGGATAGAGTGCATTTGTAATGTTACAGGGCACCCACAAATGTGGACGGGCTGTAACGGTTCCAAACTGTTATCGAGACTGTTTGCCGGCAGTGTGGACACACTGTAACGGTTCCGGTCTGTAACGGTTTGGAACCGTTACAGACTGTAAGTAGTGTAGTGTGGACAGGGCCTAAAGCTCTTCAAACAGTTAAGGGTTTTTAAAAACTTCAGAACCTGCATAAAGATATGCTCCCTTCTCTATTTGTAAAACAATACAAAATAGCTTGGCAAATTGCTGTACCTGCACATAGATATCCTCTAATCTGTCACCCAGTCACCCGAAGCAGTCAGTCCACAGGTGGTGCACTGCAAGGGAAGACAGCACTAAAAGCACCCAGCTGCTGCTCTGAATATACCGAACTGAAGTGAGCTAAAACAGCACAGGTTAGTCCATGGGAGAAACACAAAGATGTGCGCACAGACAACCTGAGGGCATAAAACAGTGTAGCAGGACTTACCTCGTCAAGGCTGATATTTATTTATTTAAGTTAACCAGCCACCCTTAATAAAATTAACATCACCCATTTAGCACGATCGGACAGTCATTGATAGCACTAAGTGGTAATGCTAATTTCAGTATATACTAAATGAGGAATCAAGCGAGAGTGATTGGGCGGCATTTAAAAGAGCCGCTAGTAAATAAATGTTTGTGCTTCTTATAGGAGCCACAAATAAAGTGTTAAAGAGCTGCATGTGGCTTGCGAGCCACGGTGTGAGTACCACTGCTCTAGGTAAACACTGACCATTGTATTTACCAAGTCGAGTCCTCAGGATGCAAGCCATATCTTTTTGGGGGGGTTAAACCCCCCAGAAATACATTTTTAAACTTTTGGGAAAAATGCTCTCACAAAATACTTTGACAAATGTGAATGTTTCATGATTTATTTTATGAAACTTTCATGATTTGTGAAAGTATTTTGCAAAAGTATGCTCAAAATAACTATGAATCTTTGCCAGCCTCCTGCAACAAAACGGTTTGGTCTTTTTGGCTGAAATTTGCAGGGTGGCAAGGTCTGGTCCCACAGATGTGCCTTTTTGTGACTTGGTGCAAACACATTCAAGGGGCCCAAAGTTACAGCATTCTGAAGTTCAGCAATTTCCCATAGGATAACATTGTGGCACCCGTCATGCCTCTCAACACCCGTATCTCGAAAACGAAGCTAGATACACCGTTTTCGCTACTGACAGTTTGGTTCACCTATAGGTGAACCAAACTGTTGAAATAAGTTTGGAAATAGTAGATGACATCTGCAGTGGAATTGTTTTCCTACTTGCTATGGTTACAGAGATATTGGGAAAAAACATGTTCCAAAGGTGGCTTTCTGGTGCCCGTAGCTCATAAACGATGCAATATACAGTTTGGCCGATTGTTGTCACATGAAGTACTGGTTGTCACAATTACAGAGACATTTGAAATTTTTTTTTGTAGCTCCTATGGTTCCTGAGATATTGACAACTTTGTGTTGCAAGGGTTTCTTGCCCTATAGGGCTGCTGTATGGCTCCATTGTGAAGTGGGAGTGGGAGCGCAGGGCCCAGAGTGCCCATGATCACACATGTGCATCTCATTATGCAAAAAATGAACAATGTGAAGGGAGTGCAAGACCCAGAGGGCCCATGCTCCCACTAACACATACCATTTACCACTTACATTACACTTTCTCAAAAAGAAGGGAAATTCACGCATAGCACACATAGCACTGATTTCAGCCTCAGCAAAACTTGTTATTTTAAGGCACTGGAAGGAGAAGTCCCCTCCCGCTGTCATAGAGTGGTATCGAGAAATCTTACTTGCAATCCAGGTGGAGAAACATATACTGAATCTGAGAAATGCCTATCGTAGATTCACGGAGATATGGGAGCCACTCCTAACTTTACTTGAGTTGGTGAAATTTTGAGGGAAGGAACAGACATTGCTGAATGATTACTGCTCGTAATAACTGTTATTTTACTATAGAGTAGATGTATACTCTGGGAGTTTGTTATAGACGTGGAATAAGTGCAGGTGGGGTGGGATAGGGGAGGATTATTATAACTGTTTGCCAATGTCTGGTCTGTGTACCAACCAAGTGTATGCTTGAAATACCAATAAAGTATATTGAATTCAAAAAAAAAAAGAAGGGAAATTCATTGCAAAAAACTCCATTAATGCATCAGTTAGGGTTGTTTCCACAGTGACAAAAGTGTGGAAATTTGGTGTTAGGGTACCACCCCTCCAGACACCACCAGGCATCGATGTGTGTGCTGGAGTGGTCGTGCCTAACTCTTACCCCATAGTCCTATACTGCACCACCACAGCTTCTTTACACATGGAATGAGGTGAGAGTTAGGCATGACCACTCTAGCACACACCCCGATGCCTGGTAGTGTCTGGAGGATGGTGGGGGTGGTGGGGGGGAAGAGAGGTGATAATGCTAATACCAAATTTCCACACTTTTGTTGCTGTGGAAACAACCCTAACTGATGCATTAATGGAGTTTTTTGCAATGATCTGTATAGTATACTGGTGTGGTAGTGCCAGTATAGTTAGGGTTCAATGGTTACTTCTATGTTAAACCCCAAATTTTGCACTTTATTAACTTTGCAACCATTTGACCAACTCGCATGAAACTTTGCATGCTCCATCTGGTACCATAGATCTCTGGATCTGGCAAATGTCGTTCCAGTCAGATGTATGGGTACAGAATGTCAAAAAATATGAAAATTACAACTTTTTTGTCAAATGCTATATCACACCATTTCTCTGAAACCACTTGGGGGTTTGGTCTGAAACTTTCAGGGTATATGGGGTCTGTGTCACAGATGTGCATTTTGAAGGTTTGGTGAAAAAATATTAATCCATTCAAAAGTTATTAAATTCTAATTTTCCCATTATTTCCTATTTTGCTTTCACAAAAGTACTTTTTGCTGCCGCAAACACTAGAGTAGTGTCATGCTGCCACCATCTTGTTTTCAGTTAATGATGCAGAAAAAGCTAAATAATTCAAAAAATACTGCCCCTTGGTAAACACCAATACTTGTGTTTACCTAATCAGGTCTTGAGGAACATGATTCTGTCATTAGTTTTGTAAAATACTGTCCAGAAATATGTTTATTTTAATTGGCTGCTGATAGTGTCACAAATTGGTGACACTACCTGCCACAAATAGTGGCACTACTTTTGTGAAAGTGCAGCAAAATGTAGCACTATTTTGTGAAACACCTGCTGCTGCATGAAATTCCGGCCGGGGGGGGTTGTGGCACTACTTAAAAAGTTTTCTGTACATTTCAGTGGCAAACAGATCCCAATTCCTTGGCCCCCGTTTAGGCAAACACTTGTTGGTGTTTACCTAATTAAAGTATGTTATCCTATTTATACAGCCTGTAAGGGGAAGGGGGCCGAGGCATGCTCATATACATTTTTCTGACATTGGGGTGCCCAATTCCCATGTCAGCAGTAGAGGCATCTCCCCTCACCACTGTGGGACACTGGGCACCCCACTCCCAGTGTCCCAAAATATGTATCCCCCCACAAGCAGTGTGGAACACTGGGGAGCCCACTCTCAGTGTCTCTATATACTATGTATTACATTTACATTATACCTACAAATAAAGAAAACTGTCCCCCGATGTACTATTCAGTTGCTGACATCGGAGGGGCCTTACTCTCATGTCAGCACTGGAAGCCCCCTCACTAGTGTGGGACACTGGGAAGCCCACTCCCAGTGTCCTGAAATTTTTGCTTCACAGCCTGTAAAGAAGAAGGCAGTCCCCCGATGTCTGTCTTTTATTTTTACCCTGAAAAAAAGACAATGGTCCCTCATCATCCTCGTCCTCCTCCCCCATCCCAACTCTCCCACTGAGCACCCACCACTCCACACCCCCTTGCCCTATACTTACCACTGGATGTCATTAACTGTCATCTTCTTTGGACTGGGACACGTCTGCACTCTTCAAAGCCCAACCATGAACTGAAGAATCAAGGTAAGCACCGTATAATGTATTTTAATGGCATTTTGAACTTATGTTGATATCTTTGGCAGTTTTAGGTATTTTTACAACACATTTTCAACATGGCCTCTTTGGGACCTCACCTCAAGAACACTGTCACTGACATTTTGTTAATTGGGCCCGGAAGGTGATTTCACGGTCACTGCATGAAATCACCTTTCCAGATCAATGAATGAAATGACAGTGCCCGTGTTCACGGGGTGGGGTGAAAACATTCCTAAAAATGCCCAAGTTATATACGTTCAATGAAATTTTTCTATGCACATGCATAACTTTGGGTAATTTTCAATATTTTGCTGCCAAATTTTCAACATAGCCATTTTACCACACCACCTCATGAACAGTACAGCTGTCATTTTTCACATCCTGCTCAAAATGTGTTTTTGCACCTGTGTCACAGAATGGTGTTTCAGCATGGATTTCACAGTTTTCACCTACAAGGTTTATGAGGTGGGTCATAAGAAGACTGTGTTGAAAATTTGGGGTCAAAACATAAAAACATGCAAAAGTTGTGACCATTTGTTGCAATTTTGCTATGCCTGCTCATAACTGTGGACATTTAAAATATTTTTACTCCAGATTTTCAACATAGCCTTCTTATTACCCCACCTCATGTATTAGTGGTGGGTGAAGTGGCCAAAATTCGCTCCACAGACTGATTCGCGGAGAAACGCAGAATCCGCAAAGTGCCCGGAACGTGAAGCGGAGTACTTTGTGCTATATTGAAGAATGCGAAGTCCATTGAAACCAATGACTTTGCATTTTTCCACCTTCTCCAAACCACTTCTCCACCAGTTTTAAGGGTGAAGTACATTGAAATCAATGTACTTCTCATCACTTCACCTTGTAATTGAGCTCCAAGGTGAATTTTGCAGTGCTTCATGGGATTGCAGGTCACATGGGCTCTAGATTGTTTTGCACAGCCTCAGTTCTGTGTACTGTGTGTGTAGTGGAAGATGGAGACAGTTTCCTCTCAGAGCTCTGTGATTCAAATCCTCTAAAAGCTGTTAAAAAGCCTTTTTGTACCATTTTTTTTTGCTCAAAAGTTAGTACATTGATTGTAGAAAACCCTCCTGCACTCATATTATTGAGTATTTATTGTTTGTGTGTGGATTTTGAAAGTTAATTTAGAACAGTCAGTCTGTGTACTGTGAAGTGTGCCTCGGGGAGGAACATCTGTGGTGTAGATAGATAGATAGATAAACTGGGAGAAAAAGGCAGTCTTTCTATTTTGGTTATATTTTTCTTGTGTACTGTGTTAATGTACACAGTAATATTTTCAGTAATTCTTGACATTTTTTGCTGATTGTTGTGGTGTAGCAGTGTATAATTTCAGTTTGTTTAAAACATTTGGTTATATTACCAAAGGTTTTCAATTTTCTACACATTACTTGTAGTGTGTGTGTGTGTGTGTATATGTGTGATGCATGCCATTAAATCTGACACCTTCTATTGTGCCACAGAGTAATGGCAGCAGTGTGAACCTGCGATCCACCGCACCTACATTATTTTTTTTATACTGCTTTGTGGTATCTTTACTGGTAGTGGACTGTTACTGCCGTGCACTACCCTCCAACTGGCAAAAGATATTCTTTTCCAGATTTGGATTTGTGACTTGTGAGCACTTGTTAGGTGCTGTGCCTTTGCATCTGCATCTCTTGAGTGCACAGCACAATCTTAATCTGTCTGTGCATTTGCACTTACTTTGCATTTCTTGTTGTGCTATCATTTCACTTCATCAGCACTGGGGAATTTTCTGGACACACGACAATAGCATTTTTGGGATGCACATTCACTCTGGTGACTGTGTGTGACCACTGCACGCATGACTGACTACGCCATTAATTCTGGGAGACTTTGCATTTCTTGTTGTGCTATCATTTTGCTTCGTCAGCACTGGGGAGTTTTCTGGACACAAGACAGTAGCATTTTGGGGATGCACATTAATTCTGGTGACTGTGTGTGACCACTGCATGCATGACTGAGTGCACCATTAACTCTGGGAGACTTTGCATTTCTTGTTGTGCTATCATTTTGCTTCGTCAGCACTGGGGAGTTTTCTGGACACAAGGCAGTAGCATTTCGGGATGCACATTAATTCTGGTGACTGTGTGTGTGAAGGGCTGCCAATATTGTTGTCACTCCACCTTATTTCACGTTAAGGCAGAATGACAATGCAAAGTAATAATTAGAATATGAAGTGAGCCTTTTGCTTTGGCCACTTCGCGTAGCGGAGTGACAATGCAAAATGGCCACTTTGCGTTCACTTCACCAGCAGAATTTAATTTTGCTGCATCTCTATCATGTATGTCACAGCTGTCATTTTTCAAATCCTGCCCAAAATGTGTTTTCTCACCTGTGGTGGGAATGGCATTGCAGTTATGCAGAATTATGTTCTGGTGGGGATTTGAACATTTTTTTTGTACCAACGTACATGAGGTTGGGTAATAAGAAGACTATGCTGGCAATTTGGTCACTGTTGTCCTTTAAATAGAAGCACAGGGCCCTCCACACCAACATACATATGTGCATCTATGGAGGGATCCCACAGACACATAAGGATATGATTATACTATCTGAAAAAGTAAGGAAATTCATTAGAAAAAACTTTGCTAATGTTTCGGTTAGGGTTCTTAATAAAGCAACAAAAGCAGGGAAATGTGGTGTTAGGGTTTACAGCCCTAACACCCCATCCCCACTCTTCAAACACTGACAAGTGTTGGGGGTGTGCCTTGGAGTCGTCGGCCCTAATGTTCACCCTATTCTCCTATACTGTCCCCCACCTCAGATTATTTACTTATGGAATGGGATGAGCGTTAGGGCTGATGATCCCAAGGCACATCCCTGATGCCTGTCAGTGTCTGCAGGGTGGAGGTGGGGTGTAGAGCTGGAAACACTAATACCACATTTCCCTGCTTTTGTCACTTTACTAAGAACCCTAAGTAATGCAATATTGAATTGATTTTGTTTTATATATATATATATATATATATATATATATATATATATATATCACATATGTATGCAACAGGGGCCATGATAAAAACTGTAAAATAAAACCATTTATCTATGATACTATGGTGATAAATTTATTTATCACCATAGTATCCCATTTATCTACACAGTTCTCTTCAGAATTCATTTAGAATGTTCGACCGCAGAAGCAGTACTAACCATATTCAAATAGGAATAACTTTAAAACAGAAAAAGATAGCATGGTACTGTGAGCACAAAATGAGTGGTGTTTCATTTATAGATAACTTATATACTTTTTATAATTAGCAAGAAAACAGAAAAAAATTAAATTTTTTTTGTTCACCTTTTTGACAAACAAATGTGAGTAACTTTAAAACAAAAAATGATAGCATGGTACTGTGAGCAAAAAAAATGTTCAGCACAAAAATATCTAAAAAATGAGTGGTGTTTTATTTATAGACACCATTTTTTTTTTTTTTTAATAATTAGCAACAAAACAGCATGAAATTCAATTTTCTTTTCCCTTTTTTGACAAATTATTTACACCTACCAAAATCAAAACATTCACACAACATCTAAACCTGTTGCATAAATGGAATATGCAGGGGTTCAGTGTGTGATAATGCATTTATCTTGTACAGTTTCCAGTGACCTCTCGTAACTCTCACTCGTGCCTTCGGCACTCGTGAGGTTACTTGACATCACTAGAAACTGTACAAGATAAATGCATTATCACACACACTGAACTCCCTGTATATTCATATATATATATATATATATATATATATATATATATATATATATATATATATATATATATATATATATATATATATATATATATATATATATATATATATATATATATATATATATATATATATATATATATGCAGTTGTGCTCCTATAGTTAGAGTTGAGTAGGCACTTCAATGTTAAACTCAAAATTTTGCACTTTAATCACTTTGCAACTGTTCAACAGATTTGCACAAAATTTGATATGCAATATCCTGTGGTGTAGGTCTCCTGATCTGGGAAGTTATATTCCTGTCAGATGTGCAGTCCCTGAGTTACAGAGAGGTGAAAAAAACATGTTTTTGCTCAGTGACATTACTGGGATTTCCTTTGAACTTGCCTACAGCCCAGACGGTTCAGGTTTTTTGGTCTGAAATATTCAGGGCAGAAAGGGACTATCCCACAGATGTGCCTTTTTGCTAATCTGGTGAAAAAATAATCAGCAGTTTTTTAAGTTATTGCAATTTAAAAATGTGAAAAAAAATCATTTCTGAGCATGTTCAGTAAGTACTACAAGATAACTGTATGAAAGGAAGGAGGAATCCTGCTTTGTATGGGAATATTCCTACTTCATATGGCAGCCATCTTGTTTCAGTTTTACGTGAAAAATTCTAATTTGGAAGCCTCCCAAAATTATATTCTGGGGAGGAAACTACACATGTTGCAGCCTTATTGGGACCCCTTAAGTGCATTCTGCACTTTAGTGCTCATAAAATACCTTTAGAATGTGTTTTATTTAACCTTTCAATTATTTGTATCAGCATCATATGAAGTAGGATCCTGTTTCATAGGCCGAGATATGAAGTAGGATCCTACTTTGTCAGCCATTCAAAGTAGGATCTTGCTTTGTATGCTGAAATACAAAGTAGGGATCCTACTTCATGAGCCTAAAGTGCAGGAATATTTGAACTTATGTTGATATCTCAGCCATTTTTTGTTATTTTTTCACCAAACTTTCAACATGGGCCTTTTAGAACCCCACTTCATGAACACTGGCACTGTCATTTCATTACTCGGTCCCAAAAGGTGATTTTGCAGTCACTGAGTGAAATCACATTTTGCAACAAATTAACTAAATGATAGTGCCAGTGCTCATGAGTGAAGTCGAGCCATGTTGAAAATTTGGCGCAAAAATACCAAAAAATGACCAAGTTATGTGCAGTTGTTGAAATGTCACTATGCACCTGCGTAACCTTGGCAATTTTTTATATTTTCACTCCAAATGTTCAACATTATAAACCAAAGAAGGACGCAATATCATAGCAGAGGCCCAGTGCTAACAAATGAGAGACAGTACTTACAAACAAGCAGTCGGAAACATGGACTCCATCCAGGAAGGTGTTCCAGGTGAAAAGTAAGGCAAGGTATACAGCGGACGAAATAAAAAAAAATTCTTTATTCAATAAAACACATCCGGTTGCTGAAGCACTGAGATAAATCCAAGCAGACCACCACCAGGCCTATAGCAGACCCCTCCCCACAAACAAAGTCTTGCTGCCAGTGAAATGTTTTAGCACAAGAGGCGCTTTCTCAAGACTCAGCCTTGAGAAAGTGAATCTCACATGAAAACATTTGACTGGGAGTGAGACTTTGTTTGTGATGAGGGGTCTGCAATAGGCATGATGGCAGTCTGCTTGGATTTATCTTAGCATCTCAACAATTGGATGTTTTTTATCAAATAAAGGAATTTTTTATTGCATCTGCTGCATATCTTGCCTTACATTTCAGCTGGAAATACCTTCCTGGATGGAGCCCATGTTGCTGACTGCTTCTTTGTAAACTTTCAACATTGCCATTTTTTACACCATCTCATGAACAGACTGTCATTTTTCATATCCTCCCTGAAATATGTTTTCGCTCCTGCAGCACAGAATGACATGTACACTGCACAAAATTACCTTTTGGGACTGATTAACAAAATGACAGTGCCAGTGTTTATGAGGCAGGGTCCCTAAAAGGTCATGCTGAAAATTTGGTGAAAAAATTCCTAAAAATGCCTGAGTTACATGTGTCTGTTGAGTTTATTCAATGTACATGCATAACTTTCATATTTTTCAATATTTTGATGCCAAATTTTCAGCATAGCCATTTTTTCATACATTCTCATGAACAGTACAGCTGTCATTTTTCATATTCTGCCCAAAATGTGTTTTTTGCACCTGTGGCATAGAATGGCATTGCAGTTGTGCATTATTAAGTTTTGCCTTGCATTTCACAATTTCTCTGTACATGAGGTGGGGTAATAAGATGGCTATGCTGACAGTTTGGTCACTGTTATTCAACACATGGAAGCACAGGGCCCAGAGAGCCTTGTGCTTCCACACCTGCATATATATGTGCATTTATGCAGGAGTTGGAGTGCAGGATCCAAAGGACCCTGTGCTCCCATAGTAAAATAAGGACACTATTATACTATCTCAAAAAGTAAAGAAATTCATTGCAAAAAACTCAGTTAATGCATCAGTTAGGGTTCCTATTACAGTGACAAAAGTATGGAAAATAAGTGTTAGGGTTCCTACTCCTACCACCATATCCCCCACCTTTCACACACCAGCAGGGTGTGCCTTGTGGTCATTGGCCCTAGATCTCACCCCATTCCATGTGTAAGGAAGCTGAAATGGTACAGTATAGGAGAATGGGGTAAGAGTTAGTACCAACAACCCCATAACAAACCCCAATGTCTGTTGGTGTGTGGAGGGTGAGGTGATAGGGGTGAGAACCCTAGCACTAAATTTCTATACTTTTGTTGCTGTAATAGGAACCCTAACTGCTGCATTAATGGAGTTTCTTCCAAAGAATATCTATCTATCTATCTATATATATATATTATATATATATATATATATATATATATATATATATATGTATACACATACATACACTATCACACAGCTATCTTAACTCTCTTTTTCCTTGCATGCTCTCTCCTCATCCTACTCTCCTAGAAATGTACTGCAACTCCTCCCTTCCCCATCCAAAATCCTTGGCTGGATATGCAGCTTTTCCTTAAGCTCGCCCCTGTCTAATATTCCCATTCCATATTTTTCCTCTACTTGTATGTTGAAAGCTGTACTCCATTAATACACTATGTAACTATATCTGCTGTTGTACCTAACCCCTTTCTCCATTTTTCCTCTACTTTAGTTTCCATCCCCTCAAATCACTTTCACTTCTTGCCCACTCTCTGCTCTTTCTTTCTCTTTTCAACTTTTAACCCAGTCCCTTAGTGGTTGCCTAATGTTACAATTATTATTTAAAAATGATGCCACTGTATTGCTGCTAATTCTCATTTGTATTGCCTGTTGGCTTTATTTATATTGCACTAATCTGACTTATTGTTCTGACTATTGTAGACTGTGTTTACTTACTTTGTACCCTTTTTACAGGATGCATCTAGACATGAGTGTTCTCAGCTCAGTATGGTTTCCTGAAAGTAAATTCAAATAAATAACTGAGCTGGCAAACAAAGATGCCAGCGGGGAGGGCAATCTAGTATCTGTATGGATATCACTTTGATGCCACTCAGGGAAGAGGTTTGCTGCACTGCACATTGGAGTAGCTCCTGTTAGAAGCATGGGGTTGGTACACTTGGCAGTGTGGACAACCTCCAGGTCACCACAGCATGCACTTTGTAGTAAGGGAGAACAGCAGGCTATACAAAATGGGGTGCAATGGTGGGGTCCACCCTGGCCTAAGCAGGTAACACATATGCTTGAAGGAGCAATGGTAATAGGAAGCCAGCAGTGCACATCTGCTCTAATGACATGAGTAATGATGGACAGACATCATGCATCATTTCATATTTGTCTCCATGGTCTGTAACCCATCTTCCTTCCTTACTAGTTCCATCATTCTCCTTGCCAGTCTTGTCTCTTATCATCTTGGGCATGGGGTGTAAACTAGGGCATCAAACATGCAAGAGTAGTCCTGCATTTCTTGGTACCATGGAACTGGACTTGAAATGTGCAGTTTTTGATCATTTGTGATCATGTGCTATAGATATGTGTGAAAGCTGTGAATTCCGCTTTTACAGAACTTTCATAAATTTCATGAAATTTTCTAAACATCTGCATTTGTTGAAATCAGCATCTTCCAAACGTGTTTGGTAAATTTTCATCCTGTTTTTTTGAATTTTCTGGCTGAGTTGCAGAATAAAGCACATGAACTGTGGAATGTTTCATTCCACAATTTAATCTGCAATACATGCAATTATTCTGCAGTTCAGTGATTAGTCCTATGGAATTTCTTTCTGCAGTTTAATACATTAATCCATGTGAACATAGGAACATATGAAATTGCCAGCAGAAACAGGCCTCATGCTCTTTTGAGTCTGATCGAGAGTGCAGCTAGCAACTCATCTCACAGCTGCCCCTCCTGCCCCCCCACTTCCCAGTACCCTTCCCCTGTCCCAACCCCTCTTGAAACTGCCACTGTCTTACAGTACACTATCTCATCTGGTAAGGTGTTCCATTTGTCCACCACTCTTTCAGTGAAAACAACGTCTCCACATCTCTCTCCTAAATCTTCCCCCCTCCAATCTCAGTCCATGCCCTCTTGTCTCCCTTCCCTTTCTCATCTGGAAAATCCATTCTGTGTTGGTCTTGTTTATCCCCTTTAGATACTTAAAGGTCTCATTCATATCCCTCCATCCCTCCTCTCCTCCAGTGAATACATATTCAACTCTCCTAGCCTGCCATAGTAGGGCTTGCTCCCTAATCCCTGGATCATCTTTGTGGCTCTTGGCTGCACCCCCTCCAACAATCTGATTGCCTTCTTCAGGAATGGGCACCAGTACTGCATGCAGTGCTCTGGGTGGGGTCTGACCAATTACCTATACAGAGGCAGGATAACTTCCTTCCTTCTGGAGGAGATCCCTCTTGCAAAACATCACAGCATTTTGTTGGCTTTTGCTGCCACCTTCCTGCACTGAGCAGCATTGTTCATGCTCCCTGTAATATCATTTCAAGGTCCTTCTTCTCTGTGGAGCTCCCCAACTGTACTCCATTCAAATGATAATCCTTCCCCTGGTTCCTGGCTCTGAAGTGCAGAACCTTGCACTTCTTGGCATTGAACCCCAACTGCCATGTTTCCGCCCACTCCTGCAGCTTAGTCAGGTTCTCCTGCAACCTCTTCCACCCCTCCACATCTACATTTAATGCATTCATTCCACACTTCAGTGACGAACTGAACTGTGGAAAGAATATAAGAATTGTGGATTCATGTATTCAACTGCAGGAAAGAAATTCTGAGAGCTGATCACTGAATTTCTTTCTACAGTTGAATACATTAATCCACAATTCATTAATTCATTCTGCCATTCTAAGTTGGAATTGCTGCAAAAATTGCCAAAGTGCATTCCAAAATTTCACAAAAGAGAAATTCTGACTTTCACCAAAGTTCCACTGGCAGAAGTTTAATTTTTCACATCCCTAGTATTTATATGATTTAGCAGGTGTTATATTATTACTATCCAGATTTTCTTGAGAAGAAAAAAGTTTAATTGCAAAAGTACACAGAGGGGCAACATTTCAGACATATAAAAAATGCTATTTAACATTAAAAATGTGCCTAATTCTTTTGCAAAATATGCACTAAATTATTTTGCAAAATATGCACTAAATCTGCAGTTTCTCATTGAAATACTTTGGATCTTAATAGTTGGAGTTATCTGATATCACAATACCAGAATTCTACTGAATTATTCTTACTAGCAGTTGAAAAGTATAGTAAATGTGAAAGCTCACAAATTCATTGCACAAATAAATTTTTACACAAGTACAATGTATTTTACTACACATTAAAGTATAATTAATAACTTAGAAAATGTCCTGTTTAACAGTAGTGACCACCTGCTCCTAAAGCACAACTAATCCTCCCCTGGCAAAACTTACCATCTCAATGTATCATACATTGAGATGGTAAGTTTTGTCAGGGGAGGATTAGTTGTTCTTTAGGAGCAGGTGATCACTACTGTTAAACAGGACATGGCAGCTGCCTTGCTTTAATTTACAGTTAATTTACATTGAATATCTCTGGACTGCTAAGACATAAAGGTAAGTACAATACATAATTTGAAAGAGATTTTAGTGGGTTTTCAAATATTAAGAGGGCCTGCAAACTTACTTTCCCTTTAGGAGGCAACAACAGCTTCAGCTGCCCTTGGACCAGAGACATGATCCCTGCTGGCTCTAGTCTATAGGTGCCAGCTGTGTGCAGTGGTGCCAGCAACTGGAAACATTTTTGATATGCCATGAGGCAGAAGAGAGTGAAGTATTTTCCAAATGGTTAAAGCCTGCCTCTTTCTGATTCAGGCAGAGATTTCATAAATTTCATGAAATTTTCCAAACATTTGTCTTTGTTGAAATCAGAATCTTCCAAACATGTTTGGTAAATTTTCATCCTGTTATATGGAATTTTCTGGCTGAATTGCAGAATAGTACATGCAAACTGCAGAATGTCAGTTCTGAGGAATTCCATTCCACAGTTTAATCTGCAATACATGTAATTATTCTGCAATTCAGTGATCATTTCTATGGAATTTCTTTCTGCAGTTTTATACATTAATTCACAATTAATAAACTCATTCCACACTTCAGTGACTCACTGAACTGTGAAATGAATGTAATAATTGTGGATTATTGTATTAAACTGCAGAAAGAAATTATATAGCAGTAAATCTGCAGTTTCTCATTGAAATACTTTGGATCTTAGTAGTTGGGGTTATCTGATATCACAATACCAGAATTATAATGAATTATTCTTACTAGCAGTTGAAAAGTACAGTAAATGTGAAAGCTCACTAATTCATTGCACAAAGAATTTTTTACACAAGTACAATGTGTTTTACTGCACATTAAAGTGCAATTAATAAAATAGAAAATTTCCTATTTAACAGTAGTGATCACCAGGGCCACTGGAAAATTGCACCGGCAATTTTTTTGAGGAATCAGCAATTTTCACCATTCTCTGCAAAAACTGACATGTTCTGCAATTTCTTGCAATTTTTGAGTTTTTATATTGAACTGTGTAAAAAGTATTAACATTTTTATTAAAATACTCTCAAATATATTGACAATTTTGCATGCAGACTTGGGTTTGGCCAAAACAATGCAGTGCAAGGTAGGGCAAGGGTTTTATGTGACATTGATTTCTTTTGAATCCTTGTCTTGTTTGGTTTCACAATCCACTGGCCAAGCATAAGTACACTTAAATGCTTAACGTTTGTTCTGTGTTGAAGCAGTCTATCAGAACACTTTTTGTTGAAACACAGACTGAAACAAAAGATTGGATAAAAGGTGCAAATTATCCCATTCACTTAAATGGGGTGCTAACTATGAATCCTTTTTGTAAATGGCAGGGCAAGTTTTCCCTTGTGAGCATACTTTCATTCAGACTAGTTTTGATTCAAACAGCTGAGGATTTTTGCTTGGCCCTGCCAATTTTAAACTTGAATAAGCTAGTTACTAACAGTGATCTCACTCTTAGAAACTACCGCCTAGATGCTCACATGCAAAGACTACAATAAAGTCTAAAAGCAAGCTTATAAAACACAAAATGTATTTGAACATTTTTCTTTAACTAAACACAATCATTGCACCCAGAGTAAAACAAAGGTAAATTACAGGGTACCCTGACTACTGTATGATGCAGTAAAAGTATATTGGTATATTTTTACATTTTTTGGTAACCACGTAAGGCCCACTAGGCACAAGTCCCTGTTTTTAGGTACAGGGTACCCTGACTACTGTATGATGCAGTAAAAGTATATTGGTATTTTTTTACATTTTTTGGTAACCACGTAAGGCCCACTAAGCACAAGTCCCTGTTTTCAGGTACAACCCAGGAGCACTGCGGAGGTTAAGTGACTTGCTCAGACTCGCACAGTATACAAGTGGAGGTTGTGGGAATCAAACCTAGGTCTTCTAGATGTCATCAGCTCCTTCACAGTTTGTTATGTTATCCTCTAGATTATTTATTTATTTTTAATTTTTTATTTTTTATTTTAGCTTTTGTTAACCGGGTAAGTACACTAGACAAGTATTATGCCTATTTTCAGGAACGACCCGGGAGAGTACAACATAAGGATACAGACAATTGTATACAGTAGCGAGTAAGTACAGCTTAACAACATAATTGAGAGAGTAACATAGTCCAGGGGATATGTACGAACGTAATACAACTTATATCCGCTGAGGTAACAAACCCCCAGGATGAGTGGGTCACACACAAATTTACAACAGAAAGCATTTGCACATTTCACGTAAGAGACAAATTGAGAGAGGCAGTAACCAGGGAACCATGACGTGGACAATATATCCGGGGTCAGGTGCCCTGGTGTATGGGCAGAGACAGGGAGTGCAGTGTAAGATATTGGGTAGTGTCAGAGGGAGGCAAGCTTTGAAGCCGGAAGAGCATCCGTATAGAGGAATACTCTAGGGGGGCTTGGGACAGTCACACGCAGATGCACATTTCAGGAAGCCCCGGAGGGAGTTACGGAAGCACAGGTGGGAGGACGACAACCTGGTCTGCTCTGGAAGGGAGTTCCAGAGCCTGGGCGCATACACAGTAACATCCCAGCTACCCATGAGGGTGCGGGAGGGAGGGACCTTGAGCAACCCCAGGGCATTGGACCTAAGCTGGTAGGTAGAGGTGTCTGATGGTGGCAGGAGCAGGGCCAGCTCCCGGGGGGTGCCGGTTCTGACCACTTTGTCAGTAAGGCAGCCCACCCTGAAGTCCAGGTACCTCGCGGGGGAGAGCCATCCTAGTTTATCGTATAGCTCACAGCGATGGGTGAGGCGGGGGACAGCAAGTGAAAAGCGACAGATGTTGTTGTATGTCGTGTGCCACCGTGCAAGGTGAGTCTGGGGGGGAGCAGGTGAATAGGTGCAGTCCATAGCTCAGGGAGGGGAGAAGCACGCCTTTCACAAGGGCTAGTCTGGCCGTGGGTGTGAGGTTGAACTTGGCCCTGTAGGCCAGGCCCAGCTTACAGTTAACTGCCCTACAGATGTTAAGGAGGTGACTACCCATGTCGAGTTAGGAGTCAAGGGTGACCCCGAGGTATTTGGCAGAGTTCACTACAGGGAGGAGGGATCCGTCAGGACAGGAAATCTTTAACAGGGCCGATGAGGTTTTGAGCCTGGCTGAGGAGCCAAAGAGCATGGCCTGAGTTTTTTTCAGATTCAGGACCAGTTTGTTCTTGGTGATCCAGGTTTGAACGTTGCAGAAGCCTTCGGACAGAGCTCTATTTAGAGTTGCAACGTCTCGGGCGTGAGCCAGGATCACCAGGTCATCAGCATAGAGGGTGGCACTGCAGAAGGAGGTCCTACCTCCAGATTTATTGTTTAAATATGTGATTTCAGATGTAGTGTACAGTACCTGCAGTGCAAATTATGATCATTAAACACTTTAGCAACATTTTACTAAAACTCAATTATTCACCATTCTATCTGCTTATTTTTTCTTGTACCAAAGTGGGTGAATAGCTGGCAGAGCACTTTAAACAGCTGTTGATTAGGCTGCATTATTCTACAGCCAGAAACAAAAAAATATATATTTCTTCTGGCTTTATTTAATATTGATTTGCTGTGGCTCACTTTATAGAATCTATTTAGGACTGTACGGGGCAGATGCTTTTAAATTTTGGAAGATAGGCAACGCTTACGATAGCTTATCAGTTTAGTATTCTTTTTAGGAACATGAACTTTTCTTTATGTTTTAAACATATTCAGGTGTCAGTGTATTCATTTAGCAATTTATACTGACTAATATATGCTGCAGAAAACATTAAAAGATTTATTGTGAAGCACTCAGGGTCTATAGTAGAATCCCCACAATTTCCCACAATTTTTGCAAAATGCTCCGCAAATTTGGGTAACCTTTTCTGCAATTTTCCAGTGGCCCTGGTGATCACCTGCTCCTAAAGCACAGCTAATCCTCTCCTGACATGTTTTGGAAGGGCAGCCATAAGTCATGCATTGCCCCAACTTTTGAGCAGCCTGCAAAAGACATTAAGGTTGACCCACCTTATCAGTTTACCAGCTTTTAAAACACTTTATGCTCAAAGTGTGAAGGATTCCTGCAACTGCTTCCACTAAGTTGATGCTCCAGGTAAGGGTGTGTGTGTGTGTGTGTGTGTGTGTGTGTGTGTGTGTGTGGAACAAATTATGCATGATGGAGCTCTTGATCAACTTTTACTCATCTATTTGACCTGGTCTCTGCTTTTCCCTTCAGTATGCCCAAAATGTCTTGACAGGAGGCCCTTTATGATTGTCCCTCCATACTCATATTCCACTTTTGGTGCAGGGGGATCTTTAGTTGTTGTTCTGTGGTTTGTGTTGAGCCACAAGCTGAAGTTTGAACTATCTCTGCAATTGGATATCATCTTCTTACCAGGAACTATGCCCGGACCCTAAATGTCACCTCTATTGTTCTTATGGGCCCTAAGCTTGCCTGATCTGTACTCCTTCCCAAACTGGATCCATTTGGCCTATTCTGTCCCTTAGCTTGAGCCATTACTACTGAACTATCCTTGACTAACATACTAGACACCAGCAGAGTAGGCCTATTGGTCTATTAAGTCTGCTTGTGCCTTAGCACCCTGATTGGGTACCGTAGCCCTCTATCTGTCTCCTTCCACTGATACTCCATGGTATACATAGTCTTAGCACTTATACTTAACTCACATTACTGTTTATCTATTATAGTATAGTCATGGTATGGTGTCGTTTTGACCTTGCCCAGCTTCATACTACTGAGTTTAGACTGCTTCTTTGATTAGGCCAGTGCATCTGAATACCTATTGTGTCATGTATTAGAAAAATAAAAAAAAATTAATACTGTATTGGTTCTGTAAACCGTGCCCTGATTATTTCATTGAATGTATTCACTCGCTGTTTTTTGTCCTAGCCTTTGATTATACTATTTATGTTCAGGTCCATCTTGAAAATGAACTTTTGCTCAAAGGTGTCTTACCTGGCTAAATAAAGAATTGATTGATTGATTGACTTCCCATCTCAGTGTATCATTATATGGCAGCTGCCTTGTTTTAATTTACAGTTAATTTACATTGAATATCTCTGGACTGTTAAGACATAAGGGTATGTACAATATATAATTTGAAAGAGTTTTTAATGGGCTTTCAAATATTAAGAGTGCCTACAAACTTTACTTTCCCTTTAGGAGACAACAACAGCTTCGGCTGACCTTGGACCAGAGTCTTGATCCCTGCTGGCTCTAGTCCATAGGTGCCAGCTATGTGCAGTGATGCCAGCAACTGGTAACATTTTTGATATGCCATGAGGCAGAAGAGGGTGAAGGATTTTTAAAATGGTCAAAGTCTGCCTCTTTCTAGTTCAGGCAGAGGTTAATAGAAGTTTCCCTCAGAATGTTATCCTTGAAGTTATGAACCTTATCCTTTCATCTAACTACTTCATCTTTTACAATAAGTTATATATCCAAACCTGTGGTACTGCCATGGGTACCACCATAGCCCCTCATATGGAAATCTTTATTTGGCTTGGTTGGAGGGGATCATGGTATTTCATATACTGCTGAAACATAGATGGTAATACCATGAAGACCATTACAGTGACAAAATCGGCAGTTCGCTGTAATGGTCTGTGGTATACCATAACTGTTTCCTCCATTGTGCGTGCCCCTTCCCCAAAACAACTCCAACTCAGAGTTGATAATCATAAATTGTGGGGGGAGAGGTGTGGGGACAAAGCCCCTCACAAAAAACACTCTGTGTCACTGATGGCACAATGCCAACTGTCAGTATTGCGCCATCGCTGTAATGCCATTCAAAAAATTTCTTGTTGAAGCAGCTTGGTGGAACCATGGTGTTCAATGATGGCAGTAACCAATTTGTATCCCAGATTTATTTCAGGGGCAAGTATGTAGAAAAATATAGTAACACAGATAATGATGACAGAAAAAGACCATTGGTCATTCTAGTCTGCCCATAAAACCCTAACTAACCCAATGAGCTATAATTCAAAGCCAGATTATTGACCCCCACGCTCCCGCATACCACTACCATGCTGAACAACCATTAAACCCTCCACTCTGTTTCAGCCATGTTGAAAACCATTGCTACAGTAGTTTCAGCACCCACCATATCAGCTGACTGGTTGTTTAACAGCTCCACTACCATTTCTGTTACATAAAACTTTCTCATTTCCCTCTTGAACCTGCTTCATCAGTTTTCACTCATTCCATGTTCTTAATCCTCTACTGATGTTAAATAGTCCCTCACAGTTTACCTTGTTCATTCCTTTCAGGAATTTGAAGATCTCTATCATACCTCCCCTCTCTCATCTGGCCTCCAGTGAGTACATGTTCAATGTCTTGAGCTGATCCTTGTAAGATCCGCCCAGCTGACCTGGAATTATTTTGCTCACCCTGTATTGCATTGTCTCCAGCCTATCCTTATCTTTTCTAAGGTGAGGACTCTAGAACTTAGTACAGTACTCCAGGGGGGCCTTACCACTGATCTACAGAGAGGTTGTGTAGCTGAAGCGGGTAGGCTGAGTATCAGTGTTTTTTGTTTGGGTAGGGTAGTTCAGGTAATTTACTACCCTACCCGAACTAACAGTGTACTTTGTGGGTAAGGTACTGTGGACACAGTTAACAGGGCAAGTAAGGGGTAATTTAAAAAAATGCATTTTTCAGACAGCTTGTGGGGTCCTGGGACTCTTCCCAATCTCTAATCAGCATTACAGGTAGCTTGTAGGGTCCTCACAACAGACAAGAGCACATGCCACCAGCCTGACAATCTGATTGGTTAGTGCTGGTGTCTGAGCTCCCTGTACACTGTGTGAGTTAGCAGACTAGCTCAGGAACTTGGTGGGAGAGGGAGAAAGATTCAACGCTCACTAGAACCATGGCCAAAACCACAAAAACTAAAAAAAAAAAGTTAAAACACAACTTTTGTCTAGGATAGAAGGAGGAGTAATGGTTGGGGACTGGAGAAAGGGGAAATAATCAGGGTGGGGGTCATCAAGTGTGGAGGAGCTCGGGAGAGGAGAAGGGGGAAAGTCACTCATTGCTGATGGCAGCAGCTGTGAAAGTCATGTAGGCTGTGCACACACTGTCTGTTAGGTGCCCTGAGCTCTGTTTGTGACATATATTCTGTGTCTCTCCACAGCATAGTGAAGTCATTTAGGCTCTATCACACACTAACTGTTGTTGGTGCCCTGAGCCCTGTTTGTGATATAGCTACTCTGTGTGTCTCTGCAGTATAGTGAAAGCCATTTAGGCTGGATACAGTATACACACACACTGTCTGTAAGAGCCCTAGCCCTGTCTGTGACATGTACCCTGTGCCTCTGTGCTATACAGTGAAGCCATTTAGGCTGTATTATGCACTGTCTGTTGTTTGTGCCCTGAGCCCTGTTTATGACATAGCTACTCCATGTGTCACTCTGTAGTATAGTGAAAGCCATTTATGCTGTATACACACACTATCTGTAGGTGCCCTGAACCCTGTCTGTGACATAGCCAGTACTCTGTGCCTCTCTGCAGTATAGTGAAAGCCATTTAAGTTGTGTTACACACTGTCTGTTAGGTGCCCTGAGCTCTGTATGTGACATAGCAACTCTATGCCTCTCTGCAGTTCCATGAAAGCCATTTAGGCTATGTTGCACACTGTCTGTTAGGTGTCCCAAGCCCTGTCTGTGATGTAGCTGCTCTGTGTCTCTCTGCAGCATAGTAAAAGCCATTTAGGCTGTATTACACACTGTGTGCTAGGTGTCCTGAGCCCTATCTGTGACATAGCTACTTTGTGTCTCTCTGCAGCATAGTAAAAGCCATTTAGGCTGTATTACACACTGTCTATTAAGTGCCTCAAGCCCTGTCTGTGACAAAGCTACCCTACGTCCCCCATTGTCTCTGCAGTATAGTGAAATCCATTTAGGCTATATCACACACTGTCTGTTAGGTGCCCCAAGCCCTGTCTGTGACATAACTACTCTGTTTTTTTCCTGCAGCATAGAGAAAGCCATTTAGGCTATATTATACACTGTCTGTTAGGTGCACTGAGCCCTGTCTGTGACATAGCTACTCTGTGTCTCTCTGCAATATAATGAAAGCCATTTAGGCTGTGTTACACTGTCTGTTAGCCTGTTAAGTGCCCTGAGTCCTGTCATAGTTACACTGTGTGTAATGTCTCTCTATGGCACAGTGAAAGCCATGGCTGTGTCTACTATGTCTCGTATTTCCTAGACTAGGTCTGCTAAAAGGAAGCATGGTGCTGGTGCATGTGCAACTGAAAATAATGTGGACAATATAAATCCTAGCACTAATGAAGAACATAGTGACAATAATAACAATAACATCACTAGGATTGGTACTAAATGCCCTCCTGAACCAAAAAGCACGTTACCAATGAAATTATAGTAGAGTTTTGGAAAGAACTGATGGGAGTTTCTCTTACAGGTAGTGAATGTTTTGCCATGTTTGCAAGGAGGCTTTTAGCTGCTGAAGCAGCATGCAAGGAGGGGAGGCATCCTCTTCAAATATAATCTCAGATTCTGAGGTAGCAAATGCTGATAAAGATAGTGATGATTGTGGGGACTATAACTGGGATAGTACAGGCTGTGTCCCACCTGATGATGATGGCACTTCCAGTTCTTCAGAATCTTGTGGCAATGAGCTCAGCACTAGTTTCAATGATGGGGTTGGAGAGGATGCCACTGTAGGGCATGAGAGGCAAGTGCAGAAAAAAAATCATATGTTAAACGTAAGAATAAGAAGATGACCATGAATGGGAAAAAATCATGTGAACACGGAAATGGCAGTATAAGGTTTCCTCCAGGTCACTTGACTGTACAAGAAATAGTGCCAGGCACTGTAGTACAAAGCACAAAGGGTAAATCTTTAATGTGGAATTTATTTTATATTGACCCTGCAGACAACTCTCGAGCTGTATGCAGTCTGTACAAAAAAAATGTCAGTCATGGTGGCAAAGTGGGACATTTTGGAACATCAGTAATGATGTGATATGCAAAGGTAAAACACCCAATTGAGTGAGGCAGGCCAAGGGACAGTGTGGTTGGTATGGGCAGTAGTGGAGGTGGTGGTGACGGTGACCATAGTGACAATGAACTGGAAGCAGGAACTGACATTGAATCACTTGATGTGCCCTTGCAGTCTTCCCAGACAAACATAGATTGTTTTCTTCTTACACCATCAAGTAGTGCAAAATCCCATGGTAGTACTCCATGTGAAAAGGTGTGAAAAGTACATTCCTCCCCAAATTAAAAATATCTCATCACTCTCATCAACTAGCATTAAAAGAAAGTGTTGCGAGGACATCAAAATTTACCCGCAAGCATCCAACATGCCAATTGTTAAATAGAGCTGATTGTCCTCTCTCTTTTGCTTTTGTTGCCCAGAAAGGTTCCTCATGTTCAGAAACCAGACTGAACAATGGTGTACCATTCCCTGTCGAGCATATTTCTTAAAAAAGGTTGTTCCACTGTTGTATGATTTGGTGTGTAGGGAGGTCCCTAAACAGTTGAAACCCTCTGAGGTGAAGTAGGTTCACATAACCATGGATATATGGACCAGTAACCAAACAATTGACTGCATGACTGTTACAGCTCATTGGGCAAGATTTCAGTCAGAAAGTAATAATTTCTGGTCTACCATAAGTAGTAGGAAGCAGGCTGCATTATTCATCACTTTTTTTTTGAAGTTAGAAATGTTATTGATTTAATAACAAACAACAACAACAAAATGACATATTGCATATTGTACATATTTGTGAGAACACTACATATTGTGGTATTGTATCCAGGCCTACTCCAACTAGGTGGTACATATAGCAGGAAATCTTAAACAGACCCTTGTAAAACACTGTGATAGATAAATCATGCTTGTAGCTAAATGGAAATATCTAAAAATAGAGCATAGAGCACTGTCTAGGAGAGTCTGTAAATATAGAAAGACAGATGATAATAGGAAACAGTATTGGATACACTATCAGTATCACCGGATAATGGGACCCGGCTATACTCTGAGTCCTCAGAACATTATAAGCTAAAAAGAAAAGAAAAATAACTACTGTCTGTACACACTTAGGCAACCAGAAGGGGAAACTAAGCAAATAGCTGTCTGAAAGGGATGCACACTCTCACCAAAACCAAGAACCTCTAAACCAGGAATATTGTAGCCTACACCATTGTGCGGTATGCCAATATTCGGAGTCCAGAAAAGGTTGCCAACATCTGAAGAATCTGATCAGAGAGCCTCTGACAAAACTGGAAATCCTTTCATATGATTCCACCAGACCTAAGGAATGCAATAACTCTTGAAAGGATGGGCCTTGAGCAGTGCATTACTTCATCAAAAAAAAGTCTTTTAGCCGAGGCACCCACCACCATAGTCCATTGTGCTCCAGGGTCAAGCTTAGGGGTCCCATCTGGTGTGCTGCCTAAAAGAAGAAGAGGCACATCTGCTTTCAAGTGTGGCACCACCTGTTGACACATTCTGATAGTGGCATCCCAGAAGGGCTGTATCGTAGGGCACGCCTGCAGGATATGGTGAAGTTGTGCCTCCACCTCTCCACATCACCAACACTCATCCTTCGAGAGAAGGCCCAACTTCTTAAGCTTGACCAGAGTGTGGTACCACTTCAGCAAAGTTTTATTCATGATCAGCTGAGTTCTGCCATCCCTACAAGACTGATGGATTTGTGCCCAGCAGCTGGCCCATTGAGCTTCAGAGATGGGTATGCCCACTTCTGATTCCCTTTGGGATTTCCAGGGAGGGTAGGGTTAGAGAAGGCATCTCTAAGAATGTGATAGAGTCTGCTAGCCCAGCCTTTGTGAAGTTTTATCCAGGTAAATATTGGAAAGCATTCAGCAGTATGGCCTAGGCGAAAGGGTGAACTGGACATGTGGTTCATGGCATCTCTGATTTGTAGGTAGTGCCAGAATTGGGTGGAAGGAAGTTGGTACTGGTTTTTGAGGGCTTCAAAGGAATCAGTAGACCTTATACTTGGCATCAGCAGATTCTGTATTGTTCTGATACCTTGAGCTTCCCACAGGCATCAGTGAATCATGGACTTGCCTATAGTGACAGTGTGATTATTCGACAAGGGAGTGGCATCCTAGGGAGTGGGCATTGTTTGCAGGGTCTTATAGACCTTATGCCAGTATTGCACTGACAGAGATGGGTGGTGGAAGACATTAGGGGTTCAGGTAGTGGCATATAGTAAAACTGCTGGTGAGGGGGGCCCCAGTGAGGAGAGGTTCCAGCTGCATCCAGGTGGGGATGGTGGCTTGTGTGTCAAGAACCATTGAACCATCTATGCCGTTATGAAGGCCATGTGGCACCCCTGGAACCACAGTAGTCACCAGCCTCCTCTACTCAAGTGTTGGTGTAGCTTCTGCTTACTGAAGCTGGGAGGGCAGTTCTCCCACAGTGACCCAATAGGGCATCCACCTTTTGGAACCATTTCAAAGGAATCTGGAGTGGGAGATGTGCTAGAAGATATAATAAACCAGGGGCAATCATTAGTTTTATGGAATCAGTTTTCCCAGCCAAAGACAGGTGAAGAGCCTTGCAGCACTCAAGGTCTAATCTCAGAGAGAGATCAACAGGGTTGAAAATTTTATATTGATTAGTTTGGACAGGTCTCAGTTTAACCCCCAGAGAGGTGATGACCTCTGGGACTCATTTATGTCCAAGTGATGCAAAATCCATCTAGGGATAGAGATGGTTCAATGGTGAAACCTCTGTTTTAGTCTGATTGACCTAAAGGCCAGAAACCTCCATGAAGGTAGAAAGGAGTCCTGATATAGAATGAATGGCCTGGACAGAGTAAGCCATAGAAATCAGGAGGTTGTCAGCATATAGAAAGGTTTTGAAATTATTGGTGCCCACCTGTATGCCAGGTATTTCTTGGGCCTCTCTTAGGGCAATTGCCAGAGGTTCAATTGTGAGGACAAATAACAGAGGGGACAATGGACAACCCTGCCTTGTCCCTTTGTGTAGGAGGCAGTTGGAAGGGAGTAGAGAAAACTGACCCAGGATCTGAAGGCTGGGCCAACACCCATCTTCTACAATGTGGACACCAAGTATGGCCACTCAACAGAGTTGAAGGCCTTCTCAAAGTCCACCACTAGTGCTGCCATTGGTGAGGGACTGGTGTGAGCCCAATGTATAAGGGAAATGAGAGACCTGTGGTAATCAGGGCCCAGGTGACCTTTAACAAAGCCAGCCTGTGTGGGGTGAATAAGGCCAGGAAGACACCTTTCAAGATGCCCTGCTAGAACTTTAGCCAGGATCTTGGTGTCTGCATTGATGAGAGAGATGGGGCCATAGTTACCAGGGGCAGTGGGATCTTTCCCTTTCTTGGGAAGTACTGTGATCACTGCCTCTCGTAGGCAATGGTGCTTTGAATGCATCCCATAATGTAGAGTCCATCACCTCCCTATTATCATTGATCTGCCAATATTCTAGGACTCTGATTTTACCCACTGCATGAACTGATGATCCTCAAGCAGTAGGGGCTCCAGCAGCCATGAGGCAAGTCGGGGTGACTTGGGGCCCCAGCGTATGTTCAGTTCCAGCAGGGCATGGTCAGATATAGCAATCAAATGAAACTAAACTTGAGACAACAGCTCATAAATAGAGTACGACATAAGCCACAAGTCTATCTTGCTTAAAGAGCTGTGTGTGGCCAAAAAACATGTATAGTCTCTTGCTCCTGGATGTTGGTTGTGCCAGGCATCGAGTACCGAGTGCTCTGAGATGAGTCTTTGGATCACCCTTACTGGCTGTCTATGGGGTTCTGCACTCCCCTTCTGTCCACCGTGGGGTCCAGGGTGAGGTTGAAGTCACCCCCTATTAGGACAGGGACCTTGTCTGAATTAAACTCCGTTAAGGCTTGGTTGAGGTCATGAAAGAACCCTGGGTCATCTTGGTTGGGGGGCAAACATTGAGCAGGACTAGGTACCCTCCCAGGGAGGTCATTTCCGGCATTATACATCTGCCATTTTTATCCCCTTTAGAATGACATACTGATCATCCCAGGTTTTTAGGTAACAGTACTGAGACCCCCCCACACTTTTTAGATGTTGCTGAACTGTGAAGCTCCTCCCTCACCTAGCCTTGCTTTAGCTTTTTGGCCTCTGCAACAGACAGCTTAGTCTCTTGGAGGATTGCAATCTAGGGTCTCAATATTTTTAAGTGCAGTAAAATTTTTCATTAAATCAGTGAATTTAAATCCCGCAAATTCCAAGATACCAAGCTAGTCTCCATTGAATGGCCTTATTCTAACATGGCAGATGGATAGCGACCTTTTGACCAAAACAACATTGCTTCCATTATTATCCAAGCTCTCCCCCTCCTGTGGAAGTCCCCCCCTCATCATACAAACAGTAATCTCCTCAAGTCCTTGGTTGCCCATGGCAACAGACTTACAACTCAAACAAGAAGAGTAAAGATAGCAATAATAGTAGAAAACAGCTATCGTAACAATAAAACTAACTTAAATCCAAAACTACAAAACACCCTCCCTTCCCCCATCCCAGTAAAAGACACCAGCTACCTTCTTGGGCATCAGCCAAAAAATGAACCATATGCACGCGGTTGTTGCTGGGGAGAACAAGAGTCCAGATTCAGTGAGCATAACTTTATTTTTGTAACCACTGTCATATCCTGAAAACAAAAAAGAATGTTCTATTGCATCCTTAGCCCTGAAGTTTCTTAAAGCTACCAACTATTCTGATTTTCCCAAGATAGTCTTTATTTTAAGCAGCATGTCCTGGTGTCTCCACAAGTTTTTCAAAATGTCACTTTTGTCCTGGTTTTGGCTTACTTGTCCTGTTTTTGTCCCCTTTTTTTTTGTTGACTGCTGATCTGCGAGTGACATTTATTTCAGCACCACCATGGTGCTGCTCGAGCTGGAGATCAATTTACAACCTTCTGCCCCTGCGCCTGCATTGCACCATGAATGTGAAAATGCTCAGGTAGTCAGATGGCAAGCAAGTCAGTGGGAGCACTGTAAAGCGCGTTCCTTCCTGTTAGATTAGATTGGGTAGTAGTGAGAGCAAGCACTTGCAGCCACCTGCCTGCCAGTACCTGAGAGGGACTCCAGACAGAGAAGAGACCGGCAGCAGTGAACAAGATACCTGAACCTGATCAGCTGTAGAGTAGTGTGTGACAACAATCCATTGTGGTGGTGGGAGTCAATGAACTGAAGTTTGCTCAGCAAAGGAGGTGAGTGTGAATGGGTTGGGATGGGACTGTCAGGAGGAGCAATGTATGCAGCTTGAATGTCTGAACACAATTTAAAGCAAGTTTGCTTCTGATTAACTTTCTGAATGTCATGATTCACAATTTGTTGCAGCAGAATGATGTATTGTTTTAATTCAGATGTTTGCAACTGGTGTTATTGTGAGGCGGCATGGCCAGAGCAAGCTGCCAAATGTAATTGTTGAGTGTGTGCAGCGCTGTCTGCAGTGGCACCCGAGGAAGTGAGTGACTTGGGGGGGCATGTCCAGGATGGATCCTGTCCCAGTTTTAGGCTTCGGAATGTTGGTAACTTTACTTAAAACTGTAAAGCCCCGGAGTGCTCCACATCGGAGAGAATACCGCATGTGGCCCTTTAGCTCCAGATGACATCTCACACAAAAAATGAATACCAAAATTAAAAATGGGTATAGCAATATAAGTGCTCCTTCAGTCCTTAGCCAAGAAAGGAGCACCCAATCTGAGGGAACATAAACTGTCTGATCCGCTCTGACTGTGAGCTGGAGACAAGGGAAAGTAGTAAGACAGCTAAAGGGGCAGTACACCCAGAATTAGGGCACTATTCACACCTACTTAAGGAGTATTAAAAACTCTCTGCGTGTGTCCTACAAGGTGGTCAGTGCATAACACATTGGGGCATGAAGCCTCTGGTGGTACTCGATGGTCCCTGCACCAGCTTAAGATACTGGTGTGGTGCAGCATTAAACACATGAACGGTGAGTAAGGCAATAAATATCTCAACAGCACATCACAATGGGGAACTGCTGCATGAGCATATACATATACATATGTCCCCCCAAAGGGTGCAACCCCCAACTGCTCATGACCTGTTACAGCAAATACACTTATTATTAACCAGAAGCTGTGCCTATCAAGACACAACTAGCACCAGACAGGGTCAGGATCTTAAAGATATCTTAGCCATAATAGGTAATACAATGCAAGGTTACTGATTGTTCTATACAGTGAATGTGGCCATACATCTTTAAGACCCAGCCAGGTCAGTCACCCCTTACATCCAATAGGGCAGTACGTTCTTAGGCCTGCCCTGTCTCCCAGCCATACAGCATAGAGCTCAATGTACAGTAGGACAGGGTGACAAAGAAAGGCTGGGACCAAAGAAGAAACCTCCTTATAGAACTCAATGATGAACAGTTAGCTGAGCTGCTTGTAAGTTCAGCAGGAGGGGTAACAGGCCGCTGGCAGACTTGAGTTCCATCTGTGCAGGTAGATGAAGCAACCAGAGATGCAGGCCTGGCCAAATGCTCAGCCCAGGATTTGGAGTCCCCCTTCGAGGTTTCATCTGCCAAGAAGGGTGAAACAGAGTCAGCAGTGACTCAGGCCAGCGGAGAAAAATCATCAGGTATGTCCCAGAGGGCATTGTACCAATTGTCACCAGCTGGTGGACCTGCCAACCCAGAGGATGAGTGAGAATACTTATTGCGGCTTCTGTTTCAGGATTCGAGCCAGGGAGATTTTTTTTTTAATTTAGTTGTTTAACCAGGTATAGCACACTAAGCTGAAAGCTTTTTTACAGGCGCGACCTGGGAGCACACCTGGGATTTGTTGAGATGCCTCCCCTCCTCTGGGTGCTTCCAACTGTTGCACCACCAGCTCTTTAGGGTCGGTATCCACATGTCAGTCTCCATCAGAGGGGAAGGCTGGTAAGAGGCCTTTGTAGCCGAGGTGGCCTGGGCCATGTCACCCGATATAGCGGTGCCCATTTTGGAAGATCGGTACTTCGTGTTTCCAGACTGAGCAGTTTCCCCCAGTTTAGCCATAGAGAATGAGAAGCTAGGAATCCTTAAGCAGCCTCTGATGTGTCAAACAAGCTGTGGGCTTTATTGACAGTAATCCAAAGAGTGGCAGGGTAATAGAGCACATATCCAAGATCAAGTTCAGCGCAGGCCCGCCTGGCAATAGTGAAGGCCCACAGTCACTCTGACAGCTTCTGGGAATAATATGCCAAAATCTCTATACGGTGTCCCTTTCAGTTTAGTTGCTGTTTCTCCCTGGCCACCCAAATAATATTCTACCTGTCATGGAATATCAGGTGGTGAGCTAGGATGGGGTGAAGATGAGCCCCTGGTGCTGGCTTGGGGGATTGGAATCGATGGGCCCAGTTGATCTCAAGAGGTCCATCCTAGGGCTGTGACAATAGCACAGAGAGCACGTGTTATAGAAAGGCAGACACGTTGGGGCCCTCACATCCTTCAGCGAATCCCAGAAATCTCAGGTTATTCCTGTGGCTGTGGTTCTCAAGGTCTTCCACCTACTGCCACAGGAGCTTGATTGTGCAGTCCTGTTCTTGGAGATAAGAATTTAGCTATTGAGTACTGTCTGCATTGTCAGGGATCTGTTGCTCATTGATACTGGTGCAATGAGACAAAGAAATTATATCATCTGCTGTGTTCTGTGCCACAGTTTCTAGTTTTCCCATCTGTGCCAGTAGTTGAGTAACCATGCTTTTTATTTCTTGCAGGTCCATATTGGATTCTGGGGTAATCGATGATGCTGTCCCAAGGATTGGCAGACTGGGTAGATCCCAAACTCATGGCAGCAGCTCCAGAGCACCAAATCACTGGATCTCCTCAAGCAGCAGCCCCTAGAAATGACCGCTGACCTCAGTGAGTATACAGCAATACAACAATGTTCAAAAGAGTTCAGTCAGGGCTCGGATGTCACAAATAGTGCAGCATGGTGCTCAGGTTTTGACAGAGCTAGGCACTTAAGCAGCCATCCCAATTGATGGCAAGCCATGCCCCCATACATCACCACTTTTGAAGAAAACCACACTGCTGTGAATATTTTGCGAGAGCTACAAAATCAGTTCCAAAAATGGCTTACTCCACATTCCTTATCTCCAGGATTCATAGTACTAGATAGTGGTGCCAACATAGTCAAGGTTGTTAGAGATGGCAACTACCAACACATACCTTGTTTTCAACATTGCTTACATCTTCTCATCCATGGTTTCTTAAATGGAAACAGAAATGTTGAAAACCTGTTAGATCTTGCTAGGAAAATATGTGGGCATTTCAGCCACTCTGTGAAAGTTTAAAAAATCCTGCAGGGGCTGCAGAGGTCAAACAACTTAGCCTTGCATACATTAAAGCAGGACATTCCAACCTGCTGGAATTCAACATTTTACATGTTGGAAAGGTTTCTTGAACAGAAAAAAGCTGTACATGAGTACACGATGCAGAATCAAATTGGTAAAATAGACATCACGTTCAGTTCAAGCAGCTGGACTCTACTGGAATCGTTGGTCACCTTACTGGAGCCATTTGAGTCTGCTACATGTGATGTCAGAACAGACAGTACAACTCTGAGTCAAATTCTTTAAAGCAGATTTCTTCACATTTTCCTTGATGACATAAAGAAAGACTTTCACTGAAAAGATGACACCACTGCTATTATGCTGGCAGAATAGTTGAGTCTCAGACTGTTGACTGACCAAAGAATAAATGCCATGTTTAAGAAGGACACCTATGTGTTGGCTACATTGCTACATCCTCGTTTCAAGTGGAACATTGAAGCCATCCTTCCTGTAGAAGAAAACACTGAGTATTGGAGAGATCTTCTGCTAACCAAATGTGACAGTGCCCTACAAACACCATTAACTGATGTACAGCAGTCCAACCCTGCTGAACCATCACAATATGTCTCTGGAGCAGACAATAGCACATCTATCAAATCTTCATAGTCAGCAGTGTCATCAGTGAGGAAAAGGACATTTATAACTACTTCTCAGGCATCCTATGTTCAGGGTCACAAAGGAAAATCACTTCTGAGTCACCTGCAACAACATGAACTGGTATCCTGTAAAGAAAGTACAGCAGGTTCATTTGCCAGACTGGTAAACATCTCACACAACACAACGATCCTGAAGTACTTTACAGACCATACTGTGATTGGTCTCGAGGGAGATCCATTACTCTATTGGAAACAAAAGAGAACAATATGGGCAGATGTAGCAAATCTTGCAATAATGTACCTCAGCTGTCCACCTTCAAGTGTATATTCAGAACGCATGTTTAGTGTAGCTGCAGGAATAGGCACTGACCAGCCCTGCAAATGTGGAATGGCTTATATTTCTCAAAATGAATGCTGACAATTTCCAGATTGTCACAGACACTGATTTATGTGAGTCTGACCTTGAAAATGTACAGCCTGCAAGCAGTGATACTGAATATGATGGTTAGGTTGTGTATGAAACAAATGGAACCATCACCACTGCCACCATGCCAGCCACATGTGCCACACTAGTACTACTCTTAGTTTTCTTTTGTCAGCCATCAGTTTATATTATGCAAGTCTGATCGATACCCACCATGGGTATCATTTTTTTTAAAACAACAACAGGCTGGGAGTTGCCATATGAGGAAAGATTTAGGGAGCTCAACATGTATTCACTGGAAGTGAGAAGGGAAAGAGGGGGCATGATAGAGACCTTTAAGTACCTGAAAGGCATAAACAAAGTCAAAGAGGGAGGATTGTTCTGCTTAAAGGAGGGAAGGGTCACTAAGGGGCACAGTCTAAAGTTGAAAGGGGGAAGGCTCAGGAGGGAGATGAGGAGGCACTACTTTACAGAGAGAGTGGTGGTGAGATGGACTGCACTGCCTGAGGAGTTAATCAGACTGAGGACAGTGAATAGCTTTAAGTGGTATTGGGATACAGTCAAGGGCAGGATTAGTGCAGACAAGAACACAAAGGGGGGAAGACCAGGGAAAGGGAGGAAAGGAGGGGTTTTGATGGGGCTGGGGCAGCTGTAGTAATATGAAACTGAGAGCTGCACAATCAGGCAAACTTGATAGACCTGTGGGCCTTTTACTGCTTGCAATTTCATATGTTTGTATGTTTGTAGGCTCAATCACAGCAGCTGTGCTTCTCATACATACAGATAAGCCCTCCAAGATGAAGCACAGTGTCACAGTTGTACTGCATGACAAAAGGGATTAATTTCCATTGAAATTGCATTGTTTACTGCATCAACTCTACTGCAGAATTCTGCACCACTGCACTTCATCCAGGATGGTGTCACTGTAAGTAAGTAAAAATGCATTTTTAAGCGCTTTTCCAAAGACCAAAGCGCTGTACATATTAACAATTAAAAACAGACATTAAACAACAATAAAATCAATCACCATAAGCTTTTAAAAATAAAAATGTTTTTAATTCTGCTTTAAAGCTCTCGACGGTCAGGCAGCTTCGAATCCGATAAGGTAGAGAATTCCACAGGGCAGGGGCAGCATACGAAAACGCACGTGCCCCAGATGTCTTCAAACGAACCCTGGGAATCTCTAGCAATCCCTTATTGGTGGATCGGAGTGAGTGAGAAGGGCAGTAGAGAGTAAGGAGATCTTGCAGATACTGAGGTCCCTGTTCATGTAGGGCTTTAAAGGTCAGTAATCTGACCTTAAAGGTAATCCGCCATTGAACCGGCAGCCAGTGCAGCCCGCTCAGAACAGGCATAATATGACTATTTCTAGATGTCCTGGTCAAAAGCCTGGCTACTGTGTTCTGCACTAGCTGCAGGCAGCGGATATCAACCCCCGGTAGCCCCAGAAAAAGGGCATTGCAGTATTCAAGGTGGGAGGTCACGAAGGCATGAACCAGAATAGGAAGGTCAGCCAGAGGAACCAGGTGTTTCACCCGGCAATATTCCTCAGATGGTAAAAAGAGGACCTAACAACAGCTGATACCTGAGATTTCAAGGTCAGACCATCATCATTAATAATGCCCAGATTACGCACCTGGCCTGAGGTCAAGAGCTGGACACCATCAAGCCAATGGCCCGATGGTATCCCAACCCTATGACCTGCCTCAAGGCTACTTGGGTTCACAACCAACACCTCGGTCTTATCCGGGTTTAACCTCAGCCAGCTGGCACTCATCCAGTCATTGATTTCGGCTAGACAGCTGTTAAGCAGAGAGACTGCATCATCCTGTCTGGGAGTAAAGGACAAATACAGCTGGGTATCATCTGCATAGCAGTGAAAACCCAGACTGTATCGCCTAATGATATCTCCTAATGGCAGCATATAAACTGCGAACAACATGGGCGCCAAGATGGAGCCCTGCGGCACCCCACAGGAAAGAGAGATGGCATCAGAGGAATAAATTCCAGTGACAACCCTCTGAGTCCGGCCCGTGAGGAAAGATCGAAACCAATGTAAGACTATACCAGACAGTCCACAAAGAAGCCACAGGTGCTCCAACTGCACATCATGGTCCACAGTATCAAATGCCGCAGAGAGATAAGGAAGGACTAGAAAAGTACAAGCCTTTTGATCTCTCACAATTAGGAGATCATTTAAAATCCGGATGAGAGCAGTCTTAGTGCTATGTCTTTTCCTAAACCCTGACTGGAGAGCATCATAGATATTGTGATTTGTGAGATGGTCATCTAACTGTAACGCAACCACCTTTTCAATAACCTTACCCACAAAGGGCAGGTTAGAGATAGGTCTATAGTTGACTGGGCAATCTGGATTCAATGAAGGTTTTTTAAGGAGTGGTCGAATGACCACCTCCTTTAAGGAACCAGGAAAACCCCCCTGCTCCAAAGACTTCCAGACAATTTCAGCTAGGATTGGGCAGATAACATCTACGCAACCTAATAAAAGTGGCGTAGGGCCCGGATCCAAACTACAGCTGATTGGTCGTACAGATTGAACAATCCTCACAACATCCATGAATTCTGGCCTACTAAAGTCAGACCAGGTGACATGAGAGTTTGCTTCCTCTCGCCGATCACCGCAATTCCCTATAGAGAGAACAAGACCGATGCCCAACCTGATGCCGATGATCTTATCTGTGAAAAATCGAGCAAGTTCATCACACTTTATTTCTGAAAAATCTCTTCCAGACTGCAGACAGAGTGGATTGCACAATCTATCAACAGTCTGAAAGAGTTGAGCCAGTCGATTCCGTGCGGCAGCAATCTCCCCGGAGAGAAATTCTGCCTTCTTACAGGTGATTGCTGATTGATAGACCCTATAATGGTCTATCAATCTAAGACCATCGGCATCTAAGCCGGATTTCCGCCAAGCCCGCTCTAGCCTTCGTCCCACTCTCCTCAGCTCCTTCAAGGATCCATCAAACCATGGAGATCTTGGGCTCTGAATGAGTGGGCGAACACGAACAGGTGCAATTTGATCCTGGGCCTCACCCACAGCCTTATTATAGGCAAGTATGAGATCATCTGGACCCATGCACTCACTCGAAATACCCGATAGGTTCAGTACCTCCAAGAGGCCTTCTGGGGTAACTCCTCTTAAAGGGCAATACTGGACCATCTCCGTAGGGGCAGGCCTATTTGGGGGTGCCCCAAAGCTGAATCTTACGGTGTGGTGGTCTGTCCACACAATTGGTTCCACCCCCAAATGAGCAAATTCCAACTCAAGTAGGAACACCAAGCCCAATGAGTGACCCCCTTTATTGGTAGCAGATGTAACCACCTGTGTAAGGCCCAACATTGTCATAAGTTGGAGGAGATTTTTCTCAAACAGCGAGAGTTCATCGTCGACCCAAGCATTGAAGTCACCCAATATTAACCACCTGGGAGACTCCTATGCCATGTCGACGAAGAAGTCTGCGAACTCCTTCAGGAATTCACCGCCATCACCGGGTGGTCAGTAAATGAGGAGAAACCTGAACCCTACACCTGCTCCCAGGATACACTCAAAGGACTGGGTGATACCTACTGGCACATCCACAAGACCAAGCTCCATTCTAAAAAAGATAGCTACACCCCCGCCCCTACAATCCAACCTCAGGTGGTGTATCACCGAGAACCCAGTCAGAGCAGCAGATGCCAGAATAGGACCTGCATTCTCATCCAACCAGGTCTTGGTGATGCACGTCAGGTCAGATGTTGCAACAAGATCCACTATAATAGCGGTCTTGTTCTTAATTGACCTGGCATTGCATTACACCGCCCGTGTTGGATGGATTTTCGAGGAGGAGTGCAGTACTTGCCCACAATTTGCAGAGCCCTTGGGTATGGGAATCAGGCAGGGAAAACCCCTTTCCTGAACACATTTCATCCCAGGGCATCTCCTAGTCCCCACTACCTCTATCGGTCAACTCCTTTCCACTCTCCCACTTTGCCCAGTCCAACCACCCCTCTGAAGTTTTCTTACTATCCCCAATGCACGACATTTATTATAAACATCGGCCACCAAAGGGGGACAGTAAAAGGGTTGGAGGTCCCAAAGCAGAGTGGGAGAGTAGCGCCTGACTGTCTTAGAGCCCTCCCAGCACATCTCAGTAAGCAGCAATTAACCATGCAATTAAAATACACAAATAAACAACTCAATTATAACAATATATATAAATCAATATAACTACACAGATCTATTTAACTATACTCAATTTAACAAATCAACTTAAATAAAATAGACATTTTTACCATCTTAACCAATAAATGTTAACAGTCCTAAAATAGACATTATTACTCAAATTACCACTTTAGATGTCTTTGTTTATGGATTTGGGAGTCTCTCACTTCCCCAGTCCATTAGATTTTATCAGATACTGCTCTCACCAGAAATCTTAAGAACAAACTAATTCATGGCAATTTAATATAATAATAAAGAAAAATCTTTCCAGGTCTACACAATTAAAACAATGTAGAGTTCGCTAGGGAAGAATGACTGCCAAGGAAACTTCAAGCCCCAGCTAAGATCAGGGCTATGGCCCCCAAAGGAGAGACCACCCACCAGCAGACCCCCTCAGCAGGCCTAGGAGGCACTGATTTTCTGTGCCCACCCTTCGGTAGGCCACAATCAATGCCACCCATCCCAAACCCAGCCGGAACAACGAGCACCACAGCAGCTCACCCTGCAATAAACTCTACAAATTACCAGACCCAATAATATATAACAGTAAATGCAGTCCGGCAGATTTACTCAACAACAGTCAAGACTCCTGTAATAACACCGTCAGCAGGTCTTCGTGCTCTTTACAAAATATTGTGCTACAGCACAGTTTATGCAGTACTCACAAACCAGTAAGTCATTTTTGCCAGGCAGTCAAATTTCAGTACAGCTGCTCCAGGATTATAACAGATTAAAATAGACTACAGACTATGGTGCGATATACAGTCAAATATGATCTACTCCGCTCCTCACACAGTCTGTTCGTCTCCACACTAACATCAAGTCCACTTCAGCTCTTCATATTCAATAATCCACAAAATCCAATTTGTGTTAAATAATCCACCTCATAAATGCACCATTCCAAAGTTCGTGCACCATTTAAACAATCAGCTGCTTCCCAGTTCCACGACTCCTCTCTTGTAGTTCCGAAATCCACAGCACGGCCGCTAACTACCAGCTGTAGACACCAAAGCAGTCAAACAGTTGGGCGATGAGACTGAACCATCCAGGTAATCGGTGAATAAACAGGTACTCATACAGACCGCCAATGACGGTTTAATCAGTGCGGTACTGAGATGCACAAAGACAGCACTAACCAACACTAAATAATAATGCCAGTAAACGAGAGCTCAAAGCAAATAAAAATGGGTAAAAACAAATAAACTTAACAAACAAACAGAAACAGAAAGCTCACAGTGGCTGACCCAGCACGATCACAGCTGCGGCTAGCCTTTTCAAGTCTCTTTGCCTAGAATTGAAAGCCTTGCTCAAATTGATGTAGAGTAAATCCATAGCATTGCCTTTATCCACTACCTCATTATCCAGTTAAAGAAAACTATCAGGTTGGTCTGTCAAGACATCCTTGCCACAAACCCATGTTTTTTGCTTTTCTGGAGCCCATTGCTCTCCAGGTAGTGCATGGGATCCTCTTTGACTAGCATCTCCATCAGTTTACCCACAACAGAGGTAAGACTGACAGGTCTGTAGTTACCTAGTTGCTCTTTGTCCCCACTTATAGAGCAGAACTACCTCTGCAACCCTCCTGTCTTTCATAATTACCCCTTCCTGAACTGAGCCACTGAACAGTCATACCAGGGTTTCAGTTAGTTCCATCGCCAGTTCCATGAGTACCCTCAAATGCATCCCATCTAGCCTTGGGACCTGATTTATCATTAGAGCTGCTAGCCCTTTCCAAATCCTTTCACTGGTAAATACTTGCTGCCTCATCTCAAGGATCCCCTTACAACTGCCTTGATGTCATTCGTTGTCTGAGGCTGTCTTCCCTTGTGAATAAAGAGCAGAAGTAATAGTTAAGAACAGCTACTTTCTGCCCATCCTCCTCAATTACTCTGCCTCACCCTGTTAGCCAAACAATTCCTCCTCCTGTCTTTTTTTCTAATTATTTTAAAATATCTTTTCCCCTCCTTTGACCCCTCGGTAATACAGAGCATTGTGTCTGCCTTTGCTTCTCTGACAGTCCTTTTGGTTTCTCTTGTTCTCATTTAGTACACTCCCCATTCTTCCTTTCCTTTTTTCCCTGCACCTTCTGAAGACCTTCTTTTTGGCTCACACTGCTTCCCTGACTATCCAGAGAACCATATTGATCTCTTGTACCTGTTTCTTCTGATTACCATTCTCATGCAAGACTTTGTTGCCTCAAGAATAGTTCAATTTATTGCCTAATCTTCCCCCCCCCCCACATCCCTGATGCTGTTCAGTCTGACTAACTTGCCCTGGACCAGCTCCCTCATCCAGCTGAAGTCTGCCCTTCTGAAATCTAGGACTTTGGCCTTTGATGTGGATTTACTTGTCCTGAGAACCAGGTCAATCCATATAAAGAAATGGTCGCTGGACCCTTTTGGCTTCCCTATCCTCACCCCTCCTATCACATCCAAATTGGTGAACACCACATCAAAAATGGAAGCCTGCCTAATGGGTTCCTTAACAAGCTGCCCCAGCAGGCATTCCTGTAAAATGCATATGTGGCACTTCAGGTTATCAAATTGCTCTCTCTTGGGTATGGCCTGAATAATCAGAACTCTTTTATAGAATTGCATGAGGGAAATTGGGGACATGTTTACACCAAATGGTAAGATGAAATTCAAACTGATATCCTTTTGCATTTCCCTGTAAAGTTCCTTTGAAGTAGGCTATAAGCTTAGTTAAATGATGTAATTTTACAGCTTGCAATTACCCCATGTGTCTTTTCAGGGAAAGGTGTAATATATATCCTTTTTACATTGCTTGTGCTTGCACAAGGAATGTTTTGTTACAGAGAATGGCATTTCAGAGGTGTGTCACTAACTAGACCAATGCAGGTCAAGCTGCGTTGGGCTCATCCTTGACAGACGAATGATCATGCAAGCTAAGTATGACAGTGGTTCACAGTTTATGAGTGAAAACTTTGTGTAGTTGAAACAAATGAAGCACTCCAGTGAGAGAGCACTTATTTGTTTCCTGCTTCTGTTGCGCCCCTTCCCCTGACATTCCTTTACCCTGTTGTCTTACTCCCTGCCCTCTCTCCCTTCCTGTTTCCACATTGTCTGTTGCTCTTCTCCCCTTCTTTTCCCTGTTTTTCATTTTATTTGTCAATAAAATGCTGGCTGGCCAGGTTTTCTTATTACACTTGATATTCTATGAGTCAGCGACCAGTTTGGATCAGTTTCTGTTCTTCACCCACCTTTGAGTATGCCATCTTCATATAGATAATGAACAAAATCACCATGGTCAAGTAATTTTTCTTTGGGAACAACCTGCTGATTTGCTGTCATTGCTGACAGTGATTTAACATAATCCTTTTTTATTCCCTCCACCGGCTTCATCCCAGTGAACCTAGTTACCTAATAATACAGTTAATTAATAACTATTGGAAGTGATTTGACCCATTTATGATTTCTATTTTGGCCATTTAGTTCAACTGCATACTGTGCAAAAAATTATCTTTCAGTTACTGTTCGATTAGTACTTTCATCTATGGCTTGGGCATGGTAAGCTGTTGAAGGGTTAACTCTAAAGATTTTTGTGACATTTTCAGTACATAACGTGGTGACTGCTCTCATGAATTCATATCTGGCATCCACACTGAGTATTTGAGGCCATTTGAGTGGAGGCTTTATGATTGACTTCAATGCATTCGCTACGGTTGATGCTTTCTTATCAGTAAATGGGGCAGCTGCCTTATACCTCCGTGCATGTCACCAAGAACAAATGCATACTTAAAGGTCTTTGACTCTATTTTATCATGTGGCAAGAATAATAAGTCAGCTTCATTAACTTCCTTATGGTTTGAACTGAAAAATTTGGCATAGGTATATAAATGGGCCGGGGTTGATATATGTGCAACACTGGCAGTCTTCCAAGCCATTAAGTTGCAGCCCCAACAGAAATATTCATTGCCCTGGCCAATAATGCAGCTGACCTATCATAACCACCCGGCTTATAAAATATGTTCTTTTGTCATTCACAATTCAGTGCAGTGCACGTTGCTTTGTACTCCATAATTTATAATATACTATGATATACTGATATAAAATGGCTTTGGGTGTGGAATACATCCCACAACAAACAGTTGCTGTGTCTTCATACCCCGACATGAAAGAGGGCGACAGCAGCTCTTCAACTTCTAATGGTACAGCCTTCAGACTACAAAAGATTACTGAAATTTAGAATGATCTCTGAAATGAAATAGAAGCCCATCTAAGTCTTCACAAAAAATGTAATAAGGCAATATCAGCTCTTGATAATTCTGACAAAGTTCTTAATCTGATCACATTGCTAGCTGGGGGCAGCAGCTTAGCTTGAATGTCAACACACAGCGTGGCCCATGCCATCACTGGCTTGGAAGCAAGTAGCCTAATAACTGGGGTAGTTGGTGTAGGCTGTTATATGATTTCTAGAACGTTGTCAAGAGAAGATAAGCAAGAGGAGATAAAATTTCTAGCAGAATCAAATCTGCATTTGATTCGGGATTTAGTAAGTAAGGCACTGAAAGATAACTACATTGATGACAGTACTTTTTCTCTCTTAATTTCTAAGCTGGAAAAGAGCCACAGTCTTAAAAAAAAATTCAAAATGACAATATAGTCAAACCACAAGTCAGAAAGAAAGAGAGAGCGGTGTCACATGGTTGTGGTCCTATTTGAGCCAAAGCAATCTGAATGTTATTTATTTATTACGTTGTTACACAAGGTTCCTGCACCCTAATTGGTACCCCCAGAGGTACACTGCAGACAGCTAGCATTTAGGCACATGTTATACTAACATATAGGGCTAAGGGCATCTACCGTATAAGAGTAGATGTCAGGATATGTATGCACAGTATTGCTATACACTTTACTTTCCAATATACACATGTATTTCTTGCTTATAAGATGTTAGGACATCTGTGTCCTTGTAATGATTATGATATATAAGTCAGCATTGCCATCTTCTGATGATTTGTATTACTACATGGCTATGTACAAACTGTACCTCTTTGTTTCCACAAAGTGATGACTAACAAAATTGTATAATGTTATCTTGGACTAAGAAGCCACCTCTAATTTAGCCAATAGTGCTCATCTCTGTAATTAGAAATGTTTCTATCTTACAGTAACCATGGTAATTATCTTAGGTATATAATGTAAGAATTATGTCTTCTACCTCGGAGACCCCAGGAGACATGGAGATTCCTCGAGGTATAGGGAACACTTAGCATTGGCTCCCAGTTCCTAATGGTAAGAAGGCAAAGGCAAGTTTATTTAAAAAAATGCCCAATCCCAGAGGCTCTGGGTGCCGCACAAAACTTTACAGCATTTCATACTTCATAAACATATAAATTAAAAATAATAAGTATAAATAATCAGAATTACACCCCAAAAGCTTGCTTAAATAGGAAGGTCTTCAGGCGAGCCTTAAAGGCAATTATAGTGGGGGCCTCCCTAACTACAGCTGGTAAGGAGTTCCAAAGAGTGGGGGAAACAATACTAAAAGCTTGATCGCCTGCAGATTTTAATCTCGCTCTTGGAACATTTAGGAGGCCACCACTAGAAGAGCGGAGATTACGGGTAGAGGAAGAAGGTACCAGGAGAACTGACAGGTAACCAGGGCCCTGTCCATGTAGGGCCTTATAGGTGAGAAAACCCACCTTAAAGAGCACTCTCCACCTGACAGGCAGCCAGTGCAATTCACGCAACACAGGTGTAATATGGCAAAATTTACTTTGCCTGGTCAAAAGCCGGGCAGCAGTGTTTTGCACAAGCTGCAGTCTGCAAAGAGATCCCCCAGAGACCCCGAAATAGAGGGCATTACAGTAGTCAAGCCTAGAAGTGACTAAGGCATGTATCAAGGTAGGGAGGTCCAGAGAAGGAACAAGGGGCTTAATCCTGGCAATGTTTCTATGATGGAAAAAACAGGAACGTACCACGGAAGATATTTGAACCTCCTTGGACAAATTCCTGTCAAGAATCACACCAAGATTTCACACCCAAGGGAGGCCATCAATGACGCAGCTCCTAGCACAAGTCCAGTTGCAGAGTCAGAGGCCATCCCATCACGAACTCTGTTCGACTCCACTACCAGTACCTCAGTCTTGTCAGGGTTCAGTCATAACCAGCTGGAGGCCATCCAGTCACTAATCTCAGCCAGACAGATATTTAACACATCCACTGCGTCTGATGTTCCTGGGGCAAAGGATAAGTATAGCTGAGTATCATCAGCGTAGCAATGAAAACTCAGACCATACTTCCTAATGATCCCCACCAGGGGCAGCATGTATACTGTGAACAACATTGGGGCCAGTATAGAACCCTGAGGGACTCCACACAAAAGGAGGCAGGGTGTAGATGAGAAATTTCCCATCACAACCCGCTGTCTCCTATTGGTGAGAAAGGACTCAAACCACTTGATGACAATACCGGTGAGTCCACATAACTCCCTCAGGCAAAGAAGCAACACACAATGATCCACAGTATCAAATGCTGATGAGAGATCGAGGAGAACAAGAATTGTCCTGTCCCCTCGGTCTCTAGCCCTGAGGAGGTCATTCTGCACCCGAACTAACGCAGTTTCAGTGCTATGTCTGGCCCAAAAAGCCGACTGGAAAGGATCGTACAACTCGTGAGTCATGAGATGTTCCTCCAACTGAAGCGACACCACCTTCTCGACAATCTTCCCCCAAAACTGGGAGATTGGAGATGGGACGGTAATTTGCCCTGACCTCCGGGTCCAAAGAAGATTTCTTTAAAAGGGGTCTCACCAGGGCCTCCTTCAAGGCATCTGGAAAGACACCCTGACTCAAGGAACACCGGACAATCAGGGCAAACACTGGGCCAACAGAGTCAATGCATCTCATTAAGAAACGCATTGGCACTGGGTCCAGTTCACAGAAGGTATTCTTCAGATTGACTGCCACCTCAGTAACCTCATGGACCTCCACTGGCCTAAACTCTCCCCAACTAGGCGGATTGCACTCAGCACACAACTGGCGACCACTGTCAGCAATGGTATTGCTGGCTGAAGAAACCTCCCACCGGATCAAAGACACCCTGTCCGAGAAAAAACGAGCAAAATCCTCACAGTCCTCATTTGAGGAAACTCTTCCGGGCTGGAGACAGATAGGATGGAGAAGTCTATCAACAGTCCGGAAAAGTGAGGCTGGTCAGTTTCTCCCAGCAGCAATCTCCCAAGACAAAAATGCTGTCTTCTTTCAGTTGATTGCCTCCTGATATGCGCAATAATGTGCACGCAGGACCAGTTTGTCTGTCTCCAGGCAGGACTTCCTCCAGCAGCACTCTAATCTCCGACCCATCTTCTTCATTTCCCTAAGATCTCCATCATACCACGGAGACCTCAGGTACAAAGTTCTGGGTCGTACACGGATAGGTGCGAGGGAGTTGATGGTGCCAGATAACACCTTATTATAGATGTCCACCCTGACATCAACAGCCCCGATGCATGCACCAGCCATACTAGATAAGTCAACTGTCGCCATAAAACCCTCAGGGGTAAGATCATGTAAAGGATGGCAGCGAATCATCTTGGCAGAGGAGAAACTTACGGTGAGAGCCCCAAGCGTGAACTTCACCATGCAATGATCAGACCAAAATACCTGATCAATCACAAGATCTACAATCTCGATCCCCAGTGAGAACACCAGGTCCAATGTATGGCCATCCCGGTGAGTAGGTGCATCAACAAACTGCATCAGCCCTAACAAGGACATACTTTGCAAAAATTCACTGGTGCACCTTTGAACTTTATCCTCTGCCCAGACATTGAAATCCCCCAGAAAAACACATCTGGGGGAATCTAATGTCTCGCCGGCAACAAACTCGGCAAATTCCTGCAGGAAACCCCCCATCGGGCCAGGAGAGCGGTAGATGAGGAGGATCCTGCAGCCAATGCCGAGTCCTCCATGAATGGCCACACACTCAAATGAACCTGGGGTTCCCACCAGGTGCACGGTGAAGGTCAGGCTAGATCTAAAGCAAATGGCTACACTGCCACCCTTGCGATTTTCTCTGGGGCAGTGCACAACGGTATATCCTGGGGGGTCTGCAGCCTCAAAAACAGGGCCAGCATCATCTCCCACCCAGGTCTCCATAATGCAAGCCAGGTTGACCGATGAAACCAAGGCAGCAATAATTGCTGTCTTGTTTCTGATCGACCTGGCATTGCACAGCACTGCCGTCAGAGATGTAGAGGGTGGTGCAGCCCCTCGGGTTACCTGACCACTCAGTCTGGTGGTCTCCCTGGAAATGGGCACCAACCACATCTGGCTTTGCCTAGATGCCCTAAATAATCCAGAGCATCTCCTGGACCTAACCACCTCTATCCTTCCATCAACCCACTCCTGGTCAACCCACAGCCCACAAGCAGAGCAATCCCTTACAATCCCCACTTCCCTGCAACGTCTGATAATAGTATCAGACACAGGGAGAGGGATAAAGGGACGCAGAACATGCAGCTGTGAGTTCCCATAGGTAATCCTAGCCCCCACAGGTCGCCCTACAGACCCCCTACACATTTCTGATTTAAACAAACTAACGAACAAATATTAATACAGACTCAGAACAATTTAAAACATTCCTACCTTAAATAGCCTAGCTAACACAATTAAAAACCTTCAATAAACAGGCCCACTTCCCTCCTCTCATCTCAAACAGAAAAATTTCGTCACAGAGTGGAGCTCGCACCACTCACAACGCTCGCGCTTTCGAATGGCGCTTACTTTTACAGAGAATCCTCCCCGCCCCCTCCACAACGATGATTGCTCCCCTACTCACTCCTTCAGCTCCAGCTGGAATCGGCCAAATTTCAGCATGGCCTCTCACACCGTGCACAGTGGCCAGTTCAGGGGGCTAGTAGACACAGAGAGGGCAGCAAGCACCAAAATGAGAGGCAGGTTCTAGCTAGAAATCCGGACACAATTTCAGCCACTGATGAGTGGTGTCCCACAGAAACAAGATAAAAGTCCAGGAAATACAAAGCTGCCACTTGTGAGCGGCGCTTACTTTTATAGAGAATCCTCCCTGCCCCTCCACAACGATGATTGCTCCCCTACTCACTCCTCCAGCTCCAGCTGGAATCGGGCAAATTTCAGCATGGCCTCTCACGCCATGCACACTGGCCAGTTCAGGGGACTAATAGACACAGAGAGGGCAGCAAGCACCAAAATGAGAGGCAGGTCCCAGCTAGAAATCCGGACACAGTTTCAGCTGCTGATGAGCAGCGTCCCACAGAAACAAAGATAAAAGTCCAGGAAATACAAAGCTGCTGCTTGCAAACGGCACTTACTTTTATAGAGACTCCTCCCCGCCCCCTCCACAACGATGATTGCTCCCCTACTCACTCCTCCAGCTCCAACTGGAATCGGGCAAATTTCAGCATGGCGTCTCATGCCATGCACTCTGGCCAGTTCAGGGGGCTAGTAGACACAGAGAGGGCAGCAAGCACCAAAACGAGAGGCAGGTCCCAGCTAGAAATCCAGACACAATTTCAGCCACTGATGAGCGGCGTCCCACAGAAACAAAGATAAAAGTCCAGGAAATACAAAGCTCTGTAGAACTTATATATAAGCAGTTTACACATGGAATGGGGTGAGAGTTATATATAAGAACTGCTTAGGGCAACTGTGATTTTCCTTTTGGTAGTAATAAACAAGTTTTATTACTCATATGCAATGTGTCCGTGATTCCTTGCATACCCATTATTGCCAAGAACCTGAGAGTGAGGTTTAGACCCCTGACAACATGTTAACTTTATTGTAAGACGCTCTCTTGTCTTTTTATTCTAAGGAGCACTCTGGCACATGCTCACCCCCCCATGCTCCAAACAGTGTCTACACACAATGTGGCTTTCACATGATGACCAGCCCCCTGTGTCAACACCTTTGCTAAAGACTCTCTTCAAACAGCAGCATATCCAAAAGTCTCAACCCACTGCACCACAAAAGATTTGGTCAGAACAAATAGCAGTGGACCAGTGGAAGATAACATGGAGAGACATTTGCTGCCTAAATGGGCAGAGGAGAACCTCTGATAATTTATGAATATGGGTACCATAGGTATCACCTCAGCCCTCCTCCAGTCCCTAGGCACCTCACACCTATTTAAAGATGTTTTGTGCATGTGTGTATAAATATATATATATATATATATATATCTCAAAAAACTCAGTTTAATGCATCAGTTAGGCTTGTTCCACAGTGACAAAGTGATGAAATTGGTGTTAGGGTTGCCACCCCTTGCACCCGATGCCCACCCCACTTCCCCATCACAGGCATCAGGGTGTGTGTTGGGTTCATCGGCCCTAACTTTCACCCCATTCCATGTGTAAACAAGCTGAGGTGGTGCAGTATAGGAGAATGTGGTGAGAGTTAGACCGATGACCCCAACACACACCCTGATGCCTATTGGTAAGGGCAGGGTGGACGTGGGGTGCAAGGGGTGGCAACCCTAACACCAAATTTCCTCACTTTTGTTGCTGTGGAACAACCATAACTGATGCATTAAACTGATTTTTTTGCCATGAATTTCTCTTCTTTTTGAGAATGTGCACTATAAATAGTGAATGGAATGTGGTGGTGGGAGCATGAGGCCCAAAGCTCCCACCATGTTAATTTTTGTCACTTCGCTGCACTAAAACTGTATGATTGACTGAAATGAAAATTAGTAAATGAAAACATGTACCATACCACAACATGTATAACAAATGTTATCTGAATTTGTTCAACAGTTGCACAGCGTGTCACGCCGTGAAAACTGTGCAGGAGTGCCGAAAATAGCATTTTTGCCACTTTGCTACACAAGAACCATATATCCAACGGAACCAAAAATTGTAAAAAGAAGACATGTACCATAGTACACCATGTGTCCATAATTGTGTGTACATCCATTCTACGGTCGCATAGCGCCACGAACAAACAACGTAATATGCACAATTCAGCAACTGTACATCCCAGCAACCTGAAAATTGTATCAGTCAAAGATGAATTATAAATCTTTGTACATTCCAAATGCCAGGCAAATCGGACACATGGTTCAGAAGTTGTTGAAGCATAATGAACACATTTTCATTTGCTGGCGTGGCATAATTCTGCACATGTTAATGTTTTACACACCAAACCACTACAAGGCACCTCCTTACCACTAGAGCTACCTATGCTATAAATGTCTAGCCAGTAGCACCATGCAGAACACTACGCACAAAATGTTAACTGCGTCAGGCAGTATCTCCAAAGTGAATTACTTTTCCAACATGTAAACAGCATTACTCACATCCCCAGGACATCCACTCAACACCCTCCAAATTTCATGTGAAAAGACCAAACCATTCCAGAGATATTCAATATTTATTTTTCTGCACTTTTAAGAAGTCTTCCACCACAAAATGGCAGAAATTGTGGCCAAAAATGTGCTAAAATGGCAAACCTGGTGGCCAAAAAATCTTAAACTGCAAGGGGGATCAACTTCAAGTGGCAATAACTCTGGTACAGAACAACATTTTTTCCCCCAACAAAACCTGGCATGTTCCTTGAACAAAAGTCTTTCTATGTAGCAAGTTTCAGATCAATAAACCACACACTGGCTGTGCTATGTGTCACAGAAGACAGTGCAGAAAAATAGCAAAAACATAATGTTTTGCAATGCACTGCTCAAATGCAAAAACACAAATGGTAACGTTAACATGAATGGTGATGGCAACAGTGAGGTAAAAGAAAATAGTAATGCTGATGTAATGCAAATGCAAGCTCAAATGGTAACTTACACAGTGATGCAGATGGAAACAATAATGCAAATGGTATGAGAAATGCAAGCACAAATGGAAATGAAAACAGAAATGGTACTGCAAATGGTAACACAAATGGTAATGGCAACAGAAACACAAATGGTTAAAAAACAGTAATTAAAATGCAAACGGTAACAGAAACACAAACGGTAATGGCAGTGGCGACGCAGAAGGAAACAGTTACGCACTCAACAATGGAAATGCTACCGAAAATGCAAACGCTAAGGCCAACGGAAATGCAAATGCAAACGGTAATGAACACACAAACAGTAATGGAAACGCAATTGGAAATGCAAATGGTTATGGTAACACCAACGATGATGCCAAAGGAAACTGTAGTGTGTATGCAAATGCAAATGGTAATGCACACAGTGATGCAAAATTAAATGCAAACAAAAATGGTAATGGAAATGCAAACGGTAACAGTAACGTAAATTGCAAGTGCAAATGCAAATGCAAATGCAAAGGGTAACGCACACGGTGGCATAAACGGAAATGCTAACACAAACAATAATGGAAACGCAAGACGTAATGTTAACTGTAACAGTAACGCAAATACACACCCTTTTTTTCCCAAAAAGGCACATTCAGAAGCACAGTGAATACAAAGAATGTATGCATAATAATGGCCCTCAGAGCAGAAAATGAGCACTTGGAATACTAAATTCCTTATATCTCAGGAACCATACGACATAGAAACAATGTTTAAATCTCATATTATTTACAAATTTCCAGGCTAGTTTTGTATTTAGCCCCCTAGTGGGGGATTAAGCATTCTTCTGATGAAAAAGTCTTTATCTCAAACCGTTTTCGAGATACGGGCCCCCGAAAGGCGCAGCAGATGCAGTAATGTTATCCTATGGGTAAAATTGTCAACTTCAGAGTGCCATAACTTTGCAGCTCTCTAATATTTTGTTACCAAACCAAAAGGTGCATATGTGGGATCTTGGCTTTCTTCCCTCCAAGTTTCAGCACAAAAGATCAAACTATTCTTTTGCAGCAGGGTGACAAATATTCCCTATTGCTTTGGCCATAGTGTCGCAAAGAACTTTCGCAAATCACGACACTTTCGCAAATGAAATCATGAAACTGTTGCACATGCAAAAGTACTTTGCGGCACTACTTTTTACAAAACTTAAAAAAACATATTTCTGGGGTGTTTTACCCCCAAAAAAAGACATGGCTAGCATCCTCAGGGCTCAACTAGGTGAAAACAGCAAGAATTGTGTCCCTTGAAGGTCCCAAACTGAAATGCTAAGCATTTCTGTGACCACCAACTGAAAACAAGATGGACGATTTGCGACACTCCAAGGGTCGTTTGAGAAAGTAAAAAGTGCATTTGTGACACTTTCGTGATATTTTTGTTAACTTTTCCCATTGACTATAATGGGAAACCTGTTTTTTGAATAACTTTGAACTGTTTAATATTTTTTCATGACATCTTCGAAAGATACATCGGGGAACCTGGCTGCATGTTCCCTGAAGGTTTTGGACTGGTCGCGCAAACCATGCAGGCTGTAAGTGCGAGCCAAGAATGCACAAAAATGCATAATTTGCACATTTTTGATGCTCTGTAGCTCTGCAACTGTACATCCAACCATAACAAAACTTGGAAGGTCCAGAGATCTATGGTACCAGACTGTGTGTGCCATATTTCAGGCAACTCTGTCATATGGTGGAAAAGTTATTAAGCTGTCAAATTTCAGATTTAACCTTAAATGGGGTACTAACTCTAACTATAGTGGCACTACCATTATTATTATATATATATATATATATATATATATATATATATATATATATACACACATACACACACACACACACACACACATGTTGTGTTAAAGAAGTCACTATTTCTATTGCAATTTCTCTAATTAGCCTTGGGCCCATCTCATCAGGTCCTGCTGATTTTGTTATGTCTAGTTTCAGTAATGTGTCTAATTTCAGTAATGTGTCCAATATCTCCATTTGATTAATTACTCATCTCTTAATATTGTCTTCTTTTACTCTATCCACTAACTGTGTCCTGGAGGTATTTTGGAAGACACTGCTAAAGTATTTATTTAATATTTCTGCCACTTCACTTTTTCCATAAATTTATTTGCCTTCATACTGCAGTGGTCCCTGTCAACACTCAAGTTTCAGTGTTGCTACTATATTCAGTAAGGGGACTTATGAAAATTATGAATTCACAATCATGATAATTTCACTAGTTTATTAATTTGTCCATTATTGCCTCTGCACTATCAGTGCCAAACACCTAAGCAGCAAATACAAGCAAGCAATATTTGGCATTGACAAATGCTTGTTTAAGTATTGATCTGATGTATCTGTATTATGGTAGTTTCTGGGCATACATCAATTGTGAGTTTGCTTGTAAAATGATAAAAAGTTTTAAAAATAAATAAATGAATAAAACTTGGTTCCACAGATGGTGCCCCAATTTCTGCCGAGGGCTATAGAAAACCAGCATCAGGCAATATGCTGTTATTGGCCCAGAATTCCTTTCCACAGCATTAAAAGATGGCCATTTCACACAATTTGTCCTATGGCACATGCATTTCTCCTCCATTAGGTTACATGATTCCCATGCAGTGGAACTTAATGAGCTAGCGTACTGCCTAAAACTAATATTAGTTTTTAAAAGCAGTCAATCATTACCTTTTATATCTGAGGTAATTTTTCTTTTCCCTTAGTTTAATTAGAAGGTCGTTTACCTGATGTTAGTAGGTGTTACAGGTGACAGGTTTATAAAATGTTTGGTGGGGCCCAGGGGAAAGGCCCCCAACAGGGGTCTATGGGAGCAGAGCCCCCTATATTATGGGGTCTGAGATATTCTGTGTATGAATGTTGCTATGTAAAACCATGGTGTAGCTGTAAATCTAAACAAGACAAAGGGTTCACACTCCAAGTACATACCATATATGTACTTGTAGTGTGAACCCTATTTGTCTTGTTTAGTTTACAGCTACACAACCACTCTGCCATGTGTGTCACCACTCATGTGAAATTTCAAGAGTAGCAAAATATTAGCATGTTTTGAAATTCAAACCCTGATCCCCCTAATTACTGGTGCAGTGCCAAAATTCTTAGGCTACAGCAACTGCTGTGCTGAGTAGCTTAGTTTCAGGATGGCTATGCAGATAAAAGTACTGCCCTGGAAGTAGCAAATGTGTATACAGTACTGCCCTGGGGCAGTCACACATATACACTGTTGAGCTGGGGGGCAGAGATGGGGACTACTCTGTCATGACTGCTTGACACTGAAGAGCAGTCTCACCTTTGAGGTGTCACATTTAACATCACCAACTACAAAATGATATCAATTCAGTTTATTTGTGCCCATCTATACCTAACACTGCCATGCACTGTATCTGCACTGTGTGCAGTAGATTGTAAAGGAAATTAAAGCAACAGACAGCTAGATCTTTACTGGTCTGTGTTACTAAACTATAAACCCAGTAGCTGCCATAAGTTTATATGAACCTGAACAAAAATAGATCATGCACATACAGTACAGTATATTAAAGCCACCTAAAGTTATAGGTATCCCATTAGTTGTAATACATTGCAGTCTGTGCTTGCATAATTAAGGCAATAACCAAACAAACAGAAGAAACTAGTTCACCCCATCTCATACACAGAATTCATGAGATGAGAAGTGAGAGGAGTTCTGCTGCACTGATGTGTCACGATAAATAAAACATGCTCCAAAAGAACTGGACAACGCATTTCAGTATTTGCATGCACTCAAGTCATTTTTATAAGACATCCTGCTTGATGCTGGAGGATAACACATCTTAGCATTCACGTGCAGTTAAGTCATTTGCATTCTTTCCTTCTACACAGATAACAAAACAAAAAAAGATTGATGGCTACCTCAAAACCATTAAACCATTTACAGCACAGTAACCTGTCACATAGCCAGCACTCCTATGTTTCTTCTGTATCTGGAGGAAATATTGTTGGCCCAGTGGCTTAGCAGCAGGATAAAGGTGCAGCAGTGTGTTTCATCACAACCATCAGGATTCTCCTTCCCTTGGTCAGGGGACAGGTGGTACTGGTACAGCAGAACAGAAGTGATATATTTTCTCTGTAGACAAAATACTTAGCACGTGCACCTCCTGACAGTCAGCTCACTTGGGCCACACAGTATCTTCTGCCTTGAAGGAAGTTCCTCAGCCATACCCCTTATAACCAGAGGGTTGTGGTCAGTGGTGCAGGAAAAATATTTGAAGTTTTATTGGACCATAGAAGGGAAAAACATGAGGATCCCCCCAGTCAGAGTAAAAAAATAGCATTCCTAGTTCAGCTGCATGGCAGAAAGCTGCATCACATCTGCTGCCAGCCCAGTATTCAGCATTCCTAACAATTGCATGGTTAGTGGCAGACAGTGTATAGTATGGAAAATACCATATGTTGCAATCCGTCATACTTGCTTGTACTAGTACTACCTCCATTTTTTACTTTCAGCTGGTTGTCTTTTGCTTATGCATGCAGGCACAAATTAAATATTATGTATGGCACTTTGCTGGATACTAACATTGCCTGGCCTTTGCAGTGAACATTCAGTGACTCTTCAGGTCTTGAGGTCAACAAGAAATGGATTCTTGTATTTGACTGACAGCCGGTGATGGCAAATGGTGGTCCACAAAGATTGCTCCTTAGACTTGAAGTGCTTAGCAGTCAAGCAGATCTCTCCCCTATGCCCAAAATACATTTTAAAACTTGTACCTGTATTGTACTGGTCCTACTGGTCCTTATACAAAACATGACAGCTAAAGGGGAGGTTCTGATAATGGGAGACTTCAACATGCCAGATACAGATTGGTCAATACCAGCAGGAACATCTGCCAGAACTAGACTCATAGTGGATTCCCTGCAGGGGGAGGGCCTCAAACAACTGGTACAGCAACCCACAAGAGACAGGGCTATCCTAGATCTAGTACTGACTAACAAAGAAGGATCACAGATCTCCAGGTAGAAGGTCACCTGGGGCCAGTGACCATCACATGGTATGGTTCAATTTGGCTACTACATCTAAATCATCCCATTCCAAAGCAAAAATATGGGACTTCAGAGGAGCTGACTTTGATAAGATGGCCAACAGAGTTAAGCTAGCCCTGGCAAAAAGAAACACAGGTGAGGAGGTACAGGCAAAGTGGGCAAGCATTAAGATACAATACTTGAAGCAACATCCCATTGTGTTAGACAGAAAAGGAAGTGCAAAAGAAGAAGGAAACCACTTGGTTCTCAAATACAGTAGCAGAAAAGGTCAGAGCCAAAAGGCTGGCCTTCAGAAAATATAAGGGAACACAGCGGGATGAAGATAGGGAGGCATACCAAACTGCCCTAAGGGAAGCAGGTAAGGCATAAGGCAGGCAAAGTCCCAAACTGAGGAAACACTAGCACGAACAGTAAAAGAAGGTGACAAGACTTTCTATAGATACATTAGTGAAAGGAGAAAGTCCAGAGGGGTATTACTAAGCTTAATGGAGAAAAGGAGCATGTAGGAGGAGGACCCTGTAAAGGCATCTATCCTAAATAGATACTTTTGCTCAGTATTTACTGAAGAGAAGGTAGGGCAGGGCCCAGCAGCTCAGCATCATGGACACAGGGGAGGGAGGTGAGCACTACTCCCTTCACAAAAGAAAGGGTCCTACAAGAGCTTGCTAAGCTCAGGGTGGATAAGGCAATGGGACCTGATGGCATACATCCCAGGGTACTTAAGGAGCTAAAGGAGGAACTAGCAGAGCCATTAGCAGAATTGTTTAGTGAGTCTCTGAGCACAGGAGAGGTCCCAGAAGACTGGAGAAGGGTTATGTGATCCCACTCCACAAGAGTGGTAGCAGGAGGAGGCGGGAATCATAGACCGTCAGTCTTACCTCAGTAGTGGGCAAGATTATGGAGGCACTCCTAAGGAAAGGATAGTGCAACACCTGGAATCCATAGGGGCACAGGATCCAAGACAGCATGGGTTTACAAAGGAAGGTCCTGTCAAACTAATCTCATAGATTTCTTTGACTGGGTAACCAGAGTGGTGGACCAAGGGGAGCAGTTGATGTCGCCTACCTTGACTTCAGCAAAGCTTTGACACTGTTCCACATAGAAGATTGATAAATAAGCTAGGTAGGCTCGGGTGGGTCAGAAGTTGGTCAACTGGGTGGCAAACTGGTTGACTGGCAGAAAACAGAGAGTGGTGGTAAATGGTATACAGTCAGAAGAGATGCAAGTCACAAGTGAGTTACTCAGGGATCAGTCCTGGGGCCAGTCCTATTCAACATCTTCATTAGTGACCCGCAGATGGACTAGAGGATAAGGCTTGTCTGTTTGCAGATGACACCAAGATCTGCAACAGAGTAGATGATCCAGATGGGGTGGGCAGAATGAGAAGAGATCTGGATAAACTAGCAGAATGGTCAGAAGAGTGGCAACTGGGATTTAATGCAAAGAAGTGCAAAATCATGCACATAGGGAAGAGAAACCCTGAAGCCACTTATAGGCTGGGAGGGAGTTGCTAGCAGTCACAAAGGAAGAAAGAGACTTGGGCATCATCATCACTGATGACCTAAAATCATCAAGCAGACCTCTAAGCAGTAGGTAAGGCTAGGGGTGTTAGGGTGTATTAGTAGGGGTATCACAAGTCGTAAGAGGGAGGTAATAATCCTCTGTACAAGACATTGGTTAGGCCCCATCTGGAGTACTGCGTGCAGTATTGGAGGCCACACCTTCACAAGGACATTAACCAAATTGAGGCAGTCCAGAGAAGGGCAACCAAAATGGGCAGGGACTGCATCAGAAGACATATGAGGACAGATTAACGGAGCTCAATATGTATACCCTTGAGCAAAGGAGGGAGAGAGGTGATATAATCGAGACATTTAAACACCTTAAGGGCATAAACAAGGTGAAAGAGTCTAACATGTTTAAATATAAGAAAAATAGCAGGACAAGAGGACACAGCATGAGATTAGAGGAGGCCGATTAAGGGGAATGTGAGGAAATTCTTTTTCACAGAAAGGGTGGTAGATGCATGGAATGGCTTACCACAAGAAGTGGTGGCTATGAATACAGTGCAGGGCTTCAAACAGGCATGGGATAGACATAAGGGAGCAATACAAATGACTATGAATAGATAGGTCACTGACAGAGCAAAGGCCGATGGCACATTTATAAGGTAGAAAAAGAAATGGGCAGACTGGATGGGCCTTGCGGTCCTTATCTGCCGTCAACTTCTATGTTTCTATGTTTCTATGTTTCCTCCTTTCCAGGCTGGCTCTCCTATTCATCAGTGTGACACAACAACTGTCACACCCACTCACATCACGGCTGGTCATGACCTACCAAAGTGGACCCACACTGCTGCACCAGTCTGCAAATGCCACTCAAACTTTCCCTCACGTCCTTCGAGCTAGCTCCTTCTGTTGCTGTTGAGTCCCCCCCGACTGATAGTCTCTGCTGTCAACATCCTGTCCTCCACTCTCACTCAGACACTGCTGGACTGCTATATGATGGTGGCACAGTGCCACAATAAGTCCTGTGTCTTGTCTGACTGATTCCTTCAATGAATCCCTCTGCTGAATTTGTCCATTCTGAAAGTCATCCCATTGTATAAATCCATGAATTAATAAAGTGCTGAAAGTCATCCCATTGTATAAATTCATGAACTAATTAACTATAATACATAGGTAAGTCCTCAATATGGATTTACCCACACTCTCTCAGTTGGTGTATGCATACTGATTTCCCCCCTCAGCCCCCCCCCAAAAAGGCCCTCAGTAAGCGTGTTGGGGGATTGCTCTTTTCACAGTGGGGAGGGGGAGGGGTGGTCAGGAAACAAAGACACTCAGGAGCCCAGGACAAAGTTCGGGGAAAAACATAAAGCTACCATGCCCCAAAAAATGGTTAGATTATTGGTGGGGCTGAGCCCACCTTGCAGAATATTGCTGGAGTCTGAGTCCCACGGGATGATATAACCTGGCGCCTATGGTAAGTGTGATGTGTGGAACAGCACTCTGCTTGACAGCTGACATATCTAGCTGTTTTACCAACACTACATCAGCATTGTGATCTTACTGATTGTGATATCACTACTGCTTAGGAACAGCCACTCCGTTGCTGCCAAGTCAGTCACCTGTGATGTCACTATCAGTGAGATTAAAATACTGATGATGTAGTGGGGGGATAAAGACAGGAATGTCAGCTGCAGGGCTAAGAAATGTTCCACACATCCAGTACAACATTATCATATAGAAGACTTTCTAATGAGCAAAAGGAAAAAGCAAAATACTTCAGAAATGAAAAAGTTACAACTGATTCCATCTTAAAATGTGTATTATGTTCCTATCTGGCTGTTTTGGCTCCACTATCTCTTTAAGGGTAGTGTTTTAACACATGGATATTCTAACCAACTGATTGAGGATGCTTGTGCCCAGGCTAGATTGCTACAGCAGGTTTCCATGTTGCAACCACTCATACATAATAATGCACCCAGTAGGATGGTTGCCTTTATTAAAGATAACAATCTTTTATCATCAGAGACAGCTGGGATTGTACATACATTTTGGCCAGTCCTTCAAGGGAACCAAGCTCTATATTATATAGTAGACAGTCTTCATTTAGTCACATATAGGTGTTGAAAATATATTTGGGACCTTGTCACCCTTAGCCTATGCAAAAGGAAAAACTACTCTACACTCTCATATCTATTGTGTATAACACTGCCACTGGAAGGAAGTAAGCTTCCCGTGCAGCAGATGTGACATATGCAGCTACTATAAGGCAGGAAAATAATTTGTCCACCCTGAAAGTCATCCCATTGTATAAATCCATGAATTAATAAACTGTAATACATCTTTTGTAGTTTATGTTACTGCTTGCACATGCCCCTAGTTATATTTTGGCAGCAACTTATGCCCCCTCAAGAAGTGCATCCAGGAGCATGTGTGCACCGTTCTGTAATTTACTCCTGACAGCCTTTTGGGTGCACATTTTGCAATGTTCCATTAAAAGATCTCAGAACCCTTTTTTCATGCAGATTGAGCAAAGTAAGATTTCACCCTGGGTGGGAACAGATTCAAGACTTTTCTTCAATATGAAGCAAAGTGGATTTATTCCCTCCATGTATTTTGCCCCAACATCCTTAATGAAAACCTTGACTTGATTTCTTTTTTGTAGTTTCATGATCTTTCTTTCCCTCACAGCCTTAATCTAACTGATAGAGCACAATATGTTCTCTCCTGCCCTTTCATTATTCTACCAGGCTTGTGCTTTACCCCAATCCTTGTTTGACCCCAGTGTCATACATATTTCCACCCCCTTTGAGTTTGGGCTTTATTGTTCTCTATTTTGGAAATTGTATTTATTATAAAAATGCATTACTTGTTTATGTATTAATTTATTATTTCTGTTTTCTATTTCAGGTTGAATTCTGCCTGCATGTAGCCCTTGATGCACTGCACATCTGTTTGTTGCCATGGCTTTCAGTTCCTGATCTGTATGCCTGCCCTCAGCATTTGCTTCAGCAGGACTTTTTATCCTTGACATCAAGGTGTCTTAGCCTGTGCTGTTTTGATTTTGTGTTTTTTTTCTAATCCAGCCTTCAGTCTCACAGCTTTTGTCCAGCCATTCTATGTGGGCTAGTTTGTTCTGCCTTCATTATTTAAACAGTGTTCTCCTGGACCAGCAACTTTAACACTGTTTTTTAGTTACTTTTCTCATTCACCATTTCTAGGTTTGGACCCCTTTCACTGATGTTTTCTTCGCATTCTCCTTTTTACAGCTGCATATCAGAGCTATGCATGATGTCTTGCTATTACACAGACAGAGAGAGAAGGGGTCTCTGGAAGCATGCCACTGGATTCTGAACAAAGCACAACATTTTGGACTTGAAGCACAATCACTCTGCTACTGACTGTCTCCATTCAGTATTGCCTCACCCACCGCCACACTATTTTCTTGCTGCTGATCCCACTGCCTGCCCTCCAGCACATCACACATTTGTTTCTGAATGCCAAAGCAGCATAGATGATACAAAATCTGGGCTGGGCTATCTTCGGCAAAACACTGTAAAATAAAATTAAAATGCTAATGGGCAAAATGAGGTGCAGCCCTTTAAATGAAGGCAGTTGGGACAGAGGCAGGTATTTATGATTTATGTGTCAGCCTTGCTGGATAATCATCTCTCTGGATTGTAGTACTTTATTAGGAAAATGCAACCAGACACCGAGATATGGGAACAATGGGCATGCCTCAACTTTAATACATATCTATCCCCCATTCCCTTCCAAGAAACACAGCAGCCATGCTGGAGGTTGTCCTACTCTGCACTGAATGAATGAGCAGGTCAGCCCAAGTCACAGTCAGCTAAACAAAAGCATGGCTGAAGTGTGTGTTCCTACTCTCTGATTTCTTTCTGAGTAGCGCAGTTAGGAAAAGGAGAAGAAAGCTAAAACCAGCTCCAACTTCCCCATACCTTATCTGCAGTTGGGTCAGGGTGCTGGTGATGATGAACTGCTGCGGAACTGGTGCCATTGAACCTAGTTATGTGATGGCCACAGAATTCCGTAAGTTCACCCTTGGTCTGATGGGTGTGGAGAGGCTTAATGCACAGGATGTCCAATGAAACTGGGCATCAGTGGGAAAGGTTAAAATACTGTTTATATAGCATATTTTTCATAAGCTGAAGGAAGAAGCATTTATGTGCATTGAGGTCCTACACCAGAAGACTTTATATTTACTTCTGTTTCTAAAGAAATGGTTTCTTATTTTTCTGACTATTTTTGTGCTGTTTCTATGTCAAAATGTCTGGATAACTGGTGCCTCACTTGTCTTTTCTCTATTGTTTTAATGTGAAACTCCTGTATAGGACAACCTTCTTTTTGCAACTATGAATACTGTGTTTTAAAGATCAGTGGACATTATTTGTTAAAGATAGGTTGTTTCATTTTTATTGCTAGCATGTACTAGAGATAGAAAATGTGCACTGTTTATGGAGCAGGTGTGCTTGTCAGTATGTAATTTAATGAATATAATGTTTTAGATATTGCAGTTTACTGTGTAATACATTTGAGTATGGGGTAAAAAAGGAATAGATCCTGTCACTTTTAATGTCATATATCACATGTAGGAAGGGGATTCACACAGTGATTAAACAGGAAATAGGTGGTGAACCCAAGCAAAAAAAATAAAATATAAGAGAAGCATTGTGCTTCCTGCTGGAAGAAAAATCCTTGCTAAGATGATTCTACCCATTCTTATGATTGCATAATGGAGCTATGCATAACATCTTATTACATAGAGAGAGATGGGGGCTCTGGAAGAAAGTCACCAGATTCCAAACAAAGAATAACATTTTGACCTTGAAGCACAATCACTCTGCTACTAGAAGCACTCCACTGTCTCCATTCAGTACTGCCTCTGCCTCCACTGTCGCACTATTTTCTTGCTGCCAACCCCACTGCTTGCCCTCAAGCACATCACACATTTGTTTATGAATGGCAAAGCAGCATTGCAGCCCTGTTCACTCTGACCTCTGCAGAGTTGTTCTTGCCTTTGGATTCACTGGATCAGATGTTTGAAATTCCATGGCACAGTTCTGCTTTTATGTGAACACATTACAACATGTTCAGACTTACATTTCTCTCTGTAGATAAATGTAATCTGCTTTGGTGGTTTGTAGATGAGCTGGTGGTGGGGCCACAGCTGTGGCAATGGGAGTTGTGCCTGCATTTTCCAATTTGCTGCTTGAATGTGAGGAGGGGCCAACAGCAGCTAACTGTGATGTGACCATCACAGCAGCCATTGAGTTGGTTAGCGCCCCACCAGCCATAATGAAGGGATTGTGTGCGGGGCTTACCGTTCATGTATGGATGCAGGAACCTTGGGATTTTGCTTGACAGTATGAACAGAGAGTTGAAAATGTAGGTAATTCACATGTCCCGAGATAGACACTAAGCAGCTGGCTGGTTGACTGGTTGAGCTTCTATGTGAACTGGTCTGTCACTTTCAAATACATTGTACTGATATAAATCAACCGTACCATTTTATAGAATGTAGTTGTGAAACACACCAGGGCATGCAGACTAGATACAAAGGTTAACACTCTGACTAGACATAAAGGTTTAAACACAGACTGGACAAAAAAGAGCAGCACACAACTGGACACAAAAGTACAGGAGCATCAGATGTTTGATGATTGGTAGCAGCAATAAAAAGAAAATGAAGTGGCCTTAAATATAGCATGAATGAAAGGGCAACTGTTGGTTATAAGGGTATAATATAAACAAGGGGTTCTGGTGAGATTATAAACAAAACTTCCTAAGTGAAGCTGGGGTGGTTTGTTTGACACTAGAACTCAGAAATCAAACACTGCCTTGTACTTCATAGGTGGGTATTGTTTATTACGGCTGTGGGTAGAGCTTACAGCCATTTTGCGATCGCTCTGTTGCTCCTAAAATGGCAGATTGTGGCACCTTCCATTGGACATTTGGAAATATCCTTCTGAAAGTCCAATGGAGCTTGTAACACTCTACCATGATCAGCTGCTATGGAGTAACAGCTGCACTATTTCGGCTGTTACATTCATATTCCAGGTACCTCTGTCTGGTGAACTGCAACTACACATGCATAGCATTTGAGCATGTGCAGTTACATCAACTCTGCCATCTTGTGGATGCCATTCCTCTCGCACCCTGCCGCTGCTCCTGTCCTGAGCCCCTGCTCCCTCCATTCCCTTCCAGCACTGCCAGGTAATAAAACTCTCCTGCTTCCTCTCGCTGCTGCAGTCCTGCCTTTTCCCTCTGTTTCCCATTCCCATGATGACATCGAGGTACCCAATCCTCATGTCAGCATCATGTAATCCCCCAAAACTCATGGCACACTGGAAGCCCACTCCAGTGTGCCCAAATTTATGTTTTTTTTTGTCTCCCATGCCAACATCAGGGTGCCCAATCCCCGTGTCGGCATCATGCCCCCCAACTCATGTGGCACACTGGGAGCCCACCCCAGTGTGCCCATTTTTTTTATTCATTCCACCCTCCCACTGACATCAGGTGCCTAATCAAGGCATCAGCATCATGTCCGTCCCTCCCACTCATGTGGCACACTGGGAGCCCATCCCATTGTGCCTAACTTTGTTTTTTCAAACTGTCCCTCGTTGTTGCCCCAGTACCCATCCCCACTCTCCCACTGAGAACCCTCCTACCTGCACCTTCCTTACCCCATACTTACCCCCAGAGGTCAGCGCTGTTATCTTCTCTGGACCGGGACACATCTGCACTCTTCAAAGCTGAACCGAAAACTGAAGAAGCAAAGGTAGGCACCTTATAATGCCACTCAATGGGGTTTTCAATTTATCTTGATCTATGAGCCACTTTTAGGAATTTTGGCCCTCAATTTTCAACATGGGGTTCTTGGGACCCCACCTTGTGAGCACCATCACTGTCATTTCTTTACTCAGTCCTGAAAGGTGATTTCATGGTTGCTGCCCGGAATCACCTTTTGGGACTGATTAACAAAATAACAGTGCCACTGTTCATGAGGTGGGATCCAAAATACCCATGTTGCAAATTTGGTGAAGCAATTCCCAAAAATGACTGCATTATGAGCCTGCATTGCGCAGTTTCTACGCACGCTCCTAACTTCGACAATTTTTTTATATTTTCAATCCAGATTTTCAACATTGCCATTTCTGCACACCTCCTTATTAACAGTGCAGCTGTCATTTTTCACATCCTGCCCAAAATGTGTTTTTGAACCTGTGGTGCAGAACAGCATGATCACTCAGCAAAATCACCTTTCGGGACAAGTGAATGAAATAACAGTGGCACTTTTCATGAGGTGAGGTCCCAGAAAGGCCATGTTGAAAATCTAGTGAAACAACTCCAAAAAATGGCCAAGTTACACCCGGTCATTCCAAATTTTCTACGCACAGGTGCAACTTTCGTCATTTAGCAATTCACCACAGCCGTATTATCTCTGGCTAGAGTTTGTTTGTATAGTACTGTTTATGTATAACTTGAAAGGGGAGTAACAACAGTATTTTCTAGTTGTTTACTACACCACATAAATAAGAAAAAGGTGCTATTTTTCCTGCATCCTCAAAGGTCCCCTCCCCATGCATTTGTTGAAAACTGGCCCTGACCCCCAAAAATATTTTATTGCCAGAAACATAATATTTTTGTTCAGCTGCTTAACTGAACTCAGAATGTGTGTCTATTCATGCCATTTTCTGTCATGACACCACAACAGACCAAGGGCATTTTTATACAGTGGAACATAAACTAATGGACAGTCCACCTGGAACTAAGAAGCTGAACAAAACAAGTTAAGTTTTTTGAAATAAAGTACTTTTTGAGGTCAGAGAAGGTATCAGCAGATAATTTTGAGGATCTGGGAAAAATCCTCATTTATAAAGCTGCTTAGTGAAGCTAAAAGCAGACTTTTTGTTAGCAGACTGGTGGGCATGATGAAAAAAGGAATAGACGAATTACCCAATTTTGATCCTTTCAAGGGATAGTAACTCACAGAGGTGAACTGTATGTAGCTATTATGCAAAGCTTCAAAAGGTGTAGGGATCTATAGCATTGCACAGCTGAAAATTCATGAACTATTTGCAGAAGAAATGCTGCTGGGAACTTCAGTTTTTCCTTTGCAATGAATGGCAGCATTGTATTGGTCAGACAACTTATTTTCCAAGAATGCTGTTTCCTTTTTCTACGCTGTGGCTAACTTATAATTAGGGTTTCCAGTTTTAGGTGTTTATTTTTTAACTAAAAAGGTGTTTATTTTACAACTTTTCTCGCTTGTTTTTCAAGTAGTAAAATTATGTGTTTTCCGGTGTAAATAAATAAGTCATAACACATTTTCAGTATCTATCAGTGTTTAATATAATACATTTTTTGTTTTAATTTGTTTTTAAAGTCACTGGCCCAGATAATCAAACTGCACCAGGCTGTGGCGCAAGCCTGGGCACAGCTCAACTTAGCTGCGCAAGGGCATGGACTGGGCGATATTCAACGGAACTGCGCCATGGCTCAGCATCGTTGAATATCACACACTGGCCACCCACAGTGCGCAAGGCGCAGTGGCACTGCACCAGTGCCAGTGGCCAGAGTGGAGTATGGGGATGTGCTATCGCAAGTTCCATTGTGCTAGGTGCAACAACCACAATATTCAAAAGTTGACATGCAAATGGGGCCATAATGTATGCAAGGCTCAAATGGGGCCATTTGCATGTCATTATGGCCCCATTTGCATGGAGGTGCACCAACTCCTGATGACTTGCGCCTGGCTCCCTGCCAGGCAGCAGCCATCAGGGACCGACACCCCCTGCAGCATGGCACTGTGCCCCACAGCCCAATCACGGGCTGCAGTAAAAATAGAAGTAGAATCCCACATCCCTGGTGGTCCAGTGGACTACTGCCCGCCTGATCGCGGGCTTCAGTAAAAAAGATAACTCCTATATCCCTGGTGGGCCAGTGGACTGAAGTCTGCCCAATCGCGGCTTAAGTGAACTAGTACCGACCCCATATCCCTGGTGGTCAGTGGACCCCCTCCCCACCACCACTGATCTCCACTATCCCTCCCCCCCTAGGATTCATTCACATATCTGGAATGTGAAGTATGGTATGGGCTGCATGCCCATTGGCTCATGCTGTGGACCAATGGGCATACAGCCCTACTGATGGTGTCAGTCAGCAGGTGGCGGGGTGGCAGGCGGGTGGGGTGCTGTCACCTGCCACTGACCTGGGGGGGAGAGGGGTGATGGGGATCAGTGGGTAGGTGGGAAGGGGGGTCTGCTGGACCACCAGGGATATGGGGGTTGGCACTAGTTCACTTAAGCCTGCAATTGGGCAGACTTCGGTCCACTGGACCACTGGGGATGTAAGAGTACTATTTTTTCACACTTAAGCCCACAATCAGGCAGACTTCGGTCCACTGGACCACCAGGGATGTAGGAGTACTATTTTTTCACACTTAAGCCTGCGATCGGGCAGACTTGGGTCCACTGGACCACCAGGGATGTAGGAGTAATATTTTTTCACACTTTAGCCTGCAATCGGGCAGGCAGTGGTCCACTGAACCACCAGGGATGTAGAAGTTATCTTTTTTTCACACTTAAGCCCGCAATCGGGCAGACTTCGGTCCACTGGACCACCAGGGATTGAAGATTAATCTTTTTTTACTGATGCCCGCAATCGGGCATGTGGGACCCCACCACGGAGGTGCAGCCAGAGCTCGGGTGACGACCCACAGGTGGCAGCTACCGTGTTGCACCCTGCAATGCGGCAGCTCACCTGTGGGTGGCCATCCGTTGTTCCTTTTTTTTGGATCAACTTTGTGCTGGTGCAGGTAGGGGTTGCACATGCATGGCTGTGCACATCCCAGGCTGAATGTCGAGCTGTGCAGAGTATGCATGGGCACGCCCCCCCCCACCTGTGCCTGCATACATTACTGATGCACTCCGGCACATCGGGATTTGTGCCAGGCGCAATTCCCATTTGAATATCACACTGGGGCGCATCAGTGGGTTGCACATGGTGCAACACTGTTGCGCCATGCACAACCCTTTTGAATATCTGGGCCACTGTGTACAATGCTGTTGCAGTTCAAGAAATTCCAAAAATAATGAGAATTGCACATGACCCCATTAGTAGCACCATATCCCCTATTATTAGCATCAACATTACTGCACATATTAATAGCACCAAAGAATCAATATCAGCATGGATATTGCACCATTACTTTAAATGCTAAATTTGTTGTAATAAATCATGCAATGCATTTTCAGTGCTTGTTTTGACATTTTCCCTCTCTCTTTACTGGCAGTAAATGCCCTGATCTCTGAAAAAAACCCTCTCTACAGTACCACTAGAGACAGGCAGTGCAAGAATTGACACAACATATTCACTCAGTTCTGGCCATTGCTTCATTTTACCCCTCCAAAATGTGTGCATTTCTAATTCTATGCTAGTAGGCAATGGTTCTGCAAAGTACTCATCAAACTGGACACATAGTAATTCAGTATCATGTTTGTTAAAAGTATCAAAAATAAATATATAGGGCCAGATATTCAAACTGCACCCAAAAAGTGCGCAACAGCAGGAGCAAGCACAAGTCAATTGCGCACAAGCGCAATACACGCGATATTCAAACATGGAGCAAGACAAATTGCGCAAGCAGCCAACGACTGAATATCACACAACCTGCGCCATAGCGCAACCAGGAAGGGGAAGCTGAGCAGAAATGATGCGCCATAGCGCAACAAAGGCAGCCCAGCTGAGCAGTCCAGAGGCGCCATAGCACAAGCAAAGAGACCCCCAGCGGCAGAGCAATGGAACTGCACAACCAGGGAGGTAGGCAGGGGCCCACCACCCATGCCACAGATGGTCACAGGGACACACTGCAGAACCAACAATGTACCCCCACACCCCAAGCACAGCATAACTGGGGGAGGGATGGAACAGCCACCGGACCATGGGGACAAGCAAAGAAAGCACGTCCTGGCCGTGTTACTGCAGCACACCCACTGGCAAGCTAAGAGTGCCACACAAAGGGGGCGGACCACCCCAGTGTCCAACAGCCCCCCCCCGTGTGCACAGCACACCCAGCACTGTGACCCCAAGATACCACCCATGTGCAGTGACCAGCACTGCAGGAATCCCCAGGCCCCCCCGGCACACTGCAACCTCGTGAACCACAGAACTATACAAGCCAAACCCACCATGAGCACCCAGCAGTGGGTGGCAGCACACAGCAATACTGAGTGGAAGCCACACCCACACCAGAGACACCACCCCACACACACGCACACACATACCCATGATGCCATAAGACACCACTGCAACTGGGCACCAATAGCCAGCTGCAAATAAGAGACCACCACAGTATTCATATCAAAATATAAATGTATTATGAAGATGAATAACCAGAACAACAAATCAACCACATATTTACAAAGCAGGGGTGGGGTACGGGTATGAGGTAGGGGTGGGTAAGGGGCCGGGGTGAACAATCGGGAGAGGGAAGGTGGGGTGCGCTGATGTCCAGCTACCGCCTGGCAGCCTGCCCTCCTCCTGCCTGGTGCTGTGCCCGGGGCCTCCTCTGGCACCGCATCCCATGCCGCTGCAAATCAACAAGTATGGTGTGGGTGTCGATGGCCACCTGAGTGAGCCTCCGCAGTCCCCGCTCCATCTGGAGCAGGATCCAGATACCTAGGACAAGGGATCAGAGTCAATGGCTGTGACTGTCCACATCCCTGAATCCCACCCATCGTGCATGGCATACAGCCAAGTGCCCCGCTCCTGTGATGGACTGCACCCACCCACAGTGACTGTGCACAAGACATGCCCAACCAGGCAGCAACAGCCATGTGTACCACTGCACACACACACCACCCATGTCCATCACAGCACAACCAAGGCTGCCCAGTGACGTGGCTACGTGGTGGGATGCTAGTGCCACAGCCATGTGCCCAGTGCATGCATGGACCACCAGTGATGCACACACACACATGCAGTGCCACTGGACAGTGATGACTGTCACATGTTGCATGCATGGTAGTGTCGTCCATGGAAGGTGGCCGTGCCTCCCCAGCATGCAATAGCATCCATGATGTAATGACACTCACCCTCATCAAGCCGCTGCTGCAGGTGCTGCTGCGGCTATGGCTGCTGCTGCTGTGGCTGTGGCTGCTGCTGCTGCTGCAGCTGTGGCACACCTCCTCCGCCAGCCACCCTGGCACCGCCATCCCAGGCCTCAGCCTGGGCCCGCCTCCGCTCCTCCATGCCTGTGGGAGACAAATGAAGAGAAACACATCAGTGAGTTCCCAAAGCAGACAGCCCCTTGCCCCATTGAGTGTGCCTGCCCCCACAACCAGACCCAAACAGCACACACCTGCAAACACCCTCACAGCAAACCATAACCCAACCCACCCCCATGCGCAGGTCACATTACACAGTGTCACCCATGCGGACAATATCAGTGCATACACAGCACACCCACCTGGCCTAGGCAAAATGCCCCTCCTGGCATGATCCCTGAGGCACTCCAGCAGAGCATGCTCCCTCCTTTGCAGGTCACTATAGCGGTGCCTGCACTGCTCAGGAGTCCTCCTCCGCCCAGTGGCCTGCTCTAGGGCAGTTGCCACCTGCTGCCACACATGGGTGCGTGCCATCTGCAGGGGCACTCCCCCAAACAGTGTCCCATGGTGTGGCTCCACCACAGCCACCAGGTTTGCCAGCTCCAAGGCCCCCCCACTGTCGAGCTCTCCTGCATGCCATTCCAGAGTTATACAGTGGCAATATGGCACTCCGCAGCGCGGCAAACCCATGTGGAAATGTTGCGCAATACAAGTCAATGAGTCCCTATCGCGCTGTCCATACAGCGCCATCGGTCCACACCGCGCTGTCACCAAACAGCGCAATAGAGCCATACACATGCCAGATGTACAGCGCCGGGGGGCAAAGGTCGGGCACAAGGTCATGGGTCAGTGGCGCAAGGCCATGCACAGCACCATCGGACATGTACATGTCCTGCGCGATCGGTCACCTGTGTGCCAATGGCACAGTGGACTATTGCGCAGTTGTGCCACAGCGCCATTTGGTAACCAGCGCTGTAGCACCACTGGCACAATGGTGGCCTTGTCCGGAATTGCTGATCGCACACAGCACGTCATCAGCGTGGCAGACGCCTGCGTAAGCTACCTGGGCATGCGCAATCCGGTGTACTACGCAGTCACAGAAAAGCGCCATTGGCTCAGCCTGCTCAACCGTATTGCGCAACTCGCAACAGCGCGATATTCAGCCGACACATGCAAATCATCTGATCAGCCATTCAACTGCGCAGTGGTGAGATTTGCATCTCATTACAGTTGCTCCACTCCTAATTTGCATGCATTATGCTATAACTATGCGACAGTGGACTGCGCTGGCCAGAGTCGGGTACTGCAGGTGAGAGGTGAGTTGCAAGCTGTGTGATGTTCAGGGCAATGGTCATGGGGTAACATTGTAGACTGCACAGTGACAGGTGTCCACTTCCACCCATACAGATTGACATGACTGAGCAGAGCCAAGGTGAGGGTGAGGATGGTGGGCGAAGGAGGAGGCCCAACTTCACCAAGGTGGAGACAGAGGTACTCTTCCAGGCCTACCTGGAAGAGGAGCCACTACTGAGTGGACGGCGTGGCACCTCTCAGGCCCGTGCGGCTGCATGGGAGGGGGTAGCTCAGGTGGTGAACCTGCACGGAAGCCACCAGCGCTCCATGCAGGAATGCAAACAGAAGGTAGGGACAGACCGCAGAAGGGTGAAAGAGAAGGTGGCAGCCCTCAGGGTGGCAAGCACTGGCACAGGCGGGGGCCAGCCAGCGGTGGCGGAGCTGACCCTGGCTGAGGACTGACTGGCTGCATCAATGCAGCAGAGTGCTGCAGAGGATGTCCCAGGAGGTGGATTCCAGACAGGTGGAAGCCCATCACTGCACGGTATGACATGGTGGTGATGTTGGGGGGGGAAGTTGATCACATACACTAACATGTCCTCATTTTCTGTTACAGATCCTGTTCATCTGCAGGGGATGGTGGTGGTGGGACCATGCAGTGATGAAGACCTGCCAGAGTTGGAGGAGGGTCCATCCACCTCTGTTGCCAGCCGGCTTGCACTGCACCAGCATGCACGCATGGCTGCCACCTCTGTTGTCAGTGAGTCAGGTGTGGGGGGTGCACAGACTGTGTCTCAGCAGTCTGGCATGCAAGCATGCCAGCACGCTGTGACTGTGGCTGTTGCACGTACCTGCACCATTGATGATGCAAGGACTGCAATGGGCAGTGGCACGTGTGTGTCCCATAACGGACACACAGCAGACCAGCATGTGCCCCTGGACTTAGCTGGTTCCAACGTGTGTGCCAGCACGTCAGCACAGTCCCAGGCTGTGCCTGTCAGCACCGGTGGCTGTGCAGGTCTCTGGCACTGTTGCGGCCACAGCAGTAGAATGAGTGGTCCCTGGGGCACAGCAGTTGAAGGGGCAGCAGCAGCAGTCATCCACCAGGTCTGGGGTTACAGGGTCCAGTGGTGGCACATGCACACCGCCTGTTGACATGCCCATACCTGGTCCTGGTGAACAGCACCCACCCTCAAGGGGTGATGAGCATCAGGACCTTCCATACCCTGGGGGACAGATTGCCGATGTGGCAGACATCCCGTTTGACGAGCACACCCGCCTGCTGCGGGCATCGGTACAGCAGCAGATGCGGGTTGCAACGTCCGTGGAGGCACTGTGCATGGCTGTGGAGTGGCACAGCAGGGACAATGCAATGATCCTTGCAGAGATGGTCCAAATGCAGATGGATGTGACCACCGCCATTGACAGGCAGACCCAGGCATTGGTCGCTGTCATGGCCGCATTGGGCACACAGTTGGGTGCCCCTGTACCGCACACCCCACACAGCTTGCACTCCATTCCCCGTTCCCGGCGTCATGTGACACCCAGCCTGTCGATGCCGGGTTCTGCTGTGGGCATCCCGAGCACACTTGGTGCAAGTATGTTCGGCATGCTGCACACCCCTGTGCGGACACGGTCGTGATCGCACAGTGGGCCCCTGGTGGTCCATCGGTACCACCCCATGTGGCCCATGATCAGCCTGCCAGTGCTGCTGGGTCACAGCGGGGGCTGTCCATGCATCCGAGGTGGCTGTGGCACAGTGCCACCTGAGTGACCTGTGTCCCAGTGTGGGCCCTGTCTGATGCTGCCCTGTTTGCAATGTCTGTCATGGTGGATAGTGCACTGGTGGGTGCCCTGCCCAACACGCCGACACACGGACCACCTGCACACCCACCCAACTGCTGTCCACAGGTGCGTGTGCATGATGATGCCTGCATTGTACTGTACACCAAGGCGCAAGGGTGCTCAGCATCTGACACACGTACTTGGACAGTACAGGTGGTGGGGGGTGGTCCATTGATCTGTGTGTTTGCCATGTCTGTTCCTGTTCTGCTGTGCACCTGCCTGTGTACGCTTTGTGCCTGGTGTGTGTGTGTGTGTGTATGTGTGTGTGTGTGCCCAGATGACTGTTCAACCCTGCCTGATGGTGTGTTTGTGTGCCTGGACCCTTCAACTCCCCTTGCCGTCATGCACCCCTGGTGTGTTACCCTGTGTGCCTGTGGGTTGCGCCTAGACAGTGTTGGTTGCACATGGCCCCTTGGCTTACCTGTGTCATGCAAAATGCTCCTCCGTGACGGTGTCCCGGTGCAGCTGGGCCTGCCGGATCAGTCGGGGGTCCCGCCATCCAAAGGGAGGCTGCTCATCACCATCATCACCGGCGTCACTGGCGTCCCCATCGCTGTCCCCCTCCTTGACCTGTATGGCTATCCCACGGTCTTTGGCCATGTTGTGCAGGATACAACAGGCCCGGAATATCCCACAGGCCTTTGAGGGGCTGTACTGTAGGGCACCGCCGGAGGTGTCTAGGCATCGGAAGCATGCCTTAAGCATCCCAAACACCCGCTCGATGATGTTGCGTGTGGCGGCATGTGCCTCATTATAGCGTTGCTGTGATGGGGTCATGGGGCGCCGGTACGGTGTGAGCAGCCAGGGACGGAGTGGGTATCCGCTGTCACCTGTGTGGAGATAGTGGAGATAAGTATCATGTTCAGGTCCATGATGCCCATATCCCTGTGTGCCACTACCATGGCACCTGTGGCATTCCCACCCTTGCCCCAAGTTTGCACTTCCTACATGCGTACTCACCCACTAGTTGGCCTGTGAGGATGTCCCCACTCTCGAATCGATGGCACAGTGCGGACTGATACCTTATGAAGGCATCATGTGCTCCACCAGGGTGTGTGGCACAGACATTGATTATGCGCCCACTGGCATCACACACCACCTGGCAGTTGACACTCGAAAAACCCTTCCTGTTTCTGTATGCAGCCCCATCAGGGCCAGGTGGTGTGCGAATAGCCACATGGGTGCAGTCTATTGCCCCTAGCATGCCAGGCATACGTGCTACCCTGTGGAACTCCTGCATGTTTGCTGTACGCCCTGCCGCGGTGCTGGGGAAATGGATGTACTCTGCAGCATGTGGCAGCAGTGCGCTGAGGAATTCAGTGAGGATGCAAGGTGTGGCCGACTGTGTTATGCCTGTGGTGTCCCCTGTCAGCCTCTGGAAGGTACCCGTGGTGAGCAGGCACATGCAGGCTGTTACCTTTGTCTCCACTGACAGAGTGTGACTCCGTCGTGAGGGTGCCTGCATCACATCACTGCACAGCTCACAGAGCCACCTCAGTATAGCCCTGTTCAGGCTGTACCGGCCCACGATCTCTACATCCGTGTACAGCTCAAAGCTGACACGGGCACGGTACTGCATGTTGGGGGCGTACCGCCGACGGGCCCGTCCACAGCCACGTCCCCCTGCAGCATGCCTTCTCACCCTCATTACAGCTTCCATGAGGAAGCTGGCACTGTCCATGTCCCTGGCTTGTGTTCCCCCCCAGCTGTTCTTGCTGTGTTACCCCGCTGTCCTGACTGCTACCTCCACTGCACGGTACACCTACTGGCCTCTGCAGTCTGTGGCCCAACACACCCTCCTTTGTCCCTCTTCTCTCCTGTGCACTCCCTGGCCTGCACTCTCTTGCCACTATCGCCTCTCTTTCTCCCCTACCTCATGCCAAGCTTCCTGTAGCGTTCTTGCACCTCTTCCTTGTGCCTTTTTATTTTGGCTCATTTCTCCGCATGGCGCAATCTTCCAGCTCATCCGCTGTTGCGCATTGTGCAGGTCTTTGAATATCGCATTGCGCTCTTTATGCATGGGTCCACCCCCTTCGGTTGCACATGCCTTCATTTGCATTGCGCTGTTGCTCAGCCTGTTTTCAGTGGTGCAACTGCCTCCTGCTGAATATCGCAGAATGGCACAAGTTCGGACTTGCGCATGCACAACCCTATTGTGCATGGCGCAACCCTTTTGAATATCTGGGCCATAATGTTCAAAGTTTGAAGATAATTTGTTTTTTCTAAATAGATTAAACACGTGAACCGAGTACCAGAGAGAGGCTTCATTTAATTCAAATCCCATTGTTGAATTTGGGATATTTCTGGCCTATACAGCCTGCCATTTGTCGTAAATAGTTGTGTAGAAAATTTTAAAGGTTTCCTCCAATACTTGCTGAGTTTCCAGCTGCAGACACCCAAGAAGTGCACCTGCTGCAGGTTCATACTCCGAACTGCCACCATCAATTTTGCTCTCTAACAAAATTTGAATGCCCACTCCAACTATGTTAAACACCTGATGGACTTGTGTGTGTTCAGACTCCAGTTTTTTCATATCAATCAGAGGTCTCATATTCTCTGTGAGAAAGTTTAAAATGCAATACACAGTGTTCTTTTTGATGTCAGTGTCCACATGCTCTCTAATTTCTTCACATTTCTTCCCCTCAGCATCTGCACTTAACAGAAAAAACAGTAAACGATCTTTACATGGCAAGCAGGCTTTCTATAGCCTGTATCACAGAATACCAATGGCTATGTGTGACACTGGCATGAGCACACTGCAAAGTACTTTCTTTTAATCTCACGAGCATATTTAAATAGTGCACCAGAATGCAAAATAAAGTCAACTACCTTTTTCAGGGGGACTGTTGCAGTGTGATGTAGGTGTGTGATGAGAGTGCCGCATGTGTAAGTAATTCAGTACTCATCAGTTTTAACCAAAATCATGAAAAACACATCGGTGGTATTTTATCAGTGATTATCGGTTAAAACCAAAAACCGGAAACCCTACTTATAATGTATTGACTGATAACAGCCAGTCAGGTTTTACTACAGGGATATACTTCATTCATCATTCATTTGGTTCGCAGCACAGAAGAGTGAGGACCCTCACTCTGACAGAGAATGTTTTTCTTTTTTTCAGGTTTACCTTTCCACTGGGGTTGGGAGCCTTGGAGAGGGAAAACGTATTCAATGTGGGTGGTGATGAGTTGGGGGTTCTGTCAAGGTTTGGGGGATGAGGTGGAGGGACTCTTGGTTTTACAGGCAGGGGAAGGATTGCATTATTACTATACAAACTTCAACAAACTTCACTGAGTGAATGGAGGGTAGAGCCAGGTGGTGTCCTAACTGGGGGGTGGGTTGAGGACACAATTTCAAACTATATGATGTGGAGGGGAGCTGGATGTATATGGACCAGAGGGTGGGGCAGTTATCTTTATTATGCAGTACAGTAGTAAAGAAAGAGGGCATCTCATTGTTCTTCACGGGCAAAGTTCTATGTCACCTGGTGAATACTATAAGCAGATGCACTTCATCAGCGCTGTCACTGTTGAAGTGCCAATATGTATCAACTTGCCACTTTGAAGTAGGCACTTTGTTGGGTGAAGAAAATGTTGAAGTTGCATTGCATAATTTATTTAGTTTTTGTTGACCCGGTAAGTACACTAGACAAATCCTGCCATTTTCAGGCACAACCCGGGGGAGGGGGATACAGATGAATGCCAACTGACCTTGAACCAGATTAAGCTGTTGGTAGCATTTTTAGTGAATGAGGGGAAATTTGGCCAGGACACCGGGGAAATTCCCCTACTCTATAGGCAGGTGGCACTGTCCGTCTGTCTGCAGGGATGGAGGTTCCCAGTCTGCTGTTGGACTCAAATGGAGATGGTCATGCTGTTGGAAATGGAGACCACAATGTAAAGAAGTCGGTAGATCCCCCCCCATGCCTATGGAATCCACGGTTGAAGGTTTTGGTATTTCAAGTTTAGTACCCATGTCAGAGGAAGAAAACAAGAAAGATGAAGAGTTACTGCGGGTTGGATTATTTCAAAAAAAGCAACAATTATTGTCTATGCTATCGGCAGTGGAGCAGAAACTCCTTAAAGAGAAATCTCAACTAGATGACGAAGGAAAAAAACAAAAACGATCGATAGCTAGTCCACAACAAGACATAAGTAAACGTTTACCGGGGGCATCACCTCCGTTGAATTCGGTGCCTATCCCTGACCCCTTGTATGGAGAAACTGTATCCCAGGCTATGGTGTTTGAGGGGACTCCTTCAGACTGGACACTGGGGAAAGCACTCGACCAGGCGGGTTGGGTGTTTGTCAATGGCTGTTGGTTACCGGACCCCGCTATTCCTATCCCCGGTTCCCCAATTTCTGGTACCAAGAATTCTGACATACCTGAACAAATATCTACTGTTGCAGAGGTTGACAAAGTTGGATATCATAATCCTTTAATAGAAAAGTCACTGTCAGAAAGGATTTCGGTGCCTGCGACAGACGCTGAGCCCAGTGAGCATCTGGGTATCGAGTCAGTACCTGAGGGAGTTTCTAGATGACGCCTGCTCCAGAACCCAATGTGGTGGGGGACTACATTGCACAGGGAAAACAGTGCACTGAGGGGAGTGAGCAGGAGCCGGTAGGGCCGGTTGTAGAAGACGCAGTTCAGGCTGAAGTACCTCTGGGAAACAGAAAATCTATTACCTATGCAGGTTTATTTCAGAAACCTATTACAGCAGCTAAAACGAGATTTTTGGTTCATCTTCGATATAAAGGTTTGGCTCCGATTGTACCTGATAAACTATGGGTTGGTAAATCATTATTAATGGACTCTATGGGCTTCACGCCCGCTGAGGTATATGCTTTTATCCATGCTCCGGGGTGACCACATGTATGATATCAGTTTCTGTACTATGTCTTCATTGGATAAGTTTTGGAAGCTATATTATGAAGAAAAGCATACGGAAGTTTGGAAGGATTTTTTGGCTATACCTATAACTAAACCAACCATTAAAATGGTCACATTGTTGTTTAGAAATGAAGGGGTGGATATTAAAGATATAATATTTTGGTTGGAAAAACGATGTACCATATTTGATCATCCATGTCCTATAATGGATGATAATGGGTTTTGGACTGGGGGTGGACTTTTCAGGTTCAGCTGAACCAATCTGAACATGGTATACAACATCTCCCAAGTTCCTTTTTTTTTAGGCCGTGATAGAGGAATTCTTTTCTATGCTGGACAGCCTAAGAGTTGCTATCGGTGTGGGTCGTTGTCCCACCTCAATACTGATTGTGATACTCTGCGGTGTTTCCAATGTGGTATTTTGGGCCATACAGCTACGCAATGTGCAGCCCCCCCACGTATGTAATCTCTGTGGGGATGATGAACATGCCTTTCAAGAGTGCCCTTGGGCTGCTCATAATTCAGAGGAAGCCTCTGATCATGATGTGTTACTTTCTCGAGCTCAATATTCCTTTGCCAGGAATGAGGAAGCTGGTGTTGATTTTTCAATACCAAATAGGAGACAAGGTCGAGGCCGAGGTGGTAGTGGAAGCCAGAGGGGTTTACCAAGGATGGCTCCTCCACTCTCCCAACCTACTAGTAGTACTGCTTTTTTCACCCAAGTAGAGGTGGAGTCTCAGTTGGTCTCTCTGATTTCTTCATCTCAGATTGAACCCTCCATTATCCCTTCCCCTTTACTGGATGGTATAGTATTACCTACTAAACATCTACTTCAGCCTGGTGGATCTATATCTAAAACAGTTGAGGTTTCGTGTCCCGTTGTAGATTCTGATCAGACCACACCATTGGGTCCATCTCTACATTCGGAAGATTCTACTTTCAGTACGGATGTCATTATTGCAGAAGATATGGCTACTTGTCCAAATCCGGGACAGATATCCCCATTACCCCTTTCAAACCGTTTTTCAGTTTTTTCCTCCTGGGATGATAGAGTTGAGGAAGAACAACCATCAGAAATAGTTGTGGACCTCCCTCCCCCACAAAGTATACAGGGAGCTACCCAAGCTATGGAGTTATCTTCTGGAATATCTATATTACCTTCTAGACTAACGAGATCTAGTGTTTGCTTAAAAAATAACCCATCCTGAGCCTGTGAATCTTAAATTGGCTAGTCTGAACGCCAATAGTCTAAAATCTCATGTTAGACAGGCTACCACTTTTTCCATTCTACAGCATTTACAGTATGACATTATTTTTTTACAGGACACTCGATTCCATACTTCATTAGACTTACGTTTGGCCACCAAAGATTGGGTTTGGGGACCCGCATATTGGTCTATTGGTTCTGATTCATGTTGTGGTGTGGGTATTATTTTTAGGAAATGTGATCTTAAGGTATTCAGGTTAGTGGATATAGAGCCAGGTAGAGCATTGGTGTTGGATGTTGCGATAGGGTCCTTTAACTGTCGATTACTTAATATTTATGGCCCACAATCCAAAGCTGAAAGAATAGAGTTAATGCTTAAAGTTCAGCCTTTCTTATATACTAGTAGGCAACTTTTTTTGGGAGGGGATTTCAATGTGAATTCTTTGCAAACCCATTCTGGTAGTAAACAATATTGTGATAAAACCTTTATGCTTAAAATGATTTCGCAAGCTGGTTTACAAGACGCACACTTACAGGGAGGTCAAAAGGTCAAGGCTACCTATCATAGAGGGACTTTGGCCTCAAAAATTGATTACATATTTATAAAACCAACTGCTGGAATATGTTTTACAGGTATATTACCTATTGAAACTATGGATCATACGTTGTTGGGGATTCATGTTGCAATTCCACCCCCAAGAGTGTTTGGGCTGGGTTTTTGGAGATTGAATACATCTTTATTAGTAGATGAGGTTGTTAAAAATGATTTACGGTTGCTTCTTTTTGATAAATGTTCCACGATATTTCTATATGAAGGTCAGGCAATGGTGGGAGGATGTGAAATATTGTTTCACAAAATATTTTCAGTTTAAAACTACAGTACAGGCTGCATCTTTAAATACCAAATATTTGGAGCTTCGGAAACATTTGTATTATTTAATATCAAAACAGGCAGTTAGCAAGGTAGATTATGGTCATGATATTAGAAAGATTCGTTCAGAAATGTCCCTATATCAGTATAATCGATTAGCGTCCCTACAGAAGGAACAGTCTTTTGGAACACATGGGAAAGTGGATCAAACAAATCCATTCATAGATTGTAAGAAGAGGAGTGAGAAAAAAGGGTTTGTGAATTTAGTAAATGAAGGACGAGATTTACTGGTGGATAATGCACATGTGATGGAGTTTTTAGAATCTTTTATTTCTAAAATGTATGAAGAAGTATTATTGGATCATAAAGCCTTGGGGTTGATATTACAGGCAGCTGCTTTACCACAACTTATGGCTAAACAATCTGATATGTTAATAGCTCCGTTTTCATCAGAAGAAATGACAAATGTGATCATGTCTTTAAAAATCAATACTTTCCCGGGGTCTGATGGTATACCGGGAGAGGTTTATAAATTAGTGTGGGAATATATGCCAACAGAATTTTTGGATGTCCACAATTTTATGCTAAAAGATGTTTGTCTACCTATGCAGATGTATGAAGGGCTTCTGATTTTCTTGTTTAAATCAGGATCAAAGTCAGACATTACTAATTGGCATCCAATTACTTTATTGAACGTAGATTTTAAAATTTTCACCAAACTATTAGGTAATAGATTAATGGTGGTAATGAACTCCTTGATACATCCTGCACAATATTGTGGGATACCAGGAAGAAGTCTTTTAGATGCAGTATGCTTACTAAGGGAAATTATAGAGTATGGGCAGAATACGATAATTTCTGGCTTAACTGGTGGTTTTGTTATGAGTTTGGATAAGGCAAAGGCTTTTGACAATGTTTCACATCATTTTTTATGGTTATGTTTACAATCTTATGGTTTTCCTGAGCCCTTTATTCAATGGTTGCGTTTATGCTATGCTTTAGCCTTTGTACATCCATATGAGAATGGTCATATTGGTAACCCTTGTAAAATTTTGAAAGGAGTGCGACAGGGGTGTCCATTGAGCCCCTTACTGTATGTTTTTTATATTGATCCACTACTTCAGATTTTGCAAAAATCACCTTTAATTAGAGGTTTAGGCTTTGAAGTAGCACAGAATATCAAGGTTATCGCTTATGCAGACAATGTTTGTTTATTAGCACAAGATGATGTGTCTCTTCTCAAGGCATATGATTTAATTCGAATCATAGGGTCAGAAATTGGGGTGCATTTGAATCCTCAGAAATCTATTTTATTGGCTATTCAAGGGTTTGATGTCCCACTATTAGAGATTAGGGGTGTACCCATTGAAAAAAAAAACAAGTAGGATTTGGGGAATTTATTTTGGCCAGAAGAATCTAGCTGAGGAGAATTGGACGAGGGCCTTAAATAAAGGAATGGACAAGGTTGCCCATTGGAATGTTTGGAGAATGTAAAAAAAAAAGAGAATTTATTTAATCAATTCTTTTCTTGTACCAGTTTTTTTATTTATTGCTACTATATTTCCTTTACCCAGGTCTTTGGAAGCGAAGTTATTGGCATGTTTTTTTTCCTGTATATGGGGTAGCCATTTGAATCCCATTAAGCGCAATCTGCTTTATAAACCTATAAAGGATGGTGGTTTAGATATGCTTAATCCATTGGTGTTTTTGTTTTTCGATCTTTATTTATAATAACTTACTTTATTTAATAAAACCCTCTTCAAAAGTATGGGTTTTTTGGAGAGTGCCAAAATTACAAGGTGTTATAGGGAATGGAATAGGAATTTATTTTGCATAAAATAAAAGATCTCCACGATTGGATAATCAATGGGCTGAAGTTTTGATAAAATAAAACAATGGAAAGTAACATTTGTTTGGTTCTGGAAAATTCAAGGCGAATGTTGTATGCAGATATTATACAAGGTGTTTTCCTGGATTATCCTTTGTAGATTTTACAGAGAGAGATCAACTCTCAATTTCTAAGTTAATTTTAGAAGTTAGAATCCCAGAGCAAATGTGGGATACAGTATGGTTGGCAGTTCATGGAAAGGTGAATGTGAAAGGGAATCATAAGCATAAACAGCTTAAAGATCGATATTGCCCAAGAATTTCCTGTATACAACGTATCGAAACTATGTCACATTTATATTTTGATTGTCCCTATATTCAGGCCTTTTGGGATTTGATTGTTAATACAGGGAAATGGTCATTTAACTTCCCTCCAGATGACAGATTATTATTTTATGGTATTATTCCGGTTTCATTACACCACATTTCACATAGTACGTTACGGAAAATCATGGTACACTTTCTATATTGGATATGGATAATTAGATGCAAATTGGCACTTCAACAAACAGAAATTTCAGGTGGGGATCTTTATTCTATAATTGTTACGGCATTAAGTATTTTGAAACGTAAGGAGTTTTTGGAACTCCCTTCACTTGAATGGGAGTTTAATTGGAAATAATTTGATTGGCTTTAAGGGAAGAGAGGTAGGGGACTGAGGGAAAGGGGGGTTGAGGGTTAGAGATTCCATATGTATTCATGCTTCTACTTTGTTTCAAAAAAATGTTTCTTCCTTTTCTTCACAGAACTATAGGTTGCATTATTTCTTTTGTTTTTTTATTTTGTCATATAAACTTTTTTTTGTTTAGTAATATTGTATGACTTAATACATATTTTGTTTCGCTTTTTTACATTTTGTTTTCTTTTTCTCTATGGTTTCTGTTTAATGTATCTTTGGACTTGTATTTAGATTATTGTAACTCAACAAAAACTTCCCCTACATGTAGTGTGGGGGGGGAGGCTTAAATTTTCTGTTCTAGGATTCTGAAAAGGAAAGATTGTATTGTTTGTTTGATTGAAATGCTTACCCTTGTTTATTTTTGATTTTTTCATAAAAAAATTTTGTGTGCAGTAACACTATTAAATATGTAATTTCTTTTCTTCTTAATTTTTAGAAAAAAATTCCCCTACTCTTTTGATGGGGAAGGGGGGTTACTTTTTTGTCTGGAGCTTAGATTTAAGTTTTACCTTTGTATTAGACAATCTTTTAGACTATGTATGACTGTAATACTTATTTACTTTGTTATGATTTGTACTTTTCCTTTGTGTGAGGTAACACTTTTTTGTATTGCGTTGATTTTTGTTATTCTAATAAAAAATTCCCCTACTCTTTTCGACAAGTGCCATCGGATCTTTAACATCCACCTGAGCTACCACCAATCTAGTCAGATGGGACCGTGGTTTAATGTCTCATCTGAAAGATGACACCTCAGAAGTGCAGCACCCCTCTCATGCTGCACTACAGTGTCAGTACTGGAATATTAACCCAAGTGCCAGATGTGGGAAGTGAACCCACAGCCCTCTGATCTCCCAGCCTCAGAGGTGCATGTGCTACCTACTGAGCCACTGACACTGTTAAATGACACTGTACAATTCATGAAGTTGGGGAAATTCATAGAGAATTTTGCATAGCAAGGTTTCCTGACTTCACAGTCTTTCTCCCCTCCCATCACATAATTAACACACAACCCACCCAATCCTCCTGCCACTCAACATACAGATAAAAGTAGTGTGGTGGAGAAAGGGATGGGAATTATCAGAGAACCTCCTCTCATCACCTTGGCCAGTCACTCAGATGACATTAAAATCTTCCCAGAATCATAAAGCTGATATATGACTAAACATCACATTTTGGTAAAAATGCTGTCAAACAGATATTGATTGGTGGTGAGAGGAGGTTGCTTCTGAATCAAGCACCATTAGCATGGTGAAAGGCTCGTAAATCATGGCAGCTGACACTGTAAGTCTATTTGACACACTGGAAAAAAACACACACTTTATAAGAGGGAAGTTGGTGGCAACAAATGGAGAAAAATATCCCCATTTGAGGTAGAATGATAGAAGAGCCTGCCTTCACTCATGTCCACTGGGTACTCCAAAGAGTGGGCCCCCAATTGACAATGGCTTAACAATTCTGTACTCCATCCAAAAGTATGCTAGAAAGAGGGGCAACAAAAACAGGCAAGTTGGTGGTGAAGGGATCATAACTGAAAGAGGTACCACAGCAATTAAGAGATCTAGATACCAGCTTATGCATGGCACCATCAACAGATATACACAATGGTAATAAACAAACTGGATAAAAATGCTATGATCAGCTATAGCCTGGTCCTGATATCCTCACAAGTCTAACTAGAAGTCACACAAGACCTGTTTCACATAATCCCTGGCAGCTAATGGCTCCCTGTTCTTAACTGGTAGTGTAGTACAAGATCCAGATCCTGCAATAGCAGGCAGATTAAACCAGTGATGGCTGCAATGGGAGATAGAAAAGAGAGCTCAAGAATATTTATTGGGGGTTACCATATGTGCATGTGGTGGGAGGGGTGCAAGAGGAGTTTGTAATGGAGAGAGGGTTTAACATTTAGATCTGTGTGAGTGGAGTGGGGACAGGTTATACAACAGGGAGGAGGGACAGATTAGCTGTCAAGAAATAATGGGCCCAGGAACTGGTACTGAGAAAGGGGCAAATAACTGACGGAGGAACAGGGAATGTCTGTGGAAAACACGTCATGGGATAGAGTGGGTGAGGAGCCGAACAGCAAAAGTGAGGCCAAGGGAGCTGGTACCTGGAAGTAGCAAATAATGGAGATGGGGCAGGAGATGTGTGAGGGGTAGTGCTGAGTGGAAGTTTCAGATTCTGGTGGAATGGAATGTCACAGAATTTTGTGAATTTCCAGGAAAATTCTGCCAAATTATGTTGAAAGCAGAATGATGGAATTCCATGGTGGGATAATGCAAAATGGGTTCTTCGCTCCACTACACTGAAATTAAATTCCATAGATCTTGATACATTCCACAAAAATGGTCACAGAATGATTTTCCATGGGATAATGTTGTTCCATGGAATATAATCCCACAGACTACAGCAGGCAGAATTCTGCAGAATGAACAGTGAAATTCTGGTGGAAATAACATTGGCAGAATGGTCATTCCTTGCTAATTCTGCCGGCGGAATTCCACATTCCTCTTAGCACTACTGAGGGGGAAAGGTTGTGGCACATCCACGAGGAGACAGGGTAAATTGGAGGCCAGGAAATGTATTTGTTTATATCTATATTCTCTGCTTGGTTAAGCAATTTGGACACAAACCAGATCTTATTCTCATTTGTGTGGTACACTACATATATGAAAAATGGTGGTGAACATTTGAAAGGTTGCCAGGCTCCTGACCAAACTGGCAGGGGTGCAGGGAAACTTCAGCCCACATAGGAGCCACTAAGTCTGCAAACACTCATCCAGAGGATGCCTATTCAGAGGCAGAGTGTCTGGACCTTAATGGATTCCAGGAGGATAGGAATGGCAGGAACAGTACACACTCCTCAGCTTGTACCACTGCACAACTCCCTCACCTTATTGGCAGGACAGGACAGGGCAGCCAAGAGAAGGCACATGCAGCAGTGGGAAGGGTGGAAGTAGGGGTCCTCAGAAGGAGAGGTCCCAAGGAGGGAGGGAGGAAGAAACTCCAAACCAAGAAGGAAGCAGCTGCCTGTGAGGGACTCACTTGTTCGAGAGAGACTTGGGAGCGGGAGAGGAAGGGAGAGGGAGGTGAAGTGCCTCCCTGGTGCATCAGCTTGGAGGGGATGGAGAGTGGATCCAAAGGATCACTTGGTAAGCAGGACATGGGGGATCTAGATATTATTGTCCACCTGGGGACAAATGACCTGGCAAGGGATAGTGTGTGGGTAGTGCAGGAAAATTTTGGGGAGCTGGGGAGGGACATCAAGCAGGTGGCATGCACAGTAGCTTTTGATGAGGTGTTACATGTGAATGGCCAGGGAGAAGAAAGGGCACTCTGCATCAAGGCTTTTAACAATTAGTAGAAGACATGGTGCAAGAAGGAGGGCTTTGGCTAAATTTGGGACTGGGGGCCAGACTGGGAACATATGGGCCCTCTGTAGCAGAGACAGCCTGCATCCTTCTAGGAAGGGGACTACAGTCCTTATTGGGAGGTTAAAATGGTACTTGGATGACCATTTAAACTAGCTGGGGGGGAGGCAACAATTTCCTTCCCCCAGATGATAAGGCAGCAATTAGGGAGGACCCAAGTGGAGAAGGCTATCCCAAGGCAGGGACACAAGATGACAGAGATGGGGACAAGACAGAGGACAAGGGGGTTATAAATCAGAAAAGCAAGAAGACAGGAGTAAGGAGACAGGTAATGGAGAAGATAACAAGGTAATGGGGAGTCATGGGGTACTTTAGGGAACAGCACAGGCAAGAGGAGAGGAAGAAAGCAGATAAGCAGGAAGGGATGAAGTAAGGTAAAGAGGTACAGAGGGCCATGTATGCCAATTCCAAGAGTCCAGGAAATGAAATTGTAGATCTTGAGGCCATCATGGAAGAGGCTAGTCTGGATTTGGTGGCCATAACAGAGTCATGGTGCACTGACAGCCATGACTGGGATATGACCATACTGGCCAACTTTCTGTTATGGAGAGATAGGGAAGGGTGGACAGGTTGTACTATATGTGAGGGAGGGAGTCAAGACTACAGATGTACAGGACACCTGGAGGAAAAGGAAGAACTGGAAGTGCTAAGGGTCATCTTGGAGACAGGTGCTGGGGCTGCCATCCATGCAGGAATGGCATACAGACCTCTAGCACAGGGAAATGAGGTGCTTGGGGAAGTCATTGTTAGGATGGCAAGTAATGGAGAGGTGTAGCTAGCTGGTGACTTCAGTCTGCCAGATGTGGCTTGGAACCTTCCAACTGAGCTTCAGCAAGGAGCAGGGCCATTCTTTACTCTCTACAGGTGTTATGCCTGGGTTATGCCCCCTATCATCCCACATACACCTCGCATACACCTCACACTGTATTCCTGGTCTATTGTGCTGTGATACTGCTATTTTGCACTAACCTATAGATATGAGCACACATCACATAAGTATGAGTGCTAGAAATGTGCTTTGCTGCTAATATATGCTAATATTTATCATGCATGTTTCATTATACCTCACTATAATACATTTATCTAGATTATGTTTGTCTTTCATATATATTCCTTATATAATCTACCTACTGATAAGATGACTCTGAGGGATCATCAGTGATTATTGTATACTTATATTCTCATATAATTATATGTAGTGTGTATTTTGCACTCAGGCAGATATGTCAGCAGTTCTCTTTGTCTAAGCAAGCTGACACAGAGAAAACCTTTGTTATGTCTATGATTTATACTGTATGTAAGCAAGAAATGCTGCATGTAGTTTGAACCAGTCAGCATTTCTTTTGTCTAAGCTATAATACTAATGGAAGCATGTTCTGTCTCATATGATGCTCATTAATAATTCTGTCTCCTAAGTCATTCTCAATGGAGAATGACTTCTGATCAATACATATCATTCCTCATATCTGTAACTATGAGGTAATCTCTGTAGCTATGCTGTTATCTGTAGTATATAGTCATCTGCAAACCTAATGTAGGGCTCTCTGGACACTACTAGTTCATCTCTAGAAGGTTAGTACTCTCTGGCAGAGAGCTGGAGAGTGAGGAGAGAGACAAGATCTTAGACAACCTAAGATCTACAATCCTGGAGATTATGTACATTATTCAGGAAAAGTGATGAGAAATCCATCTCCCTTGTGATTCTCTTTGTCACATGCTTGGCATAAGTAGTATAATAAACTTTATTAGTACTCCTTGCTTGCTTACGAATGTTTCTTGGCAGACTCCAAGACACAAGAATCTGTATTATTATTATTATTTACCTACACACCAAGAGTGTTTGGATTACATAAATGGCAACCGCGAGTGGAGTCTAGATGTTTGCCAAGTTTCATTTTAATTTCATCTGTAAATTAAAACACTGGGCGAGAAATCCCCAGTAATAAGCAATTAAGAAAGTGTCTTATGTTTAACTTTTTTCGGTCTGTTGTGTGTTCCACAGTGCAGTCAAAACAATCTCTTGGCAGATATTCGATCTCTTTGTAATGAGTTGTTTTATTTTTGTTTGTTTTTTCCTATTCTTTCTCTGTGGGAGCACAGCTATAAAGGGATCTGAAACAGACATATTGACTGATTTTTTGTGGATTCATATCCTAATGGGAACATACTCATCTAGGAGTCCACATACGCCAAAAGCTGTTTGTGTCCTGTCGTGAACTTTGGTAGCAAACAAAGTTTTTGATCCACAGACAGCTAAGAGTTTCTATCTTATATGACATGTTGAAATATATCAGTACTGAGTTGAGGCTGGATGCCTTAACAAACCAAACTGCTTATGGTGGTAGGTTTGATTTTGTTGACATAGCAGAATCCAATGGTAGCCCTTTAAGGGATATCATAACCCATTATGGGGATTTGAAAAGTGGTACCAATGATCCTGAAGGATTATTAATTGCAATGTTGTGTAATTGTTTTGATGCTGTTCTAAATAAGATATCTGTTTTGGAATCAGAGTATATACTGCTTGCAAAATAGAGAATTCTGCCTGCAAGCAGGAGATTAGTCTGAAGAGGGCTTCTCATACAGAAAAAATAGCTGGACTACTGTCTGAGCTACAATCTGTCTGTCTAGAAAATAAGTCTCTCTTTAATGAGAGAAGCAGCCATGACCTGCAAGCCTTAAGAGATAATGCTGAAAAGGCAAAAATTACTAGTAAAAACATTTTTCAAACTAATGGTGTTCTGGCTAATAACACTGATTCCTTACATTTAGGAAACAAGGAACTTAGAGGTAAGTCTGAAGTAATTACTGAAACAGTTAACATGCTGGTATTTCAACACCAGACCTTGACTGTACAGCATGATTCAGTATGTTTTGATTACAGCAGACTTGACATGAAGGTTTTCAATATAAACTGTGACACAGCTTCTGTCGATCATAGGTATGTTTTACAAGATGGGAATGTTTTGCAATCTGAAAACAAGACACTTTATAGCATGCTAACTCCTGTATCTGAGCAGTTAGAATGTAGAAGTAAAAAGTCAGATATGGCGAACTTGCACCATCAGCCACAGGTATTGGTAGGGCATACTAACTTAATGCCCAAAGACCTTGACTCTTCTCATGTTGAAGAGTTTAATTTTGAACACTCACAGTATGTTGTGGGGGTGGACTAGAGCAAAGGCTAGCCACTTGTTTTTATGTGATTCACAAAATGGAGAATTGTTAGAGTCTCAAAATGGTGGACACAAATGTCATCAGGTTGCATCCCCATACCATCCCCAAGATGGCCGCTCAATGATCATGTGATGATGGTCATGACACAGTAACCCATGATGCCCATGAGGTAACCCAGAATGGCCGACCAACACACCATTGAGATTCGATCCTGCAGTCACAGGGACCTGTGATTGCTGCCATAACCAAACAAAACAAACCAGAGTTTTGGAGCATGAATAATAATGTTATCAGTAACACTAGTGTTTCTGAGGGACAGAAGATTCTCATTAAAAATGATGTTGATGTACTTTTGAATAAGGCTGATACGCAATCTGTCATGAAGTCAGCATCTGATGCTGTAAAAACAGCTTATGTTTGCTTTATTAGCATGGCCTTGGTTAAAGAACACATTGCAGTTAATTACATGAAAGGTTTTTTAATTTCCTATGCAATTTAACATCAGCTTTCCCTGAAAAGACTGAACGTACAGATGTTCCTATGCAGTGCATTAATACCTTAAACTGCAATATTAAAAACAATGTTGCTATCATCCAGCAACCTTCCGGTGGGGAAACCCACTTTACATTTGATGGGGTAGGCGACAACCCTGATTCTGAAAGCCCCATGGCTGTGATATTTCAGCATCACTGGCCACGTTAGGGGGAGGGTTGCAAGTGTGATTTCTGAACCTGAGCTGACAACTGTCTCAGCACTATTTTCTCCACCCCTGATGGCTACTGAACCACAATCCATAGCAGGAGAAATACGTACAACTTGCACACCACTTTTCTCCACTGAGCAGGCACCCCTGATAGTGCCAGCACTGCCTGCACATGATGCAGAACTCCCTCCATCAGTGACACTTGGATCATCCCATACTGTGGCTGCAGTAGCCAGCACAGGCCAGAAAAAGTCGGGGTTATTCCCAGTACAGACAATGGCAGGCACTACAGGTAAGAAGATGCAAGGTACAGTAATATTGATATCATTGTCTTTTCTTTTGGGTCACTGACCATGGCCTCAGCATTGGTTAATCCTAACACAGCTTTAGGGCATTATTTTGAAACTGCTACATTAGATAAAGCAATCTCCGCAGTTTTAGCCCAAACATGCAATGGACAAATCAGACCCATTGCTTATGAATCACATATGCTTGCCCCAGTGGAGCTGAAATACAACCTTTGTGAAAGGAATCTTTTGGCTACATACTGGGCAGTGAGAAACTTTATGTAAATCATTGGATATGCACCCATTGTGCTGCATGCCAATCATTAGCCAACTAACTTTCTGTTGTCAGACAGAGTAAAAGATGACTCTGTAACCAATGTCAGACTTACACACTGGTCTCTCATTTTACAGGATCATGACATCACTGTCCTTCCTATCAAAATGTAATCCTTGTTGGCCCATGGCCTACAATTTGCAGGAGAAACCCATGATTGCTCACTCCAACCCCCTGACCGACCTGTCCCAGTGCCCTTTCTGACAGAACCTCAGAAAGTGTTAAAAGACACCACTGTGTGTCATGTTTTGACTGATGACTCAGCCACACATACCAATGAGGGTCAGATAGCAGGGTTTGGAATTATTTTACATTCTAGTGATGACAGAGTGTGCATGGCTAGTAATTGCATCATCATATATGTACGATTCACAGGCAATATTAAAACATGCCTGGCAAATAAAATGGAAAGCAGGGAGGTGAGGAGTCTCCTAATTACCACAAATATTTGTGAATGGTTTAGAGAGCTGGAATGTCCTTGAGAAAGACACAGCTTGTGTTAAGAAAGGAATACAAAGATTTTTCCTTATGTAAAATGATACCAGCACTCCATGAGAGGGTTAAGTGTTGCAGTCTGACAAAATGTCCTTGATCTAAAAGACTGCAGATACAATGTTTTTATTACAGTTTCTAACTGGAACTGTTTCTCTCTAAACTGAATTTCTTTGGCAGAAGACAAACTTCTGCTCCAAGTCTGTGATATTACCTCTTAGAAATACAGTGACTTGTTTGTGTACATCACACTAACCAGTTTAAATACTGTACATTCATAAGGTTTGAGCATATTGTAAAATGTGAACTTTATGCTCCATAAGAAGGACCCTCATTTGAGGGCAGTGTATAGGTTCCTTAATAAAGGAACTGAGGAATAACTTCCAGAAATAGCTCTTATAGAAAGTGAAAATGACATTCACCTATCCAGTGATGGCCTACTCATTTGGAACATCACTGCTGTAACACTCATGAAAAGTTACGGGTAATTTCTGAACACCTGAGAGTAGATTTTATCTACTCTGCCAGATACATAGTACTTCAACTGGTGAACACCAGTAAGTCAGTAAAAACCCTAGACAGACTGAAATCCTCTGTCTTGTGGCTACACATGAGAAATGATGTAGAACACTACATTAGTAACTGTTTAATCTGTGAACAGAACAATCCTATACCAGTTAGGAAAAATACTTTGTTATTCCAGTGGCAATAAGCCCCCTGGAACAAAATCCAGTTTGACTACATTGGCCTTATGTCAACCACTAAGAACAATTAGTTTGCACTAGTGATCACCGACCTATTTTCCAAACTGTTTAAAGCTATCCCAAAACAGAACAACACAGTCAAAGTGACTGCAAATGTCTTGGTAAACCAGCTATTTACTAGGTAGGGGTTACCCCTAAAGGTAAATTCTGATTACAGGGATCTGGCTTTACAGCCCAAGTAATGCAGGAAATTCTGGATTTGTTATGGGTAAAACAAAAGTTTTATATCCCTTACAACTCACAGTCATCAGGATAGGTGGAATGGGCTAACAGGCAGATCAAAGTTATGTTATCCAAACTTGTTCAGAAAACCCTAAAGGACTGGAATTCATTATAGCCTTTACTTCTTATGGCAATAAGAGGGACACCCTCTGCAGGTACACAGTGTACCCCATTTTTGAAATCATGACTGGACGGTTCATGAGACTCCCAGAACATTTAATTCTGGACCTGTGTACTGCCACTGCTGATGGAGCATCAGTAGATAAATATGTTAAATATCTCAAACAAGACATCCAAAAGGTGCACTTGTTTGCTTCCCAATGTATGGGCAAGGCCCAACAACAGGCTCTATCCCATTGTAAACAAACTCAGTCCAGCAGTCTACCAAGTTAGACTGCCTCACAATAACAATCATTGATAAATGGCTATATGCCAATCAAATGAACCTATTTAAATGAGATTAAGTTACTTTTCCATACCCCAGTGGCAGGAATAGTACTAAACTATGTTTTACTTTTTCTCTTTTCTTTTAGGTTCCAGAGAGAGAAAGAGATGCTTGCTTTTAGGCTTATTATTCTTTTTAAAAGTGTGGGTCTTCTAACAAGCCCGAACTGCACATCTTATTGCAGATAAGAACCAATGACCTAATCCTAAACAGATTGTTGAGGCAGAGTACCTCACAAGCCCACATGATTTAATTGCATCCTATGGAATTCACACTAAAGTCCTAAAAGACATGCTCATCATCCAGAAGGGTAGTGAGGCTCCACTGAATGTTTTGATCATTGCTTTGGATCAATTCTAGAAGCTAGACTTGATCTGGACTCCTGTTTACGTCTTATTGATAATCAGGAATTTTGCATCCAAAATTTATATGGCAATAAAAGCTATTAGATCTTAAGGTTTTAACCCTATGATGTTTCATAATTTGTGACCCCTAATATTGAGTGCCACTTCCAAACCAGGTACCACAGTTAATAATGTGCAGCTTATGCACAACCCAGTGATTTTTAAATCTCACCCTTTAGAACTTGGAATGATGTGTTTTGTTTTACAACAAACATTTCCCGCATTTTATTAATTTTTTTTTAAATAATGATGTGATTGGATACCCTGGCAGCATACCAGGTACTCATTAATGACTCCCTGTACAGGGACTGATAGCACCACACACACACATACACACACTTAGGATTTTCACATCCTGACTGCTAGTGGTACATCTTATGACATTAAACCTACCCAAATGCACTAGGCATTTTGTTTTGTTTTTCCTATTTATAAAAAAGAAAACAGGTTTTGACTCAGGCCTACTTGGCTGTGACATATCTATCTAAAATAGGGCTGATATAGCTGTTATTCAAGCACATATGTTAAAGGTTCATGATAGTATGAAATATAATATCATAACCCCCCCCCCCACTTGCATGGTTTACATGGTTTTGCACATAAAGAGCGATTTATATTTATATTTACAATATTAAGGATATTGTGAAGGGGTTTGACCTGACAAATGTTCATGTTAATGAATTAATTTCTGCTCACATTAAGAAAGCAGATGAACATCGCATAGCTAGTAAAGTCCTTTGCACTGCCTATGGCTATCATGTTCTTACAACCCTTTGGTTATCTCTTCAGGGATCTGGAATTAGGATATATCTTGATCTCATACATGACAGACGTATGGGTCAGTGGCATTGCCACATTTTGCACTTCTATTGCATATGTTAAAAAATGTTTATTTGAATCTAGCACTATTCCCTTGTCAATGGCAAGGAACCTTGGATATGTCACCACACACACCACTATTGATCCATGTTTTGAAACTTATTCCCGCACAATCCAGGAAGCCATGTTTGTGACTCTCACAACATCATTGCAACATCCATCTCTGATCGCCTGGCAACTGTCCATTCTATTGGTCATCTTGATGGGAATTTTTATTGTACAAGGTTGAAACTACCTCCTTTCCTTGTTTACCATGAGGTCTTGGAATCGTGACTGACTCTGAACATTGAATGTCGTACCTGAAAAGAACACCACCTTTCATACAGATGTGACATCTTCCAACTTGTGTTACCAACTTGTAAATACTGGCCTAGTAACTGAAATTAGGCTTCCACTTATGAACTTTCAAATAAACTGTATTCAGTCCAGCCAATTAAGATTCAACAATTAAGCTCATTGTTGTGCATACTATGAAGCTAGTCTGGGGTAGGGACAATCCCCTAACTCAGCAAAAAGGCTCTTCTTCATTTGATCTACAATCAAGAAATCCATTTTATTCACTGTTTGTTTTCCAAGCCTGGCTGGCGCCTCATACAGACTGAGAACTAAATACTGTTATAAACTTTTACACTTTCTGCAGCCATGTGATTATCTTCAACAGAACACTGTTGCTATTCCATTGTAAAACTCAATGTGCAATCTAATGCATGCCCTGCTGAGGCCTCTGAAAATAATGCAGCCTCCTGAACATTTTGATTAACCTTTGGAAGATCTGAATGCATCGAATTTGAACTATGAATCTTCATCAAACACTTGAAGAAACCTTGGATTTATCCCTGGAACTGTTCATAGTTTATGGCTTGTGGACATTGACATTTCATGTCCTGTCTGACTTACCAACTGAAAAATGCCATTCTTCAAGGTGGTATATTCAGCTGATGTGGAACATTGTGTGGTGACCAACTGTACATTATTCTGATAGGGACTAAAAGTTATGCAAAGTGAACTTTTCTAACTTCTGTTTTTACTCTCTAAACAGGTTATAGGTTATACGGTAATCACATCTGTTCCCATCCCAGAACCAGATATCATTAAGTCTAGTCCTAACTATCTTGATGCTCTATCTCAAGTTTTACTTATTTTTAATGTCCATAAAGGCAATTTAAGTTTGTCTCTTCAATTTCTTCCCAATAGGATAGATACACACCTGATACACATTAGAATTTACTGATTGTTTTGATATTGGAAAACCCCCATGTGAAGTTTAATTCCAAATGTTTATAGTATTACAAGGTTTACTAACATTATCCCTTATAATTACATTTTGTTGTTTAAGGAAATCCCTGAAACACTACCGTGACTAGTTCAACTTCCTCTATCAGGTTTGTGCCACGGGCCTGTAGATGAATGGTGCCTAACCTCCATCTTTTTTTGTGTTGCCACTTTTGCAATTAGGGCAACAAAGAGGGGATTGTTAAGCCTGGGTTATGCCCCCTATCGTCCCATATACACCTCACATACACCTCACACTATATTCCTGGTCTATTGTACTGTTATACTGTTATTTTGCACTAACCTGTAGATATGAGCACATAACATATAAGTATGAGTGCTAGAAATGTGCTTTGCTGCTAATATATGCTAATATTTATCATGCATGTTTCATTATACCTCACTATAATACATTTATCTAGATTATGTTTGTCTTTCATATAAATTCCATATATAATCTATCTAATTACTGATAAGATGACTCTGAGGGATCATCAGTGATTATTGTATACTTATATTCTCATATAATTATATGTAAAAAAAAAAAATGGAGGTGTTGGTAGTGGACCAGGGTCATCGCGAGGTGGGTATGTTGGCAGCTTCTCCTTTGAGTCTATGGCTTGGAGGTGTCCAGCTAACTACCTCAGACCGGGTGCAGAACCTGGGCATTACATTTGATGACTGTTTGACCCTAAAGTTACAGGTGTCAGCAGTTGTTAAAACATCTTTTTACCATCTGAGAAATATCACCCAGGTGAAACACCTGGTTCCTCCTGATGATCTTCCAACATTGTTTCATGCCTCATTACCTCCCACCATGACTACTGCAGTGCCCCTTACCTAGGGCTATTGGGGGTTGATATCCATCACTTACAGCTAGTGCAGAACATGGCAGCCAGGCTGTTGACTGGTGCTTCAAGAACCAGTCATATAATGCCTGTGCTCCACGGTCTGCTCTGGCTGCCAATACAGTGGCGGATCACCTTCAGGGTTGCTTTGTTAACCTATAAGGCCCTACACAACCAGGGACTGAGTTACCTGAAATATCTCCTTTGTCCCTACTGTCCCCTCCGTCCTCCCTGATCCACCAATGAGGGCTTGCTAGAGATTCCCAGGGTTCGTCTGCAAACTTCTGGAGTAAGGGCATTTAGTTTTGCTGCCCTATCCCTGTGGAATTCTCTACCTCATCGGGTACAAGATTGCCTAACCATCCAGAGTTTTAAGAATGCCTTGAAGACTCATCTTTTTAGTCTGGCATTCGGGGATTAGTGCTGCCGCTATTATGCTGCCATCATACTACATTCTGTTGTAACTTACATGTTTTGTTTTATAATAATTTATTTTATTTTATATATTTATTGTACAGGCACCTTGGTTTTGGAAAGGTGCCTTTTTTACAAATAAAGTTGATTTGATTTGATTTAGTGTGTATTTTGCACTCAGGCAGATATGTCAGCAATTCTCTTTGTCTAAGCAAGCTGACACAGAGAGGAAGCCTTTGTTATGTCTATGTTTTATACTGTATGTAAGCAAGAAATGCTGCATGTAGTTTGAACCAGTCAGCATTTCTTTTGTCTAAGCTATAATACTAAGGGAAGCATATTCTGTCTCATATAATACTCATTAGTAATTCTGTCTCCTAAGTCATTATCCAATGAAGAATGACTTAGGACCAATACATTTTGTTCCTCATATCTGTAACTATGAGGTAATCTCTGTAGCTATGCTGTCAGCTGTAGTGTGTAGTTGTTTGCAAACCTATTGTAGGGCTCTCTGGACACTACTAGTTCATCTCTAGAAGGTTAGTACTCTTTACCAGACAGCTGGAGAGTGGGGTGAGAGACAAGAACTTAGACAACCTAAGATCTACATTCCTGGAGATTATGTACATTATTCAGGAGAAGTGATGAGAAATCCATCTCCCTTGTGATTTTCTTTGTCACATGCTTGGCGTAAGTAGTATAATAAACTTTAGTAGTACACCTTGCTCATTTACAAATGTTTCTTGGCAGACTTTGAGACACAAGAATCTGTATTATTATTATTTACCTACACACCAATAGTGCTTAGATTACACAGGGGCTTTTTCTCAGGCAGCTAGTCAAAGAACCTACTACTGTAGGTATAGCACCGTGTTGGATCTGGTGCTGACAAACAGGGACAGCACTGCTGGCATCACAGTGGGCTGTCTACTAGGTACCAGTGATCACTGTACAATGTGGTTTAACATTAAGATGGGAATAGAGGCAAACCACATGAGGATAAAGGTTCTGGACATTAGGAGAACACATTTAAAGGAAATGGGAGACTGCCTCAAAAACTGCCTAGTTTGGGGATTGCCAGGGATGGGCATAAGAACAATGGGGAAAAATAAGGGTGTGGAAACAAATCCTAGATTGCAAAAATATTTCATAATAATTTTATTACTATTATTATTTTGTAATCATTAATATTTATTTATTTATTTGCTTTTGGTAACCGGGTAAGTGCACTAGACAGAACTGCCTATTTTCAGGCATGACCCAGGAGAGTACAAATCAAGGAACAGGTGAAAACAAATACATATACAGTGTTGTACAACAGGAGTTTCAAACAGTTATACAGAGGTGCAAGTTGCATAGTACATAGAGGAGGTACATATTACACATTATAATAGGAACAAAACAGGCAAAAAGGCACAATGTAGGGTTATTAATGTACAAATCATGACAGTGCTGTTGGTAAGTCAGCAAGGAGACAATTCCCAGGCAGAGACATGGAACAAAGTGCATAGCTGTAGCTGAGGAAGAGTGGTGAAGGGAGGACTCAAGAGGCCACAAGACATTTAAGTGCAGGACAATGGTAGATTTGCATGACTTATGAAGCTAGAGACATTTGCAAATGTCAAGGGAGGTGAAGTAATTGGAGAGGTCTTTCTTGAAAGCGGGGTGAGATTTGGAGTGCCTAAGATCAAGTGGGAGAGGGTTCCAAAATTTGGGGGCATAGAAGGAGAAGGCAAGTTCACCCATCCTGGTAGAGCATTTTGGGACAGCTAGCAGAGCTAAAGACATGGAACAGAGGGAACGAGGGCAGTCAACAGGGGTGAGCATAGCAGCTAGTGTGTAGGGGATAGAAGAATGAATAATGTTGACAATCAGAAACCTAATGAATATGCCTGGTGGAAGGAAGGAGACAACCAGTGGAGGTCAGAGTAGAGAGTAGAGAGTACAGTGGTGCTTAAGACGAGGAGCAGATAGTGCAAATCTGCAGACATTGTTGTAGGCAACGTCCCACATTTGCAAGATGTTTACCTGTGCCATAGTGAAGACAGGCAGAGTGTAGCAGAGTCCAGGGAGGAGAAGGCCTTGGGTGACAGATCCTGGCAGCAAGGGTCAAGAACTGATGGACTCGGTAAGCTAGTCTGGTTTTAGCATTGACTGATTTGCAGACAGCTTTGACATGCAGTGAGAAGTTAAGAGATGGATCCAGCATGATCCCTAGGTATTTGAAGGCCTGAGTTACTTCAACAAGGGAGCCACCAAGACAAGAAATCTGGAGAGATGGAGCTGAAGTGACAGATTTCCTTTGTGACCCAAAGAGCATAGCCTGGGTCTTGGCAGTATTTAGTAACAGGCAGTGGGATGTTTGGAAATGATGCAGATCAGAGGAGAGGTGGGAGTTAATTTCATGAATAGAGCTAGAGGAGACATAGAGAACCAAGTAATCAGCATAGAGGTAAGGAGAGACTGTGGGAGGGCACAGAAGGTAGGTTATTGATAAACAAAGAAAAGAGCAGGGGCCCAAGTATGGAACCTTGTGGGATGCCCGAATGAAGCAGGGCAGGGGAAGAGAGAACTTTATAACAGGAGACAGACTGGGAGCGGCTCCACAGATAGCTGGAGAACCAGGCAAGGGTGGATTGGGAGGCACCAATGGAGCCTAGCTGATACAGGATCAGGTTGTGGTAAACTGAGTCAAATGCCTTTGACATGTCAATAAAAACAGCCCCAGTAAGCTGGCCTTTGTCCATAGCAGATTTGATGTCCCTGGTGAATGGCACTAGGGCCATTGTGGTGCTGTGGTTTGGCATAAAGCCAAGCTGAGCAGGAGATTGCAGGTTAAAGTTGACAATGAAGTCAGATACCTGGCGATGGATAAGTTTCTCCAGGAGTTTACTGAGGGTCAGCAGAAGCACCAATAGGATGGTTTGTTAGGTTTTTTGGATCACCCTTTTTGAAGACTGGGATAATCATGGTATTTTTCCAGGAGAGGGGCACAGTACCTGAGCTAATGGAGAGGTTGAACAATTGCATGAAGGGGGTGGCAAGAAAAGACATGCCTAATTTGAGAATTCTGGGTTCCAGTCCATCAGGGCCTGCGCTGCTGTGGGGAGACATCCTGTTAAGAGCTTGTAGGACATCTATCAGGGAGACCGGGTGGAGAATCATGGAAGGATGGGATGGGGAGGTCATGGGGGAGGCGTGGTGGGGGGACCGTCAGCATCAAAGCTAGGGAGGGTGGTAAAGAGTGAGTTGACAGCATTAGCTACGGTATTAGGGTTGTTACAGGAGATGTTATTTATTAGAAAGTCATGAAGGATTTGGGACGTGGTGCATCCCATTATGTGGTTTATTTGTGCCCAGTACCTTTTCAGGTTACTAGAGGTGGTGTGAAGAAGACCTGTATAGCAATTGCTTTTGGTAGTCCATAATCCATTCTTACAAGAGTTAAGATGAAGTCAGAGAGAAGGGAGGAGGTTTTCCATCTGGTCCAGACTTTGTCCCATGCTTTAAGCATACATAAAAGAGGGGTAGTTAACAATTTGGTAGGCAGGCCCCGTACCCTGCGCCTAATGGAAGGAATGTGCTTGGACTGCAAGAAACACATACAGTTGGTAAAGTATTCCACAGCTAAGTCAAAGATATTTGTCATGAATATGGGGGCCAGTCAACATGCTGAAGATCCCTTAGAAAAGCTGAAGTGTTGAGAGCAGAGAAGTCAGACATGGTGATGATTCTGAGTGAGTGAGAGGAGGGCTGGCATCCCAGACACAGGTGACAGGTGAATGGTAGCTAATGGAGTCCGGTAGCATGATCACAGAAGAGATTTTGTCCAGCCTGTTGGTAAGAACCCAGTCAAGGAGGGTGTGACTATTACCACTGCTGGAATGTCACGAAGGCACTGAGACAAGCTGGGTTAGGTTGGCCTTGCTTATGTTAGAGTCAAGGACAGGGAGGTTTGAGCTCAGCCAATTCTGATTGAAGTCACCTAGATAAATCACTTTGTTGTTTTTGGTGGCCAGGGGGGAAAAGCCAGGAACTCCTTGAGCCCATGTTTTCAGGAAAGCTGAGGCATGAAGGTGCAAACATTGTGCAGCTTTTTGGAGTCACCCAGGAGAAGAAGTGCATGAAGTACCTCACAGGACACAAATGAGGGCATGGTAGTAAGGTTAGGTTTAGATGAGACTTGTAAAATAGTGCCAGACCGCCACCTCTGTTAATGCTTGCTGATCAACCTGGAACAAGTTGTATCCGGGGAGGGCACACAGAGAGTTGGGAAGAGAAGGCTTAAACCAGAATTCAGAAATTGTAAGGAGATCAGGCCCTTGAGTGGAATTCCAAGCTACAAGTTCTGCATGATTAGCCACCAAGCTTCTTATATTAAGGTGGCCAGTCTTTAGTCCTCTGGAATGGGGCCCAGGGGAGAACTGACTGAATAGTGAGGGAGCCCTGTGGTCACTGGGCCAGGGTTAGTTTCCAAATCACCTGTCAAAGATAAAGCGAGGACAATAATCTAGGTAGCAGTGATCAAGAAGGTGAGGATGGTCCTAGCTTTGGAGATGCGTTTAGATGTGCTGTAAGAACTAGTCATGCGGAGAACCAATTTTGGCCAAGAGTGCTCGATATGACTATTGAGTCACCTTGGAAGAGGTAGCAAATTGGAGAAGGTAAAGTCCCTCATGTCTGCAGAAAAGCCCAGAGGAGCAGCAGTTATGGGGGGTAAAGTATTCCAGAGCAATGCCACTATAGGCAGGAGTCAGTAGGACTAGCAGGTAGAGTGGGGGATGCATGATGATGTAATAGAATCTTATATTTTCCAGAAGCAGGACTGAGGCAGCAAACACAGTAGACTGCAGGCTCTAGGACTGCCCACAGTTATGGGCCCCACCCCTTTGTCACCAGATGCCAATCAGATAGGGCATAGGGCAGAGTAAGGAGTATTTAATAAATGGAGGAGGTGGGAGAGAGTCGGTGGGCGAAAATTTCAGCTTGAAGGAGCAAGAAAGGAGCACAGCTTACAAAGTAAATGCATGCTGCTCCCTCTAAATAGCAATTAAATTTAAGCTCCATGAAATTAGGCTACTGCATCACAAAAGGTGACAAATTCAAAAGTTTCAGTGCACACACTGCACTCAGGGCTCCTCAACTTGAAGGAGCAGGGAAGGAGCACAGCTCACACAAGGTAAATGCATGCTACTCCCTCTAAATAGCAATTAAATTTAAGCTCCATGAAATTAGGCTACTGCACCACAAAAGGCATCAAGTTAAAAGGTTTCAGTGCACACAGTGCACTCAGGGCTCCTCATTGTCCATACCTGTGGGGCAAATTCCAGCAGTGAACTATCCTTGGCTGGGCTGGGGAGGGCTACAGACTCAAGCCCTCAGAACATGGAAAGGAAAGGAGACAGAGGGGTTAGTCTTTTAAATAGGAAAGGAAAATCAAAGTTAAACAGAAACAAAGAGAGAGTTGGGGGCTTGAATAGGGGGAGGAGTTGCACTACAGAGCAAGCTCTGAGGGAGAGGGATAGGTCTAGTGGCAGGGAGCCCGAGTTTGGAATTAGGTAGGGAAAGCATCAACCATACAATTAAACAATTTGAGAAAAATAATGTACAGAATTTAGGTTAAAAAGCAGATTACAATGCAGTCCTGAAAATTCAGCTTGAAGGTGCAAGGAAGAAGCATAGCTCTCACAAGGTAAATACATGCTGCTCCCTCTAAATAGCAATTAAATTTAAGCTCCATGAAATTAGGCTACTGTGCCACAAAAGGCACCAAATTAAAAAGTTTCAGTGCACACAGTGCACTCAGGGCTCCTCTGTGTCCATACCTGCAGGGCAAATTCTGGCAGTGAACTGTCCTGGGCTGGGCTGGGGATGGCTACAGAAGCAAGTCCTCAGACCCTGTGGGGCAAATTCCGGTGGCAAACTGTCCAAAGTAATTGGGGTGTAATATTGTACAACTAGTTCAAATACTCTAAAGGGTTTTGTTTCCATGAATGGAAAAGGGGTTTTAAACTGACTCCAAATGCCAGCATGGATTTCCTCAGAAAAGAAAAAACTTCAGTGATTTTTAAAACCAGATGAGTCTAATTCACCACCCCATCTGTGGCCTCTTTAGAGTGTGATATTGTGTCATCTTGAACCTCTGCTTGCAAAAGAAGGGCCTTACTGATATAAGAGTCATGGTAACTGCATACCAGAGTGTTGAATCTAGTAGTACCTTACACCAAGAGCTATCTTTTTTTTTGTATGTAGTTTCTGGGTTTTTGTGAGTTTTCTCCCTGCCCCTACACCCACACATCCCTGATGTAGCACATGCGTGTGGAAGAAAGCATGCACAGACTGTTCAGGGTGCTCCTCCCTTCCATTCATGCCATTGACTGCCTGCGCTGGCACCAAACCTCCATTCAGTGATGGTGGGACTATTGGAGGGTAGCCCCACACCTTACCTGAGAGAGGAGAGCCAACGTTCGATCCTGCTCCCACCCTACCCCCGTGCAGGCATTCCAGTGACCCTAGGTCATTCCTGAACCTGTGTCACTGGCATAGCACAAGGTGTGGCATCCAGCATCTCAGCACCACTGGGCTGGTTACTAAGAGCTATCTTAAGGGGGGAAAAAAGGGCAAAGTGAAAAACCCCTACAGTATATACTTCAAGTGTAAAATAGGAACTTTTATTTGTTGCCAAGGAACTAAAGGAATTGATTATAAGAAACTTATACATTTGATAAAAGGCATTCCACCCTATCAGAAGACTAAGATTTATGATTACAGCCACCAGAGAAACAGAATTATTTGTCAACATATTCTGGGTGGGATATTCAGACTGCGCCAAGCTGTGATGCAGGCCTGGGCACAGTGCAACTGTGATGTGCCAGGGCACTGACAGGGTGATATTCAACAGTGCTACACCATGGCACAGCACCATTGAATATCACGCTGTGGCCACCCGCAATGTGCATGGCACAGTGGCACTGCACCAGTGCAAGTGGCCAGAGAGGGGCAGGGGCATGCACTAGCGCAAATGTCGTTGAGCTAGGCGCATCACCCACAATATTCAAAAGTGCACATGCAAATGGGGCCATAATGCATTCAAGGCACAAATGGGGCCATTTGCATATCATTTTGGCCCCATTTGCATGCAGGTGCGCCGATCCCTGGTGACTTGCACCTGACACCCTGCCAGGCTGCAGCCATCGGGGACTGACGCCCCCTGCACAAGCAGCAAAGTGCTCCGTTGCCCATTCATGGGCATATGTATAGGAATTAAAGGTCCAATATCCCTGGTGGTCCAGTGGACCACCCCCAGCCCAATCACAGGCATACGTATAGAATTAAAGGTCCAATATTCCTGGTGGCCCAGTGGACCGCGTCCAGCCCGATCACGGGCGTCAGTGATAAAATATTAAAATCCAATCCATCCCTGGTGGTCCAGCGATACCCCACTCACCACCTGCCCACTGAACCCCACCCCCAACTCCCCCCAGTCAGTGGTGGGCAGCAGCTCCCCACCCGCATGCTGCCCCACTGCCTGCCAACTGACTGCGTACAGTAGGGCTGTATGCCCATTAGTCCAGAGCGTGGGCCAATGGGCATGCAGCCTGTACCATACTACACAGTCCAGAAATGTGAATGGATCATTTCTGGAATGTGTAGTACTGTACAGGCTGAATGCCAATTGGCCCATGCTGTGGACCAATGGGCGTACAGCCCTACTGTATGCAGTCAGTCGGCGGGCGGTGGGGCAGCATGCGGGTGGGGAGCTACCACCTGCTGCTGACTGGAGGCAGCGGGGTGGTGGGGCTCAGTGGCAGGAGGGAAGGGGGTAACCACTGGACCACCAGGGATGGATTGAATTTTAATATTTTATCACTGATACATGCGATCGGGCTGGATGCGGTCCACTGGACCACCAGGGATATTGGACCTTTAATTCTATACATATGCCCACGATCGGGCTGGGAGCGGTCCACTGGACAACCAGGGATATTGGACCTTTACTTTATACATATACCCATGATTGGCCATGGGGGGCACTACCATGAAGGTGCCACCGGAGCTCGGGTGGCCACCCACAAGTGGCAGCTGCCATGTTATGCCCTGTAATATGGCAGCTCACCTGTGGGTGGCCAGCTGTTGCTACTTTTATTTTTGCTCAACTGTGTGTGGCACAGGTATGGGTTGCACCTGCATCTGCTCAGCACATCCCAGGCTGAATATCAGGATGTCGGAGTAATGCAGCCACGCCTCCCACTCTGCACCACCATTACTGATGCTGCCCAGCTGCGATCGTGGATTGTGCCATGCACATTCCCCTTTTGAATATCGTGCCAGAGCACATCAGTGGGTTGTGCATGGTGCAACTGTGTTGTGCCATGCTCGACCCTTCTGAATATCCCACCCTCTGTGTCAAAAGTCTAAGGGCTGGGACACATGTATTTGGTCTTAAATGAAAGCTGGTGTGATGACAAAACTGAAAATGTGACTTGTGTGTGTGTAACTTGGTGCTGAGATAAGAAAATCCATCTTATAAAGTTTGGAGTAAACAACTGACAGCTTTGATGAATGTGTTTTCTTGGAGAACAAAGACAAAATTATCTGCAATGGAATTCAATGCTTTTAAGAACTTTCCCAACCAGAAATTTGAAAGGGGCTTACTTTATTTTGAAGCTGGAGACATGGAGAGCAAAATGATTGTTTTGTTTTTAAAAGATTCTGCTAAAAAATAATATTACAATTATTATTAGCTTATCTCTGAAAATATTTGCCTCGTGGACATGAAAGACACTTTGAAAGATTGCTTTTAATGAGCTGAGCTTGGAAATGTTTGTTTGAAGACGGCATCTTATTGCATTCAAAAGTTATGAGAGAAATTAACTTTGAACTAAAAAATTGCACAGTACAGATGGCGGTGGAGTCTCGGAAGGAAAATAAATCCCACCATTTTTGCAAGAACCAATCAGAACTGGTGCCATGATGTCAGAACAAGACAATGGTGTCACTCTGGAACAGAGGAAATAAAAGCCCCTTCCTGAAGAGGCTGGCTTAGTCACCTTCCAACTGAGAAACTGAAAAGATCTGTGTTTGTGGGACTGCAAATGTGCTGATTAAGTAATGTTTTAAAATCCCTGCAAAAACCAGAAGAAAAGACAGAGACTGCCTATTGATGCCCATCAGCCAAGAAGCAAGTCTCCATTGCTGTGTTGATGCCAAATAGATCCATCATCCAGGATTTGCACGTGGACAGACTAAAAACAGGAACAACAACAAGATCCAGCCACTAAAAGGACTTTTGCCATCCAGGGAAAGGAGATCTCTCACTAACATTCTGAAATTAAGAAGAAAACCCAGACTCTACAGTTAATCAAATGTCTTGAGTATTATTTTAATTAATTTTATAATATTCTAATTGGACTTGGCTGGGAGGTTACATGGGAAAAAATATCTTCTTAAATACTAGAGTGTTGAGTATATAGGGAAACTTCAAATCTATATAAAGGCATATCAAGTTAATGCATAAGAAAACGTATCTGAATAAGTTACAAAGACAAGTTTTGAAATACTAATGGCAAAGTTGTTTGAAATCTTTATGCAAGAACAATTTTACTGTTTACAAAAGTTACCAAAATTGTAAGTTGTATTCTTCTGTTATTCTTGTTTATTTTAGAAAACCTTTGTTGTTTTATGTTTATGCTACTTTCCACAGTGTTCACAATAGTTTATTATCTATTTAAGTTATTAGTAATTAGTTATATTGTACAGGGACAAATAAAATCTATTTTCACATGCTATAAGGGTGTGACGAAAATGTTATTCATAATTATCAGAACTTTTATACAGTAGGCTGTAAAGTAAGGATCTGAGCCAGTCATACATTGCTTTATATGGTTTTATATATAATTTATGACATGGGGCTGAAGGCTTATCCAAGTGCCCATAATAAGTAATTGATATTCCAGCCTATTGCTGTGACAAGGGAGGGCACAATTAAGACAACCAGCCTCTCACAAAAGCAGTGAGTAAAAGCAGAAGGAAAAAGAGACCATTATGATACTCTAGGGAAGTGGTCACAGTGGTCAAGGAAAAAAAAGTGACATTTAGGAGGCATAAGAAAGCACAGAGGAAGGAAGATCTGGAGGTGTACCAAGTAAAACAGAGGAAAGCAGGTAATGCAGTGAGAGGAGCAAAGGCACAGACAGAGGAAAGGACAGACAAAGGGGTAGCTAATGGAGGTGAGATTTTCTTCAGGTATATAAGTGAGAAGAGGAAAGCAAGGTAAAGGATAGTGAGGCTAAGGAGAGCCACACAGAAAGACTGCACAGGAGAGGAACAAGAAAAAGCAGACATCCTGAATAGGTACTTCTGCTCATTCTTCACAGTGGAGGGAGGGAGGATTGACCACTAGGGAGTAGTAGAAACAAAGGGAGGACAACACAAGTTCATTTTCAGAGGAAAGAGTCCTGAAGGGACTTGCAGTTCTGAAAGCAGACAAGGTTATGGGACTAGACAGGATGTGCTCAAAAGTACTAAAGGAGCTCAGGGGGTGGTAGCTGCCCTGCTGACAACCTTATTCAACAGCTCACTGGAATCAGACATGGCCCCAGAAGGCTGGAGGAGAACAGACATGGTCCCGCTACATAAAAGTGATAGCAGGGAAGAAGTTAGCAACCATAGGCAGGTCAGACTCACCTCAGTGTGGAAACTAATGGACACACAGTTAAAAGAGAGGTTGGTGGAGTATTTTGAATCCGGTGAGCTGCAAGACCAAAGGCAACATGGATTCACTGGGGAAAGTCATGCCAGACAAATTTAATTGATATCTTCAATTGGGTGATCAGGGAAATAGATCAGGGGAGTGAAGTGGACATGGCCTCTCTGGATATTAACAAGGCCTTTGACGCTGTGCCACAGAGGAGATTGATAAGGAAATTGAGTAGCCAGTGGTGTTGGATCCAAAGTGATGATTTGGGATAGAAACTGGTTAATGGACAGGCGACACATGGTGGTGGTTAATGGCACTCACTCTAGTGATGGGAGAGTGACCAACAGGGTGCTGCAGTGCTCTGCATTGGAACTGGTCCACTTCAATGTCTTCATAAGTGACACTGCAGAAGAACTAGAAAGGAAGGTATACCTTTTTGTAGATTACTCCAAAATCTGTAATGGGGTGGATAATCAGGAAGGGATGTAAAAATGCATAGGGACCTTGGGCAACCCAAGGAGTGGTCAAGAGCATGGCAGTTGGGGTTCAATGTCAAAAAGCTCAAAATCATACACTAGGGTATAGGAACCCAGAAGCCGAGTATAGGATGGGGCAGAGGCACTGACAGTCATTAACCAGGAACTGGACCTCAGGGTTGTCATGTCTGATGAACTCAAAGTGGCAGGGTAGTGTGGCAAAGCAATAGATAAGGCCAGTGGGATGCAGGGATTCATAGGGAGAGGTATGTCCAGCAGGAGGATGGAGGTGCTGTTGCAATTGTGTTGCTCATTATTGAGACCCCACCTGAAACATTGTCCAGTTCCAGAGACCTCACCTCAGAAAGAGCATAGACAGGGTGCAGGCAGTCCATAGGAGGGCAACTAAAATTATGTAGGTGTTGCACCAAAAGCCCTATGAGGAGAGATTGAGGAATTTTAACATGTGCACCCTGGAAGAGAGGAGAACAAAAAGGATCATGTTAGAGACAAGTACTTCACAATGGTGAACAGGGTGTAGGAGAGGAGTCTCTTTCAAATAAGGAAAAGCACCTGGATCAGAAGGCATGCGGTAAAGCTTTGAGGGAGGCATTAAGAGGGGTGAGAAGAAGTAATACTTTGTTCCATGTCAAAAGGGTGAGGTTATAATGGTGAAAGTGATTACAGTGAAGCAACAATGGTGAGCACAATAACAGTGCACATAAATCTGAGTGATGAACATAATGGCGACTCCCACCCCATACCTCTGGCTCACACACATGTATCTCTGTCTCTCTCACCCCCCAACTCCGGCTCTCTCTCCCACCTCCATCAGAGGTGTAGCTCATAATATGCGGGGGACTGTGCCCCTCTCACCATCCATGGGAGGGCATGCTCTTCACCTCCCCATCTCTAGGATTCCCACTGCATGCTTCACTTGGATAGTGGGGTATCATAGAATACTCACAGTCACCCTTTATGCCCATGCGCTGTTCTGTGCAGATAGTCATTTTAGCAGTCAATGTTATTTCCTCACCCAAATGTTGTCACTCAGATATACTCGCTCATTTCACATGATACCATAGTACTTCACTGAAAGAGTGGAACATGTCTGGAATGGACTGTCAGCAGAAGCAGTGGAGATGAAAACATTAGAGGGCTTCAAACATGCATGGGAGAGACATAAGGGAATATTAGTTCAATGGGCTTAAGCAACTTAATGTGTAGTTATGTTTGTGCAACTGTTGATAAACTTTGGATGTTCACACTCTGTTTTCCATGGAGAACTACCACCCCGACAGGGTACTTAAGGCATGGAATCCTCGAGGTGGGTTTCACCCCTAGAGGTGCCATGGGAAGGATTCCACTTTGGCTAAAGGTGCCTTAGAAAGGAGCCCTGAGGAGACGGGCATGCTGCTGGAGGAGAAGGGGAGGAGGATGGTGGGGCAATGAAAAAGTGCTTCGGAGTGATGCTGAAATTAACTGACATATATAGCTCACGCAGGGTGTATAGCTGGTTGCTCCAGTCCATTGAACTGCAGGCATAGCCATTCAATAAATGCATGTATGCAGGGAGGAGGGAGGGTTTCAAGAGACCAGTTAGGTGTCTGTGGAGACAGACTAGATAGGAATTATCTAGGCAGACTGGGTGGTCAAAGTGGTCCCTTTCTGCCAACAAGTTCTATGTATCTCTATTTCTATGAAACATTTGAAAAAGCATGTCATTCATGATTTTGTCAGCATACTCAATTATGAAATTTGTGATATCAAAACATACATTTAAAGTTTTGAAAGGATCACCTTGTGTAAGTTATTGACCTTATCCATATATCATATATGGTATAGTGTACAAAATTCATGGTCACAAATATCCTAGCTTGTACAAAGAGGTGGTCAGTTTAAATCAGAGGGAACAAGGAAACCTTTACAGCAGTGGGAGGGGAAAGCAATATTTCACATGTTAATTTCACAGTCTGATGCCATCACTATGTATTAATGGCTGTGTCTGCTTTAAAGACACTATTCCTCTTAATTCCCTTGAAGAATTTTTGAAAAGTCAGTTCAGACACAGGAACATTTTGAACCCTTCTGGATTCAGTTCCAAAGCAAGTCAAACTTGAACCAAAAGAGTTTTGCCTATCCCTACAAAACAAAAAAAAACTAATTAAACTTAGCACACTAATTATTTAATAGGTAAGGTCTACAGCAACAACACATTGAAGTTTGGTGGATGAACTAAAGTAATTACAGCACACACCTTGCTTTAATCTGCAGAGTAGGAATACACAGTCACAAAGGGCAAAGTGGAACAAAGTAATAATTTTGTATGCAAATGCACAACCATACAACTAGAATGCTATGAACAAATGTTTAAGAAATACAGTGCAATTACTTTGCACTATGGAAGCAGCTACATCCCCATTTGTGACAGTTGCCAGCTTGTACCAACTTTAAAGCAGCAGTTCTAGAATGGATTCATTACCAGTGTAACTGGGATGACAATTCGATGTTTTTGGTGCTGTATTAGTGACTGTTAAGCAATTTAGAATACAAATTGTAGTGAAAAGGAAATACTGGGATCTACTGGGAATTGAACCCAGATCCCTAGAATACCATCCCAGTGCTCTAACCACTGAGCAATAGGCTCACGTGGTTGGACCTGGCTCTTTCTGAACACACTTCCTTTCTCTGGTATTGCAAATTCTGCAACATGGAACAATTGAGATGACAATTAGATGTTTTTGGTGTAGTATGAGCAATTGCTAAGCAATTTAGATAGAAACTGTAGTGAGAAAGAAACAATATAACCTACTGGGAATTGAACCAAGGCCCCCAGAATACTATCCTGGTGCTCTAACCATGGGTAAAACCATGTGAGCCTAGAACTCAGTGGTTAGAGCACCAGGATGGTATTCCAAGGGTCTGGGTCCAGTTTCCAGTAGGTCACATTATTTTTTTGCATTGCAATTTGTGATTACCAGTGTAACTGTACTTGAAAATTATCTAATGTTTTATCTCATTGCTGTTATTCTGCTTACTGTTATATTGTTTCCAACTTTTGACATGCAGGGCAACCCTGAAAACTTGGTTATTCATTCTGAAATGTAAAACATTAATTCATTTATATAATCCCAGACTGCAAATCAGACTGTGTATAAGTGAACAAGTTGTCACAAAACCTGCTGCTGGCTGCTGGCTGATGCACAGGGCGCATAGTACCAGGTGGCTGTATGCAAATAAATCCATGTCTAGTATACTTAGAGCAAATATTTAAATGGGCACACAAACTGCCTAATGTGCAAAGAACAGGTTGCAGTACCCCAAGTCCCTTGTAACATCTCGCTGTGATCAAAAAAGCATGTTTGTGTAATGCTGTGCTGTTTACAATCAGGAAAGAGTGCTAGCAGCATCTTAACATATATGCACTAGGAATCCAGAGTGCACAGTAAGAGCAACCTCAAGGAGAGACATTTTTAAACATTGTTGGTGGCAACGATATTTATTGATTTTAGTCATTAAATTGAAAGCTAGTAATTCAAATAACTGAAAATTTACCAAAAATAATTACAAATCTGCTGATGAGGAATCTGAAGGTGTCAGGACTAAACTGCTGCCAAATCAGTGTATGATGAAATTGTTTTCTGACTCACAATACCCCTACTGTACTTTATCATAGGGAAAATGGAGCTGTATACTAGCTTTAGCACCCCACCACCGAAACTGTCCAAGTTGTTTTCAAACTTGGGCTATATTTACTGTGCCTTGTCACCCATGTAGGCTTCAAAAATATACATGGACTAAAGTGGAATGTGCATCTTGCACAAATCCACTTAATGACTGTGTTGGATACTCACACCTTCAAGCTGTCCACACTATCTACCTGTACTCTTTAATTGCAATGTTGCATTGTGGGTTTGTAATTCTGTGCAAGTAGTAGGATGTCTGCAGCTGCATGGCTCTGAACTTTACAGTAGAAAATACAATTCCTTGCAAGCTCTCTCTAGTGGTGGGTGAAGTCATAAAACTGCTCTGTGCAATAAACTACATGAAGTTCTGTACTCTGTGTAGTGCAAAGTGGCACTTGGTGTAGTGCTTTACCATAGAAGTACCCACTATGTGTAGCACTTTCCTCAAAGTACCTAGTTGCTGAGCAAGGAGGCACTTCATGTACTCTGTGGGCCGGATATTCAAAAGGGTTGCGCCATGCGCAATAGGGTTGCGCATGAGCAAGTCCGAAAGTGCTCCATTCTGCGATATTCAGCAGGAGGCAGTTGCGCCACCGAAAACATGCTGAGCAACAGCGCAATGCAAATGAAGGCATGTGCAACCGAAGGGGGTGGATCCATGCATAAAGAGCGCAATGCGATATTCAAAGACTTGCGCAATGCGCAACAGTGGAACAACCGGAAGTTACGCCCCAGCGGAAATGAGCCAAAATAAAAAGACTCAAGGAAGATGCGCAAGAACGCTACAGGGATGCCAAGTGGGGAAGAGAGAGAGAGAAAGAAAGACAGTGACAGGCCAGGGCAGGCAAGGGAAGCAGTGTGGGCCATAGGCTGCAGAGGCCAGCAGGGGGTGCCCAGTGCAGTGGAAGTAGCAGTCAGGACAGCAGGGGTAACCGAGCAACATCATCCAGGGGGGGTCACAAGCCAGGGAGATGGACAGTGGCAGCTTCCACATGGAAGCTGTAATGAGGGGGGTGAGAATGCAAGGTGCAGGGGGACGTGGTCATGGATGGGCCCGTCGGCAGTACGCCCCCAACAGGCAGTACCGTGCCCACATCAGCTTTGAGCTGTACACAGATGTAGAGATCGTGGGCTGGTACCGCCTGAACAGGGCAATACTGAGGGGACTCTGTGAGCTGTGCAGTGATGTGATGCAGGCACCCTCACGACGGAGTCACGCTCTGTCAGTGGAGACCAAGGTGACAGCCTGCATGTGCCTGCTCGCCACGGGCAACTTCCAGAGGCCAACAGGGGACACCACAGGCATCACACAGTCGGCCACATCATGCATCCTCACTCAATTCCTCAGCGCACTGCTGCCACATGTTGCAGAGCACATCCATTTCCCCAGCACTGCAGCAGAACGTACAGCAAACATACAGGAGTTCCACAGGGTAGCACGTATGCCTGGCATGCTAGGGGCCATAGACTGCACCCATGTGGCCATTCACACACCACCTGGCCCCGATGGGGCCACATATAGGAACAGAAAGGGCTTCTCCAGTGTCAACTGCCAGGTGGTGTGTGATGCCACTGGGCGTATAATCAATGTCTGTGCCACACACCCTGGTGGAGCACATGATGCCTTCATATGGCATCAGTCCGCACTGTGCCATCGATTCGAGAGTGTTGACATCCCCACAGGCCATCTAGTGGGTGAGTACACATGTAGGAAATGCAAACTCGGGGCAAGGGTGGGAATGCCACAGGTGCCATGGTAGTGGCACACAGGGATATGGGCAATATGGACCTGAACATGTTACTGATCTCCACTATCTCCACACAGGTGATAGTGGATACCCACTCTGTCCCTGGCTGCTCACACCGTACTGGCGCCCCATGACCCCATCGCAGCAATGCTATAATGAGGCACATGCCGCCACACGCAACATCATTGAGCGGGTGTTTGGGATGCTCAAGGCATGCTTCTGATGCCTAGATACCTCCGGTGGTGCCCTACAGTACAGCCCCTCAAAAGCCTGTGGGGATATTCCTGGCCTGTTGTATCCTGCACAACATGGCCAAAGACTGTGGGATAGCCCTACAGGTTGAAGAGGGGGACAGCGATGGGGACACCAGCGGCGCCGGTGTTGATGGTCATGAGCAGCCCCCCCCTTGGATGGCGGGGCCCCCGACTGATCCGGCAGGCCCAGCTGCACCGGGACACCATCACGGAGGAGCATTATGCACGACACAGGTAAGTCAAGGGGCCATTTGCAACCAACACTGTCCTGGCGCAACCCACAGGCATACAGAGTAACACACCAGGGGTGCATGACAGCAAGGGGGGAGTGGAAGGGACCAGGCACACAAACACACCATCAGGGAGGGGTGAACAGTCATATGGACACACACACACACACACACACACACACCAGGCACAAAGCATACATGGGCAGGTGCACAGCAGAGCAGGAACAGACATGGCAAACACACAGATCCACAGACCACACCCACCACCTGTACTGTCCAAGTACATGTGTCAGATGCTGGGCACCCTTGCACCTTGGTGTACAGTACAATGCAGGCATCATCATGCACACGCACCTGTGGACAGCAGTCGGGATGGTGTGCAGGTGGTCCGTATGTCGGCGTGATGTGCAGGGCACCCACCAGTGCACTGCCCACCATGACGCACGGTGCACACAGGGCAGCACCAGACAGGGCCCGCACTGGGAGACAGGTCAGTCATGTTGCATCGTTCCATGGCCACCGCAGATGCGTGGGCGGCCCCGCCATGACCCAACAGCACTGGCAGGCTGAGCAGGGGCCACATGGGGTGGCACCGATGGACCACCAGGGGTCCCACTGCATGATTGCGACCTTGTCCGCAGTGGGGTCTGTAGTATGCCAAACATACCTGCACCAGGGGTGCTTGGGATGCCCACAGCAGAACCCAGCGTCAACAGGCTTGGTGATGCACGATGCCGGGAATGGGGAGTGGAGAGCGTACTGTGTGGGGTACGTACAGGAGCACCTGCTTGTGTGCCCAATGCAGCCACGACAGCGACCAATGCCTGGGTCTGCCTGTCAATGGCGGCGGTCACATCCATCCGCATATGGACCATCTCTGTACGGTCCAGAGCACAGTCCCTGCTGTGCCACTCCACAGCCACACACAGTGCCTCCATGGACATTGCAACCCGCCTTTGCTGCTGTACTGATTCCCGCAGCAGGCGGGTGTGCTCTTCAAATGGGTACTCTGCCACAACGGCATCCTGTCCCCCAGGGTATGGAAGGTCCTGATGCTGAACACCCCTTGAGGGTGGGTGCTGTTCACCAGGACCAGGAATGGGCATATCAAAGGCTGGTGGGCATGTGCCACCGCTGGACACTGTACCCCCAGACCTGTTGGGTGACTGCTGCTGCTGTCCCTCCAACCGCTGTGCCCCAGGGACCACTCGTTCTACTGCTGTGGCCACAACAGTGCCAGACACCTGCACAGCCACCGGTGCTGACAGGCACAGCCTGGGACTGTGCCGACATGCTGGCACACATGTTGGAACCAGCTAGGCCATGGGGCACGTGCTGGCCTGCTGTGTGTCCGTCATGGGACACACACATGTCACTGCCCATTGCAGTCCTTGCATCATCAATGGTGCAGGTACGTGCTACAGCCACAGTCACAGCGTGCTGGCATGCTTGCATGCCAGACTGCTGACACAGGCTGTGCACCCCACACCCGACTCACCGACACCAGAGTTGGCAGCCCGGCGTGCATGCTGGTGCAGTGCATGCTGGCTGGTGACAGAGGTGGATGGACCCTCCTCCATGTCCAGCAGGTCTTCCTCACTGCCTGACCCACCACCACCATCCCCTGAAGACGAACAGGATCTGTAACAGAAAGAGAGGACATGTGAGTGCATGTGAACAACCTTCCCCCCCAACACCACCACCATGTCATACCGTGCAGTGATGGACTTCCACCTGTCTGGAATCCACCTCCTAGTATGCCCTCAATAGCACTCCACTGCATTGATGCAGCCAGTCGGTCCTTAGCCGGGGTCAGCTCCACCACCGCTGGCTGGCCCCCGCCAGTGCCAGCACGTGCCGCCCTGAGGGCTGCCACCTTCTCCTTCACCCTCCTGCGGTCTGTCCCCATCTTCTTTTTGCATTCCTGCATGGAGCGCTGGTGGCTTTCATGCAGGTTCACTGCCTGAGCTATCCCCTCCCATGCAGCCTCACAGGCCTGAGCGGTGCCCCGCCGTCCACTCAGTAGTACCTCCTCCTCCAGGTAGGCCTGGAAGAGGGCCTCTGTCTCCGCCGTGGTGAAGTTGGGCCTCCTCCTCCGCCCACCATCTTCACCCTCACCTTGGCTCTGCTCGGTCATGGCGATCTGTATGGGTGGAAGTGGACACCTGTCACTGTGCAGTCTACAGCGTTATCCCATGACCATTGTCCAGAACATCACACAGCATACAACCCACCTCTCACCTGCAGTAACCGAATCTGGCCAGCGCAGCCCAATGTCGCACATTTATAGTGCAATGCATGCAAATTAGGAGTGGAGCAACTGTAATGAGATGCAAATCACGGCACTGCACCTTTGAATGGCTGATCAGATGATTTGCATGTGTCGGCTGAATATCGCGCCGTTGCGATTTGCGCAATACGGTTGAGCCGGCTGAGCCAATGGCGCAGATCTGTGACTGTGTGGTACACTGCATTGCGCATGCCCAGGTAGCTTACGCAGGCATCTGCCACACTGATGACGTGCTGTGCGCGATCGACAATTCAGGCCATGGCCACCATTGTGCCAGTGGTGCTACAGCACTGGGCACCATATGGCGCTGTGGCACTACTGCGCAATAGTCCACTGTGGCACTGGCACGCAGGTGATCGGTCGCGCAGGATGCGTAGACATCAGATGGCACTGTGCGTGGCCTTGCGTCATAGACCCCTGACCTGGTGTCCGACCTTTGCCCCCTGGCACTGTTCGGCTGCAATGTGTATGGCTCTATTGCGCTGTTTGGTGACAGCGCTATGGAACCGACTGGCTATACTTAACAGCGCGATTGGAACCTATGATGGTCTTTTTCGGAACATTTCCACGTGGGGTTGCCGTGCTGTGGGGTGCCATATTGCCTGCTGTACGACCCCAATTATGGCACGCAGGAGAGCTCCCCAATGGAGTCAGGTGGAGGTGGCCTACCTGGTGGCCCTGGTTGAGCCCCACTTTGAGGCACTGTACGGTGATGAGCCCCTCACCATGGCCCACACCCAGGTGTGGCTGCAGGTGGCCACTGACCTGGTGAGGGTCACAGGGCGGAACCGGTCGGCAGAGCAGTGCAAGCACAGATTTAGTGACCTCTGCAGAAGGGAGCCGGACGTGCTGCGATGCCTCAGGTCACGTGCCATGAGGGGCGTTGTGCAGCCGAGGCCAGGTGGGTGTACCATCTATGCACCTGTATTCTCCATAGGGTGTAACTGTGTTTTGGTGCTGTGCATGGGGGATGGCTCTGCCATGGTTGGCTGTGTCAGTGTGTGCAGGTGTGAGATGCATGGGTCTGGCTGTGTGGGCAGACACACTCACTGGGGCAGGGGGCAGTCTGCTTTGGGGTCACACTGATGTTTTTCTCAACATTTTTCACCCACAGGCCTGGCGGAGAGGATGCAGGTGCAGGCTGAGGAGGGCCGTGGCAGGGCTCAGGTGGCAGACAGAGGAGACATGAGGGGTGGGCCAAAGCGGCGGCAGCAGCAACAGCAGCAGCAGCCACAGCTGCTTGATGAGTGTGAGTATCATTACATCATGGATGCTATTGCATGCTGGAGGGGGTGGGCATGACCACCAGCCAGGGACAACACAACCATGCATGACACAGGTGACAGTCATCACTGTCCAGTGTCACTGCATGTTTGTGTGTGCGTCACTGGTGGTCCATGCATGCACTGGGCACATGGCTGTGGAACTGGCATCCCACCACATTGCCACGTCACTTGACAGCCTTGTTTGTGCTGTGATGGACATGGGCAGTGTGTGTGTGCAGTGGTGCACATAGCTGGTGCTGCCTGGTTGGGCGTGTCATGTGCATGGTCACTGTGGGTGGGTGCATACCATCACAGGTGCGGGGCACTAGGCTATATGCCTTGCAGGATGGGTGGTGTTCAGGGTTGTGGACAGTCACAGCCATTGACTGTGTTTCCTTTTCCTAGGCCTCAGCATCCTACGCAGGATGGACCGTGCCCTCCAGCGCCTGACAAGGGTATCCATCGCGACGCATGACATCCTCAGGGACATTCAGCGCCATGGGGTCAGGCGACGGCGGAGGCAACAGGGACAGCACCAGGCAGCAGCAGACCAGCCTGCAAGGTGCTAAATGTGCTTCCCCTTCCCACTTCACCCATCCCTCCCACCCTGCCTTCCCTCTCCCAGTTGTTCACCCCTACCCCTTACCCACCCCTACCTTGTACCCCTACCCCCCCTTGTCTTGTACATATCTGTATATAGTTTTGTTCTTGATCTTGGTGTTGTAATTTCTGTTTTCCAATATATATATATTTTGTTATGAATACTGTGGTGGTCTCTGATTTGCAGCTGGCTATGGTTGCTCAGTTGTAGTGGTGTGCATGCCATCTGGGGTGGTATGGTCCTGGGTTGTGTGTGTGTGTGTGCATGTGTGTGTGCATGGGGAGGTGTCTCGGTGTGGGAGTGACTTTCAGTCGTGTTCCATCTGCTGCCACCCTGCTGGGTGCCCAGGGTGGGTCTGGCTTGTATGGTTCTATGCTGCACGAGGTTGGCGGTGCTGGGGATGATGGAAGTTTACTGCAGTGACAGTCACTGCACATGGGTGGTGTCTTGGGGTCATGGTGCAGTGACTGTCACTGCAGTAAACACCATGCATCCCCCCAGCACACGTCAACCTCGTGTAGCATAGAACCATACAAGCCAGACCCACCCTGGGTACCCAGCAGTGGGTGGCAGCAGATGGTGCAGGGTGTGCTGTGCAGAAGGGGGGGCTGATGTGCACTGTGGTTGTCAACCCCCTGTGTGTGGCAGTCTCAGTCTGACAGTGGTTGTGCTGGGGCGTCATGGCCCTGCTGTGCTTTGTTGGCTTGTTCCCATGGGCCAGTGGATCATCCATCCCTCCCCCAGGGATGCTGTGCTTGGGGTGTGCGGGTGTCTTGTTAGTTCTGCAGTGTGTTCCTGTGCCCATGTGTGGCATGGCTGGTGGTGGGCCCCAGTCTGCCTCCCTGGTTGTGCAGTTCCATTGCTCTGCTGGGGGTGGGGGAGCTCTGCTTGCACTATGGCACCTCTGGACTGCTCAGCTGGGCTAGCCTTGTTGCGCTATGGCGCATCCTTTCTGCTCAGCTTCCCCTTCCTGGTTGTGCTATGGCACAGTTTGTGCGCTATTCAGATGTTGGCTGCTTTCGCAATTTGTTTTGCTCCATGTTTGAATATTGTGTCTGTTGCGCCTATGCGCAATTGACTTGTGCTTGCTCCTGCTGTTGAGCACTTTTTCGATGCAGTTTGAATATCTGGCCCTGTGTCTTAATTTTTTTAAAACTACCTAAAACATCCCCTACCTTCAGAGCACCCTCACCACCCTCTTCTCAATCCCCAACAATTTTAAACATAAACCTCATACCTCCACCCTCATAGCACCCAATGCCATCCTCCTCCTTCCTAAACTTATTCAGTATCCCTCTCCCACCCTTTTATCAATCTTTAGTCATTCACAATTCATTCCCACCCTCTTTCCCCCAGGGACCCAACCTAGTAAAAAGCAATAAACCCCTCTTGCGCATAATTGAGGCACCCAATTACCCCTCCCCATGCCAGCCATGCAAAGGATACAGGTTCCAGAAGTAAAAGACAGAACTGGGCAAGCAACACAGACCCTCCCATCACCTCTGCCATCTTAATTAAAGTGGTGATGCTCATAGCATAACAGATGATCAGAATTAGCATGCAGGCTTTTATTAATAAGGAAGGGGTCAGCTGAGGTGATGGTAGCTCCTTGGAGTTTCACTGACTGCATCAGTTCATTTGGGTATGTAATGAATTATTACCACTCTTCCTATTAAATAGGGTGTTCCCAGAGCTCCTTCCTAAGCCCTATCCTTTTTCAGTCTTCCTTAATGACCTCCTCTTAGTATTTCCCAATGACCTCCCCTCAGCCTGTATTGCTTTAAACACACAGGGCTGGATATTCAAACTGTGCCATTCTGTGGCACAAGCCCTTCCGCTGCACAAAATAGTTGTGCAGGGGTGTGGCCGGGGTGATATTCAACGGAATTGCGCTATTGAGCAACTCCCTTGAATATCACCCCCCGGCCACAGCCACTGTGCATGGAGCAGTGAAACTTGCGCCACCACAAGTGGTCATAGTGGAGCATTCAAGATGCAGTGGCGCAAGTTCCATTGCGCCATGTGCAACTTTCTGATATTCAAAAGGTGATATGCAAATGGGGCCATAATTCATGCAAGGCGCAGGGGGGCCATTTGCATCTATTTTTGGCCCCATTTGCATGCCATCAGCATGCAGGTGCGCCTATCCCCGAGGACTTGCTCCTGGCACCCTGCCAGGCAGCAGCCATCGGGGACTGATGCCCTGCAGCCCGATCATGGGCATAACTGTTGAAATCCCCACCCCCCGACTGGCCCGATGGCGGGCATGTAGTAACCCCCCACCCCGACTGGCCCGATGGCGGGCATAAGTGACAAAACCCCCTCCCCATCTGGCCCGATCGCGGGCATAACTGTAAAAAAACCCTCCCCAACTGGCCCGATCGCGGGCATAAGTGTAAACCCCCGACCAGTCCAATCGTGGGCATAAGTGACAAAACCCCACCCCCACTAGCCTGATCACGGGCAGAACAGATTTCAACCCCCAAGAACATATCCCTGGTGGTCCAGTGGACTGCGAAGCCTGATCATGGGCATTAGAGTCCACCACCCCCAAGGTCCACCTACCCTGGTGATCTAGTGGCCCCCACCCCACCCACCCACGGAGCCCCACCAGCCCACTCCCCTGTCAGTCGTGCGGGCGGCAGCATCCCACCCACCTGCCACCCCACTTCGCCGGCTGACTGCTCAGTGGGCTATGCTCATTGGTTCCAGAGCAAGGGCCAATGGGCGTGTAATACACATACAGGCAGTCCAGATGTGAAATTCATTCATTCACATATCTAGACTGCCTTTGTGCGTATGGGCTGCACGGCTATTGGCCCTTGCTCTGAACCAATGGGCGGCAGACTACCGAGCAGTCAGTTGGTGGGCGGCAGGCGGGTGGGATGCTGCCGCTCACCGGCTGACGGGGGAGCGGGGTGGTGGGCTCCATGGGTGGTGGGTGGGGCCACAGATCACCAGGGTAGGTGGACCTTGGGGGTGTGGTGGACTCTAATGCCCGTGATCGGGCTTCGTGGTCCACTGGACCACCAGGGATATGTTCTTTAGGGGGTTGAATTGTCTTGCCCGCGATCGGGCTAGTGGGGTGGGGTTTTTGTCACTTATGCCCACGATCGGGCTGGATTGGGGGTTTACACTTATGCCCACGATCAGGCCAGTCGGGGGAGGGTGCTTTTACACTTATGCCCTCAATCGGACCAGTCAGGGGAGGTGGGTTTTACACTATGTCTGTGATCGCCAGTCGGGGAGGTTTTTTTTACACTTATGCCTTAAATCCGCCAGTCGGGGAGGGGGTTACTATATGCCCGCGACAATGGTAAAGGGGAGTACTGCTGAGGGCCACCCACAGGCAGCTGCCAGTTGCACTTGCAATGCAGCAGCTCACCTGTGGGTGGCCCTCAACCTACTCTTTTTTTTTGCTCAAAGTTGTGCAGGCGAGGTTGGGGTTGCGCTTGCAGAACTCTGCACAGCCCACTGAATATTGGGCTGTGCAGTTTATACATGGTTCCTCCCCTCTGGTTGAGCATGCCTTCATTAGCATTGCGCTGTTGCTCAGCTTGACTTGGGGGGCGCAACTGCCTCCTGCTGAATATGGCAGAATGGCGCAATTTCGGACTTGTGCAGGCGCAACCCTATTGTGCATGGTGCAGCCCTTTTGAATATCCAGCCCACAGTACATACAATTTGTATGCTAACAGCACTGTTCTTTGTGTGTGTGTGTGTGTGTGTGTAGTAAATTTAGTGCTTGTGAAAGGTGACAGATTGATAGCACTGGAAACTGAAGTCCTGTATTGATCCATGTGACTGGTACAGCCCCGGTGATCACAGTCAATATGCCTTAAGCCTGTCATGGAGGAACCACTAGGTAGGTGAGAGTGTAATTTAGACTATGCCCATTCCGTCTTTGGCTTCTCATGTCAGACTGCCAACAAAGCTGTAAATTAGTGCCAATTGTGTTGGTGGTTATGTGACATGGACACCTGCCCAGTAGGAACTGGACTGAGACCACCACAACTCATTTCACATAGACCACTGAACAGCTTTCCGGTGATAATGACTTTCAGCTACTACAGCCTTGGGATGAGTTTGAACCAGTGACCTGTGTGGTAGGGTGTGGGTGTAAGATAAGTCATTCGAAGGCACAGCAGAGACAGGATACAGGTTTGTCAGGTATGGCACACAATAATTTATAGCGAGCCATTTATTAAGTAACTAAATTAAACTTCAGACATTACTTTTAAACTGAGGAAAATAATAAAACAAAGAAATAAAATTTTCTTTTAGTTCTAAATAGCCATCTAAATCACTAGAACATAGCGTGGAAGAAAGCAGAGGCAACTATCTTCTATGTTCCACAGAGAAGAGTTAGATCCACTCTTTACTTCAACCTAGCACTGCATGTTCTTATATATGCTTAAACCATGATGAAAGGGTCATGTGAGCTAGTTTGATCAACCCTTATTTCTAATAACATACAATTTCTACACTAATACAGGCTTGTGGGGGATCAAACAGTGTTATAATCAAAATACATGTTATTTAACATGAGTCTAGCTTTGAAACAACAAGTTTCATTATAAACATACCAAGATATTCTATCTGAATAACTAACAATCTCATTATCAAGAAGAAGCTCCTCCCCTTTATGTGAGGTCACTCTTCTCTATCTCTCCCTCTCTCTCTCTCTCTTTCTGGGCTGCCTGCCTCCTAATAGGAACCAAAATCCCAGCCTAGCAACAGGGTCCAGGTAAGGCCTTCTCTAATACAGCTTTAAAATGAACTCATTTTGTAGCTCTTTAAAGTTTTCTCACCACTAGGACAGCTGTAACTTTGTGTTAAAAACATTTTGGGGCATTTTAAACAACAGCATTGCTACCCAACTGCTGTACATTCAAAAGCTGGTAGAAATGAACAAACATGTCCTGTTTTATTTTCATTAGAAAATGCTACAGAAAAGAGACAGTTTTCACTCCCTAGTGCTTTTTTAAACAATCCTGTGAAAGAACTAGCTGTGGAAAGACACTTTGTTTTAAATGTTCTGGGTCTTTCTTACTTTCTTTTCAGGTTCCCGCTTTTTGGCTCAGCACACTCGGAGTTCAGGTTGTGTTTTTAACCACACCCTTTCAGTTACTGCATGTTTTGGCTGCTAAAGCCATTCTAATGCTATGGGGAACATTTTAACAAGAAAAGATGGGGCTTGTTTTAAACTGTGCTGGTAGCTATGCTGATACAACAGCAGACCAATTAGCTAACCAGTGCACAGGAAAACAGAAAGTCTGCAATAATGAATTAGTGCTAGATGCACTTTACATTTACTTTTGCCTGCTTGCCAAGCATCTATTAGGATTTTGAGCTTTTTTTAACCCACAAACAGTGTTTCTTACAGACACAAGGTGGGGGTTCCAGACACACATTGCAAAATGGAACACAAGAAGGGCACTCACGAGAAAGAGGAATTTAAAAGAGGGGCAGTGATAGAAGTGACATACCACAGTAGGAGGCCGCCCTACTGCAGTAGAGATGTCAAAATTAAAGAAAAGGAAACATTTATAGCTGCTGCAGCAGGCTTTGGAAGAGAGGACAGATAATAAGGAAGTCTCAAGTTTCCTTTATTTGAAAAATGGGAGGGGGGACTAAACCTATCACAGCCTGGAGGTGAAAGACTCCTTAATATGCTACTAATTCACTGACCAATCCAGTTCCCCTGGCAGTATTATTCTTTTTGCCTCAGGGGCCTCAGTTTGTGAGTTGGAATCATTTATGCAGCATGACTAATAACATACAGCACTGTTTCTGCTCTAACCAGCTGGCACTGAATGTCAAAAGACAATGTGCATATATTTTTGCCACTAGGGGAAAAGCTAGCCAGGCTCAGGACCTCAACTATTTTTAAAACCCTTGCTAGTGCCCTCTTAAAGAGGATAACAATTTCAAGCACCTCAATGTGTGACTGGTTAAAAACCTAGAATTCACCTCCATATCATCATCATCCACAATAAGTTCTGCCCTAAAGTTGATACCTTCTGTCAGAAACATTTCTTCTCTCCTCATCTGATCAGCCATGGCAACCTACTCAAAATGATCTGACCAGTGTTTAACTACTTAGATTTGACCCTCCCCAAGTCCGCTTTAGATAGCCAGGACCCTCTCTTTCACTCCTTTTGTCATTTGAGTCCCTTACTCTTATTCATAAAAATAACAGAGGAATGATGTACACACCATTAATGGAGAATCTTAAAGTTTTCATAACAGCTCACACCATCCAGCCCAACACCTCTACCTAGCGCCTTTTCCAAGGCTTCATCAAGGGCAGTGTTTAAGCATTAATCACATGTTTAAATAGCCTCAGGACATACATACTCATAAATTGTTTAGTATAAAGTGCATTACCAGCTAACCCGGGCTTATTCATTCTTATAGGTACTGATCTTTTACTTGCCTTTTCTTTTTGCTCTTTTTCCTTTTTTTTTCTGGCTTGTAACTTTTTCTCTCTTCTACCTCTTCTGTATTCTTCTAAGCTAATACTATACCCTTATAATCCATTATTGTAATATAAAAATTACTTCTTTTAATTTATTGTCTTTTCAGACCAGAATTCTTTAGATAGTAGTACAGTGAAAATTAATTTCTGCAAACATCACTCTATGTGTTATTGTTTTAGTAAGCGTATGTTATTAGTTGTTGAGAGCATGGCTTTCTTTTGTAGACAACTGTTATTGTACATATACAGCAATGAGGCTTTACCCTCTGTTTAATGTAAAAGCAAACATTTATGAGTATTAGATATATTACTTTTTTATTTTATGCAATAACATGTAATTGATAAAAAAGTCCATTATGTAACTAAGTGCTTTAGAGAACACTGTACTTAAAGTACAATATTAGTAACCATTTGTGCAATAGTGTGTAAGTGCAGTAATTGCATCAAACTTGTAAACATTTAAAAAATTTTAAACATCTGTCCATATAGAAATATTAAAATTCAGCAAGGAGGGACAAAACAATTGGGTAGGGCCTAGAAGAGAAAAATACAATTTAATGTTTAAATACAAAATATGCAAGAAAGGTTTCCAGATCTGGTGTCCCCTTGGAACTATCAGGACCCCTTCAAGGGTAAAAGCTACATATTTGTATTGTCCTACTCATCACTGTTGCCTCTGCCTTAACCTTTCTTTTCCCTCTCCGTAGTTGCAGTGTGCCTGTCACACACACTTCCTCATTTCTCTCCAAGTACTGGTTCTCTGCCCCCCCTTCTCCCTTATCTCACTTTCCATTCTCCTCCTCTGCCCCTTGTGCCTAATTACTCCACTTCTCCACCTCTCACTCCTTTCTCAACACATGTTGCAATACTTCCACAAGTATGAATTTATAGAGCATATAACATCAGTAGCCAAACCAAGTACAAGTAACGCTATACAATAAGGTAAAAATATGACACATAGACAAACCATAAAAAATAAGGGAGGGTATGGAGATCCATAGGCCAGCACTCAGAGATGTGGGATTCTCACAATTGTATCAGTAAAGTGAGGATGTTGTTTTGTTCTTTTCATTGTACCCCCCCCCCCGGCATGTGGAATTGAACCTTGATTCAGAGTGCCTTTTCTGACCATCAGTAAGTAAATAAATGTAATGTGTATCTTGTACAAATCCACCTAGTGGCTGTGTTAGCCATCCATACCCTTAATCTGCAAACTCCATCTAGTGGCTATATCAGGCACCCTTAGTGTACACATAAGCTGCAGTATTGAATTTTGTGTTTGTACAGTAGTTTTGTATTTGTACTGGGTATTACAGCAGTAGTGTGGTTTGCTTTGTCTTGAGTGGCAGGAAACACAGGTCCTTGCAAAATGTCTCCTATGTGTTTTTGTTTTCTGAATTAACAGAATTTTGCCTCATAGCCAACAAAATCACTACTGGTGTGCTTTTTTGGGGTTATGGTCCTCGAATTGGTCTGTACATGAGATGGGTTATTTTGAACTCTTTCTTTTTTCTAAAATGTTTGAATGCTTCTTCTGGTTGTTTAGTTGTAAATTAGCTTTTTGTATGGAAATTGCATCAGTTGGGGAGCATTTTTCACTTATTTCCATATGCATGACTGCCTTTGCTGTTTCAGTTCTCTTGTCTTGACAACGGATTTGTTTTCACACAGACTAACCTGCCTGTGTGTAGCATTTGCAGGTGCAATGAGTTTGCCCTCATGTTGCTATAGCAACAAACACTTTGCAATACATTTTTGGCAATTGAGAATGAGGCCCTTGTTTCAAGCCTGGTGACCCAAGTGCTTCAAAAGTGCGGTAACCAAAGCTTTCTTGGTGGCCATATTCTTATATTGTCACCCCCAAAATCTTATTACAATAAACCCTTTTTTTTTCCTCTTATGTAGTAAATCAAGTCACCACTGCCTTCTCACTTGAATTTATTATATTTGAAGTAAGTTTCCAGTTCTTTTATATTCTTAACAAGGGCTGTCTGTGGCCACTTAGAAGCATCCCAGTCACCATGTATGTCAGTAGTGACCACAGATTGGAAACTTCAGTCTAGCATGGTTTCTAGCCTTTGTTAAAGTAGCAGCATAACCAGGTGATAACATAATTTCTTTCAAAATAAAAAGCAAATTGATTTGTTGATTCTCTTACAAACACTTTTTTTATTAACTAAGCCTTCTGTTTGTAATATTTTCATAATCAGCTTATGAAGAAGCTTTTAGAGTAAATTTCCTAACAGAGCAAGAAGCATTATACTGCTTTTTAAGTATTAAAAGCATCCTGTGGATTGAATGTATTAATAAAGCATTACAATTTAATTTATTTCTGTACTAAGTCTGTGAGGGACAATCAGATTAATAGAAGATGATAATGCTTCTTTATGCCTAATTCTATTCAGAGTGGAAATTACCTGCATACATTATGTGCAGAGTTGGTCTAAAATCATACAAAGAGCTGAAAATGGGGTTTCTAATATCACACTGTCTTGCTGCTCATCAATAGGTCTTTTTCTATTCTAATGCTTTTGTCATGTATATGAAAGTCATTTTGTAGTTTAGAAAACAGGAGATGAAGTGAAAGAGGAAGATCAGGGACCTGTGATGCATTAATATTCCACCAGCATTGGAGATATTTCCCTTGAGGGGCTCCTACAGGCCACACTGTTATTACAGTGCCTATCCATTATCTTGTGCTGTACTTGATATTAAGACAATAATGGAGAGAATAGGATTATGTGCAGATGATAGGAAATGCAAAAGCAATTCAGCAAGATAGGAAATGAATGGTGGCGGGATGCTTTCATACACGTCAGGCATGGTTTAGCACAGGGTAAGGTATAAGATAAATGAAGTAAAATTAAATCTTTGCAGGTTAGCAGGAGTACAATGAATGCTTCCACATAATCTGAGTTTAACCTTTTTGGTACTGAATTTTCAGTGGATTCTGCTATTGAGCCAAAAGCCTATTTTTGTCAATTATGTTAAACTCAGTTCTTTTTCATTTTTATCCCCCACCATTTAGACATGCTTCCAACTGGATCTTGTCAGCCACGTATACTAAAGATTAGGGTGAAACCATGCATTCAGTATCCAACATGTATATCTTTCTTAGCCATGTTAATGTAGCAAGCAGCACTGACAGACTGGGATCCCAACAAAAGTCTGACCTGCCCTCTCTTATTGTGGGAAGTCAGCTAGAGGCATCATACTGTATTTCCTTCAGCCAGGAGTGCAGGAAGGTAGCTTTAAAGCTTATGCCAAAATCACTTAATAAGTAATTTCTCTACATCAGGGTGTAGTTAGTCACCCATGAGGAGGAGGATCTCGGGGAAGTGAGGGGCCAGCATTCTAGTAGCCAGAGCCTTCACTCTGCTCGTAAGTTCCATATCTGCTGATTACAGATGTAGTGTTGGGCAGTATGAGACCCCTCATTTGGGACTGAAATCTGCTAGTGACCATACTTTTGCATCAGAGGCACTAAGGCTCTGGAATGCACTTCCAAGACCTGTCATTAATGTTCCCTCTCTTAATGTCTTCAACTGCCTTCACATCTAGGCTGAAAACCTAGATGTTTAACCAGATGTTTTAATTCAACCTAGTCTACTGTATGTTAAACTTTTTACATTGCTGTTGCTGTCATTTTTATTTATTAATAGTTATTCATTTTTAACTATAACTTGGATTTAGGAGAATGTCCAGTGTTGTATGCTTATAAATTAGATGAAGTGTTTCAAGCCCACACAAGGTGCTGGAGCCTGAATAAACAGGGGACATGCAATGGCATGGCTCAGAATATGTTATTTATCCTTATGAGTGATGGGACAGGAAAATAACTTACAAGTGGCAAACCCATGAATGAATTATGGCAGTCCTTCTGTACCCCTCACAAATTATGATAAATGGCATGTTGCAAGTCAGAACATCAAGAGTCTGGTTTGTATCATGGCCTAGATATTCAAAGGGGATGCACCTGGTGCATCTCCAGAAGGTTGCCTCTGGGCCATATTCAAAAGGTAGGGATGTGCTATGCAATTCCAGATCCACCGCAGTGCAAAGATAATGTATGTGACATATTTGGAGGGGGTGTTCCCATACATATGTGACTCATCGTAATATTCAGCTGAGGTGTGCGGCGCATCTGCCTGCACAACTCGGAGATGTGCTGCACAACATTAGGGGTGTAAAACACATGCCTACCTGGTAGCCACCCACAGGTAGGCTGCTGAACTGCACAGAACAGCAGCCACCAGCCCCAGGGTGGGTAGCCCCCACCAATCCACCAACCCCGCTTGTATAGTACTAAACATTTATCCACATTTCCCTGAAGTCTAGTGGCCCTCTCCTTCCCCAAACCCAATCATGGTGGAGTATTGTAAATTAATAGTCCCTGGTAGTCTGAGGCCCCCTCCCAGCCCTGAACACTGTTTGCATAAAGGCAGATAATCCTGAAACCCCTCCTGGTAGTCCAGTGGCCTCCACCTCCCACCAACTCAGGACCCACAGCACCACCCCATCCAAGCAGTGGCATATGGTTGCAGGCAGCACAACCACCCGCACACTTCCACGGTACCACCGACTGAGTTGTCCAGTATGACAGCTTACAGTATGCACCATTGATTGGTCAACACTGTCGACCAGTGGGTTTGCAGCAGTGTACTGTAAGCTTTTATTCATAAAGTTGTCTTTATGACTGAAAGCTTACAGTACACACTAAGCCATTGGTCAACAGTATTGACCAATGATATTGTAGTGTATACTGTGCCGTCATTCTGTGACAGCTCAGTTGGTGGGCAGCCGGGAGGTGGGTGGTGGTTGTGCTGCCCACCGATCATATGCCACTGCTGAGATGGGGGACAGGGTGGGCTGTGGGGTCCTGAGAGGGTGGAGGTGCCACTGGACTACCAGGCAGGGTTTTATGGATTATTCCAGGTTTGCAGTGAATGGTGTTTGGGGCTGAGTGGGGCCACCAGACTACCATGGAATAGTCATTTATGATAACTTACACTGTAATCTGGGTACGGGGAAGAGAGGGGGGCCACTAGACTACCAGAGAATATTCATTTACAATACTCCACTCTATGATCTAGGTACGGGGAAGGGAGGGGGGGCCACTAGACTCCCAGGGATGTATTGGTTTATAATATTTATTTTACAATTGGGGATGGAAGGGGGTCCACTAGACTACCAGGAAATGTGGTTCATTATGTACCTGCAGGGTGGCTGGTGCATCCTGCTGGTCACATCCCTGCACAGGACATGCAAATGGTCCCATATGTGCCCTGCATGCCTAATGGCCCCATTTTCATATTGTGGTCTGAATATCTGGAATTTGCACTTGGCGCATCCCCAAAATGCACCACGTATCCCCATTCCAGGTATTCAGACTGCACAGGGGGATGCACCAGCGCATCTCCGGTGGCCCCCATTTGCACCACCCTCATTTTTGCTATATTCAGACGTGATGCGTGATTATACATCTCATTTGAATATGGCATTTTTGCACTCTGGCACGTCTCGGTTGCATGGAGCAACCTTCTTGTGCCCTTTTTGGGCACAGTTTGAATATCTAGGCCCTCATGTTTTAAATCCAATCCTTTCAAGCTAGCTCATTTTGGCATCTGTAATTGTTTATTCTGACTTCACTGACCTGGTTATTTTCATTTCATGTATTGATTTCAGGAAAAAAATACTCTGAGCAAACAAGTTTCCTTTTCAGAGATATCCAGGTCATAAATACAAACATTAAAATATCAGGTCAAATCTGAAAATAATTGCACAAAGTGACTGGTTAACATGCAGTTTAAGTGCTGTCTTGTCTTTAAGACTTTTGCAATAGACGATCAATGTTCAACCATGATTTAACGCTGTTTTCATTTTATTTGTTTGTTTTACCAGAAAGAAAAATGCATTTGTAAGAGGGTCCTAGTTAGTACAGCCAGATAATACTAAGTAATGCAGTCAGAAAATCATCCAACACACATGCAGTACATGGCACAAAAATGTGACAGGCATACAGGAATTATGGATACAATATACATCAGAGCAATCTGAAAGGTATAAATAATACAAGTCTTAAAGAAGAGTTAAGAGCTATTGAATAAGTACAAGTGCAAGTTTAGATAATCCAGTAGTTAAAACAATGCATAATTACTGACAATCACACAAACAATTGAGACAATTTGGTATCCACATACCTTGTTCCATATATACAGTGTGAGTAACAGAAGTTGTTGTACATTGTACAACATACTTGGATAGTTATCTTTCAGTCACAGTCAATGTACAATGATGAGAGCGAGGGTTCATTCCTAATACAAAATGGCAGGCCATATTTAAAGCAACCTGAATCCTTGACAGTGCCATGTCAGATGCATCAGAATAAATGAGACTGAAGTCTGTAACAGGCAAAATGAAATTTAAATCCACCACTTCCCTTGTTTCTTTTATCAAATTTCTCTTGTTTCAATTAAAAAGACCATTATGAAGAGTGATAGATTTGACAACATGATTAATATGATAAGTCCAAATATTTAAAAGAGTGAACATGCTTTATTTCATCACCATTAGGGGTTAAGATTTATAACCTCTGTAAGTGGGGCAGCTTTTAATATTTGCAAAATACATTGATTTTGTCTTTTTTATATCTATTGACCATTTTTTTTTTTTTTTTTTTTTAAAAGCTATTCACGGAGCCTTTGAAAATCAGAACTAATTAAATATAGAAAAACAGATGTTGACAGCACAAAAAAGTCCAATAGCCCATCAAGTCTTCCCAGTACCTGCCTGCATCCACATCCATCCTAATGCTGGATTAAAGCTAGTCTATTGATGGCCCTGACTGCATTTTTACATCCCCCAGTCCACACCCCCCCTTTCCTGGGGAGGTTGTTGGGTCTAAAACAGTGGGGGAATTCAAACATGCATGGGACAGACATAAGGAAATTGTAGTGGGGGGTGGCAGAAAGTAGGCTGTTGGTTAACTAGAATCTGCAGCTTATCCAGTAGGTAGGGAAATGAACAGACTGGGTGGGCCAAGTGGTCCTTATCTGCTGTCAAAGTCTATGTTTCTATATTATGCTTGACTGTCCCTCCTCCCTCCTCCCTAATCTGGTTTGGATTATTCCCCTGTGCATATCCCACCTGTGTTTGAAGCCAGTGACAGACTGTGTCATATCATTTCTGGCAACACATTCCACTTCTCCAAAACCCTTTCTGTAAAGAACTTCCACACACCCCTTCTAAAGCTTTCTCCCATGTGTGTCTATTCATGGTCCCTTGTTACTGTGCCCTCACTTCTTGTGAAGAGGGCAATGCCATCCACATTAGTAATACCTGTTAGGTACTTAATGGTCTCTGTCATGTTTCCCTTTTCCTCCTGATCTCTAGTGCAGCATTCCTCCATCAATAAAGTAGCACCACGTAACCCCCCGACCCATGACACACCTGGAAATAAGCTATCACAGCTTAGTGTGCCTTTTCTGGTCAAAAATGACAAATTAATAAATAAATGAATAAACACTGAGACTCTCCAGCCTCTCCTGATATGTCTTCTCCTAATGCCCCTGAGCAATCTTCACTGGTCTCCTTTACACAGCTTCCAGAAGGTCCCTGTTCTTCAGATGCAGATTCCAGAAGTATGAACAGTACACCAGATGGAGTCTGACCAAAGAATTGTATAGGAGAAAAATCACATTCTTCCAGGTGCTAGCAACCCTCATCCTTATGTACCCCTACATCCTATTCTCTCTCTCTCTCTCTGTCGCTCTCTCTGTAGCCCTCTGACATTGGACATGGGACTTTAGATTGTCATTACAATCATCCCAACATCTGCTCCACCATCCCTCCCCCAAACAATACTCTGTCTTCAGATTTCTTTTGCCACTATGCATGATCTTACACTTTTTAGCCTTAAATTTAAGTTGCCATATCATGGACCATTTTTTTCAGTTTGTCCAGGTCCATTTGTATTCCCAGCATTCCCTCCACTATATCCACCGGGTCTCTGATTTTGGTATCATCTGCAAAGAGACTGGTTTTACTCTGGACTCACAGATGAATGCAGTATATTGAAAAGGATTCATTTCTGGACCAACCCCTGTGATACCCTACTAGTGACCTGTCTATACCCCGACTATTTCTGTTGACAACTACCCTCTGAGTTCTGCCACTCCCACTAGTCACTAGTTAGTTTGTCTCCCATCCCCAGATTGCTCAGCATTTTCACAAGACTCTTGTAGGGCACAAAGTCAAAGGCCTTGCTAAAGTCCAAATATAACATGTCTACTACTTGGCCCTTTTCAAATGCCTTCATGACCCAGTTAAAGACGTCTATCAAGTTTGTATGACATGATCTGCCTTGCACAAACCTATGCTACCTCTTGTCCTGGAGCCCATTGATCTCCAGCTCTGCTGCTATATGCTCTTTTATAATTGTTCCCAGCAGTTTACCTATGATCAAGGTTAGACAAACTGGTCTGTAGTTTCCAGGGCTCTCTCTACACCCATGCTTATGGAGTGGGTTCACATTGGACTCTCTCCTATCTGCTGAAACCACCCCTGTTTCTATTGAGCAGTTAAAGAGGCCAGTTGGTGGTTCTACCAGGAACCGAGCAACCTCCCTTAGCACCCTAGGGTGCAGATCATGTGGGCCTGGTGACTTGTTCACATTCAGGATCCTGAGCACCCTCTCTGCTGCTATCCCTCCTATTTCTGATCCATGTCTTCACCACCTCCTGGCCTGAATCCCACACTCAGGGAGCAGTCTCTCCATCTCCTTCACCTTCATGATGACTAAGAAGACGTGTCCATTTAGAATATCTGCCTTCCTCTTATCATATTACTAAGTTGCACAACCTTTGCTTAATCTGACAATTCCCCCTTCACCCTCCATTGTTCCTTGATACAGCAGAAGAACATTTTGACCTCTTTATTTATATCCTGTTCTATTTTCATCTTGACATTTGCTTTCCTTTCCACTTAGAAACAAAAGAAGTTGATGGCAGAAGGAGAGCACCAGGTCCATCTAGTCTGCCCACTGTCTTTTAGCCTAGCCTTCTAACTGCCCTTGAGTTTGAGGGCTCCCTTGTATCTGTCCCAAGCATTCTTGAAACCTACCACTGCACTTGCTCCCACCACCTCTGCAGGCAGGCTGTTCCAGGTATCCACCACTCTTTCTGTGAAGAAAAACGTCCCCGTGTTGGTGGAGAACTGCCCCCTTGCAGCCTTAGATCATGTCCCCTGGTTCTGCTGCCCTTCTTAAATTGGAAGAGATCATCTATCTGCACCTGGTTTATGCCTTTTATGTACCTGAATGTTTCGATCATGTCACCCCTCTCGCTTCTCTGTTCCATGGAATACATGTTCAGTTCTTTCAATCTATCCCCGAAGGACATCTCATGCAGTCCTTGAATCATTTTTGTTGCCCTTCTCTGCACCATCTCCAACTGGTCAATGTCATTTTGAGGTGAGGCCTCCAGAACTGGATGCTGTACTCCAGGTAAGACCTAACCAGTGATCGGTACAGTGGCAGGATCACTTCCTTCTTCCTGCTTGTGATTCCCTTCCCGATACATCCCAGCATACCGCTGGCCTTTAATACTGCCTTCTCACACTGTTTACCTACCTTCAAGTTGTCTGAGATAATGATTCCCAAATTGCATTCCTGGGTGGAGGCAGCTAATCTTTCCCCTCCAAGGTAATATGCCTTATTTGGATTTATTTTTCCTATGTGCGTGACTTTACACTTTTTGGCATTGAATCTCAACTGTCATGCTCCAGACCATTCTTCCAGTTTCTTGAGGTCAGATTCTATCTTGTTCACTCCCTGCTGGGTGTCAACCCTGTTGCATATTTTGGTGTCATCTGTGAACAGACACACCTTTCCCTGTAGTCTGTTAGCTATGTCCGATATGAAAATATTGAAGAGCAGGGGCCCCAGTACTGAACCCTGGGGCACACTGCTGGTTACTCTACCTTCTGATGACAGTGCTCCATTTACCTGCACTTTCTGGGTTCTGCCCTGTAACCATTTTGTAACCTAACTACTTCTGATCCAACTCCTGTGTGGTCTAGCCGCTTTACCAGCCTTCTGTGTGGAACCGAGTTGAAGGCCTTGCTAAAGTCAAAGTAGATCACATCTACCACCCCACCATCATCTATAACCTTTGTAACACAATCAAAAAACTCAATCAGGTTTGTCTTGCATGACCTACCTGCTATGAAACCATGCTGCTTGGGGTCCTGCTGGCCACTAGCCTCCAGGAATGCCATGGTCCTCTGTTTGAGTAGTGTCTCCATTAACTTCCCCACAATGGATGTGATGCTTACGGGCCTGAAATTTTCCAGAGTCCTCCCTGTTGCCCGATTTGTGGAGCGGGACCTTGATTGCCCTTTTCCAATCTTTGGATACCTCCCCACTCTTTAGGGATTTGGTGAATAGTTTAGCCAGTGTGTCAGCCAACTCTAATCTCAGTTCTTTTAAGATCCTGGGGTACATTTCATCTGGCCTCATGGCCTTGTCAACCTGCAGTTTATTTAGTGCCTCCAGTACTTCAGTTTCTGTGAAGGGGTTAGTATCAACCCCTTGTCCTGGGGTGTTGCATTTTGCCATTTCTACGCCAACCCCTGGGTCCTTCTAAGTAAATACTGATCAGAAGTACTTGTTCAGGATTTCTGCTTTTTCTGGGTCATCTTCTGTTATTTTCTCTTCCTGAGTTGTAATCTTGACTTTACCCCCATTTGCCTTCCTTCTTTCTCGGATATATCTAAAGAAGGATTTGTTTCCTCTCTTTGCACTCTCTGCTATACTTGCTTCTGTCTGTGCTTTTGCCTGCCTTATTTTTTTTCTGGCATCTTTCATTTTCTCCTTGTATGACACCCAGTTTTCTTCCTTGTTTGTTCCCTGGTATAGTTTGAATGCCTTCTTTTTTCTTTCACTACTTTAGCCACTTTCTTTAAAAAACCATAAGGGGTTTTGTTTTGTTTTCTTTCCACTTCGGTAACCCTTCTGGCGCATTGATCATTGACTGTCTGGATTGCTTTCTTAACTTTCCCCCACATGACATTGACATCGTGCATGTGTAGGTCAATTAAGTAATTTCTTATGTTGGTCCTCATTTGGTTGAAGTCCACCTTTTTAAAATCTAGCACTTTGTTTTTTAATTGACATGTGTCTTCAGTTATGTTCACCTTGAAGTTAACCATGCGATTGTCACTGTTACCCTTATGGCATACCACATCGGGATCCTTGACCCTCTCAGTGTTTGTGAGGACCAGGTCAAGTATGGCATCTCATCTTGTTGGTGTTTTGATCAGCTGACTTAGTCCTACTTCCTGTAGTACCATTAAGAAATCCCTACTTTCTTGTTGTTGCTGCCGTTATTGTACTCCAGTTTATACCTGGAAGGTTGAAGTCCCCCACCAGTATCACCTCTCCTCTCTGAGTCATTGTGTGTATTTCTTCTGTCAGGTCTTTGTCCCCTTTCTGTCCTTGATTTGGAGGTCTGTATATGATGCCGATCCTGAAGGTTTTTCTGTTTCCTGTATCTATAGTAAACTACAGTCACTCAGTGTCCCCAGGGTGACTCTGCACCTCTGTAGTGTTTGTCTTCTTGAATGTAAATGACTACTCCTCTCCCTCTTTGCCTTTGCCTGTCTTTTCTGAACAGATTGTATCCTGGTATAGCCATGTCTCATCCGTGGTTTTCCGTGAACCACGTTTCTGTCACAGTGACCCAGTCCAATCTTTCTACTACCATGATTTCTGTGAGTTCGGGTAGTTTGCTCGCAAGGCTTCTAACATTTGCAACCATCACCTTCCAGGAATGTGCACCCCCTTTGGTATCGGGCTGTACCCTCTTCTTGGACAGTGCCAACTTGCTGTTTGCTCCTGAGTGATTTTTGAGGTTGCCATCTTGTTGCAGAAAGCTAATTGCGATCTCCGTGGTGGAGATGCCTGGGTTCTGAATTTCTCTTTCTGGGTGTGTATGTGCGCTCTCGGATTTATGGGGAGTGGTGACAAGCTCACCGATGGTGGTGGTGTGAGCTGTCACCATAGCCTTCCAATCACAGCCTCCCCCTCTGCTATAACCTTAGTACCATATCCCCTTTTCTGTGTCTGCCCCTCCTGTACTTTACATGAGATCATTCCTTTTTTGCCTATGCCAATTCCTTGCTCAGGGCCATGCCTGTTTGCTTTAGTCTGATGTTGGGGAGTTCCCTTCCATTCACCGATCCCTTACCTTTGTATCTTTCTGCTGCATCCTCATTTAGGTTTTCTTCTCTGTGTTGGGGATTTCCCAGTTTAAATCCTCCAAGAAGACCTCCAACTTCTGCCTTAGTACTCTCGCTCCTTCTCTGATAAGATGCAGACCATTGTGCTTGAAGAGCTTCCTGTCCCAGGAGGTCCTCCAGTCTCCAATGTAGTGCACCCCTTTGTCTGCGTACCAACCCTGGAGCCACCAGCTGAATTCCCTGATCTCTCTGTTCCTGATCTTGTCCTCACTTCTGCCCTTTCCCTAAACTGGCAACACCTTTGAGAAGGCCAGATGTGTTGTGCACTCCTTTAGGCTCTCCCTTAGGGTCTTCATGTCTGCCTTAGCTTTTTCCACTCTGTTAGCCTCTCCTGAGTTCTCGACATAAAACACCCTATTTCTCATTTGCTGATCTCCCATGTATTTCCTGGAAACTGCCCTCTTTTTCCTTCATGCTTTTACCACTTTCCTTGCACCAAAATGATCTTTAGTATTTCTTTTTCTTTCCTACCTGCCTCAAACAGGAGTTACAGTAGTTGCTTCTGCAGTTCTCTGCTTTATAATTTCTGTCTTGGCCTCAGTTCCCTCCACTTCCATCACCCCCACAAGTTTATTATGAATTAACTGCCCCATATTGCTATCATCTGCCCCACTGAGATCCAGGACCATTGTTCCTGAACTTAAGCATTGGGTTTCCACCATGATACCAAACAACACTGAGTTGTGGTCACTGGTCCTGAGGAACTCCTCCACTCTGACCTTTCCTATGTTTTCCCCACTAGAGAGCACTAAGTCCAGCATAGCCCCTTCCCTGTTAGACTTCCTAACCCACCAGCTTACTATGCACTTTTACATTACCTCTACTAGTGCCTGGCTCCTGTCACTCTTGACCAATGGGATGTCCAAGTCCGTATCTGGTAGGTTGAAGTCTGATTAGATCAATCAATTCCTTTGAAGTCCATTGCACAGAATGTACATCCAGAATTAGGTCCATATAGGAATTTTATTCTGGAAGGCCACTGCCTAAGATTCAGGAACATCTCTTGTATAAAATATAGGATGGGGTGGTTTGATTAGCTTTGCTGACCAGTGACTGAGAACAGCAAAATGGTAGCTCATTGTATCTGGTGGCACCTCTACTTTTTATCCTGTCTATCCTGGCCACAGAGATACAATCTAATAATGTACCAGAGTTCATTTTACAATTAGCATGAGTAGTGTTGGGGAATATCTGGATCAAATTCCTGTCCGCAACACGATCTCTAACAGTTTTTTGTTTGGGGTTCAGCAAATTTACGTTAGTCTTCTACTATTGTATAGTATTTTTGAAAGGACTTAATGCCCTGATCCACATTATTTGGAGGGAAATACAATGTTCCCATGATAACAGTTTTTGCCCCACCCTAAAGAAAATGAAGGTCCAGAACCTCACAGTGATTATTTCTGTCAGTGAGTAACAGTTTATTATAGTTGCAGTCAATGCTGTTTGTAAAAAAATGACACAGCCCACCTGTCCTAACTTACAATGTTATATGAAGGCAATTTAACAAGTGAATCATCAGTTTTAGGGGAAAGCCAAGATTCTAATATGGCTACTACATCAGGGTTAGTTAGAAAAACAGTTCCAAAGGGGTGCCGCAACTACAAGAGCATATGGTGCTATTTAAAAGGGCAGCCAGTCATACAAATGCAAAATCCCAAATGAAAAAAGCACTCGATTAGTTAGAAAAACCTATAGCATGAAATCAGAAAATCTGTGTAACAGTCTGCATATATTGAGATATGTGATTACTAAAGAACCTGCGGTACTTCAGGACTCAAATGAATGTTACCTGAAATTAACATTAGAAAATAAATCAATAAATATTTCATGGCTAGTTTGATATCATAAAAGAATTGAATTTAGGGTGTGCAACCTATTGCTTAAAAAAAACAGGATTCTGTCAGTAGCAGTCTCTTCATGGCTTCCGAGAACACTGCTTGATGAAAAGGGAGGCTGTGTATTACAATAGGTATATTAGAAACATAGAAAGGAGATGCCAAATTTGCATTTGGTGAACATGCCCAAATCTGACTTTTTTGGAAACCAGCAAAGCAAGTTAGAATTAAATCAGTTTCCCCTTTCACATTTCAGCACTTCGACATCATGGCACAACACTTTATAGAGGGAGGCACACACTGAGCATGTCCAAGTTCTTGGCAAGCTGCATGGGCTGAAGCAACTAATCAGAAATGCTGGACATCAAAAACTTCAGGCACTGCAAACATCTCAATGTCATTTCCTGCTCTCTCGCACATGGGAAGCACCTGTGGCAGGGTGGAGCCCTTTTCTGTGCAAAAGAATGGCCTTTGATCAGAAAACTTTCACAATCATCAGAGAATCATGCATTATAATTCCAGTTAGCTAATCCTCACTATATTTAATTATAGTTCAAGGTAGACAGGCTAGTAAAATCATGTTGAAAAGGGAAGGGGAGTGGAAGGGGAAGGGAAGGGGGAAGGGAGGTGCACAGTGTGAGCCTGTACTGGCAACTGCAGGCCCTGCAGTAGGTGTAAGGAAGAGTGTATTTATCAGACTGGAAAAGGTGCAGAGGGGTTGAAGGATTTTCACAGAAATATAGGAACATATAAATTGATAGCAGATAAGGACCAGTAGGCCCATTCAGTCTTCCCATTTTCCCTATCTACTGCAAAAACTGCAGACCCTACTTGATCTCTGGCTTTACTTTCTCATTCCTATCGCTAGGGTTCCCCTATACCTATCCCATGAATGTTTGAATTCCCCCACTGTGTTTGTCCCCACCACCTCTGCTGGGAGTCTATTCCATGCATCCACCACCCTTTCCATGAAGCAATATTTCCTCATGTTACCCCTTAGTCTACCCCCTTCCAACCTCATGTCATGCCCCCTTGTTCCTGAACATCTCCTTTTCTGAAAGATGCTAACAGGTGTCTTCTGTTGTCAGAAATGGTTTTAACCACTTGAGGAATATCACCAGGATTAAGCCCCTTGTTCTGCCTGAGGACCTGCTGAAACTGGTATGTGCCTTTGTTACTTCAAGGCTTGATTACCTGCAACTCTCTTTACTTCAGGGTCACTGGATGGATCCTCCACTGGCTGCAGCTAGTGCAGAATGCAGTGGCTATGTTGCTGACAGGCCTGGCTAGGTCCAGTCATGTAACCCCAGTCCTGTGGGCCCTGCACTGGCTATCTATCAGGTGGAGGGTCCACTTCAAGGTGGGCTTGCTCACCTATAAGGCCATATATGGACTGGGCCCTGGCTATCTGGCTGAGATCCTTACACCTACCACCTCTGTCTGCTCCCTCCGCTCTTCGACTAGGGTCCTCCTGGACATTACCAGGGTTCAGCTCAAAACATCTGGTGACCATGCCTTCAGTGTCACTGGGCTAACCCTGTGGAAAGCTTTCCCAGCTGATGTCTGGGAGGCCCAGTTGGTTGAGGTGTTTAAAAAGGGGCTAAAGGCCCATCTTTTCCATCTGGCCTTCCCTGATGAAAGTGTGTGTCCACCTCCAATTTCTGAGTTTTATGCTGAGGAATTTTTTTGTTTTAAGTACTGTTGCTATTGGCATGTTTTATATGTTTTATTTTTAGTATACTGTATAGAACACTTTATTGAATCTCCTACCTGTTTTAATGTAAGGCTCCCAGAGCCTCTGGGATTGGGCACTATAATTTGCCTTGCCTTACCTTACCCTCCATTACCCTATTTATGCCCATTAGATATTTGTAGGTGTCTATCATATCTCATCTGTATCTCCTCTCCTCCAGGGTATACATACTGAGATCTCCCAGTCTCTCCTCATATGACTTTTTGTGCAGGCCATGCACCATCTTTGTTGCCCTTCTTTGAAATGCTTCTACCTTGTCTATGTCCTTACGGAGGTGTGGGCACCAGAACTGGATGCAGTATTCCAAATGAGGCCTCACCAATGATCTGTACAGTGGCATCACCACCTCTTTTCTTCTGCTGGTGATATCTCTCTATATGTATCCCAGCATCCCACTGGCTCTCACCGCAGTCTTGGCACATTGTCTGCCTTTACGTCATCAGATTATGATTACACTCAAATCCCATTTCTGTTTGGTGACTGTCAGTATCTCCCCCCAATCATGTAATCCTCCCCTGGGTTTTTGCACACTAAATGCATGATTTTTCACTTTTTTGCGTTGAATCTCAGCTGCCACACTCTAGACCATTCCTCCAGTTTACCTAGGTCATTCCTCCTTTTCCATCCCTCCCAGAGTGTTCACCCTGTTGCAGATCTTAGTGTCATCTTCAAAGAGGCACACTTTCCCTACCAGCCCCTCTGCAATGTCACTTATGAAGATGTTAAACAGGACTGGCCCCGGAACTGATCCCTGTGGCACCCAACTGGTCACCCTTCTTTCCTCAGATTGAGCTCCATTTACCACCACCCTCTATCTTCTATCACTCAACCAGGTCCTAACCCATTTTACCACCTTGTGACCCACTCCTAGGCTGCCCAGCTTGTTCACAAGTCTTCTGTGTGGAATGGTATCGAAGGCCTTATTGGAATACAGGTAGATCACATCCACTGCTCTCCCATGATCTACTTCCCTAGTCACCCAATCAAAGAAATCAGTTAGATTTGTTTAACATGACCTTCCTGCTGTGAATCCATGCTGTCTCAGATCTTGTGCTCTGCTGGATTCAAGGTGTTCCACAATCCTTTTTTTTTTAAAGTAGCAATTCCATAATTTCCCCCACTATTGAGGTGAGACTGACTGGTCTATAGTTTCCAGCCTCAACTCCCTACCCCATGTTTGTGAAGAGGGACTACATCTGCCCTCCTCCAGTCCTCTGGAACCACTCCTGTACTGAGTGATTCATTGAACAGGGCTGCAATTGTGCTGCCAGCACCTTCTGTAGTTCTCTTAATATTCTAGGATATATCCCATCCAGTCCCATTGCCTTGACCACTTTCAGTTTTGTGAGTTCTTTTAGGACTCTCTCTTCCATAAATGGACTGGTATCCACCTCCTTCCCATATCTGCTCATGTTGCCTAACTATGGTCCCTAACCTTCTCTTTCTTCTGGGAATACAGAGCAACCATATTTGTTCAGTATTGATGCTTTTTCCAGGTCCCCTTCTGCACAGTCCCCTTCTTTCCCTTTAAGCCTTACAATCTCACCCCAGTTTTTCTCCTTTCACTAATGTACCTACAAAAAGTCTTGCCCCCCTTTTTTTACCTCCTGTGCTATTTTTTCCTCCATTTGCATCTTTGCACTCCTGACTGCTTTCCCTGCCTTCCTGTTTTATGCAGGTACACTACCCTGTCCTCTTCCTTCTGTGTTTCCTTGTATTCCCTATAAGCCATCTTTTTTGCCCTTACCTGCCTGGCCACTTTCTTTGAAAACCATAGTGGTTTTCTCTTTTTTGACAAATATTTTTTATGGTGTCCTGGTGGTGTAGAGGACACACAGAAATCCATATTTACCTTTTTTGTTTTTCCCCTGTAGCAGGAGCAGGGCAAATTGAATTTAGCAGACTCAAACAAGTTCAGGGGGATTTTGAAGGAGTTGACATGTTTGTACTGACTATTGTTGGTGCAGTAAGATACAGAAATCCACATTTTTTTTTTTTTTGCCTGTGTGGGTGCATCTGCCAGTCAGTCAGTCAGTGAAAAATAAAATAGACTGCTGTGTGAGATGCAAGGTCACAATGTTTTTCAGTGTGGTAAAGTGAAGTCTGCCAGTGGGGCAGGTGGTGACCTGGTGGTGTCCCTTTTCCCTATCATCTCATGAGTCATACCACACTGTGGCTTGTCTGTGCACCAGATGTACATGTCATATGGGCATCTAAGAATCACTGAAGACTATTGGGAGTCATCAGAGTTAGCATCCTACAGCAGTTGAGTTGTGTCATCATGTGTCAGTTGTGTTGTCGGTGCATGTAGAAAACATGAAGCAAAGAACAAAGGAAAAGAGAAAATAAATGTTCCACCATGCCACTGCCACCAAGTACAGGTTCTGCAAGTGGTGTTAGTGGAGAAGGAGCTGGTTCTGGTGCAACCGGGACTAGCAGTCATGGTTGTGGGACTGTGATAAGAAAGTCAGGACATATAACAGTGCAGCCAAAGAAATCATGGTTCATTAGTCCTTAGAAATCCACTATTTCAGCTCCCACTGTAATGCCAGCAGCATTCAATCCATGACAGCAATCAAGTATATTTGGTGATGAAACTACCTAGACTACTCCAGAAGCACACCAGTATCCCCGCCTTCATTTTTCAGGTGCTTCTGGTTCCCCTACTTTTTTTTTTTAGCTGGTACTTTTTCTCCCCAGAGCCTCAGTCTATACATCTGACATCCCCCTCCATGCTGACCCAGGTATGAGACACCCTCCCCTTCAGCTCCCATGATTTACCCCTCATGGCAGGGGGGTGGGGAGACTCTCAACCCACCAGACTGGATCCAGTTCCAGGGAGGTGACTTTCTGGGTGGCGCATTTAAGGGGGACCATCATCATCCATGGCTTAAGACTCCAATTTTCCTGTTTTCTGTCCTAGAGGATGTAGCGTGCATGCAGTGACGCCAATGGAGACAGTGTGTACACTACCGCACATGCTCCTACCGGCATCAGCTACATCCCCCTTCTACAGCTCAGTGTTGGTGCTCACCTCCCAGCCTCTGCTAGGGGATGAACAAACATTGACCACTGAAACCCCACTCCCCCAGAGAAGGAGAGAGAGTCCTGAGGATGCTCAATCCTTCTCCACCCCTGCTGACCCCCGATGGCCTATTCCCATTCCTTCCTGGCACAAGGTGTAGCATCCAGTGCCTCAACCCTCAGAGTCACCAGGTTGGCTACTAGTTCCCCTACATTGGATAGAAGTGATCGATTGATTGATGTGAAGTCTAGTTCACCCTCCAAAAAAATCATGCAGTGCTGCCCAATTCCACAACATCTCCCCACCATGTCACTGGTGTCAGTAGCAGCTACTGAAAAATATTATGTGGGAGGGGATTCAAGTGTCTTGCCTAAAGCATCCGGGATTCATGTTTTCCTAGCACATAATATGAATAAGAGTTATATTCTTGTTGTTATAAGAATTACATTCTTATAGATCCCACAGGCTGAAATAGAGAGCAAGGAAAATGAGAGGGGAGAGGTATCCCTCAGGATGCAAACTAGTAAAGGAAACAGAGTGGTAGAGATAAAGGGTGAAGGGAACAGGAGCATTGAAAAGACAGTGGGAAGGGAAGGAGGGCAAAATGGAAAAAAAGGGGGTCAACAAGCAGAGTGGAAAACAATCTGGAAAGCCGCGTGTGAATGCTATAAGTCTTGGTAATAAGATTCCAGACCTAGAGGCCATCATGGCAGAGGCCAACCTGGATATTGTGGCCATTACCAAGTCATGGTGCACAGAAAACCATGACTGGGGTATGGCCATACCAGGCCATACTTTGTTGAGGAAGGACCATGTGGGAAGGAAAGGAGGGGCTGTGGTGCTTTATGAGAGAGAAAGCATAAAAATGATGGAGATACCTGCCAGATGTAGATTGGAGCATCATAGCAGTGGCTTCACCTAGAAGCAGGGACATCCTGCACGCGCTGCAGGGAGTATTCTTCAGGAAACTAGTCAGTGAACACACTTGTGATGGGGCAATACTAGGCCTGGTACTCACTAACAGGGGAAAGTATCACAGATGTCAAGGTAGGAGGCCACCTGGGGACCAGTGGTCACTATATGGTGTGGTTCAATACAAGGACAGATACAGAATTTAACCACACTGTGGTGAGGTCCTGACTTTCATGAAGGCAGACTTTATAATGATGGGTGAATGCCTCAAGGATGACCTGGGGGGGGCCTGGGAGGGTGGAGGAGCAGTGGGTGAAGCTAAAAGGGAGCATACTTAAGGAAACAAACCTTTGTTAAACAAGTGAGCAAAACCAAGAGGAAAAAGAGACCACTATGGTTCCTGAAAGAGGTGGCAGAAAAGGTAAATGCTAAAAGGGTAGCATTCTGAATGTATAAGGAGACATAGAGGGAGGAGGATAGGGAGGTGTATCAGGGGAAACAGAAGTAAGCAGGGAAAGCAGTAAGGAGTGCAAAGGTGCAAACTGAAGATAGAATAGCCTAGGAGGACACAAAAGAGCACAAGACATTTTTTACATATATAAGTGAAAAGACGAAGGCCAGGGTTCAGATTGTAAGGTTAAAAAGGGAAAGGGGGGGCCATGCAGAAGGAGACCAGGAAAAGGCAGACATCCTGAAAAATACTTTTGTTCACTGTTCACAGAGGAAGGAGAAGTGGAGGGGCCTCAAAAATGTAACAGAAGCTTTGGAGGGTGGTAGGTAGACACTAGTCCTTCTTTGGAGGAGAGAGTCCTGAAAGGACTTGCTACTCTGAAAGTGGACAAAGCAGTGGGTTCAGAGAGTGTGCATCCAAGGGTATTGAGGGAGCTTAGGGAAATATTGACTACACCTCTGACAGTTCTGTTTAACAGCTCACTGGAAACAAGAGTGGTTCCGCAGTACTGGAGGAGGGCAGATGTAGTACTACTACACAAAAATGGTAGTAGGGAGGAGGCAGGTAATTATAGGCCAGTCAGCCTGGTATCAGTGGTGTAAAAGTTAATGGAATCACTGCTGAAGAAAAATATTGTGGAATATCTTGAATCCAGTGGGTTACAAGACCCAAGGGAGCATGGATTCACAAAGGGGAGGTCATATCAAACATCAAATGAATGTGATAGATTTCTTTAACTGAGTGTCAAGGGATTTATATCAGGGTGGAGCAGTGGACGTGGCCTACCTAGACTTCAGTAAGGCTTTAGCCACTGTCCAAACAGGAGACTAGTAAGCAAGCTGGGTAGCTTTGAAGTGGGTCCAAAGATGGTAACCTGGATAAGAAATTAGATAGGTGACAGAGGATGGTGGTAAATGGAGTTCACTCCAAGGAAGGGCGGATGAACAATGGGGTACCTCATTGATCAGTGCTGGGACTGGTCAACTTTAATGTCTTTATAAATGACATTGCAGAGAAGCTGGAAGGGAAGGTCTGTCTCTTTGTGGATTACACCAAAATTCTGCAATAGGGTGGACACTAGCGGGGCAGTCAAGGGTACTGTAGCTGGGTTTCAAAGTGAAAAAGTGCAAAATAATGCACTTAGGGTACAGAAACCCCGGGTGGAGTACAAAATGGGTTGAATGGTTTTGACAACCACCAAGCAGGAAAGAGACCCATGGGCAATCATATCAAATGACCTAATAGTGGCCAGGTAGTGGGACAAGGCAGTAGGAAGGGATAGCTGGATGCTGGGGTGCATAGGAGGGGCATCACCAGCAGAAAGAGGGAGGTGGTGTTGCCTCTGTATGGATCACTGGTAAGACCCCACCTATAGTATTTTGTCTTGTTCTGGATACCACATCTCAGGAAGTACATAGACAGAGTGGAGGCAGCCCAGAGGAGGACAACTAAAATGGTGCAGGGTCTGCATCAAAACTGTATGAGAACCAATTAAAGTACCTCGGTATGTACACCCTGGAACAGAAGAGGAAGGGGGGATATGATAGAGACCTTTTAATACCCCATAGGGATAAACAAGGTACAAGAGGGAGCCTTTTTTTCAGAAAAAAATTGCTCAAGAACAAGGGAACATGCTATGAAACTGGATGGAGGTAGATTCAGAAGAGATGTGAGGAAGTTCTTCTTCATATGAAGAGTGGTGGATTCCTGGATCAGTCTTACAGTGGAAGTGGTGGAGGCAAAAACAGTGGTGGAGTTCAAGAATGCATGGGATAAGCACAAGAGAATCATAGTGGAAAAGAAGGGGGACAGGGAGAAAGAGCTGTAGATTGGGTACATTCTGTGATAATAGTGTAGGGAGGGAGGAATGGGCAGACTGGATGGGCCAAGAGGTCCTTATCTTCAGTCAAATTCTGTGTTATGACCACTGTACTTAGAACATTGAATGAATCCTCTGCAGTTTGGGAGTATAAAACAGTGACACCATGAATCCACTGAAATCATGTTTCTTGTCATATAGATAAAGCTAAATGTAAGAATAATATTTATATAAAAGTAAAATCCATAGAAGTCAGCTGATTCAGAAAATAACACATGGGGCAAGATTTTTCAAAAAGTATTAGATTGCCGCAATGCCTGGTGCACTGATGATATAGCACATGGGGCGTGCGGCAATCTGACAGGATTTTCCACCCTGTGCGGTGATTGTTGCAAGTTAGACTAACTTTCTGGTGTAACTTGTGGCAATCCTGGAGGCCATTATTATGGAGCTTGCACCAGATATTTGGTGCAAGCTGCCGTAATCCATGGAAACTAATGCAACTGCACCCGAGATTGTAAAATCGGGTGCAGTTGCAGCGAAGGGTTTGGTGCACCACCAAAACCTAAGTTGTGTGGCACAGCACTGGACAGAAGCCCTGTGCCACAGTTGGAAAATCTGGCCCATGGTCTTCCTCATTCTCCTCCTCACCACATCATAAATCATTTTCTTCACCATGTATTACTATGGCATATGGGTGACACCACCTTCATTCATGCCTGAAAAGTGCATGGAGATGCTACAAGAAGACTGATATCCATTACTATAAAAAAATAGTATTGTGTACCATGTACCGAGTGCATGGACCATTGCCTGTCTGCCTTGAAACACAAAATATAGTGCTATTTATAATCATCTTCACAACTTGCCATGTGTTTATTATGAACAACATGACATCAACGGCAAGCACCAGTGCTACCATAGCCACCTGCATGCCATTGGCATTGACAACTGAAGACACTGCTGCACTCTTAAAGGGGAACTGTCAACAGAATTTCTTAATGTCTGAAAGACCATAAACAGCTAATTTGAGTGAGCCATTGTGTTTATCTGTGAATCTTTGCAGTCCAGAGGTATTTATATGTAAATCAGCCTTTAATTAAGGGCTGGGAGTAGCCATATGTTTAGGCTCCTGACAGGAAATGATGTCACCGAGGATCTTGGCCCTCCATTGACTGTAGGCTAAATAGAAAATTGACTGTTTTATTAAGTGTGCTTTAAGGTGTTATTACAACACTTTCTACATTTATAATACTTGATTTTATGTGAATTGAAACTAATGAGTTATCACCTTTACATTTCAAACTGTTAGTAAAAATAATCCATCTTTAGGATTGCTTCAACCTCTAGGCTATACTGCCAGCTGATCATTAAAAACTACACATCTCAAGGCTGGCTCTGTGGTACCAACAGTTATTGTGGCCCCATATCAGGATTTCTAAACCCTATGTTTCAGTACAGATTTCTAGGGTTGCTACAGCACCAACTTCTGTCTTTTCCCATTCCCTGTCTTACAGCCTTTTCTCTTGCAATTCCGGGTGTGAACTCAGGTCTACAAGATGCAAATGTGACTATGTACCTACTGGCCTGGCATCATGGGGCCATCCTTGAAATGTGAAGTTTTTGATTAACAGTTGGCAGTACAGCCCAGAGGCTAAAAGTCACTTAAAGGGCACCTAAACAAGCAATTTTTTAAAACTTCAAACTCCAAAATCTGGCTTCCTAGCATGGTAAAGTAGAGGCTATTGTTTACATTTATGCTAAAACTGAATTTATGTAAATACCATAAATGCAGTTTCATAGCTTTGGAAAAATGTAAACAGCAGCCTTTCACTTACAAAAACAGCCTTGCCTTCTCCCTAAGATGTCTGCCAACTGTGTTAAGTGATGTGTCATGATGACATCATCACAGCCAGAGCCAGAGACCAATATAGATTCCTAAAGGTTAACTATTTCTTCTTTCCCTCATTGTTTTGAATTGTTTTACCAGAATGATCAACACCATGTGTTAACATGTGGATTGTTTTGATCAGTACACATGTTAGGCTATGATTTTGTTCATTTTATTTACTTTAATTTGCTGAAAATGTTTTGCAATCTCGGTGACTTTCTCTTTGGCCAACTGCAGAACAGTACAACACTTCAAATACTTGATGATCTAGTGTTTTGTGATGCACTGAATTTTTTTTGTTAACCAGGAGAGAGACATTATGCTAAAACCTAATTTACAGATGTGGCCTGGCAGCACAAGGAAGTTAAATGACTTGCTCAGGGTCACACATCGAAGTACTGGTCTGGTCCAATTCCAAAGCTCATGCATTTTTGTTAATCTACAAAAAAAACTTCTCTTGTATTCTTTTTCTAAGTGAACACCCTGCATCTAGCCTGCCTTCTGTTGAACACCCCACCATTTATACCGTATCCTTAGTACTGCTTGGGGCTGCATATGAGCTTGCGGTCTCATGAAGAAAATTATCACACCTCAAACTGTATTCGTATACCTCAGAGTGTTGTGCATACCTACACCGATATGGATCATCTGCTGGCACTGTTAATAACTACCTCCCAAATCACACTTAAGTCCACTTTTTCAATGTTTGTCTTCTGCTCCCACAGTAAACATTGAGTGGATCACCACCCTTCTGCACAGTGAAGGCAGTATGTACAGTTCTTCTGTTGTATTTTTGTCCCACCTCATTAACCAACAATTGGGTCTTCATTGAGGGCCAAGCAATAAGCCTCAGGACTCACCAGAAAAACTGCTGTGCATGCCCTCATAAGGGCTGCACTTACTATGGATAACAATATTATTAGCAGGAGAGGCATACTAATGCCTTGAGTGAATTCACCAGACTTCCAGTGTCAGTATACTCCTTTACCTGTGATCTGCAAAACCCTACAGGACAGTTCCCTGCAAATCTTCTCCAGTACTTTTTAGTGCCCTACTCCATAAAGCAAGCTGGTTGGCTACCACCTTTCTAAATCTTGAATGATCTATGCATAGCTCCCTCAATACTGTCCTAACAAACGTCAAAACCCCTTCCACCTGAGGGTAATCTCCCTACACTGAATTCAAGTAACACTTTACATGCTGCCCTGCCACTCTGCGTATTTGTAATTGCTGGCTGCTCTCATTCACAGTCAGGTAGTGATCACAGTGCTGGCAGCCCTCCATTTCAGATCTCATAATAATCTACTAAACATCCCCCTTCCTGTCTTCCCCTAACCTGAATATAGCTGTACCCTGCTGGAATGGCCTCTTCAGTCCCTCTCTGGCATTCTTCCCTTCTGCTCCCCACACCAAACACTGGTGAGCTCACTACCCTTCTGCATCATGAATGTGGTTAGTACAGTCACCTGTGTCATTTTTTACACATTAATAATAAACAGATCTTCTGGTAAGCCAGGCTGATAGCAGCAGGGCACAAGGGGAAATGTAGGCATTCCTACCCATATAAGATCTAATCCACCTATGATTAGGCACTATTAAATGACATTCATAATGATGTGCACACCCATCATGTAATAGTGCCTAATCAAAGGTAGCCTAGATCTTTTAAGGATAGGAAAGCCTATAATTCCCCTTTTTTCCTGTCGCTATCAGTCTGACTTACTGGAAAGATTTGTCAGAAAACCTGGGGACTGTACTACTTGCATTCATGATACACAAGGGTGATGAGCTCACCAGTTGTTGGTATGAGGAGGAGTAGTGAAGAATGAATATCGGGGGGGGGGACTGAGAAGGCCACTCTTGCAAGGTACTGCTATATTCAGGGAAGGGAGAAGACAGAAGGGGAGACATTTGAGCAGATCACTGTGAGAAATAAGATGTGGGTCTGCCTGCACCCCGTGATCACTACCTGACCCTATTGTCCTGGCCAACATTGCTCTTCCCATAAAACCAGTTTATGCAATTGTCCAAGGCTGTGTGTGGGTATTAATGTGTGAACTGGCTGCCACTACACATTCAGTCAGTTCACTACTAGGCTAGCATTGTTGTAAAATACTCTGGGATATACAGGTAATGTGTATGAAAAGCACTACATAAATACTGATTATTCTTCTTATTATTTCCCATGGAAAAAGAAGATAAGATAAGACAAGACAAGAATATTTTTGATTTCCAAGAAAGTATGAACTCTGGCATTGGACTACAGAAGAACTTTGCTACAAACAAGTGGTAAATCTATGGGGCAGTGAAGGGCGTGGCTGTAAACCCCCCCCCCCATCGTAAAGTACTCACTTGCTGCTGCTGCTGCTGCATTTCACTTTGTTGAAGAAGTCTGATTTATTGATTGTACAAATGATTACATTCCAAAATATGGATTACATTTGTAGTTTGTCAGAAACATACTAGAAAAGCATAATAGCAGAAAATATAAAGGTTTCATTAAAATGTTAAAAAGTGCATATCAAGTATGCACACACTCCCAGCACCCCCCCACCCCCCATTGTAGCATCCTGGATCGCCCCTAACCACTAGACCACCAGGTTATTCAAGATTGTACTGCACTGTGGGTTGCCAAAGAGAAAGTCGGTTGGATTAAAACACAGTTTCATCATGTTAAAGTACACAAAATGAACAGAATCATAGCCTAACATGTGTATTGATCTAAATAATGCACATGGTTTTGATCATTTTGGTGAAACAATTCTATACAAAGGGAAAAATGAACTAGTTAGCAGTATAGAGAACCATATAGCTCTCTGACTTTGGCTTCGAAGATGTCATCACTTAACATATTTGGCAGTCATTTTACGAAGCAGGTAAAGCAGTTTTTTTTTTTTTTTTAAATTGTTAGGCTGATTTTACATTTTACAAATGCTTTGGAACCACATTTAGGTAACTTATATAAATGTAATTTTAGCATTAATGAATTCAACAACATTTCCTGTAGTCCCGTTTGAGGTCAGATTTTTGAATAGTTTGTTGTCAAAATATTGTTTGGGTATCCTTTAACCTTCCTGGGCTCCCAAAACACACCCAGGAACAAGTTGTAGTTCTGTGCCTTTCCTGGCCAAAGACAGTAAAAACAATCTTAGCAATTGTAATGATTCTGAAAATGGTATGCTCTTTCTATCCAGATTTGGCTTGAAAAGAAAAAATAGGACACCATTACTTGTTTATTAATTGCAAAAACACATAGATGGACAACACAGTTAAAACATGCATAACCTGAAATGAATTATTAAAAGAGTATTGTACTTATTTTGATGAAGTTAAAAGTATAACAGTTTCTTACTGAAATACCTTGGATGGAATGGGATTTTCTACCATAAAGGAAAAAATCAATCTGGTTGATTCTGCCCACCCATACCCTTCGAGCGTGTCTTACACTCCACAGCAACACACACACACACACACACACAGAGCGCCACACAGCCTGTCTCTCCCTTTGTTTTTGTTTTTTCTTACATTACAGTGGAAATGGCATTCTGGAAAGTTGCAGTCCATCGGCACCAAGTGTGGTGCATGGTGTGTGTGTGTGTGTGTGTGTGTGTGTGTGTGTGTGTGTGTGTGTGTGGGTGCATGTGCATGAGGTGTGTGTGTGTGTGTGTGTATCTCTGACAGAAGTGCTGCACTAACTGAACTGTACTGAAAAGGAAAACATTTCACCATTAATTAAATAAAATAATATATGGGTGTGGTGTGTGTAAAAACCAGAATTTTGCACACACCCTCAGTGTGAGATGCTTTTATAAACCACTCGGACTTTGCCGTCGGGGTTAATGTACCATCCCACACCTCAGGTGTGTATAACATTTTGGTTACACACACACACACCCTTATATTATTCTATATTTTAATAATGCAGTTCAGATTATGCTTTTTTAAACAATGTTGTCCATCCATGTGTTTTTGAAATTAATAAACAATTAATTTACTTATTTTTTTTCTTTTCAAGTGAAATCTGGATAGAAAGAGCATAATATTTTCAGAATCATAACACATGCTCAGATTGTTTTTAATGTCATTGTCCAGGAAAGGCACACAGCTACAGCTTGCTTATGGGTGTGTTTTGAGACCACAGGGAGGTTACGTGATTTACTCTGGTCACACAATATATAAGTAGAGCATGTTGGAATCGAACCCCAATCTGCTGGATGAATGAAGCTTGTTCACAACTCTTTGCTTTAACCGCTAGGTTGTACTGCCAGCTGTTAATCAAAAACTACGCATTTCAATCCTGGCCCCATGATGTCAGGCCAGTAGGTACATAGCCACATTTGCACCTTGTAAACCTGAATTCACACCAGAAATTGTAAGAAAAAAGGCTGCAAGAGATGAAACAGAATAAGACAGAAGTTAGTGCTATGGCAGCCCCAGAAATTTGCACTGACATGAACACAGACAGGGTGTAGAAATCCTGATATTGTATGGGGCCCCAATACCTGTTGGCACCGCAGACCAGCCTTGAGATATGTAGTTTATAATGATCAGCTGGCAGTATAGAGGGGTTAAAGCCATCCTAAAGATGGATTATTTTTACTAACAGTTTGAAATGTAAGGGTGATAACTCACTAGTTTTAATGTACATACAAAACTATTATTATAAATGTAGAAAGTGTTGTAATGACGCCTTAAAACACTTTTAATAAAATGGATGATTTCCTATTTAACCTACAGTCAATGGAGGGCCAAGATCCACGTGACATCATTTCTTGTCAGAAGCCTAAAACATAAGGCTGCCTCAGCCATTAATTATAGACTGAGTTACATATGAATAACTCTGGACTGCAACAACTCACAGATAAACACAATGGCTCACTCAAATTAGCTGTTTATGGTCTTTCAGACATTAAGAAACACTGTTGATGACAGTTCCGCATTTAAATATAGCAGTCAGATGATCACTTAAGTTAAATTAACATTTATTTAACTGAATTGATAACTCATACAAAACTAGTGGTGCTAAGAAACAGCTATGTAACCAAGTACTCCAGGTGTCCACTGGGGCACTTGGAGTACTTGCTAAAGTGGCTCTTTCTTAGCACTTGTGTATGAGTTACCTATTAAGTTAAATAAGAAATCTGGAGTACTTGCTAATGCAGCTCTTTCTTAGCACCACTACTTTTGTATGAGTTACCTATTCACTCATGGTAAATGTCAATTCAGCATTAGTCATGAGCTGAGTGCTATATTTAAGAGTGCTATAGCATTTTGAACTTCTACTGTTTGTTGGGGCTGGCAAGCCCGCAGCAGCACCCCACTCTCTGCACTACTAGAGTACAAGTTTACTTTGCAATGGGCATTGCAACTGCCTGTTTGCCTTAAAGCACTATAGATAATGCTATTTATTATCATCTTCATGACTTGTCATGGTTTCATTCATAAAATCATGTTTTCTTGTCATATAAATAACACATACATTTAAAGTAAAATGTATATTATATTATTATCATCTACTCAGATAAATGTATTGTCATGTCTCTCATGTCACAGAGTCATGTTCTGCTTCACTACACTGCCAGTACCAGCAGAAGCAGTGGAGCCAGTGTCCTGGTGTGTTCCGTGCACATCTCATTCTGGAGTGATGACGGCTCTTAATCATCAGTCATTTTCTACTGTTGAAGACATTAGCTTTGTAAGAATCTTGCATGAAGAACTGAAGCACAGATATAACATTCCATCACACTTAACATAGTCTAGACATTCCAGGCCCAGACAGTGTGCATGGTGAGGTGTACTGCAAAAGTGCATTCCACTTTAGCCACTACATGACCGGGCCTCCAAAGTACAATATAAGCAACTTTACCTTGGTCCTCACATGGTGAATCCACTTGAATGCCATACACACCCTTATTTATGATCTTCCACAGCTACACAATAAAGCATACAATCATACAATTCTTTCTCTTTGTACATAAATAAATAATAACATTACATTAAAATAAAGAACACATTCAACTAACTCTTTAAAAACTTAATCATGACAAATCATGTTGTCTATCCATATAAATTAAAAAAAAAGTAAGTTACCAAAAATGTATTTTTGTATTACTATCATCGTATTAATATTAATTATCTAATATATAAAGCACTTAAAATAAAATAATAAATGAGATAATATATAATAACAATGCAGATAACCATAACATAAAAATATTGTAAAATCTAGGGTGCTTCAAGGGACACCATAATAAGCTCAAAAAAAAAAAACAGGATAGCTTAAGCAGTGCTGGTGCATTGTTTCAAAACCATACTTAGTCAATTGATTTATTGATAAAGGTGGTAGCATCGTGGTTATGGATACCTCAAAATAAGTGGAGGAGGTACACAGGCAATTGGCAAATTTATGGTTTTACAAAAAACTGAGTTTTGATCCTACATCCATGTTCAAAAAATCTATTGATGCTTATGTGATAAGCGCACATGTAAGGAGGTGGATTTATTTAAAAAATAGTTTGCTTTTTTTTGCTTAATGAGCACCCGGTAAGACAAACTATATATTTGTTACCGAAGGTGCACAAAAGTTTAATTGCATCACCTGGAAGACCAATCATATCTGGAGTGGATTCCCTTACAGAACCCCTTTCAGTGTATATAGATTTCTTTATTCCACCATTTATGAAGGGACTGAGATCATATCTAAAGACATTAACAAACTTTTAATGGTGTTACAGGATATCCACATTGAGCCAGGAGAATTCCTTGTCACGCTCGATGTGGAATCATTATAGTATACCGTTATACACCACAAGGAGGGTCTGGAAACTCTAAGGATCTATCTGGATCAAAGGCAGGCCCCTAATGACCCTCCTACTAAATTTTTTATACGCCTTGCCCATTTTGTTTTGGAATCTAATCATTTTTCATTTTTGGGGAACACTACCTCCAGATAAGTGGCACCTCCATGGGTGCCACTTTCACGTATTTATATATGGGGAGGTGGGAGAAGTGTTTTGTGTATGATTCTGATAATAATCAATTTTTAGATTTGATTTGTCTCTATCATTATATAGATGATATAGTGATGGTATGACAGGGTACAGTCGAGCAATTACAGCTTTTTGTACAGTATTTAGAATTCAGTAATAAGAACTTGTGGTTCACTATGGCTTACAGTATGGAAAGTATTCCATTCTTGGCTATTGTTTTGACAAAAAATACTCAGTGTGGTATAAATACAACACTGTACCATAAAGCATTCTGATCAAAATGCCATTCCTATAGCAACCTCATGTCATTCCTGCAATACCATCAGTAATATTCCAGTCAGACAGTTTTTTTATGAGCAAGGCAAAATTGCAGCATGGATTCTGCATTTGCTGCTCACTCTGAAGATATGGTTCACAGATTTCAAAGGTTAGGTTACAACCAGAGGAGTATTGACGGGGGCATGGAAGAGGGCAAGTGAGACTACTCATGAGGATTTACTAAATGCAGAAGTATCTAGTTCCCACACAGAGGGTCAGAGGTGTAATTTTGTCACCACATATGTTAGATTAGGTGCGGTGGAAAATATAATATGGGTTAACCGGCATATTCAACACAAGGAATCAAAGATTAGAGAATGGACACAATCCTTTCCATGTATGGTGTATAAAAGGGGTGGAAATACTGTATATTTATTTATTGAAATATTTCACCAGGAAGAGATGATGGGAGAGATACATTAACAAAATACATACAGATATATCAGACATGGTTATGCATAGTTTACAAGCTAGTCCATGCCCACTGAATTGGATGCCAACTTTACCCCCGGGTGCTTCAGATGTAACCAGTGTAAATTTTGCCAACACATCAGGGTAACAAAAACATTTACTAATGAAGGGGAAGAGATTGTTATTGCTAGATTCATAAATTGTGATACCACTTACATTATTTATCTAGCAGCATGCAGTTGTGGTGTCATATATGTTGGCATAACTAAAGGAAACTGAAGGAATGGGTAAGGGAGCAAGTGCGATATATTGACAATGGTAATCTCACATATACAACAGTAGAACATGTTAGCCAGAGTAGGGATCCAGCAGCACACAAATGGTCCTTTGTTGGTATAGAACATGTGACCATGAATCCTCGGAGAGGAGATCTGCCAAATAAATTATCCCTTAGTGAAGGTTATTTAATATTTAGGCTAAAAGCTATTGCATGAGGTCTTAAGTTTAAGATTTCTCCCTACTTATGAGTGGAGGACCTGTCAGCTTGGGCTGTTTCTTTTTCCCCAGTCCCTGCCTTGTGTGCCTTCCCCCACAACATAGAAACATAGAATTTAACAGCAAATAAGGACCGCTTGGTCCACCTAGTCTGCCCATTTTCCTACCTAACAGATAAACTGTAGATCCTAGTTAACCAACAGCTTACTTCCTCCTACCCCCACTAGGACTGCCTCATGTCTGTCCCATGCATTCTTGAATTCCCCCACTGTACTTGACTCCATGACCTCCTCAGGGAGGCTGTTCTATGCATCCACAATCCTATCCATGAAAAAATACTTCCTCACATTACCTCTGAGCCACCCCCATCTTCAAATTGTGCCCCCTTGTTCTTGCACATCTCTTTTTCTGAAAGATGCTACCCTCTTGGACTTTGTTGATTCCCTTGAGGTACCTGAAGTTTCTATCATGTCTCCTCTCTCCTTCTTTCCTCAAGGGTATACATATTAGGCTCTTTTGTCTTTCTTAGTATGTCTTCTGGTGCAGACCGTGCACCATTTTGGTTGCCCTCCTCTAGACAGCCTCCACTCTGTCTATGTCTTTGTGGAGATGGGGTCTCCAGAACTGCACCCAGTACTCCAGATGGGGTCTCACCAACTGTCTGTACAGAGGGATAACAACTTCCTGTTTTCTACTATTGATGCCTTCCCCTATGCATCTCAGTATCTCCCCAGCCTTCCTTACTGCCTTCTCACATTGCTTGTCCACCTTTAGGTCATCTGATATAACTACCACCAGGTCCTTTTCCAATTTTACTGTTGTCAGTATCTCACCCCCCATTGTGTACTGTTCCCTTGGGTTTTTGTTTCACATGTGCATTACCTTGCACTTCTTTGCATTGAATGTAAGCTGCCATACATTTGACCATTCCTCCAACCTTGCCAAGTCCCTCCTCATCCTTTCCACTCCATCTTGTGTATCAACCCTGTTGCAGATCTTTGTGTCTTCTGCAAAGAGACATACTTTTCCTTCCAGTTCCTCTGCAATGTCACTTATAAAGACATTAAAAGGACCGTCCAGTACTTAACTCCACAGTACCCCGCTAGTAACCCTCCTTTCTTCACTGTGGACTCCGTTTACTACTACCTTTTGTGTCCTGTTGTCTAGCCAATTTTTTATCCACGCTACCACCTTGGGACCTACTCCAAGGCTGGCTAACTTGTGTATTAATCTTTTGTGTGAGACTGTATCAAATGCCTTGCTAAAATCTAGGTAGGCCATGTCCACAGCCCCTCCCTGGTCTACTACTTTGGTCACCTAGTCAAAGAAATCTATTAGATTCATCTGACATGACCTTTCCCTCGTCAATCCATGCTGCCTTGGATCCTGTGCCCCACTGGCCTCTAGGTACTCAACAATTCTTTCCTTCAGAAGTGATTCCATCATTTTCCCTTCCACTGAAGTCAAACTAACTGGTCTGTAGCTTCCGGCCTCTGTCCTGCTCCCACTTTTGTGAAGAGGAATCACATCTGACCTCCTCCAGTCCTCAGGTACCACCCCATCCTCCCATGATTTGTTAAAGTGAGTAGTCAGCGGTGTCACTAGTTCTACCCTTAGTTCTTTTAGAATTCTTGGGTGAATCTCATCAGGCCTCATTGCTTTGTCCACCTTCAATTTTATTAGTTCTTTCAGAACCCTTTCTTCTGTAAATGGACTGGTAACAATCCTTATCTTCAGAGTGCTTCTCTTGTTTAGTTTAGGTACCCCCCCTCCTCTTCCTTTGTATATACTGAGCAGAAATATTCATTCAGTATCCCTGTTTTTTCACTGTCACCCTCTGCCCACATTCCTTCCCCTTTATTAAGCCTCAGTATCCCTCCTTTGGTCTTTCTTCACTCCCTAATGTACCTATAAAAGGTCTTATCCCCCTTCTTAACAGAGTTGGCTATCCTTTCCTTGGTTTGGGCCTTTGCTATTCTGACTGCCTTCCCTGCCTCTTTCTGCTTTAACTGATAAAGTTCTCTGTCCTGCTCCTTCTATGTTTCCTTATATTTCCTGAATGATATCATTTTCTCCTTAACCTTTCCTGCCACCTGTTTTGAGAACCATAGTGCTTTTTTCCTTTGTTGTGTTTTGTTGATTTGCTTCACACAAAGGCTTGCTGCCTCTGTGATGGCTGTTTCGATTACCCCCCATTGTTCCTCCACCCCTCCTTCTTGCCTGTTTGCTAGTGCTTTACTGAGGCACACTCTCATTTTCCCAAAGTCAACTCTCCTAAAGTCCAATATTCTTGCTTTTGTATGGCTTGATTGTATGGCTGTATTTATCGAGAACCACACTGTTTGGTGGTCGCTTGTTCCCAGATGGCTACCCACTTCCAAATCTGAGATTCTTTCTCCATCCCATTTGATAGCATGAGGTCTAAGACTGCTCCCTCCCAAGTGGGTTCCAATAATAGCTGTCTGAGGCATGCCCCTTGTAGGGCATCAAGAATGACCCTGCTCTTGGATGTGCCTGCAGCAAAGGTGCTCCAGTTAACATCTGGCATATTCAGGTCACCCCTCAACAATATCTCCCCTTTTTCCTGCCATTCTAAGGATGCCTTCTATCATTTTCTTGTCCATGCCCTCACCCTGAGATGGGGGTCTATATACAACCCCCATGCGTATTGTGGTGCCATTTCCTGTCTCCAGGGTGACCCAGAGTCCATCATCTGCTCCCTGTTTACTCTTTAGTTCTGTTGCTTTGATCCCTTCCTTTACATAGAGAGAGACTCCTCCTTCTCTTTTACCCTCCCTGTCCCTCCTGTAGATTGTGTATCCTGCTATGTTGACATCCCAGTCATTCCTCTCTGTGTACCATGTTTCTGTGACTGCCACAATATCCAGGCAACCCTCTTCCATCAAGGCCACTAGTTCAGGGAGCTTGTTACACAGACTATGGGCATTGGTACTCATCACCCTCCACTTTTTGATGGCCTTACCCCTTTTACCCCATCCCTGCCCTTACTGCCATTGCCTTTTTTACATTTACCTTTCTCCTGCTCCCTAATGACTTCTCTACCTTGGTGTTTACCTCACTAATTACCATGTTTTGTGGGGGGAGGCTGGGATTTCCCTGCTCCATTTCAGTGCCTCCCCCTTGGCTAGTTTAAATGCTTTCCAATGAAGCATTTAAACCTCTCACCTAAGATCTTGGTTCCCCCCCAGACAGATACAGACCATCATGCCAGTATAGGTCTACATCCCTTCAGGTGGCTCCCCAGTCCCCAATGAAGCCAAATCCCTGAGCTCCACACCAGTTTTTCAACCATTCATTGAATTCCCTGGTAAGGAGTACCCTAGCATCACCCTTGTCATAGACAGGCAGCACCTCCGAGAGGGTTACTGTATGCGCTACTTATCTAAGGCCCCTCCCTAACTCTATAATCTCCTCTTGCACTGCTCTGATCCCATTCCTAGCCAGATCATTTGTCCCTAGGTGGACAATGACATCCAGCTCCCTTTCTCATGCAGCTGCTCCCATGATCCTGAGGATTCACTTCCTGTCCCTCCAAGCCATGGTGCCAGGCAGGCACTTTTACCTCCCTCTCCCCTTCCTCCCCCACTTCTACACCCCTAATGGCTGAGTACCTCACCAGGAGTTGTTTTCTTCCCCTGTGGGGTCCCATGCCACCCTCCTGTAGGTCTCCTTTGTGAAGGTTCCCAGCATCCTCCTTGGTCTCCACTGCAGGTGCCTCCATAAAGGAACCACTATCCACCAGAAGAGTGTATGAATTGTGAAGAGGTACAGCTGGAGGGATGCAACTCTGTTTCACTACCCTCTCCCTCCCTGAGCCCACCCTGGTCCAGCCTCTCCTCTTTCATGGCAACCTCTGAGATAGTGGCATTGGCCCTGGTGGTACCTGGGTGGGGGATGAGGTTTCACAAATCCTAGCCAGGTCAGACTGGAGATGAGCAACCTCCTCCCCTCAGACCAGAGAGGTGCCTGCAAATAGGGCAGCATTGCAACCTCCAGAATGTCTCCCAGAAAACTGCTGCCCCACAGCCATTGCACTGCACCACTGCTATCATGTCTTATTTTGGGTCCCCTCTCCTGTTTCTCTGTATGCTTACTCTCTCCTCTCCTTACAACTCTCACCCTTCCTGTTCTGGGACATCAACTTCCTATATTCTTCAGTAGCCTCCTTCTTATTTGCTCAGTATCAGACCACCAGCAGCTGGGGGGGGGGAGAGCGAGCTACTTTTATCCTTTAGAATTGGCAAAACTAATGTTTATCTATGATCCTTTATTTCCTACTGTCAAACAGGAAGTTCCTCTTGTCAGTCAAATCCAGTAGCTATAAAGATAGAACTGGCTTAGGGTGGGTGCGATGGAGGGCAAAAAGTAAGAAAAAAGGCTAGCAACAGGAAGTTGTAATTGGAGTCACCTGCTTTTATATGGTCTAAGCCACACCCCCAATTAAGCTCTCTCTCTAATCCTACTGACTTAACAAAGTAAGTTGATAAAGTATCCTTCATCACACAGAGCACACTGACGTTCTTTCTTTTTTTAACCCTAAATAAGACCCCTTCTACTTCTAATAAAGTATCTGTCTGCTTAAACTCAACAGAAACTGACTTTTGCTGAGATAGAAGTGTTAAATTAGTAAGAAAAGTCAACCTCCTTCTAGTTAGCAGCTTTCCGCTTTACAGGCTAGCAACAGGAAGTTGTAATTGGAGTCAGCTGATTTATATGGTCTAAGCCACACCCCCAATTAAGCTACCTCTCACTCCTCTAACTGATTTAGCAAAGTAAGTTGATACAGTACCCTTTACAGCACAGAACACACACTGTCTTCCTTTCTTTCTTTCGTTCATTCCTTCTTTCTTTCTTTCTTACCCTAAATAAGATCCTTTCTACTTCTAATAAAGTATCTTTCTGCTTAATCTCAACAGAAACTGATTTCTGCTGAGATAGAAGTGTTAAATTAGTAAAAAATTGTACCATCTTTCAATTAGCTGCTTTCTGTTTACAGGCTAGCAACAGTAAGTTGTAATTGGAGTCATATGCTTTTATATGGTCTATGCCACACCCCAATTAAGCTCTCGCTCTCTCTCCTACTACTAATTTAGCAAAGTAAGTTGACTCAGTACCCTTCAGAGTACAGAACACACACTGACTTTCTTTATTTTCTTTTTAACCCTAAGTAACACCCATTCTACTTCTAATAAAGTATCTGTCTGCTTAATCTCAACAAAAACTGATTTCTGCTGAGATAGAAGTGTTAAAATAGTAAGAAAATTGTACCTTCTTTCAGTTAGCTGCTTTCTGCTTTACAGGCTAGCAACAGGAATTTGTAAATGGAGTCACCTGCTTTTATATGGTCTAAGCCACACCCTCAATTAAGCTCTCTCTCTCTCTCTCTCTCCTCATACTGATTTAGCAAAGTAAATACATTATACTTCACAGCACAGAACACACAATGACTTTTTTTTTAAACCTAAATCATACCCCTTCTACTTCTAATAAAGTATACATCTGCTTAATCTCAACAGAAGCTGTTTTCTGCTGAGATAGAAGTGTTAAATTAGTAAGAAAATTGTACTTTGTTTCAGTTAGCTGCTCTCTGCTTTACAGGCTAGCAACAGGAAGTTGTAATTGGAGTCATCTGCTTCTATATGGTCTAAGCCACACTCCCAACTGAGCTCCCTTTCTCGCTCCTCCTACTGACTTAGCAAAGTAAGTTGATACAGTACCCTACACAGCACAGAACACACAATCACTTTCTTTCTTTTTTAACCATAAATAAGACCCCTTCTATTTCTAATAAAGTATCTTTCTGCTTAATTTCAACAGAAACAGATTTCTGCTGAGATAAAAGTGATAAATTAGAAAGAAAATTGTACCTTCTTTCAGATAGCTGCTTTCTGCTTTACAGGCTTGCAAAATGAAGTTGTAATTGGAGTCACCTGCTTTTATATGGTCGAAGCCACACCCCAATTAAGCTCTCTCTCCTCCTACTGATTTAACAAAGCAAGTTGATACAGTATCCTTCACAGCACAGAACACACACTGTTTTTCTTTCTTTTCTTTTAACCCTAAATAAGACCCATTATACTACTAATAAAGAATCTGTCTGCTTAATCTCAACAGGAACTGATTTCTGCTAAGATAGAAGTGTTAAATTAGTAAGAAAATTGTACCTTTTTTCAGTTAGCTGCATTCTTCTTTACAGGCAGCAACAGGAAGTTGTAATTTCAGGCACCTGCTTTTATATGGTCTAAGCCACTCCCTCAATTAAGCACTCTCTCTCAAACTCTCTGTCTCCTCCTATTGATTTAGCAAAGTAAGTTGATACAGTACCCTTCACTGCACGGAACACACTGACTTTCTTTATTTTTTTATCCCTAAATAAGTCCCCTTCTACTTCTAATAAAGTATCTGTCTGCATAATCTCAACAAAAACTGATTTCTGTTGAGATAGAAGTGTTAAATTAGTAAGAAAAGACCACCTCCTTCCAGTTTGCTGCTTTCCGCTTTACAGGCTAGCAACAGGAAGTTGTAATTGGAGTCACCTGCTTTCAAATGGTCTAAGCCACACCCCCAATTAAGCTCTCTCTCCTCCTACTGATTTAGCAAAGTAAGTTGATACAGTACCCCTCACAGCACATAACACACCCTCACTTTCTTTCTTTTTTAACCCTAAGTAAGAACCCTTTTACTCCTAATAAAGTATCTGACTGCTTAATCTCATCATAAACTGATTTCTGCTGAGATAGAACTGTTAAATTAGTTAGAAAAATGCACATTCTTTCAGTTAGCTGCTTTCTACTTTACAGGTTAGAAACAGGAAGTTGTAATTGGAGTCAGCTGCTTTTATATGGTCTAAGCCACACCCCCAATTAAGCTCTCTCTCTCTCTCTCTCTCTCTCCTCTCCTACTGATTTAGAAAAGTAAGTTGCTACAGTACCCTTCACAGCACAGAACACACACACTGACTTTCTTACTTTTTTTTTTTTTACCCTAAATAAGACCACTTCTACATCTAATAATGAATCTGTCTGGTTAATCTCAACAGAAACTGATTTTAACTGAGATAGAAGTTTTGAATTAGTAAGGAAATTGAACCTTCTTTCAGTTAACTGCTTTCTCCTTTACAGGCTAGCAACAGGAAGTTGTAATTGGAGTCTCTTGCTTTTATATGGTCTAAGCCCCCCCAATAAAGCTTTCTCTCTCTCCAACTACTGATTAAGCATAGTAAGTTGATATACTATCCTTCACAGCATAGTACACACACACACTGACTTTCCTTTTTTAACCCTAAATAAGACCATTTCTACTTCTAATGAAGTATCTGTCTGCTTAATCTCAACAGAAACTGATTTCTGCTGAGATAGAAGTGTTAAAATTGTTAAGAAAATTATGCCTTCTTTCAGTTAGCTGCTTTCTGCTTTATAGCCAAGCAACAGGAACTTGTAATTGGAATCACCTGCTTTTATATGGTCTAAGCCACACTCCCAATTAAGCTCTCACTCTCCTCATACTGATTTACCAAAGTAGGTTGATACAGTATTCTTCACAGCACAGAACAAACAGTCTTTTTTTCTTTTTAACCATAAATAAGACCCGTTCTACTTCTAATAAAGTAACTGTCTGCTTAATCTCACAGAAACTGATTTCTGCTGAGATAGAAGTGGTAAATTAGTAAGAAAATTGCACCTTCTTTCAGCTGTTTTCTGCTTTACAGGCAAGCAACAGGAAGTTGTAATTAGAGTCACCTGCTTTTATATGGTCTAAGCCACACACACAATTAAGCTCTCTCTCTCTCTCCTCCTACTGATTAAGCAAAGTAAGTTGATACAGTATCCTTCATAGTACAGTACACACACTGAAATTTTCTTTTTCAACCCTTAAAAAGACCCTTTCTACTTCTAATAAAGTATCTGTCTGCTTAACCTCAATAGAAACTGATTTCTGCTGAGATAGAAGTGTTAAAATTTATAAGAAAATTGTGTCTTCTTTCAGTTAGCTGCTTTCTGCTTTACAGGTAAACAACAAGAAATTGTAATTGGAGTCAGCTGCTTTTATATGGTCTAAGCCACACCCCAATTAAATTCTCTTTCTCTCTCTCCTCCAACTGATTTAACAAAGTAAGTTGATACAGTATCCTTCCCAGCAGAGAACACACACTGACTTTCCTTCTTTTTTAACCCTAAATAAGACCACTTCTAATAAAGTATCTGTCTGCTTAATCTTAGCAGAAACTGATTTGTGCTGAGATATAAGTGTTAAATTAGAAATAAAATTGAGCCTTCCTTCAGTTAGCTTGTTTCTGCTCTTCAACCTAGCAACAGGAAGTTGTAATTGGAGTCACCTGCTTTTAAATGTCTAAGCCTCCCTCCAATTAAGCCGTCTCTCTCCTCCTACTGATTTTAGCAAAGTAAGTTGATACATTATCCTTCACAGTATAGAAAACACGCTGTCTTTCTTTCTTTTCTTTTTAACCCTAAATAAGACCCATTCTACTAGTAATGAAGAACCTATCTTCTTAATCTCAACAGAAACTGATTTCTGCTGAGGTAGAAGTGTTACATTAGTAAGAAAATTTTACCTTCTTTCAGTTAGCCTGTAAAACAGAAAGCAGCTAACAACAGGAAGTTGAAATTTGAGACACCTGCTTTTATGTGGTCTAAGCGACACCCCAATTAGCCTCTCTCTCTCTCTCCTCATACTGATTTAGCAAAGTAGGTTTATATAGTACCCTTTATAACAAAGAACACACATTCACTTTCTTTCTTTTTTTTTAAACATAAATAAGACCCGTTATACTTCTAATAAGGAACCTGTCTACTTAACCCCAACATAAACTGATTTCCAGTGAGACAGAAGTGTGAAATTAGTTAGAAAATTATACCTTCATTCGGTTAGCTGCTTTCTGCTTTACAGGCTAGCAACAGGAAGTTGTAATTTCAGCCATCTGCTTTTATATGGTCTAAGCCACTCCCCCAATTGAGATCTCTCTCTCTCTCTCTCTCTGTCTCCTCCTACTGATTTAGGAAAGTAAGTTGATACAGTACCATTCACAGCACAGAACACACATTGACTTTCTTTCTTTTTTTATCCCTAAATAAGCCCCCTTTTACTTCTAATAAAGTATCTGTCTGCTTAATCTCAACAGAAACTGATTTCTGTTGAGATAGAAGTGTTAAATTAGTAAGAAAAGTCTACCTTCTTTCAGTTAGCTGCTTTCCGCTTCACAGGCTAGCAAACAGGAAGTTGTAATTGGAGTCACCCACTTTTATATGGTCTAAGCCATGCCCCCAATTAAGCTCTCTCGCCTCCTACTGATTTAGAATAGTAAGTTGATACAGTTCCTTTCACAGCACAGAACACACCCTCACTTTCTTTCTTTTTTAAAACTAAATAAGAACCCTTTTACTCCTAATAAAGTATCTGACTGCTTAATCTCATCATAAACTGATTTCTGCTGAGATAGAACTGTTAAATTAGTTAGAAAATTTCACATTCTTTAGTTAGCTGCTTTCTAATTAACAGGTTAGAAACAGGAAGTTGTAATTTGAATCACCTACTTTTATATGGTCTAAGCCACACACCCAATTAAGCTCTCTCTCTCTCTCTCTCTCTCTCTCTCTCTCTCTCCTCTCCTACTGATTTAGCAAAGTGAGTTGATACAGTACCCTTCACAGCAGAGGACAGACACACTGACTTTCTTACTTTTTTTTTTACCCTACATAAGACTACTTATAATAATGAATCTGTCTGGTTAATCTCAACCGAAACTGATTTTAACTGACATAGAAGTTTTGAATTAGTAAGGAATTTGAACCTTCTTTCAGTTAGCTGCTTTCTCCTTTACTTGCTAACAACAGGAAGTTGTAATTGGAGTCAGCTGATTTATATGGTCTAAGCCACACCCCCAATTAAGCTACCTCTCTCTCCTCTAACTGATTTAGCAAAGTAAGTTGATACAGTACCCTTTGCAGCACAGAACACACCCTTTCTTTCTTTCCCTAAATAAGATAACTTCTACTTCTAATAAAGTATCTTTCTGATTAATCTCAACAGAAACTGATTTCTGCTGAGACAGAAGTGTTAAATTAGAAAAAAATTGTACCTCCTTTCAATTAGCTGCTTTCTGTTTACAGGCTAGCAACAGGAAGTTGTAAGTGAAGTCACATGTTTTTATATGGTCTAAGCCACACCACGATTAAGCTCTCTCTCTCTCTCTGTCTTTCCTCTCCTACTGATTTAGCAAAGTAAGTTGATACAGTACCCTTCACCGCACAGGACACACACACTGACTCTTACTTTTTTTTTTAACCTACATAAGACTGCTTCAACTTCTAATAATGAATCTGTCTGGTTAATCTCAACCGAAACTGATTTTAACTAAGATAGAAGTTTTGAATTAGTAAGGAAATTGAACCTTCTTTCAGTTAGCTGCTTTCTCCTTTACTTGCTAGCAACAGGAATTTGTAATTGGGGTCAGCTGATTTATATGGTCTAAGCCACACCCACAATTAAGCTACCACTCTCTCCTCTATCTGATTTAGCAAAGTAAGATGATACAGTACCATTTACAGCACAGAACTCACACTGTCTGTCTGTCTTTCTTTCTTTCTTTCTTTCTTACCCTAAATAAGATAACTTCTACTTCTAATAAAGCATCTTTTTGCTTAATCTCAACAGAAACTGATTTCTGCTGAAACAGAAGTGTTAAATTAGTAAAAAAAAATGTACCTTCTTTCAATTAGCTGCTTTCTGTTTACAGGCTAGCAACAGGAAGTTGTGATTGGAGTCACATGCTTTTATATGGTCTAAGCCACACCCCAATTAAGCTCTCTCTCTCCCCTCCTACTGATTTAGGTAAGTAAGTTGATATAGTATCCTTCATAGCACAGATATACACTGACTTTCTTTCTTTTTTAACCCTAAATAAAACCCCTTGTACTTCTAATAAAGTATTTCTCTCCTTAATCTCAACAGAAACTGATTTCTGCTGAGATACAAATGTTAAATTAGTTAGAAAATTGTACCTTCTTTCAGTAGCTGCTTTCTGCTTTACAGGGTAGCTACATGAAGTTTTATTTGGAGTTTCCTGTTTTATGTGGTCTAAGCCACACCCCCCAATTAAGCTCTCTCTCTCTCTCCCTCTCTCTGTCTCCTCCTATTGATTTAGCAAACTAAGTTGATACAGTATCCTTCACTGCACAGAACATACACTCACTTTCTTTCTTTTGTTATCCCTAAATAAGTCCCCTTCTACTTCTAATAAAGTATCTGTCAGCTTAATCTCAAGAGAAACTGATTTTTGTTGAGATAGAAGTGTTACATTAGTAAGAAAAGTCAACCTCCTTCCAGTTAGCTGCTTTCTGCTTTACAGGCTAACAACAGGAAGTTCTAATTGGAGTCAGCTGATTTATATGGTCTACGCCACACCCCCAATTAAGCTACCTCTCACTAATCTAACTGATTTAGCAAATTAATTTGATACAGTACCCTTTACAGCACAGAACACACTTTCTTTTTCTTTCTTCCTTTCTTTCCTTCTTTCTTTCCCTAAATAAGACCCCTTCTACTTCTAATAATGTATCTGTCTGCTTAATCTCAACAGGAACTGATTTCTGCTGAGATAGAAGTGTTAAAATTAGTAAGAAAATTATGCCTTCTTTCAGTTAGGTGCTTTCTGTTTTTCAGGCTAGCAACAGGAGTTGTAATTGGATTCACCTGCTTTAATATGTTCTAAGCCACACCACCACTAAAGCTCTCTCTCTCTCTCTCTCTCTCCTCCAGCTGATCTAGCAAAGTAAGTTGATACACTATCCTTCAGGGCACAGTAAGGCACATTGAGTTTCTTTTTTTAACCCTAAATAAGATCCCTTCACCTTTTAATAAAGTATCAGACTGCTTAATCTCAACAGAAACTGATTTCTGCTGAGATAGAAGTGTTAAATGTGTAAGAAAATTCTACCTTCTTTCAGTTAACTGCTTTCTGCTTTACAGGCTAGGAATAGGAAGCTATAATTGGAGTCACCTGCTTTGATATTGTCTAGGCCACAGCCCCAACTAAGCCCTGTCTCCTCCTACTGATTTAACAAAGTTGATACAGTACCCTTCACAGCACAGAACTCACACTGAATTTCTTTCTTTTTTTGACCCTAAATAAGACACAATCTACTTCTAATAAAGTATCTGTCTGCTTAATTTCAACAGAAACTCTATTTCTGCTGAGATAGAAGTGTTAAAATTAGTAAGAAAATTGTTCCTTCTTTCAGTTAGCTGTTTTCTGCTTTATTGGCTAGCAACAGGAAGTTCTAATTGGAGTCACCTGCTTTTATATGGTCTAAGCCACACCAGTCAATTAAGCTCTCTCTCTCTCTCTCTCTCTCCTCCTACTGATTTAGCAATGTAAGTTCATACAGTACTGTTCACAGCACAGAACACACACTGACGTTCTTTCTTTTTCTAACCCTAAATACGACCCCATATACTTCAAATAAAGTATCTGTCTGCTTAATCTCAACAGAAACTGATTTCTGCTGAGATAGAAGTGATAAATTAGTACAAAAATTATACCTTCTTTCAGCTAGCTACTTTCTGTTTTTCATTCTAGCAAAAGGAATTTGTAATTTGAGTCACCTGCTTTTATATGGTCTAAGCCACACCCCCAATTAAGCTCTCACTCCACTCCTACTGATTAAGCAAAGTAAGTTGATACAGTATCATTCACAGCACAGAACACACTGACTTTCATTTTTTAAACCTAAATAAGACCTCTTCTACTTCTCATAAAGTATCTGTCAGATTAATCTCATCAGAAATTGATTTCTGCTGAGATAGAAGTGTTAAGTTAGTAAGAACATTGTACCTTCTTTCAGTTAGCTGCTTTCTGCTTTATAGGCAAGCAACAGGAAGTCGTTATAGGAGTCACCTTCTTGTATATGGTCTAAGCCACACCCACAATTGAGTTCTCTCTCGCTCTCTCTCCTCCTACTGATTACGCTATGTAAGTTGATACAGTACCATTCATAGCACAGAACACACATTGACTTTCATTCCTTTTTTTAACCCTAAATAAGACCCCTTCTACTTCTAATAAAGTATCTGTCTACTTAATCTCAACATAAACTGATTTCTGCTGACATAGAAGTGTTAAATTAGTAAGAAAAGTGTACCTTCTTTCAGTTAAATGCTTTCTGCTTTTCAGGCTAGCAACAGAACTTTGTAATTGGAGTCATCTGCCTTGATATGATCTAAGTTACACCCCCAAAGAAGCTCTTTCTCTCACCTCTTATTAATTTAGCAAAGTAAGTTGATACAGTACCCTTCACAGCACAGAACACACACTGACGTTCTTTCTCTTTTTAACCCTAAATAAGACCCCTTCTACTTCTAATTAAGGATCTGTCTGCTTAAACTCAAAAGAAATGGATTTCTGCTGAGACGGATGTGTTAAATTAGTAAGAAAATTGTACATCCTTTCAGTTAGCTGCTTACAGCTTTACAGGCTATCAACAGGAAGCTGTAACTGGAGTCAACTGTTTTATATGGTCTAAGCCACAACCCCAATTACACTTACTCTCTCCTCCTACTGATTTAGCAAAGTAAGATGGTTCAGTACCCTTAACATCACAGAACACTCTCTGACTTTCTTTCTTTTTTAATCTTAAATATGACCCCTACTACTTCTAATAAAGTATCTGTCTGCTTAATCTCAACATAAACTGATTTCTGCTGAGATAGAAGTGTTAAATTAGTAAGAAAATAGTACCTTCTTTCAGATCTCTGCTTTATGCTTTACATGCTAGCAACAGGAAGTTGTAATTGGAGTCACCTGCTTTTACATGGTGTAAGCCACACCCCCAATAAAGCTGTCTCTCTCTCTCTCCTTATACTGATTTAGCAAAGTAAGTTGATACAGTACCCTTTAAAGCACAGAAGACACACTGACTTTAATTCTTTTTTAACGTTAAATAACACCCCATCTGCTGCTAGTAAAGGATCTGTCTGCTTAATCTCAACAGAAACTGATTTCTGCTGAGATAGAAGTGTTAAATTAGCAAGGAAATTGTTCCTTCTTTCGGTTAGCTGCTTTCTGCATTACACGCTAGCAACAGGTAGTTGTAATTGGTGTCACCTTCTTTTATATGATCTAATCCACACCCCCCAATTAAGCTCTCTCTCTCTCTCTCTCTCTCCTTTTACTGATTTATCAAAGTAAGATGATACAGTATCCTTCACAGCTGAGAACACACACTGGCTTTTTCTTATTTTTTAACTGTAAATAAGACCTCTTCTACTTCTAATAAAGAATCTGCCTGCTTAATCTCAACATAAACTGATTTCATGGGAGATAGAATTGGCAATTAGTAAGAAATGCGTACCTTCCTTTCAGTTAGCTGCTTTCTGCTTTACAGGCTAGCAACAGGAAGTTGTAATTGGAGTCACCTGCTTTTATATGGTCTAAGACACACCACCAATTAAGGTCTGTCTCTCTTCCTACTGATTTAGTGAAGTAAGTTGATACAGTACCCTTCACAGCACAGAAGGCACACTCACCTTCTTTTTTATCCCTAAATAAAACCCCTTCCACTTCTAATAAACTATCTGTCTCCTTAATCTCAACAGAAACTCATTTCTGCTGAGATAGAAGTGTTAAATTAGTAAGACAATTTTACCTTCTTTCAGTTAGCTGCTTTCTGCTTTACAGGCCAGCAATAGAAAGTTGTAATTGGAGTCACCTGCTTTTATGTGGTCTAATCCACACCCCCAATTAAGATCCCTCTCCTCCTACTGATTTAGCAAAGTAAGTTGATACAGTACCCTTCACAGCACAGAACACACATTGACGTCCTTTCTTTTTTATCCCTAAATAAGACACATTCTACTTCTAATATAGTATCTGTCTCCTTAAACTTAAAAGAAACTGATTTCTGCTGAGATAGAATTAAATTAGTAAGAATATTGTACCTCCTTTCAGTTAGCTGCTTACTGCTTTACAGGCTAGCAACAGGAAGCTGTAACTGGAGTCACCTGTTTTATATGGCCTAACCCTCACACCCAATTACACTCTCTCTCTCCTCCAACTGATTTAGCAAGTAAGATGGTACAGTACCCTTCACAGCACAGAACACACTCTGACTTTTTTCTTTTTTTTACCCTAAATAAGACTCCTCCTACTTCTAATGAAGTATAAGTCTGCTTAAACTCAACATAAACTGATTTCTGCTGAGATAGAAGTGTTAAATTAGTAAGAAAATTGTACCTCCTTTCAGTTAGCAACTCACTGCTTTACAGGCTAGTAACAGGAAGCTGTAATTGGAGTAACCTGTTTTATATGGTCTAAGTCACTCCCCCAATTACACTCTCACTTTCCTCCTACTGATTTAGCAAGTAAGATGGTATAGTACCCTTCACAGCACAGAACACACTCTGACTTCCTTTCTTTTTTTTACCCTGAATAAGACCCCTACTACTTCTAATAAAGTATCTGTCTGTTTAATCTCAACATAAACTGATTTCTGCTGACATAGAAGTGTTAAATTAGTAAGGAAAGTGTACCTTCTTTCAGTTAGCTGCTTTCTACTTTTCATTCTAGCCAGAAGCATTTGTAATTGGAGTCATCTGCCTTTATGTGCAGTAAGCTACACCCCCCAATTTAGCTCTCTCTCTCTCCTCTTATTGATTTAGCAAAGTAAGTTCATACAGTATCCTTCACAGCACAGAAGACACACTGACTTTCTTTTTTTATCCCTAAGTAAAATCCCTTCCACGTCTATTAAAGAGTCTATCTGCTTAATCTCAACAGAAACCGATTTTTGCTGAGATAGAAGCATTAAATTAGTAAAAAAAATTTACCTTCTTTCAGTTAGCTGCTTTCTGCTTTAAAGGCTAGCAATAGGAAGTAGTAATTGGAGTCACCTGTTTTTATATGGTCTAAGCCACACCCCCAATTAAGCACTCTCTTCTCCTACTGATTTAGCAAAGTATGTTGATACAATACCCTTCACAGCTCAGATCACACACTTTCTTTCTTTTTTTAACCCTAAATAAAACCCCTTCTACTTCAAATAAAGTATCTGTCTGCTTAATCTCGAAAGAAACTGATTTCTGCTCAGAGAGGAGGGTTAAATTAGTAAGAAAATTGTACCTCCTTTCAGTTAGCTGCTTTCTGCTTTACAGGTTAGCAACAGGAAGTTGTAATTGGACTCACCTGCTTTTAAATGGTCTAAGTGACACCCCCAATAAAGATCTCTCTCTCTCCTCTTACTGATTTATCAAAGTAAGTTGATGCAGTATCATTCACTGTACATAACACACACTGACGTTGCTTCTTTTTTTAACCCTAAATAAGACCCCTTCTACTTCTAAAAAAGTATCTGTCTGCTTAATCTCAACAGAAACTGATTTCTCCTGAGATAGAAGTGTTAAATTAGTAAGAAAATTGTACATTCTTTCCAGTTATCTGCTTTCTGTTTTACAGGTTAGCAACGAAGTTGTAATTGAGTCACCTTGCTTTTATGGTCTGCAGCGACCCATAAAAAGCTCTCTCCGATCTTACTGATTTATCAAAGTAAGTTGATACAGTATCCTTCAGAGCAGAGAACACACACTGGCTATCTTTCCTTTTTTTAACCATTAATAGGACCCCTACTACTTGTAGTAAAGCATCTGCCTGCTTAATCTCAATATAAACTGATTTCTGCTGAGATTGAAGTGTTAAATTAGTAAGAAAAGTGTACCTTCTTTCAGTTAGCTACTTTCTGCTTTACAGGCTAGAAACAGGAAATGGTAATTGGAGTCACCTGCTTTTATATGGTCTAAGCCACACCAGAATTACTCTTTCTCTCCTCATACTGATTTAGCAAAGAAAGTTGATACAATATCCTTTACAGCACATAACTCACATTGACTTTCTTATTTCTAACCTGAAATAAGACCCCTTCTACTTTTAATAAAGTATCTGTCTGCTTAATCTTAACAGAAACTGATTTCTGCTGAGATAGAAGTGTTAAATTAGTAAGAAAATTGTACCTTCTTTCGGTTATCACCATTCTGCTTTACAGGATTGCAACAGGAAGTTGTAATTGGAGTCATCTGCTTTCATATGGTCTAAACCTCACTCCCCAATTAAGCTCTCCTCCTCCTACTGATTTAGCAAGTAAGTTGATACAGTACCCTTCACAGCACAGAACACATACTGTCTTTCTTTTCCTTTTTAACCCTAAATAAGACCCCTTCTATTTCTAATAAAGTATCCGAGTTGCTTAATCTCAACAGAACTTTTTTCTTGATGACAAGTGTTAATTAGTAAAAAATGTGTACCTTCTTTCAGTTAGCTGCTTTCTGCTTTCAGGCTAGCAACAGGAATTTGTAATTAGAGTCATCTGCCTTTATTTGATCTAAGCTACACCCCCAATTAAGCTCTCTTTCTCCTCCTACTAATTTAGCAAAGTAATTTGATACAGTACCCTTCGCAGCACAGAACACACACTGACTTTCTTTTTTTAACCCTAAATAAGAACCCTTCTGCTGCTAGAAAAGGATCTGTCTGCTTAATCTCAACAGAAACTGATTTCTGCTGAGATAGAAGTGTTAAATTAGTAAGAAATGTGTACCTTCTTTCAGTTAGCTGCTTTCTGCTTTTCAGGCTAGCAACAGGAATTTGTAATTGGAGTCATCTGCCTTTATTTGATCTAAGCTACACCCCAATTATGCTCTTCTCCTCCTACTAATTGTAATGTAATTTGATACAGTACCCTTCGCAGCACAGAACACACATTGACTCTTCTTTTTAACCCTAAATAAGAACCCTTCTGCTGCTAGTAAAGGATCTGAATTGCTTAATCTCAACAGAAACTGATTTCTGCTGAGATAGAAGTGTTAAATTAGTAAGAAAATTGTACCTCCTTTCAGTTAGCTCCTTACTGCTTTGCAGGCTAGTAACAGGGAGCTGTAATTGGAGTAACCTGCTTTATATGGTCTAAGCCACTCCCCCAATTACACTCTCACTCTCCTCCTACTGATTTAGCAAGTAAGATGGTACAGTACCCTTCACAGCACAGAACACACTCTGACTTTCATTCTTTTTTTACCCTAAATAAGACCCCTACTACTTCTAATAAAGTATATGTCTGTTTAATCTCAACATAAACTGATTTCTGCTGAGATATAAGTGTTAAATTAGTAAGAAAATAGTACCTTTCTCTCAGTGTTCTGCTTTCTGCTTTACATGCTAGCAACAGGAACTTGCAATTGGAGTCACCTGCTTTTATATGGTGTAAGCCACAACCCAATAAAGCTCTCTCTCTCTCTCTCTCTCTCTCCTTATACTGATTTAGTAAAGTAAGTTGAAACAGTACCCTTTACAGCAGAGTAAACATACTGACCTTCTTTCTTTTTTAACCTTAAATAATTCCCCTTCTACTTCTTTTAAAGTATCTGTCTGCTTAATCTCAACAGAAACTGATTTCAGCTGAGCTAGAAGTGTTCAATTAGTAAGAAAATTGTACCTTCTTTCAGTTAGCTGCTTTCTACTTTACAGGATAGCAACAGGAAGTTGTAATTGGAGTCACCTGCTTTTATATGGTCCAGGCCACACGCCCAATTAAGCTATCACTCTCTCTTTCTCTCTCCTCTTACTGATTTAGCAAAGTATGTTGATACAGTCCCCTTCCCAGCACTGAGCACACACTGACATTCTTTCTTCTTTTTAACCATAAATAAGACTCCTTCTACATCTAATAAAGTATCTGTCTGCTTAATCTCAACAGAAACGTTTTTCTGCTGACATAGAAGTGTTAAATTAGTAAGAAAAGTGTACTTCTTTCAGTTAGCTGCTTTCTGCTTTTCATTCTAGCAAGAAGAATTTGTAATTGAGTCATCTGCCTTTATGTGCAGTAAGCTACACCCCCAATTTAGCTCTCTCTCTCCTCTTATTGATTTAGCAAAGTAAGTTCATACAGTATCCTTCACAGCACAGAAGACACACTGACTTTCTTTTTTTATCCCTAAGTAAAACCCCTTCCACGTCTATTAAAGAATCTGTCTGCTTAATCTCAACAGAAACTGATTTCTGCTGAGATAGAAGTGTTACATTGGTAAGAAAATTGTACCTTCTTTCGGTTAGCTGCTTTCTGCTTTCTAGGCTAGAAATAGGAAATTGTAATTGGAGTCACCTGCTTTTATATGGTCTAAACCACACCCCTAATTAAGCTCTCTCTCTCTCCTCAAACTGGTTTAGCAAAATAAGTTGATACAGTACCCTTTACAGCACATAACACACACTGACTTTCTTTTTTTAAGCTGAAATAAGACCCCTTCTACTTCTAATAAAGTATCTTCCTGCTTAATCTCGACAGAAACTGATTTCTCCTGAAATAGAAGTGTTAAATTAGTAGGAAAAGTGTGTATTCTTTAAGTTAGCTGCTTTCAGCTTTACAGGCTACAACAGGAATTTGTAATTGGAGTCACCTGCTTTTATATGGTCTAAGCCAAGCCCATTAGCTCTCTCTCTCTCTCCTACTGATTTAGCAAAGTGAGTTGATACAGTACCCTTTACAGCACAGAACACACACTGACTTTCTTTCTTTTTTTAACCCTAAATAAAACCCCTTCTACTTCAAATAAAGTATCTGTCTGCTTAATCTCGAAATAAACTGATTTCTGCTTAGATAGAATTGTTAAATTAGTAAGAAAATTGTACCTTCTTTCAGTTATCTGTTTTCTGCTTTACAGGCTAGCTACAGGAAGTTGTAATTGGAGTCACCTGCTTTTATATGGTCTAATCGACACCCCCAATAAAGATCTCTCTCTCTCCTCTTACTGATTTATCAAAGTAAGTTGATACATTATCCTTCAGAGCAGAAAACACACACTGGCTATCTTACTTTTTTTCTACTCATAAATAGGACCCCTACTACTTGTAATAAAGTATCTGTCTGCTTAATCACAACATAAACTGATTTCTGCTGAGATAGAAGTGTTAAATTAGCAAGAAAAGTGTACCTTCTTTCAGTTAGCAAGTTTCTTCTTTACATGCTAGAAACAGGAAGAGGTAATTGGAGTCACCTGCTTTTATATGGTCTAAGCCACACAGCCAATTATGCTGTCTCTCTCCTCATACTGATTTAGCAAAGAAAGTTGATACAGTATCCTTTACAGCACATAACTCACATTGACTTTTTTATTTCTAACCTGAAATAAGACCCCATCTACTTTTAATAAAGTATCTGTCTGCTTAATCGTAACAGAAACTGATTTCTGCTGAGATAGAAGTGTTAAATTAATAAGAAAATTGTACCTTCTTTCAGTTAGCAGCTTTCTGCTTTACAGGATTGCAACAGGAAGTTGTAATTGGAGTCATCTGCTATCATATAGTATAAACCACACCCCAATTAAACTCTCTCTCCTCCTCCTGATTTAGCAAAGTAAGTTGATACAGTACCCTTCACAGCACAGAACACACACACTGTATTTCTTTCCTTTTTTAACCCTAAATAAGACCTCTTCTACACCTAATAAAATATCTGTCTGCTTAATCTCAACAGAAACTTTTTTCTGCTGACATAGAAGTATTACATTAGTAAGAAACGTGTACCTTCTTTAAGTTAGCTGCTTTCTGCTTTTCAGGCTAGCAACAGGAATTTGTAATTGCCGTCATCTGCCTTTATATGTTCTAAACTACACCCCTCATTAGGCTCTCTCTCTCTCTCTCTCCTCTTATTGATTTAGCAAAGTAAGTTCATACAGTATCCTTCACAGCACAGAAGACACAATTACTTTTTTTATCCGTAAGTGAAACCCCTTCCACGTCTATTAAAGTATCTGTCTGCTTAATCTCAACAGAAATTAATTTTTGCTGAGATAGAAGTGTTAAATTAGTAAGAAAATTTTACCTTCTTTCAGTTAGATGTTTTCTGCTTTAAAGTCTAGCAATAGGAAGTTGTATTTGAAGTCACCTGCTTTTATATGGTCTGAGCCACACCACCAATTAAGCTCTCTCTCCTAACACTGATTTAGCAAAGTATGTTGATACAGTACCCTTCACAGCTCAGAGCACACACTGACTTTCTTTCTTTTCTAATTATAAATTAGACTCCTTCTGCTTCTAGTAAAGGATCTGTCTGCTTAATCTCAACAGAAACTGATGTCTGCTGAGATAGACGTGTTAAATTCTGAAGAAAATTGTACCATCTTTCAGTTAGCTTCTTTCTACTTTACAGGCTTGCTACAGGAAATTGTAATTTTAGTCACCTGCTTTTATATGGTCTAATTGTCACCCTCAATTAAGCACTCTCTCTCTCTCTCTCATCTTGCTGATTTAGCAAAGTAAGTTGATATGGAATCCTTCACAGCACGGAACACACACTGGCATTTTTTTTTTTTTTTTACCATAAATAAGACCCCTTCTACTTCTAATAAAGTATCTGTCTGCTTAATCTCAACAGAAGCTGATTTCTTTTGAGGTAGAAGTGTTAAATTAGTAATAAAATTGTACCTTCCTTCAGTTAGCTGCTTTCTGCTTTACAGGCTAGCAACAGGAAGTTGTCATTGGAGTCACCTGCTTTTATATAGTCTAAGCTACATCCACAATTAAGCGCTCTCTCTCTCTCTCTCATATCTTGCTGATTTAGCAAAGTAAGTTGATATGGAATCCTTCACAGCACGGAAGACACACTGGCATTCTTTCTTTTTTTTTTTAACCATAAATAAGACCCCTTCTACTTCTAATAAAGTATCTGTCTGCTTAATCTCAACAGAAGCTGATTTCTTTTGAGGTAGAAGTATTAAATTAGTAAGAAAATTGTACCTACTTTCCATTGGCAGCTTTCTACTTTATAGGCAAGCAACAGGAAGTTGTAATTGCAGACACCTGCTTTTATATGGCCTGAGCCACACCCAAAATTAAGCTCTCTCTCTCCCTCCTGCTACTGATTTAGCAAAGTAAGTTGATAATATTCTTCACAGCACAGAACACACACTGGCTTTCTTTCTTTTAACCATATGTAAGACCCTTTTTCTTCTAAAAAAGTATCTGTCTGCTTATTCTCAACAGAAACTGATTTATGCTGAGATAGAAGTGTTAAATTAGCAAGAAAATTGCACCTTCTTTCAGTTACAGTAGCTGCTTTCTACTTTACAGGATAGCAACAAGAATTTGTAATTGGAGTCATCTGCCTTTATATGCTCTAAGCTACACATCCAAATAAGCTCTCTCTCTCTCTCTGTCCTCTTATTGATTTAGCAAAGTAAGTTCATACAGTATCCTTCACAGCACAGAAGACACACTGACCTTCTTTTTTTATCCCTAAAAAAAACCCCTTCCACGTCTATTAAAATATCTGTCTGCTTAATCTCAACAGAAACTGATTTCTGCTGAGATAGAGGCATTAAATTAGTAAAAAAAGATTACCTTCTTTCAGTTAGCTGCTTTCTGCTTTACAGGCTAGCAATAGGAAGTAGTAATTGAAGTCACCTGCTTTTAAATGGTCAAAGCCACACCCCCAATTAAGCACTCTCTCCTCCTACTGATTCAGCAAGGTATGTTGCAGTACCCTTCACAGCTCAGAACACACACTGACTTTCTTTCTTTTTTAACCCTAAATAAAACCCCTTCTACTTCTAATAAAGTATCTGTCCACTTAATCTCAACAGAAACTGATTTCTGCTGAGATAGAAGTGTTAAAATTGTAAGAGACTTGTTCCTTCTCTCAGTTAGCTGCTTTCTGCTTTTCAGGCTAGCAAAGGGAATTTGTAATTGGAGTCAACTGATTTATATGGTCTAAGCCACACCCCAATTAAGCTACCTCTCTCTCCTGTAACTGATTTAGCAAAGTAAGTTGATATAGTACCCTTTACAGCACAGAACACTCACTGACTTTCTTTCTTTCTTTCTTTTTAACCCTAAATAAGACCCCTTCTACTTCTAAAAAGTATCTGTCGGCTTATTCTCAGCAGAAACTGATTTCTGCTGAGATAGAAATGCTAAATTAGTAAATAAATTATACCTTCTTTCAGTTAGCTACTTTCTGCTTTACAGACTAGCAAGAGGAAGTTCTAATTGGAGTTACCAAGCTTTTATATGGTCTAAGCCACACCCATCATTAAGCAGTCTCTCTCTCTCTCTCCTCCTACTGATTTTGCAAAGTATGTTCATACAGTACCCTTCAGAGCACAGAACACACACTGACTTTATTTCTTTTCTTTTTAACCCCAAATAAGACCCATTCTACTTCTAATAAAGTATCTTTCAGCTTCATATGACTAGAAACTGATTTCTGAAGAGAGAGAAGTGTTAAATAAGTAAGAAAATTGGGCCTTCTTTCAGTTAGCTGTCTTCTGCTTTACAGGAAGCAACAGGAAGTTGTAATTGAGTCACTTGCTTTTATATGGTCTAAGCAACACCCACAATTAGCTCTCTCTCTCCTCCCTCTGATTAAGCAATGCAATTTGATACAGTATCCTTCACAGTACAGTACACACACACTTTCTTTTTTTACCCTAAATAAGACCCCTTCTACTTCCAATAAAGTATCAGTATGCATAATCTGAACAGAAACTGGCTTCTGATGGGATAGAAGTGTTAAATAAGCAAGAAAATTCTACCTTCTTTCAGTTAGCTGCTTTCTGCTTTACAGGCTACCAACAGGAATTTGTAATTGGAGTCACCTGCTTTTATATGGTCTAAGCCACACCCCAATTAAGCTCTACCTCTCTCTCTTCTCCTACTGATTTAGCAAAGTAAGTTCATATAGTACCCTTCACAGTACAGAACACACACACTGACTTTCTTACTTTTTAACCCTAAATAAGAAACACTCTACTTCTAATAAAGTATCTGTCTGCTAAATCTCAACAGAATATGATTTCTGATGAGATAGAAGTGTAAAATTAGAAAGAAAATTATACCTATTTCAGTCAGCTGCTTTCTGTTTTTCAGGCTTGCAACAGGAAGTTGTAATTGGTGTCAACTGATTTATATGGTCTAAGCCACACACCCAATTAAGCTGTCTCTCTCTCCTCCTACTGATTTAGCAAAGTAAGTTGATACAGTATCCCTCACAGCACAGAACACACACTGACTTTCTTCCTTTTTTAACCCTAAATAAGACCACTTCTACTTCTATTAAAGTATCTGTCTGCTTAATATCATCAGAAACTGATTTCTGCTGAGACAGAAATTTAAAATTTGTAAGAAAATTCTACATTCTTTCAGTTAGCTGCTTTCTGCTTTACAGGCTAGGAATAGGAAGCTGTAATTTGAGTCACCTGCTTTGATATGGTCTACGCCACTCCCGTAATTAAGCCCTCTCTCCTCCTACTGATTTAGCAAAGTAAGTTGATACAGTACCCTTCACAGCACAGAACACACACTGACTTTCTGTCTTTTTTCCCTAAATAAGACCGTTTCTACTTCTAATAAAGTATCTGTCTGATTAATCTCAACAGACACTGATTTCTACTGAGACAGAAGTTTTGAATTAGTAAGAAAATTGAACCTTCTTTCAGTTAGCTGCTTTCTGCATTACAGGCTAGCAACAGGAAGTTATAATTGGTGTCAAATGATTTATATGGTCTAAGCCACACCCCCAATTAAGCTAACACTCTCTCCTGTAACTGATTTAGTAAAGAAAGTTTATATAGTACCCTTTACAGCACAGAACACTCACTTTCTTTCTTTTTAACCCTAAATAAGACCCCTTCTACTTCTAATAATGCTTTACAGGATAGCAACAGGAAGTTGTAATTGGAGTCACCTGCTTTTACATGGTCTAAGACAAATCACCAATTAAGCTCTCTCTCTCTCTCTCTCTCTCCTCCTACTGATTTAGCAAACTAAGTTGATACAGTATCCTTCAGGGCACAGTAGGACACATTGTGTTTATTTTTTATAACCCTAAAGACCTTTTCTGCTTCTAATAAAGTATCTGTCTGCTTAATTTCAACAGAAACTGATTTCTTCTGAGATTGAAGTTTTGAATTAGTTAGAAAATTGAACCTTCTTTCAGTTAGCTACTTTCTCTGTTACAAGATAGCAACAGGAAGCTGTAATTGGAATCAACTGATTTACATGGTCTAAGCCACACCCCCAATTAAGCTAACACTCTCTCCTGTAACTGATTTAGTAAAGAAAGTTTATATAGTACCCTTTACAGCACAGAACACTCACTTTCTTTCTTTTTAACCCTAAATAAGACCCCTTCTACTTCTAATAATGTATCTGTCTGCTTAATCTCAACAGGAACTGATTTCTGCTTAGATAGAAGTGTTAAAATTAGTAAGAAAATTATGCCTTCTTTCAGTTAGCTGCTTTCTGTTTTTCAGGCTAGCAACAGGAAGTTGTAATTGAAGTCACCTGCTTTAATATGTTCTAAGCCACACCACCACTTAAGATCTCTCTCTCTCTCCTCCAGCTGATCAAGCAAAGTAAGTTAATACAGTATCCTACAGGGCACAGTAAGGCACATTGAGTTTCTTTTTAACCCTAAATGAGACCCTACTCCTTTAATAAAGTATCGGACTGTTAATCTCAACAGAAACTGATTTCTGCTGAGATAGAAGTGTTAATGTGTAAGAAAATTCTACCTTCTTTCAGGTTAACTGCTTTCTGCTTTACAGGCTAGGAATAGGAAGCTATAATTGAGTCACCTGCTTTGATATTGTCTAGGCCACAGCCCCAATTAAGCCCTTTCTCCTCCTTCTGATTTGCAAGTAAGTTGATACAGTACCCTTTCAGCACAGAACTCACACTGAATTTCTTCTTTTTTACCCTAAATACGACCCATATACTTCAAAAAGTTTCTGTTTGTTAATCTCAACAGAAACTGATTTCTGCTGATATAGAAGTGATAAATTAGTACAAAAATTATACCTTCTTTCAGGTAGCTACTTTCTGTTTTTCATTCTAGCAACAGGAATTTGTAATTTGAGTAACCTGCTTTTATATGGTCTAAGCCACCCCATTAAGCTCTCACTCCACTCCTACTGATTAAGCAAAGTAAGTTGATACAATGTCCTTCACAGCACATAACACACTTGACTTTCTTTTTTTAACCCTAAATAAGACCCCTTCTACTTCTAATAAAGTATCTTTCTTCTTAATCTCAACAAAAACTGATTTCTGCTGAGAGTGAAGTGTTAAATTAGTAAGAAAATGATACCTTCTTTCAGTTAGCTGCTTTCTGTTTTTCAGGCTAACAGGAAGTTGTAATTGGAGTCACCTGCTTTTATATGGTCTTAGCCACACCTCCAATGAAGCGTCTCTCTCTCTCTCTTCTCCTACTGATTTAGCAAAGTAAGCTAATACAGTATCCTTCACAGCAAAGAACACACACTGACTTTCTTTTTTTAAAACCTAAATAAGACCTCTTCTACTTCTGATAAAGTATCTGTCAGATTAATCTCATCAGAAATTGATTTCTGCTGAGATAGAAGTGTTAAGTTAGTAAGAACATTGTACCTTCTTTCAGTTAGCTGCTTTCAGGCAAGCAACAGGAAGTTGTTATTGAGTCACCTTCTTTATATATTGTCTAAGCCACACCCACCAATTAGTTCTCTCTCTCTCACTCTCCTCACTGATTAGCTTATGGGTTGATAAGTACCGCCCATAGCAGTCAGAACACACATTGAATCTCTTTCCTTTTTAACTCCTAACAAGACCCCTTCACTTAATAAAGTCTGTCTGCTCAGCAGAAGGCGCAGCCCTCGAGATCAAAGAGCGGAGGGCTCCGAGATGCCAGGCGGGTTGGCGGCACCTGTGCAGCGACTCAAGGGTTCCAGGAGGCAGGAGAAGAGCAGAAGGTCCGGGCAAAAGCCGCCAAAATTTTTGCCGCCCCCTCTTGGTTGATTCCTTTTATGCTCTTTCTCCGCCATTTCTTAATCCACACCCACATCCCTTCCTTCTCCCTTTAACCCATCCCTAACCTCCATAATGCGCTTTGTTCTCTTTGCTCCTGAGCCTTGTGTATCTCACCCAATCCTCATTATATAAATGCTATACCCAGTGTCAAGATAAATAACTCAGTTAATATGACCTGCCCATTTCTACCATCCACAAGGGCCAACCACGGATTCCTTATTCACCCTGAACCACGTTTGCAATGCAACCTCTGGATATCCCACATAAGGCCACCCTAACAATCTCAGCATACAGCCCTGGCACTTACTTGTATCATGGCTTTTATTAACCCACTATGCCTGTCCATTAAAATATTATGCATGAAAAATTTTGCATCCATTTATCAGGACCATCACTAGCCTCACAGCAGGCACCCAGGATTAGGAGGAAATGCTCTGACCACTCACTATCCTTGTCCCTTGGTGCCCTCCTCAAATATTTCTACCTTCTGATCTGTTTTGGTACCATTGAAATAACCTGGCCCAATTGAAAGTATTTTTTCCCCTGCTGATTTATCTCTATAAATGGCCTAAGCTTCCTACATATCAATGCCTGCAGCCTTTTAAAAATCTCCGTAATACAGGCCTGGGTGGTACATACCCTGCCTGACTTTCTGGTCATCTCTGAATCTTGGCTCAGACCATCGACCAAAGACAGTGTTGTAAACCTTACTAACTATCAGCTCTTCAGAGCAGATCACCCTTCCAGGGGTGGTGGCCATATACATTAAGGACACCTCTCTGCTACCTGCCTCATCATCACATCTGAACCAAAGGAATTTGAATGTTTATCAATCAAAATATCCTTCAAACTTGTCTCCATTTAAATTGATTGATCTTGCTATAGGTCCCCTCAGCAGGCCTCAAATTACTATCTCACCTGGGGTCAATAACCAATCTAGGCCCTGAAGATGCCATCATCCTTGGTGATTTGAATTTAAACTGGCAATCTAATGCATCTGCTCCATTGGTAACCTTCTGTGACACCTGATGGCTTACACAGCTAATAAAAGACCCAACCAGGGTTAACCTAAAAATTCTAGCAACAGCTCACTCCTGGATATTATGCTGGTAAATAAGCCTCACTTATATACTCATGCAGGAGTACTACCGAATGATGTAAGTGACCATTGTCCCATAGCTGGCATAAGATCTTCACCCAAACCATCCAACCCTGCTGAATTTGCCCCAAAGGTCAAAAGAAGTTCAACATACCAGGTTACCTCCATGACCTGAGTAACACAATATATTGGCAAGATTTCTACCTTACAATCTCAGTGGAAATTGCTCTCCAGATCTTAAAGGACATTATCACTAATGCTCTAAATATTCATGACCATTCACCAATATCAGAACTAGCAAGGTCCTGCCCTGGTTCACCACTGATCTTAAAACAGCCTCTAGCAGAGACAAACTGTGGAAAAAGCAAGAAAACTAAGGACTCCATAGACTGGCTAAATTTCAGAAAAGCAAGAAATTCATGTACAACACAAATAAGATCTGCCAAAGCGGCCTATTATAGAGCTGAATTGGTCTCCTATAATAACCCAAACCAGGCTCTGGGGAACTATAAAAGGGTATCTTGGGTAAACTCTACTCCTGCCTTAACCTGCAAACTGCTACTAAATAACACGAAATTACGGATAAACAAGAAATTCTAAATACCTTCAATGACCACTTCACCACAGCTGGACTAGCATTTGACTCTTCACCTGAAATCTCCTGAGATCTTCCCTTGAATCTTCAATCCACCGTGGGCCAAAGGCTACATCAACCTTCTCCTTCAACCCAATATCATTGAAAGAAGGAAGATCTCCTCCAATTTGGATACTTCAAAAGTGCAGGTACAAACTCCCTGGACCTCTACTTCCTCAAGATTGCATCTCAAGTCTTATCTGCCCCCTCACTCATCTCTTCAATCTTTCCCTCACCACTGGATCCATTCCCTCCATTTGGAAAACAGCTCAAGTAGTTCCTTTACTCAAATCTGGTGATCCCATGGATCTCAATAATTACAGGCCCATTTCCATCCTATCTGGTTCTGTCAAGATGCTTGAAAAGTTAGTAAACTCACAATTAAGGCTACCCTGGATAACAATAACCTCCTAAACACAGCACAATCAGGATTTAGATCAGACAGCAGCATTTCAGCCGCTAGCCAAAGTAACCAACGACTGGCGGACTGCTGTGGATAAGAAGAATAGTACCTGTGCTGTGTTCCTGGATTTGAAGCAAAAGCATTTGACACAGTGGATCATGAATCACTGATCACCTCCTTGGTTCAATAGGGTTGATTCCCCTTCACCTCAATTGGTTCAAGTGCTATCTATCAGACAGATCACAACTGGTAGAAAATGGAAACTACCTATCCACTTTAAAACCACTGCTGAAGAGGTACCGCGAGGCTCTATTCTTGGCCCCATCCTCTTTGCCATCTATATTAATAATATTGATGCTAACCTCACTCAATCAAACATCCATCTGTTTGCTGATGATACTGTGCTATATGTTAGTAATCCTTCATTGTCTAAAGCCTGTGAACTGGTACAATCTGAATTCTCCGTCCTACAACACAACTTACTGGATAAAAACTACTTCTAAATGCCAAAACACAAAGCTATGCTCTTTCTCTCAAAGTTGCTCTGCCACTACCCCATCATCTACTACCCTACAACTAACCACCTTACTTGAGAGAAGCTGGAATACGTTGATAACTTCAAATATCTTGGTGTCTGGATTGATAACAAACTGACTTTTCTGTCCATATTGAGGGCTACTAAAGAAACTGAGACAGGCTTGGTTTATTTTTTTAGGATAAAGCACTCACCTCAACAGAGACTCCAAGAAAATTAATCCAGGCTTCATTCCTATCCTCATTGACTATGCTGATTTTCTGTATGGACACTGTTCTCCCTCTTAAATAAACTGGACACTCCTATACAGGTCCATCAGATTCATTACTGACCTTCCTTCAGCACCACCATTGTTTCCCTTTATAAGCAGTTAACTGGTCATCATTACAACACAGAAGACATAGGAATGCAATTTGGATATTCAAAGCTTTATCAGGCAAGCTACCTACCATCTTGGACTGTTTTACTCAAATCACTTCTAGGCCATACAACCCAAGGATCAGCAAAATTATCATTCTTAAGGTCCCCAATGCCTGCATCCAGCTTGGGAGGGGCTGCTATCAGCTACTCACTAGCAATTGTTTGGAACTCACTCCAAAACCATAGAACTAAATAACCTCCCACCCTTAATATCCTTCAAAGATTATTCACCACCCTATTCCCAGAACTCTGCAACTGCTTCCACAAGGCCTAATTCACGGCTCTATCCACCCCCTTTTCTGCTCATGTTTCTATATGCTGAAAAAACTCCGTTCCCAGTCCCAAGATTCACCTCAAAATGCCTGCTAGGTCCTTATAATTCATAGATAACCTCTGATGTGCCAACTGCCTATTGTCTCCCAGATTAAAAGTGTTCATGCTCTTGTAAATATGATATTGTTATATACTAGCACTTATGTCATTGTATTACTGTTTTTTGTTACCCCTGTCATTGTATTACTGTTTATGATACCCTTGTCAATGTAATAACACTTGCACTTCTTGACCACTCAGGTCCATCTTGTAAATGAGCTATGCTCAATGATGTTTGCCTGATTAAATAAAGATTTTGATTGATTGATCTCAACATAAACTGATTTCTGCTGACATAGAAGTGTTAAATTAGTAAGAAAAGTGTACCTTCTTTCAGTTAAATGCTTTCTGCTTTTCAGGCTAGCAACAGAAATTTGTAATTGAGTCATCTGCCTTTATATGATCTCAGTTACACCCCAAAGGGCTCTTTTCTCTCCCTCTTATTGAATTTTAGCAGTAAGTTGATACTAGCCATTCTCACAGCACAGAACACACACTGATGTTCTTTCTTTTTAACCCAATAGGACCCTTCTACTTCTAAATAAGTATCTCTCGCTTAAACTCAAAAGAAATGGATTTCTGCTGAGATAAAAGTGTTAAATTAGTAAGAAAATTGTACATCCTTTCAGTTAGCTGCTTACTGCTTTGCAGGCTAGCAATAGGAAGCTGTAACTGGAGTCACCTGTTTTATATGGTCTAAGCCACAACCCCAATTACACTTACTCTCTCCTCCTACTGATTTAGCAAAGTAAGATGGTACAGTACCCTTCACAGCACAGAACACTCTCTGACTTTCTTTCTTTTTTAATCTTAAATAAGACCCCTACTACTTCTAATAAAGTATCTGTCTGCTTAATCTCAACATAAACTGATTTCTGCTGAGATAGAAGTGTTAAATTAGTAAGAAAATAGTACCTTCTTTCAGTTCTCTGCTTTATGCTTTACAGGCTATCGACAAGTTGATTGAGGTCACCTGCTTTTATATGGTGTAAGCCACAGCCCCAATAAAAGCTCTCTCTCACATGCTGATTTAGCAAAGTAAGGTGAAACAGTAGCCTTTAGTGAGAAAACACACTAACCATCTTTCTTTTTAACCCTAAATAGGACCCCTTCTACTTCTAATAAGTATCTGTCTGCGTAATCTAGGACGAAACCAATTTCTGCTGAGAGATAGTGTTGAATTAGTAAGAAAACTGTACCTTCTTTTCAGGTAGCTGCTTTCTGCTGTGCTGGCTAGCAAAGGAAGTTATAATTGAGTCACTTCTTTTTATGGTCCGCCACACCCCAATTGCGTTTATCTCTCTCTCCTTACTGATTTAGCAAAGTATGTTGATATAGTTCCCTCACAGCACAGAGAACACATTGACTTTTTCTTCTTTCTTTTTAACCCAAATAAGACCTTCTATATCTAATAAAGTATCTGTCTGTTTAACTCAACAGAAACTTTTTCTGCTGACATAGAAGTGTTAAATTAGTAGGGAAAGTGTACCTTCTTTCAGTTATCTGCTTTCTGCTTTTCAGGCTAGCAACAAGAATTTGTAATTGGAGTCATCTGCTTTTATCTGCACTAAGCTACACCCCCAATTAATCTCTCTCTCTCTCTCTCTCTTATTGATTTAGAAAAGTAAATTGATACAGTACCCTTCACAGCACAGAACACACACTGACTTTCTTTCCTTTTTAAACAATAAATAAGATCCCTTCTACTTCTAATAAAGTATATGTTTGCTTAATCTCAACAGAAACTGTATTTCTGCTGAGATAGAAGTGTTAAATTAGTAAGAAAATTGAACCTACTTTCAGTTAGCTGCTTTCTCCCTAACAGGCTAGCAACAGGAAGTTTTAATTGGAGTTAACTGATTTATATGGTCTGAGTCACACCCCAATTAACCTACCTCTCTCTCCTGTAACTGTTTTAGCAAAGTAAGTTCATATAGTACCCTTCACAGCACAGAACACTCACTGTCTTTCTTTCTTTTTAACCAAATATAAGACCCCTTCTACTTCTATTATAGTATCTGTCTGCTTAATCTCATTAGAAACTGATTTCTTCTGAGACAGAAATGTTAAATTAGTAAGAAAATTGTATCATCTTTCAGTAAGCTGCTTTCTGCTTTACAGGCTAGCAACAGGAAGCTGTAATTGGACTCACCTGCTTTTATATGGTCTAAGACACACCCCTAATTAAGCTCTCTCTCTCTCTCTCTCTTTTCTCCTACTGATTTAGAAAAGTAAGTTCATATAGAGTCCTACACAGCACAGAACATACACAGGCTTTTTTTTTTAAACCCTAATAAGACCCCTTCTACTTCCAATAAAGTATCTGTCTGCTTAACTCTCAACAGAAACTGGTTTCTGGAGATAGAATTGTTAAATTAGTAGAAAAGTGTTCTTCTTTCAATTAGCTGCTCTCTGTTTTACGGACTAGCAAACAGGAAGTTGTAATTGGAGTTACCTGCTTTTATATGGTCTAAGCCACAGTCCCAATTAGCTCTCTCTCTCTCTCTTTCCTACTGATTTAGCAAAGTATGTTGATACAGTACCGTTCACAGCATGGAACACACACTGAATTTCTTCTTTTTTAATGCTGAATAAGACCCTTCTACTTCTAATAGTATCTGTCTGTTTAATCTCAACAGAAACTGATTTCTGGTGAGATAGAAGAGTTAAATTAGTTAGAAAATTGAACCTTCTTTCAGTTAGCTGCTTTCTACTTTACAGGAAAGGAACAGGAAGTTGTAATTCTAGTCACCTGCTTTTATATGGTCTAAGCCACACCCCTAATTTATCCCTCTCTCCTCCTACTGATTTAGCAAAGTAACTTGATACAGTATCCTTCACAGCAGAGAACACACACTGAATTTCTTTCTTTTTTTAACCATAAATAAGAAACTTTCTACATCTAATAAAGTATCTCTCTGCTTAATCTCATCAGAAACTGATTTCTGCTGAGACAGAAGGGTAAAATTAGCAAGAATTTTTCCTTCTTTCAGTCAGCTGCTTTCTGCTTTACAGGCTAGCAACAGGAAATTGTAATTAGAGTCAACTGCTTTTATATGGTCTTAGCCACACCCCCAATTAAGCCCTCTCTCCTCCTACTGATTTAGCAAAGTTGATACAGTATCCTTCATAGCAGAGAACACAAACTGACTTTCTTTCTTTTTTAAAAGTAAATAAGACCCCTTTTACTTCTAATAAAGTATCTATGTGCTTAATCTCAACAGAAACGGATTTCTGCTTAGATGGAAGTGTTAAATTAATAAGAAAATAGTACATTCTTTCAGTTAGCATCTTTCTGCTTTACAGGCTAGCAACAGGAAGTTGTAATTGGGGTCACCTGTTTTTATATGGTCTAAGCTACACCCCCAATTAAGCAACCTCTCTCTCCTGTAACTGATTTTAGCAAAGTAAGTTGATCCAGTACCCTTCACAGCACAGAACACACACTGACTTTCTGTCTTTTTTCCCTAAATAAGACTGCTTCTACTTCTAATAAAGTATCTGTCTGATTAATCTCAACAGACACTGATTTCTACTGAGATAGAAGTTTTGAATTAGTAAGAAAATGGAACCTTCTTTCAGTTAGCTTTCTCCATTACAGGCTAGCAACAGGAAGTTATAATTGGTGTCAAATGATTTATATGGTCTAAGCCACACCGCCAATTAAGCTACCACTCTCTTCCTGTAACTGATTTAGCAAAGTGAGTTGATATAGTACCCTTCACAGCACAGAACACTCACTGCCCTTCTTTCTTACTTTTTAACCCTTAATAAGACCCCTTCTACTTCTAATAAAGTATCTGTCTGCTTAAACTCAACAGAAAATGATTTCTGCTGAGATAGAAGTGTTAAAGTAGTAAAAAGAGTACCTTCTTTCAATTAGCTGCTTTCTGCTTTACAGACTAAAAACAGGATGTTCTAATTGGAGTCACCAGCTTTTATATGGTCTAAGCCACACCCAAGATTAAGCTGTCTCTCTCTCTCTTTCTACTGATTTAGCAAAGTAAGTTGATACTGAGTCCTTCACGGCACAGAACACACACTGCCCTTCTTTCTTACTTTTTAACCCTAAATAAGACTACTTCCACTTCTATTAAAGTATCTGTCTGCTTAAACTCAACAGAAACTGATTTCTGCTGAGTCAGAAATGTTAAATTAGTAAGAAAATTGTACTTCTTTCAGTTGACTGCTTTCTGCTTTACAGGATAGCAACAGGAAGTTGTAATTGGAGTCACCTGCTTTTACATGGTCTAAGACAAATCACCAATTAAGCTCTCTCTCTCTCTCTCTCTCTCTCCACTGATTTAGCAAACTAAGTTGATACAGTATCCTTCAGGGCACAGTAAGACACATTGTGTTTATTTTTTTAACCCTAAATAAGACCTTTTCTGCTTCTAATAAAGTATCTGTCTGCTTAATCTCAACAGAAACTGATTTCTTCTGAGATAGAAGTTTTGAATTAGTTAGAAAATTGAACCTTCTTTCAGTTAGCTACTTTCTCTTTTACAAGATAGCAACAGGAAGCTGTAATTGGAATCAACTGATTTATATGGTCTAAGCCACACCCCCAATTAAGCTAACACTCTCTCTCCTGTAACTGATTTAGTAAAGAAAGTTTATATAGTACCCTTTACAGCACAGAACACTCACTTTCTTTCTTTTTAACCCTAAATAAGACCCCTTCTACTTCTAATAATGTATCTGTCTGCTTAATCTCAACAGGAACTGATTTCTGCTGAGATAGAAGTGTTAAAATTAGTAAGAAAATTATGCCTTCTTTCAGTTAGCTGCTTTCTGTTTTTCAGGCTAGCAACAGGAAGTTGTAATTGAAGTCACCTGCTTTAATATGTTCTAAGCCACACCACCACTTAAGATCTCTCTCTCTCCTCCAGCTGATCGAGCAAAGTAAGTTAATACAGTATCCTTCAGGGCACAGTAAGGCACATTGAGTTTCTTTTTTTAACCCTAAATAAGACCCCTTCTCCTTTTAATAAAGTATCAGACTGCTTAATCTCAACAGAAACTGATTTCTGCTGAGATAGAAGTGTTAAATGTGTAAGAAAATTCTACCTTCTTTCAGTTAACTGCTTTCTGCTTTACAGGCTAGGAATAGGAAGCTATAATTGGAGTCACCTGCTTTGATATTGTCTAGGCCACAGCCCCAATTAAGCCCTCTCTCCTCCTTCTGATTTAGCAAAGTAAGTTGATACAGTACCCTTCACAGCACAGAACTCACACTGAATTTCTTTCTTTTTTTGACCCTAAATAAGACACCATCTACTTCTAATAAAGTATCTGTCTGCTTAATTTCAACAGAAACTCTATTTCTGCTGAGATAGAAGTGTTTAAAATTAGTAAGAAAATTGTTTCTTCTTTCAGTTAGCTGCTTTCTGCTTTATAGGCTAGCAACAGGAAGTTCTAATTGGAGTTACCTGCTTTTATATGGTCTAAGCTACACCCCCAATTAAGCTCTTTTTCTCCTCCTACTGATTTAGCAAAGTTAGTTGATACAGTACCCTTCACAGCACATAACACTCTCTGACTTTCTTTTTTCACCCTAAATAAGACCCCTTCTATTTCTAATAAAGTATCTGTCTGCTTAATCTTGTCAGAAACCGATTTCTGCTGAGATAGAAGTGTTAAATTAGTAAGAAAATTGTACGTTCTTTCAGGTAGCTGCTTTCTGCTTTACTGGCTAGCAACAGGAAGTTGTATTTGAAGTCACCTGCTTTTGTATGGTCCAGGCCACACCCCCAATTAAGCTATCACTCTCTCTTTCTCTCTCCTCTTACTGATTTAGCAAAGTATGTTGATACAGTCCCCTTCCCAGCACAAAGCACACACTGACATTCTTTCTTCTTTTTAACCATAAATAAGACCCTTCTACATCTAATAAAGTATCTGTCTGCTTAATCTCAACAGAAATGTTTTTCTGCTGACATAGAAGTGTTAAATTAGTAAGAAAAGTGTACCTTCTTTCAGTTAGCTGCTTTCTGCTTTTCATTCTAGCAAGAAGAATTTGTAATTGGAGTCATCTGCCTTTATGTGCAGTAAGCTACACCCCCAATTTAGCTCTCTCTCTCCTCTTATAGATTTAGCAAAGTAAGTTCATTCAGTATCCTTCACAGCACATAACACAAACTGACTTTCTTTCTTTTTTAAACTGAAATTAGACTCCTTCTACTTCTAATAAAGTATCCGTATGCTTAATCTCAACAGAAACTGATTTCTCCTGAGATAGAAGTGTTACATTGGTAAGAAAATTGTACCTTCTTTCAGTTATGTGCTTTCTTCTTTACAGGCTAGCAACAGGAAGTTGTAGTTGAGTCACCTGCTTTTATATGGTCTAAGCCACATCTCTAATAAAGCTCTTTCTCTCTCTCTCTCCTCATACTGATTTATGCAAAGTGTGATACAGTACCTTTTCAGCACAGAACACACACTGACTTTCTTTCTTTTTAACGTCTAATACCACTTATACTTCTAATAAACTATCTGTTTGCTTAATCTCAACAGAAACTGATTTATGCTGGAGATAGTGTTAAATTAATGAGAAAATTGTACCTTATTTCAGTTACCTGCTTTCTGCTTGACAGGCTAGCTACAGGAAGTTGTAATTTGAGTCATCTGCTTTTATATGGTCTAAGCCACACCCTTAATTAAGCTCTCTCTCTCTCTCTCTCTCTCTCTCCTCAAACTGGTTTAGCAAAATAAGTTGATACAGTACTCTTTACAGCACATAACACACACTCTTTCTTTTTTTAAGCTGAAATAAGACCCCTTCTACTTCTAATAATGTATCTTCCTGCTTAATCTCGACAGAAACTGATTTTCCTGAAATAGAAGTGTTAAATTAGTAGGAAATTGTGTATTCTTTAGTTAGCTGCTTCAGCTTTACAGGCTACAACAGGAATTTGTAATTGAGTCACCTGCTTTTATATGGTCAAAGCCACACCCAATTGCTCTCTCTCTCTCCTACTGATTTAGCAAAGTGAGTTGACAGTACCCTTTACAGCACAGAACACATTGACTTCTTTCTTTTTTAACCCTAAATAAACCTTCTACTCTTCAAAAAAGTATATCTGTCTGCTTAATCTCGAAATAAACTGATTTCTGCTTAGATAGAATTGTTAAATTAGTAAGAAAATTGTACCTTCTTTCAGTTATCTGTTTTCTGCTTTACAGGCTAGCTACAGGAAGTTGTAATTGGAGTCACCTGCTTTTATATGGTCTAAGCGACACCCCCAATAAAGATCTCTCTCTCTCCTCATACTGATTTATCAAAGTAAGTTGATACATTATCCTTCAGAGCAGAAAACACACACTGGCTATCTTACTATTTTTCTACCCATAAATAGGACCCCTACTACTTGTAATAAAGTATCTATCTGCTTAATCACAACATAAACTGATTTCTGCTGAGATAGACGTGTTAAATTCTTAAGAAAATTGTACCATCTTTCAGTTAGCTTCTTTCTACTTTACAGGCTTGCTACAGGAAATTGTAATTTTAGACACTTGCTTTATATGGTCTAATTGTCACCCTCAATTAAGCTCTCTCTCTCTCTCTCATCTTGCTGATTTAGCAAAGTTATGATATGGAACCTTCAGCACGGAACACACATCTGCATCATTTTTTCTTTTTTTTTAACCATAAATAAGACCCCTTCTACTTCTAATAAAGTATCTGTCTGCTTAATCTCAACAGAAGCTGATTTCTTTGAGGTAGAAGTGTTAAATTAGTAATAAAATTGTACCTTCCTTCAGTTAGCTGCTTTCTGCTTTTACAGGCCAGCAACAGGAAGTTGTCATTGAGTCACCTGCTTTTATATAGTCTAAGCCACATCCACAATTAAGCTCTCTCTATCTCTCATCTTGCTGATTTAGCAAAGTAAGTTGATATGGAATCCTTCACAGCACGGAACACACACTTGCTTTCTTTCTTTTTTTTTTTTTTAACCATAAATAAGACCCCTTCTACCTCTAATAAAGTATCTGTCTGCTTAATCTCAACAGAAGCTGATTTCTTTTGAGGTAGAAGTATTAAATTAGTAAGAAAATTGTACCTCACTTCTCCATTGGCAGCTTTACTTTTATAGGCAAGCAACAGGAAGTTGTAATTGCAGACACTGCTTTTATATGGCCTGAGCCACACCCAAATACTGCTTTCTCCCTCCCGCTACTGATTTAGCAAAGTGTTGATACACTATTCTTCACAGTACAGAACACACACTGGCTTTCTTTCTCTTTAACCATATAAGACCCTTTTCTTCTAAAAAAGTATCTGTCTGCTTATTCTCAACAGAAACTGATTTATGCTGAGATAGAAGTGTTAAATTAGCAAGAAAATTGCACCTTCTTTCAGTTACAGTAGCTGCTTTCTACTTTACAGGATAGAAACAAGAATTTGTAATTGGAGTCATCTGCCTTTATATGCTCTAAGCTACACATCCAAATAAGCTCTCTCTCTCTCTCTCTCTCTCTCTCTCTGTCCTCTTACTGATTTAGCAAAGTAAGTTCATACAGTATCCTTCACAGCACAGAAGACACACTGACCTTCTTTTTTTATCCCTAAAAAAAACCCCTTCCACATCTATTAAAATATCTGTCTGCTTAATCTCAACAGAAACTGATTTCTGCTGAGACAGAAATGTAAAATTTGTAAGAAAATTCTACCTTCTTTCAGTTAGCTGCTTTCTGCTTTACAGGCTAGGAATAGGAAGCTGTAATTTGAGTCACCTGCTTTGATATGGTCTACGCCACACCCGTAATTAAGCCCTCTCTCCTCCTACTGATTTAGAAAGTAAGTTGATAGTGCACTTCACAGCACAGAACACACACTGACTTTCTGTCTTTTTTCCCTAAATAAGACCGTTTCTACTTCTAATAAAGTATCTGTCCTATTAATCTCAACAGACACTGATTTCTACTGAGATAGAAGTTTTGAATTAGTAAGAAAATTGAACCTTCTTTCAGTTAGCTGCTTTCTCCATTACAGGCTAGCAACAGGAAGTTATAATTGGTGTCAAATGATTTATATGGTCTAAGCCACACCGCCAATTAAGCTACCACTCTCTCTCCTGTAACTGATTTAGCAAAGTGAGTTGATATAGTACCTTTCACAGCACAGAACACTCACTGCCCTTCTTTCTTACTTTTTAACCCTTAATAAGACCCCTTCTACTTCTAATAAAGTATCTGTCTCCTTAAACTCAACAGAAAATGATTCTGTGAGATAGAAGTTAAAGTAGTAAAGAGTACTTCTTTTAATTAGCTGCTTTCTGCTTTTACAGACTAAAAACAGGATGTTCTAATTGGAGTCACCAGCTTTATATGGTCTAAGCCACACCCAAGATTATGTCTCTCTCTCTCTCTTCTGCTGATTTAGCAAAGTAGTTGATACTGAGTCCTTCTCAGCATGCAGAACACACTCGCCCTTCTTTTCTTTCTTTTTAACCCTAAATAAGACTACTTCTACTTCTATTAAAGTATCTGTTTGCTTAAACTCAATAGAACTGATTTCTGCTGAGTCAGAAATGTTAAATTAGTAAGAAAATTGTACTCTTTTCAGTTAACTGCTTTCTGCTTTACAGGATAGCAACAGGAAGTTGTAATTGAGTCACCTGCTTTATATAGTCTAAGACAATCACCAATTAGCTTTATCTCTCTCTCTCTCTCTCTCCTACTGATTTAGCAAACTAAGTTGATACAGTATCCTTCAGGGCACAGTAGACACATTGTGTTTATTTTTTATAACCCTATAAGACCTTTTCTGTTTAATAAGTATCTGTCTGCTTAATTTCAACAGAAACTGATTTCTTCTGAGATTGAAGTTTTGAATTAGTTAGAAAATTGAACCTTCTTTCAGTTAGCTACTTTCTCTTTTACAAGATAGCAACAGGAAGCTGTAATTGGAATCAACTGATTTATATGGTCTAAGCCACACCCCCCATTAAGCTAACTCTCTCTCTCCTGTAACTGATTTAGTAAAGTAAGTTGATATAGTACCCTGTACAGCACAGAACACTCACTTTCTTTCTTTCTTTTTAACCCTAAATAATACCCCTTCTACTTCTAATAATGTATCTGTCTGCTTAATCTCAACAGGAACTGATTTCTGCTGAGATAGAAGTGTTAAAATTAGTAAGAAAATTATGCCTTCTTTCAGTTAGCTGCTTTCTGTTTTTCAGGCTAGCAACAGGAAGTTGTAATTGAAGTCACCTGCTTTAATATGTTCTAAGCCACACCACCACTTAAGATCTCTCTCTCTCCTCCAGCTGATCGAGCAAAGTAAGTTAATACAGTATCCTACAGGGCACAGTAAGGCACATTGAGTTTCTTTTTTTAACCCTAAATAAGACCCCTTCTCCTTTTAATAAAGTATCAGACTGCTTAATCTCAACAGAAACTGATTTCTACTGAGATAGAAGTGTTAAATGTGTAAGAAAATTCTACCTTCTTTCAGTTAACTGCTTTCTGCTTTACAGGCTAGGAATAGGAAGCTATAATTGGAGTCACCTGCTTTGATATTGTCTAGGCCACAGCCCCAATTAAGCCCCGTCTCCTCCTTCTGATTTAGCAAGGTTGATACAGTACCCTTCACAGCACAGAACTCACACTGAATTTCTTTCTTTTTTTGACCCTAAATAAGACACCATCTACTTCTAATAAAGTATCTGTCTGCTTAATTTCAACAGAAACTCTATTTCTGCTGAGATAGAAGTGTTAAAATTAGTAAGAAAATGGTTTCTTCTTTCAGTTAGCTGCTTTCTGCTTTATAGGCTAGCAACAGGAAGTTCTAATTGGAGTCACCTGCTTTTATATGGTCTAAGCCACACCAGCCAATTAAGCTCTCTCTCTCTCCTCCTACTGATTTAGCAATGTAAGTTCATACAGTACCGTTCACAGCACAGAACACACAGACATTCTTTCTTTTTCTAACCCTAAATACGACCCCATATACTTCAAATAAAGTATCTGTCTGCTTAATCTCAACAGAAACTGATTTCTGCTGATATAGAAGTGATAAATTAGTACACAAATTATACCTTCTTTCAGCTAGCTACTTTCTGTTTTTCATTCTAGCAACAGGAATTTGTAATTTGAGTAACCTGCTTTTATATGGTCTAAGCCACCCCCCCAATTAAGCTCTCACTCCACTCCTACTGATTAAGCAAAGTAAGTTGATACAATGTCCTTCTACAGCACATAACACACTCGGACTTTCTTTTTTTAACCCTAAATAAGACCCCTTCTACTTCTAATAAAGTATCTTTCTTCTTAATCTCAACAAAAACTGATTTCTGCTGAGATTGAAGTGTTAAATTAGTAAGAAAATGATACCTTCTTTCAGTTAGCTGCTTTCTGTTTTTCAGGCTAACAACAGGAAGTTGTAATTGGAGTCACCTGCTTTTATATGGTCTTAGCCACAACTCCAATTAAGCGCGCTCTCTCTCTCTCTTCTCCTACTGATTTAGCAAAGTAAGCTAATACAGTATCCTTCACAGCACAGAACACACACTGACTTTCTTTTTTTTAAAACCTAAATAAGACCTCTTCTACTTCTGATAAAGTATCTGTCAGATTAATCTCATCAGAAATTGATTTCTGCTGAGATAGAAGTGTTAAGTTAGTAAGAACATTGTACCTTCTTTCAGTTAGCTGCTTTCTGCTTTATAGGCAAGAAACAGGAAGTTGTTATTGGAGTCACCTTCTTTTATATTGTCTAAGCCACACCCACCAATTAAGTTCTCTCTCTCTCTCCTCCTACTGATTAAGCTATGTAAGTTGATACAGAACCGTTCATAGCACAGAACACACGTTGACTTTCTTTCCTTTTTTAACCCTAAATAAGACCCCTTCTACTTCTAATAAAGTATCTGTCTGCTTAATCTCAACATAAACTGATTTCTGCTGACACGGATGTGTTAAATTAGTAAGAAAATTGTACCTTCTTTCAGTTAAATGCTTTCTGCTTTTCAGGCTAGCAACAGAAATTTGTAATTGGAGTCATCTGCCTTTATATGATCTAAGTTACACCCCCAAAGAAGCTCTTTCTCTTCCCTCTTATTGATTTAGCAAAGTAAGTTGATACAGTACCCTTCACAGCACAGAACACACACTGATGTTCTTTCTCTTTTTAACCCTAAATAAGACCAATTCTACTTCTAAATAAGTATCTCTCTGCTTAAACTCAAAAGAAATGGATTTCTGCTGAGATAAAAGTGTTAAATTAGTAAGAAAATTGTACATCCTTTCAGTTAGCTGCTTACTGCTTTGCAGGCTAGCAATAGGAAGCTGTAACTGGAGTCACCTGTTTTATATGGTCTAAGCCACAACCCCAATTACACTTACTCTCTCCTCCTACTGATTTAGCAAAGTAAGATGGTACAGTACCCTTCACAGCACAGAACACTCTCTGACTTTCTTTCTTTTTTAATCTTAAATAAGACCCCTACTACTTCTAATAAAGTATCTGTCTGCTTAATCTCAACATAAACTGATTTCTGCTGAGATAGAAGTGTTAAATTAGTAAGAAAATTGTACCTTCTTTCAGTTCTCTGCTTTATGCTTTACAGGCTAGCAACCGGAAGTTGTAATTGGAGTCACCTGCTTTTATATGGTGTAAGCCACAGCCCCAATAAAGCTCTCTCTCTCCACATACTGATTTAGCAAAGTAAGGAGAAACAGTAGCCTTTTAGCTGTGAAAACACACTAACCATCTTTCTTTTTTTAACCCTGAATAGGACCCCTTCTACTTCTAATAAAGTATCTGTCTGCTTAATCGTGACAGAAACCAATTTCTGCTGAGAAAGAAGTGTTAAATTAGTAAGAAAACTGTACCTTCTTTCAGGTAGCTGCTTTCTGCTGTGCTGGCTAGCAACAGGAAGTTATAATTGGAGTCACCTCCTTTTGTATGATCGCCACACCCCCAATTAAGCTATCTCTCTCTCTCCTCTTACTGATTTAGCAAAGTATGTTGATATAGTTCCCTTCACAGCACAGAGAACACATTGACTTTCTTTCTTCTTTTTAACCCTAAATAAGAGCCCTTCTATATCTAATAAAGTATCTGTCTGCTTAATCTCAACAGAAACTTTTTTCTGCTGACATAGAAGTGTTAAATTAGTAAGGAAAGTGTACCTTCTTTCAGTTATCTGCTTTCTGCTTTTCAGGCTAGCAACAAGAATTTGTAATTGGAGTCATCTGCTTTTATCTGCACTTAGCTACACCCCCAATTAAGCTCTCTCTCTCTCTCTCTCTTATTGATTTAGAAAAGTAAATTGATACAGTACCCTTCACAGCACAGAACACACACTGACTTTCTTTCCTTTTTAAACAATAAATAAGATCCTCTACTTCTAATAAAGTATATAGTTTTAATCTCAACAGAAACTGTATTTCTGCTGAGATAGAAGTGTTAAATTAGTAAGAAAATTGAACCTACTTCAGTTAGCTGCTTTCTCCCTAACAGGCTAGCAACAGGAAGTTTTAATTGGAGTTAACTGATTTATATGGTCTGAGTCACACCCCAATTAACCTACCTCTCTCTCCTGTAACTGTTTTAGCAAAGTAAGTTCATATAGTACCCTTCACAGCACAGAACACTCACTGTCTTTCTTTCTTTCTTTTTAACCAAATATAAGACCCCTTCTACTTCTATTATAGTATCTGTCTGCTTAATCTCATTAGAAACTGATTTCTTCTGAGACAGAAATGTTAAATTAGTAAGAAAATTGTATCATCTTTCAGTAAGCTGCTTTCTGCTTTACAGGCTAGCAACAGGAAGCTGTAATTGACTCACCTGCTTTTATATGGTCTAAGACACCCCCTAATTCTCTCTCTCTCTCTCTTTCTCCTCCCTACTGATTTAGCAAAGTAAGTTCTATAGAGTCCCACAGCACAGAACATACACAGGCTTTTTTTTTTAAACCCTAATAAGACCCCTTCTACTTCCAATAAAGTATCTGTCTGCTTAATCTCAACAGAAACTGGTTTCTGCTGAGATAGAATTGTTAAATTAGTAAGAAAAGTGTTCCTTCTTTCAATTAGCTGCTCTCTGTTTTACAGGCTAGCAACAGGAAGTTGTAATTGGAGTTACCTGCTTTTATATGGTCTAAGCCACAGTCCCAAATTAAGCTCTCTCTCTTCCTACTGATTTAGCAAAGTATGTTGATACAGTACCGTTCACAGCATGGAACACACACTGAATTTCTTTCTTTTTTTAATGCTGAATAAGACCCCTTCTACTTCTAACAGTATATGTCTGTAATCTCAACAGAAACTGATTTCTGGTGAGATATAAGATAAATTAGTTAAATTGAACCTTCTTTCAGTTAGTTGCTTTCACTTTACAGGAAAGGAACAGGAAGTTGTAATTCTAGTCACCTGCTTTTTATATGGTCTAAGCCACACCCTAATTTATCCTCTCTCCTCCTACTGATTTAGCAGAAGTTGATGTACAGTATCCTTCACAGCAGAGAACACACTGAATTTCTTTCTTTTTTTAACCATAAATAAGAAACTTTCTACGTCTAATAAAGTATCTGTCTGCTTAATCTCATCAGAAACTGATTTCTGCTGAGACAGAAGGGTTAAATTAGCAAGAATTTTTCCTTCTTTCAGTCAGCTGCTTTCTGCTTTACAGGTTAGCAACAGGAAATTGTAATTAGAGTCAACTGCTTTTATATGGTCTTAGCCACACCCCCAATTAAGCCCTCTCTCCTCCTACTGATTTAGCAAAGTTGATACAGTATCCTTCATAGCAGAGAACACAAACTGACTTTCTTTCTTTTTTTTAAAAGTAAATAAGACCCCTTCTACTTCTAATAAAGTATCTATGTGCTTAATCTCAACAGAAACGGATTTCTGCTTGGATGGAAGTGTTAAATTAGTAAGAAAATAGTACATTCTTTCAGTTAGCATCTTTCTGCTTTACAGGCTAGCAACAGAAAGTTGTAACTGGGGTCACCTGTTTTTATATGGTGTAAGTCAGACCACCAATTAAGCTCTGTATCTCTCTCCTCCTACTGATTTTTTAAAGTAAGTTGATTCAGTATCCTTCACAGCACAGAACACACAGTGTCTTTCTTTATTTATTTTAACCCTAATAAGACCCATTCTACTTCTAATAAAGAATCAGTCTGCTTAATTTCAACAGAAAATTATTTCTGCTGAGATAGAAGAGTTAAATTAGTAAGAAAATTCTACCTTCTTTCAGGTAGCTGCTTTCTGTTTTACAGACTAGCAACAGGAAGTTGTAATTGGAGTCACCTGCTTTTTTATGATCTAAGCCACACCCCCAATTAAGCAACCTCTCTCTCCTGTAACTGATTTTGCAAAGTAAGTTGATGTAGTATCCTTCACAGTACAGAACACTCACTGTCTTTCTTTCTTTTTAACCCTAAATGACACCCCTTCTACTTCTAATTAATTATCTTTCTGCTTAATCTCAACAGAGACTGATTTCTGCTGAGATAGAAGTGTTACATTAGTAAAAAGATTATACCTTCTTTCAAGTAATTGCTTTCTGCTTTACAGACTAGCAACAGGATATTCTAATTTGAGTCACCAGTTTTTTATGGTCTAAGCCACACCCAAGATTAAGCTGTCTCTCTCTCTCCTCCTTCTGCTTTAGTAAAGTAAGTTCATACAGAGTCCTTCACAGCACAGAACACACACTGAATTCCTTTCTTTTTTAAACCTAAATAAGACCACTTCTACTTCCATTAAAGTATCTGTCTGCTTAATCTCATCAGAAACTGATTTCTGCTGAGACAGAAATGTTAAATTAGTAAGAAAATTGTACCTTCTTTCAGTTAGCTGCTTTATGCTTTACAGGCTAGCAACTGGTAGTTGTAATTAGTCATCTGTTTTTATATGGTCTAAGACAAACCACTAATTAAGCTCGCTCTCTGTCTCGCCTCCTACTGATTTAGCAAATTAAGTTGATATAATACCCTTTACAGCACAGAACACTCGCTGTCTTTCTTTCTTTTTAACCCTAAATAAGACCCCTTCTACTTCTAAAAAGTATCTGTCTGCTTAATCTCAGCAGAAACTGATTTCTGCTGAGATAGAAATGCTAAATTAGTAAATAAATTATACCTTCTAATTGGAGTTACAAGCTTTTATATGATTTAAGCCACACCCAAGATGAAGCAGACTCTCTCTCTCCTCCTACTGATTTTGCAAAGTATGTTGATACAGTACCCTTCAGACCACAGAACACACACTGACTTTCTTTCTTTTCTTTTTAACCCCAGATAAGACCCATTCTACTTCTAATAAAGTATCTTTCAGCTTCATATGACTAGAAACTGATTTCTGCAGAGATAGAAGAGCACAGACACACACTGACTTTTATTTCTTTTCTTTTTAACCCCAAATAAGACCCATTCTACTTCTAATAAAGTATCTTTCAGCTTCATATGACTAGAAACTGATTTCTGAAGAGAGAGAAGTGTTAAATAAGTAAGAAAAGTGGGCCTTCTTTCAGTTAGCTGTCTTCTGCTTTACAGAAAGCAACAGGAAGTTGTAATTGAGTCACTTGCTTTTATATGGTCTAAGCAACACCCACAATTAAGCTCTCTCTCTCCTCCCTCTGATTAAGCAATGCAATTTGATACAGTATCCTTCACAGTACAGTACACACACTGACTTTCTTTTTTTACCCTAAATAAGACCCTTCTACTTCCAATAAAGTATCAGTATGCATAATCTGAACAGAAACTGGCTTCTGATGGGATAGAAGTGTTAAATAAGCAAGAAAATTCTACCTTCTTTCAGTTAGCTGCTTTCTGCTTTACAGGCTACCAACAGAATTTGTAATTGAGTCACCTGCTTTTATATGGTCTAAGCCACACCCAATTAAGCTCTACCTCTCTCTGCTCTCCTACTGATTTAGCAAAGTAAGTTCATATAGTTACCTTCACAGTACAGAACACACACACTGACTTTCTTCTTTTTACCATAAATGAAACATCTACTTCTAATAAAGTATCTGTTCAAATCTCAACAGAATATGATTTCTGATGAGATAGAAGTGTAAAATTAGAAGAAAATTATACCTATTTCAGTCAGCTGCTTTCTGTTTTCAGGCTTGCAACAGGAAGTTGTAATTGTGTCAACTGATTTATATGGTCTAAGCCACACACCCAATTGCTGTCTCTCTCTCCTCCTACTGATTTAGCAAAGTAAGTTGATACAGTATCCTCACAGCACAGAACACACTGACTTTCTTTCTTTTAACCCTAAATAAGACCACTTCTACTTCTATTAAAGTATCTGTCTTTAATATCATCGAAACTGATTTCTGCTGAGACGAAATTTAAAATTTATGAAAATTCTACATTCTTTCAGTTAGCTGCTTTCTGCTTTACAGGCTAGGAATAGAAGCTGTAATTTGAGTCACCTGCTTTGATATGGTCTCGCCACTCCCGTAATTAAGCCTCTCTCCTCCTACTGATTTAGCAAAGTAAGTTGATACAGTACCCTTCACAGCACAGAACACACTGACTTTCTGTCTTTTTTCCCTAAATAGAACCGTTTCTACTTCTAATAAAGTATCTGTCTGATTAATCTCAACAGACACTGATTTCTACTGAGACGAAGTTTTGAATTAGAAAATTGAACCTTCTTTCAGTTAGCTGCTTTCTGCATTACAGGCTAGCAACAGGAAGTTATAATTGGTGTCAAATGATTTATATGGTCTAAGCCACACCCCAATTAAGCTAACATCTCTCCTGTAACTGATTTAGTAAAGAAGTTTATATAGTACCCTTTACAGCACATGAACACTCACTTTCTTTCTTTTAACCCTAAATAAGACCCTTCTACTTCTAATAATGCTTTACAGGATAGCAACAGGAAGTTGTAATGGAGTCACCTGCTTTTACATGGTCTAAGACAAATCACCAATTAAGCTCTCTCTCTCTCTCTCTCTCTCTCTCTCTCTCCTCCTACTGATTTAGCAAACTAAGTTGATACAGTATCCTTCAGGGCACAGTAAGACACATTGTGTTTCTTTTTTAACCCTAAATAAGACCTTTTCTGCTTCAATAAAGTATCTGTCTGCTTAATCTCAACAGAAACTGATTTCTTCTGAGATAGAAGTTTTGAATTAGTTAGAAAATTGAACCTTCTTTCAGTTAGCTACTTTCTCTGTTACAAGATAGCAACAGGAAGCTGTAATTGGAATCAACTGATTTACATGGTCTAAGCCACACCCAATTAGCTAACACTCTCTCCTGTAACTGATTTAGTAAGAAAGTTTATATAGTACCCTTTACAGCACAGAACACTCACTTTCTTTCTTTTTAACCCTAAATAAGACCCTTCTACTTCTAATAATGTATCTGTCTGCTTAATCTCAACAGGAACTGATTTGCTTAGATAGAAGTGTTAAAATTAGTAAGAAAAATTATGCCTTCTTTCAGTTAGCTGCTTTCTGTTTCAGGCTAGCAACAGGAAGTTGTAATTGAAGTCACCTGCTTTAATATGTTCTAACCCACACCACCATTAAGATCTCTCTCTCTCCTCCAGCTGATCAAGCAAAAGTAAGTTAATACAGTATCCTACAGGGGCACAGTAAGGCACATTGAGTTTCTTTTTTAACCCTAAATGAGACCCCTACTCCTTTTAATAAAGTATCGGACTGCTTAATCTCAACAGAAACTGATTTCTGCTGAGATAGAAGTATTAAATGTGTAAGAAAATTCTACCTTCTTAGTTAACTGCTTTCTGCTTTACAGGCTAGGAATAGGAAGCTATAATTGAGTCACCTGCTTTGATATTGTCTAGGCCACAGCCCCAATTAAGCCCTTTCTCCTCCTTCTGATTTGCAAGTAAGTTGATACAGTACCCTTCACAACAGAACTCACACTGAATTTCTTTCTTTTTTTACCTCAAATACGACCCCATATACTTCAAATAAAGTTTCTGTTTGTAATCTCAACAGAAACTGATTTCTCTGATATAGAAGTGATAAATTGGTACAAAAATTATACCTTCTTTCAGGTAGCTACTTTCTGTTTTCATTCTAGCAACAGGAATTTGTAATTTGAGTAACCTGCTTTTATATGGTCTGCCACCCCCATTAAGCTCTCACTCCACTCCTACTGATTAAGCAAAGTAAGTTGATACAATGTCCTTCACAGCACATAACACACTCTGACTTTCTTTTTTAACCTAAATAAGACCCTTCTACTTTCTAATAAAGTATCTTTCTTCTTAATCTCAACAAAAACGATTTCTGCTGAGAGTGAAGTGTTAAATTAGTAAGAAAATGATACCTTCTTTCAGTTAGCTGCTTTCTGTTTTCAGGCTAACAGGAAGTTGTAATTAAGTCACCTGCTTTATATGGTCTTAGCCACACCTCAATTGGCTCTCTCTCTCTCTCTTCTCCTACTGATTTAGCAAAGTAAGCTAATACAGTATCCTTCACAACAAAGAACACACACTGACTTTCTTTTTTAAAACCTAAATAAGACCTCTTCTACTTCTGATAAAGTATCTGTCAGATTAATCTCATCAGAAATTGATTTCTGCTGAGATAGAAGTGTTAAGTTAAGTAAGAACATTGTACCTTCTTTCAGTTAGCTGCTTTCTAGGCAAGCAACAGGAAGTTGTTATTGAGTCACCTTCTTTTATATTGTCTAAGCCACACCACCAATTAAGTTCTCTCTCTCTCACCTCCTCCTACTGATTAAGCTATAGTTGATACAGTACCGTTCCATAGCACAGAACATTGAATTTCTTTCCTTTTTAACCTAAATAAGACCCCTTCTACTTCTAATAAAGTCTGTCTGCTCAGCAGAAGAAGGCGCAGCCCTCGAGATCAAAAGGCGAGGGCTCCGAGATGCCAGCGGGTTGGCGGCACCTGTGCAGCACACAAAGGGTTCCAGGAGGCGGGAGAAGCAGCAGAAGGTCGGGCAAAACGCAGCAAAATTTTTGCCGCCCCCCTCTTGGTTGATTCCTTTATGCTCTTTCTCCGCCATTTCTTAATCCACACCCATCCTTCCTTCCCTCCCATAACCCATCCCTAACCTGCCACAATGCACTTGCTCCCTTTGCTCCTAGGCCATGTATCTCACCCAATCCTTATTATATAAATGCTATACCCAGTGTCAAGATAAATAACTCAGTTAATATGACCTGCCCATTTCTACCATCCACAAGGGCCAACCACAGATTGCCTTATTCACCCTGAACCACGTTTGCAATGCAGCCTCTGGGATATCCCTTAAGGCCACCTAACAATTCAGCAGCCTAGCTTTCACTTGTATCCTGCTTTTTATTAACCCACTATGCCTGTCCATTAAAATATTATGCTATGAAAATTTTGCATCCATTTATCGGACCATCACTCAGCTCACAGCAGGCACCCAGGATTAGGAGGAAATGCTCTGACCACTCACTATCCTTGTCCCTTGGTGCCCTCCTCAAATTAATCTTCTACCTTCGATCTGTTTTGGTACCATTGAAATAAATCCTGGCCCAATTGAAGTATTTTTCCCCTGCTGATTTATCCTCTATAAATGGCCTAAGCTTCCTACATATCATACCTAGCCTTTTAAAAATTCTCCGTAATACAGGCCTGGGTGGCACACCCTGCCTGACTTTCTGGTCATCTCTGAATCTTGGCTCAGACCATCGACCAAAGACAGTGTTGTAAACTTACCAACTATCAGCTCTTCAGAGCAGATCACCTTCCAGGGGTGGTGGGGTAGGCCATATACATTAAGGACACCATCTCTGCTCCCTGCCTCATCATCACATCTGAACCAAAGGAATTTGAATGTTTATCAATCAAATATCCTTCAAACTTGTCTCCATTTAAATTGATTGGCTGCTATAGGCCCTCACTCAGCAGGCCTCAAATTACTATCTCACCTGGGGTCAATAACCAATCTAGGCCCTGAAGATACCATCATCCTTGGTGATTTGAATTTAAACTGGCAATCTAATGCATCTGCTCCATTGGTAACCTTCTGTGACACCTATGGCTTTACACAGCTAATAAAGACCCAACCAGGGTTAACCTAAAAAATTCTGCAACTAGCTCACTCCGGATATTATGCTGGTAAATAAGCCTCACTTATATACTCATGCGGAGTACTACGAATGATGTAAGTGACCATTGTCCATAGCTGGCAAAGGATCTTCACCCAAACCATCCAACCCTACTGAATTTGCCCCCAAAGGTCAAAAGAAGTTCAACATACCAGGTTACCTCCATGACCTGAGGTAACCTACAATATATTGGCAAGATTTCTACCTTACAATCTCAGTGGAAATTGCTCTCCAGATCTTAAAGGACATTATCACTAATATACAAATATTCATGCACCATTCACCAATATCAGAACTAAGCAAGGTCCTGCCCCTGGTTTCACCACTGATCTTAAAACAATATGCTAGCAAGAAGAGACAAACTATGGAAAAAGCAAGAAAAACTAAGGACTCCATAGACTGGCTAAATTTCAGAAAAGCAAGAAATTCTACAACACAAACACAAAGATCTAAAGCGGACTATTATAGAGAGCTGAGTGGATGCCTCCTATAATAACCCAACCAGGCTCTGGGGAACTATAAAAGGATATCTTGGTAAACTCTACTCCTGCCTTAACCTACAAACTGCTACTAAATAACACAAATACGGATAAACAAGAAATTCTAAATACCTTCAATGACCACTTCACCACAGCTGGACTAGCATTTGACTCTTCACCTGCAAATCTCCTGAGATCTTCCTTGAATCTTCAATCCACCGTGGCCCAAAAGGCTACATCAACAACTTCTCCTTCAACCCAATATCATTGAAAGAAGTGGAAGATCTCCTCTCCAATTTGGATACTTCAAAGTACAGGTACAAACTCCCTGGACCCCTAGCATCAAGATTGCATCTCAAGTCTTATCACCCCCTCACTCCATCCTCTTCAATCTTTCCCTCACCACTGGATCCATTCCCTCCATTTGAAGAAACAGCTCAAGTAGTTCCTTTACTCATCAGGTGAATCCCATGGATCTCAATAATTCAGGCCCATTTCCATCCTATCAGTTCTGTCAAGATGCTTGAAAAGTTAGTAAACTACAATTAGAGTCTACCTGGATAACAATAACCTCTAAACACAGCACAATCAGGATTGCGATCAGGCACAGCACCATTTCAGCCCTAGCCAAAGTAACCAACGACTGGCATGGAGCCTCAGATAAGAAGAATAGTACCTGTGCTGTGTTCCATAAGATTTGAGCAAAACATTTGACACAGTGGATCATGAATCACACAATCACCTCCTTAGTTTCAAATAGGGTTGGATTCCCCTTCACTCAATTGGTTCAAGTGCTATCTATCAGACAGATCACAACTGGAAGAAAATGGAAACTACCTATCCACTTCAAAACCACTGCTAAAGAGGTGTGTACCGCAAAGGCTCTATTCTTAGCCCCATCCTCTTTTGCCATCTATATTAATAATATTGATGCTAACCTCACTCAATCAAACATCCATCTGTTTGCTGATGATACTGTATGCTATATGTTAGTAATCCTACATGTCTAAAAGACCTGTGAACTTTCTACAATCTCAATTCTCCGTCCTACAACACAACTTACTGGATAAAAACTACTTCTAAATGCCAAAAAACAAAAGCTATCTCTTTCCTCACTAAGTTGCTCTGCCACTACCCCATCATCCACCTACAACTAACCACTTACTTGGAGAGGAAATGGAATACGTTGATAACTTCAAATATCTTGGTGTCTGGATTGATAACAAACAGCTTTTCTGTCCATATTGAGGAGCTACTAAGAAACTGAGACAAAGGCTTGGTTTATTTTTAGGATAAAGCACTACCTCAACAGAGACTCCAAAAAGATTAATCCAAAGCTTCATTCTATCCCTCATTGACTATGACTGTTTCTGTATGGACACTGTTCACTCCCCTCTTAAATAAACTGGACACTTATACAGGTCCATCAGATTCATTACTGACCTTCCCTTCAGCACCCACCATTGATTCCATTTATAAGGCAGTTAAACTGGTCATCATTACAACACAGAAGAAATAGGAATGCTGCAATTTGGATATTCAAAGCCTTATCCCAGGCAAGCACCTACCTACATCTTGGACTGTTTACTCAAATCTTCTGGGCACTTCCAACCCTAAGGATCAACAAAATTATCATTCTTAAGGTCCCAAATGCACACACCCAACTTGGGGGCTGCTATAACCTCCACTAGCAATTGTTTGGAACTCACTCCAAAAACCATGAAGCTAAATAACCTCCCACACCATAATATCCTTCAAAGATTATTCTACCCCTATTCCCAGAACTCTGCAACTGCTTCCACAAGGCCTAATTCAGCTCTATCCACTTGCCCCACTATGCTCCATGTTTCATATGCTGAAAAACTCCCGTTCCCAGTCCCAGATTCACCCTCAAAATGCCTGCTGGGTCCTATAATCTACATAATAACTCTGATGTAGCCAACTGCCTGTCTCCCAGATTAAAGTGTTAATGCCTTGCACATATGATATTGTTATATCTACACTTATACTTATTTGTATTACTGTTTTTGTACCCCTGTCTTGTATTACTGTTTATGATACCCTTGTCAATGTAACCAACACTTGCACTTCTTGACCACTCAGGTCCATCTTGTAAATGACTATGCTCAATGATATGTTGCCCTGATTAAATAAAGATTTTGATTGATTGATCTCAACATAAACTGATTTCTGCTGACATAGGGGTATTAAATTAGTGAAAAAGTGTACCTTCTTTCAGTTAAATGCTTTCTGCTTTTCAGGCTAGCAACGAAATTTGTAATTAAGGTCATCTGCCTTTATATAGTCTAAGTTACACCCCAAAAAGCTCTTTCTCTCCTCTTATTGATTTGCTTAAAAGTAAGTTGATACAGTACCCTTCACAGCACAGAACACACACTGATATTCTTTCTCTTTTAACCCTAAATAAGACCCTTCTAGCTAAACATAAGTATCTCTCATAGCAAACTCAAAAGAAAATGGATTTCTGCTGGAATAAAAGTGTTAAATTAGTAAGAAAATTGTACATCCTTTCAGTTAGCTGCTTACTGCTTTGCAGCTAGCAATAGGAAGCTATAAACTAGGTCACCTGTTTTATATGGTCTAAGCCACAACACCAATTACCTTACTCTCCTCCTACTGATTTAGCAAAGTAAGATGGTACAGTACCCTTCACAGCATCAGAACCTCTCTGACTTTCTTTTCTTTAATCTTAAATAAGACCCTACTACTTCCAAATAAGTATCTGTCTGCTTAACTCAACATAAACTGATTTCTGCTGAGATAGAAGTGTTAAATTAGTAAGAAAATAGTACCTTCTTTCAGTTCTCTGCTTTATGCTTTACAGGCTAGCAACCAAAGTTGTAATTAGAGTCACCTGCTTTTATATGGTGTAAGCCACAGCCCCAATAAGCTCTCTCTCTCCATACTGATTTAGCAAAGTAAGGTAAAACAGTAGCCTTTTGTGAAAACACACACTAACCATCACTACTTTGACTAAATAGGATCCTTCTACTTCTAATAAAGTATCTGTCTGCGTAATCTCGAGCAGAAACCAATTTCTGCTGAGAAAAGTGTTAAATTAGTAAGAAAATAACACTCTTTGGGTAGCTGACTTTCTGCTGTGCTGGCTAGCAAAGGAAGTTATAATTAGGTCACTTCCTTTTGTATGGTCCTGGCCACACCCCAATTAAGCTATCTCTCTCTCCTCTTACTGATTTAGCAAAATGTGTTGACTGGTTCCCTTCACAACACAGAACATTGACTTTCTTTCTTCTTTTTAACCTAAATAGAGCCCTTCTATATCTAATAAAGTATCTGTCAACCCAATCTCAACAGAAACTTTTTCTGCTGACATAGAGTGTTAAATTAGTAAGGAAAGTGTGACCTCTTTCAGTTATCTGCTTTCTGCTTTCAGGCTAGCAAACAAATTTGCAGTGAGTCATCTGCTTTTATCACTAGCTACACCCCCAATTAAGCTCTCTCTCTCTCTCTCTCTCTTATTGATTTAGAAAAGTAAATTGATACAATTGCCCTTCACAGCACAGAACACACGCGACTTTCTTTCCTTTTTAAACAATAAATAAGATCCCTTCTACTTCTAATAAAGTATATGTTTGTAAGCTCAACAAGAAACTGATATTCTGCTGAGATAGAAGTATTAAATTAGTAAGAAAATTGAACCTACTTTCAGTTAGCTGCTTTCTCCTAACAGGCTAGCAACAGGAAGTTTTAATTGGAGTTAACTAATTTATATGGTCTGAGTCACACCCAATTAACCTACCTCTCTCTCCTGTAACTGTTTTAGCAAAAGTAAGTTCATATAATTCCTTCACAGCACAGAACCTCACTGTCTTTTCTTTCTTTTAACCAAATATAAGACCCCTTCTACTTCTATTATAGTATCTGTCTGCTTAATCTCATTAGAAACTGATTTCTTCTGAGACAAGAAATGAAATGTAAGTAAAAGTATCATCTTTCCAGTAAGCTGCTTTCTGCTTTACAGGCTAGCAACAGGAAGCTGTAATTGGACTCACCTAACTTTTATATGGTCTAAGACACACCCTAATTAAGCTCTCTCTCTCTCTCTCTTTCTCCTCCTACTGATTTAGAAAAGTAAGTTCATATAGAGTCCTACACAGCACAGAACATACACACAGGCTTTTTTTTAAACCCTAATAAGACCCCTTCTACTTCCAATAAAGTATCTATCTGCTTAATCTCAACAGAAACTGGTTTCTGCTGAGATAGAATTATTAAATTAGTAAGAAAAGTGTTCCTTCTTTCAATTAGCTGCTCTCTGTTTTACAGGCTAGCAACAGGAAGTTGTAATTGGAGTTACCTGCTTTTTATATGAGTCTAAGCCACAGTCCCAAATTAAACTCGCTCTCTCTCTCTCTTCCTACTGATTTAGCAAAGTATGTTGATACAGTACCCGTTCACAGCATGGAACACACACTGAATTTCTTTCTTTTTTAATGCTGAATAAGACCCCTTCTACTTCAATAGTATCTGTCTGCTTAATCTCAACAGAAACTGATTTCTGGTGAGATAGAAGAGATAAATTAGTTAGAAAATTGAACCTTCTTTCAGTTAGCTGCTTTCTACTTTACAGGGAAAGGAACAGGAAGTTGTAATTCTAGTCACCTGCTTTTATATGGTCTAAGCCACACCTAATTTATCCCTCTCCTCCTACTGATTTAGCAAGTAACTTGATACAGTATCCTTCACAGCAGAGAACACACTGAATTTCTTTCTTTTTTAACCATAAATAAGAAGCTTTCTACCATCTAATAAAGTATCTCTCTTAACTCTCAAGAAACTGATTTCTGCTGAGACAGAAGGGTAAAATTAGCAAAATTTTTCCTTCTTTCAGTCAGCTGCTTCTTCTTGGGCTTTACGGCTAGCAACAGGAAATTGTAATTAGAGTCAACTGCTTTATATGGTCTTAGCCACACCCCAATTAAACCCTCTCTCCTCCTACTGATTTAGCAAAGTTGATACAGTATCCTTCATAGCAGAGAACACAAACTGACTTTCTTTCTTTTTTAAAAGTAAATAAAGACCCTTTACTTCTAATAAAGTATCTATGTGTAATCTCAACAGAAACAGTTTCTGCTTAGATGGAAGTGTTAAATTAATAAAAATAGTTACATTCTTTCAGTTAGCATCTTTCTGCTTTACAGGCTAGCAACAGGAAGTTGTAATTAGTCACCCTGTTTTTATATAGTCTAAGCTACACCCCAATTAAGCAACCTCTCTCTCCTGTAACTGATTTTAGCAAAAGTAAGTTGATCCAGTACCCTTCACAGCACAGAACACACACTGACTTTCTGTCTCTTTCCCTAAATAAGACTGATTCTACTTCTAATAAAGTATCTGTCTGATTAATCTCAACAGACACTGATTTCTACTGAGGATAGAAGTTTTGAATTAGTAAAAATGGAACCTTCTTTCAGTTAGCTTTCTCCATTACAGGCTAGCAACAGGAAGTTATAATTGGTGTCAAATGATTTATATGGTCTAAGCCACACCACAATTAAGCTTACCACTCTCTTTCCTGTAACTGATTTAGCAAAGTGAGTTGATATAGTACCCTTCACAGCACAGAACACTCACTGCCCTTCTTTCTTACTTTTTAACCATATAATAAGACCCCTTCTACTTCTAATAAGTATATGTCTGCTTAAACTCAACTAGAAAATGATTTCTGCTGAGATAGAGTATTAAAGTAGTAAAAGAGTGTACCTTCTTTCAATTAGCTGCTTTCTGCTTTACAGACTAAAAACAGGATGTTCTAATTGGAGTCACCAGCTTTTATATGAATTCTAATCACACCCAAGATTAAGCTGTCTCTCTCTCTCTTTCTACTGATTTAGCAAAGTAAGTTGATACTGAGTCCTTCACAGCACAGAACACACACCGCCCTTCTTTCTATACTTTTTAACCCTAAATAAAGACTACTTCCCACTTCTATTAAAGTATCAGTCTAGCTTAAACTCAACAGAAACAAGATTTCTGCTGAGTCAGAAATATTAAATTAAGAAAATTGTACTTCTTTCAGTTGACTGCTTTCTGCTTTACAGGATAGCAACAGGAAGTTGTAAATTGAGGTCACCTGCTTTTACATGGTCTAAGACAAATCACCAATTAAGCTCTCTCTCTCTCTCTCTCTCTCTCTCCTCCTACTGATTTAGTCAAACTAAGTTGATACAAGTATCCTTCAGGGCACAGTAAGACACATTGTGTTTATTTTTTTTAACCCTAAATAAGACCTTTTCTGCTTCTAATAAAGTATCTGTCTGTTAATCTCAACAGAAACTGATTTCTTCTGAGATAGAAGTTTTGAATTAGTTAGAAAAGTGAACCTTCTTTCAGTTAGCTACTTTCTCTCTTACAAGATAGCAACAGGAAGCTGTAATTGGAGATAAACTGATTTACATGGTTAAGCACCCCAATTAGCTTAACACTCTCTCCTGTAACTGATTTAGTAAAAGAAAGTTTATATAGTACCCTTTACAGCACAGAACACTCACTTTCTTTCTTTTTAACCCAAATAAGACCCTTCTACTTCTAATAATGTATCTGTCTCGCTTAATCTCAACAGGAACTGATTTCTGCTGAGATAAAGTGTTAAAATTAGTAAGAAAATTATGCCTTCTTTCAGTTAGCTGCTTTCTGTTTTCAGGACTAAGCAACAGGAAGTTGTAATTAAGTCACCTGCTTTTAATATGTTCTAAGCCACACCACCACTTAAGATCTCTCTCTCCTCCAGCTGATCGAGCAAAGTAAGTTAATACAGTATCCTTCAAGGGCACAGTAAGGCACATTGAGTTTCTTTTTTTAACCCAAATAAGACCCCTTCTCCTTTTAATAAAGTATCAGAACTGCTTAATCTCAACAGAAACTGATTTCTGCTGAGATAGAAGTGTTAAATGTAAGAAAATTCTACCTTCTTTCAGTTAACTGCTTTCTGCTTTACAGGCTAGGAATAGGAAGCTATAATTGGAGTCACCTGCTTTGATATTGTCTAGGCCACAGCCCCAATTAAGCCTCTCTCCTCCTCCTGATTTAGCAAAAGTAAGTTGATACAGTACCCTTCACAGCACAGAACTCACACTGAATTTCTTTCTTTTTGACCACTAAAGCAAGACAACCATCTACTTCTAATAAAGTATCGGATGCTTAATTTCAACAGAAACTCTATTTCTGCTGAGATAGAAGTGTTTAAAATTAGTAAGAAAATTGTTTCTTCTTTCAGTTAGCTGCTTTCTGCTTTATAGGCTAGCAACAGGAAGTTCTAATTAAGAGTTACCTGCTTTATATGGTCTAGCTACACACCCCAATTAAGCTCTTTTCTCCCTCCTACTGATTAGAAAAGTTAGTTGATACAGTACCCTTCCACATAACACTCTGACTCTTTTTACCCTAAATAAGACCCTTCTATTTCTAATAAAGTATCCATCTGTAATCTTATCAAGAAACCGATTTCTGCTGAGATAAAGTGTTAAATTAGTAAGAAAGATTGCACGTTCTTTCAGGTAGCTGCTTTCTGCTTTACTGGCTAGCAACAGGAGGTTGTATTTGAAGTCACCTGCTTTGTATGGTCCAGGCCACACACCCCAATTAAGCTATCACTCTCTTTCTCTCTCCTCTTACTGATTTAGTAAAGTATGTTGATACAGTCCCTTCCCAGCACTACACACACTGACATTCTTTCTTCTTTTTAACCATAAATAAGACTCCTTCTACATCTAATAAAGTATCTGTCTGCTTAATCTCAACAGAAATGTTTTCTGCTGACATAGAGTGTTAAATTAGTAAGAAAAGTGTACCTTCTTTCAGTTAGCTGCTTTCTGCTTTTCATTCTATAAAGAAGAATTTGTAATTGGAGTCATCTGCCTTTACGTGCAGTAGCTACCCCCAATTTAGCTCTCTCTCTCCTCTTATAGATTGTAAAAGTAAGTTCATTTCAGTATCCTTCACCAGCACATAACACAAATGACTCTCTTTCTTTTTAAACTGAATTCACACTCCTTCTACTTCTAATAAAGTATCTGTATGCTTAATCTCAACAGAAACCATTTCTCCTGAGATAGAAGTGTTACATTGGTAAGAAAATTGTACCTTCTTTCAGTTATGTGCTTTCTTCTTTACAGGCTAGCAACAGGAAGTTGTAGTTGAGTCACCTGCTTTTATATGGTCTAATACATCTCTAATAAAAGCTCTCTCTCTCTCTCCTCATACTGATTTAGCAAAGTAGCTGATACAGTACCCTTTACAGCACAGAACACACACTGACTTTCTTTCTTTTTAACGTTAACGAATACCACCTATACTTCTAATAAAACTATCTGTTTGCAATCTCAACAGAAACTGATTTATGCTGAGATAGAAGTGTTAGAATTAGCAAGAAAAGTGACCTTATTTCAGTTACCTGCTTTCTGCCTTGATAGGCTAGATCACAGGAAGCTGTAATTTGAGTCATCTGCTTTTATATGGTCTAAACCACCCTTAATTAGCTCCCTCTCTCTCTCTCTCTCTCTCTCACTCAAACTGGTTTGACAAAATAAGTTGATACAGTACCCTTTACGAACACATAACACACACACACTTCTTTTAAGCTGAAATAGACCCTATCTACTTCTAATAATGTATCTTCATGCTTAATCTCGACAGAAACAGTTTCTCCTCAGAAATAGAAGTGTTAAATTAGTAGGAAAATTGTGTATTCTTAAAGTTAGCTGCTCTCAGCTTTACAGGCTAACAAGAATTTGTAATTGAGTCACCTGCTTTTATATGATCAAAACCACACCCCAATTAGCTCTCTCTCTCCTACCAGTTTAGCAAAAGTGAGTTGATACAGTACCCTTTACAGCACAGAACACACACTGACTTTGCTTTCTTTTTAACCCTAAATAAAACCCTTCTACTTCAAATAAAGTATCTGTCTGCTTAATCTCGAAAATAAACTGATTCTCTGCTTAGATAGAATTGTTAAATTAAGCAGCAAAATTGTACCTTCTTTCAGTTATCTGTTTTCTGCTTTACAGGCTAGCTTCAGGAAGTTGTAATTAGAGTCACCTGCTTTTATACATGGTCCTAAGCGGACACCCCAATAAGATCTCTCTCCTACTACTGATTTGTATCAAAGTAAGTTGATACATTATCCTTCAGAGCAGAAAACACACTGGCTATCTTAATATTTTGCTACCCATAAATAGGGACCCCTACTTGTAGATAAAGTATCTATCTGTAATCACAACACAAACTGAGTTTCTGCTGAGATAGGCGTGTTAAATTACAAGAAAAATTGTACCATCTTTCAGTTAGCTTCTTTCTACTTTACAGGCTTGCTACGAAATTGTAATTTTAGACACTTGCTTTTGTATGGTCTAATTGTCACCCTCAATTAAGCTCCTCTCTCTCTCTCATCTTGCTGATTTAGCAAAAGTAAGTTGATATGGAATCCTTCACAGCCGGAACACACACACTGGCATTTTTCTTTTTTTTAACCATAAATAAGACCCATCTACTTCTAATAAAGTATCTGTCTGCTTAATCTCAATGAAGCTGAGCTTTTGAGGTAGAAGTGTTAAATTAGTAATAAAATTGTACCTTCCTTCAGTTAGCTGCTTTCTGCTTTACAGGCTAGCAACAGGAAGTTGTCATTGAGTCACCTGCTTTTATATAGTCTAAGCCACATCCACAATTAAGCTCTCTCATCTCTCATCTTGCTGATTTAGCAAAGTAAGTTGATATGGAATCCTTCACAGACTGGAACACACATGCATTCTTTTCTTTTTTTTTTAACCATAATAAGACCTCTACCACTTAATAAAGTATCTGTCTACTTAATCTCAACAAGCTGATTTCTTTTGGAGGTAGAAGTAAATAGTAAGAAAATTATACCTACTTTCATTACAGCCACTTTATAGGCAAGCAACAGTTGTATTGCAGAACCTGCTTTATATACAAAGAGCCACACCCAAAATTGCTCCCTCTCCTCCTGCTACTGATTTGCAAAGTAAGTTGATACACTATTCTTCACAGCACAGAACACACACCAACAACAACGCCATATATAAGACCCCTTTCTTCTAAAAAGTATCTGTCTGCCCATTCAACAGAAACTGATTATGCTGAGATAGAAGTGCTAATTAGCAAGAAAAATGCAAAATCTACAGTTACAGTAGTTTCTACTTTAGGATAGAAACAGAATTTGTAATTGAGCCATCCGCCTTTATATACTCTAGCTACATCCAAATAAGCTCTCTCTCTCTCTCTCTCTCTCTCTCTCTCTGTCTGTCCTCTCACTGATTTAGCAAAATAAGTTCATACAGTATCCTTCACAGCACAGAAGACACACTGACTTTCTTTTTTATCCTAAAAAACCCTTCACATCTATTAAAATATCTGTCTGCAATCCACAGAAACTGATTTCCACTGAGACGAAATGTAAAACTAGGAGAAAAATCTACCTTCTTTCAGTTAGCTGCTTTCTGCTTTACAGGCTAGGAATAGGAAGCTGTAATTTAAGTCACCTTTTGATATGGTCACACACCAGTAATTAAGCCCCTCTCCTCCTACTGATTTAGAAAGTAAGTTGATACAGTACCTTCACCACAGAAACACCACTGACTTTCTGTCTTTTTCCCCAAATAAGACGCTCTACTTCTAATAAAGTATCTGTCCTATTAATCTCAACAGACACTGATTTCACTGAGATAGAAGTTTTGAATTAGTAGAAAATTAACCTTCTTTCAGTTAGCTGCTTTTCCATTACAGGCTAGCAACAGGAAGTTATAATTGGTGTCAAATGATTTATATGATTGTACACCACCAATTAGCTACCACTCTCTCCTGTAACTGATTTGCAAAGTGAGTTGATATAGTACCTTCCACAGCACAGAACACTCCCTGCCCTTCTTTCTTCTTTTTAACCTCAATAAGACCCCTTCTACTCTAATAGTATCTGTCTCCTTAAACTCAACGAAAATGATTTCTGCTGAGATAGAGAGTATTAGTAGTAAAGATACCTTCTTTTAATTAGCTGCTTTCTGCTTTACAGACTAAAAACAGGATGTTCTAATGGAGTACCAGCTTTATATGGTCCTAGCCCCAAGATTCTGTTCTCTCTCTCTCTCTTCTACTGATTTAGCAAAGTGTTGATACTATCTTCTCAGCACAGAACACACACTGCCCTTCTTTCTTACTTTTTAACCCGTAAGACTACTTCTACTTCTATTAAAGTATTGTTTGCTTAAACTCAACAGAAACAGTTTCCGCTGAGCGAAATGTTAAATTAATGAAAATTGTACTCTTCAGTTAACTGCTTTCGTTTACAGGATAGCAACAGGAAGTTGTAATTAGGTCACCTGCTTTAATAGTCTAAGACAATACAATTGCTTTATCTCTCTCTCTCTCTCTCCCTCCTACTGATTTAGCAAACTAGTTGATACAGTATCCTTCAAGAACAGAGACACATTGTGTTTATTTTTATAACCCTAACAAGACTTTTCTGTTCTAATAAAGTATCTGTCTGTGAATTTCAACAGAAACTGATTTCTTCTGAAGTTGAAGTTTGAATTAGTTAGAAAATTGAACCTTCTTTCAGTTAGCTACTTTCTTTGCTAAGATAGCAACAGGAAGCTGTAATTGAACTGATTTATATGGTCTAAGCCACACCCCAACTAAGCTACTAACTCTCTCCTGACTGGATTTAGTAAATAAGTTGATATGTACCCTGCAGCACAGAACACTCACTTTCTTTCTTTCTTTTTAACCTAAATAATACCCCTTACCACTTCTAATAATGTATCTGTTGCTTAATCTCACAGGAACTGATTTCGCTGAGATAAAATATTAAATAGTACAAAATTATGCTTCTTCACACTGCTTTCTGTTTTCAGGCTGAAAAGGAAGTTGTAATTGAAGTCACCTGTTTAACATGTTCTAAGCCACACCACCATAAAGATCTCTCTCTCCTCCAGCTGATCGAGCAAAGTAAGTTAATACAGTATCCTACAGGCACAGTACACATTGAGTTTCTTTTAACCTAAATAAGACCCCTTCCTTTAATAAAGTATCAGACTGCTTAATCTCAACAGAAACTGATTTCTACTGAGATAGAAGTGTTAATATTAAAAATTCTACCTTCTTTCAGTTAACTGCTTTCTCTGTTTACAGGCTAGGAATAGGAAGCTATAATTGGAGCCACCTGCTTGATATTGTCTAGGCAGCCCCACCAGCCCCTCTCCTCCTTCTGATTTAGCAGTGTTGATATGCCCTTCACAGCACAGAACCCACTAATTTCTTTCTTTTTTGACCCTAAATAAGACACCATCTACTTCTAACAAAGTATCTGTCTGCTTAATTTCAACAGAAACTCTATTTCTGCTGAGATAGAAGTGTTAAAATTAGTAAGAAAATGGTTTTCCTTCAGCTAGCTGCTTCTGGGTTTTATAGGCTAGCAACAGGAAGTTCCAAATGAGTCACCACCTGCTTTTATATGGTCTAAGCCACACCAGCCAATTGCTCTCTCTCTATATCACTGATTTAGCAACAAGTTCATAGCACCGCTCACAGTACAGAAACACAGACATTCTTTCTTTTCTAACTAATAACACCATATACTTCAAATAAAGTATCTGTCTGCTTAATCTCAACAGAAACTGATTTCGCTGATATAAGTGATAAATTAGTACACAACTATACCTCTTTCAGCTAGCTACTTTCTGTTTTCATTCCAACAAACAGGAATCGTAATTTAGTAACCTGCTTTATAGGTCAAGCCACCCCCAATTAAGCTCTCCTCCACTCCTACTGATTAACAAAGTAAGTTGATACAATGTCCTTCACAGCACATAACACCTCGGACTTTCTTTTTAACCCAAATAAGACCCTTCTACTTCAATAAGTATCTTTCTTCTTAATCTCAACAAAACTGATTTCGCTGATTGAATGTTAAACTAGTAAGAAATGATACCTCTTTCAGTTAGCTGCTTTCTGTTTTTCAGGCTAACAACAGGAAGCTGTAATTGAGCCACCTGCTTTTATATGGTCTTAGCCACAACTCAACCAGCGCCTCTCTCTCTCTCTCCCACTGATTTAGCAAAAATAATAATACAGTATCCTCACAACACAGAACACACTGACTTTCTTTTAAAACCTAAATAAGACCTCTTCTACTTGATAAAGTATCTATCAGATTAATCTCTAAGAAATTGATTTCGCTGAGATAAGTGGAAGTTAGTAAGAACATTGTACCTTCTTTCAGTTAGCTGCTTTCTGCTTTATAGGCAAGACAGGAAGTTGTTATTAAGTCACCTTCTTTTATATTGTCTAAGCACCTGAATTAAGTTCTCTCTCTCCTCCTACTGATTAAGCTGCTTGTAAGTTGATACAGAACGTTCATAGCACAGAACACACGTTGACTTTCTTCCTTTTTAACCCTAATAAGACCCTTCTACTTAACAAAGTATCTGTCTGCTTAATCTCAACATAAACTGATTTCTGCTGACACGGATGTGTTAAATTAGTAAGAAAATTCCACCTCTTTCAGTTAAATGCTTTCTGCTTTCAGGTAGCAACAGAAATTTGTACTGAGCCATCTGCTTATATGATCTAAGTTACACCCCCAAAGCTAGAACTCTTCCTCCTATTGATTTAGCAAGTAAGTTGATACAGTACCTTCACAGCACAAGAACCACACTGATGTTCTTCTTTAACCCTAAATAAGACCAATTCTACTTCTAAATAAGTATCTCTCTGCTTAAACTCAAAAGAGCTTCTGCTGAGATAAAGTGTTAAATTAGTGAAAAGTGTGCATCCTTCAGTTAGCTGCTTACTGCTTTGCAGGCTAGCAATAAGGCTGTAACTGAAGTCTGTTTATATGGTCTGCCACAACCCAATTACTTACTCTCTCTCCTACTGATTTGCAAAGCAAGATGGTACAGCACCTTCACAGCAAAGAACACTCTGACTTTCTTTCTTTTTAATCTTAAATAAGACCCTACTACTTCAATAGCATCAGTCACTTAATCTCAACATAAACTGATTTCTGCTGAGATAGAAGTGTTAAATTAGTAAGAAAATTGTACCTTCTTTCAGCACTCTGCTTTATGCTTTACAGGCCAGCAACCGGAAGTTGTAAGTGAGTCACCTGCTTTTTATGGTGTAAGCCACAGCCCCAATAAGCCTCTCTCTCCCATACTGATTTATAAAGTAAGGAGAAACAGTAGCCTTTTAGCTGTGAAAACACACAACCATCTTTCTTTTAACCCTGAATAGGACCTTCTACTCTAATAAAGTATCTGTCTGTATAATGACGAAACAATTTCCGTGAGAAAGAAGTGTTAAATTATAAGAAAACTGTAATTTTTCAGACAGCTGCTTTCTTGTGCTACTAGCAACAGAAGTTATATTGAGCACCTCCTTTTGTATGATCCGGCCACCCCACAATTGCTTATCTCTCTCCTCTCACTGATTTGTAAAATATGTTGATATAGTTCCTACAGCACAGAGAACACAGTGACTTTCTCTTCTTTTAACCTAAATAAGAGCCCTCTATATCTAATAAAGTATCTGTCTTAATCTCAACAGAAACTTTCACTGACATAAGTGTTAAATTAGTAAGAAAGTGTACTTCTTCAGTTATCTGCTTTCAGCTTTCAGGCTAGCAACAAGAATTTGTAATTGAGTCATCTGCTTTATCTGCTAAAGCTACAACCCCCAATTAAAAGCCCTCTCTCTCTCTCTCTCTCTCTCTTATTGATTTAGAAAAATTGATACAGTACCCTTCACAGCACAGAACACACACTGACTCTCTTTCCCTTTAAACAATAATAAGATCCTCTACTTCTAATAAAGAGAGGTTTATAATCTCAACAGAAACTGTATTTCATGAGAGAGAAGTGTTAAATTAGTAAGAAAATTGAACCTACTTAGTTAGCTGCTTTCTCCCTAACAGGCTAGCAACAGGAAGTTTTAATTGAGCAACCGATTTATATGGTCTGAGTCACAATTAAAATTAACCTACCTCTCTCCTGTAACTGTTTAGCAAAAGTTCATATAGTACCCTCACACAGAACCTCACTGTCTTCTGCTTTCTTTTAACCAATAAGACCCTTCTACTTCTATTATAGTATCTGTCTGCTTAATCTCATTAGAAACTGATTTCTTCTGAGACAGAAATATTAATAGTAAGAAAATTACATCATCTTTCAGTAAGCTGCTTTCTCCTTACAGCTAGCAACAGGAAGCACAACAATTAGACTCACCTGCTTTTGGTCTAAGACACCCCCTAATTGCTCTCTCTCTCTCTCTCTTTCTCCTCCTACTATTTTAGCAAAAATAAGTCCACATAGAGTCCACAGCACAGAACATACACAGGCTTTTTTTAAACCCTAATAAGACCCCTCTCTTCAAAAGTATCTGTCTGTAATCCAACAGAAATTGGTTTCTGCTGATAGAATTATTAATAGTAAGAAAGTGTTCCTTCTTTCAATTAGCTACTCTGTTTTACAGGCTAGCAACAGGAAGTTGTAATTGGAGTTACCTGCTTTATATGGTCTAAGCCACAGTCCCAAATTAAGCTCTCTCTCTCTCTTCCTACAGTTTAGCAAAGTATGTTGATACAGCGTTACAGCATGGAACACACTGAATTTCTTTCTTTTTAACGCTGAATAAGACCCTTCTACTTCTAACAGTATATGTCTGCTTAATCTCCAACAAACTGATTTCTGGTGAGATGAAGCATTAGTGAAAATTGAACCTTCTTTCAGTTAGTTGCTTACACTTACAGAAAGGAAAGGAAGTTGTAATTCTAGTCACCTGCTTTATGGTCTAAGCCACACCCTAATTTATCTCTCTCCTCCAACAGATAGAAAAGTAAGTTGACAGTATCCTTCACAGCAGAGAACACACTGAATTCTTTCTTTTTAACCACTTAAAAAAAAACTTTCACTCTATAAAAGTTCTGCTGAATCTCATCAAACAATTTCTGAGACAGAAAAGTTAAATTAGCAAAATTTTCCTCTTTCAGTCAGCTGCTTTCTGCTTTACAGAGTTAGCAACAGGAAATTGTAATTAAGTCAGCTGCTTTGTATCGGTCTTAGCCACACCCCAATTAAGCCTCTCCTCCTACTGATTTTAGCAAAGTTGATACAGTATCCTTCAGAGCAGAACACACAAACTGACTTTTCTTTCTTTTTTAAAAGTAAAGAAGGGACCCTTCTACTTCTAATAAAAGTATCTATGCTTAATCTCAACAGAAACGGATTTCTGCTTAGATGGATGTTAAATTAGTAAAGAAAATAGTACATTCTTTCGATAGTATCTCTGCTTTAAAGGCTAGCAACAGAAAGTTGTAACTGGGGTCACCATGTTTTATATGGTGTAAGTCAGACCACCAATTAAGCTCTGTATCTCTCTCCTCTACTGATTTTTTAAAGTAAGTTGATTCAGTATCCTTCACAGCACAAACACACAGTGTCTTTCTTTATTTATTTTAACCTATTAAGACCCATTCTACTTTCTAATAAAGGAATCAGTCTGCTTTTAATTTCAACAGAAAATTAGCTTCATGAGATAGAAGAGTTAAATTAGTAAGAAAATTCTACACCTTCTTTCGGTAGCTGCTTTCTGTTTTTACAGACTAGCAACAGGAAGTTGTAATTGGAGTCACCTGCTTTTTATGATCTAGCCACACACCCCAATTAAACAACCTCTCTCCCTCATAACAGTTTTGCAAAATAAGTTGATGTAGTATCCTTCACAGTACAGAACACTCCACTGTCTTTCTTTCTTTTTAACCCTAAATGACACCTTCTACTTCTAATTAATTATCTTTCTGCTTAATCTCAACAAGAGACTGATTTCTGCTGAGATAGAAGTGTTACATTAGTAAAAAGATTATACCTTCTTTCAAGTAAATTGCTTTCTGCTTCACAGACTAGTAACAGGATATTCTAATTTGAGTCACCAGTTTTTATGGTCTAAGCCACACCCAAGATTAAGCTGTCTCTCTCTCCTCCTTCTGCTTTATAAAAGTAAGTTCATGAGAGTCCTTCACAGCACAGAACACACACTGAATTCCTTTCTTTTTAAACCTAAATAAGACCACTTCTACTTCCATTAAAGTATCTGTTCTGCTTAATCTCATCCAAACTGATTTCTGCTGAGACAAATGTTAAATTAGTGAAAATTGTACCTTCTTTCAGTTAGCTGCTTTATGCTTTAGGCTAGCAACTGTTAGTTGTGATCAGTCATCTGTTTTATATGGTCTAGACAAACCACTAATGAGCTCGCTCTCTGTCTAGCCTCCTACTGATTTAGCAAATGAAGTTGATATAATACCCTTTACAGCACAGAACACTCCATGTCTTTCTTTCTTTTAACCCTAAATAAGACCCCTTCTACTTCTAAAAAAGTATCTGTCCTGCTTAATCTAGAAACTGATTTCTGCTGAGATAGAAATGCTAAATTAGTAAATAAATTATACCTTCTAATGGAGTTACAAGCTTTATATATGTTTAAGCCACACCCAAGATGAAGCAGACTCTCTCTCTCCTCCTACTGATTTTGCAAAGTATGTTGATACAGTACCCTTCAGACCACAGAACACACACTGACTTTCTTTCTTTTCTTTTAACCCCAGATAAGACCCATTCTACTTCTAATAAAGTATCTTTCAGCTTCATATGACTAGAAACTGATTTCTGCAGAGATAGAGTGTTAAATAAGTAAGAAAATTGTACCTTCTTTCAGTTAAGCTGCTCTGCCTTTACAGGAAAGCAGGAAGTTGCACGAGTCACTTGCTTTTATATGGTCTAAACAACACACAATTAAGCGCTATCTCCTCCACTGAATAAGCAATGCAACTTGATACAGTATCCTTTCACAGTACAGTACACACACTGACCTTCTTTCTTTTTTTAACTTCTAAAATATGACCCTTCTACTTCCAATAAAGTATCAGTCTGCGTAATCTGAACAGAAACTGACTTCTGATGGGATAGAAGTGTTAAATAAACAAGAAAAATTCTACCTTCTTTCAGTTAGCTGCTTTCTGCTTTACAGGCTGCCAACAGGAATTTGTAATTGAGTCACCTGCTTTTATATGGTCTAAGCCACACCCAATTAACTCTCTCTCCTCCTACTGATTTAGCAAAAGTAAGTTGATACAGTATCCCTCACAGCACAGAACACACACTGACTTTTCTTTCTTTTAACCCTAAAATAGACCACTTCTACTTCTATTAAAGCATCTGTCTGTAATATCATCAGAAACTGTTTCTGCGAGACAGAAATGTAAAATTAGTAAGAAATTACTACCTTCTTTCAGTTAGCTGCTTTCTGCTTTACAGCTAGGAATAGGAAGCTGTAATTTGGAGTCACCTGCTTTGATATGGTCACATACACCACGTAATTAAGCCGCTCTCTCTCCTACTGATTTTAGCAAAAAGTTGATACAGTACCCTTCACAGCACAGAACACACACTGACTTTCTGTCTTTTTCCCTAAATAAGACCGCTTCTACTTCTAATAAAGTATCTGTCTGCTTAATCTCAACAGACACTGATTTCTACTGAGATAGAAGTTTTGAATTAGTAAGAAAAATGAACCTTCTTTCAGTTAGCTTTCTCCGTTACAGGCTAACAACAGGAAGTTATAATTGGTGTCAAATGATTTATATGGTCTAAACACTCTCCAATTAGCTACTCTCTCTCTCCTGTAACTAGTTTAGCAAAGTGAGTTGATATAGTACCCTTCACAGCACAGAACTCACTCCCTTCTTTGCTTACTTTTAACCATTATAAGACCCTTCTACTTCTAATAAAGTATCATGTCTGCTTAAACTCAACAGAAAATGATTTCTGCTGAGATAGAAGAGTTAAAGTAGTAAAAGAGTGTACCTTCTTTCAATTAGCTGCTTTCTGCTTTACCAGACTAAAACAGGATGTTCTAATTGAGTCACCAGCTTTTATATGGTCTAAGCCACACCCAAGATTAAGCTGTCTCTCTCTCTCGCTCTCTTTCTACTGATTTAGCAAAGTAAGTTGATACTGAGTCCTTCACAGCACAGAACACACACTGCCCTTCTTTCTTACCTTTTAACCCTAAATAAGACTACTTCTACTTCTATTAAAGTATCTGTCTGCTTAAACTCAACAGAAAGTGATTTCTGCTGAGACAGAAATATTAAATTAGTAAGAAAATTGTACTTCTTTCAGTTAACTGCTTTCTGCTTTACAGGATAGCAACAGGAAGTTGTAATTGGAGTCACCTGCTTTTACATAGTCTAAGACAAACCACCAATTAAGCTCTCTCTCTCTCTCCCTCCTCCTTCTGATTTAGCAAACTAAGTTGATACAGTATCCTTCAGAGCACAGTAAGACACATTGTGTTTATTTTTTAACCCTAAATAAGACCTTTTCTGCTTCTAATAAAGTATCTGTCTGCTTAACTCAGCAGAAACTGATTTCTACTGAGATAGAAGTTTTGAATTAGTAAGAAAATTGAACCTTCTTTCAGTTAGCTGCTTTCTCTTTTACAAACTAGCAACAGGAAGCTGTAATTGGAATCAACTGATTTATGGTCTAAGCCACAACCCCAATTAAGCTTAAGTTGATATAGTACCCTTTACAGCACAGAACACCCACTTTCTATCTTTCTTTCTTTCTTTTAACCCTAAATAAGACCCCTTCTACTTCTAATAATGTATCAGTCCGCTTAATCTCAACAGGAACTGATTTCTGCTGAGATAGAAGTGATTAAATTAGTAAGAAAATGATGCCTTCTTTCAGTTAGCTGCTTTCTGTTTTCAGGCTAGCAACAGGAAGTTGTAATTGGAGTCACCTGCTTTAATATGTTCTAAGCCACACCACCACTTAAGCTCTCCCTCGCTCTCCTCCAGCTGATCTAGCAAAGTAAGTTGATACAGTATCCTTCAGGGCACAGTATGCACATTGAGTTTCTTTTTTAACCCTAAATAAGACCCTTCTCCTTTTAATAAAGTATCGGACTGGTTAATCTCAACAGAGAACTGATTTCTGCTGAGATGGAAGTGTTAAATGTGTAAAAATTCTACCTTCTCTTCAGTTAACTGCTTTCTGCTTTACAGGCTAGGAATGAAGCTATAATTAGAGTCACCTGCTTTGATATTGTCAGGCCACAGCCACAATTAAGCCTCTCTCCTCCTACAGTTGTAAAGTAAGTTGATACAGTACCTTCACAGCACTAGAACTCACAATGAATTTCTTTCTTTTTGACCTAAATAAGACACCATCTACTTCTAATAAAGTAACTGTCTGCTTAATTTACAGAAACTCTATTTCTGCTGAGATAGAAGTGTTAAAATTAGTAAGAAAATTGTTCCTTCTTTCAGTTAGCTGCTTTCTGCTTTATAGACTAGCAACAGGAAGTTCTAATTGGAGTCACCTGCCTTTATATGGTCTAAGCCACACCAGCCAATTAAGCTCTCTCTCTCCTCCTACTGATTTAGAAATTTAAGTTCATACAGTACCGTTCACAGCACAGAACACACACTGACATTCTTTCTTCTTTAACTCTAAATACGACCCCATATACTTCAAATAAAGTATCTGTTTAATCTCAACAGAAACTGATTTCTGCTGAGATAAGTGATAAATTAGTACAAAAATTATACCTTCTTTCAGCCAGCTACTTTCTGTTTTTCATTCTAGAAACAGGAATTTGTAATTTGTCACCTGCTTTTTTAGTATGGTCTAGCCACACCCCAATTAAGCTCTCACTCACTCCTACTGATTAAGCAAAGTAAAGTTGGATACAGTGTCCTTCTCAGCCAAATATACACTCTGACTTTCTTTTTTAACCCTAAATAAGACCCTTCTACTTCTAATAAAAGTATATTTCTGCTTAATCTCAACAAAAACTGATTTCTGCTGAGATTGAAGTGTTAAATTAGTAATGAAAATGATACCTTCTTTCAGTTAGCTGTTTTCTGTTTTCAGGCTAACAACAGGACATTGTAATTAAGGTCACCAACTTTTATATGGTCTTAGCCACACCTCCAATTAAGCTTTCTCTCTCTCTCTCTCTCTTCCTACTGATTTAGCAAAGTAAGCTAATACAGTATCCTTCACAACACAGAACACACACTGACTTTCTTTTTAAACCTAAATACGACCTCTTCTACTTCTGATAAAGTATCTGTCAGATTAATCTCATCAGAAATTGATTTCTGCTGAGATAGAAGTGTTAATTTAGTAAGAAAATTGTACCTTATTTCAGTTAGCTGCTTTCTGCTTTGAGTAGGCAAGCAACAAGAAGTTGTTATTGAGTCACCTTCTTGTATATGGTCTAAACCACACCCACCAATTAAGTTCTCTCTCTCTCTCTCCCAACTGATTAAGCTATGTAAGTTGATAAAGTACCGTTCATAGCACAGAACACACATTGACTTTCTTTTCTTTTTTAACCCTAAATAAGACCCTTCTACTTCTAATAAAGTATCGATTCAGCTTAATCTCAACATAAACTGATTTCTGCTGACATAGAAGTGTTAAATTAGTAAGAAAAGTATACCTTCTTTCAGTTAAATGCTTTCTGCTTTTCAGGCTAGCAACAGAAATTTGTATTGGAGTCATCTGCCTTTATATGATCTAAGTTACACCCCAAAGAAGCTCTTTCTCTCCCCTCTTATTGATTTAGCAAAGTAAGTTGATACAGTACCCATTCATAGCACACAACACACACTGACGTTCTTTCTCTTTTTAACCTAAATAAAAACCCTTCTACTTCTAATTAAGTATCTGTCTGCTTAAACTCAAAGAAATGGATTGCTGGACAGAGTTAAATTAGTAATGAAAAATTGTACATCCTTTCAGTTAGCTGCTTACTGCTTTACAGGCTAGCAACAGGAAGCTGTAACTGGAGTCAACTGTTTGATATGGTCTACAAGCCACACCCCAATTATACTCTCTCTCTCCTCCTACTGAATTAGCAAATTAAGATGGTACAGCACCTTTCAACTTACAAAATACACTCTGACTTTCTTTCTTTTTTAACCTTAAAGACCCCTACTACTTCTAATAAAGTATCTGTCTGCTTAATCTCAACATAAACTGATTTCTGCTGAGATAGAAGTGTATAAATTAAGTAAGTAAAATTGTACCTCTTTTCAGTTAGCTGCTTACTGCTTTACAGGCTAGCAACGGAAGTTATAATTGGAGTCACCTGCTTTTATATGGTGAAAGCCACACACCCCCCAATAAAGCTCTCTCTCTCTCTCCACATACTGATTTAGCAACGTAAGAGTGAAACAGTAATAACACCTTTAGCAGAAAACACACTAACTTTCTTTCTTTTTAACCTAAATAGGACCCCTTCTACTTCTAATAAAGTATCTGTCTGTAATCTCGACATAAACCAATTTCTGCTGAGAAAGAAGTGTTAAATTAGTAAGAAAAACTGTACCTTCTTTCAGGTAGCTGCTTTCTGCTGTACTGGCTAGCAACAGGAAGTTGTAATTGAGTCACCTGCTTTTTACACAGCCTTGGTCTGGAGCACCCCCCAATTAAGCTATCTCTCTACTCCTCTTACTGATTTAGCAAAGTATCAGTGATATAGTTCCTTCACAGCACAAGAGAACACACTGACTTTCTTCTTTTAACCCTAAATAAAAGCCCTTCTATATCTAATAAAAGTATCTCTCTGAGTTAATCTCAACAGAAACTTTTTCTGCTGACATAGAAATGTTAAATTAAGTAAGGAAAGTGTACCTTCTTTCAGTTATCTGCTTTCTGCTTTTCAGGCTAGCAACAAGAATTTTAATTGGAGTCATCTGCTTTTATGTGCACTAAGCTACACCCCCAATTAATCTCTCTCTCTCTCTCTCTCCTCTTATTGATTTAGCAAAGTAAGGTTCATAGCAGTATCCTTACAGCACTGAAGACACACTGATTTTCTTTTTTATCCTAAGTAAAACCCCTTCCACATCTATTAAAAGTATCTTTCTGCTTAATCTCAAGAGAAACTGATTTCTGCTGAGATAGAAGTGTTAAATTAGTAAGAAAATTTTACCTTCTTTCAGTTAGCTGCTTCTACGCTTTGCAGAGCTTAGCAATAGGAAGTTGTAATTAGAGTCACCAGCTTTTATATGGTCTAAGCCACAGCCCCAATTAAGTCTCTCTCTCCTCCTACTGATTTAGCAAAGTATGTTGATACAGTACCCTTCACAGCATATAACACCACACTGACTTTCTTTTTTAATCCTAAATAAGACCCTTCTGCTTCTAGTAAAGGATCTGTCTTCTTAATCTCAACAGAAACTGATGTCTGCTGAGATAGAAGTGTTAAATTAATTGAAAATCGTACCTTCTCTCAATTAGCTGCTTTCTGCTTTACAGACTAGCAAAAGAAGTTGTAGTGAGAGTCACCTGCTTTATATAGTCTAAGCCACACCCATCAATTAAGCTCTCTCACTCCCTTCTACTGATTTGTAAAAGTAATTTGATACAGTATCATTCACAGCACATAACATACATTGACTTTCCTTCTTTTAACCTAAATAAGACCCATTCTACCTCTAAAAGTATCGACTGCTTAATCTCAACTAGAAACTGATTTCTCCTGAGATAGAAGTGTTAAATTAGTGAGAATATTATACCTTTTTCAATTATCTGCTTTCTACTTTACAGACTAGTAACAGGAAGTTGTTGTTGGAGTCACCTGCTTTTATATGTTCTAAGCCACACCTCAATAAAGATATCTGTCTCTCTCTCTCTCTCTCCTTATACTGATTTGTAAGTAAGTTGATACAGTACCCTTTAAAGCACAGAAGACACACTGACTTTAATTCTTTTTTTAAATTAAATAACACCCATCTGCTGCTAGTAAAGGATCTGTCTGCTTAATCTCAACAGAAACTGATTTCTGCTGAGATAGAAGTGTTAAATTAGCAAGAAAATTGTTCCTTCTTTCAGTTAGCTGCTTTCTGCATTACACGCTAGCAACAGGTAGTTGTAATTGGTGTCATCTTCTTTTATATGATCTAATCCACACCCCAATTAAGCCTCTGTCTCTCTCTCTCTCTCTTTTGAGTTATCAAAGTAAGATGATACAGTATCCTCTCACAGCTTAGAACACACACTGGCTTTTCTTATTTTAACTGTAAATAAGACCTCTTCTACTTCTAATAAAGAATCTGTCTGCTTAATCTCAACATAAACTGATTTCTGCTGAGATAGAATTGTTAAATTAGTAAGAAAGTGTACATTCCTTCAGTTAGCTGCTTTCTGCTTTACAGGCTAGCAACGGGAAGTTGTAGTGGGGTCACCTGCTTTTATATGGTCTAAGACACACCACCAATTAAGGTCTGTCTCTCTTCTTACTGATTTAGTGAAGTAAGTTGATACAGTACCCTTCACAGCACAGAGGACACTGACCTTCTTTTTATCCCTAAATAAAACCTCTTCCACTTCTAATAAACTGTCTCCTTAATCTCAACAGAAACTCATTTCTGCTGAGATAGAAGTGTTAAATTAGTAAGACAATTTTACCTCTTTCAGTTAGCTGCTTTCTGCTTTACAGGCCAGCAACTAGAAAGTTGTAATTGAGTCACCTGCTTTTATGTGGTCTAATCCACACCCTCAATTAAGATCCCTCTCCTCCTACTGATTTAGCAAAGTAAGTTGATACAGTACCTTCACAGCACGGACAAACACTGACGTCCTTTCTTTTTGTTAACCCTAAATAAGACACATTCTACTTCTAATAAAGTATCTGTCTCCTTAAAACTTAAAAGAAAACTGATTTCTGCTGAGATAGAATTAAATTAGTAAGAATATTGTACCTCATTTCAGTTAGCTGCTTTCTAGCTTTACAGGTGTAGCAAGCAAGAAGCCGTAACTGGAGTCACCCTGCTTTATATGGCCTAACCCTCACACCAATTACACTCTCTCTCTCCTCCAACACTGATTTAGCAATGTAAGATGGTACAGTACCCTTCACAGCACAGAACACACTCTGACTTTCTTTCTTTATTTTACCCTAAATAAGACCCTACTACTTCTAATAAAGTATCTGTCTGTTTTAATCTCAACATAAACTGATTTCTGCTGAGATAGAAGTGTTAAAATTATGTAAGAAAATAGTACTTTCTCTCAGTTAGCTGCTTTCTGCTACAAGAGCTAACAACAGGAATTTGTAATTGAGTCACCTGCTTTATATGGTCTAAGCTTCACCCACTATTAGCTGTAATTCTCCTCCTACTGATTTAGAAAGTTAGTTGATACAGTACCCTTAAAAGCACAGAACACTCTCTGACTTTCTTTTTTTACCTAAATAAGACCCCTTCTATTTCTAATAATCTGTCTGCTTAATCTTGTCAGAAACTGATTTCTGCTGAGATAGAAGTGTTAAATTAGTAAGAAAGTGTGTGTTCTTTCAGGTAGCTGCTTTCTGCTTTACTGGCTAGCAACAGGAAGTTGTATTTGAAGTCACCTGCTTTTTGTATGGTCCAGGCCACACCCAATTAATGCTTCACTCTCTTTTTCTCTCTCCTCTTACTGATTTAGCAAAGTATGTTGATACAGTCCCCTTCCCAGCACTGAGCACACACTGACATTCTTTCTTCTTTTTAACCATAAATAAGACTCCTTCTACATCTAATAAAGTATCTGTCTGCTTAATCTCAACAGAAACGTTTTCTGCTGACATAGAAGTGTTAAATTAGTATGGAAAGTGTACCTTCTTTCAGTTAGCTGCTTTCTGCTTTCATTCTAGCAAGAAGAATTTGTAATTGGAGTCATCTGCCTTTATGTGCAGTAAGCTGCACCCCAATTTACTCTCTCTCTCCTCTTATTGATTTAGCAAAGTAAGTTCATACAGTATCCTTCATAGCACAGAAGACACACTGACTTTCTTTTTTTATCCCTAAGTAAAACCCTTCCACGTCTATTAAAGCATCTGTCTGCTTAATCTCAACAGAAACTGATTTCTGCTGAGATAGAAGTGTTAAATTAGTAAAAATTACCTTCTTTCAGTTAGCTGCTTTCTGCTTTAAAGGCTAGCAATAGGAAGTTGTAATTGGAGTCACTACTTTATATGGTCTAAGCCACACCCCAATTAAGCATTGTCTTCTCCTACTGATTTAGCAAAGTATGTTGATACAGTACCCTTCACAGCTCAGAACACACACTGACTTTCTTTCTTTTTTAACCCTAAATAAACCCTTCTACTTCAAATAAAGTATCTGTCTGCTTAATCTCGAAAGACTGATTTCTGTTTAGATAGAATTGTTAAATTAGTAAGAAAAATTGTACCTTCTTTCAGTTATCTGTTTTCTGCTTTACAGGCAAGCTACAGGAAGTTGTAATTAGAGTCACCTGCTTTTATATGGTCTAAGACACACCCCCAAAAGATCTCTCTCTCTCTCTCTCTCTCCTCTTACTGATTTATCAAAGTAAGTTGATACATTATCCTTCAGAGCAGAATACACACACTGGCTATCTTACTTTTTTCTACTCATAAATAGGACCCTACTACTTGTAATAAAGTATCTGTCTGCTTAATCACAACATAAACTGATTTCTGCTGAGATAGAAGTGTTAAATTAGTAAGAAAAGTGTACCTTCTTTCAGTTAGCAAGTTTCTTCTTTACATGCTAGAAACAGGAAGAGGTAATTAAAGTCACCTGCTTTATATGGTCTAAGCCACACAGCCAATTAGGCTTCTCTCATTCTGATTTAGCAAAGAAAGTTGATTCAGTATCCTTTACAGCACATAACTCATATTGACTTTCTTATTTCTAACCTGAAATAAGACCCTTCTACTTTTAATAGTATCTGTCTGCTTAATCGTAACAGAAACTGATTTCTGCTGAAATAGAAGTGTTAAATTAGTAAGAAAATTTTACCTTCTTTCAGTTAGCAAGCTTTCTACTTTACAGGATAGCAACAGGAAGTTGTAATTAGATCATCTGCTTTCATATAGTATAAACCACACCCCAATTAAGCTCTCTCTCTCCTCCTCCTGATTTAGCAAAGTAAGTTGATACAGTACCCTTCACAGCACAGAACACACACACACTGTATTTCTTTCTTTTTAACCCTAAAAAGACCTCTTCTACACCTAATAAAGTATCTGTCTGCTTAATCTCATTAGAAACTTTTTTCTGCTGATAGAAGTATTACATTAGTAAGAAATGTGTACCTTCTTTAAGTTAGCTGCTTTCTGCTTTTCAGGCTAGCAACAGGAATTTGTAATTGCAGTCATCTGCCTTTATATGTTCTAAGCTACACCCCCATTAAGCTCTCTCTCTCCCTCTTATTGATTTAGCAAAGTAAGTTCATACAGTATCCTTCCCAGCACAGAAGACACAATTACTTTTTATCCCTAAGTAAAACCCTTCCACATCTATTAAAGTATCTGTCTGTAATCTCAACAGAAACTAATTTCTGCTGAGATAGAAGTATTAAATTAGTAAGAAAATTTACCTTCTTACAGTTAGATGTTTTCTGCTTTACAGTCTAGCAATAGGAAGTTGTATTTGAAGTCACCTGCTTTTATATGGTCTAATCCACACCCCAATTAAGCTCTCTCTCCTAACACTGATTTAGCAAAGTATGTTGATACAGTACCCTTCACAGCTCAGAGCACACACTGACTTTCTTTCTTTTTCTAATTATAAATTAGACTCCTTCTGCTTCTAGTAAAGGATCTGTCTGCTTAATCTGAACAGAAACTGATGTCTGCTGAGAAAGACGTGTTAAATTCTTAAGAAAATTGTACCTTCTTTCAGTTAGCTGCTTTCTGCTTTACCATTAGCTACAGAAATTGTAATTTTAGTCACCTGCTTTTATATGGTCTAATTGTCACCCTCAATTAAGCTCTCTCTACGCTCTCTCTCTCATCTTACTGATTTAGCAAAGTAAGTTGATATGGAATCCTTCACAGCACGGAACACACACTGGCTTTCTTTCTTTTTTTTTTTAATCATAAATAAGATCCCTTCTACTTCTAATAAAGTATCTGTCTGCTTAATCTCAACAGAAGATGATTTCTTTGGAGGTGGAAGTGTTAAATTAATAATAAATTGTACCTTCCTTCAGTTAGCTTGCTTTCTGCTTTACAGGCTATCAACAGGAAGTTGTCATTGGAGTCACCTGCTTTTATATGGTCTAAGCCACATCCACAATTAAGATCTCTTTCTCCTCCTACTGATTTAGCAAAGTTAGTTGATACAGTACCCTTCACAGCACAGAATACACTCTGACTTTCTTTCATTTGTTTACCCTCTATAAGACCCTTCTACTTCTAATAAAGTATCTGTCTGCTTAATCTCAACATAAACTGATTTCTGCTGAGATAGAAGTATTAAACTAGTAAGAAAATTGTACCTACTTTCTATTGGCAGCTTTCTACTTTACAGGCAAGCAACAGGAAGTTGTAATTGCAGACACCTGCTTTTATATGGCCTGAGCCACACCCAAAATTAAGCTCTCTCTCTCTCCTCCTGCTACTGATTTAGCAAAGTAAGTTGATACACTATTCTTCACAGCACAGAACACACACTGGCTTTCTTTCTTTTTAACCATATATAAGACCATTTTTCTTCTAAAAAGTATCTGTCTGCTTATTCTCAACAGAAACTGATTTATGCTGAGATAGAGTGTTAAATTAGCAAGAAAAATTCCACCTTCTTTCAGTTACAGTAGCTGCTTTCTACTTTACAGGATAACAACATGAATTTGTAATTGGAGTCATCTGCCTTTATATGCTCTAAGCTACACACCAAACAGCTCTCTCTCTCCTCTTATTGATTTAGCAAAGTAATTTCATACAGTATCCTTCACAGCACAGAAGACACACTGACCTTCTTTTTTTATCCCTAAGAAAACCTCCTTCCACGTCTATTAAAATTTCTGTCTGCTTAATCTCAACAGAAACTGATTTCTGCTGAGATAGAGGCATTAAATTAGTAAAAAAAATTCCTTCTTTCAGTTAGCTGCTTTCTGCTTTACAGACTAGCAATAGGAAGTTGTAATTGAAGTCACCTGCTTTTATATGGTCAAAGCCACACCCCAATTAAGCTCTCTCCTCCTACTGATTCAGCAAGGTATGTTGATGCAGTACCCTTCACAGCACAGAACACACACTGACTTTCTTTCTTTTTAACCCTAAATAAAACCCCTTCTACTTCTAATAAAGTGTCTGTCTGCTTAATCTCGAAAGAAACTGATTTCTGCTCAGAGAAGTGTTAAATTAGTAAGAAAATTGTACCTTCTTTCAGTTAGCTGCTTTCTGCTTTACAGGTTAGCAACAGGAAGTTATAATTGGACTCACCTGCTTTTATGTGGTCTAAGCCACAACCCCAAATAAGCTCTCTCCTCTCTCCACCTACTGATTTACCAAAGTAAGTTGATGCAGTATCATTCACCGTACATAACACACACTGATGTTGCTTTCTTTTTAACCTTAAATAAGACCCTCTACTTCTAAAAAGTATCTGTCTGCTTAATCTCAACAGAAACTGATTTCTCCTGAGATAGAGTGTTAAATTAGTAAGAAAATTGTACATTCTTTCAGTTATCTGCTTTCTGCTTTACAGGCTTGCAACAGGAAGTTGTAATTGAGTCACCTGCTTTTATATGGTCTAAGCGACACCCCAATAAAGCTCTCTCTCTGATCTTACTGATTTATCAAAGTAAGTTGATACAGTATCCTTCAGAGCAGAGAACACACACTAGCTATCTTTCCTTTTTAACCATTAATAGGACCCCTACTACTTGTAGTAAAGCATCTGTCTGCTTAATCTCGATATAAACTGATTTCTGCTGAGATTGAAGTGTTAAATTACTAAGAAAAGTGTACCTTCTTTCAGTTAGCACCTTTCTGCTTTACAGGCTAGAAACAGGAAATGGTAATTGGAGTCACCTGCTTTTATATGGTCTAAGCCACACCCCAATTGCTTTCTCTCCTCATACTGATTTAGCAAAGAAAGTTGATACAGTATCCTTTACAGCACATAACTCACATTGACTTTCTTATTTCTAACCTGAAATAAGACCCTTCTACTTTAATAAAGTATCTGTCTGCTTAATCTTAACAGAAACTGATTTCTGCTGAGATAGAAGTGTTAAATTAGTAAAAAATTGTACCTTCTTTCAGTTAGCACCTTTCTGCTTTACAGGATTGCAACAGGAAGTTGTAATTGAGTCATCTGCTTTCATATGGTCTAAACCTCACTCCCAATTAAGCTCTCTCCTCCTACTGATTTAGCAAAGTAAGTTGATACAGTACCCTTCACAGCACAGAACACATACTGTCTTTCTTTCCTTTTTTAACCTAAATAAGACCCTTCTATTTCTAATTAAGTATCTGGCTGCTTAATCTCAACAGAAACTTTTCTGCTGACATAGAAGTGTTAAATTAGTAAGAAATGTGTACCTTCTTTCAGTTAGCTGCTTTCTGCTTTTCAGGCTAGCAACAGGAATTTGTAATTGGAGTCATCTGCCTTTATATGATCTAAGCTACACCCCAATTAAGCTCTCTCTCTTTCTCCTCCTACTAATTTAGCAAAGTAATTTGATACAGTACCCTTCACAGCACAGAACACACACTGACTTTCTTTTTAACCCTAAATAAGACCCCTTCTGCTGCTAGTAAAGGATCTGTCTGCTTAATCTCAACAGAAACTGATTTCTGCTGAGATAGACATTTAAATTAGTAAGAAAATTGTACCTTCTTTCAGTTAGCTGCTTTCTGCTTTACAGGCTAGCAACAAGAAGTTGTAATTGGAGTCACCTGCTTTTATATGGTCTAAGCTACACCCCTCAATTAAGCGCCTCTCTCTCTCTCTCTCTCTCCTTCTTCTGATTTAACAAAGTAATTTGATACAGTATCATTCATAGCACATAACACTCACTGACTTTCCTTCTTTTTTAACCCTAAATAAGACCCATTCTACTTCTAAAAACATTTGTCTGCTTAACGCAACAGAAACTGATTTCTCCTGAGATAGAAGTGTTAAATTAGTGAGGAAATTGTACCTTTTTCAGTTATCTACTTTCTGCTTTACAGTCTAGCAACAGGAAGTTGTAGTTGAGTCACCTGCTTTTTATGGTCTAAACCACACCCCAATAAAATCTCTGTCTCTCTCGCTCTCCTTATACTGATTTAGCAAAGTAAGTTGATATAGTACCCTTTACAGCACAGAAGACACTGACTTTTCTTCTTTTTTAACGTTAAATAATACCCGTTCTACTTCTAATAAAGAATCTGTCTGTTTAATCTCAACAGAAACTGATTTCTGCTGAGATAGAAGTATTAAATTAGTAAGAAAATTGTTCCTTCTTTCAGTTAGCTGCTTTCTGCTTTACAGGCTAGCAACAGGAAGTTGTAATTGGTGTCACCTTCTTTTATATGGTCTAATCCACACCCAATTAAGCTCTCTGTCCCTCTCTCTTACTGATTTATCAAAGTAAGTTGATACAGTATACTTCACAGCAGAGAACACACACTGGCTTTCTTTTTTTTTTTTTAACCATAGATAAGACCTCTTCTACTTCTAATAAAGTATCTGTCTGCTTAATCTCAACATACACTGATTTCTGCTGAGATAGAAGTGTTAAATTAGTAAGAAAATTGTACCTTCTTTCGGTTAGCTGCTTTCTAGGCTAGAAATAGGAAATTGTAATTGAGTCACCTGCTTTTATATGGTCTAAGCTACACCCCAATTAAGCTCTCTCTCTTCATACTGATTTAGCAAAGTAAATTGATGCAGTACCCTTTATAGCACATAACACAAACTGACTTTCTTTCTTTTTAAACTGAAATTAGACTCCTTCTACATCTAATAAAGTATCTGTCTGCTTAATCTCAACAGAAACCGATTTCTCCTGAGATAGAAGTGTTAAATTAGTAAGAAAATTGTACCTTCTTTCAGTTATGTGCTTTCTTCTTTACAGGCTAGCATCAGGAAGTTGTAGTTGAGTCACCTGCTTTTATATGGTCTAAGCCACATCCCTAATAAAGCTCTTTCTCTCTCTCTCTCTCTCTCTCATACTGATTTAGAAAAGTAAGCTGATACAGTACCCTTTACAGCACAGAACACACACTGACTTTCTTTCTTTTTAACGTTAATTAATACCACTTATACTTCTAATAAATTATCTGTTTGCTTAATCTCAACAGAAACTGATTTCTGCTGAGACAGAAGTGTTAAATTAGTAAGAAAATTGTACCTTATTTCAGTTAGCTGCTTTCTGCTTGACAGACTAGCAACAGGAAGTTGTAATTTGAGTCATCTGCTTTTATATGGTCTAAGCCACACCCTAATTAAGCTCTCTCTCTCTCTCATACTGGTTTAGCAAAATAAGTTGATACAGTACCCTTTACAGCACATAACACAGACTGACTTTCTTTTTAAGCTAAAATAAGACCCTTCTACTTCTAATAAAGTATCTTCCTGCTTAATCTCGACAAACTGATTTCTCCTGAAATAGAAGTGTTAAATTAGTAGGAAAATTGTGTATTCTTTCAGTTAGCTGCTTTCAGCTTTACAGGCTACAACAGGAATTTGTAATTGGAGTCACCTGCTTTTATATGGTCTAAGCCACACCCCAATTAGCTCTCTCTCTCCTACTGATTTAGCAAAGTGAGTTGATACAGTACCCTTTACAGCACAGAACACACACTGACTTTCTTTCTTTTTTTAACCCTAAATAAGACCCCTTCTACTTCTAATAAAGTATCTGTCTGCTTAATCTCAACAGTAACTGATTTCTGCTGAGCTAGAAATGTTAAATTAGTAAAAACATAAGGGTAATGTGATCTATGTTTGCTGGCTTTGTTAATATGTCCAGTTTGTATGTATTTTAACACAGCTACAGTTATGCCTGACAGGTTATGCAGTGAATTGAGTATTAATAGTAATACACGGTTTACAATGTATGGTATCATCATGTATCCTAATACTTTGGAATTTTATTGGCTTATTCAACCATTTTTACTTATTGTTGTAATCGGTTTATTGCCCTTCTAAATCCTTAATATTTGAAGAGTGGTTATAGTCCATAATGTTGGCCAGAACTGGCTAATGTAATGTTTTTTAGTGCTATACATATACAACTAATAGACATGAGTGATGAAAAATGCATTAAACATTCTTACTGTATTTCCACTAGTTTTTATTTTCATGTATATACTAAAGCAGTTACCTAGTAATGTATTTAATCTTATAAAGTTGGTCAAACATGTCAAGTTCCTGATTAGCTAATCAGCAGTCTTGGCCGTGTCCTTATAGAGCTATATCGTGCTAACCTGTACTACATCAAAGGAAACTGACATTGCATAGCTGTATATCAATGGTCCAGCACCGCCAGAATTCAAAACCACTTCTCCTCAGCCATCACATCTGAAACATTCGTGACAGTCATACAGCGCACGAATGCGAAGTCTTCAGTGACAAATTCAGCTTTTTAAAACTAAGCCTTGGAATTACAAAAAAATCCTCAACAGCCACGACATCTACAGTACCAACTTCACACTAAATTTTCAAAATATGGAAAGCAAACAGAAAGCACTACAGATGTATTTAAAAGGCACTCATGCCGTTGCATCCACCCTTCCCCACCTCCTGTCAATGACTGTCATCTGAACAAAAACACACAGTAACATCAAAATCCTCTTCCTTTCCTTTTAAATATGTGTTCACTTCACAGGATGCCCTGTAATGGAACAACATTGTACAGTATGGCACAACTCCTTGTAATACCATCACGGAGTCTGCAGAGGGACATACTCGCTCCCTATAATACTGCCATTTAAAACACAAATGTAAAGTTTTACACAAAAGCAAAGCTCATACACTCTATATAGCTGATGTAGACAAAGTGCATGACCTGTCCAGAATGTGTGTGTATGTTGGTGGAGGGCTCTGTACAGCTGAGACATAGGTAAATACAACACTGTACAGTACATAGAGGGACTATTTTTAGTCTTTTAACATTAAAACTTAGTTTTTTACTAATATTTTCCATTTTTTCTTTTTTTCTTTTTAATTCATAATTTCTACTGGGGGCCCATTTTATAAGTGCAGTAAGACACTCCAAGGTGTAGGTTATGGCCTGATTAAGGCACTTCCAGGTGCTAAAGGCACTCGGCACCAGTGCCTCATGCTTCATAATGCACCTGAGCATGCTCTTATCAGGCCATACCTTCACCTTGTCGTGTCTTATTGCTGGCATGTATGATGTGTGTATTTTAACCAACAGATTCAGTGCCTATGTATTGTGTGTGGTTACTATTGCTACATGTCTTTTTCACATGTGTGGTACTTATTATGTTTAATTATACTAATTTGTGATGCTATAAATTGAACAGGTTGGTTTTAAGCACATCAGCTTCCGGTAAAAGTGCATAAGCGTGAAACATCAAGTCTTGTGGTGGGGTGCATGGCCATTTATACAAGCATTGTGCCTTGCAAACAATAATGTTTTTAGCTTTGCTGTTACTGTATTTTGCTCCTGAGTGTAGTTGTCTTATTTTCATGGACAATACAATAATTGACATTAGGAAATGCAGAGTTAAAGACTATAGATGGTTATACACCTTAAGGTCAGCAATGAACAATATCTAGGTTCAATTCCCAGTAGATAACATTGTTTCTTGCTTACTTTAATTCATGTTGTACAAAGGAAATTCTTACTCTTAGCACTGTTTGTGAAGGAAGGTAACTCTCAAAAATATTGTTTTTTTTTCTTTTTTCACAATTTATTTACTAAGGAAAGCCCAGCTAAGACACAGCATCCTGATTCCACTGTGATCTTACTTTTACTCATTTTACAGTGTATTTACCCAAATAGTTTACCAAGAATATCCCAGCTTAGGTGCAATATCTCATTTTCAGTATCTTGCTCAGGGTCACACAGTATTTTGCAGTGGGAAGGTTTAAATCTGCAATATTATGGTTTACAACAGTACTCAGCCACTGCAGGCTGTAGTCAGGCTTATTCACTGTGTGCTGTGCATTTATATACAGTTTTGCAAGTATGTGTTCCAAACCATATGCCTTTTTCTTACCAATGTGACTATCTGGCGTATTTGATTTAGTGTCAGCCAATGAGTAGTGGTGGTATCTATTTAAACTTCTGTTATATAGGACAAAATGTAAGTGTACAGCCTGTTTAGAGATTAGATGAGACAACTGGACTGAAACAACCTATTTTTTTAATAACAGATCAGTGTGAGCAGCAGTTGGAGAGGGTGTACACAATTGAAATTTCTTGCTACACTCCTGTGAACCACTACAGCAATCCTTACAGCCTGGGGATGGGGCACTAGAAGTCTTTGGCTACTAGCCATTTTTTAGTTTATTTACAATTTATTTACCCAAAATGGTTTGGCTGAAATGCAACTTCTCCTTACCAGTAGGGTTCAGTTTGTATTCATTTTACAATGTATTTACTCAGGATAGCATGGCAGAGGTGCAATATTCAAAGGACATCATGCCATGGAAATTTCTTTGAGGGAGTACACTATTCAACATTATTCAAAGGGAACATTAAATAGGACTTTTACAGGCCTCTTCAAAAGCAATACTTTAATGTAAAGCTGGGGAGGGTCATGTGCCACCCAGACCCTATGTACACGAAGGCCCTGCAACACACCATTTCCAGAGGGGCCCTACTTCTAAATATATTTGCAATTGGGTTGACTGGAGCACTGGAAGGTTAAGGATATGCTTAGGGTTACACAGTAAATGTTTCTAGCTAGAAAAGATTGCACTTGCTACTGTATGTACCAGTTCTTAACAAAGTTGTAATCATTAGACAACACTGCTTTGGGAGGGGGCCAGGACAGACAAACAATTGCTGACAAGTTTGTTTTTGTTTCTTTTCCACCAGTGTATTTCCCCAGGATATCTTTGCTATAATGCAGCATTTAATTTCCAGTGGGGCTCTGCTTCTACACATTTCCATAGGTGGGTGGGTTGACTGGAACACTAGTTTAAGTGAGCAGCTAGAGGTCAAACAGTAAATATGTGGTTGTAGCAGGGTAGTAATTTGCAGCAATCTACCATTTTCAATAGTGCTCTAACCATTAGACATGTGGGCCTACTCTATCTGGGAGAAGGGACTCAAAAGAGACAGTGACTCCTGGCAATGTATGGTTTTACAATTTATTTACCCAGGACAGCCCATCTGAACTGCATCATCTTATTTCCAGTAGGGTCCTGCTTTTATGCATTTGTACCATATATTTACCCAGCATACTCCAGCCAAGATGCAGTATTTCATTTCCATTGGAGTTCTGCTTTCACCTATTGTTACAGTGTATTTACCCAGGATAGCCAAGTTGAGATTCCACATCTCATTTCCAGTGGGTTGTGCTTCCACCCATTTCCATAGCTGGGTGAACATGAGTACTGGGAACTTAAGTGAGTTGCTTAGAGTCACAGTGAGTATTTAGCAATGGTCTGTCCAGTGAAATCCAACAGCTGCTGTATAGAGCTAGCTTGTCTTTAAATGGTATTCTTTAAATGTGCAGTTTCAGTTTATTTCATTCTTCTCTAGTACAAAAAAATGATAAAACACTATTAAATAAAGAACTTTAAACATGATACAGTATCAAGGCAAATACCGTCAAAGCACAAGCTCAGTACATATAAATGAAAGTCTCAGGAAAATAGAACATGAACATGTGCATGCAAATCATCTTGAGGTGTTAAAGGTTCCAAGTCAAATTTTGTATCCATGAAATTCTACAGGTTTTTGAACACATAATGTTAACTTGCTTAAATATTTTGTACACATCGTAATAGTATCTTGGGTATTATAAATGTCTGTCAAGTACAAATTACAGTTGCCTAAAGGAAGACATCCATTTATTAAAAGTAATATAATTATTGCACACAAGTAATATCAGCAAGCAAGTCTTTTTTTTAGTCTTTTTCTTAGAATCCAAAATTAGCAAATACAAAACATCTACAAAGTGAATATTCAGCAGCAGTGTAGGGCAGAGCCATAAATACACAAAACTGTGGTGCACATAAACATACAAATCAAAATGGATAGCAAATAATAAGCATTTATTGTGGCAAGAGAGACTACATCAGATACAACCCAGTGCTTCAAATCCAAACTGATTCTTCAGTAGAAACACAGAGGCTGGGATATTCAGAGCAGTTGTGCACTGCACAACAGGAATGCACCAGTGCAACCATGCCAATGCACCAGAAAGCGATATTCATGTGGCAGTAGATGCACAGCACAAGTTCCAATGCACCAATGTGCAATGACAATGAATGCATGTGCAAGTGCAGGGGTGTAGCCATGCATAAATGGCACAGTGTGATATTCAATGGCAGGTGAATGGCGCAAGCATGGAGCAAAGGGGACTTAGCGAGCAGACTTGTGCACATAAAAATAGGGAGCAAGTGAGGGAAGGAGGCTTGTGCCAGAGAGGGGAGCCACAAAGAGACAGAGTGAGGGGCAGGTTGAACAGCTGAAGGGAGCCACAGGAGTGAGACAGACCAGAAGAGGCACTCAGTGTGGACCAGGGAGTCTGACACTACCAGAGTCTGGGAGAGTGTGTGTGTGTGTGTGTGTGTGTGTGTGTGTGTGTGTGTGTGTGACAGTGTGTGGGTGTGAGATGGCACGAGGCAACTTGCAGCGAGTGCCAGAGATGCCTATCACAGGAGGGCTGCACAGGGGCCCAGAGAGTGAGAGGTGGAGTCCACAGACCTCAGGTCAGGCAGCCAGGACACAAGGGTGCACCCGTGCAGGCACAGATGCCAGCACACAGCTGGGGGCCTGGGGAGAGAGCTGCGGGGTGGATGTACAACCCAGCACATGGCCAGTGTCATATTCCAGATGGAGTCAGTAATGAGGAGTGTGAGGAGGCAGTGCACAGACCAGAGCTGCTGTGGAAGGGCCCATGGGCAGTACACCCAGAACAGGTAGTACCATGCCCGCATCACCTTTGAACAGTACAGTGATACAGAGATCGTGGGCTGGTACCACCTGAACTGGGCTATTCTGAGGCAGCTCTGTGAGCTTTGCAGTGAGAAATGCAGGCACCACAAGGCGAGTCATACCCTGTTGGTGGAAACAAAGGTCACAGCTGTCATGTGCCTGCTCACAATGGGGACCTTCCAGAGACCAACAGGGACACCACAGGCATAATCCAGTCGGTAACGTCATGACTCCTCACACAATCCCTCTGTGCACTGCTGCCACATGCTGTGAAGTACATCTATTTCCCCAGCAGACCGGCAGAGCACACAAGCAAATATGCAGGAGTTCCACAGGGTCGCACAGTTGTCTGGCATGCTAGGGCCATCGACTGCACCCATGTCGGCATCCGCACATGACCAGGCCCAGAGGGGTTGTGTACATAAACAGGAAGGGCTACCCCAGTGTCAACTGCCAGGTGGTGTGTAATGCCAGGGGTGCATAATCAATGTCTGTGCCACACACCCGGGAGCACATGATGCCTTCATCTGGCACCATTCAGCACTGTGCCACAGGTTCAAGAGTGGGGACATCCCACTGGCCACCTTGTTGGTGAGCATGCTGTGGATGAGGGTATGCTGAGAACAGCAGGGCAGGGTGTGGTGGTTGCTAGGGCATGGGTGCCAGGGGTGTAGCTGGGTCGGCTGGGGTGCAGTGACACAGTCCACCATGCTAACTAGACATCTCTACACACAGGTGACAGTGGCTACCCATTCCAGCCATGGCTTCTCACCACATACCAGCACCTGTCAACCCTGGCATAGGAGCAATGCAATGAGGCACATGCCAGCACATGGAATGTCATCCAGTGGGTGTTTGGGCTGCTGAAGGCTCAGTTCTGTTGCCTGGACAGGTCTGGTGGTGCCCTACAGTACAGCCCCTCTAAGGCCTGTGGCCTGTTCCTGGCCTGCTGCATACTACACAACATGGCCACCGACTGTGGGATAGCTGTCAAGGTTGAAGAGGGGACAGCAGTGGGGATGATGTGGACACTGGGCCTGGAGGTGGTGGGCAGCCCTCCCTGAGAGAAGGATTCCCAGCTGACAAGGATGGCCCAGCAGCACAGGGACACACCCACAGAGAAGCACTATGGAGCATGCAGGTAGGTGACCATGGCAACATGCAAGGAACAGGGTCTATGACACAGTGGACAGGCATGCATAGGTGCACCCCATGCCAGGGACAACCAGGGGGTGGACAGGCATGGGACTGGACACTGCAGAAGCATGCAGCATGGCCTGCACATCCCATCCACACACCCAGACACACACCCACACACACACATGCACACAGGACCCACTCATGCCCCCACCCAGAGGTGGGCACGGTGTGTGTCAGATGTTGAGCACCAGTGCACAGTGGCAGTCAGTGCTATGCTGGCATCATCATGCACATGCCACAGTGGCCAGCAGCCAGGTGGGTGGGCACAAGGGCCATGTGTGGCATCTACCACAGATGCCATGACCATGGGACACACATGCACACATCACACCAATGTGCACACAGGGCAGCAGCTTATGGCAGATGTGGAGGAGAGTGGTTCAGGAATGCTGCACGGTGGCATGGCCACTGTGGACATGTGGACGTCCCGCTGTGAATGCACAGAGGACACAGGCTGAGTGTTGGCCTCAGGGGTGTCACAGATGGTCTCCAGGGGTGACACTGCGGGAACATGACCGGTTCCTCCCAGGTGTCTGCAGACCCCAAACATGCCTGATCCAGGCATGCTTGAATGCACACAGCAGACCCGGCATTGACACATTTGGGGTCGCATGACACTGGGCCCGTGGAGCAGAGAATGCACTTTGTGAAATATGCAGCAGATGGCCATGCAAAGGGAGGCCAGTGGTGCCAGTCCGGCTGTGACCATAGCTGTGAGCCAGTCCATGGCTGTGGTCATGTCCATTCACATTTGCGTTGTCTCAGCTAGGAGCAGGGTAAAGTCCATGTCATGCTGCTCTCTGCCTGGCACAGCTCTGCATGGAGCACATGCACCCCTGCCATGACCAGCACCTGCTGCTCAACGGAGGCCCAGAGCAGATGGGTGTGCTTATCTAAGGGTCATCACCCTGGGGTGCATGGGCACTCTGTCACTGCACCAGGCCCCCAGACACCTCCCAGATGCTGCTTCTGCCCTCCTCCTCCAGCTGATGTGTACAGGGTATCACCAGCGTGGCTGCACTACCACCACCTCCACCACTGCCAGTCATGCCGCACCAGCAGCAGCCCTCGGTGACTCCAGCCACAGTGGTGAGTGGGCAGGCAACCACCACTGGGACACCATCTGCACTGCCGTGGCAGGTGTGTGGTATGGGTGCATCCCCTGCGGCCACAACATCACTGTCTGTGATGAAGATCTCATCATCATCGGATCTGGACCCCACCTCATCTGTGTCTCAGCACACAGGACACCATGCCTGGCATTGATCTGGAAACATCCAGGGCCTCATCTGCACCAGTGCCACAGGCATCCAGACAGACAGTGGTGCTAGCCTGCAGTTGATCCATACCCCAGAGTCCGGTGGAGGTGGATGGATGGTCCTCTGGGTCCAGGACCACCACTGTGGTGGACACCTCCACCCCTGCCACTGCATGCAGGTGCTCAGGAGCTGAAAAGGAACATGGCTGCATTAGAGTTGCTGTCACCCACCCCTGCACCCAGTTCCCCTGCCGTGCCCCCTCACAACTCCACCAACTGTGCAGTGATGGCCTGCCACCTGTCTGGAAGTCTCCACTAGGCACACCCTCAAGGGTGCTGCGCCATGTGTAACCACCACTATCTCCTCCTGCGGCATCAGTTGAGACATGGCAGGCCTGACCCCTACCTGTGGTGGCACGTGCTGCCTGTATGGCTGCCACCCTCTCTCCTTGATCCACCTCCGGTCTGTGCCAACCTTCTTTTGCACTCCTGCACAGACCATTGGTGGCTGTCCTGCTGGTTCACAGCATGGGTCACACCCTCCCATGCTGTTGCCTGGGCCTGTGGGGTAACTGTGGAGTCACTCAGGAGAGGCTCCTGGTCCAGGTATGCCTGGAATAGGGCGTCCGACTCTGACCTGGTGAAGTTGGACCTGCACTTTGCATGACAGGCTCATGGTCTCATTCTCCTCTCTATTGGTCATGCTCTCTCCGTGTGGAATGACATGTGTTAGCACAGCCTGGTATATCCCCTCCACCCTCCCATTCCACCCTCCTGACAGCCCCACAGCATTCCTCGACCTCTATGGGATGTAATACCAGTCCATACCTGTGCATTACCCTGGTGCCGTTATAGTGCAACCCATGCAAATGAGGGGTTGTGCAACTGTAATGAAATGCAAATGCAGTGGATGCACTGCGGATAGGCTAATAAGTTGATTTGCATATTGCAGCTGAATATCGCGGTTGCACATTGCGCAATGAAGTTGCGCATGCACAAGGCAAGGTGCAACAGTGTGATGTGCACAATAGGCCATGCCGCATGCACATGCCACTGTCATGCATGCTGGTGGCTCCACTGATGCACGCTTCATGATAGTCAGTTAGTGCCCTGCCATTATTGCACATGTGGCACTCATGCGCTGTATGACCTATGGCACCCGGGCACCACAGTGCCAATAGTGCTGTGGCACCATGACACCGATGGTGCCACTGCACTATGGATGTCATGTGCGTCCCTGCACTATGGATGTCATGGCATCCCTGCATTACGGGTGCCATGGTGCCCCTACACTATGGATGCCATGGTGCCCTGTGCTATGGGTGCCATGGCACCCTGTACTATGGGTGCTATGGTGCCCATGTGCTATGGGGATTTGAACTATAGTTGATACATGCCCCTACCATGCACCATACATGACATGCCCAATGGCACTGTGGCACAGGGTGCTCAGGCCAACCCTTGACCCTACTGTTGTCCTTTGCCCTTTGGGTGCCCTGTGACATGTGACAGTGCTGCCTTGTTGAGTCATGCATCTCCATGCCTGCGCAATAGGCGGTGGCAGTGCATCACAGTGAGAGGCGTGCATCCCCAGCACGTGTGGCTTGTGTGCTGCTGGGCACCATTTTATGTTGCTCAGTGAGCTACAGACATGCCATGCCATACAGGTCCCATGGCTCCCAACTGGACCCAGGTGGAGCTGGTTAATCTCATGGCACTGGTGGAGCTACATGATGGCACCTTGTTTGGCCAGGTGCCCCTCAACAGGCCTTGGACTGAGGTTTGGCAGGAGGTGGCAGAAGGTCTTGAGGAGGCCACAGGTGCTCAGTGCACTGGGGAGTATTGCACAGAGACAGGGACCTGCAGTGGAGTGACCCTAGTGGCTACAGACACTGCAGGCATGTGTTCAGGGTGCCGTGCCACAGCCTGGTAAGTGAACATCACCTGTGCCCATTCTCTTCCAGTGGTCCATGGGACAGTGCCATTGGCATGCCATGCTTCAGGGGCTGAGGCTGTGCATCCTGTTGGCTGTGGTGGTACACTGTGGATGCCCTGTGCCACTGTGCCACTGACATGCTGGGCAGGGTGTCACACTTGGTGGGGTGGACCTGTGGTGTTGCCTGGTAGTGATGTGTCTTTCTCCATATTTCCCTCCTAGGCCCTGAGGATTGGATGCATGCCCATCTTGCAGGTGCTGCAGTTGGGCCAGGACAGGCCACCAAGGGGAGCAGTGTTCCAGTTGCAGGCCACATGGATGGTGCTGCAGGACAGCCATGAAGTGCACCACAGCATGCAGGTAGGCACTATTCCATGCTTCTTTGTTGGGCAGGGTGGGCAGTGGGGTGGGTCACAGCCCTCTGTGTACATGGCCCTCCAGCTGTGCACTGACTGTGGTGTCCATTGCACCATGCTGTGGCTATCACACATGTGGGCAGCTGCTGCAGGTGGGCTGTGGGTGCACCTGGTCTTAGCTGTGCCACTGCCATCCTTCTGCACAGCCATGCCATCTGCCTGCCATGGCAGTGGTGTGGCTACCATGGGCAGAGTTGGCGGCACTATTCTGCATGGCTGTGTGTCCCCAGGTATGCAGCTCATGTGGTGTACTCACTGTTGTTGGCTGCTTGCTGGCACAGGGTGCATGTCACCGATGCCCACTGCACATGATGGGTGGGATGCAGCATTCTGTACATGCACTCATACCATGTTTACTCCTTTGTCCTAGGTGTCAGTCATACTGATGTCCATGCCAGACTACTGAGACAGATCCTGCATGTGTCGACTGCCACACTCTGGGTGGTACAGCTGCTGGGGATGTCGCAGTGCAGATGGCAGTGCCATGGCAGCGTTGGCCTACTGTGGGTTGTGGATGGCCATAGGGTTCATTGGCCAACTTCATTTCCCTTCCCTGAGCCCCCTCCTTGTCTTCTTCTTCTGTTGCCTTTACCCATGACCCCTGCCTCCCTTCCTGACCTCCTTGTTTGAGGCTGGTCCCACCTTTCCCTATTCTCATTACCCTGTTCCTTGTAAATATTTGTACCATTTTATATGCCAGTTGCAATACTTTGTTTTATGGTTAACCATCTGTGTGGAGTTATGCTGCAGTGGTGTGCCTGGCCACTGTGTAGTATGACTGGGGTGACCTGGGGTTGTACCTGGTGGTGCTCCACCATGGGATGGGTGGGTGGCCATGGCCTGTCATTTCAGGTTGTGTGGTGTGTGCCTTGTGTGATGTTCACCTGGGTGTTGCTGGCTGTGGTCTGCGTGGCATGTCCTGTTTCTCCCTGTAGGGATTGCCAGTGTCTTTACAGCAGGGGCCATTGTTGCCACCCTGCCACTATGCCCCACTGTGGTGCATGTGGTCAGGGGCCTACTGCCACCTCGTGCTCCCTGGTCAGCATGGCCCCATGTGCCTACCTTGTCTCTCACCTGGCGCCCACTCTGCACCCTGGTGATGGGCCCTCCATCCCTGCTGCTTGCTGTGCCTGTTGCCTTCCCATGTGTGTCCTGGATCATGCTCCTCTGCACCTTGCACATCACTGGCTGCTGCTGCTGTTGTGCTTCTTGGCTTCTCCCCTGCACATCCTGGTTGCGCCATTGCACTTCATGACATGTTCCTTGGTGCATCCCTGGTTGTGCTATGGCACATCCATGCGATATTCAGCCACGTTGTGCAGCCACATCCTGTCATGTGTAGTCTTTGAATATCGCTCCTGTTGCACCATGGTGCAGTGGTATTGCACTGCACCCTCTTGCGCCTGCCTCTGGTGCATTTCTGAATATCCAGCCCAGTATGTGTATACTCTGTGACTCTCATTTAGATGGTGGTCATCCCAGGTTTCTACAGGAGGATATGTGCTGGTTGACAGACATTATTTTACCTGCAACATCCACATGATTTTAGAGTGAGTCAGGTCCTGGATGGGGGGTCATTAGTGCTGAGTGGGTGGACCATGCTGAACTGAGGAAGAGGACATAATTATTTAAGCAACAGGAACTGGGCAGAAGGAGGTACCAACAGGGTGCTTTCTTTTAAAACAGGTCATGGAGTGACAAGCAGTACCACTGAGTACCATCAGGGATCGGGGCATGAAGGCAGTACCACTGGGCTACCAAGGTAATTTCATTTCACAACAGGGATTGGTGCAGTTTGCAGGTACCACTAGACTGCTAGGGATTTATACAACAGTGTACAGGAATCAAGTGAGGTGGGAACAATTGTCAAAGCCCTGCACAAACACAATGCCTCCATGCCTACCACTACATATGGATGGAAGCATAGTGCAGAGCTGCTGAAGATCTTGTAATGGCATGCAAATAGCCACTTGGCACCTTATGTGCCCTCTGTAGGTCATTATCATGCAGGGCTCTGCATATGGCACCCAAGAGAAAAAGCAATACTCCGCTTGGGATGGGCTACCACATTTTGCTCCAGTGTCTGTTATCAGCAAGGAGCTCTGGTGCACTGTGCTTATGCACTTTGCAAGGTGCTACCACAACCCAATATTCATACACAATGCTTCCCAGATGATTGTGCAATATTTTGCATGGCTAAACTAGCCATGTCTGTATATAGGGGCCTTAAGTTCTAGGACGTGTTTATTGTAAGGCTGGGTGGTTAGCTAGCATGACTGGAAATTTAGAATATATTTTTCAAATACAAAAGACAGTTTACTAATAAAATTTTTGTCTAGATTAATGTTACCCTTTTGTGTACAAGTTAGCTGTGTATCACTTGTACAGTCTGTGTAGTTGCACAGACAGTGGACTGTAGTACTGGCCATAACATTTTCCTACACGGTTGTACAGCAGGGTACTAGCACACATGTCCAACAAACCTTGTAGTTCCTGATAGGAACATCTTCATCTCACCCTCAGCTGCTTACCATGCTGCCCACATTCTATTTTTCCACTGCTCCAGCCAGCAGTAAAACTTTCTGGGGGTGATGTTTTACCAACCAGGAAAATGTACTGACAGCTAAGACCAGGCCATATACTGTATATATACATATTTTGGGGGTAAGAAAGTGGGGTAACTGTCAGACAGGAGTTACTGCAGCTGGTGGCAGCAATGATAAATGTCTTCTGTGGTAGAGTCTTTGCTGCTGGTGGCAATATCAAGTAGGAGACATCACTGCATATCTGAACACTGATAAAGCCCTTCTGGGCAAAGCACTGCCACTGCAAGCTTTAATGTACAGTGTGTTATGTGTGCATTTGTGTGTATTTTTTACTTTAGTCAGTACATGCAGTAAAGGAGCGTTAGGCTTCTGATCACTGAGCAAGTCATTTTTTGGATAAGTGCTTTTTTCTTCAAAATAAGGTTTCTTAGTTTTGAAAACATGAGTTCATTGCTTGTTTGTGTATATTTAAATAATTATGTTTTGAAAGCTAAATCTTCATGCTCTGTTTATAGATGGAATTGTGCTGGAGATCAATTCTAGCATGCTGTAATAGTTTATTATGAGAATTCTGGCTTTGCTTGCTTATCCTTAATCTATTTAAAGTTGAATGTCATTGTACATTTATTTAGGCATTTTCGGGGTTGGTATTTTAAATCTTTTTCAAACATTTCCAAACAAGGGGTGTGGGGTGGTGGTGCTGAGTCCAGGGTCAGTGGGGTGGTTGAGGGTGTGGGGGTCAGATTGGTGTGGAATTGTGTTCTTCTTTAAAGGTTTTCTTAACAAAGAAAAAATCAACGAGGCACTGTTTTCTTCATTTTCTGGGGACCCAAGCAGACACTAGGCATTGGCACCACAGTGTTGGGATAATCTTTGGCAGACTGAGCTGAGCACCCCAGTGCTGCCACCTTTGGGGGGCTTGACCTGAGGTGATGAGGTAGAATGAAGTGGTACTGGTGGTGGCACCCCAGTCTGCTAATATATTATTATTTTATATATTGGGCAGGGAGATGGGTGACCTGTATGGGAGGGGCAGAAATAAATGGTATGGGGTGGAAGGCCCAATCCACTTCTATATTTCCTTAATGTATATGGGTGGTGGGTGACATGGAGAGGAGGAGAGGAGAAGAGAGAGCGAGGAGAGGAGTAGAAAGTAGTGGTACCTGGGGTGGGCACCTGATTCTCCCACAATTTCAGATAGCTAGAATAGTTAAATAGATATGATAGATAGATGGATAGAGAGAGAGAGAGAGATGTGGATAGATAGATAGATAGATAGATAGAGTGGTAGTCACACAAAGTTGACTGGTAGTGTGGTATACCAAGTGGTGCACAAGCGGTACCCACTGAATAACATGTATAGCGGTACGGCCAATGACACACACTGCATGGTACCAGTCAACTTGTATAACCACCACAGTAGGTAGGTAGGTAGATAGATAGATAGATAGATAGATAGATAGATAGATAGATAAGATAGATAGATAGATCAAATTAGCTAGAACTCATGTGGGAAGACTGCCAGCTCACTGCTGCAACTTAAGTCAGCAGCACCACTCCATCTGTGGCTGTAGAAATCAAGAAAGTCCCACTGTTCTCATACAAAAGACTAAGTGTGAACAAATCCTCTCACTTAGCTAGACACTCAGGATTTTGGGTGCCCAGAAACTTTATTTCCAACATTATATTCAAAAAGCAAACATCAGAATCTAACTAAATGGGTCCCATTTACCAAGGTCCAGGTGCTTGTTTTTTTTTTAAATAAATTATTTATATGTATTTTTATGTTTTTAGATGTAAAAAAAAAGATGGCGCCATTACGACAGATATTTTTTCTCAAAAAGATAATGCACACATTTTGTGAAAGATACACACTCACAAAAGACGTTTTCATCTTTGTATCAGAGGATTATCCCAAACCCTACTGAGCATGCTCAGCAAAACAACTTTAAATCCTTATGACTCTGGATCTGATTAATATTTATTCACAAGACCTTTGAAAGGCACTACCTTGGCACATGACACTACATATACATATATAGATAGATGGATAGATAGATAGATAGATATGTGTGTGTGTGTGTGTGTGTGTGTGTGTGTGTGTGTGTGTATATATATATATATATATATATATATATATATATATCTATATATATCTATATATATATATCTATATATATATATATATATATCTCTTAATAAAATGGGTAGGAAAATCTGTGACAATCCAGTAATTGGCCAAAACATCTCACATGACCTTGCGTTAATCCACAATGACCACACGCCTTCCAGCATGACCTTGCGCCTGTACTACATTCAAGCCCATTCCAGTCCTTACAGCCTTCTCACCAGTAATGAGATCACTCCACACCTGGCACAGAAAGGCTGCCCCCCACACACACACACACACACACATAGCATAGGCGGCTGCCACAAATAGCTTGATACCAACACCCATAGCAGATCAGTGCAACTGACCCACACTATTCTTATCAGGTGGATCCTACCATAGATTTTCATGTTTTAAGCATCAGCATTCTTTAAAAACATATTTTGTTGATCCTGCCATATTCACCGTCTCCCCCATTTTAAAAACTTTCCTTTCCTATATGTGTTCCATTAGCATGACCGAGTGGTGTTTATTCTGAGAATGTGCGTGGTGGCAGAGTTTAGAGAAAACATCTCTCTTCTCTAAGAAACAAGTAGGCTTGCATTTTAAACTGAAGTTTCTGTAGGTTTTGTCTCAGAAGCCACCGACTGTAGCAGCAGTGGGCGAGCAAGTCACCGGCTTCAGAAGGGAAGGCATAGCGTGGCGGCGTTGCATAACGCTCACTCGCTGCATCTTCCCTTCTCAAGCCACTGACTCACTCACTCCACCCCGCTACAGTTGGTGGCTTCACTGACAAGAAACTATAGAACCTTTAGTTTAAAATACAAGCCCACTGGTTTTTTAGAGAACAGATACCTTATTTTAAACTCTGCCACCACGTACTCTCACTTGCATCTTCCTTCTCAAGCCACTGACTCACTCGCTGTACTCCAGCTACAGTTGTCGGCTTCACTGACAAGAAACTACAGAACCTTTAGTTTGAAATACAAGTCTAATTGTTTTTAGAGAAGATATACCTTATTTTAAACTCTGCAACCACGTACATTCTCAGAATAAATACCACTGATCACGCTACAGGACATATCACAGTAAACATTTTTAAAAATGGGCAAGACAGCAAAAATAGTAGGATCAACCAGATACATTAGATATAACTATTTCCTAAACAAAGCAAGGCAGGATCAACCAGATAGATTCAAAACCTATTACAGTTATAGCACCATAACCAGATTACCTACTGTAAATTAAATATTTATTACAGCAATCAGATCACCTACTGCATATTAAATATTTGTGCAAGAACTATTTTTACTCCCCCAACAATATTTGGCCATTTTATAAGATAGATAATCCACTACAGGGGTGTGCAGTAGGTGCTCTGATATACGCATGCATTGGGTGGTTGAGCAGCACTCGACCTCGCCATGCATCCAACGCACACCAAGGCGTGTGTATATTAGAGTGTGATCATAGCTCTGTAGTGGATTATCTATTACATATATATATATATATATATTTATTATATATACACATAACATATATGTAACAGATAATCCACAACAGGATATGTGGTCATGCTTTGATATGTGCATGCCTTGCTGTGTTGTGTGGATGCAGGCCAAGTGCATTCAACCACCCAAGATGTATGAATATCAGTGCATGATCGCATGCCCGTAAGAGATTATTTGCCCTATAAAATGTCCAGAAGGTTCTGAGGGTGAAAGAAGTGCAGTTGTGGGTCCTTGTGGAATTATGTATGGTCATGTGGCTTGTTTCATCCAATCAGTAGACTGGATTTTCATAGATGCTCATCCATTGTGTGTATATACATATACTGCATATGTGTGTGTGTGTGTGTGTGTGTGTGTGTGTGTGTGTATACACACACACACCACCTATATATATAGTTTCATGCAATGGGGTGGCCATATATGTAGTTAAATAAACCCATTTATCTGAGTCACTGAATACAGTGACCATTTATACATACTGTGCCTGACTACTTCCTACTTCATCATACTTTCACTTTCTGGCACTCAACAAAGTCTCTGCTGGTGTCTTCATACAGTATGTTTCCCCAGCCAGGGTAAAACATCCAGTTAAAAAATCAGTTTTTTTATTTCTCCCCAGCATTATACATCTGCATTTCCTCACACCATGAAACAGCATTACACACTTACAGTCCTCTGGCCAATATTGCAATGCCGACCGCATCCCAAACTGCCTCAGCCTCCGACTTCCTAATGAACTGTTAAACAGTCAAATCGCCACTTTTTAAAACAAATCTTTCCCCATCCATCCATAACCCACAATGAACACAACTGCTGACCTGAAAAAATGCTCCAAAGTTGCTGTTTTTTTCTCTCTGCCCCACTTGTCTGCTTGCTCACACTGCAAGCACAACTCATTGAACTCAGATGCCTTTTCCTCCCGCGCCACATGCTCTACTTGAATTCACAGCTTGAAACATAAATAAACCTCAACTATTTTAGAAAATATTCGCAAAAAAAAACATAACATAGCTCAGTACTCCTGTGTCTTCTCCCGATTCAACCACAGACTCTCGCTTAGAGTTGTCACCATTTTCTCCTCACTTTTTCTGAATCAGTTAAACTCCACCAATCATTGCACACATTGGTGCCTTGACTGCATGTCTCCACACCCCATCCATAGCAACACCCTTAAAAAGGCACAAAAAAAGCGCAGTGTCACTATTACTAAAAATAAACCACAAACTAAGCCTCATGTACAAAAATAAAACTAAATATACTAGAAAATTGCACATTACATTTCCTCTCCTATTGCATAAATGAAATATGCAGGAAGAGCCTTGTATGATACACAATTTATCTACTCGTGGTGCTTGACCTCGCCACAACACTCATGACTTACACCACTCGTGAGGTTACCTGAGGTCAAACACCACTTGTATAGATAAATCATGTATCACACAGGCACCCTGCATATCCCATATATATATTTTATACAATGTGTGTTTGGGATAAATCCAAGAATAAATAAAGGGATATGCAGCGGTTCGAGTGTGTGATAATGCATTTATCTTGTACAGTTCCAGTGACTTGGCATCCTCACGAAGTGCCAAGGCACGAGTGAGAGTTACGAGAGGTCACTGGAAACTGTACAAAATAAATGCATTATCACACACTGAACCACTGCATATTCCATTTATGCAACAGGTTTAGATGTTGTGAACATTTTGATTTTGGTAGGTGTAAATAATTTGTCAAAAGGGAAAAGAAAATTGAATTTTATGCTGTTTTTGCTAATTATAAAAACAAAATGGTATCTATAAATGAAACACCACTCATTTTGTAGATATTTTTGAGCTGAACATTTTCGTGCTCACAGTACTATGCTATCATTTTTTGTTTTGAAGTTATTTATATTTGTTTGTCAAAAAGTGACCAAAATTACATTTTCGTCTGTTTTCTTGCTAACCATATACAATATACAGAGTTTATATAAATGAAACATTATTCATTTTGTAGATAATTTTGTGCTGAACAATTTTCATGCTCACAGTACCATGTTATCTTTTTCGTTTTAAGTTATTTACATTTAAATATGGTTAGTACTGCTTCTGAGGCCGAACATTCTAAATGAATTCTGAAGAGAACTGTGTGGATAAATGAGCTAGTGATGTAGTTACTGTGTGAATAAATGGGTGATGATGTAGTTACTATGTGGATAAATAAATTTATTACCATAGTAGTGAAGATAAATGGTTTATTCTACAGTTTTATCCTGACCCCTGTTGCATAAAAGTGATATCTGTTAGCCAGTAGAAGATATCATTGATATCTCCATGTTCCTATATGTCATGCTGTTATCTCCACACTCCTATCGTTATACTGAAACTGCCATTCTCACAGTCACAACTTTCACTTTTGTTCTCCAATGACCGGCGCTATTAGTACTGCTAATCTGCTGCCATTCATTTAAAATAACGTCCAATCTCTCTAAATAGTAACACAATTTCCTTTGTATATCAACACTTATCTGGTTGACCCTGCCACTCTGCTCTTGGTAGTAAGACTTTCACTTTCCCCAAATGTAAGCGTGACGAGCAGCTAGTAAGAGGCTCCATAACTCGCTCCCAGACCTTCCTAGTAAAGCAGTCTCCATGAGCTAAGTAAGAAAAAAATGTGGACTTCTGGTCATTTTAACTGAATTTCTCCACAAAAAAGCTGCCGACTGTACCAGAATAGAAACCAAGTCAGCAGCTTCAGAGAACAGAAGGTAGCGTGAGTGTCTGTTGCTATAGCAACACACGCTCACTCTTCCTTCTGCTGCTCTAAACTCCTTGCTCGCTCTCTCTATTCTCAGTACAGCTGGCAGTTTGTAGAGAAATTCAGTTAAATGACCAGAAGTCCACATTTTTCTTACTTAGCTCATAATAATGATAGACATAAAGGAATTCTGGAGGTCAGGGGTAAGGGGCAACAGACTTGGAAAACATAAACTGAACTTACAAGCCTCGAATGGGCAGACTGGGTGGCCATAGGCCCCTTATCTGCCGATACTGTTCATGTATGTATGTATATATGTGTGTGTGTGTGTGTGTGTGTGTGTGTGTGTGTGTGTGTGTGTGTGTGTGTGTGTGTATATGTATGTGTGTATATATAGGGATATGACATGGCTGACTGAGATATACATATCGTCCACGAGAGGCCAGTGACATGATGATATCTCATGAGTGGCGAAGCCACGAGTGAGATATCTTGATGTCACTGGCCTCGGTGAAGATAAACATGATATCTTCAGTCAGGCCATGTCATATCCTGTTTATACAACCTATGTTTTGTCCCCAACACAACTGACTACATGCTCCTCTCAGTGCAATGGGCGACATAAAGGTGATGGCCCTAGCAATACAACCCCCTTACAGAAATGCTGTGAAAAGAACAGATGTAATTTGTTGTTGAAAAATATCTGGGGTATCCTAGTTTTATGGTTATTTTTTAAAAAGAGTTATCTGGTTAATTCTGCCATGCCCCCCACAGAGTTCTCCATGCCCCCAAACATAACAGATTATATACTGTTTTGAAATATCTGGTTGATCCTGTCAATTTAAAGTTATTCAAAATATCTGGTTGATCCTGCTATTGTTTTAAAAAAATTATATTTTAAATGCTTATCTGGTTGATCCTGCCACTCTGAGCACGTTCACGTCCCTGTAAATGTAGCGTGGCGGCGCTATTCACACTGATGCTTGTTATATGAGAGTCATTTTGTAGGAGTTATCCTGGGTTCAGAAAGTCAGAAAAGGTTGTGCTTTATGCAGAGCTTGGTGTGATTTGTTGAAAAGCTGCCCTGCATACAGAGTGCAGAAACTGAATTCGCGGACTTTAGAACAGCAGAGGAAGCGCGGCGCCTGTTGCTTAGCAACAGAGGCTCGCGCTTTCTTTACTGTTCAAAAGCTGCCGACTCAGTCGCTGCAGTCTGTGTGCAGTCAGCAGTTTTTTCAACAAATTACACCAAGCTGTGTATAAAGAGAAGGTTGACATTTTGAACCCAGGATAACTGCAGACAAAAAATGATTTCCATATTGAGATTTGAATAATGATTTGATACCTTTATTGATCAACATGGATGTTACATGGATGTTCTTTTCTGTAACATCCATGTTGGTCCAATAAAGGTATCAAATCATTTGTTCTGAATCTATTTAAAAGGACCAATACGGCAGCTCTCAATATAACAAGCATCAGTGTGAATAGCACTCAGCTACGTTACATTTAGAGGGCAGTGAAAGTGCTCAGAGTGGCAGGATCAACCAGATAAGCTTTAAAATATTATTTTTTCTAGCATAATGGCAGGATTAAGGATAAATTATGTTTCATGAAAATATGGAGAGTTAACATTGAAAAGCTGTTTTGTTTCTTTTTATAGCAGAGCATGTGTTATTGTAAATGTCGTGAGACAGCGATGAGTTACAAGAAGTAAAAGTTCCACATATCACAGTAGTTTCAGTATGACGTATAGGAACGGGAGATATCATATGATCGATAGGAACATGAAGATATATATATCATCTTCACTGGCAGGCTTAGATATCACTTTTATACATGGCATTATCCTAAAACATAGATTGTATAAATATATATATATTTATTTATACAATGGGGTGAGTGATAAATGAGTGTGTAAATCATATTATTTTCACAGATGTTTGATAACTGTAAGAACTGCATTTATACACACCCGAAACCAGCGCTAAACCAGCACAAAGCTGCGCAAAGCCGTGTGAATGGTACATTTAGCAACAGTGAGGCTCCATTGTATAAATAGGACACATGATGTGCACATCATGGAATATGAAAATATTTTCACCCCTGCCTCATGAGCACTGTATATTTCACTCTGCAGGAGTAAAATATTTTCCATATTCCACTCATGCCCATCGTGTGTGTGTGTGTGTGTGTGTGTGTGTGTGTGTGTGTATATCTATATATATCTATATATATCTATATATATATGTGTGTATATGTATGTATATGTATATGTATATAGATAGATAGATAGATAGAGATAGAGAGAGTTAAATTCAAATATTTGCACCTTAATATCTTTGCCCCTTTTAACGATTTACATGAGATTTTGAAAGCACAACCTCTATGACAGGATCTCTTGATACAATAAATTTCATGTAGATCGGTTCAGGGAGAGTAAAGTAACAGAGGTGCAACAAAACCTAAAAAGCCTCCGTTTTGAACATTTGAAGACTTTTTGTCTCACGATAACTAAAAAAAATAGGAGGATTTGAAACCTGAAACTTTCAGGTTTGATAGTTCGTTCCAAGGTGTGTGCTTTATGTTTTTTAGGTCCTGCTGTTAAGTAGTTTTAAAACATTAACTAAAATTTTCAGTTTCTGAGCATACACAGTTCAGCAAATCAACATTCTTTTCATAAATGAATTTTTGCGGCAACAGTTTTGCACTATGTGACGCAGCTGTCTATTAAACGACAGCAGTGTTGTATAGTGCAACCCTGCTGCTGTCACCACTCTTAGGTTAGGGATGTAATATTGTCATTGTAGCCTCACCATCCTGACTGTGCTGTGTCTCAACTTCATCTGCACAACGGGGGCCCCAATCCCCAGTGGAAGTCTGTTTGTTTATTTATTTTACAATCTGTGGATGGAAATTCTGTGTCAGATGCCTACCCCAGTACACAGCCCATTCTTTTAATAATGTTTTCTGAGATGGGGCCCAGTCTCTGTGTTGGCAGTCAAAATTAAGCCTTCCAGCAGAGCGGACACTGGGGAGCCTAGCCAGTGTCCCGAAATAGAATTTCACGTATACTGCAGAAAGGAAACTGTCCCAACATCTTTTTTAATTTAAACCTGAAATTAAGAAAGCGGTGGTCATCATCATCAGCATTCCCCTCCCTCTATACTGACCCTCCACTGAGCGCCCTGCCCTCCTTACCCTATACTTACCCTCGGAGGTTGTAGGCTGTCATCTTCTGTGGACCAGACATGTCTGCACTTTTCAAAGCCACACCAAAAAGTGAAGAATTGCTTTAAAGCATATAAATCAGCTGGTTGCACTATGATACAGCTGTCCTTACTAAACCACAGCTGTGTTATATAGTTTGCATTATACACCACAGCTGTCCTTTACTAAACCACAGATGTGTCATATAGAACAACCATCAGGTGTTGTCACTCGCTCCCCATCCACTACTGTCATTTGCACACCAGGGTCCCAATAACTGGTTGCAGTCTTTCTTTGTCTCCAAATCTTTTTTTTTTTGTGTGTAATCGACACTGGGATGGCCACCCTGGTGTTGAACACCCCTCCGAGTTGTTTTATAAGTGGTTCCTGACATCGGGGCCCATTCCCCATGTTGGCACTTACTAGATTCCCCCAGCAGTATGGACACATGTGGAGCCCACCCTAGTTTCCAGAAGAGTTACAAAATTTGATAAATACTAGCATTGGGATGCCCAATCCCAGTGTCAGACCCCCAGCCCCTTGTTTAATTAGGTTACCAATATGGGGCCCTGAGCCCCATGTCAGAATTAACTATATGTCCCCCAAGCAGTATGGGACACTGGGGAGCCCAACCCCAGTGTTCCAAGATACATGTAGTCGATTGTTACCTGCAAAACAAGAAAACAGTCCCCAACATCTTTTTTATTTTTTAACCTGCAAAAGAAGAAAACCATCTCCCATCATCCCAGCCATCTCCTCCCTCAATCCCAACCCCCACACTGATCACCCACCTCCCACATCCCCTTACCCTATACTTATCTCTGGAGGTTGACCGATGTAATCTTCTTTGGACTGGGACATGTCTGCAATTTTCAAAGCCAAACCACAAACTAGGGAATAAAGGTAAGTGCCATATAATGTATTTCAATGGGTTTTCAACTCATGTTGCTATCTTTGCCATTTTAGGTATTTTACACAAATTTTTAAAATGGGCTTTTGGGGACCCCACCTCATGAATATTGGCACTGTTATTTCGTTAATCAGTCCGGAAGGTGATTTCACAGTTGCTGCATGGAATCACCTTTCAGGACTGGTAATGAAATGACAGTGCTGGCGAAATGTCGTGGTGATTTCAAAATCCATGTTGAAAGGCGATGAATAAAAATCAAAAAAGACCATGTTATGAGCGTGCATTGAGCGGTTCCTCACGCAGGCACATAACTTTGGTAATTTACAATATTTTGACCCCAAATGTTCAACATACCCATTTTGTCACACCACCTCATGAACAGTACAGCTGTAATTTTCACATCCTGTCCAAAACATGTTTTTGCACCTGTGGCATGGAATGGCTCAGTCACTGTTCAGAATCACCTTTCAGGACCGATTAATGAAATGACAGTGCCAGTGTTCATCTGGTGGTGTCCCAAAAGTCCATGTTGAAAATTTGGTAAAAAAATAAAACTGGCCATGTAACAAGAATGCATTGTGCAGTTTCTTCACAGGCACTAACTTTGGTGATTTACAATATTTTGACTTCAGATTTTCAACATACCCATTTTTCACACCACTTCATGAACAGTACAGCTGTCATTTTTACATCCTGTCCAAAACATGTTTATGCACCAATGGTGTGAAATAGTGTTTCAGCATGGATTTTCACCTGTGGAGTTTGAGGTAGAGTCATAAGAAGAATATGTTGAATGCTTGGTGTCAAAATATTAAAAAGCAAAGAATTTATTAAGTATCATTGATAGCAGGGATGTCCATTGCACCTCTGGGGTACACATTGCCTTTACGTTCCTGTGAGCTGAGTTTAAGTGTGAATTCAGTGAGCTAGTTTACTGGGACAAAGCTGATGGGGAAGGTACATCAGCATGCAGCACCAGTCATGGCATGGGTAAGGATGGGGCAGTGATTTGGTGCAAACAGCATGACCCGGGGTATCGAGGTGTGTGATGGGGTCTGTTGGGCCTATGCACTGTATCATGACTGTCTCCAATATTGTATTTAGCTCATTTTGCACAGATCCCTAAGGAACCTGTGCAAATGAGGTTACAATTCCAGGATGGTCTTCAATATTTTATTTATCTCATTTTGCACAGATCCCAAAGGGACCTGCTCAAATGAGGATACAGTTCCACTATCACAAAAGAAGGAAATTAGTTACAAAAACTATGTTACTGCAAAGATTAGGGTTGTAAAATGCAAAATGTACAAAGACAGGAAACAAAAAACATTATAGATTTGGGTCTCGAGTATTGCGAACCAGTGGTGGGGTCTAACTTGAGGCTGTCAATCCTAATGCCCCTCCCTACCCTGGATCAGATGAGTTCAAATGTTATGTCTTCATGCAGGACTCGCTGGCTACTGTGTGAAGAAAGCTCTGACACATTATATTGGCCCTACTGTATCACTATGAGGCACTAGATTGGAGCTGTAGCTTGTGCTTTGGACAGGATGCTATGGGCTGGGGAGGTGGGCATTAGGGTTGGCAATCCCAAGTAAGACCCACCACTGATTTGTCAATGCTATGGAGACCCAAATCCCTACTGTTTTTTTCTATTTCCCGCCTGTACGCATTTGCATTTTACAACCCTAATCTCTACCTCAATGTAGTTTTTTGCAACTAATATATATATATATATTTTTTTTTTATTGCAAATACATTTTGTTAATGCATCATTTAGGGATCATATTAAAGCAATAAAAGTATGGAAATGTGGTATGGGTTCAAACCGTAACACCTCACCTCACCCCCCACCAAACCCTACCCCCACTCCCATCCTCCATACACCTACAGGTGTCAGTGTATACCTTAGGGTTGTTGGCTCTAACACTCCTCCATTCCATGTGTAAGGAAGCTGAGATGGTACAGTATAGGAAGAATGGGTGAACATTATACCAATGACCCCAAGGCACACCCCAACATCTGTTGGTCTGTGGAAAATGGGGCTGGAGTGGGTGGTGTGTTAGGTTGGGAACCCTAACACTGCATTTACATACTTTTTGCTTACATGAACCCTAACTGGCATTAACAAAGTTTTTGCAATGAATTTCCTTACTTTTGAGACAGTATAATAGTATTCTTTTACAGTGGGAGCACAGAGTCCTTCAGACCCTGCACTCCAATCCCTCCATAGATATGCATATTTTTAGGTGAGGAAGCTCATGGCCTGTAGAACAACAGTGACTAAATTGTCAGCATAGCTATCTTATTACCCCACCTCATATATCCCAGTACGGAGAAATTGTGAAATGCAAGGCAAAACCTAATTATGCACAACTGTAATGCCATTCTGCACCACAGGTATGAAAACATATTGTGGGCAGGATTTGAAAACAATTGTGACATACATGAGGTGGGGGTAATAAGAAGGCTATGTAGAAAATCTGGGGTAAAAATATTTAAAATTCCCAAAGTTACGAGCATGTGTAGTGGACTAGCAATGAATGGGCATAAGTATGGCATGTTTTCATATTTTAACCTCAAATTTTCAACATAGTCTTCTTATGACCCCCTCATGAATCCATAGGTGAAACATTCAAAATCCATGCTGAAATGTTATTCCATGCCACAGGTGACAAAACACATTTTGGGCAGGATTTGAAAAATGATAACTGTACTGTTCATAAGATGGTGATAAAAATGGTTATGTTGAAAATTTGGTGGCAAAATATTGAAAAGTACCAAAGTTATGCATGTGCATAGAAAATCTCAATGGATGCATGTAACTTGGGCAGTTTTAGGAATTTGTTCACTAGATTTTCTACATGGCCTTTCTGGAACCCACCTATAACACTGTCATTATCATTTTGTTAATCATCCTGAAAAGTGATTTGTGCAGCGAATGTGCATTCCATGCCACAGGTATGAAAGCACATTTCAGGAAGGATGTGAAAATGACATCTGTGCTGTTTATGAGGTAGTGTGAAAAAATGCTATGTTGAAAATCTAGGCAAAATATTGAAAGTACCAAAGTTATGTTCATGCATTGGAAAAATTCAATGGATGTACATAACTCTAGCAGTTTTAAGGATTTTTTCACCAAATGTTCAGTGTGGAATTTTGGGACCAACCTCATGAACACTGTCATTTTGTTGATTTGGTCCCGAAAGGTGATTTCGCACAACTACCTTGAAATCACCTTCGGGTCTGAGTAATGAAACAACAGTGACAGTGTTCATGGGGGGTCCAAAAAGCCCATGTTGAAAATATTGTGAAAAATTCTAAATATGGCTGAGACATCACCATAAGTTCAAAATGCCACTGAAAGACATTATACGCCCTTAGCTTGATTCTTCAGTTCATGCTCTTGGCTTTGAAGAGTGCAGATGTGTCCCAGTCCACAGAAGATGAAACATGACCACCTCCAGTGGAAGTATAGGAAGGGGGTAGGATCTTAGTAGGAGTGTCAGGATGGGAGAGGGGAAGGGAGACGATGAGGGACCATTTTCTTTTTGTCAGGAAACAAAACAAAAGATGTTGGGGACTGTTTTCTTTTTCACAGATACTGCAGGCAATGGGACACTGTGGGTGGGCTACCCAGTGTCCCATAATACTGGTAGAGGTAGGACATAACTGTGGACACTGGGGTGGGCTCCTAGGTGACCAACATTGATGGAGGAGCTAGTGCCAGCACCAGGATTGAGCACCCTGCTGTCAGCAAAGTGTAATCCAGGAGAGGGACATAATAAGGGACACTGGGAGTGGGCTCCCCAGTGTTCTACACTGCTGGGGGAGAACACACTGGGGACACTGGCAGTGGTCCACCCAGTGTCCCACAAGGGTGGGGGTGTAATACTGAGACATGGGGATTGGGCACCCGATGTTGGCTGAGCTTTAACTATTTTTATACTGATACTCCTCAGCCACCTTCCCTTAGAATCAGTAAAAGGGAAAAACAGGGTTTCATTAGGTAAAATCAACAGATGTTTACCTAAACAGAACATAGAATCAGATTCTGGGGTCTGTTTGTGCAAGAGCTATTTTAGGGATTATTGCCACAAACCCTGCCCCCATACTGTCTTGCAACAGCTGGTGTTTCAGGATACTGCCACAATTTGCGGCACACACTACCATCCGCTGAAAAAACCCACATATTTAGGAACATGATCCCAAAAACTAATAACAGAATAATGTTCCTTGGGCCCCAATTAGGTAAATACAACTGTTGGTGATTACCTAGAGGTAGTATTTTTTAAAATATTTTACTTTTCCTCCTTGCTAACTGAAAAGAGATGGCAAATCTGGACACTACAAACAGCATTTACTTTAGTTTCTCATATTGAAGTTGGTGGTTCCAGCAGCAAGTGTCTTCTGTCGGAAAGTGGATCTTTACCCCAGGACCTGTTCAGGTAAGTGAGGGTGATATGGGTATGGGGGAGCAGGGTGGTGGCTGCTGAGTGAGAGGTTGGGGTGGGGAGCCAATCGGTGAAGGACCATTTTCTTTTCATGGAGAAAAAACATTGAGAGATGGTTTCTATATTGCAGGTTTTTAATTACTGGGACAGCAATTGGAAGATAGAGGTACCACTAGACACCAGGGAAAATTCAGAAAGATAGGAAATGGCAATCAGAGGGTGGGGAGACACTAGACACCAGGAAAATTGTAAAACATATTGGGAGGCAACCAGAGGGTGTGGGGTGCAACTAGACACCAGAGAAAATTCCAAACATATGTTCAGAGGGTGGGGTGCCACTAGACATCAGGAAAATTATGAAAGATATGGTAACAACAATTGGAGGTGGGGTATAACTAGACACCAGTAAAATAACAAATAATTAGAGGGCAGCATGATTGGATGGTGGGGGACCCACTAGACACCAGGAGGAATTTGAAGTACTGTATTATAATATAAGAAAAATAGGGAGGGCAATCAGAGGGTGGGGCACCACTAGACACCAGGGAAAATCTTGTTAGTACAGGGATGGTGACCAAAGATGAGGGTGCCACCAGACTCAGGAAAAGAGTAACAAAAAATATAATCTTAAAAAAAACACTTCACGGAATTTGTCCAACAGTTACATGCAGAATCCAACTAAGGCAGTCCCAATAAGCAAGCTCACGTATGTTGGTTGCTCTCCACAATGTAATTTTGTGGTTTCTAAATTTGAATTTGTAGGTGAAAAAATGGAAAACAAGATGGCGTCAAATGAAAAGGATTTTCCCTCACTAAAAAGGATGTCAATATGAAAAAAATAATTTTTGTTTCATACAGCTATTTTCTGTGCTTACTGAGCATGCTCAGAACCAATATTACAAAATTAATTAACTTTGGAATGGATTTATATTTTCACCAAACAAGCAAAAAGGCACATCTGTGGCCAGTCCCTTTCTACCCTGAAAATTTCAGGCCTAAATTCTAAACCATCTGTGCACTAGCCAAATTGACGGAAATCCCAGCAAAGCAATGTAAAAAATTCACTTTTTACCATCCATATCTTGGTATCTGCACATCTGACCAGAATAAAACTTGGCAAGTCAAGAGATCTACTCCATGAAACCATGCACGCACAATTTTATGCAGATTTGTTGAGTGGTTGCCAAGTTATTAAACTGCAAAAATTGTGGTTTAACAGTAAACTGCCTTCTCAACCCTAACTGTAGTGGCACTACCATGCCTTTATAACATATTCTACCACTATATTAATGTGCTGTCAACACCTTAATAACACATTGCTACCAACCACACACACTAACCCAAGTAACACATGTAACAAGTCCCTTGATTACCAAGTAACAAGCCCCTAATAACATATGTAAAATTCCACCTACCCGGACACTATTACAAAACATAGGACACAGCAATAGGTGTCCAACCTAATGCATAACAAAACATGGCAAAGCCCAGCATACTCAGGAAATAATACCATCTTGTGGTTGAACATACATATATTTCAAATTTCAAGTAAATTGGTTGAATGGGGCAATGGTATTAAAGTGTAAAATTCAGCGTTTAATGTTAAAGTGCTTACTGAACCTAATATATGGACAAAACCATGCTCTCTCTCTGTCTCTCTCTACATATATATATATTATAGTGGCACAGTAGTGCCACTATAGTTAAGTTGAGAGCCATTTTAAGGTTAAAGGGTCAAACTTTGCACCTTAATAACTTTGCCACCGTTCAACAGATTTACTATGCATAGATTGGTAGATCTTGGGATCTGCCAAGTTTTGTACCAGTCGGATATACAGCTGTGGAGTTATTAAACACCAACCAAATGTGCATTTATGCTTTTTGCAAATGCTTTGTTTTTCCTACAGGTCGTGACGGTTTGCGCGATCAGTCCAAAATCAGGAAACGTATTGGAGGGTTCCTAATGTGCCTTTTGAAGATTTCATGAAAAATATTAATGGTTCAAAAGTTAGTCAAAAACAAGCTCCCATTATAAGTCAATGGGAAAAGTTAACAAAAGTTCGAAATGTGCCAAATGCAGTTTTTACTTTCTAAATGGCCCTTTTACTGTCGCAAATCTGCCATTTTGTTTTCAGTTGGTTATCAGAAAAATGCTTGGCATTTAAATTTGGGACCCACTAGCAGCTTAATTCTTTTGTATTTACCTAGTCAGACCATGAGGATGCTAGGCATGTCTTTATTTGGGGTAAAACACCCAGAAATATGTTTTCAAATTTCTGGAAAAAGTACTTCAAAGTACTTTTGCATTTGTGACACTGTCACATGAATTTGTGAAAGCTTTGCAAAGTTCGACAGTACTTTTTCCAGGCTGTGGCCGAAATGACAGCAATTCTTGCCACCTGCTGCAAAAGAATGGTTTGATCTTTTGGGCTGAAATATGGAGAGAACGCGGCCAACATCTCACCGATGTGCCGTTCAGTATTTTGGTGAAAAAAAAATATTATAGGGGCAAAGTTATGGCACTCCAAAACTGATGCTTTTTCCCATAGGATAATATTACGGCGTCCACAGCATTACAGGAACTTTTGCCGCCTGCTGCAAAATAACGGTTTGGTCTTTTGGGCTGAAATTTGAAGGAAGAAAGCCAACATCCCACAGACATGCCTTTTAGTGGTTTGGTGAAAAAATATTACAGAGAGGTAAAGTTATGGCACTTTGAACTTCTCTTTTTCCCATAGGATAACATTAAAATTCGCTGTGCCTTTCAGGGCCCGTATCTACATAAACAGTGCGAGATACAGACTTTTCTTTGGAAAATGCTTAGCCCCTAGCAGGGGCTAATTACAAAACTAGCCAGGAAAGTCATAAATCATATGACTTTTACATTTTCTTTTCCTACGTTGTACGGTTCCTGAGATATATGCAATTTAGTATTTCAACTCCTCATTTTCTGCTCAGAGACCCATTATTATGCATACATTCTTTGTACTCACTGTCTTTCTCTATGCAGCTTTTGGGAAAACCAGCCTGCGCATATATTATTGTTCCTTACACCTTCTGCTTGCTGGTTCCGTACCCATTTCACTTATTGTTCCTGTCTATGGCACCATGTGTGTTACCCTTTGCGTTTTCATTTGCGCTTGTGTTTGCATTATTTTAACCATTTGTGTCTACAGTACTGTTTATCTTTGTGTTTCACATTGCATCACCATCGCATCACCATTTGCATTTAGTGGGCACCATGTTACTATGTGACAAGACATCACGTGGTGGGGCGTGGGACCCGAGCGCATTACATGCACTGTTTCTCGTTATCATTCTCAAAAGAAGGAAATTAGAGGCAAAACAAACTCCATTTAATGCATTAGTTATGGTTGTTCCACAGTATTGACAAAGTGGGGAATTAGGTGCTAGGGTTGGCCCCTTGGACCCCCCGCCCACACCCCAACTGGCATCGGGGTGGGCATTGGGGTTCGGTCCTACTTCTCACCCCATTCTCCTATACCTCTGCTTCTTCACACATCTGATGGGGTGAGAGTTAGGGCTGGCAACCCAACGCACGCTGGATGCCGGGTTGGTGTGGGCAAGGGGGCTTAAACCCTAACAATGAATTTCTACTTTTGTCACTAGCTGTGGAACAACCCTAACTAATGCATTACATGGAGTTTTTGCTCTTATATATCAGTAAGCACTTTAACATTAAATGCTGACTTTTACACTTTCATACCACTGCCCCTATTCAACCAACTTATTTGAAATTTGGAAAGCACAGCATTGGTGCCTGGATCTCTGAATCCTGAAAATCTCACGGCAATCAGTTCTGTGGAGACAAAGTTACAGGGTGAAAAAACATAAGCATTACATAAATTAAGGACGGCTCATTCACAATTTGGGACTTGTAGTACAGTTTGGTCTGCACGCCCATTGGCCCATGCAGTGGACCAATTGGCAAACAGCCAACCTGTATGCTGTCAGTCGGTGGGTGGCTGGGCAGTTTGCAGGTGGGATGCTGCCATCCGCCGCTGACTGGGGGTGTGGAGTGGTGGGGACTGGTGGGGACTGCAGGGTGGGGAGGGGTACCACTGGACCACCAGGGTTTGTATGTGTGTGCCGTGATTGGGCGAGGGGGTTCAACTAGACCACCAGGGATTGTGAAATACTTATGCCCATGATTGGGTTGGGGAATGGTCCACTGGACCACCAGGGATTTTACTTAGCACAGCCTGCAATCGGGTGAATGGGTAAGGTCCACTGGACTACAGGATTTCATTTATATTACTACCCACAAGCAGGCAGGGGATTGGGGTCCACTGGACCAGCAGGGCTATTTTAACATTCTCTCATGATTGGGTGGTGAGGAGGGGGAACTGCAGGGCACCCCAGTGTGCCTATTTTAATTTTTGCCCTGTAAAATAAAAGCTGTCCCTGATGTCTTTTATTTTTCCTGTAAAAAGAAAATGGTCCATCATTGTCTCCCAGGCCCTCTTCTCCATCCCCCGCATACCCCACCTCCATGCACCCCCATACTTACCTTTGGAGGTCCAGTGCTGTCATCTTTTCTGGACCGGGTAAACATCTGCACTCTTCAACGGCACCAACAAACTGAGAAAATCATGGTAAGCTTTATAATGGGACTCAATGGGGGGTTCAGCTTAGGTTGAAATCTTAGCCAATTTAAAATTTTGGCCCCACATTAACATGCCATTTTATGAACACTGGCAGTGTCATTTTGTTTCACAGTCCCAAAAGGTGATTTCGGCAATTGCTGCATGAAACTACCTTTTGGGACTGATTAATGAAATGACAGTGCCACTGTTCATGAGGTGGGTCCCAAAAATCCCATGTTGCAAATTTGGTGAAAACATTTCAAAACTGACTGCATTACAAGTGTCGTTATGCAGTTTCTACACTCTCACAAGTTCACCATTTTTTTATATTTTCACTCCAGATTTTCAACATTGCCATTTTTTATGAACAGTATAGCTGTCATTTTCACATCCTGCCCAAAATGTGTCTTTGCACCTGTGGCACAGAATGGTGTGGTCACCATGCAAAATCAACTTTTGGGATGAAGTACTGAAATGATAGTGCCACTGTTCATGAGATGAGTCCTAAAAGCCCATTTTGAAAATCTGATGTCTTTATTTTTTCCTATAAAAAAAATGGTCCATCATTGTCTCCCCAGGCCCCCAACTCCATCCCCACCCTTCTGCATACCCCAGCTCCATGCACCCCCATACTTACTTTGGAGGTCCAGTGCTGTCATCTTTTCTGACCTGAAAACATCTGCACTCTTCAAGGCGACCAACAAACTGAGAAAATCATGGTAAGCCTTATAATGGGACTCAATGGGGGGTTCAGCTTAGGTTGAAATCTCAGCCAATTTTAGGAATTTTGGCCCCACATTTTCAACATGCCACCTTATGAACACTGGCAGTGTCACTTTGTTTCGCAGTCCCAAAAGGTGATTTCACAGTTGCTGCATGAAACTACCTTTTGGGACTGATTAATGAAATGACAGTGCCACTGTTCATGAGGTGGGAATCCCAAAAATCCCATGTTGCAAATTTGGTGAAAAAATTTCAAAACGGTCTGCGTTACAAGTGTGCATTATGCAGTTTCTACGCACTCACAAGTGCACCATTTTTTATATTTTCACTCCAGATTTTCAACATTGCCATTTTATGAACAGTATAGCTGTCATTTTCACATCCTGCCCAAAGCGTGTCTTTGCACCTGTGGCACAGAATGGCGTGGTCAGTATGCAAAATCAACTTTGGGATGAAGTACTGAAATGATAATGTCACTGTTCATGAGGTGAGGTCCTAGAAAGCCCATTTTGAAAATCTGGTGAAACAATTCCTAAAAATGATTGCATTACTGCTGTGCATTGCACCATTTCTATGCATGCTCATAACTTCACAATTTTCATATTTTCACTCCAGATTTTCAACATTGGCATTTTTCACACCTCCTCCAAGAACAGTACAACTATCCCTTTTCATCCTGCCCAAAATGTGTTTTCACACCTGTGGAGCAGAATGGCACAGTCACAGCATGAAATCACCTTTCGGGATCGAGTAACAAAATGATAGTGCCACTGTTCATGAGATGTGGTCCAAAAAGCCCATGTTGAAAATTTGGAGTGAAAAGTATCAACAAACCCAGGGCATTAGGTTTCCAACTGTAATGCTTACACCCCCACTCTGTAGAGTGTGATAGGCATCAGGTGTAACTTGGAGTCACTATAATTCACACCATTCCACTCCTTTACCCTGCAGCCAATGACAAACATTGAGGTATACCTTGGGGTCTTCATCTCAACATTCACCCCATTTTTCTATAGTGCACCCATCTCCACTTATTTCCTTATGGAATGGGGTGAGAGTGAGGGCCAAATACCCAAAGCACACCATGATGCCTGTCAGTGTCTGCAGTATGTAGTGGGGTGGAATGGCATAAGCATTACAGTCGATGACACAGACACCCCCAATGCCTGTCAGTCTCTGCAGAGTCAGGGTTGGTATTAATCTTGGAAACACTAATGCCTCAGTAAGGAAGTAAATCAGGGAGGAGCAGTGGACATCACCAGCCTTGATTTCAAAAGCCTTCAATGCTGACCAGCATTGAGGCTAATATAATAAGATGGGTAGTCTGGCCACAGGCACAAGCTGATACACTGGGTTAGAATCTGGCTGACGGACAGGAGACAAAAGGTGGTGGTAATGGGATCTAATCCAGAGACAGGGTGATGACCAGCAGGTACCTCAGGTATCAGTCCTGGGACCAGTCTTATTCAAGGTCTTCATTACAGACATTGCAGAAGGGCTAGAAGGAAAGGTCTGTCTGCCTGTTTGCAGACGACCCCAATGGTATACCATGATATGGGGGCACTAGCAAGTGGGCACCCACTGAAACTGTGACCCACTTTTGGCTAGTGCCCTAACGGTGATGGTGTGGGGTTGGTGACCCGAATGGACTGGTTCATGAAAGGCAACAGGATGTCGCATGTGTGTATCGTGCAGGGGTGGGAGCAAGCCCACCACAATTGGGGTGGGGTATGTGAAAAGTGGTGCCAAGGGTTTCTGGTGAGCTGGCATCATAGTGTGGTGGGTTAGGTGCTGGCTTGGGGTGGTGGGGATGCAGGGTTCAGGACCGGGCACTGGTAGTATTTGTTCTGTCCGGCCAGAGGCGGTGTATTTTTTTGTTTTTTAACAAGATGTACCCCGACATGCACCCCTGGATTTGAGAATCCTAATTTAGGGGTGTGGGTGGCAAAGCCCCCCATGGAGAGAGTGCAGGGTGCAACCCTACATAAAGAAATGAAAAAAATTTACGCCATGTTTCCTTGAGCCGGATGATAAGGGCATTCGGCATGCTGAATTTGCCTGATCCCATAGCACCGACACCAACATCTGTAACAGAGTGAATATTTCTGAAGGGTGGAGAAGATGAGCAGACACATGGAGGGCTGAAAAATTGTCTGAGGAGTGCCAATTGAGGTTCTATGCAAAGAAACTCTAATAATGTACCTGGGAAGAGGAAACCTGGGAGAGTTACTGGATGGAGGTGAGGTGCTGACAATCACCAAGAAAGAAAAGGACATAGGAGTTATCAGTTCTGATGACCTTAAGGTTTCAAAACAGAGCACAAATGTTTCAGAGGCCCAGTGGTATGCTTGGGTGTACAGGCAAAGGTATTACTAGCAAAATGTGTGACATGGCGATGCCATTGCATAATGCACCAGTGAGCCCTATCCTACAGTACTGTGTGGAATTCTGGAGCCGCAACTGCACACGGACATTGACAGGATGGAGCGGTCCACAGAAAGACAACAAAGATGGTACATGGCTTGCAAAACAGAACATATCAGGACAGATTAAAGGACATCAATATGTATTCATTGGAGGACAGGAGGGAGTGGGGAACATGATACATACATTCAAGTACCTCAAGGTCATAGAAACATTGAAACATAGAATTTGACGCAGATAAGGACTGCTTGGCTCACCCAGTCTGCCCATTTCTACCTAATGGATAAGCTGCAGATCCTAGTTAACCAGCAGCCTACTTCTTCCTACCCCCACAAGAATTGCCTTATGACTGTCCCATGCATGCTTGCCGTTCCACCCTGTTTTGACTCCACAAAAACAGTGGTGGGAATCAATATGGACAATCATGGGCTGGTAATAGGGCAGACATCTTTCAGTGCATCAAACGTCTCGGCATTGACAAATGCTTGTTAATATTGTCCTTCAAATTTTAACATGGCCTTTTGGAAACCACCTCATTAACAAGGCAGATAAGAGTTTTAAAATCATCCCTAAAGATAATTTTGTAATCACTCTGTGAAATCACATTTGAGTGGGATTTGAACATTTTCACCTGCCAGGTTCATGTTCTGGGGTCATAAGAAGACTTGTTGAAGGTTTGGGTTCATAATATTAAAAACAAAAATGTTATGAAGATACATTGAAAATTTTCAATGCACACACACAAGTTTGGAAATTTTCAGTATTTTGAATGCAAATTTTCAATAGTCATTTTCATACCACTTCAAGAATGTGACAGGTGTCATTTTTCAGATACTGGCCAAAATGTGTTTTCAATCTTCTGGTGAAAAATGATGTTTTATCCAGTATTTTATAAATGACACCTGTCCTGTTCGAGGGGTAGCATATAAAGACTATGTTGAAAATATGGGGTCAGAATGTCAAAAAAAAAATGAAGTAATGTTGTTTTCAGGGACAGCCATTGGTCTAGTGTGGACCAATTGCCTTCCTGTTCCAGTGACCTGAGTTTAAGTGCAAGTTTAGAGAGCTAGCTGAATGAGCTGAGGCACTGCTTGTGCTGCACCAGCTCCTGTCTGTGGATGGACAGAGCAGTATTTTGGTGCATAGACAACATCTTATTGCATTCCATGGACCCTTACCTCAAAGGGGTTGACCTGCTTGTTGAGGCTTGATGGGCCTATGCACTGAATCAGGACAAGTGTGGTAGCAAAAAAATGGGGAAGTGTACCTGGCAGGATGAAGGCCAGGATGCTGCAAGCCCCACCCACTTACAGGTAATTGACTGCTGTCAGCCACACAGCTCCATCACCCTCCATCTCATGAACTTCCCAGGTACCTTTGGTACTCCTCCACAGATTCCACCATGATGGGATACGAGGGGTGGACATCTGCTCCCCAATTGACTTCCACCACTTTGGAAGTCTGTTCCCCTGTCAGTGTTGCAGGTCATGTGAAAGGTGGTGGCTTTATTCTGCTCTGGTGGCAATTGAGCAGAGCAACTCCCCAAGAAAAGAGTGGGCCCAGGATGCTGAATCCTGTTCACATCCCTGACCCTGTCTTCCACTAGTAACCCAAGTCCTTTCCTGAACCTGGGTCACTGCCATTTTCTGGGTATCTACCCTCCCAACCAAGCCAATTTAAATGCACCAAAAAACTACAATCCTTTCCACCTGGCACAGTTAATTGGTATTTTTCTTACTCATTCTAAACCATTTTCCATTTATGTCTCCAGATCCAAGGATAGATAAAGATGCCAGCCCAGGTGCTGGAAGACCCTGACCACATGTATCAGATAAGTATTGCTTTATATTTACAGTATCTTGTTTGTTCCAGTTAGTTACTAAAAGCTGCAGATCCTTAGTGGCGCTATTACTATTCTTATTTATAGGTATGACTGAATGGAAATGCGCTATTAGGGTTTTCAGCCCTAAGTCTGCATCCCACTCAAGTAGGTATGACTGAATGTTCCCTGAAGCTGCACAAGCCCCATCCCAAAACATACTCTTTCCACATGACACAAGAGATATCCATCATCATGGTCCAGCACTTCTGTAACCATGGATACACATGCACAGTTGTATACCACCTGGGAAGTGTGGTAAAAATTCCATAGGATCACATTGTAAGTAAGGAATAACACATGATGGTGTGTGTGGTAATGCTAAACTACCACACACCACAGGTGAGGTTAATGAGACATGGGGTGCAAGCAAGTGCTTTAAACCACTTGGGAAGTGCGGTATATGATTCCCATAGGATCACATTTATCAATTTTAAGTGAGCAATACCACAGGGCAGGGTGTGCAGCACTGCTAAATTGCCTGCATGCCCCAGGTTGGTAATGAGGCACAAGGCACAGCCAGTTGCCTTCAACCCACCTAGAAATGTGGTGTATAATTTGCATGGGATTACATTATAAATTTTAAGTGCGTAATGCCACACACAGCACGGTGTGCAGCAATGCTAAGTGCTGCATGCCCCAACTAGGCTGTGAGCACCTTGTGCATTCAACCACCTGGAAAGTGTAATATTAAATTCCCATAAGATCACCTTGTAAATTGTAAGTAAACAATAGCACAGGACATGGTGTGCGGTAATGGTAAATCACTGCACACCTCAGGTGAATGTGAGGCATGAGGTGCAGCAGGGAAGTGCACATGTCTCCACTCAGGTGCTGAAGACATCAATGCTGCCACAGAAGTCCACAAGGATGATTGCATGCAGGTGCCAGATCTTTTAACCACCTGTGGCATGTATCCATATGCCAACACCACAGCGACATTTAAAACAATGAAGTACATTTCAGAGGCAAGTCACTGTTGCCACTGTAATGTACCCACAGAGACCCTGGCACAGCTTTCTCAGGTTTTTCCCCTCCCTGAATCAATTCTGACTTGGAGTTGACAATCCTGAGTTACGGGGTGTGAGGGGCAGAGCACTCAACATGAAGAGTTTGGGGCAAAGTCCTCTAAAAACAGACAGTTTTCTGATGGAGTTATGCCAACCACAACTTGTGGTCAACATATATCTGTCACTGTAGTATCCTGTTGGAAAAAAGTTGTCTCTGTGGTGTCATGGATCTGCATGTATTCATGGCTACAGAAGCACTGGACCATGACGATGGATGTCTCTTTGTCTTACCTGATGATGGATGTCTGTGGTTGCATGTATTGCCTTGCCCCATTTGGCTGCTTGAGGGGAATGTGGAGTTAGGACTGAAAACCCTAACATCACTTTTCCATGCTTTTGTTGCTTTAATAGCAACCTTAACTGATACATTAATGGAGTTTTTGTAAAGAATTTCCTTACTTTTGAGATGGTATAATTGTATCCTGATTTGCCTGTGGAGCACATGTCCCAGAGGACCCTGCACTTCCTCTGTCCATAGATGCAGATCCTCATTTGCCTGTGGGAGCAGAGGACCTTCTGGTAGTACACTCCATTCCTCCATAGATGTGGACATGTACACTGCTGTGGCATGGGACCCAGAGAGCCCTGCACTTTCATCTGTAGCAGAACAACAACCAAATTTTCCACATAGCTTTCTTATAGAACCCAGTACTGAAATGTTCAAACACCCACTGAAACGCTATATTCAGCACCACCGGCACGTCATTAAGTACCACATGTGCAAATCATGTTTTAGGCAGAATTTGAAAAATGACAGCTGTCACATTCATGAGGTGGTTTAAAAGACGGTTATGTTGAAAATTTGGGGTTAAAATATTTAAAATGGCCAAAGATGCAAGCAGCACAGCAAAATTTCAATGAATATGCATAACTTTCTATTTTACAACAATTTTTCAATATAGCCTCAGTGTCAGTGGCTCAGTAGGTAGCACACTCACCTCTGAAGCCGGAGATCAGAGGGCTGTGGGTTCAGTTCCCACATCAGGCACTTGGGTTAATAGCCCAGTACTGACACTGTAGTGCAGCATGGAGAGGTGCTGCACTTCTGAGGTGCCATCTTTGGATGAGGCGTTAAACGAGATCCCATCTGCCTGGAATGGTGGTAGTTCAGGTGGAGTTAAATATCCCATGGCACTTATCGAAAGAGTAGGGAATTTCCGGTGTCCTGGCCAAATTTCCCTCATTCACTAAAAATACCACCAACAGCTTAATCTGGTTCAAGATCAGTTAGCATTCATCTGTATCCCCTCCCCGGGTCGTGCCTGAAAATAGGCAGGATTTGTCTAGTGCACTTACCGGTCAACAAAAACTAAATAAATAAATAAAATAAATGACCCCACCTCATAAACAAGGGTAGTGAAAATTTTCAAATCTTGCATGAAAGGTAATTTCACCAAGTAACCATAAAATCATTTTTGGGCCAGATTTGCATAATTCCATCAACAATGTTCATAAGGTGGGGTCCCAAAAACCATGTTGAAAGTTTGTTGTTAAATATACAAAATGTCAAGTTATGCTTCAAAGTTGAAAACTCCTTTGAAATACATTGACTTGCACTTACCTTTATTTCTCATATTGCAGTTAACATTTCCAGCAGCAAGGCGTGCCTTGGAATGGGTGGATCTTCACTCTGGGACCTGTTTAGGTGCAGTGAGAGTGTGTGGGGTTTTGGGGAGTGGGGTGGTGGGTGCTCAGTGGGAGGTTGGGGAGAGGGGTAGTCGGTATCAGTGAGGGACCCTTTTCTTTTTACAGGTTAAAAAATAGACATTGAGGGACCATTTTCTTTATTTTAGAGAATACAGTGATTAGAGGGTCAGAGGTGCAGCTAGACAGCAGGGTAATAAAATCATGAACAGGAGAGTGATCAGAGGGGTGGGGGTGCCACTAGGCACCAGGGAAGGAAAACAATTAATGGGAACAAAGATTGGAGGTTGGGGGTGCCACTAGACACCAGGAAATAAATACATTTATGAATGTGGACTGCGATCAGAGGGTGCCACTGGACACCAGGGAAATACAAATTACTAAGGGAGCATGACTGGAGGGTAGGGTGCCACTAGACACCAGGGATATAAGAAGCACTGAGAGGAACATAAAAAGTTTCCCTCCATGCTAAATCTATTTATTTATTTATTTATTTATTTATTTATTTATTTAAGTCTAGGATTACAAATACATTTGAGCTGAGGCTCTTTTACAAAAGTTCATGTCAATTACAATACAACACAATACAACAAGGAGAAATACAATGCAGATGTATTGATAAGCTGTACAAAAGTGAGTTCACATAAGGGAAGACAAAGTGGAAAGTGGAATGTGGCACATTGGGGATGGTGGATACCACAGAAGCGGGATCAGCCAAAGGCATTTGTCAGACATACAGATGGGCGTGAGGGTGACATATAAGGAACAGTATGGGGGCGTGCTAGAGTGGGAAGGGGAGGATGGGGAAAGGAAAGGTGGGAGGAAGGAAGAGGAAAAGAAGTGGGTAGGGTATAATGTGTGGGGTAAAAGTAGGGTGATCATAGGCAGGGCAGGAAAAAATGTGGGAGTTGCCAGTGGGATAAGTGCATGGTGTTGATTTGAAGAGGACTAAAGGGCTGGTTATATGTAGCAGTCACATGAGCTGGTAGCAATGAGATGGTGATGGAGTGTGGCTTTGAAAGGGCCATGTTTTGACATAGAGGAGAGGTCTGGACTGAGTTTGTTTAGCCAGCTAGGCTCCCTATGGGCAAAGAATCTTTGTCCCTGGGAGGTGCATCAACAGGGAACTTGGAGGAGTTGAGTTTCAGATCTCCTGGTGTTATGAGTATTCAGGCATGGTCGCAGTAGAGGTTGGACACCAGAAGGTGAGAGGCCCATGGTAACTTTTTTAGCCATAGTGCATGTTAGATACTTTATGTGGTTGGAGAGTTGTAGCCATCTGGTTTGCGCATATAGGTCCCATGTATGTGTCAGATGGTGGGTACCAGTGATGAGCCTACAAGCCTTGTTGAGAGATATCGATATTCATCTGAGCACAGTGGTTGATGCAGAACCATAGATGATTGGGCGTAATCTATGATGGAGAACCACCAAACTCTGGACAGCGATCCTCAAGGCATCCGATGTAAGTGACATCTGTGGTGGTAAAGCAGGCCTAGCTGAGTATTTGCAGCTTTGGAACACAGTCAATGTGGGAGCCATATGACAGGTTTGGGTCGAGATGAATCCCCAGATACTTAAATGACTGAACTTGCTCAATGGTGCTTCGAGGCTAGTTGTGATGGAGAGGGATGAAGTCTGTTCTGGTTTGGTGGCTGTTGAAGAGCATAACCTTGTTTTTTTTATGGTAGGACAAGCTATGCTTGCTAAACCAGTTTTCTGTGGCAAAGCCTTGCTGAAGATTGTGTTGAAGTGGTTCAGGTTCCTTGTGAGAGGTGAAACTTACTGCGCCATCAGCATAAAGAATTATTTGCTCTGGACAGGATTGGGGAAAGGTGTTCAGGAAGAGGCAGAATAGTAAAGGGCCCAGGATTGACCCCTGGGGAACTCCAGAGTGGACTGGTCCGCATCAGAGAGGACCCCATTGATTTTCACTCTTTGTGTCCAATTTTCTAGGTAGCTACTGAACCAGTGGTAGCATCATGGAGAGTCCAGAAGACCGGAGCTGTTCAATCAGCAGACGATGATGTCCAGTGTCAAACGATTTTGTCAGATCGATGAAAATGGCCCCGTTAGCTGACCTTTATCCAGAGCGGAATGTAGTTCACCAGTGAATTCTAGTAGGCCCTTGATGTACTGTGCCCTTTTCAAACACCATGCTGTTGAGGACATAAGATGTTGTATTTTTCCAGGAAGTCAGTAAGTTGGTCTGCCAAAATGCATTCCAGAGCCTTCAAGAGATGAATGAGTATGGAGATAGGATGATAGTTTCTATGGTTGGTCTTATCAATGTTTTTGTGGACTGGCTTAACAGTTGCAGCTTTCCACAAGTCTGGGAATTGGCTGAGACTAAGGGAGAGATTGAAAATATGATTAAGTGGACCAAGGACCTCATTAAGGGTGAGAGATAGTAGTTTGAGGTCGAGCAAGTCCCGCTAGCTCTTGACTTGGATATTGATTTGGTGATATATTTGTGGGATGCATGCTTCCTTACAATTTGGAAACAGAAAGGTGGGAGGTTTGATGGGGTGGGATAGCTACATGAATGGTGAATGGGGGAATGGGATAGCTACAGGGATTAGGGGAGTCAGGGGCCAGAAAAATCTGAGGAAGAACACTACTAAGGTCAGTGAAGGCATCATTGAAAGTGTTAGCAATGACCAGTGGATCAAGAGTGATGGACCCATCAACCTTTAGCATCATTGAGAGGATTTTGGCTGCTTCCTGTGACTTCTTGAATGTTCTTCCAAAACTCACTGCTGTTTCTCCAGGCATTAGAGAGAGCTTCTCTGTAGTACATACTTTCTTCAGTCTGATGGATTTTGTGCAGAAGTTATGGGCATGTTGTAATTTTAAATATCAGTTTGAGAGCCAGAGGCCTAGCAAGAACCAAGAGGTGGTCCCTGGATTTCAGCTGTACCAGAAGTTCACCAGTTGGCTAGGGATTTTTAGTGCCTTCACTTTTCATTTTTGAAGAGGCATAGAAGTGAGGCAGCATTGAAGGATGAAACAAAGTAGTTGAGAGCTGAGTCAACATCCATGGCTTTGTAGATGGGGACCAATCATACTGATTAAGGCATAATTTAAGGTGAATAGAAGACCAAGAGGAGAACTCTGCTGGTGATGACTTTGGCAGGGGTTTGCAGAATTTGTTTGACCATTCACAAGTAACAGGGAATGATCACTAAAAGAATCAGGGTACATGGTGGTGTTTGAGATACGGGAGGAATGACTGGTCAGGATCCAGTCTAGCAGGGTACTAGTGCCAGTTTTGAAGTTTTTCTTGTGTGGGAGAGCACCATTTGTGTGAGGTTTGCAGCCGAGATGGCATCCCTATAAGGACCAGCATCGAATGCATGCCAGGTAATATTAAAGTCACCAGGATGATTATCTCAGAGCCCATTGGTAGGGTTCTGATGAAATTCAGAGCGCAATTGAGGCTTTCCCTTGGTCTTTTGGGGATGTAAACAGAGACAATGGTTAGGGCTTTATTGTGGGCCCAAGGAAAATTTGTATTGGGAGAATCTGGACAGTGGAGTCGTGGAGGGTTGGAGATGGGGCACCCCATGAGATAAGTCTTTACATAGATAGCACAACCCCCTCCTCTTTTGGAGATGCAATCAAGTCTGTGCACATTGTATCCTGGTAGTTCAATTGCCCTATCTGGAATTGGGGTGTCAGCCAAGTTTCAACAACTGAAAGGTTATCAGGACAGTGTTGGTTAGTAAAAATACGAACAGCATCTAGCTTAGGTAATAGGCTGCAGACGTTGATGGATGGGAGGTTAGACCCCAGATGGTTTAGCATGGTAGGCCTGGCTAGCTGGTGTAGGGCCTGGATTAGGGTGCACATTACATGACATCAGCAGGAGGAGG